>OX422222.1:246945648-252650648 GCA_949130495.1 Sambucus nigra
GTCAAAATTGAAAATCACGAACCCTGTAAGGTACTATAGCGATGGAGGAACTCATTCGTCATCAAATTACTCGATAAATTTTTATCGTTCCAAAGACTGACATTACGATTATCATGCCTCTGGAACCTTAAAGCTGGTATTTTTATGACGGATTTAGACAATAATTTCTACCTAATGAGTCTCCATTCACCAAAAGACTACCAAGCTATTTTAGCGGGGGGTCTCTAGTTCATGAAGGACCACTACCTGCCGGTCCAAAGATGGAGGGAAAAGTTTAGACCCTCAGCAAAAACTATCTAAAACATGAGCTTGTGGATTCAAATACATGAATTACCCATCGAATACTATGAACACGATTTTTTACATTGTATTGCCTCTTCTCTCATTAAAGATTGACCTCCTTACAGAATCCATGGGCCGAACTAGATATGCTCGGCTTTGTGTAGAATTTAACATGGAATAACCCCCACCTCCTAAAATAGAAATAGGACGTATTTTACGTAGCATTGTTTATGAATTGAAAATGGACATCTGTTTTACGTGTGGACTTGATGTACATACAAAAAGCTAATATAATCAAACCAAGAAGCAAAAACTCGATCTGGTGAATAGTGCACTTGAGTCGGATAATCAATGGTAGGTGGTCTCATATAGACCGCCTCACCGAACTCCCCAACTAGCTCGCTTGAATAAAACTATGACCGTCTATGATAACACAGAAAAGTAAAAAAAAACCTCAAGACAGTTGTCTCATGGAAAAAAAGAGAGGGGCATAGTGGTAATTCTATGTATGGGACTTCGACAGCTAATATTAAGGGTCAGACCAAATGGCAGATAACGTCCAGGAATAGTACATCCATCTGGACAAACAACAAACGAAATCATCGACGAATCCAGAGTTGGATTACCATCAGTTAAACCAAATCAAGTACCTGGTAACCGTAAGGGCCCTCCAACATCGACAGCTTCGCTTATCAACGCAGATATGAACCCAAACGAAATAAATGAGATCAAATTCACCACCTAACCCGAGGATAATTCTTACAGTGATGGGGACCCACTCATCCATCATGGAAGCATAGTAAATCTCACACCTCCTGCCATGCATGCAACTGAACCATGCATCTCTCCTATAAATTATATACACACTATTACAAACCAAACCATTTCTCCCTATATATTTTAGACATAACTACCGTCAATGACGACCAAAATGGCATGCAAAAGCCCAGACTCGGATTTTTCAATAATATCCAACAGCCCTCCGGACTCTCCGACATCATACCTATTTTAAAAACCCCAACCCCGACCATAACTGAGGACCACCATCTCAATGAATGCAGGGTTTGAATTTTCAGCCACGAAACCTACCACCGCTCCTCAGGCACCTCCAACCAGGCAGTTCAAATCAGGAAAATCACCAAATCGATCCAAGGCTTCTGTTCGACATCTACTGCATCATTCAAAGAGGACTACACGACTTATTAATACAAGCAAATTGTACCGTACCACATGTGTTTCATTACCAACTATTACGACACCGCATCCACCTCGAGGCCGCGCAACATAGAGACATGTTTCAACCTAGAGTCAATCTTCACCTTTCATGCGCACCCCTATCCAAACGAGGCGCATTTGATGATGAACCCTATCCTCCCAAGCGAGTTTGTTTACATCCTCCCGAAGTCGATAATAATGATATCCCCCCTTCAACTTCACCTCATGAAAATATTACTCTGGAATGAAGCGCCGCGGGATTTGGGGGCATGTAGACAGCCGTAAATTCTATTAGTCCCATCGTTGGGTCATGCTCAATCTGTACATGAATAAAGCGAGGGAAAACTACAATCTCATACGTCGTGGTGGGTCTTTCCAGCCATAAAACCCAAATTCCACCAGTTTGGCCTAAGGTAGGTGAGACAATATGATTTCTAAAAGGTAAACATCCTATCTCATCAAGCAAACTACGATCATCCATTTGAGTATCAAGAACAACGACCATATGAGGCTGCTGACGATGCACAAAATCCAAAAATTCAGGCAGAAAAGTGGGGCGTCCCATGCCTCTAGCATTCTAGAGTAATATTTTTATGAGGTGAAGCTGAATGGGGGATCTCATTATTATCGACTCCGGCAGGATGTAAACAAACTCTCTTGGTAGGAGAGGGTTAATCATTAACCGCGCTTCGTTTGGATGGGGGTGCGCATGAAGGAGAAGATTGACTCCAGATTGGGTTAAAACATGTCTCTGTGTTGCGCGACCTCGAGGTGGACGCGATATCGTAACAATTGATAATGAAACACATGTGGTACAGTGCAATTTGGTTGTATTAGTAAGTCGTGTGGGTCTCGGTGGGTGTCGAATGGCAGCCTTGACTCGATTTGGTGATTTTTCTGATTTGAACTGCTTGGTTGGCCTGAGGCGTGATGGTAGGTTTCGTGGATGAAAATTCAAACCCTAGAGGTGAAATGGGTTCATTGAAATGGTGGTTCTTAGTTCTGGTCGGGGTGGAGGTATTTGAAATAGGTCCGATGTCAAAGAGTCCGGACGGTTGCTGGATATTATTTAAAAATTTGGGCTTGAGCTTCTGCATGCCATTTTGATCGTCACTAATGGTAGTTATGCCTGGAATATAGGGAGAAATGGTTTGGTTTATAGGAGAGATGCATGGTTCGGTTGCATGCATGGGAGGAGGTGGGAGATTTACTATGCTTCCACGATGGTTGAGTGGGTCCCCATCGCTGTAAGAATTATCCTCAAGTAAGGCGGTGAATTTAATCGAGTTTAACAGTTTTTCCTCATTTATTTTGTTTGGGTTCATATCTGCGTTGATAAGCTAAGTTATCGGTGTTGGCGGCCCCCTACGGTTACCAGGTACTTGATTTGGTTCAACTGATGGTAATCCAACTCTGGCTTCGTCGACAATTTCCTTTGTTGTTTGTCTAGGCCTGGACGTTAGCTGCTATTTGGTTTGACCCTTAGTACTAGTTGTTGACGTACCATGCATATAATTACCACTATGACCCTCTATTTTGTTACAAGCCATCTTCATCTCTCCTACAACGGATCAAGACTTCCTAACATAGTGGCCGAGTCAGAGTGACCATTTAATAGTAAAGACACGTGTTTTTGATTAGACCTGAACGAAATCATTCGACATATTCCATATTTGCCATGGATGTGTCTCTGAAAGAGATGACTACCTCCCAAAATAAAAATATTCTTATGGTTGTTAATCCATCAGGCTTTGCTTACAGCGGATCGACTCTTTTACTATCACAAAACTACGAATCCTAACTTCCCATTATGCGATATGCGATCTACCGGATTCTAACAATCATATATTTACAACATGTACGACAACGATTGATGTTAGACCTTTGCATGCTGAGATTGATATACCTCCTACCTCCATCTTACGGTAAGTGAAAGGAACATGCAAACCTTCTGGAAGGAACATGCAAACCTTCAGGCCTCACTTTTCATTTCATTGAACTAAAGAGCAACATATGGCTGGACAAAAATGAAGCGATCTTCAGTCATAAACCTATCATGAAAGCCCTTATAACTAACTCCAAATCAGACTTAGTGAGTCAATTTATGAACATTCAATGTAAACAGCTTGCACAACCTGCCCATCCAATAGTGGAGTACCATATCGCTTGGGATCCCCCCTCCCACCCTTTCTACAAATGCAACACTGTTGGGCCAAACCCCAAAACACAGGCTTAGCCTCTATTGGAGGCCTCATTAGAAATTATAAGGGAGAGTTTATATTAGGTTTTACTAACAACATGGGTTATGTGTAATCATTAGCCGCTGAAAATTGGTCCTTCAAAACTGATATCAAACTAGCTTTACATGAAGGTATAAGATGTATTAAGATAGAAATCGATTGTCAAAATGCATTCAATATGATTTCTAGGAACCAAGTCTACCACCAAGTATATGAGGATTTACTCCATCCCATCCATGAGTCCTTCAAAGATTCCAACATATTGTCTGGTCCTTATGTTTTCGTAAAGCCAACCACTGTGTTGATGCTCTTTCTCCTTTTACTTTATCTAGTTCGTTTTTTTCTTTTATTTTTAGGTCTGTTCCTTATTTTTTTTTATTAATCGTACAATAGTTAGGTTAGCAGCAACGAAGATCTCATGTAAAATACCTTTTGTTTGAATAAAGCTTCACCTTTCGAAAAAGAAATACTAATGAAGTTAACCCCGTTATTGAACATCGTCTATTAAAACTTTTGAACAACTAATGGAAATCACTAACGATAGGATGCAAACACAAACAAAATCCAAAAACAATTAAAAAAGGAAAATATGAGGTATGAACTCAAATAAGGGAATATAATATAGGGAAAATACTCAAAAAAATATCTAAAGGCTAACAAATCTCCAACCAACAGCTCATCGGAGGACCATAACTTAGAACTACAAGTCAAATTTGTGATATTGCATTGCAAAATTGAATTTTCTATGACTATCACAAACTTATTCTTGCAGTTTTACACGTGCAAATATAAATTTACATTGTAGAATATATCTTAAGCACAATGTAAGGGGCTTTATATTATTATGGGATTTAGGGCACTGTAGTAATTCATACCATGATGTTTTAATTCACTTAAAAGACAGATAGGGAAATAAACTTAGAAAGAGGGGTATTTTTCCATTAAAAATGTTTCTTAAAATAAGTTAATTGTCATTTCGACTTTACCCACCATGCTATTATTATCTTATTCCATTTAGCCTCCATTTTGTTTTCCTTTAATTTTTAGCCACCATTATAGCTTTTATTGACATTATTTTTTCACTTTTTATGAACCTTATATGTCCCTCAAGTAAATATATAGGTAAAGTCTAAACAAACAAAACGGTAGTTGAAGTCAAATAATGATAAGAAAATGTTGGATGAAGTCATTGTCCCAGAACTTCATAAAGAAAGTATTTGGTGTCCTATTTGTAGAGGTTCTATAGAATGAAAACCCGTATTAAGGGATTATGAAATTAGAAAATATTTTCAGGTTGGCATCCTATTTTGATGGTCAAGATGATGAAAGTTATGCAAGGCACACTTTTTTCCTACCAAATAAGTCAAATAAATTTATTTCTTTTTCTCATGACCAGTATATCTCCATCCCTATGTTCCCTAAAGATTTGGAAACCTCCGTCTCAATGGTTCCATAAAGATTTGGAATGGTAGTTTCTTTCCTTTCAAACATTGAGAAAACTGTGTGACTTCATAACTAATGATTTATACTTTTGCCTACAAAAGTAGGTGAAGTGTCAAATGCTGTTAAAATATCTTAAAATTATGACTAATTTTATGCAGAAAGTGTGAGAATTCATAACTAACAATTTATACTTTTGTCTACAAAAGTATGTGAAGTATCAAATGCTGTTAAAATATCTTAAAATTATGACTAATTCCATGCAGATTTACGAATTCTATTCATCGACTTCTGTGCGTCTTGCTGACATTAGTTTATTTTTTTGGATCCACATGGGATCCACGGAATATCACCCCAAAAAATTAATCAATACACACATTCCAACACATCAATAAGTCATACAATCGGAGTCGGATTAATGAGTTAGGATGAATAAATTATGTCAATTGATAACCATACAAGCCCAAGGCCTTGAACAAGTGCAACGACAGCGAGCAACTGGAAGGATCCCTATATCTTTTATTTTTTTTGGTAATTTTTAAAAACACTCGTGCGTGGTCTTATAAATTTATGAACTGTCATTCCAACAATAAAATAAAGAATATGCTATATTGATTATTGCAAGTGCAAGAACTCACTACTCCAAATTAAAAGATCAAACAATCTAAGCGCAAAGAAAGAATCACAATGTGTCCCCCACTTTTATGGGTAAGAAGCCTTGCGTAAAAAAAATATTATAATAGATATTTGATTTAGTACATCAATCAGTGTGTGTTTTGGTGACAAACACCATGTGTCTCTCTATATATATGATTAGGCATAAATTCTTCACATTTATCCCCTTAATTTCGATCTTTTTATGATCTCGTGCATTGTCATTAATTTGGATTTATCTCATATTTATTCTACTAACCCCTTTCAGTGAGAATTTATTGTTTTGTATATTTCTCTTGTTTTTTACAGGTATTTCATACAAGTTAGTGCGAGAGAGAACTCGAAACAGTGAAAGAACCCAAGAAAAAGGGAGTTGAAGGGCATTTTCATAATTTTGAAGTCTTAGTACGGAGGTGGGGTCAACTGAAAAATTGAATAGATTGAAGTCACAAGAATACAAGAAAAGACGACACCTCAATCCAAGCTACGGTGAAGAAGTTACGCCCTTTTGAAGTTGAGAAAGAAATCCAAATAAAAGAGAAGAAACAAGACAAGGCAACAAGAAAAACGAACCGCACCCAAGAACCTATCCGGGTGTACCTCCAAACTGGTTCTCCATTGGTCACTCTTCAGAACCGTGACAACGATTAGTTACGCTTTAATACCGTTACAAATTTTCAGAAGCGGGATTTTTATTTTGACCTTATCTTTAAGCCAAAAGAGTTCTTTGTTTTGCAGACTCTTCTAAATGACTTGTAACCTATATAATTAGTCATTGGGGTTCTTTTAACATAGATTTCATTAATCTGAAAGATCGTAATCAAGGAGGAACATCTAGGAGAACAATTTACAAGTTTTTCACCTTCAATTAAATAAAATTTCCGGTTCTTCTTCAAGCTTTGATTTCTTCTTGCATGTTTATGTTCTTAAATATTGGTAACCTTAAATTCCATCACTGTTATTATTGTTTCATTATTTTTTACATGCTTGTTAATGGATTCTTGTGTAGTTGATACCACCATGTTTAGCTAGTTTAAGGATTGGGATCATGTTTCCGCCATTGATCGCCGTTGAGTTTTGAAAGTTAGATTTTGGGTAGAAATATAATTAATAGAAGCCTTGTGTATTAAAGTTGAAATATTATGAGTTTAAATTTCTTTGTCATGCAACATTAGTGTTTATGGTGATATTCTAAAATTAATCCACTTGTGACCATATTCGAGAAAAAGTTTAATCTTTCATTGTAGAATTAAATTTCTTCATGTTTGATGTTTATAATCAATTGAATATGCTCGGTTAAATGTTTTCGAACCAAAATTCTTTATACACGTTGTTTAGCCCATGATAGGGATCCCGTTTTCTTATTCTTTTCTTAAGTTTTTAATTAGTTTTAGGTAACGTCTTTATTTTTCACCTTTTCCTTTACCAACCCATCATCATCTTTTAGAAGTAATAAATCAATTAAAATCTATCAAACATTCCAAGTGGATTCAATACCAAGAATAGCCGATATACTCCATAGGAGTTTAGTTAAAGTTTAGGCCTTTTGTATTGTGATCGAAACCCAATAACAAGGATTATTGTTTTACACGGACGCTTGGATTTTTCTTCGATCAAAATGGCGCCATTTTCGGGGAGTGTTTTGTTATAGATTGTAATTGATTTACTATTTTGTAAGATATCTTTCTTTTGTATTTTTTTGTTTTAACCTTTTTTGTAGGCTTGCACAATTGAGTGCCAAGAAATGTTGAATCCTCGACCACATACCTCTTTACATGAATTGTTCATCTACAAACCATTCGGTAATCATGTCTGATTTCGGTAATTATAATGGTTCACATGAGAATAGTTCTCAAGCCTTTTATTATCAATAATCCTCTCCTCAACCTATTACCATTGGTGAGGGCCTTCGAATTCTTGAGAATGAAAGACTTGAAAACAAATATCATGAGAAAAAAGGTTTCAACGTTTCTTGGCGCACAATTGTGAAAGCCTGCAAAAAAGGTTGAAACAAAAAAATACAAAAGAAAGATATCTTACGAAATAGTAAATAAATTATAATCTATAACAAAACACTCCCCAATAACGACGCCGTTGGTGGAAAGATAATTCATTAAGATTTGAGTGAAACGAAGTATGATTTCTTCCAAAGTAGGCTCCCTTGGATCAAGAACCTAGGATTCCTCATTTGGTTGAAAACATTCTTCCACTTCAAAAATATCGGGAAAAAAATCATCATTGGATTCGAATAATGCATCAAACTCTTGCTCCCAAGACAATTTTCTTCCCGATATTTATTTTCAAGCTTTTCATTCTCAACAATTCGAAGGCCCTCACCAATGGTAATAGGCCGAGACGCGAATTCTTGAGAATAACAGGCTTGAGAACTATTCCCATATGAACCATTATAATTACCGAACTCACTATAAAAAGACATGATTGTCGAATGCTTTGTAGATGGACAATTCACGTAAAGAGGTTTGTGGTCGAGGATTCAATGTTTCTTGGTGCTCAATTGTCCTGCAAAAAAGGTTAAAACAAAAAAAAAAATACAAAAGAAAGATATCTTACGAAATATTAAATCAATTATAATCTAAAACAAAACACTCCCCGATAATGACACCATTTTGATCGAGGCAAAAATCAAGAGTCTGTGTAATGCGCTAATCGTTTTTATCGGCTTTCGACCATAATACGAAAAACCTAAACTTTAACGACACTCTTATGGAGTATAGCGGCTAGTCTGGGTATCGAATCCTCAGGGAATGTTTGATAGATTTCAATTTTTTATTACTTCTAAAATAAAGTGTAAAAGATGATGATGGGATGAGAAAGGATAAAGGAAAAAAATAAAGAAGTTAACTGAAACTAATTAAAACTTGAACAAAGAATAGGAATATGGGATTATAATCATATCCCCCCATAGACTAAACAACATGTATAAAAGATTTTGGTTTGAAAACATTTAACCGAGCATATTCAATTGATTATAAACATCAAACATGAAGAAATTTGATTCAATAATGAACGATTAAACTTTCGCTCGAATATGATCATAAGTGAATTAATTTCGGAATATCGCTATAAAAACTAACGTTGCATGACAAAGAAAGTTAAACACCTAATATTCCAACTTTAATACACAAGGTTTAATTTAATTGTATTTCTACCCAAAACCTAACTTTCACATCTCAACGCCCATTAATGGCGGAAATATAATCTCAGCCCTTGAACTAGCTAGACATCGTGGTATTAACTACGCAAGAATCTATTAACAATTATGTAAAAAAATAATGAAACAATAATAACTGTGCTGGAATTTAAGGTTACTAAGATTGAAGAACATAAAGATGCAATAAGAAATCAAAACTTGAAGAAGGACCGAAAAAGTTATTAAATTGAAGGTGCAAAACTTGTAAATTGTTCTCCTAGATGTTCCTCATTGATTAGGAGCTTTTACATGAACGTTGTTAAAAATATATACATTAATAAATTTAAATGTTTTAAATATATTTATAAAATATAGTATATAAGGTTTGGTTTGATGTTCATTAGTGAAAAATAAATTTGATGTTGAAATCTGTTGATTTGAAATGATGAAAGTTAAATGTGGTAGTCTATGAAGCACGGATACGAACACGACACGGAGACGGACATGGACACGCTAATACGACAAATAAAAAAAACTAGAACACGACACGACAAAAAATAAACATATTGATAATTTTACACACACAGAGCGCTCAAATAGCTGAATTTTTAACGGATCCTATAAACGACATTGTTTTGCCTTAACATGAGCATTTTTTTTCTTCTTTAATTTAATGCAAAACGATTGTTTTTAGAAGTCCATTTTAAATTCCACTATTTGAGTTTGCATTTTATCAGTTTTATATATATATATATATATAGTTGTTAAGCTTATTTATCAAAATTAAGATGGATAAATATTTCATAATAACAATTAAGCCGTAAATTAAAAGTATGCATTGAAACCGAGTTAGATAATTACTTTTTACATGTTGACACTAAAATTTATTAAAGTTAATTAGTTTTTGACTACCAGACATGTCCTCAGAGTGTATTAGAGTGTATTAGTTGTGTGTGAAAAGTGACCGCCTTCTTTAAAATGTCAAATAAGTCCGACACGCCATGTGAAGTGTCGGATACATGTCCGCAAAGTGTAGTACTTGTGTCAGTGTCCGAAGTGTTCGACATAGGGAAGTGTCTGCTTCATAGGTGGCTGTTGAACAATAACGGATAAGTATTTTTGAGATAAAACAAAATTTAATAAGCTCAACTAACGACACCTTTGAATGGTGGCCAAAAACTAAAAAGTGGAAATTGTTAGAATGAGACTGAATTAGAAAGAAATAATGGGGCTAAACTACAATTAACCCTAAAAATTATCACTAACAACGCAGTAGACGTGTTCACCTATTTTTGATCCATCAAGATGTTACCTTTTGTTAACTCTTTTATAAGTCTAGTATTATAGTAAGATAAAACCCAGTTAGGGACCTTTTTATAAGTTTGTATAGATAGATGAATGGGGACTCTTGTCCAATATTGTGATGATATGTAGAGAAAGAAAGAAGTAACCGATGAGATGGGCAGTGGAATCGTCGGAGTCATAAACAGCACACTGAAGAAAATCCTGATTGAGTCTAGTCACGTAATGGTGGGTCTCGATTTGGCGAGTCATGTCATGGCTGTACATAGCAAAAGTGCACACATGTTGGTTCATTTGGTTCACGGGTTTAAGGGATTGCAACATTTGAGCTCCTTTGTCCAGCATGTGTTGTTCCATTGTCATCTCCTTACCCGGTGGGATATGCTCTCCTCCAGCTCCCGCTGTTGCATTAAACGCCATCTATACCAATAATGTTTTTTGATATTCTCTATTTTGTTCCAGTGTTGGAATGAGAGTTGTGAGGAGTGTAAGAGGGGTTTTAGTAGAGAAGGGTGGGGCAGTTAGGACGTGGGTGGTAATATGGAATGACACATGGGCATACATGTGTGTTGAGGTGGATGATGTTGCTGGGAGCTGTTGCCACCTGGTGAAGGTCCTGGGACACTTGTATGTTGTATCTCTCCCTCGGACACGTCATATGGAGTTGTGTATTGCCTTTTTTTTAAAACATATTATGAGGTGTCCGCTTACGTGCATCTCGACTAATCTTTATTTGTGATTTGTGACTTTTGTTGGTTAAGCATTATTTTGACAGTGTCAGAGATCGAAATGATGATCAAACTCAATTCACCCCAAGACTATCCCAATGACAACCTTATACTATTGGTTCAAGAGTCTTGATTATGTATTGTCTTATGTTAATACAAGTTCTCCCACTCAAATCCGAAATTTGTATTTAGAAATTTAGTTTTATTTATAATATGTATAGTTTTTGTCATATTGTTTTTCATCCATTTTCAAGTTAGAATTACAATTATGGAAAGCGTAATTTTTTTTTTTATATTTATCGCATTTTATTACAAAAACAATTACCTTATTTTTTTTTCAAATTGGTATATAATATAAAAAAATCTTCCAACTCCAATTAAAAAGTAGGATCAATCTGAAAAATTATATACTCTTATAAGAGGTGTTCACTAGAGATACTTGAAAAATAATGTCTAATATTTTCAAACCAATCAAATTTATGAATTCATTAGAAGGATTTATTTGTAGATGATTATTTTTAAAAATAATATTGCAATAAGATTACATAGACACTAGAATGCAATCCGCGCGATGCTCGGGCGCATGTTAATGAAATTTAAAAAACAAATATTATTGAATTACTTACATCAACAATGTATAGTCATTTTTTTGTGCAATATTTAAACTGTTAAAATTCAAATTTATTATTTGGCTTAAAATTCTATGGTGAATGATTGAAAAATAAGGGATCGAAAAGTTGGGGCGCACCTTAGACATGATACAATGATTACGTCCAACATTGATCGAAAATTGATATGATATGTCTTGTTCATGTAAATTATGACTCATGTTATGGTGTCGTGTAAATCGTGTTTTTACTTGTGTTTTCAACTATTACCATGTTTAATTTGTGTAAAAATTACTAATCATTAGTTACGTCATGTTTAAATGATCATTGTTTGTCTCAGGTAAAGAACATAATTCCTTGTTGCAGTGAGCTCATAATAAATGGTACTTGGTACGTAGTGTCACGCCCAAACACAAGCACAAATTTTTACCCTTGTGCAAAAGTCATAATCATAAATGCACAAAAAAATAAAACATTCACTTGAGAATAAATTTATATTTTCTAATTTACGAAAACACAATCATAGGAAAATAGGGAAAATTATTTACTTTTATTTTTTTTAGTGATAAAAATATTATGTCACTCTTTGGTGATATGTCTCAGTATACATTTAGCACACTTCTTAGGAGAAATTTAATTAGAATTCAAATGAAAAAGAAAACTTGAATAGAAAATTTGAATTAATAAGAAACGAATAAGAAAAGTATTAATTAATCTTTTCACACATTTAATTACTAGTTAGTTTATATTATCTAGATAATATGGATCCCTGCACTTAAGTCTAAGTATCCCTTATCCTCTCTCACTTCTTTCACACACAATCCTACATCCCCATCTTTCTTTCCATTCTTTTTTCTATCCAATCTCCCACACAGGCCCGAAGCTACCCATGCTACCATACTACAAAATCAGTTATATTTAGTAACAAATTTCTAAAATAATTTTTTTCTAGCTCAATATCATGTTTTAAAAGACACTCCTCAAAGCAATCATAAATTTTATTGAAAAGAACCAAACAAACCTACTCAAGAAGCTTTGTTATAAACATCCAGATGATTTCAAGATATGTACGAATTCCTTGTTAGCAATTCATACTCCAAATAGTTTATAAATCCCATTAAAGAATGAAAAAAAGAACCAAGAAACTTCTTTAATAAAAAAAATGAAAAAAAAGTAAGATACTGATATGATAAAACACTTGTGGTATTATCCCTTATCTTCAGATAGAGGACATTTGAGTACCAACATACTCCAAATAGATGATTTCGAGTATGCAAAAAATGTAGGAGGGGCCATTTTACAATTGAAACCATTTTTATAAAAAAAAAAAAGGAATGTAAATAAAATGGAAAAAAACAGTATGGGATGCTTAAATGAATGAAATGAGGGAATACCATGTTGGTTTCGCTCTTGATGCACCGACACTCCACCAAAAACACCAATTTGGCACACCTTGATAATAAAAATCTGGCACATCTTAAAACTGTGTCAAATTTTGGCACGGTTTAATGACAATCTGGTACACTTTACAACCGTGCCAAAATTTGGCACTGTTTAAAAGTGTGCCAAAATTGAGCACACTTAACTAAAATATAAATACTCTGAAAAAATTTCCGCCCATCTAAAATGGAACTCTCGCTTTCATTCCTTCAACACAAAGTCCTCTCTTTTCTAACCAAACCCCAAAACCTCCTGAACGAAATACAGTTTTTCATTTCTTCAACTTTCATTTTCGAACCCAAGAAACTCATCGGGGATCTTGGAACCGAATGAGTTTTGTTTCCCAAATACCCAACTTCTTTTTTTGAAACCTAGAAATTTATTCTTTCAATTGATAGACAAGTTTTGTTTTGGAACCTGTATAGTAAATGCATTGTAAATTCCCTCCAAAGATTTTGAATGGTTGATTAATGAGCATCGGGGTTTTATATTCAATCGGTAAGTTTAAACCCAATTTGTTTATCATATTTATTTGAAGTAGAAATAAATTAGGGCTTTTGAATATAGTACCATGGAAATTGTTTTTGCATTTTTTATTAGAGCATCTATCCCCCTTCTTATCATTCGTTGCTAAAGCTCGGATCTAGAAAAGAGATACATACACCTCATCAATTCTATAATTCTATATTGCTTATGAGAAATTGTCTAATATTATATCTTGGGGTGAAATTACTTGTTGTAGTGGGTTCAAATATAAGTCTGGAATAACTTAGAATTGATAGGAATTTCTAGAATTTGATTAATTGTTTATGTGGTATATTTTGTTTTAGTTTGTTGTTGCAATTAGGTATTTATCATCATGTACATGTCTTCGCTCAAAGCGCATAACATCTATTTATTCAGAAATTATTCCCATAAAGAGAAAAATTATAGAAATAGAATATCATTTGTATTATACTCATTTCAAATATTTTTTACCACGCAATATCCATATTTGAACTCATAACGGATCAATGTGTCGTGGAAGAGTCACATGAAGAATATTGTAAGTCATTATTTTAATCTATCCATTTGGGCTTGTTTGTTTTTGAATCTTATTGAATTTTGGTTCCTACAAAAGAGATATTACAACAATTGCCAAATTTTTTTGTGTTCTCTAAGCGTTTGATGCAATTCCAAAATGAATACATTCATTACTTTTTGCTTATCTCACTCACAAAAGCTTCGCAACGCATTGGCCCTTTACCCATATGAAATCTTTCCAATTTCTTTTAATCTACTCATATTAACTATTTGGAGATCATTATTTTTATGCATCAACATACATTTTGATTAATTTTACTTTTGTTTGCTTAGCTCACTATTAATAATATGTTTGCTTAGCTCAAGACTTTTGGGTACACAAATTTCCTTGTAAAATATCTTAGTTTGTGAATTGAAACACTATTCGGAGATGCTCGCGTGATTAATAAATTTCTAGGGTCTGTTTGGAGATCTCTATAATGATTTGGTGTAGTTCTTGGTTATTAATATGTTCTTGCAATGAACACTTGGGCATATATTGAATTGCAAAGACATAGTGCAAAATGATAAGTGGTCATTTATTATTTTCTGCTAAATGTATAAGGTCAAGTACTCTAACTCGGGTGTTTTATTTTGAAACCCGATAGTTTTTTAGCTTCACATAAGATGCCCATAAATGCTATGCACCTACATTTGAATTCATGATCTCGGACTCAATGACAAACTCAATTAAGATAAACTCGAAGTTTAATAACTAAGCATACTCACATTTTACAACTTCATTTTTTTAACCAAACTCTACAAACCTCAACTACATGTCATCCTCGTTTCCCAGTGAAGGAACCTGTCATGCCTCTTCATAGGGGAATGCATGGTTGAGGGAATTGAGTTCACCTAAAAAACTAATTTCATAACTTTTTTTTATGATGTCAATCCTATTTTCCTGTTATGTTGATTTTTAGTTTAATCAACATCACATGCTTATGTGTTTGAAAAGAAAACTCATTAAGTTTCATCTATCCATGCTTAATCTGAACACAAAAAGCCCTTCAATTCAGGTCCTTAAGCCCTGGTTTCGTGAATGGAATACAAGTAATTTTATATGCTTTGACACAAAATCGATTGTAGTAAAAGGAAAATTGGAATATGAGTGAAAAAACACGGGGAATGGGTGAGTTCACTCATAACAAATGAAGGAATGATGCAGAAGACAATGAAGAATAGAGAGGAGAAAATCACCCTTACCTTCTAACCATTGTCTGCTACCGAAAATGGAGGTCTAATTGTCCGGTTGTCTCTATTATATATACACATCCAATGCAATTATATATACATTTTTCTGTTCTCTAAAAAAGATGTTACATGCCAATACAATATTGTGGTATTTAAAAAAGTGCTTTGACACAATTGGTGCTTAATTATATCAGTTTAATATGCTGAAATCCATGACTTCTATTTTTTAGTTAGCATGGTACATTATATTACGTTATATTACATTCGAGGCCAAGTTACCTGTTTTTGTTAATGCAGGAACTTCCCAAGTCAAGGTGTATACGCCGATGCCTGAAATCCGATGTAGAATTTATATCTTACGAACATAAAGCTACTAACTAATCGAAGGTTATCAAGAAAATTATATGGTCACTGTTAAAGCGCACAAACAAAGTTACCAGAGCTCCGAGACTGCATCTCTATTGATAAGAGTCAAATGTATGTAGTTAACATGTTTTACTCCAATTTTGAATCGGTAGACCTGCCACTATGGAAATGACAAAATATGGAAAACCATTAATACCATTTAACTTTGAATAATCTGTTCGAGTTTATGCGGAGCCTTAATCGGCAGAAAAATAGAGTTGAGTAATTGGGCCGAACCTAAGCGGGAATCGGACTGGCCTGGCTTGATGAGTTTTTTTTAATCAAATGATAAGTTCATGTCTTTTTAGTTTATCAATATTTTATATTAGTTGATCAGCAAATTTGCTCTTTATTTTTTTGACCTGTTACTGACTTCTTGTCTTTTTAGAATGTGCTTATTGATCAGTATTTTTGCATGCTATTTTGAATTATGAAAATGTTCAATTGGAGAACTTTTATGCATTGTATTAAGTAAACTTTGATTTACTGTAAATTTATATTCAAAATAATTATTTTTATGTTTTAATTATTTTAAATGTTTAGTTGAAGGGGTTTTTAAAAAAAAACTGCGTAAGGGCTAGAAGGTGTCCCACCTAGCTCTTTCTGGAACATTGGTGGCAATAGGTTTTTAAATGTTTAGTGGAACAAATTTAACTCTGAACAAGTGAAAATTCCTTTAACCATTTTACTTATCACCTAACTGGAAAATATTTCAGCGCGAACTAAACACAGACTTGAGTTATCACTCTCATCCTCCTTATTGTAGGATGAGCAATATCTAATATCAGTGTTGTTTCTATGAAACTTTGTAGGTGCCTTTTTGCTATTTAAAAGGATTGGATTGACATCTTTGAATGATCAAGATTACCTAGGTAATAATATTTGTAATAAATTTGATTTTTTATACTCGTAAATTTCATATTTTTATATTTCCCACACGAGCCCCGTATTTTTACAGCTATTGGTGCAATTTTGTCTGCAACAGAATCAGTTTGCACATTACAGGTACATCCACAATTCGTACTCTAAAACATGGTGAGAGGTACCTATCCGCCATAATTGACACGTCTAATCAATATAAGATCTTTTTTCTCATGTTAAGGTCCTCCATTTAGAAGAAACACCCTTCCTTTACAGTGTTGTATTCGGGGAGGGAGTAGTGAATGATGCTATCTATATTGTTTTATTCAATGCAGTCCAATCACTCGACTTCAGCAACATCGATATCTTCACAGACTTAAAATTGTTGGGTACTTTCCTATACCTCTTCTTCACTAGCACTATTCTTGGTATAGCAGTAAGTGCAATCCCTTAACTGTTTTAGTTATATCAGCAAAGTTTGATAAAATAATTGCTTTAGTTAATACACAGTATATTATGGAGAGCATATAATTCATAATCATGTTGATTATTGTGATATAATGTTTTATTCCTTCCCAAATTTAATAATATATGTACACAAATTTTAATAATATAACTTTGAATAATATATGTACACAAAATATTATCTTAGTGTAAGCTATAGAAGAAAGTTAGAACTACATCAACATCAGTAAACTCTATTATAACAACCGAGTCTTAGACAAGCTCTCCTATATCACTCCTAATCTAGGAACTTGCCACTCCCATGACCACCTGTACTTCCACATTATCTCCAATTAACTTGTCTCTCCATAACTTCCCCTCTCCAACTCATTTCCTCTACTACCCCTTATCATTCTAATGATCCACCTGTCTCTACTTCTTCTATTTTTCCGGAACCCACTACTGCAGCCTTATCTCTATCCCCTATTTGTTCACTACTTCTTGAAATTTAAGGTAGAAGTAGGTTATTTAATTGATACCACTACACAATCTTTCATTCTCTTGTAACTAAAACTAGTAATATGCACATGTGCTGGTGGTATTACTGTTTATTCTGTTATGTTTTTTTGAAAACATTTACAAATGCGATGGTTGAAGTTTATGAAAATGAGAGTTTTTGGATACAAATGGGGACTTAATTTCCTGATGGCTTGGTGGCCTTCACCATGCTAAGAAGTGCGACTGTAAGGACTGTTTAGGATAGAGAGTTAGTTGAATGAGAGGACTCTAAGGATCAATTGCTTTATAATATATAACACCATGATCTTTACACAATATGCCCATAAATACATTCATCATATTGAAATCAAATGATTTTAAAAGAACCTTGTTTGGAATCTCTATTAGAATGATTTATAATCTCTATTTTACTAATTCGTTGCTTGTATACTGCTGAAACAGTTGTGGCACTGGTGATTACTATGGAATTTGGACTATTAAGATTTGGATCATTATGGTTTAGAAATGGGGTGGGGATAACTCATGTAGCAGGAGTGTGTTATTAACAAGAGCTGCATATAAATAATTTTTAATGTTTCTCTGCCTCTGAAATGATTACTATGATAATATAATTTATTTATAGAATAATATAACTGCATTAATGGTTTAAATACTTGACAAGGGTCACATTCCTTATGGAGATAGTAAGCTCACATTCCTTATGGAGCCTTACATAAAAAAGGTTGATTCTAAACCCATTTTTTATGAAACTATAAGCATTCTGCCTTATATAAAGAAGGTTTATCCTTACACAGTATCTTTTAAAGATTTCAATATGACATGTCCATACTCCATAGTAGGTACGTGGTGTGTCGTGCGAAAAATTGCACACCATTTCAAGGGTCTACTATAGGCACCAAGGGCATCGTAGACTTGAGTACACCAGAAGCAATTAATGTCATGTTTGTGTGTGTGCATGGCACATCCATGTGCGCATTTAATTTTGTACTTGAGAATGGTTTTGACAATGATTGGACTTTGATTCAAATGATTTCGGTTTTGTATGGTTTCAGGTGTTGAGTGCTCCATACCTCCATAATACATCAGCAGCAGCTACAATAGAGGTGAGAAGTAAGCGGCCACACAACAACAGCTTGATTAAGTGATCACACAGCAGCAGCTCCATACCTCCATAATACATCAACAACTTTATACTGTATGTTCTAAAAGTTGTGATCGCGACCATAAAAAATGGGGTAAGTCAAGAATTTTTTTTCAAATCAATATTCAAGATTCAATTTAGAAAATAGTGTTGCCCTATGCATTTCATCCAACAACTCATAAATTATAAAAATAGGAAATTTATCTTTGACAATAAGATCATGGATTGGCTGTATAATTCTTGAACCAAGCATCTCCTAAACTATTATTTCAATTTCATCCAATAATTCATATAAATTATACCACCTGATGTTAATTAAAATTAAATATTACTGGAATGAATTAGTTAAATTTGATTTGTATTGTCAATTTTCAGGCAAGGCGGCTCACCCCAAACCAGTGCCCCTCCTCCTCTGCCCCTACTAGCAGAGCTCCTCATCTCTCTCGGGTCTCTCCCTCGAGTCAGTGATTCCCAACAGCAAGCCACGCGAAGCAAGTAACTTTCGATCTTTTTTTTTGTTTTTTTTTCAATATTCAAGCAGGTAAATTTTTACTCTGGGTTACTATCAAACACAAGCAGGCTTCAAATGTACTTTGTCAACTTTTATAAGTCTGGTAGTTATAGTTCTCACTTCCATTGTTACCTCTTTGAACTGTGACTAAAACATGTTTTTGAGTTCACTAGATTTCAAGCCACATTTCAAACTAGTGTATCATTAAAAATGTCTAATTGTTTCTAATGTCAACATATTTTCATTTGGTGTTGAGTTTTTGGACTACACTATAAAATAAGAATATGGTAGTTTTATTGACACATAAATTTCGACAAACAAGTTGGCGACTCAATTTCACCAAACAAGGTGGTGACTCCAAAATTCCAATCTTGCCTTTAGGCATGAGCATTATATTTTTTTGTGTGCATTGGATTGGATTAATATTTGTATCATGAGAGTTATATTTTGTTATGTGCATTTTTTATGCGAGAAAAAGGGTGGTTGGTGTTAAGTCTCTATTAAATTATTGTCCTTCAATCTTGTCAAATGATACGAATTAATTAATCCTTTTTGTTTTTTGTTTTATAGGTTGGAACTCATTGGATGTTCAATGGTTGTGCATGTAGAGGCGAACTAGTGTTGCTCGATAAATGAGGAGTTAAACACGTTAGTGTTGTTTGAAGAAAAGATAGCGGAATTTGAGATGAATTTCATATGTATTGACATGAATTGAGATAAAATTCAAATTCCTCATGTATTCAGATGAATTTCATATGTATTGACATAAATTTTCCATTAATGGAATTTGAGCCATTAATTTTTAGTAGGCTTATTGTCTCGATGTGTATTAGTGTTGTTGCAAACTATTTTTATTGTTGTTGTACTATTTTTGTCATGCTAGTTTTATATTATTATTGAATTTTTGTTATTCTAAAACATGTACGAAAAATAGTGTAATTGTTGTTGATTTTTTTTGGGTAATATTATTTATAATTAATTTTTTTTCTTTGATTCAAAAATTTGGCACAGTTCAAAACCGTGCCAAAAGTATATCAAATTTTGGCACGGTTTTAAACTGTGTTAAAAGTGTACCAAAGTATACCAAAATGTACTCAATTTGGCACAGTTATAAAGTGTGACAGAAATATTAAATTCTGGCACGGTTTTAAAATGTGCCAAAAGTGTTCCTGTTTGGTCAAATCTGGCACACTTTTGAGCCGTGCCAGAAAAACTGGCCATTTTGGAACACCTGATTCTGGCACAGTTCAAAACCATGCCAGATTTGATCTGACACAGTTTTAAACCGTGCCAGATTCCTGTTTCTGGTGTAGTGCAATGAGATTAAAAAACTATTGTATGAGATGCTTAAGTTAATGAAATTAGGATTTTTGGAAACTAGAAAGCCCTTAATAAATGACAAATTCAAAGAGTAGAGAGATAAAGACTTTTCGATTTTTAAGGGTTTAGGTTAATTTGTTAATTAATAAGAGTCATTAAAACTGCACATGTGTCCACTTGTGGAAGCGACAAATGTCAACACTTTATTTCACTGTCAATTTTAGTTTTATACTATAATTAGCCATATCATTATAAATTATATTCTAGTAAGGAAAATGTAGGAAAACATCACACCTTTTTATAAGTTAAAGTGACGTTCCCAATAAATCTTTGAAAATAATGTGAGATTAAGTTTCATTATTAAATAACATTAATTAGTGAATAATCATAACATAAATACAATAATTAAGTATATTTTTTCACCCCTTCTTAAATTTCATTTTTTTACTACAAGTAAACTTTGCAATTTAACTTAACCTTGAGGGGCTTGGTGAAAATATCAGCAATATGATCTTGAGACTTCACATGCATGAACTCCACTTCCAATCTGGCAACGCATTCTCTAATGAAATAATATCTCATGTTGATGTCTTTATTTCGAATTGAATTTTTTCTAACACAAGTGTTGATTTGTTGCCGATAGAAATAACTATCGGTCTCTTTTGTTCCATGCTTAATTATTTCAACAAACTTCTAAGTCAAATATCTTGGCAAATATGTGATATTGCCGAAACATATTTTGCTTCACAAGTAAAGAGAGTCATAATAGGTTGCTTCTTTAATGACCACATGAAATCTGAATTTTTGGTAAAGAAAATAAACCCAATTGTGTTGTTTTAATCATCCAAGTAACGAGCCCAATCGTTATCACAATATCTTTCAGGATTGAAATGAATAGACGAGGAATAAAATATTCCAAAGTCTAATGTACCTTTGATGTAACGAATAATTCTTTTGGCCTCCTTCAAATGTGTTATGGTCGGAGATTCCTTGTAGCGACTAACAAGACCACCTCCATAAACAATATCTAACCATTTACAAGATCAACATCTCAAGCTTCCTATAAGACTTTTAAAAAATGTTTTAGTCCACAATTTATACTTTTTTATGCTTCAACGATTTGGTTCCACATTTAGCGGGAGTTTTCAACTGCACTACACTAAAAAGTAAAAATTGTCAAGGTTTTGGAACGTGACAAAAAAACTTTGGTCACGGTGCTGGACATGCTAATTTTTACGGTGACCATTTTGGGGGTCACAGTACCAAATCGTGGCTATATCGAAGAGAAATGGTCACATTTGTAACCTAAAATTGGGGATATAGTCATGTTCCATGATCGTGACCCTAATCATAACCAACTTTTAACTGGTCATGGTCATGAACCATGACCAGGTCCTGAAAATATATTTGTTGGTTCATGTCAGTGGGCCCCGATCGTGAAACTTGATTCATTGGTAATGATTCATGACCGTGATCTATTACTGTGAACATATATTCATTGGTCACAATTTCGGATCAGAACCATTTCTTTACACATTAAAAATTATCATGGTTATGGATTGTGATCTACAATAAATTTATTTAAAAAAATAATTTTGATTGTTTTACTTAAAAAAAATCCTCTCCATGTTTTAAACTTGCCGTACAATTCCATTATAAAACTAACTAATACATCAATCAAAAAGCAATAATATTAGAATTAGGGTTAAATGCAAACTTGCTCTAATGTTTGTCGTGATTTTGAAGATTAACACTTTTATTTTAATTTTTTCAATGTTAAACCTGATGTTTTAATTTTAAATTTGGACAACCATTAACCATTCGTCAGAGAATTTATGTTAAATCCTACATGGAAATCAGGGTCAACCCTTTGAATTATTAACAACAATTATACATTTACATGTGTTTCAACCTATTAAGTAATTGAAAAAATAAAACTCTTCAAAAGAGAAAAAGCTAAAAAAATAGGAAACATAAATGATATTTTTTAAAGCGTAAGTTCATAAAAAACAGTACTTTGTTTTTATTAAAAATGTATTTTTATATAAAAATATACTTTTTATAGAAATTATATTTGTAAAAATGAATAAAAAAAAGCATAAAATATATAGAAAAAGAACATAAAAAATTGTATTTTTTTTTTATAAAAATCGTATTTTTAGCCTAGTAAATAATTAAAAAAAATAAAACTCTTCAAAAGAAACAAAAAAAAAACATAAAAATATAGAAAAAAAACATGAAAACTTAAAAACCCTTAAAATTATCAAACCTTAAAATTAATTACATGAATCTAGAAGTAATAATATTAAAATCCTCAAAGCGTTCCTTGGTATCCCAAAGCATATACAATCTCATTGTAATCGATGTCCGCATCCACCCAATTAAAGCTAAAAATATTACAAAATGTTCCAAATGTTAATAGTTGTTATACATAAAATATATCATCTGGTGATCAAGAGACACGTAGCATGGAAGGCCAGGCTAACACATTGAAGATTTGCTTAAGTACAAGCAAAAGGCCTCAGCCTGTAAAGAAGGCAATGACCAAGTACCTAACTAGGCCGGAGACTGTTCTTCAATTGCCCCATTATACACTCAAGACTACAGCCTGGTGCATAGACATATCGCGGATCCTAAGCACCAGAATACCTCAGAAGTCCAAGCCAGTGGCTCATAGGTCATGACCCCTCAGCCTCAGCACAACTCCATATGTATAGGCCATAAATGTTAACACATTAGGATTAGATCACTAGTAGCCCAACTTCTAAAAATATTCCATCACATAATCCTTATCCACAACTCACGTTCATAATGCACATGAGGCTCATAACCAACTATTATAAATAGAGGGTCTCACTTCCTCATTTGATAAAAAGATCTGGGTAGCGAAGCTTTGCCCAACTCTTTCTATCTTCTATCTACACCAGAGTCACCACTCCGATCACCTACTCCGATAACCTCAACTAGACATATCCACGGCCTCCTACCTATTTTTACACTATAAGTCCACGACCTTCACTTAATTGTTGCAAGTATGTTATTATATTTTTCCTATTTATATCTTCTTGTATGTCTCCAAGGCTCTTAACATGTACTAAATGCATATATATAATGAGAATAAGGCACCACAGTGGACGTATGCCCATTTTCATGGTCGAACCACTCTAAATCTCGTGTTACGTCTTTTTTTCTCCATTTTTATACTTTAACTATTGTTAGTAGCTTTGATGGAATGATTTACTCTAGTAGCTTCAATTTTACACAACAACAACTTGGTGTTAAGAGTGTAAAATGAGGTGTTCTACCAAGTATCTCACAAATCGAGTCGATTATGCCCATTTCGTCCATAGGGATTTCAAGATCTACATAATATGGGTGTGATTTGAGTGCTTAGGCCCATATTTTCATATAAACCTTGGTTAGGGTATCTTCATCTTTCAGATTTATTTTTCCAAGCCTGTTTGATTTTTTTTAGTAGATCTATTTCCCTCAATGATGTTCTCATGTCCAAATTCGCCTAAGTTGTTCAAATGGCAATGACCTTTTAAGGATTGGAAACCATGGATGAGCATATTTGCCGTTTTATCTACATTTTATGTTTATTCATCCATGTTATGACTTATATATTAGGTATTTGTTGTCAAACTTTAGTTTATTTGCACATGAGCACTCATTATTCCTTGAATTAACAATCCAAAGGCTTTTTAGTCTAATTCTTAGGGTGGAAAGTCACTTTTGGGAAACAATTAGGCTAGAATCTCCATTTTTCCCTATAGATCCATGACCTTATATGTTCTCATGTTACAGGCTGTGACCTCTTAGTAACAACTTAGGCAAATTTCTATTTTTGACATATTTAACATTTCTTATTATAGAATTATTTTCCCCTAGACCGAAGATGACGAAAAACACTTTAAAAAGTGCTATAACAAGATTTATGGATTTTGGTTTGGGTAAACTTGCATAAGGCTAGGTCGTACAATTGAAAATCGATGATTCCATGGGCAAAATATGACGGGGCCCGCCATTACCTTAAGGATCGATAAATTTCCCAAGATAGGTTAAGATGTTTTACTAATTTTTTAGTTATCACATTACCCTCTCGTCCAAGGGCGTGTAATCAAGAAATTATCTAGCATATGGAATTGCCCTGGGAGAAAATCATGCTAGATTATATCAATCGTAGTGGAAAATCTCCTTATAAAGGATAATAGTGACAACCACATCTCATTTTGGTTTGATAGGCCATAACCTTAGTGAAACAAGCCTCATCTATTTGTTATTACCTGCTCCATATATGGTTATTCTATTTGTTTATAACTCTTGTATTTCTCAGTACATTTAGCTCATTTTAGAAAAAAGAAAGATTTTCTAAAGAACTAATTATTTAGAGATAACTCAACATGGAAGGCAATTGACTGTCAGGATAGTAGCAGACTGAAGACTTACACTACACCAAAATGGGCAATTGTCACCTTTCAGCCGGCCAGCCTTGTCAAGGTCATTGACCGTGACAAAAAATACGCGTTTTATGTCATGGTCATTGACCTTGACACGACCGTGACAACTAATTGTCACGGTCATTGACCGTGACAAGTCTGTGATAAATTTACTTGTCACGGTCAATGACCGTGACAATAATTTAAAAACTTGTCACGGTCAAAGACCTTGACACGACCGTGACAATATTTGCAGCAAAAACCCTATCCCCCTTCTTTTTTCCCTCCCGCGCCGTTCCCTCCATCTCTCTCTCTCTCTCTCTCTCTCTCTCTCTCTCTCTCTCTCTACTTTCAGGTCCATTTTCTCTCTCTCTCTCTCTTCCATTTATATATATATTTGTGTGTATATTTATGTGTGTATGTGTATATATATATGTGTGTATGTGTGTGCGTGTGTGGGGGGTGGGGCAGGGGGTGGGTGTAGGAGGTGGGGCGGGCTGGGGCAGGGTGGGGGAGGGGGTGGTGGAGGGGGGCAGGGGGTGGGGTGGGGTGGGGTGTGTGTGTGTGTGTGTGTGTGGTGTGTGGTGAGGGAGGGGGTGGTGGAGGGGGGGGAGGGGGTGGTGGAGGGGGGAAGGGGGTGGGGTGGTGTGGGGTGCGTGTGTGTGGTGGGGGAGGGGGTGGAGGGGGTGGTGGAGGGGGGAGGGGGTGGGGTGGGGTGGGGTGTGTGTGTGTATACATAATCTAAAAATTCTAACTCGGATTCAACTAGAAATAAACCAAACCAAAGTAAATTGCCACCAATTTCAACTCTATTAGTTAAATTATAAATGTAATAGAATTAATCCATATAAATCAGATTTTAATCACAATTAGTTTTTAGAGTTACATAGATAGGCATAATCTAAATCAATTTCAGTCCTACAAATATTCTAATTAACTTGCCTCAAATTTGATGAATAACAAGGGCTAAAAGTAGGTGCGTGTGTGTGTGGCGGGGGGAGGGGGGCAGGGGGTGGGGGTGGGGCACCCATTTAATAACTCTTTAAATATTTGAAAAAAACATAATATTACAAAATTGAAACGAAATGGTATTGACGGAACTTACACATACGTTATGTACTGTGCTCTTACGTTGAAAATTATTAGATAGAAAAAGAAAAATATAAATTGAGATAACCTTAGAATCTAATTAGGCCAAAAATATAATGGCATCAACTAACATATATACACAACACTAAAAGTAGACATCAATTTTATAAATAATTGATAATAGTTGGATAATAATTGGATAATAAACATCGGGAGAGGGTGGGGGTGGGTGGGGTTTTGAATATTATTTACATTCAAAATAAATAATTGATAATAGTTGGATAATAATTGATATTTTCATTCAAAATAAATATTTCATTCAAAAATATTGGATAATAATTGATATTTTCATTTAAATTGATAATAATTTTATTCATGAAATTAATTCAATTAGGTAAAACCCATGATAATGAAATTTATGCTACAATTATAATTATCTCATGTCATAATTTTATTGATAAACAATAAATGTAGTTGTCACGGTCGTGGTGGGGGGAGGGGGTTGGGGTGGGGTGGGTAGGGGTGGGGTGTGTGTGTGTGTGTGTGTGTGCGTAGGTGTGCGTGTGGCGGGGGGAGGGGCGCAGGGGGTGGGGGTGGGGCACCCATTTAATAACTCTTTAAATTTTTGGAAAAAACATAATATTACAAAATTGAAACGAAATGGTATTGACGGAACTTACACATACGTTATAATATAAACAAAACATTTTTTTATCTGTACTATTAATTCAATTAGGTAAAACGAAATGTGTACTATTAACATTTTTTTTATCTGTACTAATAACATTTTTTTTACAGCAAAAATGTCTCCTTCAAATGTTAGGGCGAAGATGATGATGCTGTTTATGATGATGTCGTCTGGGTTCGGTGGTAGCGGAGGCGACGAGGGCTCCTCCGCCCCTAGGCTCCCCAAATATGGAAAATTTGGGATTACCGTCAAAAACAAGTCGGAGCTTTTAGCGAGATCCCTCGAGCTGCTAAAGACGGTCATCGGCCCGGGGTTTATGAGTTAGAAGGAGGTGCCGTATGAGCTCAAGTTAGCTGTTTGGGCGGCACTACAGGTAATATTTATATGAATATTTCAATTTCAATTTATATTTATATTTATATTTATTCGCAACTAACATTGTATTTGTTGGACAGGAACAATTCAACTTGGATCCAAAGCTACGCGATTCCGTCTTGGAGCAGTTGAGGGAGCAACAAAAGACGTGGAAGAAAAATATGCGGACACGGTACTTTGGAAAAATACGAGAGTCTATTTTACAATGGCGCGGATCCGTCCCGCCCAAGGTGCCGATCTCATTGGCACAATGGCAAAAGTTCATTGACAATGAGATCGAGGATCGACAATTGGCATCTCGCCAATCGGGGAGGGAAAATCGGGCTAAAAAGATGGACGTGCACTACTCCGGCCAGACCTCTTACGCTGAGGTGGAGCATAGGATGCAGGTAAGATTTAATTTATCTATAACTACGAAAATATATTATTGGATATTATTTTACTTTGCGGGGCCGATACTAATTTTACTTTACTTTGTTTTATTTCAGGGGGTAGGGAGTGGGCCAGGGGGTAAGCCACATAGGCTCGATACTTATGTGGCTCTTCGGACGAAGAAGGGGAAGCACAAGGAGGTGTCCCCGAGCGTCGCGGCCACAATTGTAAGTAATCCGACAGTTTAATTATTTTTAATTACGTTATAATTTTTTAGTTTACTTATTTTACTAATCATGTGCTTTTTATCGTTTCAGGCAAAGCTTAAGGAAGTGCATGAGTCGCAGTCTGATGCCGACAAGGCATCTTTTTCCACAGACGCACTCAGTCAAGTGCTTGGCTCTGATCGCAAGGAGAGGACAAGGGGAGTGAGCTTGCCGGTGGCCAAATCTAGGATCATCGGATTGGAGACGAGCGACACCGGCTTGGCTCGAACGGTGGATTCACAAGACGCGAAGCTGTCCCGTTTGGAGGCGACGGTCCAAGATATGTACGTATTCATGAAGCGTACGTTGGGTGGAGACCGTAAAGGGAAAGGGAAAGGGAAGGAGAAGGCGGTGGAGGAGGAGGTGCAGGAGGACGAGGCGCAGGATGACGAGGATGTGGACCTCACTGCTTCATCACCGAAACGTTCGTACTTCGACGATCCACTTCCCTATTTGACGCCCTCCAACAGACCATTGTCGACAATTGGTTGGCCGAGCGTGTTCATATTGGACATATTTGATGGCCAGCGGATAGGGCGGGGGTTGAGGGACCCGAATATCTTCGAGGGTGGAATAGTCCATGGACGTGTGCTTCAAGAGATGGAGTCCAGGGTGCTCGTCACGCATGTCATACCCGGGAAGGAGAACTCCCTATTGTGGTTGCGCGAACAATGCGGCACGACGTATATTAGTGGGTGCGTCAATTCGTATGTCGTGTGGCCTAATCACCTCCTCAGTTTTATCCAAGACATGTAGTAACATTATTTTCAAGTTTGTCCATTTTAATTATATTTGGATTATATCGTCATGTATATTATTTTTACTTTGAATATTTGGATTATACTGTCATGAATATATATTTGCATTATCTTTAGTTTGTGTTGGATATATGATGTTTGGAACAGGTACAAAGTTGCTATAACAGGTACAAATATACTGCTGGGCAGTGGCAGTGGCCATACTGCCCAACATATTTTTTTTAAATTCTGCCCAGAATTGTCACGGTCATTGACCGTGACAAGTCCTTGACAAATCTTGTCACGGACTTGTCACGGTCAATGACCGTGACAATTTTTTTGAAAAAAGGTCACGGCTTTGTCACGGTTATAAACCGTGACAAATGTGTCACGGTCATTGACCTTGACACGACCGTGACACAAAACGCGAGTTTTGTGTCAAGGTCAATGACCGTGACACGATCGTGACAAAAAGAGTTGTCTCGCCTCGAAATGTCACGGTCATTGACCTTGACAAGGTGGATTTGTCAAGGTCAATGACCTTGACAAATGGGCAGATTTGGTGTAGTGTTAGCACACTTGATGAGTTGCATAAGCCATCTCTATAAAAGTCATGCCTCACTCCAGGGACAAATCAATCTCCTTAGCCAAAATATCCTAATACTAGAGTCTACGGCCTTCACCAATACGTGGAAGTCTGTAACAATAAAACAAAACCGAGTCATAAGAATCGCATACTTCAGTAAGAGTTATCAAACTTAGTCCAAAAGAAATCCAAGTCATAAGAAACATAGACTTAGGTCAAAGAAATCAAACTTAGTCCGTACAAAAATCCCAATGAGCAAGAACTTCATTCTATTGGTTATGGTTGGATCCTCTAAAAATGTGATACCTTGCTTGGAGTGAGTCTATTTTATTAAAGACTGAGGCCTGACTTTGGAATAATAGATCAATCCAAGTGGGCTTATAAAATATAGCCTCAGAATCAAGGGTCTACTAATTATACCTCAATAGCTCGGGGAGGCTCCTTAATAATACCTCATCATATTGGAATATTTCAAGAGCTAAAATATCGCAGTGGGAAATGAAGATCATAAAAGTTGAAAACACCATTATACTGTCTGCAACCACAAAAGGGCAATAAGCTAAACCCAAAGTCTTAGGGGACACTAATATCCCAGATGTAGTAGACGATAATTTAAAGCCTTTGGCCATTACATGTCACTTAGGTTATGGACACAATCGATTTCAACGATCACACGTGTAAGAAAAGATCTATTTGTCTATAAAGAGGCGATACCAATCAAGTCAATATCCAACATGAAAGATGCTAAGGCCATGGATGTTACAGGACAAGACTTGAGGGTTATCAGTACCCCACATGCCATGAAGAGTAATTTAAATCCTTTAGAAAATTCAAAGTCCACCACTACGATCAAGTCTAGCAGTAAAAGTAAGTGAAAAAGTAAAGAATAAGTTACGGCTATAAGTAATCAAGCAACGATTTTAGATAATGCTACAAACTGAAGAAAGTAATGCATGCAAAACAAAGACAAAGTAAAAATACGAGTCTGTTGAAGATAAAGGGACATTGCAATACATCAAAATATTATTCATTACAAAATAGCTCTAATAAATTATGAGTTTAATACAAACAAAAGGAAGATAAAAGTCGTGTAGAAGAATTTAAGACTCCATATCTTCCTCTTCATCATCCTGCTCCTCCACGCCTGATTGGGTCTATGCAACCTCCAAATCAGCAACAACAACTGCGCCCTCCTCCCTCTCTTTTAGGCATCGATCATTAGCTTCCTTCATCTCAACCTCGCATTGAGTTTGCTCATCATCGGTAAACCTCTAGCCAAAAATGGTGTTCTTGGCCTCAGGGAATTTTTTGGAAACTCTGTGCCTTATCTCTTTATAGTCACGAATATATGCCTTGTTTTTACCAATCCAAAAGACTTTGGAAGTCTTGGAGTTTGTCATGTCCTCTAAAATAACTATCTTTAGATCCACATCATGTTCTTTAACCATATTTTTTTATAGTGGTGGAATTATCATCAATCGCGTTTTGCGTGGCCAAGTCATGACTTTGAGATATTGAGGTAAGACGGATCTCAAGAATTTTAACTTTTTCTTGGAATGTTGTGGCTTTACTGGAGGATTATAGACACTTGTCATCAGACACATTCAGTGCCTCCGTGACCTCTTTAAAATTATCTTCGTCATTGGTCATGTCTATTTCAGAAGCCTCCACCTTAATCATTTCCTTAAGTTGGAAGATTTAAATGATGCCGCCATAAATATTTTTCTTGCCTCAAAGGAGGAAGGTTTAACTTCTCCACCTCAGCCTGGTGTTTAGACTACGCGACCTTATTGTAAGAGTAAGAATTTATAATTGCTCATAACTTAGTTATTTTGGAATATCCCATTACAAACCAGAGTTACAAATTGAACATTACATCCATATTTTCCTCTGCGATCACTTGAAGACATGTTAGTGATCAAGCATCATTTTCGAATTTCAAGCCATTAGAATAGTTACGAACTCTTTATGGAGTTATACTAAATTTGTGGTTTTGATTTTTCTCAGTCAATATTATTTCGGGATGTTTTATTTTGAAATTGAGGTGTTTTTATGAAATGAATTTTTAAGAAATATTTTTTTTGGATTGTTAGAATGAGATTGTAATCTTTTTAGAATGAGACTTGGTTCTCGTTTGAACGATGATTGATTTTGTTGGATCAAAATGCATAGGTTGTTGGAACGAACATCTAACGTGCTTTTAATGAGAACACTATATTTAGATGACCCACTCTCGTTAGAAGGTCGTTCGAACGACCTAGCTTGGTCTTCAAATGAGATTGGACCTAGTTAGAACAAAACCTTATTTTTGTTCGAAAGAAGTTCAATATTTTTTTCAACGAGATCGCTGCCTCGAAAAATGTGTTTTTCTATAAAAAAAATTATTTTGAACGATTTTGCATTACTCTTTTAGGGAATATTAATTTCAATAACTGCACCAAATTTTTTTCTCTTTTTGTTTCAAACAAACACTTTTGTTTTCAAAATCCTACATCCCTTAACATGATTTGTTGAGTTTTATCAAATCCAATTTCCATATACTAAATCAAACCCTTGTAGAGTGTTCTCTACTATTGAATTGTGGAGTTAAGACTATACGACTGAAAAAAAATGATTCTGCAACTCTGAGGTTGATCGGTGGATACCAAGGGAAAGGTTGCTTCCGGTGAGTGGTGCTAGACTACATCACCTTTTATCAAAGGTTTAAAGACTCTCTGAAATATTCTTAGTGGAGTTGTAAGTTGTCTTTAAGTCATGGAGTTTGTCAAACTCTTTTACAGTGCTGAAATATAGGTTTTTCCTAAAATGGATTTTTCCTCTAATATTCTTCTTCGTGTGTTTAGTTCGTTTCCTTAGTTTGGCCTATTTAATTTGGACTCTATCTTTGATGAACAACTAATTAAAATGAAAATAAAATTTGAATAAAAATTGGATCTTTGTATGTAACCTAAGATATAAGTGGATTCATATAGCCTTGCATTTTGAAATTGGTATCAGAGCAAGTTGCACTAATTTATCGTGTGATCTTTAAATTGGATTTATTGGATAATTTGTATAATAGGGTTCCCATATTTGATAGGTGAAATTATGCATACTGGAAAATTATAACGAGTTCTATCTTAAAATCAATTGACGAATGGATTTGGCTCGTATACGAAAGAGGTTGGACTCTACCCATTGTAACTGATGGTGATGTCATAATCCCTAAACCCGTCATGACTTATACATATAATGAATTTAAATGGAGCAATTTTAATTCATGTTATTTAACGGAAATTTTAGGAGTCGACACCCCTGATGAGTTTTGCCATATCATGATGTGGACTATGTCTACGAATGTGTAGGATATCCTCGAACTTAATCATGAGGGTAACAACTCTCTAAAAGCTTCTAAGCTTCAGAATCTTATCACACAGCTTGAGACTATTATTATGCTAGAGACTGGGACCTTTAATGAGTTTTATGCTTGTTTGACTGGTATAGTCAACTTTAGCATTAATTTGGGTGAGAGAATTCTTGAGACGAGAGTCGTGAAAAAGATTTTGATATCCCTTCCATCCCATTTGATCCCTTTGATCATTGTCCTTAATTCGTTGCAATTTATAGATACAGTTAGTTTAGAAGAACTCATAGGACACCTTTAAACTTATGAAATTGATATGTTCCCCAAAATTCAAAAGAAAAGGGAAATATGGATTGATTTAAAAGTCCAAAGAAAAAGGAATAAGTTTGTAATTCTTAGTCAGAGTTTGATTTTGGGCTTGATGATCGTGCCTTATTTGCTAAAAAATCTAAAACATTTCTCAAATTTAATAAAGATAATTCTTCTAAAGAAAATAAAAGTTTTGAGAAAAAAATGGCAATAAGAACAAGAACCTTTGTGACAAAGATGAGGTAAAATGTTATGAATACGAGAGCAAGGGTCATAAATCCCACGAGTGTGCCACTAGGCTAAAGGGACAGGGCAAAGGCAAAGCTGCATACAAATCTACTATTAGCGATATTGATGTTGAGTAAGTGAATTTTGGGCATGAATCACCGCATGAACCTAATTTTTGTGCATTTATGGACAGTCAAGTTAATACTTCTATTTCATCCCACGCTGATGAGGACATTTTAAGATATGAACGCCTCAATAATTTGTCGAACAATTATGGAGAGAGTGGGGATGATGATGAGATTTCGTGTGAGGGAGAAAGTGGTCTTCAAAAAGTATATATCGAACTTTACAAAAGTCTTTGAGAACCAAAAGGAAAAATAAAACTTTGACTCTTAAGTTGTATTATTTCAAAAATGTGGTGATAGCTTTGAGAGAGTGTGAGGCATAGGTAAGTGAACTTGGGAAGTTAAAAGTTTTTTATGTGAGTTATTGATTGTGGTTGGTAGGGAGAAGATCGATTTGACCAATACTGTGGCTAGTCTTACGAGAGATCTTCAAGCTTAATTAGAGACTCGTGAGAAACTTAAAGCATGCGTATCCTAACTCGAGAAAGATCTTGAACGTGCCTGGAAGATCAAAGTCATCTTAGAGGACACATCTACAAAGGTTGGTAAGATGTTCCACAGTCACGTTAGGTTTTAACAAGAGGTAAGGAATAGGTTATGACGTTACATCCACTTGTAATGTCACATCCCAGACGAATCCCACGTTTGTGATTGATCTTTATGGCCCTCATCCTAACCCACCTAGGATACCAAACCTATCAAGGAGAGAACATCCTAGGCATTTTGATCAAGGTAGACCCAAGCCTATTTATGTTTATTCCTATTGCAAAAAAAGAGGTCACCTTAGGGAGTTTTGTTTTAAGCTGGGGAGAGTTTCTCACATGCGTGTTACCTGATATGCTCCCACATAACACTACATCATATATCACCAATTGTCACGGTTATGACCCGTAACCTTCTTATGGGTCATGGTCTAAAGCCGTGACAATATTAAGCGTGACAAAACTGGGGGTCATGGTCCAAATTCGTGACCCATAGGGGAGAACTTAGGCCATGGTCCAAACTCGTGACCACTTCCACGGGAGTCACGGTCCATGCCCATAGCCCAGAAGGGAAAATGTGGGTCACGATCTGAAACTGTGATAACCATATCATGGGGGTCACGATTTTGGATCGTGATCCTAAATTTATTTTTCATTTAAAAAAAAATTGGTCATGGTCTAAAACTGTGACTGAATATATTTATTTTAAATTAAAATAAATTGGGGATCACGGTTTTAGATCGTGACCAAAAATGTACTTTAATTTTAAAAAAATATAGTTGGTCACGATCTTAGACCTTGACCAAATAAAAAAATTTAAAAAGATAAATTTATTTTTTGCATACAAAAAAAATCGGTACATTTTTCAAACCTTTTACATATGCAGAAATAAATATTTATCTAATATGTAATAAAAGTTAACTAATGCATACTTGCGTGAATATGTAATAATACAATACAAGTTAACTAACGTTTGACTTTGTGAATATGTAATAAAATACAACACATGCTTGCGTGAATTTGTACAACACACACAAAAACATACAACTCATATTTGCGTGAATATGTACAACTGAAATAAAAATAAAATGAATATTTGCCTGAATATATTTTGAATGTTCCTTGTCCATTGAGGCCTGCAAACAAAACATCAAAATGTCCCAAGTGGTATTTAACAAAGGTCTCGAATCCTAAAAATAACTTTGGAACGCCTACATAGCCAAAAATGACATCAAAGTCCATGTAGTTCATAAGATGAACAAGGTTGGGTACTAAACCAAAATTAAAATATAGGGTGTCTTTATTTATTTATGAAAATTTATGTCAAATGAGTTGAAAGTGTAAAAATTTATATGAACACCCTAAATTGGGAATTGTGGTATAAACCCCCCTTTTTTTTATTTTTTTATTTACAAAAATATATGTTAATGCATATATAATAATGAAAAGTGTGGAGTCCCGTGACTACACGGTCATATTTTCAAGACTAAGTATATATGTTTGCAAGTTTTGATAATATTTTCAAACCTGGAGTCTCGCAACTATGTGATCAATTATTTTGTGTTACCTTGGTATTGTGTGATGTGTTCATGCCTTTTGCGAGTCCGTTTAGGGGATGTTTTGTATTTCCCCCTTCAACATCATATTTTCAATCTTAAGTCTAACTATTTATAAATTTTGATCATATTCTCAATTCGGGAGTCCCATGACTACGTTATCAGTTACTACATGTTTCTTTGGTTTCCTACGAGGTGCTCGTGCCTCTTATGGAATTGGCTTGGGGCTATTTTGCATTTTTACCCTTCAACATCATGTTTTCAAGCCTAACTCTAAATATCAGCTAGTTTTGGTCATATTCTTAAATTGGTCAGTTGCAACGTGTTACGTTGGTCCCATGCGAGGTGTTCGTGCCTCTTACGAGGCCATTTGGGGGTTGTTTTATATTTTCTCCCTTCAACATCATGTTTTCAAGCCTAAGTCTAACTATTTGCAAGTTTTGGTCATATTTTCAAATCGAAGCATTCAGTTGCTACATGTTACGTTGTTCACGTGGGGAGTGTTCATGCCTCTTGCAGGGTTGTTTAGGCGATGTTTTGCATTTTCTCCATTCAGAAGCATGTTTTTAAGCCTAACTCTAATTATTTATAAGTTTTGGTCATATTCTCGAATCGAGAGTCTCGTGACTACTCGATCAGTTGCTACATGTTACATTAGTCCATGCGAGGTGTTCATGCCTCTTACGGGGCCGTTTGGGAGCTGTTTTGCATTTTTTTTCCTCCAATGACATGTTTTCAAGCCTAAGTCCAACTACTTTAATTTTTGGTCATATTCTTGAACCGAGGGTCCCATGACTATGTGGTCAATTTTTACATGTTACGTTGGCCCCGTGCAGGGTGTTCATTACTCTTGCAGGGCCATTAAAGGGATTTTTTGCATTTACATACTTCAACGTCATGCTTTCAAGCCTGAGCCTAACTATTTGCATATTTTGGTCATATTCTCGAACCGGGAGTTCCATGACAATGTGATCAGTTACTACATGTTACATTGGTATCGTGTGAGGTATTCGTGCCTTTTATGGGGTCATTTGTGGGATGTTTTGCATTTTCACCCTTAAATGTCATATTTTTAAGCCTAAGTGTAACTATTTACAAGTTTTGGTCATATTCTCTAATCGGGAGTCCCGTGACTAGGTGATCAGTTGCTACGTATTACGTTGGTACCGTGTGAGGTTTTTGTGCCTTTTACGGGGATGTTTGGGAGCTTTGTTGTGTTTTCCCCTTCATTGGTATGTTTTCATGCCTAAGTTTAAATATTGGCAAGTTTTGGTCATATATTCGAACTGGGAGTCTCGTAACTATGCGGTCATTTGCTATTTGTTACGTTGGTCTAGTACGAGATGTTCGTGCATCTCGTAGGGCCATTTGGGGGTTGTTTTGCATTTACGCCCTTCAACACCATGTTTTACGCCTAAGTTAAACTATTTATAAGTCTTGGTTATATTCTCGACCTGGGAGTCCCGTGACTATGCGGTCAATTTTTATGTGACACGTTGTTCACGTGCGAGGTTTTTATGCCTCTTGCGGGGCCTTTTGGGGACTTTTTTGCATTTTCATCCTTCAATGGCAGGACAACAAGCCTAAGTATCACTATATGTAAGTTTTTTTCCAATTATCGAATCGGGGGTTCGGTGACTACATGATCAGTTACTACATGTTATGTTCATCCCGTATGAGATTTTGTGCCTCTTATAGGTCTGTTTAGGGGCTATTTTGCATTTTCATCCTTCAACGATATATTTTTAAGCATAAGTCTAACTATTTACAACTTTTGATCATATTCTCAAACCGAGAGTCCCCTGACTATGTAGTCAGCTGCTACATGTTACGTTGGTTCCGTGTGAGGTGTTTGTGCTTCTTACGGGGCCATTTGGGGGATATTTTGCATTTTCACCTTTCAACGTCATGTTTTAAAAACTATATCTAACTATTTGTAAGTTTTCTTTATATTCTCAAATTGAGAGTCTCGTTACTACACGGCTAGTTATTACATGTTACGTTGATCCCGTGCAAGGTGTTCGTGCCTCTTGCGGGGCTATTTGGGGGATGTTTTGTATTTTTCTCTTCAACGACATGTTTTTAAGCTTAAGTCTAACTATTTGCAAGTTTTGGTTATATTTTCGAATTGGTAGTCCCATGATTACGTGGTCAGTTGCTATGTGTTATGTTGGTCCCGTGTGAGGTGTTCATGCCTTTTACAGGGTTGTTTGGGGGCTATTTTACATTTTTCCCTTTCAACGTTATGTTTTCAAACCTAAGTCTTAATATTTGAAAATTTTGGTCATATTATTGAATCGAGAGTCCCATGACTATGCGATTAATTTTTAAGTGTTACGTTGGTCCCGTGCGAGGTGTTCGTGTCTCTTGCAAAGGTTTTTAAGGGTTATTTTTCAGTTTTGCCCTTCAACGACATGTTTTTTTAGCCTGTCTAAGTATTTGCAAGTTTTGGTCGTTTTCTAGAATTGGGAGACCCATGACTATGTGATTTGTTGAGATGTGTTACGTTGGTTCCATACGAGGTGTTCGAGCCTCTTGTGGGGCCTTTTAAGGGATGGTTTGTATTTTTGCCCTTCAATGACATGTTTGTAAGCCTAAGTCTAAAGATTTGCAAGTTTTGGTTATATTCTCAAACCGGGAGTCCCTTGACTACGGGATCAGTTGCTATGTGTTACACTGGTCCCGTGTGAGGTGTTCGTGCCTCTTGTGTGGCCATTTGGATGTTGTTTTATATTTTTGCCATTCAGCGCCATGTTTTCAAGTGTAAGTCTAACTAATTGCAATCTTTGGTCATATATTCGAATTGGGAGTCTCATGACTACATGGTTAGTTGCTACGTGTTACGTTGGTCTCGCGCGAGATGTTTGTGCCTCTTACTGGATCATTTGGCATTTTCGCTCTTCAACGGCATGTTTTCGAGCCTAAGGCTTACTATTTGCAACTTTTCCTCATATTCTCTAACTATTTTGGTTTTATCCCAAGTGAGAACTTAATTAATCATTATATAGGAATAAAATATTTAAAAATTATGCATATCAAGTAAATAAAAATTTGAGTTAAAGTAAATAAAACCTAGTTCCTGCGATAGTTTAGGTACGCTTTAACTGCACAATATTGTGTGTATCTAATAGCCTATTATATTTGTATTTTTTCATATTTTCTCGAATGAGGTATAGTTTAAGGTACTCGTTGACGCGGGTGAGTTGCTCTCTAAGGTGTTTGACCTATAACTTGCATCTTTTCAAATCAACATCCATTGCGAGCTTTTCCAATAAAATTTTCACGTGCTCCTTTTCCATGGCATCATATTTGGTTTTCATGATTGTTTCGTGATTCATTAATTTTTTTTTCTGACATTATCAAACTCGTACATGTTAAAGGATGATTATATTGGATAAATGAGCTCTGAGATAGTTCTCATCAAGGTGACTATAGCCTTTCGTATGTACGATTTCAACAATGTCGAAATATTCCAATGAAATCAATTATAAAAATAAAAAATGATTCCATGGAAAAGAAAGATAGGGAAATTGTAATGGAAAATCTTGAGATGGAAGTTGATTTGAAAAGGTCCAAGTTAAAGACCAAACACCTTAGAGAGAAACTCTCCCACGTTAATATAGACAACCAACTGTACCTCGTACGAGAAAATAGGGCTCAAGATAAATCCAATCGTAAATCAAATCGGGTATCCCGTGCAAGGTGTCTCTGCCCCTAAACATTCATCATTCAAACCAAAGATTCATATTAAAACTAAACAATCATAAATCAAACTAAGTATTCATAAGTCAAACTAAACATTCCTAAATTAAACTACTAGTATATAACTTGGATACAAATCGAATTGTCAAGGTTCAATATAATAATAGGATACAAATAGGGTTGTCAAGGGTGAAATAATGTTTATTGATCAATATTCATCTAAATCAACTAAAAGATTCTTTAAATTACGGTTGTCATCAAGAGTATACTGGAACACTTTAGGAGCCTTTAATGCGTATGCTTCAGTAGTCATACCCTTCGGTGCATGCACAACAATAGACCAAATGCCATTGTTTATTCACTTCAAGTAGATACCTTCTTTACGTTATAAAATTCGCAAATAAAAGGCTCATCGACTATGCGATCTTTACTCTTTATATTTTATAAATCTAACATGATAAGTTTGGAATCAGGATCAACTTTACAAGCATTTGTAGTGTCCTCCACCTTCACCTAGTCACAATATAGTACAAAATATATAAAATCTAAATAATCATATTCGAGGATTTGTTGGACGATCACATAATATATTAGTATCTGGATTTTTATTGTTAGTGACATAGGTAGTTAAGGAAAAAAATTGAAATTCCGTTGTTTTGCATCAAAATCTTTTCCTCGAATGGTTCTACAACAAAATCAAAACTGTTTGTGAGGAATTTTATAAAGTCTTTCGCTCGAAATTTTGGACCTTTTGCCAAGCGTGCAAGCCTTGATGAGATGTTACCTATTTTTAAAAGATGAATTTATTAATAAATTTATATTAGGATTTGTCTTTACCACACATGATTAAACAACCGCATACATAAGAGGTGGAAATTGCTTCTTTTAATTTTCATGCCCTAAAATCATTCGTTGTGTATCTAATCCTTCAATTTTGGGCAAGTTTGTTCTCGTACTTCCTAAAGGTGAACTGTAGAGTTTAGATAATAATATATAGAATACATAAAATCAAACCAGAATAATTCGGTTAATTATGTAGATAATTATTCTCTTAAATCTTCAACTTCAGCTTGCGATTCGAAGACATAATGAGCTGCTTGCTCGTATTATAGATTTTAAAGCCTTACCTTTATTGGGTTACCAAAAGGCAATTCATGCTCAAACCCATCAGGTTCCTCGATCACTCATTCTCCATGAGGATTGAACCTTCTCAGATCTTGTTCAGGCTTATGTTTGCGAGCATATATAGATGATTCCACAGTTACATATTCTTTAGCAATTGACCCTCCAATATACCGTGTATTCATTACGTAATCATTGAATCTTGTCATCAAGTGCTCAAAATAATACATTCAAGGATACCTAACGGGACCAAACTACATAGCCTCATCGCATAAATGCACAAGCAGGTAGATGCTGATATCAAAGAATCACGAAGGGAAATATTTCTCTAATACACAAACTGCCTCGACTAATTTATTTTGTGGCTCTAATGTGATTTATATTTACCACTTTTTCACAAAGTAGGGTAAAGAACAAACTAATTTTCATAATTTCCCAATGGAGACCTTTTTGTTCAGAGAATCAATACCTAAATAGCAGAGGGATTAGTTGAATGATGATGTGCTAGTTGTGAGACTTTCACTGTTTTCGGTCATTTGTTTGGTTGTTTACTATCTTGTTAAAATTACAGGAATAACCTATTGGAGTCTTTGAGAACATACTATATGGTTGTAAGAGGGTAGTCCCCTTGATGTCTGGGAGTATAGTAATATAAATATATGTGTAACCCCTATAGATATGGTGATAAACGATAACCCAAATACTCTTAACAATGACAAATGAACACTCAGTATTTTATATTATAAATACTCAGATTGGACTCTAAAATTTCTTGTGTATAACTCAAATAATAATAAAAGGACTGCAAAAACAACTCATTTAAAGGTAGAGAGAAGTAAGAACCTTAGATACACCTTGGCAGGCAGTCAACATACCAACAACCTCCAATATCTCCCGGGTTAGCTAATAAAAGCTTCATAATAAATGATAATAGTGGGTGGAAAAAACTTTGGTTTGCAATAAATCATTTGCTCTCAAGGTGGATAAAACTCTGATTTGCAATAACTCTTTTTCTCTCAATGTATTTTCTCTCTCTAGAAAGAACTCTCTCTTCTTATAAGAGATTGAGGTCCATAAATAGTCCCACACCCTTCCTGAGATGTCTCAGTTCTCATTAATATGAAAGACCTCAATCTCACACTTTAAGTCACAAGAATTAAATTCCTGATTGGTCAGCACACCCTACATCATAATCATTAAATGCCAGTGCATGCCTTTTGCTCACCAACTGCGCGTCAGAGTACTGTCACCACAGTGGTGGCTCACCAAATCATTTGACAACCCCAATACTATAATGGTTTACTTAATTTAGGATTGGATAGTGTGTTGGTAGCTAGTGACATCACCTAAAGTAGATGTGACATTTGGTAGAGGGATATTTGGCTTAGAGCTTAATATATGATGGTGTTTTACTGGGTGTATCTAAGATGGTCAAGACAAGCCTTAACGCTGCCTCACTTCTTAATCCTGAAAACCAAGTCCCTCTGAAGTTTTCACGATGAGGTCATTCGATAGAGCTTGTAAGCTCTCCCAAGCCCTTATAGGCCTAGTCTCACGAGTACTGTTTGACCTCACACTCAATATTACATTCATTACGGCATTACAATCAATGAATTAAAAAGATCCAATTTGACTAATAAAATGGAAGCTAAAATATGAGTTCTCTCAGTAGGTTTCCTCGATGAGCTCCATCCTTGAGCTGCCTTGCTGAGCTATTGTCTTAAAATGCCTCGCTGAGATATCTTGCTTCCCTGTGATTCTTCATTCTCTTAAGTCTATTCTATTAATTAGGTAATCTCTCTCTAGTTTAGATATTGTCGTCAATCCCCCTACATTTGCCCCTTTGTGTGGAGATTTATTATGAGCGTAAGAAATGTCTACACGAAAAACTTCTCAATTCGATGGCCCACTTGTTATTACGGGAAAAAATTCTCCATGCTTCGCCTCCTTTGCACCTACAACCATTATTACTATTGAAAAAAGGTAAAATTCTCCCCGATGTACCTGAGCCAAAGCTCTTCAATATTTGGGCACATAGTGGGGGAAAATAGTGAACCCATTTTCTGTGAGTAGACACTAATCGTTCGAACTTGTTCATCTGTGTTGAAATTTGAAGTATCCCTAAATTTCATCTATTATCATTATGGTTGCTCAAAAAGTGAAAATTCTCCTCGATGTACCTAAACCAAAGTTATCAGCATTCCAGCTTATAACGAGGGAACATTGTGACCTTTTTTGAATTTTGAGTGAAAGCTAGCACCTAATTTTAGCGATTGACCTTGCTCGCTCCCTATGACTTCTTATATTTTCTAAAAATCCTCCAAGGTGTGCCTCCTTCTATTCTACCGTCATCTCAACCTGTAGCGAGGGGATATCTTTTCGTTTGGACTTTTGGGATTTCCATGACTTTAAAAAAAATTATCGTTAAACCATTACTTCTTTTTTGAATGTAACCCTTTCTCCTCCACAAGCGTCACCCTATTAATGATGTGAGGCTATCTTTTGAACCTTCAGAGCATTCCCCTAAGCGCCATGTGTCCCTTTGTAATCATTATGGATGGTTAGGACCGTGCCTTAGTGGAAAACACAACTGCCTATTTGAATTCTAAACATCTAACATGTCAAACACTTAGCTATTCCTCTTCTTTACCTTTCAATTGTATTCATCGTCTCTAGTGTTTGAGAGAGAGAGAAAGAACTTATTCCGCCATTGTTAAGCTCTAATTCAAGCTTTCTCCTTCTTCCTCCTCTCTTTGCCACCCTAAATTGCCACTACTCAATCACTTTCAACCTACTCCTGCTCCTACCACCACCACTTCACCTCAAGATTCAATGTCTTCTTCGTTTGATACTCCAGTTGCTCCAGCCACCATTTTAAGCTCCACCGTTATTACTAGTCCTGCTATAGCCTTAAATGGCGGTACTCCAAGAGCAATTATGTTTTTACCGTCTCTCTCCTATTTTTGGCAAGGGTGATGATTTTATGATTGCGTGCCAATCTTTCTCTTCTAATGCCACTTGTGACCCTTGAACACTTGGTGATGAGGATGACTCATTTGATGCCTGGGATTTCTTTCCCCCAAAGGGAACACTGCACCGAGGTGACTTCCCTTGCTCCAATCGTTCTCTTTTAGGACCATTTTGCTACTAAGAACAATTATATACAGTCAACTTACACAGATGCTCTTACCAAGGTTGGGTTTTATTGGGCCACCTAGTTCAATGAGTTCACTCTATCTAAGCACAACGATGCCCTCAAGGTGTTGGTGTCATGCAGGAATATTATAACCCACACCATCATAGTTCCATAGGGGGAATTCATCGTTATGTTGGAGAATATTTGTGAGTTGCTTGGGCTTGAGCCCACAGTTACCTAACCTTACTTTGATGAGGCCTTAGACACTAAAGAAGCTACTGCCCGTACGGAGTTGGATCATATTTATCAAAACTGCATAGGGTTTTCTAATAAATCTACATACACCCCCTTTATCAGTTATTTATTTCAAGCTCCCTCTAAAAAAGGTGATTCTTTTGGTTTTGTCAAAGGTAAGGGTAAACCCTTGGAGTATCTTGCCTACATACTTGTTATCCTTTAACATTTTGTGATTACTAGTAAGCCTAATGACTAACTCCATCAGGATCTCATTAATATCTGCATTCTGTTGGCCAGGGGTTTCATGCTTCCTTTGGAAGCCATGGCTTTAGGATCCCTCAATATCTAGTTGGATATGACCCATTTGTACATGTAACGCTCGCTTGGCCACTATAAATTGGCCAATGTCATAATCCTAACTGGTTTTGTCAATGAGCATTTTCTCAAAATATCATCCAATAAAAAACCATATCCAGTTTGTGAAGCCCTCAAGCCCCATAACCTATTTAACTTTCATAAGGAGAAGATCCAAATGAACCTCCTTTTGATCTTTGAAAAGGCCAGTTGCTTCATTATGAGGCCATATCGTGAGAATTCATTTACCCATACTTGGTCATTCTTCACCCATGAAGATAGAATGGTTCAACCCTATTTGCGGAGCTTATCAATGAAGATCCCTTATTTGTGGTTATGCTCCTTCTGAATCTTTGTTATTTTCCTTCTTATATCGATTGAGGATACACTTTGGAGCACTGCAACCCCAATTATTGTTCACTCCAGTTTATCTTTTATCAAGGGGCTCCTCATCCTATTTTTCTGGAGTCTCACCTTAGGGAAACTTTTTTCTAAGGCCTGCTTTTTCTATAACACCATTGTTGCTTCCTCAGTTTTCTCGACAATTACTGGATAAATCACTATCCCCGAAATAACTAAGAAAGGTGATTAGACTACTCTCTTCGCTATAAAATATTGGTCGATGCAGCTAGACAAGGTTCATGAATTCATCAAAAGTCCATATGTTTACCCCCTGTTATAGACTTTCCACCTTTTGAGATGGGTCTCAAAGGTAACTCAATTTTAGCAGTTGAGTTTACTTTAAGTCAAACCCCTAAGGATCATCCCACTAAGTTACCTCATTATTACCCTTTGTCCATTAATCCTACTCCGACGGACAAGAAAGAATAGGGAGGAGGTGCAACAGTCTCAGATTAACCAAATCTCCCTCCCATGAAAGGGCTCACAAGAGGAGATCCATAGGGAGAAACTCTACCTAAAGGATATTCCTACAGAGACAAATACTATCATTTTTACTAAATGTTGGAAACAAATATATATACCAACATAGAAATTATAAATAATAAAATTAAATCATGATCTGAAGACGATTGGGCAGAAAGAACGATCGAAGAAGAATGTGGTTGGGTACGAGAGAAGAAGACCCATTGGAACTTCTTCTATCGTACCCTAACCACATTCTTCTTCGATCGTTATTTATGCCCAATCATCTTCAAATCATGATGTAATTTCATTATTTATAACTTTTATGTTCATATATATATTTTTTTCATACAAATGATGGTCTTTATCTCTGTAGGAACGTCCTTCGGGTGGAATTTTTCCCTCTGAATCTTCTCTTGTGAGTCCTTTCGTGGGAGGATGGTTTGGTCAATCTGAGACCATTGCACCTCCTCCCTGTTCTCCTATGATGGGACTTATATATATTTAAGGTGTAGTCCGTCTACCAAAGGTGCTCCTACCGATGGGCCTTCTCAACCCAAATTCAAAAATGTAAAATCTACTAAGAGTGGGAATTCATCTAAGTCCAAATACAAGTCTCAAGTTGTTGTTGATGCTTTTCCCATTGCTTTCATTCCCCCTGAAGCGTATGCATAAATACAAGAGGAAATTTAATAAAAGGTCCTTGCTGAGTTTGAATAGATTCAACACGAGTTTTGACACATAACCCAACAATTTCCCCTTCAGCTATTTTCCCATTAGTCCCCGTGGTTTCTATGAGGGATGTCTCCACGCGGCATAAGGGCTTAGAGATAATGACTGGTGCTGGTGTTGGTGCTCCTTATTGGAAGAAAAAGATGTTGGACACCAAGTCTAGGAAGATACGAGCTTATGTTATCGAACCTATATCGCATCCTTCAAGCCCTAGGACTTCTCCAACTCTATCAAGTGTTGGACCTATTGAGATTGAGTATATCCTTAAAGATAATCCCAAAGTCATTAGAACTTCTTCTATCATAACCTAACCAACTTATTCTTCAACCGTTCTTTCTACCCAATCATCTTCAGATTATGATGTAATTTTATTTTTTATAACTTCTACGTTTCTATATATATTATTTTCCAACACTTAGTAAAAATGATGGTCTTTGTCTATGGAGGAATGTCCTTTGGGTGGAGTTTCTCCCTATGGATCTCTTCTTGTGAGTTCTTTCGTGGGAGGATGGTTTGGTCAATCTGAGATTGTTGCACCTCCTCCCTGTTCTCCCATGATGGGACTTACATATTCAAGGCGTATTCCATCTAGACGTATAGAGGAAGCTGCTCCTAGGGCGACGATATCCCAAGAGTCCATAGGGCCCTCCTCTCAAGTAGAGAAGACTTCGCTTGCTTCCTATAGGTCACCCCTCATTGGCACTTCCACTTGCCGTGATTACTATATCGTTAAGTCCCCTAGAGGTAAATATTTCTTTTTTTAAACATTCTTTCATGTTGTATTTTTTCATTACTAAGTGTTGTATTTCATTCTTTTGTAAGGCTGTTGTTTCGTCTCTACCTACTGTGTTTATGGATTATCTATTCCATGCCCCTCTGGAGAGACCTATCTCTGGATTTGTCCCTTTCTCTACTACTTCAGAGGTAACACCATTCTTCTTATATATATTCTCCCAACTATTGTGGTGTCTCTGCATGTTTAACACTTCTTGATTTTTAAAGCTTTCTCATGGAGTTCATCCTTCTTCATTTCTAGAGGAACTCAAAGGTCTGAAATGATAGTTTCTTCGTTTTCCCCCTCTGAGGTTCCAGGTGTTGCTAAAACTACCGTTGTGCCATCTGCCCATCCAAAGGTTCCTTCAACATCATTGGTTGATACCTATGAGGCTTAAAAGACTTCGATGGAGCCTTCCCTCACTTTGGCACTTGTGCCTTTTCGTGGGGAAGCTTCTTCCCAAAGGACTGAGCTTCCTCCATTTGAAGATTCATCTGAAGCCCTTAGGGGCGCCAAAGTTACTCCTCCTTCATTTGTTATTCCTGTTGTCGAGGTAACTTTTTCCGTTTCATTAGTTGTAATTTTTTTTTCAAAAACTCCCACCTATGAGGTGATTTAACAATGAAAACACACTTGTTAAGATTTTTTGCAAACTCAGACCTATGAGGTGACTTAACAATGGAAACACACTTGTTAAGATTTTTTCTTAAACTCACACCTATGAGATAACTTAATAATGAAAGCACACTTGTTGAGATTTTCCTCAAACTCACGCCTATGAGGTGATTTAACAATGAAAACACACTTGTTAAGATTTTTTTCTCAAACTCATACCTATGAGTTGACTTACAAATGAAAATACACTTATCAAGATTTTTCGTAAACTCACACCTATAAGGTGACTTAACAATAAAAACACGCTTGTTAGGAATTTTTCTCAAACTCACACCTATGAGGTGACGTAAAAATGAAAAAACGTTTGTAAATTTTTTTTGCAAACTTATTCTTCTGTATCACATTTCAGGTTGCGAGTGAGCCCACTCTTGAAAAAGGGAAAATCCAGAGTTCTCCCTCATCTATTGTCTCGAACCATCGAGAACCAACCTCTTCAGATAAGTCAAGTCACAATGATCATAGTTTATCCACCGACCTTTAAGCTCATAGTGAATTCGATTACGAGGTTCCTCTACCTGACATGGTTACTCCATCTACCTTCAGGTTCTTTAAGAATCTCCTCAATTCTCTACATGCCACCGATCTATCATCGAATGATTGAACACCGATCACCCATAACTTTTATCCTTGATATCCTTCGATCCAATATAATGATGATGGTTTATAGGCTCCAGGGTATAGCAACCGTTATTGCTGAAATTGTCAACACTCAAACTTCAAGTCTTCATAAGCCCCTTCTTAATTAACACTTGGGCAACTTGTGGGAGTGAGGCAAAGATGGCTTCCAGTTCAACTGGCTGATCAGTCACCTGAAACATTTTTAAGGCCACTCAATTGGAGAGATAAAGTGAACTCTATTAGAAGCATGTGAAGGCCCAATGTGATGAGGATGCTATGTTAATGGAATTTGTGCCATTGCTGGAAGCAACTGACGAAAAGGTTAAAGTAGTCGAAGAAGCTTTGCTTAAGGCCATGCACGAACGTGAAGCTTTAGTCATTCAATGCACCCAAGTCTAGACCAGGCTTGAAGGATCTATCGCAGCTGAGCGAACATGCCTTGAAGCTTCTTTGGGCTTTTATGGGGAATTCTTTTCCTCCCCCGACCTTTGGTTTCTTTAGGGTTGAGCCCTTTCAATGTGTTTTCTTTTCATTTTATACATGTAATTCTTGGTAGTAGTTTCCCTTTCTTGTAACATTTTGGAGTGAAAGAAATATATATAAGAGGAGATAATTATGGTTACATCATGTATTAATTTATGGTTCAAGTTATTTCTTCTATATTCTCATTACAAAGTGAAAACTCTTAGAGTTTACAGTCTATTTTTCCCTCTGACTTTAACTTCTTGGAGGAAAAGAAATAACAACAACAAAATATTGGACTATAATCATGACAAAGGTTGATACAAAAGTCTCAATGCAAGTGGCATAACTCTAGACATGATAGACCTTTAACCCCTTATTGCTAATTTTGAAAGGTTTGTCTTCTTCTATATTTGAGATTGAGCAGTAACTTAAGTTATGAGCTTCCTTCACTATGAAAGGTCCCTCCCAATCGAAAGCAAATTTGGGTAATGTGAGCCCCCGAATGTGCTTTAGAACTGCCTTAAAAACTAGGTCCCCTTTTACAAACTTTCGTGGTCTCACTAAGTTATCATATGCCCTGGAGAGATACTTTATGTATATATGGAAGTGTTGCATCACGTTAACTATGTGCTAATGAAGTGACTCCAACTAAACGTTTCTACTTTGGGGTAGCATACTCCTTCGTAAGGCATATCTAGTCGATTTAACTTCCAAATCTATTAGGAAAATTCCCTTAGCTTGAAAGACTAATGAGAATGATGTTTACACTGTTGGCTTCCTCTTTGTTGCGATATAGGCCTATAAGACTGCTAGGATCTTATCAGCTCACACTCCTGGAAAGTCTTCCATCATCTTAGCCAAAATGTTGACCATGATCTTGTTATTTGCCTATGCTTGCCCATTGCCCTTGGGGTATGCCACCGTTAAGGTGTGGTGAAAGATGGAATATTTTTACGCTAACACCGTTATTTATTTATTAACAAATGGGGTTCCAATATCAGAAATAATGGCCTTTGGAATCCCAAATCTGTATATTATATACTCCGTGATAAAGTTTTCCACCTCACCTGATGTTGCCCTCTTCAAAGGTATTGTCTAAACCCACTTGGTTAAACAATCCGTTTCCACCTATATCCAAATCTTTCCTCCATAAGATGGGTGTATTGCCCTTACCAGGCCGAACGCCCAAGTCTGGAATGGGTAAATAGTGGCCAAGGAGTGTAAATCCACCGAGGGAGCATGGATCATATTTCCATGCAATTGGCATGTCTTGCACTTAGGAACGAACTCAGTAAAATATTTCTTCGTGATTGGGTAATAATTATGCAAGGTCATTAATTGGTCATATAGCTTTGCCCCTCCAATGTGAATTGCTTCGTGATCTTACTTTAATACTTCTACTTCTTATCCCTTGTGATGAATTGTAAAGGACTATTAAAGTATCCTCTGCGATAGATATGCTCCTCTTAAATGTAGAATCGTGGAGACTTTCTCTTGAGTCCCATTGCATCCATTTTCTTTAAAGGAATAGCTCAATAATTGATGAAATTGATGCAAGGTTGCCTCCAATCTTCCTGAGCTTCTACGAAGTGACATTCATATGCCTAAAAAAATTTGACATATATCTCACCTTCGTGGTAACTCTTCTACATCCTGCTTTATCGTTGGCTAGAAGTATCCCTCTCTCTAGATTCTTCTGTATAGAGGAATATCAGTTGTCTCGCAGTGCTTATCATGTGTCTTCTTTAACTTGCGCTCTGATTCCTCTAACCCGATACACTTTGATAGTCGTCCTCCCATATTCATAAAGGATAGAATTCCTTCACTCCCAAAGTACTGAACCAATTCTCTAAGTTCCATCTTTCCTTCCCCAGACTCTAACTGCTTCCTGATCCTCCAATCTCAATTGTCTTCCATAGGCAAGATCGACAGTACCATCAAGGGTGATATTCTTTATTGTATCACAACTGTAGTTGTGTCACTTTTCATAGAAACTTTCTAAGCAATTGTGTCATAAGCATCATTGTGCATGTTCATCGTTCTTTGATGCCTCCTTATTTTGACCTGATGGAACTGGTTTATAAATTGTTATATGATTGTTCTGTAGGGCGCTAGGCTAAGATTCTTTAACATGTATTCCCCGTTCATTTACTAGACCACCAAGTTTGAATCACCTTTGATACATAATGAATGGATGGCCTTTCGAAGGACCTCTCACAATCCCAGCACTAACGCCTCATACTCTACTTCATATTGGAGCAAGGGAAATCTAACTTGTAAAAAAGGCAAGTCTCTTCCTTCCCTTTTGATAGAATAACCCTGCTCTCCCCTTCTTATCTGTCGAAGAACCATCAAAGTTCATAGTCCATTCCTTAAAGTTTGCATCCAAGAAATTGGACTACAAATTATCTCTATCAGAAGGCTCTCACAAGGTGGTTCAAATACTCGTGATGAAAATATTCTCAATAAATTTGCATACGCCTGGATCTTGTTTGCTCGAGGGATAACACACTTTAACTCATATTCCGAAAGAATAAGGAATCACCTAGCTTCTCTTCCAATTAAAACATTTCTTGCCAATAAAACGTTAAAACTTAAAAGGATCACATATTATCACAATATGAATTGTGAAAGATAACATATAATGCCTAAGTTTTTGTGTTACAAATAGTAAGGATAAGAAATTCCTTTCTACGCTTGTGTACCTTACCTCAGGTCCATGTATGATCCTAATCAGTTAGTAGACTTACCTTTCTTTCCCATTAATTTCTTGTGCCAAGAGAGATCCAATGGACCTATTAGTAGAGGTGATATTGAGCTGCAATGGTATCCCTCCTTTGGGAGGAATCATTATCTATGGAGAAGTAAGCAGGTTCTTTAACTTGTTGAGTGCCTATTGGTGAGCATTCTCCCATCTTAACTTTATGCCCTTTTGTAGTAGATCCATCAATGGAGGAGTTCTCTCGACCAGTCCTGGCATGAATCTCTTGAGATTGGAGACTTTATCGAAGAAACTCTTAAGATCCCTTATAGTTTTAGGACATGGAAACTATAGGATTGCTCAATGTTTATCCTAGTTCATCTGTACTCCTTACCTATCCACTAAGAAGCCCTGAAACTTCCCACTTGTTACTCCAAAAGAACATTTTAATGGATTCATCATTAGTTTATACTTCCTCCATCGAATGAACACCTTTGTCAAGTCATTCAGATAGGACTCCTCCTTCTTTGACTTAATGACCAAATCATCCACATAAAATTCTTAGAATTTATGAAAGAATTCATGGAAAATGTCCATCATCATTCTCTGGTACATCACTCCAGCATTCTTCAACCCGAAAGGCATCACTTTGTACATAAAATTGCCTAAACGGAGTTTTAAAGGATGTTTTCTCCACATTAATTTGATTTATATTGATTTGGTTGTATCCCATGTAGCCATCCATGAATCTGTAAATTCCATGCCCAATAGTTTCATCGATCAAGATATCAATATAGGGAATAAAGAACTCATCCTTTGGGTAAGATATGTTCAAGTCTCTGAAGTCCATGCGGAACCATATTTTGTTTGCACTTCTTTCCCACTAGGATAGTGATAGACAACCAAAGTGGGTACTGGATCGGTTTGATGAACCCTATCGCTAATAATCATTGGACTTCCTCCATAATATTTAGATCTAACTCTAGCTTGCAAGTTCTTGTAGCTTAATTCACTAGTATGGATGAAGGCATAACGTTTAGCTGATGGCAACTTACCTCCTCATCCAACCCTTGTATGTTTGTATACTTCCATGCAAATATGTCTCTATATTATTGAATCAGCTCAATCAAGGCCCTTTTTTTCTCCATACTCATATCCTTCGAAATGAATATGGGTCTTAGATCTTCTCATCCTTTAGCTAGATCAAGCTACTCCAACTCTTGTACATGCAACTTTGGGCGATCCATAATGTGTTTTGGATATTCCTCCACAAATTCCTGGATGTTGGAGTTATCTATGACCATGCATTGCCCTTGATTGTCCACTAGAAAAAATTCATTCTCCAGTCCATCCTTCTCAATAACTCATTCGATTGTCCACTCGTACCTTCAATGGCGATATATCACTATTCTATCCCACCTTCTTACACTGATAGTTGGCCGATGCTGGTGCATTATGTTTTCTATCTCTCGAAGCTTCTGCCAGTCTCTCTCTTGAAAACCTACTCAACATACTTTATCTTTTAACCTCATGCTTTGTCGGATAAATCCTTGGCCTCATCCTATCTCTCAATTATTTAGAGATATTTTGAGGCTTGGGACTTGCATTGTTGACTTCCTTAGCTACTTCGCTTGTGCCTGCTTCTTACTTGCTTTGACCATTGACAAGCCCCATTCTCTCTCTGATAGAGGGCACTCGGACACCCTTTATGTGTCTCGTTAGGACCCTTGCATCTTCCTCCAGCTCTCTGTAAAATGTAACATCCGCTAATGTGCCTCTTTGATTACAAATGACTTTTGGTCACTCATATGATGATCTTTGTCCTTCTCAGATTTTCCTTTGTGCATTGGTGATACATCGAAGGAACTAGACAATGGTTGTGCATCAATACCATCCTAATCAGGAGATGGTAGGAATTAGCACTCTCAATCACATGGAATTTAATATGTTAAGTGAGGTTCCCCATCACCATCCCTATGTTCACATACCCAATTGATTTGGAAGACCAGTTGTCATAATCATAGATCACCAAAGGCATTGGTATTAACCTTGCCTCAGAGACATTGGATGCATAGAAGGAGCTGATAGACATGATGTTTATGGATGCTCCCTCATCCATAAGTGCTTTCAAAAAACTCACCCCGTTGATACTTGATATTATATGCAGAGATCTGTTGTAAGGGAACCTCACAGGTTTATCGACATCTTTAAAAGTCACTATGTATAAAGCTTTCCTCACCAGCCTAGCCATAGCCTAATTTTGCCTCAATAATGGAACTGCATTCTTACGTGTAGTATTAGAAATTGCCTATGTTATCTCCAATCTATTCTCCTTAGGCATTCTCACTTGGTCGAAGAACGATGTGAATATGGGTGACTGTGACACAACCTGGAACTCCAACCCTTGATCTATCTCCTCATTATTAAGGTTGTATGCTTTCTTTGCATACCTCGCACTTGATTAGTCATAATCTATCACAACAGTAGTCATCCCCATATGCAATCCTCCAAGGCTTCCTCAAACTCCTCCTAATCCAATGCCAAGTCTGTTGCTTCCCTCTTAGCATCTTCATCATAGGACACCATTGGGTTTTATCCATGTGCTAGTAATGGGTCATTATTGACATTTCCTTGAGGTATCTACAAAGTCCCTACCTTCACATTCTTGTTAATGATCTTCCTCATCATAAAACACGATGTCGTTGGATGACCAATCTTCTAATGGATCTTGTAGTACTTGGGGTTACCCCTCAGTTATACTTCTAGCACCATTACTGGAGCATCTTTATGTGCATATACTATCCCCCTCGTAACATGGCCTTATAGAAGGTGACCTTAACTTTGTAGGGCAATGGTGGTGGATCCTACTTGTCCCTACTAAACTTCCTCTTATTGTCCTTATTTAGATACTCAACCTCTCCTTTTCCCCCATCTGCATAACTTACTCGCGGGGGTTAGCCACATCCCATAATAGGATGTTCTAGATGCTTGAACATCATAGGCATCATGATTGGGTTTGAGCATTCCACTAACGAGATATTTCCCATAGCTTTTAATAAAGCAGTAAAAGTTTCTTTGCCCGTCTCATATATAAGGTGGCAGGTGTACTTTGGGAGTAAGCCTTCAGAACAGATCTGAAGTAGCTTGGACTCCTTGGCCTCCTCCCTCACATCAAGGGACCTTTATTTGAATCTTCAGATGTAAGCAACCACTTCCTCTCTTGGTCATTGTTTATCCCTACCCAGTTGTGTCAACGTAAACTCATCTTCTTTCAGAAAGAACTTCTAGATAAAAAGAATATGCATCTCCTCCCATGTTGAGACACTCTTCGATGCCAAGTGAGAGTACCATGTGTATGCTTTATCGGTTAGGGAATTAGAAAACTCCCTTAATCTTAACTTCTTATTTTTGTAATGACCCTCAAATTCTTAATAAACCACTTGATGTGGTCCTTTGGGATTCCTCCCTTTCCCGTGTATTTCTCAAAGACATGAGGTATGTAATCCTTTGGATAAGGTTCCTTATTTTATGCCTCTAGATAAGGAGTACAAAAATCATCATATATTGATGTTACCTCGCTAGCTGACTGAGAGGAAGCTATTATCATCTTCAGTATATCTTTTTGCATCTCTTTCCTCATTTCTTTCAAGGATTATGCAAGAGTTTTCCCAACAGTTAGATCAATGGGATGAGGACCCACAGGTGGAATACCGATCACACCTCAGTCACCCTCCATTGTCACAAGAGTAGGGACAGTGTTCATGGGGACTTATCCCATTGGAGTTGTACTCAATGGAGGTTATCGGAGCCACCATTAGAGTGACGAAAGAATTGGGGTCTATTCCTCCCCTAAAATCCATTGCAACTACCGGAGTCTGCAAAAACTCACAAAATTTACCCATAAGAAGGGCCATTTGTGCTGGTCCCATTATAGCACTAGTGGAAACCTGTGTGGCCGTTAGGATTCCTGTTGTTGTTCGGACTTGGGGGACCTCCACCTGAGGCACCCCATCTCTAGAAGCTTTAAGATCCCTCGCCCGTTGTTCCTTATTTCGCTGAATATCATCGAAGTAAAGGGTAAGGTTAATGTTATCTTGAGCCATACTTTATAGAAGAATGCCTCCCCATAAAAGTTGCCAAATGTAAGAGGGTAGTCCCCTTAAAGCCTGGGAGTATAGTAATATAAATAGAGGCGTCACCCCTATAGATATGGTGATAAATAATAACACATATACTCTTAACAATGACAAATGAACACTTAGTATTGTATATAATAAATACTCAGATTAGACTTATAAATCTCTCATGTATAAATCATATGATAATAAAAGGACTTTAGAAATGACTCATTCAAAGGGAGAGAGAAATAAGCACCCTAGATACACCTTGCCAAGCAGTTAACACACGAACAACCTCCAATATCGCCCTGGTTAGCTAATAAACTCTTCATAATAAACGTTAATGGTGGGTGGATAAAACTCTAGTTTGCAGTAACTCTTTTTCTCTCAATGTGTTTTCTTTCTATAAAAAGAACTCTCTCTTCTCACAAGTGATTGAGGCCCATAAATAGGCCCACACCCCTTCTGAGATGTCTCAATTCTCATTAATGTGGAATACCATCATCTCACACTTTAAGTCTCAAGCATTAAATGCCTGATGGGTCAGCACAACCTACGCCATAATCTTTAAGTGCCACTACATGCCTTTTGCCTACCAACTATGCGTCAGCAGAATGTCACTATAATGATGACTCACCAAACCATCTAACAACCCCAATACCATATCGCTTTACTCAAGTTAGGATTCGATAATGTGTAGGTGGCTAATGACATCTCTTAAAGTAGATGTGACATTTGGTAGAAGGCTATTTTCTCATAGATTAATATACGATGGAACTCAAGGTTGCTCTGCACAAGATTCCACTATATAAGGTCTCTCATCGTTTCACCAGGTTTATCTAAGATGGTTAAGATAGGCCTTTATACTACCTCGCTTCTTAATCCTTCAGACCAAGTCCCTCTGAAGTTTCCACAGTGAAGTAATTCGATAGAGCATGTGAGCTCTCCCAAGCCTTGCCAGGACTAGTCTTTCACAAGTACCGTTTGACCTCACACTCAATATTACATTCTTTACAAAATTAGAATCAATGTATTAAAAGTATACAATTTGACTAAGTAAAATAGAAGCTAAAATATGAGTTCTCTCGGCAGATTTTCTCACTGGGATCCATTCTTGAGCTGCCTCACCGAGCTGCTGTATTGAGATTCCTCGGTGATCTGCCTCACTGTCCCATGCTTCTTCCTTCTCTTGAGTCTCTTCTATTAATCAGGGAAGATCTCTCTGATTTCGATATTACCTTCAAGCCGCGTACGATCGTTGACTTACTTGGGTGTGTGTCATATAGGAGTTCTAACTAGTTTGGATATGTTGACAAAATGTTATTAGATTTTGAGATCTTCTCCACGGTATATTAAAGACAATAATTTGCATCAAGCTTCATTAATAATCATCCAATTAGGCTAAAAGGGAAGTTAAAATAACACACTTTAGGACACAAATTCATGCATTGCATTGTGTGTGTGTTAAAATAGTTTTTAAATTTTTTTTGGGAAATTTTAAAAGTTTTAAATGATCTTTAAACATTTATAAATTAGGTTTTAAAATTTTTAAGGTTAAAATTTAAATTAAATAATTACTTTAATAACTTCCTAAGTAGAAACCAAAATAGGAAGAAACATTTGAGGTATAAAATTGGATTTCTAAGAAACATAAAACACACATTTTATATTGATTGTTAGTGTGACACATGTGTGCCTATTATTGGTTGTATTTGTTCTTCTTCATACTCGCATTTTTTAGATCTTTTCCCAACCCTTAGATCATATCTATAATGGTCTGCATAGGTCCCTAGTCAATCCTAGTGCAAATCATTTGAACCAATAAAAGAAAGCGGTGCAGCGGTGGCTTAACAACCCTTGGATTTCATCGATCCAACTACTCATAATCTCAACCCTTGATTTGAAATAACTATCTAGGACCTTCCAAGCTTAGTATAAATATAGACCCTTATCTAAGCATTTGAAGTCTTCTACGTATCGTCCAACTGAAAGAAAAAATAGATAAAAGAAAGATAGAGAAATACAGATAAAAAAGAAAGGTTAAGAGTTTTCATTCCAAATCAAAACTATTTTAGTACAAAATCATTTTTGAAAAATCGGAGTTTGAGAGATAAACACAGTTAGGGCTTTTAGTGAGTGTGTGGAGCGTTTGGTTTGAAGTCAAAGCCCTCATATTACATTTTCTCTCTTAGAAACAACCTCTTTAGTTATTTACTCAGATTTCTTCTTAGAAATTTAGAGAGAAACCACTAACACACATATTCACGTACATCTTAGGTGTTTCTTAGTATTTTTATTATAGAAATAATTTTTCTTTTTAGATCTTGAGTTTTATTGTATATTTGTGTAGATCCATCCTCTATGATTTCAAAATCTATAAAAAGAGACTTCAAAAACCATTTATGGCTTTTAGATTTGAAAGTTATTTTTTAAAACAAGTTTTACAGTTTGTAAAAAAAAATTTGTACATGAATAAATTCCTCGGATTTATATATGTTTTTGCTAAGATCTAACTTCGGATCTGAAAATATTCTTTCGTATAAAAGTCTGATTTTTGAAATTGAAACTCTGCATCTCATATAGAATTCTGGTAATTCATAGGACTATTTATATTAATTAAGATAAAAGTGAGTTCCATATGTCATCTTTAGTAACTTCATATAGTGACCATTACTCTCACACATGAACACATTGAAAGTGTGTTGTTTTTTTGAGAGATCTTATTTGACTGAGTCATTGAAACAAGATGCAATGAATTAAAGCATAAAATGACCAGTAGGATCAAAATCGTCAGAATTAGATACCGTGGAGGAGTTTATCTCAGTAGCTATATATTTTGTTATTTATCTTTAGGATCTTATGTATTTTTCTTCACGTACTTGTAATTATTGTAAATTATTTGTGGTGGATTTCGATTATGGCAAAGAGATCACCGTGGATGTTTCCTCACATTTGAGGTTTTACCCTGTAAAAAATAACCCGTGTTAACTTTACTGGTTACTATTCTTAATTCTTGTATGGTTAGTTTTTGACAAAGATTAGATAAGATTTTTCATTTATAAACCTAGATAATCAAGCTACCAGATCTTGAATCTGATTTAAATAATTTTTACACACCCTGTGTTACGTTTTTAAAAGGAGTTTCCTAAACGAGTTTATCTTGCAGTTTACTTAATCTTTAACTTTACGTTATAAGCTTAGTGAACGATTTTCAAGCGGTATCAAAGCGGGTTTGTCAAATTATGTTTAATCCCCAAACTCGCGAAACTGCTTTTGAAATATTATTTTCTTAAAATGAATGAAAGATTTGAGAATCTTGGTAACCTGTTCCATCTTCCCCTCTTTGATGGACACAATTTTCCTTACTAGAAAGTAAGGATGATTGCATTCATCCAAAGGACTTTGGGTGATGATGTCTGGGTCATGATTGAAAATGGTTGTGTTAACCATACTAAGACTTTGGCTGAAACAACACTATAAGAAGTAAAAAAAGTCTCTCTGAGTTTACGAAAGAAGAAAAATAAATGTCATTTAGTAATAATAAGGGAAATAACTACATATTTATGTCTATAAATGATCAGGAATTCAAACGTATATCTATTTGCTCCACTTCTAATGAATCCTAGGACACCCTTGTTACTGCCCATGAAGGTGATGAGTGTGTTAAGGCTGAGAAGACTCAAATTCTAGTCCAACAGTATAACACTCTTATTATGGATGAGTTGAGTATTTTGATAATTTCTACATTAATATTGTCACCAAATTACATGTTAATGGGATAAAAATGTGCTCAAAATTTTAAGATCATTGCCTATTAAATTTGACAATAAACATTACGCTATAGAAGACATGAATGATCATAACCTGATTCCTGAATTACTGATTAGTAAACTTAGAATAGTATAAATGGAGTTAGAGTATAAATAACAAATGACCTCCCAGAACAAAACATCCTCTGGATCCAATGTTGTTTTCTCAAGTGACTATCCTTAAAATGAACCCACTTGACTTTGACCTAGACTTTAATGAGGATTGTGATTTAAACAATTTAGATAACTAGATTGCTCTTTTGAGAAAATAATTTTAAAAAATCATAAATTTTTGAAATTTTGTTGCTTTTAAACATGGGAACCCTGGTTATCAAAATGTTCAAACTCACAGACCTAATGATAGAAACGATGACAAACAAACCACTGATAATAATAGGCCTAAGACTTACCAACCCAACATCAAATGTCATCATTGTGGGAAAATGGAATATATGGATGCTAAGTGTAGAGTCAAATATAATAATAATAATAATAATAATAATAATAATAATAATAATAATAATAATAATAATAATAATAATAATAATAATAATAATAATAATAATAATAATAATAATAATAATAATACTATCAGGGCTAATATGTGAAAAATGTGGGATAACTCTATTGACACTAATGAAGATAAACCTTAGTCATCTAGTGTTAATGAATCATGCATGTCCTTATTTGCCAAGATTATATATTCTAATAATAAAGCATATTTTCCTATTGATAAGTGTTGTTGAAAACTGTAATATGCATGTTGATGTTGGTATTATTCCTGCTAGTGAAATTGTTGAATCTACAACTATTGAAAATGATGTAAATAATTCTAGTTTATAGGTAAATCAAAGTGAAAATTCTATTGATGAATTGAACATGTGTGTGAGTTCTACTGCAGAAAATAAAGCGATAAGGGCACTGCACACACCTCACTTAGTGAGTCTGATGATGGCCTACCTGGAGTTCATGAATTGTACAATAAGACACTTAAAAAGAGTGACATATTGGATAAAATGGTTAAGAAATTAACTGAATGTGTTGAGCAACTTAGGAAAACAATTAGGAAAAATGCCGAAGACTACACAATGTAATGCATTGCACATGAGACAGAAATAAAAGAATTTTCTTTAAAACTAAAAGATCTTTCTAAGAAAAATATTTTCTTAGAACAAAGTACAAGGCTCCTTTAATTGAATTGGAGGAATCCAAACAAAAGGTTTTAAATATTTTTAAAAAAAGTTCAAATTTCGAAACACAAGTTAAATCTTATGAAGATATTATTTTTGGTAAATTGGCCTGGGTTTTGCGCAAAAAGTTAAGCAAACTAAGCCAACTATTTCATCTGAAAATGTAATTTTTGTAAAAGAAGGCCAGACTTTGGAAAAACTTCATAAATGAATTTTAATGTTAATTTCTGTAAAGCAACACAAAACTTATGTAATCAAAAGTCGAAACCTAATGGTAAAGCTAAGTATGTCTTCCCGACTGTAAGAGACCTCAGACAAAACACCATGACTTATGCAATTAGAACGAATATGTTAAACTTGACAAAACCCATCTTTAAGGACTTAGATGACTGAGCAAGCCTACCTCGCATAAGTATTGTACCTATTGCGATGTCTACGGGCACCCCATTATCAAATGTTTAAAAAAAACTGTACGCACTTACTTATCAAAACTTTAAGTATTCGAGAAAGAGTAGGAATATATATGTTCACCCTAAGAAGGCCACGCAAAACTCTAACTATAGGAAGAAAAGGGGGGGACCTAAAACTAAGAAGAAAACATTTAGAATGTATCCTTAAATATATTTTAAATCCAGGACTAATAATTTTTCTAAAACAAGGGCCATTTGGGTTGGAAAAGATGACCTTTTACCCCAACTCAAGTGCAATGTGGTCATAAGTTCTTTTAAGGCCCAATGCACCTCAGTTGATTGGTATTTGGATTTCGGGTGTTATAAACACATGACTGGGGATGAGACTAAATTAACAAATAAGACAGACTTACTTGGAGGTAGAGTCCTGTTTAGCGATGGAGTCTCATCACAAATCATTTATAAGGGAACGTTGTGTACAGAGGGGCTTCCTGGTATAAATGATGTCTTGCTAGTTAAAGGTCTTAAGGCTAACCTACTTAGTATATCACAATTTGTTGAATCCAATCACACAGGTACCTTCTCTAAAACCAATTGCAAAATTTTGAATCAAGAGGTTAACTGTATTCTTTTAGGAAATAGAACTTCAAATAACTATTACACAGTGATTCCAAGTAATGAATCCTATAAGATTGCCAGATTAGATGATTCTAATTTATGTCACAACAGATTGGGTCACACGAATTTTGATAACCTACGTAGATTACACTCCCAAGAAATAGTTAGAGATTTAATCAAAATCAAAAACACTCATAACTCTATTTGTGGTCCTTGCTAAGTGGGGAAGATGAGTAAATCATCTCATAAGAAAGTTAAGGATATTTTAACCACTCATCCTCTTAAACAAATCCACGTGGATCTTATGGGTCCTTCTAGAACTGTGAGTCTTTATGGTAACAATTATTTTCTTGTTATGGTGGATGACTTTATGCGATTTACTTGGGTTGCTCTTTTGAAAAATAAATCGAATACCTTCCGATAATTTCTGAAAATCCTTTTAAAGATTGAAAAAATATAGCCAAGTATGTCGCAAAAGGAGTGACATAGGTGGATAATTCAAAGACTCCGATGTGACAGAATACTGTGTAGGTAATTTATATAAACATGGATTTAGTGCACCTAAGACACCTCAACAGAACGAATTGTTGAGATTAAGAATAGGACCATGCAAGAGATGTCTAGGGTTATGTTACATGCCAAAGGATTGCCATATACTTTTGGGTTGAGGCAATCCAAACGGTGTGTCACATTATCAACCGTGTATAACTAAAAAAATACCAAAGAGACTTACTATGATTTGTTTTATAATAAAAAAACCCAACTTGAAGTACTTTAGAACCTTTGGTAGTATTTGTTATGTCTGCAAAGACAGAGAGATTTTTTTAAAATTTGATACCCTAGGTGATAAAGCAATTTTTGGGGTATTCCTAATCAACCAAGGCTTATCGTATTTATAATCCACCTACCAAAGTCATTATGGAGTCAATTAATGTAATTATGAATGACACAAGTGCATAGAGTTGTGATAGTCAACCAGTGTCATGGATGAGTCTAAACCTGATTTTACCCTTGACTCTCCTGAGATAGCCGATTCACTGCCACCAGAGGTCTTTGTTGTACCAACCCGACTTTCTAAAGGCCACCCCCTCGAAAAGGTTGTTGGCAACCTGTCTGAGATAGTGTGAACAAGATCCCAACTTCAAAATATGGCTAACTTTGCATATTGTTTTTCTCTGGTAGAACCAAAAATGTAAACAATGCCCTCTGCGATTCTTTTTGGTTTAATTTTATGCAAGAAGATCTTGTACAGTTTCAAAGTCATGAGGTTTGGTATCTAGTCCCACAACCTGAAGATAAAAAGGTTATTGGTACCTATTGGATTTTTAAAAATAAAACTACGAGTCTGGGGTTGTAGTTAGAGATAAGGTTAGGTTAGTAGCGCAAGGATATTCTGAGATAGAGGGAATAAAATTTTAATGAGACTTTTTCTGTTGTCATAAGACTCAAGTTTGTTCATATCCTCTTAGCCATTGTGTGTCATTTGCAATTAAAACCTTTTCAAATGGACGTCAAGTATGCCTTTTTAAAAGATATTTTGCCAGAAGAAGTATATATAGAGCAACCTAAGGGCTTTGTAGATCCATCTTACCCTAGCCATGTCTTTAGACTTAAAAAGGCTTTGTATGGATTAAAGCAAGCTGCTAGGGTTTGGTATGAGTGTCTCTCGACCTTTTTAGTTAATAAAGGATTTGAGCGTGGTGGAAATGACCCGATATTGTTCGTTAGGAGAATCGAACAACATATCTTGATTCCACAAGTATACATGGATGATATCATATTTGGTTCGACCTCCATTGATCAAGTAAATGACTTTTTAATATAATGCATGCTGAATTTCAAATGTCCTTAATGGGTGAGTTGCAATACTTTTTAGATTTACAAGTTAAACAATTTAGTCATGGGTTATTCACAGTGAAATGTAAATATGCTAGTGATTTTGTTAAGAAGCTTGGTCAAGATAATTCTAAAACTATACGTACACCCATGAGCACATCCACGAAAATATCTAAAGATGAACATGCGAAAAATGAAGATCCTACTTTATATAAGAGCATGATAGGGAGTTTATTATATCTCAATGCATCTAAACCAAATATTTATTTTTCTTTATGTGTATGTTCATGATATCAATGCTCACCTAAATAATTCCATCTATTATGTGCAAAACAAATAATAAAATATGTTAAGAGCACAATAAATTTTGGTATTTGGTACACAAAGACACTACTAGATCTATAGTTGGCTACACAGATGCTGATTGGACAGGATGCTCAAACGATAGTAAAATCAACTCTGGGGCCTGTTATTATGTAGGAAATAATCTAGTTGGATGGAGTAGTAAAAAACATAATTATATATCCCTTTCAATTGTTGAATCCAAGTATATAGTTGAGGGTAGTTGTTGTGCTAAACTATTATGGATTAAATAAATATTATGTGGTTATCGTATTACAGGATATAAACTTACTATGTTTTATGATAAGCAGAGTGCTATTAACATATCTAAAAATCCTGTTCAGCACTCACGTGCTAAGAACGTCAAGATTAGACATCACTTTATTAGGAAACTTGTTGAATCTAAGGAACCTGATAATGATTATATTAACACCAAAAAATAATTGGATGACCTATTTACTAAACCTTTGGAAAATATTATGTTTGAAACACTTAGGAAAGCCATAGGGATTCACAAAATAGATTCTGCATATTTGTCATATCCTCGGTAGTTTTTATACTTATAATTATTTTATGAGGATTTAGGTTACAATTACCTATAAAATAATAAAAGATGCCTCCTTAATGTTAATAATGTAGGAGACCCTTGATATTACCCTTTCTTATGACAGTATTTTGTAAAATAATTCATATTATCTCCTTGTTTATATTTTTCACCCCCATTGTCTATTTTAGAAAAAATGGGGTAAAAGGACTTGAGTAACGACTTTAAACTTATCTTGATATAACTCTAATTGATTGAACTAATATGCCATAAAGTGTTTTATTTTAGGCATTCTTATTATAGATCCATTGTATAATCTTATCGTATTAGGGTATTGGTGTTTAAATAGTTGAGTAATGTAATTTTTAATTTCTCTTATTTTTTAGTTCTAGGATGGGAATGGGTAGAATAACTCTTTTGTAAAGTATTCTAGGATCTTATTTTCTTACCTGCGAGTACCTGGTTACAAAAGGAAATTTTGTCTCCAATATCCAAAGGGGGAGGATAAAAACACATTATGTGGTTGACTTACTTAAGTATGTGCTATATAGGAGTTCGTACTAGTTTTGACATGTTGACAAAAATGTTATTAGATTTTTAGCTCTTCTCGATGGTACATTGAAGACAAGAATTTGAATCGATATTCATCAAGAATCACCCAATTAGGTTAACAAGGAAGTTAAAATTACACACTTTTGGACACAAATTCATGCATTGCATTGTGCGTGTTAAAATATTTTTTTAATATTTTTGAGAATTTTTAAAACATTTAAAATGATTTTTAAACATTTATAAATTATGTTTTAAAATGTTTAGGGTTAAAAGTTGAATTAAATAATTCCCTTAATAAATTACTGGGTTGAAAACAAAACCGGCAGAAACATTTGTGGTACAAAATTGGATTTGTAAGAAAACTAAAACACGGGTTATATGTCGACTGTTGCTGTGACATGTGTGTGGTTGTTATTGGTTGTATTTATGTTTCTTCATACTCATAATTGTTAGATCATTTCTCAACCCTTAAATCATATATATCGACGGTCTGCATGCATCCCCATTCAATCCTAGTGCAAACCATTTGAACCAATAAGAGAGAGCGGTGCAGCGGTGGCTTAATAACCCAAAGATTTCATCGATCCAACTCCTCGTAATCTTAGAACTTGATTTCAAACAAATGTACATGACCTTCCCATCCTTATATAAATGAATACAATTAATCATTTGAAGACTTTATCATATTGACCAATTGAGAGAAAAAAGAGAGAAGAGAAAGAGAAAAGAAAGAGATAGAGAAAAAAAAGGTAGAGAGTTTTCATTCTAGACCAAAACCATTTTTCGTACGAAATCATTTATGAAAAACCAAAGTTTGAGAGACTAACACAAGTAGGGTTTTCAGTGAGTCTGTGGAGCATTTGATTCGAAGTCAAAACCCTCATATAACATTTTCTCTCTTAGAAATAGCCTCTCTGGAGTTTTACTCAGATTTCTTCTTATAAATTTAGAGAGAAACCACTAAGATACATATTCACGTACATATTAGTTGTTCATTAGCATTTTTGTTATAGAAATAGTTTGTCTTGTTATATCTTGAGTTTTGTTGTATATTTGTGTAGCTCCAACCTCTCTGATTTCAAAATCTATAAAAGAAACTTCAAAAACCATTTATGCTTTTCAGATTTGAAAGTATTTTTAAAACAAAGTTTTACAGATTGTAAAATTTTATTGTACATAAATAAAGTCCTCAAACTTAGATATGTTTGTGTTAAGATCTTGCTTCAGAGCTGAAAATTATCCTTTCATAAACAAATATGATTTTCTTGAAATTAAAACTCTTGTAATTTGTAGGATTTTTTGTATTAATTGAGAGCGAAGTGAGTTGCATGTGGAATATTTAGGAACTTTATAGTCACCATCACTCTCACACATGAACCCATAGATTTTTTGTTGTTTCTTTGAGAGATCTTGTTTGACCGAGTCACTGGAACAAGAAATAAGGAATTAAAGCATGGAATGGCTAGGAGGATCAAAAGCATCAGAATCAAATACCGTAGAGGAGTTTAGGTCAGTAGGTATATATTTTTTCCTAACTTTAGGATTTTTTTTTATTTTTGTTCACGTGCTTGTAATTCTTGTAAACTATTTTTTGTGGATTTTTGGTTGTGGCGTAGAGGTCACTGTGGATGTTTCCTCAAATTTGAGGTTTTACCACGTAAAAAATCACCCGTGTCAACTTTACTGCTTACTATTCTTAATGCTTGCATGGTTGGTTTATGACAAAGATTAGATTAGGGTTTTCATTCAAAAAATATAGGTAATCAAGCTACCATATATTAAATCCAATTAAATAATATTTACACATCTTATGTTCTGTTTTAAAAGGAGTTTCCTAAACGAGTTTATTTCGGATTTTAATTAATCTTTAACTTTGCGTTAAAAACTTACTGAATGATTTCCAGTCTTGAAGTTGAACAACATGTCTAAAATGATCTTTTTCTCACTTGTAGAAAGTGAATGCACCAGGGGGTGTATAGAAATTCTTCATGTTATAGGATCTTTTTTTAACGAAAATTTCTTATGTATTTTCATATACTGTAGATCCCGGCATGCCCGCTCTCTATCTTTGTAATGATATCCATCCAAACTTGTCCTATTTGATGTTCTGCAAAATTATTCTCTATGTGCATCATATTAATTACATACCTTACACGATGATCTTTCCAGTACAAAAAATATTGATCATATGGACCATGCTTTCTTTTTACTAGGGTCATTTGGATCCACCCTTAGATTTACGATTCATGTTTAAACACTGAGGGTACTTTCCTACATACATATTCCCTATAGTCGCAGCCTTAGCTTTATCCTTAATCTGCTAACCAAAAAGTTGAGCATTTTCCGTCTCACACTCGTGATCAATAGGCAAGAAATTAGATGTGACAACCTGGATATAATTATGAAAATTCATGTTTAAATCACTCTTACCTTATGTGATAGGGATAAGGTGGTTATTAAAATATATAATGTTAGGTTATTATGTTTAGTCTAATCCTACCTTTATAAGGCGTGAAATATCAAATTAGATACAAACACAAAATTTTGAAGTTTTAGGTAGAAATGTTCATGTTAGAGGCTAGTTTTGACCATTATAATATAATAATTGACTAGAGGTGAAAACTAGATAGTTGTAGATACATGGATTAAGTTTGTAACACAATAAATAGTGTGTTAAACGGAGGTATGATTAAGAAGTTATACTTAAATTACAAACTAAGGGAAAATATATCCATTCGTTAAGTGGTATTTTGTCTTATTAGTACAACAAGTGGTTCGTTTTGATTGGTTGGAAAGGGAGGTGATTTTAGCCGACTTTAAACCTTTGAAATAACCTCCTTCTTCATCCAAATTCATCCATTACAGAGTTTGGCCTAAAGAGAGAGAACCATGAGGTTAGGAAGAAGAAAGTGAGGAGAAAAAATGGAGAAAAAGCAATAGGAAATTACCTAAATGTCCCTAAGGAAGGGGAACCAGTTGAACGAATGACAGATAAAAATGAAGGAAAACCCATTAAGTGTCCAAGCTGAGTGTACTAACTGGTAAGATGCATTTATACATGGCTATGGATAAGATCATAATATTACTCACTGGTAAGATGTATTTATGCATAAAACCATGGTTTGTTCAAACATGGGTAATTTAAGCCTACTTATCCTTTTAGTAAGTTTAAATAAGCATAATTACTTTAAAATTGTGAAAAGTTTTAGTTTTATGGATTCACGTTAATAATTGAAAAAGAATACTCGTGTTTATGGTTTGGTTAAGGTAATTATTATTTGACTCACTTTAACTTTTAAACTTAATGATAAGTAACTCGGTTGGGGTGTGTCAACCTTTCTATCAGAGCCTAGGTTTTAGAGGTTCTAGAGTTAAGAGCACCTAGATTTGGCAGTGGAAGTAGAAATTGTTCTGAGTGAGTAAATTGGCTTTATTGACTAACATCTGTTAGTTATACATATATATTGTTGTACGGGAGATGAAATATAAGGATTTTTTTGGAAAGGAAATGAGATGTTAATATTTATTCGGGGATGACAACGAATATAGGTATTTTAATATTAAGCATTGTATTTTTATATGTTGTATGGACAAATGTGTCATTAAAAAAAAGTTTTAAAGGTAAAATGTGGTATACAAAATTGTAAAGTATTGAAGTGATGTCTTCCTATACTGGTATATGTGGACGTGAGTCATGTAACTTATTGAGCCATGGTTTGGTACGTGCTCCATTTATGTGGGAGAGTGAGGTACGATAACCCATATTCTATTGAAGGATGGGAATCGGGAGAATTACTATTACATTATTATAATGAGACTTAAATCGTTATATAAAATGAAGATTCAGATGGTAAAGGAGAAATATGGAGATTAGTAATTGTGTATGTTTAAATTTAATATGTGAAATGGTAAGAAATATAATATAGCATAATTGATCCCAACATGGGTTCATAATGAATTATGATAAGTAGAAGAAAGGAAGTAATGAGAGTTGAGATGCACATCTTTAATAGTATGAGTATATGTAATGGATATTACTGTTGTGATGTTTTGGGATGCTAATATGAATAGTAAAGTTGAGATGAAGTGTTAAAGAGTTGGAATTTTAAAATATTAAGCAATCCTTTTAGGAGCATGTGTTGTGTAGTTTTGCAATGCATTTCTTATCAGATGAAAAGTAAGAATTAGTTATGAGAATTAAAAATGTATTTGGTAATGAAGGGTGAAAAATTATTAATACCTAGTGTACATGGTAAACGAGTAGGAGTTATTAAATAAGAATATAGGGAGCGAGTGTATGTTTATACTCAAAACCTAATGGGATGTGGCTATGGTGAAATATAAATGAAGTATGATGGGGGTGTGATGGCTTTGTGATTAAATTTAATCAAGGCTTAATTAGATTTTAACATTTAATATATAAATGAAATATACTCTTTAACTAATGAAGAATAAGGAATAATGTATGGGTATAAGAAAGATGCTGTTGAATTTGAATATCAGCAACTAGTTGGGGGATATGGAGTTGTAATTTCATTGTACGTACGTGTTATCCCTAATAGTATGACATATAATGAATATGATTGACATTATACAGACTCACCAAGAAGTATGTGTAAAGATAATGTGTTATGTGAGATACCATAATGTGATATATTAAGGTATCTGTATAGGTATTTGAAAGAAATACGACATATGATAGTTAGAGAAGTATTATGGGGTTGGCAAGTATGGTTATAGTTTTAAATGGTGATGTTACGTTTAACATCCATGTTACCAAACGGGTAAGATGAGTGTATGAATGATATTGCATAAGAATATTATGTTAATAAGGATTGGGATAAGATTATGATTGTAAAGTTATTGTATTAGATAATTGACTTATTAAGGTCATTATATGTTTAGTTAAAGAATAATAAAATGATACTGAAAAAAGGAATATTGTGAGAATTTATATTGAGTTCATAGTTCATGACTGTACAATATACATGAAGGTGAATATGAAATATTGGTTAAGAATAAACATTTAGTGAATGATTGTTCAGTTTCGATATATGAATAGTAACAAGGTTATATTTAAATTAAGAAATTATAAGGATTGTATTTAACATACTCTTAAACTTCAGAATTGATACGGAAAGTAGTTAAAGTCAAACACATGTATTTGGTGTTGGATGGAAGATGGAAATATGATGTGTAATAAGCTAGTCTGTTAATATGATATTTATGATTTGAAATATTGCACGATGATAAGGATAGACTATATGAATGAAGAGAGAAATGTAAATAATGATACTAGGTTTGTTAAGAATGTTCACTCATTATGAATACATGATGATACAACTAATAATATATTATATGTGAATGTTCGATATACATATAAAGGTATGAAGTAATATTTGTGTTGGTAATTGATTTTCATTGATAAGAAATCATTAGATGATTATCCTGACGTGTAAATGAAAAAGAAATTGAAGATATTATGAAAGAAGATTTGTCGTACATCGAGGAACTGGTGGAAATTATTGATCGAAAGGAGCAAATATTGGGTAATAAAGTTAGTCCCATAGTTAAAGTGTTGGGTAGGATCCATCAAATTAAATAATAAACTTGTGAAAGGGAATACAACATAAGGAGATAGTATCCTCAATTGTCTGGTAAGTGAAATTCATACTAAATTTTGGGGAAACAATTTTCTAAGGGGGTATAGTTCTGACAACTCAGATATAATTATGATAAATCATGTTTAAATCATTCTTAACTTATGTGAGGGACAAGGCGATTATTAAAATATATAATGTTAGGTTATTATGTTTAGTCTAATCCTACCTTCATAAGGCATGAAACATCGAGTTAGTTAAAACACAAAATTTTGAAGTTTTCGATAAAAATATTCATGTTGGAGACTAGTTTTGACCATTATAATATAACAATTGACTTGAGGTAAAAACTAAATAGTTGTAGATATATGTATTAAGTTTGTAAAACAACAAACAGTGTGTTAAACGGAGGTATGAGTAAGAAATTATACTGAAATTACGAACCAGGGGAAAATCTGTCCATTCATTAAGTGGTATTTTGTCTTATTAGTACAACAAGTGGTTTGTTTTTATTGGTTGGAAAGGGAGGTGGTTTTGGACGACTTTAAACCTTTGAAATAACTTCATTCTTCATCCAAATTCATCCATTAGACAGTTTGGCCAAAACAGAGAGAACCGTGAAGATAGGAAGAAGAAAGTGAGGAGAAAAAAATGGAGAAATAGTAATAGAAAATTGCTTAAACGTCCCTAAGGAAGGGGAACCAATTGAACAAGTGCCAGATAAAGACAAAGAAAAATCCATAAGTGGCCAAGGTGAGTGTACTCACTAGTAAGATGAATTTATACATGGATATGCATAAGATTAGAATATTACTCACTGGTAAGATGTATTTATGCATGGTTATGGATAAGATCATAATGTTATGAATATGAAACTGTTCATTTCGATTTACTGAAATAGGACATTACTCCATGACCCAGAATGGTGGAGAATTTTCTATTGCAGATAGGGTATGTGAATCATGATTAAGAAATTTGGTCATTCATTATAAATGAGTCAGATAAGTATATAATTGGTCATTCTTTATGAATCAGCTAGATACATATATAACTGGTCATTCTTTGTGAATGAGCCAGATAGGTATATATATATATATATATATATATTACCATATGAATATTTTTCTAGATGAACTCTACCATTTGTAAGGTAATTAAAATTTTCAATTTTCCTATTACCATACTTGTAAATATGATTTCCTTCTGTATGACGCACACTAATGAAAGATGTTTTAGTGTGATAAAATTACACCCTCTCATACTCTTGTTTTCAGTAATTACTATTGTGACTCATTTTTCCTGAGAATATATATATATATATATATATATATATATATATATATATATATATAATCCTAATCAAATTATGGTTTTTAATCCAATCAGTCAAACACAACAACTTAAGTTTATTTTAATTTAATTAAACCTAGAATTACTATTTGTCCACCAATTGCATAAGCCCTTCCAGTAGTTTGTGTATACCTAAACAACAATCATTTGAGGAAGGGATGAACACAACCACAACAAGTTAACAAAATGACTCTATTATAAACATTTACTCGTTAAGATAGGGTGAGCATTTTAAGTATCCATCATCCGAGTGAAACCACTTGCATTTAACATAAGCCATAACAATAATTAACCTAATAATTCAACACAAGTATATCTCGTACTCCTTATAAATTGTCTATTTGATTGATTTCCGATACAAGTTCATCCCGTTAAACATTACTATCCTAAAATTTTCATATATCAACATTATTAACAATTTATATATCAACATTATTAAGATTAACATAGGAAACATAAAGTCAAATTTTATATACAAAAATAAATGTAGATGTATTACTAAAATAAACGATTCATATCACTATGTATAATACTTTTTTGAATGATAAATAAAAACAAATTTATATTTAATGTGTTGTGGTAAAAAAATTACAGTTTTTAATTATGAATATTCAGAGAAATAAAAATTCGAAACACACACGCACACACTGAAACATATACACTATCACACACACATATTATCATGCACACACAAATTAAAACACACACACACCCCATTGAATCGCGCACAGACACATTGAAACTCTCACACGCGTAATAAACACACACAGGCAATAGACATATGCGCGCGCACACACACACACTAAAACACATGCAATAAATATATACACATACATAACAAACAAGGGGTTAGAGATGTACCTTTGTTAGAGCTTGGAGATGGTCGAAATTGGAGGTTGGAGAGAGAAAGAGATAGATTATCTCCAATAGTTTGGGAGAGAGAGCGAGAGAGAGCGAGAGAGAGAGAGAGAGAGAGAGAGAGAGAGTTTTTGAAAAGAGTGTGAAATGAAATCTTCGGTTACGTTTTCATTTATACCCAAAATTAGGTCACGATTTTAGCCCGTGACCCAATCTGTGACTCATTAATGACTTAAACATGGTCAAAATTTTGGATAGTGACCTATCTACTGTGACCATTTTGAAAAGAATTTGGGATCACGATTCTAAATCATGACCAGTGTTCAGAGCCATAATGGGTCATGAGGAGTCACAGTTTTGGACCGTGACCCCGTGGTAATGACTCTTGATCGTGAACCTTAATCCTGGTCACTATATATGGTCATGGGTGGGTCATGATTTTTTAGCTTAACCACTAGTGTGACAAAACAAGTAGGAAGCTTGGAACCATAATGGGTCACAGGGGAGTCACGTTTAGTTATGGCTTCTGACCATGGCTAATCCCTTATGAGGCCACCCTAAACCCTGGTTATTTATTTGGTTAAAATAAATAGATAGGGGTCACGGTCCAAAATCATTACCCATTTACTGTGACCATTTTCATTTTTTATTGTAGTGCAAGTTCACACACGTGTTCCTACACGCACTCCCACATGTGGTCTTACTCATACTTTCACACGCAATTATAGAGATTTTGAGAGTTTTAGAGAGCAAGTTGAATTTTTGGTCAAGACATCTAAATGTTTGATGGTGGAATTTCAAAGGATGTCTATTCCTATTGAGAGCTCCTCCCAGCGTAATGATTGAGGCTACGAGCGTTATCTAGAATAGGGTGACTATCATGTATATATCTTTTATCACTATTGCTAGATTGTATTTCTATGTATTTATATGCTTATATTTTTGAAAATTCATGAAAAATCCAAAAAGAAATTAATTTTAAGAAAAAGTTTAAAAAATTCCAAAAAGATTTTATTATTGATAAATCTTTTGAAATAGATAAAGATTTTTGTATTTTGGTTTTTCACCATATATGGATGTGCATTTAAGATACTCGGATCACCCTTACATTCCATCCATTCATGTGAATGTTTGAAGGTGTTTTGCGACAAGGCTTTGTTCTTTAGTGTGCTTAATAATGTGTGTATAGCATTTTGTAGTTCATTGATGACTAATTTGGACGGGCTAGACTCTTTATCACCTTTATTGGACACTTGGGTAGACTTTTTGAATATTGTGCTTACTTGTCATATATAGTGTTATCATCTCAATTGTGCTTCATAACAAACCAAATGTAATATATATAAGTTGTGCTTATAAGAACCATTTCTCTTATTTCGTTTCCTAGAAAAATTATTATATGCTAAAAATGGAAAGGGGCTTTGAAAGAGAAAAATTCTCTTCACATTAAAAGCCACCATTTGTAAAAAGAGAATAAATTATTAATGGCACATAAAAACAGAAGTGCCAAGGCCATTTTATTTCATCGATTCTTCTCTACATATGAGCATTATGATATCCTCAAAATATTGAGAGTGAATTATTATATATGTGAGGTCTTGAGGTTGTTATGCTTCACAACATATGAGAATTATGATATCTTCGAAATATTGAGAGTGAATTCTATATATCAGATATCTTGAGGGTGTAATAAAGTAGAAGATCAATGAGTTTGCACAATAGAATTATTTTGATGGCATTAAATAATTTGACATTTTTGATTTGAGAAGAATTTAAATGCATGGGATATTGCACAAGTCGAGTCAATTTCATTTAAGTTCAACATTTTTTTACCTAAGGTTGAAATTGAGTTCTTTATTTAGAATCATTTCATTGACTTCATGCACCTATGTTATTAATGCCTATGTTGGTTTGCCCGCTGAAAATGTTCACACAATTACATTTTAATTTCATGATTCGAATATTTTAGTTTTATTCCACGATGTCATGTATTTTTGTAATCATACATATTTGAAAAAAATTCAAAAATAGTTATTTTCAAAGCCTTTGAGAATTATCATCACATGTGTTATATTATTTATTTTTATGATGTTATTTATTTTGGATTCAGATGATGTTATGTATCCTGATTAGTTTCTAGCCCACTGTCTATTACGGATAAAAATGGAAGAATAAATTGAGGGGGAGTTTTATTTTCTTTAAAATCGTACACGTCACAGTATTCTTTTGGTTCATGTGTGTAGGTCTTATTCCCTTCAATGATGGTCTCATGGAATACACATGATGAATAATTTCAGTTGAAGACAAAGTCTCAAATGCCATTCTGTTTTCGATTGGGAGGACACTACTAGTTCATTATCTTAGGGGATTTATTAAAACTTGGTTTCAATTTTTATTTTTGTACCGGAATAGGCAAAAGGGGATATTTTTAAGAGCAAGATTCTATAGTTGCTCATAGATTAATTATTTTGGCACATGCCATTACAAATAGGAGTTACAAATAAGATATTATATACGTATTTTCCTCCACGATCATTTGAAGACATGTTAGTGACCGAGCATTATTTTTTAATTTCATGATGTTAGAATAGTCACAAACTTTTTGTTGATGTATAAGTAATTTGTGGCTTTGATTATTATCAATCAATTTTATTCGGGATGTTTTATTTTAAAATCCAGGCATTTTTGTGAAAATAATTTTTGAAAAATAAACTTTTTTTGGTTCATTAGAACGAGATTGTAATCTCGTTAGAACGACACTTGATTCTCATTCCAATGGGGATTGATTTTATAGGAACACAATGTGTAATTATACTTAACAAAACCACTCTCGTTGGAAGGTCATTCGAATGACCTAGACTTATGTAACACCCCACGATTTTGGAGACTGAGAAATTAAATTTTGGGAAAATAAAATTTAATTGAATTGGAGAATTTTAAAATTTGGGAATTCAGGCCAAAAAATAAAGGACATTTTAAAGTATTCCGGATGATGATTTTGAGGGTACCATTGATCCCGGAAGGGTCAAGATAGTCAAAATGACTGTCATTGGGTTTTAATTCGGCTCCGGAGTATTTTAAGTTAGTTTGACTCGAATTGGAGTAAACGAGTCATTTAAAGTGTGTATTAACATTTAAAACTGGGACTTACGTTTTATAGGCTTAAGAGGCTTACGGATGAAGCCTTATCATTTGAGAAAAAGAGAGAAAGAGAAAGAAAAGAGAAAGAAGAAGAAAGGAAAAGATAGAGGGAGAAAAGCTTGGAAATTTTCGGCCCAATCGCGACATCGAGGACGATCCAACCTCTGCAAATCTGAGGCAAGGGTTTAATCTTGCTAAATAGTTATTTGTGTATTTCATTTCATAATTTGTGGGTTAAAGAAATAGTTTTTGGGTATAAATATCAAAACCTAGATTTTTGGGTTTATTCTTGAAATCAATGTTTAAATATGGATTTAATGGAATAGAAATGGTTGGGATCAACTTTGGGTTGATTTATGGGCTTAAAATCATGATTTGATGAAGGTTTGGGGGTTAGAATGAAAATTATAGGGTTTAAAATTCGTGGGTTCATTCAAGAAAAAGAACCCTTCAAAATCTGCAGGTCCGAATCGATTCGCCCCTAAGCGAATCGATTCGGTTTAGGGAAATAGGCAGGTCTGCATTGACCGAATCGATTCGGACCCAAGCCGAATCGATTCGGCCCGTGGTAGAAGCCCAGGTCTTTGGACTCGAATCGATTCGCCTTGGAGGCCGAATCGATTCGCTAGGCCGAATCAATTCGGAATAGGACCGAATCGATTCAGAAACAGGGCATTTTGAGGTATTTTCTCCATAGTGATTCCAAACCCTTTTTGGTTGGGTTTATTGATTTGGGGGCCTTATCTTATGATTTAAGAGATATGTTCTTGGAGACATATAAGGATTTTCACACATATTAAGATTTTGGGGACCCCTTAGGGTAATTTGGGAGAAATGTATCCATGTACGCATTGGAGTTGCATATGGAGATTGTGGGGAAACCTCATTGAGGTTGGGAATACCAATTATAGATAAAAAGGTATAAATATGATGTGAGGTTGAGAACTCTTAGAGAGTGAGGGGTCTCATATCCTTAGAAATGTTTAGACTAAGGAACAATTGATAACTCAATAGGAGTAAGGGTTCATAAGATTAATTGAACCATAGGTGAAATTGGGAACGCTTTGGATCGTAATATCGACTAGAATAAGCGGTAGCATAAATTCTAGTTAGGATAGTTTACACGTAATTGTGGGGAAATAACCATTGAGATTCCAATACGTGAAACGAGGTTGAAATAATTTGAGGTTTTAGACTATTAAGTCATGTATGTGCCTATGGTTAAATAGTACTAAAGGTAATTATGTACTTTCGAATATGGATGAAATGTGTAGTGATGGGTTCCTACACAAAATTTTGGGTGATAACCCTAAGGTTGAATATATATGTATAAAAATATACATATGATTTTGGGAGACTATTCATCATAGAAAAAATGATTGAATATGTTTCAAGTGAGGGATTGTATTCACATATCGAGGTAAATTATTTGAATTTGTGGTGACGGCTTGTATATTGAGCATTATGTATACTTATAGCCGAGTTTATATATCTTATACATATGAACGAGAATTAGTTTGTATATATATATATAGATATAACGATGTGTGAATATATGTACATATATATATATATATATAAATATGAATATATGGATATATTTATGTTGTGGACATACATGGTATGGATATTTAGACCGTATATGATGGTTTAATATTTGATCATATGATGGGATCATATGGATGTATGTATATTGTGCATTTGAATGATATATATACTTATGTGATTAAGCATACCCCGCTCATGCTATCATTGGGAAGTTTCCGCGCAGAGGGTGAGCATCCTGGCATATAGAGCAGGGTGTGGATATTCCCCAGGCCATAGTCGTCCCGTGTGTTTTTATACGATAGATATATTTTTGGGATGAGACGTGGTGGGTATGTTTCGTCTCATTGCCAGTTGGAGCTATGATCGCTTCCCGGGACGTCGTGTGTGTGAGTTATCACGAGGTGGGTGTCGTTGATCCCCACCAGGTGGTCCCCAGTTGCTACGTGAGCCGGGCACTGGGAAGATGATAGCATTGATGCAGTTTTATCAACGATATATATATAGTCGGGGGGATTATGTGCATGTCCATTGTACATCAGATATGATATGTACACTTGGTCATGGGTATGGATGATTGGTATATATATATATATGGTGAGAATAAAATGCCTATATATATATATTTATATATCCTATAGATGAAAGGATATAGAATTTTTGTGGAGTACATCTTGGATGATTATTGTGGGTACCCTGAATTTAGTATCATAGGCCTGGACGAGTAGCCTCTCCTTAGCGGCCCAAAGCCCAGGCCCATCACCTTTTGTATTAATCCGATTACCCCACGATCCCATGAAGAGAAGTTGTGAGGGAACGCGATCCCATGTAGGGGAGATGGCTAATAAGGAGGAACCCATCACCCCCACTACTCCATCATATACATGTATAAATTAAACCCTAAGTCCGGGGCAAAGGACAAGTTGTATTCTCTGTACTTATTCTTCAGAATATAGAGAAATAACACTGACTGAACCACCGTGGACGTAGGCACTTCTTTGCTGAACCACGTATACCCGTTGTTGTGTGATTGGCCTTTTATTTATCTTTTCTTGGTTGTTACCTCTTTCATATTTACTTGTGTTGCATAATATCTGTCACCACAATTGGCGCCATCTGTGGGAAGCGGTTATCTTTCCCTGAGAAGAGCCCACGCCGAGAAAAAATCTAAGATGTCTGGTCACAGTAGCAACGCTCCTCAAGCAGGAGATATTCAGGAGCCACCCGCTCCTCGCAGGATTAGGTCTGAAGTCCGACGTTCAGATCAAGGGGCTCTCTTAGAAAGGCCAGCCTCAGAAGAAAGTCAAGGACCAGCAAGGTCCACTCAGATATCCAGATTGATCGATGTATACGAAGCAAGGCTCCACGAGCAGAGGGAGTCTTCTCGCACATGTGAGGCTGAGAATGCTCGCTTGAAAAGAAGACTGGAAAAACTGGGAAAATAACTACGTCCTGATACCAGGAGACGCCCCTATCACACTCCTAGCCCTCGGGCGAGCAAATCTCGCAGCCGAGGAAGGAGCCCCAGGCGGCAATATCAAGGGTTCGAAGGTGGTGACTCAGACGATGACCTCCGCGAGCAATTGAGAAAAGCTCGCCGCCATCAGAGCCCTGCTCGCAGCGACGACAACATACAGAACCTAGTCGACAGAGAAATGGACCAACATCCAGCTCACCGCGGCACCAGGTTGACCATAGAACTCGCCAGGAGAGCCCTCAAGACCCAGATGAAATCTCCCTTCACGAGGGAAATTGAAGAAGAAGAAGCTCCCAAAAAGTTTGCTATTCCAAGGTTCAAGATTTACGACGGGAAGACTGATCCCATTGATCATGTCAGGCAGTACCGGCAGGCTATGACCCTCTGGAATCATCGAGATGCACTGATGTGCCGTATTTTTCCCTCGAGCCTTCATGACGTGGCCCAGAAATGGTTCGAGAAACTCCCTCACCGATCCATCAAAAATTTCAAATCCCTGGCCGAGCTCTTTACGGCCCGGTTCATCACCAGTAGCTCCCATCCCAAAAGGATGGATGCTCTATTAACAATGAAGAAAACGCCTCAGGAGACACTCCGAGACTACGCGAAGAGGTACTAGGAGTTATTCAACGAAGTCGAGGATTGCGCGGAAGAGGTGGCAGTGGCTTCATTCAAAATTGGGCTACCTAGCTCTTCCCTCCTTTACCAGTCCTTGACAAAGAAGGAAGCAACCACCATTGATGACCTGATGGCCCGGATTGAGAAATACGCAAAGGTGGAAGATGTCACCCGCCTTAACATAGGAGAAAACGGTCGAGCCAAGCTCGCTACTAAGGGAAGTGAGAAAGTTGATAACCAGAAAAAAGGAGGAAAGAATGGGAGCAAGAATGGATCCAAGAACGGAGGGAACCCTGACGTTGCAAAGTCGTTCCAGGCGGTCAACACCGTCTTCAAAGAACCAATTTACAAAATTCTCGCGAAGATCAAGGATGAGCCGTTCATCAAATGGCCCCGAAAAATGGGAGGAGACCCATCTAAAAGAAACAATGCACTGAGATGCACCTTCCATAAAGAGGGAGGGCATAAGACCGAGCACTGCAAGGCTCTTAAGTCCCACCTCGAGGAGTTGGCCCAATCCAGACATTTGAATGACTTTGTGGAAAGGAAGGTAGAGAGAGTTACTGTCCACAAGGAGGCAAAACTCGACAACGTATTGGAAGACGACCCCAGACACGAATTCGCAGTAATCCATGGAGTATCCGATGTTAAGAAAATCCAGGGTAACTCAGCTCGAATGGAGGTAAAGAAGCTGACAGCGGTAATGCAAGCTTTTCAGATTGATCCAGCAAAATCAAAGGCAGGAAAACGTCGGCGAGCAGAGGACATCAACTACAACAAGCATATTGTTTTCACGGATGAAGATCTTGTGGGGGTGAGGACCCCACATTACGATGCCTTAGTCATTACACTCAGGATAGCCAACTTTGATATCGACAGGCTGCTCGTCGATCAAGGGACCTCATCCGAAGTAATGTACATCGACCTGTTCAGAAAATTGAAGTTGAACATCGCCGACCTAAAGGGAACAACTGTTCCTCTGGTCGGATTCGCTGGGAAAATGACCATGCCTCTGGGCAAGACCAGTGCTCGCTGGAAATGTTTCAAAAATGATTGAATTCTTGGTGGTCGACATCGATTCACCATATCAAGCCATCCTCGGTAGGGGATGGCTTCATGCAATGAAGGCAGTCTCCTCGACCTACCACCAGAAACTCAAATATGTCACCGAGCGGGGAGTGATGGAGATACATGGCGACCAGGCGATGGAGAGAAAGTGCTTCATAGCGGCCATCCGACCAAAGCCAGAGAAAAAAGCCGTTCAAACCAGCGAGAAAGTGGAGGAAGGTGCAATCCCTTCTAAATAGAACTTAAAATATGGAAGGCCCAGAGTGGAAGAGACCAGGCTCCTCCCCTCCGAGCGTGTTGTAGAGGACCTGGTAGAAGTAATTACTAAAGAAGGCGACAACAGCAGAGTCTTCCTGATCGGGACCTCACTCACTGACCAAGAGCAAAAGGATTTGTTAACTTTACTCAGAAGCAACATATATGTTTTCGCTTGGGAACCCTATGAGCTGCCAGGAATCGATCCCAATATGGTCTGCCATCGGTTGCACGTCAATCCCACATTCAAGCCGATAGCGCAGAAGGCCAGAGCAATAGAAAAAGAAGTCAAAAAACTGCTGGATGCAGGGTCCATACGGGAAGTGCAATTCCCCAAATGGTTATCCAACCCAGTGGTAGTTCCAAAAAGCAATGGGAAGTGGAGAGTGTGCATAGACTTCACTGACCTCAACAAAGCGTGCCCCAAGGATAGCTTCCCTCTTCCGAAAATAGACCAACTAGTAGACGCCACTGCAGCTCACAAACGAATGAGTTTCCTGGATGCATACTTAGGCTATCACCAGATTCCCCTGTATGCCCCAGATCAGGACTAAACGGCGTTTATCACGACGGTTGGTTTATACTGTTACAAGGTCATGCCTTTTGGGCTTAAAAATGCAGGGGCAACCTATCAGCGGTTGGTTACTAAAATGTTCAAGAATCAGATGGGAGACACAATGGAGGTCTACATCGACGACATGCTCGTCAAGAGCAAGGAGAAGAAAAATCACCTCTCGGACCTGTCAAGTACCTTCGAAATCCTCAGGAAGTACCGAATGAAACTCAACGCGAGCAAGTGTTCCTTCGGTGTCCAGTCAGGAAAGTTTCTTGGGTATTTGGTCAGCAAGCGTGGCATAGAGGCTAATCTGGACCAGATTGATGTAATCAAAAGAGTGAAACATCCTCGCACAATCCGTGATGTACAGAAGCTCACTGGAATGCTCGCTGCTCTAAATCGTTTCATTTCTAAATCCTCCGAGAGATGCAAGCCCTTCTTCCAACTCTTAAAAGGCAGCAAAACAGTAGAATGGACCCCAGGTTGCTCACAAGCATTAGACGAGCTCAAGTCCTACCTAAACTCCCCACCACTGCTTATCATACCACAGCAAATGGACTCTTTGTACCTCTACCTCTCTGTATCCAGCCATACTGTCAGCTCAGCGCTAATGTGTGAAGTTACAGGGATCTAACATCCAGTCTATTATGCGAGCAAAACCTTACTAGACGCCGAGCAGCGCTACCTGCCATTGGAAAAGCTCGCTTTTGCCCTAGTAATGTCCTCGAGGAAACTGAAGCATTACTTCGAAGCTCATACGATCATCGTCCTTACATCACACCCCCTTAAGGCTGTCCTAAGGAAGGCGGATTTGTCGGGCAGACTGTCTAAATGGTCAGTCGAGCTCGGCCAGTTTGACATCCAATTTCAACTAAGGACAACTATCAAGGGTCAAATCCTTGCTGACTTCATAGCTGAATTCACAGGCGAAGAACCCTTCGACCAGCCTAAGCCAAGAGAACAAAATAACCAGGCTACAGGGGGAAGCTGGAAACTATTCGTTGATGGAGCCTCCAACTCAAAGGGGGCAGGAGTAGGAATTGTTCTCATCACTCCAGAAAACACAGTCCTCGAGCAAGGAATTAAGCTAGGATTTGCAGCCTCCAATAACGAAGCAGAATACGAAGCCTTAATAGCAGGTCTCCAAAGGGCGCAAACTCTGGGAGCAAAGCATTTACAAGTATTCGGAGACTAGCAACTAGTTTCCAATCAGATAAGTGGAGACTATAACGCGAAGGATGAGAGGATGGCAGCCTACCTCTCCCTGGTAAAAAACTTAATGACGAACTTTGAAGAAATCAACATCCAACAGTTTCCCAGGGGGCAGAACAGCCACGCTGACGCCTTAGCAGCCCTGAGCTCGACAGTTGATTCCAGCCTTAAAAGGATCATCCCTATCGATTTCCTCAGCTGCCCGAGCATTTACCCCAACTGCGGGCTGACCAAAGCAAAACCACTACTCCAATTGGAACCATCCCCCAGCTAGATGGATCCCTTGAGAGACTATTTGAAGAACGGAACGCTCCCAGAGGATAAGAGGGCTGCCCACCAGATAAGAGTCAAAGCTGCGCGCTTTCACTTATCCACGGGAGGCAACTTGTATAAGAGATCTTTCTCCGGCCCCTACCTTAGATGCGTCCACCCAGGCGACGTCAAGACAGTGCTTCACGAGCTTCACGAAGGAATCTGCGGGAGTCATGTCGGAGGAAGGTCTCTAGCCTTCCGAGCAATGAAGGAGGGTTATTGGTGGCCATATATGCAAAAGGACTCCGCAGTATATGTCCGCAGATGCCTAAAATGCCAGCTTCATGCCCCCATGGTCCACCAGCCCGCCAGCGAGTTAAAATCCCTGGCCAGCCCCTGGCCTTTTGCCCAGTGGGGAATGGACATCGTAGGACCACTGCCCACCGCTGCCGGCAATCGCAAATACCTGTTGGTCGCAACTGATTACTTTACCAAGTGGATCGAGGCAGAACCACTGGCGAACATCCGAGATGCTGACATGATGAGATTCATATGGAGAAATATAATCACTCGATTCGGGATCCCCAGAACCATCATCACTGACAATGGAACACAGTTCGAGAGTGGCCCTTTTCAAGACTTCTGCGACCAACACGGGATCAGGCACCACTTCAGCTCGGTGGCTTACCCTCAAAGCAACGGATAAGCTGAGGCTTCCAACAAGACAGTGATCGCTGGATTGAAGAAGCGGTTAGAACAAGCCAAAGGCGCGTGGACAACCGAGCTACCGCATATCCTATGGGCGTACAGAACGACTCCTAGGCGAGCCACAGGAGAAACGCCATTCTCACTAGCATATGGTATGGAGGCAGTCATCCCACTAGAAGAAGGATTGCCTACAATGAGATCCGACCTTGTCGAGTAGGGTCAGAACGATCAGGCTTTGCTCGCTGAACTCGATTTGGCCGACGAGCGCAGGGAACTTGCCCTAGTAAAACTAGCGAGCTATCAGCAACAGCTTGCAAAGCACTACAACAAAAGGGTCAATTCGAGGAAATTCGAAATTGGGGACTATGTTCTAAGAAAGGTCCTGGGCAACACAGTGAAGCCATCAGACGGTAAACTGGGCCCGAACTGGGAAGGACCTTATGAGATAATTAAAAACGATCTGCAAGGTGCCTATCATTTGAAAACGATGGAGGGCAGAGAGATACCACGAGCATGGAATGCAGCTAATCTTAAGAAATTCTATTTTTAGGGATTCTATTGTTAGATCTTTTATTGTACTCATTATGGGAAAAGACAGTTTATTTCTCAATTTACCAATGAAAATCCCTCAGTTGATCACTCTCTAAAAAGTAACAATTATATCTTATTGCACATCCTTTTCAAATCACAGGTATAATGGTTGGCATAGCAGGGGAATACCCCTCCTCAGGTCATCGTCATGAAGCACGACAGACCTCATAGCATTGCCCATGGCAATATATGAAGCCCTACAGAGTATTCTTAGGCGTCAAACCTACTTTGGTTAAACAAAATCCTGACCGGATAAAGACATCCAATAACAGGTGTGTCCTCGCCAATTGCCCTACTTAGGCCTAAGGGAGTGTGACGACACGACCTAAAAGGTAAAGGAAGGGCACAATGGTATTCTTAATACTGGACTGGGCGGACACTCACATGACAACATAAAAAGGATTGTGAAGCTGCAAAAATATAAAAAGATTGGATGAACACGTTTAGTCGGCAAAATCGCCCAAAACTCAAACTTTCCATTAATCTTTTATATTTACAAACAATAATAGTACATGTTTAGTCGGCGAAGCTCGCCCAAAGCATTTACAATTATTAAAAAACAAAATATCAAGAAGGTGGAAGCCTCCGAGCAAGGTAGTCAGCAACTTTAGCTCTCCTCCCATCATTAGGAGCAGGATCGAACTCCTCCACGACCTCATTTGCGTCCAACTCCAATAGTCACCGGGGAATAGCATCGATGGGGATCCATCGATCATCTCGCCTGAATGGATTGGGCATCAGAGTAGAGGGGGACATCTCCTGCCGATACCACAATATCGAGTTCCTCGGGACCTGCAGCTCTTTGAGAGCACTCAACCACCCCCTGATGAAGGAAAGCTCCTCGAACTCTGATAATCTTATGGGAGCATCCATCCAGCCCTGATCATAGCCATCAGTCCACACTTGGTGAGGGCCCTTCTTGAATAGATGCCGCAGTCGGGTGACACCCCTCTGGAGCCCAGCAGCAGTCACATAAGCTCGCCAAACATCGCCGCGCAGCTCCTCCATTTCCCTCTCACGCTGCTCCTCGACTTCCCTACTCCTACCCCTTGTACTCCTACCAGCACGCGGGAGGGGAGGCCGAGCAGCTCACGACGAGGAAGAGCCTTGTAGGACTGCCAAAGCGGTGCTCGGCGAATGCTCCTTAAGCTTCGAGACCTCCCGCCTCAGGTCTTCGTTCTCCCGTTGAAGAAACTCCATGACTTGGTTGATCTCGGTGGCCTCCAGTAACTTTGCTCTCAGCTCGCTAACTTCTTCTTGGACTGAAGCACCGATCTCTTCCATTTCCTGGAGCCTGTCCGTCAACTTGGCCACCAGCTCGGATTGATCCTTATATTTCTGGTTCCTTGACTTAGCAAACTTGCAAAGCCTAGCAAAGGCCTGGCGAACTGCAGGGCTTGCATTAGGACCCAGAGTCCTACCTAGTTGGGAGGTAACAGGAATATAGTCATCCACATCAACCAACTACAAGTAAAAGAAAGAGATCATCATAAACAAAAATGAAGTCTATTCATTGATGATGAGCGAGGTTACATCAGATCAAAAAAGAAAAAAGTTACAAAGAAGCCCTATCAATTGGCAACCTCGGTGGATGGACCCTTGTCCTTATCAGCATCAGCAGGGACATTACCTTCTGCAGGGGTGTCCACTGCCCCCTCGACCAAGGGAGCATCAGCATGAGTCGCCTAAGAAACAGGATTGGTGCCTTCAGCAATTGGGGCTGGGTCCTCATCCACGACTGGCTTTGGCCCTGGATCATACTAATTTAAGAGTGGGGATGCAACGTCCACCCCAGCAGCCACGAGGTCCTTGTCCCACCCTTTCTTGAAGTTCAGACGGCTGATATAGCCTATCTGAACCTCGGCGTCCTCATACGCTGCAGCCCAGCGACAGTTGTACGAATCTTCCTTGAGAGTGGCCGCCTGGGCTTTCTCCGCCTCCAGCTGCTCGGCCAGAGCCCTGTTCTTCTCTGCAAGGTCTAGCTTGCTCTAGCACACCAGGTCGTACGCCTTCCTCAGCTCGCCCAGCTCCCTGACAGCGTCATCTCTCTCGCGAGCAGAATTAGCAAGGGCAGAGGCAGATAAGGCTCGAGCTGCATCAGCAGCCTTCAGATCGGCCTCCAGCTTAGAACCCCTGGCTACCAGAGTAGACTTCTGCTGCTCCAGCTCGCTGTTCCTTCTCAACAGCTCATCGCGAGAGCGATAGAGCACAGGAAAGTCAGTCACAAACTGCAAAAAAACGAGGGAAGGATCAGAAAGAAGAAACCATCAAAACGGATTAAAGGAAATTGAGAATTAGAAGAGGAACCTTACCAAGGCAAGCCTCTGGCTAGCTTGCAAATCCAGTTGATCGGATCCCAACGCCCTCTCACGATCTGTAGGGAGGACTGCTCTCTCGAGCAGCGCAGGGGCAATCTGAGGAGAGGTCGCCACCGAAGCCCCCTCGGGCAAGGCAGACACTGGAACCAGGGCCTGACCAGTCTTGGTCCTTGATTCCACCTTCCTCCTCTCCTCCTCTTTTTCCATTTCCCTCCTCTTCCTCTCCTCCACTTTCTTTTTCTCATCCACCTTTTTCCTCTCCTCCTCTTTTTTCCTCTCTCTCTCTTTCATCTGCTCCTCCTCTCTCCTCTTCTTCTCTTGCTCCTGAGAAGAAGGCCGGGAACCAGTAGCTATGGCCCCAGAGGCAGTCTTCGTCTTCTTGGACCTCTGTGCAAGAAGCATATCATCATCATCATCATCATCTCTGATTAAATTCTTCCTGGGAGGCATCTCTTCACCAGAACTGCTGGTAGTGCTCGAAGAACTGCTACTGTCAACACTGCCTGCACCCAAATTACTAACACCTGCAGGCTCACTCTCCGAGATGCTCTCCTCTTCGTCCAATTGGATGGGCTCACCAGAAATCTCTTCAGAAGAGTCAAAGTCCGGAACACTATCCACAGGTCGGGCTATGAAGCTGGAGCCTGTGTTCTTGTATTCATGCAGAAAAGCAGCAGACCTAGGATGCTCGCCGTCACCCAAAGGTTCCCTGATGTTCCAAGCTTTCACCAGTTCCGAGATACAAACCTCGCTGAGAGTAGGCTCCAAGTTCTTTGTCCTCGCTGTAAAAGAGAAAGCAAGAAGAGGTTAGAAAAATCACAAAGTCAGCAAAGGTTGAAACAATAATCTGACATCTACCTATATATTCTTCCCCATAAAAGGGAACAGTGAACCTCTTAGACCTCGACCCTTCAAATTGGGGGGAAAGTTGCCAATTCCTGACAAGAAAACCTTCTTGCCAGTAGTCCTTATGGGAATCAGGTAGATTTACTACCAATACCCTATCAGGACTCCTAGCCTTAAGGTACAAAGCACCTGAACTCGTTCGAGAAAAGGAGTAACAAAAGCAGACCTCGTCAAGCCCTAACTTTGTGCCATACAATTGATTAACACTATGCACGCCGTTCACTATTTTCCACACGTTAGGCGAACATTGTGCAGGCACAATACTGAAATAGCTAAAGAAGTGCAGAAACAGATCATTAGGGGGGAAGGTAAGTCCCCCCTGGGAGAGCAACATGACGTGAATCCAATGTGCATCCTCTATATCCCTAACATTCCTAGGAGGCGAGGCACAACACTCAATCTCTACCCACTCAGGAACACTATAGAATTTTCTAAACTCGATTACTGACCTATTTCCAATCTTCACCATTGGAAAAATACAAGAAAAACTACAAACCAAAGAGAAAATGCAAAGAGCACGAGAGACTTACAAGACAGGAGATCAGGTCAAATGGCGAAGAAGCAACGAAAGTAAAGATCGAAAACAGAAGGTACAAAGCGCAAGAGTTCTCAGAAGATAGAAGATTGCTGGAAAAGACTGAAGCGACGAAAAGAAATGTGCCTTATTCCAACGAGCATTCAAATCTAATCATAGCGCACGGATAGCGAAGCGGGTGCCGCCAAAGCAACTTCACAGTTTTCAAAGAAATCAACCATAATTGCTGATTATTTAAATTCATTGGACCTGTAAAAATGGCCCAACAAATTTAGGGGCAATTGTGGGTACCCCGAATTTAGTATCATAGGCCTGGACGAGTAGCCTCTCCTTAGCGGCCCAAAGCCCAGGCCCATCACCTTTTGTATTAATCCGATTACCCCACGATCCCATGAAGAGAAGTTGTGAGGGAACGCGATCCCATGTAGGGGAGATGGCTAATAAGGAGGAACCCATCACCCCCACTACTCCAACATATACATGTATAAATTAAACCCTAAGTCCGGGGCAAAGGACAAGTTGTATTCTCTGTACTTATTCTTCAGAATATAGAGAAATAACACTGACTGAACCACCGTAGATGTAGGCACTTTTTTGCTGAACCACGTATACCCGTTGTTGTGTGATTGGCCTTTTATTTATCTTTTCTTGGTTGTTACCTCTTTTATATTTACTTGTGTTGCATAATATCTGTCACCACAATTATGATGTACTAAATTAATAGAGGTTAATGTATCGCATTTAAGGAATATCTCGGTTACATCATCCCAAGGATATTATTGGAGATGTTAGTTGTAGTAGTAGTATAATATTGTATGTATGGCATTATGGATCTCTAGGATCGACATTGTCAAGGAGTAGTGTAACGGGGTGGTTCCTTGTTTGGATTTCGCTTTGCGAGACACCCCACGCATGAAACGTAGTGCAGTGTTGAGATTGGAGAAAATTTCTACCAATTATGGTATGTAAGACATTATGGATCTCTAGGATCGACATTGTCAAGGATTAGTGTAACGGGGTGGTTCCTTGTTTGGATTTCACTTTGCGAGACAACCCACGCACGAAACGCAGTACATTGTTGAGATTAGAGAGAAGTTCTATCGATATTTATGTGTGGCATAATGTATCTCCAGGATCGACGTTGACAAGGAGTAGTGTAACCGGGTGGTTCCTTGTTTGGATTTCGCTTTGCGAGACACCCCACGCACGAAACGCAACGCATCGTTGAAATCAGAGAGAAGTTTTGTCAGTAATAATGTTGTATGCCTATTATTTAACAATTAAATTATATGTTTCAACCCAAATGCATATTGGGTAACTTACTAAATTTATAATTGGTTAAATTATAAACCAGAATCCATTAAGCCTAATAAGGCATATATGCTTGAAAATAAATACTTAAATTTGTTTAGAAAGAGTGGATTCTTGGGTTAAGTTAGGAAGACAATTCTCGTGGGTATAGACTGGGCCTATGATAAGTTAGGTTGTCCTTATAAATGGGGGTAATTTAACTCAAACGTGAGGACGCGAATAGGTGCGCGCCATTAGATGAGGGGTGAGTTGGGAATCCACGAGAGTGCGAATCCACTTTTAATTATGAAATAAGTGCACCGATATTTATTATGCACGGTTAACACACTTGCTAAATATTTTTCACATTCGGACTATGACCCGTTTACTTTTCTCTCCTGCCTGTATATATATATATATATATATATATATATATATATATATATATATATATATATATATATTACTGCAGGTGTCCTACCGCATAGATGCCGGATGACCTTCTATCCAGAGTCTTGGGAGCCGCGACAGGTGCGGACTGTTGCGGGAGGTAGAATGTAGTCGCTTCCTCCTTTGAAAAAAATTCTAGGTAGGATTCATGTTGTATATCGGGTTTGTACCCAAGGGATATTTATATACATGTTTATATTTATTCCATTCCAATTATTGTATTGGTTGTAACTCGACAGCTTATTCGGATCTATTTTTGTAGTATATTCTGTTGTAGTCATTTATTTCGTTTTATTCTTGCATTTCATTTCTCATAGTTCTTTCATGCATCTTTCTTTCCTTTATTAGTAGTGTTAGTTGTTGTCTGTTGCATATTTTATTTAATTTTAACATCTCTCTTGCATGATACCGGGTAGTTAGTTCTATATTATATTGTACTGACAGTTGATGTTGAGACTAGACCATTTGAAATTTCTGATTTAATGTAGTATAGGGCTGGCGACCTGTTATTATTTTAAGTAGGGTATTACAGCTTATTATTCGAACGAGATTGGACCTCGTTATAATGAAACCTTATTTTTTGTTCGAAAGAAGTTCTATTTTCATTTGAACCAAGTCACCACCTTCAAAAACATATTTTTATATAAAAATGGTTACGTTGGACTGTTTTGAATAAGTCTTTTGGCAAAAATCAATTGCAATATCTTCACCAAAAGTTTTCCTCTTTTTGTTTCAGAGAATTTTTTTTATTTTCTAGATCATACATCCCTTAATGTAATATGTTGAGTTTTGTCAAAACCAATTTCCAAATACTACATCAAATCCTTATAGAGTGTTCTCTACTACTTAATATGTAGTTGAGACTCTACGATTGAAGAAGAATGGATTTTATAATCCTGAGGCTGATTGGTGGATAATGAAGGAAGAGCTGCTACATGTGAGTGGTGATGGACTGCATCACTTTCTATCAAAGATTTAAAGACCCTGTGCATTATATCTATGAGTGTTCATTGATCGTGATAATTCCATGACAAACTATTGTCATGGACTTGTCACTTTCAATGATTGTTACAAGTACATTTATCATAGTCAATTATTGTGATAACTAAAGTTGTCACGAACTTGTCACGGTCTTTGACCGTGACAACTTTAGAGAGTTATCACGGTTAAAGACGTTGACAGGTCCATGACAACCATATTAACTGAAAATCCCTAATGCCTCTTTCCCCCCATTTCATTTCCCTTCTTTTTCTCCTAGTTCTCGGCACAACTGTTCTCTCTCTCACTCTCTCTATCTTAGGTACATTTTTTCCCTCCCTCTCTTCTTTGTGTGTGTGTGTGTGTGTGTGTGTATGCATGTGTGTGTGTTACTTTTTTATAAATCTAAAATTGGACCCCTTTTGTTGTGTAAATATGAAATTGAAATTGGGTATAAATCCAAAATTGGACATATTATTGTGTAAATGTGAAATTAAAATTGAAATTGGGTATAAATTGGAAATTCGGTATAATGTTGTGTAAATCTGAAATTGAACCCCTTTTGTTGTGTCAATATGAAATTGAAATTGGGTATAGATCTAAAATTGGGCATATTGTTGTGTAAATGTAAAATTAAAATTGAAATTGGCATATTGTTGTGTTATGTAAATCTGAAATTGTGTAATGTGAAATGAAACATAAATATGTATAAATCATCACTATAAACATTATTATCAAATATAAATAAGACATAATTAAATGAAACATAATATAGCCTTTAAATAAAGTGCGCATAGATACCGACCTTCTTTTTTTATGCATACGCATTCAACAGCCCTTAGAACCGTTCGAGAGTCATCACCCCTGTAATAAAATCTCTCGAATTGTCCCGTTTGGACAGTTTGGGACTGCATAGTTTCTGTATAATAATATTCTTAGTGGCTTAAACTTGTTACTTTGGGGGAAAGTTCTTCTGTCGTATCTTAATATTCTGTGGGTACATACTAGATGATGCGATGTTAAGCGTCATTTCAATTGATAAATTCAAATAACACTTAGACTTGAGAATTTATGTCGTGTACTTGGAGAACTATGGGGATATGCTGCCGAATTTTCCTCAAATTGGAACAATATGCATGATCTGTTACGTATATTACAGAAATACGCAGTATTGAATGCGATAGGACCACTCACCCTTTAGAGGATATAGAGGAAATAGGAATTAATATTACAAATTGAATTTGAATTTGAAATTGAAATTGGTATTATAAATTGAAATTGAAATTGAAATTAGTATTAGAAATTTAAATTGGTATTTGGTTTTTGTTATACTGCCTATTTGATTTTTGGTATTCAATTCTGAAATTGAAATTTGATTTCTCTCTCTATTTACAGGACCAACCGCCATCTCTCTCTCTCTCTCTCTCTCTCTCTTTATATATATATATACACACACACATAGAGATTGTTGAATTGTTTGGGATTCTTGAAATGTTGTTGACTGGTGAAGTTGATCATTTAGATGACTATTGAGTTGGTTGGCCCTAGGAATTTCTAATAAACGACATTATTATTTGCATTATTGTTTTAAATCTTGAATTGTTTTTTACTGGTGGATTTGAACACTTAGATGGCCATTAAATTTGTTGGCCCTAGGCATTCTCTAACATTTAGGGTTGTAATGAAAAATGAAATTTAACAGTGTAAAAATATAATATAAATAAGACATAATTAAATAAAACATACCATAAATTTTATACAACAATTAATAAGTAAGCATGCATTCATATGAGAATACATGCATGCATGTAGCCCGAAAATCAAGTGTTATATAAAAAGTAATGAGGTTAAAAGGTAATAACGGGAATCGCAATAGATAGCCCATGTGTAAATTTACATTAAGTCAACTTCTCATATAGCACTTGCTTCGGAGGGTGCATGACTACATGTATTCTCATCTAAATCTCTTCATCTCCCCATTAGCGTAAAAAATGTATAACATTGCCATAGAATATTTTTGCTCCCACTCATAGTTTAAGATTTGATAAAGGTTATAATTTTTTACCGGACGGGGTTGAATATAGGATACCTTGGAGAAAACTTGCAGGTTTAGAAATTGAAAGTAAATCTTCTGATTGTGGCCCTAATATACCAGGTACGAATCCTAAATTTAAGAATGTCAAGCATAAGAAGACCCCAACTGGAAATGAAACTGAGACAAGAAAGGCATGGTATAGTAGATAAATTTTATTTGACATGCCTTATTGAAAGAATAACCTGGTGCATCATGTATGGGATGTGATGCACCCAGAGAAGAACATCCCGGAACATATTGTGGGCACATACCTCTGGGGGGGTCATTCCAAGGATGGAGAAATTGCACGAAAAAACCTTTAATCGTTGAAACTTAAGCCACAACTATGGTTGAAAGAAGAGAGTAGTGGAAGGAGAATAATTCCCCTTGGTGCGTTTACTTGACGAGTGAGGAAAGGAAGTTGATTTTAGACACAATATATAATTTGAAGGTTCCATATAATTTTTTGTCCAACTTATAAAGGATTGTGAATTATGTTACCCATGATTTATATAAATGTAATTCCCAAGATTGGCATATAATCATGCAATTGGTTCCTCTATTGTAATTTTTTTGCATAGGCCTATTATGCAAATTAATATATGCTTATCACTTTTATGTGAGAAGATAGTCGATGGATATCGCATAATGGCCGTAAAATTGGCAGTGACCGAAGTGATTCATCTGTTGGAGAAGTACTTTTCCCCATAATTCTTTAACATAAGTGTTCATTTGTTGGTACACCTATGTGACAATGAACTTCTTTCTGGACCAGTTAGATATCAGTGGATGTATCCGTTTGAAAGATTGATGAAAGTTTTCAAAGATTACGTTAAGAATACACGATATATTGAAGGATCAACTGCATAGGAATACATCACCGTGGATTCATCAATCTACACTCAGGAATATATGCTTGACTCAACCAGTGTGGATGACATTGATGAGTTCATCGATGAGGGTGGTCATGTGATGGGCAAACAAGTGAAATTAACGAGTTTACAACATGAAAAAGTAGCTCGTTATCTATTTTATACACATGAAGATGTCGAAGAATGGAATAAGTAAGTATAAATTATTTTAACTTTCACATTGTTTTAATTTGTATATATGATTGATTTTGTAATACATTCATCATGATCTATGGAGAAAATATGAAGCCTATGAGAACAATAAAAGATAAAAAACAGTGGCACAATATGACAAGGAATTTAGGTTTTAATATCTATAAAACTTCCAAGTACTCCTAGATATTATATTGCATAAGGACATGGAAGGGATATGTACAAGTAAAAAAAATCTTTATAGTTAGAGGGACATAACTATTAGTAACAAAATACAAAGAAGATTACCGTAAAAATTTCATAGAGCATGAACATAGACATAAAGGGCGCCGCAACAGACATTAGTATAGATCCTAAATCCAAGGGTACGAACTTGGGTATCAAAAAAGGAAATGAGTTTACAACTTTCGTCCGTTTATATACGTGGTCGCAAAATTTGAAATCTCATAGAATTTAAAATGCCTTAGCAAGAAGCTGCGACATCAGCAATACTTCATCCCGTCAATTACATGCTTTGACATCTACAAAGCTTTAGCCTTAAAATGACTCAGACCTAAAACTCTCCATCTCAAGGAAGGCCTCGACACCAATGAAATGATTCGCGAACATGAATAAGGGCCCGACACTAAATCTCTTACCTTTTGGTACTGAAGCTCATGGGGCTTATGTTATACCCAAAATATGTCATCCAATGATAAAGAGAAATGTGGAATGGAATCCCACACTAACACAATAATGATATGCTCAATTACTGGCAAAAGGTCTCAGTTGGTAAATAAATCCACAACCATGTACCCAACCAGTACGCATAATGTTCTCTTTTTGATCTTTTATACACTCAACTATATCCTAGTGCATATGATTTATACAGACCCTAATCACCAGACTAACTCATAAGTCCATGACCAAGCGTCTCATAGGATAATGCCTTTCGACCTCATTACAACTCCAGATATATAGGTTGTGTAACCTTTCACATTAGCATTGGATCATTATCTATCCATATCTTAGAAAGATTTATTCACAACATCCTTATCCATAAGTCAAGTGCACGGTGCACGTGAGGCTCATAACCAACTACTATAAATAGAGAGGATCACATCCTCATTTTGACAAGCAAGATCTGGGTAAAAAATCTCTTCCCAACTCTCTATATCCTATCTCTACACTAGAGGCACCATTATTGTCACCTGCTCTTGTAACTCCAACCAGACATAGCCCGACCTTCTACCTATTTACATTATAAGGCCACGACCTCCACTGCAATATTGCACGTATGTTATTATATTTTGCGTATTTCTATCTTCTTGTATGCCTACAAGGCTCCCAATATGTACCCAATGCATATTTATAATGAGGATAAGGCACCATAATGTATGCAGGGCCATTTTCATAACCGAATCCTTCTAAATCTCGTGTTATCTCTATTTTGTCATTCATTTTCTTTATTTCTATAATGTTACTATATGTATACCTTTAATGGCATAATTTACTATAGTAGATCCAATTTTAAGAAATAACAGTAGTAATAGGATCTGAGCAAAAAAACGTTCCTTACGCAATGTTACAAATATATTTCAAAATGTACTAAATAAAATTTATAATCAAATAGTTATGTTTTTAACATTTTATCATGTCAGTTGAATCATAATTACCAAAATCGAGCCATTATCTTAAAAAGCTTATCATGTTAGCCTGACATTGACCCAATCCCAATAATTACATTACCCATATAAACTTTTAATTTTATGCCTTACTATCATTTTGTGTTATCGTGTCGATTGTATCATTATTACCAAACTCGAACCATGAACTTAAAAACTTTATCATGTTAACCTGATATAAATTTAGCTTTAAGAGAATATACATGAAACTAAAACTAGATTTGTGTAAGTACCTCGAAGTTTTTCTTCAAATTAGAACTAGTCCAACTCGTTCGGAGTTTCTAGTGACCTAATCTTTTTAAGCTTGAGACCCCAAATAAGTTCGACAAGTTGTATTTCGAAGAAAAACTTCAAGGGTAGTCACACAAATCAAGTTTTAGTTTCATGTATATTCGCTTAATAAAACAATCACACTCCCTAATTGGAATATTCGTACTGTTAAAGTAGAAACCAAGTTATGCGAGAAAATATTAACTTTGCAAAATATGAGAATAAAATCATACATGAACCTAAATTAATGTATCAACACTCAATTGTAGTATAAATTTACAATAACTAGTGACAATAAAATAATGTATCTAAACAACCCGTTCTCTAAATTAAGTAAAAAATCCTTCAATTTACGGTTGTCATCAAGAGTAGACAAAACATCTGTAGGGGACTTTAATTCATTTCCCCAAGTAGTCAAACCCTTCAGCGCATGCCAAATAACAGGATAATTGTTGTCGTTTATGCACTTTGAACATAAAACCTTCTTTATGTTTTGAAAGGCAAAAAAAAGGTGTGCCGACCATGAGATCTTTACTCTTCATCTTATACAAATCTACCATGATTTTTTTTAATATGATCAACTTTACACCCATTAGTAGTGTCCTCCACCTTCATCTAGTCACACTAGAAGACTATTTCTTTAATATATATGTGATCCATTTCTAGGATTTATCGGACAGTCTTATAATTTGTCAACACCGTATACTTTGGATTTTTATCTCTTTTTATAACCACAGAAGCGATTGAGGTAGAAATAGAAATTCCGTTATTGTGCATCAATAGTTTTTCTCCTATGGGTATGTGATGAAATCAAAATCATTAGCGTAAAATTTTTTAAACTCATTTGTACGAAAATTGGAACCTTTAAGGAATGAAATCCTTGAAGAGTCATCACGTTTAAAAAAAATATTTATTAATTTATTTGTATTCGAGTATGTTTTAGAACACATGCATAAGTAACAACAACCAATGATGTGATAATAAACTATTTGATTTCAATGCCGCAAAATAATCCACCGCATCCATTGAACCTTTTCTCTTTTCATTTCGGGCAAGTTACTTCTTATACGTATTCATGAAATTATAGATTTTAGATGGAAATATAGACTATACAGATGAATAAAAATACGTTATATATGTTAGTACTTACTCTTTCCAAGCTTCAACTTCATCTTGCGTTTCAAAGACATAACGAGATGTGGCTCGAATTGCATATTGGTGAGTCTCACCTGTTTAGGGTTACCTAAAGGCAGTTCATACTCAAACAAGTCAAATTTCTAGACCATTCATTCACCACAAGCATTGAATCTCCTAATCCTTTGTTTCGGCATATGTTCTCAAGCGTATAACGATGATTCTTTTGTTATGTATTCTTTCACAATTAATTATCCAATATATCGTGTATTCTTTAACTAATCTTTAGATGTCTTCATCAATGCTCTAAAAAATACATCCAACGATACATGACATGTCCACACAACAATACCTCATTTAATAGATGCATAAGAAGGTGAGCACTGATGTCAAATAATGTTCGAGGAAAATATTTTTGTAAGACAGAAATTTCCTCGACTAGAGTTGATTTTGAAGCTATAATGTGATTTATGTTTACAACTTTTACACACAGTAAGGTGAAATACAAAATTGTGGGTACCTCGATTTGTCATCACGGGCCTAGATGAGTAGGCCAATTGAAATGGCCCAAAGTCCGGGCTCCTCGCATTTCAATTAAATTCGGTTATAACTTAGTCTACTCCTAAAATCTCGTAAGGAAATATTCTAGGAGTATAAGATGGACGATGGGGAGTCTAACAATCCCACTGCCCGAGAAAAAACATGTATATAACAAAACTAAGCCTGGGGCAAAAGGCATGCATTATATTCTCTGAAAAATACTCCCCGAAGTATATAAAAATAATACTGAGAGCACCACAGTGGACGTAGGCATTCTTGCTGAACCACGTACATACTGTGTTGTGTGATTGGCATTTTTTATTCTCTCTTCCCTTCAGTGATTGCGCTTTCTCATTAATTTGTGTTGAATATAATTGTCACCATAATTGGCGCCGTCTGTGGAAACGTTTGTCTTCCTTTGAGAAAGACCTCATCGACAAAGAATTTGAAATGTATTGCCACAATAGTAATGCCCCTCAAGCAAGGGATATACAAGAGCAGCATGCTCCCCATAGGATCAGATTTGAAGTTCAACGTCTCGATCAAAGGGCTCGCCCTGAGCGACTAGCCTCCGAGGAGAGCCAAGGACCAGGGAGATCTACACAAATCTTCAGATTGATTGATGCCTATAAGGCTAGGCTCAAAGAGGAGAAAGAGTCCGCTCACTAGCAAGAGGATGAGAATGCTCGCCTCAAAAGGAAATTAGAAAGGATGGAGAAAGAACTCCATCGCAGTGCTAAGCGACATCTATACCGCAATCATATCCCTCAGGCGAGCAAGTCTTATAGCTGAGGAAGGAGCTCTAAATATGGATCCCAGAAAAGCGAGAAACACGAGTCGGATGATGACTCACTCGAGCAACGACAGCTAGCTCATCGTTACACGAGCCCAGCTCGAGGTGATGAGGACATACAAAATTTGGTCCAAAGGGAGATGGACCATTACCAAGAACATCGGGGTGCTAAATCGACCAGAGATCTTGCTCGCCGAGCTCTCAGGACCCAGATGAAATCTCCTTTCTCTATGGAGATAGAAGAAGATGAAGCAATGAACCTATCGATAATGGCATATCATGCTCCCCCACGAATCTCCACTCGATTCTATCTTCAAAAGTCATAGCAAAGCTTAAGTGCTTAAATCAAATCACATCACCATATTGATACTAGAGATACTTAACATCGGTACTAACGATCTTTAAAATAAATCTCGCCTTCGAAATTAACTCTAATGATCCTCACATCAAGAATACTACTCCTAACCTCAATGCCAATAAAGATCTTAACACAAAAAGCCCTATCTCGGAGAAACAAAACTAACACATATGCTACACCTAATATTTTAGAGAGTACGAATCAACAAAGGGAATCAACGATCGATAATGCGAAAGCTATAACAGACTCAAAACCTGCGAGACCTAAGACCATGCTCTCATACTAACTGTGATACCCCTGCATATTTTGGCATTAGAGTCGACCAGTCCCCACTGCTAACGTACGCTAGGTGTCATAATTAAAATACCATTCTTACCGTGTGTCAAAAATATGAGACATTAAAAAAAAATTCCCACAAGATAGAATCCGAATTTAATCCAATAAATATAAACATCCACACAATAAATTCGATTAGCATTCTAACTCCGGAATAAACTTGAACTTCAAAAGATAGATTAATGATTAAACGAAATCATCCAACTATGACTTCAACTGAAAAGAAACCGTAAATAATCGTGGAACCGAATGGCTTACCAAATCCATAAATAATTGTCTTATAAATAAAACACTGGAATAAAACAACTCCAACTGCACTCCACGAATCTCTAATCAAATCTATTAAACTACTCCAACAACTATACTTGAAATATTAGTCAACTGAATAGCTCATAGCCCACCGCATGAATATTTGTTACTCCTCCCAATTAGGATCCCTGAATCCAGACCTAAACATGATACGAAATAAATATTACAATGGAGTATTTTAAATTATGCGATATAAGAACATACGAGTAAAGTAAAATAACACTAACCACCCTCATAAACTAAGTCACCCCATTACCATTATTCATGTCCAATTATATAATTTGGATATTTAATTGTGTTAAATAATTTAACTTAATTTAATGTAATTTGCAAATTAATTTTAAAGCGATACCATTATAGCCAACCAACCTTTCTATTAATCATGCACATATTCAGACATAGCTAAAATTATCAACACATCTCCCCTATTCCCATCACTATAGCCAAACGACCAAATTTCATTAGCATCGTAAGTATTATTGATGTTCCACTCTCGACACATCACTATAGCTAGACAACCCAATTATTGTTATCCCTACACATATTGATGATGCCCCACGTCACTATACCCAACTAACCCAATTATCGTTAGTTTTGTACATATTGGTGATGCAAACCTACATCCAGGTCACTATGGCCAACCATCCCAATTATTGTTAGACTTGCACATATTGGTGATACGAAATCTATTTTTAAACCGTTTATTACCTTATAAGTTAATTATTAACGCTTAATCAAGTTCTCTTTATTCACAATTCTCCCCGTCCATAATTCGAATATCATAACCTAAATTCATTCCTAGTCTCATGTCTAGGGATCACCAAACCATAACTATTACCTAGTTTATCACTTATGAAGAATACTTACCAAAAATCACCACCTAGTCTGCACCTAGGCTAAAAGAATAACGTAATGGAGTATTACCTAGCCCTACATTGTAAATACCTAACCGTATAAGCACACACTCTCTAGCCCATACTTATAAAGTGCCAACAATGAAAAGGTCTACCTATGAGTCCCATTCGTAGAAAGAAACCTACAAAACAAGTGATATTACAACTACTTCCAAAAATCCAAACGTTCCCGCAGTGTCGAAATAATAACACAAACATTCTCCTCTTAAATTATATTTTAATTAAACACTATAATCCTCCAATAAATCCTATGATTTTGATTCCATTCAAATCGCATTTATTTAATGATATCATAACCAAATTCTACCAAATAATTACACAAGTTGTAATTTCTGTAATTCCAATACTAGTGATATTTCAACAATTCAACATGTAATCCAAACCAAATATGTATGATAATAATCCTACACATTAATAAATTTGTTCTACAACATACATGTAATACCCTGATATAGTAATTCAATTAAATTATTCTATAAATTGTGATAGAGTAAGGATTGAAGAGGATTATTCGAAATCTATGGGAAAATTGTAGAAAAATAAAATAATAGAAAATTGGGTCGTTCAAATAACATGAAAGGATCGTTAGAAGCTAGATAGCATGTCTGAGAATGGCCGTTACTCGCCAAGGGTGATTTCAACAAAAATGGTGGCACCAAATTTAATTATGCTGAAACGAATTTTTAAACCGATTTTATCTTGTTTATCCTAATCATGGAACTATGTGATAAAACAAATAAATAAAACCATGAAAATACAACATGATCAATATGAGGAAAAAACTCCTTCCGGGTAAAATATTTTATTTCACTATAAACTGTAAATCACAACTTACAAGGATTACGATGAAATCTGCAATGAATTAAAGTGCAAAAAACCCATAAGAGTCGTAGCTCTAAATCATCAAGGAGAACCCTCGAGTCGTCCCAAAGACCGCAGTCATTGTCATCATCCCAATACCTCTCTCAAATGGTACCTAGTCAGCCATGGAGTGCCTCTCCACAAGGTGTATACAAATAGATATAAAAAATCTAGGGTTCTAAACTAATTCACAAGAATTGTATTCAAGGATGCTTTGGTTGTGAATTAAAAGCATTTTGACACACAAAACTTGAAGAAGTTTTACCCAGAATTTAACACTGCATTTTCGTTAAAAGTGTTGAGAAAAAGTTAAACATGGAAAATTTATTTATACTAATAAAAAATTCCTTAAGGAGGTGGCTCACTCGAACAAAATCAGATGTCACTCAAATGACTTCGCGCGACATTGCCTTGTCGCTTGAACGACCATCAGTGTCGCTCGAACGATGTAAATGAATTTTGTTTTCTTCGCTATAGTACTTAGCCAAATATTTGAAAACAAAAAAAACTCATTATTGTTCAACTTTTGATTTTAAGAGAACTTTTCATAAAAGCCATTTTATAAACACATTTTATAAGTATTCATTTTGGCTTAGAAAAAAAATCATGTTCATCATGTTATATAAAACAAACATACCAAAAATAATTGAATGAATTAAATAAAACTATAAATTAGTTTTATACCTTTTGGGATGTCTGAAAGTCTTCATTCTTTGGAGATCTTTGTGTTCGGTTTGTCTTAACAATGCGTGACGACCAAACTAGTCTAAAGTTATGTTATGAACATTGTTGAAAAATATGTTCTTACAAATCTCCTAATTCGGCTATGCTAGTACAAAACATACAGAATGTCCAAAAAACCAAATTAAAATTGAAACTCTCCTAATACAAAGTTACTAATACCCTTCCCAACCCTAGAAAAATTGAATGGTATAGTTTATTCGTCCTCAAATAAATTGATCTTCCCTTTTTCAAACATGTCTTCATCCGTGTGTTTTAGCATTCCGTAATTAGCTATCTACACACATGAGAAAACAAACATATACCTTCATGACGCATCGAGTTTGATATGAGATAAACATAAATCAAAATATCAACGAGATAAGTATCAATGAGATATACATAAATCGTATATCAAATCAAATCAAGTCTCCCCCACAATGAAAATTTTAAAACTCCCCCATAAATCAAACTCCTAAAAAAACTCCATTTTAATTTGCTCTGCCCCTTTATTTTATCGAAATAGACAAACCGATAAAGAAGTAGTGGACTCAAAATGAGAATTTTCTTTTTCCCAAAATTTAATTCTTTTCACAAATGTCAAATTCAAACTATTTATATCGTTAAAATAAGGCGAATCCATCGAGAGTAAAAAAACAAGCACAAGAGCGATTGAAAAAAAATGCAATCACCCAAAGAGTGGTAAACAAGATCTAATGCAATAAATTAAGGTAACCCGCTCTGATACCAATTTGATAATGTCCGTTACTCGTATAGGGTGATTTAACCAAAATTGCGACACCAATTTTAATTATGCTGAAACGAATTTTTAAACCGATTTTATCTTGTTTATCCTAAACATATATTGATGTGATAAAACAGATAAATCAAACCACGTAAATAGAGCACGATCAATATGAGGAAAAAATACCTTTCGGGTAAAACCTTTTATTTCACAATAAACTGTAAATCGTAACTTATAGGGATTACAATGAAATCTGCAATGGATTAATGTGAAGAAAATCCATAAGAACTACAACTTTTGCCTAGAATTTGGCACTACGTTTAGTGTAGTCGAGGTCTTGAGGGTGTTATACTTCACTGCATATGAGAATTATGATGTCTTCAAAATATGTATAGAGAATTCTTATATATGTGAGATCTTAGGGTGTTATAAAGTAGAAGATCAGTGAGTTTGCACACCATAATCACTTTAAAGGCATTAAATAGTTTGACATTATTGATTTGAGAAGCATTGAAATCCAAGGAATATTGAATAAGTCGAGTAAATTTTATTTAAGTTCAACATTTTTATATCTAAGGTTGAAATTGGCTTCTTTCTTTAGAAGTATCTCATTGACTTCGTACACCTATGTTATGAATGCCTATGTTGGTTCGCCAGTGTAAAATAATCACACAATTACATTATGTTTTCATGATTCGAATAATTTAGTTCTATTACACGATGTCATGTATTTTTGTACCTATACGTATCTGAAAAAAATTTGAAAATTTCATAAATAGTTGTTTACAAAGCCTTTGAGAAATCTCATCACATGTGCTATATTTTTTTATTTTTGGGATGTTATTTCTTTTGGATTCGGATCATGATATGATTCACGATTAGTTTCTAGGCCATTTTCTATTACGGACAAAAAAGAGGAGAAGAAATTGAGGGGGAGTTTTATTTTCTTTAAAATCGTACACGTCACATTATTCTTTTATTTTATGTGTGTAGGTCTTTTTTGCTTCAATTATGATCTCATGGTCTCAAATGTCATTCTGTTTTGGGTTGGGATGACACTACTAGTTCATTTTCTTAGGGGTTTTATTAAAACTTGGTTTCGATTTTTATTTTTGTGTCGAAATAGCCAAAGGGGGATATTTGTAAGAGCAAGATTTTATAGTTGCTCATACATTAGTTATTTTGGCATATCCCATTACAAATCGGAGTTACAAATTGAGCATTATATCCGCATTTTCGTTCACCGTCATTTGAAGACATGTTAGTGACCGAGCATTGTTTTTGAATTTCAAGAGGTTAGAATAGTCACAAACTTTTATGGAGGTATAAGTAATTTTTGGCTTTGATTTTTCTCAATCAATTTTATTTTAGGATGTTTTATTTTAAAATCCACGCATGTTTGTAAAATAAATTTTTGAAAAATAAGCTTTTTTGGGTCATTAGAACGAGATTGTAATCTCATTAGAATGATACTTGATTCTTATTCAAATGAGGATTGATTTTACAGGAATGAAATGCGTAAGTCGTTAGAACAGACATCTAATGAGCTTTTAATGATAACTTTCTGCTTAATAACACCACTCTCATTGGAAGGTCATTCGAATGAACTAGGCTTATCATTCGAACGAGATTGAACCTCGTTTGAATGAAACCTTATTTTTCATTCGAAGGAAGTTCTATTTTCGTTCGAACCAGATCACCACCTAGAAAAACGTATTTTTCTATAAAATGATTCTTTTGGGATGTATTGAATTACTCTTCTGGCAAAAATCAATTGCAATAACTGCACCAAAAGTTTTCCTCTTTTTGTTTCAACGAAAATTTTTTGTTTTCTAGATCATACAACCATTAATGTGATTTGTTGAGTTTTATCAAACCCAATTTCCAAATACTACATCAAACCCTTGTGGAGTGTTTTCTACTACTTAATTATGTAGATGATACTCTACGGTTATAGAAGAAAGAATTTTGTATTCCTTAGGTTGGTCAGTGGATAACGAAGGAAGAGCTGTTACTTGTGACTGGTGATGGACTGCATTACATTCAATCAAAGATTAAAAGACTTTATGCATTATACCCATGAGTGGTCATTGACCGTGATAAGTCTGTGACAAACTGTTGTCACGAACTTTTCATGGACTATATTAGAAGATATGTTACTTCCTTCAAAGGGGGGACGACCTAGGACCAAAAACTCTCGTGGGACGTCTACTTTTTAGAATCTGTGAAATTTACTTCTTAATTTTACCAAGATATAAAAAATACGATCCTTTCCAATTTTTAGTACTTGAAGGCCTCCCCCCTTATGAAATATCTGCGTATCGAAGTTTCTTTTGGCTTATAAAATCAAAGAAATTTGCATCAGTGATATCTTAGTCAAATTTATTCTTTGAAAACATTATAGAGGACAAGATGTATATCCAACCATTAAGCTCAACCTAGATGGGGCTAGGTTCATCACATTGAATTTTTTTCTAATGGGCACTGGAACTAGCAACCTTAGTCCAGGAAGGAAATCGTGGATGGGAAAATAAGCTCCATCATTAGGGACCGCAAAACATGCTCTTTGGTCTGCGGAGGGAACATGGCACATGATTCCCTCGAGAAATTTACAAAGTTTATCCAGATTATCCAACCATTCTTTGTGATGATACAAAGATAATTTAAGGCCATAGGGTCCTCTTCTCCATTAGTGCAATGACTAGAAAGACCGACTTTAGTAGTTCTCATTGTCGATGTGTTTTGAACTTCTAAATTTAGTTCCTAAGAACCCTACTTTGTGATATCCACTAGAACTTGGTTGTTCATTGAGACAATATGCTCATCATTATGGTTGTCTTTCACAGTCCCTAGAGTCCCCACAATCAATAGATTCCGATGAATCAGTGTCAACAATACACAAGTCAAGCATTTTAAGGTTTACAAGGTCCACTACTATTTAGCAATTATATACTCAACACCACAAGAGGAGAACCATAAAGGTCTATTATCTATGAAAATTCCAAGTACTCCTAGATATTCTAATGCATAAGGACATGGAAGGGATCTGTACAAGTAAAAAAAAGCTTCATAGTTAGAGGGCCATAACCAGTATTAACAAAATATAAAGAAGATTAACTTAAAAATTTCATAGAGCACGAACATAGACAAAAAGTGCGCCGCAATAGACATTAGTATAGATCCTAAATCCAAGGGTAAGAACTTGGGTATCGAAAAAGGTAATGAGGTTACAACTTTCGTCCATTCATATAAGTGGTCGCAAAATTCGAAATCTCATAGAATTTAAAACGCCTCAGCAAGAAGCTGGGACATCAGCAATACTTCATCCCCTCAATGACAGGCTTCGACATCTATAAAGATTTAGCCTTAAAATTCCTCAGACCTAAAACTCTCCATCTCAAGGAAGGCCTCGACACTAATGAAATGATTCGCGGACATGAATAAGGCCCCAACACTAAATCTCTTACTTTTTGGTACTGAAGCTCATGGGGCTTATGTTATACCAAAAATATGTCATCCAATAATCAAGAGAAACGTGGAATGGAATCCCACACTAACACAATGAAGATATGCTCAAGTACTGGCAAAAGGTCTCAGTCGGTAAAGAAAGCCACGACCATGTACCTAACCAGTACGCAAATTGTTCCCTTTTTGCCCCTTTATACACTCAACTATATCCTAGTGCATATGATTTCTGCAGACCCTAATCACTAGACTAACTCATAAGGCCAGGAGTGTCTCATAGGATAATTCCTTTCGACCTTATTATAACTCCAGATATATAGGTTGTGTAACCTTACATGTTATCATTGGATCGTTATTTATCCATCTCTTAGACAGATTTATTCACAAAATCCTTATCCACAAGTCAAGTGCACAGTGCACGTGAGGCTCAAAACCAACTACTATAAATAGAGGGGATCACATCCTCATTTTGATAAGAAAGATCTGGGTAGAAAATCTCTTCCCAAATCTCTATATCCTATCTCTACACTAGAGGCACCACTCTTGTCACCTGCTCCTGTAACTCCAACTAGACATAGCCCGACCTTCTACTTGTTTACACTATAAGGCCACGGACTCCACTACAATATTGCACGTATGTTATTATATGTTACCTATTTGTCTCTTCATGTATGCCTACAAGGCTCCCAATATGTACCCAATGCATATTTATAATGAGGATAAGGCACCATAATGTATGCAGGGCCATTTTCATGACCGAATCATTCTAAATTCGTGTTATCTCTATTTTGTCATTAATTTACTTTATTTCTATAATTTTACTGTGTGCATACCTTTGATGGCATAATTTACTATTCTAGATCCAATTTTATGAAATAACAGTAGTAATAGGATCAGAGCAACAAAATGTTCCTTATCCATTGTTACAAATATATTTCAAAATGTACTGAACAAAATTTATATTCAAATAGTTATGTTTTTAACATTTTATCATATTAGTTGTATCATAATTACCAAAATCGAGCCATTATCTTAAAAAGCTCATCATGTTATCCTGACTTTGACCCAAACCCAATAATTACATTACCCATATTAATTTTTAATTTCATGCCTTACTATCGTTTTGTGTTATCGTGTCGATTGACCCGAACCATGAAATTAAAAATTTTATCATGTTAACCTGATATAAATTTATTAAAGAGAATATACATGAAACTAAAACTAGATTTGTGTAACTACCCTGAAGTTTTTCTTCAAACTATAACTAGCCTAACTCATTCGGAGTTTCTAGCTTCATAATAAGTCTATGAAATAATTTTTTTAAGCTTGAAACCCCAAATAAGTTTGACAAGTTATATTTTGAAGAAAAACTTCAAGGGTACTCACACAAATAGTGCTTTAGTTTCATGTATATTCCCTTAATAAAACAATCACACTCCCTAATTGGAATATTCGTACTATTAAAGAAGAAACCAAGTTATGCGAGAAAATATTAACTTTGAAAAATATGAGAATGAAATCATACATGAACCTAAATTAATTTATCAACACTCAATTGTAGTCTAAATTTACAATAACTAGTTACAATAAAATAATGTATAAAAACTCAACCGTCCTCTAAATTAAGTAAAAAATCCTTCAAATTACGGCTGTCATCAAGAGTAGACAAAACATCTGTAGGGGCCTTTAATTAATTTTCCTGATTAGTCAAACCCTTCAGCGCATGCCAAACAACAGGATAATTGTTGTTGTTTATTCACTTTGAACATAAAACCTTCTTTATGTTTGAAAGGCAAAAAAAAAGGTGTGCCGACCATGAGATCTTTACTCTTCATCTTATAAAAATCTACCATGATTTTTTTAATATGATCAACTTTACACCCATTACTAGTGTCCTCCACCTTCATCTAGTCACACTAGAAGACTATTTCTTTAAAATATATGTAATCCATTTCTAGGATTTATCGGACCGTTCTATAATTTGTCAACACCGTATCCTTCGGATTTTTATCTCTTTTTATAGCCACAGAAGCGATTGAGGTAGAAATCGAAATTCAATTATTGTGCATCAATAGTTTTTCTCCCATGGGTATGTGATGAAATCCAAATCATTAGAGTAGAATTTTTTAAACTCATTTATACGAAAATTGGGACCTTTAAGGAATGAAAGCCTTGAAGAGTCATCACGTTTAAAAAAAATATTTATTAATTTATTTGTATTAAAGTATGTTTTATAACACATGCATAGGTAATAACAACCAATAATGTGACAATAAACTCTTTGATGTCAATGCCCCAAAATAATCCACCGCATCCATTGAACCTTTTCTCTTTTGATTTCGAGCAAGTTACTTCTTATACGTGCTCATGAAATTGTAGATTTTAGATGGTAATATAGACTATACACATGAATAAAAATACGTTATATATATAAGTACTTACTCTTTCTAAGCTTCAACTTCATCTTATGTTTCAAAGACATAACGAGAAGTGGAATTAATTTCATATTGGTGAGTCTCACCTGTTTAGGATTACCTAAAGGCATTTCATACTCAAACAAGTCAAATTTCTAGACCATTCTTTCGCCACAAGTATTGAATCTCCGAAGACCTTGTTTCGGCATATGTTCTCAAGCGTATAACGATGATTCTTTTGTTATGTATTCTTTCACAATTAATTATCCAATATATCATGTATTCTTTAAGTAATATTTAGAGGTCTTCATCAATGCTCTAAAGGATACATCCAATGATACTTGACATGTCCGCAAACTAATACCTCATCTAATAGATGCATAAGAAGGTGAACACTGATGTCAAATAATGTTCAAGGAAAATATTTCTGTAAGATAGAAATTGCCTCGACTGGAGTTGATTTCGAAGCGATAATGTGATTTATGTTTACAACTTTTGCACACAGTAAGGTGAAATACAAAATTGTGGGTACCTCGATTTGTCATTACGGGCCCAGGTGAGTAGCCCAATAGAAACGGCCCAAAGTTCGGGATCCTCGCATTTCAACTGAATTTGGTTATGACTTAGTCTACTCCTAAAATATCGTAAGGAGATATTCTAGGAGTAGAAGATGGACGTGGGGGAGGCCAACACCCCCACTCCCCGAGAACAAACATGTATATAACAAACCCTAAGCCTAGGGAAAAAGACATGCATTGTATTCTCTGAAAAACACTTCCTAGAGTATATAAAAATAATACTGAGAGAACCACCATGGACGTAGGCATTCTTGCTGAACCACGTACATACTGTGTTGTGTGATTGACATTTTTTATTCTCTATTCCCTTTGGTGATTGAGCTTTCTCATTAATTTGTGTTTAATATAATTGTCACCACACTTGGTGTCGTCTGTGGGAACGTTTGTCTTCCTTTTAGAAAGCCGTCATCAATAAAGAAGTTGAAATATCTGGCCACGGTAGTAATGCCCCTCAAGCAGGGGATATCCAAGAGCAGGGGATCAGATCTGAAGTTCAACATCCGGATCAAAGGGCTCACCCTGAGCGACCATCCTGAGAGGAGAGACAAGGACCAGGGAGATCTACACAAATCTCCAAATTGATTGATGCCTATGAGGCAAAGCTCCGAGAGCAAAAAGAGTTCGCTCGCCAGCAAGAGGCTGAGAATGCTCACCACAAAAGGAAATTAGAAAGGATGGAGAAAGAACTCCATCGCAGCGCTAGGCGACGTCATACCGCAATCCTAGCCCACAGGCGAGCAAGTCTCGCAGCCGAGGAAGGAGCCCTAGATGTGGATCCCAGAAAAGAGAAAAACACGAGTCAGATGATGACTTGCTCGAGCAACGGTAACCATTTATCCGTTAAAGGAGCCCAACTCGAGGTGATGAGGACATATGAAATTTGGTCCGAAGGGAGATGAACCATCACCCAGCACATTGGGGTGCCAGGTTGACCAAAGAGCTTTCTCGCCGAGTTCGCAGGACCCAGGTGAAATCTCCTTTCTCTAGGGAGAAAGGAGAAGAAGAAGCCCCCCAAAAGTTCGCAATCCCGAGATTTAAGATCTATAACGGAAAGACTGGCCCTATCAATCACGTTAGGCAGTACAGGCAGGCAATGACTCTCTAGAGCTACAGAGATGCACCAATGTGTTGAATTTTCCCCTCAAGCCTTTATGATGTGGCCCAAAAATGGTTTGAGAGGCTCCCGCATAGGTCCATCAGGAGTTTTGAGTCCCTGGCCGAGCTCTTTATACCTCACTTCAATACCAGTAGCTCCCATTCAAAGAGGATGGATGCTTTGTTAATAATAAAGGAAATACCCCAGGAGAGCCTGTGGGAAATGCTCAAAGTAGGTAGTAGTAGCCTCTTTTAAGATTGGCCTACCCATCTCTTGCCTTCTGCCCTAATCCCTGACGAATAAGGAGGCACAACCATAGATGACCCGATGGCTCGCAACGAGAAATACGCCAAGGTAGAAGATGTGACCCTCCTCAGTACAGGGGAAAATGGTCAAACTAAGCTCGCTGCCAAGGGCAACGACAAGGTTAAAAACTAGAAGAAAGGTGGTAAGAACGGGGGCAAGAATGGCTCCAAGAAGGGAGGCAAGAACGACGCTTTGAAAGCATTTCAGGCAGTAAACACTGTCTTCAAAGAACTAATCTACAAGATCCTGGCGAAGATCAAAGATGAACCATTTGTTAAGTAGCCCAAAAAGATGGGAGGAGATCCCTCAAAGAGAACCAATGCGTTGATATGCGCTTTTCACAACGAGGGAGGACATAAGACTGAGCATTGCAAGGCTCTTGAGTCTCACCTCAAAGAACTGGCCCCGACTGGGCACCTAAACGAGTTTGTGGAGAAGAAGGCAGAGAAAGTCACTGCCAATGGAGAAGAAAGACCCGACAATGTATTCGAAGACGATGCTGTCCATGAATTTATAGTTATTCATGGGGCATCTGATATAAAGCAGATTCAAGGGAATTAAACTCGGATGGAAGTGAAAAAGCTTATTGCAGTAATGCAAGCTTTTCAGATCGATCCAACGAAAACACAATCAGGAAAGCATCGACGAGCAGATGACATCGACTATAAAAAAACATATTGTGTTCACAGATGAAGATCTGGTGGGGTAAGAACCCCACATCATAACGCCTTGATCATTACGCTCAGGATAGCCGACTATGACGTCGACAAGTTGCTCGTCAACTAGGGAAGCTCATCCGAGGTAATGTATCTCGACCTATTCAGAAAATTGAAGTTAAGCATTGCCGACTTGAAGGAAGCCACTGTCCCTCTAGTTGGCTTCACTGGAAAAGTGACTATTCCATTAGGAAAGATCGTGCTATCAGTAAGGGCATGAGGTGTCTCCGTGATGATCGAGTTTTTGGTGGTCGATAATTACTCGCCATATCAAGCTATTCTCGGTAGGGGTGGCTACATGCAATGAAGGCAGTCCCTTTGACCTACCATCAGAAACTCAAGTACATGACTGAGCGAGGAGTAATGGAGATTCACAGAGATCAGGCGATGGCAAGAAGATGCTTCATGGAAGCCATCCTCCCAAAACCATAGAAGAAGGTCGAGAAGGCCAAAGAGAAGATCAAGGGGCAAGAATGTTTGATACCCTCAAAATAGAAGTTAAGGTATGGAAGAACCTGAGTGGAGGAAACCAGGCTCCTCCCCTCTGAGAGGGTCGTTGAAAACCAGGAGGAGATAACAACTGGTGGAAGCAAGAAAGATAGGAGTTTCTTGATCGAAATTTCTCTTACAAATCAAGAGAAGAAAGAGTTAACGGTGCTACTGAGAAGGAACTTAGAAATTTTCACATTGGAACCATACGAGCTGTCTGACATTGATCCCAGTGCAGTTTATCATCGGTTACACCTCGACCCCAATTTCAAGCTTATTGCGCAGAAACCACGGCGAACCACGCTCGAGAAGGCTAAGGCCGTGGAAAAATAAGTTAAAAAGCTGTTAGATGCAGGATCCATACGGGAAGTTCAATTCCTTAAATGGCTATCCAACCCAGTAGTAGTTCCAAAGAGAAATGGGGAATGGAGAATTTGTATAGACTTCACTAACCTTAACAGAGCGTGCCCTAAGGACAGTTTCCCTCTCCCGAAGATCGACCAATTTGTGGACACCACATCGGCTCATGAGAGAATGAGTTTTCTAGATGCATATTCAGGATATCACCAGAGTCCTCTATATGCCCCAGACCAAGACAATACTGCATTCATTACCACCATCGGTTTGTACTGCTATAAAGTTATGCCCTTTAGGCTCAAGAATGCGGGAGCAACTTACCAGTGGCTGGTCACAAAGATATTCAAAGACCAAATAGGGGATACCATGGAAGTCTACATTGATGATATGCTCATCAAGATCAAGCGCAAAGAGGATCATCTCTCAGACCTATCAAGAACCTTCGAAATCCTCAGAAAGTACGGAATGAAACTCAATGCGAGCAAGTGTTCTTTCGATGTCCAATCAGGAAAGTTTCTCGAATACTTGTCAGTAAGAGAGGCATTGAGGCAACCCGGACCACATCGATGTAATAAACAGGGTACAACCCCCTCACACAATATAAGACGTATAGAAGCTCACATGCATACTCGCTACTTTGAATCATTTCATCTCAAAGTTCTCTGGGAAGTGCAAGCCATTCTTCTAGCTCTTAAAAGGAAATAAGACAGTAGAATGGAGTCAAGATTACTCGCAAGCATTGGAATAGCTCAAGGCTTACCTTAGCTTACCGCCTCTGCTCATTATACCTCAAGAAAATGATCCCCTGTACTTATACCTTGTCGTCTCCAGTAACACCGTCAGTTCTGCACTGGTGTGCGAAAAAGCAGGAGTTCAACACCCAGTTTACTACGCGAGCAAGACCTTATTGGACGCCAAGAAGCGCTACCTACCACTAGATAAGCTCGCCTTTGCACTAGTGATAGCTTCGAGGAAGCTGAAGCACTACTTCAAAGCTCATATTATCATCATCCTCACATCACACCCCCTTAAAGCAGTCCTGTAGAAAGCAGATCTGTCAGGTAGACTATCTAAATGGCCAGTCAAGATAGGACGATTTGACATCCAATTTTAACCCAGGAATGTAATCAAGGGGCAGGTCCTCGTCGATTTCATCACAGAATTCACAGGCAAATAGCCTTGCGACCAGATTCAACCCATGAAGCAAATGGAAGATCACCCATCAGTAGGAGTCTAGCGACTGTTTATTGATGGAGCCTCCAAATCAAAGGTGGCGGGACTAGGAATTGTGCTCGTTACTCCATAAGACACAATCCTTGAGTAAGGGATCAAGTTGGGATTTGAAGCCTCCAATAATGAGGTAGAATACAAAGCTATGATAGCCATCCTGAAGAAGACGCAGGCACTGGGGGCAAAACAACTGCAGGTATTCGACGACTCGTAATTGGTCTCCAATCAAATAAGTGGGGACTTTAATTCAAGAGATGAAAGAATGCAAGCCTACCTCGCCTTGGCAAAGAAGCTAATGTCCAACTTTGAGGAAGTCAGTGTCCAATAGTTTCCCAGAGGATAGAACAACCATGTCAACGCCCTGGCATCCCTAAGTTCAATAATCAATTCTGACTTAAAGAGGACGATCCCCATCGATTTCCTCGCTCATCTAAGCATCAACCAAGGCGATGAGCTACCAAGCACGAGACATATGCTACAGATTGAGTCAACACCCAGTTGGATGGACCCTTTGAGGGACTATTTAAAAGATGGTGCACTTCCAAATGATAAGAAGGTCTCTCATCAGATAAGAGTCAAAGTTGCTCGCTTTCACTTATCTCCTGAGGTCAATATATACAAGAGATCATTCATCGGCCCTTACTTTCAATGTGTTCGCCCGAAGGACGTCGAGAAAGTTCTACACGAGATTCATGAAGGATTCTGTGGAAGCCATATTAGAGGGAGGTCACTAACTTTCTGAGCAATGAAGGAAGGCTACTGGTGGCCATATATACAAAAAGATTCGGTAGTGTATGCTCGCAAATGCAAGAAATGTCAACTACATGCTCCTATGGTCCACCAACCTACCAGCGACCTAAAATTACTTACCAGCCCATGGATTTTCGCCCAGTGGGGGATGGACATCATAGGACCTCTTCCTACTACCGCCGGAAACCGTAAGCATCTGTTGGTCGTAATAGATTACTTCACCAAATGGATCAAGGAAGAGCCACTGGAAAATATCCGAGATCCAGATATAATGAGGTTCATATGGAAGAATATAATTACCCATTTTGGAATCACCAGAACAGTCATCACTGACAACAGAACACAGTTCGAGAGTGGACCTTTCTAGAACTTCTACAGAGAACACGGGATCATGCACTATTTTAGCTCAGTGGCCTACCCCCAGAGCAATGATCAAGCTGAAGCTTCCACTAAAATAGTGATCGATGGGTTGAAGAAACGACTAGAGCGATCCAAAGGTGCATGGGTGAATGAGCTACCACATATTTTATGGGCCTACAACACTACCCCACGATGAGCAACTGAGGAACCTCCATTCTCACTAACGTATGGAATGAAAGTAATCATACCCTTAGAAGTTGTCCTACCAACCATGAGAACCACCCTTGTCGACCAAGACCAAAATGATGCAGCATTACTCGCTAAACTTGACCTAGCTGACGAGCGTAGAGAACTAGCCATAATAAGGCTGGTGAGCTATCAGCAATAGCTCACGAAACACTATAACAAGAAGGTCAATCCAAGGGCATTTCAGGTTGGGGACTACATCCTAAGGAAGGTCCTTGGCAGCGCAGTAAAAACATCAGACGGCAAGCTAGGGCCGAATTGGGAGTGACCATTCAAGGTGACAAGAGATGATCTATAAGGATACTATCACATAGAAACGCCGGAGGGCAGTGAGATACCCCGAGCTTGGAATTCTGCCAATCTGAAGAAATTCTATTTCTAGCTTTCCTTCATTTATCCTTTACTACCTTAATTGATTTGGCAACTCATTTTTTTGTGACGATTAATAAAAGATTATTTAGCAGTGGCATCTTATGAAGTGTTATTTCTTAATTAGGAACTTTGTAACTTGCAAATCTTTTCCAAGCAATAGGCACCTTAATCGAAGCATAAAAGTTCAAAAGTATTAGAATAGGGGGATAGCTTACCCATTGCTAAGATTAGTTATAAGCAGGGTGTAACCCTCCTCAAGTTTTCATTATGTAACACGAATAACCTCCTAGCATTGCCTTGGTAATATATGAAGCCTTACAGGGGACCCTTAGGCAATTAGACCAAAAATGAATTGGTCACCAAACATAGTTTGGCTCAGAAAACCTGATCAGATAGAACATCCAACACCAGGTGTGTCCTCGCCATTGCTACACTTAGGCCTAAGGTAGTGTGACAACACGACCTAAAAGGTAAAGTGAGGCATAATGGTATCCTCAAAAATATACTGGACGGGGAAGATACTCACTCAAAAGAACAACCCTACAAATCTAATCGGATACAAAGGGACTAAAATACTCAAAGAGGGAAAAAATGAAGTAAAAGATATATAACACAAGTTCAGTCGGTAAAATCACCCAAAACTTAAATATTATATTACTTCATTACATGTACAACGAGTTACATCCGTCAAAATCTTAATGAGGTTGAGGCCTCTGAACAAGGTAATCATCCACTTGTGCTCTTCGGCCATCATCCGGATGAGGAGCCAATTCCTCCTTGACCTCATTCGCATCTGGCTCTAACAGCTTCCTGGGGATAGCATCGATAGGGATCCACTAGTCATCCCTCCTAAAAGGATTAGGCCTCAAAGTTGAAGGAGAGAGCTCTTGATGGTACCAGAGCACTGAGTTCCTTGGGACTTACAACTCCCTGAGGGCGCTCAACCACCCCCAATAAAAGATAGTTATTCAAACTCTGTCACCCTCGTCGGAGAATCTATCCAACCTTGTTAATAACCATCAGCCCATACTCACCAAGGACGTTTCTTGAACAGGTGCCTCAGTCCTGTGATGTCTCTTTGAAGCCCAGTAGTAATCACGTACGCTCGACGAACATCTTCTCGAAGCCCATCCGTCTCCCTAGCTGGACCCCCTGGATCTGTACCAGCTCGCAGACCAGTCGATGGGGTAGAACCTCGTAAATCTTGAGGGGCGGTACTCGGCCCTGTGCCAGCTCGTGAAATGGTCGATGAAGAAGAACCTCGCAAAACTCAAGGTGCGATGCTCGGTGCATGCTCCCTGAGTCGTTACATCTCCCTTCTCAAAGCTTCATTTTCCTGTTGAAGAACTTCTCCGACTTGGTTGATTTTAGAGGCATCTAGAAGCTTGGCCATCAAAATATTTACTTCCTCTTGGACATAGGCACCAACGTCTTCCATCTCCTAAAGTCTATCCTTCAGTTTCACGATGATCTCAGATTGGACCTTAAAGCTCTTATTTTTCAACCTGAGATACTTGCAAATCCTAATGAAGGCTTGACGAACTTGGATTCTCACGTTAGGACCAAGGGTCCTTCCCAGTTTAGAGGTGGAAGGTATATACTGATCTACATCAATCAACTATAAGCCATACAAGCAGTAAAAAGTAGAAGAAACACTGCACATAGAAGAAAGTACTTTCATTTCATTTAAATAAAGGGGTCCAATTACATCGATAATTAAAAAAGAGCAGTACAAATAAAGAAAAAGATACAGAGGAAATCCTAAGAGCAAGCTAGCTAGCAACCTCAGTTTGTTCAAAGGTTGCTGGTTTCTTTCCCTTATCAGCAGCGGCAGAGGTAGTTCCCTCAGATGGAACGACTGATGTTCCCTGGGGAGGAGGAGAACCAACAGGAACAGTCTGGGAGGCAGGGACTACACCTTCAATGGTTGGGGCAGGCGCATCATCTACAACAGGCTTTGGGCCTGGATTATGGTCGTTAAATAAGGGTGAGTTAATATCCACCCCGATAGCCAGAAGAGCCTTATTCCATCCCTTCTTGATGTCCAGATGACTGATGTAGCCTATCTGAGCATCAGCATCAGCATCAGCATCAGCATCAGCATCCTCATATGCTGTAGCCAACCCAGAATTGTACGAACTTTCCTTAATGGTGGCAGCCTCGGACTCCATCTTCTTCAGCTTCTCTGCCAGCACCTTATTCTCCTCGACCACTGTCAGCTTGCTCGTGCAGACCAAGTCGTAGGACTGTCTCATCTCATTTAACTCCTTTATCGCCGCCTCCCTCGCTCTATTGGCATCAACAAGGGCGATATCGGAGGACTTATGAGCCTCGTTCGCAGCCCTCAAGCTGGCCTCCAGCTCGGCATTCCTCCCCTACACCTCAGCATTTCACTTTTCCAGATCGGCCTTCACCCTTTGATAAGCACCCAAAACTGTGTATTTTATACCCCAAATAGACGTACTTTAGTTGCTAATTCTTGACAATTTGGGTCTTATGTGAATAAATATTCATTGTGCAGGCTTAATTGCAGTTATGGTGTCAAAAGCGATATTTTCAAGCAATTTGCAGCTAAAATGGTGCTAAATTCCCTCCCCTGTAACCTTACCCGAGCCTAAACCTATCCTAAACCAAGCCCAAAACATCACCCCAAGCCTGTGTGTGTTTAGTTTGTGTCTTTTTGTATTTTTTTATATTTTTAGTTTGAGTCACTTTTATTTTTAGGATTTATTTTTGATTTATTTAGAATTTCTAGGTTTATTTTCTATTTTTATTTTATTAGTGTAATTTTATTTTATTTTGATTTTTCTTAGTTTTTTGTTTTATTAGGATTAGTTTTAGGAGTTTATTTTTAGTTTATTAGATTTTATATTTTTTAGGACTTTAGTTTTCATTTAGATTTTTAGTTTTTATTTCTTTTGTTTTTATATAAGCTTAGGATTTTATTTTGTAGTTTTGATACTTTTATTTTTATTGCTTTTAGTTTGTTTTATTTTGAGTTAGATTTTATTTTTCATTTTTATTTTTATTAATTTTAGTTGAGTCTTTTTATTATTTTAGTTGGGTACAAATTAAACACACACACACACAAACATCCTACACCACACACACTTAAACTAAACTCCACTCACACCATAACCACCACACACCTTACCTACACCATATCTCCTCACTCACTCACACCTAATTACCCTACAACCCACTCACACCCAAACTCATCATATCCTACCCTCTATTTCCCATACACCCACACCCACACAATCCAATCAACCCAACTTCAACACCCAACACACCCCCTCCTCTCTCCTCCATAACCACAAACAACCAAAACACAAAACCACCATACCCTTATAGCTCCACAACCCCAAACCCAAACCTGCTACCAATTACCCTCGGCCGACCCGACTTCCGACCCCTGCCCCTCCGGCAAATGACGGAACCCGTTGCCGACCACAACCAAACCCGTTTCTGGAAACCCAAAAACGCAACTACCAGCCACCTGTCTCCGACCCGCGACCTCCTGCCAACCCAGACCTTCGGCGAAACCCACAAACCCATCCACTTCCTCTGCCGACCCAAACCGTGGCAATCTTCCAGCGACCAGCCAGCCTCAACAACCCGGAACCCTTGTCGGCGCCCCCATGGCCAAAACCTCTCGCACCCGCCGATGACCTTCGAAATTTCCCGAATCCAATACCATACCAGTGCCCCTACCCTGCCTCCGACATCATCTCCGACCTACCCCTGCTCTGATCCACACCTGTCTACCCCCGTCGGAGCAGCCGCGACCCACCGTCGGCGTGCTCCAACCGATCTCAACCCGAGCACCTCACTCCATCAACCCGAATCACCAATCTCCAACCCAAGACCCATCTCTCCAAGCCACGACATTATGACCAGCTAAAGTTCAAAAGACCAACCCAAGCCAAAGTCAATCATAAACCAAGTAAATTAATCCCACATGTGCCAAATAAAACCCACTTAAAACTTTACCCATATTACCCCTCAACTAACACCTCTTACCCAAAAACACCCTTTTAACAAATCTGATTTGTTTTCATCCCCATTACCTCATTACCACACTTACCACATGACCTCACACTCACCATTTACATGCACACTTAAGCCAATTCCCAAAAATACCCCTTAGCCCCATGTTTGCCATGCATCTACTATAAAAGAAGACTCAAGACCCCATTTGTAGAGAGATATCATCAAACAGAGAGAGAATTAGATAGAGAAACACCATTTTTATTTTTTTTAGTAGCTTAGTTTTTTTTTTAGATTAGGGAAATTTTTTAATAAATTGAGTGTTGTAATTAATTGAGATGAATGAAGAATTGAAGAATTAATGCAATTGAAGGTAATTTTGGTTTGATTGCTCCTCTCTAATTTTCATTATATGCTCTTATTTGATTCTGATTTTTATTGGATGATGATTATTGAGGGCTAGTCATCCCATTCAAGGGATGACTTGAAACCCTCATGAATCCAATTTGGTTTAATTGTCAATTATAATTTTGTTAGTTTCCTTTGATTAGTAAATTTAATTCCTAATTATTTTCACATTGAGAAATGGAAAATCATCCTTGAGAAAGGATTAAAATTTTTATTATCATTTGATCATTTCATTCAAATTAGAGATAGGCTTATCACTTGATTTAAATGTTAGTATAATTTTAATCTACTCTTGTTTTTACTTTATCTAATTAAAATTAGTTTGGTGAATCTATCCTAGCGGGTGATTCATTTAATTGATTTTAATTCATTTAGAGTAGTGCTTGTGGGGATTAAACTTACTTTTCTAAAAGAATATTCAATTAATTCATTAGTATAATAAGAATTAGGTTTTGAATTAAATGAATATTTTGGAAATTGATGAAACAAAAATTGTGCAAGTTCGACAAATTTGTGTGAATTGAGTGTGGATTTTCCGTCCCTTGAATATTTTCTCTCATTTAGTTACACTCCACTCATTTTTATCACACACTTGTTTATATTTTTCACATTTTACTTTTAGGTTGATTACCCCCTTTTATTTATTTTAGCTTAGTATTATTTCACCTCACCTCACCCAATTATTTTAATATTTGAAAAGCTAAAAAAAATTATAAAAGTGAAAAAGAATAAAAAGAAAATAAAAAGTGAATTACAATTGTGTTCCCTTTGCTTTACCACCTTAGAAGTGGATTGATACCCTTATGTACCGCTACACTAGAGATTGTTATATTTTGTAGGTATTTGAGGTTTTGATTAGAGGAGCTTTTCAAGAAACGATGAAAAATACACCGAAAAGTTCTTTTTATCAAATGGCATCGTTGCCATTCTTGGGAGCGTGAAGCTCTCGAAGCTGATTTCAACTTGTAGTTCATTTGTTTTTTGCACTTTATTATTTTTCGTACCATTTTTATATTTTAGAAGGCTTGTATTAGGTTTATTTTATTCTTGCTTGTATTGCGGTGCATAGGACACCTTTAATTTATTTTTCATTTACAATCAAAGAAAGCGTGATAGGGAAACCGGACAAGGTAGAGAGAGGGCGTCCAAAGGTGAGGATTTATAAGCCTCTCTACCCTTGGTCGGTAGGACTCCCGGGAATGACTGAGATAGGTGTGATCTCCCCCCGGTTGACTCAAATTTTTCGGCACCCCATGGTGTAAAAACCTGTTAGCGAGTCAATTATTGTATGTGCTTTGTGTGCTCTTACTTGATTTTATTCTCGTATTTATTTTCGAATGGTGTGATGAATTAATTACTTAAGACCTACACCCGGTCACTCATGAGAAGGTATTTCATCACCCGACTCACTCGCTGACCATTGTGTGCTACCCTAGTCATCACTAAATTTAAAATCTATTAACTAGGTAGCCCACTAGAAAAATATTTTTGCAAAGGCGATCACTCAGATAAATTCCGTGATTTTTTTTATCGCCCACGGACTTAATTAAAATTTGACTACCCCTTTCACTAAATTTCAAGATAAAAATTGGCTATGTGCTAGATAGGAAATTTTCTTGACTTGTGTGTGTCCAATTCATTTTGCGGTAGTCGGTTTTAGTTAGTTCGTCTCCAAATTCAGAGAGTCCACCTATTTTCTCCACCTTTTCTTCCAAAAAAATTCAAACATATTTTCTTTCTTTCATTTTAGAAAATCCATAAATATTTTCTTCCTTTATTTTTCACAAAAATCCAAATATATTTTCTTCCATTATTTTTAGAAAATTAAAAAATATTTTCTTTCCTTTCGAAAAAAATTAAAAAACTCCAAAAAATATTTCTCTCCTCATGGCCGAAGAACGTCCTTTACGGGACTACTTTGGTCATTTTCCATTGACACGCGACACGTGTGAGAGTGATCTCGAGCCGTCTCTTTGTGATATTTTTAATGGTTTCACCTCTCTCAAGAGTCCCGTTGATACTCTTGCTCCATCCATGCACGCACCTCATTTTCCATCACCCTCGGTGTCGAGTGTCGACGTGTCGCGTACCTTGTTGTGCACCCACTGTTATTATGCCGATCACATGTCCCATGAGTGCCCTTACATTCCATATCCATCCGAACCCACCATGGAACATGTGTATCCATATGACATTGTTCCGAAACCCACCTCGGCCCATTGTCACGATATATCCAATTCCGAGTTGTGTTAGTACCCCAGTTATTCGTGGAGGCTTGATCACCCTTCCATGCAATACAAATCCCACCCCGATGTTGTGGATCCTCACACATTCCAACAATCATCATGGTAACCTTGTGCACCCGTTCACAATCAGTTCCCTCACTATGCACCCCATGTGCATCAACCAATTGTCCATTACAAAAGCGATCCTTTCGTGTATGATGAACTTGGCCCCACCCCACACACTTTATATGCGTATTCTCCGTATAGTCATGATCATAGCAAGTTGTGTCCACCTCAACCACCTCCACCACCCGTCACTCCACCACTACCATCCACATTCGCTCTCGAAAGCCTCTTGCAAAATTTCATACTTGAGAAAGATCAAGCCACTCAAATTCAAACTCAAGCCCTCCAACGGCTTGAACAACGCTTTAATGAATTGGAGTGTGCGAGAGAGTCGGACATTCCTATGGATCCACCCATCGTTGCAACCGAGTGTGATGATGATGTGTCCTCTTGTGAGACGTATTTTGAGTGTGACCAACCCTACCCCCCAGAGAATCTCGAAGTTGAGACCATCCCATGGTCCGGGCCCCAAGTCGACAAATGTGTTGACTTTCCTTTCATTAGTGAGACTGATGAAATCCCGCTTTGTCCAAATGAACCTACCATTGAGGTTCCCACTCCCATCATATCCAAAAATATGCCTGAGCTTTTACCTTATGCCCCAATTGCATGTCTTTAACATGCCCATATCTTTTAGGTTCGCTCCGGCTACAAGTGCTCACCATTTTTCCGAGATAGAATCCGTGATAGTTCCTACCTATCCGGATATGGATGATGTCCCCCCATGCCTGTTTCCCTTTGAGCCTGATATTTCTAGTGATTCCTCCATCTTCGATCTTGGTGCCTCGTCTTACCCAACCACCACATTCACTGACGATACTCTTATGGAGAAGTTGATCACTCCATCTTTAGAAACCACACTCCCTTGTGAGTATTCCTTTACTCCTCCCAATGAGTGTGTGTTCCCCACACTTGAGTTGGATCATCTTCCTCCAACATTTATCCCATCCGACCAACCCATTGTCCCTTCCACCCCACTACCTGGTTTGGATCTTAATTTTAAACATTTCAAGTTTCCATCTACATTTTTAGGTCCTCACCTGAAGCCATCCACCATCTACGAGAGTATATGTGGTGATACTCTCCACTTCCATGACAACGAGCTTGTTAATCCATGCACACCACTCACTTGTGGTGTTTATTTTTTCCATCAGCAGCTCCGTAGTGTGTCACGACGTGACCATTATCATCGCCCATTCATTGAACGGTCGTTTCCTTTCTATGAGGCCCACCCCATTCCACTTTGTACACCATTTCGCCTCCCTCGCCAACTAGAGCACCCTGCATATAGGGCCCTAGTTTTCCTCTCTTTTAAGCTCAATAAGGCCCATGGCCGATACCTTTCCATCCTCACCTTTACCCTAATACCCACCCATCCATGATCCACCGATGCTTTGCATCGTGTGATGCACTTTGCCATATAATTCAATTGACCACTTTAGCCTCTATCCAACAAGACTGACGCTTTAGTCTTGTTTGGGGGTGATTCTCATCACCCCAATTTTTCTGCCGCCCCGCGCTTTCATAGTTCTTATCCTTAGGGTGAGATCCCTTTGGTCTGGATGAAGACATTAAACTTAGCGCTACCGGGAGGCAGCCCGCATTTCTTGTACTAGTCTCATCCTATTTGGGGGTGGTGTTTCACATCACCCAATGCTTTATCATGCTTATAGACTTATACACATTTTTTTAAATCATTTGTTCAGGTTTATTCTTGGCTTTATATGTCCACTTCATTAGCGGTTAACTTAACATCGAGGACGATGTTTCTTTTTATTTGGGGGTGGGTAATTTTATCAAAATTGTACCTCTTTTGAAAATTTTTGAGTATTAAACCTGATTTTTAAAATTTCGTGCAGTTTCTTTCATCTCACTCATTGATGTGAATTTTCAATCATCAATCTTTTTAAGTCTAGGAATCAAGCTAGTGAATATTTTTTCTAAATATCTTATGTAATACATAAGAAGGCATTTTGCACCATGATTTTCTAGACTTAACAAAAATTTGCGCACTTATCATGTCACTACGATTTACAGTTGAGGAGTACTACAATTCCCATAAAAATCTTAAGGATCACTAGTAGAGACTTTAGCTTATAAAATTTGTGCCTTTCACCCTTTCAGAGTGTTTTACTTAATCTATGAGTCACAAGTTGATTCAACTTCTTTTGGGTCCGCACTTTAATTGTTGTATGATCTCATTATCCTTCATTAAAATTTGGCTTGATCACTGAGAATGACATCTCTTTCGAGTTGTAATAAACACATGTCTCGATATTTGTCCCCAATACTAGATTTTCATCCATACACCTACCACTTTTCACCCATACACTACCCATTCACTCCCCCAATTACATCACCATTTTTTTCCACACTTCCATATATTTCCCACATCATCTATATATCATCTCCATTCATATATCATCCATCATCATTTTGAGAAAAAGAGTGTTTGTTCCAAATGTTAAATGTCTTTAGTGTTGGTTTGAAAAGAGAGAGAAAAAACAAAAAAAAAACAAGAGAAGAAAAAGAAAAAGAAAAATATATATATATAAAAAAAAGAAAAGAAAGAGAGTTGTTGTTAATTTTTATGTAATAAAAGACATTTGTGCCTAAAGTGCTATACACTCTCTCACATCGTATATCCATCTATTTCCCATCTCATTACACTTCTATCATACCATCCATCTATCTTACCTTATATCATCATATCCTTTCCAATATCATTTACCCTCACCCATTATCATCCATGTTACCCTAGGTGTTTGGGAAAATGAAAGTCAACGTGGTGAATAACTCGACGTTCTCACTATAGTGATTAGTATTCTTTCATGAGATCATTTTCTTTCTTAATGTTCGTTATTTCTTATGTGTGTGTGAAACATTTGAAGTTACTTACATTTACTCACCTCCTCACACACAAGAGCGATACACTGACCTTAATCTCGAGAGTTCATTTGAGAGAGTTATATCCAGTGAGATTTGATGTTGAAGCGTTGATTCCGAAGAGGCAATCTAGGAATTACTCTTATGATGCTCGACCCATTTTGACTGATTCCCACACACACGTTGAGTTCTAGGGAGGATATGCCTTGAGTATTTACTTAGCTTAAACTTTTTACACATTCTAACTTGTATTTCTGAAAATATTTTTCTTGTGATGGATTGTGCGATCACTCTACGTCTAATAAGATATTGACTGCCTTTTATAAAAAATTTCAAAATAAGAATTTTGTGGGTATATTTCCTGCAAACCCTCATGAGACACAACTCGTCCTGAAGGGAAACCTATAGGTTTAAAGGCTTGTTGCACATGCTAAGTGCAATCGCAAGTTCCCGCAAAAGTGGTACAATTTTTGTTACTTATCTTTCTCTTTATCTCTATTTATTGCTCGAGGACTAGCAATGCTCTGTTTGGGGGTAGTGTGATAAGCACCCAAAACTGTGTATTTTATACCCCAAATAGACGTACTTTAGTTGCTAATTCTTGACAATTTGGGTTTTATGCGCTTAAATATTCATTGTGCAGGCTTAATTGCAGTTATGGTGTCAAAAGCTATATTTTCAAGCAATTTGCAGCTAAAATGCTGTTAAATTCCCTCCCTTGTAACCTTACCCGAGCCTAAACCTATCCTAAACCAAGCCCAAAGCATCACCCCAAGCCTGTGTGTGTTTAGTTTGTGTCTTTTTGTCTTTTTTATATTTTTAGTTTGAGTCATTTTTATTTTTAGGATTTATTTTTGATTTATTTAGAATTTCTAGGTTTATTTTCTATTTTTATTTTATTAGTGTAATTTTATTTTATTTTGATTTTTCTTATTTTTTAGTTATATTAGGATTAGTTTTAGGAGTTTATTTTTAGTTTATTAGGTTTTATATTTTTTAGGACTTAAGTTTTCATTTAGATTTTTAGTTTTTATTTCTTTTATTTTATTTTAGTTTTTATATAAGCTTAGGATTTTATTTTTTTAGTTTTGATAGTTTTATTTTTATTGCTTTTAGTTTGTTTTATTTTTAGTTAGATTTTATTTTTTATTTTTATTTTTAGTATTTTAGTTGAGTATTTTTATCATTTTAGTTGTGTACAAATTAAACACACACACACAAACATCCTACACCACACACACTTAAACTAAACTCCACTCACACCATAACCACCACACACCTTACCTACACCATATCTCCTCACTCACTCACACCTAATTACCCTACAACCCACTCACACCCAAACTCATCCTATCCTACACACTATTTCCAATACACCCACACAAACCAATCAACCCATTTTCAACCCCCAACACACCCCCTCCTCTCTCCTCCATAACCACAAACAACCAAAACAGAAAACCACCATACCCTTAAACCTCCACAACCCTAAACAGAAACCTGGTACCCATTACCTTCGGTAGGCCCGACTTCCGACCCCTGCCCCTCTGGCGAATGATAGAACCAGTTGCCGACCATAATCAAACCCATTTCTAGAAACCCTGAAACGCAACTACCAGCCATATGGCTCCGACCCGCGACCTCCTACCAACCCGGACCTTCGAAAAAACCCACAAACCAATCCACTTCCTCTGTCGGCCCAAATCCCGGTGATATTCCAGTGGCCGGCCAACCTCAACAACTCGGAACCCTCGCCAGCGCCCCCATGGAAAAAACCTCTTGCACCCGCCGATGACCTCCGAACTTTCTCGGATCCAATACCATACCAACGCCCCTACTGTGCCTTCGTCGTCATCTCCGACCTACCCCTGCTCTGATCCACACCTATCTACCCCCATCGGAGCATCCGTGACCCACAGCCGGCATGCTCCAACCGATCTCAACCCGAGCACTTCACTCGATCAACCCGAATCACCAATCTCCAACCCAAGACCCATTTCTCCAAGCCACTACATTATGACCTACCAAAGTTCAAAAGACCAACCCAAGCCAAAGTCAATCATAAACCAAGTCAATTAATCCCACATGTGCTAAATAAAACCCACTTAAACCTTTACCCATATTACCCCTCAACTAACATCTCTTACCCAAAAACACCGTTTTTAACAAATCTGATTTGTTTTTATCCCTATTACCTCATTACCCCACTTCCCACATGACCTAACACTCACCATTTCCATGAACACTAAAGCCAATTCCTAAAAATACCCCTTAGCCCCATGTTTTCCATGCATCTACTATAAAATAAGACTCAAGACCCCATTGGCAGAGAGATAACATCAAATAGAGAGAGAAACACCATTTTTATTTTTTTTAGCAGCTTAGTTTTTTTTTAGATTAGATAAAAATTTTAGTAAATTGAGCATTGTAATTAATTGAGATGAATGAAGAATTGAATAATTAATGCAATTGAAGGCAATTTTGGTTTGATTACTCCTCTCTAATTTTTATTTTATGCTCTTATTTGATTCTAATTTTTATTGGATGATGATTAAGGAGGGCTAATCATCCCATTCAAGGGATGACTTGAAACCCTAATGAATCCAATTTGGTTTAATTGTCAATTATAATTTTGTTAGTTTCCTTTGATTAGTAAATTTAATTCCTAATTATTTTCACATTGAGAAATAAAAAATCATCCTTGAGAAAGGATTGAAAATTTTATTATCATTTGATCATTTGATTCAAACTAGAGATAGGCTTATCACTTGATTTAAATGTTAGTATAATTTTCATCTACTCATATTTTTACTTTGTCTAATTAAAATTAGTTTGGTGAATTGATCCTAACGGGTGATTCATTTAATTATTTTTAATTCATTTAGAGTAGTGCTTGTGAGGATTAAACTTACTTTTCTAAAAGAATATTCAATTAATTCATTAGTGTAATGAGAATTAGCTTTTGAATTAAATGAATATTTTAGAAATTGATGAAATTAAAATTGTGCAAGTTAGACAAATTTGTGTGAATTGAGTGTGAAATTTTCGTCCCTTGAATATTTTCTCTCATTTAGTTACACTCCACTCATTTTTATCATGAACTCGTTTATATTTTTCACATTTTAATTTTAGTTTGATTACCCTCTTTTATTTAGTTTAGTTTAGTATTATTTCACCTTACCTCACCCAATTGTTTTAATATTCGAAAAGCTAAAAAAAAATTATAAAAGTGAAAAAGAACAAAAAGAAAATAAAAAGTGAATTACAATTGTGTTCCCTTTGCTTTACCCCCTTGGAAGTGGATTGATACTCCACTTACGCCTACACTAGAGATTGTTATATTTTGTAAGTAGTTGAGGTTTTGATTAGAGGAGATTTTCTAGCAACGACGAAAAATACACCGAAAAGTTCTTTCTATCACCCTTACCAACTTGTCGCGAGTGCAATAGAGGATGGCAAAATCAGTTATAAACAACAAATAAGAGAAACATTAATCAGAATGTTTCAAGAATGGAGAAACATCAAACTTAAAACTATAAACATAGAGGAGAAAAGAAGACTTACTAAGCCTAGCCTCTGGCTCGCCTCCAGAGCTAACTGGTCAGTCCCCATCGCGTTCTGATGATCAATAGGCAAAATTTCTCTCTTGAGCAATGCGGGAGCCAATTGGGGAGAGAGGACAACAGAGGCCCCCTCAGGTAAAGAGGATATGGGCACTAGAGCATGCCCGACCTTCGTTCTCACCTCATCTCTCCTCTTCCCTCTCCTTTTTCTCCCTCTCAGCCTTCCTTCTTTCCTCCACCTTTTTCCTCACTTCCTCTCTTTTTCTCTCAATCTCTTTCAACAACTCCTCCTCCTTCCTTATCTTCTCCTGCTCATGAGCACCAGACTGAGAACCAGTGGCAACATCCCCATCGTTGGACTTTTGCTTCTTCGACCTCTAAGCAAGAAGCATGTAATCATCATCATCATCATCATCATCACGGGTCAGATTCCTCCTAGGGGAACCGTATCTTCCTCACTGGAACTACTGGATGTACTTGAAGAGTCCTGAGCCTATGAAACCTCTTCTGAGACGGAATATCCTTCACCACTGGAACTCGCCTCCCTTGAACCACCCTCAGCACCTCCCCTATTATCACCTTCAGAGTTGCTCTCTTCCTCATCCAACTAAATGGGGTCTAAAGTAGCCTCTTCAGTGATGTCTAACTTAGGGATGTTGTCTACAGGTCGTGCGATGAAACTAGACCCAATATTCTTATACTCCAGAAGAAAAGAAGTTGATCGAGGATGTTCACCGTAAGCCAAAGGTTCCCTGATGTTCCAAGCTTTGATCAGCTCGACAGTTCGAACCTCACTAAGAGCAGGTTCCAAATTCTTTGTCCTCGCTGAAAAAAAGAGAAAAGAATATTAGAGAAATCATAAATTAACTAGAAAATAAAAGAGCAGAACAAAAATTAAGCCTACCTATAAACTCCTCCCCACAAAAGGGGACCGTGAACCTGTCAGACCTCAAATCCTCAGTATGGGGAGGAATTTGCCAATTTCTAGCAAGAAAATCCTCTTGCCAGTAATCCGTGTGGGAATCAAGTTGATTTACTACCAATACCCTGTCAGGACTCCTGGCCTTGAGGTAAAGAAAACCAGAGCTTGTTCGCGAGAAAGAGTAGCAGAAGCATATTTCAGCAAGCCCTAGATTTGTGCCATAGAGTTTGTTTATTCTATGGACACCATTAACTATCTTCCAAACGTTTGGCGAGCATTATGCCGGGACGATATTGAAGTATCCAAAGAAATGCAAGAACAAATTGCTTGGATAGAAAGTGAAGCCCCATTGGGACAGCAACAGGATGTGAATTCAATGAGCGTCCCCTCTCTCTCTAACATTCTTAGGGATAGAGGCGCACTCAATTTCTACCCAGTCTGGGATATTAAAGAACTTCCTAAGCTCAGAAACTGATTTATTGCCTATCTTCGCCATTCATAAACCCTAATTACAAATTCAAAGAAAACTCAACAGAAAAAACACAGAGAGAGATCAAAGGGGACTTACGAGATGACAGTTTGTCTTGGACGGTGCAAGACCACAAGCCCAGACGACAAAGAAGATTGAAATTAAAGTAAATGAAGACCTGGATAGGAGGGCACAACAACTAAATCTAGAAAAAGATGAGAAAATATGAAGAAACTTGAAACGATGATATGGAAATGCTGCTCCAAATGACCATTTAAACATTTCTAATCATATCGCACGAGACCCGAAGGAGGCTGCCGCCAAAATCAAGTAGAGATATCCAATCTTGGGAAGAGTTACATAATTTACAAGAGAGCCATTATGATAAATCATTTAAATTTATTGAGCCCAAATTGTGGCCCAACAACTTTAGGGGCAATTGTAGGTACCTCGATTTGTCATCACTGGCCCAGGTGAGTAGCCTAATAGAAACGGCCCAAAGTTGGGGCTCCTCGCATTTCAACTGAATTCGGTTATGACTTAGTCTACTCCTAAAATCTAGTAAGGAGATATTCTAGGAGTAGAAGATGGACGTGGGGGAGTCCAACACCCCCACTCTCCGAGAATAAACATGTATATAACAAACCCTAAGCCTGGGGCAAAAGGCATGCATTGTATTCTCTGAAAAACACTCCCTGGAGTATATAAAAATAATACTGAGAGCACCACCGTGGACATAGGTATTCTTGTTGAACCACGTACATACTGTGTTATGTGATTGGCATTTTTTATTCTCTATTCCCTTTGGTAATTGCGCTTTCTCATTAATTTGTGTTGAATATAATTGTCACCACAAAAATACTTTTAATAATTTTTGTGCGGAGATCTTTGTGATCTGAAATGAAAAGTCTAAACAACAAAAGGATTAATAGAATAATTATGTGCCAATCGTGAGACTTTCACTATTTCAGATCATTTGGTTGATAGTTTACAAACCTTCTCAAATTACCAAAATAATTATGTGAGTCTTAAAGTTAAACGTGTATAGGATAATATTTTTCTCACTAGTAGTCAATGTGAAAGCACCAGTGGAATCTAATTTATTCCCATTATATGATAATATTTAAACCATATTTTTTTAAACTTTACCTCCTTTACACCATGGTGTGCCTTCTCCCTGCCTTTCGAATTAGATATACTCAGACATATTCCTATGATATTTTCTGTAAAACTATTATCTTTGTCCATCACATCGATTACATGACTTACACAGTGTTTTTTCCAACACAACTAGTCAAAATACATTGATCTTATAGACCATGACTTCATTTTACTAGGATCTTTTGGATCCTCCCTAGGGTTTTTCTTTTGGCCTATAAACTAGGGGTGTTTTCTTACAAACTTATTCCCCAAACTCGTCGCCATCACATTCTCCTTGATTTGGTAACTAGATATCGAATAAGTTGTGTCCTATGTTTGTGGCCAACAGGTAAAAAGTTAGATTTATCAATTCCTAAAGGAGTGCTTGTTAGACAGATATGTATGATGAGCGGTACACCAAATCATATTACTACACTTTAGCCAACTGGATTCAGTTTCCTTCACATAAACGGGACATCCATAATAACCATGAATATTGTAACCCGGAAAGATCCCATATACAAGAAAGTCAGGGATCGTCCCCAATGACATTGCTTTATGTTTGAACTTTTTACCCTCATGAGCAGTAAACATCCTCATGCCTTCAACCCACAATTTTTCAATTCTTCGATTAATGAGGCTAAAAAAATATTTGTATGGTTTATAGGAAAGTTTGGCCTATGTATAAACAATGACAATAATGTGAATTATTTTCACATGCATAGTGTTGAGGGTGAGAGTGCGTATTTTATACCAAAATGGATACCCACCAAAAATTATGTTGGCACACTTAAAAGTATATGATTAAATATTCACCAAAGTTTTATCAACTAAATCAAGTTTTATTCTTGTTTAAGCACGTGGGTGATAAAATATATGAAAAAGGAAAATAAAGACCTAACACCGATGTACAAGGACAAAATCCACTAAAAGAAAAAATCTTGGGCCAATGCAACAATCTCACTAAAAACTTAGTAAAGATTTACACAGGTAACTACTAACTAACACTCCCTCCTTAATAACTCACACCTCACACTTTTTCCACTCTTAGTAGGTCGTAGGTGACTATACACTAATAGATATTTTCAACATCTCTTATTTCTTTACACACACATTTTAATAAGATTTTTTCTTAAAACTTGGGAGTTCACAAATGATTTGAACTTGGGGAAAGATCCTCATAGATCACAATACTCTTTTGGGAGAAATACCTTATCGTTTATGAAAAAAGTGATTTTTGAAAATATTATGTTGGTAAAATATTCAGTTTCTTTATTATTAATCAACCTCAAGAATGAAACATGATTAAATGCAAGAAGAGAAGAAGAGGAAAAATGAACTAGAATTAGAAAGTGGGTTCCCTATTTTTCAAAAGTGTAGTGTTTTCTTCTTAGAAAAGAAGAAGATAAAGATACACAAAATCTCTCTTGGTATTTTTTACGTGTGAAAATTAGTTGAGAGATATTTTGAAATAAAAATAAATAATGGTTTAAACAAGGTAAACCACACAAGTGGGTTTACCCAATACCAGTTCAAGCTACAAATTCACATCTCTTACACAAAGCATGTGTGAGAGAGTTATTAGGGCCTCCGATGTCCAATCAGTAGGAAAAAAATGACTTTTCTCTCATATATCCAAAAGATCTAAAAAGCATATTCACAGATCTATACACTTTGCTGGTGGGGTTGCTGCAGCAAAGAACATCTTCGTTGTAGCAAACTTTCAGTGGAAAAATATCGATGCAGTGAAGGCCTTCGTTGCAGAGATGTTTCAATAAAGGACACGGGATTTTCTCCAAGGTTTTGTCAGATGGAAAACTTTAGGTTAAGACCATCGAAGGAACACCATGCTTGTAGCCAAAGGGTCAGATATCACTCAATTTCGATTATTTTGTAATTTTTGAAAGATTTTTAAATAATCAAAGTTAAGGTAGAAAAATCAAATGTTTTACACATACAAAGGTTTTTACTAAGATATAAAAGATTTGTAAAAATAATTGATTTGAGTGTAGGGAATCTCCAATATACCTTTCATCTAAAATGTCATGAATGAGTAATGAGGATGATAAATCTAACGTCAAGATCTTGAATGCCGATGAAGCTTTTTAGAGAGGTAAATCAAGCACCCAAAGTGTTTTGAAAAAATAGAACAAGAAAACTACCAATTAGGGCACAAATGAGTATGTGAATACTTTCATAAAATCCCCATTTGTCTGTCTTATTGAAAAAACAAAATAACTAACGATTACAAACAATCAAAATGAAATTCTTATCAACTATGACATAAGACCCTACAGAAATCACAAAAAGATAAATTTACAAATAGTTTCAACCGAAAAACTATAAGAAACTTCTTCAAAGACATTGTACGAAGTACTCGAAGCCTACTTTATTGAAACACACTCGTAAACTCATTAAAAATACCAACGTGCGAAGAAATCTACATTACGAAATAGTAAGAAATAAAATATGTATATATATATATATATATATATATATATATATATATATATATATATATATATATACTAGGGTATGCCCGTGCCTGAAGGCACGACTCAAATTTTCAAAGGTGTACGTCATTGATTGGACCATACGTGTTATTTAGTTCGCAACAGATAAATAAGTGCAATTGTGATGACATGCACTTATTAGTCCAATCGTCATTGATTGGACCATTCCTCTCTCTCTCTCTCTCTCTCTCTCTATATATATATATATATATATATATATATATATATATATATGTATATATATGTGTATATATATGTATATATATATGTATATATAAAACTATTGTACGAACCTATTAGTTTTAAAAAAATTTGAAAGTTTTTGAAATTTTTATTAGATACATACATACACCCATACATATATACATACAATTTAAGCCAATTTTTGAAAGTTTTTTTTATGTACATACAATTTAAGTTCATTCTTCTTACAACAAAAATGTTTAAACTTCTTTAAAATTTGGGCAAATTTTATTCTTTTTTTTAGAGTTATTCACCATATTTAGAAAATAAAAAAAATACTCCAGTAATACTATTAATAGGTCGTCCAAGACTTCATAAATAATATAATAGTTATTAAATACTATAGAATATGTACTTTTAGGACTTAAAATAATATTGATTATGGATATAGGACAACACATATTTCGTTTCCATTTTTAGTCCATATTTTCAAATTAAAGGGGCACCTGGCATGCTGTGATTGGTTAATATTTTATAAATATGGGTCCGTGCCAGTGATTTTATTAAAATATAAGGACTAATACTATAAATAAAATGCTTGTCCTATTTCCAAAATACATATTACAATAAGTCCTAAATTTATAAATCCCCTAAATACTAATATAAGTCGAACGCTTTTAGTTTATAACATAAATGTGTAAATAACTTAGAATATTTGGGCAAAACCTCTTTGTTTATAGGATTATCCACCATGTTTAAGAAATAAAAACTCCAACAACAATAGTCAATCCCAAGAACATGCACAAAAGAGAGAGAACTATATTCAACATTTACCTTATAAAGTCATTACAAATTAACTCAAATAAAATAAATGTACGCAATCTAAATATATATATCGACACGAAATCCTGCAAAATCTAGCTAAATAATCTCAACACCACATGTTCATTGATGTCCAGTGTTGGGGCTTAAGGTATACCCTATGTGTATGCATCATGTCTAGATTGACGCCCAATGCACGCTTCATGCTCGCAATAATATACACCTGCACCAATGTATTATGTGGATCACAATGGTTTACTACCTGGATTTCAAAGGAAACAAAACCCACAACATTATAACATAGATATTACCTTGTTAAGGTGGTGAAATTTTATTTTTAAGTGGGTAAATATTTTGAGGGGATCAAGTTCAATTTTGGGGTGTTTGTGAATCTTTGAGTGTTTAAAGTCATGTTAATCTTTGCAAGACTTGAAATAAAAAATTACTTTGACAGATAGTTCTTTTTTTAATGAAAAATGATAATTTTGGAGGTGTCTCATTATTTTTGGGCTCAATTGTAATAATGACCATATATGCAAATATTTTATTATAGAAGCACTTTTTTTTTAAATATTGTTTCCACATTCCTTTTAAGGGGCCAGAAACAATGAGCACCAAAACACACGCTATCAACATATGCCCTCAGGTATTTCTCATGTCATACACTCAGCTGCAAAATTCCATGCCCCAACCCCTGTCAACATATGCCCACAACCCTTACCCGATACCCCCCACCTGCTTCAAACCCATAACCCCTGCTTCAAACCCGTTCTCTATTCAAGATGTGCACTAACCCGCAACCTTTTCGGGTTCCAGCACCACAACCCAAACACACGCACCTCATACCAAATCTCCCCCGCTAACAACTCCCAAGTCATCACACAACCCAAACACACGCACATCACCCACCCCGTTTCTGCACTCGCCAACCTGTGTTGCTAAATCAATCCATATGTACACACAGAAACAACCCGACCAAACATAGTGCCAACCCGCTACCTCTGTAAAAAACAAAACAAAACAAAATATGTGTTTGACACCTATTGAACCAAAAAATATATGTGCGAAATTAAGCCCACTCAAACAGTATTCACGGCCTATGGGGATGCCATACGGGTTTGAAGTTAACCCAGAATTTGAGGTCTACCGATCCGGTCCCGCGTCGTAGGTATTCTGCCTCGCATCTGGGTTGTATGTTTATGGATCAGATCTGGGTTGTATTTTTCTTGCTGTTTGGGAGCAGGGATTTAATCCCTTTCGATTGGGTTGTATGTTTATGGATCAGATCTGGTTACTATTCTTATGGGTTCAGATTCATCCGAATGGAGTATGGCGTATTTGTGATAGCAGATCTGACCTTCAAACCCGTATGGCGTATTTGTGATGTATGTAATAGCAGATTTGTGATGAAATTTGTGATGTATGTAATAGCAGTAGCAGATTTGTGATGTATTTTAAAAAAAAATGTTGGATCGAAATTTTTTTAAATAAAACATGATGAATAACAAATCTGACCTTCTCTTATGTTTGCATCGACACATTGATTTTCGTTCACCTGAAAATATAACAACTCTAATGATATTGAACCTCAAAAAATAATAAACCCTAAAGTAAATTGTGATCATAAACCCAACAAAGAAAAATTCCTTGAATTCGTAATGTTCGAACAAAGAAAGAACTCAAAAAATCAAGCATTTGCAAATGATCGAAAATAAGTAAATGGTTAGATTTTTTGAGGGGGAAATCCCAAATCGTACCTAAATGACCGAAATCAAGTAAAACAAACCCAAATACTACCTTTAATGGTGAAGTGAGAGCAAGAGAGAGAGGGTCAAATGATATGTGGGTTTCAAATCTTCTCAGAAAAAAGGCGTGTGTTTGATAGGAGGAGGGGGAATTTTGGTTACATGTTATAGGAGAGAGGGGGCAATGAGAGTAAGATTACCTCTTTACCCATGTTTTTGAATTTTGAAGAAAGGTGTACAAATAAATTAGAGTGTATGAAAAGAGAGGGAATTAAAAAATTTCAAGGATAAAATAGGGAGTGTAGGAAGAAATCATATAGATGACATCATGAGCCAAACTTGTGACATACACAAGTTTTATACTTTATTATATAAATATATATATATATATATATATATATATATATATATATATATATATATATATATATATATAACATCCAACATATTTTGGCATTGGAGGTGACTAGTCCCCTCTGCCAACCTACGTTGGGCGTCATAATTAAAATACCATTCTTAGCATGTGATAGAAATATGAGACAACAATTTTTTTTCCACAAGATATAATCCGAATTTAATTTAGTGAATATAAATATTCACACAATAAATTCCATCACCATGGTAACTCCATAATAAAACTTAACTCTAAAAGATAGATTAATGCTTAAATGAAATCATCCAACTGTAACTCAATCTAAAAAGAAACGGTAAACAACTGTGGAACCGAATAGCCCACCAAATCAATAAGTAATTATCTAATAAATAAAATAATGGAATGAAATAAATCTAAACTAATAAATCAATAAAATAATTCCAGCTGCACTCCAGGAATCTCTAATCAAATCTATATAACTACTCCAACAACTATACCTAAAATGTTAGTCAAGTGAGTAGGTAAGAGCCCATCACATGAATATCGACGACTCATCCTAATTAGGATCTATGAAGCCAGACATAAGCATCATAATAAATAAATATTAAATAGAGTATTTTAAATTACGCGATATAATAACATGCGAGTAAAGTAAAACAACACTAATTACCCTCATAAACTAAGTCACCCCATTATTCGAGTCCAGTTATATTATTTTGACATTTACTTATGCTAAAGCTAATAACTTAATTTAATGCAATTAGGAAATTATTATTAAATCGACTCCACTATATCCAGTCGACCTTTCTATTGATCTTGCACATATTTCAGCACCCCTAAAATTATCAACACATCATACCCATTCCCATCACTATAGCCAAACGATCAAAATTTTATTAGTCCTGCATATATTGGTGTTGTTCCATGCATGACACGTCACTATATCCAGAAAGCCTAATTATCGGTAGCCCCGCACATTTTAGTGACACCAACACCCACCCACAAAACTATAGCCCGCCAACCCAATTATCGTTAGTTCTGAACATATTGGTGACTCAAACCTACACCCATGTCACTATAGCCAACGACCCAATTATCGTTAGTCCTGCACAAATGGTGATGCTAAATATTTTTTAATACCAGTTTATTATCTTAGGCATTAATTATTAATTATTAATCAAGTTCTATTTATTCACAATTATCCCCACCCATAATTCGGAAATCACAACCTAAATTCACTCCTAGTCTCATATATAGGGACCACCAAACCATAAGTATTATCTAGTCTATCTCCTATGAAGAATATCAACTAAAAATCACAACCTACTCTCACACCTGAGCTAAAATAATAACATAACAGAGTACTACCTATTCCCACCCATGAAATACCAAAACGTACAAGCACACACTCACTAGTACTATACTTAGATAGTGCCAACAACAACAAAGTCAACCTACTAGTTTGATACCTAACAAGTAACCTATGAAATAAGTGATATTACAACTACTTCCCAAAATCCCAACATTCCCACATCATCAAAATATTAGCACAAACAATCTCCACTTAAATTATATTTTAATTAAACACCATAATTCTCCAATTAATCCTACTATTTTCGTTCCATTAAAATCACATTTATTTATTTATGTAATATCCAAATTGTACCAAATAGTTACACGAGTTGTCCAATTCTATAATTCCAATACGAGTTATATTTCAACAATTCAACACGTAATCCAAAATAAATATGTGTAATAACAATCCTACACAACAATAAATTCATTCTACAATATAGACATATAATATTGTAATTCTAGGAGTCGAGATATTATTTCAAGTTTATTTTTTAATTTTAACATGCCAATCATCCCACAAATCTACCGCAACCCAAAATACTAATCTAAGCATGCCCTTGTTTCAAGTCTTAAATCATATTTTAGATTAAATAAAAACAACCCCAAATTTCCTTTCACTTTTCCAAATTAATCTTTCTAATTATTATTAAAAAAATAATTAATTAAGGCTAAGGTAATATTTAAAACATATAACACTTAAGAGGAACAATTGATATATTCATGCTTGAAAATAAATCGCCTCGAAAATATGATTACATGGTTGTGATCCTCTCACAAAAATAAGAAAGACTCGTTCTTTGTGGATCTTGAGAAAACTTAATTTTATCTTCAAAACTTGAGTTGAAACTTGTTTTTAATGGTTTTTAGGTTTGTAGAAGAGAGAAAATAAATTTTAGGAGGCTACTGCTTTTTTAGATGAGTTAAAAGTGTTCGAAAAATTCTATACCCGAGCCTTTTTAATATATGAAAACAAAAGAGTTTGAAACCAACTCGAACAAATAAAAATAAGCGTATTTGCTTGGAATGAATCGATTCCCCTAGGGACGAATCGATTAGCCCTAAGAGAATTTGTTCCCCTCTGTTAAGCTGGTAGAGAAGAAAAGATGAAAAAAATCATATTTTGTTCCTGATTTCGAATCTGAGTAAAATCTTAATTTTATATATCAAAATTAAAGTTTTTAAACACTAAAAAGAATTAAATCCCATAAAAAAAATATTTTTCCGCTTTTTGATTTATAAAAAGATATTTACGGTTCAAAATCACGGGGTATTACAATCTCCCCCACTAACTTCGGAATTTTTTCCTCAAAATTTGGCAAAGCTTAAACGTAAAACGTAAAGTCACGTAAATAAAATAAGGCTCACATATGCCTACCCTTAAAATGTCACGATTTAACACATATACACCAAATCCCAGACGCACCTATACTAGAAGAAGAGTACAATTATATATATATATATATATATATATATATATATATATATATATATATATATATATATATATATATATATATATGTGTGTGTGTGTGTGTGTGTGTGTGTGTGTGTGTGTGTGTGTGTGTGTGTCTTAACAATGAAAATAATGGCGTATCACGCTCCCCCAAAAATCACCACTCGATTCTATCTTCAAAAGTCATAGAAAAGATTAAGTTCTCAAATCAATTCACATCACCACATCGATACTAGAGATACTTAACATTGGTACTAACGATCTTTAAAATAAATCTCGCCTTTGAAATGAACTCTAATGATCCTCACATCAAGAATACTACTCCTAACCTCAATGCCAATAAAGATCATAACACAAAACGCCCTATCTCGGAGAAACACAACTAACACATATGATACACTTAATATTTTAGAGAGTACGAATCAACAAAGGGAATCAAATATCGATAATGCGGAAGCTATAACAGACTCAAAACCTGCGAGACCTAAGACCGTGCTTTAATACTCACTGTGATACCCCTGCGTATTTTGGCATTAGAGTTGACCAGTCCCCACTGCTAACGTACGCTAGGTGTCACAATTAAAATACCATTCTTAGCATGTGACAAAAATATTAGACATTAAAAACTTTTTCCCACAAGATAGAATCCGAATTTAATCCAATAAATATAAACATCCACACAATAAATTGCATTAGCCTGCTAACTCTAGAATAAACTTGAGCTCCAAAAGATATATTAATGATTAAATGAAATCATCCAACTGTAACTCCAACTGAAAAGAAATCGTAAATAACTGTGGAACCGAATGGCCCGCCAAAGCCATAAATAACTATCTCATAAATAAACCGCTGGAATAAAATAAATTTAAACTACTAAAGAAATAAAATAACTCCAACTGCACTCCACGAATCTCTAATCTAATCTACAAAACTACTCCAATAACTATACTTGAAATATTAATCAAGTGAATAGGTCATATCCCATCTCATGAATATTGGTTACTCCTCCCAATTAGGATCCCTGAATCCAGACATAAACATCATACGAAATAAATATTACAATAGAGTATTTTAAATTACACGATATAAGAACATACGAGTAAAGTAAAATAACACTAACCACCCTCATAAACTAAGTCACCCCATTACCATTATTCATGTCCAATTATATAATGTGGATATTTAATTGTGTTAAATAATTTGACTTAATTTAATGCAATTAGCTAATTCATTTTAAAGTGATACCATTATAGCCTGCCAACCTTTCTATTAATCCTGCACATATTCAGGCATGCCAAAAATTATCAACACATCACACCCATTACCATCGTTATGGCTAAACGGCCAAATTTCATTAGCGTCGTAAGTATTATTGATGTTCCACTCTCGACACATCACTATAGCTAGACATCCTAATTATTGTTAGCCCTACACATATTGATGATGCCCCACGTCACTATACCCAAATAACCCAATTATCGTCAGTTTTGTACATATTGGTGACGCAAACCTACATCCAAGTCACTATGGCCAACCGTCCTAATTATCGTTAGTCTTGCACATATTGGTGATACGAAATCTATTTTTAAACCGTTTATTACCTTATAAGTTAATTACTAACTCTTAATCAAGTTCTCTTTATTCACAATTATCCCCATCCATAATTCGAATATCATAACCTAAATTCAGTCCTAGTCTCATGTCTAGGGATCACTAAACCATAACTATTACCTAGTTTATCACCTATGAAGTATACCTACCAAAAATCACCACCCAGTCTCGCACCTAGGCTAAAATAATAATATAATGGAGTATTACCTAGCCCCATGCTGGAAATACCTAACCGTATAAGCACACACTCTCTAGTCCCATACGTAGAAAGTGCCAACAATGACAAAGTCTACCTACTAGTCCCGTCCGTAGAAAGAAACCTATAAAACCAGTGATATTACAACTACTTCCAAAAATCCCAACGTTCCCGCAGTGTTGAAATAATAACACAAACATTCTCCTCTTAAATTATATTATAATTAAACACTATAATCATTCAATTAATCCTATGACTTTGATTCCATTCAAATCACATTTATTTAATGATATAATAACCAAATTCTACTAAATAATTACACAAGCTGTAATTTCTGTAAGTCCAATACTGGTGATATTTCAACAATTCAACATGTAATCCAAACCAAATATGTGTAATAATAATCCTACACATTAATAAATTTGTTCTACAACATACATGTAATACCCATATATAGTAATTGAAGTTGCAAGGTCATACGAACTAAGTTTATTTCGTGGAATACACACACACAATCCAGTTAAAATTAGCTAAGAAGAGATATTTTGCAATTTCAATTTCTATAGCAGATTCATAAGTTAGCAAGAACACATTCCAATTAATGCGATGAGATCGATAACTTGATTAATGAAGATTGATAATTATCCAATTTTATTCATTTTATTCGAAGCATACATCTATGTGATTTAATAAAGTAAATTGCGAAAATCACAACCACAATGCGCCAATGTAGGAGGAAAACTCAAATAGGAAAAACCTCAGACAACTGGGCTTGGACAAAATCCACTACAAAATAGGTTTTACAAGCGAATCAAAAAACTTATAGACATTGACTCACTCAAGACATGCTTATGCCGTCCTCGACCTCCGAATTTGTAGTAGGTGAAGCTCCAACGCGTTGCTTAACACTCCTCGTGTCGCGGTATCCACCGAAGCCCCAAACCACCATATCCACTAAGCTTGAATGCAGAGATACACCGCAAACTTGCTTGTTGAATGTCAAGTTGATTGTAGGGGGTTTTGTTTCAAAAGTTGAAAATGGTGTTGGAGATTGATTTTACCAAAAAGAGGGAAGTTATGAAAAATGCTCTCAAGAGGATATGAAACTTCCTTATGGAAAATAACTTATTTTCGTCCATATATTGAAATTGTAAAAGAAGTGGACCAAAACAGTTTTTGTAAAATAACTGCCCGAAAGTAAGTTAAAATTTTCAAATCTGGCAGATCTCGTTTGTACGAGATTGTTCGAATGACATGTCGTTTGAATGACATGTCATTCGAACGAGTTATCTAATGATGTTCCAGTGTAGAGTTAGATAGGTCGTCAGAAATCTCGTTCGAACGAAATTTCTATGGAGCTTCTAACGAGTTTCCATTATGGCCTTTGGAATGTCGTTAGATCCAAGTCGTTCGAACGAGATGACAGATTTTGCTCAGAGGAGGTTAAAAAAAATTTGAAAATACTTCTTTATGAAAATTGAATATTTTGAGAACTTTACTCTGTGTGAAAATTTCTCGTTTATAAAAAATATTCCAACACTTAAAATGATTTTGGTCATATACTTTTTATAAGAGAGAACATGGCATGCATATTGAGGTCGCATGAACTTTGGATGCAATGCTCGAATCTTTACGGTTGAATGATGCTTGATGAGGAATGACACAAAATTATTTTGTCCAACAGAATGTAGCCAATGTAACAAATAACTCGGTTGGAAATTTGTACTTACAAATCTCCCCCTTTGGCTATTCCGAGACTAAACAGAATAATAAAAAAGAAATAAAAAGACTGAATTTGCTAAGCCAGCCGTCAAGCTGATTGTAAAGCCCGTCCCAAAAACCCAAATAAAAAGACAGACCCAGCAACGCGACTGACAGTGCTATAGAAGAGTAGGAGATGTATCCTACACACATGAAATAACAAATTCATAAACGCATGGGGAAGTATAGAATATAAAACCTATAAAACAATATGTCATGAGAGATTAAAGCATATGTTGAGAATAAATTAATGAACTGCTCCTAAATTATACATATGTTGACTATCTAAATTAAGAATTTCCATTAATTACTAAAACTCCCCTTAAGTTATGAATTCCCCTTATCAATGTTTCACCCCCTTTTTGTTCGGAAAAGACGAAGGGATGAATAGTTTGCATGTTAAAAGATAATCGAGAGAACAATAGGAAATAAAACCAATAAGAATAATTGACAAATGGAATAACCTGATAGTGCATTAATCAATAAGGGAAATGCCAAATATCCAATGTGCATACACGTCATAAGAACAAAACTCCAAACCAAATAAAAGAGTACAAGAAAGAAAATATTCCACTCAGCCGCACAATTACAACGATAAAGTAGATTAAAAACAAAGTAAATCAAGGAGCGGGAGCATCATCATGAGAATCATCGGGAAGGGAGCCAGAATTGGATGAGCCTGCACCTCGGCGCATCTCCATACGACGAATGGCATCAAGGTGCTCTAACATAAGAGAATCCCGACGGGCCTGTGCTTCATCTCTTCGCGCTTGAGCCTCCTCCCAGCGAGCTTGAGCCTCTCTGTCCTGCTGCAATGAAACCAAAAGCTCTTGCAACAACGCCCTGTCTTGACATCTATCTTCCTGAATCTACTCAACCTGTGAACGGACAAATAAAATATCCTCCGACTCTACGGGTGCAGGAGCATACGAAGAAGAAGATCAATGGATAGAACGAGCGGGGGCGAGATGACTAGGAGCAGGGTGGGAAGAATTGGCGGATTGAGAGGAGGCGGAGGTAGTGACTCGAGGGGTATCAGGGGTAAATGACCACGAGACCGACTGACCGATGACATGTTAATTATTTGGTAGCGGGTGACGGGGACATCAGTGGATAGACGGGGGCAGCCGACGGCAAGACAAAAACAGGTAATAATAGCAGCAAAAGGGAGGGCTTGGTGAGCGAGACTAGAAGGGAGGATCCTAACCGTCTGAATGACACTAAAGAGGAAGGCGGGAGATCTATGGTCGCCCTAATGCTAATGGCAAACATTAGGTCGACGTGCATTTTGTTGATTTGGGTTATGTTCGCACGGGGAATAAGACACGCACACACGATCCAATTAAGGACCATTAAATTGGGATGTAAGTTTTTGTGAAAGATTATGACAGTGATGGGAGGGTTAAGCCTAAAGACGGTGCGCATAACGAGGGAAGGGTCAGGGCGAGTATCGGGGGCCCATGGGAAGGAGGGATTATTGACCCTAGGTAAGGAGATGAGATGAGCAATGGATTAGGAAGAGACAATAATCTCCCTACCGCGCACTCGAGAGTAAATATTATTTTCCCTATCATGCAGCCCAAAATAAAATTCTCGAATGAGATCGGGAAAAATAGTGTCCGTGAGTGAGAATAAGGGGTCCCACCCTAAATCAGAAATCCAGGAATGGACAGTGGTGCTGTTGAGGGATTGGAGATTGATAATTTTCTCACGTACAATAGAGCGAGTGGAGAAACCTTGTGTATGATATTGGGTGTGTGCGGTGAGTGATCCCCAACGAAGCTGAAGGTCGGGGATAGTTGCATTTGCATTGGACTCCTCATCGGGTGAGGAGGAAGAGGAGCGTTCCTCGGGAGAGTCACGAATGCGACGTGGGCAACGGTTACGAGCCATTCTTAACTAGGATGAGACTAGAACCTACCCGAACAAAATTCCAACCAAACCACCAAACACACCAACAATCCAACAAACCAATCAGTAATAATCCCATCCTCCGTTAGATATACAATGAAAATAAAAGCAAAAGAAAATTTTATTTAAGATAAATTCCATGAAATTAAAAAGAATTTTAATTTGAGAAAACTGAGATTATCATGGAATTTAGCTTAACCAGGTGCAACACAAACACTAAAAGAAGTAAATAAAGTGGCCCCTAAATAAGGTAGAGATATACACATATTGGTATATGAAATTTGGGTAACAAGGGAATAAATCGTTGTGGTGTAAAAATTTTACCCAATGGCATATAGATACGTGTATATATATATATATATATAGAGAGAGAGAGAGAGAGAGAGAGAGAGAGATAAATATAGATGTATAGATAGATATGTAAACAAAAGTAGATAGGAAGAATGGAGAATGGAAATACCTTCTGAGCAATGGTGGAGAAATTTCAACCTCGGAGTTGTACAGATGAGTGTGGTGATGAAATGAGGTGAAGGAATGAGAGGTAATGGAGGAGGAAATGAGGTTTAATGGTGGGAAATTGAGGATGGGGGAGAGAGAGATAATGGGTAATGGGGTAAAGGGTAAGGGATAGTGGAAGAGAGAGTGGGAAAATGGAAGAGAGAGAGAAATCTGGGAAATGAGGAAATGGGGAAATGTGGGCAGGTGGAGAGAGAAAAAGAGGCCGAGGCGGCAGTTTGGGGAAGAGAAATTGTAGAAATTTAACCTAGGTCGATCGAACGAGTGATGTCATTCGAACGATGTGTTTCGAACGAAGTTCTAGAAACATAGTGGGTATTTCGTTAGAAGTTCGTTCGAACGAACTTTTCGTTCGAAGGACATTACGAACGAAGTTCCAGAGAGGGGGTCAGAAATTTCATTAGAAATCTCGTTCGAACGAGAATTTCTAACGAAATGCTATCTTTTTAAATAAAAATGAAAATAAAATAGTTTTAAAAATAGCATAAGATAAGGAATTTGGAAGGCCAAAACAAGGCCAAAATGTGGATTTTAGTAGTCCTAGCTTGTGAAGAGATATCCCAACCGTGGGAGAAGGAATGTAGAGGTGTGAACAATGTGAGTGAGAGTTTTTTTTCCCTAAGACAATGTTGACACGACTCAGAATGTGTCTTTAAAGTGCGTACTCTCTAGGCTCAATTGCAAGCCTGTCGCTCAAGTAATAATCTGACAAGTCGGGTATCGATCCTAAGGGAAAAAGGACAATGGAGTTGTGATGACGGGACAAGACGGAGGAATCCTAACTTCGACTCTAAGAAGAAAAGGAAAAATTGATTTGGTTTTTGGGATTGACTAAGCTAACTGCAATTATGAAATTATGATGAAAAATGCAACTAACTAAAGTACCTAATATTATGAATAAAAAACTGAATCAAAACTTTTTAAACTTAAATGATGAGAAAACAGGATGGGAATGCAATCCCCCAACCCTAGTGTAATGCAGTAACAACGTCAATCATAAATTTATCCGATTAATCAAAACCCGAAATTTAGGACTCCCAAGCATTATGTATACGAGGTTCAAGCCCGCGTCATACCTAATCTGAGGATGAGTAAATCGGTATCGCGGTAATTGCACTCAAATTGTACTCTAAATCATCACGAGTACCGAAAGGTAAACAAGATATAAAGATCCACAATTATTATGTAATTATGCGATACGATCAAAATCAATCGTTAAATTCATCGGATTAACGTTATGCACACGCACTAACACATCAGGTTGGGTTAATGCATCCCAACCTTTAAACCCTAGTCGGACATGTTAAACTGACTAACGCATGAAATAGTAACGTTGAATGTGGAAGAATTCATGATGAAACTAGATTGAAGCATGTAAATACGTATCATGAACGCAGCAATAAGTTGAATCGAATACAGAAAATAAACATGCAATAATAATGACAAGAATTCTGAACTTTGAATTAAAACTTGAAAAACAAACCAGTAATGATTAAATCTTGAAGCAATTAATTACCTTGATTATCCTAGATGTTCTTCTCTTTTCTCTCTATCAAAAACTGACTAAAACTATCCCTAATGGCTGCTCCTACTTTGCTGCCCACGTTCCTTACTATTTTTGAGAGTTTTGAACCTAAAGGGAGTCTTGGGAACCAATCAGATTTGGGGAGCAAATTCGCGCATCAGGGACCCCGAACTGGTTGGGGGTGTACCGCGAACCGGTTCGCCCCCCAAACCGATTCGGCCTGGGTTCGCGAATGTATGCTGGTGTGGGGGTCTACACTTAGAATTTTTCTGCCTTCTTTTCTTCCTTTCTTGGATTTTTCTTCAACTTCAACTGGGCATAACTCAACAACCGTAGCTCGGATTTGGGTGACGTTTCTTCCAGTGTTCTCGTTGTTCCGAGCTCTTCAACTTTACAGTTGACTTCTCCTTCCGGATTGGTCTAAAAAATTTCTAAATTGCCCTTGAACTTGCCTTCTTAGCTTTTCTAGCGTTGTCTTGCTTCCTCTTTTGCACTGTTTGCATAATTAACCTGTAAAACCAATAAGAGAAGCACGAAACACGAAATACTCACCAACGAAGGTTTGTAGCATAAATTTTCATCAAATCTATATATGTCACATCACTCGGGTTCACAAATATACTGAAATTAGGGGAATAAATATACAATATTTATGCCTAATCAAACCCCCCTAACTTAGAACTTTGCGCGTCCCGAGCAATGTAAAAGAATGAAAGTATGAGTTAAGGATCCTTCAAGGACTTTATTGCGATAGATCACCTCTTTCGCGGGCAAGCGATTGCATTTAGCGCATGAAACAAGCCTTTAAACCTCTAGGTTACCCTAGTAGGATGAGTTGTGTCTCGTGAGGGTTTGCAGTGAATATACCCACAAAATTCGACTCAAAGAAAATTCAAAATACACAAAAATTGTGCCATTCAAACTTCTCCAGAAAATAGTCATCATTAAGTCATATGTTCAAGTCTCAAACCATAGTGCGTGTGTGCGAAGCCGAAAATATAACCGCCAAATTCCACTGATTGATCATTACGTTACTTATTCGAAAGTTCGTTTTGATTTCAATTTCTCGTGGAATGCTCTCACAAACGAATCTCTCGGATTATGGCTATTCTCTCGGCATGCGTGATATAAAGAGTAAATGTAATGGAAACAAATTCACGCATGCAATTAGAAAGACGAAAATTTTTACGGTGAAAGGATCTCATCAACGGATTACGATTTTAAAAACGGGAACATTGCCTCTATTTTGTGCACTTAATCTCTTATATTATCTTTTAGTGTCTTAACTCTCCACGCGGTAATCAATTTTCGCAATTTGGACTCGGTTAGGACTTTTTCGGGTTAAAGGTTGATTTGAGTAAAATGAAGGAGGTATGGAAGGTCGGAATTGGAAAAGTCATTAACGATGTCCAATTGTGCTTTTTCCGGGCTATTGCTCATTTTTTTTTCTTTTTCTATTTTTTTTCTTATTGTTTTTGTTGAGCATACTATTTTGTTTCTTGCGCCTTTATATGCACTTTTTGGACTTGAATTCTGAATTTTTCATTTTTCACAATTCCGGCTATTTTGGGTTTTTCGGATTGTCAAACGAAAGGGAAAATTATTCGTCTCAATTTGGGTTGCAAAGGGTGATTTTTCGCTACTTTTTCTGACCAATATTTTTGGGGTGACAAATGAGGGCCTACTTCATTGTCCAAAATGCCAATTGCGTTACCATATGCGTTTCGAGGTGAATTTAGGTTTAGAGACTAATTTGGCACGTTTTTCAAGGCAATATTGCACACATTTTTTTTTAAAAACCGATCAAAATGAAAGGATTGAGATCCTTGACAACTTATTAAGCGCTAAAAAGAACTTTGAGTTAACAATTAACTCGGATTGATTTAAAAACTCGCAAAACGTGATAGGCTCGAATCTCACCGGTTTTGTTAATCTCCACATTTATTCGTTAAGTCGTCAATTTTCGCTCAATTTCCATCTTTGGTCAATTTCGGCTTTGTGTATGTTGGATGTTTACAATTTGAGACTCCAATTTGACTTTTAATGATATTTTTGAAAAAATTGAATTCCAATTTTTATTTATTTTGAACAAAAAATATTTTTGGATTTTTCAAAATTTTATGATTTTTTTGGAAATTTTGGGCATTTTGAAGATTTGTGAAGTTTTAGAAATACGCACTTGTGACCCCCCTAACTTAGACTTTGGCATTGTCCTCAAGCAAAAAGGACGAAAATCTAACTCAAAGCGAATAATAAGTGCGGAAAAATAAAACAAACAAATATGAAAAAAATGCAAGCTTGTATAATAACAATGAGAAGCCTGTGTTACATAAGAAATGGGAGAGCAACTGTGAGCAATGTGAAATTCCTACAACAAGTGACATCCACACCAAAATATAAAAACAATCATAGGTCATGGTGGAGGTGGGTGGGAGGGAGAGGAGGGAGGGAGTGAATTGGGATGAATTTGGGAAGAAGGGAAGTATTTGGAGGGAGGAAAAACGAAGGGGGAAGAAGGGGGAAAAGAATGGAGGGAAGGGGTTGAATTTGGAATTAAGGGGGAAGAACCTGCCAGGTACCCCGAACCGGTTCGGGGTGTACCGCGAACCGGTTCTCCCCCCGAACCGGTTGTGGATGGGGTTCGGGGTGACATGCTTGTCCGAACGCTAGAATTTACTCTTCTCTCCGCTTCAAGGTGCTCTCTCATCCTCTAACTTGTGCATAAGGCCCCTAAAAACTTTCTAGGCCCTCGGGCTCCCTAAAACTTCCTCGAATTCAACCTCATATTGTGTACTAGCTCCCTCAAAGTGCGTACTAACCGATCTCTTTTGTAACTCAGGATCCTGACTCCTAACTAACCTATTCACACACGACTACTATACACACAAACTCACCCCATACGGGTCGGGGTGCGATGACCTCAGTTTCTCAGCTCAATTGACCCCGTAAACGGGATCCGACAACCAAATTGTGTCGACCTCTTCCATACACGCCTCTAGATATGGCTTTAGGTGTTGTTCATTTACTTTGAACGTGTTTTCCCCTTTTAAATCGTCTAGTTCAACAGCTCCATGGGGGAAAACGTTCTTCACGACGAACGGGCCAGACCATCGTGACCGCAACTTGCCCGAAAAGAGATGAAGCCGAGAGTTGTAAAGAAGAACTTTTTGCCCGGGATGAAACTCTTTTCGTCAGATGATGCTATCATGAGCGAGCTTCATCCTATCTTTTGAAATTTTGGCATTCTCATACGCATCATTGCGTAGTTCTTCTAACTCATTCAATTGAAGCTTGCGGGCTTCACGGGGCTTGTCCAAGGCATAGTTCAATTGCTTAATTTCCCAATACGCTTTGTGTTCAAGCTCAACAGGAAGATGGCAAGGTTTTCCATACACAAAACGAAAAGGATACATTCCAAGTTGATTCTTAAATGCGGTACGATAGGCCCATAGTGCATCGGCCAATCTAAGGGACCAATCTTTCCGGGTAGAATTGACGGTCTTTTCAAGAATGTTCTTGATCTCCCGATTCGCTAGCTCGGCCTGCCCATTCGTTTGCGAGTGATATGCCGTCCCAACCTTGTGGACGACACCATACTTTCTCATGAGCTTCTCGAATGGCCTATTACAAAAGTGCGTGCCATTATCGCTAATTATTGCTTTCGGTGCACCGAAGTGAGAAAGTATATGTTCTTGTAGGAACTTTATCACCACTCTGTTGTCATTAGTCTTAGTAGCTATAGCTTCCACCCATTTAGAAACGTAATCTACCGCGACTAGGATGTATAGGAAACCAAAGGACGGGGGGAAGGGACCCATGAAGTCAATACCCCAACAATCGAATATTTCAATGATGAGTATGGGGGTAAGGGGCATCATGTCTCGTCGAGAAATGGCTCCCATTCGTTGGCACCTGTTGCATGACTTGCAAGCGTCATTCGCATCTTGGAAGATTGTGGGCCAATAGAGGCCGCATTGCAGGATTTTAGCGGCCGTCTTTTTCATCGAGAAATGGCCTCCACACGCTTCCGAATGACAAAACTGGATGACTTTCGGGATCTCGTCATCCGGTACACATCGTCGGATGATTTGACCGGCGCAATATTTAAAGAGGAAAGGATCATCGTAAAAGAACATGAGTGACCAATTAAGAAACCTCTTCCTATCTTGCGGTGTCCAATCGGGAGGAACGGCTCCCTTGACAAGATAGTTCACTATGTCCGTAAACCAGGGATACGAAGAGGTAGCAAACGGTTGCTCATCCGGAAAGTGTTCATCTATGGGTACGGGATCACTAGGTACGTCGAACGAAAGCGAAGATAAATGGTCAGCAACGACATTTTCTACTCCTTTCTTATCTTTGATGGAGAGATTGAACTCTTGTAGGAGTAGGATCCACCTTATGAGGCGCGGCTTGGCATCTTTCTTCGCAAGTAGATACTTTAAAGCCACGTGGTCGGTGAAAACAGTAATAGGATAACCAATGAGATAGGAACGGAACTTATCCAGGGCAAAGACTAGTAACTCCTTCTCCGTGGTAGAGTAGTTGAGTTGAGGTCCGGTAAGAGTCCGACTAGCGTAGTAGATGACATGAGCTTGCTTATCTTTACGTTGGCCCAAAACAGCCCCGATCGCGTAATCGCTTGCGTCACACATAAGTTCGAATGGTAAGGACCAATTCGGAACTTGCATGATGGGAGCGGACACTAGCATGTTTTTCAACTTATCAAAGGAGCCTTGGCATGCCTCTGTCCACTCAAATGGGTTGTTCTTCATGAGTAGGTTGCTTAAGGGCCTAGAAATGGCGCTAAAGTCCTTAATGAACCTTCGATAAAACACCGCGTGGCCCAAGAAAGAGCGCACGTCTTTTAGTAATTTCGGTGGGGGAAGATCAGCTATGACATCTATCTTAGCCCTATCAACCTCTATTTCGTTGGATGAAACAATGTGGCCAAGAACTATTCCCTCGGTGACCATGAAATGGCACTTCTCCCAATTCAGCACTAAGTTTTTGTCCACACATCGGGTAAGTACTTTTTCCAACTTGTCCAAACAATGATCGAAAAAGGTGCCAAAAATGCTGAAATCGTCCATGAACACTTCGAGTCCTCTCTCGACCATGTCGCTAAATAATCTCAACATGCACCTTTGAAAAGTTGCGTTTGCATTACACAATCCAAATGGCATACGTTTGTAGGGAAACGTACCAAAAGGGCAAGTGAAGGTCGTCTTCTCTTGGTCAAATACATCCACCTCAATTTGGTTATATCCAGAATAACCATCAAGGAAGCAATAATAAGGGTGGCCCTCAACTCTCTCAAGCATTTGATCAATGAATGGTAAGGGGAAATGGTCTTTCCTAGTTTTCGCATTGAGTTTCCGGTAGTCAATACAAACGCGCCAACCGGTGGTGGTGCGTTGGGGAACAAGCTCTCCCTTAGCATTTTCAATCACAGTCATACCCGACTTCTTAGGGACGACTTGAATAGGGCTCACCCATTTGCTATCCGAGATTAGGTAGATAATCTCGGCATCCAATAATTTGATGATCTCGGTTCTCACAACTTCTTTCATGTTGGGGTTCAGTCTTCTTTGCATTTCTCTAGAGGGCTTGACATCCTCTTCGAGATGAATCTTGTGAGTGCAAATCAAAGGACTTATCCCCTTCAAATCAGCGATGCACCAACCAAAAGCACTTTGGTGCTTCCTCAGAATTCTCTATAATTTACCCTCCTGCCCTTCATCTAGGCTAGAGGAGATAACAACAGGAAATGCCTCATCCTCTCCTAGGTATGCATATTTAATATGGGAGGGGAGTTTCTTTAATTCGAGGGTTGGAAATTTTTCACTGGAGGGAGCCATGTGTGTATCCCTCGGAGGTAATTCCTCGAATCTAGAAACCCAATTAACCTCTCTCACGTCCTCGTCCGACGTACTCTCATCGAGTAATTCTCTCAACTTTCCAACCTCCCTCTCGAAGTGGGTATACGTCCTGTCACACTCATATCTAGTCGCTAAACAGGACTCTAAAGCGTCGCCATAGAAATTTTCGTCAAAGTACTCTTCTACTACCTCGTCGATGAGGCTCACCGCGTGAAGATCATCTTCATCCCCTGCATTTTGGGCTATGTGGAAGATGTTAGTATCCAAGGTCATGTTTCCAAAAGTGAGTTGCATTTTCCCATTTCTTGTATTGATGATTGCATTATCTGTAGCCAAGAAAGGGCGCCCAAGGATGATGGGAACATGATTGCTCGAGTTGAAGGAGGGCTTCGTGTCCCAAATGACAAAATCTACCGAAAAGTAGAAAGTGTCAACCTGGACAATCACGTCCTCGACTATGCCTCGTGGGATCTTCACTGATCGATCCACTAATTAGAGAGTGACCTTTGTGGGCTTGAGGTCGCCCAAATCAAGTTGCCTATAGATGGAGTAAGGGAGTATGTTTACACTTGCTCCCAAGTCAAGTAAGGCTTTCTCAATTTTATTATCTCCAATGATGCAGGATATAGTGGGTGCACCGGGATCTTTGAATTTAGGCGAGAGATCATTTAGTAGAATGGAGCTCACGTTCTGGGCTAGAAAGACATTCTTTTTTACCTTCATTTTCCTTTTTACCGTCAACAAATCTTTGATAACTTTGCCATAAGCTGGAATTTTCTTGATGGCATCAAGTAAGTGTAAATTCAGCTTTACTTGCTTAAGTACTTCTAGCACTTCATCACGTTGATTCCCTTTTTGAGCGGGAATCAACCTTCGAGGAAATGGTGCTGTGGAGGGTGGTTTCACTACCACCTCAGGCTCACTAGTGTCTTCCTTGTCACTCTCGTTCAAGGGGACATCTTCGGCCTTTTTCGTGCCGGGTGAAATCTCCTTGTCTTTTGTTGTGTCATGTGGAGGAGGTGATAAATCAATGACTCGTCCACTACGAAGAGTGGTTACTGCTTGACATTGCTCCTGATGTTCAGTGGATGTGGAGCTAACACTAGTTTGACCTTGGGGAGGTCGTTGGCCTTGGGAAGGGAACTTGCCCTTCTCTTGAACACTCAAAGAGGATTGTATTTTTGATAGAGTCGCATTTATGTCTCCAATCAGACGATCATATTTGGCATTGGTTGTGGTCTGGCTTGCGATGAATTGATTCATGGTATCCTCGAGAGTTCTCCGCTGTGGCGGGATATAATTTCCGTGAGGTGGTGGTGCTTGCACATGTCCTTGCATGTGTGGAGTTTGTTGAAATTGTTGTGGTGGAGGAGGGGCAACATGCGAAGGAGGGTTCATTACGGCATGTTGTTGCCCGTAGCTAAAACCGGGATGATTTTTCCACAAAGGGTTGTATGAATTCCCGTACGGGGCACCAAAATTACCCTTAAAGCCTCCTATACCATTAACTTTCTCCTGCAACATTACTTTGTAGGCGGGTATCGTCGGGCATTCCTCAGTTGAATGTCCCGCCTCAAAAATCGCACACACTTTCACGTCAGGGTTCGGAATGGGTCCAGATGGTCCTTTTCAATATAAATCGCATAGGTCTCTCAATCCTTTCTCAATGGTGTCCAATCGACAATCCGTCATAAAATTCTTATCTACGTGGAATAGGTCGGACGCCGATGGAGCAGTGGTGGATTGTCGATTTCGATTTTGAGCGTTCGGGTCAGAGGTATACCAGGATTGGGTTGTCTCGGCGATATACCTCATGCGAGAATCAGCATCGTGGGCATCTAGATCGACAAACGGACCGCTTTCCATAGTTTCAACAAGTTGCTTGGAGTAAAGATTTAACCCATTATAGATAAAGGAGATGATTTGCGATGGATCAAATCCATGATGGGGGCATGAAGCCACTAACTCGTTGAAACGTTCATAACATCGATGGAATGGCTCATTTTCATGTTGCCCAAATGCTTGAATTTGAGCCTTTATAGAGATTGTTCGATGTGGTGGGAAGAATTTCTTGAGAAATTTCGACTCGAGCTCATTCCAGGATGGAATCGAGCTTGGAGATAAAGACCATAGCCAGGCTTTAGCTTTATCTTTGAGCGAGAAGGGGAAGAGTTTGAGGCGGATTACCTCTTGTGTGCAGGTTTGATCGTTGAGAGTATCACACACGTCCTCAAATTCCCTTATATGGAGGTATGGCTTTTCAGAATCCATACCGTGGTAATGTGGTAGCATCTGGATCATTCCATTTTTGAAACGGAACTGCCCGGCATTATACGGGAGTATAATGCATCCTGGAGTGACAGTGCGCTCAGGATATAAGAATTCTCTCAACGGGCGGTACGAAAGCTCGTCCTCACCGGTAGGTGCATTAATATGTTACGACATCTCTCTCTCACTTGATGACTTGGCGCTCTCACTGGGTGTGCTCGAAGTGTTTCCTACGAATGAGAATGGAGTGTTACTAGAGACTGAGTGCGACGGTGTGGGCGGTGGGATCCAAAATTGTGGGGCGTTTGGAGTGTGGGGACTATCAGGATTATACTCAACAAGTGGATTTTCGTGATTATTGGTTGGAGTATTATGAGGTGTGGAAGGAGTTTCAGAATTTTTCATTAAGCTAAGGAGAGAGGATGATTGTGAATCTTTTTGTGCCTTATGTATACGAGGTTTAGGACTCCCAAGCATTATGTATACGAGGTTCAAGCCCTCGTCATACCTAATCCGAGGATGAGTAAATCGGTATCGTGGTAATTGCACTCAAATTGTACTCTAAATCATCACGAGTACCCAAAGGTAAACGAGATAGAAAGATCCAAAATTATTATGTAATTACGCGATACGATCAAAATCAATCGTTAAATTCATCGGATTAACGTTATGCACACGCACTAACACATCAGGTTGGGTCCATGCATCCCAACCTTTAAACCTTAGCCGGACATGTTAAACTGACTAACGCATGAAATAGTAACGTTGCATGTGGAAGAATTCATGATGAAACTAGATTGAAGCATGCAAATATGTATTATGAACGCAACAATAAGTTGAATCGAATACAAAAAATAAACATGCAATAATAATGACAAGAATTCTGAACTTTGAATTAAAACTTGAAAAACAAACCAGTAATGATTAAATCTTGAAGCAATTAATTCCCTTTATGTTCCTAGATGTTCTTCTCTTTTTCTCTCTATCAAAAACTGACTAAAACTATCCCTAATGGCTGCTCCTACTTTGCTGCCCACGTTCCCTACTATTTTTGAGAGTTTTTAACCGAAAAGGAGTCTTGGGAACCAATCAGATTTTGGGAGAAAATTCGCGCATCAGGGACCCCGAACCGGTTCGGGGTGTACCGCGAACCGGTTCGCCCCCCAAACCGGTTCGGCCTGGGTTCGCGAATGTATGCTGGTGTGGGGGTCTACACTTAGAATGTTTCTGCCTTCTTTTCTTCCTTTCTTGGATTTTTCTTCAACTTCAACTGAGCATAACTCATCAACCGTAGCTCGGATTTGGGTGCCGTTTCTTCCAGTGTTCTCATTGTTCCGAGATCGTCAACTTTCCAGTTGACTTCTCCTTCCGGATCGGGCTGAAAAATTACTAAATTTCCCTTGAACTTTCCTTCTTAGCTTTTCTAGCGTTGTCTTGCTTCCTCTTTTGCACTGTTTGCATAATTAACCTGTAAACCCAATAAGAGAAGCACGAAACACAAAATAGTCGCCAACGAAGGTTAGTAGCATAAATGTGCATCAAATGTATATATGCTACATCACTCGGGTTCACAAATATACTGAAATTAGGGGAATAAATATACAATATTTATGCCCAATCAAATGTACAAGTGCGGAATGCCAAAAAATATATAAACGCAATATTCACTCACATTATCTTTGTGTCAATAAAGAAATACTATGGGATGCTCAAACACAAATGCACCATGCATACAAGATAGATGACTCTCTCGCCAATGTTGTCAAAATAATAAAGCAATGAATCGATTAAATGTGCATGACCATTGATCTTCAACTTAGATCTCCCATTAGCAACACTAGATTGAGACTATTCTTTTTGAAGAATCAATCAAGCTAAATTATTTTGGCCATGGCATTATATATCATTTTCAATGCTTCTATTTTTGGCACATATTCTAAAATGCAAGTGGAGGCTATTCACGTAAAAACTTAATGTTTTTCGCAGCCCGAGTTCATTGCTGAATGGAAACCAATCGGATGAATATAATTACTTTTTGTTTCAATCCGGGCAATGGATGATCATGCAAAATTTCGATTGCTTATAAGATATGTGAAAAGATTGAGAAGACAACACCAAATCTCACTTTACAAGTACAATGTGAACAAGATATCCACAATATTTCGTGAAAGGTGTGTGCAAAAAAGGCAAATATGTGAGGTAATCACAGAAATACATATCATAAAAGAGCATTTTTGTGCACAAGATGAACGAGGTCCGATTTGACTACTCATCAAAAGCCACGTGGATATGAAATAGGATAGTGATCCAAACACAAAGCCATATAGACAAAATTTTGTGAAAGTTTTTCTAACCATTCCCTTTCTTCCTTGAAAATAAGGGAAAAATATTTTTGAGATTTTGAATAAAATATATACAAAAGTAATCTAGTTCATAGGTATAAAAATATACAAGGGAAACAACCTAAACCAGATAATCGGCTTCGATTTCAATCAATTGAGCAAAACCCAATTGATTTCCTAAGGTTTTCAACTTAAGGGCATCTAGAGGTTTAGTAAAGATATCGGCCAATTGTTGATCGGTAGAAACGAAGCTCAGAGAAGCGATTTTCTCTTTAACCAAGTCACGAATAAAATGTTCACAGATCCTAATATGCTTGGTTCTAGAATGTTGCACGAGATTACGGTAAATGTGAATTGCACTAGTATTGTCGCAATCGATAGTCATAGTGCCTTGAGAAATGCTGTAATCTACCAACATTTATTTCATCTAAATGAGTTGAGTGCAACAACTCCCGGCGGCTATGTATTTGGCCTCCTCCGTGGACAAAGAAATAGAATTTTATTTCTTGATCATCCATAAGACAAGTGCACTTCCAAAAATGAAATAGTCTCCAGAAGAACTTTCGCATCCATCAACATCTCCTGCCCAATCGGCGTCCGAATATGCCGATAGACAATCATTTGTGTTGAAGGAATACCAAATTCCAAAATACAGGGTCCCACTAACATATTTAATAATACGTTTAATGGCAAGTAAATGAGACTCTTTTGGGGCGGCTTGATAGAGAGCACCAACTCCTACACTAAAGGAAACATACGGACGACTAACGGTTAGGTAAAGTAAACTCCCTATCATACTTTTAAAAAGTGTGTGTTCAACATCCTTTCCTTCAGTGTCCTAACTAAGTTTAATTGATGAACTCATAGGAGTACATTCATGTTTAGCGGATTCGAGTTTAAATTTCTTAACAAGGTCTTTAGCGTACATAGTTTGGGATAAAAATATCCCACTTTCGAGTTGACGAACTTGAAGACCTAGAAAGAAAGTAAGTTCACCTACCATACTCATCTCAAATTCATCGTGTATTTCTTTTGAAAAAATTTGAGTGTGTTTATCACACGTAGACCCAAAAACTATATCGTCGACATACACTTGAGAAACTAGGATAGCTTTTTCATCATGATGAACAAAAAGTGTCATATCTACTCCCCCTCTCAAAAATCCATGAGAGAGGAGATAAGAAGTGAGTCTTTCATACCAAGCACAGGGTGCTTGTTTTAAACCATATAGCGCTTTCTTTAGGAAGAAGACATGATTAGGATGCTTTGGGTCCTCAAACCCTTTAGGTTGTTCAACATAGACTTTTTCTTGAAGAATACCATTTAAAAATGCACTTTTTACATCCATTTGATATAATTTAAATTTAAGATGACATGTTATGGCGAGTAAAAGGAGAATTGATTCTAACTTAGCAACAGGAGAAAAAGTTTCTTCAAAGTCAACACCTTCTATTTGGGTGTATGCTTGTGCAACCAATCTAGCTTTATTACGAACAATGACACCATTTTCATCCATTTTATTTTTGAAAATCCATTTGGTGCCATTGATATTCGTATAAGAAGGCCTAGGGACTAATTCCCAAACATCATTTTTCTTAAATTGAAACAGTTATTCTTGCATAGAATTAATCCAATGTTCATCTTTTAATGCTTCTTTAAAGTTTTTAGGTTCAATTTTAGAAGTATAGCATAAATAGGTAACTTCATTTTTTAATTGCGCCCTAGTCTTGACACCTACCTCGGGATCTCCTATAATTTTTGAATTGTAATGACTTTTACGCACCCAAGGAGTATGTCTTTTTTCTCAGTAGTGGGAATAACCAAGTCATTTTGAGACTCAATATTTTCAACATTAGACACAACATCACACTGACATGACAAATCTTCCTCATCTTCAATTGATGTGGCTGGAGCATCATCTTTTATGACAACATTAATTGATTCCATGACTTTAGAGCTACTTAAGTTGAACACTCTAAAAGCTCTACTGTTTTGAGAATATCCTAGAAAAATACCTTCATCACTCCTTGAGTCAAATTTACCTAGAAGTTCTCTATCTCGAAGTATATAGCAAGGACTACCAAAAACTCTAAAATAATCCAAATTACGTATGTTTCCCATCCACAATTCATATGGCGTTTTGTTAGTATTAGGACACAGATAAACCCTATTTACAGTGTGACATGCGGTGTTAACCGCTTCGGCCCAAAACCTACGGGGCACATTTCTTCCTAGGAGCATAGATCTTGCCATTTCTTGGATAGTTCAATTTTTTCTTTTAACTATACCATTTTGTTGTGGAGTTCGAACGGCCGAGAATTCATGTTTAATTCCTATTTCATCACAAAAGGCATTTACACCAGATTCCTTGAATTCGGTTCCATTATCACTCCTAAAGCGATTTATGGTAACACCATGTTGATTTTGAAGAGTTCTACATTTAACAGTAAGAAAATCAACAGTTTCGAATTTTTCTCTTAGAAAGCCTACTATGGAGTATCTACAAAAATCATCCACCATTACTAAGATATATCTTTTTCCTCCTATGCTCTCGGTACGAGTGGGACCTATAAGGTCCATGTGTATCAATTCTAAGACAAGAGAGGTAGTTATAGTGTTTAACTTCTTATGAGGACTCTTAATTTGCTTTCCTAATGCACACGACCCGCAAATAGTGGAGGTTGGCTTTCCTAGTGGTGGTAATCCTCGAACTAGCTCTTTTCTCACTAATCTATCAAGATCTCTAAAGTTTACATGACCTAATCTTTGATGCCAAAGATCGACAGACGAAACTTTTGCACTATTACAAACTAGAGATGATTTAGGAATAATTCCATAGCAATTGTCACTAGTTCTAACACCTTGTAAAATAGATTCACCCGATTGATCATATACGGTGCACTCCGATTGACTAAATTTAACATCAAGATTTTCATCACATAATTGGCTAATACTTATCAAATTAGCCTTGAGACCATCAATATAAAGGACATTTTCAAGTTTAGGAAACCCAAATATTTCAATAGATCCTCTACCCATGATTTGAGATTTGCTAGCATCCCCAAAAGTGACTTTACCTTCTTTATAGTTTTCAAGAGTGGTAAATAGATATTTATCACCAGTCATATGTCTCGAATAACCACTATCAAAGTACCATTATGAGGTATTTTGATCCTTAAGAGCAACATGAGCAACAAAAGATTTATTGGTGTGATTTTTCTTAACCTAAGCTTGAGTTGTTTTCTTTCCTTTGTTGGCTCTAGTGTTATAATTGTAATTATTTCCTTGGACTTTAGAAAACATAAGAAACTCTTCCATTAGACCTTTAGACGTATTGACTAGATACTCAACTTGGTTCCTAAGACTCGCTAAGGAGCTAAAGTGTTGTTTAGAAGATGTGAAATGAGAGTTATTTTCAAGCTTGTAGCAAAAATCATTAAGATGACCCCGTTTGTGACAGTAAGTGCACACATAGGGTTGTTTTGGATTAGCTTTTGAAGATTTCTTGGGAAGACTTATTTTAGGAACATTAGATTTGGTAACAAACTTAGCTACAGGTTCGGGTTTGACTTTGGATGAATCTCCTTCTTCATATCCTATACCTTTCTCTCTTGATAACCTTTTTCCTTATATCCTAAAACAGGACCTAGAAATAGTTTTCCCATTCTTCATGAATTATCCTCGAGTGTGATTTAACTTCACGAGAGGACTCAAGATCTTTTTCAAGTTGGGAAATTTTTGCTTCGAGAGATTTTCTAATCTCTAAAGAGTCATTAAGATCTTTGTTGACACCTTCCAAGGAGATAATTAGGTCACATTTTTCTTTACCTATGAATATAATCTTCTCAAAAAGAAATATCTTAATTTCCTCGAGGTGACTAACTAAAGCCTCCTTCTCCTTCAGGCCTTTCAAATCTTTTTCTAATGTTAAGACTTTAAAGGTTAATCTTTTGTTAACTTTTTGAATACGGAGAGATTCAGTGTATAGTTCAGAATAAGCGAATTTTAGTTCACTTTCATCTATTTCACTTTCACTTCCTTTTTCATCACTACTAGTAAAGTGAGTGGAAGCAACCTCAAGATTTTGTCGGAATGGTTAACATTAGGGTATGACACACTTGAATTACTAGCATGACTTGCTATAAACGCAGTGAAATTATTTCTAGATGGGGTAGAGTCATTAGAGTCTTCAGACTCATTATCACTGTCACTTAGAGTGGCATTGTAAACTGCTTTTTCTTTGCCTTGTCTTTTAAGTTTTGTAGGGCACTCGAATGCTCTATGACCACGTCCCTCACACTCAAAGCATCTCTTCGAATCATCCTTTTTAAAGTTATCTTTGTTGAACTTATTTGAATCCTGATTATTGAATTTTCTATTTCCTTTGTTTTTGTTCTCAAATTTTGGTTTTTCAAATTTAGAGTTTTGCTTTTTGAACTTGAGAAATTTTCTAAATTTTTTAGCAAATAAAGCTATATCATCACGATCTATATCAGACTCATCAGAATCAGACACATATACTTTCTTAACTTTTAAGGCAACACCTTTATCTTTGCTTTTGTTATCTTTAGGAAACATATCTAGTTCATAAGTTTGAAGATCACCAACAAGTTCTTCAAGTTTTAAAGTATTTAGATTTCCTAATGAATTAAGAACAGTGACTTTACGAATGAACCTCTTAGGAAGTCATCTAAGAATTTTCTTAACAACACGATCTTCAGGTATTTTTTCACCTAGGTTAAAGCAAGAATTAACAATATCAGATATACGAGCATAAAACTCATCAAATGTTTCAGATTCTTTCATGGTGATCGTTTCAAATTGGGTTGTTAAGTTTTGAAGTTTTGAAGCTTTAACTATATTAGTTCCCTCATGAGTAACTTGGAGAATACTCCAAGCTTCCTTTGACATTTCACACGTCATTATATGACGAAATTCATCGGGGGACACTGCACCAAATAAGGCATTTAAACCTTTAGAGTTAAAGTTACACCATTTTAGTTCTTCCTCACACCACTGTTCTACATGAGTCAAAATAATTTCATCATTAACTACCATAGTAGGAGGGGACCATCCTCTTTCAACAATAACCCAAATACGTTCATCAATTGATTTAAAGGAAGATTTCATACGTTCTTTCCAATAGGTGTAATTAGTTCCATCAAACAAAGGTAGTCTATTCGATGAAAAACTATCCATATAACCTCCAGGATTCATCTAAATAACTTTTAGAGACTAGCTCCGATACCAATTTGAAGTTGAAAGGTTATATGAACTAAGTTTATTTCGTGGAATACACACAAAAAACCCAATTAAAATTAGATAAGAAGAGATATGTCTCAATTTTAATTTCTATAGAAGATTAATAAGTTAGCGAGAACAAATTCCAATTAATGCGATGAGATTGATAACTTGGTTAATTAAAATAAAATTATCCAATTTTATTCATTTTATCCTACGCATACATCTATGTGATTTAATAAAGTAAATTGCAAAAATCACAACCACAACGTGCCAATGTAGGAGGAAAACCCAAATAGGAAAAACCTCAGACAACTGGGCTTGGACAAAATCCACTACAAAATAGGTTTTACAAGCGAATCAAAAAACTTATAGACATTGACTCACTCAAGACATGCTTATGCCGTCCTCGACCTTCGAATTTGTAGTACGCGAAGCTCCAACGCTTTGCTCGATACTCCTCATGTCGCGGTATCCACCGAAGCCCAAAACCACCGTCTCCATTAAGCTTGAATGCAGAGATCCACCGCAAAATTTCTTGTTGAATGTCAAGTTGATTGTAGGGGGTTTTGTTTCAATAATTGAAAATGGTGTTGGAGATTGATTTTACCAAAAAGAGGGAAGTTATGAAAAATGCTCTCAAGAGGATATGAAACTTCCTAATGGAAAATAACTTATTTTCGTCCATATATTGAAACTGTAAAAGAAGTGGACCAAAACAGTTTTTGTAAAATAACTGCACAAAAATAAGTTAAAATTTTCAAATCTGGCAGATCTCGTTCGAACGACATGTCGTTCGAATGAGTTATCTAACGATGTTCCAGTGTAGATTTAGATAGGTCGTCAGAAATCTCGTTCGAACGACATTTCTAACGAGTTTCCAGTGTGGACTTTGGAATGTCGTTAGATCCAGGTCGTTCGAACGACCTCGAGAAATATCGAACGAGATGACAGATTTTACCCAGAGAAGGTTAAAAAAATTTCCAAAAATACTTCTTTATGAAAATTGAATTTTTTGAGAACTTTACTCTATGTGAAAATTTCTCGTTTATAAAAAATACTCCAACACTTAAAATGATTTTGGTCATATACCTTTTAGAAGAGAGAACCTGGCGTGCATATTGATGTCGCGTGAACTTTGGATGCAATGCTCGAATCTTTACGGTTGAATGATGCTTGATGAGGAATGGTAAAAAATTGTTTTGTCCAATGGAGTGTAGCCAATATAACAAATGAATCGATTGGAAATTTGTCCTTACAGTAATTCAATTAAATTATTCTATAAATTGTGATAGGGTAAGGATTGAAGAGGATTATTCGAAATCTATGGGAAAATTGAAGAAAAATAAAATAATAAAAAATAGGGTCGTTCAAATAACATGAAAGGATCGTTAGAAGCTAGATAGCTTGTCTGAGAATGCCCATTACTCGCCAAGGGTGATTTCAACAAAAATGGTGGCACCAAATTTAATTATGCTGAAACGACTTTTTAAACCGATTTTATCTTGTTTATCCTAATCATGGAACTATGTGATAAAACATATAAATAAAACCACATAAATACAACACGATCAATATGAGGAAAAAACTCCTTCCGGGTAAAACCTTTTATTTCACTATAAATTGTAAATCACAACTTATAGGGAATACGATGAAATCTGCAATGGATTAAAGTGCAGAAGACCCATAAGAGACGTAGCTCTAAATCAGCAAGGTGAACCCTCGAGTCGTCCAAATGACCACAGTCATTGTCGTCAGCCTAATACCTCTCTCAAATGGTACCTAGTTAGCCATGGAGTGCCTCTTCACAAGGTGTATACAAATAGATACAAACAATCTAGGGTACTAAACTAATTCACAAGAATCATATTCAAGGATGCTTTAGATGTGAATTAAAAAGAATTTTGAAACACAAAACTTCAAGAACTTTTGCCCAGAATTTGGCACTGCATTTTCGTTAAAAGTGTTGAGAAGTGAACCATAAAACAGGTATTTATACTGATAAAAAATTCCTTAAGGAGGTGGCTCGGTCGAACAAAATCAGATGTCACTCGAATGACTTCGCGCGAATTTAGTTTTCTCCGCTATAGTACTTAGCCCAATATCTTAAAACAAAAAAAAAAACTCATTACAATTCAACCAGTTTTGATTTTAGTGAACTTTTCATAAAAACCATTTTATAAAGACATTTTATAAATATTCATTTTGGCTTAGAAAAAAAATCATGTTCATCATGTTATATAAAAAAAACATACCAAAAATAATTGAATGAATTAAATAAAACAATAAATTAGTTTTATACTTTTTGGGATGTCGGAAAGTCTTCATTCTTTGGAGATCTTTGTGTTCAGCTTGTCTTAACATTGCGTGACGACCAAACTAGTCTAAAGTTATGTTATGAACATTGTTGAAAAATATGTTCTTACAAATCTCCTAATTTGGCTATGCCGGTACAAAACATACAAAATGTCTGAAACACCAAATTAAAATTGAAACTCTCCTAATACAAAGTTACTAATACCCTTCCCAACCCAAGAAAGATAGAATGGTATAGTTTATTCGTCTTCAAAAAACGTCATCTTCCCTTCGTCAAACATGTCTTCATCCGTGTGTTTGAGCATTCCGTAATTATCTATTTACACACATGAGACAACAAACATATACCTTCGTGACGCATCGAGTTTGATATGAGATAAACATAAATCAAAATATCAATGAGATAAGTATCAATGAGATATACATAAATCGTATATCAAATAAAATCAAGTCTCCCCCATAATGAAAACTCTAAAACACCCCATAAATCAAACTCCTAAAAAACTCCATTTAATTTTCTCTGCCCCTTTGTTTTTATCGAAATAGACAAGCCGATAAAGAAGTAGGGACTTAAAACGAGAATTTTCTTTTTCCCAAAATTTAATTCTTTTCACAAACGTCAAATTCAAACTATTTATATCGTTAAAACAAGGAGAATCCATTGAGAGAAAAAAAAACAAGCACAAGAGTGATTGAAAAAAAATGCAATCATCCAAAGAGTAGTAAACAAGATATAATGCAATAAATTAGCGTAACCTGCTCTGATACCAATTTGATAATGCCCGTTAATCATACAGGGTGATTTTAACAAAAATTACGACACCAATTTTAATTATGCTTAAACGAATTTCTAAACCGATTTTATCTTGTTTACATGCAATGATGTGATAAAACAGATAAATCAAACCACGTAAATAGAGCATGATCAATATGAGGAAAAAATACCTTTCGGGTAAAACCTTTTATTTCACTATAAACTGTAAATCGTAACTTATAGAGATTATAATGAAATCTGCAATGGATTAACGTGCAGAAAATCCATAAGAACAACAACTCAAAATTAGCAAGGAGAACCCTCGAGTCGTCCCAATGAACGCACTCATCGTCAGCCCAATACCTCTCTCAAATGTTACCTAGTTAGCTATGTAGTTCCTCTCCACAAGGTGTATGCAAATAGATACAAACAATTTAGGGTTCTAAACTAATTCACAAGAATCATATTCAAGGATGCTTTGGTTGTGAGTTAAAAAGTGTTTTGACACAAAAAACTTGAAGAACTTTTTCCCAGAATTTGGCACTATGTTTGGTGTAGTGGAGGTCTTGAAGGTGTTATACTTTGCTGCATATGAGAATTATGATGTCTTCAAAATATTTATAATGAATTCTTATATATGTGAGATCTTAGGCTGTTTTGGGTTTTCCCCACTAACGCCACGTGTTTATGCCTAAGTCAAGAAATATGCAAGTTATCGTCGTATTCTCAAATCGAGGGTCCCATGATCGTGCGATCAGTTCGTACGAGTTACAATGGTCCCGTCCGAGGTGTCGGTGCCACTCACGGGGCCGTTCGAGGGCTATTTCAGGTTTTCCCCCACTAACACCATGTTTTCATGCCTAAGTCTAGAAATATGCAAGGTATTTTCTTATTCTCAAATCGGGGGTCCCGTGATGGTGCGGTCAGTTCGTACGAGTTACATTAGTCCCGTGCGAGGTGTTGGTGCCACTCACGAGGCCGTTCGGGGGCAATTTTGAGTTTTCCACCACTAACGCCCTATTTTTATGCGTAAGTCTAGAAATATGAAAATTATCATCGTATTCTCAGATTGGGAGTCCCGTGGTTGCGCGGTCAGTTCGTACGAGTTATATTGGTCCCGTGCGAGGTGTTAGTGCCACTCACGAGGCCTTTTGGGTGCTGTTTGGAGTTTTTGGCCACTAACGGTAAGTTTTTAAGCGTTAGTCTATAAATTTGCAAATTATCGTCGTATTCTCAAACCGATAGTCCTGTGATCGCGGGGTCAGTTCCTACGAGTTACATTGGTCCCGTGCAAGGTGTTGGTTCCACTCTTGGGGCCGTTCGAGGGCTGTTTCTAGTTTTCCCCCACTAATGCCCTGTTTTTATGCCTAAGTCTAGAAATATGTAAATTATCATTGTATTCTCAAATCGAGAGTCTTGTGATCACACGGTCAATTCGTACGCATGAAATTGGTCCCGTGTGAGGTGTTGGTGCCACTCCTGGGGACGTTCGGGGCTGTTTCGTGTTTTCCCCAACTAACACCCCATTTTTATGCCTAAGCCTTGAAATATACTAATTATCATTAGATTCTCAAATTAGGAGTCCAGTGATTGTGCGATCAGTTCGTACGAGTTACATTGGTCCCGTACGAGGTGTTGGTGCCACTCACGAGGCCGTTCGGGGGCTGTTTTGGGTTTTCCCCCACTAACGCCATGTTTTTATGCCTAAGTAAAGAAATATACAAGTTATCATCATATTCTCAAATTGGGGGTTCCGTGATCGCGCGGTCAGTTCGTACCAGTTACATTGGTCCCGTTCGAGGTGTTAGTGCCACTCATGGGGCCATTCGGGGTCTATTTCGAGTTTTCCCCACTAATGCCATGTTTTTATGCCTAAGTCTAGAAATTTGTAAAGTATCATTGTATTCTCAAATTGGGGGTCCCGTGATGGCGTCGTTAGTTCGTACGAGTTATATTGGTCCCGTGCGAGGTTTTGGTGCCACTCACGAGGCCGTTTGGGGACTGTTTTGGCTTTTCGCCCCCTAACTGCAAGTTTTTAAGCCTTAGTCCAGAAACATGAAAATTATCATCGTATTCTCAAATCGGGAGTCCCCTGATCGTGCGGTTAGTTAACACGAGTTACTTTGGTCTCGTGCAAGTTGTTGGTTCCACTCACGGGGCCGTTCGGGGGCTGTTTTTAATTTTCCCCTACTAACGCCATGTGTTTATGCTTAAGTCTAGATATATGCAAATTATTTTCGTGTTCTCAAACCGGGAGTCCCGTAATCGCCGGTCAGTTTGTACGAGTTATATTGGTCCCATGCGAGGTGTTGGTGCCACTCACGAAGTCGTTCGGGGGTTGTTTCGAGTTTTCCCAACTAACGCCTTGTTTTTATGCTTAAGTGTAGAAATATGCAAATTATCTTTGTATTCTCAAACCGAGAGTCCCGTGATCGCGCGATCAGTTCGTACGAGTTACATTTGTCCCGTGCACGGTGTTGGTGCCACTCACAAGGCCGTTTGGGGGCTATTTAGGGTTTGCCCACTAATGACAAGTTTTTAAGCCTAAGTCTAGTAATATGCAAATTATCATTGTATTCTCAAATCGGGAGTCTGGTGATCGCGCGATCAGTTCCTACGAGTTACATTGGTTCCGTGCGAGGTATTGGTGCCACTCACGAGGCCGTTCGGGGGCTTTTTCGGATTTTCCACCACTAACACCCTATTTTTTTGCCTAAGTCTAAAAATATGGAAATTATCGTCATATTCTCAAACGGGGAGTCCGGTGATCGCGCAGTCCGTTCGTACAAGTTACAATGGTCCCATGCAAGGTGTTAGTGCACCCCAAAATAATAAGTTTTTATCAAAAATCTAAAATATGCAAATTATCATCGTATTATCATATCGGGAGCCCCGTGATCGCGCGGTCAGTTCATACAAGTGACATTGGTCCCGTAAAAGATGTTGGTGCCACTCATGGGGCCGTTCGGGGGCTGTTTCAGGTTTTTCCAACCTAACGCCCTGTTTTTATGCCTAAGTGTAGAAATAAGCTAATTATCCTCGTATTCTCAAATGGAGAGTCCCATGATCGAGCGGTCTGTTCATATGAGCTACATTGGTCCAGTACAAGGTTTTGGCACCACTCACGAGGCCGTTTTGGGGCTGTTTTGGGTTTTCGCCCACTAACTGCAAGTTTTTAAGCCTAAGTCCAAAAATATGCAAATTATCATCGTATTCTCAAATCGGGAGTCCCCTGATCGTGCGGTTAGTTCACACGAGTTACTTTGGTCTCGTGCAAGTTGTTGGTTCCACTCACGGGGCCGTTCGGGGGTTGTTTCTGATTTTCCCCTACTAACGCCATGTGTTTATGCTTAAGTCTATAAATATGCAAATTATCATCGTATTCTAAAATCGAGAGTCTCATGATTGTGCGGTCAGGTCGTACGAGTTACATTGGTCCCGTGAGAGGTGTTGGTGCCACTCACGGGGCCGTTCGGGGGCTGTTTTGGGCTTCCCCCATTAACTCTATGTTTTTATGCCTAAGTATAGAAATATGCAAGTTATCGTCAAATTCTCAAACTGGGGGTCCCATGATCGCGCGATCAGTTCATACGAGTTACATTGAACCCGTGCGAGGTGTTGGTACCACTCACGAGGCCGTTCGGGGATAGTTTCGGGTTTTCCCCACTAACCCCCTGTTTTTGTAACTAAGTCTAGAAATATGTAATTTATCGTGGTAGTCTCAAATCGAGAGTTCTGTGAACACGCGGTCAGTTCCTATGAGTTACATTGGTCCCGTGCGAGTTGTTGATGCCACTTACGGGGCCGTTCGAGGGGCTATTTTGGATTTCACACCACTAACGCCCTATTTTTATGCTTAAGTCTAGAGATATGCAAATTATCATCATATTCTCAAACCGGGAGTCTTGTGATCGTGTGGTCAGTTCATACGAGTTACATTGGTCCCGTGCGCGGTGTTGGTGCCACTCATGAAGTAGTTTGGGGGCTATTTCGGGTTTTCACCCACTAATGGCAATTTTTAAGCCTAAGTCTAGTAATATGAAAATTATCATCATATTCTCAAACCGGGAGTCCCATGATCGCACGGTCAGTTTCTACGAATTATATTGGTCCCGTGCGAGGTGTTGGTGCCACTCACGAGCCCACCCGGGGGCTATTTCGGGTTTTCCCCCACTAACGTTCGGTTTTTATGACTCAGTCTAGAAATATGAAATTGTCATTGTATTCTTAAACCGGGAGTCCCGTGATCGTGCGGTCAGTTTCTTTGAGTTACATTGATCCCGTGCAAGGTGTTGGTGCACTAACGGGGCTGTTTTGGATTTTCGCCCACTAACTGCAAGTTTTTGACACTGAGTCTAGAAATATACAAATTATCATCATATTTTCAAACCGAGAATCCTGTGATCACGCGGTCAGTTCATACGAGTTACATTGGTCCCGTGCTAGGTGTTTATGCCTCTCACGGGGCCGTTCGAGGCTGTTTCGGGTGTTCGCCCACTAACGGCAAGTTTTTGACCCTAAGTCTAGAAATATCCAAATTATCATCGTATTCCCTGTTGTAAAACAACTTGGTCAGCTAAGTTTTTCTTAGTTCTTTCTTCATCTACTGTTGGTCGAGCAACCACGATTTGCCTAGAAGATTGCCTTGACAAGGCTGGCCGGCTGAAAGGTGACAATTTGCCCATTTTGGTGTAGTGTAGATTTGGCTTTTCTCTTCTTCAAAGTCTTTAGTTCCTTCAGAATCCTGGAATTTTCCATCTCTAAGAATGAGACACCTTCAATTGGCCCAGTATCTACTCTTATTTAGGATATCCAGCTCATTCCTCAGGGCGTTATTCTCTTTCTCCAGGAGTGCAAAAATCTCTTGAGCATTTTCAGCTTCCTTATTCAGTACAATCTCTTTCTTATCCAAAGTAGAAGTGATATCCTGCACTTTCTTATCAAATCCTTAACCTTCTCTCAAGGCTTTGTATTTAGCTTCATAATTAGAATGAAGCAATGCTAGAGAAAGTTTGTGATCTTTCTGCAGCCGTTCAATTATAAAAGTTTATGGTCTTTCTGCAGCTCTTTAATCATTTGTGTTAAAAAGTAGAAGATCAGTGAGTTCGCACAGCATAATCTCTTCAAAGGCAATAAATAGTTTGACATTATTGATTTGAGAAGCATTTAAATCCATGGAATATTGAATAAGTCAAGCCAATTTTATTTAAGTTCAACATTTTTACATCTAAGGTTGAAATTGACTTCTTTCTTTAGAAGTATCTCATTGACTTCGTACACCTATGTTATGAATGCCTATGTTGGTTTGCCTGTGGAAAATAATCACACAATTACATTATGTTTTCATTATTCAAATAATTTAGTACTATTCCACGATGTCATGTATTTTTATACCTATACATATCTGGAAAAAAATTGAAAATTTCAAAAATAGTTGTTTACAAAGACTTTGAGAAATCTCATCACATGTGCTATATTTTTTTATTTTTGTGATGTTATTTCTTTTGGATTCGGATCATGCTATGATTCACGATTAGTTTCTAGGCCATTGTCTATTACGGACAAAAAAGGGGAGAAGAAATTGAGGGGGAGTTTTATTTTCTTTAAAATCGTACAAGTCACATTATTCTTTTGTTTTATGTGTATAGGTCTTTTTTGCTTCAATTATGATCTCATGTACTAAACACGATGAAGAATTTCAGTTGAAGAGAAAGTCTCAAATGTCATTTTGTTTTGGGTTGGGATGACACTACTAGTGCATTATCTTAGGGGTTTTATTAAAACTTGGTTTCGATTTTTATTTTTGAATCGGAATAACCAAAGGGGGATATTTGTAAGAGAAAGATTTTATAGTTGCTCATACATTAGTTATTTTGTCATATCCCATTACAAATCGGAGTTACAAATTGAGCATTATATCCGCATTTTCGTCCACCATCATTTTAAGACATGTTAGTGACCGAGGATTGTTTTCAAATTTCAAGATGTTAGAATAGTAACAAACATTTTATGGAGGTATAAGTAATTTTTTGCTTTGATTTTTCTCAGTCAATTTTATTTTAGGATGTTTTATTTTAAAATCCACACATTTTTATAAAATGAATTTTTGAAAAATAAGATTTTTTGGTTCATTATAAGGAGATTGTAATCTCATTAGAATGATACTTGATTCTTATTCGAATCAAGATTGATTTTATAGGAATGAAATGTGTAAGTCGTTAGAACGGACATCTAATGAGCTTCTAATGATAACTTTTTGCTTAATAAAAACACTCTCATTGGAAGCTCGTTTGAACAAACTAGCCTTATCATTCGAACGAGATTGAACCTCGTTTGAATGAAACCTTATTTTTCGTTCGAATGAAGTTCAATTTTCGTTCGAACCAGAATACCACCTAGAAAAACGTATTTTTCTATAAAATGATTCTTTTGGGATGTATTGAATAACTCTTTTGTCAAAAATCAATTGCAATATCTACACCAAAAGTTTTCCTCTTTTTGTTTCAAAGAAAAATTTTTATTTTCTGGATCATACAGCCATTAATGTGATTTGTTGAGTTTCATCAAACCCAATATCCAAATACTACATCAAGCCCTTATAGAGTGTTTTCTACTACTTAATTATGTAGTTGAGACTCTACGGTTAAAGAAGAAAGAATTTTGTATTCCTTATGTTGGTCGATGGATAACGAAGTAAGAGTTGTTACTTGTGAGTGGTGATGGACTGCATTACTTTCTATCAAAGATTTAAGGACTTTATGCATTATACCCGTGAGTGGTCATTTACTGTGAAAAGTTCGTGACAAACTGTTGTCACAAACTTTTCACGAACTATATTAGAAGATATGTTACTTCCTTCTAAGGGGGGACGACCTTAGGACCAAAAACTCTAGTGGGACTTCTCCTTTTTAGACTCCGTGAAATTTACTTCTCAATTTTACCAAGATATAAAAAATACGATCCTTTCTAATTTTTGGTACTTGAAGGCCTCCCCCTTTATGAAATATCTACTAGCACTCTGCGTATCGAAGTTTCTTTTGGCTTATAAAATCAAAGAAATTTGCATCAGTGATATCTTAGTCAAATTTATTCTTTCAAAACATTACAGAGGACAAGAGGTATCTCCAACCATTAAGGATAACCTAGATGGGGCTAGTTTTATCACATTGAATTTTTTTTCTAATGGGTACTAGGACTAGAAACCTTAGTCTAGGAAGGAAAACGTGGATGGGAAAATAAGCTCCATCATTAGGGACCACAAAACATGATTTTTGGTCTGCGGAGGAAACATGGCACATGATACCCTCGAGTAATTCACATAGTTTATCCAGATTATCTAACCATTCTTTGTCATGATACAAAGATAATTTAAGGCCATAGGGTCCTCTTCTCCATTAGTGCAATGACTAGAAAGATCGACTTTAGTATTTCTCATTGTCGCTGTGTTTTGAACTTCTTCATTTAGTTCCAAAGAACCCTACTTTATGATCTCCATTAGAACTTGGTTGTTCGTTGAGACAATATGCTCATGATTATGGTTGTCTTTCGCAGTCCCTAGAGTCCCCACAATCAATAGATTCCTATGAATCAGTGTCAACAATACACAAGTCAAGCATTTTAAGGTTTACAAGGTCCACTACTATTTAACAATTATATACTCAACACCACAAGAGGAGAACCATCAATGTGTATTATCTATAAAAATTCCAATTACTCTTAGATATTCTAATGCATAAGGACATGGAAGGGATCTTTACAAGTAAAAAAACTTCATAGTTAGAGGGCCGTAACCATTATTAACAAAATACAATGAAGATTACCTTAAAAATTTCATAGAGCATGAACATCGACAAAAAGGGTGTCGCAACAGACATTAGTATAGATCCTAAATCCAAGGGTAAGAACTTGGGTATCAAAAAAGGTAATGAGGTTACAATTTTTTTCCATTCATATAAGTGGTCGCAAAATTTAAAATCTCATCGAATTTAAAACGCCTTAGCAACAAGCTGCGACATCAGCAATACTTCATCCCCTCAATGATAGGTTTCAACATCTACAAAGATTTAGCCTTAAAATGCCTCAGACCTAAAACTCTCCATCTCAAGGAAGGCCTCGACACCAATGAAATGATTCGCGGATATGAATAAGGCACTGACACTAAATCTCTTACCTTTTGGTACTTAAGCTCATGGGGCTTGTGTTATACCCATAATATGTCATCCAATGATCAAGAGAAATGTGGAATGAATTCCCACACTAACACAATGAAGATATGCTCAAGTATTGGCAAAAGGTCTCAGTTGGTAAAGAAAGCCACGACCATGTACCTAACCAGTACGCAGGTTGTTCTCTTTTTGTCCCTTTATACACTCAATTATATCCTAGTGCATATGATTTCTGCAGACCCTAATCACTATACTAACTCATAAGGCCATGACCAAGTGTCTCATAGGATAATTCCTTTCGACCTTATTATAACTCCAGATATATAGGTTGTGTAAGTTCCTCGAAGTTTTTCTTCAAATTATAACTAGTCCGACTCATTCGGAGTTTCTAGATTCATTATAATAAGTTCGACAAGTTATATTTAGAAGAAAAACTTCAAGGGTACTCACACAAATCAAGTTTTAGTTTCATGTATATTCGCTTAATAAAACAATCACACTCCCTAATTGGAATATTCGTACTTTTAAAGTAGAAACCAAGTTAAGAGAGCAAATATTAACTTCGCTAAATATGAGAATAAAATCATACATGAACCTAAATTAATGTATCAACACTCAATTATTGTCTAAATTTACAATAAGTAGTGACAATAAAATAATGTATCTAAACTCAACCGTCCTCTAAATTAAGTAAAAAATCCTTCAAATTACGGTTGTCATCAAGAGCAGACAAAACATCTATAGGGGCCTTTAATTTGTTTCCCTGAGTAGTCAAACCCTTCAACGCATGCCAAACAACAGGATAATTGTTATCGTTTATGTACTTTGAACATAAAACCTTCTTTATGTTTTGAAAGGGAAAAAAAAGGTGTGCCGACCATGAGATCTTTACTCTTCACCTTATACAAATCTACCATGATTTTTTTAATATGATCAACTTTACTCCCATTAGTAGTGTCCTTCACCTTCATCTAGTCACACTAGAAGACTATTTCTTTAAAATATAAGTAATCCATTTCTAGGATTTATCAAACAGTCCTATAATTTGTCAACACCGCATCCTTCGGATTTTTATCTCTTTTTATAGCCACAGAAGCGATTGCGGTGGAAATCGAAATTCCATTATTGTGCACCAATAGTTTTTCTCCCATGGGTATGTGATGAAATCAACATAAATAGCGTAGAATTTTTTTAACTCATTTGTACGAAAATTGGGACCTTTAAGTAATGAAAGCCTTGAAGAGTCATCACATTTAAAAAAATATTAATTAATTTATTTGTATTCGAATATGTTTTAGAACACATGCATAAGTAACAACAACCAATGATGTGATAATAAACTCTATGATACCAATGCCCCAAAATAATCCACTGCATCCATTGAACCTTTTCTCTTTTGATTTCGGGCAAGTTACTTCTTATACGTGTTCATGAAATTGTAGATTTTAGATGGTAATATACACTATATAGATGAATAAAAAATACGTTATATATGTAAGTACTTACTCTTTCCAAGCTTCAACTTCATCTTGTGTTTCAAAGACATAACGAGATGTGGCTCGAATTGCATATTGGTGAGTCTCACCTGTTTAGGGTTACCTAAAGGTATTTCATACTCAAACAAGTCAAATTTCTAGACCATTCAATCACCACAAGCATTGAATCTCCTAAGCCCTTGTTTCGGCACATGTTCTCAAGCATATAACGATGATTCTTTTGTTATGTATTCTTTCACAATTAATTATCCAATATATCATGTATTCTTTAAGTAATATTTAGAGGTCTTCATCAATGCTCTAAAGGATACATCCAATGATACTTGACATATCCACACAAAAATACCTCATCTAATAGATGCATAAGAAGGTGAACAGTGATGTCAAATATTGTTCGAGGAAAATATTTCTATTAGACAAAAATTGCCTCGGCTAGAGTTGATTTTGAAGCTATAATGTGATTTATGTTTACAACTTTTGCACACAGTAAGGTGAAATACAAAATTGTGGGTACCTCAATTTTTCATCACGGGCCCAAGTGAGTAGCCCAATAGAAACGACCCAAAGTCCGGGCTCCTCGCATTTCAATTGAATTCGATTATAACTTAGTCTACTCCTAAAATCTCGTAAGGAGACAATATAGGAGTAGAAGATGGACGTGGGGGAGTCTAACACCCCCACTCCCCGAGAACAAACATGTATATAACAAACCCTAAGCCTCGGGAAAAGGCATGCATTGTATTCTCTGAAAAACACTCCCCGGAGTATATAAAAATAATACTGAGAGAACCATCGTGGACGTAGGCATTCTTGTTGAACCACGTACGTACTATGTTGTGTGATTGGCATTTTTTATTCTCTATTCACTTTGGTGATTGAACTTTCTCATTAATTTGTGTTGAATATAATTGTCACCACAATTGGCGCCGTCTGTGGGAACGTTTGTCCACCATTGACAAAGCCCTCATCAACAAATAATTTGAAATGCCTGGCCACAGTAGTAATGCCGCTGAAGCAGGGGATATCCAAGAGCAGCCTGCTCCCTGTAGGATCAAATCTGAAGTTCAACATCCAGATCAAAGGGCTCGTCCTGAGCGACCAGCCTCAGAGGAGAGCCAAGGACCAGCGAGATCTACATTAATTTCCAGATTGATTGATGCCTGTGAGGCAAGGCTCCAAGGTCAAAAAGAGTCTTCTCTTAAGTAAGAGGTTGATAATGCTCGCCTCAAAAGGAAATTAGAAAGTATGGAGAAAGAACTCCATTTTAGTGCTAGGCGATGTCCATACCACACTCTTAGCCCTCAGGCGAGCAAGTCTTGCAGTCGAGGAAGGATCCCTAGACTTTGATCTAAGAAAAGAGAGAAACACGAGTCGGATCATGACTCACTCAAGCCACGGTAACCATCTCGTCGTTATAGGAGCCCAACTCGAGGTGATGAGGACATACAAAATTTGGTCCGAAGGGAGATGGACTAGCACCCAGAACATCGGGGTTCCAGATCGACTAGAGAGCTTGCTCGCCGAGCTCTCAGGACTTAGATGAAATCTCCTTTCTCAATGGAGATAGAAGAAGAAGAAGAAGAAGAAGAAGAAGAAGAAGAAGAAGAAGAAGAAGAAGAAGAAGAAGAAGAAGAAGAAGAAGAAGAAGAAACCCCCTAAAAGTTTTCAATCCCAAGATTCAAGATCTATAACAGAAAGTCTGACCCTATCGATCACGTTAGGCAGTACATGCAGGTAATGACTCTCTGGAGCCACAGAGATGCACTAATGTGTCAAATTTTCCCCTCAAGCCTCCATGATGTGGCGCAGAAATGGTTTGAGAGGCTCTCGCATAGGTCCATCAGGAGTTTTGAGTCCCTGCCTAAGCTCTTCACGGATCGCTTCATTACCAGCAGCTCCCATCCGAAAAGGATGGATAATTTGATAATAATGAAGAAAACACCATAGGTGAGCTTGCGGGACTATGCAAAAAGATACTGGGAGCTATTCAACGAGGTCGAGGACTTCTCAGAGCAGGTAGTAATAGCCTCTTTCAAGATTGGACTACCCAGCTCTTGTCTTCTTCACCAATCCCTAAAGAAGAAGGAGGCCACAACTATAGATGACCTGATGGCTTGCATCGAGAAATAAGCTAAGGTGGAGGATGTGACCCGCCTTAGTACAGGGGAAAATGGTCGAACTAAGCTCGCTGCCAAGGGAAACGACAAGGTTGAAAACTAGAAGAAAGGAGGCAAGAATGGGGGAAAGAACATCTTCAAGAAGGGTGGCAAGAACGATGCTTCGAAAGCTTTTCAGGAAGTAAACACTATCTTCAAAGAACTAATCTAAAAGATCCTGGTGAAGATCAAAGATGAGATATTTGTTAAGTGTCCCAAAAAGATGGGAGGAGATCCCTCAAAGAGAAATAACGCACTGAGATGCGCTTTTCACAAAGAGGGAGGACCTAAGACTGAGCATTGCAAGCCTCTTAAGTCTCACCTCGAAGAACTGTCCCAGACTAGGCACCTAAATGAGTTTGTGGAGAAGAGGGCAGAGAAAGTCGCTGCTAATGGAGAAGAAAGAACCGATAACGTAATTGAAGATGATGATGGCTATGAATTTGCAGTTATTCATTGGGCATCTGATATGAAGCAGATTCAAGGGAATTCGGCTCGGATGGAAGTGAAAAAGATTACTGCATTAATGCAAGCTTGTCAGATCGATCTAGTAAAGACACAATTAGGAAAGTGTCGGCGAGCAGATGACGTCGACTATAGCAAAAATATCGTGTTCACAGATAAAGATCTGCTGGGAGTAAGAACCCCACATCATGACGCCTTGATCATTATGCTCAAGATAGCCAACTATGACATCCACAAGTTGCTCTCGACCAGGAAAGCTCATCCGAGGTAATGTATCTCGACCTATTCCGAAAATTAAAGTTAAGCATTGCCGACTTGAAGGAAGCCACTGTCCCCTAGTTGGTTTTGTTGGAAAAGTGACTATTCCATTGGGAAAGATCATGCTACTGGTAAGGGCAGGAGGCGTCTCCAAGATGATCAAGTTTTTGATGGTCGATAATGACTTTTCATATCAAGCTATCCTCGGTAGGGGGTGGCTACATGCAATGAAGGCAGTCCCTTCGACCTACCATCAGAAACTCAAGTACATGACTGAGTGAGGAGTAATGGAGATTCACAGAGCAGCCATCCGCTTGAAACCAGAGAAGAAGGTCGAGAAGGCCAAAGAGAGGGTTGAGGATCAAGAAGTTTTGATACCCTCAAGATAGCAGTTAAGATATGGAAGACCCGGAGTGGAGGAGATAAGGCTCCTCCCCTCTAAGAGGGTCACTGAAAACCTGGAGGAGATAAAAACTGGTGGAAGCAAGAAATACAGGAGTTTCTTGATCAGAACTTCTCTTTCAGATCAAGCGAAGAACGAGTTGATGGTGCTGCTGAGAAACAACCTTGACATTTTCGTATGGGAACCATATGAGCTGCCTAGCATTGATCCCAGTGTGGTTTGTCAATAGTTACATGTCGACCCCACTTTCAGGCCTATCCCGTAAAAAGCACAGCAAACCACGCCTGAGAAGGCTAAGGGTGTGGAAAAAGAAGTAGAAAATCTATTGGATGCAAGATCCATACAAGTAGTTCAATTCCCTAAATGGCTATCCAACCCACTAGTAGTTCCAAAGAGCAATGGGAAATGGAGAATCTGTATAAACTTCACGGACCTTAATAGAGCGTGCCCTAAGGACAATTTCCCTATCCCGAAAATCGACCAATAGGTGGATGCCACAGCGACTCGTGAGAGAATGAGTTTTCTTGATGCATATTCAGGATATCACCAGATTCCTCTATATGCCCCAGACTAAGACAATACCACATTCATTACCACCATCGGTTTGTACTCCTATAAAGTTATGCCTTTTGGGCTCAAGAATACGGGAGCAACTTACCAGTGGTTGGTTACAAAGATGTTCAAAGACCAAAAGGGGGATAACATGGAAGTCTACATTGATGATATGCTCGTCAAGAGCAAGCGCAAAGAAAACCATCTCTCATACCTATCAAGAACCTTTGATATCCTCAGGAAGTATCGAATGAAACTCAACACGAGCAAGTGTTCTTTCGGTGTCTAGTCAGGAAAGTTTCTCGGATACTGGGTCAGTAAGAGAGGCATTAAGCCAACCGGACCAGATCGATGAAATCAATAGGTTACATCCCCCTCAAATAATACGAGACGTACAGAATCTTACAGGCATGCTTGCTGCTTTGAATCGTTTCATCTCAAAGTCCTATGAGAAGTACAATCCCTTCTTCCGGCTCTTAAAAGGAAACAAGACAGTAGAATGGAGTAAAGATTTCTTGCAAGCATTGGAAGAGCTCAAGGATTACCTTAGCTCACCGCCTCTGCTCGTTATACCTCAAGAAAATGATCCCCTGTACTTATACCTTGTCGTCTCCAGTAATGCCGTCAGTTCTGCACTGGTGTGAAAAAAAACAGGAGTTTAACACCCAGTTTACTACGCGAGCAAGACCTTTTTAGACGCCGAGAAGCGCTACCTACCACTATAGAAGCTCTCCTTTGCACTAGTGATAACTTCAAGGAAGATTAAGAACTACTTCGAAGCTCATACTATTATCATCCTCACATCACAGCCCCTTAAAGAAGTCCTGTGAAAAACGGATCTGTCTGGTAGACTATCCAAATGGTCAGTCGATCTCGGACGATTTGACATCCAATGTCAACTCAGGAATGCAATCAAGGGGCAGGTCCTCGCCGATTTCATCTCAGAATTCACAAGCGAATAGCCTTGTGACCAGCTTCAACCCATGAAGAAAATGGAAGATCACCCATCAGTAGGAGTCTGATGACTGTTTGTTTATGGAGCCTCCAACTCAAAGGGGGCAGGAGTAGGCATTATGCTCATTACTCCAGAAGACACAATCCTTGAGCAAGGGATCAGGTTGGGATTTAAAGCCTCCAATAACGAGGTAGAATACGAAGCTCTGATAGCCGGCCTGAAGAAGGCATAGGAGATGGGGGGGAAAATAGTTGCTGGTGTTCGGTGACTCATAACTGGTCTCCAATCAGATAAGTGGGGACTTCAACACAAAAGACAAAAGAATGGCAGCCTACCTCACCTTGGCAAAGAAGCTAATATCCAGCTTTGAGGAAGTTAGTGTCCAACAGTTTCCTAGAGGACAGAATAGCCATGTCGATGCCCTGGCATCCCTAAGTTCAGTAATCAATTCCAACTTAAAGTGGACGATCCCCATCGATTTCCTCGCTCATCCGAGCATCAACAAGGGCGACGAGTTGCCAAGCACGGTACATATTCTCCATATTGAGTTAGCACCTAGTTAGATAGACCTTTTGAGGGACTATTTGAAAGATGGTACACTTCCAAAGGATAAGAAGGACTCTCATCAGATAAGAGTTAAAGTTGCTCGCTTTCACTTATCCCCTGAGGGCAATCTATACAAGAGATCATTGACTGGCCCTTACCTTCAATGTGTTCACCCGAAGGACATCGAGCAAGTTCTAAACTAGCTTCACGAAGGAATCTGTGGAAGCCATATTAGATGGAAGTCACTAGCTTTCCGAGCAATGAAGAAAGGCTACTGGTGGCCATATATGCAAAAAGATTCGGCAGTGTATGCTCTCAAAAGCAAGAAATGTCAACTACATGCTCCTATGGTCCACCAACCTGCCAGCGACCTAAAATTTCTTACCAGCCCATGGCCTTTCACCCAGTGGGGGATGGACATCATAGGCCCTTTTCCTACCGCCGCCGACAACCGCAAGTATCTATTAGTCACAACAGATTACTTCACCAAATGGATAGAGGCAGAGCCACTGGAAAATATTCGAGATGCAGATATGATGAGGTTCATATGGAAGAATATAATTACCCATTTTAGAATCCCCAGAACCGTCATCACTGACAACGGAACACAGTTCGAGAGTGGCCCTTTCAAGAACTTCTGTAGAGAACACTAGATTATGCACTATTTCAGCTCGATGGCCTACCCCCAGAGCAACGATCAAATCGAAGCTTCCAACAAAACACTAATCGATGGGTTAAAGAAATGACTAGAGTGAGCCAAAGGCGCGTGGGTGAGTGAGCTGCCACATATTTTATGGGCCTACCGCACTACCCCACAACGAGCAACTAGGGAAACTCAATTCTCACTAACGTGTGGAATGGAAGGAACCATCCCTTTGGAAGCTGGTCTACCAACCATGAGAACTACCCTTGACGACCAAGGCCAAAATGATGTAGCATTACTCGTTGAACTTGACCTAGCTGACGAGCACAGAGAACTAGCCATAATAAGGCTGGCGAGCTATTAGCAACAGCTCGCGAAACACTATAACAAGAAGGTCAATCCAAGGGCATTCCAGGTTGGAGACTACGTCCTAAGGAAGGTACTTGTCAGGGCAGTAAAACCATCAGACGACAAACTAGGACCGAAGTGGGAGGGACCATTCAAGGTGACGAGAGATGATCTACAAGGAGCCTATCACTTAGAAATGCTGGAGGGCAGAGAGATACCCCGAGCATGGAATGCTGCTAATCTGAAGAAATTATATTTCTAGCTTTCCTTCATTTATCTTTTACTACCTTGATTGAATTGGCAACTCATTTTTTTTTTACGATTAATAAAAGATTATTTGGCAGTGGCATCTTATGAAGTGTTAATTCTTAATTAGGAACTTTTTAACTTGCACATCTTTTCTAAGCAATAGGCACCTTACTCGAAGCATAAAAGTAGGGTGTCACCCTTCTCCGGTTTTAATTATGAAACACGAATAACCTCCTAGCATTGCCCCGATAATATATGAATACTTACAGGGGACCCTAAGGCAATTAGACAAAAAACAAATCGATCACCAAACATAGTTTGGTTCAGAAAACCTAATCAGATAGAACATCCCATACCAGGTGTGTCCTCGCCATTGCCATACTTAGGCCTAAGGTAGTGTGACGACACGACCTAAAAGGTAAAATGAGGCAGAATGGTATCCCAAAAGTATACTGAACTGGGAGGATACTCACTCAAAGAAACAACTCTACAAATCTAGTCGGCTACAAAGGGCCTAAGAAACTCAAGTAGGAAATAAATGAAGTAAAGTATATACAACACATGTTTAGTCGGCAAAATCACCCAAAACATAAATATTACATTACTTCATTACATGTACAATGAGTTACATCCGTCAAAATATTAATGAGGATGAGGCCTATGAATAAGGTAATCCGCCACTTGTGCTCTTCGGGCATCATCTGTATGAGGAGCCAATTCCTGCTCGACCTCATTCGCATCTGGCTCTAACAGCTTCCTGGGGATAGCATCGATTGGTATCCACTGGTCATCCCTCCTAAAAGGATTAGGCCTCAAAGTTGAAGGACAGATCTCTTGACGGTACCAGAGCACTGAGTTCCTTGGGACGTGTAGCTCCCTGTGGGCGCTCAGCCACCCGCTAATAAAAGATAGTTCTTCAAACTATTTCATCCTCGTCGGAGTATATTTCCAACCTTGCTCATAACCATCAGCCTATACTCGTCGAGGACCTTTCTTGAACAGGTGCCTCAGTCATGTGGCGTCTCTTTGAAGCCCAGCAACAATCATGTATACTCGATGAACATCTTCTCGAAGCTCGCCTATCTCCCTAGATGGACCCCCTGGATCTGTACCAGCTCATGGACCAGCCGATGAGGTAGAACCTCGTAAATCTTGAGGGGCGGTTCTCTGCCCTGTGCTAGATCACGAAATGACCGATGAAGAGGAACCTCACAAAACTCGAGGTGCGACGCTCGTCACATGCTCCCTGAGTCACGACACCTCCCTCCTCAAAGCTTCATTTTCCTGTTGAAGAACTTCTCCGACGTGGTTGATTTCAGAGGCATCTAGAATCTTGGTCCTCAAAATATTTACTTTCTCTTGGATAAAGGCACCAACTTCTTCCATCTCCTGAAGTCTATCCTTCAGTTTGGCAACGAGCTCAGATTGGTCCTTAAAGCTCTTATTTCTCAAACCGAGAGACTTATAAATCCCAACGAAGGCTTAACGAACTTGGATGCTCAAGTTAGGACCAAGGTTCCTTCCTAGTTGAGACGTGGCAGGTATATACTAATCTATATCAATCAACTACAAGCCATACAAGCAGTAAAAAGTAGACGAATCAGTGCACAGAGAAGAACGTACTTTCATTTCATTCAAATAAAGGGGTCCAAGTACATCAATAATAAAAAAAGTGCAGTAAAAACAAAGCAAAAGATACATAGGAAATCCTAATAGCAGGCTATCTAGCAACCTCAGTTTGTTCAGAGGTTGCTAGTAACTTTCCCTTATCGGTAGCGGCAGAGGCAACTCCCTCAGATGGAATGACTGCCGTTCCCTAGGGAGGAGGAGCACCAATAGGAACAGTCTGGGAGGCAGGGACTACACCTTCAATGGCTGGGGCAGGCGCATCATCTATAATAGGCTTTAGGCCTGGATCATGCTCATCAAATAAGGGTGAGTCAATATCCAACCCGACAGCCAGAATAGCCTTGTTCCAGCCCTTCTTGAAGTTCAGACGACTGATATAGCCTATCTGAGCATCAGCATGCTCATATGCGGCAGCCCACCCGAAATTGTACGAACTTTCCTTAATGGTGGCTGCCTTAGACTCCATCTTCTTCAGCTTCTCTGCCAGCACCTTATTATCATCGACCACTACCAGCTTGCTCGTGCAGACCAGGTTATATGACTGCCTCAGCTCATTCATCTCCTTTATCGCCGCCTCCTTCGCTCTATTGGCATCAATAAGGGTGAGATTGGAGGACTTCTGATCCTCTTTGGCATCCCTCAAGCTGGCCTCCAACTCGGTATTCCTCCCCTGCACCTCAGCATTTCGCCTTTTTAGATTGGCCTTTGCCCTTACCAGCTCGTCACGAGTACGATAGAGGACAGCGAAATTAGTCACAAATCATAAAAAAGAGAAACATTAAGTACAATGTTGCAAGAATGGAGAAACATCAAACTTAAAACTATAAATGTAGAGGATAAAAGAAGACTTACCAAGGCTATCCTCTGGCTCTCCTCCAGAGATAACTGGTCAGTCCTCATCACCTTCTAATGATTAGTAGGCAAAATTGCTCTCTCGAGCAATGCAGGAGCCAATTGGGGAGAGAGGGAAACAGATTCCCCCTCAGGAAAAGAGGACACGGGCACTAGAGCATGCCCGACCTTCGTTCTCAACTCATCTCTCCTTATCTCCTCTTCCCTCTCCTTCTTCTCCCTCTCAGCCTTCCTTCTTTCCTCCAACTTTTTCCTCTCTTCCTCTCTTTTTCTCTCTTTCACTTTCAATAGCTCCTCCTCCTTCCTCTTCTTCTCCTGCTCATGAGCAGCAGACTGGGAACCGGTGGCAACATCCCCACCGCCAGACATTTGCTTCTTCGACCGCTGAGCAAGAAGCACGTCATCATCATCATCATCGTTATCACGGATCAGATTCCTCCTGGGGGAACCATATCTTCCTCACTGGAACTACTGGATGTACCTAAAGACTCCTGAGCCTCTGAAACCTCTTCCGAGATGGAAGATCCTTCACCACTGGAGCTCACATTACTGGAACCACCTTCAGCACCTCCCCTATTATCACCTTCAAAGCTGCTCTCTTCCACGTCCAACTGAATGGGGTCTACAGCAGCGTCTTTAGTGATGTCCAACTCAGGGATGCTGTCTACAGGCCATGAGATGAAACTAGACCCAATATTCTTATACTCCAGAAGAAAAGCAGCTCACCGAGGATGTTCACCATCAGCCAAAGGTTCCCTGATGTTCCAAGCTTTAATCAGCTCGACAACTCGAACCTCACTAAGAGCAGGTTCGAAATTCTTTGTCCTCGCTGAAAAGAAGAGAAAAGAATATTAGAGAAATCATACATTAACCATAAAATCGAAGAGCAGAACAAAAATTAAGACTACCTATAAACTCCTCCCCATAAAAGGGGACCGTCATTACAAGAAAAACACCTTTTTATGACGCTCAAAAAAATAATTTAAAGACATTTATTACAAAAATGTCATTTAAAGGTTAATCCTATTATTAATGTGACATTTCTAATATAAAATGTCATTTTATACATATTAGTATTATTTTTTGTGACACTTTAAATATAAAAATCATATTTGATTATAAATATTATGACCTTTTTTAAAAATTTCTAATATAAGTGTACATATTATGACCTTTTTTTTCTCCTCCAAAATTTAGAAGCGGAGTTTTGCCCCTAATTTTTTTTTCGCTTACGAAAATTTATCGCTCCCTCCCAAATTCATTTGACCGCCTCCCTCTCCCTCACGTTCTCCTTTATGTTCCGCTCTCCTCTCCCTCACGGTTATCCTCTCCGCTCTCCTCTCCCTCGTGATCTTTCCCTCGCGCTCTCTCCCTCATGCTGAAGGTATGATTATGGTTTTCCTACTCAGTTTTCCCCCCAAATTTTTCGCATCAAGTTTATTACGATTGTGGTTTATTACTCGTTTCCTACTCTGTTTCTTTCGATGGTGGTTTATTATGATTCCTACTCTATTTATGACTGATTGTGATTTCTTACGCTGATTGTTCTCTCATTTTCGTACTCTGTTTTCTGTAAATTCTCGGTCACTGATTGTATGCTCGTTTTCGTACGCGAGTACTTTAGTTTTCTCTCACATTGTAACTGATTGTGTTTAAAAATTGTATCAAGCTTTCAATAGATTTACACCTGCTGTGTTGTATCGTCTTTTTTCATATGTCATCATCTATTGTGTTTAAAAGTTGTCATTTTCAATAGGTTAATTTTTTTTTCACTACTTAAAATCATATTTGATTAAGTTTTCATATATTTCCTTTATATTTTGTCTTGATTCAAATTCAAAATTATCCGATTAATGAAATTTTGGCTAGAAATTTTACTGCTATTTGAATACTATTGAAATTCTCATTTTGGGTGGGGTGGGGGGAAGCATATTGAAGTTTTTTGGTTAAATCAATCACAAAAATCCTGAATTTGTACTTATTCAAATGAATATAATAATAAAATTTCAAATAATCTTTTCAAATTTTTTTTTTTGGGGGGGGGGGGGGGGGGTGATTCTCAAAGTTTAATTACACTCATCTGATTAATTTGGCCAGATATTAGTACATAGACGGATCTCCATGTGGAGTACATGGGCAGTGCGATTGAGTTTGTGGTTTAACTCAACGTCGACATTTATTTATTGACTTATGGCATTTTAAATATCTAAAACTTGGTAGTAACCGTCATTGGGGGATATTCGTACCCAATATAAGTACAATAATGGAAGTGACTGTAAATATTAAGTGTTGATATTAATTTTTTAAACTCCAAAAAATCTAAAAGTATGTTTTAATTGGCATGCATGTTACAGACATACAAACACCAAATAACTCGAGTGTACACAGTTTATTGAAGACGTGTTTGGACATGAGTAATATTGAGAAGTAATCATATCAAGTTAATAAACTTTCCAAGCATACTCAGTGTTTGTACCATTCGTAGTGAATAACTTTAATGTTCAATACCATTTTAACTGATATGGTTTATTTAAATGGAATGTTTCAGTACTATTCCACAAAATGACAATCCCTTGGATTTTACTCGCTTCAAGAAAAAAAGGAAAATTAAAATAAGGGAGAATACTTGCAAATGCATTTGTATTGATTTTCATTTCCCATCACAAGGACAATGACCATGAATGCTAAAGTTTGATGATAGCTTGGATTTGTTTCACAAAATGGAATGCAGTTTGTAGTAGGTAACATGCCATTGTTGTAGAAAGAATTCTCGTCATTTTTAGGGAACGAAGCTCAAAGACGATATACGTGTCAAGACTTTTGTTCTGTACAATAATTTCCTGCTTCCCACTACAATTTTCTCCTTCTAAGACAAATACGAATATCATTAAAGTTTATCATTCATGGTATTTGGCCTTCTGATGTGAAAAGAAAAGTCAATTGGACATTGCCAGGTCTAATCCTTTGTAATTGCAATATTTATAAATATTCTCTCTTATTTTCGTTCTTTTTTGTACTAAGTAAAAATACAAGGGATTATCTTCTCGTGCAACCGTACTAAAACATTCAATCTAAATGAGGGTTGGCCCAATTTTAGTCACTAGGGAATGGACATCGATTTTTGACGTTACGAATTATAATTATAGGGACTATATTCGATGAATTTATTATTTTGATATGATTACTTCAACACCACTCAAGTTTAGTATAATGTGTACACTGGAGCTTGCAAGTATATATGCGTGTGTGTTTGTAACATGCACGAAAATAAATACATATTTTTGTATTTTTAGGAACGTAAAAAAATTATTCATCACCACATATGAGTTACAACCACTTGCATCGTTATACTTGCTTAATGTAGGAATCTTCCCCAATTAGAATTAATATCAAGTTTCAAATATTGAGTGACATACGTTAACAATTAAACGTAAGTGTTGAGTTAAATGTAAACTTATGGATATCTGTCTATGTATTGATCAGTTGGCGAATGACTACAAGGTAGTGAGGTTGGTACAGTTATATGATGTAGATAATGGTTCATTTGATTATGAAGTGAAGGTTTACTTTATGAAATTAAATTCGTGGTCTACGATGGGGATTTCCTTTAATATGGCATTTTTTATGCATGTTAAAGGTGCTTTGCATTGGCTTGTGAATTAAGCGTCGATTCACCCTGTTGTTTCTATAAATTAATTATTTCTTTTGATATTGTAAGAGAGGAACATTGGTTGGTGGTGACACCTGGGAAATTGAATAAGAACTTTTGAATGAGATAGGAAGTGTTGGGAGGATGCATCCGTGCGTTACAAAATTTTCAATGACACCACCTTTGATATGGGTGATTAAGAATTATGGTAAAATGGATTTAGTTATACTTGTATCATCTCGTATGAGAAATCAATAAAATGTGATAATTTTTAGCTTGAAAAATACAACTGGATGATTCTCAATAGCAAATATGTTGTGTGCCTCTAAAATGAAAACGCGTAGAATAGACTCATCGTGATAGTTTTTATTTCTGATTATATGTAGGAATCTTAGTTCATTAGTATATATCTCATCTTTGGCCATACTGTACAGATTGTTTCTTGTTTTCTATAACTTCAAAATTGGTGAAATGTTCATAAGAGCATGTGATAGACGTTAAATGCCTATGTCTATATGTGAAGGAGGCATTTGGTCTTGATTCAGTTGATATGTTCACGATGAAACTATGTGTGACTAATCCATTACTTATTGAGGAAGAGATTTAAATTCTTTATTGGGGTAGTGAAAATGAAATCATATTACTTATTTCATCTTGTTAGTTTATGTTTTTCTCTTTGTTTTTTTTGTGTCGAACTATTTAAACTATTTATTGTTTCTAAATTGTTCCTCATTGAAATATAACGAAACAATTTTGAATGATTTTAAAAAAATGTGTCATATTTCACCTTTTACCTTTTCTCACCATATTTGGAGATTCAGAAGAACATTGAAAGAAATGGAAAACAATATCATCTATTGGTTTGAATTGATTCACGTGATTTACAAACAAAACACATAGAAATGTTATTCTTGGAATAATTAAAAAAACACGAATCTAAGCAGCTTTCTCGCATTTCTACCAATTTAATAAATTTCAGATCAATATAGAGATACTCCCTTTGCCCAACTCTTATTTGGGATATAAGGAGTATATGGAACCATGATTGTTATCTTTGTATTTGTTATTTTAACACAACTATATGTCCCTTCACAATCCTCATTCTACTATTCGGAATTTATACTCTAGATTAAATTACAAATAAATCAAGTTGTACTAAGTAATCCTTATGGGAATTAGGTAGATTTACTACCATTGCCCTGTCAGGACTCCTGGCCTTGAGGTAAACAATACCAGAGCTTGTTCGCGAGAAAGAGTAGCATAAGAATATTTCAGGAAACCCAAGATTTGTGCCATAGAGTTGGTTTATTCTATGGACACCATTAACTATCTTCCAAACGTTTGGCGAGCACTGTGAAGGGAAGATATTGAAGTAACCAAAGAAATGCAAGAACAAATTGCTTGGAGGGAAAGTGAGGCCCCCTTGGGACAACAACAGGACGTGAATCCAATGAGCGTCCCCTATCTCTCTAACATTATTAGGGACAGATGTTCACTCAATTTCTACCCAGTATGGGATATTATAGAACTTCCTAAGCTCAGGCACTGATTTATTGCCTATCTTCGCCATTCATAAACCCTAATTACAAATTCGAAGAAAACTCAACATAAAAAACACATAGAGAGAGATAGCAAAGGGGACTTATGAGATGAAAGTTTGGATTAGACGATGCAAGATCACAATCCCAGACGACGAAGAAGATTGAAAGAAAAGTAAACGAAGTCCTGGAGAAGAGGGCGCAACTGCGAAAGCTTGAAGAAGATAAGAAAATATGAAAAAGCTAGAAACGACGGTATGGAAATGCTGCTCCAAATGACCATTTAAACATTTCTAATCATATCACACGAGACCCAAAGCAGGCTGCCGCCAAAATCAAGTAGAGAACTCCAATATTGGGAAGAGTTACATAATTTACAAGAGAGCCATTATGACAAATCATTTAAATTTATTGAGCCCAAATTGTGGTCCAACAACTTTAGGGGCAATTGTAGGTACCTCGATTTGTCATCACCGGCCCAGGTGAGTAGCCCAATAGAAACGACCCAAAGTTCGGGCTCCTCGCATTTCAACTGAATTCGGTTATGACTTAGCCTACTCCTAAAATCTAGTAAGGAGATATTATAGGAGTAGAAGATGGACGTGGGGGAGTCCAACACCACCACTCTCCGAGAATAAACATGTATATAACAAACCCTAAGCTTGGGGAAAAAGGCATGCATTTTATTCTCTGAAAAACACTCCCTGGAGTATATAAAAATAATACTGAGAGCACCACTGTGGACGTAGCCATTCTTGCTGAACCACGTACATATTTTGTTGTGTGATTGGCATTTTTTATTCTTTATTCCCTTTGGTGATTGTGCTTTACCATTAATTTGTGTTGAATATAATTGTCACCATAAAAATAATTTGCATAATTTTTGTGCGGAGATCTTTGTGCTCTGAAATGAAAAGCCTAAACAACGAAGGTATTAATTGAATAATTATGTGCCAGTCGTGAGACTTTCACTATTTCATATCATTTGCTTGATAGTTTACAACCCTGCTCAAATTACTAGAATAATTATGTGAGTTTTAAAGTTAAATGTGTATAGGATAATATTTTTCTCACTAGCAGTCAATGTGAAAGCACTAGTGGAATCTAATTTATTCCCATTATATGATAATATTTAAACCATATTTTTTTAAACCTTACCTGCTTTACACCGTGGTGTGCCTTCCCCCTACCTTTCGAATGAGATATACTTAGACATATTCCTATGATATGTTCTGTAAAACTATTATCTGTGTCCATCACATCGATTACATGACTTACATGATGTTTTTTCCAATACAACTACTCAAAATACATTGACCATGTAGACCATGACTTCATTTTACTAGGATCTTTCGGATCCTCCCTAGGGTTTTGCATTTGGCCTAAAAACTCGGGGTGTTTTCTTACAAAATTATTCCCCAAACTCGTCACCATCTCATTCTCCTTGATTTGGTAACTAGATACCGAATAAGTTGTGTCCTATGTTTGTGGCCAACAGGTAAAAAGTTAGATTTATCAATTCCTAAAAGAGTGCTTGTTAGACAGATATCTATGATGAGCGGTACACCATATCATATTACTATACTTTAGCCAAGTGGATTCAGTTTGCTTCACACAAATGGGACATCCATAATAACCATGAATATTGTAACCAGGCAAGATCCCATATATAAGAAAGTCATGGATCGTCCCCAATAACATTGCTTTATGTTTGAACTTTTTACCCTTATGGGTGGAAAACATCCTCATGCCTTCAACCCACAATTCTTTCAATTCTTCGATTAATGAGGCTAATAAAATATTTTTATGGTTGATAGGAAAGTTTGGCCTATGTATAAACAATGAAAATAATGTGAATTATTTTCTCATGCATAGTGTTGCGGTTGAGAGTGCTTATTTTATACCAAAATGGATACCCACCAAAAATTATTTTGGCACACTTAAAAGTCTATGCTTAAATATTCACCAAAGTTTTATCAACTAAATCATGTTTTATTCTTGTTTAAGCAGGTGGGTGAAAAAATACATGAAAAGGGAAAATAAATACCTAACAACGATGTACGAGGACAAAATCCACTAAAAGAAAAAATCTTGGGCCAATGCAACAATCTCACTAAAAACTTAGTAAAGACTTACAAAGGTAACTACTAACTAACACTCCCTCCTCAATAACTCACACCTCACACTTTTTCCGCTCTTAGTAGGCCGTAAGTCTCTATTCACTAATAGATATTTTCAACATCTCTTATTTCTTTACACACACATTTTAATAAGATTTTTTCTTAAAACTTGGGAGTTCACAAATGATTTGAACTTGGGAAAAGATCCTCATAGATCACAATACTCTTTTGGGAGAAATACCTTAAAGTTTATGAAAAAGTGATTTTTGAAAATGTTATGTTGGTAAAATATTCATTTTCTTTATTATTAATCAACCTCAATAATGAAACGTGATTAAATACAAGAAGATAAAAAGAGGAAAAATGAACTAGAATTAGAAAGTGGGTTCCTTATTTTTAAAAAGTGTAGTGTTTTCTTCTTAGAAAAGAAGAAGACAAAGATACAAAAAATCTCTCTTGGTATTTTTTACCTGTGAAAATTAGTTGAGAGATATTTTGAAATAAAAAGAAATAATGGTTTAAACAAGGTAAACCACATAAGTGGGTTTACCCAATACCAATGCAAGCTACAAATTCACATCTCTTACACAAAGCATGTGTGAGAGAGTTGTTAGGGCCTTCGTTGTCCAATCAGTAAGAAACAAAGTGAATTTTCTCTCATATATCAAAAAGATCTAAAAAGAATATTCACAGATCTAAACACTTTGCCGGTGGGGTTACTGCAGTAAAGAACATCTTCGTTGTAGCAAACTTTCAGTGGCAAAATATCGATGCAGTGAAGGCCTTCGTTGCGGAGATGTTTCAATAAAGGAGCTCGCGCTTTTCTCCAAGGTTTTGTCAATGGAAAACTTTAGGTTGAGACCATCGGAGGAAGACCTTCCTTGTAGCCAAAGGGTCAGAAATCACTCAATTTCGATTATTTTTTAATTTTTGAAAGATTTTTAAATAATCAAAGTTAAGGTAGAAAATCAAATGTTTTACACACACAAAGGTTTTTGCTAAGATATAAAATATTTGTAAAAATAAGTGATGTGAGTGTAGGTAATCTCCAATATACCTTTCATCTAAAATGTCATCTATGAGTAATGAGGATGATAAATCTAATGTCAACATTTTGAATGCCGATGAAGCTTTTTAGAGAGGTAAATCAAGAACCCAAAGTGTTTTGGCAAAATGGAACAAGAAAACTACCAATTAGGGAACAAATGAGTATGTGAATACTTTCATAAAATCCCTATTTGTTTGTTTTATGGACAAAACAAAATAACTAACAATTACAAACAATCAAAATGAAATTCTTATCAACTATGACGCAAGGCCCTACTGAAATCAGAAAAAGATAGAATTTACAAATAGTTTCAGCCGAAAAACTATAAGATACTTCTTCAAAGACATTGTACGAAGTACTCGGAGCCTACTTTCTTGAAACACACTAGTAAACTCATTAAAATACTAATGTGGGAAGAAATCATTACGAAATAGTAAGCAATAATATATATATATATATATATATATATATATACTATAACATCCAACATATTTTGGCATTGGAGGTGACTAGTTCCCTCTGCCAACCTACGTTGGGCGTCATAATTAAAATACCATTCTTAGCATGTGATAGAAATATGAGACAACAATTTTTTTTCCACAAGATATAATCCGAATTTAATTCAGTGAATATAAACATCCACACAATAAATTCCATCACCATGCTAACTCCAGAATAAAACTTAACTCCAAAAGATAGATTAATGGTTAAATGAAATCATCCAACTGTAACTCAAACTAAAAAGAAACGGTAAACAACTGTGGAACCGAATAGCCAACCAAATCCATAAATAATTATCTAATAAAAAAATAATGGAATGAAATAAATTTAAACTACTAAATCAATAAAATAATTATAGTTTCACTCCACGAATCTCTAATCAAATCTATATAACTACTCCAACAACTATATCTAAAATGTTAGTCAAGTGAGTAGGTAAGAGCCCATCACACGAATATCGACGACTCATCCTAATTAGGATCTATGAAGCCAGACATAAGCATCATAATAAATAAATATTAAATAGAGTATTTTAAATTACGCGATATAATAACATGCGAGTAAAGTAAAACAACACTAATTACCCTCATAAACTAAGTCACCCCATTATTGAAGTCCAATTATATTATTTTGACATTTACTTATGCTAAAGCTAATAACTTAATTTAATGCAATTAGGCAATTATTATTAAATCGACTCCACTATAGCCAGTCGACCTTTCTATTGATCCTGCACATATTTCAACACGCCTAAAATTATCAACACATCATACCCATTACCATCATTATAGCCATATGGTTGAAATTTTGTTAGTCTAGCATATATTGGTGACGTTCCATGCATGACACGTCACTATAGCCAGAAAGCCTAATTATCGGTAGCCCCGGATATTTTGGTGACACCAACACACACCCACATCACTATAGCCCGCCAACCCAATTATCATTAGTTCTGCATATATTGGTGACTCAAACCTACACCCATGTCACTATAGCCAACGACCCAATTATCGTTAGTCCTGCACATATTGGTGATGCTAAATCTTTTTTTAATACTAGTTTATTATCTTAGGCATTAATTATTAATTATTAATCAAGTTCTATTTATTCGCAATTAGCCCCACCCATAATTCGGATATCACAACCTAAATTCACTCCTAGTCTCATATATAGGGACCACCAAACCATAAGTATTATCTAGTCTATCTCTTATGAAGAATACCTACCAAAAATCACAACCTACTCTCGTACCTTGGGTAAAACAATAGTGTAATAGAGTACTACCTAGCCCCACCCATGAAATACCCAAACGTACAAGCACACACTCACTAGGGTTATACTTAGATAGTGCCAACAATAACAATGTCTACCTACTAGTTCGATACCTAACAAGTAACCTATGAAACAAGTGATATTACAACTACTTCCCGAAATCCAAACATTCCCACATCGTCAAAATAATAGCACAAACAATCTCCACTTAAACTATATTTTAATTAAACACCATAATTCTCCAATTAATCCTACTATTTTGGTTCCATTTAAATCTCATTTATTTATTTATGTAATAGCCAAATTTTACCAAATAGTTACACGAGTTGTCCAACTCTATAATTCCAATACGAGTCATATTTCAACAATTCAACACGTAATCCGAAATAAATATGTGTAATAACAATCCTACACAATAATAAATTCATTGTACAATATACACATATAATATTGTAATTCTAGGAGTCGAGATATTATTTCAAGTTTATTTTTTAATTTTAACACGCCATTCATCCCACAAATCTACCGTAACCCAAAATACTAATCTAAGCATGCCCTTGTTTCAAGTCTTAAATCATATTTTAGATTTAATAAAAACAACCCCAAATTTCCTTTCACTTTTCCTAATTAATCTTTCCAATTATTATTAAAAAAAATAATTAATTAAGGCTAAGGCAATATTTAAAACATATAACACTTAAGGGGAACAATTTATATATTCATTCTTGAAAATAAATTGCCTCGAAAATATGATTACATGGTTGTGATCCTCTCACAAAAATAAGAAAGACTCGTTCTTTGTGGATCTTGAGAAAACTTAATTTTATCTTCAAAACTTGAGTTCAAACTTGTTTTTAATGGTTTTTAGGCTTGTAGAAGAGAGAAAATAAATTTTAGGAGGCTACTGCTTTTTTAGATGAATTAAAGTGTTCGAAAAAGTCTATACCCGAGGCTTTTTCATATATGAAAAAAAGGAGTTTGAAACCAACTCGAACATATAAAAATAATCGTATTCGCCAAATCTCTCCTGGAATGAATCGATCCCCCTAGGGACGAATCGATTCCCCCTAAGAGAATTTGTTCCCCTCTATTAAGATGATAGAGAAGAAAAGATGAAAAAAAATCGTATTTTGTTCCTGATTTCGAATCCGAGTAAAATCTTATTTTTTTATATCAAAATTAACAATTTTAAACACTAAAAAGAATTAAATCCAATAAAAAAATATTTTTTAGCTTTTTGATTTATAAAAAGATATTTACGGTCCAAAATCACGGGGTAGTACAATCTCCCCCACTAACTTACAAATTTTGTCCTCAAAATTTGGCAAAGCTTAAACGTAAAATGTAAAGTCACGTAAATAAAATAAGTCTCGCATATGCCTACCCGTAAAATGCCACGATTTAATGCCCATATACCTAATCCAATCCCAGACGCACCTATACCAGAAGAAGTACAATTAAAATTACACGATTTCACACCCATACACCCAATCCCAAGCTCACATATACCATAAGAAGAGTACAATTATATATATATATATGTGTGTGTGTGTGTGTGTGTGTGTGGGTGTGTGTGTGTGTGTGGGTGTGTGTGTGTTTGTGTGTGTGTGTGTGTGTCTCTTAACAATGAAAATAATGGCGTATCACGCTCCCCCACGAATCACCAGTCGATTATATCTTCAAAAGTCATAGCAAAGCTTAAGTGCTCAAATCAAATGACATCACCACATCGATACTAGAGATACTTAACATTGGTACTAACGATCTTTAAAATAAATCTAGCCTTCGAAATGAACTCTAATGATCCTCACATCAAGAATACTATTCCTAACCTCAATGCCAATAAAGATCTTAACACAAAATTCCCTATCTCGGAGAAACAAAACTAACACATATGCTACACCTAATATTTTAGAGAGTACGAATCAACAAAGAGAATCAAAGACCGATAATGCAGAAGCTATGACAGACTCAAAACCTGCGAGACCTAAGACCATGCTCTAATACTAACTATGATACCCCAGCGTATTTTGGCATTAGAGATGACCAGTCCCCACTACTAACATATGCTAGGTATCGTGATTAAAATACCATTCTTAGCATGTGACAAAAATATGAGACATTAAAACCTTTTTCTCACAAGATAGAATCCGAATTTAATCCAATAAATATAAACATTCACACAATAAATTCCATTTTCATGCTAACTCCAGAATAAACTTGAACTCCAAAAGATAGATTAAAGATTAAATAAAATCATCTAACTATAACTCTAACTGAAAAGACACCGTAAATAATTGTGGAACCGAATAGCCCACCAAATCCATAAATAATTGTCTCATAAATAAAACATTGGAATAAAATAAATTTAAACTACTAAAGAAATAAAATAACTCCAACTGCACTCCACGAATCTCTAATCTAATCTATGAAACTACTCCAACAATTATACTTGAAATATTAGTCAACTGAATAGGTCATAGCCCATCGCATGAATATTGGTTACTCCTCCCAATTAGGATCCCTGAATCCAGACATAAACATCATGAGAAATAAATATTACAATAGAGTAGTTTAAATTACACGATATAAGAACATATGAGTAAAGTAAAATAACACTGACCACCCTCACAAACTAAGTCACCCCATTACCATTATTCATGTCCAATTATATAATTTGGATATTTAATTGTGTTGAATAATTTAACTTAATTTAATGTAATTAGATAATTAATTTTAAAGTTATACCATTATAGCCAGCCAACCTTTCTATTAATCCTGCACATATTCAGGCATGCCTAAAATTATCAACACATCACACCCATTCCCATCACTATAGCCAAACGGCCGAATTTCATTAGCATCGTAAGTAATATTGATGTTCCACTCTCGACACATCACTATAGCTACACAGCCCAATTATTGTTACCCCTACACATATTGATGATGCCCCACGTCACTATACCCAGCTAACCCAATTATCGCCAGTTTTGTACATATTGGTGATGCAAACCTACATCTAGGTCACTATGGCCAACCATCCCAATTATCGTTAGTCTTGCACATATTGGTGATACGAAATCTATTTTTAAACCGTTTATTACCTTATAAATTAATTATTAATTCTTAATCAAGTTCTCTTTATTCACAATTCTCCCCATCCATATTTCGAATATCATAACCTAAATTCACTCCTAGTCTCATGTCTAGGGATCACCAAACCATAACTATTACCTAGTTTATCACCTATGAAGAATACCTACCAAAAATCACCACCTAGTCTCGCACCTAGGCTAAAAGAATAACATAATGGAGTATCACCTAGCCCCACGCTGGAAATACCTAACCGTATAAGAACACACTCTCTAGTCCCATGCTTAGAAAGTTCCAACAATGACAAAGTTTACCTACTAGTCTCGTGCGTAGAAAGAAACTTATAAAACCAGTGATATTACAACTACTTCCAAAAATCCCAACATTCCCGCAATGTCAAAATAATAACACAATCATTCTCATCTTAAATTATATTTTAATTAAACACTATAATCCTCCAATTAATCCTATGATTTTGATTCCATTCAAATAACATTTATTTAATGATATAATAACCAAATTCTACCAAATAATTACACAAGTTGTAATTTCTGTAATTCTAATACTGGTGATTTTTCAACAATTCAACATGTAATCCAAACCAAATATGTGTAATAATAATCCTACAGATTAAGAAATTTGCTATACAACATACATGTAATACCCAGATATAGTAATTCAATTAAATTATTCTATAAATTGTGATTAGTAAGGATTGAAGAGGATTATTCGAAATCTATGGGAAAATTGAAGAAAAATAAAATAATAGAAAACAGGGTCGTTCAAATAACATGAAAGGATCATTAGAAGCTAGCTAGCATGTCTGAGAAAGCCCGTTCCTCGCAAAGGGTGATTTCAACAAAAATGGTGGCACCAAATTTAATTATGCTGAAACGACTTTTTAAACCGATTTTATATTACTTATCCTAATCGTGGAACTATGTGATAAAACAGATAAATAAAACCACGGAAATACAACACGATCAATATGAGGAAAAAACTCCTTTCGGGTAAAACCTTTTATTTCACTATAAACTGTAAATCACAACTTATAAGGGTTACGGTAAAATCTGCATTGGATTAAAGTGCAGAAAACCCATAAGAGTCATAGCTCTAAATCAGCAAGGAGAACCCTCGAATCATCCCAATGACCGCAGTCCTTGTCGTCAGCCCAATACCTATCTCAAATTGTACCTAGTCAGCCATGGAGTGCCTCTCCACAAGGTGTATGCAAATAGATACAAAGAATCTAGGGTTCTAAACTAATTCACAATAATCATATTCAAGAATGCTTTGGTTGTGAATTAAAAAGAATTTTGACACACAAAACATGAAGAACTTTTGTCCAGAATTTGGCACTGCATTTTCGTTAAAAGTGTTGAGAAAAAGTGAACCACGAAACAGGTATTTATACTAATAAAAAATTCCTTAAGGAGGTGGCTCGCTCGAACAAAATCATATGTCACTCAAACGACTTCGCGCAACATTGCCTTGTCGCTTGAACGCCCATCTGTGTCGCTCGAACGATGCAAATGAATTTTGTTTTTTCCGCTATAGTACTTAGCCAAATATCTTAAAACAAGAGAAACTCATTATTGTTCAACCAGTTTTAATTTTAAGAGAACTTTTCATAAAAACCATTTTATAAACACATTTTATAAATATTCATTTTGGCTTAGAAAAAAATCATGTTCATCATGTTATATAAAACAAACATACCAAAACTAATTGAATGAATTAAATAAAACTATAAATTAGTTTTATACCTTTTGGGATGTTGAAAAGTCTTCATTCTTTGGAGATCTTTGTGTTCGGTTTCTCTTAACATTGCGTGACGATGTGTAACGGTATACGCCAAACTAGTCTAAAGCTATGTTTTGAACATTATTGAAAAATATGTTCTTATAAATCTCCTAATTTGGCTATGCCGGTACAAAACATACAAAATGTCCGAAACTCCAAATTAAAATTGAAACTCTCCTAATGCAAAGTTACTAATACCCTCCCAACCCTAGAAAAATTGAATGGTATAGTTTATTCGTCTTTAAAAAACTTCATCTTCCCTTTTTCAAATATGTCTTCATCCGTGTGTTTGAGCTTTCCGTAATTAGCTATTTACACACATGAGATAACAAACATATACCTTCATGACGCATCGAGTTTGATATGAGATAAACATAAATTGAAATATCAATGAGATATACATACATCGTATATCAAATCAAATCAAGTCTTCCCCATAATGCAAACTCTAAAACTCCCCCATAAATCAAACTCCTAAAAAAACTCCATTTTAATTTGCTCTGCCCCATTGTTTTTATCAAAATAAACAAATCGATAAAGAAGTAGTGGACTTAAAATGAGAATTTTCTTTTTCCCAAAATTTAATTCTTTTCACAAACGTCAAATTCAAACTATTAATATCGTTAAAACAAGGAGAATCCATCAAGAGAAAAAAAAACAAGCACAAGAGTGATTCAAAAAAATTGCAATCACCCAAAGAGTGGTAAACAAGATCTAATGCAATAAATTAGTGTAACTCGCTCTGATACCAATTTGATAATGCCCGTTATTCGTACAAGGTGATTTTAACAAAAAATGCGACACCAATTTTAATTATGCTGAAACGAATTTTTAAACCGATTTTATCTTATTTATCCTAAACATGCAACGATGTGATAAAACAGATAGATCAAACCAAGTAAATAGAGCACTATTAATATGAGGACGAAATACCTTTCGGATAAAACTTTTTATTTCACTATAGACTGTAAATCATAACTTATAGGGATTACAATGAAATTTGCAATGGATTAACGTGCAGAAAATCCATAAAAACTATAACTCTAAATTATCAAGGAGAACTCTCAAGTCGTCCCAATAACCGCACTCATCGTCAACCCAATACCTCTCTCAAATGTTACCTAGTTAGCTATGGAGTGCCTCTCCATAAGGTGTATGCAAATAGATACAAATAATCTAGGGTTCTAAACTAATTCACAATAATCATATTCAAGGATGCTTTGGTTGTGAATTAAAAAGTGTTTTGACACACAAAACTTGAAGAACTTTTGCCCAGAATTTGGCACTACGTTTTCGTCAAAAGTATTGAGAAAAAGTGAACCACAAAACATGTATTTATACTAATAAAATATTCCTTAAGTAGGCATCTCACTCGAACGACTCCGCGCGATATTGCCTTGTCACTTGAACGACCATCAATGTTGCTCGAATGATGCAAACGAATTTTCTTTTCTCCGCTGAAGTACATAGCCAAATATCTTAAAACCAAAAAAACTCATTACTGTTCAACCAGTTTTGATTTTAAGAGAACTTTTTATAAAAAAAACATTTTATAAACACATTTTATAAATATTCATTTGTGCTTAGAAAAAAATCTCGTTCGTCATTTTATAAAAAACAAACATCCTAAATAAAATTGCATGAATTAAATCAAAACTCTAAATTAGTTTTATACCTTTTGGGATGTTGGGAAGTCTTCATTATTTGGAGATCTTTGTGTTCAGTTGATCTTGACATTTCATGACGATGTGTAACGATATACGCCAAACTAGCCTAAAGCTATGATATAAACTGTGACAACGCGGATATAATTATGATAAATTGTATTTGAATCATGATTAACTTATGTGATATGGATAATGTGGTATTAATATATATCTATAATATTGGTATATCATATTTATCTAATCCTACCTTCAAAAATAGTGAAATATTGAATTGTGTACAAACAAAAAATTTAGAAGTTTTCTGTAGGAAGGTTCATGTTGGAGACTAGTTTTAACCCTAATATTATAACAATTGACTCGAGGTCAAAACTATATAGTTGTAGGTATGTGGGTAGTCTTTGTGATACAACAAACAACGCGTCAAAATGGGAGGTTACTCCTTGACTCGGAATGAGGGAGAATTGTATATTACAGACATGATATGCAATCATGATTCAGAAAGTTAGGTCATTCATTATGAATGATCCGGATAAGTTAATACATAATTATATATCCATGATTTATTGCATTTAATTTTGTGCAGTAGTGTGGTAGTGATGCATTCACTGAGCTATTTTTCTCATTGTTCCTATGTTTATGTTTTTCAGGTAACGTGATGTCACTACCAAATCTAAGAGGTCAGGTTAGGTTATCCACGAATGGGTGAAACAATAATTTTGTTTAAATGTAAATGATTTAATTAAGTAACTTATCCTTCAAGAAAGTTTGTGTAATACCCCGTACTTTTGGCTATATTTATTTTTGGGATTAATTAATTAAATGCGTATTAATTGGAAATTAATCCGGGTTATAAATACTAACGAGATGCGAGTTGGTATTTGATTATGTGCATACATGTTTTGATATATGTATTTGGTATTATAAAAGTTGTCGTGAGATTTATATACATCATTTTAGAAATTTTGTTGAGACGCGTGGGACCGCCGCGTCACGATGTAATATTTTGATTATAAAAAGTGAATTTAAAATCTATAAACCGTATGGTCATTTTGAGTGCGCCAATGCGTCCGGAAGGGTCCAGGTAGTCAGAAAACACTAGCCGGGGGTGTAGTTTGGGTCTCGGGGTATTTTTAGGCCATACCGGCAACTTAAAGGGTATTTTGGTAATTTTACATTTTGAGGAATTAAAAGTGACGAAAATTGGGAGTTTTAATATGATGTGGATTTAACCCACTAAACCCACTAACCAACCCATATTAACCCATTAAGCTACGGAGGCTATCATTAGGTTTACAAACTCTCCCAAAGAAAACCCTAGCCACCTTAAGCCACCATTGGAGGAGAAGCTTGGAGAGAGGGAATTCTGCAGAAATCTTCACCAAACCAACACCAAAATCAGAAATCCAATCAAGGCAAGTGTTTTAATCATATTTAAATTCATAGAATGTTTCTTCCATGTTAGAAAATTGATGAATTACAATTGTTCTTGAAAGATAATGAAAACCCATGTAGTTTGGAGCTTAGAACTTGAAATTATTGAGGAGAATTGCATGTAGAATGATAGGTAGATAATTATTCTCATGATATCTGTGATAGGAAGGAATTAAAATGGATTTATAGTGAGTTAATTCATGATTCAAAAGTTAGGGTTCATGTTCTTGAAATAATTGGAGAAAAAGTGTAGAGATTTATATTTTGGTTGATGTTAAAGAGATTTAATCCTTGAAAACATGTTAGGAGTTGACTTGAATATGTTTAGGATGAATTAGAGACCCTAAAACGTTGTTGGGATGAACTTTGGAAGAGATTAGGAGTGATAAAATTGGATAAAAATGAGATGGGGAAAAATCTGGGACGAAACTGGCAGCTCGTTAGAAGCCCCTACCCAGGTCGTTCGAACGAACTCGTTCGAACGAACTCGTTCGAACGAGCTTCTAACGAGTTGACCAGTCGCTGCTAACGAAAAGGGATTTCATTCGATATCTCATTCGAACGAGATATCGTTAGAAGGTACAGTTCATTCGAACGAACTGGAATCTCGTTCGAACAGCCTCGTACGAACGAGACTTCTAACGAGTTGACAGAGGAATCTCGTTCGAACGAGACTTCTAACGAGTTGACAGTTTGGTCCTTTTTGGACTATTTTGATTTTTGGAGTCCCGTAAACTTGTTCGAGGATATAGATAACCTTCCTTTGATGATGTAAGGATAGATTTGGGACTTTTGGGTTATTGCGAGGAGTAAATTTATATACAAGAGATTTAATTCAATGAACCGTTTGGGTTGAGACGTGAGTGTCTACTACGACGTGAGAATCGATTATGGCGCGTATGATGATAAACCAGAATAATATAAGTGTAGATATTATAAGTTAGTACGAGAAAGCGATATGTACTACGATTAAACTACGGGATTACTAAGACATGTGTTTACTTAGTACTGGTATATGATTTGTGTGTATGACATACCTACCATACTTGCTATCATGGGAGGTTTGCGTTCGCTTAGGGCCCTCTAATCCTTGTGTTTCCCGGATTTAGACTGGTTACCTTGATGAACATAGGTCATAGAAAGACTTATTGGGAGATTAATAAGTCCGCTGATCGTAGGAGCGTAGGTATGTGCGTGACCTATGTGATGTGACTGTGTTCGCCTCCACTATTTGTGATTTGTGTTATCTGAACTATTCCTGAGAGATTCGGAATATGTGATCCTTATGTACGTGATGTACCGGGATGGATAGCAGAGTATGTGTGCACCGCAGCTTAGTTCTCGTGGTGCTTATATTGTATATTTATGATGTGAATAATATACACTTAATTAATGGGAACCTTCATGTTAATGTTGTGAATATAATTACGGTATCGCTTCGAGAAATATAGCAAGTTAACTGATAGTGATATATATTGCATAATGAGCATCTGAGTTTGCGTTAAACCCCTACTTAATTACGAGCGTTATTACGTTAATAGAACCGAGTAATAAGGGTAAGACCTATGATAGTCTAGCTAGATACGTTGTCACTTAGCTAGTAGTTTGTATCACTCTAGATGGGTACTTACGTTAGGAGTGAACAGTTAGACGAGAGGTGAGAATATCATGTGAGTGCACGTCCTAACATGTACTTTGCATTTAATGTTTTAAATGTTTTTAAAGAACTTGCAGTTTTTTTTTAAAATATAACTCCACATTCGGGCTCTGACCCGTTTGCTTTTCAAATCTCTTTTCTTATAAAACCATTTTAGGTGCCCAGCCACAGGGACACCAAGCTTAGGATTCTCATTCAGGTGACGAGTTGTAGCTGTTTGTGGAAGCTACAGGGATTTGCTTGTAGACGCTTCTATCTTTTGGATTCCAGAGTCACTATCTATCAGTTGTAGGGCATGTTGCCCATTTCTATTAGAGACATCTTTTACATTACAGTTTTCAGACTTTGATTTGTATTGTTTTAGCATTCTGTTATTTATTTCAGTATGGGATTGTAGTGAGGAGTTTTCCTCCAGACTTTATTTACACTATGTGATGGTTATTCGTTTTACTTCAGTATGGTGAGTGGTGTTACTTATTTCTTCATTACACTTGTTGCATTTTAATCAGACTTTAATTAAAATTTGGCACTTACTTTTTAAATACTAGGTGGTTAGTAAGATTAAAATGTTTTCGACAGTGATGCTATTAACTGAGCCAACTTGGCATTTTGAATTAATTTAATAAAGGAGTAGCTACCCGGTATTTAATTAGTCGGGGTGTCACAGGTGGTATCAGAGCATCAGGTTCTAGTGTCCTTTAGGATCTGTACGGCTATTATGTTTCCGCTACGTTTCTTTAATATAGAGCCCTATATTTTAGGACTGTTGTACTCTTTTTGTGTATGCTTCGTTCTTCAGCTATTTTAAGTTTATAAACAGCGAACTTATAAACTTTGTTCTTATTTCAGATGCCTCCACGACATGCACGATGAGTTCCCAGGGATGCCACGCCCGAACCCCAGCCCGCTCCAGTTCAGGGCATGATGAACGCCGCTGAGGTTGCAGCTATAGTAGCTCAAGCGGTAAATGCCGCCATTGCCGTTGTTCAGCAGGCACCACCTCAGGCGCCGGTTTCCGCGCCAGTACAGGTTAATGCATTCCCGTCTGCTTGGGAGCGTGTACGTGATGCTTTTTAGAAAGCGCATCCGCCAGAGTTTGCAGGTAGCTCAGATGTGGTAGTCTCGAGCCAATGGAGGAATGACATGCAGAGGCACTTGAGGATGTATGAGTGCACGGATGTTCAGAAGCAGGTGCTAGCTACTTTCAAGCTGGTTGGATCTGCACTGCAGTGGTGGGAGTCTATTACCACCACGGAGGAGAGGGATACTCTCACGATTCAGGAGTTCTGGGTGCGGTTCGACCGCAAGTACTTTCCGTCAGCTGTTCATACAGAAATGAGGAGGAGATTGATGAGTCTGAAGCAGGAAGGTAAAACAGTGGCCGAGTATGAGGCCGAGTTCACTAATATGTTGAATATCGTTCCAGATGAGATACCAACAAAGAAGAAGAAAATTGAGAAGTTCACCGACGGGTTAACTTGGAGGATCCGTCAGCATCTGCTAGGGAACCTATCGTTGGCCACTTATTCTGATGTGGTTAACGCTGCATTGTTACACTGCCAAGACCACCATTTTCATATGGCCGAGGGCAAGAGGTCGGGGGAGTCTAGCCATTAGGGCAGGACTGGAGGACATGGTGCCAGCGGGGCACAATCTGGTTAGGGGCAGAGACAGAATGAGCAGGGCTTCCAGCAGGGAGATAATAAGAGGTTCCGGCCAGGGAACTACAGACAGGGACAGGGAGGTTTCCTTCAGGTCCATCAGGGTCCAAACGGCCATCAGGGCCAACAGGGGCAGAATGGGCAGCAGTTTCACCAGGGCCAGCAGGGCCAAGGGAGGAATGGTAACGGCCACCAGGGCCGGGGACAGCAGGGGCAGAGAGGAGGGAACTTCCCAGGGAACTGTTTCGTTTGTGGCAAGACTGGCCATAAGCGATAGGATTGTCCTGATAGGGGCAGGGCCCCACAGCAGCAGCAGTAGGGTGCTCGCCAGGAGCCACAGAGACCTATGTTTCTCGCCGCTCTTCCCGCACCGCCACAAATGGTAGCATTGCCACCCATTCCAGCAGTCCCAGCTCAGCAGGGGCAGCTACAGTATGGACGTGTCTACAACGTCCACCAGGCTGCAGTTCCACAGGCACCGCCCGCGATTGAGGGTACGTTTCCTATCCATGGCACTATGGGTCGGGTATTATTTGATACGGGTGCTACACACTGTTTTATAGCTACACACTTCGTGAAAGCTTTAGGATTGTTAGCTACGGCAGAGAGCACAGTGACGTGTGTCGACTCACCATTGGGGAGTGGGTCACTTATATTCTTTATATGCCGGGGAGTGGGAGTAGATATTGGTGGTTTGGTATTACCTGCAGACATGTTAGTGTTAGACATGCATGTTCACGATGTGATTATTGGGATGGATTGGCTCGTACCTTATAGGGCCATGATTGATTGCTTCAGTAGGAGCATTGTTTTTGCCATTCCGGGGTAAGAGATGTTTGTAGTGGCGATGCCTCGCCCAGAGGGAGGATCGACCGCTCATCTGTATTACATTGAGGAGGATACCTCTAAGGAGGTAGTGATTCCTTTAGATTCTATCCCAGTAGTCAGGGAGTATTCGGATGTGTTTTAGGAGATACCAGGCTTACCACCCAGTCAAGAGATAGACTTTGTTATAGATTTGCTACCGGGTACGAGACCTATAGCACGCGCACCGTACCGTATGAATCCAGCTGAGATGAGGGAGTTACGGGATCAGATAGAGCAGCTGTTAGGTCAGGGCTTTATTCGCAGGAGTACCTCACCTTGGGGCGCTCCAGTTTTGTTTGTGAAGAAGAGGGACGGTTCACTGAGATTGTGTGTGGACTACCGAGAGTTGAATAAGGTCACGATACGGAATAAGTATCCGTTGCCTCGAATCGATGACTTATTCGACCAGTTGAGGGGAGTTTCTTTCTTCTCAAAGATTGACTTGAGATCGGGATACCATCAGTTGCGTATCAGGGAGGAGGATGTCTCGAAGACTGCGTTCTTGTCGAGATATGGTTCTTACGAGTTTCGGGTTATGCCTTTCGGTTTAACCAACGCTCCAGCTGTGTTTATGGACTTGATGAACAGAGTGTTCAGGGATTTCCTAGACTAGTTTGTCATCGTCTTCATTGATGATATTCTGGTTTACTCCCAGACAGAGGAGGAGCACGCCGAGCATTTGAGGCAGGTTTTGCAGACACTTCGTCAGAACGAGTTGTATGCAAAATATGAGAAGTGCGGGTTTTGGCTGAAGGAAGTCCAGTTTTTGGGGCATATCATTTCTGACCGGGGAATATCTGTTGATCCGGGGAAGGTGTCAGCGGTGAGGGAGTGGGGACAGCCCACGACACCAACTGAGATTCGTAGTTTCTTGGGTCTAGCAGGATACTACAGGAGGTTTATTCGGGGCTTCTCAGAGATAGCAGGTCCTTTGACACATCTGACTCGTAAGGGTGTGCCATACATCTGGAGTGATGCCTGTCAGTTGGCATTCGATGAATTGAAGGACAAATTGACCTCAGCACCTGTGTTAGCATTGCCGAGACCGGGAGTTGAGTATTTGGTTTACACCGATGCGTCTTTACAAGAACTGGGAGGTGTACTGCAGCAGGAGAGACAGGCCATAGCTTATGCTTCCCGTAAGCTTAAGCCTCATGAGAAGAATTACCCCACGCATGATTTGGAGTTGGCAGCAGTGGTATTTGCCCTATGAATTTGGAGGCACTATCTTTTAGGGGAGAAGTTCCAACTGTTCACGGACCACAAGTCCCTACAGTACCTGTTTACGCAGAAGGAATTGAATATGCGGCAGCGTAGGTGGCTTGAATTTGTGAAAGACTACCAGTTCGACATCCAGTACCACCCGGGTAAGGCTAACGTGGTGGCAGACGCGTTGAGCCGTAGGCCAGCAGATGAGGTGGCAGAGGTGTGGAAGGCTAAGTGGAAGGAATTGGGACACCAGGATGCAGTGGCCCGATCTTTCATGTCTGTGATGACCGTTACACCGCTGATTGTCACGAAGGTAGTACGGGCACAGGCCAATGACTCGTTCTGTCAGGAGCAGATAGTTCGGTCACTAGCAGAGGGAGCCGAGTCCTATACCGTTAGCTCAGACGGGGGATTACGCTTCAATGGGAGATTGGTAGTTCCGAAAGGAGAGGAATTACGGCACGATGTGATGACAGAGTCGCACGGCTCACGGTTCGCGGTACATCCCGGAGGGGACAAAATGTACCAAGACATGAGATGGCAGTATTGGTGGAGCGGTATGAAGAGAGATATCGCTGAGTTTGTTTCAAAATGCGCCACTTGTCAGCTTGTAAAAGTGGATCATCAGAGACCGGCAGGATTTCTACAGCCATTGGAGGTCCTGGTGTGGATGTGGGAGAGCATATCCATGGACTTTATTACGGGTTTGCCTACGTCGCAGAGGGGCCACGACTCCGTTTGGGTAATTGTGGACAGGTTGTCCAAGGTCGCTCACTTTTTACCCGTAAGGACTGACTACACTACGGGACAGTATGCCCAGCTCTTCATTTCAGATATTGTGAGACTTCACGGTGTGCCCCTAAATATCGTGTCTGACAGAGACAAGATATTTGTTTCGCGGTTTTGGGAAAGTTTCCAGGAGGCCATGGGCACGGAATTGCGGTTTAGTACGGCGTATAATCCGCAGACTGATGGGCAGACTGAGCGCACAAATCAGATGTTGGAGGACATGCTACGCATGTGCATTATTGACTTTGGGGGTGGATGGGAGCAGTACCTTCCACTGGTGGAGTTTGCTTACAACAACTCCTATCAGTTCACTATTGGCATGGCTCCGTTTGAGGCATTGTACGGTAGGCCTTGTCGTTCCCCAACATGTTGGTTAGAGGTGGGGGACAACAAACTTCTTGGACCGGAAGTGATTCAGGATACTTCGGCAAGGATTGAGTTGATTCGGAGTCGCATTCGGGTAGCTCAAGACAGGCAGAAGAGTTATGCTGATGCGAAGAGATTTTTCAGGGAGTTCCAAGTAGGGGATCAGGTTTTGCTCAGGGTATCTCCTATGAAGGGGATTATGCGTTTCGGGAAGAAGGGGAAGTTGGCGCCAAGGTATGTGGGGCAGTTTCCTATTATTGAGCGGATCGGACCGGTTGCGTATAGACTCGGGTTACCGGAGCATTTGCATCGGATTCACGATGTGTTTCATATTTCCTCGCTAAGGAAATACCTTAGAGATAATTTGGATCATTCTCACATTGCTGTGGAGGACATCGATCTCCAGCCTGATAGCTCCTATGAGGAGGGGCCGATTGCTATTTTGGACCGAAGCGAGAGGAAACTGCGGTCAAAGATAGTTCCGTTAGTGCGTGTTCTGTGGCGACATCACAATGTCGAGGAGTCCACATGGGAGTGCGAGGATGAGATGCGCGAACGTTATCCAGAGTTGTTTTTGGCAGGTACTTTCTAGTTTCGAATTTCGGGACGAAATTCAGTTATTAGGGGGGAAGTATGTAATACCCCGTACTTTTGGCTATATTTATTTTTGGGATTAATTAATTAAATGCGTATTAATTGGAAATTAATCCGGGATATAAATACTAACGAGATGCGAGTTGGTATTTGATTATGTGCATACATGTTTTGATATATGTATTTGGTATTATAAAAGTTGTCGTGAGATTTATATACGGCATTTTAGAAATTTTGTTGAGACGCGTGGGACCGCCGCGTCACGGTGTAATATTTTGATTATAAAAAGTGAATTTAAAATCTATAAACCGTATGGTCGTTTTGAGTGCGCCAACGCGTCCGAAAGGGTCCAGATAGTCAGAAAACACTAGCCGAGGGTGTAGTTTGGGTCTCGGGGTATTTTTAGGCCATACCGGCAACTTAAAGGGTATTTTGGTAATTTTACATTTTGAGGAATTAAAAGTGACGAAAATTGGGAGTTTTAATCTGATGTGGATTTAACCCACTAAACCCACTAACCAACCCATATTAACCCATTAAGCTACAGAGGCTATCATTAGGTTCACAAACTCTCCCAAAGAAAACCCTAGCCACCTTAAGCCACCATTGGAGGAGAAGCTTGGAGAGAGGGAATTCTGCAGAAATCTTCACCAAACCATCACCAAAATCAGAAATCCAATCAAGGCAAGTGTTTTAATCATATTTAAATTCGTAGAATGTTTCTTCCATGTTAGAAAATTAATGAATTACAACTGTTCTTGAAAGATAATGAAAACCCATGTAGTTTGGAGCTTAGAACTTGAAATTATTGAGGAGAATTGCAAGTAGAATGATAGGTAGATAATTATTCTCATGATATCTGTGATAGGAAGGAATTAAAATGGATTTATAGTGAGTTAATTCATGATTCAAAAGTTAGGGTTCATGTTCTTGAAATAATTGGGGAAAAAGTGTAGAGATTTATATTTTGGTTGATGTTAAAGAGATTTAATCCTTGAAAACATGTTAGGAGTTGACTTGAATATGTTTAGGATGAATTAGAGACCCTAAAACGTTGTTGGGATGAACTTTGGAAGAGATTAGGAGTGATAAAATTGGATAAAAACGAGATGGGGAAAAATCTGGGACGAAACTGGCAGCTCGTTAGAAGCCCCTACCCAGGTCGTTCGAACGAACTCGTTCGAACGAGCTTCTAACGAGTTGACCAGTCGCTGCTAACAAAAAGGGATTTCGTTCAATATCTCGTTCGAACGAGATATCGTTAGAAGGTACAGTTCGTTCGAACGAACTGGAATCTTGTTCGAACAGCCTCGTTCGAACGAGACTTCTAACGAGTTGACAGAGGAATCTCGTTCGAACAGTCTCGTTCGAACGAGACTTCTAACGAGTTGACAGTTTGGTCCTTTTTGGACTGTTTTGATTTTTGGAGTCCCGTAAACTTGTTCGAGGATATAGATAACCTTCCTTTGATGATGTAAGGATAGATTTGGAACTTTTGGGTTATTGCGAGGAGTAAATTTATATACAAGAGATTTAATTCAATGAACCGTTTGGGTTGAGACGTGAGTGTCTACTACGACGTGAGAATCGATTATGGCGCGTATGATGATAAACCGGAATAATATAAGTGTAGATATTATAAGTTAGTACGAGAAAGCGATATGTACTACGATTAAACTACGGCATTACTAAGACGTGTGTTTACTTAGTACTGGTATATGATTTGTGTGTATGACATACCTACCATACTTGCTATCACGGGGGGTTTGCGTTCTCTTAGGGCCCTCTAATCCTTGTGTTGCACGGATTTAGACTGGTTACCTTGATGAACATAGGTCATAGAAAGACTTATTGGGATATTAATAAGTCCGCTGATCGTAGGAGCGTAGGTATGTGCGTGACCTATGTGATGTGACTCTGTTCGCCTCCACTATTTGTGATTTGTGTTATCTGAACTATTCCTGAGAGATTCGGAATATGTGATCCTTATGTACGTGATGTACCGGGATGGATAACAGAGTATGTGTGCACCGCAGCTTAGTTCTCGGGGTGCTTATATTGTATATTTATGATGTGAATAATATACACTTAATTAATAGGAACCTTCATGTTAATGTTGTGAATATAATTATGGTATCGCTTCGAGAAATATAGCAAGTTAACTGATAGTGATATATATTGCATACTGAGCATCTGAGTTTGCGTTAAACCCCTACTTAATTACGAGCATTATTATGTTAATAGAACCGAGTAATAAGGGTAAGACCTATGATAGTCTAGCTAGATACGTTGTCACTTAGCTAGTAGTTTGTATCACTCTAGATGGGTACTTACGTTAGGAGTGCACAGTTAGACGAGAGGTGAGAATATCATGTGAGTGCACGTCCTAACATGTACTTTGCATTTAATGTTTTAAATGTTTTTAAAGCACTTGCAGTTTTTTTTTAAAATATAACTCCACATTCGGGCTCTGACCCGTTTGCTTTTCAAATCTCTTTTCTTGTAAAACCATTTTAGGTGCCCAGCCACAGGGACACCAAGCTTAGGATTCTCATTCAGGTGACGAGCTGTAGCTGTTTGTGGAAGCTACAGGGATTTGCTTGTAGACGCTTCTATCTTTTGGATTCCAGAGTCATTATCTATCAGTTGTAGGGCATGTTGCCCATTTCTATTAGAGACATCTTTTACATTACAGTTTTCAGACTTTGATTTGTATTGTTTTAGCATTCAGTTATTTATTTCAGTATGGGATTGTAGTGAGGAGTTTTCCTCCAGACTTTATTTACACTATGTGATGGTTATTCGTTTTACTTCAGTATGGTGAATGGTGTTACTTATTTGTTCATTACACTTGTTGCATGTTAATCAGACTTTAATTAAAATTTGGCACTTACTTTTTAAATACTAGGTGGTTAGTAAGATTAAAATTTTTTCGACAGTGATGCTATTAACTGAGCCAACTTGGCATTTTGAATTAATTTAATAAAGGAGTAGCTACCCGGTATTTAATTAGTCGGGGTGTCACAGTTTGTGTAAGCATAAGTACTTTAATGTTGTAAAAAGTTTTTAATTGTATGGAATTATGCTGATGACTCTGTAATTAAGACTTGTGTTTATGGTTTGGTTAAATTAATTATGGTTTGAATCACTTTGACTTTCAAACTTAATTATAAGTAACTGGGTTGGGGTGTGTCATGAACATTGATAAAAAATATATTCTTACAATGTCACGCAAAGGGCGCGAGAAGTAGGGGTTCGAACGAGATGTTTCTGCATTACAATGGCATGTTACGCGAAGGTCGTACAAATGAATCATTGAACGAGGTTGATATGTCAATATAATGAAGTCCATGTCATTTGAATGACGTATGTCGAAAATATTTTATTCTGATTTGTCCTTATGCGTTGTCACATTTTTGGCCCTTAGATCTTTGAGTTGTCGCGCCTAGATGAGCCCAAAAGGGGTAATACGAGATTGTTAGCCTTTGGGAGGGTTTTATATGGGATTTTTGGTTTATTTGTGGTGTTTGAAGTTGGAAGAAGATAAGCGAGTGAGAGAAGGTGATCTTCCACCACCACAAAACTACCATGCTACCACCACCTCTCCACATTAAAACACCATATTTGTTACACATTCCACCATATTTGAACATTATACACCCATTTTCACCATGGATTAGGAGAGCTAAGAATTTTTGGAGAAGTGTTAGGGGATTTTTTGAGATGAAGATTAAGCTTTCATGGAGTTTTGAAGTGGGTTTTTGAAGGGGGGTTTGCTTGGAAGATTGAATGGAATATTTTGGAGGATGCATTTGGTAAACTCTTGAGGAAACTATTGAAGTTGGGGGTTGCTCCTCCTACACCAAAAATTCTTCCACCATTGGAGCCTTTAGAGGTGGGAAAATCTTGCTCTTAGTATTAATACTCTATTTTGCATTATTTGTAGTCTTATAGTTATATTACATGAGTAGGATGCATTTGATTAAATGATGAAATCATGTGTAGTAAAAAATAAACATTTAATTGAATAAAATTTTTGGTAAACTGTTATTTTGTTAACAATGATAAATGAATAAATATGTCAAAGTCTTGAAATATTGAAAGTTGTTATTTTGTGAAAATGGTGTATTTTCTAGAAAGTTTGATAATTAAACATTTTATGAAATAAAATGTTTGAACATGATGATTCATTTTATTAAACATTGGTGAAATAATGTTTTAATGTTTCTTGCAAAAATGAAGATTTTATGAAAAATAGACATCTGTTGAGTTTGAAGAAATTAAATGTCTTTTATGCCTTGAAAGTGTATTTTGCAAGTATGATGAATTTGTAGAATTTAAAAATATATTTAAACCATTTAATAGGATTTTAATATTTAAATTCCACCTTCTCATGCAAATAAACTTGTAGTATATGGATGATTAATGTATAAATAGGTTTAAATATGGAATAAAAAAAGGTGGAAATTATAGTCTTCAAGTGTATGAAAATAGTATTAAAGGTATAATGAATATGAGGTCGTAAGACTACATGTGCTGATAAAAAGAAACGACATTTTCTTATAAAATTAGTCTTCAGGTGTAATTAGATTTCTTGAATAAAGAAAGTAAAGAAATGACTAGTTTGGAAAATGGTTAATAAAAGTTTGAATAAGTGTTAATGGTTAAACATTAGAAAGTTTGTGTATGTAACTTAATAATGTTGTAAAAGATTAACACTTATGAAGTTGAAAATGATATAATAAGATATAGATGTTCCCAATTAAAAAGAATATTCTCTAAGGTTAAAAATGGTGTTAAGGTGTTAAAATACATATAGTGTGAGTAACTTAATAGTTTTTTTGCGAAATTAACACTAATAGAAATGGAGTAAAAGATGAGTTTGGAAATAAATGGGTAATATGGTAATTATACTTAATGTGGAACAATTTTATGAAATAAAATTGTTGGAAAAGGTTTTACACAAATTGTTCCTAAATGAATATTATTTTTTGAATAAAATCAAGGTTAATGTGTAAAGGACATGAAAGGGTGAAATTTTAAAGTGCAACACAATTGGGGTGAAATACTAAGTTTGGCTTCGATCGGGTAAAAAAAAGGTGAAATTATGTGGACATTTACAAAATGTTAAAACACATGTAATGGAAATCGAATAACATCCAAGAAATTAAGGAGGGACCCTGAGCCCTGGGGTGAAAGACCCAAAATAACTGGCCAGAGCATTTGGTATGCATAGCCGGCGGTGTGGAGCCCGTTGAAGTATGCGGTTTTTTGAACGATTTTAAGAAAGATAAAGAAATAGGGAACATGTCAAAAATGGATTGTGTAGTGAAATATGTTAATACAACCTAAGTGGAATGAATTAATAAATGTTCTAGTTGATTAGGCATATATTCTTCACATTTATCCCCTTAATTTCGGTATTTTTATGATCCCGTGTAGTGTAAATATCTTGGATTTGTCTCGTATTTATGTTACTAACCCCTTTTGGCAAGTATTTCGTGTTTTTTGTATTTCTCATGTGTTTTACAGGTATTTCACGCAAACTAGTGCGAAGGAGAACTCAAAACAGTGAAAGAAACCAAGAATCGAGAGTTGAAGGGCATTTTTGTAATTTTTCAGCCTTAGTTCGGAGGTGGGGACAACTAGAAAGTTGAATAGCTCTAAATTACAAGAACACTGAAAAAAACGGCACCTCAATCTGAGCTACGGTGAAGAAGTTACGATGTTTTGAAGTTGTGCGATAATAAAGAGAAATGGAACATGACCGATCCGAATGGAACCAAACCGATCCGGTGAGGACCGGACCGGTCCGGTCAAGAAAAAAAGAACTTATCCGGGACCAGATGGATCCGGTCCGGACCGGTCCGGTTGTGCGAATTGCTGTCATTAATTATGCATATTTTTGGCGTGTTGGATGGTGAAACTTGTGCCACAAGCTAATTGAGCTGTCAAATTCGAGACTTAGTGCTATAAAAGCCCATGCCCTACATATTTTGAAGGAGGCTAGGTTAGAGGTAGCTAGGTTGATAGTTCTAGAGAGAATTAGAGGTTGAACTTTAGGGTTAGATTTTGAGAGAAAATTTTCTATTCTTCAAGAGTTTTCATGAACCCTAGTTTGTAAGAAAATCTGCATTCCAATTCCATTTTTGTTGCTGAATTCAAGTAAAATCTTTCCATTCTCTAGTTTTATTATTTGAAAATTATTTACAATGTCTTGTAGATCTATAATTTTATATGTGAATTTATTCTTGAACCAAATCATGAGTAGCTAAATTCCCAAGGGTTGGGGTACATGAACTCAATCCAAGGCAAATTATTTATGTAAAAAATACAAGTTAAATTAAAATATTGATTGAATCGTGAAAGAAACTTATACAAATATTGTCAATCTTTTAATCTCTCTTGACCTAGGTACTTGAGATGTTTAAGAACGCTTTGCGAGTATAATTTATCATTCACCGCTTTATATTTATATTTGATATCATATGATGCGGGCTAGATCCCTCATATATGTAAAGCTTAGAATTTATAAAGACCGGATCCAGTCAATAATTTTAATTTATAATCCTAGTATTCTATACGGTAATTTGTTAAGGTTTGAGGGATTGTACTCCACCCTATTTTCTCATTCATCTTAATTAATTTAATTTCTTTATTTACCTTTTTTTTTTCCCTTTTCAACCATCATCATCTTTTTCACTTTTAATTTAGAAGTAATAAATCAGTTATATTCTATCAAACATTCCATGTGGATTCGATACCCAGACTCGCCACTATACTCCTTAAGAGTGTAGTTACAAGTTTAGGTTTCTTTGTATTGAGATTGGAAGCCGATAATAACGACTAGCATATTACACGGACGCTCGGTTTTTCCACTCGATCAAAAAATGGCGCCGTTGCCGATGAGTGTTTGTTATATATTATAATTGACTTACTGCTTCGTAAAAATAATAATAATAAATAAATAAAAAAGAAAAATGGGTGTCACGTTCTTGAATTGCCCACTTTGAAATGTCTTATTTTAACTCTTTTGGTGGCTTTAATTGTTATGCTAATAGTGAGGAGGAGGAGGCACTCAAGACTTATGACCATTGGATCAATATCACTAAAGATAATTATCAAAAATACAAGCCTAGTGCTAAGAAACTCCAAATTTATCAAAATCAATTGCTTGAGTGTCCCCACTATTATCGAACCATTAAATTCATCACAAGAACTGGATGAATGTCTTGAGGATGTTGATCCGCTTCTTGTATGGGAATGTTTTTTTGAGATGCTTCATCTTATGGGCCATACACTTAGACGTGTCACTCCACCAGATCCAATTGAAAATTTTGAGGGAGAAGATTTTGAGGACAAGGACTCTATGTTTGAATTTTTTTTCCAATATGGAATCTTTCTGTTTGTGTGATCCGCTTCCCATACTACTTGAAAAATCTTTGGGAAGTGATTCTATTTTTCTTGGATCCCAATGGGACTTGTCACCATGTGCACTCAAATCCCTCATTATCCCCCTAAATTGTTTAATTGATGATGGTTCATTTTTTAAAATTTGCACATGCCTTCCGTTTTTCAAACGGAATTCTTATTTTCCGGGAGGCATGCATCCTAATGAGGGTACACTATTAATCCCTCAAAGTCATATTTTATTTTGGGTGGACCCTCAAATCTTTCGACTTTTAGTGTATGATTTATTATCCGTTCCAATTTTAGGTTGTAAATAATTAGTTTTTTTTTCTTTTTTTTTTCTTTTTCTCTTTTATTATAGTCTAGTCTTGATAGTTAGAGTTTTAGTTATTATTTTTGTTATGCTTGGTTCTAACATGTTTTGTAGATTCAATGGACTCGCACTCATCGGGGATCGCTCCATTTGGGTAATATCTTTCTTTTCCTCTCTTTATGTTGTGTTCTTGATTCGCATTGCGGAAAATGCAACATTTAAGTTAGGGGGTGTGGGATATTCTTCCCATTTATTGTTTAGATTCATTGATTCGATCACATGTTCTTTCGAATTTTTTTAGAAAAAAAAAACAAAAAGAAAAAATTTTGAAAAAAACCGAAAATATTTTTCTTCAAAATAAATAAAAATTAGAATTTAAATTTTTCAAAAATGTCACCTTTATTCTATTTAAAGTCTCAAATTGTTAACAATCAAAACTGCACTAAGCCAAAATTGACCAAAGATGGAAATTGAAAGAAAATTGACGACTTTACGAATAAGTGTGGAGATTAGTCCAACCCGGTGAGATGTCGAGCCTTTCAATTTTTTATGAGTTTTTAAATCAATCCGAGTTTAGATTAACTCAAAGTTCTTTTCAGCGTTTTAATAAGTCATCGATGATCTCAATTCTTTGTTTTGATCGGTTATGGGAAATGTGTGAAATGTTGTCTCGAAATTCGTGCTAAATATATCTCTAAACTTAATTAATCTCGAGATGCATATGGTAATGTGATTAGCAATTTGGACAATGAAGTAGGCCTTCGTTTGTTACCCAAAAATATTAGCCATAAAAAGTTGTGAAAAACAAAATTATCCCTTTGCAACCCACTTTGAGCCTAATAAAATATTTTCCTTTCGTTTGATAACCCGAAAAACCCAAATAGCCCGAAATTGTGAAAATCGAATATTCATCAAGTAAGTCCAAATTGTGCAATAAAAAGGGGCAAGGAAGAAAAAAATAGAAAATGCTCAACAAAAATAGCAAGAAAAAAAATGAAAATTGAAAAAGAAAGAGAAAAATGAGCAAATGCCCGAAAAAGCACTAATGGACGTCATAAGGATATTTTCCAATTCCAAACAATCCATCTATTCTCAATTTTACCCTTTACACTTTTTAACCCAAAAAGTCCTAACCGAGTCCAAATTGGAAAATTAGTTACCGCGTGGAGAGCTAAGACATGAAAAGATAAAATGAGAGATTAAGTGGTGTGAAATAGAGGTTATGTTCCCGTTTCCTAATAATTGTACTCCGATGATGAGATCTTTGCAACATATATTTCCTTCTTTTCAATTTTGTATGCATGAATTTGTGTCCATTATATTTACTCTTTATATCATGCATACCGAGAGAAAATAGCCACAATCCGAGTGATTCGTTTGTGAGAGCATTCCGTAAGAATTTGAATCAAAATGAATTTTCGGAAAGTAACGTAATGCACAATCGGTGGAAATTTGAGGTTTAATTTTTGGCTTTGCACACACACACTATGGTTTGAGACAGTTGAATATGAGTTGATGGTGATTATTTTTTCGAAAAGTTTAAATTGTACAATTTTTAAGTATTTTGATATTTATTTGAGTCAATAAAGAATTTTGTGGGTGTATTCACTGCAAACCCTCACCAGACAAAACTCGTCCTACTAGGGTAACCTAGGGGATTAAAGGCTTGTTGCATACGCTAAATGCAATCGCTTGCCCGCGAAAAAGGTATTCTATCCCAATAAAAGAATTTTCAAGAGTGAAATTTTGGTTAGATTCATTTACATTGCTCGGGACGCGCAAAGTTCTAAGTTAGGGGGTGTGATTAGGCATATATTCTTCACATTTATCCCCTTAATTTCGGTATTTTTATGATCCCGTGTAGTGTAAATATCTTGGATTTGTCTCGTATTTATGCTACTAATCCCTTTTGGCAAGTATTTCTTGTTTTGTGTATTTCTCATGTGTTTTACAGGTATTTCACGCAAACTAGTGCGAAGAAGAACTCAAAACAGTGAAAGAAACCAAGAAATGGAGAGTTGAAGGGCATTTTCGTAATTTTTAAGCCTTAGTCCGGAGGTGCGGCCTACTAGAAAGTTGAAGAGCTCTAAATTAAAAGAACACTGAAAAAAACGGCACCTCAATCCTAGCTACGGTGAAGAAGTTACGATGTTTTGAAGTTGTGCGATAATAAAGAGAAATGGAACAGGACCGATTCGGATGGAACCAAACCGATCCGGTGGGGACCGGACCGGTCCGGTCAGGAAAAAAAGAACCGATCTGGGACCAGATGGATCCGGTCCGGACCGGTCCGGTTGTGCTAATTGCTATCATTAATTATGCAGATTTTTGGCGTGCTGGATGGTGAAACTTGTGCCACAAACTAATTGAGCTGTCAAATTCGAGACTTTGTGCTATAAAAGCCCATGCCCTACATCATTTGAAGGAGGCTAGGTTAGAGGTAGCTATGTTGAGAGTTCTATATAGAATTAGAGGTTGAATTTTAGGGTTAGATTTTGAGAGAAAATTTTCTATTCCTTCAAGAGTTTTCATGAACCCTAGTTTGTAAGAAAATATGCATTCCAATTTCATTTTTGTTGCTGAATTCAAGTAAAATCTTTTCATTCTCTAGTTTTATTATTTTCAAATTATTTACAATGTCTTGTAGATCTATAAATTTATATGTGAATTTATTCTTGAACCAAATCATGAGTAGCTAAATTCCCAAGGGTTGGGGTACATGAACTCAATCCAAGGCAAATTATTTATGTAGAAAATAGAGGTTAAATTAAAATATTGATTGAATCGTGAAAGAAACATATACAAACATTGTCAATCTTTTAATCTCTCTTGCCCTAGGTACTTGAGATGTTTAAGAACGCTTTGTGAGTATAATTTATCATTCACCGCTTTATATCTATCTTTGATTTCATATGATGCGGGCTAGATCCCTCATATATGTAATGCTTAGAATTTATAAAGATAGAATCTAGTCAATAATTTTAATTTATAATCCTAGTATTCTATACAGTAATTTGTTAAGGTTTGAGGGATTGTACTCCACCCTATTTTCTCATTCATCTTAATTAATTTAATTTCTTTATTTACCTATTATTTTCCCTTTTCAACCATCATCATCTTTTTCACTTTTGATTTAGAAGTAATAAATCAGTTATATTCTATCAAACATTCCCTGTGAATTCGATACCCAGACTCGCCACTATAGTCCTTAAGAGTGTAGTTACAAGTTTAGGTTTTTTTTGTATTGAGATTGGAAGCCGATAACAACGACTTGCGTATTACACGGACGCTCGGTTTTTCCACTCGATCACTAGTCAAGATTAAAATGCACAAGTAAATTTTTAATTGATTAATGTCTACGAGGTAAGAAAAAGGGTAAACCAAGTGGGTAAATGGGTGGTTAAGTAACCTAAGTAGTTAAAACCATAATTAACACGTGAATGTGTTGTAGAAAGTTTTTAAATGCTAAATAGGTATCTTCAAACATAGTGAACGCGTGTTGAAATGGTGATTTTCAATGAAAATAGTAAAGAGGATTGGAATAAATGAAAAGGGATTTTATAGTAAAAAATGATTTTCAGTTGAACCAAGTGTAGTTGTTTCAAGTATTTAATCGTATGTGTTAAATAAGGTGATAAATATCAAAATGAGAAAAGAAAGTCTCTTACCAGATTAAGGTAAATTAATCTGGATAAATAAGGTTTTCGGAATTAAAATGTCTCATGCATTAAGTATATGTATATGTATGTGAATATAAATGTATACAAGGTAGTTGCATGTGCATGTAGACACAATGTGTTAGAGTCTTCTTTTTATCGTTCGATTCTATACTGAATTTTTATATTTTCCACTAGGTAATTGGCTAACACCGTCACTTTGTTAAGAAAGGTTGGGAGTGGTTTCATATTTTGAGAGCGTTATATAGGTAAGTACTTTCTTTATATTTTGTTAGTAGCTCTGTATGCTTGGACTTCGAGGTTCTCCCCATAGGTCCTTCACATTGTTTATTTTGAAACTGGAATTGCATGCTAAACAAGTGAAACGTTATTTAAAATAAAAATTATACTAGAAACATTATATAGGTTGTTTTATTTCACTTCACACCTAACGTTCAGGTCGGACTGAGTTGAGTGTGGGTAACCTATAAATTCGGGCCGCAACATTACAAATGGTACCAGAGCTTTAGGTTTAAGGTTCCTTTCGGGAGTGACCTGGTGTGTTCGATATTAGATCTTTCGACATTGGTGTTGTTTCGATCGGTCATGCTAGTTTGGTTATGGTTTAGTTCGTGTCCTCGAAAGTAAAGGCAAAGAGGTTAGTATCATAAGTAAGTTAGTGCCAAATGGCACGCGACTAAGTTTATAGTTATTAATCTCTTTTGCACTTCTGACTAGAATTGTTAGTAATTTATGGGTGTCCATGCAAACCAATAGTGGTGACACCATAGCTGTTAGTGTGAGGTGCTTAGGTTCCAATTATTGATGGTATAGAGTCATTTGAGATGTCGGTAGAGTAAGATAATGCCCATTGGTTAAGTGGCACGAGTTGCACATAGTCAGCGGTAGAGGTTGACGGTTAAGGTGTCATAACTAGGCACTAGTGATTAGTAAATAGAAAGTATACAGCCCGTAGGTGAAATCCCTACGTGTAGTTAACATCGGTAATGTATTTAGGCAAATTCGATCCATGGGGTGATATCGCAATTGATGGTAGCCTGGTGAACATATGAAGTTGTGTAGGCTAATATTAGCGATGCCATGATCTTTTGTGTGAGATGTATTATGTGATAACTTTGACGATGAGAGTAGCCTTGGTAATAACAATAATGAGTAATGTTCTTGGCGACCCAGCTGTAAAGGTTGTGTATTTCATGTATGGAGACTAGATAACTAAGTGGCAGTCATAAGTATTGATCATGTGGTGAAAATTTATTTGGGTTTCTTGATTGAGGACTTGTGTTTAGTGTATCTTAGTTATAATGTGGTATTTGGGAATAGGATCCCGGGTGGTGTCTGTGGCATGGGCCTTGGTGTTTATAGGCAATACCCGACGTCCCATATCATACCAAGATCTATATAGTCGTGTTAACTTTTAGATTAGCACATGGTGTGATGTTTACATACTGACGCAATTTAGCTTTTGTCGTTGAACATTCATTAAGGATTAGGTGAGGAAGACCTTGAGGATTTAGGTTGCAGGAGACGTCTTGTACCCTGCCATAATCTATAGTAGCGTTGGTTATGGTTGAAAGCTAAGATTATTATCTAAGTGTATAGACTCGTTTTAGCCGCGCGAGGTAATGTTTGGGTGTGAGGTAATCTTAGTGTGAGTTTGGTTTAAAGGTATTTTGAGGTACCCATAGGACAAACTACGTGTGGCGCCATCGAGGATAGAAATAAAATATTTTGATGCCTGGAGGATGTTGATGGTTAAAGTTCACTATATGTAGAAGCTCGTAGTCTAGTGTCTTTGCTAGCACCGGGTAATCTTGGTGTGGGTCTTGAAGGTTTGGAGAGCGCACCTATAATTCTAAAGATATGGATGATGAAATCTTGTAAAGTTTTGTAAATTTTATATGGGATGTGTTTAGTGTCCTTAGGAGATCAATTAATCCCGGTAGAAAGAAGCAGTAGAATCCTAGTAATGATTGTGTCGAGGGTCAGGTGATGATCCCATACTACTGGTCGTATAGCGTACGTGATGGGTGTGTCTTCCCAAATTGGCACAGATGGATAGTGTAATCCCTAAGGTAGAGTGATAGTTTGTGTCATTATATAAGCAATGCTTGGATGTCATGGAATGACTAATAAGGGTGTGGTGATACTCGGTTTCATGATGTACATGGAGATATATTCGAGACTTAGGGTGATTATGCCATGTGGTGACTTAAAAATGGCAACCAAGGTGGGTTAACCTCAACACATGATTATAATATTGGCGTGTGTCGACGGTATATGCTAGGGTAGCCTTAGAAACGTAAGAACTAGTTCTTGGCACGTCTTGCTAAGACGGTACAGATTAAAAGATGTAGACTAGTGTAATATTTATTACTCTTAGAATTTCAAAGGAAGTAGGTGTGGTCACCACGTGAATTATATATGGGTAGAAACCAAAAGTATGTTTGATGGAAACCTCGTGGTTAAAGGACATGATTAGGTGAGTACCTCACTTGAACTAAGTAATGCTTATAGGAGTTTGGGATTTTGATCATGACATATTAAGGCAAATAATAACCTAGGTGTAGTAGGTTGGTTACATCATCACTAGTAATTGAACAAAGTCAATGTAGAGAAAGGCGTGAGGTATTCGCCAATTGGAATGGTTCTTGTGCGTCAAGGGTGTGAAAGGTAGAGCATTGCTCCTAAGGAGGGAAGTCGAGCGTTGACTTATTAAAGGACTATTGATTCGTGAATTACTTTCATGATGAGAGTATGAATTGTTTTTAAAATAATTCATCATGGCTAGTGACCCAAGCCAGGGTATGTGGATAGAATTTATGCTCGGTGAGAACTTTGGTAATGAGTGGCATGAATTCAAGTATATGGTGTAGGTTCGCTTTCGTAAATCGTCGTTTGTGGGAAAAAATTCTCGAGACGATTGCTTGTTCCTTATGACTCTCGTGTTCCCTTTTCGATTTCGGTGATTGGGGACCAGTATTCTCCTTATATGGTAACTCAAATTGGTGTCATGTTATGGCATGGTGCAGTTGGGCCTAGGAGAGTGCGGTGCATTGGGTATGGTTAGTGCAGGTCGGTGACTAGGTGCGCCTTATCTGAGGTATTCTTGCTATTTCATAAAGTTCTGTATGCGGGTGGCAGCGCTTTCAGCCACACAGTTTGCTCGTAGTATTGATCTTCCTTAGGATTAGTGAACTTTCGACTGGATAACATAGCAGTTAATGGATCAGGTTGCAAAAAATGGTATAATGACTTGAGGATATGGTATATCGTTAGAATTAGAAAAAAACTTAGCATACGATATTTCCTTGCCAAGTGAATGGATCAGAGAGAGGCTTTAGCGAGTACTCAAAGGTAAGACACCTAGGGTAGTACTAAGTTCATTATAGTGACGCAGTGGAAGGTGTAGGCCAAGCGCACGGTGATGACTTGATACTAATATTACACCTTGAAGTGAGAAAATAATACAGTATAGTTATCGACAAGCTCAGGCGAGCCGTGTAGTCAGGATAGCTTGAGAATTTGTGGGATGTAGGATGTACGGTCCTAAAATAGAACTGGTTTTTTATGACTAAAAAAATAATTGGTTGCATTACAATTCACATTGGATGAGTTTGATCGCTAGAGAGGATGTTCCCATCGAGGCACCAGTATGCCTTAGGTACTAGCATAAGTCGTGCTAAAAGTGGTTTTGATATGATCATAAAGCAAATGAAAAATTCGAATTTATTATGTGACGTCACGGTTAGTGAGATGGTGAGCGTTAGAGCATGTGAAACGTTGATATTTGGTGGGAAACCCCATGTGGTGGGACGTAGGGTGACCTTAGTGTTGATAACTTTGATGATTTTATCTTGGAAGACTTCAATGGCTTAGAAAGAAGTTGGTTATCCCCATAAGCTTAAGGAATAACGGATCGAGAATTTTGGGGACGAAACTACCCAAGGAAAGAAGTTTATAATACCCTACTCTAGTAATTCAATTAAATTGTTCTATAAATTGTGATGGGGTAAGGATTGAAGAGGATTATTACAAATTATAGGAAAATTTGAAGAAAAATAAAATAATAGAAAAGAGGGTCGTTGAAACGACATGAAGGGGTCGTTAGAAGCGAGATAGCATGTCGTGCGAATGTTGCATGAAGCAGGGGTTTAAACGAGATGGTTAAGCATTACAGTGGCATGTTGTGCAAAGAACGAGGTTAATATGTCATTCGAACAAGGTTCATGTCATTTGAATTACGTATCTCGAAAATATTTTATTTTGATTTGCCCGTGTGCGTTGTCACATTTTTGGCCCTTTGATCTTTGAGTTGTCGAGCTCAGATGAACCCAAAAGGGAAAAAGGATTTTTGGCCTTTGGGAGGGTTTTATAAGGGATTTTTTTGATTTATTTGGGGTGTTTGAAATTAGAAGAAGATGGGAGAGTGAGAGAAGGTGATATTCCACCACCATAAAACTACCATGCTATCACCACCTCTCCACATTAAAACACCATATTTTTTTACATATTCCAGCATATTTGAACATTATACACCCTTTTCACCATGGATTGGGAGGCCTATGAATTTTTGGAGAAGTTTTAGGGGATTTTTGGAGACGAAGATGGAACTTTCATGGAGTTTTAAAGGGGTTTTTTTTGGAAGCTCGAATGGAGCATTTTAGAGGAGGCATTTGGTAACCAATTAAGGCCACTTTTGGAGGTGGGGGTTAATCCTCTTACACCAACATTTCTACCACCATTAGAGCCTTTAAAAGTGGTAAAATCTTGCTCTTAGTATTAAGACTCCATTTTTCATTATTTCTAGTCTTGTAATTATATTACATGAGTACGATGCATTTGATTAAATGATGAAATCATGTATAGTAAATAATAAACATTTCATGAAATAAACATGTTGGTAAAATGTTATTTTGTTGAAAATGAAGAATGAATAAATATGTCAAAGTCTTGAAATATTAAAAGTTAATATTTTGTGAAAATTATGTATTTTCTTGAAATATTAATGATTAAACATTTTATAAAATAAAATGTTTGAACGCAATGATTTATTTTATTAAATATTAGTGAAATAATGTTTTAAAGTTTCTTTCAAAAATGATGATTTTATGAAAAATAGACATTTGTTGAATTTGAAGAAATTAAATGTCTTTTATGCCTTGAAAGTGTATTTTATAAGTATGATGAATATGTAGAATTAAAAATATGTTAAACGATTTAATAGGATTTAATGTTTAAATTCCATATTCTCATGCATATAAACTTGTAGTATTTGGACGATGAATATATAAATAAGTTTAAACGTGGAATAAAGAAAAAGTGGAAATTCTAGTCTTTAAATGTGTGAAAATAGTATTAAAGATATAATTAATATGAGGTTGTAAGACAATTTGTGCGGATAAAAGAAACGACATTTTCTTATAAAATTAGTCTTCAAATAAAGAAAGTAAATAAATGACTAGTTTAAAAAATGGTTAATAAAAAGTTGAATAAGTGTTAATGGTTAAACATTACAAAGTTGGCGTGTGTAACTTAATAATGTTGTAAAATATTAACACTTATGAAGTTGAAAATGATATAATAAGATATAGATGTTCCCAATTAAGAAGAATATTACTCCAAGGTTAAAAATGGTGTTAAGGTGTTAAAATACATATAATATGAGAAACTTATTAGTATTTTGAAAAAAATAACACTTGTGAAATTGGAGTAAAAGATAAGATTGGAAATAAATGGGTAAAATGGTAATTTTACTTAATGTGGAACAATTTTATTCAATAAAATTATTGAAAAAGATTTTACACAAATTGGTCCGAAATGAATATAATTTTTGAAATATAATCAAGGTTAATGTGTAAAGGACATGGAATGGTAAAATTTCAAAGTGTAACACAATTGGGGTGAAATTCCAAGTTTGGCATCGATCGGGTAAAAGGAAAGGTGGCATTATGTGGACATTTACAAAATGTTAAAAACACATGTAAAGGAACTCGAATAACACTAGAGAAATTAAGCAGGGCCCGAAGCCCTGGGTGAAAGGCGCAAAATAATTGTCGAAAGCATTTGGTACGCATAGCCAGCGGTGTGGACTCCGTTGAAGTATGCGGTGATTTGAAAGATTTCGAGAAAAGATAAGGGAATAAGGAACATGTCAAAATGGGTTATGTAGTGAAATATGTTAATAAGACCTAACTGAAATGAATATGTTAATACAACCTAACTGAAAAGAATTAATAAATGTTCCTGTAAAGGTAAAAATGGACAGTTAAATATGTAATTGATTAATGTTTATTGGATAAGAAAAAAGACAAAGTAAGTGGATAAATGGGTGGTTAAGCAACCTAAGTGGTTAAAATCATAATTAGCATATGAATGTGTTGTAGAAGTTTTTTAAAGGGTAAATGAGTATTTTCTAACATGGTGAATGCATGTGTTGAAAGCGTGATTTTAAATGATAATACTAATGTGGATTGGATAAAATAAAAAGGTCATTTACGATAAAAAATGATTTTCAGTCGAACCAAGTGTAGTTATTTCAAGTATTTAACCATGTGTGTTAAATAAGGTGATATATATCAAAATGAGAAAAGGAAGTCTTTTATAAGATTAAGATAAATTAATATGGAGGTTTTCGAAAATCAATTGTTTCATGCATTAAGTGTATATATATATATATATATATATATATATATATATATATATATAAGGTGGTTTCTTGTGAATGTAGGCATAATGTGTTAAAGTCTTCCTTCTGCCATTCGATTCTATACTACATTTTTATATTTTTCACTAGGCAATTGGCTCATAGCCCCACTTTGTTACAACATTTTGGGAGCAGTTTCGTATTTTGAGAGCGTTATATAAGTAGGTACTTTCTTTATATTTTGTTAGTAGCTCTGTATGCTTGGATTTCAGGGTGCTCCCCATGAGTCCCTCACGTTGTTTATTTTGAAACTGGAATCGCATGCTAAACAATTGCAACATTAATTGAAATAAAAACTAGACTACCAACATTATATAGGTTTTTTCATTGCACATCACACCTGATGCTCGGATCAAACCGGATTGACTACGGGTAACCCATAAATCTGGGCTGGGACGTTACAATACACATTTAATCTCACAATTATACTAGTTAAAATATTATTCCATGTTTATTTTTTAATTCTAACATATGATTCATTCCACAAATCTACCGTAACCCAGAACACTAATATAAGTCTGCGATTGTTTCAAATCTTAAATCATATTTTAGATTTATTAGAAACAGACCCGAAGTTACTTTCACTTTCCCTAATTAGTCTTGCTAATTACTATAAACAAAAGTCTAAGGCAACATTTAAAACATAAAATACTTAAGAGAAACAATTGATATATTCATGCGTGATAAGAAGTCGACTCAAAAATCAGATTACATGGTTGCGATCCTCTCCCAAAAATAAGGAAGACTTGTTCTTAGTGGATCTTGAGAAAAAATGATTTGGTCTTTAAACATTAGTTGAAACTTGTTTTTAATGGGGTTCGGGTTTTATAGAATAGAGAAAATAAAATCTAGAAGGCTTCTGCTTTTTAAGATGAATTAAAAGTGTTTGAAAAAGTCTAAACTCGAGCCTTTTTAATATACACAAACAAAAGAGTTTGAAACCAACTCAAACAAATAAAAATAAATAAATTCACCAAATATGTCCTGGACTGAATCGATTCCCTCCTAGGGACGAATCGATTCCCTCCTAGGGACGAATCTGCTCCCTCTATTGAGACGGTAGAGAAGAAAAGTTGAAAAAAATCATATTTTGTTCCCGATTTCGAATTCGTTTAAAACCTTATTTATTATATATTAAAACCAACATTTTTAAATATTAAAAAGCAATTAATCTAATAAAATGTATTTTTACAATTTTTAATTTATAAAAGGATATTTATGGTCCAAAATCACGAGGTATTACAATCTACCCCACTAGTATAAGAAGTTCGTCCTTGAAATTCAACAGAGTGTAAACGTAAAACGTAAAGTCACGCAAATAAAATAAGGCTCACATATTCCTACACATAAAATGCCACGATTTGACGCCAATAAACCCAATTCCAGACGCACCTACCCCGCAAATTAAATTATAATATATAATATATATATATATATACAATCGGGCTCTCCAACATACCTATAAACATACCCATTTTACAAAAATATAATTTTGAGATGATATTTTTATATGAGGTCGTGATATTTTAGCATGCTCCTATAAAAAAATCAAATGAAAATTTTGTCTTTTGGTATTTTTAAAGAAGAGACCAAAAAATTGACAATTTTACCATTTAGAACTGTCAGTTTTTGACCTATTCTTTTAAAAATGATAAAAACATTATTTTGAATTGAATATTTTTACAGGGAAAAATTGAAATATCATGAAACCATATAAAAAATATCAACTCAAAATTATTATTTTTACTATTTTAAAAAAATAGGTATATTCATAGGCGTGTTGCTAGGAGGTGTGTTCGAGAGCCTGGCAATATATATATATATAGACTCTCTCTCATACACATTCCTAGGATAATGGATTCTATCTCATAAATATTCAAAGCTTTGAACTGTTTGTAAAAGATTGTGCCACTTTGTCATCCCTCATGAAGTGGGATCTATATAATGTTGTGGCCCTCGAAAATTTTAATAATAAATTAATCATACCTAATACAAACTCACATGAATTAAAAAATTAAATATCATTTTAAGCATGTCTATAATAAAAACTAAATACATAAAAATAAATAACTGAAACATACCATTGGTGAATCACATAACTCTGATACCGAACAACCAATAATACTACTATCATCGCGTAACTACAACTATATCAACATAAATCAAACTATTGGAATGATCTCAGGATACTACATACCTTCTTCTAGTCTTTTAATTTTTTTAAGTTAACTTAACCCAAAATGACCCTAAATATCACGTGTGTCTACACCCAAGACCATATGTCCCTATGATTAAATCTTAATAATCGTTATAGACTCAATGTGCCAATTATTCCAATAGAAGTATTTGCTACTTAATCATCTTATCCATTTTAATTATATAATATCTCAATATAAGTATTCGCTATGTCTATATTTATATAATATAGGATGATCCAACACTCGTACTAAATAAAAGGGCACTTCTAAAACCCACACGGAAATGAAGGTATACCTTATTGCCTTAGGGAATCGCTTGCGTGTACTAGGCATAGTTATAAGTTCTCCCACACCTATAACCATAAAATAATCTTCAAATGGATAATCAATATGCATTCACACTAATCATATAGCCACATACCCAAAGCTCAATGAAAGGATCATCTCGAGCACCATACTCTAGATACAACAAGAATTTCATCACTTAGTGCCAGAGGTAATCATAAAATTAGAAATGAATAAATTAGTGAAATGGTAAAAAGTAGCTCCTATAGAAGATAAATTGGGAGAAAATAAACTTAGATGGTTTGGATACATCAAGCATACACCAATATTGTCAGGCTCGAGAGGTATTGGTGTACACATTCTTAGGCATAGTCATGTTCCTGTAAGGAAGAATGATTTATTTAATATTGATGGCACACAAGAGGTAGAGGTAAGACAAAATTGACATGTGAAAAACGTCACTAATGCCGTTTAATACAAGATTAAACTGTATAAGCAACTCCGAGATGTTTGTTGGAGAAACCCTTTTCTTTTGAAAATAAAGATTATAAACAACAAGATGTGTTTACAAAAAACTTATGTACGAGAGTAATTAAGACTTTGTAATCAGTTTTTAAAACAAGACAGTTTTTAAAAAATCAACACACTATAGACTGAGATGAGGAGATGAAGATAATCAAACACACAATTTTTAACGTGGTAAAATCTCTCCCAACAGAGGAAACATCCACGGTGACTTCTAAGTCACAAAAACAAAAATCCACTAATAACAAATAATAGTTACAAACAATACAACATACATGCACACAAATCAACCTATTCTAAGTTTAGGAATATACCCCACTTGGTGTCCTTCTAACTTCTCATAGATCTGATTGTTGATGATGTTCTTCCAGTTTGATAACTTCCTTTGCTTTAGCTTCCTTATGTCGACTCAATGATCTTTGATCTTATACACAACACTTTCAGTGTAGTAGTGTGTTAAGTGTTTTTGAAGTGATTCCTATTCACATGCATGAACTCACACACACTTAGATTTACAGACAATCCTATAAAAATTACATATAAAGTCTATATGCTGTGATTTTGTTTTCTTTCTTTCTTACAGAACTAAAAACCTTTTTGACCTTTAATATAACCCAGATTCCACGGATATCTCGCTTCAAAATCGGTCAAGATCTTAATTAATCTCGGTTTTAAAAATATTTTTGAGATTGAAAATCTCCAAGTGTGAATCCAACTAGGTCAAGGTTAAGTTTCGTAAAAACAGAAACCATAAAACATTTTCAAAACCAAATCAGTAAAGATTTTCTTAAATCAAGTAAGAAATATGCAGATCTAGTGAAAATGTAACATGCAGAATGTAGATCTAAAGTTTCTATGAAAAAGAAACACAGATCTTCACACGAATGTTTAAGTTGTAAACAAGATCAAGGACAAAGAGGTTACAGCTTCAAATGAACAAACCACTCTCTCTCAAACACTCAAGGTTGTGCTTGGGGTTAGGTGTATACGAAGGTTTGATTCAGAAAATGAAGTGTTTAGGGTTAGGGTTTGGTTTTTGTCTAACAGTTTTCCCTTTCTCTCTCTTCTCTCTTTTCCTTTCTCTCTTGTCTCTCACTTCTCTCTTCTCTCTATTTTTTTTTCTCTCAGAAATGAGGAATGCCCAAAAGTCTTGAAAGTCTGAGAAGTGGGGGGTTTATATAGGGGTGAGGGAAGATTCTGGAACGACGAAGGCAATCAAGGGCTGAGATCAAGTCTTTCAAACATTGACTTAATCCAAGGGTTATGAAATAGCGGTGGTTAAGATGGTTGTGATTGGTTCATAGATATAGCACCAGGATTAACTAAAAACACATGCAGGCCATCGATTAGGAATGATCCAACGTTCAGCAATGCACCAGGCAATCCTCTCACATAAGAAGCACAAATTGAAGCATCAGGAGGATGACAAGTGTAGGCGTGTGATAGGAGTTCAAACGCGCGTCAACTGAATTACAAAGCATCACCCTGAAGTCTCTAGTGCTTTTATATTCTACCCAACAAAACAATTTAATGAAAACTGAAGTTTCCAAAATAGAATATTAACCCCACAAATTTTATAACCAAATTTTATTAATGAAAACATTTATTTAAAAAATGTTTTAAAAATGTTTAAAAATTCCCAAAAATAATTAAAACCACATTTTAAGGGAAATTAATCACACAATCAATTTTAAGCAATATATACACATGTATGCACTTCTAAATGTGTGTAGTGTGATTCAATTTATACCTTCATGGATCATTGAAGAGGATTAGAGAGATAAGTTCTGAGGCTTTTTGGATTCTAGGATAGACAACCAATTTTGTCACTATTTCCAAACTAGATGAACACTTATACAGTATAGACTAAAGCAAGTCAAAGGTATAAGGTGCTTCGACATGGTGGTATATTATAAAAAATTACATGCTATCACGTAATTTAATCGAAGATATTGCGCTGAACATAATGGAATAGAAAATAGGATTCATATAGCCGACTCCAATTAATTGGGAAAAGGATTTGTTGAGTTGAGTTGAGTTAATGATCTGCGGTAATCATAATCAAGGTAAACTCGTCTCATCGCATCAGGATATCTGCATAAACATCGCCATTGAATCAATGTAAACCCATCTTTCGCATCAAGGTACCTGTGTGATCGTCATCTCTCGTGTCCCATATGCATGTTCCCTCTAACACATATCCCACGAGTACACATGCCAAGTATGTCGCAGATAATACACAAAATAAGTAATCTAACACAGTTAAGGTTTACAAGTCTAATTACCAATTTTATTATTATAATTAATATCTTTTAGTTAAAAATAATTTTTTTAAACAATCTTGTTTGATGGAGACTGAACCTACCTCAATTCGTAAAATAATCCAAAAATTTATATAAATTTCTGCAATGTGCGCTATATAGAAAATATTCACAAGATATTCATCAAACCTCCAAAAATTACAAAACTAGTGCCTACGTGTTCTTTGTTAAATTTAAATAGAAATTTTAGGTTTCTAAAAAGTAATATTTGCAGATATACTATGCCTAAAATGAGCTCAAAGTGATAGGTTTACTCCAAAAATTTTAAGTAGTGTGCGGCATTGAAAAAATATTCGTAAAATATTCATGCAAACTCTAAAAATTACAAAACTAACACCTAAGAAAATGGTCTGAAGTGAGGGGTTGAACTATAGAGTTCAATTCAATACCAAAATCATCAAATTTCTCATATAAATCATGAAATATCAAAGGAATTTTCTTCAATTTCACCAATATAACATAATTCAATCATTAATATATCCATATAACTCAAGTTCATATTGAAAATCGTCAATTAACTTATGAACATGGAGTTTAACATGAACTCCTAATTTAGCAATCCCCCAAACTATGAATAATTATCTAACTAAATTTTACTAACTTATGTCTAGAATCCAATGAGTAACCATATTATAACATAAGTTCAATTATAAAATTTTACTCAAGAAACTTATCTCGAACTAAGATGTGAGATTTCAATCCAATTAGCCCAATTTCTTCTTCTCAATGTCTACTTGCCTCCAATTTCTTCTTGTGCAAGTATCTCTCTCTCTCTCTCTCTCTCTCTCTCTCTCATTAGCATGTCTTTAAACATAGGTTTTCTATCTAAATTTCTAGGAGTGAAATAAGCTAACTACAATAACCTTTTTTCTTGTTATCCACGAAATTAAGGTTGTTCTCCTCATTAATCTTGACCCATTAAGCGCAAAATTATCTCTACATAGTCTAAAGTCTAGCCCAAATCATATACTAGCCTATGGGATATATAACCCAACCTTCTAAGATTTAATTGGACATTCCAGACATACCTAAAGTCAGTCAAACTATTTATTCAACATAATTATTATTGCATTATCATACTTAAAATTTAATTCAATTTAAAATAAAGACATAATTTATAATGTTGTCATCACTCACAACAAATAAATGCACATATAATTTATTTAATTTACTATAAATTGTGGAATATTACAAATAAGTAGTGAAGTATAAAGTGCAATAAGATATGGGCACATGTTCCTAACAAAATGTTCCTAAAAGTTTATAAGACTTTAAAAGAAAATAAAAACTTCTCTTTTGATGCACAAAATCACATTATCCAAACAAAAGGAAAAGTAGTAAAAAGTAACAATGTAATAAACAAAATATGGCAGTGAGTATTTCATCGGAAGAGCATATAAATTATCATATTAAACAAATCTTTTTATGGCAAATAATACAACTAACTCTTATAGAAAATACAATATGACATAGGATACAAAATGCAACAAATCAAAGAAGCAGAAAATCCTACACATGTTATGAAACCTTTTAATCAATTATGAAAACACCTGATAATGATCTAAGAAACTGAAAGCTAGTCCAATAGAGATATTTTATTAAAATACTCGCTAATTGAATATTAATAGAAACATAGCTTAAAAACACAATTTTTTCTTCAATTCAGAAATTATGTCGTATATTTATATGCTTGGTTCTAGAATGTTGAATGGGATTTTTAGATATATGAATAAAACTAGTATTGTAACAATAAATGATCATGAAATTTTGACAAAAACTATAGTCTTCAACATTTGATTCATTCGTAAAAGTTGAGAACAATGACTTACCATTGCGATATATTCCGTGGAAAGTGAAACGCAATTTTTCTTTTGAGCATTCCAAGAGACCAAAGAGCTTCCAAGATGTAAGCACCCTCCAAATTTCTTCTTCCTTCCATCAACATCACCCGACTAATCAGCATCGAAATGAATCGATAATGATGTCTTGGTATTTATAGGATACGAAATACCAAAGCCCTTAATCCCACAAACATACTTAATAATACACTTAACAAATTTCAAGTAGGACTCTTTAATATAAGTTTGATGGAAATAATACACCTACACTAAAGTATATATCCAAATGAATAGCCACAAGGTATAACAAACTATCTATTATGCTACAATAAATCATCTCGCCAATATTCTTTCCATTAACATCATTTCCAAGCTTAACGAAAACACCCATGGGGGTATGTTTAGTCTTATAAGAGTCAATATCAGACTTCTTCACAAAGTCCTTTGCATCTTTAGATTGAGAAATAAAAATTCCACCATCCATTTGATGCAGTCGGATATTAAGAAAGAAAGCGAGTTCACTAACCATTCTTATCTCAAATTATTTTTGCATAATCAAATCAAACTCTTAAGCATGATTCTCATTTGTGGAACTAATCACAATATAATCATATAACATTTATTTTACCACAATGTATTTCCATAAGATTGTAAAAATAATGTCTTATCCACATTTCCTCTTTTGAAGACTTTCCCCATAAGATATGAGGTAAGTCTATCATACCAAGATCTAGGTGGTTGTCTAAGGCCATATAAGTTGTGATACATCGACTTCATTTTTAAGATTGACATTAAAAAAAATACTATTCAGATCCATTTTTTGGATCTTGAAGACTAAGTCGCGTGATATATCCAAAAGTAAACAAACCAACTCTATCCTATCAATGGGGGAAAAAGACTCATCAAAGTCTAAACCTTCAACTTGTATATAAACTTGAGCCACTAATCTTGCCTTATTCCTCAAAATAACATCATCTTCATCACACTTGTCTTTGAAGACCCACTTAGTACCGATAAGATAAAATCTAAACTTATTATTTTGAGAATTGGTCTAATTATTCTTATATAGCGTTGATCTAATATTTATCGAACAAGGCATCCTTCACATTCATGGGTTCAATTGTGGAAGTGTAACAACAAAAGTTAACTTATTTCTGTAGTTGAGATCTAGTCTTCACTCTAATATTATGACTACCATTGATTTTGGTAACACTCCTAACCCAATGATGTGTGTCTCCCATATTCACAACCTCACTAGGAAGTGGAACCACCTCTTCACACTCGTCCATTTCAATTTTGATATTCTTCCTTAAATCTTTGGACCTAGTGTCAACATATTCAGTTTTTGAAATCTTTTCAATTTGTGACAAAATAATTTTGGATTTATAAAATAGGGAATTAAGTCACATCTCAAAGAACAAACTTCATCTAAGTGAGGTTTCTTAGTGACCTTGGAGTTATCTAAAGATTGTAGCAAAAATCTTTCACATGACAATCACTGTTACAAAAAGTGCAATGATACACAAAACGACGATCAGATTTCTTTCGAGGCCATAAAAATAATTTATTCTTAAGAGATGAAGAAGACTCTTTAGGCACATGAGTCTTTTGAGAGGATGTTACAAAATGATTTTGTCCTCAGATTTAAATTGAACATGATTTTCAAAGTCAATAACACGTTTGTCAAAACAAGATGTAGTATGAGATAAAAGCTATTTTCCCAATTTCTTTGGTCTATATTCTATGGTGACTTTCACATACTTAGTTGAGATTAACTTATTTTCAAGATAGGTTATTTTCTCATTTAAACATTCATTAGAAATTTAAATTCCTATAACTCACATTGTAAAATATTTAACCTTTCCTTTAATGATTTATTCTCATTCTCCACCAAAAGAAGACTCGAACTTAGAGAGGATCATTGATCTCCCACATTGCTTAAAAGGAATCGTTTCATTTTCAAGAAAGCATTTTCTTTTTCACATTTCTTAAATTTAACGAAAGTTTTCAACATTCTTTTCTTATGTCTAGCATTTTCAGTAAGGAGTTTATAATAATCTTGTCGAAGGCTACTTCATCATCATTAATGGAATCATCACTGCAATAACAAGAATAAGATAAAGTATTAATGTTAGAAGCGAATTTGTCACCATTTGATGAAGATCGACACAACTATTTATCACTTGATGAACAACAATCAAAAGAGAAAAAAATATGGGTTAGTTAAAAAATGTCCTAAAAAATATCTATACATCTAAACATGAAGTTATCTTCCATATTAACATAAATGCATGATCTTCTTATAGTTTTTTTTAACCTTATCAAAAGAGGAACAAGCTCTTATATCGGTTGAGAGGGCGTATTGTGTATTGTAATTGAGACCCACTAAAAACTATTTTCCCTAAAAGTTTATGATCAAATATTTACCAAAGTTTTATCAACAAAATAAAGTTTTAATCATGTTAAATCATGTTGGTGATAAAAGATTCACAAAAGGCAAATAAAGACATAATATGAGATGTATGAGGATAAAAATTAGTTAATGGAAAAAACTTTTGAAAAATGTAAAAATCTCATAAAAATATTGGTAAAGACTTATAGAGAGGACTAACAACTAACACTCCTTATGTGCTAACTCACACCTCACACTTTTTCCAACAATTTGTAATTAGTCGAAGATCTCTATGCAATGATATAATTTCTCAACATCTCTTATGTCTTAACACATGTAGACAATTTTGAACGAGCCTTTATCTTCAAACTTCGGATTCCACAAATGATTTGAACCTAGGAAAAGAGACTTAAAGATCACAATACTCTTGTTGGGAGAAAGACCCTAAATTGAATGAAAAAGGTCATTTTTGAAAATGTGCCTGTGGTAAAATCTTTGTCTTCTTTGATATTAATCAACCTCAAGCGAACAAATCGAAGAATAGCATAAGGGAAAAAGATGAACCAACTTTGGAAAATAGATTCCCTCCTTTGAAAAAATCTATTCTTATCTTCTTAGAAAAGAAAATGATAAAAATACACAAAATCTCCCTTGGTATGTTTAGCTCTTGAAAATGATTTAAGAGAGATTTTCAAATGAAAAGAAATAATGGTTTAAATAAGAAATTAATACACAAGTGGATTTACCCAATATCAATGTAAGCTATAAAGTTACAAATCTTACACAAAGCATGTGCGAAAGTGTTGTTGGGGACTCCCATGTCCAATAAGTAGAAAAAATGTGACTTTTTTCACATAAATCAAGAACATCCTGAAAGATCTAGAAAGTAAATTCGTATATATGTACGCTTCGTTGGTGGGGTCACAATAGCAAATAAAATATTCGTTTTAGTAAACTTTCAATGATAAAGTATTAATGAAGTGAAGGCCTTCACTGTGGTGATGCTTTAACGATGAAACAAATGCCTTTCTCCGGGGTCTTTCCAAAAGAACAACTTCATGTGGCGACCAACGAAGGAAGACCTTCGCTGTAGCGAAGCCATCATGTATCACTCTATTTTTATTATCTTTTAGTTTTTAAATAGTTTGAAATAAGGTTATAGTAGGAAAGCCATAAGTTTTACACACATAATTATTTTAACCAGGGTATAAAAGATTTGTAAAACACTTGATATGAATCTAGGGCATCTAGAATTTACCTCTCATTCAAAATGTGATCATGAGTCATGAGGATGATAAAATCGTCTTTAAGATCTTGAATGTTGGTGAAGCTTTACGGAGAGGTAAATAAAGAGCCCAAAGTGTTTGGGAAGACCATAATAAGTCTTAGGGCACAAATGAGTATGTGAATACTCTTACATAGAGGATATTTAAAGGCGCCAATAGAATTGTCCAATAACCTTGATTAGTGATTAAATTATTTAAATGGTTAAACCCATCGGTTTAACCCTTTACATGCTTAACACATTCATGAACCCCAATTACACTTATTGGATACTGAGTCATTCTTTCCCAGCTAGTGTTTGTATTGTGGGAAATCCATTAAAGAGTTCTTTAAAATTCAATTCACATATATAAATATGTTGAAATGAAGGTTATATTGTATACAAGAACTCTTAATTGATAATTCAAGAAAATTCATTGAATCCAAGCATTCAATCGTTATAAAATAAAACAAATCAAATTAAATTATCGTAATTCACAAAAGCAATCAACATGTCCAAGAAAATGAAAATAATTACAAACTTGTTTCTATAAATTAAAGTAAAACATTGTTCATTAAATAAACATTTGAAGTAAATAAATTTGGCCAGACTATAAATATGTTCTTATACTTGGAAAGAAGATCGTTGTCAGCCATGTGGTCAACATACACACCCTCCTATTTGCACTCCGGGGAGATTTCATCCACTAATATCGAAGAGTCACCTATTTTCAAAGATAGATTATGCATAATTATTTTTGGAGTCATAGAAATGATCATCCACCATCCAATGAACTCGGTATTTCTCAAGTTACTTATATAATACTCCTCAGTATTGCCACCATGCTAGTAATATGAGGATAATCGTAAAGAGTCTATATTACGTGCAGGTGCATAAGAGGGGAATGTTAGAGGAGGCATTTAGGAGGGAAAAACTTAAGGCAAAGGAGAGGATAAACCTTGAGGCATAGGAGAGTGAGACATGAATTGTTAGTTGCTTTGTGTTTGACCAAACACTTTACACAAAACCTTGATTTCATTCTCCATATGTCCCAAGGTATTATTAACTGAGTTCATGTCCATCTTAAAACCTCTAACACTTGCTCATTACAATTCCCCATTTCTTCTGCCTCATTGGTCATGTGACTCTTTATTGAATTGATATCTTCCGTAATAGGTGCGGTGTGAAGGAATTCGGTCCTCAACGTCTTATAGTTAAGTTCTTTTTTCCTACTCATTTTATCTTTCCCAAATACATTCAATAGGGCATATGAGTTAATGTCATGTGAGATGCACTATGTCTGATTGCTCCTCATGCCATCTATCGTTTCCTGTAGTACAGTAATATATTTAGGACAATAATTTTGACATTATTTTATTATAGTGTGTATATGATCATTAAATTAAAACTCACCAGAGTCAGACCATTTTTTTCTTAGAATTTGTCGATATTTTTATCCCTCATGCAAGCACAAGTTGACCCGATTAGGTTGTGTCCCTTATTTTAGAGTCCCCTTGTCCTCTCCACCCATTCGTCACTAAAATCATCATATGATTTGGACCTAGGTTGTGGACTTCAACTGTAATTTTCACATGCTCTTTATTTTTCTCCCTCTGTTTAAGTTTTTCCTCCATGTCCTCTATTTTCAACAAATCGTTCGATTAGCTGATGGGCAGTTTAACATTTTGTGGAACTTTGTCTTTCAATGCCAATATGTTAGGACTTGATGTCCCCACTAGATAGTGATAATTCCATAGGTTTTTCATATTGGTTTTAAATTTCTCACCCCTTCGAAACAATTGTCTCCGAACCCTCTGGGAATGTAAATTGTTTATAGAATTAATCCCACAGATAATCATTTATAGCACGATCAACATTCTTCCCGTTTTGTGCTCCCCCGATCGCCACATAAATCTTTTCGAGTTTCAAACAATGAGCATTAAACATTTGGACGGTATTTTTTTAGTGTAAAGATTATGGTGAACCCAATGCGCTTTTTATCCTGTTTTTATTATTCATCGATAACATGAGTTGGGGGAGATGGATCGATAGATTTTGGAGAATTTGATGAGTTGAATTTTTTTTTAATTCTTTGATAAGATTACATTTGTTGAGCATATGTTGTGATCGCAATCTAGGTGAAATCCCAATTTACTAAATTCTATCTACAAATGATGACTATTTTTTCTTCCTTTTCTAATAATTCCACTAATAACAATGCATTGTCCGCATTATGAATGCAAAATATATTAGCTATATCTTTATCCCAGCATTTCAGGAAAATAGTATATGATTGAACATGTACGGTTGTGAAACATTAAATCCGTGATTTATAAGGTAATTAAACTGATCAATTTTTCTAATCCCATACTAGAAAATGGTAGTTCTCTCTATATCGCACGCACTATTAAAAATGGTTTTTGTGCGGCTAGTTGTAACCTCTCAATTTTCCGTTGAAATTAATTATTACCATAACTCATTTTTTTCGAGAATATATATAAAAGAAGGGGGTGTGAACATGATCAACATTTATTATCATGAATAAGAAGATGAAAAATCTATAAAACGTTTTCTGCATGTGGTACAACATACAAATACTTGGAGTGTTATTTCAATTAATCCTAAAACTAATATGAGTCCACCAAGTAATTAATATTTTTAATTAATCAATCAAACACAATAAGTCTAGTTTTAGTTAAGGTTTAATTCAATTAATCCAAGAATTACAATGTGTTTATCAAATGACAAAGCAATTCAACCATTTATGTTCACCAAAATATCAACCACTTAAAGAAGGGGTGAACATAGCTATAACAACTAACCAAGAAGGTATATACACTAATAAGAAATAATAAATACATAAAATCTCAATGAAATGAAGGTTCGTTCTTCAAGTGAACCTTCATCCTCACAATATCATTATCGAGTAATTAATGTTATCCAGTGAATCAATCAAACAAACAAAGTCCAATTTTAGTTCAATTTTGATTCAATTAATCCTAAAAGTACTATGTGTCTACTAATGACAAATCTCTTCCACTAATTTATGTTCACCAAAATATCAACGAGTTAAGGAAGGGATGAACATAACCAAAGAATTCTGCCAATAAGTTATACATATATATAAGACTATTTTATATAGAAGGAAAGGCAAGTAAAATCCCGAATAAAGAAAGTAACTAAAATTTTATGATCTTCAAACAATTTCTCCAATCAAGCACATGCAACTAGAGTAAAAAATGTTAACAAATGTACAATTCCAATCGAAAAAAATGTTAAAAAATAATCCGAATTAATCATATGCAAATGTACATACCCTAATTACATACACACACACACACACACACACACACGTATATATATATACGAAAAATGTGCCTATATATACAAATCAATAAACTCCTCTTGTGTGAGTCCGTGTCGTATTAGAATGGTTTCATCTCAAATATTAAGTAAGCATGTAAATGGGTAATGTCGTATTAGGAAAACATGTAAATAGGTCATGTGGTGGTAAGTAAACAAGTAAATGTTCGTGTCATATATTAAGTAAACATGTAAATGGGCTGTGTGGTGGCAAATCATCGATGGTTTATTATGCCCAACCACTGCTCCAAAAATTAAAAGTGGTCACGGCATGGGGGGGGGGATAGTTTAAATCCGTGACCATAGGGGGGGGGGGCAAATCCATGACTATCTACTCCAAACTATGACCCAGTCAATGACCCCACCTATGGGTAACCTAAACCATTAGCCAGTTATGGGTTGGTTACGGTCCAAATTCGTAACCCTTATGGTCATGGTCCAAAGCCGTGACCCTAATGGCAGGAAATTGGTGCCAAAATGGTTACACATTGGATCAAGGTTGAAAATTGTGACCAATAGCAAAAAACCCATGAAATATGGTCATGGTTCTCAATCGTGACCCAACACCATAACAACTTTTGATTTCAAAATTGTCACAACAAGTGGGTCATGACCCAAAATCATAACCTACTTTGGATGATTTATTGGTATCATGGTTCAAAATCGTGGCTAAGGGGAACAAATTGTGACTCAATAAATTAAATGAAATTGGTTACAGATCGGGTCACCGGCCTAAAATATGATCTAGTTTCGAGTATAAATTATACCATATAGTTTTTTTTTTCATTTCACTCAGCCTCTCTCTCTCTCTCTTTCTCTCTCTCTCTCTCCTTGTGCAAACCTAATCAACTCTCTCTTTTACTCTCTCGAAAACCACCACCACCATTTCGGAATAGCGAACCATCAGGCTGATTCTCTTACACTCTCTCAGGAGCCCCCAAACTGCAAGGTCAATCTCTCTCTCTCTCTAACGGTATATATATATATATATATATATATATATGTGTGTGTGTGTGTGTGTGTGTGTGTGTGTGTGTGTGTGTGTGTGTGTGTATGTGCTAGGGAAAAAGATTTGAGGGTTCTTATTTGGGTTTTGTAATACTAACATTTTCATTCTTATTTGGGTTTTGTGTAACTAAAAGTTGTGCTGCAATTAGGGTTTTGTATTTCTAAAATTTGTGTTATAACTAGGGTTTTGTACTGTTAAATTTATATAAATTATCATTCTTATTTAGGACTGAATTTATATATCTAAAATTATCATTCTTATTTGGATTTTGTATAGCTGAAATTTGTGTTTCCATTAGGGTTTTATATTGCTAACTTTTTTGTTGCAATTATGGTTTAGTATTGCTGAATCTATGTAAATTGTCATTCTTATTTAGGATTGAATTTGTATTGCTGACATAAAATTAATTACATACACGTTGTCATTTTTATTAATAATGACAATGTTAATGTTTATGCAAGTTATCATTCTTATTTTCATTCATTATCCCTATGTAAATGATCTAATTGTTTTTTATTACCCCCGTGTGTAAAACCGTTCTATAAATTATTTTTTATATAAACTATCATTTTTTTTGGGGGGGGGGGGGGTGGGGGGATGGAACACTTTGAAGATTTTAATATTTATTTGAGTTAGATTAATGTAATTAATTAAATGTCTTAATTGTTTTTGTATTATTGTTTATTCATTCATGTATTAGTTTGTTCTATAATTAAATTGTATACAGGTTTGAAAAAATGTACAATAATTATTTTGGTAAACAAACCAAAAAAAATTGTTATATAAAATAAATTCAATATTGTCCACGGTCCGAAACAGTGACCATGTCTATGAAAATAATTTAATGGACTAAAATGTGGTCACAATCAGGAACTGCGACCACAGAATATGTGGGCATGATAATGAGTCGCAGTTCATGATTATGACCTACCAAAGTTCACAGTAGATTGTTATAGCTGGTGGTCCCGGTTCTAGACCATAGCTAAGAAAATACAGTCAGGATCTTATACCGCAACCTACCATAACCCCTGGTCACCATTCAAAATCGTGACCAAACCCCTAGAATTAGGGTTACCAAAGAGACCGTGAGTATGTTCTATGGTCACATTTTTGGACTATGAACTCTAAAAGGGTCACCTTTAATTTTTCACGGATCGGAATCGTGACCTAAGAGCTTGGCCACGGTCCAAAACCATGAACATTTATGGTATTTAGCATAGTGAACAAATGGTTCTATTGATTTTAATTAGCGAAATTGTATGATTCAATGACATACTATGGCTCCCCCTCTCAATTCTGATTCATAACCAATAATATTACAAAATGAAGCCTTAACTATAATTTATAATATAAACAACCTAATGATATTTGTAATATTTTCTCTATTTTAATATTAGCCAAAAAAATTTACGAAAACCTACAAACCCAAATCAAAGTTCTAGTATAGATATATTCATAATCAAATCCTAAAAATACTTTTATAAACCCGAATCCCAAATCCCACAAACACAACAAAAACCCAAATCCTAAAAATCATATAAACACAAGCATTCATAAACATACACAAGTATATACAATGGAGAGAGAGAGAGAGAGAGAGAGAGAGAGTATGATGGCGGAGGTAGCTATAAGAGATAGCCCTAATGGTGGTGGAGGTATCCTAAGCTAGTGGAGAGTGACATGCTTGTGTTTTTTTTATAGATATAGAGAGATGAATAATTAGATAGATAGAGAGATGAATAGGTAGATAGATAAATAAATAGATCAATAGATATATAGAGAAAGAAGGAGAGCGACTGAGGGAAATTAAGGAACAAACCCTAACGGGTTTATTTATACCTTAAAGAGGGTCACAAACCTAGAACGAGACCATGGTCCATGACCGTTTTGAATAAAAATAACATGTCACGGTTATTGACAATGATCACGATCCATGATTATGGCCCCAAGTTTAGTCAAGGAGAGTGGTGAGAGTCCATAACCATGACCCAAATTTTATGATCATTTGAAGTCCTATAGTTGTGATAGTGAGTGGTAATGGTTTTGGAGAGTGACCATATTACACCCATTATTGTCATGATCTTTAATTGATGGTCACAGTTTTGGAATGTGACCATTGACATAATCACATTGGCCCCATTGTTCCTATGTAAAGATTCACGATCTATGAATGTGATTAGACTGGTAACATGTTATGACCGTGACCAGTGTTTGTTATATATCACCCCCACAAGGGGTCACAACTTGAGTCATGATCAATTTTACTTGGTCATGTGAATGTCCTGTAGGCCAGAATCAAATATGATTTGTCTAAGTAACAAACAACATAAATTTTAAATTTTAATTCAAACTAATTAGGCAACTAATTAACGCAAATAGACTAAGAACTGATAAACAATTGTTATGTTCAAAGAGATTAACCAATTTTATATTTATCCTTAAATATGCATCTAAGTAATAGCAGATAAAATAATATCAATCACAAAACACGTCGATGCAGAAGGAAAACCCACAATGGGAAAAATCTTGGACGACTCAGCCATTTAAATTCAGTATGTATGGAATTACAATGGACACAACATTAGACTTACAATACACACTCGTAAGACTTGATGATTTTAGTTTCTTTTCCTCTGTTTAGTGACATGTCGGAGTCCACCCACGTAACAATCATAATGTGTGAGTTCAGACACATGCCTTGGTATCCACTGTTAAGGCTCAATAAATTTTTACGAATCTTGAACATAGCATCCATCGCTTCTTCACCATAACACCACAACATGGATTCCTCCATGTGCAAATAGCACCAAGTACGGATTCCATCCCATGAAACGAATACTCAAATGTAAAGAGTATTAAACCTTGCTGCCCAAACAAAGATCTTAAAGAATATATGAATTGAAACTTGGATCTTAAACAATATGGGTGAAACTAGGATTTATAAACCTATTATAATTTTATAACAAAGTGATATTCAACAAAAAGTCCTCCCCAAAGCTGATGCTATGAACCCTTTATATAGAAAACATATTTTTAAAGGGGACATAAATTTTGGGGACTTGTTCGAATGAAAATAAGAGTTCATTCGAATGAAACAACATATCTCATTCCAACCAAAACTTAACTCGTGCGAATGAACAACCAATATTGTTTGAACCGACTTTGAATGACCTTCAAACGAACATTAATCTAGGAACAAAGAAACTTATTTTGATGCTCGTTTGAACGTCATTCCAGTGATGATGCCATTTTCTTTTGACGAAATAAATAGAGTCATTCAAATGACTTAAAAACTAAAAATATTTTTCTTTTGAAAAGAGCCCTCAATAAATTTTTTATAAAACTGCACCCATTAAGAAATCTAAGGATCAAAATATATAAATATTCATACCCGAGAGATTTTCAAAAGTTAAAGACGAAACGTAACGTGAAACATGACACATTGATGTGGATGTTCTATCTTGGCCAAATTGGTCCTCAATCAAACATATCGTAGGCTTGAAAGGTCAACACACTCAAGTCTTAATCTTTGACTCAAAGGTTTTGTTCAAACACAAAATAATCCAAAATTCATAAAAATTGACTCTATTTAAAATTTTCCTTAAAAATCTCCCCCTTTGGCTATTTCAGGACAAAAAAAAAATAATGGGTCGTTAAAGTCTCTAAAAGACTCAATCCCCAACCCCAAAAGAAAAAGTACAAACACCTGACAGACTCATGTTAAGTAGCTTTGCTCTTATTTATACTTTACCATATCATTGCGAACCTGCACACTTAAACACACCTTCAAATGCAATATACAAAATTTATAAACAATATATATAGCAAAATAAACAACATAAAAATAAATCCTCCCCCCTTGTCTAATAATCTTTACCTAAGTTAGGACGTTTCCCCCAAAGGAAAACATCTCTCCCATACTATAAAGATTGAGATACCATTTCTCCATCTTTTGTTCAGGAGTAGACAAAGAATAAAGTGCATAATAAACAAAATTTTCCCAATAAAATCAAACTCCAAAATGAAACATGGGTAAGCATATATTAAAAACAACTATATCATCCAATGGTGTGTAGTGAATCATGCAACAACAACCACAATCGGGCAACATAAGCATAGATAATCCTAAAAGCGAACAAATGATACAAAAATTAACGCAATCAATCAAGCATACGATATCAAAATTATCATAAGCATGCCAATAATGGCAGTTCAAAATCATCAATTATAACATTAAATATAAATGGTGAAGTGTGTGGGACTCTCTCTCTCTCTCTCTCTCTCTCTCTCTCTCTCTATATATATATATATATATATATATATATATATATATATATATATATAATAAAAATAAAATTTTATGTTGCGGTCAAGCATTTGGTGATCAAACATAAACAAATGGAGGTAATTTCTAAAAAAACTCGTATAAAATAATTATCAAAGATTCAAAAAATAGGATGGATAACAAAAACTTTAAGTTTGATTAGAATGAATATTTGAATACTTAATAATCTTACAATAATTTCATATTTACGAATATAAATCATTTATGAAAAATCATCTAAAGAAACACGTCTAGAAATCATGAATCTTGATGAGTTTGGATCATCACTGTTGATGCAAAAAACTGGACCGAATCCCATTTTTATGATCACAGATAAATAGATGAAAGCAATTCAATCAAGCACATAAGAGACAAAGATTTTTAAAGTGGTTCGGCTATGAATAAAGCCTACGTCCACTGTTATTTTATTCCCAGGGGTTTACAATAGCACCATAGGGTGTAGAGAGAGAAAAGATGTGTATCTTGTGTATGGGGTTTCTAGGTTCTCTTGGATCTTTTCCCATCTCCCCCCTTTTGGCTAAGGGGATACATGTATTTATAGTGATGGGAGATAAAGAGATTCATTGTATGTATACATTTATGTCTACATTCAACGAATCTAATTGTTGAATTGCTTGGTATGCTATGTGTTGTCATCTATTAATACAGTATAAATGTACATTAAGTCTCATTAAATGCGCTGCCATCTTCATTAATGCACATTAAATGCATAGTTATCCTTTGATCTTCCTGGTTGGTATGCCGACCAACTCTCCTCGGGTGCCGACTAACTCTCCTCGGGGGCCGACCAAATCTCCTCGGGTGCCGACCAACTCTCCTCGGGTGATGACTAATACTCCTCGGGTGTCGAATATTGCCACGTAGGATGGCATGTGTCCTTTTCTGATTGGTCCTCGTAGATGGAGAATTTTTGTGTTAACAGAAGCCCCCAATGCTCCATGCTTGATGGTTTACTTGAAAGGATGGAGTATTTATTCTGCAGTGTTGCTCGGTGCTCGTGAAATTCTTGATCTACCTTCTTGATTTATTCAACATAAAGTGCATTATGTCCTAGACGACATATGATGCAGGCTGATCGATGGTTGCTAATCTTTCTTTTGAGAAACTCCATGTGCTATGTATCACCCCTGGGAATTTGGATGCAGCCATGTCATAGTATGCAGCTTGTAGCTTGTCATAATCTTCAAGTATGTTAATTGGTTTTCTAGCCGACCAACTACCTCCTGTGCCGAGCAACTGAGTGCTAACTTCACGTGCTTAATTCTTATGATTTATGATCCTCTGAATATTTTATTAAGTAACATACTAGCTTTTGAACCTAACTCTTCAATCTGATTAGTACCAAGCTAGTGGTGGACTTCGAAACAATTTCATACAACTTCTTCAATGTTAGTAGGGACAGTATTAGTAAAGATCTCAGTGCTGTAGATGCTGAATTTGACTTCTGAAGTTCAATAGTATGTGCATAATAACTCCTAAATATGCCTCCTGAACTTCAATATACCTCTTGAAATTCAATAGCCTCCTGAACTTCAATATCAAAAATAATTCCTAAGCAAGAAAAACAACTCCTGAATAATGATTGGTCGGGGGCCCGACCGTGTGAGTTTATGGAGTTGAATCTGATGATCGACTACATGATGTTATAAGAATGTGCTATCGAATGAACAAATGTATCTGTAATAGAAGCCCCCAAGTGTGGAATGTGAACTTTGAATGCTTTTTGCTTGATCGCTTTCACATACTCATACTTTGTTTCCGACCAAGTGTAGTTGACAGCTTCTTATTTCCGACCAACCTGAGTTGACATTTTTGGGAATAGATTTACTTCCTAACCAACATAAGTTGGCATTTTTAGGAATATATAGTTTTACTTCCCGGAGGAATACAAGTTTTACTTCTCGGAGGAATACAAGTAGCTTTACTTCCCGGAGGAATACAAGTTTTACTTCCCGGAGGAATATAAGTAGCTTTACTTCCCGGAGGAATACAAGTTTTACTTCCCGGAGGAATGCAAGTAGCTTTACTTCCCGGAGGAATACAAGTTTGATAATAAATGATAGAGACTTCCTCGGAGCTGACCAACGGATTGTTGGGAATAAGATATAATAAATGTTGGAGACATCCTTGGAGCTGACCAACAGATTGTTGGGAATAAGATAATATATGCTGGAGACATCCTTGGAGCTGACCAACAGATTTTTGGGAATAAGATAATATATATGTTGGAGACCTCCTTGATGAAATAAGAATAGAATATGCATCCAAATAGATATAAAGAATAATTAAAAATAATAAAGTGCCTCGTTGATCTGTCGAGGTAGAATTATATAATGCCGAACAAGAATAAGATCTTCCAGAACATAAGAATATGGTCGAGAAAATTGTCAGGCCTGAATATAAATAAGAATTATCCGACCAACTATCCGTTGGGGGTGAAATACAGCGAATGTTGTAATTCTGCTCAAAGATGAATAAGTATCTTGTCGAGGCACAATTGCATAATGCCGAATAAGAATAATATTTTCCAGAACATAAGAATATGGCCGAGAACTTTGCTGGGCCTGCATATAAATAAGAATTACCCCGACCAACTATCCGTTGGGGGTGACATATAATAAATGTTATGGTTCTCCTCGGAGCTGAATATGATAATAAGTATCTCGCCGAGTTCCATGTTGAGATGAATATAGAATATGAATCCCAAGGGATATATAGAATAATTTCTGCTTGAGCCGATATCTGGGCCTGAATATAAATAAGAATTGCCCCGACCAACTATCCGTTGGGGGTGATATATAATAACTGTTGTAGCTTTTCCTCGGAGCTGAATATATAATGAGTATCTCACCGCGCTCCATGTTGAGATGAATATAGAATATGAATCCCAATGGATATATAGAATCATTTGTGCTGGAGCAGATATCATAGCAATAATAAAATCAATAGTTCCTCGCTGAGGTGAAATTTCATACTGCCGAGCTATGATAATATTTTTCAGAAGAGTAAGATTATTTCCGAGCATTCGTCAGAGTTGAATCTTATACCTGTAAAAATTAATATCTTGCTCTACCATTTGTGTAGGCTGAATTGATTAGTCGTGAGAATAATTTAATCATTCAATAAATATATGATAGGTATATGTTTGAGAAATAAAAATATTAATTTCAAAAAATGAAATAATATATGTTAGCTGATATGTCGAGGCACAATTGACTGATGTCGAGCAATACTACTTTTCCAGAGGTTTACGAGAGCTTTCATCGGGATTAAATATCGTCCCTATGAAATTTTAATAGGCTGCCCGAGCACCTGTCGAGACTAGAGAAAATAATTATTATCATGGGAATAATTATTCAGCCAAACAATATGTGATGTGTATCAGCATAAAAATTTCAAAATATAATATTTTTGTGCCAAATGTGTGTGAGATGGACAAATTTTTATCAAATATGCATCATAAATAAGACGTAGAGTTTTTTGTAAAGTTATTTAATCTTCAACAACTAATCAGGTATAAGTTGCTGTTTGAAAATTATTTATCACTTGGTTTTAAAAATATTTTTGGGGTGATCACAAGTTAAAAAAGACTTAAGCCCCCTGTTTGTTCTCGAGCTGAACTCGTGTTTAAAGAAATATCTGGGGTGCTTCGCATTTTTTAATACCCCAAGATTCTACTGCTGCCGAGAAACGGCATGGATGTTGCCGACTAACATTTAAGGATATCTCAAGTTATAGAATATATGGTGCTGACCAAGAAGCAAATGGTCCCCGACCAGCAGAGAGATTTCGCCGATCAACAAAAATGGTGCATTGATATTGCAGACCAGCTGTTGGATGGTCACCGAACAATATCAGATGTCGCCGACCAAGAAATGGATGGTTGGATAGTTGCCGACCAGTAAATTGAACCCTCCGAACAAGACTAGGATGTCTCCGATCAAGAAATAGATGATCGTCAACCTACAATTGGTTCCACCGAGCTACAATATAAGTCTCTGACCAACAATAAGATACCTCATAGTTGGATAAATTATTTCAACGTTGCTGATGGATCTTCACATCTTATCTCCGACAAATAAAAATGGTCTGATTAAGCTTCCCTTTAATAAAAGATGGCCCAAGATGATGCCGACCAACAATATGGATGGCTGACAAGAATATCTCGAATCCTTAGATAAGAAAAATAACATTCGATGTAAAATCTAAGCATTAAGAATGTTAATTAAATGAATACTCATCTAATCCACTAGATCGTGTGATTTCGACAAAGAAACCCTGTGATGTGATGAACGAGGGGCCAACATATCAAATTTGTGCCCAGAATCTTGATATAGTCATGATTGTTTAATTGATCCTTTTTACAAGAGGTGGGTAGTGGTTTTTCAGGTGAGAGAAAATTATTTTTTATATTGATCCCTTCCTATTCCCTATTTGGAGAGATAAAAATATGCTGAATGATCGAAGTTATTACCAAATTTATCTCAAAAATCAATCAATGAGACTTCATTGACATGGATGGAAGATGAACCACATTAAGTATATAATTCATAAAAATGAATACAAAGAGACTCAAACTTGAAGAGAGAGAAAGTAGATCTGGGTCATGATTTCCATGAGAAAACTTTTCATTGTCTTTAACCTTTTCCCATTCTCTGATTAAAAATATAATGGGAATTTGAATAGTCATCAAAGATCTTTCAAAAATTATTATGAAAATTATCAATGAAAATTATCAAATCTTATCATTGTCGTATATATTGGTATATGTAATCATTTAAAATATTTATTCCATGATATAAAATTGAAACTTGAGAATCAAGCAAAAAGTTATGATTTATGAAATCCACTATTTTTCAGATTTCTAAATAAGAATTAATCTAACAGTTATGATTTAAAAATCATGCTATGCAACATTTTGCAGATAAAAATTAGATAATTAATTTATGTATATAAACATAAAAATCACGATTGAATCAAAAGATGTATGTATAATTGATTATACGTAGAGAAAAAAAACTTAGCTTATGATGGAGAACAATGCTTGTAACACGTTCCCACAGACGGCGCCAATCTTTTGATGCAAAAAACTGGACCGAATCCCATTTTTATGATCACAGATAAATAGATGAAAGCAATCCAATCAAGCACATAAGATATAAAGATTTTTAAAGTGGTTCGGCTATGAATTAAGCCTACGTCCACTGTTATTTTATTCCCAGGGGTTTACAATAGCACCATAGGGTGTAGAGAGAGAAAAGATGTGTATCTTGTGTATGGGGTTTCTAGGTTCTCTTGGATCTCTTTCCATCTCCCCCCCCCCCCCTTTGGCTAAGGGGATACATGTATTTATAGTGATGGGAGATAAAGAGATTCATTGTATGTAGACATTTATGTCTACATTCAACGAATCTAATTGTTGAATTGCTTGGCTATGTGTTGTCATCTATTAATACAGTATAAATGTACATTAAGGCTCATTAAATGTGATGCCATCTTCATTAATGCACATTAAATGCATAGTTATCCTTTGATCTTCCTGGTTGGTATGCCGACCAACTCTCCTCGGGTGCCGACTAACTCTCCTCGGGTGCCGACCAACTCTCCTCTGGGGCCGACCAAATCTCCTCGGGTGCCGACCAACTCTCCTCGGGTGCTGACTAATACTCCTCGGGTGTCGAATATTTCCACGTAGGATGACATGTGTCCTTTTCTGATTGGTCCTCGTAGATGGAGAATTTTTTTGTTAACAATCACAAATAAGAATTTGATCATTATGCTTTCAGCACTAAAAACCTTAATTGTATAAATATCAAACGAGGATGTATATTTAAAGGAGAAAAAATTTGCCAATTAAAGTGTATAACATTGGGTTATTAACTAATGAATTCAAATTTCATATTATTATCATATGTGAGAGACTTTAGCCTCGAAAATAAGAAACTTTGGGTTTCTAAAACAGAAATAGGTAATAAACTTTTAGGTTCTGCCAAAACTTTGGGTTTGGACTAATATTATCATTTTTTTCAAAATTGTGTAATAAATCAAATAAACAAACCACTAAGATATGATATGGAACACTAAATAAATGTGACTAATATTCCATAGAAAAGTAATGAGAACTTCGGGTTTTCAAGTTAAGCACCAATTTTATTAACATAATATATAGGACTTCAGGTTATAAATATATATGGCAACAGATAACTTCAAGTCCCTAGATATTATAATACAATTTATTTTTTAAAAACAAGGGTTTATTTTTCACATTCTTTACACATTCTTTACACATTCTCAAGACTCCAATGTATAGTGAAATTGTAAGTAAAAGATTTTATAATTTCTCATAGCTTGATTATTTTGGCGTAACCCCATTATGAACCGGAGTTACAAATCAAACACGGCATTTGTATTTACCTCCACAATTGTTTAAAGACGTGTTAGTGGTAAAGTATTGTTTCTGAATTTCAAGCCGTTGGAATCGTCATGAACATTTTATGAAGGTATACAAAATTTGTAGTTTTTTATTTTTCTTAGTCAATTTTATTCTGGGATGTTTTATTTTAAAATCGTGCATATTTGAAAAATAATTTATTTTTGTTCGTTAGAACGAAATTGTGATCTCGTTAGAATGAGACTTGGTTCTCGTTCGAACGAGGGTTAGTGTCATTGGAACAAAATACTTAACTCATTAGAACAAACTTCTGACGAGAACTCTCTATTTAATAGAACCAAAGTCGTTGGAAAGTCCTTGGAAGGTCGTTCATAAGACATAGGCATTTTGATCACCCGCCTATTCTAATCATGGGTAATCAGCCCATTATTAAATTAAACAGAAATCATAAATGGTTTCATTCTCAACATCACTGTCAAAATCCAATTAATTACTAATACCCTAATGGCCTGGTGTCAAAATTTTAATTCTTTTTATTAATGTGTAATTAATATAAACAAAACACATCACATTCACCATTCCATGCACATAATAATGATTAATGGTATAATGACATAAATAAATAATTGGGTCTGGAATAACAATCCATATAAAAATTCCAATACAGTCATCCATAAGTAAAATCTACATCAAATACTGGAAATAATTGAAAATACAATGTCTTTGTAAATAATATACAAATAGCACTGGGTGACATGCCCAAATGAGATAGATAGAGATAAATAATAACTGAATAAGTGTGGAGACGTCTACTAGCAAGGCCCTACAATTTCCATAGCAGCTGTAGCACGTCAAATAATGGAACTCCTATGCCTGGCGTCCCTATGGCTAGGTACTTAAAGTTTATACAAAAATAGATTTGAAACAGGTAGAGTCCAATTAAAATAGTAAAAAAAAGAGTTTAGCAAGTATTTAAAATGCGACAAGATAAGATGTTATATACATGTTAACTCCGCGTGCTCTCACTTGAGATCCTCACCTCTCAGCTATTGCGCACGCCTAACGTACTATTCTAACTCATCTAGTTTCTGACCCACCTAACTAGTTTGACTTACATCTCTTCACCCATTTAATAAGTTATGGTTCCCACCCGTATTGCCCATATAATACGATACTACATTTTTCAATTCTCTATCTTCATTAAGGGATTACCAGTTCATGCTTAAGTTCTCATATGCTTTGAGTAATTTAGATATTACTATCTATCTTATCTACTAGTACACTCGTAGTAGAATCAATCACACGTATAACTATTTTCATCACTCTTATTATATATCCGTACACAACACCCCTAGGTGCATACCTGCAGTGTAGGCATACTCTTTTATCAAGTCCTGGTACATCACATACTAAATAAGGAATCAGGATAATCTCCCTCGAAACCGTAAATAAAATCATACAATATTGGAGGCTAGCATAGTTCAAAGACTTTGGTACAAGTCAATATCACACAATACCGGTCACACCCTTATTCACACAAGTGGTGCTCAATCCCTAAGTTCTATGTCCCAAGGTACAAGTCAATGCCCCCCCCCCCCCCCAATGGGCTCATCAGAATAAGACTGTCCTCGACGCGAAACCTCCCATGATTGCAAGTAGCCTAAGTATGTTTACACATAATATATGAAGCAGTAGGTATTCACACCATCCATATATACACATGTATTAAGTATAGGTATACACATTGCTAATATTGTATATCCTATATATAGTATAGTACTCCCGAATACTCTATATATCATTACTTTATCATCATAATTCTCACGGTATAATCCGGATTGTTTCCCAATACCTGAAAGGTTACTAATTATCTCATAAGTAATTTCAGTATGTATCTCACTCGTGCCTTACTGGTTTGATCATACGTTCCTTTACATTATTCGGGACACGATGAAATTATCCGAATTAGGTTTGATTACCATATTACCGAATCACTTATAGACTTAAGTTCTTTTCGTCTAACAATTCTCAATCCCAACATTAACCTACTGAAGATTAGAATATCTCCCATTAGGATTTAGAACTAATTCAAAGGTCAACCGAATCATTTCCCTTGAGTTCTAAGTAAAAAAAGGAAAATCTGTGAAAATCTAGGAAACCAAATCGATTCGGCCATGGTCCGAATCGATTCGTTGCAACAAGTATCATCTTCTTCCTTCAACTTTTATGGGATTTCATCATTTTTAATCATCCTAACCACCATTACACTATCCCAAGCTCCCAACCAAAAGTCTCAAACATCATAGCAATAAGTATAAATAATTTTTATCATGGTAGAATCATAAAATCCTTAAAGAACAACTTCAAATTAGGTTAATCCAAGATTAAACTTTAAAAACGCTAGTTTATTATTTTTCTTCAAGAACCTCAATAAATCTCCAGATTTATTCACAAATTTGTCATACTAATTCATCAATTTCGTACTACATTTATGAGGGATCAAGTTTATAAAAATTCCTACCCAAGAATATAATTTGTATCTTCCAATTTAAGGCTAAAATTCATAAAATTCATAAGGAAATCATCCTACTCTAGCATTGATGATATATCAAATCAAAAATCATCAAGATAAACACTTGCCTCTATAGGTAGGTCTGAATTTCCATAGATTGGTGGTCATGTTTTGATCTACCCAATGGTGGTGGTGGTCGTGGTGGTGCAAGAATGGTGGAAAAGTCTTAGAGTCTCCCTAAAAACCCTTTTCCTTCCTCCTCCTGTAGCCTCTATTTAGTTTGATAACTGATAACCATAACTTCCCCAACACATAATCTGATATACACTTATAAAATACATAGGTCTATATTCCCCAAAATTTTAAAAGATAAAAATACCCCTCCGGGGTGCTGGTTTAGCCTAAAAATGTCCCGACACCCAAACTAAATCCCCAGGTAGACATTTTTTATTATTTTGACCTTTCCAAATACACTGGTGCACTCAAAATGACCATACGGATTATCAAAAGTAAAATTATATCTTATTTTCCCAAATTCAGTCCCAACACGACTGGCACCTGCGTCGCGATTAAATTTATCGTAACTGTCGTATTTATCACTCACGACCATCATAATATTTTCTTACCATTACTATTACTCATTCAATAAGTAATATTCAATATAAGTAAATATTAACCCTTGTTTCGTTAATTAATATATACTTGAAGACGAATTATCTTCTAAGTTTAATTTAATTAATCCTCATATAAAAATCATTAAAATTACGGGGCATTACATACTCCCCCCCTAATCACGGAATTTTGTCCCAAAAATTTTTTTAAAAAAAAGATACCTGGTATGAATAACTTTGTATATTTGTCGCACATATCATCTTCGTGTTCCCAAATAGACTCGTCGGCATTATGATGCCCCATATTACCACCTCAGATTCTTGGACACAACTGCATTCAAAATTTACTCGCAATAATCTTTTGTCATTCTAACTATACATACACCAATGGTACCTTTCGATCGAAGGTATACTCACTACAACCCATGATCAACGACAAGTTCATTCAAGCCCTTACATAGTGATATTTTCCTTTATGCTTAAGGTCTCACTTATATAATGACACGAAAAACTATCATAAATTCGATAACAATGCCGCAGAAGACGAGCATGTACTCCATTGGCTCTATCATCTCTATGTTAGAAAATATATCACTTCTATAGGTACCAGTTTCCCTTATTATCGTACCAAGACATCTATCCTCATGGGATACACCCTGAGCAATCCCAGACTACTCATGTCAAGCCTCAAATCTTTGGTTCTCATCAAAGTACTCTCACTACATTTTCGAACTGTATGAATAGGACGTGATTTTATTTAATCATGGTCGGCAGACCATGGATCACTCTGGGTCCGAGACTCATGTTATTTCCCCTTTTCAACTATCCAAAAGGTGGGCAAAATTTCTTCTCCCTATTAAGCCTCAGAAGTCACTTATCAATTGATATCTTGCTACGGATAATCATATGTAGCCCTACCAGTTGTAGTTAATATTTCTAATTACTCCAAAAGTCCGAGACATGCATCCTCACATTCTGCCACATTCTATGTCACCCCTCCTGACTATTCATCGGCCTACAGTTACCACACCTAGATCAGGGCTCAACTCTGCCCCCATTGCCTCCTAATACTCCCTATTCAAGGTGGAACTTAAGGGTCTCATCCTAATTTACAACAGTATTAAGTGACACCTTGTGCCAATTCATTTTTCTCTTTATTAACATGTTAGGCACACTGCTGGGTAATATAACACACCACAAACTAAAACGATTATTTTGTTCTGGATAATTCACTTCACAAATCAAAGAAAATCCTGTCCACTCTGCGATTTTGATAATCTAATAATGAACTTTATCAATTTCCCTATCCATTATGTCCCTGGAATCACCAATCCATCACAATATTTGGGTCTGTAGAATCGGATCAACTTCTTCCTTTTACGAGTGACGAACTTGGAAACAACTTCACTATGTCTCACTCAACTCGATATAAACACACTCAACATCTCACGTCACGTGGAGAATCTTACTCCCCTTATTCTGAGATATACAAAAATTATGGTCCGTGCATTTGCTCCAAGACTATGCACATCCTACACCCTTTTTTCTTATATTAGAATTTTAGCAACCAATCTATGCGCGAACCAATCTACGCATTAGAGTAGGTGAGACTCCATTTGTTAGCAATTTATTTCGACTCACCTTTTAACTGACTTCGGTTGTGGGAGTTTTCTCATGACATACACACAATCAGACTATGTCTTTCCTCGAACGAAGTTCAACCTCTCCTACATTTCCACTTATTTTTCTGACTATCCCACAGACACTTGTACAACTTTTTTCTAAGCCTTCTTATCACAAAAGATTTTGAAATTCAAATGAACTCATACGCCCTCTATCCTGGGCATAACTGTACAATCATCCCTAACATTCCACACGCAACATACTTATCTCAATTCCGACCCGCATTCTCAATGTGGCTATATCCTATGGCTAACCTTATTTACCCTACTAAAATAATTTAATTCCCCTCCGAGACTCCCCCACCCATAAAATAGTGGTGCACAAAGTTCTCCCCAGTGTTCCCCAAACAACACTACTGGACTCTATAAGTCTTATATCATATAATAGATCTCAGTTCATGCTTTCATCCACATACACGTGTAATAACTAAAGTGGTAACTCATGCCCTAAAGACCAACACATCTCTCAACTTTTTACATTCACTGGGATTCATGTGTGGGGTGTCTCGTAAACGAAATCCAAATAAGGAACCCCCCTAAATCACTACTACCTAGCATTATCGGTCATCGATATTCATAGGTCCTACGCACATAACCAGAATATCCAAAACTCTATCTCAAGATGTACAAGTCTAGCCGTCCACTCCCACATCACTAAAGGAGTTATACTATATGACGCTCTCTCTATCATTAGTTTTTCCCGCATTTGTCGATAATGATCTAAATTTCTCTGCTCGACATTAAACTTAATATACCTCGATTCATGTCATTACAGTCCCTACACACTGGGATAAAATATAACGAGACAACTATAACCTCTAGAGACTCCTCCTGATATAATATAAACGCGATCTCAACATACTTTCAGGCGCCTCATCACTAGACAACATATCCTGCCCTGGAATAGAGAACATAATAGCCTTATTTGTAACAACCCACCATTGCTCAACCCGTCGCTAACCAACCTATACCCAGGATAACTTTATACTCAAACATCATCTCTCGAAATGACTTAACCCACTAAAATATATTCTCTCAGTGTCCCCACCTGCTCCCCTATAAATGGAACCAAAAGATCCCCACAATGCAACGTTAAATATATACTTATAATAGTAACACCAACGATACATGCACTAAACCTATCTCACGCGTGAATCTAGTGATAACAAGAAACTGTGACTTGCGCGTGTCAGACAAAAATACCCCATTTACCCTTGGATAAAACTCACACTTTTAATTTCCAATAGCAACGGTGTTCCAAACGCTCCATGGACATGGCACTGTCATCCAAATCGATCCATAACTTTTGTAACTATTGCCCCTACTGGGCATCCATCTCTTATCCCCTAACTCACTGCGGATAATGTCGATACATGTGGACCTACTCTCCAAACATAGGACGCTTCTTGGTGTCATTCCCCTATCTCTAGCCCTATTGGCCAAATAGGGATTGTCCTTCTCTCGAATCTAGTAGTCTTGGCTTCGATTGCTACCCCCATTATTCTTTTGAATTTGCTGGCCTTGTGTAACACCCAATTTTCCGTAGCGGACCTAATTGAATTCATCATCACTCTGTAGGAACTTTATTGATCTATATCATTCAAATGGGTCCCCTATAGGTTATCCTTCTGAGGTGCATCACTATCACCAATTTCCTTAAGTCTTACCGTTCTAGCTATGCTTTCTAACTCTCTTGGCTCCCTTTTCATAGAAGCGTTCATATAAACATTATAAAAGCATGTCATTTATGCCATGTGCATAAGTCATCCAAGACTGATTTCCCATAAATATTAGTGACTCCTACTCGTGAGTCCATCATCACATTTATGAATCTTCGTATACACTACCTACCTCCCTATGTACGAAGTTCACTTATATAATTTAATTCTTCATCACAATCAGCCTTTGTTCGTCCCTCTTTTGAAAATTCCAAAAACTTCCGTCACATCTCTGTCATAGCAGCAGATGAAAGAACTTGTGGTTAAACCGTGCCCAAAATTTCTCGATTAATTCTTTATCTACTTCCTTATATGTGGTGATTATCTCCCACCATGGCAACACTGCTCCTACGAGCAAAAATTTTAAGACAAAATTTAAACCCTAAGTGCCATTGCACTCCACTATATGCCATTGGATTTGGATTATCTCCTTTCGTTGGGCCATCACACTTCCTTTCTTACCCAAATCCTTACGAGTGGCTCTTCGAAAGAGTTCTTCTGACTCCCCTCCCTGCCGACTATGCTGGGTGAGTCTGAATTTGTATCATCGTTATCTATAAAATTGCTTAGGAAAATTACTACTCCCGAGTAATTACCCTATTATCATCTGTCTGAACCATAATCATGGTTACTTATATCGTAATCATCGTTCCCCAAAATATTATATGGCTTCTTTCGAGCCTCTTTCTCCTGTAGTTCTACTAACGATCCTCGGTAGTCATCTCATATTGTTTGATGTACGAAGCCAAACTGAACTCATATATGAAGCGCATCAACTATACTTAGTAACAGGAGAACATTAACGTGCTTATGAAGAGAAACACCAAAATCCTACAATAGGGCTCTATATCAAAGAACGCTACACTGAAACGCAATATGGTCTCACAGATCCTAAGGAAACTAGAACCTGATGCTTTAATACTATCTGTGAGACCTCACCTATTCTAATTCTGGGTGATTAGACAATACTTAAAACAAGAATCATAAATGGTTTCATTCTCAGCATCATTCCCGAAATCCCATTAATTACAAATAACCTAATGCTCGAGTGTCAAAATTTTAATTCTTTTTTATCAACATGTAATTAATATAAACCAAATACATCACATTCACCATTCCATGTACATAATAATGATTAATGAGATAAAGACATAAATACATAATTGAGTATGGAATAACACTCCAAATAAAAATTCCAATGCACTCACCCATAAGTAAAATCTACATCAAATACTAGAAATAACTGGAAATACAATGCCTCTATAAATAATGTCCAACTAAAATGGGCGACATGACTGATTGAGATAGATAGAGATAAATAAGAAATGAATAAGTGTGGTGGCATCTACTAGTATGGCCTTGCAACTTCCACAGTGGCTGTAGCACATCAAATAAAGGAACTCTTATCTCTTGCGTCCCTATGGCTTGGCACCTAAAATGGTTTTTACAAAAATGGATTTGAAGTGGGTCAGAGCCCAAGTAAAATAGTTATAAAAAGTTTACTTTGCGTGATCTCACTTGAGATCCTCACCTCTAAGTTATTGTGCACACCTAACGTACTATTCTAACCCATCTAGTTATGTTACCCACCTAACTAGTTTGACTTACATCTCTTCTCCCATCTAATAAGTTATGGTTCCCACCCATATTGCCCATACAATACGATACTACATTTTTTAATTCTTTATATTCATTAAGGGATTACCAGTTCATGCTTAAGTTCTCATATGCTTTAAGTAATTTAGATATCACTATCTATCTTATCTACTAGTACACTCGTAGAAGAATCAATCACAAGTATATATATTTTCATCACTCTTATTATATATTTGTACACAACACCCCTAGGTGGAGAACTGCGGTGCGGGCATACTCTACTATCAAGTCTTGGTACATGACGTACTAAATAAGGACGTGAGTTTGAAAAGTCTCCCTCGAACCATAAATCAAATCACACAATATTGGAGGCAAACATAGTTCTAAGCCTTTGGACTACGCATATACCTAACACAACGAAATGACTGGTCACACCCTTATTCACACAACTGGTGCTTATTCCCTAAGTTCTATGCCCTGAGGTACAAGTCAACATTTCCCCCAGTGGGCTTATCAAAATAAGACTGTGCTCGACATGAAACCTCCCATGATAACAAGTAGCCTAGGTATGTTTACACATAATATATCAAACAGTAGGTACTCACACCACCCATTTATACATATATATTCAGTATAGGTATACACATAGCCTATCTCAGATATCCCACACATAGTATAGTACTCTCAAATATTATTCATATCATTACTTTACCATCATAATTCTCACCGTATAATCCCGATTGTTTCCCAATACCCTAAAGGTTACGAATTGTCCCATAAGTAATTTTAGTAGGTATCTCACTCATTCCCTACTGGTATGATCATATGTTCCTTTAAATTGTTTGCGACACGATGAAATTCTTCGAATTAGGTTTGATTACGACATTACCTAATTGCTTATAGCCTTAATTTCTCTTCGTGTAACAATTCTTAATCCCAACATTAGCCTAATAAAAATTAGAATATCTCCCATTAGGTTTTAAAACTACTTCAAAGGTCAAGCCAATCATTTCCCATGAGTTCTAAGTAAAAGTGGGGGAAAATTGTACAAATATGGGAAACCGAATCGATTCGTCCTTGGTCCAAATGATTCGCCTTCCGAGCCGATTCGGCCAAGGAGCCGAATCAATTCTCCTTTCGAGGCGATTCGGCCAAGGAGACGAAACGATTCGTTGTTGCAGGTATTATCTTCTTCCTTTAACTGTTAGAGGATTTCATCGATTTTAATCATTTAAACCACCATTACACTATCCCAAACTCCCAACCAAAAGTCTCAAACATCATGGAAACAAGTATAAATTATTTTTAACGTGATAGACTCATAAAATCCTTAAAATTGGGTTAATTCAAGATTAAACTTTAAAAACCCTAGTTTATTATTTTTGTTCAAGAATCTCAATAAATCTACCAATTTCTTAATAAATTTGTCATACTAATTCATCAATTTCGTACTACGTGTATGAGGGATCAAGTTTATCAAAATTTCTACCCAATAACATGAGTTATATCTCCCAATTTAAGGCTAAAATCCATAAAATTCATAAGGAAATCATCCTACTCTAACATAGACGATATATCAAATCATAAATCAGAAAGACAAACACTTGCCTCTATATATAGGTCTGAATTTCCATAGATTGGTGGTTGTTTGGTGCTCCTCTCCTTCCTATCTAACCAACAGTGGTGGTGGTGGTGGTACAAGAATGGTGGAAAAGCCTTAGAGTCTCCCGAAAACCCTTTTCCTTCCTCCTCCTATAGCCTCTCTTTGGTTTGGTATCTGATAAGCCTAACATCCCGAACACATAATATGATATACACTTATAAAATTAGTAGGTTTATATTCCACAAAATTTCAAAAGATAAAAATACCCCTTCGGGGTACCGGGGTGCCGATTTGACCTAAAAATGCCCTCAGACCCAAACTAAATTCACGGGTAGATTTTTCTGACTATTTAGATCCCTCCGGACACATTGGCGCACTCGAAATGACCATATGGAATATCAAAAGTGAAATTATATTTTATTTTTCCAAATTCAGTCCTGGCACGACTGACACGCGCGTCCAAACTAAATTTACCGTAACTGCCATATTTCTCACTCACGAAAATCATAATATTTTCTTATGATTATTATTACTCATTCACTAAGTAATATTAAATATAAATAATTATTAACCCTTGTTTCGCTAATTCATATATACTTTAAGCCATAGTAATTTCTTAGTTTAATTTAATAAATCCTAATTAATCCCAATAAAAAAAGTCATTAAAATTACGGAGTGTTACGGGCATATCGTTCGAATGAGATTGGACTTTGTTTGAATGAAATATTTTTTTTGTTCGAACGAAGTCCTATTTTTTTTTGAACGAGGTTGTTTCTTTAAAAACATGATTTTCTATAAAAAAGGATTCTATTGTAATGTTTTGAATAATTCTTTTGGCTAAAATCATTTGAAATACATGCACCAAAAGTTTTCATATTTTTTTTTGCTTTTCACATTACACATACTTTAATATTATTTGTTGAGTTTTGTCAAATAAAATTTCCATACATTTCACCAAACCCTTGTAGAGCGATCTATATTGCTAAATTGTGGAGTTGAGACTTTATTGCTAAAGAAGAAAGAATTTTGCAATATTGATACTAATTGGTGGATACTAAGGGAAGAGCTGCTTCCTATGGGTGGCGATGAATTTCATTAATTTCTGTAAAATATTTAAAGAACATGTGCATTATACTTAGTGAAGCTCTAAGTAATTTGTAAGTCATCGAATCTGCTAAACTCTTTAACAGTGTTGAAATCTAGATTTTGCCCGAAAGGGATTTTTTTCTCAAAACTTCTTCGTGTGTTTGGTTTGATTATGTGATTTGGTACATTTAATTTGGATTCTATCTTTCATGCATACCCAATTATAATCCAAATAAAGTTCGATTTAAAAATTGGAGCTTTGTGTGTGTAACCTAAGATACAAGTGATTCTATATAACCCCGCGTGTTCAAATTGGTACTAAGGCAGGTTGAACTAATTTATTATATGATCTTTAAATTAAGTTCATATGGATAATTGGTATAATAGGGTTCCTATTTTTTATGGGTCAAACTATGCATATACGAAAGCTATAATGAGGTCAAATTTAAAATCAATTAACGAAAGGGTTTAGCTTATGTGTGAAAGAGGGTGGACACCACACACCATGAATAATGATAATGTTGAAAGTTTTAAGCCTATCACTGCATAGAAAGAGGATGGTTTTAAGTGGAGTAATTTTAACTCCTATGTATTAAATGTTGTTTCTGGAGCCATCACTCCTGACGAGTTCTGCCACATCATAATGTTCACCACATCTAAGAAAGCGTGGAATATCCTTCAGATCACGCACGAGGGTACCAATGTTATAAAAGCATATAAGATACAAAATCTCAGTATATAGTTTGGAACCATTACTATGCTAAAATATCATACATTTTATGAGTTTTATGCACGATTATTTGATATTCACTACACCATAATGGCTATTTTATAACTAATAGATTTTTTAATTTCTAAGTGTTTACAACACTTACAAATTTTACAAAGGTTTTGAACACTTACAAACGTTACAAGTGTTCAAAACCGTTGTAAAATTTGTAAGTGTTTTGAACACTTACAAACTTTACAAGTGTTCAAAACCGATATAAAATTTGTGATTTTATTAATGCCAAAACTTAAAAGGGTTGCATCATCTCCTAAAAGTGTAAAAGACATAATTTCCCACTTCATTCTTTCCCTCGTCAAAAATTTCCTCCCCCGTTTACTCAAACCGCACCCAAATTTTCCCTTCCTCCCAAAAGCGCACACACCTCCCAAAAGTGTTTTACAATCTTTTTACAATCGCAAAGCTATGGGAGACGATCAGGAAGAAGAATAAAACGAGGTTAAATTTTACGATTTTGTCATCGATGTGTTGGATCTAAAAAGTTTTGTTGTATTTAGGAGTTTGCAATGCACGCCGCCATGTTTTTATTTAATTGGTTGCGATTTTTGTTGGTCTTGATGTGTTATTGTGTATGAATTAGTGTATTTGCTAGGGTTTCTAGTTTGAGCTTATTTTGTTTCGGCGGAATTGCTTTATTTAATTTGTTTCTAGGGTTAATGTTTAAGGACTTTTTATTGACTAATTAGGTAATGCTTGGTTGTTGATCAGACTCGTTCATTAAAGATTTCACTTAATTGTTGTTTATGGATTGCTTGCTTGTAAATGCAATTATACTTTCATGTTTCTAATGTTTATATGTTATTATGGAATTTGATGCATATAGGTCTCAAAAGTGTAGTGTTTTGTTGATTTTGATGTGTTATTATGTGTGCAATTAGTGTATTTGCTAGGGTTTCTAGTTTACGTTCCTTTTTTGTTTTGGCTAAACTGCCTCATTTGTGCATTATTTGATATTTTGATAAGGTTCAAGCTCAATGACTTTTTTATGTGTATTTATGTCTTGTTTGGTTGTTGAGAAAATGAGAGTCTCATTTGATTACTCTTTGTTGTGATTTACTTATCTAGTTCCAAAATACACTGATAATTTCCTGTTTCAAATGTTCATATGTTATTATCGAATTTGTTGTTTTGTTGATCTTGACGTGTTATTATGTATGGAATTAGTGTATTTTCCAGGGTTTCTAGTTGAAGGTTCTTTTTATTCATGTGGAACTCCTTTGTTTGTTCAATATCTGATATTGTGCCAAGGTTAATATGCCTTGTTGCGTGCAGGTTATGAAAGTTAAGATGCCTTATTACTCGTAATTATGCCTTGTTTTGTGGCTGAGAAAACTAAATGAAAATAGAGATCAAACTTATTTATTGAAACTAGAGTCTCGTTAGATTACACTTGTTGTTTATAGTTCTCAAATTATTATTGTTTAATTGATGTTTCAAATGTTTATATATTTGTATTGAATTGTTGCGTATAGGTGCTAAAACTATAACATTTTATTGATCTTGTTGCAAAGAACTGCTGGTGGATTTCTAGTTTTAGCTTTTTTTCGTTTTGGTGGAACTGCTTTGTGAACTATTTGATATTTCAGTAAGGTTCAAGTTTAAGGTATTTTTATGAGTACTTGTTGTTTTGTTGCAAAGAAAATTGTATAAATGAGGTCCCTGGTTTCCAAAATTTTATTATTAAGGTTTTCGCAATGAACTGCTGTTTGTGTAGTGTGCTCGACAAGTCCTTCGAGTTTAGCGATGCAAATACTGTAAGTCCATATTCATTTTAGCATTCAATGCATATATGTAGATATGTACATATATACACATATATATTTAATTGATAGAATTCCACAATAATTGTATAGAATTTCTTTTATTTACCAAACCCAGGCTCAACTATAACCTGTTCTCACATCATAATGTTGTTTCCCAACTACACATTTATTGCCAACTATTCATAGGTAGGACGCTTATAGTCTTGATTATTTCCCTATTACTTGATTTTTTTTAGTGTTATGTATGTTTGTAGACTATGAAGTCTTAGTATATTAGCACTCAAGAATAGACTGTAATTGAAATTGCTTTACACAGATTTTTACTTGAGAGTAAAATTTAGGTAGAGCATCAGTTCATAGGAGGGGGCTTAATTAAGCCTTACCTCAGATGGTATTATAAACTCTGTTTTTGTATAGTTATGCATGACACAATGTATAGATAGATGTAGAAATAATAATTAATGTTAAACACATGCACGATTTACATAAGAAATGGAATTACTAATTAAAAACCCCCAAAATAAACACACAAGCATTCAAGCAACCATTAATAAACTTTCCAGGTAGTAAATATATGACAAAACGACAGTAAATTTATGACAACTGGTTTTGATGGTAGCCATAACTAGTGACTGTTGTGGCCAATTTTCTGCTTGTTCTGTGGACTAGCATCCAAAGGCCAATTGTTTTTAACTCATGATCAACAACCAAATTAAGAATTGGACTATATATCTCTACGAACTTCAATAGTGGAAGATACGTTAAATTACATTTATAATATATTTCACTACATAATAATGGGAAAAGTAAAAATTTTCCAATTCACCAACGAATGCCCTATCCATACATATATCATCGAGACACAATGTTACCTGGCTTACACGCTATCTGTGGCTAAATAATCTGCTTGAGGTATTGGGGGAGAAACCAAGAAAGGCTTGGGTGGGATTTTAATTGACTCCGAAACTCCCTTATAACATGTCCTCTTCATTGATGGCCTATTTGAGGGTTCAGTTTGTATGCACCACAAACCAACTATTATCATCTTTCTTTTATCTTCATTTTCTTCTCCAGATGCACAAATTCACTGGCAATGTCCTAAAATGGTATGATATTTTACTTGCTAAATTTATATGGTTTATAGGAGGACAATTACAATTACTTACAAGAGTCCTTGGACGATGGCAATGACAACAAAGAGAATGAGGCCCCTACCAAAAACTCCAGCAAGAAGGATGAGAGAAACATAGAGCTACATAGAGAATGAGGCCCCTACCAAAAATTGTATTAGCGGATCAGTTAATACGAACAGGGACAGTAGATGATCCAATTAGTAATGTTAGAATCGATTAGCCGCTTCGAGCTCAATTGTATTAACTGATCAGAAATTTTTGTCGAAGAATTCTCTGAATTTTTTTATAACAGTTGATTGTATAATTTTATCCCGGTAGTGGAGAGTTATACCCTGGATTAACTTTCCAAACAAAACATGATCTCGAAGAGGCTATTCGATTATGACATTTGATCTTTTATTGCTGCAGTTTTTTGTTGTTGGTACTCTGAAGCATTGATATGTTGAGACACAATTTTTGCGTGGCATAATACCACTTTGTGATCTGTATTTTATGTATTAAAAATACATAAAATTACTATAAATTTTATGAATAGTTGACTACTATCTGGCTCTATTTCCAATAAACAGAACCAGATATCCGTTCTTATTTTGTACAATCTGCTTTTGTTTGATATTCGTTCTTATTGTAAATGCTTGAAGAAATGGATCATAGCTGATTTGATATCCGTTCTTATTTTATTGTGTATTAGGGAGGCTGTAGATGGAGAGATTAAATGCTTGGAGAAATGGATCATAGCTACTTTGGAAACAAGAGTGCAGACCTTATGTCCTTAATTTGTTTGATAATTTCTCTAGAATTGTTGATAGTATCGTTTGGGTTGTTCATTATTGTAATGTTTGGGTTGTGGACCTTATGTCTTTCTTTTATTAGTTGTGGACTAATTCAGTTTGTCAATATTATGCAGGCATACATGTATGGATTCTTTAAGAATAAGCGCATTGTCCTTTATGACACACTGATACAGCAGGTGCGTGAGGTATATGACAATTGGAAATAATAATCCTCATTTCCATGTATTCAGTTCGTCAGATTCAATCATTACTGATAGTATGAATTGTGTACTGATAATAATGATCCACATTGCGGTTTATAGTTATAAAATGTAGTTGATGATTTAGTTTTAGTTCAAAACAAAACTGCGTTACTATTATTTTTTCTCCATTAAAATTCCCATCCAGTTTATTTGTATTTTTATATTCACGTTGCCATTTCTTGATGATATAGGATACTTAAAAGTGAAGCTCTGATACGGCGGCTACTACAACTGCCTCTTCTGCTGGTCCACGTTAGGCTCCAGCGGATCATACTCTTCCCAAACCATGGAGAGGTTTAGTTGATGGTAAGAGTGGATATCTTTACTTTTGGAACCCAGAGACTAATGCTACCCAGTATCAGAGGCCTATGGCACCATCAAATGCTGGCTCAGCTCCATCACAAGAGTCGCCTTCAGTTTCTATAAGTTCGTCAGTACAAGTTCAATAGTCTTCTCAAGCACAAAGTAGTAGTGATAATAATTTCGTTGATGTCGTCAAGAATGGTGGGTCAAAGCCATCTTCTGGAGCAAATGGTTATCAGGTGTGTTTTACCAAGCCTTTAGTACTACTTTCTTTTATCTTTGCAAGTTGTTAGTTGGTTGACATATCACTCTTCTTTGGTAGATTCAGGTTTGTGTAAACTATGAAGGATGAGGATCCCACCAGTAGATCCTTGGAAGTTTAAAGTTTCATTTTATTTTTATCAATATAATTTGAATTTTGGATTGCAAATATGGTAGGTGGTGGCGATTTAAAAAAAAAAAAATTAGGTGTCTTAATGAAATATTGTAGGGATATATCCGTAGTCTCTTAGAGATTATTAATAATTTCTATTTTATTTTTATCAGTATGTGTAAATTCTGCAACTCTTGTTGGGTTATCCCCCTTTCGTTTTAACGTTTTTTCTTGGACTCGTGTGCTTGACTTTTTAGAGTCACATATTTGTTTGTCCACAATCACATAAAACTGTTGCTAAATTTGAATTTCGTGATGTTACTCAAGTTTTTATCACTCATTGGTAGTGTCATTTCATCTTCTGCCGATAGGAATGCTGAAGTGGTAGAACATTTGATTTCATTTTTTATGCACATGGAAAGTCATTTAGCGACGAATGTGATTACTGGTATTGATCTCTTGAGGGAGCTAGTGACAATTCTCTTATCGACACGATTTCCTTGCCATACTAATAGGGTTGTGGAACATGTGTATTTGGATACAATAACTAGATATATGAAGTTTGTTAAGGAGAATACTCAATATATACCTTGGTTGTTCTTGCTTCCTTTCTTGATGAGAGTTTGTTTATGTTGAACATATCATGAAGTATTGTATAAAAGTGCTTGGATATAATTGTTATGTTTTTAGTTGTTTTTATTGTTTGTTTTATGCGAGGTTGGTTGTATGTGGTGAATAATTTTTATTTTTTTAATATTTTAATTTATGTAAGTGTTCATAACACTTACAAAATGAACATTGTTTTCCTTACAGATTGATATTTGTAAGTGTTTCAAACCATTACAAAATATATATATATATATATATATATATATATATATATATATATTTTCTTTCGCAAGTGTTTATAACCGTTGTAAATTTAAAAAAAAAAGTTGATGAATTTTGTAAGTGTTCTAAGCACTTGCAAACGAAAATTTTGCAAGTGTTAAAAACACTTGCAAAAGTTTAATATGTAAGTGTTCAGAACACTTACAAAGTTTTTTGTAACGGCTGTCCGAAACGAATATGTGTTCCCAATGAACACTTAAAAATAACATTTGCAACGGTTTTGAACACTTGTAATTTTTTTGCAACGCGCCGATTCGTAAGTGTTTTAAACACTTACAAATGCCATTTGCAAGTGTTTAAAACACTTACAAATAGCCTGTTTGGGTGTAGTGATTGTTAATTCTAGTTATAATTTGGGTGAGAAATTTCTGAGATGCGCATTGTGAAAAAAAATTTGAGGTCCTTTTCGTCTTTCTTTATTCCTATTGTTCCTGTCCTGAATTCCTTAGGAATTTTAGATACGCTTAGATTTGAATAATTCGCAAGAGACCTTCAAACTTATGATATCGACATGTTTTCCCAAACTGTTATGCCAAAGGAAAATAAAATTGCTTTGAAAGTACAATATAAAAAGAAAGAGGAGGTTTCTTCTGACTCCATTTATGATTTTGATCTAGTTGATCTTTCCTTTTTTGCAAAAAAAAAATTAAATAAATTCTCAAACTAAGAAAAAATACTTCCAAAGAAAAAAATATTTTGAGAAAGATAAAAAGTGTAAGTCGACCAAGAAACATTTTGAAAAAGTGATAGGAGGGTGTCTTAAGAAAGATGAGGAGAGATGTTATGAGTGCAAGGGTAAATGTCACAAAGCTCATGAGTGTGCTACAGGGTTAAAGAGACAAGGGAATGGCAAAGGTGCCTTAATTCCAACTCTTAGTCATAGCGAAGTCTAGTTGGTGGATTTCAAGGATGAATCACCACATGGACATAACTTCATCGCGTTTATGGCTAGTCATGTTAGTACTTTGAGGACGTATCACGTCGATGAGGACGCTTCTAAACATGATTGCAATGATAACGAGTCTAGTCATTACGAAGAGAGTGAAGGATATGAAGTTTTGAGTAAGGGTAAAAGTGGCATACAACATGATTATGTCGATCTTTACACCGGTTCTTTAAAATAAAAAAGAAAAAAAATTGGCGCTTAGGGTATTGTCTTTAGAGAAGAAGTTGAGGGAGTCTAAAGGGAGCGCGTCCTTAGTGAGAGTTTCTTTGGGAGAGCGAGTTATTTTAGTGGAGAGGAAAAATGGTGACTTGACCAACAAAGTGGTTAGTCTTATGAGAGATCTCCAAGCTTTATTTAAGACCCGCGAGAGACTTGAAGCCCTTATATCCTAACTCAAGAAAGATCTTGAGTGCACCCAGGAGGTCAATGTTACCATAGAGGATACATCGAAGAAGGTAGGTAAGATGTCCCTCGGTCTTGCTTTAGATTTTAGGGAGAGGCAATAAATAGGTTATGACGGTGCATCCACTTCCCATGCCACACCGAAGCCAACCCTAAGTTTGTAGTAGATTTTTATGGGCCTAGACATAAAACACAAAACAAAGTTCAACCTAAACAAACGAACTAAGGTAGATCCAAATAAGTATATGTTTGCACTTATTGCAAAAGGAGAGGTCATTGTTGGTAATTTTGCTACAAGTTAAGGAGAACTCAATGTAAACATACTCCCATTCACTGCTATAGTGACTTTGCTAGTCTTAGAAAGCAAGTTGAATTTCTAGTCGCAACATCTCAAAGATTAATGGATGAATTTCAAAGGATGTCTATGCCTTTTGAGAACGCTTCCAATGCTATAACTAGAGCCAACAATGAGAAGGGCAAGCAAAAGTTTACCTTCACTTGCGTACCGAAGCAAGGTGATAAAGCCTTGGTTATTCATGTTTCTCTCAAGTTTTAATATGCCTCCCAATGCTATTTTGATAGTGGGTGCTCTAGGCACATGGCTGGTGAAAAATCATTTTTTTACCATCATTGTGGATCGCAAGGAAGGTAAAGTCACATTTTGAGATGGGAGTTGGTCTAGTATTTCAGGACGTAGTTATATTGAGATACCCGAATTTCCTAAGCTAGATAATGTGCTTTATGTCTAAAGGTTAAAAGCGAACTTGATTGGAAAAATCAAGCTTTGCGACACAAACTTTGCGATAAAGTTTGACTAGTTTGAGTGTAATGTATATGATCAATCTAGTAAACTATTACTACAAGGAGTAAGGACCAAAGATAATTGCCATGGAATCATTCCCAAGTCCTCCTTTGTGTGCAACAATGTCACGATCTTCTCTACGGATCTTTGGCATCAACGATTAGATCATGTGAACTTTAGAGATCTTGAGATATTAGCAAAGAAAGACCCAGTTCATGGCTTACCATCGCTTAGAAAACCAACATCGGTTTGTGGTCCTTGACAATAAGAAAAATAAATTCGAAGTCTCCATTAGAAGTTGAATACCATTACCACCTCTCATGTGTTAGAGTTGATACCCATGGATCTTATGGGTCCTACACATATGGCGAGCATTGGTGGTAAGAGATACATTTTCACGATGGTTAATGACTTTTTAAGATACTCTATCATGGGGTTTGTTAGAAAAAAGTTTGATGCAGTTATGTTCCTAACAATCAAGTGTTTTGTCCAACAAAACCAACACGGTATAACTATTAATCAGATGCATAGTGACAACGACACTTTATTTAAAGAAGCCGTAGTGGATTTCTATTTCGGTGGAGTGGGTATCAAACATAATTTTTTAGCCATTCATACTCCTTAACAAATGGGATGGTTGAGAGGAATAACTGGACAATACAAGAGATGGATAAATCCATGCTTCTTGGGAGAAATGTGCCTAGATACTTTTGGGAAGAAGAGGTTAATACCTTATTTCATATAATGAATCGAGTATATCTTCATCCACATACGTTACACACGTTATATGAGTTATCGATAGGGTAGAAACCCAACCTATGATATTTTTGCATCTTTGGGAGTCCTTGCTATATTTTGAGAGATAGAGAGCACTCAGGAAATTTTGACTCCCGAAGCGATGATGAGATATTTTTAGGTTATTCATTATCGAATGGGGATTATAAAGTGTTTAACCTTACATGCTTTAAAGTTATGGAGTCAATAAACGTCACGATATGTTTGTTGACCTCAACCTCGATTGTGATAATGATGTACCCTTAGTAATAATCCCATCGTTCCTCACACTAGTTCAGTGGATCCCACTCTTGATTTGAAGGATCCAACCTCTTGGGTTCGAAAGAGTCATGAACTTTCTTCTTTACTTGGTGATCCCACACTAGGTGTCAATAATAGCGCTCAACTTGAAAATGTTGTTATCTACTTTTACTACATCTCCTTAGTAGAGCCCAAGAATGTGAAATAAGCACTTAATGACGAGCATTGGATATCTGCTATGTAAGTTGAGTTGCTTTAATTTCACGAGAACGATGTTTGTTAGTTAGTTCCCTAGCCTAGCAAGACTAATGTGATTGTTAATAAGTGAATTTATAAAGTGGATGAAAATGGTACCATAGTTCACAATAAGGATGGGCTGGTCGCTCACGACTACACACAGATTGAGGGTGTATATTTTGATGAGACATTCGCTCATATTTATAGGTTTGAGTCAATCTGATTACTACTCACAATAGCATGTAATCTACGCTTCAATTTATATCAATTGGATGTCTATAGAGTTTTTCGTAACGACATTCTACAACAAGAAATGTGCGTGGAACAAGCAAAGGGGTTAGAAGACCCAAAGCAACCACGTTTTTTATCTCAAGAAGGCCGTATATGGTTTAAATAAAGCACCCCATGCTTAGTATGAGAGGCTTACTCCTTATCTCTTAGCTCGTGGCTTTAAGAGAGAGGGGGAGTGAATAAGACTTTGTTTGTGAGGAGAGAGAATGGTTATATATTGGTTGCCCAAGTCTACGTGGATGATATAATCTTTAGGTCCACGTTTTCCTAACATGCTCATATGTTGGAGGAGGAGGAGGAGGAGGAGGAGATGAAGAGTCTGTTTACGATTAGTATGGTGGAGAGATTATGTTCTTCTTACGTATCCAAGTGCATCAACTCGAGGATGGGATCTTCATATCTCAATCAAAATATACTAGGGACCTAGTGAGGAAGTTTGGTTTAGAATCTTCTAAACACTCACACACACCTATGAGTACATCGACTAAGATTAACAAAGACACTTTAGGTAAGGACGTATAGCAAACCCTTTATAAGAGAGAGATAGGTAGGTAGTCTTCTCTACTTGATTTCTAGTCATCCCGATATTGCCTTTAGCTTTGGAGTGTGTGCGTGATACTAAGCATCCTCGAAAGAGCCTCAATTGATCGCATTTAAATGTATCATTAAATTTGCGAGTGGCACTCTTTCGAACGGTATTTGGTACTCCTTTGATATTGATGATCGTTTGTCCATCTATTCAGATGGCTATTAAGTCGAGGATGTTGATGGTTTTAAGAGCACCTAGGGTGGGTGTTTTTACTTTAGAAGTGATCTTGTCTCTTAGATGCGTAAGAAGAAAACTCCATATCTTTGTGCACGAAGGAGGTCGCATATATTTTAGATGGGATTTGTTGTACACAACTCTTATGGATGAACCAAATGTTGGAAGATTATAGGACTTTCCAAGTAACAATGACTATTTCGTGTGATCATACGACTACAATTCATATATCCCGTAATCTAGTATGAAATTCTCGTACGAAGTACATTAGGATACGTGAGGATTTAATTTGTGATCTTATTGAGGAGAAAGTCGTATCTTTGAGCTTTATGAGCACCTAATGTCAATTAGCCAATATTTAACGAAACCTGCCTTAGATTTGAGAATCTTAAGAACTCTTTGGGTATTTGTTCCATTGATTGAGTTTGTATACTTTATTTAATGTAGAGTGATATCACATTCATATCATTAATCCCTATTGCTAGACTGTATTCCTATTATATTGTTATTCTTATACTTGTTTGTGTTTTTTCCTATTGATTTATTTTGAAAAATCAAAAAAGATTATCGATTTTTAAGAACAAGTTTGAAAAATTCAAAAAAATAAATTATTTTTGATAAAAATTTTGAAAAAGACAAAAGATATTTGTATTTGTATTTTTTATTATATATGGATGTGCATTTAAGATATTCGGATCACCCTTACATTCTATCCATTTATGTGTATTTGTCATGGTGTTTTGAGACATAGCTTCATTTTTTTTGTGTTCTTAATAATGTGTGGATAAAATTTCATTGATCATTGATGACTACTTTCTTCATGCTAGACTCTTAATCACCTTAATTACATGCGTTAATAGAGTTTTTGAATATTATTTTTGCTTGTCATATGTCGAATACGGTGTTCTCATCTCAATCGTGCTTAATAATGAACCAATGTAATAGAGATAAGCTATGCTTATAAAAACCATTGCCCGGTTTTCGTTTCCCCGAGTAATATTTATATGTTAAGAAATGGAAAGGGGTTACGAAAGAGAAAAATTATCTTTGTGTTAGAAGCCACCATTTTAAAAAGAAAGTATAAAAGATTAACGACACACAAAAACTGAAGTTCCAATGCTATTTTATTTCATTGAAGCTTTACTACATGTGAGCATTATGATATCTTCAAAAAATTAAGAATGAGTTTTTATATATGTGAGATTTCGAGGGTGTTATAAAGTAGAAAATCAATGGGGTGATACAACAAACTCTCTTAAAAAGTATTAAATAGTTTGGTGTTATTGATTTTAGAAGTATTTAAATTCATGGCATGTTGTGTAAGTCGAGTCAATTTCATTCAAGTTCAATATTTTTACACCTAAGGTTGATATTGAGTTCTGTGTTTATAACTATCTCATTGAATTTGTACACCCATGTTATGAATGCCTATGTTAATCTATCCATGGAAAATATTCACACAATTATATTCCATTTTTGTGATTAGAATATTTTAGTGCTATTCCATGGTGTCATGTATTTTGTACCTACACGTAATTTTCGAAAATTTTCAAAAATAGTTATAATTAAAGCCTTTGAGAAAGCTTATAGCATGTGTTATATTATTTATCTTTTTGATGTTATTTCTTTTGGATTCGGGTGATGCTATGATTCATGATTAGTTGCTAACCCTTTGTCTATTACGACAAAAAAAGGGCGAATAAATAGAGGGGAAATTTTATTTTCTTCAAACTCGTACGTGTCACGGTATTATTTTGTTTCTTGTGTGTAGGTCTCTATCGCTTTGATGACGATCTCATGCACAAGATAAGATGAAGAATTTCACTTAAAGACAAAGTCTCGAATGTCATTTTGTTTTGGTTTGGGAGGACATTAGTAGAACATTGTCTTAGGAGTTTTTATTTTAATTTATTTTCGAATTTATTTTTGTAGATGAATAGAAAAATGGGGAGATTTATAGGAGCAATATTTTATTATTGTTCGTATCTTGGTTATTTTTGTGTATCCCCTTACAAAACAGAATTACAAATCGAACACGATATTCGCATCTGCCTCCGCGATTGATTAAAGACATACTAGTGATCGAGCTTCATTTTTGAATTTCAAGCCGTTGGAATCATCACGAACACTTTATGGAGGAATATGGAGTTTGTATCTTTTTATTTTTCTTAGTAAATTTCATTATGGGATGTTTTATTTTAAAATCGAGGAATTTTTATAAAATAAATTTTTAATAAATATTTTTTTTTGGTTCGTTAGAATGAAATTGTAATCTCGTTAGAATGACACTTGGTTCTCGTTGAAATGAGGGATGGTGTCATTGGAACGAAATGCTTAACTCGTTAGAACGAACTTCTAACGATAACTCTCTATTTAACATAATCAAACTTATTGGAAGGTCGTTCGAATGATCTAGGCCTTTCGTTCGAATGAGACTTTTCTTTCGTTCGAACGAAGTCCTATTTTTGTTTGAACGAGATTGCCGTCTTGAAAAACGTGTGTTTCTATAGAAAAGGATTCTTTTGGACTATTTTGAATAACTTTTGGTGAAAATCATTTGCAATACCTGCACCAAAAGTTTTCATCTTTTTGTTTCATTGAAAAACTTTTGTTTTCCAAATTACACATCCATTAATATGATTTGTTGAGTTTTGTCAAATCTAAGTTCCATACATCTCATCAAACCTTTATAGAGCGATCTCTACTGCTGAAGAAGAAAGTATTCTGCAATCTTCAGGCTAATCAGTGGATATCGAGAGAAGAGCTGTTTCCTGTGAGTGGTGATGGACTGCATCACTTTCTGTCAAAGATTTGAAGACCCTGGGCATTATACTTAGTGGAGATCTAAGCAGTCATCAACTCTGTCAAGCTCTTTAACAGTGATAAAATCTAGATTTTGCCTGAAAGGAATTTTTACTCAAAACTTCTTCGTGTGTGTTGGTTTGATTGTGTAGTTCGGTACATTTAATCTGGACTCTATCTTGCATGTACACGTAATTATAATCAAGATAAAATTTGATTTAAAAATTAAATATTTGTGTGTAACCTAAGACACAGGTGATTCCATATAACCCTATGTTTTTAGAATTGTTGAAATGTGAAGAGTAGTTAAAACATAATTTAATACTCAGAAGAAGTGAAACGTCAAGAGACAAAAGTTTAATGGTGAAATCATTAATACGATAGTTAAAGTGACATTCAATCATTAAAAGTATATGTAAAAAGGTCTTTCATCTAATAAAGAAAATGAAAAGCTGAGAACTGAAAAGGTCACGTTTTAATATTTAATTTATTTGAAACTAATCCTAACAAAAAAATAAATTTGGAGCGTCAAGTCTAAATTGTAAATAATTATTTTGAGAGATTTCAAACTTCATACTCCGTAAATAATTAACACTGCAAGTTTTGATTTCAAGTATATTGTGTTAAAGCTTTAGGCCAAAATATTTTCAATAACATGAGAACTTCATGACTCATATTTTCAAAAGTAATTAGGAAGTACTATACTCCAATTACAAATAATATTCTGTAAACTTCTGATCATAATAATGATTATGAATCTTCGTATCACAAATTAATGATAAATTGTGTGTGTGTGTTGGGGGGGACTCTTTGTCCCTACCTTTCAGTTAGACAATTAAAATTGTGATATATTTTCTTTGATATTTTAGGTCCAAAATAATTTTATAACTTCAAGTTCCATTTGAATAATTATCGAGAAACTTTGAATACAATTGATAAATATTTAATGGAACATCGATCCAATAGTATCCAAACGTCAAGTTTGATAAGGTGTAAAATTATTATAGAACTTAAGGTCCAAAATATAAATAATCATTATAGAACATTTAATGTCTCTAGCTTTATTATATAAATAATCAAAACTTTAGTTCTAAAATTTGAAAAGTGTTAAAGAACTTTTAGTCCAATTTTAAATGACTTGTGCACTTCTTACCTCAACTAAAAAAATCATATGTTTGGGAACTGGAGGCCATAAAATGTAAATGGCCATTGAAAACTTCAATTCCCCCCAAAAATAGAAAGTGGGAATTTGAGAGCCCATATTTTGTTTAGTTATTGGGAAATTTAGGGGCCAAAATTTAAATAATAAATGTGAACTTCTAACTCCACAATATAATTTTCTTATAACTTATAAAGAAACATGAGTCATAAAGGAGTTTTTAAAATTTTATTAGTCGAACAATAAAAATATATAATGTTTTTGGATTGCAATAGGTATATATAAAAAATAATCAAAGTTTGACAAATGAATTCTTAGCACCTCAAAAGAATAGAGTCAATTATGGGTCAAAGGGAGATATAAGATTATGGTGTTTAAAATCATTTTGATAATATAGCTTACTTCAAAAATTGAAATTAGAAAATAAATATTGTAGTTTAGTACATGATCTGATAGACACGTCTTTTGCATTAATAATTTGAATATAAAAAAATGGTTACCTGAATTATTCAATGATTTGAATGGTGAGGTGGTCTCTACACCATGCTAATAGTAACATTTGAATGGTAATAGTGACATTTGAGTCGCTAAACTTACAAATGAAGAAATAGTTCCTATACTCAAGTCCTACTTTCACCATCCCTGTTAATGTGCCAAACTTCGTCCCATTTATCAATGATTTAATGTCCCACCGGATCCAACATAGTTTGTGGGCACGACTAGTTACTTTTATCTTGGTAGAGTCATGCTGATTAAGGTATTGTGAAGTAAAAAGGGACGTAGAGAATTTAGAGGGAGAGAGCTAGTCATTTCATTGTTAGGTAAATATAAATGGTGTATCTCCCCTGTTTATAGTAAAAAGTAAGACATCCAAAAAATCTTTATTCAATTTGGAATACATCTAGTATTTTGTACATTTATAACACTTTAAACAGTGGGTATATTTTATTTAATTAATTAGAGATTCTCTCTTTTACGGTAGTTGGGTTCTCGTGGGGAGTATGTATTTGTACATTGGAGCTTATGTGTCTCACTTTACTCGATCGTACTTTAAAAGGGAAATTGATTCGCCATCGTATTGTAGTCCTTCGACGAAGGCATGTTTTGCGTTTCCTTTCTTGTCAAGGTTGTCCTATTAATTTTCATTGGATTTAGTATATACTCCGCTACGTATATATGTCAACAAGACGGGGTTGGAGCATGTTCGTCAAAATCCAAATAAGATTCGTTTATAAAAATACACAACACCTTGTCCCTGATTTGAATCGGGTTCTAGTTTCAGACTCGAACCCGTCACATAATAATATATATAATTCGACCCCGACCTACTTATAAACTTACGTATTTTGTTGAAATATTAATTTTTTTCATATATTTTAAATAATGCATAAATTCACCGCCATAATTGCAAACTTATATAATTATTGACAAATAGAACTTAAGTATACTTATTAAATATTATTTGTTGTAAAATATGTACTTAGATATAATGAGTTTTAAGATATTTATAATCAGGATGAGTTGTAATTTTTTTTACACGATTTAAAACACACCCAAACCCGCCTCATTAGCTTGGGGACGAAGAAAAAAGCTCCATGAAATTGAGGTTTGACTGAAAAAGCACCATTTCATTGTTTGAAGGGCTACATTTGGTTGGAATGCAGGGGAAAATGAAAGGGTAAGGAGTGGCAGGAGACAATGGATGGGAAAACAACAACCAGTCTTATTTGAATTTAGTAGGTATAAAGAAAAAGTAAATTCTAAAGAGTTCTATGCCGACAAATTTGGTGCGTTAATGTATCGCACTGGTATTTATTATTGTCGCTGGCGTGGATCCACATCTATAAGACAATAATTAATACCGATGTGACATATCACTGTATCGCATGACTCAGAAATCTTAGTCGACATAGTGTTACTGAATTCTACATTGGAAACGCACAAGGAAACAGCAGTTATACCTACAACAAGTATACCGCGTAGCATATTTAATGCGATAGCAAGTCAGTCTCAATATGCAGAGAAGGGAGAAAGAAAAGGAAAAAGAGAATTAAAGTGATGCATGTTCATGGAAAAACAGTCCTCAATTTCATATCTGTTTTCTCAATGTCGATAGCGAAACCTTTCCCAGAGTGCTGCCAGTGGTCTGCCATGGGATTTATAGACTCGGGTATTGCAATATCCAACCTTGTTTTGATGAGACCATCAGTTTTGACGTTGTACTTGTCATCCCTCTTTTGAACCAGCTCTGGCTTCACCATCCCCAAATTCACTCCTTGTGGAGACATCATCAGTGCTGGTGCACCTAGTGGAAGTCTATCACCTACATACAAATACAAAACAATTTGCTTTCCTTTCACCTTTATAACATAAACGATGAGATAAGGATAAGCCATATTGTTCATTAACTTATTGTGTCCATATATTGGATTTTTGTTTTACTTAAATATCCCCACAATTTAGGTTTCAAAGAACTTTTTATCTTCCACTAATTGATATGGACGTTAGTATCCTTTCCCAAGAGTTTTTTTTTGTATCATATCACGTGGTGTCCGGGCCAGCTTTAAGCGCACATCTACCAATTTACGTTCGCGGTTCGTGGCTTCCGCTGGCCCACAAGTTGGATTTAACATTAAAAAGAATAAAAAAAAAATATAGATATAGTTTCAGAATCATTACATTTTTCTATATTTGGTTTCTTTCCTTCATTTTTTTTTAAAGGCAAGAATAGATGGAAAATATACCAGTGTTCCAATTACGAAGTCTTTTAAGTTAAAAAATCAATATATTTATACATATACAATATACTAGACTACCTCAATATTGTACTCTTAACTACTCTCTCAATTCAGATTAGTTGCGTCATAGTTGCGTTGCACTTTCTTTATTTGGGCATGGAAATTTCGAGTACCAATATATCAAAAAAAATATTATTATCAATTGTCACACAATTGATACCACCGACACAAAGAGAATTGGGGAAAAGAACAGAAAACTTGATTTATATTAGGCCAATTACAGGGTTAGGTTTTATATTTTTCCTCAAGGTTCACGCCCTATCAAAGAAAAATACTGGGGTTACACAAAAAGTTGTAGCATGTGTTTGTAAGTGTTACCTTATAATCAATGTTTTCATGCATTCCATCACTCCAACCAAAAAGAAGCATGTAGTATGAGGAGTACCCCTTTCCATTACTGTTGCAGATGGAAATAAATTGTGGAGTCACTCTAGTTGCCCAAACTTAAAGTGGACCATGCAAGGCCACCAGTTTGAAGCTGACATGAGAACCCTAACACTTGGTGGATGTGATATGGTTCTAGGAGTGGACTCGCTACAAAAATACAACCCAGTTCTTTTCGACTTTTATCGGCTCAGTATTTCTTTCAACAAGGACGGCCAAACAGTGGTGCTACAAGGGGGCCAGCAAGAGAGTTCTATCAAGACGATGACTGGGCATGCACTTGATAAATTCCTTAGAAAGACGAAACATGGATTGGTTGGTCACTTATATGCAGTCAGGGCTTTTGAGCCAAGCCCTGCTCCCATATGCCCTGAAATCCAACAAGTCCTAACTGAATATGATGCTATTTTCCACGAGCCAAAAGGCCTACCTCCTCTTCGGTCTCATGACCACCATATTCCTTTAAAACCTAACACAGATGCCATTTGCCAAAGACCATATAGTTACCCCTATGTGCAAAAATCCATCATTGAGAGAATGATTGAAGAGATGCTACAAACAGGAGTCATTCAACCTAGTCAAAGTCCTTTTGCTTCCCCCATCCTATTGGTGAAGAAGAAGGGTGGAGAGTGGAGGTTCTGCGTGGATTATAGGAGACTCAATGAGTGTACCATTAAGAACAAATTTCCAATCCCCATGATTGAGGAGTTGTTGGACGAATTACATGGGGCTAAGGTCTTCTCCAAACTGGACTTAAGGTCAGGATATCATCAAATTCGAGTTCACCCTCCTGATATCCCTAAAACTGCTTTTAGAACACACCAAGGGCACTATGAGTTTAAAGTCATGCCCTTTGGCTTGACTAATGCACCTGCCTCATTTCAAAATTTGATGAATGATATTTTTAAACCTCATTTGAGACTGTTTGTGTTGGTTTTTTTTTATGATATCTTAGTTTATAGCCCCTCTATGGAGCAACATGTGCACCACCTTAAGTCTACCCTATCCATTTTGAGCAAACACCAACTCTTTGCTAAACTCACCAAATGCTCTTTTGCTCAACCAAGAGTGGAGTACTTAGGCCACATCATAACTGGAGATGGGGTAGCTGCTGATCCATCTAAGGTGCAATGCATGATAAATTGGCCCAGACCTACTTGCTTAAAAGCCTTGAGAGGATTCCTGGGCCTGACAGGGTACTATAGGAGATTCATCCAAGGCTATGGGATCATGAGCAAGGGTTTAACTGAATTGCTCAAGAAGGGAAACTTCCAATGGAGTGCAGCTGCTGAGTCTTCCTTTCAACAACTCAAAAAAGTGATGGTGCAGGCCCCTGTACTAGGGCTCCCCAACTTCTAGAAGGTGTTTGAATTGGAAACAGACGCATGTGATCGAGGAGTAGGAGCTGTCCTCATGCAAGAAAGGAGACCCATTGCTTTTTTCAGTAAATGGTTGGGTACTAGATTTCTGGGGCTATCCACCTATGAAAAAGAACTTTTGGCTATTGTTATAGCAGTAACTAAATGGAGGACTTACTTAATTGGGAGCCACTTTATCATTTTTACTAACCATCAAAGCATTAAGTATTTCATGGAGTAGAGGATCCACACAATGCTGCAACAAAGATGGTTGGCTAAACTATTGGGTTATGACTATGAGATAAGGTATAAGAAGGGCATTGACAATGGGGCAGCTGATGCTTTGTCCAGGGTAGCAGAAGCACAGTGTTGTGCACTCACAGTAGTTACTCCCACATGGATGAATGAGGTCATTTCAAGTTACGAGAGTGACTCGTACGTACAAGATCTTATCTCACAATTGTTGGTAACCGCTGATGCAAAGAAACACTACACCTACGTCAAAGGCATACTAAGAAGAAAAGGAAGGGTATATATTGGCAACCAAGAGAAACTGAGGAACAAAGTCATGGCATCTCTCCATGCTTCCTCATTGGGAGGCCACTCAGGTTCTCAAGCTACTTATAAAAGGGGAAAAACCTATTTTTATTGGCCAGGGTTCAAAAAAGACATATATGAGTTTGTAAAGGTTTGTGATGTATGTCAGAGGCACAAGACTGAGAATGTCCACCCAGCAGGCCTACTGCAGCCTCTACCTATCCCAACTCAAGCTTGGACTCACATCTCCCTTGATTTCATTGAAGGTCTTCCTCAATCCAATGGGAAAAGTGTAGTTTTGGTTGTGGTCGATAGGTTAACAAAATATAGCCACTTCATTAGCCTCTCCCATCCATTCACAACCACTACCATAGCCCAACTTTTCATGGATCACATTTACAAACTCCATGGCCTTCCCTCTTCTATAATTTCTGATAGAGATAGTCTATTCTTGAGTCAATTTTGGCAGGAAATTTTTAAGAAGTTGGGTACTGTCTTGGCAATGAGTTCAGCTTACCATCCTCAAACAGATGGTCAAACTGAGAGGACCAATGCTTGCTTAGAGTCTTACTTGAGATGTATGACCAGTTACAGGCCCACCAAATGGAGTCAATGGCTCTCACTCGCTGAGTGTTGGTTTAATACAAACTACCACACAAGTCTAAAGATAACTCCCTTCAAAGCCTTGTATGGATATGATGCCCCTCAACTTGGTTTAGATATTAAATCTCACACCCCCATTGCAGCTGTTGAGGAGTACTTAACCAATCGAAAAATCATGTTAGAGGTCCTAAAACAAGGGTTGGAAGAAGCTCAGAACCGAATGAAACTCTTTGCAGATAAGAAAAGGACTGAAAGGGTGTTTGAAGTGGGTGATTTGGTTTATCTCCGCCTGCAACCATATAGACAGACCTCTGTGGAGTTGAGGAGTAATATCAAATTGGCCCCAAAATTCTATGGGCCTTTTCCAGTGGTTGCTAAGGTTGGTGCTGTGGCTTATAAGTTGAAACTGCCCCAAGGTTCCAGAATCCATCCGGTGTTCCATGTGTCCCAGCTCAAAAGGAAAGTTGGAGAATCTACCTCAGTTGTTCCTCAGTTGCCAATAACAGATCAAGCTGGACACATTCGCATTGAACCTCTCAAAGTGCTAGCTCGACGAATGGTAAACAAACATAACAAAGCTGTCCCACAAATCCTCATCCAGTGGACACACTCAGTTCCAGAAGATGCGAGTTGGAAGGATTACTATGCGATCAAGCATCAGTTTCCTCACTTCCATCCTTGAGGACAAGGATGTCATAAGAATGGGGCAATGTCATGACCCTAAATTGATAAAGAGTCATTGAGTTAGTTAAAAAAGGGTAACCTTGTCTTTTCTTATTTCTTATTAAAAAGCCAGTCAGTTATTTTAATTCTGTTATCAGTCATGTTATGTACGTGAGTTTGACCCTAAATTGATAAAGAGTCATTGAGTTAGTTAAAAAAGGGTAACCTTGTCTTTTCTTATTTCTTATTAAAAAGTCAGTCAGTTATTTTAATTCTGTTATCAGTCATGTTATATACGTGAGTTTGTTAGAAGGGTAGCCAATGATTGGCCTTTTCGTTAGAGAGAGAGAGAGAAGAATATTATATAACTGATGTAATTCCTTTTGGAAGGGGGTGGTGAATAAACAAGTAAGCTTTGGCTTAGGCTCTATTCTCGTGTGGATAGTGATAATTGTGTTTACTTAGCTAATTTGATTCTCTTGTACTGTAGATTAGTACAATAGGTATCAGAGCAAAAAGATCCACCATGGCAGATGGGTTGCGATCAAAGGCACCTGAAGAATTAGCAAAGAAAAATGAAGCTGGTCTTATTGAGCTGAGAGAGCAATGCAAGCTGCTCGATGAAAGGTCACAGAAGGAAGTTTTGGCTCGATTGGAATTTGAGAAGCGTGTTGACTCAAAGTTTGATTATCTCATCAATTTGATCCACACACACTCTGATAAGGGAAAAGCAAAAGAAGTCTTAGGAGAGGGAAGCACTCCACTGCAAACCCCTGTTCTCAATTCACCTGAGAGATCTCTACCAATCCATGGTACCAAGTTGGAATTTCAAACCACTGATACTCATACTCACTCTCACGAAGGTAACCCCTACAAACTCCCTAAATTCGAGTTTCCCAGATTTGAGGGTGAGAACCCTAGATCTTGGGTTAGGAAGTGCAATAAATTTTTTCAAATTCACCCAGTAAGTGAGGATCAAAAAGTCAGTATAGCATCCCTCTACATTGAAGGCAGAGCAGACATATGGTTTTCTGACTTTCAAGAGGGTAAAACTGCCATTCCTTGGGATCATTTTGTCGAAGCTGTGTGTATTAGATTCTCTGAGGTTGGGCATGATAATATTGTGGGCGAATTTAATAAACTCCAACAAGACACTACTGTGGAGAATTATCAAGCCCAGTTTGAAGAGTTGAAATCTCTTATGGTGGCAAAGACTAAAGGCCTAAGTGAAGAGTATTTTGTGATGAGTTTCCTTAGTGGCCTAAAGCCAGAAATAAAAACTGTAATCCAAATGTTTAGCCCCACATCTCTTAGCCAAGCCTTATACCTAGCAAAAATGCAGGAAGCAGTACTCACAACCAAAAATAACAAACCAAATCCTTCTTTCCCTAGTTCCAAATCTTCTTTTTCAGCCTTCCCAACATCATTTTCAAAATCCCTAAGCCCTAATAACCCCGCCTCACTCAATAACAGCCCCACTAACCCAAATAATCCCAAAAACAATCCTAATCCCAAATTTCCACCACCTATGCCTAAAAAGAACCTTCCACCTCCCATTAAAAGATTGTCCTATGCTGAGATGAGGGCACGAAGGGAAAAGGGGTTGTGTTATAATTGTGATGAACAATTCAAACCTGGGCATAGATGTGCTACTCAACAATTATTTATGTTGGTCTTGGATGAGGAAGAGGAGACTGCACAAGCAGAGGACTGTGCCCAAGAAGAAATGGGGAAACATGAAGAGGGTAGTGGTGATGCTAATATGGAGATATCGATTCATGCACTCGCTGGAAACTCTTCTCAAAGCACCATTATGATTCAGGGTAAAATCAAGAAGAAACTCATTTCCATTTTGATTGATAGTGGAAGTACCCACAGTTTCTTAGATACTGAAGCTGCCTTGCAAAGTGGATGTTTAATAGAGGCTGCAGTACCCCTTTCCATTACAGTTGCAGATGGAAATAAATTGTTGAGTCACTCTAGTTGCCCAAACTTAAAGTGGACCATGCAAGGCCACCAGTTTGAAGCTGACATGAGAACCCTAACACTTGGTGGATGTGATATGGTTCTAGGAGTGGACTGGCTACAAAAATACAACCCAGTTCTTTTCGACTTTTCTCGGCTCAGTATTTCTTTCAACAAGGACGGCCAAACAGTGGTGCTACAAGGGGGACAGCAAGAGAGTTCTATCAAGATGATGACTGGGCATGCACTTGATAAATTCCTTAGAAAGACGAAACATGGATTGGTTGGTCACTTATATGCAGTCAGGGCTTTTGAGCCAAGCCCTGCTCCCATATGCCCTGAAATCCAACAAGTCCTAACTGAATATGATGCTATTTTCCACGAGCCAAAAGGCCTACCTCCTCTTCGGTCTCATGACCACCATATTCCTTTAAAACCTAACACAGATGCCATTTGCCAAAGACCATATAGGTACCCCTATGTGCAAAAATCCATCATTGAGAGAATGATTGAAGAGATGCTACAAACAGGAGTCATTCAACCTAGTCAAAGTCCTTTTGCTTCCCCCATCCTATTGGTGAAAAAGAAGGGTGGAGAGTGGAGGTTCTGCGTGGATTATAGGAGACTCAATGAGTGTACCATTAAGAACAAATTTCCAATCCCCATGATTGAGGAGTTGTTGGACGAATTACATGGGGCTAAGGTCTTCTCCAAACTGGACTTAAGGTCAGGATATCATCAAATTCGAGTGCACCCTCCTGATATCCCTAAAACTGCTTTTTGAACACACCAAGGGCACTATGAGTTTAAAGTCATGCCCTTTGGCTTGACTAATGCACCTGCCTCATTTCAAAATCTGATGAATGATATTTTTAAACCTCATTTGAGACTGTTTGTGTTGGGTTTTTTTTTATGATATCTTAGTTTATAGCCCCTCTATGGAGCAACATGTTCACCACCTTAAGTCTACCCTATCCATTTTGAGCAAACACCAACTCTTTGCTAAACTCACCAAATGCTCTTTTGCTCAACCAAGAGTGGAGTACTTAGGCCACATCATAACTGGAGATGGGGTAGCTGCTGATCCATCTAAGGTGCAATGCATGATAAATTGGCCCAGACCTACTTGCTTAAAGGCCTTGAGAGGATTCCTGGGCCTGACAGGGTATTATAGGAGATTCATCCAAGGCTATGGGATCATGAGCAAGGGTTTAACTGAATTGCTCAAGAAGGGAAACTTCCAATGGAATGCAGCTGCTGAGTCTTCCTTTCAACAACTCAAAAAAGTGATGGTGCAGGCCCCTGTACTAGGGCTCCCCAACTTCCAGAAGGTGTTTGAATTGGAAACAGACGCATGTGATCGAGGAGTAGGAGTTGTCCTCATGCAAGAAAGGAGACCCATTGCTTTTTTCAGTAAATGGTTGGGTCCTAGATTTCTGGGGCTATCCACCTATGAAAAAGAACTTTTGGCTATTGTTACGGCAGTAACTAAATGGAGGACTTACTTAATTGGGAGCCACTTTATCATTTTTACTGACCATCAAAGCATTAAGTATTTCATGGAGCAGAGGATCCACACAATGCTGCAACAAAGATGGTTGGCTAAACTATTGGGTTATGACTATGAGATAAGGTATAAGAAGGGCATTGACAATGGGGCAGCTGATGCTTTGTCCAGGGTAGCAGAAGCACAGTGTTGTGCACTCACAGTAGTTACTCCCACATGGATGAATGAGGTCATTTCAAGTTACGAGAGTGACTCGTACGTACAAGATCTTATCTCACAATTGTTGGTAACCGCTGATGCAAAGAAACACTACACCTACGTCAAAGGCATACTAAGAAGAAAAGGAAGGGTATATATTGGCAACCAAGAGAAACTGAGGAACAAAGTCATGGCAGCTCTCCATGCTTCCTCATTGGGAGGCCACTCAGGTTCTCAAGCTACTTATAAAAGGGGAAAAACCTATTTTTATTGGCTAGGGTTCAAAAAAGACATATATGAGTTTGTAAAGGTTTGTGATGTATGTCAGAGGCACAAGACTGAGAATGTCCACCCAGCAGGCCTGCTGCAGCCTCTACCTATCCCAACTCAAGCTTGGACTCACATCTCCCTTTATTTCATTGAAGGTCTTCCTCAATCCAATGGGAAAAGTGTAGTTTTGGTTGTGGTCGATAGGTTAACAAAATATAGCCACTTCATTAGCCTCTCCCATCCATTCACAGCCACTACCATAGCCCAACTTTTTCATGGATCACATTTACAAACTCCATGGCCTTCCCTCTTCTATAATTTCTGATAGAGATAGTCTATTCTTGAGTCAATTTTGGCAGGAAATTTTTAAGAAGTTGGGTACTGTCTTGGCAATGAGTTCAGCTTACCATCCTCAAACAGATGGTCAAACTGAGAGGACCAATGCTTGCTTAGAGTCTTACTTGAGATGTATGACCAGTTACAGGCCCACCAAATGGAGTCAATGGCTCTCACTCGCTGAATGGTGGTTTAATACAAACTACCACACAAGTCTAAAGATAACTCCCTTCTATGGATATGATGCCCCTCAACTTGGTTTAAATATTGAATCTCACACCCCCATTGCAGCAATTGAGGAGTACTTAACCAATCGAAAAATCATGTTAGAGGTCCTAAAACAGGGGTTGCAAGAAGCTCAGAACCGAATGAAACTCTTTGCAGATAAGAAAAGGACTGAAAGGGTGTTTGAAGTGGGTGATTTGGTTTATCTCCGCCTGCAACCATATAGACAGACCTCTGTGGAGTTGAGGAGTAATCTCAAATTGGCCCCAAAATTCTATGGGCCTTTTCCAGTGGTTGCTAAGGTTGGTGCTGTGGCTTATAAGTTGAAACTGCCCCAAGGTTCCAGAATCCATCCGGTGTTCCATGTGTCCCAGCTCAAAAGGAAAGTTGGAGAATCTACCTCAGTTGTTCCTCAGTTGCCAATAACAGATCAAGCTGGACACATTCGCATTAAACCTCTCAAAGTGCTAGCTCGACGAATGGTAAACAAGCATAAGAAAGCTGTCCCACAAATCCTCATCCAGTGGACACACTCAGTTCTAGAAGATGCGAGTTGGGAGGATTACTATGCGATCAAGCATCAGTTTCCTCACTTCCATCCTTGAGGACAAGGATGTCATAAGAATGGAGCAATGTCATGACCCTAAATTGATAAAGAGTCATTGAGTTAGTTAAAAAAGGGTAACCTTGTCTTTTCTTATTTCTTATTAAAAAGTCAGTCAGTTATTTTAATTCTGTTATCAGTCATGTTATGTACGTGAGTTTGTTAGAAGGGTAGCCAATGATTGGCCTTTTCGTTAGAGAGAGAGAGAAGAATATTATATAACTGATGTAATTCCTTTTGGAAGGGGGTGGTGAATAAACAAGTAAGCTTTGGCTTAGGCTCTATTCTCGTGTGGATAGTGATAATTGTGTTTACTTAGCTAATTTGATTCTCTTGTACTGTAGATCAGTACACACGAATATAACAGAAATCACGAAGGAATATTTTGATGTTGGTAGCCAGATTAGGAAAACTTACCTCTATCAACTTGCCACGTGCACCAAAATTTGCCATACGATTTGGCAAGGTCTCCAAGTTCACTCTTCTGTAGCATCTCCGGAACACGTGGATTCAACCACAGCCCTGATGTTATCTGACTCATTAAACACATGAGAATTATTAGTTTACTCAAAACACAAGACACTATTGACAATTAAAACGAACAACGGTAACCAATGAAAATAAAAAAATATTGGTAAGAAATTCAATATGCAGCACAACCTCATAAGCATGGGAGTGCCACAGCTTTTGTTCTTCCGGTGGGAAACCTTGAAAGATGCGATCAGATACGATATATTCTATCCCTATACAAGGTTAGCAACCCAACAAGAGCAAAAGATGAGACTATAACAATGATATGTTGATCAAAAATAAAAATGATAATATGTACACCAAAATTTACTCTACTAGTTATGGTAACATATAATAAAAATAATCTTAAACATGATAAGTGAAGTATGCAACTCTACATACAAGTTTGTACAATTACTTATTTGTAACATATTGATGGGACAAGTCGAGTTATTCAATTATATTGGTGCTCTTTTTTTTTTAGCACAATTCCCGAGTACTAATAAATTAAAACGACCGTGTCATGTAATAACCTAGTAAAGTGTGTTATCGTGTAAAAAGTGAGCATTTTTACTGTGTTTGAAATTTTGATTGAATTTTCGATTGAAATTATACGTGGTAGCGTGTTATTGATAGATTATTTGATTTCATTGATGTGGACCCCATAAACTAATCAATAGAAATCCACCACCTAATTCGATTCATCCACTTTCGATCAAAAATTATGTCTAAATAGCATTTTTGGTAAAATATATCACCCTTACAACCAACGAAAAATACCTCGTTACGACTACAAGTATACATGAATTCATCAAAAAAAGGTGCTAAAATTGTTAGCTCTAAATATAGGAATTTGTTAATTTGGAATATATGGTCAGCCTTATTTTAAATGGCCAACGAGCTCTAATAATACTTAGTTACTAAGCAAACTTTAAATTTCAATTATGATAATTGAAATAATTTTTTATCCATTACTCTCATTTACTAACTATATAGTATTATAGGCCCTATCATGTTTTTTTTTCTCACATGATTCATAAAAAAATGATTTTTGATCCAATAGGTTCTTTTTGTAAACATATAGTGAATAATCACTATGCGTATAAATATAATTTATTGAAAAAATATGTTATGATAGGACATACTAAAAAATATCTTATATAAATAGAACTTATTTATCAACCACACAAATTAAAATAGAGATATATATATTTAATTTAGACCCTATATTTTACACCTCAGTTTTGAATTTGCATCTTACATTTTAAATTTAGAAACTCCCTATTTTAAATCTGTGCAGCTGGGATGTTGAAATAACGCCAGAAATTTAAAATAAGATGCATACTGGATTTTAAAGCAATAACCGACTGTAAGCCTAGAATCAATAAAAATCACGAACATTACAAATTGTAATATATTGTAACATATTAATGTAAATTATAAACCCCATAATGCTTTCTATGATTTTGAAAATACATATATTATAAAATTAAGAACATGCATTTTCCACATACGCGTCAAGCGGAACTAGACAATCTCAAAAAAGAAAAAAACCATTTTCTATTCAAATCTAGATTGCATTTGTCCAAATTGGGGGATATATAGCAATGTCTTGCATTTTAAGAGTGCGGAGTAAGCATGTCACCTAACGGTGAGCCTAAAAAAGAGAGATAGAATGTCTATAATTTAGCGGATAATTTATGGGCTCACCGTAAGGTGATACATCTCTAATCAGCATTGTTAAAATGCAGGACAATTTGTACAAGAATAGTACGGTATATATATATATATATAATAATGCTCCTGTGCGGACTAGTCCGCATTTTAAGAATGTGGACCGAACATGTGTCACCTAACGATGCACCTAGGAATTATCACCTAAATTATTACACATGTCCGGTCCGCATTCTTAAAATGCGAACTAGTCCTCACAGGAGCATTATATATATATATATATATAAGGACTCCTTATGGTGCAGACCACGGTACATACCATTTTTTTAAAATGGTAAAAAAATGAATTTTTTGATGAAATTTCATGGATATGATCATCATGATGAGAAGATCATCTCCAATTTTTTTCGTCAAAAAATTCAATAAAAAAATCGTTGAGATGAGGTGATATGTAAAAAAATAGTATAAATATGCATTTTCAACTGTTGAAATGTTGAGTTGGCGTCAGTCACTTTATTGATTGAATTTTTTTATGAAACTTTATGGATATGATCTTCTCACTATCGAGATCATATCCATGAAGTTTTATAAAAAAATTCAATCAAAAAGTGGGTGAGATGATCGTCAACATTTCGACGGTTGAAAATGCATATTTATACCTTTTTTTACATATCACTTCATCTCAACGATTTTTTTACTGAAATTTTTGATGAAAAAAATTAGAGACGATCTTCCTACCATGGAGATCATATCCATGAAGTTTCATCAAAAAATTCATTTTTTTACTATTTTAAAAAATGGTATGTACCGGAGTCTGTACCATAAGGATAAGGAGTCCTTACAGGAGAGGGCGTCTCTCTCTCTCTCTCTCTCTCTCTCTCTCTTTCTCTCTCTTTATATATATATATATATATATATATATATTTCTTCTAAAAACCTTATTTTGGTGCATACTTCTGTACATACCATTTTTTTAAATAGTAAAAGAAAATGAATTTCTTGATGAAAATTCATGGATATGATTTCTACAGTGAGAAGATTATCTCTAATTTTTTCATCAAAAAATTCAATGAAAAACTGTTGAAATGAGGTGATATGTAAAAAAATTGTATAAATATACATTTTCAACCATTAAAATTTTGGATCAGCGTCGTTCACGTCATCTTCTAGATCATATCCATGAAGTTTCATAAAAAAATGGGTCAGATGGTCAACAAAATTTCAACCGTCGAAAACACATTTTTATACTATTTTTTTACATATCACCTCATTTCAACGGTTTTTTTATTGAATTTTTTGATGAAAAAAATTGAAGATGATTTTCTCACCGTAAATATCATATCCACCGTGAAGATCATATCCAAGAAGTTTCATAAAATTTATTTTTTTACTATTTTAAATATATGGTATGTACCGAGGTATATCCATAATAAGGTCCTTACAGGAAGGGTACACCCACCCACCCGCACCCGCGCGCGCACACACACACACACACACATATATATATAGAGTACTGCTCTTGTGCATATCAGTCTACATTTTAAGAGTGCGGATCGAACATGTGTCACCTGGTCGACCGGTCCGCATTTTAATAGTCACTGAACATGTTTCACTTGGTGATGAGACAAAAAAAAAAGCGCGCCTATAATTTAGCCGATAATTTCTAAGCGCACTGACAGGTGCACCATGTTCGGTACACATAAGAGCAGTATTATATATATATATAGTCCTTTTGTGCAGACTAATCCACATTTTAAGAATGCGGATCAGACATGTGTCACCTGCCGGTGAACTCAGAAAAAAGAGAGAGTGCACCTTTAATTTAGCGATAATTTCTCTGACGATAATTTAACGATAAATTATTGACACACTTTCTCTCATTTGTGTATATATATATATATATATATATATATATATATATATATATAGAGAGAGAGAGAGAGAGAGAGAGAGAGAGAGAGAGAGAGAGAGAGAGAGAGAGAGAGAGAGAGAGAGACCAATGAGATGAGCGGTGGATTGATCAGAATCATAAACGGCCGACTGGAGAAAGTCCTGGTTGAGGCGAGTAATGTAGTGGTGAGTCTCAATCTGGCGGGTCACGTCATGGCTATAACAAGCGAAGTTACAAACGTGCTGTTTCATTTGATTTATTGGCTTCAAAGATTGCATCATTTGAGCTCCTTTATCTAGCATCTGCTGTCCCATTGTCATCGCCTTTCCCGGTGGCACCGATCCGTCACCTGGAGGCATTGCTCCGGATGTTTTATCACTGGAAGCCATTCGATAAACACTTTCAGATGCTTCAATTCATGTCTCTCACAATGTTAATTTCTTTTTCAGATGCGTCTAATGAATAGGAACCAGGAATGGAATGGTTTACGGGGCATGTACAACGTGACTACTCAATTTAAATCCCACGTATGCATGCATGCTTGTTTACGTGGCTGAAACTTCTTATACTCGGTTGTCAAGTGCTACATATCGAGCGTAAGCATAACCCCCATTAAGTTGAGCTACCTGTCTTATCAAAAGCTATTATTAGTGTCGCAAAATGTCACATCACCAGGAAGTCGGCCCAACCGACCTTAAAAAAAATTAGATTCAAATTTTGTTGATTTGTAAAACTTATTTTAATGCATTTGCAATTACTCGAATGCATTACTTACGGTCATATGCTGCATATCTCATAATAATAATGGCAGAAGAAAAAAAACAGAGATAATTATATTTAAGTTTTATTTGTTGGGTCAATTTTTATATAAATTTTATTGACTTTTCAATAATTATATAGATCTTATTTTAATTTTTTAAGGAATTTTTTCACAATTTTATCCTTTAATAACTAATCATTCCTAACTTTCATAAGTGGTTGGACTTTTTTTTTTAATCTTTAAATGATCATAACTTTTAATTCACAAATTCGTTTTTTACAAAATTACTATTTTTGAAATCTGCTTGACGACATCTATCAAACAAGAACCATGAAGGCTATAAAATTCCAAAGAAAAAAATTTATATAAACAGTAAACTTTACTGTATGCACTAGAATATGAAATAGTTTTATATATGTGAGATTTTTATAAACAGACAGTAACATTTACTGTGGTAATATTACACAGTATATATATATATATATATATATATATATATATATATATATATATATATATATATATATATATATCACGGAGATCCAAACCCTCTTTTTTCAAAATTACCTTATATTTAAAAGTTCGCGCTAGCGTCATCCAATCTTTACAACCATTGTTGGTGCTTCAATGACCTTCGTCAGAGCTCCGATTTGGGATGGGTAAGAGTGGAATGTGGTGCCGCTGGGGTGGACCTTTGAAAATAAGAGACTTTTGAATAAAAGGGTTTTGGATCGACCGGAGTATCATGGGGTGCCGCTGGCACGGACCGTTGAAAATAAGATTTGATAAATGGGATTTGGATCCTCTTGAGCGCTGGTTTGGGGAGAGTATGGGTGGCATTAGGTGTCGGTGGAGCAGAGCTTTAAAAATGGGAGCACATATATATATATATATATATAGGGGAAAGGATCAAGTGAGGTCCCAATTTAAGGATCCTGAATGAGGACCATTTTTTTTAAAATAGTAAAAAAAATATTTTTGGGCTGATTTTTTTAATGATTTTTAAACATTTAAATAGGACCATAAAAAAATAATCAGCTCAAAATGAATTTTTTTGCTATTTTAAAAAAATCGGGCAAACTTTGTCAGTTTTTAAGTTGTTAAAAACTGACAAAGTTTGATCGATTTTTTTAAAATAGTAAAAAAAATCATTTTGAGCTGATTTTTTTTATATGCCCTACTGAAATGTTTAAAAGCTATATAAAAAAAATTAGTTCAATGATATTTTTTTTACTATTTTATCAAAATTGGTCCGCGCCAGCGGTATGCAAACAGAGGTCCTCATGAGATTCGCTCTCTCTCTCTCTCTCTCTCTCTCTCTCTCTCTCTCTCTCTATATATATATATATATATATATATATATATATATATATATATATATATATAGGGAAAGGATCAAGTGAGGTCCCAGTTTGAGGACCCCGAATGAGGACCATTTTTTTAAAATAGTAAAAAAAATATTTTTGGGTTGATTTTTTTTTTTATGATTTTGAAACATTTCAATAGAATCATAAAAAAATAATCAGCTCAAAATGATTTTTTTTGCTATTTTAAAAAAAATCAGTCAAACTTTGTCAGTTTTTAAGTTGTTTTTAAGTTGTTAAAAACTGACAAAATTTGACCGATTTTTTTAAAATAGTAAAAAAAATCATTTTGACCTAATTTTTTTTATATGGCCCTATTGAAATGTTTAAAAACTATATAAAAAAAATTAGCTCAAAAATATTTTTTTTACTATTTTATCAAAATTGGTCCGCGCCAGCGGTATGCAAACAGAGGTCCTCATGAGATCCGCTCTCTCTCTCTCTCTCTCTCTCTCTCTCTCTCTCTATATATATATATATATATATATATATTTTTTTTTTTTTTGTAAAAATGTCATAGACATTAAACTTTATTGTATACATCAGAAAATGAAATAGTTTTATATCTCTGACATTTTTATAAATAATAACACTTACTGTGTTAATATATTTATGAAATAGTTTTATATATATATATATAATATTTTCACAAACAGTAACATTTACTGAGTTAATATTACACAATATATTAACAATTACTGTGTTAATATATATATATATATATATTAAGAAAAATAGGGCAGAGATAGAATTTTAAAGAGAGAAAGAGTTCTCATTAATTGGTGTTTAACAAATGGGAGGGTCATCCCTTATTTATAGTACAAGTTAGTAAAGTCCTAATAGGAGTGGGCATTCACTTAAATAGGATAAATACAATATTTATAACACTCCCCCTTGGATGTACACCATATCCACAATTTAATGATAATTGCCTCATTAAAACTTTACTAAGGAAAACCCATTGGGAAAAATCGTAGTGAAAGAAAAAGAGTACAATATATTGTGATCATTGAATCGGTGTTGGACGTGCTTAATGCTACCTCGTTAAAACCTTTACTAAAAACCTAGTTAAAGGAAAAAGAGTACAGTGCACAAATGTCCCAAATTACATGTTCTTATATCTTCCCCCTGATAAGATGCTCCCCCTGATTGATATGTTCAATTTCATTGTTGGTGGAACGACGCATTCCAATCTCCTACACAAACTTCTGAAATGTCACCCTTAGTGACTTTGTGAAGAAATCAGCTAGGTTATCACTTGAACGAACTTGCATGACTTCAATCTCATTTTTCTTCTGAAGCTCATGAGTGAAGAAATTTTTTGGTGAAATGTGCTTGGTTTTGTCTCCTTTGATGAATCCTTCTCTAATTTGTGCTATGAATGATGCATTGTCTTCATAAATAGTACTTGGAGTATCTGTAATAGAAGGCAATTGACAAGAACTACGAATATGCTGAATTAAATATCTCAACCATACACATTCAGGGCTAGTTTCATAAAGAGCCAAAATTTCAGAGTGGTTAGAAGAAGTAGTTACTGAAGTTTGTTTAGTAGAACGCCAAGAAATAGCAGCATTACCACAAAGAAATACATAACCTGTCTAAGATCGACCCTTATGAGGATCAGAAAGATATTCAAAATCTGCATAACCAACTAATTTAGAACTATTAGAGTTATATGAATAAAATAAACCCATGTCAATGGTTCCACGTAGATACCTTAAGATATGCTTGATACCAGCCCAATGCCTTTTGGTTGGTTCAGAACTATATTTAGCAAGCAGATTCACAGAGAATGAAATATCCGGCCTAGTGCATTGCGCCAAGTATAATAATGCACCAATTGCACTTAAATAGGGTACTTTTGGACCTAATATTTTCTCATCTTTTTCTTTAGGACGGTATGGATCTTTCTTTATGTCCAAAGACCGTACAACCATGGGGGTACTTAGTGGGTGCGCTTTATCCATATTAAAACATTTTAATACATATTCAATATAACTAGACTGATGGACTAAAATCCCACTAGAATTTTTCTCGATCTGCAGGCCGAGACAAAATTTAGTTTTCCCAAGGTCTTTCATCTCAAATTCCTTTTTCAAATAGTTAGCAGTTGTTTTAAGTTCTTCTGGGGTTCCGATTAAATTTATGTCATCCACATAGACTGCTACTATTGCATATCCTTTTGAGGATTTCTTTATAAATACACAAGGGCAAATTTGATTATTTTCATACCCTTCCTTAGACAAGTATTCACTAAGACGATTGCACCACATTCTTTCGAATTGCTTTAAATCGTACAATGGACGTCTCAGTCGTATCGAGTACGTACTCCTCGGCTTTGCTTCAGTCAAAGGAAATCCTTCAGGGATTTTCATGTATATTTCTATGTCTAAGTCCCCATATAAATAAGCAGTCACAACATCCATGAGTCTCATATCAAGATTTTCAGAGACCGCTAAGCTAATCAGATATCTGAAAGTAATACTATCCATAACAGGGGAGTATGTTTCCTCAAAATCAATCCCAGGTTTCTGCGAGAAAACTTGTGCCACAAGTTGTGCCTTATATCGAGTGATTTCATTCTTCTCATTTCTTTTTCTTATAAAAACCCACCGATAACCTACCGGGTTAAAACCTTTTGGGGTTTGTACTATAGGTCCAAATACACCACGTTTATTTAGAGACTCGAGTTCTGCCTTGATGGCAATTTCCCATTTTGGCCAATCTACTCTTTGTCGACATTCATTTAGAGTACGTGGTTCAGTATCATTATCACTACCCTTTGAAATTCGTGTAGCTACTGCATATGAAAAAACGTCATCAATGACAATTTCTTTTCGATCCCACATTTCTCCCGAATATGTATAAAATATAGAGATCTCGTTATTATTATCAGGTACCTTTGCCTATTCAGGGGCTTGTATAGTTACTTCAATGACTTGTGTGTTTTCAGAAATAATAACCTCTTCAGGGGTTTCAGAGAGAGTGTATCTTTTATTCATAACCACTTCGGGAGGATGATTAGGGCATGATTTTTCATTTGATCTCCGCTTCTGGGGAGCAGAGTCTTTGGAACCTATAGGTCTTCCACGCTTCTGGCGTGCAACAGATTCATTTGCTGCTGATATCAATGTTTGTCCCACTGGTACATAAATTCTTACAGGCACATTTGCAGTGGGTACATGAGACTTGATTACTTTTGCACCATCATTGAATGCATTGAGTAATTTATTTGCAATTTCCTGAAGATGCAATATCCTTTTCACTTCAAGCTCAAATTGAGTAGTACGGGGGTCTAGATGAGACAAAGTAGAAGTGTTCCATGTTAATTCTCGCCGTTCTTCAGGAACGGACCGTACTTCTGGTACGTTCTTTCCTCCCCTAACGGCGGAAAGAGTTTCTCATCAAAATGACAATCCGCAAATCTAGCGGTAAATGTATCACCTGTCAGTGGCTCAATATAACGAATAATTGATGGCGAATCATAACCAACATATATTCTCAAACGACGTTGGGGACCCATTTTGGTACACTGGGGTGGAGGGATGGGTACATGCACTGCACAACCAAATTTATGCAAGTGGGATATATTTGGTTGACATCCAGACACAAGTTGAAAAGGTGAAAATAGGTGATAAGCAGTGGGTCTAAGCTTAATTAACTTAGCAGCGTGTCGGATAGCATGCCCCCAAGCAGAGAATGGGAGTTTAGATTGCATAAGCAAAGGTCGCGCAATAAGTTGCAAACGTTTAGTCAAAGACTCAGTTAAACCATTTTGAGTGTGGACATGCGGGACTAGGTGCTCAACATCAATACCTTGTGATAAATAATAGTCATCAAAAACTTGAGAAGTACGTTCTCCCACATTATCTAAACGAATGGATTTAATGTGCTGATCAGGAAAATGTGCTCTAAGTTTTATGATTTGAGCAAGAAATTTTGCAAAGCCGAATTACGAGTAGATAACAAACAAACATGTGACCAACGAGTGGATGCATCAATTAAAACCATAAAATATTTAAAAGGTCCACTAAAAGTGTGTATGGTCCCACAAATATCCCCTTGAACTCTTTGTAAAAAGGATGGTGACTCAGAAGAAATTTTGAGAAAAGATGGCTTAGTGATTAATTTACCTTGAGAACAAGGGGTGCAAAAATGATCACCGGGTAAGGTAAGTTGTTTGTTTGTTAACGAGTGCCCGTATGAGTTGTTTATGATTCGACGCAACATGTTTGATCCAGGGTGACCCAATCGGTCATGCCATAATATTAAATTATAAGGATCATTATGCTTTCGGCTTACACAATATGTGATTCTACAACATTAATTGTTGTATGGTATAACCCCATGGATAATGCAGGCAATTTATCTAGTGTGAGCTTCTGGATTCCAACACTAGATGTAATGCAAAGTAACTCTTTATTACCTTCATTACATGTTTTAATATGATACCCGTTCACTCTTATGTCCTTAAAGCTCAATAAAATTCTTCTGGAATTTCTTAAGTATATAGCATTATTTATGAATAAGTGGGTACCATTAGGTAACACCACATGGGCTCTTCCGGAGCCTTCAATGATCTTAGCAGGACCAGCTATAGTGGAAACATTCACTGTATTGTATACCAAGTCTAAGAAAAACTTATGATTTTTTAAAATGGTGTGGGTTGTCCCACTGTCTACCAGACAAGTATCATCGCTTGCGCTTACTTTCGGGTCCATACCTTTAACATAATTAAACATAAATTGAAATTCAATCCACCAATCATATAAGCATAAAAAAAGTGATCAAAACCATTCCATTAACTTCTAAAATCTCAAAATAAAGATATAAAATTGTCTAAGCTCTAAGGATAAATTACTAATGTCTCAATAGAAAAGATGAAGCAGATAAAGAAATAAATCATAATCATTTAGGTCTTCAGGACCGTCTGAGGTGGTTCTCCAAGCATGTTATCAAATGTCTCATCATCAATAAAATATCCATCCTCATCTTCGAAAAAATTATTAAAATTGAGATCAGTATCGTCAAGTTTCCAACGGTGTTCAGGACCTTCCACAATGTTTGTCTCCACTTTCTTTTTCGAGGCCTGATATTTTTCAACCAATTTCTTAGACGAACGACAGGTATGTGTCCAATGCCCACTACGGCCACATCTATGGCAAATATCATTTGGATTTTGTGGATTTGACTTCTGATTCCCTTTATTGCTGTGATTATTGCACTTCTGGTGGTTTTTGAATTTCGTATTTTTCCTAGGGCCGTGATTATTATAACCACATCTTCTGGAGTATCCATGGCCCCGTCGTATATTTCCTTGGCCTCTTTTATTATTCTTAACAGAGTTAGCATTCACTCCAGGGAGTGCTACAGATCCCATGGGTCTAGATGTATGATTCTTCATTAGTAAGTCATTGTTCTGTTCAACAACTAGGAGACATGTGATTAGTTCTGAGTACCATTTAAACCCTTGCTCTCGATGTTGCTGCTGCAGGAGTATATTCGAGGTGTGAAAAGTTGAGAATGTTTTCTCTAACATATCTGCATCCTCTACCTTTTCTCCACATAGCTTTAGTTTGGAGGTAATCTTGAACATAGAAGAATTATATTCAGACACAGTCTTGAAGTCTTGAAATCTCAAGTTGAGCCATTCATGGCGTGCACCTGGAAGTATGACCGATTTCTGGTGGTCATAACGCTCCTTCAGGGAGTTCCATAAATCAATGGGATCTTTCACTGTCAGGTACTCACTTTTCAAATCATTGTGTATGTGATGCCTAAGGAATATCAGGGCCTTAGCTTTGTCCTGCTGGGACATGGTATTTTCAAGTGTTATTGCATCACTAAGATTTCGAGCTTGGAGGTGGAGTTCAGTGTCTTGAGACCAATTTAGATAATTTACCCCAGAAATTTCAAGTGCTTCAAATTCGAGTTTAGAAATATTTGACATTTTTAAACTGTTCAATAAATAAATTACAATCAGGAATATGTAATGCATAATAAAGAAAAATTAATAATTCAATATTGATTGGAATATCATGTGTGTGATTAGGACTTTAAGCTCTTGATTTAATAATTAGAACTTCAGGTCCGTACTATTTATTTGTTGGAACTTCAGATTAATACATAAAATAATTGAACTCCGGGTCAATTTTATTGAGTATAAGGACTTCATTTACCCTATTGTGTCAAAACTTCAAGTTTGATCAGATTTAAAAAAAAATATTTGGAACTTCAGGTCCAAATTATAAATTATTTGGGGACAACTCGAAGTTTTAATTATTTCTATCATAGAGTTAGGGACATTAAATGTCCCTAACTCTATGATAGAAATAATTAAAACTTCGAGTTTTGATTGAGGGTATATATTATTTGGAACTTCAGGTCCAAATTATAAATAATGATTCAAGTCCCAAATTTAAAGGTAATTAAGAACTTCGGGCCTAATTACTGGAAACTTCAAGTCCCAAAAATCAAAACTTCAGGTTTGATTATCATGTCCAAAAAACTGAATATGAATTCAGGCCGCAAAAAAAAAAGAAAATAAATAAGTGTTGGTAACTTTAGGCCCCAAAAATCGAAGCTTCGGGTTCTACACATAAAATTATTGAACTTCGGGTTCAATTTTGTGAATATCTTGGGATTTGAAAATCCCCACTCCATTGTGTCAAAACTTCAGGTTTGATCACAAATATATAACAGCATGACTATATATAAAAAAATTATGACCTAATATGATATTGCTAAAATAAATCAACAATTTTATTGTCCTGAAATATATCTGTCACATATTTTTAAAAAAATAAACAAAATATATTACAGATTTTGTTAAAACCTTGAAAGATGGTTGAGAAAAAAAATGGATGTTGAATGATATTATATGTGTAGCTATAGGAGATAAAATCTGGACAAAACCATCTTCAAGACATAAAAGTAAACATGTATTATTAGTTCCGTAAAAGAGTACACCATACATGAAATATAAAATGAATTGTTAAACTTTCAAGACATAGTAATGATTACATATTATTTATTATAAAGGTAATCTTTGACAATTCAAAACTTGTTACGCACAGTTGGTAACAAACATTATAATGGTTTTAGCACCTAACCCATGTGAGCATGCATAATAAATAAATGAAGACTGCGTAAAAAAATATACCTGCGATAGAGTTCAAGAATTGTTCAGATCCGAAATTCTTTGCCAGAAATTTCACGCTGACAATAGCGGCGATGAGCCTTTACGTGCTGATAACGTGTTAAGAAAAATAGGGCACATAGAGAATTTTAGAGAAAGAAAGAGTTCTCATTAATTGGTGTCTAACAAATGGGGGGGTAATTCCTTATTTATAGTACAAGTTAGTAGAGTCCTAATAGGAGTGGACATCCACTTAAATAGGATAAATACAATATTTATAACATATATATATATATATATATATATATATACCATTTTCACTTTAAAGGTTTACGCTAGCGACATTTAATCTCCACCACTACCCACCCCCATTGTTGGAGCTTCAACGACTTTCATCAGAGCTATGATTTGGGTGGGTAGTAGTGGCATAGGGTGCCGCTGGCACGGACCTCTGAAATTAAGAGAATATTAGATAAATGGGGTTTGGATCCACTGGAGCTCCGATTTTGGGTGAGTAGGGGTGGCATTGGGTTAAGTTTATATCTATAATATTTTCACAAACATTAACATTTACTGTGTTCATATATATATATATATATATATATATATATATATATATATATATATATATATCCAAACCTCTTTTTTCTGATATTATCTTGTTTTTAAGGGTCCGCGCTAGTGGCATCCAATCCCCACCATCACAAACTCCAATTCATCACAGCTCTGATTTGTGGCAGCATGGGATGTCGATGTAACATTTTCACAAACAGTAACATTTATTATTTGTGAAAATATTACAGATGTAAACCTAACCCAATGCTACCCCTACTCACCCCAAACTGGAGCTCCGGTGGATCCAAATCCCATTAATTCAATATTCTCTTATTTCCTAAGCTCCGCGCCAACGACACTCCATGTCACCCCAAATCAGAACTCTGATGAAGGTTGTTGGAGCTCCGACAATTGGGGTTGCTGGTGGTCGGGATATCAGAAAAAAGAGGTTTAGATCCACCGTATATATATATATATATAAACTGTGTTATAACTCAGTAAATGTTACCATTTGTGAAAATGTTACGATATAAACCTAATCCAATGCCAACCCTACTCACCCCAAACCGGAGCTCCGGTGGGTCCAAACCCCAGATCCGATGGGTCCAAACCCCGATAATGGGGTGGGTGGTGGTGGGGATTGGATGTCACTAGCACGGATCGTTAAAAACAAGATAATATCAGAAAAAGAGGTTTGGACATATATATATATATATATATATATATATATATATATATATATATATATATATATATATATATATATATATATATATATACTGTGTTATATGAACACAGAAAATGTTAATGTTTGTGAAAATGTTATAGATATAAACCTAACCCAGTGCCACCCCTACTCATCCCAAATCGGAGCTCCGGTGGATCCAAATCCCATTTATCTAATATTCTCTTAATTTCAGAGGTCCGCACCAGCGGTACCCTATGCCACTATTACCCACCCAAATCATAGCTCTGATGAAAGTCATTGAAGCTCCGACAATAGGGGTGGGTAGTGGTGGGATTGAATGCCGCTAGTGTAAACCTTTAAAAATATGATAATTTTGAAAAAAAAAGAAGGGTTTGGATCTACCATGTGTGTATATATATATATATAATAAAGTAGGAAACTTATGTATGTCATAAGATAGCACCATGATGTCATCAATAAGAATTAGTTCATGTGTTTCCTATTTTACCCCTTACAAATTTGAGTTCCCCCTCTTTTTCATCTCACTAATTGATTCCCCTCTTTCACTTTAATTCAAACATTAGGGTATTTTGGTAAACACACCCAATCCATTTTAAACCCTCTTTCATTTCCCCCCCCCCCCCCCCCCCACACACCCGATGCTTCCCCTCCCTCTTCAAACCCTTTCTCATTTCCAAAACATATGCCCGATGCTCCCACCCTCATCCAATCCCTCTTTCATCCGTCTTCCTCCGCGTCTAACACACACAGACTTCTATAGGTTACTCTCTTACACACTCACATGCACATAAACACACTCAGTTATTTTAATTTTGGCTAAGATCTGTTAATTTTTTTTATAGATTTCTTTTATAGATTTTGTTCATTTTGTTTTAGATCTATTTATGTGTATATTATTTGTTGTTTATTGTCTTTTGCAGGTGACTGATTGTAATATGGTATATTTTTTATGAGGTATACATCTCAAACTCATTTACTCAACACATACGCATTTTTTTTTTGCAATTTTGATATACTTTTATTTCTGAATCTGAGATCTCTCGGGTAAACTCTCTAATATGAGTTTTTTGTTAAGACTTTTAGGCATTTTGGAATATCAGATCCCTCAATAATCTTAGACTTTGGGTAAATTTGATTTTGATTTGGGGGTTAGGGTTTTGACATTAAAATTTTGTGTTATTTTGATGTGGTTTCTTGATTTTTATGTTGCAGATGTTAGAAATGTTAGTCGTGATCGACCCGGAATCACATGATCCTATGCTACCTCTTCGTTTATTGCATTTTCAATTTACAAATGTTGATGATTTTTCTCAGTAATGTGACTTTTTACTATTTTAATCTTTTGAGGTTTCTTGGTTTGTGAACTGTATTTTCTTGGTTTGTGAACTGTGTATTCAGTGGTTTTTGCTAATAGGTAATTTGTAGTGTAAACATGAAGTTTTATTTAGTTTATATAATTAGTTGTACTAATTTGTAGTGCAAATGTTGATTATTCTTTTTCAAAACATCTATGTGATTAGTAGAGAATGTTGTTATTGTAGTCGGCTTATATGATGTTATATTGTTGAATGTTGATTGTTCTTTTTCGAAAAAAGGTCTTGGGGACTTTCATCACTGAGTGGGATAGTCCTATGGTTTACATTCTCAATGTTGCATGACATTTGTTTGATGAATTGCTTGACCAATGTTTTAGTTTGTTGTATAGTTGAAAAGGTTTCAAGTGTAAACCATGTCATATGTGCTACAGTAGAAATAATCAACTCTAAACTTGAGGTCACATGTTGAATGTTGCATGACAACCTTCGAGCGATGATATTGTAATCGGTGATGTAAAATTGATTCATTCTTTTTATGGAAGGTGATGCTTTTGAATTTTTTTCTAATTTACTAAAGTGATTTTTGTCTTATAATTTGTTATAAATAAGATTTAATTTCATTGTTTTTATTTAGTTTGTTAGTTTATGATGATATGCACCAAGGGTGTTAATTTAATAACGTTGGGCACCAATCTCTTTTTTTACCTTTGTTTGTCTTCAAACTCTATTTGAGAGCAAGGGGAACTCATTAATCTATCTTTGTTTGAACATTAGTACATTGATATGATTAAGTATCATATATTGCTCATATTTGGAGTTCTTCTTCCAAATATCGTACGATTTTGTTTATGCTCTGCTTAGGTGCAAGATAAAGCGATAATATGTCATTTACACTTAAATGTGTACGATTTTGGTTGATGTTTCGAGAACTAGAATATATCAATTCTGATTCGACCATCAAGAATTAGGTATTGGTGGAATGAGGAAAATTATGTTAATAGCATTAAAACTTGAAGTATGCACCTGTTTATAATATACATATGTGTGTATGCGTGTGTGTGGCTATGTGTTACAGTCACACTTATTGTAATATTATAGTCACATTTGCAGATATAGGTTTGGGATAAAAACCTTCGATGTTTTTCATATTGCACACATATTGTGTTAATTCTATTGTGGATTACCTGATTTAGAGTCTTTCTATTGATAATGACCATTTTTTCCTAACATTTCTCATATTCTTCAAATATTATTGGTAGTTTCCTATTGTTCTCTCTCTTTCTTGAAATGGTGTAGTAGCTACTCAATCGGATAATGCAAGCAATGACATGAACATCGTAGTAAAGGTAGACCCCTCAACACAGGATTACCGAAAGTACTAAATTTCTCGAGGGAGAAATATACTACTCCAATCTTGGATTCTATTACATATCCAACTCGTAGGTATAATTGCATATGTATATTCAATATTACTATCTAAATTTGGTGTCGAATGTTTCTTAACTCTCCAAAGTATTAAGATTCAATATTACTACGAATCAGTTTCAGGTCAGAAGGCGAATATCTAAAATCCCAAGTGATTTAATTGTGCCTACAAATGATGATCCCATATCGTCGATCGTCGCAAGTACGTACTTGGACTTTCTTACTAATAAGTCAAACAAGGATTATTTGAACTCAAGTTTGAACACATTCATCTATAACATACATAATTGATAGCAACATTTAGCTGTTTGTTGGGATTATGTATATAACATAAATGAAAAGTTTCCATTTGTCTTAATTTTGATTGATTTCTTACTGTACAATTCAAAGAGTTTTCCTCTATTTGAAGTGTTTTTCGCTATTTGAAATTTCAGTAGTTCCAATGAAAAGTTGTGGCCATTTCAGTGGTTCCTCTGTTTGAAATTTCAGAGGTTCATAATCAAGACCGGGGGATTTCATTTTAATGGCCATGAGAGTGTTCGCTATACCAGAGACCAGCTGTTATGAGATTGAATTTTTTGACGAAGATCAAAATTGTCCAAACTCAGCCTTCCAAAACTGTCCAAGCTCAGAAGTTTGGTTTCAGAACTGTCTAATCTTAGCGACCTATCTGTATGGATTATTTTTTATTAAATTTTATATTTTTGTAGATAAATACACAATATTTTACGGCTGCTTAGTTTTCTACCCTAAGCAGAAAGCAGTCCAGGCCAGTGCCAAAAATAGATTCGCGTCAAATGCCAAGAAGTTCTGCAGAAGTTCAATATCACAGAGGCTCAAATGCCAAATTTTGATTTTAGAGTTTTTTTTTGTTTTGCAGCTATCAGTGGGGTCTCACTTCGTCCGAGAATGAACTCGGTCGATTAAACCTATGACGTCGAATTCATATGTGAATATTAGTTGATATTTCTGTAGCTATATGATAATACAGTTAATATAGTGATACAGTTAATATGGATGTTTGTGCATTTGAAATCATTTTTGTTTGACAGATGTTGTGATGATATAGCATATTCGCATTTGATCCTTCAATCCCGTTTGTACGCAACTGACTGACTGAAAAGATATTGTATATACACAACTTGAAGTGTACTTGCAAGAGCCAGCAAAATGTACTCTCAAACACACTTACAGATAACTGTTTATCACACTTGCAGGTAACTGTTTATACACAACTTGCAGCGCACTTGCAGGTAACTGTTTATCATTTGTGCACCGAGTAACTACATGGAATGTAAATCATCTCTCATTTTTGTAGGTAACTGTTTATCATATGTCAAGAGTTACATATTCTCAAGTGCCTACACGGAATGTATAAGAAAAACATGGGATGATAACACTTCACGAAGCTAATACAGTGATATGTGGATTAGTGGCGACTTTTTAAACTTGAGGTTTGTGTTGCTATTAATTTCAAGTTTTTCAAGCTTCGAGTTTCATTTATATTATGACTTTTGTGATTTTTTCATTATTTTCACCATATTTCTGATGCATAAAAGTCACTTGGAACGAATGTTGTGTTATACGTAAAGTTCATTTATATTGGTTGTGTTATGCACGATGAACGGATGTTGTTGATTTCTTGATAGCTTTGTACATTCGAGTTCAATACTGATTTCATAGAGATTTTTTTGTAAATGTAGACATACCCAAAGAATTGTTGTTGTTTCATTTTATGAGCATTATCGAAAAATGAGCATTATCTGTGAATACAATTAGGTGAAATGAGCATTATCAAAAAATTGATTCCCTCAATATGAAGCCTCCTCTGTTTTAACTATATTTAGATATATACATGAATATATTGTACTACACAAATTGATCATCGTGTGCCCGAACAGCCGAACAGAGGCAGATGTGATAGATCCTCGAGATTCGGAACACAAGATTCAGCAGATTTTCCGTGAGTCGTCCGTATACTTCAACCATATAGATATCCGCCCTCTTTGGGGTCATCCATATACTTCAGTTATACACGTGAAAGATTATAGATTCAGATATGATATGATGTGATATGATAGGTTTTGTATATCGCTGTACAAAATAGGTATATGGAAATATAAAAAGTATTTCTTTCTTTAGTGAAACTGCATATTATTTCAATATTTTGAGTAAGATCCATGTAAATGTAGTGTTGTTATATATGGGGAATGACTTCTTTCATTGTCCGAACAAGCGACTTCATAGCATGTTGAAGGAAAGGTGTTAGAAAACTCCTTAAAACGCGTTTGGGAGGGATAAGAGGGTTAATATTGCAGTCGCGTCTAATTAAAAAATGGAATTTGAAGATCAAAATCGTCAATGGTCTTCTGCTTGAGTTTTCTTTTGGATGGTTAACTTGGTTTTAAGTCAAACGGTCAACTTTTAACTCTGGGATCTTACTTTCTTTGTGGAACTTAAAATTTCTCCTCTTATTTTGTAGATATAATGTTTTTCAGTTTTGTTCAAAATCACCACCACATTCAGGCCATAGCGAAAAGTTATTAAGTATTGCTTTCTCTTGAAGTTTTTATTTCCTTTTGAGTTGTTGTTATTAGTATGAGAAAACTGGACCTTTGTACTCATTATTTATTTTATATATTCTTTAATTGTTCTATTTAGTTTCTCAATTGGCTGAATTATTATAGCAATAATTTTTTTATGGTTTTAATCTAATTATTTGTTAAGTGCACCAATTATTTTCAGTTTTACTCCCTTTAATTCTGAAATTTCATAGGCTTCGAGACAGATACTTGAGATAATCACACTCAAAGTCATCACACGCTCTGTGTACAATCACTTATTGCAGATGTGATCTCAAAAACTGATATTGAAGTTGAGAAAATAGATGATGATCACTCATTGGAGAAGTTCGAGGATGATAGACTCACGATTGGTCCTGTTGGAGAAAATGACTGCTCTGTTATGCCTCCACGATTTCAACTACTACATGGCGAAATAAGCTTTTTATAGGATGAATTACCGCCGAGGCAACAGTTGTTGATGTGTGGTTACATTTCAGTCAATCGTAGATTTAGAATTCATTGGGTATTATGTAGGTGTTCAATTTTAGGCATTGTAATGGTAACAATATGGTTTGCCTTTATATTTTGAGTCAATATTTTCTAATTTGAAATTAATGATTTGGCTAAAATTATTTGAAGGCTGTATCGTTGTACTCATTTTGCATACATCATATTGTAGTTTGGTTATCAGGTTATGAAATGTCAGTACTGTTGGATTTAGTCTTAATGGTTGTACTGTTGGATTTAACCTCATTTTGCAGTTATCAGATATCATATGATACTATCAGATGTCACTGGTAGCCCTATCAACGAAATACAATTCCAAAATTTAGCGTCATACCATCTGGCACGACCATACCATTTTACTACAAATGCCAACTAAATAATTTGAATCCATTCCTCGATTAACATTCCATGATTTTCAGTCAAGTGAGGGGATAACAAAAAATACTGAAATATGACTTTTGTTATTTATGTTGTTGGTTTCAAGATTTTTAAATAATGGATTAGTCACAATAATTTGAGTACTTTTTTTAAAAATATTTGTGCTATCAATTTGGGCAATGCATTTGTGATACCTATTAAAATGTCAACATAAATATATATTGACCATAGAATTTTTAAACTAATAGGTTCGTGACGTAGGTTATTTCAAAAAATATTTATTTGTTGCGAACTAAATACAACGTATTGTCCTATCGATGATGTACACTTTCGAAATTTTGCACCGTGCCTTCAGGCACGGGCATACCCTAGTATATATATATATATATATATATATATATATATATGTTACTGTTTGTGAAAATGTTATATATATAAAGCTATATCATAAATATATTAGCACAGTAAGTGTTATTGCTTGTGAAAATGTCACAGATATAAAATTATTTCATTTTCTGGTGTATACAATAAAGTTTAATATCTATGACATTTTTAAAAACAATAGCATTTATTGTGTTATCACATTATATATATATATATATATATATATATATATATCAAATATGCTCCTATTTTTAAATTTCTACACCGTCGGCACCTAATGCCACCCCTACTCACTCCAAATCGGCGCTCCAGAGGATTCCGATCCCATTTATCCAATCTTATTTTCAAAGGTCCTCCAGCGGCACCCCGTGATATTCTGGTGGATCCAAAACTCATTTATTCAAAAGTCTCTTATTTTCAAATGTCCGCGCCAGCGGCACCACATGCCACCCTTACCCACCCCAAATCGGAGCTCTGACGAAGGTCATTGAAGCTCCAACAATGGTGGTAAGAATTGGATACCATTAGCGCGAACCTTTAAATATAAGGTAATTTTGAAAAAAGAGGGTTTGGATCCACCGTATATATATATATATATATATATATATATATATATATATATATATATATATATATATATATATATATATATATATATATATATATATATATATACTGTGTAATGTTAGCACAGTAAATGTTACTGTCTGTTTGTGAAAATGTCACATATATAAAACAATTTCATATTCTAGTGCATACAGTAAAGTTTACTGTTTGTGTAAATTTTTTTCTTTGGAATTTTATAGCCTTCGTGGATCTTATTTGATAAATCTTGTCGAGCAGATTTCAAAAATAGTAATTTTACGAAAAACGGATTTGTGAATCAAAAGTTATGATCATTTAAAGATTAAAAAAAAAATTCAACCACTTATGTAACTTCCTCAAGGAAGTTATGGATGATTAGTTATAAAAGGGTAAAATTGTGAAAAAAAGTTCCAAAAAATTAGGAGTAGGACTTATATGTAAGGGGAAACATGGTGGGACTAGAATGTCTAAAAAAAGTCTAATAGGATCTAAGTGTGAATGCCCCAAGAAAAAAAATACAAGAATCTAATTTGATAACAATATAGGTTGCGTATCAGGATAGAGAGGGTGAAAATAATGTTAATTCAATTGACTTTATATGAATTTTTTAAATTATAACATTAGTTTGACGGACTGAAAAATAGCAAATTCTAAAAGGGATGAGTAAATATAGAATACAAAAAAAAGAGAAACATTTCTTATGAAATATTTTTGTTACAAATCATCATTAATGGAAATTTCAAGCAAGGCTTAACAGCCAATTGAGGCTTTCACTGAATAGATAACTTAAGGTTTTCTACTAATCGACCTAACCAAGAAAGTAGATAAAAAATAAAAAATAAAATGCAACAAATGCAAATTAGAATGCTCATTGAAATTTCTAAGTCAAAAAATTTATAAAAGAATTTTAGAGAGGAAATAATTGATTGATTAACAAGAAGATGTGTAAGAAGAACAAATTCTCATAAAAATATTTTAAAACAAAATATAACACATAATACCAAGGTTCTAAAAAACGCGGGGCGTGATTGAGGCGTGGAGGCCAAGCCTTAAGCCTTAGAAGCCTAGGCGGGCCTAGGCGTAAAAATGCGTGAAAAGGCGTTTAAGCCTTCTTAATATATTTTAATATTTATTAACCATAACAAGGCTATTAAAATACAAAAATTGCACATATAATAAAAATATGTCTGAATATTTTCAAATTAAAATACTATTTGATTATTTTGGATGAGATAATGGTCCGGTTTGTAAAGAAATTCTTTAAAAGGCGACATCGTTTCACTAAAGCATTGTTGTTTTTAGAAAAAAGTGCGTCTTAAGTGTTTAACCAAGAATAAGGCGTGAAAAGCGTAAGGCGAGGCGTTTCTCCCAAGCCTTAAGCCTAGGCGTGCCTAGGCGGAGCCTAGGCGGGTTTTTTAGAACAGTGCATAATACAAACAAATATGAATTACCTGAGATCCTTTTTTACGTGTTGAGTTTTTTTTTGTATTAACTCAAAAAGGAATCTACCACAATCTCTACCACAAATAACAAAACACGACAACAACCTAAAACACACACATCTATCAATCACGCATCAGCATAAGAACAAAACTACTATTACGAAACTACTGGCTGGCAAAACCACGACTAAAAAATAAAACAACAAAACTCATCCACAGAACACAATAAACCACCAAACATCTTCTCTCACTACACACACCACATCCAGCCATTGAAGCCACCAAAAGCTAACAACAGCCACAACTGATAAATCAATCTTGAAATCAAGCCCAACGAAAGCCATGAAACAAACATTCAAAGCAAATCCCATAAACAACTTCAACAAAAGATGATCAACAAACCTCATTCAAGATAAAACAAGAACCAGAACCATCCATCAAAGAACAATACCATTCTCAACCCATCACATCTACTCTCATGAGGAAATCAAACATGGGGAAAGAAAAACCCAGCATCAAGAAATATGAATATGGATATGAAATCATTAGACCGTAGGATCCACCTTTTTTTCTTATTCTAGCGTTAAGCAACTAATATATATATAGAAATAAATGAAAGAAAAGTGCAGAAGATAAAGAAGTTCTAATAAGTATCAAAGGTTGGAAGAGAGAACATCAAAAGACGGAAGAAAAAAATGACGAACAATCAAGAGTTGTTGCAAATCAATATTGTGAAAGGTTTCGACAAACTAAATAATAATTGCAATTCAATTGTGATGCAACGTGGAAAATCTTCTTTGGGAGACATCAAAATTATATTTAGATATTAGATGGGATATGATACATTAAAAGAAACAGAATTGTGTAAGGTGGGAGAGAATTCGTCGGTGAGGGAACATATTAATTCGATCCTTTTAGTTATTTAACTTTATTATTTGCTAAAAAATATAAAATTCAATTTTTTTGGAGTTCAAGAAGCCGAATAAAGAGTTTCTATGATTTTTTTGTATAGACTAAAAATACATTCGATTAATAATTAACATCAATATTTCTATCGTGCAATTTGATTCGTTGATTATGCCTATAGAAGAAAATGAAATATTAGTATAGTACAATAAAAAAAAATAATGAATTTTTAATTTAAGACAAATGAACTATACGATATATGCACTAATGATATAAATAAAAGAACTAATGCTAAGTACACAAAATTAAATGAACATATTTGTGAAATTATATAATTGTTAGAATTTGGCAATCCGTTAACAATAATGGACATGTGAGTTGTTGGTGTTCATGATGTAATGGGGTTGTTTCCAGCCGTTGGCCATGTGAAATGGGGTTGTACATTACTTTTCCTATCATGTGCTCCACCTCATTTATGCTCCACCATTTATGCTCATTGTCTCCTCCTTGTAATGCTATATAAGGAGGTTCATAGGAAAGTAGGAGATACACTAAACACTAAGAGAGGAAGCCAAGAAAAAATTTGTGCAAAAGTTTAAGAGGGTTCAAAGAGTGTATATCTTTGTAGTGAGGAGTTTAATTACTGAGAGTGTATGAGTATTTGTAAACACAGATTGTATTCTCAAGATGAAATTAAACGCTCCCTCTTTTGGATGTAGCCTATGTTGGCTGAACCACATTAAATCACATGTGTCATTCTTGTGTCTGCTTATTTTTTTCATCTACAATTTTATTTCTATTTGGTTGATTATGATACTGGTTGTTGATACCAAATTTAGTCTGCTGACATGGCTCAATTGGGTGAAGACACGTGGCAATCTACGTGGCAACGACAAACACTTACGAACAGCACATTGACTCCGAGGAACCATACTGCAACGAGGAACTCTGCTTCCCCGATAAACTCAGACGCTCTGACCTACAAGAACTCTCCGAGGAACTTTTGAGTACCGAGGACCTTAGGCGGTCCGAGCTGCACCTCGAACAAAGCATTAATAGCAGGATAACCAACAGATTGACTGCGCATTAAATGCTTATTATTATCATACAGATGTATACGCTTAAGGGACATTTAATGTATTACCCTTTCACATTACAGCCTTAGGGCTATAAATACATTGTATTATCCTCATTGTAAGGGGATCGAAATTTCTTGAGAAAACTTGTAATTGAGAATTCCCAAATAGTCAGCAATAACAGAAACAGTGGACGTAGGCCATTCTCATAAGGCTGAACCACTTTAAAAGTTCTTTGTCTCATTTTATTTATTTGTGATTAAATAATTAGATATAATCTAATTTTTTACATCAACAGATTGGCGCCGTCTGTGGGAACCGACTGGTAATATCATTTTTCATCAAAAATAATTCATCACAAATGGCTGATATTCCAGAACCCAGCAATCGAAACGCTGGAAGCTCTCCAAATCCATCTGCTTCGCCCAATATTCCAGATCTGGATGGAATAATGACAAATCTGGCCCAGGGCCAGACAGTCATGCAAGAAACTATGCGACAACTCATACGAACCCTCCATGGCGGTGCACCAACCCATTCAGAATCGCGAAGTATTCAAAGAAATACCCGTTTACCTTCTTCGCGTACTAGGCGTACAGATTCATATCGTACTGAGGAGTCTGAAGATTTTTCTTATCAACCTGGGCGAACTTCGTCGGTACGAGCCACAGATACTGAACAACGTATCACTCTCTCTCCAGAAAGGACCAGTGCACTAGAAAGATTGAGCAGAGTATCTCCTTTTGATCGATTAGGTCCTAGGAGGAGAAAAAGTCCTCTTAGAGCCTCATCGAGGAGTTTTCGACGACCATCAGACTTAAGGGAAGGATCTGCCCAGTTGCGACTAGCTGCTCGTCAAGATAGATCCCAGGAAGCCACATTAACGTGATCAGTTGCTCGAACCAACAGGCCCGAGGAAGGAAACGATGCATGGAAAGGCTCTGTTCAGAGGCTGGAGGATAGATTAGGGGAAATGGCTAAAGCTAAAAACCCTCTACAACGAACTTTTGTTTAAGGACCACCTTTTGTCTAGACCATTGTAGATTTTCCAACACCATCAAAGTTCAAAGTACCTGTTGTGACCCCCAAATATGATGGAAAGACCGACCCTGTCCTTCATATAAAACAATACCAAGCTGCAGTCGGCATCTATGTTGTTCCAGATGAGATGAGATGCAGAGCATTCTCGGGAACTCTTACCGGATCTGCTCAAATATGGTATAATAATCTTCCTCGGGGTAAGATCTCAACTTTCTTTCAACTGGCCGAGTTATTCATTGGGAATTTTTATTTTGGGCAAAGCTAGTTAAACGAGTAGTGCATTTGTTAAGTGTTAGACAAAAAGCTGGTGAAAGTACTAGAGATTATATAACTCGTTTTAATAACGAGAAACTCGAAGTCATTGATTATGAGGAAAAGACAGCGAGATGAGTGGATTACTGCCCAACAAGTTGTACTACACTTTGGCCAAAGATCCACCTAGAACCATGTCAGATCTGATGGGAAAAGCATCCAAGATTATGAATGCCGAAGAGGCTATGGCTGCGAAGAAGAATATGGATGCCAAAGAAACCAAGGTGGAAGGTGATAGAGCTAAGAAGAAAGAGCATAAGAACAATGGTAATGACAAAAATGGTAATGACAAACACTCAAAAACAAGGTCGTCATGGGAAGTATTGAAGAAATTTGATAATTATACTCCTTTGAATAAAGATATCAACCATGTTCTAGAAGAAATCAAGAACAACGAGGAATTAAATTGACCAGAGAAAATGAAGGCAGACCCTGATAGGATAAATAAGGTAAAAATATTGCGAGTTTCACAAAGATCATGGCCATATGACCAAAAATTGCATAGCTCTTCAGAATGAGATTGAAACACTCATCAGACGAGAAAAACTGGCAAAATATGTTGATCGGAGGAATGATAGAAGAAACAACGATCGAACAAGGGAGAGGTTTAGATCTCCTCGTCGAGCAGAGGAGAACAAGAAAAGAGTCCATGAAGTTGATCCAGAAGACGACCCCAATCTTCCCAAGAGACCAAGGCAGCCAGACCGTGAAGTATTTTCAATACGCTTTGGGTCATTTGACTGTAATATTATTATAGGTGGAGATGCAGGAGGAGGAGACCTTACTGCAGAGAGAAAAACTTACCTCTGTGAGGCTCAAGCTTGATCATACATTCAACGAATAAATCTAGCTGAGGAGGATCGCCCGAGAAAGGTAAACAAAGAGAAATTGGTCATTGGTTTCTCAAAGAACGACCTCGCAGGTGTTCTATATCCTCATAATGACCCATTGGTGATCAAAATGAGGATGAAGGAGGTAATGATTTCAAGAGTACTGGTAGACAATGGTAGCTCGGCAGACATCATGTTCTACTCGTGCTTCGACAGTTTAAATCTAAAGCTATCTCAACTGGAGCCTTATCATAGACCCCTCCTCGGTTTTGCTGGCGAGAAAGTATTTCCACTTGGGACGATCAAGTTGGATATATTCATTGGTACATGGCCTGCTTGTCGAACAGAAAGAATACGCTTCTTGGTGATGGATAAGAATGTTCAATCAGCATACAATATCATCTTGGGAAGAGTAGGATTGAAGAAGTTCGAAGCTGTACCATCCACGGTACATCAATGCCTAAAATTTCCAACAAATTTTGGAGTAGGAGTTGTGAAAGGTGATCAGAAAGTAGCTCGAGAATGGTATTATTCATCCGCTGAGCAAGAGGAAATGGAGGAATCAAGAAAAAATACCACCACCTATCAAGTGGATGAAGGTGCAGAAATTAAAACATTGGATCCTAGAGATGAGTCGCAACTCGTGAAGGGTCAAGTGGTGGAAGCTATTGAAAACATCATCCTAGACGACGAGCACCCTGAACGAACTACTCAAGTAGGTTCGTCGTTGGAAGCCTCACTAAAACATGAATTGATAACTTTCCTAAGAAGCAGAAAGCAAACTTTTGCGTGGAGTCATGAGGATTTTCCTGGGATAGACCCAAATTTCTTATGTCATGAACTCAATGTGAATAAGGAGATCAAGCCTGTGAAGCAGAGAAGAAGATTATTCAGTCCCGAGAAGAATCAAGTTATACAGGAGGAAGTCGAGAAGCTCCAAAAAGCTTATTTTATTAAAGATGTTAAATATCCAGACTGGTTAACAAATGTGGTGATGGTGAAAAAGAAGAACAACAAATGGAGGATGTGTGTAGACTTCACCGACCTCAACAAAGCATGCCCAAAGGATCACTTTTCGCTGCCCCGAATTGATCAACTAGTGGATGCTACCTCGGGACACGAGCTGCTGAGCTTCATGGATTCTTATTCTGGTTACAATCAGATTAAAATGAAACCTGAAGACAGGGAGAGTACTTCTTTCATTACCCCTAGGGGAACTTATTGTTATAATGTTATGCCTTTTGGTTTGAAAAATGCAGGTGCAACATATCAGCGGCTGATGGACAAAGTGTTTGCAGAACAAATCAGTTGCAATATGGAAGTCTATGTTGACGATATGCTGACAAAGAGCAAGAAAGCTATTGATCATCTAGTTGACTTAGGCCAGACCTTTGATCAACTAGATAAATATCAAATGAAGTTGAACCCGACGAAGTGCACATTTGGAGTACTAGAAGGCATGTTTCTCGGATACATTGTCAATCAGCGAGGCATTGAAGCGAACTCTGAAAAGATCAAAGCTCGGTTAGGGCTGCGATCCCCAACAACGAAGAAAGAGGTGAAAAGTCTTACAGGACGAGTAGCAGCACTCAACAGATTTGTATCACGAGCAACTGATCGATGTCTCCCATTTTTCAAGACGCTCCGAAAAACTTTTGAGTGGAATGATGAATATGAGAAGGCTTTCCAAGACTTGAAGAAATATTTGGGAGCACCTCCACTGTTATCCAGGCCAGTGATGGGAGAAAAATTATACTTGTATCTAGTAGTGTTCGAGAATGCAGTTAGTTCGGCATTGATAAGACTGGAGAATGGAGTACAAAAACCAATCTACTACACAAGTAAGGCCTTCCGAGGAGCAGAGATCAGATATCCAAGGCTGGAAAAATTGGCACTAGCATTGATCGAGGCAAGTAGAGGAATGAAGCCATACTTCCAGCCTCATACCATAGTAGTATATACTGATATGCCATTGAGGCAAGCCCTTCATAAACCAGAAAAATAAGGAAGATTGATGTTCTGGGCAATAGAACTTGGTGAATATGATATAGTTTATGAACCCAGATCATCGCTAAAAGGGCAAGCGGTAGCAGATTTTATAGCAGAGTTCACCTATCATACCCCCGAGGAGTAAAAGTTGCTCGCTGATCAACATGTGGATGTTACAGGATCATCAAATGCAAGCCCAGACCAACTTAGCTTGGTGAAAGGGAAAGTAGATGTTACAGGATCATCAAATTCAAGCCCAGACCAGCTTAGGTTGGTAAAAGGGCAAGAAAAGATGATCGACGAACAACAAGAAATATCAAGAGATGGTGATAGGAAGCAATAAATTTTCCATCAAGGAACTCTGTCAGATCAGAAATTTGAAGACGAGTTACCTATATGGAGTTTGTATGTGGATGGTTCATCCTGCACTACAAGATGTGGCGCAGGAATAGTTTTGAACAGTTTAGACGAGGTCGACATGGAATACGCCCTACGCTTCCAATTCAAAGCTTCCAATAATGAGGCTGAATATGAAGCCATGATTGCAGGTCTTAGTTTAGCAAAAACCATGGGGGTAGAACAAGTTATTATTTTCAGTGACTCGCAATTGGTCATAAACCAAATGATGGGAGTATATGCAGCTAAAGGAGAATTAATGATCAGATATCATGCAAAGGTAAAGGAATTGGTGTCGAAATTTGCTGCTATTCAGCTGGTCAGAATACCAAGAATGGAGAATGCAAGAGCAGACGCCTTAGCTCGATTAGCATCAGCTACTCTTACCGAGCTGCGAAGAACAATCCCAATTGAAGTTTCAGCTGGTCGGAGTATAGATGAAGATCTGACGATAAACTTTAATACCCTCGATTTAGGGTCATCATGGATGGATCCCATCAGGGCATATATTAAGAAAGGGGAATTACCAACTAACAAACTTGCAACCAAGAAACTGAAGTTTAAGGCTGCTCGTTATGTACTGACTAATGGTATTCTATACAAACGAGGAATTATACCAGGTTTGCAAAGATTTGTGCATCCAACTGAGGTGAAAGATTTGATTGAAGAGGTCCATGAAGGGTCCTGTGGAGCCCATGTATCAGGTCGGACACTTTTGCAAAGAATGATGACTCAAGGATACTACTGGCCGACGATGAGGGTTGATTGCATAGCCTATGCTGAGAAATGTGGCAAGTGTCAGCGCTTCTCCTCCATCCGAAGAAGTCCCCAAGCGTTATTGACACCCATTACTTCCCCTTGGCCATTTTCCATATGGGGAATAGATTTGGTCAGGCCACTGTCGATGACCAGGGGAATATTTAAGTATCTCGTGGTCGCTGTTGATTATTTTACTAAATGGGTTGAGGATGAGCCTCTCATTGATATGACGTACGACAAGGTGTACCAATTTATTTGGAAGAACATCATTTGTCGATATGGTCTTCCTCGTGCCTTCATCACAAACCATGGAACACAATTTGACAACGAGGAGTTCGCTGCCTATTGTCATCAGTGAAATATCTTGAAGATCCACTCAGCACCAGGCTATCCTCAAAGCAATGGACAAACTGAAGTGACAAACAGAACGCTGCTGAATGGTTTAAAAAAAAGACTGAACGACGCGAAAGCAAACTGGATCAACGAGCTACAATCAGTGTTATGGGCTTACTGAACTACTCCCCGAGCAGCAACAGGGGAATCTCCATATATGCTAGCATTTGGAAGTGAAGCTATTATACCAGCCGAATTGGGTCTTCTAACACACAGAATATTAAATTTCAATTCCCCTGTCAGCGATTTAATGAGAAGGTTAGACTTGGACATGCTCGAGGAGGTTAGGGAAGAAGCAACCATTAGAAATGCTGCTTACCAGCAATGAACAACTTTGTTCTACAACAAGAGAGTGAAGAAGTGCGACTTGAAAGAAGGAGACTATGTGCTAAAGAAGGTGATTCAAAAGCACAACAAACTGGAAGCAAACTGGTATGGACCCTACCGAGTTAAGGAAGTTGTTCGACCAGGGACATATAAAATAGAAACTTTAGAGGGGGAGGAGTTTAAGAATGCATGGAATGCAGAACACATGCGCAAATATTACCAGTAATGTAAACTCTCATGTAATACAGTTTTATCAGTATAAATAAAGTGACAATGTTCTACCCAGTTCTTTCCTTTTGTTGGAATTTTTTTACGGAATACTAGTGCTACACACTACTAAGCAAAACACAGACTACTCAAATCTATTCTCGAAAACGCCAACTAAGGTTGGTCGGGAAGTAAATCTATTCCTAAAAATTCCAACTTGGTTGGTTAGGAAGTAAATCTATTCTCGAAAACGCCAACTAAGGTTGGTCGGGAAGTAAATCTATTCCCAAAAACGCCAACTAAGGTTGGTCAGGAAGTAAATCTATTCCTAAAAATGCCAACTTGGTGGTTAGGAAGTAAATCTATTCCCGAAAACGCCAACTAAGGTTGGTCGGGAAGTAAATCTATTCCTAAAAATACCAACTTGGTTGGTTAGGAAGTAAATCTATTCCTAAAAATGCCAAGTTGGTTGGTTAGGAAGTAAATCTATTCCTAAAAATGCCAACTTGGTTGGTTAGGAAGTAAATTTATTCCTGAAAACTCCAACTAAGGTTGGTCGGGAAGTAAATCTATTCCTAAAAATGCCAACTAAAGTTGGTTAGGAAGAGAAACTATTCCAAAAAGTGCCGAAGATTAGTCGGTAAGAAAAATCCATTAACTATGGTTGATCGGGTATAAAAACCCACTTACTGTAGTTCGTCGAGAAGAAAAATTTACCGACCTTGATTGGTCGAAAACATTACATTTTATTAGTACGAAAAAGTGATCGAGCAAAATTTTTGATACTCGTGACTTTTTAATTACTACCAAGTTGGTCAAGAAACAAATTATCATCAATTTTGGTTAGTCATCAAATGATTACCACAAATTCAAGATAGTCGACAATAAGTTTTAACAAACTCCAGTTGATCAACAAATAACACAATGTTGTTATAAATGCACAGATGTAAAGTGTTTTATAATTACAAGACAATGGCAATCAAGATTTGTAAATAAAATTATTTCATTAAATGTAGAACAAAATACATCAAGAATGAAATACAAATTTATTACATTAAGATTCCTATTCTATTGGTTTCTTCCCCTCTGCTTTTGAAACAGGTTTTTCGCTAGCAGGTGGATCATTTAAAGCATGAGGGGAATTTATGAAGTTAAGATCATCAAGCATCCTGATATTCATCACAGATGGTCGATCTAGTAGGTGCTCGGGATGAGATATCTCGACATTGGAATGGAGATTGTAATCGCCAAGGTATTTGGAAATCAGACACCGAGGGATGGCCCGAGTAGGGATCCAACTCATATCAAGCTGGAATGGTGGCACTGGTAGGTCGAGCAGCCCAGGATTATGGTAATCCCACAGGTAATGACCCTGTTCCAGTTGCAGCACACCTAAGGCATTCAACCATCTCTGTTTGTAACCCTCATTATTTGCATTTTGGATACGATCATCCAAATGGTAGAGAGCCTCGTTGTAGCCAGCCATCCAGAATTCTCTGGGCTGCTTGTGGAATTGATATGTCAATCTTTCCCGTTGCTCGTGGAGATTTTTTATAAAGAGTTCTTTATTTTCCAAGACAGATTTATGCTCGGAAAACTGCTCTTCCAGACCCCTGATCTTCTTAGACATCTCAGTCAATGCCTGGTTCTTTGCCATCAGTTGGAAGGCCTAGTTCTCTAGAGAAGATTGAGTCCTCTGTTCCTCGACAGGAATCCGAGCAGCTCTTGCTCGTCCCCGAGTAGATGTAGAAGGGCCAGACCTCTTCAAGTTTTCTAACTCATCCCTCAGGTTGGCATTTTCGACCTCCAAGAAAGAGAATCCCTCGTCGGTCATTGGGATCAAAGCGTTTGAGGTGGAAGTTGCAGACTTCAACTGAGACACCTCTCTTTGCAGGTTATTATTTTCTTGCTATAACAACTCAGCTATCTGTCTGTGCTCTTCGACCTCATCCTTCAAAGTTCTCTCCCTCACATCCTAAGCAGCAAACCGTTTATCATATCCCTTATCAGCACAGATTTACTGATACTTCTTCTCGTACCCCTCGTGCAAAACGGCAGTGGATTCCTTATATTGTTGCTGAAGTTCTTCAAGAGTGCCTTGGAGATCCTCAATCATATCATAGTATGCTACGTTGTTAGCCACTGCACGATCGAGTAGGCACTTCAAATACTAATAGGCTTCAATTGCTTGCTCTAAAGCACCATGACCGAGGATGTCAGTGATTTGAGTTGCACTCATGTCTGTATAACCGGCTTTAAAATATTCATTGCATTGCCAAAACATCTTTCTATCATGAGCAGACAATAATTTCATCCTGGCCAGAAACTAGTAGAGGAAGGAAAAGAAATAATCAATAAGAGTACAAACAGAGCATGAAGAAGAGAATCAACAGTATGCATAAGAAAAAGTTTAAATTTATTACATCACAAAGTTCAGAAGTACAAAGTTCAGAGTTAAATGTTCAGAAGTTACATTTGACAAAGAAAAATAAAATAGAGAGAAATCCAAACAACTCTACACCTTTTTCTTATCTCCCAAAACTTTCTCGGGAGGCTGGGACGAGGAGGTAGGTTGCTCGAATGGAGCAGAGGGTTGCTCGGGAAGTGCTGGAGGTTGCTCGGAGGAAGTAGCAGGTAGTTGAAGTTCCTCGCCAGTGGGATGGATAGTTGGGGGATGAAAAATATGATCTCCCATCACCATGGAAGATTCCTCAGAGGCAGCTTCATCCTCTTCTTATTCTTCAAGAGTTGGAGGGGGACCAGGGATGTGTCACTGAAAGAGTTCAGAATTTCCATCAACTTTCATCTCCTACAGAGCAGCGACCCATCCATCTCTAAAGTATTTGAGGCTGCCATATTCCACTTGCGACATCATGGCAGTCAAACCTTTATTCCACCCTTTATCCCATCCGGCACTGAAAGATTTTTTCACAGCCAATTTCCTCTTTGTCTTCTCTGAGGAAAGCTTCTCGGAAAGAAGATTGTCAGCAGCCTTCAGTTTATTCTCAACTTCCTCTTTCTGACGACTTACTTCCCGAAGTTGACCCAACTCCTCCTCAGCATCCTTGAGCTTATTTTCAAGATCCCCAGCATTTTTGAGATTCCCTTCGAGATCATTATTCTTCTTATCCAAATCATTCATTTTTTTCTCCAACCCCTTGGAGACCTCAATAACTTGAGCCTTCTCCTGCTCAGTCGAAGTAAGCTTTTTCTCCCAAATTTCCTTATCATCATCATATTTCTGACGATAATCTTTCAGAGACTGCGCCAGGCCTACCAAACCTTCCTCTACACCAGACGAGGAGCTTGAAGCTTTAATAGCTTCATCTTTCTTCAAAATTGTATTAAAACAGCTCACCAACTGTGAAAAGAAAACAAAAGCAAGTTAGTGCACAGATACAAAAAGGAAAGAAGGAAATCAAAGAGAAAGAAGAAAATCTTACAGGAAAGGGATGAGTCTGTTGACAACAAATGATGGAAGATATGAACGCACAGGAGAGAGAGATGATGGAAAACTCAAAGAGACAAATTTGAAAAAAGTAGAAGATGATGGGATTTTCTGCAATGTTTAAATACTTTACCTTGGGAAAGGGTAAAAGTAATGATTACAAAAAAAGACGGTTACGTTACCGGCGGCTAAAAAGACAAAAGGGGCGCGGCAATCGAAGCGATTAGAAAAATTCAAAAAAGAGCGATTCTACGAATTTGGAAGAAGAAATAAATACAAAAGAAAATACTCCTAAATTTCAGGATAACCATTTAAAACTGGAATAATATCGAGAAAGAATATTCCACACTCCTCAAATTTTGAACTATGAAACATTGGGGGCTTCTGTTGATACCAAATTTAGTCTGCTCACATGGCTCAATTGGGTGAAGACACGTGGCAATCTATGTGGCAACGACAAACACTTACGAATAACACCTTGACTCCGAGGAACCATACTGCAACGAGGAACTCTGCTTCCCTGATCAACTCAGACGCTCCGACCTACAAGAACTCTCCGAGGAACTTTTGAGTACCGAGGACCTTAGGCGGTCCGAGCTGCACCTCGAACAAAGCATTAATAGCAAGATAACCAACAGATTGACTGCGCATTAAATGCTTATTATTATCATACAGATGTATACGCTTAAGGGGCATTGAATGTATTACCCTTTCACATTAAAGCCTTAGGGCTATAAATACATTGTATTATCCTCATTGTAAGGGGACTGAAATTTCTTGAGAAAACTTGTAATCGAGAATTCCTAAACAGTCAGCAATAACAGAAACAGTGGACGTAGGCCATTCTCATAAGGCTTAACCACTTTAAAAGTTCTTTGTCTCATTTTATTTATCTGTGATTAAATAATTAGATATAATCTAATTTTTTACATCAACACTGGTATTTAGGCAAAACAATTGGTATCAGAGATCAGGTTATACACGAGTTGTTGAAAAAAAAATCCGGCATTTAGAGTTATTGTTAAACCACTAGTGTTTGGAAGTCTTGGAGATTTTACATTCAACTATGGACATAAATGTTGGGGCTCAATACAAGGTAGACTCGTTCAGTGGATAAGGTAGCTTTACTATATGCCAAAATAGGGTGAAGGACATCCTTGTTCAATAAGGCATTGTATGAGCATTGAAAGAAAATGGTGGAAAGCCAAAAAAAATGATGGAAGATGATTGGAAAGATGTTGAGTCAAGGTGTTTGAGGGATGATACGACTCAATATCAGTCATAATATCATTGTTAATGTCTAAAAATGGATTGATTCCAAATTTATAATCACGAATAATAAAAGAGAAATAACCCAAATCACACACACAACGACAAAGATTTTAAATTGGTTCGACTATAGAAGAAAACCTACGTCCACTGTTATTTTATATAAGGGTTTAGAGTAGCTCATAAATGAGTGACTTGAGTTGTTGAGAATTGACTTATCTCCCTTAGCTTGGGGAGTATATGTATTTATAAGGGACCCAAAACCCTAAAGATGGAATGTCTTTATATTTTTGGGAATTTACATATGTATATAGCCACTAAGATATTAGTTTTTCCAAATTAGTTGGCATTCTCATCCGACCAATGCTTGGTATTCCAGTTGGTTGGCATTCTGGTGTTGGTCAGCGATATAGCCGACTAAGTGTCTCTGAAATCGATCAAGTTAGTTTATCGGGCATGTTGGATGACACGTTGTGGTGTCAAAAAACTGGGATATGGGGGGTGCCCATGTACCACGATGTATACACAAGAATAAATAAAAGATAGACAAAGATTTACGTGGTTCGACCACAGGGCTGCTACTGTGTTCCATTAGAATGATGAGAGAGTTTACATGAATGTGTTTCTCTAGCTTCTAATCCCCCTTTCACAATGGGGGGTGTTCCCTTTATATAGAGTTAGGGGTTACATTAGGGTTACAAATATGGATGAGTCCTATCTTCGTGGAGTTTGATTTAACTCAGATACTACACCTCGATCTTCTCATTTATCAAGGACTCTAGTCATCCTCATCTTGTTGGAGCGTTCGTTGCTCACCATCTTGACCGGGGTGCTCACCACGTGTCATGCTATTATGTAGGCATATTTTCCCCCCACAATAGCCCCACAGGTCGCAGTTTAGCTGAGTTGATTTTGAGATGAGTTGGGAGCTGGTCTATAACTTCTTTAAACGTGCGTAGTTACTGATGTGAATTGGACTGGCGTTCTTTGAGGTGTCGTTCAACTTTTATCCTTCTTTGGTTCTTCTTACCTTTATAAGTTTTTTAGATGAATGCTTGGCTTGAGTTGAGGGACTTTCAGTTGATATGGGAATCGGACTCGAGAGTGTCGAGTGCCTACGTACCCTCATGGGATCAGGTCGAATGTAGTTCATTATTTAGTTTTATTGTGTGGCCTAATTTTTAAGGCCGAACATAGGCCTATTTAGAATTCGTTTGCTGAGGCTTTCTCGAGCGTGCATCAAGTTCAAGGCATATTCTTGTATTTTGGTCTTGTATGGTCCATTTGGTGAGGCCGACCACAGTCCTATGTGTCGAGCCTTACTCGAGCATATACCTAATCAGGGTAAGACCCTGCATTAGGTTTTTTGTATGGTCCAATTGGAGAGGCCGACCAAAATCCTGTGTGTCGAGCCTTGCTCGAGCATGTACCTAGTCAGGGTAAGACCCTGCATTAGGTTTTTTATATGGTCTAACTGGAGAGGCTGACCAAAAGCCTGTGTGTCGAGCCTTGCTCGAGCATGTACCTAGTCGGGGTAAGACCCTATATTAGGTTTTTCATATGGTCCAATTATAGAGGCCGACCACAGGCCTATATGTCGAGCCTTGCTCGAGCATGTACCTAGTCGGGGTAAGACCCTGCATTAGGTTTTTCATATGGTCCAATCGGAGAGGCCAACCATAGGACTATGTGTCGAGTCTTGATCGAGCATGTACCTAGTCGGGGTAAGACCCTGCATTAGGTTTTTCATATGATCCAATCGGAGAGGCTGACTACATGCCTATGTGTCGAGTCTGGCTCGAGCACGTACCTAGTCGAGGTAAGACCCTACATTAGGTTTTTCATATGGTCCAATCGGAGAGGCCGACCACAAGCCTATGTGTTGAGTCTTGCTCGAGCATGTACCTAGTTGGGGTAAGACCCTGTATTGGGTTTATTATATTTGATATGTAATCAGTACGCTTATTGTACTTAGGCCTTTCCAGCAAGTCAATGTAATACCAATTATGTTCCCATTTTTCCATTTTCTAATGCCTCGCATGTAAATATCCTTTTATTTTACCTTTTAGGTTGTGCCGTCACACTTCCTTAGGCCTAAAAGATGATGGAAAAAATGCACATAGTTTAAGGGCCATCCATCCGTTTAGGATTTCAATCGACCAACATAGTTGGCGACCAACCAGAGTTGGCTTTTCACCTAGGGATCTCTCGTAGGGCTTTTATTGTTACCGGGGCAACTCGTGGGGACATTTGTGTTTGGGGATGACAAAGTCCTGTGGACTTCCTTAATTTAATTAGAATAAGAAAGAAAGTTATTGTAATTAAATCAAGTTTAATCTTGATCGTCATTTGAAAGACTAATTCCATTATTAACCATGTTGGCAACCATCATAAGTTGGCCTCTTCTATTTTTCTTTAAATGTTACAGTGAATCTATTCACGTCTGATCGTTGCCATGGAGCTCCCAATCAAGCTATGAAGAGAAGACTGTCCGTCCGTCCATCGAGTTATTTGATATGTATAACCGAGATGATAAGTGTGCCCGACTGTTCCTTGGGGCTTTATTGTGGTGAAGAGTATCGCATTGATCGTTTGTCGAGCTGGATATAATTAAGGATTGTCTTGTTCATATAGCTCCATGTAATGTATCGTTCCTCGGGGCACAGTTGTTCTTCGACCGTTCATGGTGGTTCCAGGAGGCTGTGGAAGACTCCATATAGCTTGTGCACCTAAAGAAATTGATATGAGTTCAAAGCATCTTCGTAAAGAAATGCGTTGATTTGATATGGCGTTCAAGAAACGTCCTTCCTCTGGAGTGGATATCTTAGTATTGATGATGCGTTAATTCGTTGCCTAGTGATCGCCGATCACCATGGGCTGTTTGACGATGTTGCTTGATACAATCAGGGTGATCTAATGTTGTTATCAACATGTTCTGCTCATTGACTATGATCTTGCTGGATATGTGCCCTCTTACATATTGGATTCGTTCTTGTTGATGAATATAGATGATCGTTGCACTTCATACTACTTTCACTACACCAAAAATGCTAATCTGGCATGCTGAGGCAAGGAGATTCTGGCACAGTTTAAAATCGTGCCAGAATCTGGCGTGGTTTTATCATAATTTGGCACAGTTTAAAACAGTGCCAAAATTTGGCACAGTTTTAAACCGTGCCAGATTATGAGTACGTTTCATTAAAAAAATAACACCCAAAAATTTCAAGCGGGGACCATACCATTCTAACGTCTCTCTATGTGTGTGTGTGTGTGTGTGTGTGTGTGTGACACTCCGCCTAATAAAATACCCGGTGATCAGTCCTATACCAAATGAAAACAGGAATCCCAGTTGGTCCATCCTTAGCATCACTCTCGAAAATCTTTTTAAAACTTACTAACCACCTAGTATTCCAAAAGCTGGTGTCATTTTTTTTATCTTATTAATCAATCCAATTAGTACATACGGAAGATAAATATAATCCATTCACACAACTGAATTAAATCAACCGAATAAATAATGCCTACATACCGAATAAACCATCAGTCACTAAAGTAAAATAATCCAATACAAATATTCAACACCGGAATATAACAAATCTGAAAACTGAACTGAAAGTCTGGGTGACATGCCCGAAATAAAACTGGAACTGATAAATGATTCCTACTCTAGGAATGAATGAGCGATGCGTCTAATCCAACTTCCTACCTGGCGTCCCTGTGGCTGGACAACTAAAAGGTTTTGAAAATAGTTTTATAGCAAGGGTTAGAACCCAAAATATTTTGAAAATATTTAGCAAGCGAATTAACTGCAGTAATTTAAAATATATGAATGCGCTCCATATTTAAGTTAGTGTCGCACTCTCTTACGGACATTCTCACCCCTTCACTAAAGTGCACACCTAACGATTTCCTTAACCCCACCTAGTTGTACTAAACCATCCAACTAGTCCTGGTATAACCTTCCCTTGCCATATTGCTCTAACCCGAGTATAATTATTCATGAATTATAAGTTTTCTCACCAATTAACTTAATTAATTCCTTCTTAAATAATAGCATATAACTGTGTCACAAGTTATATAAAGTAAATACATCATACACTGTATTATTTCCCGCATATAATATTGAATACCATTATATACGTACCTTTACTAAAACATCAACACATATATCATATGTATATCCATCCCTCCGAGTATACCATCATCGGATGATCCCCTCTAAAGTGCTAACCCACTAGGTGTGCTCGCATAACCTAATTACCCAAGTTGGAATTGCTCACCAACCTGGTTCGAAACATAAACGAAGCGGAGGTGGTCATATTCCTTCCCTGAAAGTGAGATAAGCCCCTCACCCATATATCGGACGCTATGACCTGGGGATATACTCACCCTACTCCTCAAGCTCGGGGATTCACCCACATCGCGCAACCTCCCTTGATAGCACTAGAGTATATAAATTAAATAAATATCTAATCACTGATATTTAATAGCACACACAATAAATACACACACACACACACACACACACACACACACACACACACACACATATATATATATATATATATATATATATACTATCACTTCACCGTATATATATAATATAAACCCCGGTTTTACTGTGTACTCAAAAACACGTAACACTAACCTGTAATTTTCCGAGTCTCTGGCCCGACTCAATCTAATTAATTTTTTTAACTTATTAAATTATCATTATCCCGAGTCTATGGTCCGACTCTAATTTAATTAATTCACACATTAATTATTTAATACTAAGCCGAGTCTGTGGTCCGATTCTAATTTAATTAATTAGCACCTCAATTAACTTATTACCTCCCCGAGTCTATCATCCGACTCTAATTAAATTAATTAACACACCTATTAATTTAATACCTTCCTGAGTTTGCAATCCGACTCTAATTTAATTAATTAACACATCAATTAATTTAATACCAATCCGAGTCTATGGTCCGACTCTAATTTAATTAATTTAATACCAATCCGATGTGACACCCCGCCTAATTAAAAATCGGGTGATTAGGCCTTCATTAAATTAAAACAGGTTTCTCAAATGGTTCATTCTTAGCATCACTGTCGAAAACTTTTTAATTACTAATCCCCTAAGTAAAATTAGACCGGTGCCAAATTTTATCTTTCTTTAAAACAGATAAATCAACCAAACGGAACAAAGTACAAATAATCATGTACTGTAATTCAAACAACAAAGTAAAAGTACAACAGAACAAAAGTATTACCGAAGAAACCATCGGCTAAGAATCCCAAAAAATCAATAGAATAACCACTAGTCTGAATCTAACATCTGAGACTAATACCAGACAACAAGTCCATACATAGAAGAGTGCGAGATCCTGTGCTAGATCTGAATGAGAGATATCGTCTAGTCAAATCCTGTAAGCATCCACTGTACTAAGGCTCCGAGTCTGGAATGGAATCATAACACATGGCGTCCCTCTGGCTGGACACCTAAAAGGTTTTAAAAATATTTTATAGCAAGAGTTAGTACTCAAAACATTTTAAAAATATTTAGCAAGCGTTTATCACAACATAAAATGCGGTATTTGATTACACATGTTAGGTTCTCGTACACTCTCTTGAGTTAACTCACCCCTCATCTTTTGTGCACACCTAACGTTCTATACTTAGTTTATCTAGCCATACTTCTCAAGCTAACTAAAACCAAAGTAGTGAATTGAACTTATCTGTACCCAAGTTCCAGTACCGCCCATACAGTACAACCGTTTTACTAACATCTTGCGTATTTAAATAATTCCCAAGTAACATTTAATCTAAGTTATTTCTCAAGACTTCTCATTTAGTTTCACTACTAAAATTACTACAGTTCTCACAATTGTTAACTTTCCCACTTATGTAATTAAGTTTCACTACTTGAATTACTAAATAGATTTTCTCTATCTAAAGGTGCATTTCGTAATTAAGTTTCACTACTTAACTTACCATTTCAGTATGTATCTTTAAATACATACTATATATCAATCTACTAATATACGGAAGTAAAATATCGTCAAGTATATATATTTCACACATAATATATACTAAATATCAGTCATTACTATTTTGCCCTTTTTATACACGTAAAGGACTCTTGGTTCGGAATGATTCATCGACCCCAAGTAAGAATTGGTTCGGAATGATCCATCGACCCCAATTATTTTAAAAAATATATATATATACACATATTCTGGTTCGGGACTCTCTCATCGCGACCCCAGTTCAAAGTTTGGTTCGGCATTTCTCATCGACCCCAAACACATAATAACTTTATGTTAGTTCGGAATGTCTCATCGACCCTAACATAATTAATTTAGGTATAATCTCCCTACCTAAAAGATCACATAATTCAGTAGGTACACGCCCGACCTATTAATCATATACGTACGTAATATTTTAAATCTCATATATCTACCGTACAATATTCGCTTTACGATTTATCTCATTAATCGTATTTATTTGAGTATTCACACAACTCTAAGGGTCCTAGTTACCCCTTACATATAATTTCAGTACTTATTTCTTACCCTACTGGTCTATTACTTAAATTGAATTTACTTCGCCCCGTAACTCAATTTCCGAAGTCCCCGATACTCTACTAAATCGGATTATTCTCCTCGGTTCGTAATCCAAGCCCTACACCCAATGGCCTTATTGGACCTCAACAATATAACTACTGGTCTTATTCTTACTCCTAAATAAGTATAATGTAAATCCTAGAATACTCATTCATTCTCGAACTCAATGAAGGATTAAACACAAAATTTTCGGAAAACAGCTTTCGTCGATCGATCGACGGCTGGGTTCGATCGATCGACATAGTCGATCGATCGACAGTCCGAGATCGATCGATCGATCGAACAGGGACAGACGCAGTCTTCTTCTTCGTTAAGATTTTTCCTCCATTAACAAATCTTCAAACTCCATTATAGTCCACCAAACTTTAACCCAATGATCCCAACATATTTCCACATATACTAGGACAGTTTCTAACGTGTCAAATACATCAAAACTCCAATTACTTTAAAGAATTAATGAATTAAAACCCAGAATTTCTTGAAACCCTAGTTATGGTGTTCTTCCCATATTATCATTCAAAATCCAGATTTTTATTCCGAAAATCATCAAGTCTAATCTGAATATTAATTATCTACATAGTTTAAATCATTCTACATGCGATTCCTATCCCGACATGCATAAATATCATCTTTCTCCAATCAAAATATTGATTTAAACAAAACTATTCAAAAACCCTACACATGGGTATTATAACTTTATAATTTGCAATAAACAACTTGCCTTATGATCAGTAGGGTCTGATTTCGTGGTTCTTGTTGATGATTGATGATCTTCATCCTTCAATCCTTCTTCCCCAACAAGTTGATGGTAGGAATCCCTTTGAATCCTTCCCAAATCTTCTTTTTGCTTTAGAAAGTTGTGCCTTTCTTCTCTCTAATGGTATTGGTGTTGTCATGGGTGTTCTAACCCTAATTCATCTATCATACGGCTGATATAACACTCTCAATTTCGTAGGTCTCCATACCCTCTTATGTTAAAAGACTTAAATGCCCCCGAACGGTCTCGGTTTAGCCCAAAATTACCCCGGGACTCAACTAGTACCCCCGGGTATACTATTTTGACTAATTTGACCCTTCCGGACTCTTTGGTGACCTCTAAATTATCATTTGAGTCACTTAAAAATATTACTCGTTCTCACCCCAACGCGGTCTATACGCGTTAAGTAACTATTTACCACTCGCACTAAGTAAATAAAATGATGCAATATATATCGGTATCTATCTTTCGATTAATATACCATAATTACAATTTTAAATAAAACTCTTTAAATTACTACTCTTACGTAATTTAAATCAAGCCGATATTTTCTCATTTAATTCTCCAATCTAATTAAATGGAGTATTTGGAATATTCAGAAATACGGGGTATTACATGAGTCCATGGTCCGACTCTAATTTAATTAATTTACACATTAATTAATTTAATACCAATCCGAGTCTGTGGTCTGACTCTAATTTAATTAATTTTCAAATCAATTAATTTATTACCTTTCGGAGTCTACAGTTCGACTCTAATCTAATTAATTATCCCAGTAATTAATTTAATCCTTGGTGTCGCCCAACCATTATATCCGGACTCGCTCACTTGGCCCATAACTTAATATTTCCCTAGTCTAAAATCGGACTCCAAATTAATTTACTCTCTCAATAATTAATTTAATACTTTGGTGTCACTTAACCAACATACCCGGACATCTTTCTTCGTCTCGTAAAATTTTTCCAGTCTTTAAACTCGACTATTACTGTAATTGGTTACATTCCCCATTAAGTAAATTAACCCGGATTCACTCACTAATGCCCCCAAACTCATCCACTATAATTAAATTGAATATGTTTTACCCAAAATTTTCACTTTAAGTCTCAACTCTTAACTTAGACTGCACATTCTTAATATCTATCTTTTGAGCCCCTAGCTATTAATTTCTCTATAATTTTTCACCAATTAAAATTATACCCAAAAATCCAAAAAGAAAATAAGGCAGGTATCAAACTGCCCGACCTACCAAGGTTTTTCCCATCATCGATCGATCGATGGCCCCCGATCGATCGATCGACCCTTTCGTGGCAGCTCTTCTTCCCCCACTGAATTCCACCATTAACGAAAATTCAAGGTTTGTAAACCTTAATTTCAACCTCTAATCAAGTCATCCCACCACATAAACATATTGAACTTTGATCCTATACATCATATACACATTCTAGTATGTGAATTTCTCAACTTATCTCACAATCTCCGAAATGGGTATTCCCATAAATCTCCATTAACTTTGTTCTTCAATCCCAAATTCCAGATTCAAATTCCACTATTTTATATTTCGGTTTCTCATTCAAATCAGATATCTATACTCAGAGATATATAATACACCTATTTCTTACTTTGAATCTCACCCAAGTATGCCATAAACAAAACCCCATTTTCACCCATTTATACCCAAAAACGAATTTTAATTTACACATCACTAAAATATGAATTGGATATCAAAATTCAACATTACAGTAAGTTAACCACTTGCCTGGAATTGTTCGTAGGGTCTGATTTCGTTGGTGTAGAAAATGGTTGATGAAAAACACACCAATTAGTCCCTTAATTTGGCTCTAAAAGACTTCCAATTGACTTCTTGATTAGCTTCCTCTAATCATCTCCTAAACCCTAGGTTTAGAATTTTCTAACTGCCGTTCCTAGTCCCTCAATTAGGTTAAAAACACTTAATCCCATTTTTGGCCACATGGGCCTAATCAAAATTGCCCGAATCACTCCTTGTGGGCGCGGCTATGCCCAAAAATACCCCGAGACCCAATTACCACCCACGGTCACTCTTTTCTGACTATCTTGACCCACCAAACTCAACCGCACACTCAGAATTGTCATCCGAATTACTTTTTGATATTTTTAAATTTCGATCTCAAAATGCGACACACATTAATTTAGACAATTAAACTTATAGTTGCCAGTTATAAATAATTATTCCCACTAAAATAAATTCTCCAAATCATAAATTTAAGTTTCTCCAATTTAAATATTTTTATATCTCCCAAAAATAAATAAATTTAAAATTCTCAAAATTACGGGGTGTTACATACTCCCCCCCTTACAAAGGAATTTCGTCCTTGAAATTAAGATAAGTGTAGTGCTCCAAACTTTGCATATCACTCTCTAGTCATGTACCTCTAAGCCCGCTATATCTATCTCTCCCGCTTCTAATCATAAGTTACAAAAATATGCGTTTTAATTAACCAGGGCGCCCATACACCCTATATCCGTGCTTAACCGCACAAAATTTGCCTTAATTAACCCGGGTGTCCATACACCCTATCCCCATACTTTACTGAATAAATGTTACTCGGTTATGCTAGTCTTAACCTGTAATATAACTTTGAACCCGTAGTCATATATATATATATATATATATATACTGCCCGGGGTACTCAACCCATGTACTAACGACCAAACATCTCCCCACTTTCCAATGTTGTGCTAAGTTTCATGCATGGGATGTCTTGCAAAGTGAAATCCAAACAAGGAACCCCCCCGATACACTACTACCTAACATTATCGGTCGTTGAGATCCATTAGACCCTCAGTCCATAGTACGTACCCTTAAATACTTGTCTTTTAACACAAAAGTATATACGCCTACCCTCATGCTACCAAAGACAACATAAAATACCGCACCCTTACTATTACTAGTCCTTCCACAAAATAAACCCCGAGCTATCTCTCTTTGCTCGAAAATAAATTTAATCACACTGATTCTCTTCAGTAAACATCCCTACTTACCGAGATAAAATGTGAGACACAAGACCTCACTATGTGCCTTTCGCCCCCACGCAATACAACATATATACACACATATATAGGCTAAATGCCCTCTCAGGTGATACCTAGTACCAATTATACTCTGGTGTCTCGAACACCAAAACTTAACCCCACTATCCACAATAGTTCAAATCCATCGCTATCCAGTAGATATTTGGGAAGAATAATCAACCTTACTCCCATAATTCTCAAAAGTAGTAACCCCTCGCATAATTCAAACATTTACTAGGTGTACATATCCACTCTCTCGTGAAGAACACCAAAGAACTCCACTACCCCACATAAAGTTTATCCACATACTATGGCTATTACAGCCAACGCACCCACTAAATTTGACTCACCCGCGAACTCTAGTGAAAAATAATTCTTATATTGTGACATCCTCCTTGTCACTTAAAAATATACCCCATGCCTATAGGGTAAAAATAATTACCTCCATACTCTAGCTGTAATGGTTGATCATCGGGTTCAGGAGCATCTTTTCCCTGCCCGAATGTACCCATGACTTGCTGTAGTGGCTGTATATCCAGGACCTCGTCCTGTAGTTGATCCGGGCCTCGCTGAGGACAACCTCTTTTCATGTGCCCTGCTTCCCTACAAACGAAACATCTACAATGAAATTCAACCTGCCACTGATCCTTTCCTTGCTGGCCATCCTGTCGATAACCTCCATCTCTAAATCATTTGGCATGATTTCCCTGCCGGAAATCATGCCCCTGATCTTACCCTGTCTGCTGCTGGTATACCCCACCGGTATTGTTCCCTCCTGTTTTATCCGATGGGCTGGCTTCCACTCCCTTCCTACTTCCTTTCACGTGGAAGTGATATTCCTGGCAGTGAAAGAGTGTTGCGTTAACGACATTTGTATCAGTTACTAATGCGGGATTACCAATCAAATGTTGTCTGATCCTCCAGACCAACCCATCCATGAACCTTGCCTTCTTTCTTTCTTCACCGCGTACCTCATCTGGTACAAAATTTTCCAAGCGAGTGAATTATTCCTCGTAATCGGCCATTGAACGGTCCCCTTGAGTCACCTCTCTAAATTTTCTTCTCATATCGGTCTCAACCACTGGAGGAAAATACTTGCGGTCGTACCGCACCCAAAACCCTGCAATAGCTCGTATATCCCTTTCCTCAACTGTGGTGATCGACTCCCACCACTGTAGCGCTGCTCCCACTAAACTAAAAGTGGCTAGCATTTTCTTCTGCACCTCATTGCATTCTACCATGCGTATTTGATGCTGGATATCTCTCTTCCACTGACACGCTAGCACTATATCTGAACCTCCTCGAAACTTTGATGGGTGCCCTTTTTGAAAAACCTCTCGTATTTACTGCCACCACGACGACTCCTGTGGCTGATCTCGTGGCAAGTACATTGCCATTGCGATCATCGTCGCTTCAACTGCCTGCACCACCAATTTAGTTACCTGCACTGTCGAAATCATCTCTGGCAGTTGTTACGGTAACTCTTGCTCCTGATGAGCCTCCCTAGTCACAACTCCCCCTCCTGCCCTAGTTGCTCCCTCTCTCTCCTGGGCGGCATCTGGAATGAGAATCGAATCGTATGAGTTCACTCTCAAATATAAATTTGGCAGAAGACGTAAATGCGCATACGTATGAGAATACAACAATCCTATAATAGGGCTCTATATCAAAGATTGCTAAGTCAAAACGTGAAAAGCCGCACAGATCCTAAGGACACTAGAACCTGATGCTCTGATACCATCTGTGACACCCCACCTAATAAAATACCGGGTGATAAGTCCTATACCAAATTAAAACATGAATCCCAGTTGGTTCATCCTTAGCATCACTGTCGAAAATCTTTTTAAAACTTACTAACCACCTAGTATTCTAAAAGCTGCTGCCAATTTTTTTTATCTTATTAATCAATCCAAATAGTACATGCGAAAGATAAATATAATCCATTCACACAACTGAATTAAATCAACCGAATAAATAATGACTACATGCCTAATAAACCATCGGTCACTGAAGTAACATAATCCAATACAAATATTCAAGACCGGAATATAAAAAATCTGAAAACTATACTGAAAGTCTGGGCGACATGCCCTAAATAAAACTGAACTTATAAATGATTCCTACTCTAGGAATGAATGAGCAATGCATCTAATCCAACTTCTTGCTAGCATCCACATATGCCGTAGCTCCATGTCCCTATAATAGAATATCAATCCTGGCGTCCCTGTGGCTGGATACCTAAAAGGTTTTGAAAATATTTTTATAGCAAGGGTTAGAACCCAAAACATTTTGAAGGTATTTAGTAAGCAAATTAACTGCAGTAATTTAAAATATATGAATGCACTCCATATTTAAGTTAGTGTCGCACTCTCTTGGGGACATTCTCACCCCTCCACTAAATTGCACACCTAACGATTTTCTTAACCCCACCTAGTTGTACTACCCTGTCCAACTAGTCTTGGCATAACCTTCCCTTGCCATACTACTCTAACCCGAGTATAATTATTCATGAATTATAAGTTGTCTCACCAATTAACTTAATTAATTCCTTCTTAAATAATAGCATATAACTGTGTTACAAGTTATATAAAGTAAATACATCATACACTATATTATTTCTCGCATATAATATTAAATACCATTATATACGTACCTTTACTAAAACATCCACACATATATCATATGTATATCCATTGCTCTGAGTATACCATCGTCGGATGATCCTCTCTAAAGTGCTATCCCACTAGGTGTGCTTGCATAACCTAGTTACCCATGTTGGAATCGCTCACCAACCTGGCCTGACACATAAACGAAGTGGAGGCGGTCATGTTCCTTCCCTGAAAGTGAGATAAGCCCCTCACCTATATATCGAATGATATGACACGGTGATATACTCACCCTACTCCTCAAGGTAGGGGATTCACGCACATCGTGCAACCTCCCTTGATAGCACTAAAGTATATAAATTAAATAAATATCTAATCACTGATATTTAATAGCACACACAATAAATACACACACACACACACGCACACACACACACACACACACACACACACACACACATATATATATATATATATATATATATATATATATATACTATCACTACACCGTATATATATAATATAAACCCCGGCTTTACCGTGTACTCAAAAACCCGTAACACTAGCCTGTAATTTCCTGAGTCTCTGGCCTGACTGAATTTAATAAATTTTTCTCACTTATTAAATTATCATTATCCCGAGTCTATGGTCCGACTCTAATTTAATTAATTCACACATTAATTCATTAATACTAAGCCGAGTCTGTGGTCCGATTCTTATTTAATTAATTAGCACCTCAATTAACTTGTTACCTCCCTGAGTCTATCATCCGACTCTAATTAAATTAATTATCACACCTATTAATTTAATACCTTTCCGAGTCTGCAATCCGACTCTAATTTAATTAATTAACACATCAATTAATTTAATACCAATCCGAGTCTGTGGTCCAACTCTAATTTAATTAATTTACACATTAATTAATTTAATACCAATCCGAGTCTGTGGTCCGACTCTAATTTAATTAATTTACACATTAATTAATTTAATACCAATCCGAGTCTGTGGTCCGACTCTAATTTAATTAATTTGCACATCAATTAATTTATTACCTTTCCGAGTCTACAATCCGACTCTAATCTAATTAATTATCCCATCAATTAATTTAATACTTGGTGTCGCCCAACCATTATATCCGGACTTGCTCACTTGGCCAATCACTTAATATTTCCCTAGTCTAAAATCCGACTCCAAATTAATTTACTCTCTCAATAATTAATTTAATACTTTGGTGTCACTTAACCAACATACCCGGACATCTTTCTTCGTCCCGTAAAATTTTTCCAGTCTTTAAACTCGACTATTACTTTAATTGGTTACATTCCCCATTAAGTAAATTAAACCGGATTCACTCACTAATGCCCCAGACTCATCCACTCGGTCCATAATTAAATTGAATATGTTTCACGCAAAATTCTCACTTTAAGTCTCAACTCTTAACTTAGACTGCACATTCCTAATAGCTATCTTTTGAGCCCCTAGCTATTAATTTCTTTATAATTTTTTGCCAATTAAAATTATACCCAAAAATCCAAAAAGAAAACAAGGCAGGTATCAAACTGCCCGACCTGCCAAGGTTTTTCCCATCGATCGATCGATCGATCGACCCTTTCGTGGCAGCTCTTCTTCCCCCACTGAATTCCACCATTAACGAAAATTCAAGGTTTGTAAACCTTAATTTCAACCTCTAATCAAGTCATCCCACCACATAAACAAATTGAACTTTGATCCTATACATCATATATACACCTTCTAGTATGTGAATTTCTCAACTTATCTCACAATCTCCGAAATGGATTTTTTCATAAATCTCCATTAACTTTGTTCTTCAATCCCAAATTCCAGATTCAAATTCCACCATTTTATATTCCTGTTTCTCATTCAAATCAGATATTTATACTCAGAGATATATAATACACATATTTCTTACTTTGAATCTCAGCCAAGTATTCTATAAACAAAACCCCATTTTCACCCATTTATACCCAAAAACGAATTTTAATTTACACATCACTGAAATATGAATTGGATATCAAAATTCAACATTACCACAAGTTAACCACTTACCTGGAATTATTCGTAGGGTCTGATTCCGTTGGTGTAGAGAATGGTTGATGAAAAACACACCAATTAGTCCCTTAATTTGGCTCCAAAAGACTCACAATTGACTACTTGATTAGCTTCCTCTAATCCTCTTCCAAACCCTAGGTTTAGAATTTTCTAACTGTCGTTCCTAGTTCCTCAATTAGGTTAAAAATACTTAATCCCGTTTTTGGCCACATGGGCCTATTTATAATGGCCTGATCACTCATTGTGGGCCTGACTATGCCCAAAAATACCCCGAGACCCAATTATCACCCCCGGGCACTCTTTTCTAACTATCTCGACCCATCCGGACTTAACTGCGCACTCAGAATAGTCATCCGAATTACTTTTTGACATTTCTAAATTTCGATCTCAAAATGCGACACACATCAATTCAGATAATTAAACTTAATGTTTCCAATTATAAATAATTCTTCCCACTCAAATAAATTCTCCAAATCATAAGTTTAAGTTTCTCTAATTTAAATATTTTTATATCTCCCAAAAATAATTAAATTTTAAATCCTCAAAATTACGGGGTGCTACACTCTCCACGCTACCGACTTTACTCCACTACCCGCGCTCATCATCATCACTTCTCATCATCATCGCGCCTTCCACACTATCCACGAAATCAACCAAAATAGGTATGACTGCATATTTCATCCATTTTTGAATGTTAAATGACCCATTTTTGTTTCGCCCATTTCTTCAACACTCAATAACTCACTTTTTTAATAACTAAAATACCCATTTTGTAAAAAAAATTCAAGAATTTAATTCTTTGTTTATGGGCCAACCCCTAATCTCACGTTACCAGGTAACATTCTCATCATATTAATCTATTAGACTATTTTCCCATTTTCAGTACATATGATTAGGTTTAGGCAGATTCTTTTAAATTGGTTTTTGATTTGGATTTTGTTCTTGAAATTTAATCTATAATAGATTTTGCTACATTTCTTGAGATCAAATTGAATGATTAATGCAGTTCTCATGTTTATAAGTGAAATTATGAGTAATTATGCAGTTCTCATGTTTATTTGAATATGATAAGATGCTTTATGAGTAATAATGCATAGACTGGACAAATGTTGTACGGGATATTTTAATGTATATTTTGATGTTTAATCTTGACTTGATATCAAACCATATTAAAATTTTCCTAGATTCATGTCAAAGCACTGTTTCTGTATATCAAGTCTAATTCATATTAAACAGTGCTTAGATTTGAATATATATTTTGATGTTTAATCTTGAATGATCAAATACTACCATGTTTGCTCTGCATTTTCTTCTTGCAGCTTTTCGTCAGATTTCCTTTTCAAGGCATTTATCATGTTTGAGAAAATTCCCCAAAGGTTTCGAAAAAGAAAGTGTCATTGTGTGCTATTGTTGATAGTTTTATGTTAGTACTATTTCAAAATGTCTGCATTTTATGAGGTACGGAACACTATGTTACATTGATTCTATATGTTTCTTTCATATTAGGCATTATGATTATTTTTTGCATTATGTTTTTTTTTAATTATTAGTTATGTTTGTTTTTTGCATTGTAGTTTTAATTTCAATGGTAAGGGTTACATACTTGATTAAAATGGAGGTGGGCACATGATTACAATTCACTAAGGCTATAATCTGCTTTGCGAAATATACATGTAAAATAAAAGGGAACCAACCATTAATGTTGATATTTGATTGAAATTCATATTTGTGTTTTTATTCTTTGGAGATATTTGAAAATATGTTCTTAGAATACAAATGGTACCACGTGAATTAATGTCTAAGCACTATTTCTGTATATGTTTATTTTTTCCAAACAATATTTTCACTTCAAGATTTTCTTTTCATCTAATCTAAACTTTGTTTTTGGTTGCGTGAAGAGGCATAGTGTCATAGTTGTTTGATGTACGTTGTGCGGGACATGTTGTAAAATCTAGTATTCAAGAAGCTACGAACTAATTTTGGAGTCACTTAGAAAGATTTTTTTTAAAGTATTCTTAGGAAGCGGACCAATGTCAGTTTGCCTCTCAAGCTCACTATTCTTTTTTTTAAGTGAAGAATTTATTTTAATAGTTTCTAATGGTCACTGACGGTGGTATGGGTTAGGGTGCTTTTGGTATTTGTATTTGTTTACAAACACGGAGGTATTTGCCTTATATCTATTTGTTGTAAAACTATGTAACGCATCTGTGAATAAATGTATGTGAATAATTATTCATTTAAATGTGTATTAAGCAAATAATTTGGGCGGGGTTTGGAATTTTTTCCCTTTTCTCTCTTGAATATCAATGTATTTGATCCAAGTGGTGGTCACATATTTGGATGCCAGGAGAAGATGAAAGAGCCAAAGTTGGAGAAGAACAAGCTTCGTGACGAATAGCAAAGGCTAAATGCTGAGAAAGAGAAGTTAGCTTCTAGCTTTTGTTGCATATGCTGCTCAAGGCCAAGCTGCATATGTTGTTGCATATCTTGTCTGCCCCATCTGCAATCCCTGCTGCTTAAATTAGGTTGTTGACACTTTATTCTATAATTTCACACATCTTAACACATACGCAACATATTCACTAGATTGTGCTGGCAACTCTAGCTGGCATTCTTTTGCTATTTTTCCTTACCCCCACCTTCCCTCTCTCTCTTACAAAAAAGACCAAATAGCTTTATGTTTTTATTTCTCGGATATCTTTATTATTGTTCCTTATATATATTTCTTTATTCTATTCCTACCTATTTTAATGTTGCATAATTCATGTAGGTATTTTGTGTGGGGCTCTGATGTTTAGAGAAATATTGGTATTACATTCTGTTCACCATGTTCATGTTGTTTATGTTCGAGTCAATAATGGCGAAAAGTCGCTTAAAAACTCTATCTGAGCTTCGACGTGTAAGAGTTGATAGCCAAATTCTGGAGGTGTATCTTTGCGGAAAGTGTGTTATAAAGGAATTGATTAACATTCATTTTTTTATTTTTTATATTCATCATGTTTTTATAGTGTAGCAGTTTGCAGATTCTTTGTGCTGACTGTTGAAAATTGGCCACTCTAGGTGGGTGAAACTATCTAGGACAAAACTTATGCTTGGGGATATTGTGTCTATTGGGTGATCTACTTATCAAAATGGAGACGTCAAGTCTGTACCAGTAGACATGCTTATTTTAGCTGGAAATTGTATTGTCAATAAAGCGATTCTCACCGGCGAGTCTACACCCCAATGGAAGGTGCTTCTCCTTTCCTGTTTACTTTGTTTATTTTCTACATCTAGCATTTTTGGATTTGATACAATATGTCTGCATATTGTCAAAAAATATTTGATCATCAACTGCTATGAGAATACATAATTGAGGGTGTGATCAGAAGTTGAAAGAGCATTACTATATATAGCATAAAGTTTGGACCTTCTAAGCCTTTTAATTGCAATTCACTGAATTATAATATCTTCAAAATATGTTACTCTATCAAATTGCAAATCAAATAGAGAACATATACAAGAAATCGAAAGGTAAGGATATTAACTATATAAACATAAATATTGAACAATAAAATACAACTGTGATGTAAAACCAACCTTAGGACATTACTTATTTATTTTTTGATTACTAAATGTATAATCCAATATGCATTGTTTATCATTCAAAAGTTTGAGCCATTTCTACGTGCTGACGGTGGAGTCGGGAGAGCGGTAAGTAGAGGTTTTGTGAAGGAGCTATTGGCAGTTAAGGCCACACAGCAGAATCAACTCAAACACCAGATACCATTTTATCTATTTCTTGGATTTTAAAGGAGCCTTTTTTGTGCGTAATTTTCATTATTGTTCAGCTACATTTGTATGGTTCTTCTCTTCTAACTTTTTCCAATATAGATTTGATCACACAAGGATCTTTTTCTACTTTCAAAAAAATGGCTTAGCTATTAAAAAATAAATGAAACTGACTGCAAAACTTTGGCAGTTATACTTTTTGATTGGGTGATTTTTAGTGTCTGATTTGAATTTGTGCACGAGTATGTTGATATGATAGAAAAATAGATGATGGTGAAAGGATTAAGATCAATTGAATTACAAATAGATTGCCACTGGGTGTAAAAGTAAGAGGAGTATGTGTGTGTTTGTGGGGGGGGGGGGGGTGAGGGGTAATGCTTTTTAGGATTCTGTACAAGCGACATTGAGACTCAAATTGGGTACTTATTGTGTTTTTCTATTTGTTATTACCTATGTATAACATATCCAGTTACTTTGGGTACTAATGTATCTTTTTTTACTTTATGATAATTCTTTACTTCAACTTATTTGTTTTGGAGTTCAAGATTGTCAGATAGTTAAAAATGGTAATGATGTTATTTCTTAACTGAAATTAGTAGAATTACTTCAACTTTGAAAACCTATCCCTTGCCTGTCCATATAGTTTCCTATTTTTACTTTTATATAAATTGAACTCATGTTAATGAAAAGGATGTTGGATAATAGATCAATGAACTCATAATTTGGTAAAGCTTATATGGTCATCCAACTTTTTTTTTTGTTTTATGATTTCCACCCAAATGTTCATTTCAGTTACTAAATCTAGGTTATTTTATATGAAGTTTAAATATATATTCATTACAATGTTTTTTTATTTGGTTATGGCACTGTAGAAAACAGACGAGATTACATGCCCATTCTGGCGGCTGGATTGATCCTTGTCTAGTGTTCATTAGTTTGTGCTAGTGACGGCGTTTTCCCTCTAGGTGTTGTGGCGATGTGGTGAATTTCAATATTTCTAAGAATCACATTTTGAAAACAATTATTGTTGAAAATGAAAATTAGTTTTCTTTAAGTAAAAATGACCTTTTGGTTAAGTATTGGCCTTTTCTTAGAGTTATAGCTCTGTTTTTGGTTGTTGATGGTTTGATAGATGTAGTTGATTTATATATTATGAAAATTGTAATATGGCCAAGTGTTTGAAACTTCATGAATACTGGTCCACACTAGGAAGCATGTTGGAATTTGTATAATATGCTTTGATTGCATCAATCATGAACTTAAAGATGTATATGTTGAAGCGAAAAATACAAAATAAACTAAATAACAAAACTGTGAGTTTCCATATCTGAGTTCCTAGTTGGTCGGCATCAATCACACTCAATTTCTATAATTACGTACTGGAGTCTTTTCATTTCACTTATTCCATAGAAATGGAAACTAGTGAAGTAATGCTTAGGCTTAAAAACAAGCCGTTGAAAGGGTGAAACTCCAAACCAGGCCCCAAACGGCCCCGTAAGAGGTATGAACACTACGTACGACGAGACAAACGTAACTCGTAGGAATTGATCGCGCAGTCACGGGTCTCCCGGATTAAGAATATGACGATAATTTAAAGATGTTTATATTAGGCTTAAACAGGCCGTTAAAGGGTGAAAACCTAAACTAGTTCCCAAACGACCCCGTAAGAGGCCTAGACGCCTCGCACGGTACATATGTAACTCATAGGAACTGGCCGCGTAGTCACGGGTTTACCGGTTTATGAATATGACGATAATTTGAAAATATCTAAATTAGGCTTAAAAATAAATCGTTAAAGGGTGAAAACCCAAACTAGCCCCCAAACTTCCCCGTAAGAGGCACTAACACCTCGCACGGGACCAATATAACTCGTAGGAACTGACCGCGTAGTCACGGGTCTCCCAGTTTGAGCATATGGCAATAATTTGAAAATTTCTAGGTTAGGCTTAAAAACAAGCCGTTAAAGGGTGAAAATTCAAACCAGCGCCAAATCGGCCCCCTAAGAGGTACTGACACATCGTATGAGATTAATGTAACTCGTATGAACTAACCACATACTCACGAGACTTTTAGTTGAGAACGTAATAATAATTATGACTCGTATATGCAATTTTTGTGCTTGAATACTTTTTTTTAATGACTTGGTTACTAATATCGTATCTTTTTTGTGTCCTGTTTTGTTTGTAGGATGACATTCAATCTCTAGCTTTTATCCACTTGGAACACACGAAGAAGTCAATGCTTTACAATAGGGGGATTATTTATTTAGTGTTAATATTCAGGATTCTATTTTTTGTGTTATGACCAAGCAGACTTTAGTAGTTTTATTGTTTACTTTTATGGTCGTGCTGACTATAATAGTTTTATTGTAGACTTTTATGGCCGTGCGGGCTTTATATTGGTATATTTTATGTTAGCAGGCTTTGGGATGCTCAAAAAATAGGGGAAACTCTCCCCAGTTTTTTTTATCTGGGAATTATTAACTCTTGTAATCTTTTGAAGTTTGTATGCTCATTAGTTTATCAACAACCTGCGATATTCATAATTTGTGAATTTTCTTGATTTTGTTTTGCAAATAATAAATATTTTTCCTACCAAATTTGGAATTTAAAGATTTTTCAGATTTATTTCCTATTATTTTTTTTTAATAATTGAAAAATCTGGCATAGTTTAAAACCGTGCCAATTTATAAAATTGAGCACGCTTATAAAACAATCTGGCACGCTTTATAACTGTGCCAAAAGCGTGCCAGAAAATAGTCAATTTGGCACGGTTTCAACATGTGCCAAAAGCGTGCCAGATTTAACATTTGGCACGGTTTAAAAGCGTGTCAGATAAAAAATTGGCACAGTTTAAAAGCGTGCCAAAAGCGTGTCAGATTGGAAAATCTGGCAAGGTTTTAAACCGCGCTTGAACATCTGGCACCCCTAATTCTGTCATGATTTTTAACCATGCCAGATTGCATCTGGCACTGTTTTAAACCGTGTCAGTTTCCTAATTTTGGTGTAGTGTTTATTGGATATTTATTATACAAATTGCCCAACTTTCCATTCGTCGAGGTTGAATTAAATAAGAATTGGATTGCCCAATTGTACATTGGAGCTTGAGACATGATCACATAATGTCGACTATCCATCGAAGCTAAGGGTCCGTTGAAGCAGAATTGTGAAGGACCTAGTAAATATTACGAATGATTCATGCTCGAGCATATGCCGGAGCATTGATAAGATAAAAGATGCCTGAGAAGCCATCGAGGCAAGATTATCAAGGGTCAAGCAGATATTACTAACGACCCTGCAATGTTAGTGAAGAGTAGATTTTGAGATTAAATAAATGACGCATGAATGACTGTCGAGGTGAAAATTATAAAGGATCTGGTAGATATTGCGAGTGATCCATGCTCGAGAATTCGTCGAGGCAAAACGAACCGAGCAGATATTACAAACGATCCTGCAGTGTTAGAGAAAACTAAACTTCCAAACCATTTATTAGAGTTGAATAACAATAATAAATGTAAATCGACTGTGATGACCATCTGTTGGGACTGAATATAAGAATTTTCCTGATCAACCATTTGTTGGGGACAAAATGCGATATGTGTGGAAAATATCTTCAGGACTAAATATATAGAAATATTTTGCCGATCATTTGCTAAGATGAATCTTGAATATGCGTGTCCCTTCCATGGAGCCAAATAATCAATACTGAATGTTGAAGAAATATCATCACCCGAGCCTCCGTCGGTTATAACATATAATCTTACCCAACCATTGTCGTGTCTTAATAGTATTATAGCATGCTCCATCATCTGTCGGAGGACTAGAAAGATAAATAGTGCCCGGCTAGTCTGTCGAGACAACGCGGTACAATGCCGAGTAGATATAAAGAGTGATTCGTGCTCGAGCATGTAACGGTGCATTAATAAGATTTCCAAGATCTTAAGATTATAGCCGAGCATCCTTCGGGGATGAATCTTGGACCTGTGGAAGTTAATAAGTTGGTCGACCATTTGTCAAGGCCAGATCAAATAGAATTTATCATTCATCAAATTCTCATGGGGATGGACGTGCCTGAGCATCCATCGGGGCTCCACTAATTACTAGTAAAAATATTATACCAACCATCCATTGGTATAACCACCAATAGCTAGACGACAATATTGAAAATTAAATGATCGAATAAATGACGTGAGGGTTATAAAAGCGTGCCCCACTATTTGTGTGAACAAAATAATTGTAATAAATTCGAATAAAAGTTACAAAATATGTCAAATATATCGAAGTGTACGACATGGGAGTTAATTTGGAATTTTTTGCAAATAGCTCTAAGCAAATGCTCAATTGTAAGTTGGTTTCAAAAAAAATATTTTCAAAGAAAATTATTTAGTCACAAAGTATAGATATAGATAGCCCCCTGCTAACAAATTTATGATGACAAAAATCTTGAGCATAATTGTGAGAAAATAAAATATTATGAGACAAAAACGAACAACACACAAATAAATGTGTGTATCCATCAATTGGGGTTGTGCTAAATATAAGAATTATCCTGACTGTTGATACCAAATTTAGTCTGCTGACATGACTCAATCGAGTGAAGACACGTGGCAATCTATGTGGCAACAACAAACACTTTCGAGGAACTCGGACGCTCCGAGGAACCGTACTACAATGAGGAACACTGCTTCCCCGAGGAACTCAGATGCTCCTACCTACAAGAACTCTCCGAGAAACTTTTGAGTACCGAGGAACTTTTGATTAACGAGGACCTTAGGCGGTCCGAGCTGCACCTCGAACAAAGCATTAATAGCAGGATAACCAACAGTTTGACTGTTCATTAAATGCTTATCATTCAAATGTATATACTTAAGGGGCATTGAATGTATTACCCTTTCACATGTATAGTATTGACTGTATTACCCTTTCACATTACAGCCTTAGGGCTATAAATACATTGTATTACCCTCATTGTAAGGGGACCGGAATTTCTTGATTAAACTTGTAATCGAGAATTCCCAAACAGTCATCAATAACAGAAATAGTGGACGTAGGCCATTTTTATAAGACTGAACCACTTTAAAACTTCTTTGTCTCATTTATTTTATCTGTGATTAAATAATTAGATATAATTTAATTTTTTACATCAACAGATTGGCGCTGTCTGTGGGAAACGACTGGTAATATCATTTTTCATCAAAAATAATTCATCACAAATGGCTGATATTCCAGAACCCAGTAATCGAAATGCTGGAAGCCCTCCAAATCCATCTGCTCCGCCAAATATTCCAGATCTGGCTAGAATAATGACAAATCTGGCCCAGGGCCAGACAATCATGCAAGAAACGATGCGACAACTCATACAAACCCTCCATGGCGGTGCACCAACCCATTCAGGACTGCGAAGTATTCAAAGAAATACTCGTTTACCTTCTTCATGTACTAGGCGTACTGATTCATATCGTACTGAGGAATCTAAAGATTTTTCTTATCAACCTGAACGAACTTCGTCAGTGCGGGCCACAGATACTGAACAATGTATCACTCTCTCTCCAGAAAGGACTAGTGCGCTAGAAAGATTAAGCAGAGTATCTCCGTTTGATCTATTAGGTCCTAGGAGGAGAAAAAGTCCTCCTAGAGCTGCATCAAGGAGTTTTCGACGACCATCAGATTTAAGGGAAGGATCTGCTCAGTCGCGACCAGCTGCTCGTCAAGATAGATCCCAGGAAGCCACATCAACGCGATCAGTTGATCGAACCAACAGGCCCGAGGAAGGAAACGATGCGTGGAAAGGCTCTATTCAGAGGCTGGAGGATAGATTATGGGAAATGGCTAAGGCCAAGAACCCTCTACAACAAACTTTTATTCAAGGAACACCTTTTGTCCAAGCCATTGTAGATTTTCCAACACCATCAAAGTTCAAAGCACCTGTTGTGACCCCTAAATATGATGGAAAGACCGACCCTGTCCTTCATATAGAACAATACCAAGCTGCTGCCGACATCTATGATGTTCCAGATGAGATGAGATGCAGAGCATTCCCGGGAACTCTTACCGGATTTGCTCAAATATGGTATAATAATCTTCCTCGGGGTAAGATCTCAACTTTCTTTCAACTGGCCGAGTTATTCATTGGGAATTTCTGTTTTGGGGCAAACCTAGTTAAACGAGTAGCGCATTTGTTAAGTGTTAGATAAAAAGTTGGTGAAAGTACCAGAGATTATATAACTCGTTTTAATAACGAGAAGCTCGAAGTCATTGATTATGAGGAAAAGACAACGATTACCGCCTTGATGAGTGGACTACTGCACAACAAGTTGTACTACACTTTGGCCAAAGATCCACCTAGAACCATGTCAGATATGATGGGAAAAGCGGCCAAGATCATGAATGCCGAGGAGGCTATGGCTGCGAAGAAGAATATGGATGCCAAAGAAACTAAGGTGGAAGGTGATAAAGCTAAGAAGAAAGAGCATAAGAACAATGGTAGTGACAAACATTCAAGAACAAGGTCGTCATGGGAAGTATTGAAGAAATTTGATAATTATACTCCTTTAAAGAAAGACATCAACCACGTTCTAGAAGAAATCAAGAACAGCGAGGAATTAAATTGGTCAGAGAAAATGAAGGCAGGCCCCGAAAGGAGAAATAAGGAAAAATATTGCGAGTTTCACAAATATCATGGCCATATGACTAAAAATTGCATAGCTCTTCAGAATGAGATTGAAACACTCATCAGACGAGGAAACTGGCAAAGTATGTTGATCGTAGGAATGATAGAAGAAACAACGACCGAGCAAGAGAGAGGTCTAGATCTCCTCGTCGAGCAGAGGAGAACTAGAAGAGAGACCATGAAGTTGATCCAAAAGACGACCCCGATCTTCCCAAGAGACCAAGGCAGCCAGAACGTGAGGTATTTTCAATACGCTTTGGGTCATTTGACTGTAATGTTATTACAGGTGGAGATGCAGGAGGAGGAGACCTTACTGTCGAGAGAAAAGCTTACCTCTATGAGGCTCAAGCTTGCTCATATATTCAACGAATAAATCTAGCTGAGGAGGATCGCCCGAGAAAGGTGAACAAAGAGAAATTGGTCATTGGTTTCTCAAAGAACGACCTCGCAGGTGTTCTATATCCTCATGATGACCCATTGGTGATAAAAATGAGGATGAATGAGGTAATAATTTCAAGAGTACTGGTAGACAATGGTAGTTCGACAAACATTATGTTCTACTCGTGCTTCGACAGTTTAAATCTAAAGCTATCTCAACTGGAGCCTTATCATAGACCCCTCCTCGGTTTTTCTGGCGAGAAAGTATTTCCACTTGGGACGATCAAGTTGAATATATTCATTGGTACATGGCCTGCTTGTCGAACATAAAGAATACGCTTCTTCGTGATTGATAAGAATGTTCAATCATCATACAATATCATCATGGGAAGGGTAGGATTGAAGAAGTTCGAGGTTGTACCATCTACGGTACATCAATGCCTAAAATTTCCAACAAATTTTGGAGTAGGAGCTGTTAAAGGTGATCAGAAAGTATCTCGGGAATGCTATTATTCATCCGCCGAGCAAGAGGAAATGGAGGAGTCAAGGAAAAAGACCATCACCTATCAAGTGGATAAAGGTGCAGAAATTGAAACATTAGATCCTAGAGATGAGTCGCAACTCGTGAAGGGTCAAGTGGTGAAAGCTACTGAAAACATCATCCCCTGAACAAACTACTCAAGTAGGTTAGTCGTTGGAAGCCTCACTAAAACAGGAATTGATAACTTTCTTAAGAAGCAGAAAGCAAACTTTTGCATGGAGTCATGAGGATATGCCTGGGATAGACCCAAATTTCTTATGTCACGAACTCAATATGAATAAGGAGATCAAGCGTGTGAAACAGAGAAGAAGAGTATTTAGTCCCGAGAAGAATCAAGCTATACACGAGGAAGTCGAGAAGCTCCAGAAAGCTTGTTTTATTAAAGATGTTAAATATCCAGACTGCTTAGCAAATTTGGTGATGGTGAAAAAGAAGAACAACAAATGGAGGATGTGTGTAGACTTCACCGACCTCAAAAAAGCATGCCCAAAGGATCATTTTCCGCTGCCCCGTATTGATCAACTAGTGGATGCTACCTCGGGACACGAGATGCTGAGCTTCATGGATGCTTATTCTGATTATTATCAGATTAAAATGAAACCTGAAGACATGGAGAGTACTTCTTTAATTACCCCTAGGGGAACTTATTGTTATAATGTTATGCCTTTTGGTTTGAAAAATGCAGGTGCAACATATCAGCGGCTGATGAACAAAGTGTTTGTAGAATAAATCAGTTACAATATGAAAGTCTGTGTTGACGATATGCTCACAAAGAGAAAGAAAGATACTGATCATCTAGTTGACTTAAGCCAGACCTTTGATCAACTAGATAAATACCAAATGAAGTTGAACCCGACGAAGTGCATATTTGGAGTACGAGAAGGCATGTTTCTCGGGTACATTGTCAATCAGCGAGGCATTGAAGCTAACCCTGAAAAGATCAAAGCTTTGTTAGGGCTGCGATCCCCAACGACGAAGAAAGAGGTGCAGAGTCTTACAGGACGAGTAGCAGCACTCAACAGATTTGTATCGTGAGCAACTGATCGATGTCTTCCATTCTTCAAGACACTCAAAAAAACTTTTGAGTGGAATGATGAATGTGAGAAGGCTTTCCAAGACTTGAAGAAATATTTGGGAACACCTCCACTATTATCCAGGCCAGTGATGGGAGAAAAATTATACTTATATCTGGCAGTGTCCGAGAATGCAGTTAGTTCGGCATTGATAAGAATGGATAATGGAGTACAAAAACCAATCTACTACACAATTAAGGCCTTCCGAGGAGCAGAGATCAGATATCTAAGGATGGAAAAATTAGCACTAGCATTGATCGAGGCAAGTAGAAGAATCCAGCCATACTTCCACGCTCATACCATAGTAGTATATACTGATATGCCATTGAGGCAAGCCCTTCATAAACCAGAAAAGTCAGGAAGATAGATGTGCTGGGCAATAGAACTCGGTGAATATGATATAGTCTATGAACCCAGATCATCGCTAAAAGGGCAAGCGGTAGAAGATTTTATAGCAGAGTTCACCTATCCTGATACCCCCGAGGAACAAAAGTTGCTCGCTGATCAACCTTTGGATGTTACAGGATCACCAAATGCAAGCCCAGACCAACTTAGCTTGGTAAAAGGGCAAGTAGATGTTACAGGATCATCAAATTCAAGCTCAGACCAGCTCAGGTTGGTAAAAGGGCAAAAAAAGATGATCGACGAACACCAAGAAAAATCAGGAGATGGTGAAAGGAAGCAACAAATTTTCCACCAAGGAACTCTATCAGATCGGCAATTTGAAGACGAGTTGCCTATATAGAGTCTGTATGTGGATGGTTCATCCTGCACTACAGGATGTGGCGCATGGATAGTTTTGAACAATCCGGACGAGGTCGACATGGAATACGCCCTACGCTTCCAATTCAAAGATTCCAATAATGAGGCTGAATATGAAGCCATGATTGCAGGTCTTAGTTTGGCAAAAACCATGGGGGCAGAACAAGTTATTGTTTTCAGTGACTCGCAATTGGTCATAAATCAAATTATGGGATTATATGTAGCCAAAGGAGAATTAATGATCAGATATCATGAAAAGGCAAAGGAATTGGTGTCGGAATTTGCTGCTATTCAGCTGGTCAGAATACCAAGAATGGAGAATGCAAGAGCAGACACCTTAGCTCGATTAGCATCAGCTACTCGTACCGAGCTGCGAAGAACAATCCCAATTGAAGTTTTAGCTGGTCGGAGTATAGATGAAGATCTGTCGATAAACTTTAATACCCTCGATTTAGGATCATCATGGATGGATCTCACCAGGGCATATATTGAGAAAGGGGAATTACCAATTGACAAACTTGCAGCCAAGAAACTATAGTTTAAGGCTGCTCGTTATGTACTGACCAACGGTATTCTATACAGACGAGGAATTATAGCAGGTTTGCAGAGATGTGTGCATCCCACCGAGGTGAAAGATTTAATTGAAGAGGTACATGAAGGGTCCTGTGGAGCCCATGTAGCAGGTCGGACTCTTTTGCAAAAGGTGATGACGCAAGGATACTACTGGCCAACGATGAGGGCTGATTGTATAGACTATGCTAAAAAATATGACAAGTGTCAGCGCTTCTCTTCCATTCGAAGAACTCCCTAAGCATTATTGACACCCATTACTTCCCCTTGGCCATTTTCCATATGGGGAATAGATATGGTCGGGCCACTGCCGACGAACAGGGGAAGATTTAAGTATCTCGTGGTCGCTGTGGATTATTTTACTAACTGGGTTGAAGTTGAGCCTCTCATTGATATGACGTACGATAAGGTGTACCAATTTATTTAGAAGAACATCATTTGTCGATATGGTCTACCTCATGCCTTCATCACAGACCGTGGAACACAATTTGACAACGAGGAGTTCGCTGCCTATTGTCATCAGTCAAATATTTTGAAGATCCACTCAGCACCAGGCCATCCTCAAAGCAATGGACAAACTGAAGTGACAAACAGAACGCTGCTGAATGGCTTAAAGAAAAGACTGGATGATGCGAAAGAAAATTGGATCAACGAGCTAAAATCAGTACTATGGGCTTACCGAACTACTCCCCGAGTAGCAACAGGGGAATCTCCATATATGCTAGTATTTGGAAGTTAAGCTGTTATACCCGCCGAATTGGGTCTCCCAACACACAGAATACTGAATTTCAATTCCCCTGTCAGCGATTTAATGAGAAGGTTAGACTTGGACATGCTCGAGGAGGTTAGGGAAGAAGCAGCCATTAGAAATGCTGCTTACCAGCAGCGAACAACTTTGTTTTACAACAAGAGAGTGAAGAAGTGTGACTTGAAAGAAGGAGACTATGTGCTAAAGAAGGTGATTCAAAAGCACAACAAACTGGAACCAAACTGGCATGGACCCTACCGAGTTAAAGAAGTTGTTCGACCAGGGACATACAGAATAGAAACTTTAGAGGGGGAGGAGTTTAAGAATGGATGGAATGCAGAATACTTGCACAAATATTATCAGTAATGTAAACTCGCATGTAATGCAGTTTCATCAGTATGAATAAAGTGACAACGTTCCGCCCAGTTCTTTCCTTTGTTGGAATTTTTTTGCGGAATACTAGTGCTACACACTACTCACCAAAACTCGGACTACTCAAATCTATTCTCGAAAACGCCAACTAAGGTTGGTCGGAAAACCCGAAAACGCCAACTAAGGTTGGTCGGGAAACAAATGTATTCCTAAAAATGCCAACTTATGTTGGTTAGGAAATAAATGTATTCCTACGGGAAGTAAAACTATTCCTAAAAATGCCAACTTATGTTGGTTAGGAAATATATTCCTAAAAATGTCAACTTATGTTGGTTAGGAAGAAATGTATTCCTAAAAATGCCAACTTATGTTGGCTAGGAAGTAAATGTATTCCTACGGGAAGTAAAACTATTCCTAAAAATGTCAACTTATGTTTGTTAGGAAGTAAATGTATTCCTACGGGAAGTAAAACTATTCCTAAAAATGCCAACTTATGTTGGTTAGGAAATGTATTCCTAAAAATGTCGACTTATGTTGGTTAGGAAGTAAATGTACTCCTCGGGAAGTAAAAGTATTCCTAAAAATGCCAACTTATATTGGTTAGGAAGTGAATGTATTCTCGAAAACGCCAACTAAAGTTGGTCGGGAGGTAAAATTATTCCAGAAAGTGCCAAAGCTGCTCGTAGAGGAAAAATCCACTAACTGTAGTTAGTCGAAAAGGAAAATTTACCGACCTTGGTTGGTCGGAAACATTTTATGAATACGAGAAAGTGATCGAGCAAAATTTTTTATACTCGTAAATTTTTAAATTACTACTAAGTTGGTCGAGAAAAAAAACATCATTTTTGCCAAGTGACTACCACAAATTCAAACTAGTCGACAATAAGTTGATCGAGAAATAACACAATATTGTTATCTTTTTAACAGATACACATGTACAAGTGTTACAAGACAATAGCAGTCAAGATTTACAAATAAAATTATTTCATTAAATGTAGAACAAAATACATCAGGAATGAAATACAAATTTATTACATCAATATTCCTATTCTATTGGTTTTTTCCCCTCCGCTTTTGAAACAGGTTCCTCGCCAGCAGGTGGATCATTTAAAGCGAGAGGAGAATTTATGAAGTTAATATTTTTTAGCATCCTGATAGTCATCACGGATGGTCGATCTAGGAGGTGCTCGGGACGAGATATCTCGACATTTGAATGGAGATTATAATCGCCGAGGTATTTGGAAATCAGACATCGAGGGATGGCCTGAGCAGGGATCCAACTCATATCAAGCTTGAATGGTGGCACTGGTAGGTCGAGCAGCCCAGGATTATGGTAATCCCACAGGTAATGACCATGTTCCAGTTGCAGCACACCTAAGGCATTCAACCATCTCTGTTTGTAGCCCTCATTATTTTCATTTTGGATACGATCGTCAAAGTGGTAGAGAGCCTCGTTGTAGCCAGCCATCCAGAACTCCCTGGGCTGCTTGTGGAATTGATATGTCAATCTTTCCAGTTGCTCGTGGAGATTTTTTATGAAGAGTTCTTTATTCTCTAAGATAGATTTCTGCGCAAAAAAGCTGCTCTTCCAGACCCTTGATCTTCTTAGCCATCTCAACCAATGCCTGGTTCTTTGCCATCAGTTGGAAGGCCTGGTTCTCTAAAGCCGATTGAGTCCTCTATTCCTCGACAGGAATCCGAGCAGCTCTTGCTCATCCCCGAGGAGCTCTTGCTCGTCCACGAGAAGATGTAGAAGGGCCAGCTCTTTTCAAGGTTTCCAACTCATCCTTCAGGTTGACGTTCTCGACCTCCAAGAACGAGAATCCCTCGTCAGTCACTGGGATCAAAGCATTTGAGGTGGAGGCAACATATTTTAATTGAGATACTTCTCTTTGCAAGTTGTTATTTTCTTGCTCCAACAACTCGGCTATTTTCCTGTGCTCCTCGACCTCGGCTTTTAAAATTCTTTCCCTCACATCGTAAGCAGCAAATCTTTTATCATATCCCTTGTCGGCAATGATTTGCTGATACTTCTTCTCGTACCCCTCGTACAAAAGGGCAGTGGATTCCTTATATTGTTGCTGAAGTTCTTCAAGACTTCCTTGGAGATCCTCAATCATATCATAATAAGCTACATTATTGGCCACTACACAATCAAGCAGACACTTCAAATATTGGTAGGCTTCAATTGCCTGTTCCGAAGCATCTTGGCCGAGGATGTCGACGATTTGTGCTGCACTCAGATCTATGTGACCAGCCTTAAAATATTCATTGCATTGCCGTAACAGCTTTGTATCATAAGCAGACAATAATTCCATCCTGGCCAGAAACTAGTAGAGGAAGAAAAAGCAATAATCAATAAGAGTACCAACAAAGCATGAAGAGGAGAAACAACAGTATGCATAAACAAAAGTTTAAATTTTATTATATCACAAAGTTCAGAGTTACATGTTCAGAGTTACATTTGACAAAGAAAAATAAAATAGAGAGAAACCCGAACAACTCTACACCTTTTTCTTGTCTCCCAAAACTTTCTCGGGAGGCTGGGACGAGGAGGTAGGTTGCTCGGAGGGAACAGAAAGTTGCTCGGGGGGTGCTGGCAGTTGCTTGGATGAAGTAACAAGTTACTGAAGTTCCTCGTTAGTAGGCTGGATGGCCGGGGGATGAGAAACTTGATCTCCCATCACCATGGAAGACTCCTTAGAGGCAGCTTCGTCCTCTACTTCGTCTTCAGGAGTTGAAGGGGGGACATGGATGTGCCGCTGAAATAGTTCAGAAGTTTCATCAACTTTCATCTCTTGAAGAGCAGCGACTCACCCATCTCTAAAGTATTTGAGGCTGCCATATTCTACTTGCGACATCATGGTAGCCAAGCCTTTGTTCCACCCTTTATCCCAGCCAACGCTGAAAGATTTCTTCACAGCCAATTTCCTCTTTAACTTCTCCGAGGAAAGCTTCTCGGACAGAAGATTTTCAGCAGCCTTCAGTTTATTCTCAAATTCCTCCTTCTGTCATCTTACTTCCCGAAGTTGACCCAACTCCTCCTCAGCAACCTTGAGCTTATTTTCAAGCTCCCCAGCATTTTTGAGCTTCCCTTCGAGCTCTTTATTCTTCTTCTCCAAATCATTTATTTTTTTCTCCAACCCCTTGGAGACTTCAACAACTTGAGCCTTCTCCTACTCGGTTGAGGTAAGTTTCTTCTCCCAAGCAGCCTTGTCAGCATCATGCTTCTGACGAGAATCTTTCAAAGACCGCGTCAGACCCATCAGAGCTTCCTCCACACCAAATGAGGAGCTTGAAGCTTTAATAGCTTCATCTTTCTTCAAAATTGTATTAAAGAAGCTCACCAACTGTGAAAAGAAAATGAAAGCAAGTCAGAGACAGATATAACAAGGGAAAGATGAAAAGTTCAAAACAATAAGACTTGCAGAAGCAATATGGCGCGCAGCCAATGAGGCAACCATGTCCCGAGAAAGGTTTTCTTCAATACCTTGGATCTCGGGAATGATCCAAGTCTTCACCGAGCTCATGTCAGAGCTCGGGGGAACAAAAGTAGGAACACCAGTTCCAGTAGTTGGGGGCTAAGGGATGGTTTCAGCCAAATTGACCGAGGAGCTCTTCTTTAGCTTCCTCGGGGGAACATGAATAGTTTCGACCAAGGAGGAACTCTTGGTAGGTGATATGACAATCACTTCTTTTGGAGCATCAGTCTTGCTCGAGACCACTGGAGGCTTCTCGTCAACCTTCACAGGAGCAACCAGAGGGACTGCATCAATTTTCTTTGTCCCTTCTGGGACATCATATTTACTTCTTTTTGCCTCTCCAGCACCAGAGGCAGGTTTCTCAAAAAGGGTTGGAGCTCTTCTTTTCTTCATCCTTTAACTCAAAGGAATATGTGATTCAGGCAAAGAACTTGTAGAGGCAGGTATTGGCTCTGCGTCGCTTATCACCAGACGAGCAGTGAAAGAGGAGGTGTAACTCTTGTACTGCAGCAAATATGAAGCTGACTGTTGATGTAAAAAACTAGATTGCTTCTAATTATTTAATCACAGATAAATGTAAATGAGACAAAGAATTTTAAAGTGGTTCATCCTTATAAGAATGGCCTACGTCCACTGTTTCTATTATTGCCAAGTGTTTTTGGAGTTTTCGATATGTAATTCTATCAAGAAGATCCAATCCCTTTGAATGAGGGTGATACAATGTATTTATAGCCCTTGGGCTGTACATGTGAAAGGGTAAACAATTAATGCCCTTTAAGAATATACGTCTGCATGATAAGCATTCAATGAATAGTTGAACTGTTGATTATCTGGCAATCAATGCTGTGGCCGAGATGCAGCTCGAACTGCCTTAGTTGCTCGTCGTTCAAGAGTTCCTCGGAGAGTTGGAGCTCCTCGAAGTCTTGGAGTTCCTCGGAGTATTAGAGATCCTCGGAGTACACTTGCTGCTCGGAGTGAATATAACTTGGTCGAAGAAATAGACTTTCTCGTTGCTATTGTGCCACGTAGATCGACACGTGTTTTCTTATTATTCGTCTATATCAGCATATTAATTTTGGTATCAACAGAAGCCCCCAATGTTTCATATTTCGAACTTTGAGGAATATGGAACATTATTTCTCGGTATATGGCAATATTAAATGACCTTCCTGGCTTTTAGGAGCATTTTCTCTGTGTTCAAATGTCTTCCAAATTCGCAGAATCTGCCTTTTTGAATTTTTATAGGCGCTTCGATCTTCGCGCACTTTTTGTCCTTTTAGCCGTCGGTAGCGTAATAGTTACTTTTTGTAATCATTTCCTTCGCCGTTTCCCAATGCAAAGTATTTAAGCTTCATTGGCAATCCCGTCATCTTCTGCCTTTTCTAATTTCTGCTTTCGAGTTTTTCGTAGTCTTTCTCTCTCTCTTGTGCGTTCGTCCCTTTCTTCGTTTGTTGCCAACAAATCTCCTTTTTCCTGTAAGATCCTCTTCCTTCTTCTTCATTTCTTTTATTCACCATGGTTTATGTTATTGAATCTCTTGAGAAATTCCGTTCTGACTTTTCTATTCCATCTTGGGTAACTCTGGAGAATCTTTCTGAGCCTTTAGATTATTTTCGTTTGGTTGAGGGACACTGGTTCCCCAGCCTCTTTATTGCTGAATGTGGATTTTCTTTTCCACCAAACCCTTTATGCTTAGAGTTCTGTCATTATTTCGATGTTGTTCCTGCAAAAATAGCCCCCAACACATGGAGAATAGTTAATGGGGTGTATAGGTTAAACCAAACTCATGGAACTCGTATAGGAATTCCTGAGATTATGTACTGTTATAGATGGGATGTTCTAGACAATGTTTTTTATTTAAAAACTAGATTTTTGAATAGGGCCTTAGTAGTCAACCTCCCTGATGCTAATAGGGATTGTTTTGAACATGGGGTAGTTATTAAAAACTGGCAACATGCCCCTTTGATTGGAGATGAAGTATATCAAGGTCCCAGATGCCCTCCATATGGCAATGGGATAGGTTATTTTCATCTTATTTTATTTCTGAAATTGTGATTTCATTATGTTTGAATAAATGTGTGACTGATATTTCACTATGTATTTGTTTGCAGTTGACAGTAAGAGAAAAACTCCAAAAGAATCAGAAGTAAATATTAAGAATTTGAAACATATCTGGAGTTTGCATCAAAAAGTTGTAGACGAGCACATCAGGTCTGCTTCATATTTGTTGCAGTATAGGAGTTATACAACCTCTTTTACTTCTCGCCCTGTAATCAGCACTGGTGAGCCAGCACCAGCTCCTGAGGATTCTTCATCAGACTCTCATATTCCTTTGAGTCAGAGGATGGGCAAAAGAAGGGTTCCTGCTCTCTTTGAGGAGACTACATCTGCTGGAGATGGGAAAAGAAACAAAACTGATGTCCAAAAGGGGACCAAGAAGATAGATGCTTCCCCTTCTGTTGCTCCTCAGAGGGTTGCCGAGAAGCCCCCAGTGGCTCCGAGCAAGAAGGTTGCACCTGTGGAAGTGGTTACCATCTCCCCAACCAAAAGCTCTACTTTGGTTGAAACTGTTGAAATGCCACCGAGGAGACTGAAGAAATCCTCCTCAGTCAATTTGACTGAAACCATTCCCCAGCTCCAAGTTAGTGGAGCTGGTGTTCCAACTATTATTCCCTCGAGCTCTGCAATGAGCTCGGTAAAGACTTGGACCATTCCTGAGGTTCAAGGAATTGAGGAGAGTATGTCTAGGGATATGCTTACATCCTTGGATACTCGTCACATTGCTTCAGTAAGTTTATCTCATTCTGAATTTTCTTTCTTTCAATCAATACGTATATCTCTGTGCTGACTTATCATTATCTTCTTTTTTCAGCTGGTGAGTTGTTTTAACACCATTGTGAAGAAGGATGAAGCAATCAAGGCTTATAGTTCCTCGTCTGGAGTGGAGGATGCTTTGTTGCGGTTAACCAAATCTTTGAAGGATTCCCGTCAAAAGTATGACGAGGATAGGGTTGAATGGGAGAAAAAGTTGGCTGCAGTCGAGGCAGAAAAGGTGCAGTTGGAAAATAAATTGAAAGATTTGGAGGGAGAGAAAAAGAAATATGATGAGAAGCTCAAGAACTTTGGAGAGCTTGAAGACAAGATGAAAATGGCAGAAGAAGAGTTATCCCTTCTGCGAAAAGTGAACCGCCAGAAGGAAGAGGTGGAAGCTAAGTTGAAGGCCACCGAGGATCTTCTATCCGAGAAGCTCTCCTCGGAGAAAATGAAAAGAAAGCTGGTGGTGAAAAAATCTTTCCGTACCAGTTGGGATAAAGGATGGGACAGGGGGGTAGCAGCAATGATGACTCGGGTGAAGTATGGGAGTTTGAAATACTTTCGAGATGGCTGGGTTGCTGCCCTGCAAGAATTGAAAGTTAATGAGGACTCGGAATTGTTTCAACAACATCTCCCTGGTCCTCCCCTAGCTATTGAAGATGAAGAAGAGGATGAAGCTGCCTCCGAAGAATCTTCAATGGTAGTGGGTGATCCCATACTTACCCAGCCTGCTCACGAGGAGCTTTCATCTCTGTCTGCTCCTCCTAAACAAGTTTCAGCTCCAACCGACCAACTCATTGTTCCCACCGAGCAACCGAGCTCCTCATCCGAGCCTCTCGAGAAAGTATTGGGAGACAAGGAAAAGGTGTGAAGTTGTTCGGTATTCTCTTTCTATTTTTCTTTTTTTTTTTGTCAATTGTAACCAAGATCTTTGTAACTCTGCACTATGATCTAATAAAATTTGAGTTCTTTTCTTCCATACGGTTGTCTCTTTTCTATCTGTTCTCTGCCTTGATCTTCTTTTTTATGATTATTTTTTCTTTCTCTGATAGTTTCTGGCCAGGATGGATCTGCTATCTGCTAATGATACAAAGTTGATGCAGCAATGTCATGAATATTAAAAGGCTGGTCACACAAACCTGAGTGCATCAGAAGTTGCCGACATCCTTGGTCATGATGCTTCAGAACAGGCAGTCAAAGCTTATCAGTACCTGAAGGGCTTACTTGATCGAGCTGTGGCCAACAATGTGTCTTACTATGAAATGATCGAGGATCTTCAATGTACCTTAAAAAACCTTCAAAATCAGTATAAAGAATCAACCGCCCTGTTACATGAAGGATATGAGAAGAAGTATCAGCAACTTTATGTCGAGAAGGGCTACGAGAAGCTCATCGCTGGATATGGTGTTAGGGAGAGAACCCTAAAGGGTGAAGTTGAAGCATGTAGACAGATTGAAGAGCTGCTGGAGCAAGAGAATAACAATTTGCAGAAAGAGCTAGCACAGTATAAATCTGCAGCTTAATCTTCCACTGCCTTGGTACCGGTCACCGATGAAGGATTCTCATTTTTAGAAGTGGAAAATGCCAAGTTGCGAGAAGAGTTAGAGGCTTTGAGAAGAGCTGGGCCTTCTACTGCTACTCGGGGATGAGGAAGAGGTTCTCGCGGTCGAGGAAGAGCTTCTCAGAATGTTGTCGAAGAACCAAGTTCTCGACCTGCTCGGGGAGGATCAAGAGTTCTTCGTCGTACTGTTGATGAAGCTCGTACTCGATCAACGTTGGAAAATCAAGCATTCCAATTAATGGCTAAGAACCAAGCTTTGTCTGACATGTCAAAGAAAATTAGAGAACTAGAACAACAACTCTCTTCAAAGACATTAGCGTTGGCGACTAATGAACTTTTCATCCAAAGTCTTCACGAGAAGCTTGAAAGGTTGACATTTCAATTTCACAAACAACCCAGGGAGTTCTGGATGGCTGGATACAACGAAGCCCTATTCCATTTAGATGATCGTATCCGGAATGCCAATAATGAGGGCTACAAGCAAGGTTGGCTGAATGCTTTGGGCGTGCTGAAGCTCGAACAAGGACACTACCTGTGGGACTATTATGATCCTGGGGTACTTGACTTGCCTGTTCCACCGTATAATTTGGACATGGAATGGATCCCAGCTCGCGCCATTCCTCGGAGCTTAATTGCAAAATACCTTGGTGACTACAATCTTCATTCTCAGATTGAGGTATCTTGTCCCGAGCATCTACTGGACACACCTTCAGTAAAGAACGTCAGAATGCTTCGAGATATTAACTTCATTAATTCTCCCCTTTGCCTGGAAGATCCTCCCGCTGGCGAGGAGCCTATTTCAAAAGCAGAAGGGAAAAGACCAGTAGAATAGGAAATTCTGATGTAATAATTAGTACACAATTTAATATCAATGTAATAAATTTGTGTAATTCATTTTGAATTTAATGAAAGAGTTTCATTTTTGTTTGCAAATTTGTATTGCTATTGTCTTGTATTTGTCAAACACTTTATATTCGTGCTTGCATAACAATATTGTGTGGTTCATCGACCATCTTAGTAATAAAAAATTACAAGTATTAGTAATATTGCTCGATCACTTAATAACAAAGTAATGAGTTTAAAAATGTTTAAAATTTTTCCAACCAACCAAGGTTGTTAAATTGTGCTTGTCGACCAATTCTAGTTAATGGGTTTTTATCCCCGACCAGCTATACTTGGTACAATTTGGAATATTTTCTCCTCGTCGACCAACTACAGTTAGTGGGTTTTAATCCCCGACCAACCATACTTGGTACAGTTTGGAATATTTTGTATTTTCTGGAATCTTACCTCCCGACCAACATAAGTTGGCATTTGAGATCATATCTTGTTTCCTAACCAAACACGTTGGCATTTTTAGGAATGTTGATGTTGTTCTCGCCCTTTTACCAACCGGAGTTGGTCTGAGTTCGAACTATCATGTCCACTTATCCTTTTACCAAAATTGGTCTGAGCCAGTGTCAACCTCCTAACCAAAGGAGTATGGTTTGTTCTCGCCCTTTTACCAACCGGAGTTGGTTTAAGCTTGAACTATCGTGTTCTTTCCCTTTTACCAATCGGAATTGGTCTGAGTTAGAACTATCATGTCCACTCGCCCTTTTACCAACCAGAGTTGGTCTGAGCCAGTGTCAGCCTCCTAACCAAAGGAGTATGGTTTGTTATCGCCCTTCTACTAACCGGAGTTGGTCTGAGCTTGAACTATCGTGTTCTTTACCTTTTACCAATCGGAATTGGTCTGAGTTAGAACTATCATGTCCACTCGCCCTTTTACCAACCGGAGTTGGTCTGAGCTAGTGTACGCCTCCTAACTAAAGGAGTATGGTTTGTCCTCGCCCTTTTACCAACCGGAGTTGGTCTGAGTTCGAACTATCGTGTTGTTTTTACTGCCGAGCAGCGTAGTGTTATACACACTAGTATTCCCTGAAAAACTTTCAATAAAAGGAGAGAAGATGGTGAAATATCATCGTTTTATTCATATTGATGGAACTGCTTTACATTTTACATCACTGATAATACTTGCGTAGGTGTTCAGCATTCCATGCATTCTTAAATTCCTCTCCTTCTAGAGTCGCTATTCGGTAAGTTCTTGGTCGAACAACTTCTGTAACTCGATAAGGTCCATGCCAGTTTGCTTCCAACTTATTGTGCTTCTGAATGACCTTCTTTAGCACGTAATCTCCTTCTTTTAAGTCGCATTTTTTCACCCTCTTGTTGTAGAACAGGGCTGTTCGTTGTTGATAAGCAGCATTCCTAATAGCTGCCTCTTCTCTAACTTCCTCGAGCATGCCCAAATCTAATCTCCTCATCAAGTCGCTGACTGGGGAATTGAAATTCAGCACTCTGTGTGTTGGAAGACCCAACTCAGCATGTATTACGGCCTCACTTCCAAATGCTAGCATATATGGTGATTCTCCAGTTGCTGCTCGGGGCGTTGTTCGGTAGGCCCATAATAATGACTGTAGCTCATTAATCCAATTAGCTTTAGCCTTACTTAGCCTCTTCTTCAAACCATTTAGTAATGTTCTGTTCGTCACTTCAGTCTGTCCATTGCTTTGAGGATGGCCTGGTGCTGAATGAACCTTCAAAATGTTTGACTGATGACAATAGGCGACAAACTCCTCGTTATCAAATTGTGTTCCATGGTCTGTGATGAAGGCATGAGGGAGACCATATCGGCAGATGATGTTCTTCCAAACGAATTGGTACACCCTCTCGTATGGCATATCAATAAGTGGCTCAGCTTCTACCCACTTAGTAAAATAATCTACTGCGATGACGAGGTACTTGAATCTTCCTCGGGTCGTTGGCAGTGCTTAGCCTCTTCTTCAAACCATTTAGTAATGTTCTGTTCGTCACTTCAGTCTATCCATTGCTTTGAGGATGGCTTGGTGCTGAATGAACCTTCAAAATGTTTGACTGATGACAATAGGCGACAAACTCCTCGTTATCAAATTGTGTTCCATAGTCAGTGATGAAGGCATGAGGGAGACCATATCGACAGATGATGTTCTTCCAAACGAATTGGTACACCTTCTCGTATGTCATATCAATAAGTGGCTCAGCTTCTACCCACTTAGTAAAATAATCTACTGCGATGACGAGGTACTTGAATCTTCCTCGGGTCGTTGGCAGTGGTCCAACCAAATCAATTCCCCACATGGAAAATGGCCAAGGGGAAGTTATGGGTGTCAACAATGCTTGTAGTGTTCGTCGAATGGAGGAAAAACGTTGGCATTTATCACATCTCTTAGCATAGGCTATACAATCAGCCCTCATCGTTGGCCAGTAATATCCATGCGTCATCACTCTTTGCAAAAGTGTCCGACCTGCTACATGGGCTCCACAGGACCCTTCATGGATCTCTTCAATCAATTCTTTCACCTCAGAGGGATGTACACATCTTTGCAAACCTGCCATAATTCCTCGTCTATACAAAACACCATTAATTAGTACATACCGAGCAGCTTTAAACTTCAATTTCTTGGCAGCGAGCTTATCCTCCGGTAATTCTCCTTCCTCAATATATGCCCTGATGGGATCCATCTAAGATGGTCCTAAATCAAGGGTAATAATATTCATCGTCAGGTCTTCATCTATGCTCCGACTTTCTAATACTTCAATTGGTATCGTTCTTCGCAGCTCGGTCCGAGTAGCTGATGCTAGTCGGGCCAGTGCATCTGCTTGTATATTCTCCATTCTTGGTATTCTGATCAATTGAATGGCATCAAATTTTGCCAGCAACTCCATCACCTTTGCATGATACTTAACCATTAATTCTCCTTTAACTGCATATGTTCCCATCATCTGATTCACAATTAATTGAGAATCACTGAATACCATCACTTGTTGTGCTTCCATAATCTTTGCTAAATTAAGACCTGCTATCATGGCCTCATACTCGGCCTCATTATTGGAAGCTTTGAATTGGAATCGCAGGGCATATTCCATGTCAATCTCGTCTGGGGTGTTCAAAACAATCCCTGCTCCACAACCTGTTGTGCAAGATGACCCATCTACATATAATCTCCATGTAGATAACTCATCTTCGAATTTCTTATCTGACAAAGCTCCTCGGTGAAATATTTGTTGTTTCCTTTCATCCTCCCATGGTATTTCTCGCTCCTCGTCGACCATCTCTTCTTGCCCTTTTACCAACCGGAGTTGGTCTGAGCTCGAAATTGATGATCCTGTAACATCCACTCGCCCTTTTACCAACTGGGGTTGGTCTGAGCTTGTGTCTGTTGATTCTGTAACATCCACAGGTTGATCAGCGAGCAACTTTTGTTCCTCGGGGGTATCAGGATAAGTAAACTCTGCTATAAAATCTACTACTGCTTGCCCTTTTAGTGATGATCTGGGTTCATACACAATATCATATTCACCGAGCTCTATTGCCCAGTACATCAGTCTCCCTGATTTTTCTGGCTTATGAAGGGCTTGTCTCAATGGCATGTCGGTATACACGACGATGGTATGGGCCTAGAAATATGGCATCATTCTCCTACTTGCCTCAATTAATTCCAATGCCAATTTTTCCATCTTTGGGTACCTGATCTCTGCACCTCGGAAAGCCTTACTTGTGTAATAAATTGGCTTCTGGACTCCATTCTCTATTTTGATCAATGCCGAGCTGACTGCATTCTCTGATACTGCTAGGTACAAGTACAACTTTTCTCCCATTACTGGCCTGGACAGCAGTGGAGGTGCTCCCAAATATTTCTTCAAGTCTTGAAAGGCTTTTTCACATTCATCATTCCACTCGAAAGTTTTTCGAAGTGTTTTGAAGAATGGGAGGCATCTATCAGTTGCTCGGGACACAAATCTGTTGAGCGCTGCAACTTGTCCTATAAGACTCTGCACCTCTTTCTTCGTCGTTGGAGATCACAACCCTAAAAGAGCTTTGATCTTTTCTGGATTCGCCTCAATGCCTCGCTGGTTGACGATGTATCCGAGGAACATTCCTTCTCGTACTCCAAATGCGCACTTCGTCGGGTTGAGCTTCATTTGGTATTTATCCAATTGATCAAAGGTCTGACCTAAGTCAACAAGATGATCAGCAACTTTCTTGCTCTTTGTCAGCATATCATCGACATAGACTTCCATATTGCAACTAATTTGTTCGGCAAAAACCTTGTTCATCAGCCGCTGGTATGTTGCTCCTGCATTTTTCAAACCAAAAGGCATGACATTATAACAATAAGTTCCCCTATGGGTAATAAAAGAAGTACTTTCCCTGTCTTCCGGTTTCATTTTGATCTGGTTGTAGCCAGAGTAAGCATCCATGAAGCTCAGCAGCTCGTGTCCCGAGGTAGCATCGACTAATTGATCAATTCTAGGCAATGGAAAGTGATCCTTTGGGCATGCCTTGTTGAGATCGGTGAAATCAACACACATTCTCCATTTGTTTTTTTTCTTCTTTACCATCACCACATTTGCTAACCAGTCTGGATATTTCACGTCTTCAATGAATTGGGCTTTCTAGAGCTTCTCGACCTCATCTTGTATAGCTTGATTCTTCTCGGGACTAAATACTCTTCTTCTCTGCTTTACAGGTTTGATCTCCTTATTCCCATTGAGCTCATGACATAAAAAGTTTGGATCTATTCCTGCCATGTCTTCGTGACTCCATGCAAAAGTTTTCTTCCTGTCTCTCAAGAAAGTTATCAACTCCTGTTTTATTGAAGCATCCAACGTTGACCCTATCTGGGTTATTCGTTCAGGGTGCTCGTCGTCTAGAATAACATTTTCTGTAGATTCCATCACCTGTCCTTTTACAAGTTGGGATTCATCTCTGGGATCCAGTGTTTCAATTTATGTAACTTCATCCACCTTATAGGTAGTAGTCTTTCTCCTTGACTCTTCAATCTCCTCTTGCTCGGAAGATGAATAATAGCATTCCCGAGCTACTTTTTTATCACCTTTCACAACTCCTACTCCGAAATTTGTTGGGAATTTTAAGCACTGATGTACTGTAGATGGAACTGCTTCGAACTTCTTCAAACCAACTCTTCCCATGATGATGTTGTAAGCTGATTGCACATTCTTATCCATCACAAAGAAGCGTATTCTTTCTGTTCGACAAGAAGGCCAAGTTCCAATGAATATATCCAACTTGATCGTCCCAAGTGGAAAAACTTTCTCGCCAGCAAAACCCAGGAGAGGTCTATGATAAGGCTCCAATTGAGATAATTTTAAATTTAAACTGTCAAAGCATGAGTAGAACATGATGTCTACCGAACTACCATTATCTACCAGAACCCTTGAAATCACTACTTCTCTCATCCTCATTTTGATCACCAAAGGGTTGTCGTGAGGGTAAAGAACACCTGCAAGGTCATTTTTTGAAAAACCAATGACCAGCTTCTCTTTTTTTATCTTCCTCGGGCGATCCTCCTCATCCAAATTTATCCGTTGAATGTATGAGCAAGCTTGAGCCTCACCAAGGTAAGATTTTCTTTCTGCAGTAATATCTCCTCCTCCTGCATCTCCGCCTGTAATAACATTACAATCAAATGTTCCAAAACGTATTGAAAATACCTCGCGTTCTGGTTGTCTTGGCCTTTTGGGAAGATCGGGGTCATCCTCTGTATCATCTTCATGATCTCTCTTCTTTTTCTCCTCTGCTCGACGAGGAGATCTAGACTTTTCTCTAGTTCGGTCATTATTTCTTCTTTCAACTCCTCGATCAACATACTTTACTAGCCTCCCTCTTCGGATGAGTGTTTCGATCTCGTTCTGAAGAGCTATGCAATTTTTGGTCATATGGCCATGATCCTTATGGAACTCGTAATATTTCTCCCTATTCCTCGTGTCAGGGTCTGACCTCAATTTCTTTGGCCACTTTACTTCTTCATTATTCTTGATTTCTTCCAAGACATGATTAATACCCATTTTCAAAGGAGTATAATTATCGAATTTCTTCAGGACTTCCCATGACGACTTATTATTCTTAGAATGCTTGTCACCGTCATTACCCTTATGCTCATTCTTCTTAGATTTGTCGACTTCCACCTTGGTTTCTTTATCCATATTCTTCTTCGCAACCATAGCCTCCTCGGCATTCATGATTTTGGCCGCTTTTGCCATCAACTCCGACATAGTTGTAGGTGGATCTTTGGCCAAAGTGTAATACAACTTGTTAGGTAACAACCCACTCATCAAGGCGGTGATTGCTGTCTTTTCTTCATAATCTATGACTTCCAGCTTCTCGTTATTGAAACGAGTTATGTAATCTCTAATACTCTCACCAGATTTTTGTCTAACACTTAACAAGTGTGCTACTCGTTTTACTGGCTTTGCTCCAAAACAAAAATTGCCAATGAACAACTCGGCTAACTGAAAGAAAGTTGAAATCTTACCCCGAGGAAGATTGTTGTACCATATCTAGGCAGATCCAGTAAGAGTTCCTGAGAATGCTCTGCATCTCATCTCGTCGGGGACGGCATAGATGTCGGCAGCAGCTTGATATTGCTCTATGTGTAGAACAGGATCTGTCTTTCCATCATATTTGGGGGTCACCACAGGTGCTTTAAACTTTGACGGGGTAGGGAAATCCACAATGGCCTGGACAAAAGGTGTCCCTTGAACAAAAGTTCGTTGTAGGGGATTCTTCGCCTTATCCATTTCTCCCAATCTATCCTCCAACCGCTGAATGGAACCTTTCCACGCATCATTTCCTTCCTCGGGCTTATTAGTTCGAGCAATTGATTGTTCTGACGTGGCCTCCTGAGATCTATCTTGATGAGCAACCGGTCGTGATTGTGCTGATCCTTCTCTTAGATCTGATGGTTGTCGAAAAATCCTCGACATGGTTTTAGGTGGACTCCTATTCCTCCTAGGGCCTAGTCGACTGAAAGGAGACACCCTACTCAGTCTTTCCAAAGCACTGGGTCTTTCTGGAGAGAGAGTGATACGTTGCTCAGTATGTGTAGCCCGTATTGATGAAGTTCCCCCAGGATGATAAGAGAAATCATCAGATTCCTCATTACGATACACATCTGTACGCCTGGATCGTGAAGAAGGTAAATAGGTTTGCCTCTGACCACTTCGCTATCCCGAATGTGTAGGTGCACCGCCATGAAGGGTCTGTAAGATTTGCCGCATTGTCTCTTGCATGGAGGTTTGTCCTTGAGCCAAATTTGTCATAATTCCAGCCAGATCTGGAGGTGCAGAGGGATTTGGAGGATTTCCAGCATTTCCAGCATTTCGATTGCTGGATTCCAGATTATCTGCCATTGATGATGAATGATTTTTGGTGAAAAACGATAACAACAGTCATTCCCACAGACGGCGCCAATCTGTTGATGTAAAAAATTAGATTGCTTCTAATTATTTAATCACAGATAAATGTAAATGAGACAGAATTTTAAAGTGGTTCAGCCTTATAAGAATGGCCTACGTCCACTGTTTCTGTTATTGCCAAGTGTTTTTGGAGTTCTCGATATGTAATTCTATCAAGAAGATCCAGTCCCTTTGAATGAGGGTGATACAATGTATTTATAGCCCTTGGGCTGTACATGTGAAAGGGTAAACAATTAATGCCCTTTAAGAATATACGTCTGCATGATAAGCATTCAATGAATAGTTAAACTGTTGATTATCTGGCAATCAATGCTGTGGCCGAGATGCAGCTCGGACCGCCTTAGTTGCTCGTCGTTCAGGAGTTCCTCGGAGAGTTGGAGCTCCTCGGAGTGTTGGAGTTCCTCAGAGTATTAGAGCTCCTCGGAGTACACTTGCTGCTCGGAGTGAATATAACTTGGTCGGAGAAATAGACTTCCTTGTTGCTATTGTGCCACGTAGATCGACACATGTCTTCTTATTATTCGTCTATATCAGCATATTAATTTTGGTATCAACACTGACCTAATGTGCTCGTTGGCAACAGTCTGATGCAAACTCCAGATAAGTTTTAAATGCCTTATATTAACGTCTGCCTCTTTTGGAGACTTTCTTTTATTGTCAACTGCAAATAAATCAAAATTAAAATATCAGTGGCATATTTTATCAAACATAAAGGAAGCATAATCTCAAAATAAATAAAATGAAATAAAAATAACCTATCCCATTGCCATAGGGAGGGCATCTGGGACCCTGATACACTTCATCTCCAGATAAATGAGCATGTTGCCAATTTTTTATAACAACCCCGTGCTCAAAATAGTCCCTATTGGCATCCGGGAGATTGACCACTAAAGCCCTATTTAAAAATCTAGTTTTTAAATAAAAAGTATTATCACTGTTGATACCAAAATAAGTATGCTGATGTGGACGAATAATAAGAAGACACGTGTCAATCTACGTGGCACAATAGCAACGAGGAAGATTGTTTCCCTGACCAACATACTCACTCCAAGCAACAAGTATACTCCGAGGAACACCAACCCTCCGAGGTACTCTTACCTTCCGAGGAACTCCACTGCTCCGAGGAACTCTTGGACGACGAGCACCTAAGGCGGTTCGAGCTGCACCTCGACCACATCATTAATTGCCAGATAATCAACAGTTCAACTATTCATTGAATGCTTATCATCTTGACGCGCACGTTTGAAGAACATTAAATGAATTACCCTTTCATATGTGTATCATTTAATGTAACACCCTTTCATGTACAGCCTAAGGGCTATAAATACCTTGTATCACCCTCATTCAAGGGGGACCGGAATTTCTTGAGAGAACATATACTCGAGAATTCAAAAACACTCAGCAATAACATAACAGTGGACGTAGGCCATTCTTATAAGGCTGAACCACTTTAAAATCTTTATCTCATTTTATTTATCTGTGATTGAAAAATTAGAGCTATCTAATTTTTTACATCAACAGATTGGCGCCGTCTGTGGGAACGATTGTTACTATCGTTTTTCACCAAAAATCGTTCATCATCAATGGCGGATAATCCAGAATCTAGCAATCGAAACGCTGGAAATACTGGAAATCCTCAGAATCCCTCTGCACCTCCAGATCTAGTCGGGATTATGACGAATCTGGCTCAAGGACAAATTGCCATGCAAGAAACAATGAGGCAACTCATACAAACCCTTCATGGTGGTGCACTTGCACGTTCAGGACAACAAAGTGGTCAGAGGCAAACTTATTTACTTTCTTCACGATCCATGCGTACTGAGTCACGTCGTAATGAGGAGTCTGATGATTTCTCTTATCAACCTGGGCGAACTTCGTCAATAAGGGCTACAGATACTGATCAACATATCACCCTCTCTCCAGAAAGACCCAGTGCTTTAGAAAGACTGAGTAGGCTGTCTCCTTTCAGTCGATTAGGCCCTAGGAGGAATAGGAGTCCACCTAAGACCATGTCGAGGAGTTTTCGACAACCATCAAATCTAAGAGAAGGATCAGCACAATCACGACCGGCTGCTCGTCAAGATAGATCTCAAGAAGCTACCTCAGAACGATCAATTGCTCGAACCAATAGGCCCGAGGAAGGAAATGAAGCGTGGAAAGGATCTCTCCAACGGTTGGAGGATAAATTGGGAGAAATGGCCAAAGCAAAGAACCCCCTACAACGAACTTTTGTTTGAGGAACACCTTTTGTACAGGCCATTGTGAATTTTCCTACACCGTCAAAGTTCAAAGCACCTGTAGTGACCCCCAAATATGATGGAAAGACAGATCCTGTTCTTCACATAGAGCAATATCAAGCTGCTGCCGACATCTATGTCGTCCCCGACGAGATGAGATGCAGAGCGTTCTCAGGAACTCTTACTGGAGCTGCCCAGATATGGTACAACAATCTTCCTAGGGGTAAGATTTCAACTTTCTTATAGTTGGACGAGTTGTTTATTTGCAATTTTTGTTTTGGAGCAAAGCCAGTAAAACGAGTAGCACACTTGTTAAGTGTTAGACAAAAATCTGGTGAGAGTACTAGAGATTACATAACTCGTTTCAATAACGAGAAGTTGGAAGTCATAGATTACGAAGACAAGACAGCAATCACCGCCTTGATGAGTGGGTTGTTGCCTAATAAATTGTATTACACCTTGGCGAAAGATCCACCTAAAACTATGTCAGAGTTGATAGCAAAAGCGACCAAAATCATGAATGCCGAGGAAGCTATGGATGCAAAGAAGAATATGGATAAAGACACCAAGGTGGACGTCGACAAGTCTAAAAATAAAGAGCATAAGGGCAATGGCGGTGACAAACGTTCCAGAAATAATAAATCATCATGGGAAGTCCTGAAGAAATATGACAATTATACTCCTTTGAAAATGGGTATTCATCATGTCTTGGAAGAAATCAAGAACAACGAGGAGGTAAAATGGCCAAAGAAACTGAGGTCAGACCCTGATTCGAGGAGTAAGGATAAATATTGCGAGTTTCATAAAGATCATGGTCACATGACCAAAAATTGCATAGCTCTTCAGAACGAGATTGAAACACTCATCCGAAGAGGAAAGCTAGCAAAATATGTTGATCGGGGAGGTGAAAGAAAAAATAACGACCGAACTAGAGAGAGGTCTAGATCTCCTCGTCGAGCAGAAGAGAAAAAGAAGAGAAACCATTAAGATGATCCAGATGATGACCCCGACCTTCCCAAGAAACCAAGACAGCCAGAACGAGAGGTATTTTCTATACGTTTTGGGTCATTTGATTGTAATGTCATTACAGGAGGAGATGCAGGAGGAGGAGGAGACCTTACTGCAGAAAGAAAGGCTTACCTTGGAGAGGCTCAAGCTTGTTCATATATTCAACGAATAAATCTGGCCGAGGACGATCGTCCGAGGAAGGTAAACAAAGAGAAGCTGGTCATTGGCTTTTCAAAAAATGACCTAGCAGGTGTTCTTTATCCTCACGACGATCCTCTGGTGATCAAAATGAGGATGAAGGAAGTAGTGATTTCAAGGGTGTTGGTAGACAATGGAAGTTCGGCAGACATCATGTACTATTCATGCTTTGACAGTTTGAATCTGAAATTATCTCAATTGGAACCGTATCACAGACCCCTCTTGGGTTTTGCTGGCGAGAAAGTTTTTTCACTTGGGACGATCAAGTTGGATATATTCATTGGAACTTGGCCTGCTTGTCGAACAGAAAGAATACGCTTCTTTGTGATGGATAAGAATGTGCAGTCAGCTTACAACATCATCATGGGAAGAGTTGGTTTGAAGAAGTTTGAAGCAGTTCCATCTACAGTGCATCAATGCTTAAAATTCCCAACAAACTTTGGAGTAGGAGTTGCGAAAGGTGATAAAAAAGTAGCTCGGGAATGCTATTATTCATCTGCCGAGCAAGAGGAGCTTGAGGAATCAAGGAAAAAGACTACTACTTACCAGGTGGAAGAAGATACAGAGATTGAAACTCTCGATCCCAGAGATGAATCCCAACTTGTAAAAGGACAGGTGGTGGAATCTACAGAAAATGTTATTCTGGACGACGAGCACCCTGAACGAGTAACCTAGATAGGTTCATCGTTGGATGCTTCAATAAAACAGGATTTGATAACTTTCTTGAGAAATAGGAAGAAAACTTTCGCATGGAGTCATGAGGACATGCCAGGAATAGATCCAAACTTCTTATGTCACGAGCTCAATGTGAATAAGGAGATCAAGCCTGTAAAGCAGAGAAGAATGGTATTTAGCCCCGAGAAGAATCAAGCTATTCAAGAGGAGGTCGACAAGCTCCAGAAAGCTCAATTCATTGAAGATGTGAAATACCCGGACTGGTTGGCAAATGTGGTGATGGTAAAGAAGAAAAACAATAAATGGAGAATGTGTGTTAATTTCACTGATCTCAACAAGGCCTGCCCAAAGGACCACTTTCCATTACCCAGAATTGATCAGTTAGTGGATGCTACCTCTGGGCACGAGCTGCTCAGCTTCATGGACGCTTATTCAGGCTACAACCAGATCAAGATGAAACCTGAAGACAGGGAGAGTACTTCTTTTATTACCCCTAGGGGTACTTATTGTTATAATGTTATGCCTTTTGGTTTGAAAAATGCAGGAGCGACATACCAGCGGCTGATGAACAAGGTTTTTGCCGAACAAATCAGTTGCAATATGGAAGTCTATGTCGATGATATGCTGACAAAAAGCAAGAAAGCTGTTGATCATCTAGTTGATTTAAGTCAGACTTTTGATCAACTGGATAAATACCAGATGAAGCTCAACCCGACGAAGTGCACATTTGGAGTACGAGAAGGAATGTTTCTCGGGTACATTGTCAACCAGCGAGGCATTGAGGCAAATCCAGAAAAGATCAAAGCTCTTTTAGGGTTGCGATCTCCAACAACAAAGAAAGAAGTGCAGAGTCTTACAGGACGAGTTGCAGCGCTCAGCAGATTTGTATCTCGAGCAACAGATAGATGCTTACCATTCTTCAAAACACTTCGAAAAACTTTCGAGTGGAATGATGAATGTGAAAGAGCCTTTCAAGACTTGAAAAAATATTTGGGAACACCTCCACTGTTGTCAAGGCCAATAACGGGAGAGAAATTGTACTTATACCTGGCAGTATCAGAGCATGCAGTCAGCTCAGCATTGATCAGATTGGAGAATGGAGTCCAGAAGCCAATTTATTACACAAGTAAGGCTTTCCGAGGTGCAGAGATTAGGTACCCAAAGTTAGAAAAATTGGCATTGGCATTAATTGAAGCAAGTAGAAGAATGAGACCATATTTTCAAGCCCATACCATCGTCGTTTATACCGACATGCCATTGAGACAAGCCCTTCATAAGCCAGAAAAGTCAGGGAGACTGATGTATTGGGAAATAGAGCTCGGTGAATATGATATTGTGTATGAACCCCGATCATCATTGAAAGGGCAAGCTGTAGCAGATTTTATAGCAGAGTTTACATATCCTGATACCCACAAGGAACAAAAAGTGCTCACTGATCAACCTGTGGATGTTACAGGATCAACAGACATAAGTCCAGACCAACTCCGGTTGGTAAAAGGGCTTGTGGATGTAGAAAGATCATCAAATTCAAACCCAGACCAACTCCGGTTGGTAAAAGGGCGAGAAGAGATGGTCGACGAGGAGCGAAAATTAACAGGGGAGGATGGAAGAGAACAGAAAGCTTGAATGCAGAAAATTGGAAAAGGTAGAAGACGGTATGGTTACCTAAGAAGTTTAAATACTTTACCTTGGGAAGCTGCGAAGGAAATGATTACACAAAAGAAACTAATACGCCACCGGCGGCTAAAAGGACAAAAATGCACGAAGATCGAAGCACTCATAAAAATTCGAAAAGGCGGATTCTGCGAATTTGGAAGGAAATTCAAATATGAAGAAAAGGCTCCTAAAACCCAGGAAAGTCATTTAATATCGCCATATACCGAGAAAGAATGTTCCATACTCCTCAAAGTTCGAAATATGAAACATTGGGGGCTTCTGTTGATACCAAAATTAATATGCTGATATGGACGAATAATATGAAGACACGTGTCAATCTACTTGGCACAATAGCAACGATGAAGTTCATTTCCCCGACCAACTCATGTTCTGTCCGAGCAACGAGGATACACCGAGGAACTTCAGCACTCCGAGGTACTCTAGCGCTCCGAGGAACTCCTGAGCAACGAGCAACTAAGGCAGTCTGAGCTGCATCTCGGTCGTAGCATTTATTGCCAGAAAATCAACAGTTCAACTATTCATTGAATGTTTATCATCTTGATGCACACGCTGCATTAAATGTATTACCCTTTCATATGTATATCATTTAATGTATCAACCCTTTCATGTACAACCTAAGGGCTATAAATACCTTGTATCACCCTCATTCAAGGGGACCGAAATTTCTTGAGAGAACATATACTCGAGAATTCAAAAACACTCAGCAATAACATAACAATGGACGTAGGCCATTCTTATAAGGCTGAACCACTTTAAAATCTTTGTCTCATTTTATTTATCTGTGATTGAAAAATTAGAGCTATCTAATTTTTTACATCAACAACAATTCAACTATTCATTGAATGTTTATCATCTTGACGCACACGCTGCATTAAATGTATTACCCTTTCATATGTATATCATTTAATGTATCAACCCTTTCATGTACAGTCTAAGGGCTATAAATACCTTGTATCACCCTCATTCAAGGGGACCGGAATTTCTTGAGAGAACATATACTCGAGAATCCAAAAACACTCAGCAATAACATAACAGTGGACGTAGGCCATTCTTATAAGGCTGAACCACTTTAAAATCTTTGTCTCATTTTATTTATCTGTGATTGAAAAATTAGAGCTATCTAATTTTTTACATCAACAATCACCAACATCCCATCTATTACAAAACATGATTTCTGGAATTCCTATGCGAGTTCCATGAATTTGATTTAGTCTATGAACCCCATTAACTATTCTCCATGTATTGGGGGCTATTCTTGCAGGAACAACGTCAAAATATTGAAAGAATTCCAGACATAAAGAATTTGGCAAAAAATAAACGCCACATTCAGCAATAAAGAGACTGGGGAACCAATGCCCCTCAGCCAAACGGAAATAATCAGAAGGTTCAGAAAGTTCCTCCAGAACAACCCATAAAGGAATAGAAAAATCAGAACGAAATTTATCATGAGATTCAACAAGGTAAACCATGATGAATAAAGGAAATGAAGAAGAAGGAAGAAGATCTTACAGAAAAAGAGTGGATCTGTTGACAATGAACGATGAAAAGGATGAACGCACAAGAGAGTAAGACAATGAAAAACTCGAAGGTAGAAATTTAAAAAAGTAGAAGACGATGGGATTGTCTGTGACGCTTAAATACCTTATCTTGGGAAACGGTAAAGTTAATGATTACAAAAAGAAACGATTACGCTACCGGCGGCTAAAAGGACGCGGAGATCGAGGCGGTTATAAAAATTCAAAAAATCCTGATTCTACGAATTTGGAAGAAAAAATAAATACAAAGGAAACACTCCTAAAAATCGGGAGGACCATTTAAAACTACTATATTCCGAGAAAGAATGTTCCACACTCCTCAAATTTCGAACTATGAAACATTGGGGGCTTCTGTTGATACCAAATTTAGTCTGCTGACATGGCTCAATCGAGTGAAGACACGTGGCAATCTACGTGGCAACAACAAACACTTTCGAGGAATTCAGACGCTCCGAGGAACTGTACTACAACGAGGAACACTGCTTCCCCGAGGAACTCAGACGCTCCGACCTACAAGAACTTTCCGAGGAACTTTTGAGTACCGAGGAACTTTTGATTACCGAGAAGCTTAGGCGGTCCGAGCTGCACTTCGAACAAAGCATTAATAGCAGGCTAACCAACAGTTTGACTGTTCATTAAATGCTTATCATTCAGATGTATACACTTAAGGGACATTGAATGTATTACCCTTTCACATGTACATTATTGAATGTATTACCCTTTCACATTACAGTTGAGACTAAATCAAATAAAAGTTATCATGAGAATGATCTGTTCAGCAAAGTATATAAGATATGCATCCACTCGGCCATTTGTCGAGGAAAAAATTCATAGTAACGTATGAATGTAATAAATAATCCAATGATTTTTAGCACAAAAATCCCATTGAGATAACTATGCCCGAGCATCCATCGGGGCTAGGCTAAATAACCAATTAATCTCCTTTTGCTGAAATTAAATAGTTGTAGCCGGATGACGATATTGAAAATTAAATGATCGAATAAATGACGAGTGTTTTGTAAGTGCGCCCCACTATTTATGTGATCAAAATAATTTGTAATAAGGTCGCATAAAAAGTGTCAACTAAAATCGTTGTAATAAAATCACATGGTCCCTTAAAATGATTTTATTTTTAGAGAGTATCGAGCAATGAAAAAATTAGTCAAATATATTACAAGTGTAAGACAAGGATTAATTCAGAATTTTTGTAAAATTATTTGAAGTCCAAATATAAGTTTGATTTCAAAAATTTATTTTCATAGAAATATATGAAGTATAAAGTATGAGGGTCAATTCTCTAACTTGTTTGCCAAAAAAAGAAAAGATAAAGGGAATTAGATGTTGTTTTAGCCCTGTTCGTGGGTTTCACTTCCAAAATATGCATTTGTCTTGATGTGTACCTAGGTCGTATGGGAGATTCCCTGTCACCGAATGGATTTGCAAAGTCATGTGGTCCTCATCGCGGCTACCGACCAGCCAGAAGATAAGCGCTACTACAGACGAAACCTCGTCCCAAAGAAATTTTTCTCTGCATTTTATTTTTTAATAAAGCCAAAATTAGTACCAATGTCTCCTTGAAGCCAATCAGCAATAGTGTCTTCTCGACGTCGACCAGTGAAAAAATTAGTGAACAGTGGTCGCCGCAAGGGCGGAGCCAGGATTGTTCGACAGGCTGGGCTAAAAAAATTAGTGATTTTTTAAAGAGTTAATGACAAAGTCCGGGATTTGCATGTGGGATCCCCCGACCAATTTTTTAAGGTTATTTTTGAATTTTTTACCAAATAATTACTCTAGTATTTAACAACTAATGTCATTCAATAGTATGAGTAACCAATATTGACAATAGTGTATATATATATACACACACACACACAAATATTCATCAATCTAATATATTATTGAAATAGAAAATTGCATGGGCACATGCTCTTAAAATAATTACAAAATTTGTACCCTAATAATACAAAATCAAAATTAGTTAGTTTAATCTTTTTCGACACCATATTTATGAAATTAGTATCACATTGTATTCATAATATAAAATTCGTATCACAAATTCACAATCATTCATAAAATTAGAATAAAAAATCATTCATGAAAACTAATGAAGAATATACAACTAATCGCTTAGATAAAAAATGCAAAATTTGTTTTTAATGTCTAAGATTAGATTCTAAGAACTACAAAGAGCATTTATAAATGGTAAAAACCATGAAACCGGACATTTAAGTCTTCAAAAAATGGGAAGAGTTAAAAGAGATAGATGGCTAGAATAGATATGTGAAAGTAAGAGAATTAAAAGAAGTGTGAGGGTGAGGATGTGTGGTGCTGAAACAAGAATGAAACACTAGTTTAGGACGTTTTGATGGGTTTTTGGCTTAAGTGAGTGGATTGAGATAATGAGCTACCAAGGCATTTTTTACCTAGGTTGTAAGTTGAAATGTTACAACAGCTAAGACATTTTTATGTTGGGAGGGGTGGGCTACAGCCCTGGTCTGCCCACCCCTAGATCCGCCCCTAGGTCGCCGACCACCATTGGTGGTCCGGCGATGTTCGTAGCAGATCGGAGATAACTGGAGAGATTACCGAAGACTACAGGCTGAAGCTGAAGACTACAGTTGGGCGAGGAGTTATGGATTCCCGGAGAGTTGGGACGCGAGCTGGTGTCACCGACAAGTGATTTGGTCCAACGGTGATCCTTTTCGAGCTCGCCTCCTGTTCGCGGTTTTCACACCTGAAATCTGTACTCGGAGCAAGGTATATAAAGCTGTATGATTATCTGGTCGTCGACCAGCCGGAGGAGAGGTGCTGTTGCACAAATGAGGTTGTTGCCGACCAATAAGTAATGGTCCGGTGATGTTGTCTGGTCGACCAGCGATTATGGTCGCAATTAAAGAGATGCCCCTTCCCGGATCGTCACAGTCATGGTTCAAAGTCTCGGTATCGGTCCCGGTATTAAACACCCGATTTTTAACTCGGTCACGGTATCGATCGCGGTATCGGGCGATACGCAAATATACACTATTTAAAGTGCGCAAAAAATTTCGAAAAAAATATAAAAAATTTAAAAAAAATAAGATTAACAATGAGGACCAATCAGATATGTTCAAAACCATCTTTTAATATTCATTGCATTATACAATTGGTAATACTGAAGCGCGAAGGACTTGTCAGATTAAATATTTATTATTAATTTGCTAATATTTAACAGTATTCAACAACCCATTATTTTTGGGAATTTTTAGAAATTCTAAATATTTTTTTTGGAATTCTAAACATTAATAATATTGTATAGTAAACCATTAATAATATTGTATAGTAAACCATTAATAATATTGCATAGTTGTCAGATTCAATATTGCATAGTAAATCATTAATAATATTGAAAAACAATCTAATGCAACATATAACTAGATAAAAAAATTTTACATGGAAGATAAATATAAATGATTACAATGTTTCATCATTTTCATCTCCCTATCTAGTTGCGGTATCGATCATACGGATTTGGATAAGCGTAATTTCTTTCAGTTGGAAAAAACAATTTTTTTAAAAAGGATTGGAATAATTTTTTATAAAAAATAACATTTTTTATAACATTTCTTATAACATTTTTGTATAACATTTGTTTTTATAAAATAATAATATCTAGTTTTGAAGCGATTATACAAAATAACATCCAAAAAAGAGAGTTAAAAAATGTCATGTTCAAATATTATCTACCATCACAATTTTTTTAAAAAGCAAACAACATTTTTTATAATTGATCCATATTTTTTTTTGGAAGAAGTAATTTTTTTTAAAAGATTTGAATATTTTTTTATAAAAAAATAACATTTTTTATAACATTTTTGTATAACATTTATTTTTATAAAATAACAATATCTAGTTTTGGAGCCATTATACAAAATAACATCCAAAAAATAGAGTTAAAAAATGTCATGTTCAAATATTATCTACCATCACAATTTTTTTAAAAAGCAAACAACATTTTTTATAATTGATCCATATTTTTTTTGGAAGAAGTAATTTTCAAATTAAAAGATTTGAATATTTTTTTACAAAAAATAACATTTTTTATAACATTTTTGTATAACATTTGTTTTTATAAAATAACAATATCTAGTTTTAGAGCCATTATACAAAATAACATCCAAAAAATAGAGTTAAAAAATGGCATGTTCAAATATTATCTACCATCACAATTTTTTTAAAAAGCAAACAACATTTTTTATAACATTTTTTATAGCATTTTTGTATAACATTTGCTTTTATAAAATAACAAATGTTTGAGGGACTTTTTGATAATTTATCCATTTTTTTTTGGAAGAAGCAATTTTTAATTTTTTTTATAACATTTAAAACAAACACCTAGCTACCAAAGATTTAAAAGATTTTTTATAAAATTTTAAACGTTTTAAAAAATAGCATTTAAAACAAATACCTACACACGCCACATCTTTAAAACACATCTTTGAAAAAAACACATCTTTAAAACAAAAAAACAACAACAAATCTTTAAAACAACAAAAACTCTACCTGCCTTAATACACCACAAAAAAATAAGCACGACACATCTTTAAAACAAAACAAAAAAAAACCTACCTGCCTTAATACACCACACCGCAACCCACAACCACAACAAATCCCCCCCCCCCCAAAGATTTCGACGAAACCTTTGATGAGTTCAACAATTTTTGTACAAACAATTTTTTTAGAAATTTTAAACAATTTTTTAAAGAATTCTAAACAATTTTGTACAAAACATTTATTTTTTGGAATTCTAAGTATTTTTAAGAATTCTAAAAATTTTTATGTACAAAATATTTCATAACATGTCTTTGCAAAACATTTAAAACAAATGTTTTTCAAAGCATTTTTTTACAAAAAACTTCTTTTTGTACAAAAAAATATACAAAGAAATGTTTTGTAAAAAAATATATACCAAACATTTATTTGTACAAAAAAATGTACAAATAACTTTTTTTTGTAAAAAAATATTTTTCTAGTTAAAAAAAACATTTGTAGTATGCGTGAGAGCTGGTACAAAAAAAATGAAAAAGAAAGGGGTATGTGTGATGTTTTAGATGTAAAAAAAGGGGTTTTAGCGGAAAAAAAAGAAGTCAAAAGAGGTCAGTTTATAAATCTACCATTTGTACATAAACAAAGACACGCTCCGTTTAAAAACAAAAAAATAACAAAGGGTACACTCCCCTTTCAAAAACAAAACAAAAACAGAGTTGTATCTCATTAAACTCATTAAACACACGTAAACAATACAGAGAGAGTCAGCGGCTAGGGTTTTCCACTTCGAAGCAATTTTTCTCCTGCAGAAACTGGGGTTTTCCAGAAAAAGATGGTATATGTGCTATGGTGACTAAGATTAGTAAGAGAAAAAGGTGAGATAACTTCAAATCAACTGCAAAAGGTGAGATAACTTGAAAATTCTTTGAACGATTCTTTGTTATGGTATAACGATGTTGAACGATATTGAACTTATGATATATGTGCTATGGTATAACGATATTGAACGATTCTTTGTTTTTTTTGTATCGCGACCCGGAATCGTCTCGGAGCCTACCGATTCCGAGTCAACTCGGCCGATTCCGAGTTGACTCGGCCGAGACTTTGAACCATGGTCACAGTGGTACAGTGGTCGCCGACCACGATGGGTGGTCCGACGATATCGCACAATGGTCGCTGATGTACTCTGGGTGGTGCTCGACTGGGTGGCAGCCCCAAATTGCAGCTCAGAGTCGACGTTAGGTCGCAGCTTGGATATGACCGGGAGAGATGACCAAAATATTGTTGGTTCCTTCTTGATGCCACCCGGATTGTGATGAATATGTGAGGATTCTCATTGATTTCACACCAAGGTGCATAATCGTATCCATGGAGATAAAAGTTAAAAAGCTGCTTTTGTGTATGAAATCTCTTACGAAAACATACCTGCTGAGAGAATATATTTGGATATCTTTTTCAAGATGTCGTTAACATCTCCCATGAGAAAGAACGGTCTTCTTGCATGTTTCTCCTAAAAAATCTGGGATACGAGAATAAGAATATATTTTGAACCCACTTAACTGCGTACATACACAGAAATCATCAAAAGAATCCATGCTCTTAAGGACTCATACAGAACTTCGGATTATGAAACTCGCAATTATGCAGATTCGTCAATAAAAATTCAATACAAGGTTTTTGAATATAAACATATGAGAATGATGATTGCAATGCGCAAAATATAATTATTTATATGCAAAGAAAGGAAAAACTTAGCTTTTAAGAGGGTTTTTTTGCGTGTAAACTATTGCGTCGCAATATAAACCTTCGTCTTGTCAATAAGAAGGAAAGACTTTTCGTGTCGTTTCCCAAAGACGGCGTCAATTGTGGTGTCAAAAAATTTTGGGTATTGGGGGGGGGGGGGTGTCCATGTACCACGATGTATGTACAATAATAAATAAAAGATAGATAAATATTTACGTGGTTCGACCACAAATGGCCTATGTTAACAGGGCTGCTATTATGTTCCATTAGAATGATGAGAGAGTTTACAGAATGTGTTTCTCTAGATTCTAATCCCCCTTTCATAATAGGGGGTGTCCCCTTTATATAGAGTTAGGGGTTACATTAGGGTAACAAATATGGATGAGTCATATCTTCATGGATTTTGATTTGACTCAGATACTGCTCCTCGGTCTTCTCATTTATCAACGACTCTAGTCGTCCTCATCTTGTTGGAGCGTCCGTTTCTCGCCATCTTGACCGAGGTGCTCGCCATGTGTTATGCTATTATGTGGGCATATATTTTGCCCCCACACACATGTAGGCTCATAATTAGTCCATGTGGAACTATAATTTTTGTATACAACAGATGCCCCCAATTCTTTATGCTTGATGCTTGCATGAAGTATTTTCTTAATGTAGTTGATCGGTAGGCTATTAGGGCGTATGGTTGTCAGTCGAATTCCTATACTTGTAAATTTTTTTGATGGTACTGTTTGATAGTGGCATTTTTGTAAATAATTCAAAAATTAGCAAACCGCCTGTTGATGTAAAAAATTAGATCACTTTAATAATTTAATCACAGATAAATAAATGAGACAAAGAATTTTAAAGTGGTTCAGCCTTATAAGAATGGCCTACGTCCACTGTTGTTTTATTGCTGAGTGTTTGGAAATTCTCGATTACAAGTTATCTCAAGAAATTCCGGTCTGGGGTCCCCCTTACAATGAGGATTGTACAATGTATTTATAGCCCTGAGGCTGTAATGTGAAAGGGTACTACATTAAATGATATACATATGAAAGGGTAATACATTTAATGCCCTCTTTGCATGCGCGTCCAAATGATAAGCATTTAATGAGCATTTAAACTGTTGGTATCCTTTTTCGAGGTGCAGCTCGGACCGCCATGAGTTGCTCGGACCGCCTAAGCTTCTCGGTATTTAAGAGTTCCTCGGAGAGGCATTGTTCCTCGGAGCTTGTGAGTTCCTCGGGGAACTAGTCTTCCTCTTTGTAGCCTTATTCCTCGGAGCGAGTGGGTTCCTCGGAAGTATTTGCTGTTTCCATATAGATAGCCACGTGTCTTCATATGATTTGTCCATGTCAACAGATTAAATTTTGTATCAACAGAAGCCCCCAATGTTTCATAGTTCAAAATTTGAGGAGTATGGAACATTCTTTCTCGGATTATGGTAGCTTCAAATAGTCTTCCTGATTTTTAGGAGCGTTTCCCTTGTATTTATTTCTCCTTCCCAATTCGTAGAATCATGCTTTTTGGACTTTTTTGTGTGCTTCGATTCCCGGGTTACTTTTCATCTTCTTAGCCACTGTTGTCCACTTCGATTCCAGTGTCACTTTTCTTCTTTTTATCCGTTGTTTCCGCTTTGATTCCCGCGCTACTTTTCATTTTTTTAGCCGCCGATAACGTAATCATCATTTTTTGTAATCATTACTTCACCATTTCCCAAGGCAAGGTATTTAAACTTCACAGACGCTCCCATCGTCTTCTACCTTTCCAAATTTTCGCCTTTTGAGTTTTACATCGTCTCTTCCTACTCTCTTGTGCGTTCATCTTTTCCGTCGTTCATTGTCAGCAGATCCATTCTTTTCCTGTCAGATCTTCTTCCTTCATCTTTATTTCTTTATTCACCTTGGTTTACCCTGTTGAGTCTCTTGAGAAATTTCGTTCTGATTTCTCCATTCCCTCTTGGGTTGTCTTGGAAGAGCTTTTTGAGCCTTCTAATTACTTCCATTTGGCTGAGGGACATTGGTTCCCCAGTCTCTTTTTTGCCGAGTGTGGATTTTCTTTTCCACCAAATTCCTTGTGTCTGGAATTCTATCAGTATTTTGACGTTGTTCCTGCACGAATAGCCCCCAACACATGGAGAATAGTTAATGGGGTGCATAAGTTAAATCAAGTGCATGGAACTCGTATAGGAATTCAAGAAATCATGTACTGCTATAGATGGGTAGTCAATGAAAATATTTATTATTTAAAAACTAGATTTTTAAACAGAGCCTTAGTAGTTAATCTCTCTAATGCCAATAGGGATTATTTTGAACATGGGGTTGTCATAAAAAATTGGCAACACCCTCCATTGACTGGAGATGAGGTTTACCAGGGTCCCAGATGCCCTCCTTATGGCAATGGGATAGGTTACTTTTATTTCATTTTATTTTGAAATTATGCTTCTTTTGTGTTTGATAAAATATGCCACTGATAACAATGTTTATTTATTTGCAGTTGATAGCAAGAGAAAGTGCCCCAAAGAGGCAGATGTCAATATAAGGCATTTGAAACTTATCTGGAGTCTACATCAAAGTGTTTTCGACGAGAACATTAGATCAGCTTCGTATCTGCTCCAGTACAAGAGCTACACCACTTCCTTCACTGCTCGTCCAGTGATTAGTGAATCAGAGCCAGTTCCAGCTTCCACAAGCTCATCGCCTGAATCCCATATTCCTTTAAGTGAAAGGATGAAGAAAAGAAGAACTCCTGCTCTGTTTGAGAAAACTGCCTCCGGTTCTAGGGAGGTAAAAAGGATTAGGATTGATGTCCCAAGGGAGGGGACAAAGAAGACTGATGCAGCTCCTCCAGCTGCTCCTGCTAAAGTCGCCGAGAAGCCTACAGTGGCTCCGAGCAGGTCTGCTGCTCCTGGAGAGGTGATTGTGATATCACCGACCAAGGGTTCTTCCTTGGTTGAATCTATACCTGTTCCCCCGAGGAGGCTGAAGAAAAGCTCCTCGGTCAATTTGGCTGACACCACTACTCAGCCCCCAGCTGCTGGGATTGTAGTTCCCACTTTTGTTCCTCCGAGCTCTGCCATGAGCTCGGTGAAGTCCCGGACCATTCCCGAGGTCCAAGGTAATGAAGATAATCTTACTCAGGACATGGTTACTTCTTTGGCTGCTCGTCATCTTGCTTCAGTAAGTCTCTTTACTTTGAACTTTTTATATTTTCCTTTGTCATTTCTGTTTCTAACTTGCTTTTTTTCTGTTCACAGTTGACGAGCTGCTTTAATATAATCCTGAAGAAGGATGAAGCGATTAAGGCTTCTTGCTCCTCGTCCAGCGTGGAAGGAGCTTTGGAAGAAGCTACCAAGTCTCTGGCAGATTCTCACCAGAAATATGCTGATGACAAAGCTGTCTGGGAGAAGAAACTTGCCTCCAACGAGCAGGAGAAAGCTCGAGTTGTTGATGCCTCCAAGGAGTTGGAGAAGAGAATAAATGCATTGGAGAAGGTAAATAAGGAGCTTGAAGAGAAGCTTAAAGCTGCTGGAGAGTTGGAAAATAAACTCAAGGCTGCCGAGGAGGATTTGGCCAAACTTCAGGAAGTAGGTCGACAGAAGGAGGAGGCATAAAATAAATTGAAGGCTGCTGAGAACCTACTGTCCGAGAAGCTTGACTTGGAGAAGATCAAGAGGAAAGATACTGTGAAGAAGTCCTTCAGCTCTGGCTGGGACAAGGGGTGGAACAAGGGGTGTGCTGCCATGGTATCTCAAGTGGACTATGGCAGTCTAAAGTATTTTAGGGATGGATGGGTTGCTTCCCTTCAGGAAATGAAGGTCAACGAATCATCCGAGCTCTTTCAGCGACATATCCCTGGTCCCCCTCCTACTCCAAAAGAATTAGAAGAGGACGAAGCTAGCTCTGAGGAGTCTTCCATGGTGATGGGAGATCACCCCCCAACCATCCAATATGCTGACGAGCAAGTCGTTTCTTCTTCCGAGCAACAGCTGGTGCTCTCCGAACAACCCACAGTTCCCACCGAGCAACCTGCTTCCTCTTACCAACCTCCCGAGAAGGTTTTGGGAGATAAGGAAAAGGTGTAGTGTTGTTCGGGCTTATCTTTATATTTTTATTCTTTTGTCAAATGTAATCCAGAACTTGTAACTCTGAATTGTATGATCTAATAAAACTTGAATTTTTTTGCATATTGTTGTCTATCTTTCATACATACTCTGCTTATTATTCTTATTGATGATTGCTCTTTCTTTCTCTGCTAGTTTCTGGCCAGGATGGAATTGCTATCTGTCCATGATATAAAGTTGCTGCGATAATGTAATGAGTACTTCAAGGCTGGTCACACAGACCTGAGTGCTGCACAAGTTGCCGACATCCTTGGTCAGGATGCTTCAGAACAGGCAGTGGAAGCATATAAGTACCTGAAGTGTCTGCTTGATCGAGCGGTAGCCAATAATGTGGCTTACTACGAAATGATCGAGGATCTACAAGGCACCCTTGAAGACCTTCAGCTTCAATATAAAGAATCCACTGCCTTGTTGCATGAGAGTTATGAGAAAAAGTATAAACTGATCGTTGCTGACAAGGGCTACGAGAAGCTTTTTGTCGGGTATGATATAAGGGAGATAACTTTGAAGGGTGAAGTCGAGGAGTGCAGACAGATTGCCAAGCTGCTGGAGCAAGAGAACAACAACTTGCAAAAAGAGCTATCACAATTGAAGTCTGCAGCTTCTTCTTCAACAGCCCTAATCCCAGTGACTGACGAGGGATTTTCATTCTTAGAGGTTGAAAATGCCAAGTTGAGGGATGAATTGGACAACTTGAAGAGGTCGGGCCCTTCCACATCTTCTAGGGGATGAGCAAGAGCTCCTCGGGGACGAGGAAGAGCAGCTCGGGTCCTTGTCGAGGAACAGAGAACTCAGTCTGCGTTAGAGAACCAAGCTTTCCAATTAATGGCGAAGAACCAGGCTTTGTCTGATATGTCAAAGAAAATTAGGGACTTGGAAAAACAGCTGTCTGCGCAGAAGTCAGTCTTGGAGAATAAGGAGCTTTTCATCAAGAGTCTCCACGAGCAGCTAGAGAGGCTAACATATCAATTCCACAAACAGCCCAGGGAGTTCTGGATGGCTGGATACAACGAAGCACTATTCCACCTGGACGAACGTATCCAGAATGCCAACAATGAGGGCTACAATCAAGGCTGGCTGAATGCCTTAGGAGTGTTGACGCTCGAACAAGGCCATTATCTGTGGGACTACCATGATCCCGGGTTACTCGACTTGCCTGTGCCACCATACAATTTGGAGATGGATTGGATCCCTGCTCGGGCCATTCCTCGGAGCTTAATTTCAAAGTACCTCGATGACTACAATCTTCACTCTCAAGTCGAGGTATCTCGTCCCGAGCATCTTTTAGATCGACCATCCGTGATGAATACAAGGATGTTTAAAGATCTTAATTTCATCAATTCTCCTCTGTCTTTAAATGATCCGCCTGCTGGCGAGGAACCTGTGTCAAAAGCAGAGGGGAAGAGACCAGTAGAATAGGAATTTTTTGATGTAATAGTTAGTATACATTTCAATATCAATGTACTTGTAATTTATTTTGAATTCAATGAAAGACTTTCATTTTTGTTTGCAAATCTTGATTGTTACTGTCTTGTAATTATCAAACACTTTATATTTATGCATATCTGTTAAAAAGATAGCAATATTGTGTTTTTTGTCAACCATCTCAGTAACAATTAAAAAGTTATAAGTATCAATAATGTTGCTCGATCACTTAATAATAAAGTAATGAGTATAAAAATGTTTATTAAAATTTTTCCAACCAACTAAGGTTGTTAACTTATGCTTGTCGACCAACTACAGTTAGTGGGTTTTTATCCCCGACCAACCATACTTGGTAGATTTTTCTCTTAAATGTTTCCGATCAACCAAGGTCGGTAAATGTTCATTTTCGACCAACTACGATTAGTGGGTTTTTATCCCCGACTAACCATACTTGGTAGATTTTTATCTTTTTCATAAAATGCGTCCGACCAACCAAGGTCGATAAATTCTACTTGTCGACCAACTACAGTTAGTGGGTTTTTATCCCCGACCAACCATAGTTAGCAACTTTTGCATCTTCTGGAATAATCTTACCTCCCGACCAACATAAGTTGGCATTTTCGAGAATGTACGTACCTTCCGACCAACATAAGTTGGCATTTGAAAGCATATTTTGATTCCTAGCCAAACAGGTTGGCATTTTTAGGAATATATCGTTTCCTAGCCAAATAGGTTGGCATTTTTAGGAATATATCATTTCTTAGCCAAACATGTTGGCATTTTTAGGAATATATCGTTTCCTAGCCAAACAGGTTGGCATTTTTAGGAATATATCGTTTCCTAGCCAAACAGGTTAGCATTTTTAGGAATATCTTGTTTCTTAACCAACCGAAGTTGGCATTTTTAGGAATATTTTGTTTCTTAACCAACCGAAGTTGGATTTTTTAGGAATATTTTGTTTCCTAACCAACCGAAGTTGGCATTTTTAGGAATATTTTGTTTCCTAACCAACCGAAGTTGGCATTTTTAGGAATATCTCACTGAGCAGTCTGAGCTTTGCCGAGTAGTGTGTAGCACTAGTATTCCCCGAAAAATTTTCAATAAAAGGAGAGACTTTGGAAGAATATCTTCATTTTATTCATACTGATGGAACTGTGTTACATATACATCACTGATAATACTTGCGCAGATGCTCTGCATTCCATGCATTCTTAAACTCCTCGCCTTCTAAAGTCTCTATTCGATAAGTTCCTGGTCGAACAACTTCTGTAACTCGGTATGGTCCATGCCGGTTTGCTTCCAACTTATTGTGTTTTTGAATTACTTTCTTCAGCACATAGTCTCCTTCTTTCAGGTCGCACTTCTTCACCCTTTTGTTGTAGAACAAAGTTGTTCGCTACTGGTAAGCAGCATTTCGAATGGCTTCTTCTTCTCTAACTTCCTCAAGCATATCTAAATACAGTCTTCTCATTAAGTCGCTGACATGGGAATTGAAATTTAGTACCCTGTGTGTTGGGAGGCCCAACTCGGCAGGTATGACAGCTTCACTTCCAAACGCCAGAATGTATGGTGATTCTCCAGTTGCTACTCGGGGAGTAGTTCGGTAAGCCCAAAGTACTGATTGTAGCTCGTTGATCCAGTTTGCTTTTGTATCATCCAATCGTTTTTTCAAACCGTTCAGCAGCGTTCTGTTTGTCACTTCAGTTTGTCCATTTCTTTGAGGATGGCCTGGTGCTGAATGAACCTTCAAAATGTTTGACCGATGACAATAGGCGACAAACTCCTCGTTATCAAATTGTGTTCCATGGTCTGTGATGAAGGCATGAGGGAGACCATATCGACAAATGATGTTCTTCCAAACAAATTGGTACACCTTCTCGTACGTCATGTCAACGAGTGGCTTAGCTTCTACCCATTTAGTAAAATATTCCACTGCGACGACGAGGTACTTGAACCTTCGTCGGGTCATTGGCAATGGCCCAACCAGGTCAATTCCCCACATGGCAAATGGCCAAGGGGAAGTTATGGGTGTCAACAAGGCTTGTGGAGTTCTTCGGATTGAGGAAAAGCGCTGGCACTTGTCACATTTCTTGGCGTAGGCTATACAATCAGCCCTCATCATCGTCCAGTAGTATCCTTGCGTCATCACCCTTTGTAAAAGCGTCCGACCTGCTACATGTGCTCCATAAGACCCTTCGTGGATCTCTTCAATTAATTCTTTCACCTCGGAGGGATGTACACATCTCTGCAAACCTGCCATAATTCCTCATCTATATAAAACACCATTAGTTAGTACATACCGAGCAACTTTAAACTTCAACTTTTTGGCAGCGAGCTTGTCAATTGGCAATTCTCCCTTCTCGATATACGTCCTGATGGAATCCATCTAAGATGGTCCTAAATCAAGGGTGATAAAGTTTATCGTCAGATCTTCATCTATGCTCTGACCAGCTAACACTTCAATTGGGATTGTTCGTCGTATCTCGGTGCGAGTAGCTGATGCTAGTCAAGCTAGGGCGTCTGCTCTCACATTCTCCATTCTTGGTATCCTGATCAGCTGAATAGCGGCAAATTTTGATACCAGCTCCTTTGCCTTTGCGTGATATCTGATCATTAATTCTCCTCTAAATGCATATATTCCCATAATTTGATTTATGATCAATTGAGAATCACTGAAAACAATGACCTATTGTGCCTCCATACTTTTTGCTAAACCAAGTCCTGCAATCATGGCCTCTTACTCAGCCTCATTGTTGGAAGCTTTGAATTGGAAACGCAAGGCGTATTCCGTATCGACCTCATTCGGAGTGCTCAAAACTATCCCCGCGCCGTATCCAGTAATGCAAGATGAGCCATCTACATATAGTTTCCATATAGGTAACTCGTCTTCAAATTTATGATCAGTTAGAGTTCCTCGGTGAAATATTTGTTCCTTCCTTTCCTCCTCGGATTTTTCTTGCTCTTCGTCGATCATTTCTTCTTGCCCTTTTACCAACCGGAGTTGGTATGAGCCCGAAGTTAATGATCTTGTAACATTCATTAGCCCTTCTACCAACCGGAATTGGTTTGAGCTAGTGTCTGTTGATCCTGTAACATCCACAGGTTGATCAGCGATCAACTTTTGTTTCTCATCCAGAGTCCTCACAACTATCTCTGCATCGCATCCTGTAACATCCACACACCCTTTTACAATCGGAATTGGTCTGAGCCTGTGTTTGTTGATCCTATAATATCCACAGGTTGATCAGCGAGCAACTTTTGTTCCTCGGAGATATCAGGATAGGTGAACTCTGCTACAGCCTGCCCTTTAAGCGATGATCTGGGTTCATAGACTATTGCCCGAGCTCTATTGCCCAATACATCAATCTTCCTGATTTTTCTGGCTTATGTAGGGCTTGAATCAATGGCATATCAGTATATACTACTATGGTATGAGCCTGGAAATATGTCCTCATTCTCCTACTCGCCTCAATCAGCGCCAGTGCCAATTTCTCCAACCTTGGATATCTGATTTCTGCTCCTCGGAAGGCTTTACTTGTGTAGTAAATTGGCTTTTGTACTCCATTCTCCACTCTGATTAACGCCGAGCTAAATGCATTCTCGAACACAGCAAGGTACAAGTACAATTTTTCTCCCATCACTGGCCTGAACAACAGTGGAGGTGCTCCCAAGTATCTCTTCAAGTCTTGAAAAGCCTTCTCACATTCATTATTCCACTCAAAAGTCTTTCTGAGTGTCTTGAAGAATGGGAGATATCTACCAGTTTTTCGTGACACAAATCTGTTGAGTGCCACTACTCGTCTTGTGAGACTTTGTACTTCCTTCTTCGTCGTTGGAGATCGCAGCCCTAATAGAGCTTTGATCTTTTCAGGATTTGCTTCAATGCCTCGTTGATTGACAATGTACCCGAGAAACATGCCTTCTCGTACTCCAAAGGTGCACTTCGTCGGGTTCAGCTTCATTTGATATTTATCTAGTTGATCAAAAGTCTGACTTAAGTCAACTAGATGATCGATAGCTTTCTTGCTTTTCATCAGCATATCGTCAACATAGACTTCCATATTGTCACTGATTTGTTCAGCAAAGACCTTGTTCATCAGCCTCTGATATGTCGCACCTGCATTTTTCAAACCAAAAGGCATAATATTATAATAATAAGTTCCCCTGGGGGTAATGAAAGAAGTACTTTCCCTGTCTTCAGGTTTCATTTTAATTTGATTGTAGCCCGAATAAGCATCCATGAAGCTCAGCAACTCGTGTCCCGAGGTAGCATCCACCAGTTGATCAATTCGGGGCAATGGAAAATGATCCTTTGGGCATGATTTGTTGAGGTCGGTGAAGTCCACACACATCCTCCACTTGTTGTTTTTCTTCTTTACCATCACCACATTAGCTAACCAATCTGGATATTTAACATCTTCAATGAAATAAGCTTTCTGGAGCTTCAAAACTTCCTCCTGTATAGCTTGATTCTTCTCGGGACTAAATACTCTTCTTCTCTGCTTTACAGGCTTGATCTCCTGATTCACATTGAGCTCGTGACATAAGAAGTTTGGGTCTATCCCAGGCATATCTTCATGACTCCACGCAAAAGTTTGTCTTTTACTTCTAAGGAAAATTATCAATTCCTGTTTTAATGAGGCTTCCAACGATGAACCTATTTGAGTAGTTCGATCAGGGTGCTCGTCGTCCAGAATGATGTTTTCAGTAGCTTCCACCACTTGACCCTTCACGAGTTGCGACTCATCTCGAGGATCCAATGTTTCAATTTCTGCACCTTCATCCACTTGATAAGTAGTGGTCTTTTTCTTTGATTCTTCCAGTTCTTCTTGCTCGGCGGATGAATAATAGCATTTTCCGAGCTACTTTATGATCACCTTTCACAACTCCTACTCCAAAGTTTATTGGAAATTTTAGGCACTGATGGACTGTAGATGGCACAGCCTCGAACTTCTTCAATCCTACTCTTCCCATGATGATATTGTACGATGACTGGATATTCTTGTCCATCACGAAGAAACGTATTCTTTCTGTCCGACAAGCAGGCCACGTACCAATAAATATATCCAACTTGATCGTCCCAAGTGGAAATACTTTCTCGCTAGCAAAACCGATGAGGGGTCTGTGGCAAGGATCCAGTTGAGATAGCTTTAGATTCAAACTATCGAAACACGAGTAGAACATAATGTCGGCTGAGCTACCATTGTCGACCAGCACTCTTGAAATCATGACTTCCTTCATTCTCATTTTGATCACCAGCGGGTCATCATGAGGATATAAAACACTCGCAAGGTCATTTTTTGAAAAACCGATAACCAATTTCTCATTGTTCACCTTTCTCGGACGATCTTCCTCAGCTAGATTTATTCGCTGAATGTACGAGCAAGCTTGTGCCTCACCGAGGTAAGCTTTTCTTTCTGCAGTAAGGTCTCCTCCTCCTGTATCTCCTCCTGTAATAACATTACAATCAAATGACCCAAAGCATATTGAAAATACCTCTCATTCTGGCTGCCTTGGTTTCTTGGGAAGATCGGGGTCATCTTCTGGATCAACTTCATGGTTTCTCTTCTTATTCTCCTCTGCTCGATAAGGGTATCTAGACCTCTCTCTATTTCGGTCGTTGTTTCTTCTTTCGCCTCCCCGATCAACATATTTTGCTCGCTTTCCTCGTCGGATGAGTGTTTCAATCTCATTCTGAAGAGCTATGCAATTTTTGGTCATATGGCCATGATCCTTGTGGAATTCGCAATATTTTTCCCTATTCCTCGTGTCAGGGTCTGCCTTCATTTTCTTTGGCCAGTTTAACTCCTCGCTGTTCTTGATTTCTTCCAGGACGTGGTTGATATTTACCTTCAAACGTGTGTAATTATCAAATATCCTCAAGACCTCCCATGACGACCTATTTTTGGATTATTTCTCACCACCATTGTTCTTATGTTCTTTCTTCTTAGCTTTATCACCTTTCACCTTGGTTTCTTTGGCGTCCATATTCTTCTTCGCAGACATAGCCTCCTCGACATTCATAATCTTGTACGCTTTTCCCATCAGGTCCGACATGGTTCGAGGTGGATCTTTGGCCAAAGTGTAGTACTACTTGTTCGGCAGTAGTCCACTCATCAAAGCGGTAATCGTTGTCTTCTCCTCATAATCAATGACTTTAAGTTTCTCGTTATTAAACGAGTTATATAATCTCTGGTACTCTCACCAGCTTTTTGTCTAACACTTAACAAATGTGCTACTCGTTTAACTTGCTTTGCCCCAAAGAAGAAATTCCCAATGAATAGCTCGGACAGTTGAAGAAAAGTTAAAATCTTACCCCTAGGAAGGCTATTATACCATATTTGAGCAGATCCGGTAAGTGTTCCCGAGAATGCTCTGCATCTCATCTCATCTGGGACAGCATAGATGTCGGCTGCAGCTTGGTATTGTTCTATAGGAAGGATAGGGTCAGTCTTTCCATCATACTTGGGAGTCACAACAGGTGCTTTGAACTTTGATGGTGTTGGAAAATCAACAATGTCCTGGACAAAAGGTGTTCCTCGAACAAAGGTTCGCTGTAGAGGATTCTTGGCCTTAGCCATTTCCCCTAATCTATCCTCCAGCCTTTGAATAGATCCTTTCCATGCATCATTTCCTTCCTCGGGCCTATTGGTTCGAGCAACTGATCGCGTTGAAGTAGCTTCCTGGGATTTATCCTGATGAGCAACTGGTCGGTCATAGGATTTATCTTGACGAGCAGCTGGTCGCGACTGGGCAGATCCTTCCCTTAAATTTGATGGTCGTCGAAAGCTCCTCGACGCTGCATTAAGAGGACTTTTGTTCCTCCTAGGGCCTAATCGGTCGAAAGGAGAAACCCTACTTAATCTTTCCAACGCGCTGGTCCTTTCTGGGGAGAGGGTGACACGTTGTTCAGTATCCGTGGCTCGCACAGACGAAGTTCGCCCAGGTTGATAAGAGAAATCATCAGATTCTTCATTGCGATGTGAGTTAGTACGCCTAGTACGTGAAGAAGGCGCACGGGTATTTCTTTGAATGCTTCGTGGTCCGGAATGGGCTTATGCACCGCCATGGAGGGTTTGGATGAGTTGTCGCATTGTTTCTTGCATGACGGTCTGGCCTTGAGCCAGATTTGCCATTATTCCAGTCAGATCTGGAATAATTGGTGGAGCAGACAAATTTGAAGGGGTTCCAGCATTTCGATTGCTGGATTTAGGAATATCCGCCATTGGTAATGGATTATTTTTGATGAAAAATGATATTATCAGTCGTTTCCCACAGACGGCGCCAATCTGTTGATGTAAAAAATTAGATCACTCTAATAATTTAATCACAGTTAAATAAATGAGACAAAGAATTTTAAAGTGGTTCAGCCTTATAAGAATGGCCTACGTCCACTGTTGTTTTATTGCTGAGTGTTTGGGAATTCTCGATTACAAGTTATCTCAAGAAATTCCGGTCTGGGGTCCCCCTTACAATGAGGATTGTACAATGTATTTATAGCCCTGAGGTTGTAATGTGAAAGGGTACTACATTAAATGATATACATATGAAAGGGTAATACATTTAATGCCCTCTTTGCGTGCCCGTCCAAATAATAAGCATTTAATGAGCATTTAAACTGTTGGTATCCTTTTTCGAGGTGCAGCTCGGACCTCCATGAGTTGCTCGGACCGCCTAAGCTTCTCGGTATTTAAGAGTTCCTCGGAGCTTGTGAGTTCCTCGGGGAACTAGTCTTCCTCGTTATAGCCTTGTTCCTCGGAGCGAGTGGGTTCCTCGAAAGTATTTGCTGTTTCCATGTATATAGCCACGTGTCTTCATATGATTGGTCCATGTCAGCAGATTAATTTTGGTATCAACACCGCCAAAGGGAATATTGGTATTTTTCCCGTATAAAGCTGTGTCATCGTGAGGATGTCAATCGTTAGGACATGTAATCATTGTTTTCGCCATTTTAGAGGTAAGTTATAAAAGGGATGAAGCTTTCCATGTTCTCACTTACCTCAAACTTCGTGAACCATCGCCATTTCTTTGTCTTTACACTATCTCTTGTGTGACCGTTTGCTGACATTTTCTTTAGTTCTTGTTGAATACTTAAATCTCTGTAAGCTCCTTTTCTTTCGTTCTAATTTTATTTTCATAATCACGATTCATGTCGTTGACGAGGATTCCTTGGAGGAGTTTAGGGAAAATAATAAAATCCTATCTTGGGTACACTTGGAGATACACAGTGGTCCTATTGACGCTTACTCTTTAGTTGAGGGTCATTGGATCCCAACTGTTGATACCGAAATTAATCTGCTGACATGGACCATTCATATGAATACACGTGGTCATCTACATGGCAACAACAAACACTTACGAGGAACCCACTCGCTCCGAGGAACAAGATTACAACGAGGAAGACTAGTTCCCCGAGGAACTCACAGGCTCTGAGGAACAATGCCTCTCCGAGGAACTCTTGAATACCGAGAAGATTAGGCGATCCGAGCAACTCATGGCGGTCCGAGATGCACCTCGAAGCAGGATACCAACAGTTTAACTGCTCATTAAATGCTCATCATTTGGACGCACACACAAAAAGGGCATTAAATGTATTACCCTTTCATATGTATGCCATTTAATGTATTACCCTTTCACATTACAGCCTCAGGGCTATAAATACATTGTACAATCCTCATTGTAAAGAGACCCCAGATCGGAATTTCTTGAGATAATTTGTAATCGAGAATTCCCATACAAACAGCAATACCAAAACAGTGGACGTATGCCATTCTTATAAGGCTGAACCACTTTAAAATTCTTTGTCTCATTTATCTGTGATTGAATTATTAGAGTGATCTAATTTTTTACATCAACAGATTGGCGCCGTCTGTGGGAAACGACTGATAATATCGTTTTTCGTCAAAAACAACCCATTACCAATGGCGAATATTCCTGAATCCAGCAATCGAAACGCTGGAACCCCTCCAAATCCATCCGCTCCACCAATTATTCCAGATCTGACTGGAATAATGGCAAATTTGGCTCAGGGCCAGACAGTCATGCAAGAAACAATGCGACAACTCATCTAAACCCTCCATGGCGGTGAATCAGCCCATTCCGGACCACGAAGCATTCAAAGAAATACCCGTGCGCTTTCTTCGCGTACTAGGCGTACTAACTCACATCGCAATGAGGAATCTGATGATTTCTCTTATCAACCTGGGTGAACTTCGTCAGTACGAGCCACGAATACTGAACAACGTGTCACCCTCTCCCCAGAAAGGACCAGCGCATTGGAAAGATTAAGTAGGGTTTCTCCTTTCGATCGATTAGGCCCTAAGAGGAACAAAAGTCCTCTTAATGCAGCGTCGAGGAGCTTTCGATAACCATCAGATTTAAGGGAAGGATCTGCCCAGTCGCGACCAGCTGCTCGTCAAGATAGATCCTATGACCGATCAGCTGCTCGTCAAGATAAATCCCAGGAAGCCACTTCAACGCGATCAGTTGCTCGAACCAATAGGCCCGAAGAAGGAAATGATGCATGGAAAGGATCTATTCAGAGGCTGGAGGATAAATTAGGAGAAATGGCTAAGGCCAAGAATCCTCTATAACGAACCTTTGTTCGAGGAACACCTTTTGTACAGGACATTTTTTATTTTCCAACACCATCAAAGTTCAAAGCACCTGTTGTGACTCCCAAGTATGATGGGAAGACTGACCCTGTCCTTCATATAGAACAATACCAAGCTGCAGCCGACATCTATGCTGTCCCAGATGAGATGAGATGCAGAGCATTTTCGGGAACACTTACCGGATCTGCTCAAATATGGTATAATAGTCTTCCTCGGGGTAAGATTTCAACTTTTCTTCAACTGGCCGAGCTATTCATTGGGAATTTCTTCTTTGGAGCAAAGCCAGTGAAACGAGTAGCTCATTTGTTAAGTGTTAGACAAAAAGCTGGTGAGAGTACCAGAGATTATATAACTCGTTTTAATAACGAGAAACTCGAAGTCATTGATTATGAGGAGAAGACAGCGATTACCGCTTTGATGAGTGGACTACTGCCAAACAAGTTGTACTACACTTTGGCCAAAGATCCACCTCGAACCATGTCGGATCTGATGGGAAAAGCGTCCAAGATTATGAATGCCGAGGAGGCCATGTCTGCGAAGAAGAATATGGACGCCAAAGAAACCAAGGTGGAAGGTGATAAATCTAAGAAGAAGGAACATAAGAACAATGGTGGTGACAAACAATCCAAAAATAGGTCGTCATGGGAGGTCTTGAGGAAATTTGATAATTACACACCTTTGAAGGTAAATATCAACCACGTCCTATAAGAAATTAAGAGCAACGAGGAGTTAAACTGGCCAAAGAAAATGAAGGCAGAACCTGACACGAGGAATAGGGAAAAATATTAGGAGTTCCACAAGGATCACGGTCATATGACCAAAAATTGCATAGCTCTTCAGAATGAGATTGAAACACTCATCCGACGAGGAAAGCTAGCAAAGTATGTTGATCGGGGAGGCGAAAGAAGAAACAACGACCGAACTAGAGAGAGGTCTAGATCTCCTCGTCGAGCAGAGGAGAACAACAAGAGAAACCATGAAGTTGATCCAAAGGATGACCCCGATCTTCCTAAGAAACCAAGGCAGCCAAAACGAGAGGTATTTTCAATATGCTTTGGGTCATTTGATTGTAATGTTATTATAGGAGGAGATGCAGGAGGAGGAGACCTTACTACAGAAAGAAAAGCTTACCTCGGTGAGGCTCAAGCTTGCTCGTACATTTAGCGAATAAATCTAGCTGAGGAAGATCGCCCGAGAAAGGTAAACAAGGAGAAATTGGTTATCGGTTTTTCAAAAAATGACCTTGCAGGTGTTTTATATCCTCATGATGACCCGCTGGTGATCAAAATGAGAATGAAGGAAGTCATGATTTCAAGAGTACTGGTCGACAATGGTAGCTCGACATACATCATGTTCTACTCGTGCTTCGATAGTTTAAATCTAAAGCTATCTCAACTGGAGCCTTGCCACAGACCCCTAATTGGTTTTGCTGGTGAGAAAGTATTTCCACTTGGGATGATCAAGTTGGATATATTCATTGGTACATGGCCTACTTGTCGGACAGAAAGAATACGTTTCTTCGTGATGGACAAGAATGTCCAATCATCGTACAATATCATCATGGGAAGAGTAGGATTGAAGAAGTTCGAGGTTGTGCCATCTACAGTGCATCAGTGCCTAAAATTTCCAATAAACTTTGGAGTAGGAGTTGTGAAAGGTGATCAGAAAGTAGCTCGGGAATGCTATTATTCATCCGCCGAGCAAGAAGAATTGAAAGAATCAAAGAAAAAGACTACTACCTATCAAGTGGATGGAGGTGCAGAAATTGAAACATTGGATCCTCGAGATGAGTCGCAACTCGTGAAGGGTCAAGTGGTGGAAGCTACCGAAAACATCATTCTGGACGACGAGCACCCTGAGCGAACTACTCAAATAGGTTCGTCGTTGGAAACCTCATTAAAACAGGAATTGATAACTTTCCTTAGAAGCAGAAGACAAACTTTTGCATGGAGTCATGAAGATATGCCTGGGATAGACCCAAACTTCTTATGTCACGAGCTCAATGTGAATAAGGAGATCAAGCCTATGAATCAGAGAAGAAGAGTATTCAGTCCCGAGAAGAATCAAGCCATACAGTAGGAAGTCGAGAAGCTCCAGAAAGCTATTTTCATTGAAGATGTTAAATATCCATATTGGTTAGCTAATGTGGTAATGGTAAAGAAGAAAAACAACAAGTGGAGGATGTGTGTAGACTTCACCGACCTCAACAAAGCATGCCCAAAGGATCACTTTCCACTGCCCCGAATTGATCAACTGGTGGATGCTACCTCGGGACACGAGTTGCTGAGCTTCATGGATGCTTATTCTGGCTACAATCAAATTAAAATGAAACCTGAAGACAGGGAGAGTACTTATTTCATTACCCCTCAGGGAACTTATTGTTATAATGTTATGCCTTTTGGTTTAAAAAAACAGGTGCGACATATCAGCGGCTGATGAACAAAGTCTTTGCTGAAAAAATCAGTTGCAATATGTAAGTCTATGTTGACGACATGCTGACGAAAAGCAGGAAAGCTGCCGATCATCTAGTTGACTTAGGTCAGACTTTTGATCAACTAGATAAATATCAAATGAAGCTGAACCCGACGAATTGCATCTTTGAAGTACGAGAAGGCATGTTTCTCGGGTACATTGTCAATCAACGAGGCATTGAAGCAAATCCTGAAAAGATCAAAGCCCTATTAGAGCTGCGATCTCCAACGACGAAGAAAGAAGTACAGAGTCTCACAGGACGAGTAGCAGCATTCAACAGATTTGTGTCACGAGCAACTGATAGATGTATCCCATTCTTCAAGACACTCAGAAAGACTTTTGAGTGGAATGATGAATGGGAGAAGGCTTTTCAAGACTTGAAGAGTTACTTGGGAGCACCTCCACTGTTGTCCAGGCCAGTGATGGGAGAAAAATTGTACTTGTACCTTGTAGTATCCGAGAATGCAGTTAGCTCGGCGTTGATCAGAGTGGAGAATGGAGTACAAAAGCCAATTTACTACACAAGTAAGACCTTTCGAGGAGCAGAGATCAGATATCTAAGGCTGGAAAAATTGGCACTGGCGCTTATTGAGGCGAGTAGGAGAATGAGGCCATATTTCCAGGCTCATACTATAGTAGTATATACTGATATGCCATTGAGGCAAGCCCTGCATAAGCCAGAAAAATCAGGAAGATTGATGTACTGGGAAATAGAGCTCGGTGAATATGATATAGTCTATGAACCCAGATCATCGCTTAAAGGGCAGGCTATAGCAGACTTTACAGCGGAGTTCACCTATCCTGATATCTCCGAGGAACAAAAGTTGCTCGTTGATCAACCTGTGGATGTTACAGGATGTGACGCAGAGATAGTTGTGAGGACTCCGGACGAGAAATAAGAGTTGCTCGCTGATCAACCTGTGGATGTTACAGGATCAACAAACACTAGCTCAGACCAACTCTGGTTGGTAAAAGGGCAAGTGGATGTTATAAGATCATTGACTTCGGGCTCAGACCAACTCCGGTTGGTAAAAGGGCAAGAAGAAATGATCGACGAAGAGCAAGAAAAATCCGAGGAGGAAAGGAAGGAACGAATATTTCACCGAGGAACTCTAACTGATCAGAAATTTGAAGACGAGTTACCTATATGGAGACTATATATAGATGGATCATCTTGCACTGCAGGATGCGGCGCGGGGATAGTTTTGAGCACTCCGGATGAGGTCGATATGGAATACGACTTGGGTTTCCAATTCAAAGCTTCCAACAATGAGGCTGAATATGAGGCCATGATTGCAGGACTTGGTTTAGCAAAAATTATCGATGCACAACAGGTCATTGTTTTCAGTTATTCTCAATTGATCATAAATCAAATGATGGGAGTATATGCAGTTAGAGGAGAATTAATGATCAGATATCATGCAAAGGCAAAGGAGCTGGGGTCAGAATTTGTCGCTATTCAGATGGTCAGAATACCAAGAATGGAGAATGCAAAAGAAGATGCCCTAGCTCGACTAGCATCAGCTACTCGCACCGAGCTACGACGAACAATCCCAATTGAAGTGTTAGTTGGTCGGAGCATAGATAAAGATCTGACGATGAATTTTATCACCCTTGATTTAGGACCATCTTGGATGGATTCCATCAGGGCGTATATTGAGGAGGGAGAATTACCAATTGACAAGCTCGTTGCCAAAAAGTTGAAGTTTAAAGCTACTCAGTATGTATTAACTAATGGTGTTTTATATAGACGAGGAATTATGGCAGGTTTGTAGAGATGTGTACATCCCTCCGAGGTGAAAGAATTAATTGAAGAAATCCATGAAGGGTCTTGTGGAGCACATGTAGCAGGTCGGACGCTTTTACAAAGGGTGATGACGTAAGGATACTACTGGCTGACGATGAGGGCTGATTGCATAGCCTACGCCAAGAAGTGTGACAAATGCCAGCGCTTTTCCTCCATCCGAAGAACTCCGCAAGCATTGCTGACACCCATAACTTCCCCTTGGCCATTTGCCATGTGGTGAATTGACTTGGTTGGGCCACTGCCAACGACCCGAGGAAGGTTCAAGTACCTTGTCGTCGCAGTGGATTATTTTACTAAATGGGTAGAAGCTGAGCCACTCATTGACATGACGTACGAGAAGGTGTACCAATTTGTTTGGAAGAACATCATTTGTCGATATGGTCTACCTCATGCCTTCATCACAGACCATGGAACACAATTTGATAACGAGGAGTTTGCCGCCTATTGTCATCAATCAAATATTTTAAAGGTCCACTCAGCACCAGGCCATCCTCAAAGCAATGGACAAACTGAAGTGACAAACAAAATGCTAATAAATGGCTTGAAGAAAAGACTGGATGATGTAAAATAGAATTGGATCAACGAGCTACAATCAGTACTTTGGGCCTACCGAACTACTCCCCGAGTAGCAACTGGAGAATCACCATACATGCTGGCGTTTGGAAGTGAAGCTGTCATACCTGCCGAGTTGGGCCTCCCAACACACAGAGTACTAAATTTCAATTCCCTTGTCAGCAACTTAATGAGAAGACTGGATTTAGACATGCTTGAGGAAGTTAGAGAAGAAGCAGCCATTAGAAATGCTGCTTACCAGCAGCGAATAACTTTGTTCTACAACAAAAGGGTGAAGAAGTGCGACCTGAAAGAAGGAGACTATGTGCTGAAGAAAGTAATTCAAAAGCACAATAAATTGGAAGCAAACTGGCATGGACCATACCGAGTTACATAAGTTGTTCGACCAGGAACTTATCGAATAGAAACTTTAGAAGGCAAGGAGTTTAAGAATGCATGGAACGCAGAGCACCTACGCAAGTATTATCAGTGATGTATATGTAACACAGTTCCATCATTATGAATAAAATGAAGATATCCTGCCAAAGTTCTTCCTTTTATTGAGAATTTTCCGGGGAATACTAGTGCTACACACTACTCGGCAAAGCTCAGACTGCTCATCAGCAAAATATTCCTAAAAATGCCAACCTCGGTTGGTTAGGAAACAAAATATCCCTAAAAATGCCAACCTCGGTTGGTTAGGAAATAAAAATATTCCTAAAAATGCCAACCTCGGTTGGTTAGGAAACAAAATATTCCTAAAAATGCCAACCTCGGTTGGTTAGAAAACGAAATATTCCTAAAAATGCCAACCTGTTTGGCTAGGAAATGAAATATTCCTAAAAATGCCAACTTGTTTGGCTAGGAAACGAAATATTCCTAAAAATGCCAACCTGTTTGGCTAGGAAACGAAATATTCCTAAAAATGCCAACCTGTTTGGCTAGGAAACAAAATATTCCCCCCAAATGCCAACTTATGTTGGTCGGGAGGTAAGATTATTCCAGAAAGTGAAAAAGTTGCTAACTATGGCTGGTCGGGGATAAAAACCTACCAACTGTAGTTGGTCGACAAAGAAAATTTACCAACCTTGGTTGGTCGGAGACATTTAAGATAAAAGTCTACTAACTATGGCTGGTCGGAGATAAAAATCCATCATCTGTAGTTAGTCGACAAGAAAAATTTACCGATCTTGATTGGTCGGAAACATTTTATGGGTAAAATGATTTCAAAAAGACTAACTATAGCTGGTCGGGGATAAAAACCCACTAACTGTAGTTGGTCGACATGGAGAATCTAACAACCTTCGTTGATTGGAAACATTTTAAACAACATTTTTTATACTCATTACTTTATTATTAAGTGATCGAGCAACAGTATTAATACTTGTAACTTTTTAATTGTTACTGAGTTGGTCGGCAAACAACACAATATTGTTATCTTTTTAACAGATATGCATAAATATAAAGTGTTTGATAAATATAAGACAATAGCAATCAAGATTTGCAAAAATGAAAGTCTTTCATTGAATTCAAAATAAATTACATTGATAATGAAATTACAGTTACATTAATATGTATACTAACTATTACATCAAAAATTCCTATTCTACTGGTTTCTTCCCCTCTGCTTTTGACACAGGTTCATCGCCAGCAGGCGGATCATTTAAAGACAGAGGAGAATTGATGAAGTTGAGATCTTTCAATATCCTGACATTCATCACGGATGGTCGATCTAAGAGATACTCGGGACGAGATACCTCGATTTGAGAATGCAAATTGTAGTCACCGAGATACTTTGAAATTAAGTTCTGAGGAATGGCCCGAGCAGTGATCCAATCCATATCCAAATTGTATGGTGGCACAGGCAAGTCGAGTAACTCGGGATCATAGTACTCCCACAGATAATGACCTTGTTCGAGCTTCAACACTCCTAAGGCATTCAGCCAGCCTTGCTTGTAGCCCTCATTGTTGGCATTCTGGATACGATCGTCCAGGTGGAATAGTGCTTCGTTGTATCCAGCCATCCAGAACTCCCTGGGCTGTTTGTGGAATTGATATGTTAGCCTCTCTAGCTGCTCGTGGAGACTCTTGATGAAAAGCTCCTTATTCTCCAAGACTGACTTCTGCGCAGACAGCTATTTTTCCAGGTCTCTAATCTTCTTTGACATATCAGACAACGCTTGGTTCTTCGCCATTAATTGGAAAGCCTGGTTCTCTAAGGCAGACTGAGTCCTCTGTTCTTCGACAAGAACCCGAGCTGCTCTTGCTCGTCCCCGAGGAGCTCTTGCTCGACCACAAGAAGATGTAGAGGTTCCTGAACTCTTCAAAGTCTCCAACTCGTCCCTCAACTTGGCATTCTCAACCTCTAAGAACGAAAATCCCTTATCGGTCACTGGGATCAAGGCACTAGAAGTGGAAGCTGCAGACTTCAATTGTGACAGTTCCTTCTGCAGGTTGTTATTTTCCTTTTCCAGCAACTCAGCAATCTGTCTGCATTCTTTGACTTCACCTCTAAAGGTTCTCTCCCTTACATCATACCCAGCAAAGAGCTTCTCGTAGCCCTTATCGGCAATGATCTGCTGGTACTTCTTCTCTTACCCCTCATGGAACAAAGTAGTGGATTCTTTATATTAGAGCTGAAGGTCCTCGAGGGTTCTTTGAAGATCCTCGATCATTTCGTAATAAGCAACGTTATTGGCTACAACCCTATCAAGAAGACATTTCAGATATTGATACGCTTCAACTGCCTATTCTGAAGCATCATAACCAAGTATGTCGATAACCTATGCAACACTCAGGTCTGTGTGACCAGCCTTAAAGTACTCATTACATTGTCGCATCAACTTTGTATCATGGGCAGAGAGCAGTTCCATACTGGCCAGAAACTAACAGAGAAATAAGAGCAATCATCAATAAGAAGAATAAGCAGAGTATTAATGAAAGATAGACAACAATATGCAAAAAAGTTCAAATTTTATTAGATCATAATTCAGAGTTACATCTTCTGAGTTACATTTGAAAAAGAGAAACAAAATAAAGAGAAACTCGAACAACACTAAACCTTTTCTTTATATCCCAAACACTTCTCGGGAGGCTGGGATGAAGAGGTAGGTTTCTCGAAGGGAAGAGATAGCTGCTCGGGGAGAATAGGCAGTTGCTCGGAGGAAGAAATGATTTATTGATTTTCCTCATCAGCAGGCTGGATGGCTAGGGCATGATCTCCCATCACCATCGAAGATTCTTCAGAGGTAGCTTCGTCCTCTTCTAATTCTTCTGGAGTTGGAGGGGGACCAGGGATATGTCTCTGGAACAGCTCGGAAGACTCGTCGACCTTCATCTCCTGAAGGGCGGCAACCCATCCATCCCTAAAATATTTAAGACCGCCATAGTCCACTTGCGACACCATGGCGGCCAACCCCTTGTTCCAACCTTTGTCCCAGCCAGAGCTGAAGGACTTCTTCACAGCAGCTTTCCTCTTCAGCTTATCCGAGGAAAATTTCTCAGACAGCAGGTTCTCAGCAGCCTTCAATTTATTTTCTGCTTCCTCCTTTTGCCGACCTACTTCTTGATGCTGCTCCAACCTTTCCTCAGCAACCCTGAGCTTATCTTCTAGCTCTCCAGCAGTTTTGAGCTTCTCTGCGAGCTCTTTATTTGCCTTCTCCAAGGCATTATTTTTCTTCTCCAACTCTTTGGAGGCCTCAACAGCTCGAGCTTTATCCTGCTCGGTGGAGGCAAGCTTCTTCTCCCAGACAATTTTTTCATCAGCATATTTCTGACGAGAATCTGCCAGAGACTTGGTAGCTTCTTCCAGAGCTCCCTCCACGCTGGACGAGGAGCAAGAAACCTTAATCGCTTCATCCTTCTTCAGGATTATATTGAAGTAGCTCGTCAACTGTGAACAAAAAAATAAAGCAAGTTAGAAACAGAAATGACAAAGGAAATATGAAAAATTGAAAGTAAAAAGACTTACAGAAGCAAGGTGACGAGCAGCTAGTGAGGTGAACATGTTCCGAGTAAGGTTTTCTTCAGTACCTTGTACCTCGGGAATGATCAAGGACTTTACCGAGCTCATTGCAGAGCTCGGGGGAACAAAAGTTGGAGCCCCAGTTCCAGCAACTGGGGGCTGAGCAATGGTATCAGCCAAACTGACCGAGGAGCTCTTCTTCAGCCTCCTCGGGGGAACAGGTACCGATTCAACCAAGGAAGAACCCTTGGTCGGTGATATCACAATCACCTCTCCAGGAGCAGCAGACCTGCCCGGAGCCACTGCGGGCTTCTCGGTAATTTTAACAAGAGCCGCTGAAGGAGCTGCATCAGTCTTCTTCGTTCCCTCCCTTGGGACATCAATCTTACTCCTTTTTACCTCCTCAGAACCAGAGGCAGTCTTCTCAAACAAGGCAGGAGGTCTTCTCTTCTTCATCCTTTCACTTAAAGGAATATGGGATTCAGGTGATGAGCTTGTGGAAGCATGAACTGGATCTGATTGACTTATCACTGGACGAGCAGTTAAGGAAGTGGTGTAGCTCTTGTACTGGAGCAGATACGAGGCGGACCTAATTTGCTCGTCGGCAACACTCTGATGCAGACTCCAGATAAGTTTCAGATGTCTTACATTAACATCTGCTTCCTTTGGGCACTTTCTTTTGTTATCAACTGCAAATAAATAAACATTGTTATCAGTGGCACATTTTATCAAACACAAAAGAAACATGATTTTAAAATAAAATAAAATAAAAATAACCTATTCCGTTGCCATAAGGAGGGCATCTGGGACCTTGGTAAACCTCATCTCCAGCTAATGGAGGGTGTTGCCAATTTTTTATGACAACCCCATGTTCAAAATAATCCCTATTGGCATCAGGGAGATTGACTACTAAGGCTCTATTTAAAAATCTAGTTTTTAAATAAAAAATATTATCATTAACTTCCCATCTATAGCAGTACATGATTTCTGGAATTCCTATGCGAGTTCCATGGACTTGATTTAATTTATGCACCCCATTAACTATTCTCCATGTGTTGGGGGCTATTTTCGTAGGAACGACGTCAAAATAATGACAGAATTCCAGACACAAGGGATTTGGTGGAAAAGAAAATCCACACTCAGCAATAAAAAGGCTGGGGAACCAATGTCCCTTAGCCAAATTGAAATAATTAGAAGGCTCAGAAAGCTCTTCCAAGACAACCCAAGAGGGAATGGAAAAATCAGAGCGAAACTTTTCAAGAGACTCAATAGAGTAAACCATGATGATGAATAAAAGAAATGAAGAAGAAAGAAGAAGATCTTACAGAAAAAGAGTAGAGCTGTTGACAATGAACGACGGAAAAGATGAACGCACAAGAGAGTAGGAAGAGACGACGTAAAACTCAAAGATACAAATTGGAAAGGTAGAAGACGATGGGAGCGTCTGTGAAGTTTAAATACCTTTCCTTGGGAAATGGTGAAGTAATGATTACAAAAAAGGATGATTACGTTACCGGCGGCTAAAAAGATGAAAAGTAGCGCGGGAATCAAAGCGGACAACAATAGCTAAAAAGAGGAAAAGTGGCGCGGGAAACAAAGCGAACAACAACGGCTAAGAAGACGGAAAGTGACGCGGGAATCGAAGCACGCAAAAAAGTCCAAAAAGCATGATTCTACGAATTGGGAAGGAGAAATGAATACAAGGGAAACGCTCCTAAAAATCAGGATGACTATTTAAAGCTACCATATTCCGAGAAAGAATGTTCCATACTCCTCAAATTTCGAACTATGAAATATTGGGGGCTTCTGTTGATACCGAAATTAATCTGCTGACATGGACCAATCATATGAATACACGTGGTCATCTACATGGCAACAACAAACACTTCCGAGGAACCCACTCGCTCCGAGGAACAAGACTACAACGAGGAAGACTAATTCCCCGAGGAACTCACAAGCTCCGAGGAACAATGCCTCTCCGAGGAACTCTTGAATACCGAGAAGATTAGGCGATCCGAGCAACTCATGGCGGTCCGAGATGCACCTCGAAGCAGGATACCAACAGTTTAACTGCTCATTAAATGCTCATCATTTGGACGCACACACAAAAAGGGCATTAAATGTATTACCCTTTCATATGTATGTCATTTAATGTATTACCCTTTCACATTACAGCCTCAGGGCTATAAATACATTGCACAATCGTCATTGTAAAGAGACCCTAGACCGAAATTTCTTGAGATAATTTGTAATTGAGAATTCCCATACAAACAGCAATACCAAAACAGTGGACGTAGGCCATTCTTATAAGGCTGAACCACTTTAAAATTCTTTGTCTCATTTATATGTGATTGAATTATTAGAGTGATCTAATTTTTTACATCAACACCAACTTTGTTCATAGCTGAGTGTTGCATTACATTTCCACCAAACCCTCTTTTTGTTCGTTTCTATCAATTTTTTGATGTAGTCCCTACAAGAGTAGCCCCCAATACTTGGACGATTGTGAATGGTGTAAATAGGTTGAATGAACTCTAGGGGACCCATATTGGGATTCTAGAGCTAATGTATTGCTATAAGTGGGTTACTGTTGGTGAGGGAACTTATTATTTAAAAACTAGGCAAGCAAACAGGGCTTTAGTAGTAAACTTGCCAGACTCGAATAAAAACTACTACGATTATGCTTTAGTGGTCAAAATCTGGCAATATGCTCCTCTTCCTACTAGAGTGGACTGTGATGGTCCTAGATGTCCCCAATCAGGGCATGAGATAGGTTATTATTTCATTACTTTATATTCCCTTTTATATTTTCATTTTTGATGTCTTTTAATTCACATTTTTTATGCTTTTAATGCAGAGGATCGTAAAAGGAGGTATCCCAAAGAAGAGGAGATTAATCTTATTGAACTCAAGTTATTGTTGTGACTTAACCAGAGAGTAGAAAGTGAACACCCCTGATAAGCTTCTGTGCTATTGGAGTATAAGAGCTCTATAACCTCATTTTTTGCTCAGCCCACCACTGCTCTGCCTTCAATAGTGGTAGACTTGGAGAAAGAGGCAGTTTCCACTTCATTGGCTGAATAGTCCATTGGAGTTGATAAAGATCTTGGGCTATCTTTTGCATTTAAAACTTTAGAGACTTCTGCCTTCCCTTCTTCCCCACTGATAACTATGGGTAAGAGAAAAGATTCCCAACCTGATGGACGAGCCCTCATATCCCACTACTAAGAATGTCAAGGCGGCTGATACCAAGAAGTCTAAGGTAACTGAGAAGTTTCCTAAAGTTGCTAAAAAAATCCCCAGGTTATTGAAGAAGTTTACACTAGTGCTAGTGAATATAAGAGGTTGGAGAAAGATCTTCCCTCTAGCCAGCCGACTCAGGCCAAGAAGTCAACTGAACTTGCTAATATTACTGAGTTGGCCAAAAAGTCTTCTGCTGAACTGAATGGAATTGAGGCATTATCTGTTTCTCTCAACTTTGGTTTGACAAGGAAATTAATAAAGTCTGGGACATTACCTTTAGATAGGTTGGCTCCAGTTCCATTAAAAAGAGCCCGATTAACTGAAAGGGTTTCTCAGAATTTAGCTTTGGTAAGCCTTCACATGTTATGTTGATAGAATATATCTTATGTTTTTATATGCTGACAGTTCATTTTTCTTACAGTTCTTGGTCGACTTTAACTAGGTGATGGAGAAGGATGACTAAAGAAGAGCATCCACTTCTTCTGATGCGAAGGAAGCCTTGACAGGTTTGCAGAAATCTCCAAAAGCATTCGAAGAGGCATTAAAGAGAGAGAAATAGTCCTGGACGATCAAGATCACTGATGCCAAAAATGCTCGTAAGAAGGCTGATGAATCATCGTCTATAACTACATTAGCTAGATATGAAGCTGAGCACGAGGCAAAGGCTATAAAGGAAAAGTTGACTTTGAATCAAGCTTCTCTTAAAACTACAGAGGAGACAATTATTAGTCTGACAGATAGTTTAGTTATCGAGAAAGCCAAGAAGAATAAAGCCAAGGAATCTTATTTTAATAAGGGCTGAGAGAAAGCTATTTCAGCAACTTTGTCTCAGATTGCTTATGTAAAGAAGCAGTATTTTAAGGATGACTGGTCGGAGGCTTTGAAGGAGGTCGACACAGCTGTAGACTATGAGTTGTTCAAAAGACATGACCCAGGCCCCCTACAAGTTTGGATGAGGAAGTTGAGGATGAAGAGGATTGTGAGACTTTCTCTTTGGCTCTTATTGAATCTTCCATAGGCCTAAATATTTTAGCCGACCTACGTCCTGCTCCAACTAATCCTCAGGATAAGGAAAAGGTCTAGCTTTCTTAGCATGTCTTTCTTTGTTCCTGTAATCTTCTCGGGCCTAATTTTTCTATTTTGTAATATGTGTATCTCATTGTAACACCCTTTTCAATCAATCAATGTTTTCTTACTTAACTGTACTTGATGTGCTTATTGTTCCTTGATGGGATGTCCTTAATATAATTACTCTTGGTTGTGTTCTTGTGCCCTCATACTTGTTATTTTCATTTTGATGCAAGGATGGAAAGGATTACTTTCGATGAATCAGATCTACTCAGATGTTGCAATGGTGTGTTTCAGGCTGGTCACGTGGATTTGACCGAATAAGAGTTATTAGACTTACTCGGCGCTGATGTTTCTAATCAAGCTAAGGAAGCCTATTCCTACTTGCGAAGTCTCCTTGATCGGGTTATGTCTAATAATATTTCCTATTATGAGATGATTGAGAAATTATAAGAATAACCCAACCAATCCAAGTCCCTTCTCTATGTCGTTTATGAGGCCAAGTACAAAGATTTAAATGAAGGGTGGGGATTTGACGATAAACTTCAAAAAATTACCTCTGTATTGAATAAGAAAGAGATTGTTGTTCGATAAGAGGTTAAATCAACCTAGGAGATATCTACCCTCTTAGAGAAAGAAAACAATTCCTTTAGGGATGAACTTGATAGCCTGAAGAAATCAATTGCAAGCAATACTAATAAAGGTGCTTCCTTTTTAGAGGATTAGAATGCAAGACTACTAGAGGAGTCGGAGTCCTTGTAGAAGGATAAGACTAAGTCGAGGCCATCTTTAAGAAGAAAAATTATTACTCGGCTTAATATTGAGGAGAAAAGAACTGTGAAAATTTTGGCCAACCAAGCTGCTTAGTTAAAGGCCAAGACTGTTGTTGTTGCTAATCTTTCACGTTAGCTGAAAGCTAAATATTCTTCCATTGCCGACCAAGGTACTCAATTAAAGATCAAAAGTGATGTTGTCAAGAAGCATTAGCATCAAGTAGAGAGATTAGCTTTCTAATTTCATAAATAACCTAGGGAAGTTTGGATGGATGGCAACAATGAGGCGTTATCCCATATAGATGATCATTTGTTTCAGAGTAATCATGAAGGCTACAAATGGAGATGGACCAACCTCTTAATTTTGCTGAAGTATGACCAAAATAGTAACCTATGGCACTGGAATGGCCCAGGTTTTTTTTTACTCTGATAAGCCTCCATTCACGCTGGACAAGAGTTGGATTCCTCCTAATGTCCTTCCCTAGTGTTTAATAACCAAATATTTAGGGGACTATAGACTCCATGATGAACTTGATATAGTTCATCCTGCACATTTGATTAACCAACCGAGCAGTAGCAACAGGCTGATAATGAGTGATTTTAACTACATAAAGTCTCCATGTAGTTTGGAAGACCCTCCTACTGGCATGAATAAAGATCAAGGAAAGCATCCAGTCGAATGATTTTTTGTATTTCCTCTTTCCTTATAATTTGTTGAATATTTATGAAATGAAATTGAAGGTTTCTCTTTGTTGTCTTTCTTTTTCTTTTTCAGTCGACTAGATAATCTGCTATGACTAGTTAGTCGGCTTTATAAATTGAGCTGTTATTTCTTCTTTATTTAAGCTTGCGCTTGTTACTAATCGGATCCTCAACTAGATAGCATGTATTGAGACTATTTAGTTGATTTAAAGACTATTAAACTTGCTTATATGTGAAGAATATAAAAGTAAAGCCATAGATTCTACTAATGTTGTTTTTGGATAAATTTGCAATGAGTTTTGTTAACATTAGTTATCAACGACAACCAAGTGTGTTAGGAATGTATGTGTGTATTTCTTTATTTAGGATTATGTACATGTATTACTGTATTTAACCTAGTCAAGTAAAACTTGTTTTTAACTTTTTAGAGTTGTACACGAAGTTTTACGAGCTTTTTGTTCTCAACTTGTCGAAGACAAAGTTATACATGAAGCACTTTTCTAAAGTTAAAAAAGTTTGAAAACATAAGGCGTAAACTTTTCTAGAGTTGGAAAAGTTTGAAAATCTAAGGTGTAACTTTTTGTTGATGGTGTCATATACTCCGAAAAATAAAACATGAAATAGGAATATGACTTAAACAAACTTCTTTTCATTAACTGGTTGAGTTTGAGCTGAATGAAATGATTACATGGCATAATAAAAATTACGGAGATGGTCGACATTTCAGGCATTCTTGAAGTCTTCTCCTCCCAAAGTCTCCAGTCGATAGGTTTTCGATCGGACCTTTGTTGAGATACCATAAGGACCATGCCAGTTGGGTTCCAAATTATTATTCTTCTGAATAACTTTTTTGAGAACCAAATCCCCTTGTTTCAAGTAGGTCAGCTTGACTCTCTTATTATAGAACCTTGTTGTCCATTATTAGTAAGCGTCCATCAAAATAGAAGCGTTTTCTCTAACTTCTTTAATCATATCCAGATCTAGTCACGTCATTAGATCGTTTTTAGGTGAATCAAAATTAAGCACTATGTGATTCGGCTGACATCTCTCTACTGGTATCACTGCTTCAGTGCCAAAGGCGAGCATGTAAGGTGTCTCTCCTGTGCTTATTCTCAGTGTGGTCCTGTAATCCAAAAGGATACTATAGAGCTCATTAATACAGTTGCCTTTAGCATCATCTAGTCATTTCTTTATACCATCTAGAAGAGTTTTATTGGTGATTTCTGTCTGACCATTACATTGAGGGTGGCCAGGAGCTGAGTGAATTTTTTGAATTCCTGATCTCAAACAGTATTCTTCAAACTCATCATTATCAAAGTGTGTTCCATGGTCTGAGATGAAGACATATAGCATCCCGTAATGGCATCTCATTTGCTTCCATATGAATTGGAACACATTTTGATAGGGCATATCCACTAAAGGTTCGGTCTCAACCCATTTTGTAAAGTAATCCACTACGATGACCAAGTATTTGAGCCTCCCTTTTATGGTCGATAAGGGTCCGACCAAGTCTATATCCTAAATCGCAAATGACCAAGGTGAAGTGATAGGGGTTAGGGAAGCACCTGGCTTTCTATGAACTGTAGCACGCCATTGGCATTTATCATACTTTTTTACGAACGAAATACAATCATCTTTCATTGTCGGCCAATAGTAGTCTTGCATAGCTATTCGTTGCACTAAGGACCTCCCATCCGAATGGGTGCCACACGAACCTTAATGGACTTTTTGATTAAGTCTTCCACCTCTATTAGATGAACACATCACTACAAAGATACCGTATACCCCCTCCTATACATCACACCTTTTTCCATTACATTGCAAGATGCTTTATATCTTAACTTCATGTCTTCATTCTGATTGGCAAGTAAGAATCCTATCTCAATATGATTTCTGATAGGATCCATCCATAAAGGAGCTAAATTGATGGACATCATCTTGACTACCTCAATGTTAATACTCATGATAGTGAGTATTTCTACTGGGATTGTTCTTCTAAGTTCCACGGGAGTGGTTGAAGCTAGTCGAGCAAGTGCATCTACTCGGGCATTGAAAAACTGAATAAATGCGGTGTGTGATAATTGATTTAAAACTAATTCGAAAGTTTTCAATTAAAACTTATTTAATTAGAGTATATTTTTAAACAAAATTAATTCAACCCCTTAAGCATGCAAATACGTGTGTGCGTGTGTCAACCCATAATTAAATAAAGCATGTGACATAAAATTAAGGAAAAATCCCCGCATAGCAAAACCTTTTATTTCTAGAACTTTGAAAAGTTTACAAGACCATTGACTTACATACCATCTTGCTTTCTCCCACAAGAGTAACGCATGGTGTCTTCATTAAACCTTCAAAGCAACGACTAGAAATTTGCAGTGGTTCACGCCTAGATATACTATAAGGACACGCAGTCCTAGACACACCGTCTAAAATCTTCACAAGGACTCCCTCCATAATAGCATGCAGTTGTCGATTGTAGATCTTTCCCCATAAAGAATAAAAAAAGTCAAAGTGTGTTCTTTGACACCAAAACAATTCACTAAAGAATATGGGATGTTTGGGAATTATAAACAAAACGGGATTAAACCCTAAAAGAAAAAGCCAAAAGAATTCTGCAGTTTCGTAGTTTTCTGTATTTCGAAACGCTGAGACTTCTTAATGAAAACGAAACCTATTAATTAGTATTTATAAAAAAATATTCCGCCTCAGTATTAGAGCTCGTTCGAATGAGAAGGGGATGTCGCGCGAACGAGAGAGCGATGTCGTTTGAACGACATCGCGCGACACTACCATGTCGCTCGAATGAAAGTACAAAGTCTTTTGAACAACTGAAGTCAAAAAATAATATTTTAATGCCCGCTCCAATACTTAGAGAAAGTACTCATTCTCAAATTTTGACGAAAAAGTCTGCTCCAACACTTAGAAAATATTTTGTACAAATATCCCAAAAGCTTTAAGTGAAAAGTTAATGTATTAAAAACATAACCTTACCAAAGTAAACTTCGCGGAGTCTTTTTGATGAAGAACTTGATTAATTCGGATCCGTCTTCATGTAGATTGCTCTTGAATGCTCTTCGACGATGTAGCGGTATATGACATAATTAATTGATAACGGACTTATAAAAATATGTCCTTACAAATCTCTCACTATAATTATGCTGGTACATACGTAAAAATATTCGAATTATCAAATACCAAAATGCCTATACAAATCTACCCTCCCATGAATAAATTTGTAAGATCTCAAACTGTTCTTCAAATAAAATCTTCGTCAAATCTCAAAGCTTTTCTCATCAGGGTGTGCAATATAGTGATCTTCAATATTTGTACCTACACACATGAGATAAATCAAATACCTTCGTGATGCATAGAGTTTGAAATGATATAAGAATAAATCAATCAATATAATCAAATCTCCCCCATGATGCAAAAACTCCTTCATAACATGATAATTCTTTCTCCCCCTTTTTATGATATCCCCAAATAGACAGATAAGAAGAAAAAATCAAAACAGGGAGTGTCATGATAAAAATGTAGCAAACATGATTCAAACTGTGCGCATGCAGAGGAGTATCTCAAAAACTTTCACAAACTATTTTTGATTTTTCAGTTTTTTCATACAAAAGTAAGATAAAAAAATCACACCATGGATTTAAACTCAAAGAACCAAGTCATGGAAATGGAATGAATGGGTGTCAACACATTCGATAGGAAAATCAACTCAATCAATTATATGTGCATGATGCATACGTGTACTCCTAACGAATAAACAACAAAAACGTCCTTAGGTGCAAAGATTGTTGAATTTAGATGACACCGTCTTATGCAAATCAACAAATCATAGTCAAAGTGATTTCCACCCCAATAACGTCCAAAACCACTTAGCGCTTTTTCAAGATCTTCAAGGACGTGCAAAGCCATTTTAAAATCCGTCCAAACTCCCTCATGCGTATTTTCTTTTTGAGGCAATCTAAATTCTCAAACATTGGAGAATTGGTGCAAAAACCTAATGACCCATTTGGCATGAATTTCCTTTTATTTTCTTTAAAAAATTTTGAGCTCTTTTAAACCTCTTTGGACCCCGAATAATAAAATTCCTCAATTTTTTAGGTCCAATTTAAAGGTTGCTTAGTATTCACAAAGGTAAAATGTGAACCTTTCGCAGCCCTTCCCCGTTTTCAAATAAAGCACACAATCTCACAAACGGCTCTTACATGCACAACTATCTTAACAAGTTTTATCACGCTTGGTTCGTTTTAAGGACATGATATAAGTGAAAACACCTAACCAACATGTCATAAGAGAAGCACAATAATGAAACAAATTTGTGTACGTGTGCAATAAAGGAAATCATGAGTCAAACATGTAGGAAGTAACACTTAATTACATCTTAATGACTCCAAACATTATAAAGTACATGGATGAATTGACCTATTGTCTCAAAACACTATCAAATGGTCACACGACAAAAATGGAATAGTGTTGTGACTCGCTTATCCTAAGTTTCCATCCCTAAATGGTGCATATAAAATAGAAAAATCTTTTTAGATTTTTTCAAAATTTTATCAGAATAAAATATTTTTGTATTTTTCAAAATTTTTCAAAAAAAATGGAAAACATACAAAAATGATACATACTAGCAATAGGCAAATAATGTCATCATGAAAATCATCCTATGCTAGAAAACAAGTCAAACCTCAATCACTAGGTGCAGAGGGGTTTTCCAAAGGTGGTGCCAACTTATGAAAAACCTCCATCAAATTTTGTGAAGTTTTGACTAAAAACTTAACTTGCTCACCTAAATGTGCAAACTCTCTCATGTAGTCTCCAGGAGCATGTAAAGTATCATGTGTGGGTGCATGTGTGGAAGAAACATGTGTAGTAGAAAAACGTGACACATAACCCAACTTAAAACAAAATTCCCTTAGGTGTCCTCTCCTTTTGCAATGGGAACAAACATATATAGGCCTAGTAACACCTCTCTCAAAAACTCTAGGACGTGCTCTCCTAAAAGTAATGGGAGGCCAAGGTGGGTTAGGGTGAGAGTCACGTGAATCTAACACTAAAGTGTGAACCGGCTCGGGTACGAATTGGGACGTAGAATCACCGTCATGACTTATTCCTAAATTCTCACCTTTACCCTTAAGAACCACCTTTTCAACCTTCTTAGGTGCGTTCTCAAAAATTGACCTTAACCTCCCTAGCACGTTCGAGATCACTCTCGAGTTGGGATACACGTGTCGTCAGACTAGAGAATGTGTTGGTCAAATCACACTTATCCTTTCTTAAAACCTCCTTCTCTCTCTCCAAATCTAAAACCCGAAGACTTAAATCTCTATTATACTTATTTGTTTTCAGGGTCTCGGTGTACAAATATCTAAAGACTTTTGGAGCTCACTTTCATCTCCACTCTCAAATTCGCTCTCATCTCTACTAGAAACACTCGAGTCATCACCGGTACTCTCATGACCTCTATCAACGTGAGACAAAGTGGGTGTGCTTACACGACTCGAAAAAGCTACACACATCCCATGAGCTAAACCTTTATCGAACTCATCTCCCACATCACTCTCATCACCCTCAATATCGCGAAGTGTGGCAGGCATAGACACTTTCTTTCCCTCTCTCCTAAGTCTAGTGGCACACGCATATGCCTTATGCCCTTTACCCCCCCCCCCCCCCACACACACACTCAAAACACGTCAAACTTTCTAAATTTTCTTCACTCTCCTTTTTTTTTCTCTCTCATTCTCTTCCTCACCGCTTTCTTTGGCCTTTTTATTTTTCTCAAAAAATTTCTTATTGGCAGATTTATTTTTGTTCATTTTGAGAATTTTTTAAAAAAATTTCGCAAACAAGGCCATATCTTTAAAATCAAAATCTTTCTCAGAATCGGACTCATAAACTTTTTCTTTCTTTTTCTTAAAATGAGTCTTTAAAGAAACGCCATTATCCTTAGCCTTAATGGTTTTGGGAAACATGTCAATCTCATAGGTTTGAAGATCTCCTATAAGTTCTTCCAACTTAAGTGATTTCAAATTTCCCAAAGAGTTCAAAAATGTGACTTTAGGAATAAAGCGTTTTGGGAGAGATCTCAAAATATTTTTAACGACACGCTTGTTATCAATCACCTCACCCAAATTAAAACTGATGTTTATAATGTCCGACAAACTTGCATAAAAATCATCAAAGCTTTTAGATTCAGACATGGTGATAGTCTCAAATTGGGTGGCCAAATTTTGTAATTTTGATTCTTTAACCGTGTTTGTACCCTCATGTGTCAATTTCAAAAATTCCCAAACCTCTTTAGACATGGTGCACGTCATAATTCGGCGAAACTCATGAGGAGTGACAGCTCCAGAAATAGCACTCAGTCCACGAGACTTAAAATTCGGCATTTTAAAATCGTTCTCAGTCCAATCAGACATAGGTTTAAAAGATGTGATATTTTCAATGGTGACAGTGGGAGGATTCCATTCATTTTCGCAAAGCAACCAAACACGCTCGTCAATAGCTTTTAAACTAGATTTCATGCGAGCTTTCCAATAGGCATAATTATTCCCATAAAAAATAGGCACCTTATTAAATGAACGTTCCATTGGAAAAATTATGATCTTTCACAAACTTGATTTAAAAAAAATCAATCTCACACAAATTTTGCAAAAAATAGGAATACACAATAAAATAGTGTAACCTGCTCTGATACCAATTTGAAAAACCAAATAAATGCGGTGTGTGATAATTGATTTAAAACTAATTAGAAAGTTTCCAATTAAACCTTATTTAATTAGAGTCTATTTTTAAACAAAATTAATTCAACCCCTTAAACATGCAACTACGTGTGTGCGTGTGTCAACCCATAAATAAATAAAGCATGTGACACAAAATTAAGAAAAAATCCCCGCAGGGAAAAACCTTTTATTTCTAGAACTTTGAAAAGTTTTGACTTACATACCATCGACTTACATACCATCTTGCTTTCGCCCACAAGAGTAACGCACGGTGTCTTCGTCAAACCTTCAAAGCAACGTCTAGAAATCTACAGTGGTTCATGCGTAGCTATACCACAAGGACACGCAATCCTAGACATGCAGTTTAAAATCTTCACAAGGATTCCCTCCACAATAGCATGCAACTGTCGGTTGTATAGCTCTCCCCACAAAGAATAAATAAGGGCAAAGTGTGTTATTGAACACCAAAACAATTCACGAAAGCATATGGGATTTTTGTGAATTGTAAACAAAAAGGGATTCAACCCAAAAAGAAGAAGCCAAAAGAATTCTGCAGTTTCGTAGTTTTCTGTCTTTTAAAACGCTAGGACTTCTTAATAAAAATGAAACCTTTTAATGAGTACTTATAATAAAACACGCCTCCTCGGTATTAGAGCTTATTCGAAGGAGAAGGGGATATCGCGTGAACGAGAAAGCGATGTCATTTGAACGACATCGCGTGACACTGCCATGTCGCTCGAACGAAAGTAAAAAGTCGTTTGAACGATTGCTGCGTTAAAAGATAATATTTTAATGTCCGCTCCAATACTTAAAAAAAATACTCATTCTCAAATTTTGACGAAAAAGTTCGCTCCAACACTTAAAAAATATTTTGTAAAAATATCTCAAAAGCGCTAAGTGAAAAGTTAAGGTATTAAAAACATAACCTTACCAAAGTAAACTTCGCTTAGTCTTTTTGATGAAGAACTTGATTAATTCGGATCCGTCTTGATGTAGATTGCTCTTGAATGCTCTTCGACGGTGTAGCGGTATATGACATAATTAATTGATAACGAACTTATAAAAATATGTCCTTACAGGCATTATCCAGTCTTGGTATTCTTACTATTTTTTTCGCTCGAAATGAAGAAATTACTTTGATGGTCTTTTTTCAATACCTTGTCATGATCTCTCCTTTCACCCCTTATATTTGAAACAATTGATGAGCAATGAGCTGTGAATCACTCTGCGCCACCACCTATTTGGTGCCCAAGGATGATGCTAATTCCAACCCTATAATTAAGGCTTCATATTCGGCTTTATTATTAGATGCTTGAAATTGAAATCTCAAGGAATACTCAACATCTAGATCACCAGGGGTGTTTAAAATGAACCCTACCCCACTTCCAATAGTGCAAGAAGAACCATCAACAAATAACTTCCAGATTTTTATTTCATTGTTGAACTCTTCACTTACTAGTACTCCATGCTTGAATATTTTCAGCTTTACTCTACTAGACGTTGAGCTTTTTTCTAGGCAAATGAGGATTCTGGTTGGTTGGTGACTATGTCGGCTTGCTTTTGAGTTGACCTCTCTTTCGGAGAAGTCTACTCGGTAGGCAAACTTGGTTGATCCGACACCTCCGCATAAGTAAATTTTGTAATAAAATATGCTACTGCTTTCCCCTCCATCGAAGTTAGAGGTTCATATACGATATCCTATTCTCCCAATTGCACCACCCACGACATTAATCTTCCAGACTTCTAAGGTTCGTGTAGGGCTTGTCTTATTGGAAAGTCAGCGTATAATACAATAGTGTGGGCTTGAAAGTATGGCCTCATTCTCTTGGATGCCTCTATTAGTGCTAGTGCCAACTTTTCCAACCATGGGTATCTAATTTCAATCCCTCGAAACACTTTACTTATATAATACATTGGATTTTGGACTCCTTCCTCTACTCGAATTAGTGTCAAGCTGACAGCTAATTCTGAAACAATCGTATATAAATATAATTTTTCTCCCATTATTGGCCAGGAGAGCAATGGTGGACATCCCATATATTTTTTAAGTTCAACAAATCTATTTCTCATTCATCATTCCACTCAAACGTCTTTATAAGCACTTTGAAGAATGGAAGGCATTTGTCGGTTGCCTTGGAAACGAAGAGATTTAAGGATGCTACACTTCTAGTGAGATTTTGCACCTCCTTTTTTCTAGTCGGGGACTGCATTTCTAGCAAAGTTTTGATTTTATGGAAATTAGCTTCTATCCCCCTCTGATTGACAATGTACCCCCATTCCTTCCTGTGCCCCAAAAGTACACTTCGCCGAGTTGAGTCTCATTTGATGCTTCTCCAGTTGGTCGAACGTCTAGGTTAAATCGATGATTTGGTTGGCGGTCTCCTTTGTTTTGGTGAGCATATCATCAACATAAACTTCCATATTTTTACCGATTTGTTCTTCAAAAACTTTGTTTACTAAACTCTAATATGTTGCTTTAGCATTTTTTTAACCCAAAGGGCATAACGTTATAACAGTATGTTCCTCGACTAGTAATGAACGATGTGCTTTATCTATCTTTAGCTTCATTTTTATCTAGTTGTAAGCAGAGTAGGAATCCATAAAGCTAAGCAACTCGTGACCTGCAGAGTCATCTACCAATTGATCAATCATTGGCAAAGGAAAATGATCTTTTAGGAAAGCTTTATTGATCTTTTGGGCAAGCTTTATTGACCTGCAGTTGCATCTACCAATTGATCAATCAATGCCCATGATCCACTTATTATCATTCTTCTTTACCATCACCACATTAGACAGCCAGGTCGGGTACTTGACATCTTTGATGAACTTTGCTCTTTGTAATTTCTCTACCTCCTCGTGAATTGCCACATTTTGCTCAAGATTAAAAATCCTTCACTTCTGTTTGACTGGCTTGGATTTTTTGACTATATTTAGCTCACGGAAGAGGAAATTAATGTCGATTCCCAGCATATCCTCATAGATCTAGTCAAACACGCTCTTTCTCTTTCTAAGAAGTTTAATCAATTGATGATTGAGATAAGGGGTCAACCGATAGTTCTTTCTGGATTCCCATCATTCAAGATAATGGATTCCGTGTCCTCTATGACTTGTCCCTTAATTAGATCATTTTCTTCTCTTGGGTCCAATGTGTCGATGTGATAAGTGGTGGTGATCTTCTTGACCTCTTACTGGTTGATTCAAGTATAGTAGCATTCCCTGGCATCTTTTTAGTTTCCATTGACCATGCCTACTCCATAGTTAGTCGATAACTTCATACATTGATTAACCGTGGAGGGGATGGCCTCAAACTAATTTATCCCCACTATGCTAAGAATGATGTTGTAGGCAGATGGGACATTCTTGTCCAATACAAAGAAAAAATCCGCTCTTGTCTTCTCACCGGCCAAGTGCCGACTAGGACGTCCAACTTGACGAAACCCAAAGGTTATACTCTTTCTCCAGTAAATCCTATAAGTGGTCTATTATATGGTACCAGCATGCTATCTTTCAACCCAATCTTACTAAAGCACTCATAGAACATTATGTATGTCGAGATTTCATTATCGACCAGTATCCTTACAACCCTGCCTTAACGAACTCGACATATGATGACTAACGAATCATCATGAGGATAAAATACCCCATTCAGGTCATTCTTGGAGAAACTAATTATTAGTCGATCTTTGTTGACCTTTCTTTATCGGCCATCATCGGAGTCAACCTTTTCAATCTGTTTAACGGCTGGGCAATCCTTGGATTCATTCATGTAGGCCTTCCTTTCTTCTATTGCATCTCCTCCTCCAGCATCATCTCCTGCAATAAAATGACATCCAAAAGAGATCATGATGATGTCCATCTCTAGTTCCTCTGGTATATTGGGTAGGTCGGGATGATCTCCATCCTCTTGGTTACTTGCTCTTTTATTGTCATTTATTCCTCGGCGACGTGAGTTTGATCTTATCCTGTTGTTCTGACCACGATCTTCGTCGACGAATTTGGACAACTTTCCCCTCCGAATTAAATTTTTTATTTCAATTTTCAAACAAATTCACTTGTCAGTGGTATGCCCATGGTCCTTGTGAAGTTCACAAAACTTTGAAGTGTCCCTTCGATTGGGGGGTGCCTTTAACTTTCCCGTCTAGTGCAGCTCTTTGTTATTCCAAATTTTTTCTAAGATATGATGTACACCTTTAGTGAGAGGGGTGTATACATCATATTTATTCATTTGGTCCAGCTTATCCTACTTCTTATTTTCTTAATTATTTTTGAAAGAATCTCTCTTGTGCTCTTCGACTTTGGAATCCGTAGCTCCCTTGGCAGCTGTAGCTTCTTCGGCGTTCGTTATCTTGGTAGTTTATCCATCAATTACACCATTGTTTTTAGTCGTTTCTTTGCTAAGGAGTAATAGATATCTTTATCTAGTAGCCCGCTCATGAGTGATGCAATAACGGTATTTTCTTCATAATAAATAACTTCTAACTTTTCATTATTAAAATGGGTGATACAGTCCCGGGTACTTTCCCCCGGCTTTGGATGCACAGTTATTAGATGAGTAATATCCTTGATTGGTTTGGCCCTAAAGTATAAATTAGAAATGAATTTCTCGGCACGTTGATTGAAGTAGGAAATCATACCTCTAGGGAGGCTATTATACCAAATCTGGTATGGTCCTGTGATAGAGCTAGAAAAAGCCATGCATCTCATTTTGGCGGGGACTGAGTAGATGTCGATATCGGCTTGGTAATGCTTTATATGTAGGATTTAATCTATTTTTCTAGTGTACTTAGGAGTGATCACTTTTGTTTTAAATTTTGTTAGTGTAGGATAATCCACAATGGCCTGCACAAAGGGTGATCCTTTGACAAAACTCCTTTGCAATGGGTTTTTGGCTTTAGCTATTTCGTCCAGATGATCCTCCAGACATTGCATGGATCCCTTATAGGATTGTTCTCCTGATTTAGCTACATTATATTTTGGGGATTTACTATGCCTATTGGCCGAGCTCTCTTCCGAAGAAGTCTACTTGCCACGCATAAAATCGCTAATACTGACTCTTAATCTATGGGAGCCTTCACGGTGATGTTATTTTTCCTTTGAGTTGCCCCTAGTTACTCAAGTACTTATCCAATCAAAGTCAGACTCCCTATTGATCCATTCCAAAGCACTTGGCCTTTTGTGATAAAAGGATCTGTCATCATATTACTCTGTCGAACGAAATGAGGAGGTTACTCCTGCGCGATAGGAACAATCATAGGATGCACTGGAATTATTACTCCTTCCAATTCTGGTAGGTGGGTGTGGCATATCTCTCATAGAGTTGGAGAATTTATCTTGCATTACATGTCCAATTATCGGAGTGACTCTTGGATCGCTTCTTATCCTTTTGCCAAGTTGAATAGAATTTTTAGAGATTTGCATTGTTAGGAGGGGTAATGATTCTAGGACATTTACCGCGACAATAAGACTACTTTTTGGGTTATCAGTCATCCCCTAAGGCAAGGGATGAACTATGGAACAAATGAGATGGAGAGCGATGACTGACCAGTCGTTTCCACAGATGGCGTCAATCTGTTGATGTCTAAAAATGGATTGATTCCAAATTTATAATCACAGATAATAAAATAGAAATAACCCAAATCACACACATAAAGACCATGGTTTTTAAAGTCTTTTGACTATAGAAGAAAGCCTACATCCATTGTTATTTTATTCAAGGGTTTATAATATCTCAGAAATAAGTGACTTGAGTTGTTGTGAATTGACTTGTCCGCCTAAGCTCGGGGAGGATATCTATTTATAAGGGCCCCAAAACACTAAAGATGGAACACTTTTATATTGTCAGGCGTTTACATCTGTATACATCCACTAAGATATTAGTTGTTCCAAGTTAGTTGGCATCCTTGTTCGAGAAACGCTTGGTATTCCAGTTGGTTGGCATTCTGGTGTTGGTCGGTAATATAGCCGACTAAGTGTCTATGAAGCTGATCAAGTTGGTTGTTCGGGCGTGTTGGATGGAAGGTGTACGCTCATCATTGGTCCATGTGGAAGTATAATTTTTACATACAACGATCATCAATAATGTCATTGATGAGGATACGCTGCCAAAATTATAAAAAAAAGGTTAGAAAAACTTTACCTATCAAACAGTCTCACAACAAAGCTAAATCTCAAAAGGGAGCTTTACTGTTTGAAGATGGATGAGGGAGGGGAACTTATGGATACCATGAATATGTTTCCTTGGATTGTGTATCAACCTAAAAAGGTTTATATCAAGCTTGTGGAAAAAGATCGGGCCTTGTTGCTTCTTACCTCTCTTATAGATTCACACGAGAACATGGTCACAATTTTTTATGGAAAATATACGTCAAAAATGGATGAGGTGGAGTCGACTCTATTTTCCCATGCAAAAAGAAAACCTTTGTGGGAGGAGAATTAGGGCTTAAATGTGTTCGTTTAAGGTTAAAATTGAGGAAACGACACCTACCGGGGATTTAGTGAAAGTAGTAAGTCTAAATCATGGGGTGGTGAAAAAGGTGGACAATGTTATAAGTGCAAAGAGTGGGGTCACATAAAACGTTATTGTCCTTTGAACAATGATGTGCATGACACCGATGGTGCATCATTATCACACGTGAGAGAAAAAGACTTCAGAGATGCTCTCACCATTTTCAAAGTTAACTTTTTATCTCAAAATGACTGGATATTGGATTCGAGATCTTCGAATCATATTTTATCCAAGAGAAAATATTTTGAAACGTTCCAAGAAAATGAGAAAGGTTCATTTTCTTTGCCAAATGGTGATAAGTGTATCATTGAAGGTGTGGGAATGGTGAAACTAAAAATATTCGACGGGGTGAAGCGCACTTTGGATGGTGTGGAATATGTACCAAAGCTGATAAAGAATCTTATATCCATTAGCCAATTAGATCCCAAGAGATACCGAATTTTGATTGCAGATGGAGTTTTTAAAGTCACGCATGGTTGTATGGTCTTAGCAAAGGGAGATGACAGTCAAGGGTTGTATCGTCTGAAACAAACTTTGGGGTTAATGGAGAAACAATGTGCACAAGTTATCAAGCGACTGGGTATGTATCATTTGTGGATAAAATGGAGACATCAGTTGCAAGTTTACTAGTAGTAGACGATTACGGGAGGAAAAAGCCTACTAGTGGAAGGGATGGTTCGGGGCCCCCTTCTAGGGTCAAGGGATAATTTTTCACTTGAGATAGTTTCACACATGAATTGATCATTGATGAATCAAGGGGTGTTAGAACTATAGTTTATAATCAGGGTGTGTGTAGGTAGTACATGGAAGGTCAATGGAAAAATAATTTATGGTCACTACAAATGGAAGTCTTGGTAATAAAGATTTAGTCTTTGTATTGAATATTGTTGAAGTTGGAGGTAACTCCACGGTTGGAAATATTTGTGATCTTGGTAGTTTCTTAGTGGAACTCTAGTTATTATCTTATTATCGACATTTCATGGATCACCAATGAGGAGATTCTTAGAGTTTTGTAATCCATTAACAAGGATGGACATGTGGGATGTTGGAAGAATTAAAAATAAACTTTCCAGCTGGTGTACATAATGAGATGGTGTTATTTCCGGTTGTTGGACATGTAAAATGGGATTGTACATGTTAATTACTTTTCTTGTCATGTGTTGCTCCACCTCATTTATGTTCCACCATTCATGCTCATTGTCTCCTCCTCATAAAGATATATAAGGAACTTCATATGGAATAGAAGATACACCAAACACCAAGAGAGGAAACCAAGAAAAATAAAGATGTAAGAGTTTGAGAGGATACAAAGTCTGTATATTTTTGTAGTGAGGAGTTTAATTGTTCAGAGTGTGTGAGTGTTTGTACAAGTTTTATTCTCAAGGTCAAATTAAGCTCTCCCTCCTATGGACATAGCCTATATTGGGTTAACCACGTTAAATCTTGTGCATCTTTGTTGTATCTTCTTATTTTTTCTATCTACAATTTATTTTCTATTTGGTTGATTGTGGTGCTGACATTTAGGCAAAACAATAATAATATTCTTTACACTATATGACCAAGTTTTGATCACATTATTATTTTTGAAATATTTTTTTATCTCGAAAAAGTGAGTACAATTAAAATGAATGAAAAAATGTAACACCAAATAAATTACCATGTTATGGTAATCAATTAAGAGATGTATTAAAAGTAAAGAATTTAACGATTAATAGAAACAAGGACATATAAATTGTACTCAAACCCTTTAAAAGATAAAAATGGAATATGTTGAAAAAACTATGAAGGTTAGCTCAAGGCCTTAGGTTTGCTGCACAGTGGTCATCAGTTTGAGTCTCGTTAGAACCTTTGGAGGTTTTATCTGGTCGTTAACTTTAAGGTCCTGTGAAATTAGTCAAGGTGACACAAATTGGTTTGGACACCCATCGTCATAAAAAATATTACTCTCCAAAAATTCATCCCGGCACTGAGCTTCCAATCTTGCATTCAAGTGAAAAATAATTTGCCGTACAAGTATACTTAACTTCTAATTTTAATTTTGTGTTAATTCCCTGTCCCACTTTCATAATAACTCTCTGATTTTAATTTTTTTCTTAAAATTTGTCCCTTTTTTTACATTACGTCCCAATTTTTTATTAATTTCGTATTTCTCCTTATTTTTATGTTCTTTTCATTAATTTCTTATAGCAATTTTTGTCAATTATACTGCACTGATGAATTTTGAAAATTTTAATTCTTCTAGTGGGGATTGTGATGAAAATTAGGAAACATTGAATAATGAATTAGATGCGGCAGAGGATGAAGTTGCATAGGTAAATAGTAACTCTGAAGTAGGAATGGTTTTCAACAACTATGATGATTTACTAGTTTACTACCAAAATTATTGTAGTAAAAAGGTGTTTCCAGTCATCACCGAAGGCCCAAATGGGAATGTTAAATGGGTAGTTGTTGCATGATCTCGGTCAAGCAAAGAGATAAACACCGCAAAACTACATTAAAAAAATCATCATAACAAAAGTGAATACCAAGATAGGGTTAGGGCTAAAATAGGCAATGATGAAATATTATATGTTATAAAAGAAGTTGTTGATCACAATCAGGTCATAAGCCCGAAGATATCTCGGTATAATAAGGATAATTTGTTGATGTAACATTGTGTTAAATGGAAGGTTGATTTGAATGATAAAGCACGTATTCAACTAAATATAAATTTTTACACATTTGTTGTGCAATTGGGTGACCTTGAGAGCATCCTCCCATTTTTAGAAAATAAATTGTTATAACTACATTTAACACATTATGAAGAATTGGGGATGGAGATGCTATAGCTATTCAAAACTATTTTATGAAAGTGCAAGATAAGAATTCAATTTTTTTCTATTTGATGGATTTGGATAATGCCGCGAGGATGAAAATTTTATTTTGGACGAATGGAAGGAGTCAGACGACATATGGAAAGTTTGGAGATGCGGTCACATTTTACACAACTTATCTTCCTAATAAGTATGACATGCCTTTTACACCTTTTATTGGTGACAACCATCACGGGCAATTAATATTGTTATGTTCCAAATTTTATTTTAAATGAGGATGTCGACACTTTTACTTGACTTTTTAATACATGGATTACTTGTATGGGTGGGTGTGCTCTTACTCCTATTATTACCAACCAATGTAAATAAATTAATAAAGGATTTGGAAATGTATTTTTTGAGGCAAAAAACTTGGCAACTAACAATGAAATAATAAAAATATCATTATGAAATTGATTAAGGGGTTTGATTGATGACGTCAAGAAAGATGAAGGAGCTTGTGAAAGTTCATCTCATCCAACTAGTCAGACAAGTCCAAGAGAAATCATCCCAAAGGAAAGTGATACTATTCCTCGTCCATTGGTCATCCTTTGTAAAGATCGACCACCTTTCAAGAGGAATCAATCTTTGGTGGAGCAAGCTATTAAGAAGAGAAAATGAGAAACGATGGGGAAAATTCCAAATTCATAAGAAAAATCAAATAAGGTAACTAAAAATTCATTACAAGTTGCTTATAAGTTATTTAGCCACGCTTTTACAAACTATTTTGATCATTTTTAACCAAACTATTTACAAGCTATTATAAAAAAATGTAGGAATTTAAAAATATACCGCATTTAGTAAATGAAATGGAATTTACCTCGATACGTTATCCAAGTTTCCCTATCATAGTTTACGGTACAAGCATCTCTACTTAAATGCCAAACTACCGCAACCCTTATCTACTTAGTGACTTCGGGAATCGCATTATTCAAAAAATTTCTACTGAGCACATGAAGTCAAGAAGGTTTAATGATAAATGAAGATGTTATTGATATTAACTTTATGTTTTGGAGCTTCCTCAAACCGTCTCTTATCCTACACCTTAAGGTTTCTACTCCCAAGTGCCTCATCTTATAATATTACCCTCCCAAGTGCTTCCTCCTACTACATTTCGTGGATCATCAATGTAAGAGTGGAATGCTATAATACCCCTTTGAAGAGTGTGGACGATATTAACGTGTTACCTTATTTAATTAAATTGCCCTAAACACACAAATCCAATTATTTACCAATTAAATTAGATTTTCATATGATGATCGTTCCGATCACAGAAAAGAAACTACGCATGCAATCACAAACATATATGAGGAAAAATCCATTTTCAGGGCAAAGCCTTTATTTATGCACTTTAGATAATTTTACAAGAAAACTTAGTTATAAAATGTTAACACAAAAATTCTCCATCTACAAGGACCAATCAGAAAAGGAGACATGTCATCCTACGTGGCAATATTCGACACCCAGGAGAGTTGGTCGGCATCCGAGGAGAGTTGGTCGGCACCCGAGGAGTGTTAGTCGGCACCCGAGGAGAGTTGGTCAGTACCCGAGGAGAATTAGTCGGCACCCGAGGAGAGTTGGTGGGCCCCCGAGGAGAGTTAGTCGGCACCCGAGGAGAGTTGGTCGGCATACCAACCAAGAAGATCAAGGGATAACTATGCATTTAATGTGCATTAATGAAGAAGACAGCGCATTTAATGAGCCTTAATATACATTTATACTGTATTAATAGGTGACAACACATAGCATACCAAGAAATTCAACAATCAGATTCGTTGAATGTAGACATAAATCTCTACATACAATGAATCTCATTATCTCTCATCACTATAAATACATGTATTCCCTTAGCCAAAAGGAGAAGAGATCCGAGATAACCTAGAAACACCATACACAAGATACACCTCTTTTCTCTCTCTACACCCTATGGTGATATTGTAAACCCCTGGGAATAAAATAACAGTGGACGTAGGCTTTATTCATATCCGAACCACTTTAAAAACCTTTGTCTCTTATATGTTTGATGTGAATGTTTATCTTCATCTTCAATCTCATCCTCATCATTTATCTGCAGGCCACTGCCATTTTAGTGGCGTTAACATAAAACTTTCTAAAGAAAACCACTCAGATCCAGAGTAGTCCATAAGTGGAAGTCCACCCACGGTATCCACCGATCTTCCTTTCTTCAGCCTTCTTTTCAGCAGTGATCCCTCACGTCACAAGGTCTACAGTAGAGATCCCTCTCCACAAGTATATATTAGGTATGAAACTATTAGGATTTCAAATGGATTCACATGTATATTGGGGAGGATTTTGAAAGGACATATTTTCCATCATCCTGAGTTTACATTGTGTATGTGGTATACCGTTACAATTGTCGAAGGAAGTTCGCGTTCATACGTTCAAGAATTTGGATTTAAATATCAAGTATCTTCAACAATAGTCCTCTACGAGATTGATTTTGGTAAGGAATGTGTTTAATTTTTGAAAATATTTTACAATAATATTAGGATATTTTTCTAAACTATTTTTAATCAAAATAAGGCATTTTTGTAAGTCAAAATAATTTTTGAAGACCTGTAAGCGAGATTTACAAAATATTAATTCTTTGTTTATGCCATTCAAATTATATTGCTTTGTCATTCAAACGACATTGACATGCCATTTAAATGACCCCTTTAAACGACATCTCATGTCATTTCTTAGGTCATGAGATAGGTCATCCCTTGTTTGCATCAAATGACCCTATACTGTTTTCCATTTTAATAGGTCATTTCTTGGATCGTTCTAACGACATCTAATGTCGTTCAAACGATATCAAGAAATCGTTCGAACGACTTCCACCACCCGAAGAGTTTTATTTAGCTATAAATACCTGTTTTGTGAGACTTTTCATTCAAGACTTTTACTACATGAAAATTACATATTTTTAGGCTTTTAGTTTTCACTTTTTAGTGAAATTTTAGGTTTTTGATTCACACAAAACATCCCATATACTTTTGTGAATCCTTTTGGAACCCAAAACACTTCTTTGTTGAAGTTTCTCTTGTAGAGAAGGAGATCTCTACTACTGGATTTATAGTTCTTGCAGGAGGTATTTGCTAATGACTGCGGTAATTGGGGATACTTGAAGGTATTCACTGCTGAAAGAGGATTCACGGTTCTTGAGATTCTTGAGAGAATCTTTAATCGTTCCAGACTGCAGTCTATGTGGATTTTTTACGATAAATTCATTGCATATTACTCTATGGAAGTGTAAGTTACGATTTACAATATATAGTGAAATAAAGATTTTTACCCAAAAGTTTTTTTTCCCTGAAATTGGTATTATCCCTTGATTTGTGATTGCATATTTGATTTATCCACGTAGATGCATGATTAGGGTTTAATTATGTTGGATTTAAGATTGACTCTAATGAAATAAGTTTTAATATTGGAAATTTGCGAATTCCATAAATAATTGATATCATGCATCCTCAAATTAGTATCAGACCCGATTGCTTTAAAATATCGAGTTATTCTTCTTTCGCAAAAACTTTGTGATATCAATTTTTTTTATAAATTGATTTTGAAAAGTTTTGCAATTTTTTCGATAAACAACTTATATAATCGGATGCCCGTCTTTGATGGCACGAATTATGCCTATTGGAAAGTATGCATAAATCTTGTTTAAATATTATTGATGAACGTGTTTGGATCATTTGTGAAATAGGGTGGACTCTTCCCCCTGTCACCGTTAAAAATGTCACAAATCACAAACCCGTGTTAGAGTGGACTGAGGATGATTACAAATGGAGTACCTATAACTCCCGTGGCCTAAGTGTTATTTTCTGGAGCCTTCACCCCTGACGAGTTCTGTCGTATTATTATGTCCACCACATCTAAAGAAGCATGATATATCCCTCAATTGACACATGAGGGTACCAACGCAGGTAAGGCGTCTAAAAATTTGACCACCCTGTTCGAGACTATCAACATGTCAGAGTCCGAGTGCTTTGACGAGTTTTATGCTAGGTTGTCGGAAAAAGTTAACATGAGTTTTAATTTGGGAGAGAAAATTAATGAGATGAGACTTGTTAAAGATATTTTTAGGTCAATCCCGAAATGTTTTGTTCCTAGGGTCATTGTTTTTAACTCATTAGGGATATTAGATACACTTAGGTTAAAAGAACTTATAGGGGATCTTCAAACTTATGAGATCAGCATGTTTCTTAACATTGTTAAGCCTAAGGATAGATGGATTGCACACTATAAAAAGAGTGAGGAAGTGTCTAAGAAGAAAGATAAGAAAAATAAAGAGAGATTTCGTAAGTCCGAGTCAGAAGGAGCGTTTGATTTTGATGATGTGGCCTTATTTGTTAAATTTTTAAAAAAGTTTCTCAAATTTTCCAAAGAAAATTCTTCCAATAAAAAGATTTTTTAGAAAAATAAAAAAAAAAGAGGAGTCCAAAGAGAACAATTTGAAAAAGAAAGAGGCGAGATGTTTAGAGTGTGAGGGCAAAGGACACAAATCATTTGAATGTCCCACTATGCTAAAGAGAAAGGGCAAGAAGATTTCTAATATCACAACCCTTGGCGATAATGACATCGAGGTGAATGATTCCGGGGATGAATCATTACATGATATATGTTTGGCCTTTTATGGCTAGTCATGTGAGCACATATAGTTTGTACCACGATGATGAGGACATTTGTATTCAACAGAGCCTCGATGATGATTTGTGTGTTTCGAGTGAGAGTGAAGGTGAGATTAAAAGTGAGGGTGCAAGCGATCTTCAAAAAGCGTTTAGAGATTTGTACACCAAGACCTTAAATACTAAGAAAATGAATAAAGAGTTAGGAGTTTTTTGGGAGTATGATGTGTGGGCAAGTCAACTCGAGAAGGTGAAGGTTTCTTTAAGTGAGCAGTTAATTGTCTTAGGTCAGGAAAATAGTGAACTTGAAGTCCATTTGTCCCACCTCGAGAGAGATATCGAACGTGCTCCAAGGGTCAAGGACACTTTATAGGAAACATATAAGAAGGATGGAAAGATTCTCCTCGATCCCACTTGGGTAATGCTGAGAGACTAGGAATATGTTATAACGGTGCGTTCGCACCTACTAATCATTTTTAAAGAGGTGTTCCTAGACCCGTTTATGTTTGTTCCCATTACAAGAAGAGAGGACACCTTAGGGAATATTGATTTAAGTTGGGTAGTGTATTTATAGTGTTTTACCTCGTTATGCTACTACATGTGTTCCCACATTAACACCCACACATGATACTTCAGATGCTCCTACACATCACATGAAAGATTTCGAGCACTTTAGAGAGCAAGTTGAGTATTTAGTCAAGACTTCACATGATTCGATGGACATTTTTCGTAGGATATCACCACCTTTGGAAAACATCTTCGGACCTAATGGTTGGGGTTTAGACTAGTTTGCTCTCATAGGATGATTTTCATGATGATATTTTATGCCTATTGCTAGCATATACCACCTTTGTATTTTTTTTCCTTTTGATATATTTTTTGGAAAAACTACAAAGATTTTTTTTAAAATTTTTTTTGGAAAATACAAAAAGGTTTTCTATTTTTTGGAGAAAAAATTTAAAAAGACAAAAAGATTTTATATTGATAAATTTTTTGAAAAAATACAAAAAGATTTTTGTATTTCTTTTTACAATGTTTATGGATGGAAAATTAGGATGACAAACTCACAACATCATTCCATATGTATGTGACTATTTGATAGTGTTTTAATACGCATCATCATTTCATTTTATACTTTACAACGTTTAGAGTCATTGAGATGTGATTAGTTGTTACTTCCTACATGTTTGACTCATGATTTCCATTAATGCACACTTGCATGGATTTATTTGATTATTGTTCTTGTCTAGCACATGTTGGTAGAAATATTTTCATCTCAATCCTATCTTTAAAATGAACCAAATGCGATAAAACTTGACAACGAAAGTAGTTCATGTGAGAACCATTGCCCGCGAGGAGTTTGTTTAAAATTAACAAAGATAATGAATGTTCACGGGAAAGGGCTGCGAGAGAATAATAATCTCATCGTGAAAGCTACTGATTAAAAAGAGCCCAAGAAAAAATTAAGGCAGTAAAAAGATAATATGTCAAAATGGGGTCATATAGTTTAATTTGGTCACCCCAATAGAAAAATAAAAAGCATTTTTATTTATGAGGGAGTTTGGTTGAAAATTAAGAGGTTTGCACGTCCTTACAAAGTCTTGAAAAAGCATTACATAGTTTTAGACACTATTGGTGTGTAAATCATTTTAGACTTTGATGTATTGATTACATTGAGTTGAAGTCATTTAATTTCGACATTTTTACACCTAAGGAAAATTTTGAGTTCATTTGTTAGGAGTATCCATATTCATCGTGCACATATGTTATGTATGTTTGAGTTGATTTTCCTACCGAATATGTTCACACCCATTCACTCCATTTCCATGATTTGGTCATCTTAATGTAAATTCATGGTGTGTTGTTTCTGTAAATTATTTTTTCTTGAAAATTTTGAAAAATCAAAAATAGTTTGTGGACGCCTTTTGACTATATCCTTGCATGAGCATAATTGATATATATTTTCTATGCTAGTCGTGACACTCTGTGTTTCTTTTATTTATTTTTTTCCTTATCTATTTCGGACAAATTGAAAGGGGGAGAACGAACTATGAATTATGGGGGAGAATTGATTTATTATTTCATTTGAAACTCGATACCTCACGAAGGTATTTTCTTTGTTTATTGTGTGTAGGAATTTGATGAGGATTTATAAAGCACACAAAAAGAAGCGCAAGGAGAGGAAAAAGAAGAGCAAGGAAAACAAAGAGATTTTATTTGAAGAGATTTAAAGTTGAAATTTTTTGAAGACTTGTATTTTTAGTATCTTTCCAATTTTGAGTTCATGGGAGGGTATTAGATTTGTATAGGACATTTTATTGATAATTCAGATGTTTTTATTTTGTATAGGCATAGACATAGGGGAGATTTGTAAGAACATATTTTCTATCATCCCGAGTTTACATTGTGTATGTTATATACTGTTACAACCGTCGTAGGAAGTTCACATTCATATGTTCAAGAAGACGAACTCGAATGACTTTGGTAAGGAATGTGTTTAGGTTTTGAAAATATTTTACGATAGTAATGGGATATTTTTCTAAACTATTTTTAATCAAAATAAGGCATTTTTCTAAGTCAAAATAATTTCTGGAAGAACTGCAGGCGAGCTTTATAAAATTTTAATTTTTCGCTTATGTCGTTTAAATGACATTGCTTTTTCGTTCAAATGACACTGACATGTCATTCAAACGACCCCTTCAAACGACATCGTATGTTGTTTCTTAGGTCGCGAGATAGGTCATCCCTTTTTTGCATCAAACGAACCAACATTGTTTTTCATTTTAATTGGTAGTTTCTTGGATCGTTATAACGACATCTAATGTCGTTCAAATGACATCAAGAAATCGTTCGAATGACTTCCGTTGCCTTAAATTTTTATTTAGCTATAAATACCTATTTTGTAAGACTTTTCATTCAAGAATTTTGCTACACGGAAATTAGATATCTGTAGACTTTTAGTCTTCACTTTTTAGGGCAAATTTAGGTTTTTTATTCACACAAAACATTCCATATACTTTTGTGAATCATCTTGGAACTCAAAACACTTCTTTATTGAAGTTTCTCATGTTGAGAAGGAGATCTCTACTGCTGAATTGATAGTTCTTACGAGAGCTATTTACTAATGACTACGATAATTGGGGATACTCGAGGGTATTCACTGTTGAAGGAGGAGCTACGATTCTTGAGGGAATCTTTGATGGTTCTAGGCTGCGATCTATGTGGATTTTCTGCGAAAAATTCATTGCAGATTTCTCTATGTAAGTGTACGTTGCGATTCACAATATAAAGTGAAATAAAGGTTTTTATCCGAAAGGTTTTTTTCCTGACATTGGTATAGTCCATTGGTTTGTAATTGCATGTTTGGTTTATCCACATAGATGCATGATTAGGGTATAATTAAATTGGATTGAAGATTGACTCTAATTAAATAAGTTTTAATATTGGAAATTTGCGAATTCCATAAATAATTGATATCATGCATCCTCGAATTTTTTATAAATCGAAAAGGTGTTTTGGCCTAAACGGATGGAGGACTTTTGTAAAAGATATGCAGTTTGTATTTTTTCAAAAGTCTCTATTTAAAATGCTTTAGAAACAGGTATTTATAGGTCATTCGAACGAAAGTAGAAGTCGTTCAAATGAGAATGTCATCTCATTAGAGCGAAAACATAGTTCGTTTGAAAGAGACTCTAATATCGTTAGAACTAGTTTCTAATGAGCTTCAAATGAATTTTGATGTTCGTTCGATGAAAAGATCAAAGTAGAGTTATAACGAAAATGATATTTTGTTCAAACGAGATGTGATCTCGTTTGAACAAAGTCAATAAAAAAGAATTTCAACTTAAAAATTTTGCCTCAATTTTGCACAAAAAATACATCTCCTAATTACAACTGTAAATAAATTTGAACTCTTAAAAGATTTATACCTTCATAACGTAGAGAAGTCTTGAACTTGGAGATGCTGGAGATTTGGCTCATCATATCGACACATGTCGGTTTGTAAAAAGATACGCCAAATGTGTCATATTGAAAATAAAACAAATAGAAAGCCTAAGATAAACTATTTGCCCTTACAAATCTCCACCTTTAGCTATTTCGGTGCAAAACATAACTGAATACCCAAATTACAAAAAAATTCTCTTCTATGAAAAAAATTCTAAAACCCTTCCCAAAACCTAGAAATGGAATGACATAGATAAACTTTATCTTCAATCTCCACTTGTTCTTCTTGATCTTTCCTTGGGCACTTTGTCTTTATGTGGTGTAATATGTTCTTCGATTGGATACCTATTCACATGAAAACAATATACCCCTGATGTATAGAGTTTGACATAGAAAATAAAAACTCGTAAATATAAAAAATTGAACTTCCCTTAATTTTTTCTCCCCTTTTTTGTCCGAAATAGACAAAGGTGTAGAAACTAAGCATAACATATAAGGAACATCACATATAAAAAGTAAGATGTCATCATAAAGATATAGAAATGACGAACACACAGTGATAATCTGAAAGGCTCCATAAACTAATTTTGAAAATTTTGAAAATATTCATAAGTATAGATTTAACATATGCAACACACCATGAATTAACTCAAAAAATACCCGAATCATTGAAGAAAAATTTAGGGGTATGAGTGTATTCCATAGGTTAATCAATATAGACAAACATAACACATGTGCATGAAGGATTGAAATACCACTAACGAATGATCTCAATGTCTACCATGGGTGTAAAAGATTGTGAACTCATGTGAAATTAACTTAACCTAATCAGCAAATCAAGTCTGTAAGTGATTTTCACAAAAAAGGAGCCCAAAACTATATAATGTTTTTTAAAATTTATATAGTTCGTGCAAACCCTTTGATCTTCAACTTAACTCGCTCAAAATCTCACATGACTTAGAATATTCTCAATTATTTTTGAAGAAATTAATGCTCACTTGTAGCGAAGCATCAATGTTAAAACAAATAGACTTGACACTTTTGTTTTTATGTGCCTCTAATCTTTTTAAGCTATTTTCATTACAAATGTCGTCTTTTAATGCAATGAATTATGTCTTTCATGGCCCCTTTTCATTGTTTAAGGTTTAACAAAATTTTCGAAAAAAATTATCTAAATTCGGGCAATGGTTAATACAAGCACAACTTTTTTTCTCTTTTTTCACATTTGGTTCTTCTTAAAGAAAAATTGAGATGAAAGCACTATGATCAACACGTGACAGATAAGTGAAATACTCAAATAAACTTTTGCTCCTATGCATTAAAAGATATAAGGACTCAAACATGTAGCAAGATATCATCAAATCACAACTTAATGACTCCACACATTATTCTGTAACACCCCGCCCGCCCGGGGAGCGGGAGAGGAGCGCCACACTAGATAAAACTAAACAAATCCATCCAAAATAAGGTATAGAGCATCTAAATCGCACAACAATAAAAGAGAAACCACAATCTCAATCTCTTCAAATAAATACAACAATTATCTCGAATAAATACAACAACTAAAATACATCTCCAATGCTCTATACATCAAAATAAATACAATCTTCTCAAGTATGTATTCTCCAATAATCTTCCCAAAATAATCCTCGCTAAATAAAAAATCTCCAATTCCAATCCAAAGCGCCCAAAATCTGCGCTAACCTACCACTAAAAGAAAATATGGGGAAGTACATAATACGACAGGAAAGATGCTCAATAATTATTAGCGCTGGATAAAATGTAACAATACGAATATGAATATTAAAATCAAATGCGAATCTCATAAGCATTTTTATAATTATAATTTCTCAACAACACATAAATCAGAGTCACCAGGCCTCACCATACTGCGCCCATACTTTATGAAGTAGACGGAACAGAAATATTGGCGGGTGCCCAACCTCAGTGCCATATTAAAATCTCATGACAACATGCCCAACACAAATAATAATACCACATGAATAAAAAATTAGATTCCAACAACAATTTTCCAGAATTCCAATGAATTTAGCAATTCAAATATGAGTCAATAATCACAAGAAAACAACGGGAATAACACTCGCGAAATTTAGGAGCATATTGTGTAAAAACCCATACCTCAAAATCATCATATGAATCATCACATAAAAATCAGCCTCTAAATCTGATCACACCATCACGTTCCTCTCGCAAAAATAATCAAATCTCGTTCTAGCCCAAACTCGAGAAAACACCAAATAAGCCTTATAATCTAAGGTTGAAATCTTGAATAAGTTTGGGGCTATGGTTTGTAGATGAAAGGCATTAATTTTGGAGAGGTCTTCTAGTTGAAAAGTTTGAGAAACAGTGATTTGAAAAGCCAAGCCACGAATTAGTTGACATATAAAGGATTAAGAGTTTTATTAGGAAAAGAGTTCTAATCAGATACAAACACTAAAATAATTATTTCGGATTACCGGACCGTTGGAATTAGATGCAATTTGGCAGAGAATTAGCTGAAGACGAGAGGAAGTTGTCCAAAAAATTTTAGCTCGATCAAACCATTCAGTATTTTTAAATATTTTTTTGCTAGAGAATTTTATGTTTTGAGAACTCTAAGACAGTTTTATGTTTTGAGGACTCTTCTATATAATAAAAATTCAATTAAAACTCCATTTTAATTCTGATTCCAATTCCGTTTGAAAATTTATTTTTCCAATATAAAAACCAACTTTTTAAATTATTAAATTTATAAAATCCAAAATTTCATTTTTCTCCAATTTCTAAAATTAATTTAAAAATTCCCATTAAAAAAATCTAGGTTGTTACATAAGCACATATATGAAATGATTTCATGCCTCATAGTTACATGGATATGGAATGAATGGACGACTCAGACATCTTTATTGTTCATCCATATATAGTGTAAGAAAATACAAAACTCTTTTTGTTGTTGTAAAAAATTTATAAAAATAAAACATTTTTTCCTGTTTCACTTTTTTATAAAAATCGAAAATCATTTTTTGTAATTTTCAAAAATATTTAGAAAAACAAAACTCTTTTTGGATTTTTCTAAAAGTGCATCAAAATGAAAAATATAAATACAATGGTAGTACACACTAGCATTAGGGATATAAGATGTGAGCATGGAAATTACCCTATTCAAGAAAATAGGTCTTAACCTCAATCATTAAGCCCGGAGGAGTCCTCCAAAGGAGATGAGATGCTAAGAAATTCCTCCATTATGTTTCGTGAAATCTTGACTAAATACTCTACTTGCTCTTGAAAACTCTCAAAATCTCCCAAGTGATGTTCGGGAGCATGAGGAGTAAAATTTGTGGGAGTGTCTTTGGGAACTCGTGTGCGACCATACTAGGGAACATAACTATAATACACTCTACCTATATTAAAACAATACTCTTTAAGGTGACCTTTTTTTTTAAATGGGAATAAACATAAACGGGCTTGGTTCCACCTTTCTTAAAATGTCTAGGACGAGCTATCCTAGGTGGCTTAAGTCGCTTAGGTGGCTTAAGACGGGGGCTATAAGGATCCAGCACAAACTCGAGAACTGTCTCAGGTGTGGCATGGGAAGTGGATGCATCATTATAGCCTATTCATTGCCTCTCAACATTATCTTACACAGGACTTAGGAGCATCTGTCCTACCTTTTTAGATTTTTCATCTAAAGTGACCTTAACCTCCCTGGTACATTCGATATCACTCTAGAGTTGGGATACACAGTCTTCAAGTTTCACACGAGTCTCTAATGAAGATTGAAGATCTTTCGTAAGACTATCCACGGTTTTGGTCAAATCAGTATTTTCCCTTCCTAAAATACTCAATTTCTCACATAAAGAATCTTCACTTTCTTGAGTTGACTCAGTGACGCCTCATACTCTCTCAAAACTTTCACATCTTTCTCAAAATATAACACCCTAAGAGACAAATATTTATTTCGATTTTTAGTTTTCAAAGTCTCAGTGTAAGGATCATTAAACACCTTTTAGAGATCACCTTCTCCCTTCTTTAAAATCTCATCCTCACTCCCACTATCTCCAGGATGACTCGAAACATCATCTAGGATTTCACGCCTAGATTAGTCCTCATCGGCATGGCACAAACTAGAAGTGATAATGTGACTAGCCATGTACGTAACACACGTTACATGTGGTGATTCTTCCCTTGAATCAACGACCACGATATCTCTATCGCTAAGAGTGATCGTATCTGAAACTTTCTTTCCCTTTCTCTTAAGCCTAGTGGAACACTCATGTGTCTTGTTACCTTTACCCTCACATTCATATTTCCTAATATCTTCCTATTTCTCTCCCCCACTGGTGCCCACATTATTATTTTTATTATTCTAAAAAATCGTTTCTTTTGAAAATTTGAGAATTTTTTAAATTTTTTTTGCAAAAAGGGCCAAGTCATCGAAATCAAAATCAACCTCAAATTCGGAGTCACAAAATTTTTCTTTCTTCTTTTTCTTAGTTTGAAGCAGTCCCTACTTCCTTAGGTTTAATAGTTTTAGGTAACATATCAAATTCATACGTTTGAAGATCTCCTACAAATTCTTCTAACCTAAGAGTGTCTAGGATCCCTAACAAATATAGCACGGTAATCTTAGGAATAAAATGGGTAGGGAGAGACATCAAAATTTTCTTAATAAATCTCGTCTCAAGAATTTTCTTACCCAAATTAAACTATAATTAACTATGTCCAACAAACATGCATAAAACACATCAAAGGACTCGGACTCTAGCATGGTAATGATCTCAAATTGGGTGCTCAAATTTTGTAGCTTGGATACATTTACAGTGTCGGTTCCCTCATGAGTGAGTTTGAGAGTATCCCAAGATTCTTTAGATGTGGATCATCTCATAATTCGGCAGAATTTGTTAGGGTTGATGGCTCCATAAATGGCACTCAAATCACGAGAATTAAAGTTATGCTATTTAAAGTCATACTCTCTCCATTGAGAGACATGTTTAGGGACAATGACATTGTCTACAGTGATTTTGGGTTGTGTTCACCCTCTTTCACAAACTAACTAAACCCTAAATTTCTTTTAAAGTTGTTCTCATCCTAGTTTTCCAATAGGGACCCTAAATTTCTTTTAAAGTTGTTCTCATCCTAGTTTTCCAATAGGGATGGCAATTTTCCCCGAAAACCCGTGGTTACCCCGAAAAAAATATCGGGTAATTCGGGGATCGGTTCGGGTTCGGAGAGTAAAAAAATTCCCTAAAATTTTTTGCGTTGGGTTCGGGTATACCCTCAGGTATCCACGGGGATACCCGATTTATTAACATATAATAATATATATATATATATATATATATATATAAGAGTATTAAGTATAAAAAGAATGCAAGCAACTGTGTGTGTTTGTTTTTTAGCCCTAGGCGCCACTCGTCTCTTTCCCCCATCTACCCTCCCTCCGTCCTCCTCCTCATGACTTTGGACTTCCTCCTCCTTCCCAACGCTGGCGACTCATCTTCCTCACGGCGGCGACTCATCTTCCTTACGACTCATCTTCCTCACGCGCACTAATTTATATGTCATATTTATTTATTTTGTTAATGTCTTGAATATGTTAGCCTAAATCATAATTTTACCCATCTGTTTAATTGGTAATTAACTGTATAGAGATATAGTTTATAGACATATAAAAGCAACTGTATAGTTTATTTATCAATCTATACATATTATTAGGTAATTAACTATGTAGTTTTTATAGTTTATAGTTTATTTCAGATTTACTGTATTAGTTTATAGTTTCATTTGTAAGGTATTGATCTAATGTACAGACTTCGTAGATAATTTTTATTGTACTGTATAGATAAGATTTCGTCCATTTCATTAAAAGATTTTGTCCATTTTTGTTACTTGATTGATTTCGTCCACTATTTTGATTTCGTCCATTTTTATTCTATTGTTTTGCCTTTTGAACAAGGACTTACACGAATTAAACCTGAAATTATATAAAATTATATAAAATAGTTGGGGATTAGCACATTGGATTCCTTTGTTCCTTTTGAATATTGTTGAGTATTGTCTTGATTATTATTGGGATGCAATTTAAATGTAATTTTATTTAGTTGTTTAAAAAATGGAAACGGGTTCCCCACGGGGAATCTGATACCCGATTTAAACGGGGGTGGGGATCCCCGAACCCGTTATAATGGGGAATGGGGAATGATATTTTTAATGGGGATGGGGATGGGGATGCCTTCCCTGACCCCGAACCGACCCATTGACATCCCTACTTTCCAATATGCATAGTTGGTACCATCAAATATAGGCATTCGATTATACAAACTATCTGATGATGCTAAGAATCACCACCACCAGATGATGTGTTTTTAAGCTCAACAAAAGTATAACAATGGCAGCACAGCTATATAATGAAGATAACAGAAGGTGGTGAGGAGAAGAGGGTAGCACACCGGAATATAAGTGGTTCAGCCAATTTGGCCTACGTCTACTGTGAGTGTGTGTGAGTAATATCACTGAAATAAGGAACTAATGGCCATGGGTACAACCTCTCAAGCTTTTTCTCTCTCAACTGTATATTTAGACAGAGTTTTAGCTAGGGTTTTGATAACTGGATCCCTTTGCAAGGTAGGGGATGATCCCTATATATAGTGTCTAGGGGGTGTACTGTACCCCCCTATGCATACAATGAGCATGTGTGTGGTATCCTCACCAATGGGGAAGTGCCATCTGTCATGGCCACATGTAGGTAATGATGATGAAATATTCTCCCACATGTGGAGAATAATCTTGTTACAACTGATTTGTGCCCAGGTGTCCTTATCCAAATGTCAACAGATGATCGGCAGTCATGTTGGTGAATGACCTCGGCCTGGGAGAGGCCGAGCTGTAAAGGCTTGATGCCCGCTCAACCCGAGAAATTTCATAAGGAGTCTCGGCCTGATATCAGCCGAGACATATGCTGGGGTCGGCCCGAGCCGAGGTTGGACATGTAGCATGCTGATAATTATTGATGCTTCTGGTCACCTCGGCCCAAGTCGAGGTGAGACTATTTATCTGTTGAAGGTGATTAGGGCTCCTTGTCACCTTGGTCTGCTATGGGCCGAGGTTGCTATTCCCAGGTGCTTGAGGATGCCTATGATGCGCGCAGTGCCCCCTGGCTGTGTAGATGGTAGTGTCGGCCAGGACCGAGATATGTCTGGCCGAGGGATGATATCGTGGGCCCCTGCCCCTTAGGGTCGATTAATGTCTCGGCCATCATCTTGGCCGAGATAGGTATCTCTAGGCCGAGGTTATACTTGGGCATATCAATCACCCCCCAGTCCTTAGTCATATGCGAGAGCAAGTGGCTAGGGGATTGCTTCACCTCCGAGGCCTGTTCGTCCTAAGGTTAACACCTGCGTGACACCTGTCCCAGGCCAAGGCATGCCCACTTGGCTTGCGTGCGCTGTCAATTGTCCCTTGGGTTTCCCAAGGCAATGATGGGCCTTGGGAAGTGTGCCCAAGTATTTAAGGGTTAAATCCCACCGCCTTCTCTTTCTTCTTCATTCCTTTCTTTCACGCGCACAGCTTCTGCAAATTCTCTCCAAAGCTTCTTCAACCCATCACTCTTTTTGTAGAGGATTTCCTGTAGGTTCCTTGTGGAATCTCTTCGTTTCATCCATCGACTCATCTTCAGGTACCCCCCCTTCCATTTCCTTTGTTTTCAGCATTTGGTTTAAATTTTTCGGTGAGATTTTTGGGTTTTCTGGTGGCTGTTTGAGTTTTTCGGCGAGCTTCATTGATTCAGGCGACCTGTGTTTATTTGAAATTCCTTAGTTTGATCTTTAAACCCTTTTATTTCATAAGCCAATCGTGTTTGTGAGTTTAGGAGTTTTCCTCAAGTTTAGGGTCGTTCCAAGTTTTGGGTCGTCCTCTGATGCTCAGACCCCTATACCAGCTTCTTGAGGACTTCCCTTCTCTTAGAGAGAAGACCTTAGAGAAAATTAGGCAAATAGAGAGAGCTTAGGAAGAAGCTCGTAGGTCACAGGAGTTTCCTGTCAGACCCCTCTTTCCCCCACCTCTTAAGGTGGTATATCCTGATCCTCCTGAGAATTTTTATCAGACAGACGTCTCTGCCAACCGATTGCCGATGTCTGAGTCTGAGTCTTCCACCTCAGACCCCATGTCTGTGGACTCTTTCCAAGAAGCCATGGACTTCACACCTCGGACTGGTCAGGGCCATGACCAGGCCGAGGTCTCTAGCCGTGCCTCGTCCCAAAATGGCACAAGTACCTCAAGCTCTTCTTCAGAGGTTAAACTTGTTGAGCCAAGTGTGGCTGTGCCTCCCATTCTAGACGCTATCCCTCTGTCGGCCGTTACCGGGGCAGAGTTTTCTCAGAGGTTCCCTAGTCACACATTTACGTCTGCTCCAGCCGACGTTGAGGTTGATGATGATGATGATGGTGAAAGTGAAGTTGACACCTTTGAGGCGGACGAGTACGAGAGCACAGTCACTGAGGTGGATCTATTGCACTTCAGATACTTATACTCCATCAGTCCCTCAATCAAATTTAGGAGACCTCTGAGGGAAGAGAGGGCCTACCACGGCCGAGATGGGGAAATCTGCTTGTACGAGCAGATGTTTAAGTTAGGGTTTCGCCTACCCATTCATCCTGTCATCAGGTTCATTCTTTCCTTCATTAACTTGGCCCCTTCGCAGCTCTCTCCCAACTCTTGGAGAGTCATTATTGGATCCATCATCCTGTGGAGGGCAGTTCACCACTCTGACCTCCCAGTTTAGGTCTTTGCTGGTTGCTATGTCCCTACCTCGGCTAAAAATCATCCGAGCTACTATCACTTCGTGGCTCAGAGGCCTGAGAAGAAGATGATTCAGGTGACTCAGACCTCGAATCATAATTGGAAGCCCCGGTATTTTTTCGCCTCAGGGGCATGGGAATTTGGCTCATCTGTTCCCTCTCCCACTTTTGAGCCGAGGATACCCCTCAGGTGGGGTAAGGTCACTATTTCTGCCAGGGCCGACCCTGGCCTGAGTCTTCAAAATAGCAAAAAGGTGAAGGCCTTGCAAGACCAAGGGGCACATGGTTTGTTCGTCAAATTCGAACATCTGCTGACCCCCCAGTATCTCTCGGGGACGAGTCTAGGTGGAAGTCCCCTTGCTAATTTTGGTAAGGATTTTCTCTTTTCAAGTCTAACCTCTGACCTCATTCGTATCAGGTCATCCATGTTTGATTTCTGACTTGTCTTTTCCCTTTTTGCAGAGAGACCACCAGGTGTCCCAGACAAGTTGTGGGAGATGGCAGCTCCGAGTTTGGCTAGACTTGCCAAGAAGACTGGTTTGAATGCTCCTCCACCTGCTCCCTCAACATCCAAATCCAAGAAGAGGGACCTTGAGGTCCCAGACTCTGAGGATCAGAGGCCGACCTACAGGCAAAAGAAGACTTCAGACGCTGCGATCCCTATCACAACCGACACCTTGTCGGCTCGTCTGGACCAGCTGAAACTTACCGATAGCGTTGTCGGCCACAACCGACAGGCCATGGACGCCCTTGCCAACATGATGACCGAGGCTGACAAGTGTTTTTACAGGGCCATGGACACTTCCATGCTTATTGAGTTCGGCCTCCACAGGGTCGCCCAGGTATGACTTGTTCCTTTTGTCCATAATTTTTCAAGTGCAACGTCTGATATTACCCCCATCTAACCTCATCATTATCTGCGCAAGGGGTCACTGCCATGTACCAGCTATCTAACTGGGCCATGAGGAAACTGCCTCTCATTCAGAAGGGGCAGGAGGCTGAGAAGGTTGAGATCACCCTGAAGGCCGAGGTTGACCGTCTGAGGTCAGAGTTGCAGAATGCCGAGACCAAGGCCCAGAACTCTGAAAATAAGGCCCAGGGCCTGGAAAAAGATATCTCTGCACTCGTCCAAAGCCACGCCAAGGCCCTGAAGGATAAGGACGATACCCTGCAGAGGAAGGTCAATGCTGCTGTGAAGGCCGCCCTTGCAGATGCCTCAGAGAAAATAATTGCTGATTACAAAGTCTCTGAGGAGTTCGTAGGTTTTGGTTTTGAATACCTCGAAAGAGGTATCAAAGCCACCACCAAATGGGTCGAGGTCAGGGAGAAGGAGGTTGGCACTATAAAGGCCTCCGACTTTGTGGGCCTCGGCTTCGCCGGCCCTCAGTTTGTCCAGGCCCTGTAAGAGATAGAAGACGAGGCTGCTGCCCCTGGTCAGACTGCTACTCTGGAAGGGACTGATCTGGGAGGAACTGAGCCTGCTGATGATGTGGCTGAGGTGACCAATGCTGAACAGGTCAACCCAGCCGTGACTTCGAATGTTCCTCCATCAGATGTTTAACTTGGCCTTGTATTTTGTATTTTTTGACTTGTAATTCAGAACTTGTAATTTATCAGACATCTGAATGTTATGTAATCTCTTCCTTTATTGAATGCCAATTTCTTCCATCATCTTGACCTCTGAATGTATTTGAATGCTATATGATCTCTGAAGTCATTACTTAATATGATGTTGTCATAACCATATCACCAAATTAATGATGTTAAGGGTCTGAGGTCATCTGTTAAGGTGTCTGAGCTCAGACCTCGTCACCACCGAGTGATGTTATGAGGGTCTGAGGTCATCACCTAAGAGGTTAGCCTCATAATAAATGTCACCAAATTAATGATGTTAAGGGTCTGAGGTGGCCTAACCAAGGTGTCTAATCTCAGACCTCGTCACCACCGAGTTATGTTGTGAGAGTCTGAGGTCATCACCTAAGAGGTTAGCCTCATAATGAATATCACCAAATTAATGATGTTAAGGGTATGAGGTTATCTAACCCAGGTGTCTGAGCTCAGATCTCGTCACCACCGAGTGATGTTATGAGGGTCTGAGGTCATCACCTAAGAGGTTAGCCTCATAATGAATATCACCAAATTAATGATGTTAAGGGTATGAGGTTATCTAACCCAGGTGTCTGAGCTCAGATCTCGTCACCACCGAGTGATGTTATGAGGGTCTGAGGTCATCACCTAAGTGGTTAGCCTCATAATGAATATCACCAAATTAATGATGTTAAGGGTCTGCGGTTATCTAACCCAGGTGTCTGAGCTCAGACCTCGTCACCACCGAGTGATGTTATGAGGGTCTGAGGTCATCACCTAAGAGGTTAGCCTCATAATGAATATCACCAAATTAATGATGTTAAGGGTCTGAGGTTATCTAACCCAGGTGTCTGAGCTCAGACCTCGTCACCACCGAGTGATGTTATGAGGGTCTGAGGTCATCACCTAAGAGGTTAGCCTCATAATGAATATCACCAAATTAATGATGTTAAGGGTCTGAGGTTATCTAACCCAGGTGTCTGAGCTCAGACCTCGTCACCATCGAGTGATGTTATAAGGGTCTGAGGTCATCACCTAAGAGGTTAGCCTCATAATGAATATCACCAAATTAATGATGTTAAGGGTCTGAGGTTATCTAACCCAGGTGTCTGAGCTCAGACCTCATCACCATCGAGTGATGTTATGAGAGTCTGAGGTCATCACCTAAGAGGTTAGCCTCATACATGAATATCTCTGATCTAAAATATGAAGAAGAAGGAGTCGTGGAAACTGATCTTCATTAATAACCTCTTCTTGATAAGATGATACATTTACAAATTACAAATCCTATGCAACATCATATGAAATATCTCTTCAGGTGGTCAGCATTCCACGGGTTAGTGAAAGGTTCTCCTTCTAGGTTCTCTAGCCTATACGTGCCAGGCACAACCTCTTCCGTTACTCTGTAGGGGCCATGCCAGTTCGGGTGTAGCTTGTTTGTTTTCTGTAGTGTCTTTATAAGCACTAGATCTCCCACTGCAATGGGTCTTGACTTTACCCTTTGATTGTAGAATCTCTCTGCCCTCTGTTGGTAGGCTGCTTTCCTGACCTCCGCGTATTCTCTTCTTTATTCAATAAGATCCAGGTCTAACCTACTTCTTTCCCCATTGCTGTCAGGATCGTAGGTCTGAATCCGATGAGTTGGCAGTCCTACCTCCGTTGGTATGACTGCCTCTGAGCCATGTGCCAGCATGAATGGGGTTTCTCCTATGGGTGTCCTTGCTGTAGTCCTGTAAGCCCATAGCACAGCATAAACCTCTTCTATCCATATCCCCTTCGCGTCTTCTAACCTCTTCTTGATTCCATCCAAGATAATCCTATTTCTGACCTCGGTCTGGCCATTTTCCTGAGGTCGACTAGGAGATGAGAAGAACTGTTTAATCCCCACACTTTGGCAATACTTTTCTAAGGAGGAGTTCTTGAACTGGGTCCCATTATCCGAGATGAGCATGTTTGGGAGGCCATACCTACATATGATGTTCTTCCAGATGAACTGAAAGGTCTTCTTCTCCGTAATTGTTATCATTGGTTCCGCCTCTATCCACTTTGAAAAGTAGTCAATGGCAACTATCAAGAATCTATAGTTGTTGACTGCTCTTGGCAAAGGTCCTACTAGGTCAATTCCCCATACCGCAAACGGCCATGGAGAAGAGATTGACGTCATAGGCTGATGGGGTTGATGAGGGATAGTGGCGAACCTCTGACATTTGTCGCACCTCTTCACATAGTCAGCAGCGTCCCTAGACAAGGTGGGCCACCAGTATCCCTGAGTGATGATCCTTTTGGCTAAGGGCATTCCCCCTATGTGGCTAGAGCAAGAGCCTTCATGAACCTCCTGTAAGATCCGGGGTACCTCCATGGGATGCACACATCTGAGGAGGGGCAAGAGAAACCCCTTTTTATACAAGACATCTCCTACCAATGAGAACTTGGCGGCCCTGTATCTCAACTTTTTTCTTTCTATCTTGGACTCAGGTAGCTCCCCCTCTCTTAGGTATCTGACAAGCGGGTCAATCCACGAGTCTCCCAGGTTTACATTGTGACAAGGGTTACATACCTCATCCTCCTCAATACTTGCCTTTCCTAAGACTTCAATTGGGATGGTTCTTCCCAAGTCTTTCTTCATTGCTGAGGCCAGCCTTGCCAATGCATCAGCGTGATTATTGCTCAGTCTAGGCACTCTCTTCAGTTTGGCCTCTTCAAAGTACTCTAGCAACCCTCTGACCTTCTTCAAGTATTTGGCCATTCTTTCGTCCTTGGCCTCGTATACCCCCAACACTTGATTGACAACCAATCTTGAGTCGCTATGATGCAGGAGTCGCCTTACTCAAAGAGTTATTGCCAATAAAAGACCTGCTATCACGGCCTCATATTCTGACTCGTTATTTGAGGCCTGAAAGTTGAATCTTAAGGCGTACTCAATGTTGGCGCCATCTGGAGCCGAGAGTACTAGCCCCGCGCCACTTCCATTGTCACAAGAAGATCCATCAACGAAGAGGCTCCATACGTCTTCATCTGATGAGAAGGCCCCTTCTCTCATCACCCCCCTTTCGAAGAGGTACCGATCCTCTTCATTTTCTTCTACCCTGCTCCGAGTTTTGCCTGGGATAACCTCTTCTCGGCCTCGGAAGACGTACGGGTCAGTCTCTTCTGAATCTTGAAAGACACTTTGGCTCTTCTCTTCACCGCCATCCAAGCACTTCTCTGTCTCTGTCGCTTCCCAAGTGAACTCTCCGACAAAGTCTGCAAGGGCCTTCCCCTTGATGGCTGTCTTGGGCTGGTAAGTAAGATCGTACTCTTCTAGTTCAATGGCCCAGGTCATCAATCTTCCAGACTTCTCAGGCTTGTGCAGAACCTGCCGCAGTGGTGAGTCGGTGAGGACTATCATTGAGTGAGCTTGAAAGTAAGGCTTCATCTTCCTTGAGGCATGTATCAGGGCATAAGCCAACTTCTCCATCCATGGATAGTTTTGTTCAGACCCTTGAAGGGCCTTACTATTGAATTACACAGGTCTCTGAACCCCATCCTCTTCTCGTATGATGGCGGCGCTAATGGCTGATTCAGAGACTGCCAGGTAGACAAACAACCTCTCCCCCGCGATGGGCCGGGACAGTAGCAAGGGAGACCCCAAGTAGGACTTCAGTTGATCAAAGGCTTTTTCACACTCTTCGTCCCACTGGAAAGCCTTTCTCAGAACTTTAAATAACGGAAGACACTTGTCCGTGGCTCTGGAAACAAATCTGTTAAGGGCCGCCACCCTTCCAGTGAGTTTCTGAACATCCTTGATACTCCTAGGAGTCTTCATGTCGAGTAATGCCTTGATTTTTTCCGGGTTTGCTTCAATCCCCCTCTGATTAACGATGGACCCCAGGAACTTCCCGGCACCTACCCCGAAGACACATTTCGCCGGGTTGAGCTTCATTCTGTACGAGTCCATGACATCAAAGGTCTTCTCAAGGTCCGCTACGTGAGTACATGCTTTCAGGCTCTTCGTTAGCATATCGTCCACATACACCTCCATGGTCTTACCTATCTGTTCCTCGAACATCTTATTGATAAGACATTGATAGGTCGCACCCGCATTTTTCAAACCAAAGGGCATCACCTTGTAACAGTACGTCCCTTTGTCAGTGATGAAGGCTGTCTTCTCAGAGTCCTCGGCATCCATGAAGATTTGGTTATAGCCTGAATAAGCATCCATGAAACTCATGAGCTCGTGCCCTGCTGTTGCGTCCACCATCTGGTCTATCCTAGGCAAGGGATAACTGTCTTTCGGGAAAGACCTGTTCAGGTCTGTGAAATCTACACACATCCGCCACTTTCCGTTGGCCTTGGGCACGATGACTGCATTTGAGAGCCACTCTGGATAAGTAACCTCTCTTATGAACTCGGCCTCTTCCAACTTCTTCACCTCTTCCCGGATGACCTCATACTTTTCTCTGGAGTAGATTCTTAGCCTCTGTTTAATAGGCCTAGCATCTCTGTCTACGTTGAGCTTGTGGGTTATGATCTCGGGGTCGATGCCAGGCATATCTGCATGACTCCACGCGAAGACGCTCTGCCTCCTCTTAAAGAAGTTTATCAGCTCTTCCTTGATCCCTTGCTCCAGGGCCTTGCCGACCTGGACGGTTTTTTCCAGCTCGTCCTCATTGAGGATGATGGATTCTACCTCTTCCGTGGTCTCGCCCTTCTTCAATTTTGTTTCATCTCTAGGATCAAGAGTGTCAATGCTGTAAGTGGCGGTTGCTCTCTTATGGGCCTCTCGCTCTTCGGCCGAGTTGAAATAACACTCCCGTGCCGTGGTCTGGTCCCCTTGCACTTCCCCTACCCCATAAGGAGTCGGGAATTTTAGCATCTGGTGGACCGTTGACGGCACGGCTTCAAACTCTTTGAGGGCCAATCTTTCGATGATGAGGTTGTAGGCCGAGAAGACATTTTCGTCCATAACAAAAAAGTTTATTTTCTTAGTAAGCCTCTTAGGCCACTCATCTCCCATCCGTACATCCATTTCATACATGCCCAATGGGTGTACCTTCTCACCACTGAAGCCTATCAATGGGTGATGGTAGGGCACCAGCCTTGCCCTGCTAAGACCCAAGCTTTTGAAACAAGGCCAGAACATCACATCTGCTGAGCTTCCCCCATCTATGAGGATTCTCCCTACATCGCACCCATGCACCTTTGTTGTTATGACTAAAGGGTCATCATGGGGGGCTAAGATGACCTTGAAGTCGAGTCTGGAGAACCCCACTACGAGGGTGTCCATGTCCACCTTCTTCCTCTTCTGCACTGCGTCAGAAGACGTTAGATTCACAACCTCAGGCTTGACCACTGACTTGGCCTCCGCTACATGAGCCTTCCTATCGGCTACCTCAGAGCCACCTCCTGCGAATCCCACACATATGGTTCTAACACCAAAGGAGATCATTCCTACCCTCTTCACTGGGGTTTTGTCATCCTTAGGTGGGAGATCTGGGTCATCTCCATCATCACCCTCTGAATCATCATGCCTTCTAGCCGGGACATCGCCATGGCACCTATCATCTCTTCTCTTCCTAGGGTATTCTCTTCCACCCCCTGGGGCCTTGCCATCCACATACTTTCTCAGTTTCCCAGATTTCAGCATCTTCTCGATCTCATCCTTCAGAGCGAAGCATCTATCTATGACATGGCCGTGATCTGATGGAACTCACACCAGAGGTTTTTATTCCTCTTATGTGGTGGGGCCTTCAATTTTTCTGGCCACCTCAGAGCCCGGTCAGTCTTTATCTCATTAAGGATCTGCTCACAGCTCACAGTCAGAGGAGTGTAATGGGCGAACTTGTCATCTGCTGACCTCTTCTTCCCCTCTTTCTTTCCCTAGGACCTCCAAGTGCTACCACAGTTCTCCTCCTCATATTTGGCGGCCATTGCCTCTTCCGCGTTCATCACTTTCCCTGCGGTGGATAGAAGCTCTGCCATAGACTTAATAGGGTCTTCTGCCAGCTTCCATAGTAGCTTTACCTTCTGGAGGCCTCCTATCAGGGCGGTCATGGATATGCTCTCTTCGTAATCCTCCACCTCCAACCTCTCCTTGTTGAATCTTGCTATGTAGTCTCTTAGGCTTTCACCCTTAGCCTGTTTGACATATAGGAGGTGGGTAGTCTTCTTTTGAGGTCTTACCCCAAAGCAGAAGTTGTGGATGAACTGCTCAGCTAAGCCTTTGAAGTTCTCGATCGAGTTCTTTGGATGAGAGGTGAACCAACTGTGCGCTGCCCCTGTCAAGGTTCCTGAGAAGGCCCTGCACTTCATCTCATCAGGTATCGAGTAAATATCTTCCGCCGACTGATACATCTCGATATGGTGCACTGGGTTAGTGCTGCCATCGTACTTAGGAGTCACTGTAGGAGGCTTGAACTTAGCCGGGGTTGGGAACCCCACTATCCTAGATACAAACGGGGAGCCCTCCGAGTAGCCCCTCTGTAATGGATCCCTGCTCTTTATGAGGTCCCCTATCTTCTCCTCGAGACGTTGGATTGAATCATTCCAGGGTCTTCTCTCATCAACTTGGCCGAGGTTATCCCCTGCCACCTCTCTGCGATGGACAGAGGGTTCCCCAGCCACGACCCATTGACTGTTGACCTCTTTCTGCTCCCTGGCTCTTCTCTCTAAGGGTCGGCCTTGATCTGGTCGAGCCTGTCTAGTCCCTCTTTGGGAGCCTGCTGCACTCCTTGACCTTGATAGCCTCTGTCTTAGGTCATTAACCGGGCCCAGCCTCTCGAAGGCCGACCCTCTGCTCAACCTGTCAAAAGCTGACCCTCTTGGTTGGGCCTCTTCTCTTCTTCGGCTGACACATCCTTAACTCTACCTAAGAGGCCGTACAGTGTTATCTAACACCTCATACGGTTCCCAACACTCTTCTGGGGCCTCTTCAGCCTCCAGGTCATCATACCTATCCTCTGGGCAAGGGTTTCCTTGCCTCCCCAGGCGCAGGCGCCTAGGGTCAACAACATCCCTCCTCCGCTGGGGTGCAGGCTGGTCCTTCATCGGTGCCTGGGGTGGTCCCCTGGCGTCCGGTTAGGGTTGAGTAGCCGCCGGAGTGATCATGTCTGGTGATACTCCAGGTGGCCTCATCATCATGGTTTGACTAAGCTGGGCAAATTTCTCCTTCATGGCTTGTTGTGTTGCAGCCAAAGATTTCAACGCTGCAGCCACCTCCGCCATTTCGGACTGAGGTGGTGCCTGACTGGAACTAGCCCCTCCACCCACAGGCGGCGGAAGAGGCGGTGGCAAGTCTGGTTCCATATGATAACTGTGTAGAGCTTGAGTAGCAAGTAAGCTTAATACCTTAAAGGACCTCTTTCAATGGTGAAACAGCTCCACACAAGTGGTGGTTCCTGGTTCACCACCAGAGCCTCCGGTGAGGTAAAGCAGGAAAAGAGGAAGAGATAGCTTCTCAGGCCCACAGACGGTGCCAAAATGATGATGCTAGGAATCAGTACCACCAGATGATGTGTTTTCAAGCTCAACAAAAGTATAACAATGGCAGCACAACTATATAATGAAGATAACAGAAGGTGGTGAGGAGAAGAGGGTAGCACACCGGAATATAAGTGGTTCAGCCAATTTGGCCTACGTCCACTGTGAGTGTGTGTGAGTAATATCACTGAAATAAGGCACTAATGGCCATGAGTACAACCTCTCAAGCTCTTTCTCTCTCAACTGTATATTTAGCCAGAGTTTTTGCTAGGGTTTTGATAACTGGATCCCTTTGCAAGGTAGGGGATGATCCCTATATATAGTGTCTAGGGGGTGTACTGTACCCCCCATGCATATAATGAGCATGTGTGTGGTATCCTCACCAATGGGGAAGTGCCATATGTCATGGCCACATGTAGGTAATGATGATGAAATATTCTCCCACATGTGGAGAATAATCTTGTTACAACTGATTTGTGCCCAGGTGTCCTTATCCAAATGTCAACAGATGCTCGGAAGTCATGTTGGTGAATGACCTCGGCCTGGGAGAGGCCGAGCTGTAAAGGCTTGATGGCCGCTCAACCCGAGAAATGTCATATGGAGTCTCGGCCTGATATCAGCCGAGACATATGCTGGGGTCGGCCCGAGCCGAGGTTGGACATGTAGCATGCTGATGATTATTGATGCTTCTGGTCACCTCGGCCCAAGCCGAGGTGAGACTATTTGTCTGTTGAAGGTGATTAAGGCTCCTTGTCACCTCGGTCTGCTATGTGCCGAGGTTGCTATTCCCAGGTGCTTGAGGATGCCTGTGATGCGCGCAGTGCCCCCTGGCTGTGTAGATGGTAGTGTCGGCCAGAGCCGAGATATGTCTGGCCGAGGGATGATATCGTGGGCCCCTGCCCCTTAGGGTCGATCAATGTCTTGGACATTATCTTGGCCGAGGTAGGTATCTCTGGGCCGAGGTTATACTTGGGCATATCACTATCCATTAAAATCCGGCCCTATTTAAGATTAACAATTTTCAAAGAAATTCATATCAAAGAAAACCTTTTGAGGAAACAAGTCACACAGTATTTTTGTGTAACCTTTTATAATACCACTTGTAAGAGTGGAATGCTCTGATACCACTTTCAAGAGTGCACACGATCTTAATGGATTAATTTATTTAATTAAATGCCCCCAAACACACAAATCCAACTATTTACCAAATTTTAGTCTTTGATTAGATTAGGTTTGCATCTGATCATCCTTCCAATCACATAAAATAAATTACGCATGCAGTCACAAACAAATATAAGGAAGAATCCCTTTTTCAGGGCAAAACCTTTATTTCTGAACTTTAGATAGTTTTACAAGACAACTTACTTACAGAACTTTCTAAAGAAAACCATTTAGATTCATAAAAGTCCACAAATGGATGTCCACCCTCGGTATCCACTGATTAACCTTTCTTTAGCCTTATTTTCATCATAATCCCCCGGGTCACAAGGTTAGCAGTAGAGATCTATCTTCACAAGTAGAGATCAGGTATGAAACTGTTGGATTCAAAGGTATATTATGGAGGATGTTTTGTGAATCAAAAAGGTGTTTTGACCTAAATGGATTGAGTACTTTTGTGAAAGATATGGAGGTTGAATTTTTTCAAAAGTCTTTATTAAAATCTTTTTGAAATAGGTATTTATATGTCATGCACAAAATTTAAGGCAATGAATCTTGGTCGAACGAAAATATAATTCTTTTGAAGGAGAATGTAATCTCATTGGAATAAAAATACAGTTTGTTCGAATGAGACTCCAATCTCGCTAGAATCTTCTTCTAATGAGCTTCAAACGAATTCTAATAGAACACCCTTGTAGGATGTTCATTCAATGAAAAGATCAAATGAGCATTCTAACAAAAGAGATATTTCATTCGAACAAGATGGTGATCTCGTTTGAATGAGGTCAATAAAAAATATTTTTTTTGCTTAAAATTTTTGTCTAAAATGTTTACAAAAAAAATACATCTCCCAAGTATAACTATAAATAAATTTGAACTCCTAAAATATTTATACCTTCATAATGTAGATTAATCTTTGAACTTGGAGATATTGGAGATTGGATTCATTGCGTCGGCATGTGTCAGTTTGTAACAGGTTCGCTAGATGTGACATAATGCAAATAAAACAAATAAGAATAATCGTCTAATTTTTTTGTCCCTTACAATCATCATACATGCACGGTGATTATGACGAGTATTATTTAATAGACTTGTCCAATATAAGGGTTTTTAGCACGTGCACGCTCATTTCTAGCGATTTTGGAACACCTGTCCACCGTCATACTTTGTAGATGGGTGAAGTTGTTATGTGCATGTTGACCCCGACAAAGGGACTCTGTTAAAATATAATCAAAATTGTTATATTGTTTAAAAAATTCAGTGGTTGGCCAGGATTAGGCGATGACCAATGTTTATTTGGAAAAATGTTTTTAATATTTCAATTATATGGGACATATGTTGACATCATATGCTATTTTAGTTTTAATTTTTTGGTATTTAATGACATCTTAATTTGTTTGGTTTTATTTCATATTTATTGAATGCTCGGGTTGAATGAATTTTCTTGAAAAATAAACTTAGAGTTCTTATATCCAACATGACCTTTGTGTCAACCTATTTATATCGATGACTTGAATTTTGTAGACTATTTAATGGGTTTCCCACAATACAAAGAATAGATGAGAGATTGTAATAGGGTCTCTAATAATCATGTAAAAGGTGTTCGTGAATTTGTTAAATATGCAGATAAATATCTTAAAAGTTAAAAGATTCCGTTCCGTGGAACCGTTGTATGGTTGGAAAATTTGAGTCTTTAGAAGACTTTAAATTGCATTTACTAATGTGGGGTGTATTGCAAGACTATAAGATGTGTACATTCTATAGGTAAAAGAATATACCATATGTTTTGAAAGAATTACCGTTGTCTGACCGCGTAACGGAACCCCACCATGTAAAAGTTATGAATGATTCACCAGCACATCGTCCTTTGACAAACCTAAGTGATGATGCTTATAGAGTCCACCACCATAAAAATCACCAGCCTATGGATATGGATATTGTTCATTATAACCAATTCAATGAATAACTTGATGATGAATTACCCAAAGATCGAGAATACATAGAGTTATAAGCCAATGCGACTATACCTTTGTATAAATATTGCAAAGAAGGTCACTCGGTATTATATCCACTAATGTCGCTTTTTATGACACCATTTATCAAAATTGTCATGGCCCTAGGTCATGACCAGGGCTATGGGTCATGGACCTAAGCAGCGACCATTTTCATCCTGACCAAAATCCATGGTTACACACATCATCCATGACCTTAAATAAGGGTCACAGTCACCTTAAATAAGGGTCATAGTCTCTTTCGAGTGACAATATTGGCTCGATGGGTCGTGACCAACTGTGACCCCAAGCATCAGTGACCAGATGGTTATGGACCTGGTCCATAACCATGGGTGAAACAATGTCAAAATTGGGTCATGGTACAAATCTGTGACCCCTATTTTATACAAATAAATAAATAATGGTCACAGTTAAGTACCGTGACCATTTAATTATTTATTTTTTAAAAAAATGGGGTCACAGATTTGGGCCATGAATATATCAATTTAATAATAATTTTTTTTAGATAGCCCCCCAAAAACATGTATACAACAAATAATTCATATCTAATTAAGCAATATTGTAACCATGGAGTTGACTCTCCAAAGTAAATTCTAAGGGAATGTTAAAAACTTGTTAAGAGATTTTTTTTATCCTAAGTCTTAATGTATAAAAATTACCATCATATTCTCAAATCGGGCATCCTGTGAATTCTTGGTTAATGCCTATGAGTTACACTGGTCCCGTGCGAGGCGTTCATGTCTCTCATTTGGCTATTTTAGGTTTTTGCATGTTAAAGGCTTGTTTTTAAGGATAAGTTTAGATATTTATAAATTATAATCATATTCTCAAACTGGGAGTCTCGTGACTATGCGGTCAGTTCTTATGAGTTAAATTGTTTTGTGTGAGGTATACATGTCTCTTACTGGGTTATTTGGGGGTTGTTTTCGGGTTTTGCCTATTAATGACATGTTTCAAGCCTTAATCTTGATATTTTAAAATTACCATTATATTCTAACATCAAGAGTCATATGACTATGCGGTCAGTTCATACGAGTTACATTCATCCCATGTGAGGTGTCCGTGCCTCTTATGAGGCCATTTGGGGAATGTTTAGTGTTTTATCCCTTTAACAACATGTTTTTAAGTCTAAGTATATATATATATATATATATATATATATATATATATATATATATATATATATATATATATATATATATATATATATTTCTAAATTAGTATCATATTCTCAAATTGGGATTCCGCTGACTACGCGGTCAGTTTCTACATGTTACGTTGGTCCCGCGCGAAGTACTCGTGACTCTTACGGGCCGTTGAAGGTTATTTTGCATTTTTGACCCAAATATGTTTTTAAGCCTAAATCTATATATTTCTAAATTATTATCATATTATCAAATCGGGAGTCTCATGACCATGCGGTTTTACATTGGTCCCATATGAGGTGTTCGGGTATTTTTTGGGATCGTTCGGAGGTTGTTTTGAGTTTTTTCTTGTTAAAGCACTACAAGAAAAATGATTTTTAATGGCATAATTTTTTGCACCTAATTATAAAAAAATCTCCACCAAATCTTTTAGTGATTTTTTTTTGTCATGCTATTGCCACAAAAGGTGTGCCGCGGATTGTTTTCGTGGCAATTTATTAAAATCATCACTAAAAGTTGATTTTTTAGTGACAAAATCACTTTGTCACCAAAACATCTCTTTAGGTGGCAATTTTTTTTTTTCATCAAATAAAGATGAAATTGCCACTAATAGTTGATATTTTGCCACCAAAAGTCTATTTTTTTGTAGCAAAATAAAAAATCACCACCAAAAGGAACCTTTCGTGGTAAAACAAATCGCCACAATTGAACTTAAATTGGTATGGAACGAATTTTTAAATATTAAATTGCCACCCCTAGTTGATAGTTTGTTACCAAAAGGCTATTTTTTGTAGCAAATGAAATAATCGCCACCCAAAGTGTTGTTTCGTGGTAAAAAATCACCACGTTTGATCTTAAATTCTTATGGAATAGCTTTCTTAGCAATTTAAATTTGCCACTAAATGACATTTTTTATTGCAAAAAAATCTCCATAGATTGATGCAATATTTTTCACAATACATATACACGTCTCTTTAGTAACAACTTAATTTCGCCGCATGTTTTTATTACTTGTCATCCAATTCATATAATACTCAAAATAACTCATATACACAATTCTAATAAAGTCATCGACATTTATATAGCTCATAAAGATAGCAATCTTTGAAAAATGATTCTTTGTCTCAAAAGTTCCTATGTTAAATACTATTTCAAACAAATTATTTACAAGAAATGTGCTACCATTCAAAATAAATAAATAAAATAGGTCTAATCCTTCATTCTTCTTTATTGTTATTCTCCTTTATAAAAGATTCCACTGAATCTGCAAAAAAAACACAGAATTTGTTTAGAATTATCACTTTGAAAAACAACGACAATAAATTTTGGAAGATTAATCAAAGTAAATTTATAAATTTCACTTACAAGTCTTGCAAAATAATAATAAAAATATGATAAATTACATTCATTAACATCAAATTCGTTTCCCAATTATACTCCACCCACCCACAAAAAAAATAATATTTGTTCTTCTCTTTGTATTAGGATTATCATTAGCGGATGACAAGAGAAAGCAAAAATTGTGCATGTCAAATATAAAACAAGTTTGGAGTTATGTGCTTACCAAGAAGAGTTATATTTTTGTGTTACTAGTTTACTTAATGCATCAAGTTTTCCATTAAGATCATCCATTCGTCCTTACATTATTGCATTCTCCCTTCTTTCTTCATTAGCTTCTCTCCTTGCTTCATCTGCTTCCCTCCTTGACTCGTCAGCGTCGTTCCTTGCCTCAGCAACCTGTCTATCTCTCTCAATGTCTTTCTCCTTTTGCATAGAAACAATTGCGTATGATGTGGGTTTAAGACCAACCCCATGACCACATACATATCCTAAGAGATGTCCTAGAATTTCTTGAAATGCATTAGCATCATTCATCACCACACCATCTTCAAGTTCAGATTGTGAATTGAGTATTGCTTGCACATCATCCTATAAATAACAATGAAGATATTATAATTATATCATACAATATAGGTAAAAAAGTTATTAACAAACTACTATTGAATCACTACTTACATAGACATTGCCAGCCATTATAGTCACCCAATTTCCCTTTTTTTTGCTCCAATGAGTCGTATGCCATACCTTACTCATGGACGCCGGAGTTTCGGTCTCTTTATCACGTTGTACATATTTTGATACAAAATAAAGTGCTAAAACATATTAAAATGATTAGTTTAGAAAAAATATTTATAGAGATATTTACCATCTCAAACTCCACTTGACGAGCCCGTTCCAAAGAGCCGTGGGCTTGAAGTGTTCAGGATACATTTTCGAGCGAAAGTTACAAAATTGATTATTGAGTTGTGCCAATACTACAGACTTCATGTAATCATCATTTGGCAATTGAAACTTGCCCTATTCAAAAGAAAAAAAATAACTCACAACTCTAAATGCGGACTGTGTTCCATATATGAGCATATGTAGCTTACCCGAACTACTATCCACATATGATTTTTGTTCTCCTGTGGAACTTCCTTCCAATACCTGAAATTGAATGGGCCATTTTCTCGGATAATAATGCCTACCTCAGATTTTAAATTCGAAGAAGAGAACCCTACTAAACGACCCTCCGAGATCAGGATTTGGATGTTCTCCCCACTCTCTAGATTCTTCTGAAAACCAATCCCTCGTGCTGGTCCTCTGCCTCGCTTCTTGGAACTAAAACCTATTAAAAAATAGCATAAGTAATCACAGTTCAAAAAGAGCACATAGACATATCTCTTTCATCCGCAATAGCCCAAAAAGGAAATCTATGACAAGAAATATAGAATAAAATCAATGAGTAAAGCTACTAAGTTCACAATCATACCCACATTAGTATTAGAACCCGATGAAACAATGTCTGTAAAATATACAACATTTTGATGACTAGGGTGTGAAGGAGGGTGATTAGACTCTCTCACAAATCATTGCACTGGTGTTACTCTTCGACCTATGACATGCATGAAATGGATCAACATAATACTAATTAAATTTATACTTAAAAAACATTGATATCCCGGCTTAACTAAAATTATTTATATGTTGTCAATTAATATGTTTCCAAATACGAAGATCGTACCCTCATAGTTGTTAACATCAAAAGCGATATCATTGGGAGAGTCGTTGATATTTGGATTAGTTGAAGTAGAACGAAGACGTATGGATTCCCTCATGAATCCTTACCGCGTAAAAGATTTTGGGGAGCGTGCACGACTAGAGCCTAATACAACAAAACAAAAAGTTACATTACCCATGGAGATATTTATGCAATATATATCGGTGCACACCCAATGTGTATGCGATGCATATTGATATCAAAAGGATGAAAACAAAATAAATCATATACGGAATTAAAAACAATCAAAATAAGAAGAAAATAAAGAATTAGGCATATATAGCTTTTCAACAAATAATTGAAAAACTATATCTGAGCATATATAGGTTTTCAACAAATAACCTCATCCCATGCCCTTAAATTTGAAAATCCCCATGTGTAAGCTACAAGGTTTGACATGAGATCTGATCTGAAGACTATTTTGCGCACGCGAGCCCCTTGTTCTGTGCATTTTCTGTATGAAATCTCGTGATTACATGCATGTCATCAGAATTCGTATGCAGTATGTAACAATTGTAATTATAACACATGGCATGGAGTGGTTGCAAAGTGCAAAATTTATCCCAACAGAACATATTTTTTAACATTGATAAAAATTGAATGCATATGAGAAGCTAAATGTGGCTTTTGAGAACAAAACAGTAATGAATCTAGCTTAGTCATGTAATCATAGAATATTATTAGTACTACTAATGATAAGTTTTTCATAGGATTGAAGCACACACTGTTTTTGGCACAAGTGTTCTTGGTGATGCCTTATAGTAATCAAAAGATGCACACTCGCTCGATCACTTTGGATTATTAGTATGTGAATATTTTGATATATTCAATCTTTCTTGAACACTTTGGATTCTCTTCATTTCACAGACCAATAATTAATAATAGTATGATATTACATGTAGGTTGTACTAATAATAGTATGATATTACAAAAGAAAAGGAGATTTGGCATCCATTTACCATAGAAGAGTTCACATTTAAATCTTCCTTCCAATGCTGCATGAAATCTAGACCATCTTCTTTAAGCTAGAAATCAGATTGTCCAATTAAAATACCCAATTGCATTTGGAAGTTGCGGCATAGTTCAATTCCTCTAGAAGTTGAGATTCAAAATCTTGGCCTAAAATGCCAATTTCATGTCCTAAATTTAATCACTTAACTTTTGTAGATGACTTGATCTTTTTTGACTCAAGAATGAAGAGAGAGGTCAAGAAGATAATGAAGATCATGAATCGTTATGAAAAGGGCTCGGGTCAATTGGTCAATAAGGATAAAAGATTTATAGTTATATCAAATAAGATCAAGCCCCAAGCAGTGTCAAAATTAAAGGTGATTACTCATATGCAAATAAAATTAGGCCCCGTGAATTACCTTGGTTGCCCCTTATATAGCGGGAGAAAGAGAATCTGCTATTTTGAAAATATGGTTTCTAAGGTGACAAATAAATTGGCTGGTTGGAAGTCTAAGTGCTTATACATAGGGGGAAAGCTAGTTCTTATTAAATCGGTGCTCATATCTATAAATCTTTACCTTCTCGTAGCCATGTCTCCCCCTAAGGCTATAATAAGCAGATTGAATAGGGATCTCATAAATTTCTTCTGGGGATCAAACCTTGGAGAGGAGAGGCATCATTGTTACAAGTGGGGAAAGATTACTAGACCTACAAAAGAAGGGGGATTGGGGATCTTGGACATTCAAGACATCATCAATTCTTTGAGTCTGAAATTATGGTAGATTTTTAGATCCAACGAGTCAATCTGGGCTCAGTACATGCATGCGGAATATTGTAGGAAACTCTAACCAACTATAGCTCCTAGGAAAAGTGGAGCTCACGCATGGAATAGACTGTGCTCAGTGAGGGAGGAAGCAGAAGAAAATAAGTTCTGGCATAAAGGTCGAGGTGACATCTGCATTTGTAAGCATAATTAGGGAATTGAGGATTGTAAGGACCTGCTATCTATAGCAGATCAGCCAATTAATACATTCTGGAGTTCAAACCGATCGTGGGATAGGTCATTGCTAGATAGAAAATTTCCCACAGTAGTTGTAGTAAAAATTAATAGCTTTAAGGAAATCTGGTATGATTGTACTGATAAACTGATTTGGAGACAAAATTCTATAGGTGTTTTTCAAACAAAATCTTCTTGGGAGATTTGCAGGCCTATATTCACCTCCCAAGCTAGTTCCAAGTGTATTTGGCATTAAGTTACAAAGTATCAATTTTTTGTGGAAGCTTTTAAATAGCCTTCTCTCTACAGATGATCAATGTGAATTTAGACATGTAGAACTTGCAATTTGATCATCTAGTTTTAAGAGACCAAAGAGGAGAAAAGGAGGAAGATTTGAGGCATTTAAGAATAATCATAGAGTCCAACCCCAACCAAATATAATTTCATCCATAAGAATAAGCCAACTCTATCCTAGTAATGACTACACACAACTCATAATAAAAAGCAATGTGAACATCTTTAAGCTTCATGAAAAAGTCTCCTTTAACAAAACCTCTAAAAGTGGGAAATAAACATCCTATAGATGCTTGACCGGAATAGCCTAATGCAAGGCCATCAGTGTTAAGTTTGATCCATGAGGGGAAGGTATCCATAACACTAGAGTAATATTTGGGTCTTTTCTAGGCCTTCCTTTAATGTTGAGCTTGTGAGGAATATACAAGTCTTTAATAGAATTATTCATATGACTTTTCATTAGGACATTGATTTGGAGAAGATGATATTTGATGGCATAAATTCATGAGTGAGGTGAAGGCTTCATATCCTTAAAGATACATTAATTTCTAGCTTTTTAAGTGAAGAAAAAATAATAAATAACATATGCTAAGAAGAGATATTTAACATGAGGACTAAAGGAAACTTTAATAATAGTCTTCAAATAATGAAGAATGTTATCAAACTGGACAAATGAAGTTGAAAACACATTTTCAATCCATGGGTAGATTTATAAGTAAAATTATAGTGGAGAAAAAGTGATTAGAGTCCTCAGAGGCTTTCTAACAAAGAGCAAAATTCGAAACCAATTGTAAACCAGTTTTGAGAAGATTTATGATAAGTGGGAGCTTATTATGAAGAACTTTCCAAAAGAAGATAGAGAATTTAGGAGGAATATATGTTTTCCATATTATAACGGACCACCTTGATCAATCAGATAATTTTTTCGTGTGCTTAGGCTAAGCACTTCAACAACCAATTAATTTAATTCCTCTACAAACTAGACTAACCCGGAATTCAAATCCCTAACTCTTTTGATGACAAATGAGTTGTATATCTCCCATATTATGCAATATATCTAACATATAAGAAACAAAAAAAATCATTAAATATTTTGTTTCTAATTAGAAGTAAATCATTCCCTCATAGGTATTATAACCCGGTGAAATAATGTCCGGATATGCAGCTACATTTGGATGACTATGTCCCGATGAATGATGATTTGGATCTACCACAAACCATTGCGCGGGAGCAGATCTATGACCTATAAATGGATTAAAACAATACTATTGTAACTAGTGTTGGTGGAGTAGTCAAAATTACTATTGTCCAAGTAATTTTATTTAGAATACATACCCTCATTATTGTTATCATTTGATGCAGTAGTCAACATTTATGTCCTTTAATTGAGAATAAGGGGGGCGTGTGGATTCTCCCACGAATCTTTGAAGCGTAGAAAATTTTGGGACACGACCACGACCGAAACCATGTATAACTAAACAAGAAACCAACAACATTAGCTGAGGATAATTAACAAATCTAAAAAATAGTCGTCGTCGTCATTTTTTCCCTAGTGATTCTTTCAATAAAACCCTTAAAACATATATCAAATCAATAGTCACTAAACAAAAATAGAAAATTGTATTCTATATTAACATAAATTTAAAATTATGAATAGATAATTCATAATATCATATAACATTCAAGATTAGTAGCAAGATTGCAATATCCAAAATTTTCTACTCACAATATTCCCATGATGGATTCTATTTAATGCTTTAAAGTTTATGTTTTGTTATACATGAACATAAATTTAAAAACTAGTTTGGAAACTAAATTATACCCTCAGAAGTATTAAAACCCGATGAGAAAGTGTCGGGAGAGTCAGCTACATTTTGATGACTATGTTGTGGAAAAAGCTGATTCGGCTCTTCCATAAATCGTTGTCCGAGAGTTGTTCTATGACCTATAACATGCATAAAATGGATTAACACAATAATTTTATAATTAGACTTAACTTAATGTTGGTATATTTCCTACTTAATTATATTTTTATAGTTGTTAAGTCATTTGACTTAAAATACAAATACCATACCCTCACTGTTGTTAAGAACAGATGCAATAATGTTTGGAGAGTAGGCGACAAATGGGTCAGTTGAATGAGAAGGACGTGTGGATTCTCCCTGGAATCCTTGATGCGAAGAAGATCTTGAGACATGTACACGCGCGGAACTAAGCATAACTGCATAAGAAACCAAAACAATTAGCTAAGGATATGTATGCAGGAATTATGTCAAACATGGGTATTCCAACAAGGAACTATCACAACTTGTGAAATAAAAATAATCGTAGCTTTTAAAATTAATTTACACGTAGTTCACTAAAAAACTATATGCATGCTTATATCTTGATTTAGCCATAAGTTAGAGCTCAAACACTTGAAACTGGAATTAGCTCATGTACCTGGAACAGAAGACAAATCCTAATAGCATCGTTTAATCCAGGTTTGAAGTTCATAAAGAAAAGTTAATAGAGAAAATCCAAAAAAAAATTCTACAACTTTAGGTTTTGACTATGATTTAGAGCTCAAACAGTCCAAATTGTGGAGGAACAGTGCCAAGGGTCAGTGTTGAAAATTTTAGAGAAGCTACAACAGCTGGTCTGTATTGCTTCATAATTGGCTCAATAGAACTCCTAATTAGATCGGACGATGCCTATGCCACCACATGTACAAAAATGGAAAAACTAATTCATAGTTTGCGTCTGAACTCAAGAGTTTGAAATGAATTTGTAGAGTTTTTTGGGGAACTTAAATTCCATGCATTGAAATTGAGATCAAATTCATTCAAACTTTATTTTTTGTCAATTTTAATTCGAAAGCATGGTATCGGAGCTCCTAAGCACACCCTAAAAAAATATAAGCTATATTAACATGAAATAGCTTATATGTGGATTATCATGATGACTGAGTGGATATGAAATAACACGATGAATGGCATCATCAGTAATCCATCCCAATAAAAAACCTTGAATAGAGCTCATACTTTTTATTATTTTCCCCTCATTTTAGGACGTCTAGTTTTGCTTAGATACGAAATTCTATTTAGTTTTGATGAAGGATTATTGGATAATATTTCTTCTTCTTTAGGGTAACTTTTATTCAAGTTCTTGTTTGATTAGGATAACTTTTACCTCTATATAAATAGGCATAGTCTTTGTTTTCTATTCCTCTTGCAAGTTATTTACCATATTCTTTTGTTATTTTCTTCTTTACGCTTCCTCTACATTCAGTTGTATCAAAGTGATGGTGATTGAAATGGATGCTAATGAACAAATCCCCAGGACCTGGAAAGTTGGTCACCAAAACATATCTTGTATTTAAGCTTCAAGATTTTTCGAACATTCATGCTCGAAACCATGGTGTATAGGATTTGCCATGATCAAATTTCAAACATGGCTCCAGCAGATTCGTAGTTGTAAACACTGGTATTATCTCTTAAAGCCCAAACAACAGGCAGTTATGCCTAGGCAGTGAGTAATTTGCCTTATTATCCTCAACAAGCATACCAACCTAGCCAACAATTCAACCAAACCTATAAAAAACAAATCCCACCACCACAATATATCCTCCTATCACTTATGATGATGAAAATGATGAAGTTGCAGAAAGTTTGCCCCCCCCCCCCCCAATATGTCCACCTAACTAGAAAGGACAAAGAGAACCAATTGAGTTTTGCGTCAAAACTGATTTTCCTACTTTTGATGGCCTTTTCCATATTGAAGACATTCTAGATTGAATTTTTTCAGTGGAATGTTTCTTTGAATACATAGGCATTCTGGAAGACAACCAAATTAAGATGGTGTCATAAAAGCTAGTTGACGGAGCCTCCATACGCATTGTAGTTCAGAGTGAAAAATATTTCCAGATATAATTGTCCATACGAATTATAGTTCAGAGTGAAAAATATTTCCAGATATCATTGTCTGGATGCAAAATGATTTTAGATGTATGTTAATTTATTGGCCTTTTTCTATATCAGTGAATGAAGATGTATTTCCTTGTGAAGTTCCGTGTGCTTTCCTTAGGTGTGAGTGTAGTTGATGGCAGTTTACTTTGTAGGGTGATTCCTTGTGAAATTTTAGTTATCATCATAACTATAGTTATTCTTGGTGCATTTGATGAAAATACACAAAGACGTTCTTCCAGCCCATTGAAACCTTTATCTTACACTCCAAAATCATCCATTAGCCATCCACGAACTCATAAAATATGCCTAATTCTGAAAAATATACTGCACCGAATATAGGTAACATTTTCGCTTTCATAATTAATTGTTCAAAGAGGAATGATTTCTTAAACTTCATTCCATAACATTAAGTCGGTCTTCTCTGTCTCAAATATGGGGTGTTCTTTCGAACTCTACTTCAAACAAACTTTCCATGTGAGGGTTATGGATCATATCCATCCAAAAACACGTAGAACACGAATGGAAGAGAATCTATATTCCCAGTGTACCCACCAAGGACAAGAGTAACAACTAACCAAAATATAATTTAATTAGATCATATGCTTATTGTTACAAAGCACAATTGATATGAAGAAACTAAAATAGTTTCAATGCCCCAATGGTCCCCGACTGAAACATTTCGATCTCTTTCATCTCCTCCATTGCGTTATCTTCACTACCTTAATTTTTTGACAAAATAACACAATTGAGTCCAAAATATCCGTAATAGTTTAGACATAAAATAAATTTCTCGAAGAATAAGAATCAAATTTTAATTTAAGATATGATTGAACAAAATATGAATGCAATAAATGTACCAATCCAACATCTTAGGTAATTTGGTGGATTCCATTAGATTTGTTACTAACTAAAATAATCATCAAGTTCTGTTGAATAAAAATGAACATTTTCTTGTATTTATCTTCTTTGTAGTTTTGTATCCTTCCTCTATTTTGACACTTGTAAGTTGGATAAAAAAGAGGGAAAAAATAATTCTTTATATCTCCTCACTCTAAACCCGAGATATTCTATTTTAGTCAAACATTATGAAACTTAAAATTTAGTTCATTGTGTGTTCAATACTACAACATGTTTAAGGTTTTAAACTTACTTTCCAATAATTCCATCATTATTAAATAGGGAAAGTTTATATTCACAAAGATTGAATGAATAATCATACAATATCAATACTGATTCAAATACATGAATATTAAAACATCACGAAAATGAATAAACTTACGAATATAGGTGAATATCCATAGACCTGAATGAAACTTAGAACTGTAATCGAATGAGTATAAGACATATGATTCATAAAGAAGCATTACTTTCAACATTACCAAACTCTAGTCATGAAATATGTACGGAACAAACATGCCCCAAACCCTATATAGTATGCGATAAGGGGAGGCAAAGAACGAATAATAGTGAAGGTAAACAACCGGAAAAAATGAAGGATTATATCCGATTATTAAGAAGAGAAAGATCTATTGAATTAAGGCGTAGAAAGGGAGGTAAAAGATGTGGTTCATTGGCTAGCTGGTGGGAGGGGAGAGATAGAGAGAGTTGATTACGATATCCATTTAGTTTTAAATTACAAAACAGAGAGTGAGAGAGATGACGGTTCAATTTGGTGTGTGTGAGGATTTCGAGAGTGGAGATGAAGGGTCTAGAAATTCAGTGGCTTTTAACCTAGCTCATTCTCAACACTTCTTTTCTTTGGCAAGACTTATGTTGTTGGGACTTTTTAGTAGAAATGGCTTTCGCCTCACCATTAAAATTATGTTTACGTTGCTCAAACTCCTTGACCAGGAGACTCACTTCATTCAAATGGCCATTACTTTCTTAACCTGCCTATGAAACAGAGTAGTAAGATTTAATGGGAGTGCTTTCATCGAGAGTTTAGAGTTCCAATGGATGATGTTTTTGAATGATGTTTCAAACAATACTTAATAAAAACGGATTAGAAAATATTAGTAGAGGTATTTACTTCGATTTTTGATGCTATAAGGCTGCTTGCTAGCAATTGAGTAATTTGTTATTCGGTTCGATTACTTCCAGTGTTGTCTGTTGTAAATTTTGTTTGACTACATTGATATGGTGTTATTTGTGGATATGATGCCTTGTATATGTTCCCGTGTTACTTTTTTATGTTCTCGCTATTTTATTCAACATAAGTTAGCATGCCACATGTATAGATATCTATGTATAGATTTCTTAAAGCTATCAGATAGGCCTTACCACATTATTAGAACAGTATTGCATTAAAAAACATTTTTCAAGCCACCAAAGATGCTGAGGGTGAGGTTTTTCACAAGGAAGTTTCCTTAGAGACTATGTACTGAATAATGATGAAAAAATAATGTCCGGAGAAATAAGAAACAAATAATGTTCGGAGATTCAGAAAACAAGAAACAAATAGAAGTAAATCGTACCCTCATTGGTATTAAAACCTGATGAAATAATGTTCGCAAATTCAGCTACTTTGGGATGACTATGTACTGAAGAATGATGATTCCGCTCTACGACAAATTGTTGAACGGGAGTTATTTTATGACCTATAACAGGTACAAAATGGATTAACGCACTACTATTGTAATTAGATTTAACTATACATTGGTATATTTCCTACTTAATTAAATATTTGTATATTGTCAAGTAATTTAATTTAGAATACAATGACCATACCCTCATTGTTGTTAGCATCAGATGCAATAGTGATGGTGGAGTAGCCAACATTTAGGTCCTTTGATTGAGAAGAAGGGGGCGTGTGGATTCTCCCATGAATCTTTGCAGCGTAGATAATTTTGGAACACGAGAACAACCAGAACCAGGCATAACTAAATAAGAAACCAACAACATTAGCAGAGGATATATGCATGTAGAAATTATGTAAAACATTAATACACTTTTAACATTTTATCGTAATACAAATGAAAACATGGAGGAAAATCACATCAGTAATGAAAATTTTCAAGCATGAAATCATATCAAATAATTGAGATAACATCATCATCAGCAGTAACATCATATCATTCAAAGTAGTTTATAAAAAGTGACAAGGATAATTGACAAACCTAACAAATAGTCGTCGTCATCATCTTCACCTTCGCTCAAATAACTTAACCCCTCCTCTCTTTCCGACGAGATATACTCTTCATCCTTATCAACCTCTTTTCTTTTTCCCTTTGTCTCACTCTTATTATTATTATTCCTCTTACAAGAACCCATGTAGAATTTATCCCCTCTATGCAAGCCCATTGCCTTCATTGTTGCTATGTTATCTTGAATCCTATTCATCCTTTGTTTCTCATAGTTTGACATCTTCATTGTTATACCTATTAAATATATACATAAACATGTAATTTAGTATAGTAAAAATATTTCACAAGTGTAATTTATTAAAACGTTCCTATAGATCGAATCGAAGTGTCTTAATTAAAATAAAATAAAACATTTACTAAGAAGAAAAAATAACTAACACAAATCGTCAAAAGTCCTCATCATCTTAATCTCCATTATCCTCGTTAATATCATCATTGTCATCCTCGGATGACAGGATGTTATCATCTATATCATGTATCCGGTTTTCTCCTTCCACATTAGCCATATTAACCTCTATTTATGGGATATCTTCCCTTCGTAATGGAAGACATTCATCATCTATTTCCACTATTTCATCATCTATAATATTATTCTCAAGTTGTTGGTATGATTCCTCATCACCCATCTCCTCTTCTACAGTTTCAGTAAAGCCATACTTGTCTCATGGAGTATTCTTCACTACAACTTTCCAATCATTTCCCAACTTGATGTCTGGCACATAGAAGACTTGCTCTGCTTGATAAGCTAACGCAAATGGTTGGTCTTTATACCAAGTATTAACGGTATTCAAACTAATGAAATCATACTCATCTTTACGTAATCCACACACCCCCTTATTTTTTTCAAGGTCTCACCAGTCACACTTGAATATAACAACACGATTATTTTCTGGGTATTCCAATTCGATAATGTCAATCAACTCACCATAAATATCAATATCTTTTTTTTCATGTTCATAAACTACAACGATTCCACTATTTTGAGTTTTTTTGTACTTGTCATGATCTTGGGTGTGAAACCTATAATCGTTGATTAAACAACCCTTATAATGTTTCACTCTTCGATCAGGACCCCAAGATAAATAGTGAAGCTGCTTACTAGAATGATCGGGGGACTCGCGCTCTAATATGCTAACCTGTTTATTGTTTATATATAAATGCTTAGTAAGATATAACAAGCCTAATCTATTTACACCCAAAGATATTATATTCTACTACTTACGCGGCCTTCAAACAATTTGGGAAATCTCTCTGCATGTCTTCGATCAATATTTGTGTTCCTTTCGGCTTTTAAAAAATTCTTGTGCTCACTAAACATATATAAATGAATTTAATTAGAAAAAATAATGTGTATATATATGTTTGTGTGTGTATGTGTGTATAAGGAAAAGAAGTAGTATAGCCTAATGTACTTCACAAATTATTGTATTTCATCACAGTTATCCAACACATATAAACGAGAATTTTCCCATTCACTTTGTGTGAGGTATTGGTAATACGCTTTTCCAAGCAAATGACCGTTTATCGAAAAATGGATAAACCTTCTTAAAAATTAGAACCATCATAATTTCGCTCGGGTTGATTGAATTTTGTCTCAACACCACGTAGATACATCGAGCAAAATGTTAGGCATTCATTAAGAATGTAAGCCTCAACAATTGAGCCCTCCGGATGTGCTTTGTTTCCCACGATAAGTTTTAAGGTGTGCATATATCTGTCGAGAAGTAAGATGGTTAGAAAATACAATGAAAACATTAAATTATTAGTAAAATAAGATATTACTTATTACATTTACCTTTCAAATGTATACATCCATACTGGTCCACCGAGAATGGATTCTCGTGCAAGGTGAATTGGCAACTGAACCATAACATCGAAAAATGATGGTGGAAATATCCTTTTAAGTTTACACATAGCTATAGCAAGTCTCTCCTCAAGTCTCTCCAAGACATCCAATCTCAATGTTTTTGAACGTAACTCCTTAAAGAATAGCCAAAATTTAATTAACGGTTGACACACTTCCTTCGAAAGATGACCACGAATTGCAAGCGGTAGTAAACGTTGTAAAAAAATGTGGTAGTCATGACTTTTCATCCCTAAAATCTTGCCATCAGTAGCAATCACACATCGAGAAATGTTGGATGCACACCCGTCGGGCAACTTGAGTGATTGCCAAAATTCGCATAAAACTATCTTCTATACTTTTGTCAAACTGTAGCAAGAAGGAGGAATCACCCATTTGTCTCCCTTTTTATATGGATGCAAATCTTTGCGTATACGCATTGCCTTTAAATCTAACCGAGAGTTGACGGTGTCTTTTTTTTTCCCATCAATGTCTAGCAATGTTGCTAAAATGCTTTCACATACATTTTTCTCAATATGCATGACATCTAAATTTTGATGCAATCTAAGATCTTTCCAATATGTCAAATCATATAATATACTTATTTTGTCCCATTGCAACTCATACGCCTAGCGGCTGCTCTTTTTGCATGCTTACCCAAATACCTTAGGTCGAACCCTCTCAAGTTGATCAAGTATTTCATCATTACTAAGCTCTTTTGGTCATTCTCGATGCTCTTTCTTACCATTAAAGGAAGACATATTTTCTCGCCATTTATGAATCATCGGTAGAAAATGACGATGCCCCATATAACATGTATTATGTCCATTCTTCAGATACATGGAATGATTCTCCTTATTGCATACTGGGCAAGCTAACTTCCCATTTGTGCTCCAACCTGACAAGTTAGCATAAGCTGGAAAATCATTAATAGTCCACATCACTGCTGCACATAACATAAATGTAGTATTTGTGAATACATCATATATTTGCACCCCAACATCCCACAACACTTTTATCAATGGTTAAAGAAACACGTCTATGTCAGTTCCAGGAGCCTTAGGACCCGGTATACGCATTCATAAGATGAAAAATGGTTTCTTCATACATTTCCACGGAGGTATATTATATATCACCAGAACAACCGGCCATGTGATGTGCTTGCTACTCATATTTGAAAATGGATTGAATCCATCACTAGAGAGTCCAAGCCTAATATTGCGAGCATCTCTAGAAAATGACTCATGAACCTTATCAAATTCTTTCCATGCTTTCCCATCCACTGGATGTCTTAATACATTGGCTCTTCAACGCTCTTATCTTTAAGCCACCTCATCTATGAAACTATATCCTTATTTAAAAATAGATGTTGCAACCTCGGTTTAAGTGGAAAGTAACGAAAAACTTTCTGAGGCATCTTCACACCATTGGCTTTTTTGATTTTCCATCTAGATTCTCCACATGTTGGACATTTAATTTTTTCCTTATTTGGTCCCCAAAAGAGAACACAATCATTTATGCAAACATAAATCTTCACATTGTCTATCCCCAGGTCACGAACTATTTTATTCGCCTAATAAAATGACTTTGGAATGTGGGAATCATCTGGAAGTGCTTTCTTAAAAAGTTCAAGAAGCAAGTCAACAGATTTCCCACTCCAGTTGTTCATTGACTTTAGATTCATTAGCTTAATAATGAAAGATAATTTAGATAGCTTCTGACAACCCGAATACAGTTGTTGCCTATCCCTAGCTAATCTAGCAAAATTTTCTCCTTCACCCTCGGGCATTTGAGTAGCATGGCCATCAGATTCATCCCCTAAAACATCATTGTTGTAAGGTCTGGCAAACATATCATGTAACATTCCCTCCATGTAATCATGCTCAAACTCATTTCCAGTGTGTTCTTCCTTCCCTATAATATCATCATCTCCAACTTCAAACTCATACTCATTGTAATCATAAGCATTATCATTCTCTAATTCCAATGGTTCACCGTGATATATCCACCTAGTATAACTCTTCACTATGCCATGTATAAGAAAATAACTTTGAACATCTTGACAATTTTTCAAATAGAAGTTATTACATTTGTTACACAGGCACTTAATCTTGACATTTTGCTCAACATTAGCAAATGCAAAATCAAGAAATTCTTTAACCCCATCTCGATATGCACTACTAATTCTATTTGGATGATGCATCCAACTCTTATCCATTTCAAAACCCTACAACTTGAGAGAACATTCAAAAATATCAATGATAAATAAATAACAACAAAATCACGAGATATTTAGAAATAATGAACAGTAGTTATATTTAAAAAGCACGTAATTGTGCGCGATTGCGCTTTTGTGTGTTATAACATGACATTGCCCACTCTGATTTGCGAGAAGACCAAATAGTGTGTGCGATTGATGACATAGCACGCGATTTTGATATTTTTTTACGCCATTTGCATGATTGACCCTATTTAGTGCTATTTGGGAGCAATTTAGGCATAAGTCATTTTAATGCATCAATTACAAAACTAAGTCGTTTTGTTCCTTTATTCATTTTTTTCCTTTTTTTTTACCTTTAAAAATGTAAATCAATATCTTAAAATGCTAAGGGTGTGTTTAGTTGTATAAAATAAGGTTGTTTTCTAAAGAAAGTTCTCAAAAATTTCCATAAAAATGAAAATATATTCAAATTTATTTTTCCAAAAAAAGTTGGAAAATAGTTTTCTGATTTTCCAAATTTCCATAAACTACTTTACAATATTTTCAATGAATTTTTGAAACGTTCAAAATTACATTTGCATCCCTAATTTTTTTGCAAATTACATTTTGGCCCCTAAAATTAAAAAAAATACATTTTATTTCTAAATATTAAGAAAAAAAATATCAAGTCGAAAACTATCGGTGAATTACGATTTGGCCCATGAAATCTCCGTGGTTATATTATTGTCCCTAAACTTTCTATAAATTATATTTTAGCCATTACACTATTGTTCAACTACATTTTAGACATCAAACTTTCTCTAAGTTATATTTCGTCCTTTTAAATATCTATAAATTACATTTTAAAAATAAATATTTATTTCTAACTAATAAATGTGCTTCCCTCGTTCTCTAAATGTTCTATTGAAAATAAAAATAAAAAATAGAAACGAAAATTCAAAATAAAAAACAGAAAATAATTTTTTGTTGGAAATACGATTGGGGGTCATACATCCAATATGTATATAGACCCATAATAGACAATGAGATTCATATCTCAAACACGTAATAAATACTACCATACAAAAAGAACTACATTGAACAAAAAAAAAACTGTTTCAGCTATACAAAATAACCCCTATTTCAGCTATTAAACAATGATCAAATACCAAAAAGTTCCCAAAATATTTTTTAAAACACATTTAGTCCAAGCCTTTTGTTTTGTACCAAAAAGTCCCTTATTCTCTTATATTTAAAGGTCCGCGGTAGCGGCATGGTAAAGCCTTTTTGACATGGTGAAGGACTTTTTGGTGCAAAATAAAAAGCCTTTGACTAAACGTGTATTAAAAAAAAATTAGAGGGGCTATTTTGTATATGCCCCATTAAAAAATAACTATTCCAGCTAAAAGAAATGTTTCAGCTATTAGAAAAAAAAACTATTCCATCTATAGAAAAACTCTACATACATCAATTTTTTATTTATTAAAATCCATTTAATATGGACTGAGTCGAAGTTCACACAACCACAAATTCAGTAATGGGTATATATATGTATGTGTACATTTAAGAAAATACATGGTATAACCTTGAATTTAAAATAAAAAATTATAGAAATGTACTTACCTAAGATCTCTGGCAACTAACTGAATTAGGAAGAAAACTTTTGTCCCCAATCACGTACTGAATTTCATAAAAATACAGAAAAATAAGAGATGTTACCATAAAATTGTAAGAAAGTTAATAAAACTTAGCAAATTCAATGAAATCGAAAAAAAAATCAAAGATTTTATAATACCCATTTGAAACTTGATTCAAATCAGATGTATAATACATATGTGTACATATATAGCTATATGTATATGTGATTCAAATCAACCCGTCAATAAAATAGGTAAAGATTTCATAATACCCATTTAAAACTAGATTCAAATCAAACCTATGATACATATATACACATATATAGTGATACATAGCTGATTCAAATAAGCAATGATTTGAAAGCCAACCTTCAATGAAACTTTCAAAGCGACCTTCAATGAGAGAGAGAGAAACCCTAGGTTATTTTTACGGAGAAGAGAACAAAGAATAGAGAAATGTGAGAGGTGAGAGGTGGATATGCGGGTTGAGTGGTTGCACGTTTGGTGTATTTAAGCATTTCGTGGCAAGGAGTTTTGATTTGAGCGAACTCCTAACAAGTTTTTACCTTTTTTTTCTAATTTAGTACTTGGAGGCAAAAGTAAATTCTTAATTAAATTTAATTTACAAAATATTTTGTTGCAAAATTTCAAAATCGCCACTAAATGTTGATTTTTAGTGGCAATATTTTTAATTTGCCACCTACTTCACTACAATTTATTCCCGCTAGCTTAAATTTTCTGCGCCAAACTTTTAGTGGAAATTTTTGTGACAATCTCACATTTTTGCTACTAATACTTCCTCTGCAATTATTTTTTGTGGAAATGAAATTTTTTGCCACCAATTAATATATTTCATGGCAAAAAATCGTTTTGCCACCAAATAAATTGCCACTAATTGGCAACTTTCTTGTAGTGAAGGTAGGTTTTTAGGAGTAAGTATTTGAAAATTTTCATCGTATTATCAAATTGGGAATCATGTGACTCCAATGTCATTTCCTACGAGTTACACTAGTCCTGTGTGAGGTGTTTATATCTCTTACGAGGCCGTTGGGTGTTGTTTTGTATTTTCGCTCTCCAATAGTATGTTGTTAAGCCTTAGTTTAGATATTTCCAAACTATAGTTATAATTTCAAATCTAGAATCTCGTGACCTCGCAATCATCTCATACAAGTTACACTAATCCAATGTGAGATGTTCGTGCCTCCTACGAGGGTGATTTGGGAATTTTTTGGGCTATATTTAACGACCAATTAAAATATTATTAAGCAATATTGTATTCTGGGAGTTAACAATTCAAAGTAAAGAACTATGACTTCCTAGTTAATTCGTGAATCATTTAAATACTCATAATTGAAACTAAACATTGATAAATCAAACCAAAGCACTATTATAGTGCTAGTATTATTATAGGATAAATTTTTTGATACAAATAGGACTGTCAGGTGGCAATATAATAATAGGATACAAATAGGATTATCAAAGGTAAAATAATGTTTTGATACTTAATATTTCTTTAAATGAAATAAAAGATATTTCAAATTAGGGTTGTCATCAAGAGGAGACTAAAATTCTTTAGGAGCCTTTAATGCGTATGCTTGATTAGTTATACCCTTTGGTGCATGCACAGTGTTAGACTAATTGTCATCATTTATGCTCTTTGAGTAGAATACCTTCTTTACATTCTGAATAATACAAATTAAATGCTCATGAACTATGAAATCATTACTCTTCATCTTAGATAAATCTACCATTATAGGTTTTAAGTCGGGATCAACTTTACAAGCATTCCCAATATCCTCTACCTTCACACAGTCACAATAGACTACAGTTTCTATAAAAATTAAATAATCTTGTTTCAGGATTTATTGGACAATCCAAAATAGGTTAGAACCATATTTTTTGGATTTTTATCATTTTTTCTAGCAACACAAGTATTCAAGGAAGAAATTGAAATTTCATCATTTTGTGTCAAAATGCTTGTCATCACATGGATATGAAATGAAATCAAAACCATTGGTGCGAAATTTCTTAAACTCTTTTGCGCGAAATATGGACCTTTTACTAGGTGTGCAAGTTTTGAAGAGGCATCACCTCTTTTTAGAAGCTGCATTTATTAATGAATATGTATTAGGTCTTTTTTCACCACACATGGATAAACAACTATTATGATATCCATTCCCTAAAATCATTTGTCGTGAAATTCATTCTTTGATTTTGGGAAATTTCATTCTTGAACTTCTTCAAGGTAAATTTCAGAGTTTAGATCATAATATAGAGAATACATATAATCGAACAATAATAATTGAATTAGTTATTTAGCTACTTACTCTTTCCAATCTTCAACTTCATCTTGCGATTTAAAAACATAACGAGCTTCTTGATCGTATTATAGATTAGTGATTCTCACCTCTTTAGGGTTCCAAAAGGCAGTTCATCCTTAAACTCACCAGGTTCCTTAAGCACTCATTCTTTATGAGGATTGAACATACTCAACTATTATTCTAGATTATGTTCCTAAGCATATAGCTATGATTCCACATTATGTATTCTTCAGAAATTGATCCTCTAATATATCATTTATTCCTAACGTAATATTTGAAAGTTATCATCAAGTTCTCCAAAGGATACATCTGGACATACTTAATAAGACCACACAAAAAAGCCTCATAGCATAAATACATAAGCAGCTGGATGTTGATATCGAAGAACACTACACCAAAATGCTAATTTTGTAACTACCTTTTTATGACTGCTAATGGGGGTGACAAACTTATCACTCCTGGGAGCAGTCACAAAGTTATTTGTAACTCCCATTAGGGGTGATAAAATCAACGTGTAATAAATAATTTGAGTAAATTAGTGTGTCACTGCTAAAGAGAGTCACAAGTGTTACCATATAATTAATTTGTGACTCCTATAAGCAGCCGCAAATTTATAACTATATCAAGCACTCACAAATTTATCAGTAGGCCTAAGTTATGACTCTTATGAGAAATCACAAAATTATAACTGCTATGAGGAGTCACAATTTTGGCATAATACTAAATTTGTGACTGCTATCGGCAGTCATAAATTTGTAACTGCTCATAGCAGTCATAAATTTTGACATAAGACTTAATTTGTAATTGCTATTTGACAGTCATAAATTTGTAACTGCTCTCAGCAGTCACAAATTTTAGTCGAAGACTCAATTTGTGACTGCTATTAGGGGTCACAAAAGTTTTGACCTACCTTAATTTCCCTCTTCTCTCTCCTCTCTCTTGTTAGAAGTCCCGCCCCCTCTCTTTCATTTTACTACTTGAAGAACTCACCAACGTACTCTCTTCCTTTTCATATCTCTCGTCTTTGCAAGGCTCTCTTCATTTTCATCTCATTTTTATATCTCTCATTTATCTCCAAGGCTCTCTTCATCGTCTCTCCAAGCTATCTCCAAGGCTTGGTAAGATCTCATGACTGTTTAGCCTTTGATTTCGTATAAACTCGATTTATTCAACAACTAATTTCGTATATGTTTAGCACACTAATATCTCTTAACTATTATACCATATTTCGTATCTTTTAGCCTTTGATTTTGTATCTGTTTGACTTTTGATTTTGTGGATCAATATTGATGATTTTTTTTCTTCATTTGTTTGAAATATGACTGATTTGATCACCACATGTTCGACTATTTGATTATGTGATTACAGTCCATAAAGTGTTACGATCACTAACCTAATTTAAATTTTAAGGTTTAACTATTTTTTTATAATGTAGTTTAAACCATGTGGGTGGGTATATTAGAACATGGTTTCTTTTAGTTATTCTACTATGTGTTTTATTTACTTGTAAAAACTTCTTTCACAAAGACGAGGCCATGTATTACATAGGAGACTACCACTCATGGACAAGAACTCTCACCAATAAATTTATGTTTGAATAAAGGAAACTACCCCTCAAGTTACCTTATTGCTCTAAACAATTTACGGATATTTGGAACACCAACCAACAATAATGTTGTATGCAATTGTTTCGGTTATTAGCTAAGTATGCAGTTTGCATTCACCATGTCATTTTTGTTGATGCAAAATATAGGAGCTTCAACTCTCTTTTAATTGAGGATTTCCCAATTGTGGCCTCATAAGTATGTTTGGGAAACCATTTAAGCTTATATTATTGTTGTAACCAAATTGAGAATATTACAGTATTATGGTTAACTAACCATTAATAGGCTACAATCATTAGATTTTATTTATCCCTAGTACAAAACCATCCTTTAGGCATTTCTACACTCACATTCTTGTTAAGTTTTGGAAGCCAAAATAATTCTAAGGATTTATTTCAAGTGCCATCCATTAATATATAATATTGTGTTTTATGATTTCATTACACACATACACAAATTTAGTTTTAATTTTCAATTGTAGTGTCTTGGGGAAATATCATGAATCATGATGATAGTGAAAGAACCGGGAATATGATTGAACCATCACTTTTTGGTTGGGAAGGAGGCAATGTTTTGTCGTAGTGTTGCCTCATATATATTTTTTTTCTTTCTAGTTATGCATTATAATTCTAAATATTCTTGTGAATTTGGGTATTTTTGTATAAATTCACTATTATATTTGTCATTTGGTATATTTTTATGTCATTGCTAGTGAGGGATACCTTGAAAACAAAAAAATGTTTTTGAATATGGGAACAAGACTATAGTTTCCTTTACCGTCTCACTTTTCAACCATAGGAAAAGCAAGAACAGATACACCAAATCTTAAGATTCTAAATGCAGTCTCCAATGTACTTTTATTATTGATTGAAACAAAGGTAGTGAAAATATTTTCTCTTCAACTAACACAGTTTTGACGTTTATATATATATATATATATATATATAGTGTAAACAAAAATTTGTCAAACAGTGTTAGCAGCAGAACATCATACTAATACCGCTTCATGACCACTCCAGGCAAGGGGACAGCCGCAGGGCACTGAGATTATGACTGAGCATATTGTCTATTCATGGGGATGGGTCACACCATAGGGTTCATTTGGGGATACAATCTAAACACATTTTCAACGGAGACTACGAAAAAAATATCGAAGGCCTAACAACTAGTCAAGTATCATCGACAAAAATCCATTTCATTCATGGTTCAAGACTTTGACAATAAATCACCAAAAGGAGATAAATTTAGAGCCTAACCATCATATGATAATCAACAAATTAATCCTTAGAGCCAAACCATCATCTGGGTCCATCGGTTGGTGTCTAGGTAACTTGTTTTGATTCGGGAAGGAACCATCACACAAAATGGACTCCTGACCTCCATCATGATTTTTGTGTCTAAGAATATGAAAAGGACTTTCTTCATTTCTTGTATTGAATCTCTTATAATGTGTGGTCCACGGTAGTATTCTTTGAAATTGTACAAACCAATGGCTTCAATGTTTCATACCTACATTAGATTGTGCCTCCAACTCAGTTAACCCATACAAAAACTAACTTTTTAAATTCTCATTATAACATGAGCATATGAAAACAAAAACCTATTAATGTTTTGTTATTTTCCTAATATTTAGCTGCCACAAATGTCTGAATTTATTTACTTCCTTGCCTTTCCTTTTTTCTTTTATAGATGTATTAACAATGTAGACGGTGTTAGTGTTGTGATGGATACAACATATGCGGTTTATTTCCACTTTAGAGACTTATCAAGGTCACTTAAAATTGCGCCCTTCCTGGATAAAGCAAATGTTTGAATTTCTTGGAACCATGAATTACTAACTTTTCTTCTGCGACATTGAGATTATTAACTTCTTGGAATGGCATAAAATCACTAACTTTTTTCTAATTCAGTTTAAAATTCTTGTATTCTCCACTTTAATGGTTTCTTACTTTTTGTATTCCAAACTATTCAAGGCAAATAAGACATCGACTCACCCACGTAGCTATCATTATGAGCTGGAGTTCAAGCATCAATCAACTACGTGATTCAAACGTTAACAGTACATTCAACAACGCCACTAACTTAGTGTGAAAAATAAGCAAGCAATACAAAATCTTGATATTAAATATTTAATACAGCGTCCATTTGTATGTTTGTGTAAAGCTATTATTTGTTATTCGAACAATTGTACATTATTTTCGTCACTAATATTAAGGTTGCTTGAGTTATAAAGTGAGGCGTTAATAATCTAACAATTGCAATCCAACATCTTATAAATATCATTGCAAAGGTGCGTCCTGCGGTTGGAAAAACCTCCAAGATGCTGGAGTACTTCTAGTTATTCATGGTCTGTCAAGAGGAATATTACTGAGGTAATAACATAAATTACTTTATATTGATTTCGACAATCAAGTGATTAAATTTTCAAGTAATAAATCATACCTATTTAATTTTAATTTAGGTTACTTAACTCTCAAAGTTGTCCTTTAATAGATATGGCTTATGCAATTTTCCTTTGCTATTGAAAAGATAGGTTCATGTTCAAGGGAGAACATTGAACTGCAAGACATGGATGACGAGAACGTTTTATGGTGAAGATGGAGAACAATGTGGAGTAGAACAACTAGCTCTGCAATTCAGAGAGTGGCATTTGATTAACTATATTTGGGCTTCTCATGTGGGATATTATCTTTGCTGATGTACCAAATGTCTTCTACACCAAATTTCAGGTATTTTGCCAACTCATGTGTTCCTGTTTGGTACGTCACGAACTGCTATCTCATTAATCACTTCTTCAATTTTCATCTTAACTTGAAGCTTTGCATATTTATTTCCCAGCATACAGAAATGATAGTTACGGGCTCCAAAGTAGAACTCTCTCTCTCTCTCTCTCTCTCTCTCTCTCACCTTGCCACTATTATTTACCTCTCATATTCCATTTTACGGGATCCAAAATAGGCCTAACTGAAATTTCTCAAATGGGTTGTAAGAATTCAGCATTTCTTAATTGGGTTCAGGTCTAGAATTACATCTTTCAAATTTGCATAAAGGTTTTTGTCTAATGGTGTATTACTTAACGTCTAATGATTTACCTGGGTCTCACTTTTTGAGCATAACCCTCTTTCAATAGAGATTTGGGACTTGGTTTGACTATATCTTCTCTCCATTTTCAGATTACCTAAAAATGTTGTTAAAATAACTGCGAACAACGGGAAATTTCCTTTGGGATGGGATTGAAGAAGATAAAAGAGTCAACTTGTAAATCGGAAATGTGTTCGAAAGATATAAAATTTGTGAGATAATGGATTGATAATTTGTTAATAAATATAAAGCTCTACCGGGCAAATGGTTATTGATCCGTTGGTTACTCTATTATTAAGAGATCCTATATATTTCATGGCATTGGCTGAAACTTTAATATGGCTAAGATGGGTACTCTTAGAAACCCATGGAATTTTATTTTAAGAGGCTTTAGTTCATCTCTTCAATGTCTAGGCTTAAGGGTGAGGGATGGATTTTGATAATATTTTTTGGGGATTTTTGAGTGGGGAAATGATGGGACAAAAAGCTAAAGCTAAAGACGCAACTTTATTCCCCAACACAAGAGGTGAGTCTTCCCCATGGTGCTAAATCCCAGCAAGCTGCGACCCATTAATATTCTCCTATCATTCTCCCAACATGAATAGGTTGCCACTCTGATGACTCGAACATAATGTACTGCTGTAATTATTTATGGTGAATTAAACATTAACTATGAATTACTATAATACCAAGTTAAAAATGACGTCTGTATAATACTGTAATTCCTAGCTAATGTCTAATTAATGTACATTGTGCACATTAATAATGTATGGAAAGACCATTATGTACATTAATATTGTAATTCCTAGTTAATGTCTAATTATGTACTATAATACCTTGTAGACCATTATCTACATTAATACTGTATATAATGGTATGATGATTATGTACATAAAAAATGATGTCTGTATGGAAAGACCCAAATATTCCTAGTTAATGTCTAATTATACATTAATATTGTAATTCCTGGTTAATTTACTGTAATTTACTCAATCATGAACATTATGTACTGCTGATTTATTATGAGTTTGATTGTATACCTCCTATTCTCAAGTATCTCTTTTTTTTTTCTATTTTTAGATGCTTCCTTTAGGTACAGGTAATCAAGGGAAATAAGTGAGTCTTCCTTCAGGTACTACTTATTCATTGCACTTTTCTTATACATCTTCTTTAATCTTATAATTATCTTCACTTCAATTTTCTTAATCCCCAAATCATGAAATTGATGATTGATGATTGGATTTATTAGGACTTGATCATTGATCATGAACTTTTATGTAATGCTGATCTATTAGGTGTTTGATTGTGTACTTCTGATTGGATTTATTAGAACTTGATCATTGATCATGAACTTTATGTACTGCTGATTTATTAGGAGTTCGATTATGTACTGCTGATTTGATTTATTAGGAGTTTGAATAACATAATTTCCATTTAATGATATAAATCAGTCCCCTGACTCGTTTGCTTCTTCCATCTCTACAACACAGTCCACCTTTATGAAAATAACATAGTGCCCCACATTCTTTATTATAACTAATATAGTTACATTTTATTATTTTCAGGCATACACATGGCATACCCGACATACATAGTATTCAAAGGCCTAAATTTAGGTGTTTAAACTTCATGGAAAGCAACACAAGCACAAGTTAATGGATACCGAGGCACCGTATTCAAAAAATTTGAGTTCATTAAATTTTCTCAACTTGCGTACTCCGAGTACATGAGGGAGGATGTCACCGCATCAATACATCCCACGACCGATATACCAAGACTTTACGAAGCATATCCACCGCGTGGTGACTCTTATTCTAGGTTTAGAATGATTTGTTACATATTCATGATATTTCATGTCATCGAAGTGTTGTGTCGTTATTTTTTTTAGTTTATTTTTTATTCTTGTTCATTTTGTACTTGGCGCCCAAGAAGGGGTTGTTTGATGTTAAATTAAGTTTAAACAAGTTTTATGTGTACTGGATATTTGGATTATCAGAAATATAAATGAAATGTTGTCAAAATTTTTAGACTTGTTATCATGATATTTATTCGACTCTCATTATTTCATCATTTTGTGAAAATATAAAGATATTTGTAACAACTTTTATCACATTTAACAAATTCAACTTTTGTAACTGCTAACAGAAGTCACAAATTTGTCACTACTGTCAATTTTGTAACTGCTAACATCAGTTACAAATATAAGATTCGCAACTGCTGTCAGCAGTTATAAATACGAGATTCGTAACTGCTGACAACTATTATAAATATTAAATTCGTAACTGCTAACAACATTGACAGATATTATATTCGTAACTGCTGATAGCAGTTACATATAGTAGTTACAAATTGGGGTCACCAGTCATAACCCCATAGGGGTTATAAAAATTTGTGACTGATGTTAGGAGTTACAATTTTTCTTTTGTCACCCCCTAAATTACGACGATAAATAGCAGTTATAAAGGCCATTTGTGATTGCTGGCAACACTCATAAATCTTCCATTTTGGTGTAGTGGAACGAAGAAGGAAGATATTTCCCTAATACACAAATTGCATCGACTAATGTCAATTTTTCAGCTTTAATGTGCCTTTTATTTACCGCTTTTGCACAAAGTAGGGTAAAAATAAGCTTATTTGCATAATTTCCTGATGAAATTCTTTGTGCTAAGACTATGACCGTGAACCCACCTATTTAATATCACCCTTTTGCTTGGTCACTACCTTTGTCATGTTATTTTTGCTCTAGTTATGGTCATGGGTCATGACCAACTTTTCACGACTGTTCCTGATTTATGGTGAAGTATTTCATAATTTGAAGAGTCAATTTTATTTTTCGAGAAACAATGTAACTAGAATTGTTAAGTGGAATAAAAACATTCTCCCGAATGAGAACACATTACTAGATAATTATCTGAGCATGAAAAATATCTTGAAGGGTTTAGGTTCAAAATAAAAATATATTCATGTATACAATTATGATTGTATATTGTTCCACAGTGAACACGAACCAAAGGATGAGTGTCTTATATACAGTGATCCAATATATATGGTTTTTATGAGTGGAAAAGACAAACCTCCAAAATTTCAAAAGTGTTCGCAAGTTTCATAGAAAATATTAAAGTATTTTCCCTTTATCAACAGTTAAAAACAGTTCTCACTATACCATGGATAGGAGAGGCCATGACATTTAACACTCTAGCCGAGGTGGGTGGGAATATCATGTGTCATCCAGTTGATTCACTCATACGGTAGCTTTCTATAATACCCCGTATTTTTTATGAATTATTAAATTTAATAAAATTAATTATGTGTGCTTGTCGTGACTAAAGACATCGGTATTTATATTTTGTGTGTTATTTAATTCGAATTTCAAGTCAAATTTAAAACATGGTAATTCATTAGTTAAATTAATTAGTATTTGGATTCATATGAATTAATCACTAAATAACTGATTGTTAGTTATTTTTCTTTGGTATATTTGGTATTAGGCCTTTGGGATGCCTAGAAGGGACTTTTTTAGTTTAAAATGGTACATCATAGGGCTATTGGGTTAGTATGAGTCCTAGGTAAGGTTTCAAGTCATTTGAAGGTGACTTTGGTCTCTTTAGGTGAAGCCCATTTAGGATCCAAACCTAATTTCGTATATTAAGGGTTTTAATAAGTCATTTTGGGATCTCAAAAGTCACATAACATAGCTTTTGAGGGAGAGAGGAGGAACTTCAAGAGAAGAGAAGAAATTTGGGGATATTGGCATGGTTTTTGAATAAATAAATTTAGGGAAGCTTATAATTAATTAGATTATGGTTGCACGTGTGTTAAGATTATATCTATTAATGAAAATATTAATATAATCATGTCCTAGATATGATTTTAATTATCTAAATTAATTCATTTTGTATTTGCCTAATCTAGATAGTAATTAGGTTATATTACTTCCAATTTCATTGATTCTCTCGTGGATTGTAACTACAATTATTCGAAAATGATTTGAATATGTTTTCTATTTTAATATAATTAAAAGCCCTCTTATTATGTGAATGAATGAATTTAAATTATAAGATAATTGATGAAATTGGTAAAATTATGGTTCTTGAATGAGAAATTGGATTTTCCTTTGAATATATATGTAAACTTGGGTTTTGATGTTAGAAATAGGTACCAATTGTTTACATGATGTGATTTAATTATTTGGATGTCAGTGAGAATCCTGGATGATGATTTTAACTCATTAATCGAGTTTGATAGTGATAAATTGATTTTTGAAGGTGATGAATTCCATAAGAAAGGTGAGTGCCCACTTCTTGAGATAATCGATCGATCAAACCACACCATCAATCGATCAAGAGTCCAGGTTTTGCAAAGTTTGAGATTTTTTTTGTTTTGTTTAATTGTTGGGTTTTAGGATTTAGGATTTAGGGTTAGGTCGGATTGGCCTTAGGTTTTCTTATACTCATATAATAGATTTGGATACGTAATATTTTGAGGTTTGGAATTTTTTATTGGGATTATTTGGATATTTATGAAATTGTTTGAATTATAGGGGTTAAATTGAGTATATGGTATTTTTTTGTGAATCCACGTGTGGAATGGGTTCTTATTTGGGAATTTATAAGTTTAAAGCATTTGGGATTTTTATCCAATGTTATTAGAGTTATTGTGATAGACTAGTGGGACATTTATCAAATTCGTTTGTTTATATAAATTACATGTTGGTTGATACCTATATGTGTAGCCTTAAGATATTTAGGCTACAATTATATGTTATTAAATATAATTATTGTACATATTTTTAGTATAAGTTTTGTATGAAACTATAACTAGAATTTAAAAGTCTTTGTGAAGTAAGACTAGTAATACATAAATTCAGATTATGATAATAGGTGTATTATGTTTTATTAGACTGGATTTCTATGAATGATCCGATAGTATTGGGTTTATTCACTCGTTAGTGAGGGTTGTAAATGTGACCTAATATTTTTAGTATATATATGTGTGTGTGTGTGTGTGTGTGTGTGTGTGTGTGTGCGCGCGCTTATGTGATTTAAATCGTTACTGAGTATTATGTTTGATTTGGTGATTTATATACAATTCATAACATGCGTGAGTGCTTGTGGTGCTATTACTAGGTAGGATTCCATTAAGGGGTGAGTGCGACGTTGGACATGATGTTTCCTCAGTGAGTAGATGAGAAATTAATTATCATTTTACCCCAATATCTTACATCTTGTTATGTTTGTACCGAGAGGGTTTCATGAAGAGAGTTCATCATATAGTCATGGGTATGGTAGTCTATATGTATGTTGTGTAGGTGTAGAGATTTATCCTTTGATTGTGATGAGGTCTTAGGTTTGGAATATCCTAAGGCTATAGCTAGTACACACAAGTGATCCCCGCAGTCGATAGGGATAGGCCTTCATTATGTGTGGGGGCGAGAAGCCCATTTGTTTATACATTTGGGGGGACTGTATCTATTTATGGATGTTTGACCTAGACATTTTCCATATCCTACCTTATATGATTATGCATCGTATAAATTTAAATAGTTATAGTGGTAAATGTAACACCCCATCCCGAAGTTATTGCTTACCCATAGTCAACCTGGTCTGACCTAAACATTAGGTGTGAAGTGCGATGAGATGACCTAAATAATGTTGTTAGTCCAGTTTTATTTAGTTAACATTTCACTTGTTGAGCATGCGATTCCAATTTAAATTAAACTACATGAGGGACCTGTGGGAAGCGTCCTCAGAATCCAAGAATATAGACCTACTAATGTAAAATAGAAAAATTACTTACATGTATTACTCGAAATACGAAACCGCACCCAACCTACCATAACAAAGATGAGGAAATGAGCCAAATACCCAGTGAAAAAAATACAACAATGCTAAACAGAATCGAACGGTAACGTGATACTCTAACATGTTTACCTATAAGCACATGCAATTACTCCGTATATATACATACATATACATTATTGCATGAAAACATTTAGTTCCAAAATGTTACTTATTTCAATTAATTTGCCTTAATCTTATTAAAGAACCACCTTTTCTTGACTTGACATTAATTTTTTGATTTAATACACCCAGTTAAATACTTTTAACAAATAGTTTTTTATTTCGATAAAAGCAATTCTTTTATCAAGATTAACTTTTTTATTCATACCAAATTTACCTTAGTATTTTTCTTGAAATTTACCTTTCAACACAAGCAAGCACCGTGTTAGAAAGTACTTATTTTTCATTGAAAACCTTCCATAAATACACTCTTGTGTTAATTGGGATTAAACCACTTTAGGTTGCTTAATTAACCATTTAATCAATTCACTTTACCATTCATGTTATCTCATGGGCATTAGTCAATTTCTCACTTTACTTGTTCACGTTATCTTTCAACCATTATAGGTATTAATTTCATTCAAGTTAGGTTGTTTTTTCTTATATTCGCTACACAACCCATTTCTTAAAAAGTTACACATTTCATTATCTTTTTTTTAGAATCCTTCAAATAATTGCATACTTTAACAAGGTCCACACCACCAACTATGCTACCATATGCTCTGGACAGTGTTTTGGGTCTTTCACCGTAGGGATTCGGGCCCTTTTTGATTCTTTTCAGTATCATTCGAGTCCATAGTAATGTATTTTAACATTATCAAATGTCCACATTATTCCACTTTTACCGATTGAATTCAAAATTCGGAGGATTTCACCCCACTTTGTGTTACATTTTCAAAATCACCATTTCTTGTCCTTTACACACCTTCGCTGATTTTATCCTAAAAATCATTTTCATTTAGTACTATTCGTGAGACACCCTTTCCAATATTTTTACTTCATAAAATTTTTATATTTTACATAAAATTACCATTTACCCATTTATTTCCAAACTTGTATTTTCCTCCATTTTCGTAAGTGTTATTTTGCGAAAGATATTACTAAGTTATACATACTGGCTTCTCATATGTTTTTACTTATTATCACTCATTTCACACATTGGAGTCAACACCCTTTTTGAAGTTGGAAATCTCTTTATTTCATTACTTTCTTTACTATGAAAACCCTTTTGACATTTTGAAGACTACTTTACAAGAAAATATTATTTTCCCTTTATTTTCAAATATAGCCTTGAAATACCCACTTGCTGTAACAACCCGCGTAATTTTGGAGGTATTTTAAAAAATAAAGAGGAATTTTTTTTTTGAGATAGAATTATTTTTCTTTCTCAATTATGTTGAGAATTATTTCTAAAGACGGGAATTTCAAACAGTTTCGAAAACGGAGTTAAAACGGATTTTATATTGATTTTTAAATATTTGTCCCTTATAAAATTTTAAGGTGAACTGTCAGATTTCCCGGGCAATCGATCGATTAACTCCTGGGTATCGATCGATTGATCGATCCCTTCGAAAATCATGCGCAACAAGCAATTTTGAGGAGTTGTGGTTTGATTCAAACTCTTATATTTTTACCTTATAAAAAGGGATCGTGGGCTATTGTTTTGGAATATCCTTGTGGCACAAAAATACCTAGAAAACATATTTTCTTTTCCTCTCTTTTATACACAAACAGTACCCTTTAATAAAGAGGTGTTCTTGGGGTTGTTTTGAGGTTGATCTTGGAGGAGTTTTTGGTGATCTTTGTGGGCTATTTTTGATGTCTTATTCTGTGATTTCTGGGAAGAATTTATGTTGGTTCTTTTGACGGGTTGAGGTATGGAGTTTTACACAATATGCTCCTTAATCTCGCGAGTGTTACTCCCGTTGATTTCATGTGATTATTGACTCATATTTGAATTGTTAAATTCTTTTGGAAATCTGGAAAATATTTATTGGAATCTGATTTTGATTCATGTGGTATTATTATTGTGTTGGGCATATTGTCATGAGATTTTAATATGGCACTGATGTTGGGCACCCGCCAATATTTCTGTTTCGGCTACTTGATAAAGTATGGCTCGGTATGGTGAGGCCTGGTTACACTGATTAATGTGTTGTTGAGAAATTATATTGGTAAAATTCTTATGAGATTCGCATTTGATTTGAATATTCCTATTCATATTGTTACGTTTTAGGTATCGCTAATATTTGTTGGGTATCTTTCCTGTCATATTGTGTACTTCCCCATATTTTCTTTTGGTGGCAGGTTAGCGCGGATTTTAAGGGCTTTGGACCAATTGGGATGATTTTAGCGTGGATTATTTGGGAAGATTTTTTAATACAAGTTGGAAGATTGTATTACTTTTAATGTATAGAGCATTGGAGATTTGTATTTTTTTTGAGTTAGATGTTGTACGTAATTCGAGAGACTTGGTATTTATTTGAAGATATTGAGATTTGTAGTTAATCTTTTGTTGTTGTGGGATTTAGATGCTCTATACCTTGTTAGATTGTGGAATTGGTTAGTTTTATCGATGAGTAGCGCGCCGTTTTCTCTCCCTGGGCGGGCGAGGTGCAACACTTGCCACATTTTCTACACTTTTTAACACACTTTACGGTTTGAAATTTCCTTTTTCTCTATTTAATGTTAAAATCCAATGGAACCTTCATTAAATTTGTGTATAATCTTCTTATCAAAATACTATAAGTTTATATACACAAGGATATGGATTTTAAGTCCAAAAGTCCTATTAAATAGGTGTAACACATGGTTCGTTCTGAAAGTTTCATAATAGTTGCATAAATATGCTTTTCAATCTCAAAGATACTTTTATTTCTTCTAAACTGGGGTAAATGTATATTTGTATAAAAATCCCAATTTTCCCAAGAAAATCGTGAGAGATATGTTCATAAAATATTTTCAACAAGAAAAATATCATTTCATACATTTTATTCCGTAAAATGTTTAGATATTAAGATTCCTTGATATATATCATTTTTCTCAAAACTCTTGGAATGTTTTATAAACCATTTTTCACAAAACCATAAGAAATAACTTTCTTAAATCATGTATGCATCCTACTCTTACAGACTCTAACTATAAAATCAATACCATGGAAAAATAAAGTTGTTAAGCTAAGAGTATAGTGTCCCACCTTAAAGGAAACTTCAACAGTGGTGAAGAAGTACAGAAGAATATGACAACCTCCCACCTCCCAAAGTGTCCTTAAAGAGGTTAACTATCTCCACTAAGATTGCTCCTTGAAAGTTCCATAAAAGACCCCCTTCATACTCCATTATTTATTCTATTTTATTCTTAAAAAAAAACCAACAATATCTCCGTGGATTTGTAACTCACTCCAACAATGTTGTTGGTGGATCTTGTAGGCTTAAATATGGTGGAAAAGGTTAGACTATGGTGATTTAGGGTGGAGGGATGGTGGTTCTAGCGTGGTGGTTTGTGGAGGAAGAGCTCTAAGAGATAGAGAGAGAGAGGCCAAATATGATGGAAAATAACCCAAATGGGTAAAGCCTCATTTAAATACTCCAAAATCCTAAGGGTTAAATTCCCCAAATGCCCCTGCACTCAACCATTTATCCTACAGTCCATCAAGACTTTATCCAATGTTTTGATCTAAGTCGCTGAGATCTCTACACATCATCCAATCCGACAATCCACATCATGACAACACATTAAAATGTGCAGAATTTTTAAAATTTTGTCCGATCATTCGAACGACATTGGGCCTGGTTCGAACGAGATTCCCTTTCATTCGAATGAGATATAATTGTTAGGTTAAATAGGGCGTGAGAAATACCTTGTTCGGATGGGAAGTACCCATTCGCTCGAACAATTGAGTACTTCGTTCAAATGCGACTTTCCAACGAGATTCTAGAGAGCGAGGGAAATGGACCATTTTCTCAGTCGTTAGAATTCGTTCGATCCTCGTTCAAATGACTCGTTTGAATGAAAAATGCTCCTCATTCAAATGACATGAAAAATCTAAGTAGTTTTTGGATATAAAAACTCCAATAAAAATCCTGCAGGGCCACTACATTACACGAAATTGGCTTATGATCCACCTCAATAAGCCCATGGCCCCATTGGTTATACTAAGTCACCAAACCATATGAGTATGATCAAAATCTTTGGGGTAGGTGTTTCATTCTTCTCCCCTTAGGGAATTTCATTCGCAAAATTATTAATCCATTAATTTCTCAAATTACCGAGTTATTTATCCTTATTTTAAGTCATGGTGATATTTCAAGGCTATGCCATAGAAGTCCTCAATCACTAAGAAGTCACCACAAGCCCTTTCAAAAGGGGTTGTTATTAAAGAAATCGAAATGTAATAATGTTATATCGTTCACCTTTAGGCTAGCCATCAAAATTACATAACAGTCCTCGATTCTCCACTCACTAAATGATCACGCTTAATCAAGTTATAAGACTTTCTTGCTAACACCCAAAGAATACAGGAGCCTCTACCGGGGCGACTGACTCACTCAAAATGTTGTATAGCGCAAGTGCACACTAATCGCGAGAGTAATAAAAACTCGGTAAGACCGGAGTCAATTTTCGCAGGGAATTATATGAAGTACCGAGGATATTCTTCCAGCTAAAAATCAATAAACAAGAATAAAAGATAAAATAAAACATGATTTAGGTTTTGAGTGTTGTAACGAACCAAAGCGCACCAAGATAAATGGAACGTTAAACAACGTAGTAAAAGGAACAAGCGAGATTTATAAATGGGGTTATAAAAAGTTTCTTTGACAAAAGTTAATGAGCATTCCCCCACCTCGGATGTGCACAACTCAACGGGTTCTTCCAATTAAATCACAATAAAAAAGGGAATAAGATATCATTATCAACTATCCTATATGAAGGATGTCAACCCAACAATATAAGATGAAGGTAAAGATATATTATCAGACAAATGATTTGATGTTGGAGTTAAGTCTTAAACACAACCCTTACATGACAAGAGAAGTTAAAATCCTATGAAACTCCAATATCAACCCACACACCTATTTATTGGATTTAATCATTGAACAAGTCAAGAAATGGAACCCTCCAAGGTGGGTTTATGCTCCCAACCTGAGGAAATTAGCTACTCATTAAACTAGAAATATTAAAACACACCATTAAGTTAATAACAGGTGAAATAACTAAAGTAAAGGCAAGCATTCAATATACACAACCACAATATTAATTGCACAAAATGATACCAATAGTCAACAAGATACAACTAAGATGGAACTTTACTTACAATAAATGAATTGGAAGATGAAAATGGAAAAGAACAATGTCAATCCCTAGGAGAGATAGAGAAAGCAAGAAAACTATCTTCTATATTATTCCTTGCACAAAATTATGATCGGATATGTTCAAACAAACAAACCACTCACAATATATTCTAAGTGGAAGAAAACCACAAAAAAGAGTGGTAAAAACTAAACCTAGAAAAGAGAGGTTTCGCAGAACTTGAGGCACCGATCGACGGCGGGTCATGGGCCAATCGATCCCGTAATTGGAGAAAGCATATTGTCTCAATTCGAAGGAAAAAATTGAAACCCTGATCGACTGCATATTTGGGTTTGGTCGACTGTGCCTGGAAAAAAACCTGGGGTCCTTTCCTCTTTTATTACATACCAAGGGGCCTCGGGGAAAATGACCAAAACATGGTCCTCGGGAATCAGATTGACAAACCTTTGGGGGCAACGCGAAGTTGACTCGAAGAACAACAACATCCATGAAAAGTTCAAGCACGAAGCTCGAACATAGAAATGACAAAATTACCCCTGAAGTTGCGTAAAACGTTAAACTTCCCCGGCTAGTGCACACTTGCACCGTTTATCACTCCACTCAAATCTCTTCTGATATTACACTCAACAAATAGAAACACTAGAAATATGGTGTAACATATGGGACATGCGGGCATAAAGAGTAATTGTAAAAGAAAATAAGGTCGTGCACACCTAATTGATGAAGAACGCAATATAAAAGTGAAAAATACTGTCTCATGAAAGGATATCACATATTAACCAATGAAAATGCACTTAAACAGATTATCGATAATGTTCGACCTTTGAATCACATTACCCTAGGATCAAATAGGATTTTATTGGGTTGTAATGTAGGCTTGGGGTTAGTGGTATGAAATGAAAGGATGTATTTATGGATACAAAAGATATTCGGAGATGAAGAACTTGGGATGATGGAAAATAGCGGGCAATTTAAAATTTTCAAAATGATTACCAAACAAGCATTAAATATATCAATCGTGAGAGAGTAAAAAGGATTATTGAATCACTATAAACAATATTTACAAATTGCTCTTTCCTATTCTTTTTCTTTTGTTTTCTATACTTTCTTCTTTTCTCACTCTTTTCATGCTTAAATTGCAACCACACTACACAACATCATTCAATCCCAAGTATTATTCCAAACATAGGTAAGAGAGGTAAAATGTATGGTGTAAAACTCCAATGTGGAGCTGGTTAGGGGACTTGGGACGAAAAGTAAGGACATAATAGGGCTCAACGGGGTTGACTAGGGATATGTATAAGGGTAAGGGTCAGGTCGTATGGGTTAAACAACAAAGAGGGCCTATGATCCTTTCCTAAAGTTTCATGTGATTCTCGAGATTCAACACCGTTGAAAATCATGCTCAAGTGATAATTCAATTAATATGCAATCAATAAAAAGAAAATGAGATCGCTAACAAGATACGTTTTTCAAGAAAGAGAAAGAGTAATGTATAAGCACTCGCAAACGAAGAAAAGCATGAAGCTCGCTAGGTTTTAGTGTATACAAAGCAACAACAAGATACCAAGCTATAATTGTCCTACCGAACCATTTTAGAAAATATGCTCAAGTGCTCATGGGTTTTCAAGGTTTAATTCATGTATTTATCCCCAATGTTGAATAATATAAGGACTAAAGTTTAATAACATGAATGAAATAGAAAATGCATCATTGAATTAGCAATTGGATATGGAAATTATTAAATTTATCATAGGAAATTAGGACAAGATGCCCAAGAAAGAGAAAAGAAATAAAGAAAACAATTTTTGAATTTTTTGAATTTTTGAATTTTTGAATTTTTGAATTTTTGAATTTTTGAATTTTTGAATTTTTGAATTTTTGAATTTTTGAATTTTTGAATTTTTGAATTTTTGAATTTTTGAATTTTTGAATTTTTGAATTTTTGAATTTTTGAGGGCCCGTTTGGTTCTGTATTCAGAAACTCGATTTAAATTCAGTTTTTTGTATTTATAATTATTGATGCGCGTTTGGTAAACTTCTTTTTAAATACAGTTTTTTAAAACTTTGACAAAATTGACAAACATGTATATATATATATATATATATATATATATATATATATATATATATATATATATATATATATATATGTGATACATAAAACTTTCATACATGATACACGAGGAATTTAACTGTACATATATACATACATACAACGTACATAAAACTTTCATACATACATGATACATGAATGTATACATATATATGATACATAAAACTTTCATACATGATACACGAGGAATTTAACTATATATAATGATATTACATGTATAATTTGCTTTAAAATTATATACATACATGAATTGATAACATTTTTTAATACATATTCACTATATGTATATTTTATATTATTCCATACATTAATAATACATGTATAAAACTATATATAATACATACATACGTACAACGTATATAAAACTTTCATACATACATGATACATGAATGTATACATATATATGATACAAAAAACTTTCATACATGATACACGAGGAGTTTAACTATATATGATGATATTGCATGTATAATTTGCTTTAAAATTATATACATACATGAATTGATAACATTTTTTTAATACATATTCACTATATGTATATTTTATATTATTCCATACATTAATAATACACGTATAAAACTATATATAAGTATCATGTACATATATATTTTTTATTCCATACATTAATGATACATGTATTCCATACATTAATATATACAGTATGTTTATATTTTGTGTACATGTACACATATATTTTTTATTTATAAGAATTACACATAAATTAATGTATTATGTATGAATATTATATATTAAGGTATAAATGCATTAAAATATTAAGAATGAATAATTCTGAGTTGAAAAATAAAAAACAGAAATTATAAAACACCCTAAACCTGTTTTCTGAAAAACTTGATTATAACACAGAAATATTATAATTCAGTGTTTAAAAACAGGTTGCCAAACGTAAATTTTTATCAGAATTGTATTTAAATACAGAAAACAGAATTATAATTGCAAACCAAATAGGCCCTGAATTTTTGAATTTTTGAATTTTTGAATTTTTAAAATTTTAAATTTTTTTTATTTTAAAAATAAATATAGGGTCACGGTAATCAAAAAGAAATTGAGATGCCTAATTACACCCCCTAACTAGAATCGCACATTGTCCTCAATGTAATTAAAGACAGTATGAGAAAGAGAGGGATAAAAATAAATCACCTCAATTTGAAGCGAACCCCGAGGTAATCAACGTGCGCCCTATACTAACATAAGCAAAAAAAATATGTACCACAATGATTAAGTTAAAAAGGATCATGCCATGAGTCACAATAGTTTCGAGAGGTTGAAGAGAATATATTAGATAATCGATGGTGGACATCGGATTTGAAAAATAAAATGTATACACATCAAGATCTAATAATTCGACAACTACTAAATTATCATTACTGATTTCATAGAGTTCATTACAAAATAGCTTAATCAATGAATAGAAAGAAAAATGGAAAATACAAAATAATCATAACCGCCCTAAAAATTGATATACATCATCATCCAAAAATAACCACCTTCCCCCACAATACAACCTAGAGACCCAAACCGCTGGACGAACCCCAAAAATTTTGGTCGTAAGGACTCTGGAAAAACAGTGGGAACGGCGCATCCGGGCCATGCTGCTGGATAAACAAATCACGCATCATGGCCATGACAATGTGAAACTCCTGACGCCGCTCGGTCCGGTCCTGGCGCTGATCATTCCGTATTGGTCGAGACGCGACTCCAAAGTAGCCAACTGCATTTGGGTCTCCTCCATATATGCTCATGTCCTGCCTCGAACGTCGCAAAGCGGGCATCGATAAGCGCGGGAGGCATCTCAGTTTGTCTGCTCGATCCCTGCTCAGCTCTCCTCATACCGTCTCCTCATCCATGTCCTCAACTACCACCCTCGACCTCTTCTGGACTTCCGTCTCACCCCAATAGTGCGACAAGCATCTCCTGATATTATCTTTGGTTAGGAGGCCCTTGGGTCAACTTTTTTGTCAGAGGAGTACTCGGGGCATTTGGCTTGGTGGCAAATCTGCATCACAATTCTGGGCAAAGGAAGGGAAAGGCTCCACGCCTTTTCCTTGGACGTCAAGTACATCTGATCCAGGTAGTATTGAGGGAGGTTAATGTCTCCCGACTGTTTCAGCAAAGTGTAGAGGAAGACGGCATATTTTGTGACGAACCTCAGAATGATTATTTGTCACTATCAAGCAGTGCACGTTCACATAATGTAAGATCCTTGGAAAATCTGCCATCGTAGTTAACCAGAACACTTTCTTCATCCAGACCTCACCCGGGGCTAGAAATTCAATCAGTGTGTCCAGGTCAAAGGTCTCCTCATCAGATAGACTTGTAAATGGGACAGGATCCACCACATTTCCCATCCACCGGGCCAGGTCCTTGCGATGGAAAGTAATCCTCACTCCCAGTACATACTACTCAAATACATCTTTCTCCCCTATACACTTGATCAGTGAGGCATAGAAAATACAGATAAGCTCCTCATTGACTGTAGTCTGGCACCCCAAGAAGGAGTCCCATTTGTAACATTTGAGAATTAAAAGCGCTTCGGTTGGGAGGTTCTCTAAATTCCAAGCAAGATTGACTGCAAGTGGGCGCTTCGAGGTGGCAAAGTATGCCTCAAACCACGGTTTTTCCTGGGCACAATGGAATCCATCAATGCCCTTGGGAGGCACACAGTGAGACTGGCTGTATTTTTCAACATCGCCCATTTATACCTGCAAAACAACAATTAGTACAATAGTGTAGTTGAAACTAAAATCGCAATGGTGTGGAATGAATTAGCAAGGAAGAAAATGTCCAAAAGATGAAAATAAAGTCTTTGAGGCATTTGAACAGACACTTGGTATGCAATGTAGAAAAACAGGGGTGTGGGACATATTTGCACCAACAAAGACTCCCCATTCATGGAAATCTCAAGAATAAATACTAAATTTTGCCATGAATGGGATTCTAACATAAAAAATAGTTGGCAAGTTAAACAGAGATGGGTGTGGACACAATTGGGGAAAAAACACAAACAAAACAATGTTCATCCATTTTATTACACAACCCACATTTATATATCAATGGAAAGTGTGTGTGTGTTAGAGAAAGTGAGACGAACATAGAAAAACAAAGAAGGAATCAGAAAATATAATGAATTTCCCAAGCACAAACAACCTTAGAATCATGAAATTTACTTTAGAATACCCACAACCAACACTAAATAAGAGTAAGAATCATACCTTGGAAGTTGGTGGAGGGTATTGGAAGTGCAAGAGGGAGAGAAAAAGGACCTAGGATTTTTTTTGCTGATTTTTGGGTGAAGAGAGAATGGGAGAAGTTCGGAGTATAAAAGAGAAGTGAGGGAGAATGAAATGAATTGGCCCTAATAACTGAGGGGTGCGGTCAACCGCGGGTCTGGGACCCGTCGATTACAGTTTTAATTTAAGCCTTGGATTCGAAACAGTGGGATTTTCATGTTGTGATCGGTCGGCCGCGGTTTGGGGACCAATCGATGAAATGAGACAGTGTGTTGAATGAGGTTTCAGCAGTCGACCGCGGTATGAGGTCGGTCGAACGCGACTCTGTTTCCTATAATTCTTTCTCCAACTTATGTTCTAACCCACCTAAACTAATAAAATTCTTTCCACTCAATATAGGACGCTCTCGGGGTGATAAGTATACAACCGAGTGTGCATAAGCACGATTGCCTCGAATTCAAAAAGAAGAGAGGCAATCCAAAAAAAGTACAATCCGATGCCTAAGTTACGACACCCACTGGGGGGGCCCGCAGGGGGTGGATCCTCTAGAGGTATTTACGCTAGCTCGGGATTGAACCCCTCAAGGAAGGGCTTGATCCTCTTCCCATTCACCTTAGAAAGGGTTTCGGTCCTTGGGTTCAATATGTCAACGACACCATAATCGTGTACCTTTTGTACCACGAACGGTCCGTTCCGCCGAGATTGAAATTTCTCGAGAAAAAGGTGGAGGCGGGAGTCATAGTGTAGGACTTTTTTTCCCACTTCAAAGTGCTAGCGCACTATCCATTTATCGTGAAAGGTCTTGGTTTTGGCTTTGAAAATATGAGAGTTCTCATATTGGTCGTTCGGTAGATCCTCAAGTTCATTGAGTTGGAAATTACGAAGGTCTCCGCCTTCATTAATGTCAAAATTGAGCTTTTTTATAGCCCAATATGCCCGATGCTCAAGCTCTATCGGCAAATGGCATGCTTTCCCATAAATAAAACGGTAAGGGGACATTTCGAGGTGCGTCTTATAGGTCGTCCGATTCGCCCAAAGCGCGTCGGTTAATCTATACGACCAATACTTGGTCAAAGGGTCCATAGTTTTCTCAAGGATCCCTTTTATCTCCCTATTTGAAAATTCCTCTTGGATGTTGGTTTGCGGGTGATAAGTGGAGGCGGCCTTATGGGTCACCTCATATTGCGACATTAAGAGACATAATATATCATGACAAAAATGGATGCCTTGGTCGCTTATGAATGCTTTGGGTGTGCCGAAACGAGCCAAGATGTTCTCTTTCAGGAATTTCAACACCACCTTTGCGGTGTTGTTCCTAGTAGGCAAGGCTTCCACCCATTTGGATACATAGTCGACTGCGACTAAAATGTATTCAAAATGATTAGACTTAGGGAAAGGATCCATGAAGTCTATTCCCCTACAATAGAAAACTTTAATTACAAGAATAGGGGCAAGGGGCATCATGTTCCTTTTGGTAATCTTCCCAATTGGTTGGCAATGGGCGCAAATTTTACATAGGGCATGCGCATCCTTGAAGATTGTAGGCCAATAGAAACCACATTGTAACACTTTGATAGAGGTCTTTTGGGAAGAAAAGTGTCCCCCACATGTTCCGTTGTGGCAAAACAATAAGATACTTGCGATCTCATTGTTTGGGACACACTTGCGAATGATTTGGTCCGGACAAAGTTTGTACACATATGGGTCATCGATGAAGAATGATCGGGCCAGCATCGAAAGTCTTTCCTTGTCCTTAGACGAAAAGTGCGGTGGGTAGGTCTCGGTGACAAGGAGATTCATAATATCGGCATACCATGGAAACGTCGAAATGGCCATGAGTTGCTCATTCGATAAGTACTCTCAAATAGGGATCGGATCGATATGATCGTGATCAAATGTAAGTCGGGATAGGTGATCTGCAACTACATTTTCCACCCCCTTTTTTATCTTTGATTGCGAAGTCAAACTCCTGGAGGAGGTCAACCGCGGGTTATGGGCCGGTTGACCATGTTATTGGAGAAAGAATATTGTCTCAATTCGAAGGCAAAAGGTGAAACCCTGATAGACCGCATATATGGGGTCGGTCGACCGCGCCTGCAAAAAACCTTAGGTCCTTTCCACTTTTGTTACACACCAAGGGGCCTCGAGAAAAATGACCAAAACTTTGTCCTCGTGAATCGAATTGACAAATCGTTGGGGTCTACGTGAATTTTACCCAGAGAACTACAACATCCGTGAAGAGTTCGGGCACGAATCTCTAACGTAGAAAGGACAAAATTCCCCCCGAAGTTGCATAAAACGTTGAACTTCCTCGGTTAGTGCACACTTGCACCGTTTAGCACTCCACTCAAATCTCTTCGGATATTACACTCAACAAATAGAAACACTCGGAATATGGTGTAAGACATGGGACATGCGGGCATAAAGAGTAATTGTCAAAGAAAATAAGGCCGCGCACACGTAATTGATAAGAACACAATATAAAAGTGAAAAATATAGTCTCATGAAAGGATATCACATATTAACCAATGAAAATGTACTTAAACAGATTATCGCTAATGTTCGACCTTTGAATCACATTACCCTAGGATCAAATAGGACTTTATTGGGTTGTAATGTAGGCTTGGGGTTAGGGGTATGAAATGAAAGGATGTATTTATGGATACAAAAGATATTCGGAGATGAAGAGCTTGGGATAATGAAAAATAGCGGCAATTTAAAAATTGGAAAATGATTTCCAAACAAGCATTAAATATAACAATCGTGAGAGAGTAACAAGGGTTATTGAATCACTATAAAAAATATATACAAATTTCTCTTTCCTTTTCTTTTTCTTCTTTTTCTTTTATTTTCTTTTGTTTTCTATACTTTATTCTTTTCTCACTCTTTTCGTGCTTAAATTGCAACCACACTACACAACATCATTCAATCCCAAATATCATTCCAAACATTGGTAAGAAAGGTAAAATGTATGGAGTAAAACTCCAATGTGTAGTTGGTTAGGGGACTTGGAAACCAACGTTTAGCACTCCAATCCCTACAAAAGCTCAAATAAACCTCGCAAAACATATATATATATATATATATATGGAAACCAAAGGTTATACAGTACAAGAGCTTAAATTCGTGAAATAACGGCCACAAGTGTTTATGCATACATAAGTAACGGTCGCAAAATATACAATATTTGTGACTAATCAACAACACTCTCGACACTCATTCAAGAGAAAAATGGCATACAAGTAACACATAATCCATCCTCATAAATTGTTTCAATTCTTAGGACTATATATCCTCAATATTCTCAAATTCTCGATTCTTCCGGACCACACAAAGTCATTTAAACTTAATACTAACTTCTCATAACTAGTCGCTCTCTCCGTGGTATGACACACCAACCAATATCACAAATTGTTCATCTGACTAACACTTTCCACAAGATCCTTATATGAACCTAGGATCATTTTAGGCATCTAACTATGGAACACCCACCCGAGTTTTACACCAATCCACTCACTTTGGTAAAACAGCACTGTTTGCTATGTTTCTTAAGCTCTAACACTATACAATTTCCTCAAATCATCATCCCATTGTTTATAACTAGAGCTACTAATTACCATGCTGGCTAATCCATAAGGTCGTTAATCTTGAGGAAAATTAATACTATGAGCAAACCGTGCGACCGAACCCATAGCCACAAATATACATAACTTTGTGAAATACAAATGATACTTGAAAAAAGGGTGCACCGAGTTACCTAGGTGCATTGACCATGCCAGGTCCAACTGCACTCTACTGGCCCAAACTGCACCATGATACAATCTATGTCTACCATAACCGAGGGAATGTAATAATCGATTACCAAAACTAAAAGGGACATAAAGAATCAGAAAGAACAAACAACCGTTTTGAGAAAATCCCATTCGCATGAAACGAACTATGGTTTATGAAAGGCGAACCTACGTCATAGGATTTGAATTCTACAACTCCTCGCAGATGTTCCCATTGGATACTGACCTAGAGACAGACCCTGGATAGAGTTACCAACCGTGATGAATAGGATCCCAAACCATTCATACCCATAAAACGAAAGTAACATATGAACCTGTTATCCTTTTGAAGTCAAACGATGGACTTCCCTCCTTAGGGTAAGGGTTCCTCCTTACATCCTTGACAAACATGGACCACTCTAGTTGATAAATTCCCAATGCCTTTGTCAATGAAGACCTTGTACATATCCCTAGTCAACATGACATCGTGACCAACCTAACACACCAATGTCATTATCTACTTTATCGCATGGTGGTTGTATCCCAAGATCTCCTTATGTAATATCCAATTTGGTGAAGCACTTACCTTATTACAATTACTAATCATCAAAAGGTCGTCATTGCGCCTATATCCAAATTCTTTCCAAATTGAATTTTTGCAACGATAACACCGCTCATCATTAGGACTCTCAGGATAACAAATACTATAGAGGGCCAGACATCCTAACTTGCAACTAGTTTGGTAATAAGTGTCAAGAACTAATCCATTCCTTGCTGGGACTATTCTAACTTATATTGTCAACACACATCGATACTCTAATCATACCTTGACATCATATGGGGTGTTATTATCAAGTCTTGAATATGACATCATCAATCTAAGTTTCCAATGCATTTCCTAAAATTCATCGAAATTGAATAATACAATTCCTACACTAGTCATCTTAGGATAGATGGCAATCATGACACAACTCTTTAATTTCCCTTTGGAGGTGGCACCACCAATTCATTTCAAATTAGATGACCTCATCAAGGCCTTCACGATTCGATTCCTTAAAACTTGACTAATAACCTGGGATCATCACCTGACTCTCAATATGACCAATATTAGAACATTAGCACTCCACGATGATGAACTTAACTGGTTCCCTAAGGATACTAAGCACACCCCCAATGTAAAAAGTCATAAAAAACCTTATGCGATTTCATCGCATATGATCCTCTTATTGTAGGTGTCCCCTATTAATTTTCTAATATCCGTGTCGTGGATATCAGGTACTCACAAAGATATAGCCTACAAGTCTCCACACATGTCTCACTTTAACAAATGAACACCTCAAGGCATCACCACAAGTCTCTTACCACTCGTCAATGACACCACATGAAATTAGTCTCAAGGATAGTCCAAGGTCTTTCATAAATCATATCCACACTAAAATCAACTCGCATTCATTTATCATTTTGGCCACTAGAACGGGCTATGACGTTCAAATAATAGTCTTATATCCATTTTGTTTGAAACCATGGCATACGTCTACCCTATGACTCTCCCCTCAAGATTCAATAAAGGTTCAAAAACCTTCTTACAAACTGCTAATGCCACAAACCACTTATCAAACTACAAACTGCCACTAGAAAGGACTCTCGTAGGATATAGGACATCGTACATAAATAATAAGACTCTAAGTCTAAACTACGGACATCACATGGAATCCTATTCCTCAAAAGTTTCATTATACTCTTCAAAACCACATCATGTAAGATTATCTAGGGTTCCCCCCATATCACGTCAACTCATCATTGTTACACACGTAACGTTCTTACCACTAGTGGCCAGTAACTCTCATCATAGCTTACAAGATACAATTTTTCAATCGACAATTACCAAGACACATACTTATAATTGTGGCCATCCCCGATCCTTGTCGTGCGGGAGAGCGCGTGGATGAAAGGATCCTTTGGGTCCCGTGCATACCTCTCGGTAGCGCTTCGGTCGGCGTCGTTTGTGGTGTAAAAATGTAGAGAGATTTAGAGTCATCGGTCTATTTTACTCAAAACAGACGAAAGAAAAAGGCGAAGCCACCCCGAAGGATGGCATCCAAAGACATACTGGTGCGTGCGAAACCAAAATGATTCGAGAAGGGTTCGGAGGCTTAGTTACGAAATGGGAAGGTGTTAGGCACCTATTCCGCCCTTTCGGTCTCTCATGAATATTTACTATTTTCCTTTTGTTCCCCCCCGTGATATGTGTGCATGTGTATATATATAGAATGGAGGTAGGAATCCTCAACTTGTATCATGGAAAGGATAAAGCGAGTCGTCCATAGGAAGATATAAGAATAGTATTAGAAAAATAAGATTTACGCAATTACCCCTACGTTGACCGTTATAATGGAACGATAACGCATATGGAGCAATACGTCACTAAGGGCAAGTATATAGAATATAAGTGGATTAGGTTTAGAGAAAATAGGAAAATAAGAGAAAAAATGAGAAAAGGACTCGAGTCTCGGGTTTTACCCCGAGACGCCTACATAGCCTATAAAGGCGTCAAAGTCCACGTAGTTCGCATACAAAACGAGGGGTGGGGTTTATCCCATAAATCCAAATGAGGGATCTATTATTTGTAAATGTGTGTGTGTGTGTGTGTGTGTAGAAAAAGTGTTTTACTTGTGAGGAAAGTGTGCGAAAAGTATGAGAATCCCTATTTGGAATTTATGAGCAAACCCTCTTTTTCTTGTTTTTTGGGTTTTATTTATATGAAAATAGGAGATGTGCAATAATAAAAAATAAATAAGTATATTAGGATGTGGGAGATGAGATAATAAAAGCTCTAAGTAAGAAAACAAGTTATTGAGAGTTTAAGAGAATTAAAGAGAGAGTTTGAGAAAGTTGGACCTTCTTGAAGATCTTGAGCTTGATCTTGAATGTTGGCGAGCAGCCCTTGCACTTGGATGATGATGGAGAGTGGCTAGTTCACCAAGTTTGATGAAAAGGGTGATTAAAAGTGGAAGTAAAAAGAGGATTTGGATGTTGAAATCACGCTGCCTTCGAGAGAGGTTTCTGGGATTCGTTGAGAGAGATTTTTATAAGATATGGGCTCTTCTTGAAAATTAGGTGAAGGCCTCCATTTATAGGTCCATATGAGTGCCGATCGGCATAGGCCTGTTCCTGCCTATCAGCAGGTGCCGATAGGCAGGGTCTGGAACCAACCATTTGGCAGTGCGCTTCAGGCTTTTTCGGAAAATCGACCGCCGAGGGCAAACCGTTGGTCAAAATCACACACGGGGCATACCGTTGGAAAGATAATTCATATACCTTCAAAAGTTCTTTGGACCGCTCCTGGGTTCGGGAGTTGAATTTGGGTCAAATATGGCTCGAAAGCGTTTGTCGGTCCATTAGACGGGGAATCGCTCGGACGCAAACGGATCATTCGTCCGTATGGTAAGTCCAAATCATGCACGGGGTGGACCGTTGGAAAGGTTAGGAGATTTACTTCTACATTCCAAAGAGTTTTACCTAGTTTGGGGAGTTGACTTTGGTCAACCAGGCCCGGGAAGCATTCGGTGACCTCTCAAAGTCGAACGGATCGTTCGTCCGCATGGAAAGTCAGAATCGCGCACGGGATAGACCGTTGGAAAGGGTATTCAGTGACCTTTGAAGATTCATTTAGCATCGGTCGAGATGAAGAGTTGACATAGGTCAAACAGAGCTCGGGAGCACCCGGTGGCCTCTAGGTCAAGTTTTGGACGCAAACGGATCGTTCGTCCGCATGGTAAGTCAGAATCGCGCATGGGGCAGACCATTGGAAAGGGTATTCAGTGCCATTCAAAGATTAATTCAATCTCATTCGAGATGAAGAGTTTGACTTTTGGGTCAAACTGAGCCAGGGAGTGCCCGATGGCTTTTAGGTGAGTACTCGGGACATGACCTAGGTTTGTAGTGATGGAGGGAGGTACTAAGGACCTAAGGAGAGGTAAGGGGTAACAGAATGGGGTGTCTACAGATCCCCTCTATGGGTGAGTTTGGAACAAATGATGACCGTCAAATAGACACCACATGATGCCTTTGAGGGAGTATGATCGATTCAGAGGGTCGATGCCGATTCTGCGGACCTAAGGAGTGTGCTGGGGATGAATGACGATCGGAGGTTTAGGTTAATTCTGAGGACCTGAAGTGGTGTTAGGGGTAACTAATTTTGCGGGTCAAAGCCAAATATGTGGGCTTAAGGTGAATATTTAATAACCGATGTCAATTCTTACCTAGGAGTGGTGACGACCGAGGACCGAGGTCAATTCTGGCCTAACTCAGGTGACGATCAATGACCGAGGCCAATTCTGACCCAAGAGTGGTGAGTACTGAGGACCGAGGTCAATTCTGACCCAAGAGTGGTGACGGTCGAGGACCGAGGTCAATTCTGACCTAACTCAGGTGACGATCCAAGATCGGGGCCAATTATGACCCAAAAGTGGTGACGACCAAGGACCGAGGTCAATTCTAACCTAACTCAGGTGAAAATCCAAGACCGGGGCCAATTCTGACCCAAGAGTGGTGACGACCTAGGACCGAGGTCAATTCTGACCTAACTCAGGTGACGATCCAAGACCGAGGCCGATTCTGACCCAAGAGTGGTGACGATCGAGAACCGAGGTCAATTCTGACCTAACTCAAGTGATGATCCAAGACCGGGGCCAATTCTGACCCAAGAGTGGTGACGATCGAGGACCGAGGTCAATTCTGACCTAACTCAGGTGACGATCCAAGACCGAGGCCAAATTTGACCCAAGGGTGGTGACGACCGAGGACCGAGGTCAATTCTGACCTAACTCAGGTGACGATCCAAGACCGCGGCCAATTCTAACCCAAGAGTGGTGTCGGCCGAGGACCGAGGTCAATTCTGATCTAACTCAGGTGACGATCCAAGACCGGGGCCAATTGTGACCCAAGAGTGGTGACGATCGAGGACTGAGGTCAATTGTGACCTAACTCAGGTGACGATCTAAGACCGGGGCCAATTCTGACCCAATAGTGGATAAAGATTGGATTTTAATTCTACTGGAAAAAGAGCTTTGTGATTTTGATCTGAGCTGGGGAGGTGATAGTTTGGGAAGCTTTTAGGGACCTTGCAGGGGGGAAAAACCTGTTTTTGGTGCTGTAAGAGAATTCTGCTGGGGAAGTGATCAGGTGATCCTTAAGGATCCTCCGGGGTTTTTCCAGGAGGAGTTTTCACTTAGTTTTTGAGGATTCCTACTGGGTAAGAGGGGTTCCGCTCGAAGGAAAGCGAAGTTTTCTTGGTAAAAAGGCTTTAAATCCTTCCTGAGATTTTTGGGAATTTTTCGAGGATTTTTTGAGGTTTTCTGGTATTTTATGGGAATTTTTGTACAAAATTTAAGGGGGGTGCCGATCGGCATAGTATGAAGGGTGCCATTCGACAGTGGCATGGACTTTTGGGCTACCTCACGAAGGCAAGGGGTCAGTGTCGATCGGTATGGTAGGGGGAGATGCCGATCGGCATGGCGCTTGGCATCCTATATAAAGGGGGCGAATCCCCTCATTTTTTCACAGCTTCTTTTCCTTTCTCTCTCTCTGCGATTCTTCTGCAAATCGTTCTATCATTCCGATCTTTAAGAAATGGTTGCTTTTGTGAGCATTGCAGTCCACCGGGAGTGGTTGATCGTTGATGATTGGGCGAATGTGGAGTGGAGGGCTAGGGCGCCTCTTACTTTGGGGAGTGAGAACTCCTTTGATGCGTTCGAGCCTATTGCAGATAAGCGGACCTTGTTGCGAGAGCCATCGCATCATCTCTCTTCGAGAGTGAGTCCTGGTGGTTATGTAAGTAACCCGACCTTTGGCATTCTTCTCTTTTTGGTGATTTTTCTTTCTTTCTTAACCTTTGATGAGACTTTTCCTTTTTCCAGTCTGATATCTCTTTGAAGAACATGCGTGCCTGTGGGACAATGGGGCTCAAGGATGTCTGGGAGCATCTCCCACCTGTGGTGCGCTGGATGGCATCATCAGCGGGTTTTGGGCAGTTGGCATCTGCACTGGATGAGACGCCTCGTTCGACAGCGGTCTTGTGCGCTTTGGGAGAGAGCTGGTGGGACACTACCCATACCTTTCATTTTGGATTCGGGGAGATGGCAGTGACTCCCATAGACGTGCAGCAGCTGTTGGGGATGGATTGTGATGGAGAGCAGATAGAGGTGGATCACTCTTTACGGGTGAGATCGGAGGCAGTGCGTGTGGCACTTGGTGATGCAGGGATGATAGTTTCTGGGGATTCAATTTTGCGGTCCCTGCTGAAGGATATTCTGCTGAGCAGGGTGATTGATGTGGAGGATGGGCTGCAAGTGAGGTAGATGGCCAGGTTATTCATTCTGCTGGTATTTGGAGGTTTTATAGTAGTGTCAAGCGGCGACGTCGTTCATTTGTGGTTTGTGCCGTACTTGAGGATGTTTTCGAACATCCCTTTCTATGATTGGGGGAGTCTGACTTTGGCGACCTTTTACTCTTCTCTGGATGAATTCGGTCTGTGTTGCCGGTAGATTTTTACTGGGTCCACGTACCTTCTTGAGGTATTCTTCAGTTTGCGCATTTCTTTTCATGCATTCACATTTTCCTTTCATGCACTCGCATTTTCCTTATGCGTCTTTTTTTGCTTGTGAATTCAGACGTGGTTCTATGAGGTGATTGGGTACAATACCCCGCTGATTGCTTTGAAGGACGACACTATTGGGGACTTTCATCGATTGTATCGATGGCGTAAGGCCAACCGAAAGTCAAAAGGATCTCTCTCCCTAGAGGTGGTGCGTCAGGTCTTGAATGAACTGACCAGTGGTAAGGTAAGACTCTTTCCATTTCAGTCTTGGTGTTTTCTCCTTCTGATGTTGTATTGACTTATGCTCGCTCGGAGATTTTTAGGTGAGCTTTTACCTGTGGGGGATAGCCATTCAGGGTGCGGGGGTGACCGAGGTGAACACGCGAATGATGTATTTGCTAGCGCATGAGTTCGTCCATTCCTTGTACCTCGGGGAGAGGGTTGTTCGTCAGATTGCTGAGGAGGAGGTGGTGCCACCCGTGCGGCCTCCTACGTCTATAAGGCAAGAGCGACTGATGTTGGAGGATAAGAGGATCGCGTCGATGATCGGTGAGTCCTACTTGCTATACACCGATACGGCTGCGCCGTATGATTATATGGACTTTGTGACGAGCTGGTTGATGGCGCCCAGTATATATGATGCACTTCCCTTCCCTCCGATGGGTTCGAGTCAGGCGGTGGGGTCTTCCCACAGCGGTGGTGGTCCGTCAGCATCGATGGCGGCGGTGACTCGGAGGTCCCCTTTGTACGGCTGCATACCCCTTCATACAACATTCGGCGGGCTGATGGAGGGATGGTGCCTATGCTGCACCGTCCTCATGCAATGAATTCGGAGGATATGGGTTTGACAGAGGAGGTCCTTCAACCTGCGGTATACCTTTCTATTCCGTTCTTTCTTTCTTTTCTGTTTTGGTCATTTCTTCTTTGATATTGATTTGGCCTTTCCTTGCAGCAAGTTCGGGTGTCGACTACTTGGCTAAGGGACATCAGAGACTGGATATCTTCGGTGACTGCCCATATTTGGGACGCGATTCCCATTCCTTCTTGCTTGGTGCCGTCTGCCTCGTCCGGAGAGGACTCAGGCTCGGGTAGTAGTGGTGCATTATCTCGTCGTATGGGGAAGAGAGCACGCCGCAGGGGTGGAAGCTCTTGAGAGAGAGAGAGAGAGAGAGAGAGAGAGAGAGAGAGAGAGAGAGAGAGAGAGAGAGAGAAAGAATGTGGGTTCGGGCCGAGTCCCGTTGTTTTTGCCTTTTCTTTTTATTTCCTGCAAAATTGATGTAACACAGAACACAAATATATGCAATGCAATGGAGTTTTTCGATTATCTTTTATTTAATGATGAATGAATGCATGCACATGCACTTTTTGCTTTGCTGCTGAGACCGTAAAGAAGAATATTTTTGGATTTTTTTAAGGAAGGTTTTTGATTAAAAAGGGGAATTAAAAAGATTTTGAAATTCTGTTGAGAATATCAATTAATTTTTATTGAGTTTTCTGATTTGACAAAAGAGGAAAAAAGGGAAATTTCTAAAAATGGGGGGGTTACCGATCGGTAAGCACCTTGACCTGCCTATCGGTAGTTCAGTACAGTCCCATCAATTCAAACCTTGAATGGTACCCTCTTCAGCCTGTGGTACCTTGTGGGATAGGATTCCCTCCGATTTCTGTAGGGATTATGTCCCTTGTGAGGATTTTCAAGTATAATAAGGGGTAAGGGTGGAGTGTTTTCATCACACCTTTGCATTCTTAGCTACTTGCCCACCATCTTTTAGCCTTGCAAGATGGCTCTGCCTGGTAGCATTGAGTTTGCCAACTACCTCGAAGCTTTAGAAGCTATGTGCTCTTATAATGTCGACTACGATGCTTTCAACATGCGTCGAGTCTCCTTGTGGCGTAATCGGCCTATTGAGTGGAATATGCTGATGGTGGCGGTATAATTCTGGTACCCCGAAGACCATGTATTTCGCTTTGGGTTGGAGGAAGTTTGTCCTACCTATGAGGAATTTTCTGCCATAATAGGTGTTAATCCCAGTGTTACTATGGCTTTGCCCGAATTCTCCCGTTCTCCTAGGGATTTGTTGGCCAGGCTTCTTCATATTTCGCCTTCGGGGGCTAGATCATTGGTTACTGGAGGAATGATCTCCCACCCGGCGGTGCTGCAGTCCGTGCATTTGCCGAAAGTAGGTGATGTTGGCTATGCTGAATCCGTTGTTCTGGGCCTGGTTTGAAAATTATTGTTGGTGACTGGGGAGGTGCAAGTGGACCCACAACTTCCAGCCATTACTTCATGGATGTCATACCGTTGTAATCCTGTGGCGGTGATATTGGCGGAGACTCTGAATGGCCTGGATGCCTAGAGAGAAGGTCGTTCTGACTTTTTGAGGGGTTGCCCTGTGATGCTGTTCATGTGGTTGTCTGAAAGATTTCGTTTGTCGACTCCTCCAGAATATCCCTTGTCAGCTGTACCCAACTTCTTTTCGTGCTACTTCATCCGCGTTGGCCTGTATGTTGACAACTGGGAGAATTGGATTATGGAGCATGGGGCTCGAGGCCTGTATTGGTCAGTGCCTTGGTGGGACCATTATAGCCCGTTCTGGAGCAAGGAGAGTATTCATATGTGTGGATGGTTGGTCTCGGACAGACCTCTTTTTATTTCCATTGGCGGCTTCTGCGCCAATTGGGCTGGGCACAGGTCGTGCCCCCTCGGACCTCAAACTTATTTCCGGTAGAAGATTTGACTGAGCGCCTGCGTCTATTGCTTGGATCTCTGTGGGAAACTCGGCGTCCGTCGACCCGTCCCTCCCAGTCTGTCGGGAAGGTTTGGCATGTCCCCAAAGATTATATAAAGTGGTTGTAGAGGAAAGTAGTCAGTAAGATGTTGGCAGTAGAGACTGGACAAAGATGGTTTGTTTTATCTGACATTATGGAAGGGGGGTGTTGTGGTCTTTTCGAAGATGATTAAGGCTCATCGATCCATGGAATGTTTACGACACTCTATTCAAGCAGGGGAAACTTGGGGTCATCGGGATGTAGATGATGAGGGTGCTGGCTCCTTTGGTGGCTGTGGGTAGGACTCTTTGAGAGTTTATTTGTGTGATAGGTGTGGGGATTTTATTTGGCTTTTTATGGTAGTGTGGAAAGGAGTTATTCGTTCCTTTTTCTTATGTAATCCGTACTATAATTTCTTATTAATGAAATAAACAAGTTTCTTATCATCCAGATGTGTCTTTCGATGAGTTTTTGTATTTTGAATTATCTATACTGATCGCTAAGGCATATATAATCCTTTTTTTCAAATATTTTTAGAATGAACCACCGTTCTCGGAGGTAAGAAAAGAATAGTATTTTGTGAAAAAGAAAGGGGCCGCACTCATGTGAGGAGTATGAGTTGCCTACGTACCTCTGGGGTTTTTTGAAAAGTTTTTAAATATTTTTTGTAGAGGATCAGGCCTATATAGTTCAGGGTATAGGGAAATGAAGATCTTTTTTTTTAGAATAGAAGGGGGATGAGAAGAGTCGTAGCGCGCCGAGATTTCGGACTAGGGGTAGAATTTCTTGAGACGGTCCAGGTTAACTGGATGAGCCATCTCCTCCCCATCTAGGTCAGTGAGCATGGCGGGTACCGTCGGATAAGATTTTCTTCACAAAGTAGGGGCCGCTTCAATTAGGCTTGAATTTCCCTCTGGGGTCCCAGATGGGTTCTATTATCTCTTTGAGGGCTAAATCTCCCTCTCGAACACCGCGGTCCTTGACTTTCTTATTGAATGATCACGCTATTCAGCGATGGTACCCCTGTATATGGTAAAGAGTTTTAAATTTTCTTTCATCTAGGAGGGCTTGCTCATCAAGACGGATTTGGCACCAGTCTTCTTCACTAACCTTGATTTTGAGCATGACGCATAGCGAGGGTATTTCCAGCTCCACAGGTAGGATTGCTTCCATGCCATAGGCTAGGGAGTAAGGGGTAGCCCCAGTAGAGGTTCGAATTGAGGTTCGATAGCCCCAGAGGGCGTATGGGATCCGGTCGGCCCAATCCTTACAACTTTCGGTCATCTTACCGATGATGGCTTTGAGGTTTTTGTTGGCGGCTTCAACTATACCATTGGTCTGAGGTTAGTAGGGAGAAGATTTGTGTCTCTGAATCCCGTACTCGTTGACTACTTCTGTGACTTCGGCTTTGAAATTCAACCCGTTATCTGATACCAGCTCGTGCAGGACCCCATATCGACAGATGATATTTTTCTTGAGGAATTCGGCCACTTTCTTGGCATTCAATACTGCGTATGACTCAGCCTCGACCCATTTGGTGAAGTAATCGATGGCAACCAGGATGAACTCATGTCCGTTTGAAGCCTTTGGTGTAACCTTCCCTATGATGTCGACACCCCAGGTGGAGAACATACAGGGAGAGATCATATTATATACTTCTCACGGAGGCAAGTGTTGAAGGTTGGAGAATTGTTGGCATTTGAGGCACCTCCGGACATAGGCGACACAGTCCTGGATCATGGTGGTCCAGTAGCAGCCCTGTCGGATGATCTTCTTAGCGAGCATGTGACCATTCATGTGGGGTCCGCATTCCCCGCTGTGGATTTTTTGCATTATTTTCTCAATCTCAGCCCCTGCGATGCAGTGTAGATGAGTGCCATCGAAATTCCTCTTGAGTAGAGCTTTATGACAGATGATGTACTGGGCAGACAGTCTTCGGAGGGTTGTTCGATCTTTCTTGTTAAAACCCTTGGGATACCTACCATGTTTGAGGAGGCACCAGATATCATAGTACCAGCAATCGCCTAGTTCGGGATCTTCAGTGGAGACAAGCTCAATATGGTAGCAATGGGTCAGTTTGTCTTGCTTTTGAACTAGGAAGGGGGTCATTGTTATTCCTTCGGGCATGTCGACCATGGAGGCCAAGGTGTCGAGAGCATCAACTAGATTATTCTTTGCTCGGGGTAGGTAATGGAAGGTGATATCTCAGAATCGGGAAGCTAACTCTTCTAATTGGGCATGAAAGGGTTGGAGATTTTCGTCCTTGACTTTCCACTTTCTGAGCACTTGACGGATGATAAGGGAAGAATCCTCGTAGATGTCAAGGTATTGGATACCTTTCTTGAGAGCAACCTTGAGGCCTACTATGCATGCCTCGTATTCCTTCATGTCGTTGGTGCAAGGGAAATCCAATTTAATGGCGATGGGAGTGTGGGAGTCATCTGGGGCGATCAGAAGTATCCCAATGCCATATCCCTTTTTGTTGGTAGTGCCATCAAAGAACATTTTCCATCAAAGGCGGTCTTGAGTGGTGCAGAGGATATTTTCATCTGGGAATTCGGAGATCCGGACATCCGCTTCTTCTATAGGGTAATCGGCGAGGTAGTCAGAGATGACTCTTCCTTTAATTGCTTTTTGCGTGACATACACGATATCGAACTCGGTTAGGAGCATCAACCATCGGGCCATTCCACTGGATAAGGAGTGTTTCTCCAGCAGGTATTTGATGGGATCCATTCGGGATACAAGTTTGATGGGGAAGGCGAGCGTGTAGTGTTGCAACTTTTAGGTGACCCAGACAAGTGCGACACATGCCATTTCTAAAGCAATGTAGTTGACCTCGTACCCGACCCATTTGCGACTGGCATAATATATGGCTCTTTCTTTGCGGGAGTCTTCAAGGTATTGGGCTAGCAAAGCCCTGGCTGCAGTGTCAGTTATGGTTAGGTATATGAACAAAGGGAGACCAGACTATGGTGGCATGAGAACTGGAGGTTGGGTCAGGTATTGTTTGATTCGATCAAAAGCTCCTTGACAGGCCTCATTCCAAACCTTGGTTGAATCTTTTCGAAGGAGCTTGAAGATCGGTTCACAGATGGAGGTTAGCGGGCTGATGAACTAGTTGATATATTATAATTTCCCAAGAAAACCTCGGACTTCTTTCTCTGTTCGGGGTGGTGGCATCTCAAGTATGGCCTTCAGCTTTGCAGGATTTTCTTCTATCCCCTTTTCGCTGACCATGAATCCCAATAGTTTTCACTTTGTAACGCCGAAGACACATTTCTGTGGATTGAGTCTCATCTGATATCGTCGCAGTCGTTCGAAGAACTTTCAGAGAGTGGGAACATAACCTTCTCTAGTTTTGGACTTGATAATCATATTATCCACCACTACACCAAAACGAGCTATTAGTAACAGACTTATTTTTTGATTACTAACACTAGTATACCATTACTATGTGTAACATTCTTATAGTGCTAGCAATAATTTATAAGTGTTACTAATACACATTTAGTATTATAAAAATAAAAGAAAAAAATAAAACCCTCAAAACACTCCCGCTCACCTACATTTCACCGTCACTCCCAAACTCAATTATCTCACGGTCTTGCTTTTCTCTCCCCACCATAACGCATAAGGTCTCTCCATCGATCCTCTTCTCTACCTTATCTTGAAGTAGCATTTTAGGTTCAAAACATAATTTTTGTTGTTTTGGGTTTTGATTAATTGTTTTATTTTATTGCAGATGTATCTTGATGTATACTCTTTGAATATATGGTATCTCCAAACTCTCGTTCACTTGTTGTAGATCTTAACACAAATGAAAGGTTTCTCTCTGAATTTTTCTCTCACTCATCATTCTTCCTCTCCTCCTCCTTTCTTTCAATTTCAATCCGAGATTTAGGGTTCTGAAGAAAAATATTTTTTGGGGTTTGCAGATTTAGTTGGATTCATCTTCCTATATACTTTCCCTTATTGCGATTTCATAGATTTGGAGTTATAGGTTTGAAGTTATTGAAATGTTTTTTTCTGTTTCTGGGTTATGTATAGTTAATTTTTTTCTATATGTTTGAATATGTAGATGGTTACGGGCCAAAGGTGTTTATTATCTCTGATTTAGCCATATAATTTATTGTGGGTTGTGTACAGTTATGCTTTGTTTGTGTGTTTATGAGTATTGAGTTATTTTCCACCATCTATTTAGGGTTTCATTGACTTATTTCATCGCCTATTAAGGTTTAAGTAAGATGGAAGTGAATGATTTAGGTGTATTTTAGTTGGGACATAAAATTGATTAATTTATTTATGAATATGCATTTTATTGATTGTATAATGGAAAACAATGTTTTGGGTATATATGGTGTTTATTTACTCTATCAACACTAAACTGGAGTAACCTTGTTTGTTTTTATGATTGGAACATGACCTTGGTAAGACGATCCTATCTTTTTAGTTATTTTAGTTTGAATTTAAGAAGGCAGCTAACCATCATGTCCACCATTTTATTCAACATTGTATGGAAAACTATGTTGTTGCCTAATAATGTGGCTTACCAATGAATGATTGGCCTTGCCTTTTGAATCAAGTAAAAGAAGTTGAATAAACTATATGATATATTTGGTAATCATTTAGAAGGCAGCTAGTCTGAATGATTTTTTGGGATTTATTGAATCTTCATTAAGTAGATGTAACTTAAAATGGAGAAAAAATTTGGGTTAACAGGTATTGGAAGAAAGGGAGTGTAATAGGTAAACCTGCCACCATCGACATCTGGGATGTCTCCAAGATGTGACATATTCAAATAAGACATTCATATAGGCATTCTTAATGGATGAGACATAAAAGTTTCATTTGATGAGTTCCCTAACTATCTAAGCTATGGAACCTAAGCTTTCATATCATGTTATGTTAATTTTTACTGTAATTATGATAGGCCCTGTTTTCGTGTTGCCCCTCAATCTATTGCATTATCATCCGTCCTTTTTCTATAATCTGTTACTGTTTTTGGGTTTATCTTGCTAGGCTAATGTGGGTAATTTATTGAAAACAAACAAACACAGAAAGCAAGTATTTAAACTTATGTTAGTTTGGCATATAATTTGAGAATTCCAAATACAAACAATAGAGAATCTTATGTAAAATATTAAACAACCAAAATAAAGAACTTAAGTTGTTAATCCAAAAAATTAAAACTCTTGTTGGTGACTACTGTCCAAATTTTGTTTTTGGATCATTTTACATATATTTTACCATCTCGTGATGTTGTGGGATGTACGTTGGAAGACTTCTTTGCGTAAAAGAAAGTATTCACGTACTGAAATGCAGAGATTATCATCTGAGCCTGTTGTCCCCACCATAGACCAGGTATTATCTCAAATATCTCGCATGCATAATAATTGTTAAATTTTCTTTTGGCCAATGGCATTTCTGGTGTTATCATGGATTATGTATCACCTGCTTGTGATGTTAATGATTAATCTAGTAAATTATTCTCACCAAGATTTATCCAAACTACTTGAAATTGACAAGTATCTCCACTATATATTGTTGTTATGCTCAATCTATCATGTCTTTCTTTAATTTCTTTATCCATGTCAATTTCGGTTTTTCCATTCGTCGAGCATTTTGATCAATATTAATTAAATTATTCCTTTGTATTTGCACTATTACTGTCTATAATGTTTCTTTGTTGCCTGACAGTCCCTTAAGTCTCTTGTAAAACTTCAACTTCAGAGGTATTCATCCACCCGAACCAAGCAACATCATTTTTTATTTTTTACCTTATATGAATGCATCGAACCTTTTGTATCCTTTGCATTTCATTTTGCCTTGCACTTTATGGAAACTTGATTAAAAGGGTACGAAGTGTCAAATATTTATTATCCTAACATGTCAGGGGCATGCTCGTGCCTCACACACGACCTCCACCTGTTCAGAGACCTCCAAAGAGTGTCCATCCTTGCTATTTCATGACACTTTCTAACATCAGATGCATTCTTTTAACCCTAGAAACAATATCTTGAAAACCTCACCAACGAGAACTATTTGCCTCTACTGCCTAATAATCTTACTAACAAAACAAGAGGCTAGTATTATGGTGAGTAAGTGATAAGTGTCTCAATGCACGCCACGAGTTCGAATCCATGCGATCCGCATACAGGCAGGTGGGTCCACCTCATTTGTTTCCTAAATGTTAAGATTGGATCTACACGTACTCTTAGGGGTTCGTAGGATCGAAGGTAAAATATATAAGCATTTTATTTAGGGATTTTATGAATTTAGTACTCCTCAACTTTTGCATTTCACATAGAGAGGACTAGTAACATTTCCACACCTTACGATGATTGTTTTTTGTTGGAGACATAGCAACTTTCTCATTCTTAATTTATTTTTAGGAGCCAATCTCACCATTATGGTATGGAGCCAATCCCTCCTTACAATTATTTTGGATAGTATAATGTGAGTGCAAGATTTTATTTCCATAAGAGACAGATTTTACAAGTCTTGCTCAAGTATACTACTTGCTTTTCTCAAAACTCAAAATCTCTTAATACTGATTTACAAAAGCTAGCATAGTGAGAGATACTATAAAAGGCTTAAGTAGATTATTTTTAAGTTTTTATCTGATCGTCTTCTTGATGATTTCTGACATTGGAAATATATTATAGAAATTCTATCTGATAGAGCAGTTCAAAATGTAATGATGTACCATCATTGTTGCTTCGATTTTTCTCCCTCTTTCTGCCTTACTGTCCTATGCTTTTGCAAGAAAGTTATGAGAGCATCCAATGCACATATTTAGTTATTTACTTTCTCCACGAAAAGAGTAAATTGATGCAGGTAGCAGATGGCGGCAAGAAAGTGATGCAACAGAAGATGAGCTTTGACAATTCAGTAGTGTGTGATTAAATGAAGGAACCTTTTCTTCGCAGCTTCTTCCGTGAGTAATAAAACTAATAAATTCACGATTCTTGCTCAAATCAGTGTAAGTACATAACTAAATGTCTACAAGGAATAGCATATTACAGTTTCGGACTTCAAATAAAATGTATTTTAATCACTCCATAAATTGCATTCAGAAATTCTATCTAATAATGTTTCTTCTTCATTGCATAGTAGGAAGTATTTTTTTTCTTTTCCCTTTACTATTTGTTGGATCGAATGTCTAAAACATGCTCCCTCCATGAGTTATATTAAATTTACGTAATCGAACCCTTTTTTTCCGTACTCATCTAACTCCAAGTTGGATCTGTCGTTGTTTCTAATAATTCATTAACAGAACCAAAGGCTTCAACAAGCTCCAAACAGGCCAGCTGTTTAAGCATGTATTGATATATAACCTAATTTTATAATAAACTGGAAAGAGGAATTTCAGGATAAGTAAATCATCTACTACCTCTCTATCAAATTAATATTCTGAGATAGTTGTTTTCCCTTTTGAAACGTAATAAACTAACAAGATTCCATATTTGCGATCATGTTTTTATCCTGACGAGTGAATTCTTAAAAACCTTCATATCCGTATAGTGACTATTAATTTTGGAAGGAAGTTATATTTCCAAGTAAAATGCCTCTACAATTTAATCTGTAATTTATAGGAGCTGAAGCAATAATATTGAACAGAAGCATAAATTTCATTGAATCTGAAACTATAACACTTGAAATATGGGCAGGGCACGGGTCAGCTGTACAAGCAACTAATTACTATGACCTAACAGTATTTTTACTTTCCAAACAATCTTGTTTATTTATTAAATACAACGGCGCAAACTGTAAACAAATGAATAGACAACAATTAACGTACCATGAGAAGCGCTTTGAGATGGTTCATGGTTAAAGAAAAATTGTAATATGCTATAATGTCTTTGGGACTTAATACAGAGAGAATAGAAAGAAGAAGAGAGAAGACATGGGAGGTTTCACATCTATGCTTACTAGATTGTCTCTATTATGATTTGGAGGTTTTTAATGTATTGTACTAGAAATTTTGATGTATTATAATTCCATCGCATTGGTTGTTAGTATATTAGTATGTGAATTTGACAGAAATCTTAGGAGATACTTCAATGCATTGGTGATGTGTTCACTTTTGAAAGATTTTCCTGAAAGAAATTTCTCTATATCTTTAATTACTCATGTCCCGTTTATTCCCCCTTGTTTGATACTTCTTAACTAATTCTTGTTGCGTATGGCGAATTGGATTTACACTGACCTTCACATCGAAGAATTGATGAATAAGTAACATGTGTTTCCTTTTATTTTCTTTGACCAATGGTATGTGATGCGGGGATCATTTTAATCATTTTTAAGTGCGTGTCAACAAATATAGACTCATGTTTGCAGAAATTGAGTGGGAAGATATGAGTGTGTATTACACGATGAATTAGTGTGACGAGTATGCATAAACTATGTGCTACATATATTTTAACTCCTATCAAATCTATTAATCCTTATATGCGTGTTTAATTAAATAGATACTTACTTATCCATAAAATTTTATCTGTTATGTTCAATCTTGTTCTTTTTTTCTTTGATATAATGGCTTTAATTTTTGTGTAATCGTTGATAGTGCCCAAAGCACGGCAAGGATCTCCTGCTTGGAAAGTGACTAATTGTCATAGTTCTTTAGTTCATGTCAAGTTGTTGGCTATGAAGCACACTTGGAAAGTGAGTGACTTTCTTAGTGACTAATTGTCATAGTGCTTTAGTTCATGTCAAGTTGTTGGCTATGAAGCACGCTTGGAAAGTGAGTGACTTTCTTAGTGTGTTATGCTTGTGATAATTTAATTTGGTTATGGAATTTCATTGCTATTTGACAGAACCTATAGCTGGAAGCTCTACTTAAGTGGATCTATTTGGACATAGTTTGGTTGGTGATCTCCTGGATGCACCAGCAACTGTTCCTGTAGAAGCCTCTAATATGAATAACACTTCATCAGAGGTCGACTTATTTGCTGATGCCACTTTTGAATCAACACCATTCCATGTTGAAGCAGGGGGAGGTTCTGACACTCAAGTGAGTTTTTCTTTTTTTTCTTTTGCCTATGGCTGTAAACTAATCGAGTTGAGGTTAGTTAAACTTGATTATTAAACGAGATTGAGATCATGTTCGGTCTCACTCTCTCTATGGACTGTTTTTGTGTATGGACATTTATATATATGTACACACACACACACACACACACACACATATATATATATATATATATGTACATCATCATCATCCAATGTATAACTAATTATGTCTTCAGTACATTGAATTAGAACAATACTGATTAATCAGTATTGCTAAACAAAGGCAAAAACCTAAAGAAATCAATCCAAACAAAATCTCATTCCTCTCATTTCTCAACAACTTCAGAAATCTCCTAACTGAATTAATCGGTATTTTTCTTATTATAACTTCTAGTTCCTTTCAATTATAGTTTAATTTGAAAAGATCTTGTTGTTCTAATATTGATTATCACCTGCTCAGATGCTTTCTTCCTCTGATAACTGCTCTTATTTTTTTATTTGAAGGAAGAATGATGTCTCATTTTATATCAAGAGAATTTCTGAGAACAGATTCAGAAAACGAGGTTACTTATTCTTTCCTAGTGCTTGGATTATAAGGGCGATTGCAGATGCATTGAAAAACTTGTGAATCTTAGCAATAGTATATAATGTTAATTATTTTTACTTTTAATCAGTCTACTATTTAAAAGTAGCTCAACTGTTTGAAGCTTATATGTCATATTACCTCAACAATCCTCCCTCTAGGTAGAATTGGTCAAAATCTTTTCCGTTTTTCTTCGACGGAGCAAATAGTATTCTGAAATGATTATTAAGATGCATTTTCTTCCCTTGAAAATCTATAACTCTTTTGACTTGTGCAGGTTATATGGATTGAGAACATGGAAGTGCCTAAATTGAATCGGCAAGATATTATTAACGTTGGTATCATCAATTCATACTTCGCGTTCTCTGCAAAGCTTTCGAACACTCGTATGGAGGTTGAAGCGAACTTTCCCCAGAAGAGCAAATACTTTTAAGATGGTTGTGGACCCAACAGGTATGCTACAGGGTGTTTATTTTATTAAATAAGACCATACTTATCACAATCACTAAGTCTTAGTGTAGCATAGCCCATTTATAATACACTCTGTATTGATATTTGTTATCATGTTACCAAATTTGGTAAGTAGTTTATCTCTTAAAATAATTTAACTATGAGATAAAAAGGAGAAAACGGTAGAAAGAAAAGGTGTGTATGGTAAACAAAGATTCTCTTCAAAGGTATTATAGCTGGGATAACTGCACACTAGACACAAATATTTTGTTCATTTTTTTGCTCTCATGTTTACTTAGTATGGACAAGGAATCGGTATGAATGAAAGATACGTCTTCTAAGCACTCTTTTATTCAACTAATGCGTGGAAAATGTTTATTAAACTTTTTCTCTCTTCATCACACCTTTATCTCTCTTCATCTCTTCTTCACACCATAAACAAAAACAAAACATGGCCATTGCAGTCAGTGATGCAGTCTCTCTCCCATCTTCCACATCTTCTCCCCTTCAAACCAGAACCTCCATCATCTCACCTGAAAGAATCAACGTCATCAAGGTTTATATGGGCCTGATTATTATTATTATTATTAAAAGTAATTACTCGGGGTTATGATATGGATTTTTGGTTATGCAGGTTCCATTGTACTACAAAAATGTATCTGTTAATGGGAAATTGGGATCCATCGGAGCCCAGGTCACAATAGAGGCTCCAGTCAAGGTTGAGAAAATCTCCAAGAAGCAAGATGTAGGTGTGATTGTCAACAAGTTCAAGCCCAAGAATCCTTACACTGGTAGGTGCCTTCTCAACACCAAGATCACTGGTGATGATGCTCCCGAAGAAACTTGGCACATGGTTTTCAGCACTAAGGGTATAATGGCCTTTAACCCTTTTGTCTTCTTTTATTTTTTAAAATATAATTTTTATTTTATTTGACAGAATGTCATTTTTATTTTCAAATATCATTTTTATTTTAAAATATCATTTTTATTAAATTAATTTTGTATGACCAAATGTTGATATTATAACTAATATGATAATTTTATTTTATTTGACAGAATGTCATTTTTGGATCCTCATAAAGCTTCTAGCGTTGCGGGTTGCGACGTTGATGACGATGATAACATAACGGACTTCTTTTTTTATATTTCATTTGATTGGTTATAATATAAAAATATCTCATTTGTGGATGATTGTATTGGGATGTTATATTAGATGATTTTATTAAAATAATGTAACTTTCGGGACGATTGTATTATGATGTTTCATTTGTTTGGTTTAACTTTCTCTTGTAAATAAAGAGTGGAGGCTTATATAAATGTAAATGTTGAATATAATACCCTTGTTTTTGTGGACTATTTTTGTATATGTTCTTAGGATTTAAATAGTCTGATAAGAATAATTGAATTTGTTTAAATTCAGGATATTGGATCTTGAATAATTTTTTTTAAATATGTATTAATATTAGTAACAGAACTTTACCGTTACTAATTCAGCATTTTACCGTTACTACTAGTAACAGAATTTTACCATTACTATTAGTAACATAATTTTTCGTTACTAATTCTGAATTTTCCGTTACTATTAGTAACAAAATTTTCCGTTACTAATTCTGAATTTTACCGTTACTATTAGTAACAGAATTTTCCGTTACTAATTCTGAATTTTACCGTTACTATTAGTAACAGAATTTTCCGTTACTAGCTTCGTGCCCCACGCCTTTTTTCTAACGAAAAAATTGTGTTACTAATATTTTTAGTAACGGTAAAATTGTGTTACTAATGGCGTGTTTTGGTGTAGTGCACATAAACCTCGACCTCCTTGTGGATTAGATTGTGCAGGATGGTTGTGGCAGCCCTTTGGTAGGCAGCCTCAGCATTCTTGAGATCGAATGGCATAACGGTGTAGCAAAAGGTTCCCCATGGGGTGATGAATGCGGTTTTTTCTTGGTGGTCTGGGTGCATCTTGATTTGGTTGTATCCGACAAACTCATCGACAAATGACTTGAGAGCATGATTGGCTGTGTTATCCACGATCATGTCGATATTGGGTTGCAGATAATCACCCTTTGGAGAAGCTTTGTTTAAATCTCGATAATCTACACACATCCAAACCTTCCCTCCTGATTTCGGAACATGTACAATGTTGGTTAGACATGTGGGATATTTGATCACTCGAATAAAACCCACGTTTAACTGTTTGACCACCTCTTCTTTGACCTTGAGCGACCATTCGGTGCGGAGTTTTCTCAATTTTTATTTAACCGGCTTGTAATCTGGGAGAGTGGGGATCTCGTGTTGAGATATTTCAGGATCGATGTCAGGCATATCATCATAGGACCATGCGAAGACATCTACGAACGCCTTTAGCAATTCTTCGAGTTGTGCGCGCTCATGCTCGTCAAGGGTGGCCCCTATCCTAATCTCACGCAGTTGGCTATTAGAACCGATATTAATAACAATAGTCTCTTCTTTATTAACTTGAACGCAGTTATGTTGTTTATTATTAACCATATTTAGATCAGTTAAGAATTGTTCATTTGCAAAATCATCATCATCAAAAGTTTGATTAGAATTCAAGAAGCTAATGTAAGGCACAACAAGATACTCAAAATCTTCATTTATTTCATTGATAGGAAAAACAACATTGAGAACCTCATCAAAAGAGGTTTCGATTACATTTGAGCAAGGATAGACAACAGAAGAAGAAATAGGGTAAATATTGGGGTTAGGGGAGATTTCAAGGGGTAGAACTGGCGCAGCATGCCAGTTGAGGAGAGGAGTATTAGCAGCTTTAATCAGACGGGATGGGTCCATTGATGTAGTGCCTGAATGAACAATGCATAGTGTCAGCCCCAATATCTGTAAGTTGAAGGAATCTTCGGAATCGCTTTCCCCAGTCTCTTTGGCATCTTTGATGAGGGGTTGTACGCGGTGTGGAAAACTCTCGGCCCATAGGCAGCTGTCTTGGAAAAATATCTCCATTCCCGGCCTTATTTTCTTGTCTGTGTGATCATACCATGGTTCTGGAAAATCGCAAAAGGGGAAGTCCTCGTCTTCTTTGATGGATCGCCCATTTAAGGAGTCTCCGGAGATAGTTCGGATGCAGTCTGATCTTCTCTTTGGTCGAGACTGGTGGATCATTCTGAGCTCTTGTTCTGATGGTTGATCCTCCAAGCCATAAGGAGGGAAAGCTTTCTTCAGTTCGATGGGCTCAAGTATCCCTTACTACCTTTACCCTAGCCCTAGTCCGGGCATGAAGTGCATGTTTCTGAATATCTGAATCACATTGACATTGCCATTAGGGTCATATTCTGGACAAACCCTTTCTTTGAAACCGTCCCCTACCGGGAGTAGGAGTGGTTCAACTCGGAATCCTGATAAGAGCATATCATTTGACCCCTGATGTATCTCGAGAATTGGACTGCTAGTGTTTGCCCCCGTGGCATTTTTGTTGTCACCCAAAATGGTGATGACTCGCCCGTCAATGAAGAACTTCAATTTCTGATGGAGTGAGGAAGACAAACCCTTGATATTGTGGATCCAGGGTCATCCGATCAATAGGTTGAAACAAGTTGGGATGTCTATGACTTGGAATTCATCGACGGGGTTTATAGGGCCAACCCCTATAATTGCAAGTTTTATGGACCCCATCACATCACGACGGGTATTATCGTAGGCACATACAACGGCGGAGGTTGGAGCGAGGTCGCTTTCTTTCAGGCCTAAACACTTAAAAAATTTTAGAGGGCAAACGTTCAAGGCGGATTCGTTACCGACAAGGTATAGTGGCACAACCTTTCCCATAACTTCGACGGAGATATTGAGTGCATGATTGTGATTCGTCCCAATTATGGGGATTTCTTCTTCAGAAAATGATAGCATTCAGGTAGAGGTTAAGGATCTGACCAGATTTACCGCTTCTTCTAGTGTGGTAAATGGAGGAACTATGGGTCCAGTGAGTAATTTGATTAAAGAATTTCTATGCAGCTGGGAAGACATGAAAAGCCCCCATAGAGTGACGTTTTCTTGGGTTTTCTTCAGTTGATCGAGGATCTTGATGGTAGTGAGCTTGGAACCTGGTAATGTCTCCCTGATCTGGTCATATGATTTACTAAAGAAGGAAAGAACATGAATCCCATTTCCTCATCAATATCAGGTTGTGTTTCCACCCTATTTATTTCTCCGAGGAGTTCTTCTAATGATATCATCCCACATATGTCGGCTACTGGGCCAGTTCTTCCTGAAGCTTTTTCTTCAATCGAATCTTCGAATTCTTCCCCCCATCCGGTGGTAGCAACTCTGTCTTTCCATGTAAAGTCTATGCATTCCACAACTTTAACGGCTTCTTCATACAGGTCCTCCCATTCTGTGGGGATATGTGTGATTGAAGGGACCAAGCGCCCTTATAGCTTCAAAGTGTCAAGTAACCCGGTGATACTGAAAATGTTGTTGGTTTGCCCAAATAATTCTACCATAATCTGGACAACATCATCTAGGCAGACTTCGTCGGTTGGTACCACTCACCTGTCTGAATCTCGGGCCCATTTCCGTGCCTCCAAGAACAGTGTGCTGAACTTCTAGCAATCGATGACCATCTGTGAGGGAAATTTCAACCCGAACTCTAAGAGTTAGTTTAACACCTTTGATAATTCCATACTTCCATTTTTAGAATGGATACGAACAACAATGCATGCTCTGGTAAGGAGTGATAGTTCTTGATCAGCGAGGCTAGTAGGGTGTAGGAGGAAATATGGGCAAATTTGAAGAGGTTTAGGGGAGTATATGGGTGTGATTTGAGTTGAGGGATCGAAATCTCAGTTTTCTTCTAAGAAGATGGCATTGGTGTGATTCGGAAGTGGGTTGTGAGTAGTGTTTGGCTTAGGATTGGCTGTGGGGCAATGGTACCCCGATAAATGAGAACTTGGATTACATTCCGGAGGTGAAAGCATTGGTCGGTGGTATGGCCGGTAGTTTGGTGAAAGGCACAATGAGAATCGGTCTTGAAGTTTCTTGGGAGTGGATTTGGCAATGGACATGGATCCAAGGGTTTGATGAGGTTTCGACTTAACAAGGCTTGGTAAACTTTGGAGAGGGGAGCGTGGAGCTCAGTGTATTCCCTTCGGATGGGGGCAGGGCGGCTTTCTGGTTCCCATGATGTGGTTGGTTGAGAGATGTTATTGATGGTCAAAATGGCAGCACTGGCAGGCTTGTCATACTTTCTAGGGGTGAATTGTCCGGACACCTTCTTTGGTTCAACCTCTATTTTAACGAGGCTTTCCTCTATTTCCACTCCAGCCTCTCTAAGAGCTCAAAATTGGGGATAGTGTTGTCCTCCCATCGTCGCTCGGACATGGGGTAAGAAGTTTTTCTTCACTATGTTGACATGTTCTTCCTCGGATGGCCGATTAGCCATGGTAGTTGCTTGCTCCCTCCACCAGGTTATAAATTTACTGACTGATTTTCCTGAATTCTATTTGAGCATCTCTAAATCACGATGAGTGACCTCAAGCTCTTCGTTGTATATGTACTGTGACATGAATTCTCGGGCTACATCCTCCGAGCTACGGTAACTGGATTCCTCAAGAGATAAAAACCATCGGAGGGAACTATCCTTCAAAGTTTGCTGAAATAATTGGGCCATCACCTCTTCAGAATCCCCTAGCAGAGTCATGGAACGATGATAACTGCAAAGATCAACAATTGGGGGTCCACTCCCTCCAAACTTCTCGATATTTGGCATCTTGAACTTCTCGGGTAACCTTACTTTAGGATAAGGAGACATGTGGGTGTAGTCCAGTAATTCAAAGAGATCCTGACTTGGTCAAAATTCTTGGTGAGCATCTTGAGATCCTCTTTGACTTTATTCAACTCCTCCTCCTTTGGATCAACGACCACAGGAAGGTTAGCCATAGGCTGGACAATGTTTGGCATTGGAAGATGGGCAGGCGGTGACTCATTGGCAGGAGGGGCACGTGGAGCGTGATGATATTCATCCGGAACCTAGATAGGCTCGGGTGGACCCATAACATGAGGGAACAGGGCCTCGGGCTCTTGAGGAATAGGAATCTGGTTTCGTTGCATCTCTCGAACCTCAGTTTGGAGGTTGTCAATCTTGGACACGAGCTGAGCTAGGACTGTCGTCAGATCTGGTTGTATGACTGGTGCTTGATCTGTATTCTCCATGGAAAATGGATGGATTCCGGAATCGGATGAAGTAGTAAAGGAATGGATGAAACTTCGGAGTGATTTGACTTAAGACCGAAGCCAATAGGGAGCCAGGCCAAGGGCTTGCGATCGACCTGAGAAGGCGTAGGATGAGATTTATTTTCGAGAAAAAGGAAGAACTAGTTTTGGATTTTCGATAAAAAAGGGAGAAATGTTTTTGGATTTTTGACAAAGAAGGGAGAAATGTTTTTGGATTTTTAATAAAGAAGGGAGAAATGTTTTTGGATTTTTGATAAAGAAGGGAGAAATGTTTTTGGAGACGGAACTCAGCATGATTATTATGTTTTCTCTTGTATTTAATTATCCTAAATGCAATGTTGGACGAGACCCGAGCCTGAAAAAGTGAGGGTCTTAATATACGCAAAGCTACGGTTTGGACTTGTAACCAGGCTCACGGACAGGGTCCCGTTTTAAAAATGAGCAAAAATTGGGCGACAGGCCGACCCAAAATTTCGACAGAGTTTCGGGTCGAAACCAGAAATCTAAAGTGCGTGTCCTAGGTTTGACACCTATATGCGGGTATACAGTTGGTTGGGTGAATTGGCATGGGTTCCCCCATTTGGCGTGACTTCCATGATATACGTCTTGCTCTTGTGGGTATTCGATACGTGTGGACAAGCCATTTGATATACCTGAGTGTACGTGAATTGCCTCACCATATACCTCATGGGGACGGTACGTGTGAGAGCAAATTCGATATACTCGACGTACGTGAACGAATTCCCTGTGATATACCTCCCATCATGACTTCGGTTAAGTGGTACGATGCGGGGGAACCGTTCGATATACGTCGAAGGTACTTGGCCAATGGAAGGTGAGAGTCATATCTCTTAGGCTAACTGTGACCTGTCGGACCAATGCCCATCACGAAGTGACCCTTCAGTTACTGGGTAAAATTTGGTCAATAACAATGCTCTTTGGTGATGTCGTGTGAATCATGCATGATTCTCTTATTAGTATCTTATGATGAGAATGCCTTTTTTTATTATGCCAAACATGGAGAAAAGTACAAGTACCCCAAAAGGTACACCAAGTATGGATGGGTGATGCGTGCAACATGGGGATATACATGTGATCCTAGGTGCACGTGGTGTGAAGTGTACATGGAGAATTTTCTACAAGTGTGTGAACATAAGCATAAGCATGGGATACATATGAGAAAGGGGAACATGCAGATATGGGGGGAAACATAAGCAAATATAACATCCATGTAAATAGAGTCAAGCCCACAAAAGAAATAAAGTCCCCAGTAGAGTCGCCATAGTGGCCATCCCCGATCCTCGCCGTGCGGGCGGGCGCGTGGAGGAAAGGATCCTTCGGGCCCCGTGCATCCCTCTCGGGAATGCTTCGGCCGGCGTTGTGTTTGGTGTAAAAATGTAGAGAGATTTAGAGTCTCCAGTCTATTTTACTCAAAACAGACAAAAGAAAAAGGGGAAACCACCCCGAAGGATGGCATCCAAAGACATACTGGTGCGTGCGAAACCAAAATGATTCGAGAAGGGTTCGAACGCATAGTTACGAAATGGGAAGGTGTTAGTCACCCATTCTGCCCTTTCGGTCTCTCATGAATATTTGATATTTTCCTTTTGTTTCCCCCCGTGATATGTGTGCATGTGTATATATATATATATATATATATATATATATATATATATATATATATATATATATATATATATAAATATATAATGGAGGTAGGAATCCTCGACTTGTATCATGGAAAAGATAAAGCGAGTAGTCCATAGGAAGATATAAGAATAGTATTAGAAAAATAAGATTTACGCGATTACCCCTACGTTGACCGTTATAATGGAACGATAACGCATATGGAGCAATACGTCACTAAGGGCAAGTATATAGAATATAAGAGGATTAGGTTTAGAGAAAATAGGAAAATAAGAGAAAAAGTGAGAATAGGACTCGAGTCTCGGGTTTTACCCCGAGACGCCTACGTAGCCTATAAAGGCATCAAAGTCCATGTAGTTCGCATACAAAACGAGGGGTGGGGTTTATCCCATAAATCCAAATGAGGGATCTCTTATTTGTAAGTGTGTGTGTGTGTGTGTAGAAAAAGTGTTCTAGTTGTGAGGAAAGTGTGCGAAAAGTATGAGAATCCCTATTTGGAATTTATGAGCAAACCCTTTTTTTCTTGTTTTTTGGGCTTTATTTTTATGAAAATAGGTGATGTACAATAATAATAAATAAATAAGTATATTAGGAAGCGCTAAGTAAGAAAACAAGTTATTGAGAGTTTAAGAGAATTTAAGAGAGAGTTTGAGAAAGTTGGACCTTCTTGAAGATCTTGAGCTTGATCTTGAATGTTGAAGAGCAACCCTTGTACTTGGATGATGATGGAGAGTGGCTAGTTCACCAAGTTTGATGAAAAGGGTGATTAAAAGTGGAAGTAAAAAGGGGATTTGGATGTTGAAATCACGCTGCCTTCGAGAGAGGTCTCTGGGATTCGTTGAGAGAGATTTTTATAAGATCTGGGATCTTCTTGAAAATTAGGTGGAGGCCTCATTTTATAGGCCCATATAAGTGCCGATCGGCATAGGCCTGTTCCTGCCTATCGGCAGGTGCCGATAGGCAGGGTCTGGAACCTGCCATTTGGTAGTGCGCTTCAGGATTTTTCAGAAAATTGGCCATCGAGGGTAAACCGTTGGTCAAAATTGTGTACGGGGCATACCGTTGGAAAGGTAATTCAGAGACCTTCAAAAGTTCTTTGTACCTCTCCCGGGTTTGGGAGTTGACTTTCGGTCAAATATGGCACAGAAGCGTTTGTCGGTCCATTGGACGGGGAATCGCTCGGACGTAAATGGATCGTTCGTCCGTATGGTAAGTCCAAATCGTGCACGGGGTAGACCTTTGGAAAGGTTAGGAGACATACTTCGACATTCCAAAGTGTTTGACCCAGTTTGGGGAGTTCAGTTTGTTCAACCAGGCCCGGGAAGCATTTGATGACCTCTCGGAGTCAAACGGATCGTTCGTCCGCATGGAAAGTCAAAATCGTGAACGGGATGGACCGTTGGAAAGGGTATTCGGTGACCTTTGAAGATTCATTTAACCTCGGTTGAGCTGAAGAGTTGACATAGGTCAAACAGAGACCGGGAGCACCCGGTGGCCTCTAGGTCAAGTTTCAGACACAAACGGATCGTTCGTCCGCATGGTAAGTTGGAATCGTGCATGGGGTGGACCATTGGACAGTGTATTCAGTGGCCTATCAAAGTTTCATTCAGTCTCGATTGAGATGAAGAGTTTTACTTTTGGGTCAAACTGAGCCGGGGAGTGATCGATGGCTTCTAGGTCAGTACTCGTGACATGACATATGTTTGTAGTGATGGAGGTAGGTACTAGGGACCTAAGGAGAGTCAGGGGGTAACAGAATGGGTTGTCTACAATAATGATAATATCCTATCAACTACGACTGAGTACACATTCCCAAGTAGTGACCAACATGGGTCTTCATAATCATCGAATTTGCCAATTGCTTACGACATGAGACCACCCTAAGGATCAAGTTTTTCTAATCACATCATCATTATTAACTAGCCGTAAGTACCTAACCAAGGAACTTAATATGTATTTATCAAAAAGTCAACATCCCTTAAATATGACGAAGTGGTCACCAATCCTCCACAGTTGACTTTCAACGACTCATGTCTATAATTCTATGGATGTTATTCACATTTTTTAACATTGTACTAGGCCTCTCACCTCATCAAGGGTTGACATCAAGGAACCTCACACTAGGGAACTCGTTGTCACCACTAATGGTCCACATACACACTCGTAATTTACTAACATGTCTAAATTAGAAGTGCAGAAGCTATTAATGGAAACTAACTTGTCCACATGCTACATGGCTACACATTGCCCGTCGGGCAAATCTTCTTGAATCTATCATAAAGAATATGAACTAATATCATCACATGTCTAGCGTGATTGACCCAAAACCAACACCGACATCGAAAGATCCATTACCAACCACACCACATCACTCCCAAAAGGAACTTGAATCTAAAGGTGTAATACCATTAGTAATACTCCAACTGTAGTTATGGGTTACCCGTGGTCATCTTGGTCCGACCCGAACATTATGTGTGAATTACGATGAGAAATCCTAAATAATGTTGCTATTCCAGTTTTATTATTTAACATTTCACTTGTTTATCATGCGATTCTAATTTAAATCAAACTACATGAGGGACCCATGTGAAGCATCCCGGGAATCCCAACATACGGAACTACTAACGTAAAATAAAAAAAACTTACCTATATAATGCTCTCAAAATATGAAACTGCACCTATCCTGTCGTAACAAAGATGAGGGAATGAACCAAACACCCAGTGGGAAAACACAACAATGCAATATGGAATCGAACGGCAGAAAGAGACTCTAACATGTTTACCTACGTGCACGTACAATTACTCCATATATATATGAATGAAAATGTTTAGCTTCAAAATGTTACTTATTTTAATTAATTATCCCTAATCTTATAAAAGAACCCATTTTTCATGACTTGACGTTTATTTCTTGATTTAACACAACCTGCTAAATACTTTGAATAATACCTTTTTTATTTTGGTAAAATCACTTCTTTTATTGAAACTGCCTTTTTTACTCATACCAAATTTACCTTAATATTTTCCTTGAAAATCCCCTTTCAATACACGCAAGCACCGTTTTAGAAAATACATATTTTTCATTTAAAAACTTTCATAAACACACTCTTGTGTTAATTATGGGTTAAACCTTTTTTAGGTTGCTTGATTAACCATTTAATCTCTTTACTTTACCATTCCTTTTATCTCATGGACGTTAGTCAATTTATCACTTTACTTGTCCATGTCATCTTTCAACCAGAACATGTATTAATTTCATTCAAGTTAGGTTGTGCTTTCTTACATTATCCATACAACCCATTTCTTGTCATGTTCCAATTTTCATTATCTTTTTCTCGAAATCGTCCAAATAACTACGTAATTTATCGAGCTTCACACTACCGGCTACGCTACCATATGCTCTAGCCACTGTTTTTGGGTCATTCACCCTAGCGCTCCTGGAAATATTAATGTCTTTTAACATTTATCAAATGTTAACATTATTCCACTTTTACATGACGGGGCCAAAATCTGAAGGATTTCACCCCACTTTGTGTTACACTTTGAAAGTCATCGTTTCTTGTAATTTACACACTTGCGTTGATTTTATCCCAAAAATTATTTTCATTTAGGACTATTTATGTAACACCCTTTCCATCATTCTTATTTCATAAGAATATTCCACTTTATGTAAAATTACCATTTTACTCATTTGTTTCCAAGCTCGCATTTTCCTCCATTTTCATAAGCGTTATTTTCTCAAAAACATTACTAAGTTATACATACCAACTTCTCTAAATTCTAGAAATTTAATTTAATTAAAATAATAAATAAAAACCACATGCTTAATAAATTTAAAATGAAATCACCAAAAAATTATAGTTTCCCAAAAAATCGTGATCTAAGGTCGAGTCCATTAATATTTGTCCATGTTTTCCAGTTTACTGGGTCCCCTAAAATTAATTAATTTTAAGAGGTCATTAACTAAAACATAAATATTATACAAGAACCACAATTACAACAGAATAAGAAAAGCAAATGATATCACCCATAAATAATAAGAAAGTTAAAATTTGGTCCCTCTCCATTATGGTCTTTAGTTATTTATCCTATGAAATCTTGGACTTTAAGAATCCTGCTCATCTAAGGAACCATACTAAGTAGGAAATCTCAGCGGATATGAAGTTTACTCATACTGTTCCACCACCACCAAAAAACTCCAGGAGGTTGTCCGTGCTAAAATAACACATAACTGCACCATCGCACATTGTCACCAGGGCGCCTAATATTCATATGAAGTGTGTTGTGATGCCTCCGTGTGTTATAATAATCACTAAATCACTCCCATGATCTTTTATGACAGAATAAGAGTCCACCAAAACTGTCCAAAATATTTTTTGACAAATCTCATTCATCCCACAAATTATCTTTGGTGTTTGGCTCATCAATCGATGTAGATTCTGACCAACTCCTAAATTCCATGCAATAATTACAACAACATCTAATGATCTTAAACTAAAAAATAATTACATCCCAATAGAAGACAGAAAAATAACTATACATAAACCAACGTAGGATCCAATCACACAAAATTAATCAACATGAATCAGACCATAATGGAGGGACAAAACTTATGAACCTCTGTAAAAAAACATTCGATCCTATATCTATCATTCAGCGGGGATTCATTCAGATTAAAAATAAATCGATTAAACCATTTTTGATGGATAAAAATATTTTCCAATTATCACATAAATCAAAATCATGCTCTGATACCAACTGCTGGAGGATTTAAAAAAATATGAGATCATTTAATTTATAAAATAATTTAGTTTCAATAAAAAATTATTATAGTGGATCGATAGAGGATATTCAAGATCTCATACCTTTACAGTTCCTTCTGTTTTGAATTATAGATATTTTATATCTTTCATGTTTCACCGATCCGCATTATAAATCTTATAGTGTGGCAACCACAAAATGTAAATGATTTTTTCAAAAAATCTTAACAGCATCAACATAAGATCTTTAGCAGGTTTTCATATCCTTCGACATCTGGAATACGCAAAAACAATTTTAGACGGTTCTCAAGTTATGGCTCCGATAAGTAAACACCGTGGAATATCATAAATTTATTTGGAGAGATTAAATCGTGTTTTCTTGAACTAATTTCATCCCCAAACCTTCATATCCATGAATACCAATCTATTATATCAAGGTTTATATATATTATAATACTTTCTTGAATATTAATTAACCTTGTTGATTCCTTCTTGATTCGATTCTAGATGTGATTTGTGCCATCATATCTACTTTGTGAATCGCTATTTTGTAAATATGCATGAAGAAGGTGAAAGAAACAATCTCCGAATACCTTGAAATGTCTCGTGAATATTCCTCTATGTATTAGAAACTTGTGCTTCCAATTTCATAATTTTTGGACTCTTTAATTATCGAAAATAGATTTTACAAGACCGGAGCTTTGAAAGAGACATTGAGGCATTCCATGATATTCCTTTAAGACAATACATGCTATTGGTGTATGGGCACCAAAGAGCATGACGCTACCACTCATTTTTAGGTATTTTTCTGATCTATAATGATACCACACTTATTAGGAGGCAAGGGGATACTTATATAGGATAGCACGAGGACCCCTTGAAGAAATAAAAGACTATCTTACTACAGGATTAGGAATCCTAATTAAACTCTATAATTAATTTCATAATTCTATTAATTATTATTCATTACACTAAAGAATAATAATTTCACTCTACTCGACTGTCTCAAAATTATAATTCTGAACACCTCGTTATTAAATGCTTCATAATCTCCCCACATTAAGATTACTTGTACCTGTCGATTAAATTAAATTACCAATAATTATATTTAATCAACCTCTTATAAATTCCTTGCGAACATCCTCTTAACTTAATTGATATGTCGAATAATTAAATCCATTGGACGAATTTGTCGTAATAAAAAATTATTATCTATATCAAGAGGGTATAATCAATCTCTATACTGAGAGGTGGATGACATTTATAATTAACTTTCATCGTACACTAATCACCATATTCCAATTTACTAAGATTATTGATCAATAAATGAACTTCACCTAATAGGTCAAAGTAATGAAAAATTGATTTATGTGTCCATCGATTATGTCCGGATCAAGAGATTAAGAACTCATAATAACCATGAGATGTGCATTATCTTATATAGTAAGTATAAAGACAAGTATTTCGAATTGGTCCCATTGTCTTATATAGTAAGTATAAATATAATTATTTTAAACTGGTCCCATTCAATACACACAAAGTGTACTAGCACAATAATCCAAAACTATATAGTTTCCTGTAATCAAGATAAACCTATTAAAATATGCACCATCACGACGAACCTAACCCAAGCATCTCCAAGTTTGAAGACTTCCTTACATCCCATAAAGTACAAAGCTTTTAGGTTTTGGAATTTATTCATAAGATTTGTTTTAGACTGTTGAATTTATTTTAACCGAAATAGGGTTTTTAAATTGAAAAATTGAGGTATATTGTTTTTTATTTAGAAAGTTTTCAAAGTTCGCTCACCTCGTTCGAACGAGATGAGATTATCGTTCGAACGAGTTATCCTTTATGTTCGAAGGCTCGTGTTAAGTTTACATCGTTTTTATTTATTAACATTCATTTCACACTCTGGATTTAACACCTTTTTCAAGTTTAAAATCTCTTTGTTTTTTTACTTTCTTTAGCAAGAAAACCCTTTTGGCATTTTGGAGACTACTTTACAAGAAAATAATAGTTTTCCTTTATTTTCACATCTAGTCTTGAAATACCCACTTACTATATGTTTTACACTTTTTAACACACTTTAAGGGATGAAATTTCCTTTTTCTTTATTTCATGTTAAAATCCAATGGAATCTTTATTAAAATTACTGATATGCTTATCATCAAAATACTACATGTTTTTATACACGGGGAGATGGATTTTAAGTCAAAAATCCTATTGAATTGGTCTAACACATGGTTCATTATAGAAATTTCATAATATTTTCATAAACATGATTTTCAAGCTTAAAGACACTTTTGTTTCTTAAAAACTTGGGTAAATATCTATTTATATAAAAATCTTAATTCTCACAAGAAAACATTGATACATTTGTTCACAAAATATTTTAAAAAAAAAGAAATATCATTTCAAATATTTTATTCCATAAAATGTTTAAATATTAAGATTTTTTGAAATATATCATTTTTCTTAAAACTCTTGGAATATTTTATAAACCATTTCTCATAAAAACATAAGAAATAACTTTTTAAAATCATATATGCATCCTACTCTTATAAACTCTGACAGTAAAACCAATGGCATGGAAAAATAGAGTTCTTAAGCTAAGAGTAGAGTTTCCCACCTCAAAGTAAGCTTCAACAATAATGGATGAAGTGTAGAAGAAGATGGAAATATCCCACCTCCTATCTTTTCCTAAAAGAGGCTTCCTAACTCCATTAAGCTTTCTCCTTGAAAGCTTTATGAAAGATCCCCTTCAAACTCAATAATTTCTTATACTTTCTTTTTCAAAAACCCCCAATAATATATCGATGGATTTGTAACTTGGTCCAATAATGGTGTAGGTGAGTTTTTTAGGCTTAAATATCTTCGAAAAGGGTGAGACTAAGGTGGTGTGTGGTGGTTGGTGAAGGAAGATCTCCACGAGCTAGATAAAGATAGGCCAGATCTGACGGAAAATGCCCCAAATGAGCCAAAGCCGCATTTAAATACTCAAAAACCCTAAGGGTAAAATTCCCTAGCACTCAAATTTTTTTCCAATGGTCCATTAAGTCTTAATCCCAAATTTTGATTTGAGTTGCTGATAGCTCGACACGTCATCCGATTCAACAATCCACATCATAAAAACACGTTAAAATGTGAAGAATTTTGAAAATTTTGTCCGGTCATTCGAATGACATTGGGCCTCATTCGAAGGAGATCCCCCCTCATTCGAAAGAGATATCTAATGAGGTAGTAACGAGTCAAAATCATAGGGTTAAATGGGGCATGAGAAGTAACTCATTTTAATGGGAAGTGCCCCTCCATCCGAATGACTGAGTACTTCATTCAAATGAGACTTTCTAACGAGATTCCAGAGAGTGAGGGAAATTAACCATTTTCTCTGTTGTTAGAACTCGCTCAAACAACTCGTTCGAATGACAGATGCTCCTCATTCGAACAACATAAAAATCTCAATATTAACTTTAGAACATAAAGATTCCGTTACTCGAATTTGGATTAAGGTCCACCTCAACAAGCCCAGGGCCCAATATATCATATCAAGTCACCAAATCATATGATTACGATCAATGTCGTTGGGGCGAGTATTAAAGTATGTGATCTATACTAGAGATGTGTATGACTTATAGTAGGGATGCCTACCTACATACTTATGACTCATATTTATGTAATACATATACTAAAGACGTGTATATTGCATAATCGACGTAAGATAGCCTAATATCGATAGACTTGAGATAGAAACTTGTTATTTTAGTGAGACATACCTTAGGTTTGAGACCTCATTAGATCATGGGTTTTATAATGAAAGAGATTAACCTAATATTGTAATGGGAAAGATTAAAGAATAAACAGGTAAAATTTTAATCACATGGGATATATATGGGATTGGAATTTAGAACTTCATGTTATATTAGGTTGTTGGGTTGGGTAACTAATAAATTGAAATTCATTAAAAGACTACATGAAGGTGCGTAGCTATACCGTGGCCCAAATTCAGTTATAATCTTATTCTACATAGACTTGATATTTGAGTTGTTATTACATTTGTTTCCACATGTCCAAGGTTCTGGTGGGTCCTATAAACTTGGTTAATTAAAGGAGCATATCGACAGACATTACATTCATTACCTCTAGGATGTATGAGTTGAGAAAGTGTATCTAATCCTCTTCTTGTACTTTTTAGTTTCAGTCATCTTGTATATATGGTTATTGTACTCAGAACTTATATGTTGCATTTTATTGCAATATTAATTAATTTGTATTGGGAGTGATTGGTATCAGAGTTAGATTTTTGTCATTCAGTATTCCCTTATCTGGTTATTATTTTTTCAATTTTAGTTTTATTCATTATACTAATAATCTTACCAAATGTTTTTTTATTCCTGTGATTTTTGTATTAAATCTGATCAATTTATTTATGGATTTTATAGGGTGTTACAGTTAATATAAGAGGATTTTCAGTTTCTAGTGTCTTGTGTTTGTCACTTTTCCACATTGTGTTCTTTTAATACTTTAGATATTTACCATTTAGGGTTTGTGTTTTTTTATAATGATGGATGTTTAGGATCTTTCATGCCATTATTTCTTGATGAACGACTCGGATATACCATGTGTATAAGAAGGGTTCATTATTTGGATTTATCTTGTTAGACGTCCCACACATGCGGTCGACGTCTGTTGATAGTTATAAGATATTGGGTGTGAGACCTTTAGCAAGTTCATAATGTATGGTTTGAGGATAAATGCTTTTACCCTCCATCCACAATAACAATATAAGGAGAAGTTTAACTATCTTTCTCTTTCTACACTGGGAGAGATTGACACCAAATAAAAGGAAGATGTTTGGATTATTAGTTATAGTGCGAGAAGTTGTTTAAGCGTTGGCAGATACCATGTATGAAAGTTATGGCAGGTGTTACTCGGTAAACCACTTTTCACCACTTGTGCTCAGGTTGTTGAAGTTACCCTTCAACATTAGTAGGTGCATTATAACTATTGTAGGGATAACACCCTTATAATCGGGAAGACAGGGGCCAAAGTAGTCCCAATGATTAGAGATGGTTTAACATTAACCTGAAGGGAACTCACTACTAAATGAAACCTCATAGGGGGAGTTGACCTCAAGAGGTTTCTAAGAGTAAATGATGTTACCTTTTTTGGCAAATAGGTCTAGGGGAATTATAGTTAGTGGAGTATTGACCATTGAGAGAGGAGCAAACGATTCATATTTTAGTAGAAACGATCGAAGAAGAGCAGGAACACCAGTGGGACTGATCTTTAAATAATTCTTTTATAGGAAGGTGTCACACTCATGGAGAGTAAGGCCACCTAGTTATTATATGTCTCAGTGGCGATTAACTTTTTGGGGCATCACCGGGGAGTTTTTATGGGTATCTTAATGGATCGCGTGCATGATTCTAGCTTGGACATAAAGGATTTATCATTCCTTATTAGTAATGTGGTTACTAATATTATGAGGTATACATATCTATTATCTCTGAGCTTTTTGTATACGTGGATAACCTAGTAGGTAGGGGCTAATTTACATCGTGATTATAGAGATGTGGTAGTTTATTTAATTGGCTTGATTTCTGATCGCTTTATTGATTTTCATATTAGAGATCATCGTGTTATTTAGAAAGATTGTGTGTATATATATATTTTACACTTATACCGACTACCGGATTAAGCTTTTATGTGTTTCTTTTTGTCCGAGATTTCCTTTGGGTAGTTGTTCTTAGGTTCGCAATAAGGTGTGGCAAACTTATTTACATATGGATGTGAGTACATTAAGGATTACCGATAGTGCGAGATTCTTTCGATTTTATTTGGATGGATGTTGAGTTATCACCTACGTAAGGGATTTTTTATGCCATAGGATTGGAACTAGATTTGGATCCGCTATGTGTGCATTTTAGGACACTGACTTAGTCAGGAACAATAGAGGTGTCATAGGATAAAATGCCATAGTTTTGAGACAGTAGAGTATTCATGGATGGCATGACCTTAAGGAAACTCCCAAAGAAGGATAGTTCATTAAGAAGATATGTGGACCACCAGGAGAAGGATAAGGTCAAGATATGAGATGAGCATTTGTTGTTACGTATTAATGACATATCAAAACACTCGAGGAGAGCGTTTCCTCCTGATGATTTAAATGGGAATGAGTTATCATTAGTGATGTGATCAGTAGGAATATATCCCGAAGGAAACTTTCGACCACAATATGGAATTAGCACATCACTAGTAGATTTTTTATCGCAGTAAGGGGTAGTTCACTATGATTTGCAATTGAATCTTGTTGAAAGGGTAATAGTGTAGTAGTGATGTCCGCTACACATAAATCTATTATTATTAAGGGCGATTTATGCCCCATAGTTGAAGTTATTGAGAGAGGGTATGTAAATAGTATTGGGAATAGGTCCTTTATCCATTTTATGACGACAGAGTGTTACATTTTCCAAGAAAACTTTTTTGCATAGGGGGTACCAAGCTATGAGAAGTAGCTTTGACCTAGGCGTTGTTTAGTCATATGCTATAATTTCCATTAGTTATTTGGTGTACTGTAATTAGGGAGTCCGTATTGTTGTTGCGATGAAGTCATTATTGTAATGGTTTGTGCCAAGATGGTGTTCCTTCATGTAAAAATGGTAGAAAATCATGCACATTTGAGAAGATAAAATATTTAAAATCCATACGAAAAGTTAGAGAGTAAACCAATTGATTTTGATGGGAATCAAGAGTTCCAAAGACGGCATGGGACCCATTTTTTGTCATTTGAGATAGTTTGACCAAACAGATTAGAGGTATGAGTAGCAAGCTATTCGTGATAGGCGTGTTCGGAATACCTTAACAATTACGAGTTCATAGTAGAGCATGTGAACTTTTTCGGAGAAGACTAATGAATTTAAGGATGAGTAGAAGTGTAGGTTTAGAGCTTTAGGTGATATATCAGACGTTGTTAATGATATCTCCAGTGTGGGAATTATGGAGTTCAGGTTCCAATAGGGAGTAGGCAACCCGATGGTAAGTGTGACCACCTACCTATTTTAATACTGGGTGGCCAGTCCTCTGCTAAAATAAAATAGGAATTTCAATATGGTTCATTCTCAGCATCATTTCTAACAATAATATAATATAATATAAATAATATGAATAAAACCATATATGTAAATTGAATGAATAATCCTCGTGCATAATAGATAATAAGAGTGAAATGAATAAACCATCCGTCACTAAATAAAACTTCCACAGTGTAAAATTGGATTATAAAACTGAATATTGAAATTTAAATGTCTAATGAAAATATAAAAGCATATCTATTTATGGGCAACATGCCCAAAACTAAAACTGAAAGGACTAATCCTATCTAAATAAAATAATTTGAGGCATCTAATCAAAGTTATAGAATCCACAACTTCTACACGATAAGAATACATATATCCCTGTAGTCCCGACTGATGCTGCTGCACACCTGGGGTGTAAAAAGAAAAATAAGGAAAGACAAAAGCCTGCGGGTCAAAGCACGAAAAGTAAAAAATATTTTATAAATAGACAATTATTGATTAAAACAATAATGTATTACTTTCATAATTAACCGATCACACTCATTTGAGATAAACCCACATCTCAACTATAGTGCGCACCTAACGTGTTCATTTGTTATCCTAATTAAACAACCCGATCAAACTAGGACATATAACCGCTATCTAAGCTCATTACCACTAATATCCTCTATTATATGAGTATAACTACCTTCTCTAGCTATATGTTCATAAACAATATTCATGATGCTGAGAATCACCACCTCAAAGATGTAGGCAGCTCAAGCTCTAGCTCTGTTAACAATGGTAGAATTACAATAACAATATGAGAGATATATGTATATGAAAAAAGGGATGAGAGAGATGGAAGACACAAGCATATAAGAGATTTTCCCTTGGCCTACTCCACTGTGAAAAGTGTTGGTGTTTTTACTCTAACTAGGCACTAATGGACAAGGAGACACACTCAATCTTTCTCTCTCTTAACTATAAAATAGCAGAGTTTCAGTAGGGTTACAATTGATCGATCCTTTGCAAAGAAGACAAAATGATCTTTTATAATATTAGGGGAGTGCAATGTCACCCCCGAGCATGCACCCTGCGTGCATGAGTTCAACGCACCAATATGAGACCATATCTCTTTCGGTATTCTTTTTATTGGTTTGATTTTTTTTATTCTAATGGAGAAACCAAATTAGTTTAATTCATTATTTACATGTTTTTACGTGTTCAAAAACCTTTGAAGACAACCTCTTTATAATTCTAACGGGAAAAAAACAATATAACAATAAATAAAATTTATCAATAAAAAACAGTTTTGACGAAAATAAAACATTTTTTTTTATAAAAAAGAGTTTTTAGTGATAAACAAGTTTTTTTATAAAAAAAATTCAATAAAAAACAGTTTTTAGTGAAAAACAGTTTTAAAAATAGTTTTAGCAAAAAAAAACAGTTATAAAGAAAAAAATATTTAAAAACATTTTTTAATGAAAAACAAATTAAAAAAAAAAGAAATAGGTTTGACAAAAATAAAAACTTTTTTTTAACGAAAAATAATTTTTAGCGAAAAATAGTTTTTTTGGAAAAATAGTTTTTAGGCAAAAAAGAGTTATTACGAAAAATAAAATAACATTAAAAATATTTTTTAACAAAAAAAAAGGTTAACCAAGATTTACCAGTTTTAAAAAAATAATTTCCATAGCGATGGAAAAATCGTGGAAAAAGTTTGTTGTCTTGTATAGGTAAGCAAAATTTGCTCAAAAATTTGTCAAAGGGATGGCAAAACATATCTATGGGCATGATACCCATGCAAAATTTGCCATGAAAAAATAAGGCTATCAAACGCACAAAATGGTGGGTAAAACCTTCATTTACCACCATTTGCCACGTATTATAATGGAAAATAAGGCCAACTAAAATGTGGGAAAACCCTTCATTTTTCATTGGTCCGAGCATGATGCAGCACCCTCTACTATTCCTAAAAATTGGTGAGATAGTCAAACCAATATTTTTTCCGTAAATAAAATTTGGGGAGTTTTCAGAGATTTCTTTTCTTCTAGCAGTCTAGATATGAAATTTGATGGAGTAATGGCTCATGTAGTATGTGATTTAACAGAGCATACCAAGTTACTGGTAGCTCCTACAGTGTCGTCGCCTCAGTAATTTGCTCCCGTGACTTCTTCATTAGCTGATGCAAGTCCTCAACTTCATGGATGATGGATATGAACTTATCTGAATCAACACTTACCGAAGCTTCTCTTCTCTCGTTAATAAGATTCTGAATGGTAGTGTATTGGGAGCGAACAACTTTGCATTCGATCATATCATGATCATGTTGAATCATCTCTTCTAACTCAATCATACATGGATGATCCACATTTCTCCACATTTCTCTTCTTCTAAGATAAGTAAAACCCTCCGCTTTCTTTTCTGATCATGATGCAAATGGAATCTGCACCAATTAAATGCGGGGGGTTTCTCGCCCGTTCGTTCTAAAATTGAAAGCCCACAAATCCTAATGTTTGCCTTATTTTTCTATAATGAAATTTTCAATAGGCACAAATTCATCATAAATTCTATCATAAATTTTCGCATATTCATGCATGTATTTGAATTTTTGGATAAACATTAATATCATGGCTAATACTATAATATTATTGAAAACATTTTGCAAGGAAATTTTAAAATTCAAGCTAAAAATTAATGTTGATAAAATTTCTCTTTTTTAGTATACAAAATATCTATATGGACTCAACCCACTCTTACCCACCCCCGGGTACCATAGCATATAGGTAATAAGGGGGTGCATACTGGATGTAACCACTCCCTTTGTTGGTGGTCCTCATCCTCCTCCTCCTTCTTCTTCTTTTTTTCCTCCTCCTTTTTTTTCCTTGACAATCAAATTTTGGTCGTCACCCTTGGAGGACTCACCCTCATCCCTCTTCTGGGACTTGGCTCAATAAGAAAGGAGGACATCGTCTCATCATCTTCAATTAATAGGGCCATCTTCCTAAGGGGGACAATTTAATATTCTTTTCCTGGTAAGATGGAATTAATGTTAAGAGATTCAAAGCAAGAAGAAGCTTCCTCATCAGGGGTGAGAGATCAGGGATGTTATCTACCGATCGAGTAGTAAAGCTACCGATAGTGTTGGTGTACTCTAAAAGGAGAGAAGATGATCTAGGATGTTCACTGTAAGGAAGGTACTCTTTCACCCTCCAAACCTTAAGCAAATTAGCTACATTGATATCATGAAGGGAATGCTCCTTGTTCTTCTTGTGAGTTGCTCAAAGACATAATAAAAAAATCACAATTAGGAGTAATACAATAGAATGATAAGAAAATATAAGCAATTAAATGAGCAAGTGTTAACCTATATCACCCCTAGTCAAGCCACATAAACTCGATGTATTATTCTCCCACAGGGAGCGGAAGATGTTACCAACTTTTGGCAATTAACCCATAGCGGCAGATGTTACCAATTTTTGGTAATGAACCCATGATCCCAATATCCTTTGTTAGAATTAGGGAGGTTTACAACCAACACTCTGTTGGCCTTCCTAGCCTTCAAGTAAGTAAGGCCATCTATGGTATGAGACCAGGTGTAACAATATTTGATCTCTGGGATGCCCAGGTTGGTCCAATTGTCTTGTGCACATATGTATCATGATGAAAGAATAATCTCCATATGGGGGGGGGGGGGGGTTGATATTCTATAATGATTTTCTTCCACATTTTCCATCAGTTTCCAAATCACATGTTCCATGAAAAAGACTGACATTAGCTCTATAAGGTCTTGGCTTGGACGAGACTACTGAATGGTACTTCCTGGTGGATGAGGCTGAATGCAACACCTATTCTTTAAATGCTTTAGTTAGTATGAACCTCAACCTGATGATGTCGTACGTGGACGAAACATGGCAGGGCCAAGGCTATTTAATCATGGTATCATTCACATACGACTATAAGAGTTCTCTTAATTTAGACTCAAATGTCGAGACTGACTGACATGGGCATCTAAGATGTGGGCCCATATGAGGATGAATCAGACTTACTCTTTGAGGGGGTCATGAAGCCGGGTTGAGTCTCGTCCAGATGAGGCCATACTTATGTATATCAATCACCCCCAAACATTAGCCTTCAATGTATATGGGAGGCTAAGGTGTAAAAGCCATCTGACCCCTTGTGATAAGATGACTCCTCAATGTTAGAGGATGCCCTAGTGATGTGAATGGACTGGTTACATGTCAAAAGCGCCATTTTAGTATCGTGATATAAGTGACGTCTTGGTGTCCTTGAATGGACACATATCAGCAGGCAAATCTCATGGTGTGTGGCCTAAGAAGCGGTAACAGGCGTGTAAATTGGGGAGTTGAGCCCTAATGATGTGGGAATTTTTAAATGTGTACAATCATTATCTGGTATAAATAGCTCAAAAGACTAAATTTTTCTCTTTCTTCTCCATTCCTTCCCGTCTAAGTGTTCTTGCCAAACCTAGAGCACGAAACTCTCTCTCCTCTCTATTTTTATAGTTTCATGTTTTCTTCTGTTTTCTTCGTTACAAACCTTACTTCTCCTCAAGTAACCTTCTTTTCTATTTTTTTACCTTCGATTTCCATTTTTGTTGTTTGTTTCCTATTTTTTATTATCTCCGGTGAGTTTTGCATTTTCCAACAACTATTTTAGATGTCTCTAGGGTTTTTTGGTTGTTCCGAGGTGTTGTATAGGATACAGAGGGAGTTTAGGCTAGTGTTTAGGAAGGAAGATACATTTTTAGACTTTGGTTGGCATAATCGATGAGTTTTCCAGTCTTCTTCTTTGGTAAAACTGTAACTCGTTCTTGACTGGTTTTTGGTAAAAATGTTTGAGATTCCTTTGTATGATCTTTTACTCAAGGTTGGCCAAAAACTATTCTTTTTAGAATGTGTCTTAGATTATACGAACTAGGAGAGCAGTACCCTCACCTTAGAGAACGAATCCCGAGGGATATGCGTAAATCGAAGGTTGAGGCTACGAGGAAAATTGAAGCTTAATCTAGGTTTCCCATTTACCCAACTCCTTTACCTGTTGTTCGTCCTACTCTATTCATTACATACCCCCTTTTTGGATTCATAATATCCTTCATAGTCTAAGGGTTATAGCCCTACCCACGTAAAGTGTTCCTCCATAGACTCTAAGGGAGCTGACTCCTTCGAGGAGGCAATGAAGGTTCCAGATTCCCGTCTAGACAAAAGTGGGGCTGCTGAATCTAGTAATCAGAGTAAACCTGATCATTAATGAATGAGACAGAGGCGCCAAATCTAATGTTCATGAAATCTTGGATAATTATAAGATGAGAGTAGAGGTAGCATTTAACCAGCCACCATGGCTATTCCAATATTGACCATAATTGAGGTCGAGTTCACCAGCATAGACCCCCGTGGTCAAGCTCCGATGAACAGTGAGGATGGTGATGAAGATGAGGAAAATCTTCATACCTTGCATGCCTCAACTATACCTAGAAGTTTCTAAGAGACAAACATGATTTTACGGAGGCATCTTTACAATATCATGTTTTTTATCAGGATGAGAGTTCCTTCTAAGGATGAGAGATCATTCAGCAATCGAGTTAAAGGTGAAGTCTTAGTCTATGAGTAGATGTTCAGGATCGACTTCAGACTGCCTATTCATCCTAACATTAGGGCTAATCTTTCCATTATCGGATTTCCCTGCATAACTGACTCTAAATGCATAGAGGATCCTATTTTGAGCAATCAAACTTCGAAAGTTGGCACATACATTCGACCTTCCAGTTGATACCTTCAGGGCTTGTTACATGGTCTCTACTTAAAAATCCATGTCGTTCTACTATCATTTCGTGTCTTAGAAGTCTAACAAGAAACTTGTGCATATTAACCAAACTTTGAATCATGACTAAAAACCCGAATATTTATTTATGTTTGGCACTTGGGAGTTTGATAATGACACTCCATCTTGTGACAGTGAGCTGAGGGTCCCCAAAAAGTAAGATAACCAGGTCTGCCAAGATTGACCTCTACCATAGTTTATATGGTCATATAAAAATTGACCATCTACACATATGTGGTAAGGGAATGAGGCTTGATCAACTGATAGAGTCATATCTTTTAGCCGAGACTGGTCTAGGGGTTGATCCCCTTACTGAACTGTGTAAGTTGGAGAGTTTTTCTAGAGAATTTTTCTGAACTTTACTATCGTCCTTTATTTTATTTTGTCCATATTAATTATTTGCTTTGTTTGCTATTGGTCCATCTGAGGTTTCGGATCAAGTTTGCGAGATATATGCTCTGTTATCTTCTAATATCCTTTTATGGATGACAAGGAGAAAGACTGCTCCCTCGGATCCCCCCAAAAAGATGATAATAGAGGGTCTTTCTCCCGTGAAGGGTTCAAAAAATAGAAGCACATGCCTGAGGGTGGTAGTGATATCCCATCTCATAAACAAATGAAGAAGTATTATATCTCATCCAAATCCCCTAAGGAATCGACATTCCCCATTTTTTATGATGTTGCGATGACTGGTCATTTGGCCTAGCTGAGTGTTTCCACTGACTTGATTCTCGGTAGCAAACATAGGGTCAATCATGCCCGAATGTGTGATTAGATTCTTCCATGCCCAGGACCCTTCTCGGGTGAGCGAATTTTCTTTTCATCGGGAAACTCAGGTAACATTTTTAGTCATTCTTCACCCTTTTTTTTAAAGTTTTGTCTTATATTGTTCTAACTCTCCCTTCTTTGTTTTGTAGTATGTGCTTGCCTTTTTCCATATGAACCAGTGGGTATAGGATATTGCCCCTAAGATTAAGCAAGTTGATTCTTCCATGAAGGAAAATGCAGACTTGAAGATCCATATGAACTAGTGGGTATAGGATAACGGCCCTAAGATTAAGCAAGACAATTCTACCAAGGAAAATGCAGACTTAAAGAAGAGGTTTGTGGATGCTTAAGAGGCAGAGAGAAAGAGCTCGCCGACATTGGCAAACATCACATAGAGCCACTCTTGACTCAGAGGATGGCCCTTAGGGCTGATATTGATGATCTAATTGAGAAGCACAAGGCAAATTTTAAAGCTGCACAGGAGAGGGAAATGTTGGCCTTTAAGTCATCCGATGAGTTCGCAGACTATGTGATTCAATATGCCTCCAAATATTTCCACAGTTGACCCTAGGCTTGGTGAGGCCTTAAATTTGTTTGATCTAGAGGACGTTAATGCCATTGCTACCTTGAACCAGATTCGAGCAAAGATTTCTACCCATGGAGTTGTAGCCGAGACGACAATAATGACTCAGCATATAGAAATGGGGGCTAATGATCCCAATGACCAAGAAGCACACACTAAGACTCCCTATGCTTTAACTGCTTCTAATGTCCCGGTTGAGGAAGAGAAAGATAATGATGAGAGTTAAATTGCTTCATCATTTCTAAGGGCAGCCGCTTGTGGTCTTGAATGCCCTATGTTTTGTAATCAATATCTGAACAAGTTGTCTTTTGTCTCGTATCTCATATTTTTTTATGTACTTTATTCCACTTTACCCACTCTATGAATATAAATCCATTTTTAATATGAACTAGGTGTAAATTCGTGCGATGCGCGGATTAAACGATTGTGTAGACATGTTTAAAAATATACATATTTCTTGAAAAAATGACATTATAAATGCGAAGTAGCATACAATTAATTATAACAATTTTGTTATATACATTTAATTTCAATGTGAACCCACCCAAAGTTTGGTACAATCTGAAACGTAAAATGGGTTCAATTTATAGAAATACAAAGCTCTCAATTCTAAAACAAAGGGCCTACGTAAACTAAAGTTCAAAACAACAAAAAAGAGGAAAATTAACAGTAATTTCTAACCACACAGCACATCTTGTTATTGAAATTAATGGAAACGATCATAGAGAAGCAATATGATTAAGTAAAACAAATGGTTAAACTGTTTATCGAGTTGCCTAAAAAATGAAAATTATAAATATGGATTGTATATTAAAGACATAACGAAACATCGTTACCTGTAAATAATAACGCTATACCACCAGGGTCGGCTTTGGGAAGGAGTAGGATGGGCGACCACATAGAAGTACTAAATTTTTTATAGGTATATATGAGAAAAAACTTTTACTATTTGATTTGGTATAAATATATATCTATGATAAATTCACTTAATTATAATAATTTACTTGGCACCACAATGCCAGGTGCACTAATAAAGGTTAATATGTGAGGTTATATATGTTACTTGCTAAATTTTCATTGTTATAGAGTTTGTAAGTTTTATATCTGACATAAATTCGCAAGCAAATCATTACATTGACTTTTGCAAAGATTCTTAAAATTTGTTATCTTTTCCTTACCTGTTCATTTGACTAAAGAGACTCAGAATATGGAAAACAGAAAATAAACTAAAGTATCTACACAATCTAAAAAATGAATGTTTTATAATATTTTTGTTAAAGAATCGCAAAAAGCTAAACAGGTCCCTATATTTTCCCCACATTTTATGAACTGGATTACATATTGAATTATTTTATCAGTATAATGCATTTAAGTATTTATAAATTCTACATGAACAATTTTCAGGGTACTAATCATGAACAAAGTAAGCCCAATTTTGCTACTTCGAGATGTGATCTTCTTAGCAGCTTTAGATTTTATATTCTTTATGGCTGCAAATCGAGCAAGTATTCAGAGGCGATTAGCAAGGAACCAAAAATAAGTATTCAAAGCAATGAAAAAATAAGTATTCAAACCAAAAATAAGTATTCAGAGGCAAACTTAATATTTAGATTAATAAGATGAAAAGCAATGCAATTATATTACAATGACTTGCACATATCAAAATATATAATCAATACAATGCTTATAAAAAAATAATAAAAAAGGAGCAACTTATACAGTCCTCCTAAAAAAAAAATAGGAACTTGTAGCTCCCTGTGAATAATTATATTGCATGCTACTAAGACCATTATTTATTTTCATCACAAAACTTAAAGCAATTAAAAGATAAAAGAAGAAAAATCCCAATCTTTTGTGCTTCTAGTTTAAGTAAACCATTATGAAACAAAAAGCATACACTATACTCATCATTATCTAAACCAATCCGAAACAAAGCTTGAATCTTAATATATTCCCACTCAACCTTCTGATAAGATCCATGCTATAGACAACATTGATGTACTATTTTAGTTTACCATATCCATATCACTCTTTTACCGTTTTGTTGTTTACGACAATTTGGATCTGGACAAACAGAATTATTGTACTTCAATTAAAGTCCCTAATTACTATATGTCCAAGGAGAATATCTATAAAGTAAAGAATCAAACAAACCTAACTACATACATTAAGAATTGTCTTGATACATTTCCAAAAATAAAGCTTGTCCATGTATATAGGCAGAATCAAATATATTATATCATTGTCATAAAAGATGGAGATAAGCATAGACCAAACATTTAGTTTTGATCTCATTGTACTTCGACAGAGGGTTAAGTGCTTTAAGATACGCTCGGGCAGAAATTGTCAGTGTAAACACTAAGGGGGAAATTGCTAAACGACATATTCCAAAGTAAAGTGTAAAAATATAACTTTATATAAAGAAAAGTGCAAGTAAAATAAGATAAATAATCGTAAGAAAGTTTCTAAAAGAACTCGAAATGGTCAAATTATTGATATCTAGCTTTTCAGTACCTGGAATAAAAGAATAAATATTCACGCATAAAATGGGGTGCTAAAATATTTTCATCTCTAATACAATCTCTCATAACAAAATTATACTACAATAACATATGGAGAAGTTATATATGTAAAAATGGTGATATCATTATCATAAAAGAATAATCATTGTAGAAAATGGTTGTCTTATATTGGTTTTATGTTCAAACAGGCATGTATAGAAAAGTTAAATATGTGAAAATATACAGAGTAACAATATGATTACAGAATTTTTAAAGAAACAAATATCTTAACCTCTGTCATTATCTTGGCAACCATTTTTAAGCCCCACAAATTTTTTGGGATTATTTTGTGTTGAATGGAATCGACGAATGGAGCATCGTTCTTGGCTATAAACCCAATTCAACCCCTGAGAGGATTTTCCATGGCCACAAAATTTGCGGAGGCGCCTGCTCTATCTCAATGGAACACCCCATCACACGAAAATATTGTTTTTGTGTTATCCAACCACTGTCCTTTGCTGCATACATCTCAAACACATCCCTAAGCTCCATTGTGTTAAATATGCAAAACAAAAAAGAGGAACACACAATACCTATTCAAAATATAAACATTGAAATTTAGTCACCATTGCCCATTAAAAGCAAAGCCAACAATCCTCCCTTGATAATATTATAATTATATATTTTTTATAGATCCTAATATAAAATAAAAGAGATTAGCATACTAACTATTTTTTTTTTTTTGCAATTAAACAAACAAATAAAATTAAGACATAACAACAGCCGTACCAAATTCAAATAACAAAATAGATAGCGAACTGTAGCAGAAAAAAGGAATAGTGTTCATGATTTTCTATTATAGTATTCATGAAACTGTGATATTTCTAACAGTTGTATTTACATGTAAACAGTCGTATCGCACGGGTTTACATTTTATTGAGCAAACAGTCACCTGGAAAAATATACCATGGTAAATAGTTTATATGTAAATACAATTGTTAGAGATTGACAAAGAAAGATAAGGTAATACCATACATAAATAACATATCATCAAATCATTATTCTACCCTAGAAGAAGGAAAGAAATCGAAAATCCCGCAGCAAATAAAGAAAAAAAACTCAACAAGAATGTTGTAAGTTGCCATGTGGTATTTGAAATTCAGACCAACGTATACATTGAAGCAACAATAACCAAACTCACCATGGTTAAACAATGTTTTAAGAGGGGGAAAAATAGTCAAACAACAATGTTTCTTTCTAATTAAAAAGGGATCAAAATCATTAAAGTAAGACTTTCATTTTCAAACATCAAAAATTCCAAACCCACTCCTGTAGGGTGTACACACAGATAACAACCGAAAATAATATATCAGTCTATAATATGTGATATAGCAGCTCCACACTAAGGGAAGAACTTAAAGTTATAATCAACTTGTTTTGAACAGAACTAATACCGGAGCGCATCCGTCGGAGGTTGGAAAAAAGAGAGCGCAATTGTGTTAGTGCATCATTTGGTCTTTTCCTGGCAACCGCTTGACGGGAAGAAGAAGAGTTTGAGGACCTTTTGTAGTCAACTGGATCGTTCGGTGCGACGCATCTTATGCACCTCTCTTCACCACTTGAAGGACATGTTACTCTAACCCTCTCACAAACAAGAAGAACATTGTAATCTTTCTTTCTAAATTCTTTTTCAGTTTTTTATCAAAACCCAATTCATACCTGATTGTGTTGAAGTAGGGATAAAAAATAGTATAATGGAAATCTTAAGAAAGTGGTAGGGGTATATAAGTGATCATTTGAATAGATGAAAGAAAGGAAAGGGCAAATGACATTAAGAGATAAGAGGAAAAGATGGAAGATGAAGGGACCGTGAGAATGAAAGAGCGACTCGAAAATACCTAGAATTGTGTGTGTGAAAGAGAGGGAGAGAGAGTCCGTGAGAAATATACAGTGTGGCTTTTGTTTTTTAGAGAACAATATTTGGTGGATGATATTTATTGGAAGATACGTGGACAACTCTTAAGCAAGCAGCAATGTAGATTCCTGGATTATGGTGAAGTGTAGTCACTGTATTCAAATAAGATGGAAAATAAGGTTGAGGACTATATCCATCTCCATTAGTCGTGCTTTCGTGTATTTTATTCTTAAAGTTCAGTTTAAATTTTTTCACATTAGTCGAGTTGTGTTGGGAATAAAGATGTAATAGGAATATGCATTCGTTGTTGAATTTGGTTTAGAAACTTAGGTTATTTATGTTATATGATAGTAAAGAATGCACAGATCAGTAAAAGGGAAAAAACATGACTCATTAAGTAGACAGAAACAATAGCATGCAAATTAAAAGAGGTTTAAAAGTTTGGATATTTTAGTAGATGAGACAAAGTTATTAGACTTGGGTTATAATGAATGGGAGAATCCAATTTCCTTACTTATCCTTAAACTCATTACTGTCTTGAACATCCAGATTTATATAAATTTTTGATGCATTTATTGCCGAGAGAGAAACATCCTCTGTGAAAGAAAGGTTTGGCGAAGAGGTTCAGTGCAAATATGTATAGGTTAGAAATATGATAAGTTACAAATTTGATTTTAAGTACCTCGAAATTGTCTGACAGTAGTTGAGGTAACGGCTACAATCAAATCATGTGTGAAATGCTTGCATAAATCTTCACTTATTAGGGAAGTTTCTAAATTCCAAATGACTCAAGTGCCTGCACATGGTCAAGATTTGATGTAAGAAGATATAGTATACAAAATTTGATCACTTACTATTATAAATGCTTAGGAAGATAGGTATCTATTGTAAATTTAATGAATACATTATCTTACTGCTATGAGTAGCTACTACTTAGAGTAGTTACTGTTATAATATTACATATCCTTAAGAACGTAATAACACTAATTATTGTTATAGGAGGCATCCTAATTCAAATTTTCTCTTTATGGAGCATACTATAACAATTTGAATCTTAAATAGGTAATTTATAATTATTCCAAATTATTAAACAGAGACAGAAGCTAAATAATGTGATAACATATGATTGATTACTATATATGCTTAAGCTTCTCATTAATTTCATAACTGAAGTACAATTTCCTAAGCATACGTTTGCACATTCTTAAACAGGAACATATATGCGTAATAGTGCAAACTTGTATGTAATTACATCATTTTTTAAACATGTATTTAAGAGTTGGGTAGTACAATTGCTTAAGAATCCAATCAATTACAAAACTTTATCACTTTCTTCAACATGTATTAATCTAGTAATAACAATATAATAGGTTAAGAATGTGAACACATTAATGAAAGTTATAGAAAGCCTACTATTTCACTTTTAATAGATTATGTCACTTATCTAATATATGCATTGCCATCTATAATCGAACCAGGGCTGCATAAGTCCATCAAATCAAACTTAATAAATGACCTTTTCAGTTCTAAATTGTGGCTAAATTTTACTTTTACTAAATTATGAAGCAAACATATATGCAAGTCTTGACGTATCAGGCAGGCATTCTGAGTTAATCAATCTTATTTCCTTTCATAGCTGCCCAAGATTTAGCGATAAATTAATGGTCCGAACACAGCAGATCAATAGTTTTATCTACTGCTTCAACACAGCTCAGCTGTAATAGGCCAAGAGCATTTCCTAGCATAAAATTCTCTTAGAGCAAAAATCAGGGATCTGGTTAGGCTTTACCAATCTAAAATAAGTGGACCCGATTCACTGATTTGTCTTTTGGTGACGCTTCAAGTAGGCAATCAAACTAAAACTAAGAATTATGTTTTTCAAGACCTATAGTGCTTATATGGACCACCTACGTTAGTATGTATAAACCGCACTTGGGTTGCAAATTACCCCACTCCAAAATTATTCCCATGTAAAAATCAGCAATACTATTTCTCTTTTAATGGAGTATGTCACTGATCTAATAGCTGCATTACCATCTGTAATCGAACCAGATCTACATAAGTCCATCAAATCAAACCTAATAAAGGACCTTTTCATTTCTAAATAGTAGCTAAATTTTAATTTTACTAAATTATGAAGCAAGCGTATATGTAAGTCTTAACGTATCAGGCATTCTGAGTTACTCTTAATCTTAGATAGGGGCTATTTTGTAGATTTAATAAGGCATAGTAAGCGTAATTTAGGCGTTTTATGAGTATATATATATATATATATATATATATATATATATATATATATATATATATATATATATATATATATATATATATATATATATACAGAGAGAGAGAGAGAGAGAGAGAGAGAGATGGCCGAAGGAATTGTCCTGTTGGTAATTGATAACGTCATTTTCACACCAATGATCTACAATGATGTCTATGTTTGGATGGAGAGACAATAAACTCACCACTTGTTGCTCTACTTATCACCAACAAAGTCAATAAACAGAGGAAGGTGGAGTTGCAGCGCGTTCTCTCACATCTCTTATCTCCTACACAATACTCATACCCGTTTTTGTAGCTCTTCTCATCCATATCCCAATACCCAAACACGGTTATTCCCTCACCCCTTTGATTTTTCAGTTTCTAAACCATTAAATGATAAAACAATGAAGAAACAAATTATCATCATATAGATACAAAATTGTAAATCAATACTTGGTTTCTTTGACGGGAAAGGAAGCCGAGAGCTGGAGTCGCAACTTAGAGGGGAGAAGGCCAAGAGAGGGAGGAAGCCGAGAGAAGCAGGAGAGGCCGGTTTTGATTGCTTGAGAGAGAAGACTTACCTTCACTAACATCAATCTCCAGGGAATTTGTAAATGGGTTTTAGTGTGAATAAAATGGAAGTTGAAATATGAAAGAGGCGAAGAAAAATAAAACCAAGAGACGAAATGAAATGATTGAGAAATGAAAAGACCTAGGGGATAAACGAATTAAGAGGTGAAAAACGTAAAGAGAGAGAGGATAGATTATTAACCTCACCGTGGCCATGAAATAAGCTTTTGCAGAGGGGAGATTCCAGCAACCCATTCCGTCCCCTAAAAGATATTGTTGCAAACGTATTCCTAAAAAAGAGAGAGGTGGTCTGCCCAAGATTAATGTTGAGAGAGAGAGAGAATACGAAGGGGAGATGAATTAAAGGGAGAGAGGGGAGATGAATTACAGCAAATCAATTATTTTATTCTTTTAAAAGTTTTGTTGACACGTGGATAGTTTTGGATTTGAGAGTTTTAAATGCTTTGCCTACGTGGATAGGCTAATTGGAGAGGAGTTTTAATGCCCTGTTTTGCATTTTATAGTAGTAAAAGATGGCTTTGTGTTATATTTGTAGAACTGTAATCTCTGCTATTTACGTTTATCGCCATTAAATGATGTTTTGAGTACGATGCTTGGATTGTTTTTTACAACGTGTCACAACAATTTTTATTACTGCAAGTGACATTCAATAATGAGAAAATACCAATATAAGTGATATTATAACAATCTTCCCCCCCCTCCCCGCATAATTGGGAGAGTTTGAAGGAGACAGGACTCCTCATACACTCTCGTATCACCGACAGAGCGCTATGATCTAATTCCCCATAAAATGATGTTTCAAAACACTATAAAATAATTTTTAATTTTGCCTTCTCTTAACGTTATTGGGAGAGCATAAAGGAGACGAGGCTCCTCATATACTCTCTATCGCCGAGAGTGAGCTATAAACTAATTCACCATAAAATGGTGTTGCACAACCAAACAAAAATTATTTTTAATTTTATCTTCATCACAAAAGTGATTTTATAATTTTGACCCCCTCTCTCGGCATTATTGGGAAACCATAAAGGAGACGAGACTCCTAATACACTCTCGTATCGCCGAGTGTGAGTTATACACTAATTCACCATAAAATGATGTTTTACAATCATACTAAAATGATTTTTAATTTTGTCTTCACCACAAAAGTGATGTTATCATTTTGACCGCCTCTTTCTACGTTCTTGGGAGAGCATGAGGGCGATGAGACTTCTCATATAATTTCGTATCGCTGAGAGTGAGTTATAAACTAATTCACCATAAAATGATGTTACACAACAATACTAAAATGATTTTTAATTTTTCCTTCACCATAAAAGTGATGTTATAATTTTGAACCCCTCTTTCGACATTATTGGGAGAGAATGAAGGAGAAAAGACTTCTCATACACTCTCGCATCGTTAAGACAGAGTTATAAACTAATTCACCATAAACTGATGTTGCACAACCATACTAAGATGATTTTAAATTTTGTCTTCACCACAAAAGTGATGTCGTAATTTTTACCCCCTTTCTCGATGTTATTGGGAGAGCATGAAGAAGACGAAACTCCTCACACACTATCGTATCCTCGATAGTGAATTATAAACCAATTCACCATAAAATGATGTTCTTTAATTTAATAACATTCAAACCATGAAGTTGCTGATGATAAGCAGAATAAGTACGTTATAACACTTAGAAATTTCCATTGTAGCATAACTCTTTAACATATTAATAAAATTGAGATCAAAGTACATTGATGAAAGAAAAACATTCGTCTTCTATACAAATGACACAAACAAAATCTATTGATAATATATCTTTATATAGCGTGTATTCCATAAGTTTGATAAGGGTTCACCCATCAGATTTTCAAGTCTTAATGTCCCTGGTAAACCTCATTTGTTACTCTGTATGGCCTATGACAATTAGGATGCAACTTGTTGGATTCTGCCAAACCTTCTTCAAGAATAAATCTCCACCTGGTATCGGCTTATATTTCACCCTCTTGTTATAAAACCTTGCACCCCTCTGCCGATAGGCCGTCTGTCTAATTACAGCATCCTCTCTTATTTCTCCAATCAGATCCAAGTCCAATCTTCTCTCTTCCATGTTAGCCTCTGGATCGTAAATCCAGACTCTATAGCTAGGGATCCCAATATGTTTCAAAATGAATGTCTCAAACCCATATGCCAACATAAAAGGTGTCTCACTCGTCGACGTCCTCTCAGTCATCCAATATGCCCATAAGATCCCACGTAGTTTGTGAGTTCAGTTTCCCTTTGCATCTTCTAGGTTCTTATTAATACCATTGAGTATTACCCAATTGGTGATCTGAGTATGACCGTTGTCTTGAGGTTGGTCAAGAGTAGAATTTTTTTATGCCGACCTCATGCAGCAGGCCTCCAATAACTTATTCTTGAACTATTTGTTGTTATCTGATATCATGGTGTGGGGAAGGTGTGACACCCTGTCTAATTAAACATCGATCGATCAGGCCTTTATTAAATTAAAACATGTTTCTCATATGGTCCATTCTTAGCATCACTATCGAAAACTTTTTAATTACTAACTTCCTAAGTGAAATTAGACCGATGCAAAATTTTATCTTTCTTTAAAATAGATAAAAGAAAAATGCGGAAAACTAAATTAAACATTAACAATATACTAGAGTCCAACCATCAGAATATATAAATGAATAAGGGTTTACTGAATAAACTGTTCGGATAAAAATCTTAAACCAAATACTGCATAATAATAAAACAACTGAAAAACTGAATACTATTAACAGATAACATGTCCATACATGGATTATAAAAATGAGATCCTACACTAGATCTGAATGGAAGAATCATCTAATCAAATCCTGTCAGCATCCACAATGCTACAGCTTTGAGTCCCTAGAATAAAGTCACATTTGGCGTCCCTATGGCTGGACACCTAAAAGGTTTTAAAAATATTATATAGCAAGTAATAGTACACAAAAAGTTTTGAAAATATTTAGCAAGCGTTTATTATAATAAAAATTGGTTATTGATTACACATGTTCACGTCTACTCGCTCTTGAGTTTTCCTCACCTCTCCTCTATACAGCCCACTTAGCTATGCTACCTAAGTTAACTAGACTTAAGTATTCAACCGAACTTATCTACCTTTAAGTTCCCCTACCGCCCATACAGTACATTAACTTTAATATCTCTCATGTGTTAATTATCAACACAGGTAACATTCCTCACATGTTATCTTTTAAATAACTACATTAAGTTACTTCACTTAATTTATCATACCGAGATACACAATTTTATCTAAAATTCACATATGTTATTAGCTTAATCATATAATCAAGTTTCTCGACTTAATTCATTCTTTTTAGATATAATCTATTTAACTGTCTACTTATCACACATAAGTATATAAATCGCACAATATATATTTCACACACAATATATACAAATAAATATATCTCATTATAATATCCTCGTATCACACCTTAAGGATTTATTGGTTCGGATGTTCCTTCGACCCCAATTTATCATGTCATTCACATTGGTTCAGATAGAAATCGACCCCATTGTAAATGTTATATATATAGATTGGTCAGGATGTTCCATCGACCCTACTATTATTTATGTTGGATATTGGTCTGAATAGCCCTCCACCCCAAATCGAACTTTCATGTATTGGTTCGGATATTCCCTCAGCCCCAACACATATAATATACTTTAGGTATTCACACCACCAAAGTATTCATATGATAGGTATTCACACAACCTAGGTATTCACGCCTATACATAGTATATCTCTCTCGTATACTAATCTTACTAAATTTCTTAACAAATTATCCCACGTATCATATTCATGAGTATTCACACAACTCTAACGGTCCTGATTATCCCTTTATAAATTTTAGTAGTTAAGCCTAACTCACCCTACTGGTCTACTTCATCAATTCAATTCCCAAGATCCCTATAATTTATTATCTTTATTTTGGATAATTTACGGTATAAGAATTAACCTAAATTTATTCTCGTCTTAATCCTCTCAATAAGACCAAACCATACCACCCTCATGAGTCTACTGTAATATTTTAAATATCTAAATATTACTTTACCAAAGTCCTCAAAAATATAACAACAATGATTTAGGAATTTAAGGCAAAAAGGGGAAATTTTCAATTTTTTTGGGTAACCGAATCGATTCGCAGGAGGCCGAATCGATTCATTTTCTGCAAAATCATCTTCTCCAACCCGCAAATACGTTTTTCACCATTTACATCCACAGAACTCTCATGATTCTTCACCAAACTCAAAACTAAGATTTCTTAACCATTACTACATGCATTATGATCAATTCCAATGCGATTTTTACACCAAATCAATACCATATCTAATCAAGAACGGATTAAACCCTTCGAACATAAAAAACCCTGGGTTTCCATGTTCATCCTCTATTATTCATCAAAAACTAAATTTAATTCGTGGATACTAACACAAAATCACTAATTTATTATCCTCTACTTGTATCAAATCTTTCTACTTGCAAATCGTACTCAAACATGTATTTAAATCAATCTCTTCTTCTAAGAATCATCAACAAATCAATATAATTAAAACCCTAGATGCATGGGTATTATAACTTCATATTAATTTGCAATAAACAACTCGCTAGTTTTATAGTGATGTGATGATTTGATGTTTATCTTTTCAATTCCTCACACTTAGATGCTTAGGATGCAAGATTAAGGTCCAATCTTTCAAGAACAACTCATAAGCCTTAATTTTTTTTTTATCTCTTCTCTCTAATGGCTTCCTTTTGGTTTAGCTATTTTTAAACCTAGCCTCAAGTCTTAAACATCAGATATAACACTTAGAAATTCGTTGGTACCTTAACATCTACTTTCCAAATGACCAAAACGCCCTTAATAGGTACCTATTTGGTCTAAAATTGGTCTGGAACCCAAACAATACCCCCGGGTATACTTTTTCGACTATTTTGATCCATTCAGGTTCATCAGTGACCTCTAAATTATCATCTGAGTCACTAGAAATATATTTTCTTTGTCAACCTCAAATTAGCCTACACGCGACTCCCGATTGAGATAAAACCAAATGCGCACATATCACTCGTTATGCCGTATCATACTAATTATCACTTATTTACTATTCACACTTAGTAAATATTATAACATAATATTAATCAGTATCTATCTCTCGATTAATATATAATAATCACATTTCTCATTTAATCACATTAAATTACTTCACTCACGTAATTTAAATAAAACTTATTTTCTCAATTAATTTTTGAATTAATTAAACTTTAAGTACGCAGAAATACAGGGTATTAGATACTTCCCCCCTTACAAAAGAATTTTGTCCCCAAAATTTAAACATACCTGCGGTGAATAACTCTGGATACTGCTCTCGCATGTCATCCTCCCGCTCCCAAATCGACTCATCAATATTGTGGTGTCCCCACTGAACTCGTACTAGTGGTACCACCTTGGACCGCATCTTATGCTTACTACGATCTAGAATAGTAACGGGCCTCTCCTCATATGAGATGTCTGGCTGCAAATCAATCTCCTCAAGTCGAAAGTGCCAGAAATCTCTCTAGCTCTTCCTGTACTTCTTCAGTGATGAAACATGGAACTCGTCGTGTATTCGGTGAATATTCTATGGAAGTCCCAGTCTGTACGCTACATGTACCACTCTTTTTATAATAGGCAACCCACATATGTCGGTGCTAACTTCCCTCTCTTGCCAAATCTCATAATCCCTTTCATAGGAGATGCTTGAACCAACACCTGGTCGCCAACCTCTAACTCCAATTGTCTCCTGTAGACGTCGGCATAACTCTTCTCCCTATCCCGATCTATCCGAATACGTCCTCGAATCAACTTAATCTTGGTAGTAGTATCCTAAATCATCTCGAGCCCCAATAACTTTTTGTCCCCCAGTTCTAATCAGCAAGAGGGCGAATGATAAGGCCTCCCATATAATGCCTCAAATGGTGCAATACCGATAGTAAATTGGTAAGAGTTGTTATACACAAACTCTACCGATGGGAGGTATCTCTCGCACCCTCCCCAAAATCTAGGATGCACATCCTGAGCATGTCCTCAAGCATCAGATTCACCCTTTCAGTCCGCCCGTCTATCTGCGGGTGGTACGATGTTTATGGCTTCCTAAAAGCTCTACTAGAAGTGTGACACAAATTTTTTTCTCTATCAGACACAATATGTATCAGGAGCCCGTGTAGCTTAATAATCTCTAAAATGAATAGCTGCGCATACTACATCGTCTCATAGTCTGTACAGACTGGTAAGATATGCGCCACCTTGGTCAGCCGATCCACTATCACCCATATGGAATTGTGACCCCGCTGTGACGTAGGTAGCCCAGTAATAAAGGCCATCGAGATGCTCTCCCACTTCCACATGAGAATATTGGGTGGTTGTAACATCCCCGAAGGCCTCTGATGGTCAACTTTCACAAGCTGACAAGTAACACACTTTGAGACAAACTCTTCTATGTCTCTCTTCATGTCGACCCACCAGTACTGTCTCCTCATATATTGGTACATCTTGTCCCCACCAGGATGTACCGCAACTGTGAGACTAAGTCATAACTGCCTGTCTCAAATCCTTATCTTTAGGCACAATAAATCTCCCATTAAAGCGCAGTTCTCCCTCTAAGCTGACTGAGTAAGACTCTGCACCCTCAGCTAATAACTGTCGTACCCTGTCCTGACAGAACTAGTCCTCTGTATGTGCCTTCATTTCCCACATAACGGTCTTAGGTTGTTTTAGTTTTTCAACCCTCCACCCCACCCAAAGGGGCACATTTTTTAGTTTAAGTCTGATCATTCATAAATTTTAGTCTTATTGCCAAATTGAGAGTCTCGAGTATATGCGATTTATTCCTACAAGCTACATTGGTCCCATGTGAGGCATTCGTACCCCTCATAGTGCCGTTCGGGGACTATTGGGGGTTTTCATCTCCAAAGGGCACATTCATAATCCCAAGTCTCCTTATTCATAAATTTTAGTCCTGATACAAAATCGGGAATCCCCTGACTAAGCGATTAGTTCCTAAGAGTTACATTGGTTCCGTTGAAGGTGTTCGGGTCCTCAAAGGACCGTTCAGGGGATGTTTTGGGTTTTCACCCCTATTGGAATGTTTTCTAGACTAAGCCTGATTATTCAAAAATTTTGATCCTATACCCAAATAGGGAGTATCTTTACTATGCAGTCAGTTCCTACAAGTTACATTGGTCTCGTGGTAGGTGTTCCTGGCCCTCATGGGGCTATTTAGGGCAGTTTTGGGTTTTCACCGCTAGGAGCACATTTTCAATTCTAAGTTTTCTTATTCACAAATTTTAATCCTATTGCCAAACCAAGAGTCTTATATCTACGCGCCTAGTTCCTACAAGTCACATTTGTCCCGTGGGAGGTGTATACACCTCATGGTACCGTTCAAGTTTTTTAGGGATTTTCACCCCCTTGGGGAATGTTTTGAAGCCAAAGTCTTCTTATTCATAAATTTTCATCCCATTCCCAAATCTTGAGTCCCCTGACTATGCGGTTAGTTCCTACAAGTTATATTGGTCCCATAGGAGGTCTTTATGCCCATTACGGGCTGTTTGAGCACTTTTTAGATTTTCAACACCTAGGGGAATGTTTTCAAGCCTTGGTCTTCTTATTTGAATATTTTAATCCTATTCCCAAATTGTTTATCCCGTGACCATACAACGAGTTCTTACGAGTTACAATGGCTCCGTGAGAGGTGGTTGTGTCCCTCATGGGGTCGTCGAAGACTATTTTAGGTTTTTCACCCCTAGGGGTATGTTTCTAAACTTAAGTCAGCTTATTCACAAATTTTAGTCCTATTACCAATACAGGAGTCTCTTGACTACACAGTTTATTCCTACAAGTTACATTAGTCTCATGAGAGGTGTTCTTTCCCCTCACTGGGTTATTTCGGGGGATGTTTTGAGTTTCCACCCTTAAGGGCACGTTTTCAATCCTAAGTCTGCATATCCACAAATTTTAGTATTATTACCAAATCGAGAGTCCTGTGACTAAGAAGTTAGTTTTAACGAGTTACATTGGTCTCACGGGATGTATTTGTTCCTCTCACGGTACCACTCCGGGGGGGGGGGGGGGCTAATTTGGGTTTTCACTCTCGAGGGGCACATTCAGGCCTAACTCAGAGTTATTCACAAATTTTAGTACCATTACCACACCTAGAGTCCCTGGCTAGGCAGTCAATTCCTTCAAGTTTCATTAGTCTCGTGAGAGGTGTTCGTGTTCTTCATGGGGCCATTCAAGGGTTGTTTTGAGTTTTCACTCCATGCGGCATGTTTTCAATACTAGGTTTGCTTATTCTCAAATTTTAGATATATTCCCAAACTATGAGTCCCGTGACTACGTGATGAGTTCCTCGGAGTTACATTGGTCCTGTTGGAGGTGTCCGTTCCCCTCATAGGGCCGTTTCTGGAATATTTTAAGTTTTCATCCCTAGGGTACATTTTCACGCCTAGGCTTGCTTATTCGTAAATTTTAGTCATATTCCTAAATTGGGAGTCTACTAATTATGCAGTTAGTTCTTACGAGTTACATTGGTTTGTGGGAGGTGTTCATGCCAATTACGGGGATGTTGGTGGCTTTTTTGGGTTTTCACCCCCACTAGGCACGTTTTCAAGCTTAAGTTAGCTTATTCACAAATTTTAGTCCTATTACCAATTCGGGAGTCTTTTGACTATGCATTCAGTTCATACAGAGGCTGATGAGGTTGGTGAGGAATGCTAGAAAATCTTTGACATTTATCACATTTCTTGAGATACTTGGGTATGTCATTGGCAAGTGTCGGCCAACAATAACCCTGAGTGACAATCTTCTTAGAAAATGATCATCCATCTATATGACTTGTGCAAGAACCCTCGTGGGACATCTCAGAAGACGTAATCTACCTCAGTGGGGTGAAAACATTTGAGTAATGGCAATAAAAGCCCTCTTTTGTAGAGAACGTCACCGATGTCGATGAACTTAAACTCTGGGATCTCTCTATCCCGAGTATATTTGATCAACAGATCCATCCATAATTCGACCAAAATTCAGGTTTACGAAAAATACGACACCTAGATGAAATATCCTTTATCAAGGGTGATTGAAGAAGAGGTGCCCCTAAAAAAGTTCATCGTTCTAAAATTCAATATCTACGATGGAAAGACGGATCCCGTAGACCATGTTCGACAGTACAGGCAGGAAATAACCTCGTGGAGCCATAATGACGCCTTAATGTACCAAATCTAAAATTCTTCCCTACATGATGTAGCACAGAAGTGGTTCGAGAAGCTACCCCATAGGTCGGTCAAGAGTTTCAAGGTCCTTACAATGGCTTTCATTGATCACTTCACAACTAGTAGTTCCCACTATAAGAGGATGGATTCACTGCTCATGATGAAGAAAAATTCACAAGAAAGCCTTCGTGATTATGCCAAGAGGCACTGGGAGGTATTTAATGAATTTGAGGACTACTCAAAGTAGGTTGTTGTTTCATCCTTCAAGATTGTTATGACAACCACATATCTACTGCATCAGTCCCTAATGAAGAAAGAGGCTAACACCATAGATAACCTCATGGCGCTTGTTAAAAAATACGCCAAGGTTGAGGATGTGTTTCACTCTACCCCAAGGGACAATGGTTGAGTAAAAGAAAGTAAAGGAGGGGATAAGAGTAACAGTCCAAAGAAAGGGAATAATAATTGGGGAAAACGGCTCTAAGAATAGGAGCAAGGATAATCTTTCAAAGGTGTTCCATGCTATTAACATAGTTTTTAAAGAACCAATATATAAGATCTTGAGCAAGATCAAGGATCAATCGTTCATCAAGTGGCCCAAAAGATGGGTGGTGACCCGATGAAGGGTAATAACAAGATGAGATGTGCATTCCATAAGGAGGGAGGGCATAGGATAGAGAATTTCAAGGCACTGTAGTCGTATTTGGAAGAGCTGACCCGGTCTGGACACTTGAATGAATACATAGAGAATAAAATTGATAAGGCCGCAGTAAAGTGGACCAAAAAATAAATAATGTCCTCGATGACAACTTGGGACGGGAGTTCACTGTGATTCATTGAGCACCTGACCTGAAGAAGATCCCAGGAAACATTGTTCGAATGGAACTGAAAAAGGTCACTACTATTATGGAAGCATTCCAAATTGACCCTGCGAAAAGCCAAGCTGGCAAGTGTCGGTGTCTAGAGGATATAGACTACACCAAAAACATCGTATTCACAGAGAAAAATATGATTGGAGTGAGGACTTCCCACCATGACGCGCTCATCATTAATCTCAAAATCATGAACTGGGACATCAACAAGTTGTTGGTAGACCAAGAAAGCTCATCATAGGTGATTTACCTAGAGCTATTTCACAAGTTGGAGATTAACTTAGCAGACCTCAAGGAGGCCACCGTTCCATTGATGGTATTCGAGAGGAAAGTTACAATGCCATTGGTCAAGATATATTTTCTAGTTAGATCAATAAATATCTGAAAGTTGATTGAATTCTTAGTGGTGGATAAAGAATCTCCTTATCGCGCCATTCTAGGTATAGGCTGATTGCATGCCATGAAGGGTGTACCATCCACTTACCACCAAAAACTGAAGTGTGTCACCGACTAGAGCATAGTCGAGATTCATGGAGACCAAGGCACGGGAAGGAAGTGCTTCATTGCATTTAGTGGCACCTAAAAGGGGTAGAAAAAGAACCAAAAGATGCTCTAGAGGAAGCCCAAGATGGGGCTACACCCTCTAATTAGAAACTACGGTACGACCGACCAAAGGTGGAGGAAAATAGGATCCATTCTACTGATAAGACCATTCAAATATTGGAGGAAGTTAATTCTGATGATAACTTGCCTGATAGAAAGTTTTTTTATCGGGACTACACTCACCGATCACAGAAAGAGAGTGTTAATTGCCTTAGGAAATAATCTAGGTTTTTTTTCTTATGAGCCATATGATTTTCTTGGAATTGATCTCGACGTAGACTTCCATCATCTGCATGTTTTCCTAACCTTCAAGATGATTCCTTAGAAGGCACACTAAAAAGGCCCTAAAAAGGCTAAAGTGGTGGAGAAGAAAGTTAGGAAGCTTCTAGATGAAAGGTCCATTAGGGAGGCTCAATTCCTCAAATGGTTAACCAACCCATTAGTAGTACAAAAAAGCACTGCCAATTAGAGGGTCAGCATTAATTTTACAAACCTCAATAGGGCCTACCCTAAAGACAGTTTCCCTTTGTCCAAGATTGATCATCTACTTGATGCCAAGGCAGCTCATGAGAGGATGAGTTTTTTAGACACTTATTCAGGGTACCATCAAATTTTGATGTTTGGCCCCAACCAATATAAAACATCCTTCATAACCCCACTCGATCTATAACATTACAAGGTCATGTCGTTTGGCCTAAAAATGCAGGGGATACTTATCAGAGGCTGGTCATGAAGATGTTTAAGAAGCAGATAGGGGATACCATGAACGTATACATTGATTACATGTTAGTCAAAAGCAAGAATAGAGACGTCCACCTCACGGACTTAGCCAGAACCTTCAAAATCCTCAGTAAGTAACGAAGGAAACTTAACGTAAGCAAGTGTTCATTCGATGTCTATTCAGGAAAATTTCTGGATTATCTAGTCAACAAAAGATGTATTAAGTCCAATCCAGATTTGATTGATGCGATCAATAAAGTCCAGCCCCCAAGAAATTTGTGAGATATTCAAAAGTTTACTAGAATGATTGTATCGCTCAATTGCTTCATCTGCAAGTCCTCAAAAATGCTGCTAACCATTCTTTCACATACTAAAGAAGGATAAGGGATTTGTATGGAATGACGAATGCTCAAGAGCTTGGAGGAGATCAAGTCCTACCTCAGTAAATCGTCGCTTTTGTTGACCCCGGCGATGGAGAACCTTTGTACCTCTGCCTCATAGTATCGGGCCACAATATTAGCTCTTTTCTGGTATCTGAGAAGGAAGACAGACGGTACCCTCTCGCCAATAAGATGCTTCTAGATGTAGAGGAACTCTACTTGCCCTTGGAAAAGCTATCCTACGCATTAGTAATTTCCTCTAGGAAGCTTAAGCACTAATTTGACACTCACTAAATAATAGTGAACACTTCATTCCCACTCAAAGATATTATTTAAAAATTTGACCTCTCTGGATGACTTTTCAAGTGTTAGGTGGAGCTCGAAAGGTTTGATATTCACTTTTAGCTAAGAACATCAATTAAGGGATAAGTCTGGGCCAATTTCATCACCAAATTCATGGGTGTTAACCCCACTGAACAACAGGTAATGGAGCAATTAATAAATGAGGAATCACAGTCCATGGACTAGACCTTATACATTGATGGAACCTCTAATTCCATAGATTATCTCGATCACACCAGAAGATGCTATCATCAAGTAAGGACTCAGGTTGGGATTTAAAGCCTCCAATAATGAAGATAAATATAAAGTACTGATAGCTGGCCTACGCAAATCCCCATTGTTAAGGGAAAAGTGCCACAACATGTTGGGCGATTCCAAACTGGTCTCCAAGCAAGTGAGCAGATATTTCAAAGCAAAATATGACAGGATGGTAGCCTACCTTATTGTAGTGAAAGTTCTTATGGAAAGATTCAAAAAGGTTCATTTTTAGCAGTTCTCCCGGGGGAAAAACAGTCACGTCGACACCTGGTTGCCCTAAGATAAACAATGGACATTGATGTCAAGAGGACTATTTATATAGAGTTCCTTGCCACACCAAGCATTGAATAGATAGTGGTCGTTAAATGTGTCCTCCTCATGGAAAGAGGCCATAGTTAGATGGATCCCATCGTTGCCTATTTACAAAGGGGCACGTTATCGAATGATAAGAAACTGGCTCACTAAGTGAAAGTAAAGGAGCCTATTTCTACCTTGACCCAGGGGGATATCTAGAAAAGATAATTTAGATGACCTTACCTCCAGTGAATCCACTCGCAAGACACTAAGCAAGTTCTCTGTAAGCTTCATGATCGTACTCGTGGGAGTCATGCATGAGGGAGGTCATTAGCTTTTTGAGCATTCAAATAAGGCTATCGATTGCCTCACATACAAAGGGATGTAAGTATTAATGTTTGGTGATGTGAAAAATTCCAAAAATTCTCTCATACGGTTCATCAATTATCTAGTGACCTGAAATCCTTGACAAGTCCTTGGCCATTTGCATAATGGGGATTGGATATTGTGGGACCAATACCTACCGCACTTGGGAATTGCAAGTATCTATTGGTCAGCATAGATTACTTCACAAAGTGGTAAGAAGGAAAACCACTAGAAAACATTCTTGATGCGGATATGATAAGGTTAAACTGGAAGAGCGTCATAACATGCTTTAGAGTACCAAGAAATATCATCATCAACAATGGCACATAGTTTAAAAGAAGTTTGTTTTAAAGATTATATGATGAGCATGGTATCAAGCATCATTTTAGTTTTGTGGCATACCCCCAGTGAAACGGTCAGGCGAAAGCTTTCAATAAAATGATGCTTGGCGACATAAAGAAGAGGCTAGAAAGAGAAAAGGGTTCCTGGCTAGGCGAGCTCCCCCATATCCTATGGGCCTACCATACTACTCCTTAGTTACCAACTAGGGAAATAGCCTTCGCAATCACCTATGGAATGGAAAACATTATCCCACTTGAAGAAAGTCTCCCTACTATGAGAACCAACTTGGTCGACCAAAGGTTAAACGAAGATGCATTGCACACTGAACTGGACTTAGAAAATGAGCGAAGAGAGCAGGACATGATCAAGTTGGATTTATACCAACAACAATTGGCAGGGTAGTATAACAAGAGAGTCAATCTAAAGAAATTTCATGTACGGAATTACATCCTAAGGAAAGTCCTCAAAAGTGCAGAAGACCATAAAATGCCAAGCTAGGACTAAACTGGGAAGGACCTTTCAAGGTAAAGTGTGACGACACAACTTAAAAGCTAAGGATGATGGAATGATATTGCTAATGCATATTGGACTCGAAGAATGTTTGACATAAGCTATCAACTCATTCATTCGGTAAAGACCCAAAATGATTACACTTGTCACTCATTCATTTAGTCGAAAAAAGTCTAAAATGATTAATCTGAGATACTAACTCATTTAATCATCAATTAACCCAAAACGATTAACACTATTATTTGATCAGTAAAAGTCCGAAGTCATTTATAAATATCAACTCTTCTTAGTGAGTAGCCAAAATACAAAAGTAATTATTAACTATATTTAGTCAGCGCATGCTCAAAATATTATATAGTTGATAAAAAAAACTTTGTACATTTTGACAAAAGACTAAAGGGTACAATTATACAAAGATTATAAAAATCATTCAGGGACTTAGACCAACTACGGATGGAAACATTGATATTTTTCTACGTGTGCTCTTCGACCATCATCCAGATTGTGGGCAAACACCTCCTCGTCATCTTGAAGATAATGGTTCAAAATCTAGGCAGGAATGTCGTCAATTATGATCCACTTATCATCCTTCGAGAAAGGGAGCTGATGATAAGCTAGGTAATCCACCTGGTACTTGTACCACAGTCCTGGGTAGTCATCCACCCACGATTGAATGCTACCTCCTTGACTTATTTCAGGCTTACTGGTGCATCAGTCCAACCCTCATCATAACCCACGACCCATATTTCCCGAGGACCTATTCTGAATAGATGTCTCAGTTTTATGACATCTCTCTAAAGCCTAGGCGCAATGACATACCCTCTCTGGATGTCTCTTTTCATCTCGACGACCTCCTTCCTTAAGGTTTCATTTTTTGCCTGAATCACCTCACCTACTTGGACCACATCCCAGCTTATTGCGAGTTGGCCCTCAAATAATTTATTTCCTCCTGCTACAGTTTATGTCTTTAACTGCTTACATAGATTTAAGAAGGACTGATGAGTCTATCCACTCACACCTGGGCCCAAAACCTTTCCAAAATTTGAGGAATGAGAGATTTAGTCTTATATGATAATAAGCTACAAATAGCAGAACCAATTACAAGTGCAATGAATGTCAACACAACATAAAAAAAGAACATCAGTAAAAGAAAAAGTCTTTATTCATTTATGATTAAAGGGGAGGCAGAAGCCAGTAAAACCAGTGAAGAATAAAGGATTACAACACATGAATAAAGAGGAAAAAGCCCTAAAACTATGGGACTTTACTCCTTAACCTACTCAGAACTTTCGGGCGCTTTCCCTTTTCTCGGTATCTCTCCTTGCTTAGTTGGCAGCCATCTCAACCTTAGTAAATTCTTTTTTAGCATAATTGGCAGGATGACCAATAGGTAGCTCCTCATCGATAATTGGAGAAAGCCCTATAGGATGAAGATGGTATAGGTCAAACTCTAGAGGGATTCCTGATTCCCTCAAGGCTAGGTCCCATCCTTTCTTAAAGGACACCTTCTTGGCGTAAGCAATTTGGATCTTAGCATCATTGTTGGTCATATTCCAGACATCCTCATAGCTGTTATCCTTCATGCCTAGGATTTCACTTTCCAACTTCTGGATCTTCCCAACTAGGCCCATGTTTTCCTTTGCCAACTTTTCCTTCTCTGCGATCACAAGGATGTTGGTCACCTAGAGGTTGGAAAAATCCTTTGTCGACTTATACCTCTCTTATTCTAAGCATCCTGAGCACTAAATAAGTCCTATTTGGACTTCTTCATGTCTTAGTTCAGCTCTTTGTTGCTCTTGAACTAGTCGACATGACCATCCAAAAGTGTAGTAAACTCTAACAGAAACTTCAAGGACAAAAAAAGGAAGAATTAGAATGTAGAAGATGAATGAAGAGAAATGATGATAAGAAGAGAATATTTACTAGAGCTAGTCCATGTGTGAATTTTAGTGCCAAATGGTCTGACTCTATCCACGATGAGCGCTCGCAGTCAGCCACAAGCATTGCCCCTTTAGTAAATTAGGGTCAAGTGCTAGGGTGTTGGCCATATTGAACCCCTCGACAGCAAGAGAGAGGAAGGATTCAGTTGGGATATAGGACGCCTACTTCTTTTTCCTCTCATCCATCTCCCTCTCTCTCTCTCTCTCTCTCTCTTATCTTCTCCTCCTCTTTCTTTTTCTTCTCTCCCTCTTTCTCCTTTTCTTTGGTCCCCAACCTAGAACCACTGAATTTAGGGGAATCCTCCTTAGCTCTTTTTAGAGCTTTATCCTATTAGAAAGTATGATCTGTTCATTGTCATTAATCATTAACACTCTCCTCTTCATTAGGGGGCGTATCTTTCTCTTTTTCCTCTTCTTCTTCTTCCTCTCCATCTTCTTCTATTTTTTCTTCTTTTTCCTCTTCTTCCTCATTCTATTCCTCTAACTCAATTGGACCATAGGACTCTTCTTTAGGAAGTCCCAAGGTAGGAATTTTGTCGATCGGTCGAGCAATGACACTGGTAGTAATGTTTTTTTACTCCGACAAGTAAGCTGCAGTATGAGGGTGCTCACCCTAGTCAGGGATCTAAGAACCTCGGTATTTCACGACCTTAGGTAGGAGAGGATGCTACCAATTTTTGGAAATAAACCCTTTCCCCTAGTAACCCTTGTTAGAGTCAAGAAATTTCATAACCAAAACCCGCTCAGCTTTATTGGCTATCAGGTACATAACACCATCATTGGCGTGCGATCGGACATAACATTAAATTTCATGAAGTCCTAAGCTCGTTCCATACAATTGATTGATTCTATGAACCCCATTCATTATTTTCCAGACATTTGGGCACATTAGGTAGGAACACCATCAAAATACTTGAATTTTTTTTAAAAAAAAAAAGGGTGTTGGGGAAAATTTAAACCCCCCTGTGTAATAAAAAGAGTGTGGATACAATACCCATCCTCTATATCCCGGAAATCTATGGATATAGGGGCGCACTCGATTTCCACCCACTCTAGAATATTAAAATATTTTCTAAACTCCACAATGGTTTTCTTATACAGAAAAACCAAGGAGAAAAAAAAAACTTCAAGCAACAGTGAAGACTAATCAAAATGACGAATAAAAGGAGCAGCTTAAAAAAAATTATAAGGAAACTCTAGAAGTATGAAGAACAGGAAGGAAGCCACAAAGTTATAGGTCACATAAAAGAAAGTCTTGGAACACCGAAGTGACATTTTTTTGAACCTAAACTGTTATTGAATCTCACATAAATGATGAGGAGCATGTTCCTAAGAGGATTTTGGCGCTTCAAATCCCTACTCAAACAAGCATACCTTTGGTAGTTCAGTAATATTACAAGTTTTTTATGATAATTCTTCTCGAATGAGCATACCCTCAGCAACTCTCAAAGATTTACAAATATGCCATACTGGTTTTAGAACAATTGTGTACCTTGGACCTAGGGCTCACTTAAAATCTATTGGCCCACCATTCTAGCCCAAAGATTTTAGGGGCAATTGTGGGGGCTTATTTATTCAAGCCCAATAGTGCAGTCGACCATCCATGCATACATAGTGGACTGACTGTCCCAACTCATATATTTATTTAGACCCGTGTGTGGCCATCCCGATCGATGCGGTGTTCTTTCCGGAGGGAAAGGAGAAAGAGGATCCCCTGGGGAAGAAAAATGCATCACGGTCTCGCACCCTTTTCTTCGAAATGGGGGCTTCGACCGTCGTCGGTGTGGGGTGAATGTAAAGAGATAGAGTCACCAGCCTATTTTGCTCAAAACAGGCAAAAGAATATGTTGCCACCTCAAGAGAGCGGCATCAAGGACAAAACTGATGCGTGCGAAACCAATAGATCAGAGATCCGGGGGCTAAGTTACGAAATTGGAAGGTGTTAGGCACCCATCCCGCCCTTTCGGTCTCTCATGGGCAAATGTTTATATTTTCCTTTTTATCCCTGTGAAGTGTATGCATGTGTTTATATAATGGAGATTGGAATCGTTCGACCTATACAATGGAAAAGATAGGGTGAGGTCATCCATAGGAACATTCCCAAAATAATAATGAATGTATAAGGTAGAATATAAGCGTTCATTGCGATATTGATCGTTATTGGGAAACGATATTATGTGTGGCATGAGACGCGAATAAATACGTTATATATATGTATGATGATAATGACTAATTTTGAGGATTGTAAAAAATAAGAGAAATTGAAAAATTAGAAAATTGGAATCGAGTCACGAATTTTAATCTGAGATGCCTACGTAGCCTATAAAGGCATCAAAGTCCACGTAGTTCGAATGTAGAATAGGGGTGGGGTTTATCCCATAGATTCGAACGGAATTTTATTGGGTGCGTGCGTGCAGAAAATGTGTTTCTAATTTTGGAAAAAGGGTGGTGGATAATTCCGTTGGGAATTTATGGGTGGAACCCTCTTTTATTTGTTTTGGGATTTTTATGAAAAATAAAGTATGTGCGATATACTAATAAAAGTGTATATATTAATATGTATGAACTAGAATGAAACTAGATTATGAAAACAAGAAATTAAAAGAGAGGGAGAAAGAATTGGACCTTTCTTGGAGCTTGAATTTTGATCTTGGATGAACTACTTTGAATGTTGATGAGAGAGAAGGATATTTGCCAAATTGGGTGTGAAAAGGATGGGGATTTAGGCTTGAATGGGATTTTTCATACGGAACTTCGCTGACTTCGAGAGAATGTTGCAGAGATCATTGATGCTGATGGGTTTTTTGCTCTTTCTAACAATGAGTCCATAGCCCTTATTTATAGGGTCAGGGGGTACTGCTTGGCGTACCTAGGGGGTGTCTACCGGTAGGTCACCCTTGACATTGTGCCGATAGGCAAGGTTTAGGACCTGCCAATTGGCAGTCCCGTGCGGACTTTTCTGGAAAAATGACTGTAGAGCACAAATCTTTGATCCGAATCATGCACGGGGCATGCTATTAGAAAGGTATTTCAAAAGCCTATGAGAGTCCTTTGGACCGCTCCCAGGTCCGGGAGTTGATTTTGGGTCAAATGTGGCTCGAAAGCGCATGTCGGTCCTTTGGACGGGAGATCGTCGGACGCAAATGGATTGTTCGTCCGCATGGTAAGTCATAATCATGCATGGGGTGGACCTTTGGAAAGGTTATGAGATGTTATTAGATATTCCAAAGAGTTTCGCTCGGTTTAGGAAGTTGACCTTAGTCAACCAAGGCCCTACAGTTCCTGGTGACCTCTCGGAGTAAAACAAATGGTTCGCTCGTACCATAGGTCAGAATCACGCACGGGGCAGATCGTTAGAAAGGGTATTCAATGCACTTTGGATACTCATTCAGTCTCATTTGAGCTGAAGAGTTGACATTGGTCAAATGGAGTTCGGGAGCACCCGGTGGCATTAGGATTGATTTTCGAGGGAAAACGGATTGTTCATCCGAATGGTTATGCTATTTTGCGCAAGGGGAAGACCGTTGGAAAGGGGTTTTGGTACCGTTCGAAGATTCAAAGATCTTTTTCTCTAACAGTGGACTTAACCGGAGTCAAATTGGGTCCGAGGGCGCCCGATGGTCCCTAGATCAGTACTCGGAGTGCGACCTAGGTTTGCGATGGAAGGGGGAGTGCTAGGAGCCAAAAGTGAGACTTGGGGGGTCCTAGAATGTGGTGTCTACAGAGTCGCTCAACGGGTGAGCTTGTAACAAGTGATGGTCATCGAATAGACACCATATGATGGAAGGAGTTCAGTTCTGCAGACCTAAGGGATGCGGATGACCACTTCAGGGGGTCAAGGTCAATTCTGACCTAAAAGGAGGTGAAAACCAAGGTCCGAGGTCAATTCTTACCTAAGAGAGGTGACAATCGAGGAACGAGGTCAATTTTGACCTAACTAAGGTGACGATCCAAGACCGAGGGTAATTCTAACCTAAGAGAGGTGACGACCAAGGATCGAGGTCAATTCTGACCTAGATAAGGTGATGATCTAAGACCAAGGTCAATTCTGACCTAATAGAGGTGACGAATGAGAACCCATGTCAATTCTAACCTAACTAAGGTGACGATCCAAGACCGAGATCAATTCTAACCTAACTAAGGTGACGATCTAAGACCGAGGTAAATTCTGACCTAAAAGAAGTGATGACTGAGGATTAAGGTCAATTATAACTAAACTAAGGTAACAATCCAAGACCGTGGTCAATTCTGATCGAAGAGTGGTGACGACCGAGGACCGAGGTCAATTCTGACCTAACTAAGGTGATGATCCAAGACTGATGTCAATTCTACCTAAGAGAGATGACGATCAAGGACCGAGGTCAATTCTGACCTAATTAAGGTGACAATCCAAAATTGAGGTTAATTCTGTCCAAAGATAGGTGACAATCAAGGACTGAGGTTAATTATGACTTAACTAAGGTGGTAATCCAAGATCGAGGTCAATTCTGACCTAAGAGAGGTGACAATTGAGGACTGAGGTCAATTCTGACCTAACTAAGGTGACGATCCAAGACTGAGGTCAATTTTGACCTAAGAGAGGTTACAACTGAGTACCATGGTCAAATCTAACCTAACCAAGGTGACAATCCAAGATCAAGGTCAATTATGACCTAAGATAGGTGACGACCGAGGATCGAGGTCAATTCTGACCAAACTAAGGTGACGATCCAAGACCAAGGTCAATTCTGACCCAAGAGATGTGACGATCAAGGATCGAGGTCAATTTTTAACTAACTAAGGTGATGATCCAACACCGAGGTCAATTTAGACCTAAGAGAGGTGACGACCGAGGATCGAGGTTAATTCTGACCTAACTAAGGTGACGATACAAGACCGAGGTCAATTATAACCTAAGAGAGGTGACAGACAAGGAACGAGGTCAATTCTAACCTAACTAAGGTGACGATCCAAGATCGAGATCAATTTTGATGTAAGAGAGGTGATGACCGAGGATCGATGAAAATTCTGACCTAACTAAGGTGACGATCCAAGACCGAGGTCAATTCTGACCTAATAAAGGTGATGACTGAGGACCGAGGTCAATTCTAACCTAACTAAGGTGACGCTCTAAGATCGAGATCAATTCTGACCTAACTAAGGTGACGATTCAAGATCTAGGTCAATTCTGACCTAAGAGAGGCAATGATCGAGGATCGAGGTAAATTCTGACCTAACTAAGGTGATGATCCAAGACCGAGGTCAATTCTGACCTAATAAAGGTGACGACTGAGGATCGAGGTCAATTCTGACCTAACTAAGGTGACGCTCTAAGATCGAGATCAATTCTGACCTAACTAAGGTTATGATTCAAGATCTAGGTCAATTCTGACCTAAGAGAGGCAACGATCGAGGTTAATTCTGACCTAACTAAGGTGACGATCCAAGACTGAGGTCAATTCTGACCTAAGAAAGGTGAAGACCAAGGACCGAGGTCAAAACGATCCAAGACCGAGGTTAATTATAACCTAAGAGAGGTGACGATCGAGGATCGAGTTCAATTATGACCTAACTAAGGTGAGGATCAAAGACCAAAGTTAATTTTGATCTAAGATAGGTGACAATCGAGGACTAAGGTCAATTCTGATCTAACTAAGGTGAAGATCCAAGACCGAGGTCAATTCTGACCTAAGGGAGGTGACGACCGAGGACCGAGGTCAAGTTTGACCTAACTAAGGTGACGATCCAGGATCGAGGTCAGTTCTGACGAAAGAGAGGTGACGATTGAGAACCGAGGTCAATTCTAAACTAACTAAGGTGATGATCCTACATCAATGTCAATTCTAACCTAAGAGAGGTAATGGCCGAGAACCGAGGTCAATTCTAACCTAAGAGAGGTGACGATCGGGGACTGAGGTTAATTTTGACCTAACTAAGGTGACGATACAAGATCGAGGTCAATTCTTAACTAAGAGAGGTGACGATCGAGGACCAAGTTCTATTCTTACCTAACTAAGGTGACGATCCAAGATCTAGGTCAATTCTGACCTAAGAGAGGTGACGACCAAGGGCCGAGGTTAATTCTGACCTAACTAATGTGACGATTCAAGACCGAGATCAATTCTGACCTAAAAGAGGTGACGATCGAGGACCGAAGTCAATTCTGACCTAACTAAGGTGACGATCTAAGAACGAGGTAAATTCTAACCTAAGAGAGGTGACGATCAAGGACCGAGGTCAATTCTAACCTAACTAAGGTGACGATACAAGACCGAGGTCAATTCTGACCTAAGATAGGTGACGACTGAGGACCGATGTCAATTCTCACCCAACTAAGGTAACGATCCAAGATTGAGGTCAATTCTAACCAAAGATATTAGGGATTCCACTAGGGATAAAGATTGGATTTTGGGTTCTGTTGGGGAATAGTGAATGATCCAGGGATTTTGTTGTTGGGGGGGAAATTTGGATCGTTCTTTGGAGACGTTTCTCGGGAGAATGATTCTTTGGAATTCCACTGGGGGTATAAAAATGGTCTCCTTAGTGAGCAAGGCGCTAGAACGGATTTGGCAATTTTAGGAATTTTTTAGGAATTGTTGGAGATTTCCTGGTTTTTTTCTGGACTTTTTATACGAAATTTTAAGGGGTGTGTCTACTGGCATGGGTGTGGGTGTGACAATCGGCATTGGCACGGACTTTTGGGTTACCTTGAGCAGGTGAAAGGCTCAGTGCCGATCGGTGGGTGGAGGCCACTGCCAATTGGCATGAACCTTAGCCTCCTATAAAAAGTGGGTAGGTTTTCCTCATTTTTCCCATCTTTCTGACTTCTTTTCTTCTTCTATAAACCTCTGCAAATCATCCTAACGTCCGAAATGGATGACTTCTCAAGCAGTGCGACCCATATGGTGTGGCTCAATGCCGACGACTGGGCAAGGTTAGAGTGTAGGGCTAGGGTGACCCTCGCATTGGGTAGCAAGAATTTGAGTCTGTGCCATATGATCAGACTCTTCTACATGAGCCTTTGCATCATCGCTCTTCGAGGGTGGTGAACCCTGGCGGCTATGTTAGTATTGCATGACTCTTGGTATTCTCTTCTTCATTTCTTGACGAGATTGCTTTATTTCCTGAATCTGATAAGGGTTCTCTTCATTTCTTGACAGTCTGACGTCTCCATGTTGAATATTCGTGCTCGTGGTACGATAGGGCTCAAGGATGTTTTGGAGAATCTTCCTGCTGTGGTGCGCTGGATGGTGTCCTCTGCGGGTTTTGGGAGGCTAGCATCGACATTAGATGAGACGCCCCGCTCCACTGCAGTTCTATGTGCTCTGGAGAGAGGTGGTGGAACACTGCCCACTCCTTCCATTTCAGCTTTGGGGAGATAACGGTGACTCTCATTGATGTTCAGCAACTGTTAGGGCTAGATTGCGAGGTTGCCCAGATTGAGGTGGACTGCGGGTGATGCCGGAGGCGGTGATAGCAGCTTTAGAAGACATGGAGAGGGTGGTTTTTGGCGATTCCCTCCGCCTATCTTCTTTGAAGGAGGAGGATTGATGAGAACGACGGGCAGCAGGTGCGTCAGATGGCCCGTCTGTTTATCTTGCTATTATTGGGAGGTTTTTCTGTGGCGACGAGTGGCGACGTCGTCCATTTATGGTTTCTGCCATTTCTGAGGATGTTTTCAAACATCTGCCTCTATGATTAGAGGAGCCTGACTTTGGCGACCCTTTACTATTCTTTGGATGCATTCAATCGGTGCTACTGACCGACTTTTACAAAGGCCATGTATCTTCTGGTGGTATTCTTTATTTTGTGCATTTTCCTTTACTCATTCTCATTTCCATTCATGCATTTCCTTTTAATTTCTTGAATGTTGATCCTTGTCCTTTGTAGACGTGGTTCTATGAGGTGATTGGGTTGAACACCCAACTGATTTATTTGAAGGATGAATCCATTGGGTACTTTTGCCGGATGTTTTGATGACGGTGGTCCAACCGACAGTAGAATAAGAGTCTCTATCTAGAGACGGTGCGTCAGATCTTGAATGGCCTGACAAGCGAGCGGGTAAGCATTCTCTTGTCCTTGAGACTATTCTTTTCCTTTGATGCCATTTTATTGATACTAATCCTTCACTTTTGCTGGGGATTTGCAGGTGACCTTCTATCCCTGGGGGATGGCTATTCAGCACACTGGGGTGACTGGGGGATATGCATAGATGCAGCGCCTGTTGGCGCATGAGTTCGGCCACTCCTGGTATCTTTGGGAGATGGTAGTCCGTTATATTGTGGAGGACATGGTTGTTGTGCCACCGGTGAGTCCCGCTATGTTCATGAGGTGTGTGTGTGGGAGATGTCAGATGATTCCTAGGTGGCTGCGATGATGGGAGAGCCGTACTCCCTGTACAGTGACATAGCAGTGATGTATGACTATATGGACTTCATGACGAGTTGGATGATTCCCCTAGTATTTATAATGTAATGCCTCTCCCTAGAGAAGGCTCGAGTCAACAGGTGGGGTCTTCTCATAGCGCAGGTGGTGATACAACGTCAGCGGCGACGACTTCAGGGCCTTCTTTCATGAGGTTTCTTTCCCCTAGCTACAACCTTTAGCGAGCTGATGGGGGATTTGTGCGTCTGTAGCATCGCCCTCATGCAATGGGCCCGAAGGAGTTGGGTTTGACAGAGGAGGTTCTTCGGCCTGTGGTACTTCTTTTTTTATTTCCTTGATTTCTTTATCTTTCCTCATGCTTGTCGGACTTGATCCTTTCTAACCTTTCTTGTAGCATATAAGTGTTTCGACCACTTGGTTGAAGGACATTAGGGACTGGATATCCTCAGCTACTGCTCAGATTCGTGAGGCGGTTCTAGTTCCTTCTTGCTTGGTGCCATCTACCTCATTTGGGAAATGAATGAGCTTTGGTAGTAGGGGCATGTTATCTCGCCTCAGGGGGAAGAGGGCGCACCGCTGTGATGGGGGATCCTAGAGAGAGAGAAATAAGAGAGAGAAATAAGAGAGAGAAGAAATAGAGAGAGATAGATTGGGTAGTGACTAATGCACATGCTCTTTTTACTTTGTTGCTGAGACCATAAAAATAATTTTGAAAATTGATTTCAAAAGAATTTTATTTGAAATGAGATTAGTAAAGCCTAAGTATAAAGAAAATTCGGAATTCCCTAAAAATTATTTTTGTTGGTTTTATTATTTTGACAAAAGAGGAAAAAGGGAAAATTCCCAAAATAGGGGGTTGCCGATTAGCATGACCCCTGTCCTCCCTATCAGCATGTCAGTCCAGTCCAATCAATCCAAGGCTTTGATTGCCCTTTCTTCAATTGCTTGGTACTTGGTGGGGCAAGTTTTACTCCGATTTCTGCAGGGTTCCTTTTCTTGGCTTGGGAGTTTCCAAGTATAAAAGGGGGTGTGGATGGGGCTTTCCTTCTCACACTTTAAATTTTTTTCTTTTTCACATTCTTGCTTCCTTACAATTTCTTAGTATCGCAAGATGTCTCTCCCTTGCAGCATTGAGTTTGCCAACTACCTCGAAGCTTTGGAAGCAATGTGATCTTACAATGTTGATTATGGCGCCTTTCACATGCGGTGAGTCTCTTTGTGGCGTAACCATCCCATTGAGTTGAACATGCTGATGGCGGCTGTCGAGTTTTGGTATCCCGAGGATCATGTCTTTCTCTTTGGGTTGGATGATATTTGTCCTACATATGAGAAATTCCATATTGGGGATAAATCCCAGTGTTACCGCGATGCTGCCTGAGTTTTCCCATTCTCCTAGGTATTTTTTGGTCAGGCTTCTTCATATTTTGCCTTTGACGGCTAGGCTCTTAGTTCCGGGGGGAATAATTTACCTTTCAATAATGTAGCAGTCTGTGCATTCGTAGGACATGGGTGATGCTGGATATGACGGGGCCGTTATCCTAGGCATCATTTCCAAAGTTCTATTGGTGACCTTAGAAACACTAGTGGAACCCCAACTGGCTACTATTATTTCTTGGATGTCGTATCATCATAATCCTGTGGCGATGATACTGGCGGAGACCTTAAGTGGCCTGGATGACGGGAGGGAAGGTCGTTCTGACTTTTTGCGGGGCAGCCCTGTAATGTTATTTATGTGGCTATGAGAGAGATTTCATATGGTGGTCCCACCTGAGTATCCCTTGTCGGGGGTTCCAAAATTCTTCTCATGCTATTTCATTAGCATTGTCCTGGACATTGAGAGTTGGGTGAATTGGTTTGTAGAGCATGGGGCTTGAGTCCTACACTATTCCGTACATTGGTGGGGAGAGTTGTTGTCCATTCTGGAGCTTTGAGAGTACCAGTACGTCAGACTGGTTGGCCTCAGGCAGACCTCTTTCTACTTTCCCTGGGGGCTAATGCGCCAATATGGTTGGGAGAAAATTATGCACCACGGACACCAAACTTCTTTCTTGTGGAGGATCTTATAGAATATATGCGCATGCGGCTTGGTTCCCTATGGGAGAATCGTCGTCCTACGGCCTTTCCTTCTCCGTCTACTGGGAGAGTCTGGCATGTCTCTAGGGACTACATGAAGTGGTTGTGGATGAAGGTAGTGGCCAGGACGCTGGTTATGGAGACTAGTCAAAGGTGGTTTGCCATATCTGACACCATGGAGGGGGCGTTGTGGTCAATTCCAAGTTGGTTCGAGCTTATCTCTCCATGGAGCGTCTGTGATACTCCATTCTGGCAGGGGAGGTTTGGGGATTCCAAGATGCAGGCGAAGATGGTTCTGGTTCCTCTGGTGTCTATGGATAGGGTTTTGTGAAATTTTTTGTAGAAGGTGTTATTTTGTGTTTTATAGAATAATTGGAATGATTTTTAAGGGTAGTAGGGTTTGGTTTTTTATGGGTTTTTTTTGCTAGGGAAGTCGTTTGACTCTTTACGCCGATGTAATCTTACAAAAATTTTAGATAATGAAATAAATAAGTTTTTGATCATCTAGTTGTGCGTTCTGATGACTTTTTGCATTTTGAATTATCTATACCAATCGCTAAGGCATACATAATCCTTTTGTTCATGTTTATGTTAAAATGGACTGTCGTTCTCAGGGATGAGAAAAGAATAGCTTTTTGTGAAAAGAAGGGGGGCTGGGCTCATGTGAAGCGAATGAGTTGCCTACGTACCTCTGAACATTTTGATAATTTTCTAAATTCATTTTTGAAAATATTTTTAGAGGATCAGGCCCACGTAATTCTGGGTAGGGGAAATGAAGATTTTTTTTAATAATAGAAGGGAGATGAAAAGAGTGGTATCTAGCCGAGATTTCGAACTAGGGGTAGAATTTCTTGAGATGGTCCAGGTTGACTGGGAGCGTCATTTCTTCCCCGTCAAGGTTGGTGAGCGCAGCGGCGCCGCCCGACAGGATCTTCTTCGTGATGTAGGGGCCACTCCAATTGGGCTTGAATTTCTCTCTGGGGTCCTAGATGGGCTCTACAATTTCTTTGAGGGATAAGTCCCCCTCTCAGAAACTGCATCCTTGACCCTCTTATCGAATGATCGCACTATACGATGATGGTACCCTTGTATATGATATATAACTTTCAATCTCCTTTCATCTGGGAGGGTTAGTTCTTCAAGACGACTTTGGTACCAGTCTTCTTCGCTGACCTTACTTTCAAGCATGATGCGTAACGAGGGCATTTTCAGATCCACGGGTAGGACTGCTTCCATGTCAAAGACTAGAGAGTAAGGGGTAACCTCAATAGATGTTTGAACTAAAGTGAGGTAGCTCCAGAGGGCGTAAGGAATCCTGTCGGCCCAATCTCGATAGCTCTCGTTAATCTTGTTGATGATGGCTTTGAGATTCTTATTGGCTACTTCAACTTCTCCGTTGGTTTGAGGTCGGTATGGAGAGGATTTATGTCTCTGAATTCCATACTCGTTGACCACTTCCATAACCTCTGCCTCAAAATATAACCCATTGTGTGATACCATCTCGTGTGGGACCCTATATCGACAAATGATGTTTTTCTTGATGAATTTGGCCACTTTCTTGGCATTCAGAACTGCGTATGACTCGACTTCGACCCATTTAGTGAAGTAGTCAATATCTACTAGGATGAACTCATTCCCATTGGATGCCTTAGGTGTAACTTTCCTTATGATGTTCATGCCCCATATGGAAAACAATCAGGGAGAAGTCATGTTGTATAGTTATCGCGGAGGCAGATGCTATAAGTTGGAGAATTATTGGCATTTGAGACATCTTCTCATGTAGGCTGTGCAATCCTATATCATGGTAGTCCAGTAGTATCCTTATCGAATGATCTTCTTGGCGATCATATGGTCGTTCATGTGGGGTCTGCATTCCTCTCTATGGATTTTCTGCATCATCTCTTCAATGTCAGCCCCTATAATGCAATGCAAATGGGTGGCATCGAAGTTCCTCTTGAACAGTGCTTTATCATAGATAATGTATTGGGCGGCCAGTCTATGAAGAGTTACTCGATTTTTCTTGTTAGCTCCTTGAGGATACTCATCGTGTTTGAGGAGGCGCCAAATATCTTAGTACCAGCAGTCGGCTATTTCAGATTCTTCTTTTGTGTAGAACTCAATGTGGTAGCAGTGGGTGGGTTTATCTTGTTTTTAGATAAGGAATGGATCCATGGTTATTCCTTCGAGCATGTCAATCATGGAGGCTAAGGTGTCAATGACATCAGCTAGATTGTTTTTTTCTCGAGGCAGGTAGTGAAATGTGATTTCTTTGAATTGGGAAGCTAGTTCTTCAAGGTGGGCATGGAAGGGTAAAAGTTTTTCGTCCTTGACTTTCCATTTCCTGAGTACTTGACCGATGATGAGGGTTGAATCCCCCTAGACGTCAAGGTATAGAATTCTTGTCTTAAGGGAACCTTTTAGGCCTACCATGCATGCCTTGTATTCAGTCATGTTATTAGTGTGGGGGAAATCCAATTTGATGGCAATAGGAGTGTGGGAGTTATCAGGGGAAATTAGGAGAATCCCAATGCCATACCCCTTTTTGTTGGCAGTGCCATCAAGAACATTTACCATCGAAGATCTTTATGGGAGGCGCAAATGATATTCTCGTCTGGGAATTTAGAGATCCAGACATCGGCCTCTTTCGTAGGGTAGTCAGCAAGGTAGTCAGAGATAGCTCTTCCTTTCATGGATTTCTGTGTGACATAGGTGATATCAAGCTCGGCTAGAAGCATTAACCAACGGGCCATTTAACTGGATAGGATGGGCTTCTCGAGTAGGTGTTTGATGGTATTTATAAGGGATACGAGTCTAATGGGGAAGGCGAGCATGTAGTGCCAACTTTTGGGTAACCCAAGAAAGGGCGGCACATGCTTTTTCAAAGGCGGTGTAGTTAACTTTGTAACCGACCAATTTTTAACTGGCATAGTAGATGGCTTTCTCCTTGCGGGTTTCTTCGAGGTATTGAGCTAGCAAAGCCTTGTCTACAGTATCGGTCACGGTTAGGTATAGGAGTAAGGGAAGATGAGGCTGCGGTGGCATGAGCACCAGAGGTCGGGTTAGGTATTGCTTGATTCGATCGAAGGCTTCTTAGCAAGCCTCGTTCAAGACCTTAGTTGAATCCTTTCGGAGGAGTTTGAATATGGGTTAATAGATGGAAGTCAATTGGATAATGAATCAACTGATGTATTGTAATTTCCCAAGGAATCCTCGAACTTCTTTCTCCATTCGGGGAGGTTGCATATGAAGTATGGCTTTCATCTTGGCAGGATATGCTTCTATCCCCTTCTCACTGACCATTAACCCCAAGAGTTTCCCTTTGGTAATGACGAAGACACGTTTATGTGGGTTAAGCCGCATTTGATATTATCGCAGTCGTTCAAAGAATTTTCGGAGAGCGGGAACATGACCTTCTCTAGTCTTGGACGTGATAATCATGTCATCTACATAGACCTCGACTTCCTTGTGTATCAGATCATGCAGAATGGTTGTGGTAACCCTTTGGTAGGTAGCCCCTGCATTTTTTAGGCCAAATGGCATGACAGTATAGCAAAAGGTTCCCTAAGGGGTGATGAATGTGGTTTGCTCTTGATGATCAGGGTGCATCTTGATTTGGTTATATTACAATAAATCTATCAATGAAAGACTTGAGCACATGACTGGTTGTGTTGTCCATGATCATATTGATGTTGGGTAGCGAGTAATCATCCTTTGGAGAGTCCTTGTTCAAGTCTCGATAGTCGACACACATGTGGACCTTTCCTCCTGATTTTAGCACAGGTACGATATTGGCTAGCCCTGTAGGATATTTGATCACATGAATGAAGCTTACGTTCATTTATTTGACTACTTCTTCTTTTACTTTGAGTGGCCATTCAATGTGGAGCTTTCGCAACTTTTATTTGACTGGTTTACATTCTGAGAGCATTGGAATCTCATGTTTTGCTATTTCAGGGTTAATATCGGGCATATCATTATAGGACTATGCTAAGACATCCATGAACTCCTTTAGTATCTCTTCGAGTTGCATGTGCTCATGCTCATTAAGGGTATCCCCTATCCTAATCTTGTGCATTTAGATACTAGAACTGAGATTAATAACAACAGTTTCATCTTCATTAACTTGAACGTGGTTGTGCTGCTTGTTATTAACCTTATTTAAATCAGTTAAGAATTATTCATTTGTAAAGTCATCATCATCAAAAGTTTGATTAGAATCAAGACAATTAATGTAAGGCACAATAAGGTACTCAAAATCTTCATTTATTTCATTGATAGGAAAAACGGCATTGAGAACCTCATCAAAGGAGGCCTCGATTACATCAGAGTGAGAGGAAATAACTAAAGGGGAAAGGGGGTAAACATCAGGGTTAGGTTGCATATCAACAGGTGGCATAGGTGGAGCATGCCAATTGAGAAGATGTGTATCAGCATCTTTGATGAGGTAGGATGGATCAAATGATGTAGTCCCTGAGTGGATCATGCAAAGTGCCAGCCCTAGTATCTGTAAGTTGAAAGAGTCCTCAGAATCGTTGTCCTCAGAATCCCCGACATCGGTTACGGTCCCCTCAGTGAGTGGTTGCACATAGTGTTGGGAAATTTTATCCCCCAAATAGCTGTCTTGAAAAAAGATCTCCATTCCTAGTTTCATCCTTTTATCTATAGGGTCATACCAAGGTTCAGGGAAGCCATAGAAGAGGAAATCTTCACCCTCTTTGATGAATCTTCCATTTAGGGAATCTCCCGAGATAGTTCTGGTGCATTCTAATTTTCTCTTCAGTCAAGGCTAACGGATCAATCTGAGTTCTTCTTCTAATGGTTGGTAGCCTAATCCACAAGGAGGAAAGGCCTCCTTCAACACAATAGGTTCAGTTATCCCTTGTTTCCTTTGCCCTAGCCCCAGTCCGGGCATGAAGTGCATATTCTTGAACATTTGGATCACATCGATATTTTTGTGAGGATCATATTCTGGACAAAACCTGTCTTTGAAGTCATCCCCTACTGGGAGTAGGAGTGTTTCAACCTGGAAGCCTAATAACAGCATATCGTTCATCCCGTGTTGTATCTCGAGTACCAGATTATTGGTGCTTACATTCTCGGTGTTTTCACTACCTCCCAAGATGGTGATAACTTGTCCATTTTCAAAGAGATTCAATTTATGATGAAGGGAAGACGACACCCCTTTGATGATGTGGAACCACGATCGTCCGAGCAGCAGATTGAAATAGATTGGGATGTCTATGACTTGGAATTCAACAACAGGATTTATGGGGCCAACCCCTATTACAAGCTTGATAGATCCCATTACTTCTCGACGGGTGTTTTCGTAGGAACGCACGGCAGCAGAGGTTGGAATAAGGTCACTCACTTTCAGTCCCAAACAGTTAAAGATTCTTAACGGGCAAATATTCAGAGTTGATCCGTTGTCAATGAGTGAGAGGGAAATAGTTTTCCCCATGACTTTGACATAGATATTGAGAGCATGATTATGATTGGGAACATTATTAGGAATTTCCTCTTCAGTAAAGGAGAGAATTCGAGTAGAGATTAAGGATACAACTAGGTTTATTGCTTCTTCTGGTGTGGTTGGGGGAGGAACTGTGGGTCCTATGAGTAGCTTGAATAGGGAATTTTGGTGTAGTTGGGAAGACATAAAAAGTCCCCATAGAGTGATGTTGGCTTGAGTTTTCTTCAGTTGATCAAGGACCTTGATTTCTTCAAGGGTCGTTTCTATCATAGAGAGATTCTCAACACCTTTCCCTTTATCGCTTGTTGATGGATGTAAGTTCAGATTCTTATAATGTTTCCCTCACATGGTCATGTGGTTCACAAAAGAGGGGAAAAATATAAACCCTATTTCTTTATCGATGTCGGGTTGCTTAACTACCTGATTAATCTCTCTTAGCAACTCCTCAAATGATATCTGTAAGGACAATTTGTCCATCTTTATGTATATGTTATGTCATACGCCGTTACAAGATTGATGGTTGAAAAGATCACATCGTCATCAACGAAATCCGAAGATCAAAAGAAGAAGGAATCTGGAAACAGTCAGCCGGACCGGTCCGCCCCAAAATAAAAAGTACCGATCCGCCTAGCCTCGGACCGATCCGCTGAAATAAAAAAGGAACTGATCCGACTGCGGACCGATCCGCCCAGGACCAGACCGGACCGCCTTGCAAAATGAGTCCAGAGAGCACCGAACCGATTGCGAACCGAATCGGCTTCAAATTAAAAGAACCGATCCGCCTGAGGCCCGGACCGATCCGCCCTGGATAAACACTGCCAGATCGTGTAGCAGATTTTTTAGGGTTTTGACTCCTTATTTAAACCACGATCAGTACTTGGTTTCGATAAGACTTTCCCACGTTTTTCAGAGCATATCAACCCTAAAGTCTTCACCTATTGAGTCCAATGATTCTAGGTTTTTAGATTCACACATCTTCCATATCTATGTGAATCAAGTTTGGTAACCCAAGAACACCATTGCTGTTGTTCAACCCTTGTGAAGTGGACCGTTTCTTCCTCTTCGTTGCAGCCCTACTGGAAAGGGATAATTCCATCCGCGACTACAGAATCCGATACCTGAGGGTAATTCTTAGTCAACTTGTATTTTCATTGTAATCCGATTGTAAGCCATTTTCTTACAAATTATAGTGAAAATAAATGGTTTTGCCCCTGTGGGGGATTTTTCCTTAATTGCCTGTGTTTGAATGTTCTTGCGTAGATTATTAATTTATTCAATCACATACTGCTGCATGTTTAGGGTTTGTTTGTGTTAAAAAGGTGTTTATTATATTATTTCTTAATTGAACGCAAGCGCCAACTCTTTCAAATTGGTATCAGAGCGGGTTACGCTAATTTATCGCGTGATCTTGATTTTTCAAGGATTTATTTTTTTGATACAATTTGACTTCTCACGTCGTCAAATTGGTATCAGAGCAGGTTACGCTAATCTATCGCGTATTCCTATTTTCCGCAAAATTTTTCTAAGATATCAATTTTCTGAAAAACTTGATTTTTGAAAAAGTGCGTGTTCAAATGGGGAAGTCATATTATAAAATGCCTGTTTTTGACGGGACAAATTATGCTTATTGGAAAGCCCGTATGAGGTCGGCTTTAAAAGCCATTGATGAACGTGTCTGGATTTTGGTAGAACGAGGGTGGACTCCTCCCACCGTGACTGTTGATAATGTGACCAACTTGAAACCTGACACTTCTTGGACTGATGAAGAATTTAAATGGTCTTCTTTTAATTCTAAGGGTCTTAGTGCTATTTCTGGGTCTGTCACACCTGATGAGTTCAAACGCATAATGACGTGCACCACGTCAAAGGAGGCATGGGATGTTTTGCAACTTACCTATGAGGGTACGAACGCTGTTAAAGAGTCTAAATTACAAAATTTGGCCACCCAATTTGAGACTATCTCCATGTCTGAGTCCGAATGCTTTGATGAGTTTTTTGCACGCTTCTCGGACATTGTTAACACTAGTTTTAATTTGGGTGAGGTAATTGATAACACGCGTGTCGTTAAAAAGATTTTAAGATCTCTCCCAAAACGCTTTATTCCTAAAGTCACTGTTTTGAACTCTTTGGGAAATTTGAAATCACTTAAGTTGGAAGAACTTGTAGGAGATCTTCAAACCTATGAGATTGACATGTTTCCCAAAACCATTAAGGCTAAGGATAATGGGATTGCTTTAAAGACTCATTTTCAGAAAAAGAAAGAAAAAGTTTTTGAGTCCAAGTCTGAATGTGATTTTGACTTAGATGACTTGGCCCTGTTTGCAAAAAATTTCAAAAGAATTCTCAAATTCAAGAAAAGTGGAAATTTCAATGATAAAAGGAATGTTGAGAAAAATATTTTTGAAAAGAAAAATAAAAAGAAAGGAAAGGCCAAAGAAAGTGGTGAGAGGGAAAAAGAGAATAAATCCGATGAGGAGTGTGAGGAAGATTTTGAGAACGTCACTTGTTTTGAATGTGGGGGTAAGGGACATAAGTCGTTTGAACGTCCTACGTGGCTTAGAAAGAAAGTAGCTATGCCCTCCACACTTAGTGATAGTAGTGAAGGTGAGGGTGATGAGACTAGTGGTGAGAAGTTTGTAGCTTTTTCTAGTCGTGTGAGCACTCCCACCTTGTCCCACAATAGTGCACACGAAAGTGATAGTGATGTTTTGAGTGAGATGGGACAGGGCACAAGAAATTTGAGTGTCCCACTAGACTTAAGAGAGAGGGTAAGAAAGTTGATATGCCCACTTCTCTAAGTGATAGTGAGGATGATAATGGTGATGATAGTTTGATCCAAAATGCCTTTAGAAAGTTGTTTATCGAAACCATGGAAATAAAAAGGACTAATAGGATCCTAGGTCTTCGGATTGGTGTGTTGAATGGAGAGAATGATGAGCTTAAAATGGAAAAAGGTGACTTGACCAACACGGTGTCTAGTCTGACAACACGTGTATCCCATCTCGAGGATGACCTCAAACAAGCACGGGAGGTTCAAGTCACATTAGAGAATTCACCCGAGCCTATATCCACCATTGTGAGTGAGTCCCATGGGTGTCCGTCTAGGATTGTTCATCCCAAAATTGTTGATAAATTACTTCATAGACCAGTTTATGTTTGCTCCCACTGCAAGAAGCAAGGACATCTTAGGGAATTTTGTTCTAAGTTGGGTTTTGTGCCATATCATGCCACTTCACACATTCATGCACATGCACCCACTCATGATACTTTGCCTGCTCATTTTGATAGAGAGTTTGCACATATTCGCGAGCAAGTGAAGTTTTTGATCAAGACTACACATGATCTTGTGGAGTTGGTTCAAAAGATGTCACCATCTTTAGAAAACTCCACCGTTACTCCCGGTTGAGATCTAGTCTTGATTGCTAGCATAGGTTGTTTATCATATTTTTTTACCTATTTCTAGCATGTATCATTAGTTAATTTTTCATTTTTTTTTTAAAAAAAAATACAAAAAGATTTTCCTTTAAGAAAAATTTTGAGAAAAAGCACAAAAAGATTTTATTTTGATAAAATTTAAAAAAAAATAAAAATAAAAAAAAAGGACCAAAAAGATTTTTGTACTTTTAAGTACCTTTTATGGATGAGCATTTAAGTTAGCCAAGTCACAACTTCATTTCATATATCCATGTGACTGTTTGGTAGAGATTTGAGACGCTACATCATTTCATCCATGTGCTTTACATTGATTGGAGTCTTTGAGATGTAATTAGTGATATCTTCCTACATGTTTGACTCCTATATCCTTTATTGCACACATGCACGGCTATATTTGATTATTGCACTTGTCTATCACATATTGGCTTGAGTGTTTCTATCTCAATTCTGTCTATACAATGTACAATATGCGATAAAACTTGACAAGATTGGATTGCATGTAAAAACCGTTTTGGTGAGACTGTGTGTATATTTTCATAACGGGGAGGGGCTGCGAAAGTTGATTCCTATCCTTTGCGCAAAAGCCACCGTTAAAATGGACCTAAAAATGGAGGAATTTTAATATCCGAGGTCCTAAGAGGTTAAAAGAGCCCGAAAAAATTGATAAGGCAATAAAAAGCAATTCATGCCAAATCTGGGCCATTTAGGCTTCACCCAATTCTCCAAAGTTTGAGAATTTAGTATTCCTCTCTTCAAAATATAAATCTGAGGGAGTTTGGTTGGAGATTGAAAAACGGGTTTGCACTTCCTTGAAAGTCCTGAAAAAGCATGAAAATCATTTTGGACGTTATTGGTGTAGAAATCACTTTGAGCTTTGATTTGTAGATTTGATATAGTCAATGTCTTATATTTCCAATGTTTTACACCAAAGGAAGCATTTGAGTTCATTCGTTAGGAATATCCAATATTCATCGTGCACATATGTCATGTTTGTATGCTTTGATTTTCCTATCGAATTTTGATCACACCTCTTCATTTACGCTATCATCGACTTGGTTGTTTTATGTTCATTAATGGTGTGATTTATACCTTGTGTCACCCCGGTTTTGCTTGTTTATTTCATTTCTCTCATTTTGTCTATTTGGGGACATCATAAAAAGGGGGAGAATGAATTATCTGATTATGGGGGGAGTTTTGAAATTTGAGGTTCATCATAAATCTGGTATATATGTATATATGCATATGTTTATTATCTCATTTCAAACTCGATACGTCACTTGGTATTTGCTTTATCTCATGTGTGTAGGTACATCCTTGATAATCCCATGATACACACCCTGATGAGAAAAGCGTGAAGATTCCTGAAGAATTGAAGAACAAACGATGCAGCCTTAGTCATATATACCTCTTTCAGTTTTGGGTTCATGGAAGGGTAGATTTGTATAGGCATTGTTCATACTTGATAATTCGGATTTTTTATGTTTGTTCCGGCATAGACATAGGGGGAGATTTGTAAGGACAATTTGTCCATCTTTATGTATATGTTATGTCATATGCCGTTACAAGATTGATGGTTGAAAAGATCACATCATCATCAACGAAATCCGAAGATCAAAAGAAGAAGGAATCTGGAAACAGTCAGCCGGACCGGTCCTCCCCAAAATAAAAAGAACCAATCCGCCTAGCCTCGGACCGATCCACTGAAATAAAAAAGGAACCGATCCGACTGCGGACCGATCCGCCCAGGACCGGACCGGACCGCCTTGCAAAATGAGTCCAGAGAGCACCAAACCGATTGCGAACCGAATTGGCTTCAAATTAAAAGAACCGATCCGCCATCGGACCGATCCGCCTGAGGCCCGGACCGATCCGCCCTGGATAAACACTGCCAGATCGTGTAGCAGATTTTTTAGGGTTTTGACTCCTTAATTAAACCACGATCAGTAGTTGGTTTCGATAAGACTTTCCCACGTTTTTCAAAGCATATCAACCCTAAAGTCTTCACCTATTGAGTCCTATGATTCTAGGTTTTTAGATTCACACATCTTCCATATCTATGTGAATCAAGTTTGGTAACCCAAGAACACCATTGCTGTTGTTCAACCCTTGTGAAGTGGACCGTTTCTTCCTCTTTATTGCAGCCCTACTGGAAAGGGATAATTCCAGCCGCGACTACAGAATCCGATACCTGAGGGTAATTCTTAGTCAACTTGTATTTTCATTGTAATCCGATTGTAAGCCGTTTTCTTACAAATTATAGTGAAAATAAATGGTTTTGCCCCTGTGGGGGATTTTTCCTTAATTGCCTGTGTTTGAATGTTCTTGCGTAGATTATTAATTTATTCAATCACATACTGCTGCATGTTTAGGGTTTGTTTGTGTTAAAAAGGTGTTTATTATAATATTTCTTAATTGAATGCAAGCGCCGACTCTTTCAATATCATTCCGCATAGGTTGGCTATCAGACTAGTCTTTCTTGAATCTGGCTCTTCATCTGAATATTTGAAATCATCTCCCCATCTAGTGGCAACGATATTATCTTTCCATTCAACGCCAATGCACTCTACAACTCCTATGGCCTCTTTTTATATCCCTCCCATTAGGTAGGGAAACGCAAGACTGAGGGAACAAGGTACCCTTGTAATTTCAAAGTGTCGAGAAGCTCGGATATGCTACAAATATCACTAGTCTGTCAAAATAAATCTGCCATGATCTGGACCAGGTCATCTAGACTAACTTCGTCGGTTGGCACTACCCAGTTTTATGAATCTCGGGCCCATTTTTTAACTTCTAAGAATAACCCACTGAATTTTTGACAGTAGATGGTCATTTGGGAGGGAAGTTTCAGCCCGAACTCTAGGAGTTGGTTCAACACTTCTGATAATTCCATGTCTTTACCTCCATAATGGGTTCAGATAGCGATGCAGGCTCTGGTGAGGAGTGATAAATTTTGATCAGAAAGGTTGGTAGGGTGTAAGAGGAAATATGGGCATGTTTGTAGAGTTTAAGGATAGTATATGGGCATGATTGGTGATTTACTTGGAATGATTTGGGTGGATGGGTCGAGTTTTGAGTCTTCTTCTAGGAAAATGGCATTTGTGTGACTTAGGAGTGGATTATGGGTAGTGTTTAGTTTAGGATTAGCTGGTGGGGCGATGGTACCCCAGTCAATCAGGATTTGGATTGTGTTTTAGAGATGGAAACATTGGTCAGTGGTATAGCCAGCAGTTTGGTGATAGTCACAATGGGCATCATGTTTGAAATTCTTTGGAAGTATAATTTGGTAACGGATGAGGGTCCCAGGGTTTGATTGAGTTTAGATTTAAGAGATCCTAGTAGACTTTGGAGAAAGGAGCGTGAATCTTGGTATATTCTTTTCGGATTAGTTTTGGGGGTGAGAGATATTGTTGATAGTAGAGACTCCGATACTAGTAGGCTTTTCAAAATTTCTAGAAGCAAACTATCAAGATATTTTCTTTGATTCAACTTCGGTCTTGGAAAGACCTTCTTCAATTTCTACTCGTGCTTCTCAGAGGTATCTAAAGTGAGGGTAATACTGTCCTCTCATTGTTATTCGAACATGGGGTAGGAAATTTTTCTTCACAATGTTGATTTGTTCTTCTTCGAAAGGTCGATTGGTCATGGTAGCTACTTTTTCTCTCCATCTTGCTATGAAGTTGTTGACTGATTCCCTAGGATTCTGTTTAAGTAGCTCTAAGTCACGGAGGGTAACCTCTAGCTCCTCGTTGTACTTGTACTGTGACATGAACTCACGGGGGACATCTTCCCAACTGCGAATTCTAGATTCTTCAATGGATATGAACCAACGGAGGGCGATATCTTTCAAAGTCTACTGGAACATTTGAGCCAGTATTTCTTCGAAATCCCCTAGGAGAGTCATGGCTCGATGATAGCTATGGAGATGAATGATCGGGGGTCCACTGCCTCCAAACTTCTCGATATTGGGCATCTTGAATTTTTTTGGTAACCTGGCTTTAGGATAGGGAGACATGTGGGTGTAGTCCATGTAGTTCCCAGAGATTCTAACCTGGTTGAATTTCTTGGTTAGCATCTTGAGGTCTTCCTTGTCCTTGTTCAGTTCTTCCTCTTTCGGATCAATAGTTACGTATAAATTAGCCTTGGTCTGAGCAAGGCTTGGCATAGGAAGCTGGGTTGGTGGCGGCCTATTAGCAGGAGGAGCACGAAGAGTAGGATGGTATTCTTCAGGAACAAAGATAGGCTCGAGTGAAGGCGGACCCATGGCGCGAGGGAATATGACCTCAGGATCTTCGAGGATAGGGACCTGATTTCTTTTCATCTCATAAACCTCGGTATGAAGGTTGTCAATTTTGGCAGTAAGCTAAGACAGAATCGTCAACAAATTCGGCTGTACATTCGGCACTTGATCCGTATTCTCCATGAAAAGCGGGAGAGTCTCGGACTCAGAGGAAGTAAAGGGGATGACAGAACTTTGGGGCGATTCGACTGAAGACCAAAGCCAATAGGGAGCCAGACCAAGGGTAGGTGATCGACCTGAAAAAAAATGGAGTTTATTTTTTTGGAAAGGAAAAAGGGAAACTTTTATTTTTACAAAAGGAGGAAAAAAAATTTGATTTTTTTTGGGAAAAGATGAGAACGGAAATGTTTTTAGCATTTTTTATTAAAGAAGGGAAAAATGTTTTTGGACACTTTCAGGGAAAAATAGAGAGGAAAAGACCAGAGACGGGTCTCAGCATGATTATTATGTTTATTAGGTTCTCACTTGTATTAAATTCTCCTAAATGCAATAAAAAATATCGGACGGGACTCGAGCCTGGAAAAACTGGGTTCGCAACATATGTAAAGCTATGGTTGGACTTGTAACCAGGATCACGGGCAGGGTCCCGTTTTAAAAATACACAAAAATTTGGGCGGTAGGCTGACCTGAAATTTCGGCAGAGTTTCGGGTCCAAACCGATAATCTAATATGTGTCCTAGGCTTGACACCTATATGCGGGTATGCAGTTTGGTTGGGTGAATTGGAAGGGGTTCCCTCCTTTGGCGTAACTTCCACGATACACGCCTTGCTTTTGAGGAAAATCAGTACGTGTGGACAAGCCATTTGATATACCTGAGTGTAAGTGAAATACCTCACTATATACGTCGTGGGGACGGTATGTGTGAGAGAGAATTCTATATACTCGACGTACGTGAACGAGTTCCCTGCGATTTACCTCCCATAATGAGTCAGTCAGGTGGTACGATGTGCGGGAACCATTCGATAAATGTAGAAGATACTTGGCCAATGGAAGGTGAGAGTCATATTGCTTAGGCTAATTGCGCCGTGTCGGACCAGCGCCCATCACGAAGTGACTCTCCAATTACGGGAAAAAAATTGGTAAATAACAATGCTCTTGGGTGATGTCGTGGGAATCATGCACGATTCTCTTATTAGTATCTTATGGTGAGAGTATATTTCTTGATCATTCAAAACAGGGAGAAAAGTACAAGTACCAATAGTATACTAATTATGGATAAGTTGTGTATGCAATACATGGATATTCGTGATCCTAGGTGCACGTGGTGTGAAGTGTACATGGAGAATCTTCTACAAGTGTGTGAATAGAAGCATAAGCATGAGGTACACACGAATAATAAAGGGGAACATGAAAATCGGGGAATATACAAGAAAATAAAACACCCAAGTGAATAGAGTCTAGCCCTCTTAAAAATTATTCCCAGCAGAGTCATCACTGTGGCCATCCCGATCGGCGCGGCGTTCGTTCCGGGGGGAAAGGAGAAAGAGGATCCCCCCGGGGAAGAAAACTACATCAAAGTCTCGCACCCTTCTTTTCGAAAATGGGGCTTCGGCTGTCGTCGGTGTGGGGTGAATGTAAAGAGATAGAGTCGCTAGACTATTTTGCTCAAAACAGGCAAAAGAATATGTTGCCACCTCAAGAGAGCAGCATCAAGGACAAAACTGATACGTACAAAACATAGAGATCGTAGGTCCGGGGACTAAGTTACGGAATGGAAAGGTGTTAGGCACCTATCCCTCCCTTTCGGCCTCTCATGGGAAAATGTTTATATTTTCCTTTTTATCCCCGTGAAATGTACGCATGTGTTTATATAATGGAGATTGGAATCGTTCGACCCATACCATGGAAAAGATAGGGTGAGACCATCTATAGGAACATTCTCAAAATAATAATAAATGTAGAAGATAGAATATGAGCGTTCATCGCGATATTGATCGTTATTGGGAAACGATATTGTGTGTGGGATAAGACGAGAACAAATACATTATATATATGTATGATGATAATAAGTAATTTTGAGGATTATGAAAAATAAGAGAAATTGGAAAATTAGAAAATTGGACTCGAATCTCGAAATTTAATCCGAGATGCCTACGTAGCCTATAAAGGTGTCACAGTCCACGTAGTTCGAATATAGAATAGGGGTGGGGTTTATCCCATAGATTCGAACGGAATTTTATTGGGTGTGTGCGTGTAGAAAATGTGTTTCTAATTTTGGAAAAAGTGTGGTGGATAATTTCGTTCGAAATTTATGGGTGTAACCCTCTTTTAGTTGTTTTTGGGTTTTTTATGAAAAATAAAGTATGTGCGATATACTAATAAAAGTTTAGATGTTAATATGTATGAAATAGAATGAAACTAGATTATGAAAACAAGAAATTAAAAGAGAGGGAGAAAGAATTGGACCTTTCTTGGAGCTTGAACTTGGATCTTCGATGAACTCATTTGAATGTTGATGAGAGATAATGATATTTGCCAAATTGGGTGTGAAAAAGATGGGGATTTAGGCTTGAATGAGATTTGTCATATGGAACTTCGCTGACTTCGAGAGAATGTTGCTGAGATCAGTGATATTGATGGGTTTTTTGTTGTTTCTAGCAATGAGGTCACGGACCTTATTTATAGGGCCAAGGGGGTTCCGCTCGGTGTACCCCAGGGGGTGCCTATTAACAGGTCACCCATAACACTATGACGATAGGCAGGGTTAAGGACCTACCAATTGGCAATCCCGTGCGGACTTTTCTCGAAAAATAACTATAGAGCACAAACTGTTGATCCAAATCATGTACGGGGCATACCAATAGAAATGTATTTCAGAGGTCTATGAGAGTCCTTTGGACCTCTCCTGGGTCCGGTAGTTGACTTTTGGTTAAATGTGGCTCGGAATCGCATGTCGATCCTTTGGACGGGAGATAGCCGGATGCAAATAGATCGTTCATCCGCATGGTAAGTCAGAATCGCGCACGGGGTGGGTCGTTGGAAAGGTTAGGAGATGTACTTTGACATTCTAAAGAGTTTTTCTCAGTTCGGGAAGTTGACCTTGGTCAACCGGGGCCCAAAAGCATGTGGTGACCTCTCGAAGTAAAACAAATCGTTCGTTTGTACTGCAGTTCAGAATCACGCACGGGGCAGATCTTTAGAAAGGGTATTCAGTGCCCTTTGGAGAATTATTCGGTCTCATTCGAGCTGAAGAGTTGACTTTGGTCAAACAGAGTCAGGGACGCCCGGTGGCCTCAGGATCGATTTTTGAGAGCAAACTGATCGTTCGTCCGAACGTTTATGCTATTTTGTGCACGGAGCAGACCGTTGGAAAGGGTTTTCGGTGTTCTTCAAAGATTCAAAGATATTTTTCTCTGTCGGTGGAGTTAACTGGAGTCAAATGGGGTTCGAGGGTGCCCGATGGTCCCTAGATCAATACTCGGAGTGCGACTTAGATTTATGGTGGAAGGGGGGAGTGCTAGGAGTCTAAGGAGAGACTTAGGGGCTCCTAGAATGTGGTTTCTACACCGTGTATTTAACATGTGCTTGAATGCATGGTGATATACTCAAATCAGTTACTAAAAATCTTGAAGGAGATATTCAGGGACACCTATGACTTGTCTAAAAGTTGGTTAACTTATACAATTCAATTACTTATTTTTACAACTATAAATTGTAAACTCTGACCCGGGGCAAAGGGATGTAACCTCAATCCTTTGAGAGACATTATTAAAGAATAGTAAACTCTTTGTGGACGTACGCAAGTTATTGAACCACGTACACATATTGTTATATGTGTGATTATTTGTCTTCTCCTTAGTTTTGCTTTTTTGATCTTTTATTCTGATAATTCTTGCACTCACATAACATATATAAAATTCAAAATCCTTACACCTTTATTAATACATACAAATCAAAAACCTATTACAAAACCAAATCAAATATTATAAACAAATTATTTATACACATTAAAATATCGACACATTATATTGTGCGAGAGAGAGAGAGAGAGAGAGAGAGAGAGAGAGAGACTAACCGAAGTGTTTTGTTATGGTGCCTTTCGATGCACTACAAAAAAAACTGCTTTTTACTAAGGTGCTCCAACTGTCTCAAAAAGTCATCTGGCCATCTCAAAAGCCTTTTGTGACGCCTTTTGAGACGGCAAATGGGCGTAGTATTAGACCCCCGTTTTAAAAGCTTTTTGAGACGGCAGAAGCCATCTCAAAAAGTTTTTTTGAGACGGAAAATACGCCGTCTCAAAAGGTCACTTCTTATAGGACCCTTTTGAGACGGCAAAAAAACCGTCTTTTAATGTTTTTTTAGAGGCGCCAATAAACGTCCCAAAAGAGTTTTTGAGACGATAAGTTAGCCGTCTCAAAAAGTCCTCATTTATGGAATCCTTTTGATACGGCAAAGAAGTCGTCGTTAATAATTTTTGTGCAAAAATTAAAATTTCATCCATTCCATAATATGCTCAAAATACTTTTAAGCAAAAACTCTTTAAAATAATATATAAAATATTTGACATCCCATTTCAACAAATATAAAATATAATCTTCCATTCAACTTAAATTATAGTCCATACAAAGATAAAATAGACAATTTCAACATTGTGACCATCACACAAAATATCTATACAAAATTTCACTTGTCTCATTAGAACAAATACATAAAAACCAATGTATTCCAAACATAAACTAATGAAAGTAAACTTTCAATCTTAAAGCAAACGATCTCCATCAAAACTTGTCTTGCCTTGTCCACAAAAGATTTCGGTCTGCAATAAAATTTATTCAGTGTCAGTTACCGTAAACAAAGAAGTAATCTTTTTTTAATAATTCCTATTGATGACAATATTTAAAAAAATTATCAAATTTGTATATCTTCATTTTTTTTTAATTTTAAACACTTAATATTTTTTAAAAAATTCAACAGAGTCTTCTCTGTTTATTCATGAAAACCAACCTGTTTAAACAAAAAAATTAACTCAAAAACAACTATAGAAACATCCACAACATTGTAAACAACTAAGAGCGAAATAGCCACTAACATATATCCTACCTAATACTCCACCAAACTAAATATCTCTACAAAATTTAACTTATCTCATTAGAATACATACTCACAATCTTGAAGCAAACGATCTCAATCAAAACGTGTCTTTCCTTGTCCACAAAAGATTTCGACCTGCAATAAAATTAATTCAGTGCAAGTTACCATAAACAAAGAAGTAATCTTTTTTAATAATTCCTATTGATGACAATCTTTAAAAAAATTATCAAATTTGTATGTCTTTGTTTTATTTACTTTTAAACACTTAAATTTTAAAAAAATTCGACAAAGTCTCCTTTGTTTATTCATAAAAACCAACATGTTTAAACATATAAATTAACTCAAAAATAACTATAGAAATAGCCACAACATTGTAAATAACTAACATCCAAATAGCTAAAACATATATCCTACCTAACACTTCATCAAATACATATATAAAAATAAAATAAAGATGTGTCATTACCTAGTCGGTATGGGCCGTTGAGGTAATGGAAGCATGATTAGGGATAATACTCTGAAACAAACTCTGCATTTCACTTCTCATGTCAGTTTTCATCTGTAAGAGTGCTTGTTGGTGGCGAAATTCTATTTCTTCAAGCTCGTGTCGATGCCTAGCCTCTCGATCTTCAACGACTTGTCTAGCTCTACCCTCTCGATCTTCAGCGTCTTTCTTAAGTTAATTAATATCCTCCAATAATGCAAGAGATGAAATTTTTTGTGTAGATGTTGGCCTAATGCCTCCTCCCTTTGGTAAAGTATAACCATGGCCTCCTTGTCCTACCATATCCTTAAAAATCTCATTACTCGCTTTCGAATCATTTCTCTTCTCTTCTGGTAGGTCATTTAGTCGTCTCTCGAGCATTGTCTACCAATTAAACATATATTTTAAAAACTAATGAATTTAATATAAACATATATTATAAATTAATGAATGGCTTTAGTTAGCATATATACATACCTCTCTATCTGATGACCCATCTTCAACATTGAAAGGTTTATTATTCGGAGCCCGAGTGGCTTGCCACATGCTGATTTCATCAACGGGTTGTCCTGCCTCTACCCTCTAAGAAAAATAATGTATATATTAATATTTATTTAACTAAAAATTATAAGTGTTGATAATACAAGAATTCTAACCTCCTTGGTACTTTTTTCATGTGGCTTTCGCCCAGTCCTTGAGTAAGCACATTCACCTTCACGGTTCTTTGAGTTTTGCTTTGCTATATCCTATAAAAAAGTTAGAGAAATTAATAAATTTGATATTACTATTGAAGTAGATGTAAATAGACTCATCTTAAACTTAATGAGTTGTCATACAATTATTTTCTTTATACCCCAATACTTCACTATAGTATGCTATTGAAGTTTGTCAACTCGAGGGGGCGTATTTTTCAACCGCTCTTCATCGGTTTGAAACTTTTCATAGTGATCTATCTTCAATCGGTACTTCCATTGCCTCCAAGCAGCTCCCATCCTAGAAAAGAAAATTGGTTTAAAACCTTCTGGTGTATTTGTGTTTTCCTTAAAATTTACAACGAAACAAATAAATATTGAATTAATAAATTGGTTAGAAATTTAACAAAATCATATATAACGAAACAAATAAATCATATTGAATTAATGAACTACCTTCACTTCATTCCAAATACCCTCAAGAGTGTCATCTTTTGCCTCGGTCCAATATAACATTGTCAATGGAAACAAATTTCCACTCCTAGTATAGTAGCCTAACTGCGACATCAATTTGCATTCAAGCCTACAAACTGGCTAACAAAGCTCATTCCATTATAGTATCTTCTTTTTCTTATTATCCCATTCAATCCAAGGCCTGGAAGCTTTTCTAACATTTTTCGCATTAGTCGGGGTACTCTCTGTACCTAAACAAATATTCGATAAACTATTATTATGTGAAATATAATATCAAACCAGTGTGATAAAAAAAGTGCATTGCTAACATATGATATACCTGCGGGCTTCTCAACATCTAAAGTCGAGTCATTGTTTGAAGGATTAACATTTTCTCGTAGATCATTAATTTGCTCGATATATTGGGTTTGTTGGCATGTAGGGCTCTGAAATAAAGAAATATGAACCCTTGAGTTGCGATGTGACGTGTCTGACTGGGGTGCCACTAGGGTCGTTTGTTGGGGTTGCAACACTTCAATAGGGTGGGATATCAATATATGCGTCTCTAAATCATCTTCCACTAGTGTTGTGAATGGTTATTTCTCAAGTGATCTTTCCTCGGCAACGATATCGCACATATTCATATGACGTCGACGCTTTCCTACCATGTATATGTATACGTACATATAACATACATAATCAATTAAATTACGCAATAATAAAATTGAGAGAGGGAGCAATCGTGTTAATTCTACATGAAACAAACATGAATTTGTAATTGGGTTATTGATCCATACCTCTCTGAATCGTTTTCCACTGGGGTTGTGAGTGGTTGTCTTTCCTCGCCTATGAGACCACACATATTCAATCGACGTCAACGCTTCGTTGTCATGGATCTTCATGTGTACATAATAGGTGCAATAAGACACGAACATAAACAATTATGATGAAGTACAGTGAACTCTAACTATAGCTAACTAACTGATAACAAACTCAAGAAATTATCCTATGATTTTTAGATTTCTTAATTTCAACTATAAATTCTGTAAGCATTTGAATAACTATTGATTGCCCAGAATATCATTTACAAGTGTACATATAAGACACTTACGAGGAATAAATCGAGCTATCTAACATTAGAAAAACATCATTTGCTTGATTTTTATGAGCTACATAATAGGACAGTAACTGCTCTATAGAAGACCACTCACAACCCCAGTGGTAACTTGTTAATTGACAATTAGGATAACAAACTCCTTGTTGATTGAAAATCAGGATAACAAACTCCTTTGTAGGAGCATCAAGCCTGAGGCAGATTTTGTTTCGCACCTCATTCTTGTACCTCTACCTCTCATACTCTGTGGGCGACACGGCCATGGCACTTGTGGTTCGCCAAGCCAGGGCATCTTGTCTTGTCTCTGATCTTTTCATTTTATGCTCAAGGCCGAGAAAGAGAGCTGGATGGTTGGCTTGGATAGACCTTTGCTTTGTGCTAGTTTGGATTTTGAACTAATTCTAGGTTTGCATCCTACCAAAAGATGACGGCAGACTGCAGAAGGCTTACAGATTTCCTTGAAATAAGAAGGGGAGATGATCGCGGATTATGGCATGAAAAAAAAACACTGGAATAAGGCCGCAGTGAGTAGAAGTTTTGTAGACTCCTAGAGGCCACGGAGAACATTACGGAGTTGGTTGCCAAAGGTTGAAAAAGCCTTAGTAAAGGCAGAGGTTGGACCTACCTTCTGGGCAATGGATACCCCTTGTACCAAGGTTTCGATTGAGCTTTTGTGAATTGGGTTGAGGGGTGGAATTTACACACTTTTGCACTTGTGTCTATTCCCCCAATAGTGGCATCAGTTAATTGATCTATCATACTCTATTGATTTATTTTTTATATTTGTAGATATTGTGGTATTAAACATTGTTGTAGGTGTCGGCAATTGCAATTAATTCTTGAGTGCGAATTCTAGTAATTCCTTCGATTCCACGAATTAGTGGGATGAGATGTGGTTTTGAGGTTGCGCACAGGTTGGAAAGAGGTTGAGGTATTAGTTTTAGTTTGTGGTAGTATTTTTAAGTCAATCTATACTTTGGGGGCAGAGAAGTTTCGAGGTCTTATAGTAAGTCGCCATCTAGCGCTGGGCTTGCCCTTGATTACACTAAGCATGTGAGCCGAGCTAGTGCTTGGCCACCACAAAATATACATCCAAATTAGATAAAAATTTAAAAAAATAGCAGTTTTCTATGGAACCCCTAAGAACTAACATACATTAGACACAAAGGTTCCTTCTCGAGACTATACAAAAGATTATAGAGGAGAATTAGAAAATAAGAACACACAAAGAACAAATATCTGTTGGATTTAGTATCACTTTGTTAATTTTTTAGGCATATTTCAGTAATATTGGAAAGAGTATCAACACCACCTCAAATATAAATCAATAAAGCATATAGAAGATAGTAGCAATTAGATCCTAATCAAACCATATCACGTATCAGTATTCTTCCCCAAATTGGCAGCCAACTCAAGATATATTATCAAACCATTTGTAATTGATGGAAACTATAAAATCTCTATGCATTCGGCCATCGCCCAGCTTGATTGAGAGTCACCAAACTTATACTAGCATCACTAAATAACCCAAATTGGTCACTGTCTAACCCCAATTGGTCACTGATCAGGAGCTCAATCAGGCCACGATTTTGACTGTGCCTACCATAGACTTAGAAATTTTTATAATCTATCCCAAACTTCTGATTTCTTTCCCTCTTAAACACTAATGGTCAAAACTGGATTGTGTTATTTCAACACCATATATTAAAAATATTAGGGCAACTATAAGCATATCCGACTCAGAAAGGGATGCAATAATTTTTCTTCCACCACTCGTTGCCTATGGAATTTTCTGAAAATCTTACTGCTCAGTATGAATTTCTGTAAAAGCCTATTCCTAATGGATTCATAACTGTCAAGAAGTACTGTGGGAAGAAACAAAGTGTGCCTTCAAACCACACCGTGCTTATTAGATTAACATTTGCATGCGTGTAAAGCCCACCACACATTTTGAACTTAAAAGAAAAGTTTGATGTTTTGGGGATTTAAACTTAGATGAAAACATGATTTGTTCTTTTTAGCAAGTCTTCAAGCTTTTGTTGATTAATAAAGAAATGGTTTTTGTAAATGAGCATATTCCTAATCACAGAAACATATTTTTTATTTGATTTTGTAACGAATAAATTGAGGACCGGACTACTTTAATAGTCATAATAGAAATATCCAATTCAGTAATGTAGCTGGTATTTCTAGAAGGATCAGATGGGCTTTAATGTGGTACACATACATACTGAAAATATATGCATAAGATAACATCAAGTTTTAAAATTTAAATAAATGGACAACATGCATAATAATGTCTTCACATTGTTCTAATATTTGACATCAAACAAATCAAAAACAAAAGGTAGTTAATTTAGGATTACATTCCCCTCAAGCATTGCCCCTCCCAATTTCATCATCATCATCATCATCCTCTGGGACACTTGGGTCAACTATTCATCCATTTGCTCCTTGTCTCACCCACCTTACAGTTTCATCTTCATAGAAATTTTTCATGTTAAATGGCTCATCTCCATTGACCAATAATTCTTCTTCGGTCATCGTGTACCTATCAAATTGATCTCTTGGTGACATATGAACAACAACGTGCCAATCTTGTTCCATAGGATCCTGCACATAAAATACTTATTCTGCTTGAGATGCGAAGATGAAAGGTTCATCACTCTCTCAACCATCCTTATATTTCAAATGCTTGAAGTTCACTAGCGTAAAGTTGAACTCATCCACTTTTGTGCCCATGCGATTTTCAACCCAATCACACTTGAATAACACAAACTTCATGCCATTAACATATTGAACTTCAATGAAGTCTGTCGGCTCCCCGTAGGATATAATGTTGCCTGTAGTAGGATTTTTATCTTTTCGACTTGAATAGCTCCTTTCTTCGGCTTTTATAACAACGCCTCTATTTTGAGTTTTTCTTCGCATATCAACTTTCTTCATTCGAAATCGAAAAGCTCCAATAATATAAGATTTGAATCTAACTGCATCTTTGAGGGGCCCTAAAGATAAGAATTTGATTTCATTGGATAGTTCAACTCCATCGGCTACCATTCTACTCACCTATAGTATTTTGAAATAAATGTCAATAAACAAATATAATCTTTATTTATAATTCAAGTATTTGTTATGACTTTTTACTTACATGATCCTTAAACCATATGTGGAACTCTTCGTTGTGAAGACGATTAACATGATGCTTTTGTGAATTGTGAGGGTAAATTGATGAAAGCTCTGCGAGATGTTTTCTAAAAAATACAAGCGTAGTCATATATTTATTTCATATAAAACTATAAAAAGAGTTTTTACAAAATCCAACTATGTATAATGAAACTTACTGAATGAATGGTGTCACTGACTCTGTGTTGGTAAGAACATACCGATGAGCTTGCGTATATATTACTTGATCAACCTCAAATGGAAATTTTTTCCCAAGTTCACGACCATCCATACCCCCCTTATCATCATTTCTAGACGGTCGGTTAGACTTGGTTTCCACACCAATGTACCGCGAGCAAAAACTCATGCATTTCTCCAAAAGAATAGAGTTGGCGATCGAGGCCTCTGGATGAGCTCGATTACGAACGTATAGTTTTAACGTGTGGATATACCTTTCAATTAGATACATCTAATGGTAAAGGACATAACCAACAATTAGGAGTTCATTGGCCAAATGTATAGGCAAGTGTTCCATCACATCAAAAAAACTCGGCGGGAATATCTTCTCAAGGCTACAAAGTGTAAGAGCCATCCGATCTTCAAACTTTTCCAAATCAGCTGGGGTAACTGCACTTGAGCACAATATCACGAAGGAATTTCTTAATTCAATTAAGGCTTTGACAATATGCTTTGGCAATACCCTTCGCGCTGCTATAGGAAGTAATTTTTGCAATAAAATGTGATTATCATGGCTTTTTAATCCTGAAATTTTCCTTTCTTTCATATTCACGCACCGTGAAATGTTCGACGAGTGACCATCGGGAGTTTTAACATCCCACAACACTTTCAAAAAAATGGCCTTCTCCTTGTTACTCATCGTGAATTCTGTTGGGGGAATGTACTCTAAATTTGTCCCCCGTGGTTGAGGATGTAACTCAGATCTAATATTCAATTTTTTGAGGCCTTTTTGAGACTTTAAATTGTCCTTTGTCTTTCCTTTAGTACCTAACAGTGTAAATAAGACATTATCACACACGTTCTTCTCAATATGCATGACATCGAGATTGTGGGGAGTAAGATTATCCTTCCAGTACGACAAATAAAAAAATACTTTTCTTCTTCCAACCCATTCTAGGTTTCAACACTTTCTTTGTTTTCTTTTCTAGTGCCTCTATTTCCCTCCTTCTTAAGACATCTTCCACCTTATATTCAGTTTTAATGTCAAGATCATTCAACTATTGCAACACTTGCAATCCCGAAAGTTTTAATGGGGCCGATCGTAATTCTACCCTCCCATTAAATGGTGTCTTCTGCCGAAGAAACGTATGGCGAGGGTCTAAGAATCGACGATGACACCAATAACAGAACTTCTTACCATACTTTAATCGCATTGCCTGATGGTCTTCGTTACAATAAGGACAAGCAAATGTACCTTTTTTGCTCCATCCTGATAACATGGCATATGCAGGGAAATCATTAATAGTCCACATCAAAGATGCATGCAATTGAAATAACTCCTTACTAGATGCATCGTAAGTGCGTACACCATCATTCCATAGCTCAATCAAATCATCAATCAATGATTGTAAAAATGCATCGATCTTATCTTCGGGTCCATTTGGTCCATCTATAAGTATAAACAAAATCAAATTAGGTTGCTTCATGCACAACCACGGAGCTAAATTATAAATAATGAGGATAACAGGCCATGTACTGCGCTTAATGCTCATATTACCAAACGGATTAAATCCATCAGAAGCTAACCCAAGTCTAACATTGCGACTGTCTCTCGCAAAAGATGGGTTTTTTTCATCAAATGTTTTCCAAGTACGAGAGTCTGCTGGATGCCTCAAGACACCATCATCAATCCATTCCTCGGCATGCCATTTCATTAGAGGATCTGAATGGGATAACCAAAATAATTTCTGCAATCTAGGTTTTAAAGGGAAATACCTTACTTTCTTTAAGGCTACTTTCGGGCCTTGGACACTCACACTTGAATCATCATCTTTATATAGAGAAGATCCGCATATGTCACACTTTCATGATTTTTAGCTTGATTTCGAAACAGCATACAATTGTTTGGGCACGCATCCCACGTCTCGTACTTGAATCCCAAGTCCTTTGTTAGCTTGTTGGCTTGGTAGTAAGGCTTCGGAATTCTAGCACTCGAAAATACCCTCCCCAAAAAACCCAACAACTTAGTGAAAGAACAATTTGTCCAACCATTAAGTTGCTTCATGTGCAAGAGTTCAACAATAAATGACAATTCCGTAATCCCCTCTGGATAATTTTCATACAAATCGCAATGCGCCTCTTTCAAAAGTCTAGAATACTCTGGAACATTTTCATCTGATTCGAAGACTTCTTCGGTTCTACATTCCTCATCATTACTCATATTGTCATATGTGTGAGGAATACCCCTTCCCTATTGAACCATTATAACCATGGAATCTCGAGCATTCAATTCAACGAGTATATCATCAACTAGCATATCATCCCGTAAAGAATTCATATTGCTTCCTACACCACCAAAAGTCTCTCCATGGAAAACCCAAACCTTATAAGTCTTGTCAAAACCATACATCTCAAGGTGATTTCTCACCATTTGTCGGGTGTGGTATACTCGATTTTCACATCTCTTACATGGGCAATAGATTTATGTAGTCCCAATGTTCTTGTTTTCGTATGCATAGTTAAGAAATCCTTCAATCCCGTTAATGTATTCTTTTGAACACTGACTACGTAAATTAATCCAACTCTTATCCATGATACCTAAAAATGAAAAAGCAAATGATTCCCAACAATTTGATACATAAATTCAAAAAATTCAATAGCAAACTAATTTAAATAATGATAATTATATAACCCAACAATTCAACGCATCAATTTTAATATCTACATCATTAAAAAGTCACAATCAACATAAAAAGACAATAAAGGAAAGAATGTTATGCAATTAAAAATTCACACAATCAACATTTTAGTACTAGTGCACCAAATCTTAAGAAATGACAGCATCCAATGCAATTAAAAAGTCACACAATCAACATTTTAGCATCTACATCATTAAACATTTATACGTAAAAAAAATCAACCAACATACCCATTTTCATCCTCGCTTGAATCACGACGTTCATCTTCTCCTTTGTATGGCACTTACACTTCATTGTCAACCAATTTTTTTATTATTCTTTTATTTACTTTTCCTACTTTTAGTGCGATCCCGCATTGCCGAATACAATTTATGGACTCCCAATTCTATCAATTTTTTTCTATTCTCTTCTATTTTCTTCAACCTCTGCCTCTCATACTCCTTTAATGTTGTAAACATTTTTTGATAAAAGATATGTGATTAGATAATAAATGAGGCAAAGAGAGAATGAAAAATTAAGTTTTCTTTTTAGATTCTTTAAATATCGTGATATTACTTTTTTGTGTGTACTAATTCTTTTATAAACTAGAATTTTAACGAATACCACCTCATATGTTGGAGCTTGTGTCCCAATACTTAGGGTCCGTTTGATTGGCGTTGAATTGTTTTCCATGGAAAATACTCATTTTTTACTTTTGAGGTGCTTGATTTCATATGCATTCTATTAGAACACTACTTATAAATATAAAAAGTGTTCCATATGTTTATCAATTTCACAAAAAAAATTCTCACACACTACCTAAAGAACTGATTTCCATGGAAAACTTCAAAAGTAAGACCAAATCCCTCTTATCTTTTCCACACATTTTCTTGCCTATATTAAAAATGAACTATTTCTCAACCATTTTCCAACTTTGTAATCAAACACAACCTTAGTAACTTTTATGTTAAAGATTTATCATTTGATATGGTATTAGATGTAACAAAAAAAAATAGGGCTTTGAGGTTATTAGTCCCCTTTTTTAAAAGAAATTAGCTAGCCATCTCATGAGATTTTTATTTTGTTATTAGTCCTATGTAAAGATACGTGGCTTTCACTCCATTAAATTAGGGCATAAAAAATCAATAGCACAATCCACTAACTAATGCAGTTGTTAACAGTTATGGGATTTTTTACCAAAGAAAAAAAATAAAGGATGGGCTCCAAAAAGACATTGTCGAAACAGGACTAATGCCAAAATACCTAAAAAAATATATGGTATTGGATAACATTGGTGATTTTTTCAGCGGTGATGCATTAATTTGGGCCATCACATATATCACAAAATAAAATCATAATCAAATAGTAAATCAAATTAATAGCATGAACTACTTGCAAATGCCATGAATTAATTAACACAAACATACATATCAATAATTCCAACTAAAATTCACACAAACATCCACACAAATATTTTCATAAATTAGTCTTAAAAATAAACTACAACAACTAATTGACAATCCGGGTTTTCAATTGGCTCACCCTCAACCTCCTATCACCACTACAAATCAACAAAAATAATCAGGAATTGCACCCAACACAGATCTATATGTAACTCGAGTAGTAAAACAACGTATATAAAGCCATATACAGACGGAAAAAATACATATACTGATGAAAAAAAACATATGTAACTCTAGTAGTAAAAAAACTAGCGGCTTACCTAGGGCGGTGGTGATAGCTTGTGATTAGGACAACAAGGCTAGGGCTTGATTGCGGTGCGCAGCCAGCGATGAACTGGGCTTACCTAGGGCCAATGTGTGCTCGGGTGAAGAAGAGAGAACAGTCGCGTGGGTGTTATTTTTAGTGTATTTTTTAGTGTCTTTTACATTCTTTTTACTTGGGATTAAAGAAGCGGGAACCTCAAATGTGAGAAGGGGGAACCCAAATATTTTGTGGCTGTCTCATAAAGTATACTTTTTGAGACGGCTATTAATTTTTTGTCTTTTTAGCTACTCTTTTTGAGACGGGGATCAAAAGTTGTCTTAAAAATAATTTTTTTTAAGACTGTTAATTTTAGCCGTCTCAAAAGGTTAATTTTAGAGACCAAAATTTTAACCATCTCAAAAGGTTCCGTAGTAAAAAGCAATTTTTTTTGTAGTGATGGCCGGTGGTGGTTCAGGAGAGAAAGAAAGTCAATGGTGAGTCTAGAAGAGAAATAAATAATGACTGAGTGAAGTGAAAATAACATCCTAATGGGTTCTATTTATACTTGAAATTGGGTCATGATTCAGGCTCGTGAACCAATCCGTAGTCAATTTTGACTAATTTAAATGGTCATGGTTTAGTTATCTTGGACATGGTCCAAAATTGTGACTCCAAAGGTCATCGACATTGGGTCACGATCCAAAATAGTGACCCCATTTATGTGACCATTTTGAATCTCAATGTTGTAATGGATTTATGTTAACATCTTTCAACCGTGACCATTTTCATATTTTTTGTTCATTGTATTTACCCATTGGTTATGTTTATAGGTTGTGACCTATTATGTAACCATCTTGGATCTATTTTTTCGAACATTAAGGTCACAGTTTAATCACGATCGTGGACCGTGAAGATGAGGGTCACGATTTTGAACTGTGACCATACTCTAACCAATTGTTTGTGTAGATCACCCTAAATGGGATCAAAGACTAGTTCATGATTTGTAAGGCATAATCAAGCATTTGTAATGTGATCACCTTCGTCATGATCCAAATTTGTGAACACATTATCGTGGATATTTCCAATTTTTAGCATATATGATTCTCTTCATATTCTCATGATCCCAAATGAACTTATCCTAACTATAGTCTCCACTGAACATGTGGCATCTCCTTATTCCTTAAAATATGGACCTTAGGTTTCAAATGTGGGTTGTCTCCTCAATGTATAAAAGATAGACATCTAATTGAATATCCTCTAAGTCAATATGGTGGTACGCAGCCTTACCTCTTAAGAATCTACTAGCATCGATACATCAAACATGTTATGTAACTGAGCTATATGGTCTGGAAGCATTAAATAATGAGTGAGAAACCCTACATGATCAGTGATGATAAACGTTCCATTATACCTTGGGGAAAACTTGCTCGTGTATTTTAATACCGGGTTGATTTTAGTCTAGTTATTAAAACATAGCAGGCTGTGAAAACAATTAAATACCATTCCCAACATGAAGAGATCAATATAAACATAAAATAGATATATGAAAACGATATGAAAATCCTCAATATAATCTCATAAGAAGAAGTCAACAATCATCAAAGATAGGGATGATAATATCCCATAATAGATCCTCAATACAAATCACAAATGAAACTTAGGTGATAGGTGCCAAAGGTAAAATCATATAATACATGCCAACCAAAAATATCTCAAAGTAACTAAACTAAATGGAAAAACCATAGTTAAAGAAGATAGAGACCCATATCATCTTTAAAGCTGAAATCCTAAATGAGAGAGATGAATAGTGGAAAAGAGGAAAGATAAGTGGGAGGTCCACTCTAGCACCTAAAAGACACCGCGTAAAAAATGGGTCGAAACCCTACCAAGTAGCTTAACTACCCAAATCAAAGAAGTTGTATATGTAGATGATAGAATTACAGTTTATATAATCCATATAAACTATAGATGATAAAATTACAACTCATAACCATGAGGTATGCCAAATTAAAACCTCATACCATCCAAAAATGACTTCTTCATAGTGTCGTAATTCCTGTATCCACCCAGCCACACAACGCTGGAACTCCACAATGCAGTTTGATGCAAAAATAACCCATAATAAATCTTGCTCATCAAGTATCTCAACATAAGTGTGTTCTTTTTCGGCACTCACCCTTTCATTCTTGTTTCTCATGTTTATTTATAAAAAACATTCTCAAGTTCACACATATTTTATCATTACGTGCTAAATCATCAGTACCTAATTACCCAACCCTCGAGTTTTTATACATTAGAGCCTTCAGGTGTGTTTTAATCCATTATATAAGGAGTTAAAGGGATAACAAGCCTATAAGTAACTTCTCGTAATATAAAGCATTAAAGTAATGGTATATTAATTTTATTAAGTATTTTGAGTAATCATTCCTACCCGTTACTAAACTCTATGCATGGGACGCCCACCCAAAGTAAATCCAAATAAAGAACCCCCGATACACTTCAATTTAAATAAGTTATGTTATGAAAATTAAATTAAGGGTTTTTTATAAGGAGTTAAATTAAGAGAATGAATGTTCAAATATTCCACAATCCACAACCAAACCAACTCATCCAACATAACTATTCAACATGAAATCCAATAAACAACACAATTTCTCCCGCACTCCTTATATCTCGTATAGATGATTAATTAGTTATCAAAAACAAAAAAATATATCAAGTTAAGGCTCATAGTATGTTCTTGCATATAAAGGGGTATGTAACTAAAATTCCAACGACATAATTCATCATGAGGATTTCATTTATAATTCAAGTTTTTCAAATTAATCTAAGCCTAGTTCCCGTAGGCCACAACACCATAAATAAGGTGCACATACAAAATTTCATCAATTTAGTAAATTACATCTAAGACTATTACCATTGAATCATAAGTTACAAACCTAATAAACATGTGAAAATTTCAATATTTATCAATTCTAAATTAGGTACATATTATCCATTTTTAACCTTAAGTAGTCAATTCTTAAAAATTGAGGTTACAAACCCTATAATGCCAAAATCATAATTTTAGGGACAATATTCAATTTCTACATTTATTAAGGCTCAAAACTCAATATCAATCGTATGAAAATAATTGATTTCATCTAATTAAACAACATATTAGAAAGTTATAATTTTTCAAGGGTTTTAAATTGATTTTAACACTACAATTAAGTTTAGGAAAAATTTAGCATATATAAATGGAGAAGAGTATAAAAAAACTTGCCTCGAATGACAAATGAACTTGATTTGATTATAATGAGAAAGACCTTGATTTGGATTTATTATTACCATAATACACAAGTAATAATTAATTCAATTTATGAATTTATATATCAACTAGTAAATAATAAATAAATACCATAAAATATGCGGTACGATGCAAAATGGGGCTATAATGTGAGTGATTGTACCCATTAGTTAGGTTATCCATTGGATAAGTTTGGAAATATTTGAGAAAGGTTTGGAGATTTATAAGCTAATGTAAAAATAAGGTCAATGAAAGTGATAAAATTGAGTTTTTTTTTTTTTATCAAAGAGGGAGAGTACCCCCACTCGTTTTATTTATAAAATATTATAGAAATAGCCTCTTCGTGGCTTACAAACTCAAGATCTAAACTAATTTCTAGAGGATGGGTCCATTACTCTAGAATGAACGCTTAAAAACATGGGGATTTATTCTTATCCCCATTACATGACAAGAAACTTTTAAAAAAGAATAAACATGGGGATTTATAATTCATCCCCATTACAAAATGAAAGCTAAAGAATATTTAAATTTGGGGATTTATAGTCATCCCCATTACAATTTCTTGATTCTGATTCTAATATTTGGAAGATTTTGTCTATTCATATTGAGGTGTACATTAACCAAAGTTGGAAAAGTATTGAAGCACCAGTAATATTCATCCATAGGAGTTATTGAGGCTCTTGAAGCTAAGTAATCAGCTACTGCATTATTTTCCCTCCAAGTATGGCTAATTTTGAAGTATGGTGGATAATTGATACTTTCAAAGATATATAATGACGACTAAGGAGGTTTTTCTTTCTTCAAGATAGTATCAACTAATGTTTTGCAATTAGATTTTATGTATACATTAGAAATATTCAATTGATTTGATCCCTTCTTATAAAGCCATTGCCTCTGCATTGAATGAGGTTTGTATACCAATAGACTTAGCAAAAGCACCTATAAATTTACCTTGAGAATCCCTTAGGACATCTCCAATACCACTTGGACCTGGATTATTCTTAGAAGCACCATCAAAGTTATGTTTGAATGTTCCTAAAGGTGGTTTACTCCATTGACACTTAATTAAATGAATCTTATTTGGTATAATTTTAATATTGAAAGTTTTAGATATAGAATCATCTTTAGGAGATATTTTATCATAAAACTTAAAATATTCAGGAATATTAGAAGACAAGGAGATCACATTTTGGACAATTTGGTTTGAAGAACTTTGAAATTTTCAAATAAATTTTTATTTCTGGCTTTCCAAATTTCCCAATAAATTACTTTAGGAATCAGAGTCAAAATTTATAATATCTTTTAGGACAATGTAACCACCATGAGAGCATAATAGACCTACAAGAAGATATGTCAAGGGACAAACCAAAAATAGTGGTAAAGAACTTCCACACCTCAGAGGCAATGTTACATTCAATTAGGACATGATAACAACTATCCTCAGCACCCTTACAAAATCTACATATTGAAGCAAGTCTAATTCCTCTATTTTGAATGTCTTATTCAAATAAAACTGAATGGTTTAAGATTTTCTAGGTAAAATTGGATAATTTCATAGGGCATTCTTTAATCCAATTTATTTTCCAAGAATTGGATAAAATTGGGTGCTTAAATATAACTCTCAACCATCATTATCCACTTATCTTCATTTTATACAAAACCTAAACTAAAAAATAGGAGAGGCTAGAGAGGGAGGCATTTAGGAAGTTGAGGTAACAAGGCCTCAAATAGGATATCTTGAAGACACTAAGGAGGAAATTGAGTATTATCAACCAAGAACAACCATCCTCCCAAGTCAAGTTAGAAAATTCATAAACAAAATCAAAGGCATAACTTTGTCCTACTATTCTCTTTTGCATTCATATAATAGTAATAGAATCATGATTAGGAAATATTAAATATAATAAGTTGACTCAATATAATTCGAATCTAAATTGTCTGTACCTATTTGGATATTGTAATACCTTAGGTTTTTATCATGTGTGTAATTTGTCAAAGTATGATACCTTATTATAATAGACTATAAAGATCTAAATGTATTCTACTATTGATTATGCATATTAAATTTGTATGAAAAAAATATTTTAAATGAGAGTATATAATGAGTATTGCGCTTAGTAGTGAGCGAGGGTGAATAGAATGAATATTAACAAAATTTATAAGCTTGGTTGTAACGACCTTGTGCAAATATTACTTTACGATGATATCTTAAAAAAAATATGTTAATAAGTTATGAAACACGAGTACATATTTTAAAACCATAGTGATTGTATTCAAAGAATAATATTGAAGTAGAAGGAACATGAAATTACTTGGGTAAAGTTATTCAAAATATAGACCATTGGACCTGGAAACAATAAAATGGCTAGTGAATGTGCGTAAGAGATCATGTGTTATATACTTTAAACCACATGGAGTGTAAAATAATGATATTAATTCCTTAATAAAAGTATAAAAAGAACAAATGCTATATTTTGTATACGAGTTGAAAGTTAGAAGAATAATTATTTAAAAGCGTGTAAGATTGAAGATATTCACTGGAATTGAGTTAAAGGTATATTTTGGTGAAGAAACATAATATTATATTTTATGGAAACTTGGGAATTATAATGTTATATAATGGTTAACATTATAACTAAGGTTAAGATCTATAATAAAGGTAAAATAAGAACATTAGTAGTTATTGCAGATGTTTAAATTTAATACGTGAAATGGTCAGATATATAAATAAAATTCTTAAATTATTAGTCGTTATCTCATAATTGATTCATATATGAGTTCAAAGTGAATTATTCAAAGTGAGAGAAAAGAATAATAGGAGTTGAGATGAACGTCTTTAATAGTAAAATTACATGTAGTACATAATACTCTTGTGATATTTTGGGATGCTTATATCAATAGTAAAGTTGAGAGGAAGAGTTAAAGAGTTGGAAGTTTAAAATATTAAGGAGTCATCTCCAGAGTGTGTGTTTTGACAATGAGTTTCTTATTGGATAAAACACAATAGTTTTTTATGAGAATCGAATATGTATTTTATAATGACGTATGGTAAATTATTGATATCTAGCATAAACGATAACTTATTGAAAGTTATTAAATTAGAGAAGAGATGGTGAATGTATATGTGAGTGCAATTATTATCACAATAAAAAATTAGAAAGCAATATCGAGATGAGAAAGTAAATTATCACACATAACACCAAAAATACGTGGTTTGACAACTTTCCTATGTTCACAGAAAGATTAATGTATTCTCATTAGTTGTATCAAATAATCGAAGTTACATCCCTTTGTCCTGAGTCAATGTTTACATTTTATAGTTGTCAAAATAAGTGGTTGAATTTTATAAGTATCTCAACCAACTTGTAGATAACTTCTAGATGTCCCTGAATATATCCTCCAAGATTTTTGGTAATCGATTTGAGTATATCTCCATGCATTTATGAACGTGTCAAATATATGGGTATAAAATAACTATTTTTAGTTGGGTTGGGTAGTCCGTTATGCGTATTAGGCTGGTCGACTGAAGCATTGGGCTTGAATTAAACAAAGCCCCCACAATTTTCCCTAAAATCTTTGGGCTAAGAAGTTGGGCATATTAATTTTAAATGAGTTTAAGGCCCAAGGCCTAAACTATTTTTAAAATTGGCATGACGATCTTGTAATATTCGAGAACTTTTGAGGGTATGCTCGTCCGAGTATAATTGGAAGTAACATGGATGTAAAACTTGTGATAATGTTGAAATGGCAAGGGCACATTCGTCCTACCAGAAATCTGAAGTGCTAAAATTGTCTTGGGGAACCGTTCCTCATTATTTTTAACTAAAGTTCAAAAGAAGTTCAACAACCATCGTTTAAAACATTTTTTCTCCATAAATTCATTTTATTTCGTCTATTTTCTTCATGGATCTTCTTAAAAGAAAATTTATACAAGAGTTTAGGAAAACTTACAATGTCTCTAAGTGGGTGGGGACCGACTGTGCCCCTATGACCAGAGACATCAGGGACATAGAAGTGGGGCACTGGATCCACACTCTGCTCGTAGTGTAGGGAGTTTAACTTTTACCCCAACCCTCTATTTTTTATTTTTTTTAGCTATTCCGAGGTTGTTCGTTTATAATGTATCCCAAACACTTAGAAGATAATGAACAGTGTGCATAGAATCAACGAACTATATGGGACCAACCTTGAGCTCCCAAAAATTTACTTCTGCTACTTCTGGTTACGTACTACTAATGGTCTGTTGTGCTTAAAGGCCAGGAAGGCTGAGAGCCTTCTAGTTATGAACCAGCCTAACTCCTATAAGGGGTATTGGGAGAAAGATTTTATCGTAAAAAATTGGCAACATCCTCCCTTGCCCGAGGGCGTGAAGTACCGAGGTCTTTGTTTCCCTAATTAGGGGTAGGATCACTTAAGTCCCTGCCCTTCTTCTTGTTGTCTCTTGCTGAACTCTTCCTCTATTATTTTCATTTTCTTGCCTTCTGATGTGTGTTTCCTCCCCTGTTTTGCATCTCGTGACAAGAGCCAAGAACCTTATCTCCGAAAGCTTTGAGTTGTTGATCTCCTCAAAACTTCGAAGGTTAAGGATAGATTTCTGATAGTGAGCACCTCCGTGTAGCAGTTTATCTACTGGAATATAATAACAGAACTTTCAACTTTATTGCTTGGTTGCTCGACGAAATCTCTTAGTTATATCTTTTAGAAGGGGATTCCTCTGGTCCATCTAGGCCAATTGAGTTAGACAAAGAAGAGTATGAGGGAGAAGAAGAAGAAGAAGAAGAAGAAGAAGAAGAAGAAGAAGAAGAAGAAGAAGAAGAAGAAGGAGAAGAAGAAGAAATGGCACCACTAAAGAGGAGATTTATGATTGTGGATAATAAGAACCAAGCCCTGTTGTTCGACAGGATAAAGTGTAAGGACATTTTTATCCATTAATAATTTATTATGTCGCACGTCGTTACACCGTTAAAGAAATTCAAGATTCATACATTCATCAACGAATCCGAATATCAAAAGAAGAAGAGGAATCAAAGTCTGACAGAACCGAACCGGTCCGCCTGAAATAAAAGAACCGATCCGGTCAACCGGACCGATCCACCTCAGACCCGGACCGATCCGACTACTGAAGGCCAGTATACCCCGGACCACAAGCAAACCGATGAAGCCCAAAATAAAAGAACCGATCCGCCTCAACCGGATCGATCCGCCTCAGACCCGGACCGGTCCGCCTGGGATAAACTTAAACAGATCGTGTTCAGATTTTTAAGGCCCGAGACTTCTTATTTAATCCCACTACGGGAAGTGGTTTTCTAAGACTCATACACACGAATTTCAGAGTACAGAATACTCTAAGTCTTCACCTATTGAGCCCTAGACTCTAGGTTTTTGATTCACACAAATTGCCAAACATTTGTGAATGACTTTGCAACCCAGGAACGCAGTTTTGCTGTTCACACCCTTGTGGAGAAGACCGTTCTTCTTCTTCATTGCAGCCCTACTGGAAAGGGATAGTTCCAGCCGCCGACTACAGAATCCTACACCTTAGGGTAATTCTTAGTCACTTGTATTTTCATTGTAATTCGAAATTGTACAGTTACAATATTATAATGAAAATAAATTGTTTTGCCCCTTTGGGGGATTTTTCCTCACAAGCATGTGTTTGAATGTTCTTGCTTTGTTCATTATCGTATTCAATCACATATTGTTGCATGTTTAGGGTTTGTTTGGGTTAAAAGGTGTTTAATATATAATTTGCTCAGTTGAACGCGAGCACATACGTTCTCAAATTGGTATCAGAGCAGGTTAGGCTAATCTATTGCGTATTCCTATTTTCCGCAAAAATTTTCTAAGATATCAATTTTCTGAAAAAATTGATTTTTGAAAAAGTGCGTGTTCAAATGGAGAAGTTATATAATAAAATGCCTGTTTTTTACGGGACGAATTATGCTTATTGGAAAGCCCGAATGAGGTCGTCTTTAAAAGCCATAGATGAAAGGGTTTGGATTTTAGTTGAAAGAGGGTGGACTCCTCCCTCCGTGACTGTTGATAATGTGACCAACTTGAAACCTGACACTTCTTGGACTGATGAAGAATTTAAATGGTCATCTTTTAATTCTAAGGGTCTAAGTGCTATTTCTGGGTCTGTCACTCCTGATGAGTTCAAACGCATAATGACGTGCACCACGTCAAAAGAGGCATGGGATGTTTTACAACTCACCCATGAAGGAACTAATGCTGTGAAAGAATCTAAGTTGCAAAATTGACAACTCAATTTGAAACCATCACCATGCATGAATCTGAATGCTTTGATGAATTTTATGCTAGACTTTCTGACATTGTGAATACTAGCTTTAATCTTGGTGAACATATTCCTAATGCTAGAGTTGTTAAAAAGATTCTTCGTTCTTTACCTAAGCGTTTTATCCCTAAAATCACTGTGCTAAATTCTATGGGTAATTTAAATACGCTAAAATTGGAAGAACTTGTAGGAGATTTGCAAACTTATGAAATTGATATGTTCCCTAAAACTGCTAAATCTAAAGATAAGGGAATTTCACGTAATGCCCAAGAGAGAAGGAGTGAGGGGTCAGCTATAAAAAGGGTAGAGTCGTCTAGAAAGAGAGAGACTGACACGTCAGATTCTGAGTGGGATTTTGACTTAGATGATTTGGCTCTTTTTGCAAAAAATTTCAAGAGGATTCTCAAATCTAAGAAAAATGGCAGTTTTAAAGATAAAAAGAAATTTGAGAAAAATAAGTTTGAAAAGAAAAATGAAAAAGACTCCAAAAATCCTCCTAAGAAAGAAAGTGAGAGATGCTTTGAGTGCGATGGTAGGGGTCATAGAGCTTTTGAGTGTGCCACTCGTCTGAATAGAGAGAAAGGGAAAGCTGCCCTTAATGCTACTCTTAGTGACGACAGTGAGGTCGATACGGTGGATTCAGGAGATGAGTCACCGCATGAGTGTAACTTCACCGCATTCATGGCCAGTCAAGTGAACACTCCTAGTTCTCCTCACGACGATGAAGATGATGCTTCACAGGGACACCTCGATAGTGAGATCGATGTGAGTGAGGGGGAGGATGACTCAAGTGAGAGCGAGAGTGATATTCAACGCGCCTACGCTGAGTTATATTCTGAGTCTTTTAAAACTAAAAAATGTAACAAAGCGCTAGTTCTTATGATCACCGGCTTAGAGGATGATTTAAGAAAGGCGATAGAAAGAGAGTCCTCCACCTTCACCGCCCTGAGAGGGAGAATCTGCCTGCGTCGAGAAAGAGAGTTTGTTTAGAGAGAGAGAGTGTTTCTAAGAAAGAAAGAGGGGACTTGACTAAACAAGTGGCTAGTCTTACGAGTGAGCTCCATTCCTCCGTGGAGACTCGAAAGAAACTTGAAGCCCTTGTTGCCCAGCTGACTCATGATCTTGAGAAAGCACGGGAAGTCAAGGTTCAAATCGAGGACAGTTATGGGAAGATGGGAAAGATGATCCTCGGCCCCACTTTAGGTTTTGGTGATCGGCAAGGAATTGGATATGATGGTGCCTACACGTCCCAAATTGCACCTAGACCAGTTCCTGAGTTTACTACAACTCCTTATGGTCACCGTCAAAAACCTCGAAGGAGAGTTCGACCAAGAAAAACAAACCAAGGTCCGCCTTTGACTGTGTTCTTTTGTACTTATTGCAAAAGAAAAGGCCACCTTAGGGAGTCTTGCTATAGCATGGTCCGGACATGACGTACTAATGCTCCACCACGTCATACTGATGAGTTTTCTAGTCTGAGAGAGCGAGTTGAGTTCTTAGCTGCCACGACCCAGAGTTTAATGGAAGAATTCCTACGGATGTCTTTGCCGTTAGTGAATGCTACTCACATTCCAGCTAAAACCAACAACAACAAAGGCAAACAAAAGGTCATCTCTGGTTGGGTACCTAAGAAAGATAAAAAGGCCTTCGTTGTTCATGTTGCTCTCAAAGCACACAATACCTCACAGTGGTATTTTGATAGTGGATGCTCCAGACATATGACAGGTGATGCCTCATTTTTTATGACTCTTGAGGATTATTAGGATGGCAGAGTCACCTTTGGAGATGGGAGCAAGTCTAGCATTATAGGACGTGGTACTGTCGAGTTACCTGGATTTCCTAAGCTAGAAAATATTTTGTACGTCAAAGGTTTGAAAGCAAACCTTCTCAGCATTAGCCAACTGTGCGACACTGACTTTGAAGTAAAGTTTGACCGGGATACCTGTAAAGTCTATAATCAAGCCGGTAAACTTTTGATGCAAGGGGTGAGGACCGAGGATAATTGCTATGGGACTGAGCCCACATCCTCACTTGTCTGCAACAGCGCCACGATCACTCCTATGGATCTGTGGCACCAACGTCTAGGTCATATGAACGTTAAAGATCTCAATCGCTTAGCTAAAAAGGACCTAGTACGTGGCTTACCATCTCTTGGAAAGTCAACTTCGACCATTTGTGGACCCTGTCAGTTGGGAAAACAAATTCGTCCTCATAGGAAGTTGCATTCCATTACCACCGCTCGTGTTCTTGAGTTGATTCACATGGATCTTATGGGTCCCACTCGTACTGAGAGTCTAGGTGGTAATAGGTACATCCTTGTGATGGTAGATGATTTCTCCAGGTACTCCATTGTAGGTTTTCTGAGAGAGAAATCCGATGCTGTAGAATTTTTAACGACCAAGTGCCGTGTCCTGCAAAATCAACACGGTGTCACTATTAACAGGATGCGTAGTGACAATGGCACTGAATTCACAGAAGCAAAGGTAGACCTTTACTGTGATAGCCTCGGGATCAAACATGAGTTTTCTGCTGTGAGAACACCTCAGCAAAATGGGATTGTTGAGAGAAAGAATAGAACGATCCAAGAGATGGCTAGATCTATGCTTCTAGGTCGTAAAATTTCTAGGAGATTTTGGGAAGAGGCAGTGTCTACTGCATGCCACACGGTTAATAGGGTTTATTTGCGTCCACACACACTTCAGACTCCTTATGAGTTGTGGACTGGCAAGAAGCCCAACCTGGCATATTTCCGTGTTTTTGGGAGTAAATGATACATCCTACGGGATAAAGAGCAATTAGGAAAGTTTGACTCCCGAAGCGACGAGGGAATATTTCTAGGATATTCATCGAATAGCAGAGCGTATCGAGTTTTTAACCTGAAGAGCTCTAAGATTATGGAATCAATAAACGTCACCGTGCAAGATGACGAACCTTCGACGGTTATTTATCCTAACCTTCAGTGTGAGGATGAGGATTGTTCTGACAGTGATTTACCTGTTCCTCTCTCACACTCTGTGGACCCTACTCCTGTGTTCGGGGACACACCTGCTTGGGTTCGCAAGAGTCATGACCCGTCTGCCATTGTTGGCGATCCCACTCTAGGGGTCAAGACTCGTGCTCAACTAGAGAACGTTGTTAGCCATCTTTGCTACATGTCCAAAGTCGAGCCCAAGAATCATAAAGAAGAACTCAAGGATGAACACTGGATATCTGCTATGCAGGATGAGTTGCTTCAGTTTAAAAAGAATAATGTCTGGGAACTTTTCCCCCGACCTAGTGAGACTAACGTGATAGGTACCCGGTGGATTTTTAAGAATAAAATGGATGAAAATGGTACCATAATCAGAAATAAGGCTAGGTTGGTCGCTCAAGGCTACACTCAGATAGAGGGTGTAGACTTTGGGGAGACATTTGCTCCTATTGCGAGGCTTGAGTTCGTCCGTCTTCTGCTCGCCATCGCATGTCATCTGCGCTTCAAGGTATATCAGATGGATGTCAAGAGTGCCTTTTTGAATGGCATTCTATAGGAGGAGGTTTATGTGGAACAACCAAAAGGGTTTGAAGACCCTCAACACCCAGAGCACGTCTACTATCTTAGAAAATCCTTGTATGGTTTGAAGCAAGCACCCCGTGCTTGGTACGAGAGTCTTACTTCCTATCTCTTAGCTCGTGGCTTTAAGAGAGGGGGATTAGATATGACGTTATTCGTCAGGAGAGATGACGGTGCTATTTTGGTTGCCCAGGTCTATGTGGACGACATAGTCTTTGGATCCACATGCTCCCAGCATGCTCACCACTTTGAGGAGGAGATGAAAAGTGAGTTTGAGATGAGCATGGTTGGTGAGCTTACATTCTTCCTTGGTCTCCAGGTTCGTCAGCTAGAGGATGGGATGTTCATCTCCCAATCCAAGTATGCTAGAGACCTAGTGAAGAAATTTGTTTTAGACTCCGCTAAGCATGCACGTACACCTATGAGTACCACTACCAAGCTTAGTAAGGACACTTCAGGCAAGGACGTAGAGCAAACCTTATATCGAAGTATGATAGGTAGTCTTCTCTACTTGACTGCCAGTCGTCCCGACATCGCCTTTAATGTTGGAGTCTGTGCGCGATATCAGGCGTCCCCGAAAGAGTCACATTTACTTTCTCTAAAACGTATTATTAAATACATAAGTGGGACTCTCTCATACGGTATTTGGTATTCCTTTGATACCGATGACCGTTTGTCCGCCTATTCGGATGCCGATTGGGCTGGGGATGTAGATGGTTGTAGGAGCACTTCTGGTGGGTGTTTCTATTTTGGTTATGCTCTTGTCTCCTGGCTGAGCAAGAAGTAAAATTCCATCTCTTTATCCACTGCGGAGGCTGAGTACATAGCCGCCAGGAGTTGTTGCACACAACTCTTGTGGATGAAGAAAATATTGGAGGATTATGGGATTTCACAAGACACCATGATCATTTCTTGTGATAACACGAGCGCGATACGCATATCCCGTAATTCCGTCCAGCATTCGCGAACAAAACACATCAGGATACGTGAGGACTTTATTCGACAGTTAGTTGAGGAGAACACTGTATCCCTGAGTTTCGTTCCCACCGACCGTCAATTAGCCGACATTTTCACGAAACCTTTAGATGCCCTTAGATTTGAGAGTCTTAGGAAGTCTTTGGGAATTTGCACAGTTGACTGAGGGGTTGGTCTATGTCTAGAATAGGATGCTTCTTCATGTTCATATCATATGCTTCCTATTGCTAGTCTGTTTTATATGTACCATTGCTTAGTTGTACAACTTTTATTAATTCTTTTTGCTTTTTATATTTCCTTTGAAAAATACAAAAAGATTTTCTTTTATTTTTTAAAGAAAAGCACAAAAAGATTTTTTTTTTGATAAATTTTTTGCTACTTTTATGGATGAGCATTTAAGATAGCCAAGTCACAACTTCATTCCATATATCCATATGACTGTTTGATAGAGATTTGAGAAGCTACATCATTTCATCCATGTGCTTTACTTAGTTTGGAGTCTTTGAGATGTAATTAGTGATATCTTCCTACATGTTTGACTCCTATATCCTTTATTGCACACATGCACGGCTATATTTGATTATTGCACTTGTCTATCACATATTGGCTTGAGTGTTTCCATCTCAATTATGTCTATACAACTTACAATATGCGATAAAACTTGACAAGATTGGAATGCATGTAACAACCGTTTTTGTGAGACTGTGTGTTTTTGTATAACGGGGAGGGGCTGCGAAAGGTAATCATTCTTCCTTTGCGCAAAAGCCACCGTTAAAAAGGACCTAAAAAATGGAGGAATTTTAATATCCGAGGTCCAAAGAGGTTAAAAGAACTCGAAAAAATTTAAAGGCAATAAAAAGAAATTCATGCCAAATATGGGCCACTTAGGTTTCACCATCAATTCTCCAAAGTTTGAGAATTTAGAATGCCTCTATTCAAAAATTATATCTGAGGGAGTTTGGTTGGAGAATCTTTGAACGGGTTTGCACTTCCTTGAAAGTCCTGAAAAAGCATAAAATCGTTTTGGACGTTATTGGTGTGAAAATCACTTTGAGCTTTGATTTGTTGATTTGATTGAGTCAATATCTTCTATTGTCATTCTTTTACACCAAAGGAAGCATTTGAGTTCATTCTCTAGGAATATCTAATATTCATCGTGCACATATGTCATGTTTGTATGCATTGATTTTCCTATCGAAGTTGATCACACCACCTCATTTACGCTATCATCGACTTGGTTGCTTTGTGTTCATTATTGGTGTGATTTTATCCTAGTGACACCCCGCACTTGCTTATTTGATTTATTTATCTCATTTGTCTATTTTGGGGACATCATAAAAAGGGGGATAATGAATTATCTTATTATGGGGGAGATTTGAAAGTTTGAGTTTGAGTTTGCTCATAAATTGGTATATATATTTATCTCATTTCAAACTCGATATGTCACTTGGTATTTTGCTTTTTCTCATGTGTGTAGGTACTACATGGATTATCATTGGATTGCACACCCTGATGAGAAAAGTGTTGAGATTCCTGAAAGAGTTGAAGAGCAAACGCTGTAGTCTTATTCAATTGTATCTTTCCAGTTTTGGGTTCATGGAAGGGTAGATTTGTATAGGCATTTTTAGTAGTTTGATAATTCAGATGTTTGTTTTTATGTATGTACCGGCATAGACATAGGGGGAGATTTGTAAGGACATTTTTGTCCATTAACAATTTATTATGTCGCACGTCGTTACACCGTTGAAGAAATTCAAGATTTATACATTCATCAACGAATCCGAATATCAAAAGAAGAAGAGGAATCAAAGTCTGACAGAACCAAACCGGTCCGCCTGAAATAAAAGAACCGATCCGGTCAACCGGACCGATACGCCTCAGACCCAGACCGATCCGACTGCTGAAGGCCAGTATACCCCGGACCGCAAGCAAACCGATGAAGCCTGAAATAAAAGAACCGATCCGCCTCAGCCGGACCGATCCGCCTCAGACTCAGATTGGTCCGCCTGGGATAAACTTAAACAGGTCGTGTTCAGATCGTGTTCAGATTTTTAAGGCCCGAGACTTCTTATTTAATCCCACTATGGGAAGTGGTTTTCTAAGACTCATACACACGAATTTCAGAGTACAGAATACTCTAAGTCTTCACCTATTGAGCCCTAGACTCTAGGTTTTTTATTCACACAAATTGCCAAACATTTGTGAATCACTTTGCAACCCAGGAACGCAGTTTTGCTGTTCACACCCTTGTGGAGAAGACCGTTCTTCTTCTTTATTGCAGCCCTACTGGAAAGGGATAGTTCCAGCCGCCGACTACAGAATTCGACACCTGAGGGTAATTCTTAGTCACTTGTATTTTCATTGTAATCCGAAATTGTACAGTTATAATATTATAATGAAAATAAATGGTTTTGCCCCTTTGGGGAATTTTTCCTCACAAGCATGTGTTTGAATGTTCTTGCTTTGTTCATTATCGTATTCAATCACATATTGTTGCATGTTTAGGGTTTGTTTGGGTTAAAATGTGTTTAATATATAATTTGCTCAGTTGAACGCAAGCACATACGTTCTCATAAAGGTTCTAAAGAAGGCTGAGGGGAACTCCCCTAGGGTTAGTGGTTCCATCTTGGGAACCAAGGGGAAAGAGAAGGAAGTGAAAAAGAAGAAGAAAGAAGGAAGAGGAGAAAAAATAGGGAGAGGAAAAAGTAGGAAGAAAGAAAGAGAGATAAGGATGATGTTCCCTCTCTTCAGTGTGAGAGGTCAAGTGTTGCCAACACTCCGTCCCTTACCCCCAGTTTTTTAAATAGGGCGGTGATTGCGACCGACCGTGAGCGCTCGCCACAGCTGGGGATAGACCAATTGGCCCTGAAATAAGGACAGGCACTTGCCCTAGTAAATATCCTCCCCTTTTCTGTTACTCCTCTTTTGTTTGACTTATATATACAGACTCTTATTCTTTTGTCCTTATAGTTTTTGTCTGAATTTACCACCCTCTTAGATGGTCACACCAACTAGTCCAAGAAGAACCAGAAATTAAGCGAAGCCCTGAAGAAGTACCAGGAGGACTTGCTGATGATCAGACTAGTTTTGAGATGGAAAAGAATAAGTCCTTTTCTGAGATCAAGGTGGTCAATTACTTAGTTATTGCCGAGAAGGAGAAGCTGATCGGGGAAAACCTGGACCTGGTCAAGAAGGTCTAGTAATTGGAGGGTGAGTTCCCAGACATGAATGATAACAACTATCCAGATGGATGGAATGCGTCCTATGATGACGCTGAGCTCCATATTACCTATGCCAAGAAGTTGAACTTCAAGAAAGGATGGGATCAAGCTATTGGAGCAACAAGAGTTCCATCAGAGTTTGATATGTACCAACTTCATCTCTAGGCCCTTCTACCCTTGCTAGTAAGGAACGCCCTACTGATTAGCCTGCCGACTAGGATATAAAGGAGTCAGATGATGTCGGGATGGGTGTCATATATACAGAGAAAGATGTTGGGAAGCGGAAGGAATCAAATTCCTCTGAGAAGGTAAAGGAATGAAGCCCTGTAGAACTAGGACCTTTTATTTTTCCTTATCTTGCATTGTAATGTCTTTTTCTTTTTTGGTTGTTATGGCTTTTGCCTCCCCCTTAGAATATTAATGAAAAAGATTTTATTTTCTTGACAATATTTCTTTTTTTTATTACATTAATGTTGTACGGACTTGAAATCTATTCTTTAATTTGTAGCTAATTGTTGTGGGGGACTAAATATCTCCTTCCTCAAATTTGGGGAAGGTTTTGGGCCCAAGTGTGAGTGGGTAGACTCATCGGGACTTCTTAAATATCTATAAATAGTTAAAAATAAGGACTGAGGTATATAAGGAGTATTCCAAGCTAGTGGTAAAGCTGAATGATGATCTCCAAGTCATGGAGGCGATCGGCTCCTCTATACAATAAGAAATAAACAGTCTGAAGGCCCAGCTTATAATAAATAAGGATGTGGGCCAGGTGGGCGAGATGATTCAAGACGATAATGATGCTCCGAAGAAGAAGGTTGTCGAGCTAAAAGAAGATGTTTAGCAAAAGTATACCATCATAGCTGGTTTTTAGAAGGTTGTCAAGAGGCTAAGGCATCTCTTCAAGATGTGGCCTCGAGAAGCTTGAGCAATAGGTTACGAAGAGGGCTGGATGGATGCGCCTGTGAGGTTGAAGGAAGCCGAAGATGTGACATACAAACATAGGTGGCTGAATTCCCTTAGGGAGCTCAAGACGCCTAAAGATTTAGAGCTGTGATTTAAATACCAAGTGGACCGCCCGTCCTACTGCTATCCCCCTTCTCGAAGACGAGAAATAGATTCCCATTAATGCAATTCCATCCCAGATGATGAATCACTATCTTGATGACAATTAAGAGGTGTTTAACCCTAATCTCGATGATGGTCAGAGAGCATGCATAACTAAATATCTAGCTCGCTATCCTTGAATAACTTGCATCTTTGTACTATTTTTGCGATATTTTGTATAAATACACCCTTCAGCCTTTTATCAAAATGTATAAAGTTTGTTTATCAACTCTATCATATTTTGAGCTTGCACTGACGAAATATACTTAATGATTACTTTTGTATATTGGTTATTGACTATGAAGAGTTGATACCTACAAATCATTTACTGGTCAAATAATACTGTTAACTATTTTCAGCCTTTCGCTGATTAAATGAGTTAGTATCTAATATTAATCATTTTGGATCTTTGCTGACTAAATGAATTAGGGACAACTGCTAATCATTTTAGGCATTTTCTAGTCCAATATGCCTTAGAAAAATCATTCCATTTACCTTACCTTTTAGGTTGTGTCACTACACTACCTTAGTCATAAGTGAGATGATGGTAAGAATACACTTGGTTAATGTGCCATCCACCTGATGAGGTTTTCAGCAACCAACATAGTTGGAAACCAACCTAGGTTGGCTTTTTACCTAAGGATCCCCTGTAGGGCTTTTGCTGTCATCGGAGTAACTCATGTGCTTTATTGTGTTTGTTAATGACAAAGACCTGAGGATTCCAGCAATTATAATAAACTTAACAACTTATTTTAATTACCATAAACCCTATATGGCATAAAGAGATTCCTTGATTGAAATAAATTGAATAACCTATTGTAATCCAAAGGAGTTAAGTTCAACATGAGGAAATTCCTTTGTTGAAGTAGACGGAGCAACTTACTATAACCAAGTGAGATTCTACTTAGCATTGAGAGAGTGGATTTATCTTTTGGAAATGGTGCATAATATTGAGATACATAACATATAATTGAGAGAGTCAATATGCAAAAGCGAAGTGAGCGAGCTAATGGGCCCTTATTTATTGAATAATAACTTTAGATCAACATAAGTTTGAAATAAAAATTTGCATTAAATAAATGTATTGAAAAGACTAAGAAGATTAAAAGTATAACTTCTTGAGAGTGGCTGTATTTCTAGCTCTTGGTATCTCCCTGCCCTCCTGCTTTTTTAAGTGATAAGCTCCTTGAAGGTCGTCCATGATTACCTTGAAAGGCCCTTCCCAGTTTGGTCCCAACTTACCATCTGACGGTCTTATTTCACTACCGAGGACTTTTCTTAGGACATAATCCCCTACCTTGAATTTTCTCAGATTGTCTCTCTTATTATACTTCTTTGTTAGCTGCTACTAATATGAAGCCAACTTGATCCTATCTTTCACTCTTCATCCATCCACTAAGTCAAGTTCAGTGTGCAAGGCATCGTCGTTTAGCCCTTAGTCGACCAAGTTGGTTCTCATAGTAGGGAGACCTTCTTCAAGTAGGATAATAGTTTCCATTACATAGGTGAGAACGAAGGGTGTTTCCCCAAGAGGTCTCCTACGAGTGGTACGGTAGTCCTAAAGGACATGGGGGAGCTCGTCCACCCCAAAACCTTTGATCTTTGTAGCCTCTTCTTTAGGTCGTCGAGCATAATTTTTTTGAAAGCTTTCACTTGACCGTTGCTATAGGGATATGCCATAAAACTGAAATGATGCTTGATGCCATGCTCATCACAGAAGATTTGAAAAAAACTTCTTGCAAACTGCGTGACATTATCGATGATGATAGATCTTGGTACCTTAAAGCATGTTAAGACACTTTTCTAGATGAACCTTGTCATATCGCCGTCACAGATATTCGCTAGCGGTTCTGCCTTTACCTACTTTGTGAAGTAGTCTTTGTTGACAAGTGAATACTTGTGATTCCTAGGTGCGGTACGTAATGGTCCCACAATATCCAATCCCCATTATGCAAATGACCAAGGACTGGTTAATAATTTTAGGTCGCTAGCTGGCTGATGATGGGGGAGAATTCCTAGATTTTTTCACATCTTCGAACATAAACACTCGCATCCCTTTGGATGTGTGACCCCCAGTAGCCTTATTTGATTGCTCAAAAGGTTAATTATCTTCCTCCTATATGACTCCAATAAATACCATTATGAAGTTCGTTGTCTTGCGAGTGGACACATTGAAGGTAATGTCCTATTAAGGATCTTTTATGGAGCTTCCCCTTGGGTCAAAGTGGAAATGGGATTCTTTTACCCTTACTTGGTGAGCCAATTTCCTCTCATATGACATCATGTCCCTCTGAAAATAGGTAATGATGTTATCCATCCAACCAGGGTCTCTTTCTGTGAGGAGGACTTGCTCGGCAACCAATGTCTGGTTGATGCTAGGCTAAGAGAGGAACACTACAAGAATAGTCCTTCTAAGATCAGATCCACTACTGAGCTTAGGGTTACTAAAGCATTAGCATGACTATTTTTCCCTCGGGGGAACTACTAGACATAAACTTTCTCAAATCATGTTATAAGACCTTTCACTATGGCAAGTTAGGTTGCCATCTTTTAGTCTTTTGAGTTGAAATATCCACTCACTTGCTTGAAGACCGGTTTGGAATCGTCAAATATATTGAGGTGCATTACCTTCAGCAGTTGGATCGTGCGTAGGCTAGCTATCAGTGCTTCATATTCAGCTTCATTGTTGGAGGTTTAAAATCCCAACTTGATTCCTTCTCAATGACAACATCTTCCGGAGTGATGAGGACGATCCCTAGTCACGCGTCCTTAGAATTAGAGGCTCCAATAACGAATAGGGTCCAATCCAAGGACTGTGCTTCCTCATTTGTTGATTGCTCCATTACCTGTTTGTCAATGGGCTTATCACCCGTGAATTAAATAATGAAATATGCCAAGACTTGCCCATTAATTGTTGTTCTTTGCTAAAAGTGAATATCAAACCTTCCAAGCTAGGCCGACCACTTTGAGAGTTGTATAGAGAGGTTTTATTTTCAAAGAATAACTTTGAGGGGGAGTGAAGTTATCACCATTTTTTAATGAGATTCACAGTAATGTTTTATTTTCCTAGAGGCAACCACCAATGCGTAGGCTAGCTTTTTTAAGGGCAAGTAGAGTTGTTCTACATTCAGGACCATCTTACTGGCGTAGTAAATAGGTTATTATCCTCCCTGCTTCTCACATACAAGAGATAAGCTAATAGCGTGGTTTGATACTACGAGGTATATGTATGAGGGATCTTCGTTATCGAGAATCATAATTAGGGGTGGTTTTCTAAGGTAGGACTTGATCTCTTCTAAAGATCTTGAGCAGTCATTATTCCATATAAGGCCCTTGCCCTTCTTCAGTAGCTGGAAGAATGGTTGAAAGCGTTCCCAGGACTTAAAAATGAAGCAATTCAATGCTGTGAGCATTCCAATAAGCTTTTGAATATCTCGCAACGTCCTTGGGGGCTGGACCTTATTGATCGTATCAATACGATCTAGATTGGCCACAATCCCTCTTTTGCTGACTGGATTAACCCAGAAATTTACCTGATTGGACACCAAATCAACACTTGTTGGAGTTAAGTTTCATCTGGTCCTCCTGAGGATTTCTAAGGTTCTAACTAAGTCCGTGAGGTAGTCATCTATATTCTTGCTTTTGACTAACATATTATCAATGTATACTTCCATGGTATCTCCCATTTGCTGCTTGAACATATTCATAACCAGCCTCTGGTAAGTTTCCTTTGAATTCTTTAGTCCAAATGGCTTGACCTTGTAGTAATATAGGCCCATTGGGGTTATAAAGGATGTTTTGTCTTAGTCGGGGATGAATAGCGGAATTTGACGGTATGCTGAATAGGTGTCCTAAAAACTCATTCTCTGGTGAGATACGGTGGCATCAACTAGCTGATCAATTTTGGGCATGGGAAGTTATCCTTTGGGCAAGCTTTGTTGAGGTCTGTGAAGTCAACGCAAACTCTTCAATTGTCATTATTTTTTCGTACTATCACTGGGTTGGACAACCACTTAGAGAATTGAACTTCCCTAATAAATTATGTATCTAGAAGCTTCTTAACTTCATGTTTTACTAATTTAGCCTTTTGGGGGTTGTTCAGCATGCCTTCTGAGTAATCTACTTAAAGGTTAAGTCAATATGTAGGCGGTGGAAGGTTACACATGGATCATTTCCATATAGATCATATGGATCTCATGTGAAAACATCCAAATTTCTTTTCAAAAGGCAATAAACTCTTTTGTTTTGCGATCGACAAGTGCAGTTTCGATCAGAAACTTTATATTTAGCAGGTTGTCATCGGCACCAACCTCCCCCAAACTTTTAACGAACCTCTTAGCGGGATGGATCTTGGTCTCTTCCACCACTAGTTATTCATACCTTAGTTGTTATTTAGAGCGTGTATCCCCTCTTGGGCTTCTTTTGGGGGTGTCCTCTGGCTCTTTCTTCTTATCCTTTCGAGGCGAATGGCTGCAATGAAGCACTTTGTTACAGTGTCTTGGTCTCCACGAAGCTCGATCACTCCTCGGTCGATGATACATTTGAGCTTTTTTTGGTAGGTAGATATGACTTTCATATAGTGTAGCCAACCTCTGCCCATAATAGCATGATATGGAGACTTTATGTCCACCACCAGGAATTCAATCAACTTTGAGATATTTCATGTTCTAACCGATAAGACTATCTTTCCCAACGGTATCGTAACTTTCCCAGTAAAGTCGATCAATGGAACTGTGGCCTCCTTGAGCCTGTATAGGTTAAGCCTAAATTTGTAGAACATCTCTAGGTATATCACCTCTGATGAGCTTCCTTGGTCTACCAGTAACTTATTAACGTCCTAGTTCGCGATTTTAAGGGTAATCACGAGCGCATTATGGTGGGGATTCCTCACCCAAAGCAGATATTCTTCTGTGAAAATGATGTGTTTGGCATAGTAGACATCCTTTGATCACCTACGCTTGCCATCTTGGCTTTTTGCAGGGTCAATCTGAAATGCCTCCACGATAATAGAGAACTTCTTCAGTTCCATCCGAAAGGCGTTCTCTTGGATTTACTTCAGGTCGGACACTCCATGGATCCATTACCATGTCGTCATCAAAGATATTATCAAGTTTCTGGTTACCATTGGTTGCAACCTTATCGGGTTTCTTATCTATGTATTCGTTTAGATGCCCAACTTGGGCCAGATCTTCCAAATACGACTGCATGGCCTTGTAATTCTGTGTCATATGGTTGTCCTCCTTATAGAATGCACATCTCAACGCATTATTCCTCTTCTTCTGGTCACCATCCATCTTCTTGGGCCACTAAACAAATGTCTTATCATTGATCTTGATCAAGATCTTATAAATTAGTTCTTTAAAGATGATGTTAACAGCTTAAAACGCTTTAAAAGGATCGTCCTTGCTCCCATTTTTATAGCCTCTCTTGCCCCCATTCGTGTTCCCTTTCTTTGGAGTGTCAATTTTATCTCCTCTTTTACTTGCTTCTGCTCAACCGTTCTTCCTTGGGGAGAGTGAACCACGTCCTCAACCTTGGCCTATTGTTTAATACGTGATATGAAATCATTAATGGTGTTATCCTCTTTCTTTGTCAGGGATTGGTACAACAAAGATGTGGTTGACAGACCATTCTTGAAGGACGCAATTGTAAGATGATCCGAGCAGTCCTCCACTTCATTGAAGACCTCCGAGTACGTCGTGAAATAATCACAAAGGATTTCTTGTATCTTTTTTTTCATCATGAGCAATGAATCCATCCTCTGAGGGTGGGAACTGCTGGTTATAAAGCGAGTAGTGAAAGCCTCTACTAGGGCCTTGAAGCTCTTGATCGACCTATGAGGTAGATTCATAAACCACTTATGTGCTGCGTCGTATAGGCTAGAAGGTAATATTCGACACACTAAGACATCGTTATGGCTCCACAAGGTCCTCGCCTACCTATACTGTCGAACATGGTCTATGGGATCCATTTTTCCATCATAGATTTTAAATCTGGAAACGAAAAAATTCTTTGGGGGGTCCTTCTTCTTCAATCTCCCTTGATAAAGGGAATTTTATCTGGGTGTTAAGAGCTCTTTTGGCTATCTCCCTAATAGACCTGGCCCCTCGATGGGCTGGATGCCGACCCATCTCTCTACAGACCAAAATTTTGATGTCCTCATCCTGACGATCATTACTTTTGTGACTTCTTTCTGATCGGCCATTCACTGATCGATCTTGGTCGCACCTGGAGCTCCTTCCTCATCTGCGAGTCTTTCTCACCTGAGGACTACGAGACCTATCACGACATTTCCTGGTAATTATATGGAGATCCCTCTCCATTCTTTTAAGTTGCCTTTGCAAACGAGCATTCTCTTCCTCTTGGGACGTGTTTCCTCCTCTTGCTTTTAAAGCTTGGCTTCGTAAGTGTTGACAAGCCTAGATATCTGAGTATATATAGGTGGTCCTTGAATTTCCTTGGAAGTTTGGTTCTCTTGGCGAAACCTGGGATTTGGTGGTTAGAGAATCTCTAACTAGACCCTAGGTGGGGCTAGATCATCCTGCTCATCGTCAAATTGAGAAAGATTGCTGCTATAATGAGACGTGACGGGATTTATTTTTATAACTACTTTCACAATAAAAATAATCTTTTCCCACAGACAACGTCAATTGTGAGGGTAATTATTATCACAATAAGAAATCTAGAAAGCAATATCAAGATGAGAAAGCAAATGGTTACACATAACACCAAAGGTATATGGTTTGAAAACTGACCTACGTCCATGGAGAGGTTATTGTATTCTTATTCATGTCTCTTAAATAATAGAAGTTACATCCCTTTGTCCCGGGTCAGTGTTTACATTTTATAGTTGTTAAAATAAGTGATTGAATTGTACAAGTAACTCAACCATCTTGTAGATAACTTATAGGTGTCCCTAAATATCTCTTCCAAGATTGTTGGTAACCGATTTGAGTCTATATCCATGCATTTAAGCATATGTCAAATACACAAGTATAAAATAACTATTTCTAGTTGGGCTAGGCAGTCCATTCTACATAGTATACTTTTACATAATATCTTTAAAACCCAAGTGGAGGTGGTTATGGTAAAATATAAATGAAATATAAGTGGATGTGATGGTTTTATGCTAATGCATTGTTGAGACTAAATGTGATGTTTCATCATAGTTAATAAATAATTGAGATTTAAACTTTAAAGTAATAATGAGTAAGTAATAATGCATGAGTATGTGATAGATGCTGGTTAGATTTGACTATTAGGGTTAGATTTGACTATTAAGGACTAGTTTGGGAGGATATTGAGTTTTATTATGCATTTTATGTACATGTTATCACTAAGGGTATAAGGTATAATGAATATGTATTTAAGTAATATAGAGTCACCAAGAAGTGTGTGGAAAGATGACGTATTACGTGAGAAAACATAATATAAATACATCAAGGTATTTATACATGTTTTTGGGGAAGAAAATATGACATATAATTGTTTTCAAGGGCATTCTCATTTAAATCAAGCAAGCGAAGTAATCGGGTTTTGATCTGTGTGTATTAGGGCAGGCTAAATGATCTTTGTTATTTTTATTTTTTACATTGTATATATTCATCTTCTTAGAGTCCCTTATATAATTTCATTGCCAATTAATTGTGTCATTTATTGACCATTGGATACAAAATGTTAGCCACTATGTACATACTTTATTTATAATAAATTATAACCTTTTAGAGATAATTTTTTGGAAATAACCAGACTCACTTTGAACAATTCTATCCACCTCAATTGTCACACTAATACCCATGTTAGACCTTATGATCTCTCCTGCAGAATCCAAATTCAATCATAGTGCTTGTTAATTGATTTTCCAACCTCTCCTAAAGCAATTCTTTTTGCCCTAAAACATTATGAAATAGAGACATTTAGTGCATATTTCTCCGATACATCTATAAAAAGAAATTTCACATAAAGTCAATTTGTAATGTATACTTGTTTTATTCTGTTTTGACAAAAATATTTGAGTCATATGTTAGGATTTGTGTTAAGTTTCTCCTTCAAGCCTATGATACAAATACCCCAGCCAAAAAGTGACGATTAAATCATTCTGAGTTTCGTGTCGAGTTTTGTCCTCAATGTCCATGGGATCTTAAGAGGTGTGAATTCATATTATGTTTGATCCCTATATAAATTTTTGATTGTTTTGTTTTAAAATGTTTAGTGAGGCTATTTTTCAAAATGATTTTAAAGATTTTTTTTTGAGTTTCTGAAGTCGTTCAAACGAGTTTCTCTTGACATACAAATAAATTCACTTGTTTCATTTAGACGAGTTCTTTACCTTGTTCAAACGAGTTTGGGAATCACCCGCTTCAGGGATATGTGTAATAATCACACACACACACACACACACACACACACACACACACACACACATATATATATATATATATATATATATATATATATATATATATATATACGTATGTAGTCAAGCATTGAGAAGCCTCCAAAAGTTGAATCCTAAATTCTCAAAATTTTGATTTTTTTTTAAAAAAAAATTACACATGGCTACGTCTAATATGTCGAGTAGAATACATGAAAAATTGTAGAAGTTGCATCTTTGACCCACTACTCCCATTCACCATGCACGTTCAGTTTTCAAAACACATTTGATACCAACTCCCATCCTATCCATCTCTCAAACATCTACAGATTTTCAGCCCTCAACTCTCTCGCTCTGTCCTTTCTACACACACCACCTCAACGGTCTTATTCTCCGTCCATATTCTCTCCTTTTTTTTAACCCTGCCATCACAGTTTTCATCCTCCCTCTTGTAACACCCCGCCTAATTAAATACCGGGTGGCCAGTCCCATATCAAATTAAAACAGAATATACAGTTGGCTCATTCTTAGAATCACTGTCGAAAACATTTACAACTCACCCAATACCCAATTAAGCTGGTGTTAAAAACTTTCCAAATTTAAATTTCAACAAAACCATTTTTAGTTTAAGAATAACACAACACATTTTATTCTACAACACTGATAACCCAATAAATAACACAAAAGAATTTAAATGCAATTGGAATAAACATTCCCAAATAATATTAATCCATTACAGTAATCCCATCAATAACAACTGTATTAAAAAGACCCGAATACAATAGTATTTGAACCTCGATAGAAAAGATAACTGAAATCCTTTGGGTGACATGCCCTAACTAAGAATACTGTGAATCAAATGAAGATAGACGTCTAAGCAAAATTCCATAAATCCATAACCTGTCAAAATCCGCTAAGGTTGGCGTCCCTGTTGTTGGACACCTGATATAGAGATACAATAGAAGAGAAAATATGCAAGGAAACGGGTCAGAGCCCGAATGTGTAGATGATTTTTAAAACAGCAAGTATTTAACAAATGCAATAAAGCATTTATTATGTACATGTTAGATCCAACTCTCACTTGCTATTCTCACCTCTCAACTAGAGTGCACACTTAACGTTTCCTATTAACCTCCTAGTTAATGGTTCCTCTTTTCTAGTCTCCATATTATAATTCCATTCCCATATCATAATCCCCGTATGTCCCATACCATACGTCACATTATTATTCATTTACATTTATCCTTTATATGATTAGTTTCTCATTAACATGAGTTAAGCTTTTCAATTCTATAAGCATAAACATTCATTAACTTAATTCCATTATCTTTCTCTATTCACCTTTATCTACAATTATCACCGTAGATAAATTTAACCACAATATATTCATTCAATCATTTAATCCATTATATATATATATATATATATATATATATATATTCATGTATAATACGGCACCCCGAGTCACAGCTGCGGTGCAATGCATTACTCTGCTATCATGTCCCAATATCGCTGGTAGCCGAAAAGGGGACAAAAGGTTCGGTGAGGATACCTCGAACCATTAACAACAACACAATCATTGGAGGCGAACGTAGTTCTCATACCCATGGGTCACGCACATACCTACGTACCCATAGTCAGCGGACTTATCAACTCCCCGATAAGTCTTTCATAGACCTATGTTCTCGAGCGACAAATCAAAGATCCCATGGATTCATCAGGATATGACTGCCCTCATGCGCAAACCTCCCACCGATAGCAAGTAAGCTAGGTATGTCATACACATAAATCATCAATCAATCCAATAGGTATTATCATACCTATAATATAATATCAATAAGGTAATATCACTACCCTAAGATATTTCCCATACGTAGCATTATATCCCTTTTAAATTCCACGTATTAAAATATCATATCTTTACTTCATAATTTAATTATCCTCGCATCCTATAACATCTCTCCACTCCCGACGTCGTTAAGGTTCATGCGCGGAGCGTCTCGCAAAGCGAAATCCAAACAAGGAACCCCTCCAATACACTACTACTTAACTTTGTCGATCGAGGAGGTCCGACAACTTCAACTATGCGATCGGGATAACCTCATACCTTCTTTCAACCAAATGTGTTCTAAACTCCCATCTCTATCCAGGAGACACACCACTACACTCTTGTATTACACTCCGTCCTTGCGAAATCAATATTGAGCTTAAACTCAGTCCTTGATGTTCAAATTGTAACCCTAAGGCTACCCTCACTCAATACACAATATTTAAATAGGTTTTTCCTCAACATATATTCAGTAAGAATTCACTAATATCCTACTGGTCCATAACATCACTTCTCCCGAATTACTACGAGTTTAGTTCTCCTTTTAATTAAGGTTAAAATCGATAGTTTCAAATCTCTTATAAGCACATCTTCTTTCACTTTGGATTAAACCCTCTTGTAAACTTAAGGATACCCAGGTGTTATATTCAATCACCTCTACTGGTCCTATCTTTAATCCTCATACATCTCCATTTAGAATTTAACAAATGAATCTAGCAACCGAAATTCCATTCGATATAATTTTCAACATTTTAACCACTTGAATCCCAATCAAATTAATTCAAATATTATCAAGGGTTTACTGATATTTTCTAAGTCCCATAATATCCAAATAATAATCACCAAAGATCCACAAAAGGTTTGGGATAAGAATCAACATTTAAAAAGAAGTAACTTTACATATTCTGGGGAGGTCGATCGATCCCTCAGGTCACAGCCTGGTTTTCTGCATTTTCTGCAACTACGGGTTTAGCAACTTATGATCATTTAAACCTTCATCTAAATATCCCAAATGACTTATAATCTTTAATACATGATATATCAACATATATGAACGATTTTCAATACTGTAAACATCCTAGAATCATCAAGGGATTGGATTAAAAAGCATGTTTATCTCCTTATTTTCAGAAATTTATCAACATATCATCTTCAAGAACACATCAATGGTTTTCATAATTTCTTCAACAGATTCATGACTATTTCGTGGATTATTATCAACCTAAAACATGAGTTTAATTCCTATATCATTTCAATTTCCAGAAATCCATTTAATCACTCCATTATTTCTTCCAAACATGAATAATCTTCTCTTTTCATACTATTCTAACATGGACAATATACGAACTTAAATTGCCATTATCAAACACTTGCCTTTACTGAAGGTCTGATCCTTTGGTGTAGTATATCTCAGTTGGTTGTCCCTTCTCCGGTCAAACTCCGGTGGTGGTTGGTGGTGGTGAACCTTGGTTCTTGTTCTTCTCCTTCCCAAGTAGGCTTTTCCCTTCCCAAGCACTCTTTCACTCTCTCTAGGAAGATGACTTCTCTATTTTGTGTAGAGGAGATGAATGACCCACATACACTTAATCTACCAATACTTATAATAGGCCAAAATCTGAAATCACTATTCATCCCCCCTAGAAAAATGACCAAAATGCCCTTTCGGGTTGTCTATTTATTTCCAAATGACCCGAGACTCAAAATTAACATCCAAATAGACTTTTCTGACTATTTCGAACCTTACGGACGCAACGACGCAATCGAAATGACTATAAGGTCGATATAAAATAAATTTCATTTATAATCTAATAAATTAGTCCCGACACGTCCCATACCGCGTCTGACTAAAAATCCAAATTACCGAAATTATATCATACAGTCATAACAATGACATCACATTCATATATTACCTAAATATCTTTATGTAATATTTAGAATCATCCATTTTAATATCCACCGTCTGGATAAAACCCGAATTAATTAATTAATAAAAAAAATCCAATTAATCCATTAATTTAAAATATAACCCATTTTAAAAGTCATTTAAAATTACGGAGTATTACACCTCTCTCTGGTGGATAATATGGTTTGCTTATAAATGTCTCTATGCCCTTCACACGCTGGTGATTTATTTTATGACAGCATAAAACCATCCAATCATTCCCACAGCAAGTATATTTGTCCTTTTCTCATTCCCCTAATTTCATGGTTTTGTGAGGGTGTGTGTAGTTCATTTTTATCTTTCTTCATCTTTTTTTTCTTCATGTAAAATTCCATAGAAGTTAATGTTGTGTAGTTTTGTCTATTTTATCATAAATACATTGTTCCTCTCCCACTCTCTTAACCCATCCCTCTGTCACAAATCCACAAGACAAAAGCTACCACCGGCTACCCACTGCCAACTAAATCTGACCATCGAATTAGGTGAACCCTTATACTCGATATGAGGAAGCCATAGATCTTAACTACTTTAGGTTCGATTTCATGGTTGTAGTTGGATTTGGTGGTTTCAATTTACAAAGGTTCGATCTGTACTTGGGTGGGATCTTGACAAAGAGTGGTATTACTTGCGGGGTTAGGCTCCCACGTCTCCAAACCTTTAATCCTTTTTTCTCAAATTTTTGAATTTTTTTAATTAAAATTAGGACACTTGTAAACATTTATGTGCAGTTGTTTCTTCCACAATTGAAATTTTAAATGTAACCGGGATACGAATTTCTAACCACCCCTGTCTCGGTCCAAAAACCACCTCAATCTCCCTCTTTCTCTTAACCATTCTCATAACTCTTCCCCTCAACTATAACATCCACGAGTCTCTCTTTCGAATATTTTTGAGAGGGAGGGGAAATAGGATAATAGGACAGGAGGTATAGCAACAGGAAAGACTACACAGTCTCCAATCTTTTCAAAGCCCACGCCATTCCTGTCGTCGATGCCGATCGTGTAACTGCCCTCTCTCTTTTCTTAAATTATTATTTGACTTATTTCTGCAATTAATATAGTTGGCGTCTATTAACATTACCGGGATGTTTTGAGGAATGGAGTAGTGGATGGAAAAAAGTAGTGGCAACATTTGGGGACCACATTTTACTGCCAAATGGAGAAGTGGATTGCCCCAAGTTAGCCCAACTGATCCTCTCTCTTCTCACTAAATTTATGAAGTTTTTTAGAAGTTGTTTTTTACTTAAATTGAAAAACAACTTTATAATGTTTGTTGTACTTTTTCTTGAAGCCATTTATGTTCATCTCTTTCCATCGGTGGTATGTTATCTTTCTTAGATTACTGTGTGGGAATAAAATTGGTGTGCTACTTTTTCTACCCATATGGTTTCTCCATGACCATGACTACGGTTTGTTCATCTTTACCCAATTTTCATTTTTCAACATCTTTTTCTCTTTGGGTACACACTTATATATAATAAGATGTATATTCCTATTTATAATATAAAAATTACCTTATTTAATGTATGCGTAAAGCTATATATTTGCAAACAATTGGGCAAAAAATAAATAGTGTCACTATTAAGTCATTCTACTGTCAGAGATACACAAACCACATAAAATCATGAAAAGGAAAATTCTTGGAAAAAAATATATACATTAGCAAGACAAGATATAGGGAAAATAATGACTGAGTCTATGATGATGTGATGAAATTGGTTTTCACTTTACGCCATGTTCGTGTGTGAGACTATTTATGTTTGTGACAATGAGTGTTTGTGTTACTGTACATTTGTTCTTTTTTTTTTCTTCTAGCTTTAAACTCATTGGATTTATAAAAAAATGAAAAGAAAAATGACTCCCTCACTATTTGTCTCAATAACTTAGGTCTGCTTTGCAGTGTTACATATGTGAATAAGTAAGGAGTTTTCACCGTGCTTGTGTTTCATATATATTGTTTTGGATTATTTTATATTTCTCCCACTTTTTAAATTGCTTTTGTGTTACTGAATTTTTTTCCTAAAAGAATTGTCTTATACACACACCTTAACCGATATTAATCAAAGTGTTACTTTTAGCATATCATCATGTTAATTTTATTTTTCTGGATTTTTCTAATTAATTGGTCATGTTTACGAAATATGTAGTCACATAGGCCTACGATTTTTTTTCGCTCTAACATGTCCTATGAAAAATGTTTTTGGTCAAATGAGTCTTATTTTAAGATTAGTAGTGAAGCAATAAAAAATAAGTAATTAATATTCACTGCATTTAGAAATAAAACCTACTAAGAATAAACTACTTTAATATGACCAATTGATAAATGTCTTATGCAAACATGATTTATTTGTGAGGATCCCATTTTTTTTAAGTCCAAAATAATACAAACTAAAATAGAAAAAAACTAAAAGAATAAATAATATAAAATTTATCATCAATGCAAAAAAAAATCAAAATGTCTCTAGATTCTTAATTAATTTAAAATTTTTAAACAAATAAGGCATAAAGTAGTTCTTATATATGTCTAAAAAAATTATTTATATATATATATATATATATATATATATATATATATATATATATATATATATATATAGAGAGAGAGAGAGAGAGAGAGAGAGAGAGAGGTCCCTCAGTTTGAGGACCCTGAATGAGGTCGATTTTTTTTAAATAGTAAAAAATTATTTTGGAGCGGATTTTTTTCTATGATTTTTAAACATTTCAGTAGGATTATTAAAAAATAATCAGCTCAAAATGAGCTTTTTTACTATTTTAAAAAAAAATGGTCCAACTTTTTAAATTTTTAACAACTTCAAAACTCACACACTTTGATCGATTTTTTTAAAATAGCAAAAAAAGTCATTTTGAGCTGATTATTTTTTCATGGTCCTACTGAATGTTCAAAAATCACAAAAAAAAAAATCAACTCAAAAATATTTTCTTTACTATTTTAAAAAAATAGACCTCATTTAGGGTCATATATATATATATATATATGGCCAGGATAAAATTACTTTTTTTTTCACTTTTGCTCCATATATTTGGTATCAAATCCAAATTACAATTTCAGGATATTACATTGTGTATTTTTTTCATTCAAATAATACTTTGTTAGTATTTAAGTTGTGTGATTTAATTATTTTTTAATTTTGTATCAACATTTTTTTATAAATTTTATTTTGTATTCTTATGACTAAAAAAATAAGGGCACATGATCAACCGTTAGAATCAATTGTTTAACTGATCATTGTTAAGAAAAAAATGAAGATGATATTAAATAACTATAAGACATAATTGAACTGATAATAATTAGAAGATTTTGAGAATACAGTCGGAATCGACATGCTATAGCCAATCATTTTTTTTTTCACTTACATATATATCCGAAACAAAATTGTGGGGAGTACTTTTTCAGTTGTGTTCAAATGGGTCCTTCTACACCGACAGTTTTACGACAAATTTGGTGGGACAAACTGATGTATCGCACCGGTATTGATTAGTGGCGCTGACGCGGACTCACATCTATAAGCCAATAGTCAATACCGATGTAACACGTCATTGTGTCATACCATTCTGTATCCAAACTATGTGTTAGCTTATCATTTTTCATGTTCAAATATGTACTTTTATCATTTTTAATAGTGAAAGCTTGTAGCTTGATTAGAAAATTCAAAGATCCATAATTTTTCTTACACATAACAGAAAGTTGTATCTTTGTAGTGAATTTATTTATGTCAACATTTTTTTTTCAAATTAAAACATTTTGTAGATAAATAATATTGATGGAATGAAAGTTTTAAATAATTTTATTAACATGTTATTACATATTCATTCTTATACTATGACTTTAATTTTTTTACTCCTTCATATTCTTCCGTTTACATAAATGGTTACTACGTCCAATTACATATTTTATATAAATTTGATGCCTACAAAATCAATTAGTGAAAATTTTAATACTTTGAAAACAAGTGTGGAATTAAAATTCATTTACCATATCATGTCATAAATATACATTTGACAGTTAAAATGCATTACACTCGCCAGTACATCGCACGGGTCATCCAATTATTTTGAGGGTCCAAAAATCAAAGGGTTCCAATTTTTATCTCTTTTTTACATGCTCATGGTTATGTCTATGATTTTTTCTTCAAATAATAATAATTATTATATATTAAATTATATATTTAAATAATATATTTCAAAACACGTTACACTCGATCATAATATATTTCAAAACGCGTCACACCCAATCATGCATCGCACGGGTCACCACTAGTATATATATATATGTGTGTGTGTGTGTGTGTGTGTGTGACATAAACTACACGTCAATGGCTAACGAAGTAAACTAAACACTATTTTTAGCGAGAGAATAAGGAGATTTCCTATATTCAAAATGGAGAGTGTCCTCAAATGAGGAATAAAAGGGAGTATTTAAAGGGGATGAGTAGCTTAGGCTCCAAGATAATATTCTAATTATAAAAATGCCCTTAGGAACCTTTTACTACTCCTTACCTCTAAATACTAAAGAAAAACAAAATACAATGACATAATAAAACAAAAGAAAATAAAATAAAAAATTGTAATAAAACCCTAAAATTGCCTATTTCCGTCACTCCCACCCTCTTAAAACCAAGCTCATCCTCGAGTGCTCAAAAAATTTATAGACTCACGAGGGAATTTAAAAAAAATGTACCAAAAACTTGGGGGGCCAAAATTAAGTTTTTAAAAGTTGAGGAGTGTCCAACCCACAAATTTTATTCTTCTCTCTCTCTTCATCCAACCAATCCCTAGAAGCCTTTTCCCAGGTCAAACACCACTGTTTTGGTGCATCTAGAAGGGTTTGGACCTGGATTGGTCAAACGATGTGCTTATTGAGCAAAAATAGGGCAAAACCCTAGGGTTTCGGTATTGTTTTGGGGTTCGGGGATGGGCGACCACAGTGAGAGGTTTTTTTGGGTTCGATTGGTGTTTTTTAGGATTTTGTTGACTAGGGTTTGGGTTGGGGGCAACAGAGGGTGTTTGGGTTCTCGGCGGGTAGGGTTTTAGGGTCGAGGCAAAGGGTGGGGGTAGGCCAGGGGGTTTAGATGGAGGGGGTAGACTAGGGTTAGGGTTTTGAATTGGTAGGCAAGGGTTTTGGATTTGGAAGGAGATGAGTTGGATGAGGAGATCAAACTTTTGGTTATTTATTTTTGTTGTTGTACCAATTCTTCCATTCTTTGGTTGAGTTCTTGAATGCCCTTACTCAACTCTTGATTAATCTATTCTTTATGTTGCTTTGATTTTCTTGGAGCCATTGAAATTACTATGCGATTTTTATAACTACACGTCAATACATAATTTGAGAAACGACACCTCGCTCTGATACCAATTTGGCGTAAACTACACGTCAACGGTGAAGAAAATAAACCAAAAACTATTTTTAGAGAGAGAATCAAGAGATTTCTTATATTCAAAATGGAAAGTGTCCTCAAATGAAGAATCCAAGGGGACATTAAAGGGGAGGAGTAGCCTAGGCCCTAAGTTAATATTCTAATTACAAAAATGCTCTGAAGAGTCTTTTACTACTCCTTACCTCTAAATACTAAAAAAGAACAAAATACAATGACATAATAAAATAAAATAACAAAAAGAAAATAAAATGCAATAAAACCCTAAAGATGGCCTATTTCCATCAAAATGTGTGTGTGTATATGTGTGTGTGTGTGTGTGTGTGTGTGTACACTGTCATGCTCTCCAACATACCTAATTTAACATATCAATGAAAATACCCATTATTTTAATATAGTAAAAAACTGAATTTTTTTTTTAACCAAACTCGATATATATGATATATATTGTAAGGACATTATCTATAAAAAAAAATCATGAAAAATTGATCCCGAAAGCGGGTGACATGATGGCAAAATTTTGAATGCCCGAAAAGGCTCATATATACCCACTTTTCATTTCACCCATTTTTGGCTTGAATTTTTTTATGAATATTTTGCAGATGATCTTCACATTATGAAGATCGTGTATATAAAATTTAGTTGAAAAATACATTTTTTACCATTTAAAAAAATTGGTTTGTTTACAGATATGTTTCTAGGATGTATGTTGAAAATGCCATATATATTGTCCATTCTTTTTTTTTGGTCGTACAAAGGCCCTCTAAAAAAGACATAAATATTATTTCTGAGGTTACTGCAATGAATTTGTAATTTAAAGGGTACTAAACGCTAAGAAAAAATATAGGATTTGGTCACTGTAGTTTCCATTATTGTTTGGAAGTAACATACAACCCGTGCAATGCACCGACGATGTACAATGAACAAATGTACTGATAATTATAAAAATTAGTGTATATCATAAATTCAATATCTTACCTTAAAGCCATTATAAAATATCAGTTTTTTCATAAATAAAATTTGCATATTATTTTAAAATATTTTAATTATATAGAATTTATTTTTTATAAAGAAAAACTTCAAAACAATTGTACATATTTTATATATATATAAAAATTATACATATTTTTTATTGGTTTTTAGTTTAAAAAAATATATGTCATTTATAGATAAAAAAAACTTAAAGTTTTTTCTATAAATAAACCGTTAAAATGTTTTTACAACCAAATTATTTTTATATTAAACATACTTTTGAAATTTTTAAAATTTTCTTAACTTAAAAACTATTTTTTACAAATAAAAACTTCAAAAAACTGTACGTATTTTATATAAAAAATTTATACATTTTTTATTTGTTTTTAGTTTAAAAAACTTTGTGTCATTTTTAAATAAAAACTTAAATTTTATTCTATAAATACAACGTTAAAAAAAATTATAACCAAAAACATTTTAGTTATTTAATTTTTTTTTTGAAATTTTTTATTCTTTTATAGTTATTTTTCTAGAATTAACAACGTTATATAGATGTAGTAGTATTAGTGGCATTGTATAATGTGATTTGAGTGAAAATGGTGAAAATAGATTAATTGAATATAGATTGTGTTGGATCGAGAAATTAATTAATGGAATCTAGAATGAATCATCCTTTTAGTTTTCAAGAGACTTGACTCATTTATTTTTTTGATTTCGAAAAATAATAAGTATTAAAGGCTCTTTAATTTCTTTAATACTATCGTATTAGATGTACAACTAGCATATGATCCGTGTGATGCATGGGCGATGAACAATAAACAAATATAATGATAATTATAAGAATTAGTATATATTATAAATTCAATGTCTTATTTTAAAGGCATTATAAAAGTTTAATTTTTTTATAAATAAAATCGGTCTATTATTTTTAAATATTTTTTATTATATTAAAGTTATTTTATATAAATAAAAACTTCAAAACTACTGTACTTATTTTATATAAAAAAGTATACATAGTTTTATTTGTTTCTAGTTTAAAAAATTGTACATCATTTATAGATACAAACTTAAAATTTTTCCTATAATTAAAATATTAAAAACGTTTTTTTAACCAATTTTTATTAAAAACAATTTCAACAATTTAAGAACTTTTTTTAGCTTAAAAATTATTTTTTGTAAATAAAAACTTCAAAAAAACTACACATATTTTATATAAAAAAATTATACATATTTTTATTTTTTTAGTTTAAAAAACTTTTAGTCATTTATAAATAAAAACTTCAATTTTTTTTATAAATCGAACTTTAAAAATGTTTTTATGACCAAAAACACTTTTTATTTATATAAACAATCATTTTTAAATTTTTTAATTTTTTTATAACTTTTTTTCTACAAATAAAAACTTTATATAGATATAGTAGTTTTAGTAGCATTGTGTAACATGATTTGAGTGGAGAATGATGAAAATAGATTAATTGAATCTAGTTTTTATTGAATTGAGAAATTAATTAATGTATCCTAGAATGAATCAGGTTTTTAGTTTTCGAGAGAGACTTTTGATTTATTTATTTATTTCTGTTTCAAAAATATTTTTGATTTATTTGGTTTCAAGAACACAATGTTCAATATAAGTGAGAGAAAGATAATAAGTATTAAATGCTCATTAACTCCTTTAATATCGTATTAGAGGTATAATATAGATATACTAGATTTTAACCTCGCGCAAACATTATGTAGATAATTTTATTTATCAAAATATATATGCATCCTTTGAAAAAAAATATTAGAATGTTTAAATATTACAAACATATATAAAGGTAAAATGTCCTATGACCTTTGTGTATAACATATTTGAATTAGTACAATCAATTCAATAGCATGTATAAAGAACCTTAGCCAATTGTATAGATAATATGTCATTTCAAATAGGCCAATTATGACATAGGATTATAACTTTTCCTTTTCACATCAATCTTTTGAAGTTTAGTCCCTGACTTTCTCTAACAATTTTATTGCTTAGAGTTCAAGGCTAATAATCCTAAGAAATTCCTATTTACAAAACTAATGGAACAAAAAATATGTGGAAAAGAAAAACAAAATAATAATTTTTTTAGGGTGACAATCAATAAAGAAGGCATAATAAGTGATGAATTCTTTTCTTCCCATTAAGAGGAAATTATATTAATAAACTTAGTGATTTAATTTATTTCTTCTTTTAATAGATTATATGAGTATTCTTTCTGTAATGTAGTTCCTTTAAAATGGACTTTGTTAGCTCTTTTGCTATTTTAATTGCATGAATAGTATACATTGAAAAAATATTATTATATATGAACTTGAGGCATAAGGCATACAACATTAATTTGTACTAATTAAGGTAATGAGTATTTGGATCTGAACGGGAAGATACAATAGATATTAGAATGTAAAGCTTTTGTCTGCCTATGAAAATAAAAACATAACAATAAGTACAAAAGGCTTAATACTGTTAATCATCAAATATAAACTCAATTCAACTTAACAAATTTCTTTTTCAAATTATTCAGAGTTAACCACATGAATCTTATTATGCCATCCTGAATCATATATATAAAATGTATTTCTTGAGTTTCAAAATGGATGACTTATATAACTAAGAAAATATAGACAACGAATTTGTAACATATTAACCGCAATCATCACAATAAGATTTATTTTTTAAATTAAGAAAGTTTAAATCCACATGACATTTATATTAATACCAACTAAATGAAGAATCTAAATTTCTTGTAACGATAATCTAATAATGTACTATACAAATTATGGACCCATCACACGCTTACATCCTAATAACTTTGTATGAAAATCAAAAGATTTTCTCACAACTTACTTTTATTATCATGGGGCCACCCAAGCAATAATGCTTTCAAGTTCCAAGTCACCAAAAACATGTCAGTTATCCACCAAAACAATAGTGATTCCAATGAAACATTAAAAAAATATATATTTTAAATCAACAAAAATAAAAATTGCAAGACAAAAATCCCAGTATGCCAAGAACAATAAATCGTAAAATCTATTTAGAGAAACCAATACATGTCTTTACAAAATTAAGTAAATCAAGGTGACGACTAGTTAAATTCAACAATGAATAGAACAAAAAATAAATCACCTCCTTCCCCCAGACATGGGTTGAGAAAAGAAGGCATAAGCTTTATAACGAGAAGGAAAGATGAATAGGTTGGTGGGAGATAATGAAGAGGCATATTAATGAAAGTAGAGAGAGTGTAATGGGACATCCAACGTTTCTTCTATAATCGAAGAGGCAAACTATTATTCTCGTAATTGAGTTTGGGTAAAATTATGGAACACTCAAATTTATTTTAAAATCGAAGAGGCATGGAAAAGGGAAAAGTTTATATCATTAAGTAAAGGTAGGGGAAAAGGTAAAGAAACTTTATTTAGAATGATTCACCATAATAGTGATAAAAATTTATTGGGTCGTTTCATTTTCTCCTGCAGGATTACTTACGTTGAAAAATGCAAGAGTTAATGTTTAACCTAGAGAATTGTTGCAGTAGAATGATTTACCATAATAGTAATAAAAATTTATTGGGCCGTTTCATTTTCTCCTACATGATTTACTAACCTTGAAAATGCATGAGTTAATATTTAACCTAGAAACTTGTTGCAGTACATGTTTCAATCCAATCAAAGAAGACACCAAATTTATATTTAATTATTAAATTAGATTTGACGGTACACGCATGTTTCATCAGAGAAGAATCAAAAAGGTACAAAACGTTCTACATTACAACCAAACAAATAAAAATATTAAATATAAAGGAGCAAGTCAACCTAATATTCCAATCATCAATTTCTCTCTATGACTTCTCCATTTATGGCCGGCATCACATTCTGTAGTTTGTGTCCCTTAGTATCATTTGGAACCTCGGCACTCTGTGGCCTGTAATTGTACCTCATTGCAACAAACAAATAAACCAAGAAATTGAGGAAACTAAGTACACAAAGCAACCAATAGAAGAGGTTCAAATTGTTCCTATTAATATTATTTCCACCCAACCAACCTCCACTATTAGTCATCCCCTTGGTGGCACGGTTAACCACTTTGACCATAATGGTGCTCATAAAATACCCAAGTGCCATTGAACTCCAAAGAAAGCAAGTAGAGATTGATTTAAGCCCCTTGGGCGCTTGAGAATAGAAAAACTCGAGCAGACCAATGTACGTAAACATGTCGGCTATCCCAAATATAAAGTATTGGAATGACAACCAAAAGACGCTAATGGGTAAAGGCTGAGCCACTGGGATTGCATCTAGCATGTTATGGTCACGCGCGACCCCTTTACGTTTCACCTCCATAATTGCAGCCGTTGCCATCGATATTGAGGAGAGAACAAGGCCAACACCAACACGTTGGAGATGGGTTATACCGGTGGGGTGACCCGTGAGTTTACGAGCAAATGGAACGAATAATTGGTCGTAAGCTGGGACGAGGAGTATGAGGAAAGCGACTGGGAGGATGGGGAGGGAGGCAGGGGGGATGTGGAAAGATTTGGTAATGGATGTGTCCATGGTGAGGCTTTGTTGGATGGAGAAGGTTTGGAGTTGCGCTAGGCAAAGTGTCATGCAAATGGTGCACATGAAGATTGGGACCATGCCTAAAACGATTTTTGCATTTTCTACTTGCGTGACCCCGCAAAGTTTCCATGGATTATATGTTTCTTTGTTATCATATTCTATTGATTTTTGGATGGCTGCTTTGTCCAGACACCTGAAAAATGTAACGGAGAAACTGTTAGTACTTCAATAAAAATAACATATAATAATTTCGTGCTAGATTAGTGAATTCTTTAAGAACATTGATTTTGACGTATTCAATTGCCCACAACTAAAATTTACTTGTATATCATGCTATTTGATACACTGAGTGTGATACTGAAGTCTAAAGTTGGGATGAGATACAAGGAAAAATACCACTCTTAATATCAAATGAATTGAAAGGAAAATAAATATTAAGATTGGCTGAAAAGTGGTAGAGAACAAGAAGTTACACAATTATTATTATGTATATGATGTATAAATAGTTTGATTGTGTAGTTAGCTAAATCAGTGAGACATAATACCATTTTGCTTCTGATGCAAAATAACACATGCATGTGGGGACATACGGATTGTACGTCTAATCTCACGTGGTGTCGCCACATCAGCCAATAACATAACATTCAACTACCAAGGCCAACACCAATGTATTCTTTACAGTGGGTATCCTTGGATGGAAAATTCCTTAAGGGTCCGTTTGGTTCGTGGCGAAATATTTTTTATCGTATTAAAATAAAATTCACCTAGGTAAAATATGTGTTTGGTTGGGCATTTAACACGGTGAAATAAAATGAATATGGTGAAAAATGAGGTGAAACTTTAAACAATTAACCATGGGTAAAGTGAATAATTTAACAGGTGAAAACAATGAAATTTATCTTATTACCAAAGTAACATTTCTTATTTCCACTTACAATTATCACACATTCATTTCACCCTCTCAATTAATACGATCATCAAATATTCATTTTAAAAAAATATTTTTTTTCTAAATTTCATTTTTTATTTTAAAAAATTAAAAACAAATTAAATAATATAAATAATTAAAAATTAAAATAAAAAATAAAAAATAGAATAGCTATTCCTACACCCTCTATGTCTTTCCCCACACCCTTTTTAATATTTAAATACTAAAAGATCAAAAGACCATCTATGCAAATATGATTTGAGCAAATATAATCTTTTGCCCAAAAATCTATTATTTAAAAAAAAAAAGGTAATATTAAGAAAAAAATAAAACATAATATTTTGAAAATAAAAATCCTAATATTCTAGAAAATTAAAATTTTAATATTCTGAAAATATAAAAATTATAAAAGTTATTTTTTCATTTAAAAAATATTATGTTATTTATAAAAAAAACATATTACTTTTTATTTAAATGGACGTTGATAAAAAAACTATTTCGTTATTTATTTTAAAAAATGGACATTCTTTTTATCATTTCTAGTTAAAAAACTGTTTCTTTTATTTATTTAAAAAAATTGTTTTGTTATTTATTTTTTCAGTTAAAAACTATTTTTTTTCTATTTTAAAAATAATCTTTTTACTATACAAAAAAATGGTCCGCGTCAGCGGTATGTATAGGCAGTTCGACCACTTATACATACCGTTGGCGCGGACCAACATATTAGACAAAAATGCTCTGCGTCAGGGGTATGTATAGGTGGTCAGACCGCCTATACATACCGCTGCCACAGATAATATTTTTTAAAAATAGTAAAAAGATTATTTTTAATATAGTAAAAAAAACAGTTTTTAACCAAAAATAAAATTTGTAAATAAAAAATAAAACACTTTTTAAGAAATAAATTTTACGTTTTATATACAGTTTTTTAATGAAACAAATAGATAAGATTTTACGTTTTATAAACAGTTTTTTTTATTATTACTTATAAAAAACAATTTTTTTTATTGAAAATATAATTTTTTTGTTTTTATCAAATGTAATTATTTTAGTTGGAGGTGAAAAAATTGGACACTTTGCTTTTATAAATTTAAGGGCGCAATTGTCATTTATTATTCAAAGGGTGTGGGGGAACATATAGAGGGTGTGAGAATATCTATTCCCATAAAGAAAATAAAAAAAATGAATATTTGTTTGGTGCATGGTAATGTGTTGGGAATTTAATTACTAATTGGGACGGTTTCATAGTTGGGAACTAATTTTTTTTTTTTAATTCTTTTAATTGGAACACTTTTTTTTTATAGTTGGGACTTTTTTTTTAATTGGATTGCTTTTTTTTCAATGTTGAAAACTTTTCTTTTATTTGGGATTGTTTTTTCATTGTTGAGAACTTTTTTTTTTATTATGGACTACTGTTTTTATAGTTGACTTTTTTTTTGAACTGTGATTTTTTTTTTTTACAAATGATAGTTTTTTTTCATTGTTGGAATTTTTTTTTTTAAATTGGGACTATTTTTTTTTAATAAGGACTTTATTTTTAATTGGTATTGTTTTTTTACTTATTTGTCTTGCGTAGCGAAATATGACTAGTTGTGTGTGTGTGTGGGGGGGGTGATTATGTCAAATTTTAGTTTGGGGTAAATGCATATTTTTTAATGGCCATTGACACTTGTGTGATGAAAATCAAAATAGTTATATGCATTGGAAGTATGTGGGTAATATGGTCATTTTATTTTTTCACCATATTAATCTTGACCATCCAAACAACAAATGGTAAAAAAGTTAAAATTTTCACCTAGTGAAAACTCGACCATCCAAACGGAGATGGTGAAAACAAAATCACCGCACTAATAATTCACCTTTTACTTTTAACACGGTGAAAAGTATTTCACCACGAACCACACGGACCCTAAATGAGAGAAGGTCCGTTAACCCTCCTTTAAAGTATGGCAAATCGAATTAGTAGTCTCATTTTCAAGTCTACTTGATTTTGATTTGATTATAAATTTTGAATATATTTAAATTAATATAAGTGAAAAAAAAGTTATTATTGTAAACGGGTTATCGTATCATAAATTGTTAGCCCTACTTCCTTTAAGCTTATGAAAGGATTGTAGGATTTGTTAACGAAGCGATAAGAGTTCAGACGGGTAATTTTTATACATTTAGAATCTAAATGTGAAATTATTTTTTGTTTAGAGATTAAATGTAGAACAGTTTTCCTTATCGGCTAGACGTGAAACAATTTTCTTTCTGAGAAAGTTTAAACATGAAATACTTCCATGTCTGAACTTAGGGGTATTTTATTTGAACTTTAGATGTGGGATTATTCGGCGTGTGAGAGTCCAGACGTGAGATTGTTGCACGTTTAACTCATTTATATCGCTCCCTACTGTGATCCAACCACCTATTTCTCCCGTTAATCCTCTAAACCTATGTGATGATGCTAAGAATTAGCACCACCAGGTATGGTGTTTCCAAGCTCAATAGAAGTATAACAATGGCAGCACAGCTATATAAAGAAGATAATAGGAAGTGGTGAGGAGAAGAGGGTAACACACCGGAATGTAAGTGGTTCAGCCAATCCGGCCTACGTCCACTGTGAGTGTGTGTGAGTAATATCACTGAAAGAAGGCACTAATGGCCATGGATACAACCTCTCAAGCTCTCTCTCTCTCACTACTGTATATTTAGACAGAGTTTTAGCTAGGGTTTTTATATCTGGATCCTTTTGCAAGGTAGGGGATGACCCCTATATATAGTGCCTAGGGGGCGTAATGTACCCCCCATGCATGCAATGAGCATGTGTGTGGTATCCTCACCAATGTGGCAATGCCATCTGTCACTGTCACATGTAAGCAATGATAATGAAATATTCTCCCACATGTGGAGAATAATCTTGTTACAACTGATTTGGGCCCCGGTGTCCTTATCCAAATGTCAACAGATGCTCGGCAGTCATGTTGGTGAATGACCTCGGCCTGGGAGAGGCCGAGCTGTAAAGGCTTGATGTCCGTTCAATCCGAGAAGTGTCATAAGGAGTCTCGGCCTGATCACAGCCGAGACATTATGCTAGGTCGGCCTCAGCCGAGGTACGGATAGTCCCATACTGGTGATTACTAAGGCCTCTTGTGACCTCATCCCAAGCCGAGGTTGAACCGGTTCCAAGTTGAGGGTCGGCTCTCTGTCACCTCGGCCCACCCTTGGCCGAGGTTGCCATACCCAGAGTGTTGTTGATGCCTGTGATGCGCGCAGTGCCCCTTGGCTGTGTAGATGGTAGTGTCGGCCTGAGCCGAGGTAGGTCTGGCCGAGGGATGGTATCGCGCGCGCCCCTGGCCTTCCTAGGATCGATCAATGTTTCGGCCATCATCTCGGCCGAGGTAGGTCTGGCCGAGGTTATACTTGGGCATATCACTATGATATGTACCCATTGGCCCATTGTAGATGCCATCATAATGTTGAATTAAATAGGATAAGTACCTAGGGAAGGACACATTTGGAAACACTTGAATGCAATGTGTACCATTTAAGGTGTTTACCAATGATACATAAATACATGTTTCTAAATCGCGTCACAAGTTGTGTCTTTCTAACTTTACCCAATTAAATAATTTTGATTTTAATTTGGTGCTTTACCACTTTTTGTAGTATAATAAACTTCATAGGTCGAGTAAAAAAAATAATGTCCACATGTTTTTACGCTATTCAGTACCCAATGTAACCCTTGTAGATTGAAAGGAAGTTTAACGAATAAGATCTATTTACATAAGGCATTTTTTAATTGGTCCTATTAAAATATTTTTTTCTCAGTAGATCTTATTTATACATATAGAAAATATTCAATACATATTTATAAATACAACCTATTTGAACGAAAAAAAAAATTTCATGAGATTCATTGAAGAAAAAAAAATGTTTTAGGACCTATTATGACACATGGTAACTAAAAATAATGTTAACATGTTATTGGAAAATGCTAGGGAGACCTGACTTGTTATTTTATAGTCCTAGTTAGAATGGGAAAATAAAGAAGTTACCTCAGAACATTTCTATGAGGTAGATATTCTACTTCCAATGCAGCTTCCTTGTCCCTATCAATCTCATAAAGCTCCGCAGGGTCTGTAGGAAGTTGAAGCTTTCGGTTCCTAACAGCGGCAACATACACCTGGAGATAACACCATTTACATATATATAAAGAGAATGAATACACGCAAACAAAAAACCCCTCTATTATCAGTTGACGACTTACAAACTTTTGGAGACCTCACTTGGTATAAAATATTAGGTTGTGACTAATAGTCTCCTTAAATTTTGGTAGGGTATGCAATTCTATATGGGAGACCAGGGACAATGCATGGACGTTCTCTCACTTTCTTTAATATATGAAAAGGGAGTGAAAGAGACGAATGAAAAAAAAACACTTCATCAGCATGTTGTTCGTTCTAATTTCTCAACCATTCACCTTCTCCCATCTCCATAAATATCTAATACACCATTCAACTGGATGTTGAAAACATGGGATGTGTGCGCACTGTTGTAAATAATATATACAGAATAAACAAAAAATCTCAAATCCTAAATAGATAAAATTAGAAGAATTTATCGATCGAGGTTTGTGTTGGACCCAAAGTCCTAAAGGTGAAATTGCTCACTGATATTTGTAGTTGTCAACCTCGTGAACATATACCTCCCAAGATTCAACGATGAGATTTATACACCAGTTTTGTATTAAATTTTTGAACTCTCAGGATACTCCAGTACTCCCAAAAAAATAACGAAAAGTAGAAAATAGCAAAATTATTTATGTAGAGAAAGTGAGATAAATTGATTTTTTTTCCTGTGTTATTTTCTCAAAGATGTAGCCGTTGTTATATACAAAATTTGATAAAAAAATGTGGGTAGAAGTTTTAGCCAACTAACCCACTAATATCTCCACTAACGGGTAGTTTACTTAGAATAGGAGACTAAGCCAAAAATTAAAAACGAATTAATAAAAGGGTAAAAATTTTGGGTACTCAAGAGAAGTCCAAAGCCCCAAAGACGACTCAAGGCCTAAGACCCAATCAAAGACTATTACTGTTTAGTGTCCCTCATAGGGATTGAACCCATGACCTCAAGCACCAAACCCCATAAACTTATCACTACACCACTTACCCCAACTTATTTAGTTCATTCAAAATAAATATATACCAATATACCCAACACGTACAACAAGTGTATCCTATTATTGCGAGCAATCGTACAACATCGAGCATCATCCCAGTCTTATAGATTTTGAGGTAATGAACCTTCATACACACATTCTCTTTGAACTCTCAATCGTATAGGATTTTTCGTTCAAATTGTTTTGGTAAAAATCTACGCAAAATACATGTTAGTAATATTTGTTAGTAGTTTTGCATAATAAAAATGAACTCATATGTCCTTCTTGTTTTAGTTCTTTCAATGATGTTTGATATTTTAAGAGTTTCACGACCAAATCCCTATGTGAATCTTTTAACGTTATTTGACTGTTTGACCTATGATGGTTTTGTAGGAGAAGGGGGGTGGGGGGAACTTTTTAGCCTATGTGATTCTTCATCTCAAAATTCGATCTCGTAAATCGTTAAAGGTTCGCATTTTTTTAGTTTTTGCAATTAGTTATTTCAAAGTCTACTTTTTTCCCTTGGGATAAAATGATTTTAAAATCATATTTTTTTTAATTTAGGTTAAGTCGTCAAGCTCTCTCACTGTTGCCCGTACTTACCTATCTTGATGACATATTTTAGAATCAACCACTCTTGATGAATGTTTATCAATGTTCTTGAGTATTGAATCTCTGTGTCATGCACTGTAACAATCATATTTTTAATAAATTAAACAATTCGGTCTACAATTTTAAAACAACTAAAAATTGCAATGGGAAAAAGAGAATAATTTTGAAGTTATCTAACTTTTAATTGTCTAAAGAGTTTTAATATAAGAATTGTATCATATTTTTTTATGGTCACTATGAAAGTTTTTTTTCTCCCTATTTTTGCTTACCTAATAAATTCTCACAAGTGACCCACTTCGACAAAATTGAAAATAGGCAACAATTAATTTGTGCATCTTTCATAGTCTTTTTTTGGAGTGAAATGTAAATTTAATTAACACCAAAGGCAAAAGCCTACACAAAGAATTCATCACATATATATATATATATATATATATACAGTACTGCTCTTGTGCAGATCAGTCCGCATTTTAAAAGTGTGGACCAAACATGTGTCACCTGGCGGTGAGCCACAATAGAGAGAGAGAGAGAGAGCCTATAATTTAGCCGATAATTTCTAGGCTCACCGCCAGGTGACACATGTCCGGTCCGCACTCTTAACATGCGGACTGGTCCGCACAAGAGCATTATATATATATATATATATATATATATATATATATATATATATATATATATATATATATATATATATATATATATAGAGAGAGAGAGAGAGAGAGAGAGAGAGAGAGAGAGAGAGAGAGCGGTTCTCATGCATATATGTATTTGCTTAAAAGTAAAGATGAAGTTTTCAAGAAAATTCTTATTTTTAAAGAAAAAGTTAAAACTCAACAAAATCAGAAAATTAAAGTCCTACGATTCAATGGGGATGGTGAATGGTAACCGAGTGAGTTTATACAATTTTGTAATACTCATGGAATAATCAATCAAGTTACGACGCCTTATATGTCACAACAAAATGGAACAGTGAAAAGGAAAAATAGGACTTTAGTTGAAATGGTAAATGCAATGTTAATAAGTTTTGGTTTACCATTGTCAATGCGGGGATAAATGGTTTTATCGGCATGTTATATTTTAAATAGAGTTCCATTGAAAAACAAGGATATTACACCATACGAATTATGATTTAATCGTAAGCCTAATCTTAGACGTCTTAAAGTTTGGGGATGTCTTACTTATGTAAGAAAATTCAAACCTAAAAGACCTAATCTAGGAAATAGGACTTACAAATATGTTTTTATTGGATACTCTAGTAACAATACGACTTATAGATTTTTAAATCTTGAAAGTCAAGAAATCATTGAGTCGGTAGATGTGCAATTCTTTGAACATCTAACAAAGTATATTACTTTGAATCAAGGTTTAGAGAATAATAATCCGACTATTAACTCCTCACTTTTAGAAGAAATATCACAACCGATATCTTCTTCAGAGACAACGGATGATGTTGAACCGCGAAGGAGTAAAAGACAGAGAACTAAAAAAGTATAGGGTCCCGACTTTGTTATTTATTTGGTTAAAGGGGATTTAAATGAAACTAAGAATAAAACTAAATTTGTTCTTAATATAGAAGATGAACCGACAACATTTCATGAAGTGGTAAAATCTAGGGATGTTGTCTTTTGGAAAGAAGCAATCAATGATGGAAATGAACTCAATTTTGTCAAATCAAACTTGGGTTATTTTCGATCTTCCCCTTGAGCTAAACCTATTCGGTGATAATGGATATTTAAAAGGAAATTAAATACGAACGGTTCTATAAGAAAATTGAAGGCAAGATTGGTTGCTAAAGGCTATAAGAAAAAATATTGAATTAATTATTTTGATGCATATGCTCCTGTTGCTCGAATCACTTCCATTAGGATATTAATGTCTCTTGTTTCTATTCATAATAATTCATCAAATGGATGTCAAAACTGCATTTATAAATGGTGATTTAGAAGAAGAGATTTATACGGAACAAACCGAAGGGTTTGTTTTATCTGGCCAAGAAAAGAAAGTGTATAAACTGGTTAAATCTCTGTATGGCCTTAAACAAGCTCCTATGCAATGGCATGAGAAGTTTGAAATACCCCATACATATAAAGTTAATGATTCCAACCAATGTATATATAGTAAATTTGAAAACGATGTTGGTGTTATTATTTACTTATATGTGGATGACGTGTTAATATTTGGGTCTAGTCTCAAATATGTTGAAGAAACCAAAAGGTTTCTGGCATCAAAATTTGATATGAAAGATCTTGGGGAGGCTAATGTGATTTTAGGAATCAAAATTGTGAGAAAGGATAATTCTTTAGCATTATTTTAATCTCATTATATATAAAAAAAAGTTCTTAAAAGATATAATCATTTTGAACTTAAGCCAGTTACTACACCAGTGGATCCTAGTATCAAATTAATAAAAAATACTGGGCATGCTATGGACCAACCCAAAAATACTAGTACTATTGTGAGTCTAATGTATGTCATGCATCACACTAGACCAGACATTGCTTATGTAGTAGGTGTCTTATGTAGATTTACAAGTAATCCAGGATAAGAGCACTGGAATGCAATTTGTAGGGTACTTAATTACCTGAAGAGGACTTTGGATTATGGTTGGCATTATATAGGATATCCATCTGATTTAGAAGGATATAGTGATTCAAGCTAGAACAATCTTGAATCAAAATCCAAGTAAACTACTGGTTGGATTTTTACGCTAGGAGGAGTGGCTGTCTCTTGGGGATCAAAGAAATAAACATATGTGTCAGATTTAATAATGCAATCTCAATTTATAGCCCTAATAGATGCATATAAAGGAGCGGAATGGCTTAGAAATTTATTATATGATATTCCTTTATGGAGAAGCCATCTCCTTCTATTATGATAAGTTGTGACAATCAAACCACAATTTATAAAGTTTCGAACAAAACTTATGACGAAAAATGTAGACACATTAGTCTAAGGCATCAAATTATAAGACGATTACTTAAGGAATGAGTGATTACAGTCGACTGTGTTAAAATAAACAAGAATTTAGCAGATCCTCTGACTAAAGGTCGTGTTAGGGAGATGGTATATATCACCTCAAAAGGAATGGGACTAAGGTCTATTAAATAACATAACTATATTTAATGGGAACCCAACTCATATCTTGAAAATAAAGATAGAGTTCAATGTGGTACAAACAAGTTAAATTATATATATGGAAGACTATGAATTTTTATGCAAAAATTCCATTCATATGTGCTTAGTGTTGGTTTTCTACATGTTAGAGAGTACATGTTACTTCTTAATGAACCGTATAAGTGTGACTCGCAGAATCACTAAAATTGATTTAATATGAGTGTCGATAGTGTGGTCACTTTCTATGGAATCAAGACCGATCCTAAAGCACTCGTGAAATCAAGATTAGCATAGGGCCATAAATGTGCATAGAAATCGGTATGTTTGATACTTTCGGCTTGTCTCAAAGAGACCTTGGTTCAAGATACGTTCACCACAATACCTTGATGAAGCTTTAAATTGTTTATACTATATGGAAGTTCAAGTCCTGAAGACACTTCCCATTTATATACTAGATTTTAGTGATAGTGCCAAAAGTTTTCTATTATTGTTTTTGTAATCGATCATCTGTATCCTCTCTCGTGTATATTGAAATTGGTGGGGGAATGTTGGATAAATTTCAACATTTAATATAATGTAATATTTAGTTGTTAATTTTATTATGTTAATTGGTGTTTTATTTTTTTTAAACTTAGTTTGGATTTTATTTTAGAAGAAAAAAACATGAGCAAATGGGTGTGAAAGATAGTGTAGTACACAAGTCTCACATTGAAAGAATACAATAAAAAGTAGTTGTATATCAACTAAAGGACAACTAAGATTCTTAGTTGAATAGTCAAATAAGAGGCTATTATTCCACGCATTGCGATGGTGCTTAAGCACCACCAATCGCGACACGCGGCGCGTGGAAGGACGATTGGGCGACTTAGTGTGCATTGCGCACTTGGCACTTGGCAAGTGCGCATCGTTGCTTGGAGCGTGAGAGCCTAAAGTTTTGACAAAGTAAAACAAATAAACAATTATGATTTAAGGATCTCATCAAAAGGTTTAAAATCCCAAACGACCTCATTTGAGCTGTTAGATGAACTCGTAGCGTTTCGTGTAAGGGGGTGTCCATTCGCTTACGATGGGACGCCTAATTTGAACCGTTAGATCGAATATATTCCAAATATACACGATCCAATGGCTGTTGAGTCGCTGTATGAAGAGCTGTGAGTGTTGAAGAACAGACGCAAAAATGACTATAAGAAGAATTTCACGACTCTGTTTTGGACACCGAAAATTACAAATTTCTCCTCTCGTCGTCCTCTATACTTTGGCATTATCATATTACAAATTGATAGTGTTCTTGGTTTGATCAAACAGTACATAGTTTGAATCAAACAACAGCTCATATACTGCATTGTATCCTGAAGGTAGATTCAATAAACCCCATAGTGTACTCGTGTTTATTTTTAAAGTGGATTGGGAGAAGTTTTGGCTAAACTTGCAAAAATTAATTAATTTTTTCGTTCTTTCCATAGAAAAATTCCAACATAAAGTATATATGAAGTTTAAGAAATTTATAAAGTAGTTATGGGGAAGAATTATAATAAATGAAAGAATAAATGATGTTCAAAATATTAAATAAGTTGCACGGTATCAAATGTTCCTTAAAAGAGAAGCATTTTATAGTCATTATATATGAATGTATGATTAGGGGATGCTTATGTTTGAATTTGAACTATTCAAATTTAACTATATATATATATATATTCAAACTATTTTTTTTATAAGTAAATGATTCAATTAAACAAACACGTCTAAGGGGGCGGAATTCCGTATACAGGAAGTATACAAAGTAAAAAAACAAAGGACTGAGATCCAAAGCAGACTAGAACAATAGCCTTGAACTCCTCCAAAAACTTAAGAAAGAAAGACAACGACGAATCATGGCGTTTCCTATACTAAGTAAGCAGAAGGCTCTGGAAATTGTAACAAATTCGAGAAGGATCAAGTTCGGTATAATGCAATATAACTGCAATGTATTTTTCTTTGAATGATTAATAGTAAAACCTTCAGATATAAACACTTGATGTGAATTTTATTTTGATATAAGAAGATTATCTTTGAATTCAGATATGAGATTGATTACCAATGGAAACTACTTCGCATTTTCATAAAAAAGTCATGCGCATAGCACGTGACTGTTTTTCGTCACATTTAACTTTGAAAACTAAGAGTCCTTCTATGCCGACACAGATTTGCGACACATTTGGTGCGACACAGTGACGTGTCGCACCAGTATTGGCTATTGCCGCTGGCGCGGACCCACATCCATAAGGCAATAACCAATACCGGTGCGACATGTCACTATGTCGCAACCACTGTGTGTCACAAATCTGTGTCAGCCTAGTATTGTTGGAAAACTAATGGAAGGGACTTGTTAAATTTACAGTCTACTGTAGGATAAGAGTGCAAAAACTCACAATCAACAAGACTAACGCATACAGAAACAAGCAAAAACGCGCACACATTCAAAAGACACTAAAATGTATATATAATTCAGATCGTATCTTAAACATACAAAAGTTGATTTGGGTTTGAGTTGGTTTAGGGGAGGTGAATGCGGTTAAAGTAATATATAGATATTATAAAAGAACTACGCACCAAATAGGTTTGTTAATATTGTATGGAACATATAATAAGTATTACTTATAATCTGTTAAAAATGTGGGGACAGTTACATCAACTGTTTTCATTGTAAAAACCTACTTTTGGATATATTTTTGAGGTAGAATGATTTACGAAAGGGAAACAAAAGTGGTGTATTGAAAAAAAGAAAACATGTTATATGAATCTATGATCAATATCTCCAGTTGATGAATGAAGTGCTAATTATGCAAACCTGTAGAATATCGGTGATTGGGCTACGCCCTTGAACAACATGTATGCGATAAAAAGGCAGCCCGCCGGCACAGATGATGACACCCATTAACAGAGCAGTGGTAGATATACCGAAACCCCAGTCCCATCCTTTATTGTCCTGGACCCAAACCACCAGGGTTAAACTAACTGCACCACCCAAACACACGGCCATTAAAAACCAATTGAAGAAGCTGGACATCTGATCGGCCTCTTTGGGGTCTTTCTCTTCGAATTGGTCGGCCCCGTGGGATGGCAGCGATGCTTTTAGGCCAGAGGACCCCACCGCCAACGAGTAAAGCGCGACAAAGAGGAGGGCCGCGTTGGCCCCTGCGACCTTATCGCATTTAGCCGTAGCGTCGAATATGTTGCAAACTGGTGGCCTTAGTTTTGGATAGTGAGCTTGGAGAGTTAATAGTGCAAAACCCTGCGGATGAAAAAGTTTGTGGCAACCATGAATTTCATATTTACATTTATCGTGATTATTACTATTGCATACAGACCTAAATTATGTTAATGAAAGGTTAACTTTTTAGAATTTTAAGTTTTGCATGAGTGGTATTATGTCCATATTTTATGCAAAAAGACGACATTTTGTGAGTATTTTGAGAAGTTTTAAACAAAAATACTCAACTTGTTAATTATTTTGTTTGATAAAAGACTGTCATAAATTCAATAAATATATATCCCTTGACAGTGATTGGCACAGAAAAAGATTCAAACTTTATATGTTGTGAGTGTCTCGTACACCAATGCATTAAAGACACATTGTTGTGTCGCTGTATTTATATCAATGCAATATGCCATCCTATAATTTCTCGAAAAACATATTTATATAAAGAAATATAAACGAAAGTATTATTTTGACAAATTTTGTGATAACTGTAATTAAAGGTTGAAAGAAATACTGTGTTCGAATGAAAATGAAATATAATTCAGGAAGTTTTATAAAATGAAAAATTGACTACATATGAAGCATACCAAGGACTCTATGCAAACTGAAATCAGAACAGCTTTGAATCTGCCGATGTAAGCATCTGCCAGGACAGCCATTGGGATGGAAAGAATGTAACATGTGCCCATGAAGTTGGTTAGCTGGTTAGACGCATCAGCTATGTTATAATGCATTATCCCATTGAAGTATGTGATAAGGTTCACTGCCAATGCTAGGGTTGCCATGTTCTCGAAAGCAAATATTGCTGCAACAAAACATATAGGGAGAGAGTAGAAAAAAATGAAACTGAGTTATACTTTAGTCATGGACTAGATGTTAGAATTATTTTGTATAATTCTCCGTTATGTGCTCCATCCATAATTATATTAATTCTAAGAGTCACTTTGGTTAATGAAAGGGTACTCCAAATACCAGGAGTCAAAATGACTCTTGGACATCTACCTTGATGGACGATTGATATTTAAGTTACTGTTGGAGATTTAGGTCATGTCTCTACCTATAAATAAGTGACTGATTTCCATCATTCAGACACTCTAAAATGACAATATATTGAATTTATAGGAAAGGGAGAGAAATCTTTTGGCCATACTGAGAGATTTGACTGTTGGAATGCGTTGAGATTGGAGTATGTTCTTGCTATATACAAGATGAAGCTGTGTTCTGAAATCCATCCCGATCAGATATCGTTAAGATTGACTGCTCCGTCAATATTTTTAATTGTGACGGTTATGGAGGTATGTTATTTTAACATCTTTTATGTTCCCCATAATGCTTATATGTGATAATTATGAAGATCCGAGGTCCTTTTATTAAGAACCTTTGTATATGAAAATTTAATCAAATTAATGTATTATTGATTAATATTGTGTTGTTCTTAAAAATGATTTTACATGTGGTATCAGAGCTAAAGTTTAAGATCTCATGATTTTCCTTTATTGGTGTTTGCACATTATGGAGTCTATATTAAATTAATTTTTGTGTGTGCCTGAGATTGTTTTTTGACATTTTTTTCTGTTTCCTATACCCACTAAGTCAGAATGTGAAAGGTCAAAATTTGATCGAACTTTTGTGAAACTCTTACAGTCGATTGAAAACGTCGAAATAAATAAAATCCATTGTACACAATGGGTCTCAACCCACTTTTGCGTTTTAACGTCGTTTAAACCTTTAAAAATGCGTTTTTGCCATTTTTAGTAATAATGTCAACGCTTATAACTCTCGTTTAAAATTTGATTTTGTGATTCCGCAAATTGAAGAGTGATCCTTGAGTAATTCTCTACATCCGTCGGGTGCTAACTCAAATTTTCTATTTTTGAAAAAAATTATGAATTTTCCAAATATTATGTATTTTTCCATCATGTGGGCTCTTTTCTTTGTACATGGTTTGTCTAATATTCATGTTATGTATTATTTGTATGGACCAAAAGGTTCACTATAAAATTTGAATATTAGATGTATGATTATGGGTTTGACAATAATATTTCGGTAAATTAGATTATTGTGCATAATCTATTTTGGTGGCTATATGTCCGAATTGATGTTTCAATAATAATATTTATATGATATCGGATGGGGAAGACATTAAAGTATCTTAATCTATAATTGTAAATATAAATATTCTATTATTGTGTATGCATCTATATTTGGACCCTTAATTATACATTAAGTTTTGAGTATAATTTTCTTAGGGCATTAATTTTACATAAATAATGTTTACGACAATATCTCGTTTCAGAAAATTGATTTTTGAATTTCACAATTTATTTTGAGATTTGGTAGTAATTATCTACATCCCATTGTGTTAACTATTTTTTTTTTGGGAGGGGGGGGGGGGGGGGGAGCAAAAGTTACGATTTTATCATATATTATGTGTGTGTTTTCACTATGGGAGTTATTTTATTTATTCATGAATGTATGTTTGTGTTGGATTAGAAACCAAACACATGTTATGATCATTTCGTGAATATTGAATGTATGAATATATTTTTGAGACTAATATTCATATTTTATGTACATTTAAATGTCAAACACGAGTAAAACATATTTTATATGGTAGGATATTAGACTTGTGTTATTGTTAATATTCATATTTTGATGAATCCCGAGCCAAACACAGGTCAATGATTCATATTATTGAATATTATGTTATAGTTCATACTCATATTTTTACGAGTCTCGTGCAAAACACATGCCAATGATTCATAACATTGAATATGAAGTATATTAGAATTTAATATTCATTTTTATGAATCTCGTGCAAAACACATGCCAATGATTCATAACATTGAATTTTTTTATTTATTTTATGAGTCTCGTGTAAAACACATGCCAATGATTCATAATTTTGAATATTATGTTATTATTAATATTCATGTTTTGATGAGTCCCGTGCCAAACACGGGTCAATGATTCAATGAGTCTCATGTCAAACACAGACCAATGATTTATATTATTGAATATTATGATATTCGTAATTTAATGAGTCGTGCCAAATACAGGCCAACGATTCATGTAGTTGAATATTATAATTATTGTTCATTCTAATGCTAGTACTCCCATTAAGTTGAATTAAATGTCAAACCTAGGGCACAATTCATATTTGTGGATACTAGACTTATGATTTCATTCCATGCATGCATATTTGAAAGCATGGATTCCAATTTTGAGACTTATAAGTAGGTATTCATTCAGTTTAATCAAAGTCCAAATACAGACCGAGATTACATGTGAAGATATTATACTTGTAGTTATTTCAGATTATCTTAATGTTTATTATAAGATTAAATTGAAGCGCAACACATGCTGATATTTGAATCAAATAAACATTAGAATTTTTGTGAATATTAAATAATTGACATCAAAAGTTATATAGTCATATTTACAGATGCCACCAGTGTGGTAGTTGTGATTATAACCATATTGTGCATTAGTATGACCATGAATGATTTGAGTCAATATTTTTAATTTGTTACTCATACATAAGTGATAAATCGAAAGTAAATGATTCATGTTTTTCATTTACTATTATTCGTGTAATATCTCATGTGAACTCATTGTCTATTTGATTTTCACATTAAGTATAGTTTTTTTTTGTGAATTTCAAATTATGAAATAGACAATTATAAAATTTATTCATGTATTACGGGTATTTTAGACATGTATGCTTATCTATAATATTTATATAATGGAAGGATTGGTGTTCGTTAAAGTACTCCATTCTATATTAGATAAATATTAAACTAATGCGTTGATATCATGCATATTTTGGATTGCCTACGGGTCCATGTATGATATTGAATGCTAAGATTTATGATGTTGCATACATATTATTGTTTATTCAATAATTGTGATTTAGTAGCCTACATGTCCAATTACAATTATTGAGCAAAAAATAAGTGGTGATTTAGTAGCCTACATGTCCAATTACAATTATTGAGCAAAAAATAAGTGGTGATATATATATATATATATATATATATATATATATTGGGAAGGCAATAATGGTCATCAAATGCATATATCATTATTTCTTTCATCATGATATCACCAATTAAGTGTATGAAACCCAAACATGAATAATTTGACTTGTGTATGTAAGTCTTTACCTAATGTAATGTTCATATTATAAAATATTTAGTAGTCACCACAGTAACCCAACTATAATGAAAATGAATATTAAATGTAAAGATGATAGCAATAGTAACCACTGATGCATATAATTATGGAGTATATTGACTTTAATTATCAAACAAGATTGTTCCTTAAAAGGAGTTGATTTTGATTGTTTGAATAAACTCTATATAACATATACATTATTCAAGTACATATCATGTATATTTAATACTCTAGTATCTACAAGCATCGTATAATTTCTAATTAATGGTTACTAATGAGAAATATAAAATGCACATTAGGTACTAGTGAGATATTAACATATGTGTTGTCAAATCAAAGCATTAAGGTAGTGAACAATTTATCTCATATCTTTCACATGTTATGATATAGTTTTGTTTCTCTCGATTATTATGTTGGATTTTTTTAAGCCCACTAACGATGATCAATATTATGTGGAACACTTCATATAAAATTTGAAGTAATAAAACAAATTAAGTTTGTTTACCTATTGCACACTCGGACTAATAATGATAGAGATAATATATATCTTTTATGATTTGAAATGAGTTTTATCTTCGTAGAGTTTGCCAATTAAACTCATTGTATTTACTTTTGATGCAAGGATTGTTTACAAAACAAACTAGAAATGCAAATAAGATTTCTTCTCTTTCATTTTTCGGGAATCAAGTCATTTGTCTTTTCATAAACCCTCAATGCTTCCAATTTTCTTGAAAAATATTTGTCTGGACTTGATTATGAGGGATATTTTTGTAAAGACATCTTTAAGTCCTTATCAAAGGTTATGGTATTCCTTTGATGTTTTGTATAAAATAAAGTTTTGAATATATTTCTTTTAAAGAGTGTTTTGATCCTGCATCATAATCACAATATTTTTTGATGGAACTCTTTAATCTTGTCCAAAATTAAATCTAGACTTCTTTTAATAATTTTATGGACAAGATTTTTGCAATATCTCTAATAAATATTGATCATCGAGTTATGCACTTAAGGTATTACAATATCTAATACAAGGATGACTTATGGGGTCCAAGTGGGAGATTTTAAGAATTTTCTTAAAGTGGACCTACATAAATCATATAATCGTCATTAATATGTACTTATTGCATTATAAAAAATCAAATTCATTATGAGTGGTGAAATTACTGGGAGTTCAAAATCATGAAATGTGATTATAAAGAAAGGTAGGGTATTTATCCCATTACCGATAACTTTCTTCAATATTTGTTCTTTTAGTTGTTGGATTTTTTAAACAACAACGAAAAAATATATGATCGACCACTAAACTATTGTATTGTCACTATGAGACAAATGTAGATAAAATCATAAGGAATAGTATTACGAAGATCTTAAACATAATCTACTATTCTAGGTGATTATGTGGTGTATTTACATGAATATGAATTTGGCATATGGATAAATAAATATTTGGTTTTCTTTTCACAAATCCTAAGAAGTAACTGGACTACGAGATCTCATTGAATTACATTTAAGTTGAGTATGAAGAGGTCATAAAGAATTTGTAGTCAAACATTTTATGTGTAATGAGAAAAGGGTTATAAATGAACCTTCTCACCTTTTCCAAGGACGTCATTGGTTTGAGGACATACAATTCTTATGAGGTGAGTAAATCATTATGATGAGAGTTACATTTAGTGTATGTGAAAACTATTATTCTTATGATATTTTACACATGTTATATAGAAATGATTGTATAAACTTAATTAAGTTTCCCACCTATGGTATTTTCAGAAATAATACCATTATATTTTCTAATCATTGTATATTCAATTTATACAACTTATGATCAGTGGGAGTAAGTTTATATATTCAATTTATTATAAAGTAAAGAAACAAAATGTTTTATAAATTTTCAATATGTAATGGATGAAGTTATGAGATACTAAAATATTATATGCTCACATTAAAGTTGACTGTTCAGTTTTGGGCGAACAGTTATTACAACTTAGATTTACTAGTTTTGTGGAAAGTGTGAAGTCTTATCTACTTATGTTTATTTTGGTTTAACGACTCATATAATGAAGGAGTGCAACACAATTCATTGACTATTATGAAAATCTGAATCTATAGCATGCTTTGATGCTACAACTTATTAATTATGGCAACCTAATTTAAATTTTGGGACTTGGATTTGTCGGTACTATTGCCAAGTTGCTGAAATATTATGATACTGTCGTTGCAATCTTCTTTATTAAGATACATTAGGTATTATATGAGGAACTAAGCACATTACATGTAAATACCTTTTAAAGAAGAAATTCTGAAACAAGTGTCAATTAACACATTTGTAGAAGTGTTAATATAGAAAATCCACATGATTGGTCTATCGTGAGAGACATTAACGAAGCATGCTTAAGATACGAGTCTTTAAATATAACCAATAGAATCTTGATGTGGTGAATTTTTAGTGCTTATTTTGACACTACCATATGATATCATACAGTGTTTCAGAATCATTTATTTTTGTCGTTATTGTATACATGCATGTGAATGAAAGAATGTGACAAAAATAGTCTTTTACAAAGACATTATTGGACCATTATGGAATAACCCTATTTATACACCTTATTGGATGAGTTGTTAATGTTGTGGTACATGGAAGCGATCATGCTCCTGAATTAGTTTGTGAGCGCTATGACTCGCATTAATGATTTGTTTGATGGAGATGTTTATGGAAAACCATTTAAGAATGACTCAAGGAATATTGTGCATTTTATGATAATTATGGATCAAGTGGGAGACTGTCCGAATTATTTTTTATAATTCTCCATTATGTGCTCCATAATTATATTAATTCTAAGAGTCACTTTGGTTAATGAAAGGGTACTCCAAATACCAAGAGTCAAAATGACTCTTGGACATCTACCTTGATGGACGGTTGATATTTAAGTGGCTATTGGAGATTTAGGTCATGTCCCTGCCTATAAATAAGTGACTGATTTATATCATTCAGACACTCTAAAATGACAACATATTGAATTTATAGGAAAGGGAGAGAAATCTAAATTCTCAAGGAGTGTAAATTTCCAAATACCCTTTTGGTCATACTGAGAGATCTGACCGTTGGAATGCGTTGAAATTGGAGTATGTAATGAAGCTGTGTTCCTAAATCCAGGCTGATCAGACATCGTTTAAGTTGACTACTCCGTCAATATTTTTAATTGTGACAATTATGGAGGTATGTTATTTTAACCTCTTTTATGTTCTGCATAATGCTTATATGTGATAATCATGAAGATCTAAGGTCCTTTTATTAAGAACATTTGTATATAAAAATTTAATCAAATTAATGTATTATTGATTAATATCATGTTGTTCTTAAAAATGAGTTTACACTATATGCCACAACCAACATATGATTCATGTAGGTTTTTAGCAGGCAAAACTAATAACTAGATAAAAATTGTGCTAACATATGGCATAAAGCTTTTATTGAAAGTTTAAATTGGAATTCACGTATTAATGTGGTCTGCTTAAACCAATAAACATATCTGCAATAATTTTTATTTTCCACTAACAATGACTTATGTGATGACCATATCTCTATAAAAGAGTTTTCAATTGATCAATAATTTTTTCTCTGATACACTTACTATTGTTTGGGCACTAAAAGTCATTGACTACTTAATATATATTTTATAAGTTAAGATATACATGAACTTAACACGTGTATATATATGTATTATAAAATTGTATGAACATATTATAAATTTTTTTCAAAGAAAATTACAGAAATTCATGTATAGTTTACAAAAAGATTATTGTATACATTTCTAAAAATAGGATATACATTAAGGGAGAGAAATTATAAATCATATAAATATGTTCGTCGACTTGAGGAAAAAAAATACAGGCGAGAGACATAAGCTAAAAAAATTCTCTCTATATGCTCCTTTCCCGTCACAAATTAAGAGCCATTTTCTTAGAAATAATATATAATTTAGCATGGAATTATAGTAGTTGAGATACTAAATACGTTTGAAAAATTAGTTACATGAACGTACTTTACATGACTCAAAATCCATACATATAAACCCGATTTTATATGACCCATTGATAGGCCCCGGGAGTGGCCCCCTCAAAGATTCAAATCTGGTTTCGTCCCTCGTTTTACCAAATCATTTATGTGAAGGTGACACAAAAATAAGACCCGATTTGAGGATTAGGACACGTCTCCAATTATTTTGTGGAGTGTTTTAATGAACTTTATGTTGGGTTCACATACCTTCAAATAAATGAATACTCATTTTGTGGTTTAGTCAAATTTGAGAATTATGTATAGATAGGTCATATCCACTGTTTTTCTTATTTTGCCATATAAGTCCAACTGCAGTACGTAGTTATATTTAGTTGACTCGTTTTTATAACTGAAACCAGTTTTATTTAGAATGAGAAGTCTGCATAGAAGATGTTAGTGTAGAAGTGACTCTTTACCTAAAATGAGCAAAGCAGTACGCATTCCTCCATGCTTATCCTTCCTAGCTGTTCTTCCTTTCCAGTCTACCTTTCCTTCAATAAGCTCAACTTTGTCCTACAATGGAAAAAGAGAAATGTCAGGGCTAAATCAGAGGAGGAAAAGGCAACAGAATAGTGAACTTGGTGCAGTGAAGATAATTTCAAAGTACCATGACAGCTAGTGTTTCTAGCCGGCAGTTGCTTGGAGAAATGAAAGTTGTAAGAATGGTAGTAGCTAACCCACCCACATATCTATATATATAGGTATATAAAACCATATATATATATAACCATTGAAAATGCCATAAGTGTATGTCCAAAAAAAATAATGAAAAGGCCATAGGTGATCGTATTGATGGTGACGATCACTTCTATGGACGAAAATAACCCCTCCTGTCCAAATGCTGGGGTACCTACTGCCGTATAGAGGGAGATTCCATGAAGCAATCACCATCTCTTATCAATTGGCATTGACAATTGGCAGGGAAATCTAAACATGCAGAAGGGAAATCAAATCATTTCCAGTAAGCGAGCTCTCGTTGAAATAATGGGTAGTTTTTCGAACTTTTTTTAATAGACATTTAGTTCAAACTTTTTTATTTTGCACTAAAAAGTCCTTCACCATGCCAAAAAAGCTTTATCATACCGCTGGCGCGAACCTTTAAAAATAAGAGAATAAGGGTCTTTTTTGTACAAAATAAAAAACTTGGACTAAATGTATATTAAAAAATGTTTGAGGGACTTTTTGGTATTTGATCATTTGAATAAACCTTTAAAAAGGATAAAAGATGCATAATCATAATAATAACAACAACAACAATAACAACAATAATGCAACTTTTGAGTTCAAAATGAGTTGGCCAATTTAAGCCAAATTTTAACTTCGAAAAGTAATTTTATGCCGACACAATTTAATGAACATGTGGCTAAAACAAATTTGTTGGTCAAACTAGGTAATCATTAATTCTACATAAAACAAATGTATTTATCCACATTACCAATTCAGTCAACATGTGTCATAAAATAATGTTGTTACATAATTTCACCTTTTTAAACTGCATATTCATAATTTTATTTTTTTCAATAGCATAGTAAGCCCGGCTCAATCTACGAGTCATGTTTTTATTCTTGCATTAAAGTTACCCATTCTAGATGTTCATGTGAAAATAACGCAAGCTAAACAAGTATGAGACGACAATACTAAAACCAAGTAAACACTTGAGATACGTGGTTCAGTCAGGTATGACCTACATCCAGGGGTAAAGGAGAGGGGTGTTCTTTATTACGTGGAAAATGAGGTTACAACATACACTTGTTTTACTTAACTTTCCCCTTGCCTAATGTAAATTTATACAACATCCATACATAAGAAATCATATAATTTCAAAGTTGTTAATGGTGGAGGCAGTATCTCTCGATGTGTACGTGGCCGACTTTCAAGCGAATTGCGTTTCCCACATTTCATATTCTCGAGGCAAGTGGGCTTCCACATTGATGAACATGTCTTATTAATGCAACAACATTTCGATCGTATAGGCCTATTAAGTCACTTGGTCTTTGATTCAAACACCAATGTCCACTATACTATCATTCGGTGAAGGAGGACTACAGAATCCCCTTTCGGTAGTCGAACTGTTTCGTCTGACGATCTCGAATTCGAGCGTTAATGGGCGTTTGTCCAGCCAGACTAGAATTCCTCTTATCAACTTCCCCCAATATCTTTAGACTTGTTATTTAGAACCGGAAGGATTTATTCATGATCAACGAGAGTTTAATCATTCCCATCATTTTTGCCTAGTGATGGCGCTTCGGTCGCGCGTTGGAATAATTGTGCGCTAGACGAAGTGCATGTTCTCGAGGTGCACGTGGGGGTTGTGCAATACTCTACGTGCCTTTCTTGGGCTTGATAATCACCGATCACTCGCATCAGTTGGATCAATTCAATCTCGATCGTAGAATTTGATCAGGTTATTCTCCATTTGTATTAATATTCCAAAGCTTCTTCTTGACCACTTTTCATCATCCCGCCATTTGTAGAGCACTCCTTGAGAGATTCTTCCTCCTATTTTAACCACGTATGTTTCAATCCTTCCCGTGTACCAAATTTCATCCTCTACACCGTCAATTCATTTTCAGGTCTCCATTGCCCCCTTTTTTTAGAGTTATAAAGTGTGTTACTGGTATATTTCCTCCATTTTCAATCATTTTATAATTTCTTCAAGTCTGCCATCTCATAGAACTCTTTCCTGATGGCATCCTTTTTTCCTAAATGTTATTCCTAATAACTCCCCATTAGTTAAATATATAGCTTGAATGTAACCCCTCAGTCATAAGCTTAGGTCTGCTCATTTAGAGTTATAAAGAATTGTTAAGGAGAGGTGTCAGCGATAAGCAAGCCTATCTAATATAATAGAGGTCGTTGATGGTTTTGGACCTGAAAAAAATTAGTGTGGAGGCTCAACTCATAGGGCTTATACATTACCTGCTGGAATATCCTTTAGGCCAGTAAGGAGGTATGATATTGTTCATAATGCAAACCCCCATTCGCTCGGCCGTTTGTCACAAAACAGTCCTCACAGTCCTTGGGAGGCTATAAACTTAATGTTTGAGGTCGTTACTAACGAGTGGGTGTGGAAGATATCACTCTTTCTTATTCTCTTTCATTCATTTAGCCAATGAAACTGATCGGGTCCCTACCCTTTGTGAGGGAAAAGTCTATTTTTATGACCATTGCTTTCAGGCAAAATCGGGGATCCCTTTGTTAAAAACAAATCAGGATGTTTTGTCCTTCATCAACTTCGCCCCTTCGTAATGCATACCATATGCATAAAGGATATTTATTGGATCTATGGTCCACTTCCATAAGTTTTTCAGAGTTGGTGACCCTATAACTATTGCCGAACTCCTACCGTTTACCTCCCAACCTCTTCTCAAGGGGGTTGTTATACATTTTCGTGCCAAAAGAAAGATGTTGGTTGCGTCACTTCCATCCCTTCATCCAGTTATGACTGAAGACATTACATTTTCGTTATCAGGGAGATGGTTTAGAACACGATAACTAGAATGACTTGATAGACTATCCACCATTCCTCATCCAGAATAAGCGAGGTATGAGCGAGCCTTCATCCTTTTCTTTTTCTTGTATTGACATATTACGATTGATTTAAGGTGATCTATCTCTATTTGTCTGGTTGCAATGATCTTCGACGAGATGCATATTATCTCTCAAGCTCGTAAAATAAATGTTCGGGAAGCCATGTCGAAGGCTTGCACATTCAAAGAGATTTGTGGTCATCTATGTAAGGAGAATGCTAAGCAGGAGAGGAATTTGGAGAAGAAATATTCCCATTATAAACTTATTGGTTATGTAGAGAGGTATTTGGTCCCCCTTATCCGATTCAGGTATCACAAGTCCTTCCTAAACTCCTTGTATTTAGGGTTTATCAAGTTTCAGTCATTTTTGAACAAATAAAAGGAACTTCAGAAATGGTTAAAGGCAGATCGATCGGACCACTATCATAACGACCCAACGGGTTATGAGGGGGACGATGAAGATTTGTTGCCTTCCTCTTCATTCCTGGATCCTAGTGGGGTAAATGATTACAGAAGCCTCTTGAAGGAATCTTAGCCTCCTTCAGAATTATCCATGATGAAGATATCGATCTGGTGATATGTGAAGAGCTCATCGGACTCCTTCCGACCACTCTTGCTCTTACTCCTCGACCTTAAGCATTTATGTTGTCTTTTTCTTTTAAAAACATTTTTCTGTAAAAATCCATTAGGCTTTACTTTACTTTCTACAATGTTGCCTCATTTGAATATTTTCGACATCTGAATAGATATTTTTATGAATGAGTGCTTTAATAATTTCAATCAGACTTTGTTCTGAGGCCTTTGTTTTCGTCAATCTAATAATGCTATATACCAGCCAACTAAGGCCATATATATTGATTATCTGAAATCGTCAATAAATTGTTTTAAGTAGTATAGTCTCATACTATATTATGACCTCGAAGACGATTAGTTGAGTGATTGATTATGCCTAACATAACCATGGACATAAAGAAAACAAGGATCTAGCCTTGTTTTTCTCAATTGTTCCTATCAGATAGATCAGACCTAATCGGGGTCAAACAAATAGTTCGTGGATCATTTGAAATTTTTTCAGGACTTAGCATCTTATATAAAGTGTCAGAGATTATATCTGTTGTTCAACTTTTATCTGATTGTAATTGTTGGTTATACTATTAATTAAGTATTTATGGAATGAATTAAGTGTGTAATTATATAATGAACACAAATTTAAAAGCAAACATTCATTTATTGATGTATTATTGATTACAAATGGATGGGAAATGCAACTGAATTCAAAAAAATTAAAAAAATTCTTTATTCAAAATGCATGCTGGGCTACTAGAAGTAGATTTTGATATTTTCAATGTTCCGCGGTCAAGGTAAAATTAGTCCTTCATATGCCTTCATCTTGTATGTCCATAGTCATACAATACGATTGGTGGTCCTTCCAATTTTTAACTAGTGTACCATGAATTGGTTTCTTTGTGAATTCTATCACCTTCCTAAGGATAAGATTTACTATCTTGAAGGTTTAGTTCGTAGCTCTTCAGTTGTAATACCGAGCAAACTTCTGTTGTGTGGCAAACATTTATACGGGCTCCTCTTTTCATTTTCTTTAATACCATCCAAGAATCCCTTTTTTAATTCTTTAATATCAGAGCATTCAAAGTTATGGAACCTTAAATTGGGTAAATCCAATTCAACCGATACCAAGGATATGTACCATATATCAGGGTAAAAGGTGTTTCTCTTGTGGGTCCCAAAGTAGTCGTTTGGTATGATTACTGAAAGAAGTTGGTAATCCTATATACCCTTAGAGTTATTCATCTCTACCTTTAAACCATGTAATGTTGTCCAATTCATGACCTCCACAAATTACATTTTGAGTGTGTGGGTGTAGTGAAAAAATTCTTGATTCTGAACTAATCACAAATCCCTTCAATGCGAACATTCTGCAAGTGCCTTCCGTTATTAATGATGATCTCTTAAAGAGCCCCATACCTACTTATGAAGAGCTTCTATAAGAACGAGTGGACTTTTGGGTAGGTGATCCTTGCTAGCGATTTGGATTTTACCCACTCCATGAGGTAGTATACCACTATTAGCAAGAATTTACAATTGATATGCCCAAAGTGCACTCTCTTACTCAGAGCAACCAACCTCGACCAATCTCACGGTCGAGGTGACTGAAAGCCTGTGATATCCATCAACTAGGTCGTCACTCAGAAGGTCGGCCCCAGCCGACATTACATCCACCTCGACATCAACCTCTGCTGGGCATCTGCCGAGGTCAGCAAGGACTTGGGTTCAACCACCCATCAACACCAACATCGGCCCCAACCTACATTACAATTTATCACCCGAAGTCAGCAAAGATTTATATGAAGTCATCAAGCATCATGTCATCATCGACCTTGGCCGACGTAACCGACGTAACAACTACCCCAAATCTAACCTCGGCCAGCCATCCTGGCCGAGGTTATCATGGATATTGACCTCGGACAAGGCGCCAATTGGACTTCACCAACCTAGTACTCTCACAGGCCGAGGTTGGTACCAATCAAAGACAAGGCCGAGCATTTACAAGTACATATATGGCTTGGAACACGTGGACAAATCTGTTGTAACTGAATCATTCCCTCCACGTGAGGGAATATTGAGTTCATCATTGTTTATTTAAGATCATCCATGTGTCATCCTTATACTGGATGGATCTTCATGCACATGCTCATTGCATGCTTGGGGGGGTACACTACACCCCTAAACACTATATATAGAGGTCATCTTCTACCTTGTAAAGGATCGATAATTACAACCCTAGATGAAACTCTATTAGTTTACACAGTAGAGAGAGAAATCTTGAGAGATAGTATCTATGGTCGTTAGTGCCTTCATCTAGTGATTTTTACACTCACCTGCACAATGGACGTAGGCTATTACCGAACCACTTATATTGTTGTGTTCATCTTCTTCACCTCATCTCCTACTATACATACATATACTTTTGCTGCCATTGTTATGCTTGTTTGAGCTTGTTCACATCTTATCTGGTGGTGCTATTTCCAACATCATCATTTTGGCGTCGTCTGTGGGAATGAGAAGATTTATCTCTTCCTTTCCTAGCTTAACCTCACCGGAGACTCTAATGGTGAACCAGGGCTCACCCTTCGTGTGAAGCTGTTTCACTATTAAAGGAGGTCCTTTTAAGGTATTTAAGCTCTCATATTTTCATCACAAGATCTTTAGCCCTAACATATAGCATCGGAGTTACCAGAACCTCCTCCACCATCTGGTGTTGGAGGACCCAGTTCCAGGCAGGCACCACCCCAGTCCGAAATGGCTTAGGTGGCGACAGCCGTGAGGTTGTTGGCTGCAATGCAACAAACAATGAAGGAACAATTTGCCCAGCTAAGCCAAAATATGATGAGGCCACTTGGGATCTCACCAAAAATGATTACTCTGGCAGCTGTTCAACCACATCCACATCTAGAGGCCAAGGGACCACCCCAGGCACCACGAAGGACCAACCTACACCTCAACGAAGGAGGGACGTTGCTGACCCTAAACATTTGCATCTGGGGAGGTAAGGAAACCCTTGCCCTGAGGATAGGTACGATGATATCGAAGCAGATGATGCTCCAGCAGACTGTTAGGAGCCATATGAGGTTTCAGACAACACCGTACGTCCTCTACAGCAGAGCCGAGGTTACGGAGCAAGAAGGGCCGAAGTTGGTGAGGCCCAGCTAAGAGGATCAACTTTTGATCGTTTGAGAAGAGGGTTGGCCTTTGAAAGGCTCAGTCCAGTTAATGATCTGAGTTAGAGGTTATCTAGGTCGAGGAGTGGGGAGATGGTGAACAACGGCCTTGCCATGGCCGACCCCTACATGGCCAAGACTATGGCCAAGAGGTCAACAGCCGACGTTATGCTGCAGTTGGGGAACCCTCAGTCCACCCCTTAGAGGTGGCTGGGGACAACCTCAGTCAGGTCGACATTGCTAAACCATGGAATAACTCCATCCAGTACCTGGAAGAGAAGATATGGAACCTCATAAAAAGTAGATACCCACTGCAAAGAGGGTTCTCAGAGGGCTCCCCATTTCTGGTAAGGATAGTGAACTTCCCAACCCTTGACAAATTCAAGCAACCTATGGTATCTCCCAAATATGATGGAAGTACCAACCCAGTACCCCACATCAAGATATATCAGTCTGCGGAAGAAATCTATTCAATACCTGATGAGATGAGATGAGATGCCGAGCTTTTTCAAGCACTTCGATGGGAGCTGCGCACATTTGGTTCACTTCCCTTCCTAAAAATTCTGTGGAGAACTTTAAGGGTTTGGCTGAGCGATTCATACACAACTTCTATTTTCAGGTAAGACCTCATAAGAAGAAGACCCATCTACTATACATAAAACAAGGCAAGAATGAGAGCCTTAGAGATTACATTGCAAGATTCAACAAGAAAAAGATGGAGGTCGAAGATTATGAAAAGAATATAGCTATGACAGCTCTTATAAGAGGATTGCAGAAAAGGAAGTTACTTTGGAAGCTCACTTAAGACCCTCCAAAATCCGTGAGCGAGATGTTAGCAACAGCTGGTAGGGTTATGAACGCTGAAGAGGCAATGGCCACAAAGTATGAGGATGAGAACGGTAGTAGCAGTGGAAAATTCCAAAAGAAGAAGGATGGAAAGAAGAGGGCTGCAAACGACAAGTTTGCACCCTATACTCCTCTAATTATGATCTGCGAACACATCCTCAATGAAATAAAAAATGATCGGTCCCTGAGATGCCCAAAGAAGCTTAAGGCACCTCCACATAAGAGGAACAAGAATCTGTGGTGCGAGTTCCACCAAGACCACGGTCATCTGACTGACAAGTGCTTTGCATTGAAGGATGAGATTCAGAAGATGTTGAAATTTGGAAAGATCAAAAAGTAGGCGGACGGTAGAGCTTCTAGGGGTAAGAAACGACCCTAAAAAGAAGAGAAATGACAGGTGTCGGGAAGATGCCCCAATAAGAAGAGCTGAGGACTCATATGATGATGATGACCGTGACCTCCCATCAAAAGACGATAATGTCCCTGTGAAAAGGGTTGGTATGATCTCATTTGGTGTTAACACCATCTGTGGAGGACTAACAGGGGGTGGCTCAGAGGTAGCCGACTGCAAAGCTCATGTGGTAGAGGCTAAGTCACTAACCAAAGTAGAGGTTATGAATCTGGCGTCTTCAGAGGCTAAATGGAAGAAAAAGAAGGTAGATATGGATACTCTTATAGTTGGATTCTTCAAACTTGATTTCAAATGTATCCTAGCTCCACACGATGACCCTTTGGTAATCACTACAACGGTGCATGGATGTGAGGTACAGAGAATCCTCGTCGATGGGGGAAGTTCACCGAACATAATGTTCTAGCCCTATTTTAAGAGCCTAGGCCTCAGTAGAGCTAGGCTTGTCCCTTATCATCACCCTTTGATCGGTTTCAGTGGAGAAAAGGTTCATCCGTTGGGCATGTATGAGATGGATGTAAGGACGGGAGATGAGTGGCCTAAGAGGTTGACCAGAAAAATCAATTTCTTCGTGATGGATGAGAACGTCATCTCAGCCTACAAACTCATCATAGGATGAGTAGACCTCAAAGAATTTGAGATCGTGCCTTCAACAGTTCACCAAATGCTAAAATTCCCAACCCCCTATGGGGTAGGGGAAGTGTAAGGTGACCAAACTTCGTCACGAGAATGCTACTTCAACTCTGTGTAAGAGAGAGAGGCTCATAAAAAAGAAACAACCACTCAATACACCAAAACTGGCGATTGGTCACGGCCAAAAAACCTGACCAAAGTTGTGGGTCGCGGACTTGGGCCGTGATCATTTCGGGCGTGACCATTTTCGTGGGTCGCGGCACAAGTCCGTGACCAAAAAATGGTCACGGTCGAGAGGGGTCACGGCAGATGGTCGCGGACTTAGGCCGTGACCCATGTCGTGACGGGTCGCGGCCCTCATCCGTGACCCACAACCGTGACAAATTGGTCGCGGCCAAAGTCCGCGACCCACGACCGTGACAAAAAAATTAAAAAAATTGGTCGCGGCCCTGATCCGTGACCCACAACCGTGACAAATTGGTCACGGCCAAAGTCCGCGACACACCACCGTGAAAAAAAATTAAAAAACAAATCGGTTGTGGCCCTAATCCGTGACCCACAACAGTGAAAAATTGGTCGCGGCTAAAGTCCGCGACCCACGACCGTGACAAAAAAATAAAAAAAATTGGTCGCGGCCCAAATCCGTGACCCATAACCGTGACGAAAAAAATGGTCGCGGACTTTGGCCGCGACCATTTTTATGCGTGATGAATAAATAAAAATGGTCATGGACAAAGTCCATGACCATATTTAACTACAATTTTTAAAAAAAATGTATTTTTTTGGTCCAATCCTAAAATTGGGGGTCCTGTGAGTGCACCATCAGTTGCTATGTGTAACGTTTGACGCGTACGAGGTGTTAAAAATATTTATTATTGGCAAAACAATAAAAAAAATCACAAATTGCGAATCGAGAACGTTGTTAATAAATAAATATATATACAAACTTATAAAAATTACACGTCTTAATAATTCACAGACCAAAAAAAAATTGGGCAGAGTTTCCTCTATTTTCTAGACATTCCAAAACCTGTAAATGTAAAACCTACTTATTATAAAGCCCACACTGCTATAAAATTCAACAATCAAATTATAAAAGCCCGCACGGCCATAAAACTAAACAATAAAAGCCCGCACGACCATACAACTAAACAATAAAAGCCCGCACGGCTGTAACACAAAAATTAAAATCCTGAATGTCCACAACCTACAAACAATCTTCATGCTGTAGACCATTGCCTCCTTCGTTTGTTCCGCGTGCAAAAATCCTACAAATGATGGGATACATAAAAAAAATATCAGTAATCAAGTAGTTTTACAAAAAATTTAATCAAGCAAAAAAATTGTATATATGAGTTAAAATTATCAGTAAACAAGTAGAAATATGCAAACTATCGTCGTATTCTCAAACCGGGAGTCCCCCGACTGCGGGGTCAGTTCCTACGAGTTACATTGGTCCCGTGGGAGGTGTTGGTGCCACCCACGGGGACGTTCGAGTTCCCACCCTCTAACGCCATATTTTTAAGCCTAAGTCTAAAAATATGCAAATTATCATCGTACTCTCAAACCGGGAGTCCCGTGGCTGCGGGGTTAGTTTCTACGAGTTACATTGGTCCCGTGGGAGGTGTTGGTGCCACCCACGGGGCCGTTCGGGGGCCGTTTCGAGTTTTCACCCTCTAACGCCATGTTTTTAAGCCTAAGTCTAGAAATATGCAAATTATCGCCGTACTCTAAAATCGGGGATCCCGCGGCTGCGGGGTCAGTTCCTACGAGTTACATTGGTCTCGTGGGAGGTGTTGGTGCCACCCACGGGGCCGTTCGGGAGCTGTTTCGAGTTTTCACCCTCTAACGCCATGTTTTTAAGCTTAAGTCTAGAAATATGCAAATTATCATCGTACTCTAAAAGCGGGAGTCCCGCGGCTGCGGGGTCAGTTCCTACGAGTTACATTGGTCCCGTTGGAGGTGTTGGTGCCACCCACGGGGACGTTCGGGGGCAGTTTCGAGATCTCACCCACTAACGCCATGTTTTTAAGCCTAACTCTAGAAATATGCAAATTACCGGCGTAATCTCAAACCGGGAGTCCCGTGGCTGTGGGGTTAGTTCCTACGGGTTATATTGGTCCCGTGGGAGGTGTTGGTGCCACCCACGGGGACGTTCGAGGGATGTTTCGAGTTCTCACCCTCTAACGCCATGTTTTTAAGCCAAAGTCTAAAAATATGCAAATTACCGTTGTATTCTCAAACCGAGAGTCCCGCGGTTGCGGGGTCAGTTGCTACGAGTCACATTGGTCCTGTGGGAGGTGTTGGTACCACCCACGGGGACGTTCGGGGGATGTTTCGAGTTCTCACCCTCTAACGCCATGTTTTTAAGCCTAAGTCTAGAAATATGCAAATTACCATCGTATTCTCAAACTGGGAGTCCCGCGGTTGCGGGGTCAGTTCCTACGAGTCACATTGGTCCTGTGGGAGGTGTTGGTGCCATCCATGGGGCCGTTCGGGGGCTGTTTAGAGTTCTCACCCACTAACGCCATATTTTTAAGCCTAAGTCTATAAATTTTTAAATTAACGTTGTATTCTCAAACCGGGAGTCTCGCGGCTGCGGGGTCAGTTCCTACGAGTTACATTGGTCCCGTTGGAGGTGTTGGTGCCACCCACGGGGACGTTCGGGGGCAGTTTCGAGATCTCAACCTCTAACGCCATGTTTTGCTTAAGTCTAGAAATATGTAAATTACCGTCGTACTCTCAAACCGGGAGTCCCATAGATGTACGGTCAGTTCCTATGAGTTATATTGGTCCCGTGGGAGGTGTTGGTTCCAACCAAGAGGACTTTCGGTGGCTATTTCGAGTTGTCACCCTCTAACGCCATGTTTTTCAGCTTAAGTCTAGAAATTTGCAAATTACCGTTGTATTCTCAAACCGGGAGTCCCGCGGCTGCGGAGTCGGTTCCTAAGAGTTATATGGGTCCCGTGGGAGGTGTTGGTGCCACCCACGGGCCCGTTCGGGGGCTGTTTTGATTTTTCACCCTCTAATGCCATGTTTTTAAGCCTAAGTCTAGTAATATGTAAATTACCGTCGTATTCTAAAACAGGGAGTCCCGCGGCTGTGGGGTCGGTTCCTACAATTTACATTGGTCCCGTGGGATGTGTTGGTGCCACCCACGGGGCCGTTTGGGGGGTGTTTCGAGTTCTCACCCACTAATGCCATGTTTTTAAGCCTAAGTCTATAAATATGCAAATTGCCATCGTATTCTCAAATCGGGAGTCCCGCGGCTGCGGTGTCAGTTCCAACGAGTTACATTGGTCCAGTGGGAGGTGTTGGTGCCACCCACGGGGACGTTCGGTGGCTGTTTCGAGTTCTCACCCTCTAACGCCATGTTTTTAAGCCTAAGTCTATAAATTTGCAAATTACCGTTGTATTCTCAAACCGGGAGTCCCGCGGCTGCGGGGTCAGTATCTACGAGTTACATTGGTCCCGTGGGAGGTGTTGGTGCCACCCACGGGGACGTTCGGGGGCAGTTTTGAGATCTCACCCTCTACCGCCATGTTTTGCTTAAGTCTAGAAATATGCAAATTACCGTCGTACTCTCAAACCGGGAGTCCCGTGGTTGTGCGGTCAGTTCTTATGAGTCATATGGTTTCCATAGCAGGTGTTGGTACCACCCCCGAAGTCATTCGGGCGCTGTTTCGGGTTTTCACCCACTAACGTCATGTTTTTAAGCCTAACTCTAGAAATATGCAAATTACCGTCGTATTCTCAAATCGGGAGCCCCACGACTGCGTGGTCAGTTCCTACGAATTACATTGGTCCCATTGGAGGTGTTGGTGCCACCCACGGGTACCTTCGGGGGCTGTTTCGGGATTTCACCCTCTAACGCCATGTTTTTAAGCCTAAGTCTAGAAATATGCAAATTACCGTCGTATTCTCAAACCGGGAGTCCCGCGGCTGCGGGCACAGTTCCTACGAGTTACATTGGTCCCGTGGGAGGTGTTGGTACCACCCACGGGGACGTTCGAGGGATATTTCGAGTTCTCACCCTCCAACGCCATGTTTTTAAGCCTCAGTCTAGAAATATGCAAATTATCGTCGTATTCTCAAACCGGGAGTCCCGCGACTGCAGGGTCAGTTCCTACGTGTTACATTGGTCTCATAGGAGGTGTTGGTGCCACCCACGGGGACGTTTGGGGGCTATTTAGAGTTCCCACCCACTAACGCCATATTTTTAAACCTAAGTCTAGAAATATGCAAATTATCATCGTATTCTAAAATCGTGAGTCCCGCGACTGCGGGGTCAGTTCCTATGAGTTACATTGGTCCAGTGGGAGGTGTTGGTGCCACCCATGGGGCCGTTCGGGGGCAGTTTCGAGTTCCCACACTCTAACGCCACGTTTTTAAGCCTAAGTCTAGAAATATGCAAAATACCGTCGTATTCTAAAATCGGTAGTCCCGCGGATGCGGGGTCAGTTCCTACGAGTTACATTGGTCCCGTGGGAGGTGTTGGTGCCACCCACGGGGCCGTTTCGGGGGCTGTTTCGAGTTCTCAACCTCTAACGCAATGTTTTTAACCCTAAGTCTATAAATATGCAAATTACCGTCGTATTCTCAAACCGGGAGTTCCGCGGCTGCGGGGTCAGTTCCTATGAGTTACATTGGTCCCGTGGGAGGTGTTGGCGCCACCCACGGGGACGTTCGGGGGCAGTTTCGAGTTATCACCCTCTAACGCAATGTTTTTAAGCCTAAGTCTACAAATATGCAAATTATCGTCGTATTCTCAAATCGGGAGTCCCGCGGCTGCGGGGTCAGTTCCTAAGAGTTACATTGGTCCCGTGGGAAGTGTTGGTGCCACCCACGGGGACGTTCGAGGGAAGTTTCGAGATCTCACCCTCTAACGCCATATTTTTCTTAAGTCTATATATATGAAAATTATTGTCGTACTCTCAAATCGAGAGTCCCATGGCTGTGCGGTCAGTTCTTATGAGTCATATTGGTTCCATGGCAGGTGTTGGTGCCACCCCCGAAGCCGTTCGGGCGCCGTTTCGGGTTTTCACCCACTAACTTCAGGTTTTTAAGCTTAACTCTTGAAATATGCAAATTACCGGCGTATTCTCAAACCGGGAGTCCCGTGGCTGCGGGGTCAATTCCTATGGGTTATATTGGTCCCGTGGGAGGTGTTGGTGCCACCCACGGGGACGTTCGGGGACTGTTTCGAGTTCTCATCCTCTAACACCATGTTTTTAAGCCTAAGTCTAGAAATATTCAAATTACCGTCGTATTCTCAAATCGGGAGTCCCGCGGCTGCGGGGTCAGTTCCTACGAGTCACATTGGTCCCGTGGGAGGTGTTGGTGCCACCCACGGGTACGTTCGGGGGCTGTTTCGAGTTCTCACCCTCTAACGCCATGTTTTTAAGCCTAAGTCTAGAAATATTCAAATTACCATCGTATTCTCAAACTGGGAGTCCCGCGGCTGTGGGGTCAGTTCCTACGAGTCACATTGGTCCCGTGGGAGATGTTGGTGCCACCCATGGGGCCGTTCGGGGGCTGTTTCGAGTTCTCACCCACTAACGCCATATTTTTAAGCCTAAGTCTATAAATTTTTAAATTACCGTTGTATTCTCAAACCGGGAGTCCCGCGGCTGCGCGGTCAGTTCCTACGAGTTACATTGGTCCCGTTGGAGGTGTTGGTGCCACCCACAGGGACGTTCGGGGGAAGTTTCGAGATCTCACCCTCTAACGCCATGTTTTGCTTAAGTCTAAAAATATTCAAATTACCATCGTATTCTCAAACCGGGAGTCCCGTAGCTGTGCGGCCAGTTCCTACGAGTTACATTGGTCCCGTGGGAGGTGTTGGTTCCAACCACGGGGACGTTCGGTGGCAATTTCGAGTTGTCACCCTCTAACGCCATGTTTTTAAGCTTAAGTCTAGAAATTTGCAAATTACCGTTGTATTCTCAAACCGGGAGTCCCGCGGCTACGGAGTCGGTTCCTAAGAGTTATATGGGTCCCGTGGGAGGTGTTGGTGCCACCCACGGGCCCGTTCGGGGGTTGTTTTGATTTTTCACCCTGTAATGCCATGTTTTTAAGGCTAAGTCTAGAAATATGTGAATTACCGTCGTATTCTAAAACTGGGAATCCCGCGGCTGCGGGGTCGGTTCCTACGAGTTACATTGGTCCCGTGGGAGGTGTTGGTGCCACCCACGGGGCCGTTCGGGGGGTGTTTCGAGTTCTCACCCACTAACGCCATGTTTTTAAGCCTAAGTCTAGAAATATGCAAATTACCGGCGTATTCTCAAACCGGGAGTCCCGTGGCTGTGGGGTCAGTTCCTACGGGTTATATTGGTCCCGTGGGAGGTGTTGGTGCCACCCACGGGGACGTTCGGGGGCAGTTTCGAGTTCTCACCCACTAACGCCATGTTTTTAAGCCAAAGTCTAAAAATATGCAAATTACCGTCGTATTCTCAAACCGAGAGTCCCGCGGCTGCGGGGTCAGTTCCTACGAGTAACATTGGTCCCGTGGGAGGTGTTGGTGCCACACACGGGGACGTTCGGGGGATGTTTCGAATTCTCACCCTCTAACGCCATGTTTTTAAGCCTAAGTCTAGAAATATGCAAATTTCCGTCGTATTCTCAAACCAGGAGTCCCGCGGCTGCGGGGTCAGTTCCTACGAGTCACATTGGTCCCGTGGGAGGTGTTGGTGCCACCCACGGGGACGTTCGAGGGCTGTTTCGAGTTCTCACCCTCTAACGCCATGTTTTTAAGCCTAAGTCTAGAAATATGCAAATTACCATCGTATTCTCAAACTGGGAGTCCCGCGGTTGCGGGGTCAGTTCCTACGAGTCACATTGGTCCCGTGGGAGGTGTTGGTGCCACCCATGGGGCCGTTCGGGGGCTGTTTAGAGTTCTCACCCACTAAAGCCATATTTTTAAGCCTAAGTCTATAAATGTTTAAATTACCGTTGTATTCTAAAACCGGGGGTCCCGCGGCTGCAGGGTCAGTTCCTACGAGTTACATTGGTCCCGTTGGAGGTGTTGGTGCCACCCACGGGGACGTTCGGGGGCAGTTTCGAGATCTCACCCTCTAACGCCATGTTTTGCTTAAGTCTAGAAATATCAAAGTACCGTCGTACTCTCAAACCAGGAGTTCCGTAGATGTGCGGTCAGTTCCTACGAGTTACATTGATCCCGTGGGAGGTGTTGGTTCCAACCACGGGGACGTTCGGTGGCTATTTCGAGTTGTCACCCTCTAACGCCATGTTTTTCAGGTTAAGTCTAGAAATTTGCAAATTATCGTTGTATTCTCAAACCGGGAGTCCCACGGCTGCGGAGTAGGTTCCTAAGAGTTATATGGGTCCCGTGGGAGGTGTTGGTGCCACCCACGGGCCCGTTCGGGGGCTGTTTTGATTTTCACCCTCTAATTCCATGTTTTTAAGCCTAATTCTAGAAATATGTAAATTACCATCGTATTCTAAAACTGGGAGTCCCGCGGCTGCGGGGTCGGTTCCTACGAGTTACATTGGTCCCGTGGGAGGTGTTGGTGCCACCCACGGGGCCGTTCGGAGGGTGTTTCGAGTTCTCACCCACTAACGCCATGTTTTTAAGCCTAAGTCTATAAATATGAAAATTGCCGTCGTATTCTCAAATCGGGAGTCCCGCGGCTGCGGTGTCAGTTCCAACGAGTTACATTGGTCCCGTGGGAGGTGTTGGTGCCACCCACGGGGACGTTTGGTGGTTGTTTCGAGTTCTCACCCTCTAACGCCATATTTTTAAGCGTAAGTCTATAAATTTGCAAATTACGGTTGTATTCTCAAACCGGGAGTCCCGCGGCTGCGGGGTCATTATCTACGAGGTACATTGGTTCCGTGGGAGGTGTTGGTGCCACCCACAGGGACGTTCGGGGACAGTTTTGAGATCTCACCCTCTAACGCCATGTTTTGCTTAAGTCTAGAAATATACAAATTACCGTCGTACTCTCAAACCGGGAGTCCCGTGGCTGTGCGGTCAGTTCTTATGAGTCATATTGGTTCCATGGCAGGTGTTGGTGCCACCCTCGAAGTCGTTCGGGCGCTGTTTCGGTTTTTCACCCACTAATGTCATGTTTTTAAGCCTAACTCTAGAAATATGCAAATTACCGCCGTATTCTCAAATCGGGAGCCCCGCGGCTGCGTGGTCAGTTCCTAAGAATTACATTGGTCCCATTGGAGGTGTTGGTGCCACGCACGGGTACGTTCGGGGGTTGTTTCGGGATTTCACCCTCTAACGCCATGTTTTTAAGCCTAAGTCTAGAAATATGCAAATTACCGTCGTATTCTCAAACTGGGAGTCCCGCGGCTGCGGGCTCAGTTCCTACGAGTTACATTGGTCCCGTGGGAGGTGTTGGTGCCACCCACGGGGACGTTCGAAGGCTATTTCGAGTTCTCACCCTCCAACGCCATGTTCTTAAGCCTAAGTCTAGAAATATGCAAATTATCGTCGTATTCTCAAACCGGGAGTCCCGCTATTGCAGGGTCAGTTCCTACGTGTTACATTGGTCTCGTAGGAGGTATTGGTGCCACCCACGGGGACGTTTGGGGGCTATTTAGAGTTCCCACCCACTAACGCCATGTTTTTAAACCTAAGTCTAGAAATATGCAAATTATCGTCGTATTCTAAGACCGTGAGTCCCGCGACTGCGGGGTCAGTTCCTTCGAGTTACATTGGTCCAGTGGGAGGTGTTGGTGCCACCCATGGGGCCGTTCGGGGGCAGTTTCGAGTTCCCACACTCTAACGCCATGTTTTTAAGCCTAAGTCTAGAAATATACAAATTACCGTCGTATTCTAAAATCGGTAGTCCCGCGGCTGCGGGGTCAGTTCCTACGAGTTACATTGGTCCCGTGGGAGGTGTTGGTTCCAACCACGGGGACGTTCGGTGGCAATTTCGAGTTGTCACCCTCTAACGCCATGTTTTTAAGCTTAAGTCTAGAAATTTGCAAATCACCGTTGTATTCTCAAACCGGGAGTCCCGCGGCTACGGAGTCGGTTCCTAAGAGTTATATGGGTCCCGTGGGAGGTGTTGGTGCCACCCACGGGCCCGTTCGGGGGTTGTTTTGATTTTTCACCCTGTAATGCCATGTTTTTAAGGCTAAGTCTAGAAATATGTGAATTACCGTCGTATTCTAAAACTGGGAGTCCCGCGGCTGCGGGGTCGGTTCCTACGAGTTACATTGGTCCCGTGGGAGGTGTTGGTGCCACCCACGGGGCCGTTCGGGTGCAGTTTCGAGATCTCACCCTCTAACGCCATATTTTACTTAACTCTATAAATATGAAAATTATCGTCGTACTCTCAAATTGAGAGTCCCAAGGCTGTGCGGTCAGTTCTTATGAGTCATATTGGTTCCATGGCAGGTGTTGGTGCCACCCTCGAAGCCGTTCGGGCGCCGTTTCGGGTTTTCACCCACTAACTTCATGTTTTTAAGCTTAACTCTTGAAATATGCAAATTACCGGTGTATTCTCAAACCGGGAGTCCCGTGGCTGCGGGGTCAGTTCCTACGGGTTATATTGGTCCCGTGGGAGGTGTTGGTGCCACCCACGGGGACGTTCGGGGGCTGTTTCGAGTTCTCACCCTCTAACGCCATGTTTTTAAGCCTAAGTCTAGAAATATTCAAACTACCGTCGTATTCTCAAACCGGGAGTCCCGCGGCTGTGGGGTCAGTTCCTACGAGTCACATTGGTCCCGTGGGAGGTGTTGGTGCCACCCACGGGGACGTTCGAAGGCTGTTTCGAGTTCTCACCCTCTAACGCCATGTTTTTAAGCCTAAGTCTAGAAATATGAAAATTACCATCGTATTCTCAAACTGGGAGTTCCGCGGCTGTGGGGTCAGTTCCTACATGTCACATTGGTCCCGTGGGAGGTGTTGGTGCCACCCATGGGGCCGTTCGGGGTCTGTTTTGAGTTCTCACCCACTAACGCCATATTTTTAAGCCGAAGTCTATAAATTTTTAAATTACCGTTGTATTCTCAAACGGGGAGTCCCGCGGCTGCGGGGTCAGTTCCTACGATTTACATTGGTCCCGTTGGTGGTGTTGGTGCCACCCACGGGGACGTTCGGGGGAAGTTTCGAGATCTCACCCTCTAACGCAATGTTTTTGAGCCTAAGTCTACGAATATGCAAATTATCGTCGTATTCTCAAATCGGGAGTCCCGCGGCTGCGGGGTCAGTTCCTACGAGTTACATTGGTCCCGTGGGAAGTGTTGGTGCCACCCACGGGGACGTTCGAGGGCAGTTTCGAGATCTCACCCTCTAACGCCATATTTTGCTTAAGTCTATAAATTTGAAAATTATCGTCGTACTCTCAAATCGAGAGTCCCATGGCTGTGCGGTCAGTTCTTATGAGTCATATTGGTTCCATGGCAGGTGTTGGTGCCACCCCCGAAGCCGTTCGGGCGCCGTTTCGGGTTTTCAGCCACTAACTTCATGTTTTTAAGCTTAACACTTGAAATATGCAAATTACCGGCGTATTCTCAAACCGGGAGTCCCGTGGCTGCGGGGTCAGTTCCTACGGGTTATATTGGTCCCGTGGGAGGTGTTGGTGCCACCCACGGGGACGTTCGGGGCTGTTTCGAGTTCTCACCCTCTAACGCCATGTTTTTAAGCCTAAGTCTAGAAATATTCAAATTACCATCGTATTGTCAAACCGGGAGTCCCGCGGCTGCGGGGTCAGTTCCTACGAGTCACATTGGTCCCGTGGGAGGTGTTGGTGCCACCCACGGGGACGTTCGGGGCTGTTTCGAGTTCTCTCCCTCTAACGCCATGTTTTTAAGCCTAAGTCTAGAAATATGCAAATTACCATCGTATTCTCAAACTGGGAGTCCCGCGGCTGTGGGGTCAGTTCCTACGAGTCACATTGGTCCCGTGGGAGGTGTTGGTGCCACCCATGGGGCCGTTTGGGGGCTGTTTCGAGTTCTCACCCACTAACGCCATATTTTTAAGCCTAAGTCTATAAATTTTTATATTACCGTTGTATTCTCAAACCGGGAGTCCCGCGGCTGCGGGGTCAGTTCCTACGTGTTACATTGGTCCCGTTGGAGGTGTTGGTGCTACCCACGGGAACGTTCGGGGGAAGTTTCGAGATCTCACCCTCTAACGCCATGTTTTGCTTAAGTCTAGAAATATGCAAATTACCGTCGTACTCTCAAACCGGGAGTCCCGTAGTTGTGCGATCAGTTCCTACGAGTAACATTGGTCCCGTGGGAGGTGTTGGTTCCAACCACGGGGACGTTCGGTGGCAATTTCGAGTTGTCACCCTCTAACGCCATGTTTTTAAGCCTAAGTCTAGAAATATACAAATTGCCATCGTATTCTCAAACTGGGAGTCCCGCGGCTGTGGGGTCTGTTCCTACGAGTCACATTGGTCCCGTGGGAGGTGTTGGTGCCACCCATGGGGCCGTTCGGGGGCTGTTTCGAGTTCTCACCCACTAACGCCATATTTTTAAGCCTAAGTCTATAAATTTTTAAATTACCGTTGTATTCTAAAACCGGGAGTCCCGCGGCTGTAGGGTCAGTTCCTACGAGTTACATTGGTCCCATTTGAGGTGTTGGTGCCACCCACGGGGACGTTCGGGGGAAGTTTCGAGATCTCACCCTCTAACGCCATGTTTTGCTTAAGTCTAGAAATATGAAAATTACCGTCGTACTCTCAAACCGGGAGTCCCGTAGCTATGCGGTCAGTTCCTACGAGTTACATTGGTCCCGTGGGAGGTGTTGGTTCCAACCACGGGGACGTTCGGTGGCAATTTCGAGTTGTCACCCTCTAACGCCATGTTTTTAAACTTAAGTCTAGAAATTTGCAAATTATCGTTGTATTCTCAAAACGGGATTCCCGCGGCTGCGGAGTCGATTCCTAAGAGTTATATAGGTCCCGTGGGAGGTGTTGGTGCCACCCACCGGCCCGTTCGGGGGCTGTTTTGATTTTTCACCCTGTAATGCCATGTTTTTAAGCCTAAGTCTAGAAATATGTAAATTACCGTCGTATTCTAAAACTGGGAGTCCCGCGGCTGCGGGGTCGGTTCCTACAAGTTACATTGGTCCCGTGGGAGGTGTTGGTGCCACCCACGGGGCCGTTCGGGGGGTGTTTCGAGTTCTCACCCACTAACGCCATGTTTTCAAGCCTAAGTCTATAAATATGCAAATTGTCGTCGTATTCTCAAATCGGGAGTCCCGCGGCTGCGGTGTTAGTTCCAACGAGTTACATTCGTCACGTGGGAGGTGTTGGTGCCACCCACGGGGACGTTCGGTGGCTGTTTCGAGTTCTCACCCTCTAACGCCATGTTTTTAAGCCTAACTCTATAAATTTGCAAATTACCGTTGTATTCTCAAACCGGGAGTCCCACGGCTACGGGGTCAGTTTCTACTAGTTACATTGGTCCCGTGGGAGGTGTTGGTGCCACCCACGGGGACGTTCGGGGGCAGTTTTGAGATCTCACCCTCTAACGCCATGTTTTGCTTAAGTCTAGAAATATGCAAATTACCGTCGTACTCTCAAATCGGGAGTCCCGTGGTTGTGCGGTCAGTTCTTGTGAGTCATATTGGTTCCATGGAAGGTGTTGGTGGCACCCCCGAAGTCGTTCGGGCACTGTTTCGGGTTTTCATCCACTAACGTCATGTTTTTAAGCCTAACTCTAGAAATATGCAAATTACCGCCGTATTCTCAAATCGGGAGCCCGGCGGTTGCGTGGTCAATTCCTATGAATTACATTGGTCCCATTGGAGGTGTTGCTGCCACCCATGGGGACGTTCGGGGGCTGTTTCGGGTTTTCACCCTCTAACGCCATGTTTTTAAGCCTAAGTCTAGAAATATGCAAATTACCGTCGTATTCTCAAACCGGGAGTCCCACGGCTGCGGGCTCAATTCTTACGAGTTACATTGGTCCCGTGTGAGGTGTTGGTGCCATCCACGGGGACATTCGAGGGCTATTTCGAGTTCTCACCCTCCAACGCCATGTTTTTAAACCTAAGTCTAGAAATATGCAAATTATCATTGTATTTTAAAACCGCGAGTCCCGCGACTGCGGGGTCAGTTCTTACAAGTTACATTGGTCCAGTGGGAGGTGTTGGTGCCAACCATGGGGCCGTTCAGGGGCAGTTTTGAGTTCCCACACTCTAACGCCATGTTTTTAAGCCTAAGTCTAGAAATATGCAAATTATCGTCGTATTCTAAAATCGGTAGTCCCGTGGCTGCGGGGTCAGTTCCTACGAGTTACATTGATCCCGTGGGAGGTGTTGGTGCCACCCACGGGGCTGTTCGGGGGCTGTTTCGAGTTCTCAAACTCTAACGCAATGTTTTTAACCCTAAGTCTATAAATATGCAAATTACCGTCGTATTCTCAAACCGGGAGTTCCGTGGCTGCGGGGTCAGTTCCTATGAGTTACATTGGTCCCGTGGTAGGTGTTGGTGCCAACCACGGGGACGTTCGGGGGCAGTTTCGAGTTCTCACCCTCTAAAGCAATGTTTTTAAGCCTAAGTCTACAAATATGCAAATTATCGTCGTATTCTCAAATCGGGAGTCCCGCGGCTGCGGGGTCAGTTCCTACGAGTTACATTGGTCTCGTGGGAGGTGTTGGTGCCACCCACGGGACCGTTCGGGGGCTGTTTCGAGTTTTCACCCTCTAATGCCATGTTTTTAAGCTTAAGTCTAGAAATATGCAAATTATCATCGTACTCTAAAACCGTGAGTCCCGCGGCTGCGGGGTCAGTTCCTACGAGTTACATTTGTCCCGTTGGAGGTGTTGGTGCCACCCACGGGGTCGTTCGGAGGCTGTTTCGAGTTTTCACCCACTAACGCCATGTTTTTAAGCCTAACTCTAGAAATTTGCAAATTACCTTCGTAATCTCAAACCGAGAGTCCCGTGGCTGTGGGGTCAGTTCCTACGAGTTATATTGGTCCCGTGGGAGGTGTTGGTGCCACCCATAGGGACGTTCGGGGGTTGTTTCGAGTTCTCACCCTCTAACGCCATGTTTTTAAGCCAAAGTCTAAAAATATGCAAATTACCGTTGTATTCTCAAACCGAGAGTCCCGCGGCTGCGGGGTCAGTTCCTACGAGTCACATTGGTCCCGTGAAAGGCGTTGGTGCCACCCACGGGGACGTTCGGGGGATGTTTCGAGTTCTCACCCTCTAACGCCATGTTTTTAAGCCTAAGTCTAGAAATATGCAAATTACCATCGTATTCTCAACTTGGGAGTCCCGCATTTGCGGTGTCAGTTCCTACGAGTCACATTGGTCCCGTGGGAGGTGTTAGTGCCACCCACGGGGCCGTTCGGGGGCTGTTTCGAGTTCTCACCCTCTAACGCCATGTTTTTAAGCCTAAGTCTAGAAATATGCAAATTATCGTCGTATTCTAAAATCGGGAGTCCCGCGGCTGCGGGGTCAGTTCCTACGAGTTACATTGGTCCGGTGGGAGTTGTTGGTGCCACCCACGGGACCCTTCGGGGGCTGTTTCGAGTTCTCACCCACTAACGCCGTGTTTTCAAGCCTAAGTCTATAAATATGCAAATTACCATCGTATTCTCAAATCGGAAGTTCCGCGGCTGCGGTGTCAGTTCCTACGAGTTACATTGGTCCCGTGGGAGGTGTTGGTTCCACCCACGGGGACGTTCGATCGCTGTTTCGAGTTCTCACCCTCTAACGCCATGTTTTTCAGCTTAACTCTAGAAATTTGCAAATTACCGTTGTATTCTCAAACCGGGAGTCCCGCGGCTGCGGAGTCAGTTCCTAAGAGTTATATGGGTCCCGTGGGAGGTGTTGGGGCCACCCACGGGCCCGTTCGGGGGCTGTTTCGAGTTTTCACCCTCTAATGCAATGTTTTTAAGCTTAAGTCTAGAAATATGAAAATTATCATCGTACTCTAAAACCGGGAGTCCCGCGGCTGCGGGGTCAGTTCCTACGAGTTACATTTGTCCCGTTGGAGGTCTTGGTGCCACCCACGGGGTCGTTCGGCTGTTTCGAGTTTTCACCCACTAACGCCATGTTTTTAAGCCTAACTCTAGAAATTTGAAAATTACCGGCGTAATCTCAAACCGGGAGTCCCGTGGCTGTGGGGTCAGTTCCTACGAGTTATATTGGTCCCGTGGGAGGTGTTGGTGCACCCACGGGGACGTTCGGGGGCTGTTTCGAGTTCTCACCCTCTAACGCCATGTTTTTAAGCCAAAGTCTAAAAATATGCAAATTACCATCGTATTCTCAAACCGAGAGTCCCGCGGCTGCGGGGTCAGTTCCTACGAGTCACATTGGTCCCGTGGAAGGCGTTGGTGCCACCCACGGGGACGTTCGGGGGATGTTTCGAGTTCTCACCCTCTAATGCCATGTTTTTAAGCCTAAGTCTAGAAATGTGCAAATTACCATCGTATTCTCAACTTGGGAGTCCCGCATTTGCGGTGTTAGTTCCTACGAGTCACATTGGTCCCGTGGGAGGTGTTAGTGCCACCCACGGGGCCATTCGGGGGCTGTTTCGAGTTCTCGCCCTCTAACGCCTTGTTTTCAAGCCTAAGTCTAGAAATATGCAAATTACCGTCGTATTCTAAAACTGGGAGTCCCACGGCTGCGGGGTCGGTTCCTACGAGTTACATTGGTCCCGTGGGAGGTGTTGGTACCACCCACGGGGCCGTTCGGGGGGTGTTTCGTGTTCTCACCCACTAACGCCATGTTTTTAAGCCTAAGTCTATAAAGATGCAAATTAGCGTCGTATTCTCAACCCGGGAGTCCCGCGGCTGTGGTGTCAGTTCCAACGAGTTACATTGGTCACGTGGGAGGTGTTGGCGCCATCCACGTGGACGTTCAGTGGCTGTTTCGAGTTCTCACCCTCTAACGCCCTGTTTTTAAGCCTAAGTCTATAAATTTGCAAATTAGCGTTGTATTCTCAAACCGGGAGTCCCGCGGCTGCGGGGTCAGTTTCTACGAGTTACATTGGTCCTGTGGGAGGTGTTGGTGCCACCCACAGCGACGTTCGGGGGCAGTTTTGAGATCTCACCCTCTAACGCCATGTTTTGCTTAAGTTTAGAAATATGCAAATTACCGTCGTACTCTGAAACCGGGAGTCCCGTGGCTGTGCGGTCAGTTCTTATGAGTCATATTGGTTCCATGGTAGGTGTTGGTGCCACCCCCGAAGTCGTTCGGGCGCTGTTTCGGGTTTTCACCCACTAACGTCACGTTTTTAAGCCTAACTCTAGAAATATGCAAATTACCGTCGAATTCTCAAATCGGGAGCCCCGCGGCTGCGTGGTCAGTTCCTATGAATTACATTGGAGGTGTTAGTGCCACCTACGGGGACGTTCGGGGGCTGTTTTGGGTTTTCACCCTCTAACGCCATGTTTTTAAGCCTAAGTCTAGAAATATGCAAATTACCGTCATATTTCAAACCGGGAGTCTCGCGGTTGCGGGGTCAGTTCCTACGAGTTACATTGGTCCCGTGGGAGGTGTTGGTGCCACCCGCGGGACGTTCGAGGGCAATTTCGAGTTCTCACCCTCCAACGCCATGTTTTCAAGCCTAAGTCTAGAAATATGCAAATTATCGTCGTATTCTCAAACCGGGAGTCCCGCGACTGCAGGGTCAGTTCCTACGTGTTACATTGGTCCCGTAGGATGTGTTGGTGCGACCCACGGGGACGTTCGGGGGCTATTTCGAGTTCCCACCCACTAACGCCATATTTTTAAACCGAAGTCTAGAAATATGCAAATTATCATCGTATTCTAAAACCGTGAGTCCCGCGACTGCAGGGTCAATTCCTACGAGTTATATTGGTCCAGTGGGAGGTGTTGGTGCCACCCATGGGGCCGTTCGGGGGCAGTTTCGAGTTTCCACACTCTAACGCCATATTTTTAAGCTTAAGTCTAGAAATATGCAAATTACCGTCGTACTCTAAAATCGGTAGTCCCGCGGCTGCGGGGTCAGTTCCTACGAGTTACATTGGTCCCGTGTGAGGTGTTGGTGCCACCCACGGGGCCGTTAGGGAGCTTTTTCGAGTTCTCAACCTCTAACGCAATGTTTTTAACCCTAAGTCTATAAATATGCAAATTACCGTCGTATTCTCAAATCGGGAGTTCCGCGGTGCGCGGTAAGTTCCTATGAGTTACATTGGTCCCGTGGGAGGTGTTGGTGCCACCCACGGGGACGTTTGGGGGCAGTTTCGGGTTCTCACCCTCTAACGCAACGTTTTTAAGCCAAAGTCTAAAAATATGCAATTTACCGTCGTATTCTCAAACCGAGAGTCACGCGGCTGCGGGGTCAGTTCCTACGAGTCACATTGGTCCCGTGGGAGGTGTTGGTGCCACCCACGGGGACGTTCGGGGGATGTTTCGAGTTCTCACCCTCTAACGCCATGTTTTTAAGCCTAAGTCTAGAAATATGCAAATTACCATCGTATTCTCGAACTGGGAGTCCCACGGCTGCGGGGTCAGTTCCTACGAGTCACATTGGTCCCGTGGGAGGTGTTAGTGCCACCCAAGGGGCCGTTCGGGGGCTGTTTCGAGTTCTCGCCCACTAACGCCATGTTTTTAAGCCTAAATCCAGAAATATGCAAATTATCGTCGTATTCTAAAATCAGGAGTCCCGCGGCTGCGGGGTCAGTTCCTACGAGTTACATTGGTCCGGTGGGAGGTGTTGCTGCCACCCATTCGGGGGCTGTTTCGAGTTCTCACCCACTAACGCCATGTTTTCAAGCCTAAGTCTATAAATATGCAAATTACCATCGTATTCTCAAACTGGGAGTTCCGCGGCTGCGGTGTCAGTTCCTACGAGTTACATTGGTCCGGTGGGAGGTGTTGGTTCCACCCACGGGGACGTTCGATGGCTGTTTCGAGTTCTCATTCTCTAACGCCATGTTTTTAAGCTTAACTCTAGAAATTTGAAAATTACCGTTGTATTTTCAAACCGGGAGTCCCGTGGCTGCGGAGTCAGTTCCTAAGAGTTATATGGGTCCCGTGGGAGGTGTTGGGGCCACCCACGGGCCCGTTCGGGGGTTGTTTTGATTTTTCACCCACTAATGCCATGTTTTTAAGCCTAAGTCTAGAAATATGCAAATTACTGTCGTATTTTAAAACTGGGAGTCCCGCGGCTGTGGGGTCGGTTCCTACGAGTTACATTGGTCCCGTGGGAGGTGTTGGTGCCACTCACGGGGCCGTTCGGGGGGTGTTTCGAGTTCTCACCCACTAATGCCATGTTTTTAAGCCTAAGTCTATAAATATGCAAATTACCGTCGTATTCTCAAACCGGGAGTCCCGCGGATGCGGTGTCAGTTCCAACGAGTTACATTATACACGTGGGAGGTGTTGGTGCCACCCACGTGGACGTTCGGTGGTTGTTTCGAGTTCTCACCCTCTAACGCCATGTTTGTAAGCCTAAGTCTATAAATTTGCAAATTACCGTTGTATTCTCAAACCGGGAGTCCCGCGGCTGCGGGGTCAGTTTCTACGAGTTACATTGGTCCTGTGGGAGGTGTTGGTGCCACCCACGGGGACGTTCGGGGGCAGTTTTGAGATCTCACCCTCTAACGCCATGTTTTCCTTAAGTCTAGAAATATGCAAATTACCGTCGTACTCTCAAACCGGGAGTCCCGTGGCTGTGCGATCAGTTCTTATGAGTCATATTGGTTCCATGGCAGGTGTTGGTGCCACCCCCGAAGTCGTTCGGGCGTTGTTTCGAGTTTTCACCCACTAACGTCACGTTTTTAAGCCTAACTCTAGAAATATGTAAATTAACTTCGTATTCTCAAATCGGGAGCCCCGCAGCTGCGTGGTCAGTTCCTATGAATTACATTGGTCGCATTGGAGGTGTTAGTGCCACCCACGGGGACATTCGGGGGCTGTTTCGGGTTTTCACCCTCTAACGCCATGTTTTTAAGCCTAAGTATAGAAATATGCAAATTACCGTCGTATTCTCAAACCGGGAGTCCCGCGACTGCGGGGTCAGTTCCTACGAGTTACATTGGTCCCGTGGGAGGTGTTGGTGCCACCCACGGAGACGTTCGAGGGCTATTTCGAGTTCTCACCCTCCAACGCCATGTTTTTAAGCCTAAGTCTAGAAATATGCAAATTATCGTCGTATTCTTAAAACCGGGAGTCCCGCGACTACAGGGTCAGTTCCTACGTTTTACATTAGTCCCGTAGGAGGTGTTGGTGCCACCCACGGGGACGTTCGGGGGCTATTTCAAGTTCCCACCCACTAACGCCATGTTTTTAAACCTAAGTCTAGAAATATGCAAATTATCGTCGTATTCTAAAACCGTGAGTCCCGCGACTGCAGGGTCAGTTCCTACGAGTTACATTGGTCCAGTGGGAGGTGTTGGTGCCACCCATGAGGCCGTTCGGGGGCAGTTTCGAGTTTCCACACTCTAACGCCATGTTTTTAAGCCTAAGTCTAGAAATATGCAAATTACCATCGTATTCTAAAATCGGTAGTCCCGCGGCTGCGGGGTCAGTTCCTACCAGTTACATTGATCCCGTGTGAGGTGTTGGTGCCACCCAGGGGGCCGTTCGGAGGCTGTTTCGAGTTCTCAACCTCTAACGCAATGTTTTTAACCCTACGTCTATAAATATGCAAATTACCGTCATATTCTCAAACCGGGAGTTCCGCGGTTGCGGGGTCAGTTCCTATGAGTTACATTAGTCCCGTGGGAGGTGTTGGTACCACCCACGGGGACGTTTGGGGGCAGTTTCGAGTTCTCACCCTCTAACGCAAAGTTTTTAAGCCTAAGTCTACAAATATGCAAATTATCATCGTATTCTCATATCGGAAGTCCCGCGGCTGCGGGGTCAGTTCCTTAGAGTTACATTGGTCTCGTGGGAGGTGTTGGTGCCACCCACGGGGCCGTTCGGGGGCTGTTTCGAGTTTTCACCCTATAATGCCATGTTTTTAAGCCTAAGTCTAGAAATATGCAAATTATCATCGTACTCTAATACCGGGAGTCCCGCGGCTGCGGGGTCAGTTCCTACGAGTTACATTGGTCCCGTTGGAGGTGTTGGTGCCACCCACGGGGTCGTTCGGAGACTGTTTCGAGTTCTCACCCTCCAACGCCATGTTTTTAAGCCTAAGTCTATAAATATGAAAATTACCGTCGTATTCTCAAAGCGGTAGTCCCGCGGCTGCGGGGTTAGTTCCTGCGAGTTACATTGGTCCCGTGGGAGGTTTTGGTGCCACCCACGGGGACGTTGGGTGACAGTTTCGAGATCTCACCCTCTAACGCCATATTTTTCTTAAGTCTAAAAATATGCAAATTACCATCGTACTCTTAAACGGGGAGTCCTGTGGCTGTGCGGTCAGTTCTTATGAGTCATATTGGTTCCATGGCAGGTGTTGGTGCCACCCCTAAAGACGTTCGGGCGCTGTTTTTGGTTTTCACCCACTAACACCATGTTTTTAAGCCTAAGTCTACAAATAAGCAAATTACCGTCGTATTCTCAAACCGAGAGTCCCGTGGCCGCGGGGTCAGTTCCTACGGGTTATATTTGTCCCGTGGGAGGTGTTAGTGCCACCCACGGGGACGTTCGGGGGATGTTTCGAGTTCTCACCCTCTAATGCCATATTTTTAAGCCTAAGTCTAGAAATATGCAAATTACCGTCGTATTCTCAAACCGGGAGTCCCGCGGCTGCGGGGTCGGTTCCTACGAGTTACATTGGTCCCGTGGGAGGTTTTGGTGCCACACACGGGGCCGTTCGGGGTTGTTTCGTGTTCTCACCCTCTAACGCCGTGTTTTTAAGCCTAACTCTATGAATATGCAAATTACCATCGTCTTCTCAAGTCGGGAGTCCCGCAGCTGCATGGTCAGTTCCTACGAGTTACATTAGTCCCGTGGGAGGTGTTGGTGCCACCCACGGGGACGCTCGGGGGCAGTTTCGAGATCTCACCCTCTAACGCCATGCTTTTAAGTCTAATTATATAAATATGCAAATTACCATTGTATTCTCAAATCGAGAGACCCGCGGCCACAGAGTCAGTTCCTAAGAGTTATATGGGTCCCGTGGGAGGTGTTGGTGCCACCCACGGGCCCGTTCGGGGGCTGTTTCGAGTTTTCACCCTCTAACGCCATGTTTTTAAGCCTAAGTATAGAAATATGCAAATTACCATCGTATTCTAAAACCGGGAGTCCCGCGGCTGAGGGGTCGGTTCCTACGAGTTACATTGGTCCCATGGGAGGTGTTGGTGCAACCCACGGGGACGTTCAGGGGCTGTTTCGAGTTCTCACCCTCTAACGCCATGTTTTTAAGCCTAAGTCTATAAATATGCAAATTACCATCATATTCTCAAATAAGGAGACCCGCGGCCACGGAGTCGGTTCCTAAGAGTTATATGGGTCCCGTGGGAGGTGTTGGTGCCACCCACGGGCCCGTTCGGGGGCTGTTTCGAATTTTCACCCTCTAACGCCATGTTTTTAAGCCTAAGTCTATAAATATGAAAATTATCGTCATATTCTAAAATCGGGAGTCCCGCGGCTGCGGGGTCGGTTCCTACGAGTTACATTAGTCCCGTGGGAGGTGTTGGTGCCACCCATGGGGCCGTTCGGGAGCTGTTTCGAGTTCTCACCCACTAACGCCATGTTTTTAAGACTAAGTCTATAAATTTGTTAATTATCGTTGTATTCTCAAACCAGGAGTCCCGCGGCTGCGGGGTCAGTTCCTACGAGTTACATTGGTCCCGTTGGAGGTGTTGGTGCCACCCATGGGGACGTTCGGGGGCAGTTTCGAGATCTCACCCTCTAATGCCATATTTTTCTTAAGTCTAGAAATATGCAAATTACCGTCGTACTCTCAAACCGGGAGTCCCGTAGCTGTGCGGTCAGTTCTTATGAGTCATATTGGTTCCATGGCAGGTGTTGGTGCCACCCCCGAAGCCGTTCGGGCACTGTTTCGGGTTTTCACCCATTAATGCCATGTTTGTAAGCCTAACTCTAGAAATATGCAAATTACCATCGTATTCTCAAACCGGGAGTCCCGCGGCTGCGTGGTCAGTTCCTACGAGTTACATTGGTCCCGTTGGAGGTGTTGGTGCCACCCACGAGGACGTTCGGGAGTTGTTTCGGGTTTTCATCCTCTAACGCCATCTTTTTAAGCCTAAGTCTACTAATATACAAATTACCGTCGTATTCTCAAACCGGGAGTCCCGCGGCTGCGGGGTCAGTTCCTACTAGTTACATTGGTCCCGTGGGAGGTGTTGGTGCCACCCACGGGGACGTTGGAGGGTTGTTTCGAGTTCTCACCCTCCAACGCCATGTTTTTAAGCCTAAGTCTATAAATAGGCAAATTATGGTCGTATTCTCAAACCGTGAGTCCCGCGACTGCGGGGTCAGTTCCTACGAGTTACATTGGTCCCTTAGGAGGTGTTGGTACCACCCACGGGGACATTCGGGGTATATTTCGAGTTCCCACCCACTAACGCCATGTTTTTAAGCCTAAGTCTAGAAATATGCAAATTATTGTCGTATTCTAGAATCGGGAGTCCCGCGACTGCGGGGTCAGTTCCTACGAGTTACATTGGTCCCGTGGGAGGTGTTGGTGCCACCCATGGGGCCGTTCGGGGGAAGTTTCGAGTTCCCACCCTCTAATGCTATGTTTTTAAGCCTAAGTCTAGAAATATACAAATTACCATCGTATTCTAAAATCGGGAGACCCGCGGCTGCGGGGTCAGTTCCTACGAGTTACATTGGTCCCGTGGGAGGTGTTGGTGCCACCCACGGGGCCGTTCGGGAGCTGTTTCGAGTTCTCACCCTCTAACGCCATGTTTTTAAGCCTAAGTCTATAAATATGCAAATTACCGTCGTATTCTCAAATCGGGAGTTCCGCGGCTGCGGGGTCAGTCCCTACGAGTTACATTGGTCCCGTGGAAGGTGTTGGTGCCTCCCACGGGGACGTTCGGGGGCTGTTTCGAGATCTCACCCTCTAACGCCATGTTTTTAAGCCTAAGTCTATAAATATGAAAATTACTGTCGTATTCTCAAATCGGGCGACCCGCGGCTGCGGGGTTAGTTCCTAAGAGTTATATTGGTCTCGTGCGAGGTGTTGGTGCCACCCACGGGGCCGTTCAGGGGTTATTTTGAGTTTTCACCCTCTAACGCCATGTTTTGCTTAAGTCTAAGCCTGGAAATATGTAAATAACAGTCGTATTCTCAAACCGGGAGTTCCGCGGCTGTGCGGTTAGTTCCTACGAGTTACATTGGTCCCGTGGGAGGTATTGGTGTCTCCCACGGGGCCATTCGGGGGCTGTTACGGGTTTTCACCCTCTAACGCTATGTTTTTAAGCCTAAGTCTATGAATATTTAAATTACCGCCGTATTCTAAAATCGAGAGTCCCGCGGCTGCGGGGTCAGTTCCTACGAGTTACATTGTTCCCGTGGGAAGTCTGGGTGCCTCCCATGGGGCCGTTCGGGGACTGTTTTGGGTTTTCACCCTCTAACACCATGTTTTTAAGCCTAAGTCTAGAAATATGCAAATTATCATCATATTCTCAAATCGGGAGTCCCGTGGCTGCGCGGTCAGTTTCTACGAGTTACATTAGTCCCGTGGGAGGTATTGGTGCCACCCACGGAGCCGTTCGGGGGCTGTTTCGGATTTTCACCTACTAACGCCATGTTTTTAAGCCTAAGTCTAGAAATATGCAAATTAACGTCGTATTATCAAATCGGGAGTCCCGCGGCTGTGGGTTCAGTTCCTACGAGTTACATTGGTCCCGTGGGAGGTGTTGGTGCCTCTCACGGGGCCGTTCGGGAGCTATTTCCGGTTTTCACCCTCTAATGCCTTGTTTTTAAGCTTAAGGTCTCATACTTTAAAATTATCGTCGTATTTTCAAATCGGGAGTCCCTTTATCACGCAGTCTATTCCTACATGTTACATTGGTCCCATGAGAGGTGTTAGTGCCTCTCACGGGTTCGTACGAGGGTTGTTTCGTGTTTTTGCTATCTAACGCCTTGTTTTTAAGCTTAAGTCCTAATATTTTTTAATTATCGTCGTATTCTCAAACCGGGGGTCCCATGATCTCGCGGTCAGTTCGTACGAGTTTCATTGGTCCCGTGTGAGGTGGTTGTGCCATGTTTTTAAGTTTAAGTCTCGACATTTGCAAGTTATCCTATCATCGTATTCTGAAACCGGGAGTTTAAAATATTTTCAACATATTATCCAACAGTGAAACCAATAATTATCTCGTACTCCTTCTAATTATCCCATACTCCTTCTAAAATACTATCCAACAACATTCCAATAACCAATAATTATCCGACAGCCAAACCAAACAAAACCAATAACTATCCCGTACTCCTTCTATCATCTAAAAGATTTAATAGATAATGCATATCAATTATATAACTACTTTAGTTAATGTACAGAGTACCTGGTGTGTAATGAAGAACTGGTATGTAATGAAGAACTGGTATCCAATTGGTTAGATCTGCAATACGTAAACAATGTGTTATGAAGAACGAGTATGTAAAATTAAATAAAGTACCTCACAAAACCACTGAATTATTTTTTAAAATTAAAGAAAGTACGGTAGCGTACGAGGACTGCTACAAAAAAATATAGGGGATGCTACAAAACTTCCTCCAAACAAAATAGGGTTTGGGGTTGGTTTTAGTGTAGGTAGAGGAATGTTTGAGTTGGATTCTTTGGTTTTCTTAGGTTAGGGTTTGAAGATGAAATAATCATACATATGACCTTTGTCCATATACTAAGAGAAGAGGGATGGAATATTTTTACGTTAAATCTGCAATTCATCCTCAACACTTGTCCACTAATGCCATTGATCCTCACGGCCACGACTTTGCTGTGCTAACCTCCAATGTAACTACAACTGTTATGTTTATGAGTGGATGGACTATAGACCTGCTCGATCATCTTGACTACTACAATCAACTATGTAAAGAATTGCAAATACAATAAACGCATAACAAAACTATTAATAAATAATCAAAACTTTACCTCGATTAATGTAGTGGTTCAATTAAATTCAGCATCTTAGTACTGAAGTTTGGAAACCCTACATTTAAATTAGTCAAAAGGTTAATAAAAACAAATAAAGATAAAAATTTATACTCAACTTCTTAATAGAGAAAATAATCAAAACCTCAAACGCAATAATTGTCCATGTTTGAAATGCTCTCTCTTTTATTCTTCGGTTTCTGAATGGCATCTCAATTTGTTAAAAAATGAGGAGTGTACAATTTAATTTGTATGTTTAGCATTAGTCTTCCAAAAGTGTGATGAAAGGATGAAAACTCTTATCAACGTAATATATGAAAGGAAAAACAGTAAGATAAATGATAGTATAATTACATCGCAGTAGCCTTGAATGAGTGAGTGTCTGTCAAGAATAGAGAAAAGCGATGCAACTGCTGCTGAGCCCTTGGCAAGATCGAAAGTCATGCTCCCAGCATCAGTTAGGACTTTCCCATTACTAACCAGTATGAAAAAAGTCTTAAAAACATCATCTGTTGTATGCATATATGCCCAAATCATTAATTTCAACACATTAACACATTATGACTATTTAGAAATCCATTTTATTATGCCCATGTGAGCATTGTAGAGTTGCCCGTGTCTAAGAAATTTTGTGAGCATTTTCAAATACTTAAGAGAGAAAGAACCGCATGGGTATGATCATTTAACACCCAAACAACAACTAACTCAAACTATTCTAAAAAAACGATTGGAAAAAAAGACTTACTTTGATTTACAAAAAGAAATATTACTACAATTACCTCGACAGATTGCTGTGTGTTGGCCCAAAAGTGTCCCAAATAAAGGTCTCCATAAAGTTATTATCAATTTTATCACTACCTAAGGGACAAACAGACAACCATGTAATGTATGACGTTAGTATAAAATTCCAGTATATAACACCCCAAATGTTTGATCCTACAGTACAAATAACAAATACAGCCAAGTAACGTATGATGTTAGTTTAAAATTTCAAAATATAGCACATCAAATGTTTGATGAAGTGATAAACAAAATTATAGCACACCTAATTTTTTGTCGATGATATGAAAATGAAAAGAAAATTACTAATTAAATCTTCTTAAGAAAAAAGAAGATACAAATTATGAAAACAAAATTTTAAAATTGACAATACCTGTACCCACTGTGTTATAGCTCCATCACCCAAACCCGGTTTGGTCCAACAAAAATCAACCCACCGGACTTAAATCGGGCAGAATTCCGACAGCAACCCAGTTGAAAATCGAGACCCAAACCCAACAACCCTCACCGAACCTAGTTGAAAATCGCCCCAGTTGAAAATAGCAACTAGCACTGGCAGTGGTGCGGGTTTACGAAGAAAACTCTCACAAAGATGTGGACCCGCTTCTCATTTTCTCTCTCTCTCTTCTCTACCAACTGTCTCATCTCTCTCTCTCAAGCCACACCCCAATCGCTGCTCCCTTATTTCAAGAATCAATCAACACCGATGAAACCCAAGATTTTTCACTGAGTTGGTCTGGGCCGCCCGGTTGTCAACCTAAAACCAGCCCGCCCATTTTTTACCCGAACCCAAATTCGACCCGCCCATTTTCACCTATACGCGCCCAAATGCCAACGCTAATCGGAACCCAGTTGAAAATTTCCCCTACCTCAATAACCCTCACCGTTGCCCTCCTGAAAAACCCGCCCAACCTCCATACACGGCCATACCTGCTACCAGCGTTTGGGGAAGAAACGCCATACCTGCTACCAGCGTTTGGGGAAGAAATAAACAAGATGAGCGGGGAAATGAAAATTTTGAGGCGCTTTGTTTGATCCTACAGTATGACGTTAGTATAAAATTCCAAGATATAACACCCCAAATGTTTGATCCTACAGTACAAATAACAAATACAGCTAAGTAATGTATGATGTTACTTTAAAATTTCAAAATATAGCACACCAAATGTTTAATGAAGTGATAAACAAAATTATAGCACACCAAATTTTTTATCGATGATATGAAAATGAAAAGAAAATTACTAACTGAAATCTTTCTAAGAAAAAAGAAGATACAAATTATGAAAATAAATTTTTAAAATTGACAAATTATGAAAACATTTAACACCCATTATTTTACTACAGACATTAGAAAATACTTTTAAAAAATAAATAACCCAAAGAACCCATTCCTCTTAATTCACTAATCTATCAAACCCTAGCCCATCTTCAAATGCCAAAGTAGAATGGAGGCTTAGACATTATCATATTCCAACCAATCAAACCCGAACAAACTCATCAGATTTTGAGGTGCCATTGTCTCTCATAATTTTTAATTCAATGCTCAAAACACAGAATTAAAAATAATCATAAAAATAAACACGTACATATGAAATTTTGTGTCAATAAACGCATCTGGATCCGACCATCTGAATCCGAACGCCGGCCATCTGAATCCGACCATCTGAATCCGATCATCTGAATCCGGGTCTGCTTTGTTAGCTTTCTGTCCCAAACTCTGAATCTGAACTCCTACCATCTGAATCCTAACGAACCCAAACATGCCCTCACCTCGACTCGGCTAATGGAACTCACCCAACCAACTTGCCCCGCCCTCGGCATTGAGCTCAAACATGTCCGCACCTTTTCCACAGTTTGGGGAAGAAACATAAACTGATGAGCGGGGAAATTGAGAATTTGAAGCGCGCTGCTTCGTTTTAGGATTAACAGTGGTCACGGCCTAGAGCCGTGACCCACCCACCGCGGCCCATTAATGAAGCTAAGTGGGATGTGTACTACCTATTGGTCATGGACCATAGCCGTGACCCATACCAAGAAATGGTCACGGCCCATAGCCGTGACCCACACCCAGAAATGGTCACGGCCCTAAGCCGTGACCCTCAATGTGTGTACTTTCTTCTTTTTCATGCCATGGGTCACGGACTTGGGCCGTGACCCATCCGCGACCAAGATTGGAGGGAATTTTGGTGAGAGTTTGGCGCCAAGATGGTCACGACCTGGTCACGGCCCAAGTCCGCGACCACTGTGGTCGCGGACTTGGACCGTGACCACTTCCAGAACATAGATAATTTAGTGTGATAATAAATATGGTCATGCCAAATATTGAGTGGGTCGCGGACCAAGTCCGCGACCAGTTGGTCTCCGACTTGGGCCGTGACCCACTGGGCGTGACCATTCGCAGGATTTGGTGTAGTGACTTTTAACATCGACACCCTTAACCCTAGAGATGAGACGAAACTAAAAAAGGGAGAGGCCATGGAAGAGGTAGAATCCATCGTCCTCAATGAGGATGAACCAAAAAAAACCATCCAAATTGACAAAGCCCTAAGAGCCGAGGTCAACTAAGAATTGGTGAAGTTTTTGAGGAAGAGACAAAGCATTTTTTCCTAGATCCACGCAGATATGCGAGATATTGATCCTAAGGTCATGTGCCACAAGCTTAATGTTATGGAAGACGCAATGCCCATCAAACAAAGGAGGAGAGTATATTCAAGAGATAAATATGACATTATAAGAGAAGAGGTCAGAAAGCTTGAAGAAGCCAAGTTCATCAGGGAGGTCATATACCCCGAGTGGTTGTCCAACGCAGTCATAGTGCTAAAGGTAAATGGGAAATGGAGGATGTGGGTAGACTTCACTGATTTGAACAATTCTTACCCAAAATACAGTTTCCCCTGCCTCATATTGATCAGATGGTGGACGCCACAGCTGGACATGAGCTTATGAGCTTCATGGAGGCTTATTCCATGTATAATCAGATCTTCATGAACCCGAAAGACTCAGAGAAGATAACGTTCATCACAGATTGTTATAAGGTCATGCCCTTCAGAATAAAGAATACAGGGGCTACTTACCAACGTCTTGTAAATAAGATGTTTGAGGATCAAATAGGCAAGTCCATGGAAGTGTATGTGGATAACATGTTGACAAAGAGCCTAAAGGACGACACTCACGTGGACGACCTTGAAAAAACTTTCGATACCATGGATTTATACAGGATGAAGCTCAACCCTGACAAATGCATCTTCGGAGTAGGAGCAGGAAAGTTCCTTGGGTTCATCGTCAATCAAAGGGGAATAGAGGCCAACCCCGAGAAGATCAAGGCTCAGCTTGAAATGAAGACACCTAGAACTATCAAAGATATTCAGAGGCTAATCAGAAGAGTTGCAGCACTTAACAGGTTTATCTCAAGAGCTACAAACAAGTGTCTTCCCTTTTTCAAGGTGCTTAGAAAGGCCTTCGAATAGGACGAGGAATGCGAAAAAGCATTCAAAGATCTCAAGTCCTACCTAGGATCTCCTCTACTCTTATCTCGGCCCATTCTGGGGAAAAAGTTATATGTTTATCAAGCTGTCTCAGAGTCAGCCATCAGTGCAGCCATAGTAAGAGAAGATGATGGACTGCAAAGGCCAATGTACTTCAATAGTAAAGATCTTCAAGGATCTGAATAGAATTATCCTTGAATGGAAAAGTTAGCTTATTCCCTGATACAAGCTTCTAGGAAGATGAAACCATACTTTCAAGCCCACTCTATGATTGTCCTTACTGATTCCCCACTAAGACAGGACCTCCACAAGCCTGAGAAGTCGGGCAAGTTGATGACCTGGGCCATCCAGTTGGGGGAGTATGACATTATTTATCAACCAAGGGTTGCAATCAAAGGACAGGTTCTTGCAGACTTTATAGCAGAGTTCACCTGGGAAGAGGTTGAGATTGAGAATACTCAAGAGATTGCAGATGAACCAGATTATAACGTCTTTCGTGGTCCGGATGAGGTTGGGTCAAGCAAGTTCAAAAAAAGTGTAGCTGAGAATGAGGAAGACAGGTACCTTTTCAAGCAAGGAACATTATTTCAGGGGAACTTCTCTTTAAATTAAGATATTTGGAACCTCTTCGTTGATGGGTCTTCTTGTGAAAGTGGAAGCGGTGTGGGGCTGATAGTGTTCGCACCAGATGGAACCGATATTGAATATGCGCTGAGGTTCAAATTTAAGGCTTCAAACAATGAGTCGGAGTATAAAGCATTGATAGCAGATCTCTCTTTGGCAAAAGCCCTTAATGTTGGTCGACTCCTAGTCCATAGTGACTCGAGGTTAGTGGTCAACCAAATTCTTGGGGTATATGAGGGCAAAGATGAAAGGATGGCCAAATACCTGAAGAAGGTAAGAACGACGCTAAAAGTCTTTAAGGAGGTGAAGATAAAGAGGATACCTCGACAAGACAACAATCGAGCCGATGCACTCGCTAGGTTGGCCTCAGCAACGAGGACATATATAAGAAGAACAATACTAGTTAAAATCTTGCTCAAGCCAACCATTGAATAAGTAGAGGTTGCCAAAACTTACCTCAATCTGAATATGGGAGCCTCATGGATGGACCCACTCATCAGATACATCAGACAGGGAGAGCTGCCATAATCAAAATTGGAAAGGAGAAAGCTGAGGTTCAGAGTTGCCAAGTTCTCAATCATAGGAGATGTCTTGTATAAGAAGGGGTTCCTACTCCCTTTTCTTAGATGTATACACCCTTCAGAGGTTCCTAATGTCTTGCAAGATATACATGAGGGCTCCTGTTCAAGTCACATAGTTTGGAGGCCCCTAGCTAAGAGGATAATTATGCAGGGGTACTGGTGGTCGACCTTAGCCAAATATGCAGCTGCTTATGTGAAGAGATGCTATAAGTGCCAAAGATTCTCCACCATCCCTCACCAAACTCATCATCCTATGACATCAATTAGCTCACCTTGGCCATTTACAGTATGGGGTATTGACTTAGTAGGACCTTTGCCAAGAGCTGCAAACAACTATCGATTCTTAGTGGTGGCAATTGACTACTTCTCTAAGTGGGTAGAGGCTGAGCCGATGATCACGATTACGGAACAGAAGAACTTCCAGTTCATCTAGAAGAACATCATATGCAGATATGGCCTTCCAAACACCCTCATCTCAAATAATATAACCCGGTTCAAGAATTCCTCCTTAGAAAAGTATTGTGATAGAGTGGGATTCAAGAAATTCTTCTCTTCTCCTGGATGACCTCAGGAAAATGGTAAAACGGAGGTCATGAACCGAACAATCCTTGAAGGGATTAAGAAGAGGTTGGAGGAGACCAAAGGGATATGGATAGAGGAGGTATATGTAGTTCTATGGGCCTATAGGACGACAGTAAGAACACCAATGGGAGAGACTCCTTTTATGCTAGCTCATGGTTTAGAAGCTGTCATCCCTACCGAAATAGGACTCCCCACTCACAGAGTTCAGACCTATGACCCTCAGAAGAATGGGGAATAAAGAAGACTTGACTTGGATTTGATTGAAGAGAGAAGGGAAGATTCAGAGATTAGACAGGCAACCTACTAGCAGAGAACAACAAAGTTTTACAACAAAAGGGTGAAGTCAAGACCTATAGTTATGGGAGACCTAGTCCTAAAGAAGAGGTTGCAGAAGGCAAATAATCTCCACCCAAACTAGCATGGACCTTACAGGGTAGTCGATGAGGTTGTGCCTGGTACTTATCGGCTAGAAAATCTCGATGGGGAACCTTTTTCCAACCCTTGGAATGCTGACCACTTGAAGAAATATTACATATAATGTTGCGATTATTTGTTTGTAGTACATGTATCATTTTATGAAGAAGCTGTTAATGAAAAAAAAATCCAGTGTCAATACTTTGTTATGTTATGTTTAAATATCATTAATTTGGTGAAAAGTATGAGGGTAAACATCATAATTTGATGACCTCAGACCTTAAACACCATTAATTTGGTGAAAATTATGAGGTGAAACATCATAATTTGATTACCTTAGACCTTACATCACTAATTTGGTGAAAAGTATGAGGGTAAACATCATATTATGGTGACCTTCGACCTTAAACATCATTAATTTGGTGAAAACTATGAGGGTGAACATCATTATTTGGTGACCTCAGACCTTAAACATCATTAATCTGGTGAAAATTATGAGGGTGAACATCATAGTTTGGTGACCTCAGACCTTAAACACCATTAGTTTGGTGAAAATTATGAGGTGAAACACCATAGTTTGGTCACCTCGGACCTTAAACATTAACATGTAAGAAAAGGCATTCAATGAAAGAAATAGTATAATCTGAGAAGATGGTGTTAATGATTAGAATACAAATCAAATGTATCAGGACGCCATCAGGGCTTATAAAAGTTAAGGTACAAGACTTCAGGAAACAAAAATTACAAAAGCTTCATAAGATTTATATATCTACAGTCGTATCATCCAGAGGATTAACCTGAGGATTAACCATGCCTTCTTGGTCGGCGTTAGTCATCTCTACCGTATCATCCTGAGTATTATTAGCCTCTTCAGCTTCAGTGACATCCAAAGGAGCAGTCTCATCAGGAGCAGCATCGTCCTACTCAACCTCTTATAAGGCCTGAGCAAACCGGGGGTCAGCAAAGCCCAGGCCCTCAAAGTCCAAGGCAGTTAGGCTCCCTGACTCTTTTTCCTTGGAGTCTTCCAATTTTCTAGTTGCTTTGATACCTCTTTCAAGGTATTCAAAGCTAAAACTCATGAACTCATCAGAGACCTTGTAATCCGCAATAATCTTCTCTAAGGCGTCCTCCAAAGAAGCCTTAATAGCAACAGCCACCTAAGCCTATAAAGCATCATCTTTACCCCAGCTCATGGTCCTTCTTCAGATTGGCCATATCCATGTCTCTCTACTGAACCACCTCCTTTAGCTTGTCGACCTCCTTCAGCTCTTCCTTCAGATGATCAACCTCTGCACTCAAAGAGGCTTGGACTTTCAAAGGTTCTTGACCCTTCTTGATCAGGGGAATTTTCTTCAGATTCCAGTCCACAAAACGATGCATGGACAACATACCCTATAGTGGAAGGTAAGATGTATAATCACATTAAGGTAATATGGACGAGGTTACACTTCAGAGAGCAAATAAACATAAACTAGTACCTGAATCGATCTATGGAGGGTAAACTCGGCTAACAGCGAGATGTCTAAAGAGCGTCGAAAATGCTTATCCTCATCGATCATCATTGAGCTCATGGAATCAATAGCCTTCAGACCATATCCTATCAAACTATTGCTAATCTTCAGCTGATCCAGACGAGCAGCAAGGTCATTGTTAGCAGAGATTGGGATAGCACGGTCCACTCCCTAATTCTTTCTCTGCCTCTGAGGCTCTGTGTCGGTTGTGGTCTTCCTCTTCTTTGTGGCATAGACCTTAGAGGTGCCGACGTTCTTATAGGTGGTTGGAGGTAGTACATTCTGGCCAACCTTCTTCATCAACTTCACGAGACTTGGGGCAGACATTTCCTAAAGGTCGTCAGAAATACCTTCAGGGCGCTTTGCAAAAAGAAATATCTGAGCTAGTAAATCAGAGGCATGAAAAGTAAGATCTACAACTTATAAAAAATGATACTTACGGAGCTCGGTCAAAGAACCACCCCTAGCCCTGTCTGAGAAAGGTAGTAGGGGGTCATTAGATGTTCACATTTAACTAGACGACCCTGCTCCCCCTGATCTTGAAGGTCGTTAACCTTTTGAGTACTCTCCTGGCTAAGTCCAGGTTCAGCCTTGGCAGCGAGTGAGACCTTCCCCCATCTCAGAGGGGGCCTTGGAACCGACATTCTAGAAGCCTCATGAGGGCAAAACTCCCATGCCCTAGATGAAAAGAAATACCGAGGTTTCTTGTTATGATTGGAGGTCTGGGTAACCAACAACATCTTCTTATCTGACTTCCTAGCTAAGAAGTGATAATAGCTAGGGTGATTTTTGGCAGAGGAGGTGACGTAACATCCTGTGAAGACCCTGACAGGAAGGTCTGAGTGGTGGACTGCCCTCCAAAGGACGATAGCCCCTATCATCACCCTCCAGGCGTTGGGGGATAATTATGAAGGGGCAAAATTTATATGGGACAATATGGGTTTAATTGAAGGATGGATAGGGAGATGGAAATCTGACTTAAACATCTGCTCATAGACGTAGATCTCCCCATCTCGACCACTAAAGGCCCTCTCACTCCTCAGAGGTCTCCTAAGACTAATGGAAGGGCCTATTGAGTAGAGGTTCCTAAAAGACAAAAGATGGTACTCGCTAATGGAGATCTCAATCTCGGCTACCTTAGAGGTGTCGATGTCACTCTCATGCCCATCATCTTCATCCCTGGTGACATCGGCTTGGGTAGATACTAGGGGACCATTAGGAAACCTTTGAGCGAACTCAGCCCCAGTGGTGGTCGACAGGGGAATAGCATTGATAATAGGGGGAATGGCCACACTTGGACCTACAATTTTAACATCGAAAGAAGACTGAGAGGTGTTAGCCCCTTGGTATGATGAGACACGGCTCGAAACCTCAGCTTGATCAGGGACCTGATCTTGCCTAATTGAGTAATCCATAGCCTCTTAGAAAGAGTCTACAGATATGGGGTCTGAGGTAGATGATTCAGACTCGGACATGGGTGTTGGGTCCATTGGAACCTCTGCTGGTTCAGCAGGCTCGATTGGCTCAAGGTAGATAACCTTCATAGGTGGAAGAAAGATGGGTATGACAGGAAAGGCCTCAGCCCTACGAGCTTTCTCTTGGGCTAGCTATATCTGCCTAATTTTTTTAAAATCTTCTCACGAAAGGAAGGGAACTCTTCTATGAGTTGATACAGAGGTCTGAGCATAGGGAAAATGACACAACACTTGGACCCAAATCACAAGAAGAAAACAACTCTACTCAATCTAAACCAAAGATCCAACTTAGAAGTTGAAATGTTTTTAAACCAGGAACACTAAGAACAGGCCATCGAAAAATGCAAAGGATGGTCGTAAAACACAAACACTCTCACCAAAAAACATAAACCCTCACCGAAAAACACAAGTATTCAGCGAGAAATGCATAAATGAAAAATAAAGGCTGAAAATGGTAAAGTAAGGTGGAGATGATACCTGACTGAGTGAGAGAAGAAGAAGAAGAAGAAGAAGAAGAAGAAGAAGAAGAAGAAGAAGAAGAAGAAGAAGAAGAAGAAGAAGAAGCGAAGAAACCCCCAAATGCAGCAACATAGCTCTTGAAGAGAGAGAGAAGCGCAGAGAGAAAACACGGGCGGGAAAAAAGAAAGAAGAAAGAGAGAGGAGGATTTTTAAACCCACAGTCATTTTGGCACGCATCCCAAGGTCCATCATTTCCTTGGGAACCTAAAGGGAAAATCAAAAACATCACGCCTTGACAGACACGCCATCCACTTCAGTACGTGACATGTGTCAAGAGATTATGCACGCACAAGAAAACTTAGCCTCGACCTTGCAACACCTCTCAATCACCTACTCACGTAAGTAACTAACGGCTAGAGGGTGATTGATATGCCCAAAGTGCACCCTCTTACTAAGATCAACCAACCTCGGCCAATCTCACATCTGAGGTGATCGATAGCCTGTGATATCCATCAACTAGGTCGTCACTCAAAAGGTCGGCCCCAACCAATATTACATCCACCTCGATATCAACCTCGGTTGGGCATCAACCGAGGTCAACAAGGACTTATGTTCAACCACCCATCAACACCAATATCGGCCCCAACTGACGTTACAATTTATTACCCGAAGTTAGTAAAGCTTCATATACAGTCGTCAAGCATCATGTCATCATCGTCCTTGGCCGACGTAACAACTCCCCAAATCTAACCTCGGTCAGCCATCCTGGCCGAGGTCATCATGGATATTGACCTCGGACAAGGTGCCAATCGGACTTCACTAACCTCGTACTCTCATGGGTCGAGGTTGGTACAAATCAAAGACAAGGCCGAACATTTACAAGTACATATATGGCTTGGAACACGTGGATAAATCTGTTGTAACTTAATCATTCCCTCCACGTGAAGGAATATTGAGGTCATCATTATTTGTTTAAGATCAGCCAGGTGTTATCCTTATACTTGTTGGATCTTCATGCACATGCTCATTGGAGGGTACACTAAACCCCCTAAACACTATATATAGAGGTCATTGTCTATCTTGTAAAGGATCGATAATTACAACCCTAGCTTAAACTCTATTAGTTTACATAGTAAAGAGAGAAAGCTTGAGAGATTCTATCCATAGCCTTTAGTGCCTTCATCTAGTGATTTTTACACTCACCTGCACAGTGGACGTAGGGAATTATCGAACCACTTATATTATTTTGTTCATCTTATTCACCTCATCTCCTACTATACATACCTATACTTTTGCTGCCATTGTTATGCTTATTTGAGCTTGTTCACATCTTATCTGTTGGTGTTATTTCCAGCATCATCAATAATGTCCTCTTACGATTGGGAATGGGAAGCGACTATGGTGTTCCAATTAGGTAGATCTCTTCAGCAAGTTGGTTAATGAATTTCATTATTTTTATCACTTATCACACATTCAAATGCAACTTTCTCTACCCCTTGCCATATTCAGCAAGTAATACCCTTGATTGTGGTCTCTCAAAGCTATGCTTTATTTTCCAGGGTGTCCCTTACACATTCCCTTATGAAAGTTCCTTTAAACGTTTGTTATCTTTGATGGGTGTATATAACGAAGAATTTTTTAGGTATAGTCCCATCGGTATAAAACCCTGTGATAAATAATGTACATAGCATGCCAATTCTTGAAATATATTGAGGTGAAAATAATGTGAGGTAAATACATATGAAGTACTAATAATAAAATTAAGTGAAAACTTGAAATACATAGTTCAGTTAGGTATGACCTAAGTCCACGAGGCAAAGGGAGATGGGTGTTGTTTATTAGTTACAAAACGAGGGTAGAACATACATTTGTTTTACTTAACTTTCACCTGCCTATACAACTCTATATAATATCCATATAACATAAATCATATAATTATGAACTCGTTAATAGTTGAGGAAGTATCTCGAGTTGTGTATGTGGTCAATACCCAAGAGGGTGACGTTTTCCACGCTTCCTATTATCCAGGCAAGTGGGCTTCCATGTTGTTGAACGTGTCTTATTAGTGCACCATCCTTTTAGTTATATAGACGTATTATGTCACGGGGGAAACATGGCCTTTGAGATGAACCCCCATATCCACTATCCATTTATTCGGCAAAGGAGGATTACATAATCCTCTTTAGTAGTCTAATTGGTTCATCTGATGATCACGAATCTGGAGTTAATGGGTGTTCGTCCAGCCCGACTAGAATTCTCCTCATCACCCAAAATCTTAGAAATATTAATATTTTCAAAATTTAAAAATTTCAAATTATTTTATCTTATTCTTCTATATTTAAGTATGTAACACTACTAATTTCCCATGTTCCAGGTGGCCAGTTCGATATGTCGAAGATATGAGAGTGTCAATCAATTTGTCGTATTCTCATAATCAAACGAATAATAAGTAAATTATTAAATTCGTAAAGTAAACCATCTACACCATAAAATAAATAAAACGACTAACTGAAATATATATAAACTTTCTTCATAAACCAAATGGAATTAGCTGATAGTCTCAAAACCAATATATATATATATATATAACTTTAGAACCACTACAGTGCCATAAGAAATCTCTAAATAAATAAATACGTATGTCTGTCTGGAATACTAAAAAGGAAATACTTCTTCTACTAAGAAGAAAAAGATGGGAAACTTAGAAAAGGCAAGTGTTGGGCTGGGATGCACTAAGCCAAATAATGGGATAGGATAGAAAAGGTATTACTCGCGGTGTCAACTCGAAATAGGAAAGATAAAGTTAATGGGCCTTACTTTGAACCAAATATCCTTATCTTCTAAGGTCAACATGTACAAATTGGGAATGAAATCATGGTTAGATAATCTCCAACACACCATGAATCATATTTTCGAATGGGTCAAACAGGACCTCGAATGTGGGAGCACATATAAGGGTAAGGCGAAGGAGAAAGGAAAGGGTAAGGAAAAGGAGAAGGAGAAGGTTAGTGAGGAGACTGCTACTCCATTCCCATCACTGATTGGTAGTGGAATCATCATCACTTTTGGCTTATATTGTACCCCAACCCCATTCTCCTAATGAGAATTATGCCTACTGGGCAAAGAGTTTATATCTTTGACACACGTGGAGGATCATGGATTTAAAAGGGAAAAAAGGATCTGAGTGTCACCTCCATGTACGATAGCCAAATGTAGGCTTACAAGTCCCGAGTGAAAGTGATTCAGGTGTTGCCAAAGAAAAAGGATGAGGTCTTGTGGCCAAATGAGCAAGACAGTGTTCGACATATTGATGGCATGGTGGAGTCGTATGTCATTTGGTCAATGCACATTATGGAGTCATTGTGAGATCTTGTATTTGATTAAAATTTGACTTATGTGATACATTATAATTTAGATGTATGTGAGTGTAATTTATTTATTTTTATTAATTTTAAGTTATTTTATGTAGTTTGATTAATTTAATTGCTCGTGTGGTTTGATTAATGTATTTACATTTATTAATGTTGTGTGTGAGTGTATTTAGTTTGATTAAAGTTGTTGTTGTTGTTGTGAATAAAATAAGTTTTTGTTGGGTAGTAGTTACGTTCGAGTAATTTTTTTTTGTCCTAAGTTCATCACAATCAAGGACCATGAAAAGTTCGTAACAAACGTTATAGCTCTTGTCACGATCAAGCACAATGATAGAGCTTTGACATTATCAAAGTAGTTTTCACGGTCCTTGAGCGTGATAAGATTATGACTTGACACCTTTTATCACAATCATGAACCATGATAAGGTAAATGTCACCCTTGACTTGGTCCAAAAACCCAGGCAAAAAAGATCGTGACAACAAAGTCTTTTCATGGTCAAGGACCGTGACAAGTCTTTTTTCGATGCTTTGGTGTGTCTCAGTCCTTCGTCGCGTTAATTCCTTATTATCACAGTCAAGGACCATGACAATTTCCCTTTTTTGGTCTAGTGATAATATAATGTCTAAAATTAATTTATGCACTGGGATGCTTGGAGTTTCTAGATTGAGTTATGGGATTTAAGTAATTTATGTAATTTTTGGTGTACAAGAGGTTAAGAAAAGTATGGAGGTATAGGTAAGGGAGATAATATGTTATTGTCTTTAGACTTGGTTATTTGTTGATCTTAATCATTTTTATTTCGGGATAAAGATTGTGTGGTTTGGATTCATGTTTGTTGGGATATATATATTATGAGTAGACCATATTTATTGAGATTGGGATTATAAAGGTAACTTAAGAACATGATGAGAAGTGAAGGAGTGAATGAGTAGTGGTATAAATCTATTGTGTGATTACGTGTAGTAGATGACTACAGATTAGGGCTAGATGACATATTATGTAGAAAAATTATTTTAGCAACGATTTCCTCTTGACAACTACCTAATCCAGACAAAATTGTATTGGGGGAGGGGGTCCTTGTTTTATTTTCATTTATGAGATGTCCAGTGCATGAATTCTAGAGAAGGTTAATAGTTGGGAGTTTAGGAAGCATAAATTGTTTAGATAGTTATTATTAGTTATGAGATGATGATAAATGTGTTTGTTTTAGAGTCTCGATGACTATCCACTATAGACAGAAGTGTATCAGGGGGATCCTTTAATTGTATTTGATATATGAGATATCTCATGTACAAAATCTAGAGATGGGTGGGATTTAAGAGTTTATGATGTGATAACTTTAATAGAGATTTATAGTTATATGGGCGTATCTATATGTGGGGTGAAGTGTTAGCTAGCTATGGAATATCGTATGTGCAGGACGTATATTGATTGACCACTTTGACGTAAATTTATGTTTTTGTGTTACTGTAGGCACGGGTTTAGTATTGGTTGCCTATAAAAATATGATATGTCTAGGACTTAGATTATTAGGTTATAGTAATAATAACTATTTGCTTGATATCCATAACGAGTATGTGTGGGGTCGTGAGAAGAGACCATATGGCTAGAGTGGTGTGACTGTTAATATTTGTACAACGGTATGGGTGATACATCACGTATTTAAGGGGTCGTAATGAGATATTCCAGCTATAGTGATGCATGTTATGAATTTTTTACAATTAGGTATCTTGGACGTAGTTATTTAAGTTCATAAGATGATACATATGGTGCACGATGTTATGTGTAGGGACGTATGGGAGGCTAATGTAATATATCCATGTTTATAAGACAATAAGTGTGGTATACTGTTATGTGTGAGGTCTTGTGAAAGGATGATTTGCTATAATGAATTTATCAAGATAAAGATGTTATGTTTGAGTAAATAAAGTGATAAGTGGTTAATATTCTTTTGATATATTAAGTGGAAGGTCGGTTGGATATAATAGAATGTTAAATTCATAAACATATGATTAATGAGATTTGAAACTAAAAAGTCGTAAAAAGGACTTTAATAAAAGTATGTAGTTGTTTCTTTTTGTTAAGAAATAGATAGTCGATGTTATTTAATATGAAAAGAAATATTTTTAATATTTGGCAATAAGAAGGTAGTAGTTGATACCTGTTATTAATTGGATAGTTGTTGAGTATGATATTAAATGACTAGTTGTTGAAATATGTTATTGAATGGATACATATTTATATACCTATTACCATATGTATAGCTTTATTCCTATTTTTATATGGATAGTCAGTTACTGTTGTTATCATATGGTTAGTTATTAGAATCATTTAATTTAATGTTTATTATTAAATAAAAATCTCCACTCTGATATTTAATTTAGTTGGATTTATCTTACCCTATTCGGGATCACGTGGCTAGTATTCTTGTGGTGGGACTGATCAATCATACTCGTGGACTAACATCTCATGTTAGAAGTGCGCTTTAAGGGGCCATTGGATCTTGGAGTTCATAATTTACTTTTGGATACTTAATCATGTATAGTATAGTTTTCCTTTCGTTGTTTACTTTATATGAGACATATTTATGGATTGGTTGGTCACTTGTGATTCCATAGTTATATTTGTGATTTTATTTAAGATTACTAATGGAGATGGATTATATTAGACATTTTGTATTATTGATAGATCTTATAGTTTATAGTTAAAAGTATTATCATTATTTTTATTTTGTATCATTGTTGGAATAGTTTTATATTGTCTCATCTTTCTTCACATGCTAAGATTGGTAGTTTAATTATAACAATTTTTATATTCTAATATTTGGACTTGATCAACCCTGATATTAGAATATGCTGTTGTTATATTTTATGTTTGAATGGGGTTTCCTAATTTTTTGTTTTCAGTCTCTAATTTCTATTTCCTACATATTGTATATGGTTAGTGAAATTCAAAATAATTAATTTTAAGAATTCTAAGATTTCATTCTTTTGTTACAGATTTCAGTCCTATTGCTTATTGGATATTTTAGACAACAAGTGTTAAGGTTACACGAAATATTAAATCAAGGTATATAATAATTTTATATTTTTTTCATTAGTGTTAATTTTTTGTTAGGTATAGTTGATTATTCCTTTTTTGGTATAATTTATTTGGGTTTTTTATTTTATTGAGTGGGAGCTTGAATTAGATTATTCTATTTGATATTGATATAAATTTTACATTCACTAGAAGTTTAACTTCAATTTCATGATATTAAATGGTAAAGAAATGATGCAATAGAGGATAATATTAAGTGGTCATGGTGAGCTCAAACTAATATTGATTGGGACGCATGTATACACATTTTAAAGCATTGAACACTTTTTGAATAATTCATATATTGATCAGTTAAAGTTTTCAGTACAAATAATACGTGTGAGAATAGTTTATTAGTTAACCTTGGTGATGCACTGAAAATAATTGTGATCTTATACACAAAATCATATTTGTAAAAACAAAGAAAACCTAGTTATCCCTTAAGAATCTAAATTTAACAACTATGAAATTGAAACTACAAGCATGACAGTTGAAGAACATTGATGATGTGAATATCAACTCTAAAAGTTCAATGATTCTGAATTAAAACGCCCTGTGATGGATTTTCAAAGTATTAAAATTCTAATTGAACCGAAATTCGTAATCCTATACTTACAATGTGTGCATACGTACTAGACTAATAGTTCTTATGCGTATGCGTGAAAGAAACCTCAGACCCAATCGAGAGTTATTACCCCTTAATGAAAATATCAAATTATAAAGTTTGAGACTGGATAGTTTTTGTATCGTGCTTAAAAGTGCACGCTTGTTCCATTCGGGAAAGTTTCGGTGGTGTCTGTCACTATACTATGGGTGCATGCTAGATTGATGTGGTGTTGAGTGTCATTATAATTATTTCATTGAAATAACACATACACACTCATAAATCTATGTTTTCTTCTTCAATAACTATGGGGAGATGCTTCTGGAGTTTTCTTGAATTAGAACAATTCAAATGAGTTTCTAGGGTGATATAGAAATATATAGTCTCAAATGGGATATGACCACTTACCCTTTAAAAGGGATGGAGGATATATGATTCGTATTGAATTATGTACTAATAGTGGATTAACATTTAATTTTTTTAACATGAAATTAGTAGAATCTTTATTTTAGACCATCCTTTCTTTCTTCCAAACGAAAATCATGTCAACTTCAAAGTAGAAAGAAATTCACCTTTTGTGGTTTATGCACTTTGATAATTAGTAGTTATGGATGATGTCAATAAGAGTTATATGACACTTAAGTATAGAAGTATCATAATGGGGGAAGTTCTTTGATGATAGAACAATTGTTCAAGTGTGGAAAATGGTATAATTCAATGCTTGTGTAATGACTGTTGTCACCGTTATTTGCATATAGGTGATGTTGTGATATATCATTTATCCTGGCATGGGATAATGGAAAGTTATAAGAACATGGGTAAGTTATTTTCCAGTATCATAACTATGGATCATATTATAACACAAATACTAAAATGGGTGATAATGAAGATAATGATGATGATGATGATTGTTGTAGCCTAAAATAATTAGGCTAAGTGGACCAATAAAATAGTGAAACCTGTCAACATTATCATTGGACCCTCATATAATGAATAAATTCGGTCAACTCAGATACCTTATGGTCGATCATCGTGTTGACCACACCTCAGAAGATGAACCATCAATAATATAAAAAACCACATGTGGTATATTCAACAGCCACCATGCACATGTACGTGAACAAATATCCAGCTACATATTATCGTGTAACGATGTAAATCCCTAATGTATAAAGGCATTCCATCTCTTTAACTTCCAAGTACTATATATAGATTATTACTTCTCTTAGCTGGGGGGGATAGAAATACTTCGTTATAACTCTAAAAACTATTACTAAGAGACTTGTACTAAACCCTAAACCTATAGTGACATTACCCTATGGATGTAGGCATAATCCTTGAGCTAAACCACGTAAAAACTATTGTGTCTCTTTACACTTCCTTCCTTTCTTTATCATTACATATTTATGCGTGGTTAAATGTTAGTTAACTTGAGCTAAGATCATTCCTTAAATATATAACTCAAATTTAGACATCAACAAATTGGTATCATACGTGGGGACGACAAGTTACTGTTGTTTCCAATCAATTTCTTTCACAACCTATTTTTAAATCATACTCCTGAAGTATGAAAAGATTTCGAGAAAATAGTCTTACTGGAGGCAATGCCTTCAACCCTTATGCTCCTCCTGTTATTGGAGATCTTTAAGAAATTCTACTAAACATCGCTAAGGGGCGGGAAGCAATGTACGAAATAGTAAGGCAACTTACTTTAACGCTTCAAGTCAGGCCCGCTGCTACTCTATCTTCCAGAAGGGAAATGTTGTCTCCACCTCCTAAAAATTAAAGATGCAGATCCAGACACTCAATATCCCCAAATGGAAAGTCCTAACGCCTTAGTGCGATCTCTTCCATCAGATCCACTTATTACTATGATGAGATCTCTCTCTCTCTCAAGAACGGCTGAACGCCCTTCGATCGGCTAGGGACCCGAGAAAATAGAGGCCATTATCATAAGGAGTCATCTAGATCTCGAGATTATCTATAATATTCTTTCAAGTCAAGAACAAGTGTGCGAGAATCCATGTGTGCCGAGCAGAATTTCCTGGAATAGAGATCAACATAAACGCACGGTTGAGTGGCTAAAACCGTTTCCAATAAAACTAATCGAGACAATCATCCCTGGAAGATTTCAATCCAACGGTTGGAAGACCGCTCGGGAGAAATAGCTAAATCTAAAAATCCCTTACAGAGGAGTTTTGTGAAGGGATCACCCTTTATTCTAGCTATTATGGACTTCCCCACATATGCTAAATTTAAACCAACTATGGCTACCCCAAAGTATGATGATAAAATTGATTATGTCGTTTACGTAGAACAGTACCAAGAAGCAACTGACACCTACTCAGTTCGGGATGAAATGCGTTGCTGAGCATTTTCAAGCACTATTACCAGGTTGACATAGATTTGGTATAAAAAATTTCCTCGTGGGAATATTTCTTACACCAAGCCATTCATAAACAACTTTTTCTTTGGAGCCAAACCCATAAGTGTTTGCCAGTGACCAGAGAAACCACCCACGAGTGTATCACTCATTTTAACAACGAAATGTTAAAAGTGGTAGATTATGAAGACATGACAACTATCACTGCATTGATGAGCAGTTTGCTCCCTAAGAAATTGTATTATGCTCTAGTTAAAGACCCCCTAAGACTATGACTGAGTTAATGGCTAAATTTATAAATGTTATGAATGTCGAGGAGGCTATGGCTACTAAACAAACCCCTGGTTACTAGGTTGACGGATAAAGGAACTTAGAAAAGAAGGATCAATAGGATAAGAAGGTTAAAAAAGCCCAAAAATTATGATGATATACCCCCCACTATTGGCGTACATCATATCCTAGAGGATATTAAAGGAAACAAGAATCTCAAATGGCTTAGAAATTAAAGTCGCCTCCTAAAAGGAGGGATAAGTCCAAGTATTCTTAATTTCAAAAGGACCAGGGACATATTATTGACAACTGCATAGCCATAAAGAATGAAATAGAAAGATTGATCTGACGTGGAAAGCTTTCCAAGTTTGTTGATAATACAGAGGAAAGAGACACCAGAAGACGATCTAAATCCCCTTCCAAAGGAAGGGAAGACAAGAAAAGAGGCAGAAATAATGTTTCGAAAGATGACCCATACCTACCAAAGAAACCCCGAAAGCCTAAACTCAAGGTAAATAAGATATCTTTTTACTGTTATTGTATCGTAGGAGGAGACACTAATGGCGGCGACGAAATAGCAGAAAGAAACGTCTACTTCAATGAAGCCAAATCACGTTAATATATTCAGCAAATCAATATGTTTGATGATGTTGATGGTCGTTCAAGAAAAGTGAACAAAGATAAGTTGGTGATAGGTTTCTCTAAGAATGATCTATCTAGTGTGCTCTATCCCCATGATGATACTCTGATTGACATTGCGAGAGTACATGAACCAAGGGTGGCCAGAATCTTAGTAAATAATAACATCTCTATCAATGTCATGTTCTATACTTACTTCAGAGGATTTGGATTGCGCAACAGCAAGTTAGAACCATATCACAAGCCCCTAATAGGCTTCTCAGGTGAGAAAGTGTATCCTTTGGGAATTGTCAAACTGGAGTTCTCATCGACACTTGTCCTACAATCCGAACTGAAAGGATTTATTTCTTCATCTTAGATAAGAATGTATAATCAACCTACAATATATTCCTTGGAAGGGTCGGTTTGAAGAAGTTCGAAGCAGTTCCATCTGATGTCCACTAGTGTTTAAAGTTCTCCAATCATTATGGGGCCAACATTGTCACAAGAAATTAGATTAAAGCTAGATAATGCTATTATATATCAGTCGACCAGGAAGAAGTAAAGAAGCTCACCACCACCTACTAGATTGAGACCCTGGATTCTCGCAAGGAGGCTAATTTAGTATAGGATAAGTGGTGGAGGCAACAGAAATGATCATCTTGGATTAAGGTTGCTCTTAGAAGACTACATAAATTGGCTCATTCTTAGAGATATCTCTCAAATAGGAATTAATAAAATTCCCTTAAAGAAAAAAAAAAGGTGTTCGCTTGGATCCCTGAGGAGATGCCAAGAATTGACCCAAAATTCACATGCCACGAATTAAATATTATTAAAGATGCTAAGACAATCAAGTTGAAGTGACCAGTGCTTAGTCCCAAAAAAAACATTGCCATTCAGGAAGATATTGACAAATTACAGAGGCAAAATTCATCGAAGATGCCAAATACCCTAATTGGTTGGGCAACGTGGTGATCATAAAAAAGAGGTACAATAAATGTGCACGTGTGTTGATTTAATGGATCTCAATAATGCATGTCCAAAGGATTATTTACCTTTGCCCTGAATAGATCAATTGGTTGACGACACAGCCAGAAATGAGTTTCTTAGTTTCATTGATGCCTATCTAGGGTATAACCTAATCAAGATGAAGACAGAAGACAGGGAGAAAACTTTTTTCATCACCAGTCGAGGTACTTATGCTACAACGTTATGCCTTTTGGGATAAAAAGTACTGGATCAACATACCAAAGGTTAGTAAATAAGGTATTTGAAGAATAAATTGGTAAAAATATGGAGGTGTACGTGGATAATATGCTCACAAAAGTAAGAAAGTTGTCGGTCATATTATGGATTTAGGACAAACATTTAATCAATTAAAAAAGCACCAAATGAAGATCAATATTACCAAATGCATGTTTGACATACAAGAAGGAATGTTCCTGGGGTTCATAATGAATCAAAGAGGAATTGAATACAATTCCGATAAGATAAAAACATTGATTGACATGCAGTCTTCCCCATGCATAAAGGATGTACAAAAGCTAACTTGAAGAGTAGTCGCCCTTAATAGGTTCATTTCTTGAGCTACTGATAAATTCTTACCCTTCTTCAAGGTGCTAAGAAATAATTTTGAGTGGAATGAAGAATGTGAGAATGCCTTCCTGGAGCTAAATAAATACTTGGGATCTCCACCATTGCTTTCTCGACCACTCATGGGGGAAAATTACACTTGTATCTGGCAGTATCCAAGTCAACGGTTAGTTCAGCACTCATCTGACTATAAAATGGGATACAAAAAGTAGTTTACTACACTAGCAAGGTATTTTGAGGAGAAAAATTTGTATACCCATGCGAGGAAAATATCTTTGCCCTTATTGAATCTTCGTGAAGAATAAAACCATGTTTCCAAGCACACACTATTATGTTCTACACTAACTTATAGCTACGATAAGCCATTCATAAACAAGAAAAGTCAGGGATATTGATGGAATGGACAATGGATTTAGGAGAACACGATATACACTATGAACCCAGGACATCAATAAAGGGCCAAGCAGTAGTAGATTTCACGACTTAATTTACTTATGATGAAAGTCCAACCGACCGACCAAACTCTAGCGAAAAAACATCAGTCGAGCAGACTTCTCAGGAGAAGAGCTCAAATGCAAACCATACCGAGTAGACTTTTTCGAAAGATAGCTCCAAAACAGACAAACTAGAAACATCCATTACACAAGAAGTAAGAAAACGATACTTAGAGCACAGTAAATAGGTATTTAAGTATAGATCCCTAATTGAAGGGAACTTGAATAAAGAAATGCTTATATGGAAAATGTATGTAGATGGATATTCATGTGCTACTTGTAGTGATGCTGGGTTAATCATCAATATTCCTGATGACATAGATGTGAAATATACACAATGTTTTCAATTCCAAGCTTTTAATAACGAGGCACAATATGAATCACTGATTGCGGACTTCGAATTAGCTCTGTCATTGGGCACTGAACATGTCATGGCCCATAGAGATTCCCAGTTGATTGTCAATAAGGTGTTGGGGATATACAGACTCAAAAAAGAATTAATGACAAAATAAGTAGCAAAGGCCCAAGATGGAATATCCAAGTTTCTAGCAGTTAAAATGGTCAGAGTACCCAGAATTAAAAATACCCAGCAGATGCACTTGCTCTGCTAGCCTCAGTGATCGAAACATAATTAAAAGGGACCATTCCTGTGGAGATTCTAGCAAACAGAAGTATTAACGATGAAACTGTTAGTCTGATTATAGTGGACTTGGGCCCCTCATGGATAGATCCCATCAAGGGGTATATTGAAAGTGAAACCTTGTCTGAAGACCCAAAGAATATCTAGCAATGTATTAGAAGGAGGGGTTTTATATAAAATAGGATTCACTATCTCTTTATTTAGATGTATTTATCCTTTTGAAGTGTAAGACCTGATCAAAGAGGTACACGAAGGATCATGCAAAGATCATTTAGTAGGATGATCGCTGGTACGATGAATAGCTAAGCAAGGATATTATTATCCAACCATAAAGGTAGACTTCACCTCATATGCTAGGTAATGCGACAAGTGCCAAAAGTTCACCACCATACGTAAAAGATAGGGGATACTCTGACAACAATCACATATCCATTTCCTTTCTCTATATGTGTTATAGACTTAGTCAGCCTTTTGTTGAATACAAGAGGAAAGTTCTTTACTATAAACTACTTCACCAAATGGGTGGAAGTTGAACCACTAATTGAAATGCACTATAATAAAGTCTTCCAGTTTATATAGAAGAACATCATATGCTACTATGGTATTCTATATGCCTTTATCAAAGACCATGGGACACAATTTGAAAATAAGAAATTAGAGGACTACTGCATCCAGTCCAAAATTCAAAAATTGCACTCCGTACTTAGGCACCCTCAATGCAATGGCCAAAAAGAAAAAAAAATAAAACACTGTTGATGTTTTGAAAAAGAGGATGCATGACGCTAAAGGAAATTGGATCAACGAATTACACATCGTACTTTGGTCTTATTGAACAACGTCGAGGATAGCTACTAACGAAACTCCTCATATGTTGGCATTTAGAACATAATCTCTGGTCCCTACGAAGATTGGCTTACCCACTCACAGAGTGCTTAACTTTAACTCTCCTAAAAGTTATCTCATGAAAAGACTAGACTTAGACTTAGTAGAAAAAGTGAGAGAAAATGCAACACTTCATGTGGCTGCCTACCAATAACGCACTGCCAGCAGGTTCTACAACAGAATAGTGAAGTTAGCAACCTAAAAGAGGGATATTATATTCTGAAGAAAGTGATATAGAAAGGAAACAAGTTGGAAGCTAATTGCCATGGTCCCTACGGTATTTTTTTGGTCATCCGACCAGGTACTTATTGCCTAGAAACACTGGATGAACAATTCGAGAACCCCTGAAACGCTAACCACTTGAGAAAGTATTATCAGTAACTAAAAGTTAAAGCTTTTGATAAATGTGTATAAGCTCTCTTCAGCATTAATGAGAAGTTACTGATTTATTGTGAATTGATTTCCTTTTTCATCTTGTTTTGGGGGAAGGGGAGATGTAATAAATCTAAAAAAAATAATTCAAACCAAGAGCAATCTTCAAACTTCATGTCTGACTTAGTATTTGACAAGTCAGGAATAAGAAGTTTCTAGTCCTAAAACTTCATGTATTACCTTTTAATATCAAGAGCAAGAAGTTTTGCCAAACCAAATGAAGGAAAAATCCTATAACATTTGCTCACAAATGTTAACTAATACAAACAGTTAGCTAAAAACAACAAGATCCTTATGGACAACTACAAGTATGTTAGTAGAATCTAAGGCCCGATAACTTAGGTTCATTCGAATTGGTAACCAATCAAGGAGATTAGTCGGTCAAAGGTTAGCCACATAATCACAATGATAAGCTATTAGTAGGCCACAACCATACATAGAAACATTAAACAACAATTCTATTTTATTCAAGAGAAAGAAAATATGGAATTATTACACGTTCTTGGTTATTAACACAAGCTCAACAAAGAACGAACATAAACATTTCTCATTGGACTAGACATTTTCCAAGGGTTTTCTTTCTCCCTAGAAGAAGAACATATAGAGCTGAAAGGAGAATAGTAGACCCCAACTCCCTAAGACTATTTTTTCTAGTGGAACTAGGCCTATCCACCAAGTGCAGAGGTTAGACGAAAGTATTTTTTCTATGAAGGACATAATCCTCGAGGTATTTTCAAACAAGGATTATAGGGATAGAATCACTGGAAATCAAATTATTGTCCATCTTGAAATGAGGACTAGGATAATCTTAATAGCATGGATCACTCCAGTGCCATAGGGTATCTTCTTTTGCTATTTTTAGAATTGTCAGAGCATTGAGCCAACCCTATTTAACCTTCTCTCCTATCTTACTCCAGCTCCTCACACATGTGTGCCAAAACCTCATCATAAATATTCATATAAACGGTGTGTGGATACGTATGAAAATGGATTGTAAGATGATCGACCTTCTCTTTTAGTTTCTTAATACCGTCAGATTGGTTCTTTATCAAATTAGCATGGTCGACCAAATTCTTCTTCGTTCTTTCCTCTTAGACTGTGGAACAAGCAACCAAAACCTTCTTGGATGATTGGACACATTTTGATTTATTTAATTTGTCAATCACCCCCATTAACCAAAAATTCTCTTGATCCATAAAAGAAACCCCCTTGCTTTGATCAACACTTGATGATTTCTTCAAACCTTCCAACTCATCCCTCGATAGGTTATTTTTTTACTCCAATAAGCTAGCAACCTCTCGAGAACTATTTAATTCACATTTCATCACAAAATCCTTTTTACTGTAAGTCGAGGAGATGTCCTGCAACTTTTTATCAAAACCACTTTCACTACTCAGCAGAGCGAATTTTGCCTCATAATCAGTATTAAAATTTCCAAATGATGCCTTGTGATCATAGTAGGTTTGAAGTATCATTTCATAATATGAGGCATTGGTTTCCAAAGTTTTACTAAACATTTTATGCAAGTGAATATATACTTCTTTGACTTGAATGGAGGCATCTAAGTTGAGAAATTCTTCCAGCTTTACATCTTCCAAATCCTCATGACTTGCCCCAAAAATTTAAACACTCCTTATACACAAATCACTCTTAGTAGCTACCATATCAACCCTCCTAGATTGTAATTAAAACCCTTAATGTGATTATGGAATGTCAAAGAAAAGCATGATAGGCATCAACATCATTTAGGGGAAAGCAAGAGCAATTTCATTAATAATTATTAAAAAAAAATACATAAAAATTGAATTATTGTAGATTACAAGCAAAAGAAATCGTGTTACAATATATAAAACCAGGAAATAATCCTAAGATGACTACACTATTCCCTTGTCCTGAGCAACCTCCTCTTCAGGATAAACTTCTACCACTACAACCTCAAGAGCTACGGAAGACTCATCCACTCCATCCTCATCATCCATTTCTTCACCAATTATGGAAGGATTACCAGGGTTAGACTATTGAAATGGCTTCGAGTCTGTAGTTGTGTCAAACTTCTTGAGAGTAGTATCCCATACGTCTTTGATGGATGACTTCTTTAGAAATTTGACATGCACAACCGTAGTTGGAAGGCCTTATCCCAGCCCCGAGTATAAGCATCCTCTTTCTCCTTTTTGAAATTAGCCTTCGGTTCCTCTTATTATCCCTCCATGTCGGTATTACTCTTCTCAGCCTGGTCATCCTTTTTGGTAGCATCCTCAGCAGTCTTCAAGGTGTCTTTATAGTTTTTCTCAGCCTTCTCCACTATATCCTTCCATTTTTCCTGATTTTTTAAATGCCCCTTATTGGAGGCATCTAACGAATATTTCAAGCCTTTAAAAGCAGCTTTAATATCAGACGAATACTCCCTTAGCTAGTCATCTCTCCTCAAGATCTGATCATAATCAACCAAAAACTTCAGAAACCAAAGGCAAAGAAATCTTCAAATCATAGCATTAAAATATAAACTAATTAATCAAAGTCAAAGGATGGAATTATTACCAAGGTCAAGTTATGGTTGGCCCTCTATATCAATCTTTCCCTTGAAAGAGCAGCAGCAGCAGACCCATCGATAAGCAATACCTATGATCCTATCAAACCCTTAGCCAAACCAGGGTTCACTATCGGAGAAGCAGAACCAATATGATCCTGGTCAGCCTGACTTTTCTTTTCCAACTCTTGGCAGTCCGCAGGTCCTTTCTTTAATCTTTTTATAAGGACATAATCTTGTCATTGTCGGCTAAAATCTAGGAATTATCAGAGTTGTCCAAGATCACATATGATATAGAGTATATTGTTATATTGGCACGCCAACACACGATCATTAATGACGCCCGCTATCTGAATCATTGGCACCCGTGTTCGTCATCACACGCCAATTATGTTCAATGTGCATCCCGTTCAACTTCAACTGGTCTCCACTATTATACTACGTTAATGGTATTATTTTTATTTGGAGTTCTTAATATTCGCACTAATATTTGGGAGATTTTTAATTTGATTTAACATATTATTGTATTTTGTCAAAAACAAGACTGGGATTTAAATAAAATTAATTTTTGCTAACAGTTGTTCAAACGACATGGAGATGTCATTCAAACGGCGCACATGTCGTTTGAAAGGTCATTTAATGCCTCTAATCGAATATGGATCAAACGAACCCATACTATTTAGATTTTTAAGTGGTTATTTCTTAGTTTCTTTGATCCATCTTCAAACGACATCTTGGTGTCATTCTAACTACCTTGAGAAGTCGTTCGAAAGACATGCTATCGCCGTGAATTTTTAATTAACCTATAAATACTTTCTCTTTCGGAAGACTTTTTAACTCCGCCGTTTTCAGACCTGCTACAATTTAAGTCTTCACATTTTAAGGCCTAAAACACTTTTGATTCACTCAAAACTCCCTTATCATATATGTGAATCATTAAGAAACCCTTATAATCATATTACACAATCTTGGAGTGATACTTGTGGAGAATTTTTCTCCATTGCTATTCTTGGAGTTCTCGTGGGAGCACTTGATGAAGAAATCAAATCGAGGCCTGTAGGATATTCGTTTGTCAAAACGTCTGTATTTCTCAATGTATATGTAAGTTGAGGTTCACATACAATAGTGAAATAAAAAGGTTTTGCCACTTTCAGGGATTTTTCCTGAAACTGTGTTTGTGATTGTTGGATTTCATGCCACATAGATTTCAATCACTTAGTTTCATACTCTAGGCTAAATCAAAACTGGTTATAAAATTGAATTTTGATTAAATAAGTTGAGCCATTGATCCGAAGCGAACTCTCAAATTGGTATCAGAGCCATTTACACAATTCTACCGTGTAATTTTTCACAAAAATTTTCTGGATATCAATTTTCTAAAAAAAATGGTTTTTTGAAAAAGATAAGTTCAATGGATAATTTATATAATCGAATGCCAGTTGTTGATGGTACAAACTATGCTTATTATAATGCCCACATGAAATCAACTTTAAAGGCTAACTCCTCCTACTATCACCGTAGATAATGTGACCAATCCTAAACATGTGTCTAACTGGACTGATGATGAATTTAAATGGATCACTTACAGTGCACCTGGCCTTAGTGCAATTTTTGGAGTTGTCTCTCTCGGCGTATCATGACAGGTACCACGCAAAAGAGGCATGGGATATCCTCCAGCTTACACACGAGGGCACAAATGTTGTTAATGCATCTAAATAGCAAAATTTAACTACTGAGTTTGAAACTATAACCATTCTTTAATCTAAAAGTTTTGATGAATTTTATGCTCATCTATCTGATATAGTTAATACTAGCTTTAATCTTGCGGAAAAAATCCTAACACAAGAGTAGTTAAAAATATTTTAAGATCATTATCTGCACGTTTTATCCCGAAAGTCACTATACTGAATTCATTAGGTATGTTAGACTCTCTTCGTTAGAAAAGCTTATATGAGACCTTCAAACTTATGAAATTGACAAGTTTCCTAAAATAGTTAAACCTAAAGAAAAAGGGATTGCACTTACAACCCAGTTTAGAAAGAGTGAGAAGTCATCGAGAAAGAGAGAGGAGTCGTCGAAAAAGACAGAGGAAGTGTCATCAAATTCTGAGTATGACTTTAATTTAGATGATTTAGCCCTTTTTGCTAAAAAATTTGAGAAATTTCTCAAACTAAAAAGTAATAAAAAATTTAAAGATAAAAAGAGTTTTGAGAAAAATAAAAACGGGAAGAAATTTGAAAAAGATAAAAGTATTCCCCAAAGAGAGAGGAAGAGAGGTGTTACGAGTGTGATGGGAGAGGTCAGAAAGCATATGAGTGCCCAACTAAGTTAAAGCATTAAGGCAAGGGCAAAGCCACCTTAAATGCCACCCTTAGTGATGAGAGTGAGGTCGAGTCGGTGGATTCAGGAGAAGAATCACCACATGAATGTAACTTCACCTCAAGCATGGCTAATTATGTGAGTACTTTTAGTACACCTCACGACGATGATGAAGATACTTCACAAGGACACCTCGACAATGAAATGATGTGAGTGAGGGTGAGGATGCTGAAAGTAAGAGCGAGTGTAACCAATAGCGCACCTACATCGAGTTATAGGCTGGGTCCTTTAAAACGAAAAGGGAAAATAAAGGGTTAGCAACTAGGATCATTGTGCTAGAGAAGGATTTAGGAGATACGAGAGAGAGAGAGATTCCTCCGTTAGCATGTGTTTGTTAAAAGAGAGAGAGATGGAGAAAAGGGGAGAGAGAGAGATGTTAGAAAGAGGGAGAGAGAGTTAGTTTAGAGAGAGAGAGAGACATTTTGGATAAAGGGAGTAGTTTTGAGAAAGAGAAATGGGACTTGACCAAATAAGTGGATAGTCTTACGAGTGAGCTCCTTGTATCCTTGGAGACTTGAAAGAAAATTGAAGCCCTTGTAGCCTAACTCACTCATGATCTCGATAGAGCTCGGGATGTCAAGGTAGAGATTGAGTACTAATCTATAAAGATGGGAAGATGCACCTTAGGCCCGCATTAAGGTTTGGTGAGAGGCAAGAAATAGGTTTTGACTATGCTTCCACATAACATGTCGCATTGGAACCGATTCCTGAATTCATAATGAATCCTTATGGCCCTAAACCAAAATCCCAAAGGAAAGTTCGGCCAAGAAATGAAACCAAGGTTTACCTAAGACTATTTATTTTTGTACTTACCGTAAAAGAAAAGGCCACCTTAGGGAGTTTTACTATAGTTTGGATCAGACTCGACGTACACATACTCCGTCGCACCACTTTAGCGATTTTTCTAGACTTAAAGAGCAGGTTGAGTGTCTAGTTGCCATTCTCACAGTTTGATGAAAGTGTTCCAACAATTGTCTTTGTTGTCAGTGGAAACTTCTAACATCCCAACTAGACCCAACAATGGCTAGGGTAAACAAAAGGTCACCATTACTTGGGTGCCTAAGCATGAAGAGAAAGCCCTTGTTGTCTATGATTTGAGGCAAGTACTTTTCTTCCTAAATTTTGGGCATATATACCATCCATGTTAGTGCAAGATGAACAAATTCATGGATATATAAGGATTTGATGTTAAATGGGAAAGATTAATTCATGTTCTTGGATAAGAATCGTGACAGGTTAAATTTTTATGCATGTAGAATGAATTTAATGAATTAGTGATGTTAACATGTGAAGAAATTTGGGTGGATCTTGAATAAAAATGATAAATCAGGGTTTTTAAGGATTAGTCTTGAATTAATTCAATTTGAAGGTTTTCTTTGACAATTTGATGATTATATTACGTTGGAAATCATGTATATACGTTGGTATAACATTTAGAATGTTTAGTCGGGAGTTTAGGAATGTGTAATGGATGTTTTGGGCTTTGAAAATGGTGAAACCCGTAGTAGAGGTGAAGATGAACTACCAGGTACCCCGAACCGGTTCGTCATGTCACTCAAACCAGTTCGGTACCCTCAAATCAGTTCAAATGACGTGTTAGTTCGGAACTTAGTTTGTTTGAATTTTTGTTAGGATTTGAACTTTCCCCTAATTATGAGAATTAAGATTAGAAATTATTGTACATAGTTTGATATTAAATAATTTCTCGAGAAATAAAGGGTCACGAGAAATACGAAGTTTAATATTAAATAATTTCTCGAGAAATAATAGGTCACGAGAAATATGAGTGAACCATATACTGGGCCAGTAGAAGTGGGATAATATTATTACTGAGATAATTTAGTGGGCAATTAGGACACTTTGAGTAGTGGGAGACATTTGGGAATATACGATGATAAGTATAATCGAAATTTAAAAATACGTAGGATATTTGGGAGTTGTAAATACTGCGTATGGAACATATATTATGGGTTGCGTGTATACCTATGCTGAATATATATGTGTGTGTGTTTGTGTTTGTGTGTGTGTGGGTATATATGGTGTGAATACTTATTGTTTGATTTATTATGTGTGAACATACCTAGGCTACTTGCTATCACGGGAGGTTCAATGTCATGGACAGTCTCATCCTGATGAGCCCATTGGGGGGATTTTGACTTGTACCTCAGAACATAGAACTTTGGGAATGAGAACCATTCGTGTGAATAAGGGTGTGATCGATCACATGGGTGCATTACGTGTGTGCGTAGCCCAAAGGCTTAGAACTATGTTCACCTCCAACTTTATGGAAATTTTTTGAATATATGGTTTGAGAGTTATTTTGAACCCGATGTCCTTACTTAGTACGTGATGTACCAGGACTTGATAACAGAGTATGCCTGCATCGTAGGTCTCCACCTAGGTATGCGGTATTTTTATATATTATAAGAGTGATGTAAATATATATACGTGTGATTTATTCTAGTACGGGTGTTTTAGTAGAAAAGATAAATAATGATATCTAAATTACTCTAAGTGTGTAAGAACTTAATCATTAACCAGTGACTCTAAACAAATAAAAGGTACGATAAATTTGTTAACGTATTGTATGGAAAACACAATGGGCACAGTAAATTAATAGACGAGAAAAGGCTTAAGTCAAACTAGTTAGGCGGGGTAGCGTAACTAGGTGGATTTAGAAGAATACGTCAGGCGTGCACAATAGTTGAGAGGTGAGGATCTCAAGTGAGAGTACGTGAAGCTAACATGTATCTAATATGTACTCTCTAATGCATTTTAAATACTTGCTAAAATATTTTCAAACTATTTACTTAGGCTCTGACACCTTTCAAATTCATTTTTGTACAAACATTTTAAGTGCCCAGCCACAGGGATGCCATGCTTAGGAGTTCTTTCATATTTGGCATGCTGCATCTGTTGTGGAAGTTACAGGATCTAGGTAGTAGACGCCTTCACATTTATCAGTTCCTAGTTGGTGATTATTATAGAGACGTTGTACTTCCTTTTTATTTCCAGTATCGGATTTGGTTTATTTTATGGATGATTGTATTTGGATTTCAATCTATAGTGTTTATTCCAGTCACGATTATTTATTCAGATGTTCTAGTATTTATTATGTTGTTTTATGGAATGGTAAATGTGATATATTTATTTGCATGTTAATAACAAGAATTAAAATTTTGACATCGGGCCATTAGGGTATTAGTAAATTAATTGGATTTTGACAGTGATGCTGAGAATAAAACCATTAATGATTTTTGTTTAATTTAATAATGTCACCCAGGATTAGAATAGGCGGGGTGTCATAGGTAAGTGGAGCATTAAGTCATTCGATATGATGATGGGGGTATTGTTGGAAAATGTAGCATAAGGGAATTTAGTTTCGAAGTTAATTTATGATGCTAAGAAGTTCAAGCGTAAATTGGAGTTGGGATACGAGTCTATCTTTCTATGCCAATATAACTGAGTCTCTTTTGAAAGAGAATGTTGCTCTAGAAAATTGTCTCATATTTAGGGAGTCTAAATACAAAATCAAGTCTCACCCTTATTCCGTTCAATACATTCCTGGTGTACAGGTACAACCTTGTTTAATCTATTAATCACATTAAAAAAATTCCCATAGTCAAGAAAACTACTAATATCATACTTACAACTTTGCTAGTAGGATGTCAACTTTCTATCTAGGTTGTTAACTGTTTAATTGAACTAAAACCAAAATTTTGATCTTTTGTTATCATGACAAACCAACTCGCCAGAACTCCTAGTAATTTCAAGTGACCAATATTTATACAATATATTTAAAATAGATATAAGGCATTCTCTCAAACATAATTCTCATTTCAAAATGAACCGAAGACACCTTAAGTGATAAATAAATACCGTACATGATTTTAAGAATAAAACCCCAGCACAAATACCTTTCAATACCTTTCATGCATTGAAACACAACCTTGAAATCTGTGGGTCATGACAATTCCAACTAATATCCATCAGTGAAAACACTATAAATTGTCTCATATGCCATATTTGCAGCAAATTAAAGTTCCTCATACGCGGGTTATAGTTTCACACATTCCATAGTTGGAGCAACTTAAAGTTCCTGATACATTGGTTCTTGTGAAATGTTTTTTAGGTGATTCCAACCACCATGGTGACTTCTTGAGAAATGATATCAACGGTGCTATGCAAAAACTCTGGATATCCCCATTAGTTGGCATATTTCCTTTGATTCTAGTGTTGATTATCCCATTAGAATTATTTTTAAATATTTCATAAACTCATAATGTGGTCCATAATTAAAAAGTCATATTGTTTATTAAGGGTTTCTCTAGCATGTTAATGGTTAATTTTATTTTTGGTTAGTAAAATAAACCATTTAAGTTAATTAAAAAATTAATAAAACCCTTTTATTATCTACCTTGATGGACGATTCAGATTGAGTGACTTTTGGAGGTGGGGTCATCTTTCTACCTAGAAATAAGTGACTGATGTCCATCAATTAGACACTACAAAATTATAACATTAATAAAATTAGACTAAGGGAGAGAAACAGCAAAACTCGAATCATTTAAATGATGATTACAGATTCATGTAGAGTATAACACCAACAACTTCAATCATTAAAATGATAATTCCATATTTATGTGGAGGATAATATTTTCAACTTCTTACTCTCAAGCAAATTTGGATCAACGTGTGACTCTTGATATTTTACTGCTAAATATGATTAAGTTCTGTTTTTTTATCTTTTAGTATACACAATATTTTATAATCATGTTGATCTAATATCCTAACGTTTAATATATAATACATAACGTTTTGTATGATTAAAGGACAAATAACATGTATAATTGGATGTTCATATGTGAGATTTTTAGATCCATATATAATTGTTAATTATGTGTTCTTTTGATTATGTTTATATGTGGTATCAGAGCTTAGGCTTCTTATCTCATGATTGTCCATTAAAAATTTTTGCCTACAAAAAAAATTTGGGTAAAAAAAAAATTGATGAATTTTTGAATTTTTTAGCGACGTGTTCAGCGACATATTTTTTTTTCTTTCTCGGAATTTTACAAAATTCAAATGGTCACCTGAAAATGCCAAAATAAAAAAATTCCAATGTAAACAATGGACACCATTCTATCTCGGTGATTTGACTTTGTTTAGACCCCGAAATATGTGTTTTATCATTTTTGGTAATAATATCAACGTTAACAACTCACACTTAAAAATTGATTTTATGATTCTGTGAATTGGAGAGTGATCCTGAAGATATTGTTTTTGTTATTGTTATGATAACTCAATTTTGTTTTTGAAAATATAAATTATTTTCCCATATTTTATGTTATAAGTGACTACATATATTTTTTTACCATTAAATGATTGTTCTAATAATCATGTTATATATTATTTGATATTGACCAAAAGTTTCAATATAAAGTTTTTAATATTAGATATATGATTATGGGTTTGACAATAACATTTTTTATAATTACATTATTGTGTATAATCTGGATTTGGTTGCCTAAAGGTCTAAATATAATATGAATTAATGTTTCGATATTAATATTTATATGATGTTAGATTAGGAAGGCATCAAAGTATCTTAATCTATACTTATAAATATTATATTATTTTGTATGCATCTATATTTTGTTACCCAAAGTTTCAAATATAATTAAGAATGTTAGGTTGTTAATGTGATAATAATGTGGCTTGTTCATTGTAAGTTGGTTGCCCAAAGTTATAATTACGATTATTAAATGAACATTAATTAGTGATTTTCTTTTCAATCAATTTTACCATGATTTTTTTTACCTTTTTTTAATCCTCGTAACTAATATTTATGTGAAGTTTAATTAGGTGCTCAAAATTATTTTAATCTAAACTTATAAATATTAGATTAATGTGTATATGCTTAGTGTGTGCAATATGAGTTATGAAATATTATAAGCATGCCCTAAGGTTTTCATATCAATATTTATATCATGATTAAGTTATGATTCCACCAAAGTAGTCTAAGGTGATAAATCGTAAATGTTGTATTTTATGGATACATTCAAGAACTATGTTTATGTTACTCTAAGAAGTTCGAAAGTAGTTTTGAGTGTTCGGATTATTAATGATTTCATTATGATAATTGATTAAGTCGTTGTGATTTGATTTCTCCAAAGAGTTTGGTTACAATGGTTAAATTAATATTAAGGGGAAATATGTTTATTAATTGAGGTTGCCCCAAAGAGCCCATATTTTTCCTTAATTTATAAGCATACTGCCCATTTATATCTATTGAAAATATTAATGCATGTTAAAACCATTAAACAATCCATAAAATAATGTAATATTAATATAATAAATAGTATGTAGTCACCAAAGTGACCCGACTATAATGCTTGTGAATGTTAAATTTAATGATAAAAGTGGTAGTAATAACTCATCATGCTTACTTATGTAAAGATATTAATGCGGCATATTTGATTTATTTTTTCAATCAAAACAATTCCCTTAAGAAATTGACTTCGAGTAAATGAAATAAAAATTAAGGACTTGTGTAATTAGGCGGTGAAAGTTCATCCATAGATAACGCGTCCATCTAAATTGCATAATACACTACCCAAAAAAGTCATATGTAAATATTCAAAATTATTATGAAAGAAAGCCTACATTTATAAAATATTATTAATGTACCTGCAGTAATGTTGTGAGTTATATATCTCATTATTTTCTTCTACTATTGCATTTTCCACTTAATTTTTTAATGGTTCATATATTTTTTTTTCCCTCAGACTAACTTCTTATAATGAAGTGAAGAAGTTCAGTTTCAATAAATTGTGTTAGATCTTTATATAGTTATTTTAATTAATGGACCCACTATTAATGACAAACGTAATGGGACACTCCATATAATATTTGGAAAGATTGAAAATATATTATGTTCGTGCCAATGACTCTTGCACATAATGTGAACTCACTTTAACTCATAATGATTAAGACATAAAAACACTATTATTATATTTTTTTCTATAAATGGCCATTATGTAATAAATATGGTCCAACTATGGTTAGTTGTGTTAATTATTATGTATGATTAAAAAATAATGACAAATATTTGACCATTTCAAATCAAACTTAAGTATTTAAATATACATTGTTTATGGTTAATGGATTCTTTAAAAAATGTATTTTATTATGATCTTAGAAAATTAAATCACTATTTGTATCTTTGGCAAATATTCATGTTTTCAGTTTTCTTAAGACATGTTTATGTAGGACTGCTCGTATGGGATTTTATTGAAGTTTGCTAAATTATCTTTAAGTTTATATAAGTTGTCTTAAAACATATTTATGTAGGACTTGTTGCATGGGATTTTATTGAAGTTTTCTTGATGATATTTAAGTTTATATAAGAATCATTTTTAATGTTTTAGTAATCTCATTGCTAGTTTATAACATTAATTTTAATATAACCTTGTTGACAAAGTTCTTTAATGGCAAAATATATAGAAATAAATAATAAATATAACTAATAAAAATGAGAAACTTTTAAATCTAGGATCTTTGGTATTTTAATGCCCTGGATTATCTTGAAGACATCATGTATAATTTTTTATGATCACATTAGAGTGATGTCTAATTTCAAGATGGTATATGTGGTCCAAATAAGAGATTGTATTTTTTCCCTTTAAAGTGGAACTACATAGATCATATAATACACATGCATGTCTCTCTCTTTAATGAACGATACAAGAAAAATACATAAAGTATGAAGACACAATATATAATGAGTCTTACGAAATTATTCGCACATATATTTAGGAAAATTTTTAATATTTTATCCTTTTATTTGATAAGTATTTGAGTTTACATGATGAAAAGTATGTTGGATAACTTTACCCAATTTAACATACTATAATGAATCTCGATGTCTAATAAATGAAAGGTTATTGAATCCACTTAGAAGAATTGGGTTTTATAATTATCATTATACACTTTATTAACACCCCTAAATGAAACTCGGTGTGTGCACTCTTAACTGTCAAATCACAATAAAAAAATAAATAATGAAATAAAAAATGTCAAATTCTTCAAGAATGATTAAAATGGTGGGAGTATCAAACCACGAAATATGGTTATAAATGATTTTATGGTAAAAGTCTCGTCCTAAAAGAAATTGTTATTTTTCAATGGTATTGTTTGACATCAAAGAACAAATAATTATTTTTCCATGTAATGAGATTATCATCGTTTGACATCAAGGAATAAAATGTTCCATATTTTTGTAAGAGTATTAAGCAATGAGATATTTCAAAACAGTATATACTCACACTTGTAAAGATTGTTCATTTAAAGATGATCAATTATTATGTATAGAATTTTAATAGCTCGTGGATGTATTTATCTCAGTTTTATTACGTGTCTCTATTTTGTCTTAATTGCTAAAATTATGAAAGAGTGGAAAATAATACATTAATGTTTTATCAATTATGAAAACTGAGTTTTTAGTATGCTTTGAGGCTATAATATATGAATTATGGCTGCGGAATTTCATTTCAGGACAAGATGTTGTCGGCACTATTACCATGTCACTGAATTATTATGTTGTCGTTGAATTCGTTATAAATAATTGATAAGTATTTTAAGAAAGTTAAGCACATTAAATTAAAATATCTATTTGTCAAAGAATAAGTTCAGAAATAACTGGTGTCACTTAAACACATAAGTATGAGGGTTTACATAACAAATACACTTAGTAAAGGACTATCACTGAGGACATTTCTAAACATGTTGAATGGATGAGTCTCGAGTGTAGTCATTAAAGTTAATAAGATTGTGGATTGCTTAGTGCTTATTTAGTTGACAATATGTTTTGATATCAAATAAGATGTTCTCTAAACATTTAAATTTTGGTCTTGCAATATTTGATTACATGCATGTGAATGGATGAAAGTGACCGAAGTAGTCTTTTAACAAGATATCAGTGGACCATTATGTTAGCCCTTATTATAGACCTTATTAAATAAAATGTTAATGATGTAGTACATAGAAGTAATCATACTCTTGAATTAGCATGAAATCGCTATGACTCACATTTATGTTTTATTTAATCTAGGTGTTTATGAATGATCATTTAAGATGACTGAATGTTTTTTAAAATAAACTTATTTATTCCAAAATAATATCATACCTCCTACTCTATTACGAATGAAATTTCAATTTAACTCAAATGCGTTCCGCTCAAATTGGACTCCGCTAGAAACAATACTCGGGTTTTTCTTAACATACTAGAATCACTGAGAGATCTAATTGTCAATCCCGACATTCCCAACCCTTGATAATTCCACCATGAAATAATTATTTAGCTCGGCGGGACTGCTTCGCAGCCACTGCCACACCGTCATCCATTTTTGGTCTCTTATACTTACATGGGCAGCATTTCCCCCCACTTTGTTTCCTGAGCAATCTTGTTTTCCACCTTCCTTTCTTGACTTGTCTTCTCGAGTTGATCGTTATTTAAACCCGCTGCTCCTTTTTACCCTCTCGTCTAGCAGCCTTCTTCTATTTTTTTCCTCTTGTGCCTGATTTTGGTTGGCTTTTGGTCTCATTTATTGGGTAATTGGCATGAATTTTTAGGATGAGGTTTCCTGCTTGTAAGACATCAGTAAAAGTTGGTTTATATAAGGTATTAGGTAGTTGATGTATCAAATTAGTTTCATCTTGGTCTGTGGCTTTATGTGTAGAGTTTTGGTTATTGTGGTAGTTAGATTTGTCAATAACTGGTTGTGGATGAATTAGGTATGGACTATTTTTAGTTTGGGTTTTGGATTAGATGACTGAATGTTTAAATCGCACCTTATGATAATTATGAACCAACTAGGAGACCTGTTAGTATTATTTTTAAATAATTCATAAGCTCATAATGTGGTCCACAATTTAAATGTCATATTGATTTATTAAGGGCTTGTCATGAATGATAATAGTTAATTTTGTTTTCGATTAATAAAATAAACCATTTTTACTCATTACAAAATCAATAAAACCCTTCATTATCCCCCTTGATGGACGGTTCAGATTGAGTGAAATATAGACATTAGGTCCCTCCCTATCAATAAATAATTGACTGATGTCAATAAATCAGATACTACAAAATTACAACATCAATGAAATTAGGTTAAGGGAGATAAACACGAAAACTATAATCATATAAATGATGATTTCGGATTCATATGGAGTATAACACCAACAACTTCAATCATCAAAATGATAATTCCATATTCAAATGGAAGATAATATTTCCAAATGCTTCATCTCAAATAAATTTAGATCAAGGTATGTCTCCTAATAATTTAATTCTAAATAGGATCAAGTTATGATTTTTTATTTTTTAGTTCATACAATTTGTGATAGTCATGTTGATCTAAAATCCTAATGTTAAATATATAATACATAACGTTTCGTACGATTAAAGAACAAATAACATGTATAATTGTATATTCATATATTAGATTTATATATCTGAGGACCCTATACCCTTTTGTTCTCCATATGCTAAGGGAAGAATAAATTATATTAGTAAATAAACAAACACAAGTATAAAATATAAATAAATAAATACCTTAAGGTTCCACTTCATAGAATGTTGTAGAAAAAACGAAATAAACAAATAATAACAATGCTTCCATGTCCTCGAAGTTTGATTAAAAGACTCCTTACCAAAAATTGAAAAATAAACGGAAACCATAGTTTACTTTGTTGATGTTTGAACTCAAATTTATGATAAATTTCCCTAATTTGATATATTGAACTTTAGTTTGAGATAGGGGTGTTTGCGGTACGGTAAAAACACGTACCGTGCGGTTTTGTACCGAAAATTAGTGGTAATGGTTTATATTTTTTTACTTACCAAAATTGAAATTATCGAATTTTCGGTAGTTGATTTTCGATTTAACATTTTAAAAACCGATTTGCCAACTGTACCATACCCAAATTAAATACCAAAATTAGTGTATTGAAAATACCAAAATGATATTATTGAACTTACCAAATTGAAAATACCAAATTAAAACAAGTAAGATTACTCAATTGCTAAAACCAAACATAACCACACTTATTTTATAGGTTCTTTACTTTTCTTTAAGTGGTCAACCTTGTAGTAACCCTTAGATCAATACAATATTTTATAGCCCTTGGGTCATTCATAATGCAACTTATAAAAATACATAGGGTTAATGATTAATATTCAGCACTACAACTTATGACTATCTCTCATCTCACAAAACAACACCCTTTCCTCTCTCCTCCCTCATAGAACCCCTCAACTCGGTTCTCTCTGTCAACCCATCATGTAACACCCCGCGCATTCCTGACATCGACTACCACCAAGACTACACCGGGCGTCACTAAATAAATTATTTTTCTTAGCATGTGACAGATATGAGACATTTTTAATTTTCATCCATAAGAGAATAATCAGATTTATTCAATAAATAATCATCCAAGCAATAATAAAATCTATCACGGTGCTAATCCTAAAAATAATCCAACTCCATAATTTATTTAAAACTCCAAATGAAATAATCCAATAAAGTCACTGACTGAAACCATATACAACTTTGGAACGAAAAGGCCTAACCAAATCCATGATGAAGTCTCATAATGTAAAACTACTGAATAAAATAAACCTATACTAGTAAAGAGAGTAAATAAAATAGACATCCATATGCACTTCCAAAACGATCTCCAATAACTCCAATACATCTTCTCTAGCACAACCTTCTTGAAATGTTAGTCAACGCAATGGGTCAGAGCCCACCATATGGATACCAGCTACTCCTCTCAAATAGGGTCCTTGAACCCAAACAATATCATTATACGCAATAAATATAACATTAGAATATTTTAAATTAAACGAGATATATTAATATGCGATCCAACATTAAATCATTATCTACCCCCAAAAGTTCCACCTAAAGACCAAGTCCCATTATTTAATTTCCAATAACTTCTTACTTTTAATTTTAATTAAATTACTCAAACTTATTATTTTCTCATTTTATTAATATCAGTTGCGGGACTCCCTCATAAAGTCTTATACCATTTTAGTTGTGGGACTCCTACTAAGTTTTACACCACACTCATTCCCTTCATAATAGCCATCCAGTTCGTATTATGTCAACATTGTACTTATTGATGAGGTTTCCCGCATGATACGTCATAATAGCAGGTCAGCCCATTTAACTGTCAGCTCTGCACTTGTTACGCCGCCAAACACCCACACGTCTCATTATCCAGCCAACCCGTTTAACTGAGCTTCCATTTTGTTATTCCCCTTGAAATAGGCAGTTTTCTCTATCACCTCCTAGTAACCAGAGAAAGGAAAAGGAGTTAAAAGCAATAGGATAATAGAAGAGGTCTTTTCGTAAAAGCACTTTACTCACTAATTGGATTGTTTTCCTCCTCTTGCGTTCTTGTACTTATTAACGACGTCAAATTTATTTTCATACCCATTTACTATCTTAGGTATTAATACTCACTTTCTCAAGTTTCCTCATTTTCCTCAAATTAGCCCCACCCTTTTTATCGACATAAAATCCTCGAAACAGCGCTAGTCCCATGCCTAAAGGTCCCCACTACACAAGTATTTTCTAGCCTATCGTCTAGAAAGAAAACAAACTAACCAACACCACTTAGCCTCACCCCTAGGCTCGCTACACCAAAGAACTACATAAAATTCAGCCCCACCTCAGAATACCTATATATCCATAAATCGTCACGACTATCTAGTCCCATACCTAAAAAGCGATAACTACTCAAAGGTCTACTAACTAGTCTCATACCTAGCAAGCAATCCACATAAATATGAGAACCCTATCTATCCCATAACCCCATCGTCCCCGCGGTATCGAACACATTAAAATAACTAAGTGACATAAGGTCAAATATTCATTCATCCTACTAATTCTACCAATTTAATCCACACATCACTAATTAACCAAATTATGTTGTTAATTATAATATTAATTAAACCCTACTTCTCATCAAATCATTCAATTTTTTAATCACGTGCATGTTATCAAATTTTATACAGCAAGAATTTTCTACCGTGCGGCATCTACAAAGTTTCCATGATTAGACATCATAAAATTATCAAACGACATCCCTATGTAAGAATCTACAGTCGAACATCTTAAAGACTATGGAACCCAAATCTCTACCCCATCATGCAAGGTTTTGAGCCTTCATCCATATTAGAAATTTTCATAAAAATAGTCTCGATTTATCTTACACTTTCCCTGATAAATATCTCTAATTTGTTTTAAGAACACATGTATTTAGTGTGTAGGCCATAATTACTACGCATAATACTAAGGAAAAGCAATAGATGTAACCATCGTTGAGTTTTGTTTGAAAAAATCTGATTATAAAGACGCGTTCCTTGTGAAAAGATAACAAAATTTCGTTCTTGGATTAACTTGAGAAAACACCTGTTGAGTGTTCAAATCTTGAGTTAAAACTTGATGAATTTGAAGCTAGGATTTGTAGGTAAAAGAAGAAGAAAAATATAGGGAACTACTGCTCTTTGAGTTACCCTGAGTTAATTTAAGTGGAGAAAGATTAAATTTTAAGTGGCATTAGAATTTTACAAAAATTATAACATTGTGGCTGCTGACCTAGGCGAACCGGTTCGGCCTACATCCTGCACCAGTTCGAATGCTCTCACATCCGAATTTTCCCATTTTATTTTAAAAGTTGTAATACTTATAATTTAACTCCGATTTCAATTCCGATTAAAATTCTATTTTTCATAATTAAAATCCAACATTTTAAATTACTACAAGTAATTAAATCCATTTATTTTTTCGAATTCCGAATTCATTCAATTTTAATACCGATTTAAATTTACGGGGTGTTACACATCGTCCCGTCGATTCATCCTCACCTCATCTCACTTTTTCGGTAATACTTCACAACTTATGACATAATTATGTATGTTATTTCCTATTTTTTTTAAATATGCATATAAAAAGGTTTAGGTAAGTGTTATAAAAAATTACCATTATGTACCGAGTAGTACCAAATTTACCGTAAAGAGAAATTTATCGAAATCTACTGTATTTTTTGAAAAAACGATTATATCGCAAAAAACTTATTTTAGTGATGTACCGCATGGTTTAGTTTTATTTTATGGGTTGGTGTACCGGCTGGTAAAACTGATAATTTTGGTTTGATGATTTCAAACTTGGTATTATTTTGGTATGCTATATTTACCGACCAAACCGATCCAAAACAAGCCCTAGTTTGAGATGTTGTGCTCCAAACTATGTGAGATATCTGAACTCCGATTTCAAAATGTTCCGCTTTCTCTCTTTCTTTTATTTCTTTGTTTGGTTTTGACGCAACTTCTCGGAAAGTGCATCCATCTTCCTTAGATATGCATGCATATTAGTTGAATGTTCTTGCATTTCAAGAAAGAGCAAGAACATATTTAGAAACTTCCAAGAATGCGAAATAAATTTTAAAAGTTCCAGAAAATGTATGTGAACTTCGAAAAATTCCATATATCTTTTAAATTTTCAAATGAATTTTTGGTTAACAGAAACAATTTTATAGAAATTTTTTTATGTACTTTTGTGGGCATGTATTAATTTATAGTTTCACTCCTGCATTTTTTAAAAAATTTGATGATTTTTATTATTATTAAAAACTTCAAAATTTTGTAATACATTTTTTTGTTGAAACTCCAATTTTTTTAATTTATTCTGAAATGGCATATGAATATTCATCTTAACGAAATGCCTTCGCGTGACATGCACACGACCAATATTCAGCCATGAAATTACTTGTATGGGCAATGTGAAATGTTGAGAAAAGTTGGGCTGCTTAATCTAGGATATGAAACTATGGGTGGAGAATTGTTAGTAGGTGTAATATTCATACGAGAAAAATGTAACTAACCCTTCGCGACTAATATTTGAGTATTGAATTTATTTTGATTGAATGTTTGAGGATGAATATAAATATTCCAAGGTTCTAAAAAATATGGGGTGTGATCGAGGCGTGAAAGTCGAGCCTTAAGCCTTAAGCCTTAGAAGCCTAGGGGGGTAAAGGCGTGTAAAAGCGTTTAGGTTTTCTTAATATATTTTAATATTTTTAACCATAACAAGGCTATTAAAATACTAAAATTGTACATATCATAAAAATATATATGAATATAATCGGACCATTATCTCATCCAAAATAATCAAATAGTATTTTAATTTGCATATATTCATATATATTTTTATGATATGTACAATTTTAGTATTTGATTATTCGACTAGTATTGGTTACTCGACTAGTATTAAAAAAATAAGCTAAAGGGATTATAAGTATTTAATCTCAATTTTGAAGATTCATTTATATCTACTCTTATATTTTTTATTTTTAGTTGTTGGTCCTCTTATAATAATTATGAGACAAGTGTCAATCTATAGGAAAAGAAAGATGGGAGGTTGTAAGATGGTTGAGGGCGATTTTGAATCACTTAACACAATTTAAAAAATGTATGGGAAGAGACCCTGACAACACATTGAAAAGGAGACTAAACCAAAAAACTATAAATTAAATGGAATTTTTTCTAATAGCAATAATTAAATGTATATAACTTAGTATCTTTTGAAGAACTTCATTGATTAGTACCTTGTTACAATTTTGATAATTGACAACGATATCACCAATTCGGGATCCTGAATTTTGAAACTCGGCAATCGCTTTCAATACGATTATTTCCTTTCATACATGCATTGGGCAGAAAGGTAGGTGGTATAGATACGTTTTTTTTTTCACTTCTAAAGAAGTTAAAAGACAAGGAGGAAAAGGGTATCTAAAGGGTTTGTATCTCACAACGCCGCATATTTGTCTTCTTAAATCGGTAGTGTAAACATGAACATTTTCCATCAGCGCGTTATCTTTTCCCTTTGTTAACGACGATGTCAACTAAGCTGTGCTTGTTCATAGGACAAATCACATGACATAATTCTAGTAATTCAACAAGAGAATTATTACAAGTAGAAAGAAGTTGTGCTTGTTCCGAATGAACCTCAACACCGTAACATGTCTTAATCTTCGAGAGCCATTTTCTCCTTGGACACAAGCAAGTGCAAAGCTTTTTTCTTTGCATACTATTAGACGTTTTATTTCATGCAATGCTAAGAATGCTTACTTTTGAGGGACAATCAACAATTAATTCCGCCTGCCTCGTTCTTTTAATTTAACAACTCTTTCGTTCCAATCCTCATCTTAAGCACTTACATTTTCATAACAAATTTTTAGTTCCCTAATTGATTATGTATAATAGAGATTGCTAGGGCAAAATAGAAGTTTCAAAACACTACCTTGTCACAATGGGCAAGCTCAAATATACATACATGTTTTACAATGGTGTCATTTCGAAAGGTATTGTTTGGCGTAAGATGTCATGGACCGGTCCATTTGGGGATATTTTAATATTTTCGTTTAACTCACACGAAAGATGATTTTGGCTGGAGAAATTTCTATGGGAGTTTTATCTGTTGATCTCGTTTACTAAGTATGTAGTCAGATATGTTCTACGGATTTATTTTTTCTCCAACAAGTTCGAAGAAAAATCAATTTTACTTCAATAGAACCTATTAGAAAACAAGTAGTGAATATTTACATGTACGAATATGACTTATTGAAAAATATTGATTTTGATAGGATCAATTAAAAAATGTCTTACGTAAACGGAACATGTGTTAAGCTTGGTTTGGCTAGAGAGTATTTGAGAAGTCTCCATCTTACCTCACTCGGACATGAACTTCCTTATGTATTCTATATTTAATAACTCAATAGCATAGCAACCCTTTCTTTGGTCTGTTAGCATGCAAAAAAGTTGTTTGCTAATCCATATATTGTCACTATAAGCATTAAAATTTTACTATTTGATAGAGAAAAAAAATTAGAAGTCGCTATTAGCACAACTTATTATCACCGCCACCCCCACTCCCACCATTGGTCATTTCCAGTCCAGTTATAGGTCGCTGGTCAGCAGGTGCAACTATTGTTATTATTATTTCAATATTGCAACATGCATTTAGTGCTTGATTTTTAAAATCCTCTCAAAACATAAATAAATAAAGAGAACTCTTAGATTTATACGGGAGGATGAATTAGTTTATATTAGTAAAATTAGGCAGGCGGACTATGGTTTCACATGAGAGATGATTTTGTTGTTACTTACTGAACATATTTCAAAGCTGACAATTTCTTGATTTAGACATATGATTTTTCATATTATTATTCACAAATGATGACAGGGTCAAATGGAACGAACAGAAGGCAATATACAATGCAACGGTTGGAGCTATTACAATTTGAAATGTAATGGCAGCGATGCTAAAGACCACTGACAATGAATTTCTTTGACAATATTAAACAATGGAGTAACTAATCAAAATCAATCAGAAATAGATAGAGGGATCTCAAAATTTTGTTTATTTTATTTTAAGGCTTAATTTTTCGGAGTAGGACTTAGATATATTTGAAAAATGTGAATTAATTGTAAAAGCCTTTGAATTGTACTGTTTTCACTGTTCTAATTACAAAAAGATACAATAAATAAAATAAAAAAATTAGATGAACTTGCATGAGATTTCTAACACTTGATTAACCTATTCTTGTTTTAAAATTTGAATATGCAATCTCTGCTTTAGTCAAACTCTTAATTAGGGGTCCTTATTAACATAATACTGCGTATATGCTAAAATTACAGTTATAAAATTGTATGACAGCACTAGCAATGCTAAAATAACAGTGCAAAAACTGTTTAAGAAAACAGTTCCAAAATTATACACTTATTAAAGTGCAAAATATGGGGGGTTTTCATTAAAATATTTATAGATCAGGAGACTTGGACTAAATGCCTTGAACGTTCTCAGCTAGTTTTATTGATATACTCTCTGGCTGCTTTTACCATATAATTGAGTCAAGTACTTTCTTAGTCCCTAAAAACTATTGGTCCGTTTGATACACATTGGACAAAAGTGTTGGCATGCCAAATTTTGCCCTAGTAAAATTTGCCATGGGCAAAATTTGATGTGACAATGATGATTTCGTGCTGTTTGATAGGCTTTATTTGCATGCTGGCAAAAACTATATTTGTCAACTTTTTTGTGTTTGATAGGTTTATTTGCACGCTGAAAGACACTTATTTGCCTACTCATGGTGTTTGATAGTCCATATTAATACTGGCAAATACAAACTTTGCCAACATAATATTGGCAAATTCATGCCATTTTTCACATTTGCGTTATAACCAATTCAACTTACTTACGTTTTTATTTTTATTTTCAGGATTGACAATGTAATTTCGGCGGCGAGTGAAGTCGGATGCCTCCTTTGAATATGGATGAACCAAAAAAAAATTAGTTGGGCATAGTTACTGTCATGTATACTTGTATTTATTTTAAACTTCATAAAATAGCATTAATTTAGACAAAATTTGTTTTGGATGAGAGCACATTTATTTGGACAAAATGTATTGAAATTAATATGACTTGTTGATAATCGATCATTGACAAAATTATTATAAAAAGACTCATTGATAATGTTGTGAAATTAAAACAATGTTGTGGAATTATTTTAAAACGACCCATAGAAACGAAGGTTACATTTTAATGTCTAGTTAATTAAATTATTTCCTAGGCAACCACGGAACACAACATAAGGCATGCCCATCCCCCATCAACATGGTTGGTAGATGATGTACTAAATCCATGTCCGACTCGACCCCTTTGTAATCCGAAAGTTCCGAATCCGATGCATACATTGGATCGTCAAGTTCAGTATTTATCAAATATTTAGCATGCCACCGCTCTAGCCTTTTCTTCATCTGTGCAATTTTGCGTTGCAATAAATGTATACATTTTTCATTATCGTTGTTTCGATCTTTGCAATATCGTGCTGATTTTGCTTGTGGCACGGGTATACTGTGCCAATGATAGTAGCACTCCAAATCGCAACGCCTATCAAATAAGATAGGCCATTTCAAATGATCATCCCATGGAATATCTCCTTTTGTCGGTGTTAACCATTTCATCACATGATTAACGTCGCCTAAAGAATGTAGTGTGCAAATAGGGATGTTTTCAAAAACCCTTTTCTCGCCAAACCAACTACCTCCATGAGGATCTTGGTAGATCCCTGGGTTAGTCAACACTCGTTCAACATTTGTAGTTGTTGCCTCAGCATGTTTAACACCAAATGATGTTGATGCTTTAGACTTACCCTTTGTCTTCGTGACCTGTTGCGTCCTTCTCCCCCCCCCCCCCCCCTCCAGCTAAAAGGTAATCACATTGCACTACTCTTTTAGGCGGTGACCAGTTATAATATGGTAGTTTTTCCCCCAACAAAGTTTTCCTAGGAACATGTGTTAAGAAGGGTGAATCTTCATCAGGCATGTTGGATTGGTTATGCATTATGAAGTCTATGATATAAGGAAGTATACCCAGTGTTGTGGAGGAATACCTAAGTTAGACCATATATTTATATGGAAAAATATGGAGAAATACTCAAATACCAGCTAGCATGTAAAGTAATAATTACAAAGGCAGTGTGTGGTCAAATCATATATGACGATTCCCAATGTTGGACTGCATTTGCATTATGATTATTCCCAATGTTGGACTGCAGTATTCGATGCCTTTATCTTTCCAAGCAAGGGGGTGGTTTTATTATTATGCACTAGACTTTGAAATTTTAACTTGGCAAGCACATGGGCACTGTTCAGTCACATGCAAGCCTTAAACTGTCATCTATAAACTGAATGGTTGGAAGTAGTTGCACTCCATCCTATAAATACTAGTATCGTAAGAGAGAAACAACTTGTATGGAAAACACATAATATTTATTGTCAACCATATATTTATATGGAAAAATATGGAGAAATACCCAAATACCAGCTAGCTGTAAAGTAATAATTACAAAGGCAGAGTGTAGTCAAATCATATATGACGATTCCCAATGTTGGACTGCATTTGCATTATGATGATTCCCAATGTTGGACTGCATTATTCGATGCCTTTATCTTTCCAAGCAAGGGGGTGGTTTTGTTATTATGCACTAAACTTTGAAATTTTAACCTGGCAAGCACATGGGCACTATTCAGTCACATACAAGCCTTAAACTGTCATCGATAAACTGAATGGTTGGAAGTAGTTGAACTCCATACTATAAATACTAGTATCGTAAGAGAGAAACAACTTGTATGGAAAACACAAAATATTTATTGTCGACCATATATTTATATGGAAAAATATGGAGAAATACCCAAATACCAGCTAGCTGTAAAGTAATAATTACAAAGGCAGTGTGTGGTCAAATCATATATGACGATTCCCAATGTTGGACTGCATTTGCATTTTGATGATTCCCAATGTTGGACTGCATTGTTCGATGCCTTTATCTTTCCAAGCACATGGGTTTTGGTATTATGCACTAGACTTTGAAATTTTAACCTGGCAAGCACATGGGCACTGTTCAGTTACATGCAAGCCTTAAACTGTCATCGATAAACTGAATGGTTGGAAGTAGTTGCACTCCATCCTATAAATACTAGTATTGTAAGAGAGAAACAACTTGTATGGAAAATACAGAATATTTATTGTCATCAATAAACTGAATGGCGTCAAGAGAGTGGATCATTAATGAAGACGTCCAACTAATTAACAAAGTCACTGGTAATTATTTCATCCCAGGAGTGAATCAAGATAATTTCATATCAGTAAATCAAGTTATCAGTTAATTTGACTGTGAATTAATGAATCCAAGTTTGTGAATAAGTAAATCTAGTTATCAGTCATATAATATTTGATAGCTAGTTATCATATCAGTCATCCAAGTTTGTGAATCAATGAATCCAAGCATAATCTGAAAATTGAAGTCTGTGAATCAAGTTATAAGTTATCAGTAAATCATTCAATCTGAATACATATGTGAAGTCTGTGAATCAAGTTATAAGTTGTCAAAGTGTGAAGTCTACAACAGGGTATGAAGTCTGCTATGCAAAGTTGTCAAAGTGTGAAGTCTACTGACTAACTAAATTGGAGTCTACTGTCAATTTCAAGAATATCATGAAACTTTTGGGAACTACCAAAGCAATATGAAATACAAAATGGTTCCTCTATCAACCATATCATAAATATCCAAGTTAATATATCATAAATATGCAAAATTCAACTGAATCAATTACCAAAGCATATCAGTTATCAAGTGAACATCCAAGTGAATATATAGTGAATATCCAATGTGGTTCGAATCAGTTATCCAAGTGAATATATAGTAAATAACCTATATAACACAGCAGTCCAACTAAATTGAATCAGTTAGCAAGTAAGTCTAATGTCCCCTTCACAATAGCAAATCAATATGAAATACAAAATGGTTCAAATTATCACATCATCCTCATCACATTAACAAATACAACATGGTTCAAATTATCAAATTTTCAACAAAATCAAAAGGCTCAATCTGAGTTGTTCCTCTTTCTGCCCACATTTGGGTAGCCATTGCATCACGCTTCTCCGTCCAAGATGCATGTGTTGCGAACGTAATATGCTCATTGAGCATGTCATCAGGTATATTAAGGGGTGTGGGGTTCACATCATAGTCACTATCACTATCGCCATGGCACAAGTCATCCCTATCATCGGCACGTAAAAAATTATGCAGGGCACAACAAGCTAGCACAATCTTAGCATGCGTGTCAATGTCATGAAATGGTTGATGTCGTAGATAAGAAAATCTTTTTTTCAATAATCCGATAGTGCGCTCGACTACATTGCGCAGAGATGAGTGGAAAAAATTGAATAATTCTTTACTAGTATCGGGACGTTGCCCCTCCACGTCTCTACGATGGTAACGTGTCTTGCGATACGGTGATAAAAATCCAGGAACCAGGGGGAATCCGGCATCCGCAAGATAATATTTTCCTAAAAACAATAAATATAGTGTTTTTTTATCAAAAATATGTCGATTGTATATGGTTTATACAAGGGTTATTCAAGTTAAGTACACAAAATGGACCAACATACCAACTGGAATGGTCAACTTTTGGCCTGCATGTTGTATAGTCACCCTAAGTAAATGTCCATCATGGGCGGACCCCTCCCATCCGGACAATACATATGTAAATTTCATATCGAATGTGCATGCAACTAGAACATTCTGAGAGATGACATGTTTTCGATTACGATACCTAGCTTGATCAACAAGGGGGACATTCGCATGTATGTGTGTACCGTCTATCGCTCCTACAGCATCCTGTTGAGATACTATATTTGTTATTTCATTAAATCCATTTAAATTGTTTTGACTATTTACTCTATTAAGAATGAATTTTCTTACCGAAAAATAATGATACCAACTTCTGTTGCCAGGACTATCAACCGGAGAGTTATCAGTGGTTGCATTTGTGACAATTTCCTTATATAACATTAGGCAAGTCCCAAGCACTTTATGAAAGTAGAAACTAATGGTTTGAATTGACCTACAAAAAATGTTACTCTCAGAGCGACAACGCTCATCATGGCCAACAATATTCAAGAAAATTGCAACTTGTTCCGCAACATCAACTGAACGACTGTCGGTTAGTCCAAACGCACTTAGACGGTCACATAACCTATTAAATGAACCAATGTTCATTCGTAATGACTCGTGGCATAACCGATCGCTCATCCCGTACATTCGGAACAAGGATTGCTTACGATGCTCATCCCAATTATAATGAGGTGCCCTAGGAATGTCCGTTAAAGACCTTATATGTTGATAAATTACTATTACCCGTATCACCATCGACCAAACGACACCAATTCGTTTACGTTGTAACTTAGAATTATATTTCGGCATTTTCGCCTACAAATATTTAATTCATAAGTTCATTATATCATATATATTGTATAAAATAGCAAAACATGGATATGATCATAATCGTTATCAAATAAGCAATTAATAAATAAAAAATTAAAACTAACCGGAACAAACTGATTCGAACGAATAATTAGGAGAACACGGTTCCTGTAAAATAGACACAAAAAGCGTGTTACACAAAAGAATGAACAAAAAAAAATCGGTTATGATTTACAAATACAACATTATTTACTAGCTTATCATTTATTATGTCTCATGTAAATTTAATTCAACATTTACAAATGCATTATACCTTCTTTATATGAAACCCCATATTTCAACCATATAAAAAATATATTGAAAACAATCCAAGATATTAATACTAGAAGAAAAGAACCCTAGAAATTAAACCCAGCAAAAATACCAACCCTAGATAACTCGAATGAACCATGTTGAAACAACAAAATAAGGGTAACACAAATCCCTAAATATTAACACTAGAAGAAAATAACCTTAGAATATTAACACCTACGTAATCTGCATAAGAAAACAAAAAAAAAGTGCGTAAGAAATGCACAGATATGTGTAAGATCACATATGTGTAACAAATGAACCCTATAACCATGTTGATGTATTTTCAAAGTTTCAGAGTAATAAACAACAAAGAAAAGCATTTCTTAGCATCAGATATGTGTAACAAATGAACCCTAGAACCATGTTATAGTATTTTCGGAGTTTCAGAGTAATAAACAACAAAGAAAAGCATCAGTCTAAGAAACAAATGCATCAGAACAAAGAAAACGAAAAAAAAAATCACCTCCGGACTTCTTCTTCCTGGTGCGGCTGAGTGTGAAGCATTTCCTTGATTGGAAGTCATCTTGAAGAGTTGCTCTGACACTCAATCCAATCAGCCCACAGTCGCCCAATTTCAGCAACGAAAAGCCCGACAAATTTTTCCCACCATCAGACCAAAGCAAATTTTGCCCACAATTTTGAGCAAAAAGAGGTGACGTGACCAATTGTGGGCAAATTTTGGCATGGGCAAATACTCCTATCAAACACTACAAAAGTAGGCAAAATTGTGAGCAAAATTGATTTGCCATGGCAAAAAAAGCCTATCAAATGGGCCCTTATATAGTCCAACAGCAATATAGTTGACATGATGTTCACATATATATTTTTTTCAATAAATAAATGCATTTAGAGAAAATCATTGTTTAGAGAACGGAGCCCGTATAAAGAGAGTATACATCATAATCTAAGGAAGATAACCCAGAAAAAACTACCACCAACACTCAACCGAAGCTACAAACCTCTTTGCAAATCCCCCACAAATTCTATAAAATTAGGAAGAGAGGCAACATGTCACTCCTTAAACCAAACCAGTAAAGCCCTTAGGAATGGGAAACCAATGCTAGATGGCACGATCTCCGATCTTTCAAAACATCTCGAGTTTCTCTCCTCCCAAGTAAGGCTGTCAATGGACCGGATCCGATCCGAATTAACGGATCTGAGCAAATTTTATAGATCCGATTATCCGATTAGTTAATGAACCGGATCTAGATATACATGACTCCGATCTGATAAAGACCCGCCCGAATGTGTATATATATAATATAATATAATAAATATATATTTATATATAATATTATATATATATAAACTGTATATATATATATATATATACAGTTTATATATATAATTTCTATATATAGAGAGAGTTTATATTTACTCTATATATATATAGTAAGTTATATATATATATATATATATATATATATATATATATATATATATATATATATATATATATATATATATATATATATTTAAACTAACTTAGCATATATATAAACTAACTTACAAACTTAAAAACTAATTAAAAACATAAAAACTAAGTTAAGTTAGTTTTTATATATAATTACAGTTTATATAAACTTAGCTTATATATAAACTAACTTAAAAACTAAGTTAAGTTAGTTTTTATATACAGTTACAGTTTATATAAAAACTAATTACAGTAACTATAACTTAGTTACAGTAACTATAAAAACTTAATTTATATAAAAACTAATTATATAAACTGTAACTATAACTTAGTTACAGTTTATATAAAAACTAATTACAGTTTATATAAACTGTAACTATATATAAAAACTAACTTAACTTAGTTTTTAAGTTAGTTTATATATACGCTAAGTTAGTTTATATATATATATATATATATATATATATATATATATATATATATATATATATATATATATATATATATATAGTTACAGGTATTCGGGTCGGGTCCTTAATGGATCCGTGTCTGGATCCATTTTCTGAGACTCGACGGGTAATCGGGTAAGACCCGATCCACTAAAAAAATACCCGGATCGGATATGTATATACCCCTACCCAATCCAGACCCGATCCGTTTACATCCCTACTCCCAAGTCATCAAAAAGATATAATGTGGAATCTGACGCCCTGACCGTTTTATGCATTACCCACGTAATCTGCCTTAGGGATATCTCACAAGCCCCTCGTCATTCAACAATACAAAAGTAGATGATTGATCATTTCCTTTGCCTCTTTACACAACTAACATTTGTTAACCATTAACCGTCTTCTCTTTTGCAATCCCTCAAATGCCAAAATAGCTTGTTATGCTGCGGTCCAAACAAAGAACATAACTTTCGGAGGCGCTTTAGACTTCCAAATTTTATTTCAATGGGAAGTAGGCTCTTTGGATCCCATGTCCTCTCAAAATGGAGTAATAATCTCTCACCATAAAAAACCCTTTGCCTTTGCCTTGCCATCTCTCCTCATCATCCCTATTCATTAGTCACGGGGTCGATTCCAACAATTCAAAGAAGCCTCAACCTCCTCGAGCTTCCAATACCATAACCGTGTTCTGAACTTATGATTCCACATCACTCGATTCCCAATAAATATCATGTGATCTGCAATCAGTCTTCCTTATCCACCGCTAAGCTATAGATACCGGAAAACTGGTCCTCAAGAGAGCCATTCATTCTTCATCCGCCCTTCCAGAACCTAATCCTATTACCTCCCCCGAGGTTAAATTTAGAGTGTCAAGAGAAGTCCATCCACCCTTTCAAAATGTGTTTCCACAAACCCACGCCATGAGCTGCCCCACTCTCGGGACCCACCTATGATGTGTACCCCTCCCCCTCCTGGCTCCCACCACTCTCCTCCATAACTTCTTCTCCTCGCAAAAAAATCTCCATATCCACTTACCTAGCAGCGCACTATTAAGGACCTCAAGAATCTTCATTCCTGCTCCCCCTTCTTTAACTGGCTTGCAATATCTCAATTTTTACCACTCTAATTTATAGAATGACCATAGTGAAGTTAAGGCATTTAGTTACACAAGTTACGTTTAAAGTTTTAAATATTGAATATCATGAATTTATGGTGTTTGACCACATTTTTTTCCAATAAACCGGCCCTTAGAAAGATTTTCCAAATTAATTCAAAAAAAAGAAAAGATTGACCATTAAAAAGAGTTTCCAAATGAATCCACAAAATAAAAATATTCCCAAATGCACCCAAAAATGAGGATCAATTTGAAAATTTTTAAAAAGAGAAAAAATTGATCTTAAATAGTGAATCGACTTGGAACATCTTTTGAAGTGAACTAGTTTTCTTAAAATTGTAATGATTAATGTTTTAAGTGAAATTTAAGTCTATTGGGACTTTCGGGAGGCTTCAAAAGTCCATTTGTTACTTAAAATAATGGAATTTAAGTCTACCGGGTTATTATATGACTTTGATTGAGTTTTGAACCGTTTAGTAAATCTTATGGGATCATTTGGTTGAGTATTAATTTGGGTCTAGGCTTAGATTCATGGGAATCATTCAATTGTCTTTTGAGGAACCCTAGAGATCTTGAAAGAAGAGGCACCAAGGACAGAAGGAGATTTTGAGATTTTTAGGACTTCAATTCACCAATCGGTCCAAGGCAAATGTACATCGATTAAGAATTGAATTAAAATTGTGTTATGATAGTTACAGTCATTGGAATCTAGATTAAAACTTGTATAATCTAATTTCTATAATCCAAATTTTATTTTTATAATTGGATTCATGGTTAAATTAAGTTTAAATCTCATGTTAATCAATTAAGATAAACTGATGTGTAAGGACAGATTTTTGATAGAGTCAATTTGTAAGTATTAGCTTAATTTCAGACAAAACTCCTTGAGTCATAGGATAGAAGTTATTTATGACGTTTCAATCCTAAGACATTTGAGTTGAAGACGTAGCAGCCAAGTCAAAGAAGATCACATCTTATGCCGCATTTCGTGCATTGTTTCATCATCAACTTTCCAACAATCACTCAGGTTTGAATACATATGCTATACTGAGACTTGTATATTTTTATTGGGTGTTAGAATTTTTATCATTTTTTTTAATTCATATTATCTATAAAAAAAATTCTCAAGCACCTTTTTGTAGAAAAATTATAACTAATTCAAAAAAATCTGAGAAATACAGAACTGGCAGCCACGCGTTCGTATCAAAATTATCTAGCTTTCCCAAGGGTCTGTATTCTCGTTCGAATGAGATTCAAATGCCGTTGGAACAACCTTTCAAACGAGATGATTTTTGGTCCTCTGATTTCTTGTTCGATATGTCGTTCGAACGACTCTAGTTTTTTTGTTCGAACGAAATTACAGTTTTTCTCCCAAAATGGGCAATTTTTTGGCAGTTTTTTCCCATTACACCCACTACTTTTTTTCAACCTTTATGTAGTGCGGGAGTGCATTTTTTCAGGTGACTTTTTTGAACTTCTAATGAGAGAAACCTTTAAGGAAAGTCCCTTGAGTTTTTGTGAATCTTTAATGGTTTAATTTTCAAAACAAAAATCAAGTTTACACCCAATTATTTGTATAATCCAAGTTTCTATATGATATTTGTTTAAGATCATTTTTATCACCGATTTTTTATTTTCTGCATCATAAAGATTGTTTCTTGCGGAGAATTCCGTGTTCGTGAATTTTTCATACGGTGGACTCCATATGTGTGACTGTAGCTTTGCCCATCAGTGGATTTTGAGATGTAGGTGGACTCTTGCATTGTCACTAGACGGAGGTGGAAGGAATAAAGAGCATCAAGTCTTGTCAGGGATTCGAGTCGTTGTGTAAGTATTTTGTCGTGTCCTTTGTAATACCATACTTAGTGGACTTATGGCTCGGTCATCCGAAGTTTTTTTTGTTGTGGATTTTTCTCGTACATCGCGGCATTGTAGTTATATTTATTTTATCTTGCAAATTCATCTAGATGCATGCTTAGGTTTAACAAGATAAAATTTGGTTTCACCAGATAAAAATTGCTTAATTTGTGCTTAATTAAATTGGATAATTTAATTTACTTTAATTCTAGTCGGAATCGTTAATTTGAAAAAATTCATGTTTGGTTTGATTTGCATAATTTAGAACTTGAATTGAAGTTTTGTGTAATAAGAGAAAATCAATTTGAAGAAATTAAAAATTTGGAATATTTCGTGAACCATCCCTTTTGAAATTAAAAATTAGTATTTTTCGGGAACCTACATCCTTTACAAGTGGTATCAGAGCGGGTTACACTAATATATCGTGTGATCCGAATTTTTAAGAATTTTTTAAGGATTTATCATGATAGATCCTTTTAGGCTAGAATATGAAAATTTATCATTTTGGAGGTTTATTTTTTTTATGGTTCTCTCTATGCGTATCGAAAATCGCGTATAAATGTTAAAATGGTTGATTTTTGCATGCTTGCACATGAATCTTCACTTGCAATATCTTATGGGTGATTTCTTGCATGTATACATACAGTAGTTTTGCTTCATGATATATTATTGCTTGTTGTATGTTTGTTTGTTATATTCTAGTCTATGCTTCATCATATACATTTTGCTAGAATTATGATGTGGTATATTTTATATTTTGATTCTTCATTCTTTATGTTTTATTGATAAATGCATAAAATATTTTGTTTGTCTGTGCGTTATCTTTTTTTTAATTTGGTTTAAAATTTGAAAAACTCAAAAAGAAATTTTTTTTGGTGTATTTTAGTTTTACACATTTTATGTTTCATATCATTGTGTTTGAATCCTGTATCACCTTCTATATCCATGTGGCTAAGTATTTTGACTTTGATTTTCTTAATAGATTCTCTTTTTATATGCCTCCTCACACACATGCACGAACTCTTTTTAACATTAACTTCGCATATATATTTGAGCTTTATGAGATGTTCTCCCGTCAATTTTTTCATCTACATGTTTTGTGACTATGGAGAATTTGTGCATGTAAGAACCTTTTCCCGTGAGATTTATTTGAATTGTATAGAAAATAGATGAGGGTGCAAGGGAATGGGATATGAAATGAGCAAATCTCTTGTACATGAAAGCCACCATTGGTAAGAGCCTAAAAAAGTGTGGCATTGAAAAAAAAATTAGCCAAGGCCAGCATAGTTTAGTTTGATATGATCATTCAAAAAAAAAAGAAAAGAATTATTATTTATGAGGGAGTTTGGATTGACATATCAACGAGTTTGTACAATGACAATGAATCCTAATTATGCTTTTTTTTGCCATGACTCCATTGATTTGTAGAATCATCAAAATTCTAGGCTTATAAGCATTATTTTTGTTTGTTCTTTGAGTTCACGTTATCTTATCACATGAGGCTAAAACTAAGTTTGATAAAGTTTTACAATCAAATAAAACTCCTTGAACATGTTTAAGTGATTGGATCATAATTCTTCTTTATCTAATTTACACCCTTTCACTCCGTTTATCACAGGTGTATTTATACACATTTATGCCATGTGAGTGTGGAAAGCTTATTGTGTTTAGTATCTTGTGTAATATTTATATCTATATATATGTGCTTGTGATTTATAATATCTTTGTGTATATTTATATATATGGTATCATTTGTTTTATGTCTTTGCTTTGTCATCTAATCCTTGTATGCTATTGGTTCAAATAGGTATCTATCTTATTGTGACTTTTCATTGATATCCCTTACTTATCTTAGTACATTTTAGTTGGTATCATTTTTCTATCGTATCTTAGTTGGTATCCATTGCTCTTTGTGTGGACTAGTTGCTTCTTTGTTATCTCTTGAATCACTATACACCATTGCATGATATACTTATTTTTCCATTATGCTTATGTGACACCCCGCCTAATTAATCCCGGGTGATCAGTCCTAAATCAAGTTAGAACAGGTTTCTCATTTGGTCCATTCTTTGCATCACTGTCGTTTTATTAAAATTACTAACCACCTAAGTGAGAAAAATAGACTGGTGCCAGTTTTTATCTTCCATTAATTAAACAAAACCCATGCGGAAAATAAAACAATACAGCAATCACAGATAACTGAAATAATCATCCACAAATAGTAACAATTAACCGAATAAACCATTGGTCCAAAATAAATCCCGAAAGACAAGAATGAACTCCCAACAAGTCTAATACAAATAAGTGGAATGTGAGCGACATGCTCGAATAACAAATAATGAATGTCTACATTATGAATGAAAGAAGGAGGCGTCTATCAAATGTCCCGCAACATCCACATATGCTGCAGCAACGGATTTCCTGGAATCGAGTCAAGTCTGGCGTCCCTGTGGCTGGACACCTAAAAGGTTTTTAAAAAAAGTTTTTATAGCAAGGGTTAGTACCCAAAACATTTGAAAACATTTAACAAATGATTAACTTGCAGTAAATATAAATATGCATGCTCTTCATATTTTTAGTAAATATCGCACTCTCTTGAGGACTTCCTTACCCTTCCTCTAATGTGCCCTATTAACGCTTTAATTAAATTACCTAGTTATACGACTCATGACTAGATAATTAACAAACTTCCTTTATACCCACCCTACTCTAACTGAGTATGTAGTGATTATAATTTATAAGTTATTTGCAACATCACTTAACTAAATTCTTTCCCTTTTTATTTCCATATAACTTCTACACTGGTTATACATGTATAATGACTCACTTTTCAATAACATCCCGTATATAATTAATTGTTTAATTATATACTTATGATCACATTTCAGCATTCACAATCATACTGTAAAATATATAATAGCTTGCAACCTCCCGAGCAAAATACTCCCGGAATGTAAATTCTATAAAGTGCTAACCCACTAGGTAAAAATCACATAGCCTAGTTATCCCAAGTCAGAATTCTCACCAACTTGATAAAAATAAATAACTGGAGGCGGTCATATTCCTTCCCTGAAAGTGAGTTGTCCCTCACCCATATAACGGACGCTATGACCTTGGGAATATACTCACCCTACTCCTCAAGCTAGGGGATTCATCCACTACGCGCAACCTCCCCCTATAGCACTATAGTACAAAATATCTAATCACTGATATTAATTTAGCACACCATATATATATATACTAACGCCTCCGTATATATAAATATAAAAGTCCCGGCTATACCGTTCACTAAAATCCGTAACATACGCCTATTAATATTATTAAGAGTTTATGGTCCAACTCTAAGTATTAATTAAATTGCACTTTAATTAATTTAGTTATTGATGGTGTCGCCCCCACCATAAATTTGGACTTACTCCCGTAGCCCAAAATAAATTTACCCGAGTCACCATTCCCGACTCTAATTTATTAGCCTCAAACCCTAATTAATTTATCTACAATTAATTAGATTCAACTTATGTATTTAATTTCTCCATAATTAATTACATAGGGGTTTTTATATAAATTTTTCCTCTTATATAACAAACCGGCGAAACTGCCAGATTCTGGCGACAGTCGATCGATCGACCCCAGACCGTCGATCGATCGATCGTACAGGTCTGCGTCTTCCTCGCAGAAGCAGGGAAGCCATGGACGGAGTTCCTCAAACCCTAACTTCTTCTAATATGAGTTTAAAGCCTTCTTATCACCAGAGTATATTAAAATCCTTATTAGGATTACACAGAAAGCCTACAACAATCATTAATTCGTCCATTAACAACTGATTCATAAATTTGGGGAAAAGTCCATTTCTTTTCTTAAACACATATTACTCCGAATTTCTTCATCTAATTCGTTCTGGTTTAACTGAATATCATCCGAACAAGTATACCTCAGTAATCCAAAATCAGATATGTCATAACTCCTCATAAATTTTTGGCCAAAACAGATTCATGTTTTCTTTTTGAATTATCAAAACCCCATGTTTATACCATGAACCCCAAAACGGATTTTTAATTCATAACAGCACACAAATATGAACTTGAAAAAAAAAACAGATTTAATGCTAATTGCAAGTTATTCACTTGCCTTAGGTTTCGTAGTGTCTGAATTTGTGATGGATTCCAAGGTTGAAGATGACCTTGTTGGTATTTTGAGATCCCCAAAATGGCTTGGCTGCTGCTAGGGTTTCCTAACCCTTAAGTTCCTCTATTTAATTAAGCTCAGCCATCCTCAATTTTCCTTTTATTAAGTTAATAATTCAATTCCCGTTTTTTGACTAATGGGCCAAGCCCAAGTGACCAAAATGTCCCCGAGTGGGCCCGACTATGTCTAAAAACGTCCCGTGACCCGTTTACTACCCCCGGGTACACTTTTCCGACTATCTCGGCCCATCCGGACTCAACTGTACACTCAGAATTTGCATCCAAACTAATTTATAAAAATACTTATCCCCCACCCAATATAGTCTATACCGACTTCCGGATGTGACAAGTACATCCCTCGTCATTAATACTCGAGACGACGTAATTACATTATTACTATTCACTTAGTAATTAAGTTTTCCCTAAATAATAACCATTCAATCCCAGATTAATATTTATATATATTTCTTATCCTAATTAATTCATTAAATTACAACACACTAGTAATTTAGAATTTCCGAATTAATTAAATTTTAAATGTACCAAAAATACGGGGTGTTACATACTCCCCCCCTTATAAAGGAATTTCGTCCCCGAAATTAGATTGTACCTGCGTTGAAAAGATCTGGATATTGTTCCCGCATATCCTCCTCTCGCTCCCAGGTAGACTCTTCAACATTGTGATGACCCCACTGTACTCTAACCAATGGAACAACCTTGGATCGTAATTTCCGCTCACTATGATCCTGAATAGCTACTGGCCTCTCCTCATACGAGATGTCTGGCTATAAGTCGATCTCCTCGAGTGGAATGTGCCAAAAGGCTCTCTCGCTCCTTCGATATTTCTTCAGCGATGCCACATGGAATACATCGTGTATCCGCTGAAGATGTTCTGGTAACCCAAGCTTATACGCCACCGGTCCCACCCTCTCAATAATAGGGAAAGGTCCTACGTATCGCGGTGCTAACTTACCCTTCTTGCCGAACCTCATTACCCCTTTCATTGGGGATACCCGGACTAAAACCTGGTCCCCAACTTCTAGCTCCACATGTCTTCGAGAAGTATCAGCATAACTCTTTTGCCTGTCCTGAGCTATCCGAATTCTTCCTCGAATCAACTCTATCTTGGAAGATGTCTCCTGAACAATCTCCGGCCCCAAGAGTTTGTTGTCCCCCACCTCTAACCAACAAACGGGTGAACGGCAAGGTCTCCCGTACAATGCCTCAAACGGTGCCATGCCAATCATGAATTGGTAAGAGTTGTTATACGCAAACTCTACCAAAGGGAGATATTTCTCCAATCCTCCCCCGAAGTCCAAAATGCACATTCTGAGCATGTCTTCCAGCATCTGGTTAACTCTCTCAGTCTGTCCGTCCGTCTGTGGGTGATACGCTGTACTCAAGCGCAACTCCGTGCCCATTGCCTCCTGAAAACTCTGCCAAAAGTGGGCGACAAAGATTTTGTCTCGTTCGGATACAATATTTATAGGCACTCCATGCAACTTAACAATCTATGCTATGAATAGCTGTGCATAACGCATAGTCTCGAAGTCTGTGCGTACCGGCAAAAAGTGGGCCACCTTAGTCAACCGATCCACAATAACCCATATGGAGTCGTGACCCCTCTGCGATACAGGTAACCCTGTGATGAAGTCCATGGAGATGCTCTCCCACTTCCACACGGGAATTTCTAACGGCTGTAGCATCCCTGATGGTCTCTGGTGGTCAACTTTCACAAGCTGACACGTGGCACATTTCGAAACAAACTCCGCTATGTCCCGTTTCATTCCTGCCCACCAATACTGCCTCCTCATATCTTGGTACATTTTATCCCCACCGGGGTGTACCGCAAATTTCGAACCATGGGATTCTGTCATAACAGCATACCTCAAATCCTCATCCTCTGGCACCATTAACCTCCCATTAAAGCGTAGGCCTCCTTCTGAGCTAATCGAGTAACCCTCTGCTCCCTCAGCTAACAACTGACCCACCCTATCCCGGCAAACCTGATCCTCAGCCTGAGCCTTCACAACTCGCATAATGATCTCGGGTGTGATGGATAAAGCTGACATGCAAGCCCTGGCTACGTCATCCTCATATTGAAGCTCTCTCCACTTCGCTTTCCATACCTCTGCTATCTCCCCAGTCGGCCTTCGGCTCAATGCGTCTGCTACCACATTAGCCTTACCAGGATGATACTGAATATCAAATTGGTAGTCCTTCACGAATTCTAGCCACCGTCTCTGCCTCATATTCAGATCCTTCTGCGTGAAGAGATACTGAAGGGACTTGTGATCCGTGAATAGAGTAAACTGCTCTCCTAGAAGATAATGCCTCCATATCCTCAAAGCAAAAACGACTGCTGCCAACTCTAGGTCGTGAGTGGGGTAATTCCTCGCGTGGGGCTTTAGCTTCCTGGAAGCATAAGCGATAGCCCTCTCCTCCTGCTGGAGCACATCCCCAAGACCCCGTAAGGATGCGTCTGTGTAAACCCGATACTCTAGCCCTCCCTTTGGCAATGCCAGCACGGGTGCAGATGTCAACTTGTCCTTTAGCTCGTCGAACGCTAATTGACAACTATCATCCCACTTGAAAGGTACCCCTTTTCGAGTCAGATTCGTCAGCGGTCCTGCAATTTTGGAGAATCCCTGAATGAATCGCCTGTAGTAACCGGCCAAACCCAGAAAACTGCGCACCTCGGTCGGTGTCGTGGGCTGTCCCCACTCCCTTACCGCTGACACCTTATCCGGATCCACTGCAATACCCTGATCTGACACAACGTGACCAAGGAACTGTACCTCCCGTAGCCAAAATCCACACTTCCCGAATTTGGCATAGAGCTGATGATCCCTCAATATTTGTAAAACCATGCGCAGATGCTCTACGTGCTCCTCCTCGGTACGCGAGTAGATTAGGATGTCATCAATGAACACGATGACAAACTAATCTAGGTACTCCCTGAAAACCCTGTTCATGAGGTCCATGAACACTGCCGGTGCATTGGTGAGCCCGAAAGGCATCACCCTGAACTCATACGATCCATACCGCGACAAGAAAGCGGTTTTAGGAACATCCTCCTCTCGAATACGCAGTTGATGATACCCTAACCTCAAGTCAACTTTGGAGAAGTAAGACGCCCCTCTCAATTGGTCAAATAAATCATCAATCCGAGGCAACGGATACTTATTCCATATCGTCACCTTGTTCAGCTCCCTATAATCCACGCACAAGCGGAGTGAACCATCTCGCTTCTTCACAAACAACACCGGCGCACCCCACGGCGATGTACTCCGCCGAATAAAACCCTGACCCAGTAGTTGCTGAATCTGCTCCCTCAATTCCCTCATCTCTGAAGGGGCCATTCGGTAAGGTGCCCGAGCAATCGGTCTCGTCCCTGGTGCCAAATCAATAACAAATTCGATTTCTCTGCTGGGCGGTAATCCTGGTATCTCCTGGAATACATCCTTAAAGTCCCTCACTACAGGAATAGAGTCTAAAGGAACCACCATTTCCTGTGAGGTTTCCTCCTCAATGTAATATAGATGAGCGGTCGAGCCTCCCTCTGGGCGAGGCATCGCCACAACAAACATCTCTTGTCCCGGAATGGCAAAAATAATGCTCCCACCGAAGCAATCAATCATGGCTCTATAGTCAGCGAGCCAATCCATACCGATAATCACATCGTGGACATGCATATCTAATACCAACATGTCCGCAGGTAATGTCAAACCACCAATCTCCACCCCCACTCCCCGACATATAAAGAATATAAGCGACCCATTCCCCAAAGGTGAGTCGACACACGTAACAGTGCTCTCCGCGGTGGCTAACAACCCTAAAGCCTTCGCGAAATGTGTAGCTATAAAGCAATGTGTAGCCCCCGTATCAAACAATACCCGACCCATAGTTCCATGGATAGAAAACGTACCCTCGATCGCGGGCGACGCCTGCTGTGCTGGGGGATTAGGAACATCCCGAATGTTATACACACGTCCGTAGTGCATCTGCCCCTGCTGCTGTGGGGCGGGTGGGGCTGGTGCTGCTGGCGGCATCTGACCCTGTTGCCCCTGCTGGGCACCCTGCTGATGGCCTCTGCCCCTCTGCGGGCACTCCCTCTTGAAGTGTCCTGGTTGGCCACAGGAGAAACAGCGTTTCTGGTCGTCACCCTGCCGTTGGCCCTGCTGGCCCTGACGTTGCTGGCCCGGTTGGCCTCCCCCGTTGTTCCCTTGGCCCTGACGGCCCTGAGGAACCTGTTGTTGCTGATTAGGACCTGGTTGCCCCTGCCTGAACCCCTGTCCTCCCGGTCGGAACCCACCAGTCTTAAACTTCTTAGCCTGATTCCCTTGCTGAATGATAACCTGTTGCTGTGTGCCACTTGCCTCACTACTAGTAACCGCCTTGCCCTGCTGGCTCGGCTCACCTGCCTTCTTGTTCCCCTTACCATGGAAACGATGATCCTGGCAATGTACAAGTGCGGCATTAACGACATCCGTATAAGTCACTAATGCCGGGTTTCCAATCAAGTGCTGCCTGATTCTCCAAGCTAGACCATCCATGAACTTGGACTTCTTCCGCTCCTCATCGCTCACCTCGTTTGGCACAAAGTTTGCCAAACGGGTGAACTCCTCCTCATATTCCGCAACTGACCTGTCACCCTGTACCAACTCGCTGAATATCTTTCTCATCTCAGACTCCACTACTGGAGGGAAGTACTTGCGGTCAAACCGCACCCAGAATTCAGAAATCGGCATCAAATCCCGCTCCTCAGCTGTGGTTACGGATTCCCACCACTGTAAGGCTGCCCCTGACAGACGAAAAGTAGCCAGCATCTGTTTATGCACCTCTGTACCCTCTAACATGCGCAGATGGCGCTGAATGTTCTTCTTCCAGTCACAAGCCTCGACCACATTGGTGCTACCTCGAAACTCAGGTGGGTGACCCTTCTGAAAGGTCTCCCTCACTTGCTGCCAAGATGGTGGCCCCACTGGAGCCTGAACTGCTGGAGCCAATGGAGGTGGTGCCTGGGGCTGTGGAAAATGAGCTGCCATAGCTCGCATCGTTGTCTCCACCGCTTGGGCCACTATCACTGCCACCTGAGTGGTAGAAATCAACTCGGGCGGGGGTGGTGGTGGCGGTACCTGTGGCTCCTGGCGAGCCTCCCTCACCTCATCTCTAGCCTCAGCCCTTTCCGCTCTCTGTCTCTTTGGCGGCAACTGAAATAGATTGAATTGTATAAGTACACAATTTATACAAAAACTAATAGCAGGAATACGATATCTCACAAGCGGAAAATATAATCAACAGTCCTAATAATAGGGCTCTATAGCAACCGAACGGTACGCTGAAACGTAGAAAGCCGCACAGATCCTAAGGACACTAGAACCTGATGCTCTGATACCATCTGTGACACCCCGCCTAATTAATCCCGGGTGATCAGTCCTAAATCAAGTTAGAACAGGTTTCTCATTTGGTCCATTCTTAGCATCACTGTCGTTTTATTAAAATTACTAACCACCTAAGTGAGAAAAATAGACTGGTGCCAGTTTTTATCTTCCATTAATTAAACAAAACCCATGCGGAAAATAAAACAATACAGCAATCACAGATAACTGAAATAATCATCCACAAATAGTAACAATTAACCGAATAAACCATTGGTCCAAAATAAATCCCGAAAGACAAGAATGAACTCCCAACAAGTCTAATACAAATAAGTGGAATGTGAGCGACATGCTCGAATAACAAATAATGAATGTCTACATTATGAATGAAAGAAGGAGGCGTCTATCAAATGTCCCGCAACATCCACATATGCTGCAGCAACGGATTTCCTGGAATCGAGTCAAGTCTGGCGTCCCTGTGGCTGGACACCTAAAAGGTTTTTAAAAAAAGTTTTTATAGCAAGGGTTAGTACCCAAAACATTTGAAAACATTTAACAAATGATTAACTTGCAGTAAATATAAATATGCATGCTCTTCATATTTTTAGTAAATATCGCACTCTCTTGAGGACTTCCTTACCCTTCCTCTAATGTGCCCTATTAACGCTTTAATTAAATTACCTAGTTATACGACTCATGACTAGATAATTAACAAACTTCCTTTATACCCACCCTACTCTAACTGAGTATGTAGTGATTATAATTTATAAGTTATTTGCAACATCACTTAACTAAATTCTTTCCCTTTTTATTTCCATATAACTTCTACACTTGTTATACATGTATAATGACTCACTTTTCAATAACATCCCGTATATAATTAATTGTTTAATTATATACTTATGATCACATTTCAGCATTCACAATCATACTGTAAAATATATAATAGCTTGCAACCTCCCGAGCAAAATACTCCCGGAATGTAAATTCTATAAAGTGCTAACCCACTAGGTAAAAATCACATAGCCTAGTTATCCCAAGTCAGAATTCTCACCAACTTGATAAAAATAAATAACTGGAGGCGGTCATATTCCTTCCCTGAAAGTGAGTTGTCCCTCACCCATATAACGGACGATATGACCTTGGGAATATACTCACCCTACTCCTCAAGCTAGGGGATTCATCCACTACGCGCAACCTCCCCCTATAGCACTATAGTATAAAATATCTAATCACTGATATTAATTTAGCACACCATATATATATATACTAACGCCTCCGTATATATAAATATAAAAGTCCCGGCTATACCGTTCACTAAAATCCGTAACATACGCCTATTAATATTATTAAGAGTTTATGGTCCAACTCTAAGTATTAATTAAATTGCACTTTAATTAATTTAGTTATTGATGGTGTCTCCCCCACCATAAATTTGGACTTACTCCCGTAGCCCAAAATAAATTTACCCGAGTCACCATTCCCGACTCTAATTTATTAGCCTCAAACCCTAATTAATTTATCTACAATTAATTAGATTCAACTTATGTATTTAATTTCTCCATAATTAATTACATAGGGGTTTTTATATAAATTTTTCCTCTTATATAACAAACCGGCGAAACTGCCAGATTCTGGCGACAGTCGATCGATCGACCCCAGACCGTGGATCGATCGATCGTACAGGTCTGCGTCTTCCTCGCAGAAGCAGGGCAGCCATGGACGGAGTTCCTTAAACCCTAACTTCTTCTAATATGAGTTTAAAGCCTTCTTATCACCAGAGTATATTAAAATCCTTATTAGGATTACACAGAAAGCCTACAACAATCATTAATTCGTCCATTAACAACTGATTCATAGATTTGGGGAAAAATCCATTTCTTTTCTTAAACACATATTACTCCGAATTTCTTCATCTAATTCGTTCTGGTTTAACTGAATATCATCCGAACAAGTATACCTCAGTAATCCAAAATCAGATATGTCATAACTCATCATAAATTTTTGGCCAAAACAGATTCATGTTTTCTTTTTGAATTATCAAAACCCCATGTTTATACCATGAACCCCAAAACGGATTTTTAATTCATAACAGCACACAAATATGAACTTGAAAAAAAAAAACAGATTTAATGCTAATTGCAAGTTATTCACTTGCCTTAGGTTTCGTAGTGTCTGAATTGGTGATGGATTCCAAGGTTGAAGATGACCTTGTTGGTATTTTGAGATCCCCAAAATGGCTTGGCTGCTGCTAGGGTTTCCTAACCCTTAAGTTCCTCTATTTAATTAAGCTCAGCCATCCTCAATTTTCCTTTTATTAAGTTAATAATTCAATTCCCGTTTTTTGACTAATGGGCCAAGCCCAAGTGACCAAAATGTCCCCGAGTGGGCCCGACTATGTCTAAAAACGTCCCGTGACCCGTTTACTACCCCCGGGTACACTTTTCCGACTATCTCGGCCCATCCGGACTCAACTGTACACTCAGAATTTGCATCCGAACTAATTTATAAAAATACTTATCCCCCACCCAATATAGTCTATACCGACTTCCGGATGTGATAAGTACATCCCTCGTCATTAATACTCGAGACGACGTAATTACATTATTACTATTCACTTAGTAATTAAGTTTTCCCTAAATAATAACCATTCAATCCCAGATTAATATTTATATATATTTCTTATCCTAATTAATTCATTAAATTACAACACACTAGTAATTTAGAATTTCCGAATTAATTAAATTTTAAATGTACCAAAAATACGGGGTGTTACAGCTTATCCCTTGTTTCATTTAGGGGGGGAATTAAATTAATTGGAGAGAAATGGATTTTATGAACTTAATTGTCTATTCCTGAACAAAAAGGGGGAGAAATGGTATCTAAACTTTTTAATTTGGGGAGATCTATCTTAAGGGGAGACGTCTTTCTTTGGTACATAATGTTAGAATATAATTTAATTATGCAATTTATATTATTATATTCCCTATGCATTTGATGTTGTGTTTAAGTATGCAGACTTTCATCCACACAACAAAGTTTTAAAGCATGCAATATTTCTCAACATATGTGTCCGTCAAGCTTTGTATTTTTTATTTTGGATTGCGATTGTGTCTTTTAGATGAGTTTGACGGCCCATAGGTTTTTAATTTTCGTTTTGTCCCGAAATAACCAAAATGGGAGATTTGTAAGGATAAATTTCCAATTAAGTCAATTTATAAGTGTTGGCTTAATTCTAGACAAAACTCCATGAATCATGGGATATAAGTTATTTGTGACCTTTCAAGCCAATGACATTTAAGTTAAATACGCAACGGCTAAGTCAAAGAAGAACACATCATATTCCGTGTTTTGTGCCTTGTCTCGTCATCAACTTTCCATGGATCTCTCAGGTATGAATACATATGTTATATTGAGCTTTGTATATAGTTATTGGCTGTTAGAATTTTTATCATTTTTTTTAATTCATATTATCTAAAGATTTTTTCTCGGACACCTTTCCATAGAAAAATCATAACTAATTAAAAAAAATCAGAAAAATATGAAACTGACATCCGCGCATTCATATCAAAATTATCTAGCTTCCCAAGGGTCTGGATTCTCGTTCAAACGATATTCAAATGTTGTTAGAATGAACTTTCAAACAAGATGATTTTTGGTTCGTTGAATTCTTGTTTGACATATCGTTCGAACGACTCTAGTTTTTTGTTCAAACGAGATTACAGTTTTTGGATAGTTTTTCCACATTACACCCACTACTTTTTCCCAAAATTTATGTAGTGCAGTAGTGCAGTATTGCATTTTTCAGACGACTTTTTCCAACTTCTAAAAAGAGAAACCTTTAAGGAAAGTCTCTTGAGTTTTTGTTAATCTTTAATGGTTTAATCATCAAAACAAAAATCAAGTTTACACTTAATTGTTTGTAAGATCCAAGTTTCTATATGATATTTGTTTGAGATCATATTTGGCACCGATTTTTATTCTCTACATCATAGAGATTGTTTCTTGCAAAGGATTCTGTGTTTGTGGATTTTTCATACGGTGAACTCCGTGTGCGTCACGGTAGCTTTTATCCATCGGTGGATTTTGAGACGTAGGTGGATTCCTACATTGTCACTAGGCGGAGGTGGAAGGAACGAAGAACGTCAAGGCTTGCGACGGCATTAAGTCGTTGTGTAAGTATTCTGTCGTGTTCTTTATAATACCATACTTAGTGGACTTGTGACTAGGTCATCCGAGATTTTTCCCGTTGTGGGTTTTCCTCATACATCGCGGCGTTGTGGTTGTATTTATTTTATCTTGCAAATTCATATAGATGCATTCTTAGGCTTAACAAGATAAATTTGGTTTCACCACATAAAAATTATTTAATTGGTGCTTAATTAAATTGGGTAATTTAGCTTACTTTAATTCAAGTCGGACTCATTAAATTGGAAAAAATCATGTTTGGTTTAATTTGCATAATTTAGAACTTGAATTGAAGTTGTGTAAGAAGAGAAAATTAATTTGAAGAAATTAAAAATTCAGAATATTTCATGAACCATCCCTTTTGAAATTAAAAATTGGTATTTTTCAAGCACATACGTCCTTTACATGATTTTAAATCTTATGTATTCTTGTAATCCAATTATAATCAAAATATTCTTAGTCATAGTAATGATTTATGTAAAGCCTTATTGCCTAGTCCAAAGTTGAACCAAATCTGAGATGAATAGGGATTATATATGTTTATTGATTGTGTAGATCACATGTTATTTTAAAGTATTTTTATGACCCATTGAATAGGGTAGTTATTATTTAAAGATAATTATTGTAAAAGTTAGGTATGAGGTTGTTCCTATATTTGGAGAGCCTTAGGTGTTCGAGTTAATGTTATATATAATATATTATAGTTATTCTATGTATTGAGCATTAATAGAAGAGATTATATATAATCCACTTAAGTAGGGTTTTTATTTATTATATATAACCCCATATGAGTAGGGGTGTGCACTTGTTTTTTCCCAGTTGCATAGGATTGTGTTTTGTTTGCTTGACTTATGTGAAATCATACCAATGATATGTGTGTGCCCATGGGGGAAGTAGTGGGAGGGATTGTAAGGGGTGTGTACAATATTGACCGTGTTGGTACCTTGGTGTTAGAGACGGTATTTACCTTGATCCTTTTTACCCCAATCCTAGTACTTACATTCCCTTATCCCTAGGGGGAATAAATGAGGTATGCCTTCGTATAGTCTTGGGTATGGGACCATATAACAAGCGAGGAAGGTACAGTGATTTACCTTGGTTTAATGTCATAAGGTTATAGGGTTAGGACGCCTTATAACTACACCTTGTATACACTAGTGATCGCCGAAGGTATTAGAGATAGACCTTTGTATCTTTTATTTGTGGGATTGTGTATATACCATGTTATTCTATATGAGTTGTGTATGCTCACAGACACTCTGGACTATGTTCTTTTGTATTTCAGTATGATGCTTGTATCGGATTACGACATATACTAGTGATGTATAATCATATGTTCATGACTTTGGAATACTATGGTAATAATATACTGGAGGTGTATATGATGAATTTTGACTTGAGAACGTCAAAGACTAATTCATTAGAGATGTTCTCACTTAGAAAGATAACTTGAGATAGTTAAAACAAGAGAATGGTATTTAGTAAGAGAATTGGTATTAAAGCATGTGTTTATCATAGAGTATGACAATCTTAATAAGAAAGATGAACTTAAAACTAATAAACTAGAGATACTTAAGTAATGAATAAATTATATCACCTTAGACCATACACATATTTTGGGATAAAACTGCATGCTTATTTTAGGTTGTTTGGGTTGGGTTACTTAAATAACTTAAAATCCAGCTAATATGAAAGGATGATGCATTATTATGATTGTCTTCAAACTTCAATTAAATTCTTAATTGTTGGGTTTAAACGTTGTTGTTAAATATATTCTACGGGTCTTAGGTTGTTGTTGATGTCACGGACTTAGGTTATTCGTTGAAGGAAGATCTCAAGCGAAATTATATACATAATTCGTATGGTGTAGGTGCCATTTAGTGTTACTCTTTTACACCCTTATATTTAATATATATTTCAGTTAAGGGAGTTGTATGTAGTTCGGATTTTTCCCGAGTCAGGGATTGTATGAGATGTACTTATATTCTAGGATGGATATTATACGGTTGAGATATTTATTCCTGAGTCGGATTTGATTCTATTGGTAGTGATTGGTATCAGAGATGTTTTATTCGAATCAACATTTTATATTCTTGTATTGCATTTACTTACTTCGTTTTATTTATTTTGTTATGCTAAGAATGTTATCAAAAACTTTTTAGTACCGTGATTTTCGTTTTAGACCTGATCAATCTAGTTATGGATTTTACGGGGTATCACAAATGTGTGATGACTTGATAAGAATTTTTTGAAAAATATTATTAATTCTATTTAATGATCTTGAACTTTAATGACATTCAAATTTGAATAACCACGAGGTGAATGAAATTAATGAGATGGTCAAACTCATATAGGATATAATTGATGAAGGGGGTTACAAGACATGATAGTTTTCCTTGAAAGTTCCCGAGTTACAGTTAGTACACTAAGTGAAGCACTACTGTAAAAACAAAGGATATGTAAACATTGTACAGAAAAAGAGACATTTGAGAGAGGTGAGGACAAAGGCAATGAATGATTTGAATGAGAGGAAATAAAAGAAGAAATAAAGTAATGTAAACTAATTATTTTTTTGTCTAGGTTGTAATAATTTGATTTCATTTAGTTGGGTTAAACAATGTTATATCATCATTTAGTTGGGCATATATGAAGCAGTGATGAATTATTTTTTTTCTTTAACTTAATTTCAATTTAATTAATTATCATGTAAAATATAACATTATTACATTTGAGAAAGCCTTATATATGTAAAAATATGTTTGTAAATTAAGATATGAAATTTATTATTTGTGTATGAATATTGTAATTTGTATACATAAAATAGCACATGTTTACAATATGTCTTGTATAATAAACGACATACAGTGGCAATATACCATATGGAGTGGTGTTACGAAAAATAAACTTCAATATATGTGATGCTCAGTAGATACGGTGGCTTGCCATCATGTCTAATCTTAGTTGAGTTTCTAATTCAAGGAATAGTCACCTCGTGTTAGACCTATGGTTAGATCTCACTGTGTATTTAGTGATGCATCGGTAAGATGTCATTGTGTTTCTTGGAACATTGACTTGCCACATAATGTAATTTTAGAGAACTTATCAATTATGGATTAAGCATGGATTGCAATTAAAGTGGGTTGTCACCTGTATGTTATTTTTTTATAGTGTTAGTAATAAGTATATTATCAACTTGTGGTGGTAGGAAGGAAGCGGTGAGAAATCATTATGCTTGTATAGTGAAGACGGTTTGATTTCACCGGGTTACTATATTACGACAACATAATATACATCACCGATAACTTGCATCAACAATTAAAATATTAATAACATCATATAAAAAAATTGTATAGCAATAACAAATTCAAATTTGGATATCAAGACCCAAAACATCACCACAATTATATTTCAATGATTTACATATCTACTACAAGTTATATATCTACTTCCTTTACAAAAGTCATGCACAGAAAATCCTTCACAAAAGCTTCACATCAATTAAATATATGATTTCATTATAAAAAAAACTTTAGTTAGTCAATGGGAAAGTCCTTTTCATCATCCGATGAAATAACAATTGGCTCGTCTCTAGTTGCAACATTTGAGGGGGAAGTTATGAATTCATTTATATGTATCTTTAACAATATTTCCCATTCTAAATCATCCTTGTTGGTGTGATATCTGCAATAAATAAGAGTAGGTGGGAGTGGGAAAAATATCGTGCACTTTAATATAACCCACTGAACATTATAAATGTTATATATTAGTACAATTCATTTTTTCTTGGATGGGGATTTGGGTTTAGCATCAAAAAGAGAAAATGTTGGGGTCTGAATTTTATAAAATAACATAACTAGGACTTTGAGGGTCATCACCATTAGCTACCCAAAATTAGGCCCACAACGCATGTTTCTGTGGGGCGCATGAGAAAAAAGGCCTCTCCTCGTAGCATTCTATGGAATGAAATCTCAATATAGCCTCATCTCGATTCCCGTTAATCTGTAACACGTAAATATAACACCTCATATTTTTGGGTTTTTATAATTTAATTAATTCGGGTATTTTTAAATTATACGTGTGCCGTGATTTAATTTAATTAATTATTATGTGTTGATAAAAATATTAATCGGGAAATATAATGGTTAATATTTTTGAAAAAAAATTACTAAGTAAATAGTAAATAATTATTTTACGTCATATCAAGTGATATCGACGTGAGTGTGTTATATCTCAACAGGGAGTTGTGTGCAGACTATATGGAGTCGAGATGGGAAATTTATGTAGAGTGACTTGGATAGTGATTTCGAGTGACTGGTTGGTTCCGAATAGATCGAGATAGTCATAATAGAGTATCGGGGGTAGTAAATGGGTCCCGGAGCCCTTTTAGACATGATAGTGCACACATGGGGGTATTTTAAAATTTTGGGCTTGACCCGTTAGCCTAATTTCGAGATTTATGAATAAAAACCTAGGTTTAAGAGTTTGCGGTAGCCAAGGTTTATATTCTAAACCCTAGAAATTAAAATAAGAGAGAAGGAAGAAAATATGAGAGCTTTAGGAGCAAAAATCAAATGGGGGGTTTGGGAGTGTTATCACCAATTTGTCTTTAACAACGTGTAATCAGACCCTACGAATATATAAAGAAAAGTGATTAACTTGCTTTCAATTTAATTTACAGAAAATCATGTTCATATCATGGTAGGTATAGACAAATCCGTTTTGGGGGAGGGTTGTCACACGTAAATGGGATTTTTGGGAATGAATTTATAGAACTTGGATGTGATAATTAATCCATATAAAATCTGAGTATTGAACCCTATATGATGAATTGAATCTTGATAAAAAAAAATTAAGATTGATTCATAGAAATATGTGATTTTGAATGGTTCTTGTGAGGATTAAATAAATATTGAAATTGAATTAAGAAATTGATGAATCTGCCGGAAATTATGGTGACACTTTAAATGCATGCCATTTTTTGTAAATTAAATTAGATAATGGGAAATAGATTAAAAGAAAGATATGGATCTTTGATTTCTAATAATATTTGAATGAGGTCATTTGGACTTCTGTGGAGAGAGTTATATCTATTTTAGTAAAGGGTGTTTAACCTATCAAAATGCTTGAGATACACAAATTTTGGCGTCAATTCAAATGCATGCCATTTTCTTTGTAAATTGAATTAGACAGTGGGTCATATATGAAAAGAAAGATATGAATCTTATATTTCTAATAAGTATTGAATGAGGTCATTTGGACTTCTTTGTAAAGAGTTATAGCTATTTTAGTAAAAGGTGTTTAATCTGTCAAAATGCCCGAGTTATGCAAATTTTTGTGTCACTTAAATTGCATGCCATTTTCTTTGTAAATTGAATTAGATAATGGGACATATATAAAAAGAAATATATGGGTCTTATCTTTCTAATAAGCTTTGAATGAAGTCATTTGGACTTCTGTGGAGAGAGTTATAGCTATTGCAGTAAAGGGTATTTAATACGTCAGAATACCTGAGTCACGCAAATTTTGATGTCACTTCAAATGCATGCCATTTTCTGTGTAATTTGAATTAGAAAATGGGCCACAGAATAAAATAAGGGATAGATCTTAGCTTTCTAAAGAGATTTGAATGAGGTCATTTGGACTTCCGTGGAGAGAGTTATAGGTATTTTAGTGAAAGTCGTTTAATCGGTTAAAATATTAAAGTTGTGCAAATTTATTATTTACAAGAATTTTAATGGGATAAGGACCCTTGGGATTTGAATGGGAATTTCATATGGAAACAAGCCAATTGGGTAAATCCGGGTATTTTATCAAGATAATGATATGTTAATTATTCAATTAGTGTAAATTTAAATAAAATAAGAGTCAAGAAAATAGACTCGGGTATTATGGGTTAGTACTACGGGAGTTAGGCACGGGTTAGCCGAATTTAATTTAATTATATATACGGAAAATGTGATAATATAAATATATATATATATATATATATATATATATATATACTTTTGTGCTTTATAAATATCGGTGTTACATATTTATGTGAATACATACCCATCTAGTGCTATCATAAGCGGTTGCGCGATGTGGATGAATCCCCTGGCTAGTGAATGCAGGGAGAGTATAATCCCCAGGTCATATCTTCCGGTATTTTTATTGTGTGATTTTTTTTTCAAGGTGGGACGCTTTAGGTATGATTCGGTCTCACTCTAGGAAAAATATGACCGCCTCCACTACGTTTGCAAATGTATTTACCTATTTCGGTATGAGTGAACCGATTTATGGTAATCGGGTTAGAGTGAGCTTACCAAGGATGATTGCATTTTTTAGACAAGCATCCAGTGAGTTAGTGCCTAGAAGAATTGTTATTATACTCAACATGTGTGTGATTGCTGTAGTGTATTCATACGTATATAATAGTGCAGATAAATTATATACGGGTTCAAACTACAAAGTGTGAATCTAGTGGTTATATAAATAGTGTGGATGTTATATAATCAATTAAAGTGGAGAAGATTAACTAAGTTAAAGGGTAAAGTAACTTAGGAAATAAAATAACAAAATACTCGAGATAAAGTAAAATGCTATAGGGGTTGTAACATGACTTGTTAGGTGGAGTAGAATAACTAGTTAGGTTAGAAGATAAGCGTTAGGTGTGCACAATATATAAGGGTGAGTAATATCTCAAGAGAGTGCAACGCCCGCTTAAATATGAAAAGTGTTCATGCATATTTAAAGTATTGCATTTTAATTTCTTGCTAAATATTTTCAAAAAGATTTTTGGGCTCTAGCCCATGTCAAAATATTTTCCAAACTAATTTTAGGTGTCCATCCACATGGACACCAAACTTGATGATTCTTTTCAGGGATGCATAGCTACAACACCTGTGGAGGTTTACAGGATTTGAGTAGACACTTCAGTCATTCATTCCTTGATTAGGAGTTTCATTCCGTATTTCATTTGGGCATGTTCCCCTTTAGACTATTCAGTATTTCAGTTTATTTATTGGACTTTATGTGGATTTAGTTTATTATTTTAGACTTATAGTTGGAAATATTTTGGGAACCGACGGTTTATTTGGTATTATTTATTTATCTATATGTCGTGTGATTATTTCAGACAATATTATTTGTGTGGATGGTTTGGTTAATTTATTTTCGTTTTATTTCCGCATGTTGTTAAGTTAATAACAAGATAAAAATTTGGCACCGGCTTAATTTAACATGGGTGGTTAGTAATTTAAATATTTTTCGAGAGTGATGCTAAGAATGAACCGAATGCGATTCCTATTTATTTTAATAAAGGACTGATTACCCGTGATTAAAGTAGGCGGGGTGTCACAGTAAAATATTTCACTCCTTACAATATATATATTTTTTACTTTCATCACCCAACCCTCCTCCATTTATGATTACAATGTAACCGCAATTAACTTATAATGGAACATTAGGAATGTGATGGGGTTTTATTCCTATAAGTTTTTATAACATTTATTTATTAATAAATGTGTGTCAAGTTCATTTTAAAAATAGAATCATGTTTGTGATCATGACTTATATTTGTTTTAAATATATTGTGTAATTTCCATCAACTGGATTAAGTAGTAAGAAGATTGGGATTCCAGTTCTAGGTCAATTAAATAGGTTACAGCCTAGATATGGAGTTGATATTTTATCAAGTTTATCTTAATTATAGGAACCTGTTTGATGGTTCGAAAACTTTTTTAATAGTTCAAAAGGGATAGTATCGGTACATCAGGAATATATAGAATGGGAAAAGGGTGAGACTCAAGTCTAGGTGTTGACTAGAAGAGACTTTCACTATCTCACTTCGTTTAAAAAGTGTTCATAGATTCTTAATTCCTATTATTATGAGGATTGAAATGTGCATACAATTATTGCTTTGATTATTACGAGTGCAATCCAATTTGGGGGTTTTATATCTCCACAAGTTGATAAATCATTGTGTCTGCATGTCTAAGATCATATTTTGGAGGAATTTGTATCTGAAAAATTAACTGGATTCTAATACCCCTTTGATAAACTTATAAATTTTGATTCTACCAGTAAACCTAATCGGTGGATTATTTTCAATCAGATAGAGAATCAAATAAGTTAAGTTTGGGATCAAAGAATAAATAAGATGTTTCTGAAAATTAATTAGCGTCGAATTGAATTTCACCAAGCGGGTATTGTATAGTTTATGCAGAGAATCACATTATGCATTCCCTAACTTTGCATAGAAAGACTTAATTATTCGAGAAATTCTAAGATTATTAAATTGGAGTGCAACTATAATTATTTAGTAGAATTAACTATAGTTAAACGAGAAAGAAAATATATTATGGGAAGTAAAATGGAATTTTCATATTTTCGTTTGGAAGCTAATTTAATAATGGATTTACATATAGGTCATATATGAAACTATTTTTCATAAATAAGTCCTAATGACTTTTCAACCATCAAATAGGTCATATTCCTAAGTTTTGGGGTTTTTTCATAATTTTATCCTTTTGAAACCAATTCTGGGTACCTCGATTTGTCACTTGGGCCCAGACGAGTAGCCCAGTAAAGCACGGCCCAAAGTCTAGAGGCCTCACGCCTCAAATAGTTCAGTTATGATCGAGCCAATTACTAAAATCTTGTAAGGAGATATCCTAGGGATCATGGACTGACGTGGGGGAGTCCAACACCCCCACTCCCCGCAAATGAATATGTATATAACAAACCCTCCGCCTGGGTCAAAGGGCATGCATTATTATTCCTGTAAAACACTCCCCGGAGTAAAGAGAAATAATATTGAGAGCACCAATGTGGCGTAGGCATTCTTGCTGAACCACGTAAATTATGTGTTGTGTGATTGTCATTCCTTACATTCTTTATTTGTTCTGGTGATTGCCCTTTCTTGTTATTTTGTGTTGAACTTAATTGTCACCACAATTGGCGCTGTCTGTGGGAAACGTTTATCTTCCTTTAAGAAAGTCCTCACCAACAAATAATTTGGAATGTCTGGTCACATCAGTAATGTCCCTCAATCAGGGGACATTCAAGAGTAGCCTGCCCCTCGTAGGATCAGATCTGAAGTTCGACATTCAGATCCTAGGGCTCGCCCAGAACGGCAAGCCTCAAAAGAAATCCAAGGACCAGACAGGTCCATGCAGATATCCAGGATGATTGATGCCTATGAGGCCAGGCTCCAAGAGCAAGGGGAGGCCACTCACAAGCAAGAGGCTGAGAATGCTCGCCTCAAACGGAGATTGGAGAAGATGGACAAAGAACTCCATCGTAGCACCAGGAAACGTCAATATCGCACTCCTAGCCCTCATGCAAGCAAGTCTCGTAGCCGAGGAAGGAGCCCTAGATGTGGATCTCAGAGATTAAAAAAACACAGATCGGATGATGACTTGCTCGAGGAACAGTGACCAGCTCACGGTTACAGGATTCCAGTTCGAGAAAATGATGACATACGAAATTTGGTCCGGAGAAAAATAGACCAACACCCAGCACATCGGGGTGCCAGATCGACCAGAGAGCTAGCCAGGAGAGCTCTCAGGACCCAGATGAAATCCCCCTTTTCAAGGGAGATGGAAGAAGAAGAAGCCCCCAAGAGGTTCGCAATTCCTAGATTCAAGATCTACGACGGAAAAACTGACCCTATCGATCATGTTAGGAAGTACAGGCAGGCCATGACTGTTGATACCAAATTTAATCTGCTAACGTGGACCCATCATTCGAAGATACGTGTCAACCAACGTGGCAATTACAAATACTTCTACCGATCAACTCACTGCCACCGAGCTACTCAAGCGCCACGAGCAACTCATACATTCCGAACAGCTCAAGCGTACTGATCAACTTAGCCTCCCCGAGCAACTCATGGGCCCCGAGCAACTCATGCGTGTCGAGCTACTTAGGCGGTCCGAGATACTTAGCGTACAGAGCATCCAAATCAAGAGAATCAAAGAGATGACTGCGCATTAAATGCTCATTATTATCGTACAGATGTATATGTCTACTAGATAACAGCGCATTTTCCTTTCACATGTACAGACTCAAGGCTATAAATACATTGTAACCTCCTCATTAGAAGGGGACTCTGGATCTCTTGGTAAACCCCTTATCGAGAATTCCAGTCAAACAGTCAGCAATACAAAAACAGTGGACGTAGGCCATTCTTATAAGGCTGAACCACTTTAAAAATCTTTTGTCTCATTTATTTTATCTGTGATAGATTAATTAGAGATAATCTAATTTTTTACATCAACAATGATCCTATGGAACCATAGGGACGCCCTAATGTACCTGATCTTTCCATCGAGCTTGAACGATGTGACCCAACAGTGATTCTAGAGGCTCCCTCACAGATCCATCAGTAGCTTTGAGTCCCTGGCAAAGCTCTTCACGGCTTGCTTCATTACTAGTAGCTCCCATCTGAAGAGGATGGATGCCTTGTTAACAATGAAGAAAATGCCTAAGGAAAGCCTTCGAGACTATTTAAAAAGGTACTGGTAGTTGTTAAACGAGGCCGAGGAATGCTCAGAGAAGGTAGCTGTGGCATCTTTTAAGATTGGCCTACCCGCTCTTTCCTCTTGCACCAATCCCTCACTAAGAAGGAGGCCACAACCATCGATGACCTAATGGCTTGCATAGAAAAGTATGCCAAAGTTGAGGATGTAACCGCCTATGTGCAGAGGAGAATGGTCAATCTAAGCTCACTGCCAAGGGCAACGACAAGGCTGAGAACCAGAAGAAAGGAAACAAGAATGGGGGTAAAGGTGGTTCTAAGAACGAAAATAGAAGCGATGCCTCGAAAGTATTTCAGGCAGTGAACACTATCTGTAGAGAACTAATCTACAAGATCCTAGAAAAAAATCAAGGTGAACCATTCGTTAAATGGCCCAAAAAGATAAAAGGAGATCCCTTAAAGAGAAATAATGCATTGAGATGCACTTTTTACAAGGAAGGAGGGCATAAAACTGAGCACTACAAAGATCTTAAGTCTCACCTTGAAGAGTTGGCCCAGACTGGCCACCTGAATGAGTTTGTGGAGAAGAAGGCAGAGAAGGTTGCTGCTAACGGAGACACAAGGCTCGATAACCTTCTCGAGGAAGATGCTGGCCATGAGTCACAGTGATTCATGAGGCATCGGATCCGAAATAGATTCCAGGAAATTCAGCCAAGATGGAAGTAAGAAAGCTTACGGAAGTAATGCAAGCTTTTTAAATCGATCCAGGAAAAACACAGGCAGGAAAGCATCGGCGAATAGGTGACATCGACTACAGCAAACACATCGTGTTCACGGATGAAGACTTAGTGGGAATGAGAATCCCACATCATGATGCCTTGATCATTACACTCGGGATAGCAAACTATGATGTTGACAAGTTGCTCATCGACTAGAGAAGCTCATCCGAAGTAATATATCTCAACCTGTTCAGGAAATTGAAGTTAAGTGTCGCCGACTTGAAGGAAACCATTGTCCCTCTAGTTGGCTTCGCTGGAAAAGTGACCATCCCTTTGGGAAAGATCGTACTGCTAGTAAGGGCAGGAAGTGTCTCCAAGATGATCAAGTTTCTGGTAGTCGACATTGACTCGCCCTATCAAGCTATCCTTGGCAGAGCGTGGATACATGCGATGAAGGCCGTTCCCTCGACCTACTATTAGAAACTCAAATACGTGACTGAGCAAGGAGTAATGGAGATCAAGTGATGACAAGAAGGTGCTTCTCGCTCAGTCACGTATTTAATTCATCATTCGCCCAAAACCAGAGAAGAAGGTCGATAAGGCCAAAGAGAAGGCTGAGGAACAAGAAGGTTTGATACCTTCAAAATAGCAGCTAAAGTATGGAAGACCTGGAGTGGAGGAGACCAGGCTCCTGCTCTCTGAGTGGGTCATCGAAAACCTGGAAGAGGTCGCAGCCGGTGGCAGCAAAGAATGCAAGATGTTCTTGATTGGAGCCTCTCTCACAGATCGAGAGAAGAAAGAATTGATGGTACTCTTGAGGAACAATCTGGATGTTTTCGCATGGGAACCTTACGAGTTGCCTGGTATTGACCCCAGTGTGGTTTATCATCGGTTGCACATCGACCCGACTTTCAGGCCTATCGCGTAGAAGGAACGATGAACTTCACCCGAGAAGGCCAAGGATGTAGAGAAAGAAGTGGAGAAGCTGTTGGATGCAGGATCCATACGGGAAGTTCAATTCCCTAAATGGCTATCCAACCCAGTAGTGGTTCCAAAAAGCAATGGGAAATGGAGAGTTTGTATTGACTTCACTGACCTTGACAGGGCATACCCCTCTCTTGAAGATCGACCAGTTACTGGACGCCACAGCAGCTCATGAAAGAATGAGTTTCCTAGACGCATACTCAGGGTACCACCAGATCCCTCTGTATGTACCAGACCAAGACAAGACAGTGTTCATCACCACCGTCGGATTATATTATTACAAAGTTATGCCCTTTGGGATAAAAAATGCAAGGGCAACCTACCAGGGGATGGTCACCAAGATGTTTAAAGACCAAATGGGAGATACCATGGAAGTATACATTGACGATATGCTCGTCAAGAGCAGACAGAAAGAAGACCACTTCTCGGACATATCAATGACCTTCAAAATCCTCAAGAAATACCAAATAAAGCTCAATGCGAGCAAGTGTTCCTTCAGTGTCCAGTCAGGAAAATTTCTCGAGTACTTGGTTAGCGAGAGAGGCATTGAAGCCAACTCGATGCAGATTGATGCAATCAACAAGGTGAAGTCTCCCCGCACGATAAGAGACGTATAAAAGCTCACGGGCATGCTCTCCGCCTTGAATCGGTTCATCTCGAAGTCATTCAAAAAGTGCCAGCCATTCTTCCAGCTATTAAAGAAAATCAAAACAGTGGAGTGGAACCAAGATTGCTCGAAATCATTAGAGGAGCTCAAGGCTTATCTCACCAAACCACCCTTGCTCGTAATACCTAAAGATAATGATTCCTTATACCTATACCTTGCAGTTTCTAGCCACACTGTCAGCTCTGCACTAGTATGCGAAAGAATGAGAATCCAGCACCCAGTTTACTATGCGAGCAAGACCCTCCTGAACGTCGAGCAGTGATACCTGCCTCTGAAAAAACTCGCCTTTTCACTAGTGGTAGCCTCGAGGAAATTGAAGCACTACTTCGAAGCTCACTCTATCATCATCCTTACATCACACCCCCTTAAAGCAATCATGCAAAAAGCGGATCTATCCTGCAGACTGTCAAAGTGGTCAGTCGAGATCAGGTGATTTGACATCTAGTTTCAACCAAGGAATGCAATTAAGGGGAAGGTCCTTGCCGACTTCATCATGGAATTTACAGGAGATCATCCATACGACCAACTTTAATCCGTGGGTCAAAGGGAATATCATTCGGCACAAGGTGTTTGGCGACTGTTTATTGATGGAGCCTCCAACTCCAAGGGGAAAGGAGTAGGCATTGTGCTCGTTACCCCAGAAGATATAATCCTCGTGCAAGGAATCAGGCTCGAATTTAAAGCCTCTAACAATGAAGCAGAATATGAAGCATTAATAGCAGGCCTGCAGAAGGCACAGGCATTGGGGGCAAAGCAACTCCAGGTGTTCGACGACTCATAACTGGTCTCCAATCAAATAAGCGTAGACTTGAATGCGAGGGATGAAAGAATGGCAGCCTACCTCACCTTAGTAAATAAATTAATGTCTAACTTCGAGCAAGTCAGTGTCCAGCAGTTTCCCAAAGGACAAAACAGTCATGTCGACGCCCTAGCAGCCTTGAGCTCAGCAATCAACTCTGACTTAAAGAGAACAATTCCTATCGACTTCCATGCCCAGCCGAGCATCAACCAGAGCGACGAGCTGCCAGACATAGACCGTGTTCTCCAGATTGAACCAGCACCCAGTTGGATGGACCCCCTATAGGACTATTTAAAAGATGGTGACCTATCAGACGATAAGAAGGCCGCTCATCAGATAAGAGTCAAAGATGCCCGCTTTCACTTATCTCCTGAGGGTAAGCTGTATAAAAGATCTTTTACCGGCCCTTACATCCAATGTGTTCATCCAAAGGACGTCGAGAAAGTTATGCACGAGCTTCATGAAGGAATTTGTGGGAGCCATATCGGGGGCAGATCGCTAGCATTCTGAGCAATGAAGGAAGTCTATTGTTGGCCATACATGCAGAAAGATTTTGGGGTATATGCTCGCAGGTGCGAGAAGTGTCAACTACATGATCCTATGGTTCACTAACCTGTCAGCGACGTAAAATCACTTACTGACCCCTGGCCTTTCGCCCAAAGGGGAATGGACATCATAGGCCCTCTTCCTACCGCTGTCAGTAATCGCAAGTATTTATTGGTCACGGCAGACTACTTCACCAAATGGATTGAGGCGGAGCAACTAGCAAACATCAAAGACGCAGATATGATGAGATTCATATGGAAAAACACAATTACTTTCTTTGGGATCCTCAGGACCATCATCACTGATAACGGAACCCAGTTTGAGAGTGGCCTCTTCCAGAGTTTCTACAGGGACCACGGGATCAAGCACCATTTCACCTCGGTAGCATAACCTCAAAGAAACGAACAGGCTAAAGCTTCCAACCAAACAGTGATTGATGGACTGAAGAAGCGATTAGAGCGAGTCAAAGGGGCATGGGTGAGTGAGATCCCACACATTATATGGGCTTACCGCACTACCCCACAGCGAGCAACTAGGGAAACACCATTCACACTAACATATGGTATGGAGGCAATCATTCCCTTGGAAGCTGGCCTCCCCACCATGAGTTCCACCCTGGTCGACCAAGGCCAGAACGATGCAGCATTACTTGCTAAACTTGACCTGGATGAGGAACGAAGAGAACTAGCTCTAGTGAAACAAGCGGGCTATCAGTAACAGCTAGCGAAGAACTATAACAAAAAAGTCAATCCAAGAACATTCCAGGTTGGGGACTACGTCCTAAAGAAATTTCTTGGTAGCGCAGTAAAACCATCAGATGGCAAGCAAGGTCCAAACTGGGAGGGACTATTCAAGGTGACAAGAGACAACCTGCAAGGAGCCTATCACTTAGAAACACTAGAGGGCAGGGAGATACCCCGAGCTTGGAATGCAGCCAACCTAAAGAAATTCTACTTTTAATTTTCTATATTGGTCTTTTATTACATTGTTGAAATTGGCAATTCATTTTTCATTATTTTTTGTTTAAATAAAAGATTATTTGGCAGTGGCATTCTATGAAGTGTTAATTTTTTATGATGAACTTTATAACGTGCACATCCTTTCCAAGCGACAGGCGTCCTTTTCAACATATAAAATCAGGGTGTTACCCTCCTCAAGTTTTCATTATAAAACACAAAAAACCTCCCAGCATTTCCCCTGGCAATATATGAAGCCCTATAGGGGACCCTTAGGCAGCTCGGCTAACTCAGGTTGGTCACCAAACAAGGTTTGTCTCAAAAACCTGCTCGGATAGAACATCGAGCGCCAGGTGTGTCCTCGTCATTGCCACACTTAGGCCTAAGGGGGTGTGATGATACAATCTAAAAGGTAAAGTGGGGTAGAATGGTATCTTATAAGCATACTGGACTGGGAGGACATTCACTCGATAAAACAACTCTAGTCGGCTAATAAGAGCCCAAGATAGTTAAAAAATCAATGAAGTAGAAAACACAATACACATGTTTAGTCGGCGAATTGCCCAAAATATAAATATTTTATTACTTCATCACGTTTACAAAGAGTTGCATTGAATCAAATAAATCCTAATGAGGATTAGGCCTCTGAGCAAGATAATCAGGTAATTGTGCTCTTCGTCCATCGTCTAGGTGAGGAGCTAACTCCAACTCTACTTCATTTGCATCTGGCTCCCGTAGATGCCTGGGAATAATATTTATGGGGACCCACTGGTCATCCCTCCTGAAAGGGTTGGGCATCAGAGTCGAAGGAGAGACTCATGGTGATACCAGAGGACTGAGTTCCTGGGGACTTTCATCTCCCTAACAGCATTCAATCATCCCCTAATAAAGGATATCTCTTTAAACTCTACCAACCTCATCGGAGCATCTGCCCAACCCTGATCATAACCGTTAGCCCACACTCGCTGAGGACCTTTCTTGAACAAGTGCCTTAGCAGTGTGACATCTCTTTAGAGCTCGGCACCTATCACGTATGCTCGACGAACATCTCCTCGAATCTCATCCATCTCCCTAGTTGGACCCCCAGTATATGTACTAGCTCGCGGACCAGCCTATGAAGAGTAACCTCGCAAAACTTGAGGGGTGGCACTCGGCGCTGTACATCCCGCGGACCAGCCAATTAAGAGGAACCTCATAAAATTTGAGGAGCGATTGTCGATGTATGCTCTCTAAGTCACAACACCTCCCTCCTTAGAGTTTCATTCTCTTATTGAATAACTTCTCCGACTTGATTGATCTCGGAGGCATCCAAAAGCTTAGCTCTCAAAGCATTCACTTCCTCTTGAACGGAAGCACCAACCTCTTCCATCTCCTGACACATATCCTTCAGTTTGGCAACGAGTCTTGATTGGTCTTTAAAGCTATGGTTCCTCGACCTAAGGGACTTGCAAATCCTTACAAAAGCTTGGCGAAATTGGTTACTACTATTAGGACAAAGAATCCTTCTCAGTTGAGAAGTGGCATGTATGCATTCATCAACATCAACCAGCTATAAGCCATACAAGAATTAAAGACCAAAGAAATCAGTATGCAAAAAGGAAATAGATTTCATTTCATTAAAGAAAAGGTTCTAAGCACATTAATGAAAGAAAGGAAAGAACAACAAAAGCAAAAAATACAAAGAGTTCCCTAGAACAGGCGAGCTGGTAACCTCAGTTTCCTCCGAGGTCGCTGGTTGTTTCTCCTTGTCTACAACAGCAGGAACACTTCCCTCGGATGGAGCGATTACTGTCCCCTGGACAGAAGGAGCACCAGCGGGGACGGTCTGGGTAGCAGGAACACCTTCGTCAATGGCAAGAGAAAGTTCCTCATCCACAACAGGCTTAGGGCCTGGTTCATGCTCATCACACAGTGGTGAATTAATGTCCATCTCAGCAGTCAGAAGATCCTTGTTCCAACCCTTCTTGAAGTTCAGTCGGGTGATGTAGTCTATCTGAACATCAGCATCCTCGTACGCAGCAGCCCACTCGGTATTGTACGAGCTCTCCTTAATGGTGACTGCCTCGAATTCCACCTTTTTCACCTTTTCACCTTATTCTCCTCCACCACAGCCAACTTTCTCGTGCAGACTAGGTCGTAGAACTGCCTCAACTCTACAAGCTCCTTGGTCGTCGCTTCTTTCACTCGATTGGATTCAGTCAAGGGAGGTCGAAAAACCTCTGGGCAGCATTGGCATTCTTCAAGCTGACCTCCAGCTAGTCATTCCTCTTCACCAGCTCGTCACGACTGCGGTAGAGGACGGCGAAGTCGGTCATAAATTACAAAGGAAAGAAATATTAACGAGCGAAATATTAAATGGAATGTTATAAAAAATAGAGAAGTAAGAGAAGACTTACCAAGGCTAGCCTCTGACATGCCTTCAGAGCTAACTGGTCAGTCCCCATCACCTTCTGATGATCAGTCGGCAAAATCGCTCTTTCGAGCAGTGCAGGAGATAACTGAGGGGAGAGGGCAACAGAGGCCCCCTCAGGCAAAGCAGACACGGGCACCAGAGCTTGCCCCACCTTCGTCCTCACCTCCTCTCTTCTCCTCTCTTCTTCTCTCTTTTTCCTCTCCTTCTCAGCTCTCTTTCTCTCCTCCACCTTCTTTTTCTCCTCCTCTTTCTTTCTCTCCCTCTCCCTTAGCAGAACCTCCTCTCTGTTCTTCTTCTCCTGCTCATGAGAAGTAGACTAAGAGCCAATGGCATCATCCCCACTTCCAGACTTCTTCTTCTTCGACCGGTGAGACAGAATCACGTCATCATCATCATCATCATCTCGGATCAGATTCTTCCTGGGAGGAGCCATGTATTCCTCACTAGAACAACTTGATTCACTCGAAGACTCTTGAGCCTCTGAAACCTCTTCTGAGCTGGAAGATTCTTCACCACCACGGCTCTTCTCGCTAGAATTACCTTCAACACCACCCCTATTAGCACCCTCGCTCTCCTCACCAGAGTTGTTTTCCTCCTCGTCCAATTGGATAGGATCGGCAGCAACCTCTTCGGTCATGTCTAGCTCAGGAATGCTATCCACAGGTCGTGCAATAAAATTGGACCCAATGTTCTTGTATTCCAGAAGGAACACCGCTGAACGAGGGTGTTCACCGTTAGCCAAGAGCTCCCTGATTATCAAAGCTTTGACCAACTCAGCAGCTCGGATCTCATTGAGAGCAGGCTCCGAATTCTTTATCTTCGCTGAAAAGAAAGCAAGTAAAATATGAGAAAAACATGCATGAACAGAGTACCAATGGGTAAAACAAAAGTTATGCCTACCTATGAATTACTCCTAATAAAAAGGAATCACAATTCTACTAGGCCTCGACCCTTCATTATGGGGAGAAAACTGCTATTTTTGTGCGATAAACCCCTCATGCCAGTAGTCCTTATGGGAATCTGGTAAATTCACTACCAATACCCTATCAGGACTCCTGGCCTTAAGGTACAGAAGACCAAATCTTGTTCGAGAAAAAGAATAGAAGAAGCAGATTTCAGCAAGCCCTAAATTGGTGCCATAGAACTGATTTATTCTATGTACACCATTAATAATTTTCCAGACATTGGGTGAGCACTGTGCAGGGACTATATTGAAGTAACAAAAAAAGTGCAAAAACAAATTATTTGGGGGAAAAGTAAGACCCCCTGGGACAATAAGAGAACATGAATTCAGTGACCATCCTCAACTTCTCTAACATTACGAGGGACAGGGGCACACTCGATGTCTACCCGATTTGGAATGTTATAAACTTCATAAATTCAGATATCAATCTACTGCCTATTTTCTTCATTGAAAACAAAAACCCTAGTAGCAGATGCAAAGAAATTCCAACATAAAAAGCAAAGAGAAGAAGTAATAAGAACTTACGAAGTAAAGACTTAGCTTGGGACGATGCAAAATCACAACCAAGGATGATGAAAAGATGAGAAAGAAGCTTGAAATTGGAAGACGAGACCTAGAAATGAGAGAGCTGCCGCGGAAGCTTGTAGAAAACTAAAGAGTGTGGAGAAATTTGAAACTACAATAGAAAAAGACCTCTCCGAAGATGTTTTAAACCTTTTTAATCATAGCACACAGGCAACGAGGTGGTCTGCCGCCTAAATCAGTTCAGAAAGGGCGCTTCGATCTTGAAGAGTGTTGCAAAACGCATAGAAGATTGATGATTCTCTCACCAATGTTGTCACAAAGATAAAGCAATATATTGATTGATTATGCATGCCCATTGATCTTCAACTTATGTCTCTCATTAACAACTTTATGTTGAGAGCTTTCTTTTAAATTATCAACCAAGCTAGATAATTTTTCCCTTTGCTATATATATCATTTTTTCAATGCCTCAATACATTTAGACTCTTTTACTATAATGCAAATGGAGGCTATTTACGCAAAAATGTTTTGTTTTTCACAGTGTGAGTCCATTGCTAATAGCAGACAACCGTATGAATATTCTTACATTTTTTTATATCCGGGCAATGGATGATCATGCACAAGCTCGATTTCTTATAAGAGAGGTGACTAAAATTAATAAGACAACATCAAATCTCACCACACGAGTGCAATGTGAAGAAGAAATCCTCAATATTTCGTGAAAAGTGTGTGCAAGAAGGCAAATATATGAGGCAATCATAGAAATATATATCATAAACAAGCATTAATGTGCACAAGTGAAACGAAGTCCGTATTAACTACTCATCGCAAGCCACATGGACATGAAATGAAATACTGATCTGAACACATCAAACACAATACATATATGGACAAAATTTATTAAAACCTTTCTAACCTTTCCCTTTTTTAAAAAAATAAAAATATTTTTAAAATTTTTAAGAAAATATCTACACAATATAATCTAGTTCATAGGTAAAAAGATAGGCATGATATGCAACCTAAAGTAGATAGAGGACTTAAATATCAATCAATGGAGAAAATCCCAATGGATTTCCTAATGTTTTCAAAACTAAGGGCATCTAGAGGTTTGGTAAAGATATCGGCCAATTGTTGATCGGAGCCTACGAAGATTAAGGAAATGATTTTCTCTTCAACCAATTCTCGAATAAAATGTTCGCGGATCATAATATGCTTAGTTCTAGAGTGTTTCTCTTGCATCCATCTACATATCCTACCCAATCGACATCCAAATAAGCCGATATACAATCATTGGTGTCGAACGAATACCAAATCCCAAATGACAAGGTCCCACTAACATATTCAATGATACTCTTAATAGCAAGAAGATGAGACTCTTTTGGGTCTGCTTGATAGCGAGCACAAACTCCTACACTAAAGGAAATATCCAGATGGCTAGCAGTTAATTAGAGTAAACTACCTATCATACTCCTAAAGAGAGTGTGCTCTACATCCTTTCCTTCGGTGTCCTTACTAAGTTTGACCAAAGAACTCATTGGAGTACGTGCATGCTTAGAAGATTCTAAATTAAATTTCTCTACAAGTTCTTTTTCATACTTAGTTTGGGACAAAAATATCCCTCTATCGAGTTGCCTCACTTGAAGACCTACAAAGAAGGTAAGCTCATCGACCATACTCATCTCAAATTCATCTTGCATTTCTTTTGAAAAAGTTTGAGTATATTTATCACAAGTAGATCCAAAAATTATGTCGTCGACATACACTTGGGAAACAAAGATCGCATTCTCATCTCTACGAACAAATAATATCATGTCTACCCCCCTCTCAAAAATCCACGAGAAAGGAGGTAAGAGGTGAGCCTCTCATACCAAGCACGGGGCGCTTGTTTCAAACCATATAATGCTTTCTTCAAAAAGAAGACATGACTAGGATACTTAGGATACTCAAACCCTTTAGGTTATTCAACATAGACTTCCTCCTAAAGGGTTCCATTTAAAAAGGAACTTTTGGCATCCATTTGATACAATTTGAATTTAAGATGACATGCAATGGCTAGTAAAAGACGAATTAATTCTAACCTAAAAATCAGAGCAAAATTCTCATCAAAGTCAACACCTTCTATTTGGGTGTATCCCTGGGCAACCAACCTAGCTTTGTTACGAACAATGACACCATTTTCATCCATTTTATTTTTTAAAATCCATTTAGTACCAATGACGTTAGTATTAGTAGGCCTAGGCACTAATTCTCAAACATCATTTTTCTTAAATTGAAACAACTCTTTTTGCATGGCATTAATCCAATGTTCATCTTTTAACGCTTTTTTAAAAAATTTAGGTTCAATTTTAGAGGTATAACAAAAATAAGTAACCTCATTTTCTAGTTGCGCCCTAGTCTTGACACCTAATTCGGGATTTCTTATAATTTTGGAGGGGTCGTGACTTTTACGAACCCATGAAGACTGATCCTTTGTTGCAATTATAAAGTCTATCGAGTCATTGTGCAACTCGATGTTTTCAACATCGGGGGGTACATCACACTCACAAGGGGAATCTTCTGCATCATCAACACATGTAGCTAGAGCATCATCTTTTATGACTACATTAATTGATTCCATAACTTTAGAACTCACTAAGTTGTAAACTCTAAAAGCTCGAATATTTTGAGAATAACCTAAGAAAATACCTTCATCACTCCTTGAGTCAAATTTACCTAGAAGTTCTCTATCTCTAAGGATGTAACAACGACTCCCAAAGACTCTAAAATACGCTAGATTTGGTTTATTTGCAGTCCACAAACTCATATGGAGTTTTGTTAGTATTAGGACGCAAGTATACCCTATTCAGGGTATGGCAAGCGGTGCTTACCGCCTCTGCCCAAAACCTATGAGGCACTTTCCTACAAAGTAGCATCGATCTATCCATTTCTTGGATCATTCGATTCTTTCTCTCAATAATACCATTTTGTTATGGGGTTCGAACGGTCGAGAATTCATGCTTAATACCAACTTCATCACAAAAAGCATTCACACCGGATTCCTTAAATTCAATTCCATTATCACTTCTAAAGTGATTTATTGTAACACCGTGTTGATTTTGAAGGACTTGACATTTAACCGTTAGAAATTTAACAGTATCGAACTTTTCTCTTAGAAATCCTACTATAGAGTCTCTAGAAAAGTCATCTACCATCACTAAGATATATCTGTTTCCTCCTATACTCTCGGTACGACTGGGACCCATAAAATCCATGTGAATCAATTCTAAGACATAAGAGGTGGTTATAGAGTTCAACTTTCTATGAGGGCTTTTATTTTGTTTTCCTAGTTGACAAGGTCCGCAAATTGAGGAGGTTGGTTTTCCTAAGGACGCTAAGCCTCTGACTAGGTCTTTCCTAACTAGACGATCGAGATCTCTAAAGTTGACATGACCTAGCCGTTGATGCCAAAGATCGGCAGACGAGACATTGGCACTATTGAAAACTAAGGAGGATTGTAGAGCAATTCCATAACAATTATCATTAGTCCTCACACCTTGTAAAATAGCCTCACCCAATTTATCATACACAGTGCACTCCGATTGACTAAATTTAACATCAAGGTTTTCATCACATAGCTGGCTAATACTTATCAAATTGGCCTTGAGACCATCAACATAAAGGACATTTTCAAGTTTAGGAAAATCAATAATTTCAGTAGACCCTCTACCTATAATTCGAGATTTGTTTCCATCCCCAAAGGTGACCTTACCATCTATATAGTTTTCAAGAGTGGTAAACAAAAATTCATCACATGTCATATGTCTGGAACATCCACTATCAAAGTACCATTGGGAGGTATTTTGAACCTTAAATTCAATATGAACAACAAAAATTTTATTGGTATTATCTTTCTTAACCTATGCTTGAGTTGTGTTTTTCCCGTTGTTGACTCTAATCTTTTTATAAGAATTATTTTTTAGATTCATAGAAAACCTGAGAAATTTTTCCATTAAATATTTCGAAGTATTAACTAGATTTTCAACTTGGTTATTAAGGCTAGCAAAGGAGCTATAGTGTAGAATAGGAGTAGTAAAATAAGAATTCTTCCCAAGATTGTAATAAAAATCTCTAAGGTGACCCCTTTTGCGATAATAAGTACGTACATAGGGTTGGTTTGGAGTCACTTTTGTGTATTGCTTAGGAGGACTTCTTTTAGATAGATTAAGTCTTGGAGAGTTTGTTTTAGTAACAAACTTGTCTACGGGTCCATATTTAATGTTGGATGACTCACCTTCCTCATAACCTATGTCCTTTCTCTCTTGATAACCTTTCTCCTTATATTCTAAAATGGGACCTAGAAATAATTTTCCCATTCTTCGTGAATTATCTTCGAGTGTGACTTTGACTTCACGAAAAGACTCGAGATCTTTCTCAAGTTGGACAATTTTTGCTTCAAGAGATTCTCTAATCTCTAAGGACTCAAGAAGATCTTTGTTGACACATTCTAAGGAGTGAATTAAGTCATATTTTTCTTTACCTACAAAGATAAGCTTCTCAGAAAGAGATATCTTAATCGCCTCGAGTTGACTAACTAGAGCCTTCTTCTCCTTCAGGCGTTTCAACTCTTTTTCTAATGTTAACACTTTAAGTGTTAATCTATTATTTACCTTTTGAATACGCATGGATTCGGTGTACAACTCTGTATAGGCGGATTGTAACTCACTTTCATCAACATCACTCTTATTTTCTTCTACATCACTACTTTCAGATTGACTGGATAAGCCCTCAAGTTCATGCTTTTAATTGTCAACTTTAGGAAGTGACTCACTTGAATCACTAGCATGAATTGCCATAAAAGCAATGAAATTATTTCTAGAAGGGATAGAGTCATCGGAGTCTTCAGACTCAATCACACTATCTCTTAGAGTAGCATTATAAAAGGACTTTTCTTTACCTTGTCTCTTAAGTTTAGTGGGGCACTCATATGCTCTATGACTACGTCCTTTACACTCAAAACATCTCTCTAAATCATCCTTTTTAAGGTTGTCTCTCTTAAAATTCTAAGTATCCTGATTATTAAAACTTCTATTACCTTTGTTTTTGTTGTTCTCAAATTTTGAGTTTTGCCTTTTGAACTTGAGAAATTTTTTTAACTATTTAGCAAATAGGGTTATATCATCAGGATCGATATCAGACTCATCGAACTCAGACACTTATTCTTTCTTTACTTTCAAGGCTACACCCGTATCTTTGGTTTTGTTATCTTTAGGAAACATATCTAATTCATATGTTTGAAGATCACCAACAAGATCTTCAAGTTTTAAAGTATTTATTTTTCCTAAGGAATTAAGAACTGTGACTTTTGGAATGAAACGCTTAGGAAGACATCTAAGAATTTTCTTGACTACACGATCTTCGAGAATTTTATCACCTAAGTTAAAGAAAGAATTAACAATATCAGATATATGAGCATAAAACTCATTAAAAGTTTCAGTTTTTTTCATAGTGATGGTTTCAAATTGGGTTGTTAAGTTTTGAAGTTTAGAAGCTTTAACCGCACTCGTTCCCTCATGAGTAACTTGGAGAATATTCCAATCCTCCTTTGACGTCTCACACGCCATTATACGAAGAAATTCATCGAGAGTCAAAGCATTAAATTAGGCATTTAAACCTTTAGAGTTAAAGTTACACAATTTTAATTCATCCTCACTCCAATCCCCTATGGGTTTTAAAACAGTTTCTTCTCCAATAACTGTAGTAGGTGGAGAGCATCCCTTTTCAAAAGCTACCCAAACACGTTCATCAATAGATTTTAATGAAGATTTCATACTTTCTTTTCAATAAGTATAATTAGTTCCATCAAACATGGGATGTCTATTCGATGAAAAACTATCCATATAACCTCCAGGATTCATCTAATTAACTTTTAGAAACTAGCTCTAATACCAATTTGAAGTTACAAGGTTATATAGATTTAAATTATTTCGTAGAATACACACACCACACCATTATAAAATTAGGCAAAGATAAAAATATTCCAATTTTTGTATTCTTTGCAAATTCCTAAGTGAGCAAGTACAATTATCAAGTGGGAATTTTCAATTTAAGTAAGAGATATAAATTAAGCCGAATTTTATCCTTTTAGCCTACACATGCATCTAGATGATTATGCAATATGAAATAAGAGATCACAACCACAACACGCCGATGTAAGAGGAAAACCCAAATGGGAAAATCCTCGAACGGCTAGGGCTAGACAAATTCACTACAAATAAAGGTTTTACAAAGGGACTCAAAAGACTTACATACTTGACTCACTAAGACTTGATGATGTCGTCTCCTCTACCTCTATTTGTAGTAAGCGAATATCCAACGCTTTGCAAAACACTACCCGTGTCTCGATATCCACCGAAAGACAAAGAACTATCTAAAATCAACTAGGACGCAGAAATCCAACGCATATGTCCATGATGAATTCAAGGTAGAAAGTATGGGGTTTTGGATCTTCAATGGGTTCACTAAAAATCAAAATGTGTTGGATAAAGTTTTTGTTAAAAAGGATAATATCAAAAATGATCTTTTTTAAAGTGTTAGTTCCTTGTTCAAAAACTGTATTTTCGTCCACTATAGGGATCTGAGAAAAGTAGTGAACTAAAACAATTAATAAAATAAACTGCTGAAAAATTAAAAAAAAATCATAATTGAGAGAACTCATTCGAACGACTATGTTCGAACGAGTTTACTAATAATAAGTCAGGGAATTATAAGTCGAGTCGTTAGAAACTTCATTAGAACATATTCGTTCGAACGACATATCTAACGAAACTTCTAACGATAATTTAGAGAATTTTTGTAAAGGTTCGTCAGAACCAAGTCGTTAGAACCAGGTCGTTCGAACGACCTGGGCTGACTTCGAACAAAAATTTTAATTTTTATAAAAAATGATTAAAATTAATCAGAAAAATTTCCATAAATTAAAATTAACTCCAACACATAAAATAATATTCGGGTCATATGCCTTTTGGAAAAAGAGACTGAGAAGGCAATTGGATGATGCGTGAAAAGTCGGATGCCCAAATTCTTCATGGATGTCAGATGTATGAATCGGTATGACCCAAAGATGTTTTGTCCAATGGAATATAGCCAATACTACAAATGACTCGATTGGAAATTTGTCCTTACAATTTATATGTTCTTCTTACGCTCATGCTCACATGATGTATATATGTCGTGCTCATGTCATGTTATCCATGTATATTATTTTCTCCATCGTGATCATTTTCTCGTCACATGTGTATAGCATTTTTTTATCACACATTCTATGCTTTATTCACCTGTATATATCACATATTTCACATCATTTGTATATGTCCCATATTTACTTGTATATATTCCACGTCCCTTGCGCACATATCCCATGCTTACTTGATATTACAAAGATCCATTCTTATAATGTAAAATTAGAGAAAAAGGAAAAGGTATTATTGAAAAGATATGAATACCGGAGATGATAATTGAAGAGAGAAAAATCCTAGAGCAAATCAAGAAGACCCAAGCCAATATTACCCTATGGGGAACTCTATATGACTTCCCATCTTCAAAGAAATTTCCTGATTAAGTTTTTCACTGAGCCTACAGTTTCACCTTTTACCGCCCCTAAAGAGGTAGTGTATATAGTTAGAACTCTAAGTGCTACTAGACTTGTCTCCTATATTGGTGAGGAGATCTCAAAATTGTCCCATATCATAGATATGCTCTCATTATCTCAATGGAAGTCATGGGGAACATAGTGCCATTGGTGCTTGTTGATAATGGGTATGCCTTGAATGTATATCGATTAAAATCTCAAATGCCTTGTATTACAAGTCAGTGAACTCACTCATATATCTGCCATCATGCGTGCCTACGATAATACTCGATGAGAGGTTATGGGTTTGATAACTCTTACACTAGAGGTTGGCCTGACATGCCCTCAAACAGATTTCCAAGTTATTTATATTCTAGATTGTTTCAATTTTCTCTATATTCAACCATAGCTCCATAGTATCTTGGGAGTTGCCTCTTCTCTCTATTAAAATTTGAAATTCTTTACAGATAACCAAGTCATCACCATTATTGGGGACGATGATAACTCTGATGGCATCGGTACAAGCAAACCAATCTTGGAAATCCATATCAGTGTCAATAACATATTTATCACAAGATTTAATGTTTATCCACCTCCTCTCCCATCAAGGGACAATTTCAATGACAGAGTATGTTCGAAACACAACCCACAAGGCAATATCAAAGTAATTTATATGTTCAAAAATAAGCATTTCATGCTAGGAATGGGGCTAGGTTATCAGCAACAGGAATAATTAAGTCGATAGTTATAAAAGAAGCTTTACTTTCGTGTAATATGGGATATCAACCATCTATAGCTGAGCTCATGTCTATCCGTTAGTCGTAAAGATTAAGGGTATTGAAGAGAAATGAAGTAATCCTTGGCTATTCTTTAAATGGGCATCTATTAAAGTAAGGTGAGGACTTCCTCTTTTAATGTTTCCCTGAACCATGGTATGATGTTGCTGAGAAGAGGCCGAAGCTGGGATTCGAGATTTTCTTTAAAGATAAAATTACTTGGACTGAACGCCCAAACCATGAGGTGAAGACCTTAACCATCAAGTGTGTTGGATCGAACTCTTTGAACACTGAAAAAAAGAAATAAGAGCATTGACAATGATAAATCGTTTGGCTTCCATACACTGAAAATGGACCTCTGCATAATCAACACCGAGGTTGAGCCGTCTGACCAGTCTGCAAAGATCATCCCTACGAATGAACCCCTCCTTAACTGGAAAAGTATTCTAGTCTCCCCAACTCTACCTATCCAAAACCATGTTATTTTCCTTCTAAAAATTAACTTGAGACTGTTTCTTCTATTACTAGTTCAAAAGTAAGTGAGGTCTCCTTTGATGAGGTTCTCTAAGTTGTATTTCCAAAAAATGTTACTAATGAAATAAATAAAGATTTTGAGCATCTTGTTGTGCCTTATATTGATTGCATTGATTCTAAACAAAGAATTATTGAAGTTAATCGAATGAATGGATAATTATTAACTGATCTCAATAAGGAAAAAATCAAATAACATAACAGCATTCAAACTAGTGATGATGAGACTATTATTATTACTCTGCACGAGATTAGGATATGGTCAACCCTAAATGAGAGTGAGCGGTCCTAATTTGAAGATTTCATGAAATAATTCGTGGACATCTTCACGTGGTCCTGTAATTATATGCTTGGAATCGAACCAAAGATAGTACAACATTAAATCACCATTTATTTAGAATGCAAACAAGTCAAGAAAAAATTAAGGAAGTTCCTCCTCGAGTGGCCCCTCAAAGTTAAGGATGAAGTTGTCAAACAATTGAATGTAGGTTTCATCCGCATGGTAGAAAATCTGACTTGGCTCACCGACATCGAAGGATGATTACCCTTTTCCTAATATTGACATGATCTTCGATAATACTACCAATCATGCCATAAAGTCATTTGTCAACGGCTTTATAGTGTATAACTAGATTAGATGCAACCCGTTCATTAAGAAAAAGATGCCTTTACTACCTCATGGTGTACCTTCTACTATAATATCTTGCCTTTCGGTCTCAAAAAATTTGGGGCTACATAACAAAGAGAGGTTATAACCATCCTACATGATTTTATCCACAAAGAGGTCGAATTCTATGTTCATAATATGATCATCAAGTCTAAAACTTGAGAAAGTCATATTCCTACTTTGAGAAAATTCTTTTAACTACTGTCGCAATACCAGATGAGTGTCAATCTGCAAAAATGTGTCTTCGGTGTTATAAAGGGTAAACTCCTTAGTTGCATGGTTAGTTAAAAAGGGATCGAGGTAGACCCTTCCAAACTTAAAGAAATCCTAAAAATTTTACCTCCCTCGACATAGAAAGAAATTTATGGCTTCTTAGCAAACTCCAATACATTAGAAGATTCATCAGCTAACTAACTTCTATTTGCAAACCCATCTTAATGATCCTCCGAAAGGATTCAACCAAAGTCTAGAATTAGGCATTTTAAGAAGCCTCTTACAAAACAAATGTTACCTTATCCAACCATTAGTAATAATTCCACTACAACTTAATATCCCCCTTATCTTGTACCGTACTGTCATCGATACCACAGCTGGGGCCAGGCAAGTCAAATACATTAAAGAATATCACAAGGAAAGAGTTGTCGGTGTGCTAGTTAAAAATTGGAAGGGTATGAAGTGAACTACTCTGCATTGGTAAAGGCGTGTGGCACCCTAGTTTCGGGTCACTCAAAAACTTCGACACTACATGCTTGATTTCCCAATCAAGCTAATGTCTCGAATGGATACCATAAAGAAGCTATTAGAAAATCCAGCTTTATTAAGTCTCATGGCCCATTGGTTGTTGTTGCGAGCAGAGTTTGTAAGCGCGAGAAAACTCACAAAGGTGATTTTAACAAAAACAAATTGCAATGCTAATTTTAAATATGCGGAAGAGACTTTTAAATCGATTTTATCTTGTTTATCCTAAGCATGAAACCATATGATGAAATAGATAAATCAAACCACATAAATAACTTAGGACGAGATTCAGGAAAAAATCCCAAAGGGAAAAACCTTTATTCACTTAGAAATTTACAAGAGAGTCGACTTACAGACTACTTAATCCCCTATAAGCATAACGCGTTATTCTTCAAAAATATCTAAGGAATAACTATGACGCTCGCAAGAGTCACATGACACCAGCCCCCCGAATTAGCCTCGGCCTTCGTCTTCAGCAGTGAATCCCCGCAGGTATCACAAGTTAGTAATGGAGTGCCTCTCGAACAAGGTGTATGCAAGAGATACAAAAATTTTCTTGGATTCTAAACTAATTCACAAGATTAATATTCAAGGATGCTTTTTGTGAATTAAAACAGTGTTTTAGGAACACAAAACTTGAAGAACTTTTGTTACTGATATGAAAAATTGTCTTTTGTAAAAGTCTTGAAAATTTGATTCACGAAACAGGTATTTATAAAAATGTTGAGTCGGCGCATCATTCAAACGAGACGTCAATTTCATTTGAATGACATAAGACGTCGTTTGAACGACCTCTTCTCGAGACAGTAGATGTCGCTTGATAAATGCTTCACGCGACATTCAATGTCGTTCGAGTGACATAAAAAATAATGTTTTTAAAATGCATTGCAGTAGCATGTCATTTGATGTAACTCTCCAAGCGACCTACAAACGAGCTTCAAGCGACATGAACAGTTTTGACACAAGAATTATTTTTGGAAAAACAAAAGCCCTATTCGTCTTTTTGATAAAAATTAAAGATCCCAAATATAATTATATGAATTATTTCAAACTCTAAATCATTTTATACCTTTTGCGATGTTGAGAAGTCTTTAAACTTGGAGATGCTTGAGTTCGGCTCGTCTTGTTGGTGTGTGACGAATTTGTAATGAGATATGCCAAACTAGCCTAAAGCTATGCTATGAATAATGTTACCCTTCCCAACCCTAGAACGGAACGACATAAGTCTCTTTGTCTTCAAACTTCATCTTCTTCCCTTAATCTTTGTCTTCATCCATGTGTCTTTGAATTCCTGCTTAAGTACCTACATACATGAGACAACAAACATATACCCTCGTGACGCATCGAGTTTGAAACTAAATATAATTCATAAATAAATACTCCCCCATATTTCAAACTTATCAAAAACTCCATTTTAATTTCCTCTCTCCCTTCATTTTTATCGAAACAGACAAATATACAAAGAAGTAGAAACAATAAACATGAAATACGGAGCATCACGACGAAGAAAAAGATATCATCACAAGAAATGTAAATCAAGCATGTGTAATGATAATCTCAAAGGAAAATAAACCAACTATTTTTGAATTTTTTCTATTTTAAAAAAAAAATCCACTAATACAATAAACACACCATATATAATATATGCAAAATATATCAAAGAAAATACGACACACATATATAGGAATAAACGGCCTCAAAACACAACACAAAACACATAAGCTTTATACACTAGCATAGTATTGATGTGGTTAGACATGTGGAATGCAATGAATGGATGTGAACTAAAAATAAACGAATTATAATCCAAACACTCAAATATGTTCAAGAAGTTCTAATTGACCACAAAACTTTATCAAACTAAGATTTACCCTTAAGTGACAAATAAAGTTGAACATAATGAACAAAACATGCAAAATGCACACAAGCCTAGAATTTTAATGATTCTACAAATCAATATCATCATGACAAAATAAGCATAACTAGGATACATTGTCATTGTGCAAACCCGTTGATATTTCCATCCAAACTCCCTCAAAACAACTCTTTTGTTTTCTTTTGAATCAATATATCAAACCAAACAAATTGGCCCCGTTTTGGCATATTATTCTTTTTATTACCTTAGTTTTTTCTCGGGCTCTTTTAAATGATGGCTTTCACGATGGGATTATTATTTACTCGCAGCCCTTTCCCGTGTACTCATAATTTTTTCAATATTAAATAAATCCTCACAAGAAACGGTTCTTATATGCACAAATCCTCCATAATCAAATAAACATGTAGATTAAAAGATTGATAGGAGAACATCTCACCAAGCTCAAATGTACATCATGAAGTCAAAATCCAATAAGTCCTTGCATGTGTGTATATATAGGCATATACAAAGTAGAATCCATAAAGCAAGTCAAATTCGAAACAACTCCATAAACATGGTTAAGATCAATCTAAGCATTTAAAGCCATAACCAAATGTCCTATCCACATTGGAATTGCGTAATGAATTTGATTCAAGCACACCAATATGCCACACCAAATGTGTAAACTAAAATACATAAAGAACCGAAAGTCTTTTTGAATTTTTCAAAAAATAAAATTGTTTTGCATTTTTCAAAAAAATATATAAAACCAAAAATATTTTTGTATTTTTCAAATATGACTGAATAAAAGAAAAATATAACACAAAAAGTACACATGTCATAACACTAGCAAGAATTTATCATGAATCATAACTAGAGTATGACAAATAAATCATGCAATCAATCATTCATATGATATGGTAAGAGAAGAATCATGTGCAAGCATGTGAGAATCAACTAGTTTACCATCTACCACCTCTAAAAATGATTTCCTAACCCCAGATAGATGTGAAATGACGAATGGGGGTTTCGAGAACCAACGGGACACTAGACTTCAACTTCCTAGGACTCCTTCAAAGATCAAAATAAAAATGTCTAAGGTAGCATTTCCTACCACAATGTGAACATGTGTAAACACAGGGAATCGTATCTATGGTTTTATCTTTTCTAACATCCTTGGAATTGGTTGACCCTTTAAAACAAACAATGGTCTTGGCTTTAACACTTGAAGCATGAGAACAAGACGAGCCAGTACCATCACTCAACAAACTGCTCGAGTATTTTAAATCATTTTTCAACTCCTAAATTTTTTACTCAAGAAAAGAATTAGACTCTTCCAATTTTAGGGACACCTTTTCCAAATTTTCAACAATTTCTAAAAGGGTGTCTCTTTCCCCCCTCAATAAAAGCAAATTTTTCCCTAAGAGTCTTTTCACGTGCCACAAATCATTGATTAAAATATTTTTATCCTCTTTTTCACAAACACAAACCCTAGAATTTTTAAAGTCCTCCAATTCTTTTTCTAAAAATAGGACTCTATCATCACTCTCCTTTTTGAAAAATTTTTAAGCATTAAAGTCATGGTCCAAAGCAACAAATTTCCCGCGATAAAAATATCTTTGATTTTGAATCGTTCACAAAAGATCCATAGAGAATTTAAAACGAAAATTTTCTTTTTCCGAAACTTTAAATTTCTTTGCAAACGTCAAATTCGAATGATTTAGATCGTCACAACTATGAGAATCCAGCGAGAGTAAAAATAAGCACAGGAAAGATGAAAACATAATCACCTAAAAAGCAGGTAAACAAGATCAAACACAATATATTAGTGCAACCCGCTCTGATACCACTTATAAGCGCGAGAACACTCGCAAAGGGTGATTTTAACAAAAAAAAATTACAACACCAATTTTAAATATGCAAAAGAGACTTTTAAACTTATTTTATCTTATTTATCCTGAGCATACAACTATAAGACAAAATAGATAAATCAAACCATGCAAATAACTCACGACGAGATTCAGGAAAAAAAACAAAAGGAAAAACCTTTATTCACTTAGAAATTCACAGGAGAGTCAACTTATAGACTACTTGATGCCCCACAAGCATAATGTGCTATTCTTTAAAAATTTCTAAGGAACAACTATGATGCTCGTAAGAGTCACATGATCACAGTCCTCCGAATTAGCCTCAGCCTTCGTCTTTAGCAAGTAATCTCCATAGGTATCACAAGTCAGTAATGGAGTGCCTCTCCACCAATGTGTATGCAATAAATACAAAACTTTTCTGGGGTTCTAAACTAATTCATAAGAATAATATTCAAGGATGCTTTTTGTGAATTAAAACAGTGTTTTCGAAAAATAAAACTTGAAGAACTTTTGCTGCTGATATCTAGAAACATCTTTTTCAAAAGTCTTGAAAAATGATTCACGAAATAGGTATTTATAAAAATGTTGATTCGACGCGTCATTCGAACGAGATGTCAATTTCGTTTGAATGTCATAAGATCTCGTTTGAATGACCTTTTCTCGCGACATTAGATGTCGCTTGACAAATGCTTCACGCAACATTCAATGTTGTTCGAGCGACATAAAAAAATCATGTTTTTAAAATGCATTCCAGTAGAATCTCATTTGATGTAACTCTTCAAGCGACCTACAAACGAGATTCAAGAGACATGAAAAGTTTTGACACAAGAATTCTTTATGGAAAAAATTATTTTTGGAAAAACAAAATCCAAGTTCATATTTTTAATAAAAATTAAAAATTCCAAATATAATTCTATGAGTTATTTCAAACTCTAAATTGTTTTATACCTTTTGGGATGCCGGAAGTCTTCAAACTTGGAGATGCTTGAGTTCGGTTCGTCTTCTTGGTGCATGAAAATTTGTAATGGGATACGCCAAACTAGCCTAACGTTATGCTATGAACAATGTCAGAACAATTATTCTTACAAAGTTCGATATCATTTATGTCATGAAAAAAAATTTGAAAGGATGAACCATTTTTATTACCTAGTCAAAAATCCCATGGGAGGTTAATATATGGATTTTCGAATTTTGGGATGAGGATATTCTCTGCACTTATCATGAAGAGATAAGGTGATATATTTTCTTTGGTAAAGTTACAATAAGAAGGGATATGGCACTAGGATACTCTTGATCACTCTAGATGACTCCCACACTCCCATCACCATCAATTTAGAGTTACCTTTTAACCAACAACGTGATAGAATATGAAGCATGCATTCTAGGCCTCAAGCTTTCCATCAAAAAAGGAATCCGATACCTTGATGTCTTTGGAAACTCAGCCATCATCATTGGATAAGTCCTTCAGAAATGGAAAGTCAAAGATGAGAAAATCATGTCTTTTCATGCTCACCTTGAGGAACTAGCTTCCCAATTCAAAGTTGTTACCTTCCACTATCTTTCCTACTCGAGAAATAACTTTACTGATACATTAGTAACCTTAGCCTCTATAGTCAACGTGAACGTGGGAATAACAATGTCCCCCTTCCAAGTTCAGAATTAGTCCCTGTCGGGCCATTCCTACCGTATTGAGCTCACTACGAAAAACGATCCAGAAAAAGTTAGGTTGGGGTATTACGACATATTTTTCCACATCAAAAATGGTTGATATCCTCAAGGGGATAATAAGAAAGATGGTGCGGCCCTTTGCAAGTTTGCATCTCAATACGTCATCTGCGACAAAGCGCTTTTCAAAAGAAACTTTGATAGTACCAACTTACAGCGCATATTAGGGGCTGACATTGAAGAAATGATGTAGAAAATCCATGTCGAGGAATGTGAACCTCACATGAACGGTCATATGCTTACCAAGAATATTATTGATAAGGATATTATTAGACTACCATGGTTAAAGACTACATTACTGATGTCAAAGCGCCTCAAATGGCAGTAACTCGCCAATAACCAACACTTACCTCCTCGAGAGTAATAAAACATGAAATATCCATGGCCTTTATTAACTTGGGGCTTTGAAATCATTGGTAAATTTACTCCCAAGACATCCAAGGTCATAAGTTTATCCTAGTCTCTATCGATTATTTTACCAAATAGGGTAAAGCAAAATCTTATGGAGTGTTGAATGCGAAGAAAGTAGGTAAGTTCATCATAAAGAGTATTATATGCCGTTATGGGATACCTCACAATCTTGTTTCAGATAAAAGGCTCCATTTCAAAACTAGGGTTACAGAATTAGTCGAAGAGTGTGAAATCCAGATATACAAGTCTTCTCCGTATCGGACACAAACTAATGGGGTTGTTCAAGATGTTAACAAAAGCCTCAAATCCATAATATGAAAGATGACTAAAATTTAAAAGGATTTGGCTAATCATATCCCTTATGCTCTCTGGGTCTATCCCCTACTCCTTTTCATACGGTATAGAATCAATCCTGCCAATTGAACTCTAGATAGCATCCCAGCGAGTCATGAATGAAAGTCCAATCGGAGAACTTAATTAGTAACAAATTCATTACGATCACTCTTAGATTAAAGAGGTTGAAAGGTTTATACCATATACATGGGTATTACCTTCACATTACACGGTCATTCAATAAGAAAGTCAAAGATTGCAGTGTGTGAGAAGGCGACCTCTCTCTCAAAGAAATCATAGAACCCATATGGGACCCTAGAGGGAAGTTTAAGCCCAATTAGAATGCCATGTCCCTTGTGAAGAAAACCTTATCAGGTGGTGTCGCTATGCTCACAGACATCGATGGAGAATAAATGGAACGTCCATTCAATTTGGATGACCTCAAAAAAAAGTACTCCTTATCTAAATCTCATCGCGTTATGCATTTCTCACCTCCACTTTATTCTTCAAAAAATATCTTATTCCTTCCTCCACAAGAACTATGTGGGACCTGATCCTCTCAAATACATTTTAAACCTACAAAATAACTTTTGTCCTCATAAGAGGTATGTAGGCATCTTATAAGATCACTTTAGGCATGGTCCTTTATTTTTCAGAAAATGCCATTCTTTACTCCCATTAAGAAACACCTGTCTCTCTCACTATTTTTAAATGAACAAAAGGACTATATATGCCTTATTGATTTGTATAGATAATTCAAATAAAAATAATTCTTCCGAATGGCATAATGGTATATATCAAAATTACAATTTATTACATCTTTACTTTAAAATATAACGGTTACATGATGTATTAGTGATAACAAGAGTCTCTAAAAACTTACATAAACCTTTCACCTACCTACAATAATGACATATCCTACCCAATCCCATACCCAAACACAAATATATACACACTTACTACCAAACCTACGCTAATCTCAACTACAAGAAGGCCCTCGTCATCATCACCACAACTACTGTTATTCCTGGAGTGTCCCCTAAAATCCCAATCCTAGTTGCACATCTTACTATTCTTAATGCAAAGACATGCCTTAAAAGGGTTAGACGACACCACCATGCCTCCCTCCACAGCCTCAAACAAGAGTTATATCTTCCCTGTTTCCTCAGCACTAACCTTCAAAACAACATTTCCCCATAACCATCTCAGGTAATCCTTTGACACCACAACATCTTCCCCCACATAATGAGACATATGAGTGGACGGCCTGTGGCACTGCCACAGAGGGCCTAAGATCATCCTCAATTATTCAGTTTGGTCATATACACGTAAGTGATTGGTTATACATATAGGGATGGTTTTCTCCCATCCTATATAATGCAGAAGTATCCAAGGTAAGTAGAAAGAGTTCTAGCGAATACCTACTGGCCAATCATAGTGATAGTCGTCCAATTATAAAATAGGTTGCATTTCACCCCACTATAGCATGAACCAATGGAGGTGTCTATCCCCATGCCCCACAAGTCAATCAACATATATCGCTAAAAAAGTACCAAATCTCAAAATGTCATGAAAAGAAGTTAGGGATGTCAGTTGGAGGATATTTAAGAGGAACTTCCAGACAAAGCCTCTTCGACAGCCACATGAATATCATCGCAAGGTTGCAATGCATATAAGGGGATCGACCTTCCTTTTACTCATCCATGCCATTTAATGCTTCTGCCAATATGGTAGAAATATGGTTATAATGGTAAGACATCCACAATACAATGGTGGCAACCTACGGGTCTGCAGTAAGGTTGCATGTCACAAAAAAGCATCTTAGTGTTCAGTCCCAAGGCTACTGTGCCAACAAAGTCATAATCACTATAATCCCTCTGATGCACAGAGTTTAGCACTGCAAAGAAATTAATACCTCCCCCGTGCACTATTGGACGGGTGGTAGAAGGAGAAATATTCAGAAATTTAGCCAAAGTCATGGGGGGAGAACAAGAGAGGTCGGGCATGTTTATAGAGACACGAGAGTCAACACCCATCATAACATAAAATTATTCATAGTTAGTGAACACCTCATCAAGGTCAAAGCGAAATACATGGTCTTCAAGTTAACAGAAGTGCAAAGACGCTTCTAATAATTTTCAGTCAGTCGAATGATTACGACACAAAGTGGACGGATGAATGGTGAATGCCTCGTAGTTAAAACTATATAAGCACAGGGTGTCCAGACCTTCGAGGTAGGTGGTAAAGGTCTTTGTCATAAGAATGTCCATTAGGGAAGAATAGATAACTCTGTGAAAGAAAGAAGAAAGGGAAGAAGATTTGAAGTTTGGTTTAAGTCCTCACCCAAGTCCCTTTTTATACTTGAAATTCTCCACAAAAAGATGAAAGTAATGAACCTACTATTTCAATAAGACAATCTAAGTACCAAGGATATAGGAGAAGTACAATCACAATTGAAAATAACCGTATGTGTACTGGTATGTCTATAGGTATGCCAGGGGGCATGCCATTTAGCACAACCCCTTTTTGGGAAGATTTTCCCTTTCATTTTTTATTTTCCTCATTTTAAAATAAGTCCTTTCGAAGATAAATTTTACAAAAGAGTTTCCCCGAATTTTCCTTCTTTGAACATATAAAAGGCATAGTATTTAAAATATTATAATATTTTTTTCTTACTTTTCAACCAAATAAAACACCCCATTGAAAATTAAAAGTGCATATAGACTAGGTCATTAATTCAAAATAAGCTAAAAATGAAAATGCATCATTCTATATATCTTTCATGGCTTTTACAGTCTTCATGAGTAAAGAAAGAAAAGATAAAAAAAAAAGATAAAAATTATCATGACGTAGCCCATACTTTCCAAGCATATCCTACTCTAACCACCACCTTCAGGATCCCAGTGAACACGTTTCTCGCAATGATGAATAGTAGACCCACCGTATTCAGAACTCGCCTCATATATAGCATCATCAGCTACCGTCGACGATGCCTTGAGAGATTGAGACATCTTCCGCACATGATTGGCCACAAAGGACATACAGTCCCAGATATCCCATAGATAAAACTTCGAGATAATCACAGTTTGCAAGTAAAAATAACCAAACGAAATTCAAGGCATGAACAAGTATAGGAATCGAAATGCAAGTACAAAAACCAAAAGAGATCCAAGACCATACCTCCCTCTGAATGTCATCCTCTGGAAAAGGGGGAAGATATCTACCATCACCTTAGGATGATAAGTCATGTGACACCCCGCCTAATAAAATACCGGGTGATCAGTCATATACCAAATTAAAACAAGAATCCCAGTTGGTTCATCCTTAGCATCACTGTCGAAAACCATTTTAAAACTTACTAACCACCTAGTATTCGAAAAAGCTGGTGCCAAATTTTATCTTATTAATTAAACCAAACAGTACATGCGGAAATAAATATAAACCATTCACACAACTGAATTAAATCAACTGAACAAATAATAAATGACATGCCGAATAAACCATCGGCCACCCAAGTAAATAGTCCAATATAAACATCCAACACCTGAATAAATAAATCTGAAAACTGTACTGAAATTTCTGGGCGACATGCCCTAAGTAAACTGAAACTGATAGATGATTCCTACTCTAGGAATGAATGAACGATGCGTCTAATCCAAGCTCCTGCTAGCATCCACATATGCCGCAGCTCCGTGTCCCTGGAATAGAATATCAATCCTAGCGTCCATGTGGATGGACACCTAAAAGGTTTTGAAAATAGTTGTATAGCAAGGGTTAGAACCCAAAACATTTTGAAAATATTTAGCAAGTGAATTAACTGCAGTAATTAAAAAAATATATGAATATGCTTCATATTTAAGTTAGTGTCGCACTCCCTTGAGTACATACTCGCCCCTCCACTAATGTGCAGGCCTAATGGTTACCTTAACCCCACCTAGTTCTACAACAAGTCCTTGTGTAATCTCCCATTTCCATACTACTCTAACCCGAGTATAATAATTCCCGGATTATAATCTATCTCATGAATTAACTTAATTAATTTCTTTTAAATCATAACATATAACCGTGACACAAGTTATATAAAGTATATACATCACACACTGTATTATTTCCCGAATATAATATTTACTACCATTATACACGTACCTTTACTAAGAACAACCACACATATATATATGTACATCCATCCCTCCGAGTATACCCTCACCGGATGATTTCCTCTAAAGTGCTATCTCACTAGGTGTGCGCACATAACCTAGTTCCCCAAGTTGTAATCGCTCACCAACCTGGCTCAATATATAAACGTAGTGGAGGAGGTCATATTCCTTCCCTGGAAGTGAGATAATCCCCTCACTCGTATACCGGACACTATGACCTGGGGATATACTCACCCTACTCCTCAAGCTAGGGTATTCACCCACATCGCGCAACCTCCCTTGATGGCACTAGAGTATATAGCTTAAATAAATATCTAGTCCCTGATATTTAATGGCACACACAATGTACACACATGTATATATATACTATCACCACACCGTATATATATAAAATATAAATCCTGGCTTTACCGTGTACTAAAACCCGTAACACTAGCCTATATATTCCTGAGTCTATGGTCTGACTCAAATTTAATTAATTCACTCCTTAATAATTTATTACTTTCTTGAGTCTACAGTCCGACTCTAATTTAATTAATTTACACATTAATTAATTAATACTAATCTGAGTCTATGGTCCGACTCTAATTTAATTAATTTACATATTAATTAATTAATACCAATCCGAGTCTATGGTCCGACTCTAATCTAATTAATTTACACATTAATTAATTAATACTAATCCGAGTCTATGGTCCGACTCTAATCTAATTAATCTACACATTAATTAGTTAATACTAATTCGAGTCTATGGTTCGACTCTAATTTAATTAATTAACACATTAATTGATTAATACCAATCCGAGTCTATGGTCCGACTCTAATCTAATTAATTTACACATTAATTAATTAAACACTTGGTGTCTCCCAACCATTATACCCGGACTCGCTCACTTGGCCCGTACCATCGTTAATACCCAATTCTATATTTCGTCCCATAACTAATTAATCACACCTCAATTCCTTTAACAATGCAGTACCACTCAACTAAAATACTCGAACATTTTCCTCGGTCCAAAATCAATACTTATGAATTATTTTCCAAAATTCATTCATCTCATGACATACAATTATCACCCTCCTAAACCCAATTATATCACCGTATAATTGCTAAGGAATATGTGCTACATATGAATTTATCACTACATAAAAAGTAGGGGGAAAATCTAAATAAAATTTCCCTTTATATATAAAACTCGTTGAACTGCCAAAATTCTGGGACAATCAATCGATCGATCCCCCTGGGTCGATCGATCTATCGAACAGGTATTTATCTTCTCCGCCTTGCTGTTTCAACCATTGTTAACCCAACAAGGTTCTACTTTCTCCCCTAGAAATCTGCGATCATAATCCACCATTTTAACATATAAAAAACAGGCTCTATATAAGCCTTAATTCAATAACCAATTTCCACAAATTTTAACATTTTCCAGATTCGGATTTTACCCGGGTTTCAAACACCCAAATACTTTACATCTCTAATATCAGAATTTAAATATCCATTCATGCTGGATTAAATCATACGGTTCATATTCCTAAGCTACAGAATCAAGAAACCTACTAATATCATCTCAAATCTCATCAAGATATACCATCTCCCAAAAACCAATTTCACCCGAATACCCATTTATACCCAAAACGGATTTTGGTTTACACATCGCATAAATATGAATTGATTATCACCAATTTAGGAATCATAACAGTTAACCACTTGCCTGGAATTATTCGTAGAGTCTGATCCGTTGGTGTAGTTAAGGTGTTGATGAAGAACACTCACTTTTGTCCCTTAATTTAGCTCCAAAAATTCCTAATTGGCTCTTGATTTGCTTTCCTCAAATTCCCTCTCAAGCCCTAGGTTTAGAATTTGTGTTAACTTTCGTTCAACACTTCCCCAATTAGGTTTAAATCCCTAATCCCATTTTTTGCCACATGGGCCTAATTAAAATGGCTCGAATCACCCCGTGTGGGCCCGGTTATGCCCAAAAATACCCCGAGACTCGATTACTACCCCCGAGTACTCTTTTCTGACTATCTCGACCCATTCGGACTCAACCGCGCACTCAGAATCGTCATCCAAAATACTTTATAACATTCTCCAATTTTGACCTCAAAAATGCGAAACACATTAATTCGGATAATTTAACTTAAAGTCGCCCAATATAAATAATTCTTCCCACTTAAATAAATTCTCCAAATCATAATGTAAGTTTCTCCAATTTAAATATTTTTACATCTCCCAAAATAATTAAATACTAAATCCTCAAAATTACGGGGCATTACAAGGCACTGACATTCAGGGACCTCCACCTAACTAAATGTAATAAGAGAGAGAGGAGTAATATCGAAATATATGAGCCATTCTGGCCCCTGAACTTTTCCTCGATTCTTGTGCTGAAGAACCTGCCACACTAATGTCACCCCGACTCCCTACCGATAGATGAGGCATGCCCTCCATACCATATATCGATGGCGGCATCCACCAATTATAAATGAAGTCAATATTCTCATACCCTACCACGACGTAATTATGGAGAACGTAGTGCTCCCCCTCTATCATCCCCGTCTGAACCTCATTTATCATCCTCCCTACACTCCCCATATGGACGGGTGGGACCATTAACGAGAACTCCACCTCACCTAACATTACCTACCAAGCCACCTTTTCGATCAGATACTAAACATACCCAAACTTGTCAAAGATCGTGATAGGACCATGACCAGTCTAATAAACTTGTCACAATTTTTTACCGTGATAAAGAAGTTGTCACCCCCAGACTTGTCACGATCAAAGATCGTGACAATTAGCTAGTTTGGTGTAGTGATAGTAATCTTATGATTAATCGGAGGAATTATTGTTATAGGTCGAAGTATGCCTTATGTGATCTTTAATTATGTTAATATTTGACACAATGGGGACAAGAAGAATTGTTGGGGTAGTTATTGCTCTCACCTTATTTTAGGTTGCTTTCTAGGTATAGGACTAGTAGGTAGACCTTGGTAGTTGTTAATGCTACCAAGGAATGGGACTAGATAGTGTTCATTTTTACGGATGGATAATTCCCTTGGGGGGCTAAATTTTACATCGTTCCATTGGTTTCTTATCCTAGGTGCGAGACTAGGTAGCAACTATTGGTAGAAATTCTTCCTAGATTATAGGCTAGAATATACTTGTGTTTTGAAGACCTCTAGGTATGGTACTAGGACTTTTTGAGGATTTATGCTCGATTAGATGGTGGGGCTAATATAAAATAATGAGAAAATTGATAATTAATGCCTAAGATAATGAACGGGTATTAAATGAATTTGGGTTGTGAGTATGTGCAGAACTAATGATAATTGGGTTGACTTGCTATAGCGAAGTGGGTGTGTGTTGGCGTCACTATGTGCGGGGCTAACGAAATTGGGTTGACTGGCTATAGTGATGTGACATGCATGGATCCTCACAAGTATGTGCAAAGCTAACGAAATGGGGCCGACTAACTATAGTGAGGGGAATGGGTGTGATGTGTGGAACCTTAAGCGTGCCAAGAGTGTGTGCAGGACTAATAAAGACGTTGATTGGCCATAGTGGCTTCGCATGAATCAAAATAATTGGATAATTAAAATTAAGTAAGAGTAAGATCTAATGTTTAAATTTAATGTGGTAATATCATAATTGGAATTGGACTTTGGGGTGGCGTAGTTATATAAGTAGATAGTGGCAGTTTATTTTTACACGCATGTTAATTTATATCTTGTTTAATCTAAAATATTCTATTGTAATATTTATCATGTATAATGTTATTGTCGGTATAAACCCTAATTAGGAGGAGGAATGCTTACCCACTATATTGATTAACACTTCAGGTATAGTGCTGGAGTAGCAGCATAGAAGTGATTGGAGACATTTGGAGTGAAACTGGAGATTTATTTTATTTGCATTAGTAGTTTAGCTTATCTTTCCATCTTGTCACTTTTATTATGAAACTTTCATTTATGAATTTTGTGGACCAATCGATTCCACAGTTGTTTACGATTTGAGTCATATATTTGTAGTTAAATATTTCACTCGAATCTTAATAATTTGGAGTTGGTTTTATTTTGCAGGTAACATGGTGATGGATTTTAATTTGCATGAATGTTTACATTTGTTGGTTGGATAAATCTGAATATTATCTTGTGAAAAAATCTTAAATGTCTCATATTTTTGTCACATGCTGAGAATAATAACTTATTTAGTGACGCCCGAATTTATTTGGTGGTGGCGGATGGCTACCTCACTTGCCAGAATGCACGGGGTGTTACATTTATACCATTATAATCTCAAGAATACAAATAAAACCAAACAAATCAATAGTAGTAATGTTAATGAAAATGAGATAATTGTGATAAGTCTAAAGAAACTAAATAATTGAAATAGAATGTTCTCCACATGATAATATTTTGATCAAATCCAATAACAGATATAAACAACTCTGTAACTCACCATGGGTCTATAATAAAAACATCTGAATAAGGAATGCAACATCTAACTAAAATGGAAATGTTGAAATAAATGTGAACTCTAACATCTATGACTAAGATAGCTCGAATGATCTGAATATTGGAAATTTTCTCGTTCAGCCCTGTTGCTCAGGCTATTGGATACCTAAAAAATATTTTTGAGAAAAATAATGGGTTAAATGCCATATTTACAAGAAATATCTAGCCTTATAATGTTAACAAGTGTGGCTTATTTACATCTCCTGTCATTCCCAATAATACTCGCCCAAAGGTATCTTACCTCACCTATAACTAAGGGATATCCTAGTCATATGTCAATCTTATACTAATCATATCAACAACCAAATCTACCGAATTGTCACGGTCATTGACCTTGACAAGTTGGACTTGTCAAGGCCAATGACCGTGACAATTCTGGGGTGATAAATTTTTTTATCACGGACTTGTCACGCTCAGTGACCGTGACAAGTTCGTTAGAATTGTCGCGGTCGTGTCACGATCCCTGATTGCGACAAGATTTGTCACGGTCAAGGACCGTGACAAGCCCGTGACATTCTTTAAAAAATTGTCACGGTCAATGACCGTGACAATTCTAGGTAGAATTGAAAAAATATATATTGGGCAGTATGGCCGCTGCCACTGCCCAGCAGTATATATGTACCTGTTATAGCAACGTTGTACCTGTTTAAACATTATATATCCAGATAAAATAGAGATAGTGAAAATATACATTCAAAATAGAGAGAATATGCATCACCATATAATCCAAATATAATTCAAATGTAATAATTTAAAACAATTCAATTCAAACTTAAATCAATGTCACTAAATGTCTCGAGTATGGTTAACACTGAGGAGATGAGTAGGCCACACGATATACGAATTAACACATCCACTAATATATGTTGTATCGCATTGTTCGCGCAACCACAATTGGGAGTTTTCCTTCCCGGGCATCACATGCATGACGAGCACCCTAGACTCGATGTCTTGAAGCTCACATCCATGAACTAGTGCACCCTGGACAATATTCGGGTCCCTCAACCCCCGCCCTATCCGCTGGCCATCAAATATGTCCATTATAAACATGCTCGGCCAACCAAGTGTCGACATCGGTCTGTTTAAGGGAGCCAAATAGGGAAGTGGATCATCAAAGTCCGCACGTGTCGGAGAGAAAGCAGCGAGGTCCACATCCGCGTCCTCGTCCTCCCACACCTCCTCCTCTCGCATCGCCTTCCCCTTCACTTTACCCTTACGATTTTTTCCCAACGAACGCTTCACGAATTAGTACATATCCTGGACCGTCGCCTTCAAACGGGACAGCTTCGCGTCATGTGAATCCACCGTTCGAGCCAACCCGATGTCGCTCGTCTCCAATCCGATGATCCTAGATTTGGACACCCACGAGCTCACCTCCTTGTCCTCCCCTTGCGATCAGAGCCAAGCACTTGGATGAGTGCGTCTGTGGACAAAGATGCCTTGTCGGCATCAGACTGCGACTCATGCACTTCCTTAAGCTTTGCCTGAAATGATAAAAAGCACATGATTAGTAAAATAAGTTAATTAGAAAATTAAAACGTAATTAACAAAAAGTAAACTGTTGGATTAATTGCAATCGTGGTCGCGACGCTTGGGGACACCTCCTTGTCCTTCCCATTCTTCATCCGAAGAGCCACATAAGTATCGAGCCTATGTGGCCTACCCCCAGGGCCACTCCCTATCCCCTGAAATAAAATAAAGTAAAATTAGTATCGGCTCCACAAAGTAAAATAATGCAGAATAATATATTTTATGTACTTATAGAAAAATTAAATCTTACCATCATCCTATGCTCCACCTCGGTGTAAGACGTTCGGCCGGAGTAGTGCACGTCCGTCTTTTTTGCCCGATTTTCCCTTCTCGATTGGCGAGATGCCAATTGTCGCTCCCCGATCTCATTGTCAAAGAACCTTTTCCATTGTACCAATGAAATCGGCTCCTTCGACGGGACGGATTCGCGCCATTGGATAATGGACTCTCGTGTCTTCCCAAAGTACCGGGTCCACATATTTTTCTTCCACGTCTTGTGTTGCTCCCTTAACTACTCCATGAAGGAATCGCGTAGCTTTGGATCCAGGTTGAATTGTTCATGTCCAACAAATTGCAAATAAATATAAATATAAATATAAAATGAAATCGAAATCGAAATTGAAATTGAAATTGAAATTGAAATATTCATATAAATATAAATATATTACCTGTAGTGTCACCCAAACAGCTAACTTGAGCTCATATGGCACCTCCTTCCAACTAATGTACCCCGGGTCGATGATCGTCTTTATCAGCTCGAGGGATATCGCTAATAGCCCCGACTTGTTCTCGATGGGTAACCCTAATTTGTCATATTTGGGGTCGAGGATCCCTCGTCACCTCCGCTACCACTGAGCCCAGACGACATCATCATAACTAGCATCATCATCCTCGCCTTAATACCTGAAGGAGATATTTGCTGTAAAAAAATGTTATTAGTACATATCAAAATGAATTAAAAGAAGACATGCAAATATGTACAATTACTACAAATAAAAATGAATTGTTACTGTTAAACACCTCAATGGACAATAATCCAGTGGTCATAACACTTTTAAAGGTACGAAGCGTATAAACAAAGTAATTTTCAAAAAAAGTTGAAAAATCCCACCCCCATATGGACAATAATCCAATGGTCATGCCACTTTTAAAATTAACCAACCTAATATCGATCCACTATAATCCAACGGCAATGTCAACAACAAATGTGTATCCCGTACTCCTTCTAATTCTTCTACTCAATTAATTATTTTCATCAATTAAACCAACAATTAAAGTATACAATTATTAATTTACTAATTTACAGTGAGGGGCAATACTACTTTCATAATTAATCATATATTAATTTACTAATTTACAATGAGGGACAATCAATCAATTTGTTTACAAGGGACATTACGCACAAACACGCACACTACACACACATATACACACACGTGCACATACACACACACACACACACACACAGCCCCCCACCCCTACCCCACCACACAACTACTTTCATCACATACTATATCCACCTCCACCCCCCCCCCCCACCCTGCCCCACCCCTACTACCACCACCACCCACCCCCTCCCCACCCCCACCCGACCCCCCATGCACACACACACACACACACGCACGCACAACCGATGTGTAATGTATCAATTATTTGCGAAGTAGGTGCTATATAGATTACAAAAACTATTTAAAATTATATTACCATTTAAAATTGCAATAATATATATATATAATTTATTTCATTAATAATAAATTATGTAAGATAAAATTCTTTAATTAATTAAGATAATTTTTCTATCTCTCCCCCATGATCTCCATTAGTACACACTTGCCACCGCCCACCCCCCCATCCTTCCCCACCCCATACCCCTACCCCCACCCTGCCTCCCACCCACCACACACGCACACACACACATGCACAGCCCCCCCACCCCCACCCACCACACACGTACGCACACACACACGCACACATACACACACACACACACACACACACACATATATATATATATATATACACACACACACACACATATATATATATATATAAATGGAAGAGAGAGAGAGAGAGAGTATAACCTGAAAGTAGAGAGAGAGAGAGAGAAAAAAGGAGGGAAGAACGGCGGGGGAAAAAAGAAAGGGAAAGGATTTTTTTACTGCGACATTTGTCACGGTCGTGTCACGATCATTGACCATGACAACATTATAAGTATTGTTATGGTCATTGACCGTGACAAGTCCGTGACAAATAGAATTATCACGGACTTGTCACGGTAAATGACCGTGACAATACCTTGTCACGGCCTTGTCACGGTCAATGACCATGACACAAAATGCATGTGTGTTGTCACAGTCATTGACCATGACAAAGCTAAGTGCTGGAAGGGTGACAATTTACCCATTTTGGTGTAGTGAAATGAAGTCAACATTCTCATACCCTACCACGACGTAAGTATAGAGAACGTAGTGATCCCCCTCCATCATCCCCGTCTGAACCTCATTTATCATCTTCCCTACACTCCCCATATGGACGGGTAGGACCATCGACGAGAACTCCACCTCACCTAACATTACCTACCTGGCCACCTTTTCGACCAGATACTAAGCATACCCAAGCTTGTCAAATATCGTGATAGGACCATGACTAGTCTAATAAACTTGTCATGGTTTTTTACCGTGACAAAGAAGTTGTCACTCCCAGACTTGTCACGATCAAAGATCATGACAATCAACTAGTTTGGTGTAGTGATAGTAATCTTGTGATTAATCGGAGGAATTATTATTATAGGTCGGAGTATGCCTTATGTGATCTTTAATTATGCTAATATTTGACACCGTGGGGATGAGAAGAATTATTTGGGTAGTTATTGCTCTCACCTTATTTTAGGTTGCTTTCTAGGTATAGGACTAGTAGGTAGACCTTGGTAGTTGTTAACGCTATCAAGGAATGGGACTAGATAGTGTGGTTTTTACGGATGGATAATTCCCTAGGGGGGTTGAATTTTACATCGTTCCATTGGTTTGTTATCCTAGGTGCGAGACTAGGTAGCAACTATTGGTAGAAATTCTTCCTAGATGATAGGCTAGAATATACTTATGTTTTAAAGACCTCTAGGTATGGTACTAGGACTTTTTGAGGATTTATGCTCGATTAGAGGGTGGGGCTAATATAAAATAATGAGAAAATTGAGAAAATTGATAATTAATGCCTAAGATAATGAACGGGTATTAAAATGAATTTGGGTTGTAAGTATATGCAGAACTAATGATAATTGGGTTGACTAGCTATAGCGACGTGGGTGTGTGTTGGCATCACTATGTGCGGGGCTAACAAAATTGGGTTGACTGGCTATAGTGATGTGACATGCATGGATCCTCACGAGTATGTGCGGAGCAAACGAAATGGGGCTGACTAACTATAGTGAGGGGAATAGGTGTGATGTGTGGAACCTTAAGTGTGTCAAGAGTGTGTGCAGGACCAATAAAGAAGTTGATTGGCCATAGTGGCTTCGCATGAATCAGAATAATTGGATAATTAAAATTAAGTAAGAGTAAGATCTAATGTTTAAATTTATGTGGTAATATCATAATTGGACTTGGACTTTGGGGTGGCATAGTTATATAAGTAGATAGTGGCAGTTTATTTCTACTCGCATATTAATTTATATCTTGTTTAATCTAAAATACTCTATTGTAATATTTATCATGTATAATGTTATTGTCTGGGTAAACCCTAATTAGGAGGAGGAGTGATGACCCCTCTATATTGACTAACATTTCAGGTATAGTGCTGGAGTAGCTGCATAGAAGTGATTGGAGACATTTGGAGTGCAACTAGAGATTTATTTTATTTGCATTAGTAGTTTAGCTTATCTTTCCATCATGTCACTTTTATTATGAAACTTTCATTTATGGATTTTGTGGGCCAATCGATTCCACAGTTGTTTACGATTTCAGTCATATATTTGTAGTTATATATTTCACTCGAATCTTAATAATTTGGAGTTGGTTTTATTTTGCGGGTAGCATGGTGATGGATTTTAATTTGCATGAATGTTTACATTTATTGGTTGGATAAATCTGAATATTATCTTGTGGAAAAATCTTAAAATGTCTCATATTTTTGTCACGTGCTGAGAATGATAACTTATTTAGTGACGCCCGAATTTGTTTGGTGGTGGCGGATGGCTACCTCACTTGCCAGAATGCACGGGGTGTTACATTTATACCATTATAATCTCAAGAATACAAATAAAACCAAACAAATCAATAGTAGTAATGTTAATGAAAATGAGATAATTGTGATAAGTCTGAAAGAAACTAAATAATTAAAATAGAATGTTCTCCACATGATAATATTTTGATCAAATCCAATAACAGATATAAACAACTCTGTAACTCACCATGGGCCTATAATAAAAACATCTGAATAAGGAATGCAACATCTAACTAAAATGGAAATGTTGAAATAAATGTGAACTCTAACATCTGTGACTAAGATAGCTCGAATGATCTGAATATTGGAAATTTTCTCGTTCAGCCCTGTTGCTCAGGCTATTGGATACCTAAAAAATATTTTTAAGAAAAATAATGGGTTAAATGCCATATTTACAAGAAATATCTAGCCTTATAACGTTAACAAGTGTGGCTTATTTTCATCTCGTGTCATTCCCAACAATACTTGCCCAAAGGTATCTTACCTCACCTATAACTAAGGGATATCCTAGTCATATGTCAATCTTATACTAATCATATCAACAACGTAAGTATCTAATGTCCGCGACTATCATGCAAGCTACGTAACTCTACCTAGAACTATAACATATAATCACAGTCACTAATCACAAAACTAAAATTATACTTATACGACCCATACACTAAAACATATTTTATATGCTAAACGTATCATAGTAACCATAACACAATTAAATATACTTGTATAAGTAAGTACATCATCAAACCTGTAAGAGCAAGTTTTTATGACTGCACATATTTTTATTTATTTTTAGGTATCCTATTACATATAGTACAAACCACGTCCTCATATACTTCCTAAGTTCTATGAAGACAATTTAGTGACCAAGCAACATTTTGTAGTTCGAATGCGTCGAAATTGTCACGAGTCTATTTGGAGGTATATTGTATTAAGGTTTTGTTATTTAAACTTACAATTCATTCTAGGATGTGTTTAAAATTTATTCGACGCATTTTTTATAAAACGTTTTTTCAAAATAAATTGTTCTTCTTTTTGGTTGTTCGAAGGAAATTGTACTTTCGTTAAAACGAGATATGCATCTCGTTCGAACGAGGTTCTATTATCGTTGGAATGAATTTTGGATTTCATTGGAACAAACATCTAATGAGATTAAAACGGGCTTTCTCTGCTTAGCATAGGTTTTCCCATTGGAAGGCCATTTGAATGAAAAGGTCACTTCGTTTGAATGAGTCTTAAGCTCGTTTGAACAATGCCTTGATTTCGTTAGAACAAAACCTTGTTTTCATTTGAACAAGGTTTGTCACCTCAAAAATTGTATTTTTATATTAATTGAACTCTTGTGGACTGATTTTCTCAGAACTTTTGGTGAAAAATAAATTTGTAATGTTGGTCCCAAAAGTCTTATAAGTTTAGTTTTCCAAAAACATTTTTTGTTTTCCAAATCACATTCCCAAGGATGATTTGTTGAGTTTAGTCAAACCCTATATACACATACACAATCAAACCCTTGTAGAGTGTTACTTTAAGGTTGATCTTTGTGGAGATTTGATCTCTACTACTGAAGAAGAAAGGAACTCGTTTTCTGAGGTTGATCGGTGGATACCAAGGCAAGAGCAGCATGGTGTGGACGGTGTTGGACAGTGTATCATTATTGCATTATACTTAGTATATCTTTAATTGGTCTATAAGTTGTTACGTGTCTATAAAATCTTAAACAGTGCTAAAAAATAAGGTTTTGCCCGTAAGGGATTTTTTCCTCAATTCTTTTTCATCTTCTTTTGGTTTGATTGCTTGGTTTGGAAAATTTAGATTTGGAATTTATCTTACATGTTCATCTAAGTCTAAACAAATAAATTTTGGAAAAAAAGTGAATCTTTATGTGTGTGACTAATATATAAGTGAATTCATACAACCTGCACTTTCAATTTGGTATTACAGTTGGTTACACTAACTTATTATGTGATCTTTATTTTGGGATTATAAGGATAGCCTGTATAATAGGGTACCTATTTTTAATGGGGATAATTATGCATATTGGAAAGCTTGAATAAGGTCAGTACTGAAATCAATTGACAAGCATGTTTTTCTTATTTGTGAAAGAGGGTGGACACCATCCACAATGACTAATGACGATATCATAAGTCTCAAACCTATCACTGCCTGGATAGACAATGATTTGAAATGGAGTAATTTCAACTCCTCAAAGTTAAGTGTAATTTCTGGTGCAGTCACTCCCGACGAGTTTCGTTATATTATGATGTGTATCACATCTAAAAAAGCCTGGGATATCCTCCAACTCACTCACGAGGGTACCAAAATTATGAAAGCTTCTAATCTTCAAAGTCTCACGACACAGTTTCAGACCATTACCATGGTAGAGACTGAAACATTTGATGAATTATATACACGATTAACTAATATTATTAACTTTACTTTTAATTTGGGTGAGGGAATTTCTAAGATGAGGGTAGTTAAAAATATTTTGAGATTTAATTTATCTCGTTTTACAAAAGTCACGATCCTAAATTCTTTGGTAATCTTAGATACTCTTAGGTTAAAGAACTCGTAGAAGACCTTTAAAGATATGAAATAAATATGTTCCTCAAAAATCAAAAGAAGAAATATAAAGGAATCACTTTAAAAGCTCAAACAAAGAAGAAAGAAAAGGTTTTTTACTCTAACTCCAAGTTTGATTTTGCTCTAGATGATCTTGCTCTGTTTGCAAAAAAAAAAAATCAAAAAGTTTCTCAAATTTAATAAAGAAAATTCTTTCAAAGAAGATAAAAAGTTTTGAGAAAGATAGAAATGTCAATACGAGTAAGAACGTTTCTGATAATGATCAACAGAGATGTTGTGAATGTGAGGAAAAGGGACATAAAGCCCATGAGTGTCCCAGTAGGCTTAAGTGATAGGGCAAGGCAAAGCAAAGCTACCTATAATGCCACTCTTAGCGATAGTGATGTCAAATCAATGAATTCAGGGGATGAATCACCACATAAACCTAATTTCTATGCATTCGTGGATAGTTACATTATTACTTCTAGTACATCCCATGCTGGTGAGGAATTTTCTAAAAGTTATAGCCTCGACAATATGTCGAACCTTTATGGAGAGAGTGCGAGTGATGAAGAGAATTTGAGTGAGGGAGAATGTGGGCTTCAAAAAGATCACACCAAACTTTACAAAGAGTCTTTAAGAACTAAAAAGAAAAATATAAATTTGACTCTTAGGGTGTTAGATTTAGAAAAGAATTTGAAAGTTTTGAGAGAGTGTGAGGCATCGGCGCATCAACTCGAGAAGTTGAAAGTTTCTTTGTCTGGGCAACTAATTATGCTTGTTAGGGAAAATACCGATTTAACTAACATAGTGGATAGTCTTACGAGATATCTTCAAGATTCGCTAGATACTCGTGAGAAACTTGAAGCCCATATTTTTTAACTTGAGAAAGATCTCGAATGTGCCTGGGAGGTCAAGGTCACTATAGAGGACACATCTGAGAAGGTTAGAAAGATGTTCCTCGGTCCTGCATTACGTTTTAATGAGGGGTAAGGAATAAGATGTGATGGTTCATCCACTTCCAATACCGCACCTGAACCAATTCCTAAGTTTGTGATGGATGCTTATGGTCATCGATATAACCCACCAAGGAGAGCTCGTCATAGGTGTTTTAACCAAGGTAAACCCAAAACTGGCTATATTTGTGCCCACTGCAAATAAAGAGGTCACCTTAGGGATTTTTGTTTTAAGATGGAGAGAGTTTCTCATACATGTGTTCCCACACATGCTCCTACACACCATTATAGAGATTTCAATAGTTTTCGAGAGCAAGTGGATTTTTTAGTCAAGACTTCTAAATGAATGCCGGAGGAATTCCAAAGAATGTATACTCCTTATGAGAAGACCTCCTGGACTAATTATTGAGTTTATGACTTGCTTCTAGTATAGGGTGATTATCAAATTGCTATCCTTTATCCTTATTGCTAGATTGTATTTTTATGTTTATATATGTTTATACTCTTTGAAAAATACAAAAAGATTTTATTTTCCTTGAGAAAAAGTTTGGAAATCTTCATAAAGATTTTATTTTTGTTAAAAAAATTTCAAAGGATTCTTCTATTTTGTTTTTCACCATATATGGATATGCATTTAAGATGTTAGAATCAAAACTACATTTCATCCATTCATGTGATTTTTTCATGGTGTCTTGATACATGGCTTCGTTTATATAGTGTGCTTAATAATGCATGGCTAGCATTTTGTTATTTATTGATGATTGCTTTCTTCATGATAGAGTAGACTTATTATCACCTTTAGTGCACATAGGCACAAACTTTTTAAACATTTTACTTACTTTTTATGTGTCGAATACGGTGTTCTCATCTCAATAGTGTTTAATAACGAATCAAATGTACTAAGTTGTCCTTGTAATAATCATTTCCCAAATTTCTTTTCTTGAAAAAAATTATTTTATTTTAGGCAATGGAAAGAGGCTACGAAAGAAAAAATTATCTTTTCATCAAAAGATACCATTGACAATAGCCTAAAAGATTAAGGGCAAACAAAAATAGAAATTTCAAGGCCATCTTTTATTTTATTGATGCTTCGCCTACATGAGCATTATGATATCTTCAAAATTTTGAGAGTGTATACTTAAAATTTGAGATTTTGAGGGTTTTATAAAGTAGAAGATCAATGGGTTTGCACAATGAACTTTCTTGAAAAATATTAAAAAGTTTGGAGTTTTTGATTTGAGAAGCATTAAAATTGATGGCATTTTGCACAAGTCAAGTCAATTTCACTTTGTTCAACATTCTTGCACTCAAGTCTGAAATTGAGTTCTTTCTTTAAAAGTGCCTCATCGACTCCGTACAACTTTATTTCGTATGCCTGTGTTGATTTTCCCATGGTTTAAGTTCACACAATTACATTCCGCTTTCATGATTCGAATTTTTTAGTGCTATTCCATGGTGTTATGTATTTGTAACTATATGTACCTTTTATACTCATATACTTTAATAGTTTTTTTTTTCTAAAAAATGTGAAAAGTTGAGAAAATAGTTGGTTGCTTCTTTGGAATTTTATTGCATGTGCTAAAGTGTTTATCTTTGTGGTGCTATTTCATATTTGGATTCGAGTGATGTTAAATTTTCATGATTAGCTTCTAACCCTTTGTCTATTACAGACAAAAAGGGAGAGAACAAATTGAGAGGGAGTTTTATTTTTTCTTACACTCTCGTATGTGTCGTGGTATTTCTTTTGCTTCATGTGTGTAGGTCATTCCGCCTTGATGAGGATCTCATGGACTACACAAGATGAAGACTTTCAATTGAAGACTAAGTCTCGAGTGTCTTTCCTTTTGGGGTTTGGGAGGGTATTAGTAGAACTTGTCTTAGGGTTTAATTTCGATTTATGTTTTGTATCTGAATAGCCAAAGGGGGAGATTTGTAAGGGTAAGTTTTTATGATTGCTCATATATTTATATATTTTGGCGTATCCCATTACAAATCATACAAACCACATCGTCATATACTTACCAAGTTCTTTGAAGACAAGTTAGTGACCGAGTAACATTCTGAAGTTCAAACGCGTTAGAATTATCACGACTCTATTTGGAGGTATATGGTATTAAGGATTTTTTAATTTAAACCTACAATTTATTCTAGGATGTGTTTAAACTTTATTTAAGGCATTTTTTATACAAAAAATTTTAAATTTTTTTGTTGTTTTGGTCGTTCGAACGAAACTGTATTTTCGTGAGAACGAGATCTGCATCTCGTTCGAACGAGGTTTTATTACCATTAAAATGAATTTTGAGTACGTTGGAATGAATATCTAACGAGCTTCGGATGGGGTTTCTCTTTCTAAGAGAGGGTCACCCGTTGGAAGGCCGTTAGAAAGTTGTTTGAACAAAAAGGCCAGTTCATTTGAACGAGTCTTAAGCTCGTTTGAATGAAGCCTTGATTTCATTCGAACGAAACTTTGTTTTCATTCGAACGAGGCCCACCACCTCAAAAATAATGTTTTCAGTAAATTGAACACTTGTGGACTAATTTTCTCAGAACTGTTGGTGAAAAACAAATTTGCATTGCTTTCCCAAAAGTCTCACAAGTTTAGTTTTTCAAAAACACTTTTGAGTTTTCAAACCACATTTCCAAGGATGATTTTTTAAGTTTAGACAAACCGTAGATGCACATACACAATCAAACCCTTGTAGAGTGCTGCTCTACGGCTGAACTTTGTGGAGATTTAAGCTCTACTATTGAAAAAGAAAGGAACTCGTTTCCTGAGGCTAATCGGTAAATAGGCAAGAGTTACTTGTTGTGGTCGGTGTTGAACTATGTCGTATCCATTGAAGATTTGAATACCACTGTCATATTATACTTAGTGGATCTCTAAGTAGTTTGTAAGTCGTTACGTGTTTGTCAAATCTTAAACAGTAATGGAAAATAAGGTTTTGCCTGTAAAAGATTTTTTCCTCAATTCTTCTTCATCTTATTTTGGTTTGATTGCTTAGTTTGAAAATTTTAGATTTGGAATTTATCTTCCCTGTTCACCAAAGTTTTAAACAAGATAAAATTTGAATAAAAGTGAATCTTTATGTGTATGACCTAATATGTAAGTGAATCCATATAGCCACACTTTCAGGACCAAATGTATATATATAAGCACAATACGAAGGTACATCCTTCGGGGACCTCTTGTGCCTCTACCAACTTAATCCATATGAGATCCCACTTTTAATAGCTCGTAAAAACACACACAAGTTGAAAAATCACAACACTAACACACCTTTGCCTAACCACATACCACATTACACAAAGGATTTATCCTCTTATGTCTTTCTTATGCGAGATAGCTTACCCACATCATGTAGGATCAGCTAGGGGCTTAAAACCAACTCCCCACCCACCCAAAAAATCCCATCAGATCCCCATCGATAGAATCCTCACGATTTTACGTATTTTACGTATTTCCCCACACATACACAACATAAAGAGCATGCAACATCTAATACACACATAAGATTACGGTGTAAAATTTTAACCGTATAAGTCGGGCTAAATCATCCTCCGAGCTAACCTCAATCCCATGTATTAGCCATATTTATGTAGGAATATATTTTATAAGTTCTATATAAATACCCTTAGGAAGTCCCATGAGCATAAGCTTAGCATCTGTAGTAAAATATTCCTAAAAACATCTTTCTATCCCCACTGATCAGGCCCAATCAATCACCCTCCTTGAGACCCCATCGAGCGGCCTGACCTCTACCCTAATTGATCGTCTTACAGGGTCCCTGGTTGATCGTTTTTTACCCAAAACGACATTGTTTTCAAAATTCATCCAAGGCCTCATTATCTTTTATTTACTCCATCCTAGATTGCCTTATAAAATTTTCCTAACCTCTAACCAGTCCCAAAAGCATCCTAGTATAGTTTCAAAGGGATTTTAAGAAGATCTAACATCATAAGTTCGTTATAAGGAGTGGACCTCAATGATTATTCCTTAAAATAATCATGTTCTTCAATTGGTTTCATTATAAATCTTATTTTAACCATATAAATTGAAGATTCATATAACTGTACCTAATCAAAGCATGTGAAACATGTATTCATCTAATTTATCTAATAGATTTACATATTCAAACATGAATTAAAGCATTAAACTAATTCTCCATTAGCAACATAATGATTCATCCATAATCACGAGATTCAACCCAACTAGGTTTCATTATCATAGCACTCGACATAAAAAATTACAGTTAATAAAGAAAGAAAAGCTAGGTATTGTTTTCTTGGATTTCTTATTGGTACTCTAATGCATCCCATATTCCCAAATTTATCTCCTTTATAGCTATGGTTTTGGTTCTCTTTATCTTGTGATAATTATATGAGTTAATTACCTTATTTAATTCTCTAATTTCGAAGGTTCTAAAAAACGTGGGGCGTGACTGAGGCGTGGAGGCCAAGCCTCAAGCCTTAGAAGCCTAGGCGGGCCTTAGGCGTAAAAAGACGTTTAGGTCTTTTTTAATGTATTTTAATATTTTTTAACAAGGGCAATGCTAAAATAATACTAAAATGGTACATACCTTAAAAATATAACTATATATTTGTAAATTAAAATACTATTTTTTAAAATACTAAAAAAAACTTGCATTTTTTCACGCCTTCTAAAAAACTTGTATTTTTTCACGCCTTACCCCCCAAAAAATGCACGTTTTTTCACGCCTTACCCCAAAAACGTTAACCATCGTTGATCACGCCTAGGGCCAAAACTTGGCGTATCTAAAAAGTCTCGCGCCTAGGCGCGTTTTTTATAACACTGCTAATTTCGCATATCCACTATGGCCTAACTTAGAGCCCCTAAATAAAGCCCAAAACACTAACACTGTGTTTCCAAAACTTAGTCCAAAGGGTTACCTAGTCCTTGGGACCAACTTAGTCCCTCTCTCTTTCGATGTAGTTAATTAATTCTATCAATAATCTACGGCAAAAACAAAATGTTAATGTTATAGGGCAAGTGGGAGAAATTCAAAAAATTATACATATATTTATTATCAAGATTAAGAAAGGGTTCCCAATAGGGGTGTAACCGGATATTCTAAAATTTGGATCTGTCTAGTATTTGAATCCAAATTTTGCGAATATTTATCCGAATAAATATCTGAAGGAGTTGATTAAGATATTACGTTTAAATATTCAAAAAAACAAATAAGGATATGGATAGTGCATATATTCGTTGCGGATAATCTGTATTCGAGTCGGAGTATCCATATTTACATATATCCATTTTCTCAACTATATGTGCTTGTATTCCTTATCACATATATAATAGCCTCTAAAAGAAGAACTACAAGTTGCACCATGATCTAACTTGAACTTGCAGTTAGATCGCCCTACTCACCAATAAATATAATATCACTCGATCAAAGGGGAGCATAAACAAGTTCAATGGTTGAAACCTGTGTAAACGATCGATGGGAACCTCAAAGATATCCAGTGCAGGAGCAAAGTCATATTAGGCATTGTCGTAGCATCAATTGGTACAAGGAAGAGGCACAATAGCAAAGCTCAATAGATAGTATGGTAAAAAGAATGATTTATTTAAATTTAAATTTAATTTTTTGTAATTTTATTCTTAATTGTATAACATATATTTATATATTTATTTTAGCACTATTAATTTAACAGGATCTTAGCCATTTATTTTGCGTCTAAATAAAGTCAATCCCATGGAAAAGAAAATAAACTGACATGATTTAAAATGTTAGTTATTTATGAACATGAATTTGGAATTAGGGTTTAGCCATTGACTTCAAAACGTTTTCACTCCACCACATATGTGTCTCATCTCCTCACCTCTCATTTGATTTGTTCGAAGTTTAACTCCGTCTTGAGAAACATCGACAAAGGTGAGACAATTATGTGTTTCTCTATTTTTTGTTCTTTTAAATTCTCTCTATTAATATTCCTATTGGGATGGAAAATTGTGTGTATGTCGCAAAATTATAAATAAAATAATAAAATAATAAATAAATAAACTAACTACAATAATAATAAATTGAGTTGGTAATTTTTACCCCCTCTTCAAAATGAGGCACCAAGTTTTATTCCATACAATAATAAACCAAACTTTTTCAGAGATAAATTAATGAATACGTAGAGTGGCATTGTGATAATGAGGAAGTAAAGTTTGGTAAGTGTAGTATATGTTAATATAAATAACGTAAATGGGTAAGGACATTATTTGAATCCAGATAACCACAAAAGATACGGATAAGGATAGTTCAGATACGAATTGTTCACTTTTAAACGGATACAAATATTCTTAAGAATGGGTTTACAATTTTCTTTCCTTATCTTTTACTTTGGACTGTTTTCAAAAATAACTAAACGCCACATACTACTAAAATCCAATTAGTGAATTCAGAAAGTCTTCACTCTACATGAAATCTAATCTCACTCTTAAGAAAGTGAACAAGCAGATTATTCATTCACCTACAGAGCCCGTGTCCTTCAAATATAACCAAATTCAAATATAAAATCCCTAAAAGAACTAACAAATGACTATCGATTAAATAAAAAGAAACCAAAAAACTAATAAAACAATGTACAAAAGCACAAAAAGAAGAGAGCTGTGCAAAAAGAATGGTTTAGCTATGCTTTCTACGAACATGTTATTTATCAGTAGTTCAACAAGGAGTACTTTATGCGTAAAACAATTTTCCCCTTATCTACACCAAGCTTAGCCCCTGTGACCAACCAATGACCCGGAATATCTTGCGGGCCCTTTGACATTTCCGTCCTGTCAACAATTTTCGCCAGTTTACCATGCTGGCTCAGACCATCCCCCTTTTTATCGTCACTTGAAGATGAAGTAGAAGCACCACTAGGCCAAGAAATGTTGGAGGGACTATGATCCCATACGGACCGCCTTATGGTACACCCTGGTACTTTGGAGAAGAGGAGTTTGAGGTGTAAAACACTTTTAGTGCCGAAATCCCACACGCCAAGCTGGGCCCCGGTGACAATGTGGACCCCAGAGAGGTCTCCTATGCATGTTTCGGCGTGCTCGATCGGGGCGGTGCTGACGTGGGAGAAGTTCTTCCACTTGATGGGCTCGAACCAACGGCTATCCTGCTCCTCGGGACCTTGCCACTTGGGTGCACCGATGGCCATATGAGCATCCCAGTGGGGTTGGAGTATCTTGGGGAGAGATACTAAGTGTTGCAAATGGATGGCGAGCCGGTTTTGTTTGGCACCTTCTAGAGTAAGTCTAAGGCCGGTCACTGGCTTACGACCAACGGTCACCTGCAATGTCATCAAATTTTTTGACGTAGAAAAGCGGTGGAATTTATGTATGCACCTAGTTAAGAATGAGTTAGACAATTCTCATACATATTCCATCTATGTTTTTCATTACAACAAGTGATATACAGATTGAATGCACATTCAATATGCTAAAATTAGTGATTCGAAATATGTTTTTTCTATTTTCCCTCACGTTTGTTTTTTAAAAGAAGAAGAATAAAAACATAGTGAGTTTATAATGCAATAAAATCTGATACAAATATACTGGGATTTCAAGAGAAATCAGCAAATGTCCAAACTAAATCAATAACAAAAATATCGATGCACTTGTTTGACATGCTTACATGAGTAGTTTTCATTTACAAAATATCAAAGGTTTATAAAAAATTCTGCATCTTAATTATATTACTAACACTTCAAATATTACAACTTTTAAATTACTTTTTTATATTTAGATATTCAACTTATTTCATTCAATGTGACGTGAATAAGCCCACCAGCATCGGTATGAGTATTTCATTCCAGTTCCTGATCCATGTACCAAAACGATCCGCTCTTAACATTGGCCTTAAAGTGCCGTGAAGTTTCCTTCACGTAGTCGGTTGGTTCGTTTTTTATACTTTACAGAAATTCCAGATCGGTAAATTCATATAAAGTTAAGAATTATAGGAAAAAGAACTGAAAAAATGAAAATCAAACTCTTGATATGGATATAGTACTTTATATGTAAATTTACCACCGTGGAACTCCAAAAAAACACAAAAAGTATGTAACAAACTAGAATTAGAATTTCTTCAACGGCACAAACAAGAGCAACAGAGGAAAAACATATTTTTTAATAGCACCAGTGGACTACTGTCACACCCCAAAACGCTCATCATGAAGTTATGGAGTTCATCATGGAGTTTGGGTACGGGCAAACCTCGATACTAAGGGAAAATGGGTTAGTTCACTTTGACTAAGGCATTCAACTGGAACAAAGTGGTTATGCTATTCGAAGTTGTCAGATTGTGGGGAGCTGGGTTCTTTTCGATCATTTGGTAGTTGACGTCTGCTGCTACCACTCTGAAATTTTTGTTAAGAACATATATGAGGGGGGTACCTCCGAGGCAAAATTCGGTATTTAACCATGAGCGTTCCTAGGCTTTAGGCAACTTCGTGGGCATGTTGGGTTATCCATATACCGAATGTGGAATTGGTAGTGCATGGATTTGGGTTGTGATCGGGAATTTCTCGATCACACCTGTTATGCAACATCGGGTTGCATCGGTGGGCTGGGTTGCTTATATTTTTGAGGTGGCATTGTCTTAATTCGTGGGTTGTTGCTAGTTGACTTCAAAGAGCAGTTGTGCTTGTCCCAAAAACGAATTTTGGTAGTTTTCATGGGAGTTGCTGGGCTGGATAGGTGTAAAAACGGGATTGCACCAATGTGGCACATGTGGGATCATGGGATAACTCCTTGGACACCTGTTGGGATACTGATGCAGCAGTTTTAGAGCAGTTCCATGGAAGTTACGGGGCAGAACAGATGTAAAAACGGGATTGCATCAGTTAGGCACTTGGAAATCATGGGTTAACTTCTCTAGACACCTGTTGGAAGGATAATGCAGCAGTTTTGAAGGCAGTTTCGTGGAAAAACCTAGCAGCAATTAATTAAGACACATGTCTTAGCAGTTGGGGTTGTCAACTGCGTTTTTGTACCTTATTTATAAGCATTTGCCCCTTGTATTTTTAGGCAGGAAGCCTTAGGCCGAAATTAAGTGTTCCTTTGTAATCTTTGAGTGATTAATAAAAGGTTGGGAGTTGAGTTCCTGTAATTTCGTGTCTAGTGTGCGTGTGCCTCATATATGTGACTTGGTTTGCTGTTTTACTTGCTATAATCGTGTTAAAAGCAGGTCGTGTTGGTGAACCTCGTGTATTGACTTGCTGATCAGGTTTTGTGGGAAAAACTTGGTGTCTCACCGGAAGATTTTAGAAAAAAAAAATATCCGTGTGACAATTGGTATCAGAGCTGAGTTTTGGAGCAAATTCTGGTGTGTTCAAACCAGTTTTTGAAGAGAGAAGTTCGAATTTGTCAAGGTTAGCACAAGTTTGGCAAAAGTTTTCTTGAATTCTGCAAGAAATGGCAGGAGGCAGCAGTGCAGAATTGCGAGAAAGGGTGGTGCAAAAATTGGAAGATTTCATTGCAAATCCTCCAACGGATGTTGCAGCAACAGCACTCTCAGTCAAGTTGGAAGAATTGCGGTTGGAACTGCAACGTGTTCGAACGGTGCAAGAAAGCCATATCCAGGAAACTGATGAAAAGGTTGAGAACCTTGCAACAGATGTTGGTGTATTGGCTGATGAGCTTCGTACTCGTTTGGGCAGACTTGATGAGGATGCTGGGTTGCTGAAAAAGGCGTGGCTCAATGCTGGGAGCAATGACACCAGTCGTGTTGGTGTCAAGAAGTATAAAATTCAAGAACCGAAGGCGTTTGCTGGTGCAAGGTCGGCAAAGGAATTGGAGAATTTCGTGTATGATATGGAACAGTATTTCAAGACTGCTCATATCAACGAAACGGAGAAGGTTGCAATCACCACAATGCTTATGTGATGATGCAAAACTTTGGTGGAGAACTCGGACCGAAGACAAGAGCATATCTGAGATCAGTTCGTGGAGTGAACTAAAGAAGGAATTGTGGGATCAATTCCTGCCAGCAAATTCAGGTTGGCAAGCGAGGGAGGCGTTGCGACGCGTGAAGCACGACAAGACTGTGCGGGATTACGTGAAAGAGGACGTTAAGGGGATGTCCGAGGAAGACAAGGTCTTCAATTTCGTTTCCAATCTTCAGCTTTGGGCGTAGGCTGAATTGAGGAGACAAGGTGTGCGTGATTTTCAGCAAGCAGTGGCAGCAGCGGACAGTCTAGTGGATCTCATACATGACCGGTCAAATGTTGTTTCATCTAAGTCCAAAGGTAAAGACAAGTTCGTCTCAGAATCGGGCAAAGATGGAGGGACAGAACATGACAAGGGAAACGGGGCTGATGGGCATCCAAACAAAGGCAAAGGTAGCTATTCTGGGTGTTTCATTTGCAAGGGTTCACACCGGGCAAGGGATTGTCCAACACGGGAAAAACTTGCTGCATTTCAAGTGGAAGAGTCAAGAAATGGTGGCTCAAATTCAGGTGCGGGAGATAGTGGTGTCAACTCCTTGGTTATGTTGGGCGGACTCCAAGCAAAGGAGTTCATATAAATGGACGATTGAAGCCTTGGTATGCGCGGGCTGCAGGAACCTCGCATTACCAAGAGAAACTTCTACATTAAATGGTGAAAACGTGGAGGTTATGGTCCTGCAGGGAGACATTGAATCGAGAGGAGTTTGGTTCGTTGTTACACTTGGGTTGAATCGAAGACTCGGTGCTGTTCTCGGTGAAGTTCAAGGTGTTACTGGGAAATTTTCAGTGGAGTTGGAATTTTCTTGATATCGACGAGGTCGTCAAATTCTTTTAGTGGGGGAGGGTTTGTCACACCCCAAAACGCTCATCATGAAGTTATGGGGTTCATCATGGAGTTTGGGTACGGGCAAACCTCGATACTAAAGGAAAATGGGTTAGTTCACTTTGACTAAGGTATTCAGCTGGAACAAAGTGGTTATGCTATTCGAAGTTGTCAGATTGTGGGGAGTTGGGTTCTTTTCGATCATTTGGTAGTTGACATCTACTGCTACCACTCTGAAATTTTTGTTAAGAACATATATAAGGAGGGGGGTACCTCCGAGGCAAAAATTCGGTATTTAGCCATGAGCGCTCCTAGGCTTTAGGCAACTTCGTGGGCATATTGGGTTATCCATATACCGAATGTGGGATTGGTAGTGCATGGATTTTGGGTTGTGATCGGGAATTTCTCGATCACACCTGTTATGCAACATCGGGTTGCATCGGTGGGTTGGGTTGCTTATATTTTTGAGGTGGCAATGTCTTAATTCGTGGGTTGTTGCTAGTTGACTTCAAAGAGCAGTTGTGCTTGTCCCAAAAACGGATTTGGGTAGTTTTCATGGGAGTTGCTAGGCTGGATAGGTGTAAAAACGGGATTGTACCAATGTGGCACATGTGGGATCATGGGATAACTCCTTGGACACCTGTTGGGATACTGATGCAGCAGTTTTAGAGCAGTTCCATGGCAGTTACGGGGCAGAACAGATGTAAAAACGGGGTTTGCATCAGTTGGGCACTTGGAAATCATGGGTTAACTTCTCTAAACACCTGTTGGAAGGATAATGCAGCAGTTTTGAAGGCAGTTTCGTGGAGAAACCTGGCAGCATTTAATTAAGACACATGTCCTAGCAGTTGGGGTTGTCAACTGCGTTTTTGTACCTTATTTATAAGCATTTGCCCCTTGTATTTTTAGGCAGGAAGCCTTAGGTAGAAATTGAGTGTTCCTTTGTAATCTTTGAGTGATTAATAAAAGGTTGGGAGTTGAGTTCCTATAATTTCGTGTCTAGTGTGCGTGTGCCTCATATATGTGACTTGGTTTGTTGTTTTACTTGCTATAATCGTGTTAAAAGTAGGTCGTGTTGGTGAACCTCATGTATTGGTTGGCTGATCAGGTTTTATGGAAAAACTTGGTGCCTCACCGGAAGATTTTAGAAAGAAAAAAAATATCCGTGTGACAACTACCATCTTCTTAGAGGAATAGTAATCTATCTCTCATGCACACACACACATTTTTTAGAGGGAGGAGAGTCAAACATATCTCGTAATATTAGTGTATCGCCCAATTTCTATTATTGTTCATCATTAGACAGGAAAATCGAATTTTAGAAACAAAAGACTCGTCTGGATCAATTTTGAAAAAACAGCGATCCCTAGATCCCTTGAATATATAAGTATACCAATTATGTCAAATCGGAATTTCATAATAATACTTAATAAAGAAATAGAAAATGCAATATTACCTGATCTGGACTTATATAAAGCTTGGGTCCCATCAAACTGAACTGTAGAGATGCACAAACGGGCTCCTTTCTTTGACGGTTACTCTGTTCTGGAGCCCAAACTCTGGCAATTTGAAATTCCAAGAAGTATTGTAGATCCTCTATAGGTGGCTTATCTGAAAATTATACTCAAAAGAAAAATTATAAACCACAGAGAGGAAAATAGCAGGTATTGAATATATTTTTAATTTTTCACACTAAGAAAAAAATAAACATCTCAATTCATGCATATAATTATTATATTCACACATAAAGAGGCTCAGCAAAAAAAAAAAAAAGTACCATAGATTACTCCACATATTCTATACTATAAAGTTAATAACATTGTGTGATTTTTACCCCACCCTTTTTACAAAATCTGTGCTCATAGCATTCACAGTTCTTCACAATAATAATGAGTTAAACATTTTAATGTCAATATCAACAGAGATTCAATTTCATTGATACCATTTCAACTACATCAATTACATCCTCTTATTTGGGCATGAGGTATTAATCCAGACAAGATGGTCATAGATGATGCTTATCTTCGAGCCTCAGGTTGACAACCTGATATACCAGACCCTCTTTCTTCTTACACAGCTTAGCGGAAGATCACCAACTAATATGCAGCATTCACACCATAATGAGCGGGTTCATCAGAATTATTATATGGCTTTGCTAAACAGACAATTCTGTCTGTTGGTCTGATCTACAGCTTTAGCATTATTTAATACTGTTAGAATTTCTATTTTTATTACTTTATTAAAGGCAATATTGTAATAAGTTTAGTCTTCTCTCATCAAAAAAAATAAAGGGGATTATACCAAAAAGTCCCTCAAATATTTTTTAATACACATTTAGTCCAAGCCTTTTACTTTGTTTCAAAAAGTCCCTCAAACATTCAAAAAATAGGAGCTCCAGTGAAGGTCACCAAAGCTCCGGCAGTGGGGGTGGGGAGGGGGCGGGGGCGGGGGGTGAGTGCCGATAGGACAGCCTTTAAAAATAAGAAAATATTAGTTAAATGGGTGTTTGAGGAACTTTTTGGAACAAAGTAAAAGGTTTGAACTAAATGTGTATTAAAAAATATTTTATGGACTTTTTGGTATTTGATCCAAAAATAAATGTCTGGAAAGCGTGTACCCCAGGATACACAGACCTTTTTCTCTCTATCCCTTTAATATCTTCGTTCTCTTGAAAAACTGATTACACTATTATATAATACTCCCGCCGTCCCAAATTAAAAGTTCACTATTCTATTTTGGGTTGTCCCAAATTAAGAGTTCACTTTCCATTTTTGGATATAATCAACGAACCAAATTTCACGATAATGAGCAAGGGTTTATTGTAGCCATTGATTGTGTATCCTTAATCTATGCAAAAAAATGAATATGGACTCTTAATTTGGGATGGAGTGAGTATAATGTTGTTGTCTCATATCTAAACAATAAGTCTGATCCAAACTCTCTGGAACACAATAGAACAGATTAAAATTTTAGTATAGTTACTGAACAAGTTCACTGTGCAATGACTTCCTGCTGAGGTCAACAGGACGTCATATTCTTGTTGAATTTCGAGGATAAGGTTTTGTTCGCCCAAAGCTGGGGATCCATTGGGTGGTTCAATAAGTTTTCTTATTTTTAATGATTTTCGGGAAAATAGGTTCATTTTATCGGTATGGTTGTTTTGAGGCCTCTATGTGGTTTGATGCATGGGTGAGCTTTGACAGGGTGCGACTACACTATGTGAAGGTAGTTTGTTCGATTTCCTGAAGATCAAGGAGTTGGTTGTAAGATTTTTTTTTTTTAATTGTTAAGAGCAACTGTGTTTTTCCGGTGCTTAGTTGTAGTTGTTAGGTGCTCAGTTGTGGTTGTTGGTAACTTGGTACCCCTGAGAATTATTTGTTCTGTGATCCAGTTTCTTCACTATGGCTTCCATCATTGATGCCAAACTTCATGTTGTTGAAGAGTCCGCACAATCAGTTACTTCTACTTCTGTTAGCTGAATCGGCAAAACTATCTCATGCATTTAAAGTGTTTCTTCTTGCAATTACGAAGACAAATATCTTACCAAGCATCCTCCTTCAGCGGATAACAAAAATTTGGAAGAGTAGTGGAATAAAAGAGTAGTAGATGCAGCCAATGGGTCACACGGAGCAATATTTGTGGGTAATGAAGTTTGGGAGGGATATTCCGTTGCTGATGGAACTAATGTCTTGAAAATTAATGCAATCCATAGAATGATGCACTTCACCATTGTCAAGAAAAATATCAGATTTTTTTTCCTTTTTGTATTTGATCCGGGAGTAGGTGGTGTTAGTAGGTTAAAACCCTCAAACCTTGAGGACAGGGATTTTTTTAAAGAAGAAGGAATGTCAGGATCACTAGAACGGAGGTATATGGTGTTAGTAGAGTTAGTAAATAGTTAAATCACTTGAGTGTTAATTTGGTTTGTTAAGGTTGTTTAAGTGTATTGACAAGTTATTGTAGTTAGTTGGCAATTTGGTTTGATTCTAGATTTGAGATGTATAAATACGTAGATTGTATTTGGAGATATCTTGGAAATGAAATAACAATTCAATTCTCTCTATATATACTCTAATTCTCTCCTTCCCTCCACTCGAATTCTCTTTCTTTATACTCCATTTTCAGCTCCATACTTTTACTCTTTAATTTTGCACTTCACCTGTTAGATTAATTGCGTAGGAGAAGCCATCAAACAGTGGCATGACAATTCCATAGTTATGTTCATGATGAATCATTAGTAGCACAAATTATATTTTTATTCGCAAGATAGTTGTCTTCGTACTTGTACATTTGTGGAAGCTAGCTATATAGTAGTGACTGATCACCTTAAAATATGCCAGCTACAAGCATTTACAAGGATTTAGTGTGATAGTTGTGTGTGGCCTAAACACTTCTATGAGTTGGGGTTAATACGGGATGGGACCTCAGTGGTTCTAACTACACCATTGTACGTTTCTCTTGGGGGGTGGGGGGGTGGGGGGGGGGGGGGGGGGGGTAGGAGGTTGTGATTTGGTGGGCTACAAGAGATGCCAGCTAGACTTGGTGCCACTAGGAATGCTTACCCTGTCGAATCCCTTTTTACCAAGGGAATCCTTTGACCAGTGGAATGTTGTTCATTCAGCTTATAAGCTTTTTACGACGCAATTGTTTTACACCGCGCATCTTTGTACAATTTCCCCATTAACTTACTTTTCATTGTCATTATGGAGAGAGTTGATCAAATATTATGGAACAGATGCCACCCAACTTCTTTTTTCTATGATAAGTCAGATGCCACTCAACTTAAGACGTGTCAGTACAACCTTCAGTACATTACGAGGCCCAAATGTACTATTTGGCCATAAAGAACCCCATATCCTCATTGGGAGGTATATTTCTACTTTTCATTTTTTTGTCTTTTGTCTTTTGTCACACTTATTTTAGTGCTTAGATATTATACTTAGGATAGAAGCTCCTAGAAGGTTCCATTAGTGGTGTCATGAATGATACCACAGGACAACTCATCTCATGACAACACATACTCAAACTTAGCTAGCACCTACTAGAAGACTCTCCCAATGCCTATAAATATACTCATTTTCCATTGGGAAGATAGATATCTTTGCCTTTTTAATAAAATGTCTATAAATGTACTCATTTTCCATTGGGAAGATAGATATCTTTGGCTTATTAATAAATTTCGGATTTTTGTTGATGGTTTCTCTCTTATTTGGATCCAATTTTTAGTGTTTGAATCAAATTGGTATCGGAGTGAGGTAATCTCCTTGGTGTGGGTGGGTGGGTGGGTGGGTATCCTCCCATTGTATCTCCATTAAAGGCTCCGAAGAAGATAAATCAAAAATCCAATTCTGAAGATCGAACGGTGGCCATCAAAGGAATCCTAGCTCTAATCTTGTCAAGATTGTTAGGGTTTCTCTTCTTCTACATCTCTCTTTTTTCTTTTCTATTATACATAGAGGAATCTTCATATCTCTCCCATTGGGGGTTTCATATTCTCCATAATGGAGGTTGCAGTCTCCTCAACTCTGTCCTTCTCCATGTAACACTCCTTCCCGGGTCTCTCTAGCACGACATGTACGAACTCTGACATCTTTATATATTGTGGTACCTTCACCAACTCACTACCCTCTTACACCCCAGAAACTAGGGAAATTTTCCAAATAATCACTTAAGTATCGCTAAGAAATGTGGTAAAAGTCCTTTTTTATTTTTTGGGACACGCAAGGGGGAAATTGCATACAATGAGAATAGTTCAAGGTGTTCTTTTAAATATTAACAGTTTAAAATCTAGCGTGACGGTTCAGGGGGCTTCTTGCAATTACCCTTTATTTCATAGTCATCTAATTTAGACAATATTACAAAAAAATAATGAATTCCCAGGCAGGAAACATTTTCCAGGACTCCTTGGGCTATAGAATCAATATTTGAGACTGGACTTGAGCCAGATATCGAAATAGTGAAACTAGTAAAACATAAAACGAGATCTTACACTCCAAGTATAACTCAATGGCACGAGCTAAGTGCTTTATTCCAGGAACCCCTTCGAGCAAAGAAGCGATAGGAGTAAACGTCATGTTGATCACATCTGGAGCTGTTTGTACAGTCTCTGCCCACTTGGCATGGCTTTGCTCAAGATCATCCCCTCCTCTTCTCCTAAAAATGACCGTAACGTCCTGCACCACCAAAGGAGCCTTTTTCAATGGTTTTTAGTAATTATAAGAGAAGAATGATCGTATAATTGTAAACACTATGCAGACTTCACCCAATTAAGAATGTTTACTGACCTCTCTCAAATTTTCTAAAAAAAAAAATATTTGAGTGGAACCCAGTAGCTATACTAACCTTGTCCTTGTATTTCAAGGCGCCGGCACTTGGATGGCTTTTGGATTCTGAGAACCTCTGATCTCCAATGTCTTTAACGTAATTCTCAATGTCTGCCACTGATAAAGGAGATGACTGGTGCTGCCTTATATAAACTACATCTCTTCCACCAACTGTTGCGGAGGTAACAATATGGGTGCCGAAATTTTCAATAAAGCTGAAAAGGGGAAATTTCAAGTCAGATACCAGATCCCAATGCGATTTCAAATGGTCCTAGCTATCTGATTAATGAGATTCTTTTAAATATTATTCTGCAAATTTATTAAACTACCAAATCAAGCCAAAACAGTAGAGCTATTAGGTCAATGAAAGAATGACATTTTTAGTGAATTTTCAAAATTAAAGACGGTTTGATGAATTGCTTACCTGGCCAAGGATGCAGGGTCCCACGAGTAAGGAACGGCACGCTTGACTTCCTCGCGCAAAACTAGATTTGATATGGTTAGTTCAACCTTAAATAACGGGATTACGTATCCAATCATCGCAAGGGATTTTGTAGCTGCTGCGTCAAGTCGCCAAGAGCCAGTAAAATTAAACATGGCATTAAAACTTCCGAGCGGAACATGTCCCGAAATAGCAGACTTGTCGTTGAAATATTTTGCCATCTGGAATAACAAGTCAAAGTCATTCAATAAAACAATCATCAGCTTCTACAGTGAAGTTCGATTAAAAGCTAAAGAAAATTATTAGGATAGTTGAAACCAAAAACAGATGCAAAGAATAAATTCCAAATAACGAAAGACGGAACTATTACGAAAAAAAGATCACTAACACAACACTTGGGAAAAATCAAATTGCCAACGTCTATTGCACTAGATTATTTGTGGACTTCTTCAGTAATCATTTTCTTAATGTTCAGGATCTTAGTTTGTAGGGATATAATATTATACTCGATTTTTCTTTCTTTTGCTAGATATACATGGTGGATGCCTATCTATTAACAAAATTTTGTTTCTTATCCCAAAAAAAAAAAAAAAATCGTACAAATGTCGAAACAAATTTGAGATAAAGATAGCATGTCATATTGTCAACTTCACCTCATGACTCCTCCATGATTTATTTTTAATTAGTTGTCAGCGTCCAAGAAATATAAAATATTAGAAACAAAATTTAAGGCTGTCGATAATTTATTTAATCATTGAGATTCTGACACCAGGAGTTTATCACCTCTCAGCTGAAGATAGAAAAGGATCAAATTTTGTTTGATCCATTTTCACACCACAAAACTGTGATAAATTTCAATATGTTCAAAACCCAGATAAAGGTTTTTTTTAATTAATAATCTTTTTTTTGCATTTATGGTTGTAAATACTAAAAACAAAATGGAAAATATATTTTCACTGCTAGTGACCGAAGATCAACCTTAAATTATTAAATTAGATCACACTGGTCGAATAAAATTCACAGAAAGTCAATGTCCTCAATTTCGGAGATAAAACATATATGGACAATGAGATTATCAAATTATCAATAACAATAGAATGGCCTTCCATATATTTGTATGCTACCTATCTAATTTGTGCAATGACCTAAAAATGAAATGATAAAAAAAATATTTTTACAATATCAGCCCCTCCCAAAGAAGAAAATATATTATATATTATGGAAGGATGATGTATTATTGTTCATTAAGATGTTTTACATGGCATGGTGTGGGCGACTACACTTGCTCACACTTTAATTCTAACTCTCACTTTCATATTTTACATTCCACCACCCACTATAAATCAAAATTATAAGATACACCCTAAAACACAATCCTTATTGTATGAAAAACTATAAAATAATAATAGGATGTGTCATAGTCAGAAGTCACGTAGTAGCACGCTATCAATGACACAAAACGGTGCAACCGACACGTGGTTTTTCTATATAAATATATATGTGTGTGTGTGCGTGCGTGCGTGCGTGTGTGTAAGATAGATTTATTGAATTGTGTGAGCACATGAGCGGCTCAGATCTATCTAATTGTTAAACTTCTGACATCAATGCACGATACTTTTGTGAAATAAGCCAAAAAGGACGGGGTGAACGGCACACGTGTCCCCCTCTCTCATACTCTCCATCTCTTTCAAACAGCTCTCCCTCTCCCTCTCCCTCTCCCTTGCCATCGGACTGCCTTCACAACCACTGGAAGATCCATCTCCACGACTTATCTCCCTCTATTTCCCTTATCTCTTTCTTTATGGGTTTATTATCAGTCATTTATGTTTCTCCATATAGTTCTAATTTTCAATTTTCTACCAATTTGGTTGTTTTGGGGAGTCAATCCGCCACCGATGACTATGGAACTTTGCCAATGGTCACCAGTACCATAGTCACCATCAGAACCACCGGTCAGCAACCTTCTTTCTCTTGCAATCTGAAAGTGCAGATGTCTCTGTCTACATTTTTGCATCAATAGCTCTTCCGTTACCCTTTCTTTATTTGGGAGTTTTGAGATACATGTTTATTTTCTTATAGATCTATGGGTTTTCCACTCTCTCTCTCTCTCTCTTCCACACGTGCACACGCCACTGCCATGAGACCTATCCCACTGCCACAGTAACCATTGGAACAACCATGGTCAGCCACCTTCTCTTGCTTGCGTTCTGTTTAGTCTGTCTCTGTCTGCAATTTTTCATCAGCCACTCTCTGTCTCGGCATCCGTGATAATTTGCCATACTTTTTTACAAGATGCATTATAAAACATCAAATAGAGACCATTCACTAAAACTACGCACACAAACCACCACTGCCATGATTTTTGTTGTGTTTATGAAATTGATTCACGTACATTTAATTAGGGATTTTAATAAACGGAATTATCATAATTCTTATTCGGATTTAGCTTTTTAAACGGGCAATTCTGATATAAGGGGGTCTTACACGAGGTTTCCAATTTTTTTGGTTTTCTTAAAGCACTCTTGCTTCGGTATGCTATATTTGGCATATTGAAGAAGAAAATGAACTGTATGTAATTTTAAGTACCGACTTTAGACATAGTACGTGATTGAACCCAACAGGCTAATTGAGTTATTTGAGTGGTTTATTTCATTATTACTCTTGCTGTGTTTGTGGAAATTGTTAACTTTGTTCTGAAAGTCGTCAATAAGATCAGTATATTGTATCTAACTAATTGTGTTTGTTTTTTATTTCGTTACTATGTTGTGTTTGTTTATGTAAATGTGTTTATTTTGGTTAAGCAATAGATGAAATTTATTCTCATGTCAATAAAATTTCCTTTTTACATTTCAATGCAAATAGGTACTCGACTGTGGGAGAAATATATGATAGAGTTACTTTAGAATTTGATTGCTTAAAGGCTTCAAATACTGGGGTGATTTTCTTTCATAAAAACTATTTTATTGCATGTCGAGTTAATATTTACTAATCATTCAGTTTACGATTCCCAACATGAAAATCTCAAGATGTTGATAGGATCGAGAGATGAGATTTGTCAACTATGGAGGTTAATAAATTAGTATTACTTCTTTCTCCATCAATATGGTAATTTCTACTTGGTAACTATGTTTAATGAATGGTGCTTATATCTTGTAGAGGTAATTCAGTTATGATATTTGATCGAGTGCTGCTATGTAATAAGTTTGGAACGCCTAATTATCAAACCAAATGTTATAAATTGGACAATTCGGAATAATTACAATTTCTTCACTATTGCTTTGAATGGAACCATAATAATGTGGCTTTCCAAATAATAATATGGAATTTAAACTAATGTATGTGTCTTTTTAGGTAAGCATATCTGTAGGCGTTATATATTCAACAACATGCTTTGTTTGGTATCTTAACTGATGTGAGCACAATTTCGTGTTTGGCTATTAAAACCACGAGTCATTTGTCGTTTAAAACGTGACGGCATTTTAGTTTTGGCGGATATTTAGTTCCTTGACATGTGCTTTGGTTTACTATTTCATGGGTCTTTTGGTTTACGATTTTTTTCTCCGATTTTTTATGTGCCCATCAAATCTATTGACCACAATCCGTGTGTCGCTCTCCTCAATATCTCGACTATGGCAAAGCTCTGTTTCATCCAGATCGATTAATGCAACATGAATTGGGCTCTACATGATTTCAGAGAGAATGAAATTCAATAGATCATGTCAAATAAACTTGTTACCAATATTTAGTATTAAGTAGATCACATATTGGTTAAGCTACAATGTCGGAGCACAAAGTCTCTTTGTTACAATGACATGTTTGGATATCTTCTTGAAACAGTGTTCTCTATATGTGTATGTACTTATGTGAACTGCTTTGTGTAAAACTATTCTGATACTAAGATCAGACAATACTATTTTGATTATCTTATGGCTTTGTATGGTTGTTGGGCTTTGTCATTACTGCTTCCTTGAGTATTACTGATGCAGGAACATCAAGTTTTTCATTTTATTTTATGTATTCCTTTATGTTGAGTTGGGGCCATTATATCTTTATATCTTTAGAGCTTCCCATACTCTAAAGAAGGGAGCCAAAACTAATTCCATTCTACACTTTATGATATTTTGTCTTTTGCTTTTGATTTAATAATAGATGATTTTTCCTCTATGACTATCAACGTGTTTCAACTTATATCCGCTGCATTTACATCAAACATGGTAACATAGCCAAGTCTTTCGAGGTCTTGTGTAGTAACGGATGAAGAACGACTTGATTGGAACCGTGGTCGGTGCGTCAAGGCCGTCGATTCTGCCAGAGATACTGCCAGCCATACCTCGTCGGCCACTGTTTTGCTGACCCCTGCCCTGAAGCAACCTGGCCCACCACTGCTGTTGCGCGGTGCAGCAGTGAGACCCCCACTTCTGCTGCTAACCCTAGCCTCAACGTTAGCCAACTCACAAAACCTTTCTTTAGCAGCAACCCCCAAACCCAATCGGAGTCTTAAACCCGATCTGCCTAAGGGGGTCGTCGTCTCCCTCGACCCTCTCCAAGCCCTGCCGACACTAGCCACACCCATGACTCAAGCCTCAATCCAAAACCATGCGGCCCAACCCGAGTCGCAACCAATTGTGAGACACCCTCAGTTGACATCCCGACCACCTTCTCCTCACCCCTACCTCGATGATCTATTCACACCCTGGCCCTATCCTGCTGCATCCTTTCCCATTAACCTGCCACTCCCTTAGCCTTGAGCCGCTCCTCGGCAACACCTCCATTTATAAGGAAGCGTATCTTTTGTGGCACTGGATCACCCACTCAAGACCCAGTTTCACCGCCTCTTGCAGTCGCAAGCCATGGTAGACCACTCCTTGGTATTTGACTATTTCTTGTGGACGAAACATCAGAAGTTGTTTTTCACATGTCAGACGCTAGGCACAATTTGTTTTTCACACATCGTTCCAAGGACCGTTGTGTACCATTATCAATGACAATGTGTCCGGTGTTAATTTGGTCACTTAAGATAGTCATAGCCTTGAGGTTGCATGAGAACCAGTTGAAGAACCCTTTTCAGATCGGTTGGTTAGGTAGCAGAGACTTTGTGTTCCAACACGCAGTGTTGCTTTCCTTGTATGATAGTTCGTGTTATGCACCATGCAGATGTGTCACTTGTTACTAGGACGACCGTGGTTGTAAAATATGGCATTCGTTTTTTGAGCCAACACATATACATTTTTCATTTGGTTAGGTAGTAAGACCTTTTGTGGTCTAGAACGTAGTGTCGCATCCCGTTTGTGATGGGTCGTGTATTGTACCGTGGATGACATGCAGGTGTCACTTGTTTTGAGATGACTGATGTATGATATGGCATGTGTTCACAATGGGAAAGCCAACACACACATTCCGTATCGAAGGACAAGAGATTAGGCTAGATCCAATGCGTGAGTTGAGCAAAACCAGGCCTGTCCATGTTGCTAATTACCACCTCATCCCTACTAGTGGATACGCGCGCAACTGGCATGTGCTACGCCTTCGCCATTCAGTTGACTATGGAGCTACAAGTATTCGCTCAAGTTTGCTGCAGGTGGTTAAATCATATTGTTCAAGATTTAACACAAACCAGCCGAGGAAAAATAAATCATGCTCACACACAAGAACAAGATGTAAGTGGTTCGGGAAGACGTCCATGAGTGGTTCTCCTTTTCTATTGACAAAGTTTCAATACTCGTGATTACATTTCCCCTTTTACCTGGGGGCAAGCTTTATATTTATACAAAGAACTAGTAGAGTACTTAGGACTCTAATCACTACCACGGATATCCCTTACTGGTGTGCCTTCTCTTTCCATTGATCTCCGCAAATTAGTTATCCTCGGTGATCATTATCCATGTGATGAAAAACAACCGACCAAGTCAGTAGATCACAAGCTTACTTCCCACGTGCGGCGAATTATTTTCCCTCACAATTGCACCCAAAGCTCTGCTGCTGACTGAGGTCACGGAGGTTTGCTCTGACTTTGAAAGAATCTGTGTTGAGGTCGCGGTTGATCTTGATTGCGGTTATGCTTTAATCGGAGAGCACAAACGTAATCTGTCTTGGCAGTGAAAAGTTTTTTTGCCCGTTGAAATTTAAGGGCACACTGGTTTATACCCCACTTATCTGAAGGGTACAACCAACTGAGCTAAAAGGATGCTTGCTTTTCAAGTTGCCATCTAGGGGAACGCGTGCCTAATTATGGGATTTGCATAGGAACTCGATTCAAACCGCTAAACCTCTCTACCCCGTCATGTGGAGTTCATTTTTCCAAAACGCAAGTGAACATTCAAGAGTACAACCCTATGTGTGCCTCTTTATATCTTCTCAACTTATGCTCTTTGTTTCTTGTCAAATTTCTTCTTCCCTTAGTCTATTGTTACTGCAAACCATGGTGTACATGAGAATTGAGAACATCATTGAGGCCTTCAAATAAAGTTATATCCTAACTAGGTAACAGTTGAAATAAAGTCCGGACCCATGGACTATTATAACGCAGATGAGAGACACGATGTTCTCTCAATTTGTGGCAAAGACTAGAATTACTTTCCCCCCACACCTTCAAAGTGGTTCCTGCCCAGCACAGTGCTCTCCCAATATATGGAGGATCATCAATTGCGTGAATGATTTTACAGGACTCGTTTGGGGATCCCGAAGATCCGTTATTTCTATGTGGGTCCTAACCTCTGAGAAGATCTATTATCTGAAGGCGAGGAGAGCAGAAAGTGCCCTTGTTAATTTACCAAATTTCAACAAGGAATATTGGTCTCATATTTTCATGGTGAAGAACTGGAAACCATTTGCCTGAAGCTGATAAACCCTACAATGGGCCCAGATGCCCCAGCACGGGGTTTGAAATAGGTCATATCATTTCTTAAGGCCCAGATTACCTTACTCTAAAGTGTCTTTTGACTTTCATCTTTATTTTTTTTACTTGATCGTTGTTGTAATGTTTTTTCCTTCTTGTTTAGCAGTTTCGTGAAAAAAAAGAGCCTACACCAGACGAGGTGAACTTTGCTGCCCTTAAGAAAATTTGGGCAATAAACAAAGATTGGGGAATTCTGATTATCCCAGGTCGGCTGCTTTCCTTCTCCCATAAAGTTCCTCGATCACGCCGTTTGTCGCTCGGCCAGTTGATTGAGATCTCGGAGGGTTGCACCGACCACAACCCTTCGTGCGGTCGTCCTTCTGGAGGATCCGACTTTTTTGAGCCTTTGAATCTCTCCTTTATTAGTGCTGCGATCCCAATATCTTCTGAAGACGACATGGCTCCAAGGATGAAGATTCCTAACCTCATAGGTGATGCAATTTGCCCCACTTCCCCCACTACTCGCCTGACAAAAATAAAAGAGGTCGAGGGGCCTCAGACCCGTTACTGTGGAGGATTCTCCAGACAAGGCGCAAGCCCAGCCTGTGAAGAAGAATAAGCCGAATAACGACATTGTCATCCATCCCCTGTCTTCTAGATCGAGAACGGTTTCTCAACAAGGGGAAGGCCCCTATGAACGAATCTATTACCAAGAAGCCAGAATTAACTATGGGACTTTTGAGGGTAGCTGGCCTCCCTAGCGATTAAATTTTGGTCATTGGGCCGACCTCACAGAGGTTGGCCATGCACGCTTCCCTGGCGCTTTCCCTCGTAAGTTCCGAACTTCTTTTCTTTACATGTTTTCAGCTTTATCTATTGATTCGTGATGTTCTTATTACGTTTATCTTGTTGTGAAGTTCATTATGAACTTCGCCAATCTACTGGACCGGAGTGCCGACCAGAAGGAGTTCTACAACCAGAAGGCCCTTGATTTGGCTAAGGGCAAAGTGACTAAAAGGGAGGTCAAACTGAAGGCCCAAGACGAGGAGATCCTTCAGCTAAAGGCTAAGGTGGCAACCTTAGAGGCCAGGACTAGAACTTGGTGAAAGCTTTGAAGGCAAATAACGCTGCCATAAGGCTGGGACAAAGCTTATGAGAATGCTCAAAAACAGCTGAACTTTTTCAAGAAAGGCTGGGATGGGGTTCTTTTGAAGGTCGGTGTCCCTGAAGGCTCTGAGTTGTTCAAGGAGCTTTCAAGGTTACCGACAAGAACGAGTACTAATTAATGCGGTTCCTCTGCCTTTGATCGAAAAGTACCTAGCCAACCATGACAACGACGACGAGGAACCTCATCGTAATATCGAGGCTTCCCATTTGGTGTCTATACCATCTGGTCGTCCCCATTGATTATGATGTACTTTTTATGCTTGTAAATAGTGGATGTTTAAATGAAATGAATTTTTTTTTTCATTTGTTTTTGCATGCCCCCTTTTCCATTTTTTTGTATGTTTCTTTGGTCTTACCTTTTAGGTTATCGTCACACCTTTCCTTAAGCCAAGTACCTACGTTTGACGAGAATGCACTTGTTTGTGGGGCTATCTACCCGTTCAGGATTTTATCTGACCAATGTGGTCGGATTACAAAAGTGTCCTAGGGTCCCCGTAAGTCTTGTTTGCCTGGGCAACATCTTATGTTTTCGTGTTGTATTGACGAAACATATGGTCTTAGAGTAACAACAAAGGGCGCAAATAATCCAACAAGGCAATATTTGAAATAAGCAAATAAGTGAAATCTGATATGAAGAGTGTAGAAAAACAACTTGTTTACTACTCGCCTGTCAGTTGGAATAATAAAATTGTTTCGCTTACTTATTAATGAACTATTATGGAATATTGCAGATAATAAGTGCAAGATACGGCATTAATATAAACAATTTGACAATTCTATGCATATTAAATGATGATTTTGTACTAGTCTAATTGAGTTATATTATTATTCTTATACTTCTAAAATTTTCTTTATTTTTTTCAATTTTTTTGGGTTCTCTAAATAGTGTATAGTTGCGTATGACTGATACCAAGACCGACTCAAAAATTGAGCGTCTGAGTCGTAGATTGATACCGCGACTTTGAATCATGAATGACAAAAGTGTTCCCTCGCCCTAGATACGTCACTGCCTTCGAGTACGAAAGAGTTTTCCCACGAGCTTAAAGGGGAATATCGTCCTCATCTGGTGGAATCCAGATCACATGAGCTACCCGGGCCTCACGCACCTCCTCTCACGATTCCATCGCTTCAGCCTCTTCTTCTCTGTTAAAAGTGAACATGCCCATCGAAAGGTCCAGGGCCTTGTGTCTTCTGACACTCAGACGCCTTATGTCTAGTTAAGCCACACTCGTAACACTTGAAGGGTCTAATGCTAGGCATGCCCATCCTGGGCCTGTAAAGATCGATTGAGAAAACTTAGTTGCGAGATGACGTGGAAGTACTTCTCAAGACGCGGAGCGTACTCAATAGACTACCCCAAAAATGGGGTAACAAACGATTAAGTGCTCCTCCTCCTCCTCTAAGATAGCACGAGAACATAGAAGCTAAAACTTCCCCATATAGTCAAGAACGACGAGGGCGCTTATGACTACAGATGGGTAAAGAGTTACATCGGTAGGAGTGAAGGATAATGGCATCTTGAAGTAACTGTTGCATAACTAGACACATGCACACCGGCTCCAAACCCTCGGCCTAACGTTGTCTCAACGACTCACTCTAACACACCCTCACATAACCCTAGAATTTGGTGGCAATCAATCTCACGCATGTAATCCTCTTCAGGTCTTTATACTCAAGATCGTTCTCAACCACATCAAGTCAATCCACAAAAGCATCGGGGTTCATCCTCCCATCAAATACGGGCACCTTGCCCACAAAGATGTCATCATGTAAGCTCTTGGCCAAAAGCCACAAGCATTTGCCCAAGTGATCCTGGCCCATACATTAATCCCAAACTCATCACCGTCATTAAAATCAACTCGACCTAGCGCACATGTCCTCCCCCCGCCCCAAAGTGTGAGGCCTTAATAGGTGGCCTCCGATTCCAAACATCACGAAACGAGCAAGCACTCATCTTGTGTCCAATCGCATGACAAACATAACACTTGTGTTGATCCAAAGGGGCAAAGGGTAGTACCTAGGGACTCAATCCCTCGTATGGGGATTGGTTCGTCCTCCACTCGTCCTCTACTCCTCTCGATTAGGCTGCTCAATGTCATCATGTGCCGAATGTTGCATCAAGGGCGCTGGATCAGATCGCTCATCTCATCAAGGACGCCGGATCGGCCTCGGGGCATATCTCATCACCATATTCCATCCCCACAAACTCTCCAAACACAATACAAGGGTAAAGGTGGTTGTATCCAATTAGGAACCATCTTCCACGGTCCCTCTAGATAAAGTTTGGAACGAAGGAGGCTAGTTGTAAAGTGGAAACCTAGGGAGCTTGGTTAGGGCCCGTCCCTCCATGAGAACAACACCCGAATCTGAAAATGGAAGGAGACATGTTGTGGCAGGTGAACCGGGGGCATATGTGGACAATGGAGGGGGGCTCATCTTTGCCCGGGCTTAGACACAGCCGCAGGTGGTGGGAAAGGGTGGGGTGCCCTCGGATCTGACTTTGTGCATCTTAAGCAAGGTTCTAAAAGGCGCGAGGTGTGGTCGAGGCGTAGAGGTCAAGCCTTAGGAGCCTAGGCGTGCCTAGATGTAAAAAGACGTTTTGTAATTATTCTAAGGCTAGTAAAACAATAAAATAATATATCCCTTGAAATTTGAAAATATATCCGCATGTTTTATAGTCATCATTCAATTACTATGAAGCACAGCCACTTCTCTGAAGGCCGCCTATGAGTGTCGGACACTCCAAGGACACGGACACTGGGGCTAGTGTCCGACACGCCACGTGGCGTGTCAGGCTTAAAAGGCATTTAAAAATAGTTGGACACGCAAGGGACACAGCTGGGACACGCAAGGGACACGGCTGGGACACGTAAGGGACACGGCTGACATAAATATATAATAACTTTAAAAAAAAGGGGTAGGAAACATATGTTTTTTTTTTCTCTTTTTTCTCACCTGATTATTCTTTTTTTTTTAATCTCTTGTTCAATAAATTGCATTAGCCATATGCATTTTGATTGTTATTATTAGTATGGGATTTAGTATCATTGTGATGTTTGATGTGTAGAATGGATTTAATACTCTTAGTGCTTATATGTTTAATGTTGTTCTTAGTATGAGATTAGTATTAATGTGATATTTCATATTTTTTATATATAAAAATATTTATTTAATACCGTGTCCCCGCCGTGTCGTGTCCTGATTTTTTTAGATTTGTCGTGTCGGCGTGTCCGTGTCGTGTCGGACACGACACCCGTGTCCGTGTCCATGCTACATAGTTCAATTATCAATATGAATAATCAATTCAATGGTTCAATATAAGAAATGTATTTTTCAGCTTTCAAATGAAACAAATAGGAAAAAAACACTGAATGTATTTCAATCTCTGTTCTAAAAGGCCCGCCTAGGCCCGCCTAGGCTTGAGGCTTGAGAGAAACGCATCGCCTACGCCTTATTACGCCTTATTACCCCCTATTCTTAGTAAAAGGCTTAAGGCACACTTTTTTTAAACAAAACAAAGGATTAGTTGACAAATATTGGTTATGGAGCATGAATGTGAGAAAGATGGCTACCAAACATATGGATATATTTTCAAAATTCAAGGTATGTACTATTTTATTATATTACTAGCCTTGGAATAATTAAAATAATAAAAAAAGGACAAACGCCTTTTTACGCCTAGGCTTCGCCTAGGCGCGCCTAGGCTCCTAAGGCTTGAGGCTTGACCTCTACGCCTCGACCACGCCTCGCGCCTTTTAGAACCTTGATTTCAATGGTCAAAACTTAATAGGAAACAAAAAAACACTGAAAGTATTTATATTTTTCAGTTCGAAGTCAGACTTAACTGAAAATAGGGAAACCAAAAATAACTGAAGTGAATAACCAAAAAAAAATAAGAACAAATAGAGATATACTAGAAAAATTGAAGGTTGGAGTCAGAGAGTGAAACGAAGTCGAAAATTTGCCAGAGGCTAAGAGGTTTTGATCGGAAGATGGTCGGAGACAGAGAGGAGCTTAGTCGAAAGTTGTTCGACAATGTAAGGGTTGTTTTGGGATGAGAGGTAGAAAGAGGCGGAGAGGTTTGGGTTTACATTTGTCTTTTGATCGCTTTGGACGATATAGTGGTCCGATTTGTAAAATAAAAAAGTTATCAAAAAACGACGTTTTGTTAAAGCATTTAAAAAAAAGGCCTTAACACGCCTTGGCGCCATTGACCACGCCTTACATGTGTGTTGACTGCCTTTTACCACGCATAAGGCATAGGTGGGGAGTTTATCTCACGCCTCAGGCCTAGGCGCGCCTTTTAGAACACTGATGTTAAGGAGCATTTAAGATGGCTAAAGGGGCCTTTCCCTTGTCGCTTCACTGCAGAACCCCCACGAGTTTTCTCCTTTTACACATGTATCAAGACAGCCAACTAAAACTCCGAGTTTTAGGCGATGGATGTAGGGAATGCTTTGGTGGTCGTGACCCTCCCAGAAATGTTCGTTGGAGTCGGTGACCAATCGGAGGTCCCCTATTTCACGACTCCAATCTTGAGGTTTCCTCGAAAACCCTAGGTCACAAATTAGGGTTTATTTGAATTGCAAACCTCCTTGCTAAGTGGGAATGAGGTTCGAGTGTAAGGGATAAGGTCGCAATGAACCGTGGGTTGGCTAGAGATCGACGGAGATGGGCAATAGCAGTCAGATGATTCTAGTGGCAATGAGATTGAGAGATTGTCGTAACTCAACCCTAATTTCAGCCATGAATGTACCCATGGACTCTTATAGGGCTGGCACACGCTTATACGTTCCAATTGTTGGGATTTCTTGGAGTTGTTAGAAGTTGTTACGATTTGTGTGTTATTACAACTTGGGATTTTGTGGCTTTTATACAATTGGCACATAAGGGCAAACATATATTGGAATAAACTCTCTTCTCTCTGATAAACGTAATTTTACACGTGAGGAGTACAAAAGTTTATATAGCATTAGTATGTGTGTTGAAGGCAACACACTAAAAAGGACAAAAAGAAGTAACTAGGCCTAACCCTTTATAACATAAGGCTTAAATAATCCTAAAAAGGTAAATAAGAGTAACCATTCTATAAAAGTGGTGAAAACATGAAAATAACCATAAAAGAAATTTGAAAAAAAAAATTATAACAGTCGAAAAACCTCAATGACAAAAATTCCCCTCTCGCCTACGTTAGCCATCTCCTACAGAAGGACGTTCAACCCTGTCAGAAGGACTTTCGACGCTTGGCATATGGCTATTTGTACTTTAGAGAGAGGTAGTACTATTCCTCGAGGTTCTTCGTAACCTAATAGGGATGTTAGGTTTACTTAGGTTTATTGGTCATTTTTGTAGACGTTGTGGAGGCTCTTAATGTGTCAGTTAGTTTTTTACCGCTTTACATCAAAAAAGTAACATTAACCAATGTTGGGGATCTACTGCATTATCTTGTGGGTAAAAACATGCAGATTTGAGATGTATTCGGAGTTTAACCTATAAGAAGGGCACCAACTGTTTTATTGGGTTGTATTATATTCATATTATGTTAATAGTCCCTGTCGATTTGGTCAAGCTCCCACCAACCAAATCGTCACTCACCAACTATTCTAATTAGCCCTTATGCTCCGAATGGAGCCTACTCATGAGGATCTTTGGGCTCATCTTCGTGTATATGCCTCTTACAAGGGGCAAGTAGACCCCCATATAAGAGGTCATTTTCAGTGTGCAGATGGAGAGGCGTTAAGTCATAGATGCAATACCACTTTGTGTTATACGTTATTATGGGGACAATGCATGGAAACTTGAAAATGTCCGATAGTATGAGACTATACACGACGTTTAACGTGTCCAACCCTACACCTTTGGGCGATTCACATGTATCTCCAATTTTGCTACCTACTAATTCAATTCACCTCATTTGTTGATTTCATTAAAGGGATTTTAGATCGAAAGGAAATTAGTAAATGACAATTCAATATTTGATGATATAATTGGGTTGTTCTCCGGATTGAGGATACTTGGATACCCGAGGCCACATTTCAGCACATCAATCGTGACTTTTACGACCAGTTTTTGCTCATACAGATTCGCCTCTTTTCGGGTGTGGAGTGGGGTAGGGGGAATGCAAGAGCATCGAGTTTTTCCCATTTTTTATTTATTGTTTTAATTTGAGTCGAGGTAATTATTTATTGACGGCTTCCCTTAGCCAACAAAAGGGAGTCAATAGCTTATTTATATTCATTCTACGCTTAATGATATTTTGTCTTTTGCTCTTTTTATTATCCGAAACAAAGAGATTTCATTTCATATGAACAAAAGTACAAATGTGGGACTTGTAGTCACATGATACAATCCAACACTATCGAAACCTAAAGAGCTCAAAAGCTAAAAAAATGTTTCGCCAAACACTACAAAGGGGAGAAACACCTAAACTATTTATTATAAGAATTGTTCCAAAATATAAGGAACTCCCTCAAAATATAAGGAACTCCCTCAAAAGATAGAGACAAATCAAAGCCCAAAAGCCAAAAGTAGCTTGAACAATACATCTCGATAAATGTTTCTTTTTTTCTTGTCTTCGTGGATGACATCTCCAACAAAAGTAGATCCCAAGCTCTTCCAGAGAGAGCTCCAAAAATGTTGATTTCGTTAAAAATTTCCCACAAATGAATCTTGTCACTTTACAATGCAAAAACAAGTGGTATAAGTCTTCATTATCTTCATATCTTCCCTACATTAAACACACCAATTTGGAGACAAGCAAGTGTTTCACACTTATTCTGCATCAATCAGAAATATTGATCCTCCCATGAGACACAAGCGATGAAAAATCCATACTTTCAATCACAAGTTAATTTTTCTGAAGTCAATTTTTCTCTTAGATCCATTGTTAATGATTTTCCCCTATAAATATCCCATGTGTATGTATTCTTTTTTCAATTCTGCTTACAACAATTATATTATCGTTTGCCTACAGTCATAGTTGTCAAAATCGTACGATTCACGATTCGAATCGTAAGATTCGATTCGATTCTCACATAAAGCGATTCAACTCGAGTTGAGAATCGTATGGGGTTAAAAAATCAGGCTGAATCAGCGATTATTCACTCTTGTGTCTTCTTTAATCTCTTCGGCATAAAGATAGAGATGCTTCTCTTGGTTGTATTAAGGTTTGTTTTTATTATTATATGATGTATATTTATATTGTACTATTATATTGTATTATTTTTATTCTTATATGACATATTTATGTTGTGTTATTATATTTTTGTGTTTAATTTTTATATATTACATTTGTAACCATTTGACGTAATATATTTTTGTGTTTTATTTTTATATGGGTGTATTATTGTTAATACTTGGTCATCAAAATGGTTAACAAAAGTAACAAATATGTTTTAGGTCATAATATATTTTATTACATATTCTAATATGTTCTCTATGCATTTATATATTATTTATTACAACTTTCACATTTTATTCCAATTCTTACGATTCGATTCGTGATTCACGATTCATAGGGTTTCCGATTTATGATTCGATTCACGATTTGACAACTATGCCTGCAGTGTCTCTCTTGAACTTTAAGTTAAAGAAAATTTATGTTGGAATTATAGTTGAGTATTGAATGCGGTGATACTTAGTTGAGTTTTGATGTTGAAAATCACCACTTATGAGCCCATTAACTAAATCGTGGCTTTTGTTAGATAGTACAAATTGTAGTGAGGATATTTATGTCATTTTACTCTTGAGGTTATTTGTGTAATATTGCACTATCATGTAAACCCCACTTGAGTCCTATATATATGATGTCATTTTTAGTAGAGTACGAAACATGTTTCATTAAAAAAAAATCAAATGGTTCATGAAGTTTCTTTTCCTTCTTATTTGGTCCATGCCGGCTTAGAGACAGCCTGGTGATGTTGTAAAACAAAGCATACATTCGTAAATTACTCCCTCCCTCTCTCTCTCCAATCAAATTTACATTTATGAGATAGTGAATGAAATGATCAGAATTATCTGCAGATAATAGTAATCTGTTGATTTTTCAATTACTTAGCTGTTTTACATAACTCTTATTGGGTTCAAAAGGATATTGTTCTGATGAGATGACAAATTAATGTGTCATGTGCTCTCTTATTGTTAGAGATCAACTGACATAAACTAATTCCTCAAATCTTATAAAACTGGTGAAACCCCATCAATAGAGACATAGGCGTGGTCAAATATTCTTTTACACATGATCAATTCCATAACATCGGTAACTCAATGTAGATATTGGGAGTGCTGTAGATATTGGTATTGGAGATTACCGTACACACCAGGGCAAAGGTAAAATAGTGTCAGCGACATAATTAAATTGGACGATCAGATGAATACCCACCGAAACACTTACGATACGAAGTGCTTTACCCAATCAAACAAGCATTTGATTTTCACATGACAAAATATAAAGATATAAAGCTTTGATTAGTTTTATATCAATAAATTATTGATGGGGCACCTAGTTCTTAGTCCCTCACATGGACATTAGCCACCCTTCACTCTATCAATTTTTCACATTTTGCCAAGGTCCCTCTTTATCTTTCCAAGACAATTATACCCCTGTTTTCAACCAGATAAGTTATTATTCTGGTATAATTGAATAAACATTATATAACTATGAAAATATTGTGTAATAATGTAAAATATAGATAACAACGGAAAATTATAAAACGGCAGTATTTAAAAGTATGTACCATATTTATATACACATACATAGGCCGACTCAAAAATGCGACACGGATTGGTGCGACACGTGGACGTGTCACACACGCATTGGCTTGTGTATGAGCTCCATTACTGTTGGACCCGGACACGAGCAAATAAGGATGTGATACATATATATTACATGACACACATATTTTATATCTATATCACATGACACATATATTTTATATAATATAATGTAATACGACACATATATATTATACTAGGTGTATATTCGTCACATCAGGAGGAAGGAACCTCCAGATCATGAGAGAGAGAGAGAGAGAGAGAGGCATAAATGCAACGTGAGACTCAAAAGGGGAGCAAAAAAGGTACGCTAAAAAACAAAATTTGCATTTAACCAACGTACGGGGACAAAGGAAAGAATGGAGCAGGGAATAAGAGGACACTCAATGATGGAAAGACCACAAATTCTTTAAATATTTATTAGGAACCACCTTTCCAAAATATACCAATCTTGTTAAAACTTCCACTTAATTCAAACTCCCATACAATTTGGAGGGAGGCGATTCAATCAAAGGGTTTAGTTACGACAAAGATGATATAGCTTAGACCTGTGTTTTGGCCGGATCAGATCGAAAAATGCCTCTTCGGAAAAAAATTCAATTTTTTCAGAAATAAAATAATTATTCTGATTTCTGATCCGATTTTTTCGGAAAATTAAAAAAAAAAATCCGAATTCGGAATAATTGGAAAATTGGCAAAAAAATCGAAAATTCACAAAATATGCTAAAAATCCAAAAATTTCGGAAATTCCAAAATTTTGAAAAAATAAATTTAGGGTTTTCGATTACTGAAATTCTCATTTTTAAAAAAAAGAAAAATGTTTAACTCAGCATGTAAATACATGAGGATTTGACCCCCTTTTTTTCATTTGTGCAGAGGTTAGGAGGAGAATCTCCTTTTATAGAGCACTACTTTAGAAACCTCATCCTCTTGCAGCCGATGTGGGATATGAGAAAGTCTAAAAAATCGGAAAAATCGAAAATCGAAAAATAATTCGGAAAAATCGGATCGGCATTGTTTCGGAAAAATCGGAAAAACGAGCATTCAGAATTATTTCCGATTTCTGATCCCATTTTTTCGAAAAAATAGAAAACCGGAAATCAACAAACTAAAATTTCATTCCAAATTCGGAATAAATTGAATCGGAAGTTAAGTTTGGAAAAATAAAAATAAAAATAAAAAAATAAGCCTTAATATAGCTTTACAAGAGCATTTTACTCTCCAATCAACATCTTCTACCAGTTCAAGTAAAGGTGAAGTATATGAAAATTCAGAGATACCTGAATATTAATATTATCAGAAAAGGGAGAATCTCAATACTAACCTTATGATGATGGACTAATAAAAAGGGGGATGGATACTTCACCCCGAGATAATGTGGTATGCATGCAACAGACAATGCAAAAGGTTGATGCATATGCGGGGGTATCTATATTTATTGAACTTGTAGGGGAAAAACCGAATTATAGCAGGGTGTAAAGCATGTATATATAATAAAAGGTGGAGACACTTCTCACCGGGCAATGATGTTCAGACCAAGGATACATGTGATTGAAAGGGACAAGCCTCTCCAACAAAGGTTCTCCCAAATAACCTTACACACAATTTCACACCATTATCTAACAATTTAGCCTACCAAAACGGGCATTTACTTGATAATCCTAAAATGAAATTTGGTCAATTTATTTTAAAAACGTGGCTCCCAAATGAGGCGTCCTAGAAAGGTAAATGTGACTTATTCTAAGACCGAATTGAGATGAAGTAGTATTCAAATGATATGCTTCGACAGAATGACTCCCTAAACCGCATTACAATTAGATTGATTACCTGTGTGCCCACTAGTCTACAGAACAAAAATGCAAACAGCAAAAATTCAAGAACTAAAATATAACCAGACAATTGTATTAGTAATAGTAAGAAGTCACATTCAAACCAACAAAAATCAAAAATCCCAATTACAACAATATATCTCCAGAATCAATTAGGGCTAATTTTTTGGTTCGAGTTTCTTGTATTTTGCCGATGTCCCAAATTGGTAACTGCAACATATCTCCATATGTGTGAATTTTTACCAATCCAAAATTTCATGGAAAATCAAAAACTTAAAACCAAACGAGAAGTCAATCTATCTTACTTAGAGAATCGAAAACATAATTAAATTGCATACAATCCCAATACTTTACACACAAATTTAAAAAAAAAAAATCCCAATTAGAATCAGAAGCCAGACAAAACTACAAAACCAGAATTCAAATACTAAAACATTTGTTACATAACCACATTCACACCCACAAAACCAAAAATCCCAATTAGGCCAATATATCACCAGAATCATAAAACTGAAACATACCCAGATACCAATTTTGAGTGACTAACAGCAATCAAGAAAATAAAAACGGATCAGAGACACCCACCTCATGGAAGGTAGAGACAGGTGTAGTTTCAGTTGTCCTCTTCCCTATAGAGGAGTCAATATCAACTGAAACATTTGGAACAACAAAGCCATCAGAGACTAAAAGATCTTTTGCTTGTTCTTCATCAAGGTGAACCAAACAAGACCCAGGTGCTCCTTTGCAATACAAGAGTCTAATATCTGAGGTGACATCAAAGCCTCTACCCAATGCTTGGATTGAGTTGGTGAGAGTGGTGGTGAAAGCATCTGAACAAGATGAAGTATTTATTTGTGTTGGGTGTTCCATGGGAGAAAAGAGAGGATCTTTGGCTTAGTTCATTTCATGGGGGATGTTTGATGTTTTGAGGTTGGTTTGGGTGGGGTATTAAGAGGTTGGAGTTGGACTTTCTGGGTTGTTTTAAGGCAGGGCTTTTTGACTGTAATAATGTCTGTAAACGCGTTTGTGATGTCTTTGGACTTTGGATCATTTTGCTTGACTGGTCTTCTATTTGACACTTCATTTTTCTTATGACACTTCATCTCTGCCTCTCTCTCCATTTAACATGTAACCATTTGGAACACCACGTGGTATATTTGGTTTGTCGTGTAATTTTGATTTTTATTGTGGTCGGATTTCATATATCTCTTTTGTTTAAATGATTGATATTTTTATTGAGCAAAAAAAATTATATTTAAATGAAACTTATTAGCGATTTAGATTTATTCTCACTATTAATTCAGCATGCAAACATGTTTAGTGAGAGAGGGCCTTACACTTGTTTATATTAGTTAAGTCGGCTTACAATAATCGGTAAGGGTGATGTGCATATAATTATAAGTCACGTGCCCACTATAATTTCATATTCAGAAATTATCTCAATATGAAATATGAGATTATCAACATGATTGTAGAGGAATTATTTGATCTATAAAATCTTCTTAAATGCGTAAGAATTTTTCATTTTCCATTAATACGCTCGTATTGGGGTTCTTATTCTTGAATCTAGAATTGAAGATGGAAAACGAGTTAGTTACAAGTTTCGTTAGGCATGGTAGAACAAGTATTGCCATAGTTATATATACTAATTGTTCGTATGAGGATTATGTTGAAAAGATCCTTCAAAATATGAGAAATTGAGATGAGCTTCGTATTATATGAGTTATGAAGTCACAAGGAATCCATGTTGCATGCTTGATGATGAGATTGACATGGAGAACATGATTATGAGTGTGTGCGTATGTATATATATATATATACACACACACACACACACACACTAAGTATTGCCATAATTATATATACTAATTGTTCGTATGAGGATTATGTTGAAAAGATCCTTCAAAATAGGAGAAATTTCTCCTATTTTGAAGGATCTTTTCAACATAATCCTATTTTGAAGGATCTTTTCAACATAATCCTCATACGAACAATTAGTATATATAATTATGGCAATACTTAGTATATATATATATATATATATATATATATATATAAACGACATGGTTAGGATTGATATAACAGTGAGTCTTGAAAGGTATGACTTTGAATATGCTTCTAATGAATCTTATAATAGTTTAACTAATGAATTACACTAAAGTGATATAGAAAATGATTGTGAAATTCAATTTATTTGTTACACATTGTAGAAAAGGACACTAATTATTGTTTGAGAATTGTTCATATTATTATGTTGATACTCGTGATTTTACACTAATATATAAACTCCAAAATTGCACCATGAAATAGAATTGCGAAATTGTACTACGAAATTGCGTTGTGGAAATTTAATTCTAAAGGACTTCATTGCGAAATTAAAATGCAAAATATCAATACAAATATATATTAAAAAATTCTATATGAAATGAGACATTTGAATTTCCATTGTCAGTACGCATATCAAAGTATAATCATCAGGCTTGTTCATATAAGTCGAATCCCATACATTGATTCATTGATTGTAGCAGTCTTCATTAAAGGCATTTACATTCAAGTTTAGTGATGAAAAAATTGTATATCCTAATTGAATGTCATGGTCACTTGCATCTTCAATGTGGAAATATTTTCATTTTATTTTTACAACATATATGAACTAGGTATGGTTCTTGTGGACATATATAAAATAAATGGTATAGTAGTTCCATACTAAATACACCACATTTTTAGCCCAGCCATGCATATTTGATCGATTCTTCTTATTATTCCTTTAGAGTTTTCTAAATCAATGAGGCCAAGTGTGCATTTGATATCTTCATAAATGTGGTAGAAACCTAACATTTGTCGATCCTTGTTATTGAGTCGGAGAAGGAATTGAATAGTGTCGCCATGAACTGTCTTGACAGTTATTGTGAATAGATTCATGTTGTTTAAATCATCATAAAAGCATGTGATCTTTTTGTAGCCAAACATGATGATTTTATGTAGTTTAAGCATGCATCAACATTGTATTATATGGTATATTTAACACGTGATTTGAATGTGCATTTTAAAAGATAATGGTTGAAATTGGCAGGAAAACCTATTAGAATTTGTATTGTACACGTGTACAAAACATGATTACATAATGTTCTTACATTTTATTTATGATTTATACTAAAACTCCATCTAACGAGGACTAATAAAATAATTTATGCCATGTAATATAATTGATTTTCTTATATAAATCACATTTATAAAATATAATATTATAGAAAGCTTAATGTGAAATAAAAATAGGATATTGCCATATTTGCACTGCAAAATATATAACTTCGCCTTGAGAAATATTTAATTTCTCACTACAATATTTTTATTTCTCGTTGCAAAATATTATAGTTAGCACTTTAACGAACATTGACTTCGCATTGCCAAGTGATTTATTTCGCAGTCTTAAATATCTATATTTTGATTGCATATTTAATACTTTTTAGTTTTTAAAAAATATAATACAATTGTCATCTGATTTCAATAGATTAAAGGTATATTATGTCTTGCCTCTACAATAGTAGTTGCAAAAAATGAAGAAAATTGGACATGGTTCTTAACCTAATTGTGTGGTGTTGTTAGTAGTGATAGAGTTCTGATGTTTATTTCGAATCGTAACTATGGGTTGAAAGAATTAGGCCTGTCAACAGGTCAAGTCTGTACCGGATCTAAGTTGATCCAGATCCGTTTAGTAAGAACTTAATCGGATTCGGATCGGATCTTAATCGGTTCTAAAATATTGGATCCAGATCCGGATCCGTATACGATCGGATCCGGGTCTGGTCATATATACATTTATTTTTAATTTTTATTTTATTCTAATTCTTTATTTTTTAATCTTAGATTAAAATAGTTTATAATTTATTATAGTGTATGATTCATGTAAATAAAGTATAATATATATATATATATATATATATATATATATATATATATATATATATATTTATATATTATAAGGTTATAGATGTATTAATAAATGTATAAATTTATATATGTCATATTTAATCGGATCGGGTCCTTAACGGATCGAATTATACTAGATCCATATCCAATCCATTTAATAATCGGATAATTGGGTAAAGGGTAATCGATTTTTTTTTCTTGATAAGTAAATGATATTATAGATCCACCGCTAAGGGAGCGAACCCGTATACAGGAAGTATACAAAAACAGAAATACAGGAACAAAAGAACAAAGTAAAACATCCCGAAAACTAGAAACCCATACTACCAAATCGGGTGAAGCTCCTCAACGAACTCAAGAAACTCCTGAGTCGTGACAGTGAGTCTCTCCTTGTACCAACAAAGCAGGGTGCTCAAAAATGGATACCGTAGCCTCGATGGCGCCATCTCGATGCCCTGAAAGCATCTCGCATTCCTCTCCTTCCATACTGTCCAAAAAATGCAATGAGGCACTAAACGCCACACCCTCCTGTTGCCCATCCACCCCCACGGGGGTCTCCACCCCTCTAAGAGAACCCTCACAGAGCCGGGCATAAACCAATCGGTCCTAGTGAGAGCAAAGAAAATATCCCACATGCCTCTTGTCACCTTGCAATGAAGAAGAAGGTGGTTATTCTTCTCCTCATTCTCCTTATATAACCAACAACGACTCGCTAGACGAATACCTCTCTTCTGAAGCCCCTCGAGAGTCAGAATGGCCTGTCTAGCCGCTGTCCACACAAAGAATCTGACTTTCGGCGGTGCTTTAACCTTCCAAATATTCTTCCAAGGGAAGCAAGAACTGGTCATCCCACTACCACTCAATATCGAATAGTAGCTTCTAACCGAGAAAACCCCAGTCTTACCCCCCATCCACCGCAAGGAATCTTCACTAGCCGTAGGTCGGGGGGCCAAATCCAACCACTCATAAAACATATCTGCCTCCTCCAGCTCCCAATCCCATAGCCTTCTTCTGAACTGAGGACACCAAGCCACCCCCTCCGCGCTAATAGTCAAATGACCAGCCACCAACCCATCCTGTTCCCTTCCAAGATTATACATTCCTGGGAAAAGCTCCTGCAAGGTCCCTTGGACTCCCCACCTATCCTTCCAAAACCTGATCCTGTCACCCTTCCCCAACTTAAAGTCCGTGTGCCTGGAGAAATCCACCCACCCCCTCGCAATATGCTTCCACAAACCCATGCCATAAGCTAAATTACCTACCATCGGTCCCCAACCCCGCTGAGAGATTCCCCCCTAGCCCCTACAACTTTCCTCCATAGCCTATGTTCCTCCCGAGAAAACTTCCACAACCACTTCCCTAATAAAGCTTTATTAAAGAGAGCCAGATTCCTCACTCCCGCCCCCCCTTCCTCAATAGGCTTGCACACCTTCTCCCATCCCACCAGACAGTACTTAAAGCTTTCCTCAGCACCTCTCCACAGGAAAACTCTTATAAGATTCTCCATCTTCTTACGGATCGCACATGGTAAAGGAAGAATGGACATGAAGTAAGTTGGCAGGCTAGACAAAGTACTCTTGATGAGAGTCAGTCTCCCCCCTTTCGATAGAAAACCACGCTTCCAACCTGCCAGACGCCTACGCATACGCTCCAAAACTGGTTCCCAACAAGAGGTAGACTTATACTTTGCCCCAAGAGGCAGTCCAAGATAAGTATTAGGAAGAGACCCGGTGCACCCACCCAAAATGCTGGCTAAATCATCCACACCGCCCTCACCTCCAATGGAGATCAACTCGCACTTCCTCGCATTGATCCGTAGACCAGACACCGCCTCAAACCAAACTAGGAGACAACTCAGGGCTCGAACTTGCCTCCGATCAGCATCACAGAAGACAATCGCATCATCCGCAAAAAGAAGGTGAGAAACTGAAACCCTATTTGGACCCAAAGTCCCAAAGGTGAACCCCCTGATCCACCCAGTGTCGACCACCTTCCCAATCATTTGGCTGAGCGCCTCCATGACCAAAATGAACATAAAGGGTGATAACGGGTCACCTTGCCATAGACCGCGAGAACTCGGGAAAAATCCATCAGGCACCCCATTAATCAGAACAGAGAATCGAGCCGTGGACACACACCTCCTTATCCACCTACACCACCGCTCACCGAAGCCCATCCTACTCAAAAGGTACAGAAGAAAGTTCCAATTCACATGATCATACGCCTTCTCAATATCGAGTTTACACGCCAACCCTGGAGTCCCACACCTCAACCTGGAATCCACGCATTCATTAGCCACCAAGACTGCGTCGAGAATTTGTCTACCCCCAACAAAAGCATTCTGAGACTCAGAGATCAGAGGGTCAATAACCTTCCTGAGCCTAACCGATAAAACCTTTGCAAGCAACTTGTACATACTCCCAATCAGACTGATTGGTCTGAAATCTTTGATATCACACGAACCACCCTTCTTCGAAATTAAGGTAATAAAAGATGCATTCAATCTAGGAACAAAATAACCCCTATCATGGAATTCATGGAAGAAATCCATCACATCGCCCCTGACAATGGACCAACAGTGCTGAAAAAAGGCCAACGAGAAGCCATCAGGCCCCGGTGCCTTATCACCACTCATCGACTTCAGAACCAGCACCACCTCCTCCTCGGTAAAGGAGGCTTAAATACCCTCGGCCTCGGACGCTAAGATGCTGCCAAAATCTTCCCCATCAAGAGAAGGCCGCCACACCTCCTCTTCCCTAAAAAGCTCCTCATAAAACTGGGTAATAGCCCCCCTCACCTCTCTAACATCTTCGAAAACCAAACCCCCCACCTCTATTTTCCCAATATGGTTACCACGCCTATGAGAACTGGCAACCGAGTGGAAAAACTTGTTATTCGAATCACCCTCTCTCAACCACAACGCCTTAGATTTCTGCCGCCAACTAATCTCTTCCTGAATGAGCCTAACCCCAATCTCCCCTTTCTTACACTCCCTATCAATCTTTTCCCCCTCCGAAAGACCTATAATCCCTTCCTTTTCATTGAGCATCCTGACCTCCTCCATGAGACTAGTAGTGACCAAGCGAACATTCCCGAACACCTCTCTATTCCACTGTTTGATATCTTCCTTAAGAAGACCCAACTTAGTGGCCAACCTAAAACTGGCATTTCCCTCTACCACGTAGCCAGACCACCAAACACCCACTCTATCCACAAAGTCTTTCTCCTTTAGCCACATATTCTCAAATTTAAAAGGGGAAATGCCATCCCTCCGCCCCCCCCCCCCCCCCCACTCTAATAGAATAGGGCAATGATCCGAGGTAACCCTAGGCATACAAGATTGAACCATTCCGGGGAATTTCTCAACCCACTCTTTAGAAACCAGAAATCGATCCAGACGAGACATAGACGACCTGTCTCTAAAATTAGACCAGATGAATTGTCACCCCTCCAACGGTGGATCCAACAACTCCATCTCGTCAATGAAATCCGAAAACTCTCTCATAAACCTGTTTACCCTACCTCTGCCGCTTTTCTCCCCAACAAAGCGCACCACATTGAAATCCCCCCCCCCCAAACAGACCGGAACATCCCACACCCTACTCACACCAGCCAGCTCCTCCCACAACTCCCACCTACTATAATCCTCTACGGGCCCATAAACCCCCGAAAACCCCCAGGTAAACCCATCCTCCCTATTACTGAACATGCAAGAGAGGAACCATACACCCTTTAAACTCTCAATCAAATCAACCACAACAGAGTTCCACAATATCACCACCCCTCCCGACGCACCCTCAGCATCCAGACTCACCCATTTAATCCATCGATCACCCCATATGGATCTAATACAACCATCATCAATGTGGCCCATCTTATTCTCCTGAAGGCATAAAATATCGGGCTTCCATCTCGCAATGGCCCCCCCAACTACCCCCCTTTTGGTAAAATAGTTCAACCCCCTAACGTTCCACGAGATAATACGTAATTTCATGAGACTAGGAAACTTAAAACTCCCCTCCCTCACACTCCTTAAACCCATCCCCCATCAACCTGCGCCTATCTATCCTCTCAATCAAGCCCCGAGCCTCTCTCTCGAGCCCTTCGTAACCGACCCCCGGGTCTTTGCTTATAGCTTCTAACATATCCTCCCTCCAACCCACCGGGTCTTCCGCCCACTTCTCTTCCTCGCACCCCCTCACACTCCCTTCTTGATTCGGAATGATAATATCCACCCAAAGCCTGGAGTTATTTAATGCCTCAAAATTTGAAGCACCTCCCCCTGTGGGCCCACTAATTGGTTCATCGGCATCACTAAACGAGCAACACCCCTCACTACTCGAGGATATAGTTTCACTCGCCACCACCACAACCTTGCATTGGTCTTCAAACACCTTAGTCTTACCCCTCCCTACATAGCCCTCCGCCTTACGGCTCGAATTTGACAAAAATGACCCACTCTTCCCCCCACAACTCTTCCCCATAATCTTTCCTTTGTTGCAGTTTTTATTCAAATTTCTGAGAGTTTTCAGATTTTTAAGTCCTAACATGGCACTCCCGAGATATACATCCTTTTTTTTCTTTTGCTTAACATTCGCATACCGAGGGTCCACCTGGCTTATAGAACCCCGTCTGTGGATGTCCAAATCGTTTAACACAACTGTCAAGGATCCATCATTAGGCAAGGGCTCCAACATACCCCCAGACTCATTTTCATTAGAATATAACAAACGATTCGAATCTGAGAAATGGGTCCTACATTGACCAATGACAGGCGCCCCATTCTCCACACCATTAGCCACTGCCCCGCACTCCCCAGAATACCCTCCACTTACCTTAAACCCACGCTCATCATTTAATTCAGTCCTCTTCGTGCCTTGTACGAAAACATTACCAACTCCAGTCTGAGAACTCTTTTCATTTAATGCAAGGAGGTGCGTATTCACCTCCCTAACACAGCCCCCCTTATATATATGAAACTCGTTGACAGGCTTGTTCCTAAGACAAGTGGTCACAGTAGAAGACCCACAAAACCCATCCACAGTACTGCCTCTGACCGGCACTTGTAATGTCTTCTCAATAAATGGCTCACAAGTACTGAGTTTAGGAAAGCTTGATGGGACAAGCCAATCGCCAGATACAAAGCTCTCCTTATTATTCCCCTCATTATCCTTCCCATACTTAATGATGCCCCTATTGCAGCTATTCTCCAAAACGTCATAGTCTCCAGCTACGAACGGCTTCCCAGAATACACCTCGAAGGAAGAATTCTTCCCGTTGGAAATGACCGGAGGAATACATCCGGTACCGTCCTCGCCGGCGACATGGAACGATGCAGTCCTCTCCGAGTTTGCAACCACGTCCGTTAAAGCTTGGACACCAGCGAGGCACACATGTTCCGCCTCCGCAGCTACTGCCAGAACTTCTCCGTAAGGCTCCTTCTTCACCAGCCTCATAACTACTAAAGCACCAGATATTTTACGTTCAACAATACCCACCTTAGAGGTTGCCCCACCGTCCTTCGTATCAGTTCCGAACTCAGACCTCCGGGCATGCATCGTTAGACTTTTTACTGACCTGCCAAACGTCGGAGAAGATAGCTGTCTCCACTCCTCATTCTTCTTATGACGTCTAACAATGCCTGTGGCCTCAGACATAGCATTGGCCTCACCGAAAACCTTTCCCCGTTCCACAAACTGGGCATGGACCTTTTCAAACCAAATGACCAGCTCGTGCACCCAACCATATACTTCAACTTTAATCCTCCCAGGTACACAAGTGAAATTTTTAACTAGAATTCTGGCCCATTGTAGCTCTTTCCCCTTCAAAGTGGCCTCATCCACTTTAATGTAACTGCCACAAAAATTGCCAATGGTCGAAAAAACTTCTTCACCCCAGAGATGAATTGGCAAGCCCATGACACGCACCCATGTAAGATCAGGAACACTGTTGGATCTTGTGTAGGCAGATAGAGTATGCCACTTTCGTAGCCAAAGGGAGTCACCAAAATATGACCATTTCTTCTCAAGAACGATCTCCGCCTGTCTCTCAGAGGCAAATACGAATAAAAATATGGACTCCTGCAGCAACCTTACCTCTGAAGCCCCTATACTCTTCCACTTGTCTAACGCCCAAAGCTGCACCTTCTCCAATGGAGGTGGAGAAGAATCATACTCCCCAAACCTCCCTACCACTGCTCTTTTGAAAAACTGCACCTTGGAACGACATGACTCATCTTCGACTATAAAATCCGCTCTCAAAGTATGATCAACTTTAATGTTAATTTTTGAATGAGGCCATTCCTCCTTTCTCGCAGCTTGTAGGTATGACCTACCTTCTATTCTCATAGAACTCACAACAGTGGTTTGCTCAACCTCCGCACATCTGACAACCTTCTCCATGTTATAGAATATTCTTCCTATAAACCCCCAGCCCGTACTGCCCCCTTCATGCGGCACTTTGATGTGCGTCCTTGTCTTCTGCTCTCTAACTACAATGTTAAACCACTGATAACCCCGCCTAAAGCTTGTGAATGCAATCACCTTCCTCTGGAAACTCTCTCTCATTCTGAAGAACCCTCCTGACATCCTGGAGGCTTCTCTGAAGCAGAAACTCAACCAACAAATCTCCTCCCTCACGAACTCAGCTTCAATTTTGTTACCACCATTTTGCGCAGTCAATCTAACCCGGTAGCTCTGGCCCCAAGATTCTTTAACCAGCCACCACTCCTCCCCTCCAACCTTAAATGACACCATGCTCTTTAAAAAAAAACAAAAAATAAACAAAAAATAAAACAAAAAAAAAACAAAAAAACACCATAATCGAATTTTAAAATATGATCCAGATTCGAGTAAACGAATCGGATCGGGTTCGGGTTCGGGTTCAGACTCAGACCATTGACAACCCTAGGAAGAATCTCTCCCAACTGTTTTCCCCTATAGTCATCATTCATAATGTGTACAATATTTGAAGGGTAGTTAGTGGTAGTCATTATTACTCAAAGATATTACGTGATACAATTATACATAAGTTCAAAGATAAATCATATGCACCAATAAGATATTTATTTGAAATGAGAATGGGTAGAGTAAGAAGGTATGGGGGTGAAAGGGTTGAACATTTCCTAAAATATTGTTGTCCAATGGAAAATGTCATTTTTACTGGTAAAATGTACGATGAGATATATTCTAACGTAGCTGAATCATTTAATTTATGGATACGGGATGCTATACATCGAGCCATTACCGGGATGGTTGATAATATACAAATAAAAATTATAAGTATGATGCCAAAAAGGCACATACGATCGAAATAACGGATTAGTATGCTACATCATGACATGGAAAAAAGATTTCAATTAAATTTAAATGAGGGTCGTACACCGATTGTACATAGGAGGTTGTGTATAATTGAAGGTGATATTAAGGAGAATTAAAATAATTCATTTTTTATGTTTCTTATTTGTTTACTGTTTGTTGTTTTGAAGAGGCCATAGAGTAATTTCGCATTGTGATATTATATATTTTACAATGCGACTTATAATTAATTCACAATGCGAAATATAATTATTTTCACTACGAAATGTGTTATACCGTAGTTCAAAATAGCTATATTTATCAACATATTTACTTATTTTTAAACAACAATATTGCTTAAAGTAAGACTTTTTTCAATCAAGAATATGAATATTTTGAATATAACATAGATATAAGCAACATTTTTTATTATATAAATATCAAAATACGTGTCAATTAAAACATTTCGCAAAACCTATATCTTAATCGAAGTGGTCAAGATTATACGAAAAGAAAAAAACAGACATAAACTTGAAAAACATTAAAAATGGAAACCACTCTGGATAATCAAGAAAAGCATCCCCAAAATCATCAAGTGATAGTATGAAGTTGATGATGGTACTGATTTTATTTGGAATTTGTTCTTCCACCCAACCCAAAAGTGCATCCCTTATTTGCAAAAGTTCCTCATAGTGTGGTATGACTTCATAGACATAGAATCTACATAAGTCATCAATGTTTTTGTGACTATTAATATGAACATTCCTTCCAACCATCCAGGTATCGGGGGTAATCCTATGCACCCTTTTGCTATGTATATCAAGAAATAAAAATATGCAGCTTTATACTCTTGGAAAATGTTCTTTGTTTCTTCAAGATATTTCTTACACCTTGTTTCCATCTTCATATATTCATCCAATCGTCTGAGCAGTTCAACCATTGTGAATAGACTAAGATGAGCAATATTATAGTGTGTGTTTTGATGTTTTTTTTAATAAGAAGATGTAAATGAATGAAATGTTATTCATGTATATATAGACTAATATGTGTGCATTTTATTATCGAAGAAAGGTCACATATTCTGAATATTATGACTTATGAGATACCAAATCAACCATTGCAACCCTATGCAAAAAGCACTTCTATATTGATATTTGTAGGTTGTCATCATTACTACTCTCGTGGTGGGAGCACTCAAACATTAAGTGCATTTAATTACAACTATCATTACAATTGGGTGTATTATGCTACACACACACACACACACACACACACACACACACACACACACACACACATATATATATAATATTCTTAAATTTAATGAATTATATCGTCCTTAATTATTATATTATTAAGTATTGATTATTTCTTTAATAAATCTTTAATAAATAAATTTTTTTTGAGATTTTTTTTATTATCAATGCAAAATATAGTGTAATATTTCTTAATGCATATTTTGCAACGTTATATAATGAATGAGAAATATAACTAATTTCAAAATGAAGAATATTGGGATGTGTCACTTCTCAATGTCATTTTACATTTAAATTTGTTAATGATCATTCGTCATTATTTAGATACATGTGAATATTACCATTAATTAAAATCTCTTTCATGATTATTTTTTCCAAAAGTAAACCAATTTCTAAAGCTCAGGTTTTTCACTCTTTTATAACTACTTAGTAGATTGATATTAATTTAACACTCTATCTTCGGCTTCTTCAATTGAAAAACCCTTCTCTAACTTATATAACCTACTTCAAATGGAAAACAAGTTTGATTTTCCTAATTACATGTCTCAATATATGATATTTTGAGGTTACTTCCTACATCAACAAGGATTGAGGACTGTAGAGGGGTTCCCACTCAACTGCCCACAAGCAAGCCTAATGGGGTGAGGGGGGCTCACAGGCGAGCGGGTGCAAGAGTAAGCGAGTGGGCCCACAACGAATGGATTAATTCCAAAAGGAAGCCAAAATAAGAGATTTGGCGAGTGGGTCCACAACGAGTGGCCCAAATCCTGAAAGAATCCAAAATAAATTTTAGCGAGTAGGTCCACAATGAGTGGTTCAAATCCAAATAAAGCCAACAGGAAAGATCTGGCGAGTGGGTACATATCGAGTGGCCCCAAGCACAGAAGGATGCCAAAGCAGTTGATTAGACGAGACTGTTCACAATGAGGGCCCCAAAGCCATAGATGAGCCAAATAGAATATTAGCGAAAGGGCTCGCAATGAGCAGGATCAAAAGAAACACACACTCCTATAGGAGAATGGCGAGGGGGTAATCAACAAGCAACCTCAAGATAATAGAGAAAATGAGCGAGCAAACCTAAAATATTGAAGGGATGCTCACATCCCAATTATCGTTAAAAGTCTCACTTGATAAATAGTTATAACATTATTGTTTCCTTACACAGGCATCCTTAATCGAGCAAGCAGGGCTCGAGCATACCAGTTGGAATCTCTACGGAGTTTTGGTTTGGCGGCTAAGAGATAAGGTTTGTTGAGAAAAGTCAAAGACCAACCACTTGAGACTTTAGGCTAGAGAGAATACTAATAGAGGAAACCTTAGATGTCACCCAAGTACTCACACAACTCACACTTAGATTAAATGAGTGATTAGCCAAGAGGCTGCTCACAAAAGTATTTTTAACTAACTATTAGCGAGTGGCTCTCAAAGACACTTGAAAGCTTTTTTACAAAAGTTTGATCATGTGACACCCCGCCTAATTAAATACCGGGCGATCACTCCTTTATTAAATTAAAATCAAGGTGAACAGTTGGTTCATTCTTAGCATCACTCTCGCAAATGAAAATTTTCAAATTTTAAAAATCCTGATTAAATTAAGCTAAGTGTCAAAACCATTTAAAACGTTATTTCCATTTTTTTTAAATCCAATTATAAAACCTTTAACCATTAACATTTTAAGAGTCACACATTAAGTATAAGAATAAAAATGAACATTCAAGAGATTAACCATCAATAACAAATCCCAACTCTAAAACACTAAAGGAAGACATCCTGGCAGTAATAAATCCCGAAGTAAAGATACTGAAAGTAAAGGAATTACAATCTCTGACAAAACCAACTAAATAATGGAAAAAGGGCGACACTGCCCCACTCGATAAAACTGAACTAGATGTGGAGTCAACAATGAGGTCGTCTAAGCAATGTCCTGCAACTCCCACAAAAGCTACAGCACGTTCCATCCAAAGAATCCTAAGCATGACGCCCCTGTGGCTGGGCACCTGTAGTACATATATATATATACACAAGAGAGCAGAGGTAACAACAAACGGGTCGGAGCCCGATTGTAAAACAGTTTTAAAATAGTTTAGCAAGTATTTAAAATGCTTACCGACTAATGCAACAGTCATATTAGCATGCGACACTCTCTTGAGAATTCTCACCTCTCATCTAGTGTGCACGTCTACCGTACTAATGAATCTCATATATCTCTCTAACTTATTCTCCATAAGTCTTAACACCTGAAATTAAGGTTATGATATTCACTTTAGAAAATCTATCTCTTCAAGATTTCTTACGTTGTTTAGAATAATTCCATATTGTTATAACGTTCCCGAATACTCATAGTTAAGTGAAACATTCATTCATTTCTTAACTACTTATACAAACAGTATCAAGTACCCATATAGATATACGTATATATATATTAGTTACACATATAATATATATACAAACGGCACCCCACATAAAATCTATGGTGCAAAGTTTCCATACATAAGTATATATATACCAATCACTCATATAATATATATATACACTAACGGCACCCCACATAAAAACTATGGTGCTGGTATACTCTGCTATCAAGTCCCTGTATCACACATACTTAGGGAAATGCTAGTTCAGAATCACTCTCGAACTGCATTAACACAATCACATATAAATGGAGGCGAAGCATGGTTCCAAGTCCTAAGAGGTCAGCACATACCCACACGTCTCTTAGGACCGTGTGACTATCATTCAGATATCATGTACCTAAGAATCTTATGTTCTAGGGTACAAGTCAATATCCCCCATAAAGGTCCCATCGAGATAAGACTGTACCAGTGTAGAAACCCCCGTGATAGCAAGTAGTCCGGGTACGATTTTTACAAAGAAATAATATATGCACAATCACACCGTCATATATAAATATGTATTCACATCCACATTACTAAATTAGGTGCGCTCACGGCCCACAATTATAATTATCCGTTATTACACATTCTACTCGATTATTTCATATAACGGACTCGTTCATTTTATTCTCGTAATTAAGTCATTCTAAACTCACTTCTCGTCTGTTGAAGTATTATCTTTAATTAAGTACAATTTCAGTAGGCGCTCACTTACCTTCTACTCCAACTTCCTAGATATTTCGATTATTAAATCAACGCACGTATGATTTTCTAAGTATAAATATCTTCCCGTTTACCCTTTTATTTCGCTTCACATTAAAGTCCCACTTAACGGGGTTTATCTTGACCCTACTGGTCCTTTTTATGTTCTAATATATTCTAGCAACCCAAATCAAGGTTTACTATGCATAAAATTGGTTTAAGCTAACATGAGGTGTTGGAAGGGTTTTATGATCATTATTTAACATATTAAGGTTTGGGAGGGGTGAAAGAAAACGTTATTCACGTTTGTTTGAAGAGGCTTAGAGAGAGAGATTTACATTTCACTCAAGAGGAAGGTTTTTCATCTCAAAAGGTGCCACACACCTACCTATCTTTGGGAAGGATCATACACATGAAGATTTAAGTTTCACAGAAGTTTAAGCAAGGTTTTGGAGACCTAAAACAAAATCAGCCCCATCAACTACATATATTATTCTTCACATCAAATCACAATCGGATCCGCAAAAGATATTGTATTCTAAACCTTTGGTTTGTTCTTCAAACCTAGTTTTGGTGTGCCCTTTTTCTCATTTTTGATTAATCCAAGTTTTAAGGAAGATTTTTTTTATTCCGCGGATATCAATTCCCATCAAATACGTTATTAAATAAATTTGACAACTATTGGATGGGTAGTGAGGGATTTACCTCGGTTGTGGTGTTGGACTCTTCACCTTCATAAAGAATAGTTGAGAAATGAATCCCTGTGTAGTCTTTTTTAGTAATTTACTTAATTAACCGTCTTTCATGGCTTTTAGTTCGGCTTCCTCATTCAATCCCCTCAGCATCACCCTCTTGCCCAGTTTGTTGAATGTCAATTTAGGTGTTATAAAATCAAATAAGAGAGGATTATATTGGTTCATACAATCTATACCACGAATGATATCACTAACATTAAATTTAAAAATTCTTAAGTCTGAATTGAAGCTATGACCATGCATGGTCCATTGAAAGCCAGTGCGCTTGGCATTACTGAATATTTTTCCTAAATTGGACACTGTAACACTAAGTAAAATGGTTTATTAAGTCTTGAATCCAATTTTTAAGGATGTGTCAGGACTGAGGAAGTTGTGTGTACTTTCAGTGTCAATAATTATAGAGATAGGAAATTTCTTGACAAAACCTTTGATTTGATAGAATTTTGGATAGTGGAACTAGAGAGTGAATTTGGAGAAATATCTATGTCTTCTTGATCTACCCCTTCCTCTTGCTGGCACTTTTCAAGGGATTATATCTCCATAATCTCTTCTTCTTCTTCTTCTTCTTCTTCTTCTTCTTCTTCTTCTTCTTCTTCTTCTTCTTCTTCTTCTTCTTCTTCTTCTTCTTCTTCTCCTGCCTTCATAATAAAGATTTTATTATCTTTGCAAACATATTCTGGCTTGAGTAATTCATCGCAATAGTAAGAGAGACCTTTATCTATTCTCTTCTTCATTTCTGCATAGTATATTTTCTTGGTTGGGACTTGAATGGTTTTAGCTTTTTTGAAATTTCCACTGTTATATTCTTCTTCTTTGACAACCCCTAAGTCTTTGTAACATATGTGGTGTCATTTGCAGATGTTCTTTCTGTGTACCTTTTATCCTTTAGAGCTTTATTTGGCTCTCTTTGGGATTGAATCCATAGTACTTTTCTACAGCTTGGTCAATGAAATAACTTGTTGCTAATTAGAAGTGTAGAACATTTAAATAGCACTTCAGATCTCTTCTCTAATCCCTCCTAAAAAATGGAGAAATAGGTAATCTTCTTTCAACTGATGGCTTGATATTTGGGATTTGATCTCTTTAAACCTCTCATGATATTATGCAATTGCGCCAAACTGTTTTAACTGGTGAAAGTTGACAAAATGGTTTTCATGGGAGTCAACCCTAAATATGATGTTCAAGACCTCCATAAATTCTCCCCATTTAATATATTCCTTTACTGCTTGAAAATCTTGATACCATATATCATCTTTACCCTCCATATACATAAATTCTTAGCTGAGCTTTTGGGTTTTAAACATTGTATAATATGAGAAAAACTTGCAGTATTTTTGGATCTAGTTCTTTGGGTTGGTGCCATAGAATTTCAGGAAGTCTATTTTTTTTCTTGATTTCCCCAATGCTCCTCTATAAATCTACTCCTTTTGGTGCTCTTATCTGAATCGATATGGCTCACACTTTGATATCCATGGTGTGAGTGAGGTGTATCATCAATCACCTCCTTTCTATTTAATTTCATCAGTTTTATGAATATTACCCACATATTCTTGTAATTTCTTCATGTTGGTTTCCATCATCTTAATAATTTATTTAACTGAGTTGGAATGCTATGAACACCTTAAATACAATGCTCTTGCTTCTTGAATGTTTCCCGTAGCTCCTTAAATTGAATATGCCATTCTCACCAATGGAATCCAAGATCAAGTTGGCTCTGATACTAGATTGTTGCACTCTAATGGAAATTAGGGTAACAATTAAGGAAGAAATGCGTGAGAGGAAGAGAAAATATGACTATTATCAATTATGCCTCTAAGAATTACAACGAGAACTACTTATAGGAGTAGTAGAGAATTAGTTACAATTCAATGGATGACATTCCAGCTCTAACCATATCTTAACTAACTCCAACAACTTGATTGTTTTAATTAACTAACTAATAAAATTATGAACACTAGATAAAACAACAACGTACAAGAACTGCAAAAGAATTATATTTATTAAAACGACATTGTAAGACTTGTAATTGTGACAAACTTCATTAATAGCGCCCAGGTTTTTAGCTCCATTAAGCGTGATATAGGGATACACAACCTCAAGTAATTTCTTCAGTGGAGAGATGTATTGGGGTGGTTAGAGGGAATAGGAAATTTGCTAGAAAGAATATAGAATTGTCGGTGGTGATAAAGGGTAAAGACTATAGGATCATATATACCTAGACCATAAATTTATCATCACGAGGTAAATAAATAGGCTCACATATGTCTACCATAATATGCCACAATTGGGGTGACAATACACCCAATTCCACACATACATACGCATAACATAGTATGTCACGGCTGGGGTGCTCATACACCCAATCCCACGTGTACATAACCATAAGTATCATATATATATATATATATATTAATTATATTGAATACATAAATATAAAGCAAAGACATACCCTACTGCTCACTAGCTGCATTACGACTTCTTTAGAGGTTGCTCCACCTGTATTGCTAGTGGTGCAAAAATCCTCCGTAATCTTGGTGCTTAAAATCCTTAGTCATACTGTCCCTAAGTCTTGGGGCATCTCACATCTATATGTCCTAATTCTCCACAATAATAATAAGCGCACTTGAAGGGGCCAAACTGTATAACCGACGCACTCTCCCCTGTTGTCCCTGTTCCCGTCTTTATGGGATCTAGGGAACCCCATTGCCCTATTGATGGGCCTGCTGATCTCGCCCCACTCGAGGCTTCTTCCAAGGCTGGTCATATCGACCCATATTTTCTCCACATGTCTTGGTTCCATTGGAACCATTCGACTAATTTCGTTTTTTCCTAACTTCTTCTGGCAATCCCCTTTCTCTTAACAAAGCATAAGTGCGATATCCACCACTGAGCATAAGTGGTTATAATAGATTTCCAACATGACTTGCTTGATAAACCAATTAAACCCATTAATTAATCATTATTTCGTTCTCTCCTCAGTGTCCTCCTCTACAGGCACAACATATACAAATTACTAAACTCTTGCTCATACAAAAAAATTAGTGCTCGAACCTTTCTATCCAATATCACTTGAAATTACTATGTGCTTCTAAATATCCGATATAGCATAAATCTGTCTGTCCTGAATCTAATAGATAGTTTCACTCACTCATTTATATCTGAATATCCAATCAATCCAATAAGTCCTACTATCACTAGTTACCTTGACAATGCCACTTTATTATTAACACACACTACCATGCACAACTTTATATGACCGAGGACACCCCTAGTCATTCAGTACTTAAAAACTTAATTGATCATATAATAAGTACTTCTTATCACGTACACCCCCTTGCACTAAGAGAAGTCCAATCACTATCTAAATTAACCATATAGCCATACCACAAAGAATGCAACCACTAGAATAACCAACCCGAGTAATCCCGACTCAATAGTCGCACTCAATAGGCACACTAATGCCAGAGGTAAAAAATCATTATCATCACATCCACTATGTGAATCCACAATAGGGCATCATCACCCATAAAATATTCAATGGTTGAAAAACCAAAATATCCATAGGTCTAAAAATAATAATAACAAAACTTCACTAATTATAACTTTGGAATCCCATATTCGAAGGATGTCAAAATAAAACATTAACTAATTGATACAAAGTTTGAGCACTTAAGGAAATATACACTAATAATCATACCACTACAATAGACCGACAAAGGAAAGAAACACTACAAAAATGAATGCTCTAGTATTAAAATCAACTGAATCTGAAAGGGTATTATCAACAAAATGTAGGTCAGGTTCACTTCAAGGCTATAAATGTAAAAACCAAAGTTTTTAAGTTCATTATGATTAATATACAACTACCAACGCCTATATTTATACCACTTCATGAGTCTCTCATAACTCTTCCACTTGAACTTAATATTCCACCTCGATGAAACATAACCCATCTCACACTTTACCAAATAACCAAAAGTCTCACTTTCAATCTACTACCATCTACCCCAGATCCCCTCTATTCTTGTATCTCTTCAGACGCGCACACACACACACACACATATATATATATATAAGATCACACCCAACATCGACTAATAAAAATATCATGCACTTAACTCCATATCACCACACTAAGTTAGCTAGACTCTCGCACATCCCGCTATATTCCCATGTTATGATAGGGTACATCAAATATCATACAAACCTAATTACTAGACCTTACACACCCAACCCATCTCATATCACCTAGTGTAGGCTCACACACAACCACTAATGCTTTTATACTAAAGCACATGCTCGCCAGCGTCTACACGAATCTCGTATCACATAACATAGGTTCATGAATGATCAATTATATCTCTTATCACATGATATAAGCTCATGCACGGCTAACATAAACACATAATGAATTACCTTGTCACTGTAGTTAATGATTACTGGAGCCACTAAAATCTGCACAGGCAAATGTTACATGCCACCCACATACATAAACATTCATATATGATAACATTTCTCATATCATCGTCCATATAGTTTTTTGCATCACATGGCTTGGTGTGCGTATTTTGGTTAATTATGAGCATTGTAGACAAGGTTATGGTCTTTCCAACCAATTGATTATCTTATCCTTGTGATAATCAGTCAATTGTATACGATTCAACGCTTCAATTAAGAAGACTTGTTCTTCCGTTAGAAAAGACTTTGATGTGAGTTCTAAATTACTATGATTAACTAGGACTAAAGAATAAAAAGTAATTGTCCTAAAATTAAATTAAAGTAAAGCGCTTCAGTTAAAGAAAGATGAATACAATTAAAGAAATAACTACACTATGAAATCTCATTTGAATGAAGATGCAATCTTGTTTGAACCAAATCAAACATCGTTCAAACTAAATGCTAAACCCGTTCTAACCAGCTTTGAAGGAGCTTCAAATGATATGAGTTATGTAAACAGAAACTAGCTTGACGTTCTTTTGAATTTCATTTGAATGAACGACTATTCTTTTTTTAATGAAACCCATAATGTCGTTTGAACAACCTTAAACATAAAAAAATATTTTTCTTTTAAAACAGCTTCAAACAATTTTATAAAAACAAACAGCTACAAAATAAAACTTCTAAGGATCAAAATTCATATGCATTCATACATGAGAGATCCTCGAAAACACGAAGACAAAACGTGGCATGAAACACGACACAATATAAAATCTCTAATTATTTACCGTTATGCCTTCAATCAAACATGCCATAGGCATGAAAGATCAACAACACAAAGCCTAACCTATGACTCAAAATATTTTGTCCATAATTAAGCCAGTACATACAAATTGTAAATTGACGTAATTGTAAATTTGTCCTTACAAATCTCCCCCTTTGAGTATTTCGGGACAAAACCAAAAATAAAAAACCTATGGGCCATTAAGCTATTTAAAAGAATCAATCCCCACCACAAAAGGAAAAAGTACAAACACTTGACAGACACATACACTGAGTAGCTTTGGTCGCTTGAAAACTTTGTTGCATGTTGTCAACCTGCACACTTAATACACCTTCAAATGCAAAGAGAGTATAATAAGTATAAAATCTACACACCCCTATGTCAAAAAATCCCTACGTAGGTAAGATGTTTTCCCCTAAGATAAAGATCTCCTCCTAAAACTAAAGTGAAAGATACCATATCCCCCTTTTTTTTCACGAAGAGACAAAGTAAAATGCATAAAACTATTTATCCCCCCATATATCATTTCTTTGTTAAATTTGAGAACATGTGACACCAAGAGAAATTAAGGATGAAGGAATAATATCATGTAATGGTGTATAGTGCAACAAAAACAACATGGTAACACAAGCAAAAATAATCCACACAATGATCAATTAATACCAATATCGATGAAAATATGATACCTACTTGAATACACAATGAAGAATGAGATACCAATGTAAGAAACACAATAATATGATGATATAACATGCCAATTTGATCCAAAGATAAAGCACATGGAAAACATGGATTAAATGCAAATACAAAGATAGGAAACAAAAACGATAGCATATATATAAATATGCAAAATATACCAATGGCACATAGACACATATATATAGGTATACAGGATCACAAAACTGACACAAAATGTATAAGCTTTACACACTAGTATAGTATCGATGTGTCTAAACATGTGGGATGGAATGAATGCTCCTGAACTGGAAACAATACAAACATGACCCAATAACTCAAAAAATATTCAAGGAGTTCTTTATGACCGTAAAACTTTATCAAACTAAGATTCAACCTCGAGTAAATTATATAGTGAATTCAATGAACAAATAAGAATAATGCATACAAACTTAGAATTTTGATGATTCTACAAATTAATAACATCATTACATGATAAACTTAACTAAGATTCGTTATGCAAACATGTTGATCTTCAAATATAACACTCTCAAAAGCTAAAAATATATCATATTTGCACTTGATACCGATTTTTAAAAATTAACAAATAAACTAGTTGGCCTTTAATATTTTCTATCTTGCCTCTCATTTTTAGGCTCATGCGAACCATGACTTTCCCGCAAAGAAGATTTTCTCCTTTTATAGCCCTTTTTCTTGCACCCTTATATATTCAATAAATATCAACAAACTCACTAGCAACGATTATTACATGCACAAATTACCCATAGTCAACAGATATGGAAATGACAAGATTGATGGAGAAAATCTCACTAAGCTCAAATATAACATGTCAAGTTATAATTCAAAAGTGCTCGCGCATGTGTGCGTGGAGGCATATACAAAGTGAATCCATTAAGAAAATTAAAGTCGAACAACTCTATGCAAGCAAGATTAAGAACAATCTAAGCATTGAAAATCATAATTAAATGTCCTAGACACATGAAAGACATGGAATTAAGTGGATTCAAACACACCACTATGCTATACATAATGTGTAAAACTGAACTACACATAAACCAATAATATTTTTAACCATTTAAACATTTTTCAAAATGATACCAATTTTAAAAAATAACTCAAAAGATGATCAAAATCTTTTTGTATATTTTTTTCAATAAGACCCGATAAAAGAAAAGTCAAAATACAAAAGACTCAAACCACATACAACTATGAAACACATATATCATGAAGTAAAAACTCTAGTGTATGCAAACAAGCGAACACAATCAACCATTACATATAGTGTGAAAAGTATCATGTGCAAGCATTCGAGAATCAACAAGTATATCATGTAAAGCCTCCAAATCAGATTTGCTAACCCATATATATGTTATGTGATTATTAGAGCCTTAGTGACTCTAGACCTAGACTTTCTAGGACCTTTTCTAAGATCAAAGTAAAAATGCCTAAGGTGACCTTTCCTACCACAATGTGTGCATGTGTAAACATGGGGAAGGGTTTTACCCAAGGGTTAACATTTTTAATGTTCCTAGTAATGATTGACTCTCTCAAAGGCATGTTATTGCCATTATTAGCGGAAGCATCTTGATAATATAAACCAATCCCATACTTGTCATCTTTGATTCTGACAGTGGCTAACATTTTATCCAACATTTCTGACCTATATTATAATCAAATTTGACATGATTCGAGTCTCTTAATCTCTCTTCTAGATTTACTATCCTAGACTCGAGTAAACACCAACACACTTCAAACTCATGAAACTGCTTATTTAAAACCTCCATTAAACCACAAAGGAAATCCGTTTCACCCTCAGCATATTCAAGCACCTCTCTAAGAGTCCTATCATATAACCTAAGGTCCTCAATCAATTTAGCATCATTATCCCCTATGCCATGTTCTTTCAACCTAGATTCCAACTTCAAGTTTATCTTTTTCACATTTAGCATTTTTGCATATAACCCACGAAAGGCAACTTAGAGTTCACTCTCCACCTTCTCTTCTTCATCCTCATCTCTGTACCATCACTCACTTAGGGATAAAAAATAATTGCATCGTAACTATCATGCTCAGAATTATTTTCATAGGAAGATTTTTCATTAAGTCTCTCATGATTAGCCATCAACGTGGTGTAGTTGCTCTCAATAGAGGAATTGGATCCCTCTTTCGGATCATTATCACTAAGGGTGGCATTGTACACCTTCGGTTTCTTGCCCTACTTCCTTATTTTAGTGGGACACTCAGCTGCCCTATGTCTATAACCCTCACATGAAAATAATATATCTGACTCATCCCTCATAATTTATCATTATAATTTTAGGGAAATTATCGACCTTGTTGTACTTGTTTTTCTCAAACTTCTTTACATTTTTCGATTGTTCTGAAATTTGAGAAATTTTCTAAACTTCTTCGCAAACATGGCCATATCATCAAAATCGATGTTAGACTCATCATTCGAAATAAGTGTTTCATCCTTATGGGCTTTCAAAGCAATGACATTATGTTTCTTCTTCATTTTGGAGGAAAACATATCAAGTTCATAAGTTTGAAGATCACCTACAAGCTCTTCAAGTTTCATAGAATCCAAAGTACCCAAATAATTCAAAAGCGTCACTTTTAAATTAAATGTTTTAGGCAAGGACCATAAGATTCTATTGATCAATCGATTTTCGAGTATTCTCTCTCCTAAGTTAAAAGATGAGTTCACATTATCAGATAATCTAGTGTAGAACTCATCGAAGGTTTCAATCTCCTCCATCTTAATGGTTTCAAATTGAGTAGTGAGGTTTTGGAGTTTAGAAGCCTTAATAAAACTAGTTCCTCCATGGGTGAGTTAGAGTATGTCCCAAGCCTCTTTAGACGTTTTATATGTCATAATACGGCAGAACTCCTCCGACATAACAGAACAAAATAGTGAATTTTGACCACAAGATTTATAATTTGCTAAACTATGGTCATCCTCGCTCCATGATTCTATGGGTTTGAAAATCCTTTATTCTCCAACTAAGGTTGTGGGTGGGGACTAACCATTAAGAACTTCTTGCCATACCCACTCATTTATCGCCTTAAGTGTTGATTTCATACGCGTTTTTAGTATACATAATTAGACCCATCAAACATTGGTTCCCTAGAAATCGAATGACCTCCGAATAAAAACCGCTAAAACTCATGCCTAAAACTTGAATCTAAACACGATAACTTAGTGTTCTTACTCTGATGCCAATTTGAAGGTCCCAGGAGAGTAGGATCTTAACCGAAAAAGTCAAATTTTTTATTTTTCATATTAAATATAAAATTTTAAAGAAAATAACCCTAGGCACTAATTTTAAACCAAGTTATGATTAAACAAGATTAACTAACTTTATTGTATCATAAGTATGAATCGAGGTGATATAAGATAAAATAAATCAATCAACCACAACACGTTTATGTACGAGAAATACACTTAACAGGAGAACCATGGGCAACCCAATCACGCAAATTCACTATGATATGGATTTACACAAGTTGACAGATGACTTACTCAATGACTCCATGCCCTTGTAAGCCTTGATGTGTCTTTAACCTTCAGATTCTCCTCTACAGTGACAACACATGAATCCACCCGCGTAATATTTTATAACGTGTGAGTCCACACATGCCTCGATATTCACAGATCTAGACTCAACAAGCGTTTACGGATAGGAACATGGATGCACCGCTTCTTCACCGCAAAATCACAAATACGGAGTCCACCGTGTGTAAACAACAAACATGAAATTTACCATATAAAATGTACTAAAAAAATATGATAGTAAGTAAAACCTTCTTGTTTCCCACAAAAAATAAGGTCTCAAAGCATATAGAGCAATGAAACTTGGATCTTAAACACTTTGGGTGAGATTATGGTTTAAGAGCATTTGGATATAGATTGTATAACGAATTTCATCAAAAGTCCTAATGAAAACTATTGTTAGCACTCCTATTTATAAAAAATATATTTTTTAAGGCGGCACATTTTTTGAGAAAGTTCTTTCGAATGAAAACCTCATTCAAACGAAGTTATAATATCGTTCGAACAAAATCAAACCTCGTTTAAAAAAATGCCAAACTCATTCAAACTAACTTTGAACGAGTTTAAAATGATACGAGTTCTGTAAACAGAACAAACTCATTTGATGTTCGTTTGAACAAACTTCCATTCTCATTTGAATGAAACCCCTACTGTCATTCGAACGACCTTAAAAATTAAAAAAAAAAAATTTCTTATAAAATCATCTAAAAATAGCTCTAAACAATTTTATAAAAATAAACACCTAAAAAATAAAATTTCCAAGGATCAAAATTCATATGCATTCATACCTAAGAAATCCTCAGAAATACGAAGACGAAATGTGGCACAAAACACGTCACGATATGAACTCTCTGAAGCATTGCCACTACGTCTTTAATCAAACACGTCATAGACTTGAAAGGTCAATAACATAAATCCTAACCTATTACTCAAAATGTTTTGTCCAGAAAAGACAATACATACAAATTGACTCAATTAATTTTTTTTCCTTACATCATAATATCTCATCTTAAATGATATATATAATTCTACGGGTGAATTATCCCAAACACCCTCAACTATTTGGGGTTTACGGTTCACCCCTCAATTAAAATACCCAACAAACTTACCCTCTAAACTATCAACCCATTACAAATAATTCCATAAGTCAGGTTTCCTCATTTTTTTAGTCTAAATGGATAAAGATACCCCTCAGCCTAAAGTTAAAATCCTAAAACTAAAACATAAAAAAAACTCGCCCACCCTCTCTCTCCCTAAACCCATTTTAACCAAAACTTAAACCACAAAATCAAAATCAAACCCCACACCTCCCCCTCCACTGCCACACTTTTCCCGTCCTCCTCCACCCACCAATATTAACCCTACTGCCCATCCCACTAAACACCACCTGAATCAACCTGCTACCTATGGAAACCCCAGTGATTTAATAACCCCTATGATCCCTCTCCTCCACCGTGACTAGGTCTTACCACACGGGCCAACAATGAAACCACGTGTACCTCTCTCCCAACATATATATCAACAATTAAAGGCCCCTAAAACCCCCAAAGAGGCTAAAGCCAAGATGACCCAACTCTGCCGATATTATGCCAAGAAAGGGAAGAAGTTATGCAAATATTATATTAAAAAAATGGAGCTTCGGAGGCTCGAAAAGAATAGGAAAAATGAGGCTCTTAGGATCGCAAACGAGGACCATAAGGCTGCCAAAGATGCTGCCAAGATGGCCAAGGCTGTCAAGAGGTAGTTGACCCAGGAGTTTGGATTTGAGAGTGTTGGGGAGAATAGAAGGAAAGAGTTTGGAGAGAGAAAGGGAGAGATAAAGGATTTGGGAGGTGGTGGATGATGGTGTTGGGAGTTTACCATTGTGTTTTGAGTTTAGATGTTGCTGTTGGGTTTTGATTTGAGAGTGTTGGGAGCAGAAAGGGAAAGAGTTTGCCCATTTTGTGTTATTTTTTTACTTTATTTTTTTTGGTTTGGTTTTTTTCGGTGGTATTTTTATCCATTTAGACTAAAAAATGGGGAACACAATTTTTTGATTTATTTGTAACAAGTTAATAGTTTAGGGGGTGAGTTTATCGGGTATTTTAATTGAGTGGGTGACCTTTAAAAATAAAAATAGTAGAGGGGGGTTTGGTGTAATTTACCCTAAGGGTCCATTTGATACATATTGGGCAAAGGTGTTGGCATGGCAAAATTTGCCAGGACAAATTTTGCTTAGACAAATATTTTTTTCTCACATTAGACTATCAAACACCAAATAAGGTAAAACAAGTTTTTTAGGCAAAACATTTTAATAACACATTTTTCGTCCATATTAACATATATAATAATACAAAATATGTTTTTTTTTTAATTTTCATCCCAAGTCTTATTTAATAAAAAAACAGTTTTTTCTTTTCTTTTTTACTTCCCGTTTTTATATATTAAAAAAGTAACAAACTATATATATATAAAAAAAGTTTTTTACGCCAAAACTACTTACTAAAAATAGTTTTTACATTAAAACAGTTTTTAATTTTTACATTAAAACAGTTTTTACGTTAAAACAGTTTTTAATTTTTTTTACATTAAAACAGTTTTTATATTAAAATAATTTTTTGCATTAAAACAGTTTTTACATTAAAACATTTTTTAATTTTTTACATTAAAACAATTTTTTACATTAAAACAGTTTTTACGAAAAAACAGTTTTTACATTAAAATAATTTTTTACATTAAAACAATTTTTTATATTAAAACAGTTTTCACATCAAAACAATTTTTAATTTTTTACATTAAAACATTTTTTACATTAAAACGGTTTTTTACATTAAAACGGTTTTTCCGAAAAAATAGTTTTTAAACAGATTTTAATTTAAAACAGTTTCTTTAACTATTTAAAACAATTTTTAAAATATTCATAACAATTTTTAAAATATTCATAACAATTTTTTTTAATTATTTAAAATAGTTTTTAAATTATTTTTTAAAATATTAAAAACGTTTAAGAAGTTAGCAAATTTGTTGGCAAATATTTCTCACCCATATAGCAAAGCAAAAATTGCCAACATGTTATGCATAAGAGGTGTTGTACATTGGCAAATAGCTTGTAGGCAAATTTTTCTATCAAACACACCAAATTGTAGGTAAATGTCATATTTGCCAACTTATTTGCCATTTGCCATGGCAAATAATGCTATCAAACGGACCCTAATTCTTTTGTCTTCTCTGAAGACAGTTTTGACTTGGGTGCCTTTGAAGCCTTAGTTATTGAAATCGTCTTGTCCAATAATCCCCTCCAAGATCTGATAGTCTACAAATACAATTTGATGGGGGATACTTTTGATAATTTGGAGCAGTATGTCAAGGGCGGGTTGTCAACTGGACACTCTAATTAAAAGTATCCTTCCTCTACCATAAATGTTGGAAAAGATTTAAAAGTCCTTCATGCCTTTTCTCATCTTTCTCCCACTGTTCTATTGAAAGTACAAGCTAAGAACAACTTTTCCTTGGCATGTTTGGTCCTTGACCATTTTTCCAACTGCCCCCGGACACCTAGAGCCCACATTTCATACATTTTTTGAACTTACCCTTCCTTTAATAATAGGGTTACTCAACTTTTTTCTGACTGTGAATACTATAGGATCCGAGTTAAAACTAATAATGATCTCAAATCTCTTTCTAATAAAGTTTTGGAGGAATAAAAGAATTTTGAGAAGGTTTATCTGAATGGCCAAGAAGATCCAGCCAACCTAGGGTTCAAAGACCTTTCATCAAATGCCATTCTTCTCCGGTTCAATTATTTGAAATGTAAAACCCAAGAGGCTATGCTGAACTTCCAATCTAACAAGCCATTATTTTTGGAGTTAGCCTAAATTAAACCATATCTGGATTTGGAGGAAAAACATCTCAATTACTTGTGAAATACTTTCCATCATTTTATAACTTACTCATTTCCTTACTATCACACACTCCCAAGAGAGTGACATTATGCTTTCTTCATTTTCGCAATCCTCAGTTTAGGATTATTAATGGAACATATCACTATATTTTAAATCATTATTGATAACTTGTAATAAAACAAATGAGTTGTGGATATTTGATATATTTTGTCATCTGTTTGGTATTTAATTTCACAATTTAATAAATTTTGTCACCATGCCATAATATTTATTTAAATCATTTGACAAACATTTTATGCTTTAACCAAATTTGGTATGTTGCATGTACTTGTAACTGTTTTTGTACTTTTAGACCATGAAATATTTTAGTTGTGGTCTATTATGTATACATGCTTTATTATTGGCAATGGTCCCATTAAATTTCGTTGCACTTGTGGAGGGTCCAAATGATAACTTTTTATTGCCAATTGGAATAACTAATTCCTTGAAAATGGGAAACTTTTGCATATCTCTTCAACCAATATATTTAGCTGTACTGGGACATATAATATTTAATTTTGATTCCTTAGGGTATTAGTGACTTGCAAATATACTCATGAGGTTATTCAGATTGATGGAGCCACTAAAGGTTCCTTTTTCTGTCGCCACTTCCAAATGATTTCTTGGGGAGGAACGTTCTTGGAGACATGTGCAATATTTGTATAGCATTGTTTTAAATTTCAAAAGACACCCCTAAGTTATTTAAGCCCATTTCTTTATTTTCTGTTTTTTATCATTTACTTTCTCTCTCCAAGCACACTCTCATCTTTCAAGGTTTCTTTCTCTTTTTTAAAATCTTTACCATAAATGGTGTCCAGTTATATAACCTATGATGTTTACTTCCAATTTGATGAAATTGTCAATAGTAACAACCCCATTGTTGTTGGGATTATTGTGTGTCCCATCAAAACTTCCTATGGATCCACTTTCTCCACAATTTTCCCCTTCTTTAAGGATTAGCTTCTATTGCCCATCTCTATTTTCTTTCCTAGGTTTAGGTCCTACCTTCCTCATAGTAGATTCCACCTACCTCAAAGCACCCTCCTCATTTAAGTTTAGGGTTTGGCATAAAATATTGGACATTACCACATGGCCCAAGTCGGAGAATCAGATGCTCATTGCCAACGAAATATAAATGGATAAGGCTAGCATTTATGACATCATTAAACTCAGTTTAAAGTATACTAAACACGACCCGTTCATCGTCTCTAGCCCTATCCACTTTTGGAACTTATTATTTAACTACTTCAAGTTCAATTTTATGATAACATGTCCCATTGTGCTGGATATTTGCTAACTAATTGGATTTAAAGCTAATAGGAAGATGTCAACCCTCATATACCACCAGCTGACATCCCATTGAAGCTAAAATGTGAAAACATCCACCTATCACACTCCACTTTAATGAACAAACACATGAAAAGCACCATAAGTTTGTGTGAAAAGGAGTATTATTACTTTCTTTTGCTGTAGTTATCTCAGAGAGTTATGTTAGAATATTTCGTCTTAGTTTCCATTCTTGTGAAGGGTAGAGAAGTAGACCTTTCTCCTTACCTTTTAGTCTCACTTTACAAATGATGCTCTGAGCTTCTAGATGGCCGCTTTAATGCTAATCAGATTGGGCCATTGTGGTTGCACCAAATGTGGCTGCATGCATATTTGAAAGAGATTGGCCTTATCAAAGGTAAATTTGAGTTTAACCATTCCTATGATTATTATTACTCTAAGCCGAGCAACAATAGTTTCGAAGCTCTTATTCACTTGTAGCCTTTGTTGGCACCTACTGGAGATCTGCTTTAGCTTGATTAAATTTTGAGGAAGACTTCTTTTGTATAACATATATGTAATACCCTGCACTTTTATGGATATTTAAATTACTTAAATGGGTGTGATTTGGAGATTTTAGTAATTCCTCTGAATAATAATTTTTGGAGTTTATGAGGGTTAAATGATTTCTGATGTGTGTTATATTTACTTTTGGGACTGAGTAAATAAGACGAATTATTTTAATTACATGGCGCAGTGGGGTAAAGAGACAAAGGATAATATTTTAATCGAAAAACCTGTATTGAGATGAGTTGGGTTTAATTAGTGAATTGCAGTTAAGTGACTCGGATGAAGATTTTGAGTGCGCGGTTGGTTTCGGAATGGCCGAGATAGTCAAAATAGAGTATCCGTGAGTAGTGTTTAGATTCCTTGGACTTTTGGACTAATAGAGACTCGTAATTGAGTAAACGAGTCATTTTTGGGTTTATAAGGGATAAACCCTTATTTCTCTCTATATAAGGCACGAGAGAGTGAAAGAGAAGAAAGAAAAAAGAGAAAAGAAAGAGGAGAAGAGAGGAAGAAGAAAAAGAGATTCCAGCCAAACTCCGCGATATTCGACTCGAGGTCGTCGAATTTTATCCACGAGGCAAGTGTTTACTTGATTTATTCTTTAAGCATAAATCTCATATTATAGTTGGTGTGTAAAAACTATACAGATTTTTGGGTTGGGTTTTCGTGAATCAAAATGGGTTTTCGGAAGTTTAACGAATAAACCCCGGATAATATCCAATTTGAGAAACTTAGGAACTAATTAAAATTAGTTGTTGGTAATGGGTTCTAGGATGATTATAACCCTTTTTGATGTATGTATATGTTGTTGATTGAGGTTGGAGGATGATAGGAGAGGAGATAAAAGCTTAGAGGTATTTTAATGGCCGAAATAGGGGGCTCGGAGAAGAAGCTGCCCTGTTCGATCAATCGATCGACGGCCTGGAGTCGATCGATCGACCCTACAGAAAATTTGACAATTTTGGCTTGTGTTGTGTATATGGGATAAATTACTAAATTAATTGTTCTAACCTATTTATTGGAGGAAATAAATATCCATTTAGGGGAAATCAATACCTAGCCATGTAAGGGAATTCATTTGGACTAGGAGGGTACAAAATTGTGCGGCACTTAATGAGTAATTATGAGGAAAAAAAATTGTGAAGATAGACATTTGGAGTTCCCAAAAATAGAGTGGGGACTTCTATGTTATTATTGGAGTGATATGTATACCTTGGGTTAATTAAGTAAAATCCAGGACTTACTAATTTATGAGTGTTCAGGACAAGTAACACTCGAGGTAATATTTCAGGCGGGGATTATATATATATATATATATATATTATACTTGTTGAAACTATTTATGTAATGCCTATATGTTTGAGTAAATCCTAGGAAGGGGGTAGGATGGAATTGAGTATAGGGGCTAGAGATGCATGAGAGGCTATCCGGGGTCGATTGACGACTATGATTATAGGTAACGCGATACCTATAAGATTAAAATAAGTTGAGAGTATACTTATTTAATTAGTATGAATTGGTATATTCAGAGAGTATATAAATCCTTAAAAGTGATTAAGCTGCGAGTTATATAATAAGTGAGAGAAAACTTATGAGTTTAGTATCGTAAGTGTGCGAATACTTAGATACTGTTACGAATGGGAACATTCGAGGTTATTGGCTATCGCAATGAGAGTTTGGCAATTGTAGCCATATGTATTTAGAAGTGATATAGATTATATATATGATGTTGTTACTGTATATATAATATGATACAAAAATACATATATATCTGTGTGTGATTGGTATATTTGTATCTTAGAGGCTTGTTCCACAAGCATTCCTAGGCGTAGGGTTGGAACAACCAGATTATATATTTTCTCTAGTGCGATCCAGGGAGGTTGCGCGATGTGGGTGAATACCCTGGCTTGATGAGCAGGGATATTATATCCCCAAGTCATATCGTCCCGTGTACGAGTGCGATGTGTGTATTCCACTTGCAGAGGGAACATGAACGCATCCACCGTTGTGTATTTTTACCATAACCATGAGTGTGTCTGGCTTGGTACCGTGGTTGAGTGAGTAAACCCGAATTTGGATAGGCATTAGGAGACTGCATCCTCGAGTTATAGCTCGGAGGAATGGTTATTATACTTATGATTGTGATAGGTATAATTTTATACTTATTGCGTATAGTATATTGCTTGTATATGAAGATGAGATATCATATAAAGTAAACGTATATAAGAATGGAAAGAATGATAAGAGTTATTTCCCCTTCCGATAGATTTATATCCGGATTTATATGAATATGAATCATAGGTTCTAGTGAGAACTATATATATATATATGGGTTTATATATATACGTTATGTGATGAGGGCCTAATGAATCCCGATGATCAACATTGCTAGATAGTAGTGTATCGGGGGGATTCCTTGTTTGGATTTCGCTTCACGTGACACCCCACGCATGAAACGTAGCGCAGTGTTGGGAATGGTGAGAATTTTAGTCCTTAGTACTTAGGTTATGAGGACTTTTAGAAGATGGGTGAAATCGGTGAGTTAGGCAGGGTAGCTTAACTAGGATGTATAAAGGTATGCGATAGGTGTGCACTATTAGAAGAGGGGTGAGGGGTATCACATGGGAGTGCGATACCAATTTAAATATGAGAAAATTCATATATTAAAACATGGCATTTATGAACTTGCAAAATATTTTCAAAACTCGGGCTCTGACAAGTTTCTCAATTTTCTCCTCTCTTGCTATATATATATATATATATATATTCAGACACAAGGATGCCTGGATGATGATTCCTTTGAGTCAGATGTTTGCTACAGCAGCTGTGGATGCATATAGGTTTATTTTAGACGCTTCTATCTTTGAGATCTAGATAGGAGGTATTGTAGAAACATTCGGGCCGATAGCCAAATTGCATTTATTTATTCTTTTACCTCCTTTTCGTGCGGCTTTCGATTTGGTTGTATTATGTTACCGAGTGCCCGATTATTCTATTTCATTTTAGTTTTGTATATATAAACTTTTTGATTGTTTTACTTTGTTGGTATGATTATTAATATTAGTTAAATAAAATTTTGATGCTAGCCTAATAGGTTATTAGTAATTAAATTAGTTTTTGACAGTGATGCGGAGAATGAACCATATGAGACTCTTGTTTTAATTTGGTATATGATTGATCACCTGGTATTTTATTAGGAGGGGTGTCACAGATGGTATCAGAGCATCAGGTTCTAGTGTCCTTAGAAATCTGTGCAGACATACTTGTCACACCCCGCCTAATAAAATACCGGGTGATCAGTACTATACCAAATTAAAATAGGAATCCCAGTCGGTTCATCCTAAGCATAACTGTCGAAAACCTTTTCAAAACTTACTAACCACCTAGTATTCCAAAAAGCTAGTGCCAAATTTTATCTTTTTAATTAAACAACCAAAACACGAGGAAAGATAATATGAGTCATACACCACGACTGGATTAAATCAACTGCACAAATAATAAAAAGACATGCCGAATAAACCATCGGCCACCAAAGTAAAATAGTCCAACAACAATCATCTAACAACTGAATAGATAAATATGGAAACTGCAACAGAAAAGTTTGGGCGACATGCCCTAGGTAAACTGAAACGGATAGATGATTCTTACTCTAGTAAAGAATGAATGAGGCGTCTAATCCAAGCTCCTGATAGCATCCACATATGCCGTAGCTACATGTACCTGTAATAGAATATCAATCCTAGCATCCCTGTGGCTGGACACCTAAAAGGTTTTGAAAATAGTTTTATAGCAAGGGTTAGAACCCAAAATATTTTGAAAATATTTAGCAAGTGAATTAACTGCAGTAATTTAAAATGCATGAATGCGCTTCATATATAAGTTAGTATCGCATTCCCTTGAGGACATACTCACCCCTCCACTAATATGCACACCTAATGGTTACCTTAACCCCACCTAGTTGTACTAACCCGTCCAACTAGTCCTAGTATAATCTCCCCTTGCCATACTACTCTAACCCGAGTATAATAATTCCTGGATTATAATTTATCTCACCAATTAACTTAATTAATATCTTTTAAACCATAACATATAACCGTGACACAAGTTATATAAAGTATATACATCCCACACTGTATCGTTTCCCGCATATAAAATTTACTACCATTATATACGTACCTTTACTAAGAACAACCACACACACATATATATACATCCATCCCTTCGAGTATACCCTTACTGGATGATTCCCTCTAAAGTTCTATCTCACTAGGTGTGCTCACATAACCTAGTTACCCGAGTTGGAATCGCTCACCAACCTGGCCCAAAATATAAACGTAGTGGAGGCGGTCATACTCCTTCCCTGAAAGTGAGATAACCCCTCACCCATATACCAGATGCTATGACCCGCGGATATACTCACCCTACTCTTCAAGCTAGGGGATTCACCCACATCGCGCAACCTCCCTTGATAGCACTAGAGTATATAAATTAAATAAATATATAGTCACTGATATTTAACAGCACACACTATATATACACATATATATATATATACTATCACTACACTGTATATATATAATTCAATCCCGGCTTTACCGTGTACTCAAAAACTCGTAACACTAGCCTGTAATTTCCCGAGTCTCTGGCCCGACTCAACTTTATTAATTTTTTCACTTATTAATTTATCATCTTCCCGAGTCTATGGTCCGACTCTAATTTATTTAATTCACACCTCAATTAATATAATATTCCCCCGAGTCTATGGTTCGACTCTAATATAAATACTCTGCATATTAATTTATATAATATTTACCCGAGTCTATGATTCGACTCTAATTTAATTAATTTACACATTAATTAATTTATTACCTTGTGTCACTCAAACAACATACTCGGACTCGCTCACTTGGCCCATAACTTAATATTTTCCGAGTCTATATTCCGACTCCAAATTAATTTGTTTATCTCCATAATTAATTTAACACCTTAGCGTCGCTCAACCAATATACCTGGACTTACTCACTCAATCCGTATATAATTAATTTGGAATTTAATTCCCCGAATTTATCCATAAAGTGCCTCACGTGAATCCTCCCTAACTCCAACTACTCTTCCCTATAATTGTTAGGAATATGTGCTTCATAATTATTTAACATTAAACTATGCATGAAAGTTAAATATTAAATTAATTTCCATTTATATATAAAACTGGCCGAACTGCCAAAATTCTGGGACCATCTATCGATCGATTCCCTGGGTCGATCGATCGATCGAACAGGTATTCATCTTCTCCGACTTGCTGTTTCAGTCATCATTGAAAACTTAAGCATTTTGTTTTGATTCCAAACCCTTACCCAATCACAACCAACATTATCTCCACATAATACAAGGTCTAAACATCCTAGAGACCTTAATTTATCAACAAATTTCCATTAATTCTAACGTTTTCCTGATTTGGGTTTTATCCGGGTTTCAAATCTCCAATACGATTTTCATTCCTATTAACAGAAATTAACCATCGATTCTTACTGGTTTTAACACAGGATTCACACCTCTACATTCCAGAATCATAAACATAATAAATTTCACCCTTAATCCCATTAAAGTATATCAATTATCGAAAACTCAATTTTACATGAATACCCACCCAAAACGAATTTTGGTTTACACCTCCCTTAGTATGAATTGATTATCATCAATTTAAGAATCACAACAGTTAACCGCTTTCCTCTAATTGTTCGTAGAGTCTGATCCGTTGGCGTAGAGAAGGTGTTGATGACGAACACTCACTTTGTCCCTCGATTTGTCTCCAAAAAGGTTCTCAATTTGCTTCTTGATTTATTTCCTCTGTGTCTCTCTCAAACCCTAGGTTTAGAATTGTTAACTGCCGCTCAACACTTTCCCAATTAGGTTTAAACCTCTAATCCCGTTTTTGACCACATGGGCCTAATTAAAATGGTCCGAATCACCCCGTGTGGGCCCGACTATGCCCAAAAATGCCCCGAGACCCAATTACTACCCCCGGGTACTCTTTTTTTACTATCTCGACCCATCCGGACTTAATCGTGCACTCAGATTTGTCATCCGAAATACTTTATAACATTTTCCAATTTTGACCTCAAAAATGCGACACACATTGATTCGAACAATTTAACTTAAAGTCGCCAAATTTAAATAATTCTTCCCACTCAAATAAATTCTCCAAATCAAAAATTTAAGTTTAGCCAATTTAAATATTTTTATTTCTCCTAAAAATAATTAAATACTAAATCTTCAAAATTACAGGGTGTTACAGTACTACGCTTTTAGCATTGCTCTCGATTTGATATAGAGCCTTATGATTAGGATTGTTGATTCCTCTTGTTAGATTTCGTTCTCTTGCCATTATATAAGATTATAGTAAATCTTTTGCACACTCGTTCGTGATTCGTGTGCTGATCGATGAAGGGAGACTAGGGAAGGCCATGTGAGGGCAGCAGGAGGCGTGGCTCAATTGGAGCTGTAAATTGAAGTTGGGGACGAGGACTGCAATTGAGGTCACTCCCTTTGTGGTATTTTTATGAATTGCTACAACGACTACTAAAGTATAGTAGTTAAATTTATTTATGTACCGCTATAGTATGGAGAATGGTGCTATACGTGAATTACCCAGTGAAGTAAATTGGGAAAAGGTTCGAAAGGTCCTTGATAAGGACCACACGTTGAAGTTTAAGTTATACGGAGTTAGTGAAACATTTTTCAGTGGAAGTAGGAGGCTCAGAAGCTTTTTCTTAGAGCGGGGTATAGAAATTCCCATATGTGAAAATTTGGGGGAAATTTTTTCACTCGTTGGGCCAATGTTGAAATAGTGGGAACGGTGGTTACCGTGTTCGAGGGAGCAGGATGTCTTGCTCATAGAGTAATCTTACGAATGGTTTTAACCATTAGTTCCTTTTGTTTATCAGTAATAAAAAGGAATGCGATTTCTGGGATATTCACATAAGGATCGGTTAGAGGCCAACGGTGAATGAAGAGTGATATGGAGAAGTGAACCTTGTACCGAAGTAAGGTAAGCACAATGAGGAGAGAGTCCTTCAGTGGAACGATAGGCTCACTAGTAAGTGTTGCTAACACTTATGGAGAAGTTATGTTCGTGGAACCCCATTGGTGGACATCCACCCGGGGAATTCATTGAAACAGGGTTGTTGAGGCCAGTATTGGAGTTTCCTTTTGACGAAGAAGTTAAGGGGACTATGAAGGAGATTGTCCAGATCGAGGCTATAGAGCCCAAGGTGTTGATCACCTTTACATGGTCAAGGTGGCCAGAGATGGGAAATGTTATAGTATGGAGTGTACAACCACACCCTTTGATCTTATTTGTAGAAGTTAAAGGACAAGAATAGGGTGCCGAGGTGGGGCATCGATTAAAGTAGTTTTGGTTCGGTTAAGGAAAGTGTACTATGTCCGAGAACCATGTGGAATGGCCAGGGTGATTGGCAAAGTAGTTGTTATGAGTTTCACTTCGGATGAAGGAGGTGTGTTTTGTGTGTCAAGATTGAGTCACAATATTTTACTTGCCCTAGATTCGTGTGTGATTCGAGTTTACTGGCAGTATCGATAACGTTATATAGTGTATGTCTATATATTTTACCACGGTAGCGGGGTTCTATTTTCCTTCATTCACTGTGAAAAGAGAGTGTCGATATTTTGAGTTTATATCTGGTTTGTACTACTCGTTTTGTGTGTGTTATACGAGTATGGTACTATTGTAAGTGTAATATACTTGTGGATGATCGGAACGATAGCAGGCTAATGATTGCAAGACTATCATATTCGTAGTTCCAGGGTGGAACAGGTTGTTATTGCGATATGTCATCTGGACACAGAGTGAGCTCGCCTTTATTATACATTTAGATGGAACTTCGGTGAGTAGATGTTTAATTATCATGGTTTGAGTGCGTGGCGACCTTATAGATGTGATTTAAGGTATACAGGATTTATCGTCCAGCTGTGAGTTTAAGATCGTCGTTGTTTGCATGAAGGACTTAGTGTTAGTACAAGCGCCTTGTGGTATGACTCCTAGAAAGAAGTAAGAGTTTCAAACACATTTTTTTGGTAGATGGGATGGGATTATCCCAGTGGCATGTTTGAAGATAATGGATCTCCACGACCGATAAAGTTAAGCAGTAGTGTATAAAAGGGGTTCCTTGTTTGGATTTAGCTTGCGAGACACTCCACGCATTGAAACTTAATGACGTCGGGAGTGGAGAAATTTTACGGGATGCAAGGATGTTGGTTTTGATGATAAGTTACATAGTGTGGAGAAAACACTATAAACCGAGAGTCATGAGATGATTGCATGTTTAGAGAGATAGAAGTGCTATGGAAAAGCACTCAAATGTTTCTCAAACGGCAAGTAAGCGGGTGAGGTAAGGTTAAGGAAATTGATTTAAGTCTTGTAGTCAGGTCTTGATGAAAAAGGCAAATTTTGGAGGAAATATGTTTTGGGTACGATGTTCGTAACACTTTTGCAGAGAGTAGTCGCACCGATTAGTTAGACTTTCCATCTCGTTAAGATGGAAGGATATAGAGATAGAAGCGCGCTAGTACAATTATGAGATAGGACTTTAGAACGTCCTGATGGTGTGCCTTAGGCGGTTATATTTTGACGACCGATGAAGCGAGGAAGTAGTGTAACGAGAGTTCCTTATCTAGATTTCGCTTTACGAGATGTCCCACGCATGAAACTGAGAAAATGTTAGAAGTCGGGAGAGGTCTTAGGCACTAGGGACATGGTTAGTATAGTAGTCATTCTACGAGCATAGGAAACGCATCGATCTTAGGGTTGTTATGAAGTAAGTCCAGTGGGGCATGTGACACTGTTTTAGGAAGGTTGTGGTGAGTTAACCATGAGAAAATTTATCGGTTAACTTTATAAAGGATTGGACTTCAAGGTATAGGAAGAATTGAATCTTGATAAGATTATTGAGAATACTCAGGTGTTAGCACCAGGCCAAGAAGTGAGGCCCGTTTTAGAGAGAATGCTATATCTGTGACGTTTACAGTGGTTGTGCAGATAGGCACGGGTCAAAAGGTGTATGGGACCTTGGTAAGTTGGTTTTATATACCGTCTGAAATAGAAATGGCGTAGTACATAAAGTTGAAGAATATGTTGTGGGGAAGTATAAGTGAGATTGAAGTTGTTGGATGGAACATCGTAGGAGGCACGCGACAATCCAATTGTACATGTTCAATAAGAGTTAGCACACTTAAGATTATCTATAAGACTGATGAGAATAGTCAAGTGCTAGTGTAGTTTCCTTTTGAAGGAAATTCGACGTCGTGAGGTAGATGAACAGACGCATAGAGTAGTGGTTTTTTCAATGGGATTGAGATGGTTAAGGTGTAATTATAAGCTCGTTTTCTTTATATGCACTTATAAAAGCACTAGGTGCGATGTGACGTGAAAGTTAACCTTACGATCGAGGTAGTGTCATAGCATATAGAGATATAGTTAAACTTGTTATTAAGATAGTGCATTAGAGTATAAGCCTCGATATAGGTGGGTACCATTTGGGTTAGTACCATTCGACCCTTATGCACTAGGATGTAGAGTGATTAGCGATCCTAGGTTGGTATTACCAGTCGTATCCGAATTTCGGGGACAAAATTCCGTTGTAAGGGGTAAGAATGTAATACCCCGCACTTTTATGAATATTTAAATTACATAAATGGGTGTAAGTTGGAGATTTGAGAAATTCCTCTGAATAATAATTTTTGGAGTTTATGAGGGTTAAATGATTTTCGATGTGTGTTATATTTACTTTTAGGACTAAGTAAATAAGTCATATTATTTTAATTACATGCGGGGTCAAGCGATAAAGAATAATATTTTAATTGAAAAACTCGTATTGAGATTTGTTGGGTTTAATTAGTGAATTGAAATTAAGTTACTTGAATGGAGATTTTGAGTGCGCGGTTGGTTTCGGAATGGCCGAGATAGTCAGAATAGAGTATCCGTGAGTAGTGTTTAGATTCCGGGGATTTTTGGACTAATAGGGACTCGTAATTGAGTAAACGAGTCATTTTAGGGTTTATAAGGTATAAACCCTTATTTCTCTCTATATAAGGCACTAGAGAGTGAAAGAGAAGAAAGAAAAGAGATAAAAGAAAGAGGAGAAGAGAGGAAGAAAAAAAGAAGATTCTGGCCAAACTCCGCGGGATTCGACTCGAGGTTGTCGGATTTTATCCACGAGGCAAGTGTTTACTTGCTTTATTCTTTTAAGCATAAATCTCATATTATAGTTGGTGTGTAAAAACTATAAAGATTTTTCGGTTGGGTTTTCATGAATCAAAACAGGGTTTTTCGAAAGTTTAACGAATAAAGCCCGGATAATATCCAATTTGAGAAACTTAGGAACTAATTAAAATTAGTTGTTGGTAATGGGTTCTAGGATGATTAGAACCCTTTTTGATGTATGTATATGTTGTTGATTGAGGTTGGATGATGATAGGAGAGGAGATAAAAGATTGGAGGTATTTTAATGGCCAAAACAGGGGGCTCGGAGAAGAAGCTTCCCTGTTCGATCGATCGATCGACGGCCAAGGGTCGATCAATCGACCCTACAGAAAATTTGACAATTTCGGCTTGTGTTGTGTATACGGGATAAATTCCTAAATTAATTGTTCTAGACTATTTATTGGAGGAAATAAATATCCATTTAGGGGAAATTAATACCTAGCCATTTAAGGGAATTTATTTGGACTAGGAGGGTGCAAAATTGTGCGGCACTTAATGAGTAATTTTAAGGAAAAATAAATTGTGGAGATAGACATTTGGAGTCCAAAAATAGAGTGGGGACTTATAAATTATTATTGGAGTGAGATGTATACCTTGGGTTAATTAAGTAAAATCCAGGATTTACTAATTTAGGAGTGTTCGGGACGAGTAACACTCGGCGTAATATTTCGGCGGGCGATTATATATATATATATTATGCGTGTCGAAAATATTTATATAATGCCTATATCTTTGAGTAAATCCTAGGATGTGAGTAGGATGGAATTGAGGATAGGGTCTAGAGATGCATGAGAGGCTATCCGGGGTCCGTTGACGACTATGATTATAGGTAACGCGATACCTATAAGATTAAAATAATTTGAGATTATGCTTATTTAATTAGTATTAATTGGTATATTCGAAGAGTATACAAATCCTTAAAAGTGATTAAGGTGCGAGTTATATAATAAGTGATAGAATACTTATGAGTTTAGTATCGTAAGTGTGCGAATACTTAGATACTGTTATGAATGGAAACATTCAGGGTTATTGGCTATCGCTATGAGCGTTTGACAATTATAGCCATATGTATTTAGAAGTGATATAAATTATATATACAACGTTATTACTGTATATATAATATGATACGGAAATACATATATATCTTTGTGTGATTGGTATATTTGTATCTTAGAGGCTAGTTCCACAGGCTTTCTCGGGCGTAGGGTTGGAACAGCTAGATTATATATTTTCTCTGGTGCGATCCCGGGAGGTTGCACGATGTGGGTGAATCCCCTGGCTTGAGGAGTAGGGAGAGTATATCCCCAAGTCATATCGTTCTGTGTACGAGTGCGATGTATGTATTCCACTTGCAGAGGGAACATGACCGCCTCCACCGTTGTGTATTTTTACCATGACCATGAGTGAGTCTAGCCTGGTACCGTGGTTGAGTGAGTAAACCCGAATTTGGATAGGAACTACGAGACTGCATCCTCGAGTTATAGCTCGGAGGAATGGTTATTATACTTATGATTGTGATAGGTATAATTTTATACTTGTTGCGTATAGTAAATTGCTTGTATATGAAGATTAGATATCATATAAAGTAAACGTATATAAGAATGGAAAGAATTATAAGAGTTATTTCCCTTTCTGATAGATTTATATCCGAATTTATATGAATATGAATCATAGGTTCTAGTGAGAACTATATATATGTATGGGTTTATATATATATGTTATGTGCTGAGGGCCTAATGAATCCCGACGATTAACATTGATAGATAGTAGTGTATCGGGGGGGGGGGGGGTTCCTTATTTGGATTTTGCTTTGCGAGACACCCCACGCACGGAACGTAGTGCAGTTTTGGGAATGGGGAGAAGTTTAGTCCTTAGTACTTGGGTTACGAGAACTTTTAGAAGATGGGTGAAACCGGTGAGTTAGGCAGGGTAGCTTAAATAAGTTGTATAAAGGTATACGATAGGTGTGCACTATTAGAAGATGGGTGAGGGGTATCTCATGGGAGTGCGATACCAAATTCAATATGGGAAAATTCATATTTTAAATTATGGCATTTATGCACTTGCAAAATATTTTCAAAACTCGGGCTCTGACCCGTTTCTTAATTTTCCCTTCTCTTGCTATATATATATATATAGAGAGTGCCTATAATTCAGGCGATAGTTTCTAGGTGCACCGTTAGGTGACACATGTCAGGTCTGCATTCTTAAAATGCGGACTAGTCCGCACAAGAGCATTATTATTATATATATATAGGTGTCGAGACACAGGGACGCCTGGATGACGATTCCTTCGAGTCAGACATTTGCTGCAGCAGTTGTGGATGCATGCAAGTTTATTTTTAGACACTTCTATCTTTGAGATCTAGATAGGAAGTATTGTAGAAACATTCAAGACGATATCCCAACGGTATTTATTTATTCTTTTATCGCTTTTTCGTGCGGCTTTCGATTTGGTTGTATTATGTTACTGAGTGTTAGGTTATTCTGTTTCATTTCTGTTTTGTATATATAAACTGTGTGATTGTTTTACTTTGTTGGTTTGATTAAAAAGATTAGTTAAATAAAATTTTGACGCCAGCCTAATAGGTTATTAGTAATTAAATTGGTATTCGACAGTGATGCTGAGAATGAACCATATGAGACTCCTGTTTTAATTTGGTATAGGATTGATCACCTGGTATTTTATTAGGCGGGGTGTCACAATATAGACCCATGATCGGGAAACTTCCTGATTTCCAGAGATTTATAATGTGGAACATCACCTCCCAACGACCTTGATTCCAAATCCTTTGGGGAAATATATTTGCCTGTTTAATTTTCTAAGAAATTTTCCTTTTTTCTAATCCATTATAGTTCCTATGAAGAGCCTTGCCAATACTCATTTGTTTACCAGGTCTTCTCAAATCTTAAATATGGTTATGCTAAAAGGGATTTCCAACTATCATAAAGTTCAAAGCACTTTAACATAGTTAGAGCTAAATTTAATGCAAGGGTGACGAAGGCTTTTAAATATTGGTGGTCAAACTATATTAAAGTTCACCTCAAGCCATTATATACAACCATAAAGCCTTCAAAGCCCTGTACTTATGATAAGTTTTTTTGTCACTTCTTATAATCTTGTCTTTAATTATTTTGGCCTTTGCTTATCCATTTTATGTTGCTGTAGAAGTTCCACCCCTTATACCTTAAGTTTCTTCTCGCAAGAGGAAATTAGAGCCTGAGAATATAGAGGCTTTAAGGGCGAAATATGTGGAGGAAGAAGATGCTCATATTATTTGACCAACAAGAGATATATCATCCTCTAATGTTTTAGTTAACACTTCATTATGTGCTATTGAGCCTGTTAGACCTCCCATATTAGCCATGTTTAATATTCCCAAAGGAAAATAATAAACAAGCAACTTATATATGGTTCATTTGACAGGAACACCAATTTCATTTTCTTCAGAAGTAATTTCTTATACTTTGGCACTATTTTACTATTAAATCTGACTTTGAACTATTTTTTTCTTATTAAAAATTCAGCTGACACCTCAGTCGATGTGAAGGAACCTCTGTCAAATTTGGATCACGTGAATCATCCTCCAGCTTCTCCTATAAATGAGCTAATTGATACTCCTTCTCAAACACCTTTTCCCATGTTGAATTTAGTTCCTGAAGTGGGATTAGCCCAAAAAATGTTTATCCTACTAACTCCATTCCCATATCTAAAGATGAGGTTGTTGGGACTTTAGCTATTATGGAAGAAGAGTCCAATCAAGGTTTTAATCCTACTGAAATGATCCAAACTCACCTACCATTCTCCCAGTTCCTGATGATATTCTAGAACCAAGGGATTATCATTAAAGGGAAGCTCCCCCATAAGCTAAGGTTGATCCTCCAACTATAGTCCTTCTTTATTCCATGACACCAAGTTAAGTCACTGCTTTTCAAATATAACTTCAACAAATTATGTCCTACGCCCGTATTCGACCCTTGGAAATCTCTGCCAGCAGTGCGGAACATCAATTGTGGCATATTTTCCAAGCTCGGCCAGATATTTCTAATTAAAAATTAGGAACTTATCAATTTTTACGTATACTTTGAAGATTTTCCAAGGTAACATTTGTGGTTCTTGCTGACTTTTCTTTTATCACTGTTTTAAAAATAACATGCTCTTACATTTTTCAACTTAAAGGTTTGGAAGAAAATGAATTGAAAGCCTTAAATACTGGAGTCATATCACCTCCATAGTTTGTAATCTATATAGCACAAGTGTAAGTTGAGTAAAATGCCTTATTTGTAGACTAAATCCATTTTTCCAAACCAAAAAGATGAAGCAGCTAGGGGTCTGCAAGATCTAAAAGTTGTTCAGGTGAAGAAGACCACTCTTTTAGCTGAAAAAGAAGAATTATAAAAGAAGTTAGACAAAGTCAATACTGAGATAGAATTGATTTCCAGGGAGGAGGATGACTTCCCATTAAGGTTGAATCAATTGATAGGGGATATGTAGGTGTCTACTAGTAACGCAACCATGTTCAAAGGGAGGGAGGTTCAAATTAGGAATAAAGGAGTTATGTACCAGATTTCTGAACCTATTTTAGGTCCTTTTTGTTTAGACACTTCAATAACACTTAATCACCAATATATAAATGACTATTACTTTTGCTCTTACTATTTTTTCTTCCCAAATAGTTGGATAATATGGTTTTAAAAATCTGGCATTTGTTTGTCTCATGTGAATGTGTCCATTAATGCCTCTCCTATGACCCACCTTTATATGCTATATGTATTTGGAATGGCCCTTCCTATTTGGAGGGCCATTTGCTATAGGCTGGATCTTTTGATCCTAGAGATAAAATGGTTTTCTAAACCAAGTCGCCTTCATTAATGGTCACATTTTTTACTTTCTTGTTAGAGTTGTCTGGTATTTTCTTCTTTTGGACCAATATATTATTCAAGGCCCTCACCGTATCTTGATTTATGTTTTTTAACTCCATGAATATATCTTGATCATAACCTTCTACTGTCAATTCATTTTGGGATACTACTCTTAATGAATTTAGAGTGAGTTCTACTGGTAGGAAAACTCATTCTCATAAGTTAAGGCATAAGGGGTGTAATTCCTTGACTTAATATTTCATTTAAATTTTATATAAATTTGTAATGAAGTGAGGTTTGATGATAACTATTGGAAATTTTGGGCCAAAATTAAAGGAAATAGAAGAATTTGTAGAAAGGGTAGATCAAACGACATATGGTGTCGTTAGAAGCGAGATCCCATGTCGCGCGGACGTTGCTTGAAGCAGGGTTCAAATGAGCTTCAAGTGACTTCTCACTACCTTACAGTCCTATGTCACGCGAAGCAATGTATCGAACGAGATCGACATGTCGTTCGAACGACATGCCTCGAAATTGTTTTAATCTGATTGCCCGTGTGTGCTGTCATATTTCTGGCCCTTGATTTGGTGAGCTATTAAGCTCAGATTAGCCCAAATTGGGCAAAACGAGATTTTTAGTTGTTTTAAGGGTTTATAAGGGTTATTTGGGTACATTTGTGTTTAGAAAATTGGAAGAAGAGAGGGAGAGTGGAAGAGGTGGTCTTCCTCCACCATTTTAGCCTTCCTACACTCTCCCACCACCACAAACCACCATGCTACCATCACCCCTCCACCTTATATCTCCATATTTGTTATATATTCCAACATATTTGAATCTTATATACCCATTTCCACCATGGATGAGGAGACCTTCGAGTTTTGGAGGTATTGTTGGGGGTTTTGGGAGAAGATGAAAATGGTTGATTTATAGAGCTTAAAGAGGGTTTTGATGGAGCTTTCATGGAGATAAGCTTGGGTGGAGGGAAGCAACCTCTAAGGCCACCTTAGGAGGTGAGAGGTTTCCATATTCTTAGATCCTCCATGCCTTCCGTTACTAGATCTTCATTTGATAGGTAAAATCTAACTCTTAGTATTAAGACTCTATTTTGTGTATTTGTAGTCATGTTGTTAAATTACATGAGTAACATGCATTTGATTAAATGATGAAAATCATGTGTAGTAAATAATAAACATTTGTATTGAATAAAAATGTTGCGAAATATTTTTTTGTTAAAAAAATTAAATGATGAATAAATATTTCAAAGTTTCTTAAAATGAAGATTGAGATTTTTATGAAAATGGTGTATTTTCATGAAAATCTATGTTAAACATTTTATGAAATAAAATGCTTAAAAATAATGATTGATTTTGCTAATACATTGGTGAAATAATGTTTCAAAGGTTATTGCAAAAATATAAAGTTCATAAAAGATGATCATTTGTTGAGTTTGAAGAGGTAAAATATCTTTTATGACTTGAAAGTACATTTTGAAAGTATTGTGAATTTATAGCATAAAAAATATGTTTAACGCATTTGATAGGATTTAGGATTTAAAATCCATCTTCTCATGTAAATAAACTTGTGGTAATTTTATAATAAATATGTGAACAAGTTGAAAGAAATAAGAAAAGTAGAAATTCTAGTCTTCAAAGTGAGTGAAAAAGGGGTTAAAAGTATGATGAATGTAAGGTTGTAAGACTACATGTATTGATAAAAAACAAATGGTATTTTCTGATCAAAGTAGTCTTTAAGTGTAATTAGATTTCTTAAATACAGAAAGTAAAGAAATGTCTAAATTATAAATATAGTTAGTGAAGGTATTGGATACGTGTTAATGGTTAAACATTGGGAAGTTAGTGTATGTAACTTAATAATGTTTGAAAGATTAATACTTATGAATTTGAAAAGAAAATAATGGAATAAAGTGGTTTCCGACTTGAGAAGAACAATAATCCAAATATTAAAAAGGTGTTAAGATGTTGAAAACACCTAAGGAGTTAGTGTGAGTAACTTAATGGTGTTTTGGGAAAATTAACACTTGTGAAATGGAGTAAAAGGCGAGTTTGGAAACAAATGGGTAAAATGATAATTTTACTTAAAGTGGAACATTTTTATGAAATAAAATTATTGGAAAGGGTGTTCCAAAATTGGTCCTAAATGAATATAATTTGGAATAAAATCAAAGTTAAAGTGTAAAGGACATGGAATGATAACTTTCAAAGTGTAAGACGAATTGTGGTGAAATCCCGGGTTTGGCTTCAGCCGCGTAAAAAGGGAAATAAGAAAAATATGGACATTTGAAAAATATTAAAACACATTAAGGCAACTCAGACGACACCGGGATATTAAGGAGGGACTAGAGCCCTAGGATGAAAGACCTAACATCACTAACCAGAGTATATGGTGGCGTTGTGGTAGTGTGGAGCCCGTTAAAGTATGCAATTTATTGGAAGATTTCGAGGAATAAGGAGCATGTCAAAAAATGGGTTGTGCGGTGAAATCTTGTTAAGACAACCTAACTTGAATGAATTAATCAATACTTAGATAAAGGTTAAAGTGGACAAGAAATGTGTAAATTGAGTAGTGTCCATAAAGTTAGGAAACAGTAAAGTATGATGGTTAAACAGGTAATTTGAGACACCTAAGAATGTTTAACCATAATTAACACAAGGGTGCATTGTGAAAGGTTTTTAAAGGTTAAATAAGTATTTTTTAACACGGTGTTAGCGTGTATTGAAAGGGTGGTTTTCAAATGAAAATACTAAAGAGCATTGTTTTAAGTGGAAAAGGGTAATTTCGATCAAGAAATTATTTACATTAAATAAAATATAGTGGTTTCAAGTATTTAACCGCATGCATTAGATAGAGGGGTAAATGTCAAGTTAAGAAGGGATAAGTATTTATGAGATAAATGTAAATTAATCAAGATAAAACAACATTTTCGAAAGTAAAACGGTTTCATGAATTAAGTATATGTATGTATATATATATATGTACAAGGTAGTTGCATGTGTATCTAGGTATAACGTGTTAGAATCTTCTTTCCGCCATTCGTTTCTATGCTATATTTGTATATTCCCAATAGGCATTGGCTCACACTCTCGTCTTTGTTACTGTAGGTTGGATGTGGGTTCGTATTTTAAGAGCATTACATAGGTAAGTATTTTATTTAATTTTACATTCATAGCTTTGTAGGCTTGGACTCCGGGGTGCTTCTCATGGGTCCCACACATAGTTTGACTTGAAATCAGATTCGCATGCTAAATAAGTGAAACATTAATTAAAAGTAAAAATGGACTAGCAATATTATATATGTTGTTTTATTGCACTTCACAGCTAACACCTGGTTGACTGCAGGTAACCTGTAAATTCGGGCCGAGGCGTTACAAATGGTATCAGAGCTTTAGGTTCAAGGTTCCTTTCGAGAGTGACGTAGTGAGGTCGGTATTGGATCTTTTGACGCCAGTGTTGATTTGGGCTGATCACGCTAGATTGGTGGTAGTTTAGTTCATGTCCCTGATAATAGAGTCAAAGAGGTTAATACGATAAGTAACTTGGTGCCAAGTGGCACGCGATCAAGTTGGTAGCTATTAATTGATTCTGCGCTTCTAATGAGATTTGTTAGTAATTTATGGGTGTCCATGCAAGCCAATAGTGGTGACACTATAGTTGTTAGTGTGAGGTGCTTATGTTCTATTCCTTGATGACATAGAACCTTCTGAGATGTTAATAGAGTGATATGATGCCCATTGGGCATGAGACATGGTCAATGATAGAGATTGATGGTTAGGGTTTCATGACTAAGCACCAATGATTGGTGATTAAAAGGTATATATCCTTTAGGTGCGGTGCATATCGGTAGTTAACGCCGATAATGTAATTAGGAAAATTTGATCCTTGGGGTGATATCGTGGTTAATGGTAGTCCAGTGAACATACGAAGTTGTGTAGGCCAATAGAGGCAACACATGATCCTTTGCATGAGATGTATTATGTGGTAACCTTGATGATGAAGAGTGGCCATGGTAGTGGTAACAGTGAGTAGCGTTCATTGCGACCTAGCTGTAAAGGTTGTACATTTCATATATGGAGGTTAGATGGATGAGTGGCATTCATAAGTATTGATTCTGTTGTGGGAACATATTGGGTCCCTTGGTTGATGACTTAGTTCTAGTGTGTCTTGATTACAGTGTGGTATTAAGGAATAAGACCCCTGTGGCGTTCGTAGTGTAGGCCTTGATATTTATAGATAATACTCCATGTCCCATATCTTACCAAGATCTATATAGTCAGGTTAACATGTAGATTAACACACGGTATGATGTTTACACGGTGAGGAAATTTAGTTGCATGTTTGATCATTTACTGGGGGTTAGATGAGGTAGACCTTAAGGTTTATAGGTTATTGGTGACATCATGTACCCTGCCATAATCCTTAGTAGTGTCAATTGCGGTTTGTACGTGGCGTGGTCACAACTATTTAGTATAAATATAATATTATTATCTAAGTGTAGAGACTCATTTTATCTGTCGAAGTAATGGCTAGGTGCGAGGTAATCCTAGTGTGGGAGTAGTTTATAGGCATTTTGGGGTGCCCATAGGACTAATTATGTGTGGCGTCACTGGGGACACAAATCGGCTTGTTGTGATGCCCTGAGGTGTTCTATGGTTAAGGTGCGCTATGTTTGGAAGCTTGTGGACTAATGTCTTGTGAGCACCAGGTAATCGCGATGCAGGTATTGATAGGTTTGTAGATCTCACCTACAATGATAAGGTCTTGGATGATGAAATCTTATCGTGTCTCGAGGACGGTTATATAGAATGTGTTTGGTGTCCTTAAGAGACCAGTTAAGTCCAGTATGAAGGAGCATTAACATCCTAATAATTATTTTATTGAGGGTTAGGTGATGATCTGAGATTGCTGTCGGGGTTTAGAAGTCTTATAGTGTACGTACTAGGCGTGGTATCCTAAATTGACACAGATGAGTGGTGTAATCCCTAAGGTAAGCTGAAAGGTTGTGTCGTTATGGGAATGATACTCGGATGTCATGAAATAACTAGTTTTGGTGTCGCGACATTCGGTTTCGAGGTGTACTAAGAAATGCACTCAAGATTTAGGTTAATGGCATCGGGTGGCGACTTGAAATGACAACCGAGGTGGGGTAACAGTGGAGCATGATTATAAAATTAGTGTGCATTGACGGTATGCCATGATTAGTTCTTGGTACATCATACCAAGCCGGTACGAACTAGGAGATGTAGCCCTATGTGGTTCATATTACCCTTAGAATGCCTCTGGCTGTCGGTATGATTTTCGTGTGAGTTGGTTGGGTAGAACCAGGAAGTAAGCTTAGTGTCAATCTCGCATGGTCAAAGGACATGGCAAGGTGAAGGCCTCTCTTAAACTGGCTAATGCCTATAGGAATTTGATGATGTCAATCACAATATGAGAAGGCAGGCAATAACCTAGGTGTAGTAGGTTGGTGACATCATCACGAGTAAATGGATAAAGTCAGTGTAGATAAGGGTGTGAGGCATATGCCAACGAAGTGGTTCATGTGTGCCAAGAATGTGAAGGGTAGGGCCTTACTCTTACGGAGGGAAATTGAGCATTGACTCCATAAAGAATTAAAGGTTCGTATATTGCTTCTACGTTAAGAGAATGAATAGTTATAGCTTGATTCATCACGGTTGGTGACTCAAGCTAGGGTGTGTGGCTAGGATTAGTAACCGATGGGAATGTCGGGAATGAGTGACATGACTGCTATCATGTGGAGAAGGTTCACTTTCAAAAATTATAGTCAGACGCTTATGGGTAGAATTTCTTGGGACGGTTTCTTGTTCCTCAGACTCTCGTTTGTCGATTTTCAGTTTCGCTAATTAGGAAATAGGATTCTCACGTATGTGGTAACTCTTATTCGTGCCCTATCATGGTACAACGCGATTAGTCCTAGTAGAGCGCGGTGGATCGGGTATGGTCAATGCAACTCGATGACTGGGTGTGCCCTACCAGAGGTATTTTTTCTATTGCATAAAATTCTATGTATAGGTGGTTGCGCTTTCGACCACATGGTTTGCTTGTATTATTGGCTTTTCTTAGGATTAGTTGCCTCTCGACAGGCCGACATGGCAGCCAGTGGCTCTGGTTGCAAAGAGTGGGATGATGAATTGAGGATATGGTATAGTGTTACAAATCGAGGAAAACTTATCATATGGTGTTGCTTTGCCACAGTGAGCTGATTAGAGCGACTCTAGCGAGTGTTCAAAGGTGAGACGCCTAGAGTACTACTAGGGTCATCAGAGTGACACATCGGAAGGTGTAAACTGAATGCACGGTGATTACTTGGTAAGAATATTACTTCTTAGAGTGAGAAATTAGCATAGTATGGTTATTGTAAAGCTCATGCGAGTTGTGCCGTCAGAATAGCCTGAAGAGTTGTGGGACGCAGGATGTGCAGTCCTAAGATGGGATTGACTTTAGTAATGAATGCAGTGATTGGTTGTATTACGGTTCACATTGGGTGAGTGTTGATCTCCAGAGGGAGTGGCCCGTGGAGGTGTCGTCATGCCTAGGGTACTAGCATAGGTAGTCTTAGAAATTATTTGGACAGGATCATCACGTGAGCGGAGACACGGAGTCGATTAAATGAAATTAATGGCTAGCGAGATGGTGAGCGTTAGAGCATGTCGCATGTTAGTTATTTGGTCACATATCCCGTACGGGGTCTCATAGTGTGGCCTTAGTATTGAGAACTTTGACGATTTTATCTTGAAGGATTTCTATGTCTTAGAGTAAGAAGTTGATGAACCCCGTGAGATTAAGTATCGATGGATCGAGAATTTCGGGGATGAAATTCCCCAGGGAGGGAAGTTCGTAATACCCTTCCCTAATATTTCATTTAAATTTTGTATAAATTGTAATGGAGTGAGGTTTAATAATAACTAGTGGAGGTTGTGGGTCAAAATTAAAGGAAATAGAAGAATTGGTAGAAAGGGTAGTTCAAGCGACATATGGCGTCATTGGAAGTGAGATCCCATGTTGCACAAAGTTTGTTTGAAGTTGGGTTCAAACGATCTTTGACCTAGATCTCACCGCCTTACAGTCCCCGATCGCGCGAAGCAATGTATCGAACGAGATGGACATGTCATTCGAATCAGGCTCATGTCATTCGAATGACGTGCCTTAAAAATGTTTTAATCTGATTGCCCCTGTGTGCTGTCATATTTTTGGCCCTTGATTTGGTGAGATGTCGAGCTCAGATTGGGCAAAACCGGACTTTTGGGTAGTACAAGGATTTTATAATGGTTGTCTGGGCTCATTTATGTTGGAGAAATTGGAAGAAGAGAGGGAGAGTGGAAGGGGTGGTATTCCTTTGCCATTTTATCCTTCTTACACTCTCCCACCACCACAAACCACCATGCTACCCCCCCTTCACCTTATATCCCCATATTTATTATATATTCCATCATATTTGAACCTTATATACCCCTTTCCACCATGGATTAGGAAAGCTACAAATTTTGGAGGTATTGTTGGGGGTTTTGGGAGAAGATGAAGATGGTTGATTTATGGAGCTTGAAGAGGGCTTTGATGGATATTTCATGGAGACAAGCTTTGGTGGAGTGAAGAAACCTATCTATGGACACCTTAGAAGGTGGGAGGTTTCCATCTTCTTAGATCCTCCATACCTTCCATTACTAGAGCTTCATTTGATGTGGGAAATCTTACTCTTAGTATTACGACTCTATTTTGTGTATTTGTAGTCTTGTTGTTAGATTACACGGGTAGGGTGGATTTGATTAAATGATGGCAATCATGTGTAGTAAATAATGAACATTTTTATTTCAATACAAATGTTGCAAAAATGTTATTTTGTTAAAAAAAATAAATGATGAGTAAATATTTCAAAGTTTCTCGAAATGAAGATTGGGATTTTTATGAAAATGGTGTATTTTCATGAAAATCTATGTTAGACATTTCATGAAATAAAATGCTTGAAAATTATGATTGATTTTGCTAATACATTGGTGAAATAATGTTTCAAATATTCTTGAAAAAAATGTAAAGTTCATAAAAGAAGAAAATTTGTTGAGTTTGAAGAAGTAAAATATCTTTTATGACTTGAAAGTGCATTTTGAAAGTATTGTGAATTTTTAGAATGAAAAACATGTTTAACCCATTTGATAGGATTTTAGGATTTAATATCCATCTTCTCATGTATATAAACTTGTAGTATTTTGATAATAAATATGTGAACAAGTTTCAAGGAGTTTTTTTTTGGGTTTAAACAGGAAATAAGAAAAGTAAAAATTCTAGTCTTCAAAGTGTGTGAGAATGGGGTTGAAGGTGTGATGAATGTAAGACTATAAGATTACATGTACTGATAAAAAGCATATGGTATTTTATTGTAAAAGTAGTATTTAAGATTAATTATATTTCTTGAATAAAGAAAGCAAAGAAATGTATAAATTGGGAATATAATTAGTAAAGATGTTGGATAAGTGTTAATAGTTAAACATTGGGATGCTTGTGTGTGTAACTTAATGATGTTTGGAAGATTAATACATATGAATTTGGAAAGGAAATAATGGAATAAAGTGGTTTCCGACTTGAGAAGAATGATAATCCAAATGTTAAAAAGGTATTAAAATGTTAAAAACACTTAAGGAGTTAGTGTAAGTAACTTAATGGTGTTTTAGGAAAACTAACACCTGTGAAATGGAGTAAAAGGTGAGTTTCGAAACAAACGGGTAAAATAGTAATTTTACTTAAATTGGAATATTTTTATGAAATAAAAATGTTGAAAATGGTGTTACACAAATTGGTCCAAAATGAATATGATTTTGGAATAAAATCAAAGTTAAAGTGTAAAGGACATTAAATGATAACTTTCAAAGTGTGACACGAATTGGGGTGAAACTCGGGGTTTGGCTTCGGCCGGGTAAAAAGGGAAAGAAGAAACATATGGAAATTTATAAAATGTTAAAACACGTAAAGTAAACTCGGAACCACTAGCCAGAGTATATACTGGCGTCGCCAATAGTGTGGAGCCCGTTAAAGTATGCGGTTTATTGAAAGATTTCGAGAAAATATAAAGGAATAAGGAACATGTTAAGAAATAGGTTGTGTGGTGAAATTGTGTTAAGACAACCTAACTTGAATGAATCAATTAATGTTTCGGTAAAGGTTAAAGTGGAAAAGAAATGTATAAATTGAGTAGTTCCCATAAACTAAAGAAACAGTAAAGTATGATGGTTGAACGGGTAAGTTAAGAAACCTAAGAAGGTTTAACCGTAATTAAAACATGGGTGTTTTGTGAAAGGTTTTCATATGTTAAATTAGTATTTTCTAACATGATGTTCGCATGTGTTGAAAGGGTGATTTTCAAACGAAAATACTAAAATGCATTATTTTTAATGGAAAGGGTAATTTTGGTAAAAAAATGGTTTATGTTAAACAGGGTGTATTGGTTTCATGAATTTAAAAGAGTGCGTTAAATAGAGGGGTAAAAGTCAAGTTAATAAAGAAGAAGTATTTATGAGTTTAAGGTAAATTAATCCGTATAAAATAACATTTTCGAAAGTAAAACAGTTTCATGCATTAAGTATATGTGTATATATATATATATATATATATATATATATAATAAAGGAGGAGGGCTTTTTTTTGTCTCCCCCAATTGATGGCTGAGATTACATTTTGGGGGATTTGGTCTTTATCAACTGACCGCTCAGATTAAATCTTAAGAGTTTGAATCTAATGGTAAAATCGTATGCCACATGGTAAAATGTATTAAATGTTTGCATGCGTCCCATGTCTCGAGACTATCCCATGTCTCGAGACTCTCCCTCTCAGGAAGTGTGCCTAAGTAAGCCACAAAGTTATGATTAAAGCCACATTTCCTATCTCTCATCAAACCCATCCAATGAATCTCTCTCTCTCTCTCTCTCTCTCTCTCGGCGAGGAAAATCTATTCTCTATAATGGTGAGTTCATATATTCAATGGTGAGTTTATATACCTAATGGGTCTCTCTTGCTACATTTTGAGTTTATATACCTAATGGGTCTCATACCGAGTTGTGTCTCTTTTATCGTACCGATCTAATTTTTTTTACATATATTTTATATATGTTGTGTCCCTTTCACCGGTGAGGGGTGTAGTAGAAAATGAGTGATGGTTGTTGATCTTCGAGTTATGGGTACAGATCTGCGTGTACAGAGATATCCCTGATGTAAAAAGCACTTGTTGACTAGTTCTTTAATCTTTATGGACTTCAAAACGGGATGGATTCATATTTTGGGGGTTTCTAATCATATTTTGTTTTTAATATCCTCACTCTCTTTTCAAATGCTTTTGTCACCGTCACCATGTATTATGCAGGTTTCTTTTATTGTGTAGGTTTATTATAATAAGACCTCCATAAAAAGGAGAAGCTTCCATAAAAAACTCCATTTTCATAAGACCTCGAAGCTTCTCTCTCCTCGCATCCAACCATGGAAGTATCCGATTCCAACACAACCAGAACACCCCGACTTTGTTGCTTTGTGACTCTAATCCATGTGGAAGCTTCAAAGGTTTATCCGATTCCAACACAACCAGAACACACTAACTTCTGCCATTTTTTTTCTCCGGCCACAACGATAAGACGATGGAAGGATCCATTTTTCCAGGTAGAATACTGTTTTGGATGTGTATTTTTTTTCAGATATTGGGTTGTTCATAAGACCCATTAAAAAGAAAGTGAGAGCATTAAAAAGAAAGATTCAGATCTCAGTTCTTTATCCTCTCTCATTTTTTTGCTTTTAATTTTTTTTAAAATTTTAACCGATTATTTTTAATTTATTGTGTATGTAATTAGTTTGTATAGTTTTTCTTTTGTTTTACCAGAAATTGAAAGTACTCCTTAAACCCTCAAGACAACGGCTTCATCAGGTTTAATTAAATAGTGGGTGGGTGGGATTGAATAGGTGCCTTGGATTGAACGGGGTTGTGGATTCAACATGATGCTTCCACCACCCATCTTGAAATCTGGTATTAAACCGGATGGTGGTGGGATTAAACCGGAGATACGATGGGATTACAGATGGGTGTGTGAGAGAGTCAATGGTGTATTATTTTCTTTTGGCTAACAAGAAGAAACAGGTGTTTCTTTGTGTCTCTCTCTAAACGAGTATATGTGTGTGAGTACTTAGGTTAGTTTTATCTTTGAATGGATTCAGTAAAAATCCAAACTTCATCCAGAGGCTTTATCAATTGAATTTATTCATAATAAGAATAATTTTTTTATGTTGATTCTTTTGAGGATGAATGAAATTTCTATAGTACAATGGGTAAATAGTTCAAGGGTCAATTGTCAGGTACCATGGGTAAATATTGATTATTTTAGTACTATTGTTGATTTTCTGTGTTCTTTGAATGAAGTTGATTCATGTTTTGAGATTATATATAATTATTACTAATCTCTCATTAATTTGTGCATATTCGGTGTTTCTTATATTAATCGTTTTGTTGATATGGTAGAGAATATTTGCTTCAGAACCAAATAGAGATCCAAGTTCATCGATTAAGCATATTTGAAACCTATACTTTCGCAGTGGGTTGATTGTAATTTGTGTGATGAACAAATACCTCATGAATGATTTCTTCAGGTTTTAAATTTCTAGTAGCAATTCGTATGCTATTTGTTACCCAAGGCAGTAGGTTCCAAACCAAGTAGTCCAGAACTTCCCAAGGCAGTAGGTTCCAAAACAAATAGCCAGGTTTTTGTTCTCACCTTTTCATTTGCTATTGCACCTATTTGAAAAAAAATCAAACCTTTTATTTATTTATATGTTTTGTTTCATTATTGAGAGAAGTTGAGTTCTACTTTAGTGATAGCAATTTATATATTTATTTATATATGTATATAATATATAACGCATATGTTGTTGTTGTATACTCACTTGGCCCGGGGCCCAAGACCGTTAAAATAGCCCAATTAATATGGTTTTCCACTGCCTAAGGCAAGAGAGTAAAGACAACTAAAGGAGCGTGGGTTTTAAAAAAATTATTTGTGGCTAAGGTTGTCAAATGGAGCGGGAGACGTCGACATAGAATATTCAAAAGAAAAACTAATATGAAGAAAAATTCCTCACTTTCCAGGGTGGATAAACGAAGAAAGTTGAATTACATATATACCCGACTGCTATTAAAGGCGTGTAAGGCAAAAGAAAGTGTGGCCGTCAATACTAAAAATTGCAGGGCTCAAGATTCTAACTGCTCAAATAAGATCTTTGCGTAGACAAGTAATTAATGTCTGCGTGAAAACATGTGTGGGTCGAGAAAAAACATCATACTATATATTTTTAGAGAAACTTTAGATGAACCATCACCTCCTCCAAACCGTATCTCCCATTTTTTTAAATAAGTTTCTTATTTTTTTATTTTTAACAATTGATCTAAAAATAGTCTTTTATATAAAAAAATAGTTTTTCTATTAATATAAAAAAAATATTTTTTTTTATTGAAAGTTAACCGTTATTATTAGAATTAAAATTAAAAATATTTTTTTCATAAATAAAAATTTATGTTTATTGAAATGATATCGCGATTAATTAGTACTATTGACGCGAATCTATATTTTCGGACCCACATCATTTGTTGATTATGGGTTCGCATCAGCGGCATATTAGTAAAACCAAGGTTCTAAAAAACGCGGGGCGTGATTGAGGCGTGGAGGCCAAGCCTTAAGCCTTAGAAGCCTAGGCGGGCCTAGGCGTAAAAAGGCGTGAAAAGGCGTTTAGGCCTTCTTAATATAATTTAATATTTTTTAACCATAACAAGGCTATTAAAATACAAAAATTGCACATATTATAAAAATATGTCTGAATATATGCAAATTAAAATACTATTTGATTATTTTGGATGAGATAATGGTCCGGTTTGTAAACAAATTCTTTAAAAGGTGACATCGTTTCACTAAAGCATTATTGTTTTTAGAAAAAAGTGCGCCTTAAGGGTTTTACCAAGAATAAGGCGTGAAAAACGTAAGGCGAGGCGTTTCTCCCAAGCCTTAAGCTTAGGCGTGCCTAGGCGGAGCCTAGGCGGGTTTTTTAGAACAGTGAGTAAAACTAGATTTTTTTTTCATGAAAAAAAATAATTTTTTAATTTTAATTTTAATAAAAAAATTAGTGTCTTAGATTCACGGTTGATTAGTGTCGTTGACGTAGATTACTTTCAAAAAATGATGTGGGTCCTCGCCAACTATATTAATCAATCGCGATATCATGTCAATAAACATAGTTTTTTTTATGACTTTTTTTCTAATTTTAATTTTAATAAAAAAGGGCTTACTTTTAAGAAAGTTTGTTTGCTTTTAATTAAAAAAATATTCTTTTATATTAAAAGACAACTATTTTTTTATATCAAAAACTGTTTTTATATAAATTGTTAAAAACAAAAGAATAAGAAACTTTAAAAAAAAATGAAAGATGAGGTTTGGAGGCGGGACATATAGAATTACTCATATTTTTAAAAATATTTGACATTTATTACGAAGTAAAACTCTGAAAAAAATATGTGTCATGCTTAGTTTCCTTGAACTACGTGATTGAGAAAAAGGAGACATGATATTTTAGTTCACTTTTCTCTCAACCAACATAAAAATGATGCTTACTACTATGAAATTTTAAGGTGCCTTAATTAGTTTTTATGGGATTTGTTCCATGAATTGTGACTTTAGTAATATAAGTGATATAGATTGTTTAAACCAACTTTTAGGTTGAATATGTAGTGTTACAAATACATGTAGCTATAATGTGTAGTGTTACAAAAGTGTCAAATGAATAATACCATACATGAGAGAGTGAGTCTTCTATAACCACAATTACTCGGAAAGAAGTTTAGAGTGTTATAACGACAAATACTCGGGAGGAAGGTATTCACCGTGCCATCGGCATGGGTACATCCTAGTATATATATATATATATATATATGTACAAGGTAGTTGCATGTGCACGTAGGTATAACTTGTTAGAGTCTTCTTTCTGTCGTTTATTTCTATTGTATTTGTATATTCCCAATCGAAATTGGCTCACACACTTCATCTTTGTTATGACAGGTTTGGTCCAGGTTCGTGTTTTGAGAGTGTTACACAGGTAAGTAATTTATTTAATTTTACGTTAGTTGCTCTGTATACTTGGAATCCAGGGTGCTTCCCACGGGTCCCTCACGTAGTTTAACTTGAAATCGGATTCATATGCTAAATAAGTGAAACGTTAATTAAAAGTGAAACTGGACTAGCAACATTATATAGGTTGTTTCATTGCACTTCACACCTAACGGTTGGTTCGGACCGAGTTGACTACAAATAACCCATAAATCCGGGTCGGGGAGTTACATGGGGTTACCCTTATATTTGACCTTTTAGAGGTCTTATAAGCATATAATAGTTCTGGCAATATGTTATGCCAATCCCTTGGATTTTTCTCAATTACTTTGCTCGGGTTATTTTGTATTACTCTATTTATAGATTATGCATGACCGTTTAATTTATCATAGTAAGGTATTGCTTTTTTTTTTTAAGTTATACTTAACCCTGAAGTGAATTATAACACCGTTTTTTATTAAAAAAATGCTTGCATTATCATAGGTTATGGTTTCTGGTATCCCAAGCCTATAAACAATATTTTGCATGAAATCTACCAACTTATTTTGGGTAACTTTTTTCAGAGCTTTTGCCTCCACCCCTTGGTAAAATAATCTATTGCCACCAGTACAAAGTTGTGTAGTTTGGAAGATGGAGCATAAATTTTCCCTACGACATCAGTTTCCAATCCTCTGAATAACTAAGGTTTAACAGTATATTGTAGGTCAATAGCAGGCATGTGTTTTAAAGGACTATGTTGTTGGCACTTTTAATAGCCTTTTGCAAAATCAATGTAGTCTTTTAAGATGGAAGGCAAATAGAAACCACGCCTTCTTAACGACCATCTGATCTTTGGTCTAGCTTATCGAGCCCTATAAATTCCCTCATGGACTTGTACAATGGTTGTTAGACCATCACCTTTACTTAGGCACTCTAGAATCATTTCACCAGCACCTCTTTTGAATAATTTCCAACATAAATAACATAATTAGTTTCTCTTAGTCTAACAACCCTATCACTCTTGATATTTGGGTTGATTAGATATTCAATTAATGGTTTTCTCTAATTTTCATGAACATCAATACTTTCAATTTCAACCTAAGTCTATATGTTATGTAATAGGGGTGAAAATCCATCAATGGAATCGAGCTTTAACTTTTCTTCGAAGCTATAATCAAGTTTAAAACCTAAATCCCTTTGAGCAGTTTCATTGGCCTCTTTATTTAGAAATATGGTAATATAATTTAATATGACCTCATTAAATTTGGCCAATAAATCCAAGGACACCTGGTTATATAAAGTTATGCCATCATGGACACTCTTGTATTCACTCGTTTATTGTCTAATGACCAATTGAAATCCCCATAGATTTTTATTACTGAAGCTTTATAACTTCAGAGGATTTTTAGTCCCATTATAACAAACTCATATCCCACTTAACTATTGAAAAATGTGTTTTCTTCCAATCTATATCCATGTTTAGTTTTTATATATTCACTGGATTCAATAATCACCATATTCTATATATTATTTTAGTCTTCAAACCATCAAACCATAGCTTCAATGGACTTAAAGATATATACCCTATTTAATATTACCCTTCTAGCTCATCCTCACACGAATGATTTGCCAAAAATTCAGCCATAGCTTGGCCTTTTTATTTCTCTTTGATGTACATAATGTAGGCTAAACTCATATAAAACTAATACCCATTTGCCAATTCTATTGTGCAAAATAAGCCTTGTTAACATGTATTTGATTAAATCAAACTTTGAAATAACATAGACCTCTTTAGGAAATAAGTAATATCCTAGTTTCATTGCAACGAAACATAAACTGAAACATAGTTGTTCCATGACAAAATATATACATTCATTTTCATTCATAAATATAATAAGATAATTCATGGATTTCTCTTTACGGTTCCCATAGTCTTGAGCTAATAGAACTTTAATTGATGGATCAGAGGCTGAAACATAACTTTCATGGCTTATCTTCTCTTTGAGGTGCCAAAAAAGGTGGCTTGACCAAGTATCTATTGAGTGACTGGAAATATAGCTCATTCTCTTTCTTCTAATACATATTCTATTGATCTTTTAGCTTTAAGGAAGGATAAAACACTTTACTTTTTCCTGCTGCATTAGATATAAATATACGAAGGAAATTAACTTCATCCACAACCTTTGTAATTTTATCCTATTTTTGGGTGTTGTGCTTTTAATTAGATACTTAGAATTGTTTGGATCAACTTGTAACCCCTTTTGGTGTACCAAATATCCTAGGAAATTTCCTACAGAATGTCCAAAGGCACATTTCAAAGGATTCATTTTAAATTTGTAAGGAAATATTTTTATAAGTCTGTTATCAATTTATTATGTCATATACCACTACACCATCAAAGAGCTTTCAAGAACATTCTAGCATTAAAGACGGATCCGAATATCAGGTTCTTCATCAAAAAGACTCCACGAAGTTTCCTTTTGTAAGATTTTGTTTTAAATACCTTAACTTTCCACTTAGAGCTTTTGAGATATTTTTACAAAATATTTTTCAAGTGTTGGAGCGGACTTTTTCATTAAAATTTGAGAATGAGTATTTTTTCTAAGTATTGGAGCGGATGTTAAAATATTAATTTTTTGACGCAACAGTTGTTGAAACAACATCTGCATGTCGTTCAAACGATATGGCAGTGTTGCGCGATGTCATTCAAACGACATCTGTCCTTCGTTCGCGCGAGACCCTTATCTCATTCGAACGATCTCGGTTTTTGAGGCGACGCATTTTTATTATAAATACTCATTAAATGGTATCATTTTCTTTAAGAAGTCTCAGCGTTTTATAGAACAGAAATACTGCGAAAGCAGAATTCTTTTGGCTTCTTCCTTTGAGGTTTAATCCCTTTTTTGTTTTCAATTCACAAAACTCCCATATGCTTTAGTGAATTATTTTGGTGTTCAAGAATACAACTTTTCTTTTGTTCAACCTCTGCGGAGAAGATATCTCCATATTTGATCAGTGGATACTGAGCGTAGTCATTTTGCGTGTGGACGAGCCGAATAGAACAAACCGACACCTAGAGGGTATTTCGCTATCTCTCGTATCTTTGAAGGTTTGCTGAAGACACAGTACGTTACAGCAGTGGGCAATTATCAGGTTATATGTAAGTCAATGGTATTGTGAATTCTTCAAAGTTCTAGAAATAAAAGGTTTTGCTCTTCGGGGATTTTTTCATGAATTATTGTGACACATGCTTTATTTATTTATGGGTTGACACACACACACACATAGTTGCATGTTTAGGGGCTAAATTGATTTGGTTTATATAGAATCTAATTAAATAAGTGTGCCAAATTAGAAAGTTGCGAATTAATTTAAATCGATATCACACACCGCGTTTATTTCGGTTTTTCAAGTTGGTATCCGAGCAGGTTACAATATTTTATTGTGTATTCCTATTTTCCGCAAAATCGTGTGATATTGATTTTTTGAAAAATCAGTTTTGTGAAAAATTGCAATTTTTCCGATGAATCACTTTTGTAATCGGATGCTCCACTTTGATGACACGAGTGAGAGTTTTGATGATATAAATCATTTGAATTTGATGTTTGCTAAAAGAATTAAGGTTTTGGAAAAAGAAAATTCCCGTTTTAAATCCACAATGGATCTTTTGTAAACGGTTCAAAATCAAAGAGATTTTTATTTCATTGGACTATGACTTTGCTGCTTTAAAATTGTCCAACGAGGAAAGTGATGATAGGGTCCTAGTTTTAGAAAAAGAATTTGAGGACCTTAAAAATTCGATGGTTTGTGTTTAAGCCAAAGATGATGAAAATATTTTAATCAATGAGTTTGTGGCACGTGAAGAGACTCTTAGGGAAAAGTTTGCTTTAATTGAGGGGGAGCATGATAAACTGTTAAGTTTAGTTGAAAATTTGAAAAAAATGTCCCTTAAATTGGAAGAGTCTAATTTTTTACTTGAGTAAAAAATTTTGAAGTTAAAAAATGATTTTACAGACTCGAGTAGATTTGATAGCGATGGTAGTGGCTCATCTTGTTCTCATGCTTATAGTGCTAAAGCCAAAACCATTATTTATTTTAGAGGGTCAACCAATCCCATGGACGTTAGAAAAGGTCAACCCATAGGTGTCGTTCCACCTGTTTACACATGTTCATATTGTGGTTGGAAAGGTCACCTTAGGCATTTTTGTTTTGATCTTGGAAAAAGTCCTAGGAAGTTTTTATCAATTGTTCCCTTGGTTCCAAAATCCCCCACACGACGTTACACATCTATTTGGGTTAGGAAATCACTTTTATAGGCAGTAGATTTTAGACAAATTGATTCCCGTTTGCTTGCACATGATTCTTCTCTTTCCATATCATATAGATGATTGTGTTTGCATGTTTGTCATACGCTAGTTATGCTTTTTTATATATTTCTACTAGCGTTGTGACATGTACTTTTTGCATAAATTATTTTTTTTGAAATTTTTTTAAAAATACAAAACGATTTTATATTTGATAAATTTTTTGAAAAATCCAAAAAGTTTTTTGTTTTTTGTTTGCACTGTGTATGGATGAACACTTAGGATGACCGAGTCACAACATCATTCCATTTTTCATGTGGCTATTTGATAGTGTTTTGAGGCAATAGGTCAATTCATCCATATGATGTATAATGTTTGGAGTCATTAAGATGTAATTAAGTGTTACTTCATACATGTTTGACTCATGATTTCCTTTATTGCACACGTGCATGGATTTGTTTGATTATTGTTCTTGTCTTATCACATGTTGGTTCAGTGTTTTCACTTCAATCTTGTCCTTAAAACGAACCAAGCGCGATAAAACTTGATAAGAAAGTTATGCATGTAAGAGCCGTTTGTGAGTTTGTGTGCATTGTTTGAAAACGGTGAAGGGCTACAAAAGATTATCTTTTATCCTTTGCGATTAACCCGCCGTTTAATTGGACCTAAAAAATTGAGGAATTTTATTATCCGGGGTCCAAAGAGGTTTAAAAGAGCCCGAAAAAAATTAAAGGTAATAAAAAGAAATTCATGCCAATTATGGTCCATTTAGGTTTTTGCACCAATTCTCCAAAGTTTGAGAAATTAGTTTAACAACTCTAAAAGAAAATATATATGAGGGAGTTTGGTTGGAGATTTTATAACGGGTTTGCACGTCCTTGAAAATCTTGAAAAATTGCGAAATAGTTTTGGACGTTATTAGTGTGGAAATCACTTTGACTTTGATTTGTTGATTTGAATAAGACGATGTCATCTAAATTAAACAATTTTTAGACCTAAGGATACTTTTGATGTTCATTCGTCAGGTGTACACATATGCATCGTGCATATATGATTGATTGAGTTTATTTACCTATTGAATGTGTTCACAACCATACATTCCATTTCCATGACTTGGTTGTTTGAGTTTAAAATCCATGGTGTGATTTTTAGTATCTTATTTTGTATGAAAAATTAAAAAAATACCAAAATAGTTTGCGAAATTTTCGAGATGTTATTTTGCATGTGCGTAGTTTGATCCATGTTTTCTATGCATTTTATCGTAACACTCCATGTTGTGATTTTTTCTTCTTATCTGTCTATTTGGGGACATCATAAAAAGGGGGAGAAAGAATTATCATGTTGATGGGGGAGTTTTTTCATTATGAGGGAGATTTGATTATTAATGCCTTACTCTTATATCATTTCAAGCTCGATGCGTCACTAAGGTATTTTTCTTTATCTCATGTGTGTAGGTACAAAGATTGAAGATCATGATGTTGCACACCCTGATGAGAAAAACTTTGAGAATTGACGAAGATGTTTGAAGAACAGTTTTGAGGTCTTGCAAATTTATTCATGGGAGGGTAGATTTGTATAGGCCTTTTGGTATTTGATAATTCAAATGTTTTTATGTATGTACCGGCATAGACATAGTGGGATATTTGTAAGGACAAATTTTTATAAGCCCGTGATCAATTTATTATGTCATATACCGCTACACCGTCAAAGAGCATTAAAGAAAATTCTAGCATCAAAGACGGATCCGAATATTAAGTTCTTCATCAAAAAGACTCCGCAAAGTTTATTTTGGTAAGGTTTTGTTTGAAATACCTAAACTTTCCACTTAGAGCTTTTGGGATATTTTTACAAAATATTTTCTTAGTATTGGAGCGGACTTTTTCGTCAAACTTTGAGAATGAGTATTTTTTCTAAGTGTTCGAGCGGACATTAAAATTTTAATTTTTTGATGCAACAGTCGTTCAAACAACATCTGTACGTCGTTCGAACAAGATGGCAGTGTCACGCGATGTCGTTCAAATGGCATCTGTCCTTCGTTCGCTCGAGACATCTCGTTCGAACGAGCTCGGTTTTCGAGGCGATGCATTTTTATTATAAATCCTCATTAAATTTTATCGTTTTCTTTAAGAAGTCTCAGCGTTTTATAGAACAGAAAAACTACGAAAGCAGAATTCTTTTGGCTTATTCCTTTTAGGGTTTAATCCCTTTTTTGTTTTCAATTCACAAAACTCCCATATGCTTTAGTGAATTATTTTGGTGTTCAAGAATATAACTTTGCTTTTGTTCAACCTTTGTGGAGAAGGGATCTCCATATTTGATCGGTGGATACCGAGCATAGTCATTCTACGTATGGAAGAGACGAAGACGATGAACCGACACCCGGAGGTCATTTTGCTGTCTCTCGTATCTTTGAAGGTTTTCTGAAGACACCGTGCGTTACAATTATGGGCGATTATCAGGTTGTATGTGTAAGGACATTTTTATCCATTAACAATTTATTATGTCGCACGCCATTACACCGTTGAAGAAATTCAAGATTCATACATTCATCAACGGATCCGAATATCAAAAGAAGAAGAGGAATCAAAGTCTGACAGACCGGACCGGTCCGCCTACAATAAAAGAACCGATCCGGCTAACCGGATCAGTCCGCCCTCAACCGGACCGATCCGTTTGATGCAGATCCAGTATACCCCGGACCGCAAGTGAACCGATGAAGCCTGGAATAAAAGAACCGATCCGGTCAATCGGACCGATCCGCCCCCAAGCCGGACCGATCCGCTTGGGATAAACTTCGCCAGATCTGCTCGAGATTTTTTAGGCTCAAAGTTTTCTTATTTAAAGCCAACTTCGGGGAGTTGTTTTCCAAGACTTTTCAAGACGATTTTCAGAGTCCTAAATACTCTAAGTCTTCACTTATTGAGCCAAGACTCTAGGTTTTTTTATTCACACAAATTTCCAAACATTTGTGAATCTTTTTGGTAACCCAAGAACAAAACTTTTTAGTTTTTTCAAACCTTTGTGGAGAGATCTTTGCAACCGAGGGCTGCGTGTCATTGCTGAGGGAGTCTCTACAAAGTTTTATGGATACGTGTCATTGAGGAGTGCTAAGGTTCTTCCTTTGTTGATTGGATTGAGGTTCATGTGGGTTCGCTGCGTGTGGATTCACTGCTGCCCTCCTGGAAAGGGAAAATTCCAGCCGACAAACTTGTGGAGAAGCCGTTTCTCTTCTTCATTGCTGACCACCTGGAGTTCCTGCGGGAGATTTCAGCCGAGACATCGAAACTGATGCCTGAGGGTATTTCGTATGTCGCACTTATTTTATTGTAATCCGTGTAAGCCGTTTTCTTACAAATTATAGTGAAATAAAAGGTTTTGCCCCTTTGGGGGATTTTTCCTGAAATTGTGTGTTTTATCCTACATGCTATATTTTATTTGATAAATCATCTAGATGCATGTTTTAGGTTTTAACTAAAATTTGGGTTTAATTAAAATTGAATGTTATTTGAGAAGTCACAATATTTTTGCTGTAGCTACTCTCTCAAATTGGTATCAGAGCGGGTTACTCTAAATTATCGAATGATCCTATTTTCCGCAAAATCGTGTGATATTGATTTTTTAAAAAAAATAGTTTTGTGAAAAGTCGCAATATTTTCGCTGTAGCTACTCTCTCAAATTGGTATCAGAGCCTGTTGCACTAAGTTATTGTGTTTTGATCCTGATTTTGCAAAAATGGATTTTGATGGTTTTGATGATCTTCGATGTCAAATTTTTGAAAAATTTAATTGGAAAATTCACACGAACTCTTGTTTTAAATCTTCTGTTGAAAACGAATCTGAGAGGTGTCCTTGTTGTGAGGGTGTTGGTCACACGTTACATGAGTGTACCACAAATTTAAAGAAGAAATTGAATAAACCGATTTCTCATGTTTCTACCCTTAGTGATTGTGATTCGAAAGAAGAAGTTTTTTATGCTTCTAGGTGAGAGTTTCCCATCCATGTGATTAGTGATAGTGAAGGTGATGGGAGTGTGGATGAAAGTGAGGAAGAAAGTGTAGATGAGCATGACTTGCAAACTGCTTTCAATGAACTTTATGCTGAAACTTTGAAAACAAAGAAAGAAAATTTGAAATTGAAAGCTCAGTTGAAAGAGTGTGCCATAACAAATAATGATTTTTTAGTTGAAGAACTTAGGGCTCATGTGAAAATTTTGAAAGAGAAGTTTGAGTACGTCGAGGGTGAGACAGATAGTCTTAGAGGGTTGATGGAGACTATGAAAAAGGAGCTTTTAGAGTTTGAGGATTCTAAACGAGTACTTGAATCTAGGATAGGTGAACTTGAGGTGAAATTAAAAGATTCAAGTAAAGTGAAATTTGATTTGGAGTCTAGGTCTGAAAAACTCGATAAGATTTTAGGCACAGTCGAGATCAAAACTGATAGGGGTGGGATTGGTCTTGAAAAATATGTTGCACCCATTCCCACACGTGTGAGAGAGCCTCCTAGGATTGTTAAGAAAGAGGCACCTAAGTTTGTTAAAAAAGCGCCCCATAGAAACATCGTGAGAGAACCTCCTAGGATCATTAGGAGAGACCCACCTAGGCAAATTCGGAGAGAGCAACCGATAAATTTGAGGAGAGGGCCACCTTTAGGTAACACAAACCGCCCGATTTACTCTTGCACACATTGCGGTAGGCAAGGTCATCTTAGGCACTTTTGTTATAAACTTTTAAATGGACCTAGGAAGGTTAATGAAAGAATAAATTCGATTCCCAAAACCCCCACACTCCGTTACACATCAATTTGGGTTAGAAAATCGGATTTAGAGGCTTATGGTTTATTTGTCCACGATTCCCGTTTGCTTGCACGTAATTCACCCCATGTGAAATCTTTTGGTTAATTGTGATTGCATGTTTGTCATACACTAGTTGTGGTTTCATGATATATTTTTACTAGTGTGATGACTTGTACTTTTTGTATAAATTCTTGTTTTTGAATTTTTTTGAAAAATACAAAAAGATTTTATTTTGATAAAATTTTGAAAAATCCAGAAAGATTTTTGTTTTTTTGTTTACACCGTTTATGGATGAACACTTAGGATGATCGAGTCACAACATCATTCCATTTTTTTCATGTGACTATTTGGTAGTGTTTTGAGACAATAGGTCAATTCATCCATGTGCTTTATAATGTTTGGAGTCATTAAGATGTAATTAAGTGTTTCTTCCTACATGTTTGACTCATGTTTCCTTTATTGCACACATGCACGAATTTGTTTGATTATTGTGCTTGCCTTATCACATGTTGCGCGATAATTTTTTTGATAAGGAAATTGTGCATATAAAAATCGTTTTATGAGTTTGTGTGCTTTATTTTAAAACGGGGAAGGGCTGCGAAAGGTTCTTTAGCCTTTGCGAATACTAAGCCACCGTTAAATTGGACCTAAAAAATGGAGGAATTTTATTATCCGGGGTCCAAAGAGGTTTAAAGAGCCCGAAAAAAATTGAAAGGCAATAAAAAGAAATTCATGCCAAATTATGGGCCATTTAGGTTTTTGCACCAATTCTCCAAAGTTTGAGAATTTAGATTACCTCTAAAAGAATATATATATGAGGGAGTTTGGTTGGAGAATTTAAAACGGGTTTGCACGTCCTTGAAATTCTTGAATATGCGCTATATAGTTTTGGACGTTATTGGTGTGGAAATCATTTGACTTTGATTTGTTGATTTGCATAAGACGATGTCATATAAATTCAACAAATTTTTACACCTAAGGATACCTTTGATGTTCATTCGTTAGGAGTACACGTTTGCATCGTGCACATATGATTGATTGAGTTGATTTACCTATCGAATGTGTTCACACCCATTCATTCCGTTTCCATGACTTGGTTGTTTGAGTCTAAATCCATGGTGTGATTTTTGTATCATATTTTTTTTCAAATGGTATCTATTTTTTTTTTGTACGAAAAATTGAAAAAAATAAAAAATAGTTTGTGTATTTTTTTGTATACCGTGACACCCCGATTTTGCTTGTTGATTCATTCTTCTTATTTGTCTATTTGGAGACATCATAAAAAGGGGGAGAAAGAATTATCTTATTATGGGGGAGATTTGAAAGTTTGAGTTTGCTCATAAATTGGTATATATGTTTATCTCATTTCAAACTCGATATGTCACTTGGTATTTTGCTTTGTCTCATGTGTGTAGTACTACATGGATTATCATTGGATTGCACACCCTAATGAGAAAAGTGTTGAGATTCCTGAAGAATTGAAGAGCAAACGCTGTAGTCTTATTCAATTGTATCTTTCCAGTTTTGGGTTCATGGAAGGGTAGATTTGTATAGGCATTTTTAGTTGTTTGATAATTCGAATGTTTTGTTTTTATGTATGTACCGGCATAGACATAGGGGGAGATTTGTAAGGACATTTTTGTCCATTAACAATTTATTATGTCGCACGCCGTTACACCGTTGAAGAAATTCAAGATTCATACATTCATCAACGGATCCGAATATCAAAAGAAGAAGAGGAATCAAAGTCTGACAGACCGGACCGGTCCGCCTACAATAAAAGAACCGATCCGTCTAATCGGACCGGTCCGCCCTCAACCGAACTGATCCGTTTGATGCAGATCCAGTATACCCCGAACCGCAAGTAAACCGATGAAGCCTGGAATAAAAGAACCGATCCGGTCAATCGAACCGATCCGCCCGCAAGCCGGACCGGTCCGCCTGGGATAAACTTCGCCAGATCTGCTCGAGATTTTTTAGGCTCAAAGTTTTCTTATTTAAAGCCAACTTCGGGGAGTTGTTTTTCAAGACTTTTCAAGACGATTTTCAGAGTCCTAAATACTCTAAGTCTTCACCTATTGAGCCAAGACTCTAGGTTTTTTGATTCACACTTTCCAAACATTTGTGAATCTTTTTGGTAACCCAAGAAAAAAACTTTTAGTTTGTTCAAACCTTTGTGGAGAGATCTTTGCAACCGAGGGCTGCGTGTCATTGCTGAGGGAGTCTCTACAATGTTTTATGGCTGCGTGTCATTGAGGAGTGATACGATTCTTCCTTTGTTGATTAGACTGAGGTTCATGTGGGTTCGCTGCGTGTGGATTCATTGCTGCCCTCCTGGAAAGGGAAAATTCCAGCCGACAAACTTGTGGAGAAGCCGTTTCTCTTCTTCATTGCTGACCACCTGGTGTTCCTGCGGGAGATTTCAGCCGAGACATCGAAACCGATGCCTGAGGGTATTTCGTATGTCGCACTTATTTCATTGTAATCCGTGTAAGCCGTTTTCTTACAAATTATAGTGATATAAAAGGTTTTGCCCCTTTGGGGGATTTTTCCTGAAATTGTTTGTTTTATCCTACATGCTATATTTTATTTGATAAATCATCTAGATGCATGTTTTAGGGTTTAACTAAAATTTGGGTTTAATTAAAATTGAATGTTATTTGAGAAGTCGCAATATTTTCGCTGTAGCTACTCTCTCAGTATGTAAGTCAATGGTCTTGTGAATTTTTTAAAGTTCTAGAAATAAAAGGTTTTGCTCTGCGGGGATTTTTTCATGAATTATTGTGTCACATGCTTTATTTATTTATGAGTTCACACACGCACACACATAGTTGCATGTTTAGGGGTTAAATTGATTTGGTTTATATAGAATCTAATTAAATAGGTGTGCCAAATTAGAAAGTTGCGAATTAATTTAAATCGGTATCACACACCGCGTTTATTGCGGTTTTTCAAATTTATATCCGAGGAGGTTACACTATTTTATTGTGTATTCCTATTTTTTGAAAAATTGTGTGATATTGATTTTTTAAAAATCTGTTTTGTGAAAAATTGCAATTTTTTCGATGAAGCACTTATGTAATCGGATTCCCCCCTATGATGACACGAGTCAGAGTTTTTATGATATAAATCATTTGAATTTGACGTTTGCTAAAAGAATAAAGTTTTGGAAAAAGAAAATTCTCATTTTAAATCCACAATGGATCTTTTGCAAACGGTTCAATATCAAATAGATTTTTATCGTAAAAAATTTGTTTCCTTGGACCATGACTTTGTTTCATTAAAATTGTCCAAGAAGAAAAGTGATGATAGGGTCCTAGTTTTAGAAAAAGAATTAGAGGACCTTAAAAATTCGATGATTTGTGTTTGTGCCAAAGATGACAAAAATATTTTAATAAATGAGTTTGTGGCACGTGAAGAGACTCTTAGAAAAAAGTTTTCTTTAATTGAGGGAGGGCGTGATAAATTGTTAAGTTTAATTGAAAATTTGAAAAAGCTTCCCTTAAATTGGAAGCATTTAATTTTTTGCTTGAGTAAAAAATTTTGAAGTTAGAAAATGATTTGATAGACTCGAGTAGGTTTGATAGCGATGATAATGGCTCATCTTGTTCTCACGCTTCTAGTGCTAAAGACAAAACCATTATTTATTTTAGAGGGTCAACCAATCCCATGGACGTTAGAAAAGGTCAACCCATAGGTGTCATTCCACCCGTTTACACATGTTCATATTATGGTAGGAAAGGTCACCTTAGTCGTTTTTGTTTTGATCTTGAAAAAAGTCCTAGGAAGTTTATGTCTATTATTCCCTTGGTTCCTAAATCCCCCACATGACGTTTCACATCTATTTGAGTTAGGAAATCACTTTTAGATGCTCTAGATTTTAGACAAGTTGATTCCCGTTTGCATGCACATGATTCTTCTCTTGCCATATTATGTAGATGATTGTGTTTACATGTTTGTCATACGCTAGTTATGCTTTTTCATATATTTTTTCTAGCATTGTGACATGTACTTTTTGTATAAATTTTTTATTTTTTTTGAAAAATAAAAAAAGATTTTAATTTTTATAAATTTTTTGAAAAATCCAAAAAGATTTTTGTTTTTTGTTTGCACCATTTATGGATGAACACTTAGGATGACCGAGTCACAACATCATTCCATTTTTCATGTGGCTATTTGATAGTGTTTGGAGATAATAGGTCAATTCATCGATGTGCTTTATAATGTTTGGAGTCATTAAGATGTAATTAAGTATTACTTCATACATGTTTGACTCATGATTTCCTTTATTGCACACATGCACGGATTTGTTTGATTATTGTGCTTGTCTTATCACATGTTGGCTCGGTGTTTTCACTTCAATCCTGTCCTTAAAACGAACCAAGCGCGATAGAACTTGATAAGAAAGTTGTACATGTAAGAGCCGTTTGTGAGTTTGCGTGCTTTGTTTAAAAACGGTGAAGGGCTACGAAATATTATCTTTTATCCTTTGCGATTAAGCCGCAGTTTAATTGGACCTAAAAAATTGAGGAATTTTATTATCCGGGGTCGAAAGAGGTTTAAAAGAGCCCAAAAAAATTTAAAGGTAATAAAAAGAAATTCATGCCAATTATGGGCCATTTAGGGTTTTTTCACCAATTCTCCAAAGTTTGAGAATTTAGTTTAACACCTCTAAATGAAATATATATATGAGGGAGTTTTGTTGGAGATTTTATAACGGGTTTGCACGTCCTTGAAAATCTTGAAAAAGGGCGGAATAGTTTTGGACGTTATTGGTGTGGAAACCACTTTGACTTTGATTTTTTGATTTGCATAAGACGATGCCATCTAAATTCAACATTTTTTACACCTAAGGATACTTTTGGTGTTCATTCGTTATGAGTACACATATGCGTCGTGCACATATGATTGATTGAGTTGATTTACCTATCGAATGTGTTCACACCCATACATTCCATTTCCATGACTTGGTTGTTTGTGTTTAAAATCCATGGTGTGATTTTTAGTATCTTATTTTTGTATGAAAAATTAAAAAATACAAAAAATAGTTTGGGAAATTTTGGAGATGTTCCTTTGCATGCGCGTAGTTTAATCCATGTTTGCTATGCATTTTATTGTGACACTCCATGTTTTGCTTTTTTCTTCTTATCTGTCTATATGGGGACATGATAAAAAGGGGGAGAAACAATTATCATGTTGATGGCGGATTTTTTGCATTATGGGGGAGATTTGATTATTAATGCTTTATTCTTATGTCATTTGAAATTTCGATGCTTCATGAAGGTATTTTTCTTTATCTCATGTGTGAAGGTACAAAGATTTAAGATCATGATGTTGCACACCCTCATGATAAAAGCTTTGAGAATTGACAAAGATGTTTGAAGAACCGTTTTGTGATCTTGCAAATTTATTCATGGGAGGGTTGATTTTAACAGGCATTTTGGTATTTGATAATTCGGTTGTTTTCATGTATGTACCGACATAGACATATGGGAATATTTGTAAGGACATGTTTTTATAAGTCCGTTATCAATTTATTATGTCATATACCGCTACACCGTCAAAGAGCATTCAAGAACATTCTAGCATCAAAGACGGATACGAATATCAAGTTCTTCATCAAAAAGACTCAGCGAAGTTTACTTTGGTAAGGTTTTGTTTTAAATACCTTAACTTTTCACTTAGATCTTTTGGGATAGTTTTAAAAAATATTTTCTAAGTGTTGGATCGAACTTTTTCGTCAAAATTTGAGAATATGAGTATTTTTTCTAAGTATTGGGGCGGATATTAAAATATAATTTTTTTGACGCAACAGTCGTTCAAATGACATCTGTACGTCGTTCGAACGACATGACAGTGTCGGGCGATGTCGTTCAAACGACATCTGTCCTTCATTTATGCTCTCCCTTATCTCGTTCGAACGAGCTCGATTTTCAAGGTGACACATTTTTATTATAAATAATCATTAAATGGTGTCGTTTTCTTTAAGAAGTCTCAGCGTTTTATAGAACAGAAAAACTGCGAAAGCTGAATTCTTTTGTCTTCTTCCTTTTAGGGTTTAATCCCTTTTTTGTTTTCAATTCGTAAAACACCCATATGCTTTAGTGAATTGTTTTGGTGTTCAAGAACGCAACTTTACTTTTGTTCAACCTCTGTGGAGAAGGGATCTCCATATTTGATCGGTGGATACCGAGCGTAATCATTCTATATGTGGACGTGCCGAAGACGACGAACCGACACCTGGAGGGTATTTCGCTGTCTCTCGTATCTTTGAAGGTTTGCTGAAGACGTTGTGCGTTACACTTGTGGACGATTATCAGGTTGTATGTAAGTCAATGGTCTTGTGAATTTTTTAACGTTCTAGAAATAAAAGGTTTTTCCCTTCGGGGATTTTTCTGAATTATTGTGTCACATGCTTTATTTATTTATGGGTTGACACACGCACATACATAGTTGCATGCTTAGGGGCTGAATTGATTTGGTTTATATAGTCTCTAATTAAATAAGTGTGCCAAATTAGAAAGTTGCGAATTAATTTAAATCAGTATCACACACCGCATTTATTACGGTTTTTCAAATTGGTATCAGAGCAGGTTACATTATTTTATTGTGTATTCCTATTTTTTGCAAAATCGTATGATATTGATTTTTTGAAAAATCAGTTTTGTGAAAAATCGCAATTTTTCTGTTGAAGCACTTATGTAATCGGATGCCCCCCTTTGATGACATGAGTAAGAGTTTTGATGATATAAATCATTTGAATTTGACATTTGCTAAAAGAATTAAAGTTTTGGAAAAAAAAAATTCTCGTTTTAAATTCGTAGTGGATCTTTTGCAAACGGTTCCAAATCAAAGAGATTTTTGTCGTAAAAAATTTGTTTCCTTGGACCATGACTTTGTTGCTTTAAAAATTTCCAAAAAGGAAAGTGATGATAGGGTCCTTGTTTTAGAAAAAGAATTAGAGGACTTAAAAATTCGATGGTTTGTGTTTGTGCCAAATATGACAAAAATATTTTAATCAATGAATTTATGGCACGTGAAGAGACTCTTAGGAAAAAGTTTTCTTTAATTGAGGGGGAGCGTGATAAACTGTTTAGTTTAGTTGAAAATTTGAAACAAACGTCCCTTAAATTGGAAGAGTATAATTTTTTGCTTGAGTAAAAAATTTTGAAGTTAAAAAATGATTTGACAAACTCGAGTAGGTTTGATAGTGATGATAGTGGCTCATCTTGTTCTCATGCTTCTAGTGCTAAAGCCAAAACCATTATTTATTTTAGAGGGTCAACCAATCCTATGGACGTTAGAAAAGGTCAACCCATAGGTGTCGTTCCACCCGTTTACACATGTTCATATTGTGGTAGGAAAGGTCACCTTAGGCATTTTTGTTTTGATCTTGAAAAAAGTCCTAGGAAGTTTTTATCAATTGTTCACTTGGTTCCTAAATCCCCCACACGACGTTACACATCTATTTGGGTTAGGAAATCACTTTTATTGGCAATAGATTTTAGACAAATTGATTCCCGTTTGCTTGCATATGATTCTTCTCTTTCCATATCATATAGATGATTGTGTTTGGATGTTTGTCATACGCTAGTTATGCTTTTTGGTATATTTTTGCTAGCGTTGTGACATGTACTTTTTGTATAAATTTTTATTTTTTTTGAAAATTTTAAAAAATACAAAAAGATTTTAATTTTGATAAATTTTTTGAAAAATCCAAAAAGATTTTTGTTTGGTTTGCACCGTTTATGGCTGAGCACTTAGGATGACCGAGTCACAACATCATTCCATTTTTCATGTGGCTATTTGATAGTGTTTTGAGATAATAGGTCAATTCATCCATGTGCTTTATAATGTTTGGAGTCATTAAGATGTAATTAAGTGTTACTTCCTACATGTTTGACTCATGATTTCCTTTATTGCACACGTGCACGGATTTGTTTGATTATTGTGCTTGTCTTATCACATGTTGGTTGGGTGTTTTCACTTCAATCCTGTCCTTAAAACAAACCAAGCACGGTAAAATTTGATAAGATAGTTGTGCATGTAAGAGCCGTTTGTGAGTTTGTGTGCGTTGTTTGAAAACGGTTAAGGGCTACGAATGATGATCTTTTATCCTTTGCAATTAAGCCGCCGTTTAATTGGACCTAAAAAATTGAGGAATTTTATTATTCGGGGTCCAAAGAGGTTTAAAAGTGCTCGAAATTTTTTAAAGGCAGTAAAAAGAAATTGATGCCAATTATGGGCCATTTAGGTTTTTGAACCAATTCTCCAAAGTTTGAGAATTTAGTATAACACCTCTAAAAGAAATATATATATGAGGGAGTTTGGTTGGATATTTTATAACGGGTTTGCACGTGCTTGAAAATCTTGAAAAAGAGCTAAATAGTTTTGGACGCTATTGGTGTGGTAATCACTTTGACTTTGATTTGTTGATTTGCATAAGACGATGTCATCTAAATTCAATAATTTTTACACCTAAGGATACTTTTGATGTTCATTCATTAGGAGTACACATATGCATCCACCACATATGATTGATTGAGTTTATTTACCTATCGAATGTGTTCACACCCATAAATTTCATTTCCATGACTTGGTTGTTTGAGTTTAAAATCCATGGTGTGATTTTTAGTATCTTATTTTTGAATGAAAAATTAAAAAATACAAAAATAGCTTGTGAAATTTTGGAGTTGTTCCTTTGCATGCGCGTAGTTTGATCCATGTTTGCTATGCATTTTATCGTGACACTCCATGTTTTGATTTTTTCTTCTTATCTGTCAATTTGGGTACATCATAAAAAGGGGGAGAAAGAATTATCATGTCTATGGGGGAGTTTTGATTATTAATGCCTTATTCTTATATCATTTCAAACTCGATGCGCCACGAAGGTATTTTGCTTTACCTCATGTGTGTAGGTACAAAGATTGAAGATCATGATGTTGCACACCCTGATGAGAAAATCTTTGAGAACTAACAAAGATGTTTGAAGAACAGTTTTGAGGTCTTGTAAATTTATTCATGGGAGGGTAGATTTGTATAGGAATTTTGGTATTTGATAATTCAGATGTTTTTATGTATGTACCGGCATAGACATAGGGGGAGATTTATAAGGACATATTTTTATCAATTTATTATGTCATATACCGCTACACCGTCAAAGAGCTTTTTAAGAACATTCTAGCATGAAAGACGAATCCGAATTTCAAGTTCTTCATCAAAAAGACTCCGCGAAGTTTACTTTGGTAAGGTTTTGTTTTAAATACCTTAACTTTCCACTTTGAGATTTTGGGATATTTTTACAAAATATTTTCTAAGTGTTGGAGCGAACTTTTTCGTCAAAATTTGAGAATGAGTATTTTTTCTAAGTATTGGAGAGGACATTAAAGTATTAATTTTTTGACGCAACAGTCGTTCAAACGACATCTGTACGTCGTTCGAACGACATGGCAGTGTCGCGCGATGTCGTTCAAATGACATATGTCCTTCGTTCGGGCGAGACCCTTATCCCGTTCGAACGAGCTCAGTTTTTGAGGCGACACGTCTTTATTACAAATACTCATTAAATATTATCATTTTCTTTAAGAAGTCTTAGCGTTTTATAGAACAGAAAAACTACGAAAGCAAAATTCTTTTGGCTTCTTCCTTTTAGGGTTTAATCCCTTTTTTATTTTCAATTCACAAAACTCCCATATGCTTTAGTGAATTGTTTTGGTGTTCAAGAACACAACTTTGTTTTTGTTCAACCTCTGTGGAGAAGGGATCTCCATATTTTATCAGTGGATACCGAGCGTAGTCATTCTGCATGTAGACGAGCCGAAGACGACGAACCGACACCTGGAGGGCATTTTGCTGTCTCTCGTATCTTTGAAGGTTTGCTGAAGACACCGTGCGTTACACTCATGGGCGATTATCAGGTTGTATGGAAGTAAATAGTCTTGTGAATTCTTCAAAGTTATAGAAATAAAAGGTTTTGCCTTTCGGGAATTTTTTCCTGAATTATTGTGTCACATGCTTTATTTATTTATGGGTGGATACACGCAGACACATAGTTGCATGTTTAGGGGATGAATTGATTTGGTTTATATAGGCTCTAATTAAATAAGTGTGCCAAATTAGAAAGTTGAGAATTAATTTAAATCGTTATAACACATCGCATTTATTACGATTTTTCAAATTGGTATCAGAGCAGGTTACACTATTTTATTGTGTATTCCTATTTTTCGCAAAATCGTGTGATATTGATTTTTTGAAAAGTCAGTTTTGTGAAAAATCGCAATTTTTTCGATGAAGCACTTATGTAATCAGATGCCCCCCTTTGATGTCACGAGTTAGAGTTTTGATGATATAAATCATTTGTATTTGATGTTTTCTAAAAGAATTAAAGTTTTGGAAAAAGAAAATTCTCGTTTTAGATCCGCAATGGATCTTTTGCAAACGTTTCAAAATCAAAGAGATTTTTATCGTGAAAAATTTGTTTCCTTGGACCATGACTTTGTTGCTTTAAAATTGTCCAAGAAGGAAAGTGATGATAGGGTCCTAGTTTTAGAAAAAGAATTTGAGGACGATGGTTTGTGTTTGTGCCAAAGATGACAAAAATATTTTAATCAATGAGTTTGTGGCACATGAAGAGACTCCTAGGGAAAAGTTTGATTTAATTGAGGGGGAGCATGATAAACTGTTAAGTATAATTGAAAATTTGAAAAAAGAGTCCCTTAAATTGGAAGAGTCTAATTTTTTACTTGAGTAAAAAATTTTGAAGTTAAAAAATGATTTGACAGACTCGAGTAGGTTTGATAGTGATGGTAATAGATTATCTTGTTCTCACGCTTCTAGTGCTAAAGTCAAAACCATTATTTGTTTTAGAGGTTCAACCAATCCCATGGACGTTAGAAAAGGTCAACCCAAAGGTGTCGTTCCACCCATTTACAAATAGTCATATTGTGATAGGAAAGGTCACCTTAGTTGTTTTTGTTTTGATCTTGGAAAAAGTCCTAGGAAGTTTATGTCTATTGTTCCCTTGGTTCATAAATCCCCCACAGGATGTTTCACATCTATTTAGGTTAGGAAATCACTTTTAGAGGCACTAGATTTTAGACAAGTTGATTCCCGTTTGCTTGCACATGATTCTTCTCTTGTCATATCATATAGATGATTGTGTTTGCATGTTTGTCATACGCTAGTTATGCTTTTTGATATCTTTTTGCTGGCATTGTGGCATGTACTTTTTGTATAAATTTTTGTTTTCTTGAATGTTTTTGAAAAATACTAAAAGATTTTAATTTTGATAAAATTTTTAAAAAATTCAAAAAGATTTTTGTTTTTTGTTTGCACCGTTTATGGATGAACACTTAGGATGACCGAGTCACAACATCATTCCATTTCTTATGTGACTATTTGATAGTGTTTTGAGACAATAGGTCAATTCATCCATGTGCTTTATAATGTTTGGAGTCATTAAGAAGTAATTAAGTGTTACTTCCTACATGTTTGACTCATTATTTCCTTTATTGCACACGTGCTCAGATTTGTTTGATTATTGTGCTTGTCTTATCACATGTTGGTTGGGTGTTTTCAATTCAATCCTGTCCTTAAAACGAATCAAGCGCGATAATACTTGATAATAAAGTTGTGCATGTAAGAGCCGTTTGTGAGTTTGTGTGCTTTGTTTGAAAATGGTGAAGGGGTACCAAAGATAATCTTTTATCCTTTGTGATTAAGCCGCCATTTAATTGGACCTAAAAAATTGAGGAATTTTATCATCCGGGGTCGAAAGAGGTTTAAAAGAGCCCGAAAAAATTTAAAGGTAATAAAAAGAAACTCATCCCAATTATGGGCCATTTAGATTTTTGCACCAATTCTCCAAAGTTTGAGAATTTAGTATAACACCTCTAAAAGATAATATATATGAGGGGGTTTGGTTGGAGATTTTATAACGAGTTTGCACGTCCTTGAAAATCTTGAAAAAGCACTAAATAGTTTTGGACGCTATTAGTGTGGAAATCACTTTGACTTTGATTTGTTGATTTGCATAAGACGATGTCATCTAAATTCAACAATTTTTACACCTAAGGATACTTTTGATGTTCATTCGTTAGGAGTACACATATGCCTCGTGCACATATGATTGATTGAGTTGATTTACCTATCGAATGTGTTCACACCCATACATTCCATTTCCATGACTTGGTTGTTTGAGTTTAAAATTAATGGTGTGATTTTTAGTATCTTAATTTTGTATGAAAAATTAAAAAATACAAAAACAGTTTATGAAATTTTTGAGATGTTCCTTTGCATGCACGTAGTTTGATCCATGTTCGCTATGCATTTGATCATGACACTCCATGTTTTGATTTTTTCTTTTTATCTGTCTATTTGGGGACGTCATTAAAAGGGGGAGAAAGAATTACCATGTTTATGGGGGAGTTTTTGCATTATGGGGGAGATTTGATAATTAATGCCTTATTCTTATATCATTTCAAACTCGATGCGTCGCAAAGGTATTTTACTTTATCTCATGTGTGTAGGTACAAAGATTGAAGGTCATGATATTGCACACCCTGATGAGAAAAGCTTTGCGAATTGACGAAGATGTTTGAAGGACAGTTTTGAGGTCTTGCAAATTTATTCATGGGAGGGTAGATTTGTATATGCATTTTTTTATTTGATAATTTGGATGTTTTTATGTATGTACCGGCATAGACATAGGGGGAGATTTGTAAGGACATATTTTTATAAGTCCGTTATTAATTTATTATGTCATATACCACTACACCGTCAAAGAGCTTTAAGAACATTATAGCATCAATGATGGATCTGAATATCAAGTTATTCATCAAAAAGACTCCGCGAAGTTTACTTTGGTAAGGTTTTGTTTTGAATACCTTAACTTTCCACTTAGAGCTTTTGGGATATTTTTACAAAATAGTTTCTAAGTGTTGGAGCGAACTTTTTCGTCAAAATTTGAGAACGGATATTTTTTCTAAGTACTGGAGCGGACATTAAAATATTAATTTTTTGGCACAACAGTCGTTCTAATGACATCTGTATGTCATTCGAACGACATGGCTGTGTCGCGCGATGTCGTTCAAACAACAGCTTTCCTTCGTTCGCGCGAGACCCTTATCTCGTTCGAACGAGATCGATTTTTGCGGTGACGCATTTTTATTATAAATACTAATTAAATGGTATTGTTTTCTTTAAGAAGTCTCAGCATTTTACAGAACATAAAATTTGAAAAAGTAGAATTTTTTTGGCTTCTTCCTTTTAGGGTTTAATCCCTTTTTTGTTTTCAATTCACAAAACTCCCACATGCTTTAGTGAATTGTTTTGGTGTTCAAGAACACAAATTTGCTTTTGTTCAACCTTTGTGGAGAAGGGATATCCCTATTTTATTGGTGGATATCGAGCGTAGTCATTCTGCGTGTGGACGAGCCGAAGACGACGAACCGACACCTGGAGGGTATTTCGCTGTATCTCGTATCTTTGAAGGTTTGCTGAAGACACCGTGCGCTACACTTGTGGGCGATTATCTGGTTATATGTAAGTCAATGTTCTTGTAAATTCTTCAAAGCTCTAGAAATAAAAGGTTTTTCCCTTTGGGGATTTTTTCCTGAATTATTGTGTCACATGCTTTATTTATTTATGGGTTAGCACACGCACACACATAGTTGCATGTTTAGGGGATGGATTGATTTGGGTTATATAGACTCTAATTAAATAAGTGTGCCAAATTGGAATGTTGTGAATTAATTTAAATCGGTATCACACAGCGCATTTATTACGGTTTTTCAAAATTGATAAGGTCTCATCCTTTCAAAATACCTTTTTAGTCTGTTATATGATTAGTTACTTTTTTTAACTTGAGAATTATATCATCAATATTACACTCCAAAAATGTGTTAACTATATTTTGGAAAATGGTATTCATACTCCTTTTGTAAGTGTCCCCTGATTTAATTAATCTAAATGTCATTTTTATCTATTCGAAGGTTCTGAAATTACCAAAATTACCTAAAAGTAGACCATCCACCATAGGCATGATAGCAGGCCCCAAAAATATGTGAACTAATAAGTCTACCAATGGCATTGGGTATTCATCTTTTAAAAGGGCAACATTTAAATTTCTTAAATCAATGCACACTCTTAATTTGACATTTTCTTAATAACTAACATTATGTTAGTGATCCGATCAACATACCTTGATATTATAATGAATCTAGCCTTCAGGATCCTTTCAATCCCCTTTTATCTTTGCTGTGACTTTTAGAGTCATTTATCATGGCAATTATTTGACAGGTTTGTATCCTTCTTTGATTGCTGTCTACATTCAACCAATTTCCTCTCTAAGTAAAGCAACTTATCATATTCCACACAAAAGTAGTCCTTGTACAGATGTAGAATGTCCATAACCAATTGTTGATATTATTTACTAAGGTTGGCACCGATATATGTCGCCTTCTTAGTTTGTTCAGTGCCCAAGTTGACTTTTAACAAAGACTCCGACTAATTTACCATAAGCTTTTTATACTCTACTGGTGAACTTTCTTAATTCACCACTACTGTGAGGATATTCATCCTCTTTTTCTTCTTCGAACACATAATTTCCCCAGTTAATGATCCTTTATGCACTAATTCTTGTACTAAAATCTAGTTCCCTAAATTTATACAACACCATGGCCAAACTTTCATTGGAATTTTCAACATCAATGAGTGCACTATCAATTAACCAACTATTTTATCTTTTTCAGTTAGTCCCATGAAACCAAAAGTTAAATCTTTCTAAGACTCATCTGGGACTTCATATTCTAAAGCTTCTGTAACCAAAGCATTTTCCTTCACAAGTCCTATGTTCTCTTGGTAAAGTACATCCTTTACACAATTTGAGCTAGCGTGGAAGGGAAATGGATCTGCTTCCACATCCTCCATATTCCCATCCTCCTTCATCAAAATAAGTTTATAATGTATGGAAAAAGTAATATATTTATTAGAGTGAATCCAATATCTACCAAGTAAAGCATTGAAGCTTGGGTTGCCTTCAATGGTAAAAAAAGCACTTTTAGATTTCCTAGTGCATACTTCAATATCAATTGGTAGTAAACATGTAGTCAACTTTTTATCTCCAACAAAAATAGAGATTATAATTTGAGTCTGGACTAATTTATCATTTTGTTTATTTATTCTAAAAAATCAGGGAGCATGACATTATATTAACATCATCACCATTATGTATTGATATTTTATTGATTAGAAATCCATTTATCGAATATTTTATAAACAAGGGCTTAATAAGATTAGTTATATTCTTAGTAGGCTATTCGAACCCATATATCAAATCAAGGTCATATACAAACACGTCAAAGTTATGTACCTTTAATTTCTCATATTCATCTAATTTCATTTATGGAACCTCTTGTCCCTCTTCAGCTTCGAACCTCTTTGGGAGGATCATAATTGATTGGCACTTTTTGAGGCAGAGACCTAATCGAGATGAATTGATGTTAAATAATTATTTGATCATGTCCCATAACATCCAAAACTATCACATCTTATTTTTTTCTTCCTCACCAGAAGATCTATCTCTAGATAAACTATCTCCATCCACACTCCTGACATTTTCCAATTTTTTAAGTTTTTTAACTAGCAAGTCTGAAGAAGATTGGTTCCCCTCAGGCTTTCTGTGGAACCTTGGGTTTATCTTAGATGACGAGTAAGAAATCCCTTCTGATCCACTTGGGCGCACAATCTCTGAGGCCTCTTATACCAAGCCTTATATTTTTTCTACATTCTCCTATGTTGAGTGCTAGAGATCATGATGTCTGGATCTCTCTTATTTGATTTGGTGGTTGCACCAAATGCCAAATACCAAGACGTACTTGCTGAGGCTTCATTATTTTTGGCCTCATATTAAATTATTGAGCTTAACTTTAGGTCTTGAGCATCAAACTGACCAGACACTCCTTTTACCAATGGAACTAATTTTGGTATTTTTATAGGCCCTAAAACTCCCAAATACTGGTGTGGTGATGTATTGATAGTTCCTTGGTGTTTTGATATTATCTTGATGATGGTAAGGGCCAGGAAATGACCTCATCTTTCCAAAGTCATTGGCTTAGAGTTCTTCTTGGCCTTGAAACACTTGACTTTATCAATATAGCCACAATCCTATTGACTTTCTACCGTTGTTTCCTCTTTGAAGCAAAAAATTAACAAATATCAATATATTTGTCTCCAAACTTAATGCATAATTATTTCATGACTTTTTGTTTTTGATGAGCAATTTCTTTAGGCTTTGAAGCCTCAAACTTAACTTTTATCTTTATTTTGAATTCCACATGCCCTTTAATTCAAGTCAATTGAATAAATTACATGTTTGTTCCCACTTCTTTCATGTTGGGAGATAGGTCTTCATCACCCCCATATTACTTTCCTCTTTTCCAGTAAACTTAAGTTCCATTCTCCTGATCAACTCTTGAATCTTGTTACCAAAAACATAATCAACATTAGTTGAATAAGAGAAAACATTATGATATCTACAATGGTTTTTTCCTTTAATTTCACTTGGAGTTTTTTCATCACCTGGAAGTTTTAACATTTTGAGTTTTAAGAGATAATCAAAGATTTCATTCGCGTTAGAGATAATAAATGAGTATTTTTTAATCATCCCCTTTGATTATGGGGCATAAGATTCTGTTGTTGAGTTCTTTCGAACCAACAGTTCACAAAATATAGTTTCAGTTACTATATTCTCATCAACGTCTACTTCTAAGTTTGGATCCTTGTATTATGTTTTTAAAGAAGATATGTTTATTTCATGCTCTTCCTCTAAAATTTCTTTATATCAAGATACCTTGATAGCTAGATCCACAAAGTCTTTAAATTTAGTAGCTTCAAACTCTAAATTCCAGCTTATTTTGGTCCAGTTTGACAAATTCATACTCAGATAGGGAAATTTTTGCATTAATTCCAAGCTCTTTTGAATCTATTTATGAAGGGAGTTACCTTTTTCATCTATATTTTGGCTTAGTCCAACCAAATCAGCCATGGAAACTTCTGGTTCAATATTGAAGAATTATGCATGAAACATATCTTCCATCTACTGCTATGTTTATACAATGTTTTTAGGTAGACTTATGAATCGTGAAAAAGTTGTATCAATGAAGGAACTGGAAAATAAATGTAATTAGAGATACTCATTTATTCTAACATCAACACATTGACTAGTGAACTTAGCAATTTGTTCCATAGTGGATTGACTCCCATCTCTTTAAGAAAAGAAAAGTTTAGGAACTTATAACCCTTTAGAAGTTCAACCCTATCTATCCATTTGGGGTATGGATTCCTATACACTAGAGTTTTCACCCCCCAACCCATTGACCCATAAATTTCATATATGAGATCCACATTTTTGTCTCCTAGCACCCCAGTTAACTACTTATTTAGTGGAGCAATATTTTGATTCATTATGGGTGTTGGTTGCACTAATAGTGGCGGAATTTTAGGAGGTACATTTTGTCATATTTGAAAGTTTATTGGTTGAGATGATTGAGGAATTTTATTGTCAGGCCTCTTGTTGTTCACCAACCCATTGAGTTTTTATTCAAACTTATAATTACAGATAATCCCATAGTTCAAAGTTTTTGGTAATCTTTAATTTGTCGTACTTTGATATGGCCTAGTCCTCTCTACCTCCGGGAGGGGTGTTCTTATTGTTGGGTTGTTGTAATCTAACTGTTGTTAAGTGTTAGATGCACTTATACCCTCTGGAGTGTTGTTAACACCTATACCAATAGTCTTTGAAAAATTTCCCATCCTTAGGTTTGTCCCAAAGTTGGTTTCACCTATATTAGGTCAATAATACACAAGATGATAATGATTGGGTTGAGTAGTGGTATTTACACCAATTGGTGGTGCATACCCTTGACCACTGTTCACTAAAACGGTAGGCGTGGAAAACCTATAAGTTACCATTATGATCATGGTATGTTCCTAAGATGATCAAGAGCTAGGTTTAACTAGTTTATTAATTGATATTGGGAATTTAGTGTGCACCAAAAATATGTTTTGTGTGAATATCTTTAGGCCTTGGAGGTGCTGTTAGATTCAATTATTGATTTTGAGCAATTGATCACAACTCATGAATAGTTTCATTCATTGTTTGCTCTGTAGTGGTGATGTGTTGGCTAGTTGAACCAATTCCACCAACATTCTCTGTAAAATCATCACTTTTTCTTATCCTAGTCATGGTAAACAACAATTCAATGCTCGTTTCCCATCGAGCATCCCAAAAATATGTTCTTGTCACTTAGTTTGGTGTGTGTATTTTGATTAATTGCGAGCGTGTTAAGTAAGATTATGGTCTTGCCAACCATTCATTATTGTAGACACCACATTCTAGGCCCCCCTAAGTCTCTCCATAGGTCCATAACACTCCCTCATTCACCATAGAACCCTAGGTCATACTCCAAGTACAAATCTAGATGCACTAGGCCCTCCCATGCCCCGTTTGAATCCGGTGAACTTCATCGTCAGAGAAAAATATTAATGAATCTTCGAAGGGATCTGAATCCCCTTTCCAAGGGTCCATCCTGTGCACAAATTGGGATAACGATTCAGACGAATGGACCATTTTACTACCGAGAATCGATCAATAGGCCACTAGGTGCTCTCGAGCCCCCCGATTTAACCCCAATTAATTTCATCATCAGAGTTAAATCTTAATAAATCCCTTTCCACTTATCTGGCTCGTGCACAAAGTGGCAAAACTATTCGAACGAACGATATATTTTCCCCCCAAAAACCGATCCCAAGGCCACCAGACGCTCCCGAGCTCCTTTTCACTAAAGTCAAATCTTCAGGTCGAACGAGACTGAATGAATCCTCGAAGGGCACTGAATACCCTTTCCAACGGTCCACCTCATGTGCGAATAAGCCTTACGGTACGGACGAACGACCTATTTTACTCTGAAGTGTCACCGGGCGCTTTTGTTCCCCATTTGACCAAAGTCAATTCTCTGAACCATGCGAAGCACTTTAGAACATCTAAATGCCTCGCATAACCTTTACAATAGTCCACCCCTACCTAGATTCGGACTTATGGTTTGGACGAACGATCCATCGCTGTTCGACGATCTCCTGTCCAAAGGACCGATGGGTGCTTTCGAGCCCCGTCTAACCTAAAGTCAACTCCTCAACCTAGGAGCGGCCTAAAGCACTTTAAAAGGTATCTAAATAACCTTTCCAACGGTATACCCGTGCACGATTTGGACTTATGGATTGCGTATTATGACCTTTTTTTTGAAAAAATCTGCACGAGACTACCAATTGGCAGGTCCATTTACCTACTTATCGACAGTGTGTCTAGGGTTGCCTGTCGATAGGCAGGATAAGGACAATTCCAATTGGCATTCCCCTAACCTATATAAGGAGGACATGAGCTCACCTCAAGAGGTACCCCCAAAACATCAACTTCAGTGATCTCAACAACATTCTTCTTGAGTAAGTTAGGTTTCCTTGTTTGAAACATTCTCCACCTTTATTCCCATCACTTTCACACCCACTTTAGTAAAAATTATTCTACATAATTCACCCACTTGCAAGGAAGCTCATTAACAACCAAGATCAATCTCCAAGTCTCCAAATATGGTCCAAACACTCTTCTCTCTCTTAAAATATCTTTGTTTTCGCATTAGTTATATAAGTTCTTAATTTAGCTTTTGATTTAGATCATAAACATATTAATCTTCAATCCTATATTAGTAATAGAGCACACAATATATTTTCTACAAAAAAAAATAAGAAAAAGAGGGTTAAACCTATAAATTCCAACGGGATTTTCACCACATTCTTTCAAAACTAAAAACACCTTTTCCTTACACACACATATAATAAAATACCCATTTAAATTTATGGGATAAACCCCACCTTCAAGTCGCATGCGAACTACGTGGACTTTGATGCCTTTATAGGCTACCTAAGCGCCTCAGGATAAAACTCGAGACTCAAGTCCCGTTTTCCTATTTTTCATCCTTTTCCTGTTTTATACATATATTATTTACATATATCATACTTGTTATTCATACTCGCATATTATCTGACACATATTATCATTTCATCATAACGATCAATATCTCGATAAGTGCACACATCATGTTTTTAATTATTATTTTGGGAACATTCCTTTGGATGACCTCATTCCATCCGTTCCATGATGCGAGTCGAGTGATTCTGATCTCCACTTATATATACACGCGCACACTTCATGGAGAAATTAAGAAAAATAGTAACATAAGCCTATAAGAGACTGAAAGGGTAGGATGGGTGGGTAACGCCTTCCCATTTCGTAACTTATCCCCCGAACCTCTGATCTAATGTGTTTCGCAAGTATCAATTTTTATTTAATGCCATTATCTCGAGGCAACAACATGTTCTTTTACCTATATTGTGCAAAATAGGCTGGCGACTCTATCTCTTTACATCACCCCACATCGAAGACGGCTGAAGAGTTCCTAGAAAAAGGGGCGCGAGACCTTCTTTCTGTCCCTCTCCACTGCGAGTGCACGAGCGATGACCCCTGAGATGGAGGAGAAGAACTGCGGAGGGATGGCCACAATGGCGACTTCGCTGGGGACTTGTTTACTTAATAGGGCTAGAATGTGTTTGCATGGGTGTTATCATTTTGTTCTTGTGTGCATAGCAGCGTATGCACCTATCTGTATGTTCCCCTTTCTCCTCTATCACTTCTTATATGTATCTACCTCATGTTTATATCACTCTCACTAACTTTTCACTTCACACACTTATAGATACTCTCCATGTATACCTCACACTACCTACACTTGTATATATGGTCACTTATATCCACACATTTATCACACCACTTAGAATATCCATTCCTAGGTGTCACTAGCACACATATACACTTATCACACTTACCCATGTACACTTGTATATATCCATGCTCACTCGTACTTATCACACACCCCTTGTAGTTGATCCATGCTTAGGTTCACTACTACACACTCACTTGTAGATATTTACACATCACACACTCTCATATGTATCCATGCTTACTGTAATCTTCATGCTCCATCCTATATTTACTTTTCATGATATTTGTAAATTTTTTCTTATTAGTATAGTGCTCATCATTCCAAATAAAATACTCTCTCCATAATATACTAATAATGAATTATTCATTCTGCACACTACATCACCAAGAGCATGGCTATTGACCAAAATTTTATCCCGTAATGGGGGTTCACTTTGTGATGGGCGCTAGTTCGGAAGGTCGTAGTTAGCTTAAGAAATTTAACTCTCACCTTCCATTGGCCTAATACCTTAGATGTATATCGAATAATTCCCCGCATTGTATCGCTTGACCGAACTCACGACAGGAGGTATATAACAGGGAAATCGTTAACATATGTTGAGTATATCGAATTCTCTTTCACACGAACTGTCCCCACGAGGTATATAGTGAGTCAATTCATGTACAATCAGGTATATCAAATGGATTGTCAACACGTACCTATTTCCATCAAAAGAAAGACTTATATAGTGGAAGTCATGCCAAAGGGGGAACCTTTTCACTAACCCAACAACTGCATACCCTCATATAGGCATCAAACCTAGGGCACTCATATTTAGTTTATTGATTACTACACGAAACTCTCTCGAAATGTTGGGATGGCATGCCACCTAAATTTTCTCGCGATTTTGTCTTTTTTTTTAAATGGGAACCTATACACGAGCCTGACAACAAGTCAAACCTTATTTTACTTTTTTTCAAATCCAATTTTTCCCAGGCTTGAGTCCCATCCTACAATTACTTTTGCATTTAAGTAAACCTGATATAAGTGAGAACATAAACATAATAATAATCATGCTGAGACTCTCCTCTCGTTTTTCCTTCATTCTTTACCAAAAGTCTCAAAAACATTTTTCCTCCTTCTCATCAATTTACCGAAAAACATTTTCCCCTCCTTTTATCAAAAAATACCAAAAACATTTTTGTCCTCCCCTTTCCAAAAGGTGTAAATTTTTTTTTTCTCTTTTTAAATAATTTTTCCTTTTCTCTTTCAAAAATAAATTCGAATCATTTTACTTCTCAGGTCGATCGCATACCCAACCCTTGACGTGGCTCCCTATTAGCTTTGGTCTTCCATCAAACCGCTCCATAGCTCCGTCAATTATCTTGCTACTTCCTCCGAGTCTAGAATACACCTTCACCAACCCTCCATGGAGAACACAGACCTATTACCGAATGTGAAGCCTGATTTGATGACACTCTTATGCCAACTTATCGCCAAGATTGATACCGTTCAGTGTGACTTTCTTGAGATACATTGGAACCGAATCCCTGTTCCTGAGGACACTGAGGTCCTCTTCCCTCGTGCTATGGATCCACCTGTACCTGGGCTTGTTTGGGTCCCAGAAGAATATCAGAATGTTCCATATGCGCCTCCTGCCAATGGCCCCCCACCAGCTCAACTCCCTATGCTAAATCTTGCCCAACCAGGGGCTAACCTGCTAGAACCTGTTGATCCGAAGGAAGAAGTGTTAAATAAGGTCAAGGAGGAAATTAAGTTTTTATCCAAGAAGTTTGACCAGGTTCGAATCTGTGAAAACTAATGGCTTATACCCATATGTCTCCCTACCCTAAAGCAAGGCTGTCGAAAAAGCTCAAGATGTCTAACATTGAGAAGTTCGGGGTAACATGCCCCCAATTGTTCATATTTGAATCTACTACCGATCCATGACTCTACTATGATCCTCTAAGGAAATAATGGCCCGGATGTTCCAACAGAATTTGACGGACAACGCTCTTCATTACTTTTTATCCCTCGAGGAATCCAGAATTAGTAGTTGGGAGGATGTTGCCCGTGAATTCATGTCACAGTACAAATACAACAAGGAGTTGGAGGTTATACGTTACGATCAAGAACTTCTCAATCATAACCCTGGAGAAACTGTCAGTAATTTCGTGGCAAGATGGAGGGATAAAGCGGCCACTATGATCAAACTACCTTTCGAAGATGACGAAGTTAGTATTGTGAAGAAAAAATTCTTACCCTATGTCCAAGCGATGATAGGAGGACAACATTACCCAAAATTTTGAGATCTCTGAGAAATAGGAGTGGAGATTGAGGAAAGTATTTCCAAGACAGAAGCTGAGCAAAAAAAAGTATCCAAACAGTTCACTCCAAGAAAAAATAAGAAGCCTGCTATAGTCTCGACCATCAATAACATCTCTCAGCTTGCTACCTCTTAGGAGCAAGAAAGATATGCTAGTTCATTAAGAAAAGAATACACCGAGCTCCATGCTCCCCTCTCTAAAGTCTACCAATCCTTGTTAAGCTTAAATCTCATCAAACCTTTGGACCCTCGTATGCTTCCAAGTCAACTTTCCAAAAATTTAAAACTCAACGCCCATTATGATTTTCACCAAACTGCTGGCCATACCACTAATCAGTGCTTCTATTTTCGAAATGTAATTCAAGGTTTAATTAACTGGGGTATCATCTCCCCATTGGCCCATCCTAACCCCAACACCATTCATAACCCACTTCCAAACCATACAAATTCCATCTTCCTAGAGAATGACCCAAAATTCGATCCATATATCCAGATTATTCCCAATAAAGCACCCATCATACACACAGTTTCACCTAAACCCCTTAAAGTGTATCCATATTTTCTTTTACACCCTATATGTTTTACCGATCAATCTCTATCACTTATCACGAGATAGTCTATTGCCATTCGTACGCAGTTCGTAGGGAAGGATATGGAAATGCCATCCATATTGAACCAACTTTTAGTGTTTGGGATAAAATTGCCCATTGACTATTAGAAGTTCAGCACCATATTCACAAGTGCCCGAAAGTGGGCTCGAGATTCAGATAATTAGGTGGTACCCATCGATGAAGTCAATTTAGATGATGCAGTATAGATTATGACTGACATATTCTGATAAAACATGAGATTTGCAGTATATTCGAGTTATTCGATGACTTAAAGCTACATGTGCTGTTATTCCCTTCACTTCTTCACCTCCTCGTTGTGTGGGAAGATCTATATGAAGAAGACGTTGAGGTTGTGGAATGAATTGAATTTTCGTGGCAAGAAGACATCATTGCCACCAGATGGGGGGACGAGTTTGATATCTCAGACAAAGAACCAAGCCAAGGAAATGTTAGTCCGATAATCAGTATATATGGGATGATATCTTTGAAGATCTGCTAGGGGAAATCAATAAAGTGGTCATACAACCCGGAATAGATTAAGAACTAGGGTTTCTATTTTTCCCTTCCCCCGTAAATCATATGACCAGATATGGGAGGCACTACTAGAGTCCAATTCCTCAATCATTAGGGATAGATAAAGGGAAGGGAGTTTGTTAAGGAACTCCCCATGCTAGAAATAACCATAGAGGAAAGCAAGATGCTCGACCAACTCAAGAAAACTCAAGCCAACATCACCTTATCGGGACTCTTTATGTCTTCCCAGCTACACCGAAATGCTTTGATAAAATTACTCATCGGGCCCATAGTCCCTTATTCCACCACTCTAGAAGAAGCCATGAACCTGGTTGGGTCTCTGACCACTACTATATTTATTTCCTTCCCTGAAGAAGAAATACCAAATTTTCTTCCTAATCATAACTATGCTCTCAATATCTCCATTGAGGTGATGTGCAAAATAGTCCCGCTCTCACTCATCAATAACAGATCAACATTTAATGTTTACCCGTTAAGAACCCTCAACTGCCTGGGTTTGAAAGTAAGCGACCTTTCTCTAACTTTTTCCGCATTGTGCGCTTATGACATCACTCTCTAAGAGGTGATGGGATCCATAACACTCATAATAGGGGCGGGACCTATAGATCCCGTTACTAAGTCTCAATTTATTTACATACCCGATTGTTCAATCTATTACTTGGTCAACCCTAGCGTAACAACATCAAGGGGTATCTTCCTCTCTCCATAAAAAACTGAGGTTTTTCTCTAAGGGGCAGAGGTCATTACCAACTTGGAATACGATGACAGTACTGAGAATTCCAGAACAAGCAATCCGGTACTAGAAATACAGCATGGGGTGAATGACATGCTTATTTTTGACTTCCGAGCCGAACCTCTTCCACTCTCAGCGGGGATGATTTCAAAGATTAGGTCTGTCCAGAGCAAAACCCTTACGATAATTTCAACGTAATACAAATGTTCAATAATATGCACTTCATTCTCCAACTGGGGTAGGGACGATAACAACAGGGGATACTAGAACCCATAGTCCTGAAGAAAGCCTTTCCTCCATATGGCATGCGTTATCAGCCGTCGTCAGAGGAACTCAGAATGCTCTACCAACCTCGATTGAAGAGAAGTTTAAAAAGTGCCAAGACTATTTTGGGGGATTCCTTGAATGAAATATGCGTCAAAGAGGGTGAAGATTTTCTCTTTTGTGGCTTTTCCAAACCATGGTATGATCATGTGGACAAGAAGATGAAGCCTAGGATACAGATCTTCTTTCAAGACAGTTACTCCTGGGCCGAAGACTGCCAACAACCTCTCACTCAGAAAGGTGTAGCCATTACTAAAGTTTTCATAGGAAGTGACTCTAAAGACTCATTGAATATGCAAACACTAGGGCTGACACTCTGTATTATCCACTCAAGCGCCTCCTTAACTGGAATGCTATACCAGTTCCTCCTGCTAAAATGAAACCCAACCCATATGTTTATCCTATATATTCCTTTTTTGTTATTCCTCATTTTTTTGATAATAATCTAATCGATACCTCTTTTAATGAGGTTCTCAATGCTATTTTTCCTAAGAATGAAATGAATGAAGACTTTGAGTAACTTGTTGTGACTTATATTAATTGTCTTGATTCTAATCAAACTCTTGATGACGATGATTTTATAAATGAATAATTCTTAACTAATCTTAATAAGGTTACTAACAAACAACATAATCGTATTCAAATTAATGAGGATGAAACTGTTGTTATCAATCTCGTTTCTAGTATCCAATGATACGAGATTACGATAGGGTCCACCCTTGATGATCATGAGCGCGTGAAACTCGAAGAACAACGAAGGAATTTATGGATGTCGTTTCATGGTCTTACAACGACATGCCCGACATTGATCTCGCGATTTCTCAACACGAGATCCCAATCCTTCCAGAATGCAAACTGGTCAAACAAAAATTGCGAAATCTCCTCATTAAATGGTTGCTAAATGTTAAATTAGAGGTGATCAAACAGTTGAATGTAGGATTCATCATGGTAATTGAATATCCCACATGGCTAGATAACATTGTACCCGTGTCGAAGTCAGGAGGGAAAGTCCTCATGTGCGTCGACTATCGAGATTTTAACAAAGCATCTCCAAAAGATGATTACCCACTGCCCAATATCAACATGATTGTGGATAACACGACCAGTCATGCTCTCCAGTCCTTCGTTGATGGGTTTTCCAGATATAATCAGATCAAGATACACCTGATCATCAAGAAAAAACAACATTCATCACCCCTTGAGGAACATTTTGTTACACAGTATGCCAATCGGGATGAAGAATGCAGGGGCTACCTATCAAAAATTGCTAAAACAATCTTAAATGATCTGATACACAAAGAGGTCGAGGTTTACGTGGATGATATGATCATTAAGTCTAAGACTCGAGAAGGTCATGTTACCGCCCTTTGAAAGTTCTTCAAACGACTATGGCGATACCAGATGCGGCTTAACCCTTAAAAATGAGTTTTTGGCGCCACTAAGGGAAGGCTTTTGGGATTCAAGGTTAGCGATAAAGGAACTGAAGAAGACCTTGCCAAACTGAAAGCTATACTCAAAATATCAATGCCCCGAACGGAGAAAGAAGTGTAGGGATTTTTAGGAAAATTACAGTATATCGGCCGGTTCATCAACCAGTTGACTTAGATTTATGAACCCATCTTTAAATTCCTCCGAAAGGATTCCACCAAAATTTGGAGTGAGGCTTATTAGGAATCCTTTGACAAAATCAAGTTGTACCTTACCCGACCTCCGGTGCTCATGCCACCGCAGCTTGGTATTTCTCTACTCTTATACCTGATTGTAACCTATACTACAGCTGGGGCTCTGCTAGCCCAATACCTCAAAGAATCCCGCAAAGAAAGGGCCATTTACTATACCGGTCATAAATTGTCCAGGTACGAAGTCAACTACACTGCCTTGGGGAAATCACGTGTCACCCTTGATTGGGTCACAAAGAAATTATGGCACTACATGCTCACTTTTCCCATCAGACTTGTATCCCAAATGGATCCTATCAAATACCTGCTTGAGAAACCTACCTTGTTTAGTCGAATGGACCGATAGTTGATGCTCCTAGCCGTGTTTGATATTATATATGTCACACAGAAATCCATGAAAGGGAGATCCATCTCTTAATACCTTGCTGACTACCCCATAGAAGAAGCCGAGGTTTTGATATCCGAATTCCTGGGTAAAGATACCGTTTGAACCTCTCAGGAAGACCTCCGGTGGAAAATGTTCTTTGACGGTGTTGCCAAGAAAAAAGAATATGGTATTAGGATACGCATGATAGACCCTGATGAGTGTCACAATCCCATTGCCATCAAGCTATATTTTCCCTGCACCAATAATATGACCGAATACGAGGCATGTATTGTAGGCCTCAAAGTCACTCTCAAGAAAGGTATCCAGTGCCTATATGTCTACGGGGACTCTGCCCGTATCATTGGCTAAATATTTAAAATATGGAAAGTCAAGGATGAAATACTATTACCCTTCCACGCCCACCTAGAAGAGATGGCCTCCCAGTTTCGAGACATCACTTTCCACTACTTGCCCCGAGCAAGGAACAACTTAGCCGATGCTCCTTCAACTCTCGGCTCCATAGTCGACATGCCCGAGGGAATAACAATGGACCCCTTTATAGTCCAAAAATAAGCTAAACTAACCCACTGCTACCATATTAAGCTCGTCACAGAAGAGGATTCTGATATAGCCAAATGCTAGTACTACGATTTTGGCATTTCCTTAAGCATGGTAGATACCCCCAAGATGCCAACAAGAAAGATCGAGTGACTCTTCGCAAATTGGATACCCAATACATTGTCTGTGATAAAGCACTATCAAAGAGAAACTTCGATGGAACCCATTTACACTGCATCGCAGGGGCTGACTTTGAAGAAATGATGAAGAAGATCCATAGTGGGGAATGCGAACCCCACATGAACGACCATATGATCGCTAAGAAGATTATACCGTAAGGTTATTATTGGACCACCATGGTTCAGGGTTGTACCTCCCATGTCTGGAGATGCCTTAAATGCCAATAGTTTGCCAATATCTAGCACCTGCCTCCTTGAGAATTATAAAATATGACTTCTACCTAGCCGTTCTCCACATTGGTCATTGATATCATAGGGAAAGTCACACCTAAAGCTTCCAATGGGCACGAGTTCATCCTGGTTTCCATTGATTACTTCACCAAATGGGTCAAAACCGAGTCATGTGCAGTATTGAATGCCAAAAAAGTAGCCAATTTCATCTGAAAGAACATCATCTGCCGATATAGGGTTCCGCATGAGTTAGTGTTAGATAACGGGTTACATTTTGAGGCTCACAAAATTCCACAATGAGTATGGAATTTAGATATTCCCCCTACCAACCACAAACCAACGGTTCAGTGAAGTTTCCAACAAGAACCTCAAAGCAATCATTAGTAAAATGATCGAAGGTTGCCAAGACTGGGCTGTTCTGATTCCTTACATCCTCTGGCGCTACCGCACTTTAGTCTAAACATCTACTAGGGCTACCCCTTACTCTTTGGTATACAGCATGGAAGCAGTCCTACCCGTTGACCTAGAAATATATTCATTATGTATTTTTCTTGAGAGCAAAGTCAATGAGGAAGACTGGCATCAAAACTGTTTTGACGAGTTGTCACTATTAGATGAGAGGAGGTTAAAGGATCTATATGATATAAAAGGGTGACATCTTTGGATAGCGCGATCATTCAACCAAAAAGTCAAGGAACTTGGTGTCCGAGAAGGGGACTTGGTCCTCAAAGAAATCATAGAACCCGTTTGGACCCCAGAGAGAAATTCAAGATAAATTGGAGTGTCCCTTATATCGTGAAGAAGATCCTATCCGGTGGTGCCGCTATGATCACTGACCTTGACAAATAAGAGATGGTGCATCCAGTCAATCTGGATCATCTTAACAAGTTCTACCCTTAGTCTAAAATCTCGATGCACCACAAATCCTCTCATACCCCTTTTATTCTAAAAAAAATTCTTCATTTCTCTCTACTCAGAACTACGTGGGGCCTGATCCTCTAACAAACCTTTTTGCTGTCAAGATGAATCTCATAAAATTGTTAAAACCACTACAGGTATGTAGGCATCTCATACACTTGACAGGGGCACGATCCCCTTTTCTTTTATAAAATGCTATTCTTTTCTTACCTTCGAGAATGACAGTTCGTTTTATCATTTATGTGAATAAAAGGATTATATATGCCTTAGTGATTGGTATAGATAGTTTAAATGTAAAAATCATAAAGGACACAACAATGTGACTAAAATTCTCATTTGTATTCCATAATGGGAAAATTTGGTACAATTACATGAATATCAGCATAGGGAGTCAACTATCCCTCCCGCTAACCAAACTACCCCTAAAATAAAATAACCCAAACCTTCTCAAACTAATTCCCACAAACTAAACATAAACTAAACACATCTCCATCGTAAAAGCTACCCATATAAACACCAGCTTCACAAAGACCCTGTCTGTAGCTGTCGAAAGACTGGACTCTATCATAATCTGCTCCTTGAGGCCCGTAAACTTCCCCTGCTTGGTTGGTATGCTGAAGGTGACCCATGTAGAGATAAGCTCGGACTAGCCTAGGGAAAACCACTACACCCGGTCCATAGAGTCAAACATGATGAACCATCTAAATCTGGTCTCATCCGCCAAGATCTTAGCCACTAATCTCTTCCACATACATTTTATATAATCTCTAGAATCATGCTAAGCCCTGTCAACAGATTTAGAAGGACAGGTTAACGACCATTGATTCTCCAACATAGAACCCAACCGCATGCGCAAGCCTTCAGTCAAATCCTCTACATGAAAGAAATCCAGCATATAGGGGGGATCAATTTACTCCCATCCGACTTGACATAGTAGCTTCCAGGGAAAATAAAATGAGGTATGTCAAAGGTTAACTAATCGAAAATACTGGTATTCCCCCAGTTCCAGAATGGTCTGTAGCTCGCCCCACCATGGCACTGACCAATGCAGTCATCGAGATCCGTGCTCCATGAAGAAGTTTATTCAGTTTTCTGTGAATGGGCCAAAGCTGATGAAATATCGAGTAAAGAAATTTGTCATATCTTCCAAGGGATATTCAGGAGGGACCGCCAAACGGAATCTCTTAGCCAACCACTTGAACATCATAATCGAGCTTCCTCTTAGAAAATCAGACCGACTTTCCCGCTAAACATATAGACCATTCAAGCACTCTGCTATTATCACCTCCATATGATTGCGACAATATGACATCCACGCTAAAAGTCCACCATCAGGTCCCCAATCACCAGCAGTAGTTTTGAAGTTAATCCCAGGAAAACAACTCTGGCATGGATCGCATCGTTGAAATCCCGTAGAAGCAAATAATACAGGATAGCTGGGAGAGAGATCATTCCCCTAGTGACCAATGGCCGAGCCGTCGAAGGAGTGATGTGGAGAAATCCAGCTAATAGCTCCTGGGGAGACCGAGAGAATTCAGACATAGCTGCCGCCATGCTAGGATTAATCCCTAACATTGCTGAAAACTCCTCATAGGTCGAATAGAACTCGTCCAATCCAAAGTGGAAAACATGATCCTCTAGATAGCAAAATTGCACCGCCGTTACCAGCATGTTTTAGTCGATGGTCCGATTGCGTAACAAAGAGACCCGAATATAGCTAAAAGCGTTGTAATCTACATTGTATAGACACATGGATTCCAGGCTCTTAAGATATCAAGCGAATTCTGCACTCATGGGAAGGGACATTTGGGAAATAATAAGACAGAAGTCAAAAAACAAACAAAAAAGAAAAGAAAATGTGAGTGGGCAGAAATCCTCACCATCTTACCATCTTTTATACATGAAAAACATGGGCTAAACAACAAGAAATCTGAGAAACCTGAATAAATACTTCCCCCACCAAGTACTTTGTAGCTGTATAAAGTGCAATCAAAGCCTTAGGGTGATTTGACTAGAATCATCTGGAGATAGGCAGGACAAGGGGTTTGCCAATCGACACCCCCTTATTTTAGAAAAATACTTTCCTTTTTTGTCAAAATTAAAAATCTAAAAAAATAAATCCTTATTTCAAAAACCCTGGGTTGTTTCTTACTATTTTTACTCATCCTTTCTCAAAATAAATCTTCTCTCAAGTTACTTAGTAAAATAACCCATCCGTTTTATGGTCTCAACAACAAAGTAAAACATGTATGTAGAAATAACTCATTTAAATCAAAGATAAATAAAAATATCATTCATTTTATATATACTGCCATTTGCATCATTACATTTTTTTAGAAAAAGAAGAAAAATAAAAAAGGGAAAAAAAACAATGAGACTCAGCCCGAAACCCCCAAATCACAATCACAATCTCTCTCTCTAAGACCCCCATCCCTACGGCAAGTGCGCTTCCCATGGCGACGAGTTGTGGAACCTCCACTCCCCGATCCCGATCCCTACGAAGAAGTAGATAGCACCAAACAAGAAGGAACCTGAACCGAGTCCCTAATGTAAGCAGTCGTGGAGGCCACCCAGTGTCGAATGTACCTAAGCTAAGTAGTCGACACCCAAACATGCTGCAGATAAAGAAACAAAAACAAAAGGCAAATCAATCAGTCCAAAGAAAAGAAAAAGCCAGACAGGGATAAAGAAAGAGAAAAGATATATATCCGACTGAAGGACATCCTCCATCAACCCCAACACCCCCATATGCTCCGCATTAGGGCGGTGATGTATGCATAGCGATCCCCTTCCAGCCAATCGGTAATTGTAGGAAGGCGGATCAAGTTGAATGAAAGGAACCTTTGCTGCCGCTACCGATGACGACACACCACTTGTGTTATGGGCGAACCCTACTATCCTATTAGTACCCATGCACAAAGCCATAGGAGTCAGAGGCATGTTCACCACATCATGGATACAAGAAGGCATCAACCAGCTTGTCAAAAAGTCGAGATAGTCATAGCTCACCACCGTATCTGTATAAGATGAGTATGGATCACCGACTATCGCCATCGCCCTAGCCTCCTTTGACTTATCCCATACCTTCAGAATGTACATTCGAGGGCATCGCTGGTGGGACCTCCACCTCATCCTCCATAATCTGTCGAACTACTTTCTCCCCTAAATACTAAGAATAGCCGAACTCGTGAGCTAGCAGTCGGCGCATTTGTGTATATACCTGTAATTCCCAAGAAAGATCAATATTTGTGCAATAAAGAAAATGCCAAAAAAATATTCAAATGAAAAAAGGTAACAACATGGTCGCTCATTAAGGTGTTTAAATATTAACGCACCATCGACAAAGAAAGAGACTGCTTTGATCGCCGGTTGGACTTCCACCACCGGTAAAACCGACAGAAGTCCCCCACCTCCTCATCTTGTAAGCCTATAAAACGGGCATTGAGCCCGATCACGTCATAAAACCATGTCTATAGAAAGAAATGAATCAGCATAAGAAGAAAATTAAAAGGAAATGAAAGAAAATACATAGAGAGAAATGCGAGAATTACCTCCAGAATGTACATGCCTCCCATAAAAGTCTGTCGACAGCACCGACTAAAAGCATCCAAAGAAGAATAAAGGGTTGCCAAGGTCAGGCTCCCCCAGTCATAAAGAGGGATATTCGAAAATAACCTCAAAAATGGTGAAAACCATAGGTGGATGACGTCGCTAATCGACGCCACCAAAAAACCTCCCAATCAAAGAAGAATGAATAAATGGGCCATCTGCCGTACCTGCAGCCCGTCCATCTCATCGATCCTTCGGCTAAAAAATAACTCCCAGAGAGAAAAAATGCGGATCGAATCATCAAAGACTATCCTCTCCACATTTCCCAATGCAACCCCAATCGCCTCAGGTGTCACCCTCAAAGATCATTCCACCTCTATTTGCACACCCTCGTAGATAATCTCGAGTAGCTGTTAAATATCGATGTGAATCACCGTCATCTCCTCGAATCCAAAATGAATGGTGTGGGTCGTGCCCCACCACCTCTCGACAAGCGCCCACAAAATAGCCGTAGAGTGCGGCATGCTATCCAAAGAAGATGCCAAGCGCCCAAAACTCATAGAGGAAACTATCCCGCTCACCACCGCCGGAAGGTGCTCCCACACATCCTTAAACCTCGTCATCCTTCGGGAACGAAAGCTCGTAGAAGCTATGTCAGTCTGCCAAAAATCAACAAAGGAACCTTTTGTCAACTCAAGGAAACAAAGAATAAAGAAAAGAATGCCAAACATCATTGACACTTACGTAGCCACTAGGGTTTCTCACCCTGGACGATCAATGATGTAAAGACTTGCGCAATAGAAAATGATCATCAGTAACTGGCTCGAACAGCTTGAAGGAATTTTCGTTGCCCAATGCCAGGGGCACCCTAGCTCGCCACACTAGGTTTTCCCTATCATCGACACCCAACCACACAACGTGGGTCGTGCTATCTGAAAAATCTTCCATTTCTAAGACTCGAAGAAGGAAAAGGCTTGGAAATGGATATTAGTAAGAAAATACAAAATATCTGAATGCTAGTAACTGTGAAAAATGAGAAGAACTCACCCCTTTTTATAAGAGTCCAAGGTTCATGCCGATTGGCAGTCCCCTGACACCCACCAATCGGCACTTCCTCTTTCTGTCCCCAAGGCAACCCAAAAGACCATGCCATTGCCAAATGGCAAGCCGGTCGGACCCCCCTGGAAATTTTGTACAAAGAAATCCCAAAAAATTCCATAAATTCTCCAGAAAATTCTTGAAATTGCCAAATAAATATTCGAACATTTATTCACCAAGAAAAACATTTTTCAAAACCTCAAAATCCCCCACCAGATTAAAACCACACTCCTATCCCCAATTTAACCCTAGAATGACACACCCACATCCTCAGATTCTACTACAATTCCCCAATGGAATCCCAGAACCTCAAGTCATCAACTATCTCCACAGTGGAAATTCCAAATCCAACTTCCCCAATGGAGCTATAAGCCAATCGAATATCTCTTCGACAGTATATCAGAGAAATACAATCCCCAACGGGACCAAAATCAATTGCTTCCCCATCAGGATTACATAGTTACTTCCCAAATCCCTAGTGGAATTTCCAAACTAAGTATATCTCCTCTTATACATGATCCCTAGGCAAATGTCTTCCCCAGTAGAATCTCAAAACAAAAGAAAAAAAAATTGCAAGTATAAAAGACTCCCCAGAAGAGAAACCCCAACTTTAGGTCCTTAGAATTGGCCTCGACCCCTAGAATTGGTCGCCTCTACTTTAGGTCCTCAGAATTGACCTCGACTCGCATAATTGGCCAACCCAACTTAGGTCCATGGAATTGAACTCGACCCGCAGAATTGGTAGCCTCTACTTTAGGTCCGAAGAATTAACTCGATCTACAGAATTGGTCGCCTCTACTTTAGATCTTTATATTTGACCTCAACTTGCAGAATTGGTTACCTCTACTTTAGGTTTGCAAAATTGACCTCGACCCATAGAATTGGTCGCCTCTACTTTAGGTCTACAAAATTGACCTCGACCGCATAATTGGTCGCCTTCACTTTAGGTCGTCAGAATTGACCTCGACCTGCATAATTGGTCACCCCAACTTTAGGTCCTCATAATTGACCTTGACCCGTATAATTAGTTATCCCCAACATTACCTTAGGTCCTAAGAATCGACCTCGACGCTCTAAAATGGTCATCCTCATCACTTTTATTGACTTCTTTCCCATAACATTATGTGGTGTCTATTCGATGGCTTTCACTTATTCCAAGCTCACTCGTCGAAGGTCTCTGTAGACACCACATTATAGGACCCCTTAAGTCTCTCCTTAGGTGCCTATCACTCCCCCATTTCACCATAGAACCCTACGTTATACTCCGAGTACCGATTTAGAGGCCACCGAGCACTCTCGGGCCCCGTTTGACTCCGATTAACTTCATCGTTAGAGAAAAATATCAATGAATATTCGAAGGGCCCTAAATCCCCTTTCCAACATTTTTCCCCATGTATAAATCGGCATAACAGTTAAGACGAACGAACCATTTTACTATTAAAAACTAATCTGAAAGCCACTGGACACTCTCGGGCCCCGATTTGACCCTAACTAACTTCATCATCAGAGCGAAAGCTCAATGAACCTTTGAAGGGGGTTGAATACCCTTTCCAATGGTCTGCCTCGTGCATAAAATGACATAACCATTTGGACGAACGATCTATTTTCCATCAAAAATTGATCCAGATGCCACCAGACGCTTTCAGGCTCCATTTAACCAAAGTCAACTCTTCAGGTCGAATGAGACTGGATGAATCTTTGAAGGGCACTGAATACCAATTCCAATTATACACCCCATGCACGGATCAATCTTATGATATGGAAGAATGACCCGTTTTACTTCGAACGATCACCGAGCGCTTTCAGGCGTTTCACTAAAGTCAACTCTCTGAACCTAGCGAAGTTCATTGGAACATCGAAGTGTCTCGCATAATCTTTCCAATAGTCCACCCTGTGCAGAATTCAGACTTACGATTTGGACGAAAGATCCATCCTCGTCCAACGATATCCTATCAAAAGTACCAATGAGCGCTTTCGATCCCCATTTGAGAAAAAGTAAACTATCGAACCCGAGAAAATTCTAAGGATTCTCAAAGGTATCTGAATAACCTTTCAACCGGCATTCCCCGTGCATTATTTGGACTTAAGGATTACGTTTTAGGATCATTTTTCTAAAAAAATATGCATGAGACTACCAATTGTAAAGTCCACTTACCTGCCTATTGATAGTGTGTCTAGGATTACCTGCCGATACGCCAGACAAGGACAATGCCAGTCGACAGTCCCCTGAACCTATATAAGGAGAGCACGAGCTCACCTCAAGAGGCACCCAAGAAAAATCAACTTCAGTGATCTCAATAACATTCTTTTTTAGTCAGTAAGGTTTCCTTATTTGAAACCTTTCTCAACCTTTCATTCCCATCATTTTCACACCTAATTTAGTAAAAATCCTTCTACAATCTTCATCCACTTTCAAGGAAGCTCATCAACAACCAAGATCAATCTCCAGGTCTCCAAAGAAGGTCCAAACACTATTCTCTCTCTTTAAATTTCTTTATTTTGCATTAGTTATATAAGTTTTTAATTTAGCTTTTACTTTAGATCATACACATATTAATATTCAATCCTTTATTAGTAATATAACAAGTAATATATTTTCTACAAAAAAATCAAAATAAGAAAAAGAGGGTTACACCTATAAATTCCAACTGGATTTTCACCACATTCTTTCAAAACAGAAAAACACCTTTTCCTTACACACACGTATACTAAAATCCCCGATTAAATTTATGGTATAAACCCCACCTTCGTGTTACATGCGAACTATGTGGACTTTGAAGCCTTTATAGGCTACGTAGGCATCTCAAGCTCAAAACTCGAGACTCGAGTCCTATTTTCTCCATATATTATTTACATATATCATACTTGTGATTCATACTTGAGTCTAATCTGACACATATTATCGTTTCATCATAATGATAAATATCTCGATAAGCACACATATCATATTTTTAATTATTATTTTGGGAACATTCCTTTAGATGACCTCATTCCATTCTTTCCATGATGCGAGTCGAGCAATTTCGATCTCCACTTATATATACATGCACACACACTTCACAACGAAATTAAGGAAAATAAACGTAAGCTCATGAGAGATACAAAGGGAGGGATAAGTGCCTAACACCTTCCCATTCCGTAACTTAGCCCTGAAACCTCTGATCTAATTGGTTTCACAAGCATCAGTTTGCCTTTGATGCCGTTATCTCGAGGCGACAATATGTCCTTTTGCCTATTTTGTGCAAAATAAGTTGGTGAATCTATCTCTATGCATCACCCCACATCAATGATGACCGAAGCGTTCCTAGAAAAAGGGGCACGAGATCTTCTTTTTCTCCCTCTCCACTGCGCGTGCACGAGTACCGACCCCCGAGACGGAGGATAAGAACCGTGGAGGGATGGCCATAATTATCTTAGCCATGTGATAATCAGACAATTGTGTACCATTTGATGCTTCAATTAAGAGGACTTGTTCTTCCCTTTTGTAAGACTTTGAAGTCAGTGCTAAATTAATGTGATTAACTAGGACTAAAGAAGAAAAAGCAATTGGCATATACCGAAATTAAAGTAAAGCTTTGAAATTTAAGATACATAAATATAATAAAAGAAATAACTACGTTATTATATGTAAAACAAGATTACACTAATGAAAGTAAAACAAATCAAATGGAAAGAGTAGGAAACTTTTAATAAAATGTAAGGAGAGTTATAATCTACCTTACAAACAACTTTGAATGAAAGAAAATTTGTAAAAAAAAAAAGAAAATAAAAGCAAAAAGAGATAAAATGAGTGAATGTATTTTTTTGTTGAGGAAGTCCTGCTTTCCCTTGTCATCTCGCTACATATATATATATTTCCTTTACATGAAACTACTCTATAACTCCTAGGTGGTTACCTAATGAAATTTTTTCACTTAGGTGCTTAAAAGCCCGATAACCACGACTTAATCCTCAACCTACATCCATAGCCTTGACATGTGTTAAGCGTTTGCGATACCTTTTGCACTAAACCAAATCATTACACTTCAACTATAATTTCCAGTTTGTAGTTCTACATGGCAAACTATCATTGGATAGTTATAATAGGTGTAAATAATAGGAAAGTCCCATAAATATACATATGGGCCTAAGCCACTAACATATAAGATCACATGTACAAATCATACACACATAACTATGAACGATACACACAAGGACATAAATTAGACAAAACCATAAAAGATGAATACATATGAACCCTAATATAAAATCTCCTAGACCACCTTCACATGCCCAAGGTATCTAAGTGTTACATAACTAAACAAATACATAATTAAGCACTAGTATATCTCTACCATCCTACTAGTTCCCATACAAATCATAACTATCATCTTTCTTACGAACTTTATTTTGCTATCTATAGTTTTTCTCTACACCCCAGCTCTTAACGCATAAAATAATCTCATTAATTTACCAAGGGGTATACATCCACCCATTATATCACACTATAGATAATGAGTGATTTGATGCAGATACCATATTTAGGTTACTACCCCAAATGCCATTATTTCAACCCATGGCTAACGATCAATGTCAATCTCAACAAAAACTTCCACATTAGAGTTTCACCCTAAAATTTAGTAATATCACAAAATAGGTTATATCCAAGCCCTATCATTATATGAACCCCATTATCAATGTCCACAACTTTATATTTAAACCCCTTTTTATTATCACACGTGTAAAAAGGATACAATTGTATACATATCTTTTGTATGAAAAGTTACCCAAAATTCATTTAAATTCTAGGGAATCTCACCTAAAAATTAATTTATCACAACTAGAATATTCGTTAAAAAATTTAATAGAAAAGAATAGGGTTTACACAAAAAAATTCATGTATAAAAATTAAGCTTTATACCCTAAACTATTCTTGTGAAAAATTATATAAAAAGATTTGCAATATGCAATTTCATCATTAACATTTTATTAACATAAAATAAACCAATTCCAATGATTAACCCATCATAATGTTCTAATCTCTAAAAATGACCCCAATTAACATTATGTAACATTTACAATTTCTACATCAAAGGTGAAGAGTATAAAATTCACATACCTTAGGTTATAATCACCCAAAACTGATCTTAAGTCCTTATCCTCTCTTTAAACTTCCTCCAATCCAATCTCCAACATTGCAAAGATTTTAGAAAGATTTGGGGAATTTCATTAGGATTTAAGGAGTTTTATAGGCTGTTGTTACATAATAATGTTAACCGATAGACGTATGGTACATGTTAACTTTTTTGAAAACCCACATATTAGCCTTTAAAACGTGCACATAAATAATTTCATCATGAAATGAGCTCCTCGTGTTAATGAGGCTTCACACAAGCTTTTTTCTATTTTACTCATGCGAAGGCTCATGTGATGAAGCTTCTCACGAGGCTTTAGAACAAAAATGTCTGCTTCATACAAGCTTGTTCAAGGACTCCCTATTTTGTTCCTTTATTCAAATCATCCCTTGAGACTTCTCCTAATAGCTTAACCCCCAAACTATACCCAATTAATCCACAAATATGTCCACAGTCATGGGAAAGATATTAAACTCTTTCAATTCTATAAACTTTGTCATTTAAATAAGTAAAATCCCTTGAAAATTTTGGTTACTACGTGCTTATCATTGTAAAAAAGATTTAGTGAGTTATGGATGATGGGGGGAAAAATGGTCCTAACCTTCTCATAAGGGTTTTGAAAGCAATGCCACATTGTGTAAGATTGAAAAAACCGCCCTTGTTCATTTGTATTAAGAAGAATATGGAATTTTAAATGGAGTTCATTAATAGTGGTATTACTAGATACCTCATTTTTTCCTCCTATTATAGTTGAATCAAAGAAGTGGAGGAGAAAGTAAGAAAAATGACAACCTATACTCTTGGGGATAATGAAGAACATGATGTAAAGAGGGAATAAAATTTAAGTGAAGGTAGTAGATAAAGAAGCATTCAAAAAACTTAAAGATCAAATTATCCCCCAGAATACGGTGGAGAAACACTCTAAAGATCATTTTATGGTTTTAGAATATAGAATAACCGATTGTAAGGTTAAAAGAGCCCCCAGTCATAACTCTCAATGCGTTTTTTATTATATTCATTCCTCACACAACTACAAAAAAATTAACATGTATTTGAAGTCGACAACATCTTAATAACATGGGAACAAATTTGTCGAAAGAGAGAAATTCAGTCCTTCCTTTCTCTCCGCGCATGACTCTTGAGATAGTTTATAGAGGATTCAGAAGGTTACAAATGTATTATGTGCATGTGGAGTTTGTAGCATAGAAAATCTAGACTAATTTCAAGAAATATTAGTTGAGCCACAATCAAGGAATAGATCTAAGGAGCAATTGGAGATGGATGGATTCTCCAGCAAGATCGGTTTAAGTTGGTAAAAGTGTAATGGGCAGATGTAAACCTTTCTCAGTCGGGAAAACCCAAAAATTCATGGAAAGGATAATAATGACAAATTTTTATTTTCAATAAGAATCCAAGGATTAATGTACTTTTCACAGATTTTCATAGTGGTAAAGAATACATTATGTTTAAAAGATATACATGGCATTATAAGAATTTTTTTAGGTAAAATATAATATCAAAATACCAACAAAAAGAAAAACCCAACAAGTACAAACACAAGAAGCCCAAAGCTTCCAAATAAATGGGGACAAATCGGCTATCTACGAGAGCCCAAAATAACAAATCGAATGCCCAATAGTACCAATATAGGAAGACCAAAGCATCTAAACGAACTTGGATAAACTGGATAACCAACTAAGCCCAACACAATAAATAAACCAAAATAAGAAATAACCCGAATTCAATCCATAAACATTTACTAATAAAAAACCATGCATACAATAACAAAAAACCATGTGTAGGAAGAAAAAGACTTAAACCCACGCGTCAAAGTCACTGCCCAAAAAACTAATAGGAAGTAGATATAAGGTATCCATTATCGACCACCAACGAAGATAATATCAAACCACCAAACAATAAACTACTCAACGAGAGATCATATCATACATCTTCAACCTTTGAGAGAGAAGAGAGAGAAACCCCATTGATGCTTCAAACCAAAGATAAGACCATGTCAAATCCAGGAAAGCTAACCCAAATATCAAACAAATAAACACCCAAGAACAATCATGGACAAAGGGAAGTGGCACAAACCAACAAAACCTTTAAAGCCAGCTAACAAACTTCAGATATAACCATAGGGGGCTGATGAAACAAGAATTGATACCACAAAGTTAGTATGATAAGTAAGCTCAAACCAGAACAACAATGGAATATAAGCAGCAAAGTAAATGTTGAAAGAGATGAGGATAAGGGGAAATAACACACAGATATAAGTGGTTGATCTAATCGCCAAGTGATACAATTCACTCACTTTCTCTCTCTACTGAGCTTGGGCTAGGGTTTCGAATTATGAATCCTTTACATTGATGTACAAGGAAAGTATTTATAGTGCCTTGGGGGTGTAGTGTACCCCTAAGCATGTAATATGCATAGAATGTTCCTAGCCAATAAGAATGAGCCCGTTATCTCTATCACATGTAGGTTATGATGATCAAATATTCCCTCACATGAGGTAATGATCTAGTTGTAATAATTTTGTCCACGTGAGGTCTGCGTCCCGTGCGTACTATTCTATGCGTACCCCAAACCACGTGCCCTGCTAGGTGTTACTATTGGCTGTACTGTCTAGGATGAGGATGAGATGATGGATCAACCCCTTGAAGGGATCACTGCTGATAATGAGCTATCTCGGGTCGATCGTCGTCTATTGGGAAGGATAAGGCCGAGGTTGAGGCTGAGCTAACTCGTAGAAGATAAACGGCATGCTAAAAACCTTGCCCTGTCGTCCTCGTCTCAAAAAAGGCCGAGGATGAGGGCCTTACCACTTACAGGATTGTAGATGTTAGGCATGCTGATGATGAAGCCAAGGATGACTGGGCCGAGGCTGTGTTAACTTGGGCTAGGACCTCAGACGAGGCACGTTCTATTATTTGGGCATGAATGGTGCAGGTTGGATTTGGACGAGCAGGAATGACGCAGGAATGAGGGTATACTAGGGTATATCAATCACCCCCAACCCTTAGCTATTGACGTGAATAGATGGCTGAGGGATAAAGTATCCCTTTGATGACGCATCCTTTCAATTTCTTGATCATCACTTATAAGGGGACACCTGTCGATCATTATGTGGGATGGAGTGCTATCCAAGAATGACGACTATCAGGAACGCTTAGGATGTTGAGCCCTAATAATGAAATACATTGAGAATCATGCGTCGCTTTGAGAGTTGTGCGAAATCATTGGCAATATTTAAATAGTTTTTTAAAACCATTTTCTCTTTCTTCCATCTGCATCCTCGTGTGCCCTTTTCTTCTTATGCATTCCTGATCCATATCTCTTTTTCTTTTTTTTCCATTTTTGTCCATTTCTCAACCATTATTCCAAGTTCTCCGTGGTTCTCAGCTTGACCAAACCCCGTAAGGTATTTACCTTCTTCTTTTTTAGAAATATTTTCATTGTTTTAGTCGTTTCTTCACTTGTCATTTCTGTATTTTCTTTTGGTTTTCCGGTGAGGTTTACATATTTCAGTTGACCATATTAGGTGACTGGTAAGTGGTTTTAAGCTCGGTAATTTAGGTTTGGGAGTTGAGAGAGTAGTTTTGAGGCGGAGAGTGGTATTTTACAATTTCATAGCCTTTTTTATACCCTTACTTGATTAATCTGGTGAGCAGCCGATCATCTCCTCTAGTGGAACACTCAAGCTATTCTTGAGTGTTCCTATTGTAAAATGATTCACCTTCCACGTTTGATCTTGTGGTCAAACCAGTCACCCCCAAGTTTTTTATACTTTTCAAAGTTTTAGTTTCTTATAGACTAAGTCCCACCTCGTGCTTTGGATGTTACAAATACTTTATAGGTTAGCAGAGGAGTTCCCCATACTTAGGGAGAGGTGTTTCCAAGAGATCCGTAGGATAGAGGAGGAGTACGAGGCTAAATGTAGGGATGACCCCATTTGGGTACGACCCATCTTACCAATTCCTTTAAAACTAATACTCCCCTCATCTTCTGAAGTTTTTGGCTTGTCTTCGAAAGTTTTTATCTCGTCTTATGAAGTTCCTGACTCGTCCTATGATCAATATGAAGATAAAGATTTTTAAGAGGCGATGAGAGAATCATGATTTCATACGTCATCTTCCTCTAAGGCTGAGTCGTCTGGCTAAGATGACTCATCTATTTCCATTCATTCTTATAGGGTCAAGATGACAGTCAAACCCACTGCTATTCCTATCTTGGCTATGACCCCAGGTGAATTTTGCGAGAGGTTCCCAAAAGGACCTTCCGCTCCCATGGCCTATAACCAAAATTCCTAGTCTGAGGACCCAGTTAATACTTCATACGCTGGGTCTTCCGTCTCTTCTGTCAAAGATCCCGATATTCTTTTATGGAGGCATTGGTACGACATCAAACCAAATATTTCAATGAGGCTCCCAAATAAGGATGGGAAAGTCTTTCAACGCCTAGAAGGAGAGGTCGCTGTGTATGACCAAATGCTTAGGGTCGGCGTTAAGCTACCCTTTTATCCCGCCATCAGAGCCATCCTATATGTCTTAGAGGTTGCCCCTACTCGATACGGAGTTTGGAATTTAATCATTTAATGAACCATTGAAGGCACAACCTCAAATTCCTTGAGGGCTACTATTCTGAGGATTATGTTATAGGACATGTATACATTTTCATCCATGATAATGAAACTAATCTTCTTTATGAGGCATTTTAGCCAGCAACTTCCCATTTCGACTTCCATTTCATAAATCCCCAAAGGGTGTACTTTCTATCTGTTGAACCCAATGAGAGGTTGATGATACGATACTAGCCTCTTCTTTCTCAAACCTAAGCCTTTGTAGAAATCCCCAAACATAACGTCGGTCGAGATGTCATCGTCCACCAAGATCCTTGGAACCTCATAACCATGCACCAAAGTCGTGATAACCAAAGGGTCATCATGAGGGGCTAAAATCCCCTTGAAGTCTAGCTTGGATAAACCCATAATTAGAGTATTTATATCAACCTTAGATCTCTTTACCTTTGTAGGCTCTATGGCCACTGAGTTCAATTCTCCTATTCGCTATCTCTTTTCCTTCCCCAATGAGTCCTTCGCAAATCATCTTGACCCTAAGGGAAATCATGTTTAGCTGACCTTTTGGATCGGTGATTGGAGGTGGCAAGTCAGGGTCGGCCTCAACATCATCATTCGATTCCTCATTATCTCTGTTTGCTGGAGCATCATGTCTACACTTATCGCTCCTCTTCTTTCGAGGGTCGTTTCGTCCATTCCTTGAACTGGTCCTGTTGACATACTTTCTGAGCTTTCCTGTCTTTAGCATCTTTTCGATCTCATCTTTAAGAGAAAAACACTTATCGATCAGATGGCCGTGGTCTTGGTGGAACTCACACCACATGTTCTTGTTCCTCTTACGAGGAGGAGCTTTTAACCTTTCTAGCCACCTCGGGGATCAATCATTCTTGATTTTATTCAGGATGTGCTCGCAGCTAACATTTAGAGGTGTATGAGTAGCGAACTTATCTTTTGCCTACCTTTTCTTTCCATCCTTGCTCTTCTGGAACTTTCCACCACAGGTACTACTTCCCTTCTCTTCCTCACCTTTTGCCTCCATTACTTCTTCAGCGTTTATAACCTTTCCAACCATATCCAGGAGCTCGATCATGGGCTTGGGAGGATCCTCGACCAACTTCCAGAGAATTTTTCCTTTCTGCAGCCCTCCCATCAGGGCTGTCGAGGAACTACTTTCCTCATAGTTTTCAACCTCTAGATTTTCTTTATTGAACCTCATGATATAATATCTAAGGCTCTTATTATTTCCTTACTTCATGTACAATAGGTGCGTCATCTTCTTATTGGGTCTTACTCCGAAACAAAAGTTATGGATGAACCTTTCTGCTAGTTACTTGAACCTCTCCATTGAGTTCTTTAGGATAGAGGTCAATAAAATGTGTGCAACCCCGGTAAGAGTGCTAGAAAAGGCACGACATCTCATCTCGTCTGAGACAAAGTAAATATTTTTGACAGACTAGTAAATTTCTGCATGGTGGATGGGGTTAGTACTTCTATCGTACTTCGGTGTGACCACTGGCGGCTTAAATTTAGCTGGGGTTGGATAGATAATGATCCTAGCTATGAAAAATGAACCTTCATTGTATCCCCTTTGCAAGGGGTCTCGGCTCTTCAGGATATCCCCAATCTTATTCTCCAGCATCTGGATGGAGTCATTCTAGGGTCTATCTGCAACAACAACAATCTTGGCCAAAGCCACATTTTCTCCATCTCTCTCTCTTCCATCCGGCTGAACTGAGGCTTCTCTGGGAGCCATTCTCTATCGATTGTTTACCTTCATTTACTCCTTATCTCAGCTTCTAGGGGCCTAATGGTCGTCACCTTCATTATTCCTTCGAGAGATAACTATACTTCTAGACCTGGAAAGACGATTTCTCAGGTCATTTGCTACTGGGTTAAGCATATCAAAGGTCGATCCCTTACTCAACCTTTCTAAGGCTAATGCCCTTAGCCTTGGTTTGCACTCTCGACTCAGCCTTCCACTACAACCTCGACTAGGTTGGATAGGTTGCACAGTGTCTCCTGTAATCTAGTAAGGTTCCCAACAACACCTGTCATCCTCCTCCTCATCCTCCTGGTCCTCATCACTGGGCATTGTTGACTTGGCCTCCCCAGGCGTAAACGTCTAGGGTTATCCACGCCCCTGTGCCTCTACTGATTAGGAAGATCCTTATGTGGCGCCTGGGGTTGTCCTCTGGCTGTTGGATCCAGAACGCCTTCCCTGGTGGCTAGCCTTATCAAGTCATCTCCCGTAGCTGTTGGTCTAACCACCATATTTTGGCTGAATGCAACAAAGTTCTCCTGCATCTTTCGCTATCTATCCACCAAGGAGTGTAAAGACGCTGCCACCTTAGCTATTTCTGACTGAGGTGGGGCTTGGCTGGTGCTAGGACCACCTATAGTTGGTGGATTTATTGCCATAAGATAGTTTCAATAATCGAAAAAATCAAGTGATGTACTGATAGTGAGCTAGATGAGCTAAAAGGGAGCTAGACTTAAACTATATCTCTTTTAATGGTGGTTGAAGCTCAACCAAGGATGAGGTTGAACCATTACTAGAGAATCCAATAAATCAACTATAAAAAAGGGAAGAGACTGGCTATCTCGTTCCCACAGACGATGCCAGATTGATGATACCAGAATTGGTACCACCAAGTCAATATGATAATTAAGCTCAAACCAAAACAATAATGGAGTATAAACAATAAAGTAAATGTAGAAAGAGATAAGGATAAGGGTAAATAACACACCAATATAAGTGATTCAGCCAATCAGGCCTACAACATTATGTAGGGGTAAGTAAGTCCAGTATAAGCTTTAGATCTAATGGATAAGTGATACAATTCACTCGATTTCTCTCTCTACTATAATTCTTACAGGGCTTTTGAATTATGGATCCTTTACATTGATGTAGAAGGCAAGTATTTATAGTGCCTTGGGGGTGTAATGTACCCCCAAGCACGTAATATGCATGCATATAATTTTTCTACCCAATAATAATGAGCCAGTTGTCACTGTCACATATAGGTCACGATGATAAAATATTCCCTCACATGAGGGAATGATCTGGTTGTAACAGTTTTATCCATGTGAGGTATGCGTCCCACGCGCATTGTTCCACGCGTACCCCAAACCACGTGCGCTGCCAGGTGTTACTATCGATCGCACTGTCTAGGACGAGGATGAGATGATGGATCAACCACCTGATGGGATCACTACTGATAATGAGCTGTCTCGGTTCGGTTGTCATATCTTGGGAAGGAAAAGGCAAAGGTCGAGCTAACTCGTAGAAGATACATGGAATGCTAAAAACCTTGCCCTAGTGTCCTCGTCTTGAATCAGGTCGAGGACGAGGGCCTTTCCACTTGTAGGATTATAGATGCTAGGCATGATAATGATGAAGTCGAGGATAAGTGGGTCGAGGCTGAGCTAACTCAGGCTAGGACCTCAGACAAGGCACGTTCTATTATTTGGGCATGAATGGTGCAGGTCGACTCTGGCCGAGTAGGAATGAGGCAGGAATGATGGTATACTAGGGTATATCAGGGGACCTTTAAACTTACATTCATGCGAGAAAGGCCCAAGAATGGCCCCATCAAACCTATTTGTGAGAAAGAAAGCAAAAAAGAACCTAAAGAAAGAGAATAATTGTAAAATCCACCATAAATGTCACATATATCAGAATACTCTTAAAAGCCCATTCAAACTCTCATGAGAGTTGGAAAGGCCATATATTAGACTAACCAAACCCATATGATAGCTAAAAGCCAATAAAACCATGAAATGACCCTTAACAATCCACCATAGAAGCCCACACAAACTCTCATATAATAAGAATTTCCAAATTCAACATAAATGCCACATATATAAGAATACTCTTAAAAGCCCATTAAAACTCTCATACGAGTAAGAAAGGCCATATATTAGCCCAATCAAACCCATATGAGAGCTAAAAAACCAAGAAAATCATGAAATGACGATTAACAATCCACTAACCTTACATGCAAGCAAGAATGATGAAGGCTTTACACCTTCACAAGTCAGAAGACATGGATTCCCTATGTAAACATCAAGATTTTCAAAGAACCCTAAACCAGTATCTTGAGAATCCCATGAAAATAGAGCATTCAACTACAAGGATCACTGGTAAATGACTTCAGTTATTAAGATTTTAACTTAAATTTTTAATATACTTTCCCTGATACCCCATATCTTAGTTATTTCCCATTTTTCTTGATTTCTCTTGATTTTAGTCTAATTAGCATTTATATTTCGAACTAATTTCTCAATATCCCATAAAATTTTATTTGTCTCCTTGATATTTTTATTCAAAATCCTATAATTTTTCTCTCTCCATACTCACTAAATGGTATAAGAAAAAATAAGTTTTTAATGTCTCCACTAAAGTCATATTTTTCCTTGGAAAGATTAATAATAATATCCTTAAATCTAAAAGATGCATACTATCCCCAAAAAAATCCATTACTTTCTTCCAAATATGATGGTAAAAAACACATTCAAAAAGCAGATGCTACACACTTTCAGTCCATGCTTGGCAAAGAACACACATATCATTATCAATGGTATCCTATTCTTTCAGCTTATCTCTGGTCCACAATTAATCTCTACATAAAATCCATAACAATAAAGAATATTTAGGAATTCATCTCTTAAATCAGACAACTTCGCACCACTCTACCTTATTAACTCTTCTTCTAATAACACCATAAGTTTCACTATAATTACAAGTACAACTTTTAGAGGCCCTCCATACAACCTAGTCTTCATCCTCCCTTTTAGCTATAACATTTGTATTAACTAATCTAATTAGATGATTAGATAATATAATATGAAAATTCTAGTACCCATCTTTAATGAATTTCTTTGCCGTAGAATTTATATAAATTACTGCATCATTAATAATTATATTCCCAAATCCCTCCACCAATGGACCTTTTTCATGCCAATTATCTGCCTAAAAATTTTATTCTTACCATCCCCAATATAGTATTTGTATGATTTTTCTAGCTTTAGTTATTCACTTACAAAATTTCCTCTGAGTCCATAAACTGTCTGTACCTACTTTAGCTAACCACAAACTGCCATTCCTTCAAACCACAGTATGAATCCCATATGGAATCCTTTTAGTTGGTAATATCCAATACATGTCACAGCATACAAGCCTTATTCCAAGCACATACATCTTCAATACCCACTCCTCTTTGTTCAAGAGGTAAACAAATACCCTTCCAAGAAACTTTGGCCCCAGTTTTCTTAAGATCAGTGATAATACGTAAATATTGCTTATTTCATCCCTCGAACCCACGTATTTTATCCCCATCGGGTATCTTATTCCCTATATTTATGATCGTTAACCAGAAAACCTTAGATTTTTATGTTAACATGTTTTGCAGGGGTTAATTGAGATTTTATAGGTATTTGGATGGTAAGTGTGAAGTTCAGACGCATTCCACTCGATTTTCGTACGCGATCGCACGTTCAAGGGTAATTCGGTCAATTCACAACTTGGGCACTGGCCCAAAATCTACACGGAAGTTTTGTCCCTCCTTGCAAGCTTCGTGTGGCCCCGAATGGTGTGCGATTATGATTCAGAATGAAGAAGTTACGACGATTTTAGCGGAGGAGAAATGAAAACATGCCAAAACAAGAGAATTTGTGATGCAGACCTGCTTGATCGATCGATCGATCAAAAGGATCGATCGATAGATACTTCACATTTTACCATCGACCTAAGACAATGGGCTGATATTTTTTCCATTGATCGATCGATCACAGGGAATCGATCGATCGATCCCCTATTTCCAGCTGATATTTTGGCTTTTATTTTCTTTTTCCTTTTCTTTTCTGTTTTATTTCCCACTTACTATATAACCCGTTTTGTTGTAAAAATAGATATATTTCCATTTTTAGGTAGTTTAGCTTAGAGTTTGAGGGTTATGGAGAGTTCTTCTTTGATTTTTCTTGGTTTGACACCCAATTGGGTTGTAAGTTGCACTATTCATCATCCTCTCCATTGATATAGCTTGTATTTCATTTATTCTTAGTTTCTAGTTAATTTACATGCTTTCTTAATTAGGTTTACATGCTTTGATTTACTTTCTTTCTAGGTAGCTTTATCGCGTTTCTTTACCGCGTTTTTAATATGCTTTCTAGCTAAATTAGTCTAGGTTGTATTTGAATTGAACTCACTCAGGTTGATGCCTTTCTTTGCTTTGGTGATGGTGTTTAGGGGTCTATTTCGGGTGCGTTGTCCTAGTTATTACGCCTAGGAGATTTGACGGGGCATATCATGTATGTCCCGTGCTTACGACCTTGCGTGCATAATTTTTGACTTTGCGGTCTCCTTTGATTTATTCGATGCACGCTTTTGACCGCCATTGAGTCGCAATTTTACTGATTTAGCATTATTTGTACCGCAACTGCGTATTGACATGAGAAATAAATAAATACGAACATAAGGTCATTTTTATTAAAAATGAGCGACTAAAAATGCATCTATTCGGGGTATAAAATAGACACTTTTGGGTGCTTATCACACCCACTCCAAACAGAACATTGCTAGTCCTCGAGCAAAAATTAGAGAGAAAACAGAGATAAGTAACCAAAAGTGTGCCACTTTCACAGGCACTTGCGAATGCACTTAGCATGTGCAATAAGCCGTTAAACCTGTAGGTTGCCCTACAGGACGAGTGGTGTCTCGTGAGGGTTTGTAGTGAATATACCCACAAAATTCGAAAACTTATTTGAATGCAGTTTCTGAGTAGATGATGAAATGCTATACAACCCAACTTTAAAAGAACATTAAGGAACACCGCATTCAACTATCAAAATAAGATACGAAATTACTTAATACCAAAAGCGTAATCCTTCCTAAAACTATATGTGTGTAGTGTGAAATAATCTTAAGTATCATTAGAGTAATTCTTAGATCACCTATATAGGATCAACGTTTTGACTTCAATTCTCACTGGATATATCTCTCTGAATCGAACTCTCTGAGAATTTGGTAAGTGTATCTCTCTAGCGTGTGAGGATGTGAGTAAATGTAAATAAGTTCAAACGTCTCACACACTTTATAAGAAAGGACGGATACATGAAAAAATTTTGATCTCATGAAGGAATGCTAACCATTATGTTGAGAATATGGAGTTATTCACCATTTAATCTTCTCGTTTGCCCGAATACTTTACCAAGGTAAAAATTAGTTTTATGAAAGGTATGAGGGGAAAATGAAGAAGATGAATGATGGGGTATTTTGAGAAGAGCGTGACGCACTTTGACTGACTACTGTCTTCCTCTTTTGAATTTATGGTCGCATGCTTTCTTTTTCTTCTTTTCTATTTTTATTTTCTTTCTTTGCTTTTTTCTCTCTTTTTTATTTATTTATTTTTATTGCGATGCATTTTCTTTTCATAACACAGATGAAGACAATTTACATGGAAAATTTCAAACACTCTTTTTCTCAAAAACGTTGGCAATGATGGATGGTATTTGGGACATATGGATAAGGGTAATATGGAAAATGATAATGGATGAATGATAATGTGATAGGGAAAATGGTAAGTGTATGGAAAATCGGTCTAGTGCTCGGGACAAACTACAAGACACATGTTTCTTACAACTCGAAAGTAATGTCATTCTCAGTGATTAAGCCAAATTTGAAAAAAATAATGAGATCATGCAATGACTAAATTTAGTACCCAAAGAAAGTTGAGTCAACTTGTGACTCGGAGATACGTAAAAACCCTCAAAAAGGTGAAAAGCTCAAATCTCACGGGTTTAAGTCGCCACTAGTGATCTTTTAAGGCTCTCTTGAGAATATTGTTACTCTTCAACTTTTGATTGTAAAAGTGACAGTGCAAATTGCCGAGTTTAAGAATTCATAGTGCAAGTACGCTTTAAGAGGTATTAATTAATTTATTTATAAAAAGTGTAATTTTAGGGTCGAACACGGGTATTCCGAGATTTCTAAAAGAGGGATAATAGACAAATCATGTCATAAAAAATTATTTTTTTAACTGCACAAAAAGTTTAAAATCACTTGTTTCTGAAAATTTTCAAAAGAGGTACGGTTTTGATAAATTTCCCACCCCCAAACAAAAGAGAACATCTTCCTCTATGCTTAAAACCATATATAAAAATGAAAAGCAAAAGGGAGGAAAGATAGTACCATAATGAACCACTAGTGCAATGTACCGCATTCTGGAGGATAAATGAAACCTAAAGAACAGATGTGATACAAAAATACGTACAAGTCTTTAAAGTATGTGAAAATCATTGGGTGGTGTGAAACACCACGCCGAAACAGGATAAGACTCATACTCAGAAACAATGAACAACGGGCTGCCTCCCGGTAGCGCTAAGTTTAACGTCTTCAGCCAGACCGAACCAGTCTCACCCTAAAGATTAGATCTGTGAAAGTGCGGGGCGGAAGAAAAATTGGGTGATGAAAATCACCCCCAAACAAGACTGAAGCGTCAGTCTTGTTGGATAAAGGCAAAAACGGGTCAATGCACCTGTATAACAAAGTGCATAACTCGATGCAAAGCACCAGTGGACCAGGGTTGGGTGGGTATTAGGGTAAGGCGAAGGTGGGCAAGGGTGAGGGTGAACATGCACCGGTCACGGGCCTTATTGAGCACAAATGTGAGGGCAATAAGGGCCCTATAAGTATGGTGCTCAAGTTGGTGGGGGAGGCAGAATGGTTTGGCAATAATGATGGGGAGGGCCTCATAAAAAGTGCACGACCATTCCATAAATGGACGGTGATAATGGACACACCGTGACACGCCAGGGAGCTGTCGATAGAAAAAATCAACACCATAAGGAAGTGGTGTGCATAAAGTAATAAGCTTGGTGTCATGAAAGATAAGAGTAGAACAAATACTCTCATAGATAGTGCTGTCGATGAAAAATGCACAAATGCGATCGTGGAGTACTAGGGTGGAGGGTGGGTGTAGGTGAGGACCGAAATGCTTAGCTGTGCATAGGTGAGGAGAAATAACAAGGTCCAAACTAGGCGGTGGGGTGAAAGGGACAGTGGGTGGATCGGGTGGGACAATGGGTGGGGGAAGATGATCTAACTCACGAGTAGGAGACACACACACTCCTCATGAGGCATGGAATGATCCTCAAGGGAACTCACGGGAGGAAGTGTGGAAATAAACGAGGGAGTGATCAACTTAGCCACCATTACATCACCATCCAAGGTGGTGAAAGGGTCTAACGAGGATGTAAGATCCGAGATAGATGAATCTACATCAATATTCGGCTCAAGGGGAGCCAAGCATGGTGGGTCAGGCACCATATCCCGAGCGATAGAAACCATCTCGAATTCAATTTCAAGAAAATGCTGAGCAATCGTAGCCGGAGCTAACCAAGGATGAAGTGGTTCCTTGGGAACACACGCAGTGGGCTCAGTAAGTGTAGGCTCGGGCATAAGTAAGGATGTTGTGGAAGGGGAAAGGCAAACCTCAATGGTGGGTTCGAGAGGATAGGGCGGAGTGGGGTCAGTCGCACAAACAGTGGATTTTTCAACACAATTTTCAACTTAGGGCTCGGACCACTGGGTGGTCTCAACTGCAAGATTCTCAGGATGATAGGGTTGGTAACACTCAAAATTCATGGCACAAGACGACACATCATCGTCCCACACGGGTGCAACAATGGATTGACTTGTGGTGAAATCCGACTCGTTCGCACACTTAAATGCAGTAAACCTGTGTTCAAGCCGTTGAAGGGCTTCATTTTGAGAGTGAATAGTGTGCGCGAACTTTTTCAAGAGACGTTCGAGAGCGGATGTGCAAGGTGTTGGAGAAGTGGTAATGGGTGGCGGCAGTGGTTGAGTCGGACACAATACGCTATAGATAGGACTAAACGGAGAATACTCGAATGAAGTGTGTGGAGTGGGCCCAAGTTCATCATACACGAAAGGAGCGCCTTCGTGATGTACAAATGGTTGATGCTCATGGGGTGCGTAGTGAGAGAACTGATCGTGAATGGGTGCACAAGGTGGAGATGACGACTGCTGGAAACCATAAGGATCCACAACATGACGTTGGGGTTCATATGGAATGGAAGGGTGATCAGGTCGCCATGAAGAGCTTGAGTATTCATACCTCTCGACATTGGATAGGTCGTGAGAATACATCGAGGGTGGGTCCAAAACAGTGTCATATGGATGCACATGTTCCATGGTGGGGTCAGATGGAGAGAATATAAATGGACACTCATGGGACAAATGGTCCACCAGAAAGCAGTGTGTGCACGGCAAAGCATGGGATGGGTTGACACTCGGCACCGGTGGCGGTGGAGTAGGAGATATGTGCGTGGACGACACACGAGTATCAACATTGGGCGTTTGAGAGTTAAAGCCATGAATAAATGAATGGAGGTTAGATTCGCGCTTAACATCAAACAATGGAAAATGGCCAAAGTACTCCCGTAAAGGACGGTCTTCGGCCATGAGGAGAGAAATATTTTTGGGTTTTTAAATATTTTTTAAAAGAAAAGAAAATCTTTTTGTGATTTTAAATAGGGGGAAAAAAATCTTTTTCGAATTTTTGAAAATATTTAAAAAAATATAAAATATTTTTCGTATTTTTCGGAAAATGGGAAAAATTGGACTCTTGATTTGGTCGAACTAACTAAAACCGACTACCTAAAGAATGGAATTGGACACACACGAGTTAAGGAAAAATCCTAACGAGCACATAGCCAATTATTATCTTCAAAATTAGTGAAAGGGGCAGTCAAATTTTAATTAAGTCCGCAGGTGACAAATATTCACAAAATTTATCTTTGTGATTGCCTGTTGAAAAAATGTGTTCCTACGGGGCTAGCTAGTTGATTGATTTTAAATTTAATGACAGCTAGGGTAGCACACAATGGATAAGAGAGTGAGTCGGGTGATGAAATTCCTTCTCGTTTCAAGGACCGGGTCCAGGTCTTAGGTAAATTAATTCATCAAACCATTCAATTTAAGTGCGATGCAGAAATTAAAAGCATATAGGAGCAATTAATCACACAAAAAAATGAACTCGCTGGCAGGAGTGTCGCGAGGGATAAAAAAAATTATACCTCCCACGGTTTTGACACACGTGGGGTGAAGACCGAGTTGAGTCGACCGGGGGGAGATTTCGCCTATCTCAGTCATCCCCGGGAGTCCTACCGACCCAAAGTAGAGAGGCTTCTAAATTCTCGCCTTTGGACGTCCTCTCTCGACCTTGTTCGGTTTCCCTTTTCGCTTTTTTTTAAAGAATAATTATTACAATCAAATCGGTGTCAAAATGCACCAAAATAAATACAAACCTTCAAAAATCTTATACAACCAGTCTAATGAGGAGGGAGGAGGAATAGCTACAACTAAAAAGAAAAAATAAAAAAAATAAAAAATTACAAGTCTTCAACTTCGCTTCCAGGTCAAGAAAGCGGCAACGGCACCATTTGATAAAAAGCTTTTTGCGTGTACGTCGTTGTCTTCAAAAGCCACTCTCAAAATTTCCTTGAGTACCTACAAAACCTTTCTAAAAATAACTCGTATTGCGGTAAGTACGAGTATTAATCCAACTTCCAAGGTAAAACAATTTATGTGAAAACTTGCAATCTCAATTTTTTATGAAAATCATTTTTTTTTATATTTTTTAAAACAATGTCAAGGGAAAAGTTAACTAATGCTAAAATTATAATATGACTAAATAATAAAAAAAAATGTGCAACCGAGTGTGAAATAATGTGAGAATGTCAAGAGATGAGATTACACTACATTTTCAATTATTTTAATTTCTCAATTTATTAATTTGAAATATTTCGAGATAATATTAAATCGATAATCTAACTCTCGTTAAAATTAAAAATTTAATAAAATCTTTTTCAGAAAATTAATTTAAGAATGTCACATAATGAAAAATTAGGACTTATACTATTTTCAGAAAATTACCCGCTAGGATCAATTTAACGAAAACGATATCAATCTTCAAATTTCAACACCGAATTAATATTCAAATATCGGAAAAACCTATCTCTAGTTCGATTCCTAAATTCAAACATTTTTTTGTTCAATTAATTTACCAACTCTCGTTACATCAATTAATTGGTGATAGTTTAAAAATTAATTGACCTAGAAATATAAAATTAATGAAATTGATTAATTAAATTAATATCATTCGTAGTGCATCCCACCTCTTGAACGGAGTGCTTAGCTAAACATTCTCATGTGTGCACAAACAACAATAAATATCATGTCAATAAGGAAATAAATTGAAAAGAGAATGTAGAAATACAATACGCAATTTTTTCCACAAATCTGTCTTGAAATGCACCTTAACATGCGTCAAACTTCTTCACAATTTTCAGTACTTGATTACAAAAAAGAAGAGTAAAAACTAAACCTAAAAATTATTCTAAAGCTAAACTATTTTTTTTTGTATCTTTGTGGAATTTTTTTATGTACCTACTATGTACATATTATACTCTCTCTCTCTCTCTCTCTCTCTCTCTCTCTCTGCGTCTCTCCTTTTTGTTCTTCTGATGAGAGAGACCCTTTTTATGAGCTTTCCTTCTTCCTTTTAATAAGACATGAAGTTGTTTGGAAGAGATTTTTTTTCTTTTTGTTCCGATTTTTTTGGGATAAATAAGGCTGGAGGTTGGAAACTTTGAAAGTCGGTTTTGGGTTTGGTCGATTACGGGTTGTGACAGCTGGTTGCTGACCCGGGTTGCAGCGAGTTGGGGTTTTGGTTTGGTGAGGTCGGGTTGGCTCGGTTTGGAGGTTCAGGGGGGGGGGGGGGGGGTGAGGTGGCTAGATCGAAGGAGGGGAAGGTCCGACTGGTTGTTGCCATCCGGGTGTGATCGCTGGGTAGCGCAGGGATGGGGACCGCACAGCGGATAACCCGGATCGGAGGTCTCCATGGGTCGGAGCTTCGGTGTGGATGGCAGGTTAGGGCGGGTACATGAGATCTGAAACCTGTTTTAGTTTTGGCAGGTGAGGTGCCTCCGGGTAAGGGTATGGGTTTTGGTTTTTGGATTTAGATGGGTTAGGTGTTTGTACGGGTAAAGGGGAGGTTTGGTTACGGAGGTGCGAGAGAAGTTGTTGGGGTTTGAAGAAGATGGAGTGGGTTTGATAGAGTGTGTGAGGTGTAGGGAGGTAGTAGTGTGAGTGAGGTATTTAGTGTGTGTTCGTGTTTAATACGTGTTTAATTTATACCCCTAAAACTTAATACAACCAAAAATAATAAAACTAAAACTAAATAAAATAAAAACTTAAAATCTAATAAAATTAAAAAAAACTAACATCTCAACTAAATAAAAAAAATGTAAATAAAAAGAGATAAAATAAAACTCTATTAAAACTAAAAAAATATAATCCTAATAAAATAAATTTAAAATAAATAAATAAACTATATAAAATGAAATCTAATAAAACTAAAAAAATAAATTCCTAAAAATTAATCCTAATAAAATAAAATAAAGATTAAAAATTAAAAACTAATAAAAATCAAAATCAAAATAAAGAAATAAAAAAATAGAAAATAAATCCTAGAAAATTCTAAATAAATCTAATATAAATCCTAAAAATAAAACTACTAAAAATAAAAGTCTAAGAAAATCTAAAAAGCCACAAGCTCAACACACACGGGGCTCGGGGTATGGACTGAGCTCGTTCTGTGCTAAGTTAAGATTACGGGACTGATTCGGGGCATCAAAACTCTTCTGGGCAAGCTCAAATAGGACTTCAGACTTTGCGGTCTCCTTTGATTTCTTCGATGCACGCTTTTGACCGCTATTGAGTCGCAATTGTACCGATTTAGCATTATTTGTACCGCAACTGCATATTGACCTGAGAAATAAATAAATACGAACATAAGGTCATTTTTATTAAAAATGAGCAACTAAAAATGCATCTATTCGGGGTATAAAATTGACACTTTTGGGTGCTTATCAGTTATAATTCTCAAAATGCTCATAATCCCATGACTTTCGATGAATACTTAGAGTCCCAAAAAATTACAAATTCAAAAATGACTTTGGGCAAGTATTGTGAAAGTCAAAATTTGGGTTATTCGAATTTCGATGATGATGATAATGATTTTGGTCCTTTACCTCCTTATAATAGGAATTTTGAAACGAATTGAAATAGTTTTCAAAATTCCTATAATAATGAGTTTTCATTTAAGTCCGATGGTAATTTTCAAAGTTCCAATTTTCAAGTATCTGCACCTCGACCTATGACATTCGGTGAGGGTTTGCGTATGCTTGAGAATGAGAAAATTGGAAATTTTTATCGGGAAAAAAATTGTCTGTGGGAACATGAATTGGATTTATTATTTGAGTCGGACGACGATTTTGCTTTTGAGACTTTTGAAGTCTAAGAATGTTTTGAACCAAATGAGGTATTCGTGCCTACGTTGGAACAAACCATTCTAGATTTTTCCCATTGCATAATAGATATTGAAAGTGAGGATAAAAATGATGTAATATCTATTTGCAATGAAATGATTTCTTCTTTGGCCCCCAAAGAACAACATTTCATTGAAAATGATATTATTTCCTTCGAAATTAAATCTTTTTGTGATGATGATTCATCTCATGATTTTGAATTTCTTTCCTCCCCATTTTCATTCTCTATTATCACACCGTCACAAGTACCCGATGATTCGATTTCAAACTTTAATGTTTTAAACCTTTTTGCCGATGAGGAGTACTTGCTCGAGTCGCCTTCCATGATCGCATCTTTGCCTTTGTGTGCACTGTCTCCCATTACAATTTCAAAATCTTTGGGAGGATATTCATCTTTTCTCGGTCTCCACATGTTTTTGTCACCCGTTCAACCCAAATCGCCCATCGTCCCTCCAAAACTTTTAATTGACGATGGTTCATTTCTTTCGCCTTACACATGCCTCCCGTTGTTAAAACGAAATTCATATTTTTTGGAAGGCATGATTGAGTGTGAGGGTACACCGGTTATCCTCCAAAGTCAAATCATTTTTACGTTGAACCCTCAGCTATTTAGACTTCTAGTGTATAGTTAGTGGGAAGCCTAAATAGTAGGTTGTATATAGTTAGCTTTTTATTCTTTCTTTCTTTTTAATTTAATCTCTTGTAATTAGTTAACTTTTTGTTATTTGTTTTTTCTATGCTCGGTACTAACTTGTTTTGTAGATTCTTTGGATTTGTTCTTATGGGGATTTCTCCAATTTTGGATAATATCGCTCGTTTCCTCTCTTTAACTTGGTTCTTAATTCATATTGAGGACAATGTCAGGTTTTAAGCTAGGGGGTGTGGGATATTCTATCCATTTCTTTATTTAGTCCATGTTTTTTCTCACATGTTAGTTACTTAGTATGCTTTTCTTCAAAAAATTCAAAAATTTCAAAAATATTTTCTTTCTTTTTTCTCCTTTTTTGGGCGTTTTGCCTTTGTTTCCGATGATAAATTTCAATAATTGCCCGATCCAATAGACAACCCAATGATGCATGTTCTCGATTTTAGAAGTTATTAGACTTTAGTCCTCGATTATTGATATTATGAATAACTTCATGAATTAAACTTTCATCCTATGAGAACATGCACTTTTATTGTTCAAGTGATTTGGTTTAAGACTTTTATAACTCGGTAATCTTTTGTTGCATTGTATATACTTACACCGAGTAAGCTTTTTACCTTTCGTCGTTTATGAGTGTATAAACTATTCTTTCCTCTTTGAAAACGTTGAATTCGTTGGGGTAATCTCTCTATTCTTTCACGTGATCGTTCATTAATTGAGTTCATACTTGAAATGTGTTACTTGAGCATGATTTTCATATATTATTTTGACTCGACAATTGCGTAAACTTTTTGAAATGATCATAGGCCATCTTTGTTATATCACCCATATTATCCTTGACCTCACCTTATATGTTTAGCCTCGTCAACCCCTTTGAGCCTTAATATAGCCTTACGTTTCATTACCCAAATTCCATAACCAGCTTCACATTGGAGTTATAAACCATAGATACACTTTCCATACCTTTGTTTGGAATGTTGCTTAGGATTGAATGATGTTGTTGTGGTGTCGGTTGCAATTTAGGCATATGAGAGTTTGATAAGTAAAGAAAAGAAATATGTGAAAAAAGTGAAGAAAAAGAGAAAGCAAAAAAGCAAAAGAAAGCAAAAGAAAACATAAGAAAAAGAAGGAAAGAAAAGAAAGAGAAAGTTGTATATTGTGTAAATAGTGTTTCAATAAGCTTTGATTACTCTCCCCGATGATATATCTAATGCTTGTTTGGAACTCGTTTTCCAATTTTGATATTGCCAGCATTTTCACATTATCCTGAGTTTTCATCCCGAGCACTTTGAATCCGTACATACATTCCTTTCATTTCACACCGTAGCCTAGCCTACATTACAACCCTATCAAGTCCTATGTGATCTTTAGTAGATGTAATTTAAAGGTTTAAATATTTTTGATAATCTGTGAAAATACATTTCGCCTCCTTTAATGTGCGGTATCTTTCATTGAGATTCCAGTTTTTCAGTTTAGATATAACGTTCGTCATTTGTGACATGTGTGCGACCTAGTTTTCATTTACATTTACTCTTTATGCCCGCATGTTCCGTGTGTTACCTCCTTGTTTCGAGTGAATTCACTTGATGAGTGTAATGCCCGTGAGGATTGAATATATGCTTGTTTTAATGTTTATCCGGTTAATATAAGTTTGTGCCAAATCACACTTTGCATGTGCTCGCTCCCCTCCCACATTTTAAGGTTTCAATTCTATGAGGTGCATTTTATAACGTTAATGATTTGGACTTTTATTTGAATCCGTTCAATGTGCTAATAATGCGTATGAAATCTTGTTCGCTATTGTTGGGCTTGTCGCATGTTGGTTTGGACATATTTTGAGAAACCATGTGATGTTTGTGGGTGTCATCCCTAAAAACCCTCACAAGATAACACTTCTCCACTAGGGTAACCTAGGGGTTTAACGGCTTATTGCATACGCTAAAGGCAATCGAATCCCCCGCGAACATGGCCTTATGATTTTATACCATACTTTTGTACTATCTCCTGCTTTTGGTTTGCTTATAGTTCTTGTTGCATCCTATTTCATTGCTAGGGACTAGCAATGTGTAAGTTAGGGGGTGTGATAATACGCAAATATTACGTATTTCATCTCTCGAACTTACACATTTTAGCCCCCTCAGGTATCTTATTCCCTATATTTATGCTCGTTAATCAGATAACCTCGGATTTCTACGTTAGCACATTTTTCAGGGGTTAATTGAGCTTTTATAGGTATTTGGATGCTAAGTGTGAAGTTCGAACGCATTTCGCTCGATTTTCGTACGCGATCGCACGTTCAAGGGCAATTCGGTTAATTCACAGCTTGGGCACTTTGCCCAACATGTACATGGAAGTTATGTCCCTCCTCGCAAGCTTCGCGAGGCCGTAAACGGTGTGTAATTCTGATTCAGAACGAAGAAGTTATGGATATTTTAATGGAGGAGAAATGCAAACATGCCAAAACAGGAGGATTTGTGATGCAGACCTGCTTGATCGATCGATCGATCCTTCACATTTTTCCATCGAGCTGAGATAGTGGGCTGATATTTTTGCCATCGATCGATCGATCACAGGGGATCGATCGATTCCCTGTTTCCAGCTGATATTTTGGCTTTTTTTCTTTTTCCTTTTCTTTTCTATTTTATTTCCCACTTACTATATAATCCATTTTGTTGTAAATAACATATATATTTTCATTTTTAGGTAGTTTAGCTTAGGGTTTAAGGGTTTTGGAGAGTTCTTCTTTGATTCTTCTTGGTTTGCCACCCAATTGGGTTGTGAGTTGCACTATTCATCACCCTCTCCATTAATATAGCTTGTATTTCTATTATTCTTGCATTTTAGTTAATTTACATCCTTTCTTAATTAGGTTTACGTGCTTTGATTTACTTGCTTTCTAGGTAGCTTTATCGCATTTCTGTTTGAATTGAACTCACTCGGGTTGATGTGTTGCTTTGCTTTGCTGATGGTATTTACGGGTCTATTTTGGGTGCATTGTCCTAGTTATTACGCCTAGGAGATTTTCCGGGGCATATCATGTAATTCCTGTGCTTACGACCTTGCGTGCGTAATTTTTGGGGTATTTGTTGACACCAAAATCTTATTAGGCTTTTATGCGGATTTAGGGGCGTGACAACCCTTAATTCAATTAACTGTCGAAACGAGACGCATTTGTAATAACTCGTCGACCCATGTATCCATTTTATACTAATTAACTCGGATGAGGGATATTCGACGCAAGCTCTAGTTTTTACTTGATTTGTTAATCTAGTTTCAACACACTTGCCTAGATTAATATTTCCATTTTGTGCACCTTTTCTTTTTTCATTTTTAATCACATTTTACACTTTTATTTAGGAGTATTAAATCATATAAATTATAGAAACTTGTCTCAGTGGATATTTTCGATACCCGACTTACCACTATACTTGTATCGCAAGTGTAGTCGTAACTTAGGTTTTATATTAAGGAGGTGAACACAAAACAACGATCGGCGTTTGACACGCACTACTTTTCACCATTAAACAATCAACCCCATGCCATATAAATCTTCTGAGAATATTATCCATCTCTTTCATAACCTGTTTAGTCAAAATAAACATACTAATCCAGTACACTTGAATGTTTTTAAGAACATATATAAATAGTTTAATTCTTCCATCATATGAAAGACATTTATTAGTCCAACTTTTAACCTTACTCATAAGTTTTCCACCAAGTTTCTGTAGTCCCGAGCCTTTAATGTAGTGGAAATTAGAGGAACCCAAAGATATTCGACATTCAAATAACCAACTTTCGTTCCCATAATTTCCCTAAGTTTATTTTAGAGTCGTCACATTTGGGCTTACTTGTCCCCAAACCAGATAAAACATGAAAATCTTTAATAACGTCATCAATAGCTTTTAGAGAATAATCAGCCTAAGAAATAATAAATAAATCATCATCAAACATGATATGGGATAAATTGAATTATTCACATATTGGATGACAACCAAAATTACCCTTGTTAATTTTATCATCAAACAACCGAGACAAAGTCTCCATAACTAGAAGGAAGAAGTATGGAGATAGTGAATCCCCCTGTATCAACGCATTTATTCCCTTGAACCAACCATTTACCCCTCCATTAACACTAATGAAGTAACTAGTAGTCTCAACACATTCCTTAATCCAATTTATTGCGATACCAAGGAATTCCATAACTGTTAAAATATCTCTAAAAAAACCCATTTCAGGGAATCACAATCCTTCATAATATCAATTTAATTGCATATCTAGGATTTCCTTTGTTATTATGAATTCCTCTAACCAATTCTAGCATCAAAAGAAAATTATCTTTAATATTTCTCCCATGGACAAAAGTTGACTGTCTATTATTCAACAAATTAGGAATAATACCCTTAAGCCTTTTCACTATAACTTTAATAATGATTTCTAAGTAGTATTGTAGCAAGAAATAAGCCTAAAATCTCTCATAGGTACATGACTATGAACTTTTGGGATCAAGCAAACTATAGTGTTATTCCATTATTTTAAAATTTTCCTACACTTAAAAAAGGATGAAATAGCCTTGATTATATCAGTACCCTGAATATCCCAATTCTATTGAAAAGCCCTAACATTATACCCATTGTATCCATGGGACTTTTATGGATTAATATAAAACAAAATATTTTTAATTTACTTAGGAGTAATTTGACTTTGCAAAACACTTTTTTCATCTTTATTTAACCATCTCTGCCTAACCTAAAATAATATCTCTTTACCACTGACTTCAGTATTAGAATTATAACCCCAACAACTTAGAAAATAATCTAATAGCTTCACTGTTAACAACATTTTGACCCCTAATGATATTTCCTCCCCATCTTTAATTGTAAAAAAATTGTTCTTGACAATATTCCCTTTATTTTTTTAATAAAAGTAACTAGTGTTTTAATCTCCAACCTTTAACTAAATAATTTTACATTTTTTTCTATAGAAGTCCTCTTCCATCTCCCTAAGATTAAAATATTCAAACTGACATTGGTTCCTAGCCTTCTTAAGTTCATTATCACCCATATTATGAATCATATTTTGCTGAATAAGATTAAGAAGTTCCTTCTTTTGACTGAATCATTGAGAAATTTTAGAATAATCCTTTTTTTATTGAGTTTTCTAAAATCAGACTCGTGTAACTTCAATCTCATAGCAACATAATACATAGGAGTACCATCAATATAAACATCCTAACCTTTCTCCAAAGTGAATTTAAACTCATTACATTTCATCCAATGATCAAATAATTTGAATGGCCTATCTATTCTCTCTCTCTCTCTCTCTCTCTCTCTCTCTATATATATATATATATATATATATTAATGGTTAATATAAGAGGGCTATGATTAGAGATACCATATAAATCAATAAACACATCACTCTCTAAAAAGATTGCAACCATAACTCATTATGCAAAATCCTATCTATTCTACTTTGGATGTTAGCATCACCCTCTCTCCTATTTTTCCAAGTGAACCAGCTTACTCTAGTAGGGAATTTTTCCAAAATATATCTCTCAATACAATTATTAAAGTCATCAGTTCAGTCCAATGAATACCAACACCTCATAATCTCTCATATTCCTTACTTACAATATTAAACTCCCCTTTTATGAACCAAGGATTATTATATATAGGAGATTTTACACCTAAATAAGCCCACAATCCTGTTCTATTTATTCTATCATTTCCACTATAAACCCAAGTAAATCTAAATGATTTCTCAGAATCAATAAATTCCACTTTAATAGTCAGTGCTTGATCCATACTATTTAAACACTTTACTTTAAGGCAATTAGGATCCCAAGGAATCTACACTCTTCCAGGACCTTTAACAAGGGTATTATGAATCATATCCCAATGACTAAAACACTCATTTTTTAATTTATCAATATTACTTCTTCTAACCTTTATTTCCATGACGTATATCATATTAACAACATTGTCAACTTTGTTTATAAGGGGCATTACACCCCTTAATGTTCCATATAACTAGCTTAAGCATCTTTTATTTATTCCACCTCCTTTTACCCCTCCCTTATTATTCCTAACATTAGAACTATTATGTTTATTTTCCCAGAATTAGAAGTAACATTATTGACTGTGGTTTTCAGTTTGTCTTCAGTAATAACCACTATAGATTTCCTTCCTGTATCATTATTCTCTTCCTCACTGTTTGGGATGCTTCCATTCTCTTCCATACTCTGAAGGATATTATAATTATTTGCCATGGTAATTGTTTTTTTTTACTTTATAAAAAATCTTCAAATTAATGAAGTCCACTATAGCTTCAATTATATAAGTATGACACTCTTTAGCTTCATGTTCATGAAAATTTCCCTTAAAGGCAGATTCTGGGTTTGAAGAGCTTCCTACCTCAAGGGTTTTCTTCAATTACCCTTACACAACAATGGTAAGATTATCATCATTAATATTAACATTTTAATTTATAATCATCTTTTCCTTTTCTTGACCTTTCATATAAACTTGATTTGTTTCAGTAACATTCTTGAAATTTTCCTCCATATGTCTAGACACCCTACACTTCTTACATTTAGTAGGCAGTCATTCATATTTAAAATTTTCCTTTATCCATTCACCTTCCAACCCATAAATGAGAATGGAGTAAACCAAATCACTATACATATCAATTTGAATACAAATTATCGCAAAGGTGAGTCTATCTTTATTAGCAGTCAATCTATTAGTAAAAAGAGGTTTCCATATAATATTAGCAATTTTACTCGACACATGTTTGGACCAAAAGGGAAATTTTAGGCCAGGTAGCCTTATCCAAACTCACACATTTGATAAACCATCCTTCTAAAGACTAACTTTAGGGCCCCATGGTTTGACTATTATAGGCTTGTTGTCAAAAGACCACGGACCTTGTTCCAAAACCTAAGATTGCGCTTCAAAATTATCAAAAAAATAATGAACACACTTGATTTCAGCAGATAAACATCATGTATACCAATTTTGCTCCATTTTCTCTGCACATATCCCTTCATAGCCCCGTAAAAAACCCTAGTTCCCAATACATATGCCACAATAACATTCTCCCATCTATGAATTTATTTTCTGACTTTATTTTTCTTAGTTCTAACACACTTCATGCCTTAATCATCCTCAATAGTAGGAATAAATTTTAGCATTCTTCGATCCATACTACCTCTATTAAGAGTTATAACAGTTCCCTATGATCTGCCTCCCAACCACATGTCCATTGTTATTTTCTTTCAACTCATACACTTTCCCTTTCCATTTGTCTATCAGATCTAACTATATTTTATCGAGATAATTTCCCATGTGAGTTTCATCAATCATTTCTATATCATCCTTACTCATCAGATCTATATTTTCTCTAGTATTTTTTACTTCCTATACAAGCTTTCTCACTTCCTCTTTATGCTTCCTTATCTTAACTTCTTTTGGTCTAATAGTATTATCCATATTTTGTACTTCCTTGCCAATTGTTCTATCTTTTGTATTACTACCTACTCTATGATTTATAAAAATGGCCAATTGTAATTTCTTTTGGTTATCATTAATTTTGGAAATATTTGTATCGCTAGTTTTTCAAATAAAACTCCACTTTTCCCTAATAAAATCCTCCACAAAGCATTCAGAAGGTGAGACTCTAACTGTAGTTGATCTCCTCATACAGTAACCATCGATCCTTAAAGAAAAGGAAGGAAAAAGTAGATCTAAACTCTCATAAAAAATCGCTTATTTTATAGAGAGAAAGAAATAAATTGTGTCCGGAGTTATAATTATTTTAAATATTAGGTTACTATACACAAATTAGGATTTTAAGCATTAGCAACAACTTTGTGTTAGTCTTAAAGTAATGAAGATATTCTTATGTTTTAATAATAACTATCCTACGTCTTTGGTGATGGAAATTCCAGTCTAGCAAGAAGAACGTCCATTAACACTCAGACCTTTGTCAGACGAATCGCATTTCCTGATCCGAAAATGACTCTAAGTCCCCCCTTTCAATAAGGGGCTAGACAAAGTATTGATGACAAATTTAGACTCCATTACTCCGAACAAGTCACCTTCTTTATTATGAAGACCCACTAACTCCAAGAATTTGAAACATTTTCAATTCCACTCATTTGGGAGTACTACGTGTGCTAGTTTGGAAACTGCCTCCCCTATTAGCGGGCTCAAAATTATAGGGCGTCCATTATACGTTTATCATGTAAAGCCATATTAGGTTATAAGAAATTTAAATGAACTAATGGCATGTAATAACTTTGATCATTTGAGAAATAAATGACTCCCCTCCCCTTTATCCATGATCATACGTCATATTATGATTAAAAAACAAATATGTCTTTTCCATTTTAATTTATTTCATTGCCCGCATATTTTACACACTTATCGTAGAATACATTTTTTACCTTAACATCTTTGGCATCGTCTATGGACATTTTTGACATTTCCAAGCCATGAATAGACACGAAGTCAACCAGGACATCCATAGCCTTATTGAAGAATACTAATGTAATGCATCGACTTAGATTTTGTAATTACCTCTCGTTCAACCTGGTCTATTTCGATCGTGTTAAGTGTGAAGTTATGTGACAAATCCTAATTAATTTTTCTAGTTGATAATACAAAAATATTGCTTATTTCATCTCACGAACCTATGCATTTTAGCCCCCTCGGGTATTTTATTCCCTATATTTATGCTCATTAACCAGATAACCTCGGATTTCTACGTTAACATGTTTTGCATGGGTTAATTGAGCTTTTATAGGTATTTGGATGCTAAGTGTGAAGTTCGAACGTATTTCGCTCGATTTCCATACGCGATTGCATGTTTAAGGGAAATTCAGTCAATTAATAGCTTGGTCACCTGGACTAACATCAACAAAAGTTGTATCCCTCCTCGGAAGCTTCGCGTGGCCGCGAACGGTGCACGATTCCGATTCAGAACGAAGAAGTTACGCCAATTTTAGCAGAGGAGAAATGCAAACATGCCAAAACAGGAGGAATTGTGATGCGGACCTACTTGATCGATCGATCCTTCAAATTTTTCCATCGAGCTGAGACAATGGGCATGATTTTCAAGCATCGATCGATCGATCATAAGGGATCGATCGATCGATCGATCCCTTGTTTCCAGCTGATATTTTGGCTTTTCTTTTCTTTTCTCTTTTCTTTTCTATTTTAATTCCACTTATTATAAATACCAAATTTTGTGTAAATATCAGATAGGAAGTTATAGAATAGATTTTTAGGTAGTTTAGCTTAGGGTTTGAGGGTTTTGGAGAGTTCTTGTTTGATTCTTCTTGGTTTAACACCCAATTGGGTTGTAAGTTGCACTATTCATCATCCTCCCCATTATTATAACTTTTATTTCATTATTTCTTGCTTTGATTAATTAGAATTACATGCTTTCATAATTAGTTTACTTGCTTTCTAGTGTAGATTTATTGCGTTTATTTACCATGTTTCTTTACCGCATTTTTATCATGCTTTCTAGATAATTTAGTTTAGGTTGTGTTTGAATGGAACTCACTCGGGTTGACGCATTGCTTTGCTTTAGTGATGGTGTTTATGGGTCTATTTCGGGTGCGTTGTCCTAGTTATAGCGCCTAAGGGATTTAACGAGGCATATCATGTATATCCCGTGATTACGACCTTGCGTGCGTAATTTTTGGGGTATTGGTTGACGACAAAATCTTATTAGGCTTTTAAGCGGATTTAGGGGCGTGACAACCCTTAATTCAATTAACTGTCGAAACGAGATGCATTTGTAATAACTCGTCGACCCGTGTGACTATTTTATACAAATTAACTTGGGTGAGGGATATTCGACACAACCTATAGTTTTTACCCGCTTTGTTAATCTAGTTACAATACACTTGCCAAGATTAATATTTCCCTTTTATGCACCTTTTCCTTTTTAGTTTGTAACCACCTTTTACACTTTTATTTAGGAGTATTAAATCATATAAATTGTAGCAACTCGTCTCAGTGGATATTTTCGATACCCGACTTACCGCTATACTTGTATCACAAGTGTAGTCGTAACTTCGGTTTTTGTATTGAGGAGGTGAACAGAAAACAACGATCGGCGTTTGACACGCGCTACTTTTCACCCTTAATCACTAGCCCTTTTTAGTTGAATATAATTACTAAGTAAATATCTGATTCCACTTTGAAGATATTTATACATGATAACGACAACTGTGGATTCCATTAAGCAATATCACGTGGTTCACATAATCAGAGCTACTAACGTAAGAGTCATGAAAACATACTTGTAAAATGCTATAAAAGACAGAATATAAACTAACCTATCGTAACAAAGGGAACAAGGTGACCCAATGCCTAGTATGGATTCCCAACATTAATGCAACATAAAAACAAATGACAAAAATAAACAAATGCAGTAATATAATCAATATAATTCTAACCAAATTCTACATGCAAGTACTATATAGTATATGAATTAATCATGTTTATTGCAAAACATAATTTTTAATTAGGTATTTAAAACCTGTTTTTTTAAAAGCTTTCATTTTATTCAAGAATTAGTCCTTTAATCAATTGACTCATACAATTAATTTAGGGAAAAAAATGCTTTCTTGGACTATCTTTAAATCATCTTTTCTCCTTTAAAAAATATGAATTTATATTTTAAATTAACATACGCTTGGAGTTTCTTAAATGTAATGTTTTAACACATGCACCCTAATTATCCATACATATATGTGCCAAGTCTGGGATTGTGTCCCACCATGGCATCTTTCATGCATCCAATTATTATCTTTTTATATCAAATTATCCACACATATGTGTCAAATCTGGGTTTATGTCTCGCTATGGAGTCACTCAAACGACCAATTTTTTCCATTTTATTAGTTTAATATATGAGTACCAAATTCCTCATTTTAATTCATATTTTGGATTTTATAAATACCATTTATTCTCACAATTATTTATGATTTATGGACATGACATTTAAACTCAAGAATACCAACTATGCAATCATTTGTTAATCAATTATTCTTTTTTCGGAGTTCACCAAATCCCATCTATGTTTTTATGCTCATGCCCTCCATTATAAATATCACATTTAATTGTTTTGTTGTCCACTTAATACGGGCCTAAGCCAAAGTTACACCCTAGGGCTTCAGTCTCTTCTTAAATATATTTTCGATAACCCCTTTATAAAACCTTTTTCATTTTCATTAAGTTTATTCATTTGCAGGGTTCAACCTCCATTTTTAACAAAATATCCTCTTACCGTTTTAGTTATTACTTGTACAATCCATTATCATCACTTTTTCACGTTAACTTATTATACGTGGCCAAAGGGACCAAACCACGTAAAATACTTCACACATAATTTACATCTTTCATGCCCATTACGTACTTAAACAATCAACTTTAAGTCTTTGATCTTCTTTGGGTTGAATTTGTTTAACACAACATTTGGGGTCTATTTCCAAATCACAAGTTTAGGGACTATTATGTAAATAATCAATGTTTTGGGGATAATTTTAATTATCAAAAAGTTTAATGGCTATTTTGTAATTAATTAAAGCTCTGGCTATTTTGTAATTATCCAAAAGTTTAGTCGCAGTTTTGCAAATATTCAAAATTCAGGGGCTATTTTTTAAATATTCAAAGTTTAAGGGATGATTTGAAATTTTCTCGAACTATACATATCTTAGGCCAGAACAACAATTTTGACAAGTTTAGAGTCTAAACAATATTTTTATGAAGGTTTGTGGTAAAAAATACTCTTACAAAAGTTTATCGATGAAAACACAATTTTTTACCATCCTTGAACCCCAAATAATAATTTTATAAAAGTCTAGGGTTTATATAATATTTTCATAATATTAGTTTTACTCCTAACCCTTAAGCCATATTTTTATTTTTCACATAAATGAATATTCCAATAACTAAATGAACCAAAAATACCCAACACCTATATCGTCATCCATATAATCCACACACATATATAATCACTTAAATGCATTCTTGATCATATTTAAATATGAAAATAACTCAACACCCCTACTTATTTGGGACCCAAACATTTAGAAAATGATTGGTGAAGAGGACAAACCCCATCGCTAAACGTGGATTCTAGGGGTTACAAAGCTTTCAAGCTTGAAAATACACTAAAATATATATGTCATTTTCATTTTTACTTCAAAACTCCACCAAAACCCCTTATACCCCCTTAAACTCACTCATTTTGGCTTATTTTTAACATTAGCACAAGGAACTTAGGACAAAACATGCTCTCCCCCATAATATGGTCGGATGCCCCTCTCAAGATTTGTAAACACTCTCATTTAAAAATAGGGTGTAACACATGGTGTTTGGTGTTCTATAGGATATTTTTCCAAAATTTGATGGTTCAAACCAATTTTAAACTATTTCAGAGTCTGCAATGTGTCTAGCCGCCATAGCGGAAATTTTAACCCGCTATTGTGGTGTAACAACCCGCCTAAAATAATAACGGGTGGCCAGCCCTATACTATATTAAATCAGGAATTCCAGATGGTCCAGTCTCAACATCAACTAACGGTACTATATAATATAGGACTAACTACCCGAAATCATATAAGCGAGATGTTATAAAAATTTAAAACTTGCAACATAACACAACCCACACTACAAAACTTCTAATAAATAAGAGAAAGATGCCAGAAAGAACTATAAGAAATGAAAGGAATCACTACACATGAATATGCCATAAATAAATAAACCTGAATAAGCTGTCGGGTCACAGCAAATACAATAATTGAAATGGAATGAATATAAACATATATATAAATATCCCTTGGGTACAAACCCGATATACAACATGAATCCTACCTAGAAATTTAAAGAAGTAGGAAGCGGCTACATGAAACATCCCTCAACAGTCCGCACCTGTAACGGCTCCCAAGACTCAGGATAGAAGGTCATCCGGCATCCCTGCGGTAGGATACCTGTGGTAACATATATATGTATATACAAGAAGGAGGGAAAAGTAAACGGGTCAGAGCCCCGAATGTGTAAGATATTTAGCAAGTGTGTTAACCGTGCATAATAAATACCGATGTACTTAATTTCATAAATAAAGTGAGACCGCACTCTCGTGGAACCCCAACTCACCTCTCATCTAATGGCGCGCACCTATTCGCGTCCTCAAATTTTAGTTAAATTACCCCCATTGATTTTAGGACAACCTAACTTATCAGGCCTAGCCTATATCCACGAGAGCTACCCTCCAGTCATAATCTAAGGATCCACCCATTTCTAAACCCACTAGATTATGATTACAACAATTATGCCATAAAAGGCTTAGTGAATTCCTATTAATGATCTTATGAATTATAATCATCATAATTCCTAAAACATTACCCCTACACACATATATATATATATATATATATATATATATATATACCTATATAGGCTAAAAACGTAAGAATTAATATACTTAATAACATGCACATGGAATATTGGCAAGACTTCTCTCTAATCCCAAAATTGTACTACGTTTCGTGCGTGGGGAGTCTCGCAAAGCGAAATCCAAACAAGGAACCGCCCCGTTACACTACTCCTGACAAGGTCAAGACCAGAGATCCGAGATGCCACCTATGGAATTACTTCTCTCAAATCTCGACATGGCACTGCGTTTCGTGCGTGAGGTGTCTCGCAAAGCGAAATCCAAACAAGGAACCACCTCGTTACACTACTCCTGGGCAATGTCGATCCTAGAGGTCCATAATCCTCAACATAAGTTAATACTACCATTACTACTAACTATAACTACTAAAGAAAGAAAGAAGAAAAGAAAAAAAAACAAATAAAATAAAATAAAAGAACTTCCAATAATATCCTTGGGATGATGTAACCGAAATAATACCTTATGTGCGATACATCAACCCCCATCAGCCTAGTACACCATAATCATCTAAGATGTACTTCATAAAAGTCCATATCCTTTCATCTATAGGATATATATATAAATATATATATATATATATATATATATATATATATATATATATATATATATATATATATATATATATATATATATATATATATATATATATATATATATATATATAGGTATTTATTTCTAACCGTATATATATCATCATCAATCCAATAGCCAAGTGTACATACTACATATGATGTACAAGGCCATGCACATAATATACCCGGCTATATATATCGCCGATAAACTGCATCAATGCTATCATCTTCCCAGTGCCCGGCTCACATAGCAAAACTGGGGCCACCATGGTGGGACTAAACGACACCCATCTCGTGGTAAACTCACGCACACGACGTCCCGGGAAGCGGTCATAGCTCCAAACCGGCAATGAGACGAAACATACCCATCACGTCTCATCCCAAAATAAATATATATATCATATGGTAACACACGGGACGACTATGACCTGGGGAATATCCACACTCTGCTTTTCTAGCCAGGATGCTCACCCACTACGCGCGCAACTTCCCAATGATAGCATGAGCGGGGTATGCTTAACCAATTAAGTATATATATCATTTACATGCATAATATATATAATCCATATGATCCAATCATATGATCAAATAATAAACCATCGTATACGGTTTAAATATACATACCATGTATGTCTACAACATGCAGATATCTATATATATATATACATACATATATATATATCAACACATATTCACATATCCTTATCTATATATATAAACTAATTCTTGTTCATATGTATAAGATATATATACCTGGCTGTAAGTATACATAGTCCTCGATATACAAGCCGTCACTACCATTTCCATTAAATTTACCTTGATATGTGAATATAATCCCTCACTTGCAACATATTCAATCATTTTCCTATGAAGAAAAGTCTCCCAAAACCATATATATATATATATATATATATATATATTCCACATTAGGGTTATCACCCAAGAATTTGTGTAGGAATCCATCACCACACCTTTCACCTCTAAATGTGAAAGTACATAATTATCTTTAGTACTATCTAACCATAGGCATAAACATGACTTAATAGTCTAAAACCTCAATTTATTCCAACCTCATTTCAAGTATTGGAAATCTCAATGGCCATATCCCCATAATTGCATATAAACTATCCTAACTAGAATTTACGCTACCGCTTATCCTAGTCGATAGTACACCACCAAGTTGTTTCCCATTTTTACCTATGGTTCAATTTATTATATGAACCCTTACTCCTATCGGGTTATCATTTGTTCCTTAGTCTAAATATTTCTAAGGATAGGATACCCCTCACTCTCTAAGAGTTCTCAACCTCAAACATATATATATATACCTTTATCTATAATTGGTAATTCCAACCTCAAAGAGGTTTCCCCGATATCCATATGTAACTCCAATACGTTCATGGGTACATTTCTCCCAAGTTACCCTAAGGAGTCCCCAAATCCCAATATGTGAGAAACTCCTTATATGAATCCAAGAATATATCTTTTACATCCTAGAGAAAGCCCCCAAATCAATAAACCCAACCAAAAGGGTTTGAAATCACTATGGAGAAAATACCTCAAAATGCCCTGTTTCCGAATCGATTCGGCCCCCAAGGCGAATCGATTCGGGTCCAAAGACCTGGGCTTCTGCAATAGGCCGAATCGATTCGGCTTGGGTCCGAATCGATTCGGTCAATGCAGACCTGCCAATTTTCCAAACCGAATCGATTCGCTTGAGGGGGCGAATCGATTTGGACCTGCAATTTTTGAAGGGTTCATCTGTTTCTTCAAAACCCACGAATTCTAAACCCTAAATTTTTCATTCTAACCCCCAAACCTTCATCAAATCATGATTTTAAGCCCATAAGTCAACCCAAAGTTGATCCCAAACATTTCGATTCCATTAAATCCATATTTAATCATTGATTTCAAGATTTAAACCTAAAATCTAGGTTTTTACATTAATACCCAAAAATCCATTTCTTTACCCCACAAATTATGAAATGAAATACACAAATAGCTATTTAGCAAGATTAAACACTTGCCTCAGATTTGTAGAGGTTGTATCGTCCTCGATGACGCGGTTGGGCCGAAAATCCCCAAGCTTTCTTCCTCTCTCTCTTCCTTTCTTCTTCTTTCCCTTTTCTTTCTCTTTCTCTCTTTTCTCAAATGAGAAGGCTTCATCCGTAAGCCTCCCAATCCTTTAAAAAAAAATTCCAATTTTAAATGTTAATACACACTTTAAATGACTCGTTTACTCTAATTCGAGTCAAACTGACATAAAAATATTCCGGAGCCGAAATAAAACCCAATGACAGTCATTTTGACTATCTCGACCCTTCTGGGATCGATGGCACACTCAAAATCATCATCCGGAATACTTTAAAACGTCCTCTATTTTTGGACTTAAATTCCCAAATTTAAAATTCTCCAATTTAATTAAATTTTATCTTTCCAAAAATTTAGATTTCTCAGTCTCCAAAGTCGTGGGGTGTTACATGTGGTTCTCTCCAATAACTTGTTTGAAACTTGACATAAATCTAACATATCTTTTAATAAATATAACCCAATCTTTTAATAAATCTAACTCAATTACTTAATTACTCAATTACTTAATTAAATTCACCAATGCATATTAAAATTTATAGATGTATATGAGCTCATAAAATTCAATTCTTGTAAAATTAATAAAAATTCGGGTCATTATATTCTTCCTTCCTTAAGGAATATTGTCAACCAAAATTTTCATCAACAACCATGGATCACTCCACTAATCACCATTGGATCGAAAGTATCAAAAACACATATGAACAATGACAACCACATAATCATCATAAACTCCGACACTTTTCATCTCCCATGTATTAATCTAAAAAATCATCACCACCTCGTATATAATTATCAATATGCATTTATTCTCTTACTCTTTTATTTAGAGTACATGAATCTGCTCCAGTCCTACACCTAGGAAACGTAAAACAACTCTTAAAATCATATAAACCACCATTAGTCCAATACATAGGAATTACAATCAACATGTACCGACCTATAGGTCATTTCTACTCCCATAAGTAGGGATCGCTAACCACACATATCACATACAATCCACTTCTAATCCCACAAATATCACATATAAGACCATTTAGTCCTCCCACTAACAGTATTGATCAATCACAATCCAAGACATAAAAAAGTTTGATGTCTCAAAGACATCAAACCTTTTTTCGTCCCCAATCCATTCTTGAACCTTATCCTTGGTCTTAAAAGTTACAAGCCATGAAAACGGGAAATATATACAACCACATAAACACATGACAACACACAACAATGCCATACACGATGGCTCCTCATGGAGAGAGGTAAAAAAATGTCAGATTCGAATCCACTGATTACGTTTTCATCTTCAAAACATAGCCATTTAAATTGTCCAAACCAAATAGGTGAGTCGTAGAACTTATATAAGTTCAACTTTAGTTGTACGCAATGTTTTGACTCTTATGGTCTTAGCAAAAACAATCCTACCAGACTACACGTAATGGACTACTGAGTCCACATCAACCAAGAAATCACATGTAATATGGGAAATTGGACTTAACAAAAACTGTCCAGAATTTTCTAGACAGAATTTTGAGCAATGTTGAGCTCAAGTTTAGGTGGCACCACATACGAATGCGTTTTCCTTCGCAAGGAGATTAACGTAGTATATTCATATGTCCAATTTTAATAAGTTATGAATGGTAAATATGTCCCCAAAGTGACACACAAAGCAATGAAAGTTAATGAATCGATATGTTTTAACTCTTGTCCTACATTGGAAGAGTAGTGGAAAAATGACGAGTTAATAAAATCCAAATGATGGACTAAGGCTTGGATGCCTTGGGGTATCCTAACTCTTTGAAGGGGAGATGGCCTATACTATGCATGTAATGGGCTTGGGCTAAAATCCCATACGCGCGCGCGCGCGCCGTCCGTCCGTCCGGCCGGCTCGGCTCGCTTGGGCTTGGGCTTGTAAAAATCTCCTACATTTTTGGGCCGAATTAATTAAACTTTGTGGAGTTTTATTAATTAATCACGAAATTAATTAATTATTAGTTAACTGTTTGTCTGTTAATTACCAAAGGTCAACAGTTAACAAAATTAAGTGTTTTGACAGTTAATTTCGATTTTGACGGTTCCCAACAGTCAAAACCTTTGCTACAAATAAATCTTTGCCCTTACATTTTTAGATTAATGAAAAATTCCCTCCATAAATTTAAAAAATCCTCCTGCATTATCTCTTTACTCCAGAAAATCTGTCTCAATTTTTCTGCACTACATATACTATTTAGTTGAGTAAAACAGAAATTATTTTCGTCGAAATTAATTATTTTCGTGATACATAATTAATTTGAAAAATCCGTTCTATCTTGGGAGACAATATTCATCAACCTCAGAGCACATTGGAGGGAATAAATTGTCTTAAGGACACTGTGTCAATTCACAGGGCTCAGATTCTTTTCTATTTCTGTTTATTTTCTGCAAATTCAAGTAAGTCCTTTTATTTTCTGTAATTTCACTTTATTTCTGTAATTATTATAATTTGTATTTCTGTACTTTTATATTAATTAAATAGTAGACATAACAATCTTAAGACAATTTAATTTTTGTTCTACTGTTTGTATAGTGTACATACTTTTTTTTATTACAAAAATTTATTTGTATAAAATAAATCTGTTTTGACAGAAAAATTTGGATTAAAACATTATTTTATTACCGAAATTTAATAAAACAGTTAGTGTTACAGAAAATTAATTTCTACACTGTTTATATATTTTTGTTAGAAAATAATTTTTTTTTTGTAATTTTTTTTGTTTTGTTAAATCTGGTTATATAAGATTTTGCTTTAAAATTATATTTTTGTTTTGTACATATATTTTTTTTTATTAAAAAACAGTGTGACACAATTTTTTTTCTTAGACTAGTATAAACTTGTGTTTATATTTTAGTTTAATTCTGAATATTATTTTGAATTCTTTTGGAATTCATTTATTGTTAATTATAATTTAGGAAATTAGTATAACAGAATTGTGTATTCTGTTTCGTTTAATTCATCTATATATGAATATTATCGTTGATAAAAATTCTGTTTTTGTAACAGAAATGGAATCGCAAAGTACGAACACTATTCCTGTAAATGTGACTGTCACTAACACAAATGTGACTGCACCTGTATCTATGCCATACGGGGAGAAGACGAAAAAGTTCAATAGTCATGACTTCAAACATTGGCAAGGACAAATGTATTTCTATATCACTACCTTCCAACTGGGTAGGTTTGTATATGAAGATTGTCCCTCTATTCAAGAGGGAGATGACTCGAAAAAGGTTGCTGCTGTTGATGCTTGGAAGCACTCTGACTATCTTTGCCGGAATTATATTCTGGCCTACTTGGACAAAACATTGTATCATGTCTACTACACGATCAAGACATCCAAGGAATTATGGAATCCTTTAGCAAAGAAGTACAAAACTGAAGATGCTGGGATGAAGAAATTTATTGTCAAATATTTTCTGGACTTCAAAATGGTTGACTCTAAACCAGTGATCTCGCAGGTGCAAGAACTCCAAGTGATCCTCCACGACATTCATGCTAAAGGAATGTCCCTTAGTGAAACCTTCCAAGTTGCTGGAATTGTTGAAAAATTTCCACCAACTTGGACTTTATTAAAAAATTATCTCAAGCACAAGCGAAAGGAGGAGTTGGTGGTCAGGCTGAGAATTGAAGAAGATAACGGTGAGTCTCAAAAGAAAAGAGGGAAGATCCAATGGAAACGAAAGTCCATGTTGTTGAAGGTCCTAAGAAGAACAAGTGAAAGCATGATGGGGAAGGCACTTCCAAACAGAACAAGAAGAAGTTCAAATGCAAATGCTACAACTGTGGTAAACCTGGACACTGCTCAAGCGAGTGTCGTAAGCCTGAGAAGCAAAATCGGAATAATCATAAAGCAAATGTAACTGAGGGTGAAAACATCGCCAATGACTTGGCAGATATGAATCTTTCGGCTGTGGTCTCTGAATGTAACTTGGTTGGAAATACCAAGGAATGGTGGGTGGACACTGGAGCCACACCACTCATTTGTGCAAACAAATAGATGTTCTCTACCTATAAGCCTTTGAAAAATGAGAAGAACCTTTTTATGGGGAATTCTTCCACTTCTAAGATGGTGGGACAAGGAAAGATTGATCTAAAAATGACTTATGGAAAGTAACTTACTCTCAATGATGTTCTTCACGTGCCTGATATCCGAAAGAATCTGATTTCTGGATCTCTCCTGACTAAAAATGGGTTCCAACTTGTGTTTGTGTCTGATCGCTTTGTGTTGTCAAAGAATGACATGTATGTAGGAAAGCGCTACCTAAATAAGGGGCTCTTTAAAATCAACTTTCTTAATGTAACCCAAAAAAAATCTGTTTCAATGAATGAATTTGCTAGTTCTTCTTACTTGATTGAGTCATCTAATATTTGGCATGCTAGATTAGGACATGTTAATTTTGATACATTGCGTAGATTAATTAACTTGGATTTTTTACCAAAATTTAATATTGATAAAATCATAAATGTGAAATTTATATGGAATCTAAATTATCCAGATTACCTTTCCATTATGTTGAAAGGATAACTGAACCTTTAGATTTAATTCACACTGATATTTGTGATTTAAAATTTGTTCAAACTAGAGGTGGAAAAAAGTATTTTATTACTTTTATTGACGATTGCACAAAATATTGCTATGCATATTTCCTACACAGTAAAGATGAGGCTATTAGTGCATTTAAGCAATATAAAAATGAAATTGAGAATCAATTAAGTAAAAAGATAAAGGCAATAAGGAGTGATAGAGGAGGAGAATACGAATCTCCTTTTGATGAATTTTGTTCTGAGCATGGTATAATCTATCAAACAACCGCTCCTTATCCTCCTCAATCAAATGGTGTTGCTGAACGCTAAAACCGTACATTGAAGGAGATGATGAACTTAATATTATTAAGTTCAGGAGATCCCCAAAACTTGTGAGGGAAAGCCTTACTTTTTGCTAATTACATTCTCAATAAAGTACCTCACAAGAAGACTCACAAGACACCTTATGAATTATGGAAAGGTCAAAGACCTTCCTATAAATATTTACGAGTGTGGGGGTGATTAGACAAAACGATGGTTCCTAAACCTAAAAAGGTAAGAATAGGGCCAAAGATCGTGGGTTGTGTGTTCATCGGTTATGCTATTAATAGCAGTGCATATCGATTTCTAGTTTGTAAATTTGAGATATCGAATATTCATGTTAATACGGTTATTGAATCGAGGGACGCTTTATTTTTTGAAAATGAATTTCCTTATCTCGAGAATTTGATCCTTCTAAAAGGACAAATCAAGCTACTACAAGTGGTACTAATCAACCTATCGACAATACGCCAATAGAGGATGAACCAAGACGTAGTAAAAGAGAAAGAACCTCGACTTCCTTCAGTCCAGATTTTCTAACATATTTGCTAGAAAATGAACCTCAATCATACAAAGAAGCGATATCCTTACTCGGTGCTTCCAATTGGAAAGAAGCAATTAATAGTGAAATTGAATCCATATTACAAAATCACATGTGGGAACTAGTGGATCTTCCACCAGGTTCAAAACTGTTAGGTTATAAATGGATCTTAAAAAAGAAGTTAAAGGACGATGGATCAATTGATAAATATAAATCTAGACTTGTAGCTAAAGTCTATAGGCAAAAGGAAGGGTTAGATTACTTCAACACATATGCACCGGTAACAAGAATTACATCCATACGAATGTTAATAGAAATAGCTGTTATTAATGGACTTGAAATAAATCAAATGGATGTAAAAATCGCATTCTTAAATAGTGAATTAGTCGAGGAAATTTATATGGAACAACCTGAAGGGTTCAAGGCTCCCGGACAAGAAGAAAAAGTATGTAATCTTGTTAAATCAATTTATGGATTACAACAAGCACCTAAGCAATGGCATGAAAAATTTGATAGTGCAATATTATCAAATGGTTTCAAAATTAATGAATGCGATAAATGTGTTTACTTTAAATACATTCAAAATGGATATGTCATTGTATGCCTCTATGTTGATGATATGCTTATCATGGGTAGTAACTTGAAAATTGTCAAAACTACAAAATAAATGTTGATTAATCGAATTGACATGAAAGATTTGGGAATCGCCGATGTTATATTAGGAATTAAAATTTCTAAAACATCAGATGGACTTATATTATCTCAATCTCATTACATAGAGAAAGTACTTGAAAAATTCAAGAAGAATGATATTAGTCCTACCAAGACACCTGTAGATGTAAATTTACATCTAGCAAGAAATAATGGTGAAAGCATATCTCAACTAGAGTATTTTCGTATTATCGGTAATTTAATGTATATCATGAACTGTACACGATCGGACATAGCATACTCAATAAGTAAGCTAAGTCGATTTACGAGTAATCCAGGAAGAGATCACTAGAAGGCAATATTGAAAGTTTTGGGTTATTTTAAATATACTCAAAACTATGGACTGCACTACTTAAAATATCCAGCTATTCTTGAAGGACATTGCGATGCAAATTGGATATCCGATACAAAAGACTCCAAGTCTACGAGTGGGTATGTGTTTACCCTTGGAGGTGCAACCGTATCTTGGAAATCCTCAAAACAAACATGCATTGCTAGATCAACAATGGAATTCAAATTCATTGCACTAGACAAAGATGGAGAAAAAGCTGAATGGCTTTAAAATTTCTTAGAGGACATTCCAAATTGGTCTAAACCTGTACCCGCAATATGTATATATTGCGATAGTGAGAATCACATGTATAATGGAAAGTCACGATATATTTATCGTCGACACAATACCGTTAGACAACTTCTCTCAAATGGAATTATCTCAATTGACTATATAAAGTCAAAAGATAATATAGCGGATCCACTAACGAAAGGTTTAAACCGAGAGCAAGTTGAAAGATCATCGAGAGGAATGGGTCTAAAGCCTATAAATAAGTAAGAATCAATATAGTGACAACCCAACCTAGCTGACTGGAGATCCCAAAATCTAGGTTTAATGGGCAAACCGAACTACATTGTATTCAGTAAGCACTGGAGGATATTTAATCCTATCCATTCCAAAGATGAGGCAGTGCACATCTGCCGCGAAATTAGGATAAGTTATGCTTTTAATGACATCCATATCTTAGTATGTCTAAGTGGGGTATTGCATGATATTCTTTGTGGAAGTCACCATCGTGAGTAATATGAAAGACAAATTCTCTAAAATACTCACAGAACCAAGTGGTGTTCATGGCCAAAATGAACACAAACGTGAGAACCAATTGTGTTGAAGAATTGTTGTGTTAATACTGTTGTCTAGGTTTACAGAAACGATTGACGGTTCAAAGATGTGAAGTCTCCTGATTAACCAAGTAAATCCGATGGTATGTCACTAAGGAAAGTGCAAGGCTACTAGGCTATTTCTCCCGATGCAATAAATCTTCAGTTTTACTCAACCTGTGTCTGCATCTGCATTAGCATATGTTCTGTTTTATTTATAGTAATATATCATTCATGTGGGGGATTGTTGGAAATTGGACTTAATAAAAGCTGTCCAGAATTTTGAGCAACTTTGAGCTCAAATTTAGGTGGGACCTACACCTCGATAATTGTGAGACCACATACGAATGTGTTCTCCTTCGCAAGGAGATTAACGTAGTATATTCATATGTCCAATTTCAATAAGTTATGAATGATAAATATGTCCTCAAAGTGACATACAAAACAATGAAAGTTAATGAATGGGTATGTAATTCTTGTCCTACATTGGAAGAGTAGTGGAAAAATGATGAGTTAATAAAACCTAAATCATGGACTAAGGCTTGGATGCCTTGAGATATCCCAACTCTTTGAAGGGAAGCTGACCTACACTATGCATGTGCGGGCTTGTGGGCTTGGGCTTATAAAAATCTCCTACATTTTTGGACCAAATTAATTAAACTTTCTGGGCTTTTATTAATTAATTATTAATTAACTGTTTGTCAGTTAATTACCAAAGGTCAACAGTTAACGAAATTAACTGTTTTGACAATTATTTTCGACTTTGACTGTTCTCAACAGTAAAAATCTTTGGTATAAATAAAGCTTTGCCCCTACAATTTTAGACTAATGAAAAATTCCCTCCATAAATTTTCGAAATCCTCTTGTATTATCTCCTTACTCCAGAAAATCTGTCTCAATTTTTCTGCACTACATATACTGTTTGGTTGAGTAAAAACACAGAAATTGTGTTCGTCGAAATTAATTATTGTCGTGCTACATAATTAATTTGAAAAATTCGTTCTATCTTGGGAGACAATATTCATCAACCTCAGAGCACATTGGAGGGAATAAATTGTCTTAAGGACACTATGTCAATTCACAGGGCTCGGATTCTTTTTTATTTCTATTAATTTTCTCCAAATTCAAGTAAGTCCTTTTATTTTAGGGTTATTTATTGAATAGTCCCTTCTATAAATATATATTTTTTAAAAATAACATATATTTTTTGTTTAATCCATTTAGTCCCTTAAGTACTCAATATTCTCTTATTTTAGAGGTCCGCGCCAACGACACTCCCTCTCCAAAATATGTGGCAAATGACTTTTTGAAGCAAAATAAAAAAGCTTGGACTAAATGGGTATTAAGAAATGTTCGAGGGACTATTTGATATATGTCCCTTTATTTTATGTAATTTCACTTTATTTTTGTAATTATTATAATTTGTATTTCTGTACTTTTATATTAATTAAATAATAGATATAACAATGCAAACTGATAATACCCATGCAACCAAATAACACTAGGATGCTCCTTATTAACAACTGCTCAAACTCGAACTCCTGAAGCTGCCACATGTGAGCAGTTACAACACCATTATCGTGTGATGCATAGCAGGTAACTGCATAGCAGTTACCGATTTGAGTATTAAGTGGAAGTTATAATACAGTAGTGGAGTTCAACAGTTATGTAGCAGTTGGGAATAGTTAGGAACCATATATATTAGACTCGTGGATATATTGTAAAGAAGTGTGGAAACACCAGAAATATAAATATAACTGCTCTCTCTCTTATTCAAGTAGTGTTATTACTCCTCTAATCCTACACAATTATTTCTAGAATAAAGGCCTCAGTTACTGTGATGCATCAATCATGCCCGACTTATTCTGCATCTATCACTAGGCCAAAACTAACAATAAATGGATAACAATCCCTAACTGTGATAAATAAATGAAATACAACTTGAATGAAACAATGAGTTTGATTACTCCTTCCAAAAATTTTAGGGCCTACACACGGATAGGTTACGACATCTAGTCGTACTCATTACAGACCACATATGTTTAACGTTATTTAAGCTTCAACTGGGATTACCTACAACAACGAAGGTAGCCCTTAGTCGGGTTATAAACCCTGACCTAGGATATCGATCCTCAACCGTCATACGGAGACGTCAGAACCATCACGTGACGAAGACGAGTTATTATTATCAAGAATAACACAATGTGAAGCTTCCCTCCTTAGAAGATATGTCGACTTACTTGTTAGTCCTTGACAAACTCTAAACGTCTCATGAATAACTGTTGAGATCCTTGGATGTCTCAACGAAAAATCCTTCATTAGTCCCTATGAACACGATGCGTATCGAATAGAAGTCTTAAAGTCAAAGACTAGCGAATCACGCTTTTTTGCCATAGGTCGAGTCCGGTAATTACCTACAGATGTCACTACTGTCAATATTTACTCAAAGATACGCACACTTTATTATTGGTACCGTTACTGCTTCGTTAGTTATGATATGTCTTGCTAGTCTGAAACAATGCTCCTTCACGTAAACTACATGCCGATTGCATAAACTAGTGTCGATTTGTTTTGGGAAATCCATGATGTTCAATTATCACTTTGTTACTTTATTCTTTAAACGTTAATGCTTACGCGTAGCAATCGAAGATTTAAATACATCGTTATCGCTATAGTTGGATTGAGATGTTTAGACCCACACATGAAATTATGCCACTAGATCGTACAAGTCAATTCCAAGGTTAAGTGCTACATTTTTTGATAAATCAAGACTTCCAGTGTGACTATAAGTCTAATATTCCCTATTTTCTCACGTAATAATTGGACATTCCCATATGCCAAATATAGTGCACATTAAAAAATTTATATCATTCTTAAAATCAACATAAAAATATCAATAATTGAAGTAAATTTAAATCCATCCACAACATGAGATAACTAAACGATAAAGAAAAACTAGAATGAATAACTCAATCATCCAAAAACTGATATAACCTCAACTCTCAAATAACCCAACTAAATAAAATAACGGGGGTTTAAGGTCCATACAATCTCTACATAAAATAAACTGACTGAAGTACTAAAACGAATACAAACCTAAACTAGGAATGAATTGAAAGAACTACATATCAATTGGAGCGACAAGTCTGAATCTCCTCAGCCCTGCAGTTCCTGTCTATGAATGCCTGAAAAACAGTTTTATAATAATTTTGGTCAGTGCCCTAATATTGAAGAAATAACTTACAATATCAAAGTAGTAAAATCATGAAACTCATTTATAATAATCATTCTATCCCGTCGACACTCATATGAAATAGATACCTCACTCCTCATCCTAAGTGAAATACTATACGAGTGTCTCGACCTAATGTATGAATCTAATACAATACTAATAACATAGAACATGTAATAAGATGTAATCATGATATAACTAACTTACTTGTTAGACTATAACCCAAATACTAGCCCCCTATGTTACTCATAAGGTAGGATACATAGGATCTCATAATATAACAAAAAACATGAAATATGGTGCATTTGATTAAGTGTATATTACTGGACTATAATATCTCTATTAATAATCCCAAAAACATCACATGAAGGAAACTAATTTCGGGTACCTTTACGCGCTTCAGTCGGTAAACCCGTAGGAGTAACTCACGTAACGAATCTAAAACTAGAACAAACATAAGAATGAGGGGTCACTACGCAATCATACCACCGGATAGTCCCATACCAAAACTTATCAAATGGATCAGGTCATCCGCCTCTCTCATTGTGAAGCATATATTGATTGAATGTACGATAAAAATATAACGACCTCCATAAACTCTTTCATTACTAGCCAGGAGTGTGGTACACGATCATAACCTTTGAAAACAACCCCGGCCAATAGATTTCCACAAGTAAAAGGTATGTTCACATAAGGAAGTAATTTAAATATATATACCACACAATATATATATATATATATATAAATCTAGGATAACGCGTAACTCTCGAGCATACCCAAACCATCCCAATTCCCTATGCTTGATTGTACCATTTAATTAAAATCTGAACCAATCAATAACTTTAATTAATAATGAAATTATTAATTCGCTTGGTTTATTATCTAATAAAACTAATATTAAGCATAAATTAGTTATCTCTTAAGTATAAAAAGTACCAAAATTGATTAAAATGAGAATCATCTAATAATCCTCCCCACAGCCCAAACTCGACTGGCTACATGGGTCAAATCGATTCGCCCTGAGGACGAATCAATTCCGTTCGGGGCATACGTACAATGTTTCCTTAAAAAATATATATGGACGACCTACCCTCTATTGATGACTAATTAAAGATTCAAAACCATCCCAAGCCTTATCATCTAACTCAAAAACTTACATATACATAATCCAAATTCATTTATAAAATGTTTAGGATTAAAAAAATGTGATTAAAGGTTCAATTATACAAATCTCCAAATTAAACTAAGTTTCAACCTTTAGCATACAATGGAATCATAATAAAATATGGATTTAAATCTAAACCTAAAATTAACATGGGGATTCTATTTTTACATGACAAGAATTCCTAAACATGACTTCTAATTTGAGAATCATAATTAAAAACAAATTAATTTTAAGTTTCTCCTTAAAAGTTTTGATCTTTGAAATCATATTTAAACAGAATAATAACTCAACGTCTAAAATTAATCCCTACACATGCTTCCAAATACATAATAAATAATTTTAAACTATAAACTAATTACATATTTTATGATGATTAAATAGGAGATTTCTTGCTTATAAAATACGAACGATTGATCCTCATGCGTTGATCTTTGTTCTTCTTCTCCCAAATTCTCCTTAAGCTCTCCCAAAGGTTTAAGGCTTCTAGGATTTGTGTTTCTTATGTAAGGTATTTGATTAATTCGGGTTAATTCTCCTACTAAATCTTTAAATTCGCAGGTTAATATTATGCCTAATATTGAGCCTCTATATAAGCCCAAAATACTATCCAAACTATTCCAAAACTTAGTCCAAAGGTATATTTACCTTACGGGACTAACGTAACACGATTAAACACACATTAGGGCCTCTATATCAGTCTAGAGTCCGATCAAAATGGCAGCATCTGATAACTGATGGTAGTACCTCCCAGTGTAAAATAAAAGGCACACTTACTTATTTTATGCGTAACCACATATAGTCTAGTCTAACTTATTTAATTACACCGAGGAATTAAATATAGTATGCGACACAAATAAATCACATAACATGAAAATTTAATCATCATCTAAATGTGAATATTTATTATTACCCATTCATCCATGTAATAATTATCCCATTTATTAATTTATTTTTCATAATTAATAAATAGTAAATAAATACCCAAAAATATGGGATATTACAGTCTTACCCCTAAAAATAGAATTTTCTCCTTAGAATTCGATACACATCTGACTGGAAGAGTTCCAAATATTTCTCTTTCATGTCATCCTTCCTCTCACACATCGGCTCGTCCTTATTGTGATGCCTCGATTGGACATGCACTAAAGGAATCATCTTGAAGTGCAGAGTTTGCTCCTTACGATCCAAGATATCAGTTGGCTTCTACTTATAACTCACATCAGGTTAAAAATCTATCTCACCGAGATCAATATGATAAAAATCTCTAAGGTACCTCTGTAACATCGAGACATGAAATACATCAAGCACCTACTTTAAATGATCCTATAAAGCTAAACGGTGTACAGTTGGTCTGATACAATCAGTTGTGGTGAATGGATCCACATATGCGGGAGCTAACTTCCCTTTCTTCCCGGCCTGAATTTCACCACTCCATTCATGGGAAACACCCTAAGTGACACTTGATCTTCAACAGAAAAATCTGGGTGCCTCCTCCCCATATTCACATGACTCTTATGTCGACTCTGGATAGTCCTCATCCTCTCTTTAAAAGATCCACCTTCTCAGAGATGTCTTGAATAAATTCGGGTCCGAGAATGTTGTTATCCCCCACCTCCATCTAATAAGTGAGTAAATGACAAGGCCTCCCATAAAAAGCTTTAAATAACACCACATCAATAGTAAAATGATAACTATTAATTGTAAGAAAATTCCTCCAACGATAAGTATTTATCCAAACTATCCTTGAAGTTCAAAATACACATTCGTAGCATGTCCTCTAATATCTAGTCCAGATGCTCCATCAGTATGTGGGTAATACGAAGTACTCAATTCCAACTCTATCCCCAATACCTTTGGGAAACTCCTTCAAAAGTTGGACACCAACGTCTTGTCCTTGTCGAAGATGATGTTAAGTGGTAAAACATGGAACCTCACAAAATCTACTAGGAAAAGACTGTCATGCTACTCCGAAGTAAAATTTATCTAAATTGATAGAAAATAAGACACCTTAGTGAAGAGATGCATGATTACCCATATGGAATTGTCTCCTCTCTATGATGTAGACAACCGAGTAATGAACTCCATGTAAATTCTGTCCCATTTCCACACTGGGATCTCAAGAATTTGTAGAACACATGTTAGTCTGTGATGATATAGCCATCTGGAATGTAGCACATGTGAACACACACATCGCGATGTCTTCATGCCGCTAACTAATACTGGTACCTCATATCCCGGTACATCTTATCCCCATCAAAATATAGAATAAAAATATGGCCTATGTGCCTAAGTCATCACAACCAATGGTAAATCTTGATCCTCGGTAGCCATTAGTGTACCATGGAAATGCAAACCCCCATAAAATCCAATCTAGTACGACTCTTCTCCCTTAGTTAACAACTGTATGACCTTCTCCTGATAAAAGGATACCCGATTTGTGCCCTCACAACTCGGATAATGATCTCAAGTATGATAGTAAGGACTTCCATAAAGGCATCATCCTTAATGCAACAAGAACCCCATGTTTTCTTCCAAATCGTCGAAAGGGTAACTATTAGCCTGTGGCTAAAGTTGTCTACCATTACGTTTACCTTGGTCGGATGATACTGTATATCAAATTGATAGTCCATCGATGCTATCTCATGATTAATATACTTTAAACTCTTATGGTCCGTGAAAAGTCGGATTTTTCCCCTAACAAATAGTGTCTCAAAATTCGAAGAGAAAAAACCACTACTATTTACTCCAAATAATTGGTGGGGTAATTCATCTGTTGCTAATTAATATTTCAAGAAGTGTAAGCTATCGTCCTTTCCTCTTACATAAATACACCTCCAAGTACCTATAGTGTGGCATCGATAAAAGCCATGTATTCCATCTTAATAGGAGGTAAAGCGAACACCGGAGCTGAAGTCAATTTAACCTTAAACTCGACAAAAGCCTACTGGTAAAATTCCTCTCAAATAAATGTCACCCATTTCTTTATCAAATTTGTCAAGGGATCAACTATCTTTGAGAAACCCTGGATGAACTGAAAATAGTAGACTGCCAATCCCAAAAAGCTATGCACCTCCGTAGGTGTCAAAGGTTGTTCCCACTCAATCACCATCGAAACCTTATTTGTGTCCAATAAGATCTATGACTTTATAAAATTTTGAGCCAAGAACTTCACCTCTCTCAACCAAAAACCATATTTCTTGAACTTAGCGTAGAGATGATGGTTTCGTAACGTCTGTAAGACAATCTACAAATGCTGAGCGTGCTCATTTGCTGTCCAAGAATAAATCAAAATGTCACATATGAAGACAATAACAAACTAATTTGAGAACTCCATGAGCACCCAGTTCATCAAGTCTATCAATACTGCCGATGCATGGGTTAGCTTGAATGGAATAACCATAAACTCATACGACCCGTATTTCGTCAAAAACACTGTCTTTAGAACATACTGCTCTTGAATCCTCAACTGATGGTACCCTGATCTCTAATCAATCATCAAAAAGTATGAAACACCCCTCAATTGGTTGAATAATTCATCAATACCGGGTGATGAATACTTTTTGGCGTGGTGACCTTTTTCAACTCCCGATAATCAATGCAGAGATTAAATGATCTATCCTTCTTCTTTATGAAAAGGATCAGATCTCCCCATAATGATGTACTCCTTCGAATAGATCTCTGGCCCGATAATTGTTAAATTTTCTCTCTCACATATATCATCTTTAATATAGCCATACAATAAGGTTGTTGGGCTATCGGTTTAGTTCCTGAAGATAAATTAATCATAAAATCGTTCTCTCTACTAGGTGGTAAACTTGGAATCTTCTAGAATACATAAGAAAACTTGCTAAGAACTGGAATAGAGACCAAAGACACAGTGACTCCCTCAAAAGTGTCTTCCTCAATGTAATACAAATGTGTGATCGACCCTCCCTCCGGTTGCGACATCTAAACCAAGTACATATCCTGACCCAGAATGAAAAAGATGATGGAGTTCCTTAAAAAATACACATAAGCCTAATAAGTAACTAACCAATCCATCCACAGGATAACGCCGTACTCAAACATATATATAGACACCATATTCTAGGACCTTCCTAAGAATTTCCTTAGATCCTAGGACTTCCTCCTTCACCATAGAACCTTAAGTCATACTCCAAGTACTGATTTAGAGGCCGCTAGGTTCACCCGGACCCCGTTTGACTTTGGTAAACTTTCTCGTCTGAGTGAAACCTCAATGAATCTTTGAAGGGATCTAAATCCCCTTTCCAACAGTCTATACTGTGTGTGAATCGGCCTTACGATTCGGATGAACGATCCATTTTACTATAAAAAATAGATCCAGAGGCCACCTAATACTCTCGGGCCCCATTTTAACCCCAATCAACTTTCTCCCCTGAGCGAAAGATCAATGAATATTTGAAGGTCTCTGAATCAATTTTACAATGGTCCACCCCATGCGTGAATTGGCCTTACGTTCTGGGCGAACGATTCATTTCCCCCCCAAAACTGATCCGGAGGCTACCAGGCGATTTCGGGCTCCATTTTGACTCGTGTCAACTCTTAAACTCAAACGAGACTAAATTAATTATTAAATTTATCTAAATCCCCTTTCCAACGATCCACCCCGTGCGTGAATGAGCCTTACGGTACGAAAGAACGACCCGTTTTACTTCGAAGGGTCACCAATGGCTTTCGAGCCCTATTTGACCGGGGTCGACTCTCCAAACTGAACGAGACTGAATGAATATTTAAAGGTACCTGAATAACCTTTCCAATGGTTCATCCTATAAATGAATCGACCTTATGGTTCGGATGAACGATCCGTTTTCCTCTAGGAATCTCTTATCCAAAAGATCGTCGGGTATTTTAAGCCCCGTTTTATCGTAGTCATCTCTTGAACTCGGGAGTGGCCTAATGTATTCTTAAAGGTCCCTGAATAACCTTACCAATGGTACATACCGTGAGCAATTAAGACTTACGTATTGCATTCTACGGCCATTTTTCAAAAATATTTGCATGAGACTGCCGAATGGAAAACCTAATTCCCTGCCTATCGACAGTGTCTCTGGGGTTACCTGCCGATAGGCAGGTCAAGGACAATTATGATCAATACTCCTTTGACCCTATAATCATGACCTCACTTTGAAATTCACCTCAGAAACATCCCTCTCAGTGATCTCAATAACATCCTCTCGAGTCAACGTGGTTTCCATATTGAAACCTATCCCCCACAATCCATTTCCCTCCTTTTCTTAACCAATTTAGAAAATTCCATTCCATCTCCTCCTACCACCATCATCCACTTGCAAGAGAAACCATTCAATAATCAAGATCAATCTCAAAGATTCTCAAGAAGGTCCAAATCTTTCACTATCTCTTTAAATTTTCTTATTTTTGCATTGGTCCTTTAATTCTTACTTTAGCATTTCATCTTTGTTAGTTCACACATATTAATATCCCACTTTATATTAGTAGTATTTCACATACTATATTTTCTATAAAAAAAACCAAAAATAAGAGAAAGAGGGTTCACTTATAAATTCCTGATTAGGCATAAATATTGTGTATTTATCCCCTTAATTTAAAAGTTTTTATCACCTCGTGTAACGTAAAATCCATTAATTTCTTTCAAAATTAGTGCTACTGACCTTTTCTATGCAGTGTATCGAGTTTTGTGTTTTTCTCATATATTTTTCAGGATATTCATTCCAGAGAAGAAGGGAGAAAACTCAAAGTCAAGAAAGAAAGATGAAAAGAAAATAAAGGAAAGTTGAGGGGCAATTTCTTAAATTTTCACTCAGACCTGGACACAGACTCCCATGAGGAAGTTGAAGGTCTTGGTATCATGAGCGTACAGGAAGAAACGGTGCCCAAATCCAAGCTAAGAGTGAAAAGTTATGAAGGTTTGAAGTTGGGAAGAAATTATGAAAAAAGAAGCAAAAAGAGAAGAAAAGGCAGAGAAAAAAATTTCATGTTCGAAAGTTCTTGGCAAGACTAGGAAAGCGAACCGGTTTTCCCCAGTAAATCACAGATGTCCTAATCGGTTCGGCGGGGAAGAATTCTAATTTTTTATTTCGCAAATAGAGTTGTGCATGGATGAATGACTAAAGAAGATGTGATATATTCAGTTATTTTTAGATAGCAGAGGAGAGAGACTTAGTTTTAGAGGAGTTTTAGAGAGCTCTTGTACCCAAGAACTCTAGGGTTTTACTTTCTTCAACAAATATTCAAGTTCTAAGCTATTAATTAAAGGTTTTCTTCTTCAAAAGTTTGTCTCTTTCATCTCTATTCTTTCAAGTTAATTTTTCCTTGCATGTTTTTTGGTATTTCCTGATATTACAATCCTTGTTTATATGTTTAAGTTAGATTTCTTCCTGATTATGAATCCATACATAGTAGATTTTATGTTTTTCATTAGATTCAATATGTTCGGCTAAGTTTTTAAGGGTTGGGGTGCATGAACCCCACTCGATGTAATTCATGATAGTGGAAATAGAAGTTTGAATTAAAATCTTAGGTGAATCGTGTCGTATAATTGGTACAAACGTTGTAAGACTTTTGATCTCGTTTGCCCTAGGTAACTGGGATGCTTAAGAAGGCGACACGAATATTGGTTAATGAGATACTACTTTAATTCATCATTTTCTTACATACTGTGTGGGCTATGATCCCTCATATACGTAATACTTAGGAGAAATAAAAACTTGACTTCAATTTGTCTTTTTCTTACATACTATGCGGGCTACGATCCTTCATATATGTAATACTTATGAGTATTGAAGACCGGGTTCATTTAAAGTTTTCATTCCAAATCTAGTATCCTACGAAGTGAATTACTAGGGTGTGGGGGATTATAACCCGACCTATTGTTCTCATTTCATATTTCAGTAGTAAAACTTTTCGTCATTAGTTCTTTAGTTAATTAGAGTAATTGCACTTCATTTATTCACAGTTTCATTAGTTAATCATTTTCAATTTTCCATTTAGTCATAGTTATTTCGTAATCCAAATCACATTTTCCTTCTTTTTAGAGTCAAAGCTAGGATTTCTTAATCTTTCTCACGTCGTCACAACTTCGTTCGTCCTGTTTTCCTGAGGATCGACACCCGACTTATCGGATTATTACTTAAGCGATAGGCTTGCACTTGAGCCTAAATAGTACGCACACTAAACACATTTGTGGCCGCGTCAATTCTAAATGGGAATTTCTCACTACATTTTCTCACACTAAAACATCCTTTTCCTACACATACATATATAATAAAGTCCCCGGTTGGATTTATGGGATAAAACCCACCCCCATGTTGCATGTGAACTACGTGGACTTTGATGCCTTTTTAAGCTACATAGTCGTCTCGGGTAAAATCTGAGATTTGAGTCCTCCTTTCCTATTTTTGTTCATATATTTTTTTGTATACATATTATATTTGTGATTCATGCTTGTATTTTGTCTAACATATACCATCTTCTTTCTATGAACGATCGATAACCCGACAAACGTGCATGTTCTATTTTTAATTACTATTTTGGGAGAACTCATACGAATTACCTCACTCCGCCTTTCTTGCGAGTCGAGTAATTCCATTCTCCATTTATATATACATACACACACTTCACGGAGTTATTAAGGAGTAGAATAACATATTCCCATGGGAGTCCGAAAGGGCGAGATGGGTGCCTAACATCTTCATATTCCGTAAATTAGCCTTAAATCCTTGAACTAATTGGTTTTACAAGCACCAGTATGTCTTTGATGCCGTTCTCTTGAGGTGAAAATATTTCTTTTGCCTGTTTTGTGCAAAATATGTTAGCGACTCTATCTCTATACATCACCCCACATTTGACGACGATCGAAGGCCCCAAGGAAGGGCACGAAACCTACCAATGCATGCGCACGCACCGATCGGGGGGCGGGATTTCCACAGGGGCGACTCTTTTGGGACATGTTTATCATAAGAGGGCTAGACTCTATTATTACATGGGTGTTATCATTTTTTGCATGTGTGCGTATGCACCTAACTGTATGTTACCTTTTTCCTCTATTACTTCTTGTATATATCTACCTCATGTATATAACACTTCTCACTCACTTTCACTTCATGCACTTATAAATACCCTCCGTGTACACCTCACACTATTTACACTTCTACGTAGAATCACTTATACCCATATGTTTCACACACCACTCAGAATATCCATGCTTTGGTCTTACTAGCACACACCTCCGCTTATCATACTTGTATATATCCATGCTCACTTGCACATATCACACGCCACTTGTAGTTGATCTATACTTAGGCTCAATCCCACACACTTACTTATAGATATTATCACTTCACTCACTCACATGTATCCATGTTTAGTGTGATCTTCATGCTCCATGCTAGATTTACTTTTCATAATACTTGTACATTCTTCCCTATTAGTATAGTGTTCTTTTACTCATCGTCCCAAATAAAAGACTCTCCTCATAGTATACTAATTAAGAATCATGCATTTTGCGCACTACATCACCAAGAGCTTGGCTATTGAATAAAATTTTGTCCCGTACTCGGGTTTCACTTTGTGATGGGCGCTAGTCCAACAGGTCACAGATAGCCTAAGAAATATGACTCTTACCTTCCATTGGCCTAGAACCTTCGACTCATATCAAACAGTTCCCCCCGCATCATATCGTTTGATCGAACTCATAACGGGAGGTGTATAGTAGGAAACTCATTCACGTACATCGAGTATATCGAATTTGCTCTCACACGTATTGTCCTCATGACGTATATAGTGAAGCAATTAACATACACTCCGGTACATCAAATGGCTTGTCCATAGGTACCGATTTCCCTTAAAAGAAAAAAGCATATCATGGAAGTCATACCAAAGGGGGGGGGGGGGGGGGGGGGGGACCGTTCCACTAACCCGAGAATTGCATAAACCTCATATAGGTGTCAAACCTAGGGCACTCATATTTAGTCTATCGATTACCACACGAAACTCTGCTGAAATGTAGGGTCGGCATGCCGTCCACATTTTTGCACTATTTCATTATTTTTTTCAAAACAGGACCTTGTCCATGAGCTTGGAAACTAGTCAAATCCTATCTTACTTATTTTTCAAACCTAATTTTCCCAGGCTCGGGTTCTGTCCGACATTTCTTTTGCATTTAGGTAAACCTAAAACAAGTGAAAACATAAACATAATAATCATGTTGAGACTCTTATCTCATTTTTCCTCCTATTTCTTGAAAAATCGCAATACTAAATTTTCTTTCTTCATTTTCATCGAAAATACCAAAAACATTTTTCCTCTTTTTTTTAAATAAAAAATACCCAAAACAATTTCCCTCCTTTTAGCTAAAGTGTCAAAAATATTTTTCCTCTCTTTCAAAAATACCAAAAAAACAATCCTTTTCCCTTTTAAAAAAAATAAATTTGAATTATTTTCCTTCTCAGGTCGATCGCATACCCAATTCTTGGCCTTTCTCCCTATTGGCTTCGATCCTCCATTAAACCGCCCCGAACCTCCGTCAGTTCCCCTGTAACTTCATTCGAGTCCAGAATATAACTTCACCAGTCCATCATGGAAAACTTCGATTAAGCACTGAACGTACAACAAATCTGATGGTAGTCTTGGTCCAACTCAGTGCCAAGATTGACAACCTTCAAATCGAGGTTCATGAGATGCAATGAAATCGGGTCCAAGTTCTCGAAGAACCCGAGGTCCTTGTTCCTCGTGCCATAGGTCCATCTACTTCTGAGTCTGTCTAGGTCTTAGAAGAATATTAGCATGCTATGCATTCCCCACCTACCAATGGGTCGTCGCCAGCTTGGCTCTCCATGCCTAACCTTGCCCAGTCAGGGGTTAACTTTTCAATAACCGTTGATCCTAAGGAGGAAGAGCTAAACAAGGTCAAAGAATACCTCAAGCTATTGTCGAAGAAGGTTGACCAAGTTAAGATATTCAGGAACTACGTGGACTACACCTACATGTCTCCCTACCCTAAAGCAAGATTGTTGAAGAAGTTCAAGATGCCATCCATCGAGAAGTTTGGAGGCAGCGGGCTCCTAATTATTCACCTTCACAGCTATCACTGACCCATGACCATTTTTGGCATCTCTGAAGAGATAATGTCCCAGATGTTTCAACAGAATTTGAAGGATAACTCTCTCAATTGGTTCCTATCCCTCAAAGAATCCAGAATCCGCAATTGGGAAGACATCACCTAGAAATTCATGTCACAGTACAAGTACAACGAAAAACTAGAGGTTACACGTCGTGATCTATAGCTTTTCAAGCATAATCTTGGATAAATAATCAAAAACTTCATAGGAAGGTGGAGAGAGAAAGCTTCCACCATGACCAATAGGGGCCCGCCGAAGAAGAACAAGTCAGCATAGTGAAGAAGAATTTCTCGGCCCATATCGAACGATTATGGGAGGTCTGCATTATCCACACTTTCGAGCTCTCGGGGACGCAGATGTAGAAATTAACAAAAGTGTTACCAAAGTAGAAGCTAAGTTGAAGAAGGTGACCGGACAGTTCATTCCCAAAAGGTATGAGAAGCCTGCTAATACTACAGTCTCAACCATAAATAATATCTCCCAACCTTCTACCTCTCAGGAACCAGAAAGCTGCCTTAATCCCATCAGAAAGGAATACACCGAGCTCCATGATCCCTTATCCAAAGTCTAAAACCCATTGTTAAGCCGAAAACTCATCAAACCTTTGGACCCCTGTCCATTACCAAACCCACTTCCCAAGACCTTCAAGGCCGATTCCTAAAGTTACTTCCACTAATTTGTTGGCTATACTACCGACTAATGCTTTCATCTCCGGGATGTACTCCAAGGTTGATCAGAGTATCATCGCCCCACCAGCCAATCCTAAACCCAACACCTCTCATAACCAACTTTTAACCTACACAAATGCCATATTTTTATAAAATGACCCGAAATTCGATCCATCTATCCAAATTTTGGCCAGTAAAGCAACCATCATACTCGTAATCTCACCTAAACTGCTAAAATTTTGCCCATATTTTCTCCTACACCCTACCTGTTTCACCGACCAAGACCTGTTACTCCTCATGAGAGCCTGTATTTCCGTCTGTACATGATCCAAACAGAGAGATATGGAGTTATCAATAATTTTCAACCAACTCCTAGAGTTCAGGCTGAAATTGCCCACTAAAATGACCATCGACCGTAAAAAATTCAGTATCTTTTTCATGAAATCTCAAAAATGGGCTCGAGAATGAGATGGTGGTACCCATTGAAGAAGTTATCTTAGATGACGTGGTACAGATAATGACAGATAAGTTTTGATAGACCAACTAGATTTGTATCATTCTCGAACTAAAAATGCTTTAAAGCTTCAAGGGTGGTTGGCCCCTTCTCTCTTTCAACTCCCCATTGCGTGGGAAGATTTATATGAGGAAGCCGTTGAAGTCGTGGAGTGCATCAATTTTTATTGGTAAGAAGACATCATTTCCACCGGATAGGGCAACGAATTTGATAGCTCGGATGATGAACCTAGTCAAGAAAAGTCATCACAGTAGTCAACATGTGCAAAATAATATCTTTCGAGGACTTGTTGGTAAAATTAATAAAGTAGCTATTTAGCCAGAAATAGATGAAGACACAGGGTTCTTATTCTTCTCCACCTCCATAAACCACATGACTAGATCAGAAAGACACTATTAAGATCTGAATCCTCAGTCATCAATAACAGATAAGGGAAAGGGAGTTGCTAAAGAACTTCCCATGCCTGAAAGGACCGTTGAAGAATGTAAGATCCTAGACCAATTCAAGAAGACTCAAGCCAACATCACCTTGTGAGGACTCTTCATGTCTTCCCAATTACACCAAAATGCTCTGATAAAGCTTATCACTGGGCCCACAGTCCATCCTTCCACTACTCCAGAAGAAGTTGAAAACCTAGTTGGATCTTTAACCACCACTAGAATCCTTTCCTTCTTCGAAGAAGAAATTCCAAAGGTTGTCCTTGACTATAACTATGCCCTCAACATCTCCATTGAAATAATGGTAATGATAATCCCTCTCTCACTCATTGATAATGGATCCTTCCTCAATGTTTGCCCACGAAGAACCTTCAATTGCTTGGGGTTAAAAGTAAGTGACTTGACTCCTACTTTTTCCATAATGAGTGCCTACGATAATACTCTTCGAGAGGTGATGTTATCCATAACACTCATAATAGGTATTGGCCCTATTAATACAATTACTGAGTTTCAAGTAATTGACATACTCTCATGCTTCAACCTACTGCTTGGTCGAATGTGGCTTCCTAACATCCGAAGGGTATCTTCCTCCCTTCATCAGAAATTAAAATTCTTAGCCAAAGGGAAAGTCATTACCATTTTAAGGGACGATGATGGTACGAATAATGCCAACACTAGCAATCTAGTGTTAAAAATACAACATGGGATGAATGACATGATTCTCTTCTCTTTCAGGATCGATCCACTTCCCCCTTTAATAGGGAATTATTTTAAAGACTAAGTTCGTCCAGAGCACAACACTCACATAAATGTCAATGTGATACAAATGTTCAAGAATATGCATTTTATGCCTGGACTAGGACTGGGAAAACATCAACTAGGGATAATGGATCCCATTGTCTTGAAAAAAGCCTTTCCCCCATGTAGCCTGGGTTTTCAACCTTCAATAGAAGAGCTCAGAATGCTCCACCAACCACAAATAAAAGGAGTTTAGAAGATGTTAAGACTGTTTAAAGGGATTCTCTAAATAAAAGATTCGTCAAGGAGGGTGAAGACTTCCCCCTCTATGGCTTTCTTGAACTATGGTATGACCATATGGATAAGAAAATAAAGTCGAGGATGGAAATATTCTTTCAGGACAACTACAACAGGGTCGAAGACTGCCAATATAAAGTGCAACCTCTCACTCATAAAGCCATAGCCATTGCAGAGGTCTCTAAGGAAAGTGATTATTAAGACTCATTCAATCTACAGATATTGGGGCTAACCCTATGTATGATCCATTTAGGAACAACATCGTCAGACCTGTCCACTCTGATCAAGATCGCTAATGAGCCTCTTCTCAACTGGAATGCTATACCAATCCCACCTTCTGAAATGTAACCCAACCTTATTGTTTACCATATCTCTTGCGATAATGTTGTTCCTCCTTTTTCTGATAAGAATGGAATCGAGACCTCTTTTAACGAGGTCCTTAACGCTATTTTTGCCAAAAGTGAAATAAATGAGGATTTTGAGTACCTTATTATGCCTTACACATTAATTCTCTTGATTCTAATCAAAATCTGATGATAATGATTTTGCAAATGAACAATTCTTAATTGATATTAATAAGGTTAATACTAAACAACATTTTCAAATTAATGAGGATGGAATTATTTTTATCAAACTCGGTTCTAGTAATGAAGAACACGAGATTAGGATATGGTCCGCCCTTAACAAGCATGATCACACACAATTTGAAGAACTATTGAAGGAATTTATAGACATTTTTGCATGTTACTATGACGACATGCTCGGTATCGATCCTGAAATCGCTCAATATGAGATCCCAAATCTCTCATAGTGCAAACAGATCAAACGAAAGCTGTGAAAGCTTCGCACTGAATGGTCACTCAAAGTCAAGGAAGAGGTAATCAAGTAGTTGAACATAGGATTCATTTGAGTGATCAAATATCCACATTGCTAGCCAACATTTATCCCGTATTGAAATCAAGTGGGAAAGTCCACATTTACGTCGACTACCATGACTTGAACAAAGAATCTCCGAAGGACGATTACCCATTACCCAATATTAACATGATTGTGGATAATACATCCAATTATTCCCTCAAGTCATTCGTCGATGTATTCTCTAAGTACAATCATATTTAGATGCACCCTGACCATCAGGAGAAAACTACCTTCATCACCCCCTGGGGAACCTTTTATTACACGGTTATGCCATTTGGGCTCAAGAACGCTGGGGCTACCTACTAATGGACTGTCATAACCATCTTATATGATTTGATACACAAGGAGGTTAAAGTCTACATAGACAATATGATTATTAAGTTTAAGACTTGATAAGGTTATGTGACCCACCTTCGGAGGTTCTTCAAATGACTACGATAATACCAAATGCGGTTAAATCGCAAAATGTGTTTTCAGTGTCACAAAAGGAAAGATTTTGGGATTCATAGTCACTGAAAAGGGAATCAAAGCAGACCTCACCAAGATGAAATCCATACTCGAAAGGCCATTACCCCAAACAGTAAAGGAAGCCCGAGGATTCTTTGGAAAATTATAGTACATCAGTAGTTCATCAAACAACTGACTTCTATTTGCGAGCCCATATTCAAATTCCTCCGAAAGGATTCTACCAAATTCTGGAATGAGGCTTTCCAGAAAACCTTTAACAGAATCAAGAAATACCTTACCCGACCTCCGATACTTATGCTTCCCAAACCAGGTCTCCCTCTACTCCTTTACTCGATCGTGGTAAATAATGTAGCAGGGGATTTACTAGCCCAATATATCGAACAATCACGCAAAGAAAGGGTCATCTACTATGCCATTCAAAAGTTAGTCGGGTACGAAGTCAACTAAACTGCCATGGAAAAAGCAAGCGTTGCCCTAGTCTGGGTCACTCAAAAGTTATGGCACTATGTGCTCACTTTTCCCTTCAGACTTGTGTCTCGAATGGATCCTATCAAATATTTTCTTGAGAAACCATCACTGTCTAGTCGAATGGCCTGGTGGTTGATGCTACTAGCTGAGTTCGATATCATATATGTCACACAGAAGGCCATGAAAAGTATATCCTTATACGATTACCTTGCTAACTAACCCATATAAGAAGTTGATGTTTGGGTCTCTAAATTCCCAGATAAAGATATTCTCTACACCTCTCATGATGTCCTCTAATGGAAAATATTCTTTGACGGAGCTACCAACAAGAAAGGATACGACATTAGGATATTCCTGATCGCCCCTAATGGCTCTCACTTCCAGTTTCCATCAATCTGGATTTTCCTTGCACCAATAATATGACCCAATACGAGGCCTATAGTGTAGGCCTTAAAGTTTCCCTCAAGAAAGATATCAAACACCTAGATGTCTACGGTGATTCTTCTCTCATCATCGGCCACAAAAATCTCTTACCTTTCCTTGCCCACCTAAGAAGAGTTGGCCTCCCAGTTTTAAGATACCGCATTTCACTACTTGTCCCGTGCAAAGAACAATTTAGCTGATTCCCTTGATACCTTGGCCTCCATGGTCAACACTTTTGAAGGAATAATAATGGTCCCTTTCCTAATCTAACAATAAGCTATGCCAACCCACTGCTACCACATTGAACTCATCACAGAGGAAGATTTCGATATTTTCTAGTGCTGGTAGCCTGGTACTATGAGATTTGGTGCCTCCTAAAAATGATAGGTATATTAAGATGTTGATAAGAAAGTCCACGTGACCCTATGCAAACTGAATACCCAGTATATCATCTATGACAAAGAACTATTCAAGAGAAACTTCGATGGAACCCATTTACAATGCATTACAAGGGCTGACATTGAAGAAATGATACAGAAGATCCATAATAGGGAATGTAAAACCCACATGAACGGTCATATACTTGCCAAAAAATTATCCGTCAAGGGCATTATTTGACCACCATGGTTTAGGATTGCACCACCTATGTCCGAAGATGCCTCAAATGCTAGAAAATTTCCAATCTCCAGCACTTACCTCCTCAGGAATTATATGACATGACTTATCCCTAGTTGTTCTCCACCTAAGGCATTGACATAATAGGTAAAGCCACACCCAAATATTTAGACGGGCACGAGTTAATCCTAGATGCCATTGATTACTTTACTAAATGGGTCAAACTCGAGTCATACACTGTACTAAATTCTAAGAAGATGGCAAAGTTTACTCAAAAGAATATCATCTGCCAATATGGGGTTCCTTACGAGATAATATTTGGTAGTGGGTTACATTTAGAGGCTGAGGTCACAGAACTTGTTGATGAATATGGGATCCAGAGGCTTAAATCTTCTCCCTACCCAACACAAACCAATGGTGCAGTCGAAGATGCTAATAAGAACCTCAGATCCATCATCAATAAAATGGATGAGAGTTGCCAAAATTTGGTTGATCGAATACCTTTTGCCCTCTGGTGCTACCGAACTTTAGTCAGGACATCTACTGGGGCTACTATTTACTCTCTGGTATATGGCATGGAAGCAGTACTACCCGTTAAGCTATAGATACCTTCCTTACGCATTATGCTCGAGATAAGAGTCAACAAGGAAGATTGGTATCAGAACCGCTTTGACGAACTGTCACTCTTATATGAAAAGAGGCAAAGTACTCTGTACCACATATAAGGATATCATCGATGGATAGCATGATCATTCAACTGAAGAGTCTAGGAACATGGTGTCCAGGAAGGAGAATTCTCCCTTAAAGAGATCATAGAACCTATCTAGAAGGAAATTCAAGCCAAACTCGAGTGACCCTTACATAGTGAAGAAAATTATCTTAGGCGGTGTCACTAGGCTCACAGACCCCAATGAGGAAGAGATGGCATGTCAAGTCAACCTGGAACGTCCCAAGAAGTTTTACCCTTAATCCGAAATCTCGGCATGATATGACTCTTCTCATCTCCCTTCTATTCTTGATAAAAAAATCTATTCATTTCTCTCTACCCAGAACTACATAGGGCCCGATTCTCTAAAAAAACCTTTTGCTTTAAAAATGGAACTTAAAAATTTTCAAAACCCGTAGAGGTACGTAGGTAGATCATATACTTTACATGGGCACGGTCCCCTTCTTTTTAACAAAATTCTATTCTTTTCTAACCTCCAAGAATGACAATTCATTTTATCATTTATATGAACAAAAGGATTATGTATGCCTTAGTGATTGGTATAGATAATTCAAATATAAAACTCATCAAGAGGCACAATAATATGATCAAAATCTTTGTTATTTCAAATAAGGAAGTTCTGTACCATTACACAAAGTATTAGGGAAGGGAGTTAAAATAACCACCCCTCTTCACTGACTAAATTATTTCTAAAAATGCCTAACCAAACTTCACAAAATTATTCCCAAAATCCCAAATATAAATACATACAAAAAACATCCCCAAAGTCACCAAAATCTTCACATAAAAATAATACAATCTTCACAAAATCCCTATCTGCAGCTGCCGAAAGACCCAACTCCATCATCATTCGCTCCCTAAGGTCCCTAAACTTCTCCTTTCTGGTTGATATTTGGAATGCGCTTTATAGAGATGTATGCCCTGGAAAACTTGGAAAAGACCACTACCCCTCCTTCCATGGTGTTAAAAAGGGAAAACCACCGTTGGACTATCTCTTTTACCAGGATCTTCACCACTACTCGCTTCCATAGACATTTCAGATAATCTCCGGACACATGCCAGACCCTACCTACAGATTGAGATGGACGTTCGATGATCGACGATTCTACCATAGAGAACTTAACCTCATACGCAGGGATTCAGTTAAGTCTTCCATGGGAAATAAGTTTAGTGTCCGATGAGGCACTATTTTCTCCCATATAACTTGACGTAGAATTCGCCAAGGGAAATAGAATGACGTCTACTATAGGCCAACTAATCATACATACCGGTTCTCTTCTATTTCTAGAATAGATTGAAGTTCCCCCCACCATGGTACCGACCAGTGAAGTCACTGGGCTCCATGCTCCATGCTCCATGAACCAATTAACCCAATTCTCCATAGAAGGGCAAAAAATGGTAAAATACCAAGTAAATTTTTTTTGTATGCCTACCAATGGATACTCTGAAGAAATCGCTAGGTGGAATATTTCAGCCAACCATATGAACAACATCATCGAGAACCCTCTTAGAAAATCAGAGTGACCTTCCTTCCAAGCATCAAGGCCATTCAGGGTCTTCTCCAGTATCACCATCGCAGGACTGCGATGATAGGACATCCACGCTATTATTGCATCCAATTGAGGGTTTATCGTTAAATCCCCTGTCACCACCAACAAACTTAAAGTTAGTCCCAAGGCAACAGATCCGATGTATACCGTATCGTTGAAATCCCTCAAACTCACTTAATTCATGACAACAATAAGAGAAATCTCGCCCCCAGTAACCAATGGTCGAGCCGTCGACGGGGAAATGTGGACCAACTCTACTAGCAGTGCTCGAAGAGATTGAGAAAATTTAGGCATATTTTCCGCTAAGCTGGGATTGATTCCTAATATGACTGAGAACTCTTCGTAGGTTGGGCAAAACCTCATCTAAGTCAAAATGAAAAATATGGTCTTTGGGATACCAAAACTGTGCTGCCACCTCTAGTATATTCCAGTCAATGGATCTGTTACACCATAAGGAGACTCAACGCAAATTGAAAGCCTCATAGTCCACGTTATATAAAAATATGGCTTCAAGACTTTCAAGGTAGGAAGAAAACTCTGCATGCATCAGAAAGTCCATTTGGGGAATAAAAGAGTAGAAAACAAGAGGCAAGATATGGGATCTGAGGAGTCCAAATAAATTCCTTCCCTACAAATTACTCTGATTTGTAGGAAAGTGCAATTAAAGTCTTAGGGTGATTTGACTTAACCCATATTCCGATAGGAAGGACAAGGGGTATGCCGATAAGTAACCCCAAATTTTGGAAGATTCTATCTTTCCTCTTTTGTCAAAAATTAAATTCTTAAAAAAGAAATCCTTATTTTATAAACCTCGGATTATTTCTTCTTAGTTATCTAATTCTATTTATCATTTCCCAAAATAAACCTTTTTTCTCAAGATGAATTAAGCTCTCCTTTTTTAAATAAACATCATGTTATTTTTACGGTCTTGGTAACAAAGAAAAAGTGCATGTAGGATAAGTCATTAAAATAAGAATTAAAAATAAAAACTCTTTCATATATGTATGAAGCCATTGCATGATTACATTTTTCAAGTGGAAAGAAGAAGAAGCAGAAAAACCAAAAAACGAGACCTAACCTGAACCCACAATCTCTCCTTTTCAAACCCTCACCCCCCGCGACGAACACGCTTCCCCCAGCAATGAACGGTAGAACCCGATCCTTCATTCTAGGTGGCAGACGGAACCAAGAAAGAAGGAACTAAGTCCTTGTATAATAAGTCTCATAGGCCACCCAATCCTTGATATCCTTTAGCCATATGCTCGACACCTAAACACGGTGCAAGCACATAAATAAAGGACCAATTAGTTAGTAAAAAACAAAGCAAGAATAAAAAAGATACGGAACAAGAAAGAGAAAAGTATATCTCAGGCTAAAGGACCTCATCCGTAAGCCCCATCAATCCTGGTGCCACTGCATTATGTCTGTGCGGCATGTTCAGTGTCCCCTCGCTAATAAACTTGAAATTATAAGAAGGGGGAGTGACTTGAATAAGCGGAGCCTCCTCTGCCGCTGCCGATGACATACCACCCGTACTGTGGGAAGATCCCACCGGTCTACTCGTACCCTGGTCTGAAGTTGTAAGAGGTGGAGGCATGTTCACTATGACGTCAATGCAAGAGGGCATCAACCAGCTCGTCATGAAATCTAGGTAGTCATAGATCGTTGTCCTATCTATGTAGAGCATGTAAGTCCTATCAATCATCGTTGCCACCCTTGCCTCGACAGACATCTCCCTAACATGCCTCATATACATCGGGGGAATCGATGGGGGTGCCTCCACCTCATACTCCATGATCTACTACACAACCCACTGTCTCAAGTACCAGGCATACCCTAACTCATGCGCCATCAAATTCTACATCTGAGCATGAAAACCTGTTACCCCCGTACGTTGAGGAGAAATTCCCCATGGGTAAAAGGTAACCTGTAAGCCTTGAAAAAAGGACAAATATTCATGCAAGAAAGAAGATTCCAAAAGAGGATTCAAAAGAAAGACGAAATAACCTGATCGCTCGTTAGTGTGTTCAGGGCTTGCCGTGCCGCTGCAGGGACAAATAGTGGTTCGATTGCCTATTGGACTTTCGCTACCAGTACATCCGATGAAAATCCCCTAAATCCTCATCTTTTAGGGCTATCAACCTCACGTTGAGCCCAATCACCTCATAGAACCGTGTCTACAAAAAGGCAAGAATCAACAAAGAAGAAACTAAAGAAAGATGCAAGGGAATGCATAAGAAGAAAAAGAAATGCAAAATTTACATACAAAAGGTGTGTGGCCCCCGTAAAAGTATATCGATAGCACCAGTTGAATGCATACAAAGAAGAATAAAGGGTCACCAAGGTCAGGCTCCCCCAATCATAGAGCGGGATGTCTAAAAACGTCTTAAAAATGGTAAGAACTAGAGAATAACGACGTTGCCACTCGTCACCACCAAGAAACCACCCAATAAAAGCAGAATAAATAATCGAGCCATCTGTCTCACCTGCCGCCCAACAATATCATCTATACTCTAACTCAAGATCACCTCCAAAAGAAAAGATACGTGGATAGAAATCCCCAAAAAAAATCCTATACACATTCCCCAACATCACCTAAATCGCCTCCGATATCACCCTTATAGTACGATCCACCTTGATCTGTAAACCCACGCAATCCATCCCCAGTAGGTACAACACATTAATGGGAATAACAGTCATCTCCCCCAAGCCTAAACAGAAGATCTGGGTAGTGTCCCACTACCCCTTTCTAAAGCACACAACACCGCAGTAGAACGAGACATCCCGTCGAAATCATGTGCGAGACGGACAAAGCCAACATAAGTAACCATGCCGCGCACCATCGTCGAAAGATGGTCCCAAATGTCTTTCAACCCAGTTATCCCTTTGGAATGCATGATCGAAGGAGCTATGCCGGTCTGCCAAATCAAAAGAGAAGAAAAAATCTTCATCAGCACAAGAAAATAAAGAGAAAATCGAAAGGAATATCAAAGGTCACAATACTTACATAGCCACTAGGGTTCCTCACTCTAGACGAAAGGTGGTGTGCACAATCATGTAGAAGAGTGATCTCATTAGCAACGAGATCAAACACATCAAACACATTCTCATTATCCAAGGCAAGGGTCACCCTAGCCTGCCACTCCAGGCCATACAGTCATTAATACTCAGTCACTCCAAGTTGTGTTGCTCACTTAAAAAGCCCATCATTTGAAGTCTTAAAGAATAAAGGACTTATGAAAGATTTCTAAAGAGAGGAAGCAGAAGATTCAAACTCTGGAAGATGTGAAAAATGAGGATGGATCGCCCCCTTTTATAGGGGCTAAACGACATGCCGATCAGCACACCCCCTATACATACCGATCGACACCTGCCTGTTCCTCTGCCCAAGGAAGCTCAGGAGACCGTGCCATTTCTAAACGACACCCCCTATAACATGTTGGTCCGTAGTCCTAGAAAGTTTGTACGGAAAATTCCAAAAAATGCCAAAAAAATCCCTAAAAAAGCTAAACAAATATTGGAACATTTCTTCATCAAAAAACCATTTGTTAGAACACTAAACGCCTTACATACTCCCAAAATACATAACATGATTGATATTACACTCTCACCCCAAACATATCCCAAAAATGGAACCAATAATACACCGACACCCTAAGTCCAATTACAATTCCCCAGTGGAATATAAAATTTCAAGTCTTCCCCAGCAGAACCCAAAATGCCACCACAATAAAAATGCAAAAATAATACCTTCCAATTCCTTAATGGAATTTCCATGTTAAGCTTTCTCCTAGTCCTTCATTAGAATTTTAGGGTACACCCGCAGTCAAAACCCTTCACAACTTCCCCAATAAAAATAATCCCTAATCGGATGTCTCAAGGGGAAAACTACCCCAGAATAGTCTCAAGATAACACAATCCTTAGAAGAACAAAAGGTTCATCTGAATCCTTATGGAAATTCAAAAATTTCGTAGGAAATAACTCCCAACTTTAGGTCCTCATAATTCACCTCGGCATGCAAAATTGGTCATTATCAACTTTAGTTCCTCAGAATTGACCTCGACATGCAAAATAAATAATCACAACCTTAGGTCCTCTGAATTGACCTTAACTCGTAGAATCAACTGTCATAACCTTAGGTCCATAAAATTGACCTCGACCCGTAGAATCCATCCTCATAACTTTAGGTCCTTAAAATTGACCTCGACTCGCAGAATCAATCCCCTACACTTTAGGGCCTCAGAATTGACCTCGACCTTCAGAATCGGTCTCTATAGCTTTAGGTCCTCGCATTTGACCTCAACCCTTAGAATCGGTCTATATAACTTTAGAATCGACCTCAGCCTTCAGAATCGACCGTCTTTTTAGGTACTCATAATTGACCTCGACCCACAGAATTGGTTATCCCCAGCATTACCCTAGGTCCTCATAATCGACCTTGACCCTATGAACCGGTTATCCTCGTCTGTTTAGGTCCTCAGAACTAACCTCTTTCCCCAAAATGTTGATATGGTGTCTATTCGATGACCTTCGTTTATTTCAAACTCACCCGTTGATGGGTTCTGCAGACACCACATTCTAGGACCCTCCTAATCATTTCCATAGATCCCTATCACTTCCTTCTTCACCATAAAACCCAATTTCATACTTTGAGTACCAATCTAGAGGCCCTCGGGCCCTATTTGACTCCGATTAACTTTCTCGTATGAGTGAAAGCTCAATGAATCTTTAAAGGGACCTGAATATTCTTTCCAATGGTCTTCTCAGTGCATAAATCAGCCTTATGGTTCAAATGAACGGTTCATTTAACTATCAAAAATAGATCTAGAGACCATTGGGTTCTCCCGGGTCCCATTTGACCCCAATCAACTTCCTCTCCTGAGAAAAAGTTTAATGATTATTTGAAGGGCTCCGAATCCCCTTTACAAAGGTTCACCCCGTGTGTGAATCAGCCATGCAATTTGAACAAACGTCCATTTTCCCTCAAAAACTGATCCGAAGGCAATCGGGAGCTCCCGAGCTCTATTTTGACTCCCGTTTCATCTTGAACCAGACTGAATGCAAATTTAAAGGCATCTAAATCCCCTTTCCAATGGTCGACCTTGTGTATGAATCAACCTTACGATACAAACAAATGACTTATTTTTCTCCGAAGGGTCACTGGGCATTTATGAGCACCATTTGACCAAGGTCAACTCACCAAATCGAACAATACTGAATGAATCTTCTAAGGTAACTGAATACCTTTCCAATGGTCCATCCCGTGCACGAATCGTCCTTATAATTTGGACAAACGATCCATTTTTCTCCCAGAATCTCTGGACCAAAAGATCATCGAGTGCTTTTAAACCCCATTTGACAGTATTCAACTCTTGAACCTGGGAGTGGACTAGTGGATTCTTATAGGGCGCTGAATATCATTTCCAACGGTACATCCAATGCGCGATTAGGACTTACAGATTGCATTTTACGACTATTTTTCCAAAAAATATGCATGAGATTGGCGAATGGGAAACCTATTTCCCTGTCTATCAGAAGTGTGTCTCGAGTTGCCTGTCGATAGGTAGGTTAAGGCAATGCCAATCGGCACCCCCTTGGACCTATATAAAGAGCGTATGATCTCACTTTAAAAGGCATCTCAGAAACATCCATCTCAGTGATCTCAATGAAATTCTCTGGAAGTCAACGTGGTTTTCATATTGAATCCTCTTCCCCACATTCCATTTCCATCCTTTTCTGACCCAATTTAACAAATTCCATTCCCTCTCCTCCTATCACCTCCAACCACGTACAAGAGTATCCCTTCAATAATCAAGATCAATCTCAAAGCTTCTGAAGAAGGTCCATATATATCACCCTCTCTTCAAATTTCCTTATTTTCCATTAGTCATTTAATTTTTACTCTAGCATTTCATCTTTGTTAGTTCACACATATGAATATCCCACTTTTTATTAATAGTATTGCACATACTATATTTTCTATAAAAAAACCCCAAAATAAGAAAAAGAGGGCTCTCTTATAAATTCCAAACGGGAAATTTTCACTACATTTTCCCACACTAAAACATACTTTTCCTATACACACACATTAATAAAGTCCCCGAATGGATTTATGGGATACCCCCTGCCCCTCGTGTTGCATGTGAACTAGTGGACTCTGATGCCTTTTTAAGTTACATAGGCTCCTCAGGTAAAATCTATATTCGAGTCCTCCTTTCCTATTTTTGTTCATATATTATTTATATAAATATTATATTTGTGATCCATGCTTGTGTTTTGTCCAACATATACCATCGTCTTTCTATGATCGATCGGTAACTAGAGAAATGTACATGTTCTATTTTGAATTACTATTTTAGGTACACTCCTATGGATGACCTCATTATGCCTTTCTTCATGACGCGAGTCGAGTAATTCCATTCTCCATTTATATATACACGTATACACACTTCACAAAGTTATTAAGGAGAAGAATAACATATGACCATGAGAGACCGAAAGGTAGGGATGGATACCTAACACCTTCCCATTCCATAACTTTGCCCCCGAATCCTTGAACTAATTGGTTTCGCAAGCATCATTATGTCTTTGAATCCGTTCTATCAAGGCGGAAATATTTTTTTCACCTGTTTTGTGCAAAATAGGCTGGCGACTCTATCTCTATACATCACCCCACATTTGACGACGGTCGAAGGCCCCGAGGAAGGGCGCGAATCTCACCAACACATGCGTATGCGCAAGAATTGAGAGACATGATGGCCACAATATAATATAAGTAGGTTGGCTACAAATTAAATCTGTAACTATCCACCATTATCTCTTTACACATGGAACGGATATGAGAACATCTACCCAAGGGTGAATCAACATGCAATAAGATATCCAATGCTAAATCAACCTTCTTCGAAAATTGAGAAAAGTTATTACTAACAAAAGAATACGATGCACTAGTATCAAATAAAATATGTCCTACATGCCCAAAAATAGGAAACATACCCTCAACCGCCTTAGTGGGTGCTTATGCATTCTTAGGAGCAATGTGGTATACACGCTTGTATGGTAATGGTTGATGTCCAAGGGGTTGGGATAGTGTTATTGGGACCTTAGGCACTACAATTATAATAGGGAAAATAACTATTAATGCTTCCCTTGAGGTGCCTGATACTGAGGCTGAACTCCTTACTCTTTTATGACCTGATTTCCCTTAGGGAACCTCCTAGAATCATTACCACCCTCACTATAAGTGAAACGATTTTCATGGAACTGATGCTTTTCTTACTGCTATCCCTAATGTACTGAACATCCTCGGTGATGCTGCTATCCCTAATGGACTCTAGGCTACTATGCTTATTGAAACTATTATCCTTGGCCTTGACGGACCTATCGGTTATTATACCATAACCCCTATGCCTCTTATAAGCCTGATCTTTGTTTTGATGTCCCTTAGGCTCCTAGCTCCTATATACGATGTCCATTTGTCCTGACTGACTATCAAAAGGGTATTCATTATTACATTTCTCTCTCTTCCCCCTTTTAAACTTACGATGGTCCTAGAAGTGAAGTAATGTGGCATTCACCCCTTGGTTATTCATAGTAAATGTCAAATTTCCTAAAAGAATCTGTCTGATACACCAAATCAAGTCAAAGATGAATTTATCTATAATTTTCTCCTTTCTATTTTCCTCATATGGATAAAATAAAGAAACACTAGTAAACTCCTTCCAATACTCCACTAAAGTGAGGTTAACCCACGTCAGACTTAAGAACTGTCTCTTCTTATCATCCTTGATGGCTGTGAGAAGTATTTTCCATCAAATTTGACATTGAAATCAGTGATCATCATCATGTTAATATCCTTCATTGTGGTGGCATACTCCCACCACTATAGAGTATCTCATTCTAGGTTAAAGATAGACAACATCCACATTTGGACCTCTGTGCACTATATAATCCTCAAGTGCCTCTCTATGTCCTTGCCCCACTGATGCGCAACTAATATGTTTGTACACCTAACAAAATTAGGTGGAATTCCTTTAGAAAAGGCCCCATGTGCTCTCTCCAAAGTGGCATTCTGTGGATTTCATAGTTGTTAGAAATGATGTAACATGGAAACCATCACTACAATGACTGTCCTAGTAACAATGTCAACTAAATTTTCTGTGAATGCTACCAGTGGTGCCTACTACAGTTGTGGGTCAACTAAATTTGCTGCGAATGCTACCAATGGTGCCTACTATAGCTGTGGATGCTTCTTTGGTTGAGCATCCCTATATAGAGCCTTGTCGATAGTATGTCTTCCTCTATCGAGTGTCTACTAAGTCTGGAGTTTTCCATATGAAAGCAAACAAATGTTAATATATGGTAATAATTCAAATACAAATACAATGAATCATACTCATAATGTTATAATATATCAAAGAATGAAATGAAAAACATAATAGGAATACCAAGGAACCTAAGACACTAGAACTTGGGATGCTCTAAATATCAACTATAATAACCCCTATTCTTTCACATACTGGTTGGCAATTATAATATACCAAATATCAGATGCATTAAATAATTTATATCATTCCCGTCATCGACATACAAATATCCATAATTAAAGTGAATTTAAATCGATCCATAACATGCGATAGCTAAATAATAAATGAAAACTTGAATAAATAACTCAATCATCCAAGATAATAAAATTAATATCGTCTCAACTCTCAAATAATCCAACTAAATAAAATAACCAGGGTTTAAGTTTTATAAAATCTATAAATAAAAGAAATTGACTAAAGTACTAAAATGAATACCAACCTAAGCTAGGGATCAACTAAAAAACTGTATAGCAATTCGATCGGTAAGTCTGAATCACTGCAGCCCGACAATTCTTATCTTTGAATGCCTAAAAATAGTTTCATAATAATTCGGGTCAGTGCCCTAATTTTTTTGAAAAATAACCTAAAATATCAAAGATGTAAAATCATGTGACTCATTTACAATAATCATGCCATCCTATTAGCAATCACATGGAAACCATACTTCATCCTTCACCTTTAGCGAAATACTACACGGGTGTCCGGACCCAAGTCATGAATACTACTTAAAGTCTCTAATTCTAGACTAGCATACAATACATAATAATAGGTAACTAAGATTTAACTAAGTACCATGTAAGACTATAACCCAAATACCAACCCCCACACATGTTACCCGTAAGGTAGGATACATATGATCTCATAATATAACACATAACATGATATGAGGTTAATATAATTAAGTGTCATAAAATGACTAAAACATCTTTATTAATAATCTAAAAAATATAACTCGATGGAAACTACCCTTCTCGTTATTCTATTGATAAACCCGTAGGATGCCCTTACCCGATCGATCGAAAACATATCCTCACATAAGAATAGGGGATCAGTACGTAATCACACCACCGGGTAGTCCCATACCAAAACCCATATACCTATTAAACGTTTGATCAAAACATAATGACCTCCATAAAGTCTTGCATTAACATCCATGAGTGTTGTACATGGTCACAACCTTTGAAAACAACCCCAACCGATAGATTTCGACGAGCAAAAGGTATGTTCACATAAGAAAGTTAATAGATATATATACATGCACACACATACACACCACATAATATGTACAAATCTAGGATATCGCATAACTCTCAAGCGTATCCAAACCATCCCGATTCCCTGAGCCAAATTGTACCATATTATTAAAGTCTTAACAAATCACAACTTTAATTAAAAACCAAATTATAATTTTTCTTGGATTATTATGTAATAAAACTGATATTACCCATATAGTAATTATCCATCAAGTATACAAAAGTAACAATATTCGATTAAAATAAGAATCATCATAAAATCCTCCCCACGTCCCAAATTCGTCCGGCTACAGGGGATGAATCGATTCTCCTCTCTGGCCAAATCGATTCTATTTGAGGCAAACATATAAAGCTTCATTAAAAAATATATATGGATGATCCCATCTCCAGTGACGACTAATTCAAGATTCAAAACCACCCTAAATCTTATCATATAACTAGAAAATTACATATACATAATCCCAATTTGTTCCTAATGTGTTTAACCTTAAACAAACGTGAAATGTTCAGTTCTACAAATCTCCAAATTAAACCAAATTTTAATCTTTAATATGCAATGGATTCATAATAACATATGAATTCAGATTGAAACCTTAAATTAACATAGGAATTTTATTTTTATTTGAAAACCAATCCTATACATGAAATCTAATCATAGAATCATAATTCAAAACAAATAAATTTAAGGTTTCTTCTCAAAAGCTTTCAAATTTCAAATTAGATTTAAACCCAATAATAAATCAAAGTCTAAACCTAATGAATATCTACAAAAACGTGAGTAAGACAACAAATTAATCCGTAAACATGCTTCTAAATAACATGAAACTATAAATAAACTATTTCTTGCCTATAAGATACGAACGGTTGATCCTTACGCATTGGTATATGTTATTCCTCTCTAAAATTCTCCTTAATCTATCCCAAAGGCTTTAGTATTGCTAGTATTTATGTCTCTTATGTAAAGAATTTGATGAATTAGGTTTAACTCTCTTAATAAATCCTTAAATTTGTATGGCAATACGCGGTCTAATTTTGGGCCTCCAAATAAGCCTAAAATACTAATCAAACTAGTCCAAAATTTAGACCAAAGGTATACCTACCCCTTAGGCTTAACTTAACATGATTAAAATTAATATTCGAGCCTCCATGTCACTCTAGAGTCTGATCGAAATGGTAGTACCTTATAACTTGCGATAGTACCTCCCAATGTAAAATAAAAAACACATTTACTTATTTTACATATAATATGCAACCCATATATATATCTTATGACATGAAAATTTAATCATCATCTAAATATGCATTTTTATTATTACCAACTAACAAAAGTAATAATTTTTCCCATTTTTTAATTTATTTCCATAATTAATAAATAATAAATAATTACCAAAAATATATGGTATTACAGTCTCCCCTCTAATAATGGAATTCTGTCCTCAGAATTTGATACACACCTAACCACGAGAGTTCTAGATACTTCTCTCGTATAGCGGCCTACCTCTCCCACGTGAACTTGTCTTCATTGTGATGACACCACTGGACATGCACTAAATGAATCACCCTGGAGATAATAATATGCTCCTTACAAGCATTGACTAATGATATCCGCAGTTACTAAAACCATCATTTAACATGAATTTCTAATTGAATTTGGTTTTTCGTTAAAATGAACTTGAGTTTTTATTGTATGACTTTTTAGGTTAGGGTCATACTGATATTGCTTTTGTCTTGAGCTCTTAATGAAACAAGGATATGTCATAAAGAAAAATCTTAATGCTGAGCCTTCCTTGACTTTCACGGTTACTTATGCTACTGCGAGGTGCCTAAATAAAATTCATTGTTTGTCCTGACAATGGGTCACCTCTTGTTGTACTTTCTCGATGAACGTTTTATAATTTCTATGATGAAATGGAATGAACTTGTCACTGATGTCTTGCTGTAAGGGAAAATTTCCAAATCGGGTCAATTTGTAGTATTGACTTAATTCCGAATAAAACTATTTGAGTCATAGGATATATTTTGGTTGTACATCAAACATATGATGTTTGTAGAGTTGAAGTCGTAGGGGCTGTCAAGAATTTAAAGTTTCATCATTGACAAGTGTATACATCATTAACATTTGGATTCCAAGGTCTCTAAGAGGTATGCATGCATTAAACATATATATAGAGACTTGGAATACTTTTTGGGTGTTATTTTTAATTTGATTTAAGTTGAAAAAGATATTTTTTTAAATTTTTTACAAGAAAAATAATTTTTTCTGAAATGTCGTTCGAACGACATTTCTTGTTCGAACGTGGTCATTCGAACGACATATTAGACAAGACTTCTAACGAGTTTTGACGCTTTGTCTTTTAAAATCTCATTCGTAATCTCTATCGAAATCTAGTTCAAACGAGCTCATTCGAACAAGCCCGTTCGAACGACCTGGGAGAAGTTTTTGATTTCCGTCGCATTTTCCCATTATTTTTCCCCACTAATTTTTACCAGCTTTAAGTGAAAAAAAATACAGTTTTTGAAAGAAGAATTTTTGTATCCTTAATATATTTTGAGAGGAAAATACTTCCAACAAAAAGTCCCTTTTATATGTGTTCAATTTAAAGACTAAATTTCTTACAAAACACATGTTTACACCCATGTTTGTTTAAATCCAAGTTCATATAAATCTTTGCTTAGAGATTGTTTGGCTCTGGATTTCTTCTCTACCCTATAAGGAGATAGTTTGAGTTCCTTCTCTATCCTCAAATGGATATCGTTTTGTTGCGGCATTCTCATATAGTGAAAGGCATCGTGTGTGGAGTGGGTTAAAAGTAGTTGTGCCCCATTGGTGGATTGCATGATTCTAGTGGACTCCGGAGATATCGACTAGGCGGAGGTGGATGCAAGAAGAAGTATTGAGGCTTGAAGGGAGCCAAGTCGTGTGTTATAAGTCTTTTCTCTTGTATTTGTAAAACCATATTTAGTGGAATTGTAGGTAGGGTCGTCCAAGGTGATTTCCATTGTGGATTTTTCTCGTACATCGCGACGTAGTGTGTTTGTGATTTATTTTTATCTTGCGAAATTCCCACTTAGATGCATGTGTAGGTTAATAAGTTAAAAACTGGTTTAAATAAAAACTCATGCATAATTTGCTGCTATTTAAATATATGGAAAATTTTAGTTTAATTTAATTCAAGTCGGCATTAATTTAATTTGATAATATTCATGCTTACTTATTTTACTTAAATTGGATTGAATTTTGTTTAAGTGAAACTTATAATATTTATGTACTTTAATTTTACTTTAAGTTTAATTTAATTTTTAAAGTGTTTGATTGTGCTTTTAAAGTAAAGAAAATTAAATAGTTTTTAAAAAACTAAATTTTGATATATCATTGAACCATCTCATAATTTGAAATTTAAAATTTGGGGCTATTCGCTGCAACAAGTGGTAACAGAGCGGGAATGATAATCTATTGCGTTAAGATTCTTAATTTTTGTTTGGTTTAACAATGAAAAATTCACCGTTTTTAAAATTCCATGTTTTTTACGGTTCAAATTACGCGTACTGAAAAGCACGAATGAAATCGGCATTTAAGTCCTTAGATGAGAGGGTTTGGCAATCCTTAGTAAATGGGTGGTCTCCATCTACGTGTCTAGTTGAAAATGAGGGTGTACCTAAACCCGTAGAGAGATGGAGTGAGAATGAACTTAAATTAGCAAATTTTAATTCCCGTGGTTTGAATGCCCTCTTTAGTGCAGTTACACCCGATTAGTTCCAACGGATTATGACGTGTGAAACGTCTAAGGAGGATTGGAATATACTCCAAATCACCCATAAGGTAATAAGTGTCGTTAAGTCTTCAAAACTTCAAAACCTCACCACTCAATTCGAAACCATTAAAATGCTTAAAAGTGAGACTTTTGATGAATTCTATGCTACTTTTAACTTGGGAGATAATATACCTGAAAATCGTGTAATAATTTTTTTTGAGGTCCTTACCTGATATGTTTATTCTAAAAGTGACTGTTTTAAATTCTTTACCCATTTTAGCCTCTACGAAACTTGAAGAGCTCGTATGTAACTTACAAACCTATGAACTTGACATGTTTACCTCCAAGGATGAGAAGAATAAAGATAAGGGCATCGCTTTGAAATATCGAAAGGAAGAAAAACTAGTTTCAAATGATGAGAGTGACATCGATTTCGATGCGATGGCTATGTTTTCTAGGAAGTTTAGAAAATCCCTTATGTTTAATAAAGACAATCTTAAAAAGGATTTTAAGAAATTTGATAAGTTTAAGTACAACAAAGCTGAGAAATTCTCTACAAAGCATAATGAAGACCTTAATAGTGATGTGTCGAATAGATGTTATGGTTGTGAGGGTTATGGACATAGGGCAAGAGAATGTCCCACTAAACTAAGGAGGGAGGGCAAGCAACCAATTTCATACAATGCCACCCTTAGTGATAGTGTAAAGGAAGAGGGACTCGATTCCCCCATTGAGTGCAACTTTAACGCGTTCATGACAAATCATGTGAGCACTGATAGTGAATATTCCCATGGAGATATTCCTTTACATGAAACTTTCGAGGCCATTATGTGTGAATCCCAAAAATTTGATGGCATAGAGAGTGGAGTTGAAAGTGAGAATGAGAATGAAAAAGAGGTTGATGAGAGTGAGCTTGAAGTAGTCTTTCGAGAGTTGTATGAGGATTCAATTAAATTAAAAAGGTCAAACTTAAAGATTGAAGCTTGTTTGAGAGAATGTGCCAAGGTTAATAATGAGAGTGCTTTAGTGGAAGACCGTAGGACACGTGAGATATCTCTTCGTGAGAAGCTTGAGCATGTAGAAGATGAGAGAGATAGCCTTAAAGGTTTAAAGGTGTATATGAAGAAAAAGCTTCTTGGGTTTGAAGAGAGTAGGTGTTTGCTTAGTTAACGTATTTTAGAGTTGGAAGAAAAGTTGAGAGACTCAAGTCGATTCAAATTTGATTTGGAATGTAGGTCCGAAAAATGAGATCAAATTGTTGGAACCGTCCAAATTAAAAATGACTTGTGTGGTATTGACTTTGGTACTCAAAATGATTCAACTAATAAACTCAAAACCTTAAGTTTGAGAGAATCTACTAGGAACATTTTCAAAGGTCAATCCTTAGGTACTACTTTTTGCCGAGTCTTTGCTTGTACACATTGTGGTTGAAAAGGTCATCTTAGAAAATTTTGTTTTGATCTTAAAAAGGGTCTTAGAAAGTCTAATGGTAGAGTCACCAAAATTCCCATATCCCGAGAGTGCCATGCTTAACTAGTTTGGGTTAGGAAATTCGATTCAGTAGCTTTACAAGATAGAATTTTTTATTCTCATTTTATTTCACATGATACCTTCCTTGCTAAATCTAAAAGCTGAATGCGTTAGCTTTGTTTACATACACTATCTTATGTGCATGATGACACATTCTTGCTAGCTGTATGTTGGTTTGTCATTTTCTAGTCTTTACTTCATTATAAAAAAATTGTGCTAGAATTTTGATTTGTGTATCTTTTCTATTTTATTTCATTTTGTTTGGTCTCATTGAAAAATACAAAAAGATTTATGTTTTTCTTTTAGTTGAATATTTTTTTGTTTTGTTAAAATTTTGAAAAACTCAAAAAGATTCTATTTTTGTGTATTTTAGTTCTACATATTTTGTGTGGTATATAATTGTGTTTGAATCCAATATATTTTCCGCTTCCATGCGGCTAGAACTTTTAGTTAAGATTTTCAATCGTTAAAGTGTTCTTTATCATTATTGTATGGAGTAGTTTAACTTTGACTTGCTTAGTGGATTCTCTTTTTATATGCCTCTATTCACACATTCATGAGCTCATTTGAAATTTAACTTCATATGTATATTTAGGCTAAGTTTGATGTTATCCTGTCAATTTAATCATATACATATTTCTATGACTATGAAGGATTTGTGCATGTAACAACCGTTTCTTGGATTTAAAAAAAATATAATTTTTTTATTTGGTGTTGTTTTTTTTCAATGGAATCGTGCTGCGGAAGATACAATTACTTTGCGTGAAAAGCCACCATTGAAAGTTGTCTTAAAAATGTGGCAGTTAAAAATAATTAGCCAAGGCCTTGATTGTTTAGTTGGTATGTTTATAACGAAAAGAAAAAGAAAAAGAATATTAATGAGGAAGTTTGGTTGGATATATCAAAGGTTTTTCATAATGACTTTATATCCTACTTAAGCTATTTTTTCATGACTCTATTGGTTTGTAGAATCATCAAAATTTTAGGATTGTGTGCATTGTATATGTTTATTCATTGAGTTCAATTTATATTGTCACATGAGGCTATATTTAAGTTTGATAATGTTTTGCAATCAAATGAGAACTCAGTGAACATGTTTAGGTGATTGGGTCAAAATTCTTTTGTTGGTAGTTCACACCCTTCACTTCCGTTTACCACATGTATTTAGACACATTTTTTCCATATGAGTGTAGAAAGCTTAATGTATTTTGTGTCGTGTGTGGTGTTTATATATATATATATATATATATATATATATATATATGTGTGTGTGTGTGTGTGTGTGTGGTATTTCCTTGTTTTTGAGTCTTTGCCTTGCTCGCTAGTCCATCAATGCTTTGATTTCAAAATTGGTATCTATCTTGTTGCGAATTGTGTTTGATATCCCATTCTTATCATAGTACATTTTAATGGTGTCTTTTGTCATCGCATCATAGGTGCTATTTATTAATCTTGTATGCATTAGTTATACTTTATTGTTGCCCATATGATTTAATACTCTTGTCACTTTATGAACCATTGCATGTTTATCCTATTTTTCCTTATTCATATCCCTCATTAAGTTTAAAGGAAGTATTTGATTTAAATTGGAGGAGAAATAAGTTATTTTATTCTTGACCTTTGTCTATTCCTGAACAAAAAAGGGGAGAAATGGTATATATTCTTTTGAAATTTGGGGCGATCTTACTTAGGGGATACGTCTTTCTAGGAATATCTTTGTTAGATAAAGGGGGATAATTAATTAAGGGGGAGTATTTAATTTTACGCACTTTATATTGTCCTATTCCCTATGTGTTTAATGGTGTATTTAAGTGTGCATGAATTTCTTCTTAGAGTCAAATTGGTTAAAGCGATAAAGCATATATGAGATGAGTCAAGTGTCAATTTTTTATTTCATTTTTTGATGTAATTGTGTCTAGGCGTGCTTGACGGCCCATAGGATTTTTTGTTTGGTTTTGTCCTGGAATAGACAACGGAGGATATTTGTAGGGGCAAATTTTCAATCGAGTCAATTTGTAGTATTGGCCTAATTCCGGACAAAACTATTTGAGTCATAAGATAGATGTTGGTTGTACCTCAAGCCTATGACGTTTGCAGAGTTGAAGTCATAGCGGCCAAGAATTTAAACTTTCATCCTTGTCGGTTTTTATGCCAAGTGTATATGCCATCAACATTTGGATTCCAAGGTCTCTAAAATGTATGAATGCATTATATATATATATATATATATATATATAGAGAGAGAGAGAGAGAGAGAGAGAGAGAGGGACTTGTAATACTTTTTGGTTGTTATTTTTAATTTGATTTAAGTCGAAAAAGATTTTTTATTTTGTATAAGAAAAATAATTTTTTTCTAAAATATCGTTCGAACGACATATCAGATGAGACTTCTAATAAGTTTGACGCTTTGTCTTCTGAAATCTCGTTCGTAATCTCGTTCGAACGAGCCCGTTCGAATGACCTGGGAGCAGTTTTTGACATTTTTTGTTTTCCCTCCCATTTTTCTCACTACTTTTCCCCACTACATTTTACCAGATTTAAGTGGACGAAAAGATAATTTTTGAAAGAAGAATTTTTGTATCCTTGAGAGCTTTTGATAGAAAGATACTTCTAACAAAAATTCCCTTTTATGTGTTGAATTTAAAGATTAAATTTGTTCCAAAACACATGTTTACACCCATGTTTGTTCAAATCAAAGTTCATATATATATATATATATATATATATATATATATATATATATATATATATATATATATATATATATATATATATATATATATATATATATATATATATATATTTTCTTGGAGATTGCTTAGCACCGGGTTTTTTCTCTAGTTTACAAGGAGATAGTTTGTGTTCCTTCTCTACCCCCAAAAGGAGATCGTTTTGTTGTGGCATTCTCATATAGTGAAAGGCATCATGTGTGGGTTGACGGTAGCTGTGCCCCATCGGTGGATTCCATAATTTCGATGGACTCCAGAGTCATCGACTAGGTGGAGGTGGATGCAAGAAGAAGCGTCGAGGCTTGAAGGGAGTCAATTCATGTGTTCCAAGTCTTTTGTCTTGTATTTGTAAAATCATACTTAGTGGACTAGTAGGCAGGGCCGTCTGAGGTTTTTCTTGTGGTTGATTTTCCTCGTACATCACGGTGTAGTGTGTTTATGATTTATTTTTATCTTACAAAATTCTCACTTAGATGCATGTGCAGGTTAATAAGATAAAAATTGGTTTAAATCACAACTCATGCGTAATTTGGTGTTATGGGTAATTTTAGTTTAATTTAATTCAAGTCGGCATTAATTTAATTCGATAATACTTGTTTTAACACTAATTGGATTGAATTATTTTTAAGTTAAACTTATAATGTTTGTGCAGTTTAATTTCACTTTAAGTTTCATTTAATTTTTGAAGTGCTTGATTGTGCTTTTAAAGTAAAAAAAAATTAAATAGTTTTTGAAAAATTAAATTTTGGTATATCATTGAACCATTTCATAATTTGAAGTTTAAAATTTTGGGGCATTCACTCCAACACTTGCAACTAATTATGATGAGATGCCATACGATTTCAAGTAACCCAGTTAATCTATTTCGTAGTGATAAGAAGCTTTCGAAGTTAACACTCTACTTGATTTCTTATTCTCAATACGTGGATACTGATAAGAGTTGGCACAATAACCTAAGGTCCTAGTATAATGTTATAAGAAAAACAAAATCCTTTAAGGGTGGCGTAGTTCTTAATCCCAATGTCACTGTTTCATGTGCATATAATCCAAACTCCTAAATTTGCCTCATAAGGTTGAGACCTAAAGTCGACCATTGAGGGTCAACAGATCCAATCCCAATCTAAGGACTAAGAATCACTCTAATAAGGAACTTGAACCTTCTGATACCATTTTATAGTTCCATGGCCAAAATTTTGGGGTTACTCGTGGGTCAACTTGGTTTAATTCGATTGCGTTAGGTGTGAAATGAAGTGAAACATCCTATTTATAGTTTCTAGTCCTTTTTAGGTTATTATAATTACCATGTAAACATGAAGTTCTGTTCAATTGATATTTAGACATGATAATGAAAAGTGTAGAACTCGTTGGGCAATATCTTGGAGTTCAAGTAATCAGAGCTACTAATGTAAGGGAAGGGAAAACTTCTATTGAAATGCTCTAAAAAGATGGAATATCAACTAACATATCGTAAAAAAAGGAGTAGGTTGATCTAATGCCCAATAAGGGTTCCTAGGATAAATTCAATATGAAAGAAAATGCCAGAAAAAACGAACATAATGCTATAATCAGTATAATATTAACCAAATTCTTCATGCACCTGCTATACAGTATATGCATTAATCATGCTTTATTTTACAAAATCATCTTAATTACCATTAATCCTTATTTTTTCAAAGTTGCCATTTTATTCAAAAAGTAGTCCTTTAATCCATTAACTCATACGCTTAATTTAAGAAAAATCACATTCTTGGACTATCTTTAAATCATATAGTGTCCATTTAAAAATATCAATTTACACTTTAAATTAACATGTGCCTAGTGTTTCTTAAAGGTAATGTTTCGACACACGCATACGCTATTTGGAAAGAATTATCTATACTAATATGTGTTAAGTATGAGATTGTGCCACGCCATGGAGTTTCTCACACATCCAATTATTATATTTATATCAAATTACCAACACACACATGTCAAATCTTGTTTATACCCCGCAATAGGGTAACTCAAACAACCAAAAGTGACCCATTTTGTTCCTTTAATTTACGAGTACAAAATTTCTTATTTTAATTTATATTTCATATTTGAAAAATCTTATTTACTCTTGGAATCATCCATGGTTTATGGCTATGCCATTTAAACTGGGAATAAAAATTACACAATTATTGTTTACAGATTATCCTTTTTTCTAGAGTTCACCAAATCACATCCATGTTCACGAGTTCACACCGTCCGCCATAGATGCAATGATCAATTTCTTTACTAGCCACTTATTGTGGGTCTAAGACAAAGCTACACACTAGGATGCTGGGACCTTCTTAAATTTATTTCCATTTACTCCTTTGCGAAAATTCTTTTATTTTCATTAAGTTCATTGATTTGCGGTACAACTGTCATCTTTAACAAAATATCCGACTTACCTCTGTGTTTATTACTTGTACAATTATCCATTAGCATCACTTTTATAATTTAACTTTTTGTATAGGATTGTTGGACTTGGGAATAAGAATAATGTTAGTAGTAATTCACTTTTAGGGAGTTTACCACCTAAAAATAAGTAACAAACAACATTTAAAAGGTCAGCTTTAATAATTACCCAAAGTTGTTTTTATAGAAAATGCCATGATATCTATCTAGACCAAGGCATCCATCCTCATTCAGGTGTTAAATTGCCTTCCACACCTCCTCTTAATTTTGGAATAAGATCAATCATATCACTTGGCTCACTAGAAATGGATTGATCAATGGCTTAAATAAAATCATCCTCCGCTTTAATGTCAGTTACTTTAAAGCTATTTTCAATGTATGAGACAAACTCTTTTTGCACACCCTCGGTTTGAGTAATTCAAATCCCATCTTTGTTCTTAATTTTGTGGATCATTTGCCCAATCCTTCTAGCTTTGACATAGGCATGAAATAACTTAGAATTTGAATCCCCTTCTAATAACCATTTCTCCCTCATTTTTTACCTAAAAAAAGATTCATCCTTATTTAAAGCTTCTAATAGTTTTGATCTAGAAATAAATAGTTTTTTCTATTAGCCGGGGTAAGTGATGCCTCAAAATTTAACTCATTTAACAAAACATCATCCTCTATAATTGTGATTTGCTCAAATACATTCTTAAATTTCCTCTTATTCTAGTCCACTAGGGTTACTTTAAGCCTCCGCCATTTTGAAGAGAAAGCTCTAAGAGGGTTGCCTTCAGCTAATATTTTCCAAGATGATTAATTAACCTCTTTAATATATTTATGTTGGCACCACATATTCATGAAATTGAAAGGTTTATTTATTGAATCAAATTCAGTGTGAATAGAAAAGAGAAGATGACAATGGTCAGAACATGTCTTGTTCAAGTGGGATAGAGAAAAAATTATGAATGCATTACTGCATTATATGGAAGATAGGACTATATCAAGCCTAGCATTTATGATGATATAGACTATACCACAAAGGAGTTCTATCAGATCTATTGCATTTGGAATATACAATAGAGAGGAAAATCTCAGACTGAAAATGAGGATGTGCAATTGTAAGTAACAAGGACTGGTCATCATTAAGGATTACTTCATATTGGATGCCAAATCTCCTTAAAAACCAACTCTTATTATTAACATTTGTAAGGCCACATTCAAAACTAACATTTCTTATCAAATATTCAAGAGTCTCCAACATTGATTTAGGTTCTAAAAGAGCCATAAAGGGAAGGGAATGCATCTTAAATAATATTTTTATTCTTCTTTTAGAAGGTTTATTAAACAACCCTGTGATATTTCAAACTAAGAAATTTATCATTGATAGAGTTTAGAGGAAAAACCTTTTGAGGCCTTAGAAGAAGCCCTGATTAGCCTTTTGAACATGGAATTTGGAGGCCTGCCTTTTGATTTAGGAATGACAATAACTTTATCCTTCTTGATACAGCTTTAATCATACTCAGAAGAAGGTTTTAGAGCTGCAATCATTTTAGACAGATGTTTAGAAAATTGAATTAATTCCTTTATGAAAGTGGGTGGACTTTATTATCTGCTTCATTATCAGATAAGGCTATAAGGCTAGGGGTTTCATCAGATTATTTTTTGCCATAAGAGGAAAATCAATACCTCTTGGTTTAAGAACCATCATTTCAGAGTTTTTGAGATTTTCATCTTGAATTTTATGGATAAAATCTTGGATAGTTGAATGAAGCTTCTTTGGTTTAGGAATAGTGTGAGATCTAGTGTTGATATCTTCAATAGGATCTTGGTTGGGATCTTGAGTAGTTGAAGGATCATGAATAAGAATAATGGGAGATGAAGGATATATACTTGGTAATTGATTTTGAGGCTTAATTATGGGAGATAGGATCGGAGAGTGATTTTTTAAGGATTCACCTTTAGTAATTGAGGGATTAATAGGGTTGGGGATAATAATTTTCTGAATGGAGAATTGTTGTTTGGTTTTGTTTAGTTCAATAACATGGGTATTTTAAATGGGCTTTTGGATATTTGAAAGGGAAGGTTTTGGCTTCTTGACAGTTCTTGAAGCACCTGCTACATTAGAGTTAGATTTTTTGAGAATACAATTACTTCTATCATGGCCTATTTTGAAGCAGCCAATGAAATATTTTAGGATATATTCAAACATTATTATTTTTTTTTGCCAAAAGTTATCTTCACCTCAACCTATCCACAACGACCAGGTTTTGGAGCTAGCAGACAAAACTCAACACATACCCTAGCAACACTTGCTCTATTGTAAGGACACAAATTTCCAATTGAGTCCTCTTATAGTTTTGGCTCAATTCCGGACAAAAACATTTATTCATAGGATTTTTTTTAATTGTAATATTCAAGACCTATGAAGTGTTTGTTGAAGACGTAGCGGAAAAGAGTATAAAGCATCATCAACATGCCGTAGTTTATGTGCCTCGTTTGTACGTCATCAACTTAGGTTCCATGTTCCCAAGGTATGAATGTATTTATATGTATATAGGAGCTTGGAACAATTTATTGGGTGTTAGGTGAATTAAAACTGCATTTTATTTTTCAGAAAGAATCAATTAGAAACTTAAAAAATAAGTATATAAAAGTTTATAAAAGTTTCTGGGCCAAAATCGAATTTTTCAATCTTTCTGTTCGTTCGTTAGAAATGTCGTTCGAACGAGTTTTTTCGTTCGAACTAGATTTCGTTCGAACGAGTTTTGTCGTTCGAACCAGGTTCGTTCGAACGAGTTTTGCCAACGACCCTAACTGGACAGTCGTTCGATATGTCGTTCGAACGAATCCTCATTCTAATGAGGTATCTAACGAACCTCTAACGAGCCCAGGCTGGTCACTCGTTAGAAGTCTCGTTCGAACGAGAATCACGTTCGTTCGAATGAACTTCCAGCGGGAACAGTTATTTGGCAGTTTTTTGCAGTTTTCCCCACTCTTCCACTTGGTTTTCAACCAACTTTTTTCATGCAATATTATGTGCGGGAAACACATTTTCCAAGACAACTTTTCCATTCCATATCCAACTCTTAGAGAGAGTTTGAGAGAAAATTTATTTAGGGAAAATGTTCAAGTTTTTGAGTGTTAATTTTTAATGGAAAATTCATACACACTCTAATTTACACCCATTGTTCTTTATTCCAAGTCCTATATATACATATCCTTACTTGGAGTTTTTATCACCGGTTTTCTCTACCGAATTCAAGAGACGTTTCGGGTTTGCTTCTACACCCCATCACAAAGAAGAACTTTGTTGAGATTCTACCCGTTTGGAGAAAGGCTCCATGTTCGGGTGACGGTGACCGTTTAAAGTCCTATCGGTGTATTCCGAGACCACGGTGGAGGTCCGTTGGTTATCCGCTAATTGGAGGTTGATACAAGAAGGAGCATCACGGCTTGAGAGGGTTCGAGTTTAGGAAGTAAGTCTTTTGTCTTATATTTTGTAATACCGTTTTTAGTGGATTTGAGGCTAGGGCCGTCCCGAGGTTTTTTTTCCCGTTAGTGGGTTTTTCCTCGTATATCGCGGTGTAGTGTGACATTGTTTATTTTATCTTGCACATCAGTTAGAACGCATGCTTTATGTTTAATTCAAGATAAAATTCGGTTTAATTATCACACTCATTTAATTTGGGACTTAAATTAAATATTGGATAAAATTTGGTTTATTCAAGTCACTTGCATTAATATGGTTTCGCCTAACTTTGAATAATTGTTAATGATGACTTAGGCAAATTCTAGGACTTGAATTATGTTGTTTTAATTTGTCTCTTGAAGATACTAAAACTCAGCCTTGTTGTTTTGTTGAACCATCACTTGTATTTAACGCTTCCGCATTTGTTTAAAAAGGAAATTATTATTATTTTTCATTTGAGATTATTATTAAAACCCGGGGATCCAACATTTTGGAGTCTTTTTCAAATTGGTATCAGAGCCAAAAACGATAAATTATTTCGTTAAGATCCTTTAATTTTTGGCTAAATATGGATTTTTCCCCATTTTCAAAATTTCCTATTTTTGATGGTTCAAACTACGCGTATTGGAAAGCGCGAATGAAATCGGCACTTAAATCTATCGATGAACGTGTTTGGATGTCTGTTGTTAACGGTTGGACCCCACCAACACATTTAATTGAAAATGTACATGTTCCCAAACCCGTTGATAGATGGACTGAAAATGAGTTTAAGCTAGCAAACTTTAATTCCCGAGGTTTAAATGCCTTGTTTAGCGCTGTCGCACCGGATGAATTCCGACGTATTATGACGTGTGAAACCGCTAAAGAAGCTTGGGATATTTTACAATTAACTCATGAAGGAACGAGTGTCGTTAAAGCTTCTAAACTCCAAAACCTCACTACTCAATTTGAAACTATCAAAATGGATGAAAAAGAAACTTTTGATAAATTTTATGCTAGACTTTCTGATATTGTCAATTCATCCTTTAACTTGGGAGAGAAAATACCTGACAACCGTGTTGTAAAGAAAATTTTGAGGTCACTACCCGATAGATTTATTCCAAAGGTGACCGTTTTAAATTCTTTACCCACTTTAGCCTCTACGAAATTAGAAGAGCTTGTAGGTGATTTACAAACCTATGAACTAGATATGTTTCCCTCTAAAACTGAAAAGAAAATTGAAAAGGGCGTTGCGTTAAAAGCCCGCAAAGAGGTTAAACAAGTAGTAGAGAGCGATAGTGATAGTGACTCGGAAGACATGGCTTTGTTTGCTCGTAAATTTAGAAAATTTCTTAAATTTAACAAAGATAAAGTGAAAAATGATTTTAAGAAATTTGAATCTTCTAAACATGATAAAAACGAGAAGATTTCTAAAGCCGATAAGATCCCTAAACCTAGTAATGAAAATATTGATAGGGACGAGTCTAATAAATGTTTTGGTTGTGAAGGTTATGGCCATAGGGCTTTTGAGTGCCCCACTAAACTAAGGAAAGAGGGTAAACGACCCATTTCATATAATGCGACCCTTAGTGATAGTGATAAGGAAGAGAAGCCCGAATCCCCCACTAAGAAAAATTTTGTGGCTTTTATGGCACATGTGAGTGATAATGAGAACTCATCGGATGATGAAATTATAGCACATGCCACTTCCAAGGTCATTGTACACGATTCTCTTATTTTTGATGATAGTGAGAGTGAAGAAGAAAGAGAGAGTGAAAATGAAGAAGAGGTTGATATGAGTGAACTTCAAAATGCTTTTCATGAATTATATAAAGAATCTATTAAATTGAAAAGAGCTAATTTGAAGTTAGAAGCGAGTTTAAGAGAGAGTGTCAAGGTCATTGATGAAAGTGCCTTAATAGAAGACCTTAGGACACATGAGAGAACTCTTCAAGAGAAGCTTAACTATGTATAAGGCGAGAGAGATAGCCTTAGGGGTTTAATGGAATCCTTGAAAAATGAGCTTCTTGGTTTTGAAGAGCGAAATGTTTTACTAGAATCTAAAATTTTATAATTGCAAAATAAATTAAAAGATTCTAGTAATGTCAAATTTGATTTGGAGTGTCGTTCGGAAAAACTAGATAAAATGTTAGGAACGGTCCAAATTAAAAATGACACTTTTGGTTTAGGCTTCAATTCTTGTAATGATTTTAACCCTAAAGTCAAAACCAATGTTTTAGGAGAATCTTCTAGGAATGCATTTAATGATCACTCCTTCGATAAATCTTTTCGACATGCTCTTACTTGTACACATTGTGGTCGACAAGATCATCTTAGGAAATTTTGTTTAGATCTTAAACAAATTCCTAGAAAATCCCATAGTAAAGTAACCACGATAGCTAATGTTTCTACACCCCAAGATAGTAATTCTTCATTAATTTGGGTTAGGAAATCCGACTTGGTTGCCTTACAAAATAGGGATTTTGATTCTCATTTACTTACACATGCCTCCTCCCTTGCTAAATCTAAAGGATAATTGTGTTAGTGTTTGCATACTTTAGCGTTTGTACTTCATGCTATATTCATATGCTAAATGTATGCTTGTTTAGTCATTTTCTAGTCATTGCCTTATTTCATATCACATGCTAGAAACTATGACTTGTTTATCTTTTTGTATTATATTTTGTGTTTGAATTGACTGCATAGTATAAAAAGATTTTTTATTTATCATTTGTGTTTTATTTATTTCATTTAAGCTTAATGAAAAAATACAAATGATTTTTGTTTGTCCTTTTGAGTAAATATTTATTTTTGACAAATGTTAAAAACTCAAAAAGATTTTGTTTTGTGTGTATTTTTGTTTGACACACTTTATGTGGCATATATTTGTGTTTGAATCCTATCGTTTACGCTCCCATGTGGCTAGAACTTTTGGTTTAGATTTTCAATCCTTAAAATGTTCTTTACCATGTTTTATATGGAGTAGTTGGATTTTGTATTGTTTAAATGGATTCTATTTCTATATGCCTCTATTCACACATGCACGAGCTCTTTTGAAATCTTAATGTCACATGTTATATTTGAGCTTTTTGAGGTGTTCTCCTATCAATCTAGTCATCTACATATCTATGACCTAGGAGGACTAGTGCATGTCAAAATCCGTTGCATGTGAGATTTGTGCGAAAAAATGAAAACATGATCAATAAATATATGCACGGGGAAGGGCTCCGAAAGGATGAATTAAATCCTTTGCGATTGTAAGCCACCGTTGATTGGATCTAAAGGAAATATGTGATCCAAAGGCCTAAAAACAGAATATCTGGCATTTAAAAGAAAGCAATTGCCAAGGCCTATGTTTGTTTGATATATTCATTCACAAACAAAAGAATATATATGCTCATTGAGGGAGAATTGGATGGTATATCAACGGTTTGCACAATGTCCGTTTATCCTAGTTGTCTTTAATGTCATGACTCTATTTGGTTTGTAGAATCATCATCATGCTAGGCTTGTATGCATTGTGTATGTTTGTTCATTGAGTTCAATCTTTATATTGTCACATGAGGTTATATTTAAGTGTGATGAAGTTTTCAATCAAATGAGAACTCCGTGAACGTTTCTTAAGTGTTTGGGTCTAAATTTAATTGTTTCTAGTTCACACCCCTACACTTCCGTTTCCATATGACACATTTTTGCCATACGAGTGTGCAAACTTATTGTATTTTGTGTCATGTGTGTGTTTATATCTATATATATATGCAAGTGGTCCATTGATATATTTCTAGTATATATATATATGATATTTGTTTGTCTTTGCCTTGTTTTTAATTGCCCATATGCTTTCATGTCTTATCACTTTAAGCTTTCACTTGCTGTTTCTTAGTTCTTTATCCTTTGCCTATTCCCGAACAAAAAGGGGGAGAATGATGATAGGGGGAGAAATGGTATCTAATCCTATTATTATCGTATCTTCGTTTGGGGGAGATTTATCTTAGGGGGAGACGTCTTTCTAAGTAGGTCATGTGTTTAAAGGGAGAATTAATTTAGGGGGAGTAATTAATTAATTGCATTTAATACTTTGATATTCCCTATGCATTTGATGAGTTTGCTTAAGTGTGCAGGAATTATTCTATAGCGGCATCTTTCTATGGCAAAGCGTTTGATCCTTGGGTTGAGTCAAGATTGGGCGGGTTATGTTTTGAGTCTAGTAGAGCTTGACGGCCCTTTAAGATCTTTGTTTGGTTTTTGTCCCGGAATAGCCAAAGGGGGAGATTTGTAAGGACACAAATTTCCAATTGAGTCCTCTTATAGTTTTGGCTCAATTCCGGACAAAAACATTTATTCATAGGATTTTTTTTAATTGTAATATTCAAGACCTATGAAGTGTTTGTTGAAGACGTAGCGGCAAAGAGTATAAAGCATCATCAACATGCCGTAGTTTATGTGCCTCGTTTGTACGTCATCAACTTAGGTTCCATGCTCCCAAGGTATGAATGTATTTATATGTATATAGGAGCTTGGAACAATTTATTGGGTGTTAGGTGAATTAAAACTGCATTTTATTTTTCAGAAAGAATCAATTAGAAACTTAAAAAATAAGTATATAAAAGTTTATAAAAGTTTCTGGGCCAAAATCGAATTTTTCAATCTTTCTGTTCGTTCGTTAGAAATGTCGTTCGAACGAGTTTTTTCGTTCGAACCAGATTTCGTTCGAACGAGTTTTGTCGTTCGAACCAGGTTCATTCGAACGAGTTTTGCCAACGACCCTAACTGGACAGTCGTTCGATATGTCGTTCGAACGAATGCTCGTTCTAACGAGGTATCTAACGAACCTCTAACGAGCCCAGGCTGGTCACTCGTTAGAAGTCTCGTTCGAACGAGAATCACGTTCGTTCGAACGAACTTCCAGCGGGAACAGTTATTTGGCAGTTTTTCCCCACTCTTCCACTTAGTTTTCAACCAACTTTTTTCATGCAATATTATGTGCGGGAAAAAAATTTTCCAAGACAACTTTTCCATTCCATATCCAACTCTTAGAGAGAGTTTGAGAGCAAATTTATTTAGGGAAAATGTTCAAGTTTTTGAGTGTTAATTTTTAATGGAAAATTCATACACACTCTAGTTTACACCCATTGTTGTTCATTCCAAATCCTATATATACATATCCTTACTTGGAGTTTTTAGCACCGGTTTTCTCTACCGAATTCAAGAGACGTTTCGGGTTTGCTTCTACACCCCATCACAAAGAAGAACTTTGTTGAGATTCTACCCGTTTGGAGAAAGGCTCCATGTTCGGGTGACGGTGACCGTTTAAAGTCCTATCGGTGTATTCCGAGACCACGGTGGAGGTCCGTTGGTTATCCTCTAATTGGAGGTTGATACAAGAAGGAGCATCACGGCTTGAGAGGGTTCGAGTTTAGGAAGTAAGTCTTTTGTCTTGTATTTTGTAATACCGTTTTTAGTGGATTTGAGGCTAGGGCCGTCCCGAGTTTTTTTTTCCCGTTAGTGGGTTTTTCCTCGTATATCGCAGTGTAGTGTAACATTGTTTATTTTATCTTGCACATCAGTTAGAACGCATGCTTTAGGTTTAATTCAAGATAAAATTCGGTTTAATTATCACACTCATTTAATTTGGGACTTAAATTAAATATTGGATAAAATTTGGTTTATTCAAGTCACTTGCATTAATATGGTTTCGCCTAACTTTGAATAATTGTTAATGATGACTTAGGAAAATTCTAGGACTTGAATTATGTTGTTTTAATTTGTCTCTTGAAGATACTAAAACTCGGCCTTGTTGTTTTGTTGAACCATCACTTGTATTTAACGCTTCCACATTTGTTTTAAAAGGAAATTATTATTATTTTTCATTTGAGATTATTATTAAAACCCGGGGATCCAACATTTTGGAGTCTTTTTCATCTATTGATTGCAGCAGTAGAGTTATCCATTCTCAGAGGTTTACCCACGACTTGGGCTATAAAAAAGAAGTATGATTTAGAAAAAAAGTGAATAGGAAGTAAGGAAAAATACATCCATACAGGGAATATAGAACTCTTTTATTTAGGTCTGAAATTTAGGGACCATTTGAAAGTCCTCATGGGGCATCTTCCTATAAACCATTTATTCCTCAACCACAATCTAGTCAAATTTTCTTCATGAAACAATCGACTAATGATGTGTTTTTTTATCCAAATTACCTACAGTGAAAGATGATTTGAGATTCATTGTGTGTAGAGTATTTCGAATATCTTCCAATGGTGGTATACCATGGGAAAATTTTCCCATAATAGAATAGTTGAAAGGAGCAGCTAACTGTTGAATGTCTTGATGGGAAAACTTTATCACATGTTCTCCTTTATAAGTGGATATTTTAATGAGAGGAATATCATTGTTTGTGTTCTCCCTCACCACACTTGCAAAGGATTCACTCCATGAAGAAGGTGGATCTAGAGGCTTTGGATCAACATGGGTGATAGTGGCCGATGCCATGCAACCCTAACTAGGTCAGATAGAGAGAATTAGTAACCTATGATTCAAAGTTTTTTTTTACAAAAATCCAAAACATACAAATTGACTCGATTCAGATATTTTTCCTTACATATACACCCTCAAACTCTCTCATTTAACTTATTTTTAACATCAACAGAAGGAACTTGGGAGAAAACTTTTTCTTCTCTCTCTTATAATTTGTCCGGATGCCATTCTCAAGATGCCTAAAACTCTTATTTAATAATAGGGTGAAACACAATGGTCCTAGTGTACTTTATGACACGTTTTGAATTTTTGATGGCTCAAAATAATTTTTAATTCGATTCTGAGCATGCAGCATGCCTAGCCTCCATATTGACAATTTCTACCTGATATAAGGGTTCTCTCCTATAATTTTTATTAACTTAACCTATTTTTTGCTCATGCAATGAATATAACTCAATTTTTATATTCCAGTTAAATCCCACCAATGGAACATTTGAACCCTTAATTACCCAAACTAACTCAAAAATCACTCAGTTACTCTAATAAATTTACCAATGCATATTAAAATTCATTAATGTACACGAGGTCATAAAATACAATTCCCATAAAATTAATATAAAGTTTGGTCATTAAAAAGAATCTCTTCAGGCGCAGTTAGAACATATCCTAGATAAGCTCAAGGTTGACCTAGTTCTACAAGCCAGTGAATAACAAGATGACCAGGAGGATCATATTCCCATTACTGATCTGAACGAGGATAACACACTCCCATAACCACTTCTCCCTAAGTTTTTCTCTCTTGAATGGTCAGAGCGTATGCTTTTTGAAGGATGGACCTTCCTCTTGTAATACCCGACCCATATATTTTATTCCTTTACATGTAATTTCTAATCATGTGAAGTTAATGGAATCAAATTATTAACTATAGGCTTTTATCAATTCGCTCAATTGCGTTGGTGGCCTTTATGTGAATTAATAAAGTTGTTGGGTTGGATTTAGAAGAATTTGGAATCAGTGTGGTTTGAACAAACCTAGGGTCATTCAAACTAGATCCTTTTGTCATTTGAATAAGACATAATGGTTCGAACAAAAAAGTCAACTCCTCCTAAAAGATATTATGAAGAATATCAAATAAACCTTGTCTACATTACAGTCATCCTTCATTCGAAGGTCATTCGAAGGGGAGTTCAAATGAAAGGCCATTATCATTTAAATGAAATCAACCTCGTTCGAAAAAAAATTTCGGGAATCAGATTTGACTTATTTGATGTTACTGTTTTGTCCCTAGATTTTTGTGACATGTTGATCTCGTGGAACTTGATTAATCTGATGGTTATTTGGTGTTTTCTTTGTATACTTTGGGTGGGGATTAATGGCTTATAACAGGGAGAATAGGGAGAGCATTTCCCTTATAATTTCCAGACTTCTACTTTATCTATTAAGAGCCTACACATATCTTCCACCCCAAAAGTGCTTGCTCCTCCATTATTGAGTATTGAGAACTAGTCCTACACGATAAAACACTCCATTTCGACACCCATTGTACCATTTTCAAGCTCTATTCTGAGGAAAAAGTGGTGGAGCAACATTGTAGAGAGGTTTTGTGGAGATTTGAAGAAGCTAGGAGTCTTACAGCTTAGGAGTTTTAGGAGCTTTCAAGTCATCCATTTATGGTTTCTCCTCATCTAAACCTAAGGTCGGATTTTCCTTCCATATTTTTTCAAGGTTCTTCCAGCTATGGAATTCATGTAGGAGGTTGCAAAATTTATTTTATTGCCTAAAAATGTAGTTACATTTATAAAATAATTGGTCTTGTAAAAATGGAATTTTCTTCAAGACAAATCCTAAATGGGTCTTTCTAGAAAACAATATGGCATTTATCGTGATATTTGGAACAAAGCATGTGAAGATACATAAAACCCATGATTAGTCTTGATTTAAATGCATATTTGAGGTATTTCCAAGTAGAAATCATTTCTTGAACATGTACGAACGTGTAGTAGGTTAAATGGTGACATGTTAGATTTGAATAAACATTTTAAAATGATTTTTGTAACAAAATGAACAAGTATGTAAAAACAACCTCAAATTATGCTAAATAGTGTTATGATGAAGAAAAACAAATATCGGGGTTTACATGTGAACATAAGACAAGACTACGGATATTTTTATAAAATGGTCTTAGACGATGGACAACATTTTATATGTTAAAACATAAAATAAATGAGTATGGTTATGAACATGAAATAATGGAAATAGTGTCGGAAGAAAATGATTTACTTCTTGTGCCAAAACAAGGTTAAAGATAATATTTTCTCAAAATTATGACGAAATGGATTTTGAAAAACTTAAGGGTCCTAATGGTTAGGTTCCCTCTCGAGACCCAATAGGTCTATTTTTGGGTGAAAAACGAATAAAGTAAGTTTTGGCACTTTGATAATGTGAAAAATACTTCAAAACCACGACATGACAAAAATGGTAAAAAGGGAATGGAATAATGTGAACATTGGATAAAATGTTAGACTCAAATGACACTGGGAAAATTAAGGAGGCCCCGGAGGCCTGGGGTGAAAGACCCAAAACCACTGGCCAGAGCATTTGGTGGCATCACTGGTAGTGTGTAGCCCATTAAAGTATGAGTTATTTGGAAGATTTGGAGAAAGATAATGAAAAAGGAATTAAATTTGTTGTACTTGTAATTTAAGAAAGCAACCTAATGGAAATGAAATAAATGAGGCTAAAGGATAAAATGTGAATAATTAGCCTCTAGACCCAGTAAAGGGTGGTAAAATTGGTTATGTGTGAGTATTAGCTCATCACTCAAGTGCATTGCATATAGTTGCATTAAGACTAGCTATATTATTAATGCTTTATTAATTAATTAAAATACACGTACATATATAGTATTTTTGTAGAAAACGTATAGCTTAATATTACCCACCCTGCTGAGCGTTTGCTAACCCCCTTCTTTTATGTTAAAACTCCCACCCCACCCCCACCCCAGGTACATCGAGTGGGAACATCGGGCGAGATTCGAGCAAGGCCCTAGTGGGCGATCAACATCATTCTAATGCACTGTACTTATTATCAAACAATGAATATTTGATATGTTCACATTTTGTATTTGAACTTTTATTCGGGCCCTTGGCCACAATTTGTAATAATACAAGATGGTTGTGATTTATTTTTGATTTAATTATTATTATGGATTAACTTAATTTTTTTATAAATAGACCTTGGAAATTAGTTAATTACGTAAAGTGGTCACCCCTTTATCAAGCTAAAATATAAACTTCAAATACTAAATAAATGAGGCAAATTAAGGGATTTTTCTTAAATAAATTAATTAAACTTTCCCCTTCCCCTTTAACTCCTTGAAACGGTGTGGGTTGACCCAATCCTGACCCAAACACGATCGAGGCATTACAAATGATATTAGAGCAATAGGACCCCCGGGTGTGACAAAATATTTCTTTTTCTTATTACATTTTCCCCTTACGTTTTCACGCATTTAATGATTTACTTAATTCTTTAAATCTCTTACGTTATCGCCTTTAATTTTTATCCATGTATATTAAACTCTCTATTCTTGTGTAGATGCCTCCACGCCATGACATTTCTAGCAGGTCGAACACCAATGAGCTTCGATGCATGGAGAAAATCGTGCGTCCTCTAGTTGACTCCCTTACGCAGTAGCAAAGGGTAAATCGTAGTGGGACTGTGGGGAGAACGACCTACGCTTCTATCCTTAAGGAAGTCAGGAGTTTCACCTGCATAATTTTTACGAGGAAACTTCCCTCGAAGTAGTTGAGGAGTGGCTTGACAAAGTCACCAGAATAATGGAGATTTTGGATCTGCCGACAGAGTAAAAAGTCAAAATTGCCACGTTCCAGCTGATGGAATAAGCGCAACATTGGTGGAGCACTTATTCTGCTAGCACCACTAAGATGATGGATTGGAGCAGCTCCAGGTGGCCTTTCTCGATAGGTACTTTTCATAAGCATTCAAGGATACCAAAAAGGATGAGTTTTCCATGTTGATTCAAGGGAAGACTTCAGTGAATGAGTATCTGGTAAAGTTTGAAAGCTTGTGTAAGTACATTGATGCCATACAGATGGAAGAGGTAGAGAAAATGAGGATATTTGTCAAGGGCCTTAATTTGGGTATCCGACGGATCATGGCAGGTTTATATCTACCCGATTTTAGAACTGTAATGAATACGACCATATGGTTAGAGCTCAATGAAGAGGATAACAAGGCTATACGGGAAAAGAAGAGGGAGCCTAGTGGGTCTCAATCAGGGGGAACAAGAAGTCACGAAGCGAGGCACGAGGCTTCTTCCCGAAGCTTAAGATAGCTATGGGGTTTGCTCTTCCTCAGCACAATGCACTAGATATGAAAGCCCCATCGCCCCCGCAGAGAGGACCTGTTATAACTGTGGGCTCCCAGGTCACATGAAAAAGGAGTGAACCAATGGTTTTTGAGCTGTCATTAGGGCAGCCAACAGACCATTAACTTCGTGTGGGGAGAAAGTTCCAGTTATACCGACCCCACCCAGCAACAGCAACAATTTCCTTTATGGTACCAACAATTGGCAAGGAACGGAAGGGATGATTCACGTACAAGCCAGGGAAAAGGTAACTGTGGGAAGGGTCAGGTGCCCAGTAATCAGACCAACATGTTTAATCTAAGGCGATCTTAAGCTAATTCCCAGCAGACTGCACCTTCCAGTGTTCCCTCGGTGATGAAATGTATGATTCTCCTCTACAGTACTTGGGTAAAGGCATTATTTGACTCTGGCGCATCATATTCCTTCATATCTAGTCCTTTATCCTTTAGTTTGGATTTAGTAGTAGAGCAATTTGTCCCACCTATCTTCACTAGGTTTCTAGTGGGTGGCGGTCTAGTCCTCGACAGGGTTTACCATAAATGCATGATCATATCTAGATATTTTGTCCTAGAGTACGACTTGATCCTTATGGACGTGGATGAATTCAAGATTATCTTTGGTATAGACTAGCTATCATGTTTTAAAGACACCATAGAATTCCATCGACACAATGTCCTAGTGTCGCATCCGAAAGGGTCTCACTGTCATTTTAGCAGTGAGAAGGGTATTTATTATCCTTGAAAATTCTCTAAGGTTCGTGAGCTAAAGAAGTACTTAGGTTGGTTGAGCAACTTGGTGGCTCAATATGAGACAGAGGGTATGCTTTTAGACTATCCTGCGGTGCATGAGTTCCCCGATGTGTTTTCGGATGAACTCCCCGGGTTACCTCCATGAGGAGAGGTGAACTTCTCTATAGAGGGGCATCACGGTGTCTTACCCATCTCTATTCCACCCCATAGGGAATAGAGATGGAAGAATTGCAGGAACTAAGGGTTCAAATGGAAGACTTAACTAGTAAGGTCTTCATTCACCATGTTGTGTCCTCATGGGGATCCACGATCCTATCCCTGAAGAAAAAGGATAACTCTCTACGGCTTTGCATCTATTACTTGTAGCTGAATAGGGTGACCACGAAGAATAAGTACACCATGCCACGTATTTATGGTCTGTTCCACTAGTTGCGTGGGGTAGGTAGGTTCTCAAAAATTGGCCTTAGGTTTGAGTATCATATGTTGCATGTCAGAGAGGAGGATATTCCTAAGACTGCATTCCGAACACGGTACTGGCCCTATGAGTTTCTGGTAATGCCCTTTGGGTTGAAAAATGCCTCGGCTACATTTATGGACCCGATGAATGGATATATGGTCCCTATTTAAATCGGTTCGTTGTTGTTTTTGTCGATGACATCTTAGTGTACTCGGCATCATATATAAATCACGAGGAGCATCTCTGGAGGACATTATAGGAGCTCCGGGAGAATCAAGTGTATAAGTAAATGCGAATTCTGGATGGAAGAGGTGAAGTTCCTTGGTCATGTGGTTTCCGGTGAGGGTATCTCCATTGATCTATCCTAGGTAGAAGCAGTGTTAGGTTAGAGTCAAATGAGGATAGTCTTCGAGGTGCACAGTTTCTTGGGTTTTATCCGGGGCTACCGTATATTCATACATGACATCTTAAGGGTGGTAATTCCCCTCACCATGATAACTGCGAAGGATGTTTATTTTAAATGGTTTGAGGGATATGAACTAGCCTTTTAGGAATTAAAAGTGAGGTTGACTTGCGCACCCATTCTTATCCTTCCCAAATGAGGCAAGGGTTACACAATGTACTGTAACACTTCAAGTTCAAGACTCAGAGTGGTATTGATGTAGGACGGTCGGGTGGTAGCCTATGCATTTCGCCAGTTAAATGTGCATGAGAGGAATTAACCTCTCATGATTTAGAGTTATATGCCGTGGAATTTACACTAAAAAGATGGAGGTACTATGGTACGAGGAACTATTTGAGATGTTTTCTGATCACAAGAGTCTCCAGTACATATTCATGAAGTGAGACCTCAATCTCAGGCAGAGGAAATGGATGGAGTTGATGGAAAACTATGATTTCTCGCTAGAGTACCATCCTTGAAAGGCCAATGTGGTGGAAGATTCTCTCAGTAGGAAATCCATTCTCACACTTACGACAATGAAATTCCATCGGGTAATGATGTTTGGAGTATTATAGAAGTTTGATCTGCACGTGCAACGAGGTTATAACAGGGCATACCTTTGGGGTATGGTGTATAGGAGCCTCATCCAGTAGAAAGTTCTAAATTCTCAATTATGTGACCTTGACTTCATTCAGTATCGTGATCATATTTGGAATGGTTAAGTGTTCAACAGTCTTATCATGGATACGGATGGAGGGGTGAGTCACAAGGGTCGGTTAATCGTTTCGATTATTGAGGAGCTTCAGGTCGTGGTAATGGTTGAAGCCCATCACTCGCATTTTTGTATACATCCTGGTGCCACCAAGATGTATAAGGTCCTTGTAAGGACATATTTTTATATAGTCTTTACTTTTTTGAGTATGTCATATACCACTACAACTATCGAAGAATTGTTCAAGATCATTCATGCGTCAAGACGAATCCGAATATCAAAGTTCTTCAATATTGAAGCCTTCATGAGATTAATTTTGGTAAGGTTGTGTTTAAGTACCTTAGAATTTCACTTAGAGTGTTGGGATAATTTTTCTAAAATATTTTCTAAGTGCTGGAGCGGAGTTTTTGTCAAAATTATTTTTCTTAGTGTTGAGGCGGACTATTTTTTGACAAAACAAAAAAAAAATATTTTTTTAATTTCTCGATCGAGCGAAATGGATATGTCGCGCGAAGTCGTTTGAACGACACATGTCATCATTCGAGCGACACTGACATCTCATTCAAGCGATGCGGTGCCTTAAATTTTTTATATAAAGCGCGTTAAACGAGGCATCTTTCAAGAAGAAGTGTTGACGATTTCGATACCAACAAACTGCATAACGATTTTTGTCTTCTTCTTTTAGGGTTTAAAACCTATATTTTCAATTCATAAAAATCCCATATGTTTTGGTGAATTGTTTTGGAACCCAAGATACGATCTTGTTGAAGTTTCTCTTGTACGAAGGATAACCTACTACTGATCATAGGTACCACTTGACGGCGGTAATGGGATGACGTTAACTGCGTGTCCTTAGGGAGTGCTTACGGGTGTTCCTGGGTTGAATGGAATGTGTGTCTATGTGGATCTTATGATATGATTCATTGTTGATTCAGAGCTACATGTTCTTATGGGCTTTCTGCGCATATTACCGGTTTCGCTTGTAATTTTGTAAGTTGCGATTTGCAAATTATTAGTGAAATAAAAGGTTTTGCCCTTTGGGGATTTTTCCTAAAATTGGTTTCATTTGCATGCTTATTGATTTTGTGATTTCAAATCACCTAGATGCATGTGTTAGGGTTTAACTAAAATTTGGGTTTATTTAAAATTAGTTGGATTGTCACACAATTAAATTAATTTGAGAACTCTGGAAATATTCTACAGCACTGCACTCTCAGTCCTTTTTAGGGATTTCTGGTGGTTCGACATAAAAGGGATGTAAAGACATATGTAGAAAGTGATTCACCTACCAACATGTTACTATCGATAGTAGGGCTATTACAACCACTACCCGTGGTTGAGTGGAAGTGGGAGCACATAACGATGGATTTCTTCATGGCATTACCATGATTTGAGTGTGGTCATGATTTTGTGTGGGTGACAGTGGTTCGGATCATCAGGTCTGTACATTTCTTGTCGATTAAGGTTACGAACAATGTATCTAAATTTATGAGGTTATGTATTAGGGATATCGTTAGGCTCTATGGTGTTTTTCTCTCAATCATATCAGACAGGGATCCTCGATTTTCTTCTTGATTCTGGAAGAAGTTCCAATAAGAAGTGGGAACCGAACTAAATGTCAGCACTTCGTATCATCCTAGGATCGACGGGCAGTCAAAGTGAACTATCTAAATCTTAGAGGATATGCTAAGGTCTTGTGCACTTGACTTCTAGGGTAGTTGGGAGGAGAATTTGCATTTGGTAGAGTTTGCCTACAAGAATAGCTACCACGAAAGTATTCAAATGGCCCTCTTTGAGTCCCTTTATGGGAGACCATACCTTTCACCAGTTTATTAGGATGAAGTTGGGGAGAAGCACCTCACTAACTAAGAATTGATCTAAGAAATGACTGATAAGGTATGGTTAATTCGATAGATAATCATAATGGTAAAGATCCGACAAAATAATTACGTCGAGAATTTTTGAACACACTTGGAATTTTGGGTAGGTGATGATGTTGAAAGTGAGAGAAACAACCTGCAGTGAATGATTTAGGAGGAAGGAAAAGCTACCTCCACGGTACATTAGTCCCTTTAAGATCCTAGGGAGGATTGGAGATGTGTCATATCGCTTGGAATGGCCTCTAAAGCTATCCCAAGTGCATAACACATTCCATGTATCCATGCTACAAAAGTATCTTCACGACCCCCGTCATATTATTGATTCGAATTTAATTGAGTTGGAAGAAGATGTCACATTTTCCACGAGGCCAATAACCTTTCCAGATTGTGAGGAGAGAGTCTTGCACAACAAGGTTATTCTGTTAGTAAAGTTCCTTTAGGAATTCTAAGGTGTCGAAGGTTCTACATGGGAGCGTGAATTGAAAATATACAGGAGAAGCACCTGGAACTCTTCCCTTAACTAATTATTCTGATTTAGAGGAAAAAATCCCTTAAGGAGGCAAGAATATAATACCTGGCACCAATATTTTATTCCTTTCCATGTAATTTGTAATCACATGAAGTTAATGGAATCGAATTATTAGTTGCAGGCTTTTATCACTTCATTTAATTGCGCTGATGGCCTTTATGTTAATTAATTGAAGTTTTTGGGTTGGATTTGGAAGAATTGGGAATCAGGGTGGTTCGAACAAACCCAGGGTTATTTCAAATAGATCCTTATCTTGTTTGAACGTGACTTAGTGGTTCGACTAAAAAAGCCAACTCGTTCTAAACAACCATATGATGAGTATCGAACGAACCCCATTCGCCTTACAGTCATCCATCGTTCAAAGGGAAGATCGAAAGTCCATTCTCATTCGAATGAGATTAGACTTGTTCGAATTAATTTATCAAAAATCAGATCTGACTTATGTGTTGTCACTATGTTTTCCCTAGATTTTTATGACATGTCTAGCTTGTGGGTCCCAATTAATCTGATGGGTGTTTGGTGATTTTTTTTTAATATATTTTGTGAGGGTTTTAATTGGTTACAAGAGGGATAATAGGGAGAGCATTTCCCTCTTAATTTTCAGACTTCTCATTTATCTCTCTAGAGCCAACACCCATCTTCCACCCCAAAATCCCTTGATCATCCATTATTGAGTATTGTCAACCACTCCTACACCATAAAATACTCCATTTCTACACCCATTATACCATTTTCAATCTCTCTTCCAAGGAGAAAGTGATGGAGTAATATTATAGAGAGGTTTTTACAGAGCTTTGAAGAAGCTAGGAGTCTTGGAGCTAGAAGTCTTGGAGCTTGGGAGTTCTAGGAGCTTTCGAGTCATCCATTTGTGGTTTCTCCTCTTCTAAACCTAAGGTCAGGTTTTCCTTCCATATTTTTTTAAGGTTCTTCCATCCATGGAGTTCATTTAGGATGTTGTTAGATGGATTTTAATGCCTAAATATCTAGTTACATTTATAAAATAAATGGTCTTGAAACAATAGAATATTCTTCAAGACAAACCCCAAATGGGTCTTTTTATAAAAAAATAGCATTTGCCTTGGTATTTGGAAGAAAGCATGTGAAGATATAGTAAACACATGATTAATCTTGACTTAAATGCATATTTGAGTTATTTTTAGGTTGAAATCCTCTCTGGAACATGTAGTAGGTTAAATGGTGTCATGGTAGACTTGAATAAACATGTTAAAATCAGTTTTGAAATCAAATGAAAAAGTATGGAAAAATAGCCCAAATTATGCTAAATAGTGTTATGATGAAAAAAAAATGTTGGGGTTTACATGTGATCATAAGACAAGACTATGGATTTTTAATAAAATGGTCTTAGATGATGAACAACATCTTATGTGGTAAAACATAAAACAGACAAGTATAGTTTTGAACATGAAATGATGGAAACAATATTGGAAAAAAATGATTTACTTCTTGTGCCAAAACAAGGTTAAAGACAATGTTTTCTCAAATTTACGAAAAAACGGGGATTTTGAAAAACTTGAGGGTCCTAAAGGTTAGTTTCCCTATCGAGACCCTATTGATCTATTTTTGGGCAAAAAATTGATAAAGTAAGTTTTCGCACGTTGATAATGTGAAAAATGATTCAAAACCATGGCATGACGAAAATAGTAAAATGGGAATGAAATAATGTGAACACTGGATAAAATGTTAAATCACATAAAAAGTTAGACTCGAATGACACTGAAAAAATTAAGGAGGGACCGGATCCCTAGGGTGAAAGACTCAAAACCACTGGCCAAAGCATATGGGGGCGTCGTCGGCGGTGTGGTGTCTGTTAAAGTACGTGGTATTTGGAAGATTCCGAGAAAGATAATGAAAACGTAATTAAATTGGTTATACTTGTAATTTAGAAAGCAACCTAATGGAAATGTAATAATGAGGCTAAATGATAAAATGTGAATAATTGGGCTCCAAACCCGGTAAAGGGTTGCAAAATTGGTTAAGTGTGAGTAGAACTCATCGCTCATGTGCATTGCATGTAGTTTCATTAATACTAGCTAAATTGTGTTAGTTTTATTAATTGATTAAAATACACGTACATATATAGTATTTTTGTAGAAAATGTATAACTTAGTATTACCCACCCTACTGAGCGTTCGCTCATACCTTGATTTTACATTAAAAAACCCACCCCACCCTAGGTTCATCGCATGGGAACATCGGGAAGGATTTGAGTTAGGCCCCAGGGGGCGATCATCATCATTAGAATGCTATGTACTTATTTCCAAACAATGGACATATAGTATTTGCTCATTTGGTATTTTTAATTTTATTTAAGCCTTCAACCATAATTTGTAATAATACAGGATGGCTGTGATTTATTTTCTATTTAATTATTATAGTGGTCTAATTCAGATTTTTATAAATAAACCTTGGAAAGTGGTAAATTACATAAAGTGGTCATCCCTTTATCAAGATAAAATAGAAACTTCAATTACCAAATAAATGAGGCAAATTAAGGGATTTTTCTCAAATAAATTAATCAAACTTTACCCCTCCCCTTTTAAGTTCTTGACTCGGTACGGGTTGATCCAACGGTGATCCAAACTCGAGTCGGGGAATTACACCTCTTGCACTAATTAATAACGGAGGTGCCAGCCATGCATTTTTATTCATCCACAACATCCTTGACTACCTAATGACACAAACATTCAAGATCCCAATGATGGATAATTTTGATGGAACCTTTGTCCCACAAGGCTATATTGATGTCTACGAATCATACATGGACTTCTTGAGCAGTCTTGATCATAGCATATGCAAGGTTTTTGACATAACATTGAAAGGGTCAGCCAGGACTTAGTTTAATAGGTTACCTCTGAACATGATCACATGATATAGGGAGCTGATAAATCTATTCATCAGACGCTTCATCGGCATACAAGTACATAAAAATACCATTAATTACCTGTTTAACACTCTCCATACCAAGGAGGAATCTTTAAGAGAATTCGTTAAGAAATTCAAAGACGAACTACTCAGAATTGATCACCCAAATGAGAGTGTGGCACTATCAGCATTCTTGAGAGGTCTCTAGAGAAAGAGAGCTATCTACTCCTTTTAAAAAACCCGTTGACCAATATAAATGACCTGATGTGGACTGTTAGTAGTCATGTTCACCTCCACTAAGAACAAGAATTGTGTAAGAGGAGGTTGGGGGATAAAAAGTAAAAAAAAAATGTGGGTAAAAAGGAAATGAGGGAAAATACATATCAATATTTGATTATTTCACACCACTAAATATGATGGTAGGTCAAATTTTGGCCATCATTAATAACTCAAGAATATTGAATTGGCTGACCATGCTAACAAGTTAGCCATCCCGAAAGAAGTCCAATCAATACTACATCTTCCATAAGGATTACGAGCATGACACCAACGAATGTCCCCTCCTCAACAACAAGATATAATACCTAATCTAGAGAGGAGACCTAAGGGAATTCATCAAATTAGTGGATAAAAGAATAGAGGATCTAGATAATTAAGAGGAGGACAATCGCTATCGAATTTGATCCAAAATGCGCGATCATGGACAAGATAGGTTGTAAAAAGTTGAAGTAGCGGAGAATGTCCATTAGGTCAGACGAATATGGATGATCTCAGGAGGATTCACGACCTGAGGGGAATCCAGGTTTGTAAGAAAATCTTGTAAGGCTAAAAACGAAAGCTAATGGAAGTTTAGGCATGCAAGCCCCTTGATTATAGATAAAATATAGTTTTCACCCCAACGGATTCACACGACCTAATAACATCGCATGACGACCCACTTCTGATTGAATCCATCATATCCCATTCAGGTCACTAGAAGGATCATGATAGATACCAGAAGTTCAACCAACATTATATACTTTAACTTCTTTAAAAAGTTACAATTGAAGGCACAAGGCTTAGGCCAGTCAAAGGCCCACTGTTGGGCTTTATGAGAGAGAAAGTGTGCCTCGAAGGGGCAATCGAATTTCCCATCACATTGGGCAAGATAATACATGTATTCTTCTAACCAAAATCTTATAAAAAATGGGAGCGTATGGATTGGTTGAGATTAATATGGAATTATTACCCCATGTTCATACTATATTTTCTCCTTGGTTGATGATAATAGGCATAATACATATAATTTATGCAACTTCAGTCCATGAATCTATAATTTTAATTCCAAATTGTGATATAACCATCAGTCTATAATGTCCTAATAGTACAAATGACATTCAACACGCTGGATGTAGTGTTCTCTACTAAATCCCTTACCCTTCGAATCATGTAATACCTCTCTTTTTATGTACATTATTTAACTATAGAAATTAATTATATGTATTTGTTGTGGCATGTGATGTCACTATTTATAATTATATATGCCACATTATTCACCTTTTGATTAATTTATATTTAAACGTAACTTTGTATTATTTGCAACAATGGAATGGCTGGGAATTTGGTATCAATTTTTTCCTTATTTAGATTAATCCTTCAATTTTGGGTTCCAATGATCGTGACGTCGTTTCCTATAATGTCATGTCTCATTAAGTTAATAAATAATTAAATAATTTACTATCAAATTAATATCGATTAAATTAATAAAATTAATGAATTAAATTAGTAATTGAAATATATAATGTTTCGGGTTAGTTTTGAGACGCGTATAATGCCCATTTTAGTCCAAAAGTATGAGTTTTAGGCCCATTGGATTAGTATAGGATATGGTTAAATATTTTAGACTTATTGGAGGTGTTTCTGGACCAATTTAGATGATTGCCACAATTAGGTTTAACTCAATTTAGTGGGTTACATGTTATAAGGAGGCATTGAGATTTCCCTATCTCACACTTAGAGGATCTACTTAAGGGCTAGAGATAAGGGGGCTCAAGATAAGAGGAAGAATTTTGATGATCTGTCATAATTTTTTCACAATTTTGATTGAGGCAAGTTTTTTTCAATTTAATTTTAATTGCCGTTGCACTAGAATATTTTTATTCTTTATATTCTAAATATACTGTAGTTGAAAATCTCATTTTTATTCATCTAATTCATAATTTTTGTAATTTGGTTTAAATTGAAAATTTAACCTTAATCATACACTTGAGTAGAATAATAAAGCAACCATTGAATTATAACTTAAATCTATGTAAATTGATTAGATTAGTGTAAATCTAAATTATATTGGGTGATTTATGGAAATCCATAACTAATTTCATACTTAAGTGAATTTTGGAGAAAATATTATTACTTAAGGTTGATAAGTTGTTAGGTTTTGATCATAAAGGGTTTAGATTTCATAATAGGGTGTCATCAATGTTTTAGAACCTTGGAATAAGTAATCCATGGAGGATTAGGGCTGGTAGGTTCATATTTTGGGACTAGAGTTTGAAGAAAATGTAAGTTAAAAAATCTAGGTGGAGGAGTTCGTTCACATAACTCATTATTACCATGCAAATGGAATCTATGAGTATGGCTAAGATTTAGCCTATTATCATGGTTGGTGGAAATGAATTGTATATTTTTAAAGTATGAACACATGGGCCTTGGTTTCATATTTTTTGGATTTTTATTCAATTTATTATGAATATTTTACCAATAGTATGCATGACCGAAATTCTAGGTTGGTGATATTGGGTTTGGATCTTGTGTCATGTTCGGTTGATTAGGGTTTTTATTGAGGAGTTGTTTTAGGGTTACAATACCAGATGTTAGGGTATTAATTCGATAATATGTGGGATTTATAGATAGTTGTTGAGAAACTTGAGTATAGGATTGACTATGGAGATAAATTATACGATAAATAGATAGTTAGTGATTATGTAAATCACCCGATAGTTTAGAAAGTATTGATAAACCATTGAGTAAGATGGTAATTCTATTATGATAATGTTGGTAAAGGTTGGGCATGAAAAGTACCTAGACTTGGAGAGGCTTGGGAGATAGGGCTAGTTAACGTGCATATTAACTAACAATATATTATAGTTAACGTGCGTATTAAATAACAATAATTACAGACTTTATGTGTAACCCCGACAGCTGGGGCTTACATTTGTTTGTTTGGATCAATTGATTAAGGTCATACTTGTTTACTTGTCTTGTGTATTATGTGCAAAATATCGGGTGTGCATACTCATGGGGGACGTACTATAGGGGATATACATATGGGGTGAAAACGAAAAATGATTATATGGGTACCCTAATGCGAAAGATGGGTTTTACCTTATTCATTTTAGCCCGGATACTACGTGCTAATTGAACCCGCTATATCTTGCGGAGATGTACACGGGGAGATCCATTCATATAACTTTTGGGTATGGGACTGTATGACTGTTGTGATGGCATAGTGATTATCCCTAGTCGATTATTTGTGGTTATAGGTGTGGTATAAGCTATAACTATGTCTATAATGCACGAGAGATCCCCAAAGGCAATAAGAATCGACCTTCTTTATGTGGTGGCTAAAGAATAGCCCATTTATGATGTACGTGGTATGGACCATACTTTCATTTGTATGTTAGACGTAGATATTGTCTTCTCTCATATTATATGGGAATCGACATTGTGGTACTAAAGATAGTTGTACCGGTTTATGTGTTATACTAAGAATGTACACCTATATAGTTATACACTTGAGATGTTTAGTGTAGAGTTATTTTGGATCCACTACATGAATAATACTTAATCATGGAAACATATGGATTGATATTAGAAGCATGAGATATATAAGGTTGTTTAGGTTGGGATAAGCTTGATAATAACTAAAAGACGAGAGGAAGATGCATAGTAATATTGTATCCCAAATTCAGTTATAATCTTATTCTTCATAAACTTGTTGTTTTCATTGTTATTATGTCTATTTTTATTGTCTTAGGCTATTGGTTCTACAGTAGACTTGGGTTGATTTTATTAGAAGTTATGATATTAGAGTTGGTATTGTTTTATTCAATAGTTATTTACTTCTTTACATTACTTGTTCAATTTTAGTTTTTCATTTATGCTAAGAATGTTACTATATGTTTTGATTCCCTTGATTTTTTTATTAGTCATGGTCAGTCTATTTATGAATTTTACGGGGTATCATATTTCCTCACACCAAACTAAATATAAATGGTGTGCGTAATCCAGTCCTATGTTAGGAGGTTCTACTTCACCTCACTGAAGAAGAAAATATAAGTGTCCCACGTCGATGCTCTTCACCCAAGCGGAGATTTGATCAGAGGACCACCAATCGAATAACTAGTCCCTATTTTTCTATTTGAATTGGGTAGTCTACGTAAGTTTGTCTTTGACCGATCATAAGAGGCAAGAGTTGATGGCCTTATTATAAATCACAATGGTACATTTCCCTAGAGTACCAAAGATACACTACACCAAAAACAAGAATCTGGCACGGTTTAAAACTGTGCCAGATCAAATCTGGCACGGTTTTGAATTGTGCCAGAATCAGGTGTTCTAAAATGAGATTTTTTTTCTGGCACGGCTCAAAAGTGTGCCAGATTCATCCAAACAGGAACACTTCTGGCACACTTTTAAACCGTGCCAGAATTTGATATTTCTGGCACACTTTTGGCACAGTTTTTAACTGTGCCAGATTCATCCAAACATGAACACTTCTGGCACACTTTTAAACCGTGCCAAAATTTGTTATTTCAGGCACACTTTTGGCACAGTTTTTAACTGTGCCAGATTCACCAAAGTTTAAAAAAATTTGACACGGTTCAAAACCGTGCCAAAATATGATACACTTTTGCCACGGTTTGGAACTGTGCCAATTTTTTTTAGTAAAAAAAGAATTATTTGAAAGCACAAAATTCACAAATTAATAATATTGCAAACTAATGTACATACAAACTTCAAAATATTACAAATCTTTAACAGCTCACAGGTCCCAAAAGAATTGGGCAGAGTTTCCTCTATTTTCTGGACATTCCAAAACCTGTTAATACAAAACCTGCCTAACATAAAGCCCGCACGGCCACAAAATATAACAATTAACTTACAAAAGCCCTCATGGCCATAAAAGTCAATAATAAAACAACAAAAGACCGTACGGTCATGACACAAAAATGGAATCATTAATAAACCCCTTGTTGTAAACCATTGAGTTCTTTGTGTGTTCCACGTGAATAGAAGTCAACGATAAACTATTATCCTGCAAAAAAAATAGAATACAAAAAAATTATGATATCAATAACCCAATAATTTACAAAAAAAAATACTCAAAAAAAATTTACATATATGAGTGGAAATTATCGTCATACTTACAAACCGGGAGATTCGGGACTACACGGTCAGTTCTTACAAGTTACATTGGTCCCGTGCGAGGTGTTCGTGCCTCCTACGGGGTCGTTTGGGGGCCAGTTTGGGTTTTCACCCTTTAACGGCATGTTTTTAACTCTAAGTGTGATTTTTGCAAATTATCGTCACACTCTCAAATCGGGAGACCCGGGGACTACGTGGCCAGTTCCTACAAGTTACATGGGTCCCGTGCGAGGTGTTCGAGCCTCCTACGGGGTCGTTTGGGGGCCGGTTTGGATTTTCACCCTTTAACGGAATGTTTTTAAGTTTAAGTGTGATTTTTGCAAATTATCGTCATACTTACAAACCGGGAGATCCGGGACTACACGGTCAGTTCTTACAAGTTACATGGGTCCCGTGCGAGGTGTTCGTGCCTCCTACGGGGTCGTTTGGGTGCCGGTTTGGGTTTTCACCCTTTAACAGCATGTTTTTAACTCTAAGTGTGATATTTGAAAATTATCGTCATACTCTCAAACCGGGAGACCCAGGAGTACGCAGTCAGTTCCTACAAGTTACATGGGTCCCGTGCGAGGTGTTCGAGCCTCCTATGGGGTCGTTTAGGTGTCGGTTTGGGTTTTCACCCTTTAATGGCATGTTTTTAACTAAGTGTGATTTTTGCAAATTATCGTCATACTTACAAGCCGGGAGATCCGGAACTACACGGTCAGTTCTTACAAGTTAAATGGGTGCCGTGCGAGGTGTTCGTGCCTCCTACGGGGTCGTTTGGGGGCCCGTTTGGGTTTTCACCCTTTAACGGCATGTTTTTAACTCTAAGTGTGATTTTTGCAAATTATCGTCATACTTACAAATCGGGAGACCCGGGACTACACGGTCAGTTCCTACAAGTTACATTGGTCCTGTGCGAGGTGTTCGTGCCTCCTACGGGGTCGTTTGGGGGCCGATTTGGGTTTTCACCCTTTAACGGCCTATTTTTGAGTTTAAGTGTGATTTTTGCAAATTATATTCATACTTACAAATTGGGAGATCCGGGACTACACGGTCAGTTCTTACAAGTTACATGGGTCCCGTGCGAGGTGTTCGTGCCTCCTACGGGGTCGTTTGGGGGCCGGTTTGGGTTTTCACCCTTTAACGGCATATTTTTAACTAACTATGATTTTGGCAAATTATCATCATAATCTCAAACCGGGATACCCGAGACTATGCGGTCAGTTCCTACAAGTTACATGTGTCCTGTGCGAGGTGTTCGTGCCTCCTACGGGGTCGTTTGGGGGCCGGTTTGGGTTTTCACCCTTTAACGGCATGTTTTTAACTCTAAGTGTGATTTTTGCAAATTATCGTCATACTTACAAACCGGGAGATCCGGGACTACGCGATCAGTTCCTACAAGTTACATTGGTCCGGTGTGAGGTGTTCGTGCCTCCTACGGGATCGTTTGGGGGCCGATTTGGGTTTTCCCACTTTGACGGCCTATTTTTAAGTTTAAGTGTGATTTTTGCAAATTATCTTCATACTTACAAACTGGGAGATCCATGACTACGCTGCCAGTTCCTACAAGTTACATGGGTCCTGTGCGAGGTGTTCGTACCTCCTACGGGGTCGTTTGGGGGCCGGTTTGGGTTTTCACCCTTTAACGGCATGTTTTTAACTAAGTGTGATTGTGGAAATTTATCATCATGCTCGCAAACCGGGAGACCCGGGACTACGCGGTCAGTTCCTATAAGTTACATGTGTCCCGTGCGAGGTGTTCGTGCCTCCTACGGGGTCGTTTGGGGGCCGATTTGGGTTTTCACCCCTTAACGATATGTTTTTAACTCTAAGTGTGATTTTTACAAATTATCATTATACTCTCAAACCAGGAGACCCGGGACTACACGGTCAGTTCCTACAAGTTACATTGGTCCCGTGCGAGGTGTTCGAGCCTCCTACGGGGTCGTTTGGGGGCCGGTTTGGGTTTTCACCCTTTAACGGCATGTTTTTAAGTTTAAGTGTGATTTTTGCAAATTATCGTCATACTTACAAACCGGGAGATCTGGGACTACACGGTCAGTTCTTACAAGTTACATTGGTCACGTGCGAGGTGTTCGTGCCTCTTACGGGGTCGTTTGGGGGCCGGTTTGGGTTTTCACCCTTTACGGCATGTTTTTAACTAAGTGTGATTTTGGCAAATTATCATCATACTCTCAAATCGGGAGACCCGGGACTACGCGGTCAGTTCCTACAAGTTACATGTGTCCCGTGCGAGGTGTTCGAGCCTCCTACGGGGTCGTTTGGGGGCCGGTTTGGGTTTTCACCCTTTAACGGCATGTTTTTAACTCTAAGTGTGATTTTTGTAAATTATCGTCATACTCTCAAACTGGGAGACCCGGGACTACGCGGTCAGTTCCTACAAGTGACATTGGTCCCGTGTGAGGTGTTCGAGCCTCCTACGGGGTTGTTTGGGGGCCGGTTTGGGTTTTCACCCTTTAACGACATGTTTTTAAGTTTAAGTGTGATTTTTGCAAATTATCGTCATACTTACAAACCGGGAGATCCGGGACTACACGGTCAGTTCTTACAAGTTACATTGGTCCCGTGCGAGGTGTTCGTGCCTCCTACGGGGTCGTTTGGGGGCCGATTTGGGTTTTTACCCTTTAACGGCATGTTTTTAACTAAGTGTGATTTTGACAAATTATCGTCATACTCTCAAACTGGGAGTCCCGGGACTACACGATCAGTTCTTACAAGTTACATGTGTCCCGTGCGAGGTGTTCGTGCCTCCTACGGGGTCGTTTGGGGGCCGGTTTGGGTTTTCACCCTTTAACGGCATGTTTTTAACTCTAAGTGTAATTTTTGCAAATTATCGTCATACTCTCAAACCGGGAGACTCAGGACTACGCGGTCAGTTCCTACAAGTTACATGGGTCCCGTGCCAGGTGTTCGAGCCTCCTACGGGGTCGTTTGGGGGCCGGTTTGGGTTTTCACCCTTTAACGGCATGTTTTTAACTCTAAGTGTGATTTTTGCAAATTATCGTTATACTCTCAAACCGGGAGACCCGGGACTACGCGGTCAGTTCCTACAAGTTACATTGGTCCCGTGCGAGGTGTTCGAGCCTCCTACGGGGTCGTTTGGGGGCCGATTTGGGTTTTCACCCTTTAGCGGCATGTTTTTAACTCTATGTGTGATTTTTGCCAATTATCGTCATACTTACAAATCGGGAGACCCGAGACTACGCAGTCAGTTGCGACAAGTTACATTGGTCCCGTGCGAGGTGTTCGAGCCTCCTACGGGGTCGTTTGGGGGCCGGTTTGGGTTTTCACCCTTTAACGACATGTTTTTAAGTGTAAGTGTGATTTTTGCAAATTATCGTCATACTCTCAAACCGGGAGACCCGGGACTATGCGGTTAGTTCCTACAAGTTACATTGGTCCCGTGCGAGGTGTTCGTGCCTCCTACGGGGTCGTTTGGGGGCCGATTTGGGTTTTCACCCTTTAACGGCATGTTTTTAAGTTTAAGTGTGATTTTTGTAAATTATCGTCATACTTACAAATCGGGAGATCCGGGACTACACTGCCAGTTCCTACAAGTTACATGGGTCCCGTGCGAGGTGTTCGTGCCTCCTACGGGGTCGTTTGGTGGCCGGTTTGGGTTTTCACCCTTTAGCGGCCTGTTTTTAACTCTAAGTGCAATTTTTTCAAATTATCATCATACTCTCAAACCGAGAGACCCGGGACTACGCAGTCAGTTCCTACAAGTTACATTGGTCCCGTACGAGGTGTTCGTGCCTCCTACGGGGTCGTTTGGGGGCAGGTTTGGGTTTTCACCCTCTAACGACATGTTTTTAACTCTAAGTGTGATTTTTTCGAATTATCGTCATACTCTCAAACCGGGAGACCCGGGACTACGCGGTCAGTTCCTACAAGTTACATTGGTCCCGTGCGAGGTGTTCGAGCCTCCTATGGGGTCGTTTGGGGCCCAGTTTGGGTTTTCACCCTTTAACGGCATGTTTTTAAGTGTAAGTGTGATTTTTGCAAATTATCATCATACTATCAAACCGGGAGACCCGGAACTACGCGGTCAGTTCCTACAAGTTACATTGGTCCCGTACGAGGTGTTCGTGCCTCCTACGGGGTCATTTGGGGGCCAATATGGGTTTTCACCCTTTAACGGCATGTTTTTAACTCAAAGTGTGATTTTTGCAAATTATCGTCATACTTACAAACCGGGAGATCCGGGACTACGCGACCAGTTCCTACAAGTTACATGGGTCCTGTACGAGGTGTTCGTGCCTCCTACGGGGTCGTTTGGGGGCCAATTTGGGTTTTCACCCTTTAACAGCATGTTTTTAACTCAAAGTGTGATTTTTGCAAATTATCGTCATAGTTACAAATCGGGAGATCCGGGACTACGCGGCCAGTTCCTACAAGTTACATGGGTCCTGTGCGAGGTGTTCGTACCTCCTACGGGGTCGTTTGGGGGCCGGTTTGAGTTTTCACCCTTTAACGACGTGTTTTTAACTCTGAGTGTGATTTTTGCAAATTATCGTCGTACTCTCGCGGTCAGTTCCTACAAGTTACATTGGTCCCGGTCGAGGTGTTCGTGCCTCCTACGGGGTCGTTTGGGGGCCTGTTTGGGTTTTCACCCTTTAACAGCATGTTTTTAACTCTAAGTGTGATTTTTGCAAATTATCGTCATACTCTCAGCCTTATTCAATCAGCCTTATTCTTTACCAATCATATATCTTAAATGTTAATCAATTTCCCACTTACTATTTTATTCAAAACAGAATTCATGTGAGGATTTTGTGTTTGTGTTTTCACATCTCATCGGAGTGAGTTTATAATAAGTCTCATTTTTATTAAGTCTCATTTATGCCTTTGCCATAGTAAGTTAATTTTTTTTAAGTCTATGTTTGAACAAATTGGTTGCATCATTTTTTAAGGTCTCTGTATCATTTTGTAAGGCCACATCATTTTTTATCTTTGTATCAATTTCGGTGCGATCACTTCATGAGTAAATTAGTGGGAATCATGACGAATGATTGGAGATTTGACAGTTTGACAGTTTGACAGTTTGACAGTTTGTATCAATTTGACAGTTTGATACCAAAACATTGAATTTCAAAACAATACTTACTATTTGATACATACTATTTTGATAGTATGTATCAAAAAGTTGGAATTCAAAGTTTTTGATCAATCAAAATCACACTGTCACACACATAATGCATTGACAGTTACTGATGCTTCAAAATCACACTGTCACACACTGTCACACACATAATCAAAATCACACTTAGTGTTCTATAAATATGCAGTAGCAAAAAACTCCTGTTTAGAATCAGTGTTCTATAAACAAGAAGGTGCCGCTATTGCATTGTCAGTTACTGCTGCTTCATTCAATCCTATCAGCAAAGGGGAAATCAAACGGTCCAACTACAATAAGGTGCCTATATTGAGTTGACAGCTACTGTGGTGAATTTCATCAGTAAGTGGGAAAGATGAATTTGTTCAATCAGCCTTATTCTTTACAGCTTTAACTGTTGTAAATACACTAATATATTAACTGCTGCTTCAGTTAATATATACAGCTTTTGCAGTTAATATATGCAGTAGCTGTGTGCATATATGTTGCATATATGCAGTAGTTGTATGCATATATGCAGTAGCATATATGCACGCAGCAGCATATATGCAACATATATGCAATAACTGTATGCATATATGCATATATGTTGCATATATGCAGTAACTGTATGCATATATGAGTAGCATATTTGCACGCAGCAGCATATATGCAATATATATGCATACAGTTGCATATATGTAGTAGCATATATGCATGCAGCAGCATATATGTTTCCTATATGCTCACATTAACATATTTGTTGCATATAAATAAGAACCGACATAAATATATATACATACACACAAATATTAATGGATGAATATTAAGTAGTAAAGCGGAAATTGATAGAGAGTCTAATCAGTGTGTTTATACCTGTGTTCATTCGTCAGTGTCACCAATGGGAGGACAAAGGTCGTCGAGCCAATACATAATTCCATTTTTACCAACATCTTCCAAGTTCTCGCAATGAGCTTGTTTTACACCCCAAACTGGATACTCGGGCACTTTGATGTCATCGAGTAAAACTCGCACTTCATTCTTTCTCAACGCATGGAAGTGAACGGCCGAGACGGCTCCTGGTTGCGTTTTCCTCCCATAACTAACAAGTTCACATGTATGGGATAGTATTTTGCATTCAATTAGAGAGGTGAAATTTGGAACCTCGAATGCAGGGGAGGAAAGAGAACATGAAGGAGCCGCAGTGACTAAAGTAGGTAACTCCTGAACGTTGTGTCCAACACATGAAAATTTTCCGGTTTTGAAGTCAGTAATGAATTCTGATAATGAGGACTTTATCCCCTCTATGTCACTCCTTAGGTGATCAACATGATCCTTCCAATTTTCGGTGTCCTCTTTCACCTCTTCAAGCATTTCTCTAGCAAATGCCGACCCTAATATAGCGGTTCTCGAAATTGTGGACCCAACACAACGAACACGTCCTCGCGTATCTTTTCCAAAAACATCAAAAATAGGCCCGACATCTCCTCTTGACCACTCACTTTGTATACATCCAGAATCAATTGAATTTGGTATTGTAAAAAAATATATTAACATTAGGTTTGATGATATGATACTTTTTTTTGACAAAACGAACATTAAAAATTTTAAATTACCGCAAATACTTTATCATGAGGGGCATAACCACCTTCTTTGATTATATGAGTTGCCAACCACAATTCAGCACGAGTGGGTGCACGCCGATGCTTCTTTCTCCATTTCTCTGAAGCTCGGGCATAACCATGACGACCTGTGTTATGAGTTGTCTTTCTCACACAATTTTGTTTAGTCTCTTTGTTCTTTCTTCGCAAAGTTTTTTGAACCTCTAAAGCTTCATTATTGCAAATCACCTCCCAGTCCTCAGATTTGACATTTCATGGAACTTTCTCCTTCCACTTTCCAACATCACCATCCTTCAAATTAACCCTTATCTTTGACTTGAACTTTTTCCAAGCATCGTTCGCTTTTTTCATAAAAATTTGCTTCTGACTTTTGCGCACATCTGGGAACTCTTTCTACAATATATGAAGAAATAAAATTAAAACATCACATAATTGAATTTACTAACTATTACATTATTTGGAATATAAAGGAATAGTATACCATTAATGATGACCAAACTGAGTTCTTATATCGCACATCCACTTGTTTCTAACTCGTATAAGAAATGGGAATATGAGTCCTTGCTAAGTCTCCCAACCTGGTTGAGAGTGTATATGAATCTTCACTAACTGGAAGGCCGTGCTCATTAAATTTTAATTTCTTGGCGGAAGAGTCATCACTTACTCTTGAAACACCCGAAGCAACCTTAGAACGGGAGGTTGATATAGGTGTCACCCCATTTATTGACGGTTGCGAAGTATCACCAATATGAGACATTTATCTGGAAAAAAGTGACTATTGGACACCAAAATAATAAGAATAAACATTACAAGAATATATGTTCAAATAGACACCAATATATTACATGTTAAAACATCAGTAAGCATAGAATTACAAGTTCAAACAACCATACATGTATTAAATGTTCAAACAACAATAAAGTATTAAATGTTTACAACAACAACAAACTAAATCATTGCACTAGAAATCCGTGTCCAAAAGCTCCAGTAATTTATCATTTTCCTCGAGAATGGAATCATACATCGTACGGTCAATATCAATCGCATCTATTTCTTTTGTCAGTCTCTTGGGAGAGTGTAAAACAACTGACTACCCCTTCAGCTTTACATCTTGACAATAAAATACTTTACTGGCTTAAGATGCAAGGATGAACGGATCATCGTGAATGGTATTTTTACTCACGAGCTTACTAAGATTCACCATCACCAATTTTGAGGTGGGTTCAACTTTGCAAGCATTCTTATCATCAACATCCACCCAATCACAATAAAAGACAGTATGTGTGAACTCAATGTAATTGAGGTCGAGTATTTGTTTAATTACTCCATAAAAGATTGTCATAATCCCCTTATTATTAAAGGCCTTAGTGGATACACCACTACTCTGAAAGTTATGATTCTCTTCATGTCCAGAAGTACAAAAGGTGTACCCATTGCATTGAAATTTCTCATAACTGGTAACCCTATGGAGCGGATCATCAGCATATGGCAAAATTCCCGTATCATTAAATCTTGAGGCCTGTAAGGAATTGATAATTTTTTAAAGTTTCATTAAAAATAATTACGGTTGATAAAAAAATACATGTATAAATAAAGACTTGCCTCGTTCCTTAGCCAAGGGATGAAATCATCAATTCTATGCCTCAATTCAGTCTCAGTTACCACAAATTTTCTACAAGAAATTAGTTTCAGAATTAAGAAATATCACATTACAATCAATTAATATGAATTAACATAGAACTAAGTGTGTACCTTCTCCATTCATCAACAACATCGCATTGAGATAAAACCCATCTTCGCACTTGCTCATATTGTACATTATTTAAGATCGATTCTTTACTTTTACCCAATGGTCATTGGCATTCCGAGTCATCAAACTCATCATCAAGAAAATCCTCAAGATTCCTCTTATGAGTTCCTTCACCTCTTTTCGATATGTACTCCATGGCATACAAAGAAGCTTCATGTAACAAATATGCATTAGCAATGCTCCCTTCAACGTACCTCTTATTTCATGACCACTTTTTATATCTTCCCATTTCTCTCTCAAACAACCACATCGCCCGATATCTTGGTGGCCTAGCTGTCAAAGCTTCATCGGCTAAATGGTGTAAGCGGTGGATCATCACCACAAAAAAGGCAGGTGGAAAATAAATTTCAAAGACACAAAGTGGCTCTACCAATGCGTTTTTGTCCTTCAAAAGATGTTCCCTAAATATCACTTTGGCACACAACACATTAAAGAATATGCTTATCCGCTGTATAGCTTTAAACAAAGGCTTATCATCCGGAAATGAATGCATAAGCAACGCAGGAAGCAATCGTTGCATAATGACGTGATAATCGTGGGACTTGAGATTGGTAAATCTAGGTGGATTGAGGTTAACATTGATGCTGAAATTTGATGAAAATACAATCGGTACCTTTAATGTTTTTAGTTTACGAAAAAAGGCTTCTTTCTCTTCCTTTCCTAATGCGAAAGGTGCCTTTGGCATAAGCCTTTTGTTACTGCCTTCAACATCTTTCATCCATAATTTCCTTTTAAGTTTCAAATGAACTTTCAAGTCTTCACGGGCTTTGACCGTATCTTTATTTGATGAACCTTTCCCCGAGAATATTGTACCTAAAAGAGTCTTTGTGACATTCTTTTCAACATGCATAACATCTAAATTATGTCTAATATCATGGTCCTTCCAGTACTCTAAGTCAAAGAAAATTGACCTCCTTGAAAAACCCTCGGTACCCGCTAGATTCTCATCGTTACCCTCACTTGGATAATCATTGTCTTCCATTATGACATCCTCCTTCTCCTTCTCCTTCCCCTTCCCCTTCCCCTTCCCCTTCCCCTTCCCCTTTCCCTTTTTATCTCCCTCTCCCTCTCTTTGAACACCTTCTCGAGCGATAAGTGAAACTATCTGCTCAACTTCTACACTTATTAACTTTCTTGGAGCCATAGCATCCTCTATTTTACCATTAAATGTTTGCTTTGATGTGTCAAACCTATAAGGATGGTCTTTAGGAAGGAACATACGAGATCGTTGGTAACAACATTTCGTTGACTTAGAAAGATATTGAGAAGGTGTATTTGTAGAACAAACAGGACACCCATTGTAACCTTGAGTTGAACAACCTGATAACATCCCATAAGCTAGAAAATCATGTATACCCCACATCAACATGGCTTTTAACTGAAATTTCTCATTTTTGTATGCATCCCAAGCCTCAACTCCAGACCATAAGATATTTAACTCATCAACCAACGGTTGGAGGAAGACATCAATATTACTTGATGGTGACTTTGATCCGGGAATCAATACAGACAACATTGAAAACTCACTTTTCATACACATTGATGGAGGAGGGTTGAGAGGTTGAATTATCAATGGCCAACAACTATACTTACGATTAAACATGTTATTCGGGATGAAACCATCAGTTGCTATTGCAAGTCGAATATTCCGCGGATCTTTTGCAAAATCTCTCCACAAAATGTTTGAATTTACCCATTTTGCTGAATCTCGGGGATGACGCAAGAATTCCATACAGGAGCTTGCACGAGCGTGCCAAGTCATTTTCTCTGCTATCCATTTTATGGTATAAAACCGTTTTAGCCTAGGGATTAGAGGGAAATGTCTCATTACCTTCTTAGGAACCCTAGAGTACCTTTTTTTTCCATTAGTATTCTGAATTTCTACACCGTCCTCGTCTAGACAAGTAAACTTGTATCATAAAGAACCACATTTTATACATCTAGTAGATTTTTCATGCTCTTTCCAAAAGAGCATACAGTTGTTAATGCAAACGTCATACTTAACATAATCCATATCGAGATCTCTAACGGTGTTTTTTATTTCTGTATAACTAGTTGTCAGGTTGTTTTGTTCAGGAAGTAGTTCATTTAACAATCTAAGAATTCCACCTGTAGCACAGTCCGATAAATTGAATTGTGTTTTCAAATCATTAAACTTTATAAGAGCATACATTGTGGTATGACGCGAAGAACCGGTAGCTCCGTGCAATGGATCCTGTGCGAGTTGATGTAAACGATCATACTTCTTGCCTTTGTATTTATGTGTGTACGAATCATTGGGAACCTCAGAAGTTGCGGGGGCTTCATCACTTCCTACACAATTAGGTTCACTAGGTTTCGCTTCACCCATAAACATCTCACAAGCATCATTCACAAGATCATTCAAAATTTGAATATTGTGCACATCAGCGTGTTTTGTCGGTGTCACGGATTGCGGTAGTGGTTGGACTTGATCAACAACTAATGTCTCACCATGAAAATGCCATAAGGTATAGTTAATGTCCATACCATATGTCATTAAATGAACGAATATGTCATCTATAACAACATGTCCTTTCCCATTTCGACAATATCTACAGGGACATGTATGCTTAGCATTCGAACTATTACTACGCACATAATGTAGAAACTTTAACACCCCATCTCTATATGTATCAATCTCGATATTTTTCTCATTTATCCACTCTTTGTTGATTCCCGAAGACATCCTAATAAGTTTAAAGAACACACATTATACTATAAACGCTTACTGTAAATATATTGAAGTTTATTCAAGTGTAAATATGTATATATTTGAGCTCCTATATTTCCTCCATCTCCACTACAGGGTAAGGTTCCTATCGCATTCGAAAATGCATATTTTGTATTGGTCATAATGTCTCATGCCATGTCCTAATCTAGAAAATTTCGCTAGCATCTCCCTACAGTTCTTCAAGTACACAACTTAAATTGGGAGTGTTCATGTGTTACTTAAGTTTTTCAACCAAGAAAACACAAAACACTACATCAATCTAGTATGCACCCAAAGAACATAAAGAGATGCCACCGAATTTTTCAAAATAGGACATGCATAATCATTATGTACAATACAAACTTTTGCATTTCCAAACTATCCAAAAATGGGACAATTCAAGAGTTCTCACCACAGTCATAGTGAGGCCTCTTGAACGGGTCTAAGGTTTTTCTACATGTGTAACATCATTACTGAATGTTTAGTATTAATTTCTATTTTTTCTTAAACTTTCAACACATAATCTCATTTATCCATTTAATTAGTGGGGTGTCTACTTTTCAATTTTTTATTTTTACATTATTATTGAATATTTAGCACTTAAATTTTCTTAAAACTCCGTAACTTGTACAAATAAGATCAAATATGTATTTTAATTAAAGGGGTAAGAACATAAAAACCCATGATTCATTAAAAAAAAAATATATATTTAAATATGTATATATAAACCCCTAAAAAGAAAATAAGAAACAAATCAGGCATATCATAAACTCTAGGATCAAATCTTAAACCTAACTTAGGTTAAAAAAAATACAATGCTTTAAACATTTACCTGATTGGGATGAGTGCGGTGAGAGAACAGGGGATATAATGGTTCGCGAGCTAGAGATTCTGACCAGCAGCAGCAGCTAGAGATTCCGACCAGCAGGGGATATAATGGTTCACGACCTAGAGATTCCGACCAGCTGGGGATATAATGGTTCGCGACCTAGAGATTCCGACCAGCAGCAGCTGACCGCGAAAAGAGAGAGAGACCGAGCGAAAAGGCGAGAGAGAGAGATCGAGCGAGGCGGGAACCCGTGAGCGGGAATAAGATAAAGAGAGGAGTGTAATGTTTTTTTTGGGTATTATATATTTTAGTAAGTGTACTCATTTTTGGCACACTTTAAAACAGTGCCAAATTTTGGGACTGTTTTAAAGTGTGCCAAATTTCTATTAAACCGTGCCAAAATCTGGCACAGTTTTAAACTGTGCCAAATTTTTAATATCAGGGTGTGCCAAAATGCTGTTTTTGGTGTAGTGATATTTCGGTCATAGATACCTCAATGGAAGCCCATCGTTTGAATGTCGATCCCACATTCTGACCAGTAATATATACAAAAAGGCCTTCACACAAGAGAGAAACTAGGAAACACATGTCAAGGTAGCAAAATTACTTGATGCCCAATTTTTCAAAGAGGTCAAATAACTTGAATGGCTATCCAATGTAGTCATAGTGTGAAAACTAAATAAGAAACGTATATTTTTTGAAGACTACTTAGACCTGAACAAATCATGTCCCCAAAAGTTCCACCATTTCCAAGGATTGATGCACTGGTAGATGATACAACGGGCCACGAGATGTTTTAATACACGTACACATACTCAAGTTACAATCGAATACATATTCATCCCGCCGATGAAGAAAAAATGTCATTTACAATCGACCGATGGGCATATTGCTACAAATCATTCCTTTCGAGATAAAAAATTCTAGACACACTTACTAACGACTTATCAATGAAATGTTGAAGAAACATATAGGGAAATAAATGGAGATATATGTGGATGACATGTTCGTCAAAATCCTAAAGCTGGAGTATCATGTCGCAGATCATGAGGACACGTTTGCCATCCTCAACATGTACAAGATGAAGCTAAACCCATAGAAATGCGTGTTCCGAGTGTCTTCCAGAAGATTTTTAGGGTTCATGGTCACCATCCAGGGAATAAAAGTTATCCTGGATATGAAAATCCCAAATGTCGTTATGGAGATGCAATCATTGAACTGAAAAATTATGGCATTAAACATGTTCATAAGTAGGGCGACATATAAGTGTATACCTTTCTTCCAAACACTAAAAAAGGCCTTTTCTGGATGAACGATTGCGAGAAAGATTTGTAGGACCTAAAGAAGTATCTAGTAGAAGACCCGCTCCTTTCAAAACCTGTCCTAGATGAAGAATTATATCTTTGTACATGGCAGTTATATTATTAGTTGTCAAATAGGCACTCATTAGAGATAACAAACTCATTCAACGACCAGAGTACTATGTGAGCAAAAAATTTAAGGGAGTATAATCTAAGTACCTAAAGAATGAAAATTTAACGTTCACATGCATAATTTTTTCTCGATTGATAAGGCCATATTTCCTATCACACAGTATTATTATTATCCTCACCCCCGCTCCTCAAACATGCCTTGCATTGACCAAAGATATTTGGTTGGCTGATGCAGTGGTCAATAAATTCAGTGTAATTCGACCTCCTAAATAAGCCACGGGTATCCCTCAAAGGGAAAGTGGTAGCAAAATACAAAAAATTAGCATTCAATAGGGGGGTCAAGGTCATTTATTTGGATGGATTATCTAACAGATTTGACGGTAGAGGAAGACTTATCATTAACACACTGACGCTTCTAGAGACGAGTAATCCTTGAGGTTCAGTTTTCCAGAGTTAACTAAATTCATGTATGATGAATCATATTAGCAGAGAAGAGAATATAAAGGTTGATCACTTGGAAAACTAGCATCATCAGATTCTCGACCAATGAATCATTCACCCAGGAGAGGTCAAAGAGGTCAACTTGGCGAATCAACTTGGATGGACAAATTCCTATGATATATAAGGGACATTGACTCTACTAGAGGATTGTTTGAAATGTAAGAATATTCGTCTAAATTGAACGAATTGCTTAATCGATGACAGGGTGTTGTAACGAAGGGGTTATACCTGACCAATTCTTGGTTTCATAGATCCAACAGATGTAAAAGTGGTTCTAAGGTGCCTGCACGAAGGAGTATGCGAAGGTCACCCCTTTACACGAAGCCTATGTTACACCCTGCATCCGAAGTTAACAAGCTAATTAAAGAAGTGTATGAAGGATGTTGCGGGGCACACTCCACTGGAAGATCAGTAGTAAAGCGGAAAGCAACCCAAGGCTATTACTGGCCGATAATGAAGGTGGACTGTACTGATTATGCAAAAAAATGTGACAAGTGTAAAAAATATGCCAAGATCTACCGTACACCAGGATCTCCACTTGCACCGATCACCTCGTCCTAGCTGTTCGAAATTTGGGGGATAGACCTAGTCGGCCAGCTGCCTAAAATGAAAGAGCGATTCAAATACCTTGTGGTGGTAGTGGACTACTTTTCCAAGTGGGTTGAGGCGGAGCCTTCAGTAGAAATGTCCTACGAAAAAGTATTCCAATTCATTTTGAAAAACATAATATATCGATATGGCATGCCCTATGCCTTCATCACCGACCATGGGATGAAGTTTGACAATCCAGACTCTGAAGATTATTTTACCTAGTCGAAAATCCAAAAATTTTATTCCTCCTACAGACATCTACACTTCAATGACCAGACTGAAGTTACTAAAAAAATGTTATTGGATGGAATCAAGAAGAGATTGGATGATGCAAAAGGCAATTAGATCAACGAGCTTGACATTGTGCTATGGGCTTATAGGACCACACCTAGAACAACTACTGGACAAAGACTGTACATGCTCACCTTCGGTACAAATGTAGTGATTCCAACCGAGATAGGGCTCCCCAGTCATCGAGTTCTTAACTTTGATTCCCCCAAAGTGATCTAATGAGAATTTTAGACCTTGACCTTGTCGAAGAGGTATGAGAAAATATGGCCCTGCGCGTGGCCACCTATTAGTAGAGAAATCCCCGATTCTATAATCGTCAAGTGCATCTGAGCAGTTTGAAAGAGGTAGATTATGTCCTAAAGAAGAAAATCTAGAAAAACAACAAGCTTGAGCCTAATGTGCATGAACCTAAAGAGTAACAAGAGTGGTAAGGCTAGGAACTTATTACATCGAGATACTTGATGGTGAGCAATTCAAAAACCCATAGAATTATGAGCATTTAAGTATATATTATTACTAGTGTAATTATAATCAATTTCTTTATTATGTACTCATATATTTCCTATGAATAAACTTTTTTTCCCATTTCCATTGTTTATTTTCTTTTTGGGGCATGCGACATGTGTATGGACATATTTGTCCCCCGAATGTGAGCTCCTATACAATGCTCTTGTAAAACCTTTATGAGCTTGCAAATAAGACTCGCAATAAGATCAAAACCAAGTACAATCCCACTTGTCACGAATAAAAAGGATCTGTATGACTTCTTTGAGCAAACAAGTCATGAACATAGAAATCTGTATGGCTTCGTTGAACAAACAAGCCACAAACAGAACCTGTATGACCTCGTTAAACAAAACAGGTCACAAATATAAACTAACTTCATGTATGATTTTGTCTTAACAGAATTCGCGAATAAGAATCATTCAAACAAAACCTCTATACGACCTATAGGTCGCGAATAGTAACTAAAATACCTGCTACCAAGGAATATTCATAGTTTGACCAGGCAATGATATAAGGATGACTACCTACAATAACTTGGTTATTAAGATTGCACACATATCATCTACAAGACTATCTATAATACGTTCAATATAGAAGGATATATAATTCATCAACCATAAATACGCTTAATTACTAAATGTCCTTTAAGTTATGTGATTACATTTTAGCAAATAGCAACTAAAAGAGGAAAGTAAAAGGATTTACAAACAACTCAAACAGTAGAATCGTTACGGCCAGAAGGACCAATAGCACCTGAGGTTGATAAAAGATCATCAAATAGCATCTCATCATCATCGCCTTATCCTGCTAATGTAGTAGCCTCATCATCATATCCCTGCCACTTCTTAACCTCCTCGACAATGTCCGGGTAATGTGTCATTGCCCTTTTTTTCTAGCTCTTTATACCCATCCATGAAGAAACCTACATAGTCTAGGTTGTGATCTGCTGAAGACTTATGACTCCTCGGCCGTAGTAAATTCATCTCGGGACTTTTTCAAGTCAATAAACATGGTGCATTTTCTTGCTCAGCTTTGTTTAGAGCTTCCTGCGCTAAAACTAAAGCTTCCTCCAAACTTTTTATGGTGGCATCATCAGTCATTGATTTGTCCTTCAATTTAATGTTCTTTTCCTCGGCAGAACTTAACTCTGCCATCCTGGTCATTAGCTGCCCATACCTCTCTTCTAGCTCTTCTGTGGTTATCTTTAGATCTCCAGACACCTTTTCCATGTCAGCTTTCAACTTCTTATTCTCACCATTTAGATCCTCATATGCAATGCGATTGACCATGACCTTCTCCCTAATTACTGTGGAGGAAACATAAGCCTGTAATCCAGAATACATGAATTAGCAGATGATAAAAATACAACATATACTGAGAAATGGCAGGGGAAACATAATGTACCACTGATTGCCTATTGTAAATGGTAGAAACCTGAGCTATTAGCTCTGATGCCAATTTGAGAAAGCGGATTGCAATATAATTTTGAGAGTTCGCAATACTTCAATGGATTTAACTTATTTAATTATATGTCAATCAAATTCTAGTTTAATTAAACCCTAAACATGCATCTATGTGATTCAATAAATAAAGCAATAAAGCATGCAATCAATGATTTAGGAAAAATCCACGCAGGAAAAAACCTTTATTTCAGTAATAAAATATAAATCGCAACATAAAAACTCTCAAGTGGAACACTACAATGAAATCCCACAAGAATCCATAAAGACCGTAGCCTTGAACCAGCAATGACTCCCTCGAGAACCATAAAAACCGCAATTACTACTTCAGCAGTGAATACCCTCGAGTATCCTTAAGATCAGTAATAGGACAACACTTTAGAAGAATAAAGTTTGTTATATAAGTGTTTGGGTTCCGAAGAAGATTCATAAAAGTATATGGGATTATTTTAGTGAATTAAAAAGCATTTTAGACCTAAAAAGTGAAGATTATTTTACAGTCTTTCTGCAGTTTACGTAAAGTAAAAGTCTTACTAAAAAAGATTCACAAAACTGGTTTTTATAGGCAAAAAAAAAATTGAGGCGGCGGAATCTCATCTGAACGAGATCTTAATATCGTTAGAATGACTTTGGGATATCGTTTGAAGTTTCTTTGAATGACCTATCAAACAAGCCTTTAAAAAACAAAATAGTACGCTCTCGTTTGATCCATATAAGATACTGGGCTAAAAATGACCTATCTAATGAGATGCTAATGTCGTTTGAATGATATATCCATGTCGTTTGAATGACATAAATGATTTTTTTAAGTCTATCCTACAGGTTTCTCATAAAATATTTTAAGTTTGAAAGACGCCTCGTTTTGAAATAAAACATTTTAGAATCGTATCCCAATACTTAGTAAAAAATCTAAGTAACTCAAAACTAAATCCATACCGAAGTATACATCATGTCTCTTAGATGTTGAAGATGCTTGATATTCGGATCCGTCTTCTTGAACTTGTGAACTTAAATTCTTTAATGATTGGGACGGGTTATGCCATACACGATGTAAACTAGGAACTAAGGACAATAATGGAAGATATGTCCTTATGAATCCCCCTGTATGGCTATTCCGGTATAAAATAAAAACATCTCAATTCTCAATAAATGTCCTATATGAATCTAATACCCTCCCATGAACCCACAAGAGGAAAGATACTAAATATGCTAGTCTTAAAAATCCTCAACTTTTAAATATTCAAATATCCTTGCTTTTGATCTTCATTTGTGTGCTTTTCTAATGCTCATCAAAGTCTTACACATAATAGAAAAAGAAAATACCTTCGTGATGTATCGAGTTTGAAACAAGATAATAAATCCTAAATCAAATCAAATCAAGTTAACTCTTCCCCATAATTCAAACTCTCACTCCCCTTAAATCATAATTCGCTCTGCCCCTTTTTATTTCTCTGAACTAGACATGGAAAAGAATAAAGCATAAAAAATCAGAGTGGGTCATAATCAAGCGTATAAAATCATCACAAACATATATCAATTAAGCTCATGCAAGGATAAACTCAAAAGGATCCACAAACTATTTTTGATTTTTCAAGAAAAAATAAATTTTACAAAAACAACACACCATTAATTAACATTAAAATAACCAACTCATGAAAACGAAATGAATGGGTGTGAACAAATTCGATAGGAAAATCAACTCAAACATTCATAACATATGTGCATGATGAATTTTGGATACTCATAATGAATGAACTCAAAATCATCCTTAGGTGTAAAAATGTTGAATTCATATGATATCGACTCAATCTAATCAACAAATCAAAGTCTAAAATGATTTTCACACCAATAATGTCTAAAACTATGTAATGCTTTTTCAAGACTTTGTCAGGACTTGCAAACCCATTGATTTCTAACCAAACTCCCTCAAAAGATAAACATGATCTTATTTTCTATTTTTTGTTTTAAAAGACCAATCAAACTAAACTATTCGACCACTTTTGGCATAATTTCTCTTTTTATTGCCTTAATTTTTTTTCTTTGGCTCTTTTTAAATGGTGACTTTATCGACGAGTTCACTTGCCTCTCGTAGCCCTATCCCGTCTTCACTCATATTTTTTTAAAATATTAAACAAACTATCACGGGCAACGGTTCTTACATGCACTACTTTCATTGTCTCGTTTTATCGCATTTTGTTCTTTTTAAAGACAAGATTGAGATGAAAACACTTTGACCAATATGTGATAGACAAGTACAATAATAAAAAAAAATCGTGCATATGTGCATTAAAGGGGACTATGAGCCAACCATATAGGAAGTAACAACTAATCACCTCTCAATGACTCTAAACATTATAAAGCACATGGATGAAATGATGTTGCATCTCAAAGCACTATAAAAAAGTCATCCTAAATGTCCATCCATAAACGATGTAAAACATACTATAAAAATGTTTTTGCATTTTAAAAAAAAAATTAACAAAATAAAATCTTTTTGGCTTTTCAATTTTTTTGTATTTTTCCAAAAAAATTCAAAAACAAAAATTCTTTTTGGGTTTTTTGAAAAATATATCAAAATGAAAAAATAAGTACAATGGTAGTACACACTAGCAATAGTGATAAAATATGATCATGAAAAGCATCCTATGCTAGGAAACAAGTCTAAATCTCAATCATTAGGTATGGAGGTGTTTTCCAAAGGTGGTGACATCCTATGAAAAACATCCATAAAATCATGTGAAGTCTTGACCAAATACTCAACTTGCTCAGAAAAATTCTCAAAATGTCTCATGTGATGCGTGGGATCATGTGGAGTAACATATATGGGAGTGTGTGGGAACACGTATAGTAGTATAACGAGGTAAATACCTAGAAGACATATGCTCAACTTAAAGTAAAATTACCTAAGGTGTCCTCTTTTATTACAATGGGAACACATATAAACGGTCCTAGAGACATCTCTCTCAAAATATATAGGACGCTCTATCCTATGGGGAAACAAATGCTTAGGTGGGTTAGGTTAAGAGCCATATGGTCCTATCACAAACTAGGGAACCAGGTGTGACACCCCGCCTAATTAAATACCGGGCGATCACTCCTTTATTAAATTAAAATCAAGGTGAACAGTTGGTTCATTCTTATCATCACTGTCGTAAAATAATCTTTTCCAATTTAAACACCCTAAATAATTAAACTAAGTGTCAAAACCATTTTTAGACATTACTTTCCATTTTTTTTTTTATTTTTATAAACCAATATTTAAAACTTTACATAATACACAATTTAAAGAATCACACAACAGTTATCCTGTAACATATAATCCAAAGAATTAAACATTCAACAAAGAAATCCCAACATTCAAAACTTAAAGGACAACATCCTGCCAGTAATAAAATCCAAAGTGTAAATACTGGAAATAAATGAATCACAATGTCCAATAGAATAACTGAATAATGGGAAAGGGCGACACATGCCCAAACTGGATAAAATAAATGCTACGAGTGGAATCAAGAGATGAGGTCGTCTAAGCAAGAGGCCTGCAACTCCCACCTAAGTTACGGCACGATCCTTCCAAAGGATCCTATGCAAGACGCCCCTGTGGCTGGGCACCTGTAATAGATACATATATATACAAGAGAGAGAAAAAAATGGAAACGGGTCAGAGCCGGATTGTAAAAACGATTTAAAATTTGTTTAGCAAGTATTTAAAATGTTTACTGGCCAATGCAACAACATATTAGTGCGGCACTCCCTTGAGAAATTCTCACCTCTCTTCTAATGTGCACGCCTATCGCACTAACCTTCCCAACGGTTTAACTTATCTTATCTTAGGTTGCACGTAAGATTTAAACTAACACATTCAATTGATTAAGAGCTTAATTTCATTTGATAACAAAGTTCTCATTTAAACCTTAATTGCTAATAAAGTTTCTCAGTATCATATTATACTTTTCACACACATATTTCCATATTGAAATAATAACTCATTTTCTTACTTACCATAAACACAATAGGTAGTTCCCAAATTTCAAAACTTAATATATATATTAAATACTCACATAATATATATATTCCAACGGCACCCCACATAATAATTATGGTGCTGGCATACTCTACTATCAAGTCCCTATATCACTCGTACTAAGGGAAATACAAGTTCGGAATCACTCTCAAACTGTACTAACACAAACACAAAAATATTGAGGCTAAGCGTAGATTCCAAGTCTCTAAGAGGCCAGTACATGACCACACATCTCTTAGGACCGTCCGAACTATCGATTTGATAGCCTCTACCAAAGGATTTCTATCTTCTAGGGTACAAGTCAATATTCCCCATAAAGGCTCATCGAGATAAGACTGTCGTAGCGCGGTAACCTCAGGGATAGCAAGTAGCGCGGGCATGATTTTCACACGTATATAGTATATGCACAAAGACAGTCATATAAATATACTACTATTACTATATCGAATTTAGGTACCTCTCATAACCCATAATTATGATATTTATCCTTATTTCTCATTATTTAGTTATCACGTATAACGATTTATCTCATAATTTATTTTGTGGGATTATCCCAACTTATCAAGTGACACTCATGAATTCCTATACTCCCAAGTATAATTTCAATAGGTAACTCATTTATGTTCCAACGTAACTATCTTATGCGTCTCCCCCTTTTTAATACCTAATTCCATCATTCCTCATATGTAAACATCCCCGAAAAATGTAAATCCCATCCTACATTAAAGGCTTCATATTTTTAATAAGTCCTACTGGTCTTCCTTACTTCCTAAAATATTTTAATAAGGATGTCCAAAGAGTATTACACATTTAAATTGAATTCAACTATTTAGGAGGGGGAATATAAGTTTGTCAGGAGGGGTCGATCGATCGATGGCAGGAGCTCGATCGATCGATGCGTCGATCGATCGACACTCCTGGTTCGATCGATCGATCAAACATGTATGGGAAATTCTGCAGATTAACAGTTACGAGTTCTATCATCCAACATCAACCAAATCCATATTTTTAACACCCAAACTCCCAGAAATTTGTACTACAAACATTATAAACCCAAACTGACAATCTTCTACGTAAAGCATGTGAATTTTCATCAATAACCATGGATTAAAGGGCCAAAACTTATATAAATCTCATGAACCCTAGAAATTTCTCTAACTTTGTTCTAATCAACCTTTTTACAGAATCTCTACTTCTAATACATCATAAATCCGTGGTTCAACCTCTACATATGAAGGGGATTTCCAGATTATCATTTATATCATTACTACATGCAATTTTCCTATCTCCAACATGGGTTTTCTTCTATGAAACTCATCCTAATCAATCGTAGACTAACATGAATGATTCATCAACTAAATTAAGTAAGATAAATACTTGCCTGGGAATTTTTGGTCTCTAATTTTTGTTGAAATCAGTGTGGTTACGATCCTTGCGACATGATCTCTCGTTTGGCGGCGCCGGCGGCGCAAACGGAGGAGTTTTTGGCCTAGAATTCCTTGGCAAGCTCTCTCCTAACTAATCCAATGTCCATCATTTTCTTTTGGTTGTGTTAACCCTAGAAGGCAACCCTAAGCATCTGATATAACCTTGTAATTTTTGTGGGTTTAATTACCCAAAATTACGAAATGTCCAAAACGTCCTCCCGGGGTGCTAAATAGGCCTAAAAATGCCCTGAGACCCAAACTAAACCCCCGGGTGTATATTTTTTACTATCTCGACCCTTCTGGACACTTTGGTGCACTCGAAATGACCATATGGATGACTTATAATTTATTCACTTTTATTAATCAATATTTAGTCCCGACGCGACACGGGCGCGTCCCAACTCAAATTTCAAAAATTGTCATTTTATTCACTCGTGACATTTAATAGTACCAATATTATATTACTTTACTCATTAGTAATATTCAACAAGTTTCCAATGATTACTAACTCTCGTCACGTTAGTAATTAAAAATAATTAATTTGTGAATTTATATTAAGTTAATAACTCACATTAAATTTAATAATTCTCCAAATTTAGAAAGCATAAAAATACGGGGTATTACATACTCCCCCCCCCCCCCCCTAATAACGGAATTTTCTCCCGAAATTCGGAAAGTAAGGCATACCTGGTAAGACTAAATCTGGGTATCTCTCGCGCATATCTGCCTCGCGCTCCCAGGTGGATTCCTCCACGTTATGATGCTGCCACTGGACACGTACGAGTGAAACTACCTTCGACCTCAATCTCATCTCGCTATGGTCTAGGATAGCCACTAGTCTCGCCTCATAAGAGATGTCAGGCTGAAAGTATATCTTTTCTATCGCGATGTGGGTGTGGGCCATGTCATCCTGAAGGTATCGTTTCAATGACGAAATGTGGAATACATCGTGAATGCGATGTAAATGCTCTGGCAACCCCAATCTGTATGCTACCGGGCCAATCCTCTTGATAATGGGAAATGGTCCCACGTACTCGGGGCCAATTTCCCTTTCTTCTCTAACCTCATGTAATAACCCGCCCTTTTGGAGATGATTAAATTCCATAATTTAGTATAATTTGGAATTTGGAGAATTTCTCGAAATAGTAACTTTTGGGATTTTCGAGGATTTAATGATTTTTAAGGCGGTTATAAATTATTTTGGGACTATATAGGTCGAAATATTTTATTTATATGTCGCCGTGGAGTATAGCGACAAAAGAGGTAAGATTTTGAGTAGAAACCCGCATTTAATTATTTTGGGTTAGAATAGTGATTTGCGGTCAAGTACCTCGGATGGAAATTTCGACTGTGCCATGAGTCTCGAAACGTCCGAGATAGTCGAAAAAGAGTGTCCGATTGTCGAAATTAAGTTTCGGGTAATTTTGGAGTTAAATAGGCTCGTAATTGGGTAAACGAGTCGTTTTTGGTTTTAAGGGGGTTTAACCCTTTTCTCCTTATAAAAGGAGGGATAGGGGGAGAAGAAAGAAGAGGAAGAAGAAAGAAGAGAGGGAAGAGAGAGAGAGGGAAGAAAAGGGGGAGATTCCGACCGGCCTCCGTGGGATTCAGCTCGAGGACGTCGGATTTTATCCACGAGGCAAGTGTTTACTTGCTTTATTTATTTTTGAGCATAAATATCTCATATCACTGTTGGTATAACAAACCCTAATGATTTTGGGTTGGGTATTCGTGGATAAAACGGGTTTTCGTGAGATAAAACGAATAAAGCCCTAAAATTGGTAAATTGGAGATTTTTAGAAATTAACCAAAAATATTGGGTGATTCTGGGTTCTAGGATGTTTAGGACCCGTATTATAGGTGTATTTGTTGTTGGTAGAAGTTGTAGGCCGTTGGGTGTGGAGATGGAAGCTTGGAGGAAGCTTCAATGGCCGAAACAGCTTCTCGGAGAAGAAGCTACCCGACTTGATCGATCGATCGAGCCTGGGGGATCGATCGATCGAAGCCTTCGATCGATCGATGGCAAGGGGTCGATCGATCGACCTCTGCTGAAAGTTGAAATTTTTTCTAGGATGATTTGGATGGGATAGATTCCATTTCATCTTGCCTTAAGGTTAATTAGGTGATAACCAAGGGGACCTTTTTGGACTTTATGGTCCATAAATTAAGGCAAATTAGGAGGGTACAGTAAGGGTTTTAAGTATATAACCCTTAATCCATATTTTCGAGGAAAATAGAATAGTTGTAGAAATTGATGGATTAGGGTTCCTAAATTATATTGGGGATTTCTAAATGACAAATTGGACTAGGAATAGTCTTGGGGTTCAAGGAAATGAAATCTTTAACCCAATGAATTTAAGGTTGATCGGGTGAGATACATCCCAAGAATATTTCTAGTAGGCATATGGGCCTGTATAATTATGCTTATAGAAAGCATAATTATATCGATTATCGTTAAGTACATCCTAGGAGATAATTAGGATAATTTGGGAATATAGGTATTTGTCGATTTCACTTAGAGTGAAGGGTGTCATTGGAGATATCCAATAAATCCTTAGATAGGATTGAGAGATATAGTGATAATTAAAGTATGAAATACTTTGGATTTAGAAACATGCTAATATGAATGCATGATTATGATTCCTGGAGGGAATCTTTGGGATTATGGTCATCGCTAGATGCTATAGGCCACTATGGCCGTTTATATATATATTCTAGGAAGAATATATAGGATATGCATATACAGTGTGATTTAGGTATATATATATATATATATATGTTATGATGGAAATGATTTTTGAAAATATGAAAATGAATATTTTCAAAATGGTAAATATATAATTTTCATAATTGATAAAATTGAGGATACACACTTCTCTAAATCGCTATCATAAGGGAAGTTTACGTACGTATGGTGAAGCCCCCTGGCTAATGAATGCAGGGTGGATATAGTCCTATAAGCCATGTGAGCGTTTGTTGATATATATTTTCTGCGCTGGTTAGGAGATTCCGGGTGTGGTCTTGACTATCCCGCAGGCACATGGCCGCTTACCGACGTCTTGCGATGTAGGATCCCAGGTTGTCTTATGATAGGCCCTGGAAGATGATAGCCATTTAGGGGCGCGCACAATGGAGAAATCCGGACGGGCGGTCTTAGAACGCGTTATATTAAAGCAATTCATGATAATGGATTGGCTTTAATTACATTTCCTGGATATAGGAAGGGAAATGGGTTATATAAATTGGCTTCGGTAACACTTCCCGGATGGAAGAAGGGATGTGGAAGCATATGATATGATAAAAGCATTTTTATGATAATAAAAATGGCTTTTAATTACATTTCCTGAGTATAAAAAGGGAAATGGGATATTTTGAAAATGGAAAAGCATTTTTATGATAATAAAATTGGCTTTTAAAAAGTTATATGATTTGTTAAAGAAATTCATGATAATGAATTGGCTTTTAAATACATTTCCTGGATATGAGAAGGGAAATGGAAGGTTTTGAGATAAAAATGATAAGTATTAATAAATACTTTGTATATGAATCCTCAGTCCGGGAGATAGATCCGGATGGTTATGGTAAAAATATGAATATGTATATATGAATGAATCGTGTACCGAGGGTCTAATGGATCCCGACGATCGACCTTGCCGCATAGTAGTGTATCGGGGGGGGTCCTTGTTTGGATTTCGCTTTGAGAGACACCCCACGCACGAATATGGCAGTGTGTTCAGACTGGGGAGAAGTTTAATCCTTAGTGATCTTATATTATAAATTCTTATGGTGTATATATTTATATATATCTTTCTGTACTGAGGGACTGTCGGATCTCGACGATCGACCGTGCCGCATAGTAGTGTATCGGGGGGGTTCCTTGTTTGGATTTTGCTTTGCGAGACACCCCACACACGAACATGGCATAGCGTTGAGACTGGGGTGAAGTTTAGCCCTTAGTACATTACTTGGACTATCTAGGGTAGATAGTAGATGGGTAAATTAGACTATTTAGGCAGGGATAGCTTGACTAGCGTATGTGTTAGGGTGCGCTAGGTGTGCACTACTAGGGGAGAGGTGAGGGGTATATCATGGGAGTGCGATACCAGTTTAAATATGAGATAAAACTATTTTTCTAAAAATAAAGCATTTATGCACTTGCAAAATATTTTCAAAATTCGGGCTTTGACCCGTATATCTACTCTCCTTTCTTTCTATATATTATATATATATATAGGTATCCAGACACAGGGACGCCTGGATGGAAATTCTTTCGAGTCAAACGTCTGCTGCAGTAGCTGTGGATGCTTGCGGGTTATCGGTAGACGCTTCTTTCCTTGCACTTTAGATAGGAGATATTGTACAAACATTCGGGCCAATGGTCCAACTGATTTTATTTATTATTCGCACGTTATTCGATATGGTTGTATAATTTGGACCGAGTGTTCAGTTATTTTAATTTATTTCATTTTCATTTCAGTTCAATTACGCATATAATTGTGGATGTTTTAATTTGATCACTAAAAAGAGTAGTTAGATAAAAGTTTTTAACGCTCACCTAATAGGATATTAGTAATTAAATGGATTTTCGTCAGTGATGCTAAGAATGATCCATGTGAGACTCCTGTTTTAATTTAATATTGGAGTGATCGCCCGATATCTTATTAGGCGGGGTGTTACACCTCATTACTCCTTTTATAGGAGATACACGTAGTAATACTTGGTCCCCCATATTAAACTCTCGGAAGAACCATTTCGCATTGGCGTAGCTTTTCTGCTTGTCCTGGGCTACCCGAATGCAACTCCTGATAATCTCAATCCTCGCGGAGGTTTCCTGAATCACCTCTGGTTCAAGAAAATTGTTATCCACCACCTCTAGCCAACACGTTGGGGAACGACAAGGCCTGCCATACAAAGCCTCAAATGGAGCCATGCCAATCGTGAACTGATAAGAGTTATTATAAGCGAACTCCACTAGTGGAAGATGTGGCTCCCAACCTCCTCCAAAATCAAGGACACACATGCGTAGCATATCCTCCAACATCTGATTTGTACGCTCTATTTGTCCATCTGTCCGTGGGTGATAAGATGAACTCAGCCTCAACTCTATGGCCATAGCTTCCTGAAAGTTCTCCCAGAAACGCGACACAAAAATCTTATCTCTATCTGACACAATATTCAGGGGCAACCCATGCAATCTAACAATCTCAACAATGAAAAACTGAGCATACTCACCCGTGGTATAGTCTGTTAGCACCGGCAGAAAATAAGCCACCTTAGTCAAACGGTCCACAATCACCCAGATGGAATCGTGGCCCCGTTGTGATGTAGGCAACCCTGTAATAAAATCCATGGAAATACTATACCACTTCCACGCAGGTATTTCTAATAGCTGAAGCAACCCTGACGGTTTCTGATGGTCTACCTTTACCAGCTAGCGGGTAGAACATTTGGACACGAACTCCGCAATGTCCTTTTTCATCTCACTCCACCAGTATTGCCGCCTTATATCCTGATACATCTTATCTCCCCCAGGTTGTACCACAAATCGGGACCCGTGAGACTGGGTCATCACTTCATGGCGTAAGTCTGCCCCTTCTGGGACCACCAATCTCCCATTAAACCTCAAACCCCCATCAGAACTAACATAATAGGACTCAGCGCCATCGGCTAAAAGTCGTACAATCTACTCCTGGCAAAATGGGTCTGCGGTCTGTGCCTGCATCACTCTCGTAACAATCTCGGGTGTCACTGTCATGACAAATATGAAGGAACGGGCTACTGCGTCCTGGTGACCCAACTCTTTCCACTTTGCTTTCCAGATGTCTGCTAAATCATCTACCGGTCTTTGGCTCAATGCATCAGTAACTACGTTGGCTTTCCCCAGATGGTACTGTATGTCGAACTGATAGTCCTTCACAAACTCTAACCACTTGCACTAACGCATATTCAGCTCTCGCTGAGTGAACAGGTACTGTAGTGACTTGTGGTTTATGAACAAGCATAATTTCTCCCCCAATAAATAGTGCCTCCAAATCCTCAATGCAAAAATGACCGCTGCCAACTCTAGGTCGTGTTTGGGGTAATTTTTCTCGTGCGGCTTAAGCTTGCGAGAGGAAAAAGCTATAGCCTTCTCCTCCTACTGAAGTACTCCCCCAAGTCCCCATAAAGAGGCATTGGTGTAAACCAGGTACTCCACGCCCGACTTAGGTAAGGCAATGGACCCGCTATTTTGGAGAACCCCCGAATGAATCTCCTGTAGTATCCGGTTAATCCCAAGAAACTATGCACTTTCGTCGGTGTCGTGGGCTGTCCCCACTCCCTCACTGCTGACACTTTACTCGGGTCAACTGCTATCCCCTGTTCGGAAACAACATGCCCCAAGAACTGCACTTCTCCTAACCAGAACTCGCATTTCTCGTACTTAGCATACAGCTGATGCTCTCGTAGAGTCTGAAGAACCTGCCTCAAGTGCTCGGCATGCGCCTCCTCGGAGTGTGAATATATCAGAATGTCATCTATGAAAACGATGACGAACTGATCCAAGAACTCTCTGAACACTCAGTTCATCAAGTCTATGAATACGACTGGAGCATTTGTGAGTCCAAATGGCATCACTCTGAACTCATAGGACCCATATCTCTTCAAGAAAGCAGTCTTTGAAACATCATGCTCCCTAATACGTAGCTGATGGTACCCTGACCTCAGATCTATCTTCAAAAAGGAAGTTTCTCCCCTCAGCTGGTCGAACAGATCATCGATTTGAGGTAACGGATACTTGTTCCGTATCGTGACCTTGTTCAGCTCCCGGTAGTCCACACATGGCCTCAGTAAACTATCTCTCTTTTTCACAAAAAAAACTGGAGCGCCCCAAAGTGAGGTACTCCTGCGAATGAAACCCTGACCTAACAGCTGCACTATCTGATCTCGTAACTCTCGCATCTTTGCCGGAGCCATACGGTATGGAGCGCGTGTTATAGGTCGAGTATCCGGTAATAAATCTATGACAAAGTCTATCTCTCGACTGGGGGGTAGGCCTAGTATCTCCTGAAATACATCGGAATACTCACGAACAACTGGGATCGAGTCTAAGGGAATCACAACCTCCTTAGAGGTATCATCCTCTATGTAATACAAATGAGCGGTCGAGCCTCCCTCTAGGAGAGGCATCGCCACTACAAACATCTCTTGCCCCGGAATGACAAAAATAATACTCCCACTAAAACTATCTATCATGGCTCTGTAAGCTGCGAGCCAATCCATACCGATAATAATATCGTGCTCATGCATATCTAAGACTAACATATCTGCTGGTAATACCAGACTACCAATCTCTACCTCCACACCCCGGCATATAAAGAAAATTAGCGATCCATTTCCCAGTGGTGAGTCTACACACGTCATAGTGCTCTCTGCTGTGGCTAATAACCCTAAGGCTTTATAAAATGGGTAGCTATAAAATAGTACGTCGCCCCAGTATCAAATAAAACCCGACCCATAGTACCGTGGATAAGAAACATACCCTCAATTGCGGGTGGTGCCTGTGGAGATGCTGCCTGGTGGACGTTATAGACACGTCCGTACTGTAACTGCCCCTACTGCACTGGAGCGGTTGGAATGGCTGGGAGGGCTGGTACCTGAGCAGGTGCTGGGAGGGAGGCTGGAAAAAGTGGCCTCTGTGGCTCAGTACGGGCAACCTGCTGCTGTGGGGCCCTATCACCCTCTGGACAGTCCTGGCGCTTATGGCCATGCTTGCTGCACACAAAGCATCAGCCTTTGAAATTACCTCCCCTCTGACCCTGCTGACTACGGCCCCGTTGGCCGTTACCACCCCGCCACTGGCCTGTTGGCCCTGCTGCTGACCCTGTTGTTGGCGGTGTTGGCATTACTGGCCCTACTGATTAGGCTGGCCCTGCTGACCCTGCCTAAATCCTCCAAATCCCTGCCTGGAATCACCTAATTAGAATCGCTTGGCAGGGTCTCCCTGATGGGAACTCTACTCATGCTGACGAGTCTGTCCCTGAGATGTCGCTGCTCCACTAGTGCCACTACCCCCTGTCCTTCCCTGCTGACTGGACTCTCCTGCCCGCTTGCTTCCCTGTAGATGGAAGCGGTGATCCTGGCAGTGTAGTAAAGCAGTATTAAGTACATCGGTGAAGGTACTCAGAGACAGATTCCCTATAAGGTGCTAACGGATCCTCCAAGCTAACCCGTCCATAAACAATAGTATCTTCTTGCCCTCAGTGGGTGCGTCATGTGGCACTATAGTGAGAAGTCTTGTGAACTCCTCTTCATACTCAGCAACGGTAGAATTCTCCTGTTTCAAGTTCAGTAACTTTCGCCTCATCTCAGTTTGCACGGTGGATGGAAAATACTTGCGATCAAACCGCTCCCAGAATGACTGAATCGGGATAGTATCCCTCTCCTCCAAGGTGGTGGTGGACTCCCACCACTGCAAAGCGGCTCCCACTAGGTTAAAAGAAGACAACAACTATTTCTGCACGTCCGTGCACTCATACATACGTAGATTCCTCTGGATATCTTTCTTCCATTGGCTGACGATGATGATATCTAAACTACTCGAGAACTCAGGGGGATGCGCCTTCTGAAAGGCATCCCTAACCCGCTCCCATGCTGATGGAAGTTGTGCAGGTACTGGCGCCACTGCTTGAATCTGGGGTGGAGCCTGCTGTACTACCGCCAACGCGACATTCATAGCCTGAGCAACAATGGCGGCTACCTCATTAGCATTCATCGTTCCCTGAGCCGGAGCTGCTGGCTGCTTGGCTTAGGCACGCCTATCCTTTGGTGCACGTCTCGGAGGCATCTGAAACGTGAAGAAATTTTATTAGTCTACAGTTATTATAAAATCGTAAATAGCTGAAGACGTAATTGTAAAGTAAGAGTACAACAATCCTAAAATAGGGCTCTATAACAAAAACTTTAAGCTGAAAGCGAAATAAGCCGTACAGATCCTAAGGACACTAGAACCTGATGCTCTGATACCACCTGTGACACCCCGCCTAATTAAATACCGGACGATCACTCCTTTATTAAATTAAAATCAAGGTAAACAGTTGGTTCTTTCTTAGCATCACTGTCGTAAAATAATCTTTTCCAATTTAAACACCCTAAATAATTAAGCAAAGTGTCAAAACCATTATTAGACATTACATTCCAAATTTTTTTTATTTTTATAAACCAATATTTAAAACTTTACATAATACACAATTTAAAGAATCACACAACAGTTATCCTGTAATATATAATCCAAAGAATTAAACATTCAGCAAATAAATCCCAACATTCAAAACATAAAGGAAAACATCTTGACAAGAATAAAATCCAAAGTGTAAATACTGGAAATAAATGAATCACAATGTCCAATAAAATAACTGAATAATGGGAAAGGGCGACACATGCCCAAACTGGATAAAATAAATGTTTGGAGTGGAATCAAGAGTTGAGGTCGTCTAAGCAAGAGGCCTGCAACTCCCACCTAAGCTGCTGCACATTCCTTCCAAAGGTTCCTATGCAAGACGCCCCTGTGGCTGGGCACCTGTAATAGATACATATATATATAAGAGAGAGAGAAAAATGGAAACGGGTCAGAGCCCGATTGTAAAAATGATTTAAAATTTGTTTAGCAAGTATTTAAAATGTTTACTGGCCAATGAAACAACATATTAGTGCGGCACTCCCTTGAGAAATTCTCACCTCTCTTCTAATGTGCACGCCTATCGCACTAACCTTCCCAACGGTTTAACTTATCTTATCTTAGGTTGCACGTAAGATTTAAACTAACACATTCAATTGATTAAGAGGTTAATTTCATTTGATAACAAAGTTCTCATTTAAACCTTATTTCCTAATAAAGTTTCTCGGTATCATATTATACTTTTCACACACATATTTCCCAATTGAAATAATAATTCATTTTCTTACTTGCCATAAACACAGTAGGTAGTTCCCAAATTCCAGAACTTAATATATATATATATATATATATATATATATATATATTAAATACTCACATAATATATATATTCCAACGGCACCCCACATAATAATTATGGTGCGGGCATACTCTACTATCCAGTCCCCGTATCACTCGTACTAAGGGAAATACAAGTTCGGAATCACTCTCGAACTGTACTAACACAAACACAAAGATATTGAGGCGAAGCATAGATTCCAAGTCTCTAAGAGGCCAGTACATGCCCACACATCTCTTAGGACCATCTGAACTATCGATTTGATATCCTGTACCAAAGGATTTCTATCTTCTAGGGTACAAGTCAATATCTCCCATAAAGGCTCATCGAGATAAGACTGTCCCAGCGCGGTAACCTCAGGGATAGCAAGTAGCGTGGGCATGATTTTCACACGTATATAGTATATGCACAAAGACAGTCATATAAATATACTACTATTACTATATCGAATTTAGGTACCTCTCATAACCCATAATTATGATATTTATCCTTATTTCTCGTTATTTAGTTATCATGTATAACGATTTGTCTCCTAATTTATTTTTTGGGATTATCCCAACTTATCAAGTGACACTTATGAATTCCAATACTCCCATGTGTAATTTCAGTAGGTAACTCATTTATGTTCCAACGTAACTATCTTACACGTCTACCCCTTTTTAATACCTAATTCCATCGTTCCTTATATGTAAACATCCCCGAAAAATGTAAATCCCATCCTACATTAAAGGCTTCATATTTTTAATAAGTCCTACTGGTCTTCTTTACTTCCCAAAATATTTTAATAAGGATGTCCAAAAATTATTACACATTTAAATTGAATTCAACTATTTAGGAGGGGGAATATAAGTCTATCATGAGGGGTCGATCGATGGATGGCAGGAGCTTGATCGATCGATGCGTCGATCGATTGGCACTCCTGGTTTAATCGATCAATCAAACAGGTATGGGAAATTCTGCAGATTAACAGTTACGGGTTCTATCATCCAATATCAACCAAATCCAGATTTTTAACACCCACACCCAAACTCCCAGAAATTTGTACTACAAACATTATAAACCCAAACTAACAATCTTCTACGTAAAGCATGTGAATTTTCATCAATAACCATGGATTAAAGGGCCAAAACTTATATAAATCTCATGAACCCTAGAAATTTCTTTAACTTTGTTCTAATCAACCTTTTTCCAGAATCTCTTCTTCTAATCAATCATAAATCCATGGTTCAACCTCTACATATGAAGGGGATTTACAGATTATCATTTATATCATTACTACATCCAATTTTCCTATCTCCAACATGGGTTTTCTTTTATGAAACTCATCCTAATCAACCCCAGACTAACATGAATGATGAATGAACGAAAGTAAGTAAGATAAATACTTGCCTAGGAATTTTTGGTCTCTGATTTGTGTTGAAATCAGTGTGGTTACGATCCTTGCGACGTGATCTCTCGTTTGGCGGCGACGGCGGCGCAAACGGAGTGGTTTTCGGCCTAGAATTCCTTGGCAAGCTCTCTCCTTCCTTCTCCAATGGCCGTCACTTGCTTTTGGTTGTGTTAAACCTAGAAGTCACCCTAAGCATATGATATAACCTTGTATTTTCGTGGGTTTAATTACCCAAAATTACGAAATGTCCAAAATGCCCTCTCGGGTGCTAAATAGGCCTAAAAATACCCCGAGACCCAAACTAAACCCCCGGTATATATTTTTGACTATCTCGACCCTTCCAGACACTTTGGCGCACTCGAAATGACCATATGGATAACTTATAATTTATTCACTTCTATTAATCAATATTTAGTCCCGACGCGACACGGGCGCATCCCGACTCAAATTTCAAAATTGTCATTTTATTCACTCATGACATTTAATAGTACCAATATTATATTACTTTACTCATTAGTAATATTCAACAAGTTTCCAATGATTACTAACTCTCGTCATGTTAGTAATTAAAAATAATTAATTTTTGGATTTATATTAATTAATAACTCACATTAAATTTAATAATTCCCCAAATTTAGAAAGCATAAAAATACGGGGTATTACACCGGGTTGGGTGCAACATGAAAAGCACACGCACTGTCATAACCTATTCCTAGTCTCTCAAAATTACCCAAAGTGGGACTGAGGTGCATCTTTCCAACCTTCTTAGATGTGTCGTCTATAGTGACCTCGACCTTTTGGACACGTTTGAGATCTCTCTTGAGTTGGGATGTACAGTCTTTAAGTTTCTCACAAATCTCCAATGAATATTGAAGATCTCCCATAACACTAGCCACGGTGTTGGTCAATTAACTCTTTTCCCCGCCTAAAATGATCAACTTCTCACAAAAAGAAACTCTTACATTCTCGAGTTGACTCGCCGATGCCTCACACACCCTCAAAACTTCTATCTCTCTCTCCAAATCTAACACCTTATGACCGAACTCTTTATTCAACTTTTTGGTTTTCAACGTCTCGGGGTAAAAATCTCTAAACGCCTTTTAGATATCACCTTCACCCTCAGTTCCAATATCATCCTCACACTCACTATCTCTCGAATGGTTCAAAACATCATTGAGGCTATCAGGTTTACCAGCATCCTCATCATCGTGGGAAAAATTATGTGTGTTCACGTGACTATCCATGAAAACAACACACTTTTTATGTGATGATTCATTCCCAGAATCATCCAACTCGATGTCATTATAGTTAAGAGTGGCCGTATTAGCAATTTTATTTCCCTTTATCTTAAGCATAGTGGGACACTCAAAAGCTTTGTGTCCTTTTCCCTTTCACTCATAACAAGTTATATCTTCCTCTTTCTCGACTCTTTCTCTTTGTTTTTCTCAAAAATCTTTTTATTAGAAGAATTATCTTTTGAAAGTTGAGAAAATTTTTAAAATTTTTAGCACATAAGGCCAAGTCATCGATATCTACCACACCCTCAGAATCAGACTCACAAACTCTGTCTTTTTTCTTTTTCTTAACTTTTGTCTTTAAAACTATCCCTCTATTCTTAGGCTTAATAGTTTAGGAAAACATGTCGATCTTATAAGTGTGAAGGGCTCATACGAGTTCTTCTAACCTAAGTGAATCTAATACCCCCAAAGAATTCAAAACAGTGAACTTAGGAATAAATCGAGATGGGAGTGACCCCAAAATATTTTTCATGACTCTCGAATCATCAATTTTCTCACCCAAATTAAAACTTGTGTTAAAAATATCCAACAACCTATCATAAAACTAATCAAAGCACTTGGACTCTAACATGGTAATAGTCTGAAAATGGGTGGTCAAATTTTACAATTTTGACACCTTAACCACATTGGTACCCTCATGTATTAATTAGAGGATATCCTATGCCTCTTTTGACATGGTGCACGTCATGATATGTTGGAACTCGTCAGGGGTGACATCTTCATAAATAGCAATAAGGCCTCGAGAGTTATAGGTACTCCACTTAAACTCATTATTAATGGTGATAGTGGGAGGAGTCCACCCTATTTAACATACAAGATAAACTCTTTCATCAATTGCTTTTAAAGAAGATCTCATGCAGGTTTTCCAATAAGCATAATTTGTTCCATCAAAGACGGGCAACCGATTATGTAAGTTATCCATCAGAAAAATTGCAATTTTAAAAAAATCAAATTTTCAAGAACGATTGATATCACAAATTTTTTTGCAGAAAAAGGATTTCATAATAATTTGGTGAAACCTACTCTGATACCAATTTTTAAATGGTAAAAACGTGAGCTATTAAATTTGATACCAATTTGAGAAAGCGGATTGCGATACAATTTTGAGAGTTCGTAATATTTCAATGGATTTAACTTATTTAATTAGATGTCAATGAAATTCCAATTTTAATTAAACCCTAAACATGCATATATGTGATTCAATAAATAAAGAAATAAAGCATGGTCCTCGCAGGGAAAAACCTTTATTTCACTAATAAAATGTAAATAACAACTTACAAACTTACAAGTGAAACACTACAATGAATTCCCGCAAGAACCCAAAAAAGACCGCAACCTTGAACCAGTAATGACTCCCTCGAGAATCACAAGAACCACAGTTCCTCCTTCAACAGTGAATACTCTCGAGTATCCCTAAGATCAGAAGTAAAGACAACACTACATAAGAATAAACTTCGTTACAGAAGTGTTTGGGTTCCAAAGAAGATTCACAAAAGTATATGGGATTGCTTTGGTGAATCTAAAAAGTGTTTTATCCCTAAAAAACGAAGACTATTTTACAACTATTCAGTAGTGTATGTAAATTAAAAGTCTTAATCAAGAAGCTTCACAAAACAGTTTTTTTAGGCAAAAAAAAAATTTGAGGCAGCAGAATCTCGTTTGAACAAGATCTTAATGTCGTTAGAACAACTTTGTATGTTGTTTGAAGTTGCTTCTAACGACACTTTAAAAACAAAATAGTACACTCTCGTTTGATCCATATGAGATCCTAGGCTAAAAAAAAGTATCTAATGAGATGCCAATGTCGTTTGAATGAAATAAATAATTTTTTTAAGTCTCTCCTATAGGTATCTCAAAAAACATTTTAAGTTTGAAAAATGCCTCATTTTGAAATAAAACATGTTAGAAAAGTATCCCAATACTTATAAAAAATATAAGTAACACAAAAATATATCCATACCAAATTATACCTCATGTCTCGTAGATGTTGAAGATGCTTGATATTCAGATCCGTCTTCTTGAACTTGTGAACTTGAATTCCTTAACGATTGGAATGAGACACGTCATACACGATGTAAATTAGGAACTAGGGACAATGATGGAAGATATATCCTTACACCTATTCTGCACTAGTCTCCACAAAGAGTCCGTATAATACCCTCTCAGAAACTCAAAGTCCTTAATATGACCGTGATAGCCAAGTAGGTCCATGGAATTATTGGCGTGGTGTAAAATAAATTCATGGTCAACACGTAACTCCTTGAAAGAAATCATGTGAGCGAGATTAAATTTAAACTCTTCAACTTCACCATATCGGGACTTCGAATGTTGTCCTTTCACCAACCTATGAAAGGGTCTTGACTCCTCTACTCTGGCCACTTTAGGGATGTTCTAACTAATTGGAGGCTATAAAGAGAGATTTTACCCAACACCAGGGTCTCGAGTGAGCACATGTCTCCCCTTAGATTTGGACACACTGACAGCAGTTTCATCATTGTTTAGAGAGGAATGCTTGGCCTCCTTCTCCTCATCGACCTTCTTCTTCCCAGCCTCCATCTTTCTCTTAAGAATTTACTCCATGGCTTTACGATCGATATGAAGAGGAGCCATCTCGAACGTCTCTTTAGACAGGTGCTCCACGGAAGTCGAGGAAAGAGGGTCAAGCCAATTAGATAACCAGTTGAATGTTAATAGTAAACCAGAAATAAAAGACATTTTTAATACCTATATTAAGATTTGATCTTCCCTCCACTGGCTAATCATCTTTTGCCAAGGTAGTCTCTAGTGAGATGTACCCCTCCAGAGGAATCTCTACTTCAATAAGGGAACACCACCTGGCAGAGTATGATAACTAGTAGCAATAAACTTCTCCATAGAAAAAGATCTTCAAATGTTAGGGGCTTCTTCTCATAGTAAGCCTAGATTAAATCTACCAGTGAGGCAGGTAACCTGGGGACTTTCTTCACGGAAAAAGGTCCAACACGGGAAATTAACATCAGAAGATGAGCAAAAATAAATAAGCAGATCACAAAAAGAAAACGTTTTACCTATCTGGTTTGGCCCATTCCATTCCCTGGGAATCCTACATTATCTATCGTGCTCATGGTGCCTAAACTCCCACTCCCCCTTTGTAAATACATAATGACCTTTCCATTTATGGTTGCTGGTCTAAACTAACATGACCATCCTAGAAAGAGATTTTTTAGGAGAGAATAGTAATAACTAGGGGTCTTGGCATTGTCCTTTAGTTAATCCACATATTTAAAAATATCCCCCGTCAAATCAAACCTGATTTTAGACTTCCAAAACATCATGGTCCCTAGGATGGTCCTATACGTATTGGGGTGAAGATGGGGCAAAGTCACCCCATAACCTCTCATAATAGATTGGATTATAGGATGAAGAGGCATACTAAGTGCTACTTAAAGAGATCAAAGAGGTAAGGAAATCTCATAAGCATTATTCACATCATATACCCTTTCCTCTGGTAAAGGAATCTCTGTCTGGATAGCAATAGGGATGCTATATTTCTCTCTCAAATTATCAAGCTCATCCTTGGTTATGGTACAAGGATACCATTGAGCATCTGTCCGAGCAAGAACAAAAGCATCTGAAGACTCAAAATATTGATCTTCCTCCTCCTCTGCCATATCATGCATAGCTTCATCCATTGGTGAAGTGGATGGGAAGTGATTCACACTCTTAGGCCTAACATCCTCAGGTTTTTGCAAACCAACATCCTCATGAGGGGATTTTAAATTTATGGCAGGCATGGATTCCTTACTTGCCAGATTAATATCTTGGGGAGGGGGTACAAAATAACACATTTCAAACTCGTCCAAGATAGAGGAAGTAACAAAAGGCTTGTTTGGGTCAGGTGCAGAGCCAATACTTGAAGAGGTTTTAGGTTTGTATTTATGATGCCCCAATTAATCTTCCGATCTAACTACCTGAAGAGGGCGAGGAAACCTTCTGGCAGTAATTTTTAGGTGTTCTGATTCATGTTTGCACACAAATTGGTAAATACGCTGAACGTGGGGCAAAAAACTCATAAACATGGAAATTTGATCAAGTACAATGAAGGAATTAGGGGTCTGAATTAGGAGACACTATTATGATAAATTAATACGAGAACCTCTAACACCACTCTATCCTTAGGCCAACCAACTCAATGGCAATCTAAATCGGTAAAATCCCACCAGAAATCTCCACGACAGTCAATACATTAACTAGAAAAGGCAAACTAAATCTATGGGAACAGTGAAACCCTAAAAAGAAATTGGAAGGGGTTAACCTGGCAAACAAAAATGAAATACGAGTGTTAAAAACAATGAATAACACCAAAAAAATCTCCCAAGTGCACAAGAAGATGAACAAGCAACTCGATCGCGATAAATGGAAATCTCTTTTTAAAAATGGAGGAATGCTTCTCTTTCTCTCTCTACAACTTGAAAGGTTTAAATTTGTGACTTGGGGAAAAGAACACATAAGGTATTTATAGTTTCAAGAGGATGGTGGAAAGGACACGTCATGGGAAGACACAAAATCTGCAAAACTTAACCAACAATATAGAGAAGCTTCACACACACCTTTCAATAATCATTACTAGGACACGATTCACTTGATAGACACGTGTCCTCAATGCTTTCATAAATGCTAAAGTTAATCTTCTGGGCTAAAGACGACCAAAAAGAAAGACGACCAATAACAGTCGTCAATGGGCATAATTAACACTCCATCTGCTCACTCAGAAGTGGCAATTGTTCAGGAATCTTATCGCTCCCAGATCAGTCGCCCAATACCTCTAGCTTTTGCATGAAGTCTTGGGGGTTTTCTGGTATACCCTTATATGACTAGCCTACGTGGAGCCTATGTGGCACGATGAGGGGCCCACAATATTTTATCATGTGGTCGACCTACTTTCCAACATGAGGTTGACTCAGGTACCTATCTGCTCGACCAAGTCGAATTAACAGTTTTCCTCATTTGCTGTAACCATTTACTCACACCGTTCAATTGCGTCTTCTCATATAAATGATGGAATACCAATAGTCACCTGGAGAATAGTAAAAAACATGGTTGTTGCCAACTTTTGCCCACTATGTATGGGTTGTAACTAATTTATCATTATTTGTTACCTCATATGTAAATGGTGTAACTGCCTGACCTATAAAGGCGGTACATCTATCCCACAATATTCCAATCTAACCACTTATAAATAGAACAAAATCCCATGTAGATAGGGGACGAAAAATCATCTCCCCCAGTAAAACCCTAAAACTTGTACTTCAAAAAAGTCATAAGGGAATCACGAAACCTGTGTATGTAGGTTCCATTACTAGACTGAACCACGTAAATCATGTCTCACCTCATTGTCTCTCACCTCCATTCTCATCTTATTATTTTTTATTTCTTTTTTTTTGTTATCGTCGGAACCCACTGAATAAGATTGAAATTTCCTTACCATTTTTAGACGATAGCAATACACAATTAACCATGACGTACTAATGATATCCTACCCTTTGGAGTTACTATCATTAGTAGTGGGATCAAAACACGTTGACTATCCGATCATATTGGACAAAATTTTCATGGACTGTACTGATAACATAATTAAAAGATGAAAAGTTTGCTTAGTTTAAGCTGAGGTAATTTAAGCTCGTGTCGAGAAATCTCACTTCAGAAGGGAAATAAGATGCTCAACCAGATTAGTTTTATTTGGATGCAGATGGATGCCAAATTAAAATTTAATCAAAAGTTAGTTCTCACATATATAATTGGAAATTAATTTTTTAATGATGATTCTATGATCTCAAAAATGAGCTCAACTTTTCACCCATTGGTTTTAGTCTTAAAAGTAAAAAGTTGTACTTGGAATAAATTTTGAGGACTTAAAATATAGCTCGACTTTGCTCTTACAAAGGCGGATAATAAATTTATGTCTAAATTACACCAAACCACCTGAACTATTGATTTTTATACCTAACCCATTTTCAACATTTTTATGCATAAAATCATGTTTTATCAAGATTTTTTTATTGAAAGGGGTTTGGTGTAAAAAATACATAGTTTAAGGGTTTGGTGTAATTTACCATAATTTATTTAACCCATGATTCTCATGAATATTTTAGAATTATTATGTGATTTGTTCCTCGTGTAAGTATTTGGATTTTCATCCCATTTAAGGGAATTAATCATGGAATCATTGTATTTTAAAATTTGTTCTCATCAGTCAATTCTTTGAATTTAAATATGTTCGATATGCCTATCGGGAAAGTTATATACATATTTAATTTCAAATAATTGACTGATGGGACTTCATAATCATTAATGTTTGTTGATGAAGCTCATGTTAGAATCATATTCTTAAAATTATTTTCATCACTGGTTGTTCAAGTAATTCTTTGAATTAGGGATAGTGGGGAAACTTGGATCAAATTCGTAATTTAAAATGTGATTTTGTAATTAATATTAGTTGGATACATTCCATGAAAAAACATTCAACTCATTCAAGTCATTCAAGTCACATAGACTTGATACGATTGAGTTAGGCACGGTCATTTCTATTAGATGAACCATTAAAGATTTAAGATCTTGTAAGCAGCTCATTGAAGAATTCTATTTCCATACGTTCACTTAGATTGAAGATGATATCCTTTTTGTAGCTATTAGGAATTGTCTATGACTAATCACACACAGACACACACACACACACACACATAAGATAGACATGGACAATGGTTTTAAAATGTGCGAGTATGTTTAAAATTTTGATGGAACAAGTGTTAAAATTGTCTCAGAAGTTTGCAAAAAGGATTTATGGGGTTGGTTTTTGTTTTTTTGCAAAGTCATTGCTTTTTGAAGTTTTCTAGCCTTAACTACTTACACAAAACTATTTTGTGCCCATGTGCATGAGCTAAATTCTCATGGCATCAGTTTGTGCCCTTGCGCATGACCTTGGCCATGGGTTCTTATTGCCAGGAATTATGCGTAAGATAAAATGTCAACCGTGCTTATAATGAAGCCAAAATTTAAAATTTTCCTATAAATAGACCATTTCCACTCCCATTTATTATGATCTGAATTTTACACAATTGAAAACTTTTCTAAGCATATTTTCAAACTTGAGAGCTCTTTTTGCTTCTTTTCTATTCAAATTCAACTTGTTCCTCATAAACTTTTAAAAACATAGATCTATGGCTCGATCTTAGCATTTTATGAATGATTTTAGAGGTTTTTTTTTATTAGATCATCATTAGCCTATTACAATTTATCAAACTAGTTTTAAATTGGTATGATCCATACTCCTTAATCTAAAATAGGAGGCACCTTGATTCATTAGAGGAGTTGAAGTGTGACATTGATTCTAAAGAGGAGAATAGAGTTCCTCATTCACGCCGTGGAGTTCAGTGAGGATTTTTATCATTGACGGGGGAAGGTTGCAAGGTCCATAATTAACTACACGAGAGATCTTCTGCGAGAGGTATCTCCTTTCCTTGTGTCAAACAACTTTTCACGTAGAAATGAAAATTGGAATGCGTTAAGATTTTTTTTTCCTTGGTGGGGTTTTTTACTCATAAACATTGTCATATGAATATTTGTTATTGTTTTCTATTCAATTGCACACATTTGATCACACACATCACTTAAATCTCACTTATATCTAGTGAATTGGCTTAAAATTGACTTAGGATGTGAATTATAGTTATTATCTCTAGATCTACCAAATTAAACTTGTTGTGTGACTAGTTCAAAACTTTTTGGACATTAATCAGTTGGATCGTGTTTTAGGTAATTTTAATTGGCTAGCAAAATCATTGAATTTTAAAAATTGACCATGAGATGTGATCAAACCTATTCACCTTCTCTAGCTTTGTTGTAGGTTATACATTTGCATTAATAACACACATCCTCAATTGGTATCAGGCCAACGTGAACTTATTTGTGCACTAATGTGCTTGAGTTGATCCTTCTATTTTTGTGTGCGTGTTTTGTTCATTTCTCATAGATCTTGTTTGCTTGTGAGTAGATATAAATCTTATAAGTTTGGTTGATTTTGTTCGTCTTAATTTTCATAATATTGATTTCCCTATTACTTTGGATTCTATTGAAAGGATAAAACATGTGAAATCTAAAAGGTAAAATAAGAAATTGAAATATTCTCATTTTTTCTATAAAGCTAAAGTCTATTGAAAACTCTTTAGTAAATATGATGAAATTGAAAATGTCAAATCCTTAAGTTAAAAGAATGAAGATTTGAATGATAAACTTATCAAAATGAATAGGTTGAATGTTAATTTAGATAATCAACTCAAACTCTATGAACAAGAAAAAGAATCTTTTAGAAAGTTTAAAATGACTAGTCAACTTACAAATGACAAGTTGAAATTGATTGAAAACGACAAGGGTGAGTTATTAGAATTGAATTGTGATTTGAAACAAGATGACCAAGCTTTGAGGTGTAAAATTATGATTCGAGAATATTGATAAGTTTAAAATAAATTATTTTAGAAAACCCATAGTTTTGAAACAAGATAAAAATGATCTACCTAATTAAAGTTATTGTGTGGTTAATACAAGAGTTTTCTCACGTTAATTAGTTAAATCATGTTTTAGGTACACTACACCAAAATGGGCAAATTGTCACCTTTCAGCCGGCCAGCCTTGTCAAGGTCATTGACCGTGATAAAAAAAACGCGTTTTATGTCACGGTCATTGACCTTGACACGACCGTGACAACCAATTGTCACGGTCATTGACCGTGACAATTCTTTAAATACTTGTCACGGTCAATGACCTTGACACGATCGTGACAATATTTGCAGCAAAAACCCTATCCCCTTCTTTTTTCCCGCCGTTCCCTCCCTCTCTCTCTCTCTCTCTCTCTCTCTCTCTCTCTCTCTCTCTCTCTCTCTCTCTCTACTTTCAGGTCGATTTCTTCTCTCTCTCTCTTTCTTCCATTTATATATATGTTTGTGTGTATATTTATGTGTGTATGTGTGTACGTGTGTGGGGGGTGGGGCAGGGCGGGGTGTGTGCGTGTGTATATGTATGTGTATGTATGTGTATATGTGTGTGTATGTGTGTGTATATATGTGTGTGGTGGTGTGTGGTGGGCGAGGGGGTGGTGGAGGGGGGCAGGGGGTGGGGTGGGGTGTGTGTGTAGGTGTGTGCGTATGTGTGTGGCGAGGATAGGGGGGCAGGGGGTGGGGGTGGGGCACCCATTTAATAACTTTTAAAATATTTGAAAAAAACATAATATTACATAATTGAAACGACATGGTATTGACGGAACTTACACATACGTTATAATATAGAATCTCGAGATAAAAAAATGTACAGTAAAACTCCAAATTGATACGAAATTAAAAAAAATAAAGGACGTGTTTGGAATAATGTACTGTGCTCTTACGTTGAAAATTATTAGATAGAAAAAGAAAAATATAAATTGAGATAACCTTAGAATCTAATTAGGCTAAAAATATAATGGCATCAACTAACGTATATACACAACACTAAAAGTAGAAATCAATTTTATAGATTTTTACTTTATAATTCAATATGGGTTATACTCCCACATAGTTCATCAACAAATATTGTAAGAACATTGTGAAAATAATAAACATCGGGAGGGGGGGGAGGGGGTGGGGGTGGGATGGGTTTTGAATATTATTTACATTTACATTTTTGGATATTATTTACATTCAAAATAAATAATTGATAATAGTTGGATAATAATTGATATTTTCATTCAAAATAAATATTTCATTCAAAAATATGGGATAATAATTGATATTTTCATTTAAATTGATAATAATTTTATCCATGAAATTAATTCAATTAGGTAAAACCCTAGATAATTTTTTAACAGAATTTGATAATATTATATAAAGTTTAGTAAATTCACAAAATGTTGCCAATTGTATGTTTTTAGGAATATCATTAGTTAGAATCCATACACATGCATGTTGTTAGAAAGTCTTAAATTTAATTCTCACTTTAATTTGTAGAATCTCTGTACTTGGTTGGATTTATCCCTTTATGATAATGAAATTTATGCTCCAATTATAATTATCTCATGTCATAATTTTATTAATAAACAATATATGTAGTTGTCACGGTCGTGGTGGGGGGAGGGGGTGGGGGTGAGGTGGGTGGGGGTGGGGTGTGTGTGTGTGTGTGTGTGTGCGCGTAGGTGTGCGTGGCGGGGGCAGGGGGTGGGGTGTGTGTGTAGGTGTGTGCGTATGTGTGTGGCGGGGGGAGGGGGTGGGGGTGGGGGTGGGGCACCCATTTAATAACTTTTAAAATATTTGAAAAAAATATAATATTACCAAATTGAAACGACATGGTATTGACGGAACTTACACATACGTTATAATATAGAATCTCAAGATAAAAAAATGTACACTAAAACTCCAAATTGATACGAAATTAAAAATAAAAATAAAAGACGTGTTTGGAATTATGTACTATGCTCTTACGTTGAAAATTATTAGATAGAAAAAGAAAAATATAAATTGAGATAACCTTAGAATCTAATTAGGCTAAAAATATAATGGCATCAACTAACATATATATACCACACTAAAAGTAGACATCAATTTTATAGATTTTTACTTTATAATTCAATATGGGTTATACTCCCACATAGTTCATCAACAAATATTGTAAGAACATTGTGAAAATAATAAACATCGGGAGGGGGGCAGGGCGTGGGGGTGGGGGTGGGAGTGGGATGGGTTTTGAATATTATTTACATTTACATTTTTGGATATTATTTACATTCAAAATAAATAATTGATAATAGTTGGATAATAATTGATATTTTCATTCAAAATAAATATTTCATTAAAAAATATTGGATAATAATTGATATTTTTATTTAAATTGATAATAATTTTATTCATGAAATTAATTCAATTGGGTAAAACCCTAGATAATTTTTTAACAGAATTTGATAATATTATATAAAGTTTAGTAAATTCACAAAATGTTGCCAATTGTATGTTTTTAGGAATATCATTAGTTAGAATCCATACACATGCATGTTTTTAGTAAGTCTTAAATTTAATTTTCACTTTAATTTGTAGAATCTCTGTACTTGGTTGGATTTATCCCTTTATGATAATGAAATTTAGGCTCCAATTATAATTATCTCATGTCATAATTTTATTGATAAACAATATATGTAGTTGTCACGGTCGTGGTGGGGGGAGGGGTGGGGGTGGGTGGGGGTGGGGTGTGTGTGTGTGTGTGTGTGCGTGGCAGGGGGAGGGGGGAGGGGCAGCGGGTGGGGTGGGATGTGTGTGTAGGTGTGTGCGTATGTGTGTGGCGGGGGGACGGGGGCAGGGGGTGGGGGTGGGGCACCAATTTAATAACTTTTAAAATATTTGAAAAAAATATAATATTACAAAATTGAAACGACATGGTATTGACGGAACTTACACATACGTTATAATATAGAATCTCAAGATAAAAAAATGTACAGTAAAACTCCAAATTGATACGAAATTAAAAATAAAATAAAATACGTGTTTGGAATTATGTACTATGCTCTTACGTTGAAAATTATTAGATAGAAAAAGAAAAATATAAATTGAGATAACCTTAGAATCTAATTAGGCTAAAAATATAATGGCATCAACTAACATATATACACAACACTAAAAGTAGACATCAATTTTATAGATTTTTACTTTATAATTCAATATGGGTTATACTCCCACATAGTTCATCAACAAATATTGTAAGAACATTGTGAAAATAATAAACATCGGGAGGGGGGCAGGGGGTGGGGGTGGGAGTGGGATGGGTTTTGAATATTATTTACATTTACATTTTTGGATATTATTTACATTCAAAATAAATAATTGATAATAGTTGGATAATAATTGATATTTTCATTCAAAATAAATATTTTATTCAAAAATATTGGATAATAATTGATATTTTCATTTAAATTGATAATAATTTTATTCATGAAATTAATTCAATTAGGTAAAACCCTAGATAATTTTTTAAAGAATTTGATATTATTATATAAAGTTTAGTAAATTCACAAAATGTTGCCAATTGTATGTTTTTAGGAATATCATTAGTTAGAATCCATACAAATGCATGTTGTTAGAAAGTCTTAAATTTAATTCTCACTTTAATTTGTAGAATCTCTGTACTTGGTTGGATTTATCCCTTTATGATAATGAAATTTATGCTCCAATTATAATTATCTCATGTCATAATTTTATTGATAAACAATATATGTAGTTGTCACGGTCGTGGTGGGAGAGGGGGTGGGGCTGGGGTGGTGTGTGTGTGTGTGTGTGCGCGTAGGTGTGCGTGTGTGCGTGGCGGGGGGTGGGGGGCAGGGGGTGGGGTGTATGTGTAGGTGTGTGCGTATGTGTGTGGCGGGGGGACGGGGGGAGGTGGTGGGGCACCCATTTAATAACTTTTAAAATATTTGAAAAAAATATAATATTATAAAATTGAAACGACATGGTATTGACGGAACTTACACATACGTTATAATATAGAATCTCAAGATAAAAAAAATGTACAGTAAAACTCCAAATTGATACGAAAAAAAATAAAAGTAAAGGACGTGTTTGGAATTATGTACTATGCTCTTACGTTGAAAATTATTATATAGAAAAAGAAAAATATAAATTGAGATAACCTTAGAATCTAATTAGGCTAAAAATATAATGGCATCAACTAACATATATACACAACACTAAAAGTAGACATCAATTTTATAGATTTTTACTTTATAATTCAATATGGTTTATACTCCCACATAGTTCATCAACAAATATTGTAAGAACATTGTGAAAATAATAAACATCGGGAGGGGGGCAGGGGGTGGGGGTGGGGGTGGGATGGGTTTTGAATATTATTTACGTTTACATTTTTGGATATTATTTACATTCAAAATAAATAATTGATAATAGTTGGATAATAATTGATATTTTCATTCAAAATAAATATTTCATTAAAAAATATTGGATAATAATTGATATTTTCATTTAAATTGATAATAATTTTATTCATGAAATTAATTCAATTAGGTAAAACCCTAGATAATTTTTTAACAGAATTTGATAATATTATATAAAGTTTAGTAAATTCACAAAATGTTGCCAATTGTATGTTTTTAGGAATATCATTAGTTAGAATCCATACACATGCATGTTGTTAGAAAGTCTTAAATTTAATTCTCACTTTAATTTGTAGAATCTCTGTACTTGGTTGGATTTATCCTTTTATGATAATGAAATTTATGCTCCAATTATAATTATCTCATGTAATAATTTTATTGATAAACAATATATGTAGTTGTCACGGTCGTGGTGGGGGGAGGGGGTGGGGGTGGGGTGGGGTGTGTGTGTGTGTGTGTGCGCGTAGGTGTGCATGTGTGCGTGGCGGGGGCAGGGGGTGGGGTGTGTGTGTAGGTGTGTGCGTATGTGTGTGGCGGGGGGAGGGGGTGGGGGTGGGGGTGGGGCACCCATTTAATAACTTTTAAAATATTTGAAAAAATATAATATTACCAAATTGAAACGACATGGTATTGACGGAACTTACACATACGTTATAATATAGAATCTCAAGATAAAAAAATGTACACTAAAACTCCAAATTGATACGAAATTAAAAAAAAATAAAAGACGTGTTTGGAATTATGTACTATGCTCTTACGTTGAAAATTATTAGATAGAAAAAGAAAAATATAAATTGAGATAACCTTAGAATCTAATTAGGCTAAAAATATAACGGCATCAACTAACATATATATACAACACTAAAAGTAGACATCAATTTTATAGATTTGTACTTTATAATTCAATATGGGTTATACTCCCACATAGTTCATCAACAAATATTGTAAGAACATTGTGAAAATAATAAACATCGGGAGGGGGGCAGGGGGTGGGGGTGGGGGTGGGAGTGGGATGGGTTTTGAATATTATTTACATTTACATTTTTGGATATTATTTACATTCAAAATAAATAATTGATAATAGTTGGATAATAATTGATATTTTCATTCAAAATAAATATTTCATTAAAAAATATTGGATAATAATTGATATTTTTATTTAAATTGATAATAATTTTATTCATGAAATTAATTCAATTAGGTAAAACCCTAGATAATTTTTTAACAGAATTTGATAATATTATATAAAGTTTAGTAAATTCACAAAATGTTGCCAATTGTATGTTTTTAGGAATATCATTAGTTAAAATCCATACACATGCATGTTTTTAGTAAGTCTTAAATTTAATTTTCACTTTAATTTGTAGAATCTCTGTACTTGGTTGGATTTATCCCTTTATGATAATGAAATTTAGGCTCCAATTATAATTATCTCATGTCATAATTTTATTGATAAACAATATATGTAGTTGTCACGGTCGTGGTGGGGGGAGGGGTGGGGGTGGGTGGGGGTGGTGTGTGTGTGTGTGTGTGTGTGTGTGTGTGTGTGTGTGTGTGTGTGTGTGCGTGGCAGGGGGAGGGGGAGGGGGGAGGGGCAGGGGGTGGGGTGGGATGTGTGTGTAGGTGTGTGCGTATGTGTGTGGCGGGGGGACGGGGGCAGGGGGTGGGGGTGGTGCACCCATTTAATAACTTTTAAAATATTTGAAAAAAATATAATATTACAAAATTGAAACGACATGGTATTGATGGAACTTACACATACGTTATAATATAGAATCTCAAGATAAAAAAATGTACAGTAAAACTCCAAATTGATACGAAATTAAAAATAAAATAAAATACGTGTTTGGAATTATGTACTATGCTCTTACGTTGAAAATTATTAGATAGAAAAGGAAAAATATAAATTGAGATAACCTTAGAATCTAATTAGGCTAAAAATATAATGGCATCAACTAACATATATACACAACACTAAAAGTAGACATCAATTTTATAGATTTTTACTTTATAATTCAATATGGGTTATACTCCCACATAGTTCATCAACAAATATTGTAAGAACATTGTGAAAATAATAAACATCGGGAGGGGGGCAGGGGGTGGGGGTGGGAGTGGGATGGGTTTTGAATATTATTTACATTTACATTTTTGGATATTATTTACATTCAAAATAAATAATTGATAATAGTTGGATAATAATTGATATTTTCATTCAAAATAAATATTTCATTCAAAAATATTGGATAATAATTGATATTTTCATTTAAATTGATAATAATTTTATTCATGAAATTAATTCAATTAGGTAAAACCCTAGATAATTTTTTAAAGAATTTGATATTATTATATAAAGTTTAGTAAATTCACAAAATGTTGCCAATTGTATGTTTTTAGGAATATCATTAGTTAGAATCCATACAAATGCATGTTGTTAGAAAGTCTTAAATTTAATTCTCACTTTAATTTGTAGAATCTCTGTACTTGGTTGGATTTATCCCTTTATGATAATGAAATTTATGCTCCAATTATAATTATCTCATGTCATAATTTTATTGATAAACAATATATGTAGTTGTCACGGTCGTGGTGGGGGGAGGGGGATGGGGTGGGGGTGGGGTGGGGTGGGGGTGGTGTGTGTGTGTGTGTGTGCGCGTAGGTGTGCGTGTGTGCGTGGCAGGGGGAGGGGGACAGGGGTGGGGTGGGGTGTGTGTGTAGGTGTGTGCGTATGTGTGTGGCGGGGGGACGGGGGCAGGTGGTGGGGCACCCATTTTATAACTTTTAAAATTTTTGAAAAAAATAAAATATTATAAAATTGAAACGACATGGTATTGACGGAACTTACACATACGTTATAATATAGAATCTCAAGATAAAAAAAATGTACAGTAAAACTCCAAATTGATACGAAAAAAAATAAAAGTAAAGGACGTGTTTGGAATTATGTACTATGCTCTTACGTTGAAAATTATTAGGTAGAAAAAGAAAAATATAAATTGAGATAACCTTAGAATCTAATTAGGCTAAAAATATAATGGCATCAACTAACATATATACACAACACTAAAAGTAGACATCAATTTTATAGATTTTTGGTTTATAATTCAATATGGGTTATACTCCCACATAGTTCATCAACAAATATTGTAAGAACACTGTGAAAATAATAAACATCGGGAGGGGGGCAGGGGGTGGGGGTGGGGGTGGGATGGGTTTTGAATATTATTTACGTTTACATTTTTGGATATTATTTACATTCAAAATAAATAATTGATAATAGTTGGATAATAATTGATATTTTCATTCAAAATAAATATTTCATTAAAAAATATTGGATAATAATTGATATTTCATTTAAATTGATAATAATTTTATTCATGAAATTAATTCAATTAGGTAAAACCCTAGATAATTTTTTAACAGAATTTGATAATATTATATAAAGTTTAGTAAATTCACAAAATGTTGCCAATTGTATGTTTTTAGAAATATCATTAGTTAGAATCCATACACATGCATGTTGTTAGAAAGTCTTAAATTTAATTCTCACTTTAATTTGTAGAATCTCTGTACTTGGTTGGATTTATCCTTTTATGATAATGAAATTTATGCTCCAATTATAATTATCTCATGTAATAATTTTATTGATAAACAATATATGTAGTTGTCACGGTCGTGGTGGGGGGAGGGGGTGGAGGTGGGGGTGGGGGTTGGGGTGGGGTGTGTGTGTGTGTGCGCGCGTAGGTGTGCGTGTGTGCGTGGCGGGGGCAGGGGGTGGGGTGTGTGTGTAGGTGTGTGCATATGTGTGTGGCGGGGGGAGGGGGTGGGGGTGGGGGTGGGGCACCCATTTAATAACTTTTAAAATATTTGAAAAAAATATAATATTACCAAATTGAAACGGCATGGTATTGACGGAACTTACACATACGTTATAATATAGAATCTCAAGATAAAAAAATGTACACTAAAACTCCAAATTGATGCGAAATTAAAAATAAAAAATAAAAGACGTGTTTGGAATTATGTATTATGCTCTTACGTTGAAAATTATTAGATAGAAAAAGAAAAATATAAATTGAGATAACCTTAGAATCTAATTAGGCTAAAAATATAATGGCATCAACTAACATATATATACAACACTAAAAGTAGACATCAATTTTATAGATTTTTACTTTATAATTCAATATGGGTTATACTCTCACATAGTTCATCAACAAATATTGTAAGAACATTGTGAAAATAATAAACACCGGGAGGGGGGCAGGGGGTGGGGGTGGGGGTGGGAGTGGGATGGGTTTTGAATATTATTTACATTTACATTTTTGGATATTATTTACATTCAAAATAAATAATTGATAATAGTTGGATAATAATTGATATTTTCATTCAAAATAAATATTTCATTAAAAAATATTGGATAATAATTGATATTTTTATTTAAATTGATAATAATTTTATTCATGAAATTAATTCAATTAGGTAAAACCCTAGATAATTTTTTAACAGAATTTGATAATATTATATAAAGTTTAGTAAATTCACAAAATGTTGCCAATTGTATGTTTTTAGGAATATCATTAGTTAGAATCCATACACATGCATGTTTTTAGTAAGTCTTAAATTTAATTTTCACTTTAATTTGTAGAATCTCTGTACTTGGTTGGATTTATCCCTTTATGATAATGAAATTTAGGCTCCTATTATAATTATCTCATGTCATAATTTTATTGATAAACAATATATGTAGTTGTCACGGTCGTGGTGGGGGGAGGGGTGGGGGTGGGTGGGGGTGGGGTGTGTGCGTGTGTGTGTGTGTGTGTGTGTGTGTGTGTGCGTGGCAGGGGGAGGGGGGAGGGGGGAGGGGCAGGGGTGGGGTGGGATGTGTGTGTAGGTGTGTGCGTATGTGTGTGGCGGGGGGACGGGGGCAGGGGGTGGGGGTGGGGCACCCATTTAATAACTTTTAAAATATTTGAAAAAAATATAATATTACAAAATTGAAACGACATGGTATTGACGGAACTTACACATACGTTATAATATAGAATCTCAAGATAAAAAAATGTACAGTAAAACTCCAAATTGATACGAAATTAAAAATAAAATAAAATACGTGTTTGGAATTATGTACTATGCTCTTACGTTGAAAATTATTAGATAGAAAAAGAAAAATATAAATTGAGATAACCTTAGAATCTAATTAGGCTAAAAATATAATGGCATCAACTAACATATATACACAACACTAAAAGTAGACATCAATTTTATAGATTTTTACTTTATAATTCAATATGGGTTATACTCCCACATAGTTCATCAACAAATATTGTAAGAACATTGTGAAAATAATAAACATCGGGAGGGGGGCAGGGGGTGGGGGTGGGAGTGGGATGGGTTTTGAATATTATTTACATTTACATTTTTGGATATTATTTACATTCAAAATAAATAATTGATAATAGTTGGATAATAATTGATATTTTCATTCAAAATAAATATTTCATTCAAAAATATTGGATAATAATTGATATTTTCATTTAAATTGATAATAATTTTATTTATGAAATTAATTCAATTAGGTAAAACCCTAGATAATTTTTTAAAGAATTTGATATTATTATATAAAGTTTAGTAAATTCACAAAATGTTGCCAATTGTATGTTTTTAGGAATATCATTAGTTAGAATCCATACAAATGCATGTTGTTAGAAAGTCTTAAATTTAATTCTCACTTTAATTTGTAGAATCTCTGTACTTGGTTGGATTTATCCCTTTATGATAATGAAATTTATGCTCCAATTATAATTATCTCATGTCATAATTTTATTGATAAACAATATATGTAGTTGTCACGGTCGTGGTGGAGGGAGGGGGATGGGGTGGGGGTGGGGTGGGTGGGGGTGGTGTGTGTGTGTGTGTGTGCGCGTAGGTGTGCGTGGCAGGGGGAGGGGGGCAGGGGGTGGGGTGGGGTGTGTGTGTAGGTGTGTGCGTATGTGTGTGGCGGGGGGACGGGGGGAGGTGGTGGGGCACCCATTTAATAACTTTTAAAATATTTGAAAAAAATAAAATATTATAAAATTGAAACGACATGGTATTGACGGAACTTACACATACGTTATAATATAGAATCTCAAGATAAAAAAAATGTACAGTAAAACTCCAAATTGATACGAAAAAAAATAAAAGTAAAGGACGTGTTTGGAATTATGTACTATGCTTTTACGTTGAAAATTATTAGGTAGAAAAAGAAAAATATAAATTGAGATAACCTTAGAATCTAATTAGGCTAAAAATATAATGGCATCAACTAACATATATACACAACACTAAAAGTAGACATCAATTTTATAGATTTTTACTTTATAATTCAATATGGGTTATACTCCCACATAGTTCATCAACAAATATTGTAAGAACATTGTGAAAATAATAAACATCGGGAGGGGGGCAGGGGGTGGGGGTGGGGGTGGGATGGGTTTTGAATATTATTTACGTTTACATTTTTGGATATTATTTACATTCAAAATAAATAATTGATAATAGTTGGATAATAATTGATATTTTCATTCAAAATAAATATTTCATTAAAAAATATTGGATAATAATTGATACTTTCATTTAAATTGATAATAATTGTATTCATGAAATTAATTCAATTAGGTAAAACCCTAGATAATTTTTTAACAGAATTTGATAATATTATATAAAGTTTAGTAAATTCACAAAATGTTGCCAATTGTATGTTTTTAGGAATATCATTAGTTAGAATCCATACACATGCATGTTGTTAGAAAGTCTTAAATTTAATTCTCACTTTAATTTGTAGAATCTCTGTACTTGGTTGGATTTATCCTTTTATGATAATGAAATTTATGCTCCAATTATAATTATCTCATGTAATAATTTTATTGATAAACAATATATGTAGTTGTCACGGTCGTGGTGGGGGAGGGGGTGGGGCTGGGGTGGTGTGTGTGTGTGTGTGTGCGCGTAGGTGTGCGTGTGTGCGTGGCGGGGGGTGGGGTGTGTGTGTAGGTGTGTGCGTATGTGTGTGGCGGGGGGAGGGGGTGGGGGTGGGGGTGGGGCACCCATTTAATAACTTTTAAAATATTTGAAAAAAATATAATATTACCAAATTGAAACGACATGGTATTGACGGAACTTACACATACGTTATAATATAGAATCTCAAGATAAAAAAATGTACACTAAAACTCCAAATTGATACGAAATTAAAAAAAAAATAAAAGACGTGTTTGGAATTATGTACTATGCTCTTACGTTGAAAATTATTAGATAGAAAAAGAAAAATATAAATTGAGATAACCTTAGAATCTAATTAGGCTAAAAATATAATGGCATCAACTAACATATATATACAACACTAAAAGTAGACATCAATTTTATAGATTTTTACTTTATAATTCAATATGGGTTATACTCCCACATAGTTCATCAACAAATATTGTAAGAACATTGTGAAAATAATAAACATCGGGAGGGGGGCAGGGGGTGGGGGTGGGAGTGGGATGGGTTTTGAATATTATTTACATTTACATTTTTGGATATTATTTACATTCAAAATAAATAATTGATAATAGTTGGATAATAATTGATATTTTCATTCAAAATAAATATTTCATTAAAAAATATTGGATAATAATTGATATTTTTATTTAAATTGATAATAATTTTATTCATGAAATTAATTCAATTAGGTAAAACCCTAGATAATTTTTTAACAGAATTTGATAATATTATATAAAGTTTAGTAAATTCACAAAATGTTGCCAATTGTATGTTTTTAGGAATATCATTAGTTAGAATCCATACACATGCATGTTTTTAGTAAGTCTTAAATTTAATTTTCACTTTAATTTGTAGAATCTCTGTACTTGGTTGGATTTATCCCTTTATGATAATGAAATTTATGCTCCAATTATAATTATCTCATGTCATAATTTTATTGATAAACAATATATGTAGTTGTCACGGTCGTGGTGGGGGGACGGGGTGGTGTGTGTGTGTGTGTGTGCGCGTAGGTGTGCGTGTGTGCGTGGCGGGGGCAGGGGGTGGGGTGTGTGTGTAGGTGTGTGCGTATGTGTGTGGCGGGGGAAGGGGGTGGGGGTGGGGGTGGGGCACCCATTTAATAACTTTTAAAATATTTGAAAAAAATATAATATTATAAAATTGAAACGACATGGTATTGACGGAAATTACACATACGTTATAATATAGAATCTCAAGATAAAAAAATGTACAGTAAAACTCCAAATTGATACGAAAAAAATAAAAATAAAGGACGTGTTTGGAATTATGTACTATGCTCTTACGTTGAAAATTATTAGATAGAAAAAGAAAAATATAAATTGAGATAACCTTAGAATCTAATTAGGCTAAAAATATAATGGCATCAACTAACATATATACACAACACTAAAAGTAGACATCAATTTTATAGATTTTTACTTTATAATTCAATATGGGTTATACTCCCACATAGTTCATCAACAAATATTGTAAGAACATTGTGAAAATAATAAACATCGGGAGGAGGGCAGGGGGTGGGGGTGGGGGTGGGATGGGTTTTGAATATTATTTACATTTACATTTTTGGATATTATTTACATTCAAAATAAATAATTGATAATAGTTGGATAATAATTGATATTTTCATTCAAAATAAATATTTCATTCAAAAATATTGGATAATAATTGATATTTTCATTTAAATTGATAATAATTTTATTCATGAAATTAGTTCAATTCGGTAAAACCCTAGATAATTTTTTAACAGAATTTGATAATATTATATAAAGTTTAGTAAATTCACAAAATGTTTCCAATTGTATGTTTTTAGGAATATCATTAGTTAGAATCCATACACATGCATGTTGTTAGAAAGCCTTAAATTTAATTCTCACTTTAATTTGTAGAATCTCTGTACTTGGTTGGATTTATCCCTTTATGATAATGAAATTTATTCTCCAATTATAATTATCTCATGTCATAATTTTATTGATAAACAATATATGTAGTTGTCACGGTCGTGGTGGGGGGAGGGGGTGGGGGTGGGGTGGGTGGGGGTGGTGTGTGTGTGTGTGTTTGTGTGTGTGTGTGTGTGTGTGTGTGCGCGTGGTAGGGGGAGGGCGGCAGGGGGTGGGGTAGGGTGTGTGTGTAGGTGTGTGCGTATGTGTGTGGCGGGGGGACGGGGGCAGGTGGTGGGGCACCCATTTAATAACTTTTAAAATATTTGAAAAAAATATAATATTATAAAAGTGAAACGACATGGTATTGACGGAACTTACACATACGTTATAATATAGAATCTCAAGATAAAAAAATGTACAGTAAAACTCCAAATTGATATGAAAAAAAATAAAGGACGTGTTTGGAATTATGTACTATGCTCTTACGTTGAAAATTATTAGATAGAAAAAAAAAATATAAATTGAGATAACCTTAGAATCTAATTAGGCTAAAAATATAATGGCATCAACTAACATATATACACAACACTAAAAGTAGACATCAATTTTATTGATTTTTATTTATAATTCAATATGGGTTATACTCCCACATAGTTCATCAACAAATATTGTAAGAACATTGTGAAAATAATAAACATCGGGAGAGGGGCAGAGGGTGGGGGTGGGGGTGGGATGGGTTTTGAATATTATTTACATTTACATTTTTGGATATTATTTACATTCAAAATAAATAATTGATAATAGTTGTATAATAATTGATATTTTCATTCAAAATAAATATTTCATTCAAAAATATTGGATAATAATTGATATTTTCATTTAAATTGATCATAATTTTATTCGTGAAATTAGTTCAATTAGGTAAAACCCTAGATAATTTTTTAACAGAATTAGATAATATTATATAAAGTTTAGTAAATTCACAAAATGTTGCCAATTGTATGTTTTTAGGAATATCATTAGTTAGAATCCATACAAATGCATGTTGTTAGAAAGCCTTAAATTTAATTCTCATTTTAATTTGTAGAATCTCTGTACTTGGTTGGATATATCCCTTTATGATAATGAAACTTATGCTCCAATTATAATTATCTCATGTCATAATTTTATTGATAAACAATATATGTAGTTGTCACGGTCGTGGTGGGGGAGGGGGTGGGGGTGTGTGGAGGTGGGGTGTGTGTGTGTGTGCGTAGGTGTGCGTGTGTGCGTGATAGGGGGAGGGGGTGGGGTGGGGTGTGTGTGTAGGTGTGTGCGTATGTGTGTGGCGGGGGGACGGGGGCAGGGGGTGGGGCACCCATTTAATAACTTTTAAAATATTTGAAAAAAATATAATATTATAAAATTGAAACGACATGGTATTGACGGAACTTACGCATACGTTATAATATAGAATCTCAAGATAAAAAAATGTACAGTAAAATTCCAAATTGATACGAAAAAAAATAAAACTAAAGGACGTGTTTGGAATTATGTACTATGCTCTTACGTTGAAAATTATTAGATAGAAAAAGAAAAGTATAAATTGAGATAACCTTAGAATCTAATTAGGCTAAAAATATAATGACATCAACTAACATATATACACAACACTAAAAGTAGACATCAATTTTATAGATTTTTACTTTATAATTCAATATGGGTTATACTCCCACATAGTTCATCAACAAATATTGTAAGAACATTGTGAAAATAATAAACATCGGGAGGGGGGCAGGGGGTGGGGGTGGGGGTGGGATGGGTTTTGAATATTATTTACATTTACATTTTTGGATATTATTTACATTCAAAATAAATAATTGATAATAGTTGGATAATAATTGATATTTTCATTCTAAATAAATATTTCATTCAAAAATATTGGATAATAATTGATATTTTCATTTAAATTGATAATAATTTTATTCATGAAATTAGTTCAATTAGGTAAAACCCTGGATAATTTTTTAACAGAATTTGATAATATTATATAAAGTTTAGTAAATTCACAAAATGTTGCCAATTGTATGTTTTTAGGAATATCATTAGTTAGAATCCATACACATGCATGTTGTTAGAAAGCCTTAAATTTAATTCTCACTTTAATTTGTAGAATCTTTGTACTTGGTTGGATTTATCCCTTTATGATAATGTAATTTATTCTCCAATTATAATTATCTCATGTCATAATTTTATTGATAAACAATATATGTAGTTGTCACGGTCGTGGTGGGGGGAGGGGGTGGGGTGGGTGGGGCGAGGGGTGTGTGTGTGTGTGCGTAGGTGTGCGTGGCGGGGGGAATGGGGAGGGGGAGGGGGCAGGGGCACCCATTTAATAACTTTTAAAATATTTGAAAAAAATATAATATTATAAAATTGAAATGACATGGTATTGACGGAACTTACACATACGTTATAATATAGAATCTTAAGATAAAAAAATGTACAATAAAACTCCAAATTGATACGAAATTAAAAAAAAATAAAGGACATGTTTGGAATTATGTACTATGCTCTTACGCTGAAAATTATAAGATAGAAAAAGAAAAATATAAATTGAGATAACTTTAGAATCTAATTAGGCTAAAAATATAATGGCATCAACTAACATATATACACAACACTAAAAGTAGACATCAATTTTATAGATTTTTACTGTATAATTCAATATGGGTTATACTCCCACATAGTTCATCAACAAATATTGTAAGAACATTGTGAAAATAATAAACATCGGGAGGGGGGCAAGGGGTGGGGGTGGGGGTGGATGGGGTTTTGAATATTATTTACATTTACATTTTTGGATATTATTTACATTCAAAATAAATAATTGATAATAGTTGGTTAATAATTGGATAATAATTGATATTTTCATTCAAAATAAATATTTCATTCAAAAATATTGGATAATAATTGATATTTTCATTTAAATTGATAATAATTTTATTCATGAAATTAATTCAATTAGGTAAAACCCTAGATAATTTTTTAACCGAATTTGATAATATTATTTTTTTTACAAGTGGGGGTGTGTGTATGTGTACTATTAACATTTTTTTTATCTGTACTAATAACATTTTTTTTACAGCAAAAATGTCTCCTTCAGATATTAAGGCGAAGATGATGATGCTGTTTATGATGATGTCGTTTGGGTTCGGTGGTAGCGGAGGCGACGAGGGCTCCTTCGCCCCTAGGCTCCCCAAACATGGAAAATTTGGGATTACCGTCGAGAAAAGTCAGAGCTATTAGCGAGATCCCTCGAGCTGCTAAAGACGGTCATCGCCCCGGAGTTTATGAGTTGGAAGGAGGTGCCATATGAGCTCAAGTTAGCTGTTTGGGAGGCACTACAGATAATATATTTATATTTATATTTATATGAATATTTCAATTTCAATTTCAATTTCAATTGCAATTTCAATTTCAATTTCATATTTATATTTATATTTATATTTATATTTATTCGCAACTAACATTGTATTTGTTGGACAGGAACAATTCAACTTGGATCCAAAGCTACGCGATTCCGTCTTGGAGCAGTTGAGGGAGCAACACAAGACGTGGAAGAAAAATATGCGGACACGGTACTGTAATACCCCGTATTTTTGTGATATTTATTTATGGGATTAATTAAATTAAATGCGTAGTAATTGGAAATTAATCCGGATTAAAATACTAGCGAGATGCGAGTTGGTATTTGAATATAATGTGCATATAAGATTATATATGAATATTGAAGTATGAAATTTGTCGTGAGATTGAAATACGGCAAGTTGGAAAATTTTATTAAGACGCGCGTGACAGTCGCGTCAGGAATACAATTATTTGAATTAAAAAGTAAATTTTATTTTTATCACCCGTATGGTCATTTTGAGTACTCCAACGTGTTCGGAAGGGTCGAAATAGTCAGAAAACACTAGCCGGGGGTTAAGTTTGGGTCCCGGGGCATTATTGGGCCATACCGGTAACTTATAAGGGCATTTTGGTAATTTCGGAAATTGGGTAATTAAAACCCACGAAAATTAGAGTTAAAAATCTGACTTAGTATTAACCCACTAATCCATTTCCAACCCCAATTTAGGTAGTGGGCTACGGGAGAAGTTAGAAACTTTATATCTTGGCAAAAACCAACCCCACCTCCATTAACACCTTGAGAAGAACTTGTAGAGAGGGAGAGAAAGAGAAGGATTCTGCAGAGAGAGAGAGAAGGCAATTCAACCTTCAAGATTCAACCTCAAATTCAGAGATTCGAATAAGGCAAGTGGTTTAATTCCAATTAATTTCAGAAACTGTTTCTTCCATGCGTAGGAATTTGTTATAATCATATTTGTTTGGGAGTTAGATGAAAACCCCATTAAATTTGGAACTAGAATATTACATATTGATGAGGAATTGCATGTAGAATTATATGTAGGCGATTATTCTGATGTTAATAATATCTTGGATGAAACAAAAACGGATTTTATTAGGCTCATTGATAATTTATAAATGTTAGGGTTCATGTTCATGTTCATATAAATTGGGGATAAATAAACGGATTTGAAGATTTGATGATGTTTAAGATGAGTTGAACCTATATAAACGTTTGATTATGACCTATGAAAGCTTAGTACGAATTAGGAACCTTAAAATGATGTTGGGACGATTTTATGTGAGATTAGGAGTGAAGAAAAATTGGGAAAAACGAGATAGAAATTTCTGGGCTCGAATCTGGCCACTCGTTAGAAGACCTGCCCAGGTCGTTCGAACGAGCTCGTTCGAACGAGTTGAAAGTTTGGGTTCTAACGAGAGGGATGTTCGTTCTAAGACTTTCGTTCGAATGAGATCTCGTTAGAAGGCCCAGTTCGTTCGAACGAACTCTCGTTCGAACAGCCTCGTTCGAACGAGACTTCGAACGAGTTGACAGTTTAGGCTTTTTAGCCTGTTTTGATCCCGAGTGTTCCGTAACCTTGTGTATACGTAGAGATAACCTTCCCTTGATGATTAATTGTTACATTTGGGATGTTTGGGATATAATGAGGAGTCAAACCTAGAAGTGTAGTTTGAACCTAGGGGAAAATATGAAGTAGGACGTGAGTGTCTATTACGTTGCGAGAACTATCGACGGCCTAATTTATTATATTAATCGGGAACATATAAATTGTGTAGTATTATATGTCGGTACAAAAATGAGAAGTGTACCTCCAATATATTATGGTAATTACTAAGAGGTGTGCATACTTAGTATATGTATTGATTTTATGTGTATGACATACCAACCATACTTGCTATCACGGGAGGTTTACGTTCTCTTAGGGCCTTCTAATCCTTGTGTTGCCCGGATTTAGATTGGTTAACTCGATGAACATAGGTCAGAGAAGGACTTATTGGGATGTTAATAAGTCTGCTGATCGTGGGAGCGCAGGTATGTGCGTGACCCATGTGATGTGACTATGTTCGCCTCCATTATTTGTGATGTTGTTATCTGAGAATGATTCCTGAGAGATTCGGAATGCGTGATCCTTATGTACGTGATGTACCGGGATGGATAGCAGAGTATGTGTGCACCGCAGCTTAGTCTCGGGGTGCTTGTATTGCATATTTATGATGTGAATAATATACACTTAATTAATGGGAACTTTCATGTTAATATTGTGAATAATATTATGGTAATGTTTTGAGAAAACAAAACGGGTTAATTGATAGTGAATGGTATTACTAATTGAGAATCTGAGTTTAAGTAAAGCGCTCTATTTATTTGATAACGCTAGATTGTAATATGGGAATCGAGTAGTAAGGGGTAGAACTTATTACGATTTGGTTAGATATGGATATCTTATAGATGGGTACGGTACGTTAGGAGTGCACATGTAGTCGAGAGGTGAGAATTTCATGTGAGTGCACGTCCTAACATGTACTTTGCATTTAATATTTTAATGTTATTAAAACACTTGCTGCTTTTAAAATGATTTCCACTTTCGGGCTCTGACCCATTTGCTTTCAAATCTATTTTTGTAAAAACCATTTTAGGTGCCCAGCCACAAGGACACCATGCTTAGGATCCTCATTCAGGTGACGAGGTGTAGCTGTTTGTGGAAGTTACAGGACTTTGCTTGTAGACGCTTCATCTATCTTGACTCTATATTCAGCACTTATCAGTTGTAGGGCATGTCGCCCATTTCTTTTAGAGACGTTTCATTTATTTCAGTTATTCAGACTTCTGGCATGTAATTATTCAGGATTCAGATTTGTCGTATTATTTTTCAGTTGTGGGATTGTTGTGAGGAGTTTTCCTCCGGATTTATATTTATGTTGTCGGTTATTCATTACTTCATTATAGTGAATGGTTGTTATTCTTTCATTACTCTTTTACTGCATGTTAATCAGACTTAACTTAAAATTTGGCACTTACTTTTTAAATACTAGGTGGTTAGTAATTATTAACATGTTTTCGACAGTGATGCTATTACCTGAACCAACTTGGCATTTTGAATTAATTTAATAAATGAGTAGCTACCCGGTAATTAATTTGTCGGGGTGTCACAGGTACTTTGGGAAAACACGAGAGTCCATTATACAATGGCGCAGATCCGTCCCGCCCAAGGAGCCGATCTCATTGGCACAATGGCAAAAGTTCATTGACAATGAGATCGAGGATCGACAATTGGCATCTCGCCAATCGGGGAGGGAAAATCAGGCAAAAAAGATGGACGTGCACTACTCCGGCCGGACCTCTTACACTGAGGTGGAGCATAGGATACAGGTAAGATTTAATTTATCTATAACAACAAAAATATATTATTCTTCATTATTTTACTTTGCGGGGCCGATACTAATTTTACTTTACTTTATTTTATTTCAGGGGGTAGGGAGTGGGCCAGGGGGTAAGCCACATAGGCTCGATACTTATATGGCTCTTCGGATGAAGAAGGGAAAGGACAAGGAGGTGTCCCCGAGCGTCGCGGCCACGATTGTAAGTAATCCGACAGTTTAATTATTGTTAATTACGTTATAATTTTTTAGTTTACTTATTTTACTAATCATGTGCTTTTTGTCGTTTCAGGCAAAGCTTAAGGAAGTGCATGAGTCGCAGTCTGATGCCGACAAGGCATCTTTGTCCACAGACGCACTCAGCCAAGTGCTTGGCTCTGATCGCAAGGGGAGGAAAAAGGGAGTGAGCTCGCGGGTGGCCAAATCTAGGATCATCGGACTGGAGACGAGCGACACCGGGTTGGCTCGAACGGTGAATTCACACGACGCGAAGCTGTCCCGTTTGGAGGTGACGGTCCAAGATATGTACGCATTCATGAAGCGTACGTTGGGTGGAGACCGTAAAGGGAAAGGGAAAGGGAAAGGGAAAGGGAAGGATAAGGAGGAGGCGATGGAGGAGGAGGTGCGGGAGGACGCGACGCAGGATGACGAGGCGCAGGATGACGAGGATGTGGACCTCGCTGCTTCATCACCGACATGTTTGTACTTCGATGATCCACTTCCCTATTTATCGCCCTTCAACAGACCATTGTCGACACTTGGTTGGCCGAGTGTGTTCATATTGGACGTATTTGATGGCCAGCGGATAGGGCGGGGGTTGAGGGACCCGAATATCGTCGAGGGTGGAATAGTCCATGGACGTGTGCTTCAAGAGATGGAGTCCAGGGTGCTCGTCACGCATGTCATACCCGGGAAGGAGAACTCCCTATTGTGGTTGTGCGAACAATGCGGCATGACGTATATTCGTGGGTGCGTCAATTCGTATGTCGTGTGGCTTACTCACCTCCTCAGTTTTATCCAAGACATGTAGTAACATTATTTTTAAGTTTGTCCATTTTAATTATATTTGGATTATATCGTCATGTATATTATTTTTACTTTGAATATTTGGATTATATCTTCATGAATATATATTTGCATTATCTTTAGTTTATGTTGGATATATGATGTTTGGAACAGGTACAACGTTGCTATAACAGGTACAAATATACTGCTGGGCAGTGGTAGTGGCCATACTGCCCAATAGATTTTTTTTAAATTCTGCCCAGAATTGTCACGGTCATTGACCATGACAAGCCCTTGATAAAAGTTATCACGGACGTGTCACGGTCAATGACCATGACAATTCTGGGCAAGAGGGGTCACGGCTTTGTCACGGTTTATAACCGTGGCAAACGTGTCACGGTTGATGATGCTGTGATTTAGCATCACCGGATAGGTGATAATGAGCTCAAACAGTAGTAGCCATGGCAGCCATAGAGATGTATAAGTGTATGAGTATGTAAGTATGTTAGTGTAGAAGGAGATGAGTATAAGAGGAATTAAGACAATGATGTATAGTGGTTCAGCCAATTTGGCCTACATCCACTGTAAGTGTGTGATCCACTAAGTATGGGCACTAATGGCCTTGGATACAATGCACATAAGCTCTCTCTCTCTTTACTGTGTGTACAAGCAGAGTTTTAGCTAGGGTTGCAATAATCTGATCCCCTGTAGGGTTGTAGGTGACAAGTATATATAGGTCTTGGGGGGTGTAGTGTACCCCCAAGTAAGCATGGTGCATGTGAATGATGATCTAACCAATCCCCTGTTGACACCTGTAGATGCCAAATGATGACATAATATTCCCTCACGTGAGGGTGTGATTCGGTTATAACGGTCTGCCACGTGTCATATGAGCCTGACGCGCACTGTTCCACGCGTGTCCCAAACCACGCGCTGTCATGATGTCACCCTCAGCCTATGAGCCGAGGCCGAGGGCAAAGTTTCTTCCGGTAGTGAGTCTGGCTTGATTCTGGCCTCGTACTGTCGTACCCTCGTAGGGTCTTCCGGAGCCTGGGGAAGGGTCGGCCCCTCGTAGGGTCGTCTGGACCCTGGTGGAGGGTCGGCCCCTTGTAGGGTCGTCTGGGCCTGGTGGAGGCCAGCTGGAGCCTGGTGAAGGGTCGGCCCCTCGTAGGGTCGTCCGTATTGGAGGTGATCCTTGTCCAGACCGAGGGTATAAACGGGTATATCAATCACCCCCCAGCCCTTAGCCATAGGTGTCATTGAGATGGCTGAGGGATAATGCTGAAATTCAGATGCGTGTACGATCAGTTAGGTGAGTGACACCTGGGCAGGTACTCATTGCTGTTCCAGTTTCCAAGGCAGGGCGGCTGCGCAGTGCACTTGGGGTCTTGTGCCCTAATTATACCTTTCTTTGGTAAATGGGTCCACTCATTACCAAAGTACTTAAGAGATTTTCAAACTCTCTCTCTTCATCTTCTTCTTCTTCACGCCCAAGATTATTCTCTCTCTAGAACCAGTTTCCACCACCATTTTCAGCCTTCAAACCTTCAGGTCCTAGCAGCGTTCTTGCCCTTCTCCTCATCAGGTAACCTTTTTCTCCTCTTGCCTTCTTTTGTCTTCATTTCTGTCTATTTTTTAGGGTCGTAGGTCGTCTGGTTCTTAGAGTTCCCCCATAGCTTTTTCCGGTGTCTTCTCCGGTCACTGGTTCTTCGAACGTTCTTGACGAAAAACGTTTTAGTTCTTTTGGTTTAATCCAGAAGTCAAACCTGGTCAATCCCCCAAGTGTTTGTAGTTGAATTGGCCAAGTCTAGTGTAATTTCTCCAAGTGCAGGGTCTTCCCTTTAATGCTTAGGAGGCTTTATAGCTTAGTGTCTGAATTCCCACCCTTGAGAGAAAAACTTTTTGCCGAGATCAGACGAATAGAGGAAGAGGAAGAGAGGAGACGAGGGGCTGACCCCAATTGGGTACGACCCATCTTTCCCATTCCTCTTGCCACCATAAGACCATCTGAACCCTCTGAGTCTTGTGGGTCGTCATCTCGTCCGGCCGATACTCCCAAACCAAGTGAAATGGACGAGAGAAACTCCTCTCCAACTGGTGCTGGAACTTCTGGTAGAAGGGACTCACCTGACCATAGCCCAGGACGAGAGACTGAGGGTACAATCCCCTCTGAGGCTGTCCCTGTGACAACCCTATCTCCCAACGCCTTCCAAGTGGCTTTTCCTCAGGGTCCTCCTGCAGGTGATGAGGAGGACAAGAACGATGATACAGATGATGAGGTTGATACCTCCCATGCCTCGTCTTTTATCTCCTCTGTTAGGGATAGGGACCTTCTGATATGGAGGCATATTTACGGAGTGCCATCTGGGGTGACTATGAGGGCTCCCTCTGATACCGAGAGGGTTTTTGAGGGAGAAGAGGGAGAGGTTGCAGTCTATGAGCAAATGTTCAAGGTAGGTGTTAGACTTCCCTTCCATCCTACTATTGTAGATATTCTGTCGGCTCTGGGCGTCTCCCCCTCTCAACTTCCACCCAACTCATGGAGGACGATTCTGGGTTACATTTCCCTATGGAAAAACTCTTTTACTGATGAGCCCTCGTCCGACGTATTCTTGGCCTGCTATAATATCACCTCTTCATCTAAACAGCCCGGATATTATCATCTAGGGGCGAGGAGGTCTGAGAAGAAACTGCTCCATGTAGCTCAAACTTCCAATCATGATTGGAAAAAAAGGTTCTTCTTCATATCTGGGGCATGGGAGAGCTCCACCGAGGCGTCCCCTTCTGCCGATGCTCCGAGGGTTCCTAACAGATGGTCTAACCCCTCCATGAAAGCTAGGTCAGACCCCGGACTTAGCTTGGAGGAGAGGGATATTGTTGAGTATCTGAGGGGACGAGGGAGAGAGGGTGAGATCCCAAAGTTCGAAGATTTGATGACCCCTCGCTTCCTTAAAGAAGCTGGTCTGAGGGTCGGCCCTCTGACAGAACTATGTGAGTTATACTGAACATTTTCCCTTCTTTACTTATTTTTGAAGTGTTCTCTCTTTATCTCTGAACTTTCCTGATTCATCGTATCCTTTTCAGGTCGTCCTGCAGGCGTGTCAGATTACCTCTGGGATATGACTGCTCCAAGCCTTCTTGCTGGTCTGACAAAGAAGAAGGGGAAGGAGCCTCAGTAAGCTCCCAAGAAGACAAGGGCCTCAGGGCCAACAGTTGTTGAGCCGACAGCTGTTAGCCACAAAAGGAAGGAGCCTGAGGCTCCAGTCGAGCCTCGTCCTGACCCTAAGACGAGGGCCAGGGCCGAGGCCTCTGAGGGTGCAACCTCTTCATCAAGCATGGGGGCCTTCTAGTCTCAAAAGCTGTCCCATCTGAGGGCCGACCCCTCATCTCTTATTGCCAACCTGAGGGCAACAAAGGCCTCGATGTTCTCTGCACCGTCGGCCTCCGACTTCGAGTTCTTGGCGAAGATGCCTCCAGCCAAAGTGTATGACTACGGTCTGCACTCCCTTGCTCAGGTATTGGCCCTAACCTTTAATTTCATTCTTTCACTAAGTGTTCCCTCGGCCCCCCTTGATATATCTTCATTTTTCTTGCAGTCTGTCTGTGCCTTCACCTCTGCCACCAAGTGGATGGCTGAGAATCAATAGAAATTCCATGAAGCCGAGAGGGCCATTCAACAAGAGGCTGACCTACGGACAGAGCTGGACACTGCGAGGGCCGAGCTGGAGAGCACAAGGACTGAGCATGCTAGAGTCCTTGATGAGCTGACGAGGCAGCATGATGCCGATCTTCAGGCTAAGGACTTGTTGATCGAAGACAAGGACTTGTTGATCAAGGGCAAGGATGAGGCTCTGATCAACCTGGAGGCCCGTCATAAGACTGATCTGGAAGCAGCCATCAAGAAAGCTGAGGCTGATGCTGTGGAGGCATACAAGACTTCAGATGAATTTCAGGGCTTCGGCCTTGAATATCTGGAAAGGGGGATTAGGACGGCCTGCCGATGGGTCGTCCTCAAGTTTGGCGATGTCGTCTCCTCTGTTCGCCCATCACTAGAGGGTGTTCAACTGGACGACCCCCTAATTGCCGAGGCCCTAAACCAAGTGGAGGCCCAAGTCCAGATCGAAGGGGTCGGTACATCTGAAGATCATCCGGTGCTAGTAACTGAGGAGACCATCCCTATTGATGTTGAGGCCCTGCCCTCTGATGTCGTCCCCTAGGGTGGTTGCCTGTAGCCCATACCCTTATTTTTGTACTTTTTGTTCAAAGGCCTTGTAAAAACACTTGATACTTATATTTTATTAATATCGGTCTCTTCCATATTTGTTGTCTTCCTTATTTCATTTTATTATGGCTTGCTCATTGTTGATGCTACTAACCCTTCCCTCGTCTTTTTTGAGGACCACCGTGGGGTCGTCCCCTCATGTGGCCTCATTATAGCCGAGGGTTCAAGTAACCAAATGATTTTTAAGTAATGTCTTCCCTCGTCTTTTTTGAGGACAGTGGAGGGGTCGTCTCCTCCACTGGTCCCCATTATAGCCGAGGGATCAATTAGCCAAATTAATGGATTTTAATATAGTCTTCCCTCGTCTTTTTTTAGGACAGTGGTGGGGTCGTCCCCTCCACTGGTCCCCATTATAGCCGAGGGATCGACCTTCCAAATTAATGGATTTTAATGTCTTCCCTCGTCTTTTTTGAGGACAGTGGTGGGGTCGTCCCCTCCACTGGTCCCCATTATAGCCGAGGGATCAATTAACCAAATTAATGGATTTTAATTTAGTCTTCCCTCGTCTTTTTTGAGGACAGTGGAGGGGTCGTCCCCTCCACTGGTCCCCATTATAGCCGAGGGATCAATTAACCAAATTAATGGATTTTAATTTAGTATTCCCTCGTCTTTTTTGAGGACAGTGGAGGGGTCGTCCCCTCCACTGGTCTCCATTATAGCCGAGGGATCAACCTTCCAAATTAATGGATTTTAATGTCTTCCCTCGTCTTTTTTGAGGACAGTGGTGGGGTCGTCCCCTCCACTGGTCCCCATTATAGCCGAGGGATCAACCTTCCAAATTAATGGATTTTAATGTCTTCCCTCGTCTTCTTTGAGGACAGTGGTGGGGTCGTCCCCTCCACTGGTCCCCATTATAGCCGAGGGATCAATTAACCAAATTAATGGATTTTAATTTAGTCTTCCCTCGTCTTATTTGAGGACAGTGGAGGGGTCGTCCCCTCCACTGGTCCCCATTATAGCCGAGGGATCAACCTTCCAAATTAATGGATTTTAATGTCTTCCCTCGTCTTTTTTGAGGACAGTGGTGGGGTCGTCCCCTCCACTGGTCCCCATTATAGCCGAGGGATCAACTTTCCATGCATGCTAGGACTGACAACAAGATGAAGGAAACACTGATATTTCTCATTAATTTTCCAAGTGTTCTGTTGGAGCAACCCTTATCACAATTATGGCCTTTCAAGACCTTACAACACTACTGATAGTATTTCTTCAAATGATCTGCATTCCAGGGGTTGGAAAATGGTTCCCCTTCTAGGTTTTCTAGTCTATAGGTCCCAGGGACAACTTCATCGGTGACCCTATAGGGGCCGTGCCAATTAGGATGGAGTTTATTGGGCTTTTGCAAAGTCTTCTTGAGAACCAAGTCTCCTACTGCGATTGGCCTCTGTTTCACCCTTTGGTTGTAAAACCTTGCAGTCCTCTGCTGGTAGGAAGCTTGCCTTATCTCAGCATCCTCCCTTCTTTCCTCAATCAAGTCCAGGTCAAGTCTCCTCTCTTCTGTATTTCCCTGGGGATCGTACATTTGGACCCTATGAGTAGGAAACTCAACTTCGGTGGGGATGACTGCTTCTGATCCATAAGCTAACATGAATGGGGTCTCCCCAGTAGAGGTCCTTACTGTCGTCCTGTATGCCCACAACACTGCATATAACTCCTCGACCCATCTTCCTTTTGCCTCCTCAAGCCTCTTCTTAATCCCATCTAGGATTGTCCTGTTCGTAACTTCAGTTTGCCCATTGGCCTGAGGTCGGCCCGGGGTGGAGAAAAATTGTTTGATACTTACCCTATCACAGTACTTCTGCAGAGAGGCATTCTTGAATTGAGTCCCGTTATCCGAGATGAGGGTGTTGGGTAGACCATATCTACATATCACATTCTTCCAGATGAACTGGAAGGTCTTCTGCTCCGTGATCGTGACCATCGGTTCGGCCTCTACCCACTTTGAAAAGTAGTCAATTGCTACGATGAGGAACCGATAGTTATTGACTGCCCTCGGTAAGGGTCCTACCAGGTCAATCCCCCACACTGCAAATGGCCATGGGGATGTAATGGAGGTGAGGGACTGATGAGGTTGGTGAGGGATGGTAGCAAATCTTTGGCATTTATCACACTTTTTAACATATGCGGCAGCATCTTTTCCTAAGGTCGGCCACCAGTAGCCCTGGGTGATGACCCTCTTCGCTAAGGATCTACCCCTAATGTGGCTTGAGCACGACCCTTCATGCACGTCCTGCAGAATGGAAGGGACTTCTAAGGGATGCACGCATCTAAGTAAGGGGAGCAGAAACCCCTTTTTGTACAGCGTGTCTCCGATGACAGTGAATTTTGCGGCCCTGTATCTTAGCTTCTTCCTTTCTTGGCTTGCTTCTGGCATCTCTCCCTCTTTAATGTATTTGATCAGAGGGTCCATCCATGAAGGTTCTTGAGAAACATTCATGCAAACACCAAGTGTTCCCTCGTCGTCTTCAATAGTTGGTCGAAGCAAGATTTCTACCGGGACTGTCCTCCTTATGCCTGTCCTAGTAGCTGAGGCCAACCTTGCAAGGGCATCAGCACGGCCATTGTCGAGCCTAGGTACCCTCTTGAATTTCGCTTCTTTAAAGTCTTTCAGCAATGACCTCACCTTCCCAAGGTACCTAGCCATCCTCTCATCTTTGGCCTCATAGGCTCCTAGTATCTGATTCACCACCAACCTTGAATCACTGTGAACCAAAATTTGGCCGACACTAAGAGATTTGGCCAAGGAAAGGCCAGCTATCAGGGCCTCATATTCAGCCTCATTGTTGGAGGCTTTAAAATTGAACCTCAGGGCGTACTCGATGTCTGTGCCGTCGGGTGCTGATATTATCAATCCAGCTCCGCTCCCGCTTTCGCAGGAGGACCCGTCGACGAAGAGACTCCACATGGTCTGTTCTTCTGAGAAATTTTCCTCAGAGAGGGATCCCTGTCGGAAGATGTATCTTCCCTCTTCGTTTTCAGCCACCTTTCTTCTAGCGGTGCTTGTCTCAGCCGTACATCCAGGAGGGTCGGTAAGCTTGCCTTGTTGGGTATCTGTCTGGCTTAGGCCCTCATTCTCGTCCATGTCACCCTCCCAAGTAAATTCAGCCACGAAATCTGCCAAGGCCTGCCCCTTAATGGCTGTCTTAGGCTGATACACAATGTCGAATTCCCCCAGCTCTATAGCCCAGGTCATTAGCCTTCCTGATTTTTCAGGCTTGTGTAGGACCTGCCTAAGAGGAGAGTCAGTAAGGATGACCATAGTGTGGGACTGGAAGTACGGTTTCATCTTCCTTGAGGCATGGATCAAGGCATAGGCCAACTTCTCCATCCTCGGGTATCTTTGCTCTGCCCCCTGGAGTGCCTTGCTGTTAAAATATACGGGCTTCTGTATCCCGTCTTCGTCTCTTACAATTGCTGCACTGATAGCGGACTCTGAGACGGCGAGGTACACGTAAAGTCGTTCACCCTGCACGGGTCGTGACAGCAGCAAGGGAGACCCTAAGTATGATTTTAGCTCCCTGAAAGCCTCATCACACTCTTCACTCCACTCGAAGGCCTTCCTGAGGATCTTGAAAAATGGTAGACACCTGTCTGTGGCCCTGGACACAAATCTGTTCAAGGCAGCTACTCTCCCTGTGAGCCTCTGAACGTCTTTAATGGATTTGGGGGTCTTCATCTCAATAAGGGCCTTTATCTTTTCAGGATTGGACTCGATGCCTCTTTGATTGACAATGAACCCCAAGAATTTCCCTGCTCCGACCCCGAAGACACACTTGGCCGGATTAAGCTTCATCTTGTATTTGTCCATCGTACTAAAGGTCCTCTCTAGGTCTGCCACATGATCCTCTGCCCTCAGACTCTTAGTCAGCATGTCATCTACGTAGACCTCCATAGACTTCCCAATTTGGTCTTCGAACATTTTGTTTACGAGGCGCTGGTACGTTGCCCCCGCATTTTTTAGGCCAAAGGGCATGACCCTGTAACAGTATGTCCCCTTATCAGTGATGAAGGCGGTCCTCTCCGAGTCCTCAGGGTTCATGAAAATCTGGTTATACCCTGAGTAGGCATCCATGAAACTCATGAGCTCATGGCCTGCGGTAGCGTCTACCATCTGGTCGATGCGGGGAAGAGGGAAGTTGTCTTTGGGACAATGCTTGTTGAGGTCTGTGAAGTCCACGCACATTCTCCACTTGCCGTTGGCCTTTGGGACAATGACTGCATTGGACAGCCATTCAGGGTAGACGACCTCCCTGATAAACTCAGCGTCTTGTAATTTTTTAACCTCATCCCTGATGACCTCGTACTTCTCTCTAGAGTAAATACTCCTCTTCTGCTTTACCGGCTTCACTCCCTCTACCACATTGAGTTTGTGGCACATGATTTCAGGGTCGATCCCTGGCATATCTACATGACTCCACGCGAAGACGCTTCGCCTTCTTCTCAACAGTTGGATGAGGTCTTCCTTGATACTGGGCTTCAGAGACTTGCCAACTTGGACGGTTTTTCCCGGGTCATCCTCATCGAGGATGATGGGTTCTACCTCCTCAGCGGCCTCTCCTTTTTTGAGCTTCGTCTCGTCCCTGGGGTCTAGGGTATCAATGTTGTAAGTGGCTGTAGCCCTCTTGTGTGCCTCCCTTTCTTCAGCGGAGTTGTAGTAGCACTCTCTCGCTGTCGTCTGGTCCCCCTGGACTTCCCCCACCCCGTAAGGGGTAGGGAACTTAACCATCTGGTGGACTGTGGATGGCACAGCTTCGAACTCCTTGAGGGCCACACGTCCCAGTATGATGTTGTATGCTGAAAACACATGCTCATCCAGCACAAAGAAACTGATCCTCCTGGTGAGCCATCTCGGCCATTCGTCCCCCATCCTGACATCAGCCTCATATATTCCTAGGGGATGAACCTTCTCCCCACTGAACCCAATCAATGGGTGATGGTATGGGACAAGCCTGGCACGACTGAGACCCAAGGCTTTGAAGCATGGCCAAAACATCACATCTGCGGATGAGCCCCCATCTACCAGGATCCTCGGCACTTCGCACCCGTGCACCCTGGTAGTGATGACGAGAGGGTCATCGTGCGGGGCCAAGAGGCCCTTGAAGTCCATTCTTGAAAATCCCACAATCAAAGTGTCCATATCCACCTTCTTCCTTTTCTCTGACTTGACCTTTACGGAGGTTGAGTGCACCGTCTTCGTCACTGCCTTAGCCTCAGCGACATGGGCCTTCCTGTCGGCGACCTCAGACCCTCCTCCTGCCAGACCCCAGGAGATCATCCCCACCCCGAACGAGATCATATTGAGCCTCTTGACAGGGCCGTGGTCGTCTCTCGGCGGGAGATCAGGGTCGTCCTCATCATCAGAAGGGTCGTCCCCTCTTTTTTGAGGACCTTCTTTGCATGTATCAACTCGCTTTTTTCTGGGGTCGTCCCCTCGGCCCCTCTTGAAGGCCTCTCGGTCCACGTATTTTCTGAGCTTCCCTTCTTTCAGCATCTTCTCGATCTCATCTTTCAGGGCAAAGCATTTGTCTGTCACGTGACCGTGGTCTTGATGAAATTCACACCACGGGTTCTTATTCCTCTTACCGGGGGCTGCCCTCAGCTTCTCAGGCCACTTCAGGGACCGGTCGCTCTTTATCTCATTGAGGATCTGTTCACAGCTGACCGTCAGAGGGGTGTACCCAGCGAACTTGTCATCCGTGGACCTCTTCTTCCCCTCTTTGTTCTTCTTAGGATATTTCCCCCCACTAGCGCCTCCTTTTTCATCTTCATATTTTGCAGCCATCGCCTCTTCGGCGTTCATCACCTTTCCTGCTGTCGACAGCAGCTCAGCCATCGTCCTCGGAGGGTCTTCGGCAAGCTTCTATAATAGCTTCCCCTTTTGGAGCCCTCCAATCAGAGCTGTCATAGCTATGTTCTCCTCATAGTCTTCCACCTCCATCTTTTCTTTATTGAATCTGGCTATGTAGTCTCTCAGACTCTCATTCTTCCCCTACTTAACATAGAGCAGGTGTGTGGTCTTCTTCTGTGGTCTCACCCCAAAGCAAAAGTTATGGATGAACCGGTCTGCCAACTGCGTGAAGTTTTCAATGGAATTTTTTGGAAGAGACGTGTACCAGACATGTGCAGCCCCCGTCAGGGTTTCGGAGAAGGTACGACACCTCATCTCATCTGAGATAGAGTATATGTCTGCTGCTGATTGATACATCTCCACATGATGGACAGGGTTGGTACCCCCTTCGTATCTTGGGGTGACCACAGGAGGTTTGAACTTTGATGGCGTGGGGAATTTGACTATCTTTGCCACAAAGGGTGAGCCTATGGTGTATCCCTTCTGAAGAGGGTCCCGGCTCTTTAGTATGTCGCCAATCTTATCCTCTAACCGCTGGATTGAGTCATTCCAGGGCCTCGCAGGGTCCGCGTGACCGATGTTATCCCCTTCTGCCTCTTGGAGGTGGATGGAGGGTTCCGCTGCAGCAGGCCTGTGTCGGCTGTTTACTTCCCTTTGGCCATCATCCTATCTTTGGGGTCGGCCCTCTGCTGCCTCCCTCCTAGATCTCGCCGCGCTTCTTGACATGGACAACTTGTCCCGCAGGTCATTCACTGGGCCCAGCCTCTCGAAGGCCGACCCCCTGCTCAGGCGGTCAAAAGCAGATCCTCTCGGACGATCATCAGGGTTTGGTCTCCCGCACTTTCCTCTACTGTCCTGGAGAGGTCGTACAGTATTGTTGGAGACCTCATACGGTTCCCAGCATTCTACTAGAGCCTCCTCTCCCTCCTGATCATCATACCGATCCTCAGGGCAAGGGTTTCCTTGCCTCCCCAAGCGCAGACGCCTGGGGTCAGCAATATCCCTACGTCGCTGAGGGGGTGGCAGGTCATTGCGTGGTGCCTGGGGTGGTCCCCTGGCTTCATGCTGTCCTGGAGCTGCTGCTGGAGTAATCATCTCAGGTGAGACCCCTGGTGGTCTCAGTATGTTCTGGCTCAGAGCTGTGAATTGCTCTTGCATCATCCGCTGGCTTGCTGCCAGAGACTTTAGGGCTGCCGCCACATCAGCCATCTCAGACTGAGGCGACGGCTGACTGGAACTGGGTCTTCCCCCCTCATCCGGCGGGGGAAGTAGTGGTGGTGGCATCTCAGGTGCCATGTGTTTGAGCTGTGAAAAGCTGAACTGAAGAAAAGACTGGTAAGCTTGAGAACCTTAGTGGGTCTCTTTCAATGGTGAAACACCTCCTCTCAGGGGGAGTGTTGGTTCACCACCAGAGTGCCCAGTGAGGTCAAGCTGTACAAAGGAAGAGATGTCTTCTCGTTCCCACAGACGGCGCCAAACTGATGATGCTGTGATTTAGCATCACCGGATAGGTGATAATGAGCTCAAACAGTAGTAGCCATGGCAGCCATAGAGATGTATAAGTGTATGAGTATGTAAGTATGTTAGTGTAGAAGGAGATGAGTATAAGAGGAATTAAGACAATGATGTATAGTGGTTCAGCCAATTTGGCCTACATCCACTGTGAGTGTGTGATCCACTAAGTATGGGCACTAATGGCCTTGGATACAATGCACATAAGCTCTCTCTCTCTTTACTGTGTGTACAAGCAGAGTTTTAGCTAGGGTTTCAATAATCTGATCCCCTGTAGGGTTGTAGGTGACAAGTATATATAGGTCTTGGGGGGTGTAGTGTACCCCCAAGTAAGCATGGTGCATGTGAATGATGATCTAACCAATCCCCTGTTGACACCTGTAGATGCCAAATGATGACATAATATTCCCTCACGTGAGGGTGTGATTCGGTTATAACGGTCTGCCACGTGTCATATGAGCCTGACGCGCACTGTTCCACGCGTGTCCCAAACCACGCGCTGTCATGATGTCACCCTCGGCCTATGAGCCGAGGCCGAGGGCAAAGTTTCTTCCGGTAGTGAGTCTGGCTTGATTCTGGCCTCGTACTGTCGTACCCTCGTAGGGTCGTCCGGAGCCTGGGGAAGGGTCGGCCCCTCGTAGGGTCGTCTGGACCCTGGTGGAGGGTCGGCCCCTCGTAGGGTCGTCTGGGCCTGGTGGAGGCCAGCTGGAGCCTGGTGAAGGGTCGGCCCCTCGTAGGGTCGTCCGTATTGGAGGTGATCCTTGTCCAGACCGAGGGTATAAACGGGTATATCAACGGTCACTGACCTTGACACGACCGTGACACAAAAGGCGAGTTTTGTGTCAAGGTCAATGACCGTGACAAAAAAAGTTGTCTCGCCTCGAAGTGTCACGGTCATTGACCTTGACAAGTTGGATTTGTCAAGGTCAATGACGTTGACAAATGGGAAGATTTGGTGTAGTGGTAATTCTAATTTGTGAGATAAATAATTGAATTGTAAAATTAATCATGGGAGGTAATTGTAGATACCGCATTCTAATAGCCCCCATACATTCCCTAGGGTTCAAAGAAAGTTCCTCCGAACCCTCAAACCCCCTGGTCCTAGTAAAACTAATAACTGAAGGTCACCAAATGCTTATCCAACTCCATTTAAATTTTGTGAAATCTTAGACCCGAGAGTAAATGCCCTTCATAGGGATATGAATCTCCTTCCCAACAGTCCATACTGTGCACGAATCATACTTATGATTTGCATTCAGAAACCCTTTTAATCGAAAGGTCACTGGATGATTCTCGAGTTTTATTTGATTTTGGTCAACTCTCGAACTAGAGAGTATCTCCAAACTCTTTCATAGGGATATAAATCCCCTTCCTAATGATCCATATTACGCGCAAATTGAACTTATGATTCACATTTAATTTCCTTTTTACCTTAAAGCTCTAAACCTAAGGCCACTCGATGCTCTCGAGATCCGTTTGACTTTGGCATACTCTCGAATCTGAGATTATCTCAACTCACTTCTATAGAGCTATAAATCTTATTTCTAGCAAAACAGACTTACAATATTCATTTTATGACCATTTTCTAGGAAAAATGTTTTAGGATTGCTTCTAGCTATAGGCACCCCCTGCCTGCAGAACGGTGGTACTTTTCTTAATCGCTAAGTCTAGCAAGTATGGTTATCGACAAGACAAGATCCATGACAGTCAGAGGGGGAACCTAGTCTTTTTATCCCTTTAGGAATTCTCATTTAAGAATACCCTCATCTCATTATTCAGTACCTTTAGCCTCGAGACTAGTGCGACAACCTTTTAATATAACCCACACCTTACCTTTTCCACCCATTTTTCCACTATCTCACCACCATCAAAATCAGCTGACATCACCTCAAAAATCAGAATCCAATCTCTTAAGAAGGCATAAATTCCCTCTATTAAATCTTATTAAATTTGTGTAATTTCTTACACTTTACTACTTTTATCATAAATTTCTATTTAATCTCTTTTTTCTCATCATTAATCACCTTTTTATTATTTATATACCCGTAAAGTCTATTTTCATAAATTCAAATACCCTCAAAAGGGTTTAACTCAAACCCCAAATTATAGTTTTCTTTCATTTTTATACATTTCCACCACTTGAGCATGCTTCTTTACAAATTAAAATAGAAAAATCAAGTTTTGGATTTATGGTCTAAACCCCACTCCTATTTTCCATTCGATCTATATGGACTTTGATGCTGATTTTCGACTACGTAGGCTTCCCAGGTTTACCCCAAGATTCGGGTCCTCCTTTTCATTATTTCGCTTTTCTCACTTGATTTTTACTAGTGTTTTTATATATATATATATACTATTATCTGTTTTCGTACTTTTTCTAGTGGTCCTGTTAAACTTTCATATTCACTCCTTCATAGTGAATCATGATTTGGCACATCGCTCATATAATATTTGTGATTATATATTATGATATGTCTTCTCCTTTTTAGTGGTATCATTTTCATGTGTACTTGCTTATTCATAATGAGTTACGATCCGACATATTGGTCATAGCGTGGCTATTTTTTTCATTTTATTGGCCTTTTATCGGTATTGTTAGACATGGAAATTCACTCTCTTGTCGTGAATCATGATTTGATGCATCGCTCACATTTTGGCTAATTTTATGCTTTTATCTTTCTTTTAGTCATACTCCCTCAATTGATTCATTCTCGTCCTTTCCATTCCACGGATACGATGATGTCACTCCTTATGCATTTTTCATGTATATATACACTTTTCACTCGCATATGTTTTACACATTAAGCGAAAAGAGAGTATTTTTATATCTAAGGGGAGACCGAAAGGGAGGACTGGATACCTACCACCTTTATATTCCGTAACTTTGTCCCCAAGCATGTGATGTATTTGGTTTTATATGCATTAGTTGGTCATTTATGTTGCCTCCTCGGAGATGGATACATCTTTTGTCCATTTTAAGTAACTCATACACCTCATGTAACTTCTATATATCCATTCTTTATTCACTTGTATATATCTCATGTTTCGTATTAACTTATATATATCTTCCATGTTTCACTGCACTTATCCTCATTTTCACATTCTCTGTGTCACTTGTAGATATCCATTCTTATTCTCACTTTCATGTTCACAAATTTCACATATCTCATGATTCAAATCATTCGTATATACCCCATGCTTCCTTGTATATATTTCACATCACTTGCACACATAGATCCATATTTTCATCACCTACACATATTCCCATGCCACTCTCACTTTGTATATATATATATATATATCATGAGTGTATATCCACACGTTTCATACCTTGCGTACATCACCATGCTTTGTCCATTTGTACATAAATCATGTTTCATATTACTTGCACATACATTTTAAAATTTATCCCATTTGGTGTATTTAGCTATTTTTATCAGATGTCGTTCTTATGCTTAGTAGTTGTACATATTCCTATTATCATACATAAGACTTTGAATAAATATACTAATGAAAGTTCATCCATTTTGCACACTACATTGCGCGAACACTACATATTGACCCTATATTTATCCTGTACTAAGAGTCACTTTGTGACGGGTTTCCAGTTCTATGGGGCACACTTAACCTAAACGATATGACTCTCACCTTTTGTTGGTAATGTATCTTCGATGATATCGAATGATGTAAGGACATTATTTCATTGTTTGGTTTTCATTTAAGTATGTCGTATACCTTTACAACCGTCGAAGACTTATTCAAGTTCAATCATGCGTCAAGATGGGTCCGAATATCAAAGTTCTTCAACATTTAAGCCTCCACAAGAATAATTCTAGTAAGGTTGTGTTGTAGTACCTTAACGCTTCACTTAGAGTGTTGGGATAATTTTTCTAAAAAAACTTCGAAGTGTTAGAGCGGAGTTTTTTGTCAAAGAATTTTTTCTAAGTGTTAAGGAGGAGTATTTTTGGCGCAATAAAATTTTAATTTTTTTGTTTCGCTCGAGCGAGAGAGGCGGCTCGTTTGAGCGACAGGATGATGTCTCATGAAGCTCATTTGAGAGAGACGTGGCATCGTTTGAGAGACAGCCTGTTTCATTCGAGCGCGTGCTGCCTTAAATTTTTTATATAAAGCGTGTTAAAAAACTCCGTTTTCGTTAAGAAGATCTGACGTTTTTCATTCTGCATAATCTGCAAACTAGCAGAATTCTTTGTCTTCTTCGTTTAATGTCTTAATCCTTTTTGTTTTCAATTCACAAAATATCCCAATCTTTATGTGAATTGTTTTAGAACCCAAGATATAACTTTGGTGAAGTTATTTCTTTGTGGAGTGTTATCTCTATGTCTAATTATGACTGTGTGTCGATTGGGAGTGCTTGAGGGTGTTACTGGCTAAATTGGATTGCCTGTTCGTGTGGACTTCTGTGTCTGATCGATTATTGACTCTAGACTGCGTGTGTATGTGATTGTTTTGAGGAGTAATCATTGCGTATTTCATTGTGTATGTAAGTTGCAATTCATTTTACATAGTGAAATAAATGTTTTACCCGAACGGGCTTTTCCCTAAAATATGTGAGTTAGTAATTTTATTTGTGATGGTTTAACACACGCACGTAAACACACGAAGTTGCATGTTTAAGGGATGGATTAATTTATTTTGAAAATTGACACCGATTTAATAAGGTTAACTTGGAAATTTCTAAATTTATTTAAATCAGTATCACACCGCGCATTTAGAGCTTATTTAAGCGATCACTATCTTTTACAAATTAGTATGAGAGCGAGTTTCTCTAAGTTATCAAGTGATCCTAGTTTTTTGCAAAATTTTGTGACAATAATTTTTTTGAAAAATCTATGTTGTGAAAAATCGTAATTTTTTCAATGGAGCACTTATGTAATCGGATGCCCCCCTTTGATGACACGAGTAATAATTGTGATGATCAAAATAGTTTGAATTTGACATTTGCTAAAAGAATTTATTTTTTGGAAAAAGAAAATTCTCATTTTAAATCCTCTATGGATCTTTTGCAAATGGATCAAAGTCGAAGAGATTTTTGTCATGAGAAATTTGTTTCTTTGGACCATGACTTTAATTCTTTAAAAATGTCCAAAAAGGAGAGTGATTATAAAATCCTTTTTTTAGAAAAAGAATTGGAGGACTTTAAAAATTCTAGAATTTATGTTTGTGCCAAAGATGATAAAAGTACTTTAATCGACGAGTTTATGGCATGTGAGGAGGCTCTTAGGGATAAGTGTGCATGTTTTAAGGGAGAACGTGATAACCTTCTAGGAATAATTGAAAATTTTGAGAAGGAGTCCTTAAAATTGGAAGAGTCTAATTCTTTTCTTGAGTAAAAATTTTGGAGATTAATTTAACAGAATCGAGTAGTGTTGGTAACAATGGTAGTGGATCGTCATGTTCTCATGTTTTGAGTGTTAAGGCCAAGACCATTATTTATTTTAGAGGGTCAACCAATGCAAAGGACGTTAGAAAAGGTCAACCCATAGGTTTTGTTCCACCCATTTACACATGTCACGTTGTGGTAGGAAATGTCACCTTAGGCATTTTTATTTTGATCTTGAAAAATGTCCTAGGAAGTTGAAGTCCAGAGTTTCGTTGGTTCCCAAAACCCCTATTCGACATTTCACATCTATTTGGGTTAGGAAATCACTTTTAGAGGAGCTAGATGGTAAACTAGTTTATTATCACATGCTTGCACATGATGCATCACTTGCTCTTTTTTATGGATAGTTGTTTGCATGCTTTGTATGTCATACACTAGTTGTGCTTCATGATATATGTTTGATAGAGTGATGACACATGTACTTTTTGTATTAGATTTTTATTTTTGATAAAACTTTTGAAAAATATAAAAAGATTTTATTTTGATAAAATGTTTTAGAAAAAGACAAAAAGATTTTTGTATTTTGTTTCAAACCATTATGAATAGACATTTAGGATGACCGAGTCACAATTTTATTCCATATCCACGTGACTGTTTGATAGTGTTTTGATATGCATCATCATTTCGTTTTTGTGATTTATAATGTTTGGAGTCATTGAGATATGATTTGTTGTTGCTACCTACAAGTTTGACTCATTAGTTTCTTTAGGCACACTTGCACGAATTTGTTTGACTATTGTTCTTGTCTCTCTCTTGTTGGTTATTTTGTCTTTAAAATGAATAAAATGCGATAAAACTTGACAATGAAAGTAATGCATGCAAGAACCGTTGAGGTGAGTTTGTGTGATTTATTTGAAAAATAGGAAAGGCCTACGAAAGGTACTCATTTATCCTTTGCGATTATGTCACCCTTTAAATGGAACCTAAAAAAGTGTGATATAATAAATATTTGCCAAGATCCAAAGAGGTTGAAAAGAGCCCAAAAAAATTTAAAGGCAATAAAAATAAAAATATGCCACAAAGTGGGCAAATAGGTTTTAGTTTCATCACCTCAAAAGAAAAATAAAAAGAATTATTATTTATGAGGGAGTTTGGATGGAATATAAAACGGGTTTTCATGTCCTTCAAAAGTCATGATTATTACATAGTTTTAGACGTTACTGGTGTGAAAATAATTTCGACACCTAAGGATGATTTTGAGATTCATTCGTTAGGAGTACACATGTTCATCATGCCCATAGTTTATGCGTGATTGTAATGATTTTTCTATTAAGTAGCAGATGAGCTTAATACCTTACAGGACCTCTTTTAATAGTGAAACAGCTCCGCACAGGGGGGAGGCCTGGTTAAACACCAGAGTCTCCAGTGAGGTTGAGAGAATAAAGAGGAAGAGATGGCTTCTTGTTCCCACAGACTGTGCCAAAAATGATGATGCTGGGAACAGCACCACCCTTCAAGGTGTTTGTGATCTCAATTCAATGTTAACAATGGCAGCATAAGGGTACATACACATATAGTAGAAGGAGGTGAGGAGAAGAGGATTCACACCGGAATATAAGTGGTTCAGCCAATTAGGCCTACATCCACTGTGCAAGTGTATGATATGTATCACTGTATGTGGGCTCTAATGGCCATAGTTTCAATCTCTCAAGCTTTCTCTCTCTACTGTGTGTTTAGACAGAGTTTCAGCTAGGGTTGCTAATTTTAGGATCCTTTTCAAGGTAGAGGATGACCTCTATATATAGTACTTACCCCCTATGCATGCAATGAGCATGTGTGTGTTGATCTAGCCAATCTGTTGAAGACATCTGTCACTGTCACAGGTAGAGAATGATGATGAAATATTCCCCCATGTGAGGGGAATGATTTATTATAACTGAATTGTGTCCACGTGTCTTTGTCCACATATATGCCAGTGGGAGCTCGGCCTCGATGCTTAGTTATGACCTCGGCCTGGAAGAGGCCGAGGTTGGTAAGGTCCAGTTATCCATATAATTCGAGATGAGTCATTATGGTCCCGGCTTAAGTGAAACCGAGGCAAGTATTGAGGTCGGCCTGGGCCGAGGTTAAGCTGGACTGTGCCTGGAACATCGGATGATTCATTGATGGGTTTATCCTCGATAGAGGTATGTATCCTCGTAACCTCGGCCTACCCCTGGCCGAGGTTGTCATTCCCAGGTGAACTGAAAAGCTGCTGACCCTTATGATACATGCATCCTCCCCTTGATGAGGCTTGTAGTGGTGTCGGACAGGGCCGACCCTTCTATGGCTGAGGTTGCGAGTCACTGATTCAAGGCTTTTCCAACGTCGGCCATGCAATCGGCCGAGGTTGATGTCTCTAGGCCGAGGCGACACTTGGGGCATATCAGTAAGATACTCTCAAGGGCCATATTAATGGGTTACCACAACTTCCCCTGGAAATTTTGAGCCTTGTGAACTTCGGCCCTATAATTTTTAATTAATTAAAGTCATATGAACAGATAAATTCAATTGGTGTGGCATTTTTATAAATTATATGAACTCCCAGGGTTACGCTCTTCCTGAGCCAAGCACCATAGCATACGTATAATTTTTATAAATAAGTGAGGGTATAGTTGTACGAGTAATAATATGAAGCGCCGAAACCATCCTAGGATGTTGTGATCATCGTTATCATTTGGTTTCAAACCAGCTGTAGACACCACATTCTACGACCCCCTCCCTAGCACCTTCCCATTTCACTATAAACCCTAGGTTATAGTCCGAGTCCCAATCTAGAGGCCATCGAGAGCTCTTGACCTCGTTTGACTCTAGTTAACTTTATCATCAAAGAGAAAACCTTTTGAATATTAGAAGGGCTATGAATCCCCTTCCCAACAGTCCACCTCATGCACGAATCGACATAACGGTTCAGACGAACGAACCATTTTACTACAAAAAAATTGATCTAAAGTCCACCGAGCACTACCGGGCCTCGATTTGACCTCATTTATATTCACTGTCAGATCGAAAGCTTTTTGAATCCTAGAATATAATTGAAACCCTTTTCTAATGATATGCCCCGCGTGTGAAATTGCATAACCATTCAGATGAGTGATCCGATTTTCCCCAAAAATTGATCCGCATGCTACCAGGTACTTCCGAGCTCCTTTTGACCAAGGACAATTCTTCAGTAGCAACTAGACTGATTTAATCTCTAAAGTTTACTAAACACCCTTTCAGAAGGTCTGCCTATGTGCGAATCTGACTTACGGTGCAGAGGAACGATTTGTTTTACTCCGAGAGATCACCGAGAACTTTTGGGCCCCGATTGACCAAAGTCCACTTTTTAAATCGAGCGAAGTTCTTTATAATATTTAAATATATCGTATAAACGCTCTAATGGTCTACCCCATGCACAATTCTAACTTACGGTGCAGACGAACGATTCGTTTTCGTTCGATAATCTCCCATCCAAAGGACCGATGCGTGCTTTTGAGCCACATTTGATCTAAAGTCACCTTCCAGACCCAGGAGCGGTCCAATGGACTACTTAAGGTCTCTAAATGACTTTTATAACCGTATACCCCATGCATAATTTGGATGAATGGATTGCGTTCTATGACCGTTGTTCTCGAAAAATCTACACGAGACTGTCGATTGGCAGGTCCATTTCCCTGTTGATCGGCATTGTGGGTTACCTGTCGATTGGTAAGGATAGGGACATACCGATCGGTACCACCCATGACCCTATAAACAAAAGGAATGACCTCACTCAAAAATTGCACCTCAAATCTATCAGCATCACTAATCTCAGTAACATTCTCTCGTAATCAGCGGAGTTTCTTCATGTGAAATTCCATTCAAGCTTACATTCCCATCCTTTTCATACCCAATTTGGCAAAATCTCCTTCTCTCTCATCCAACATTCATCTCACAAGATCAAATATCAATATACAAATAAGGTCCAAATCCTTCCTTCTCTCTTTAAATTCCTCAATTTTTCATTAAATACATTAGGTTCATAATCTAGTTTTACTTTAGTTCATACAAATTAACATCTTACATTTTTATTAGTATATTGCACATACTTTATTTTCTATTAAAAAAACAAACAAACAAAAGAGTGTTACACCTATAAATTCCGAATGGGATTATCCATCACACTTTTTTAAAACTCAAACAAATTTTTCTACACTCACACATATAATAAAATTCCGTTCGAATCTATAGGATAAACCCCACCCTTATGAAGCTTGGGAACTATGTGGACTGTGATGCATTTATAGTCTACGTAGGCATCTCAGATTAAAACCCAGGACTCGAGTCTAATTTTCTCATTTTCCAATTTTCCAATTTTCCCAAATTTCCGATTTTCATATTTATCACATTCTTTCATTACTATATATATTATATTTGTGATCCTTATTAGCGTTTTATCGCACACCTATTATCGTTCCATCATAACGATCAATATCACGATAAATGCTTACAAGCATATTTTATATTGAATATTTTGGGAACAATTTTATGGATGACCTCACTCTATCTCTTCTATGGTAGGAGTTGGGCGATTTCGATCTCTATTATATATACATGCACACACACTTCGCGGAGAAATAAAGAAAAATAATAACACAAGCTCATGAGAGACCGAAATGGCGGGATGGGTGCCTAACACCTTCTTATTTCGTAACATAGCCCTCGAACCCTTCGAACTATTAGTTTCATAAGCATCAGTTTGTCTTTGATGCCGCTCTCTCGAGGAGGTGACATGTTCATTTTCCTATTTTGTGCAAAATAGGTTGGCGACTCCATCTCTTTACATTCACATAACACCGACAATGGCTAAAGTGTTCCTAGATCGAAAGAGGGAGCAAGACCTTTTCATCCCCCCTTTTCTTTTCCTGACCCCCGTTCTTCGGAAGAAGGAGAGAGAAGAGAGAGAAATAGATAGAGGACACACATAAATCGGGATGGACACAGTGGAGACTTTGCTGAGAAAAATTTGCATTAGAGGTCTAGACTTCATTTGCATGGGTGTTTTGTCTTCTTGTGTGCGTATTCACCTATCTGTATGTTCCCTTTTTTTACTATATTATTTCTTATACATATATACCTCATGCTTATATCACTACTCACTCACACACATGTAGATAATCCACATGTACACTTCACACTACGTGCACCTAGGATCACCTATATCCACATGTTGCACACACCACTTAGAATACTCATTCTTAGGTGTCACTGTCACACACCTCCACCTATCACACTTGTATATATCCATGCTCACTCACACTTTTCATACACCACTTGAAGTTGATCCATGCGTAGGTTCACTACCACACACTCACTTATAGATATTCACACATTACTTACTCTCACATATCCATGCTTAGTATAATCTTCATGTTATATGGTAGATTTAGTTTTTATACTTGTACACTCTCCCCTAGTTAGTATAACGCTCATCATGACAAATAAAGATACTCTCTCCTTAATTTACTAATCAAGAATCATGTATTTTGCACACTACATCACCAAAGAGCATGGCTATTGACAAAATTTTGTCCCATAACTTGGGGGTCATTTCTTGATGGGCACTGATCCGGCAGGTCATAGTTAACCTACGCGAAATGACTCTCACTTTCCATTGACCAAGTACCTTCGACGTATATCGAATGGTTCCCCCTGCATCGTACCATTTGACCGAAGTCATGACATCGTAGGGAACTCGTTCACGTACGTGGAGTATATCGAATTCACTCTCATACATACTATCCCCATGAGGTATATAGTGAGGCAATTCACGTACACTCAGGTATATCAAATGGCTTCTGCACATGTATGGATTGCCCTCAAAAGAAATATGTATATCATTGATGTCATGCCAAAGGGGGGAACCCTTTCAATTAACCTAACAACTACATACCTTCATATAGGCATCAAACATAGGGCACTCATATTTAGTTTGCCAGTTTCTACCCAAAACTCTGCCGACATGATGGGTCCAACCATATTTTTACAAGTCCAACCATATTTTTACATATTCTTCAAACCCAATTTTCCCAGGCTCAGGTCCCGTACAACATTTCTTTTTGCATTTAGGCAAACTTAATACAAGTGAGAACATAATAGACATAATAATAAATAATCATGCTGAGACCCGTCTCTCATTTTCCCCTCTTTCTTTACAAAAATTATCAAAAACATTTTTCTCTCTTTTTTCAAAAATACCAAAAAAAAATTCCTTTCCTTATACCAAAAATATTTTCCCTCCTTTTTACCCCAAAAAAATTTGTCCTCCTCTTTTCCAAAAAAATGTCAAAAACAATTTCCTCCCTTTTAAAAAATAACAGCTTTTCCCTTTCTCTTTCAAAAGTAAATTCAAATTTCTTTCATTCTCAGGTTGATCCCATACCCTTGGCCTGACTCCCTATTGACTTTGGTCTTTCGTCGAACCACCCCAAAGCTCCGTCAGTTACTTCGCTTCCTTCAAATTCGAAATTCATCTTCATCCGCTTTCCATGGAGAACATGGGTCAAACACCAAATTTAGAACAAGATTTGATGACGGTATTAGCCCAACTCACTGCTAGGATTGAAAACCTTCAAACTGAGGTTCATGAGATGCAGCAAAATCGGTCCCTCTTCTCGAAGAACCCGAGGCCCTCTTCCCTAGCGCTATAGGTCCACCCTCACCCGAGCCTATTTAGGTTATCTAGGAATATTAATACGCTCCACGTACTGCTCCTTCTAATGGGTCGCTGCCAGCCCAGGTCCCTATGCCGAATCTTACCCAACTAGGGGCTCACCTACCTGTGACCATTGATCCAAATGAGGAATAATTGAATAAGGTCAAAGCGGACCTCAAAATATTGACCAATAAGTTTGACAAATTCAAAATCTCTGATGCTACATGTACTACATTCACATATCTCCCTATCCTAATGCTAGGTTGCTAGAAAAGTTCAAAATGCCCAACATCGATAAATTCGGGGGTAGTGGACCCTCAATTGTCCATCTCTAAACTTATCACCAAGCCATGACTCTCATAGGGGCATCCAAGGAAATAATGTCCCAAATATTCCAGTAAACTTTGAAGGACATCACTCTTCGTTGGTTCTTATCCCTACGAGAGTTCATAATCCGTAGTTGGGAGGATGTTGCCCACTAATTCATGTCATAGTACAAGTACAAAGAAGAATTAGAGGTTATCTAATGTGATTTAGAGCTACTTGAGTAGAACCCTGGGGAATCAGTCAGTAACTTCATAGTAAGATGGAGAGAGAAAGAATCCACCATGACCAATCGATCTTCCAAAGAGGAGCAAGTCAGCATCGTGAAAAAGAATTTATCACCCCATGTTCGAGCGATGATGGGAAGACAATACTACCCTCATTTTTTATCCCTCCGAGAAGTAAAAGTGGATATTAAAGAAGGTATTTCCAAGACAGAAGTTGAATCGAAGAAAGTGTTGGGATAGTTAACTCCTAAAAAGTATGAAAAGCCTGCTAGTAGTTTTCACCATTAACAACATCTCTCAACCTACCACTTTATGTGCACTAGAAACCCATCCTAACCAAGTCAAGAAGGAATACACTGAGCTTCATGCTCCCCTATCCAAAGTTTATCAGACCCTCCTAAGATGAAACCTTATCAAACCATTGGATCCTCGCCCATTACCAAACCCACTTCCTAAAAATTTCAAACCAGATGCCCGTGGTGACTTTCATAAAACTATTGGGCATACCACGAATAGTGTTTCAACCTTTGAAATTTGATCCAAGGTCTGATTAACCGGGGTCTCATTGCCCCACCAGTCAATCCCAAACCAAACACTACCCACAATTCACTCCCAAATCATACAAATTCCATCTTCCTAGAAGAGGACCAAGAATTTGATCCATCTACCCAGATCGTACTAAGTAAATCACCCATCATACCCATATACTCTCCTAGACCTCTCCAAGTGTGCCCATATTTTTCCTACACCCTACCATCTTCATCGATTAGACCCTGTCACTCCTTACTAGGGCTTGCATCCTATCCGTACTCATTTCTAAGGTAAAGATATGGAAATCTCAGAAGTATTGAACCAACTCCTTGAGTTTGGGCTGAAATTTCCCTCCCAGATGACTATTGACTGCTAGAGATTCAGTGTGCTGTTCTTAGAAGATCAAAAATGGTCTCGAGAGTCAGATAATTAGGTGGTACTGACCGATGAAGTTAGTATAGATGATGTCATCTAGATCATGGCGGACTTACTTTGAAAAACTGGTGATATTTGCGTCTGATCCCTTCACTTCTACATCTCCCCATCGAATAGGAGGATATATACGAGGAGGTTATTGAATTTTTAGAGTGTATTGACTTTCATGAAAAGATGATGTCGTTTCCATCGAATGGGGGGACGATTTCGATGATTCATATGAAGAGCAAAGCTTAAAAAAACTAGCCTAATAATAATCACATGCTAGATGATATCATTTGAGGAGCTACTAGGAAAAATCGACAACGTAGCTTAACAACTCGATATCGATAAGGAAACGGGTTCCTTATTTTCCCCTCTTCTGTGAGCCATACGACCATGTCAATGAAATATTACCAAGTCCCAAACCTGCCACCATCAACAAGCGATAAAGGAAACATTGTTGATAATATCCCTATGCCAGAAATGACCCATGAGGAGAGTAAGATAATCGATTAATTAAAGAAAACCCAAGATGACATCACCTTTTAAGGACTCTTCATGTCTTCCCAACTGCACATGAATACCTTGATCAATCTACTCACTATACCCGTAGTTCCTCCTTTAACCACGCCAGAAGAAGTAATGAATCTGGCTGGATCCCTGACCTCTACCAGAAGACTCTCCTTCTTTAAATAATAAATCCCTAAGATTGGTCCAAACCACAATTATGCTCTCAATATCTCTGTCTAAGTCATAGGAAAGACTATCCCGCTCTCTCTTATCGACAATAGATCAACTCTTAATGTCTACCCGCCGAGGACCCTTAATTATTTGGGATTTAAAGTGAGTGACCTTGCTTCAATCTCTACCGTCGTATATGATTATGATAATACCCATCGAGAAGTAATGGGATCCATAAAGCTTGCAATAGGGGTTGGCCCTATTAATCCTATTATTGAATTACAAGTAATTGATGTCCTAACTTATTTCAATCTATTGCATGGGCGATCGTGGCTCCATGGCATTAAGGGTGTGTCTTTTTACCTTCATCAAAATTGAAATTCTTTGACAATGGGCAGGTCATCACCGTCTTGGGCGATGACGAAAATACTGAGAACGCAAGCACCAATAATCTAGAACTTGAGATACAACATGGGGCGAATGATATGCTTCTGTCGGTCTTCTAAGTTGAACTAATTCTACTCCCAGTAGGGGATGATTTCAAATATAGGGTTTGTCAAAAGTATAACCCTCGTGGTAATGCCAATGTGATCCAGATGTTCAACAACATATATTTTATGCTCGGACTGGGCCTGGGATGACAAAAAAAGGGAATACTTTAACCCATTGTGTTAAAGAAAGATTTTACTCCTTACGATTTAGGCTATTATCCATTATCATAAAAACTCTGAATGATTCGCCAGCTTCAATTGAAGAGAAGGCTATAAAGAACCAAGACCGTCTCAAGAGATTCCTTGAATGGAAGATTCGTGAGAAAGGGTGCATATTTCCCCTTTTGTGGCTTTCCTGAACTGTGGTATGATCATGTGGACAAGAAGATGAAACCTTTAATGGAGATATTATTTTATGATAACTACTCATGGGTCGAGAGTTCCCAGCATTATGTGTAACCACTCATTGAAGAGACCATAGATGATACTAAAAATTCTCAGGGAAGTGACTCCAAGTATTCCTTCAACTTGTAGACACTAAGGCTGACACTCTACATGATCCACTCAAGAACTACCTCACCAGATCCATCCCGTCTGATCAAAGCTTCTAATGCACCCCTTCTCAACTGGCACGCTACATCTATTCCACCTTATAAAATTCAACCCAACCCGGATGTTTATCCCATTCTTCTTCTCTATATGTTCCTCCTTACTCTGATGTAATCGAGACCTCCTTTGATGAGGTTCTCAATGTTTTTTTTTCCTATCAATGAAATAAATGAAGATTTTGTGTAACTTGTTGTGCCTTACATTAATTGTTCTTATTCTAATCAAACTCTTGATGATGATGATCTTGTAAATGAACAATTCTAAACGTATCTTAATGAGTTTAATAACAAACAATATAACTGCATTTAAGTTAATGAAGATGAAAATGTTGTTATTAATCTCTATTCTAGTATCTAACTATGCGAGATTAGGACGGGGGCCACCCTTGACGACCATGAGCGCGCGCAACTCGATGGATGTATTCGCATGGTCCTACGATGATATTCCTGGTATTGGTCCTGAATTATCTCATCATGATATTCCAACTCTCCCAAAATACAGACCGACTAAATAAAAACTGTGAAAGCTCACAATGAATGGTCGCTCAAAATTGAGGAAGAAGTGGTCAAAAAGTTGAACATAGGTTTTATTCGTGTGATTGAATATCCAACATGTCTAGACAATATTGTAACCGTGCCTAAATCAGGAGGGAAGGTTCGCATGTGCATTGATTACCGAGACTTAAATAAGGCCTCTCCAAAGGATTAATACCCTCTACCCAATATCGAAATAATTATAGACAATACAGCGAGTCACGTTCTCAAGTCATTCATTAATGGGTTTGTCAAATATAATCAGATCAAGATGCACTTGAATCATCAAGAAAAAATTTCTTTCATCACACCTTGAGGAACCTTTTGCTACATCGTTACGATATTTGGTCTCAATAACGCTTGGGCTATAGGTTAGGAATCCTCGTATTCTCCCATCTCGAGCTCATGAATAAGCTATCCCCTTCACTGGATGGGGCGGCTCCTTTTCGGTCTCACGTCACTTGACCTTTTCGGATGAAAAATGACAAATCCCACCTTCCTAGCGGTTCTTCGCTTCTCCGGGCCGTCCCCGTCCCTCCGTGGATACGAGCCGTCTCCCTGGCCGAATCTACTAGAGCGCTGCCACAACCATCTTGCATAATTTGATACACAAAGAAGTTGAGGTCTACGTGGATTATATGATTATCAAGTCTAAGACTATATAAGGTCATGTTCCCACTCTTCGAAAGTTCTTCAAGCGACTGTGACAATATTAAATGTGACTTAACCCAAAGAAATATGTCTTCGACATTTCCGAAGGAAAACTATTGGGATTCGTGGTTAGTGAGAAAATGATAGAAGCAGATCCTACAAAGATGAAATCCATACTCGAAATGCCACCACCCCAAATGGAGAAGGAAGTTCGGGGATTCCTTGTAAAATTATAGTTTATTATCGGATTCATCAGCCAGTTGACTTCTATTTGCGAACCCATATTCAAACTCCTCCGAAAGGGTTCCACTAAGGTTTGGAACAAAGATTACCAAAAATCCTTTGATAGAATCAAGTAATACTTAACCCAAACTCCGGTACTCATGTCGCCACAGCTTGGTCTTCCCCTACTCCTATACCTAACCGTAACAGAACCTGCAGCTGGGGCTTTGCTAGACTAATACCTTGAGAAAACCCGCAAAAAGAGAGCCATTTACTATCATAATCACAAGTTGGTTGGATACGAAGTTAACTAGACAACCTTGGAAAAAATAGGTGTCTCCCTTGTCTGGGTAACCCAAAATTTAGAACATTACATTCTTGCCTTTTGCCATCAAACTTGTATCCCGAACGGATCCTATCAAGTACCTACTTGAAAAACCTACCCTGTCCAGTCGAATGGCCTGATGGTTAATGCTTTTAGCCTAATTCGATATTGTGTATGTCACGCAGAAAGCCATAAAATGAATATCCATCTCTACTACCTCGCCGACTACCCTATGGAAGAAGACGATATCTAGATTTTTGAGTTCCCAGATGATAATATCCTTTGTACTTCCTATGAAGACCTCTGATGGAAAATGTTCTTTGATGGCGCCGCCAATAATAAAAGGGTATGGCATTGGGATACTCCTAATTTTCCCTGATGATTCTCACATTCTCATTGCCATCAAGTTGAATTTTCCCTACACTAATAACATGACTGAATACGAGGCATGCACAGTAGGCATAAAAGTTGCTCTTAAGAAATGAATTCGGTACCTATATGTCTATGTGGAATCATCGCTTATCATCGGTCAAGTAATCAGAAGATGGAAAGTCAAGGATGAGAAACTCTTACCTTTCCATACCTACCTGGAAGAGCTAGCCTCCCAATTCTAAGCTATCACCATCCATTACCTACCCCGATCAAAGAATAACCTTGTCGATAATCTTACTACCTTAGCCTCCGTGGTTGACCTGCCTAAAAGAATAACAATGGCCCCTTTCCTAGTCCAAAAGTAAGATAAACCACCCCATTGCTACCACAATGAGCTCATCACAAAAAGAGACCTAGAAATAGCCAATTATGGGTACTATGATATTTGGATTCTCATTAATCATGGTAGGTATCCCCAAGGTTCTAAAAAGAAAGATAGAGAAACCCTTAGTAAACTAACTGCCCAGTACATTATCTGCGATAAAGCACTATTCAAGAGAAACTTCGATGGAACCCATTTACATTATATCGTAGGGACTAACATTGAAGAGATGATGTAGAAGATCCATAGCGGGGAATGCGAACCCCACATGAATGTCCATATCTTTCCAAATATATCATTTGACAGGGTTACTATTGGACTACCATGGTTCATGATTGCACTGCCTATGTACGGAGATGTCTAAAATGCTCGCAGTTTCCCAACCTCTAACACTCGCCTCTACGAGAATTGTATAACATGAATTCTCCCTGGCCATTTTCCACATGGGGTATCAACATCATAGGTAAGGTTACACCTAAAGCCTCCAACGGGCATGAATTCATCCTAGTCGCCATGGATTACATCACCAAATAGGTCAAAGTCGAGTCATAAACGGTGTTGAATGCCAAGAAAGTAGCCAAGTTCATCAAGAAAAATATCATCTGCCCCATATGATCTGGTTTCTGACAACATGTTACATTTCGATGCAGAAGTCACAGAGGTGGTCGACTAGTATGGGATTCAGAGGCACAAATCTTCCCCTTACTGACATCAAACCAATGGAGCAGTTGAAACTGAAAATAAAACCTCAAAGCTATCATCAACAAGATGATTGAGAGTTATGTAGATTGGGATGATCGAATCCCTTATTCCCTCTGGGCTACCGCACTTCAGTTTGAACCTCTACTGTGACTACTTGATTCGTATCAAATATTGCATATTTTTGCCCTATATTATTATGCATTCTACCAATTTTATGATCCTTAATGCTTATATTTATGCTCATTAACCAGATAACCTTGGATTTTGATATATACATGCTTTGAATGGGTTCATTGTGCTTTTATAGGTATTAGAATGCTAAAAGTAAGATCCGTTACATTTCGGAGAACTTACATCGTTGGATGATAATTTAAGGGCATTTTAGTCAATTCACATTTCATCTTCATCTCATGGAAATTCCATGGATACGTAGTTCATTGAGCAAGCATCGTGTGGCCGCGAACGGTGTGCAATTTCGAGTTCGAATGGTGAAGTTATGGCCATTTTCGTTTGCAACCTTTTCCCCCTCTTCATGGACCAAAGAGTTTCCAAAAATAGAGTACCGGTCGACCGCGGTTTGAGGACCGATCGATTGAGGTTTTGATTTTTTTCGTGGAAAGGAGACAATGTGCTTCAAATTGAAGGCGCGGTCGATCGCGCCCCTGCGACCGGTCGATCGCGAGTAGCAGATATTTTTCCACTTTTACTTTTCTTTTCTATTTTTATTCCAACTTACTATATAAACCAATTTTGTTGTAAATATTAGATATAATTCATTTTAGGTTAGTTTAGGTTAGGGTTTGGGGGTTTGAGAGCTATTTCTTCTTCCTCGCTTGGTTTGACAACCATTAGGGTTTGTAAGTTGTACTTTCATCTTCCCTCTCCATTAATATAGTTTGTATTTCTTTATTTTCTTTTTTTGTAGTTAATTTACATGATTTCATAATTAGGTTTACATGCTTTCCTTTACTTTCTTTGTAGTGTAGATTTATTGCATTTATTTACCCCATTTTTAATAGGCTTTCTCACTAAGTTACTCTAGGTTATGTCGGATTGATCTCATTTCGGGTTGACATGTTGCTTGGCTTTGGTGATGGTGTTTATGGGTCTATTTAGGGTGCGTTGTCCTAGTTATTACGCCTAGGAGATTTGACGGGGCATATCATGTATGCTCCATGCTCACGACCTAGCGTCCTTCATTTTCGGGGTATTTGTTGACACCAAAATCATATTAGGTTTTTATGCGAATTTAGGGGCGTGACAACCCTCGATTTAATTAATTGTCAAAACGAGATTTATTTGTAATAACTCGTCGACCCATGTAACCATTTTATACTAATTAACTCGGGTGAGGGATATTCGACTCAACTTATAGTTTTTACTCTCTTTCTTAATCTAGCTTTATTTTCCCACGCCTAGATTGATATTTCCCTTTTATGCATCTTTTCCTTTTTTGTGTATAATCATCTTTTACACTTTTATTTAGGAGTATTAAATCCTATAAATTCTAGCAACTCATCTATGTGGATTTTTGTTACCCGACTTATCGCTATACTCACCCGTTGAGTGTAGTTATAATTTAAGTTTTTGTATAGTTCAGGTGAGCCGAATTCAAAATGACCGATGCGCAGGTGACTCTCACGCTGTGGCGAAACCCTGCCAATCAAAATGGTGCCATTGTCGGGGATGAGTTTGTTTTAGAATTTATTTGATTTAGTATTTGTTACTATTTTCTTTCTATTTGTATTATTTTCCTAACATTTTTGTAGAACTTCTACATTTGAGCACCTAGAAACGCTTGAATTTCCCGCGCGCATCTACTTTGTGGAATTCGGAACTTCGAGCCATTTTTGAGGTAAGCATGTCTTATTTGAATTCTTTCGGTAATCATTATTATAATTCTCAAAATGCCCGTAATCCCATTACTTTCGGTCAATACTTAGAGTCCCAAAAAATTTCAAATTCAAAAATGACTTTGGGCAAAAATAACGAAAGTCAAAACTTGGATTATTGGAATTTTGAGGATGATGATAACGATTTTGGGCTTCTAATTCCTTATAATACGAATTTGAAACGAATTGCAATAGTTTTCAAAATTCTTATAATAATGAGTTTCAGTTTAAGTCTGATGGTAATTTTCAAAGTTCGCATTTTCAAGAATCTGCGCCTCGGCCTATGATTTTCGGCGAGGGCTTGTGTATGCTTGAAAATGAGAAAATTGAAAATCGTTATTAGTAAGAAAATCGTTTGTGGGAACATGAATTGGATTTATTATTTGAATCTGATGAAGATTTTGCTTTCGAGATTTTTGAAGTCGACGAATGTTTTGAACCAAATGAGGATTTTATGCCTACTTTGGAACAAACCATTCTTGACTTTGCCCATTGTGTAATAGATATTGAAAGTGAGGATGAAATGGAAGTAATATCCATTTGCAATGAAATGATTTCTTCTTTGGCCCCCAAAGAAGAACATTTCATTGAAAATGATCTTATTTCCTTCGAAACTCAATCTTCACGTGATGATGATTCATCTCTTGAGTTTGAATTTCTTTCCTCCCCATTTTCATTCTCTGTTATCACACCGTCACAAGTACCTGATGATTTGGTTTCAAACTTTAATGTTTTAAACCTTTTCACCGATGAGGAGTACTTGCTCGAGTCGCTTTCCACGATCGCATCTTTGCCTTTGTGTGCGCCACCTCCGATTCCAATTTCAAAATCCTTGGGAGGATATTCGGCTTTTCTCGGTTCCCAAATGTTTTTGTCACCTGTTCAATCCAAATCCCCCATCGTCACTCCAAAACTTTTAATTGGCAATGGTTCCTTTCTTACGCCTTACACATGCCTTTCGTTGTTCAAACGAAATTCATTTTTTTAAAGGCATGCTCGAGAGTGAGGGTACACCAGTTATCCTCCAAAGTCAAATCATTTTTGCGGTGGACCCTCAACTATTTAAAATTCTAGTGTAAGGTTAGTGTGAAGCCTAAATAGTAGGTTGTATATAGTTAGCTTTTTATTCTTTCTTTCTTTTTATCATTTTTTCCTTTTAAATTTAGTCTAGTGTAATTAGTTAACTTTTTGTTATATGTTTTTGCTATGCTTTGGTACTAACATGTTTTTTAGAATCATTGGACTTGTACTTTACCAAGATCACTCCTTTTTGGTTAATATCGCTATTTTCCTCTCTTTAACTTGGTTCTTAATTCCCATTAAGGACAATGTCAGGTTCTAAGTTAGGGGGTGTGGGATATTTTATCCATTCATTGGTAGTTTCTTTTATTTGATCACATGCTAGTTACTTATTATTCTTTTCTTAGAAAATTCAAAATTTTCAAAAAGATTTTCTTTCTTTTTCTCCTTTATTGGGCATTTTGTCTTTGTTTCCGATAATAAATTTCAATAATTGCCCAATCCAATAGAGAACTCAACAATGCATGTTCTCGATTTTAGAAGTTATTAGACTTTAGTCCTAATTATTAATATTATGAATAACTTCATGAATTAAACTTTAATCCCATGAGCAGATGCGCTTTTCTTGTTCTATTGATTTGGTTTAAGATTTTTATAACTCGGTAATCTTTTGTTGCATTGTATATAATTACACCGAGTAAGCTTTGTACCTTTCGTCGTTTGTGAGTGTATACACTATTCTTTCCTCTTTGAAAACGTTACAGTCATTGGTAATCTCTTTATTCTTTCATTTGATCGTTCATTAATTGAGTTCATATATGAAATGTGTTACTTGAGCATGATTTTCAAAGCTTGTTTTGACTCGAGAATTGTGTAAACTTTATGAAATGATCATAGGTCATCTTTGTTATATCACCCATATTAGCCTTGTCCTCACCTTTCATATGTTCCTTAGTCAACCCCTTTGAGCCTAAATATTAGTCTTTCGCTTAATAACCCCAAATCCCATTACTAACTCCAAATTGGAGTTAGAACCATGCATACACCTTCCATACCATTAGTTGGAATGTTACTTAGGATTGAGTGATGTTGTGTAGTGTGGTTGCAATTTAGGCATGTGAGAGTGTGAAAAGTAAAGAAAAGAGATGTGAAAATAAGAAGAAAAATATAAAGCAAAAAAGCAAAAGAAAACAAAAGAAAACATGAGAAAAAGAAGAAAAGCAAAAGAAAGAGAAGTTGTAAATGTTGTGTATATAGTTCAATAAGCTTTGATTACTCTCCAATTGTTATATCCAATGCTTTTTTTGGAAGTTACTTTCCAATTTTTATTTTATCTGCATTTTCTATTATCCCGAGTTTTCATTTTTGAACACTTTGAATATGTACATACATATCCTTCGTTTCATACCCTAGCCTAGCCAACATTACAACCCTATTAAAGTCATATGTGATCTTAAGTAGATGTAATTCAAAGGTTTAAATAGTTTTCAGAATCTATGAAAATACATTTCGCCTCTTTTAATGAGCGGTATCTTTCATTGTGATTATAAGTTTTTATTTCCTATATAGCGTTCTTCATTTGTGACATGTGTGCGGCCTAGTTTCTATTTACATTTACTCTTTATGCCCGCATGTCCCGTGTGTTAACTCCCTGTTTCGAGTGATTTCACTTGATGAGTGTAATGCCCGTGAGGATTGAGTATATGATTGCTTTATTTAGTATTCGGTTTATATAAGTTTTTTCCAAATCACATTTTGCATGTTCTCACTCCCCTCCCACATTTTAAGGTTTCAATTCTATGCGGCTCATTCTATAATGTTTAATGAAATGGACTTTTGTGTGAATTTATTCACTGTGCTAATAATGTGTATGCAATCTTTTTCGTATTTTTGGGCTTTTCGCATGTTCTGTTGAGCATATTTTGAGGAAAGGAAACCATATGATGTTTGTGGGTTTCATCCCTGAAAACCCTCACGAGACGACACTCGTCCACTAAGGTAACCTAGCGGTTTAATGGCTTATTGCGTAGGCTAAATGCAATCGTGGTTCCTACGAAAGTGGCATTTATATTTCGATGCATATATACGTCTTGTACCACCCTCTGTGGACTGGTGCTGTTTGTTTCATCACTAGGGACTAGCGATGTCTAAGTTAGGGGGCGTGATTCGTATCAAATATTGTATATTTTTGCCCCATATCTTTATGCATTCTAGCACTTTTACGGTCCTTATATTTATGCTCATTAACCAGACAACTTGGATTTGGATATATATACATACATGCTTTGCATGGGTTAATTGTATTTTTATAGGTATTAGAACGCTAAAAGTGAGGATCCGTTGCATTTCAGAGAAGTTTCATCCCCAGATGCTACATCGAGGGCATTTTAGTCAATTCACATTTCATCTTCGGCTCAGGGAAATTCCACGGATGCATATTTCATTGAGAAAGCTTCGCGTGGCCGCAAATGGAGTGTCGGTCGACCACGATTTCATTGCAAAACGTATGCGTATTTCCTTGAGCAACCTTTCCCCCCTCTTCATGGACCAAAGATCTGCAAAAAAGAGAGTGTCGGGCGATCGCAGTTTGAGGCCCGGTACGAGAGAGAGTGTGGGTGGAAATGGGTTATGGTGGAAGATGATGGATGTGGTGTTAATGTGGGTGAGGGTGTAGGGAAATAGTGTGTGGGTGAGTGAGTATTTTGGTGTATATGAGTGTATGGTGTTAGGGTGTGGGTGAGTGAGTTGTTTAGGTGTGTGTGTGTTTAATTTGTACCCAACTAAAAAAAATAAAACTAACAAAAATTAAAATTAAAATCTATTAAAAAATTAAATTCTAATCTGAAAATAAAAAGACTAAAAATAAAATAATACTAATAATCCCAACTTAATAAGAAATAACAAAACTAAACTAATACTAAAAACTAAAAATAAAAAAAAATAAAAATAAAAATAAAAATTAAATAAACTGAAACACACACCTATAAAATATAAAAATAATAAAAACACACGCGACACACAAAAATAAAATATAAAAATGATTCCTAAAAATATATACATGACTCAAAACAAAATACAACATAAAAAATTAAAATAAATACAAATGATACAAATAAAAATCTAGAAATATAAAAAAAAATAAAACAAATAAAAGGGGACAACCCAAACACACAAGGGGCTCGGGTGATGGTTTTGGGACAGGATAGAGAGGGTCTGGGCTAGGCTTAAGGTATGGGGACAGGTTTTCAGGTTTCACTCCATTTATCCATGTAATTGGCTCCAAATATCGCTTTAATAACTGCAACATGGAATCGACCTACACAATAAACAATAACGCGCATAAGACCCATTTTGCCGAGAATTAGCAACTAAAAATCGTCTATTCGGGGTATAAAATGTACACTTTTGGGTGCTTATCACATCACCCTCAAAGAGAACATTGCTAGTCCTCGAGAAAAATATAGAGATAAATAGAGATAAGAAGCCAAAATTGTACCACTTTCGTGGGCACTTGCGATTGCACCTAGCATGTGCAACAAGCCTTTAAACCTATAAGTTGCCCTACAGTATAATTTTTGTCTCGTGACGATTTTCATGGAATATACCCACAACATTCTTTATTTTCAAAAGGCAGTCAATCTCTTATTAGACATAGAATAATTTCACAATCTATCACATGAGAAGTATTTTGAGAAATACAAGCTACAATGCATAAAAAAGTTTAGCTAAGTAAATACTCAAGGCATATCCTTCCTAAAACTCAACATGTGTGGTGTGAATCAGTCAAAACGGGTCAAGTATCATAAGAGTAATTCTTAGATTGCCTTTTCAGAATCAACGCTTCAACTTCAAAACCTCACGGATATCTCTCTCTCAAATGAACTCTCAAAATTAGGGTAAGAGTATCGCTCTTGTGTGTGAGGAGGTTAGTAAATGTAAGCAAGTTCAAACGTCTCACACACACATAAGAAATAACGAACATTAAGAAAGAAAATGATCTCATGAAAGCAATGCTAATCACTATAGTGAGAGCGTCTAGTTATTCACCACATCGACTTTCATTTGCCCGAACACTAGGGGGAACATGATTCATATAGGTGAGGGAGAAATGAAATGGGAAGGATGGTATGAAGTGTGGTATGATGGGATGGATGGATGATGGATGTGTGTGCGAGAAGAATGTTCTACACTTTGAGCACAAATGCCTTTATTACATAAAAAATAACTACAAACTCCCTTTTTATTTTCTTCCCTCTCTTTTATCTCTCTTTTTTTAAATTTTCTTTTCTTTTATTTGTCTTTTTTTCTTTTTTCTTTTTCTATTTTTTCCTTTTTCCTTTTTCCTTTTTCTATTTTTTCTTTTTCTCTTTTTTTATACTCTCACATGGAAGATATTTAACATTTGAAAACAACACTCTTTTTATCAAAAATAAAGGATGATATGTGAATGGAAATGATATATGGATGGTGAGGGGAATATATGTGGATATGGAATAATATGGGAAAGTAATGGGTGAAAATCTAGTGATCGGGACAAACTTTAAGACACGTGTTTCTTCAACTCGAAAGAGATGTCGTTCTCAGTGATCGAGCCAAAATTTTTAATGAAAAATAATGAGAGCATACAACGATTTAAGTGCGTACCCAAAAGAAGTTGAATCAACCTGTGACTCAGAGATTGCGCAAAACATTCTGAAAAGGGTGAAAGGAAAAAATCTCACAAGCTAAAGTCTCTACTAGTGATCCTTAAGGTTTTATTGGGAATTGTATTACTCTTCAACTCTAAACAGTAGTGAAGTGATAAGTCCACAAATTTTTGTTGAGTCTAAAAATTCATGGTCGGACATGCCTTGTTACGTATTACATAAGCTATTTATAAAAAGATAAATCTTCTATCTCGATTCCTAGACTTAAAAAGATGGATGATAGAAAATTCATGTCAGTGAATGAGATGAAAGAAACTACACGAAAATTTTAAAAATCAGGCTTAAAAATCAAAAAAATTTAAAAGAGGTATGATTTTGATAAAATTACCCACCCCCAAACAAAAAGGAACATCGTCCTGGATGTTAAGTAAAATAATTAAAATTGAGAGTAGGAGATAGGAAAGAGATTACCAGAATCAACCGCTAATAATGTGGACAGATAAATCCAAGAGTAAACCTGAATAAATGAAAGAAAAAAAGTGTACAAGTCTATAAATATTTTAAAGCATTGGGTGATGTGAAACACCACTCCCATGTAGGATGAGACTAGTACGAGAAGAATGGGTTGTCTCCTGGTAGTGATAAGTTTAATGTCTTCAGCTAGACCGAAGGGATTTCACCCTAAAGATAAGATTTATAAAAGCACGGAGCGGCAGAAAAAATGGATGATGATAATCACCCCCGAACAAGACTGAAGCGTCAGTCCTGTTGGATAAAGGCTAAAATGGTCAATGCACTTGTATGGAAAATTTCATCACACGATGCAAAGCATCGATGGACCATGGGTGGATGGGTATTAGGGTAAAGGTGAAGAGGTATAGGCACCGATCATGGGCCTTATTGAGCCGAAAGGTGAGTGCAATGAGGGACCTATAAGAATGGTGCTCTAGTTAGTGAGGAAGGAGAAAAGGTGTCAAAAGTGGAATGGGGTAGGGCTCATGGAGATTGCACGATAGTTCTATAAATGGACGATGATAACGGTCATGCCATGACATGTCAGGGAGTTGTCAATGGGAAAAGTCAACACCACAAGAGAGTGGCAGGCATAAGGTAACAAGCTCGGTGTCACGAAAATGGAGAGTAGCACCATAAATACTCTCGTGGAAGGTGGATGGTGGTCTCAGGTTAGGATCTAAAATTATTGATAGAATATGAAATGTGTAAAATCAAGATCCAACCTAGGTGGTGCGGTGGAAGAGACAATGGGTGGGTCGGGTGGGATAAATAGTGACAACTTAAGTGTAAGGGACACACACTCGTCGGGAGGAGTAAAGGAATACTCACTAGAGAGTGTGGTATATAAAGATGGAGTGATCAACTTTTCCACAAGAATATCATCGATGAATGGGGTAGTTGGTTCAAACGAGGCACCAAGATAGTAGATAGAAGAATCAATAGAAATAATGGGGTCAAGATAAGCCCGGATCCATATCTGGAGAGGTAGAAACCATCTCAGATTTAATCTTGAAATAATGGTGAGCACTCATAACCGGATCTAACCTATAATGAAGTGGTTCCTTGGGAACACACGTGGTGGGATTGATAGGTGTAGACTTGGGCATATATTTGGATTCGGCAAAAAAGGGCAAGTGAACCTCAAAGTGGGATTCATTTGGACAAAGTGGGATGTGATCAGGCTCACTATCGATGGATAAATCAACACAAGTGTCAACTTGAGGCCCGGACCATGGGATGGTCTCAACGTCGATATTCTCAAAAAGATAGGGTTGGTCACATTCAAAGCAAGTGGAACAAGACGATACATCATCACTCCACGTGAGGGTAACAACGGGTTGACTGGGGGTGAAGCCCGACTCTCTCTCACACTCAATTTCATTTAACCTTTGTTCTAGAAGTTGGAGATCTTCATTTTGTATTTTAATGGTTTTCTCTTGCTTGATTATGAACTTTTGCAAGAGGCTTTCGAGAGCAGAGGTGGATGATGGTGGTGAAGTGATGGGTGGTGGTGGTGGTTGAGGTGGACACAACTTACTATTATCATGACTCTATGGATAATACTCTAAGGAAGTGTGGGGAATGTGGTCAAGTGTGTCATACACGAGAGAAGTATCTGTGTGAGAGACAAATGGTTGATAGACGTTCGGTGTGTAGTGAGGGAACTGATCGGGATAGGGTTCACAAGGTTTCCATGAAGACTGTTGGAACGTGTGAGAATCCATAACATCGGGTTGGGATATATATTGCGTGAAAGGGTGATCAGACCTCCACGAAAAGCTAGGGTACTCACACAACCCGGGATTGGGTATATCGTGATAATAGGCCGAGGTGGGATCCGGAACAGTGTCATATGGATACACGTGTTCCATGGTGGGTTCGGAGGGATATGAAAAGTACGGGGACTCATGGTACAAGTGATCAGCATATGAACAATGTGTGCACAACAAAGCATGTGCCTCATTGATATTTGTCATCGGAGGTGATGAAATGTGAGATGCATGCGTGGATGACGCATGAGTATCAACGGTGTGTAGTTAAGAGTTAAAGCCACGAATTAAGGTATGGAGGTTCGACTCGGGCTTGACCTCAAACATGCTTTGAGAAAATGAGAAATGGCCAGAGTAATCCCGTAAAGGACGTTCTTTGGCCATGAGGTTGGAAATATATTTTTGGATTTTTTTTTCAAAAGGAAAGAAAATATTTTTGGATTTTTCTAAAAATGAAAGAAAGAAAGTATATTTGGATTTTTTATAAAAATAAAGGAAGAAAATATTTTTGGATTTTTTTTAGAAGAAAAGAGCGAAAAAAATATTTGGACTCTTGATTGGACAAACTAACTAAAACCGACTACCGAAAAATTAAATTGGACACACACAAGTCAAGGATGAATCCTAACTAGAACATATTTAATTTTTTATCTTCAAAATTAGTGAAAGGGTAGTCAAATTTTAATTAAGTCCGCGGGCGATAAAAATCACGAAAATATCTTTGTGATCGCCTTTGCAAAAATATTCTCCTTAATTGATTGATTTTAAATTTAGTGATGGCTAGGGTAGCATACAATTGTTAAGCGAGTGAATCGGGTGATGAAATACCTTCTCACGAATGACCGGGTATAGGTCTTAATTGATTAATTCATCACACCATTTGAAAATAAATGCAAGAATAAAAGCAAATAAGAGCACGTAGTCACACACGAAAATTGACTCACTGACAGGAGAGGAACGAGAGTTTTAGAAATGTACCTCCCACGATTTTTACACCGTGGGGTGATGAACAAGCTGAGTCGACCGGGTGGAGATTACGCCTATCTCAGTCTGCCCCGGGAGTCCTAGCGACCCAAGGTATAGAGGCTTCTAAATCCTCATCTTTGGACACCCTCTCTCTATCTTGTCCGATTTCCCTATCACGCTTTTCTTCGTAATTAATTATTACAAATTTAAATAAAAAATAAATGGTGTCTCTAAGCACCGCAATACAAGCCAAGAATAGAATAATCGTAATACAAGCCATCTAAAAAATGAAAAATGGTACGAAAATGAAAAAGCAATACAAATGATTCACAAATAGGAATCATCTCCAATGCTTCAAGCTCCAAAGATTGGCAATGGCGTCATTTGATAAGAGAACTTTTGGGTATATTTATCTTTGCTTGAAAGTCCTCTAATCAAAAATCTCAATTACCTACAAAAAAAATATATATATAACAAAACTAAAGAATAGTGGTAATTGAGGTATCAATTCAAATCTAAGGGTGAAACATGCAAGAGAGGCAATATGTAATTCATTGTGTTTATTATTCTCTTTTTTATTTTTGGATTTTATATATTTTTTTTAGCTTTTTCAAATATTAAAACAAATTTGAGATGAAAGTGAGATAAGACTAAGCTAAATAAAAAGAAGGTAATCAAACTAAAAGTAAAGTGTGAAAAATATAAACAAGTGTGTGATAAAAGCGAGTGAGATGTAACTAAATGAGAGAAAAATATTCAAGGGATGGAAAATCCACCCCCACTTCACGTAAATTAATCTAACTTGCACTATTTTAATTTTCGTCAATTTCCAAAATATTCATTTAATTCAAAAGCTAATTCTCCATATACAAATGAATTAATTGAATATTATTGTAGAAAAGTAAGTTTAATTCTCACATTCACTACTCTAAATGAATTAAAGTCAATTAAATGAATCACCCGCTAGGATCGATTTATCAAACTAATTTTAATTAGACAAAATAAAAATAAGAGTAGATGAAAATTATACTAACATTTAAATCAAGTGATAAGCCTATCTCTAGTTTGAATCAAATGATCAAATGATAATACAATTTTCAATCCTTTCTCAAGGATGATTTTCCATTTATCAATGTGAAAATAAGTTGGAATTAAATTACTAATCAAAGGAAACTAACAAAAAAATTAGAATCAAATAAGTGCATAAAATAAAAATTAGAGAGCAATAATCCAACTAAAATTGCCTTGAATTGCATTAATTCTTCAATTTTTCCATCATCTCAATTAATTACAAATACTCAATTTATTGAAAAAAAATTTCTAATATAAAAAAAACAAATAACAAAAAACTAAACCAGTAAAAAAATAAAAATGATGTTTCTCTATCTAATTCTCTCTCTAGCCTAAATCTTTTTCTAACTAGCTTTAAAATGGGTCTTCTTCTTGTTTAAACCGGAGATGTATGGCACATGTGGGGTTAAGGGGAATTTTTGGGAATTGGCTTGAGTGTACATGAAAATGGTGAGAGGAGAATGGGGTGTGAGTGTGTTGAGGGCATGTGGGTTAAATGGGGTGACAAAATGAGATTAAGGAAATGAGGCGTAAGGTGGATAATTTAGGTGGGGAATAAAGGAAAAGAGATTGTGGGGGTATTTTTGGAAATGAGGTTAAAGGGGGATAAAACACATGTGGGGCCTTTATTTGGACAAGTGGGTCTTGGTATGTTGTTTGCAGAATCGTGGGTTTTAATTGGTCTTTGGATGGGGTCTAAATGGGAGATGGGTAAGATGAAAAATGGGTGTGAATGGTTATGGTTGTTTGAGGTTGGATCAAGTAGCGAGTTTGGGTAGAGTATGGCTCCAGATTATGGCAGTGGAGTCCAGGTCGCCATGCGTGGTTTTGGTCGGAGGTTGTGGGTGGGATAACAAACCGGGTTGGATGGGTTTTTGAGAGGTCACAGTTCTCGAAAATGGATTCGAATCTGGTTTGGGTCGCGGGCTTTGCTTGTTAAATGGGTTTCGATTATGGGGGTTGTCCGAGTTGTGGTTGATGGTTTCATGAGGTGGAGGGTTGAATGGGTTTTTGGGCAGGTCTAGGTTCTCGAAAATGGGTCACATGTCGGGTTGGTTTGGTTTGGTCACGGTATAGATTAGGTTAGGTTCTCGATTTGGGGATTTTTTTAGGTGGACGACCCACTATGGATGGTGGGTGGAGGTGAGTTGATTTAGGCGGGATGGTTATGGGTCGCCTGGATTTGGATTCGGGTTTTGGTTTTGGGAAATAGGTTTGGTGTAAGAAAGAAGATGGGATGGTAATTGTGTGTTAATGGAGGTATGAGAGAGAGTCTGGGTGTAAATGGGTTATGGTGGAAGATGATGGATGTGGTGTTAGTGTGGGTGATGGTGTAGGGGAATAGTGTGTGGGTGAGTGAGTATTAGGGTGTATATGAGGGTATGGTGTTAGGGTGTGGGTGAGTGAGTAATTTAGGGGTGTGTTTGATAAGTTGTGTGTGTGTTTAATTTGTTTCCAACTAAAAAAATAAAACTAACAAAAATTAGAATCTATTAAAAAATTAAAATAGTAATCTAAAAATAAAAAGACTAGAAGTAAAATAATACTAATAATCCTAACTTAATAAGAAATAAAAAAACTAAACTAATACTAAAAGCTAAAAATCAAATACAAATACAAATAAAATTTAAATAAACTAAAACGCACACTTATAAAATATAAAAATAATAAAAACAAACGTGTCACACAAAAGTAAAATATAAAAATGAATCCTAAAAGTATATACATGACTCAAAACAAAATATAACATATAAAAATAAAATAAATACAAACGGCACAAATAAAAATCTAGAAAAATAAAATAAAGTAAATAAAAGGGGACAAACTAAACACATACGGGGCTTGAGTGATGGTTTTGGGACAGGATAAAGAAGGTATGGGCTAGGTTTAAGGTACGGGGATAGGGTTTCAAGTTCTTCTCCATTTATCCGTGTAATTGCCTCGAAATATAGCTTTAATAACAACAACATGCAATCAACCTACAAAATAAACAATATCACGCATAAGACCCATTTTGTCGAGAATTAACAACTAAAAATTGTCTATTCGGGGTATAAAATATACACTTTTTGGTGCTTATCAGAGTCAACATTATAGATGCACATCACCTCTAAGTTTTCTAGGTTCTTAGAAATTTAAACGCTGCCGGGGAGAGCCATTTCGCAATGTAAGAAAGAAGAATGTGAAAGAGAAGGAATGTGTAGGTGTGAAGAAAATGCACCATCCACACCCCTATTTATATTTAGAAAACACCAACCAAAAACTTACCCCTCTAAATACCAAGCAATTGAAGAAAATGAAATCAAATCCTTGGAATGTTTAGACTGGACTGACATGACGATAGGTAGGACAAGGGGCATGCCGATTGGCAACCCCCTATTTTTGGAATTTTCCCTTGTTCCTTTTTTTTTCAAAATCAAAAATCTCAATAAAATAATTTTTATTCTTAAAGAATACCAAATTTCCTTCTCCGTGTGTTTTTACTTATCTTGTTTAAAAATTAATTCTCCCTTTTTTAATTCCCTTTTATTGTCTCAGTAGTAAAGTACAAAAAGCATCTGCATTTAGTCACTAAGAACAAAAATTAACAAAAAAAACTTCATTTTATTGCATGGTTATTGTTTTATTACATTTCTTACAGGAAAAAGAAAAATACAATGGGACTCAGCCTCAACCCATATTCTCCCTCTCTCTCTCTCTCTCTCACACACACACACACACACACACACACCTTCAGCTACAATCTCTATATTTTGCTCTCTTCTCTTTCTCTCCATCCCTCTCTAAGATACTCCTTCCCTACGGTGCGCTCTCTTCCCTTGGTAACGAGAAGATGTACCTCCACTCCTCCAGCCAAACCATTCCTCAGATGAGGCAGACGGAACCAAGCAAGAAGGAAACATAATCGTTTCCCGAATATGGGCACTCACCGAAGCTATACAATCTTGAATATCCTTCAGCCAGGTGATTGATACTCGAATGTGCTATAAAAAATGGATGGAAAAGAATAAATCATTCAATATGAGGCAAAAAAAGAAATGAGGAAAGTAAAAAAGCAAAGAGATGAAAAGTATACCATCGGCTAGAGAACCTCCCCTGTCAGTACCATCTCCTCTAGGTCCATCATATTAGGACGGCAAAACATGCTCACCGACCCTCCATCAGCTCACCGAATATTATAATAAGGAGGGGTCAACCTCACAAAAGTAACTTCCGAGGTCATTGCGGCCACTGATGTCGACACACCACCTACGCTATGGGAAGACTCGATGGGCCAACTTGAAATCGCATGGGGAAGAGGCATCACATCATATATGATGGGCAACATCAACCATCTACACACGAAATCCAAATAATCATATGCCGCCACCGTGTTGGTATATGACGAGTCAGACTCGCCCATTAACACTGATATACCCATATATACCCTCCAACCAGACGACCCCTCAGGGGGCCGACCCTTCATCAGGCTCCAGACGACCCCTCAAGGAGCCGACCCTTCATCAGGCCCCAGACGACCCCCCCTTCATCAGGCTCCGAATGACCCCTCAGAGGGCCAACCCTTCATCAGGCTCCAGACGACCCCTCAGGGGGCCGACCCTTCATCAGGCTCCAGACGATCCCTCAGGGGGGGCCGACCCTTCATCAGGCTCGGGACGACCCCTCAGGGGGCCGACCCTTCATCAGGTTCCCGAAGACCCCTCAGGGGGCTGACTGATTGGGCATAAATATTGTATATTTATCCCCCTAATTTCAGTACTTTTGTGAACCCGAGTGATGTAACAGATATGGATTTGATTCAAATTTATGCTACTAACCTTCGTTGGCGAGTATTTCGTGTTTCGTGCTTCTCTTATTGGTTTTACAGGTTAATTATGCAAGCAGTGCAAAAGAGGAAGCAAGACAGTGCAAGAAAAGCTAAGAAGGCAAGTTCAAGGGCATTTTCGTAATTTTTCAGCCTTAGTCCGGAAGTGGGTCCAACTAGAAAGTTGAATATCTTTCAATTACAAGAACACCAGAAAAAACGGCACCTCAATCCGAGCTACGATGAAAGAGTTATGACCCCTTGAAGTTAGGGAAAAATCATAGAAGAAAGGCTAGGAAGGCAAGTTCAAGGGCATTTTCGTAATTTTACAGCCCGATTATGGAGGTGAGGCCTTCTGGGAAGTTGAAGAGCTCGGAACAACGAGAACACTGGAAGAAACGACACCAAAATCCGAGCTACGGTTGAAAAGTTATGCTCAGTTGAAGTTGAAGAAAAATCCAAGAAAAGAAGAGAAACCAGAAAAAAATCTAAGTGCTGAGAGCAAGACCAGGCTGGTACATGCGAACCGGTTCGCTGTACCTGCGAACCGGTTCGCTGTACCTGACACGCGAATTTTGTCTTTCATTTGGATTGGTCTCCAAGTCTCCTAATAGGTTTAAAAGACTCCAAACTTGTGGGGAACGAAGGCATTAACCTAAGAGCAGCCTTTAGGGTTATTTTTAGAGAGTTTTTGATAGAACAAAAAGGGAGAAATAGTTAGGAACATCAAGGGCACAAATTACTTCAAGAATTCATCGTTTCGGGTTTGTTTTTGCAAGTTTTAATTCAAAATTCTTATTCTTCATTATTGTTCTTGCATGCTTTACTTTCCCATTAGATTCAACTTGTTTCCGCATTTATAATACGTAATTACATGTTTCTAGCTAATTTCATCATGAATTCTTACACATGCAACATCATTCTTTCATGCATTAGGCAATTTAACATGTCCGGCTAGGTTTTTCAAGGTTGGGATGCATGAACCCAACCTGATGTGTTAGTGCATGTGTATAACGTCGATCCGCTGAATTTAATGATTAATTTAAATCGTATCGCGTAATTTCCTAAGAATTGTAGATCTTTATATCTCGTTTGCCTATGGGTACTCGTGATGATTTAGAGTACAATTTGAGTGTAATTACCGCGATACCGATTTACTCATCCTCAGATTAGGTATGACGCGGGCTTGAACCTCGTATACATAATGCTTGGGAGTACTAAATTCCGGGTTTGAATTAATCGGACAAATTTATGATCAACGTTGTCACTGCATTACACTAGGGTTGGGGGATTGTAGTCCCATCCTATTTTCTCATCATTTAGTTAAAAAGTTCAATTTAATTCTTCATTCTTCATTTAGATAATTTAGTTAGTTGCATATTTTATCATTATTTCATAATTGCATTTAGTTTAATCAATCCCAAAAGACCAAATCATTTTTTTTCTTTTCTTCTTAGAGTCAACGTTAGGATTCCTCTATCTTATCCCGTCGTCACAACTCCGTTGTCCTTTTTCCCTGAGGATCGATACCCGACTTGTCGGATTATTACTTGAACGACAGGCTTGCACTTGAGCCTATAGAGTACACACTTTAGAGACACATTCTGAGTCGTGTCAAGTTTTTGGCGCCGTTGCCGGGGAATTAGGTAAACTTAGGTATAGATTGAGTTAATCTAAAACTTTGACCAAAAATAAAAAATAAAAAATAAAAAATAAAAAATATTTGATGAGTATTACGAGGGAGATGCTGGATGAGAGCGAATGGCAAGATACAATAGATGAATTTCTTCGTAATGACCAACCATCCACATCACAGAAGTCTTCAGAAGAGAGTGAACGAAATTGTTCAAAACACACTCGAGAGAGAGAATTAGGAGATATAAGTCTTGAAGACTTTGAAAAAGAATTCGGTCCGGTGGATGAGAGCCTGGATGAGAGCCTTAACGACGAAGTCCAAGCTCTATTGGATTCATTTCGTCACCTAGAAGAAAGCGAATGGGAAGCTAAAATTGATAAATTCCTTCTTTGTGACCATCCACCCATACCACTAGAGGTCCCGAAGGCAAATGAGGAGAAAAGTTGTGGTCCATACAACTTAGAGCCCGACCCATGTGTCTTAAAAATTGAAAGAAACTTAGGTGTTCCCTCCGAGTCAGCGCACGCAGACCACGCTTTGAGTCAGGATCATGAGGATCCCTTTCCAATTAGTCACGATGAGTCTCCCGATCTATCCTTTATCTATGGGCGAGGTCCCAACTTATTCCGGTTGTTAGTATATGATAGGAAGACGGGGGTGATAAGGAGAGCATCATTCCCCGTGCAAGGGGTCGGGTGAGTTTATGGAGAGATGAGAGGTCGTCGCGCCCCCGACGGGTATGGGGTGATTGTTATCGTATTTTTGAGTCATGCATGAGTGTCATATAGTGTCTTGTTGCATTTTTCATATTTGTTTGTTTTATTTTTCCGCACTTTTCATTCGCCTTGAGTTAGATTTTCGTCCTTTTTGCTTGAGGACAATGCAAAAGTCTAAGTTAGGGGGGGGTCACAAGTGCGTATTTCTAAAACTTCACAAATTTTCAAAAATGCCCACAATTTCCAAAAAAAATCATAAAATTTTGAAAAATCCAAAAATATTTTTGTTCAAAATAAATAAAAATTGGAATTCAAATTTTTCAAAAATATCATTAAAAGTCAAATTGAAGTCTCAAATTGTAAACATCCAACATACACAAAGCCGAAATTGACTAAAGATGGAAATTGAGCGAAAAATTGACGACTTAACGAATAAATGTGGAGATTAACAAACCCGGTGAGATTCGAGCCTATCACGTTTTGCGAGATTTGAAATCAATCCGAGTTAATGGCTAACTCAAAGTTCTTTTTAGCGCTTAATAAGTTGTCAAGGATCTCAATTTTTTTTTTCATTTGATCGGTTTTGAAAAATGTGTGCAATATTGCCTTGAAAATCGTGCCAAATTAGTCTCTAAACTTAAATTCACCTCGAAACGCATATGGTAACGCAATTGGTATTTTGGACAATGAAGTAGGCCCTCGTTTGTCACCCAAAAATATTGGCCAGAAAAAAAGTAGCGAAAAATTATCCCTTTTGTAACCCAAATTGAGCCGAATATTTTTCCCTCTCGTTTGACAACCCGAAAAACCCAAAATAGCCCGGAATTGTGAAAATCGAACATTTATCAAATAAAGTCCGAAAAGTGCAACAAAAAGGGGGCAAGAAAAAAAAAAGAAGAGAAGAATGCTCAACAAAAATAGCAACAAAGAAAAAAAAAAGAAAAAAAAAATAGAGAAAGAAGAAGGAAAAAATGAGCAATAGCCCGGAAAATGCACAAATGGACATCACGAATGACTTTTCCAATTCCAACCTTTCCTACCATTTTCATTTTACCCAATACAACCTTTAACCCGAAAAAGTCCTAACCGAGTCCAAATTGCGAAAATTGAGTACCGCGTGGAGAGTTAATACACCAAAAGATAATATAAGAGGTTAAATGCGCGAAATAGAGGCGATGCTCCCATTTTTAAAACCGTAATCCGTTGAAGAGATCCCTTCATCATGAAATTTCCGTCTTTCTAAATGCATGCGTGTATTTGCTTCCATTATATTTACTCCTTATATCACGCATGCCGAGAGAATAGCCATAATCCGAGAGATTCGTTTGTGAGTGCATTCTGTGAGAAATTGAAATCAAAACGAATTTTCGGATAAGTAACGTAATAATCAATCGATGGAAATTGGCGGTTATATTTCCGGCTTCGCACACACACACTACGATTTGAGACTTGTAAATATGACTTGATGATGACTATTTTATGGAAAAGTTTGAATTGTACAATTTTTGCATATTTTGAATTTTCTTTGAGTCGAATTTTGTGGGTATATTCACTGCAAACCCTCACGAGACACAACTCGTCCTACTAGGGTAACCTAGAGGTTTAAAGGCTTGTTGCATACGCTAAATGCAATCGCTTGCCCGCGAAAGTGGTATTCTATCCCAATAAAGTCCTTGAAGTGTCCTTAACTCTTACTTTCATTCTTTTACATTGCTCGGGACGCGCAAAGTTCTAAGTTAGGGGGGTTTGATTGGGCATAAATATTGTATATTTATCCCCCTAATTTCAGTACTTTTGTGAACCCGAGTGATGTAACAGATATGGATTTGATTCAAATTTATGCTACTAACCTTCGTTGGCGAGTATTTCGTGTTTCGTGCTTCTCTTATTGGTTTTACAGGTTAATTATGCAAGCAGTGCAAAAGAGGAAGCAAGACAGTGCAAGAAAAGCTAAGAAGGCAAGTTCAAGGGCATTTTCGTAATTTTTCAGCCTTAGTCCGGAAGTGGTTCCAACTAGAAAGTTGAATATCTTTCAATTACAAGAACACCAGAAAAAACGGCACCTCAATCCGAGCTACGATGAAAGAGTTATGACCCCTTGAAGTTAGGGAAAAATCATAGAAGAAAGGCTAGGAAGGCAAGTTCAAGGGCATTTTCGTAATTTTACAGCCCGATTATGGAGGTGAGGCCTTCTGGGAAGTTGAATATCTCGGAACAACGAGAACACTGGAAGAAACGGCACCAAAATCCGAGCTACGGTTGAAAAGTTATGCTCAGTTGAAGTTGAAGAAAAATCCAAGAAAAGAAGAGAAACCAGAAAAAAATCTAAGTGCTGAGAGCAAGACCAGGCTGGTACATGCGAACCGGTTCGCTGTACCTGCGAACCGGTTCGCTGTACCTGACACGCGAATTTTGTCTTTCATTTGGATTGGTCTCCAAGTCTCCTAATAGGTTTAAAAGACTCCAAACTTGTGGGGAACGAAGGCATTAACCTAAGAGCAGCCTTTAGGGTTATTTTTAGAGAGTTTTTGATAGAACAAAAAGGGAGAAATAGTTAGGAACATCAAGGGCACAAATTACTTCAAGAATTCATCGTTTCGGGTTTGTTTTTGCAAGTTTTAATTCAAAATTCTTATTCTTCATTATTGTTCTTGCATGCTTTACTTTCCCATTAGATTCAACTTGTTTCCGCATTTATAATACGTAATTACATGTTTCTAGCTAATTTCATCATGAATTCTTACACATGCAACATCATTCTTTCATGCATTAGGCAATTTAACATGTCCGGCTAGGTTTTTCAAGGTTGGGATGCATGAACCCAACCTGATGTGTTAGTGCATGTGTATAACGTCGATCCGCTGAATTTAATGATTAATTTAAATCGTATCGCGTAATTTCCTAAGAATTGTAGATCTTTATATCTCGTTTGCCTATGGGTACTCATGATGATTTAGAGTACAATTTGAGTGTAATTACCGCGATACCGATTTACTCATCCTCAGATTAGGTATGACGCGGGCTTGAACCTCGTATACATAATGCTTGGGAGTACTAAATTCCGGGTTTGAATTAATCGGACAAATTTATGATCAACGTTGTCACTGCATTACACTAGGGTTGGGGGATTGTAGTCCCATCCTATTTTCTCATCATTTAGTTAAAAAGTTCAATTTAATTCTTCATTCTTCATTTAGATAATTTAGTTAGTTGCATATTTTATCATTATTTCATAATTGCATTTAGTTTAATCAATCCCAAAAGACCAAATCATTTTTTTTCTTTTCTTCTTAGAGTCAACGTTAGGATTCCTCTATCTTATTCCGTCGTCACAACTCCGTTGTCCTTTTTCCCTGAGGATCGATACCCGACTTGTCGGATTATTACTTGAACGACAGGCTTGCACTTGAGCCTATAGAGTACACACTTTAGAGACACATTCTGAGTCGTGTCACTGACCCTTCATCAGGCTCCGGACGACCCTCTGAGGGTACGACAGTACGAGGCCAGAATTAGGCCAAACTCATTACCGGAAGGAACTTTGCCCTCGGCCTCATATCAAAGGCCGAAGGTGACATCATCACAGCGCGTGGTTTGGGAGAGGCGTGGAACAGTGCACATGTGGCTCACATGTCACATGGGAGACCGTTATAACAAAATCACACCCTCACGTGAGGGAATATTATGTCATCATTTGGCATCTTTAGGTGTCAACAGGGGATTGGCTAGATCATCATTCACATGCACCATGCATACTTGGGGGGTACACTACACCCCCCAAGACCTATATATACTTGTCACTTACAAACCTACAGGGGGATCGATCAATTTATTGTAACCCTAGCTAAAACTCTGCCTGTACACACAGTAGAGAGAGAAAGTGAGCTTATGTGCATTGTATCCAAGGCCATTAGTGCCCATACTTAGTGGATCACACACTCACAGTGGATGTAGGCCAAATTGGCTGAACCACTATACATCATTGTCTTATTTCCTCTTATACTCATCCCCTTCTACATACTTATACACTTATACATCTCTATGGCTGCCATGGTTACTACTGTTTGAGCTCATTATCACTTATCCGGTGGTGCTAAATCTTAGCATCATCAGTTTGGCGTCATCTGTGGAAATGAGAAGACATCTCTTCCTTTGTACAACTTGACCTCACTGGGCACTCTGGTGGTGAGCCAGCTCTCCCCCCTGAGAGGAGATGTTTCACTATTGAAAGAGACCCACTAAGGTTCTCAAGCTCACCGGTCTTTTCTTCAGTTCATCTTTTCATAGCTCAAACACATGGAACCTGAAATGCCACCGCCACCGCTTCCCCCGCAGGATGATGGGGGAAGACCCAGTTCCAGTCAGCCGCCACTTCAGTCTGAGATGGCTGATGTGGCGACAGCCTTAAAGTCTTTGGTAGCAAGCCAGCGGATGATGCAGGAGCAGTTCACAGCTCTAAGCCAAAACATGCTTAGACCACCAGGGGTTTCACCTGAGATGATTACTCCGGCAGCAGCTCCAGGACAGTATGAGGCCAGGGGACCACCCCAGGCACCACGCAAAGACCTGCCACCCCCTCAGCGGCGTAGGGATGTTGCTGACCCCCGGCGTCTATGCCTGGGGAGGCAAGGAAACCCTTGCCCTGAGTATAGGTATGACGATCTGGAGGGAGAGGAGGCCCCTATAGAATGATGGGAACCATATGAGGTCTCCAATAATACTGTACGACCCCTCCAGGATAGTAGAGGAAAGTGCGTGAGACCAAATCCTGATGATCGCCTGAGAGGCTCTGCTTTTGATCACTTGAGCAGGGGGTCCGCCTTTGAGAGGCTGGGCCCAGTAAATGACCTGCGGGAAAAATTATCCAGGTTAAGGAGTGCTGCGAGGTCCAGGAGGGAGGCAGCAGATGGCCGACCCCAAGGACGGGATGACGTTCAAAGGGAAATAAACAACCAACACAGACCTGCCGCAGCAGAACCCTCCGTCCACATTAAAGAGGCGACAGGGGATAACATCGGCCAAGCCGACCCCGCGAGGCCCTAGAATGACTCGATCCAGTGACTAGAGGATAAGATCAATGATATACTGAAGATACGGGACCCTCTTCAGAAGGAATACACCATAGGCTCACCCTTTGTGGCAAAGATAGTCAACTTACCTACGCCATCAAGGTTCAAGCCACATGTGGTCACCCCAAGATACGACGGGAGCACCAACCCTGTCCACCATGTTGAGATGTATCAATCAACAGCAGACATATACTCTATCTCAAATGAGATGAGGTGTCGTGCCTTCTCTGGTACCCTGACTGGGGCTGCACATGTCTGGTACACGTCTCTTCCAAAAAATTCCATTGAAAACTTTAAGCAGTTGGCAGACCTGGTCATCCATAACTTTTTCTTTGGGGTGAGGCCACAGAATAAGACCACCCACCTGATCTATGTTAAGAAGGGGAAGAGTGAGAGCCTGAGGGACTACATAGCCAGATTCAATAAAGAGAAGCTGGAGGTGGAAGACTATGAGGAGAGCATAGCTATGACATCCCTGATTGGAGGAATCCAAAAGGGGAAGCTGTTATGGAAGCTTGCTGAAGACCCCCCTAGGACAATGGCTGAATTGCTGTCAACAGCAGGAAAGGTGATGAACGCCGAAGAGGCGATGGCCGCAAAATACGAAGATGAAAAAGGAGGCGCTATTGGGGGTAAATACCCTAAGAAGAACAAAGAGGGGAAGAAGAGGTCTACGGATGATAAATTCCCTGGTTACACCCCTTTGACGGTCAGCTGTGAGCAGATACTCAATGAGATAAAGAGTGACCGGTCCCTGAAGTGGCCTGAGAAGCTGAGGGCAGCCCCCAACAAGAGGAACAAGAACCTCTGGTGCGAATTTCACCAAGACCACGACCACATAACAGATAAATGCTTTGCTCTGAAAGATGAGATTGAGAAGATGCTGAAAGAAGGGAAGCTCAGAAAGTACGTCGACAAAGGTGCCTTCAAGAGGGGCCGAGGGAACGACCCCAGAAAGAAGCGGGGCGATGCATGCAGAGAAGGTCTTCAAAAAAGAGGGGACGACCCTTCTGACGATGAGGACGACCCTGACCTCCCGCCGAGAGACGGCCAAGGCCCTGTGAAGAGGCTTAATATAATCTCGCTCAGAGTGGGAATGATCTCCGGGGGTCTAGCAGGAGGAGGGTCTGAGGTCGCTGACAGGAAGGCCCATGTGGCTGAGGCCAAGGCAGTGACGAAGACGGTACACTCAACCTCCCTGGAGGCCAAGTCAGAAAAGAGGAAGAAGGTTGATATGGACACCTTGATAGTGGGGTTCTCGAGAATGGACTTTAAAGGCCTCCTAGCCCCACACGACGACCCACTCATCATCACAACTAGGGTGCACGGGTGTGAGGTGCCGAGGATATTGGTCGATGGGGGCAGTTCTGCAGATGTAATGTTTTGGCCGTGCTTCAAAGCCTTAGGTCTCAGCCGTGCTAGACTCGTCCCATACCATCATCCATTGATTGGGTTCAATGGGGAAAAGGTTCATCCCCTGGGAGTGTATGAGGCCGATGTTAGGATGGGGGATGAGTGGCCGAGATGGCTTACCAAGAAGGTCAGTTTCTTTGTGATGGATGAGCATGTGTTTTCGGCCTACAACATCATACTGGGACGTGTGACCCTTAAGGGGTTTGAAGTTGTGCCATTTACGGTCCATCAGATGATTAAGTTTCCTACCCCTTACGGGGTGGGGGAAGTTCAGGGAGACCAGACGACAGTGCGAGAATGTTACTACAACTCCGCTGAAGAAAGAAAGGCGCACAAGAGGGCTATAACCACTTACAATATTGATACCCTAGACCCCAGGGATGAGATGAAGCTAAAGACAGGAGAGGCCGCGAAAGATGTAGAATCCATCATCCTCGATGAGGATGACCCGAAAAAAATCGTCCAAGTCGGCAAGTCTCTGAAGCCCAATATCAAGGAAGACCTCATTAAACTGTTGAGGAGAAGACGAAGAGTCTTCGCATGGAGTCATGTAGATATGCCGGGGATTGACCATAAGATCATGTGCCACAAGCTCAATGTGGTAGAGGGAGTGAGGCCGGTAAAGCAGAAGAGCAGAATTTACTCTAGAGAAAAGTATGAGGTCATTAGGGATGAGGTCAAAAAATTAGAAGACCCTGAGTTTATCAGAGAGGTCATCTACCCCGAATGGCTATCCAATGCAGTCATTGTTCCAAAGGCCACCGGGAAGTGGAGAATGTGTGTGGACTTCACAGACCTCAACAAGCACTATCCCAAAGACAGCTTCCCTCTCCCCCGCATTGACCAGATGGTAGACGCTACCGCAGGCCATGAGCTCATGAGCTTCATGGATGCCTATTCAGGGTATAACCAGATCTTCATGAACCCTGAAGACTCGAAAAAGACAGCCTTCATCACTGACAAGGGGACATACTGTTATAGGGTCATGCCCTTTGGCCTAAAAAATATGGGGGCAACGTACCAGCGCCTCATAAATAAAATGTTCGAAGACCAAATTGGGAAGTCTATGGAGGTCTATGTAGATGACATGCTGACTAAGAGTTTGAAGGCAGAGGACCATGTGGTAGACCTGGAGAGGACCTTTAATAAGATGGACAAATACCAGATGAAGATTAATCCGGCCAAGTGTGTCTTCGGGGTCGGAGCAGGGAAGTTCTTGGGGTTCATTGTCAACCAAAGAGGCATCGAAGCCAATCCTGAAAAGATAAAGGCCCTTGTTGAGATGAAGACCCCAAGTCCATTAAAGACGTTTAGAGGCTCACAGGGAGAGTTACTTCCTTGAACAGGTTCGTATCTAAGGCCACAGACAGGTGCCTACCATTCTTCAAAATTCTCAGAAAAGCCTTCGAATGGAATGAAGAATGCGATGAGGCCTTCAAGGAGTTAAAATCATACCTGGGGTCTCCCTTGCTGTTGTCACGACCCGTCCAGGGTGAACGACTTTATGTGTACCTCGTCGTCTCAGAGTCAGCCATCAGTGCAGCCATTGTGAGAGACGAAGACGGAATACAGAAAACTGTGTATTTTAATAGCAAGGCACTCCAGGGGGTAGAACAAAGATATCCAAGGATGGAGAAGTTGGCCTATGCCTTGATCCATGCATCAAGAAAAATGAAGCCATACTTCCAGTCCCATACGATGGTCATCCTCACTGACTCTCCCCTTAGGCAGGTTTTGCACAAGCCTGAAAAATCAGGGAGGTTAATGGCCTGAGCTATAGAACTGGGGGAGTTTGATATAGTGTATCAGCCTAGGATGGACATTAAGGGGCAAGCATTGGCAGACTTCGTGGCTGAGTTTACTTGGGAAGGTGATGAGGCCGAGGATAAGATCCTTGGTAAGATAGATACCCGACAGGGTGAGCTCACGGACACAACTACAGATAAGGATGAGACGAGCACCGCTAGAAGGAAAGTGGTTGAAAACGAAGAGGGAAGATATCTCTTTAGACAGGGGTCACTCACCGAGGGAGGTTTCTCAGAAGAACACACCGTGTGGAGTCTCTTCATCGACGGGTCCTCTTGCGAAGCGGGAGCGGAGCTGGGTTAATAGTATCAGCACCCGATGGCACAAACATTGAGTAGGCCCTGAGGTTCAACTTTAAGGCCTACAACAATGAGGCCGAGTATGAGGCCTTGATAGCAGGCATCTCCTTGGCCAGATCACTTAGTATCGGCCAGATTTTGGTTCACAGTGATTCGAGGCTAGTAGTGAATTAGATACTAGGAGCCTATGAGGCTAAGGACGAGAGGATGGCTAGGTACCTTGAGAAGGTGAGGTCATTACTGAAAGGCTTCAGAGAAGCGAAATCAAAGAGGATACCTAGGCTCGACAATAGCCGTGCTGATGCCCTTGCGAGGTTGGCCTCGGCAACTAGGACAGACATCAGGAGGATGGTCCAAGTAGGAATTTTTCTTCGGCCAACTATTGAAGACGCTGAGGGAACACTTAGCAATTGCCTAAATGTTTCTTAGGAAGCTTCGTGGATGGAACCTCTGATTAGGTACATTAAAGAGGGGGAGATTCCAGAAGCAAGGCAAGAAAGGAAGAAGTTGAGATACAGGGCTGCAAAGTTTACTGTCACTGGGGACACCTTGTACAAAAAGGGATTTCTACTCCCCTTACTTAGGTGTGTTCACCCATCTGAGGTCTCATCCCTTTTGCAAGATGTGCACGAAGGATCGTGCTCAAGCCATATTGGGGGCAGATCCTTAGCGAAGAGGGTGATCACCTAAGGGTACTAGTGGCCGACCTTGGGGAAAGATGCCGCGGCATATGTAAAAAAGTGCGATAAATGCCAGAGATTTTCCACCATCCCTCACCAACCCCATCATCCTCTTACCTCCATTACATCCCCATGGATATTTGCAGTGTGGGGGATCGACCTCGTAGGACCCTTACCAAGAGCAGTTAATAATTATCGGTTCCTCATCGTAGCTATTGACTATTTCTCAAAATGGGTGGAGACCGAACCGATGGTCACGATAACAGAGCAGAAGACCTTCTAGTTCATCTGGAAAAATGTTATATGCAGATATGGTCTCCCCAACATCCTCATCTCGGATAACGGGACTCAGTTCAAGAATACCTCTCTACAGAGGTACTGTGAAAGAGTGAGTATCAAACAATTTTTCTCCACCCCAGTCCGACCTCGGGCCAATGGGCAAACAGAAGTCACAAATAGGACAATCCTAGATGGAATCAAGAAGAGGTTTGAGGAGGCAAAAGGAAGATGGGTAGATGAGTTATATGCCGTTCTGTGGGCATAGAGGACGACGGTGAGGACCTCTACCGGAGAGACCCCATTTATGCCAGCTTATGGCTCAGAAGCCGTCATCCCCACCGAGATTGAGTTTCCTAATCATAGGGTCAAAATGTATGACCCACAGAGAAATACAGAAGAGAGGAGACTCAACTTAGACCTAATTGAGGAAAAGAGGGAGGACGCCGAGATAAGGCAGGCCACCTATCAGCAGAGGACCGCAAGGTTTTACAATTAGAGGGTGAAACAGAGGCCAATCACAGTGGGGGACTTGGTCCTCAAAAAGACTTGGCAAAAGCCCAAAAAGCTCCACCCTAATTGGCATGGCCCGTATAGGGTCATCGATGAAGTCGTCCCTGGGACCTATAGACTAGAAAACCTAGAGGGGGAACCCTTTTCCAACCCCTGGAATGCAGATCATTTGAAAAAAATACTATCAGTAGCGTTGTAAGGTCTTAATAGACCATAGTTGTAATAGGAGTTGCTCCAACATAACACTTGGAGAATATAATGAGAAATATCAGTGTTTCCCCTCATCCTGTGTTTATCAGTTCTAGTACGCATGAAAACATTTTCATATAATGGCCCTCGGCTATAATGAGGGTCAATGGAGGGGACGACCCCACCATTGCCCTCAAGAAAGACGAGGGAAGACTTTATTAAAAACCATTAGTTTGGTTATTGGAACCCTCGTCTATAATGAGGGTCAATGGAGGAGACGACCCCACCATTGCCCTTAAGAAAGACGAGGGAAAACTTTATTCAAAACCATTAATTTGGTAATTATAACCCTCGGCTATAATGAGGTCCCATGGAGGGGACGACCCCACCATGGTCCTCAAGAAAGACGAGGGAAAACTTTTTTCAAAACCATTAATTTGGTAATTATAACCCTCGGCTATAATGAGGTCCCATGGAGGGGACGACCCCACCATGGTCCTCAAGAAAGACGAGGGAAAACTTTGTTGAAAACCATTAATTTGGTGATTATCACCCTCGGCTATAATGAGGTCCCATGGAGGGGACGACCCCACCATGGTCCTCAAGAAAGACGAGGGAAAATTTTGTTGAAAACCATTAATCTGGTGATTATCACCCTCGGCTATAATGAGGTCCTATGGAGGGGACGACCCCACCATGGTCCTCAAGAAAGACGAGGGAAAACTTTGTTGAAAACCATTAATTTGATGATTATCACCCTCGGCTATAATGAGGTCCCATGGAGGGGACGATCCCACCATGGTCCTTAAGAAAGACGAGGGAATAATTTGTTTAAAACCATTAATTTGGTGATTAACCCTCGGCTATAATGAGGGCTAGTGGAGGGGACACCCCACCATGGTCCTCAAGAAAGACGAGGGAAAACTTCGTTGAAAACCATTAATTTGGTGATTATCACCCTCGTCTATAATGAGGTCCCATGGAGGGGACAACCCCACCATGGTCCTCAAGAAAGACGAGGGAAAACTTCGTTGAAAACCATTAATTTGGTGATTATCACCCTCGGCTATAATGAGGTCCCATGGAGGGGACGACCCCACCATGGTCCTCAAGAAAGACGAGGAAAAACTTTGTTGAAAACCATTAATTTGGTGATTATCACCCTCGGCTATAATGAGGTTCCATGGAGGGGACGACCCCACCATGGTCCTCAAGAAAGACGAGGGAATACTTTGTTGAAAACCATTAATTTGGTGATTATCACCCTCGGCTATAATGAGGTCCCATGGAGGGGACGACCCCACCATGGTCCTCAAGAAACATGGGGAATACTTTGTTTAAAACCATTAAATTGGTGATTAACCCTCGGCTATAATGAGGGCCAGTGGAGGGGACGACCTCACCACTGTCCTCAAGAAAGACGAGAGAATACTGTGTTTTAGACCATTTATTTGGTGATTAACCCTCGGCTATGATGAGGGCCAGTGGGGGGGGGGGGGGGGGGGGGGACGACCCCACCACTGTCCTCAAGAAAGACGAGGGAATACTGTGTTTAAAACCATTAATTTAGTGATTAATCCTCGGCTATAATGAGGGCCAACCCAGGGGACGACCCCTCGATTCACCCTCAAGAGAGACGAGGGAGGGGTTAGTGCCATTAACAAAGAGAACACAAATAATACAAGAGGCAAATATGGAAGACAGCAAAGGGGATGATAGTATAAATGAAATATCAAGTGTTATACAAGATAGAGTACAAAAATGTCAATTACATCAAGAGGGTATGGGCTATAGACAGCTACCCTATGGAACAATATCAGAGGGTAGGGCCTCAACATCCACAAGAGGGGTTTCCTCAATGACCACAACTGGCTGATCTTCAGACGTGTCGACTCCCTCGACTTGCACTTAGGATTCCACCTGGGTTAGAGCTTCGGCAATCAGGGGGTCGTCCAGTTGAACGGCCTCCAGAGAGGGACAGACGGAAGAGACGACGTCGCCGAACTTGAGGATGACCCACCGACAAGCCATCCTTATCCCTCTATCCAAGTACTCAAGGCCGAAGCCTTGGAACTCATCAGAGAGTTTATAGTCTTCCACAGCGTCTGCCTGGGCTTTCTTCAGAGCCTCAGATAGCTCAATCTTAAACTGGGCCTCCCGATGGGTTATGGCTTCATCCTTCTCCTTTAGAAGCAAGTCTTTGGCCTTCAGGTCCTCATCATGCTGTCTCGTCAGCTCATCCATAATTCGTGCATGTTCAGTTCTGGCACTCTCTAGCTCAGCCTTTGCAGTATCTAAGTCACCCTGCAGGTCGAACTCATGCTGGATGGTCCTCTCGGCCTCATGGAATTTATCCTGATTCTCAGCCATCCATTTAGTTGCCAAGGTAAAGGCGCATACAGAATGCACAGAAAAATAAACAGATGTCAAGAGGCCGAGGAAACAGTTGGTGAAAGAATGCAATTAAAGAAATGAATCAAGACCAAAACCTAGGCTAGATCATGAAGACCATAGTCATACACTTTGGCTGGAGGCATCTTTGACAGAAACTCGTAATCAGCAGCCGAGGGAGCAGAAAACATTGATGCCTTGGCTGCCCTCAAATTTGCAATGAGCGATGATGGCTCGGCCCTCATATGTGCTAAGTTCTGGGACCAGAAGGCCCCCATGTCGGATGAAGAAGCAGTCCCTTCAGATGCTTAGACCCTGACCCTCATCCGAGAATCCGGCCGAGGGTCAACAGGAATTTCCGGCTCTTTTCTTTTGTGGCTATTAGTTGTCGGCTCAACAACCGTCGGCCCTACGGCCTTCGTCTTCCTCGGAGCCTACTAAGGCTCCTTACCCTTCTTTTTTGCCAAGCCTGATAGTAAACTGGGAGAAGTCATTTCCCAGAGATAGTCTGATACACCAGCAGGACGACCTAAAAAGGGTACGACAAGTGAGAAAAATGCAGAGATAAAAAGGAAACACTTGAAAAAAGTAAAGAAAAGTACAACTCACATAGTTCTGTAAGGGGGCCGACCTTCAAACTAGCTTCCTTGAGGAATCGAGGGGTCATCAAATCTTCAAACTGTGGAAGTTCACCCCCTCTCCCTCGTCCTCTCAGATATTCAACAATATCTTTCTCTTCCAGGCTAAGTCCGGGGTCTGACCTGGCCTTCATTGACGGGTTAGACCATCTTCGGGGGACCCTCGAACCATCGGCTACAGAAGATGCCTCGACGGAGAACTCCCACTCCCCAGAGACGAAGAAGAATATCTTCTTTCAATCATAGTTGGAGTTTTGTGCCATGTGGAGAAGTTTTTTCTCAGACCTCCTCACCCCTAGATGATAGTACCCAGGCTGTTTGGACGAAGAAGTGATATTGTAGCAGGCCAAGAATATGTCAGACGAGGGCTCATCAATGAAAGCATTCTTCCATAAGGAGATGTAACCTAGTATCATACTCCAGGAGTTGGGAGGAAGCTGATAGGGGGCAATACCGAGGGCTGATAGGATATCTACGATAGCAGGATGTAGAGGGAACCTGACGCCAACCTTGAACATTTGTTCATACACTGCAACCTCACCCTCTTCACCCTCAAAAACCCTCTCAGGCTCAGAGGGAACCCTCATGGTTATGCCGGGGGTCACTCCATAGGCATGTCTCCATAATAAGAGGTCGCGATCCCTAATGGAGGAGATATAGGACGAGGCATGGGAGGTATCAACCTGGTCATCTAAATCATCTCCCTCGTCCTCAGTCCCCTCTCCCTCAGCCTCGTCATCTGCCAGAGGACCATGGGGAAAGGCCATCTGGAAGGCATGTGGAGACAGGGTTGTCACAGGGATAGCCTCGGAGGGGACCATACCCTCGGCTTGTCAGCCCGGGCTTAGGTCAGATGTCTCTATTCTGCCAGAAGGTCCAGTGCCAGTTGGCGAGGATGCTCTCTCGTCCATCTCACTTGAATGGCACTCGGCTGGACGATGGGACGACCCACAAGACTCAGATGGCTCAAATGGTTTTATTGTGGCTAGAGGAATAGGAAATATGGGTCGTACCTAATTAGGGTCGGCCCCTCGTCTCCTCTCCTCCTCTTCCTCTATTCGTCTGATCTCAACAAATAATTTCTCTCTCAGGGAAGGGAACTCCTCAGCTAAGCTATAAAGCCTCCTAAGCATCAAGGTGTGACACCCCGACTAATTAAATACCGGGTAGCTACTCCTTTATTAAATTAATTCTAAATGCCATGTTGGCTCAGTTAATAGCATCACTGTCGAAAACATTTTAATATTACTAACCACCTAGTATAAAAAAACAAGTTGCCAAATTTTAATTTAAGTCCGATTAACATGCAACAAATGTAATGAAGAAATAAATAACACCATTCACCATACTGAAGTAAAATGAATAACCATCACAATAGAGTAAATAAAGTCGGGAGGAAACCCCTCACTACAATCCCATAACTGAAATAAATGAACTGAAACAATACATGCTAAAGTCTGAAAACTGAAATGTAAAAGATGTCTCTAAAGAAATGGGCAACATGCCCTACAACTGATAGATAGTGACTCTGGAATCCAAAGAGATAGAAGCGTCTACATGCAAATCCCTGTAGCTTCCACAAGCAGCTACAGCTCGTCACCTGAATGAGTACCTATGCTTGGTGTCCTTGTGGCTGGGCACCTAAAATGGTTTTACAAAGAAAAAGATTTGAAAAGAAAACGGGTCAGAGCCCGAATGTGGAGTTATATTTTAAAAACCTGCAAGTGCTTTAAAAACATTTAAAACATTAAATGCAAAGTACATGTTAGGACGTGCACTCACATTATATTCTCACCCCTCGTCTAACTGTGCACTCCTAACGTAAGTACCCATCTATATCTACCCATACCACTAGCTAAGTGACAACGTATCTAGCTAGACTGCCAAAGGTTCTACCCATAATACTCGGTTCCATTAACATAATAACGCTCGTAATTAAAAAGGGTTTAATGTAAACTCAGTTACTAAATATGCCATATATATAAGTATCAATTAACTCATTATATAACTCGAAACAATACCGTAATAGGTTCACAATATTAACAGGAGGATTTCCATTAATTAAATGTATATTATTCACATCATAAATATACGATACAAGCACCCCGCAATCTAAGCTATGGTGCACACATACTCTGCTATCCATCCCGGTACATCACGTACATAAGGATCACACATTCCGAATCTCTCAGGAATAGTTCAGATAACACAAATCACAAATAGTGGAGGCGAACACAGTCACCATCACGTGGGTCACGCACATACCTACGCTCCCACGGTCAGCGGACTTATTAATATCACAATAAGTCTTTCTATGACCTATGTTCATCAAGGTACCAGTCTATATCCCCCCCGTAGACACACAAGGATTAGAGGGTCCTAAGCGAACGCAAACCTCCCGTGATAGCAAGTATGGTAGGTATGTCATACACACAATCCATATACCAATACTAAGTAAACACACATCTTAGTAATACCATATTTTAATCGTAGTACATATTGCACTCTCGTACTAACTATAATTATCACAATTCGTACTATTCCGGTTTATAATCATACGCGCCATAATTCATCCTCACATCGTAGTAGACACTCACGTCTCAACCCAAACGGTTCATTGAATATAACTCTAGTATATAATTTACTCCTCTCAATAACCCAAAAGTCCCAATCTATCCTCACATCAATAAAGGAAGGTCATCTATATCCTCGAACAAGTTTACGGGACTCCAAAAATAAAAACAGTCCAAAAAGGACCAAACTGTCAACTCATTAGAAGTCTCGTTCGAACGAGTGTTCGAACGAGTTTGGACTGTCAGCTCGTTAGAAGTCTCGTTCGAACGAGGCTGTTCGAACGAGATCCTAGTTCGTTCGAACGAACTGTTCCTTCTAACGATATCTCGTTCGCACAAGATATCGAATGAGATCCCTTCTCGTTAGTAACAACTGGTCAGCTTCATTAGAAGCTCGTTCGAACGAGTTCGTTCGAACGACCAGGGGGCTGCTTCTAACGAGCTACCAGTTTCGGCCCAGATTTTTCCCATCTCGTTTTTCACCATATTTATCACTTTAATCCTTCTCCAAAGTTCGTTCTAACAATGATTTAAGTCCTCTAATCATACTAAAACATGCTTAGGTCATAAACTAACGTCTTTTAAGGCAATAAGGCATCCTAAACATCATTAAATCCCAAGATTTTATACTTTTCCCCAATACCATCAAGAACATGAACCCTAGATATATATCAACATCAAATTCCAGAATTTAATTCGTTTTTCTTTCACCCAATCATGTATTAACATCAGATTAAATGTCTCCAAACTATTCTACATGCAATTCTCTTCATAATTTCTCAAGTTCTATGATCTAACTACATGGGTTTTCATATTTATCAAGAACAAACCATAAATCCGAATTTTCTAACATGGAAAAAACATTTGCTGAAATTAAACATAATTAAACCACTTGCCTTGATTTGATTTCTGACTTTGGTGTAGGTTTGGTGAGAATTCTGCAGAGTTTCTTCTCTCTCTAAGTTCCTTCTCCATTGGTGGCTCAAGGTGGCTAGGGTTTGATTTGGGGAAGATTGTAAACCTAATATTAGCCTCCGTAGCTTAAAGGGTTAATATGGGTTGGTTATGGGCTTAGTGGGTCAATATCCACATCAGATTTAATTAACCAATTTTCGTCACTTTTAATTCCTCAAAATGTAAAATTACCAAAATACCCTTTAAGTTACCGGTATGGCCTAAAAATACCCCGGGACCCAAACTATACCCCCGGCTAGTGTTTTCTGACTATCTCGACCCTTCCGAACGCGTTGGCGCACTCAAAACGACCATACGGATTATAGATTTTAAATTCACTTTTATTATCAAAATATTATACCGTGACGCAGCGGTCCCACGCATCTCAACAAAATTTCTAAAATGTCGTATATAAATCCCACGACAAATTTTATAATACCAAGTTCATATATAATCATATATGCACATAATCAAATACTAACTCGTATCACATTAGTATTTTTATCCCGGATTAATTTCCAATTAATACGCATTTAATTAATTAATCCCAAAAATAAATATAGCCAAAAATACGGGGTATTACATACTTCCCCCTAATAACTGAATTTCGTCCCGAAATTCGAAACTAGAAAGTACCTGCTAAAACAGCTCTGGATAACGCTCGCGCATCTCATCCTCGCGCTCCCATGTGGACTCCTCGACATTGTGATGTCGCCACTGAACACGCACTAACGGGACTATCTTTGACCGCAGTTTCCTCTCGCTTCGGTCCAAAATAGCAATTGGCCCCTCCTCGTAGGAGCTATCCGGCTGGAGATCGATGTCCTCCACAGCAATGTGAGAATGAGCCAAATCATCTCTAAGGTATTTCCTCAGCGAGGAAATATGGAACACGTCGTGAATCCGATGCAAGTGCTCCGGTAGTCCAAGTCTATAGGCAACGGGTCCGATCCGCTCAATAATAGGAAACAACCCCACATACCTCGGTGCCAACTTCCCCTTCTTCCCGAATCGCATAATCCCCTTCATCGGAGAAACCCTGAGCAAAACCTGGTCCCCCACTTGGAACTCCCTGAAAAACCTCTTCGCATTAGCATAACTCTTCTTCCTGTCCTGAGCTACCCGAATGCGACTCCGAATCAACTCAATCCTTGCCGAAGTATTCTGAATCACTTCCGGCCCAAGCAGTTTGTTGTCCCCCACCTCCAACCAACATGCTGGGGAATGACAAGGCCTACCGTACAACGCCTCGAATGGAGCCATGCCAATCGTGAACTGATAGGAGTTGTTGTAAGCAAATTCCACCAGTGGAAGGTACTGCTCCCATCCACCCCCGAAGTCAATAATACACATGCGTAGCATGTCCTCCAACATCTGATTGGTGCGCTCTGTCTGCCCATCGGTCTGCGGATGATAAGCCGTACTCAATCGCAATTCCGTGGCCATTGCCTCCTGGAAACTCTCCCAAAACCTCGAAACAAATATCTTGTCTCTGTCAGACACGATATTTAGGGGCACACCGTGAAGTCTCACAATCTCTGAAATGAAGAGCTGGGCATACTGTCCCGTAGTGTAGTCAGTCCTTACGGGTAAGAAGTGAGCAACCTTGGACAACCTGTCCACAATTACCCAAATGGAGTCGTGACCCCTCTGCGACGTAGGCAACCCCGTGATAAAGTCCATGGATATTCTCTCCCACATCCACACCGGAACCTCCAACGGGTGTAGCAATCCTGCTGGTCTCTGATGATCCACTTTTACAAGCTGAAAAGTGGCGCATTTCGAGACAAACTCAGCGATATCTCTCTTCATACCGCTCCACCAATACGGTCGTCTCATGTCCTGGTACATTTTGTCCCCTCCGGGATGTACCACGAACCGTGAGCCGTGCGACTCTGCCATCACATCGTGCCGCAATTCTTCCCCTTCCGGAACTACCAATCTCCCATTGAAGCGCAATCCCCCGTCTGAGCTAACGGTATAGGACTCGGCTCCCTCTGCAAGTAATCGAACTATCTGCTCCTGACAGAACGAGTCATTAGCTTGTGCCCGTACTACCTTCGTGACGATCTGCGGTGTAACGATCATCACAGACATTAAAGATCGGGCCACTGCATCCAGGTGTCCCAATTCCTTCCACTTAGCTTTCCACACCTCTGCCACCTCATCTGCTGGCCTGCGGCTCAACGCGTCTGCTACCACGTTAGCCTTACCCGGGTGGTACTGGATGTCGAACTGGTAGTCCTTCACAAATTCAAGCCACCTACGCTGCCGCATATTCAATTCCTTCTGCGTGAACAGATACTGTAGTGACTTGTGGTCCGTGAACAGCTGAAACTTCTCCCCCAAAAGATAGTGCCTCCAAATCCGTAAGGCAAATACCACTGCTGCCAACTCCAAATCATGCGTGGGGTAATTCTTCTCATGAGGCTTAAGCTTACGGGAAGCATAAGCTATGGCCTGTCTCTCCTGCTGCAATACACCTCCAAGCCCTTGCAAAGACGCGTCGGTGTAAACCAAATACTCAACTCCCGGTCTTGGCAATGCTAACACAGGTGCTGAGGTTAATTTGTCCTTCAATTCATCGAATGCCAACTGACAGGCATCACTCCAGATGTATGGTACACCCTTACGAGTAAGGTGTGTCAAAGGACCTGCTATCTCTGAGAAACCCCGAATAAACCTCCTGTAGTATCCTGCTAAACCCAAGAAACTACAAATCTCCGTTGGTGTCGTGGGCTGTCCCCACTCCCTCACCGCTGACACCTTCCCCGGATCAACTGATATTCCCTGGTCGGAAATAATGTGACCCAAGAACTGGACTTCCTTCAACCAAAACCCGCACTTCTCGTATTTTGCATACAACTCATTCTGACGAAGTGTCTGCAAAACCTGCCTCAAATGCTCGGCGTGCTCCTCCTCTGTCTGAGAGTAAACCAGAATATCATCAATGAAGACAATGACAAACTGGTCTAGGAAATCCCTGAACACTCTGTTCATCAAGTCCATAAACACTGCTGGAGCGTTGGTCAAGACGAAAGGCATAACCCGAAACTCATAAGAACCATATCTCGACAAGAACGCGGTCTTCGAGACATCCTCCTCCCTGATACGCAACTGATGGTATCCCGACCTCAAGTCAATCTTCGAGAAGAAAGAAGCTCCTCTCAACTGGTCGAATAAGTCATCGATTCGAGGCAACGGATACTTATTCCGTATCGTGACCTTATTCAACTCTCGGTAGTCCACACACAGTCTCAGTGAACCGTCCCTCTTCTTCACAAACAAAATCGGAGCGCCCCAAGGTGAGGTACTCCTACGAATAAAGCCTTGTCCCAACAGCTGCTCTATCTGATCCCGTAGCTCTCTCATCTCAGCTGGAGCCATACGGTACGGTGCACGTGCTATAGGCCTCGTACCCGGTAGCAAATCTATAACGAAGTCTATCTCACGACTGGGTGGTAAGCCTGGTATCTCCTGAAACACATCTGAATACTCCCTGACAACCGGGATCGAATCTAAAGGAATAACAACCTCCTTAGAGGTATCCTCCTCTATGTAATACAGATGAGCGGTCGATCCTCCCTCTGGGCGAGGCATCGCCACTATAAACATCTCTTGCCCCGGAATGGCAAAAACAATGCTCCCACTGAAGCAATCAATCATGGCCCTACATGCTACGAGCCAATCCATACCGATGATCACATCGTGAACATGCATGTCTAACACTAACATGTCTGCATGCAATACCAAACCACCAATCTCTACCCCCACTCCCCGGCATATAAAGAAAATAAGCGACCCACTCCCTAATGGTGAGTCGACACACGTCACTGTGCTCTCTGCCGTAGCTAACAATCCTAAAGCTTTCGCGAAGTGTGTATCTATGAAACAATGTGTAGCACCCGTATCAAATAACACCCGACCCATAGTGCCATGGATAGGAAACGTACCCTCGATCGCGGGCGGTGCCTGTGGAACTGCAGCCTGGTGAACGTTGTAGACACGTCCATACTGTAGCTGCCCCTGCTGAGCTGGGACTGCTGGAATGGGTGGCAATGCTGCCATCTGTGGCGGTGCGGGAAGAGCGGCGGGAAACATAGGTCTCTGTGGCTCCTGGCGAGCACCCTGCTGCTGCTGCTGTGGGGCCCTGCCCCTATCAAGACAATCCTGCTTCTTATGGCCAGTCTTGCCACAAACAAAGCACTTCCCTGGGAAGTTCCCTCCCCTCTGCCCCTGCTGTCCCCGGCCCTGGTGGCCGTTACCATTCCTCCCTTGGCCCTGCTGGCCCTGATGAAACTGCTGCCCATTCTGCCCCTGTTGGCCCTGATGGCCGTTTGGACCCTGATGGCCCTGACGGAAACCTCCCTGTCCCTGCCTGTAGTTCCCTGAACGGAACCTCTTATTATCCCCCTGCTGGGTACCCTGCTCATTCTGTCTCTGCCCTTGGCCAGATTGTGCCCCGCTGGCACCATGTCCTCCAGTCCTGCCCTGATGGCTAGACTCCCCCGACCGCTTGCCCTCGGCCATATGAAAACGGTGGTCCTGGCAGTGAAATAATGCAGCGTTAACCACATCAGAATACGTGGCCAACGATAGGTTCCCTAGTAGATGCTGACGGATCCTCCAATTCAACCCGTCGGTGAACTTCTCTATCTTCTTCTTCTCTGTTGGAATCTCGTCTGGAACGATATTCAACAGGTTAGTGAACTCGGCCTCATACTCGGCCATTGTCTTGCCCTCCTGCTTCAAACTCATCAGCTTCCTCCTCATCTCTGTATGAACTGCGGACGGAAAGTACTTGCGGTCAAACCGCACCCAGAACTCCTGAATCGTGAGGGTATCCCTCTCCTCCATGGTGGTAATAGACTCCCACCACTGTAATGCAGATCCCACTAGCTTGAAAGTAGCTAGCACCTGTTTCTGAACATCAGTGCACTCATGCATCCTCAAATGCCTCTCCATGTCCTTCCTCCATTGGCTCGAGACTACCACGTCTGAGCTACCTGCAAACTCTGGCGGATGCGCTTTCTCAAAAGCGTCACGTACACGCTCCCAAGCAGACGGGAATGCATTAACCTGTACTGGCGCGGCAACCGGCGCCTGAGGTGGTGCCTGCTGAATCACGGCAATCGCGGCATTTACCGCTTGGGCTACTATAGCAGCAACCTCAGCGGCGTTCATCATACCCTGAACTGGAGCGGGCTGGGGTTCGGGCATTGCATTCCTGGGAACTCGTCGTGCACGTCGTGGAGGCATCTGAAATAAGAACAAAGTTTATAAGTCCGCAGTTTATAAACTTAAAATAGCTGAAGAACGAAGCATACACAAAAAGAGTACAACAGTCCTAAAATATAGGGCTCTATATCAAAGAAAACGTAGCGGAAACATAATAGCCGTACAGATCCTAAAGGACACTAGAACCTGATGCTCTGATACCACCTGTGACACCCCGACTAATTAAATACCGGGTAGCTACTCCTTTATTAAATTAATTCTAAATGCCAAGTTGGCTCAGTTAATAGCATCACTGTCGAAAACATTTTAATATTACTAACCACCTAGTATAAAAAAACAAGTTGCCAAATTTTAATTTAAGTACGATTAACATGCAACAAATGTAATGAAGAAATAAATAACACCATTCACCATACTGAAGTAAAATGAATAACCATCACAATAGAGTAAATAAAGTCTGGAGGAAACCCCTCACTACAATCCCATAACTGAAATAAATGAACTGAAACAATACATGCTAAAGTCTGAAAACTGAAATGTAAAAGATGTCTCTAAAGAAATGGGCAACATGCCCTACAACTGATAGATAGTGACTCTGGAATCCAAAGAGATAGAAGCGTCTACATGCAAATCCCTGTAGCTTCCACAAGCAGCTACAGCTCGTCACCTGAATGAGTACCTATGCTTGGTGTCCTTGTGGCTGGGCACCTAAAATGGTTTTACAAAGAAAAAGATTTGAAAAGCAAACGGGTCAGAGCCCGAATGTGGAGTTATATTTTAAAAACCTGCAAGTGCTTTAAAAACATTTAAAACATTAAATGCAAAGTACATGTTAGGACGTGCACTCACATTATATTCTCACCCCTCGTCTAACTGTGCACTCCTAACGTAAGTACCCATCTATATCTACCCATACCACTAGCTAAGTGACAACGTATCTAGCTAGACTGCCAAAGGTTCTACCCATAATACTCGGTTCCATTAACATAATAACGCTCGTAATTAAAAAGGGTTTAATGTAAACTCAGTTACTAAATATGCCATATATATAAGTATCAATTAACTCATTATATAACTCGAAACAATACCGTAATAGGTTCACAATATTAACAGGAGTATTTCCATTAATTAAATGTATATTATTCACATCATAAATATACGATACAAGCACCCCGCAATCTAAGCTATGGTGCACACATACTCTGCTATCCATCCCAGTACATCACGTACATAAGGATCACACATTCCGAATCTCTCAGGAATAGTTCAGATAACACAAATCACAAATAGTGGAGGCGAACACAGTCACCATCACGTGGGTCACGCACATACCTACGCTCCCACGGTCAGCGGACTTATTAATATCACAATAAGTCTTTCTATGACCTATGTTCATCAAGGTACCAGTCTATATCCCCCCCGTAGGCACACAAGGATTAGAGGGTCCTAAGCGAACGCAAACCTCCCGTGATAGCAAGTATGGTAGGTATGTCATACACACAATCCATATACCAATACTAAGTAAACACACATCTTAGTAATACCATATTTTAATCGTAGTACATATTGCACTCTCGTACTAACTATAATTATCACAATTCGTACTATTCCGGTTTATAATCATACGCGCCATAATTCATCCTCACATCGTAGTAGACACTCACGTCTCAACCCAAACGGTTCATTGAATATAACTCTAGTATATAATTTACTCCTCTCAATAACCCAAAAGTCCCAATCTATCCTCACATCAATAAAGGAAGGTCATCTATATCCTCGAACAAGTTTACGGGACTCCAAAAATAAAAACAGTCCAAAAAGGACCAAACTGTCAACTCATTAGAAGTCTCGTTCGAACGAGTGTTCGAACGAGTTTGGACTGTCAGCTCGTTAGAAGTCTCGTTCGAACGAGGCTGTTCGAACGAGATCCTAGTTCGTTCGAACGAACTGTTCCTTCTAACGATATCTCGTTCGAACGAGATATCGAATGAGATCCCTTCTCGTTAGTAACAACTGGTCAGCTTCGTTAGAAGCTCGTTCGAACGAGTTCGTTCGAACGACCTGGGGGCTGCTTCTAACGAGCTACCAGTTTCGGCCCAGATTTTTCCCATCTCGTTTTTCACCATATTTATCACTTTAATCCTTCTCCAAAGTTCGTTCTAACAATGATTTAAGTCCTCTAATCATACTAAAACATGCTTAGGTCATAAACTAACGTCTTTTAAGGCAATAAGGCATCCTAAACATCATTAAATCCCAAGATTTTATACTTTTCCCCAATACCATCAAGAACATGAACCCTAGATATATATCAACATCAAATTCCAGAATTTAATTAGTTTTTCTTTCACCCAATCATGTATTAACATCAGATTAAATGTCTCCAAACTATTCTACATGCAATTCTCTTCATAATTTCTCAAGTTCTATGATCTAACTACATGGGTTTTCATATTTATCAAGAACAAACCATAAATCCGAATTTTCTAACATGGAAAAAACATTTGCTGAAATTAAACATAATTAAACCACTTGCCTTGGTTTGATTTCTGACTTTGGTGTAGGTTTGGTGAGAATTCTGCAGAGTTTCTTCTCTCTCTAAGTTCCTTCTCCATTGGTGGCTCAAGGTGGCTAGGGTTTGATTTGGGGAAGATTGTAAACCTAATATTAGCCTCCGTAGCTTAAAGGGTTAATATGGGTTGGTTATGGGCTTAGTGGGTCAATATCCACATCAGATTTAATTAACCAATTTTCGTCACTTTTAATTCCTCAAAATGTAAAATTACCAAAATACCCTTTAAGTTACCGGTATGGCCTAAAAATACCCCGGGACCCAAACTATACCCCCGGCTAGTGTTTTCTGACTATCTCGACCCTTCCGAACGCGTTGGCGCACTCAAAACGACCATACGGATTATAGATTTTAAATTCACTTTTATTATCAAAATATTATACCGTGACGCGGCGGTCCCACGCATCTCAACAAAATTTCTAAAATGTCGTATATAAATCCCACGACAAATTTTATAATACCAAGTTCATATATAATCATATATGCACATAATCAAATACTAACTCGTATCACATTAGTATTTTTATCCCGGATTAATTCCAATTAATACGCATTTAATTAATTAATCCCAAAAATAAATATAGCCAAAAATACGGGGTATTACACAAGGGGGAGACCCTACACTTGGAGGAATTTGGGGAACTTAACTACAAACAAGTTTGCAGTTGACCAAATTAGACTTTTGGATTAAAACAAAAGAAATCAAGGATTTTACTCAAGAAATCTCAAGAACACTCAAAAACCAGTCGCCGGAGAAGATGCCGGAAATAATATAAAACAGCCTAAGTCCAACCATACAAGCCTAAATCAAAGAAAGAAATGAAAGTAAAAGAGGACACAAAGGGTAGAGGGATTACCTGAGGAAGGAGAAAGAGGGTGCCAAACTCGAAATGTCGAAATGCGCAAGTCTGTCTGTTAAAAATCTAGAGAGAGAGAGCTTGGGCGCGAAGAAGAAGAAGAGAAGGAAAGGTTTCAAGAATATCTTAAATACCTTAGTAATGAGTGGGACCACTAACCAAGGCAGAGCACAACCCACAAGGAGGGCATCATTGGGGCACAAAGTCCTAGGTCGTGTGCAGTCGCCACACCTTGGAAACTGGAACAACAACGAGTATCTGCCCAGGTGTCACTCATTCAACAGGAAGTACACTTGTCTCAAAAGCATCATTATACCTCATCCATCTCAACATCATCTATGGCTGAGGGTTGGGGGGTGATTGATATACCCATATATACCCTCCAACCAGACGACCCCTCAGGGGGTCGACCCTTCATCAGGCTCCAGACGACCCCTCAGGGGGCCGACCCTTCATCAGGCTCCAGACAACCCCTCAAGGGGCCGACCCTTCATCAGGCCCCAGATGACCCCTCAGGGGGCCGACCCTTCATCAGGCTCCGGACGACCCCTCAGAGGGCCGACCCTTCATCTCGCTCCAGATGACCCCTCAGGGGGCCGACCCTTCATCAGGCTCCAGACGACCCCTTAGGGGGGGCCGACCCTTCATCACGCTTCAAACGACCCCTCAGGGGGGGTCGACCTTCATCAGGCTCTGGACGACCCCTCAGGGGGCCGACCCTTCATCAGGTTCCAGACGACCCCTTAGGGAGCCGACCCTTCATCAGGCTCCGGACGACCCTCCAAGGGTACAACAGTAGAGGCCAGAATTAGGCCAGACTCATTACCGGAAGGAACTTTGCCCTCGGCCTCATATCAAAGGCTGAGGGTGACATCATCACAGCGCGTGGTTTGAGAGACGCGTGGAACAGTACGCGTGAGGCTCACATGGCACATGGGAGACCGCTATAACAAAATCACACCCTCACGTGAGGGAATATTATGTCATCATTTGGCATCTACCGGTGTCAATAGAGGATTGGCTAGATCATCATTCACATGCACCATACATACTTGGGGGGTACACTACATCCCCAAGACCTATATATACTTGTCACCTACAACCCTACAGGGGGATCGATCAATTTATTGTAACCCTAGCTAAAACTCTGCTTGTACACACAGTAGAGAGAGAAAGTGAGCTTATGTGCATTGTATCCAAGGCCATTAGTTCCCATACTTAGTGGATCACACACTCACAGTGGATGTAGGCCAAATTGGCTGAACCACTATACATCATTGTCTTATTTCCTCTTATACTCATCCCCTTCTACATACTTATACACTTATGCATCTCTATGGCTGCCATGGTTACTACTGTTTGAGCTCATTATCACTTATCCGGTGGTGCTAAATCTTAGCATCATCAATCACCTCTACCCATGTATAATCCACCATCTCCCGCACTCGCCTCATATACACTAAGGGACTCGTAGGTGGCACAATCACCCCCAAGTTACCAAGAGTCGCTAAACACATGACCCAGTTACCAGGAGTCACCAAACACATGCCCCAGCAGATGCCACATCTGCGCATTCTCCCCAGTCAACCCCGTACGTTTGATGCTCATCCCCCGGGGATAGAAGGTCACTTGCAAAATTCCCCTACAGAGAAAGATCAATATCTAAAAAATATCATTAAGGAAAAATAATCTTAAGAGAAAATAAGGATTTACTCGATCGGTACTCTACCTTCATCTGCCCGAGGTAGTGTAACAGACCGTGACACTGCTGTTTGGAACCTCTCACACCATGTCGGTCGCTCTATGAAATTTCATACAAAAATTCCCAAAAAATGCCGAAAAATCCTGAAAATCCCCAGAAAATTCCTAAGATTACCAAATGAATTTTAAAACCTTTCTCACCAAGAAAAGAATTTTTACTACACTCATTTCCTCAGTGGAACTCTTAGCTCCCCAGAAGAATTTTAAAAATCAATTGGATATCCCTCCAGCAAAAACAAGGAAACATCCAATCCACAAATTAATTCCTCTTCCCCAACAGAACCAAAAAACCCAAAATCAAATGTTTCCCAGCTGAAACACAAGATATTTTATCTAGTGGAATCTCCAAATTTCCTCAAGAAAACTACAACTTAAGCCCTCATAATTGGCTTTGATCCTCAGAATTGGTCACCTCTACTTAAGCCCTCAGAATTGGCTTCGACCCTCAAAATTTGTCATCTCTACTTAAGCCCTCAAAATTGGCTTCAACCCTGAGAATTGGTCATCCCTACTTAAGCCCTAAGAATTGTCTTGGGGACCCTCAAAATTGGCTTGGACCCTCAAAATTGGTCATCCCTACTTAACCCCTCAGAATTGGCTTTGACCCTAAGAATTGGTCATCTCTACTTAACCCCTCACAATTGGCTTCAACCCTTAGAATTTATCGTTTCTACTTAATCCCTTATAATTGGCTTCCACCCTCAGAATTGGTCATCTTTACATAAGTCCTCGGAATTGGCTTTGACCCACAAAATTGGTCACCTCTACTTAAGCCCACAAAATTGACTTCGGCCCATATAATTGGTCATCCCACCTCAAGCCTAAAAACTTAGTCATCTCTACTTAAGGTACTAAGAATTGACCTCGTCCCATCGATCACCTCCAACATTTCCCTAGGCCCTCAGAATCGACCTCGGCCCTAGTCCCTTAGGTCCGCATAATTGACATATTTCAAAACATCACGTGGAGTATATTCAATGACTTTCACTTGTTCCAGGCTCACTCGTCGAGGGGATTTATAGACACCATATTATAGGACCCCTTAAGTCTCTCCTTATATCCCTAAAACCTCCCCATTTCATTATAAACCCTAGATCATACTCTAAGTACCGATCTAGAGGCCATCAGGAGCTCTAAAGACCTGTTTGACTCTAGTCACCTTCATCATCAGAGAAAAATATCTTTGAACCTTTGAAGGGATCTTAATCCCATTTCTAATGGTCCACTCCATGCACAAATTGGCATAACGATTTGGATGAACGAACCATTTTACTATCGAAAATTGATCTAGAGTCCACAAGGCGCTCCCAGGCCCCGATTTAACCTCATTCAACTTCATCGTCAGAGAAAAATATCTTTGAATCTTGGAAAGGAACTAGAAACCCTTTCTAATAGCCTGTTTCGTGCACGAAACGGCATAACTGTTCAGATAAACGATCTATTTTCCCCTAAAATCAATTTGGAGGCCATCGGGCGCTCTTGAGCTCCGTTTGACCATGGTCATCTCTGTAGCTCAAATGCGACTAAATGAATCTCTGAATGAAATTGAATATAGTTTCCAATGGTATACCCTATGCACAATTCTGACTTACGGTGCGAATGAATAATTTTTTTTACTCCGAGAGGTCACAGGTCACTTTCGGCCCCCGGTTGACAAAGGTTAACTTTTTGAATCGAGAGAAGCTCTTTATAATGTCGAAGTAAATCTCCTAACCACTCCAACGGTCCAACCCGTGAGCGATTCTGACTTACGGTACACACGATTGATCCATTTTCGTCTCACAATCTCCCATTCAAAGGACCAACGTGCACTTTCGAGCCACATTTCGAGATTCCCAGGAGCGGTCCAAAGGACTCCTAAAGATCTATGAATTACCTTTCTAATGGTATGATTCATGTAAAATTTGGATGAGAGAATTGCATTCTAATATCATTTTTTCAAAAAAAAAAAATGCACGAGACTCCTAATCAGCAGGTCCATTTCCCTGCCTATCAGCAGTGTGCCAAGGGTTTCATGTCGATTGGAAAGTCTAGGGATATGTATATCGGCATCATCCATGGCCCTATAAATAGAGGGCATGAACTCACTCCAAAATACCACCTCATATCCATTAGCATCAATGATCGCAGAAACATTTTCTCATAATCAACGAAGTTTCTTCATGTAAAATTCCATTCAAGCTTACATTCCCATCCTTTTCATACCCAATTTGGAAAAATCTCATTCTCTCTCATTAAAACATTCATCTCACTTTCAAGGAAGTTCATCCAAGATCAAATATCAAGCTTCAAAGAAGGTCCAAATCCTTTCCCCTCTCTTTAAATTCCTGATTTTTGCATTATATACATTAGGTTCATAATCTAGTTTTACTTTAGTTCATACACATTAACATCTTACATTTTTATTATTATATTTCACATACTTTATTATCTATGAAAAAACCAAAACAAAGAAAAGAGGGTTACGCCCATAAACTCCAAACGGGATTATCTATCACACTTTTTCAAAACTAAAACACATTTTTCTACACATGCACATATAATAAAATCCCATTCGAATCTATGGGATAAACCTCACCCTTAGGTCGCATGCCAACTACGTGGACTTTGATGCCTTTATAGTCTACGTAGGCGTCTCAAATTAAAACTCTGGACTCGAGTCCAATTTTTTAATTTTCCAATTTTGCCAATTTTCCCAAATTCCCCTTTTTCATATTTATCACATTCTTACATTATTATACATATTATATTTGTGATCCTTATTAGCTTTTTATCCAACACCTATTAATGTTCCATCATAATGATCAATATCATGATAAATGCTTAAAATCATATTTTATATAGAATATTTGGGAACATTCCTATGAATGACCTCACTCTATTTCTTCTATGGTATGAGTTGGGAGATTCTGAACTCCAATATATATACACGCACACACACTTCACAGAAAAATAAAGGAAAATAATAACACAAGCCTATGAGAGACCAAAAGGGCAGGATGGCTACCTAACACCTTCCCATTCTGTAACTTATTGCCCGAACCCTTCAAACTACAGGTTTTGTAAGCATCAGCTTGTCTTTAATGATGCTCTCTCTAGGAGGCGACGTGTTATTTTGCCTATTTTATGCCAAATAGGTTGTAGTCTCCATCTTTTTACATTCACCCCACACCGATGGTGGTCAAAAAGTTCCTAGAACGAAAGAGGGAGCGAGACCTTTTCATCCCCCATTTTCTTTCCCCGACCCCCGTTCTTGGGAAGAAGGAGAGATGAGAGAGAGAGGGAGGGAACACGTAAATCCAGATGCCCACACCACAGATTCATCTCGTTTGTCACTTCAGTTTGAATCTGTTTCTTTGTTACTAGGTATTCCAAAGATTTTCTACTTCAGCATTCTTTTTCTTTAGAGATTCTTCAATCCTTGTAAGTTTATTTCTTAACTTTTCCCTTTTCTCTTTCTATGTTTTCTTCTTTTTCGAATACTCTGTAACTGTAGCTAGGATTATTTTTCTCTTAGTGTGCTCATGGAAAAACTTGATAACAAGTCAACTGCTGAGTTTAGGAAGTCGTACAATATTCCTAATTGGGTAAAGATCGACTGTGAATTCTTTCCCTGAAATGTTCACAACATTGAAGGGGGGCACTGGATTCATACCCATCAGATAACCTAAGGGGGTTTGACATTTATCTTAAACCATATTTTACTTACATTCTTCAAATTCTTTTAAATAGTTCCATGTTAATGTTCCCCTAACGTCTAGAAAATAGTTAATGGGGTAGATAGAATAAACTCCCTATATGGGACAAAAATGGTCCTTACAGAGATTTACTACTGCTATGTATGGTCACGACCCAATAATGGCCTTATGCATTTGAAGACCAAGAAGGTTGATGGGGTCCTGGTATTGAACCTCCTATATTCTCACAAAGATTACTAGGACCCTAGTTTTATATCTACTATTTGGTAACGTCATCCTGTTCGCGAGGGAGAAAGGCATCGAGGCCCTATAATTTAAGACTTTGGGGAGGATTATATAGCGCACTTCTACTTTTCTTTTATTTATCGTGATTGTATCCCATATTAAAAATTTGGAGACTAACATAAGTGACATCAATGTTGATAAGCTTATGAAGGCATGCAATAGCAAGGAAAGGCTATTTGACGGCGAGCACCCAAGGCTGGCAACCTATTTTTTTTAATACAATAATAAAACCATGAGTTTTATTGCACAACCTATCAATAAGATTATAAACTTGAAAGGTCCTAAAGTTGGTCCTTCTAACCCAATCGTGCTAGAGGAGGAAGAAGAACCGAAAGAGAAGGGAGAGGAAGTAGAAGATGAGGAAGAAGAAGAAGAAGAAAATTACGAAGAAGAATAAGAAGTGTAGGAGTAAGAGATGACTTCCTTGATTAAGAGCACGAAGATGGGATTGATGATGATAACGATTAGACAATCTTGACTGATTGACTAAAATCTTTGAAGACTTCTGAGATTGTCTCCCCTAGGGCTGGCAGTTCTAGCACATCTGGCAAGGGAAAGAAAAAGGAGAAATAGAAAAAGAGAGAAGAAGATGAAGAGAGGAAAAATAAGAGAGAGATAAAGAAGGAAGAAGATAGAAAAGGAAAGGGAAGAGGCCAATATGAAGTTTGTTTTGAGGCCTTCCTTTATCCCCTCTGATGGTGTTGAGTCCAAGGGGGACACTCGGACTCAGCGTGGGTGATTGACCCTCCTTTACCCCTAATATACTAAGGGGGAAGTACTCGCAACTAATCACAAGTGTTCTACGAGGTTGGGTTCATCCCATCTCGCCCTCAAGTATGCCTAGCGGATCTTCCTGGTAAGTCTTTTCTTGATTTCGAATTATTTGTTGCTATTTTTATGTTTTTCCTTCTTCGTACTAACTTTCTATTTTCTCTGTTTGTGTAGTTTTTATCTGATTTCACCACCCTTTTGTATGATCGTGCCAATAAGTTTATAAACACCCAAGAGCTGAAAAAATCTCTAAAAAATGAGAGTAAGGCCTTTGTTGATGCTCACCTGGCATGGGAGAAAGAGAGATAGAAGTTGACTAAGGCCTACACTGACCTTGAGGCGTCCCAGAAGGTATTGGTTGCCAAAAAAGAAAAGTTAGCCGAGAAGAATAAAGGTTTGTCCGGTAAGGTTTTACAGAAGGAGAAGGATCTTTATCAAGAGAAGGACGCTAGCTACCTTGAGGGCTTCAATAAATCGTAAGATAATGTCAGTCTGCAGCTAGCCCATGAAAGTAAGATGGCCTTCAAGAAAGGTTGTGACCAGGCCTTAAAGGTTATGGGGGGCCCTACTGACTTTGATCATTTCAATCTTCATTCTCCTGGTCCTGATCCTTTTATAGAGGAAGAGAAGGATGTCAATCTACTTGTCAATCAGACTAAGATTGTTCCTGTCGAGATAGAAAATGATGTTGGCTGGGATCCAAAGGCTTCTTATAAGGGAAATGAAGTGGTAGAAGTAGCGTAGGTGAAAGAGTAGTGCTAATAGATTAGGATTTTTATTTTTGTACACCTTTTTAAAGCCTTGTAATTTTTTGTTTCTCTAACTGGTCTAGCCTTTGGCCTCTTCCTTGTCAATAAATGAAAGAAAAATTTATCTGCTAGTGTTGATTTGCTCCTTTTATTTGCACTAATATTCATTTATGATTTGTTTTCTGTCATTTATAGTCTGACGAGAACTACATACCCCTAGCTCATGATTGGGGATGATCCTTAAGCCCAATATTAATGTCAAATCCTGTACGACATTTTTGAATATTTATAAGTCTCTGAGAATGAGACATGGCAGTATAAGAGTTAGTCTGAGCTAGTCACCAAACTAACAGATGATATTCAATCCATGAATGAAATTAGAGCTTCTATCAGATTGAGGTGAATGCTCTGAGAGCCAGAATCACAAAGACCTGTGAAGTAAGACAAGTGAGTGAAATTGTTCAGGCCGAGAATGATGCTATGAGGAAGGAGGTCGTCAGGCTAAAAGCATTTTTAGATGGGCTCAAGGAGGATGTCAAAAGGCTAAGGTATTCATTCAAAATGGGATATTGAAAAGCCTGGGCAGAAGGTTATAATGCTGGATGGGTAGATACACCAGCAAGGCTTAAAGTGTGAGAGGAAATTTCCTTTACTCGGGGGAGGCTAAGTACCCTTAGGGAGGTGAAGATGTCCAAGGAGTCCAAATTGTGATGTAAGTACCATATCGAGAGTGTGGTCAACCGCCATAATCCTTTCTCGAAGGATAATGAGTGGATCCCAGTTTATGATATATCTTCCCAACTCTTGGATCAATATTTTGATGATGATGTAAAGGATCTCACCCCAAAACCATATGACGGTCAAAGAGCGCTCGTTGTAGAATATCATGCTCACCATCCTGGGCCATCTTAGTTCCTTGTGTATTTTTGGTCTTAATGTAATTGTAATTCCATAATTTTGTTAAATAAAATGATTTAGTTATTAACCTTTTCCTTATTTTGAGCATGAGCTGACTAAACATGTGTTAATAATTGTTGTTTGTGTTTCAAACTAGAAATAGTTATTGGTCATTAGTTACTTAACGTCTTTGTTGAGCAAACAATACTAATTAACCGTTTTGGGCCCTTTATTATTTAAATGGACTAGTACTTAGGTTTAATTATATTGAGCATCTCACCTGACTAAATGATATTAAGAAAAAGTGTTAGCCATTTGTTACTCTGGGTTTGAGAACTGTTCCAATATAATGTGCCTTAGTAGTACCATTCCATCTACTGTGCCTTTTAAGTTGTGTCATCATGTTCCCTTAGGCGTAGGTAAGATGATGGCGATAATGTACCTTCTTAATGGTCCATCCACCCGACCAAGATTTTTGCAACCAACATATTTGGCGACCAACCTGAGTTGGATTTTTTGTCTAAGGATCCCTTGTAGGGCTTTTGTTATTATTGGGGCAAGTCATTAGGTCTATCGTGTTTATGACAAAGACCCGAGGGTTGTAGTAATTGAAACTCTTTGACTGATTTGTCATAATTACTACTAACCCTACTCGGCATGTGAGATTCCTTGATTGAAACACATTGAACAACTTATTGTAATCCCCATGATTTCTGTTATGCACGAGGGAGTTTATCATTTGGAAAAGGTGAATATCAATGAGATGCGATCAAGAAAACACTAAGTATCCAATGTATAATACCAAAATTCGAAGGTGAACTGGCCTTTTTTTGTTGAATGGTAAGTATTAAGAGACATAAGTTTAAAAATGAAATTTTCTTAAACTAAATGTGCTAACAGAAGATAAAGAAGACTAAAAGTATAACTTATTGAAATTGACTGCATTCCAGGCTCTTGTTATCTCTTTTCCCTCTAGCATTTCCATGTGATATAATTCTTGACAGTATTTCCTTATCACCCTAAAAGTCCTTTCCCAATTTGGTCCCAACTTACCATCTAATGGTTTTACATCACTATCAAGGACTTTTATTAGGGCATAGTCCCCTATCATAAACTTCCTCGGATTAACTTTCTTGTTGTACTACTTGTCCATTTGTTGTTAATAGGAAGCCAAATTGATCATGGCCATTTTTCTTCGCTCGTCTGCTAAGTCAAGTTCAGTGCATGATTGTAGGCCCCTTTTTTATGTGTGCTTTAGGTGAAAAACAATTTTTCCAAAAACCAAACTTATTCAATTTTAATTCGCACCAATTTTGTGAACCAATTTCACTTAACCCAATTTTATCTTTTTAATCCTAAACATGCATCTAGTGTGATTAAGCAAGTAAAATAAATCAAGTCCATAAAACACACAAGGCCGATGTACGAGGAAACCACAAAGGGAAAAAAACCTCGGATGGCCCAAGACAGACAATCATTATGATATGGTTTTACAAAGTATAGACAATAGACTTACTTAATGACTCGATACCCAACAAGTCTTGACGCTCTTGTATGCTTCAATCGCTCCTCCACAATGCAATGTAGGAGTCCACCTACGTAAAGTCCACAACACATGAGTCCACGTATGTCCCAGTATCCACCGATGCAACTATGATAGTCATCTATGATTCAGAACACGGAGTCCACCGCTTCTTCACCACAAAACTCAATGAAAAAAATGTTCAAATAGATGAAAAGACTCCAGATAGTTCTAAACCAAGATCTCTATAGGACATGTATATGAAAGATTGGATCTTGAAACACAAAGTGTGTTTTCTACTTGAAAAACCTTTGTAAACAAATGCAGAAAAACGTATGGTTTATGCTCTGAAATTTTGATTCTTCACACCTCAAAATTCTAAGTAAAAGAATCCTTAAAAAATATTCTAAAGTCGGTGCCTCGTTAGAACGATCACCATGTCGCTATAATGATTATACATATCTCCTTTGTGTGAGACATGCACGACGTTAGAATGACTTGATCATGTCGTTTGAACGATAACAAATGTCGTTTGATCCTTCTAAACTCAAGGGAAAGATCTACACGACTCTAAAATGAGTTTATCTCATAATAAATGAAGTTAAAACATTTTAAAAACATTTTTTTAAACAAAATAACATCTATAAAACATTTTTCGAGTCCCATAAATATTATGCATTCATACCTGAGAGTTTCTCGGAATGCACTATGATATGAAGACGTGAAACGTGCACCAATAAACACGGCATGACATATCTTTGAATCTTGGCCGCTACTTCTTCAAAAAAACGTCATAGACTATGTGGGAATCATGACAAGTAAAAATATATTTATGACTCAATTGTTTTTTTTCGGGAATAATGACATTACATACAAATTGACAATATATGGAAATTTGTCCATCCAAATCTCCCCCTTTGGCTATTTTGTGATAAAACAAATATCCATTGAAATGCTTAAGATAGGTCGTCAAGTCAAATGAACTAAATCTCATCCCGTAAACCCAAAAAGAAAATACAGGACATAATCTTGTAAGAAAATGTTGGACCGACAATATGAACTTGTCTTCATGTGATGTAGTTGAAAAACTTCAATCTCAGAATAATGACTACACACACTTAACAAAAAATACCATGCGAAGTATGGAGGTACAAATGATATAAAACCTTATGGTATCAACATTTAAAACAAACCATTTGTTAAACATGTGAGAAAAACATATGATACCAAAAATTATACCCATTTTTCAATATAGCCCAAATCACCGTGATATCAATATATAAACAGCACAATCAAAATATGTGCTCATAAAAAAAAATCACAAACTCTCCCTACATCTCACATACTATCTCTCCCCCTCTTTGTATCAAATAGACAACCAAAGAAAAAGATAAATAAACAAACAAACGAATATCTGTCATGAGAAAAATCATATGGAGCATATCTAGATAAACATGGGTACCCAGTTAATAATAATCACAAGGTACCAAATCCTATCTAGCAAATAGTCATAAATAGGAATCATAAATATTATAAATGAGGTGACAAAACAAAATAATGCAGTGCAAGATTGAAGCATAAATAATCACAATCAACTGCATGTAAATTGTCCAAACTAACCCAGATGTACCAAAATATTGTAATATCAGCATATATACGAAGCAAGTACAAAAACAAAATAAAGAGTCAAAAGTCAACTCAGGTAATTCGAATGACAATACAATGTCGTTTGAACGAGATAAGATATCGTTTGGTCTATCCAAGAAATGTGTATGAGGGCATGTGTGTACGGGGGCATATATATAAAGTCGAATCCAAATGAAAATCAACTTTCAAAAAACCCCATTAATTAATGGTTAAGATCATTCGAAGCATCTATAATTATGAGCAAATGTCCTAGCCACACGAATAATGAAATGATGGGGGTCCAAGTATACCAATATACCATATCAAATATGTAAACTCATGGCACAAAAATAAATCAAAAATCTTTTTGTGTTTTTCAAAAAATATATGAAACCAAAAATCTTTTTGTATTTTCAAAAATTTTATCAAAAATAAAATATTTTTGTATATATCAAATAGGACTCAAATAAATGAAAAAATTATAATATAAAGAGATACTCGTGTCATAACACTAACAAGATATATCATTAAGCAAAGACTAGCCTATGAAAAACATGGCTAACACAATCATCCATAAGAAATATAATGTGAAATATCATGTGAAAGCAAACGAGAGTCATGAAGTTTAATTCCTAAAGCCTCTAAGTCCGATTTCCTCACCTAAGTAAGTGTGTAACGATGCATGGGATTTTGGGAAAGGAACCTACTTTATTCTTAAACTTCGTTGGAGAATTTTTGAGGTCATAAAAGTAACGCCTAAGGCGAACCTTCATACCGCAATGAGTGCAAGTGTAAACGCAATGAGGAATGTGACCTATATGTGGACCTCTCCCAAAGTTCCCAGTTGGATCTCTCACATGATTGCTATTAGCTTTGGGAATGGGTGCAATACGGTCATCGAAGCCTATACCACACCTATCATCTTTGATTTCTATAGTGCCTAAGATCATATCCAAAGTTTTTTACCTAGCCTCCAACTCAAACTTCACCTTACTCGAGTGTCTTAATATCTCCTCACGCTCACTAATCCTAGATTCAAGAACACATAGACTCCTCAAACTCTAAAATCTCTTTCTTAAAAGCCTCCATCAAACCACGAAATTTATCTCTCTCACCCTCAACATATTCTAGTTTCTCACGTGCCCTAAGATCTTCAATCAATGCATCGTTATTTTCTACGACACGCTATTTCAACTTAGCTTGCAACTTCAAGTTTTCCTTTTTCACCTTTACCACTTCCTCATACAAATCATTAAAGGTAACATGCAAATTTCTCACATCTTTCTCCTCCTCCTCACTAGCTTCACCCCCACTCACTTGGGATTCACACAAAACGGACTTGGAAGTGTCATGCACATGAGTATCTTCATGAGAATATTTATCGTCATCGCTCACATGACATGCCATAAACTCTACAAAGTTGCACTCAATTGGGGAACTCTCTCCCTCTTCCGTTTCACTATCACTTAATGCGGCGTTATATGTTATCAATTTCTTGCCGTCCTTTTTAAGTTTAGTGGGACACTCCGCTACCTTATGGCCATAACCCACACAACCAACACACCTATCCGATTCATCCCTCTTATCAGTCTCACTTCGATTCTTAGAGGAGTGATTGGGTGTTTTGTTCTTGAATTTCTCAAGTTTTTTGGCATCTTTCAATTTCTTTTGGTACTTAAGAAAATTTTTGAACTTGTTTGTCGATACAGCTACATCCTCGAAATTGGTGTCTACATCATCATTCGAAACAGTAGTCTCCTCCTTTCAGGCTTTCAAGGAAAGTCCCTTATTATTGTTTGGCACTTGCTTGGAGGTAAACATGTCAAGTTCATAGGTTTGTAAGTCACCTACAATCTCTTATAGCTTCGTTGATTCAAGCAAACCCAAGGAGTTTAAAACGATCACGTTTTGGTCAAATCGAAGTAGGCAACGACCATAAGATTTTTTTTTGACTCGGTTGTCGGGTATTTTCTCTCCCAAGTTAATGACGAGTTGACAATATGGGAGAGTCTAATGTAAAACTCATTAAACGTCTCACTCTCTAACATCATAATCGTTACAAATTGGGTAGTGAGGTTTTAAAGTTTAGACGTTCTAATCTTGCTTATTCCCTCGTGAGTAAGTGCAAGAATATTCCAAGCCTCTTTAGATGTCTCACACATCATAATACGATTATACTCTTTCAAGGTGACAAATGGGGAAATGACATATAAAACCTTAACATTATAAAGTGTAAGTCTATGTTCGACTTCAGTCCATGACTCAATAGATTTTAAACTAGTGGCCTCTCCATCTCTCGTGACAGGTGGTGACCACCCTTTATCTACCGCTAACCAAACATGCTCATTTATAACCTTAATTACACTTTCTTTTTCATTTTCCAATAAGCATAATTAGTTCCATAAAAAAAGGAGTTCTAAACACATCAAAATTTCCAAAATTTATACCTACAAGCACACGGGATCACACTCAATAAAAAAATGTTTCTAGCTATGATACCAATTTGTATACCCCTTTTTTTTATATATGCTTTAAGTAATTTTTTTTTCGAAAAAACAAAATTTTCAATTTTAATCAACACAAATTTTGTGAACCAATTTTACTTAACCAGATTTTATCCTGTTAATCCTACAGATGCATCTAGTGTGATTAAGCAAGTAAAATAAATCAAGTCCACAAAACACATAATGGCGATGCATGAGAAAACCACTAAAGAAAAAAATCTCGGAGGGTCCAAGCCAGATAATCAATATAATACCATTTTACAAAGTACAGACAGTAGACTAACTCAACGGCTTGATACCCCACAAGTCTTGACGCTCTTCAATGCTTCAAACACTCCTCCATAGCGCAACGTAGGATTCCACCTATTCAAAGTACACAACACACGATTCCATGTATGTCTCGGTATCCATTGATGCAACTTCGGCAACTGTCTATGATTCAGAACACACAGTTCACCACTTCTTCACCTCAAAACTCAATGAGACAAATGTTTATAGTGATGAACAAACTCTAGATGGAGATAAACAAAGATCTCAATTGCGTATGTATATGAAAAATCATATCTTGAAACACAAAGGATGTTTTTTACCGAAAAAAACCTTTATAAACAAGTGTAAAAAAACATATGTGTTATGTTCTATAATTTTGGTTCTACACACCTCAAAATTCTGAGTAAAATAATCCTTAAATAAAAATTCTTAAGTCAGTTCGTCGTTAGTACGACATCACCATTTTGTTAGAATGAATATAAATATCTCGTTCGAACGAGACAAGCATGTCATTAGAACAACTTGCTGATACTGTTTGAACGAATAAAAAATGTAGTTTGATCATTCTAAACTTAAGGGAAAGACCTATACGACTCTAAAACGAGTTTATCTTAGAATAAATGAAGTTAAAACCTTATAAAAACATTTTTATCCTTAAAACATTTTCTGAGTTCGATAACCATTATGCGTTCATACGTGAGAGCACCTCGAAATTCTCTATCATGTGAAGATGTGAAACGTGAACCAATAAACATGGCATAATATATCCTTGAAGCTTGGCCGCTACGTCTTCAAAACAACATCATAGACTATGTGGGAATCTTATAAGTAAAATTGGTTTTTTTTCGGAATAATGCCAATACATAGAAATTCACACTATTTAGAAATTTTTCGTTACAGTAATAGATCGTCATTAAGGCCTTGGTCGACCAATGTGGTTCTCATAGTAGGGAGACCTGATTCCAGTGGAATGATAACTTCCATTCCATAAGCAAGCGCAAAGGGTGTTTCACCAGTATGTCTTGGGAGTGATACCGTAAGCCCATAGAATGTTAGCGAGTTCATCGACCCAGACACCTTTGGCTATTTCCAACCTCTTTTTAAGTCCATTGATCATGATTCTATTAGAGACTCTACATGATCATTACTTTGGCGATACGCGATAGAACTGAAGTTGTACTTGATACCATGCTCATCATATAAGAAGATACTTCCAAAGTGAGTGTTGTAATCGGTGATGATAGTTCTCAGTATCCCAATGCTTATTATAATGTTCCTCTAGATGAACTTGGTCATATCTGAGTCATGAATGTCCTATGGTGGCTCTACCTTTACCCATTTATTGAAGTAATCTGTGACGACCAGCATATACTTTTAATTTTCAACTTTGGTAGGTAGTGGTCCCATGATTTCTAGTCCCCATTTTGCGAGTGGCCATGGGATTATCGGAGATTTTGGGTCACTATCTAGGTAATGGACCATAGGAGAGTGTTTCTGACACTTTTCACACTTATGAATGTAAATGCCTGTGTCCTTTTCCGTATGTGTCCACTAGTAACCCTCCTTAATTGTTCAAAAGGCCAATAATCTCCCTCCAGCTTGACTCTTGAAAATTCCCTCATATAATTCTTTAAGAACTTGCTCGATGTCATATGGGTGAACACACTAGAGATAAGGGCCTGTAAATAACTTCTTCTAGAGCTTCCCTCCTGGGGCGAGGAAAAAATGAACAGACTTAACTCTTACCTCATGGGCTGACCTCTCGTTATCGGGTTGTATTTCGCTCCATACAGAAGCGATGATGGGATCTATCTAACTAATAACCTTCTCTATGAGGAGGAATTTCTCGGCTATGACTGCTTGGTCAATTATTAGATGCTAGAGGAACTCTTTCTGAATGGTTCTCCTTAGGTCAGAGTCAACTGCTGAGCTCAAGGCTGCTAAGGCATCGCATGACTGTTCTACCTCCAAAGGAATTATTGAATGTCCACTTTTGTTAAATCCTGTCATAAGTCCTCCTACCACTATGAGGTAGGCTAACATTCTATCATCTTTTGCTTTGAATTCCCCACTTACTTACTTAGAGACTATTTTGGAGTCGTCGAACACGTGAAGGCACTTTGCTCATAACAGTTGGGCCTTGTGCAATCCAGCTATCACTGATTCATATTCAGCTTTGTTGTTGGAGGCCTCAAATCCCAATCTGATTCCTTGATCGATGGAAGAATCTTTTGGAATCATAAGGCTGATTACTAGTCATACCCCCTTAGAATTAGAGGCTCCATCAATATATATGGTCCAATCCTTAGATTTTGCTTCCTCATTTGTTGACTGCTCTATTCCTTATTAGTCAAATGGTTGGTCCCTTATGAATTCGACGATGAAGTCTATCATGACTTGTCGCTTAATCGTTATTCTTGGTTAAAAGTAGATATCGAATATTTTAAGCTCCACCGACCACATTAAGAGTTATCCAGAGAGGTTGTCTCTTCGAAGAATAACTTTGAGGGGGTAAAAAGTGATCATTATTATTGAGTGAGCTTTAAAGTAATGTTTCAGCTTCCTTGAGGCAACCATCAGTGCATATGAGAGATTTTCTGGGGGCAGGTATCCATGTAAAGTGTCCAAAAGTGTCTTGCTAGAATAATAAATTGAGTGTTGTCCTCTTACTTTTTCACACACCAGAGTCGAACTCACAGTGTGGTCTGATACTACAAGGTAAATATACAATGGGTCTCCATCCTTTTAAATCACTAGCAGGGGAGTTTTACTAAGGTACGCTTTGATCTCCTCAAAGATCTTGAATAATAGTCATTTATATGAGGCCTTTTTTTTCAGGAGTTGAAAGAATGGTCAGTAGCGCTCCAAAGACTTGAAAATGAAGCGATTAAGTGCCGCGATCATACCGGGGAGATTTTAAACATCTCGCAACATCGGAGGAGGATGGACCCTTGTCATATCGCCGATCTAATCAAGATTGGCCTTTTTTGGTGACTAAATAGTCCAAGAACTTTCCTGACTGAACACAGAATAAACTCTTACTTACATTAGTTTTCATCCATTATTTCCATATGATCTCAAAGTTTTTGCCTAAGTCCATGAGGTGGTCACCCTTGTTCTTAATTTTGACTATCATATCATCGATGTAGACCTCCATCATGTCTCCCACCTATCTCTTGAACACCTTGGTAACCAACCTCTAATAAGTCTCCCTTGCGTTCTTCAAGACAAACAACATAACCCTATAGCAGTATAACCCAATGGGGGTTATGAAGAATGTTTTATCCTGATCAGGTTTGAATAATGGAATCTGAGCATAACCAGAGTAGGCATCTAGAAAACTCATTATTTTGTGTGTTTCCATAACGTCAACTAACTGGTCAATTTTAGGAAATGAGAAGTTATCCTTGGGACACGCTCTATTGAGATTTGTGAAATCAATACAGACCCTCTAAATGTTGTTGTTCTTTCATACCACTATTGGGTTGGATATCCATTTTGGGAAATGAACCTCCCTAATGGATCATGCATCCATTAGCTTCCTTACTTCATTATCCCTTACTTTAGCGTTCTCGAGGGCTATTTGATACGCCTTTTGAGTGATCAACTTAAAGGTCGGATCGACATATAGGCGATGGAAGGCTACTTTGGGATCAATTCCTGGAAAATCATACGATTCCCAAGCAAAGACATCTAGATTGATTTTTAGAAAGGCAATAAGTTCTTTCTTCTCTTGATAAAAAAGTGTGGCTATGATCAGAAATTTCCTCTCTGAAAAGTTATCATTGGCTCTAACTTATTCTAGGCTTTTAATGAACTTGTCAGTGGGCTGTACCTTGGTCTCCTCCACCCCTAGTCGGTCATACAGTAATTTCTATTTGGAGGGTAAAACCATATCTTAGGCTTCCTCTTGACAATCCTTTAGTTTCTTCTTCTTTTCCTTCTTGGGGAGAATGGCCATGATGAAGCACTTCCTGGTAGTGTCTTGTTCACCATGAATTTCGACCATGCCCTGATCAGTGATACACTTTCGATTTTGGTGGTAGGTGGACGGTACGTACATCATGGAAAGCAGCCAGTCTCTGCCCAAGATGGCATGATATGGGTACGCTATGTCCATAACTAAGAAATCGATCAACTTTGAGATGTTTTCTGCTTTAACTAGTAGGATTATCTTTCCTAATGGAATTATGATCTTCCCTGCGAAGCTGACCAATAGAATTGTGGCCTTCTTGAGGTCGGTGAGATTCAGTTTCATCTTGTAAAATAACTCCAGGTACATCACTTCTGACAAAATTCCTTGGTCCACGAACATCTTATCAATGTCCCAATTGGCAATTATGAGGGTAATCACCAGTTCTTCATGACATGTGGTTATCACTATAATAAAATATTCCTCAGTGAAAGTAATATGATTGGTATAATCCATATCCTCTGGTCGCCGGCGCTTACCATCCAGGGTCTTAGTAGGGGTAATCTGAAATGCTTCCATGATAGTAATAACCTTCTTCGTCTCCATCCGAATGACATTCCCTTGGATTTCCTTAAGGTTTGATGCCTCATGTATTATAACGAACTCATGTCCCGTGTCATCATTAAGGAAGTTGTTTAGCTTTTAGCCACCATTGGCTACGACTTTATCTGCTTTCTTTTCTATATACTCACTGAGGTGCCCAGCATTGATCAAATCCTCTAAGTGTGACTTTAGAGCCTTAAAATTTTTATTCCTATGGCTACTCGCCTTGTAGAATGCACATTTCATCACGTTGTTCCTCTACATTGGGTCACCACCTATCTTTTTGGGCCACTTGATGAATGGTTAGTTCTTGATATTTCTCAAGATCTTATAAATGGGTTCCTTTAAGACCGTGTTAACAGCCTGGAATGCCTTGGAAGGATTAACCTTGTTTCCATTCTTTCCCTCGCTCTTATTCCCCTTCTTTGAAGTTTCATTCTTTTCTGCTCCTTTAGTTTCCTTTGCTCAATCGTTTTCCCCTGTATTAGAGTGAACCATGTCTCTACCTTGGCGTGTTTCTCAATATGAACCATGAAATTGTCAATAGTGTTGGCCTCCTTATTCGTCAGGGACGACTGGTGAAGCAAAGAGGTGGTTGGCTAAACAATTTTGAAGGATGCAATGACAACTTGCTCCAAGCAATCCTCAAATTCGTTGAATACTTCCTAATATCTCTTGGCATAATTGTAAAGGCTCTCTTGTGGATTTTCTTCCTCGTGATTACCGCATCCATCCACTTAGGGTGGGACTTTATAGTTATGAAGCGAGAAGTAAAAGCCTCTTCTAGAGGCTTAAAATTTCAGATTGACCTATGAGGCAGCTTCTCAAACCACTTATGTGTTACATTATGTAGGTAAGAAGGGAAAATCTGACACATCGGCACATCGTCATGGCTCTATAAGGTTATTATTTGTCGATATTGTCGATCATGGTCCATGGGATGTGTCTTTTCGTCATAAACTTTAAGTATGATAACAAAAAACTTCTGAGGGTTCCTTCTCTTCGATCACCTTTGAAAAGGGGGATTTTATCTGGGTATTAAGATCTCTTCTAGGTAGCTCATTACTAGACATGGTCCTTGATGGGATGTATGTTAGTCCATCTCTTGACGGACCGAAATCCTAATATCCTCATTCTGTCAACCATTTCTCCCTTGTCACCTATCAGACTGGGGATGCGCCGATTGAGAATGCTGAGATCCGTCACGTTCAGTTCTATTCTGGTCGTGTCTGGAACAAGTATTAATCATCTTGAGGACTGAGAGTCCCATTTTGATGCTTCCTTATCTATCTTTGGATATATCTCTCCATTCTTTCAAGCCCCCTCTGAAGGTGAGCATTCTCTTCCACCTAGAGGCATGTGGCCTCCTCTTGTCCTCGAAGCTTATCTTCGCAAGCGTCAACCAACCTAGAGATTTGCGTAAACCTAGATGGTCCCTAACTCTCTTCATAAGGATTCCTTTCTTTTCGAAACTTGGGATTTGTATGCTGGTGAATCGCTGACCTGACCCTAGGTGGGACTGGGTCTTATTACACATCCCCAGCCAGAGGAATGTTGTTGTTGTTGTTGTAAGACATCATGGGCTTTGTGTTAGTGAATGTTTTCCCATGAATAAAAATTTCTTCGTATAGACGATGCCAATTTTGAGTGTAAGAATTATCACAATAGAATTTCATGAAACAATCGGAAAGAACATAATGCAAGAATCACACTTACAACAATGATATACGTGGTTAGGCAACTTGGTTATGTCTATGGAGAGGTTTATTATAGTGTCTCTCAATGCTCGAGATTACATCCCTTTGCCTCAGGTCATAGTTTACAAATTATAGGTGCGTAAAAGTAAGAGATTGAGTTATGCAAGGAACTCAATTAACACGTGGATAATTCGTGATCTACTTGAATATCTCCTCCGAGATTATTGGTAAATAATTTGAATATATCCATGACTGTTCAAGTGTGTTTCAAATATACATGAGAAAATTAGATTCTAATTTGGGTCGGGCAGTTCTTAGGGCAATCCAGGTTGGTCAGCTACTCTCATGGGCCATATTAAATGGGTCTCCACAATTACCACTTTCCATTCCTCACATTACTTTATAAGACATTTCTTCGAGTGATTCCGAGAATGTATCCCAAGAATGCAATGTGATTGCCTATCAATGGAATATTCGTGTTTTGAAGCTTAGTTATGCTTCTTTTTATAAATTTTATGCTCCCTCTTTCTTTTATTTACTGTGATTCTGTGATGACTTTTATGTATTTGTTTTTATATAGTCTACTAGGCCTTTATTTTACCTTACATAATTTAAGGTATTTTTGTAAGTATAAATTGGCAAAAGTTAGTTTGTGACTTTTGGTTTAATGCATTGTGAATAACTATGGCATAATTCTAAAATGGCCTTTCAACTTCTTGATTTTTATTATTTTTTTGGGTGATGCTTAAGAATTCCAGTTGCCATATTTCCAAGTATGCTAACTCATTCTCATATCTTAGTATCAATATTTCAATGTTTATATATAAATGAAGCTTCTTGCATGAATTTTTTAAGCATGCATATGTATATAAAATATACAAATTATATTATCGATTATTTGATTGTTTGTTATTATGCAATGTCGCAACTTTGGTAGGACTTGCAATACTTGATGTTGTCTCGCAACGAAAACTCCCTTGGACCCTTGGAGAAATTGTTGATCACAAATTTAATATATATTTAACTATATGTTCAGTTGATATTTTTTTCATAGTGGTGTAATTATGATAGTATTGTTTTTGTTGGCTTATTTATTTATTTTATTAACAAGTTGGATAGTCCTATAAACAATGAAAACTCTACCCAACTTTTTAAAAAATATTTACACTTTAGTGTTGTAAACAATTTTTTTGTATTTTTGTAATGTTTCATAATGGTATAATTATGATCATTATGATGTTTGCCCGATGTTCAAGATGGACTATTAGTATTGTTGTGGATTATTTTTATTTCTTAACATGGTAGACAGTGCTATAAACAAAGTAAATATTGTCCAAATTTTATAAATAGTTTTCACATTTGTGTTCTAATAAAAGTTGAATTAAATTGTTTACACAATTAGAATTTTGAAAAAATTTCATCGTACCTACGAACACGGGCATTTCACTAGTGTATGTGTGTGTATATATACTATCCACTATATGAATTCAAGATTACACTTAAGATGACGACTTTTAAAAAAACATAATAGTTAACAATTTTATATTATTGTTGGGCTTATTACATACCATCAAGCTATTATCGGTCTTATTATATGACTTTTTAGAAAATTTTCATCTATATAACACTCTGCTTAAAAATATGATGCTCGCCCATATACGCACATTTCTTTAAACATTCAATTTTAGTTAATATGGAACACTTCCAGTTGTATGTTTTTCTTGTTTATAATAAATTATGTTATTTTGATATTCAGCTCATTTACAAATATTTTATATTTTAGATTCGCGAATGCTAATCGTGCCCTTTCTATCATTCTTTAAGGAGAAAGAAAAAGAGCCTTCTCAAGGACCGTTCATCATCTGGGAGGGGATTAGAAATTTAGAACTCAACTACTATAACCCAATTTTTTGGTAATAATTAAATGAAAAAAAAAACAAATATATTGAAATACAAAAATTCTATTTATATATATTCTTTACCGAGACATTTGTATAGAGGATTAAAAAAAGAAAAAAAAACACAATGGGAGAAAAAATTTGGGTAAACCAATAGTATTTTTTCCCATCCTCTCTCATCTATACAAAGCAAGTACCGTTTAAACTTTCATTCTTCTTCCGTATAAATTTTTTCTATCTTCTTCCATTGATGCACATCCATAATATATCAAAAGTGTTTGTCATTGACTTCCATTGTTGGCTTTACTTGCATGAGATTGCAAGCAAGTATAATTTCTTTAAAAAATCTCATTATATTATATTTGATTTGGCCTCAACCTTCATCATATTTTTTAATTATTTAACATTATTTTTTAATTTACATTTTATAAACAAATAAAAAATCACTTAGTTTTTACTTGAGGTACCAAATTTGTTATTTAAAAAACATAGTGGCTCCCTAACTTTTTACTATAATATAACTTTTAATGCTTAACTCAATATATTTTCCTTTTTAAGTTTTTATTTACCAATTTTAGCATTTTCTAATTAGGTGAAAAAATTACTTATTTTTTACTTGACTTACTGGATTTGTTTTTATTTATTTAAAAAACTTGCCCTTAGATTATTACTAATATTTAACTGTTAATACTTATCGTAATACATTTTCCTTTTACATTTTATAATAATCATGTTATCATTGTATTTATCTAATAACGATATGATTTGTTTTAATTTAATTTATTAGAAATGGATAGAGAACTTACTCAAGATACTCTTAGTATTTACTTAAATAAGCGCCTTGATGAATTTGGGGAAAATGAAATAGACAAAGTAGAAGGTGTTGAGAGAAATTTGAATAATGAGAATGTTTGAAAGAAATGTCATTTAACAGTGTTAGTGCGATGTTGGAGTATTACAAAAAGTATTGTAATGAACAAGGTATTCTCGTGAGGAAGAGGACGCCAAAAAAAGGTGATGATGGTGTGGTAAGATGGATTACTCTCACTTGCTCTCAAAAAGGTAAAATAGAAAGTACATATAAAAATTTGTTTAAATTGCCACCTAATTCCATTACTAATTATGTTGACAAAATTAATGGTGATTTATGTGCCGATGGAAAAGAAGAATTACATTTGTATCCCTTGCCCACAACCACGCGTTAAGCCCGGGAAAATCACGGTACTTTAAGGAAAATCGAGTAATAAGTGGAATGGTTAAAAGGAGACTTGAAATAAATGATAGGGCCAGTATAAAACCGAATAAAAGTTTCAATTTTTGTGTTGTGGAAGCCGGTGGGAACGAGAATGTGCCATTTTTTTTTATAAAAGATTGTTATAACTATATTGAGAATGTTAGACGATTAAGACTTGGGGAGGGAGATGCGTTGGCCGTTTAAAACTATTTTCTTAAAACGCAAGCTGACAATTCTAACTTCTTTTACATCATGTATTGGGATTATGAGGGGAGGTTAAAGAATTTTTTTGGGGCTGATGGAAGGAGTAGGGAGACCTCTGAGGAGTTCAGGGATGTTATCACATTTGATACAACATACTTGACAAATAAGTATGACATGCCTTTTGCACTTTTTTGGGGGTGAATCGTCATGGTCAATCTATATTTTTGGGATGTGGGTTAATATGGAGTGATGTACAAATATATTTATATGGCTATTAAACAATGCCTTTCTATCATGAACGGTCACGCTCCTCAAGGAATAATAAATGATCAAGATAGAGATATGAAAAATACTATTGAAGCTATCTTCCCAAATTTGGGACATATGTGGTGTTTCTGGCACATTATGAAGAAATTACCCTAAAAATTAAAGGGGTATGACCAATATGAGTCAATGAATAACTCAATAAAATATGTTTTTATGTTACTTTAACTGTTAATGAATTTGAAGCAAGTTGGCATAAATTAACTGAAAAATATATCTAAAAATAAGGAGTGGTTGAGTGGGCCATATAATGAGAGGCGTCGATGGGTTCCTTCTTATGTAAAAGATTCATTTTCGGCGGGAATGTCTTCCACTAAAATTACTGAGAGTATGAATTCATTTTTTGATACGTATGCAAACTCAAAGACTACCCTCAAATAATTTGTTGAATAATACGAGAATTCATTGCGGAGTAAAGTTGAGAAGGAGAGGCAACGAGACTTCAATACCTTCAAACCATCAATTCTATTTAAATAGATAAAAGATTAAGAATCAATATCAAGATTGTTATACAAGTGCAAAATTTTTGGAGTTTTAAGAGGAGATGAAAAGGAAACTATATTGTGGTTTATCTACTATTAGAAACCATGTTGGCATTGATTATATGACGTATATGAGATTTAGTTAGGATAAAAGAAAGAGATGTCAATTTTACGTTATATTTATCAGTGATGATTGTGATGAGATGTGTAGTTGTCATTTATTTTAGTCTCAAGGAATTATTTGTAAACATTGTCTTACAGTCTTAATTAAAAAAAATTGAATTCATCCTCGAAAAATACATTCTTCGACGATTCAAGAAAGATGTCAAGAGACGTCACACAAATATTAAAATCATGTATTCGGATTGGGAAATTAATCTCGAAAATGAGTGTAATGATACAATGTGTGATCCATTTTATAAGTTAGCAGAGTTGTCTATTGGAAGTAAGGATCAAACCAAATTAGTGATGAATTGGATTGAGATGTTACTTGATGAGTTAGATAACGGAGGAGGAACTTGTGCAAGTAGTCAAACTACACCATTAACCATTGCTCAAATTAACACCATATCAATCGAGGATGATACCAATGTCAAAGAAAGTGTTATTATTCATTCTGCAAAAGTCATTAACAAAAAAGGACAATTGTGGCCATCCCAAAGTCGGGGGGGTCAGGGTCTCCGGAGGTGGATCCATCCTTCCTCTTCCCTTCTTTTTTTAGTGTGCACGCGAGATTAACTCCTTTATCAGGGTGCTAGACTGTTATCGATGTGCGTTGATATGTAGAGATAGAGTGGCCAAACTCTATTTTTCACAAAATAGGCAAAAGAAATGTCGCCTCCTCGATAGAACAACATCAAGGACAATAATTATGCTTATGAAACCAAGTAGTTGAAAGGTCCAAGAACTAAGTTACGGAATAGGAGGTGTTAGGCACCCATCCCACCATTTCGGTCCTTCATGGGCATGTGTTAATCTTCTCCTATAGAACTCCATGATTTGTGTGCTTATGTGCATAATATATATGGAGGATGGAGTTGCTCAACTCGCATTATGGAAAAAGGTGGAGCGAGGATATCATTAAAAGTGTTCCAAAAATAACAATAAAAAAATATAGTGTGAGTGTTTGTCGATTGCTAAGTCGTTAAGAAGGAACGATTGCGTATATCGGACAAGACACGAGCAAACAAGCATATAGAATGTATAAAAATAAAATAACAAATATATGTGGGAGGACTCGAGTTGAGCGATTTATCCAAGGCGCCAACTTAGCCCGGAGGCATCAAAGTCCACATAGTTCAAAGACAATATGATGTGGGGTTTAACCCATAAATACAATCAGGGACTTTATTTATGTGTGTGTGTGTAGAAAAAGGTATTTTAGTGTGAGAAAATGTGTTGAAAAATCCCCTTTTGGAATTTACAAGTGAACCTTTTTTTCTTATTTTTGGGTTTTTCAATGAAAATAAAGTATTTCCTATTACTAATAATAAAAAGTTTGGAATTAAGATGTGAGATGTAATGAAGTAAATTACTAAGGATAAAATGAAGTAACTAATAGAAAATTAAGTGAATTTAAAGAGAGAAAGAAAGAAATGGACCTCATTATGAAGACTTGAAGTAGATTTTACTTGTAGATATGCTGATCTCAAGATGAAGTGATAGTGGTTTGAGGAGGAAGGTGGTAATTTACTCAAAAGGGTATGAAAATGATGGAAGAAATGTGGGATATGAGATTTTTAGGAATGAATAGCTCTAAATTTGAGGAAATTCTCTTTTAATTACTGAGAGTAATGTTCAAGGATTTTGAGGCGTGCCTCTGAAAATGAGGTCATGGACTCTATTTATAGGGACAAGGGGGTGCCGATTGGCATGATCCTAGATTTTCCTATTGGCATAGAACCCTAGACACACTATTGGTAGGACGGCTCCAAGGGTTGCCAATCGACAATCTGAGGCAGGTCTTCTAGAAAATGGCCATAAAATGCAAATCGTAAGTCAGAATCGCACACGGGGTTGATCGTTAAAAAATGTGTATAGATCCCTTGAAGAATCTATTGAGTCACTCCCGGGTTAGAGAGTTGAACGAAGTCAAATAGGGCCTGGAAGTGTTCGTTGGTCACTAGACTGGAAATTCTTGAAGGAAAATGGATCGTTCATCCGAACCATAAGGCAAATTTATACACGAGATGGATCGTTAGAAAGAGTATTCAGTTCCCTTCAATATTCATTCATTTTTAATTGGTTCGGAGAGTTGAACTTGGTCAAACATGGCCCAAAATTTCTCGATGACCCTTCAGAGTAAAATAGGTCATTCATTCGTACCGTACAGTGGATTGCCACATGGATCATTAAAACGGATATTCAAGGCCTTTTTAAGATTCATTCATTCACTCTTATATGAGTTAAAGTGTTTATAGGAGTAAAACGGACGTCGAGAGTGTCTATTGGCCTGCAAATCTATTTTTGGGATAAAATAAACTTCTCATCCAAACTACAAGGTCAATTCATGCATGGGTCACATGATTGGAAATAGGATTTAGATCCCTTTGAAGATCCATTGAGCTTCCACTCAGACGAGGAAGATTATTAGGGTCAAAATGGGGTTTACGAGCACCCAGTGGCCTTCAAATCAATTTTTGATAGTAAAATAGGTCATTCGTATGAATCATATGGCCTATTCATGATATAGACCATTAGAAACGGGATTCAGATCCCTTCGAAGATTCATTGATTTTTCACTCAGACGAGAAAGTTAACTGGAGTCAAACGGAGCCCGGGAGCAATTGGTGGCCTTAAGATCGGTACTCAGGATATGACCTAGGGTTTGCGATGAATGAGTGAGTGATAGGGACCTAAGAGGGTCCTAGGAGAGTCCTAGGATGGGGTGTCTACCGAGAGCCCCTCGACGGGTGAACTTGGAACAATTGAAGACCATTGAATGATAGACACCACATCGACATTATGAAAGAGGTTTTTTGTAGGTCAATTATGTGGACCTAGAGGATAAGGTTGATCGATTTAGCCGATCGAGGTCAATTTTGAGGACCTAAAGAGACTAGGATAACCAATTCAGCGGGTGAAGATGTGTTAAGGTTTCTTCTAAGAGGCAAGGAGACCAATTCGATGGGTCGAGTTTAACTCTAACATTGTGCTTGGGATGAACAATTCTGAGGGTCAAGGGTGATTCTGAGGATCGAAAGCTTATAGAGACCAATTCTGACGGTCGAGGTAAATTTTTAGGACCTCAAGTTTGTGGTGACTAATTTTGAAGGCCGAGGTCAATTATGAGGATCTAAAGTTGTAATGACCAATTCTGAGGGTCGAGTTCGATTATGAGGACCTAAAGTTGTAGTGATCAAATTCTAAGGGTCGAGGTCAATTCAGAGGACCTAAGTTGTAGTGAGAAATTCTGAGGACCGAGGTAAATTCGAAGGACCTAAAGTTGTAGCTACCAATTATGAGGGTTGAGGTCAGTTATGTTGGGAATGATCAATTTTGAGGTATAGGGCAATTTTGAGGACCTTAGTTATAGCGACCAATTCGGAGGGTCGAGGTCAATCCTAAGGATCTAAAGTGGTAGCGACGAGTTATATGAGCCGAGGTCAATTCTAAAGACATTAAGTGGTGACGACCAATTATGAGAGTCATGGTCAATTCTGAGGACCTAAAGTGGTAGCGACCAATTCTGCTGGATGAGGTCAATTCTAAGGACCTTAAGTGATTATGACCAATTCGGAGGGCTGGTATCAATTCTAAGGACCTTAACTTGTAACACAGGGAGTTGCTCTCCCGGAGAATTTTAAATTATATTATGGTGCAGATGCACCTATAATTCCCCTAGGAATTGTATTTCTTTGGTACTTCTGTAGGGAAGAATTTATCTTTGAAATATCCGGCAGGGTATTATGTTGTCTTGAGACTCCACTGGGGGATGTTTAAGCAGGGGAATTATGGCAGAATTTGATGAGGGTACATCTTTGGTTCTACTTCTGGAACATGTTGAGGATAGATTTGCAAAATTAATTCGATTGGGGATTATGATGGGATTAAAGTTTAAGATTAATCCTGTTTGGGATTTCGAGTGCTTATAAGGGGCTTAGTGCTCCAAACAATGATTTTTCTTTAGAAAAAATGAGGAATTTTTTGGGCATTTTTTGGGTTTTTATTTGGAATTTTTTTGGCATTTTTTGAATGAAATTTGGAGGGGGTGCCGATAGGCAGTCCTAGGGGGTGGCAATCAATAAGGTCACGGACACTAGGTCTTCCTTGAGAAATAGAAAATACAACTACCGAACGACATGGTCAGGGGGTTGACGATCGACAGGCCCCTTAGGATTTTATAAAAAGGGGAAAATCCTCTCAATTTTTCATAACTTTAAGTGTTTGAATCTTTTGATGTCTCTCCATAAAAATTGATCCTAATTCCTTCTTACTTCAAGACTTCAAATGGAAAGTTCAGGTGAGATGTACAACAATGCATGTCTGGTTGTCAATGACTGAGCTAGCCTAGCATTCCTCTTGCCTTGGGCAACGAAAATGTCTTTAATATGTTTTAGCATGTGGCTGACAAGCATACTTTCCTACACGAGTTGGAACACCATCATTCATCTAGGGTGAGGAACAATAGTGTCTACGTAAGTATAGTGACTTGTGGTATTCCATTTTAATTTTCTCTTTCTTCTTCATGTTAGTGATGGATTTTTACTCTTCTTCTTTTGCACACAAGCATTGCTCCGTAGACTATCCGATCTCAGGGGTTGAAGGAGGTTTGGGAGAATCTTCCTTGTATGGTATGATAAATGGTCCCCTATGCGGGTTTTGTTAGCTTGGAGGTGGCTTTGGACAAGACACCGCATTCTATCACAATTTCGTGTGCACTAGGGGATAGGTGATGGGACACTACACACACTTTTCATCTTGGCTTTGGGTAGATGATGGTGACTCCCATAGACGTTCAACAGCTGACAGGGGTTGAATATAAAGGGTTTTAGATAGTGGTGGACCGTACACTGAGGGTGATGCCGGAGTTAGTGCAGGCGGCATTGGGTGATGTGGACAGGATCATTTTTGGGGATCCGATTCATATTTCTTCTTTGAAGGAGAATCTTTTGAAGAGGAGCGTGGATATGACTGACGAGCAGCAAGTAAGGCAGATAGCCAATTTGTTTATTTTTATTCTTTTGGGTTTCTTTCTTGTGGCGGCGAGTGGTGATGTCGTCCATCCCTGGTTTTTCCATATTTTTGGATCATTTATGAGGTCCGAATGTATGATTGGGGGAGCATGACCTTGGCATCCCTTTATTTTTCATTAGATGATTTCATTCGGTTCTGTCGGCAAACTTTTACCAGGGCCACGTATCTTCTGGATGTGATTTTGATTTCATTTTCCTTTTTATGAATTTCCTTGAATTCATCTCTGGTTTCTTTCTTAGTGATTCCTGTCTTTTGCAGACATGGTTCTACGAGGTGATTGAGTGTAAAATAGGGTTGATTGCCCTGAAATATGAGATCTTGGGAAACTTCTACTAGATGTTCCGATGGAGGAATTCAAATTGGAGGTCGAATCAAGCCTTGTCCATAGCGAACGTGCGACAGTCTCTGAATGCCCTGATGAGCGATCAAGTTATCTTTCTATCTTCTTTGAGCGTTTTGTTTTTCCATTCCTTTAGTAGATATTGATTCCTTGGTGGGGATTGCATGTAACTTTCTACCCCAGGGGGTGACTCTGTATTATATGGGGACGACTGGTCTATATGTGCAGATGTTATGGTTGATAATGCATGAGTATGGGTACATCTGGTATCTAGGGGAGAGTGTGGTTATGAAGATCATGGAGGAGGAGGTAGTAGTCCCACCATCTGCGCTCCCTATGTACATGAGGTGGGTGAGAGAGATGTCGAATGATGCCCTGGAGGCGATGATGATTGGGGAGCCCAGCACGCTCTATACGGATACGACAATGACCTATGACTATTTAGATTTTATGACGAGATGGATGATGCCCTCATATATCTATGATGTGGAGAACATGCTCCCACTCGCTACAACTTACGGTAGGGGGACTAGTGAATTGGTGGGATCAACCCAAAGCGCAGGTGGTGGCACATCGACGGTGGCAGTAGAGGAGGCTCTGATTATTCAGGTTACTTCCCTCTTTACAACTTTTAATTGCACAGCAAGGACTTATTGAGCATGACACAGCGGCCTCACATGTTTATGTTAGGATTTACCGGGCTTACGGATGATTACCTTTTTAGCCTGAGGTATATCCGTTTCTATTTTTTCTTGTTCTGTTAACTTTCCTTTACTTTTTGATTGATTATTTTGCCATTTTTTGTAGTATGTTCAGATGTCGACCACTTAGCTATGGGATATCAAGGATTGAATGTCCTTGATGTCAAAGTATATCAAGATCTAGGATTCTTCATGCTTCATGCCACCTACCACTTCTGATGAGGGCTCGGGTTCTAGGAATGGAGGATAAATCGCTCACCGCAGGGGAGTGCGTTCACTGCGAGGGTTGAGGGTTAGAGAGAGATATCGTGGGATCAAGATGAGTCCCGTTATTTTTTCTATTCTACTTATCTTCAAAATGTAATTGAGTGAACCAATATATATAAAGAAATATGAATTTTCTTTTTGGCCTTCTTGATTTAGTGACTTATTCTATATGCACCTTTTAGTTTTCTACTAAGACTGTTTATTTTTATACAAAGATGGAGATAAATATGAAAAAAAGGATTTATTATAGGGAGTAAAAGTGATTAACTCGGGGCAAAGAATTTTTTGAGTATGAATTTATTTTAATGAGAAATTGATTTTCTTGGGAGAAAGAACTTAGTAAATAATCCAAGGGTAATTTTTCAAAAAGTTCTAAAGTTAACTTTGATAAAAGAGGAAAGATGGAATTTTCTAAAATAGGGGGTTATCTATCGGCATACTCCTTGACTTTCCTATTGACATGGGGGTCAAGTCAAATCATCCTTAGGCTTGGATTTCACTTTCCTTCACTTCAGAGTACTTTGGTGGGGTTAGATTCTTCTCGAGTTCCTAGGGATCTTGTCTTCAAGCAAAGTTTTCAAGTATAGAAGGGGGTGTGTGGGATTGGATTTTATCCACCAATAACCATATTCTTCTTTATTGATTTAAATTCCTTATTTTTAAATCGATCTTCTCATGCATGAAGTATTTACTTCATATCTTGATGGTATGGAGATATTCTTCTTGATTAATGTTGACTACGATGCTTCTATGGCATTATCGCCCAATAGACTAGAACATGTTGGCTTCAGTAGTACAATTTTGATGCCCCGAAGATCAAATTTTTCATTTCGATGTGGATGTGGAATATCCCACATATGAGGAGTTCTCGGGCATGTTGGGGGCTATCCCAAGTGTGGGAGAGACTATGCCTGATTTCTCCCGATCTCCCCGAGATTTCTTATCGGAGTTGATTCATATATCTCCCTTGACGTCTAAACCGTTGCTTATCGGAGGGGCCATTTCTCTTCAGGCATTTATGTACTCAATGCGTTAGAGGGGTTTTGAGGACGCCGATTTTGCTAGAGTTATCTCCTTAGGCCTTACCGCAAGACTTTTATTAGTGATGGGGGACTTGTCTACAGATCCCCTAATGGTTGCAATAACAACCTATATGTCTTACCGCCATACTCTTGCAGCGGTGGTGTTGGCTGAGATCATGAATGGCCTTGTTCATTAGAAGGAGGGTTGTTCTGACTTTTTTAGGGTGAGCCCCATTACGATATTTATGTGTCTTACATGAGGTTCCATCTGGCATCCCCTCGTGAGTACCCTTTGGCGATTGTGCTTAATTTATTTGTTCGGCCTTTCTTCAGCTTTGGGCCACCTATGGAGAGTTGGGTAAACTTGTTTGGAGGGCATGAATCTCGGAGCCTTCACAGGTCAGTGCCATGGTGGGGGTATTTAATTCTAGTCTTACACTTGGAGATTACCGGTATGTGCGGTTAGTGGGACTTAGGCGTACTTCTTCCAATTTCCCCTAGTGACTCTTGCACCAAGTCGGGTGGGAATAGATCGTGCCCCTTTGTATAACAAATTTCTTCCCGGTAGAGTATTTGAATGAATCAGTGAGGATGATGTTGGGCTCTTTGTGGTAGTGTTGTCGACCGTCTATCTGTCCATCCCAGTTCATGGGAGGGGCTCGATATGTATCTATGGACTACCTGAAACGGAAATGGAAGTATTTAGTAGACAAGGTCCTAGCAGAAGAGGCCATTCAGAGGTGGTTCATGGCTTTTGACACCATAGAAGATGGCATTACGGTTCTGTCCAGATTTGTCAAGGAATACCGCTCCATGGAGCATATCCATAATGCCAATCAGGAGTGGGAAATTTAAGTACATCCAGGGGATGGTAATGATGATGAAGCAGCTCTATCTGGTAGTTGAAGGTAGTGAATTTTGTGGAGCTATTGGTGATTTTTGTGAGGCTATGGTGATTTGCGATCAATTTGTATTTAGGGCTTGGGGATAATTTTGTGTAGTTTGGTTAGGTTTAGTTTTTCTTATAAATTGTTTGGTTATCCGATATGGGTGATTGGTTCGACTCCCTTCATTGACACTTCATGTAACAATGTTATATTCTCCTTAATCAGAAATACAAGTTGATTTTGAACATATTTTATTGTGCCTCTTGATGAGTTTTGCGTTGAATTATCTATAATAATCGCTAAGGCATACATAATCATTTCTCTCATGTAAATGATAAAATGAAACATTGTACTCAAAGGTTAAAAACTAATAACAATTTATGAAAGGAAGGGGATCGGACCCATGTATGACTTATGGGCTTCCTACATACCTCTAGGGGTTTTGAAAATTTCTTTGAGTTTCATTTTGAAAGAAAATGTCTTTGAGAGGATCAGGCCCCTCGTAGTTCTAGGTAAGGGATATGGAGAATTTTTTTTAGAATAAAAGGAGGTTAAAAGAGTCGAGGCGCGTTGAGATTTTAAACTAAGGGTAGACAGTTCAAGTTAACTGGACGCGCTATCTCTTCTCCATTGAAGTCTGTGAGCATAGAGGTGCCTCTTGATAGAATCTTCTTCACATTGTATGGGTGCTCCAATTCGGTTTGAGTTTCCCTCTGAGGTCCCAGACGGGTTATATGATCTCTTTGAGGGCAAGGTGTCCTTCGTGGACACCATGGTCTTTCACTTTCCTATTGAATGATCCCGTTATCCGACGATGGTATCCTTATATATGGCATAAAGCCTTCAGTCTCTTTTCAACTAAGAGTGATAGTTCGTCTAATAGGCTCTGATGCCATTCTTCTTTATCCACATTACTTTCGTGTAGGACATCGAGGGAAGGTATTTCTAGCTCAACGGGTAGGACTACTTTCATGTCGTATACAAGAGAAGAAAGGGTAGACCCAGTGGTTGTTCTGATTATAGTGAAGTATCTCCATAGGGCATAAGGGATCCAATTAGGCCAATCTCTGTAACTCTTCGTCATCTTGTTGATTATGGTCTTAAGACTTTTATTAGGGCTTCGATGTCACAATTGGTTTGGGATCGGCATGGAGAATATTTGTGTCTTTCAATTCCTTACTCGACAACTAGTCCTGTAACTTTTTCTTCAAAATGGAGATCATTGAAAACAAAGAAAGTGTTGAAACCTAGATTGGGTTGGAAGAAGAAAAGTATATTTTTTTATTTGCCTTAATGGAAGGATAATCTTATTCGCCACAATCTTGGTGCCATGCATATTCAGAAGAACGTGTGTGATAATGTCCTATTTACACTGTTGGGTACTAAAGGTAAAACAAAGGACAATTTACAGTTTCGAAAAGACCTTAAAAAATTGAATATTAGATCTGAGTTACATCCTCAACCACGTCAAATTTAGAGTACATTCCCCCAACAGAGTTCACATTGAGTAACAAGGTGAAGCACATTTTTTGAAAGTGTAGCGGGATGTTAAAACTTCCGATGGTTACTCATTGAACATTTCACGGTCCATGAACATGCAAGAAAGAAATATTTCAAGATTAAAGAGCCATGAAAATCACATTTTATTGTAACAATTGCTTCCTATATCAGTACGAAGGGTATTAGCAAAGAATATTGTCAAAGCCTTAATTGAATTAAGCAATTGTTTCTTAATATTATGCTCAAGTGAAATTATCGTACCTAATTTGGAAAATTTTGAAGACCGAATGGCTCTTACACTTTGTAGCCTTGAGAAGATATTCCCGCTGAGTTTTTTTATATGATAGAACACTTGCCTATACATTTTCCCAATGAACTCCTAATTGCTAGTTGTTTCCTTTACCATTGGATGTATCCAATTGAAAGGTATCTCCACACCTTAAAACTATAGGTTTGTAATCGAGCTCATCGAGAGGCCTCAATCGCCAACTCTATTCTTTTGGAGGAATGCATGACTTTTTGTTCGTGGTACATTGGCGTGGAAACCAAGTCTAATCGAATGTCTAGAAATGATGATAAGTGGGATACAGATAGTCGTGCACTTGGGAAAAAAGTTCCATTTGAACTTGATCAAGTAATGTATATGCAACCTCATCGGTATGTTCTTACCAACACTGAGTCAGTGACACCATTCATTCCATAAGTTTCATGATACCTATTTGGATTTTGTAAAAACTTTTCATAAAGTTTTGTATGAAATAGATATATGACTATGCTTGTATTTTGTAGAAAACATCTTGTAGAGCTTTCATCAATTTACCCTCAAGATTCACAAAAGCATCATGTTAATCGTCTTCATAACGAAGAGTTTCACACATGGTTTAAGGATCATGTAAGTAAAAAAAAAATAACAAATGCTTGAATTATAAATAACAGTTATATTTGTTTATTGACATTTATTTTAAAATACTATAGGTGATTAGAATGAAGCTGATAGCATTGAACTATCCAATGAAATAAAATTCTTGTCTTTGGGTACCCTCAAAGATGCAGTTAGATACAAATATTATATTGTTGGCGGTTTTTGATTTCGAACGAAGAAAGTTGATATGCGAAAAAAAACTTAAAATAGAGGTGTTGTTATAAAAGCCGAACAACTGAGTTATTCAAGTCAAAAAGATAATTATCCTACTACAGGTGATATTACATATACAAGGAGATGAAAGGCATCATTGAAGTTCAATATCTTAATGGCATGAAGTTTGTGTTATTCAAGTGTGATTGGGTTGAAAATCGCATGGGCACAAAAGTAGACGAGTTTAACCTTACATTAAATAACTTCAATCATTTGAAATATAAGGATGGTGGAGAGAGTGGTGAACCTTTCATATTCCCATCTCAAGCAGAACAAGTATTTTACGTTAAGGATCCTATAGAACAAGATTGGCACATTGTTGTTCACATGGCACTAAGAGATCGATTTTATAGGTACACGATAACCGAAGAAGAATTATTGGTTAATGGAGATGAGCCATTTAACATGAAAATTTTGGATTAAGATGAAACTGTAAGGTGGGTGAGGTTTGGAGCAAATGGATTAATAGTTGACCCAAGTGTCCCGGAGGATGACGATGATGAAGATGAAGATGAAGATGAAGATGAAGATAAAATTGGGCGGGCCAATGCTTGAGGGGAATGTAATCCTAAATTAGCTACCTTTTATTTTCGAGTTTTTTGATGTCAAAGATTGGAACAATGTGAAGACATTATTATGCATGTTGTCCATTTATTGAAATTTTAAAACATGATGTTATCTTATGCATTATTATGCATGTCTTTTTGGTTATTTCTTGTACTTGGTAATAGACTGAGAGTAATGGTTTTAATTGAATTGGTGTTTTCATCTGGATTGTGAAAGTTCTAGTGCAAAGGAGAGAATCCATGTGCGTCGACCTTTTGGAAAAAGCTTGGGAACTTATCTATTAAGTTCCTATTAATATCTGCACCACCACTTTTTAATCTCTTTTTAATAAGGATGACGCGCAAAGTGTCTCAACAATGAATATACCAACTTCATAATAATAAATCAAATTTACTTTGCATACAAAACACATATTCATACAAGGTTATCCCCTAATGAAAACAATTGTTGACACGATCCAAAAACTTAATTTTAAAACTCAATTAGTTCTTAGGTACGACACATGTTTCCAATCTCTCCACTAAAATCTAGTGACATGTAAAAGATATTATGTGCTAAAAATTGTGTGATCTTGAGAACCAATATAGAAAAATACAATTTTAATGAGGAAATAAACTTTCTTATGATTTAAATGTAATCATTTAAGATGATGCATCAAAATGGGATACCGGTTATTACAGCACTTGTAATCTTTACAAGTATAAATGGTGGAATCTGTTAGACAAGTTCGTTAACCAAGTTAAATCCCTAGTGTTTTCTTTTCATCTTTTTACTCTACTTCTATGTTGGATATGGAATCCCAAGATCAATTTGTGACACCCAGCTTCTATAACTGTAGAATGAAGCAATTACTCACCTCGTTTAAGGCTTGTTGAAGATCAGTGTGTAAATTTTTTAGCCAAGTTGGATTATAATCCAAAGCTCAATAGTTTATTGAGATTGGTTGATCAACATATAAACACTCTAAGCCTATATAAATTTTTTTGCAAAATCAATTAAGCTTTTTTGAGATCAGTTCTTCAGCTTAACCAACACAAGTTCAACTATTTGTACGCATTGGTGTTGGTTCCCCACATTCGTATAAGTTCAACTTATTTGGTTGTGATTGTGATTTTGCAAGGCTGCCCTTGATGCCAATAGATCTGCAACTGCATTCATTTATCTCCAAATATTTTTTATTTGGAATTGATTTGACTTTGTATGGATTCTATCATTGCAAGAGATTGCCAAGGAGGATTATCTTGCTTCAAAACAGTATCTACTTTCACTTGTATTTCCTTTTGATGCACCATCTATATTGAGTTTAAAATGACCTGTAGGGGGATTACTCCACACACTTTTAACCCTACACATTGAATCCAACCTAATACCTTCATTTTGAATATTTTTTTCAAAAGGAATAGAGCAGTACATTAGTTTCCAAGTAAAGTTAGATAGTTTCATTGGATAAGCTGATATCCAACTGATTTTCTAAGATAGAGAAGTAGGTCTATTTTGCCTACATGCATTAAAAGTAGATTTAAGAGAGAATTCTCTAGTTGTTGATTGATTCCAAATTTTAGAATCCTCTTCAATAAACTCATCTGCCAATTCTGCTACTCTTGCTATCCTTTTTAAAATTAGAGAACCTTTTTTTGATAGAAGACCACTTTGATACTCATTTCTTAAAGAACATGAGGATATCATATGATTGAAATATTAAATATCACGAAAGTCTATTTGATTCCCCCTGATTTTTTCTTCTTCATTTGCAACTACATTTAAATCTCCTATTATCAACCAAGGATAATTTGATAGATTAGCTGTTATTTGCTCTAAATCTTACCACAATCCTCTTCTTTCATTGACTGTGCATTTAGCATAGACAATTACTAAATAAATGGTAATGTGAAAATGCTATATGATAATTTGTAAGCATAACATTTGGTCTGAATTAAACACTTCATTGGTTGTGATCTCTTTATTACAGGAGAACCAAATTTTACTTGAAATGTTTGAAGTAGTGTTGTTAAATTGCCATTTCATTTGATATTTTGAGTACTTTATGAATTGATTCTTTTCTGTCAAATAATTCCTTATTTTCTTTATAGAAACTTTTGGATACAACTCTTGATTAATTTGATCAATTTTTACTTCTTGATGATCTTCTTCTGATTCTGAAGGGCAATTAACAAAAACTTCAAATTTATTTTCCTTATTGATTGGATTAACTGCTACTACTTGACCTTCTTGATACTGCACTGTCACTTTTTGCTGCTGAACTTCAACTTCTTGGAGAGTTATTGGAGTTCTTCTTTAAGGTTAAATGACTTTTGAATCATGTGCATTGATTTATGCATTGTATTACATGCATTGATTCATATGCATTGATTTATGCATTATGATATATACATTGATTGATATGCATTGAATGTGTGCATATATCAATGATATATGCATTGATCTATGCATATATCAGTGATATATGCTCTTACTGTATGCATATATCACTGATATATGCGCTGCTTTATGCATATATATCAGTGATATATATATTGACTGTGATATATGCATATATCACTGATATATGTGCTGCTTTATGCAAATATCAATTATATATGCATTGGCTGTGTGTGTTGATACAAAAATTAGTTATCTAACATGGACCAGTTATGTAAAGACACGCATCATCCAACATGGCATAAGTACACAGACTGAGAAACTCAAAGTACCTAGCTACTTAGCGTACTAAGAAACTGGTTAAGAAGATCAAACGACAAAGATAGATTCAATGAATTTTCACATCATGTACAGATTTATATGATTGTTTAATAATGGCATATTGTCTATTCATAATGATAGAACAAGGGCAATAAATACATTGTAATACCCTCATGGAGGGGTAAGTTATTCTAAGCAAGCATAATTGAAATCAAGACAGTGGACGGAGGCCATTTCATTAAGGCTGAAACACTTTAAAAATCTCTTCTCTTATTTCTTTATTTCATATTTATCTGTGAATAATTAATTAGATCAAGTCTAGTTTTTTACATCAACAGATTGAAGTCATCTGTGGAAAAGACTATACGTCGTGTTTTTTCCTAAAAACTTATTATACATGGTGTATATCCCAGATTCTAACAACAGGAACAATGCCGGGAATCCTCCAAACCCTTCTACTCCTCTAAATACAAACAATATCATAGAGATCCTAGAAAATTTAGCCAGGGGATAAATAACCATGCAGGAAACCATGCGACAGTTCATTCAAACTGTTTAAATTGGAGAATCTACCTAGTTAGGCCAATGAAGCACTCATAGAAGAATACGTCCACCATCTTCACGCTCCAGATGCACTGAATTCCATCATACCGAGAATTCAAGTGATCCATCCTATCACCCTAGTTTAATTTCTCCTATAATAATTTTGAATTCTCAAGAAAATGTCACTCTAATTCCAGAACGAACAAGCGCCCTAGAAAGGTTGAGCAGAGTTTCACCCTTCGATCGTTTGGGACCGAGGAGGAATAAAAATCCTCCTTGGATTACGTTAAGGAATTCTCAATGACCAAATTGTTTAAGGGAAGGCTCATCCCAGTCACATCCCAATCCCAGACCTGCATCTCGTACGAAAAGATCCCAATATGAGAATTCTGCACTATCTGTTGCTCGTGCGAATATAAACAAATCAGAGGCTGGGAATGATGCTTGGAAGGTATCTATTTAGAGATTGGAAGACATGTTAGGGGAAATAGTTAAGGCCAAAAATCCTATCCAAAGAACCTTTATCAAAGGGTCTCCACTTGTACAAGAAATTGTGGACTTTCTCACACCATCAAAGTTCAAGGCTCCTGTGGTCACACCTAAATACGATGGTAAAACCGATCATATCCTCCATATAGAGCAATACTAAGTTTCAGCAGATATCTTTGCAGTCTGAGATGAAATGAGGTGTAGAGAATTCTCAGGAACCATTACTAGATCTACTCAGATATGGTACAACATCCTTCCTCAGGGGAAGATTACGACCTTCCATCAACTGGTCGAGCTCTTTATAGGAAATTTTTATTTTCATACAAAGCCAGTTAAAAGGGTAGATCATATGTTTAGATTTAGACAAAATGTAGGAGAAAGTACTTGGGACTATATCACTCCTTTTAACAATGAAAAACTGGAGGTCATTGACTATAAGGAAAAGACAGCCATCAGAGCTCTCACGAGTGGTCTTTTGCCAGACAAGTTGTATTACACTTTAACCAAGGATCCCCCCCAAATCCATGGCTGAATTGATGGCTAAAGCAGTAAATATTATGAATGTTGAGGAAGCAGTGGCTACGAAAAAGAAAGTTGAGTCAAAGGCAGAAGCTAAATCCAAAGGCAAGTTGGAGAGGAGAGATCATAAGCATAACGGTGGGAGCAAGCACTCAAAAGGTAAGTAAATGTTGTAACACTTGAGGAAGTATACCAATTATACTCCCTTTAACGTGGAAATAAACCATGTTCTGGAAGAAATTAAGAAAAGCGAGGAATTGAATTGGCCAGTCAAACTAAAATTAGCTCTAAAAAAAGGGATAAATCCAAGTATTACGAGTTCCATAAAAACCATGGTCACATGACCAAGCAATAAGTAGATTTATAAAATGAAATAGAGTCAATCATTAGATGTGGAAAGTTGAACAGGTATGTTGATTTCCAGAATAGTGGGAGGACCAATAACAGAGCTCGGCAGAGGTCCAAATCTCCTTGCTAACCAAGAGACGAGAAGAAAAGGGAGCATGAAGATGACTCCGATCTTCTAAAAAATCCTACACAACCTGAACATGAGGTATTTTCAATTTATTTTGGTTCATTCGATTGTAACATGATTACAGATGGAGACGCATGAGGGGGTGATCATACCACGGAAAGGAAAGTTTACCTCAATGAGCCTCAACTCGTTCTTATATACATTGAATAAATCTGGCAGAAGAAGATCGCCCGAGAAAGGTTAATAAAGATAAGCTGGTCATTGGTTTTTCTAAAAACGATTTGAAAGGTATTTTGTATCCTCATGATGATCCTCTAGTGATCAAAATTAGGATTAAGGATGGAATCTTTTTAAGAGTGCTGGTATATAATGGTAGCTCGACCGACATCATATTCTACCCTTATTTTGATAGTTTGAACTTGAAGTTTGGTCAGTTGGAGCCGTATCACAGGCCTCTCATCGTGTTCTCTGGATAAAAAAAATTTCCACTTGGAACGATCAAATTAAACATGTTAATTGGTACCTGGCCTTCTTGTATATCAGAGAAGGTTTGTTTCTTCGTAATGGATAAAAATATCCAATCAGCCTATAACATAATCATGGGGAGAGTAGGCATGAAAAAGTTTGAAGCAGTTCCGTCCACTATACATCAATGTTTAAAGTTACCGACCAATTTTGGGGTTGGAATTGTGAAAGGCGATCAAAAACTAACTTGGGAATGCTACTACTCATCTGCCGAGCAAGAAGAATTGGAGAATGCTAAGAAGAATACTACCATTTCTCAATTTGATGAATCGGATGAGTCAGAGATTGAAACCTTAGACCTAAGAGATGAAACAGAACTCATTAAGGGACAGGTCATGGAGGCGACAAAAAGCATTATTCTGGATGATGAGCAACCAGAAAAAACAACTCAAATTGGTGCTTCACTTGATTCGGTATTGAAGCGGGAGCTGGTGGCATTTCTAAGGCACATAAAATAAGTATTCGTATGGAGTTATGAAGATATGCCAGGGATATATCTATCTTTCCTATATCACGAGCTCAACGTCAACAAAGATATTAAACAAGTGAAGCAACGAAGAAGAGTCTTTAGTCTGGAGAAGAATCAGCCTATTCAAGAAGTGGAAAAGTTGCAAAAGGTTTCTTTCATCAAAGACGTCAAATATCCTGATTGGTTGGCTAACGTTGTGATGGTAAAGAAGAAAAACAACTAATGGAGAATGCGTGTGGACTTCACAAACCTGAATAAAGCTTGCCCGAAAGATCATTTCCCTTTGCCAAGGATAGATCAGCTGGTAGATGCAACTTCAGGCCATGATCTCTTAAGCTTCATGGATGCCTATTTCGAATATAATCAAATTAAAATGAAACCGAAAGACAGGTAAAGTACCTCTTTCATTACCTAATGAGGAACATATTATTACAATGCTATGCCTTTTGGTTTTAAAAATATAGGTGCTACATATCAACGGCTAATGAACAAGGTGTTTGCAGAGCAGATTGGCAAAAATATGTAGGTGTACGTCAATGAAATATTGACCAATAGTAAGAAAGCAGCTGACCATATGACTAATTTGAGGCAAACATTTGATTAGTTGGAGAAGTACCAGATGAAGCTGAGCCCAACCAAGTGCATTTTTGCCATTCAAGAAGAAATGTTCCCCGGGTACGTCGTGAATCAAAGAGGTATTATATAAAATCCTGACAAGATAAAAGCCTTGCTAGAATTACAATCTCCAACCACCAAAAAGGAAGTAAAAAGCCTTATGTGGTGTGTTGCAGCTCTCAACAGATTAATATCCCGAGCAACTGATAGATATCTTCCATTTTTCAAGGTTATTAAAAAGACCTTTGAGTGGAACGATGAGTGTGAGAAGGCGTTCTTAGAGTTGAAGAGATACTTGGGAACACCTCCTTTATTGTCCCGACTAGTGGTAGGAGAAAGCTTATACCTGTACTTAGCTGTTTCAGAAAGTGCGGTCAGTTCGTCTTTGATACAAATAGAAATCAGAGTACAAAACACAGTTTATTATATGAGCAAGGCATTTAGGGGAGCAGAGATCAGGTATCCAAAACTGGAGAAGTTAGAATTGGCACTGATTGAAGAGAGCAGGAGGATGAGACCATATTTTCAAGCTCATACAATAGGGGTATTTACTGACATGCCACTTAGACAGACTTTACATAAGCCAGAAAAGGATGGAAGATTGATGTATTGGGAAGTGGAGTTAGGGTAAAATGACATTATCTACGGGTCAATATCCTCTCTCAAAGGGCAGGCAGTGGCGGATTTCATTGCTGAATTTACCTACCCAGATGTCTTTGATCAATAGGGGCTAATGCAGAGCAATCCCAAGATGTTAGAGAAGCAACAAAGAATATCCCCAAGCAACTCCCAGTAACAGAATTGCTAGCCACTGATCTACCAGAATCTTCTTGGAAGTTTGAAGAGTTGAAGAAGAAGTATGAAGAAAGGAAGGAAAACATATTTGATTAGGCATAAATTATTCCTAATTTATCCCTTAATTTAGTTACTTTTAGCACCTCGAACAACTTAATCGATTTGACTTTATCTCATAATCTTTATACTGACTTTTCCTAACAAGTACACCGAGTTTCTGGTATTTAGTATGAGTTTTGCAGGTATTTGATGTCAAGAAATGAAAGAAGGAGACCGGAAGAATAAAGAAAGACAAAAAGGAAAGTCAAAAGGGCAAAAGCATAATTCTATCAGGAATTGCAGTTAAATCTATCACACTCATGAGCACATAGGAAGAAACGGCACCTCAATCGAAATCTCGGAACCAAAGATATGTACAGTCAAAGTTGAGAGAAAAAATTAAACAGGTAGACCGGTCCGCCCCTACCCCGGATCGGTCCTCTGTGCCAAACTCTAGAAGATCCCGGATCGAAAGCAAACCGAAGAAGGACAAAAAATAAAAGAATCGGTCTGCCCCAGATCGGTCCGCCAAAAAATAAAAAGAACCGATCCTCTTGGGAGGTAGACCGGTCCGCCTAAGGTCCGGACCGGTCCAGTCATCGATATTTTCAAATCTTATCTTCTGCTAAAAAGAGTCCTAGTGCAACTGAAACTCTTGATTTGTTATAGGGTATAAAAACCCACTTTATTATCACTATTTGTACGAATAATTAGGGGGAATTAATAGAATTTTCCTTTCTTTTCCAGCAAACCCTAGTTTAGATACAATTTCCAGTTTCAACAGTAATAGTGAAGATTATTCAGAAGTTCTTTGATTACTAGTATTATGAATTGATGATATTACTACTTAAGTGAGATTAGTGAGTTATTTATTCTTTTCCATTTTGTTCTACATCAATTCACAAGTTTTCCTTAGATTATTCATGGTTTTCTGCAAATCAAACACTGTTTTCATCACTTTCAACATGCTAGGCTAGATTTTCTAAGGCCGGGATACATGAACCCAGCCTGATGTGTTAGTTGCATGTGTATAACATTAATCCTCTGAATTTAGTGATTGATTATGAACGTATTGCGTAGCTACACAACAATTGTAGATCTTTATATCTCGTTTGCCTCTGGGTAATCGGGATGATTTAGAATGCAATTCGAGTGTCACTATCGCGATACCGATTTACTCGTCCTCAGATTAAGTATGATGCGGGCTTGAACCGCGTATACATAATGCTTGGGAGTACTAAATTATGGGTCAAATTAATCATTTAAATTTACGATTAGTATTATATCTGCAATACACTAGGGTTGGGGGATTGTAATCCCCTCTTGTTTTAATCATACATAGTTTAAAGTTTTAAATCAGTTTTCATTAGCAGTTTAGGTAATTTAGTCTAATTTCATCTTTTCATAATTTCACAATTGCATCTAGTTTAATCATTCCCAAAACCAAATCATTTTCTCTTTTTCTTTTTAGAGTCAAAGTTAGGATTCCTTCGTCTTTTCCCGTCCTTACAATCCTGTTGTCCTATTTCCCTGAGGATCGATACCCGAATTACCAGAATTATTACTAACGCAACAGGCTTGCACTAGAGCCTATAGTGAACGCATTTCTGAGACACTTTCTTAGTCGCGTCAAGTTTTTGCCACTGTTGTCGGGGAGCTAGGTAGACTTAGGATTATATCAAGTCAATCCATAGATTTGACCAAAAACCCAAAAACATAAAATAATTCAAAAAACATAAAAAGATTCACCACCATCTCTCATAAGCTTTTAATGCAAAATTATGAACTCACTCCCACACCCCATAATACTCCAACCAGCATTCACGAAAAGCCAATAGTTGAGTATAACCCCGATAGGCCTCACACTCCAAACTCCCCACAGTTCTGGATCCCACGTCCCACACTGTCACACTCAATCTCCAATAACACTCTGTTTTCCTTCTTAGCACACACCTCCAAACACACTTTGAGCACATCAAGTGAGAGCACCAAGTCGTTAAGTGAGAGAGAGATATCACAACACAGTAATGCACCTGCCGGTGAGGAAGAGCCCCCATACTGCCCGCTGAGAGAATTTTTATATCCCGAGCGCACTGTCACTCCGGGATGCATTATACTCCCGTATAATGCCGGGCAATTCCGTTTAAAAAATGGGATGATCCAGATGTTACCCCATTACTATGGTATGGATTTCGAAAAGCCATATCTCCACATTAGGGAATTTGAGGATCTGTGCGATACTCTCAATGATCAAACCTGCACACAAGAGGTGATCTGCCTCAAACTCTTCCCCTTCTCGCTCAAAGATAAAGAAAGACCTGGCTATGGTCTTTACCTCCAATCTCGATCCCATCGTGGAACGAGTTGCAATCAAGATTTCTCAAGAAATTCTTCCCACAACATCGAACAATCTCCATAAAGGCTCAAATTCAAGCGTTCAGGCAATCTGAAAATGAGCCATTTCATTGATGTTACGAGCGTGTCAATGAGTTAGTTACTTCATGTCCCCATCATGGATTTAATGCAGCACAAATCATATCTTTTCTCTATAATGGGCTGAATCTTAACTCCAAGCAACTTGTTGAAACCATGGGAAGTGGTCCCTTTGTCGACTTAGACGCCCACGATGCTGAGCTTCACCTGAGGTATGTCGCCGAGACTACCCAATCCTGGGATACATCTGACCCTAATGCTCAAAATTGAAATTGTCAAGTGACCACCACTCCGTCAGCGTCCGACCTATTTCTTATAGAAAAGAGTTCTATAGCGGACAGTCGGATCGATATACTTGAGAAAGAAGTGCGAGACCTATGTGGGATATGTGGAAGAGGACTAACTGGATCCATACCTAACCGCATTGAAAAGGTGTGTGCAATTTGTGAGGCGGGTCATTCAACTGAGGAATGCCCGACTATACCCGCCTAAAAAGTGATGCTTCAAGAGCAAGTTAGTGGTATAAGAGGTTTTAAGGGTAATTTCGGTGCACCGCACAGGAATTCTTACAACCCTTTATGGAAAAACCATCCCGGTTTTAGCTATGGGCAACAACATGCTGCGATGAACCCTACTTCCCATGTTGCCCCTCCTCCACCACAACACTTTCTACAAAACCCACACATTCAAGGACATGGGAAAGAACCACCACCTCAAGGATCTTATATCCCGCCACCACGGAGAATCCTGAGGATACCATTAATCAATTTATCATAAGCCAGACTGCAACCAATGCTAAATATGATCGTCTGATTGGTGACATAAATGCAAGTCTGTCAAAGATCCAATCCTCGTTGAGTGTCCAAGAGAAGGAAAAGTTTCCTGCCTAGGGCCAAAGACCTCCCCAAGGTCAAACTAGTGTTAGCTCCACCTCTACTGAACATCAGGAGAAATGTCAAGAATTGACCACTCTTTATAGTGGGAGAGTCGTTGATTTATCACCTCCCCCACACGACACAACGAAAGATAAGGAGATTTCACCCAGCACGAAAGAGGAATAAGATGTCCCCTTGAATGGGAGTGATAAAGAAGACACTAGTGAGCCCGAGGTAGTAGCGAAACCACCCTCCGCGGTAATGTTTCCTCAAAGGTTGATTCCTTCCCATAAAGGAAACCCACGTGAAGATGTGCTAGAAGTGCTAAAATAAGTAAAGCTGAATTTACCTTTCCTCGATGCCATTAAGAAAATTCTAGCTTATGGAAAAGTCATCAAAGACTTGTTGACGGTAAAGATAAAGATGAAGGTAAAGAATAATGTCTTTGTAGCCCAGAACGTGATCTCCATTTTACTTAACGATCTCCCACCTAAATTCAAAGATCCCGGTGCACCCACCATTTCTTGTATCATTAGAGAAAACAAAATCAAAAAAGCCTTACTTGATTTGGGAGCAAGTGTAAATATCCTCCCTTACTCCATTTATAGGCAACTTGACTTGGGCCACCTCAAGCCCACAAAGGTTACTCTCCAATTAGCGGATCGAAATGTGAAGATCCCAAGAGGTATAGTCGAGGATGTGATCATCCAAGTTGACACTTTCTACTTCCCAGTAGATTTTGTCATTTGGGACACGGAGCCCTCCTTCAACTCGAGCAATCATGTTCCCATCATCCTTGGGGCCCCTTTCTTAGCTACGTCTAATGCAATCATCAATACTAGGAATGGGCGAATGCAACTCAGCTTTGGGAACATGACCTTAGAGACCAACGTCTTCCACATAGCCCAACATACGGGGGAGGAAGATGATCTTCACGCGGTGAGCTTCATAGATGAGATAGTAGAAGAGTACTTTGAGGGGAATTATTACGGCGATGCCTTAGGGTCCTGTTTAGTGTCGAGCCACGAGAGTGAGGGGACTTACACCGACTTCGAGAGGGAGGTTAGGGAGTTGAGAGAGTTACTCGATGAGAGAGCGTCAAACGAGGACGCGAGAGATGTTAATTGGGTTTCGAGATTCGAGGAGTTACCACCGAGGGATACACGCATGGTTCCCTCCAGTGAAAAATTTCCAACCCTCGAGTTGAAGAAACTCCCCTCCAATATTAAATATGCATACCTTGGAGAGGATGAGACATTTCCTATTGTTGTCTCCTCTCACCTAGACGACGAGCAGGAGGATAAACTGTTTAAAATTCTGAGGAAGCACCAAAGTGCTTTTGGTTGGTGCATTGTTGATTTGAAGGGGATAAGTCCTTTGATTTTCACTCTCAAGATCCATCTCAAAGAGGATGTCAAGTCCTCAAGAGAAATCCAAAGAAGGCTAAATCCCAACATGAAAGAAGTAGTGAGAACCGAGATTATCATGTTATTGGATGCCGAGATTATCTACCTAATCTCGGATAGTAAGTGGGTGAGCTCCATTCAAGTCGTCCCGAAGAAGTCGGGCATGACAGTGATTGAGAATGCTAAGGGAGAGCTAGTTCCCCAACGTACCACCACCGGGTGGCGCATTTGCATTGATTACCGGAAACTCAATGCGGGAACTAGGAAAGATAATTTCTCCTTACCATTTATCGATCAAATGCTTGAGAAAGTAGCGGTCCACCCTTACTATTGCTTCCTTGATGGTTATTCCGGATATTACTAGATTGAGGTAGATGTACTTGACCAGGAGAAAATGACTTTCACTTGCCCTTTCAGTACATTTGCCTACAAACGTATGCCATTCGGCTTGTGTAATGCCCCCGCGACCTTTCAAAGGTGTATATTGAGCTTATTTAGCGACATGGTCGAGAGAGGACTCGAAGTGTTCATGGACGATTTCAACGTTTTTGGCACCTCTTTCAATCATTGTCTAGAGAAACTGGAACAAGTACTATCCCGGTGTGTGGAAAAGAACTTAGTGCTGAATTGGGAGAAATGCCATTTCATGGTCACCGAGGGAATAGTTCTTGACCACATAGTATCATCCAAGGGGATAGAAGTTGATAGGGTGAAAATAGATGTCATAGCTGATCTTCCCCCACCAAAATTTCTTAAGGACGTGTGCTTTTTTTTAGGCCATGCGGGGTTTTATCGAAGATTCATTAAGGACTTTAACGCCATCGCTAGACTCTTAAGCAACCTACTCATGAAGGACACCCCATTCGAGTGGAGGGAAGCATGTTAAAACTCTTTTAAAAAACTGAAAACCATGCTTGTGTCCGCTCCCATCATGCAAATTCCGGATTGGTCTATTCCATTCAAACTTATGTGCGATGCTAGCGATTATGCGATAGGGGCTATTTTGGGTCAAAGAAAAGACAAGCAAGCTCATGTCATCTACTACACTAGCCGGACTCTTACCGAACCACAACTCAACTACTCTACTACGGAGAAAGAGTTGCTAGTGGTAGTCTTTGCCCTTGAAAAATTCTGATCATATGTCATCGGTTCTCCCATTACTTGCTTCACCGACCACGCGGCTTTAAAATACCTACTTGCAAAGAAAGATGCAAAGTCACGCCTCATAAGGTGGATCCTACTCCTACAAGAGTTCAATCTCTCCATTAAAGATAAGAAAGGAGTAGAAAACTTCATTTCCGACCACTTATCACGGCTTTCGTTCGAAGTACCTAGTGATCCCATACCCATAGACGAATATTTTCCCAATGAGCAACTTTTTTATACCTCTTCTTTGCCCTGGTTTGCGGATATAGTGAACTACCTTGTCACGGGAGCCGTCCCTCTCGACTGGACATCGCAAGATAAGAAGAGGTTCCTTACTTGGCCGCTCGTGTTTTTCTATGACGATCCATTCCTTTTTAAATATTGCACCGGCCAAATCATCCGGCGATGTGTACCGGATGACTAGATTCCAAAAGTCATCCAATTTTGTCATTTGGAAGCTTATGGAGGCCACTTTTCGATGAAAAAGACGGTCGCTAAAATTCTGCAATGCGGCCTTTATTGGCCCATAATATTCCGGGATGTAAACGATGCTTGCAAATCTTGTAATAGGTGCCAATGGATGGGGCTATTACCCGACGAGATATGATGCCTCTTAACCTTATACTCATTATTGAGATCTTCGACTGCTGGGGTATTGACTTCATGGGCCCTTTTCCCCCGGCCTTTGGTTTCCTATACATCCTTGCCGCGGTAGACTACGTTTCTAAATGGGTGGAAGCTATAGCTACAAAGACAAATGACAACAAAGTAGTGATAAAATTCCTGTAGGAACACATACTTTCCCGCTTCGGTGCACCGAAAGCGATAATGGCACGCACTTTTGCAATAGGCCATTCGCGAAGCTAATGAGAAAGTATGGTGTCGTTCACAAGGTTGGAACGAATTATCACCCACAAATGAATGGGAAGGACGAATTAGCAAATCGGGATATCAAGAACATTCTTATAAAGATCGTCAATCCTACCCGGAAAGATTGGTCACTTGGATTGAACGATTCGTTATGGGCCTATCGCATCGCATATAAAAATCAACTCGGAATGTCCCCTTTTCGCTTTGTGTATGGAAAACCTTTCCATCTCCCCGTGGAATTAGAACACAAGGCGTATTCGGCAATCAAGGAATTAAACTATGCCTTGGATAAGGCCGGTGAAGCCCGCAAGCTTCAATTGAATGAGTTAGAAGAACTATGCAATGATGCGTATGAGAATGCTAAAATTTCCAAAGAAAGGATGAAACTCGCACACATTAACATCATTCGACGCAAAGAGTTTCTTCCTGGGCAAAACGTTCTTCTTTATAACTCTCGGCTTTATCTCTTTCCGGGCAATTTGCGATCACGATGGTCAGGCCCATTCGTTGTGAAGAATGTTTTCACTCACGGAGCTGTTGAACTAGACGATTTAAAAGGAGGAAATACATTCAAAGTGAATGGACATTGCCTAAATCCATATCTAGAGGCGTGTGCGGAAGAAGTTGACACCATCTGGTTGTTGGACCCCGTTTACGAGGTAGAGTGAGATGTTTCAGCAAGGTCGTTGCACCCCTGACGCGTATGGGGTGAGAGTCGTGTGTGTAGAGAGAGTCGTGTGTGTAAAGAGAGTCGTGTGTGTAGTGAGTGTCGATAGGATTAGGGCACATTCGGGAAAGAGCATTCATATTTTTGGGAAATTGAGTCAAATCGCGTTGACTATTGGTATCGAGAGGGTTTGGACCAAAATTGATCGGGAGTATTTTGTGAAAGTGGAAATTTTTGGAGAAGAGAATTCGAAACCAAGTTAGGGGGAAAATCTTGCTCACACACCTGGGCTGGACCGGTTCCTCTATTTTATGGCCGGATCGGTCCACCCCGGACTGGTTCCTTTAATTTTAAGGAGGACCGGTCTGCTCGTCTGATTTTCCTGAATTTAAAAGGACCGGACCAGGCGGACCGGTCCGATGTCTGCAGAATTCTTCCCCCTTTTTCCAAGATTCACCACCCTCCTACCCAATCCTATTAATTCCCTCCAATTCGTCTTCCCAAGTCCCAACCCTTCCATTTCCCTCCCAAATTCACCCCATTTTCCCTCCAAACCCTTTCCCTCTAAATCCAACCCCTACCCACACCCCTTCACCGATAAATACATAACCACACCCTCCCCTTCTCTTCACACATTCAACCAAACTCCTCTCTTATCTCTCCCTCAATATCCAGCATATCCTCTCCCTATTCTCATGGCCCAAAGAGCTGCCCCCACCAAGTATGATTCCACCGACATCCTTCCCTCCACTCATGGAGAATTTTTCTCCCGCCAAGAGAACCGATGGTGCCATCGGTTTTTCGATTTCGATCGCAAACTCCATATAGAGCACACTGTCCAATGGACCGAGCTGCCCAACTTCATCACCGCCCTATTCATGGCTAGGGGTTGGTGCCGATTCCTCAACGAACCCTATGAAGCGGTTTGGGCAACCAAAGTTCGATCCTTTTATGGTAACCTAGTTCGGACGGGACAATTCGAGGCCCAAGCTTACGTGGATGGGAATGTCATCCCATTTTCTTTGGCTCTTCTCACAGCCAAGCTGGCCGAGTACGATGTCCCGGACGTTCCTGAATTCACCTATCCACGAAACGTCCCCCTGATCGCCAAAGAAGTTATCATGGCCCTCATTGCACCGGATGTGGCTTGGACGGGGCAAACCGTCGCCGTTGGACGCCTTAATGAGAAGGCGCGCCTCACTTTTCAGATTGTGTGTGCCAACATATTGCAAACATCCAACGATTCTGCCATGCGGCCCCGACAGGACACTTTGACCTACCATCTTTTTTAACCACACACTTCCATCCACCTGACTCGCACTTTATACGTCGACATCATCAACGCATCCTTGGATGAGAAAGGTGTTACCCCATTGCCCTATGCCCGTTTGATCACTTCTATCCTCAAGGATCCTGGCATAGCGGAACCTCTCGATCATACTTGCATTCCCAGTCCTTTTGGACAAGGGACCCGCACTAAGAGCGCCAAACAGTTAATTGTCCTACGGGAACAAGAAGGAGGTGATAGTGAAGAAGAGGATGCCTCGAGCGAGAGCGACGAGGAAGAGGAAGCATCCGATGCGGATGTCGAAATGGGGGATGTTGGTCCGAATGAAGAGTCGGCGGGCGAATAGGACGACCCGGATTTTGAGTGGTCGGGTAGCGACCTCACCAACCGAATGGAGGCACTCAAAATGAACTTACGCAACTTTTTGACCGATTACCGTCGCCATACGAGCTTGATACTCCGTTTCCAAGTGGACATTTATCGACGCCAAGGGGAGCCCGATGAGCTACTGCCACCCTATTATTTTGACCCCTATGGTCCCGATGCGCCCGGTTCTTCCCATACCCCGCCCCAGTGAAGCTTGATGTGGTTCTGCAGTTTTTATTTGTTTTTCCCTGTTCACATGTTTGAATGCTTTTCCTTGAATTGTACCACAGTCTTGTTTGTTATAAAATCTGCATTTTTCTCCATTTGTTTGTTTTATTTATCGCACTTATTATTTTGCCTTGTTTAGATTTTAGTCCTTTTTGCTTGAGGACAATGCAAAAGTCTAAGTTAGGGGGGGTCACAAGTGCGTATTTCTAAAACTTCACAAATTTCCAAAAAAATCATAAAATTTTGAAAAACCCAAAAATATTTTTGTTAAAAATAAATAAAAATTGGAATTCCAATTTTTCAAAAATATCATTAAAAGTCAGTTTAAAGTCTCAAGTTGTAAAATCCAACATACACAAAGCCGAAATTGACTAAAGATGGAAATTGAGCGGAAATTGGCGACTTAACGAATAAGTGTGGAGATTAACAAACCCGGTGAGATTGGAGCCTATCACTTTTTGTGAATTTCTAAATCAATCCGAGTTAATTGTTAACTCAAATTTCTTTTCAGCGCCTAAAAAGTCGTCGAGAATCTCAACCCTTTTATTTTGATCGGTTATGAAAAACGTGTATAAAATTGCTTTAAAAACAAGCCATACTTGATCTCTAAACTTAAATTCATCTCGAAACGCATATGGTAACGCAATTGGAATTTTGGACAATGAAGTAGGCCCTCGTTTGTCACCCAAAAATATTGGCCAGAAAAAGTAGCGAAAAATCACCCCTTTTGCAACCCAAATTGAGCCGAATAATTTTTCTCTTTCGTTTGATAACCCAAAAAACCCAAAGCCCGGAATTGCGAAAAAAGGAAAAAATCAGAATTTAGTCCAAAAAGTGCATAAAAAGTTGGCAAGAAAAAAATAGATATGCTCAACAAAAATAGTGAGAAAAGAAAAGAAGTGAAAAACTGAAAAAATAGAGAAAAAAAAGAAAAGAAAAATGAGCAATAGCCCGGAAAAAACACAAATGGACATCATAAATGACTTTTTCAATTCCAACCTTCCCTACCATTTTCTTTTTACCCCATATACCTCAAAACCCAAAAAAGTCCTAACCGAGTCTAAATTGCGAAATTGATTACCGCGTGGAGAGCTAATACACCAAAAGATAATAAAAGAGATTGAATGCGCGAAAAAGAGGCAATGTTCTCGTTTTTAAAATCGTAATCCGTTGATGAGATCCTATCACTATAAAATTTCTGCCTTTCTTATTGTATGTGTGACTTTGCATCCATTACACTTACTCTTTTATCACGCATACAGAGAGAATAGGCACATTCCGAGTGGTTCATTTGAGAGAGTATTCCGTAAGAATTTGAAATCAAAACGAATTTTTGGGTAAGTAACGTAATGATCAATCGGTGGAAATTCGCAGTTAAATTTTCGGCTTCCCACACACTCACTATGATTTGAGACTATTGAACATGGCTTGATGATGAATATTTTCTACGAAAGTTTGAATTGTACAATTGTCGGTATATTCACTGCAAACCCTCACGATACACAACTCGTCCTACTAGGGTAACCTAGGGGTTTAAAGGCTTGTTGCATACGCTAAATGCAATCGCTTTCCAGGGAAAAAGTTATTATATCCTAACAAAATGTTTTTCAAGAATTGAGTCGTGCTAGGATTCTTTTACATTGCTCAGGACGCGTAAAGTTCTAAGTTAAGGGGGTTTGATTAGGCATAAATTTTTCCTAATTTATCCCTTAATTTAGTTACTTTTAGCACCTCGAACAACGTAATTGATTTGAATTTATCTCATAATCTTTCTACTGACTTATCCTAACAAGTACACCGAGTCTCTGGTATTTCGTATGAGTTTTGCAGGTATTTAATGTCAAGAAATGAAAGAAGGAGACCGGAAGAATAAGTAAAGACAAGAAGGAAAGTCAAAAGGGAAAAAGCGTAATTCTATCCAGAATTTGAATGAGGTACCTAAAGAGAAGTTGAAGATATTACAATCATGAGCACATAGGAAGAAACGACACCTCAATCGGAATCCCGAAACAAAAGATATGAACAATCAAAGTTGAGAGAAAAAGTCAAACAGGCAGACCGGTCCGCCCCTACCCCGTACCGGTCCACTGTGCCAAACTCCAGAAGACCCCGGATCGAAAGCAAACCGAAGAAGGAAAAAAAATAAAAGAACCAATCCGCCAGAAATTAAAAAGAATCGATCCTCTTGGGAGGCAGACCGGTCCGCCTAAGGCCCGGACCGTTCCGGTCATCGAGATTTTCAAATCTTATCTTCTCCTAAAAAGATTCCTAGTGCAGGTGAAACTCTTGATTTGTTGTAGGGTATAAAAACCCATTTTATTATTACTATTTGTGCGGAGAATTAGGGGGAATTAATAGAATTTTCCTTTCATTTCCAGCAAACCATTGTTTAGATACAATTTCCACTTTCAATTGCAATAGTGAAGATTATTCAGAAGTTCTTTGATTACCAGTATTATTAATTGCTGCTATTACTGCTTAAGTGAGATTAGTGAGTTATTTCTTCTTTTCCATTTTTTTCTACATCAATTCACAAGTTTTCCTTAGATTATTCATGGTTTTCTGCAAATCAAACATTGTTTTCATCACTTTCAGCATGCTAGGCTAGATTTTTTAAGGTCGGGATACATGAACCCAACCTGATGTGTCAGTTGCATGTGTATAACATTAATCCTCTGAATTTAGTGATTGATTACAATCGTATTGCGTATCTACACAACAATTGTAGATCTTTATATCTCGTTTGCCTCTGGGTAATCGGGATGATTTAGAATGCAATTCGAGTGTCACTATCGTGATACCGATTTACTCGTCCTCAGATTAAGTATGACGCGGGCTTGAACCGCGTATACGTAATCCTTGGGAGTACTAAATTATGGGTCAAATTAATCATTTAAATTTACGATTAGTATTATATCTGCAATACACTAGGGTTGCGGGATTGTAATCCCCTCTTGTTTTAATCATACATAGTTTAAAGTTTTAAATCAGTTTTCATTAGCAGTTTAGGTAATTTAGTCTAATTTCATCTTTTCATAATTTCACAATTGCATCTAGTTTAATCATTACCAAAACCAAATCATTTTCTCTTTTTCTTTTTAGAGTCAAAGTTAGAATTCCTTCGTCTTTTCCCGTCGTTACAACCCTGTTGTCCTATTTCCCTGAGGATCGATGCCCAACTTACAGGGATTATTACTAACGCGATAGGCTTGAACTAGAGCCTAGAGTGAACGCATTTCTGAGACACTTTCTTAGTCGCGTCAATATTCCATCTAGGTATTTTGTCAGGCCAGGGGTTTAATAATAATATCCATGTATGGAATTTATATGTTGATGGTTCTTCCTGTGCAACAGGTTGCGGAGATGGAATTATTCTCAAGAGTCGAGATGGAATAAATATAGAATATTCTATGCGATTATAATTCCAGGCTTCCAATAATGAAGCTAAGTATGAATCCATAATTGTGGACCTCAACTTATCTAAATCATTGAATATAGATCAAGTTGTGGTGTTCAGTGATTCATAACTAGTGGTAAATCAAATACTAAGTCTTTACGCAATAAAAGGGAAGTTCATGTCAAGGTATATAGCTAAAGCTATGGAGATTATATCTAACTTGGTAGTTGCTCGAGTGATTAGAATACCAAGACTTGATAATGTAAGGTCAGATGCACTTGATCGATTAGCTTCAGCTATGCGCACCGAGCTACGAAGAACAATCCCCATTGAGATACTTGCAAGCATAAGTATTAACGAAGATTTGATGGTGAATTTTTTCACTTTAGATATGGGACCTTCCTGGATGGATCCCATCAAGGATTATATCAAAGACAGTACGCTACCAGCCAACCAACTGGCTGCCAAGAGGTTGAAGTATAAGGCCGCCATATATGTCTTGGACAATGGAGTTCTGTATAGAAGAGGTGCGATAGTCGATCTGTAAAGATGTGTTCATCCAGAAGAGGTTAAAGACCTAATAAAGGAAATTCATGAGGGATCTTACGGAGCTCACGTATGAGGTAGGACTCTTTTGTAGAGAATAAATATGTAGGGGTATTATTAGCCAATAATGCGCACTGATTGTACAACTTATGCCCAGAGATGCAACAAGTGTAAGGGATTTTCAACGATACAAAGAACTCCTCAGGCGCTGCTAACACCTATCACTTCACCTTGGCCATTCACTATGTGGGGAATAGACTTGGTCGGCCTCTGCCAACTACAAGAGGACAATTCAAATACTTGGTGGTCGCTATTGATTACTTCACAAAGTGGGTGGAAGTTGAACCTCTCATCCACATGGCCTACGGAAGGGTCTATCAATTCATCTAGAAGAGTATTATTTGCAGATGTGGTGTGCCTCATGCATTTATCACCGATCACGATACCCAATTTTATAATGATGAGTTTGTAGCATACTGTCTACAATCCAACATTCAAAAGATTCATTCCGCTTTAGGTCATCCCCAAAGTAACGAGCAAACAGAGGTGACGAACAGAACTCTATTGACTGGGTTAAAAAAGAGATTGGATGATGCAAAAGGTAATTGGATCAACGAGTTACACTCAGTGTTATGGGCTTATTGAACAACTCCCCGAAAAATAACTGGGGAATCTCCTTACATGTTAGTCTTTGGGAGTGAAGCAGTCATACCTGTTGAGTTAGGACTACCTACTCATAGGGTGCTTAATTTCAATTCTTCGGTAAGTGATTTGATGAGACGTTTGGACTTGGACATGCTTGAAGAAGTAAGAGAAGACGTGGCGTTCTGAAATGCTATTTATCAGCAAAGGACTGCCATGTTCTATAATAAAAGGGTCAAAAATTATGATCTCGAGGAAGGAGATTATGTTCTAAAGAAAGTAATTCAGAATCACAATAAGTTGGAAGCCAACTAGCATAGGCCCTATCGTGTCACAACTGTTGTTCGACCTCGCACCTACAGAACAAAAACTCTTGAAGGGGAAAAATTCAAAAACACTTGGAATGTTGAGCACTTGCGAAATACTACCAGTAATGTAACTGTTATAACACCCCACCCGCCCGGGGAGAGAGAACGGAGCGCTAATGGGATAAAATAAATCCAAATCCACAAGTGACAAGGTATAGAGCATCTAAATAAACCCACAATAATATAAATCCACTAATCTCAATTCTTCAAATACAACAAGTCTCTCGAATAAATACAACATCTAACTCGAAAAATAAAATACAAATCTCCAATGCTCTATACATCAAAATAATACAAATCTTTCCCAAACAATCCTCGATAAAATCAATCTCCATAGCGCCCCAAAATCCGCGCTAACCTGCCACTAAAAGAAATATGGGGAAGTACACAATACGATAAGAAAGATGCTCAACAAATATATGTTAGCGATGAACAAAACGTAACAACACAAGTACGAATATTCAAATCGGAATGCAAATCTCAAAGCATTTATCAATATAATTTCTCAACAACACATCAATGGGTAACCAGGCCTCACCCCATTCGCATATGCTTTATCAAGCCATAGCCCGGGAATAGGTATTTTGGCGGGTGCCCAACATCTGTGCCATATTAAAATCTCATGACAACGTGCTCAATTACAACATGAATAATACCACATGAATCAAAATAATTTCAACAATTATTTTCCAGATTTCAATGAATTTATCAATTCAAATATGAGTTCAATTAACAAGAATTCAAAGAGAATGACACTCGCAAGATTTAAGGAGCATATTGTGTAAAACCCCATACCTCAATACATTATGAGAAACCAACGATCACATCCTCAAGATCAACACAAAAGATCAACAAAAGCGCCTCCAAGAACCACCAACAAAAATAGCCCCAAGAACACCTCTAATCTAAGGTTGGAACTCACAAATCTCAAGGGCCAATGTGTATATAAAAAGAAGAGGAATATAAAATATATTTTTTGCCAAAATTTGTGCCAAAAGTATGTTAAGAAGGGTTGCCCACATGAATCAAAATAATTTCAACAATTATTTTCCAGATTTCAATGAATTTATCAATTCAAATATGAGTTCAATTAAACAAGAATTCAAAGAGAATGACACTCGCGAGATTTAAGGAGCATATTGTGTAAAACCCCATACCTCAAACCATGATGAGAAACAAATGATCACATCCTCAAGATCAACTCAAAAGATCTACAAAAGTTTTCTCCAAGAACCTCCAACAAAATAGCCTCAAGAACACCTCTAATCTAAGGTTGGAACTCACAAATCTCAAGGGCCAATGTCTATATAAAAAGAAGAGGAATATAAAATATATTTTCTGCCAAAATTTGTGCCAAAAGTATGTTAAGAAGGGTTGCCCACGACTTCCTTTTATAATGCAAAGAAATGAAGAGTTGGAATCCAAAAGACTCCTTTAAATAAGGCAAAGAAATGAAGAGTTGGAAGTCAAAACAACACTTGAAAATTACTTAATGTTCACCGACTTAGAATTCCAAGAGTTAAAAACATTTAAAAATCATTTTAAAATCCGTTTTAACTCTATTTTCGAAACCGCTTGAAATTCTCACCTTTAAAAAATAATAACCAACATATTTGAGCAATAAAAATAATTTTATCAAAAATTTTATTTTCCTCCATTTTCCAAAAATTAATTAAAATAGCTCAAAATTACGCGGGTTGTTACAACTGTACATACACTCAATTATTTTAGTATGAATGGAAAGGATGATTTCCCCATTTTTTTTTCGGAGTACTAGTGCTACGCAGCACAATACTTATTTGTTGGTCAGCATCAACACCGCCAACTACAAGTTGGTCGGCATCAACAACCACCAACTACAAGTTGGTCAGAATCAACATAACCACCAACAATGTTGGTAAAACGATCGAGCAAGTCAAGGCCTATTCGATTATGGGTAACCCAAGTGGCATCTGAACTAGGCAAGAAGATGGGTAAAATATTCACTACCTAGGCACTAGTGAAATTATTTACTTAAATGATTGTTATAAATAAGCAAGAACATGGGATAAAAATAGTTCCATTGCTTAGGCATTTATGGGTGATAAGTCACTACAACTAGGCAAACACATGGGACAAAAGTTTCATTATCTAGGCAATTAAATCAACATAGGGAAAACTGCCCATTCATATATATATATATATATATATATACTAGGGTATGCCCGTGCCTGAAGGCACGATGATAATTTTCCAAATTATCAATCGTTATCAAATCTTAAATGTTTTGTATTATAGTATCAATCATGGGCAGTTTTCATGAAAGAATGAAAAATACTTCCAAAGTATTGAATTCGCTAATTTTTTTTTTTTTGGGTGGGGGGGGGGGGGGGGGGGGGGAGGGGAGGGGAATAGTTTATATTATAATTATAATTAAAAACATACAATATTTTAGGTCCAATCCATTAAATATGGATATATTCAATACACAAATCCCTAATCTCAAGACATAAATTCCTAGTTATCTTACTTTCAAGGTGTGTACTATAGTTATCTTACTTTCAAGATAACACTCAAAGACATAATAAAAATATATCATAATAAAAAGTCCCAAAAGAACTGCAACAATTCCATGTCACAGACTCATTTTTCATACCAAGAAAAGGCCCAATAAAAAATTATGGGGCCACACTACCTCTACCAAGAAAAGCTAGCGTACTTAGATAACAACTTTCCCTATCTACATCAATGCCCAACAGGCTTAAAAAAATTTAAAATTAAAGGCCATGTCAGACTAATGGTCGTGCCAAATGTCGATCCTCTAGCTCATGCATTTCACATAGGAGGTATAACCACTAAAGGCCATTGGCAACCCCTCCTTCCTTTTTGTTCTTCTACAATCTGCCCAAGAAGCTATAGTGAGGTAGCAGCTATAGTGAAATACATTGTTTGGTCCAAGTGCAGCAGTCGTATGCTCGCGCTTCATCAGTCGTTCAATACTACTCGATGTCCTCCATGTCCCAGGATACGATGATGTAAACATTGTCCCGAGCTTCATTCCCTGCGAAGATAACAGTTATTCGATAATTGTTAAAGTGTTCATCTGCAGTCATGGTGCTCCATCTCCCAGATTCTGATTCGTTTGCAGATTAGGATGTCAATCAATACCTACAATATATTTAAAAATTCCCATTATACCAACTATAACATGCCATGAGGCCTAACATGCAATATTAATGTTTTAAGCATCCTCAAAGAATAAAATCTTACACTTTTGACCAAGATTAAGATGTACTAAAAACATCAAAATTATCAAGAGCATTTTGTTACACTTGTATAGGATCAAGGAGAAAAATTAGTTGGGAAGTTGTATTACTGAAATAATTCTAACCTGCATTGCTAAAGAATGGTGCATGATTGGTTTGGGAAAGACATGCCTTCTCAATTGCAGGAAATTCTGCCTCGATCTGTTGGACTCGGACCATTAGACCATGGCCTCTTGCAGCAGTTACCATCACCTCCTCATGCAAATCGTGAAATATCTCAGCAACAAACCTGGAGTTATCAAAAAATAAATACATAAATGATTAAGAAAAGGATGCAATTCCTAGATCGAAAATATCAAATGATAACACATTTGAATCAGGAGAAGAAAAATGAAGTTAAGACAACAACATCCATTTGTTTGTTAGAAGACCTGTAAGGGGATCTCCAATAATCAACTGCGTTTACTTTTCTCGTTGGGCCGCTCTTCGAAAGCCTCTCTACCAGTTTCTTGATTGTGAGATAAATGTCAATGAAAAAGGTCACACAAAGAAACAGATATTGTCATTGGGGGAGGACTTTGATACAACATATTTTCAGTTGAAGGATAAAGGAAAAGCGCCACATATGTACGTGGAATTGGATTTTAAGGAGGTGACTTGCAAGAAGGCTGCTCTTATAGAAAATTTTGGTCAATTGAGGGATAAAGTCGGTGACACGGCATGAATCTCCCGAGAGAAAGGGGAAGTACTCAGTGATCACTATAAACTACTCCCTATTGATTTGCGTGATTTACAAAAATTAGATGATATAATAGCTTTGGCTAATATGGATCCTAGCCTGCCAACGTTTATAATTGCAGAGTGCGTATTAATATACTTGGATCCAGATTCTAGTCGTGCTATAGTCGGCTGGGCTTCAAAAGCATTCTCTACACCAGTTTTTTTCTTATATGAGCAGATCTATCTAGATGATGTTTTTGGTCAGCAAATGATCATAAATTTGGAGAGTCGAGGCTGTGCTCTATTAAGCATTAATGCGACACCAACTTTACTTGCAAAGGAAAAACGTTTCCTCGATCAGGGATGGTAGAAGGCTGTTGCTTGGGACATGTTGAAAAAGTCTATACCAATTTTATTGAGACTCGGGAAAGACGCTGGATTGAGTGGTTAGGGTTATTTGATGAGTTTGAAGAGTGGTACATGATGCAGGCGCACTTGTTTCTTCATATTGCCCTGTTTCAGATAAATAAAATCTTATGTAAATGAAAAGAATAATAGTTATAAACAAATCAAAAACCAACAAATATTATCTTTGCACATACACTATCGTGAGTTAGTATCATCCAAAGTTAGATTAAGTTAAATACTCCCTCCAAACAAATTCTTAGGAACTGTCATGAATTTGCAATCGCAAAATCAACAAAAAATAGTAACTCTTGCGAAAACATTAATTGATAAGAACAATATAAAAAAATATTTTCTACTGTAAAAATAGAGTCTTTACGGAAATGTACCTCTGAAAAAACTTTACCTCGTGTCTGTAATGCACCATACGCTCATCCGTCGCACAAATCTTTTACCCATCCACTTACTTCAACCTTGAAATAACCATCTTCGACAGATTTACCCCTATCATCACTAAAATGATCTCAACATGATGCCTCGCCGAACACACCTCAAGCAAGGGTCCTTGAAACCTTTCCAACATGAGGACCTAAAACACAATAGGAACTTAATCCATAAAAAGGGTTAAGAATGAATAGTTTACCAATCCTACTCTAGATTTGTTCAAACTTAAAAAATGCTTCTTACTCTATAAAATGAAAAGTAAAATAAAAAAAAACCCAATATCAACAGGTACATACATACCTATGTTGAAGAGAGGGTGATGTTTCCTATATCAATAGATCCCAAATTAGTAGGATGCTCGACTTTATATAGTGGCTCATAGTGATATCAAAGGTATCATCATTTGTGGAGACAATATCTAGCACTGTGATGGGCTTGTGGATATGAGAAATAGTTCTTACAGAAAGAGTTAAGTGTTTCATTAAAATGGTAAAAATATCCTTCCATATTACTTTCAACAACTTAAAAATTGATGTTTTCTAAGAACAGATCTTGACATTTCGCCCGAATGAAGAACTTACATCCAAATCACAAATATAATATTCAATTGTTGGGCATTTAAATCACATCACAGACTTTAAAGGAAAAAATCACACAAAAAGTAAACGTACTAAATAACAAAATTCAAAATATAGTTTGATCACACTGTGTAGAAACAATGGCGAGTGAACCAAAAAGAGGGAGAGATGGAGAGCTTAAAAAACTGAAGTGTGCAGGGGATATTTTGAATGAGTTAGCTATAAGGTTGTATAAGGTGACAGGGGTGAGACACGTCTATTTATAAAGTTAAAAAAATCAAAATAATAAGAAAATTATGTTAAGAGATTGCAGGCTTTTGAGGCTTACCGAAATAAAATATTTCAAAAACAGAAGAGAAATGTGAAATACATGTGTCGCAGATTCAAAATCTTCTTTTGAAATATCAAGGTACGTAAGGTGTAGTTTTTTAACAGCTTTCATCAAACGAAGATATGGTTTTTGCGCAAATACAAATCTAGCAACTGGTCTCCAGCAACTAAAATTGGAAGAAAGACTTGAGATATGTATTTAATGACAAATGGTTTGTGCGCAAAATTACCAAATGGTCAGTGAAATTCAATCAAACAAAAGTTCTATAATCAATATAAGTCAAGCCCAAACAAAAATTAGGGTAATCTGCAGCAGGGCAGGTCATTCCAGAGCTAGTGTAAAGAACCACATCAGTTCCTTCTCCTTTTACTCCGGATGCATTGCAACTACTAACGTTACTAATATCACGGTGACTTTCAGGTATATGGGGATTAGGTCATATATATTTGCAAAAAAATCATGATTTATAAATATAAACAATAGATTCACAAATAAATAAGGCTTCACAATAAAAAAAAATGAATAATGATATAGCACCCCCACATATTATTGTAAAACTTTACTGATATTACTTACCAACATTGCTTGTTATAAAAAAATTACTCACAAACAAAACCCCAAGTCATGAAACTAAACCAAAATTTTATTGTTGTGTTATTGTAGCAGCCATTGCACCTCCAAGTGCCTGTTGTAAGGCCATCATTTTAGAAACTCAACATTAATACAAAAACAACAATAATGGCAAAAGTACATGCATCTGAAAGTTCCATGTAGCTTGCCTAATACAACCTGATCTTGCCTCTTTTATCTCAACCCCCTAAAACTTAGTCATTGTTGAGTTTTCTTCATCACATCTAGAAGTTGAAAAGTTCAAAATACATCATTAAGTAAGTAGTTATGATGATCGATAGGGCAAAAATAAAATTTATATGGTGACTTATGCGGTTTTAGCACCTTAAATGTAAGCATTTGGTGACTTATCTAAAGCCCGTCGAATAAATACCATTTCCTTCATGATCAATAGAAAATCAAATGAAGATTTATGTAGTTCTCAAGGCATGAGATTAAGTAACATAACTTCAGGTTGGTTCTGTTACCCAAAATATTAGGACACTTTGAATATAAGTAAACTTTCTTCTAAGGTCTCAGAAAATGTCAGCAAATAAGGTCTCGGAAAATTCTAGCGTTACATTGTCCCCTCTTACTCGTTTCTACAAATTCCAACATATAAGGTCTTAGAAAATTCTAAACATTTGTTTGATTCCTATGAAAACTAAGCTAATATACTATCTTTTGATACCTTGAAATCCTCTTTCTCCCACGTTATAAAAATCGTATCACCTCCTAAGGAATCATACCACACCTTGAACATATTGAGGAAGCTCCTCTGCAGGTATGATAAAAGATAAAATAGCTCATTAAAATGAAATATCTCATTAACTTGGGGAAACACCTTTAACAATTTGTGTATTTGCTTCTAAATATTTTAATGAAACATCTGATGGCGTGGTCGATGATCTGAAAGTTAAAAGTAATCATCAATAGTAGAAGTTGAAAATACTAAAAATGAAATAGAATAAAAAAAACTGAGTGTTCTCACCATGTCTTCGCATCCCCATCCATCCAAGTTAGGTTAAGCATAACCAAATATGTTGTACGGAGTGCTAAATTCAAACTCAAATTTTAAATTCCATTTTAATAATACCAAGACTCAAAATGGCACATATACATCGTACACCATAATAAATCTTTCATTATTATCAAGTATAAAAAAATCACACTATAGAGAAAGTCAGCAACTGTCAAGTATTAATAATCTAAAAACATAGCATCTCAACAAAAATCATATGGGTTACTCAAGTATTTCACGATCCTCAATCTGTGTAACAAACCTCGGTCTCGCATCAAGAACTATTTCCTGTTCATTTTATGAACTCTATAAAGATATCACTATAAAAAGAGTATTAAAAATCCATAAAAAAGTATTAAGAAATACATATTGAATGAGTACCTCAAAACTAACATAAACACACAAAATCCATAAAAGATGAAAACAAAATAGAAGAAAAAAGAGTACCTGCAAAACAAATCATAAAAATACAAATTACATATCTAAAAAAAACTAAAAAAAATTAAAAAGTTCATATGCAATTAAAAAAACATACAAAACACGCATATTATTTGAAGTTGGGAATGGTCTCTTTGTGTGTATGTAGAGTGAGAAGGAATACCTCAGTTTAAACTTTCAACCATCTTCACCCGTCATCACATCTGCAAACCCTAGATAAGTAAACCAAAAAAATAGATCACATAACCACAAAAACTCAAACTTGAAAGAAACCCTAAAATTCGTATATTCCATATCCAAAACCTCAAAACTTAAAATCCGTGTGCCCATAAACAAAAAATAAAATACCTGGAGTCTCGTGAGCAAATTCGGTGGAGAACCGGAGAGGGATGTGAGAGAGGGGCGGCAACGTAGGGATTTTTTAGTCGTGGGGGAAGTGATGGAAAGTGATGGCTGGGTTTGTTGTTCCATGCCAAGAGTAAAGTGAGGGAGAAAAAGAAGACGGGTATGGGGAAACGAAGGAGTAAAGTGTGAGAATAGGGCAAATACAATTCTACCCTTATTTTTGAATTTTGAAGAAATGGGGAAAACAAATTAGAGTGTGACAAAAGAGGGGGAATTCAAAATTTTCAAGGGCGGAATAGGCATTGCAGGGAAAAATGAATGTTGATGACATCATCAAGTAAGCTTATGACATACACAACTTTCATACTTTATTATATATATATACTTAGTAACTGAAAAGTAAAGCATTATTATAGTTGATCTCATGTTACAAACAAAGATTGACGAGGTAAACATCATACAATTAATTTACTTCCAGTGAATCAACATTAAAAAAATTACAGAAAGATGATTTTTCTTCATTAAACAATGAGTAATGAAATACAAATAACCTATTCTACTGGTTTCTTTCCTTCAGATTTAGGCAAGGGATCCATTCCACTTGGAGGATCATCTAAAGCACAAGAAGAATTGATAAAGTTCAAGTTACCAAGCATTCTGGTGTTGCTTGAACTTGGTCAGTCTCGCAAATGAGGAGGTATGGATGTCTCAAATTCTTAATAGAGACTGTAATCACCAAGATATTTGGAAATCAAATACTGAGGAATAGAGCTAAATGGAATCGATCTGACATCTAGATTAAAAGGATGTACTGGCAGATCAAGTAATTGAAAACCATCGAATTTAAAAATTATTTTCATACTTCAAAAAGATAATTATTTCCTTGTTATAGATATGCGGAAGCGTAAGATGATGGTTCAAATTAAACAAATTTTAATTTCTTCTCAAATTAAAATTAAACCAAGTGAAATATGATGGAATACACACACACAATTGGATTTCACTTAAACGCAATTAATTAATCCAAGTCCTAGAAATTTGCCTAACAAAATATTTAATTTATTTTAGTAAATTAGGCCAAACTAAATTTTAACAAATTAAATTAATGACTTGAATTAATTACACATTACCCAATATTTATTTAGCACCAAATTAAACAAGTAATGATTAAATCAAATTTTATCTTTTTACCTAAGCATGCGTTCTAGGTGATATAGCAAGATAAAATTAAACAATGAATCAATATGCCGCGATGCACGAGGAAAAACCAACAACGGGAAAAAACCTCGGTCGACCCTAGCCTCAAATCCACTAAGTATGGTTTTAGAAATACAAGAGAGTAAGACTTAAAACACTCAACTCAATCCCTATCAAGCCCCGACGCTTCTTCTTGTATACATCTCCGCCTAGCGAATAACTACGGAGCTCCACCGCGGTCTCGAAATCCACCGATCGGACTTTATATGGTCACCGCCACCCGAACAAGGAGCATTTCTCCAAGTGGGTAAATCAATGGAAACTTCTTCTTCTTTGTGGGATGTAGAAGCAAACCCAAACGAACTCTTCAAACGGTAGAGTAATACCCGGTGCTAAACACTCCAAGAAATTATATATATATGTGTGTGTGTATGTGTGTGTGTGTGTGTGTATATATATGGAACTTGGATAAACAAACTATGGGTGTAAACAAGTGTTTTAAAAGATTTTTCTTGCAAAACAAAAACACTTAAACAATGAACTTTTTTCCTTTTGGAATTTTGCTCTCAAACTCTCTCTTAGAGGTTGTAGGATATGAAAAAGTTAAGTTAAAAAAACTTGGTTCCCGCACTTACATATTCAGGTAAAAAGTTCATGGGAAAAGAAGTGGGAAAGTGGGAAAAAATTGGTCAAAACTACCAAATAACTGTTCCCGCCAAAACTCGTTCGAACGAGATTTTTCGTTCAAACGAAGTCTCATTCGAACGAGCCTTCTAACGAAGTTCCAGTGTGAACTCGTTAGAACATCATTCTCGTTCGAACGACACTTCAAACGACATTCCAGTGGCCAATGTGGGAACTTGTTGGAAAACTTCGTTTGAACGGCATTCTTGTTTGAACCAACATCCAAAAAGTTGAAAATTTTGACTTTATCCCAGAAACTTTATATACTTTATTTTAAAATTTTAATGAAATCTTTATGAAAATAAATAACAATTTAAACTAAACATTCACTCAATGAAAATGTTCCAAGCTCCTATATATATATATATATTTATAATGCATTCATACCTTAGGATTAGTGGAACCAATGTTGTTGACGTAGAAACGAGGCACATTAAACTCGGCATTTGATGAAGCTTTTATATCTTGGTCGCTACGTCTTCAACAAACACGTCATAGGCTTGAAGGATTATCAATAACTCTATCCTATGACTCAAAAGTTTTTGTCCGGAATTCATCCAAAACTACAAAGAACTTAATTGGAAATTTGAGTCCTTACAAATCTCCTCCTTTAGCTATTCCGGGACAAAAGCCAACAAAAATCCTAGAGGGTCATTAAGCTCTACTAGACTAATAAAAATGTCCCACCCAAAATAAAAATATAATGCTTGACTCAAACAACCCAAGGATCAATGTCTTTGCCCGATGAAAGTTGCCATTCAGAAGTATTCCTGCACACTTAAGCAAACTATCAAATGCATATGGAATATCAAAATATGAAATGCAATTAAATAAAAACTCCCCCTTAAATTAATTCTCCCCTTTATCAAAATGAATGACCTACTTAGAAAGACGTCTCCCCCTAAGATAAATCTCCCTAACTAAGATATGATAACAATAGGATTAGATACCATTTCTCCCCTATCATTCTCCCCCTTTTTGTTCAGGAATAGACAAAGACTAAAGAATCAAACTGTAACTTATCTTCCCCCCAATAAAGCATATGTACCCTCTAAACTAAACAAGGGATAAATAAAATGGGATAATAAGCTAAACATGCATTAGTGCATAAAGTGATAAGAACATTAAAGCACATAGGAAACAAAATCATAACTAATCCAACAAAGAAGAACGGATACCCACTAAGATGCAAGAACTGATACCAATAGGATGCATAAAGTATTAAGCATGTGATATCAACCAAACTACGCAACAAATAAGGTACCAATTATGAATTGAAGCATAAATGGACTAGCTAAACATGACAAGGACTTAAAACAAAAACAATATCAAATATATGTATACATAATATAATACAAATAGAAAATAGTACACATATATAGATATAAACACAAAATGACACAAAATAAGATAAGTTTTTCACACTCGTATGGCAAAAATGTGTCATATGGAAATGGAAGTATTGGGGTATGAACCAGCAACAATTAAATTTAGACCCAATCACTTAAAACATGTTCACGGAGTTCTCAATTGATTGCAAACTTCATCACATTTGAATATAACCTCATGTGACAAAATAGATTGAACTCAATGAACAAACATACACAATGCATACAAGCCTAGCATGTTGATGATTCTACAAACCAATAGAGTCATGACATTGAAAATGCAACTAGGATAAACGGACATTGTGCAAACCGTTGATATACCATCCAATCTCCCTCAATAAGCATATATATATTTGAATGAATATATCAAACAAAAATAGGCCTTGGCAATTATTTTTCTTTTTAATGTCATATTTTCTGTTTTAGGCCTTAGGAACACGTATTTCTTTTAGGTCCAAACAAACGGTGGCTTACTATTAGTAAAGGGTAATAAATCCTTTCGGAGCCCTTCCACGTGCACATTTATATTTATCATTTTTTATATCTCACACAAATCTCACGTGCAACGGATTTTGACATGCACTAGTCCTCCTAGATCACAAATATGTAGATGACAAGAGTGGTAGGAGAACACCTCACAAAGCTCAAATATACATATGAAGTTAAAATTTCAAATGAGCTCGTGCATGTGTGAATAGAGGCATATAAAAATAGAATCCATTTAAGCAACACAAAATCCAACTACTCCGTGTAAGCATGGTAAAGAACATAATAAGGATTGATAATCTAAACCAAAAGTTCTAGACACGTGGGAGTGAAAAAGATGGGATTAAAAAACAAATGTATGCCATATAAAGTGTGTTAAACTAAAATACACACAAAAAAATCTTTTTGAGTTTTTGAAATTTTTTCCAAAAATAAAAATATATACTCAAAAGACAAACAAAAATCATTTGTATTTTTCATTAAGCAGGAATTATGAAAAGGGTAAAACACAAATGATAAACAAAAATCTTTTTGTATTTTTCATTTAATGCAAACAAAAATGAAGGAAATATAATACAAAAGATAAACAAGTCATGATTTCTAGCATAAGATATGAAATAAAGAAATGACTAGAAAATGACTAAACATGCATACACCTAGCAATGATATATAATATGAATCACAAAAAGCTAGAGTATGCAAACAAAACTAACACATTGAACCTTTAAATTTGGTAAGGGAGGTTTCATGTGAAAGTAAATGAGAATCAACAAATCTAATATCTAGTGAGTCTAAAAATAATTTCCGAACCCATATAGATGTATATTTAAAATGATGGGATTTGGAAATTAATGAAATGCTAGACATAGACTTCTTAGGACTTCTTAGGACTTCTTTTAAGATCAAAACAAAATGAAATAAGGTGACCTTTCCTACCACGATGCAATCATGTGAAAACACGAGGAATGTTACCTAAGGTGTGACATTTTCGAAAGACATTGGATAAAATTGACCCTCTAAAACAAAGAATGGTTTTATCTTTAGCAATGGAAGTATTTAAACTAGATGAGCTAGAACCATTACAACTACTACTCGGGTCTTGTAAATCATTTTCCATTTTTAAAATTTTGGACTCAAGTAATAAATTAGACTCCTCAAATTTACGGGACTCCTTCTTTAAATTTTCTATAACTCCTAGAAGTTATCATGATCCCCCTCAATGTGAGAAAAGTTGTCCCTAAGAGTCTTTTTCTCGACAATCACTCTCTTTCTTAGACATTTCTAAAATATTATAATTGTGATTTTTTGAGATAGTTATATTTGCAAAAATTCAAATTTAGCTTTAAAACAAGAATTATTATCTTCAAGAAATTTAATTCTTTTTACAAATATCAAATTTAATTCTCTTAATTTTTCATTACACTTATTAAGCTCATTAAATTCCTCTCGAATAGAAAACACTTCATTATCATTAGAAATGGACAAATTATCATTAATGTGTCCCATCGAAAGATATAAAAAAAAATTGAGAGAGAGTAACAAAAATGAACCACCTAAAATTGCAAGGAGCTCAAAAATTATAAAAAACAAAAAACGGATCTTTAACGCGATAAATTAGCGCTCCGACTCTGATACCAATTTGAAAACCCATGAATTTAAAAATTATTTTTATACTTCAAAAACATAATTATTTCCTTGTTATAGATATGCGGAAGCGTAAGATGATGGTTCAAATTAAATAAATTTTACAAATTTTAATTTCTTCTCAACTTAAAATTAAACCAAGTGAAATGTGATGGAATACACACACAAAATTTGATTTCACTTAAACACAATTAATTAACCCAAGTCCTAGAAATTTGCCTAACAAAATATTTAATTCATTTTAGTAAATTAGGCCAAACTAAATTTTAACAAATTAAATTAATAACTTGAATTAATTACACATTACCCAATATTTATTTAGCACCAAATTAAACAATTAGTGATTAAACCAAATTTTATCTTTTTACCTAAGCATGCGTTCTAGGTGATATAGCAAGATAAAATTAAACAATGAATCACTACGCCGCGATGTACGAGAAAAAACCTACAACGGGAAAAAACCTCGGACGACCCTAGCCTCAAATCCATTAAGTATGGTTTTACAAATACAAGACAGTAAGGCTTACAACACTCGACTCGATCCCTCTCAAGCCCCGACGCTTCTTCTTGTAAACACCTCCGCCTAGAGAATAACCACGGAGCTCCACCGCGGTCTCGAAATCCACCGATCGGACTTTAAATGGTCATCGTCACTCGAACAAGGAGCCTTTCTCCAAGTGGGTAAATCAACGCAAACTTCTTCTTCTTTGTGGGATGTAGAAGAAAACCCAAACGAACTCTTCAAACAGTAGAGTAATACTTGGTGCCAAACACTCTAAGAAATGATATATATATATATATATATGTGTGTGTGTGTGTGTGTGTGTGTGTGTGTGTGTGGAACTTGGATAAACAAACTATGGGTGTAAACAAGTGTTTTAAAAGATTTTTCTTGCAAAACAAAAACACTTAGGCTTCGTTTGTTTCAAGGAAAAAGGAAAAGAAAAGGATCAGAAAATGATTTCCCGGTACATTTTTGTTGTTTGGTTTACCAGAAAATGGTGGGACCCGTTGAAAAATAACTTTCTCACATGAATCACTTTTCCAGATTTCACGTCCGACCAAAACCATTGGAAAATGCATCACGGGAAAATGAATCCCACCCAAAACCATTCTAAAACCCATCCCTATTCTCCCTCACTTCCCAAAAAATCCTCCTCAAGTACCCGTAGCTAATCTTTGAAAAAGTCCTTGATTTGTTGAGCTGATTCCATGAAATCACAAATAATCCCATGAATAACTGAGATGAACCGATTGCTATATAAAGAGTACAAAGCTCCATTTAATTCTCATCTCATGATCTGCAAAAAAATTGTAAGTAAAAACATAATTTTATAGTGTATACATATACTTGATTGGAACTTTTTTTGGGGAATAAGTTGAAAACTTATTTGGTCTTCTACTTCAAACAGTGGCATGAAGAAACTCTTTTGAGCAAACTCAACTTGAGAAACCCAAACAGACAAAAGGTAAGCAACTCTAGCTCGATATGTCTATCACTGTGGATTTTGGGATATCTGATAAAAAAACGAATTGGGTTTACTCTGTGTATCCTTATCCTAGCTCGATATTAGGTAGGTAATTGATAAAAAAAATAGATATGTAATCAGAGTGTGTAGCTGATAACATAGGTGTGTAGCTGATGACCTACCTCACATCAAGTCGACTGTATTTTTATGTTTAATAAAGTGAGACTAATTCATTTTCATTTATCTTTGATCTTCGTACATTGAACATAGTTAATGACATAAGTTATAAGTAGGATTACTTTTCTATGCATTGAAAAACAAAATTATAAAAGTACCTGTCAAATCTTGAATTTTTTGTCCAAAGATAAAAATAAGCTATGTGATCTCAACACCATAGCACCTCTTACAGTTCTTTCCTATCGTGGGTTAAATCCCAGGCCTTTATTAGACAAGGACATTGTTACAGATAGTTTTCCACATAGGATGCCTATTGGCAATGATGTTTTATGTTAAATGATTTTTTTTGTCCCTCTTAATAGAATTGTACAATAGTATTAGTAAACATATATGAGTAGTGTTATACTCCCTGAAAGTTCTATCCCCATTCAAAACTGAAAGCTCCCATCCTAGCTGGCACCTTATTTTGTTTAATTAATTATGTTTTTTTTTCAAAAACTGTATTTTTATAAAAATAAAAGTTGTGCTTTTATAAAAAAAAATGAGTTTTTAAAAAAAAAACATGAACATGAATAAATTAAAACAATCCGAATCAGACCCAATTAAATGCCACAAAAAACAATATTTTTTTTTACCAAATACGAACATAACCTAATTAAAACACGACATGCCGCAATATAAATTATTTCGGTAGTAATTTTTTTAGGTAATATTTTATTTTGTAAAAAACAGTTTTAACACATTTTTTGGATGTGTTTTTTTGTTGATAAAATAAGTTTTATGTTCAACCTAATGTCAATTAAATTATGTTAGCAAAGGCACGATACGAGTTTTTTTTTGTTGATAAAATCAGTTTTAATAAAAAAAAATAACCTGCTAATTTGATGTTTTAGATTCGCGATTGATTAGTGCCGCTGGTGCGGACCCACATTTAATAAAAAACAATGTTTACTATTAAAAAGTTCCTCGCGACAAAAATAAAAAAACTATGTTCCAACATAAAAACAGTCAATGTATGCCGCTAGCGCGTGCCTTAAAAAAATTGTTGAAACCTTTTTTTTTCTATTTTTAGGTCCACGCCAACGGCACTAACCAATACATATTGGACACATCACTGAGTTTTATTTTGTGTATATTTTGAGGGTCTCCCTAGAATACATGTCTGTGTATGTTTATTCATTCAATTTTTACATGTTTAATTTTTTTATTAAAATAATATTGTAACATTATTAATGCCCTTTAATAAAAAAAAATTGATAGATGGCGTCACTGGAAGATTCTGATGATGAAATGGAAGTAGCGTGTATCGCTGTGGCTGGTGTTGTTGCTTTATTAACAAGTGTAAAAAATTATTTGGAGTATTTGGACAAAGATCCACCTCGTAACAAATATTTAATTGATAGATAGTGAAGATGTAATAAAGTTCGATGAGCATTGTTATAATTTGTTGAGGATGAACGTGGAAGCATTTGATAGATTAGTATATATTCTAAAGGGGGCGGGGCAGGTTACATGACACAATACATCTGAAGGTTGCGGAACAAGTAGCTATATTTCTCCACTCCATTGCACACAATGAGAAGAACCGCGCTTTAAAGTGTTATTTTAGACGTTCGGGGAAAACAATTAGTCGTTATTTTAATGAGGTTTTGTATGCTATTATCTCATTATATGGCGATTTCATCAAACCACCTGGAGAAGAAGTACAAGATGAAATACGAGATAACCCAAGGTTTATGTCGTATTTTAAGGTAATTCCGTGACTATATTTCCATTCATAAGCTACTCAAATGACATTTATAAAAGAAAAATATTTACTACTTTCTATTACATGTTAGGATTGCGTGGGTGCAATTGATGGAACACTCATTCCTGCTAAAGTATCAAATGATGTCATAGCACGATTTCATGATCGAAAATGTTGTACATCACAGAGTGTTTTAGTTGCTTGTTCATTTGATCTAAAAGTGACATATGACATATCGGGTTGGGAAGGATCGACTTCTGATTCTAGGATATTAGATTATGCGCTCACAAGAAACCATAAAATTACTTGTCCTCCAGGTAATCGGTATTGTCATGTTCTTCCCTAAATAACTAATATGTTCCATCGTTAATGTGCTCTTAAATTAATTGTAGGAAAATATTATCTTGCGGATGCTGGGTTTCCACTACTGAAACACTTTATTACACCATTTCGTAGTACAAGGTATCATTTGAATGAATTTCAAGGACGCACTCCAACAACTGCTAAGGAGCTTTTTAATCATAGGCACTCTTCACTACGAAATGCAATTGAGCGCACATTTGGAGTAATAAAGAAGCGTTTTTCCATCTTACGAGAGGAACCAATGTTCCCATGGACAACCCAAACTGATTTAGTGATTGCTTGTTGCATCATTCATAACCATATCCGAGGAGTAATGATCCATGATTCTTTGTTAAATGATGTGGATAGGGAACTGGAACAACAAGTGCCCCAAGCAATACATAAAATCTTTTGAGGAATGAGGATGGTAGAGCAGGAAAGATACTTAGGGAAACTATAATGAATAATATGTGGCAAGATTATAATGGTCATCGTTAGTACGGTGTTAACTGTAATTTTATTTCTAATTAACTTGATATTTTGTATGCCTGTTTTCTTAAATGAACTTGATATTCTGTGATTGATGTATGTATCTTTTTTAACATTTGTTAAAATTAATATTTCTGAATGCAATATATTATAGCAATATGGAAAAATTTGAGGAACCTACTCCAATGGGGAAAGAAAAGAAGAGAAACACCACCTGGACTCCAGAAATGGATCAATGTCTCATTGAAGCGCTTCTCGTTCAATGTAACGAAGGAAACAAAATAGACAAGGGGTTTAAGGAGGTAGCATATGTGGCCGCTGCTAATGCATTAAAATCAACTTTTCATATTGACATTAACAAAGATAATGTTATCAATCGTATGAAGACAATCAAGAAAGGTTTCAGAGATATTGAACAGATGCTCAGCCAAAGTGGTTTTACTTTTAACTATTCAACCAAAAAGGTCGAGTGCAGTGATGAAGTGTGGGAGACTTATGTTAAGGTAATTTCGTGGCTATGTTTTAGTACTACTTATTAAATTTCTTTAAAAATATACATAACTTGCAATTCATTTAATCATAGGCACATCCAAAGGTGAAGAATTTGAGGTACAAACGTATATAAATGCTTGAAGAATTGGGAATCGTTTGTGGGAATGATGGAGCAACTGGTGAATGGTGTCGAGGGGGGCCAGATATTAATGCTAGACGCGCGATTGAGGATAATTATAATAGCCAATATGATGCACCTGTAGATGACACAAATCTTAATGACGTCGATGACACAATTGGTGCTAGAAATAATACTCAAGCAAATGACTTTGGAGATCCAATTGCTCGGAGTAGTCGAGGAAACTCATGAGGAGGATCAACAACTAGAAAACATGGTTGTCGCTCTAAAAATGTTGACGCATATTTTGAGACTATGAATTTAGTGGCTTCGATTATTAAACAAATGGAAGATGCAATGGAACGAAAAAGTGAACTTGAAGCCAAAAAAAACAAAATTTGATGAACGTACAGCTGCAACAAACCCATCTACATTGTTACAGACACTGCGGGAACTTGAAGTATTGAGCCAAGAAGATATTTATATTGCATTTGAAGGCCTTCTAGCAAATGAAATCAAGGGCAAGGCATTCATGGCATATCCTCCTGACATGCGAATAACTTTTCTATAGAGGCATTATGGTGTTGGATCGTCTAGATTTGGTGCTTATAGTTCTAGTAGCGATTTTGATTTCTTTGATAATTAATTAGTTTGTCGAGTTCTTCAATTTATTGATGTTAGGATGCTTATTATTTCATTTTGAATAATTTATTGAGTGGATTTAAACCTCGATTTTAATAAATTTAATGTAGTTTAATAATTTATTACTTTGCTAATTATTTATGGTGTGTTGGAAATTATTTATTTAATTAAAAATATGAAACTTTCATACAATTTTCCTGCGACTTTCATGACAACCAAACGGACAATTCTTTGATTTTCCTCCAGGAAACTGTTGTCAACCAAACACACACAGAAAAATGATTTTCCTTTTCCTTTACTTCACTTCACTTCATTTTTCCCGGGAATCCTTTTCCTGCTTTCCTTTCTTGACAAACAAACGCAGCCTTAAATAATGAACTTTTTCCCTTTTGGAATTTTTCTCTCAAACTCTCTCTTAGAGGTTGTAGGATATGAAAAAGTTAAGTTAAAAAACTTGGTTCCCACACTTACATATTCAAGTACAAAGTTAGTGGGAAAGTGGGAAAAACTGCTCAAAACTGCCAAATAACTGTTCCCGCCAAAACTCGTTTGAACGAGATTTTTTGTTCGAACGAAGTCTCGTTCGAATGATACTTGTAACGAAGTTCCAGTGTGAACTCGTTGGAAATATCGTTACAACATCATTCTCATTCGAACGACACTGCGAACGACATTCCAGTAGCCAATGTGGGAACTCGTTGGCAAACTTCGTTCGAACGATATTATTGTTCGAACGACACGTTCGAACGAACTTCCAGAAAGTTAAAAATTTTGATTTTAGCCCAGAAACTTTATTTACTTTATTTTAAAGTTTTAATGAAATCTTTCTAAAAATAAACAACAGTTTAAACAAAACTTTCACCTAGTGAAAATGCTCCAATCTCTTATATATATATATTCAAAATGCATTCATACCTTAGGAGCAATGGAACTAATGTTTTTGACGTAGAAATGAGACACATTAAACTCGGCATTTGATGAAGCTTTAATATCTTGACCACTACATCTTCGACAAACACGTCATAGGCTTGAAGGATGATCAATAACTCTATCCTATGACTCAAACTTTTTTGTCCGAATTTGATCCAAAACTACAAAGGACTCAATTGGAAATTTGTGTCCTTACAGTAATCAAGGATCATACCAATCCCACTGCCCAATTCTTCGCTCAACCTTCATCATAGTTAGAGCATTCAACCATCCCTATTTGTATCCCTCATTATTTGATTACTTCAATATAGCATCAAGATGATATAAAGATTCATTGTATCCCCCCATCCAAAACTCCTTGGGTTGCTTGTGAAATTAATAAGTTAATCATTCAACCTGCTGATGAAGCCTCTTCACCAAATTTTCCTTATTCTGTAACGTAGAATTTTGGTTAGAAAGTTTCTCAGTAAGAGTTTGAATCTTCTGGGACATTTCAGCTAGATCTTGATTTTTTTCCTTCAATTGAGCAGCTTGATTTTCTAAAGCATGTTGAGTTCTAGTATCTTCAATGGTGCTCCAACCAGCTCTTGTTCTACCCCAAGAAGTGGATGCACGTTTGAGTCTTTTTAAAGCTTCTAATTCTTATCTTAATGAAGCATTTTCAATCTCCAAAAAGGAAAAACCTTCATCATTAACTGGGACCAGAGCTCCAGAGCAAGAAGCAGAGTTTAGTTGTCTCAGTTCTTCTTTTAAAGTAATATTTTCTTCCTCTAGCAGCTTAACAATATTTCTATGTTCCTCAACTTCAAGTTTTAGCAAACTCTCTCCCTTATTATGGGCTGAGATGAATTTGTCATAACCCCGATCAACACTCAATTATTGGTACTTCTTCTCATAACCTTCGTGCAAAAGAGTAGTGACCTCCTTGTGTTAAAGTTGGAGTTCTTCAATCATTCCATGAAGATCTTCAATCATTTCACAGTAATCTATATTATTTTTAACAGCCCGATAAAGCAGATATTTTAAATACTAATAAGCTTCAATTGCTCATTCAGAGGTATCAGATCCAAGAATGTCAATTATTTTTGCTTCTGTGAAATCTGCACGACCAACTTTGAAGTAATCTATACACTTTTCATCAACTCTATATCATGAGTTTACAATAGTTCCATCCTGGCAATAAACTAGCAAGGAAAAGTAAAAACCGATCAGCAACAGTCTAGCTATATTGAACGGAAAAGGAGGAATTCAGAATAAATAATAAGTCCATCTTATTGATCATAACAGAGGAGGGTACATCCAAAAGTACAAAATAAAAGAGAAAAGTGAAAATTGTCGAACGATATTACACCTTCTCCTTATTCACTATAACATCCTTAGCCAATTTTGACGAAGGGATTGGTTGCTCAGTGGACAACTGATGTTGTTCGGAAGAAGTTGTTATTTGCTGAACTTTCTCGAAGGATTTAGGGATAGTCTCGGCAGGAGGTTGTTCCACCATCATCAAAGAAGATTCAACATACCTAGCTTCATATTATTCCTCTTCTTCAATAGCAGGGGGAGGGACATGAACATGTCTTTGAAATAGTTGAGAGTCCTCAGTAATGTTCAGCTCCTTCAATGTTGCAATCCATCCATCCGTAAAGAACTTCAAACCTGTATACTCCATTTAAATAGAGGCAGCAGTTATAGCTTTGTTCCACCCTTTGTCCCAGCTAGAGCTAAAGGACTTCTTCGCATCAAATTTTCACTTCTCCCTCTCCAAGGAAACACTCTCTCTGAGTTAATATTCAACAGAATTAATTTTCTGTTTAGGATCTTTCTTATGCCGTTCAGCCTCTTCAAGCTTGCCTTCAGTTTCCTCCTTGATGGAAAGGTCTACCTTTAATTTCTCCTTTACCTCCTTAGAAGCATTTATAGCCTGTTATCGAGCTACAATAGCCTCTTGTGCAGCATCCACAGATCTCTGCCGAGCTACATCATCCTCTTTAGCAGTTTCCATAGCTTTTTGTTGAGTTATCTCAGCAGACTTGATTTTATTTTCCCAGGAAGTTTTGCTATCCTCATAATTCTTCCTGGATTCCTCCAAAGATTTTAATAACCCGGTAAGGGCTTCTTTTACTTCACTAAAAGAGGAAGGAGCTTTAATAGCTTCGTCCTTCTCCAGGATATTATTAAAATACACCAAAAACTGTAAGAAGAAGAGAAACTCAAGTTAGAGTATGAAAATAAAAAACATAACTGAAATGACAAGTATAATGACACTTACTAATACAAGGTGTTGGGCTGCCAATTCAGTGACTTTTCCCCGAGGAGTGGAAGCCTTAGCATCCCGGCAGTCAGGAAGAGTTCCAGACCAGATTAATTTCCTGGCCAAGCCAGGGGTAATGAGTACTAGACAACTAGACCGAAAAAAGTTACTTCAACCCTAGCAGGTTAAACAACAACATCATCGATCTTCTCAGCAAGACCCATTCTCAATCTTTTTAGAGGAGAAGCCTCTTCAATAAGAAGTGTTGTCTCTTCTCGAATAACAACAACCCCTTAAATCAAAGGTGCAGCCTCTTTTAGAGTAATAGGAGGCTTCTTGCTAATCTCCTTGGCAACCATAACTTCTCCCCCAGATGGAGTAATATCCTTTTTCTTAGTCCCTTCAGCTGGGACATCTTCTTTGGTTTTCTTTGCCCCATCAGCACCAAGTATAATCTTGGCAAAGAGATTAGGCAGTCTCCTCTTCTTCATCATCAGGTCAGTAATAGAAGTACCCAAATCAAAGGAATATTCTTCACCCTACTCAATATCAATCATCAAAGGAGTATCAAGAGGTCGAGCAATAAAAAAGGAAGTGGTGTTCTTATATCTCAGCAAATATGAAGTAGACCTCACGTGCTCCCCAATAATTAATTTATGAAAACCCGAGATTAGCTTCAAATCTTTTATATTAATATCATTCTCTTTTGGGGGTTTTCTTTTACTATCAACTGCAAGACAAAAGCAAAAGTCAGTGAAACATTTTATTAAACAAAAACAGAGTTGGATTAAAAATAAAAATAAAACTATCCCATTGCCATAAGGCGGACATCTGGGACCTTGGTACATGTCTTTACCCTTTAGTGGGGGGGTATTATCAATTTTTCAACATAACCCCATGTTCAAGATAATCCCTATTAGAATCAGGGAGATTGACAACTAAAGCTTTGTTGGAAAACCTAGTTTTTAAATAAAATGTGGTGTCGCTGGTGACCCATTTATAACAGTACATAATTTTAGAAATCCCTAGACGAGTTCCATGAATTTGATTCATATATACGCCATTAACTGCCCTCCATGTATTTGGAACTACTTTTGTAGGTACAATATCAAAATATTGGCAAAATTACAAACACAGGGGATTAGGGGGGAAAGAAAATCCACATTCTACTACAAAAATAGAGGGAAACTGGTGTCCCTCAGCTACAAAAAATAAATTAGAAGGGCAAGGAGGTTCTTCCAAAACAACCCAAGAAGGAATCCCAAATTCATCCCTAAACTTACCCAACGATTCAATAAGGTAAACCATGATGACTAAAATAAAGAAAGAGGAAGGAAGGAAGGAATAAGTTCTTACAGAAAATTAATCAAAAATCAGTTAAGGCTGATGACAGAATGATCGTAGAAAGAAAAGAGAGAAGACAATGAGTTTGGGAATCTTGATGGAAAAAGATAGAAGACAATCTGATTTTACTGCCTTTATATACGCTGCTTTGGAAAATGGGAAAAGTGATGATCACAAAAGACGACGATTGCATTTTTGGCAGCTAATTAAGGGAAAAAGACGTAAGTACCCAAGCGTTCGCCAAAAAATTGAAATATTTACAAGTTTGCCATTTCGTGCTCAAAGCTATTATGCTAAAGTGGAAGTTTTTATAAGTGTTTAAGGTTTGTAATCAAGCGGGACATGAGAAATATGCCCGAATAGCTTTTGGGTATAATGTCCCACACTCTCATATCAAAACTTAAGTGTGAAACATTTAGGGCTTCTGTTGATACAAATATTAGTAAGCTGACATGGACCAGCTATGTAAAGACACGTGTCATCCAACATGGCATGAGTACACGTACTGAGCTACTCAGAGTATCGAGCTACTCAGAGTTCCGAGCTACTCAGCGTACTAAACAACTGGTTAGGAAGATCAAACGATAAAGACAGATACAATGAATATTCTCATCATGTACAGAAGTATATGCCTGTTTAATAACGGTATATTGTCTATTCATACTGACAGCCCAAGGGCTAGAAATACATTGTAATACCCTCATGACGGGGTAAGCTATTCTAAATAAGCATAATTGAGATCAAGACAGTGAACGTAAGCCATTTCATTAAGGCTAAACCACCTTAAAAATCTTTTTTCTTATTTTATTATTTCATATTTATTTGTGATTAATTAATTAGATCAACTCTAGTTTTTTACATCAACACTATGCATATATCACTGATATATGCATTGATTTATGCATATTTAATAGTGATATATGCTCTTGTTGTATGCATATATCACTGCTATATGCGCTGCTTTATGCATATATCAGTGATATATGCTCTTGTTGTATTCATATATCACTGATATATGCACTACTTTATGCATATATCAGTGATATATGCATTGACTGTGTTGTACATATATCATTTATATATGTGCTTCTTTATGCATATATTAGTGATATATGCTCTTGTTGTATGCATATATCACTGATATACGCATACAACAAGAGCACATATCAGTGATATATGCTCTTGTTGTATGCGTATATCACTGATATATGCATTGATTTATGCATATATCTTGCTATTTTATACATGTTTGTATTAAACAATTTCATTGTATTAAAGGGAAGTTATCTGTTTTGAAAGATACCGACACATACAATCCATAGTCGGTTTTGATTTCACTCTACTTCATTATAATTGTTTATGCTCATGTCTTATTACACCTATTATACGCACATGCAGATCCATGACAGAGAAGCGTCGACGTTGATTGAATATATGTGATCTCACAACTGAGGAAAGACAAATGACCCTAATGGCACCCTAGTCAAACACGTCACATCGTAACTCAAAGGTTCATGTTTCTTTTATTTAGAACCCTACATGCTAACAAACCCAACATATCGAGTAAATTAATGATGTACGAGAAAATGTTGATCCTTCATACAATAAATCAACTTTAGATGTTGAGGAGCCCGCAGATATCATATGTTAGAAACATAATTTTTATATCACACTCGTTTCATATTATATTTCGTATAATAATAGTTATCGAATATTTGTTTAGCTACAGAGAGTACCCCGACTAATGCGAAAAATGTTAAAAAAGCTTCGAGGTCTTGGATTGAATGGAATAATAATAAAAAGAATATACTAGAATGGCATGAACTTTGTTAGCCAATTTGTAGGATTGAATGCAAGTTGATGTCGCAATTAAGTTACTATGCTAGGAGTGGAAATTTGTTTTCATTGACAATGTTATCTTGGACCGAAGCGAAAAAGTACACTCTTGGGGGGATATGGAATAAAGTGAAGGTATTTTATTAATTCAATTTGATTTATTTGTTTCGTTATATATGATTTTTTAAATTTCTAAACAATTTATCTATTCAATTTAATTTATTTGTTTCGCTAAATATTTTAAGGAAAACACAAACGCGCCTGAAGGTTTTAAACCAATTTGCTTTTCTAGGATGGGAGCTTCTTGGAGGCAATGGAAGTACGGATTGAAAATCGATCACTATGAAAAGTTTTAAATCGATGAAGAGTGGTTAAAAAATATGTCCCCCCCCCCCCCCCCCCCCGAGTCGACAAAGTTCAATGGCATGCTTTCGTGAAGTATTAGGGTCTAAAGAAGATAATTGTATGACAACTCATTAAGTTTAAGATGAGTCTATTTACATCTACTTCATTAGTAACATCAAATTTATTAATTTCTCTAACTTTTTTTTATAGGATATGGAAAAGAAAAACTCCAAGAACCGTGAAGGTGAATGTGCTTACTCAAGTACTGGGCAAAAGCCGCGTGAAAAAATTGCCAAGGAGGTTAGAATTTTGGTATTATAAACATTTATAATTTTTAGTTTAATAAATATTAATATATACATTATTTTTGTTAGAGAGTAGAGACAGGAGAGCCTGTTGACCAAATCAGCATGTGGCGAGCCACTCGGGCTCCGAATAATAAGCCTTTAAATATTGAAGATGGGTCATCAGATAGAGCGATATGCTAACTGACTCCATCCATTAATCTTTAATATATGTTTAAAATAAATTCATTAATTTCTAATATATGTTTAATTGGTAGGCAATGCTCGAGAGACGACTGAATGACTTACCAGAAGAGAAGTGAAATGATCCAGAAGTGAGAAATGAGATTTTTAAGGAGGTGGTAGGACAAGGAGGGCGTGGTTATACTTTACTAAAAGGGGTAGGTACTAGGCCAACAAAAACATCTACACGAACAAGTTCTTCTCTTGCATTATTGGAGGATATTAATCAACTAAAGAAAGATGCTGAATATCGAGAGGCTATACATCGACACGAGCTTGAAGAATTAGAATATTTCCACCAACAATCACTACTACGGATGAAAACTGACATGAGAAGGTAAATGCAGAGTTTGTTTCAGAGTATTATCCATAATCATGCTTCCATTACCTCAACGGTCCATAACGACTGGGTAATATCACATCTTTATTTTATTTTTATATATGTATGTGATGGAGTGTTAGGTAGGATATATATTGTGTCTATTCCGCTCTTAGTTGTTTATAATGTTGTGTCTATTTCTATCATTGTTTTTGAGTTAATTTTTATGTTTAAACAACTTGGTTTTCATGAATAAACAAAGGAGACTCTGTCGAATTTTTTAAAAATATTACGTGATTTTAAAAGTAAATAATATGAAGATATACAAATTTGCTAAGGTTTTTAAAGATTGTCATCTATAGGAACTATTAAAAACGATTACTTGTTTGCTTAAGGTAATTGACACTAAATAAATTTTATTGCAGGTCAAAATCTTTTGTGTACAAGCAAGCCATTGAAGTCATTTTGATGGAGGTCGTATGCTTCAAGATTGCGAGTGTACTTTGCTCACATTATTTTATGTTAGGAATATATGAGTTCTTATGTATTTATTCTAATGAGACAAGTGAAATTTTGTTGAGATATTTGGTTTGGTGGGGACAATGTTGAAATTGTCTATTTTATCTTTGTATGGAATCTAATTTTAGTTGAATGGAATTTTTTTGTTATATTTGTTAAAATGGGATGCCAAATATGTCATATATTATTTTTTAGAGTTTTTGTTTAAAAATATATTGAGCATATTATGGAATGGATAAAATTTTAATTTTGGCACAAAAATGATTAAAGACAGCTTTTTTGCTATCTCAAAAGGATTCCATAATCAAGTACCTTTTGAGACAGCCTTGTTACCATCTTAAAAAATTATTTTGGGACGGTTGTTGACTTATCTAAAAATAACTTTAAAAGACGGCTTTTTCACTATCTCAAAAGGGACCTATAAGTAATGACCTTTTGATACGGCATATTTCCCATCTCAAAAAACATTTTGAGACGGATGCAATCACAAAAAGGCGTCTTAAAAATCTTTTAAAATGGGGGTATAATATTACGCCACTTTTCTGTCTCAATTGGCATCGCAAAAGATTTTTGAGATGGCTAGAGGACTTTTTGAGACGGTTGGAGCACCATCTCAACAAGAATTTTTTTTGTAGTGACTCTAACTCACGACCAATTTAAAAATTCTGATTATCCACTCACCTCTAAATAGCCAGAGGGATAATGGTTAAGGTTTTTACACACAAAACCTCAATAAGCACCTTGTCCACAATCAATAGGTACGAGTTCTTACACACAACTCTGCCATTAGGTAATATCTTCTCCTAATTATCGTACAATATTTCACTTACCAGCAATATCAGTTGTGGAAATGAAATAATCAGAATGAGTCCCAAATTTCTTTCATACAGCTTCACTGATCGTTAACCACCTTTCGCCTACTCTTTGGGCTATAGGTGATACAACCTGCTAAAAAAAAATTGTCATCTCCACTGCTTCTTGAAATCCCATATTTGAGGTGGGGTTCAAGGACCTCATACTGGTTCACAGCAATACTGGGCAGGACCACGAACTGGTGCGTTCCTTCTTTTCAAAGAGAAACTAGGGTACACTATCTAATAGTTTATCCCACCCCAAAGGAATAACAATTACTTCCTTTTTGGTCAACTTGTTCCACACATTCGAGGGAAATTGTGACCTTATCTTGAGGTTGGCAAACCATCAACGAAATTTACTAGCTTGACTTCCCCCTTCCATTACTGGAATCATTGGCTTGGTATAAAAGTTTTTGGTTGATCATTTGCTCCAGCTGATTTCTATATATGAGTGGTGCATGTGGAGACTACTCAATATGTGCCGCTCAACACCAACTCCACTTATAGCGTCTCACATTAAGCGGTACTTAATACTCCCCTCCTTCCCTCGGGGCATACCAAAAGTTTTAACTCGTGCACTTTTCACCCTGATGTGCACTTACGGACTCTTTATACGTTATTAACGTAATCATTCTATTTATGCACAAGTCACTCTCAACATTCGACTGCGTAGGACTCCACTCCAAATTTCCATAATAGTTAAATTTTCCTCTCCCCAAGAATTTACCCTTTTTAAATGGCTTTTCACACCGTTTTAACCAAATTCGGGTGTGCTACTTTGGTTGCACACATACATATGGTTTATCGTCCTTCTCACATAACGATTAACTATACTACTTCCACTTCGTTATATTAGCCCCACGGGCATATACGTCACACATCTTTCCCACGTCCCTTTAACTCAAACAATTTTGACATCAGCTAACCAGGGCGCATGCACACCCTTTAAACCGTGCATATTGGCATAAACATCACATACGCTTCACATATAACACCCAATTATTTATTTCCCCTGCATTCACAACGTGGCTATAGCACTTGGGTATTCTCAATCACCCCAGAAATTAAAATTTTAAATTCTCCTTAACATCATTCCACCCTTCAACTCGTGATGATAAAAAAAAAATTTCACTGCTTCCTCACCTCACAACCGGCTCTACTGGTCTTATATCGTAATATAAATTTCAACTTACAGTTATAACTACATACTTCTATAACAACTAAGGTACCGAACTCATGGAATAATGACCAAACATGTCCCTACTTCCAACCCTATGCTAAGTTTCATGCGTGGGACGTCTCGCAAAGCGAAATCAAAATAAGGAACCACCCGATACACTACTACCTAGCATTATCAATCATCGAAATCCTTTAGGCCCGCAGTCCATAGCATGTACCCCTAAATTCATATCTCTTGACATAAAATCTGTATCTCCTCCTGCAATTACAATTAAATGGGGAACTTTCCCGCCCAAATTAACTTTCACTCAATCTTGGTGATAATCAAATTCCATAAACCTCGAACACAATCGGGACTCTTAAATTCTTGTCCTCAGACATATAAATATAAATCTCAACTCTCACTTCTCTAAAGGGGTGATATAATAATGCGCTCTTCATATCACCAAACCCTGAGCGCTAAACATGATAACAAGCTAAATATCTCCGATCGACAGGAACCCTAATACACCTCAAATCATATCAATAAAGTGATTACACTTCGAGATCAAACATTTCGAGACAATAATACTCTATGAATTCCCTATAATAAGATAATATAGACGCGAGCTCGACCCTCTCTCAAGTGAAGTGTCACCAAAATAACATATCCTTCCTTAAAGCAGCAACCCCGATAGCCTTGCGATAACTAGCCACTATCATTCGAACCATTAATATAAAGCCTTATCTAGGATAATGTCATACTCGTATAACACATCACTAAAATGAGTAATCTCAATAAATTATATACCACTATCAATACACTCGCTCGCCCACGGTGACACCAGATATAACCCCGCTATACCAGGGAAACCATACACACAATAATAATGTTATCAATATATGCGCTAAACTCATCTCACAGGCGAATCTAGAGAAAATCAAAGAAATGTGACTCATTTGGGTCACATGAAACATACCTCCTCCTCCGAGGATAAAATTCATATTTCCCACCTTACCAATCACCCTGGCTACTCAAATGGTTCTCGGACATAACATGCTTGTCGAAACCAAAATAAAAACTACTTTAATCATTTCCCTTATTAGGCACCATAATCTTGTTCCTTTACTCGCTCTGGGCAAAACTAATGCATGTGGTCCTACTCTCCACAAAATACTTCTATGTATAATCCACTTATTCCCAGCCATCCTGGCCATATTAAGGTTTCCCTTCTCTCGGACTCTGGTAGTCTCAACTCTGATGACTACCCCCATTGTTCCCTTAGTTCCACTAGTCCTAAGGAATACACTGCTGGCCTCGATAGCCCTAACTGAATTCACCATCACTTGGTAAGAATTCTTCTATCCAAATCATTTAAATGAGTCTCCTGATGGGTCTCCCCCTTATGGTGCTTCACTAACACCATTTCACCCAGCCTTACTCTCTGACTAAATTTTTTGATTCTTTTATCTCCCCACACAAAGAAGCGTTAACATCTCGATTGACAAAATGCGACATTGTCACCATCTACATCGATAGTCCAAGAAGAATTCCCCATAAGTGTTGGCAACTCTTCTTACGAGTCAATTTCCACTTAAAATCGTCTTCTGCATTGTACCTACGTCATTCGGTATAAAATTTTCTAAATAATTAATTTCATTTTCACAAATGGACCTCTGTCCAGCCCTCCTGCGATGTGTTCAGAATAACATTCACATCTTATCCTAAATATCTTATGAATGAACTTGCGATCAAACCGTACCTAAAATCCTTTCATTGACACAACATTCCACTTCTAAATGTAGTGGTTGACTCTCACCATTTTAACTTTTCTCCTACGAGCCAAGAAAAATTTTACCCCAAATTTTCACTTTCGGTTAACCACTCTCCACCATATGCCCAAGCCTTTGGATATTTAACTTCTGTTGGCTAACACACATAATCTTCGTATTTCTAGAATTCTACTCATGGTCCTCTTCAAAGGCCCATATGACTCTCTCCTATTCCAACCACACTGCGTAATTTTAATTTGGCACCACTTCCTAAAATAGAGGTACTGAAAATCACATGTTGCACCCTAGAAGTCTTGACAGTCCTAACTTCACATGCCATAATAGGGGTCACCTCGCTTACTATTTTTATCCTCGAATATACTTTAAAACCTCAACTGAGCCCTGCCTCATGTTATCCGCCCAACGGTCCTCGCCTGTGATATTTTATAGTTCGGCACACGAACACACCTGAATGCAATTTAAGATTCACTAATATATACGTTATAGCAGGATAACAAAATCTCACCATAGAAATCAACAGTCCTAAACATAGGGTTCTATATCAAAGAAAGCTACGGTGGAAACATAATAAGATGCACAGATCCTAAGGACTCTAGAGCTTGATGCTCTGATACCACCTGTGACACCCCGCCTAATTAAATACCGGGCATCAATCTTTTATTAAATTAATTTGGAATATCCAGTTGGTTCAGAATATGCATCACGGTTGAAAACTTTTATTAAAAATACTAATCACCTAATATTTAAAAAAAGGTTGATGTCAAAATTTTATCTTTCAATTAATATAAAACCAAATTAATGAGTAATTAAACATTCACTATCCACACCAAACTCATATGAAAGGAAATAACTGAAATAATAAATGTGACTGGAGTAAACACTTCCAGCCTAAGTACCGAATATAATAATCCAATAGAAATAATCCAATAACTGAAATGAGTAAATAATAAATCTATAATCTCTTACTGTCTAAATAGAAAAGGGCAAGATGCCCTAATAGAAGGAAATAACTCAATATGAAGAAATGAAAATCATGGAGGCGTCTACTACCGAGATCCTGTAACTTTCACAGCAGCTACAACACGTCAAATGAATGGAACTCCTATGCTTAGTGTCCCTGTGGCTAGGCACCAAAAATAGCTTGAAAAAAGAAAAGATATTTGCAAGAGACGGGTCAGAGCCCAAGTGTAAAATATTTAAAAATTTTAGCAAGTATTTAAATATTGCAGTAAAGAAAAATATTATGCACTTGCTAGCTTTTCGAGCACTCACTCGAGATTCTCACCTCTCAACTAATGTGCATGCCTAAGACACCTCTAAATTCATTCTAATTATTCTATTATGCCTAACTAACCTGTAGATATAATCCTTCCAATTACTACTCGCAATACCAACCCGTATTTCCAACGCGAACCCCTGATAAACGTTTTCACGACTGTTATCTCAATTTTGGGGAGTATTTATAAATCAAGTTAAGTGTTCACTTACTTAAGTTCTTCATGAATTTCCATTATATTTCTTATTCACACACTTTCACACGGCAAGTAATATTATAGGTATATATATACTCATCACTATATATTATATATACTAAAAAGGCACCTCTAGACTCAACTATTGTGCCCTCATACTCTGCTATCAAGTCCCGGTACATCTCGCACTTAATAAGGACAATGGGTTTGGAATCTCCCTCGAACCATAAATTCACAAATCACACATATTATTGGCGAACATGGTTCCAAGCCTATGGGCTACGCACCCTTACGGCTGTCAACACTATCATTCTCAGATAGCCCGTACCTAGGTTCTATGCTCTTGGGGTACGAGCCAAATATCCCCCCGAAGGCTCCTCAAGATAGGACTGTCCCTTTTCATAACCTCCTGTGATAGAAAGTATAGTAGGTATGTCGTACACAGAATTAATATCATTATAGGCATTCACGCAATCTATCAAGTCATTAGGCATACACATAACCCAAATATTTAACTTATACGTAGTATTTCTCTCATTACTAGTTACATTACACATATTAGATTACGAATACTCTCTCGTTCGTAACTCTAAGGGATAGCTCGTCGGTCCAATTATCATAAAGCATCATACCTATTATATTATCCATTAATTATATTATAACCTTAATCTCAATTATAGTCCTAAACATCACTTAAAATAAACATGTTACCCAAGGTTTGAAACAGAAGAAATTTCCTAGAAACTGGAACTGTCATTTGAGCCAGAACCTATCTCATTTGAACGCGATAGTAGGTTGTTAGAACGACGCATCACACGACACTGGTTCTCATTCGAACCAGACACAATCTTGTTTAAATGAGATAGAAGAGTTTTGTCCCTAACCTGCACATGCTACATTTTTCAAATGTAAACATCCCTAAAACCTCTAGAAATCACTCCCAAACTCCCTCCTTTCAATTCCAATTCACCTTTTCACATAAAAGAATGATTTCTAACATTCTAAAAACATCAATTCATGATTAATTAACCTTCAAATCCAAAATCCCCAATTTCAATTTCATAGAACCCTAATTCATAAAGTTTCAAAATAAACCTTCTAATCCCATATTTAAATCATCAATTATCATCATAAATTCGTGGTTATTCATCTAATTACATGGAGAATTTATCTCTATGTCAATTATTCCCAAATATATCCTTTAATCATAAATTTCTCATCAATTTACATGTAATTCAAGGGGGCTTCATTACGTACACTAACATGAACACATTTAATTCTAAAAGAGAAATATTTAAACACTTGCATTACGAAAGATGGTCAAATCCTCTGGTGTTGTTGGTATGGTTGCGACCCTCGTTCTCTGATCTACGCGATGGTGGTCTTGGCGGTGAAAAAAGTGCACTCGTGGGGGCTCTTCCCTATACTTCTCTTCCTTTTTATCTCTTTTTGGACTCTCTCTTTGTCTCACCCTTTCTCATGGAAGATAACCTAATCTAACCCACTTAGGAGACATTTTTATTTCTCTAATTTTCGTTCTTTATTTTACCCCCAAAATACAATTTACCAAAATGCCCATCCAGAATGCTGGTTCGGCTTAAAACTACCCCGGAACCCAAACTAAGCGCTCGGGTAGACTTTTCTAACAATCTCTCCCCTTCCGGACACAACGACTTACTCGAAACGACCATATGAGCGACTTATAAATATTTTACTTTTTATTCCATTAATTTAGTCCCAACACGACTGACACGCACGTCACGACTTAATTTCCATAAGTGTCATATTTTTTCACTCACGAAAACTTTAATATTTACATAATCATACATTACTTTTCTCACTATGTAATATTCAACATAATTCTCACTAATAAATACTTAATCGTGTCACGCTAATAATTATTTAATTTAATCCGGATTAATTATAAATAAATTTTTGGATTTAAATTAATTTATCCTAATCCCATAATTAAAATAAATCCTTTCAAAAATATGGGTTATTATAGTGGCGACTCCTTTAGGGAAACCTATGAGAGGATTAGACTTTATTTTTTGCATGGAGTTATTCTTTGCTGCTTGTGTGCATATGCACCTACCTGTATGTTCCCTTTTCTCCTCTCTTTACCTTTTTGTATATATCTCATTCATGTATATATCATTTCCCACTCACTTATACACTTCACACACTTGTATATACTCTCCATATACACTTCACACACTTACACTTAACTTCACTTTACCCTCACATACTTCACACACCACTTAGAATATCCATGCTTAGGCTTCACTACCACAAAATCACACTTCCTACACTTGTATATATGCTCACTTACACATGTCACACACCACCTGAGTTGATCCATGTATAGGTTAACTACCACACACTCACTTATATATTCCAATGTCACCTGCTCACTCACATGTATTCATGCATAGTATAGTTTCCTACTAGATATACTTGTATATGCTTCCCATTAAGTGTAATATTCTCTTTACTCATCATGCAAATAAAAAAATAGAAAAAATAATCTCTCTACATGATACGTTAATTAAGACTTATGCCTTTTTTCTCACTACATCACCAAGACCATGACTATTGACCAAAAAATTGTCCCGTACTTGGGGGGGTTAACTTTGTGATAGGTGCTGGACCTACGGGTCACAGTTATCCTAAGAGATATGACTCTCACTGTCCATTGACCTCGTACCTGCGACGTATACCAAACGGTTAACATGATGTATATAGTAGGGAACTCATTCACGTACATCGATTATATCGAATACTCTCTCATATTAATTTCCCCCACAAGGTATATAGTGAGGCAATTCATGTACATTAAGGTATATCAAATGGCTTGTCCACACGTACCGATGAATGATTTCCTTTATAGGCAAGAGGTATATCTTGGAAGTCATGCATAAAGGGGGAGACCTTACACTAACCCAACAACTGAACAAACCTCATATGGGTGTCAGACCTAGGACACTCATGTTTAGTTTCTCGGTTACCGCGAGAAACTCTATTGAATTTTTAGGTGGGCATACTACCCGAATTTTTGTGCAATTTTGCATTTTTTCCTTTCAAAACATGATCCTATCTGTGAGGCTGTAAATAAGTCCAACCGTCTTTGAACTATTTTTTCAAACCCCATTTCCCTAGGATAGCGTCTTATCCAGCATTTTTTTTTACATTTAGGCAAACCTAATACAAGTGAGAACTTAAAAATAACATTAATAATAATCATACTGAGAAAACTATATATTAAACACCTTTTAACTCAAACAAACCCTAAACATGCAACTAGGTGTGATTTAATCAAGAAGTAGATCATGAAGATTAATCAAATACACACAATTGAGGAAAAATCCCCCAAAGGGGCAAAACCATTTATTTTCATTATAATATTGTAATTGTACAATTTCGGATTACAATGAAAATACAAGTGACTAAGAATTACCCTCAGGTGTCGGATTCTGTAGTAGGCGGCTGGAGTTATCCCTTTCTAGTAGGGCTGCAATGAAAAAGAAGAACGATCTTCTCCACAATGGTATGAACACCAAAAGTGCGTTCCTCGATTTGCAGAGTGATTCACAAGTGTTTGGAAATTTGTGTGAATCAAAAACCTAGAGTCTTGGTACTCAATAGGTGAAGACTTAGTGTTTTCTGTACTCTGAAAATCGTGTGTAGAAGTCTTGGAAAACCATTTTCCGTAGTGGATTTATAAAAGAAGTATTGGGCCTAAAAAATCTCTGCACGATCTATTTGTGTTTATCCCAGGCGGACCGGTCCGGGTCTGAGGCGGATCGGTCCGGGTAGGCGAGCCGATTCTTTTTATATTTGGCATCTTCAGTTCGCAATCGGTCCGGGGTATACTGGCTTTCAGCAGGCGGACCGGTCCGGGTCTGAGGCGGACCGGTCCGCAGGTGGATCGGTTCTTTTATTCTGGGCGGACCGGTCCGACCTGTCAGACTTTGATTCCTTTTCTTCTTTTGATATTCGTATCCGTTGATGACTGTATGAATCTTGAATTTCTTCAACGGTGTAACGGCGTGCGACATAACAAATTGATAATGGACAAAAATGTCCTTACAAATCTCCCCCTATGTCTATGCCGGTACATACATAAAAATAGACATCCGAATTGTCAAACAACTAAAAATGCCTTATACAAATCTACCCTTCCATGAACCCAAAATTGGAAAGATACAATTCAATAAGACTTCAACGTTTTGCTCTTCGAATATTCAGGAATCTCAACACTTTTCTCATCAGGGTGTGCAATCCAATGATAATCCATGTAGTACCCTACACACATGAGAAAAAAAAAACAAAATACCAAGTGACGTATCGAGTTTGAAATGAGATATATATATATACCAATTTATGAGAAAAATCAAACTTTCAAATCTCCCCCATAATAAGATAATTCATTCTCCCCCTTTTTATGATGTCCCCAAATAGACAAATGAGAGAAATAAATCAAATAAGCAAGTGTGGAGTGTCACTAGGATAAAATCACACCATGAATGATCACAAAAACAACCAAGTCGAGGATAGCGTAAATGAAGTGGTGTGATCAAATTCGATAGGAAAATCAATGCATACAAACATGACATATGTGCCTAGCTAATGAACTCAAATGTGGCCTTTGGTGTAAAAGAATGACAATATAAGATATTGACTCAATCAAATCAACAAATCAAAGCTCAAAGTGATTTTCACACCAATATCGTCCAAAATGATTTTATGCTTTTTCAGGACTTCCAAGGAAGTGCAAACCCATTTTTATTCTCCAACCACACTCCCTTAGATATAATTTCTTTTAAAGGTATTCTAAATTCTCAAACTTTGGAGAATTTATAGTGAAACCTAAGTGGCCCATATTTGGCATGAAGTGCTTGTTATTGCCTTTAAATTTTTTCGGACTCTTTTAACCTCTTTAGACCTCGGATATTAAAATTCCTCCATTTTTTAGGTCCTTTTTAACGGTGGCTTTTGCGCAAAGGATAGATGATTACCTTTCGCATCCCCTCCCCATTTGTACAAAAACACATAGTCTCACCAAAACGGTTTTTACATGCATGCCAATCTTGTCAAGTTTTATCGCATATTGTACATTGTATAGACAGGATTGTGATGGACACACTCAAGCCAATATGAGATAGACAAGTGAAATAAACAATGTGCATGTGTGCAATAAAGGATAAAGGAATCAAACATGTAGGAAGATATCACTAATTGCATCTCAAAGACTCCATACTAAGTAAAGCACATGGATGAAATGATGTAGCGTCTCAAATATCTATCAACCAGTCACATGGATATATGGAATGAAGTTGTGACTTGGCTATCTTAAATGCTCATCCATAAAAGAAGCAAAATCAGAAATCTTTTTGGAGTTGTTGATGTAAAAAATTAGATTACTCTAATTATTCAATCACAGATAAATAAATGAGACAAAGATTTTTAAAGTTGTTCAGCCTTGTAAGAATGGCCTACATCCACTGTTATGTTATTGCTGAGTGTCTAGGAATTCTCGATTACAAGTGATACCAAGAAATTCCGGTCCCCCTTAGGATGAGGGTGATACAAGGTGTTTATAGCCCTTAGGCTGTACATGAAAGGATGTTACATTAAATGATACACATATGAAAGGGTAATTCATTTAATGTTCTTCAAACGTGCGCGTCAAGATGATAAACATTCAATGAATAGTTGAACTGTTGATTATCTGGCAATTAATGCTGTAGTCGAGGTGCAGCTCGAACCGCCTTAGTTGCTCGTCGTCCAAAAGTTCCTCGGAGGATAAGAGTTCCTCGGAGGGTTGGTGTTCCTCGGAGTGAGTATGTTGGTCGGGGTCGTTGCTATTGTGCCACGTAGATTGACACGTGTCTTCTTATTATTCGTCCACATCAGCATACTAATTTTGGTATCAACAGAAGCCCCCAATGTTTCATATTTCGAATTTTGAGGAGTATGGAACATTCTTTCCCGGTATATGGCAATATTAAATGACTTCCCTGGGTTTTAATAGCATTTTCTTTGTATTTGAACTTCCTTCCAAATTCGCAGAATCCGCCTTTTTGCCTTTTCATAAGTGCTTCGATCTTCGTGCACTTTTTGTCCTTTTAGCCGCCGGTAGCGCAATAGTTTCCTTTATGTAATCATTTCTTTCGCTGGTTCCCAAGCCAAAGTATTTAAACTTCCCCAGCACTCATACCGTCCTTTACCTTTTCCAATTTTCTTGTTTTCGAATTCTCCATAGCTTTTCTTTCTCTTATGCGTTCATCCTTGTTTTCGTTCGTTGTCAACAGATCTCCATTCTTCCTGTAAGATCCTCTTCTTTCTCCTTTTATTCACCATGGTTTATATTATTGAATCTATTGAAAAATTCCGTTCTAATTATTCTATTCCGTCTTGGGTAACTTTGGAGAATCTTCCTGAGCCCTTTGACTATTTTCGTTTGGCTGAGGTACATTGGTTCCCCAGCCTCTTTATCGCTGAGTGTGGATTTTCTTTTCCACCCAACCCTTTATGCTTAGAATTCTGTCAACATTTCGATGTTGTTCCTGCAAAATTATCCCCCAATACATGGAGAATAGTTAATGGGGTGCATAAATTAAATCAAACTCATGGAACTCGTATAGGAATTCCTGAGATTATGTATTGCTATAGATGGGCTGTTTTAGATAATATTTATTATTTAAAAACCAGATTTTTGAATAGGGCTTTAGTAGTCAACCTCCCTGATGCTAACAATGATTATTTTGAACATGGATTAGTTTTCAAAAATTGGCAACATGCTCCTCTAGTCGGAGACGACGTGTATGAAGGTCCCAAATGCCCCCCGTATGGCAATGGGATAGGTTATTTTCATTTTATTTTATTTTTGAAATTATGATTTCATCATGTTTGAATAAATGCATGATTGACATTTCAATTTATTTTTGTTTGCAGTTAACAGCAAGAGAAAAACTCCCAAAGAATCAGAAGTCAATATAAGGCAATTGAAACATATCTGGAGTTTGCATCAGAAAGTTGTAGACGAGCACATCAGGTCTGCTTCATACTTGTTGCAGTATAGGAGCTATACATCGTCCTTTACTGCTCGTCCTGTGGTCAGTATCAGTGATCCAGTGCAAATTCCTGAAGACTCTGATCCAGAATCTCATATTCCTTTGAACCAAAAAATGGGCAAAAGAAGAGTTCCCGCTCTCTTCGAGGAGACTTCCTCTGCTGGAGATGGGAAGAAAAATAAGGTTGATGTCCAAAAAGGGACAAAGAACAAAGATGCCACCCATCCTGCTGCTTCTCAAAAAGCTGTCGAGAAGCCCCCAATGGCTCCTGTGCAGAAGGATGCACCTGTTGAAGTAATCACTATCTCACCAACCAAAAGTTCTTCTTTGGTTGAGGTTGTTGAAAAGGCACCGAGGAGACTGAGGAAATCCTCCTCGGTCAGTATTTCTGGAGCCATTCCCCAGCTTCCAGCTGGTGGAGATGATGTTCCAATCACTGTTCCTCCGAGCTCTACGATGAGCTTGGCAAAGTTTTCGCCCATTCCCGAGGTGCAAGGTACTGAAGAAGACCTTACTCGGGATATGGTTACTTCTCTGGCTTCTCGTCATCTTTCTTCAGTAAGTATCTATACTATGAGTTTTTCATATTTTCCTTTGTTATTTCCCATATTTGTATCTGATGTCATTTCCCTTTTCTGATTACAGTTGACGAGGTGTTTCAATATAATCCTTAAAAAGGATGAAGCGATCAAAGCTTCTTGCTCCTCGTCCACTGTGGAAGGAGCACTGGAGAAAGCTATTAAATCTGTGAGTGAATCCCATCAGAAGTATGACGAGGATAAAATTGAATGGGAGAAGAAGTTGGCTGCGTCTGATGCAGAGATAGTACAACTGGGTAATAAGGTGAAGGATTTGGAGAGAGAGAATAAAGACTATGCCGAGAAACTCTCAAGCTTTGGGGAGCTTGAGAATAAATTGAAATCAACTGAAGAAGAGCTGGCCCTCTTGCGAGAAGTAAATCGTCAGAAGGCGGAGGTGGAGACCAAATTGAAGGCCACCGAGAATCTTATGTCCGAGAAGCTCTCCTCGAAAAAAATGAAGAGAAAAACATCTGTGAAGAAGTCCTTCCGAACTGGTTGGGACAAAGAATGGGACAGGGGGTAGCAGCGATGATGACCCAAGTGAAGTATGGAAGTTTGAAATACTTCCATGATGGTTGGGTTGCTGCCTTAGAGGAACTGAAGGTAATCGAGGATTCCGAGATATTTCAACAACATCTCCCTGGTCCTCCTCCAGTTATTGAAGACGAAGATGAGGACGAAGTTGGATCTGAAGAATCTTCAATGACAGTGGGTGATCAAGTCCTTGTTCCACCACCCAACCAGACAGCCATCGAGGAGATTTCTTCCTTACCTACTCCTCCAGAACAAGTCCCAGCTTCTACTAATTAAATCAGTGTTCCCACCGAGCAACCAAGCTCCTCGTCCCAGCCTCCCGATAAAGTCTTGGGAGACAAGGAAAAGGTGTGAAGTTGTTCGGTACTATCTTTCTATTTTTCTTCTTACTTGTACTTCTCTATTCCAAATGATGTAATCTTGTTGATGATGTAATAAAATCACATCTTTTTGTTCCTCTACATTGTTGATGCTCTATCTGTTTTTATTTATTAACTCTTGCCTTCTCCTCTTTATTAGTTTATGGATAGAATGGAACTGATATCTGCCCATGATACAAAGCTGATGCAGCAATGCCGTGAATTTTATAAGGCTGGTTATACAGACCTGAGTGTATCAGAAATTTCCAACATTCTTGGCCATGATGCTTCAGAGAAAGCAGTTGAGGCTTATCGGTACCTGAAAGATTTACTTGATCGATCTGTGTCCCATAATGTGGCATACTACGAATTGATCGAGGAGCTTCATTGTACCCTAGAAGATCTTCAGAATCAGCACAATGAATTAACTGCCATGTTGCACAAGGAGTATGAGAATAGGTATCAACAGCTTTCTTCCAAGACAGGCCACAAAAAGATCATTTCCGGATATGATGTCAGGGAGAGAACCCTAAAAGGTGAAGTTGAGGCATGCAGACAGATCGCCGAGCTGCTGGAACAAGAGAACAACAATTTGCAGAAAAAGTTGGCACAGTATGAGTCTGCAGCTTCACCCTCCACTGCCTTGGTACCGGTCACCGATGAAGGATTCTCATTCTTAGAGGTTGAGAACGCCAAATTAAGGCAATAATTGGATACTTTAAGAAAGTCTGGTGTTTCTTCTACTGCTCGGGGACGAGGGAGAGGTTCTCGTGGGAGAGGAAGAGCTGCCCAAGATGTTAATGAGGAACGAAGCACTTCAGTTGCTCGAGGACGATCAAGAACTCCTCGTAATATTGAAGAAGCTCGTACTCTGTCAACATTGGAAACTCAAGCGTACCAGTTGAACGCAAAAGATCGGTCTTTGTCTGAGATGTCCAAGAAAATCCTGACTTTGGAAGATCAACTTACTGCAACGAAGTCAGCTTTACATACCAAGGACCTTTTCACCAAAAACCTTCATGAACAATTGGATAGATTAACCTTCCAATTCCATAAACAGCCCAGGGAATTTTGGAATGCAGGCTATAATGAGGCCCTTTATTACTTGGATGCTCGCATTGAAAATGCCAATAATGAAGGTTATAAACAAGGCTGGCTGAATGCTTTATGTGTATTAAATCTCGAGCAAGGACATTTTTTGTGGTACTACTACGAGCCTGGAGTGCTTGACTTGCCTGTGCCACCTTTCAAGTTGGACATGGAATGGATACCAGCTCGCGCCATTCCTCGGAGCTTGATTGCGAATTATCTTGGTGACTATAACCTTCATTCTCAAATTGATGTATCTCATCCCGAGCATCTCTTGGATACTCCTTCAGTAATGAATGTCAGAATGTTGAAGGACTTGAATTTTATCAATTCTCCTCAGACATTAAATGATCCTCCTGCTGGCGAGGAACCTGTATCGAAGGCTAAAGGGAAAAAAAACAATAGAATAGTATTTTCAATGTAATAGTTAGCACATATATGTAACTTGTAATTTATTTTGAATTTTAATGAAAGACTTTCATTTTCTGTTTGCGAATCTGTATTGCTATTCTTTTGTACTTGTCTAACACTTTTACAGTTGTGCATATGTATCTGTTAAAAAGATAACAATATTGTGTTGTTCATCATCCAAAAAAGTTTACAAGTATCAATGTTGCTCAATCACTTAATAAAGTAATGAGTATAAAATGTTTAAAATGTTTCCAACCAACCAAGGTTGTTAAATTGTGTTTGTCGACCAACTACAGTTAAATGTGTCCGACCAACCAAGGTCGATATTTTATCCTCGTCGACCAACTATAGTTTCGATCACCGACCAACTATACTTGGTTCAGTTTGGAATTTTTTGTATTTTCTGGAATGGTTTTACCTTCCGACCAACATAAGTTGGCATATGTTGTTTCTTAACCAGCCAAAATTGGCATTTTTAAGAACGTTGTTCTTTCCCTATTATCAACCGAAGTATGTCGTGGGTCCAAACTGTTAGGTTCTTTCGAACTATCTTGTCCACAAGCTCTTTTACCAACCGAAGCTGATCACGCAAGTGTACTCCTCCTAACCAAAGGAGTATAATTTGTTCTCGCTATTTTACCAATCGAAGTTGATCACGCTCGAACTATCAGGTTCTTTCGAACTATCTTGTCCACAAGCTCTTTTACCAGCCGAAGTTGATCATGCAAGTGTACGCCTCCTGACCAAAGGAGTATAATTTGTTCTCGCTATTTTACCAACCGAAGTTGATCACGCTCGAACTATCAGGTTCTTTCGAACTATCTTGTCCACAAGCTCTTTTACCAACCGAAGTTGATCACGCAAGTGTACGCCTCCTAACCAAAGGAGTATAATTTGTTCTCTCTATTTTACCAACCGAAGTTGATCACGCTCGAACTATCAGGTTCTTTCGAACTATCTTATCCACAAGCTCTTTTACCAACCGAAGTTGATCACGCAAGTGTACGCCTCCTAACCAAAGGAGTATAATTTGTTCTCGCTATTTTACCAACCGAAGTTGATCACGCTCGAACTATCAGTGAGTGTATCACACTAGTATTCCCCGAAAAAACTTGTAATAAAAGGAAGAATATGGTGAAACATCATCGTTTTATTCATAATGAAGGAACTGCTTTACATTTTACATTACTAATAATACTTGCGTAGGTGTTCAGCATTCCATGCATTCTTAAATTCCTCTCCTTCTAGAGTTGTTATTCTGTAAGTTCCTGGTCGAACAACTTCTGTAACTCGGTAAGGTCCATGCCAGTTTGCTTCCAGCTTATTGTGCTTCTGAATGACCTTCTTTAGCACATAATCCCCTTCTTTTAAGTCGCATTTCTTCACCCTCTTGTTATAGAACAGAGCTGTGCGTTGTTGGTAAGCAGCATTCCTAATGGCTGCCTCTTCTCTAACCTCCTCGAGCATATTCAAATCAAATCTTCTCATTAAGTCGCTGACTGGAGAACTGAAATTCAGCACTCTGTGTGTCGAAAGACCCAACTCGGCTGGTATTACTGCCTCACTTCCAAATGCTAGCATATATGGGGATTCTCCCGTTGCTGCTCGGGGAGTTGTTCGGTAAGCCCACAAGACTGACTGTAGCTCGTTAATCCAATTAGCTTTAGCTTCACTTAGCCTCTTCTTCAAACCATTTAGTAGTGTTCTGTTTGTCACCTCTGTCTGACCATTGCTTTGAGGATGACCTGGTGCTGAATGGGTCTTCAGGATGTTTGATTGTTGACAATAGGCAGCAAACTCCTCGTTGTCGAATTGTGTTCCATGGTCTGTGATGAAGGCATTTGGGAGACCATATCGACAGATGATATTCTTCCAAACGAACTGGCATACCTTCTCGTACGTCATATCGATAAGGGGTTCAGCTTCTACCCACTTAGTAAAATAATCTACTGCGACGACGAGGTACTTGAATCTTCCTCGGGTGGTCGACAATGGTCCAACCAAATCAATTCCCCACATGGCAAATGTCCAAGGGGAAGTTATGGGTGTCAACAATGCTTGTGGAGTTCGTCGGATGGAGGAAAAACGTTGGCACTTGTCACATTTCTTAGCATAGGCTATACAATCAGCCCTCATCGTCGGCCAGTAGTATCCTTGAGTCATCACCCTTTGCAAAAGTGTTCGACCTGCTACATGAGCTCCACAGGACCCTTCATGGATTTTTTCAATTAATTCTTTCACCTCTGAAGGATGTACACATCTTTGCAAACCTGCCATAATTCCTCGTCTATACAAAATACCATTAGTTAGTACATAGCGAGCAGCTTTATACTTCAATTTCTTGGCAGCGAGCTTATCTTCCGATAATTCTCCTTCTTTAACATATGCCCTGATGGGATCCATCCAAGATGGTCCTAAATCAAGGGTGATAATATTCATCGTCAGGTTTTCATCTATGCTCCGACTTTCTAATATTTCAATTGGTATTGTTCTTCGCAGCTCGGTACGAGTAGCTGATGCTAGTCGGGCCAGTGCGTCTGCTTGTGCATTGTCCATTCTTGCTATTCTAATTAACTGAATCGCATCAAATTCTGCCAATAACTCCATTACCTTGGCATGATACTTGACCATTAATTCTCCTTTAACTGCATATGTTCCCATCATCTGATTCACAATCAATTGAGAATCACTTAATACCATCATTTGTTGCGCTTTCATAATCTTTGCTAAATTAAGACCTGCTATCATGGCCTCATACTCAGCCTCATTATTGGAGGCTTTGAATTGGAATCGTAAGGCATATTCCATGTCAATCTCGTCTGGGGTGTTCAAAACAATTCCTTCCCCACAACCTGCTGTGCAAGATGAGCCATCTACATATAATCTCCATATGGGTAACCCGTCTTCAAATTCCTTATCTGATAGAGTTCCTCGGTGAAATATTTATTGCTTCCTTTCATCCTCCCCTGTTACTTTTCTCTCCTCGTCGACCATCTCTTCTCGCTCTTTTACCAACCGGAGCTGGTCTGAGTTCGAAATTGATGATCCTTCTTCATCCACAAGTTCTTTTTCCAACCGGGGTTGGTCTGAGCTCATGTTTGTTGATCCTGTAACATCCACAGGTCGATCAGCGAATAACTTTTGCTCCTCGGGGGTATCAGGATAAGTAAATTCTGCTATAAAATCTGCTACGGCCTGCCCTTTTAGTGATGATCTAGGTTCATACACAATATCATATTCACCAAGCTCTATTGCCCAATACATCAGTCTCCCTGATTTTTCTGGTTTATGAAGGGCTTGTCGTAACGGCATGTCGGTATACACGACGATGGTATGGGCCTGGAAATATGGCCTCATTCTTCTACTTGCTTCAATTAATGCCAATGCCAATTTTTCCAACTTCGGGTACCTGATCTCTTCACCTCGGAAAGCCTTACTTATGTAGTAAATTGGCTTCCGGACTCCATTCTCCGATCTAATCAGTGCCGAGCTGACTGCATTCTCTGATACTGCCAGATATAAGTACAACTTTTCGCCCATCACTGGTCTGGACAGCAATGGAGGTGTTCCCAGATATTTCTTCAAGTCTTGAAAGGCTTTCTCACATTCATCATTCCACTCGAAAGTTTTTCGGAGTGTTTTGAAGAATGGAAGGCACCTATCAGTTGCTCGAGATACAAATCTCTTGAGCGCTGCAACTCGTCCTGTAAGACTCTGCACCTCTTTCTTCGTAGTTGGAGATCGCAACCCTAAAAGAGCTTTGATCTTTTCTGGATTCGCCTCAATGCCTCGCTGGTTAATGATGTATCGGAGGAACATCCCTTATCGTACTCCAAATGTACACTTCGTCGGGTTAAGCTTCATTTGGTATTTATCCAGTTGATCAAAGGTCTGAGCTAAGTCAACTAGATGATCAGCAGCTTTCTTGCTTTTTGTCAGCATATCATCGACATAGACTTCCATGTTGCGACTGATTTGTTCGGTGAAAACCTTGTTCATCAGCCGCTGGTATGTTGCTCCTGCATTTTTCAAACCGAAAGGCATAACATTATAGCAATAAGTTCCCCTAGGGGTAATAAAAGAAGTACTTTCCCTGTCTTCAAGTTTCATTTTGATCTCGTTATATCCAGAGTAAGCATCCATGAAGCTGAGCAGCTCGTGTCCCGAGGTAGCATCCACTAGTTGATCAATTCTGGGCAATGGAAAATGATCCTTTGGGCATGCCTTGTTAAGATCGGTGAAATCAACACACATTCTCCATTTATTGTTTTTCTTTTTTACCATCACCACGTTTGCCAACCAGTCTGGATACTTCACGTCTTCAATGAATTGGGCTTTCTGGAGTTTCTCGACCTCCTCTTGTATAGCCTGATTCTTCTCGGGGCTAAATACCCTTCTTCTCTGCTTTACAGGCTTGATCTCCTTATTCACATTGAGCTCATGACATAAGAAGTTTGGATCTATTCCTGGCATGTCTTCATGACTCCATGCAAAAGTTTTCTTCCTGTTTTTCAAGAAAATTATCAAGTCCTATTTTATTGAAGCATCCAACGTTGAACCTATCTGGGTTACTCGTTCAGGGTGCTCGTCGTCCAGAATAATATTTTCTGTAGATTCCACTACCTGTCCTTTTACAAGTTGGGATTCATCTCGAGGATCCAGTGTTTCAATTTCTGTACCTTCATCCACCTGGTAGGTAGTAGTATTTTTTCTTGAATCTTCAAGCTCCTATTGCTCGGCAGATGAATAATAGCATTCCCGAGCTACTTTCTGATCACCTTTCACAACTCCTACTCCAAAATTTGTTGGGAATTTTAAGCATTGATGTACTGTAGATGGAACTGCTTCGAACTTTTTCAAACCAACTCTTCCCATGATGATGTTGTAGGCTGACTGCACATTCTTATCCATCACAAAGAAGCGTATTCTCTCTGTTCGACAAGCAGGCCAAGTTCCAATGAATATGTCCAACTTGATCGTCCCAAGTGGAAAAACTTTCTCGCCAGCAAAACCCAAAAGAGGTCTGTGATAAGGTTCCAATTGAGATAATTTTAAATTCAAGCTGTCAAAGCATGAATAGTACATGATGTCTGTTGAACTACCATTATCTACCATCACCCTTGAAATCACTACTTCTTTCATCCTCATTTTGATCACCAAAGGGTCATCGTGAGGATAAAGAACACCTGCCAGGTCATTTTTTGAAAAGCCAATGACCAGCTTCTCTTTGTTTACCTTCCTCAGACGATCCTCCCCGGCCAAATTTATTCGCTGAATGTACGAACAAGCTTGTGCCTCTCCGAGGTAAGCTTTTCTTTCTGCAGTAAGGTCTCCTCCTCCTGCATCTCCTCCTGTAATAACATTACAATCAAATGCCCCAAAACGTATGGAAAATACCTCTCGTTCTGGTTGCCTTGGTTTCTTGGGAAGATCGGGGTCATCTTCGGCATCATCTTCATGTTCTCTCTTCTTTTTCTCCTCTCCTCGACGAGGAGATCTGGATCTCTCTCTAGTCCGATCATTATTTCTTCTTTCACCTCCCCGATCAACATACTTTGCTAGCTTTCCTCTTCGGATGAGTGTTTCAATCTCGTTCTGAAGAGCTATGTAATTTTTAGTCATATGGCCATGATCTTTGTGGAACTCGCAATACTTGTCCCTGTTCCTCGCATCAGGATCTGACCTCAGTTTCTTCATCCACTTTACTTCCTCGCTATTCTTAATTTCCTCCAAGACATGATTAATACCCATTTTCAAGGGAGTATAATTATCGAATTTCTTCTGGACTTCCCATGATGACTTATTATTTTTGGAACGCTTGTCGCCACCATTGCCCTTATGCTCTTTATTTTTAGACTTGTCGACGTCCGCCTTGGTGTCTTTATCTATATTCTTCTTTGCAGCCATAGCTTCCTCGGCATTCATGATTTTGGCCGCTTTTGCCATCAACTCTGACATAGTTTTAGGTGGATCTTTCGCCAAGGTGTAATATAACTTATTAGGCAACAACCCACACATCAAGGCGGTGATTGCTGTCTTCTCCTCGTAATCTATAACTTCCAGCTTTTCGTTATTGAAACGAGTTATGTAATCTCTAGTACTCTCACCAGATTTTTGTCTAACACTTAGCAAGTGTGCTACTCGTTTTACTGGCTTTGCTCCAAAACAAAAATTGCCAATGAACAACTCGTCCAACTGAAAGAAAGTTGAAATCTTACCCCGAGGAATATTATTGTACCATATCTGGGCAGCTCCGGTAAGAGTTCCTGAGAACGCTATGCATCTCATCTCGTCAGGAGCAGCATAGATGTCAGCGGCAGCTTGATATTGCTCTATATGAAGGACAGGATTTGTCTTTCCATCATATTTAGGGGTCACTACTGGTGCTTTAAACTTTGATGGTGTAGGAAAATTAACAATGGTCTGGACAAAAGGTGTACCTTGAACAAAAGTTCGCTGTAGGGGATTCTTCGCCTTAGCCATTTCTACCAATCTATCCTCCAATCGCTGAAGGGACCCTTTCCACGCTTCATTTCCTTCCTCGGGCCTATTGGTTCGAGAAACAGATCGTTCTGAAGTAGCCTCTTGAGATTTATCTTGATGAGCAACTGGTCGTGATTGTGCTGATCCTTCTCTTAGATCTGATGGTTGTCGAAAACTCCTCGACATGGTCTTAGGTGGACTCCTATTTCTCCTAGGGCCTAATCGACTGAAAGGAGACACCCTAATCAGTCTTTCTAAGGCACTGGGTCTTTCTGGAGAGAGAGTGATACGTTGATTAGTATCTGTAGCTCTTATTGACGAAGTTCGCCCAGGTTGATAAGAGAAATCATCAGACTCTTCATTACGATATGACTCAGTACGCCTGGATCGCGAAGAAAGTAAATAAGTTTGCCTCTGACCACTTCGTTGTCCTGAACGTGTAGGTGCACCGCCATGAAGGGTTTGTATGAGTTGCCTCATTGTGTCTTGCATGGCGGTTTGTCCTTGGGCCAGATTCGTCATAATTCCGGCCAGATCTGGAGGTGCAGAGGGATTTGGAGGATTTTCAGCATTTCCAGCGTTTCGATTGCTAGATTCTGGATTATCCGCCATTGATGATGAATGATTTTTGGTGAAAAGCGATAATAACAATCGATTCCCACAGACGGCGCCAATCTGTTGATGTAAAAAATTAGATTACTCTAATTATTCAATCATAGATAAATAAATGAGACAAAGATTTTTAAAGTGGTTCAGCCTTGTAAGAATGGCCTACATCCACTGTTATGTTATTGCTGAGTGTCTAGGAATTCTCGATTATAAGTGATACTAAGAAATTTCGATCTTAGGATGAGGGTGATACAAGGTATTTATAGCCCTTAGGTTGTACATGAAAGGGTGTTACATTAAATGATACACATATGAAAGGGTAATTCATTTAATGTTCTTCAAACGTGTGCGTCAAGATGATAAACATTCAATGAATAGTTGAACTGTTGATTATCTGGCAATTAATGCTGTAGTCGAGGTGCAGCTCGAACCGCCTTAGTTGCTCGTCGTCCAAAAGTTCCTCGGAGGATAAGAGTTCCTCGGAGGGTTGGTGTTCCTCGGAGTGAGTATGTTGGTCGGGGTCGTTGCTATTATGCCACGAAGATTGACACGTGTCTTCTTATTATTCGTCCACATCAGCATACTAATTTTAGTATCAACAGGAGTTTTCAAAAAATTTATCAAGCTAAAATCTTTTTGTGCTTTTCTTAAAGATTATGAAAGAAAATCTTTTTGTATTTATCAAAAAAATATAAAAAGCAAAAAGAATAAATAAATAGTTGTACAACTAAGCAATGGTACATATAATACAGACTAGCAATAGGAAGCATATGATATGAACATGAAGAAGCATCTTATTCTAGACATAGATCAACCCCTCAGTCAACTGTGCAAATCCCTAAAGACTTCCTAAGACTCTCAAATCTAAGGGAATCTAAAGGTTTTGTGAAAATGTCGGCTAACTGACGGTCAGTGGGAACAAAACTCAGGGATACAGTGTTCTCCTCAACTAACTGACGAATAAAGTGCTCATGTATCCTGATGTGCTTTGTGCGCGAATGATGGACGGGATTGCGGGATATGTGAATCGCGCTCGTGTTATCACAAAAAATGATCACGGTGTCTTGTGAAATCCCATAATCCTCCAACATTTGCTTCATCCACAAGAGTTGTGTGCAACAACTCCCGGCGGCTATGTACTCAGCCTCCGCAGTGGACAAAGAGATGGAATTTTGTTTCTTGCTAAGCTAGGAGACAAGAGCAGAACCAAAATAGAAACACCCACCAGAAGTGCTCCTACAACCATCTACATCCCCGGCGCAATCGGCATCCGAATAGGCGGACAAACGGTCATCGGTATCAAAGGAATACCAAATACTGTATGAGAGAGTCCCACTTACGTATTTAATAATACGTTTTAGAGCAAGTAAATGTGACTCTTTAGGGGACTCCTGATATCGCACATAGACTCCAATACTAAAGGCGATGTCGGGACGACTGGATGTCAAGTAGAGAAGACTACCTATCATACTCCGATATAAGGTTTGCTCTACGTCCTTGCCTGAAGTGTCCTTACTAAGCTTGGTAGTGGTACTCATAGGTGTACATGCATGTTTAGCGGAGTCTAAACCAAATTTCTTCACTAGGTCTCTAACATACTTGGATTCGGAGATGAACATCCCATCCTATAGCTGACGAAACTGGAGACCAAGGAAGAATGTAATCTCACCAACCATGCTCATCTCAAACTCACTTTTCATCTCCTCCTCAAAGTGGTGAGCATTCTGGGAGCATGTGGAGCCAAAGACTATGTCGTCCACATAGACTTGGGTAACCAAAATAGCACCGTCATCTCTCCTGACGAACAACGTCATATCTACTCCCCCTCTCTTGAAGCCATGAGCTAAGAGATAGGAAGTAAGCCTCTTGTACCAAGCACGGGGTGCTTGCTTCAAACCATACAAGGCTTTCCTCAGATAGTAGACGTGCTCGGGGTGCTGAGGGTCTTCAAACCCTTTTGGTTGTTCCACATAAACCTCCTCCTGTAGAATGCCATTCAGAAAGGCACTCTTGACATCCATCTGATATAACTTGAAGCGCAGATGACATGCGATGGCGAGCAGAAGATGGACAGACTCAAGCCTCGCAACAGGAGCAAATGTCTCCCCAAAGTCTACACCCTCTATCTGTGTGTAGTCTTGAGCGACCAACCTAGCCTTATTTCTGATTATGGTGCCATTTTCATCCATTTTATTCTTAAAAATCCACCGGGTACCTATCACATTAGTCTCACTAGGTCGGGGGACTAGTTCCCAGACATTATTCTTTTTAAACTGAAGCAGCTCATCCTGCATAACAGATATCCAGTGTACATCCTTGAGTGCTTCTTTATGGTTCTTGGGCTCGACTTTGGACGTGTAGCAAAGATGGCTAACAACGTTCTCTAGCTGGGCACGAGTCTTGACCCCTAGAGTGGGATCACCAACAATGGCAGAAGGATCATGACTCTTGCGAACCTAAGCAGGTGTGTCCCCTAGCACAAGAGTAGGGACCACAGAGTGTGGGTGGGGGACAAGTGGATCACTGTCAGATGAGTCCTCATCCTCACACTGAAGGTTAGGATCAATAACCGTCGGAGGTTCGTCATCTTGCACGGTGACGTTTATTGATTCCATAACCTTAGAGCTCTTCAGGTTAAAAACCCGGTACGCTCTGCTATTCGATGAATATCCTAGAAATATTCCCTCGTCGCTCCGGGAGTCAAACTTTCCTAATGGCTCTCTATCCCGTAGGATGTAGCATTTATCCCAAAAACACGGAAATATGCCAGGTTGGGCTTCTTGCCAGTCCACAACTCATAAGGAGTCTGAAGTGTGTGTGGACGCAAATAAACCCTATTCACCGTGTGGCATGCAGTAGACACTGCCTCTGCCCAAAATCTCCTAGAAACTTTACGACCTAGAAGCATAGATATAGCCATCTCTTGTATTGTTCTATTCTTTCTCTCAACAATCCCATTTTGCTGAGGAGTTCTCACAGAAGAAAACTCATGTTTGATCCCGAGGCTATCACAGTAAAGGTCTACCTTTGCTTCTGTGAATTCAGTGCCATTGTCACTACGCATCCTGTTAATAGTGACACCGGGTTGATTTTGTAGGACACGACACTTGGTCGTTAAAAATTCTACAGCATCGGATTTCTCTCTCAGAAAACCTACAATGTAGTACCTGGAGAAATCATCTACCATCACGAGGATATACCTCTTACCACCTAGACTCTCAGTGCGAGTGGGAACCATAAGATCCATGTGAATCACCTCAAGAACACGAGAGGTGGTAATGGAATGCAACTTCCTATGGGGACTACGGATTTGTTTTCCCATCTGACAGGGTCCACAAACGGTTTAAGTTGACTTTCCAAGAGATGGTAAGCCACGTACTAGGTCCTTTTTAGCTAAGCGGTTGAGATCTCTAACGTTCATGTGACCTAGACATTGGTGCCACAGATCCATAGGAGTGATCGCGATGCTGTTGCAGACAAGTGAGGATGTGGGCTCAGTTCCATAGCAATTATCCTCGGTCCTCACCCCTTGCATCAAAAGTTTATCGGCTTAATTGTAGACTTTACACGCGTCCCGATCAAACTTTACTGCAAAGTCAGTGTCGCACAGCTGGCTAATGCTGAGAAGGTTTTCTGTCAAACCTTTGACGTACAAAACATTTTCTAGCTTAAGGAATCCAGGTAACTCGACAGTACCATGTCCTATAATGCTAGACTTGCTCCCATCTCCAAAGGTGACTCTGTCATCCTGATATTCCTCAAGAGTCGTAAAAAATGAGGCATCACCTGTCATATGTCTGGAGCACCCACTATCAAAATACCACTGTGAGGTATTATGTGCTTTGAGAGAAACATGAAAAACAAAAGCCTTTTTTATCTTTCTTAGGTACCCAAGTCGAGATGACCTTTTGTTTGCCTTTGTTGTTATTGGTTTTAGCTGGAATGTGAGATGCATTTACTAACAGCAAAGACATCCGTCGGAATTCTTCCATTAAACTCTGGGACGTGGCAGCTAAGAACTCAATTTGCTCTCTCAGACTCGAAAACTCATCAGTATGACATGGTGGAGCATTAGTACGTCGTGTCCGACCCATGTTATCACAAAACTCACTAAGGTGGCCTTTTCTTTTGCAATAAGTACAAAAGGACACAGTCAAAGGCGGACCTTGGTTTGCCTTTCTTGGTCGAACTCTCCTTCGAGGTTTTTGACGGTGGCCATAAGGAGTCGTAGTAAACTCAGGAACTGGTCCAGGTGCAATTTGGGACGTGGAGGCACCATCATAACCAATTCCTTACCGATCACCAAAACCTAAAGCGGGGCCGAGGAGCATCTTTCCCATCTTCCCAGATCTATCCTCGATTTGTACCTTGATTTCTCGTGCTTTCTCAAGATCATGAGTCAGCTGGGCAACCAGGGCTTCAAGTTTCTTCCGAGTCTCCACGGAGGAATGGAGCTGACTCGTAAGACTAGCCACTTGTTTAGTCAAGTCCCCTCTCTCTTTCTCTAAAACACTCTCTCTCTCTCTAAACAAACTCTCTTTCTCGACACAGGCAGATTCTCTCTCTCTCAGGGCGGTGAAGGTGGAGGACTCTCTCTCTCTTGCCTTTCTTAAATCTTCCTCTAAGCTGGTGATCTTAAGAACTAGCGCTTTGTTACGTTTTTTATTTTTAAAAGACTCAGAATATAACTCAGCGTAGGCGCGTTGAATATCACTCTCGCTCTCACTTGAGTCATCCTCCCCCTCACTCACATCGATCTCACTATCGATGTGTCCCTATGAAGCATCATCCTCATCGTCATGAAGAGAACTAGGAGTGCTCACTTGACTGGCCATGAATGCGGTGAAGTTACACTCATGCGGTGACTCATCTCCTGAATCCACTGTCTCGACCTCACTGTCGTCGTTAAGGGTAGCATTAAGGACAACTTTCCCTTTCTCTCTGTTAAGACGAGTGGCACACTCAAAGGCTCTAGGACCCCTACCATCGCACTCAAAGCATCTCTCACTATCTTTCTTAGGAGGATCTTTAAAAACTTTTTCATTTTTCTTTTCAAACTTATTTTTTTCAAATTTCTTTTTATCTTTAAAATTGCCATTTTTCTTAAATTTGAGAATCCTCTTGAAATTTTTTGCAAAAAGAGACAAATCATCTAAGTTAAAATCACACTCAGAATCTGACGTGTCAGTCTCTCTCTTTCTAGATGACTCTACCCTCTTTCTAGCCGACCCCTCACTCCTCTCTTGGGCATTAAGTGCAATTCCCTTATCTTTAGAATCAGCCGTTTTAGGGAACATATCAATTTCATATGTTTGCAAATCTCCTACAAGTTCTTCCAATTTTAGCGTATTTAAATTACCTATAGAATTTAGCACAGTGACTTTAGGGATAAAACGCTTAGGTAAAGAACGAAGAATATTTTTAACAACTCTAGCATTAGGAATATGTTCACCAAGATTCAAGCTAGTATTCACAATGTCAGAAAGTCTAGCATAAAATTCATCAAAGCATTCAGATTCATGCATGGTGATGGTTTCAAATTGAGTTGTTAAATTTTGCAATTTAGACTCTTTCACAGCATTTGTTCCTTCATGGGTGAGTTGTAAAACATCCCATGCCTCTTTTGACGTGGTGCACGTCATTATTCATTTGAACTCATCAGGTGTGACAGACCCAAAAATAGCACTTAGACCCTTAGAATTAAAAGATGATCATTTAAATTCTTCTTCAGTCCAAGAAGTGACAGGTTTCAAGTTGATCACATTATCAACAGTCACGGAGGGAGGTGTCCACCCTCTTTCAACCAAAATCCAGACACGCTCATCAATGGCTTTTAATGCAGATCTCATACGGGCTTTCCAATAGGCATAGTTTGTCCCGTCAAAAATTGACATTTTATTATATAACTTCTCCATTTGAACACGCACTTTTTCAAAAATCAATTTTTTCAGAAAATTGATATCTTAGAAAAATTTTGCGAAAAATAGGAATACGCGATAGATTAACGTAACCTGCTCTGATACCAATTTGAGAGAGTATGCGCTTGCATTCAAATGAGAAAATTATATATCAAACACCTTTTAACTCAAACAAACCCTAAACATGCAACTAGGTGTGATTTAATCAAGAAGTAGATCATGAAGATTAATCAAACACACACAATTAAGGAAAAATCCCCCAAAGGGGCAAAACCATTTATTTTCATTATACTATTGTAACTGTACAATTTCAGATTATAATGAAAATACAAGTGACTAAGAATTACCCTCAGGTGTCGAATTCTGTAGTCGGCGGCTGGAGTTATCCCTTTCCAGTAGGGCTGCAATGAAAAAGAAGAACGGTCTTCTCCACAATGGTATGAATAGCAAAACTGCGTTCCTCGGTTGCAGAGTGATTCACAAGTGTTTGGAAATTTGTGTGAATAAAAAACCTAGAGTCTTGGTACTCAATAGGTGAAGACTTAGAAGTTTTTGTACTCTGAAAATCGTGTGTAGAAGTCTTGAAAAACCACTTTCCATAGTTGGTTTATAAAATAAGTCCTGGGCCTGAAAAATCTCTGCACGATCTGTTTGTGTTTATCCCAGGCGGACCGGTCTGGGTCTGAGGCGGATCGGTCCGGGTAGGCGGATCGATTCTTTTTATATTTGGCATCTTCGGTTCGCAATCGATCCGGGGTATACTGGCTTTTAGCAGGCGGACCGGTCTGGGTCTGAGGCGGACCGATCCGCAGGCGGATCGATTATTTTATTCTGGGCGGACCAGTCCGTCCTGTCAGACTTTGATTCCTCTTCTTCTTTTGATATTTGGATCCGTTGATGATTGTATGAATCTTGAATTTCTTCAACGGTGTAACGGCGTGCGACATAACAAATTGATAATGGACAAAAATGTCCTTACACCACTTCTTTTCAAAAAATACTAAAAACGTTTTTTCTCTTCTTTTCGAAATAACCAAAAAAATTCTCCATCATTATTTCAAAAATAAATTTGAACCATTTTCCCTCTCAGGTCAATCGCATACCCGATTTAGTCTTGGCTCCCTATTGTCTTGGGTCTTCCAACAAATTGCCCCTAGCTCCACCAGTTCTTCTGCTACCTCATCCGAGTTTGGGATTTACCTTCACGAGATCTTCATGGAGAATGTCGACCAATCACTAAATTTGTATCCCGATCTGATGACCATCTTAGCCCAGTTCAATGCCAATATTGACAACCTTCAAGTTGAGGTCCATGAGATATAATGTCACTGAGGTTTTCTTTCCTTGTGCCATAGTTCCAACCACTCTCGAGCCTGTTTGGGTCCAAGAAGATTATCAACGTGCACCACATACCCTGCTTGCCAATGGGTCACCGCTAGCCCGGCTCCCTATTTCGAACCTTATCCAGCTAGGGGCTAACTTGCCAGTACCCATAGATCCTAAGGAAAAGGAACTGAATAAGGTCAAGGAAGAACTCATTCTATTTTCAAAGAAGTTTAACTAAGCCAATATATTAGGGAACTACATATACTACACCCATATGTCTCCCTATCCCAAAGCTAGACTGCCAGAGAAGTTCAAGATGTTGGAAATCGAGAAGTTCAGGGGAAGCAGACCCCTAATTGTTCACCTTCGAAACTATCATCGAGCCATGACTCCCCTTGGTGCCTCTGAATAGATAATGGCCTAGTTATTCCTACAGACCTTGAAATAAATCATAGTTTGTTGGTTTCTATCCCTCGAAAAATCCAAAATCCGTTGGTAGGAGGATATCATTCGAGAATTAATGCCACGGTACAAGTACAATGAGGATATAGAGGTTATGCACCGAGACCTAGAGCTTATTAAGAAGAATACTAGGGAAATAGTTAGTAGATTCATAGGAAAGTGGAGAGAGAAACTTGTTACCATGACCAACAAACTCTCTAAGGAAGAACAAGTCAGTATCGTGAAAAAGAGTTTTTTGTCACATATCCGAGCGTCCATGGGAGGATAGTATTACCCAAACTTCCAAGACCTTAGAGAGGATAGAGTAGAAATTAAGGAAGCCATTAACAAAGTTGAATCTGACCCGAAGAAACTAACCGGACAGTTCACTCCCCGCAAATATAAAAAGCCCACTAGTTCTACAGTCTCAACCATCAACAACATTTACCAACCTACTAACTCTTAGGCACCAGAAAGTCACCCCAACCCTACCAAGAAAGAGAACACTGAGCTTCATGCTACCCTATCAAAATTCTACGAGGCCCTGCTGAGCTGAAACCTCACCAAACACTTGGACCCTCATCCACTACCGAATTCACACTCTACAAATTTCAAAGGTGATGCCCATTGTGATTTCAATCAGTTTTTCGGCCATACTAGCAACAAATGCTTCCACCTTTAAAATGTGAATCAAGGTTTAATTGACCGGGTATCATCACCCGACTAGCCAAACCCAGCACCACTCATAACCCACTTTCAACCTATGCAAATGCCAAATTTTGAAAATATGAGCCAGAATTTGATCCATCTACTCAAATTGTGCCCAGTGGCACCCATTATACCCGTAATCTCACCCAAACAACTTAAAGTTCCTTGTATTTTCTCCTACACCCTACCAGCTTCACCGACCAATCTTTATCACTCCTCAAAGGGGCTTATAACGTTGTTCGTACCCGATTTAATGGGAAGGATATGTAGTTACCTGCTGTATTGAACCAACTCTTGGAGTTTGGGCTAAAATTTCCCATAGAGGTGATTATCGATTATCGCAAATTTAGTGTCTTGTTCATAGATCTCAAAAATGGGCTCAGGGGTCAGATGATTGGGTGGTACCCATCGATGAAATAAGTCTAGATGATGTAGTGTAGATTATGGTTGATGCATTTCGACAGACATATGAAATTTAAAGTATTGATGAGATACTTACTGCTTTAAAGTTTCAGGGATGGTTGGCCCCTTCACTCCTGCACCTCTCCATTGAATGAGAAGATATACATAAGAAAGTTGTTGAGGTTATTGAATGCATTGATTTCTATGGGCAAGAGGACAGAGTCGTCATTGAATGGTTAGAAGAATTTAATATTTCAAATAACGAGACCAATCAGGAAGACACCAGTCTAGTAGCCAGTTTGTAGGATGATATCCTTCGAAGATCTATTGGGGGAAATCAACAAGGTAGACATTTAACCAGAAATAGATAAAGACAAGGGGTTCTTGTTCTTTCCCACATCAGTAAATCACATAACCAGATCAGGGAGATACTACAAAGACCTGGTTCCTCATGTGATCGAGACAGATAAGGGAAAGGGAGTTGTCGAACAACTTCCCTTGCTAAATATAACCATCGAATAAAGCAAAGTTCTTAACCATCTCAAGAAAACCCAAGCCAACATCACCTTAAGGGGATTTTCATGTACTCCTAACTATACTAAAATTCTCTGATAAGAGTAGTTATGAGGCCTACAATCTCTCCTTTCACTACTCCTGAATAAGTAGTGAACATGGTTGGGTCCTTAGCCTCTTCTAGACTCCTCTCCTTTTTCGAAGCAGAGATATCAAAAATTGGCCCTGACCATAATTATGCCCTCAATATATCAGTTGAAGAGTTGGGAAAGATAGTACCACTCTCACTAATTGATAATGGATTTGAGCTCAACATTTTCCTTCTGAGAACCTTCAATTACTTCGGCTTGAAAGTTAGTGATCTTACTCCCACTTTTGCCACCATGCATGCTTTTGATAATGCCCATCGCGAGGTAATAGGTTCTATAATACTCATAATAGGGGTTATCCCTATCAATAATGTCACTGAGTTCCAGTTTATTAACATACTTGCATATTTTAACCTTTTTCTCGGCCGTCCATGGCTCTACAGTATCAGAGGGGTACCATATTCTCTTCATCAGAAACTAAAATTCTTCATTAATTCCCAAGTTTTCTATATCTTGGGGGATGATGAAAATTTAGACAATACCAGTACTAGTAATCTAACATTATAGATCCAGCATGGGATGAATGGCATGCTCCTCTCTAGCTTCATAGTTAACCCACTTTCCCTTCTAGCGAGATATAGTTTCAAATATAGGGTATATTCAAAACATAACCCTTATAAAAATATCAACGTGATTCAGATGTTCAAGAACATACATTTCATGCCCGAAATGGGGCTATAGTGATGTCATCAAGGGATCCTTGAGCCCATAGTCTTGAAGGAAGCTTTTCCCTAATGTGGCATGAGCTACCAACCCTCACAAGAAGCACTCAAAGCCCTCCGATGGACACGATCGAAAAGAAGCTTAGAAGAAAAAAGGATTATTTTGAGAGACTCTGTGAATGGAAGGTTTATCAAAGAAGGTGAAAATTTCCCTTCCTTTAGCTTCCCCGAACCATGGTATGACCACATTAATAAGAATATGAAATCGGGGATGGAAATCTTCTTTCAATACAACAATTCTCGGGTCACATATTGCTAGCATGAAATTCAACCTCTCACTGAAAAATCTGTAACAGTTACCGAGGATTTGAGGAATGTGATTCTGAAGATTCATTTAACCTGCAAACACTGGGGTTGAGTCTCTACATTATCCGTTCAAATGTTACACCGTCAGATCGATCTACTCAGATCAAAGGTACTGACATGCCTCTCTTTAACTGGAATGTCGTGTCTGTCCAACCTGCCCAGACTCAAGCTGACCTTGAAGTCTACCCTATCCAAACCACTTCATCCGATGTTATTCCCTTTTCTTATATCAATGTAACTGATACCTCTTTTGATTAGGTTCTCAATGTTATTTTTCCGGAGAATGAAATAAATGAATATTTCGAGTATCTTGTTGTGCCTTATATTAATTATCTTGATTCTAATGAAACTCTTGATGATGATTCTTGCAAATGAAAAATTCTTAACTGATCTTAATAAGGGGAATAATAAAAAACATAACCGCATTCAAATTAAAGATGATAAAATTGTTATTACTAATTTTATTTCTAGTAGCCATCAGCGCGAGATTAGGATAGGGTTCACCTTTAACGAGAATGAGCGTGTGCAATTCAAGATCTATTAAAGGAATTTGTGGACATGTTTGCATGGTCCTACTATGACATTCCCGGTATTGACCCAGAAATAACTCAACACGAGATCCCAATATTCCCAAAATGCAAGCCAATAAAAAAACTATGGAAGTTTTGCACCGAAAGGTCACTCAAAGTAAAAAAAGAAGTGGTCAAGCAACTAAACGTATGTTTCATCCGCGTCGTCGAATATCCTACATGACTCACCAAAATTGTCCATGTGAAGAAGTCAGGAGGGAAAGTCCGCATGTGCGTTGATTATCGGGACTTGAATAAATCAGCTCGAATCTCGATTACCCATTACCCAATATCGACATGATTGTGGATAACACGGCTGGTCTCGCCCTCAATTACTTATCGATGGATTTGCTGGATATAACAGATCAAGATTAACCCTCACCATTTAGAGAAAATATCCTTTGTCATTCCATAGGCAATCTTCTGCTACACTATCACGTCATTCAGATGGGCTACCTACCAAAGGACTGTTACAACTATCATGTATGACCTTATTCACAAAGAGGTCGAGGTCTATGTAGATGACATGATCATCAAATCTAAGACTCGAGATGTTATATTTCCTCCCTTTAAAAGTTTTTTGAATGACTACAAAAATACAAAATGTGGATGAACCCACAAAAAATGCATTTTCGGCAACACAAAAGGAAAAATCTTGGGATTCATGGTCAGTGAGAAGGAAATCGAAGAAAACCCTTCCAAGATGCAGTCCATATATGATATGACACCACTACGGACATAGAAGGGGGTCTGAGGATTCCTAAAAATATTACAGTAATCAACTAGTTCATCAGCGAGCTAATTTCTATATGTAATCCCATTTTGAAGCTTCTCCAGAAAGATTCTAACAAATTCTGAAATGAGGCCTGCTAAGAAGCCTTTGACCGAATCAAGCGTTACCTTACCCGACCTCCAATGCTTATGCCTCTACAACAAAGTCTCCCTCTAATCCTGCATTTGATCGTGATAGATATTGCAGTAAGCGATTTGCTAGACCAATATATTAAATAATACCGTAATGAAAGATCCATTTACTATACCAATCGTAAATTAGTCGGCTATGAAGTCAACTACATCGCTTTGGAGAAAGCATTTGCTTCCCTGGTTTGGATCACGCAGAAGTTACAACATTACATGTTTCCTTTCCCTATCAGACTTGTGTCCCATATGGATCCCATCAAGTCCTTGCTAGAAAAGCCTGTTATGTCCAACTTAATGGTCTGGTGGTTGAGGTTTCTAATCGAGTTCATTTTAGAAGAGTTAGATATTGTGTACGTTACGCAAATGGCTATAAAATGGAGAGTCATCTCCGACTTCCTTGTTGATTACCCCATAGAAGAAGCTAATGTTTGGGTCTCTGAATTTTGAGATAAAAATAGTCTTTATAAGTCTCAGGAGGATCTCTGATGGAAAATGTTCTTTGACGGAACTAGCAACATGAAAGGATACGGTATTTGTATACTTCTAATAGCCCCTAATGACTCTCATACCCCTATTTCCATCACGGTAGACTTTTTTTGAACCAAAAATATGACTAAGTATGAGTTATGCATGGTAGGCCTCAAGATCGCCCTTTAAAAGGGACTTTGACACCTAGACGTCTACGGAGACTCTACGCTTATTATTGGCTAAATCCTCAAAAATTGGAAAGTCAAAGATGAAAAACTCCTACCCTTCCACGCCCACCTTGAAGAACTGGCCACTCAGTTTAATAATGTCACCTTCCACTACTTGCGCCGAGCCAAGAATAGCCTAGATAACGCCCTTGCAACCTTGTATTGTATGGTCGACATGGCCGAGGGAATAACAATGGCCTCTTTCTTGGTTCAGAAATAACATAAGTCTATACACTGTTACCACATTGAAATAATTCTTCAGGAAGATTATGATATGGTCGGCTTATGATATTATGACATTTGGTATCTCCTCAAGCATAGTAAGTATCCCCAAGACACTAATAAGAAAGACCGTGCGACCCTTCGTAAACTGACTGTCTGGTGTATAATCTAAGATAAAGAACTATTTAAGAGAAACTTTGATAGAACCCATTTGCACTACATTACAGGGACTGATGTTGAAGAGGTGATATAGAAGATATATAGTGGGGAATGTGGGTCCCATATGAATGTTCACATGCTTGACAAAAAGATCATTCGATAAGGATCCTATGGAACCACTATGGTTTAAGATTACACTGCCTATGTTCGAAGATGCCTTAAATGCCAACACTTTGCCAATATCCAACACTTGCCTCCCCGTGAACTATGCAACATGACCTATCCTTGGCCTTTCTCCACCTTGGGGATCGACATCATAGGAAAAGTTACTCCCAAAGCTTCAAACGGTCACAAACTCAGCTTGGTCGCCATTGATTACTTCACCAAATGGGTCGTTGCTGAGTCATACGCGATGTTGAATGCTAAGAAAGTGGCTAAGTTTATTAGAAAAAACATCATCTGCCGATAGGAATTCCCCATTACCTCTTTTTCCCTCCTTCTAAAGACATCTTCCATCTTATATTCAGTTTTAATATCAAGATCATTCAACTGTTGCAACACTTTCTAGCTCGAAAGTTATAATGGGGTCGGTCGTAATTCTACCATCTTATTAAATGGTGCCTTCAGCCTTCGAAACCTATGGCGGGGGTCTAAGAATCGATAATGACCCCAATAATAATGACCCCAATAACAGAACTTCTTACCATGCTTTAATCTCATTGCCTAATGGTCTTCGTTAAAATAAGGACGAGCAAATGTACCTTTTGTTCTCTATCCTGATAACATGGCATATGCGAGAAAATCATTAATGATCCACATAAAAAATGCATACAACTGAAAGAACTCCTAACTAGATGCATCGTAAGTGCGTACACCATCATTCTACATCTCAATCAACTCATCAATTAACGGTTGTAAAAATACATCAATCTTATCTCCGGGTCCATTTGGTCCATCTATAAGTATAGATAAAATCAAATTAGGTTGTTTCATGCACAACCACAGAGCTAAATTGTAAATAATGAGGATAACAATCCATGTACTGTACTTAATTCTCATATTACCAAGCAGATTAAATCCATCAGAAGCTAACCCAAGTCTAACATTGTGATTGTCTCTCGCAAAAGATGGGTTTTGCTCATCAAATATTTTCCAAGCACGAGAGTCTGCTGGATGCCTCAAAACACCATCGTCAATCCGTTTCTCGGCATGCCATTTCATTAGAGGAGTGGTATGGGATGACCAAAATAATTTTAGCAATCTAGGTTTTAAAGGGAAATATCTTACATTCTTTAAGGATACCTTCGGGCCTTGGAAACCCACACTTGAATCATCATCTTTATATGTGTGAGGAATAACCCTTCCCTCTTGAACCAATGTAACCATAGTATCTCGAGCATTCAATTAAACGGGTTTTTCAACAACTAGCATGTCATCCCGTGAAGAATTCATACTACTTTCTACACCACTAAAAAACTCTCTGTGGAAAACCCAAACCTTATAAGTCTTATCAAAATCTTGCATCTCAAGGTGATTTCTTACCATTTGTCGGGTGTGGGATACTCGATTTTCACATCTCTTACACGGATAATAGATTTATATGGTCTCAGTGCTCTTATTTTTGTATGCATAGTTAAGAAATCCTTCAATACCGTCAATGTATTCTTTTGAACACCGATTATGTAAATTAATCCAACTCTTATCCATGATACCTAATAATGAAAAAACATATGAATCTGAACAATTTGATACATAAATTCAATCAATTCAATATCAAACTAATTAAAATAATAATAATATAACCCAAAATTTCAAACCATCAATTTTAATATCTACATCATTAAAAAGTCACATAATTAACATAAAAACTGAAGAAGGAAAGCGTGTTACGCAATTAAAAATTCACACAATCAACATATTAGTACTAATGCACAAAATCTTAAGAAATGACAGCACACAATCAACATTGTAAACATTTATGCATAAAAAAACTCAACCAACATACCCATTTTCATCCCCGCTTGAATCAATACGTTCATCTTCTCCTTTGTATGACATTTACTTTTCTTACTTTTAGCACGATCTCGCATTGCCGAATACAATTTATGGACTCCCAATTCTTTCAATTTTGATCTACTCTCTTCTATGTTCTTCAACCTCTGCCTCTCGTACTCCTTCAATGTCTTCAATGTTACCAACATTTTATGATAAAAGGTATGTAATTAGAGAAGGCTGAGAGGGAATGAAAAGTCAAGTTTATCTTTTTAGATTTTTTAAAGATCGTGACATTACGTTTTGTGTGTACTAATTTTTTGTGTAAACTACAATTTTAATTAATGCTTGATTTCGGGTACCACCTCATATGTTGGAGCTTGTTTCCCAATACTTAAGGTCCGTTTGATTGGCGTTGAATTGTTTTCGATGAAAAATACTAATTTTAGTTCATTTATTACTTTTGAGGAGCTTGATTTCATATGCATTCTATTAAAACACTACTCATAAATATGAACAGTGTTCTATGTTTTTTTTATCATTTTTCACGAAAAATAATTCTCACCCACTATCAAAAGAATTGATTTCCATAGAAATTTTAAAAAAGTAAAACCAAATGACTCTTATCTTTTCCACACATTTTCCCACCTCTAATAAAAATGAACTATTTCTCAACCATTTTCCAACTTTGTAATCAAACACAACCTTAGTGATTTAAATGTTAAAGATTTAGCATTTGATATGGTATTGGATGTAACCAACAAAAATATGGTAATGGATAACATTGGTGAGTTTTTCAACTGTGATGCATAGTTGAATTAATTTGGGTCCATCACATATATCACAAAATAAAATCTTAATCGAATAGTAAATCAAATCAATGGCATTAACGTCTTGCACATGTCATGAATTAATTAATACAAACAATCATATCAATAATTCTTACTAAAATTCGCAAAAACAAGTACACAAATATTTTCATAAACTAATCTTAAAAATATACTACAACAACTAATTGTCAATCTGGGTTTTCAATTGGCTCACCCTCAACCTCCTATCACCACTACAAATCAACAAAAATAATCAAAAATTGCACCCAACGCGGATCTATATGAACTCGAGTAATAATAAAAGACGACTTAGGCTTTTAGTCCCACTTTTTGAAGATAATTTTGTCTCCGATCCCAGATATATTATTTTTTGTTATAAGTCCTGCTAAAATTGAATGTGGGAACTAAAATGTATCTTAACAATATGCAGTTACACACAAATGGCAGCCCACGTTTTTGTGGAAGGGCAGTTATAACCATTAATAACTGCAAAATATGATTGATTATAAAGATAAAATCATGTGGGATTAGTTCTAACAAAACATTCTTAAATGGTTTAGACCCAAAATATCTAATAAAAAACATATATGAAACATTCTTACTTAGGGCGATGGCGATGGAGGGTGACTAGGGCGGGGCGTCTAGGGTCGGGGACGGGGCTAGGTCCAGAGTGTTGAGGCGAGGGTTGTTTTGTACGGCAGGTGAAGAAGAGGAGAAGAAGTGGGGGAACCAAAATTCTTTGTCTCTTTTTTTTACTCAGGCTTGGAAGAAGCGGAAAGGTAAAATCTGGTGAGCGGGAATTGAATTTTTTTTAGGTTGTCTCATAAATTATATCTTTTGTGACGGCTATTAATTGCAGTCTCTTTAAATAATACTTTTTGAGAAGGGGAATAAAAGATGTCTTAAAAAGAGTAATTTTTAAGACGGGTAATTTTAGCCGTCTCAAAAGATTAGTTTTAGAGAACGAAATTTCAACTGTCTCAAAAGCTTCCGTATTAAAAAGTACTTTTTTTTGTAATGAGTCTGATGACTAAAGTGGAATAACCACAAACGGTCTTGATTGGTTTTTGACTGTCGTAAGAGTTATGTCTCCAGGAACCGAGATTTGAAGGACAGATAAGAGTGGTCAGATGTTCATATGGTTTCTCTTAGGATGGGAGTTTTGTGTTTAGATGAATACGAGAAGTTGGCACGTAGTGATGTGCGGCCTTCCAATAATATTGAGATAATAGGGCCAATAATGTATAGGCTCCTCTTATTCAAATGTAATTGGTAGGAGCACAATGTGATGTGCCGTTATTGAGATGTGACCTTATAACTGATGAAGAATGTCAGTATCAAGAGAGTTAAACAAGCTTGCTATGAAGCTGGTACTATAGTGATCGAGCCTTACTTTGAAGTGGTTTTGAGAACTGGAGGATATAGTATTGTAAGATCCTCAGTCTTAGTAGCGGATGTATCTGAATTTCAGAACAAAATTCCGTTATTAGGGAGGAAGTATGTAATACCCCGTATTTTTGAAAGATTTTATTTTAATGATGGGATTAGGATAAATTTATTTAAATGGGGAAATTTATTTATAATTAAACCGAATTAAATTAAATAATTACTAGCGTGACGAGAGTTAGTATTTATTGGTGATAATTATGTTAAATTTTACTTAATGATTAATGTAATGTATGATTATGTAAATATTAAAGTTGTCGTGAGTGAAAAATACGACATTTATGGAAATTAAGTCGAGATGCGCGTGTCAGTCGTGTCGGAACTAAATTAATGGAACAAAAATTAAAATATTTATAAGTCGCTCATATGGTCGTTTTGAGTGTGTTGTTGTGTTCGAAAGAGTCGAAATAGTCTTAAAATTCTACTCGGGGTCTTAGTTTGGGATCCGGGATAGTTTTAGGCCGAACCGACCTCCCAGAGGGACATTTTGGTCAATTGTATTTTTGGGGTAAAATGAAGGACGAAAATTAGAGAAATAAAAATGTCTCCCACGTGGTTTAGATTAGGTTATATTCCATGATAAGGAGTGACACACGGAGAGAGGCCAAAAAGAGAGAAAGAGGAAGAGAAGTCTAGGGAAGAGCCACCACGAGGGCACTTTTTCCACCACCGAGACCACCATCGCGTAGATCAGAGAATGAGGGTTGCAACCATACCAACACCACCAAAGGATCTGACCATCTTTCGTAAGGCAAGTGTTTAAATCTTGATATTTTAGCATTAAACGTGTTGATGTTAGTGTAGGTAATGAAACCCCTTGAATTGCATGTAAATTGATGAGAAATTTATGATTAAAGGATATATTGGGGATTAATTATCATAGAGATGAATTCTCCATGTAATTAGATGAATAACCACGAATTTATGATTATAATTGATGATTAAAATCAGGGATTAGAAGGTTTAATTTGAAACTTTATGCATCAGGATTTTATGAAACTGAAATTGGGGATTTTGGATTTAAGGGTTAATTAATCATGAATTGATGCTTTTAAAATGTTAGAAATCATTCTTTTATATGAAAAAGTGAATTTGAATTGAATGGAGGGAGGGAGTTGGGGATTTATTTATAGAGGTTTTAGGGTTATTTATGGGTGAAAAACGTAGTAGGTGCAGGTTGGGGATAGAACTGCTCAATCTCGTTCAAATGAGATATAGTCTGGTTCGAACGAGAACCAATGTCATGCGATGAGTTGTTCCAATGACCTGCTATCTTTTTCAAATGAGGTTGCTTCTGGTTCGAACGACGATTCCAGTTTCTGGGAAATTTCTTATGTTTCAAACCCTGGGTAGCATGTTTATTTAAAGTGATGTTTAGCAGTATAATTGAGATTCAGGTTAGAACAGAATTAGTGGTTAATATAATAGGTATGATGCTTTATGATAATTGGAGCGACGAGCTATCCCTAAAAGTTATGAACGAGAGAGTATTCGTAATCTAGTATGTGTAATGTAAGTAGTAATGAGAGAAATTCTAAGTATAAATTAAATATTCAGGTTGTGTGTATACCTAATGACTTGATAGGTTGCATGAATGACTATAATGATATTGATTATATGTATGGCATACCTACTATACTTGCTATAACAGGAGATTGTGAAAGGGGACAAACCTATCTTGAGGAGCCTTCGAGGGGATATTTTACTGGTACCTTCCGAGCATGGAACCTAAGTATGGGCTATCTAAGAATGATAGTGTTGACGGTCATATGGGTGCGTAGGTATGTGTGTAGCCCATAGGCTTGGAACCATGTTTGCCACCAATATGTGTGATTTGTGAATTTATGGTTCGTTGAAGATTCCGAACGCATTGTCCTTATTCAGTGCGAGATGTACCGGGACTTGATAGAAGACTATGAGGTCACAGTAGCTCAGTCTAGAGGTTCCCTTTTAGTATATATAATATATAGTGATGTATATATATATATATATATATATATATATATATTACTTTTCGTGTGAAAGTATGTGGATAATAAATATAATGGAAATTCCTGAAGAACATAAGTAAGTGAACACTTAATGTGATTTATAAATACTCCCCAAAATTAAAATAATAGTCGTGAAAACATATATCAGGGTTTCGCATGGAAAATACGGGTTGGTATTGTGGGTAGTAATTGGAAGAATTATGTATACAAGTTAGTTAGTCATAATAGAATAATTAGAATGGGTTTAGAGGTGCGTTAGGCGTGCACATTAGTTTAGAGATGAGAATCTCAAGTGAGTGCTCAAAAATCTAGCATGTGCATAATATTTTGCTTTTCTTCAATATTTAAATACTTGCTAAAAAATTTAAATATTTTACACTCGGGATCTGACCCGTCTCTTGCAAATCTCTTTTCTTTTGTCAAATTATTTTAGGTGCCCACCCACAGGGACATCAAGCATAGGAGTTCCATTCATTTGACGCGTTGTAGCTGTTGTGAAAGTTATAGAATCTCGGTAGTAGATGTCTCCATGATTATCATTTCTTCATCTTGAGTTATTTTCTTCTATTAGGGCATATTGCCCTTTTCTATTTAGACAGTAAGAGATTATGGATTTATTATTTACTCATTTCAGCTATTAGATTATTGTATTCGGTACTTAGGCTGGAAGTGTTTACTCCAGTCGCATTTATTATTTCAGTTTTTTCCTTTCATATGAGTTTGGTTTGGATGGTCAATGTTTAATTACTTATTAATTTGGTTTTATATTAATTAAAAGATAAAATTTTGACATCAAACTTTTTCTAAATATTAGGTGATTAGTATTTTTAATAAAAGTTTACGATAGTGATGCGTATTCTAAACCAACTGGATATTTTGATTTAATTTAATAAATGACTGATCACCCAGTATTTATTTAGGTGGGGTGTCTCAGCCACTATGGCCATCTCGAGGTTGGGGGGGTTGTGCGGGATTGTGTCCTTTATCGGGGCGCTTGAACGTCGTCGATATGGGGTTATATGTAGAATTAGATTTTCCAACCTATTTTGTACAAAAAAGGCAAATGAAGTGTTTTCGACTCGAGAGAACGGCACCAAGGACAATATTGATGCTGGCGAAACCAAGTAGTTCGAATATCCGGGGAGTAAGTTACGAAATGGAAAGGTGTTAGGCACCCATATCCCCTTTAGATCTCTCATGGGCATGTGTTAATCTTGTCCTGTAGAACTCTATGATTTGTGTGCTTATGTGCATAATATAAGCGGAGAATGCAATCGCTTGACTCGCGTCATGGATAAAGGAGGAGCGAGGTCATCGTTAGCAGTGTTACCAAAACAATAAAAAATATATATAATCTAAGTGTTTGTCGATTCACAAGTCTTTATGAAGGAACGGTTGCGTATATCGGACAAGACACATACAAACAAGTATATAGAATTTGTATAAATAAAATAATAAATATATGTGAGAGGACTTGAGTCGAGGGATTTACACAAGACGCATAATTAGCCCGGAGGCATCAAAGTCCACGTTGTTCAAAGATAATACGAGGTGGATCTTAACCTATAGATCCAGTGGGGGACTTTATTTATGTGTGTGTGTAGAAAAAATTATTTTAGTGTGATGAGAAATCCCCTTTTTGAAATTTACAAGTGAACCCTTTTTTTCTAGTTTTTGTGTTTTTCTATGGAAATAAACTATGTGCGAATAATAATAATAAAAAGTTTGGAATTAAGATGTGCAATGTAATGAAGTAAAGTACTAAAGAGAAAACGATGTAACTAATGCAAAATTACAACAATTTAAAGATAAAAAGGAAGAAATGGACCTACTTATGAAGACTTAAAGTAGATCTTTCTTGTAAATGCACTGATCTCAAGATGAGGCGGGTGGAAATTTTCTCAAAAGAGTATAAAAATGATGGAAAGAATGTGAGATATGGGATTTTTAGGAAAGAACAACTCGAAATTCGACGGAATTCTCTCTGAATTCCTGAGAGGGATGCTTAGGGGTTTTGAGGCGTGCCTCTCAAAGTGAGGTCATGGACTCTATTTATAGGGACATGGGGGTTATCGATCAGCATGGTCCTATACCTACCTATCAGCATAGAACCCTAGACACATTGTCGATAGGCCGGGTCCTGGGGTTGCCAATTGGCAGTCTGAGGTAGTTTTTCGAAAAACCGATCATAAAATGCGAATCGTAAGTCAGAATCGCGCATGGGGTGGACCATTGGAAAATGGTATTCAGAGACCTTGAATAATACATTAACCCACTCCTAGGTTTGGGAGTTGACGAAGTCAAACGAGGCCCGAAAGCACCCGTTTATAATTGGACAGAAAATTTCTAAAGAAAAATGGATCGTTTGTCCGAACCGTAAGGCCGATTCGTGCACAGAATGGACCGTTGGAAATAGTATTCAGTTCCCTTCAAATATTCATTCTCAATCGGTTCGAAGAATTTACCATGGTCAAACGGGGCCCGAAAGCGCTCGGTGACCCTTAGGAATAAAATGGGTCGTTCATCCGTACCGTAAGGTGGATTTGCGCACAAAATGGCAGTTGAAAATGGTATTTATAGGCCTTCAAAGATTCATCCAGTCTCGTTCGACCTGAAGAGTTGATAAGAGTCAAACAGAGCCCGAGAGTATCCGGTGGCCTCTGAATCAGTTTTGGGGGTAAACTAATCGTTCGTTCAAACCATAAGGCTGATTCACACAGGGAGTGGACTGTTGAAAAGATAATTCAGAGCCCTTCAAAGATCCATGAGCTTCTTCTCGTGCAAGGAAGTTGATCGGTGTAAAAACGGGGCTCGGGAGCACCCGGTGGCTTTTATATAAGTTTTTAATAGTAAAACGGGTTGTTCGTCTGAATCATAAGACCGATTCGCGCATGGAGTGGACCGTTGGAAAGTGAATTCAGAGCCCTTCAAAGATTCATCGATCTTTTGCTTCGACGAGAAAGTTAATCGGAGTCAAATGGGGCTCGGGAGCTCCCGGTGGCCTCTAAAAAATTGAGCCAGTATAAGTGAAAAGCTCCGTGAGCATTTATTATCCTGCGCATTAAATTTTTTTGTTCAAAAGAGTCTGTACAAATTGAAAAAGAGCAATTCTAGGGGTACCACCTACAAATCGCCTGTAGACCGCATTTTGCCTTTTGCCATTTGCCTTTTGCTTTTTTTTTTTTAATTCTTTTGTTGATATAAAAAAGGTTGTTTATATAAAAAAAAAGCAGCTTTTTAGTTTAAAAAAAATAGTTTTCCTATTAATATGAAAAAAAGTTTTTTTTTAATTAAAATAAAAAATCTTTTAATTAAAATTAAAAAAATATTTTTTTAAATGTTGTTTATTTTTTATTTATGAAAAAAAATAGTTTTTCAATTTTAATTAAAAAAAACTGTTTAATTTGATGTTTTAGATTCACGATTGATTAGTGTAGCTGGCGTGGATTCACACTCAACAAATGATGTGGGCTCGGAAATGTGTGTCCACGTCAGTGGCACTAATTTATCGCGATATTTTTTAAATAAAATATTGTGATTAATTAGTGTCGCTGGCGCGGACTCACATTCTCGTGATTAATTAGTGCTGCTGGCCCAACCCAAATTCAACAAATGATGTGCGCCTGGGAATGTGGGTCCGCGCCAGCGGCACTAATTAATCCCGATATTTTATTTGTAAAATATCGCGATTAATTAGTATCGCTGTCGCGAACCCACATTCAACAAATGATGTGAGTCTGGGAATGTGGGTACGCGCCAGCGGCACTTATTAATCGCGATATTTTTTAAATAAAATATCGTGATTAATTAGTGCCGCTGGTGCGGACCCACATTCAACAAATGATGTGAGTCCGAAAATATGGGTCTGCGCCAGCGACACTAATTAATCGCGATATTACGAAAAAAAAATTTAATTTTAATTTTTATAAAAAAAACAGTTTGATTTTAATTTAAAAAACTGTTTAATTTTAATTAAAAAAATATTTTTTTTATATTAATTGAAAATATCATTTTTTTAATATAAAAACTATTTTTTTAATATAAAAAACTGTTTTTATATTAAAAGTTAAAAACAAAACAGTAAAAAAAAAAGGAAGACAATGGGATCGCTGGGCGGGCGATACTATGGGGGACATAGAGAATTTCTCATTGAAAAACTCATTGAAATAATACGATAAAGTGTGTATTAAAATGTCTACATTGAATAATACGATAAAGTGTGTATTAAAATGTCTACATTGAATAATACGATAAAGTGTGTATTAAAATGTCTACATTGTCACGACACTTACGTAAATGCTTTTGTCACAATCAAACATCTTGTCTTAGAATTAGAGTATTAGACCACTCAAAATAATACAATTCAGTCAATTGTGTGTAGATTTCTACCTTTATGACTAATTAAACTACTCGATCCTGGATTTTTAGATAAAGCATTTTCATGAATATTGTGAACCGTCTCTAAATGCTTAGAACGCCATTATCACCCAATCAAATCTATTCTTATCATAATATCGTCTCCCTAAAGTTACATTCTAACATGGCATAAGATGACCATTTAGTATTGTGCAAGTACTGATTAGCATTTGGTCGGGAGCGAATTCATAGTTGGAACATGATGAATATGGTTGGCAATCACGTGGGCATGTGGAAATATATTAGAGTTGACTACGAGCTCCATTGACATGGACATCAACCACCAACCAACTTCCATCAGTTAAAACTGTAATTTCATCTTTCACATACGGGTTTCAATTTAATGCTTTGGCTTCACTTTGATCGAATGGAATAGAAATGACACCAAACCAAAAGAAAAACATGATTAGACCACTTCAACGGTACTTGTTCCTGTTTATCCAATCCAAAATTAAAACAGGTAAAATTTACTTCTTCTTTTTTTAATCCCAAAATAAACAAATATTCATATTTTTAGGTGGGAAAGATGTTGTCGTACAAGACCCTCATGCGGCAAGCGCTACCAGGAACCGCCACTCGACTAGTGGGTCCCTGGCTCAACTCCGCCACATCCCCGAACAACCTTGACTCAACCCGTTTAATATAATTCAAGTTCCAATTTGAAATGTTTATCACATAATTATCATTGTTCAAAACATGCCAGAGAATATATTACAAAATATTGGGACAATTAATGTTTAATCTCTACGAGCTGAGTACAGTTTGCACTTAGTCCACTTTTTTTTTGTATTCGAAAAGGTCTCTTGTTTATTTTTATTTGACAAATTTGTCTTTGGGTTTATGATAAGAGAAGAAAGAATACTTACAATAAAATAAAAATAATTTAATTAAGTGTTAATTAAATAATTCAAAGCGACTTTTCGTTGAACGACCCAAAAATATTTACCAAAATTAAATACATCTCATTACTTCATAAAAACCAATCTAGTTGAGAAAATGTAACTAACACTTACATAAGTTTAAAAAAAAAAAAATTTAGGTCATTGTGGAAGACTCCACTTCGTTTGGGCTCCCCCTATTTTATTGTTGCCTTTGCTTTCTTGCCTTTGACTCTCGCCCACCACTCCGATAGATTGTTTGCTTTTGCTCCCAATAATAGATTTAATGCAAAGATATGTCGTTGGGGTCTTTATTCAAATCAACTTGTTGCAGTTGCTTTATTTTTTGCGACATGAGTCTTAATCATCCTTCTACCAAATCTTTCTTGATTTGTTTTTTTCATTGCACTTGGAGTGCATCCTTTTAAAGAACGCATTGATGTGGGTGACCATCTTGACACAATATTATCATTCGAGGTGTCGACAATTGTCTTCATCATCTGTTTTGCAGTGTTGCTTCTTATTGGTTGTGGATGTTTTTACTAGGAAGAAATAAGTTCAACATCAACCCCAAAGTTCATTTTAGATATAAGGATGATGGGAACATCAAGTGAGGAGAGGTAGGTCTCAGATAGAGTTGTCAAATGGAGACACACTCGGAGAGGATGGCTCAGAGAGATCAAGGTAGGTGACGGTAGAATTGACCTTTATTTTCTTCGTCGACTGACGCAAGTAAGAAGGTCCGTCTCCACTTTGGAGTGTTCTTTGATATAACCAAAAGGTTGTTGAATTTTAAGTACTCGCAGCCTCATGAACTTATGAATATATGTACGCTATTATAGACAACACGTGAAATATGGCATCAATAGCCTTTTCGAAAAGTATAGAGTCCATTAGAAGCAACTCGCTCAAATTTTAACATAATTGCATCAGAATCCTCTGGCCCCTTTCCAAGTTTTGAACCAAACGTGAATGGGTAGTAAGTGGATCAAGACATCCTTTCACTCCCAATTCACCCGGAGGAAGAAAACTTGCCTCCACATCCCTAGCCTTTAGTGGCCATTTCCTCCACCATTCGACCCTTTGTATTCCAGCACATTAATCCCCTAACCAATCTAATGTAAAGTAATTGTGTCTACAAGGCCACCTCTTTTTGAGAGGTTACCCTATATTTTTTATGTTGGATCCTTTAATAACCTAAGGATGCCAATATAACAGACTGATGTCATTGCTAATTTAGTATCCATAAAGTGACATCTCATACCGCCCTAGTGAGGGAAAGTAATGGTTCATATATGCATATTTTCACTATTCTGACATCGAGGCATTTTGATCTCCACTAGTGAGGGATGTGATTTATGACACCACGTGTTAGAGGTTCAAACCCTATTGGCACTAGTTTATGGATGTGAGATGGAATAAAACCCCATACCATTTTGAGCAGTGGTTAAATTCGAAACAATATTGATGGGGATAATGTGGGGTATTATATAATGGTATTAGAGGAAGTACCCATCTGGAATAAGTGTGTCAATATGTTGGGTGATGGTTGATTTAATCCCAATGAGGATGTTCGGATCCCTAAAGGGGCAGAGTATAACAAACTGGTGTCATTGTTGATTTGATAGCCAGATTACATCTCACATCATCTGGACGAGGGAAAGTAATGATTCATAATATAGATTTTCACTCTTCTAACACCGATGCCTTTTCAACTCCTCTAATAAGGCATGTGGTTTATAACACCACGTGTTAGGGGTTTAAACCCCGTTGTCACCAATTTTTGGATATGAGACGGAATAAAACTCCATACCATTGTGAACGGTGGTGAGAATATCAATGGTGGTAGAGTGGGGTATTATATGACTCCTTCAAAATCATATCTTGTATGAGGGATCATATTATTGACAATTGATAGGCATACATGAATTTTATGGGAAGTCATAACTATATAAGATGTTGAGGCTTCATCAACACCATAAGGGGATTGATAAGGATGTGTTTAATTAAGCTCCCTACTAATTCAAAAAGGTGTTTAGTTGAGTTGACAAACTATTCATCGACCACTTTAGTAGCATCCATCTGCAAATGAACAATACGTACGACTAATTTAACATGGTGAAAAAGAATGAAAAATCATTAAGAGAGTTCATAAAACAGTCCCATGATGACTTATTAAATATAGACCAATTGGGCAAGCAAGTGTCTATTTTTCCCTACTTACGAGGGATGTACAATAATAATATAATTTTTTCCTCTAAAATTCCCCAACCAACATACCAAACCGAATGAGGAAGGTGGAAACACATCCACATATAATATATAGCGATAATCGACATCCTCTCCAAGAGAAAGACACAACAAAGGATAAGAAATCCAGTAATGATCGTAGAAAAATTAAACACGACTCATTGCAGTATATGACCCATTTGAGCCCTTGAATTCCTCAATCGATAATGTTTTAAAAGCGATGTCGGACACATAACTTATCAAATGTCTTGGGATACCAAAGATATGACCAACCCAAAGAAACTACAAACACTACTGTATCATCCACACAATGGACATGATAACAACAATGATATAAAGCTACGAAACAAGATATAGTCCCTAATCCAAAAGGGGCACCAAAGGAAGTTTATAAAATATTTAGATCGAAAGAGTTTTAAAGATCAATATTATGATAATGATCATGTATCCTAATAGACAAGTAACTTAATAAAAATGAATGAGGACTAAAGAAAAAAACGAGAAGCAAAAGTCGCAAACTAAATTTGTACATCTTGGAGGATTGCCCAACTCCTATTATAAAGCGTACAAGGGATAAAAAAGAGAGTTCGTAGAGATCCATAATCCCATTCCACTAAAGGACTAAGAGAAAATTTTATTTACTCCTAAGGTTTTACCCTGGTCTAATCATCTTGATCAACAATACCCTTGTATTGCGTCGCTGGGCGATTCATGATGAATGTATGGATATTGGCGAGCTTGAGTTATTACGCTTTCTTTGCTAATAGGAATTTATTAGAGAAAGTTTCAAGATAACCAGGGACTGTAAGACCCTTGATTTTCCACGCCTAGTTGATCAGGCTGAACATAGAATATAAGGAACGCTGAAATAATTTATATCATTTTCAGCATCAACAATAAATAAAACTATAGTAAAGAAAATCCATCCACAATAAAAAATCAATAAAGAACAACTAAGCTAAGATTAAAAAATCCAATAAATGAATCCACTATATAAAAAATCTTCAATATAAACGTCTTAACTGAAAAGGAGTACAATAACAACCAGCTTTGAATTAAACTCCTGAATAAAAATGACTTCTATAAAGAACCAACATCTCCTACTATAAGGATGATTGACAAAATATCTAACACTGTAAATCTCGTAGCGTATCCCTGCTAAACATGTATATAACAATAATAATATATGTGGGGGAAAAAAATTATATATTTGGGTCAGAGCTCGGAAGTAGTAAGAAATATCTCTAATAAAACAATATAAATCATGCGACTCATTTATAAAAGGCATGTAACCCGTCGACACTCACATGCAATGACTATTACACCTCCCATTTAGTGCAAGTATTACGATAGTGTCTCCACCTAAGGCATAATTATTTTAAAATTATTTATCTCTAGATTAATTAGTTAGTAACTCGTAAACGAATGTAATAGGGATGTAACTAACTACACGCGTACATAATATAACCCAATACCCAATCTTTTAATCATTTATATTCTCAGGATGTAACGTAGCATAATACTTTGTGTTAACATTTTTAATTAAATTTATTCATCAATGAATTTTATCTTATGTACACTATATGATCCCAAACTACTCCCACCCATGTCCCCAGAAAGATAAGATATACCAAATCTCACAACAAGCACACAATGTGACATAAGTCTTAAATCAAAGTGTCCATCACTGGACTAATGCCAAATAAATGTATATAAGTCTCAAAACAATCACATGAAGGCATATACCTTTGGGGAACCTTCTCGTGTTTCTATCAATAAATTTGTAAAAGTCTCTCTCCTAAATATTTAAAAATAAAGATAGAATGGGGAATAACTACCTAACATATAAAAATGGGGAATCACTACCTAACATATAAAAATGGGGAATCACTACCTAATCACACCACCGGGTAGTACCATACCCAAAAATCGACCAATGGATCATGTCACAAACCTCTCTTATCATAAGGTGTAGAAGAACTGAACACAACTAAAATATATCATCACAAAATCCCAAGACATTGTTTATATATACAATAAATCTCGCGCAGTGGATCAAGTTGTAACATATCTTACTCACAAAATGGAAACCAAGTAAACCTGTGATATTGACCTCCATAAAATATCGCGTATATATTCGAGTGTGAGATACACGGGCAATACCACTTGAATCCAAAATCCAAACTGATAAATTCACCACGAGTAATGAGTATGTTCACATAACCACATAATTTATATACAAATATACTCACTATATATAAATACGAGTAACCAATCCCCGACCATCACATTTTGAACTAAATCATGATTTTCTATCTCTTAAATACATATCAAATATATATAGTAAAAAGTAGGGTACTGCGTATTCTCAAGTGTACCCCAAAAATCATTTCAATCCCCAAACAACGAAATATTCATTATATTCTTAAATTTATTATCTCTAAAACCATATTAAATTCAACTATTATTTTATTACATCTTTAAACTGTGAGCACATGCCTATATATATAAACTCTATCTCGTAGCATACATATATGTCTTCTCATTTAATTAATAAGTTAATTGCACGACCTATGATCTCTCAAGACCTGAATCAACCCTCAAACACTTTTCTTGTTACTTTCCAAGATCAATATATATATATATATATATATATATATATATATATATATATATATATATATATATATATATATATATATATATATATATATATATATATATATACATACATACATACACACATGCCTTACCATAGTATATCGTTCCCTCACGCATTTACATAATCAAACTCAATACTAACACCAGATGGCACAAATTAGTACTGAGGTTTATATCCTCAACCTACATAATAATTCCCAACAATAACCATGTCTAATATCTCAATAACTAAGTTAAACAACCATAGAAGGAAACTCAAACTCAAACTAGGCTCCAAAAATCGAACCAAACAAGCCCCGACACAAACTTAGTAAAAATAGGAGAGGTCGATCAATAGACTCCTAAGGTTGATCAATTGATGGTTCCACATTATGGACCCTTCTTCCTCATTATGGTTTTCTCAAACCAAATCCTCTATTAAAGTTTCCCTAAGCTCCCAACCAAACTTCAATCTTACTACTGGGTCATGATCCTAAACGTATTCCAATAACTATTCAATATCAAGATCATACAAAATAAGGTTTAATACATTAAGTTCATATTTTTAAACCTAATTCATCAATAACATGGAAGAAGTCCAATCTCTACAATTTCAGATTCAATCTAAAAACTAACATGGGACTTTAACTTTATAATGAAAATAAACCCTACAACATGTCTTCTATTCCATATTTACACATTTAGAACATCCAATTTCATATGCTCTTCACAAGAATACAAGTCCTCCGTGCCTATCCAATTAATCTAACTCCTAATTAACCCATATACATAAACATGAATAAGCCTAATTAAATCAGTTCCTAAGGATGAGTTCTAATCTCAAATTAACACATGAGTCATGAATTATAAATACATTATAGATTTAAAAGTCTATTGTAAGGGATTTCTTACCTGAAATGATGACTGGTGAATCCTCCACGGGTTGATTTCGTATTCTTCCTCCTCAAAGTTCCTCCCAAGTTCTAATAATTCTCTATGGATGCTAGGGTTTGTTTCTAATATATTAAGTGATTAATCAATGAGCCTTAATTATATTAAATATCTCTAATTTTTTCACCTCTACATTAAGCCTAATTGTTTACTCCCCAATGGACCCAAAATACTGGTTGGAATAGCCCAAAACTTAGCTTAAGGGTATACTTACCTCCCGGGCCTAACTTAAGATGGCGAAAAATATGTAATCGGGTCTCCATATCACTTTAGAGTCCTCTCCAATTAGTTATACCTCTTATCTCGTGGTAAAAACTTACAACGTAAAATAAAATAACCAATTAATTATTTTGCGCGTAACCAAATATAAACTAACATAATTAATCAGACCCATTAATTAAAACTATCATATGCTTCATGAATAAATTACTTAATAATCAAGTTTAGTTATCATCTAAGTATGCAATTATTATTACTAACAATATAATAAATAATTCACATTTATTAATTTATTTCCATAATTAATAAATAATAAATAATGTCCAGAAAATACGGGGCATTACATTCTTCCTCCATAATAAAGGAATTTCGCCCCTTGGAATTAACTAAAGCATAACATTCTAATGTAAATAACAAAAATAACACAGGCTTACACACAACTTGCCCCTAGTCTATCAGCATGAGATAAAATAAAAAAAGCTCATGCATGCCTATCATAACATGCTCTGATTGGTGTGCCTATACACCTAATACTATAAGTACACACAAATCACATATATCATGTACATACATATAAGCATATAGATGAAAAACTCAACAACCATATACAAAATGTTTAGGCATAAGGTAAAGGCATCTCTATAACCCTACTAATCATGAATTGACACTTTTAAAAATTGCCCCAACTCTTGAACTAGTGGTGTGAAATTTCCTTGGTGCTTTTGCTATCACATTCCTTAGCCTTATTGGCCCTAAGTCTGGGAATATTTCCCCTTTTTATGTGTTATCCCTCCATGTAACTATTGCCCAAAGTAGTAAACAAATGTCTTAGTAGCTAACTGTTTCTTAACTTCCAACCCTTAAGAGGTTTTGTGCACGGTACATCTCAAAAGTAAAATCGAAACAAGTAACCCTCCTGATACACTACTACCTAGTTGAGTTAATTATTGGGATTTATTGGGCCAAGACCCAACACTCAACACTGCATTATCCACAAAAATTTCAACTTTGACAATTCCAACAATACTCAAAAGGCATCACAGTTTCCTCAAACATTTGATAGGGAACACTCTTTCCATCCTTAAACTCTACTAGAGTAATTAAGAACTCATATATCTTAAAATATCTAACCATTGGAATAAGGATCTACTATCACTAATAGCCCTGACAATCATCACTGATAGTACAAATATAGCACCCTACCGCGAAAGGTATACTGCACTGCATATGCTTACATGCTGCGGCCCTATAAACATAGGGCGCGACCCCTACCGAATACAGTGTGCGGCCCTCCTCATCACATGGCGCAACCCTTATCAACATGCCATGGAATTTCCCAGTACAGGGCGCGGCACCTTTGCCTCTAGTCTTGCAGGATGCGACACTCACGTTATTTGCCTTACAGGCCGCATCCCTCTCCATTACAACTCCCGAATTTATGAACGTCACATGCTCATTGCATGTGGGAATATCTCCTATAAATAGAGGACCACACCTCGAAAAAAGGGGGGATCGATTCCACACATCCTACGGCTGGTTCTACAGTACCGATTCTCTCTACACGAACTCAGCAGAGAACTTGGGGGTTGTTCATCCGCATTACAACCACCCCTCCAGCACACCGAAATCATCAATCATCATGTACTCTCCTTTATTCTCATACTTGTATGCCTCTTTAGGCATGATTATACTGTACAATACTTCACATATAATGTGAATGGAGAAACACAATGGACGTAGGCCTATTTTAGGGGCAGAACCACTCTATATTTTGTGTCCATGTCTCCTTACTTGCTTTACTTGTTTATTACGCACTTTACTCATAATTTTCTGATACGAGCACGACAAGTGGACGATTTCTCGTATCATTACTTTTGGCACCGTCTGTGGGAACAAGATATTTCAATCTTGCTGCTCTATATATATTTGAGTTCTTAAACACCTTATTCAATCCTTGAGGATCCTATGGATCATCATCTTATGGGTAGATGCTGGTTATTGAACTCTATTTTTATTTACACCCTTAAATGGGTATTTCACATATTCAGATCTATTCGCGGGTCTCCATTTTATAACCTCAGGTCTATTATACATACCGATGTGATATCATTCCATCTAAGTAGTGCGGAAAAGCATGATGGGCTTTAAGCCCCCCAAAAGGGGAATGATTAGGGAGGAATTATGTTTACTCTCTTTTTGTTGTTCTTGGCCTAGGATCTAGGGTTTATCATTAGAATTATGCCATTCTACACATCGAGAGGTTATTCTCTCATGGATAGACCGTAGTAGGCATGCTCTCCCCATGTTTTTGGAGATGAACTCAGTTTTTGGGTTTTAATTTTAGGATTGCTCCCCCTGCCTAGCAGCAGGTGCGGCAGGTAGTTTAAATACCCTCATGCCACGGCCTCAACTGGGGCAGGTGTTACAGAAGGTGAAAAACATCAAGGAATGAACTCAGGTGGTATCGAGCATGACCTTGGCTAATACCATTCAATGACCTTGGGGAATACCATTCAAAGGCCACGTTAGTGCACCTATATGCTATACTGGTTGCGGCCTCAATAACAATGTTGTGTTGCAGCGTAAATGCTGCATCCCCATTTCCTACTTGGTCACTCCAATGTTTCCGTGATTACTCACTTCTGCTAGTTTTGTCTCAGATTATATATTTTTGTAAAGACTAACAAAAGAAAAAAATGGAAGGAGAGTCCAACCAGAGCACAGAAATCAAGGATGAGATTGTGCAGCCCTACAATCAGCTCAACCACCTCTACGACAGTCATACCTCACTCCAGACCCAGGTCAACTATCTGAATCATAGGGTATTAATGCTAGAGGCCGCAACCTCACCCAATATAGGTGCGGCACCCAAGTTCATTGCTTCAACAGCCTTTACTACCGCGGCAGTTCAAGAGGATCCAACCGCGAAATCAGGCAGCAGGTTCCAAAAAAGAAGAATGGAGAAGGTAGAAAAGAAATATGGGGTCTACACTCCGTTAGCCTTCCCGATTAAAGAGATATTTGAGTTCATCAAAGAAGACAAGATGTTGAGGTGGCTATAAAAGCTGAGAGCTCCACCCCACAAGAGGAACAAGGATACTTGGTGTAGATTCCATTAAGACCATGGCCATGACACTGAGCAATGCTATGCTCTGAAGGATGAAATTGAAAGGATGATTGGGCAAGGTATGACGCGGAGGTTCCTCAAGGATGTTTAGGGGATGCAGTTTAATCTCATATACCACATGCTCATCTTTCATTCTTATCTCTTATATTCCATTTGTCTCTACTTTATAGTGATAACTCCTCTTATGCTGTTTTAAACTAAACTTTATGTTATCCTTACAAAGTCATATATATATATATATATATATATATATATATATATATATATATATGAATAGTTATAAAATCAAGTCCACTTTTATAGTGTCATATTTTGATTCTCATTTCCATGAAATGTTATCTTACAAAGACCATTTTTGCCTTAAAACAGATCCCGACCCGAGACAACATGTTATATCAGGAATGATAATATCTGAATGGGACACAATGCCCGAGAAGATGCCTGATTGTCGGAACGTTGATGATAATTGAAAGTGGTGAAAGAAAATATTGGAAGCAGTTATCCAAATTGGACTGCAACATCACTCGTAAGGGCTTCCAATGCCTGTTATTAGCTTTCGGGATGCGTCATTAGCTATAAGGGCTTCCAATGCCCGTTCTTGGATTTCGAGATGCGTCATTAAGTCGAGAGACTAGTAATATCTAGATATGGATGGATTTATATATATCCATAGCTGTGGGTGGCTTAATAACATAACCCAGCCTGGGGAGGCTTAAAAATATCTTGTATATTAGCTGTGGGTGGCTTAATAACATAACCCAGTCTGGGGAAGCTTGACAATATCCTGTATATTAGCTGTGGGTGGCTTAATAACATAACCCAACCTGGGGAGGCTTGAAAATATCCTATATATTAGCTGTGGGTGGCTTAATAACATAACCCAACCTGGGGAGGCTTGAAAATATCCCATTTACATACAGAAGGGTGATGCTAAGGAAGATGGAGGTAATATTACGTGAAAGGCAATTGAAGCACTAGAGGAAAAGCCTTAGCCTTTTCTATATGTTCCATACTGGTTATGGGATGACAAAAAACAACTCCAATGTGTAGCCCCCATTCAGGAAGGGGTTACCACTTTCAAATATGGATGCAGCCATTATCAAACGGTCGCAGCCCTATTCAAGCGGCAACACTTCCAACCATTGGCGTAAGGGGCAGGGCGGTTTTAAGGTGTCGCGACCTATATAAAAGTGCACTTATGAAAGGTCCTCCGCCCGTGTACATGAGCCATACGAATTACAGTGGCTACCTATGACACGTAATTGTGAAGGTGCCTTAGCATTACTCGAGGGTGCCGCGGTAGTTCAAGAAAAGTTCGGCCATTGAAGAAATAAGTATGCTATAGTACCGCGGACTTAATCTATTAGTTCAAGTTCATTCAATCATTTGGGAATTTTAATTACATAAGGCAGTTGTATTCAAGCCATCAGAGATGTACATAAAGCATTCATTAAAAGCATGGAAGCAAATAAAGAACAAGATGCAAAAGCTATAAGAAAATGAGGCCAAAATAATTAATACAGAAAACGTGGTCGCAGCCTTGATATTATTAGTTAAGATTACAAGCAAATGGGCCGCAGCCACTACAAAAGGCAAAATAACAAAAAGGGTACGACCACCATTAAGAGTTCACAAAATTTTTAGAATGGCGCAACCCTAAGATTCGACATCATCGGCTTCATCCCCCTCCGCGGTCGTTGATAGAAAGAACTTTTTGATGTATATTTGTTTTGTCGTTGCTTGAAAAGTCCTTCTAATGAAAACCTTAAATACCTACAAAATGTACCAAGCTCAAGCGTAAAGGTAAGTAAGGGTATCAATCCACTTCCAAGGGGGTAAGCTAGAGACAAATTCAATTGTAATACACTTTTATTTTCTTTTTGTGATTTTTCACTTTTCTAAATTTTTTTAGCTTTTTGAATATTAAAACAATAGGGTGAGGTGAGGATTTAAACTAAACTAAACTGAATGTGATATGATAATAACTAACTAGAAGATGACTAAAATGGAAAATAAAGTCTAAACTAAAAATAAGAGATAAAGTGAGGTAAATAATTGTGAAAACAATCAAGGAATGGGATTATACCACAAATTTTAGCTATTTTAATTAATTAATTGAATCAATTGAATTCTCCCAAATTAATATCAAAATTACAAATCAACTCTCATTGCAAATGTAATTTTAATAGTAAAATTTTAGAAAATTAAGTTTAATACCCCACAACTCTAGAAAAATAGATCTACACTCATTTTAATTAATCATCCGCTTGGATCGATCAATTAAAATTTATGTACATCATAAAAAATAAAAATAGATTTGAAATTCAAATTATAATACCCCACTTAAGAAACCCCTATCTCTAGTTCGAATCTAAAATAGGTATTATAACTAGAATTTCGATTTTCACTCGAAAATCATTTACCCTCTCTCAAGGCATAAATTTAAGGGTGAGGGATCAAAATTAGCATTCAAAGGGAATTTTCAAGTAATCAAACTAATTAAACTAAAATAACATCAAATAAGATTTTCCTCCCACCCCTTGAAAGGGGATTAGCCTAACATGATAGTAAACATGATGAATAAATAATCAAAGGCATATATAATAAAAGAGTAGAGAAAGAGAACAAATCTTCAACAAGTCTCCTTGAAATTGGAAATTTGAACTCTATCATCTTCCATACAATTCAATTACTCACAATTAAATCTCACCAAATCTCTAAAAAAATAAAAAATAAACTATTTACAAAATGGTGTTTATCTCTCTACAATTCTCTCTCAAAAAATTCCTATCTAAAAAGCTCTTTTAAATGGGGTCTTCCATCCTCTTTTTATAATAGGCATGGAGCTAGGGGTATTTTTAGGAATGGACATGAGTGTGCATGGAAATGGTGAGAGGAGCATGAGGTGTGAGTGTGTTGAGGTCATGTAAGTGAGGGGATTGGAATAAAATCTGATTTGATAAAAGGGGTATTTTGGGAAATGGTTAAAAGTTGGTAGTTGGGGGGTAATTTGGGTAAAGATTTAAATTGGTTAATTAGTCACATGGGGGAATTAAGTGATTTATTCTTTGGCCGGTCGCGATTTTTTATTTGGTGAAAAGGGTTTTGGTTTAAGGTGAGTCAATTGGGTCTTGCCAATGGGTTTGGACATGGGTCTTGAGAGTTGGGTCGGGTTAGAAGGGGGTCAAGGTCCATGGCTGCTGTGCTCAGCGGATTGGTCGCCTGAGTTGGAGGGTCGGAGATGCTGTTCGGGTTGGAGAGGACAAGGGAGTCGTCAGTTCGGGTCGGAACGCTAGGGGGTCCTTGCCGGTAAGGCGACAAGTTAGGGAGGATCCTTCTGGGTTCCGGTGGGTGGCCAGGAGTCGACGGGTTGGCTGACGATGGGTTCGGGTCAAGGTATAACGTCGGCGGGTATCCAGTGAGTTGGTTCACAGATTGGTATGCCGACGGGTTGGCACGGGTCAAGTTGGGTTGTTGCTGGGTGGTTTCGGGTTGCTGGTGTTGGTGGTTACCGGAGCTGTGGAATGCCGCCGGGGCGGAGGGGGTGAGGGTGGTCTTGATGAGGTGGTGTTTGGTTTGTGTGGGTTTGGAAGTTGGTTTTGTTATTTGTTGGTCATGGAGATTGTGGGTGTTGGTGAGAGGAGAGAGAAAGAGGTGTAGGAAAGAAGATGAAGGTGGGAGATATTGGATGTGGTAGGGCATAGGGGAAGAATGGTGTGGATAGGTGAGGTGTTTGTGTGTATGGGGGTATATGGGATAATGTGCGTGTGTGTTTGGACCCAATTAAAAATAATGAAAATAAAAATAACTAAAATCCTAAAAAAATAAAATTAGTAAAAACTAAAAATAAAACTTCTAATCTATAAAGTAAAACTAAAATAAAAGAAAATAAAAGAAATAAAACTAAAAACCTAAATAAAAATATAGAAACTAAAGATCTAAAAAAAAGTAATATATAATAAAACTAAAAACAAACTCCTAAAAATTAATCTTAAGAAAATAAGATAAAATAAAATAAAAACTAAAACTAAAAACTACTAAAATCAAAATCAAAATCAAATAAAATTATAAAAAGAAAATATAAAAATAGAAAATAAAAACTAGAAATCCTAAATAAATCTAAAATAAAACCAAAAAAAATAAAACGACAAAAAATAAAAAATTTAAAAATATTAAAAAGGGACAAACAAAACACACACATGGTTTAGGTATGTTTAGGGACGTTTTAGGGTAGGCTAGGGTTACGGGATAAGGGAATTAACTCCATTAAAATGTGCATTTGCCTTGATATGTAACTTTTGACACCGCAAACGGACTCTTGACCTAGGGGTATTTTTGGGAATGGACATGAGTGTGCATGAAAATGGTGAGAGGAGAATGAGGTGTGACTGTGTTGAGGTCATGTAGGTGAGGTGATTGGAATAAAATCTGATTTGATAAAAGGGGTATTTTGGGCAATGGTTAAAAGTTGGTAGTTGGGGGCATAATTTGGGTAAAGATTTAAATTGGTTAATTAGGCACATGGGGGCATTAAGTGATTTATTCTTTGGCAGGTCGTGGCTTTTTATTTGGTGAAAAGGGTTTTGGTTTAAGGTGAGTCAATTGGGTTTTGCAGATGGGTTTGGACATGGGTCTTGAGAGTTGGGTCGGGTTAGAAGGGGGTCAAGGTCCATGGCTGCTGTGCTCGGTGGATTGGTCGCCCGAGTTGGAGGGTCGGAGATGTTGTTCGGGTTAGAGAGGACGAGGGAGTCGCCGGTTCGGGTCGAAACGCCAGGGGGTCCTCGCTGGTAAGGCGACGAGTTAGGGAGGATCCATCCAGGTTCCAGTGGGTGGTCTGGGGTCGACGGGTTGCCTGACGATTGGTTTGGGTCAAGGTATAACGCCGGCGGGTATCTAGTGAGTTGGTTCGCGATTTGGTATGCCGGCAGGTTGGCACAGGTCAAGTTGGGTTGTTGCTAGGCGATTTGGGGTTGCTAGTGTTGGTGGTTTTCGGAGCTGTGGAACGCCGTCGGGGCAGAGGGGGTGAGGGTGGTCTTGATGAGGTGATGCTTGGTTTGTGTGGGTTTGGAAGTTGGTTTTGTTGTTTGTTGATTATGGAGGTTGTGGGTGTTGGTGAGAGGAGAGAGAAAGAGGTGTAGGGAAGAAGATAAAGGGGGAGGTATTGGGTGTGGTAGGGTGTAGGGGAAGAATGGTGTGGATAGGTGAGGTGTTTGTGTGTATGGGGGTATATGGGATAATGTGTGTGTGTGTGTGTGTGTGTTTTGGCCCAATTAAAAATAATGAAAATAAAAATAACTAAAATCCTAAAAAAATAAAATTAGTAAAAACTAAAAATAAAACTTCTAAGCTATAAAGTAAAACTAAAATAAAAGAAAATAAAACTAAAAACCTAAACAAAAATATAGAAACTAAAGATCTAAAAAAAGTAATATATAATAAAACTAAAAATAAACTCCTAAAAATAAATCTTAAGAAAATAAGATAAAATAAAATAAAAACTAAAACTAAATACTAATAAAATAAAATTATAAAAAGAGAATATAAAAATAGAAAATAAAAACTAGAAATCCTAAATAAATCTAAAATAAAACCTAAAATATAAAACGACAAAAAATAAAAATTTAAAAAATATTAAAAAGGGACAAACAAAACACACACAGGGTTTAGGTAGGTTTAGGGTAGGCTAGGGTTACGAGATAAGGGAATTAACTCCATTAAAACGCGCATTTGCCTTGATATATAGCTTTTGACACCGCAAACGGACGTTTGACCTACAAGATAAACATTTAAGCACATAAGACACATAAGACCCATATTGTACGTATATTCGGGATATAAAATGTACAGTTTTGGGTGCTTATCACACCACCCCCAAACATAGCGTTGCTAGTCCTCAAGCAATAAGATAGAGAGAAAGAGAAAGATAAGTTGTAATACCCCGCCCAAATATTTTATTTAATCCCCGTATAAAGTTACAATAAGACAAAAGACATGGGAACCTGGATGATTAAGACAAGTTGTATTTCTATTTTGGAGGATTGAAATAATTATTGAAAATTTGGGATTGAATTAAATAAATTTCATTAGCTATTGAATAGTCAAAATTATATGGAAAATATATGGTGGGGTATAATTGAGAGTTCAAAAAAATTTAATAATAATTGAATTTTGGATTTTGATAAAAGTCTTATATGAGGACTATATGATTTTTTTAGAAAACAAATTATGTATGCTTTCAGTAAATGTTGGAAACTATTGGGGGCAAATATGATAAACAAAGAAAGAAGGTTAAAACCCCATTCTCCCATTTATCTTACTGTTTTCCAATTAAAAAGGGGTATATGGATATATCAACAGGACGAGATGAGGTAAGGTGTAAACCAACTTCAAACCCACTACTGTTGTCGAACGCTGGTTGGCTAAACCCATTGTTGGTCAACCTTGGGCCTGACCACCTGACAAAATCAGGTACAAATGCTAGAAAACCTTTGGTTTTTGTTGTGTGTTGTTGCTGCCACACTCTTTGGCAAGTGTCTAACCCTCCATTCTCATTTTGGGCCTGACATCTTATACCAAGGTAGAAACCTAGAAGCAGGTACCTTGTTTTGGGGATAAAGGGAAGAAACACGGTATACAAGTCTCTCTCTTTGCGCTGTCGAGATACCATTTGTGGGTTGGGATTTGTGTCATCAGACATGATTTCCTGCATAGTTATAGATGAAAGCATTTGTATTATGGGTAATGGGTTTTGTCTTATGGGTATGAGAGAGGACCATGGTTCGTACAACGAACCATCTGACCATCCATATTGATTTGATTTCTTTATCAGCCTTGAACAGTGACGTTGGAGACAAATGCATAACGAGTTATGTAACTTATGGGTTTGGATATTTTCGTGTGTGAGAGAATAAAACCATAGGAATAACAAACCACTTAAACAAGGCTGCTATAAACATTGCAAATGTCAGGATCGAAAATCATGCCTCGTGTCAAGCCTCCATTTGTTGGTCCCCTCCCATGTAAGCCTTGGGTTGACCGACTGACGAACTCAGAGCCCTCTGTATACAAGTTATGTCCTGTGAATGGCAGGTATGGTACGAGAGAGAGAGAGATGCATGGTATGACTGATTTGCTGTCAAATGGAGGACCCTTGATTAATGTGTGATGTGTCAAACCCTTGGAGCTTGATGGTTGACATAAGGTTTATCAGATCCTATATTAGACGATTATGGGGTTTGTCCTTGGGTGGTATATAAGAGAGAGAAAGAGGAGCGGAGTGGTAGACAAAAATAGTGTGGGTTCCCAAAAGCTCACAGCTTCCTACTATGTTCCGCCATTTTCTACTACAACACTAACACAAATATTCAGTGTCCAATAGTAACACAAATATTCAGTGTCCAATAGTTGATATAAAGCCGTAAGCGTGTCTTTTAGCCAGAGAAAAATATACCTATATAATTTGAGGTTTTAAAGAGGGATTTGGTGGAGCTTTGAGGGGAATGCGTTGGAGCTCTCATGGAGGTTTGTTGGTGGAGCTACTGTGACTTCCCTTAGGGCCACCTTTGGAGGTGGGGGAGTCACCCATCTTCATCACCACCACCATCAGACTATTTAGATGGGATAATCTACTCTTTATATTGGGACTCTTTGTGTACATTGTAGTCTTGTGATTATTGAATATTAAAGAGTAGGATCTCCATGCATAATATTGTGATTGATATAATATGAAAATAGATAATTTCATGGTAACAAAAATGTGTAGAAAATATTGTTGTGCATATTTTCTATTAAATCAGAAAATGGACATTTGCATGGAATAAAGATGCGTAGAAAATATTATTTGTGTATATTTCCTATAAAATCTGAAATAAGCATTTTTGGATATAAAATGTAGAAGACGCCATTCTAATATGTTTTCTAGTAAAAAAGAAAATGATAAAGATTTTGTGGAATAAAATGTTGACGATATTATTTGCATGTGTTTTCTAGTAGAACTAAAAATGAGCATTTTAATGGGAAAAATGTAAGAAATGTCATTTAATGTATTTCTAGTGGAAAAGAAATAATGGATATTTTATGAAATAAAATGTGTGGAAGGATGTTAATGTTGTTAAAATATTTATGAAATAAATGTTTTTAAGTTCTTGCAAAACGGGGATTTGGGAGCCTAAAATGTTAGGGTGCTATGTTAAGAGTGTTTATGTGAAAAATGTAAAGGAAATTGGGCAAAGTGTTCTATTAAACAAGTGCTAAAATGACTAATGTGTTTAGATGTTAAGTTGGAAATATGATAAACAAACTGAAAAAAATACACTCGTTAAATGACTAAATTGCAAGTCTTTACAATACAGGGTAAATTGGCAATTTACTTAAAATGAGACATTTTTAGGAAATAAAAGTTTTGGTGAATATTTTACACTAATATGGGTGGAAATATATTAATTCCTAAGATGAAAATAATTTTTGGTGTAAAATCAACGTGCGTGTGGATAAAGGACTTCAACAAGAAAAGAAACATTTTTTTTTGTTAATGAAAAAAATGGACGGTTAAGTCCGAGTTTTGTCTTTGGTCGGGTTAAGAGTAAGGAAGGAAAATTAAAGTAAACATTATGAAAATGTTGAATACTTGGCAAGATAATGATATTCGGATGATGCCGGAGAAATAATTAAGCAGGGCATGACGTCTCTAGTGGTGAAAGACCCCAAAGTGACTGCAGTAGTATATGGCGGCGGAGACCGGTGGTGTGAGGCCACGAAGTCCGTGAGTGGTCGTTGGCTAAATCCTAAAGATAATGATATAAACTGAATGTGATGATAAATGGGTTATAAGATAAAAATAACCTAATTTGTGTGAGTGATTAAAGTTCCGATTAATGAATGTGGACAAGTGAATTAAAAATAATGACAAATATCCATAAGGAAAGTTAAATGGTTAAGTAAAATGACTTAATGGGTGATCAAACTACCTAATGAGATTTAAGACCATAATAACACAAGTGTGCATGTTGAATAAGTCTTTCAACGTAAATCAACATTCCTTAACACGATATTCGCATGTGTGGAAAGAAAACCTTAAGCAAAGATTAAACAACTCTGGTGTGAGTTAATATATGTTGAGTAATAAACGTTTCATGGTGAATGAGAGTTTTTTTTCCGAATGATTGTTAATTGTTTAATTGGGTGAGTTAATGGGATGAATATGGTAGTTCTAAGTTTAAAATTACAAAAGATTATTTTGTAAAGACGGCGAAGATAAAGGGTATCAAAGAATGCTTTCAAAATAAAACGGCATAATGTATTGGGACGTGTGTTTTCCAATAGTATATATGTAGATTTATATGTATTTTCACATGCATGTAGCGTAGCGTGTGAGTATTTCTTTCTGCCATTCGTTTCTATACTGCATTTGTATATAATCCCACTGAGCATTTGGCTCACATCCCTCTTTTGTTACGGCAGGTTACCTAATGTTCCGTACTTTGAGAGCGTTATACAAGTGAGTAATTACTTGCATTTATGATTAGTAGCTCTGTTTACTTGGTCGTGGGGGCACTTCCCTTAGGTCCTATCACGTAATTGATAAAATGGAAATCGCATGCTAACAAGAGTAACATTACATAATAATAAAACTGGACTAGAAACATTATTTAGGTTGTTTCACTACACTTCACAATTAATGTACGAATCGGACCGGGTTGATCCTTTATAAACCTTTAAATCCGAGTCGGGGCATCTCAACTTGGTATCAGAGCTTTAGGTTCAATGTTCCTTTCGGGTTTATCGTGGTGAGGACGATAGTGGATATGTCGGTGTCATTGTTGGTTGGAGCCGGTCACGCTTTTCTGGTGACGATTTCGATTTATACCTTAATGGTAGAGTCAAGGTTTTAAGCATGTTGTGCTATTATCTTTGAGTTGGTAAACAGGTAAGTTAGTTTCCATTCTTATTCCGGTACATTTGTCCTTGTGATGCTAGCTAACAAGTATCGAGTTCTGGTGTAGATCGTTAGGTGGTATCACCTTAGGCTTATGTGAGAGGTATCATGTGGAAGTTAGATGATTAGAAAGTATTAATGATTTCAGTTGTATCTTTGCTGTTATGCTTGAGGTTTCATCTACAGGATTAGGAGATTAAGTAATGTGGCTTGTGAATAAACAATTAAATGAAAATTAAAATGCGTAAGTGACGTGATTATGATTTGGGCTTAAATAACCATATTGATTTAGGGTAATTTAAGAATGAATCTATATAGTCCTTGGGACTTAGTGTTAGAAATGGTAGTGTTGAATTATTTTTTTAAGAAAAAAAATGAAGTGGTATTAAGGAATATGATCTCTTATGGCGTCAAAGGTATTGGCCCAAAATTTATAGGTTTTACTCAATGCCCCGTATCTTACCGAAAGTTTTATAGTGATGACAGTTTGTGATCTAGCAAATGGGTGTGAGGGCTATTGAGAAAAGTTAATTGTCATAGCTGAGTATTCAAAAAGGTTAAGTTGTGCGCCTTGAGGAGTTTGATCTCAGGTTATAGCTATGGACATGTATGTGAATTCGTACTAATAATTCCCTGGAGATATATGTTATGGATTAGCTAATGAGTTATTAATGCAAGTGATAGTCACCCCTAGTTTTGGTGAACTTTAAATCGTGCTTTGTATTGTGATAACGATAGTGTATCCCCTTGAAAATTTTGGATTTCCTTATGATGTGAAAGACATAGTCTTGCAGTTGGTATAAAACATAGTGACTAGGATTGACGCCTTTAAGTTACGAGTTGGTAGCCGCGATCAATTGTCATGCATGGTAGGATTCTAACATGATGATTCTTACACTAGGATGTCTATGACCATTTAGGAAATGAATGAATTGTTATCTCCTCCAATGAAGTGTGGAGAGGAATCAAAGTTGCGTCGAGGTGTATATGGTGATAGACACGTCGTAGTGGTAAATTCGAGGTTATGTGACCTAAGTCACGATGCAATTTTTGGTTTTTCGTGATATATGTGTAAACTGTTTAGAGAGATGACTAAGTAAGGTGTCATCATCCATAAATATTTTGGAGAACATTCTTTTATCGAAGTCTATATGGTAATTGTAAATCATTGATGATTGTAGTATGTTTAGGTTATGTTGAATTGTGGGAGTACTTGGAGTTAGCGCCATGGTTTGTTGATAAGCTTGTGTTAAGGTATGACCCTTATGGATAATATCGACAATATGTTGATACATGTTGCGTTTTACACGTGGGAGACTTATAACACGATAATGTTCATAATGGTTTTAGAGATAGCACCTGGAATGGAGTGTTAGGCTTGATTATAACACCTACGTGTGCTACCCGTATGGATGGTGAGACTCTAGTGCATATAACCATTAGGTTCTAGGCATATGTAATGCTTGAAAATTTGAGGTGTCACTGAAATGAGTCCAATAGTTATGATTTGGGATCATATAGGACATTTATAAGGATTGTAGCAATTGTCCGTAGGGTAAATTATTGTGAATGGCGTATGTCACTGGGTGAGGAAGATCTCGAGTTTTGAAAGTTAGAAATCACATGTGGAGATTGTGGAGACTTAAGTATGTAGGTGAGTGGCTAATATTAAGAAATGAGAAATGTAACTCCGTTAATATGAAGAAAAAAAAAAGGAACCTAAGTCTTAAGGAGGGAAGCCTAACATTCTAGCTTCCCCAGTGAATCGGTTCCCAAGTCATTGTCCTTTGGTGGTTGTGATTCAAGCTAGGGCACGTGGTAAGGCAACACTTCACCGTACATATAGCTCAGTGAAAATTTTAGACTTCAAGTGTACAATATGGTTCGTACTTCGCATGGTGTGGTTCATTGCCAGATTCAATTATTTCATTCTGGCACGATAGTCGCCTGACCTATTACATCTTATTATGTCTTCTTAGAATCTCGATAATGGATAATTATTGTATCAGTATGGGTCTGTATTCAGGTGTAGCATGGCATAAGCTCAAACAGTGATGTGGAATAGACAAAATTGAGGCTGATGCGTCACGGTATATGAGTATACTCTTCTTTGAAAGCAAACTTGTCTTACCCTAGTTGGTATGTACGCATGGTCTCCCAACTTGTCCACATAGTTTACATATATACTTGATAACTTTAGGTTAACATGCTCTCTAGTTAATCGGTACACTTGTTTACGATGTATATCGAGGATTTAAGGTCATGACTCTAAGATATTAGTATTAGAACATGATGGAACATTAAATGGTAGTGTTGCACTCCGTATGGAAATTGTAGGTTAATAATGTAGTCTTTAATGCATATTTGGGTTATCACACCTCAGATGGCTCTAGCTTAGCGCATAGCCCAGTAAGAGGTATCAGTCAGATGAATCTTTGAGATTGAAATGATTGCCTCGAAATCATCAGTGTAAATAGTTATGAAAGTTGAGGATGTATCTTCCTAGCCTAGGCAAGATCCAAATCGTTTGACGAAATGTACACTTGTAAATCCCGATGTCCAGAGAAATTCATGATAATGGGTTATTTACGTGTTAGCATGATATTTGGTGACTATCAGTTATTTTGAGGTACTGTTTGGATGGACATGTTAGGCATTATTGGGAGTTAGCAATGAGACCTTAGCGTCCACCATGGTTGTGACAAATTAATGGTATGAAACATTTGGGTTAGATTGTAGTGTTAAAGACACCTAAGATTGGAAGTAGATTGTTGAATGGATGTTTTATCAGTTGATGATCATAAATTTCGAGGACAAAATTTCCTAAGGATGGAAGAATGTAATACCCCGCCCAAATATTTTAATTAATCCCCGTATAAAGTTACGATAAGACGAAAGACATGGAAACCTAAATGATTAAGACAAGTTGTTTTTCTATTTTGGAGGCTTGAAATAATTATTGAAAACTTGGGATTGAATTAAATAAATTCATTAGCTATTGAGTAGTCAAAATTATATGGAAAATATATGTTGGGGTATAATTTAGAGTTGAATTTTTTTTAATAATAATTGAATTTTGGATTTTGATAAAAGTCTTATATGAGGACTATATGATTTTTTTAGAAAACAAATTATGTATGCTTTCAGTAAATGTTGGAAACTATTGGGGGCAAATATGATAAACAAAGAAAGAAGGTTAAAACCCCATTCTCCCATTTATCTTACTGTTTTCCAATCAAAAAGGGGTATATGGATATATCAACAGGACGAGATGAGGTAAGGTGGAAACCAACTTCAAACCCACTACTGTTGTCGAACGCTGGTTGGCTAAACCCATTGTCGGTCAACCTTGGGCCTGACCACCTGACGAAATCAGGTACAAATTCTAGAAAACCTTTGGTTTTTGTTGTGTGTTGTTGCTGCCACACTCTTTGGCAAGTGTCTAACCCTCCATTCTCATTTTGGGCCTGACATCTTATACCAAGGTAGAAACCTAGAAGCAGGTACCTTGTTTTGGGGATAAAGGGAAGAAACACGGTATACAAGTCTCTCTCTTTGCGCTGTCGAGATACCATTTGTGGGTTGGGATTTGTGTCAACACACATGATTTCCTGCATAGTTACAGATGAAAGCATTTGTATTATGGGTAATGGGTTTTGTCTTATGGGTATGAGAAAGGACCATGGTTCGTACAACGAACCATCTGACTAGCCATCTTGATTTGATTTCTTTATCAGCCTTGAACAGTGACGATGGAGACAAATGCATAACGAGTTATTTAACTTATGGGTTTGGATATTTTCGTGTGTGAGAGAATAAAACCATAGGAATAACAAACCACTTAAACAAGGTTGCTATAAACATTGCAAATGTCAGGACCAAAAATCATACCTCGTGTCAAGCCTCCATTTATTGGTCCCCTCCCATGTAAGCCTTGGGTTGACTGACTGACGAACTCAGAGACCTCTGTATACAAGTTGTGTCGTGTGAATGGCAGGTATGGTATGAGAGAGAGAGAGACATGCGTGGTATGACTGATTTGCTGTCAAATGGAGGACCCTTGATTAATGTGTGATGTGTCAAACCCTTGGAGCTTGATGGTTGACATAAGGTTTATCAGATACTATATTAGATGATTATGGGGTTGGTCCTTGGGTGGTATATAAGAGAGAGAAAGAGGAACGGAGTGGTAGACAAAAATAGTGTGGGTTCCCAAAAGCTCACAGCTTCCTACTATGTTCTGCCATTTTCTACAACAACACTAACACAAATATTCAGTGTCCAATAGTTGATATAAAGCTTTAAGTGTGTCTTTTAGACGAAGAAAAAATATATCTATATAATTGGAGGTTTTAAAGAGGGTTTTGGTGGATCTTTGCGAGGAATGCGTTGGAGCTCTCAAGGAGTTTTGTTGGTGGAGCTAATGTGACTCCCTTTAGGGCCACCTTTGGAGGTGGGGGAGTCACCCATCTTCATCACCACCACCATCAGACTATTTAGGTGGGATAATCTACTCTTTATATTGGGACATTTTGTGTACATTGTAGTCTTGTGATTATTGAATATTAAAGAGTAGGATCATCATGCATAATATTGGGCTTGATATAATATGAAAATAGATAATTTCATGGGAACAAAAATGTGTAGAAAATATTGTTGTGCATATTTTCTATTAAATCAGAAAATGGACATTTGTATGGAATAAAGATGCGTAGAAAATATTATTTGTGTATATTTCCTATAAAATCTGAAAATAAGCATTTTTGGATATAAAATGTAGAAGACGCCATTCTAATATATTTTCTAGTAAAAAAGAAAATGATAAAGATTTTGTGGAATAAAATGTTGACAATATTATTTGCATGTGTTTTCTAGTAGAAATAAAAATGAGCATTTTATGGGAAAAATGTAAGAAATGTCATTTAGTGTATTTCTAGTGGAAAAGAAATAATGGATATTTTATGATATAAAATGTGTGGAAGGATGTTAAGGTTGTTAAAATATTTATGAAATAAATGCTTTTAAGTTCTTGCAAAACGGGGATTTGGGAGCCTAAAATGTTAGGGTGCTATGTTAAGAGTGTTTAAGTGGCAAATGTAAAGGAAATTAGGCAAAGTGTTATGTTAAACAAGTCTAAAATGACTAATGTGTTTAGATGTTAAGTTGGAAACATGATAAAAAAAAACTTAGAAAAATACACTCGTTAAATGACTAAATTGCAAGTCTTTACAATACAGGGTAAATTGGCAATTTACTGAAAGTGAGACATTTTTAGGAAATAAATGTTTTGGTGAATATTTTATACTAATATCGGTGGAAATATATTAATTCCTAAGATGAAAATATTTTTTGGTGTAAAATCAACGTGCGTGTGGATAAAGGACTTCAACAAGAAAAGAAAGAGTTTTTTTTGTTAATGAAAAAAATGGACGGTTAGGTCCGAGTTTTGTCTTTGGTCGGGTTAAGAGTAAGGAAGGAAAATTAAAGTAAACATTATGAAAATGTTGAATACTTGGCAAGATAATGATATTCGGATGATGCCGGAGAAATAATTAAGCAGGGCATGACGTCCCTAGTGGTGAAAGACCCCAAAGTGACTGCAGTAGTATATGGCGGCGGAGACCGGTGGTGTGAGGCCACGAAGTCCGTGAGTGGTTGTTGGCTAAATCCTAAAGATAATGATATAATCGGAACGTGATGATAAATGGGTTATAAGATAAAAATAACCTAATTTGTGTGAGTGATTAAATTTCCGATTAATGAATGTGGACAAGTGAATTCAAAATAATGACAAATGTCCATAAGGGAAGTTAAATGGTTAAGTAAAGTGACTTAATGGGTGATCAAACTACCTAACGAGATTTAAGACCATAATAACACAAGTGTGCATGTTGAACAAGGCTTTCGACGTAAATCAACATTCCTTAACACGATATTCGCATCTGTGGAAAGAAAACCTTAAGTAAAGATTAAGCAACTCTGGTGTGAGTTAATGTATGTTGAGTAATAAACGTTTCAAGGTGAATGAGAGTTTTTTTTCCCGAATGATTGTTAATTGTTTAATTGGGTGAGTTAATTGGAAGAATATGGTAGTTCTAAGTTTAAAATTACAAAAGATTATTTTGTAAAGACGACGAAGATAAAGGGTATCAAAGAACGTTTTCAAAATAAAATGGCATAATGTATTGGGACGTGTCTTTTCCAATAGTATATATGTAGATTTATATGTATTTTCACATGCATGTAGCATAGCATGGGAGTATTTCTTTCTGCCGTTCGTTTCTATACTGCATTTGTATATAATCCCACTGAGCATTTGGCTCACATCCCTCTTTTGTTACGGCAGGTTACCTGATGTTCCATACTTTGAGAGCGATATACAAGTGAGTAATTACTTGCATTTATGATTAGTAGCTCTATTTACTTGGCCCTGGGGGCACTTCCCTTGGGTCCTATCACGTAGTTGATAAAATGGGAATCGCATGATAACAAGAGTAACATTACATAATAATAAAACTGGACTAGAAACATTATTTAGGTTGTTTCACTACACTTCACAATTAACGTACGAATCGGACCGGGTTGATCCTTTATAAACCTTTAAATCTGGGTCGGGGCGTTACATAAGTAACCAAAAGCTTACCACCTTTGCGGGCACTTGCGAATGCACTTAGCATGTGCAATAAACCTTTAAACCTATATGTTGCCCTGCAGGACAAGTTGTGTCTCGTGAGGGTTTGCAGGGAATATACCCACAAAATTCTTTATTTGCCAAAATTTATTGAAAGGAAGTCAATCTCTTATTATATGTAGAATAATCGCACAATCCATCATCAGAGAAATGACTTGAGAAATACAAGCTAGAAGTTCATAAAAAGTTTAGCCAAGTAAATACTCAAGGCACATCCTTCCTAGAACTCAACGTGTGTAGTGTGAATTAGTCAAGATGGGTTGAGAATCATAAGAGTAATTCCTAAATTGCCTTGTCGGAATCAACGCTTCAAGTTCAAATCTCACAGACATCTCTCTCTCAAATGAAGTCTCGAGATTGGGGTTAGTGTATCGCTCTTGTGTGTGAGGAGGTGAGTAAATATAAGCAAGTTCAAGTGTATCACACACACATAAGAAAGAACGAACAATTAGAAAGAAAAATGATGTCATGAAAGAATGATAACCACTATAGTGAAAACGTCGAGTTATTCACCACGTTGACTATCATTTGCCTGAACACCTAGGGGAACATGTATGTATATGGGCGAGGGGGAATGAAATGGGATGAGAAGGATATGATAGTAGGATGGATGGGATGACGTAGGTAGGATCGTGATATGATGGATAGTGGATGAGTGATGAGTGATAGATGTGATAAGATTAAGAAGAGTGTATACACTTTAGGCACCAATGTCTTTATTACTAACTACAAACTCTCTTTCTTTTCTTTTCTTTTTTTTTATTTTTCTTTTCTTTTTCTCTTTTTTATTCTCTTTTTGCTATTTTTATGTTTTTCTCTTTTTTTTTCTTTTTTTTTTCCTCTCACTTTTCAAACCAATAATGAAGACATTTAACATTTGAAATCACACTCTTTTTTCTCAAAATGATGATGGATGATATATTAATGGAGTGGGGAGTGTGTATGGATGATGAGGGAAATAAATGGGAAGGTAATGGGTGAGGTGAATGGTAAATGCTATGTGTATGGATGAGAATCTAGTATTCGGGACAAATTTCAAGACACGTGTTTCTTACAACTCGAAAGTGATGTCGTTCTTAGTGATCAAGCTAAGTTTTAATAAAGGATAATGAGATCATGCAACAATTTAGGTGCGGACCCAAAAGAAGTTGAATCAACTTGTGACTCGGAGATTGAGTAAAGCTCTCAAAAAGTGTGAAAGGCACGAATCTCACAAGTTAAAGTCTCTACTATTGATCCTTAAGGTTCTCTTTAGAATTTTAGTACTCCTCAACTCTAAACGTAATGACGTGATAAGTGCGCAAATTTTTGTTGAGTCTAGAAATTCATGGTGCAACGTGCCTTGTTATGTATTACATAAGCTATTTAGAAAAATATTCTCTAGCTTGATTCCTAGACTTTTGAAAGATGGATGATTGAAAATTCACATCAATGAGTGAGATGAAAGAAACTGCACGAAATTTTAAAAATCAGGTTCAAAAATAAAAAAAAATCCAAAAGAGGTACGATTTTGATAAAATTCCCCACCCCCAAACAAAAAGGAACATCGTCCTCGATGTTAAGTAAAATGATTTTTAAAATTGAGAGCATAAGGTAGGAAAGAGATTACCAGAATCAACCGCTAATTAAGTGGAAAGATGTAGCCAAGAATAAACCTGAATAAATGATAAGAGAAAAAATGTTTACAAGTCTATAAAGCATGATAAAGCATTGGGTGATGTGAAACACCACCCCCAAATAGGATAAAACTCATACAAGAAACACGGGTTGCCTCTCGATAGCGCTAAGTTTAATGTCTTCAGCCAGACCGATAGAATCTCACCCTAAAGATAAGATATATGAAAGCATGGGGCGGCAGAAGAATTGGTGATGAGAGTCACCCCAAAACAAGACTGAAGCGCCAGTCTTGTTGGAAACAGGCTAAAGGGGTCAATGCACTTGTATGGAAAAGTGCATCATGCGATGCAAAGCATCGGTGGACCATGGGCGTGTGGGTATTAGGGTAAGGGTGAGGGTGGAAAGGTATCGGTTCCGGGCCTTATTGAGCCGAAAGGTGAGGGAAACTAGGGCCCTATAAGCATGGTGCTCAAGTTGGTGAGGGAGGCAAAAAGGTGTAGAAATAGTGATGGGGTGGGGCTCATAAAAATCACACGACCGTTCTATGAATGGGAGATGATAATGGTCGCATCGTGACACACCAGGGAGGTGTCGATGGGAAAAATCAGATTCATAAGAGAGTGGCAGACATAGAGGAACAAGCTCGATGTCACGGAAGTGGAGAGTAGCACCATAAATAATCTCATGGAAGGTGGAGGATGGTGTTAGGTGAGGATCTAAAAATGTAGATGGAAACTTGAAATGTGTAAAATCAAGATCCAAACCAGGTGGTGGGGGTGGAAAGGACAATGGGTGGGTTGGGTGGGATAAACGGTGGATCGGGTGGGATAAATGGTTGAGGAAGATGATCCAACTCAAGAGTGTGAGACACACACTCTTCATGAAGAACGGAGTGATCCACAAGGGAACTCGCGGGAGGAAGTGTGGTATCTAAAGATGGAGTGGTCAGCTTCTCCACAAGAATATCGTCGGGGAATGTGGTGGGTGGGTAAGACGAGGCACCAAGATCAGAGATAGAGGAAGCACTAAAAATATCGGGCTCCAAGGGAGCCATGCATGGAGGAAAAGGATCCATATACGGATAGTTAGGAACTATCACGGATTCTATCTCGAAAAAATGGTGAGCACGCATAGCCGGAGCTAACCTAAAATATATGGGCATGTCGGAGACATATGCAATTGCGGTATAAGGTAAAAGCTCGAGCATATTTTTGGATATGACGGGAAAGTGAGAAGGAACCTCAAAGTGGGGTTCATGTGGACATGGTGGGATTGGATCAGGCTCACTATCGAAAGGTAAGTCAACACAATTGTCGACTTGGGACCCGGACCATGGGATGGTCTCAACTTCAATATTATCAGGTTGGTAGGGTTAGTCACACTCAAAATCCTTGTCACAAGAGGACACATAATCGTCACACTCGGTTGCAATGATGGGTGGATCCATGGGAATGGCCGACTCTCTCACACACTCCAATTCATTTAATCGTTGTTCAAGCTTTTGTAGAGCTTCATTTTGAATTTGAGTGGCTTTATCTTACTCGAGTATGAACTTTTGCAAGAGGATTTCGAGAGAGGAGGTGGATGATGGTGGTGGTGGAGTGACGGGTGGTGGTGGTGGTCGAGGTGGACACAACTCGCTACTATCATAAGTATATGGATAGTACTCAAAGGAAGTGTGAGGGGTGGGGCCAAGTTCATCAAACACGAAAGGATCGCTTTCGTGATGGAAAATCGGCTGATACTCATGGGGTGAGTAGTGAGGGTACTAATCTTGAATGGGTGCACAAGGTTGCCATGATGAATGTTGGAACGTGTTAGGATCCACAACATCGGGTTGGGATTTGTAGTGTATGGAAGGGTGATCAGGCCTCCACGAATAGCTCGGGTACTCACACCACTCAGGATTGGGTATATCGGGATAGTAGGTCGAGGTGGGTTCCGGAACAATGTCATATGGATACACATGTTCCATGGTGGGTTCAGATGGATATGGAATGTAAGGGCACTCATGGGACATGTGATCGGCATAATAACAGTGGGTGCACAACAAAGGATGAGACACTTGACACTTGACACCGAGGGTGATGGAATATGAGGTGCGTGCATGGACGGGTCAAGCGAATTAACGGGACTCGGGAGAGAGGTGAAACCACGAAAAATCTCATAAAGAGACGGCTCGGGATCACTCTCACACGTGTCACGTGTCAATGGAAGATGACCAAAGTAGTCCCGTAAAGGACGTTCTTCGGCCATGAGGATAGAAATATTTTTTTTGAGTTTTTTAATTTTTTCAAAAGGAAAGAAAATATTTTTGGATTTTCTAAAAAGGAAAGAAAGAAAATATTTTTGGAGTTTTGTGAAAAATAAAGGAAGAAAATATTTTTGGATTTTTCTAAAAATTGAGGAAAAAAATATTTTTGGATTTTTTTGGAAAAAAATGTGGGTGGGGGGGGGGGGGATATGGACTCTTGATTTGGACAAACTAACTAAAATCGACCACCGAAAAATGGAATTGGACACACACACAAATCAAGAAAATTTCCTAACTAGCACATAGCCAATTTTTATCTTTGAATTTAGTGAAAGGGTAGTCAAATTGTAATTAAGTCCGCGGGCGATAAAAATTCACGGAAATCTTTGTGATCGCCTTTGCAAAATTTATTCTCCTTGTGGGCTACCTAGTGAATGCATTTTAAATTTAGTGATGGCTAGGGTTGCACACAAATGGTAAGCGAGTGAGTAGGGTGATGAAATCCCTTCTCGTGAGTGATCGGGTCTAGGTCTTAGTAATTTAATTCATCACACCATTCAAAAAATAAATGCGAGAATAAAATCACACAAGAGCACACAAAATTGACTCGCTAACAGGAGAGGCGCGAGGGTTTGAGAAATGTACCTCCCACGATTTTTAGGTCGTGGGGTGCCGAAAAATTTGAGTCGACCGGGGGGAGATCACGCCAATCTCAGTCGTCCCTAGGAGTCCTACCGACCCAAAGTAGAGAGGCTTCTAAATCCTCGCCTTTGGACGCCCTCTTTCTACCTTGTCCGGTTTCCCTATCACGCTTGTCTTCGATTACTACAATTTTTTTTACAGGAAAAATAAAATAAAGGTGTCCCTATGCACCGCAATACAAGCAATGATAAAAATCCTAATAAAGCCTTCTAAAATAAAGAAAAATAGTACTAAAATGCAACAAAAGATAGGAGATAAATGAACTAAAAAATTGAATCCACTCCGAGTTACTTCACGCTCCCAAGAATGGCAACGACGCCATTTGATAGAAAGAACTTTTCGGTGTATATTTGTTTTGTCGTTGCTTGAAAAGTCCTTCTAATCAAAACCTTAAAATAACTAGAAAATATAAAAAACGCAAGTGTAGAGGTAAGTAAGGGTATCAATCCACTTCCAAGGGGGTAAGCTAGAGATAAATTCAATTGTAATTCAGTTTTTATTTTCTTTTTGTGCTTTTTCACTTTTCTATTTTTTTTTTAGCTTTTTCATTATTAAAACAATAGGGTGAGGTGAGGATTTAAACTAAACTAAACTAAATGTGATATGAAAATAACTAACTAGAAGATGACTAAAATGGAAAATAAAGTCTAAACTAAAAATAAGAGATAAAGTGAGGTAAATAATTGTGAGAACAATCAAGGAATGGTATTATACCACAAATTTTATCTATTTTAATTAATTAATTGAATTAATTGAATTCTCCCAAATTAATATCAATAATTACAAATCAACTCTCATTGCAAATGTAATTTTAATAGTAACATTTTAAAAAATTAAGTTTAATACCCCACAACTCTAGAAAAATAGATCTACACTCCTTTTAATTAATCACCCACTAGGATCGATCAATTAAAATTTATGTACATCTTAGAAAATAAAAATAGATTTGAAATTCAAATTATAATACACCACTTAAGAAACCCCTATCTCTAGTTCGAATCTAAAATGGGTATTATAACTAGAATTTCGATTTTCACTCGAAAATCGTTTACCCTCTATCGAGGCGTAAATTTAAGGGTGAGGGACCAAAATTAACATTCAAAGGAAATTTTCAAGTAATCAAACTAACCCTTGAAAGGGGATTAGCCTAACATGATATTAAACATGATGAACAAATAATCAAAGGCATATATAATAAAAGAGTAGAGAAAGAGCACAAATCTTCAACAAGTCTCCTTGAAATTGGCAATTTGAACTCTATCATCTTTCATACAATTCAATTACTCACAATTAAATCTCACAAATCTCTAAAAAAATAAAAAAAAAAACAATTTACAAAATGGTGTTTATCTCTCTACAATTCTCTCTCTAAAAATTCCTATCTAAAAAGCTCTTTTAAAAGGGGTCTTCGATCCTCTTTTTATAATAGGTATGGAGCTAGAGGTATTTTTGGGAATGGACATGAGTGTGCATGAAAATGGTCAGAGGAGAATGAGGTGTGAGTGTGTTGAGGTCATGTAGGTGAGGGGATTGGAATAAAATCTGATTTGATAAAAGGGGTATTTTGGGCAATGGTTAAAAGTTGGTAATTAGGGGGTAATTTGGGTAAAGATTTAAATTGGCTAATTTGGCACATGGGGGCATTAAGTGATTTATTGTTTGGAAGGTCGTGGATTTTTATTTGGTGAAAAGGGTTTTGGTTTCACGTGAGTCAATTGGGTTTTGCAAATGGGTTTGGACATGGGTCTTGAGAGTTGGGTCGGGTTAGAAGGGGGTCAAGGTCTATGGCTGTTGTGCTCGGCAGATTGGTTGCCTGAGTTGGAGGGTTGGAGATGCTGTTTGGTTAGAGAGGACGAGGGAGTTGATGGTTCGGGTCGAAACGCCAGGGGGTCCTCGCCGGTAAGGCGACGAGTTAGGGAGGATCCATCCGGGTTCCGGTGGGTGGTCTGGGGTCGACGAGTTGGCGGACGATTGGTTCGGGTCAAGGTATAACACCTGCGGGTATCTAGTGAATTGGTTCACGATTTGGTATGCCGGCGGGTTGGCATGGGTCAAGTTGGGTTGTTGCTAGACGATTTCGGGTTGCTAGTGTTGGTGGTTTCCGGAGATGTGGAACGCCGTCGGGGCAGAGGGGGTGAGGGTGGTCTTGATTAGGTGGTTCTGGGTTTGTGTGGGTTTGGAAGTTGGTTTTGTTATTTGTTGGTTATGGAGGTTGTGGGTGTTGGTGAGAGGAGAGAGAAAGAGGTGTAGGGAAGAAGATAAAGGGGGAGGTATTGGGTGTGGTGGGGTGTAAGGGAAGAATGGTGTGGATAGTTGGGGTGTTTGTGTGTATGGGGGTATATGGGATAATGTGCGTGTGTGTGTGTTTGGGCCCAATTAAAAATAATGAAAATAAAAATTACTAAAATCCTAAAAAAAATAAAATTAGTAAAAACTAAAAATAAAACTTCTAATCTATAAAGTAAAAATAAAATAAAAGAAAATAAAAGAAATAAAACTAAAAACCTAAATAAAAATATAGAAACTAAAGATCTAAAAAAAAGTAATATATAATAAAAATAAAAATAAACTCCAAAAAATTAATCTTAAGAAAATAAGATAAAATAAAATAAAAACTAAAACTAAAAACTAATAAAAGAAAATTATAAAAAGAAAATATAAAAATAGAAAATAAAAACTAGAAATCCTAAATAAATCTAAAATAAAACCTAAAAAAATAAAACGACAAAAAATAAAAATATTAAAAAGGGACAAACAAAACACACACATGGTTTAGGTAGGTTTAGGGTAGGCTAGGGTTACAAGATAAGGGAATTAACTCCATTAAAACGCTCATTTTCCGTGATATATAGCCTTTGATACCGCAAACGGACGTTTGACCTACAAGATAAACATTTAAGCACATAAGACCCATATTGCTGATAATTAGCAACTAAAGTACATCTATTCGGGGTATAAAATTTATAGTTTTAGGTGCTTATCAGTGGTCATTGTCTTTTCATCCACGGTAGGTACGTCAGCCTCGACCTTCAATCTGGCTTTCTCCTCCTCCGCGGCCTTGAGCTCAGCAATGCATTCTTAATGATTAGCATCACCGAGTCTCCAGGAGAGAACCTTTTCCTTGGTCTCAGGGAAGGTCTTTATTATCCTCTGCCTCAACTCTTGGTAGCCGCGGAGGTAGGCCCTACTATTAATAAGGAAGAATTCCTTGGAGCCATTGAATGACTCCATGGTATGGTTAAGGGCTAGCTGAAGAGAGTTGCCATGATCTGCCTCCATTTTCTCTATTGACGCGGCATGGTCTACGGCATCTTGGGCAGACTTGGCCTCCAACTCTTCGTACTTATTTTGAAGAAGTACAAGCTTATTATTAAAAATCTCCGCATTCCGTGCAGCTTCCGCGGTCTGAGCCTGGGAGGCCTTTAGGGATTTCACAGTCTGTTTTAAGTTCTCATCAGCCTCTTCCCTTACATTATTTGCAGAGGTTAAGTCCATTTGGTCCGCCTGAAGATCCGCGACACTAGACTGCTTCCCAGCCTCAAAAGACGTAGTCTATACAGCCTCCAGATATGTGGCATGTACCCTCTTCTCGGCCTCTTTCAGTTTGTACAAGGCCTCATACTTCCTTTTTTGGGCTACCATGACATCTGCGGCCTGAAATTAAAAATTTAGTAGCAACATATGGAATGCCAAAGAAAAACGAAGAAAGCACTAAGCACTTACCCTCAGAAGACTATGGAGGCCGTAGTCCTCCAGATCGTTATGGTCTTCCCCCACCAACCTGTCAAGGTCTGCGATGTCGGGTGACCTCTTCATTCTTCACACGGCTTTTGTGATAGTGTCCCATGATGAATCATTATCTTAAATGAGGCCACGGACGATCGTCAGGACCAACTCCGCCACGTCACTGAGGTGGTGCCAAGTTTGCATTTACTGCAATGATAGGTGGCGGCGGTGGAGAAGATGTATGGATGGGAACATTATTAGTTGACATCAAACCTTCCACGGCCAGGTTGTCTCCAATGTCATCATCAAAATCAGCTTGTTGTTGGGTTGCGACAATTTCCATTTTCTCCGCGGCCTGAGTTGGGGTCACGGCAGGTGGATTTTGGTCATCGAAAGGGGTCGCAGCTGGAGATTTTGTCTTGGTCCTCTTCCTCTTCCTGCTCTGCGCATTATTATTAAGAATGGTGGCATCCTTGTCCATTTCGGTTAATTGCGCGGCCAATAGTTCCTTATCAACCTCTTCACCTGAAAAGGGAATACAAACCATAAATATTCGAAGTAAAAAAAAAAATTGTTGTATAAGGATACTGATTATCAGATTATTACCTCGTGCGACCATATCTTTTGGAATGGATTTACTCGGAAAGAACCCTGCTTCAAACACAGTTGCAGATGAAACAAGTGTGTTGAACCTCTTATGCTCGACAGGAACTATCGCGGCCTCAGCAACCCTCTTCTCCTGCCGCTTGCTTAAGTGCAAGTTGTCAAGAACTGCATAAAAACAATTCAAAGGTTAGTAGAGATTAACAAGAAACTATGAAGAAAGGACGCAACTATAATTTGAATACCTATCTTAGAGGGAGACCCCCATTATCACGGCAGTCTATACGATTTCTCCCTCTCATTCTCCTCATAATGAATCTCCCGGCATTCTCTGGAGATGTAGAAATACTTACCCTTCCAGTTCTTTACACTGGTCGGCCTCCCAGAGTAAAGGGTATCATCCCCGCCGTGGACGGAGAACTAGTAGTACCCAGTGAATTTCACAGAGTTTTCCTTTGGGCGGTAGAAGTGAAAGAACTCCGCGGGAGTAATGTCCTTTTTGAATTGATTCTCCCAAAGAACGACCGCGAAAAGAATGGATCTCTAACCATTGGGATCTAACTGGACAGGGTATAATTTTATTGTTTGAAAAATGCATCGGATGGGAACAAGAACAGGTTGCCGCAGCTCGTAAATAAATGTATGAAGTGGGAAGCAAACTCCATCATCAGCTAGCTAGAGATGTGCAAGCTCTTTGGTTCACGAAAGGTGCTGAGCACATCAAATTTCCTGGAAATTCGAAGGCCTCAGCTACCTGGTCAACCCAGCCTTGGGTCATGATGTCGTGGATGTCAAGCGCAGCAAGGGGACTCTCAGTCCTCCCAGATGGACCAGTTGGGTTATCCCTAACTTCCACTGCATCATCTCCTACACCCAATGGGTGGTTACTTGAATTGGCTTCTTCTTCCATTGGTGGGGACTCAAAATCCTTCCTAGAAGCAGAATCTGCAGAGCCTGAGTCTAGTATCATGCAGTTGGGGCAATCCCTCAGTTAGCAAGGCCCTATTGATCTTAGAGGGGGCACGGAAGAGAGTTCAGGAGGAGAGGTTCCAAAATGCTTCACCCAAAAGCCTCTCAGAAATTCGTCTTGGTCAAAGCTCATATGGCTACAGCAGTACATGAAAAGTAGAGTCTGCAGTTAGGTATCGCAGCCAGTATGGTTCGAAAAAGATTTTAAGAAGTCACGGTATGATTAGATATACGAATAGTGAATAGAAGTGATCAATAAGACTGGCCAAATGTTAAGTGGGGGTTATTTCCCTACTGGAGTTGCTAAATGGCTAAAACGCCGTTGACCCTATTCATTGAACCTAAGGGATTACCCTAACCCTACTGGCAGCAACCATATCCTATATCATCAAGGGAGATTATAGTGTCGTGACATCTTACTAAAATGAGGGATTAGAGTCTACAGGCCGCAGAAATCTCTAAAATTACTAAAGGTATATTCTACCATGCCGCGACTATTCACAAAAATAGTTGTGTTCCTAATGATTACTCGTTTAAAGAACAAAGGCCTAGAATATGAAGAGTTATTCAAGAACGTCAAGAACAATTATATGGTTCAAGGAACAAATTGGCAACAATTACACAATACAGAAGTTCACAAATGCTTTATCATGTATATATGTTCGATTAATCAAGGGTATATGTTCAATTCTTGCAACATAGATCTAAACAATTCCCTAGATTCATGTATTTAGAAATCGAAGGGTTTGGCAAATCAAACAATTGGGTTTTTTTTTCAGAAATACAAAGGTTCATGTACTTAAAAAAATTATGAACTTCGAAAGCTATTTAAAAAGGACATTGGTTGAAAAATTACCTGGAAATGAAGAAAATTGCAATGCTCAGCTTGAAACCACCGTGCACCACCACACACAGTCTTGGAAGGTTGCCGAAAAACCCAACAGAAAGGAAGAATAAAATTTTCTCTCGATTTTCTCTCAAAGGTTTGGAAACTTAATGAAGTCCACGACCAGAAACAATTTATATAAGAGAGCACGGAAGATGAATCGTCGCCTTGGAAGTACCGCAGCACCTAAGAAGAGTGAACTAAGCCACAACCCCAATCGAATTCTCTTGGCACTACGACTTGGGGGCTTATTGATAGTATAAATATAGCACCATACCGCGGAAGGTATATTGCACTGCATATGCTTACATGCCACGGCCCCTATCAATATAGGGCGCGACCCCTACCGAATATAGTGTGCGACCCTCCTCATCAAAGGGCGCAACCCTCATCAACATGCCGTGGAATTTCCCAGTACAGGGCACAACACCTTTTTCTCTAGTCTTACAGGATGCATCACTCACGTTGCTTTCCTTAGAGGCCGCATCCCTCTCAATTATGACTCCCGACTTTATGAACGTCACGTGCTCATTGCACGTGGGCATATCTCGTATAAATAGAGGACCACACCTCGAAAAAAGGGGGGATCTATTCCACACGTCCTGGGGCAGGTTCTATAGTACCGATTCTCTCTACAAGACCTCAGTAGAGAACTTGGGGGTTGTTCATCCGCATTGCAGCCACCCCACTGGCACACCAAAATCATCAATCATCATGTACTCTTATTTATTCTCATACTTGTATGCCTCTTTAGGCATGATTATACTGTACAATACTTCACATATAATGATAATGGAGTAACACAGTGGACGTAGGACTATTTTAGGGGATGAACCACTTTATATCTTGTGTTCATGTCTCCTTACTTGCTTTACTTGTTTATTATGCACTTTACTCATGATTTGATGATACGAGCGCGGTAAGTGGATGATTTCTCGTATCATCAGTCACTATGCTAACACCATACGTAACCACATATAATTGCATGTAACCGATGCCATCCCTAGCCACCAAGTTCTCCAAAGAAATAATTGTTCACATCATAAATGCATCTTGTCATGCTTATTCTCATTCATTAAGAAAAATCCATACTTGTCTAACCAAATGACATAGTCATCTTATAAAGTATGCAATAACTAGCTTATCAGATACAATATACATTCTCACATTCACTCTATGAATTTACACTAGGTTTTTTTCACCACCACAGAATAACTAACAAGACGTATAAAGCATTCATGGAACCCATCAACCTATACGGTCCTAACATAAATTATAAACAAGTAAAATAATGTAAAAGACGTTGGTAGTGTCTAATTTTTGTTTTTTGTTTTGGATTAATCTTAGCTTAATTAAATTAATAATTATGACCACCGATAAAGTAAAAAGAAGATAAGCTAAAGAGGGATGAGAGATAAAGAGAAGGATGCAAAGGTTTACGTGGTTCAGTCTAATGAGGTGCCTACATCCATGGGTACAGTGTCATTACGTTTTAGGGTATGATACAAGCCTGTCAAGAAATATTTAGGGTTTTGATAAACTGTTTGGAGTTGTCCTTAAATGAGAGAGGTAGTGAGCTACTTATAATGGAAGGAAGATAAAGAGATGGAATACCTTTATACATTAGGTATTTACATCTTTACATTATAATTAGCAGCTGGGTATTCTTTATGTGCATGTGCATGGTGACTGTTTGAGAATCTCACATGTGTCTTTTCACTTTAATGACTATTCATATTCTTGGGGGTAGTCGGCTAGCACATCGACCAATGAGATAGTAGCGCAGACCACATTCATTTGTTCTTTCTAGGCCCATTAAGTATGATGAAAGGTGTCACCTTTTTATTAGTCCAGTTAGTCGTAATATATTAGGTCACAACAAATGCTCATGTGTCCACATCCATCATGTATGTCTCCAAATAGGCCCCCCACTAGTCTGGCTAGCTAGTGAGCAATTCTTTTGGGAGGGAATCAGGTCGGGCCCTACGGGCGGGCATCTCCCGCAACGCAAGCAGAATTGTTCGCTAACACCCGAGAAGTAAAATATTTAAGAGTCTAGGGTGAAAATACATGCATAGATAGTGGTCTAATGATAAGGCCGACGATGGAAGCAAAGATTATGAAATCACTTATGTTTTACTCATATAATGAGTCTCATAGTCACTTTCATATTGGGTGATGTCTCTCACCGCCAAGTCCATATCCAAGTGAACACCAAAACTATAACCACCAGATTGCATCAATAATCAATCTTCGATACAAAGAAATAACTCTTAGAAAATATGTATATGCCCAAGAAGAATATATCATCACACAATGTATATATATTATAAATCGTGTGCTTTATTATATCCTAGAGAAAAGCATTGTCTTAATATCCACCCTAAAATTACCATATCCCATGAGTGCTCACTCAACCTCTCAATCCATAAATAAAGTATAAGGATAGGAATATCCTAAGCCAATATATCCATGCAATAGCTACACAAATCGAGCTCTATACTCTAAAACTATATTTCATTAATTTATGTCTCAAAATGAATAATGATAAGTACATATAACCATAATATTCCAACCTAGGTAACATCTTAATCTAGGCAGCACCAAAATCCCACTATCTCATGAGTGGTAGAAACTAAAAACATAGATAGTGATTTTAACATGTCAAAAAAATCCCATACACATCAATCCCCATATAGTCGAACCCATTCTCAATAGGGTGATACTTATAACATCATGGAAAACCTAAGTCCATCCCTATGTCCCGTTGTAACACCAGCTATATAAAATCTATAAGCCTCAATTGAACCATCTTTGGTTCTTGTCCATAATACCCAGAATCCATATTAGGGCACCTGCTAACTACATGACTATACACAAAACACCATAAAAATGATAAACACAAATCACCTCAGGAACTCTCTTTCGGCTTAGCTCATTATTCTTTAACATTCTCTTTCATTTCCTCCAACTGTTTCCAATATGTGTACTTTCGGCCTCATATTCATAATCACTATCCTCAATCGACACATTCTCTCCCATCGAGCCATTTGGAACTTACTCATTCCTTAACTTTTATATAATTAATGCATTCACAAAATACACACTAATAATACGTAGGCAACCATATTCTCACCAAAGTTACTTATTAAATCTTTTTCAACTCAAATAATTGGAATACCAATTCGCATTTCTAGTTTCCATAAACTTATGTGTACTAATAATTCATTCCTAGCAAGATCCAGATCATATTCTACAACTACATGGTGACCCTAATCCTAGATCTAAATATTTCACATAATCATCACCTTAATATCTTACGTGTTTAACTATAAAAATTATCCTATCTCGTCTCTAGGTAAAAACACAATTTCACTCTCTCATAGGAATTAATCATATATAACTCATCATTAAAATCTTCATATTTTGCTAAACACAACAATCCCTGGCCCTCTCTCTTAGGTGCATAAAACATTATAAGAAAATTCTAGCCTGAATTGTCATCACAATCCATATCATCTCGAGTAAAACCTAAATATCTATAGTCTCCTCAAAACTTAAATTCTCTAATATTTCCATAAATAAACTTAATGTGAAATTCATTCACTACTTGTGGCTAAGAAAGTCTTTAAGTTACATATCTTACTCCAAACATGATAACTTCCTAAAAGTATCCTCACTATGGTAGTTAACACATTTGCCATTCACCCATTCTACACTTGACTAGTAGCTCGCAATGGCCTTCGTTACCATTCTCCTCTAAGATTGAATACTCCTTAAGTCTCTTCGACTCTCAAATGGTTATGCACGATGTCTATAGACATCATGGTAACACCATAATATGAAAAAATATTATAGTCTCTAAACACATCAAAGAACGCTCAACAAAAATGGAATGGACGCAACACAGATCCTAAGGACACTAGACTTGGATGCTCTGGTACCAACTATAACACCCCCGACTTTTCACGCCCATCTGATCAGGATGAACAGAAAATACATGGAGTGCTAAAATAATTGATATCATTCTCAGCATCAATGATAAATAAAACTACAGTATATAAAAATCACTCACAACAAAAACTCGATAAAGAATTAATGAAATGAGATAAAATAAAACTCTAATATTTGAATCCACTATATAGAATCTCCTTAATACAAATGTCTCAACTGAAAAGGAGTACAATAGTAACCACCTCTTAATAAACTCCTAAATACAAATGACTACTATTAAGAACCAAAATCTCTTACACTAAGGATGACTAGATGAATATTTAACTAGCATGTATAGCCATTGAGCTTTGCTAAACCTATATATAACAATAATAATAATAATATATGCAGGGGAAAACATTTGTAGATCTGGGTCAGAGCCCCAAAGTTATAAGAAATATATCCAATAACAACAATGTAAATGTAAAAACTTATGTGTGATACCGATTTATATAGATTCGCAAGTTTCAATCACAAAATTAATTAATCAAAGTCAATTTATGAATTAAATCAATTCAACCCTTAAACACAATCAAGTACGTACGTGCGTGTGTGTCAAACCAACATAAGTAAAATCTGTGACACAAAGTTCAGGAAAAAATCCCCTCAGTGCAAAACCTTTTTATTTCACTATAATTGCAAGTTGCAACTTACACGATTACAATGAAATACAACAGTTTGACACTCGAATACCCGCGGGCATCGGTCGATGTCTTCAGCAATAACACTACACCAAAAATAGGAATCTGGCACGATTTAAAACCGTGTCAGACCCAATCTGGCACAATTTAAAATCGTGCCAGAATCAGGGGTGCTGGATTTTCTGGCACGGTTTGAAACTGTGTCAGATTACCCAATTTGGCACGCTTTTAAACCGCGCCAGATTTTAATCTACACACTTTTGGTATGCTTTTAAATCGTGCTAAATATTGAATCTGACATGCTTTTGGCACAATTTAAAACCGTGCCAGATTTTTCGTTTTCTGGCACGCTTTTGGCACGGTTATAAAGCGTGCCAAATTGTTCTATAAGCATAGTCAAATTATATAATTTTTTACGATTTTGGCATGGTTTTAAACCATGCCAGATTTTTCAATTAATAAAAAAAATATTTGAAAACAAATTTAAAAAATCAACAAATTCCAAATCTGGTAGGAAAAATATTTATTATTTGCAAAAAAAATCAAGAAAACTCACAAGTTATGAATATCGCACGTTGTTGATAAACTAATGTACATAGAAACTTCAAAATATTACAAGAGTTAATAGTTCCTAGATAAAAAAAAATTTGGCCAGAGTTTCCTTTATCTTTTTAGCATTCCAAAATCTGCTAATACAAAACCTGCCAATATAAAGTCCGCACGACCATAAAATATAACAATAAAATTACAAAAGCCCGCACAGCCATAAAAATTGACAATAAAACTACTAAAGCTTGCACGGCCATACAAGTAAACAATAAAACTACTAAAGCCTGCACGACCATAACACAAAAAATAGAATCCTGAACATTAACGACACTAAATAAATAATCCCCCTGTCATAAATCATTGACTTCTTCGTGTGTTCCACGCGAATAAAAGCAAGCGATTGAATGTTATCCTGCAAAAAAATAGGACAAAAAAAAGATATGATACTAGTAACCTAAGTTATTTTTAAAAAAGAAATCATATTCAAGATGAAAAATTGCATATACAAGTTACAATAATTATTATTCTATTCTCAAACTGAAAGTCTCGTGACTACGTGATCAGTTCATACGAGTTACATTAGTCTCATACAAGGTATTAATGCATCTTGCGGGGTCGTTTGGGGACCGGTTTGGGTTTTCACCCTTTAACGATATGTTTTTAATTTAATCTTAGATATTTTCAAATTATCGTGATATTCTCAAACCAGGAGACTCGTGACTACGCAGTTATTTTGTACGAGTAACATTGGCCCCGTACGAGGTGTTTATGCATCTTACAGGGCCATTTGGAGGCCGTTTTGGGTTTTCACCTTTTAACAGCTTATTTTTAAGCCTAATCTAGATATTTTCAAGTTATCGTCATATTCTCAAATTGGGAGACCCGTGACAACGCGATCAGTTCCTACAAGTTATATTGGTCCCGTGCGAGGTGTTAGTGCTTCTTACGGGGCCGTTTGTGGATTGGTTAGGGTTTTCACGCTTTAACGACTTGTTTTTAAGCCTAAGCTATAAACTTTCAAATTCTATCATATTCTCAAATCGAGAGACCCGTGACTATGAGATTAGTTCCCATAAGTTACATTGGTCCCATATGAGGTGTTTGTGCCTCTTACAGGGCCGTTTGGGGGCTAGTTTGGGTTTTCACCCTTTAATGGCATGTTTTTAAGCCAAAGCTAAATATTTTCAAATTATCATCATATTCTCAATACGGGAGACCCATGACTACGTGGTCATTTCCTACGAGTTACATTGATCTCGTGCGAGGTGTTCCTGCCTCTTACGGGACCATTTGGGGGTTGGTCTGAGTTTTCACCCTTTAATGGCTTGTTTTTAAGCGTAATTTAGATACTTTCAAATTATTACCATATTCTCAAATCAGAAGACCCATGACTATGCGATCAGTTACTACGAGTTATATTGGTCCCGTACGAGGTATTAGTGCCTCTTACGGGGCCATTTGGGGGTTGGTTTGGATTTTCATCCTTTAACGGCATGTTTTTTAACCTAAGCTAAATACTTTCAAATTATCATCATATTCTTAAATCGGTAGACCCGTGACTACGCGATCATTTCCTACGAGTTACATTGGTCCCGTGCGAGGTGTTAGTGCCTCTTACGGCGCTGTCTGGGGGTTGGTTAGGGTGTTTACCCTTTAACGACTTGTTTTTAAGCCTAAGCTAGATACTTTCAAATTATCATCATATTCTCAAATCGAGAGACCAGTGACTATGCGGTCAGTTCCTGCAAGTTACATGGGTCCCATATGAGGTGTTTGTGCCTCTTACGGGGCCATTTGAGGGTTGGTTTGGGTTTTCACCCTTTAACGGCATGTTTTTAAGCCAAAGCAAAATATTTTCAAATTATCATCATATTCTCAATGTAGGAGACCCATGACTACGTGGTCAGATCCTATGAGTTATATTGGTCCCATGCGAGATGTTCATGCCTTTTACGGGACCGTTTGGGGGTTGGTTTGAGTTTTCACCCTTTAACGACTTATTTTTAAGCGTAATCTAGATGCTTTCAAATTATCGTTATATTCTAAAACCGAGAGACCCATGACTACGCGGTGAGTTCCTATGAGTTACATTGGTCTTGTACGTAGTGTTAGTGCCTCTTACGGGGCCGTTTGGGGGTTGCTTTGGATTTTTATCCTTTAACAGCATATTTTTAAGCCTAAGCTAAATACTTTCAAATTATCGTCATATTTTTAAACCAGGAGACCCGTGACTACACGATCAGTTCCTACGAGTTGCATTGATCTCGTGCGAGGTGTTAGTGCCTCTTACGGGGCCGTTTGGGAGCTGGTTTGGGTTTTCACCCTTTAATGACTTGTTTTTAAGAGTAATGTAGATATTTTCAAATTATCACCGTATTCTCAAACCGGGAGACCTTTGACTACGCTGGCAGTTCCTATAAGTTAGATTGGTTACGAGCGAGGTATTAGTGCCTCTTACGGGGTTGTTTGAGGATTGCTTTGGGTTTTCAGCCTTTAATGTCTTGTTTTTAATCCTAAGATAGATACTTTTAAATTATCGTCACATTCTCAAACTGGGAGAACTGTGGCTATGCAGTTAGTTCCTAAGAGGTACATTGGTCGCGTGCGAGGTGTTAGTGCCTCTTACGGGGCTGTTTGGGGACTGGTTTGGGTTTTCACCCTTTAGCGGCATATTTTTTAAGCATAAGCTAAATAAATTCAAATTATTGTCATATTCTCAAATCGGGTGACCCGTGACTAAGTGGTTAGTTCCTACAAGTTACATTGATCCCGTATGAGGTGTTTATGCCTCTTACGGGGCCGTTTGGGGGTTGGTTTGGGTTTTTACCCTTTAATAGCTTATTTTTAAGACTAAGATTGATAATTTCAAATTATCATCATATTCGCAAACTTGGAGAACTGTGACTACGCGATTAGTTCCAACAAGTTACATTGGTCCCGTGCGAGGTGTTAATGCCTTTTACATGGTTGTTTGGGGACTGGTTTGGGTTTTTAACCTTTATCGGTTTATTTTTAATCCTAATCTAGATACTTCCAAATTATCAACATATTCTCAAATTGGGAAACCTGTTACTATGCGGTCAGTTCCTACAAGTTACATTGATCCCGTATGAGATTTTTGTGCCTCTTATAGAGCCGTTTAGGGGCTGGTTTGGGTTTTCACCCTTTAACGACATGTTTTTAAGCCTAAGCTAAATATTTTCAAGTTATCATCATATTCTCAAATCGATAAACTCGTGACTACACTATCGGTTCCTACGAGTTACATTGGTCCCATGCGAGGTGTTAGTACCTCTTCAGGGCTGTTTGGGGGTTAGTTTGGGTTTTCACCTTTTAACGGCTTATTTTTAGGTCTAATCTAGATATTTTCAAATTATCATCATATTCTTAAACCGGGAGACCTGTGACTATGCGATCAGTTCCTACGAGTTACATTGGTCCCGTGCAAGGTGTTAGTGCCTCTTACGGGGCCGTTTGTGGGTTGGTTAGGGGTTTCACCCTTTAACGACTTATTTTTAAGCCTAAGTTAGATACTTTCAAATTATCGTCATATTCTCAACCGAGAGACTCGTGACTATGCGATCAGTTCCTACAAGTTACATGGGTCCCGTATGAGGTGTTCGTGCCTATTACGGGACCGTTTGGGGGTTGGTTTGGGTTTTCACCCTTTAACGTCATGTTTTTAAGCTAAAGCTAAATATTTTCAAATTATCGTCATATTCTAAACTCGGGAGACCCGTGACTACGTGGTCAGTTCCTACAAGTTACATTGCTCCCGTGCGAGGTGTTCATGCCTCTTACGGAACCGTTTGGAAGTTGGTTTGAGTTTTCACCTTTTAACGGCTTATTTTTAAGCGTAATCTAGATACTTTCAAATTATCATCATATTCTCAAACTGTGAGACCCGTGACTACATGGTCAATTCCTACGAGTTACATCGGTCCCGAATAAGGTGTTAGTGCCTATTACGGGAACGTTTGATGGCTAATTTAGGTTTTAACTCTCTAACAACATGTTTTTAAGCCTAATCTAGATTTATTCAAATTATCGTCATATTCTCAAACAGGAAGTCTCGCGTCTTGTAAGAAAAATAAATTTATTAATAAACAGGAGAAGTGTAAAAGTAGTTCACAGTGTGAAAGATACCACTTAGATGGAAAAAATTATCATTTGACATATTAAGGAACTTATGAGATTTCTGTGTTTTCAGGTTCATTCACTTTCCCTGATAACTTTAAGGGGTAGACTGTTCCATGATTTTTCAAGTACAATTTACTCCCATAATCAAAGGTCATAAATTAAGAATTGCATAATTTTCTTAGGATATCTCATATAAATTTACAAAAGCCCTCGATTAGATAAATAGGTTTTGACTTAACCAATGATAATATTAAAACTGGCAATGAGCAAAGATACTTGAAAACACTGGTCATAAATATTGTCTACAAAGGGAAAAACTAAATGAAGGCATGACTTACCCAATCAAGAAGATACACGAGCTCCTCTTTTGTTTTGTATTTTGTGTTTTTTTCCACTAACAATCTCTAATGCAACAACTCCAATGTTGTAAACATTTTCTTTATCAGTTAAGTAACCTCTCATTGCATATGCTGGTGCCATATCTTCATGAAGATAAGCCAAGCCTCTAGCTATCCCTATCCCTAGGCATATATTCTTCCTTATTGGCTAGTATAGGTTTAACCTCTGATCTTCACATCCTAATAATGAAACATAAAGACATAAATCATAAGTCTATTTTGACAGGCATAGAACAACATGAGAGGTGATAGTGAACTATTTACCGAAAAGTGAGCGAGCAAGACTATTGTTTTCCAAGTATTCATATACTAGAAACAACTGGTTTCGCTCGATACAACATCCAAAAATCTTAACAAGATTTGGGTGTTGTAAAGCAGATTTCATGCATATCTCATTGACAAATTCCCGGTTTCCTTGCTTTGATTTGGTAGAGAGCTGTTTCACTATAATTTATGAACCGTCTGATAAAGTACCCTGTGAGTGAGAAGAATGAATTTTATAATCAAACCAGAACACCAATTAGTTACACCAAAGGATGTTTTAATCAAATTTTCCTGTTCCATACCCACTTTTTGTGAAACCTCCTAATAACCCAAGTCACATCAATCGAGTCACGAAAAGCAGGCACTGCAATATATATATATATATATATATATATATATATATTGCAGTGCCATATGTATTTAATATATACGTATTTTGGTTTATATGTGTGTAAATATATATTGTATATATAAGTCAGTATATACACATATTTTGGGCAAAACATGAAATATAAGAAATTTTTTGTTTAAATTGAATTTTTTTGATCCATTTTTTAGTTCCATCTATTCAGGTTAGGTATCAGGTCCTTAATAATGACTGCAATAAGTTTGGTAAAATGAAACCCACTAACATTGACAGTGTTTTTGGATCTCTTGATTCAGCAACGTTGTCTCAATTGTAGAGTTCCCCAAGAATTACGTCAACTACCACAACCCACACCCAGTTGCATTTTCCAACTGGGCTTCAAATGTGCCAGAATATAAACCAACTTAGGGGGAGCTACCCTTCAAACCATTCCTCATCTCCGGTGTCGCTTGCGGATAATACCAAGAAGTGATACAAACTTACTTGGGCCAAGCGGATGGAACGCTGGCCGAGTGGAGTTCCTCATCAGTGTGGCCTGCGGTGTGGCTAGCATGATAGCAGGTCATCGCCGAGAGAGAGGGTGGGTGGGGTTGGGGTGGCAGCGGTTCATCGAGAGAGAGATGTGAGGGGGCAGTGGATCTCATAGAGAAAAGGGAGAGAGAAAAATGTGTTGATAAGGTTTGTGAATTGGCAAGGAAATTTGAGTTGGCTTGGCTTAATGAAGCGTGCTATGATTTGGCATGATTTAAAATCGTTCCTGATTTTGGCTCAGTTTTAAAGCATGCTAAATGAGGAATAAACCGTGCAAAAATCTGGCATGGTTCTAAACCGTGCCAGATTCTCCTTGTGCAAGCGTGCCAGATTGGTGTTTTTGGTGTAGTGTAAGTCCACACATAGTGAACCTACATGAATCGCAGTCCAGTCTTCAACCCAAGAACACCTCAGCACTCCTTTGTGACACCCATTCAGTCTTTGGTCTCGTACCCCTAATGGCACTTACATCAACAACATGAAATCTAGCAAACTATGTTTTGGGTTTCACAAAACAACTCATACAAAAGTAATTGGGATTTGTGAATTGTAAAATAAAACTTTGAACCCTTTAAAATGGTTGGAGAATAAAACAAACACTTAAAAAATATATTATGTTCAAAAGTAGTGTTTCTCCAGACAAAAATCAAGTAGTCTGACACCCAATATATAGAACAAATGAGGTAGTGATGTGTTAGTACAAACTTTAGTCGTTCGAACGAGATACGACATCGTTCGAGTGAGACAGGTTCTCATTTGAATGAGAACGCTGTTGTTTGAATCACAGTACCTGATCCCCAAAAAATCTTTAGACTTTTAAATAACTTGTAAACCCTAAAAGTTAAAACTTTTCACGAGATCAGAAAACATTTATCCAAAATTTTTATGATAAATTTTTTTTTTGAAAAATAAAAACCAATTATAAAAGTTTCAAAAATCATTTTAACTTTTATAAAAAAATATCCCAACACTTTTAATATGAAATGTAAATGGAACTTAAACATAATTTACCAAATTCATCTTTGTTGGGCTTGAATCTTGAAGTCTTCTTGTAATTCAGATTCGTCTCTTGTAGAAGTAATCTTCTCACTCCTTCGACGACTTATAGAAGTATACGATGATATGCCCAAAGTGCACCTGCCAGTTCAGAGACATTAACCTTGGCCTGTATGAGGGCCGAGGTAATAAGATCTCAGGGTTAACCATTTATGATATCGTCCTTCATCAGGTCGGACACAACCGATGTTACAAGAATCACCTCGATTGGGCATCAGCCGAGGTCTGCATGACTCATGGGATTAGCTATCCATCAGGTCAACCATAGCCGACAATACAAGTATCACCTCTATTGGGAATCAGCCGAGGTCTACATGACTCATGGGATCAGCTATCCATCAGGTCGGCCACGACCGACGTTATAAGAATCACCTCGATTGGGCACAACCGAGGTCTGCATGACTCATGGGATCAGCTATCCGTCAGGTCGGCCACAACCAAAATTACAAGTATCACCTGAGACAAACAAAATCCTTGTAGGCTCAATCAATAAGCACCATATCATCATCGACCTTGGACGACATTACACCTCATACCCAACCTCGTCCGGACATCCTGGCCGAGGTCTTCATGGAACATTGATCCCAGACAAGGCAAGGGTCGTACTCCACCAACCACGTACTCACCCAGGCTAAGGTTGGTACCAATCCAAGACAGCCGAGCATCTACGCGCACATGTATGGGTTGGAATACGTGAACAAATTTGTTATAACTGAATCATTCCCTCTACGTGAGGGAATATTGAGGTCATCATTGCTTAGTTGAGATCAGTCAAGTGTCATCCTTGCACTGGTTGGATCTTCATGCACATGCACATTGCATGCTTGGGGTGGTACATTACACCCCCCAAGGACTATATATAGAGGTCATCCTCAACATTGTAAAGGATTAATAATTTGCAACCCTAGCTGAAACTCTATCATTTTGATATAGTAGTGAGAGAAAGCTTGAGAGATTGTATATACAGCCATTAGTGCCTTCATTCAGTGATATTACTCACACACGCTCACAGTGGACGTATGTCAGATTGGCCGAACCACTTATACATAAGTGTTCATCCTCTTCTACTCATCTCCTTCTCCTACTATACATACATATACTTTTGCTGCCATTGTTGTGCTTACTTGAGCCTGTTCATATCTTCTCTGGTGGTGCTATTTCTAGCATCATCATTTTGGCATCGTCTGTGGGAACAAGAAGACATATCTCTTCCTTTTCTAGATTAACCTCACAGGAGACTCTGGTGGTGAACCAGGCCTCACCCTTCGTGTGAAGCTGTTTCACCATTAAAAGAGGTCCTTTAAGGTATTTAAGCTCTCATATCCTCATCACAAGATCTTTAGCCCTAACAAATGGCACCGGAGTTACCACCACCTCCTCCACCATCTGGTGTCGGAGGACCCAGTTACAGCCAGGCACCACCCTAGTCTGAAATGGCTAAGGTGGCGGAAGCCTTGAGGTCTTTGGCTACAACGCAGCAAGCAATGAAGGAGAAATTTGCACAGCTCAGCCAAAATATGATGAGGCCACCAGGGATCTCGCCGGAGATGATTACTCCGATAGCTGTTCAACCACGTCTAGAGGCCAGGGGACCACCCTAGGCACCGTGAAAGGACCAACCTACGCCTCAACGGAGGAGGGACGTTGTTGACCCTAGACATTTGCGTCTGGGGAGGAAATGAAACCATTGCCCCGAGGATAGGTACAATGATATCAAAGTGAAAGATGCTCCAGCAGACTGATGGGAGCCATATGAGGTTTCAGACAACACAGTATGTCCTCTGCAGCAGAGCCGAGGTTGTGGGGGTAGAAGAGATGGTGATGCCCAGCCCAGAGGATAAACTTTTGATCGTTTGAGCAGAGGGTCGGCCTTTGAAAGGCTCGGCCCAATCAATGACCTGGGGAAGAGGTTATCCAGATCAAGAAGTGCATTTGGCTCACAAAGAGGAGATGGTTAACATCGACCACGCCACGGCCAACCCTACATAGCCGAGACTGTGGTCAAGAGGTAAAAAACCGACGTTGTGCTGCAGCTTGGGAACCCTCAGTCCACCCCTTGGAGGTGGCTGGGGATAACCTCATCTAGGTCAATGTTTCTAAACCATGGAATGACTCCATCCAATGCCTAAAAGAGAAGATAGGAAACCTCATCAAAAGCTAAGACCCACTGCAAAGAGGGTTCTCAGATGGTTCCCCTTTCGTGGCAAGGATAGTGAACTTTCCAACCCCTGCCAAGTTCGAACCACATATGGTGTCTCCCAAGTATGATGGTAGTACTAACCATGTGCATCATATTGAGAAGTACCAGTCTGCAACAGACATTTATGCAATCCCAGATGAGACGAAGTGTCGGTCCTTCAATGGGACTTTGACAGGAGCTGCACACATTTGGTTTACCTCTTTTTCGAAGAACTCTATTGATAACTTTAAGGGCTTGGCTAAACAGTTCATTCATAATTTCTATTTTGGGGTGAGACCTCAAAGAATACCACTCATCTGATGTATGTTAAGTAAGGCAAGAACGAGAGCCTAAGAGACTACATTGTTAGATTCAACAAAGAAAATTAGAGGTTGAAGATTATGAAGAGAATATAGAAATGACTGCCCTCATTGGAGGACTCTAGAAAGGGAAGTTTCTATGGAAGTTTGTTGAAGACCCTCCAAAGTCCATGGCAGAGCTGTTAGCAACTACAAAAAAGGTCATGAACACTGAAGAGGCTATGACCTCAAAGTATGAGGATGAGAACGTAAGTAGCAGTGGAAGATTCCAAAGGAAGAAAGATAGAAAAAAGAGGTCTGCAGACGACAAGTTTGCACACTATACTCCTCTAACTGTGAGCTTTGAACACATCCTCAACGAAATAAAAAATGACCAATCCCTGAGATGTCCGAAGAAGCTGAAGGCTTCTCCTCATAAGAGTAAGAAGAATTTGTGGTGTGAGTTCCACCAGGACCACGATCATTTAACTGACAAGTGCTTCACCTTGAAGGATGAGATTGAGAAGGTGTTGAACTCTAGAAAGCTTAGGAAGTATGTCGATGGTAAAGCTCCTAAGAGGGGAAGAGATGACCCTAAAAATAAGAGACACGATAGATGTCAAGAAGATCCCCCAGCAAGAAGAGATGAGGACTAAGATGGTGATGATGAGGATGATCCTGACCTCCCACCGAAAGACGACAATGCCTCAGTGAAGAGGGTTGGTATGATCTCCTTTGGTGTTAACACCATATATGGAGGACTAGCAGTGGGTGGCTCAGAAGTAGTCGACCGTAAAGCTCATGTGGTAGAGGCTAATTTAGTGACCAAAGTAGAAGTTGTGAATACGGCATCTTTAGAGCCTAAGAAGAAGAGAAAGAAGGTAGATATGGATACTCTTATAGTTGGTTTCTCCTGACTTAATTTCAAAGGTATCTCAGCTCCATATGATGACGCTTTGGTAATCACTACAAGGGTGCATGGATGTGAGGTGTAGAGAATCCTCATCGATGGGGAAGTTCAACTGATGCAATGTTTTTGCCTTATTTTAAAAGCCTAGGCCTCAGCAGAGCTAGGCTTATACCGTACCATCATCCGTTATTTGGCTTCAGCGGTGAAAAGGTCCATCTGTTAGGCATGTATGAGATGGAGGTTCGAATGGGAGATGAGTGGCCTAAGAGGTTGACCCGAAAGATCAATTTTTTCATAATGGATGAAAATGTCTTCTCGGCCTACAACCTCATCATAGGATGAGTAGCCCTTAAGGAATTTGAGGCCGTTCCATCGACAGTCCACTACATATTAAAATCCCCGACACCCTAGGGGGTAGGGGAAGTGCAAGGTGACCAGACCATAGCACGAGAATGCTACTTCAACTCGACGAAAGAGAGAGAGGCCCATAAGAGGGAAATAACCACATATAATATTGATACACTTGATCCTAGGGATGAAACAAAATTGAAGAAGGGAGAGGCCGCGAAAGAGGTAGAATCCATTGTCCTCAATGAGGACGAACCGAAGAAAACCATAAAAATCAGCAAGGTCCTAGGACCCGAGATCAAGGAAGAGCTGGTAAAACTTTTAAAGAAGAGGAAAAGTGTCTTCACTTAGAGCCATACAGACATGACTGACATTGATCGTGAGATTATGTGCCAAAAACTCAATATGGCAGAAGAATCCAATCCAATCAAGCAAAGATGAAGAGTTTACTCCAGGGAAAAGTATGATGTCATCAGGGAAGAGGTCAGAAAGCTAAAAGAGGCTAGGTTCATCAGAGAGGTCATATACCCTGAGTGGTTATCTAAAGTCGTTATTAACCCCAAAGCTAACATGAAGTGGAGGATGTGCGTGAACTTCACTGATTTGAACAAGTCATGCCCAAAATACAGCTTCCCCTTGCCTCAAATTGATCAGATGGTAGATGCCATGACATGATATGAACTTATGAGCTTCATGGATGCCTATTCTGGGTATAACCAAATTTTTATGGACCTAGAGGAATCAGAGAAGATAATGTTCATAACTGACAAGGGGACCTATATTTATAAGGTCACGCCCTTCGGATTAAAGAATGCAGGGTCCATTTACCAACGTCTTATAAATAAGATGTTTAAGGGATAGATTGGAAAGACCATGGAGGTATATATGGATGACATGTTGATGAAAAGCTTGAAGGTCAACACTCACATGGATGACTTAGAGAGGACTTTTGACACCATAGATTTATAGAAGATGAAGCTCAATCCTGCCAAGTGTGTCTTCAGGGTAGGAGCAGGAACATTTTTTGGATTCATCGTTAATCAAAGGGGAATAGAGTCTAATCCTAAAAAAATCAGGGCTCTACTTGAAATGAAGACACCGAGGACCATCAAAGACGTTCAGAGATTAACCAAAAGAGTTGTTGCGCTGAACATGATCGTCTCCAGGCTATGGACAAGTGTCTTCCTTTTTTCAAAGTACTTAGAAAAGACTTCGAATGGGACAATGAATGCGAAAAATCTTTTAAAGATCTAAAGTCATACTTCGGGTCTCTCTGCTCCTATCTTGGCCCATCTTAGGGGAGAAGTTATACGTGTATCTAGCCATTTCAGAATCAGCCACCAGTGCGACCATAGTAAGAGAAGACGATGTGGTGTAGAGGCCGGTATATTTTAATAGTACGGCCCTTCAAGGGTCTGAACAGAATTATCCTCGAATAGAAAAGTTAGCATATGCCCTGATACACGCTTCTAGAAAGATAAAGCCATACTTTCAAGCCCACTTTATGGTTGTCCTCACTGATTCCCCACTAAGACAGATCTTCCACAAGCCTGAGAAGTCTGGAAGGTTAATGACTTGGGCCATCGAGTTGGGGGAGTATGACATTGTCTATCAACCAAGGGTTGCCATCAAAGGGCAGGCTCTTGCAGAATTTATAGCAGAATTCCCCTGGGAAAAGGTTGAGATTCAGAATAGTTAAAATAATGCAGTAGAACTAGATAGTAACGTCTTCCGTGATCCAGATGAGTTTGGGTCAAGAAATTCTGGAAAAAGTGTTGTTGAGAATGAAGAAGACATATACCTCTTCAAGCAAGGGATCCTGTCAGAGGGGAACCTCTCTTCAAATGAAGATGTATGGAACCTCTTCGTTGATGGGTCTTCTTGCGAAAATGGTAGCGGTGCAGGGCTGATATTGTCTGATCCAGATAGTACCGACGTTGAATATGAGGTGAGGTTTAACTTTAAGGCTTCAAACAACGAGTCAGAGTATGAGTCACTGATAGCGGGGATCTTCTTTGCAAAAGCCCTTAGAGTTGGCCGACTCCTACTCTATAATGATTCGAGGTTGGTTATCAACTAAGTTCTTGGAGTATATGAGGCCAAGAATGAAAGGATGGAAAAATACCTGAAAAGGGTAAGAACGATGCTAGAAGGCTTCAAAGAGGTGAAGATAAAGAGGATACCTCAACAAGACAATAATCTAGCCATTGCGCTAGCCAGGTTGGCCTCAGCAACGAGGACATAGATGAGAAGAAAAATACTCATTGAAATCCTGCCCCAGCCAACCATAAAAAAAAAGAAAAGGTTGCTAGAATTTGCCTCAATATAAATATGGGAGCCTCATGGATGGACCCACTCATCAGATACATCAGACAGGGAGAGCTTCCAGAGTCGAAGTTGGAAAGGAGAAAGCTGAGGTATAGGGCTGCCAAGCTCTCGATTATAGGAGAAGTCCTGTATAAAAAAAGGCTTCCTACTCCCTCTCCTCAGATGCATCCACCCCTCAGAGGTCCCACACATCCTGCAGGACGTGCATGAGGGTTCTTTCTCCAGTCACATAGGAGTAAGACCATTAGCTAAGAGGATAATTACACAGGCATACTGGTGACCGACCTTGGTCAAAGATGCTGCTGCCTACGTAAAGAGCTACGACAAGTGTCAGCGATTCTCCACCATCCCTCACCAAACTCATCATCCTATGATGTTAATAATCTCACCTTTGTCATTTGCAATTTGGGGGATTGACTTCATAGGACCTTTGCCAAGAACTGCAAACAACTATAGATTCTTGGTGGTGGCAATTGATTACTTATCCAAGTGGGTAGAGGTTGAGCCGATGATCATGATTATGGAGCAGAAGACCTTCCAGTTCATCTAGAAGAACATTATATGCAGATATGGCCTTCCTAATACCCTCATCTCAGATACCGGAACCCAGCTCAAGAATTCTTCCTTAGAAAAATATTGTGAAAGAGTGGGGATTAAGCAGTTCTTCTCCTCTCCTGGCCAACCCCAAGAAAATGGGCAGACTGAGGTCACGAATCGAATAATACTTGATGGGATAAAGAAGAGGTTGGAGGAGGCAAAAGGGAGATAGATGAAAGAGGTGTACACTGTGTTATGGGCTTATAGGACGACTACAAGAATTCAACGGGAGAGACTCCTTTCATGATGGTACATGGTTCAAAAGTTGTCATCCCTACTGAAGTAGGACTCCCAACCCACAGAGTTTAGACCTATGACCCTCAGCGAAATGGGGAAGAAATAAGGCTTGACTTGGATCTAATTGAAGAGAGAAGGGAAGATGTTGAGATCAGATAGGCAGCCTACCAGTAAAGAACAACAAAGTTCTACAATCAAAGGATGAAATCAAGACCTATAGCTGTAGGGGACCTAGTGCTAAAGAAGACGTTGCAAAAGGCAAACAAGCTCTACCCAAACTACCATGGTCCTTATAGAGTGGTTGATGAGGTTGTGCCTGGTACTTACCGACTAGAAAATCTAAAAGGGGAACCTTTTTCAAACCCTTGGAATGCCGACCACTTGAAGAAATATTACATATAATGTTTCACTTATTTCTTTTTAATACAATATATCATTTTATGAAGAGGATATTAATGAAAAGAGAAGTTCCTGTGTCAATACTGTTTCATTATGTTTAAACATCATTAGTTTGGTGAAAATTATGAGGTTAAACATCATATTTTGGGGACCCCAGACCTTAAACATCATTAATTTTGTGAAAATTATGAGGTAAAACATCATACAATGATGACCTTAGACCTTAAACATCATTAGTTTGGTGAAAATTATGAGGGTAAACATCATATTTTGGTGGCCTAAGACCTTAAACATCAATAATTTGGTGAAAATTATGAGGTAAAACATCATACAATGATGACCTCAGACCTTAAACATCATTAATTTGGTGATTAATTATGAGGTAGAACATCATATTTTGGTGACCTCAGACCTTAAACATCACTAATTTTGTGATTCATTATGAGGTAGAACATCATATTATGGTGACGTCAGACCTTAAACATCAGTTAATTGGTGAAAAATATGAGGTGGAACATCATATTATGGTGACCTCAGACCTTAAACATCAATTAGTTGGTGAAAATATGAGGTGAAACATCATATTATGGTGACCTCAGATCTTAAACATAATTTATTTGATTAATTATGAGTTAGAACATCATATTTTAGTGACCTCATACCTTAAACATCATTAATTTAGTGAAAATTATGAGGTAGAACATCATATTATGGTGACCTCAGACCTTAAACATCAGTTAGTTGGTGAAAATTATGAGGTAGAACATCATATTTTGGTGACCTCGGACCTTAAACATCATTAATTTTATGAGGTAGAACATCATATTATGGTGACCTCAGACCTTAAACATCATTTAGTAGGTGAAAAATATGAAGTAGAACATCATATTATGGTGACCTCAGACCTTAAACATCAATTAGTTTGTGAAAAATATGAGGTGAAACATCATATTATGGTGACCTAAGACCTTAAACATCATTTATTTGATTAATTATGAGTTAGAACATCATATTATGGCGACCTCAGACCTGAAACATCATTAATTTGGTGAAAATTATGAGGTAAAACATCATACAATGATGACCTCAGACTTTAAACATCATTAGTTTGGTGAAAATTATGAGGGTAAACATCATATTTTGGTGACCTCGGACCTTAAACATCATTAATTTGGTAAAATTATGAGGTAGAACATCATATTATGGTGACCTCAGACCTTAAACATCAGTTAGTTGGTGAAAAATATGAGGTAGAACATCATATTATGGTGACCTTAGACCTTAAACATTAATTGGTTGGTGAAAAATATGAGGTGGAACATTATATTATGGTGACCTCAGACCTTAAACATCATATTATAGTGGCTTCAGACCATAAGATAAACATCATTGTATGACCAAGACAACATGCAAAAGAAGGTATTCATTGAAAGAAGCAAAATCCTTTGAAGAAGACGGTGTTACATTTCATCAGTTTTACAAATCAAATGTGCTGAAGAGCCATCAAAGTTCAGAAAAATTACAGGCGAAAATAATTAGATGTTACAAATTAAAGCTTCACAAAGTCCTAAGTGTCGGTAGCTAGATTGGGGTCCTCTTGGCCGACGTTAGTCACCTCTGCAGCGTCGTCCCAATGAATGGCCTCTTCAGTTTCAGTAACCTCTAAAGGAGCAGTCTCTGCAGGAGCAGCACCGTCCTCCTCAACCTCTTGCAAGGCCTGAGCAAAACGAGGGTCGCGAAAGCCTAGACTGATAAAGTCTGAGGCAGTTAAGCTCCCTGACTCCTGTTCCTTAGAACCTTACCACTTCACAGTTGCTTTAATACCTCTTTCAAGGTATTTAAAGTCGAAACTGATGAACTCATTAGAGACCTTATAGTCTTTAAGGATCTTCTCTAAGGCATCCTCTAGTGAAGCTCTGACTGCAGCATCCACTTTGGCCTGAAGGGCATCATCTCTGGTCTTCAGGGCTACTTCATGGTCCTTCTTAAGGGTGATGATTTCCCCATCCCTCTGCTTGATCAGCTTGTCAGCCTCTTTGAGCTCTTTCTTCAGATGCTCAATTTCAGCATTCAACGAGGCCTGGACCTTCAGGGATTTTCTTACCTTCTCAATAAGGGGCATCTTCCTCAGAGTCCAGTCAATAAATTAATGCATTGATAGAATACCCTGCAATGAAAGTCAGATGAATGATTTCAAGTTTTAACCTGCATCTAGGCCGAGGTTACACTTTGAAGAGCAAAAAAGTAAAAGTTGGTACCTGAATTGACCTATGAAGGCTAAACTCGGCCAGCAAGGGGGTATCCAGTGAGCATAGGAGACGCTTGTTTGTGTCGATCATTACAGAGCCGATGGTATCCATTTCCTTCAGATCATGACCTATCAGACTACCGCTGATCTTCAGCTAGTCCAAACGAGCAGCCAGAGCATCATCTATTGAGATAGGGATGGCACGATCTCCCCTTTAGTTTTTACTCTACCTCTGATACTCTGAGTCATTGGTTGTATTCCTCTTCTATGTAACGTTGGACTTGGACGTGTCGACGTTCAATTTAGGTGAAAAAAGGGCTACGTTATGCCCTGCTTTCTTCATCAGCTTAATAAGTCTTAGGGCAGACCTCTCCCAGAGCTTATCAAAGATGCCTTCTGGGCGTTCGGCAAAAAGAAGTATCTGAGTTAGTAAATCAGAGGTATTAAAAGTTAGAGGTAAAACTTATGGAAAATAATACTTACGAAGCTCGATCAAATGACTTCCCCCCCAGTCCAGTCTCATAGAGGTAATAGGGGGTCATCAGATGTTCGTATTTTACTAGCCAACCCTGTTCCCCTTGCTCTTAAAGATTATTAACCTTCTGAAGGTTATCTTGGCTAATCCCAGGGTCGGCATTAGTAGCCAATGACACCTTTCCCCACCTCAGAGGTGTCCTCACCTCCAACGATGAAGAGGTGGCACAAGGACCAAATTCCAATGCCCCTGAGGAAAAGAAATATTATGGTTTCCAGTTATGATTTAAAGTCCGGGTAACCAAAAACATCTTCTTATCTGACTTCGTAGCTAGGAAGTGGTAGTAGATGGGGTGGTTTTTAGCAGAGGATGGGACATAGCAGCCCGTGAAAAGTCTAACAGGAAGGTCTGAGTGGTGAATTGTCTTCCAAAGGACAATAGCCCCAATCATCACCCTCCAAGCGTTGGGGGATAATTGTGAAGGGCCTAGGTTGATATGGGACAATATGGCTCTAATAGAAGGATGGATGGAGAGACGGAATCCCAACTTAAACATTTGCTCGTACACACAGATCTCCCCATCTTGGCCATCAAAGGCCCTCTCACCTCTCAGAGGTCTTCTAAGCTTAATGGAGGTACCTATTGAATAGAGGTGACTAAAGGCTAAGAGGTCATACTCAGTGACATAAATCTCTATCCCGGTTGCCTCTGAGGTATCAATTATGCTCTCATGACCATCATCTTCATCCCTGGTAACGTCGGCCTGGGTAGGTGAAGGGACACCATTGGTAAACCTCTGAGCAAACTCAGCCCTGGTGGCGGCCGACAAGGGGATAGCTTCAATGGGTGGGGGAATAGCCATACTCGGACCCATAATCTTAACATCAGAAGAAGTCTTTGAGGTGATAGCACCATTGTGGGACAAGGCATGACTTGGAAACTCGTCCTGATCTGGGACCTGATCTTTCATAATAGAATAATCCATAGTCTCTTGGAAAGAGTCTGTAGACATAGGGTCTGAGGTAGAAGACTCAGACGCAGACATGGGAGTGGGGTATATTGGATCCTCTGCAGGCTCAACTGGCTCAGGGTATATCATCTTCAGAGGTGGAGGGAAGATAGGTCTGAGGGGGAAGGACTCAGCCTTACGAGCTTCCCCTTGGGCTAGCTCTATCTGCCTAATTTTTTCAAAGGTCTTCTCTCTAAGAGAAGGGAACTATTATATAAGCTTACACAAAAGCCTGAGCATAAGACAGACGACCCTACACTTGAGACATTAAAATACAGCCAAACAACTCAATTCAAAGCCAAATCAAAGATCAAACTTAGATTTGGAAATCCTTTTTAACCAAGAACACTCAAGAATAGGCTCACCGGGAAATGCAAAGTATCACCGAAATACCCTAACACTGTCGCCGAAAAGCCTAACTCCTAACCGAAAAAAGCAAAAATGGAAATATAAGGCTAAAAATGGAAAGGCAAGGTAAAAACGATACTTGATGGAGTACAAAATGAAAAAATAAGAGGATTGAGAACAAATAAATCTTCAAACAACAGCAACAATTGAGCTCTTAAAGAGAGAGAAATTACAGAGAGCATAGGAGAGAAAAATGGGAAAGAATGAAAAAGAAGGAGGGAAAAAAGGGTTTAAACCCTCAAATCATTTTGCATGTATCCCAAGGCCCATCATTGCCTTGGGAGCCCAAAAGACAATCAACATCATTACACATTGTCAGGCACGCTACCCACTTTAGAAGTTGACACATGTCAAGGAAAGATTGGCACATAAGGAAATACAACCTCGGACATGCATAACCCTTAGTCACCTATTTACATAGGTAACTAAGGTCTAGGGGTAATTGATATTCCCAAAGTGAACCTCCCAGCTCAAAGACATTAACCTCACCCTGTATGAAGACCGAGGTAATAAGAGCTCAGGATTAACCATTTGCGATATCATCCTTCATCAGGTTGGCCACGGTCGTCGTTACAAGCATCACCTCGATTGGGCATTAGCTAAGATCTGCATGACTCATGGAATCAGCTATCCATTAGGTCAACCACAACCGATGTTACAAGCATCGCCTTAATTGGGCATCAGCCGAGGTCTGCATGACTCATGGGATCAGCTATCCATGAGGTCGGCTACAGCCGATGCTATAAGCATCACCTCGATTGGGCATCATTCGAGGTCAGCATGACTCATGGGATCAGCTATCCATCAGGTCGGCCACAGTCGACGTTACAAGTATCACCTGAGACCAGCAAAAGCCTCATAGGCTCAATCAACAAGCATCATATCATCATCGTCCTTGGCCGACGTTACACCTCATACCTAACCTCATTCGGACATCCTGGCCGAGGTCTTCATGGAACATTAATCCCAGACAAGGCAAGGGTCGTACTCCATCAACCTCGTACTAACCCAGGTGGAGTTTGGTACCAAGCGAAGATAGTCGAGCATCTATGCGCACATGTATGGCTTGGAACAGGTGAACAAATTTGTTATATCTGAATCATTCCCTCCATGTGAGGGAATATTAAGGTCATCATTTCTTAGTTGAGATCAGCCATGAGTCATCCTTGCACCGGTTGGATCTCCATGCACATTGCATGCTTAGGGGGTACATTACACCCCCCAAACACTATATATAGAGGTCATCCTCAAGTTGTAAAGGATCGATAATTTGCAACCCTAGCTGAAACTATATCATTTTGATACAGTAGAGAAAGAAAGCTTGAGAGATTGTATCCATGGCCATTAGTTCCTTCATTCAGTGATATTACTCACACACGCTCACAGTGGACGTCGACCAGATTGGCTAAACCACTTATACATAAGTGTTCATCCTCTTCTCCTCATCTTCTTCTACTACTATACATACATATACTCTTGCTGCCATTGTTGTGCTTATTTGAGCTTGTTCATATCTTATCTGGTGGTGTTGTTTCCAGCATCATCATACGACATACTAAATTGTGACAGACAATGTCCATACAAATCTCCCACTATAACAATGCCAGTACAAAATAAAAATATCCGAATTATCAAACTCAAAAGTTACCTATACAAATCTACCCTCCCATAAACTCAAAAGTGGAAAGATAAACTGTCAAGTCTTCAAACTTTGCTTCAACAATCAACTTTTCAAAACTTCAAGCTTTTCTCATCAGGGTGTGCAATCCAAAAATCTTCAGTTGTACATTCACACATGAGACAAAGAAAATACCTCGTGACGTATCAAGTTTGAAATGATATAAGCATAAACGTGAAAGCATAATCAAATCTCCCCAATACAGAAACTCCCGTATAAAATCATAATTCATTCTCCCCCTTTTTATTTGTCCGAAATAGACAAGGAAAAGCATAAAAAATCAAAACATGTAGTGTCACGATAAACAAGGCAAGCAAGCTATTTTTAATTTTTTAGTTTTTTCATACAAAAATGCAAAAATGAAGTTACAAAATCACACACCATGAATTTACACTAATATAACCAAATCATGGAAATGGAATGAATGTGTGTGAACAAATTCGATAGGAAAATCAACACGACCGTGTTGTATGTGCACAATGCATAAATGTATACCTAACGAATGAGCATAAAAAATAGTCCTTAGGTGTTAAAATATTGAATTTAGATGTCATCGTCTTAATCATATCAACAAATCAAATCCTTAGTGATTTTCACATCAATAACGTCCAAAACTATTTAGTGCCATTTCGAGAATTTTTCAAAGGACGCGCAAACCCATTGATTTCTTTACAACCAAACTCCCTCATATAAAATATTTCAATTTTTTTTATATCTAATGAGGTAATAAATTCTCAACATAGAGAAAATCTCTTGGCCCAAATTTTTGGCATATATCATCTTTTTATTGCCTTAATTTTTTATGCGGGCTCTTTTCAAATGATGGCTTTCACGCATAGTCAATTTTACACTCTTGTAGCCCTTTCCTGTGTCACTCATCATTTTTTTCAAATATAAACAAATTCCTCATAGGTAATGGTTTTTACATGCACTACTTTTATTACACTTATATTATTGCACTTGGTTCGTTATAAGGGCAGGATTGAGATGAAAACACTCGACCAACATGTGATAGACAAGTACAATAATCAAACAAATCCGTGCATGTGTGAATTGAAGGAAATAATGAGTCAAACGTGTAGGAAGTATCAACTAATAACATCTCAATGACTCCAAACATTGTAAAGCACATGGATGACATGATATATTGTCTCAAAACACTATCAAATTGTCACATGGATAAATGGAATGCAATTATGACTCGGTCATCCTGAGTGTCCATTCATATACGGTGTAAAAACAAAATACAAAACTCTTTTTAACTTTTTCAATTTTTTCAAAAAAATGAAAATCCTTTTGTGTTTTTCCAAAATTTTCAAAAAAATAAAAACCATAAATACAAACATGGAACACACTAGAAATAGGCATAATATCGGCATGAGCAACATCCTATGCTAACAAATAGTAAATCACATAAAGAATCATCAATCTAAGCAGGTGTGATTAAACGAGCAATGCAGTATTAGCAATTAAGCATAAATATAAAAAATGATTTCATATAAACTGTTAGAAGCAACCCAGCTATGGTGACAATTATGTTCAACACAAAATGAATAAGAAAAGGCAATCACCAAAGCAAATAAAGAATGTGCAGAATTCCAATCACACGACACAATATTTACGTGGCTCTGCAAGAATGCCTACATCCACGGTGGTGCTCTCAATTTTATTTCTCTTTACTCCGGGGAGTGTTTTACAGGAAATACAATGCGTGCCTTTTTCCCCACGCTTAGGGTTTGTTATATACAGGTTTGTTTCTGGGGAGTGGGAGTGTTGGACTCCCCCACGCCAATCCACAATTCCTAGAATATCTCCTTACGAGATTTTAGGAATAAACTAAGTCGTAACTGAGTGTTTTGAGATGGTAGGCTCCCATACTTTGGGATGTTCTTATTGGGCTACTCGTCTTGGGCCAAAATAACAAATCAAGGTACCCACACTAGCAATACCAAATAATGTAACCAAAGAATATAGGGTAACCAAAGAACAAAGTGTACTATAAACAGAATGGTAAAACTTAACTAGGTTGCTCGAACGAGACTGCATGTCGTTCAAACGATATAGCATCTCGCAAGAAGAAACTTCGCGCAACATCAAATGTTGCTCGAACGAGCATTGATCTCACTCGAATGAGAAAACCCAACTTTTACAGTATGCCCAGAATGTTAAACAGTGTTGCCCAGTGAAAAAAATTCCAGAAAAAGATACCTGGAAGGTGCTGACAGATTCAAAATAGAGTTAAAACAGTAGCTAATACTCATAAAACAATGTAAACTACAACACATTGAGTCATAACACTAGTAAGAGTATATCATGGAGAACTGCTAGTGTATGATAAATAACAACACAATCAACCAAACGATCTCACATGGGTTGAATCACGTGCAAGCAACCGAGAGTCGTGAACAATAAGACCATAAGCTTCTAAATCCGATTTTCTAACCTAAATCGATTGATAATGACGTGTGGGAGTTTAAGGAATCGAACTTACTTTTCAATTAAACTTCCTAGGTCCTTTTAAAAGTTTGTAACATAAACGCCTAAGATGACCTTTCTTACCGTAATGTGTACAAGTGTAAATCGGGCGGTGAATGTTATCTAAAGGTGGTCCTCTCCTCAAATTCCTAGGTGGAACTCTCCTCAAATTCCTAGGTGCCTCTCGCACAATGTTCCTAGGTGGCTCTCACTTGAAGATCCTCGGTGTCTCTCTCTTAAAAACCGTGGGTGCCTCTCTCCTAACAACCCTAGGAGGTTCTCTCACAAGTGTGGGGTTGGATTTTGAAATGGGTACGACACTCTCATCGAAGTATTTACCACCCCTATCCTCCTTAATTTGGACAGTCCCTACACTTTTATCTATCTTTTTGGCCGAGACTCAAAATCATTACCTTTCTTGATTCTCTCAAACTCTTCTCAAGCTCTCGAGTAAACGTCTAGAATCCTCAAACTCTAAAAGTTCCTTTTTTCACAGGCTCCATTTCCCCTCGAAGACTATCTCTCTCACCCTCGATGTACTCAAGATTCTCTCTCAAAATTTTCTCACGTGCCCTAAGATTTTCAACTAAAACATCATCACTTTTTAAGGCACGCTCTTTCAATTGAGCTTTTAATTTTAAATTTTATTTCTTTATTTTCAAAACTTCGGCATAAACTTTATTGAAATCCATTCGCAAGTTACGCTCATCTACACTTCCATTCTCACTCTCATCACCCTCACTATCATCACTAATCACATGGGTGGGAATCTCTCTCCTAGAAGCATAAAAAACTTCTTCTTTCGAATTACTATCACTAACGGTATAAATATGAGATGTTAGTTTTTTCAATTTATTTCTTATTTTTGTGGGACACTCATCTATCGTATGACCAACACCCTCACAACCCAAACACTTTCTGAACTATTTTCAGCGGAAGATTTAAAACAAGAGTTCGTGTGAATTTTTCAATTAGACTTTTCGAAAATTTGTCATCGAAAATCAACAAAATTGCCAAAAGCCATATTTTAAAAAAAATTCAAACCAATTTTGAAAAATCAGGATCACAACACAATTACTTAGTAATACCCACTCTGATACCAATTTGACGACGTAAGTAGTCAAATTTTATTAGGGAAAAACTTTAAAAAATCAGGATCACTCGATAACTTAGAGCAGCCTGCTCTCATAACAATTTATAAAACCTTATGTGTCATACTGATTTATATTAATTCTCATGTGTCAATCACAAACTTATTCAATCAAAGTCAATTTATGAATTAAATCAATTTAGCCCTTAAAAACAATCAAGTATGTGTGTTCATGTGTCAAACCAACATAAGTAAAATTTACGACACAAAGTTTAGAAAAAAAGTCCCCTCAAGGCAAAACCTTTTTATTTCACTATAATTATAAATCGCAACTTACACGGTTACAATGAAATACAATAGTTTGACACTCGAATACCCGCATGCATCGATCGATGTCCTCAAAAATATATCCACATGCTGTGAACCTACATGAACCGCAGTCCAATCTTCAAATCAGGAACACCTCAACACTCTTTTGTGACACACAGTCAGTCTTCGGTCCAATACCCCCAATGGAACTTAGATCAGCAGCATGAAATTCAGCAAATAATGTTCTGAGTTCCACAAAACAACTCACACAAAATTAATTGGGATTTGTAAATTGTAAAACAAAACTTTGAACCATTAAAAATGGTTGGAGAATAAAACAAACACTCAAAATGCAGTATGTTCAAAACCAGTATTTCTCCACACGAAAATCAAGTAATCTGACACCTAATATATAGAACAAATGAGGCGGTGACATTCGTACAAAACTTTTATCGTTCGAATGAGATACGACATGGTTTGAGTGAGACAGGTTCTCGTTTGAGTGGAACGCTGTCATTTGAACGACAGTCCCTAATCCCCGAAAGATCTTTAGAATTTTAAATAACTTGGAAACCTTAAAAGTTACAATTCATGAGATCAGAAAACATTTATCCAAAACTTTTATGATAAAATGTTTTTTGAGAAATAAAAACCATTTATAAAAATTTCAAAAACCATTTTAACTTTTATAAAAAATATCCCAACACTTTTAATATGAAATGTAAATGGAACTTAAACATAATTTACCAAAATCATCCTTATTGGACGTGAATTTTGAAGTCTTATTGTAATTCAGATTCACCTCTTGTAAATGTAATCTTTCCAATCCCTCAACGACTTGTACAAGTATACGACATACTAAATTATGACGGATAATGTTCTTAGGGTAAATCATGCGACTCATTTATAATAACCATGCAACTCATCGACACTCACATGCATTGAACACCTCACCTCTCATCTAGTGCAAGTACTATGAGTATGTACCAACCCAATGCATAAATATTCTAAATGTCTTTATCTCTAGACTAATTAGTAAGTAACTGATAAACAAATGCAATAGGGATGTAACTAAGTACACGTATTGTGGTGACAATTAAACTCAACACAAAATAGTAAGAAAAGGCAATCAGTGGAATAAATAAAGAACTTGAAATAATTGCAATCACACACAACACAAGATATACGTGGTTCAGAAAGAAGGCCTGCATCCACGGTGGTGCTCTCAGTCTTTTATTTCACTTTACTCCGGGGGAGTGTTTACAAAAATTGCAGGCCCTTTTACTCAGGCTAAGGGTTTAATATATACATGTTGTTTCTCAGAGAGTGGGGTGTTGGACTCCTCCACGTTATCCCATAACTCCTAGAATATCTCATGAAAGAGTTTAGGGGTTAAATGGGTCATAAGTGAATTAGTTATGTGTGTGGCCTACAGACTTTGGGCCGAACTGAAGCGGGCTACTTATCTGGGCCGGAATGTTTAATCGTGGTACCCACAATTGCCCCTAAAATTTATGGGTCATAATTTGGGCTCAATAATTCTAAATAATATCCATAGTGTCATTTATGTGAATCACATGACATCGTGGGAGTGAAGAGCCTTTCTCAAGTCGATTTAGTCGGAAGATTGCTTCGTTTCCCGTGCGTTATGATTAGAAAGGTTTAAAACAACTTGGAGAGGTCATTCTCTGATGTTACTTCGAATTTCTCCGCATCCTCAAGATTTTTATAACTTATCACTGTTGTTTTCTCACTTCCAGGTCTCGTCTTCCATCTTCAAGCTTCTTCCTTATCTTCTCATCTTCCCTGAATGTGACTTTGCATTGTCTCAAGCTGACTTTTACTTCGTAGGTTCTTCTCACTCCATCTTTTTTTCTTTTTCTGTTAGAATTTCTTCATATTCGATACTAGGGTTTCTCTTTTATGATGACGAAAATAGGCAATAGGTCGATAACTGAGTTTAGGAAATTCTACAATATTCCAACTGGGTAGACATCGAATGTGTCCCTGTTCCTCGTAATGTAAGAGACATTGAGGATGGTAACTGGATATCCTAAGGGGGTCTTACTTTTCCCACAAATCGCTTGTTTTTGCACTTTTTTAGTTATTTCAATACAGTTCCTGCACAGTGCTCGCCAAATGGTTGGAAAATTATCAATGGTGTGCATAGAATTAATCAGCTCTATGGCACTAATCCAGGGCTTACTGAAATCTACTATTGCTATTTTTTTCTCGAATAAGCTCTGCCCTCCTTTACCTCAAGGCCAGGAGTATAAATAGGGTATTGGTAGTAAATCTATCCAATTCCCACAAGGACTACTGGCATGAGGGTTTTTGCTAGAAATTGGCAGTTCCCTCCCTATATATTGAAGGGTCGAGGTTTGAGAGTTTCTTAATTCCCTTTTATGGGGAGGAATATATAGGTAGGAATAGTTCTTGTTCTGCTCATTGATCCTTTGTTAGTGTATGGTATTTCTCATATCTTTCTCTATTTCTTTTTTCAGTGAAGACAAAGAGCTCAGAACCCGCTCTTTGCGAGATTCGAGCTGTTGAGCTGGTTAAGGCTTGGAAAATCAGGGAACTCTTAACTGAGGGTGAGCATCCTCTATTAGCTGCATTTCTTTTAGAATACAAGAACATTGGGTCCAGTTTTATCTCACGACCTGTGGATAGCATTCCTCAGTTAGACATAACATAAAAGGCTACTGCCGACCTAATCCAATTGGATAAGGAAGAAAGAAGCTCTGGTGAGGAGAGCGAGGGGGCTAATAGGGGTGGTGCTGAAGGTGATTATAGTGAGGAGAGCTCAACTAGCGAAGAATCTTCTAGCTCGAAGGAGGGTTCAGAGGCTCAGGATTATTCAGAGGAATCAAGTAGCTCCGGAGAGGAATATGTGGCTCCTTATAGGAATAATTTGATCTAAGATGATGATGAAGACAATGTGCTTCTTTCTTATCAGTTGAAAAAGAAAAAATTTGGGAGCGGGGATGCTGCCACTGGCTCCCATACTGTTGCTCACGAGCAGGATAGGAAGAATAAAGAGGAGGAATTAGTGAGAGAGAGGGAGAGAAATAAGTAAGAGGAGAAGAAGAAGGTTTGAGAAAGAAAAAGGATAGAGAGGTAGAAGGAGGAGAGGGAAAAGGAGAAGATGAGAGAAGGGGTGAGGATAAAGGCGGGGCAGTCTCTGGTGCCCGTGTCTGCTCTGGCTGAGGGGGCTTCTGTTGCTCTTACTCCTCAGTTAGATCTGGCGGTGCTTGAGAAGGAAGTACTGCCAGGTGATCACCATAGGTCAACAAATATAGGGATCGACTAGTTAGCTCTGAAGGCGAGTCAGGGGCTAGCCTTGGTAAGCTTGTTTTCGCTTCTCTTATCTTGCAATGCTTTTTTTAATGCTTTCTCTGCTGATGTTTTCCTTTTCTCTACAATTTTTTTTCTGATTTCATTGTCCTCTACCGCAACCGCGATGAGCTGGTGAAAAAACACTGATCTAGAAAGGAAGAATGCCGAGATGGAGGCCATCTTAAAGATTGTCAGTTCTGCTCAAAAGTCTTTTGACATCGCCTTGTCCCAAGCCAATAAAGTGAAAAAGACGGTGACTAAGGAGATAAAAGAGCTGAGGAAATCCTATGACTTAGTCTGTGCGAGCAAGCTAGCTATGGCAGAGGAGAATAAGGTGCTTACTGGGAAGGTGAAGAAGGTGGAATCTGAGGCGGCCACCCTCAAAGAGAACTCGTACAACACAGGATGGGTCGCATCGTACGAGGATGCTGAGGCCCAAATTGGTTATATTGGTTGTCTCAAATTTAAGAAGGGTTAGGACAAGGCCTTACTCGTTGTTGAGGTGTATTTTGACTCCACCCTCTTTGATGAGCATGACCCTAGTCCCAAGCCTATCGTAGATGAGGTGCCTCTCCCTGCTGCCAATGAAGGTTCCCCTGCTATTCTAACCATCACTGCTGATGATCCCCTTGATGGGGGATGGTGATTTCTCCATATGAAGGAGGTGTGCCTAGAGCTGCTGCTGGTGCAGATAAAGGGAAGCAACCAGCGACCTTCGAGCAGACTAAGTTTACCAGCTAGTCTTCGTTAGGGAGCTCTTTATTTTGTTTGTATTTCAGTTACTCTTTCTATTCACTGATGTACTCTAAACCTTCTTTAAATGAAATGAAATTTAGTTCCCTTTCACGTACTGATTTATTTGCTTTTTTAATGCTTATATGGTTTGTAGCTCATCGATGTTGAGGATTATATTCTTTCTACCTCTCAGTTAGGAAAAATTCTTAGTCCTGATATGAGCAATCAAGTTCGCAGAGCCTTCATAAGGATATAAAAGTCTCTTCGGTCAAGGAGTAGGGATTATAAGGACCAGTAAGAGCTTATTGCCAAGCTGAAGGATAGGTTCCAAGGGATGGAGGAAATTGACACTTCTGTTCAAGAAGAGGTGGATGCTCTAAAGGCTAAGATCCTGGATGCCTTCGAGGTTAATCAGGATGGAAAGGCACTTTAGTAAGAGAACGATGCTCTGAGGAGGTAAGTCTCGTGACTCAGGGATAATGCGCCTAGCACTACTCCTTGAGTTCTACGTGGTTCCTCTTCATCAGCTGGACCGCGAGCTAGTACTGATGACAGAGGTTTATCTAGGGAGATTGCCGAGCTTTGAGATGATGTTCGTCATGCGTACGTGATAATTGTTGATCTTTCAAGAGATGTTACCTTGCTGAGGCATCTGTTCAAAAAAGGTCCCCGATGAGTGTGGGCTGATGGTTAAGATCAAGGTTGGAGAGATGCTTCAACAAAGTTAGGGGAAATTAAAGAGTTATACTTTATTAGGGGATGATTGAGTGCTCTTAGGGAGTTACAGGTCCCTAGGAACTCTGTCCTATGGTATCGTCATGATATCTCCCCCTCAACTTTGATGCCTAACCCATTCAGGAGGTATGATCAATGGGTCCCTATAGATGCTATCCCCAGGAATTTATTTGAAATAGATTCAAATGAAGTCGAGGAGGAATTAGCTCCTCACCCAAATGATGGTCGAGGAGCATAAGTGGTTGACAATTTTGCTCGAAGACCTAATCCTCATTAGGATTTATTTTATTCATCACATGTAACTCCTTGTATATGTAATGATGTAATAAAATAATTATGTTTTGGGCGATTTGCCGACTAAACATGTGTACTTTTTTACTTCATTGATTTCTTATTCGACTATCTAGGGCTTTTCTTAGCCAACTAGAATTGATATAGGTAGAGTTATTTTATTGAGTGAGTATCCCCTAGTCCAGTATGATTATAAAATACCATTCTACCTCACTTTACCTTTTAGGTTATGTCATCACACTCCCTTAGCCCTAAGTGTGGAAATGGCGAGGACACACCTGGTGTTGGATGTTCTATCCGAGCAGGTTTTTTGAGCCAAACATAGTTTGGTGACCAACCTGAGTTGGTCGAGCTGCCTAAGGGTCCCCTATAGGGCTTCATATATTTCTAGGGGCAATGCTAGGAGGTTGTTCGTGTTTGATGATGAAAACCTGAGGAGGGTAATACCCTGCTTTTATATGTTAAGAGAAGAGCCTATAACTTGGTAAATGTGCCTAAATTATAAAATATTTGAGAAAAAATCAACACTTTTTAGAATGCCACTTCCAAATAATCTTTATTAATCAGAAATGAATTGAAAATTTCAACATTATAATAAAAGATCAACACAGAAAACTAGAAGTATAATTTCTTTAAATTGGATGCGTTCGAAGCTCGAGGTATCTCCCTGACCTCCAGTGTTTCTAAGTGATAGGCTCCTTGTAGGCTGTCCCTTATCACATTGAATTGTACTTCCAAGTTTGGTCGTGGGGTAGTGAAGTAAGCCCATAGGATGTGTGGAACCTCGCGCACCCATGCCCCTTTGGCTCACTTCAATTGCTTCTTCAATCCATCAATCATTATTTTGTTAGAAGCTTCAGCTTGTCCGTTGCTCTGAGGGTATGCCACCAAGCTAAAATAGTGCCTGATCCCGTGGTCATTACAGAAGCTCTGGAAGAGGCCACTTTTAAACTGGGTTCCGTTGTCAGTGATGATACTCCTGGGCATCCCAAAGTGGGTGATAATGTTCTTCCATATGAATCTTATCATATTCGCATCTTTGATGTTGGCCAGTGGCTCTGCCTCTATCCATTTGGAAAAGTAGTCTGTCGCGACCAACAAATACTTATGATTACCAGCAGCGTTAGGAAGAGGGCCTACGATGTCCATTCCACATTAGGAGAAAGGCCATAGACTAGTAAGTGATTATAGGTCACTGGCCGGTTGGTGAGCCATAGGAGCATGAAGTTGACATTTTTTGCACTTACGAGCATATATCCCAGAATCCTTCTGCATATACGGCCACCAGTAGCCTTTCTTCATTGTTCGAAAATCTAGTGACCTTCCCCCAATATTACTCCCACAGATTCCCTTATGGAGATCATGAAGAACTTGCTTTACGTCCTTAGAGTGAACACATTGGAGGTAATTACTGGTGAAAGGTCTCTTATATAGTTTACCCTCAGGAGATAAGTGAAAGCGAGCATCTTTGACTCTTATCTGATGAGCAACCTTTTTATCGTCCGGTAGGGCACCATCTTTCAAATAATCCCTTAAGAGGTCCATCCAACTGGGGGCTAATTCAATCTGGAGAACAGGACCTATGTTTGGTAGTTTCTCGATTTGGGTAATGCTTGGATGGGCAAGGAAGTTAATCAGAATTGTTCTCTTCAGGTCAGAGTTGATCGCTAAGATCAAGGTCACTAGGGCGTCAGCATGGCTATTTTATCCTATAGAAAATTATTGGACGCTGACCTGTTCGAAGTTAGACATTAGTTTCTTCGCTGTAGCAAGGCAGGCTGCCATTCTCTCATCCCTCGTGTTGAAGTCTCCACTTATCTAGTTGAAGACCAGTTGTGAGTCGCCGAACACTCGGAGTTGATTTTCCCCCAGCGCAGGTGCCTTATGTAGGACTTCTATCAGTGCTTCATACTCTGCGTCATTGTTGGAGCCTTTAAATCTAAGACTGATTCCTTTCTCGAGCATTGCATCTTTGGGGGTAACTAGCACGATGCCCACTCCTTCCCCTTTGGACTTGGAGGCTTCGTCAACGAACAGTCGTTAAACACCTTACGCCTAGGGGTTTTCCTTTTGACCAAGAGGTTAAAGTTGTTCGCAAGGATGTTTTCCTATAAATTCTGTGATGAAGTCCCTTGATTGCATTCCTTGGTTAAAAATGGATGTCAAATCGCCCGAGCTCGACTGACCACTTTGATAGTCTACCGGATAGATCTACTTTTCGTAGGACTTCTTTAAAGGGGTGAGATGTAAGGACGATGATGGAGTGAATTTTGAATTAATGTTTCAATTTCATCGAGGCTACCACTAGTGCAAAGGAGAGCTTTTATAGGGTTAGGTACCGTTTTTCGGCATCCAAGAGGGTTTGGCTTACGTAATAGACTAGGTGTTGGATCCCTGATCTTTCGCATACTAGTGTAGAGCTTAAAGCATGACTGGAAACCATGAGGTACAGGTATATAGGGTAATTTTCATGAGGGATTACAAGCAATGGTGGTGTACTGAGGTAAGCATTGAGTCCTTCTAGCGCCTATATTTTTGCTTTTCTTTAAAAGTTGGAAGAATGTCTGGGACCTTTCAGATGATTTTAAGATGAATCCATTTAGGGCGACGAGCATTCCAGTGAGCTTTTGCACATCTTTTATGGTACGAGGGGCTAGACCCTATTGATGGCATCAATCTAGTCCGGTTTGGATTCAATGCCTCTCTTTATAACCAAGTACTCGAGAAATTTTCCTGACTGGATACCAAAGGAACGATTACTTGCGTTAAGCTTCATTCAGTATTTCCCGAGAATTTCAAAGTTCCTTGATAGGTCTGAGAGGTTTTTTTCTTTATGCATGCTCTTGACGAGCATATCATCGATGTAGACCTCCATGGTGTTTCCCATTTGGTCCTTAAACATTTTTGTGACCAACCGCTGGTAGGTTGCTTCCTGCATTTTTTAGCCCAAAGGGCATGACCTTGTAACAATATAACCCGATGGTGGTGATGAATGTTGTCTTGTCTTGATCTAGCTCATGTAGAGGGATTTAGTGATACTCGGAGTAGGCATTTAGGAAACCCATTCTTTCTTGAGCTACTGTGGCATCCACCAACTGGTCAATCTTTGGGAGAGGAAAACTGTCTTTAGGGGACACTCTGTTGAGGTCGGTGAAGTCAATACAGACTCTCCATTTTTCATTTCTTTTTAGGAGCACAACTAGGTTAGACAAACACTTAGGGAATTGAAGTTCCTGTATGGATAAGGCATCCAGCAGCTTCTCCACTGCCTTAGCCTTCTCGGGTGCAGTTTGTTGTGCCTTTTATGTGATCGTCTTGAAAGTCAGGTCAACGTGCAACCGATGACAAACCACACTAGGATCAATCCCAGGAAGCTCGTAGGGTTCCTACATGAAAACGTCCAAGTTATTCCTCAAAAGTATTGTTAGTTCCTTCTTTTCTCGATCTGTGAGATATGCTCCGATCAAGAACGTCCTATCTTTCTTGTTGTCGCTGGCTGCGACTTCCTCTAGGTTCTCAACGACCCACTCAGAGGGGAGGAGCCTGGTCTCCTCCACTCTAGGTCTTCTATATTTCAGTTGCTATTTGGAAGGTATCAAACCTTCCTATTTTTTAACCTTCTCTTTGGCCTTCTCGACCTTATTCTCCGTTTTTGGGCGGATGGCTACTATAATGAACTTTCTCGCTATTGCATGATCTCCATGGATCTCCATCACTCCTATCTCAGTCACATATTTGAGTTTCTTATGGTATGTATAGGGGACGACCTTCATCGCATGTATCCACCCTCTACCAAGGATGGCCTGGTAGGGTGTGTAATACCCCGTAATTTTATTGATTTTTATTTAAGGGATTAATTAAATTAAATAAGAATTAATTCGGATATAGATACTAGCGAGATGTGAGTTGGTATTTGATTATGATATTAAAATTGAATATTTCATGAGTATTGAAAGTATTTAAACTATCACGAGGCAGAAATGCGACAAGTTGAGAAATTAAGTTGGGACGCGCGTGTCAGTCGCGTCAGGAATGAATTTATTTAAATTAAAAAAAAAGTGAATTATATTTTTATCAACCGAATGGTCATTTTGAGTGAGCCAACGTGTCCGGAAGGGTCGAAATAGTCAGAAAACACTAGCCAGAGGTTTAGTTTGGGTCCCTGGGCATTTTTATGCCAAACCGGCAACCTAGAAGGTTATGTTGGTAATTTTAAAAATATGGGAATTAAAACCCACGAATTTTAGGGTTAAATAATATATTACTAATGAACCCACTAAGTCCATTATCAGCATTAGGTGAGTTAGAGGGCTACGGGAGTTAAAGGGAGAGTTTGAAGAGGTTCCAAAAGAAACCTCCAATCACCATCACCATCCTTAGGAGAATTCTATAGAGAAAGGGGAGAAATCAGCCTTCATTCACCAACATCAATTCAGAAGAAACAAATCTAAGGCAAGTGTTTTGATGTCGTTATTTGCATCGAATATTTCCTCCATGTGTAGTGTAGAAAACTGTTTATGTCTTGGATATTTGGATGAAGAACACCCAATGAAATTATTGTGAAACTTGTGGTTTTGGGTAGGAATTTGCATGTAAAATGATTATAGAAGACTTCAATATACAAAACATATCTTTTGATGATCTAAAAATGGATTAATAAGGAGTCTTTTTATGAAATTAAATTATGGGTTCAAGTTCATAGGGTTTGGAATAAGAATTGGGGATTTATGATTTTGGCATGTAAATTTGTAAGATTTGACCCAAAAGCATGTTAAGGAATGATCTAGGGTGACTAAAAATAGTTTACAAACATTAAAAACGTATTTGGATAGTCTTAGGGTGGACTTAGAGAAGAGGAAAAAAGAAGAAAAACGGATTTTGGGATTTCTGGGCTTAGTCTACCATCTCGTTAGAAGACCTGCCCAAGTCATTCGAACGACCTTGTTCGAACGAGCTTCTAACGAGATGATAGTATCCCTTCTAACGAGTTGGTAGTTTGTTCGAATGACCTCGTTCGAATGAGACTTCTAACGAGTTGACAGAATGGCCTTTTAGGCCTGATTTTATTTCAAATGTCCCGTAGACTAATTTAAGGGAGTAATAACCATCCCTTATGGACTAGTGGGTATATTTGGGAGATTGGGGTACGTTGAGGAGTAAAACTTAGAATCTTGTAGTAAATCGAATGACCTGTATGAATTAGGAAACGAGTACATAATTACGACGTGAGAAGAGTTGACGACTTTAGTGAATATAAATCGGGGACTTATAAGCATATGACATTAAATGATGATACAAGAACGAGAAGTATACCTCTATTAATATATTGAGATATCTAAGATTTGCGAATGCTTAGTATATGTAGTTATCTGTGTATAACATACCTACCGTACTTGCTATCATGGGAGGTCGGCGTTCGATCAGGGCCATCTAATCTTTGTGTGCCTATGGGGGGATTTAGATTGGTACCTCGAGGACATAGGTCAGAGAAGGACTTATTGAGAAGTTAATAAGTCTGCTGATCATGGGAGTATAGGTATGTGCGTGACCCATGTGATGTGAACTATGTTCGCCTCCATTGTTTGTGATTATTGTTTACTGAAACGATTCCTGAGAGATTCGGAATACGTGGTCCTTATGTAAGTGATGTATCGGGATTGGATAGCAGAGTATGTGTGCACCGCAGCTTAGCCTCGGGGCGCTAGTATCGTATATTTATGATGAGAATAATATACTGTTAATTGAAATGTACTGTCATGTATAAATGTGAGTATAAATAATAGCAAGGTTTTTGTAAAGATAAATTAGTAATTCTCTAGTAAGTAGTATTACTAATATGGGAAAACGAGAAGAAATGTAAGACACTCTGTTTAAATGAAGATGCTGGAATTAAATCATGAATCGTATAGTAAAGTTAGATTTTATATTGGACTAGTTAAGTATGGGAAAAACTAGAATGGGTACGGGTACGTTAGGAGTGCACAATTAGTTGAGAGGTGAGGAAGTCATGTGAGTGCACACACTATCATGTACTTTATATTCACTGTTTAATGATATTAAACACTTGCTATATTTTAAACTGTTTTCACAATCGGGCTCTGACCCGTTTGCTTCCAAATATATTTTTTTGTAAAAACCTTTTAGGTGCCTAGCCACAAGGACACCAAGCATAGGAGTTCCATTCAGGTGACGTACTATAGCTGCTATGGAAGTTACAGGACTTTAACAGTAGACGCGTCCATTTTCGATCTTGACTCTATATTATCAGATTCTCTCATCTGTTGGGCATGTCGCCCTATTTCCTTGTAGAGATACTTTATCTATTCAGTTATTTCAGATTTTGGGTTGTAATTAATTTAGTGATGTGGACTTGGTATTTGTTTATCTCAGTACTCGGATTGTTGTGAGGAGTATTCCTCCAGATTCATTATTTTATGGTTATTCTATTGTGACTATGTTGTGGTAGTTATGTTAGCATTTCATAATCTACTTATCACATGTTAATCGGATTTAATTAAAATTGACAACTCACTTTTTAAATATTAGGTGGCTAGTAATTGTTAAAACGTATTTCGACAGTGATGCTATGAACTGAACCAACTTGGCATTTTGTATTAATTTAATAAAGGAGTATCTACCCGGTATTTAATTAGTCGGGGTGTCACAGGGTAAGCCAATGTCGAGCACTAGAAACTCGATCATTTTGGAGACACTTCCTGCCCTTCCTAGCAGTACAATCTTTTCTAAAGGGATGGTCACTTTACCAGCAAAGCCAACTAGAGTAACAGTGGCTTCCTTTAAGTCGGCAACGTTTAACTTCAACTTCCTAAATTGGTCGAGATACATTACTTCAGATGAGCTACCCTGGTCGACGAGAAACTTATCGACATCATAGATAGCTATCCTGAGTGTAATGATCAAGGCATAATGATGTGGGGTCCTTACTCCCACTAGGTACTCATCCGTGAACACAATGTGTTTGCTGTAGTCGACGTCATATGCTCGCTGACTCTTTCCTGCCTATGTTTTAGCTGGATCAATTTGAAAATCTTGCATTACTACCGTGAGCTTTTTAACTTCCATCTGAGCTGAGTTTCCTTGAATATGCTTTAGATCCGGTGACCATGAATCACTGCGAACTCATGGCCAACATCCTCCTTAAGAACATTGTCAGGCCTCGGGTCTCCATTGGTAGCAACCTTCTCTGCCTTCTTCTCCATAAATTCGTTCAAATGTACAATTTTGTCTAACTCTTCAAGGTGAGACTTGAGAGCCTTGCAGTTCTTGGTTTTGTGCCCACCCTCTTTGTTGAAAGCACATCTCAGTGTTTTGTTCCTTTTTAAGGGGTCTCTTCCAATCTTTCTGGGCCACTTAATGAACGACTCATCCTTGATCTTTTCTAAAATCTTGTAGATTTTTTCTTTAAAGAAAGTGTTCACTGCCTGAAATGCTTTTGAAGCATCATTTTTGTTCTCGCTCTTGGAGCCACTCTTTCCCCCATTTTTTCTTCCTTTCTTTTGTTTCTCACCTTTGTCGCTGCTCTTGCAGACGAACTTAGCGTGACCATTCTTCCCGGCACTGAGGCGGGTCACATCCTCAACTTTGGCATATTTTTCAATACAAGCCATTAGGTCGTGGCCTCCTTCTTAGGGAGGGACTGGTGCAAGAGGACGGAGTTGGGTAGGCCAATCTTAACGGATTCCATAGCGACCTATTTAGAGCGGTCCTCGACCTTGTTGAATAACTCCCAATATCTTTTCGCATAGTCTCTGAGGCTATTTTGAGTCATTTTCTTCATTGTCAACAAGGGATCCATCCTTTTTGGATAGGAGCTGTTGGTAATGAAGCGAGCTGTGAAGAGCTCAGCTAGGGACTCGAAGCTCCTGATGGATCTATGAGGGAGTCTCTCGAACCACTTCTGGGACACATTGTGAATTAATTCGTCCTTATGGTTCCAAAGGGTCATTTCCTGTCGGTACTGCCTAACATGGTCGATAGGATCAGTCTTTCCGTTGTAGATCTTGAATCTGGAAATCGCGAACTTCTTGAGGGCTTTTTCTTCTTCTATCTCCCTTGAGAAAGGGGATTTCATCTAGGTCCTGAGAGCTCGCTTGGCTAAATCTTTGTTCGATTTGGAACCCTGATGCACTAGGTGATGGTCCATTTCTCTCCGGAAAAAATTTCGTATGTCATCATTTCCTCGAGCTGGGCTCCTGTAATGGCGAGCTAGTTGCTGTTGCTCGAGCAAGTCTTCATCTGACCTGTGGTCCTCAAATATTCGAGATCCATGTCTAGGGATCTTTCCTCGGTTGCAAGACTTACTCGCCTGAGGGCTAGGAGTGCGATATTGATGTTGCCTAGTGCTACGATGGAGTTATCTCTCTATTTTCTCCAATCTTCTTTTGAGAAGAGCATTATCAGCTTCTTGCTTGTGAGTGGCCTCCTCTTGCTCTTGAAGACTGACCTCATAGGCATCGATTATCCTGGAGACCTGTGTGGACCTAGATGGTCCTTGGCTTTCCTCCTAAGCTTTCCGTTCTGGGCGAGCCATAGTATTTGAACGTCAAACTTCAGATCTGATCCTGCGAGGGGCAAGTTGCTCTTGAATATCCCCTGCTTTAGGGCATTACTGCTATGACCAGACATTCCAAATTCTTATTGGTGAATGCTTTCTTAAAGGAAAACAAATGTTTCCCAGAGACGTCGCCAATTGTGCTGACAATTAAACTCAACACAAAATAATAAGCAAAGGCAATCACCAGAATAAATAAATAACTTGAAAGAATTGCAATCACACACAACATAAGATATAGGTGGTTCGACAAGAAGGCCTATGTCCACAGTGGTGCTCTCAGTCTTTTATTTCTCTTTACTCCGGGGGAGTGTTGACAAAAATTGCATGCCCTTTGCCCCAGGCTGAGGGTTTAATATACATTTTGTTTCTCAGAGAGTGGGCATATTGGACTCCTCCACGTTAGCCCATAACTCCTAGAATATCTCGTGAGAGATTTTAAGGGTTGAATGTGTAAGGACACAAATTTCCAATTGAGTCCATATATAGTTTTGGCTCAATTCCGGACAAAAACATTTATTCATAGGATAGTATTTATTGTAATATTCACAAGCCTATGAAGTGTATGTTGAAGACGTAGCGGCAAAGAATTTAAAGCTTCATCAAAATGCCTATTTGCGTGCCTCGTTTCTATGTCATCATCTAAGGTTCCATGCTCCCAAGGTATGAATGTAATTATATTGATATAGGAGCTTGGAACAATGTTTAGTTGGGTGTTAGGTTTAATAAAAGCCATGTTTATTTCAGAAATAATTTAAAAAGAACCTTATATTAATATATATAAATGTTTCTGGGCCAAAATAGAATTTAACAAAAATTTCTGAAACTCGTTCGAACCAAACTTCGTTCGAACGAGACTGCTTTCCAACCAAACTGGTCAGTCGTTAGATAAGTCGTTCGAACGACTTTCTCGTTCTAACGAGGTATCTAACGAGGTTCTAACGAGCCCAGGCTGGTCTCTCGTTAGAAACCTCGTTCGAACGACAGTCAAAGTCGTTCGAACGAGAATGCCAGGCGGGAACAGTTTTGAGCAGTTTTTTGGCAGTTTTTCCCCACTTCTCCACTTGGTTTTCAACCAATTTTTTCAGACTTATTTATGAATGGGAATCTCTTTTTCTAACTTATCTTTTTCATACCAAACAAACTCCTAGAGAGTGTTTTGAGAGAAAATTTATTTAAGGAAAAAAGATCATGTTTAGAGTGTCATTTTTGAAGAAAAATTCTACACACTCTAGTTTACACCCAATAGTTGTTTTATCCAAGTTCTCTATATTCATATCTTTACTTGGAGTTTTTGGCACCGGTTTTTCTCTACCGAAATTAAAAAGGAGACGTTTCGGGTTTGCTTCTATTTCCCATCACAAAGAAGAAGACATTTGTTGCGGTTTTACTCACTTGGAGAAAGGCTCCAAGCTTGGGTGACGGTGTGCCTAATTGCCCGATCGGAGGGAGTCCGAGACCGCGGTGGAGCTCCGTTGGTTATCCGCTAATTGGAGGTCGATACAAGAATAAGCATCACGGCTTGAGAGGGTTCGAGTTTAGGAAGTAAGTCTTTTGTCTTATATTTTGTAATACCATTTTTAGTGGATTTGAGGCTAGGGCCGTCCCGAGGTTTTTTCCCGTTAGTGGGTTTTTCCTCGTACATCGCGGTGTAGTGTGACATTGTTTAATTTTATCTTGCACAAAATTTAGAACGCATGCTTAGGATAATTTCAAGATAAAATTCGGTTTAATTCTCACACTCATTTAATTTGGGACTTAAATTAAATATTGGGTAAAATTGTGTAATTCTTGTCACTTGCATTAATTTGGTTTCGCCTAACTTTGGATAATTGTTAATCATGACTTAGGCAAATTCTAGGACTTGAATTATGTTGTTTTAATCTGTTTCTTAAGATATTAAAACTCGGCCTTGTTTATTTGTTGAACCATCACTTGCATTCAACGCTTCCGCATTTGTTTCAAAAAGGAAATTACTATTTTAATTGTAATTATTGAAACCCCCCGGGGATTCCTCTTTTACAGAATGGGTCATAACTGAATTAGTTATGCGTGTGGCCTACAGACTTTGGGCCGAACTGAAGCAGGCTACTAATCTGGGCCGAAATGTTTAATCAAGTTACCCACACATACGTAATACAACTTGATAACCAATCTTTTACTCATTTATATTATCATGATCTCATAATGTAATATTTTACTTTGTTTTAACATCTTTAATTAAACATATTCCTCACTGAATTTTAGCTTGTGTACACAATATGATCCCATACTACTACCACTTATCTGACCCGAAAGATATGATATACAAAATCTCACATCGAGAACACAATGTGGCATACGACTTAAATCAAAGTGTCCATGACCTTATTAGTGTCATATACACGTATATAAGTCTCACAACAACCACACAAAGACCTTCTCTTTCTTTATCGGTAAACCCTCACCTAATGGATTTAAAAATAAAGATACCCACAAATATTGGAACGGGGAAACACTATGCAATCACATCACCGAGTAGTCCCATACCCAGAAATTTATAGATTGATCAGGTCACCAACCTCTCGCATCACAAGGTGTATACTAACTCAATGTATAATGAAATTATATCATCATGTAATCCCACACCATTGGCTATAACAAATCTCGCCCAATGGATCAATTTGTCACATTTCTCACTCACGAAATGGCAGCAAACTGAACGTGTGATACCGAACTCCACAAAATCATGTGTCAATAGCCAGGCATGCAGTACATGGTCACAACCACTTGAATCCAAAACCTAAATTGATAGATTTATAAAGAGTAACAGGTGCGTTCACACATGCACACATTTATATACACATACACTCGATATATATATATATATATATATATATATATATAGAGAGAGAGAGAGAGAGAGAGAGGTAGGCTCATGTGCACACTAAAGTTTGCACACTAAATTTGCACATCATTTTTTTAAAATAACAAAAAAAATATATTTTTGACATGATTTTTTTATATGGTATTTAAACATTTCAAGGAATCCATATAAAAAAAATTAGCTCAAAAAAATTGTTTTTGCTATTTTAAAAAAATCGGTCAAACTTTCGCAGTTTTTAAAGTGCTTAAAAGTTGTGAAAGTTTGACCGATTTTTTTAAAATAGAAAAAACTATTTTTTTGAGTTGATTTTTTTTATGTGATATTTAAACATTTCAAGGAACCCATATAAAAAAAATCATGACAAAAATATTTTTTTTACTATTTTATAAAATTGATGTGCAAACTTAGTGTGCAAACTTTAGTGTGCACAAGAGTCTGCCTCTCTCTCTCTCTCTCTCTCTATATATATATATATATATATATATATATCACATACTCTAACACATACCCAATCATCTAAATCCTAGAATGCCAGATTATCAACTTAATCATAGTTTCCCCTCTCTCTAAACCATCTCAAACATATACTATAAAGTAGGATACGCGTACTCTCAAGCATACCAAAAAATCATTCCAATACCCAAACATCGAATTATTCATTACATTATTAGGTTTATTTACTCTCAAACTATATTAAATCCAACTCATAGTTTATTATGTCTTTAAACTATGAGCACCTGCCTATATATAGAGTCTCTCTCTCGTAACATGTGTATATGTTTACTCATTTAATTACGAAGTTAATTACACAACCTATAATATCTCAAGACCCAAATCAATCACCAAATACTTTTCTTGTTACTCTCCAAGCTCAATATATATATAGTCGACCAAAGGATATCGCTCCCTCATGCATTTTCCTAATCCAACCCATTCCCAACACCAGATGGAACGAATTAATAGTAAGGTTTATATCCTCAACCTATGTAAATATTCCCAGCATTAACCAAGTCTAATATCTTAATAACTAAGTTAAAAAACCATATAAGGAAACCTCAACTCAAACTAGGCTCCAAAAACCTAACCAAATAAGGCCTGACCCTACCTTAAGTAAAATAGGAGGGTATAATTAATTGACTCCCATGGTCGATCGATCGATGGTCCCAGATCATGGACCATTCTTCCTCCAAGACCTCCATTAAAGCTTCTCTGGGGTCCTAAAACATATTCAAAATGCAAGCAAACATCAACCTAACTATTAGGTTATGATTCTAAACGTATTCTAATAATAATTCACTATCAAGACCATAGAAAACCAGGTTTAATCCATCAAGTTCATAGTTTTAAACCTAGTTCATAAATAAAATTAAAGAAGTTTAATTATTCTACAATGTCATATTCAGTCTAAAAATTAACATGGGGCTTTTACTTTATAATAAAAATATCCCTAGAACATGAGTTCTATTTTAGATTTACACATCTACAACATCTAATTTCATATTCTCTCCATAAGAGTACAAGTCCTCAATGCATATGCATTTAATCCAACATTTAATTAACCCATATACATAGACATGATTAAGACTAATTAAACTAGGTCCTAAGCATGCATTTTAATCTCAAATTATGATAAGAAACATGTCTTCTAAATAAGTTAGAGGTTTAAAATTGTATTGCAACAGATTTCTTACCTTGAACGACAAATGGTGAATCCTCCACGCTTTGATTCCTTATTCATCCTCCCCAAAGTTCCTCTCAAGTTCTGCCCATTCTCTAGGGCGGTTAGGGTTTCTTTTCAATGTGAGAAGTGATTCATTAATGACACTTGACTCTATTAAATATCTATAATTTCCTCACCACTACATTAGGCTTGTTTTTGGGTCTCCAAATGGACACATAATACTACTCGGAATACCCAAAAACTCAGCCTAAGGGTAAACCTACCTCTCGGGCCCAACTCAAGATGATAAAAATACATAACCATGACTCAGTTTCCCTCTAGAATCCATTTCAACTAGTTATACCTCATATCTCGCGGTAAAACCTCAAAAAGCTAAAAAAACTAATTATTTTACGCATGAATCCACTTCAACTAGTTATACCTCCGACGGATGAATTCACTCTGTCTCTTTCCATGACAAGAGTTGAGTGATTATATTCTCCACCATTTATATTATACAAATTTCACACACATCATGGAGTCTAAAAATAGGATTAACATTTACCTATGAGAGATCGAAAGGGAGGGATGGGTGCTTAACTTGCACCCCCACCCCCCGTGCGCGCGGGCACCGGAGGGAATCCCAATCCCCGGGATGGTCATGGTGGCAACTATGCTGGGGACATTTAGAGTACTAGAATCTATTTCTACATGGGTTTTATTCTTTTCTCTCCCACTTTGCTACATTTGTACATAAGCTCCCTCTTGTATGTTCCTTCTACTCCTTTTACTTACTTTATGTATATCTACCTCATGCTTATACCTACCATGTTCCTTTCTCATGTATATATCACTTTTCACTCACTTATAAACTTCACACACTTATATTATCCATGTGCACTTCACAGACTCACACTTGTTTATTGTTTCGCTTCTACTCACATGCTCCACACATAACTTAGATTATCAATGCTTAGCTTCACTATCACACAGCCACACTTCTGTAACATGTATATATCTACATGCTCACTTACACACCTCACACGCTGCTTGTAGTTGATCCATGTATAAGATCACTAGAGCACACACACTCACTTATAAATATTCACATGTATACATCCCCATGCTTCCTTATCACCATTCTTAGTATGGTCTTCATAGATTTACTTTTCATAATACTTGTATATTCTCCCTCATTACTGTAACACTCCCTTTACTTAGCATGCAAATAATAAAATATCTCTCCATAAGATACTAATTAAAACTCATGCTTTTTTTAACACTACATCACCAAAGCATGGTAATATTGATCAAAATTTGTCCCGTACTAGGGGATCACTTTCTGATGGGTGCTAGTTTTACTGGGGTGTAGTTAACCTAAACGATATGACTCTCACCTTCCACTGGCCTCTTACCTTCGATGTATATCGAACAGTTCCTTATGAATCGTATCATTTTACTGAACTCATGATGGGAGGTATATAGTAGGGAACTCATTAAATTACGTCGAGTATATATAATTCTCTCTCACATGTACCATACCCATGAGGTATATCATGAGGAAATTCACGTACACTCAATTATATCAAATAGTTTGTCCACATGTATCGATGAATGATTGCCCTTATAGGCAAGAGGTATATTGTGGAATTCATGCCAAATGGGAGAACCCTTCTACTAACCCAATAATTTCATAAACCTCATACACGCATTAACTTTAGGGAACTCATATATAGTTTTTTTATTACCATGCGAAACTCAGTCGAAATTTTAGGTTGGCATACCACCCATATTTTTACGCTATCTCAGTATACAATCAGAGGCATAACCCATATTGTTATGGTCATATATCACTAAACCAGATGCCATTAACAGTGACTAGATGAACATACAATGAATATATGCATAAAACTTAGATTAAACTCACAAAAGAACTCGTGTATAACTCAATCAATAATAAATGAGTATCTAAGATAACTCAGCCAGAAGGAGAGAAAATCAAGCACCCTAGATACATCTCACTCAAACACCAAGGTTTCTTAAAGTAACAACAATAAAAATGTTTTAGGTATGCAATAAAATATTGGTAATAACTATCAATGGTGGGTGAATAAATGCTCTAGTTTATAATAACTATGGATAACTCTCTCCTCAAGGGAATGAGTGAGATATCTATATAGACAGTAACCTTACTCAAGTGGTCTTAGTCTCAAAAAATATGAAAGACTACCCCTCATACCTTTATGTCACTAATGTTAAATGCCAGGATGGTTCTGCCTACTCTATGTCATAAGCATTAAATGCTAACATATATCTTTTGGCTACCAACTGCGTGTCACGTGATTGTCACAATAATGGTAATCCACCAAACTGTCCAACAACCCCCAACCCACAGTGGTTTACTCAAGTTTGAATTGGACATCAGGTAGGTGGTGTGTGACATTACTCAAAGAAGATGTGATATTTGGTAAATGACTGTTTGGCACTAAGCTCAATGTGGGATGAAACTCATAGTTACTTTGTACAAGCTCTCTTAAGTTGTGGTCCCTAAGTATTTTAATAGTTGTATTTAAAATGGTTAAGACAAGCCTTAACGTCACCTTTCTGATAAATCCTCCAAATCAGTTCCCTATGACGTTCCCATGGTGAGGTCATTCAATAGATCAGGAAAGCTCTCCCAAGACCTGCCAGACTTGGTTCCTCACTGATACCATTTGACCTCCCTATCATATTATAATCGTTACAACTTATAAGTATAAAAAATACAATCAAAAATATATATTGAATAAGTACAAAAGGTTAAGAAAGAATGATCTCTCTTGGAGAGATCCTTTGCAGTAGCCTTGAGCTTCCTCAAAGAGTTCCCTCACTGAGCTTTGTCGTTGCCTCCCTACTTCTTCCTTCAAAAAATCTCTTGAGCTTCCTCTGTTAAGTGTAGGAGTTATCTCTAATCACAATATTACATTTATGCCCCCTCTATATTTACCCCTTCGTGTATATATTTATTGTGAGGCCAAGAAATATCAGCACGAAACTTCTCAATCTAATGAACCTCTTTTTTTTAAATAAAAAGAAAATACTCCTCAACGTGCCTAAGTCAATTGCATCACCGTTCAGGCTTATGATGAGGGAACATCATGAACTAAACCTTTTGAATTGCAAAATGAAAGTGGTGCCAAAAATTTTGCTTCGCCTAGAAGTATTTTTCTCACTCCTTCACATGTGCCATCATTAATGACATGGAGGCATCATATAAACTATCAAGGTTGTTATTGAAGGACCACATGGCAACTTGAAATAGTGGCTGATGGCACGACAATCCAAGTTTCATCATAACATTACATCTTCCCACGCGTGGGAAAACCCAATTGCCCTTCTGAAAATTTTCAAACGGTTATTTTTCCTGACACTTAAAAACATTTTTCTTCTTTCACTCTCATTACCTTCATCTTATTCATCAAAACTTCTACTTTTTTAAAGAGAGAGAGATCTTAATTTTCACCATTATTGTATTCTTCCAAGCTCTAACCCCCATAAAACTCCATTCCCCTCATTATCACCACCATCCTCAACCTGATTATATAAGGGTTATTGTAGACCATTTGACTAAGGTGGATCATTTCTTACTTGTTTAGATCGACTATATGATAGGTAAGTATGCCCAACTCTTTATTACAGAGATAGTGAGACTACACGGAGTATCGTTCAACATTATTTTTTATAGCGACAAGAGCTTTGTATTAAATCTAACAGAGCTTTTAGGAAGAATTGGAGAAGGAAATGCATTTGAGAAAAACATATCGCCCACAGACCAATGGGCATACGGATAGGGTGAATCAGATGCTAGATGATATGTTGAGAATGTGTAATATGGATTTCAAGGGTAGTTGGGAGCAGTACCTACCATTGGTGGAGTGTGCGTATAATAACTTGTACCAGTTAACTATTGGCATTGAACCTTTCGAGACTTGTACGTGAGGCCTTGTCATTCACCCTCATGTTGATTAGACATAGAGGACAATAAAATTCTCAGGCCAGATGTGATTTAGGATGCTTCGACAAAGATTGAGATCATCAAGAGTCATATTTAGGTAACTCACGACCGTTAGAGGAGTACCATCAATGTGAATCAGAGGCACTTAGATTTTGATTTGGGTGATCAGGCGTTAGTACAAGTACCTCTCATGAAAGGAGTGATGTAGTGTGGGAATAAAGGGAAGCTTTCATCAAGATATGTGGGCCATTTCCCCATCAATAAGAAGGTAGCGCCCCAGTTGCGTATAGACTTGCCTTACTAGAGAACTTGTAGTGGATTCAGAATATATTCCATGTGTCATCATTGAGGATGTATCTCAAAGTTGACTTAGCATATCATCATATTGCATTATAGGATATAGACTTGCATTCATACATTACTTATTAGGAGAGGCATGTTGACATTTTGGATCATATCGAGCGAAAGTTACAGTCAAGGGTGGTACCATTGGCACATTGAGGTCATCACAATTCTGACAAATTGACTTGGGAGCATGAGGGTGGCATGCGAAAAAAGTATATAGAGCTCCCCATGTTAGGTATGTTATAATTTTAGGGATTAAATTCCATTATTAGGGGGAGACTGTCATACTTTGTACTTTTGAGAGCATTTTATTCCACGTGCGCATTAAATTATTAGTTTAATTGGAAAATTGAATTGATTTCGATAAATATTAAATAGTGAGTTTTGGGATTAATATTTATGATTAAAATTATTTACTTGCGCGTAATAAGTAAATAATGATGTGGACATTATTTTATTATATTATTTAGAGAGTGAAAACAACGTCGAGCCTAGTTAATGTTATATTGCACAATTTTAGTTCGATAACTCGGATGGCCTTTTTTATTGCGTTGGTTATCCGGGTCAAAATAATCCAGAATAGGTACCCAAGTGTTAAAGATGGTTCTAGGTGAGTTTTAGACATAAAATGGCTCATGTAGGGGCATAGTCGTCTTTTTACCCTTAGGGCATATCCTTAATCCAAAAATTTTACTTTTGAAAGGGGGTGTTAGTGGGTTAATGGATTGGATAGCAGCTGCCATTAACCTCTAATTAGAGGGGTCAAGGGAGAAAAAAAATAAAAGAGAGAAAATAAAAGAGAAAATAAGAGGAAGAAGGCTTGGAGAAGAATGATAAGTGATTTTTGGAATCGAATCAACAAGAACAAGTAGAGCTTCGAATAATCATTCATCAAGGCAAGTGTTTACTTAGTTTAAATTTGCATATTGAAGTTAATTATGTTCATAGTTAAGAAAGGTTGAATCTGAAATTGAGAATGCATCATGGAGAAAATCAGGAATATTCATTTGTGATTTAGTAATATTAATTTTTATTGAGGCTTAATATGAAAAAATTTAGTGATTAAACCTATAAGTGTTTATTGAAAGGAATGGACTTTAATGGGTATTTTGGAATGATGGGTTAAAAACTTGATTGGTTTTAGAATGGGCGAATTGAATCAAGAAATAAGAATCTTTAGTTGAATAAATATTGGATTCGGGTTTAGATCGTATTTACAATGCACCTGGGATAATAATATGCATGTTTGGGATCAAAATTGGTTATTCTGGGAGGCTTGGGACCTCCATTAATGGACCTCAAAGATGTAAGCCTGTAGTTTAAGAAGAAGGGAAGCCTAGCAAATCGAACTGGTTCGCTCAGGGAGCAAATCAGTTCACTTGACCGAAGCAGTTCAGTCTGCCAAGCGAACCAGTTTGTTTTTCTTTCCTATCCCATTTTTAAGCTGCATTATTTTTTAACCATTAGCATTCGACAAATGGGTGTAAAAGTTTTCATAATGGGTTTGGATCACCTTGGAACATTATTAGAGGTTAGTGTGTGTTTTAGGCTAACTATTAATAAGATTCAAGTGAGACAAATCAGTTAATGAGTGGGTGAAAATTATACGATGATTAATAAAAAATCGAGAAGCTGGTTCGGACTTTGAGATTGGCAGGCTAGTATGATATGGGGTTTTAAGTACGTAGTGAGTGATATATATATATATATATATATATATATATATATATATATATATATATATATATATATATATATATATATATATATATTATGGGTTTACCTATATATATGTGTCATTGTTGTTTGTCTATTTAAAACATACCTAACTCCGTAGTGCTATCGTTAGGAGATTGAGCGTAGTGGACAATTCACCCTTATGTTGACCAGTAGGTGTTGGGTTATTTCCCCAAGCCATAGTATTATTGCATGGGCATTATCCATGAGTGCAGATAGGTATTGGTTTGGAGACTGGTTGGGGGAGATGTGGTATAGTTACAACCCCATAACCTATGTTTTTTACTGCCTTTGTTACTTTTGTTTACATTTTGGGTTCGATTGGTGAGACTCTGACCTAGTGGCCCATTTATGGTATACGTTGTTCCTTGAGCTTGATAGTACACGAGGTATACATCTGCGAGGTCCTACTCTGGGGATTTCGCATACGCAGATATAGTGAGTGATATATACGTATATGTATATGAGGTAACCAGTGAATATCTAATTATAGCATGTGTGTAGCTATGTGAAATTTATGAAGATATACCTAGTGAAGTGGTTCATATTAGCTAGTAATAATTATTAGAAGGATTGACTATGTTACCATTTATTGTCCTAGTTAGGATGGGTAGCGTGATTAGGATAATAAAATAAATGCGTTAGGTACGCATTATATTTGAGAGGTCAGAAAGTCTCATGTGAGTGCGACTGAACGTTAACTATGAAGGTAATACACTGCACTTTTACATTTAAAGCATTTAAATACTTGCAAATATTTTGGGCTTTTACCTGTTTCAAATATTTTCAAAACTGCAAGTGTTCAACAACAGGGTAGGGTTAGTCTTTCCATCATGCCATTGCGTGCAGTAATTATAGATGCTGCGAGATTTTATTATAGACACTTCAGTACCTTCTATCTCGACATGATCCAATATTTTAGTATTTTCCATTTGGGCGTTTTGTCCGTCGATTGTTAGGACATTTCTTTTAATACAAACATTTACTGTTATTTCTCTGTTGCATGTGTATATTGGTATTATTTTAGTCACCAAAGTTTTATTTGGTTTATATTATCAATGATTATTCTATTTTAATTTTTGTTGTTCTTTTAGCTTGTGCGTATTTATGATGGATGTATTTAATGGAGAAAAAGGTTAATGGTTGAAATGAAACCGGAATTAATGAATTACTAGTATAATTAAATAAACGTTACGTAATGCTAAGAATAAAATCCTACTTGATTCCCATTTAATTTTAATAAGGTCCTAAACAATCGATACTAGAATAAATGCGGTATCACATTCTTGTGGTGGGCCTGACCCATCGTTATCGTGGGCATTTCATGTTTGGAGTGCACTTCTAGGAGTTGTTTGATATTGGATTGAATATTTTGGCTCTTGGAGTTTTATTTCATGTATAATATTATCTTTGTTTATGTCATTTATCTTAAATGAGAAATGTATTTAGATTGGTGGGTCATTATGATTCCACTCTTGTTTTGGGACTTTAGTGTAGACTATTGATGTCATTGTCTTGTACTGGGGATTTTGATATTATTGGATCTTATAGTTGATGGTTATTTATTTTCTCAATTCTTTAATCTTATACTACTATTATGAAAGTTTTAAATTGTACTTTTTTTCATATACTAAGAATGGTACTTTAATTATATAGAAATTTATATATCCTAATATTTGGACTTGATCAATTTAAATATTAATATACGTGGGGTTTTACACACAATCTCGTTAGAGAGCCTAAAATTCTATTTTGATATTTAATGGGAAGGTATGTCACACAACACAAAGAAATTTTACATCACTCAGGTATTTTGGTATTTTGGATTTGGGATCCTAAGATTATTAAATGCTGAATTTGGTACTTTATTCCATCATTTTTATGGTAAAATGGAGTGCCATACGACACTTGTAATAACCCATTATTTTTAAATAATTAAATTGAAAGTGAGAATATATATTAATAGTATTTGTGGTTGAAGCAATTAAACCAAAGGAGTCAAATTAATTTACATTAATTTTACAAATTTGTGCTAATTAAATGGATATAATTGACATTGGTTTAAATAGGGTGTATTTTGGGAATTAGATAGAAACCCTAGGGGTGTAGAACTATTTTGAGTAATCTTGGTCACCAAGTTATGGGTTGGAGGAGTATTGATTCTGTGTATAGTAATGCATTAAAGTTTGTGTGCCCAAAACTAAGATGGATGGAGAATACTGCTAATAGAATCATATTTAAATATGTCGTTTTTAGTTTTGGAAATATGACTAGTAGTGAAATCAATCGGAGTAACAAGCTCGATAAAATTGTGATTTTTCACCCCAAAATCTATTTGAATACACACACGATATGCCTTAAGGTGATTAGACCTACACAAGTGACGTCTAGCTCTGATACGAGTTGAGACTGTGTGTTTCTAAAACAAATATGAATGGAGAATATCTAATTAAAATTTCTTATTGAAAAGAGAAAAGGTTTTACTTTAATGACATGGAATGGGTAAAATAAACCACCTAAGGTCCATTTGACATATTGTTTAACAAGTATTTTACACCAAATTTTACCTTCAATATTAGGTATTTTAATCTAAGTGTGAAAAAGGTAAACAATATATCACAACAGCAAGGCGTAGAAGAAAAAACTAAAAAAAAAAAAACTTAGGCCACCAGAACGACAAATATACTATGTTATAGTATTAAACTTATAAGACTTACTATGACCAACTAGAAACTATTTCCCACCATATCCTCCTAGAAAAACACTGACAACTAAAGAACACTACACAATCATCACCAGTTTTAGTTCGTGACCAATGCCGTCAAATCATATGGCAATAAATATTCTCTTGAAGTTTAAAGAAAACTTTGTGTTCCAATGTAATGGAACTATGAGAAGACACAAATGGATTTTCAACTTCATAATATGTGAGATTCCTAAAGGTCGATGGAAGTGTTAAAGTGCTTGTCTAATTAAAATAAAAACTCACAAGTATTTTTTATATACCAAAATTATTTAAAGTCTCTCAAGAACAAATTTTATAAACCGTTGTTCAAGTCTTGAGAGAAATTAATTTGACTTCAAATGAATTTAAAATAGAAATGATAAAAACGGATATCTAGAAAATACAGAGAAGGTTTTTCCATTTAGAAAAATATATAATAAAATTTTGAGGCAAAATTTATTAAAAAACTTTAACTTGTTTGTGGGGAGAAGAATATATAAATAGGCATTTCAAACTTGTGGCCACAAGTTCTAAGAGGACCTAAGCAATTATTTTCCACTCAAATAAGTTAATTCCCCAACACACTAAAAGATATGGCTAATAAAGATAATCTTCATGTTTTAGAATGCAATCATTTGGGCAGATTCTTTTTTGTGCCAGATCTGTAGCCATCACTAGAGCTTCACTACAACAAAGAAATTCATTTATGTAGAAAACTTAAGACAAAGATAAGTCACGTAAATTTCCAGGGAAATTTTGGACTTAGACAAAGTACTACAGAGAATCTTTCGATATAGCGAAGAAGAACTTCGTTGCCAAAACCTTGAAGAGATGCAGGTCCCGCACTTGGCCAGTTGTTATTAATGGTTTTGAAAATAATTTTTCAAATACTCCAGGTATGTTTGATCACAACCTAGAATATTGATACTAAAAATACACACATAAAAATACAATTCCTTAGAAAATAGTTTTTCCACACAAAAACTATATTACATAATGTATTTATCAATTCGTCCAACAAACTCAAACAAAAGTTTTATCACATTTTGCAATTTAATAAAATCCAAATTTACTCATGTTAAAATAAGTTTGAATCAAATTAATTCTATTACCATTATCCTAAAGTGAAATTATCATAGATTTGAAGTGAATGATGTCATGATGAAGAGTTGATGATGTTCGGTGAATAAGTCTTGACTTGAAGCTTTCCAGAATGACCTCTTGGATTAGAGACACAAAGTGGGTTTTGGTAAATGGAATAATACAATGTAGTCCTATGGGTCACTTTGAGTTCTATGCATGCACTTACAATCTCCCATATTAATACCAAAATTACCACCCTACGCGAACTAATTACAAGCCAGCATGTCTCATCCAATATGGAACAAGTCCAAGTTAACCTGGTGTAAAATCCCGACCAACAACTTGTATTGCCAACAAAGCGACAACAGTCTTACAGCCGGTATTGCCAATAAAGTGACAACATTAATATATTTAATTCTCATTATGTATTGATGTAAATGCCGAATGAACGAAGGCATTCCATCCTTTCACAATACAACTATTAGTACCCCTATTGGGCTATAAATACATTGTATCATCCTCATTGTAAGGGACCGAAAAAACAACTCAAGGAAATCAATACATAACAGTGGACGTAGGCTATTTCATTGAGCCGAACCACTTTAAAATTTCTTATGTCTTGTTTGTTTTACTTATTTTATCTATAATCAATTAATTAGGCCTAGTTTAGTTTTTTGCATCAACAGATTAGCACCATCTGTGGGAACGTATTGCTAAACATTTTCACTCATTCATTATCCATGGCTGAAATTTCAGAATCAAGCACCAGAAACGAGGGAATTCATCCTACTCCCTCTGTCCCTCCAAATAACAATGATTTAACAGGAATTTTGGCTAGCTTGGCCAAGGGTTAAGAAGCTATGTAGGATATTATACGATAGTTAGCTCAAACTCTGCAAGCTGGAGTTCCGGCACAAGTTAATCAAAGGAATATGCCACCGCCTCTAATAAGGAGTGTTAGTCATAGCCGCTCCAGAACTTTTATGGATCCTTCATACCTTCCTGCAGAAACTTCTTCTATTAGGATCACTAATTATACTTATGGACAATCCCTCATCATAGAAAGATTGAGTGCCTTAGAAAGGCTAAGTATGGACTCTCCTTTCGATCGTCTGAGACCCCAGGGATATTACCTACGGGTTGTGTCGAGAAATAATCGATGACCAAGTGACCTAAAGAAAGGTTCAACCTAATCTAGAATAACTACCCGACAAACTGATAGGTTCAGTCAGAGAAAAGGTTTGCAAGAAGAAAGCTCAGCACGATCAGTTGGTCGGCATAAAGAAGCTACTGCCCATAGGTCTGGTGCTGGCAGTGATGCTTAGAAAGGTTCCATTCAGCATTTAGAAGACAAATTGGGAGAAATGGACAAGGCTAAGAATCCCCTCCAAGGAAGTTTTATTAAAGGATCCCCCTTCGTGCAAACCATCATAGATTTTCCTACACCGACCAAGTTTAAAGCTCTAGTGGTCACTTCCAAATATAATGGTAAGACTGATCCAGTTATGCATATAAAATAATACCAAGCAAAGACTGATATTTATATCGTTCCTGATGAAATGAGGTGCAGGGAATTTTTAGGAACAATCACTGGATCTTCTTAAATCTGGTACAATATTATTCCCCCGGGACAAATTTCTTACTTCCAATTACTTGCCGAGCTATTCATTGGTCATTTTTTCTTTGGAGAAAAACCAGTGAAGCGAGTAGCTCATTTGGTTAGTGTAAGACAAAAGGAGGGAGAAAGTACTAGGTATTACATCACTCGTTTCAACAATGAGAAATTGGAAGTCATTGATTACGAAGAGAAGACTGCAATCACTACCCTCATGAGTGGTTTGCTCCTCGACAAACTGTACTATACGTTGGCTAAAGATCCCCCGAAGACGATGACATAATTGATGGCCAAAGCAGCGAAGATTATGAATACCGAGTAAGCTATGTCTACCAAAAAGAATTCAGACGCAAATGTGGAAGCAAAAACAGAAGGGAAGTCAGATAAGAAGGAGCACAAGAATCACAATGAACGCAAGAATTCGAAATCAAAAGAAAGCCTAGATCGGCTCATGAAATTTACTAATTACACTCCCTTAACAGTGGATATACATCATGTTTTGGAAGAAATCAAGCACAACAACGATTTGAGTTGGCCTGAAAAGTTAAGGTCACCTGTTAGTAAAAGGGACAAGTCCAAGTATTATGAATTTCACAAAGATCATGGTCATAAGAACAAGCGTTGTATTGCTCTCCAGAATTAGATATAAGCAAGCACTCATACGAAGAGGAAAACTGGATAGATTTATTGATCGACAGGCTAGTGGAAGTAGTGGAGGTAGAGGTCGATAAAGATCTAAATCACCAGTTAAGCCCAGAGAAGATAAGAAGAGAAACCACGATGAAGATCCAGAAGATGATCCTGATCTTCCCAAGAAGCCTAAACAGCCTGAACGTGAGGTATTCTCATTTAGTTTTGGATCCTTTGATTTCCATACGATTACATGTGGATATGTAGAAGGAGGAGATCATACAGATGAAAGAAAAGCTTACCTGAATGAGGCTCAAGCTTGTTCCTATATCTAGAAAATCAACCTTGCCGAGGAAGACCAACCAAGAAAGGTTAACAAGGATAAGCTCATAATTATCTTTTCTAAGAATGATCTATCTAGAGTGTTATATCCTTATAATGATACTTTAGTTATCAGAGTCGGGATAAAAGAAGTACTGGCGGCAAGAATATCAGTGGATAATTGTAATTCGGCAGACATCATGTTCTATCCCTGTTTTGATAGTTTATGATTAAAACTCAGCCAACTGGAGCCTTACTACAGGCCACTCATTGGATTTTCTGGAGAGAAAGTGTTTTTATTGGCGACAATTAAACTAGACGTGTTGATCGGGACATAGTCGATGAGTAGGACAGAGAAAGTGAGATTCTTTGTAATGGATAAAAATGTTCATTCTGCCTATAACATGATTATGGGAAGAGTTGGTTTGAAGAAATTCGAAGCTATACCCTCTACTGTTCATCAATGCCTGAAGTTCCCGACCAACTTTGGAGTTGGAGTAGTGAAAGGAGATCAAAAAGTAGCTCAGGAATGCTACTACTCCTCTACCGAGGAAGAAGATATGTTAGAAATAAAGAGGAAATCAACCACTTATCAAGTGGATATATCTTAGCCAAATAGCGAATCTGAGGTTTAAGCCTTAGATCCACGAGACGAATCTGATCTTGTAAAAGGACAAGTGATGTAGGAAATAGAAAACATTATTCTAGACGATGATAAACCAAAACGAATAAATCAAATAAGAGCATCATTGGAATCGATTCTTAAGAAGGAGTTGGTGGATTTCTTGAGAAAAAGAAAATAGGGAGCCATGAAGATATGCCAGACATAGACAAAAATTTCTTATGCCATGATCTTAATGCTAATAAGGAGGTTAAACCTGTGAAGTAGCGAAGAAGAGTTTTTAGCCCGGAGAAGAACCAGGCTATACAGGAAGGAGTGGAGAAGCTTCAAAAAGCTTCCTTTATTGAAGATGTGAAGTACCCGGATTGGTTGCCCAACGTATTTATGGTCAAGAAGAAGAACAATAAGTAGAGGATGTGTGTGGATTTTACTGACTTGAACAAAACGTGCCCAAAGGATCATTTTCCTTTTCCATGAATTGATCAACTAGTGGATGCCACTTTAGGGAACGAGCTGCTAAGTTTCATGGATGCATATTCTAGTTATAACCAGATCAAAATAAAGCCAAAAGATAGAGAAAGTACTTATTTTATTACTCCCCGAGGAACTTATGGCTATAATGTTATTCCATTTGGTCTAAAAAATGCAGGTGCTACTTATCAAAGATTGGTGAACAAAGTATTTGAGGAGCAGATAGGTAAGAACATGGAGGTGTGTGTTGATGATATGCTCACTAAGAGAAAAAAAGTTGTTAATCATATCATCGAACTCAGCGAGACGTTTGAACAATTGGAAAAGCACCAGATGAATTTAAACCCCACCAAATGCGTCTTCGGAGTTCAGGAGGGAATGTTCCTCGGATGTATAGTTAATCAAATAGGCATTGAAGCTAATCCAGATAAAATTAAAGCTTATATCGAAATGCAATGTTTAACCTGTAAAAAGGATATTCAAAGGCAAACTGGGCGCGTAGCAGCACTCAACAGGTTTGTGTCCCGAGCAATGGACAAATGTTTACCATTCTTTAAGGTGCTCAAAAAAACCTTCGAATGGAACGATGAATGTGAAAAAGCCTTCCTGGAATTAAAGAAGTACCTGGGAACACCCCCACTACTCTCTCGACCAGTGTTGGGTAAAAAGATGTATTTGTATCTGGCTATATCTGAATCAACTATTAGCTCTGCCTTGATCAGGGAGGAGAATTGGAGTCCAAAAGCCAATTTTTTACACTAGCAAAGCTTTTCGAGGAGCAAAAGTGAGATATCCTAGACTGGAGAAATTAACACTGGACTTAATTGAGGCTAGTAGACGAATGAAGCCTTATTTTTAAGCCCACACCATAGTGGTATACACTGACATGCCACTAAGGCAAGCTTTGCATAAGCCGAAAAAATCTAGAAGATTGATGTATTCGATTGTGGAGTTGGGGGAATATGACCTTTTATACGAACCAAGGAATTCTTTAAAAAGCCAAGTTATGGCTGATTTTATTACAGAATTCACTTACCCAGAGGTCACCGAGCAAAAAGGGACTCTAGCCAAGAAACATGCAGGGGTCAGCAGACCTACCGAAGTACGCCCGACCAACTCGAAGTAAGGGGAACTACAAAAAAAGTTACCACCAATCAACCAAAATTGTATAACGGAGTACAGGATATGAAGAAGAAATATGAGGAGGTGAAGGATAAAATCTTCCATCAAGGGATTATGACAAACCAAGCATTTGACAATGATATCCCCATATGGATTCTGCATATTGACGGGTCATCTTGTGCAACCGGATGTAGAGCTAGAATCATTCTCAATACTCTAAACGAGCTAGACATAAAGTACACTCTATGATTCCAATTTCAGGCCTCCAATAATGAGGCGGAGTATGAAGCTGCAATTATTGGTTTAAATCTAGCTAAATCACTGAATGTCGAGGAAGTTATTTTATATAGTGATTCACAGTTAATTGTAAACCAGGTGTTGAACTTATATGCAGCTAAAGGAGAACTGATGACCAAATACTTAGCCAAAGCATTGGAGATAATTTCCACTTTGCTAGCTATCCAGATGATCAGAATTACAAGATTGGAAAATGTTCGAGAAGATGCACTTGCTCGACTAGCTTCACCAATCAGAATTGAGCTGCGAAGAACTATTCCTAGAGGAGGATACAGGGAGGGCAAGGGGGGGCCTTGGCCCCCCCAAACATTAAAGAATTATAAATTTTAACCCAATAATTTTAGAATTTTAGAATTTTTTTTATATTTTAATAGTTTTGGTCCCTACAAAAATAGATATATATTATTTGGCCCCCTTTTACTCACATTTCTGGATCTGCCACTGACTATTCCTATTGAGCTACTTGCTAATAGGAGCATAGATGAACATCTGATGGTCAACTTTATTGCAATAGATATGGGTCCATCTTAGATGGATCCCATAAGAGCATATATTGAAGAATGGATTCTTCCAACCGACCTACTTGAAGCTAAGAAGTTAAAATACAAAGTCACAAGATATGTGCTAGATGGTGGTGTGTTATATAGAAGAGGATAAACTGCTGGTCTACAATGGTGTGTGCATCCAACTAAAGTGAAGGATTTGATTGAAGAAGTCCATGAAGGGTCCTGCGGAGCCCATATAGTAGGAAGAACGTTGTTGCAGAGAATCCATACACAGAGGTACTACTGAACGATTATGTGAGCAAATTGTGCAGATTTTTCCAAGAAGTGTGATAAGAGCCAGAGGTTTTTTAGCATACGCGAGGCTCCACATGCTCTCCTAAAAACAATCACTTCACCTTGGCCCTTTACTATGTGGGTAATTGACTTGGTTGGGCCCCCACTACACCAAAAACAGGATTCTGGCACGGTTTAAAACTGTGCCAGAATCAGGTGTTCCAAAATGGCAATTTTTTTCTAGCACGGCTCAAAAGTGTGCCTGATTCAGCCAAACAAGAACACTTCTGGCACACTTCTAAATCGTGACAAAATTTGATGTTTATGGCACACTTTTGGCACAGTTTTTAACTGTGCCAAATTCAGCACAATAGGAACACTTCTGGTACACTTTTAAACCGTGTCAGAATTTGATATTTCTGGCACACTTTTGGCACAGTTTTTAACTGTGCCAGATTCAGCACAGTTTAAGAGAAATTGGTACAGTTCAAAACCGTGCCAAAATATGATACACTTTTGCCACGGTTTTGAACTCTGCCAAATTTTTTATTAAAAAAGAATTAATTATTTGAAAGCACAAAATTCATAAATTAATAATATTGCGCGTTGTTAATAAACTAATGTACATACAAACTTCAAAATATTACAAGTCTTCAACAGCTCATAGGACAAAAAAAAATTGGGCAGAGTTTCCTCTATTTTCTGGACATTCCAAAACCTGTTAATACAAAACCTGCCTAACATAAAGCCCGCACGGCCACAAAATATAACAATTAACTTACAAAAGCCCGCACAGCCATAAAAGTCAACAATAAAACAACAAAAGACTGTACGGCCATGACACAAAAAATGATATCATTAATAAACCCCATGTTGTAAACCATTGAGTTCTTTGTGTGTTCCACGTGAATAAAAGCCAACGATAAACAGTTATCCTGCAAAAAAAATAGGATACAAAAAAGATACGATATTAATAACCCAATAACTTACAAAAAAAAATACTCAAACTAAAAAATTACATATATGAGTTGAAATTATCTTCATACTCTCAAACCGAGAGACAAGGGACTACGCGTTCAGTTCCTACAAGTTACATTGGTCCTGTGCGAGGTGTTCGTGCCTCCTACGGGGTCGTTTGGGGGCCGGTTTGGGTTTTCACCCGTTAACGGCATGTTTTAACTCTAAGTGTGATTTTTGTAAATTATCATCATTCTCTAAAACCGAGAGACCTGGGACTACGCGGTCAGTTCCTACAAGTTACATTGGTCCCGTGTGAGGTGTTCATGCCTCCTACGGGGTCGTTTGGGGGCCGATTTGGGTTTTCACCCGTTAACGGCATGTTTTTAACTCTAAGTGTTAATTTTTGGAAATTATCATCATACTCTCAAACCCATAGACCTGGGACTATGCGTTCAGTTTCTACAAGTTACATTGGTCCCGTGCGAGGTGTTCGTGCCTCCTACGGGGTCGTTTGGGGGCCGATTTGGGTTTTCACCCTTTAACGGCATGTTTTTAAGTCTAAGTGTGATTTTTGTAAATTATCGTCATACTCTCAAATCGGAAGACCCGAGACTACGCGGTCAGTTCCTACAAGTTACATTAGTCCCGTGTGAGGTGTTCGTGCCTCCTACGGTGTCGTTTGGGGGCTGGTTTAGGTTTTCACCCTTTAATGGCATGTTTTTAACTCTAACTGTGATTTTTACAAATTATCGTCATACTCTCAAACCGGGAGACTCAAGACTACGCGGTCAGTTCCTACAAGTTACATTGGTCCCGTGCGAGGTGTTCGTGCCTCCTATGGGGTCGTTTGGGGGCTGGTTTGGGTTTTCACCATTTAACGACATGTTTTTAACTCTAAGTGTGATTTTTGTAAATTATCGTCATACTCTCAAACAGGGAGACCCGGGACTACGTGGTTAGTTCCTACAAGTTGCATTAGTCCCGTGCGAGGTGTTCGTGCCTCCTATGGGGTCGATTGGGGGATTGTTTGGGTTTTCACCCTTTAACGGCATGTTTTTAACTCTAAGTGTAATTTTTTGTAAATTATCATCATACTCTCAAACCGAGAGACCCGAGACTATGCTGTCAGTTTCTACAAGTTACATTGGTCCCCTGCGAGGTGTTTGTGCCTCCTACGGGGTTGTTTGGGGGCTGGTTTGAGTTTTCACCCTTTAACGGCATGATTTTAACTCTAAGTGTGATTTTTGCAAATTATCGTCATAATCACAAATCGGGAGACCCGGGACTCTGCGATCAGTTCCTACAAGTTATATTGGTCCTGTGCGAGGTGTTCGTGCCTCCTACGGGGTCCTTTGGAGGCTGATTTGGGTTTTCACCCTTCAATGGCTTGTTTTCACTCTAAGTGTGATTTTTGCAAATTATCATCATACTCTCAAACCGGGAGACCCGGGACTATGCGATCATTTTCTGCAAGTTACATTGGTCCCCTGCGAGGTGTTCATGCCTCATACGGGGTCGTTTGGGGGCTGGTTTGAGATTTCACCCTTTAGCGGCATATTTTTAAGTCTAAGTGTGATGTTTACAAATTATCATCATACTCTCAAACCGAGAGACCCGGGACTACGCGGTTAGTTCCTACAAGTTACATTGGTCCCGTGCGAGGTGTTCGTGCCTCCTACGGGGTCGTTTGGGGGATGGTTTGGGTTTTCACCCTTTAACGGGTTGTTTTTTAAGTTTAAGTGTTGATTTTTTCAAATTATCATCATAGTCAAAAAACTGGGAGACTCGGGACTATGCGGTCAGTTCTTACAAGTTACATTGGTCCCGTGCGAGGTGTTCGTGCCTCCTACGGGGTCGTTTGGGGGATGGTTTGGATTTTCACCTTTTAACATCTTGTTTTTAAGTTTAAGTGTTGATTTTTACAAATTATCGTCATAATCTCAAACAGGGAGACCCGGGACTACGCGATCAGTTCCTACATGTTACATTGGTCCCGTGCGAGGTGTTCATGCCTCTTGTTTGGGGGCCGGTTTGGGTTTTCACCCTTTAATGGCTTATTTTTAACTCTAAGTGTGATTTTTGTAAATTATCATCATGCTCTCAAACCGGTAGGCCCGGGACTACGCGGTCAGTTCCTACAAGTTACATTGGTCCCGTGCAAGGTATTTATGCCTCCTACGGGGTCGTTTGGGGGCTGGTTTGGGTTTTCACCCTTTAACGGCATGTTTTTAACTCTAAGTGTGATTTTTGTAAATTATCGTCATATTCTCCAACCGGGAAACCCGGGACTACGTGGTCAGTTCCTACAAGTTACATTGGTCCCTGCGAGGTGTTCTTGCTTCCTACGGGATCGTATGGGGGTCGGTTTGGATTTTCACTCTTTAACGATATATTTTTAACTCTAAGTGTGATTTTTGCAAATTATCGTCATACTCTCAAACCGAGAAACTCGAGACTAAGAGGTCATTTCCAACAAGTTACATTGGTCCCCTGCGAGGTGTTCGTGCCTCCTACGGGGTCGTTTGGGGGCTGGTTTGGGTTTTCACCCTTTAACGGCATGTTTTTAAGTCTAAGTGTGATTTTTGTAAATTATCGTCATACTCTCAAATCGGGAGACCCGGGACTACGCGGTTAGTTCCTACAAGTTACATTGGTCCCGTGCGAGGTGTTCGTGCCTCCTACGGGGTCGTTTGGGGGCTGGTTTGGGTTTTCACCCTTTAACGACATGTTTTTAACTCTAAGTGTGATTTTTGCAAATTATCGTCATACTCTCAAATTGGGAGACCCGGGACTATGTGGTTAGTTCCTACAAGTTACATTGGTCCCATGCGAGGTGTTCGTGCCTCCTATAGGGTCGTTTGGGGGCTGGTTTGGGTTTTTACCCTTTAACCGCATGTTTTTAAGTCTAAGTGTGATTTTTTCAAATTATCATCATACTCTCAAACCGGGAGACCCGGGACTACGCGATCAGTTCCTACAAGTTACATTGGTCCCCTGTGAGGTGTCGTGCCTCCTACGGGGTCGTTTGGGGGCTGATTTGGGTTTTCACCCTTTAACGGCTTGTTTTTAAGTCTTAAGTGTTGATTTTTGCAAATTATCGTCATATTCACAAATCGGGAGACCCGGGACTACGCGGTCAGTTCCTACAAGTTACATTGGTCCCCTGTGAGGTGTTCGTGCCTCCTACGGGGTCGTTTGGAGGCTGATTTGGATTTTCACCCTTCAACGACTTGTTTTCAAACCTAATCTACATTACAATTATTAGACTAATCTAGATATTTTCAAGTTTGCATTACAATTATTAGCATTTTCATTTGTCTAAAAAAGGAAATGATTTTTTTATTAAACATGTATGTTCTCTAATCTTTCTAGCTCTGTTAATCAGATAATTATAACCACAAGATGAATCAATCGAACATAAACATTAAGAAATTTACAAACCTGTAGAATCGGTGTGTCGATTTTAACAAAGCCTACAGACTCTAATGGCACGTCAATAATTTCAAATTCTTCCTCTTTGTAGCTCAGGTCACAACATGCATACATCCCCCTGTAATTAAGGGGAAACAAATTATTCATGTTGATAAGGCTAATTGTAACACAAATCATTCCATATGAAATTCTTCAACTCACGAGTCATAACCTGGCTTAAACTCAGGAAATTCTTAAATCATTTTGATCATAGCTACATGTAATATACACAATCAATTTACATGTAGATACTATATATATGGTACAAAGGTATTATACACATCTTATGTAACATACACATTCATTTTGATCATAACCATTGATTGTGTAACCATTGATCGTTATTGATTGTGTAGTCAATTAATGGATAATTTACAGTGATCAAGAATATGAAATTCACATAATGTAAGGCATGTTCAAGTATATGTGATTGAAAAATAAAACATAAGGAGGTTCACTTGCAACGGGGAAAATGTAAGACCAAATATATATCAACAACATAAAAATTTAACAGAAACTTACGTCATCAACGATAATACCAAAATGGCCAAGCCCAAATCCAATATCATAATTGTCAACTCCAACACGATACACAACATGCATCATACTTCACTTCCTCACCCATGATAAAATACATGATTGAGGAGGAGTATCATGCTGAAGAAATAAAAATATAACACAAGGACGACATGAATTTAAACATAAAATGCATTAAGGTGTTCAAATTTAGAAATATGTCTTGCAACTTAAAAGTTTCAAGAGCCATAAAGATAACAAAACTAAAACAACTTCACTCAAAACATTTAGCCCTAAAGTTGCTCTGTATCCTTAGTGCCCTAATGCTGGTGCGGGAGCGGATGCGGGTGCGCTAATGCGTCAATTTCCAAATTACTAAGATTTGAGAGTGGCACCAGTGCGTTTATATAAAATACATATAATTATGTATTTTTAATATATAATTATAGTTGGTGCAGAGACACTAGACATATTGGAGTGAAAAAAGATTTACATATGTTCAACAGAGACACTAACAAACGCTACGTGTATAACCAATACATCATCAACCTACACGTAGCCTACCATAATAGTAAAACAAAAACCATCCCCACCAAACAACAAAAATGCCCACACGGAAAAAACACAGCCATCAACCAAGAGAAATAAAAGACCTAACTTAACTCAGATCACCATCGCCAAATCCAAAACAATCTGAACTATAAAAACACAAAATCAGACCAAGTTCTTTGTGTGTTAATTCCATCTCATTAGTTGAGTTCGTCCGTTGACTAGAAGATTCGCGAATTTGAAAAATTCAGTGCGCGACTTACCCCCGAATTAGCAACGAACTCTCCAATTCACGAAATGAGGGCGGGGCGAAGACCTTACCCAGCGAATTGGGGCACTAAGTCTGTATCACTACAAAATCATAAAGCAGAACCATGTAGAAAAGCAGTCATGCGCTTCTTTTTCCACTTTAAACACCGATAAATGATTTATTCAGGTACAAAATAACTAAACAATTTCAAAATTGCTAACACAACATATTCATGTCTATTTCCTCAATAGAAATCAATATTATTATGACTTACCTTAGCAACTCTTGGTTTCCTTCTCTCTCAGTAGGTCTGGTTGCCGAATTCTCTCCGAAAAGAAGAAAATCAGATGTTGCGATTGAGAGTCCCTCGCTTGGTATTTACATGGCTACGATTTTGGAAAAACCTAATTCGTTTGTGACGTGTGGACGATGGGCTGGGAGGCCCACTCAACAATATTTACTGGAGCGACTTACCATAGCCAGACGGAGCGGCTGGATTCCACAGTAGACGGAGCGGCAGGAGGTGTAGCCTCGCCGCAGTAGAGGGTAGGGAGAGTGTAGCCTTGCCGCGGTAGAAAGAAAGTGTATCCTTGCCGGATGGAGAGGCTGGAGCCGGTAAGCGGGTGAGGGGAGGGAGAGAGTCGGGGAGCAGGAGATTGAAAGATGAGAGAGGAAAGAGGAGGGAAAGTAAACGTAATAATTTTTTTAGGGGATTTTATATTTTAACTAAGGGTACTCAATTTTGGCACACTTTAAAACAGTGCCAAATTTTGGCACTGTTTTAAAGTGTGCCAGATTGTCCTTAAATCGTGCCAGAAACTGGCACGGTTTAAAACTGTGCCAGATTTTTAACAGTAGGGTGTGCCAAATTGCTGTTTTTGGTGTAGGGCCCTACCAACCACCCGAGGAAGTTCAAGTACCTAGTTGTAGATGTTAATTACTTTACTAAACGGGTGGAAGATGAACCGTTGATCGATATGTCCCATGAAAAGGTTTATCACTTTATTTAGAAGAGTATCATATGCAGGTATGGCCTACCCTATGCCTTTATCACTGATCATGGCACACAGTTTGACAACAACGAATTTGCTGCTTATTGTGCCTAGCCCAACGTCCAAAAATTCAACTCTGCTCCTAACCATTCTCAAAGAAACGGTCAAACAGAGGTAACTAATAGAACTTTACTGAATGGGTTGAAGAAAAGGTTGGAAAATGCCAAAGGGAATTGGATCATCTATTCTGTGGGCATCCAGAACAACTTCCAGAACAACTACTGGAGAAAACTCCCTACCTATTAGCATTTGGTACTGAAGCCGTAATTTCAGTCGAGATAGGTTTACCTACGCATAGAGTTCTTAACTTCAATACCCTAGTTGGTGATTTGATGAGAAGGCTAGATTTAGACATGTTGGAAGAAGTCCGTGAAGATGCAGCTTTAAGGAATGAAACCTATCAATAAAGGACTGCACTTTTCTATAACAAAAGGGTCATGCCGAGCAACTTAAAAGAGGGTGATTATGTTTTGAAGAAATTGATTCAGAAGAGCAATAAGCTGGAAGCCAATTGGCATGGGCCTTATCGTATTACTTTTGTCGCCCGACCAGGCATATATCGAATTGAGACTTCGGAGGGGAAAGAATTCAAGAACCCATGGAATGCAGAGAACTTGAGGAAATACTATCAATGGTGTAATCATGATGTATTAAGTTCATTTCAATATTATTGAGAATGCGATTTCCACAAAATTATTATTTTTTTCGGAGTACTAGTTCTATGCACTATACTATGCATCAACAAAGGTCACCAGCAAAGTTGGTCGGCATCAAAGTTGGTCACCAGCAAAGTTGGTCGGCATTAACAAAGTTGGTCGGCATCAACAGAGGCCACCAACAAAGTTGGTCGGCGTCAATAAAAACCACCAATAAAGTTGGTTGATATCGATAAAGGCCATCAACAAAGTTGGTCGGCATCAATAAAGGCACCAATAAAGTTGGTTTTCAAACATATAAAACCACTCAAGGCAAAATTTTAAGTCCTAAATGCTTGGTTAATGAAGACCCGGATCAATAATTTTCATCTAAACTTATCTAAAATATGGACAAATGTTCCACTCATGCCTGGGAACCGAGGTAACTAATGCAATTACCTAAAAAGTTTAGGTGCATTAGTAAAACCATGGTGATACATTGGTAATTGATATAATACTTAAGATAATCCTAAGAATATTAATAGAACCGGTGAAAAACTAAAGATTGACTAAAAGTTGATCCATTCATTGTCAAAAACTAAAGAAACATTCATATATACAAAGATTGACTAAAAGTTATTCCCTTAGTACAATAAACTTTTCATTAAATCAAATAATTACATATTGTTGCTTAAACATGCATAAACAAAATACAAAGCATTATTCTACAGGAGGTTTTCCTTCAGCCTTAGAAACTAGATCCATGCCAGCTGGAGGATCATCCAAAGTAAAGGAGAGTTGATGAAGTTAAAATTATGAAGCATCCTAGTTTTACTGCTACTAGGATGATCAAGCAGATGAGGAGGTGAGATGATCTCTAATTCATCATGTAGCTCATAATCCCCTAAGTATTTTGAAATTAAACAGTGAGGAATATGATCTACAGGGATCTAATTAACGTCTAACTTGAATGAAGGATTGTCAAGATGCAAAAATTTCGAATCATACCAATCCCATAAAGAGTTGTTATGATCCACCTTAATCACAGTTAAATTGTTCATCCAACCCTATTTATAGGATTCATTATGGGTATGTTGAAGTTTATCATCAAAATGACCCAAAGCTTCATTATACCCATCCACCTAAACTTCTCTTAGCTACTTATGGAATTGAAGGGTTAATTTATCAACCCAGGACTGCAGCTTTTTCAGTACTCCATCATTAACCTCTAATTTGGAAGATTGAGTGGATAACTGTTCAGTCAAGGTCAACATCTTTTGAGACATCTCAGCAATAGCTCGGTATTTTGCTTTTAACTGTGCAGCTTGATTGATAAGGGCCTGCTGGGTCCTAACTTCTTATGTAGTTCCTCGGCTAGACCTATTTCTTACTCGGGAAGAGGATGCAGGCTTAATCTTTTTTAAAGCTTCCAATTCATCAGCAGTAGCAATAACATCTCCAGAGGAAGACTTCAAAAGATTAACTTCATCCATTAGATTATTATTCTCCTCTTCCAGGAGTTTGGCAATAGTCCTAGTTTCCTCAACCAGCTTAAGTAAATCTTCCTTTTTATTGTAAACAGAAACAAAATTATCAAAATCCTGACCTACACTTAAGCTTTAATATTTCTACTCATAGCTCTGATGCAACAACGCAGTGGATTTTTATACTGGTCTTGAAGCTCTTCTATCATCTCATAGTAGGCAACATTATTTTTTACCGCCCAATCATGTAAGTAATTTAAATACTTATAGGATTCTTTAACCTGCTCTGATGCATAATCACCGAGAAACTGAGTGATTTCTTATTTAAATAAGTCAATATGACCAGCTTTGAAAAAAACATTCCACTTCCTCAGTAGATCGGTATCATGGGAAGACAATTGTTTCATCTTTGATATAAACTAGTAAGAAGAAATAACCACCAATGAACAACAAGAATGGGGAACAAGTACAATCCCCAAGAGACAAAAAGGAATAAAAGGTTCTTTTATTGATAACAAAGAGTTCAAGTACAATAAAAATGAAGGAAAAACACAAAAAAAGGGAAAATATCGAAAAACTTTACACCTTCTCCCTATCAACCTTCTTGTCCTGCTCAAAAGAAGGGACTACAGACGGGGTCTGCTCAATTTTATCGATTGGAAGAAGAGAAGACTCGGTGATTTTAGGTTGTTTGGTAGAAGATTCAACCACAAGTGAAGACTCTTCAGAAGTAGCTTCATCCTCAACCTCATCCTCAATGACTGGATAAGGACTATGAATATATCTCTGAAAAAGTTTAGAGTCCTCAGCCGTGTTCAATTCTTGAAGGGAAACAACCCAACCATCTCTGAAGTATTTTTGTTTTGCATATTCAATCTGAGCAGAGGTAGTAAAAATGGATTTGTTTCAGCCTTTGTTCCAACCATCACTGAAGGAGGCCTTCACAATAGACTGTCTCTTAGATTTGGCAAAGGATACTAGCTCTTTAGCAACCTTATCCCTGCGCTCAGCTTCCTCTGCCCTGTGCTCAGCTTCCTCTGTCTTAAGCTCTGCCTCCTTCCCCTTGCGCTCAGCTTCTTTGGCCCTGCACTCAATTTCAAGGGCATTCTCATCAGACGTCTCTCGAGTAGTCTCAACTGTCTTTAGTTTCTCGGACAAAATACTCTTCTCAGTCTCCAAAGCTTGTTGAGATTCAAGCATAGACTTCTTCAAATCAAACAAGGCTTCCTCCACCTCATTCGAAGAAGAATAATCCTTAATTGCATTATCCTTCTCCAGCATATTATTGAAGTTTACCAAGAACTACAAAAGATAAAGATCAAAGTGAACATATGAGAAATATAAAAGATAACCAAACTAAGAAAATGAAAATCACTTACTGATGCAAGGCTCGGAGCAGCCAATTCATAAACTCTTAATCGAGGGAGCATGGCATCCACCCCCCTGTGTTCTGGAAGAGTACCAGACTTAATCAACTTCTTGTCCAAACCAGGAGTACTAACTGCCAGAGGAGCATCATTAGAGGAAGGTAATTTAACCAAGGATAGTTGATTAATCACCTGGTCAAGTTGCTTCTCTACAAGCCCTCTCCTAAGTCTCCTAAAAGGAACTTCGTCCTCTTTGGGAGCTATGTCCTTAGAAGCCAATTCTTTAAGTGCTGGGGGCTTCATAACATCCCCTATTTTCTTCTTAGCTCATTCAGTAGATGCTTGGGAGCTAGAAGCGCTACTACTAAAAAGGTTAGGAAACTTCCTCTTCTTCATGATTTCAGAAAGAAGAGTGTCTGAGTCAACAACAACCTCTTGATCAAGGTCAATCACCAGACCAGGAGAAGCAGCAGGTCTGGTGATAAAGGAAGAAACAATGTTTTTGTATTGAAGAGGATAGTAGGCATACCTAACGTGCTCCTTAGAAACTACCTTGTGAAGTCCCCATATAAACTTCAATTCTTTCAAATTTACTTCAATCTTTTGGGGGGACTTTCTTTTCTGGTCAATTGCAATTTAATTTATAAAACAAAAGTTAGTATGAAGTTTTATCAAATAAAAATAGGGAAAAAATATTAAAACATAAAACAAAAACCTGTTGCCAAATAGAGGACATCTAGGTCCTTGGTATTTAGCACCACCAGTTAAGGGAGCATGTTGCCAATTTTTTACAACTACCCCATGATCAAAATAATCCCTATTAGAACAGGGAGATTAACTACTACACCTTAACAGATTGCCCTAGTTTTTAAATAAAAAGTGTATCAGTAGTTACCCATTTCTAACAAAATATTATTTCTGGAATTCCTATATGGGTTCCATAGATTTGATTTAACCTATAAACTCAATTTATAACTCTCCATGTGTTATGTGCCACTCTGGCAAGTACAATGTCAGAATATTGACAAAACTCCAGGCACATGGGATTGGGAAGAAATGTGAACCCACACTCAGTAATAAAGATGGGAGGGAACCAATGGCCCTCAGCTAAAAAAAAAAAATTCAGAAGAAAAAGTGGGATGTTCCACAACCCAAGATGGAATATTAAAGTCGATTATGAACTTATCAAGTGACTCGGTAGAATAAACCATGATGAAGAAAACAAAGAAGAAGAGAAGAAAATTTCTTACAAAAGTTTAAGGATTCAGCAAGAACTGAAGACATAAAATAAAATGATCGCACGAAAGTTCAAAGAACACAGCAGCAGAATCAGAAGTGAAAGGTAGCAAATGATCGAAGTTTTACCGCCTTTTTTATAAGACGCGTCGAAAACTTGGAAAAGGAATGATTAAAGCGAACGACAGTTGGGTTTACGGAAGCTAACAAGGAAAAAGACGAAGATACCCTAGAAATATTCACTAAATTTTGAAATATTTATAAAATTTCCATTCGCGCCCAAAAATCGTCAATCAAGTGGATAAATTTCACAAGTCTGGAAGGTCTGCTGCCAAACTAAAGAGTAAGATTTCACACTTTCGCATCAGCTATAAGTATGAAACATTGGGGGCTTCTGTTGATACCAAAATTTACCACCCTACGTGGATAAATTACAAGACAGCACGTGTCATCCAATGTGGCACAAGTCCTAAAGCCTGACCAACAAGGAAGCCCGACCAACAACCTGTATTTTTAACAAAGCGACAGCGGTCTTACAGCTTGTATTTCCAATGAAGCGACAACATTCATATATTTAATTCTCATTATGTATTGATGTAAATGCCGAACGAATGAAGACACTCCAACCTTTCACAAGACAACTATGAGTACCCCCCTTAGGTTATAAATACATTGTATCACCCTCATTGCAAGGGACCGAAAAAACAACTCAAGGAAAACAATACATAACAGTGGATGTAAGCTATTCCATTGAGCCGAACCACTTTAAAATTTCTTGTGTCTTGTTTGTTTTACTTATTTTATCTGTGATCAATTAATTAGGCTTAGTCTAGTTTTTTGCATCAACATCCCCCTTTGTTCCTTCCGTGATACACTAAAACAAAGATTACCAAAAAATAAATCAAATCTATCATTTATGACATGACTCGCTCGGCCAAAGGCATAAAAAAATAGAAAGACACACTCGAATGAATCGCAAGAGACTCGACAACTGTTTGCAAATCTTGTACCTATGTCCTATTAAACACTAGCAAATATATGAAAATACCAATGTGTAATAAAATAATAATGAGATTTAAGTAATAAGATGAAACAATTGATAAAATAATATTAAAATAATTCATCTAATTACTAAAAAGAACATATAGTAATAGTATCTAATATCTCAACAAAATACGATATATAAACTTCATTTCATAATAATATTCTCATACAATTTCATTTCTATATAAATTGTGCCATGATATATCATAATGATATTCCCCTTTGATTCATTCTTCGCCCACTTTTTATCATGGAATTAACAAAGGAAAGATGATAGAATGAAAAGATGGTGTAATTAAGAACATAATGAGACAATTTATAAAGACTTGAAATAGTAAAGGAATAATCAAAAGGATTTAAACATATACACGTTAATATATTTAAGTTAAAAGTTAAACAGGATACTAACATATGGTAACAACATATAAGGCAACAATAATAACTATGAGATCCGTAACGACCAAACATACATCACAAAAATACAAAAAAAAGAAAAAAAAACTACGCCCACTATAATCTCAGCAATATGTTATACATAAACTCTTTTCAATTGAAAAAAGTGTAACCTAAGAACATAAATTTTGTCTCCTTATATCCTATAGCTATATTTCTTTTCCCACAAATTGATTCTCCATTTTTTTATATTAAAGATAAATATACCAAGAAATTGAATTAATAAGACCATAAGAAACGTAGCTATAAAGGACAATTAGAGAAAATAAGCTTAGAGTGTGAAGAAGATGTTATGAAACGCAAGGAGATGATACTAATACGAAATATTAATCACATGGTATAACATATAAAGGCACAAATGATCAATAATGATATAATAAACCAAATATTTAAACCCTCTTCAAGATTTTAGCATGAACGCTCAAAAAGTACTAGACATTAAACTAAGCATGATTAGCAAAGAGTATATGATATAAACGAGATACCAATTGAGAATTAAAATTTTCTAATCCAAACTCATGGAACCTGAATATAGAAATATTATTAATAAAAACTCGATGATATAGCATGATGAATCGTGCATTTATGAAATATGTCCAAATTTATAAATAAGAAAAAACCATGGTCACAAAAACATCTAAATGTGAATTGTGGGTGATATTATAAATAGAAATCGCTAAGGATATAAGATACATCAAAATAAGATATAATGATTTATCCTTGCATTTGAAAAACGAAATCATCAAAACAAACATGATAAAAAAAACCTTTCGAAAATGCAGAATTTTTAATCCTAATTTAAAAAATAAGATATCTACATATATAGAAATTTTGTACCAATATCAAAGTTCATCTCATCACAAGATACTTTGAGAACTTGAATAAGAAACATCAAGTATAAAGCCAATTAAGACTAAACAAGAGCAAGTGTATAGTAACAAAACAATCACAAAAAGCGAATCCCCAATCATGCATTTCAAATAAATCTTTTAAGAAATATGAAAAATATACTACATGGGGAAACGAGAATAAGACGCAAAGTAAATAATAGCCACTGAGCTTCTAGCAACTTATCTCGAAATAAAGGGTTTACATAGCACATCAATATTTATACAATAAAGAAACACCTCTAAGATCCATTTTTTATAAGTACAAAATATAGGCAATATTGTCACACTACTAAAATTCGAGTTTTATGTCCAATGTTCCTAATTAAAAAATAATATCAATAAAAGGCTAATAATATGATGAGAGGTTTAACAAAGAACAAAAGATCTCGATTTTGCAAAATAAAAATCAATGAACACCATTAAGAAAAAGGTCCAAGATAAAGTCAATTAAGATAAAAAAATCATAAAACAAATAACGCAAAGCTTCGACTCAAGTGAAATCTCCAACACCCTTTTTAGAATCACTTTCATCTACCACTTATTCCCTCTCAATTAGAAATTTGTTAAAACTTTTTTTCTCATATCTTTGATGCTACCTAATTTTCAATAGATGAAAATCCTTGATACATTTATATTTGAATATTTTTCTAACATTTGGTGGATTTTACTTGAGCAAAAAGATGGTACACTATTTCTAATCATCAAAGGTAGCATCATCCTATCAACCTTTTAGACCTAACCACATCATCGCTCATGATTTTTTATATATGACATAAGACTTTTTCAACATTCTCTAAATTATGAAACTAAATCCTGACAAACATATATAGGAGTTAGACACATTTTCACAAGGATAATGAAGCTCTGAATTCAATGTAGAAGTCCATAAATCGTTGGCATTTATCATAAAGTGGCATCTAACAACGTGTAGTGCGGTGTAAAGTGCAACAAGATATGATAATATAATCTCAAGCATAAGTTTTCTCATATTTTATGACACTCATAAGAAAATTGAATTCATCTCATAAAGTACATGTCAAATTCCCAAATATAGGAAAAAAATAATCAAATACGTCATTTTGAGATACAAAAATATATCATGGATTATATCAGCTAAAAAAGGCATATATATGATTATACCAAAAGATCTTTTTGAATATATCGATGAAAGATACATACAACTACAAAAGAGCATGATATAGGATTAAAATATATTTATGAGTCACATAATCCTAAATATGTTCCTACAAACTCAATTAATTATGAAATAACCAATCAAGTCTTAATATAATCATTCTAGATAAATCATAAAGGTTTAACACTAAAAGAGCATGCAAAGCCTAAAATACAAAATAGGAAAACCAAGTATAATAATAATAATCAATTAAATATAAAGAGTATGTTAAAGGTAAAGTGAAACACTTTTAGTATTCATATGAATAAACATACACGGATTAACAAAATATCAACTAAATGTGACAATATTAAACATACTTTTGAAAAACAAAAGCAAAGCATTCTCATAAGTAAATTCTTTTTTAATTATTCAAGGTAGAATCAAGAACAAATCAAGAAGACAAATAATTCACATATGAGTTATCAAAGATGATTCAAATGAGATATAAATAATTGTACAAATCAAAAGTACATAGTCGAGCATAAAATATATTAAATCAGATGCTAACAAAGGCTATGACTAAAACCAAATTTACTCTATCATTTAGAGGTAGAGGAGAACAATTTTGGAATCTTATTATTATCAATTTTAATTTATTTTCAAATGTCCTTCCTAAGCCATAAACCACTCACACGAGGAGATTTAGGTTTAAATGGGACCTTAGGTATATTTTCTTTTACTTTGTCTCTCTTAGTATGGTCATTTTCACAAAAACAAAATGATTCTTCTTAACGCACACTTTACTTTTTACATGTTTATAAGAAAATAATTTTGAATAAAAAATATTTTAACCTTTGTTGTTTATCATAAAAATCTTACTATTCTTACCACGATGAAAAGGTAAGGTTGGTTTGAGTAAAAAAAAACTCCCTCAAATGACCAATTTTGCGACAATTATCACATTTATTACTTTATGGTTTAGTCATTTAGTTTTTTAGTTTAGGAACAACTTTCTCAAAATATTGAACATTTATTAACTTGTAACAAAAATCTCTAAGATGACCCTTTTTTATGAAAATAAGAACAAACAAAGTCCTTTTTAGGTAATGTATGATTAACTGCATGATTTTTCTTACCTAATTGGAGTTTACAAAATCTTTCTTCTTTTCAAAATGATTGATAATATTTTTCTCTTTGCCTTCAAATGTTAATGGTTATTTTTCAATGCTAGCTGCATTATTTTGAGAAGAATATTTCACAAAAATGGTTTTCTTTTTTGAAGTTAAAACATTAATTTTGTCAAAAAAACATTAATTTTGTCAAAACTCAACCGTGTTTTATCATTTTCTTTTTGGGTTGACATCAAAATGACATCTCTAAGTTTTTGTGATCTCTTTACTAAAACCACTTTTATATTTTTGGGTGAGATCAAATTATTTTGAAGACTTTAAACTTGGTTTTCAAAAATGATTTTGGACTCTTCACAAAAAGAAGTTCCTTTTTAGTTTTTTCAATAAATAAACATTTTGTTTCCTCTTAAAATTAGCAAAACTTTCATCTTCTTATTTTGAAACAATGCCCTTATCTTTTAGCTCACCCCAAAGTCTAAAACATCAGAAAAAGAGACATCAACAACTCTAAGCTTTTCAAACAGGATATGTCCCTGATCCTCCAAAGTACATAAAAATACTTTTTCAGCCTTTAAAAGTGTAAGATCACTTAAAAACTATGATTTTTTATTTTCTTTTGTTCAACAATTTCACAAATATCTTCATTTTTCTTTAAAATTTTATTTTGAATCCAAATCTACTTTTGAAAACTCTTTTTTCAACAACTTAATCTTCTCACACATGTGAGCATAGTCAACTCGTAGTTCATCAATAATGAAAATTTTAAGTTATAAATAATTCTTATCACTTTTTATAAATATTCTATTTGAGGACGATTAAAGAATTTGTTTCATAAGCCTCAGCGATTTTTCACAGAGTTCCTCAAGATTCGAAGATAATCGATCGTCAAATTCTTCCTCACTCGATTCATTTTCATTATCGAAGAAATCACGACTAATAAAATCATATGGAATAATGAATTCGATAAAATCACAACCAACATTACTAATAGAAGCAGATTTAAATACATATTTTTTTATGTTTGAAAAGATAACTACTAGTTAACTAGGATGGAGTAACAAGTGCAGTAAATTTGTAATTGTTCTCCACTGGAAAATCGTCAAACATTCCAATACCAAATTCCATTTCAATACACACATGATCTACCTCAAGATGATTAATCCTACAAAATTGAGGTCTAACTTTGATATTATTTGAAAGTGCTTTTGTTATTGAAACCAAGATGGATGGCTAATACCCAATTAAAATTTCTTGTCAAAAAGGCACAAGGTTTTACTTTAAATACGTGTTATGGATAAAAGACAACACCTAGGGTCTATGTGATACATTATTTACCAAGTATATTTTACCAAATTGTATCTTTAATATTAGATAATTTAATGTAACTATAGAAAAGGCAAACAATATAGCATAACCCCAAAAGGTACGAGGAAAATCCACAATGGAAAAAATCTCGAGCTGACAAAATGATAAATGTATTATGATAGAGTATTACACTTACAAGACAAAGAATTAAAATAACATAATGATATGCCCGAATCTAAACTCTTTCCTACCATATCCTCCTAGAAAAATGCCTACAACTGAAGAACACTACACAACCGCCACCGATTTGTGTCCATGAACAACGTCCTCAAATCATACACCAATAGAATCCACCAAATAATTTCTAAGTTCCTGTAATGTGAGATTCCTATAGGTTTATGGATGTTATAGAGTGTTTGGATAATCAACAAATAAAATCACCAATATTTTCGAGATATAAAAAATATTTGAAGTCTCTCAAGAACTACTTTTGCAAATCTTTGTGCAAGTCTGGAGAGGAAGTAATCAAACTTGAAATGACTTTAAAATTGAAATGATAATAATGGATATCTAAAATATACAAAGAAGGTTTTACACTCTAGAAAATATTGTGATAAAATCTTGAGGCCAAAATATTAAATAAATCTTAAATTATTTGGGGGAAGAAGAAGAACTAAATAGTCATTTCAAACTTGTGGCCGAAATCTCTAATATGACCAAAGTTATTTTTTTCCTCATAAATAATTTTCTTACACAACACACCAAAAGATATGGATAAAAAACTTAATATTCACATTTTACATTGAAATCTTTTGGGCATATTCCGTTTTTCTCCAGATATGTAGCCACCGTTAGAGCTTTGCTACAATGAAGAATTTCGATGCTATAGAATAGGGGAACTTCATTGATATAGTAAAGTATCAAGGAAATTTGGAACTTGGACAAATTACCAGTGAAGGATCCTTCACTGTATCTAAGGGGAACTTAACTTCATCGACTCTGCAGAGAGGCAAGGCGCGTACTTAATCAAGGAATTGAACCAATATTTTCCATCCAAGGTTTTACAAATAATTTTCACAAATTCTATAAGAATTTTTGTTCACATCCTAGAACACTCTGAATTAAAATTCACACATAAGAATGAAACTTCTAAGAAAATAGTTTTTTCAAATATGAAAAGTATATTGCATAGTCTATTTATCAATTCATCCAACAAACTCGCACACGAATTTCAACGTAGTTTCTAATTTAAGAAAATCAAATTTTAGTTATGTTAAAAAAGGGTGAATCAAATTAATTCTACGTCCTTTTACCTTTATCCTAAATTGGCATTCTTATATATATGTAAGTGAATGATGTCAGGATGAATTCGATGAAATCTGGTGAATAAGTGTAGACTTGAAGTTTTTAGAAATTACCTCTTGGACTAGAGACACAAAATGGGTTTTAGTCAACGGGATAAGACAATATAATCCTATCAGGAACTTTGATTATTGTACAAACTCTTAAAATGTATGATGTTGTGTATGAGGGAGAGAGGTGAGGATGTGTTTTTAAACCACAAGAGTTAACTCTAAGACAAACCTAAAGGGGATGAATAGGTTTGATCCCAAATATGGCCAATTCTTTTATTGAATTCAAGATTTCTTTCAAATTCAATTATCCTACCACATAGATTAGATAGGTCACATGATTTATGTCTTGAACTAACCACATAGCAAGATTAATTAGTCAAAGCTATAGAGATTAAGTATAATTCAACACCTAATCCCAATTTTAGTAAATTACACTAGATCTAGATGAGATATACGTGTAGAATATTATCAAACCATTCAATAGAATATATAACAATCATAAAATTTCCACAAAATATATTTATGAGGAAAAACCACCAAGGGGTAAAAAACTTGACTCATTCCAAGTTCACTTTCTACTTGACAAGAGTTTTTACAAAGCAAGAAGGTACCTATCACTCATGCACTCTTGAGTAGTTGCCTATGAACTTTGAACTTTCCCTCATAGAAGCATAAAAATCCACTTTGAGGTCCACGAAGTGAATGATAAAATCCATTCTTCCCCTTGGGATCACGCCATGCTCTAATTCCTCGAATGCATCGAAAACCTCTAATTTTAGATCTAGGAATGATATGAAATTTAATTCAAAATATACTAGTTGTGACAACCCGCAATTCGAAATAAGGGGTGGCCAGCCCGATACTCCAACATAACGGAATCATGGATGGAAATCATTCTCAGCATCACAACAATAAAATAAGTATACGGGAAAATTACCCAATAATTCAGAAAACGGGTTGCCAAAAATTTTGTTTTATGATAAGTTAAGAAAATAATTTAAACAACCCAATCCGAAGAGAAGGTGGAATTCAAAAAGAGCATATATGTCAATAATAACGAGTATACAATAAGGGGACCAAATATGTTGTCGGTCAACAGTTACATACAACGTGGTACAACAGTTTAATATGATACATAATATTTCCATTAAGCAGTTACAAATGTTTGGGCCACACGCCCGAGTGAAAGACCCGATCATATCTAGAACACAAAAATGAAGGCGTCTAACAAAACATCCTGTAATATCCGCAAAATTTGACAGCTCCACAAAAGAATAGCAGTAGGAATGTTAACACGGGAGCCCTTGCGGCGGAGCACCTGAGCGGATACAATTGTATGCACAACAAGGAAAATGAACGGGTCAGGGACCGATTTATATATGATTCCCAGATGAATAAGAAGCATGATAGATATGAACAGTTAATCATGAATGATAAGGATAAGAGTCTAACAACAAAATCCCATAGCGTAATAAAGCAGTTTAAATGATTATGTCTTTTATTAAATTATGCAAGAGAATATAATTAGACATCATAAATTTAAATGCCTCCATCATTATTTACCATTTCATTCCAATTTCCATTCCTTAACAGGAATATAATACCATAATATGTTATTATGGCATTTTACATATCTCAAGTCCCACTTGATTTAGGATGGTCATATTCTTATACATATAACGATTCTAAGACCCCCCTCCGAGTTTCCCCACTGGGCGCGCCCCTAAATGACTATCATCTTCTAGGGCCTATCGAACAAGATAACCTGGGAACCTAACGCAAGTCGGGAAGTGTCCATATACATGCGAGTGAGTCATAACCACACCCGGAATTACCTCACTAGCGCAGAATAAAACATACAACAACCTCGCATATGGCCCAGGACTATAGTCTCCCTGCATTCACTAGTCAGGGGACATCACCTCATGTGCGATCTTACCTTATGATAGCATTTAGAGAGATGTGTTTAAGTAAATTAACATTTACCATTTTAAATCTCAACTTCATTTCCATTATTCATATTCGTTTCATTTTATCTGAAACCATAATCATTGAAGATTCTCATTAATATTCATCATATTTTAAGTCTCGAATTATTATCCAAGTGACCACAATAATCCTACAAGTCCCAAGGTTTTATATACCTCCAATGGGCCCCTAAAGTCTCCAAGTATGGGCTTACAACTCCTAGACGCCTAATAATTTACTAAGGGAAAGAAAAGCCCTAACCTCACTTTTTACACCTCCGGAATAAACCCCGTTTAACCCATTCCTAATGTAGGGTAATGACTCAACTCAACTACAATTCTAGGATTCTAAGTTTACTTCATACAAGAAGGTTCCTAGGTCCTAAACCTAAAGAAAAGGGTTGGAATTAAGCTAAGAAAAATCACCCTAAAATGCAGGATTTTCGAATCGATTCGGCCTGGCCGAATCGATTTGGTTAAAAAAAAGAGAATCGATTCGGACCATCTGAATCTATTTGGTCAGGAAATCTGAGTTTCTGCATAAACGCCGAATCAATTCGGTCCATTCAGACCTGCAAACTGCCCCTTGGGCGAATTGATTCGGACAGGCCGAATCGATTCAGCCCTGCGAATTTGCCAAGTTTGGCTATGGAGTCTTGGACTCCTAATTTCTCCCAACACCAATCTACAAAAATCAAGATCATTTATTGCCACCAACTGATTTTAAATACATCCAACAACATTGATCTACACCAATAAATATCCAAATCATTTCCAAGGATTCAAAACCCATAAATCCAATAAAAACCCTAACTTTATCAAACCAAAACTAATACATAACTATCATACTAATTATCCATCTTAAATCACATAATAGCAAGTATAAAACTTGCCTTAAGCTTGCAAATTCAGATTTAAAGAAGATGAATGCAAGATCAAAACTCCAATCTTCAATCTCTATTTTTCTCCAAAGTTCTCTTCTTCTCTCTCTCACTCTAGGTTAACAAATACACTTAAAGGAAATAAAATGCTTAGCAAGACTAAATCGGGGCATTATTCTAAAGTCTCCAAACTTAAGTGGTTAATACCACATTAAAATGACTCCCAATACGCAATATGCTAAAATCAGTCAAAAGTGCCCAAAACACCAAAATACAATATGACAGTTATTTCGACTATCTCACACCATTCGGGACTAACTACACCCTCCAAATTATCATTTGGAAATTTTATAACTCATTTCAAGTTCCGGTTTCATTTTTAAACCACAGTGTCATTTTAATTCTTATGACACAATAAACTGCAACAGGGTGATATTTACCTACATATAAGGTAAACATACAACATTTTAGTAAATATTAACTTATCTCATTAAATTAATACTTACTCCACATTCCAACATTTTATATATAATTACTTCACATAGTAAATAAATATAAAATAGGTTCTCAAAAGTGAGGTTTGTTAGAGTAGTTTAAATTGAATAGATTTATGTATATTTGAACTAAAATCAGTATCAATTCTCTCACAAAATCAAATATCAATACATAGATCCAAGTTTGAATAATTTCTTAGGAAATAAGTGAATTTATGAATAAGAGAAGAAAATAACAACTCTTAACCTCGAAAATGCCCTCAAAGATGTATTTGAGTTATGAGGTTTTTAGATATTTTGAAATGGGAGGGAAAATGAACTCTCTCTCTCTCTCTCTCTCTCTCTCTATATATATATATATATATATATATATATATATATATATATATATATATATGTGTGTGTGTGTGTGTGTGTGTGTGTGTGTGTGTGTGTATTTTTCAAAAATTTATTATGTCATGCTCACGGTTCACTTTTTTCATGCACACGATTTCAAGTACTGCTGAAACCTTGGCTCAGCCATGCGCACTATTAAATATTGGATCGTGCACACGAGTCCAAATAGGACCGTGTGAAGGGTTTGAGGCTAAAATTCATAAAATGACTCAAACTTTGCACAAAAATTTAGGTCATTTCCCAAAATGGCATACAAAACAATCTGAGAAAAAACATCACTTGTTCATCCAATTTAAAGCACAAATTTTGTAAAATGAAGTGCACCTGCGTGTAGCCATAAGATAATTCATAAAACTAACAAAAAAATATGTGTTCTTCAAAGTATGTTGCAACAAAAGTCTTGCGTTTGTTTAACGTGTTGCATGATCTACAAATTTGAAAGTCCATTTAATCCAAATGAATGCCCTCACTCACATGTATCAAGCCTATTTGGCTCAAATGACTCAAAATCTCAAATATTTTGTAATTGAATTTAACCAACTTTAACATAAAAAAAATTACATTAAAAAATTTTACATTTTCAAGAAAGGTCTTAGGTCAATAGAGACCCGCGATCGCGAGTATTAGTATCGCGAGTATGGTGAAAGTAACCATGACATCGGGGCTTTATTGTGAAACTGCAGATAGTAAGTCTCAAAGCCCAGTTGTAGACACCACATTTTAGGACCCCCCCCCCCCAAGCATCTCCTTATTCCCCTAGCACTTATTCCCTCACCATTAACCCTAGGTCATACATCGAGTACTAATTTGGAGAACACTGGGCACTCCCGGGTTCCGTTTGACTGTCGGTCAACCTTCTAACCTGAGTGACAGGTCATTGAATCTTTTAAGGGTTATGAATCCCTTTTCTAATGGTTCGCCTTGTGCGTGAATCAGCCTTACGGTTTGGACAAACGAACTGCTTTCCTTCTAAAAATAATCTAGAGGCCATCGAGCGCTCCCGAGTTCCGTTTGACTCTAATCAACTCTACAACATGAGCTAATATCTTTGGATTTTAATCTCTCAATCCCCTTTCCAAAGATTATCCCTGTGCATGAATCAGCCGTACGGTGCGGACGAATAACCCATTTTACTCCGAAGGGTCACTAGGTGCTTTTAGGCCTTGTTTGACCTTAGTCAACTCTCCAAACCAAGCAAAGCTATTTAGAACATCAAAGGTCCTTACATAACCTTTCTAACGGTTAATGTTGTGCGCGAATCAGCCTTACAGTTCGGACGAATGATTCATTTCCTTCTTGTTAAAAAGATCGTTGGATGCTTCCACGCCCCGTTTGACCACATTTAACTCTTGAACCTAGGAGTGTCCTAGTGGATTCTTAAAGGGCTCTGAATATCCTTTTTAACGGTTCATCTCGTGCGTGATTCAGACTTATATATTTCATTTTATGACCATTTTTTTGAAAATTTTACCTGGGACTCATTTCACTGCTTCTCGACAGTTTTTTTGGGATTGCCTGCCGATAGGAATGTCAATGACAATGACGATCGACACCCCCATTGACCTTATAAAAGGAGATCATGATATCACTTCGAAAGGTACCTCAGAAACTTCCCTCTCAATGATCTAAGTACATTCTCTCGAAGTTAACGTGGTTTCCATGATTAAACCTCTCCCCCAGATTCCATTTCCATCATTTCCTTATCCAATTTTGCAAATTCCTTTCCCTCTCCTCCTACCACCTTCATCCACTTGCAAAAGCAGCGCTTCAACAATCAAGGACAACTTTAAAGCTTCAAAAGAAGGTCTAAATATTTCACTCTCTCTTTAAATTCTCTTATTCTCTCATTAGTTACTTAATTCTTATTTTAGCATTTCATTTTTATTCGATCATACATATTAATATTCAACATTTTTATTAATAGTATTGCACATACTATATTTTTTGTATAAAAAACAAAAATAAGAAAAAGAGTCTTTGCTTGTAAATTACCAAAGGGGATTTCTTACTCCATTTTTAACACTAAAACATCCTTTTTCCACACACACATGTATAAGAAAAGTCCCCGGTTGGATTTATGGGATAAACCTCACCCTGTGTTGTATGCAAACTACATGGACTTTGATGCCTTTTAGGCTACGTAGGCATCTCGGGTAAAATTTGAGATTCGAGTCCTTGTTTCCTATATTTTATTCATATATTACTTTCATGTATTATATTTGTGATTTATACTCTCATTTTGTTCAACGTATACCATCGTTCTTCCACAATAATCGGTGACACGATAATTGCACGCATAATATTTAGATTACTATTTTGGGAACACTCCTAAAAATGACCTCACTCTGCTTTTATCCGTGACGCGAGTCGAGTAATTCCACTCACCATTTATATATACATGCACACACATCACAGAGTTATTAAGGAGAATAATAGCACATGCCCATGAGGGACCGAAGTGCGGGATGGGTGCTTAACTCCTTCCCATTTCGTAACTTAGTCCTCGAATCCTTGAACTCTTGGTTTCGCAAGCATCAATATGTCTTTGATTCCGTTCTCTCGAGGCGACAATATTCATTTTTCCTATTTTGTGCAAATAGGTTGGATACTCTATCTCTACACATCACCCCACATTGATGACGGCTGAAGCACCCCGAGGAAGGAAGCGAACTGACACGCGCGCTCCTATTGGGAGAGGAATGGCCATACTAGTCATGGCCTAGACTCTCATAAGTCTGCCAGGAAGTATATAGGTGAGGAACGAAATCTTCGCGTCAAAATCATGAATAATACATAGAAGAATCATTCTAAAGAGTAAGACTAAAATAAAATGTGTGAAGGTAACTAAAATGTAAGTGATTCATAGGATCATGACATCACTATGGGAAAGTGAGAACGTATATCAATGTGATCGCTAAAAGACAATAGATATAAGAGAAAGTAAATATATGTATAAAATAAATAAATAAACTCTATGAAATATGAGACATGCACCGAATAGTAACGTCACTCTAAACAACTGAGTACGCATGTCAATGGGACCGCTAAAAGACAATAATAAAGAAAAAGGTTTCGATGTATAGTCCAAATACGTGAAAACTACTAAACTATATGAGATACACTGAATTGTGACATCACAACGGAAAAGTGAGTATGCATGTTAATGCGATCGCTAAAAAGTGACAAATATAAAAGATTGGTATACAAATAAAATGAACTAAAATGTATATAAACACAAAGGTGAACGAATAAAGAGGACTCGAATCCAAAAAATAATTTTGGGGATCTGATATATCCAAAATGGGATCAAAATCCACGTAGTTCATGTGGGGAATGAAGTGGGTTCCAACCCATAATCCTAAATTAGAGTTTCTCCTTTTATTTCAAGAAAAAATGTGTGAAAAGAGTGAAAGTGTGAGAAAAACGAAGATTTTTTAATTTTGGATTTATAGAATAATTCTTTTTTTGGCTTTTTGAGATTTATAAAAATTGATTCAAAAGTAATATATAATAAAATATGATATGAGAAAACAAGAATTAACTAAGAAATTTGTTAAAAGTAATAAAACATATGAAATAGTAGCAACTTGGAAAAATAAGATGAAAGGGATTTGAACCTTTTAAGTATTTGAAATTTGATTTTGGAGGTTTTATATTTCGATATTTGGTTGTAAAGGACGGTGGTGGAAAGTGGTGGTCAATACTAAGGTTAAAGGTGGTGTAAGAGAATAGACGGGAATTTTTTTAGAGTGATTTAATATAGTTGTTGCAATAATTACAAGGTTGAGGCCCTAAAAATGACGTTACGGTATACTTAAATAAGAAACTTTAAAAGGATTAAATGACCATGTTCCCCCGAGGGGGTACTGGCCAACATGTGAGCTTCCCCGCCAGACGGTAGGGTGGCCAAGTAATGTCCTACCTGCCAACTGGCAGGTGGGGTCGAGGTTTTTGTTGGCATGCTAAAATGGAAATTTTTGGTAAAATGATCATAAAATGCAAATAGTAAGTCCGAATCAAACACAACCATGAAGGTTGAAAAGAGGATTAAGAGCTCTATGAAAGTGTATTGAGATACTCTCGAGTCTAATAATCAACCGAAGTCAAACAGGGCTCAGAGAGCGTCTAGATATTCTTCGATCAGGGTTTAAAGGAGGATATAGGGTCAGGGGTTTGAAGGTACTTTCTTTAGAACCTATGGATGAGTGTGGGTATATTAGAATTATGTGTCTAAAAAACCCTCGATGGGAGAACTTAGGATAAGCAAATTTCATCAAAAGATAGACACCCGATGGAAGATGTGAGAGTTAAATTCCAATACGAAAGCACTATAGTACGGATTGGATGTTAGGGCATTTGATTGCGATGGGGATAAAGATCTAATTATGAGGGCCTAGGAGTGAGTGCGACTAATACGAGGGTGGTAAATGATTTTGAGGGTCAAGGTCAATTCTGAGTACTAGGGAGTGAAGAGATCAATACGAGGATCTTGGATATTTTTTAGGGCCAAGGTCAATTTCGAGGACCAAAAGAGTATATACGATCAATTCAGGGGGTTACAACCAATTCTAAGGGACATGGTTATTTATAAGGGCCAAAAAAAGTGTGTGCGAATGAGTCAGGGGGTCACAATTGATTCTGAGGTTCGAGCTCCATTACAATGATCTAAAGAGTGTATGTAACTAATTCTGGAGGTCAAGGCCAATGCCAATTTTGAGGAGATAAAGAGCGTATACGACTGATTCACGGGGTCACAATTGATTTTAAGGACTTAAAGGGTGTATGCTCCAGATTCAGAGGGTCGTATTTGATTCTGATGGCCATGGTTAATTCGAAGGACCACAAAAGTATATAATTTCTTTGGAAAGGATAAAGTGATGATGTGAAAGATTTTTGAAAGTCTCTAATTTTTCAAGGAGTTTTTGTTATTTTTGATGATTTCTATATAGGTTTGCATTTTTTTACTTTTTGATGATTTTTATGGAAAATGTGAAATTGTTTGCAAGATTTGAGTTTTATGATTATTTGGAAATTCCTTCGAATTTTTAGGATTTTTTAGATTATTTTGGATTTTTTAAAAATTTTGAGATTTAATGATTTTTTTGAATTCTTGTGTAATTTTGAATTTTGATGATTTCTTTATGGAAGGGGAGCTTTTTGCAAAAAAAAATATATTTTATGATTTTTGGGATTTTAAGAACTTTTTGAGATTTTCAATGTGTTTTTGAATTTTTAGAATTCTTGTAACAGATAAAGGTACGGAGTCTAATGGTCTTTGTGGGTTACCAAGGGGGACTAATAACTGGTGGCGTGACTCTTAATTCTTCTCTTACTGGGAAGTACATTGGTGGCATAGAGCAGCGACAATGTCCACCTATATTTCCTTCTCTATCTTCAGGATATCTCGTAGGTCAGAGTCTCTGATTGGGGGAGTTTAACGTTGGGGACACTATACGTCTCTCTGGATGCCTTGAACCGCTATTTTCAGTCAAATTTTATGGGATCCACTTATCTCTTATAGGTATTATATTTTTAATGCTATTTTTATTCTCCCCTTCTTTTGGTGAATGGAATACCAATTTATTTTTTTGAAATTTTATTGAACTTTCTTTTGTTTCTTTTTAGGTAGGGTTTCATTAGGTTGTTGGGCATAGTACCTCGTTTCCATCACTAGTGGTGGAAGAGGCCGATGCGTGATCTAGGATAATGATATGGAGGAAGGAGAACATGTCCTCGAATGACCTTTCGACCCACAGGGATATGGTAGTTGTGTTGAACTCTCTCACGAGTGTGAGGTTAATCTTTATTCTTGTTATTTTTTTATTTTTTATCCTTTTTTATTCTTTAATCTTCTTTTGGATTATATGCCAATGATTTAATTTATTGAAAAAATGTCATTTTATCCCTAGAGTCGACCTGCTGGGGAGATGGGGGTCACTGGATTCCATGCTCATACGTGCCAGTTCTTGTTGCATGAGTTCATATATAGTTGATATCTGGGGGAAATGGTAGTATGTCAGGTCATGGAGGGGGAGGTGGTGGTGCCATTGGCAAACCGTCCATTCTATATTTGGGATTTGAAGAAGATACTGGAGAAGGACCTAGCAATAGCAATAGTGGGGTGACACACGTATAGCAACATAGTGGCATCGCATGACTATCTGGACTTTTTGACCAACTAGTTGATGTCGTCAGTGGTCTAGGACATGGGCGGAGCTCCTCCTCCATCGGTAGAGGCGGGAGGTGATGATGCTCCAGAGTCTTTGGCTCACGCATCAAGGAGTTGTGCGAGGGCTATGGATATTCGTCCTCTTTGGGACTATGACATGTCGTTGTACTACATTCATTTAAGAGGTAGTCAATCAATCGAGATTCCTTATCGACCTTAAGTTGTGTTAGAGGTTCTTCCTCCCATGCCCGTAAAGGATTTCCAATTGGGGTAGGCGGCCGATTTACAACTTCTTTATCAATTGAATCATGCACTTGATTTCTGTATTTCCTCTTATTATCGACTTGATCTCTATTTTCTTTTTTTTCAGACTATCTCCGTGCAAAATTATTGGTTACGCGATACTTGAGATTGGATGGCTTCTGTAGCTGAGAAAGTTCATACAATGCCCCGCTCCTATGCTACACCTCCTGCAATGAATAAGGATCATGCTCCATCTTCTATCTCTATAACTGGGATCTCTACCTCTTGCCTCATGGGAAGTGCATAAACCAAGATCATCAAGGTTGGTTTTTATCCAGTTAGGGCATCACCCTGGGAATTTTGATTTTTTTACTTTTTCGATGTACTTGAAACTCAAAAATCATTTATAAAATGATGTATTTTCTCTTTTTAAATATCTTGACTTTGTGATCTATTCTATACGAACTTAGTTTTCCACTGAGTGTATTATTTGAGAAAAGTAAGAAAAGTATATTTTTGAATTTTTGAATATTTTTTTAAATGTTTGAAGTAAGTAAATTCTTGAGAAAATCTATTGCAAGAATTTAATTTTTGAAATGGGCTTATTTGGAATTTAGGAAGACAAAAAATAAAAAGGGAATTTTCCCAAAATAGGGTGTGCCGACCAGCATACCCCTTGATCTGCCAACCGACATGCTTGTTCAAGTAAATTTTATTTTTAGCCTTTGATACACTTCTAGTACTATGATTCCCTCATAAATGGTGATGACCCAACAACTTTCATCATTTTCTCAAGGAACTATGGTATAAAATGAGGTTTAAGGTATGCATTTTGAATCACTCGTAAATTTTCTCTTCTTTCTTGCATACAACTCCATTATTTCTAACGGTCATTCCTATGACATAAATGTTTGTTGATTATCTTCGAAGTTTTGAAGTCACGAGCTTATATAATGTCGATTATGTTGATTACAACTTGTGTCCGATCACTTTGTGGCGTAACCTATCAGTAAATTGAATTTATTGGAGCGTCCTTCAATTATGGTACCCCAAACATCATATGTTTCATTTTGGGTGGGACAAAGTGTGTCTAACTTATGAGGAATTTTCTGCCATACTTGGTATTCAACCTCTAATGTCGGCTACCCTGACTGAGTTTTCCCATTCTCCTCAGGTTGTTCTGGCCAAATTTTTGTACATATCTTTAGACGAGTATCGATCACTGGCGTGCAAGGGAACCATTTATCTTCCTATAGTGCTCGAAACTATATATCAAAAATATTTCAAGGATAATGGATTTTCTAGTGTTGTGTCCCTGTGCCTTGTTGGAAAGATAATTTTTGTGATAAACAGATATGAATGTGAACACTTAAGTAGCTGATATAGTATTGTAGATGCATTGTCACTTTAACCTTGTAGCTACTATCATGGCAGAAACACTGAATGATCCGGGTGATTTGAAAGATTATCCATCTCCCTTCTTGCGAGGTAGTCGTATGATGTTGTTCATGTTGTTTATAGAGAGACTTCATCTAGTTTCCTATCCTGGGTAACCTCTGATGACTATCCCCGAGTTCTTTCTCCAGCCTCGTATGAATTTTGGTTTACCTGTGGACGAATGGACTAACTAGCTATTGGGAAGTGGAGTTGGTCATCACTATTGGTCTATACCATGGTGCAGTGAACTAGAACCCACTATGAAATTAGATTACTATTGTTATGTTAGAATTATAAGCCTCCACTAGACCTCTTTCTATCATTCTTGGAGACTTATATGTCAATTTAGTTGGGAAAAAATTATCACTCCCAACATAAGTAACTTTTTCCCAATAGAGTACTTGATTGAATCTCTGAAGATATTTTGGGGATTTTGTTACAGTTCGACGATTCTTATCATCATTTGGCCCAATATATAGGGGAGTATTTAGTAATTTTAGGGGATTATCTGAAATGGTTATGTAAGGATTTGGTCTTAAATATTTTCACTAAGGAATATGGGCAGAGATATCGTATGGTTGCATAGGTTATTGAAGAGGATGTTTGGTCCCGTCGAACCTTCTTAAGGTGTACCATCGAAATGAGCTTATATGGGTACGTACCCTTGATGGAGAGTATTAGGGAGCCTCAAAGATGACGGTGCTCATAGCAATGATAATGATGATGAAATGGGACCATCTAGTAGTTAAGGAAAGTTTCTTTATGAAGTTTTTTTAGAAGGATGGTTGGTTTAGGTGCTTACTTGATGCAGTTTTGGGAGAGTTTTATGTATCTATGATTGGGAAAAGCTATGGGTGGGTTTAGATGTTTGGTAGGTGTGGGTGTTTAGAATTTTTATCACTAATACTTCATGTAAAAGAAGTGATTAAAATAAAAATGTTTAAAATAATTTTTGATTATATCATACCTTGTTGTGTCTTTGAGAAATGTTTATGTTTGAACTTATTTATACTAATAAATAAGGAATACATAATACTTTGTCAAATTAAATGACAAGAATGGTTTATGCCTCTTGATGGGAGGATATAAAATCATTTTATAAAATAGAAAGGATTGCACCCAAAGTCACTTTATGGGAAGCCTACGTGCCTCTGTGGGGATGAAAAAATGTTTGTATTGTTTTGAAGATATTTTGAGAGAATCAGGTCCTACGTAGTTCATATAGTGGGATAATAAAAGATATTTTTATAAGAATGTAATGGAGATGAGAACTGCATAGCGCAACATGTGTTGGATTAAGGATATAATTTCTTAAGACGGTTTAAATTAAATGGGTGTGCCATTTATTCTCCATCGAGATTAGTGAGCATAGAGGTTCCACTTAATAGGAGCTTCTTCATAAGGTATGGTTCACTCCATGTCATAGACTAGGGTGTAAAAATAGTACCGATAGGTGTTCTTGTGGACATGTTGTAGCCTCAGAGGGTGTAAGGGACCCTATCGGTCCAGTCTCTACAACTTCTTGTATAATACCCATGTAGTATTAAAACCTTTGAACAATCAAATTATGGTCAGTTTACATTATATATTACCTATATCCCCTTATAACTTATTCAAATTTAAAAATACTCTAACAATTTTGAAACTACTCATGAACCCTATAACTTTGCTTATTACATAAGTACCCCCTTAGGGATAGAAAATGACAAAAATAACCCTACAAACTTTTGAAGAAGCATAACTTGACCTATATTTTACCCCTAGACCCAAACTATATACAAAATCGAACCTTAAGACCTAAAATAATTTATTTTTAAAATCCTAAACCTTGAACTTTCACAAAATTACACAAATGCCCCTTAAATATGGGATTTTATTAAATAAAATCCCAAATAAATACTAAAGCTCCGCTATAAGGACCAAACTCAAAACCAACATATTTAAACTTTCCCCCTGCCAACGAAGCATCCAAATCAATAGAAAATGCCAAAAATTACATGGGTAACACCCCCCCCCCCCACACACACACACATGTGAAAACCTTATGCTTAAATGATATCTTCTTATAATAAGGAAGAATACACTTCCTTTGTACACCAATCAACTGATTTAGTTTATACTATAAATACCTCATGAATTCCATCATTGAAACTCACCAGTACAGAAGAACAAAATAGGTTTTTTACTTTAAACTGGTAACCTATGAATTTATCCACCATTTATATTTATTATGCAAATGTTTTTCTAAACTATCACAAAGAATAACCCGATCAAAGAACCTAAGCTTTTACATGTACTATGGCCTATATAGGCAGAAGCACCTAAAACCTCCATTAAAGCCGAGCTTTAATGGTGAAACTCCATTTCTTGATTTTAAACCTTTTTATAAGTGAGGAATAAGTTCCTTATTAACCCAGGAGCTCAAGTTCAATAGCCATTTTCAAAAATAAATAAGTTTTGAACCCAAATTTCTCAAAGGTGTTTTCGAAGTACAAAAACTTCAAACTCAAAATTTTTTAAAACTAGAATACCTCAACCTCTCAAACTAAAGTTAAATTCTTCCCTAGGATAGAAGAAACATAACCATAAGCTTAAAAGGCATTGTCATATTATGTAACTCGATGAATGTTTGATCAAATATTTTTGGAGAAAACACAGTAGTTGAAACCCAATCATTTTTTAACATTAATCCATAAAACCTATACATTTGGATTCCTCATGAAAAATTAGGTTGGATTCGTTCAGGAATCATCTTAAGTGGTTCAGAAAATCAAGATATATTTGAAGTCCAAGTTTTGACAAAACCTAAGTTAACTGTCGAGAAGTTGCAGATGGACTTTTCAACAAGAAACAACATTGACCAAGTGCGTGAGGGTGCGTGGCCAAACCAAATTTATTGATTTTTTCCCCAAAATTTTTATTAAACTTTTATGGTCAAAATGGTATAAGGTAAGACAGTTTTGGTCAAACCTAGCTCAAATTTAAAAAAAAAACAAGGTTTTTGTTTAAAAGTATTTTCACAAAATTATAAATTGACTAATTCTGTTTTTTTTTATGTTTTGAATTTTTATCCCAATTTTTTTCCACATATTCTTTGATAAATTTAAATACCTTAAGCCATACATTTTAAACTTTCAAAAATAATTTTAAAATAGCCCCTAAAATTTAGAAAATACTGTTTTTCATTTATTCTTTCCAATTAAATCTTATCCCAACAATATAGACTTACAACTACGTTGATTGACAGATAATCAAGCACCTAACCCTCCAAATCCCGAACACAACTATTTTTAAACACGTTCTCCACATTTAATAATTAGGTTTTGCCCTTTCGATTATAATTTCAACATATTTGATATAACTGATATTATTATGACGCTGTGATAACGATAAATTACTCTTAATATGTGCATGTTATAATATTGGCATGGTACATGTGTTGTTAAATATCATTTATATATGAATATGGATCATTTTAAATCCTTTTCTCTAATAATTGATTTTATAACATTACTATAAATGATTGAATCAGTTCACCGAAGAATTTATATGCTAAATGTCTTTGTTATAAGCATCCGTATAACTTAGGGAGTAGACTGTCGTGTTATCTCACGAAAATTTTCTACTTTATCTATAGGTCTCAGGATGTTTTAAGAGACTAGTTATGCGACATATATATGAATGTCGTTTTTGCAAAACATGTGTAGCTTGTTATTTGAAATCTAGAGGTTCTGGATTATTATTTGGTCATACGGATATGTTTAATTCTTCTATACCTGCTCGTAAGCTGATAATTATGGGATTATCCGTTTAGAAATACTTGACTTTCTTCTCTATCTATGAAATTATTAATAATGCCAATTCATAACGTTTCTTCAATAAACAGTTAAATCCATACACGCCTAAAACCTCTATATAAATATATTTGTTATAGAATTGGTTAAAATCATTTTAGAATACTTATTCCAATTATTTCTTCCCTCCAGATGTTCCATGAAAAGGAAGCAATACCCCCTCGTTTTTTTATACGCAAGAATAACTTGTATGCTTATATAACTACATGGAAGAAAATTAAGGAAGATGCAAGCAAAGAATGGAGTTTTTAGGTCACTTACGTCATCTTTTATTTTTGGGTTAAATGTAAAACATATAATTCACCCCTGTGTTTGGTGGTAAAATATATTTTATATAATGTTAGTTATCGCTATAATGAATAAAATTCTATTTTTTGCCTTAATTTTTGTTTCATTTCCTTGTTATTATCTTATGCATTCATACCAAATATAGGGTGTGACGAGTTGGTACCAGAGCGCCATTCTAAAATGTGATAGGTTAGACTCCTATATAGGAATAATATAGGATAATAGTTATTTTACATTTTTTGTAACTTCTCTATTCTCGTCATATTCTAAATCTGTTTTGCAGCATGAATATATGGGATTCTCATCTTTTTAATTTTGACATAGCTCAGAAAAATCGAAGGAAATATTTTGTAAAGGAATAATCCATTCTCAAACTCAACGTCGTGGTTCGAGAAGTAGACGATGATTGGAGAAACTCTCATTCTACCATAAAACATCTCGTATTAACCAACCAAATATTTGGTGAGGAACAAGCTATGAGAAAGATGCGAGAATATGTTGATGTCCATATTATCCTTCTGGAAGTTATCAATCTTTCTTGAAATGATATATACTCTCTGTCCCTGCTCCAAAACGAAGCCACCTCTGATGGATAACTTTTCATCGAAGTTTCCTCTGACACATATTGTAGCTCAACTGACAATGATCTACCTAAACCACCCAATGACTCGGACTTTGTCCCCGACTCTGATCCATCCAAAATTGATGTTGTTGTTCCCGACTGAAGAAAAAGTTATATGTCTCCTCCTATTAGTAGTCAAACTAATATGTAGCCAGTAAATATTGTGGCAATGCTACAAACATAGGTGGAGTTTAAGCTAATAGTGTGTTGTATAAACTCAGTGTGACCAGTGTGTCTATACGCTTAGGCTGATACTGTGACCAAATGCTAATATAATATAGCCGGCCACCTATAATAACTTTTTTGTATAATATAACCTAGTTAAAATTTGGTTCCATATGCTCCTTCCTTGTAACCTTACTCTTATGAATCATATTTATATAAATGTTATAACTTATTATGCTTTAGGATGTTAATACTATCACTCCTTCTACTGAAGCCTGCACTAAGAAGACTTATACTGAAGGAATTATGAAATTCCTTCAAGAATTAACATCTCTCGTTATGTAGTAGCAAGCACTGAATCAATGCTCAATTCAGGAAGAAGTTACAGATAAAACACATTGAATGGATGCTCTTAAGGAATTTTTTAGGCTATGATCCCGTTCCTTTCTTTAAAAACCTGGATCAAGTTAGGCCTAGAAATGGATACATCAAATCAAAAAGATATTCAATGGGGTAGGAATTTCTACCAATCTCTGGGTAGTTTTAGCATCCTAGATATTTGAAGGTGAAGCCGATTTCAAGTGGAAAATTGTTGCCCGAGGTCGTAATGTAGCCGCCCTCACTTGAGAACAGTTTGAAGGAATATTCTTCAAAAAGTACTTTTCTGAGATCGAAAGAGACTAGTTGATCGTGAATTTTCTGATATTAAAATAATCTAGCATGTCCATAGTCCAATATGAAGACAATTTTATCGAGTTGTCCTATTATGCAATCGAGTATGTTAACACTGAAGCCAATAAATGTAAGCATTTTGAGAGAGAATTACACCCAAGGATTAAGACCTCCATCGTAACTTTGTAAGTACGAGACTTTTTCCAACTTATTGAAGTCGCCTTAATTATCGAACATCATCTCGCATCAAGTAGATATGTATTCCCATCCACTCCCATCAATAGGAAAAACTATGTAGCTAACTTTACTTAGACCCCGAATCCAACCTTATCCCATACCTAGTGGACAAATCTATTCTCAAATTTGTAATAGCACTACCAATCCAGTGATTCGATGCCATGAGGTCTAAGAGGTACGACATCCATCTGTGATGTCCTAAGTTGTACCCACCAGTGATAAGAAATAGACCCAGTACTTACCTTAGACCCTGAGGAATAGCTCCTTCCGACAATCTGCGAAGGCCCTAGAATGCTGGTAGAAAGCCTGATCTAGTCCCCCAACTGTGGGAAGAATTGCGTTATATTGCCTATACAAAATTTGCACCACGTGGTATAAGGTACAATACTCTTTTATAATATCCCGCTCATGTCTTATTTGATTTTACATCAACTAACTCATTCATTAGTCTGCAAATTTATCAAAATCATGGTATACTCCTTTAGAGATATAATTACCTACCAATGAAATTAACGAACCTACTTAAAGATGTGACAAATGTAAAATTCATCTAGATATAGGTACACTCTTTGTAAATTTAATAATCATAGATATATGCAGATTAGATATCATTATTGGAATGGATATGTTATCAACATACCATACTTATATCGATTGTTATCTAAAAAGCGTATACTTTTTAGACCAAAAGAGCCACTCTTTTTATGTTCCAAGGAACGAGTCAGTCCGAACCCTCAATATTTCAAATCCAAAGCACCAATTTCCCTTTTCTTTATAGAATTTTTAAATAGTTTGATGATGTTTTCCAGAAGATTTGTCGAGATTACCACCCTCTCGAGTAATTGAGTTTACAATCAATCTTTTCCCAAATACCTTCCCTATATTGGTACATCTATATCGAATGGCCCTTTAGAACTTTGTGAACTCATCTAGATGATCTACTTGAAAAGGGTTTTCTATCCTTAGTTCATCTCCTTGGGGAGCAACCATATTATTTGTAAAAAAGAGTGATGGAAGTTTTAGAATGTGTGTTAACTACCGTGGATTAAATTCTGTAACAATTAAGAATAAGTATTCCTTACATAGAATTTGTGATTTATTCGATCAGTTTAGGGTGCAAGGCTATTTTCTAAGATAGACTTATGGTATGGTTACCATCAGTTATGAGTGAGAGAATAGGATACTCTTAAAACCAAATTTCGAGCTCGTTATGGACATTTTGAATTTACCGTAGTGTATTTTGTATTAACCAATGCTTCTGCAGCCTTTATGCACCTAGTGCATCGGATATTCTAAACTTTTCTTCGATCATTTTGTAATCATATTCATTGATGATATTCTCATTTACTCCAAGAATCCAGATGAACATGCTCAGCATTTAGAGACAATATTAGGTACCTTAAGAACCACCATTTATATGCCAAAAAGAGAAAATGCGACTTCTCAATGAAGGAAGTATTGTTTTTAGGACATATGATTTATGAAAATGGAATCCAAGTCGACCAAACAAAGATCGTATCCATTTTAGGATGGAAAAATCCGACCATTGTCACCGAGATTAAAATTTTTCTTGGACTAGCTGGTTATTATCGTCGTTTTGTGAAAGGACTTTTCAGAACTAATCGTTCGTTAAAGAAGTTAATAAGAAAGGAAATACCTTTTACATGGACTTCTGAATGTGGGGAGGCATTCCAAAATTTGAAAGAAAAGTTGACCACTGCTCCTGTCCTAATCATTCCTTCCAGTAACATAAGCTATTTCGTATACACCGATGCCTCATTGTAAGGTTTAGGTTGTGTACTGATGCAAAAAGGACAGGTAGTTGAGTATGGATCTATATAACTCTATACTCATGAGTAATTATCCTGTGCATTATCTTGAGTTAGAAACCATAGTTTTTGCCTTAAAAATATGGCGTTGTTATCTATAAAGTGAAGAATTTCAAGTGTTTTTGGACCAAAAAAGTTTAAAACACATCTTTACCCAAAGAGACTTGAATTTGAGATAAAGACGTTGGATGGAATTTTTGGAAGGTTACAGATTCATGTTAGACTACCATCTAAGAAAAGGAAATGTTGTATTGGATGCTTTAAGCCGTAAACCCATTGGAAGACTTAACAACCCTAATTTCTTATAATGTTGCTTCTACCATCGAGCAATATAATCTTCAACCAAACCACCCTTTTCCAAATTTACCAATCTCATTGTCTATCCAATCCCAAGGAAGAAGATTTTAGAATAACTTAAAGACCCCTTTGTTACTAAGAAACAAATCGAAAGTAAGACCAAAGAGTTATCATACGAGAAGGAGACAAGTTTATGATTTAGAAATAAATTGTATGTACCTGATGATTAGTTTTTACGAGAAGAAGCGTTACAAGAAGCTCATCATTCCAAATTTATGATACGTCTCAGAATCTCAAAAATGTATTATGAACTGAAGAAATATTTTTAGTGTCCAAATATGAGGAATGATATTGAGAACTTTGTGAAGAGATGTCTCACCTTTCAATGAGTGAAGATAAAACACCAGTGCCCTAGTGGACTCCTCCAACCTCTTCCAATTCTCGAGTGGAAATAGAAATACATCATGATGGACTTTATCAGTTAATTACCTCGTACGGCCCAAGGATACAATTCTGTTTAGGTAATAGTAAACCAACTTAACAAGTTTGCTCATTTTCTCTGAGTAAAGACTCTTGATTCTTTGTAAAAATATAGCAAACTTTACATCCGAGAAATTATTCGATTACATGGAATTCCTTTATCCATAATATAAGAATGAGATTCTCGTTTAATAAATAGATTTTAACAAGTAGTCCAAATTGTAATGGGTACTAAAATTCATTTCAGTACAACATTTCATGCCTAGGTCGATGGACAATCTGAATGCACTATCTAATGATTGGAAAATAAGTTAAGAGCATGTGCTTTATATATTCTCAACAATTGGAGTGAGCACTTATCATTAATTGAGTTTTCGTATAACAATAGTTACAAATCAAGTATAAAATATACCCCATTTGAGGCATTGTATGTAAGACCATGCCGATCTTCACTATATTGGACCGAATCAGAAAGTACATAAAATTTGGTCCTAATATAATTCAAGAAACTACCGAAAATATACAACAAATCAATGCTAGACTAATGATGTTCCAAGATCATAAAAGAGTTATGCTGACCATCTCATGATGCCCTTAGAGATCCAAGTTTTCGGTTAAGTATTCCTACAATTTTTGCCTCGAAAAGGAATTTTACAATTCAAAAAGAAGGGGAAGTTAGCACTAAGATACATTAGACCCTTTGGCATCACGAAATGTGTTGGACCAGTGACCTATGAATTGGACTTACCTCCGAAATTTTCAAGTATTCATAATGTATTACATGTGTCCAAGTTACATCAATAAATTTCAAATCAAACACATGTGATTACGTGGCATGAAATCTTTGTTCAACCCAATCATGAATTTAAAGAGCGTCTTATTCAAAATTTGGACTGTCAAATAAAATTTCTTAGACAGAAAGAAGTTCCTTTAGTAAATGTACTCTAGGAACACCAAAATAACCAAGAAGATACCTAGGAACCAGAGCAAACCATGAAGAAACAATACCCCAAAGATTTTTGAAAGTAAATTTAAGGACAATTTTTTTATTAGGTAGTTTGACTCTAATACCCGTGTAGTATTGAAACATTGCAACTATCAAATTATGGTCAGTTAACCCTATATATTATCCTATATCCCCCTTATAACTTAGTCAAATTCAAAACAACCCATTAAAGTTAAAAATACTAATGAAACCCTTTAACTTTTCTTAATTATATAAGTACCCCCTAAGGATAAAAAATTACCAAAATACCCCTATAAACTTTTGAAAAAGCATACCTTGAGCTATAATTCATCCCAGACCCAAACATTATATCAAATTGAACCTTTAGACCTTAAATAATTTAATTTAACAACCCTAACTCAAACTTTCATAAAATTACCCAAATGACCCTTAAATATGGAAATTTATCAAATAAAATACTAAATAAATATTAAACCTCCTCTTTAAGGACCAAAATCAAAACCAACATATGTACACTTTCCCCCTTCACAACAAAGAATCCAAATCAGCAGAAAATGCCAAAATCACATGGGTAACACCAACTATACATGTGAAAACCTTGTGCTTAAATTTTATCCTCTTAGAACAAGGAATAATCCACGTCCCTTGTACACTAATCAACTGTCCTTGGTCTATACTATAAATACCCTAGAATTCCAACCTTAAAACTTACCAGTTCATTGGAACCAAACTTTTTTTTCACTCAAAACTGGTAACCCATGATTTTATTCACTATTCTTTATTTTTATTGTCCAAAATATTTTTTGCACTATCACAAAGAACAACCCAATCAAAGAACCCAAGATTTTACGTATAATGTGACCTGTATAGGCAGAAACACTCAAAACCTCTATTAAAGCTTAAGCTTTAGTGATGAAACTCCATTTCTTGACTTTGTACCTGTTTCAAAGTGAGCAATGAGTTACTTATGAATTAAGGAGCTCAAGTGTACTGGCCATTTTAAAAAACAAGTAAGTTTTAAACCCTAATTTCTCAGAAGTGCTTTCGAAGTTCAAAAACCTCAAATTCAAAATTCTCCCAAACCAGAATACCTCAACCCCTCAAACCAAAGCCAAAATCTTTCCTAGGATAGCAGAAACCTAACTATAAGCTTAAAATCTATTACCATACTCTATAACTCCACATATATTTGGTTAAAATTTAAGGAAAAAACACATTAGTTGAAACTAGATCATTTCTCAATCCATGAAACTTATATATTTGGATTCCTCATGAAAAAATAGGATTGGTTCTAGAATCATCTTAAATATTCAAGAAATAAAGAGATATTTAAAGTCAGTTGACAGGTTGAAGATGAAATTCTCAACAAGAAACATTAACTAAACGCGTGAGGGCACATGGGTAATCAAAATATTCTAATTTTTTCCCAAAATTTTTGGAGCTTCTCTGCTCCTAAGCTGAAAAATGGTTGAGTTTTAAGGATATGAGTCAGGTAAGAAAGTTTCTTTGCTTAAGCCAAGCTTTCTTTCATAGCTTTTGCTGGAAACAAAGATAGACTGAGAAGAATCCCTATAGTTGTAGTCATCGGGGGAAATTCCTCTATATATAAAGGATCATTATAGTCAAAATGGTATAAGGTAAGGCAATGTTTGGTTAGACCTGGCTCAAATTAAAGAAAACCAAGGTTTTGGTTTAAAAGTATTTTCACAAAATTACAAATTAACTCCTCTTATTTTTTTATGTTTTGAATTTATACCCCAACTTTTCTCCACATATTCTTTGATAAATTTTAAGCCAAAAAGTCTGGTACACCATTTTCTAAATATGACATTAAACCTTACATTTTACTCTCCAAAATAATTACAAAGTAGGCCCTAAAATTTAAAGAATACAGTTTTTTTTTCGATTTATTCTTTCCAATTAAATCATATTCCAACAATATACACTTACAACTATGCTGATTGATAGATAATCAAGCATCTAACCCTCCCAATCGCGAACAACGCTAGTTTTAAACACATTCCCCATGGCTAATTAGTAGGTTTTGACCTCCCGGTAGTAATTTTAGTGTATTTGATATACCTTCTATTGATATCACGCTGTGATAGCCATAAATTACTCTTCATATGTGCATGTTATGATACTGTCATGCCACATATGTTATTAAATATCATTTATATCTGGATATGGATCATTTTAAGTCCTTCTCTCTAATAATTTATTTCATGAGGTTAGTGCAAATGATTGATCAAATCATCGAAGAATTTATATGCTAAATGTCTTTGTTATAAGCATTCGTATAACTTGGGGAGTATATTGTCGTGTTATTCCGCATAAAATTTCTACTTTGCCTTTAGGTCTCAAGATGTTTTGAGAGACTAGTTATGCTACATATATATATATATATAAGAATGTCATTTTTGTAAAACGTGCGTAGCTTGTTATTTGAAATCTAAAGGTTTTGGATTATTATTTGGTTATACGAAAGTGGTTGATTCTTCTATACCTGCTAGTAAGCTGATAATTATGGGATCATTCGTTTAGAAATCCTTGACTTTCTTCTCTATCTATAAAATTATTACTGATGCCTAATTCATAATGTTACTTCAATTAATAGTTAAATCCATAAACACCAAAAACTTCTATATAAATATATTTGTTATAGAATTGGTTAAACTCTTTTTAGAATACTTGTGCTAATTAATTTTTACCTTCAGATGTTCCATAGAAAGGAACAATACCACCTCCTTTTATATATGCACGAATAACTTGTATGCTTTTATAACTATATGGAAGGAGATTGAGGAATATGGAAGCAAAGAATGGAATTTTTTGATGACTTGCGTCATCTTTTATTTTTGGAATAGTATTTAACACATAATTTACCTCTGTGTTTGGTGGTAAAATATATGTAATACGATGTTAATTATCGCTATAATGAATAAAGTTTTGGTTTTTGCCTTAATTTTAGTTTCATTGATTTGTTACTATCTTATACATTCATTTTAAAAATAAGGTGTGACGAGATAGTACCAGAGCGCAATTCTAAATTGTGCCGGATTAGACTCCTATATAGGAATAATATAGGATATTAGTGGTTTTTCATTTTTTGTAACTTCTCTACTCTCGTCATATACTAAATTTGTTGTGCAACATGAATATATGGGATTCTCAGGTTTTTAATTTTGGCATAGCTCCAACAAATTAAAGGAAAGACACTGTAAAGGAACAATAATTTCTCAAACTCCACGTCATGGTTCGAGAAGTAGATGATGATTGGAGAAACTCAATGTGACAACCCGAATATAATTATGATAAATTATATTTAAATCATGATTAGCTTGTGTGATATTTATAATATGTTATTAGTATATATAATGTTAATTCATTATGTTTAGTCTAATCCTACCTTCATAAAACATGAAGAATCGAACTAGTTACAAATGTGAAATTTTGAAATTTTCGGTAGGAATGTTCAAGTTTAAGACTAGTTTTGACCTTTATTACATAACAATTGACTAGAGGTGTAAACTAGATATTTGTAGATATATGAGTTAGGGTTGTAACACAACAAACGGTCCATCAAACGGACATCCGAGTGGGAAGATATTGTCTTTTTACGAACAGGGGCTAAAGTAGTCATTTAGCCTTAAATGATATTTTGTTTTATATGATGCCACATGTTATAAATTGATTGGTTGGAGGTGGAGGATGTTTTGGCCGACTTAAACCCTTGATATATCCTCCTTTCTTCAGTAAACTCAGTTTGGGAGAGTTTTAAGTTGAGGAAAAACAATTGTGAGGGTTAGGAAGAAGAAAGTGAGGAGAAACATTCAAAAAAATTCATAGAAAATTACGTAAAAGCCCCTAAGGTAATTCCAACCATGAATCTTGCTATTTTTCTTTCATTTATGATTTATATGATATAAATCCTTGATTTTTTATTTACCTTTCATTCTTGGGTTCATATGTATGGATATATGCAAATTTAAGTTAAGTTGAATGTACAAAACCCTAAAATTATTTTGTTTAGAAACTTTGTTTATTCAAACTTCCATATATTTTTGTATACTCATTGGAATTGATTGATTCCAATTGTAGATTAACCTGTACTCATATATGTATGACATATCCGAAAATCATATGAAAATACCAATAAATGAATCTTTGGTGAGAGTTTGAAATTCGGATATAAAATCTGCCCTAAGGGTGAAAATATGCCCGCCATGTGTTCGGTGTTTTGCTTGACATAGCAAACGAACCTTAAAAATTATGAAACTTTAATTTTGTATTTTTCAATATGTTTACTGATGTTGGGTGAAATATCTTATAAATTTATGATGTAGAAAAATTATGGAAATTCGTGGAAGTTGAATGAACGATAAGAGGGCCTATAGGCTAGATTTGCCATGTGGTAAAGGAATGAGAATGTATTGCTCTACGAGACCTAATATGATGTACCGTATTTTGTATTGGAATAATAATATGACAAGGATTGAATTTCCAAGAATAAATGAATTTATATTTGGTCTATGATTTGGATATGCTAAATATACTAGCATGGATTTGGATGGAACTTCACTTGTGATAAATGATTTGAATGGAATCATGTGATGCTTATGGATTGAATTATGTTTAAATCGTTCTTGGGATTATTGATACTATTATGATGATACTAAAATTTTAAGAATGATAGGAAGGGTAGGAGAGCTGATTGAACAAGTACTGGATAAAGGCAAGGGCAAAGCCAGTTAAACTGCCAAGGTGAGTGTACTTATGATTTGTTTCATATATAAATATGAATATAGCTCTAAGAGCGGATTTGTTTGAATACTTCGGTATTCAGTATTTGTTTGGATATTAAAATATCCAGGATTTGTTTGGGTCTTATGATCCAGGATTGGTTTGAATACTTCGGTATTCAGGATTTGTTTGGATATTAAAATATCCAGGATTTGTTTGGGTCTTATGATCCAGGATTGGAATTTGACAAAGATCCAATGATTTGTTGGAACTAATGTTCCAGGATTTGTTATTGCCAATGGGCAGAATTATTTGGATCTTATGATCCAAGATTTTTTATTGCCAATGGGCAGAATTGTTTGGATCTTATGATCCAGGATTAGTTATTGCCAATGGGAAGAATTGTTTGGATCTTATGATCCATGATTTGTTATTGCCAATGGGTAGGATTATTCAGATATTATATCTACATATTAGATATAGAATTGTTATTCTATTGCAGGGAAGGAGTACCTCACTAAGCTTAATGCTTACGGTTTGTATTTTAACAATTTCAGGTTCATATGATGCCAGCTAGGATACCATATGACCGGTAGCTTTGAGAGTTGCACCGTTGGAGAGAGCTGGGGTTTAAAAATGGGATTTTATCTTTGTCACACTGAAAATTTTAATATACTCACACATTGTATATATTGATTTAGTATAGATTGGGTTGATCATAGTTAATCACGGTATTGTATGTTCGCTTAATTATGACTCTGATATTGAATTTTATGATATAAGAATAATATTATGTTCATTATGTAGGAAAATATTGATGAATGAATCATATTTCCAATGGGATCAAGATTATGATCTAATTATTCCAATAACAAATGATTAGTATGGATATTGGGTTTTGGGGTGTGACAATTAGTGGTATCAGAGCGTGGTTATTAATTCTGGACGTGTGTGACGGTTAGATGGAAGTATTGAGTTGATTTGATATTTATGAATTGTTTATGTACTAACCAATAGTTTAGTTGTATAAACAGTTTATATTGGTTGTTAGAACTTTGTTGTATTACAAATAATTCCAGATGGAACCTGGGGATGGACAACATCGAGAAGAGGGAGTAGCTTCTCGTACAGACAATACTGAAGAAGAGCAGAGTGTTGCTGGAAGGGCCAGAGAGAATGAACAACCTATAGAGGTTCAGATGATGGTGAAGGCAATGATGAGGATGGCAGAGCAACAATAAAGAAATATGGTGCAAATGGCAGAACAACAGGGTAGATGTCTAGAATCAAAGACTGTGGCCAGGATTGAGAAAGAGGCAAGGAAAGAAATGAAAGATTCCATGCATGAGAAGTTTTTGAAGTTGAATCCTCCAGAATATTCAGGGTCAGTTGAACCTACAGAAGCTGAGATGTGGGTCAGAGATCTAGAAACTATATTTGCAGTTATAAAGGTTCCAGATAACCAGAAAGTGAATCTAGTTGTGTTTAAGCTCAAAGGAGAGGCCAAATATTGGTGGGAAGCCAGCAACCATTTGGTGCCCAGCTGGAAGGTACTGATGTTATTACTTGGGATGAATTTATTAAAGCTTTGTATGTTAAGTATATCCCTAAGGTTTATAGGAGGGAGAAGCTGAGGGAGTTTATAAATTTGACCCAAGGGAAAATGTCTGTAAGGGAGTATGATGCTAAATTTACTCCTTTGTCTAGATTTGCTACTAAGTATGTGCAGGATGAAGGAGATAAATGTAGTAAGTTTCAAGATGGACTGATTTGGCCTATTCAAAATAGAGTGGCCACTTATGAGTTAGAAGATTATGCTTCTCTGGTAAACAAATCCACGATAGCTGAAAGGCAAATGAACCAAGGGGTGGCGAGCAGAGAGAGTTTTAAGAAAAGTAGATTCGACGCATCTCACTCGAAGGGAGGTGAGGGTAGAAGTGTTAAGATGGAACCTCATAAATTTCAGAGAGGTGGTGGAGATAGTGGTAGAGGTCTGGGGAGATTTGGCAGAGATACTAGGGGTGAAGAATCTTCTAGTCTGGGTTGGAGGTCAGGAAAAGGTTAGGCACCAGTGAGAGTTGTTACGTGTTTCTTTTGTAAAGAGGAGGGGCATTATAAATCCGAGTGTCCTAAGCTTAAAGGAGTGGAATGCTACCATTGTCATCAAGTGGGGCATGTTAAAAAGAATTGTCCGCAGTTGGGAGAGACTCCAATAACACATAGTGAAGTAGCAAGCAGAATGTTATCTCGAGGCAGTGCAGTGAAAAGTATGGGCAGAGGACAAGCTAGTAGTTCCAGGCCAGGTGGACGAGTTTTTACAATGAAAGAAGCTCAGATTACTCCAGATTTGGTGACAGGTACACTTTCTGTTACTGATAGAAGTGCTTACGTTCTGATTGATCCTGGTTCCACACATTCTTTTGTGTCATATGCATTTTCCATATGTCTGAATAGACCAAGCACTCATTTAGAGGTGGGTTTGGGTATTTACATGCCTATGGGGGATATGATTGTAGTTGAATATGTTTTTCGTGATTGTGTTTTGACTGTGGGGGCTAGAGATACAGTTATAGATCTACTTCCATTGGATATTTTTGATTTTGACATAATTCTGGGAATGGATTGGTTATCTAAATATCATGCATCTATGGATTGTTTCTATAAGGAAGTTGTTTTTAATATGCCTGGTGAGCCTGAATTTAAATTTGTGGGGGAAAGGAAAATTGTTCTAAGTTGCCTTATTTCTGCTATTCAGACGAGGAAATTATTGAGTAAGGGTTGTGAGGGTTTTATTGCATATGTTCTTGACACTAGGAACGGATCTTTACAATTAGTCGATGTTCCTATTGTACGGGATTTTCCAGAAGTGTTTCCTAGTGAGTTGCCAGGGTTACCTCCAGAAAGAGAAATTGAATTTAATATTGAATTAGCACCGGGGACAACCCCTATTTCTATGGCACCATATAGAATGGCACCTGCTGAGTTGAAAGAACTCAAAATTCAGTTGCAGGATTTGCTTGATAGGGGGTTCATACAACCTAGTGTATCTCCATGGGGGCGCCGGTTTTATTTGTGAAAAAGAAAGATGGCACTATACGTTTGTGTATTGATTATAGGCAACTGAATAAAGATAATATTAAGAACAAGTACCCTTTACCTCGTATAGATGATTTATTTGATCAGTTACAGGGTGCTAAAGTGTTTTCAAAAATAGACTTGCGATCGGGTTATCATCAGTTGAGGGTCAAGGAGAGTGATATTTCTAAAACCTCTTTTCGTACTCGGTATGGTCATTTTGAATTCCTGGTGATGCCTTTTTGGGTGACTAATGCTCCAGCGGTATTTATAGATCTTATGAATCGGGTACTGCATCCTTTTGTTGATTCATTTGTGATAGTTTTTATTGATGATATTCTGATTTATTCACGTGATATGGTTGAACATGAAAAGCATCTCAGAACTATTTTGAATGTGTTGAAAGATAAGCAATTGTATGCTAAATTTAGCAAATGTGAATTTTGGCTTTCAAAGGTTGTATTTTTAGGCCATGTTATTTCTGGAGATGGTATATGTGTTGATCCCAAGAAGGTAGAAGCTATTGTAAAATGGGAGAGGCCCAATAATGTCACTGAGGTGAGAAGTTTTCTGGGTTTAGCTGGGTATTATAGAAGGTTTATTAATGGATTTTCTTCGATTGCCTTGCCGATGACTAAACTAACTCGAAAAGATGTTAACTTTGAATGGAATTCTGATTGCGAAAACAGTTTTGATGAATTGAAAAAGAGGTTGGTAACTGCACCTGTTCTTACTATTCCGCATGGTGGAGATGGTTTTGTTATTTATACAGATTCTTCACACCAGGGGTTGGGTTGTGTTTTTATGCAGCATGGTAAAGTTATTGCTTATGCTTCTAGGCAGTTGCGTACACATGAACGTAATTATCCTACACACGATTTGGAACTTGCTGCTATTGTCTTTGCTTTGAAATTATGGCGTCATTATCTATATGGTGAGGTATGTGAAATTTTTACTGACCATCAAAGCCTTAAGTATTTATTTACTCAAAAGGAGTTGAATTTGAGGCAGAGGCGATGGATGGATTAATTAAAGACTATGATTGTACAATTCACTACCACCCAGGGAAGGCAAATGTAGTTGCAGATGCTCTGAGTAGAAAGGCTTCGGGAAGGTTATCTTGTATTCGGTGTGCTAGAGTTTCCCACATCATGGAGTTGAGATTGATGGGAGTAGAATTGAAGCTAGCCGAAGGGGACAGGTTCTTTGCTCATGTAAGCGTGAGGCCTTTGTTAGTTACCCGTATTCGTGATTTGCAAAGTCAAGATCCTTTTTTTGAGAAGAAACGACAAGATGTCCGAGATGGTAAGTCTGAAGATTTTTGTATTGTGAATGATGGCACTTTATTGTATAAGCAGCGATTGTGCGTGCCTAATGTGTGTGGATTGAAAGAGGAAATTTTAGATGAGGCTCATAATTCCATTTATACTATGCATCCTGGTAGTACTAAAATGTATAGGGATTTAAAGGAGCATTATTGGTGGAATAATATGAAAAAGGAAGTAGCTGATTTTGTTGCTAGGTGCCTTATATGTCAGCAAGTGAAAGTGGAGCATCAGAAGCCTACTGGTCTGCTTCAGCCATTGCCAATACCGAAATGGAAATGGGATCATGTAACGATGGATTTTGTGGTTGGGCTTCCTCGATCTCAGAAGGGGTCAGATTCGATTTGGGTAGTGGTGTATAGATTGACGAAGTCTGCTCATTTTCTAGCAGTCAAGACTACGTATACAATTGACAGGTACGCTAGATTGTATGTTAATGAAATTATTCGATTGCATGGAGCACCGGTATCTATTATTTCAGATAGAGACCCTACTTTTACATCCAGATTTTGGGATAGCTTGCAGTGTGCTATGGGTACTAACTTGAAGTTTAGTACGACTTTTCATCCTCAGACAGATGGGCAGTCTGAAAGGACAATACAGATTTTGGAACATATGCTTAGAGCTTGTGTGCTTGATTTCAAAGGTAATTGGGATGAATATTTGCCTTTGATAGAATTTGCATATAACAATAGTTTTCAGTCTACTATTGGTATGGCTCCATATGAAGCATTGTACGGTAGACGATGTCGTACACCGATATGTTGGGGTGAAGTTGGTGAAAGGAAGATAGAGGGTCCAGAATTGATTGAAGTCACCACTGAAAAAGTGAAGATTATTCAAGATAGAATGAGAACAGCTCAAAGCAGAAAAAAAAGTTATGCGGATAAACGACGAAAAGATTTGGAATTCCAGAAAGGGGATTATGTGTTTCTTCGGATATCTCCATGGAAAGGAGTTATGAGGTTTGGAAAGAAAGGGAAATTAAGTCCACGCTACATTGGACCTTATGAAATCCTTGAGAAAGTCGGGATGGTTGCCTACAAGTTAGCATTACCACCAGAGTTATCTCGGTTACATGATGTTTTCCATGTTTCTATGTTAAGAAAGTATGTAGGGGATCCTTCACATGTGTTGGTAGAATAGCCTATTGAGTTAAAGGAAGACTTGAGTTATGTGGAAGAACCACTTGCTATCGTGGATAGGAAGGAACAAGTATTGAGATCAAAAGTAATCCCACTTGTGAAAGTTGTGTGGAGAAGGCATTCCATGGAAGAATCTACATGTGAGAGTGAGGATAGCATAAAGATGCATTATCCGTATTTGTTTGATTCATAGAACCAAGGTATGTCAATTTCGGAGACGAAATTTCTTAACTAGGGGAGAATTGTGACAACCCGAATATAATTATGATAAATTATATTTAAATCATGATTAGCTTGTGTGATATTTATAATATGTTATTAGTATATATAATGTTAATTCATTATGTTTAGTCTAATCCTACCTTCATAAAACATGAAGAATCGAACTAGTTACAAATGTGAAATTTTGAAATTTTCGGTAGGAATGTTCAAGTTTAAGACTAGTTTTGACCTTTATGACATAACAATTTACTTGAGGTGTAAACTATATATTTGTATATATATGAGTTAGGGTTGTAACAAAACAAACGGTCCATTGAACGGACATCCGAGTGGGAAGATATTGTCTTTTTACGAACAGGGGCTAAAGTAGTCATTTAGCCTTAAATGATATTTTGTTTTATATGATGCCACATGTTATAAATTGATTGGTTAGAGGTGGAGGTTGTTTTGGCCGACTTAAACCCTTGATATATCCTCCTTTCTTCAGCAAACTCAGTTTGGGAGAGTTTTAAGTTGAGGAAAAACAATTGTGAGGGTTAGGAAGAAGAAAGTGAGGAGAAACATTCAAAAAAATTCATAGAAAATTACGTAAAATCCCCTAAGGTAATTCCAACCATGAATCTTGCTATTTTTCTTTCATTTATGATTTATATGATATAAATCCTTGATTTTTTATTGACCTTTCAGTCTTGGGTTCATATGTATGGATATATTCAAGTTTAAGTTAAGTTGAATGTACAAAACCCTAAAATTATTTTGTTTAGAAACTTTGTTTATTCAAACTTCCATATATTTTTGTATACTTACTGGAATTTATTGATTACAATTGGAGATTAACCTGGAATCATATATGTATGACATATCCGAAAATTATATGAAAATACCAAGAAATGAATCTTTGGTGAGAGTTTGAAATTCGGGTATAAAATCTGCCCTAAGGGTGAAAATATGCCCGCCATGTGTTCGGTGTTTTGCTTGACATAGCAAACGAACCTTAAACATTATGAAACTTTAATTTTGTATTTTTAAATATGTTTACTGATTTTGGGTGAAATATCATATAAATTTATTATGTAGAAAAATTATGGAAATTCGTGGAAGTTGAATGAACGATAAGAGGGCCTATAGGGTAGATTTGCCATGTGGTAAAGGAATTAGCATATATTGCTCTACGAGACCTAAAATGATGTACCGTCTTTTGTATTGGAATACTAATATGACAAGGATTGAATTTTCAAGAATAAATGAATTTATATTTGGTCTATGATTTGGATATGCTAAATATGCTAGCATGGATTTGGATGGAACTTCACTTGTGATAAATGATTTGAATGGAATCATGTGATGCTTATGGATTTAATTATATTTAAATCGTTCTTTGGATTATTGATATTATTATGATGATACTAAAATTTTAAGAATGATAGGAAGGGAAGGAGAGTTGATTGAACAAGCACTGGATAAAGGCAAGGGCAAAGCCAGTTAAACTGCCAAGGTGAGTGTACTTATGATTTGTTTCATATATAAATATGAATATAGCTCTAAGAGCGGATTTGTTTGAATACTTCGGTATTCAGTATTTTTTTGGATATTAAAATATTCAGGATTTGTTTGGGTCTTATGATCCAGGATTGGTTTGAATACTTCGGTATTCAGGATTTGTTTGGATATTAAAATATCCAGGATTTGTTTGGGTCTTATGATCCAGGATTGGAATTTGACAAAGATCCAATGATTTGTTGGAACTAATGTTCCAGGATTTGTTATTTCCAATGGGCAGAATTATTTGGATCTTATCATCCAAGATTTTTTGTTGCCATTGGGCAGAATTGTTTGGATCTTATGATCCAGGATTAGTTATTGCCAATGGGTAGAATTGTTTGGATCTTATAATCCATGATTTGTTATTGCCAATGGGTAGGATTATTCGGATATTATATCTACATATTCGATATAGAATTGTTATTCAATTGCAGGGGCGGAGTACCTCACTAAGCTTAATGCTTACGGTTTGTATTTTAACAATTTCAGGTTCATATGCTGCCAGCTAGGATACCATATGACCGGTAGCTTTGAGAGTTGCATCGTTGGAGAGAGTTGGGGTTTAAAAATGGGATTTTATCTTTGTCACACTGAAGATTTTAATATACTCACACATTGTATATATTGATTTAGTATGGATTGGGTTGATCATAGTTAATCACGGTATTGTATGTTCGCTTAATTATGCCTCTGATATTGAATTTTATGATATAAGAATAATATTATGTTCATTATGTAGGAAAATATTGATGAATGAATCATATTTCCAATGGGCTCAAGATTATGATCTAATTATTCCAATAACAAATGATTAGTATGGATATTGGGTTTTGGGGTGTGACACTTAAGTTCTTTCGTAAAACATCATGTATTAACCAACCGAATATCTGGTGAGGAAAAAGTTTTGAGAAATATGCGAGAATATGTTGATGACCATATTATTCTCCTGAAAGCTATAAATCTTTCTTAAAAATATATCTATTCTCCAACCCCGCTCTAAAATGAATGCCTCCTCCTATTAGTAGTATAAATAAGAAGGATTTAATATATCATTTAAATCCTTTGCTCTAAAAACTACTTTCATAAGGTTACTAAAAATTGTTGATGCAGTTCACCTAAGCATTTATGTGCTAAATTTCATTATTATAAGCATTCGTATAACCTAGTCTCTCAAAACATCTTGACACCTAAATGAAAAGTAGAAAATTTCCATGGGATAACATGATAATCGAATGCTTATAATAAAAAAAATAGGGTAAGCTCTGCTCTTCGATGGATATACTAATAAAATTCCCTCGTCACTCTGAGAGTTGAAGTATACAAATTGATCTATATCCCTTAGGATGTATCATTTACTCCCAAAGGTATATATATATATATATATATATATATATATATATATATATATGTAGTTCTTGCAAAACTTGTGCAACCTGTTATTTGAAATCCAAAGATTTTGGATTACTATTTGGTTATAAGGATATCCTTGATTCTTCTATACCTTCTAGTAAACTAATAATTATGGGATTATCATCTATAAATAATATTACTAATACCTAATTCGTAACATTTCTTTAATAAATAGTTAAATCCATACACACCTCAAAACTCTACATAAATATATATGTTATAAAATTGGTTAAAATCTACTTAGCATGCTTGTGCTAATTCCCTTTTACCTCCAGATGTTACAGGATAAGGAAGCAATACCCCCTCCTTTTTGTGATATGCATGGGTCACTTGTATGCTTATATAACTATATGGAAGAAGATTAAGGAATATGGAAGAAAGTAATGGCATTGCTCGATAACTTACGTCATCTTTCATTTTTGGGATAAAATGTAACACTTATAATTCACCCATGTATTTGGTGGTACAATATATTAAATACGATGTTAGTTATTTCTCTTGTGAATATATTTCTATTTTTTTCCTTAACTTTAGTTTCATTGCTTTGTTACTATATTGTACATTAATATCAAAAATCGCGTGTGACATTTTGTCATCTTACTGATTATGGATTTGAGGTTCTTCTATGAAGCTTCAACAGTCCCATTGGTTTGTGATGTATAAATTGAAGACTTGTGTCTTTGAATCCCATATTTTTCGATCACTTCCATAACTTCAGTTACAAAGCGGAGGCCATTATCTAATACAAGCTCATGAGGTACCCCATAGACATTCCTGATAAGAATAACTACATTCTTTTCATTTAGCACTGATTATAACTCAGCTTCAACACATTTAGTCAAATAGTGGATGGCGACCAAAATAAATTCATGCCCATTGGATGCCTTGGGAGTCATTTTTCCAATGTTCTTGATGTCCTAAGTTGAGAAGGGCTGAGGAAAAGTCATATTGTATAACTCTCGGGGAGGTAAGTATTGGAGATTGAAGAATTATTAGCAATTAAGACATCTTTTCACATAGGAGGCACAATCCTAGACTATGGTGGTCCAATGTTATCCTCGTTGAATAATGTTCTTGGAAATCATATGGTTATTCATGTGGAGTCCACATTTCGTACTGTCGATTTTTTACATAATCTCTTTAGGATCAATCCCTACTATCCATTGTAAATGGGTATATCGAAGTTTTCTTTGAACTAGGATTTATGGAAAATGATGTATTGGTTGAAAGTTCTCAAAGGGTAATATAGTCTTTCTTAGTAGACCCTTAAGGGTATCGACCATTCTTGAGGAGACACCAAATATCATAGTAATATAAACCGACATTGTCTAAAAAATTTATCGTAACAAGCCCGATATGGAGAGTTAGCATAGATTAATTTTGTACTTGCAAGTGAGCAATCATTATTCCTTTGGGCATGTCGACCATGGAGGCCAAAGTTGCTAATGCATCGATAAATATATTCCTTGTGGGAGAGAGATAGTGAAATGTGACATCTTTGAATTGGAAAGTAATATCTTCAAGACCCATTCACTTATAATAGACCCCACACTTTTGAGGACTTTAATGCCTATACCTTTGCTAAGGAGGCCTTGTATTCCATGGTGAAGGTAAATTGTTATCTAATGTTCGACACTTTGAAAGATATATAATCAAAGGAGAATGTAAAGGAGTTTATCCACATCATGACAAAAGAAAGATTACCCACTTTTATCTAACTTACTATTTCCTCATCTTCAAACTTTAGCCTTCTTATATTTTTATTTTATGTTTGTTTAGCAGACTCAACAAGTATTTGAGGCATTGATGGCCTTAGATTTATAGCGAGATTAAACATCGAGGAAGTTCTTCTCTTACACTAATAGTTGGTAGAAATATATAAGGGAGTGAGATAATGCTTTCAATTACATGTATATTTACTTAAATTCCGCAGAGGCTAAGAATGCATGTTCATTTTTCTAGCCCTCAGAGAAGATCATAGATTTTTAATGTCTGCGTTGAAAAGTGCAAGACCCACTTGAATGTAGACCATAAATAGTTGATCGAGATCCAAAGGTCTTCATGAGAGATTTAAGAGAACCAAAATAAGTCACATTATGACATTTTCTCTAACCATGAGGAGTTAAAGGTGGTATACAATGCTATTAATATTGACTTACTTGATTTGGAGAAAGAGAAAATGAAATTGTATGTTGTGGGCACTTATGTGGCCACTCTAGAGATCCATTTTCTTGATGATTATATGAACCAAGATCATACATGTTCTTAACCTTGGGATTATAAGGAGAAGTTATTTGAGATCACTTCCAATAATGCCAATCCTGAGGCCTATATCAATGATACAATCAAGCCAAATTTTTTTACTTAGTTCAGTAAAAACATTGGGTTATATGGATTCATTTATATCTTAGGTCACAAACACACAAATATCTAATTTTTTGTAAAAAAATATATTGACTAGTAATAGGTGTGTATGAAAGATAAAGTCAAAGATAAATATGCCAAACCAAATACAAAACAAATAGAAGAAGAATGTTTGAGGGAAAAAAGCCCTTTTGGGAAAAACCTTTTGATTCAACACTATTTATGAATTTTCTAGACTCAATTGACATACAGAGTACTTAGAGATCCACTAGGACAACGCATAGGTCTTCAAATCTTTAACCGAATGTGATGCAATCCAGCACCACCCATAGGAAGTAGATCTTCCCTCGATATCCATCGACCAACCTTAGAATTTCGAAATCCTTTCTTCTTTATCAATAGAGTCACAACTCCACAAATATCATCCTTAGATAAACCTCTATAAGGTTTTGATGTTTCTGTATAGAACTATGGTTTGAAAAACCCAAAAAATCATTCAATGGATGAGTGATTTAAAAAACAAAATGTTGTTTTAAGAAAATAAAAAGAGGAAAACTTTTAAAGTGCGTATATGAATTTGCTTTCGACAAAATTCATGTGAAAATCAGTTCAAAAGGGTCCTATTTATTAAAAAACACAATTTTCAAGGTGGTGGACTTCGTTTGAATGAAAATGGGACTTTCGTTTGAACGAAAACCATAGATTCGTTCTAACGAGGTCCATTTACATTCGAACGAAAGGCCTATCTTGTTCAAGCAGGCTTCTAATGTACTTACAACATGAATAATTCTATTAAATGGAGGCCACATAATAGAACCTCGTTAGAAGTTCATTATAACAAGTAAAGCACTTCGTTCCAACAAAAATTCAACTTCATTCGAAAAACATATAGAAGTCATTTTAACGAGATTCCACTGTCATTCAAATGAGGTGAGATTTTTGTTGTAACTAAGTCAGAAAAAAATGTTTTATTTTAAAATCCTTTTTATAAAAATGTCTCGAGTAAAAATTCAGATCCTAGAATAAATTTGAGTAGGTTAAATAAAAAATCCAAATACTATATACCTCCATAAAGTTTTTTAAATTTTCAATGGCTTGAACTTCGAAACGTTTCTCGATCAATAACATGTCTTCAAATATCCTGGAAGAATATGCAGATGTAGTGTTCAATTTGTAACAAGATATACCAAGTTATCTAAACTATGAGATATTATAAAATCTTGCTCTTATAAATCTCCCCCTCTGGCTCTTTTGATACAAGATAAAAAACAAACCAAATTAAACCCCTAAGATAATATTCTACTACTGCCCTCATAAACCCAAAATGGAATGACATTCGAGACTTTTTCTTCAACTGAAATTCTTCATCTTTTATAGTCCATGAAAACATCATCATAAAATCAAAAGCGACCTACAAACATGAAATAAAATAATAGCGTGATGCATACGAGAGTTTAAAACAAAATAAAAAGTCCACGTCAATTTGTTCTCCCCATTTTGTCTGTAGTGGACAAATAATAGGAAACTAAGCATGAAACACTAGAATCTCACGCATCCAAAAGAAATAACATCATAAAGATAAAAAATTTAGCACAAGTGATGAATTTCCAAAAGGCATCCAACAAACTACTTTTGAAAATTTTCAATTTTTTCAAGTATAATAATTACATATAAGTACAAAATACATCACACCATGGAATAAGACTAAGATATCCAAATATTTGTAATGGAATGTAATTTTGTGAATTTTTTCCAGGAGAAAATCAATATAAACATTCATAACATGAACATACGAAGTCAATGAGATACTTCTAAGGAACGAACTTAATTTCAATCTTAGGTGTAAGAATGTTGAACTTAAATGATATCGACTCAATTTATGCAACATGCCATGAATTTAAATACTTCTCAAAACAGTAATGCCAAATTATTTAATTATTTTCAAGAGAGTACGTTGTACAAATACATTGATCTTTTAGTTTATAGCACTCTAAAAATCTTACATATTTAAAAGTTCACTCTCAAATTTTTTAAGATATCATAATGCTAATATGTAGCAAAACATCAATGAAAATAAAAGTAGCCTTGGCACTTCTATTTTTATGTGTTGTTAATCTTTTACTCTGTTTTCCAAATGGTGGCATTTAACGTCAACAAAGTTTTCTCTTTTGTATCTCCTTTCCATTGCTTAATTATAAAACAATTTTATGGCAAACATAATTCGGTCAATGGTTCTTACAAGCACAATTATATTTAGTACATTTGGTTCGTCATTAAATATTATTGAGATGAGAACACCATATTTGACATATGACAAGCAAGTATAATGTTTAAAAAGTTCGTGCAAAGATGCAATAAAGGTCATTAATGAACAATAAAATGCTATCCACGCATTAATAAGCACACTAAATAAACGAAGTCATGTATCAAAATACCATTAAAAAGTCACATGAATGGATAAAATAAAGTTGTGATCCGAACATTTTATATTCACATTCATATATGGTGAAAAACAAAATACAAAAATCTTTGTCTTTTCCAAAATTTATCAAAAATAAAATCTTTCGAAAATTTTCAAACTCTTTTTAAAAAACAGAAAATATTTTTGGATTTTACCAAAAAAAAATGTATTAACATAAGAATAGAATACAATAGAAATGCAATCCATCAATAGGGATAAATGATATGAACATTATAAATATCCTATACAAGATAAAATACCCGAACTTAATCAATGGAATAAATACCTAAAGACTTCCTAAGATTCTCGAATTTCAGTGCATCTAAAGGTTTCTTGAAAATATCAGCTAATTTATGTTCAGTGATCACAAAGCTCAAGGACAGGATCTTCTCCTCAATAAGATCACCAATGAATTACTCGCATATCCTAAGGTTCTTAGTGTGGGAATGTGGACCCGGTTATGGAATATATGAATTGCACTCGTATTATCACATAAAATATTCATTATGCCTTGGGTGATCCTATAATCATCTAACATTTGCTTCATCCATAAGAGTTGTATGAAACAATTCCAAGCAGAAATGTACTTGACCTCCTCTATGGAAAGAAAAATGAAGTTTTGATTCCTTCTTAGCCAAGAGACAAGATCACTCCCAAAGTAATAGCATCCACCTGAGGTGCTCCTACACCTATTAACATCCCCGGCCCAATCGGCATTCAAAAAGGTAGATAAACGGTCATCGATATCAAAGGAAAATGAAATGTCATACGAAATAGCGCCACTCACATATTTGATGATACGTTTAAGTGTGAGTAAATGAAACTCTTTGGGGGATGCTTGATAACACGCACAAACTCCAGTACTAAAGGCAGTGTTGGGACGAGTAGCGATCAAGTAGAGAAGACTACATATCATGATCTTATAGTGGAAGGGTCATAACTATTTTGAAACTAAGAGGGTGGACCCTCTAAATTAAATGTGGGGTCCATTAAGGTAGTATGAGGAATGATGAGAACAATTGAGGTCAGGGTCAACAAACACAGGTGGCTCCTCATCTCTAATCATGACGTTTATTGACTTCATAATCTTAGAGCTTCCAAAGTTAAACACCCTATAATCCTTACTCGATGATTAATAACCTAAAAATATCCTCTTCTCACTTCACGAGTCAAACTTTCCTAATTTCTCCTTATCTCTCAAAATGTATTAAGGACTCCCAAAAATATGGAAATATGATAGCTTGGGCTTCTTTCCTATCATATGGCATGTGTAATGTGTATGGACGAAGATATACTCTATTCACCGAATGGCATGCGATATTAACCGCATCTTCCCAAAAATGTCTAGGCACGTTTTTCCCAAGAAGCATGAATCTATCCATTTTTTATATTATCTCATTCTTCTTCTCAGCAATCCCATTTTATTGAGGAGTACGAACAGATAAAAATTCGTGTTTGATGCCCACTCCATCACAATATGTATTCGATCTAGGTTCTATAAATCCAATGTCATTATCACTATGCATTTGATTAGTAGTAACACCGTGTTTATTTTTAGGACATGTCACTTGATTTTTAGGAACTCAACCACGTCAGACTTTTCTCTAAGAAACCCCACGATAGAGTGTCTTGAAAAGTCATTAACCATAATGAGAATTCATCTCTTACCACCAATTCTCTCCATACGTGTGTATCAACTCCAACAAATAAGAGGTGGTAATGGTATTCAACTTTTGATGGGGACTTCAAATTTTTTTCTTTATTGGAAAGGACCATAAATCGAGTTAATTAGTTTCCCAAATAATGGTAAGCCACTAACAAGGTTTTTCTTCACTAATCTCTCATGAACTCTAAATTTTACATGACATAGCCATTGATGCCAAAGGTCCATAGAGGAGGACCTAACATTATTCTGAACAAAAGAGGACTTCGAAATAATCCCATAGCTATTATCTTTGGTTCTCACTTCTAGTAGTAATAGTTCAGCAGATTGATCATATACGTTACACTTAGACCAGTCAAACTTTATCGCAAAGTTTGCATCGCAAATTTGTCTTAATCTAATCAAGTTCTCTTTCATCCCTTTAACATAAAACACATTTTCTATCTTAAGAAATCTGAGTATCTCAACACAACAATGTCCTAAATGCTAGACTTACTCCCATCTCCAAAGGTGACATTACTTTCCTTCCAATCCTTATGGTCAGTAAAATATGACTTGTCACCGACTATGTCCCTAGATCACCCACTATTAAAATACCATTGGAAGTATCTTGAACCTTAAGAGCAATGTGAACAACAATGGATTTCTCGACATGCTTAAGTACCCAAGTGGAGGTAACCTTTTGTCTTCCCTTATCTTTGTTGGCTCTAGGCGTAGCATTACAAGCATTCTTAAGAGGCATAGACATTATTTGAAATAATTCCTTTAAGATTTTTAAAGTCTTTATAGCGATGCGCGGGAGTATGTGTATGTGGAGTTCTTCCTAATTTGTTGCAAAATTCCCTAAGGTGACCTCTCTTTTTACAATGGGTGTAAAGATAGACTAGTTTGGGTCTACCTTAGTTAGATTGTTTAGGTTAAACTCTCTTTGGTGGGTTAGGTTAAAGCCCATAATTATCCACCACAAACTTAGGAATCGGTTCCGGTGTGGCATGAGAAGTGGATGAACCTTCGTAACCTCATTTAAAAATGATATATGGTCAATTCACAAGATTCAAAACCCAACAACCACGTATAGAATAATTTGAACCTATGGAGTATTATTATTTAGTAATTTGTTGAGTGTTAGGATTAGAACACCTAGAGTGTAGAATGATGTTTAAGTTAGTTTTAGTCCCTTAAGAAGAGAGTAGTTGATTGGGGAAGTTTTTGGGGTGACTTAGGGTGAGGTTTGGTAACCGTTAGCTCTTGACGACTAGTCGAACTATACCGAATTGTAATAGGATGGTTCCTTATTTCGAATTCATTTATGAGACATTGCATGCATGGAGTCTAGTGAAGGTTAGGAGTTGAGCGATAAAATGATGTGAAGTTGTGTAGATATTATAGGTTTGAGATTCGAGAACGTTGTCTTATTGGTTGGTCATTTATTATGTATGGGACTAGAGAAAGTTTATGTGATATACATACATGTTATTTTGGTGATCTATAAGAATGAGACTAGAGGTGATTTACGTGCTTATATGTGTTATCTTCTGATCTCTAGGTATGAGACTAGGGAATACGTGTTTTTTGTAAACTCTAGGTGTGGGACTAGAGGTGGTTTATATGTCATACAATTATGTGTTTGCTACAATTATTGACGCTTGGATGCTATAATTATTAGTATCATGAGATATGAGGGACACTGTGACATGTGTAGGGCTGTGTGGGAAGTGAAACTATGACAGTGGAAAGTGCCTAATATTCATTTAATGTATTAATGTTGAAAGTAGATAGTTGCTAATATCTATTACTAATAAATTACGTTACAGAAATTGTTAATAACTTATGATTTAAATGTTTCATTTTATTTAAAAGACTCTACTGGTACATTTACTTCATTTAGTACTTCTTTCTAGGTTCATGTAACCCTATTTAGGTTCACGTAGTTGGTACTCTTGTTATGGGACTAACATTTCAAGTTTGGAGTGCACTTTTAGGAGCATTTGTATTTGGGAGTGCACGTTTGAGAATTTGAAGTTTATACCATGTATAACATAGTTTTACTTTTCGTCGTTTACTTTATATGAGACAATATTGGTTTAGTTGGTAATTTATTATTTCATAGTTATTTTGGGACATTATTAGAGACTATTAATGGTGATGTATTATGGTAGATGTTCTGATATTGTTGGATCTCATAGTTAAAGGTTTTTCGTATTGTCATTACCCTCATCTTATATTATTGAAAAAGATTTAAATTGTCTCATATTTTTGCCACATGCTAAGAATAATATTTTAATTATATTGCAATTCGTATATTCTAATATTTGGATTCGATCAACCTAAATAATATTATATGTGGGTTCTTACATATACAGACCCAAAACCTACTGTGGTGTAGGAAGACTAACTCAGGTTGGTTCCTTCATGTCGGAGCTTCCTCTTATCCATGACAATTATTAAAATGGATTAGTATGTCACCTATAGTTCCATAATTGATCTTGGTGAAATGTTGTTGAGGTCCTTCCCTTGTCATAATGATTTTGTCTTCAACTGATGAGGTCTGACGATGATAATTTACTCGAAGACACTTTTCGAGGGCCATATATGTGGTTCATAAGCACGGTCCTTCTATTGGATTAATGGACTACGAGGTTGATGTTGTACTGCCCATGTCTTGACCTTGGCAAGAAGGCACGGGCCCTCTTCTTATTATTTGAGGTCAAATATCATTTTAGTATCTTCACTTGATAAAACATTTTTTCACATAGAAATTTTAGGATTGTATATCCGAAGTTATATTATCTTTGCAGTGGGTGATTCATTTTCATTTGGGTTACTGTTGTCGAGAGCTCGCACTCCCATTTAGAACACTCCCACTCCTTTGGTTAACCTTTCAACACCGCTAATTTTTCTTAACTCTTTGTAAATCCCACTCGTAGGGAAAAGGCCAAATGTGAACCCATTCACATAGGGCAACCCCAAATAAATCAATGGGAAAATTCAAATAGCAGTTCAACCAGGAACTTGTTTGAACCCAGGAGGAATCATTGACGTGGAATTAAGAGCCCTCAATATCCAACATTGTTCCATATCCTCAATGACGGGTACTTCGCTCAAGTATGGCATCCAAACCTTAATGGTTGAGGTGGGGTCCAATGCCCATGACTTTTAATCTTCCCCAAACGGTATAAATTTTCTTTGGGTAACTAATTTCCTCATCATACATAACCAAGTGGATGCTTGTTTCATATATGGATAATTCTAGGCCGACTTACAAATCCGACTTATTTTTTGCGACTTACTGACGTGTTACGTTTGTATTGGTTAATTTTGTGGGTTCTACAGTGTGGGTCCCGTCGGGCTCCAAAAATGGACCAATACAGATGCAATATGTCACTGTGTCGTATAAAATGAGTCTGATTTGTGCTTCACCGTATAAGTACTCTTCATATATATAAGACACGAGCCTCACCATACACCAACAAAGGGGATTAAGTTGGTTCGTTTATGCAATAATTGATGGATTAATTTCTATTTTGTGAAAACTATCACACAAACAGGAACATTCATATTGAATTATCAAGAAATATAAATATTGATTTTGCGGAAGCGTACCTGAATCCATGACATAAAGTTAAAATATCTGAGTTTGAGGTCTTATGCTCTTCCAGATCAACACTTTTATTTCCTCTCTAAATTTCTCTCTGACAATGGGAATCAGAAGACTGGTGTTGTATGATCTGAGGAACATGACCCTTATTTATAACACAATCGTGTCTTTTCATATTTCGTATATTTCTATTTTAACCCATCATAAAAATAGAAATTACGCTTGTCTCTACACAATAAAACCCACACTTTAATAATACATTAGTAAGGCCCCAAAACTTAAATTAATCACTTTAATTGGCCTACTTTTATTTTATAGCCTATAATTCATACTTATTTTATATATAAGCCCATATATTAAATTTTACTCTAACAATCTCCCACTTGGGCTATATATATATATATATATATATATATATATATATATATATATATATATATATATGTAACTTTATAAATTTGAATTATACTTTATGAGCTCATGAGTTTTAGCTATCAAAACTTTATGTATCCTAACAATCTTGTCGATTAATTGCACCAATATAGAATTGTGACACCCCGCCTAATTAAATACCGGGCGATCACTCCTTTATTAAATTAAAATCAAGGTGAACAGTTGGTTCATTATTAGCATCTGTCGTAAAAATAACTTTTTCAATTTAAACACCCTAATTAATTAAGCTAAGTGTCAAAATCATTTTAGACATTACTTTCCAAATTTTATTTAATAAACCAACATTTAAAACTTTGCATAATTCACAATTTAATAGTCACACCACAACCATCCTGGAACATACAATCCAAATAATCAAACATTCAACTAATTGAATCCCAACATTTAAAACTTAGAGTAAAACATCCAGATAGTAATAAATCCCAAAGTGACAATACTAGAAATAAATGAATTATAATATCCCATAAAACAACTGAATAATGGAAACGGGCGACACATGCCCAACTGAATAAATATGCTAGGAGTGGAATCAAATAAGTGAAGTCATCTAAGCAAGAGGCCTGCAACTCCCACCTAAGCTGCAGCGCATTCCTTACAAAGGATCCTATGAAAGACGCCCCTGTGGCTGGGCACCTGTAATATATACATATATATACAAGAGAGAAGGGAAAATAGAAACGAGTCAGAGCCTGATAGTGTAAATGATTTAAAATTTGTTTAGCAAGTATTTAAAATGTTTACAGGCCAATGCAACAACATATTAGTGCGACACTCTCTTGAGAAATTCTCACTTATTTTCTAATGTGCACACCTATCGCACTAATCTTCCCAACGGTTTAACTTATCTTATATCACACTAATCTTCCCAACAGTTTAACTTATCTTATATCGCACTAAACTTCCCAATGGTTTAACTTATCTTAGGTTACTCGTATGATTTAAAACTGAACAATATAATTGTTTAAGAGGAAAATTTCATTCAGTAACAAAGCTCTCATTTTAACTTTATTTATTAATAAAGTTTTCCAGTGTCATATTATACCTTTCAAAACAAATATTTCCCATTTGAAGTCATTATTCATTTCTTACCTACCATAACACAGTAGGTAGTTCCAAATTTCAGAAATTCATATATATATTAAATACTCGTATAATATATATATTCTAACAGCACCCCGCACAAAAATTATGGTGCGTCCATACTCTGCTATCCAATCCCCGTATCACTCATACTAAGGGAAATACAAGTTCGGAATCACCCTCGAACTGTAATTAACACATACACAAACAATATTGAGGCGAAGCATAGATTCCAAGTCTCTAAGAGGATAGCACATGCCCCCACGTCTCTTAGGACCATCTGAACTATCGATTCGATAGCCTATACCAAGGATTTCTATCTTCTAGGGTACGAGTCAATATCCCCCCATCAAGGTCCCATCGAGATAAGACTGTCCCAGTGCGATAACCTCAGGGATAGCAAGTAGCGCGGGCACGATTTTCACATATAGACAGTATAGGCATAAACACAGTCATATAACTATACTACTATTACCATATCAAATTAGGTACATCTCTAATCCCTTAATTACGACATTTGTCCTTATTTCTAATTATTTAGTTCTCACGTATAACCGTTCATTTCTTACTTTAATTTGAGGGATCATTCCATCTTATTACGTAACACTCATGGACTCTATCCTCCCAAGTGTATAATTCAGTAGGTACTCATCTAATTTCCAACGTAACTATCTTACGCGTCTCTCCCCTTAATACATAATTTCATCGTCCCGTATATGTAAATATCCCAAAAACACAACTCTCGTCTTACATTAAAGGTCCCATAATTATTTATAAGTCCTACTGGTCTTCTTTATCTCCCAAGTCATTTTAATAAGGGTGTCCAAGGATTATTTCTCATTAAATTGAATTCAACTAATTTAAAAAGGGGAAATATGAGTCTGCCAGAAGGGGTCGATCGATCGATGACAGGAGCTCGATCGATCGATGCGTCGATCGATCGAACCAGGAGTGTCGATCGATCGATCAAACAGGTATGCGAATTTTGCAGATTAGCAGTTACGGGTTTCACAATCCAACCTCAATCAAATCCATATTTTTCACACCCAGACTCCCTAAAATTCGTACTATAATCAGTATACACCCATATTATTCATCTTCTACGTAAAGCATGCAATTTTTCATCAATAACCATGGATTAATAGGCCAAAACTTCATAAAAATCTCAAGAACCCTAGAATTTCTTTAACATGGTTCTAATCAGTCTTTTCTAGAAATTTCTACTCCTAATTCATCATAATTTCGTATTTATGCCTCTACATATGAAGGGGTTTCCAGATTTACATTCAAATCAATTCTACATGCGATTTTCCTATCTCCAACATGGATTTTCTTCTACCAAACTCGTCCTAATCACCCTAGACTAACATGAAAGATGCATTAACGAAAATAAACAAGATAAATACTTGCCTGGGATTTTTAGCGTTCTGATTTGTGAACGAATTTGGTGTTGTTGCGTTCCCCGTCGCGCGATCTACGCGTTGGTGGTGGTGGCGGTGGCGGTGCAACCGGATGGATTTTTGGACTTGGTTTGCTTGGAAAGCTTTCTCCTTCCCTCTCCTATGGCCGTTGTAATGTTTTGAGTTTGCTAACCCTAAAGGGATATTCCAAATGGCTGATATAGTTTAATAATTTTCGTGGGTTTAATTACCCAAAAATGCAAAATGACCAAAATGCCCTCCCGGGGTACTAATTAAGCCTAAAAACGCCCCGAGGTCCAAACTAAACCCCCGGGTACACTTTCCTGACTATCTCGACCCTTTCGGACACTTTGAAGCACTCGAAATGACCATACGGGTGACTTATAATTTATTCACTTTTATTCATCAATATTTACTCCCGACGCGACACGGGCGCGTCCCGACTCAAATTTTCAAAATTATCATTTTATTCACTCTTGACATTTAATAGAACCAATATTATATTACTTTACTCATTAGTAATATTCAACAACAAGTTTCCCATAATTACTAACTCACATCACATTAATAATTATAAAGTGATTAATTTTTGGATTTATATTAAATTAATAACTCACATTAAATTTAATAAATCCCCAAATTAATATTGCATAAAAATACGGGGTATTACATAATTCCCCCTAATAACGGAATTTCATCCCGAAATTCGAAAAATAAGGCATACCTGGTAAGAATAAATCTGGGTATCTCTCGCGCATATCTGCCTCACGCTCCCAAGTGGATTCCTCCACATGATGATGCTCCCACTGGACCCGTACAAGTGGAACTACCTTCGACTCAATCTCCTCTCGCTATGGTCTAGGATAACCACCGGTCTCTCCTCGTAAGAGCTGTCAGGCTATAAGTCTATGTCATCTATCGCGATGTGAGTATGGTCCATATCATCCCGAAGATATCGTCGCAACGACGAGATGTGGAATACATCGTGAATGCAATGTAAATGCTCTGACAGTCCCAATTTGTATGATACCGGCCCAATCCTCTCGATAATGGGAAATGGTCCCACGTACCTCGGGGCCAATTTCCCTTTCTTCCCGAACCTCATCACTCATTTCCTAGGAGATACACGTAGTAACACTTGGTCGCCCACATTAAACTCCCGAAAGAACCGTTTTTCATCGGCGTAGCTTTTCTGCCTGTCCTGGGCTACTCGAATGCGACTACTGATCATCTCAATCCTCGCGGAGATTTCCTGAATCACCTCTGGTCCTAGCAACTTGTTATCCCCCACCTCGAGCCAACAAGTTGGGGAACGACAAGGCCTATCGTACAAAGCCTCGAATGGAGCCATGCCAATCGTGAACTGATAAGAGTTACTATAAGCAAACTCTACCAGTGGAAGATGTGGCTCCCAACCTCCTCCAAAACCAATAACACACATGCGTAGCATATCCTCCAACATTTGATTAGTACGCTTTGTCTGTCCATCTGTCTGTGGGTGATAAGATGAACTCAGTCTCAACTCAGTACCCATAGCCTCCTAAAAGCTCTCCCAGAAATGCGACACAAAAATCTTATCTCTATCTGACACAATATTCAGGGGCACCCCATGTAATCTGACAATCTCAGCAATGAATAACTGAGCATACTGACCCGTGGTATAGTCTGTCCGTACCGGCAGAAAATGAACCACCTTGGTCAAACGGTCTACAATCACCCAGATGGAGTCGTGGTCCCGCTATGATGTAGGCAGCCCTGTAATAAAGTCCATGGAAATACTCTCCCACTTCCATGCGGGTATTTCCAATGGCTGAAGCAACCCTGACGATTTCTGATGGTCCACATTTACCAGATGGCAGGTAGAACACTTGGACACAAACTCAACAATGTCCATCTTCATCCCACTCCACCAGTATTGCCGTCTCATATCCTGGTACATCTTATCTCCTCCAGGATGTACCACAAATCGGGACCCGTGAGACTTGGTCATCACTGTATGACGTAATTCTGATCCTTCTGGGACCACTAATCTCCCATTAAACCTCAAACCCCCATTAAAACTAACAGAATAGGACTCAACACCCTCAGCTAAAAGTCATACAATCTGTTCCTAGCAAAACGGGTCTTCGGTCTGTGCATGTATCACCCTCGTAACAATCTCGGGTGTCACTGTCATAACAGATATGAAGGAACGGGCTACTGCGTCCTGGTGGCCTAACTCCTTCCACTTTGCTTTCTAGACGTCCGCTACCTCGTCTACCGGTCTACGGCTCAACGCATCAGCAACTACGTTGGCCTTCCCCGGATGGTACTGTATGTCGAACTGATAGTCCTTCACAAACTCTAACCATCTGCGCTGACGCATATTCAGCTCTCGCTGAGTGAACAAGTACTATAGTGACTTGTGGTCTGTGAACAAGCGGAATTTTTCCCCCAATAAATAGTGCCTCCATATCCTCAATGCAAAAACGACCGCTGCTAACTCCAGGTTGTGGGTGGGGTAATTCTTCTCATACATCTTAATCTAGGGGAGGCAAAAGCTATAGCCTTCTCCTCCTGCTGAAGTACTCCCCCAAGTCCTCGTAAAGAGGCATCGGTGTAAACCAGGTACTCCACACCCGGCTTCGATAAAGAAAGGACTGGTGCTGAAGTAAGCTTATCTTTTAGCTCGTCGAAAGCCAATTGACAAGCATCATCCCATACATATGGTACCCCTTTGCGAGTCAGGTTCGTCAATGGACCCGCTATTTTGGAGAATCCCCGAATGAATCTCCGGTAGTATCCGGCTAACCCCAAGAAACTACGCACCTCCATCGGTGTCGTGGGCTATCCCCACTCCCTCACCGCTGATACTTTACTAGGGTCAACTGCTATCCCCTTCTCAGAAACAACATGCCCCAAGAACTGTACTTCTCGCAACCAGAATCCGCACTTCTCGTACTTAGCATACAACTGGTGCTCTCATAGAGTCTGAAGAACCTGCCTCAAGTGCTCGGCATGCTCCTCCTCGGAGTGTGAATATATCAAAATGTCATCTATGAAGACAATGATGAACTGATCCAAGAACTCTCTGAAGACTCGATTCATTAAGCCCATGAACACGGTTGGAGCATTTGTGAGGCCAAATGGCATCACTCTGAACTTATAGGACCCACATCTTGTCAAGAAAGCAGTCTTTGAAACATCATGCTCCCTAATACGTAGCTGATGGTACCCCAACCTCAGATCTATCTTTGAAAAGAAAGTTGCTCCCCTCAGCTGGTCGAAAAGATCATCGATTCAAGGCAACGGATACTTGTTCCGTATTGTGACCTTGTTCAACTCTCGGTAGTCCATACATAGCCTCAGTGAACCATATCTCTTCTTCACAAACAAGACTGGAGCACCCCAAGATGAGGTACTCCTACGAATGAAGCCCTGACCTAACAGATGCTCTATCTGATCTTGTAACTCTCGCATCTCTGTTGGAGCCATACGGTATAAAGCGCGTGCTATAGGTCTAGTATCTGGTAATAAGTCTATGACAAAGTCTATCTCTCGACTGGGGGGTAGGCCTGGTATCTCCTAAAATACATCGGAATACTCACGGACAACTGGGATCGAGTCTAAGGGAATCACAACCTCCTTAGAGGTATCCTCATCTATGTAATACAAATGAGCGGTCGAGCCTCCATCTGGGTGAGGCATCGCCACTACAAACATCTCTTGCCCCGAAATGGCAAAAACAATACTCCCACCAAAACAATCTATCATGGCCCTGTAAGCAACGAGCCAATCCATACCGATAATAACGTCATGCTCATGTATATCTAAGACTAACATGTCTGCAGGTAATACCAAGCTACAAATCTCTACCCCTACTCCCAGGCATATAAAGAAAATAAGCAAACCATTTCCCAGTGGTGATTCTACACACGTCACAGTGCTCTCTGTCGTGGATAATAATCCTAAGGCCTTCGCAAAATGGGTAGCTATAAAACAATGTGTCGCCCCAGTATCAAACAAAACTCGACCCATAGTACCATGGATAGGAAACATACCCTCAATCGCGGGTGGTGCCTATGGAGCTGCTGCCTGGTGGACGTTATAGACACGTCCATATTGTAACTGCCCCTGCTGCACTGGAGCTGCTGGAATGGCTAGTAGGGCTGGAACTTGGGCTGGTGCTGGGAGGGCGGCTGGAAAAAGTGGCATCTGTGGCTCATTACGGGCTCCTTGCTGCTGTGGGGCCCTGTCACCCTCTGGGTAATCCTGGTGCTTATGGCCATGCTTGTCGCACCCAAAACATCGGCCTTTGAAATTACCTCCCCTCTGACCCTGCTGGTCATCACCACCCCGCCACTGGCCCTGTTAGCCCTGATGAAAACGCTGTTGGCCCTGCTGGCCCTGCTGCTGTCGCTGTTGGCCTTGTTGGCCCTGCTGATTAGGCTGGCCCTGCCTATAACCCCCAAATCCCTTCCTGGAATCACCTGACCTGAAGCGCTTGGCAGGGTCCCCCTGATGGGAACTCTGCTCATGCTGACGAATCTATCCCTGGGATGTCGGTGCTCCACTAGCACTACTACCCCCGGTCCTGCCCTGCTGGCCGAACTCTCCTGCTCGCTTTCTTCCCTATAGATGGAAGCGGTGATCCTGGCAATGTAGTAAAGTGGCATTGAGTACATTAGTGAAAGTACTCATAGATAGATTCCCTATAAGGTGATGATGGATCCTCCAAGCTAACCCGTCCACAAACAGCATTATCTTCTTACCCTCAGTAGGTGCCTCATCTGGCACTATGGTGAGAAGTCTCGTGAACTCATCCTCATACTCAGCAACGGTAGAATTCTCCTGCTTCAAGTTCAGTAATTTCTGCCTCATCTCAGTCTGCAGGCGGGTGGAAAGTAATTGCGATCAAATTACTCCCAGAATGACTGAATCGGGATCTTATCCCTCTCCTCCAAGGTGGTGGTGGTCTCCCACCACTGCAAAGAGGCCCCCACCAGTTTAAAGGAAGCCAACAACTATTTCTGCACGTCTGTGCACTCATACATACGAAGATGCCGCTGGATATCTTTCTTCCATTGGCTGACGATGATGATATCTGAACTACCAGAGAACTCAGGGGGATGATCCTTCTGAAAGGCATCCCTAACCCGCTCCGATGCAGATGGAAGCCGTGCAGGTACTGGTGCCACTGCCTGAATCTGGGGCGGAGCCTGCTGTTCCACCGCTAGCGCGGCATTCACCGACTGAGCCACAATAGTGGCTACCTCATTAGCATTCATCGTACCCTGTGTCGGAGCTGCTGATTGCTCGGCTTGGGCATGCCTATCCTTTAGTGCACGTCTCGGAGGCATCTGAAACGTGAAGAAATTTATTAGTCTACAGTTATTATCAAATCTCAAATAGCTGAAGGCGTAAACGTAAAAGCAAGAATACAACAATCCTAAAATAGGGCTCTATAGCAAAAATGTTAAGCTGAAAGCGAAATAAGCCATACAGATCCTAAGGATACTAGAACCTGATGCTCTAATACCACCTGTGACACCCCGCCTAATTAAATACCGGGCGATCACTCCTTTATTAAATTAAAATCAAGGTGAACAATTGGTTCATTCTTAGCATCACTGTCGTAAAAATAACTTTTCCAATTTAAACACCCTAATTAATTAAGCTTAGTGTCAAAACCATTTTAGACATTACTTTCCAAATTTTATTTAATAAACCAACCTTTAAAACTTTGCATAATTCACAATTTAATAGTCACACCACAACCATCCTAGAACATACAATCCAAATAATCAAATATTCAACTAATTGAATCCCAACATTTAAAACTTAAAGTAAAACATTCAGATAGTAATAAATCCCAAAGTGACAATACTAGAAATAAATGAATTATAATATCCCATAAAACAACTGAATAATGGAAACGGGAGACACATGCCCAACTGAATAAATATGCTAGGAGTGGAATCAAATAAGTGAAGTCGTCTAAGCAAGAGGCCTGCAACTCCCACCTAAGCTGTAGCGCGTTCCTTCCAAAGGATCCTATGCAAGACTCCCCTGTGGCTGGGCACCTTTAATATATACATATATATACAAGAGAGAAGGGAAAATAGAAACGGGTCAGAGCCCGATAGTGTAAATGATTTAAAATTTGTTTAGCAAGTATTTAAAATGTTTACAGGTCAATGCAATAACATATTAGTGCGACACTCTCTTGAGAAATTCTCACCTCTCTTCTAATGTGCACACCTATCGCACTAATATTCCCAATGGTTTAACTTATCTTATATCGCACTAAACTTCCCAATGGTTTAACTTATCTTAGGATACTCGTACGATTTAAAACTGAACAATATAATTGTTTAAGAGGAAAATTTCATTCAGTAACAAAGCTCTCATTTTAACTTTATTTATTAATAAAGTTTCCCAGTGTCATATTATACTTTTCAAAACAAATATTTCCCATTTGAAGTCATTATTCATTTCTTACCTACCATAGCACAGTAGGTAGTTCCAAATTTCAGTAATTCATATATATATTAAATACTCGTATAATATATATATTCTAATAGCACCCCACACAAAAATTACGGTGCGTGCATACTCTGCTATCCAATCCTCGTATCACTCGTACTAAGGGAAATACAAGTTCGGAATCACCCTCGAACTGTATTAACACATACACAAACAATATTGAGGCGAAGCATAGATTCTAAGTCTCTAAGAGGATAACACATGCCCCCACGTCTCTTAGGACCATCTGAACTATCGATTCGATAGCCTGTACCAAGGATTTCTATCTTCTAGGGTACGAGTCAATATCCCCCATAAAGGTCCCATCGAGATAAGACTGTCCCAGCGCGATAACCTCAGGGATAGCAAGTAGCGCGGGCACGATTTTCACACATAGACAGTATAGGCATAAACACAGTCATATAACTATACTACTACTACCATATCAAATTAGGTACATCTCTAATCCCTTAATTATGACATTTGTCCTTATTTCTCATTATTTAGTTCTCACGTATAACCGTTCATTTCTTACTTTAATTTGAGGGATCATTCCATCTTATTACGTAACACTCATAGACTCTATCCTTCTAAGTGTAGAATTCAGTAGGTACTCATCTAATTTCCAACGTAACTATCTTACGCGTTTCTCCCCTTAATACATAATTTCATCGTCCCGTATATGTAAATATCCCAAAAACACAACTCTCGTCTTATATTAAAGGTCCCATAATTATTTATAAGTCCTACTGGTCTTCTTTATCTCCCAAGTCATTTTAATAAGGGTGTCCAGGGATTATTTCTCATTAAATTGAATTCAACTATTTTAAAAAGGGGAAATATGAGTCTGCCAGAAGGGGTCGATCGATCGATGCGTCGATCGATCGACACTCCTGGTTCGATCGATTTATCAAACAGGTATGCGAATTCTGCAGATTAGCAGTTACGGGTTTCACAATTCAACCTCAATCAAATCCAGATTTTTCACACCCAGACTCCCTAAAATTCATACTATAATCAGTATACACCCATATTATTCATCTTCTACGTAAAGCATGCAATTTTTCATCAATAACCATTGATTAATAGGCCAAAACTTCATAAAAATATCAAGAACCCTAGAATTTCTTTAACATGGTTCTAATTAGTCTTTTTCTAGAAATTTCTACTCCTAATTCATCATAATTTCGTATTTATGCCTCAACATATGAAGGAGTTTCCAGATTTACATTCAAATCAATTCTACATGCGATTTTCCTATCTCCAACATGGATTTTCTTCTACCAAACTCGTCCTAATCACCCTAGAATAACATGAACGATGCATTAATGAAAATAAGAAAGATAAATACTTTCCTAGGATTTTCAACGTTCTGATTGTGAACGAATTTGGTGTTGTTGCGTTCCCCGTAGTGCGATCTATGCGTTGGTGGTGGTGGCGGTGCAACTGGATGGATTTTTGGACTTGGTTTGCTTGGAAAGCTTTCTCCTTCCCTCTCCTATGGCCGTTCTAATGTTTTGAGTTTGCTAAACCTAAAGGGCTATTCCAAATGGCTGATATAGTTTAATAATTTTCGTGGGTTTAATTACCCAAAAATGCAAAATGACCAAAATGCCCTCCCGGGGTACTAATTAAGCCTAAAAATGCCCCGAGGTCCAAACTAAACCCCCGAGTACACTTTTCTGACTATCTCGACCCTTCCGGAAACTTTGACGCACTCGAAATGACCATACGGGTGACTTATAATTTATTCACTTTTATTCATCAATATTTACTCCCGACGCGACACGGGCGCGTCCCGACTCAAATTTTCAAAATTGTCATTTTATTCACTCTTGACATTTAATAGAACCAATATTATATTACTTCACTCATTAGTAATATTCAACAACAAGTTTCCCATAATTACTAACTCACATCACGTTAATAATTATAAAGTGATTAATTTCCGGATTTATATTAAATTAATAACTCACATTAAATTTAATAAATCCCCAAATTAATATTGCATAAAAATACGGGGTATTACAAGAATCAAAGGGCTCATCATTACACATTTCGTAAGTAGACCCATCAATGATCACATATATCAATGCAACTATTGGCAAAGATCAAGTGTGGATGTGTAGCATGGAAATTTCATGCAATGTGATCTTAACATGCCTATTTCCAACTGGTCCTCCTTAAACCTTAGTGAGATCAAATCATATAAAGTCAGAGTGAATATAAACTTAATACTTTACTAAAATAAATAACCATACAATATCCATTAAATCAAATATGTCTATGAAAGAATATAAATACAAACTCCCACTAAACTGACATATCCTGAAAAGAAATTACACCCATATGAGCAGTGTGCTCATGAAAGACCTTGGGTGGTAATCCCTTAGTCAGAGGATCCGCAATCATGGAGTTTGTTCCAATGTTCTCTATAGATGTAAGTCCACTCTGAACTCTTTCTTTTACAACTAGGAACTTAATGTCAATAAACTTTGACTTCGTAGATCTCCTGTTGTTGTTGGAATACAGTACTCCTGATTTATTGTGACAAAATAACTTAAGTGGTCTTTCAATGCCATCCACAATACGCAGCCCCGTGATAAAAAATTTCAACCATATTCCTTGATTGAACGCTTCATAACGAGCTATAACTCAGTTTCCATAGTGGAAGAAGCTATAATAGACTACTTAACACTCTTCCACGATACAGCACCTCCAGTAAGTAAGTAGATAAAACCTGAAGTAGAATTCATGCTATCTTGGCATCCAGCAAAATCGGAGTCAGAATATCCGATGATCTCTAACTGTTCTAACTTCCGATAGGTGGGCATGTAGTCTTTTGTTCTCTGTAAGTACCTCATGACTCGCTTGGCTGCTATCCAATGATCCTTTCCAGGATTACTTAAGTATCTTCCCAACATGCCAACAATGTACACAATATTCGTACGCGTACATACTTGAGCATACAAAATACTTCCTACTGCTGACGCATAAGGAATCTTTTGCATCTCCTGAATCTCAAAATCATTCTTGGGGCATTGACTGAGACTAAATTTATCTCCTTTAGCTACAGGGGTGTCACCTGGTTTACATTCATGCATGCCAAATCTTTTAAAAACTTTCTCAATATAGCTCTTTTGTGATAAACTAAGTGTACTCCGAGAGCGATCTCGATGTATTTGTATACCCAACTCAAAAGAAGCGTTACCAAGATCTTTCATCTCAAATTTCTTTGAAAGAAATCTCTTAGTTTCGTGCAACATACCTATATCGTTGGTGGCAAGTAAAATGTCATCAACATATAAAACCAAGTAAATATGCTTACTCCTATTGAACTTGTGGTATATACAATCATCAACTAGACTCATCCCAAAACCAAACGAGATGAAAACTTGATGAAACTTGTAATACCATTGACGAGAAGCTTGCTTAAGCCCATAAATGGATTTCTTTAATTTGCAAACTGTTTTCTTTGCATCTCCCGACACAAAGTTTTCTGGTTGCACCATATATATTGCTTCATCAATGTCACCATTGAGAAACGCAGTCTTAACATCCATCTGATGAAGCTCAAGGTCAAAGTGCTCCATAAGTTCCATTATTATCCTAAAAGAGTCTTTTGATGAAACCGGAGAGAAAGTCTCTTTATAATCGATGCCTTTTTTCTGTGTAAAGCCTTTAGGGACAAGATGGGCTTTGTATCTCTACACATCACCTTTCAAATCCCTCTTGGTTTTAAATATCCATTTGCAACTAATGGTTTTTTTTACCTCCAGGTAATGGGACAAGATCCCAAACGTCATTTTCCTTCATGGACTTTATCTCCTCATTCATGGCATCAATCCACTCTTGAGATTCAGAACTTTCCATGGCTTGACGGAAGGTAATCGGATCATCTTCCACCGCACCAATGTCAAACTCATGTTCTTGGAGAAATACAATGTAATCATCTGGCACATCACTTCTTCTTTCTCTAGTGGATCTCCTTAATGGAATATGTTCTGGAGGTGGTAGAGTTTGTTCTTCTAGAATGGGAGATTCTTGGATATTGTTTTGATTAGGATTTGCTTCTTGAACAATGTTAGGAATTGGATCCTGATCAATGTTAATAACAGCTGTGGGAATATCAACATATTCCTCTTCAAAACCAAAATCCTTAACCTTATCCCCCTCGGCAAACTCAACATCCTCAAAGAACCGGGCATTTCCAGTCTCAAAAATATTTTGGTAGTAGGATCATAAAATTTGTAACCCCCAGATCTTTCAGAGTATCCAAAAAAATAGCAACTAACTGTTCTGGAATACAGTTTCTTTTCATGTGGCCTATAAGGCCTCGCTTCAGCTGGACATCCCCAAATATGAAGGTGCTTCAGACTAGGTTTCTTGCCTGCCCAAAGTTTAAAAGGAGTTTTAGCAGTTGCTTTAGTTGGTACTCTGTTAAGGATATACACTGCAGTCTTTAATGCTTCACCCCAGAGTAAATCTGGTAAGTTAGAGTAACTGATCATACTCCTTACCATGTCTTTAAGCGTTTTATTTTGCCTTTCAGCAACACCATTCATGCTTGGAGAACCTGGCATGGTGTACTGCGGGACGATACCGCACTCCTCTAGGAATTTAGTAAATGGTCCTAGGCGTTGTTCACCTGAACCGTCATACCTACCGTAGTATTCACCACCACGATCAGATCTGGCGCTTTTAATCGTTTTGCTGAGTTGATTTTCAACTTCAGCCTTGAATGACTTGAACACGTCCAGAGATTGGGACTTTTCATGGATGAGATAAAGGTAGCCATAATGTGAAAAATCGTCTATGAATGTGATAAAATATTGTTGACCGTTCCATGAAACCGTAGGGAATGGCCCACAAATATTTGTATGTATCAGTTCTAAGACGTCTGTAGCCCTATTAGCACCAGATCTCCTTATGTTTGTCTATTTTCCCTTTATGCAATTTTTGCAAATTTTAAAATCTGAAAAATCAAGGGAATCTAGAATTCCATCTGACACAAGTCTTTCAATTCTCCTTTGGGAGATGAGACCTAATCTCTTATGCCATAATGATGCAGAATTCTCATTGGTTAATTTTATTTTAATACCTCGAGTACTTAATTGCAAGGTTTCATGATATAAAGAAATTGTATCAAGCATATAAAGGTTATCTACATAAGATAAAGAACCAGTACCAACCAAATTTGAATTATGAAGAAGACTAAATTTATTATTTCCAAAGGAACAAGTATAACCAAATTTGTCCAATACATAAATAGAAACCAAATTCCGTCTAAATGAAGGTACAATAAATGTCTCCGTCTAAATGAAGGTACAATAAATGTCTCATTCAAATCCAAATAAGTACTAGACTTCAATAATAACCTAAATATCCCAATTGCTTCAACTTCAACCTTCTTTCCATTGCCCAAAAAAATGTATCTTTCACCATCATTTGGCTTTCGGTAACTCAGGCAACCCTGCATAAACACACTGATGTGAGTGGTTTCACCAGAATCTATCCACCAAGTGTGTTTAGGTACCGAAGTCAAATTAACCTCAGAACAAACTAGGTTAAGAAGTGTACCTTTCTTGACACGCCAAGCATGATAGCTGGTACATTGCTTCTTCCTATGTCCCGCAGCTCCACAGAAGAAACAACCATCAACAGTTTTTTTTACGTTGTTTCTTTGGATATGGAACCACTGCAGCTTCTTTATCCTTCTTTCTTTTCTTCCCCTTGTCCTTGGAAGTACTAGCCAAGTGAGCACTTTTTGTCTTATCTTGCTTCAGTCTTTCCTCTTCTTGCACACAATGTGAGATGAGTTCATTAAGAGACCAAGTCTCCTTTTGGCAGTTGTAGCTCACCTTAAATTGACTAAATTGTGTGGGAAGAGATATCAGAATCAAATGCATAAGCAAATCCTCAGAGAGATCAAGCTTAAGTGCTCTTAACTTTGAAGTGAGATGAGACATTTCCATAATGTACTCCCTAATGTTCCCATTACCTTTATATTTCATTGAGATGAGACTTGCCAAAAGTGTACTTGTTTCAGTCTTTTCATTTTTGGCAAATCTGTTCTTAATTTCTTCTAGGAACTCTTTGGCTGTCTTTATCGTTTTCGATATTGTGCCCCTGAATGCTTCTAGAATGGCCTTTTTTTATGATCATCAAACACATGTGATTTGACTTCTCCCACCTTTCAAAGTCCTTTTTGTCATCAGAGGAACTTTTATCCGTAAGAGGTTCAGGAGAAGGAACCCTTAATGCAAGGTCCAGATCAATGACACCAAGAAATTTATGAAGGTTCTCTTGCCATGACTTAAAGTTTGTGCCATTAAGCATGGGAATAGAATTAATACTGGCAGTAATGTTGGAAGCAGAACTGATAGCTGAATCAGAGAACAATAAACAAATAAAACTAGCTCATACAAGTCTTAAATCAAAAATAAATTCAAATAAAGGACAAATCCCATTTTAAGATATCGGACACACTATTAATATTTGATCTTTGGAAAAAATATTAACTTGTAAGTGATATCTTGCCGTAATAATCAAACACTGATAATAAGAACATATTGAATAATAATTCTTCCTTTGGGCCGATTTATTATTCATATGTAAAACTAAATAATTATCACGTGCTTATTATTAAAGTGGCACATGTAATTTTGTTAAAAAATAATCTTCCTTTGGGCCGATTAATATTCACATAAATTACATGAATGTAATTCTTTTTATATTTCAAAATAAAATTAATTTTTTGAACAAAATAGGTCACTTTGGTGACATATTGTTTAAATTAATTTATCTCGAAATATATATATATATATATATATATATACACCAAAATTTGAATTTAAATTTGAAAGGTCATGGGTTCAAAACCCCTTTGGCTCCTGACTTGAAAGGTCATGGGCTCAAAACCTCTTGAGATCCTTCATAATTTTCATCATTTAAGAGGCTTAAATATGAAACACCAAGAGTCGAACCTTTAACCTACCATCAAATGAACATTTATACTTATTTTTTTTTTAAATCATATAAAATCAACCGCTAGTCCAAATTTCATGAATTTTATATCATTGGAATCGTAATGAAACGAGAATATTTCTGAATCCAAATTTTTTCTGAAATATTAAACCCTTTTGAAAAATTATTTGCAGCCGAAAATTAATATCAATACCTTCCTAATATATTCTCAACAATTCAACATGAAATAGCTCTGATACCACATGATGGACTAATTTCTATTTTGTGAAAACTATCACACAAACAGGAACACTCATATTGAATTATCAAGAAATATAAATATTGATTTTGCGGAAGCGTACCTGAATCCATGGCAGAAAGTTAAAATATCCGAGTTTGAGGTCTTATGCTCTTCCAGATCAATACTTTTATTTCCTCTCTAAATTTCTCTCTGACAATGGGAATCAGAAGACTGGTGTTGTGTGATCTGGGGACCATGACCCCTATTTATAACACAATCGTGTCTTTTCATATTTCGTATATTTCTATTTTAACCCATCATAAAATAGAAATTACGCTTGTCTCTACACAATAAAACCCACACTTTAATAATACATTAGTAAGGCCCCAAAACTTAAATTAATCACTTTAATTGGCCTACTTTTATTTGATAGCCTATAATTCATACTTATTTTATATATATAAGCCCATATATTAAATTTTACTCTAACAATAATGACCCTCAATCACTACGATTAATATTTTTTTCCCAGCCAAGGGTCAAAGAAATGCTGAAGTCTCTAGCTATAAATACTGGCTCCGGTGCTCATTAATGGTGTAAGGACATAAATTTCCAATTGAGTCCATGTATTGTTTTGACTTAATTCCGTGAACAAAAGTGTGTTTGTAATATGTCATAGGGAGAATTTTATTTTGTCACGATCCCACTTGGTCTATGATGTACTGAAGAAATTGAAGACGTTGCGGCAAAGCTTCAAAGATTTAATCATGCCGATGTTTATTTGGTGCAAGTTTACTCGTCTTCAAAGTTAATTTCATTCCGAGATCACTCAGGTATGAATGCATATAATTAATGGTGCTCAGAATTATTTTATAAAAGATAAGGATGTAAATTTTATATAGAAAAATGATTTTAAATGTTTTATAAGTGTTTTAAAGGTTTAAACTTCGTTTTATGATGATAAGCTCGAAATAGAGTTTGACTAATTTGAATCTCTTTGTTAAGAGACGTTTTTATTCGAAAGTAAAAGAAAGTCAAACGTTCGCGAGGTCGCTCGAGCGACATTGGATCTCGTTCGAACGAGATACAATGTCGCGCGAACGACATGCTTAAGTCGTTCGAACGACATGTTTTTTGAGGCGGCGTTTGAATCTTATTTAAACAGAGTTTGCATCATAATTTCGGAAGTGTGCTTTCTGGAAAAAAGTTTTACGAACCAGAACCTTGTTTGCACATGTTTTCTAAGGTTTAAAAGTCGTAAACACATCCTTAGAGTTTGCAAAGATCTGAGTTATCATTCTTATATGTTTACGTGATCTTGCTGCACCAAAGTTGTTTGTTCTACGCATTGAACGTCAAAGGGTTTTGCTGTGAAGAAGCGACGGACATTGTGTTCGACATCGTAGACATATCAAAGCCATATCGGAGGACACCGAGACATACATGGACGCGTGTGTTGTGGACAGAGATCGTAGAAGACGGAATTTCTGCGTGGGCACTATTAAAGAACGGCTGAAGATCAGAAGGAGCGTCAAGACCTGTGGGGATCGAGTCTTAGTGTAAGGCTAATCTGTCTTTGTAAAACCATTGTTCATAGTGATTGTCTGGCTTGGGCCATCCGAGGTTGTTTTCCCGTTTTAGGTTTTTTTCTCGTACATCCGGCGTTATGAGTATACTTTACTTTGCTTTACTTGATTTAATCACTAGATGCATGTTTAGGATTAATCAAGATAAAAGATGGTTTAAAGTGAGAATTGGGATTTCACAACTTTGTTTGGTGCATAATTAAAAGTTGAACCTTTTTTGAAGAAAAATTGGTTTTGTTGAAAACACACATATTGGGCACTCCACAAATTGGTATCAGAGCTAGAAAACATATTTTATTTGTTTTGTGATCCCGTGTGTTTGTTTATCTCTCTTGTGGTTGTTTTTATCTCGATGGATTATCTAAGCTTTGACGATTTACATCGTTTGAATTTAAAGTTTGCAAAACGTATTGAATTTTTGGAAAAAGAAAATTCCGATTTTAAAAATAAGATTGAATATTTGCAAACATTTCAAATTCAAAGAGATATTTTTCGTGAGCACTTTAGTTCCTTGTTTAAAGATTTTAATATTTTAAAATTGGGCAAAAAAGAGAGTGATGATAAAGTCCTCGTTTTAGAAAAAGAGTTAGAGAATTTTAAAAATTCTAGAGTTTGTTCCGTGGAGGAAAATAATTCGATAAATGATTTTGTGGCACGAGAAATGGCTCTTAGGGATAAGTTTGCTCACATTGAGGGGGAGCGAGATAACGTTCTAGGGGTCATTGAAAATTTAAAGAAGGAGTCCCGAAAGTTTGAGGAGTCTAATTGTTTGCTTGAGTCAAAAGTTTTGAAGTTAAAAAATGATTTAAATGACTCGAGTAGTGATGGTAGCGGCTTACCTTGTTCTAGTGGTTCAAATCTCAAATCCAAAACCATAATTTATTTTAGAGCTTCAACCACCTCCGAGGGTATTAGAAAAGGTCAACCTAAAGGTCCCGTTCCTCGTCGTGTTTTCACATGTTCGCATTGTGGTAGGAAAGGTCACCATAGGAGTTTTTGTTTTCATCTTAGAAAAGACCATAGGAAGATTAAACGTAGTGTCCCATTGCTTCCCAAAACCCGTTTTGTTAGGTATACACCTGTTTGGGTTAGGAAATCTGTTTTGGAGATGCTAAATGCTTCGTTGGTTGATTCTCACATGCATGCACATGATTCATCTCTTGCTATTTCTTATTGTTAGTTGCTTGCATGTTTGTCATATGCTAGTTTGCTTCATGATATATTCATTGCTAGTATTATGACATGTTTATCATTTTGTATTATAGTTTTTAATTATTTGAGTCCTATTTGGAAAATACAAAAAGATATTGTTTTTGAGAAAACTTTTGAAAATCCAAAAAGGTTTTGCTTTTCCTTGAGTCAAAATATGTTTGAAAAGCCAAAAAAAAATCAGTTTTTCTTTTTGAGTTTACATGTTTGATGTGGCATATTGGTGTGCTTGGACCCCCCCCCCCCCCCCCCCCATTGTTTCATTATCCATGTGGCTAGGACATTTGGTCATTATTATCGATGCTTAGAATGATCTTAACCATTGTTTATATGGGGTTGTTTCGAAGTTGATATGCATCTTGATTCGACTTTGTATATATGCCAACATCGCACACATGCACGAGTTTATATGGATGTTTGACTTCTCTTGCATATTTGAATTTGGTGAGGCATTCTTATCTCAATCTTGTCATCTATGCGTAAGTAAAATGAGAAGTGTGCATGTAATAACCGTTTACCGTGAGGATTTGAATTGAAAAAATAATGAGTGATTCGCGAGAAAGGGCTGCGCGAGTTCAAATTTAACTCGTCGTGAAAGCCACCGTTTAAAAAGAGCCCAAAAAGAAAAAGCAAGATGCTAAGAAAAGGGTCAATAAGATTTTCTCTAAGTTGAGAATGATAGAAACCTCAAAAGAACATGAAAAAGTATGTTTATATGAGGGTGTTTGGTTGGAGAAAATTTAAACGGGTTTGCACATCTAATCCTAATGTTGAAACATTGCAATTTGACGCTATTGTTTGTAGAATCGTCAAAATTCTGGATTTGTGTGCATGTATTATGTTTAGTTCATTAAGCTCACACTTTAATTGTCATTTGGCTATGATAAAGTTTGATGATTTATCGCTATCAATTAGAGCTTCTTGATCGTTTCGATGTGTTGGAATTGTCACTCATTTGTTGTAGTTTCACGCCAATTCATTCCATGTCCATGTTTGATCACATCGGTACTATGTTTGCATGTAACTCTCATTTTTAGTTTTAATGAGTTTTTGTGTTTTGTGTTAAAAGCTTACTGTTTTAGCACTGTTTTGCTTCTCTCAGTCCCTTCCTGGAATTTTTTTGTGAAAATTTTTTCACTGGACAATACTTTATAATATTTCTGTGAATCTGAAAAATTTTGACAGGTCGCGCGAAGTCGTTCTAGCGACATCTCATCTCGCGTGAACGACTCCTGTACTTCGTTCGAGCGACTTCCTCATCTCGTTTGAGCGAAGTCCCTGGCGCGTTCGAATGACAGTCTGAAAAATGTGATTTGCAGTCCCCTAGCTTAATTTGATATATTTTTGGTACTGCAGGAAGCATTTTTTGGATTAATTGGTTTATATGCAGGTTCTTTTATGTTCCAAATTGGTTTTTTGCATATTTGTCTGTTTATCACACTTGATTTGACTGGTATACTCTTTGTGTGATTCATTGATTTACTAGCTACTGATTAGTCATCTCTTGATTTTTTTTAGCTGGTTGATTCATGTTTATCTAGCGGTTTTCACTTTTCACAATTGGTATCAACGATTCAATTTGGTATCATATTCTCATGCTAAATATTTCATATTGGTTTATCTTTTCACCGGATTGTCTATTCGAGACAAAAAGGGGGAGAGATGTATGTGATGTAGGGGGAGATTGGTTGAGCGCTACTTTATGTTTAAAATTGGTATCAAATAATTGCTCACATTTTTTCAAATGATATGCTCTTATTGAATATATAAATTGGTTTCATTTGTTCCTCCATACTTCACTTGGTATTTTTTTGTCTATTTCATGTGTGTAGGTATGCTTCAGCGATTTGAGATTTCAAGTCTACATCACATTCAGACAGTTCATGCTTGCCGGTGCTACATATGTCCGTGTCCTGTATTTTTTATTTTGGGTTTATGGGATGGGATTTAGGCGTCATACGGCTTGACGGACCGGTTAGGCATTTCACTGGTTTAGTTTTGTCCCGGAATAGTCAAAGGGGGAGATTTGTAAGGACATAAATTTCCAATTGAGTCCATGTATTGTTTTGACTTAATTCCGTGAACAAAAGTGTGTTTGTAATATGTCATAGGGAGAATTTTATTTTGTCACGATCCCACTTGGTCTATGATGTACTGAAGAAATTGAAGACGTTGCGGCAAAGCTTCAAAGATTTAATCATGCCGATGTTTATTTGGTGCAAGTTTACTCGTCTTCAAAGTTAATTTCATTCCGAGATCACTCGGGTATGAATGCATATAATTAATAGTGATCGGAATTATTTTATAAAAGATAAGGATATAATTTTTATATAGAAAAATGATTTTAAATGTTTTAAAAGTGTTTTAAAGGTTTAAACTTCGTTTTATGATGATAAGCTCGAAATATAGTTTGACTAATTTGAATCTTTTTGTTAAGAGACGCTTTTATCCGAAAGTCAAAGAAAGTCAAACTTTCGCGAGGTCGCTCGAGCGACATTGGATCTCGTTCGAACGAGATACAATGTCGCGCGAATGACATGCTTAAGTCGTTCGAACGACACGTTTTTCGAGGCGGCATTTAAATCCTATTTAAACAGAGTTTGCATCATAATTTCGGAAGTGTGCTTTCTGGAAAAAAGTTTTACGAACCAGAACCTTGTTTGCACATGTTTTCTAAGGTTTAAAATTCTTAAACACATCCTTAGAGTTTGCAAAGATCCGAGTTATCATTCTTATATGTTTACGTGATCTTGCTGCACCAAAGTTGTTTGTTCTACACATTGAACATCAAAGGGTTTTGCGGTGAAGAAGCGATGGACATCGTGTTCGACATCGTAGACGTATCAAAGCCATATCGGAGGACACCGAGACATACGTGGACGCGTGTGTTGTGGACAGAGATCGTAGAAGACGAAATTTCTGCGTGGATACTATTGAAGAACGGTTGAAGATCAGAAGGAGCGTCAAGACCCGTGGGGATCGAGTCTTAGTGTAAGGCTAATCTGTCTTTGTAAAATCATTGTTCATAGTGATTGTCTGGCTTGGGCCGTCCGAGATTGTTTTCCCGTTTTGGGTTTTTTCCTCGTACATCCGGCGTTGTGAGTATTCTTTACTTTGCTTTACTTGCTTTAATCACTAGATGCATGTTTAGGATTAATCAAGATAAAAAATGGTTTAAAGTGAGAATTGGGATTTCACAACTTTGTTTGGTGCATAATTAAAAGTTGAATCTTTTTCGAAGAAAAATTGATTTTGTTGAAAAGACACATATTGGGCACTCCACAAATGGAAGATCAAGTGTGGTAGTTAAAGACCATTCACTCCAAACACTCCCTCTTGCATTGTTTTCTTAATGTCCGACTACATGTCACATTGTTGTCTTCGGACAATTATTTTTCCGTAGACAAATGCCCAACACTTAGGTTTAACCATATTAAATCCTTGCGTCCATGTTATTGATTTCATTTTATAGTTTTGGTCCAACTCACACACCATGCACCTACATATAGCTAATGATAACTAAATTATGGATTCTCACGATAAATTTACAAATTTATTATTTTTATCCAAAATATCCGTTGTTAATTCACGCAACATTATTTGTTTAAAGAACTTTTACTTTCAAAATCTGGATGTGTTTGTTCGCGACTATTTCCCCTAGATTTCAAACCGATGAACTTTAGTGTTTTTCTAGATTTTATTTTCCTATCTCCACCCAAGGAATTTCTTCAAGGGCAAATATGCATTAGTTAGCCTAAACAAGTACCTCATTTTCTATAATTTTCCATAACTAAGATTTAAAAACTCCAAAGATAACTAATAGTCTTACTTTCCTATTTGGGTTGTCTAAATTTAATAGATCACCTAAAAATTAATAGAAACTTACAAAATCATAATGTTCTACCGCGTTTTTTTAAACAACCAACCTCCTACAAGATTTTCAAAATTTACCAAGAAAATCAAAAGGCTTCTCAAATCGATCAACATCTACAAGTTGTCCTCGCTAGACGCACTTAAAGGAGAATGTGAAAGATGTTTCAGATGACTTATACATTGTAAATCCACTTGGTAAACTCTTTTGTAGGTGGATTTTTTGATAAAAACATATAATGCACTGATCGTTTTGATTATCTCCAATATTAATGTACAAAACTTGATAATATAAGTTGTAATTTTGATCATTGACTAGGGAGCTATAATTTATTAAAAAAAATAATAAAGAGAATGAGAATCCGCCCACAAAGTTCACCAAACAAAACCCCAAAAGTATGAAATACACGAGAACATATATATAATCATATTATTGATAGAGTACTAGTCAAGACTCAACTCAATAAACCATTTATTACCAATTACTTGGGATCACTTTTCTAAAAAATCTGCCTAGGCTTGAGGCTTAGGAGAAACGCACCGCCTTAAGCTTTTGACGCCTTATGCTTGGTAAAACCCTTAAGGCACACTTTTTCTCTAAAAGCAACAATGCTTTATGAAGCGATGTCGCCTTTTAAAGATTTTTTTTCAAACCGGACAATTATCTCATCCAAAATAATCAAATAGTATTTTAATTTGAAAGTATTCAGACATATTTTTATGATATGTTCAATTTTAGAATTTTAATAGCCTTGTTATGGTTAACAAATATTAAAATATATTAAAAAGTCATAAACGTCTTTTTACGCCTAAGGTCCGCCTAGGCTTCTAAGGCTTAAGGCTTGGCCTCAACGCCTCGATCACGCCCCGCATTTTTTAGAACATTGCTTGGGATTAACTAAACCAATCATATTTCTCTACTAGTTGGGAACCCGCGCGATGCGTGGGTTATACGTTAGCGTAATGAAAAACAACTTAGTAATTGCTAACACTTAAAAATGATAGATGAAATGAGGATATATATTAAAATTTTAGATTTTTGGTAATCATTAAACATGTAGAAGAAATAAAACTACATAATATCACAGTTTAACAAATTATGTTTGAATGGAGACAAAAATAATTTAGAAACTTAATTTTGGAGACCTACATAGAACTATTACTTATACCAAAAAATGCCTCTCATAAAGATTCCAACGGAATATGAAACATCCATGGACCAATATGTCACAAAAATTGGTGAGAAAAGTGTGTTTTATATTTCATAATTAAAATAAGAGATGGAAACCCACAATACCCACATTTGATTTTATTTTTTTAGACCCATTCAATAGACACAACCACCCGCCTCATCAAACCCTCAATCACCCTTGCACTCACGCACACTCTCTCTGCCCTAAAACTGTGCCATGGTGCCATCTCCACTTGTATGATAACTTTGTATATCAATTGTTTTTTTTTAATTCCCAACCCATTGATGGTCACTCCAACAATAAACTCTGTATATCAAATGTTTTTTTTATGGGTGTAGTGGAAGTGATGACAATTAAGTTGGGTGGAAAAGTTGAACAACAACAGTAGCAGAAATCAAAGCTTCGGTTGAACAATAAAACAAATTTCCCTTTTAAAAGAAAAGGCAAAAAAAAACATTTAGACCAACCCAAAGACCTACTACTATCGTTCTCGGCTCTCTCTCCTGAAGCCCTCCTCCTAAATAGGATCAATCACCAAAATGAACCACCAAACACCGAAGTATCAGTCTGAACAACAAATATTCATTTCCTCAACAAAAAATGACGTTGTTGGTTCAAGGCAAATTGGACACCACTAACCTCGCCTTGATCCAACTTCCAATGCGTCACCAATAATTATCATTCATTTTCTTTTGTAGCTTCCTCTCATTGGAACACCACACACCATATCTACTTTTTCTCTCATATTTATTTCCTCACAAGAATTTATCGTATCTACCATCTAACTCCATCACCTACAAGGAAAAGAACCCCTAACCTACAAAACCACGACAAAAATCCAATGGGGCTCTATCTATCATTGCTTGATTAAATCAGACCAGAAATAACACCACATACAACCAAAAATCCCACCAGAAATAATAAACCATACAACATCTTCAAAAAATAAACCATAATCAAAATAAAAACTAAGCAAAATTGAAAAAAAAACAAAACAAAAAAACAGCAATAGACTTAAAACGAATTCAATTTATGCAAATAAGTCACCTATTTTGACAACCATTAAACATGGTCTCGTAAAAAAGCCTCATTGCTCAGATATGCGCCCACCACTACATATTTGTCCTAGGAACCAATTCTACGGCCTGCGTTCTTCCTTTACTTTTGAGAATTTCTAAAGGCTACAGATAGAAAATGAAATAAGCATGTCTTCCAAACGGGTTCAGAAAATCCATACTTTTGAATCATGAATGTGAGTAAAAGAATTCAAAAGGATAGAGGATTTAGGGAGATGTGTGGGGTAATTAAATGGGGTGAGGGACATGGATAGTTGGGAGAGAAGGAAAGGGCGTGTGAATTTTGATCTTCCCACATATTTGAAGAAAGAATTTGTATAGAAAAATAAATGCATGTAAATGTTTGAGAATGGGAAAAGCCGGAAGAGAGAGGCGGATGATAATAATAAGGTGAGGTAAAACAAATGTGCCACGTGGACACCCTAATAAAAAAAGGGGCTTAAATCTCTTGTGTAGCACCTTATAGTAATACTAGATTTTAATTTCGCGCGATGCAGGAACGTTTGACAAATCTCATATGGAAAGACAAAAAGAAGCATATTATTCAAATATTATAGAAATATGTATCCAAATATTTTCAGTAAGCAAAATTTTCTATAAATTTGCATAAAAAACCTAATTGAAGTGAAATTCACTTATATCAAGTAAATAGCATCCAACCTTTTATGATATACTATTCTTTTCAATGGGATTGTAGTAAAAACAAGTTTGACATAATTATAATCGAATAGTTCCGCGCACAATGTTAAAACTTAATGTTGGAAGCTATCTAATGATGAATATTTTGTAATTTTGTCATAGCCTCAATCAACCTGATTTTTAGGGTTAATTACACCAAGCCCCCCTGAACTTTGCCCCTATTTGCACTTTTCACCCCATTCTCTCAATTTTTCCAATACACACCCCTAACTTTGAAAATGACTATAGTTTACCCCCTGTCGTCCAACTACGTTAACTTTTGATAAAAATCGTTAGTCGTATGCGTGGCACATGACATTAAGCAATGGCATTTTTATCCAAACCAAATTATTTTCTAAAAAAATCTTTAAATAGCAAAAAAATATTTAAAAATTACAAAAATGCCAAAAAATATGTAAAAAAATATATAAAAACCTTGGAATAATTTCTCAAAATATTAATATTTATTAAAAAATTCTAAAAATGCAAAAAAAAAATTAAAAATATAAAAAAAGCTTGGAATAAATTCTAAAAATATGAATATATATTTAAAAATTTTGAAAATACAAAAAAATAAAAAATAAATACTGCAGTAAATTTTGAAAATATGAATATGTATTTAAAAATTCTGAAAATGCCAAAAAATATTTTAAAAATATAAAACAACCTTGGATATCAGAAAAATAATTCAACAAATTAAAAATGGTTTTCAGCAACAATAAAAAATCTTTAAATAAAAGTAAAAATATTAAAAAACATGGGGAAAAAAATTAGAAAATAGAATATATATTTAAGAATTCTAAAAATACCAAAAAAGTATTTAAACTCTACAAAAATATAAAAAATAATTCAGAAAATTATTTTTAGCATGCAAAATTATAGAAAAATATTTTATTTCCCAAAAATATATTTATTTCCAGAAAATGATATCTAGCTTGAAAAATTCCAAAAAAATATTTCAGAAAAATATATTTATTTTTCAGCAAAAAAAATTATATCAGAAAAATAAATTAGAAAAATAATTCAGTAAATAAAAAATAACTTTCAGCAAAAAAAAGTTATCTCCAGCAAATAAAAATTATTTCCACTAACATAAAATCATTTACAGGATATAAAAATGATTCCAGCAAATAAAAAATAATTTCAGCAACAATTAATTATTTTCATCAAAAAAATTTATTTTCAACAATAAAAAAATGATTTTCAGCAATATTAAAGTATTTGCAGCATTCAGAAATGATTCCATCAACTAAAAAGTGATCGAAACCTCCAAATACACAAAAAAAATTCATGAAACCTAAAAAAATACAAAATTTTCAAAAAAAAAGAAATTGTATACAACATATCTAACCACAGGGCACTGGATGGGGGTCGGGAGGAGGGGTGAGTTGCACAGGGGGGGTGGATCGGCGAAATGGGGGATGTAGATCTGGGCAAGTAGAGGGCGGGGAAGGGGAGTGGGTTCTTGGGGGGAGGGGGGCAACTGATCTGCTCGTGTGTGTGTGTGTGTGTGCTCGTGAGAGAGAGACAGTGTAAGGACATTATTTCCATTGTCCGTTATCAATTTAGTATGTCGTATACCGCAACACCGTCGAAGAGCATTCAAGAAAATTCAAGCATCAAAGACGGATCCAAATATTAAGTTCTTCAACAATCAAGACTCAACGAGGTTAATTTAGGTAAGGTTGAGTTTTAATTCCTTAGCATTTCACTTAAAGTGTTGGGATATTTTTATCAAATATTTTCTAAAGATTTTGTTCTCGGGCACCTTTTAGTAGAAAAATCCTAACTAATTAAAAAAAATCAGAAAAATACGAAACTGGCGGCCACGCGTTCGTATCGAAATTATCTACAAGATCGCGTGAAATCTAGTTTGATAGGTCATTCGAACAACCTTCCTATGTCGTTCAAACGACAAAGCTATCTTGCGAGAAGTTGTCGCGCGATGTCGTTCAAACGACAATGACTTTTCGTTCGAACGACTTAGCTATCTCGTTCGAGCGACGCGCCGACTTAAGTTTTTTATAAATAGGAGTCTCCAACTCCGTTTTTTGATAACGTGACTTTTGCGTATATGTCGTTGTTTGAAAGCCAAGTTAGTCAAAATCCTCACATACCTACAAATAATAATAAACTCAAGTGTAGAGGTAAGTAAGGGTATCAATCCACTTTCTAGGGAGTAAAGCAAATGGAACAAATTCAATTGTAATTCACTTTTTATTTTCTTTTTGTTCTTTTTCACTTTTCTAATTTTTTTTAGCTTTTTCAATATTAAAACAATAGGGTGAAGTGAGATCTAAACTAAATGAAAATAACTAACTAGAAATTTACTAAAATGAAAAATAAAGTCTAACACTAAAATAAAAGATAAAGTGAGGAAAATAATTGTGAGAACAATCAAGGAGTGGGATTACACCACAAATTTTAATTATTCTAATTAATTAATTCAATTATTTGAATTCTCCCAAATTAATATTAGAATTACAAACCAACTCTCGTTGCAAGTGTAATTAGAATAGTAATCTTTTAGAAAATTAAAATTAACACCTCACAACTCTAGAAAATTAGATCAACACTCCTTTTAATTAATCACCCGCTAGGATCGATCAATTAGAATTTATGTCAATCTTAGAAATTAAATTTAGAGTTGAAATTCAAATGATAATACCCCACTTAAGAAACCCCTATCTCTAGTTCGAATCTAAAATGGGTATTATCACTAGAATTTCGATTTTCTCTCGAAAATCATTTACCCTCTCTCGAGGCGTAAATCTAAGGGTGAGGGATCAAAATTAACATTCAAAGGGATATTTCAAGTAAGCAAACTAATTAAACTAAAATAATATCAAATAAGGGTTTCACCCCACCCCTTGAAAGGGGATTTAGCCTAACATGGTATGAAATATGACAAATTAATAATCAAAGGCATAAACAAATAAAATAGAAGGGTAAGAGGACAAATCTTCAAACAAGTCTCCTTGATTTGCAAAATTGGACTCTAATCCTCCATTGAAATTGATCAACATCTATTCCAAATGAGTTTTCCACCATATTCAATTACATACAAATACTCATTTGAATTGCTCAACAATTAATCTCTCACAAATATCTAAAAAGATAAAAATAAAATTATTTACAAAAATATTCTACCTAATTTATTTTTTACTCTAACCTATCTCTCTCTCTAGAATTTCCTCTCTAGTTGATTCTTGATAAATGGCCTTGAGGTCTTCATTTATATGCAATTGGAGCTAAGGGGTTAAATTGGTAAAATAAGGATGTGCACATGAGGGGTGGGAGATCATGTGGGTGAGGGTGGTGAGGATAAAATCTGATATGGTTTAAGGGTATAATGGGTATTAGGGTTAAAAAGGTAGTTGGGGGGTATTTTGGTAAAATGGGGACAAGTTGGTTAAATGGGCACAAGGGAAATTGTTTGGTCTTGACTTGGTTTATGTTTGTTACAGATGGCAAGAGCGTGGCTTGGAGAAATGGGAAATGGGTAAGGGTTGAAAATGGGTTTTTGGGTTTACATGGGTATGGATTCTGGGTACTGCCCCGGGTTGATGTGCGCGGGTTGGAGATGGGCTAAGCATGGCAGCTTTTTAGGACGCTGGAGGTGAGCGGTACGATCGGAGGGGCTGGCCGGCGCTGGGAATCGCACCGGCGGGATGGGCTTGGGTGGCCGGAGTCGCAGTTGGTGGTCGGGTGTCTCTGGTTCGGTTTGGGAGTGAGAGATGAGAGGGTGAGGTTGAAGGATGGGTAGATGGTGGTTTGGTGGAAGATTGTTCTTGAGTTTTAATGGAGGTGGAGATATGGGTTAATGGAGGAGAGAGAGAGAGGGTATGTAGGTGGAGAAGATGAAGTTGTAGTGATTAGGTGTAGTGAGGGTATAGGGTGTTAGTATGAGGGTGAGGGTTTAGTTAGGTTTAGGTGAAGGTGTGTGTGTATTTAATTTGAACACTTAAAATGACACTAACAAAAACAAATTAAAACTAATAAAATTAAAAATCTAAAAAGTAAAAATCCTACTTCTAAAATAATAAAATAAAGATTCAATTAAAAATAAAAAGAAAAATAAATGAAAAGAAAAATAAAAATGTAAATCTATTAAACTTTAAAATTAAAGTCCTAAATAAAATAAAATCTAATAAATAAATGAAATCCTAAAAATTAAAAAACCTAATAAAATAAAATAAAACTAAAAACTAATCAAAATCAAAATAAAATAAAATCATACTAATAAAAATAAAAATAGAAAATAAATCTAGAAAATATTAAATAAATCTAAAATAAATCCTAAAAATAAAAAAGGACTCAAACAAAAAATCTAAAAAATAATTAAAAGACACAAACAAAACACACATAGGTTTGGGGTAAGTTTGGGCTAGGTTTAGGCTCGGGTTAGGGTACGGGAGAGGTATTAGCTCCATAAAAAACGCAATTGCCTTTAAATATAGCTTTTGACACCGCAACTGACGTTAAGCCTGCATGATAAACATTTAAGCACATAAGACCCATATTACCGAGAATTAGCAACTAAAATACATCTATTCGGGGTATAAATTGTACAGTTTTGGGTGCTTATCATTTTTCATAAGAAGATCTGCATATTTTCAATATACGAAACGGCTACTGCAGAAACGATTTTTGTCATCTTCTTTTAGGTTTTAAACCTTTTATTGTCCATTCACAAAACATTCCAATCTTTTAGTGAATTGTATTAGAACCCTAGATTCAAGTTTGTTGAAACTTTACCTTTATGTGGAGAACTCTACAACCGGAGAGCAGCGTGCTATTGTGGAGGGAGTCTCTATGAAGTTACTCTTGTCGGGAGGATAACTTACACCGTGAATACTATGTGTCTAGGACTGCATGTCCTTATGGTATAGCTGCGTGTGAACCACTGCTGATTTCTAGCCTTTGCTTTGGAGGTTTGACGAAGACACCGTGCGTTACTTTTGTGGGCGAAAATAAGATGGTATGTAAGTCAACGGTCTTGTAAACTTGTCAAAGTTCTAGAAATAAAAGGTTTTGCCCTTCGGGGATTTTTCCTGAAATTTGTATCGCATGCTTTATTTATGGTTTGACACACGCACACACGTAGTTGTTTGTTTAGGGGATGTTTCTAAATAAACTCTAATTAAATAAGGTTTAATTGGAAACTTACAAATTAATTTAAATCGGGATCACACACCGCTTTTTACAAATTGGTATCAGAGCGGGTTACGCTAATTTATCGCGTGATCTTTGTTTTTCGCAAAAATTTATGTGATATTGATTTTTTTTAAATCAATTTTTGTGAAAAAAAAATCTCAATTTTTTCGATGGAGCACTTATGTAATCGGATACCCCCCTTTGATGACACGAGTCAAAGTTTTGATGATATAAATCGTTTGAATTTGACGTTTGTTAAAAGAATTGGATTTTTGGAAAAAGAAAATTCTCGATTTAAATTCGCTATGGATCACTTGCAAGCGGTTCAAAATTAAAGAGATTTTTATCGTGAGAAATTTGTTGCCTTGGACCATGACTTTGTTGCTTTAAAATTGTCCAAGAAGGAGAGTCATGATACAGTCTTATTTTTAGAAAAAGAATTAGAGGACCTTAAAAATTCGATGGTCTGTGTTTGTACCAAAAAGGACAAAAATATTTTAATTAATGAGTTTGTGGCACGTGAAAAGACTCTTAGGGAAAAGTTCATTTTTATTGAGGGGGAGCGAGATAACCTTCTAGGTTTGATTGATTATTTGAAGAAGGAGTCTCTCAGATTGGAAGAGTTTAATTCTTTGCTTGAGTAAAAAATTTTGAAGTTAAAAAATGATTTGACAGACTCCAGTAGGTTTGATAGTGATGGTAATAGCTCGTTTTGTTCTCATGATTCGAGTGTAAAGGCCAAAACCATTGTTTGTTTTAGATGGTCAACCATTCCTAAGAACGTCAGACAAGGTCAACCCATAGGTGTCGTTCCACCCTTTTACACATGTTCATATTATGATAGGAAAGGTCAGCTTAGGCGTTTTTATTTTGATCTTAGAAAATGTCCTAGGAAGTTTATGTCTAGTGTTCCCTTGGTTCCAAAATCCCCCACACGACGTTTCACGTCTATTTGGGTTAGGAAATCACTTTTAGAGGCACTAAATTTTAGACAAGTTGATTCTCGTTTGCTTTCACATGACTCTTCTCTTGCAATATCATATAGATAATTGTGTTTGCATGTTTGTCATATGCTAGTTATGCTTTTTGATATATTTTTGCTAGTGTGTTGACATGTACTTTTTGTATTAAATTTTTGTCTTTGATAAAATTTTGAAAAATCCAAAAAGATTTTTGTATTTTATTTGCCCCGTTTATGGATAGACACTTAGGATGACCGAGTCACATTTTCATTCCATTTATATATGTAACTATTTGATTGTGTTTTGAGACAATACATCATGTCATCTTTGTGCTTTATAATGTTGGGAGTTATTAAGATGTAATTAAGTGATACTTCCTACATGTTTGACTAGTGATTTCCTTTATTGCACACATGTACGAATTTTTATGATTATTGCGCCTGTTGTATCACATGTTGGTTGGGTATTTTTATCTCAATCCTGTCCTTAAACGAATCAAGTGCAATAATATGAGAGTAATAATAATAGTGCATGTAAGATCCATTTGCCCGTGAGGAATGTGTTTAAATTGGAAAAAAAATGATGAGTGACACGGGAAAGGGCTGCGAGTGAATAATTATCACGTCGTGAAAGCCACCGTTTGAAAAGAGCCCGCACAAAAAATTAAGGCAACAAAAAGATGAAATACGCCAAAATGTTGGCCAATCGGTTTTCTCTAAGTTGAGAATTTAGACTTTGATTTATTGATTTGATTAAGACGATGTCATCTAAATTCAATAATTTTACACCTAAGGATATTTTTTATGTTCATTTGTTAGGGGTACACGTATTCATCGTGCACATATGATTGATTTAGTTGATTTACTTATCAAATGTGTTCACACCCATACATTCCATTTCCATGACTTGGTTGTATTAGCATAAATCCATGGTGTTATTTTTGTATTAATATTTTTGCATTAAAAAAATTAAAAAATAAAAAATAGTTTGTGGAATTTTTTGAGTTACACCTTTGCATGCGCATAGTTTGATTCATATTTGCTATGAACTTTTTTCATGACACTCCATGTTCAATTTGTTTCTTCCTATTTGGGGAAATAATAAAAAGGGGGAGAACAAATTATAATTTTATGGGGGAAGTTTGCATTATGGGGGAGATTTGATTATATTGATTGATTTATTCTTATATCATTTCAAAATCGATACGTCACACAGGTATTTGCTTTATCTCATGTGTGTAGGTACCAAAGTGATGATCATAAGTTGCACACCCTGATGAGAAAAACTTAAAGGTTTGAAGGCTTGAACTTGAAGATTTATGAAGAAAATTTGAAGACTTGCAAATTTTTTTATTTTCCATTTTAGGTTCAGGGGGGATATTAGATTTGTATAGGAACTTTGATTTGATAATTCAGAGTTTTTATTTTGTACCGGCATAGACATAGGGGGAGATTTGTAAGGACATTATTTTCATTGTCCATTATCAATTTAGTATGTCGTATACCAGTATACTGTCGAAGAGCATTCAAGAACATTCAATCATCAAAGACGGATCCGAATATCAAGTTCTTCAACATTCAAGACTTCGCGAGGTTAATTTTGGTAAGATTGAGTTTTAATTCCTTAGTATTTCACTTAAAGTGTTGGGGTATTTTTATCAAATATTTTCTAAAAATTTTGTTCTCGGACACCTTTTCATAGAAAAATCATAACTAATTAAAAAAAATCAGAAAAATACGAAATTGGCGGCCACGCGTTCGTATCGAAATTATCTACAAGCACGCCTGAAATCTTGTTTGATAGGTCGTTTGAACGACCTGGCTATGTCGTTCAAAGTACATAGCTATCTCGCGAGAAGTTGTCGCGTGATGTCGTTCAAACGATAATGACTTTTCGTTCAAACGACTTAGCTGTCTTGTTCGAGCGACGCACCGACTTAAGTTTTCTTCTAAATAGGAGTCACCAACTCCGTTTTTCGTAAAAAGACCTGGATATTTTTAATAAACAAAACTGCTATTGCAGAAATGATTTTTGTCTTCTTCTTTTAGGTTCTAAAACTTTTGTTTTCAATTCAAAAAACATCCCAATCTTTTAGTGAACTGTTTTGGAACCCTAGATTCAAGTTTGTTGAAACTTTACCTTTGTGGGGAGAAATCGACAACAAGAGAGCTGCGTGCTATTGTGGAGGGAGTCTCTATGAAGTTACTCTTGTGGGGAGGATAACTTACACCGTGAAGACTACGTATCCTTGTGGTATAGCTGCGTGTGAACCACTGTTGATTTCTAGCCGTTGCTTTGGAGGTTTAACGAAGACACCATGAGTTACTCTTGTGGACGAAAGCAAGATGGAATGTAAGTCAATGGTCTTGTAAACTTGTCAAAGTTCTAGAAATAAAAGTTTTCGCCCTTCGGAGATTTTTTTTTGAAATTTGTGCCACACGCTTTATTTGTGGTTTGACACACGAACACACGTAGTTGCTTGTTTAGGGGTTGTTTCTAAATAGACTCTAATTAAATAAAGTTTAATTGGAAACTTGATAATTAATTGAAATCGGTATCACACACCGCATTTTACAAATTGGTGTCAGAGCGGGTTGCGCTAATTTATCGCGTGATCTTTGTTTTGCGCAAAAAATTGTGTGATATTAATTTTTTTTAAATCAACTTTTGTGAAAAAAAATCACAATTTTTTTGATGGAGTACTTATGTAATAGGATACTCCTCTTTGATGACACGAGTCAGAGTTTTGATGATATAAATCGTTTGAATTTGATGATAATTGATTTTTTGGGAAAAGAAAATTCTCGTTTCAAATCAGCTATGGATCACTTGCAAGTGGTTCAAAATCAAAGAGATTTTTATCATGAGAAATTTTTTGCCTTGGACCATGACTTTGTTGCTTTAAAATTGTCCAAGAAGGAGAGTGATGATAGGGTCCTATTTATAGAAAAATAATTAGAGGACCTTAAAAATTCGATGGTATGTGTTTGTGCCAAAGAGGATAAAAATATTTTAATCAATGAGTTTGTGGCACGTGAAAAGACTCTTAGGGAAAAGTTTGTATTAATTGAGAGGGAGAGAGATAACCTTCTAGGTTTGATTGATTATTTGACGAAGGAGTCCCTCAAATTAGAAGAGTCTAATTCTTTGTTTGAGTCAAAAATTTTGAAGTTAAAAAATAATTTGACAGACTCGAGTAGGTTTGATAGTGATGGTAATGCCTCGTTTTGTTCTCATTCTTCGAGTGTAAAAGCCAAAACCATAGTTTGTTTTAGAGGGTCAACCATTACTAAGGACGTCAGACAATGTCAACCCATAGGTGTCGTTCCACCCATTTACACATATTCATATCGTGGTAGGAAAGGTCACCTTAAGCATTTTTCTTTTAATCTTGGAAAAAGTCCTAGGAAGTTTATGTCTAGTGTTCCCTTGGTTCCAAAATCCCCCACACGACGTTTCACATCTACTTGTGTTAAGATATCACTTTTAGAGGCACTAGATTTTAGACAAGTTGATTCCCGTTTGCTTGCACATGACTCGTCTCTTGCCATGTCATATAGATGATTGTGTTTGCATGTTTATCATATTCTAGTTACGCTTTTTGATATATTTTTGCTAGTATGTTGACATGTACTTTTTATATTAAATTTTTATTTTTGATAAAATTTTGAAAAATTCAAAAAGATTTTTGTAATTTGTTTGCACCGTTTATGGATAGACACTTAGGATGATCGAGTCACAATTTCATTCCATTTATCCATGTGACTATTTGATAGTGTTTTGAGACAATACATAATTCATCTTTGTTATTTATAATGTTGGGAGTCATTAAGATGTAATTAAGTGATACTTCCTACATGTTTGACTAATGATTTCCTACATGCACGAATTTGTTTGATTATTGTGCTTGTCGTATCACATGTTGGTTGGGTGTTTTCATCTCAATCCTGTTCTTAAAACGAACCAAGTGCAATAATACGAGAGTAATAAAAGTAGTGCATGTAAGATCCATTTGCCCGAGAGGAATGTGTTTAAATTTGAAAAAAAAATGATGAGTGACACGGGAAAGGGCTGCGAGTGAATAAGTATCACATCGTGAAAGCCACCGTTTGAAAAGGGCCCGCACAAAAAATTAAGGCAATAAAATTTGAAATATGCCAAAATATGGGCCAATAGGTTTTCTCTAAGTTGAGAATTTAGAACCTCATTAGAAAAAAAAATTATTAATGTATATGAGGGAGTTTTGGATGGATATATCGATGGGTTTGCACGTCCTTTGAAAAGTTCTCGTAACGCCACTAAATATTTTGGACATTATTGGTGTGGAAATAATTTAGACTTTGATTTGTTGATTTGATTAAGATGATGTCATCTAAACTCAATAATTTTATACCTAAGGATATTTTTGACGTTCATTCGTTCGGGGTACACGTATTCATCAAGCACATATGATTAATTGAGTTAATTTACCTATCGAATGTGTTCACACTCATAAATTCCATTTCCATGACTTGGTTGTTTTAGTATAAATCCATGGTGTGGTTTTTGTATCATTATTTTTGCTTTGAAAAATTGAAAAATAAAAAATAGTTTGTGGAATTTTTTGTGTTACACCTTTGCATGCGCTTAGTTTGATTCGTATTTTCTATGAACTTTTATCGTGACACTCCATGTTCGGTATGTATCTTCCTATTTTGGAACATAATAAAAAGGGGGAGAACGAATTATGATTTTATAGGGGATTTAGCATTGTGGGGGAGATTAAATTATATTGATTGATTTATTTTTATATCATTTCAAAGTCGATGCGTCACGAAGGTATTGACTTTAGCTCATGTGTGTAGGTATCAAAGTGATGATCATATGTTTCACACCCTGATGAGAAAAGCTTAAAGGTTTGAACTTGAAGATTTTTGAAGAAAATTTGAAGACTTGCAAATTTTTTTATTTTCCATTTTGGGTTCATGGGGGATAGATTTGTATAGGCACTTCGATTTGATAATTCAGATTTTTATTTTGTACCGGCACAGACATAGGGGGAGATTTGTACGGACATTATTTTCATTGTCCGTTATCAATTTAGTATGTCGTATACCACTACACCGTCAAAGAGCATTCAAGAACATTCAAGCATCAAAGACGGGTCCGAATATCAAATTCTTCAACATTCAAGACTCTGGGAGGTTAATTTATGTAAGGTTGAGCTTTAATTCCTTAGTATTTTACTTAAAGTGTTGGGATATTTTTATCAAATATTTTTTTAAAGATTTTATTCTCGGACACCTTTTCGTACAAAAATCATAATTAATTAAAAAAAATCAGAAAAATACGAAACTGGCGGCCACACGTTCGTATCGAAATTATCAAGAAGACAACGTGAAATCTCATTTGATTAGTCAATCGAACGACCTTTCTATGTCATTCAAACGGCATAGCTATCTCGCGAGAAGTTGTCGCGCGATGTCATTCAAACGATAATGACTTTTCGTTCGAATAACTTAGTTATCTCGTTCCAGCGACGCGCTGACTTAAGTTTTTTTATAAATCGGAGTCACCTACTCCGTTTTTCATAAGAAGACCTGCATATTTTAATAGACGAAACTACAACTGTATAAATGATTTTTGTCTTCTTCTTTTAGGTTTTAAATCTTTTGTTTTCAATTCACAATTCATCTCAATCTTTTAGTGAATTATTTTGGAACTCTGGATTCAAGTTTGTTGAAACTTTACCTTTGTGGGGAGAAATCTACCACCGGAGAGTTGCGTGCTATTATGGAGGGAGTCTCTATGAAGTTACTCTTGTGGGGAGGATAACTTACACCGTGAAGACTGCATGTCTAGGACTGCGTGTCCTTGTGGTATAGCTGCGTGTGAACCACTGTTGATTTCTAGTCATTGCTTTGGAGGTTTGACGGAGACACCGTGCGTTATTCTTATGGGAGAAAGCAAGATGGTTTGTAATTCAACGATCTTGAAAACTTGTCAAAGTTCTAGAAATAAATGAGTTTGCCCTTTGGGGATTTTTTCTGAAATTTATGTTGCGTGCTTTATTTGAAGTTTGACACACCATACACGTAGTTGCTAGTTTAGGGGTTGTATCTAAATAGACTCTAATTAAATAAAATTTAATTGGAAACTTGTGAATTAATTTAAATCGATATCAGAGCGAGTTACGCTAATTTATCGTGTGATCTTTGTTTTTCGCAAAAATTTGTGTGATATAATTTTTTTAAATCAATTTTTGTGAAAAAAAATCTTAATTTTTTTGATGGAGCACTTATGTAATCGGATACCCCCCTTTGATGACACGAGTCAGAGTTTTGATGACATAAATAATTTTAATTTGACGTTTTCTAAAAGAATTGATTTTTTAGACAAAGAAAATTCTCATTTTAAAGTCGTAATGGATCACTTACAAGCGGTTCAAAATCAAAGAGATTTTTATCGTGAGAAATTTGTTGGCTTAGACCATGACTTTGTTGCTTTAAAATTGTCCAAGAAGGAGAGTGCTGATAGGTTCCTATTTTTAGAAAAAGAATTAGATGACCTTAAAAATTCAAGGGTCAGTGTTTGTGCCAAAGAGGATAAAAATATTTTAATTATTGAGTTTGTGTCACGTGAAAAGACTCTTAGGAAAAACTTTGTATTAATTGGGGGGAGCGAGATAACCTTTTTGGTTTGATTGATTATTTGAAGAAGGAGTCCCTCAGATTGGAAAAGTCTAATTCATTTCTGGAGTAAAAAAAATTTAAGTTAAAAAATGATTTGACAGACTCGAGTAGGTTTGATAGTGATGGTAATGGCTCGCTTTGTTCTCATGCTTCGAGTGTAAAAGCCAAAACCATAGTTTGTTTTATAGGGTCAACCATTACTAAGGACGTTAGATAAGGTCAACCCATAGGTGTCATTCCACTCGTTTACACATGTTCATATTGTGGTAGGAATGGTCACCTTAGGCGGTTTTGTTTTAATCTAGGAAAAATTCCTAGGAAGTTTATGTCTAGTGTTCCCTTGGTTCCTAAATCCCCCACACGACGTTTCCCATCTATTTGGGTTAGGATATCACTTTTAGAGGCACTAGATTTTAGACAAGTTTAATCTCGTTTGCTTGCACATGACTCTTCTCTTTCCATATCATATAGATGATTGTGTTTGCATGTTTGTCATATGCTAGTTATGCCTTTTGATATATTTTTGCTAGTATGTTGACATGTAGTTTTTGTATTAAATTTTTATTTTTGATAAAAATTTAAAAAATCCAAAAAGATTTTTGTATTTTGTTTGCACTGTTTATGGATAGACACTTAGGATGATCGAGTCACAATTTCATTCCATTTATCTATTTGATAGTGTTTTGAGATAATACATCATGTCATCTTTGTGATTTATAATGTTGGGAGTCGTAAAGATGTAATTGAGTGATACTTCCAACATGTTTGACTTATGATTTCCTTTATTGCACACATGCACAAATTTGTTTGATTATTGTGCTTATCGTTTCACCTGTTGCTTGGGTGTTTTCATCTCAATCTTGTCCTTAAAACGAACCAAGTGCAATAATACGAGAGTAATAAAAGTAGTGCATGTAAGATCCATTTGCCCGTGAGGAATGTGTTTAAATTTGAAAAATAAAATAATGAGTGACACGGGAAAGGGCTACGAGTGAATAACTATCACGTCGTGAAAGCCACCATTTGAAAAGAGCCCGCACAAACAGTTAAGGCAATAAAAAGATGAAATATGCCAAAATGTTGGCCAATAGGTTTTCACTAAGTTGAGAATTTAGAAATTCATTAGGAAAATAAAATTACATTATTATATATGAGGGAGTTTTGGATGGATATATGGATGGGTTTGCACGTCCTTTGAATAGTTCTCGAAACGGCACTAAATAGTTTGGACGTTATTGGTGTGGAAATAATTTAGACTTTGATTTGTTGATTTGATTAAGACGGTGTCATCTAAACTCAACAATTTTACACCTAAGGATATTTTTATCTTCATTCGTTAGGGGTACACATATTCATCGTGCACATATGATTGATTGAGTTGATTTACCTATCGAATGTGTTCACACCCATACATTCCATTTCCATGACTTGGTTGTTTTAGTATAAATCCATGGTTTGATTTTTGTATCATTATTTTTGCTTTGAAAAATAAAAAATAGTTTGTGGAATTTTTTGAGTTATACCTTTGCATGCGCGTAGTTTGATTCATATTTTCTATGAACTTTTATCGTGACACACCATGTTCAGTATGTTTCTTCCTATTTGGGTAAATAATAAAAAGGGGTTAACGAATTATGATTTTTTGGGAGAGTTTGTATTTTGGGGGAGATTTGATTATACTGATTGATTTTTTCTTATATGATTTCAAACTCGATGCTTCACGAAAGTATTTTCTTTATCTCATGTGTGTAGGTACCAAAGTGATGATCATAAGTTGCACACCCTGATGAGAAAAGCTTAAAGGTTTGAAGGCTTGAACTTGAAGATTTTTGAAGAAAATTTGAAGACTTGCAAATTTTTGTATTTTCCATTTTAGGTTCAGGGGGGATATTAGATTTGTATAGGCACTTTGATTTGATAATTCAGAGTTTTTATTTTGTACCGGCATAGACATAGGGGGAGATTTGTAAGGACATTATTTTCATTGTCCATTATCAATTTAGTATGTCATATACTGCTATACTGTCGAAGAGAATTCAAGAACATTCAATCATCAAAGACGGATCCGAATATCAAGTTCTTCAACATTCAAGACTTCGCGAGGTTAATTTTGGTAAGATTGAGTTTTAATTCCTTAGTATTTCACTTAAAGTGTTGGGGTATTTTTATCAAATATTTTCTAAAAATTTGGTTCTCGGACACCTTTTCATAGAAAAATCATAACTAATTAAAAAAGTCAGAAAAATACGAAACTGGTGGCCACGCTTTCGTATCGAAATTATCTACAACATCGAATGAACTGCCTATGTCGTTCAAACAGCATAACTATCTCACGAGAAGTTGTCGCATGATGTCGTTCAAACTATAATGACTTTTCATTCGACCGACTTAGCTATCTCGTTCGAGCGACGCGCCGACTTAAGCTTTTTTATAAATAGGAGTCTCCAACTCCGTTTTTGATAAGAAGACCTTCATATTTTCAATAGTAGAAACTGCTACTATAGAAACGATTTTTTTCTTCAGCTTTTAGGTTTTTAACCTTTTGTTTTCAATTCACAAAACATCCCAATCTTTTAGTGAATTGTTTTGGAACCCCAGATTCAAGTTTGTTGAAACTTTACCTTTGTGGGGAGAACTCTACCACCGGAGAGCTGCCTGCTATTGTGGAGGGGGTCTCTATGAAGTTACCCTTGTGGGGAGGATAACTCACACCGTGAAGACTGTGTGTCTAGGACGGCGTGTCCTTGTGGTATAGTTGCGTGTGAACCACAGCTGATTTCTAGCCGTTGCTTTGGAGGTTTGACGAAGGCACCGTGCGTTACTCTTGTGGGTGAAAGAAAGAAGGTATGTAAGTTAACGGTCTTGTAAACTTGTCAAAGTTCTATAAATAAAATCTTTTACCCTTCGGGGATTTTTCCTGAAATTTTTGTCGCGTGCTTTATTTGTGGTTTGATACACGCACACACATAGTTGCTTGTTTAGGGGTTGTTTCTAAATAGACTCTAATTAAATAAGGTTTAATTGGAAACTTGCGAATTAATTTAAATCGGTATCACACACCGTATTTTGAAAATTGGTACAGAGCGGGTTACACTAATTTATCGCGTGATCTTTGTTTTTCATAAAAAATTATGTGGTATTGATTTTTTTTAAAATCAATTTTTGTTAAAAAAAATCGCAATTTTTTTTTATGGAGCACTTATGTAATTGGATACCCCCTTTGATGACACGAGTCAAAGTTTTGATGATATAAATCGTTTGAATTTGACGTTTGCTAAAAGAATTGATTTTTTGGAAAAAGAAAATTCTCATTTTAAATCCGCTATGGATCACTTGCAAGCGGTTCAAAATCAAAGAGATTTTTATTGTTAGATATTTGTTGCCTTGGACCATGACTTTGTTGCTTTAAAATTGTCCAAGAAGGAGAATGATGATAGGGTCCTATTTTTAGAAAACGAATTAGAGGATCTTAAAAATTCAATGGTTTGTGTTTGTGCCAAAGAGGATAAAAATATTTTAATCAATGAGTTTGTGGCACATGAAAAGATTCTTAGGAAAAAAATTGTATTAATTGGGGGGGATCGAGATAACCTTCTAGGTATGATTGGTTATTTGAAGAAGGATTCCCTCAGATTGGAAGAGTCTAATTCTTTTCTTGAGTCAAAAATTTTGAAGTTAAAAAATGATTTGACACACTCGAATAGGTTTGATAGTGATGGTAATGACTCGATTTGTTCTCATGCTTCGAGTGTAAAAGCCAAAACCATAATTTGTTATAGAGGGTCAACCATTCCTAAGGATGTGAGACAAGGTAAACCCATAGGTGTCGTTCCACCCTTGTACACATGTTCATATGGTGGTATGAAAGGTCACCTTAGACGTTTTTGTTCTGATCTTGGAAAACGTCCTAGGAAGTTTATGTCTAGTGTTCCCTTGGTTCCTAAATCCCCCATACGATGTTTCACATCTATTTGGGTTAGGAAATCTCTTTTATAGGCACTAGATTTTAGATGAGTTGATTTCCGTTTTGTTGCACATGACTCTTCTCTTGCCATATCAAATAGATAATTGTGTTTACATGTTTGTCATATGCTAGTTATGATTTTTGATATATTTTTGCTAGTGTGTTGACATGTACTTTTTGTATTAAATTTTTGTTTTTGATAAAATTTTGAAAAATTCAAAAAGATTTTTGTATTTTGTTTACCCTGTTTATGGATAGACACTTAGGGTGACTGAGTCACAATTTCATTCCATTTATCCATGTGACTATTTGATTGTGTTTTGGGACAATACATCATGTCATCTTTGTTCTTTATAATGTTGGGAGTCGTTAAGATGTAATTAAGTGATACTTCCAACATGTTTGACTAATGATTTTTTTTATGGCACACATGCACAAATTTATTTGATTATTGTGCTTGTCGTATCACATGTTGGTTGGGTGTTTTCATCTCAATCGTGTCCTTAAAACGAACCAAGTGCAATAATACGAGAGTAACAAAAGTAGTGCATATAAGATCCATGTGCCCGTGAGAAATGTGTACAAAATTGAAAAAAAAATGATGAGTGACACGGGAAAGGGCTGCGAGTGAATAATTATCATGTCGTGAAAGCCACCATTTCAAAAGATCCCGCACAAAAAATTTGGGCAATAAAAAGGTGAAATATGCCAAAATGTTGGCCAGTAGGTTTTCTCTTAGTTGAGAATTTAGAACCTCGTTAGAAAAATAAAATTTCATTATTATATATGAGGGAGTTTTGGATGGATATATCGATGGGTTTGCACGTCCTTTAAAAAGTTCTTGAAATGGCACTAAATATTTTGGACCTTATTGGTGTGGAAATAATTTAGACTTTGATTTGTTGATTTGATTAATACGATGTCATCTAAAATCAACAATTTATACCTAAGAATATTTTTGATGTTCATTCGTTAGGGGTACACTTATTCATCGTGCACATATGATTGATTGAGTTGATTTACCTATCGAATGTGTTCACACCCATACATTCCATTTCCATGACTTGGTTGTTTTAGTATAAATCCATGGTGTGATTTTTGTATCATTATTTTTGCTTTGAAAAATTGCTAAATAAAAAATAGTTTGTGGAATTTTTTGAGTTACCCCTTTGCATGCGCGTAGTTTGATTCATATTTTCTATGAACTTTTATCATGACACTCCATGTTCAGTATGCTTCTTCCTATTCGGGGACATAATAAAAGGGGGCGAACGAAGTATAATTTTATGGAGGATTTTGCATTATTGGGGAGATTAAATTATATTGATTGATTGATTCTTATATCATTTCGAACTTGATGAGTCACAAAGGTATTGGCTTTATCTCATGTGTGTAGGTATCAAAGTGATGGTCATATATTGCACACCCTGATGAGAAAAGCTTAAAGGTTTGAACTTCAAGATTTTTAAAGGAAATTTGAAGACTTGCAAATTTTTGTATTTTTCATTTTAGGTTATGGGGGGATATTAGATTTGTATAGGCACTTTGATTTGATAATTCAGAGTTTTTATTTTGTACCGGCATAGACACAGGGGGAGATTCGTAAGAACATTATTTTAATTCTCCGTTCTCAATTTAGTATGTTGTATACCGCTACACCGTCGAAGAGCATTCAAGCATCAAAGATGGATCCGAATATCAAGTTCTTCAACATTCAAGACTCCACGAGGTTAATTTTGGTAAGGTTTAGTTTTAATTCATTAACATTTCACTTAAAGTGTTGGGATATTTTTATCAAATATTTTCTAAATATTTTGTTCTCGGATACCTTTTCGTAGAAAAATCATAACTAATTAAAAAAAAGCGAAAAAAACAAAACTGGCGGCCACGCATTCGTATCAAAATTATCTACAAGATCGCATGGAATCACGTTTGATAGGTCATTCGAACGACCTGCCTATGTCGTTCAAACGACATAGCTATCTCGTGGGAAGTTATCGCGCGATGTCATTCAAACGACAATGACTTTTTGTTAGAACGACTTAGCTATCTCGTTCGAGCGACGCGCCGACTTAAGTATTTTTGTAAATAAAAGTCTCCAACTCCGTTTTTCATAAGAAGACCCGTATATTTTCAATAGACGAAACTGCTACTGCTTAAAAGATTTTTGTCTTTTTCTTTTAGGTTTTAAACCTTTTGTTTTTAATTCAAAAAACATCCCAACCTTTTAGTGAATTGGTTTGGAACCAGAATCAAGTTTGTTGAAACTTTACCTTTGTGGGGATAACTCTACAACCGTAGAGATGCGTTCTATTGTGGATGGATTCTCTATAAAGTTACTCTTGCGGGAGGATAACTTACACCGTGAATACTGCATGTCTAGGACTGCGTGTCCTTATGGTATAGCTCTGTGTGAACCACTGCTAATTTTTACCCGTTGCTTTGGATGTTTGACGAAGACACCGTGTGTTACTCTTGTGAGCGAAAGAAGGATGGTATGTAAGTCAACGGTCTTGCCAACTTGTCAAAGTTCTAGAAATAAAAGGTTTTTCCCTTCGGGGATTTTTCCTGAAATTTTTGTCGCGTGCTTTATTTGTGGTTTGACACACGCACGCACGTAGTTGCTTGTTTAGGGGTTGTTTCTAAATAGACTCTAATTAAATAAGGTTTAATTGGAAACTTGCGAATTAATTTAAATCAGTATCACACACCGCATTTTACAAATTGGAATCAGAGTGGGTTAGGCTAATTTATCGCGTGATCTTTGTTTTTCGCAAAAAATTGCGTGATATTGATTTTTTTTTAAATCAATTTTTGTGAAAAAAAATCGCAATTTTTTCAATGGAGCACTTATGTAATCGGATACCCCACTTTAATGACATGAGTCAGAGTTTTGATGATATAAATCGTTTGAATTTGACGTTTGCTAAAAGAATTGATTTTTTGGAAAAAGAAAATTCTCGTTTGAAATCCGTTATGGATCACTTGCAAGCGAATCAAAATCAAATAGATTTTTATCGTGAGAAATTTATTACCTTGGACCATGACTTTGTTGCTTTAAAATTGTCCAAGAAGGATAGTGATGATAGTGTCCTATTTTTAGAAAAAGAATTAGAGGACCTTAAAGATTCAATGGTCTGTGTTTGTGAAAAATAGGATAAAAATATTTTAATCAGTGAGTTTGTGGCACATGAAAAGACTCTTAGGAAAAAGTTTATTTTTATTGAGGGGGAGCGAAATAAATTTCTAGGTCTGATTGATTATTTGAAGAAGGAGTCCCTCAGATTGGAAGAGTCTAATTCTTTGCTTGAGTCAAAAATTTTGAAGTTAAAAAATAATTTGACAGACTCGAGTAGGTTTGATAGTGATGGTAATGGCTCGTTTTAGTCTCATGCTACAAGTGTAAAAGCCAAAACTAGAGCTTATTTTAGAGGTCAACCATTCCAAAGGATGTCAGACAATGTCAACCCATAGGTGTCGTTCCACCCATTTACACATGTTCATATTGTGGTAGGAAAGGTCACCTTAGGCATTTTTTATTTGCTCTTGGAAAAAGTCCTAGGAAGTTCATGTCTAGTGTTCCCTTGGTTCTTAAATCCCCCACACGACGTTTCACATCTATTTGGGTTAGGAAATCACTTTTAGAGTCACTAGATTTTAGACAAGTTGATTCTCGTTTGCTTGCACATGACTCTTCTCTTGCCATATCATATAGATGATTGTGTTTGCATGTTTGTCATGCTCTACTTATGCTTTTTGATATATTTTTGCTAGTTTATTGACATGAACTTTTTGTATTAAATTTTTATTTTTGATAAAATTTTGAAAAATCCAAAAAGATTTTTGTATTTTGTTTGCACCGTTTATGGATAGACACTTAGGATGACCGAGTCACAATTTCATTTCATTTATCCATGTGACTATTTCATAGTGTTTTGAGACAATACATCATGTCATTTTTGTGCTTTATAATGTTGGCAGTCACTACGATGTATTTAAGTGATACTTCCTACATGTTTGACTAATAATTTCCTTTATTGCACACATGCACGAATTTGTTTGATTATTTTTCTTGTCGTATCACATGTTGGTTGAGTGTTTTCATCTCAATCACGTCCTTAAAACGAACCAAGTGCAATAATACGAGAGTAATAAAAGTAGTGCTTGTAAGATCCATTTGCCCATGAAGAATGTGTTTAAATTTGAAAAAAAAAGATGAGTGACACGGAAAAGGGCTGCGAGTTAATAACTATCACGTCGTGAAAGCCACCGTTTGAAAATAGCCCGCACAAAAAATTAAGGCAATAAAAAGATGAAATATGCCAAAATGTGGGCCAATAGGTTTTCTCTAAGTTTAGAATTTAGAAATTCATTAGAAAAATAAAATTTCATTATTATATATGAGCAAGTTTTGGATGGATATATCGATGGGTTTGAACGTCCTTTGAAAATTTCTCGAAACGACACTAAATAGTTTGGACGTTATTGGTGTGGAAATCATTTAGACTTTGATTTGTTGATTTGATTAAGACGATGTCATCTAAATTCAACAATTTTACACCTAAGGATATTTTTTATGTTCATTCATTAGGGGTACACGTATTCATCTTGCACATATGATTGATTGAGTTTATTTACCTATCGAATGTGTTCACACCCATACATTCGATTTCTATGACATGGGTGTTTTAGTATAAATCCATGGTGTGATTTTTGTATCATCATTTTTGCTTTGAAAAAATTGAAAAATAAAAATTATTTTGTGGAATTTTTTGAGTTACACCTTTGCTTGTGCTAAGTTTGATTCATATTTGCTATGAACTTTTATCTTGACACTCCATGTTCAGTTTGTTTCTTCTTATCTGTCTATTTGGGGACATTATAAAAAGGGGAGAATGAATTATGATTTTATGGGGGAGTTTGCATTATAGCGGAGATTTGATTATATTGATTGATTTATTCTTATATCATTTCAAACTCGATGCATCACGAAGGTATTTGATCTATCTCATGTGTGTAGGTACCAAAGTGATGATCATATGTTGCACAACCTGATGAGAAAAGATTAAAGGTTTGAAGATTTGAACTTGAAGATTTTTGAAGAAAATTTAAAGACCTGCAAATTTTTGTATTTACCATTTTGGGGTTCATGGGGAATATTAGATTTGTATAGGCACTTTGATTTGATAATTCAGAGTTTTTATTTTGTACCGGCATAGACATAGGGGGATATTTGTAAGGACATTATTTTCATTGTTCGTTATCAATTTAGTATGTCGTATATAGCTACACCGTTGAAGAGCATTCAAGCATCAAAGACGGATCCGAATATCAAATTCTTCAACATTTTAGACTCCGCGAGGTTAATTTTGGTATGGTTGAGACGGGGTATTTTTATCAAATATTTTCTAAAGATTTTATTCTCGGACACATTTTCGTAGAAAAATCAAAACTAATTAAAAAATCAGGAAAATACGAAACTGGCGGCCACGCGTTCGTATTGAAATTATCTACAAGCATGCATGAAATCTCGTTTGATAGGTCGTTTGAACGACCCACCTATGTGCTAGAAATGACTCAGCTATCTCGCGAGAAGTTGTCGCGCGATGTCGTTCAAATGATAATGACTTTTTGTTCGAACGACTTAGCTATCTTGTTCGAGCGACGCGCCGACTTAAGTTTTTTTATAAATAGGAGTCTCCAACTCCACTTTTCATAAGAAGACCTGCATATTTTCAATAGACGAAACTGCTACTGCAGAAATGATTTTTGTCTTCTTCTTTTACGTTTTAAACCTTTTGTTTTCAATTCACAAAATATCCCAATCTGTTAGTGAATTATTTTGGAACCCTAGATTCAAGTTTGCAGAAACTTTACCTTTGTGGGGAGAACTCTACAACCGGAGAGCAGCGTACTATTGTGGAGGGAGTCTCTATAAAGTTACTCATGTGGGGAGGATAACTTATACCGTGAATACTATGTGTCTAGGACTGCATGTCCTTATGGTATAGCTGCGTGTGAACCACTGTTGATTTCTAGCCTTTGCTTTGGAGGTTTGACGAAGACACCGTGTGTTACTCTTGTGGGAAAAAATAAGATGGTATGTAAGTCAACGGTCTTGTAAACTTGTCAAAGTTCTAAAAATAAAAGGTTTTGCCCTTCGGAGATTTTTCCTGAAATTTGTGTCGCGTGCTTTATTTGTGGTTTGATACACGCACACACTTAGTTGCTTGTTTAGGGGTTGTTTCTAAATAGACTCTAATTAAATAAGGTTTAATTGGAAACTTGCGAATTAATTTAAATCGGTATCACACACCGTATTTTGAAAATTGGTACAGAGCGGGTTACACTAATTTATCGTGTGATCTTTGTTTTTCATAAAAAATTGTGTGGTATTGATTTTTTTTAAAATCAATTTTTGTTAAAAAAAAATCGCAATTTTTTTATGGAGCACTTATGTAATTGGATACCCCCCTTTGATGACACGAGTCAAAGTTTTGATGATATAAATCGTTTGAATTTGACGTTTGCTAAAAGAATTGATTTTTTGGAAAAAGAAAATTCTCATTTTAAATCCACTATGGATCACTTGCAAGCGGTTCAAAATTTTTATCGTGAGCAATTTTTTACCTTGGACCATTACTTTGTTCCTTTAAAATTATCCAAGAAGTAGAGTTATGATAGGGTCCTATTTTTAGAAAAAGAATTAGAGGACCTTAAAAATTCGATGGTCTGTGTTTGTGCCAAAGAGGATAAAAATATTTTAATCAATGAGTTTGTGGCACGTGAAAAGACTCTTAGGGAAAAGTTCATTTTTATTGAGGGGGAGCGAGATAACCATCTAGGTTTGATTGATTATTTGAAGAAGGAGTCCCTCAGAATGGAAGAGTTTAATTCTTTGCTTGAGTCAAAAATTTTGAAGTTAAAAAATGATTTGACACACTCGAGTAGGTTTGATTGTGATCGTAATGGCTCGTTTTGTTCTCATGCTTCGAGTGTAAAATCCAAAACCATAATTTGTTTTATAGGGCCAACCATTCCTATGGACGTCAGACAAGATCAACCCATAGGTGTCGTTCCACCCGTTTATACATGTTCATATTGTGGTAAGAAAGGTCACCTTAGACTTTTTTGTTTTGATCTTGGAAAAAGTCATAGGAAGTTTATGTCTAGTGTTCCCTTGGTTCCTAAATCCTCCACACGACGTTTCACATCTATTTGGGTTAGGAAATCAATTTTAGAGATACTAGATTTTAGACAAATTGATTCTCATTTACTTGCACATGACTCTTTTCTTACCATATCATATAGATGATTGTGTTTCCATGTTTGTCATAAGCTAGTTATGCTTTTTGATATATTTTTGCTAGTGTGTTGACATGTACTTTTTGTATTAAATATGTGTTTTTGATAAAATTTTGAAAAATCCAAAAACATTTTTGTATTTTGTTTGCCCCATTTATGGATAGACACTTAGGATGACCGAGTCACAATTTCATTCCATTTATCCATGTGACTATTTGATAGTGTTTTGAGACAAGACATCATGTCATCTTTGCGCTTTATAATGTTGGGAGTCATTAAGATGTAATTGAGTGATACTTCCTACATGTTTGACTAATGATTTCCTTTATTGCACACAAGCATGAATTTGTTTGATTATTGTGCTTGTCGTATCACATGTTGGTTGGGTGTTTTCATCTCAATCATGTACTTAAAATGAACCAAGTGCAATAATACGAGAGTAATAAAAGTAGTGCATCTAAGATCCATTTTCCCGTGAGGAATGTGTTTAAATTTGAAAAAAAATGATGAGTGACATGGGAAAAGGCTGCCAGTGAATAACTATCATGTCGTGAAAGCCATCGTTTCAAAAGAGCTCGCAAAAAAAATTAAGGCCATAAAAAGATGAAATATGCCAAAATGTGGGCCAATAGGTTTTCTCAAAGTTGAGAATTTAGAACCTCGTTAGAAAAATAAAATTTCATTATTATATATGAGGTAGTTTTGGATGGATATATCGATGGTTTGCACGTCCTTTGAAAAGTTCTCGAAACAGCACTAATTAGTTTGGATGTTATTGGTGTGGAAATCATTTAGACTTTGATTTGTTGATTTGATTAAGACGATGTCATCTAAATTCAATAATTTTACACCTAAGGATATTTTTTATGTTCATTCGTTAGGGGTACACGTATTCATCGTGCACATATGATTGATTGAGTTGATTTTCCAATCGAATGTCTTCCCACCCATACATTCAATTTCCATGACTTGGTTGTTTTAGTATAAATCCATGGTGTGATTTTTGTATCATTACTTTTGCTCTGAAAAAATTGAAAAATAAAAAATAGTTTGTGGAAATTTTTGAGTTACACCTTTGCGTGCGCGTAGTTTGATTCATATTTGCTATGAACGTTTATTATGACACTCCATATTCAGTTTGTTTCTTCTTATCTGCCTATTTGGGGATATAATAAAAAGGGGTGAACGAATTATGATTTTTTGGGAGAGTTTGTATTATGGGGGAGATTTGATTATACTGATTGATTTTTTCTTATATGATTTCAAACTCGATGCTTCACGAAAGTATTTTCTTTATCTCATGTGTGTAGGTACCAAAGTGATGATCATATGTTGCACACCCTCATGAGAAAAGCTTAAAGGTTTGAAGATTTGAACTTAAAGATTTTTGAAGAAAATTTGAAGACTTGCAAATTTTAGTATTTTCCATTTTTGGGTTCATGGGGGATATTATATTTGTATAGGCACTTTGATTTGATAATTCAGAATTTCTATTCTGTACCAGCATAGACATAGGGGGAGATTTGTAAGGACACTATTTTCATTGTCCGTTATCAATTTAGTATGTCATATACCGCTACACAGTAGAAGAGAATTCAAGAACATTCACGCATCAAAGACGGATCCGAATATCTAGTTCATCAACATTTAAGACTCCGCGAGGTTAATTTTGGCAAGCTTGAGTTTTAATTCCGTAGCATTTCACTTAAAGTGTTGGGATATTTTTATCAAATATTTTCAAAACATTTTGTTATCTGACACCTTTTCATAGAAAAATCATAACTAATTCAAAAATAAAAATAAAAAAATACAAAACTGGCAGCCACGCGTTCGTATCAAAATTATCTACATGCATGCATGAAATCTCATTTGATAGGTCATTCGAACGACCTACCTATGTCGTTCAAACGACATAACTATCTCAAGAGAAGTTGTCGCGTGATGTTGTTCAAACGATAATGACTTTTCATTCGAACGACTTAGCTATCTCGTTCGAGCGACGCGCCGACTTAAAGTTTTTTATAAATAGGAGTCTCCAACTCCGTTTTTGATAGGAAGACCTGCATATTTTCAATAGTATAAACTGCTACTATAGAAACGATTTTTTTCTTCAGCTTTTAGGTTTTTAACCTTTTGTTTTCAATTCACAAAATATCCCAATCTTTTGGTGAATTGTTTGGGAACTCTAGATTCAAGTTTGTTGGAACTTTACCTTTGTGGGGAGAACTCTACAACCGGAGAGCTACATGCTATTATGGAGGGAATCTCTATGAAGTTACTCTTGTGGTGAGGATAACTTACACTGTGAAGACTGCGTGTCCTTGTGGTATAGCTGCGTGTGAAGCACGACTGATTTCTATTTGTTGCTCTGGAGGTTTGACAAAGACACCGTGCATTACTCTTGTGGGAGAAAGCAAGATAGTATGTAAGTCAATGGTCTTGTAAACTTGTCAAAGTTCTAGAAATAAAAGGTTTTTCCCTTCGGGGGTTTTTCCTGAAATTTGTGTCGCGTGCTTTATTTGTGGTTTGACACACGCACACACGTAATTGCTTGTTTAGGGGCTGTTTCTAAATAGAATATAAATAAATAAGTTTTAATTGGAAACTAGTGACTTTATTTAAATCAGTATCACACACCGCATTTTACAAATTGGTCTAAGAGCGGGTTATGCTAATTTATCGCGTGATCTTTGTTTTTCGCAAAAAATTGTGTGATATTGATTTTTTTTTAAATCAATTTTTGTGAAAAAAAAATCTCAATTTTTTGGATGGAGCACTTATGTAATCGGATACCCCCCTTTGATGATACGAGTCAAAGTTTTGATGATATAAATCATTTGAATTTGACGTTTCCTAAAAGAACTAATTTTTTGGAAAAAGAAAATTCTCTTTTTAAATCCTCTATGGATCACTTGCAAGAGGTTCAAAATCAAAGAGATTTTTATCGTGAGAAATTTGTTCCCTTGGGCCATGACTTTGTTGCTTTAAAATTTTCCAAGAAGGAGAGTGATGATAGGTTCCTATTTTTAAAAAAAGAATTCAAGGACCTTGAAAAATCGATGGTCTGTGTTTGTCCCAAAAAGGATAACATTATTTTAATCAATGAGTTTGTGGCACATGAAAATACTCTTAGGGAAAAGTTTGTTTTTATTGAGGGGGAGCGGGATAACCTTCTAGGTTTGATTGATTATTTGCAGAAGGAGTCCCTCAGAATGGAAGAGTCTAATTCTTTGCTTGAGTCAAAAAATTTGAAGTTAAAAAATTATTTGACAGACTCGAGTAGGTTTGATAGTGATGGTAATGGCTCATTTTGTTCTCATGCTTCCAGTGTAAAAGCCGAAATCATAGTTTGTTTTAGAGGGTCTACCATTCCAAAGGACGTCAGACAAGATCAACCCATAGTTGTCGTTCCACCCGTTTACACATGTTCATATTGTGGTAGGAAAGGTCACTTTAAGCGTTTTTATTTTGATCTTGGAAAAAGTACTAGGAAGTTTATGTCTAGTGTTCCCTTGGTTCCTAAATCCCCCACATGATGTTTCACATCTATTTGGGGTTAGTAAATCACTTTTAGAGGCACCAGATTTTAGACAAGTTGATTCCCGTTTGCTTGCACATGACTCTTCTATTGTCATATCATATAGATGATTGTGTTTGCATGTTTGTCATACGCTAGTTATGCTTTTTGATATATTTTTACTAGTGTGTTAACATGCACTTTTTGTATTAAATTTTTGTTTTTGATAAAATTTTGAAAAAACCAAAAAGATTTTTGTATTTTGTTTGCCCCGTTTATGGATAGACACTTAGGATGACCGAGTCACAATTTCATTCCATTTATCCATGTGACTATTTGATAGTGTTTTGAGACAATACATCATGTCATCTTTGTTCTTTATAATGTTGAGAGTCATTGAGATGTAATTAAGTGATACTTCCTATATGTTTAACTAATGATTTCCTTTATTGCACACATGCACGAATGTTTTTATTATTGTGCTTCTCGTAACACATGTTGGTTGAGTGTTTTCATCTCAATCAAGTCCTTAAAACGAACCAAGTGCACTAATACGAGAGTAATAAAATTATTGCATATAAGATCCATTTGTCCATGAGGAATGTGTTTAAATTTGAAAAAAAAATGATGAGTGACATGGGAAAGGGCTGCGAGTGAATAGCTATCACATCGTGAAAGCCACCATTTGAAAAGAGTCCGCACAAAAAATTAAGGCTATAAAAAGATGAAATATGCCGAAATGTGAGCCAATAGGTTTTCTCTAAGTTGAGAATTTAGAACCTCATTAGAAAAATAAAATTTTATTATTATATATGAGGGAGTTTTGGATGGATATATCGATGGGTTTGCACGTCGTTTGAAAAGTTCTCGAAACGGCACTAAATTGTTTGAAAGTTATTGGTGTGGAAATCATTTAGACTTTTTTTTGTTGATTTGATTTAGACGATGTCATCTAAATTCAATAATTTTTCACCTAAGGATATTTTTTATGTTTATTCATAAGGGGTACACGTATTCATCGTGCACATATGATTGATTGAGTTGATTTATCTATCGAATGTGTTCACACCCATACATTCCATTTCCATGACTTTGTTGTTTTAGTATAAATCCATGGTGTGATTTTTGTATCATTATTTTTGCTTTGAAAAATTGAAAAATAAAAAATAGTTTGTGGAATTTTTTGAGTTACACCTTTGCATGCGTGTAGTTTGATTCATATTTGTTATGGGCTTTTATCGTGTCACTCCATGTTCAGTTTGTTTCTTCTTATTTGCCTATTTGGGGACATAATAAAAAGGGGGAGAACGAATTATGATTTTATGGGGGAGTTTGCATTATGGAGGAGATTTGATTATATTGATTGATTTATTCTTATATCATTTCAAACTCGATGCGTTACGAAGGTATTTGCTTTTACTCATGTGTGTAGGTACCAATGTGATGATTATATGTTGCACACCCTGATGAGAAAAGATTAAAGGTTTAAAGATTTTAACTTGAAGATTTTTTAAGAAAATTTGAAGACTTGCAAATTTTAGTATTTTCCATTTTTGGGTTCATGGGGGATATTAGATTTGTATCGGCACTTTGATTTGATAATTCGGAGTTTCTATTTTGTAGCGGCATAGACATAGGGGGAGATTTGTAAGGACATTATTTTCATTGTCCGTTATCAATTTTGTATGTCGTATACCACTACACCGTGGAAGAGCGTTTAAGAACATTCAAGCATCAAAGAGGGATCCGAATATCAAGTTCTTCAACATTCAAGACTCCGCGAGGTTAATTTTGGTAAGGTTGAGTTTGAATTCCTTAGCATTTCACTTAAAGTGTTGTGATATTTTTATCAAATATTTTCTAAAGATTTTGTTCTCGGACACCTTTTCCTAGAAAAATCATAACTAATTAAAAAAAAATCAGAAAAATACGAAACTGGCCATCACGCATTCGTATCGAAATTATCTACAAGCCCGTGTAAAATCTCGTTTGATAGGTCCTTCGAACGACCTACCTATGTCGTTCAAAAGACATAGCTATCTCGCGAGAAGTTGTCACGCGATGTCGTTCAAACGATAATGACTTTTCGTTCGAATGACTTAGCTATCTTGTTCGAGCGACGCGCCGACTTAAGTTTTTTTATAAATAGGAGTCTTCAACTCCATTTTTCATAAGAAGACATGCATATTTTCAATATACGAAAATGCTATTGCAGAAACGATTTTTATCTTCTTCTTTTAGGTTTTAAACCTTTTGTTTTCAATTAACAAAACATCCCAATCTTTTAGTGAATTATTTTGGAACCCTAGATTCAAGTTTGTTGAAACTTTACCTTTGTGGGGAGAACTCTACAACCGGAGAGCTGTGTGCTATTGTGGAAGGAGTCTCTATGAAGTTACTCTTGTGGGGAGGATAACTTACACCGTAAAGACCGCGTGTCCTTGTGGTATAGCTGCGTGTGAACCACTATTGATTTCTAGCCTTTGCTTTGGAGGTTTGACGAAGACACCGTGCATTACTCTTGTGGTCGAAACAACGATGGTATGTAATTCAACGGTCTTGTAAACTTGTCAAAGTTCTAGAAATAAAAGATTTTTCCCTTCGGGGATTTTTTCTGAAATTTGTGTCGCATGCTTTATTTATGGTTGGACACACGCACACATGTAGTTGCTTGTTTAAGGGATGTTTCTAAATAGACTCTAATTAAATAAGATTTATTTGAAAACTTGTGAATTAATTTAAATCGGTATCACACACCGCATTTTATCGAGAGAGAGAGAGAAAAGATTTTAGGATTTTTTAAATATGGGTAAAATACCCAAAATACCATTTTGAAAAAGTTAAAAGGGTTGCCACATGTCAATTAATGCCAAAAGTTAACGGATTTCAACGGCAAAGGGTTAATTTTCTTCGTGTTCTAAGTTTGGAGTGATATTTGAGAAAATTGAAAGAATGTGTGTGTGTGTGGGGGGGGGGGGGGGGGGGGGGGAAGTATAAGTAGGGACAAAGTTTAGAGGGCCTAATTGTAATTAACCATAATTCTTAATATTAACGAAATTAGATATAACATAAAGTATTTTTTTCTTTATCTATAGATTTTTTGTTCTTATTGCAAAAAAAAAATAATCAAATCATCAATTTAATTAAGTAACACTGTTTGTTTTATTTAAGCAAAAAATACAAATACGTTTCTTATTACAAAGTGATTAAACTTATAGTTAAACAAACACACAAATATAGTTACCCCGAATCAATTATTTCATTCATTATATATATAGAAAAAATCTCCCACACATATCATATATGAGGTCCACTAATGTTGACCATTTTTTTTAAATAGCGAAAAAAATATTTTTCAATTATTTTTTTTGTATGGTGTTTAAATATTTCAAGGGACTCCATAAAAAATACATTCAAAATATTTTTTTTGTCATTTTAAAAAATTGGATCAAGAGTTAGGAAGTTTCAATTTAATAAACAAAACGGATCTACACAATATAAATAAAAAAACAACAATATAAAAATTACGTTATGATGATTTTTAATCCATGTCTTGGTTTATAAGATTTATTTGGGAAAAGAAATATAAAAAGAAATAAAAAAGAAAAAAGACAGAAAAAAATAGCTTAACTTTATTACTTGATCGATAATATTTATATTGCTATATTTTTTTTTAAAGAAAAATGGACAGTATTTAAAAAAAATCTGGACTATTTAAAAAAAATCTAGCATGTATTTTTTTTTAAAGTAATATGGTAAGAGTTGGTTTAAAAAAATAGCAATATACAAAAAAACGGATCTACACGTAAGATTGACAAAAAAATTATGGATTGTTTTTTTAAAAACAAATCTGACATGTATTTTTTTTAAAGTGATATGTTAATAGATGGTATAAAAATAGCAATATAAAAAAATGGATCTAAACTAAAGATTGTCCAAATAAAAAAGGGGGTTTCTAAGGGCACCTCATTTTTTCCTCTTAAATACCACAACTTTATTTTTACTACAAAATACCACTTAATTCTAATAGTTACTTCATAATATCACATCAGGGCCACCACATATTTAAAGTTCTAAAAATCATTTACACACTTTTCCTCCATCTCTCTACACATTTAAATCCCCAAACCTTTCATCTTCAACTTCTAAATTTTTTATCTTCAAATCCATTCTCCTTCAACTAAAGATTAAACTTCAGGTTGGTACATTGAATACACTACCCATTTGAATACCCATTTTAATCGTGATATACCGAAAGATCGATTTACACCAAAGAAACGAATTACCCTCTATGTTCAACGTGCAGTACATCGAATTACACCTGGTGTTCATATTTATTACCTTGGTTTGTTGTTCATTTGCTATACATTGAATTATTGTTGACTGTAGATGGTGAAAACGAATATGTTTAAGCACTACTACAATCGTTTGGACTATTAAAATAGTTACATGGAATTTTATTTTTATTATAACATCGTTTGGACTATTAAAAAACTTAAAGGTATTGAACTGGAGTTTCATTCATTATGAAGATATCGAATGAATTCCATTTATTCGCTATGTTCATGACGATTACTTTTTTTCTACCTAAGGTTTCATTTGTTATATTCATACCGAATTGAGTGTAAGGTTTCGTCATGTATATAACGAATCAATGAATTTCAAATGAATGACTTAATTCATTACATTCATTCCGAAATTAATGACTTAATTCGTTAGATTCATTTCGAAATGACTGACTAAATTCGTTACATCCATGCCGAATGGATGAATAAGTTTCGTGATGTTTACCCCGAATTAACTATAAGTTTTCGTGATGTTTATGCCGAATTAACCACCACAGTTCGGCACCTTTCCCCCAAATGGAATCACTTATGTTGTTATCTTTGTTACTTATGTTTATGTTGAATAACTATCAAATGATACATAATTCCTTATGAATTAAAATATTATTATCTGTGACTTATATTTATAATCAACATATGATTGATTACCTATGATTTGTTACGAATTGACCTATGTTTATAACGAATGCAGGTCTAACATGGATAACCTAGTATCTTACTCTCGCAAGAATCGAAAGCCGTTGACTTCCTCGGAGAGGAAGCGTCCAGAAAATATCCATTCTCTGTCTACTACTATTGTCCCGGATGTGATGGAGGTGGATCCCCGAGTGGTGGAGATACATGAGGATGTTGCGATCGAGGTTGAGGACGAGGAGGTTATAGTTGAGGTTTAAGAATGCCGAGGTTGAGGAGGAGGTCAAGGTTGAGGAGGTCGAGGTTGATGGGGAGGTTAAGGTTGATGAGGAGGCCGATGAGGGTCATGAGGCGGCGAACAGGGATTCCAAGTCGGAGGATGTTTCTCCCCAACCGCCTGAAATCCCATTTAGCATTTTACACATGACCGTTGTAGCTTATAGCCAGAAGAAGAAGGTGCCTAAAGAAGGCACATCTACTCCGGCATACGGGGGCCCCCATCGATCTTAGCCTATTAAAACATTTCAAGCCTCATGTGGTGTACGGTATTTGGAATAGATCAGTGGTAATTTTATTTCCCTTCAATGTTAAATCATTAATGTTTTCTATTTTTCATTTCTTTCATAAACCTTAATAAATATTTTACTTATATTGTAGGTGGAGCGAGTGTCGTTATTGTGCATCAATCACTGGACTAAGATCCAGGAGTGGCAATTCAGTGATCTTTCTACAAGTGTATAAAAGAGGGTTCGAAGGGCCAAGCTGGGGGGGCTTGTCTCATCTAGCCACCGTTATTTAGATTACACCCTTATATCTGCGTTTGTCGAGAGGTGGCATCCGGAGACTAACACATTCCATATGCCCTTTGGGGAGATGACAATCACCCTCGACGATATATCGGCGATCTTGGGTGTTCCTCTCGTCAGATCGCCTTCGTATAAACCGCATCCCGTAGTTGAGGAGGAGGAGGAGGACATAGTGGTCCCGTCACTTGTGTACTTGGTGGTAGAGTTCTTAGGAGTGAGTAAGGGAGTTTCCTTGGATGAATGTGGTGAGCATGCAGCAGCCCATTTGAATTGGCTCACAGCGAATTTCAAGAAGAGTTTGTGTGATGCCAATGCATCGAGTGAAGACAAAGACTATTGCACCAGAGCCTACTAGCTCTACATTATCGGGTGCACAGTTTTCCCCGATAAGACAAAGAACAAGATTTTCTTGGTATACTTTCATGTTCTTAGAGACTTCAAGAAGGTGGGGAAACTAGCTGTAACACCCCGCACTTTTAGGGATATTTAATTTATATAAATGAGTATAATTTGGAGATTTGAGGAATCTCTCTAAGAAATAATTTTTGGAGTTTATGAGGGTAACATGATTTTCGATGGGTGTTTCACTTACTTTCAGGCTTAAGTAAATGAGTTGGACCATTTTAATTACATGTCGCAGTGGGTAAAGAGACAAAGGATAATATTTTAGTTAGAAAACCTATATGGAGATGTGTTGGGTTTAATTAGTGAATTGTGGTCAAGTACCCCGGATTGGATATTTCGAGTGTACGATTGGTTCCGGAATGGACGAGAAAGTCAGAATAGAGTATCCGAGAGTAGTGTTTGAATTCCAGGAATTTTTGGACTAATAGGGACTCGCAATTAAGTAAACGAGTCATTTATGAGTTTTAAAGGGGTAAACCCTTATTTCTCTCTATATAAGGCACTAGAGAGGGAAATAAAAAAAAATAAAAGAGAGAGAAGAGGAGAAAGGAATAGAGAAAAAGAGATTCCGACCAAACTCCGCGGGATTCGACTCGAGGTCGTCGAATTTTATCCTCGAGGCAAGTGTTTACTTGATTATTTCTTTCAAAGCATAAATATCATATTATAGTTGGTAGTAATAAACCGCAAAGATTTTCAGGATGGGTTTTTGGTGATCAAAATGGGTTTTTCGAAAGTTTAATGGATAAACCCCAAAAAATATCAAATTAGAGAAACTTAGGAATTAATTGAATTTAGTTGTTGATTCTTGGTTCTAGGATGATTAGAACCTATTTCCCTTGTGTATATATAGTTGGGTGTGGTTATATGTTGGTGGGAGAATAGATATAAAGCTTGGTGGGTTATTAATGGCCGAAATAGACTCGTTGGATAAGAAGCAGAGCCGGCTGCCCTGTTCGATCGATCGATCAGAATTTTTGAAAACTTTTGTTGGTTCAATTTATATGGGATAAACTTCAAAATTAAGGATTTCTAGCCTATTTATTTGAGGAAATAAATACATAACTAAGGAATAAATATTTATCCAATTGAGGGAATTAATGGGGGCTAAGAGGGTGCTATAATCGTGTGGCACTAAAAGTATATTTTCGAGGAAAATGAATAAATTTAGGAATTAGATATTTGGGGTACCCAAAAATAGAGTGGGGACCTCTAAATTATTATTTGAGCGAAATGTATACCTTGGGTTCGTGAAAAATGGAATCCTTGACTTATCTAATTTAAGGGTGTTTGGGGATGAATATTTCTTGGGATAGTTTTGGTGGGCAATTAGGCATATATAGTTGTGCGTATAGAGAACGTAATTATATTGATTATGGTTGAGTAAATCCTATGAGGCGACTAGGATGAATTTGGGATATAGGCTTAGGATGATTGAGCGGTTATCCGATACGTCTATTGACGACTGTTAGCATAGGTAATGCGATACCTATGAGACTCAAATAAGTTGGAAATATACTTATTTACTTAGTATGAATTGGTATAGTTGGAGAATTTATATAAATCCTTAAACGTGATTACGGTGCAAGTTATATATCAAGTGAGAGACTACTTTTGGGTTTAGTATTTTAAAGTGATGTGTGTATATATATATATATATATATATATATATATATATATATATATATATATATATATATATATATATATGTGTGTGTGTGTGTGTGTGTGTGTGTGTGTGTGTGTGTGTGTGTGTGTGTGTGTGAATAAAATATATTTATGTGAAGTATACCCCTCTAATGCTATCACGGGAAGTTGTGCGATGTGGGTTAGGCCCCTAGCTTGTGGAGCAGGGAACGTATAATCCCCAGGTCATAGCTTCCATTTTATATTGTGTGATTTTTATTAAGGGTGAGATGTAGTGGGTATGTTTCGTCTCATTTCCGAGGAGTAACTATGACCGCTTACCATACGTTGTGATTTGGTTTTTACCAAGTCGGTGTGAGAGTCCGACCATTGGTACCCAGGATGGTATGTGAGTGATTCCCTGGAGAATGATAGCAATGAGAGACTGCATCCTCGAGTTATAGCTCGGTGGGATGGTTTTTATACTTGTTGTGTATAGTATATTATTTGTATATGAGGATAATATATCATGTATCTTTATCTAGAGTAAAGAGATATATGAATAAGGGTTTATTCTCATTCCGGGAGATTTTATCCGGACTTAAATTGTGATTTGTATATTAAAGTGAGTATTATATGTATATATTTATATGAGTATATATCTACATTTTGTACTAAGGGCCTAAAGGATCTCGACGATCGACATTGCCAGGTTGTAGTGTATCAGAGGGGTTCCTTGTTTGGATTTTTCTTCGTGAGACACCCCACACACGAACGTAGCATAGTGTTGGAACTAGGGAGAAGTTTAGCCCTTAGTACTCGAGTTAATTAGGAATTTAGAATGGTTGGAACGAGTTTAGTTAGGCGGGATAGCTTAACTAGGTTATCTTTAGGGATAGGTTAGGTGTGCACTATTAGAAGAGAGGTGAGGGGTATCTCATGAGAGTGCGATACCAATTTAAATATGAGGTAAAATATATTTTTAAATATAGCATTTATGCACTTGCAAAATATTTTCACAACTCGAGCTCTGACCCGTTTATCTATTTTCCCTCTCTTTTTCTATATATATATATATATATATATATATATATATATATATATATATATATATATATATATATATATATATATACATATATACATATATATATAAAGAGAGATACATAGGTGTCCAGACACAGGGACGCCTAGATGATGATTCCGTCGAGTTAGACGTTTTCTGCAGCAGCTGTGGATGCATGCAGGTTTACTGAAACGCTTTTATCCTTGTAATATAGATAGGAGGTACTGTATAAACATTCGAGCTAATAACCCAACTACATTTATTTATTCTCTTACCACCTTTTATTGCGAAATTCGTTTAGGTTGTATTATTGTTAAACCGAGTGTTCGGTTATTTTATTTCATTTTCAATTTTATATGTAAACTATGTGGATATTTTATTTGAATGGTTTGTTTAAAAAGATTAGTTAAATAAAATTCTGACGCCGGCCTAATAGGTTATTAGTAATTAAATTGATTTTCGATAGTGATGCTAAGAATGAACCATATGAGACTCCTGTTTTAATTTGGTACATGATTGATCGCAGGTATTTTATTAGGCAGGGTGTCACAGATGGTATCAGAACATCAGGTTCTAGTGTCCTTAGTAATTTGTGCGGGCGTACTACGCTTTCAGCGTTGCTCTCGATTTGATATAGAGCCTTAGGATTAGGATTGTTGATTCCTCTTATGAGATTTCGTTCTCCTGCCATTTCATAAGATTATAGTACTCTTTTGTGTGCTCGTTCGAGATTCGTGTGCTAATCGATGAAGGACGACTACAGAAGGACATTGGAAGGGTAGCAGAAGGTAGGATGTATTTGGAGAGATTAGTTGAAGTCGGAGACTAGGACCACAGTAGAGGTCACTTTCCTTGTGTAATTTGTCAAGGATGGATGCAATAACTACTAAAGAATAGTAGTTATGAGGATCCAAGTATCGCTGCAGTAGAGAGTGGTGCTAAACTTGAATTACCCAGTGAAGTAAATTGGGAAAAATCTTTGAAAGGTCTTCGATAAGGACCATACCGTGAAGTTGAGTTATACGGAGTGAGTGTAACGTGATTCGACGGAAGTAGAAGGCTAGAAATCTTTGGCTTTAAAGCATTTTATGGAAAATACCCATATGTGAAAATTTGAGGAAAAAAAATTTCACTCGTGGGAGCAATATTGGAATGGTGGGAACGGTGGTCACCATATTCGGGGGAGCATGATGTTTTACTCGTAGAAGAATCTCACGGACGGTTTTAATCACAAATTCCTTTGGTTGATTAGGAAGGAAGAGAATGCAGTTTCTGATTATTCACATAAGGTTGGCCAGAGGCCGACAGTGAATAAAGAGTGATATGGAGAAGTGAACCTAGTACCGAAGTAAGGTAGGTACAATGGAGACAGAGTCCTTCAGTGGAATGATAGGCTCACTGGATAAGTGTTGATAACACTTGTGGAGAATTTATATCTATGGAACCCCATTTGTGGACTTCCACCCGAGGAATTCATTGAACCAGGGTTGTTGAGGACGGTAGCGGAGTTTCCTTTTAGCGGAGAAGTTAAGGGAACTATGAAGGCAATCATTAGTATCAAGGCTATAGAGTCCGTGATACTGATAACCTTAACCTGGTCAGGGTGGCCAGAGGTGGGGAAAGTTGCAACGAGGAATGTAGAACTATGCGCTTTTAACTTGCCCGGTAGGAGTTAAAGACCAAGAATAGGATGCCGAGGTGGGGCATCGATTAAAGTAGTTTTGTTTCGGTTAGGGCAAGTATATCATGTCCGGGAACCATTTGGAGTACCTAGGGAGATTGGCGAAGTTATTGTTATGAGTTTCACCTCGGAGGAACGAGGTATATTCTGTGTGAAAAGATTGAGTAACAGTATTTTATTAACCCTAGATTCATGTGTGATTCGAGTTTACTAGTAGTATCGATAACATTATATAGTATATATTAATGTGTTTTTTAGCGATAGCGGGGATCTATTTTCTTTCATTCACTGTGAAAAGCGGGTGTTACTATTTTGGGTTTATATCAGGTTTTTATGGCTAGTTTTGTATGTGTTATAAGAGTATGGTGTTATTATGAGTATAATATGTTCTTCGTTGATCGGAACGATAGAATGCTAATGATTACAAGACTATAGTGTCCGCGGTTCCAGGGTGGAACAGGTTGTTGTTTTGATATCTCACCTGGATACAGGTTGAGTTCACCTTTGTTATATGTATAGATGGAACTTTGGTGAGTAGATGTTTAATTATCATGATTCGAGTGCGTGGCGTCCTTATAGATATGATTTAAGGTATGCAGGGTTTATTCTTGAGCTGTGATTTTAAGATCATTATGGTTTGCGCTAAGGACTTAGTGCTAGTACGAGCGCTTGGTGGTGTGGCTCTTGGAAAGAAATAGGAGTTCAGACCACATTTTGTTGAAAGAGTGGATAGGGTTATCTCGGTTGCACATTAAAGCTAACGAACTTCCACAACTTACAAAGTTAAGTAGTAGTGTATTGTAGGGGTTCCTTGTTTGGATTTCACTTACGAGACGCTCCATGCATGTACCTTAACGACGTAGAAAGTGGAGAGATGTTATGAAAAGCAAGGATGTTAGTTCTGACGATAAGTCACATATTGTGAAGAAAACACTATAGACTGAGAGTCGTGTGATGATTGCATGCTTATGTAGATAGAAGTGTTATGGAAAAGGAACTGAAATGGTTCTCTCACCACAAGTATTTGGGTGAGGCAGGAGTTAGAGAAATTGATTTGAGGCTTATAGCCAGGCCTTAGGAAAAAAAGGCAAATTGAGAGGTATTGTGTTTTGGGTGTGACGTTCGTAATATATTAGAAGAGAGTGGGCGCCTCAATTAGTTAGACTTTCCATTTCGCCAAGGTGGAAGGATAGAGTGGTAGAGGTACATTAGTAGGCTAGCGAGGTATGAGTTAGAACGTCCTGCTGGGGATATAGTTAGAATAGTACTATTTTACGTATGTAGGAAATGCCTCGATCTTAGAATTATTGGGAAGTAAGGCCAGTAGAGCTAAGGGCGTAGATATAAGAAGATTGGTTGGTTAACCTTAAGAAGGATTGGATTTCCAACTATAGGAAGAATTGAATTTTGCGGATTAGGAAAACCCATGTGTGAGTATTACGCCAAGGAAATAAGGCCCATTGTTTAGAGAGAGTGTACGTGTCGGACGTTTACAATGGTTATGCATATAGGCACGGGCCATAAAAGTTGCATCGGCACCTTGGTAAGTTAATTTTATAGGCGTAGTATATAAAATGGAAGATTATACGGTGAGGCAGTCATAAATGGATTTGAATTGTGTTGAATTGAATGTCGTAAGAGGTACACGAAGATCCAATTGTATAGGTGCAATAAGAGTTAGCACACCTGAGATAAGTAAGAAGGTTGACGGGAATAGTCAAATCCTAGTGTAGTTTTTCCTTTTGAGGAAAATTTGAAATCGCGTAGTGAGCAAACGAACTCTTTGAGTAGAGCAACAAGCTTAGCCCCGTTTCCTATGGATGCGGTTATAGAAGCACTAGGTACGACGCGACGTTAGAGTCAACCTTACGACCAAGGTAGCATTATAGCACATAGGGATTTAGTTAAGCTTATAGTTAAACTAGTGCTTTAGAATATAAGCCTCAAGATAGGTGGGTACCAAGAAAGAGTATATGGTAGAATGCCATTGGATTAGTAACATTCCACTTTTATGTATTAGGATGTGGAGTGATTCGCGATGCTAGGTTGGTAGTACCGGTCATATCCGAATTTCGCGGGCGAAATTCCGTTATAAGGGGGGGAGAATGTAACACTCCGCACTTTTAGGGATATTTAATTTACATAAATGAGTATAATTTTGAGATTTGACGAATTTCTCTAAGAAATAATTTTAGGAGTTTATGAGGGTTATATGATTTCCTATGGGTGTTGCACTTACTTTCAGGATTAAGTAAATGAGTTGGACCATTTTAATTACATGTCGCAGTGGGTAAAGCGATAAAGGATAATATTTTAATTGGAAAACCCCTATGGAGATGTGTTGGGTTTAATTAGTGAATTGTGGTCAAGTAAGTCGGATGAATATTTTGAGTTTGCGGTTGGTTTCGGAATGGACGAGATAGTCATAATAGAGTATCCGGGAGTAGTGTTTGGATTCCGGGAATTTTTGGACTAATAGGGACTCGTAATTAAGTAAACGAGTCATTTTTGGGTTTTAAAGGGGTAAACCCTTATTTCTCTCTATATAAGGCACTAGAGAGGGAAAGAAAAGAGAGAGAAGATGAAGAGGAGAAATGAATAGAGAAAAGGAGATTCTGGCCAAACTCCACAGGATTCGACTCGAGGTCGTCGAATTTTATCCACGAGGCAAGTGTTTGCTTGCTTATTTCTTGCAAAGCATAAATCTCATATTATAGTTGGTAGTAATAAACCAAAAAGATTTTTGGGATGGGTTTTTGGTGATCAAAACGGGTTTTTCAGAAGTTTATGGAATAAACCCCAAAAAATATCAAATTGGAGAAACTTAGGAATTAATTGAATTTAGTTGTTGATTCTTGGTTGTATGATGATTAGAACCTATTTACCTTGTGTATATATAGTTGGGTGTGGTTGTATGTTGGTGGGAGAGTAGATATAAAGCTTGGTGGGGGTATTAATGGCCAAAATAGACTCGTTGGAGAAGAAGCAGAGCTGGCTACCCTCTTTGATTGATAGATCAATGGCCAAGGATCGATCAATTGATCCTACAGAATTTTTGGAAACTTTTATTGCTTCAATTTATATGGGATAAATTCCCAAATTAAGGATTTCAAGCCTATTTATTTGAGGAAATAACTACATAACTAAGGAATAAATGTTTATCCAATTGAGGGAATTTATGGGGGCTAAGAGGGTGCTATAATCGTGTGGCAATAAAAGTATATTTTCGAGGAAAATGAATAAATTGAGGAATTAGATATTTGGGGTACCCAAAAATAGAGTGGGGACCTCTAAATTATTATTTGAGCGAAATGTAGACCTTGGGTTCGTGGAAAATGGAATCCTCGACTTATCTAATTTAAGGGTGTTTGGGGATGAATATTTCTTAGGATAGTTTCGGTGGGCAATTAGGCATATATAATTGTGCGCGTAGTAAACGTAATTATATTGATAATGGTTTAGTAAATCCTACGAGGCGACTAAGATGAATTTGGGATATAGGCTTAGAATGATTGGGTAGTTATCCGATACATCTATTGACGATTGTTAGTATAGGTGATGTGATACCTATGAGACTCAAATAAGTTGGAAATATACTTATTTACTTAGTATGAATTGGTATAGTTGGAGAATTTATATAAATCCTTCAACGTGATTACGGTGCAAGTTATATATCAAGTGAGAGAATACTTTTGGGTTTAGTATTTTAAAGTGATGTAGAATATATATATATATATATCTATATATATATATATATGTGTGTGTGTGTGTGTGTGTGTGTGTGTGTGTGTGTGTGAATAATATATTGATGTGAAGCATACCCCCTCTAATGCTATCGTGGGAAGTTGCGCGATGTGGGTGAGGCCCCTGGCTTGAGGAGCAGGAGCGTATAGTCCCCAGGTCATAGCATCCAATTTTTATTGTGTGATTTTTATTAGGGGTGAGACGTTGTGGGTATGTTTCGTCTCATTTCGGGGGAGGAACTATGACCGCTTCCCATATGTTGTGATTTGATTTTTACCAAGTCGGTGTGAGAGTCCGACCGTTGGTACCCAGGATGGTATGTGAGTGATTCCCTGGAAGATGATAGCATTGAGAGACTGCATCCTCGAGTTATAGCTCGGTTGGATAGTTTTTATACTTGTTGTGTATAGTACATTATTTTTATATCAGGACAAGATATCATATATCTTTGTCTAGAGTAAAGAGATATATGAATACGGATTTATTCTCATTCCGGGAGATTTTATCCGGACTTAAATTATGATTTGTATATTAAAGTGAGTATTATATGTATATATTTATATGAGTATATATCTACGTTTTGTATTGAGGGCCTAAAGGATCTCGACGATCCACATTGCCAGGTTGCAGTGTATCGGGGGGGTTCCTTGTTTGGATTTCTCTTCGCGAGACACCCCACGCACGAACGTAGCGCAGTGTTGGGACTTGGGAGAAGTTTAGCCCTTAGTATTCAGGTTAATTAGGATTTTAGAATGATTGGAACAAGTTTAGTTAGGCGGGATAGCTTAACTAGGTTATCTTTAGGGATACTTTAGGTGTGCACTATTAGAAGAGAGGTGAGGGGTATCTCATGAGAGTGCGATATCAATTTAAATATGAGGTAAAACATATTTTTAAATATAGCATTTATGCACTTGCAAAATATTTTCACAACTTGGGCATTGACCCGTTTATCTGTTTTTCCTCTCTCTCTCTCTCTATATATATATATATAGGTGTCCAGACACAAGGACGCTTGGATGACGATTCATTCGAGTTAAACGTCTGCTGCAGCAGCTGTGGATGCATGCAGGTTTACTGTAGACGCTTCTATCCTTGTAATCTAGATAAGAGGTATTGTATAAACATTCGGGCTAATAACCCAACTATAGTTATTTATTCTCTTACCGCCTTTTATTGCGAAATTCGTTTGGGTTGTATTTTATTGAACCTAGTGTTCGGTTATTTTATTTTATTTTCAGTCTTATATATAAACTTTGTGGATGTTTTATTTGAATGGTTTATTTAAAAAGATTAGTTAAATAAAATTTTGACGCCAACCTAATAGGTTATTAGTAATTAAATTTTTTTCAACAGTGATGCTAAGAATGAACCATATGAGACTCCTATTTTAATTTGGTACACGATTGATCGCCCGGTATTTTATTAGGCGGGGTGTCACACTAGCATGGGGTATGGGAAAATGGGTGGTTGCCTCTCTCTCATACATGTAACCAATACCACATATTCATATTTTGTCTATTTATGTTTATCAATTTCCTGTTTTTTTTTCTAATAAATTCGTAATGTATGTGCTTTGCAGTCATGGATATATGAGCATTTTACAGGGGTTGGCGGATGCATTGATATGAAGTTTAATGAAACGAAGCTAAGGATCACACGTTGGTCATTGCAGTCCACTTCTCAGAAAAATGCATTTAGAAACTTAATCAATTTTCGGGAGCAATTGGATGATATGACTGTTGGTGATGTGAGTAAATTCAAATGTTTTTTGTGATGTTTTATATTTTCTGACATCAAATTATGTTTTTATATGACTGTTGGTAACGTTTTATTTGTAGGTCATTTGGGAACCCTATCGAGATTCTAGGGCTGCTTATCCCTTCCATGAAGCTTCGTGGTATAGCTGGATTATGATTTGTTTTGAGTTGGGGGAGCCTTATTACCCTAAAAGATGCCTTAGACAAATGAGATGGCTAAAAATCATACCGCGTGACCCAATGACACCCTTGAAGGACGATAGGGGAGACAAGGCGGCTCGATACAAAGTTAAATTCGATATGCAAAAATGGTACCAAGAAAACTAGCAAGAGCACCTCTTATCCGAGAAATCTAGGTATGTGCCCATATCTAGCCCCTGGGATTATAACAATGATTATATGGCTTGGTTCATTTCCAAATCCCATCCTAGAGTCCAAAATCCGAAGTTTCGCAGTGTGAAACAGCAGTAAACGTCGTTGGTAAGTTTTTTGTCTAAACTTCTTATGCTATTATATGTGATTATAATACTATTTTTTGGCTGATCTAATCCCATGGTGTTATTTACCGTTTCATAAGCGGAAGAGGTGTGTAAGGCTATGGACTTAATGAAGAACAATATTGATGATGGAATTGCAACTGATTCGGCCATATTAATTGCACGTGATGTGCAAGCATACGATATCCTAGCTGCGGCGATCGGGGTAGGCAGGCCGGTTGTCATTGAGGAGTGGGTGGCGAAGAAAAGAAAGACCAAAGCCAAGGGAAAAGATAAAGTAGTTGAGGGGTAAAATAGAAGTAAAAGAAAGAAATAAGTCAAATGCCTTTGAATTTTTGGGTTAAATTGCAATATATATTGTATGAACGCTTGGTTTAATGATAATATTTTTTGATGAATTTGCAATTAATTTGTTGGTTGTGGATTAATTTGTATAAACATCACTAATCGTTGGTTGTGTATTATTTGTTGTGTATTATTTTGAAACTCTCATCCTTAATTGTTTGTTGTGTATTATATCAATAATGAAAAAGCAAAACTAGAAAAACAAAAAAATTAAATCAACAATAATATTGAAAAAAATACAAAAGGTGTAATAATAAACTAAAAATTCCAGAAAATACCCAAAAACCTGTAAAAATAGAGACTAAGATCCATTCGACATCATTATAGTGAACGAATTATGGTTTAAGTTGGTTCGGTATATACATCCCTAACAGAATCCTATATGTATTGGTTCATGAGGTCCATTCGGCATAAACATAGCGAAACTAGCATTATAATTCGGCATGTTTATAGCGAACCAATCCTGAGTAAACTGGGTTCGGTTAAAGTTGGTTCGCTATATACATCCCTAATATATATGGATTGGCCCATGAGGTTCATTTGGCATAAACATAGCGAACCAGTCCTGGGTAAACTTTATTAATTAGTCTCATCAAAACAAAAATAATTAATCTAATCAAATCAAAACATTTCCACTTCATTAATTAATCTCAACAAATTATACAACTAAATTTGAACATCATACAACTTTGTTTCAATATCATATCATACAAGTTCGTTTCACACCATACAAAAACGTTTCATACACCAAACTAGTCGATATGGATAGGCTCGTCGTTGGTTGCTAAATCGTTTGGGAAGATTTTTCGGAACTCCGATACTTGTTGCGCATATTTATCAATCCATGATTTTGCTTCTCGCAATGAGCAACTATGCCAGTGACATGCTACCGGAGGAATTAGACAACCGTACTTCAACTTCAAAGCTACAAAGTGATTCCCGCATACATGAGCAATCTCTATGAACAAGGGATGCATGGTTCGTTCATATTTCATTGGTAGAAATGTGAGACACTATCTCTTCGAAATAAGGATGCACACGCACTTGTAAGTTTCCGCCAAAAGATAGCCGCACTCGTGCATGATCATCCATGACTTGGGCATATATGGACTAGAATAATCGTCCAATATATGTAAAACAGTGTTTTGGAAACTATTCACCAAAGCAATGTGTATAGAATTCGGTATTTGTCGTGACTTCTTCAATAAAGTTCGATCTCACCTGTCTCCATCCATCGGGGCCAAATCTGAGGCATTTAGAAACGCATCTAAACCCACAATTTCCGTCAGCTTCAACCTCAATGATATCTTCTACGCAATCTTTATAAAAAACAAGTATCTCATTGATATATTGTTTATATGTGAGGGAGTAGTTCGAGCACCATGGGGCTGGGCGGGTGAACTCCGTAAAATCAATTTTCTTCTTAGGCCTCTGAACCCCGGGGTGTTCATTTACTGTTGATTGCCTAGAAAGTTTGAAGCCCGAGGGATCCATTTTAGTTGACTTCTCATGCTTTTTCTCTTTAGCAGTTGGTTTTTGACCTCTCGGGGACCCTTGCAATGCTTTAGCACGGATGACTCAATTAACCTAGTGGTTGTGGGACACCCGATGTCCTACAGTTTTCGCAACATGACCCTTTGCTCATCGATAGTTGATCGTTCCCACCGTTGTTTAAAAAGTATCATTTCTGGCATGTAGTCAACTAAATGGTACCTCGCTAATTCGGGCACCATTGTTAATTTGCACCAATGTGCATCAACATCCCCCACAGTAATTACCTTCCCTCCATACAATAGAGGACCAATTCATGAGCGCATGGTAGATCATAGAAGTTGTGCCAAGTGTAGGCACGATTTATGTTGTCAATTTTATAAAATATCCCAAGTGCACGGGCTACTATAGAATAGCGAGTGTAAGTACGGGTCGAACCCACAAAGATTTGTCAATTCTAACTTTTAAAAGAATTGTAACTATCCAACTAGATCAAATGGGGTAGAGAATAATTATGAACTACACTAAATAAAAGCAATTACGATAAATGAGAGTAACACAAGATATTTGTAAACAATTAGGAAATAATTAGGATTCGAGGTCCATTTATCACCTAACTAATATTGCACACTAATTTAATGTTGTCATTGCCTTTTTATAACTCAAATTAAACCGACTCTCGCCGCTTTTAATTCGGAAAATATGACGGTTATGATCAAAATATTTTTAACGTCTCTAATAGACGGCTAAAATCCATATTCTCTTAGAAAATACAGGTTTTAAAATTCGCAAATGTATTTAAGCATGGACTATCAAAACAATCAAAGTGCAAGCATAATCCATCAAAAATTACTATTTTTAAATCTCAAAACTTGATTTGACAAAACAATCTTGAAGGTTCTAAAACACACTCTCGTGTCGCTTTAAAATGAATACCGAATCTTTAATAACAATGACAACATGTAGGGAATAAACAACAATAAAATTAACGTGACAATATTAGCTAACTATGATAAAATTCATTTTACTCCTAATATAAGAATCAAGCTACCATAATGAAAGAGAAATTACAAGAATGAGTAGAGATCTTCATTAATAAACCAAAGTTACAAATAGTTCTCTCACAACAATCTTCAATCCTCTAAAAAAATGATAAAAACTTGGCCCTCAAATTGATTACAATCACTCAAAGTTGATCCCTGAAATCCTTCCGGAAATTCCTCTCTAATTGTCTACAAAATTATGAGTCCAAGGGTCCTTTTTATAGGACAAGTGGTGAGATATTTGATTTGTGGTGGGACTCTTTTTGATTGGCCGAATGGTGTTGGTAGCTATCTCTCCACCTCTTTAATCTTTGGATCGTGATAAGGGACGGAATTTTTCCCCACTCGAAAACTCTTATCTTTTCTTGCTGAACACGCATGTCGAGTTTTATTCAAATCTGAGGATAAAAATTTTCGTGTAAAAATAGTATTTTTTTGAACGACCGTAAAAATCATCTTTTTCGCACCTTTTTTGAATTGATCATCAATTTGCACCAAATTTCATCATTATCTGTAAAAATTTCACCAGGCAACATTTTTCACAAATTAGCACAAGAGTATTATAAAGCTATCGAAGTGTCAATTTTTTACTTAAAATTGCCATTTTCAATATGAATTCAATCATTCTCGTATTTTTTCCTCTTTTTAATAAATTAGTCCTAAGAACTTATTAAATACATTAAAATGGAACTAACAAAGTATAAATTTGGGTATAAAATATACAAAATAATGCACTCATCAATTTAACATCCATGACAACGGTATTTCAAGTTTTCATCTCCTCAAGAATTAGGTCAATGGCATAATGAGAAACCCGACCTATGAGATCTGGCAAAACCGAAATTGTGTGAGTGCTTTAATTTTTGCAAAGAATCCTCAAACTCCCTCATGATCTCTGTCACTTGCAACTCAATTTAGTTGTTCATGCCGGCAAAAACCTTGTCAAAAGGAAGTGGAGAACTCTCCAAGTACCTCTTCAACTTACCATGTGCTCCTTCGCAACGATTAGTTCTTCGGTTGCCCCGATGCCTAACCATATTTTTCCACGCATGAACAAAGCTCTCCTTCAGATTGTACCATGTACAATCTATGTAATGAAGAGTGTTCGGGAACTCAAACCAATCACAGTGAAAAAGTGTCCACTCTTTGTTAAAATCACTCTCGGTGGGTGATTCAACGAAATGCATCCAATCCCTCATGAACTTATTTAATGTATCCTCATCTTTGATCTCTTTCCTAGCATAGAGCTCCACATTGCGATGAACGTGGAATGTGAAAACCATATTTCGTACTTCAGGGAACACAACTCGCAATGCATTCATGCACGCATACTCCCGATCTGTGATGAAAACTGTGGGACATGCAAACGGGTCGAATAGGGATTTCAAACGTCCCAACGCCCACCGATAGTTCTCCACCTTCTCCGTTGCTAAAAAGGCAAAGGAAATATTGAAAGTCCTACCGCATGATGTTATTCCAACCATTCGAAAAAAGGCATCTTGTATCGATTGGTCTTATATGTGCGGTCAACAATGACAATGGACGAAAAACACTTGGCTTGTTGGATTGAGTTTGGATGCGGCCAAAAAATGTCTTCCACCTCCATGGTAGACTCATTCGTTCTATACCAATACACGTAATATTTATCCCTAACCAACTTCATTAACTGTTGCATCGCCGTTCTACCCTCTCGTTTCGAGATCCTCAACTTCCCTTTGGCATTGTATATTATTTTCATGGTCGAAACATTACTAACATTACGACTTTTAATCGTCGTTAGAATGGAGGTCGACTTTACACCGCTCAAGGACTTCTCTTCAATAATTTTTTTCCCATCGAAGTAATTCGACCTGCATATGCATGTCCAACTAAGGTTTCCGGCAATGGGTGATTGTGAACTCCGCTAATGACACATAACATCCACTGTCCATTGTCCATCGGAATGCCCTTCAATAAAAATGGACAGTTGCACTTTCGAGTGGCTATGTCCCTCTTCCTACCTTCATTCCTAACATTCTTCCCGTGATGATCGCGGTACTCACCTCCCCTCTCACAACCAATGTGTAGACGTCCCTTACGCATTGCAGAAGATGCATCGGACTTGGTTATGACTATCACTGTTTTAACATACCGGGTTTGCTCTTGAGCCCAATCAACTAACTCTTTCCGGGTGGGAAATACGTGAGAATTAAGAATATAATGAATCAGTATAACCTAATTAAATATATAAAAATATTACATCAATAATAGACATTATAATACATGCTCCGTAGAGAACGCCGTACTAACATCTACTAACACCGCACCACCTTCCGCGATTTGGGGTATATCGATGTTCACTAAAGTCTGATAAAATAACAGCTCATTGAAATCCATGAAAGCATCCTACATAAGTAAAAATATTATTAATACTCGCAATCAATGAACTTGAATAACAATATTGAGAACAAGCTTGCAATGTACTTGATAACATAATCATAATGTATGTTTGAATTACATTGATAACATACACATAACATAATTATTAACAGTTTGAAGCACAACATGATACGATTTCATAACAAACTTAAAATGTAATTGAATTACATGTTATGTTTGAATTACAGTATGTCTTTGAATTACATTGGAACCAAACTTGGTACCAAACTTGAATTACATTATGTCTTTGAATTACATTGTCTTTGAATTCTATTCGGCATGAATATACCGATTATGTTTCATTAATTCAGGGTGATCCTAATGAATCATGTTCAACTATTTCGGGGTGATCATAACAAATGATGTAAACTGATTCGGGGCAATTATATCGAATATGTATATCAGGTTTGGCATGATTATAACGAATGAACCTACTTCGAACAAAAAAAATATAGAGTTGGTTTGGGAGGTTTATCCCGAATTTTTTCCATGAAATCGAGGCCCCGATCCCGAACCAACTATACGCTTGCTGTGTTGTTTCAATTTATAAACCCTTATGAAAAAATAAATATATAAGTAATGGGACCCAAAGTTTATCTCGGCAATGGGATTTGTAGAGTCGTCATTTATTTTTGAGGTGTTGTCATTGTCTAACGGTGGGATATCCATTAGTATTTGAATATTTAAATAATAAACCCTAGATATTTAATAATGTTCTTGAAGATGGTTGGTGGGGGGCAAAACTTTAATATGATGTGTGGGGACCAACACTTTATTAACACTACACCAAAATGGGTGATTTGTGAGTGTTGTTAGCAGTCACAAATGGCCTTTATAACTTCTATTTACCGTCATAATTTAGGGAGTGACAAGAAATATTGTAACTCTTAACAGCAATCACAATTTTTTATAACCGCTATGGGGTTATGACTGGTGACCCCAATTTATAACTATTGTTTGTAACTGTTGTCAGCAGTTACGAATATAATATTTGTAACTGTTGTTAGCAGTTATGAATCTAATATTTATAACTGCTAACAGCAGTTACGAATCTTATATTTGTAACTGCTATTAGCGGTTACAAAATTGACAGTAGTGACAAATTTGTGACTGCTATTAGTAGTTACAAAAGTTAAATTTGTTAAATTTGGTAAGAGCTATTACAAATATCTTTAGATTTTCACAAAATGATGAGAGTAGAATAAATATCATGAACATGTAACAAGTCTAAAAAATTTAACAACATTTCATTTATATTTCTGAAATTCCAAATATCCGATACACATAAAACTTGATTAAACTTAATGTAACATCAAACAACCCCTTCTTGGGCGCCAAGTATAAAATGAACATAGAATAAAAAATAAACTAAAAAAATAACGATACAACACTTCGATGACATGAAATGTCATGAACATGTAACAAATATTCTAAACCTAAACCAAGGGTCACCACGCGGTGGATACGCTTCGTGAAGTCGTATATCAACCATGGGGGGTATTGATGCAGTGACATCATCTCTCTCGTGTACTAAGAGTACGCCTGCTGAGCAAGTTCAATGGACTCAAATTTTTTGAATACGGCACCTCGGTATTTCTTGTGTTGCTTGCCACGAAGTGTAAACACCTGGATTTTGGCCTTTGAGTACAATGTATGTCAGGTATGCCATGTGTATGCCTACAAAGAATAAAATGTAACTATGTTAGTTACAATAAAGAAGGTGGGGCACAATGTTATTTTCATAATACATGCAAGGGGAAAAGTAAAATGTCAATTTTTTATATGGAGCAGGTGCCTCATATTTGCCAAATAGCGATATAAACAGAATGAGTATTTGGTTCCATACCATATGAATAATCATGAACCGTGCCTCCACCTAATTTTGCAAGAAGTAAAAAAAAATAGTAGTAAGAATGAGAGACTCACTAAGCAAATATGAACACAATAGAAAGAGAATCCAGTTATATCAATGTTCTAAAGTGAGAATTAAGGGAAGATAAATTGTCTAATAATCTAATCAACCTGTGTCAAATTTTGGAGTAATATACACAATCACAATTTTCTGAATTTTACATAGGCTCCATAACAGTTTGAAAATATCGAAAAAACATAATCATTGAGCTATTTCAATAGTATTGCAAACATATCATGTCCATTAATTTATCCTTTTGCATTGAATAACAAATATTTTGCAAGAAACTGTCGAAACATACCCTTAGGATTATTCAGGTGGGACACCCCAAGATTTCAAAAAGGATATGGCTGTAATACCCCGCATTTTTATCGATATTTATTTATGGGATTAATTGAATTAAATGTGAATTAATTGAGAATTAATCCGGATAAAATATTAACGAGATGTGAGTTAGTATTTGATTATAATGTGTATATATGGCAATATACGAATATTGAAACTATTGAAATTGTCGCGAGATTGAAATACGGCAATTTGAGAAATTTTGTTGAGACGCGTGTGACAGTCGCGTCAGGAAAGTAATTATTTAATTAAAACGTGAATTTTATTTCTATTAATCGTATGGTCATTTTGAGTGCACCAACGTGTCCGGAAGGGTCGAAATAGTCAGAAATCACTAGCCAGGGGTAAAGTTTGGGTCCCGGGGAATTATTGGGCCATACCGGTAACTAAAAAGGGCATTTTGGTAATTTCGAAAATTTGGGAATTAAAACCCACGAAAATTAGAAATAAAAATCTGACTTATTCTTTATCCACTAAACCCACTAACTACACTAAGGGAATTAATGGGCTACGGGAGAAGTTAAGAAATAGTTCTAACTTGCCAAAAACCAACCCCCACCTCCATTGTCATCATCCTTAGAGAAGAACTTGTTGAGAGAGAGAGAGAGAGAAGAGAATTCTGCAGAGAGAGAGAGAGAGAACAACTTAGCCTTCAAGATTCAACATCAAATTCGGAGAAAGATTAGAGGCAAGTGGTTTAATTATAATTGATTCAATGCTATGCTTTTCCATGTTTAGGATAATCATCAAATTTATCTTGGAAGATTGATTAGACCCATGAATTTGAGGATTAAAACTATGAACTATGTTAGGAATTGCATGTAGAAACATTCTGGATGAATTATGCATTCAAAACATAACCATTGATGATCTAAAAATGGATTTTAGAAGAAGTTTATTAATGTTCTTGAAAGAAATAGAAAACTGGAATTCTTGATGAAGTTTTGATCCAAACAAAGCCCTAGAATGATGAATTATTGGTTTTAGAACGTTAATACTGTTTTAGGATGGTTGTATGATGATATTATAACGTTATCTTAGAGTTTCATGCTTGTTAATGGTGTTTTGGGATGATTTGAAAACTGCAAAACGAAGCAGTCCGTAGCCTACCTGGTGCGTTCGATCGATCGACATTCATCAGTCGATCGATCGACCACCATCGATCAATCGAAGGTCAAGGTCGATCGATCGACCTTCCCAGAAAGAGTAAAATTTCCCCTAGTTAAATTTTAATGATGTTAACGCTTGGAAAATATTATTGGAGACCTTATGAATACCCTTAGACTTAAGGAAGACCAGTAGGTATGGTTATAAAGTTTGGACCTTAATTAGAATTTAATTTGAGGAATTATTCTAAAAGCTAATGAAGCTCGATGAGTGAGATAATATTAGGGTTAAAAGAGTAATTTTGAATAAATTGATGAATTGAGGTTTGGGGCAGAAGTAAGGACCTTAAGAATAATGATGTAATATGTGGGAATAATAGGAAACTTAATAACTCCTTTGAGATAGGTTTTAAGTATAAGAATCTATGACGTGAGATGTGTCGACAGTCTACATTATATATTATCGGAAGACTAAAAATGTATACAATTGGAATAATGGTATAAGGATGTAGAAAATACCTTTATTAATATTGAGATATCTAAGATGTGTGCATGCTTAGTATATGATCTTATGTGTATGACATACCTACCATACTTGCTATCACAGGAGGTTTACGTTCTCTTAGGGCCTTCTAATCCTTGTGTGCCCGAATTTAGTTTGGTACCTAGAGAACATAGTTCAAGGGAATGACTTAATTGTGAGTTATTAAGCCAACTGACTATGGAGCGTAGGTATGTACGTGACCATGGATATGTTGAATTATGTTCGCCTCCATTTTTGGTGTGTGGTGTTTATTCTAACAATTCCTGAGAGATTCGGAATTTGTAATCCTTATGTAAGTGATGTACCGGGATGGATAGCAGAGTATGTGTGCACCGCAGCTTAGCCTCGGGGTGCTTATATTGTATATTTATGCTGTGAATAATATACGGTTGAATGAAAAGGAATTGTGATGTTTATTTATGAGAATCATTTATAGTAACTCCATGAGAAGATAAATAAGGGGATAACCTCCAGTAAACGGTAATGCTAACAATTGAGAATCCGAGTTCAAGTAAAGCTATATATTTAAGTAATAACATTGGGAGTTCATATTGTGAATCGAGTAGTTGGGTTAGAACTTATGATGGTTTAGTTAGATAAATAAAACATGAATGGGTACAGGAACGTTAGGAGTGCACAGTTAGACGAGAGGTGAGTATATCATGTGAGAGCACGTCCTAACATGTATCTTGCATTCATTGTTTTAATTGTTATTAAAGCACTTGTTGTTTTTAAAATACTCTCCACATTCGGGCTCTGACCCGTTTGCTTTCAAATCTATCTTTTTGTAAAAACCATTTTTAGGTGCCCAGCCACAAGGACACCATGCATAGTATTTCCAGTCAGGTGACGAGCTGTAGCTGTTGTGAAAGTTACAGGGCGTTGCTAGTAGACACTTCATTTGCCTCGACTCTATATTCAGATTTCATCAGTTGTAGGGCATGTCGCCCATTTCTTTTAGAGACATTTCATTTTATATTTCAGTTATTCAGACTTTGGTTTGTAATTAATTCAGGATGCAGACTTGTTTTATTTCTTTTCATATTGGGATTGTTGTGAGGAGTATTTCCTCTAGACTCATATTTAATTGTTGATTCATTATAGTTGGAATTTATCGTGAATGGTTGTGTTACATTTCCATATTTCATTTATTGCATGTTAATCAGATTTAATTTAAAATTTGACAACTCACTTTTTAAATACTAGGTGGTTAGTAATCATTAAAATGTTTTTGACAGTGATGCTATTAACTGAACCAACTTGGCATTTTGTATTAATTTTAATAAAGGAGTAGTTATCCGGTATTTAATTAGTCGGGGTGTCACAGGTGGTATCAGAGTATCAGGTTCTAGTGTCCTTTAGGATCTATACGGCTTATTATGTTTCCGCTGAGCTTTCTTTGATATAGAGCCCTATATTTTAGGACTGTTGTATTCTTCTATGTATGCTTCGCTCTTCAGCTATTTTAAGTTTATAACTGCGAACTTATAAACTTTATTCTCATTTCAGATGCCTCCACGACGTGCGCAGGGAGTTCCTAGGGATGCACAGCCCGAGCCACAGCCACCTCCAGTACAGGGCACCATGAATGCTGCCGAGGTTGCAGCCATTGTAGCCCAAGCGGTAAACGCCGCTCTCGCTGTTGTACAGCAGGCACCACCCCGGGCGCCGGTAGCCGCGCCAGTTCAGGCATATGCATTACCGTCTTCTTGGGAACGAGTTCGAGATGCTTTTCAGAAAGCACACCCTCCGGAGTTCGCAGGTAGCTCCGATGTTGTGGTATCTAGTCATTGGAGGAAGAATATTCAGAGGCACTTGAGGATGTATGATTTCACCGATGTACAGAGGCAGATACTAGCTACTTTCAAGCTAGTGGGAGCTGCATTGCAGTGGTGGGAGTCTATTACCACCGCAGTGGAGAGAGATACTCTCACTATACAGGAGTTCTGGGTGCGGTTCGACCGCAAATATTTTTCGTCAGCTGTTCACACGGAAATGAGGAGGAAGTTGATGAGCCTTAGACAGGAGGGTAAGACTGTGGCCGAGTATGAGGCCGAATTCACAAATTTGCTGAACATTGTACCGGATGAGATACCGACGGAAGAGAAGAAGATTCAGAAATTCATAGATGGATTGACTTGGAGGATCCGTCAGCATTTATTGGGGAACCTATTGTTGACCACTTATTCTGACGTGGTTAACGCTGCATTGCTCTATTGCCAGGACCACCGCTTTCACTTGACAAAGGGGAAGCGATCAGGAGAGTCCAGCCATCAGGGCATGACAGGGGGAAATGGTGCCAGCGGGGCACAATCAGCTCAGGGTCAGTACAGGTAGTGTGATCAGGGTTCCCAGCAGGGGGATCATAAGAGATTTCGATCAGGGGGTTTCAAGAACAGTCAAGGAGGATTCCGGAATGGCCAGCAGGGTCATAACGGCCATCAGGGCCAGCAGGGTCAAAATGGTCAACAACAGCAGTTTCACCAGGGCCACCAAGGCTAGGGCAGAAATGGTAACGGCCACCAGGGCCGAGGGCAGCAGGGACAGCGAGGGGGAAACTTCCAGGGGAAGTGTTTCATTTGTGGTAAGATTGGCCACAAAACGTCAGGATTGTCCTGATAAGGGCAGGGCCCCACAGCAGCAGCAGCAAGGTGCTCGACACGAGCCACAGAGGCCTATGTTTCCCGCCGCCCTCCCAGCACCACCGCAGATGGCAGCATTACCACCCATTCCAGCGGTCCCAGTTCAGCAGGGACAGCTTTAGTATGGGAGAGTGTATCAGCATCAGCAGGCCGCAGCCCCACAGAATCCGCCAGCTATTGAGGGTATGTTCTCTATTCAGGGGACTCTGGGGCGCATTTTATTTGACACGGGGGCTACACACTGTTTTATTGCTATGAGATTTGCACGCACCTTTGGGTTGTTAGACACCGCATAGAGCACCGCTACTTATGTAGACTCACCGTTGAGTAGGGGTTCCATGATTTCTCTTATGTGTAGAGGTGTGGGTATAGAGATTGGGAGGTTTACTTTACCCGCCGATATGTTAGTGTTAGAGATGACCGAGTATGATGCCATTATTGGTATGGATTGGCTAGTAGCGTACCGAGCCATGATTGACTGTTTTAGTAGGAGTATTATCTTTGCCATTCCCGGGAAGGAGATGTTTTTAGTGGCGATGCCTCGTCCTGAGGGAGGATCGTCCACTCATTTGTACTACATAGAGGAGGAGATACCACTTGATTCGATTCCGGTTGTTCGAGAGTTTACCGATGTATTTCAGGATATACCTGGATTACCTCCGAGTAGAGAGATAGATTTCGTGATTGATTTGACGTCGGACACTCGGCCTATTGCCCGCGCACCGTACCGTATGGCTCCAGCTGAGATGAGAGAGTTACGGGATCAGATTGAGCAGTTGTTGGGTCAGGGGTTCATCCGGAGGAGTACTTCGCCGTGGGGTGCCCCTGTGTTGTTCGTTAAGAAGAGGGATGGATCGTTGAGGTTATGTGTGGATTACCGGGAGTTGAATAAGGTCACGATACGGAATAAGTATCCGTTGCCCCGAATCGATGACTTATTCGACCAGTTGAGAGGAGCTTCTTTCTTCTCGAAGATTGATTTGTGATCTGGTTACCATCAGTTGCGTATCAGGGAGGAGGACGTCTCGAAGACTGCTTTCTTAACGAGATATGGTTCCTACGAGTTTCGGGTTATGCCTTTTGGTTTGACCAACGCTCCATCCGTGTTTATGGACTTGATGAATAGGGTGTTCAGAGAGTTCCTAGATCAGTTCGTCATTGTCTTCATTGATGATATTCTGGTTTACTCCCAGACAGAGGAGGAGCACGCCGAGCATTTGAGGCAGGTTTTGCAGACGCTACGTCAGAACGAGCTGTATGCAAAGTATGAGAAGTGCGGGTTTTGGCTGAAAGAGGTTCAGTTTTGGGGGCATATTATTTCCGACCGGGGGATATCTGTTGATTCGGGGAAGGTATCCGCGGTGAGGGAGTGGGGACAACCCACGACACCGACTGAGATCCGTAGTTTCTTGGGCTTAGTAGGATACTACAGGAGGTTTATTTGGGGTTTCTCCAAGATAGCGGGTCCCATGACACATCTGACTCGTAAAGGTGTGCCGTTCATTTGGAGTGATGCCTGTCAGTTAGCATTCGATGAGTTGAAGAACAAGTTAACCTCATCACCTGTGTTAGCATTGCCGAGACCAGGAGTTGAGTATCTTGTTTACACCGATGCGTCCTTACAAGGACTTGGAGGTGTACTGCAGCAGGAGAGTCAGGCCATAGCTTATGCTTCCCGTAAGCTTAAGCCTCACGAGAAGAATTACCCTACCCATGACTTGGAGTTAGCGGCAGTGGTATTTGCCCTTCAGATTTGGAGACATTATCTTTCGGGGGAGAAGTTTCGATTATTCACAGACCACAAGTCCCTACAGTACCTATTCACGCAGAAGGGGCTGAATATGAGGCAGCGAAGGTGGCATGAGTTTGTGAAGGACTATCAGTTTGATATCCAATATCACCCGGGGAAGGCTAACGTGGTAGCAGACGCGTTGAGCCGTAGGCCAGTAGATGAGGTGGCAGGGGTGTGGAAGGCAAAGTGGAAGGAGTTGGGACACCAGGATGCAGTGGCCCGATCATTCATGTCAGTGATGACTGTTACACCGCTGATTGTCATGAAAGTAGTAAAGGCACAAGCAGATGACTCATTCTGTCAGGAGCAGATAGTTCGATTATTAACAGAGGGAGCCGAGTACTATACCGTTAGCTCAGACGGGGGATTACGCTTCAATGGGAGATTGGTAGTTCTGAAAGGGGAGGAATTGCGACACGAAGTGATGGCAGAGTCGCACGGCTCACGGTTCGCGGTACATTCCGGTGGGGACAAAATGTACCAAGACATGAGACGACAGTATTGGTGGAGCGGGATGAAGAGAGATATTGCCGTGTTTGTTTCTAAATGTGCCACTTGTCATCTGGTAAAAGTGGACCATCAGAGACCGGCAGGACTTCTACAGCCATTAGAGGTTCCGATGTGGATGTGGGAGAGCATATCCATGGACTTTATCACGGGGTTGCCTACGTCACAGAGAGATCACGACTCCATTTGGGTAATTGTGGACAGGTTGACCATAGTCGCTCATTTTCTACCCGTAAGGACAGACTACACTACGGGACAGTATGCCCAGCTCTTTATTGCAGAGATAGTGAGACTTCACGGTGTGTCCCTAAATATCGTGTCCGACCGAGACAAGATATTTATTTCACGGTTTTGGGAAAGTTTTCAGGAGGCCATGGGCACGAAATTGCGGTTGAGTACGGCTTATCATCCGCAGATCGATGGGCAAACCGAGCGTACAAATCAGATGTTGGAAGACATGCTGCGGATGTGCATCATTGACTTCGGGGGTGGATGGGAGCAGTATCTTCCACTGGTGGAGTTTGCTTACAACAACTCCTACCAGTTCACCATTGGTATGGCTCCATTTGAGGCGTTGTACGGTAGACCTTGTCGTTCCCCAGCATGTTGGTTGGAGGTGGGGGACAACAAACTACTTGGGCCGGAAGTGATTCAGGATACTTCGGCGAGGATAGAATTGATACGGAGTCGCATTCAGGTAGCTCAGGATCGGCAGAAGAGCTATGCTGATGCGAAGAGGTTCTTCAGAGAGTTCCAAGTGGGGGACCAGGTTTTACTCAGAGTATCTCCTATGAAGGGGATTATGCGATTTGGGAAGAAGGGAAAGTTGGCACCGAGATATGTGGAACCATTTCCTATCATCGAGCGGATTGGGTCTGTTGCGTATAGACTTGGGTTACCGGAGCATTTGCATCGGATTCATGATGTGTTTCATATTTCCTCGCTAAGGAAATATCTTAGAGATGATTTGGCTCATTCTCACATTGCTTTGGAGGACATCGATCTCCAGCCCGATAGCTCCTACGAGGAGGGGCCGATTGCTATTTTGGACCGAAGTGAGCGGAAACTGCGGTCAAAGATAGTCCCGTTAGTGCGTGTTCAGTGGCGACATCATAATATCGAGGAGTCCACATGGGAGCGCGAGGATGAGATGCGCGAACGTTACCCAGAGTTGTTTTTACCAGGTACTTTTAGTTCCGAATTTCGGGACGAAATTATGTTATTAGGGGGGGAGTATGTAATACCCCGCATTTTTATCGATATTTATTTATGGGATTAATTGAATTAAATGTGAATTAATTGAGAATTAATTCAGATAAAATATTAACGAGATGTGAGTTAGTATTTGATTATAATTTGTATATATGGCAATATACGAATATTGAAACTATTGAAATTGTCGCGAGATTGAAATACGGCAATTTGGGAAATTTTGTTGAGACACGTGTGACAGTCGCGTCAGGAAAGTAATTATTTAATTAAAACGTGAATTTTATTTCTATTAACCGTATGGTCATTTTGAGTGCACCAACGTGTCCGGAAGGGTCGAAATAGTCAGAAAATACTAGCCGGGGGTTAAGTTTGGGTCCCGGGGCATTATTGGGCCATACCGGTAACTAAAAAGGGCATTTTGGTAATTTCGGAAATTTGGGAATTAAAACCCACGAAAATTAGAAATAAAAATCTAACTTATTCTTTATCCACTAAACCCACTAACTACACTAAGGGACTTAATGGGCTACGGGAGAAGTTAAGAAATAGTTCTAACTTGCCAAAAACCAACCCCCACCTCCATTGTCATCATCCTTAGAGAAGAACTTGTTGAGAGAGAGAGAGAAGAGAATTCCGCAGAGAGAGAGAGAGAGAGAACAACTCAGCCTTCAAGATTCAACATCAAATTCAGAGAAAGATTAGAGGCAAGTGGTTTAATTATAATTGATTCAATGCTATGCTTTTCCATGTTTAGGACAATCATCAAATTTATCTTTGAAGATTGATTAGACCCATGAATTTGAGGATTAAAACTATGAACTATGTTAGGAATTGCATGTAGAAACATTCTGGACGAATTATGCATTCAAAACATAACCATTGATGATCTAAAAACGGATTTTAGAAGAAGTTTATTAATGTTCTTGAAAGAAATAGAAAACTGGAATTCTTGATGAAGTTTTGATCCAAACAAAGCCCTTGAATGATGAATTATTGGTTTTAGAACGTTAACACTGTTGTAGGATGGTTGTATGATGATATTATAACGTTATCTTAGAGTTTCATGCTTGTTAATGGTGTTTTGGGATGATTTGAAAACTACAAAACGAAGCAGTCCGTAGCCTACCTGGTGCGTTCGATCGATCGACATTCATCAGTCGATCGATCGACCACCATCGATCAATCTAAGGTCAAGGTCGATCGATCGACCTTCCCAGAAAGAGTAAAATTTCCCATAGTTAAATTTTAATGATGTTAACCCTTGGAAAATATTATTGGAGACCTTATGAATACCCTTAGACTTAAGGAAGACCAGTAGGTATGGTTATAAAGTTTGGACCTTAATTAGAATTTAATTTAAGGAATTATTCTAAAAGCTAATGAAGCTCGATGAGTGAGATAATATTAGGGTTAAAAGAGTAAACATACTAAGACCTGATCCGTGGATTCCTCTCATTAGTCAGTTTTAGTAGAGTCGAGTAAGGTGAAGGTTTAAACACACTTTGGTTGTCGGTTAATTCAATGTGTTTCAAATTCTGCTAGCCAAAAATTTCTGACTCACAGTAAAAAAGAACTGAATTGTATTTGTCTTACACACTCGCAACCATAGACTTCTTCGCATGACTAGCATCAACCTGAGCAGTGGTACTACTCCCACTGAAACTATCCTCGGTAGAGCTGGTAGAGAATATTTAAAACTTTTAAGTAAAACTCAAGTAGTCAATAGTGATGCTAGGCATGCTTAAAATAACAAAACTTATAAAATCCAAGATATTTGGAAGCATCCAAAGTTATTGGAGGTGCTACCTACTAGGTGTTTGATCGGAATAACCTGATCTGCTTACCCGGTCTTCAGAAAGTTTGATCGGAGTAGGAGGCTGATCAGCATCAGGTAGCTTGTCCAAATTGAGCTTCTGAATTGATGTGTGTAGAGTGCGACTGTGTGATAATTGATTTAAATTAAATTCGCAAGTTTCCAAGTTAGGTGCGTGTGTCAACCCATAAATAAATAAAGCATGTGACAAAAAATATGCCGAGACACAGATTTCAGGAAAAAAAAACATTTCGGGTAAAACCTTTATTTCACTATGAATATATAAATCTCAACTTACAATTACATAGAGAAATCTGCAATGGATCAACACGCAGCCAACCCACAAAGACAAGCGGTCTTGAACTCAGCAAGAGAATACACGCAGCACCCTCCAAGGACTCGCAACCCAAACAACAAAGGAAGAACCGCAGCTATCCTCAATGACACGTAGCCATAACACTTTATAGAGACTCCCCCAGCAATGACACGCAGCCCTCGGTTGCAAAGATCTCCCCACAAAGGTTGAACAACAGCAAAGCTTGTGTTCTAGGGTTCCAAAAGATTCACAAAAGTAATTGGGATTTTTGTGTGTGAATCAAAAAGATGTTTGGCACATCAAAAATCGAAGTCTTGTTGTGTTTGAACTCTTAGAAACGTTTTCTCAAAGACTTGAAAAATACACCACCGAAATGGGTATATATATAGGAATATTGAGTTGGTGGGTAAACATCACACGGAACTGTTCAAATTTATCCCAGGCGGACCGGTCTGGTATGGAGGCGGATCGGTCCGACCTCAGATCGGTCCGACCTCAGATCGGTTCGTTTTCCGAATAGGCTTCTTCGGTTTGCAATCGGTCCGTGGTATACTGGTGCAAAGAGGATGGGTTCGGTAGGTAGGCGGACCGGTCCGGGGGCTAATCGGTTCGTTTTCCAAATGGGCGGACCGGTCCGGTTACCCAGAAATTAAAAAATATTTTAAAAGCCTCTTTTTGCTTGAAAAAACTTACTTCTTATTTTTATAAAAAACATTTCATAAAAATTTCCCAATACTAAGTATGAAACTTTAAGGGACTTAAAAACAAAACTTTACCTTGTTCATTCTCGCAGAGGCTATGATGTTGAAGACGCTTTGATATTCGGATCCGCTGATGTACGTGCCATCTTGAATTTCTTCAACGGTGTAACGACGTACGACATACAAATTGATAATGGACAAAAATGTCCTTACATTGTGTTTGGAAGCCATGAATGGAATTCAGAATCTCCATCATGAGATGTTGAATCTTTAAATTTCGAGGACGTTTTTCGAATTTCAGCAGGAGTCTTGGGTAAAGTACCACAAGCTTTGAGGAATTTAGCCCGCGGAATAAAATTGATCCAATCCATGAGTAATGAAATTTAAATAAACACGAACTAATCCACATAAGTAACTTAACAATTCTAAATGGTCATAAGACGAAAGAAGTTACAATTAGACAGCAAACCACTAAAGAATGGGTGAAAAAGACATTCAAGAAAGTCCAAGAAACCAATCAACCAATTACAAAAAACTACACTTCTAAACCTTTGCCTCACAATGAAGATCAAGATAACAACAATTATATAAGAATCTATAAGAATTCCAAGTCCAAGCCCAAGTTATATAAACAGTAGTTATATAAAAATTAACCAATTCCAAGTCCAAGGGTTGTTGTATAAGAATCTATATAGTTTTATACTAATCCTATGCAGATCAAACAAGATAAAAATAAAATAAGAGAAATCAGTTTTGCATTATCTATCAGATAGAAACATAAGAAGAAAATAATTGTGTTCAATCCCATGTTTAGTCCTCGAAAATACTAATATACTTTTACATATCTTTGTCAACTCAGACACTCACTACATAACTGTATCTTTAGCGTCCTTAGTTATCTTTGCGTTGGCGAGTACAACATTTTTCATGATTTGTATTGTTATTGTTAAATTATGATATCAGTAAACACAACCCTATTCATATATGATACATAGTACTTTTTATCGTAGTCGTGACGATCAAATTAAAGTAATGCGAAATTAGAATTGAAATCAATATAATTATTGAAAATAAACTTGCATAAGGAATTATTTTCCTACAACAAATGTGGCAATTCTACTACATTGTTAGACATAACATGGATATTCAAATATATTTTCTTACTAATTCTTTGACAAAGGTATTACCAAATGATCAAAAAACATGTTGCACACTTATTTGTTATTTCGTTGTTTTCAAAATTTTCAATTCCTGTCCATCACATCTGATTGGGCTTTCGACAATTTGTCTATTGAGGTGTGGTTTTGCCGATTTCACTGAACGTGAAGGAAATAATGACAGCAGCTAAGATGTTTGTGATGGTGTAATCGAGGTAAGTGTGCTGAGGAAGATGTCTGCGTCTTTTAGGAGAGTCAAAATAGTAAGCCATGTGCCCAAGAAGAGCGGAGCTAGCAGCATGCATACTATAGCACCTCCTTTGCTCTCCACCAAATACATCTTCAACCTACTCCAGATTCTTAAGCCTCGTATTGTAGAGTGGAATAGATATTGGAAAAAAACTTAAGTTGTTTATCAAACAGAGGCAAGCGTGATGAGAAATTCTGAGATGTGTTGAAGATTGGATTTTGGTTTGCGTTATGCCTCTTGCAAATTAGTTATCAGTTATCGTTATTACCCCATACTGTCAGGGGAGAAGCTAGGTTGCGACAAAGGGGGGCCATGGCCCCCACCAACATTTTGAAGAAAAACAGCCCATATATGATATATATTATGTCCCCCTTTATATGACAGCCCATAAATTATATCTCTGATAAAATAACCCATGAATTCTAATAAAACAGCCCATAAATTATGATTAAAACGCAAGCCCAAAAAGAGGACAGCCCAAAACTTTCCCAAGCAATATGAGAGCCCAAAACTTTCCCAAGCCCATATATTTAACTAACCTTTAAAGTTTTAACCTAACCTTTATGCAATACCATTCAGCACAACACAAAATAAAGCTGCCGAAATAGAGAATTTTTACTCTTTGAAAGAGGTATCTCTCTCTCCCAACCGTCTTTACTCTTTATTAGTTAATTTTATTCATGTTATGTTATAATGTTAATTAATTTTATTCCGAAATAATGATATAATGTTAATTAGTTTTATTCCGAAATAATGTTATAATATTAATTAATTTTAGTTAGTTAATTAATTCTGACATAATGTTAGTTAATTTTATTCATTGTAATTGTTAATTTTTATATGATATTGTAGTGTTCAATTAATATATGATAATTAACTTTTTTAGGAAAAATGGCAAATTCCAATTGTTATTTTTGTGCTGTAGAAACAGGGGAAATCAAAGACTCTTAATTCATTTTTCAAGAGAAAATATGCTGAAAGTGAAAATGTCGCCAAGTCTCCGGTTTCCCCCGAGTCTAATGTTCAAAAAATGTGTTTTATATGTGGTGCAACTATTATATTTTGATGGTGAATATATAAGACATTGTTGAAAAAAATGCTTATGGTTAATATATTTTTAGTGCTAAAATATTGCATAAAAGTGTAAATAACCCTAAAAAAAATCGCCTCGGCGCCTCCCGCCCCTGAAACTGGTAGATTATGGCCCCCTACAAAATAAATTCCTGGCTTCGCCCCTGCATACTGTTATCTTGGATCAACTAGATGATGTCACCTTTATATTAATACTCTTGAGAATATACAGTGTATATTCCAACTGTAATATGCATATCACAGTGTATAATGCAGATTACCCTGTAATATGCATACTACATTGCATATTTTATCTGTAATATTATAGTGTATACATTCAATTTTAAAAACATTCCATTATCACGTATGCGCATTATAGATGAAGTGTAAATTCTCCTGAAGCGTAAATATTGGCAATTTACAAATCAATGATTATAATTTGGCATTCAAAAATGCTCTTGAAGCGTAAAATTGAAAAATCAAACAAATCAATGATTCAACCATCAAAAGTGTTAACCGGATCTTCAAATTTTATGCACTTGCCAATATCAGTGATGAGAGTAATACTTGGATTGAAAATTTGATAATGGTTCACTTTAGAGTATTCATAACAATCTTTGTTTTGTGCCTTCCAAATTTCCCAACATATAACAGTTGGAATCACCTTACAAAAGAACTTAATATAGTCTTTGTTACCAGATTTGTACCACCAGCTCATTAATAATCCATTTAAGCCACTTTGATCAATTTGAATCCCCATGCGTTTTGCAAAGAAATACCTAATCTTTTAAGGATTTTCACACCAGATGAATAAGTGGTGGTTACTTTATGATTAACTTAGGCAACCCTTGCATGTATAGGCAAGTTTGATTCCCAAAGTTTGAATGTTCTTAATAACTCGAATAAACTTATTAACTATGAAGCACGGACACGAGTGTGATGTTCGACATGACACAGACATGCCGACACGAATAATTTAAAAAAATGGACACGACACGTTGGGGACACATACACATAAATATATTTTTAATAATATTCCATGTATTCTTCGCAAGAGTGTCCGACACGGGTACGCCACCTCCGACAAAGTGTCCGTGCCTCGTAGCTTATTAATGATCCTCCACATGTTAATTTATAATTATTTTTTAATATAAGGTTCCAAATAAATTCCATCAATATGAAGGAGGCATAATGTTTCTGAATAACCTCTACAGTAGTAGAAAATTTGAAGTTACTTGAAACATAGCATCCCAGTGACCCGGTCACACGTAATACTTACGGACACACCGTGAAGATAAAACAAAATCTCTTGAAAGTACCATATGGCGACATAGGAAACATCCGATGTCATTCTACACGAAATAAAGCATGACGCATTAGAGAAATGACCATCACAAAGATATAAACATTTTCTTGGGAGTGGTGCCCCTTAACTAACTAGCAAGTGTAACACTTAGGGATGACAACGGGGTAGGATTAACCAAACGCGACCCCATTACCCCGCCCCAAACTCGCTTACCACACCTCCGCCCCAAACCCGTTTAAAAACCCTGCGAGGGCCCCGAACCCGCCCCAAAACATTTTTTTATGATATTTTCTAACTTATTTTATTCAAGTATTTTAACGGATTTCAAGTTTTTTTAATGTTAAACTATTAAAAACTCGAAGTCCTCTAACTAAGAGTATGCATTGAATTATTATTATGTCAAACTAACTAGATTTAACTAGAATATTTGTAATAATACCCTTAAACGGGGCGGGTTCGGGGTTTTTACACACAAAGCCCGCCCTGCCCAAAACCCAACATTTTTTTTATTTCAAACGCGATCAACCCATTTATTTACTCCAAATTTCCCCCATTAGGGGCGGTAGTGGATCCCCGTCAAAATTCGTCCCGTTGAATTAGATGATCGATTATAAACAAACATATCAATAATCTAACTAAAATTCACACAAACTAGTAAACACATATTATCTTATATTAATATAAAAATATACTACAACAACCAATTTGCAATCCGGGTTTTCAATTGGCTCACCATCAAACTCCTATCACCACTACAAATCAATCCAGATTTTTAATTGGCTCACTCTCAACTTCAATCACCACTAAAAATCATATGTACAAAAACTAATGATATAGAAAAATAATTAAGAATTAAAATTACCCCGTATCCGTATTAATTCAATGTTGTAACTAGAATGTCCGTGCTTAGATAAAATGTCCTAAAATGAATGGAAAACGACCACGCATGCAGTAGCTCCCTGTCAAATACCCATAAATGAAAAACGTAAGCTTGGTTACCAATATCAAATATCAAAATATTCAAGAGGAAAAACTAAATATCCAATATCAAAATCCATTAAATGGTTAAGGCCTGACATTTCAGTTACATAGCATTCTCAACAACAAATTTTGGTGGGGAGTGATTAATTGTCCTTGTGGGCTAATGTTCAACAACTATATCATGAAACATAATAGTAAGAGGACTTACATAAAAAAAAAAGATCGCTGATTTTAAGATTTTAAAATCTTAAACAACGATCAAACACGAAGTTAATCAAACAACTACATATTGAAATCTTGCAACCCTAATACTTAATGTAGTCGAGATGAAACTTGAAATAAATCACTTACAGTAAACAGAGGGAGAGGAAGCTTTGTTATCCAACTTCGAAGGTTAGTCGAGAGAGAGAGAGAGAGGAAGATTTTTGGTCGATCGAGAGAGAGTTTAACCTAGGCCAAAATTTTGTCGAGAAGGGAGCAGGAGATAGAGGAGGGAAATTAAACCTATACCGAAATTTTGGTGACCCTCTTACACCAAAATTTGTGACCGTTACGAGCAGTCATAAATTTGTGACCACCCATAATGGTCACAAATTAAGTCTTAAGCTAAAATTTGTGACGACTAAGAGCATTCACAAATTTGTGACAGCTAATAGCGGTCACAAATCTAAAATTTGTGACTACTCACAGCAGTTACAATTTTGTGACTGCTCATAAGAGTCATAACTTAAGTCTAGTGATAAATTTGTGATTCCTTGTGACAGTTATAAACTTGTGACTCCTTATAACAGTCATAAATTAATTATATGGTAAGATTTATAACTGTCATTAGCAGTGACAAACTAATTGACTCAAATTTTTCATTACCCAAATATTTTATGACTCCTATTGGCAGTTACAAATAATGTTGTGACTCTTAATGGCAGTGATAAAGTTTGTCACCCCCATTAGCAGTTACAAGAAGGCAATCACAAAATTAGTATTTTGGTGTAGTGTAATGTTGTTGAAGATGATAGGTTATATTGATGGAGAAAAAATTGTTAAGTGGAGAGAAGATGAGAAGGGGAGAGTTTGGAGTATAGTGGATAGAGAGAGAAAGTAAGAATTTGGAATGTAGTGGTATTTTGTGTTTTACTTATGTTAAAATATATATATATTGAGTGGTGTCCCTTAACAAAAATCAGATTTAAAACCTTGTGGTATTTTGAAGCAATTTTTGTGGTGCCCTTAGAAACCCCCATAAACAATGTTAAATTAATGAGAAGGTTTTAAAATGATATACCTGATTTTGATGATGAGAGAGAGCAAAGAAATCTTCCTCCAAAGTGATGCCATAATGTTTAAAGAGAGAGAGAGAGAGAGAGAGAGAGTATGACTCCAAAAGACAAGTTCAAAGGTTTTTAAACGATCTCTCTCTCTCTCTCTCTCTTCCATTTCGACTCTTCCATTTCTACTTTATTACTGTTACTAATTGCATCCACATGTCAAATCTCAAATTAGAGACACTGTTTTCATATTAAGATACTAGAATGCAGGCCACGTAATGCATGGCCGAATTTATCAAAATTTATTTATGAATATGATAAAAAATTTTACTGTTGTCAGGTGAAGGGTTTAAACATCCGTTGATTTGTAGTTCTTGTTATTAAAATCCAATGCACACAAACTAACAAAAATATAGGGCTATGCCCAAAATCAAACTCCACTTCCGAATCCCACCCTATTCACATGTATAAGAATTGCATTTTTAAAGAAATGAGTTATGAAAAGAAAAACTCAAAAGAAACCTATTTCTTAGAGAAATGAGTTATAAAAAGAAAAAAGAAAAAGAAAAAGAAACCTATTTCCACAGTAGTAATTGAATCCAAATTCTTTGCTTGGTTGAAAAAACACAAATCCGTATTATTTTATTCCTTCTTCAAAGAACAAGAGATTGCACAATAATAAATCAAACAAATAATTGCATTGTAATAAACACATTACGTGGTTAAGAGAAAAGAGTGAGGCCAATGTGCATACAAAATTTCTTGCATTGTGATAAAAGATTATTTTATTTCTCCTTCTGATTCATCCCTTTATGAAAACCTCCTATTACAAAAAGAGGCATTTCTATAAACGGATGAACTTGGGTACACATACACACACAATTAAATGAAATAGTACTTTTCAAAAGAAAACTAAACATGGTACGCTAGTGTTTGTTTGGTTGTTGAGAAAAATAAAAATAATCTTTAACTTTTCAATAATACCAAAATAAATTAGTTATGATTTATGAATAATCAATAAAATTGTAGAGTCATTCCAAACAACAAATACAAAACATTGAAAGGAGTTTGTATCATTAAATTGACAAATGAAATACAAATATTTTAAATGAAAGAAATATTGATAAAAAGCAATCTCGCTCCTAAAAGAATCTCTTCTACACATTTCAACAAACATTTGATGTGCGTTGTTAAAAAAAATTAGCTTCTACAGGTTTCAACCAAAATTGGATGTGCTGTTAATAAAGGAAAAAGTAGTAAGTGTGCCCACCAAAAGAACTTAGCATATATCTTGATTGGATATTCTTTAAAATGACACCTTAAAAACACCCAACATCCTTACATTGGTAATACGTGGAGTAAAAAAAATCAACAAATAAAAGGGTCATATAATCAGATCACTTTCATACTTGTATTTGATGAACTTGTTAATGAAAGTTAATTTTGATTTTTACTATTCCCATGTGAACGATATCTAGTAAAAACAAAAAAGAACACCTAATTGCAAATGAAAATGGAAACAGTAATCTATAATTACATAAAGAAGCCCAAGACCTCCAAGCATAAACATGGTCAAAATTTTCATAAATGAAGAACGGTACTTATGGCATACAAAATGAATATGAAATCAAACTAACAAATTATAGGGTTTCCATTTGGAGTTATAGCTTTATTCACCGATTGAGTGAGGGAGGTTAAAAAAAGATAACAATGGTAAACATAGCATCCATCTCCTCTCAAAATAACCATGAAAAGGGCACTCGAAATGTTGTAATTGAAGAGCTATATTTCCTCTCTTTTCAAGTCATGATTGAAGGTAAATGGGTGAACTTAAATGCGAAAGGTGAGCAGATGTGTCTGATTTGCGGTGGGAGGTGCGTGAAAAAACTTGGGATGGTAAAATATTTAAGGGGCGTGACACTCCTCATTTTCAATTCAGCCTTCATTAAAGAAAAGAGCCTCGTGTTATCTTCTCCTGATTTTTTAAGGTTTCATCGCGAAACAAAAGGTCACCATGATTTTAATTGGAGAGAAATATGGAATGAACCATTGAAAACCCATAGAAAGAGGAATAAACTTATGTGTATCCTTATTTGGTACCCTCATTGGTACTGTCTAATAAGACAAGGCAATAAGAGGTTGTACTTATTGTTGTGGGTCCCGCCAGGGCAACAAGTACAATCTCTTGTTACCTTGTCTTATTATATGGTACTAAATGAGGGTACATGTAGCATTACTCTAGAAAGAGAGAGGAGAAGTAAGTGAGAAAGTAATGGTTGCCATGTGGCATACTTAATATGTTAGCAAACTTAAATGCATGCCACTTGTCAACCTCACACAATTTGGGTCTAGAGTTTTTATATAATTATAGAGATTAGATTAGATTTATATGTGAGTCTACATATTTTATATACTTATACAAATTAGATTAGATTAGATTAGATTAGATTAGATATAGAGATTACACTATGTTTAGTGCAGTATACTCTCAGTATTACCTACTATTGAGAAACGAAACTGACTTTATAAAGATCCTGGGCAGATGTGGAGGAAGACCCGCTGAGTATTGCAGCAGATGAATGTAAAAGGGTCTCAGTTTCACTTGTGTACTCGTTTTTCGACTTAACATACTTGTCTCTGAGAGCTTGAAAATTGAACTCGTCACCATAAATGCTGGGATCCAGGTCTGGCTCTTGAACGTCTATACGACCTTCAAGCATGCTCACTACCGCGGACATGGTAGGCCTTAGAGCAGGAGACGGATTAGTGCATAATAGAGCTATTTTGATCATTCTTATAGCCTCTTCCTCGTTGAGATCAGAACCTAATGTTGGATCTATTATGTCCGTCAGGCTTCCTTTTCTTTGTAGAACAAGTGCCTGAAACAAGCACAAGCTTTCATGATAAGTATAATGCATGAAAAAGTTGGGAATACTTTGTGTAAGAACAACACTCGTCCACATTACAAGTGCCCTATCTCATGAATCATTTTTAGTGAAAAATATTTCTTATCCATCCACAAAAGAATTGATTTCCATGGAAAATAGAAAAAGTAAGACCAAAAAGTCATATGTTTTTCCACTCATTTTCCAACTTCTCATCCAAATGAACTATTTTCCACGCACTTTTCATGTTTGCAATCAAACACACCCTTAGATATTATATTACAAGTATAATGCATGAAAAAGTAGAAAGTGGGAAACTTAAAAGTTTAAGAATAACATTTCAAAGAAGATAAAAGAGCTAGAAAGTTTGCAAACAAATGCCAAAGCAAGGGAAAATATAAAGCTTTTGACACCCACTTGTATATTGAGTGCCATTTACAAGATTTGCTAGAGCGAGAGAGATTCACTTTTAATGCACTACTGGTACAAAACATGTTTGGATTATGTTGGGCTTTGTTGATTTTCATTGATCATAAGCTTTCAAAATAAGTCAAAATTAGCAAATGGAGCAAATTCTAGAGCTAAAAAATTTTAAAACATAATAATTTCAGGAGATACTGAAACATTATTACACTTTGACATTTTTTCAAACTTTGAATTATATTTTGAGAGTAATAATTTCTTCTTCTTTTTCAGAACTAAAGGTGAGAAATTTCCCAACCAAGGAGGAGAAAAGGATGTAGGGTTTCAGGATCTCATCAAGGGTTTGACTGATCACAGGATCACAAGTAACAAATATGCCAAGATGGAAATTAGGTTTTATAAGAGATCATTGACTTCAACATAATCAACCACTAAAGATAAAACTTACCTGAATGTTGTGAGGTTTGCAACTGACGTAAACTACACGTCAATTGCCAAAAAAATAAAACAAACACCAAGTTTAGAGAGAGAAACTAAAAGTCTCTTATATTCAAAATCAAGTCTATCATCATTTTAGTACATGGTAATTTAAATGGAGGAAACTACTTGCTAGCCGATTAATTGCTTAAAAGACTAAAAAGATAAATACTAACAAAAATATACTCAATTTGTCTCAAACATGCTTGGAGACCAATTAAAGGACCTAAAAGGAAATAAAAGAAAAGAAAGATAATAGCAAATACAAAATAACAAATTAGCCTATTTATGAGACCCATTTTCATCACTCTCCCCCTCTTAAAACCAAGCTCGTCCATGAGCTTTCAAAAATTGGAGAGTAGTGAAAAAAATCCCAAAATATGTGTTCGAAAGGAGAAACAAGAACTTGTGGGAGCCAAAAATAATTTTCTAGAAAATTGAGGAAGTGTCCATTCCTCCTTATTCTCTCATGTCAATTGTAATAGGCTTCCTCCCGAGTCAAAAAAACTTTTTGTGGATCTTAATGGGTTAGGGCTAGGATTGGTCATCTCTGGTTGACTTCGAGCACCACTATGGTAAAACCCTAGGGTTCCGGCGATGTGGGTGAGCCCCCGCTGGTATTTGGCCACTGGGGTGGGGTTCCGACCCAGGTAGTGTTGTGCGGCTGACATCCTGGTGGTCTCCCTGACTCTGGTATGAAGTCCGGCCCCCCGGGGTGGACAGAGGTATTGGTCGGCGCCAACATAAGAGTTTGGTGGTGGTTATGTGGTTGTCCGCCCCCACTGCCTCCTTCGGTCACTGTGGGCTTGGTGGAGATAGGGTTAGAAAGTAGTTGGGTAACTTTTTTTGGTGAGAAAGGGGTAGAGGCATGGGTTGTAACATTGGGGTGGCTAGGGGTAGGGTTAGGGTTAGGGTTTTGGATGGTGGTGGGAGGTTGAATTTTGGAAGAGAGGAGTTGGAAGAGAAGATTGAATTTCTCGTTGAATTCTTGCCTCAACTCTTGAATCTCGTCATGTTGTTTAAAATTTTTGGGAGCCATTGAGATCATAGCGTACGATTTGTTTGATAAACTATACACAGATACACCAATACACCAATGCTGGAGCGATACCCGCTCTGATACCAATTTGACGTAAATTACAAGTCAATGGCCAAAAAAATGAAAAAACACCAACTTTAGTTCTCTCTAAGGGAGGGAACTACTTGTTAGCCAAGTAATTACATAAAATACTAAAAATGACGAATACTAACAAAAATATACCCAATTAATCCCAAACATGTTTGGAAACCAATTAAAGGACCTAAAAGGAAATAAAAGAAAAAAATTAATGACAAATACAAAATAACAAATAAACACTAATTATGAGACCCATTTCCATTAGGTACATTGATTTCAAAAGTGAACTAATAATTTGAGATGTCCCAAAAGAAAAGTAGACTCTCAATTGAAACAGAGGAAGTACTTTTCTACCAAGATTTTGTCCCCTACAAGTGATATTTGAAGGAGAAAAAATGACCAACTTTTAGTCACTATCTGTTATGACATTTTATTATCGGTACTTCACTTTAATTTGGATGAAGAAAGAATATTGATGACCAAGTCAGATAGTTGAAATTAAAACATCCCTTCCAAGTTGAGCCTAGCATTACCCAATCAGGCCAACTAAAACAAATGCATAGGTCATAGACTAAATCAAAAAACCCGATTTTAAAACTAGATATAAATCAATGGAATGCAAAAAATAAGATATACTTACCCAATCAAGAAGACAAACATAATTCTCATTGGGGCGGTATCTCATGTTGTTCTTTCCAGCAACAATTTCAAGTGCAACAACCCCAAAACTATACACGTCTGCTTTGTAAGTTAAGTAACCCCATAATGCATATTCTGGTGCCATGTACCCTCTGCAAAATAAAATTAAGGAAAAACTTGTTTTATTACTTGTTGTAAAACAAGATATTCCTGAAGGAAGAGGAAAGAGATATCTCACATAGTTCCAGCAACTCTAGTGCTAATATGCGTGTTATCCTCCTCGTCAAGTTTGGCCAAACCAAAATCTGATATCTTTGGGATAAGGTTCCCATCAAGAAGTACATTGGTTGCTTTGATGTCTCTATGAACAATTTTCAGAATTGATTCCTCATGCAAGAAAACCAGACCTTTTGCTATGCCAACACAGATTCCTTGCCTGGTAGGCCAGTCTAAATTCAATTGTTTACCCTCTGGAGCTGAATTTGACATCGATAAAATCATCAATAAAATAAAAAAAGAAGAATTAGCAACTCAACATTAGTTTTATCTAACCTTTACCATATTGCTACTATTTCATCCCTATTCAAATTAAAAAGAAGGGTAAAATGCAAGAAAGTCCTTAAAATATCTCTAGTTGCACATAAGTCCCCAAACTATGAAAAAGCTGGGAATATCCCATGTGTCGATACGAACCTTTTTTTTAATCAACGCACATGGGTGAAATGACAAACAAATAGAATAGTTCAAGTTTTTTTGGCCCAAAATGAATACATCAAAGAGGTATCTTCAACAACTGTGACAATTTATTTTTTATTTTATTTTTTGAAGTCGTGGCACACTCATTGCGTGTGTGATTGGGCATGCATTCTTCATATTTATTCCCCGTAATTTAGAGGCTTTTATCACCCCATGCGATGCAATTGAAGTGGATTTATCTCAAATTATTGCTATTGACATCTTCTAACAAGTACACCGAGTTTCATGTATTTCTCTTAGATTTTTCAGGTATTTCATGCATGCAAAGAAAAGAGAGAAAGCAGAATAAAGAGCAAAAATAAAAGAAGAAAAGTCAAGGGTAGTAACATAATTGTGCAACTGGAATTCGGATGCGGAATCTAAAGAGAAGTCGAAGACCTCGACCTCACGAGCACATAGGAAGAAACAACATCCAAACCCGAGGCCTGGTTAAGAAGATATGAAGTTATGAAAATGAGAAGAAATCAAGGAAGAAAATACAGTTTTTTTCGAGGTCCAAACCGGTTTGGATAGGAGCGAACCGGTTCGCTGCTGATTGTAAATTTTGCCTCACTACTGGAATTTCGAACCGGTTCGCCATTCTCTTAAGGGCCAAATCGAACCGGTTCGACGGCATTCGATCGAATTAATCTTTTCCACTTAAAAAAAAGAGTTGTACAAGGTTGAAACACTTGTAAAAACGTGGTATTATTATTCTTTTAGTATTCTAGGTATCTTTAAGCTACTTTTTACCATAAAATTAGAGAGAGAATAAGGCAAGAACCCTAGTTTCAATTCATGCATTAAGATTCCACAATTGTTGATGAAATTCTCAAGGTTTTAATATCAAGTTTGTCTTCTCTTTCTTGTTCTTGCATGTTCTTCATATTTGCATGTTTCTTTATTTTTCTGGGCACATACCCAAACCCCCTTCCTCTCCCTTAATAGATAGTGGAAATATATATTGATCACTACTCACTATTTCGGTGTAATATAATTTAAAATAGCCTATCGGATGAAGTAAATCATCAACTTACCAAACAATGCACTAGCAAGGCTGTTGTTTTCCATGTACTCGTACACCAACAATAGTTGTTTACCTTCCACACAGCATCCATATAATCTTACAAGATTTTGGTGTTTTAAGCCAGATATCATGCCTATCTCATTCACAAATTCACGATTTCCTTGCTTTGATTTGGAAGAAAGTTGTTTAACGGCAATTACTGTACCATCTAATAATATACCCTGCAATGGTGTTCATCTCCCAATGTCAATTAATAGAAAGAAAATAAGAAGTACCAAAACAAGAATAACAATATATATTACTGTATATACCTTGTACACAGATCCAAAACCACCTTCCCCAATCTTGTTTGCAGCATTAAAGTTGTTTGTGGCAGCTTTAATTTGTCTAAAGGTAAATAAACCAGTCAGCAAATCTAACCCTCTCAGATCTGTAGAAAAACATATTTATGATGTTAAATTTCATCTTACATTATGAACTGTTCAAGGGTCCCACAATTATTTTTTTTCATTCGAAATGAAATTAGTTATCAGCAGTAGAAATAGTAAGACCTTGTTCCCTTGATATTCTGTCCCCCAAATAGCCATTCCACCAAGCAATACTGAGAGCAATGAGAACAAGACACAATCCTAAAGCCACAGCTCCAACTGAAAGGACAGTCTTCCTTTTGCTATGAGCAGGAGGGTTGAACTCTGCACAGCAGGGGGGAAAAAGATGCTACAGAGAGTTGGATGATAGAAAAAAGGATGATTGAAAAAGAAAAAGAAAAAACTTGAACCGTGTATTTAGTGAAAATACCCCATATGAGTCACTAAAAACTCCTCAAAATGGAGTTCTTTCAGCAAAAAGCATAGTCTAGATGGATTTGGTTCATTAAAACTTAATTTAATGGGGGCTTCTTGCCAAAAATACACCGTTCGTAGAGTAATTTTATTGTTGCTTTCCCCAAGATAACATCCTTTAATTAAAAATGAGAAGAGGGAATTATATTGAGTGTAACTGTTATAAATTTGACGTGTTATAAGTTTAACAGATTGAGTTGGAAGCGTTAGAAAAAAAAAATAATGGTTGAATCATACTAATTGTATTTTTTTATTTTTTGTAATTCCATAGCACCCATAATGCGAGTCTAGTCCTAGCCCCTGCTTCATCAATTTAATCAGTTCTACCTGTTATATTTAATATTGCCTGTGTGTGTGAGAGAAAGAGATTAAAGAGCTTAAATTACCAGATTTTACAGAAATAGCAGATATAAGAGGGCCATATGTTCCTCTCATTGGGACAGCTGTTGTTCCTTTCCCAGCATAATAAAATCGAATTTGTAAAGTCTTATCCTTCACAACAACTGCTTTAAATTGTTTCTGCACTACCTTATCAACCCCTTGGGCTTCATGCTCAATGTCAAAATCCGTTAGTTTCCGTTCATCCTGTAATAAACTAATTATTTAGAACCAAAAACACCTCCGCTCTATACTAAACACTTGTGAAACTATAAATTTGGTCCCAAGTGTGAAAGATATTTTAGTGGCAAAATCACGTTTTTTGCAATTTTATGTGCCCCGACGCTAATATGTTATAACCTGTGCTGATATTTTACAGGTTCTGCACAGTAAAGTTTTAAAAAACAGAGTAACACTAAAATTTCAATCTTAACAAGAATTGTGTCTAAGAAAATTGCTAACCTGGATATAAACATCAAACACCCGTCTTCCAAGACTCTGAAAAGATTGATTGTTTCTAAATACAATCTCAGCAAAGTGAAGTGTCACACTATAGTTTCCATTCGCAAAACAGCGGCCATAATAGGTGAGAGATAGAGGAGAGAGGCGGGCAGTCATGAATAATTCAGAGTTGTTTACCCTGAGAACAGACACATTGTGTGCTGTATAGTCATATATAGTTTTATTACGATCCCAAACGTCGCCGGTGCTACTAGTTCCCCAATGCTCACTCTTTGGAACAAATTTTGCAGACCCTGCAGAGTCTTCATCTGCTTCAAATATAGTGTTCCCAATAGTAGCTTGCCCTCCTCCACAATTTATATACAACGAATATCGATCTACAAAAATCACAACAAATTAGTTGTTTGATGCTAATGAGAAGAAGAAGAAGAAGAAGAAGAAGAAGAAGAAACACAAGTTTTCAGCACAGCTCATAACTCAACTCTCAAATTTTACAGAGAGTACAAACTTATTTATAGGGTATTACCCCCTAATTGAGATCCTTCGTGAAAGAACGCTATATAAAGTTTCCAATGAACAAAAACTTACGAGACACTTCATCTTAGACCTCATTTGGGCACCTCCTTTGATGTGTACATACGGGTAGTGTCCCCATGGGGTTTCCAAATTTCATGGAAGAAAATATGTTGTAATATTGTATTTGTGTTAGTAGTCGTAGTAGTAGTACCTAAATAGTATGAGATATTTTAGAAAGTAAATATTATTATGATTATTGACTGTTTGGATTATATTAGGACTTATCTATTAATTTCCTTGTTCACATTTACTTTTATTAGTATTAGAACTCTACTTAGGAGCATATAAATATAAATAAGGCCTTTGGCTAACCATTGTAATCGCTCACTTTTATTTGAACTATTTTAAGAAGCTATGGCTTAGGAGGGTATCCAAATAATTATTATGTGTTCGTGTGGTGTTTAATTTTCCACTGCATTTACATCATCCTTTCACTCTCTCAATCCGCTTATTCTCTCTAAGAACTCTACCAAATATCTCTACTTCTATAAAAAATTGAAGGTGATTTTGATGGTTTTGTCTTCCGCAATGAAGTTTTCTTAGTTTTCATTTTTGAGATCTTCAATTGAGTGGTTGAATAGGGTCACTTGTTATATGAGTTTGAGAAAGTAGATCTACAGTTAAAAAATGAATATGAAATCCTGATACCTTCATTTACTAAAGCAATCCTATTTTACATTAAATGCGACCAATGTTGCATAAGTTAAAAATACATAAATCCAAGCAGCAGTCTACCCACAAACCCAATGCTTTCGTGTATCTTTATCAATAGTGTTCAGTAATATCCGATATGGTATAAAAAGAGAACGGAAACCCTATGGTATTCTTTATTCTCTTGGCTGCCATGAGGAAAAGATAGAATAGAATGAGAGAAAAATAACAGTTTTTTTTTTCTTTCTCACTGTCAAAATGGAACAATAGCCAAGCAACTGCTGCATGGTTGAAGAAATATGAGAAAGACGAAAAAAGGGTCCAGATGAGGATTGCAAAATAAATAAATAAAATCCACATAGTTGTGTTTGATTAAGAAATGATGTACTCACCCTTTGAACAAGGCTGGCTCCTCAAGCACTTACCAAATTCTCTGGAGTAAGAAAATAAGCAAAGGAACTACACGGTAAAAAAGTAGACTAAAGAAAATTATCATTACGATCTTTAATTAAAGAAAGATAAAATCTTACAAGTTTTTCCCAACAGAAAAGCTTCTGAACAAGTTTCTGATGAAACAATAGAGAGTAAGTTTTGACAGAACCAAAAGTGAAATGAAGTAAGATAGGAAATTATTTGAAGCTTGAGGGCTTACAATGTTTCTCGACAATTTGATGGCACAGAGCTTTCAGATAAGTTATTGTAAGAAAGATCAACTTGGCTGCATAAAGGAAATTAATTTTATCAAAGGTAATATTAATCTTTGAAATTCTTTTAAAATAAAAAGAATGAATTTTATAGTGAGAAACTAAAAAGTAGATCATATTTATAAGTACTAAAAAGTAGATCATATATATGAGTTGCCCAGAAGACAAAGTTATTTACTATAAGTTGGAAGATACCGAATGTCGTGAGAAAGTTATCAAATTAAAAAAAAAAAATGTTGCCTCTTCCATTATAGACATTTTAACTATTGATACGTATTAATTAAGGGGAAACATGGTGATAAATCATTAGACTCATTAGAAATTAACGATAAGGACAAGTTAGAAACAGTTTTTTTAATAAGTCCACGTGTGTTACAATTATTAATATAGATACAATTACACGGATGAATATATATACAATTACACTTATTAATGTAAATAGTTACGCTTATTAATGTAGATAGAAAATACAATAGTTACGCTAAGTGTAATTGTATTTTCTATCTACATTAATAAGCGTAACTATTTACATTAATAAGGTATAATTGTATCTCCATTAATAAGTGTAACTGTATAGTTTGAACTTATCGTTAATTAACGAAAAAGTTTATCCATTTAAGATACCAACAAGATTATCGCTTGGATTAATTGTTAGGAAATTAGACGCAATAATGATGGGAATCCGTTGTTATTTTTCTTTTATATTTTCTTTTTTATTATCTATTTTCTATTTTTAGTTCTTTTTAGGCCTTTTCTTTCCTTAAATAGTCTTCAAGCATGTTTCATTCTTTTGTTTTTAGTTGGTCCTTTTAGTCATTTTAGCTAATTACTTGATTAGCAAGTAATCCTTTTGATATAAATACCCCATCTAATCTCATTTGTACTTACTTTTTCCATTCTTGAAATATAAGACAACTTTTGATTCTCCCTCTAAAATTAGGGTTTGGTATTTCTTTTTAGCCATTTACGTGTAGTTTACGTCAAATTGGTATCTGTAGGGGGGCTTGAAGGTAATCTGGAGATTAGGGATAATCCCCCCATTAACAGCACTGTTTGGGATTAAGGCACCGTTGCAGCTCAAGGCGATGGAGCTCAGTGAGACAGCTCAATACGATGCACCTTGGTAAAGCAGTGTTGCAGCTCAAAGTGATGCAACTTAGTAAGGCAGTGATACAGCTTAAGTGAGGTAGGTCAGCATGGCAGCCCAGAGGGATCTCCAACGAAGAAGCTGGCCGAGAGAGCTGATCATTTAGTTTTATTGTTTTACTTAGCCTTGTTGTATCTCTTTATTTACATTTACCATGAGTTGTAATGATTATAATGATTTTTAGTGTGAGGTCGAACGGTACTCACGAAAGATCAGGCTTGGCAGGGCCTGGGAGAGCTTTCATGCTCTATCGAACGACCTCACCGTGGGAACTTCAGAGGGGCTTGGTTTAGAGGATTGAGAAGTGAGGCACCGTTGAGGCTTGTCCTGATCATCTTAGATACACCTGGTAAAACACCAAAAGACCCTGACCGTGGAACCTCGGGTGGAGCAGCCTTGAGTTCCATCGGGCGTTGAGTTGTGAACCAAACAACCCTCTACTTAATGTCACATTTACTGTAGGTGATGTCACTAGCAGCTAGGCAATGCCAAATCTGCACTTGAGTAAACCACTGTGGTATTTGGCACTGTCGGACAGTTGGTGAGCCACCTCTGTGACGACAGCCCCCTGACACACAGTGGTTAGGCAAAAGGCATGTCTTGGCATTTAATGTTTATGACGTGGAGCTAACTAGGGCATCAGGCAATTAATGTTTGTGAGATAAAGTATGAGGGATGTCTTTCACAGTTATTAATGACTGAGTTACCTCGGGAGTGGTGTGGGGGCTATTTAAGAGCCCCAATCACCTCTAAGGAAGGGATGTTCTTTTGAGAGTTCAGAAGAGAGAATATTCATCAGAGAGAGATTTATTACAAACCAGAGAGTTTACTCACTCACCATTGTCATTTATGACGAAGCTTTAATACTTGATAGAGATCTTTGAGGGTGATTAGAGTGTTTGGCTGCCTGCCAAGGTGTATCTAGGACGCTTACTTCTCTCTCCCTCTAAATGAGTTACTTCTCAGTTCATTATTATCTTCTGAGTTATACACGAGAGATTTGTGAGTTCAAACTGAATTTATCTTCACTCGGTTGTGTTTGCGTGTCTTGTAGTTAATCAACGGCGTGATTAGTTAACTTATCATTACCGTACTCCAAAAGGGGTCACGCATCCATCTAATCTAAACTACACCCTTCTTCAAGAGGGAAGATTTGGATACTAGTGGGAACGGAGTGCTTTACAAAGTGGGCTGAAGCGATACCACTGAGAAGAGCAACTGCGGGAGTAGTAGCCAACTTTATCAAGGAGTATATCATTTGTCGTTTCGGGCTTCCAAAAGTTATTCTCTCTGATAACGAAACTCCATTCGTTAACTCAGAAGTAACAATACTGACGGACAAATACTCTATCATTCACCATACCTCGACGGTGGCATACCCAAAGGGGAATGGACAAGCTGAGGCAACCAACAAGACGTTGGTCAACATTCTTGCAAAAATGATGGAGGATTTTCTAGGATCGTGGGATGAAAAGATCCCAGCAGTGTTATGGGCCTACCGCACGATGAAGAGGAAGCCTACGGGGTACACCCCGTTCTTCCTCGTTTATGGGGCTAAAGCAATCCTTCCAGTGGAGTTGGAAGTTCCCCCAGCTCGATATGCCTTGCGAAGTAGTATGCTCCCTCATAACAGACATGTGCAATTGGAAGCGTTGGACGAGCAACACTTCCAAATATACACGAAGCAACTTTCAAGAGCGTATGAAAACTTGGTGAGACCAAGGAAGTTCGTGGAGGGAGACCTTGTTTTAAAGGCAGCAGTAAGGCACATAAGGGGGCTTCCTATGCCTAAGTTTGCAGCAAATTGGGAGGGACCTTTCATTGTAAAGGAGGCTCATGATTCAGGTTATTGCTTAATTTCCAAGATGGAAGAAGATAAACCGTTTAAAATTAACAATAAATGGTTGAACGCCTATCATGTATGAGTAATCAACTGAGGATCACCGTTGTATCTAGTGGTTTTGTTATGAATATGCAAGCCGTTGTTCCTAAAAAAGATGTCTTTTATTGCAATCTGAATGAAGATGAAAAAAAAATGGCAGAGTTTTGTAACTTATGTAAAGCAGTCACAGCACAACGAGAAGGCATAGAAAAATATACAACACTTTTTCTTCTCATTCATAAACGTTGGGATATTACAAAATTGGGAGCTATTGCCCAAGAATTACATAAGGAAAAACCTACGCAAATGAAAAAATTATTTTCACCGACCCAAGAGGAACCACAAGTCTGGAGCAGCAAAAAAGTCTCCAGGCAACCCCGAAGAAACTGCCAGGCATGACCGTTCGGCGTTAATAGAAACATCCAGCCTAGTTTAAACTTGTGCCCGCTCGATAAGGAGCTCCTCCCGTTCTATCTTTGCTACACGAAGAGTTTCTTCGAGGTCCTCTATCTTCTTATCAGCAACCTCTAGTAGGGATGCTAGCTCGGCCAGTCTAGCTCCCTCAGTTCGTTGGGCCTCTCGATGCTGCAGCAACAACTCCCTTTGGCCTTCCAATTGTTGGCTCTTTAGAGTTTTCAAATGTCCAATGTAACAACCCAGACTTTTGAGTGACTATTTTATATTATTTTGCCTGATGGGCTAATTTTGTAAAATAGTGAGAGTTGGGGTAAATATTTTTTCAAGTGAGTTAAGGGATAATATTTACCATGTTTTGCCTATTTACTGTTATGAGAAAGTAAATAGCAGTATATTGTGTTTTATTTCGTCGTTGTATTTTAAGCGACGGTTATGACTTACATTTAAATTGGAGCATAATAAATGAAATAAAATGACGTTGGAACATAAAATATTATATGATACTCCGGATGCCAATTTAGGGGGTGCGGTTAGTTTTGGAATAGTCGAGATAGTCAAAATAAATGTTAAGTCGTATTTTTGAGTTTCGGGCATTTTTGACAGGTTATGACTCAATTAAGTAGTTACGAGTCATTTTAATGGTGTATCAACATTTAAAGAGGGGAATTAATGTTTAGAACCCGGTTAAGTCTCCCAAACCCCTTTTTATTTCTCATTCTTATGTTATAAGCCAAGAGAGAGAGAGAGAGAAGAGAGAGCTTGGGAGAAATGGGAGAAAAGAGAGAGAATTGAAGATTGGAGCTGGAAATCGTTGCTACGGGAGGAGAATCCGAGACTACAAACTTGAGGCAAGTTTCTTACTAGCTAGAGTATGATTTAATGTGGATAAATTGCATTTATAGTTATGTTTTTTTGGAGTTTTAACCATAAATGTGTTTTTGATGATTTTGGTGTTTAAACCCTTAATCTTGTAGTTTAAATGGATTTGAGTGGAGAATATTAGTAGATATTGTGTAGAAGTGATTTGGGGTAAGTTATTAGATGATGATGTGGAATTTGATGGAAGAACTTGGGTTTTGGGAAATTTTAGGGTTCATATAACCCGTAGCCCAAATTTGGTATTTCAGCCAGACCGAATCGATTCGCCTCCCAAGCGAATCGATTCGCCTAGAAGGGAGGCTACAGGTCTGGAAAACCGAATCGATTCGGGTTAGGGCCGAATCGATTCGGATTGAGACAGTAGGTTGGTTTTCCTCACCGAATCGATTCGCAGCCAGGGGCGAATCGATTCGGAAACCCTATTTTTGTGAGGTTTTTCTAGTTTTGTTTCGAGTCTTTTTTCTTTTAGGTTCAAGCCTTAGGAACCTTCTTTTAGGTTCAAACTACTATTTGGAATATCCTCCAAATTAATGCACACTAAATCATCATGTCTTGCGCCACTAAACTGTGGTGCATCTCCGTCCATGTACATCACAAATTTTTGGAAACTTTTTTTGGAATTTCCTCACGAGTTCCCAATTTTGTTGAACGCTCGAGGACGAGCTTGGTTTTAAGAGGGAGAAGAGTGATGGAAATGGGCCCTTTTTAGGGTTTTATTGCATTTTATTGTTTTATTTTATTTTATTTTATTTTATTGTCATTGTATTTCTTTTTTTATTTGGTATTTCGAGGTAGGAGTAACAAAAGGCTAGTAAGGGCATTGTTGTAATTAGAATAGTAGCTTAGATCCTAAGCTACTCCTCCCCTTTAAATACTCCCTTATATTCCTCATTTGAGGACACTCTCCATTTGAAATATAAAAAATCTCTTGATTCTTTCTCTAAAAGTTAGGGTTTGGTTTATTTTCTTGGCCATTGACGTTAGTTTACGTCATAAATATTTGGAGATCGTGTGCTTCTAAATTTTGGAACAATGCAATTAACTAATAAACCAAGATAATCAATTAGAGAATGATATGGATACTAAATGATGATTTCTTAATTATCTAATTGATCCATGTTATTATAGAAATTTTCTAAACAACTCTTATGTTTTTTCCAAAATTTTTTTGGATTGTCTAAACAGCATAGCATATCGTTGCGTATCACCCGAAACCTATATCGATACCGAAACCGATTTTAAAATTGGGCAGCCAAACCATAGACCAATTCCACAAATTTGAACCATGTGAGCAAGTCAGGAGTACTTCACCCCCTTAAATATCGATCATAAATGATCAAACACCCTCTTAAATGTTAAAACACAAATATTGAGAACATGAAATTTTGTGTAACATGTAAGAACGCAATATTAAGCTACTAATTCATAAACAAGAGCAGCAGTTTGATGCAAATTCATCTGAAATATAGGATAAGAAAACATACTATTTAGTATCTCTACTCTTGATCCACTCTGGAACAATCCCACTAAGAGAGTTGCTAGTCAGATACCTAATCAGTACACCACATAGTCATATTGTGATTAAACAATTGAATTTTAATATTTCACCATATTATAGAATGAAACAGTAATAATGTTGAGGTTAGAGCATCCAACCCAAAACCAAATAGTAATACAAAGGAAGACGAGTCCCCGTGATTTTATATATTAATGCTTGATTGGTAAATTTATATATAAAGTTTTATAATTCATGCTAAGAGTTCGAATCACAAATATCAATTCCTTTTGGAATGCCCAAATTTTACATGTGAATTTACCAAATCTTGGAAAACAGAAAAAATTAAACAAAATGAGCACTTAAAGTGAGAGGCTTAAAATTCCCAATGTGGAATTATGTTCTCAACCGCTCAAAATGATAAGCTGAAGTTTTGAATTCAGAATGAGTAAATTATGTATGAAGCAATGGAAGACTTCCGTATGTTTAACTCAAGTCTCAGTCTAGTGGCCCTAGTCTAGTCCATTGCTACATGATTATTACTCACCCAGTCTAAAAGTGACCATCACATGATTGCTACATAAATTTTCTTATGAAAAACATAAACAAAAAAATGGAATATAACCAAGCTTGGACCGATCATGCACGGTTCGTGACAGTCAATATTCTCCCTCCGTCTCAAATTAATAGTATCTACTTTTCTTTTAAGAACATCCTCTTTTGGGGACATAATCTACGCATTAAATTCCACAATAGTGAATATTTCTTGATATTGGCCATCAAGTGTATCCTTAAAAACCGTCATTTTGGAATAGAGGATATTAATTTGGGACGAAAAGATGACTTGTAACTAATAAAAATAAAGGCTACACATCTACATATGCACTACAAAAATGAATTGAATTTGAATTACTTACAAGATCTCCAGATTTGCTAGGCCTTCGAGATTCGGAATCTCTCCTTCTAATTTGTTAAAGCTAAGGTCTCTGCCAATGAATAAAGGACAGAATTTATAATCAATACGGAAATAGGAATTGTCATTGAATAAATCTATGAAGAATATAGAAGTGCAAATTATATCCCCAAACTCAGAACATGATTTATTATAAATGTTAACTTATAATTTATAAGAAGGGGGTACGCAGTTTTTTGAGAAATCCCATGAATTATATTTAATGAAAAAACCCCTGAACTATGCGTTTTATTACAAAGACTTTTACCGACCTATTTAGTGACACATTTTTGTTTGTTTGTGCATTAAAACCAATTTAGGGGTGATTCATGCAAAAACTGGCACTTTACCCTTCTTTGTATTATGAGTGGGAGATAGAGACAAAGAAAGGGAGAGAGAGAGAGAATTGTGTGTGTGTGTGTGTGTGTGTGTGTGTGATGTGTGCACGCGTTCTCACTCTAAGTGAATTATGTTGGGTTTAGATGAGAATAATATTGAAATACTAGAAGAAGAAGAAGTGAAAGGAGAAAAACAGAGAAATATTTTCAGAGAAATTCTGCTCTTAGCATTGTAGAGAACTCGCTCTTCAAAAGAGAAGTTGTTTTCCCTTTACATAGTTGGGAAGACTTTTACATAGAGGGAAACATTCTCAAAATAAGGGGAGGAATTCAAGGACTATCTCTCCTTTTACTAACAAAGTAATACTACTAAAATACAAAAGTAAATATCAGAAAAAAGTCAACAAAGTATTAATTTTAACACTCCCCTTAATGCTTTTGTTGAACACCCATCATTTCTCTAAGAAATTGAAACTTGTCCTTGGGTAGAGCTTTGGTGAAGATATTATTTGAGTTGAATCTCTTCATCCTCCTTATCCTCTCTAATGAAATGATGCTTGATTGTAATGTGATTGGTGCGGCTATGATAGACGGGATTCTTCGTCATAGCAATCGCGGATTGGTTGTCACAAAGTATTGGAGTAGCCTCTCATTGCTTTTCATTAACATCCCCCAAAATTCTTCTTAGCCATATCGTTTGTGAAGTTGCCAATGACGCCGACACATATTCAGCCTCGGCGGATGATTGCGCTACAGTTTGTGCGTCTTTGATGCCGATGAAACTGCTCCGGAACAAAGAGAAAAAACATACCCGGAAGTACTTCTCATGTCATCAATAGAACCAGCTCAATCACTATCACAAAACACAAGTAATTTTGTCTCAATATTCTTCTTGTACACGATACCAAAATCAGAAAATCCTTGGTTGTACCTCAACACCCTTATTGCTGCCCCAAAATGAATTTGACTCGGCTTGTGCATGTATCTAGACAACAAACTAGTAGCATACATGATATCCGGCCTCGTAGCCGTTAACTTCCAACCAAACTTCTATAAAAAGATACATCAACTTCTTTGCTTCCATCTTCTTTCAATAATTTTTCATTCACAACCAAAGGTGTAGCTACCGATTTGCAATTCATCATTTTGAATTTTTCAAGAAGGGTTCTAGCATACTTCTTTTGGAAAATGAAAACACTATCTTGTTGATAAATTTCAATACCCAAGCAGTAATTTAGAAGACCTAAATCACTTATTTCATATTTTTTCATCATATCAAGTTTAAAATCTTCAATCATTTTTGCATCAATACCGGTGAACACCAAATCATCAATGTAAAGAGAGACAATAAGAATACCTGCTGCCCCACTACCTTTGATGTACAAAGTTGGCTCACTTTTACTTCTTTGGAAGCCTCTTTCATTGAAGTATGCATCAATCTCACTATACCATACTCGAGGAGCTTGCTTCAAGCCATACAAGGCTTTTTTCATCTTGTATACCTTCTCTTCCTCACCTTTCATCACAAATCCTTGAGGTTGGTCAACATACACGGCTTCATTCAACACACCATTCAAATGCAGATTTACATCAAGTTGATACAAAAACCAACCTTTTTGGATGACCATGGAAACAAGTGCTCTAATTGTGTCAAGCCTTGCCACAGGTGCAAATGTCTCTTGATAATCAATTCCGGGTTGTTGAGAATACCCCTTTGCTACAAGTCTTGCTTTGTTCTTTTGGATTGAGCCATTCGGATTAACCTTTCTTTTGTAAACCCACTTCACACCAATTACATCTTTATTTTTAGGCCTCTCCACCAATTCCCAAATCTTGTTCTTCTCAATAACCTGAATTTCTTCTTCCATTACAATCTTCCATACTTCTTTGATGATACGAGAAATCGTCCACTAGTCGTTCTCGTACCAGCAAATCAAGTGTACAATGCATAATAAGCAAATGAGCAAGTAAAGAGAGATAAAAGACAAGATATAGAATGGTTCGGCTATAAAAGAGCCTACGTCCACTTTGGTGCCTCCCTCTCATTATATTCATATCGTTGTTGTATTAGTTTACAATGCTACAATGGGCGTACAAGATAGATGAGAGAGAAGAATACATGACTGTAACGGTTCCGAGAGTGCCGGAGATATGACTACGATGTAGGTGAGTAGCCCCCAAGCTGTATGTTGAGGTTATGTGGAGAGAATTCGGAAAGGCTTCGTTAGGGTATTGTAGAATCTGAACCCCCTATCTCGAGGTGTGGACCTTTATTTATAGGAGGTATGTGAGTTGTGTCACGTGTTCTGAGCACGTGACATATATCAAGTCTGGAGCAGTTGTGAACGAGAAGGCCGCACCCTGTTAGTGAGGCTAGAGCTGTGGGTGCCGCACCCTGTGTAGTATAAGGCTACACCCTGTATATGAGGCTGAAGTCGTGGGTGCCGCACCCTGTGTAATATAAGGCTGCGGCATATATGAATGACTAAAACTGTGGCTGTCGCACCCTGTACTGAGTAGGGCCGCACCCTATGCTAAGTAGGGCCGCGGCCTATAAGCTTCTGTGCATGCCTGAGTAACATATGCGACATGGTGATATATTTGTGCTATCATTCTTCATTTTTAGCTTCTTCAAAGGTCTTCGATTCAGCTACACAAAAATTACAACTAACATACACATCATTTAGGCTTCTTATTCTTATTAGAGTTGAACTTGGGGAAAAGGAATTTGAGCTTGATGGAGAACTTGAGGATGATCGTGGGCTTGCATTTGGAGACATTTGAGGACCTTTTTCATCTTCCTCTTCATCTTCTTCATCACTTCGTGATTTTTCATTAAGCGTGGTAATTTGAATTTGAGGTTTTTTTCTTTCCAATCCCAAAAGGCTTTCTCATCAAAGATCACATCTCTACAAATAATCACTTTGTTCCTCTTCAAGCTAAAGAGTCTATAACCCTTTAATTTTGAGCTAAACCCCACAAAGATGCATGTTTCACTACTTTCGTCAAACTTGTGTCTCACTTCTTTAGGGACATGAGCAAAACAAATAGAACCAAACACCCTCGAGTGGTTCCCGGATGGTTTTCTTCCACTACATGCCTCAAATGGAATTTGGTTTTCTACGGCCTTTGTAGAACATCTATTCATCAAATAAACCACCGTATACACCGCTTCTGCCCAAAAAGTATATGACAACCCCTTCTCATGTAACATGGATTTGGCCATTTCCTCAATGGATCTATTTTTCCTTTCCTTTCCGCCACTCCATTTTGTTTTAGAGTGTACCCAACCATTAGCTGTCTTTCCATGCCAATAACATCACAAAATTTATCAAACTCCTTAGAGTTGTATTCTCCGCCTCTATCAATTCTGAAAATTTTCAAGTAATGGCCACTTTGTTTTTCAACTAGTTTGTGAAATCTTCTAAATATGACATAAACATCTGCTTTTTGCCGCATAAAATACACCCAAGTCATTCTTGTAAAATCATTAATAAAATTAAACAAGTATTTGTTACCGACATGAGAAGTGTTCTTCATTGGTCCACACACATCAGTATGAACAAGCTCTAATGGTGATTTAGCTCTTCATGCTTTCTCCGTTGGAAAAGGCAGTGCTTTCCAAGAGCACATCCTTCACAAACTCCATTTACTTCTTGGATGCTTGGTAGACTGTAAACCATGCTCTTTTGATGCAAATGCTTCATGCTTTGAAAATTCAAGTGCCCATATTTTTTATGCCATAGTCATGTGTCATTGACCACATTCATCTTCAAGGCCACATTTTTTTAGTATAAAAGTAAGAGGAAAACTTCTATTCTTCTCCATCTTGATTTTTGCAACAGCTTGGCTTCTCCCCCCTTTGTCAAAAATTCTACACGAGTCTTCTGTAACACCCCGTATTTTTGTGCATGTATTATTTAATTAATTCGGGAAATTTTAAATTAGTTGTGTGACGTAATTTAATTGAATTAATTATGGTAATATTTATTTAAATATTAATCGGAGAGTGAATGGTTAATATTTAGGGAAATTGAATTACTAAGTGAATAGTAATAATTTATTTACGTCATAATGTGTATTAGTGATGTGGCATTTATTTATCTCAGTCGGGAGTCGGTATAGACTAATTTGGGTGTGAGATAAGGATTTTTATAAATTAATTCGGATGTCGATTTTGAGTGCACGGTTGAGTCCGGATGGGCCGAGATAATCGAAAAAGTGTACCCGGAGGTACTAAACGGGTCACGGGGCGTTTTTAGGCATAATCGCACCCACATGGGGCTATTTGGGTCACTTGGGCTTGGCCCATTAGGCTAAAAACGGGATTAGTGTTTTAAGATCTAAATCTAAGAGTGGGGAACGGCAGAGAAACATAAACCTAAATCTAAGAATTTGGGGAGAAAGTGAGAGGGAGCAGTTAGAGCCAAATTGGAGTCTTTTGGAGACAAGGCAAGGAACCTATTGGAAGTTCATCATCAACCTTGCGAATCACACACTCGGATCAGACCCTACGAACCGATAAGGCAAGTGGTTAACTTGTTGTGATGTTTAATTGTGATATTCAATTCATATTTTAGTGAGGTGTAAACCAAATTCTGTTTTTTGGGTATAAATGGGTACAAAATGGGGATTTTGTTAATGGAACACTTGAATGAGATTCAAAGTAAGAATTGATTATGTTACATGGTTCTGAGTGTAGATATCTAATTTGAATGCGAAACCCAGTAGAAATTATGGACGAAATTAGGATAAATAGAGGGAATTTGGATTTGACGTGTGAAAACCCAGAAATTCCCCCAAATCGGAAAAGTAGAAATTCGTGAGATTTAATTTGAGTTTGAAGTTCTATAAGGTGCCCTGATCCTATTCCTATGTAAATATAGTGTTGATTGTGCTTGGGTTAGACCAGGGGAAAGGATAGAACTTGGAGGTTTTCGTTAATGGTGGAAACAGAGCCTCGGAGAAGACAACCACCTGTTCGATCGATCGATCGACGTCTGGGGGTCGATCGATCGACCCTTCAGGATTTTCGGCAGTTTGGCTTAGGGATTTATATGGGTAAAGATTTTTGTTGCAAATTTCCCCTAGCATAATTAAGAGAGAAAAATTAATTATGAGATTAGATTCTTAACAATTATAAAGGGATATAATTGGGAGTAGTGGGGGAATTAAGGGCGACACATTGCGAATGAATTTTGGGAAATAAATTCTAAGAAATAAAATAACGGACTGGGTGAATAAGTTCGGGTATAGTAGTAGGGCAACACTACTCCTTTAAATTAATTATAGAGGAAAACTAATTAATTTGGAGTCGGGGATTTGACTCGGGTGATATTTAATTTCGGGCCACATGTGCGAGTCCAGGTATATTGGTTGAGTGATACCAAGGTGTTAAATTGATTACTGAGAGGAGTAGATTAATTTGGAGTGGGAATATTGACTCGGAAAATATTAAAATACGGACCAAGTGAGCGAGTCCAGGTATATTGGTTGAGTGACACCAAGGTAATAAATTAATTAAGGGTTAAATTAATTAATTTAAAGTCGAGCCATAGACTCGGGAAAGCAATGAATTAATTAATGTGTAAATTAATTTAATTAGAGTCGGACCATAGACTCGAAGAAAATATAGGCTAGTGCTACGGATTGTTGTACACGGTAATGCCGGGAACTAATTATTATATATATGTACGGTGTTCTGATAGTGTGTGTATATATATATATATATATATATATATATATATATATATATATATATATATATATATATATATTGTGTGTGTTATTAAATATCAGTGACTAGATATTTATTTATTTTATATACTCTAGTGCTATCAAGGGAGGTTGCGCGATGTGGGTGAATCCCCTGGCTTGAAGGCAGGGAGAGTATATCCCCAAGTCATACTGTCCGTTATATGGGTAAGGGTATCTCACTTTCAGGGAAGGAATATGACCGCCTTTATTATGTTTATATTTTATCAAGTTAGTGAGAAATTCTAACTTGGGGTAACTAGGTCATGTGAGTACATCTAGTGGGATAGCACTTTAGAGAATACATCCAGTGAGTTATTACTCGGGAGGATGGGTTATATTTATATTCAACATATGTGTGAATGTTGTAATATGGTTCTACGTATATAATGGGATAGATAGTTATATACGGGTCATTAAATACATATAGTGAATTGTAAGTAATTATATATGGGGTACATTCATATTCAACATACGTGTGACTGTTGTAAGATAACTTTACGTATATAATGGGGTAAATAGTTATATACGGGTAATTCAAATACATGGAGAAAATTGTATTATTTATATAACTAGTGAATGTTATATAGCTTTCAAGGAAATATGATTAACTAAGTTAAAGCGGTAAATAACTTATAAATCATGCGTTTAAAATACTCGGGATTGAGTAGGGCAATTGACAAGCGTTATATCAAGTATCTAGTTTCGGGGTAAAGGACTAGGTGGGATATCAAGAAGGCGTTAGGTGTGCACATTAGTTGAGGGGTGAGTCTGTCCTCAAGGGAGTGCGACACTAACTAAAATATGAAGCGCATTCATGCATATTTTATTACTGCAAGTTAATCATTTGCTAAATGTTTTGGGTTCTAACCCTTGCTATAAAATATTTTCAAAACCTTTTAGGTGTCCAGCCACAGGGACGCCAGGCTTGATTCATTCCAGGGACTCACTGCTACAACATAAGTGGATGTTGCAAGATTTGGATAGGCACCTCTATTCCTTCTATTCCTAGTGTAGGTATTTTCTATCAGTTATCCGAGCATGTTGCTCACGGTGTTTATTTAGTATTTATTTCGGATACTTGAGATCCATTATTATCTGTTTTTACATTTGTGTTGGATTTTAGCCGATGGTTTATTTAGCCAGTTTCTTATTTATATGTGATGGTTGGATTCAGTTAACTTGTGATTGTTAATGATTTGTTTCCGCATGAGTATTTCTTTGAATTAATGAAAGATAAAACTTAGCACCAGCCTAATTTCACTTAGGTGGTTAGTAATTAAAAAGTTTCGAAAGTGTTGCTAAGAATGAACCAACTGAGAAACCTGTTCTAATTTAATTTAGGACTGATCACCCGGGGTTTAATTAGGCGGGGTGTCACATTTTCTTCAAAGAGAATAGTGTACCCATGCTCCCCAAGTTGCTCAACACTCAACAAATTTTGCTCCAAATACGGAACTAGCAACACATCTCGGATATACTTTGTTCCTTTCTCCGTCTCAATAATTATAGTACCCTTGACCTTTGTTTGGACTAAGCCACCATTTCCCATCCTCATTTGAGAATTAGAAGAAGCATCCATAGTGACAAAAATATTTTGATCTCTGGTCATGTGATTACTATACCCACTATCAAGAAACCACATATCATTTCTTTTCTCCAATGCACTTTGACAAGCAAAAAACATATTCCCCTCACATTCTTGTTCTTAGGTGAAGTTAGCTTGTTGGTTGTTCTTGAGCCGACAATCTTTTTGAATATGCCCAAATTTCTTACAATTTTGACATTGTGGCTTTCCCCGAAACCAACAATCTTTATCAATGGCTACTTCTCTTGCAAATACTACACTTTTGTTGATTGAAACTTTCATTATTTTATCTTCTTTCAAAATTATTTCTACCTCTTCCTCTAGTGTTTCTTCCTCTTCCTCTTCCATGTCTTCCACCTCTTGAAAATTCACCTTTGGGTTAATCAAAACATGGTTTGGCCCCAACATTAAGCTTAGATTGAAAGGCACTCTCAACAGATTTTTCAGAGTGTCTACTCAACCTTTGCTCATATGTTTTAATGGAACCTATCAATTCTTCAACACTCAAAGAGGCTAGTTTTTTGGTATCTTCAACAATGGAAACAATGGAGTCATATTTTTCTGGCAAACTAATCAAAATCTTTTCAACAATTCTTTGATCAGAAAGTTGTTCCCCATATATTTTCATTTGATTCACAATCTCCATTAATCTAAAGAAACAATCTTTCAATAATTCCACATCCTTCATCTTCATCTACATATTCTTATAATCTCTTCTTTAGGACTGAATTTTAATAGCCCTTACCTTCAAGGTACCTCTAAACTCTTTTTGTAGAATATCCCAAGCCTCCTTTGCTTTGTTGGCATTGATGATTCTTGGAAATATTGTTTCAACTAACCCTTATTGGATTATGCGTAGCGCTTTTGCATTTTTCTTCTTGTGTTCCTTCAACTTTTACTTTTGAGCTTCCGGCAAAGCCGTGACATCCTCTGGTTCATCAAACCCATCTTCAATATACTCCTAAAAATCAAACGAAAGGAAAATGATTTTCATTTTTATAGACCAGAAATCATAGTTCTCTCCATAAAAAATCGGAATGAAGGGTTGTTGATCTAAACAGAGCTCTGATACCACTTTGTTGGGTTTAGATGAGAACAATATTGTAATACTAGAAGACGTGAAAGGATGAAAACAAAGAAATATTTTTAGAGAAAGAAATTCTGCTCTCAGCAGTGCAGAGAACTCCCTCTTCAGAAGAGAAGTTGTTGTCCCTTTACATAGTTGGGACAACTTTTACATAGAGGGAAACATTTTGAAAACAAGGAGAGGAATTCAAGGACTATCTCTCCTTTTTCTAACAAAGTAATACTACTAAAATACAAAAGTAGATATCAGAAAAAATCAACAAAGTATTAATTTTAACAAATTATACTTGTGATGAAAATTGGATTCCGACCATGGTTCAAAGTATCGACCGAGTTGACTCGGTATCGTAAGTCGACGATCCGATTTCGAGAAGCGATTCGATTATAGATTTAAATCGGCGAGATCTCGCCGAGATATTCGATATTTGTTAAAACTTGGAGAGAATCGACGAGATCGCGGAGATATCGGCCGAGACGGGATGAAAATAAGAAGAAAAAAGTGGTGTCCAAAAGTTGACGATCAAAAGAATGGAGGAATCTTAATTGTAGATCTTCGTAACGGAAGCCCTAGACCATGGATGCTAAAGGCTTATATTTCCTTTGCAGGTGGGTTTTTTCTTCACAGCCTCAAGTGTTACAAAAATAGGAGGGTAGGGTTTGTGTTTGTGGGGTTTTGTCTGAATTATTTGTTTAATAGGTTTTTTTGTGTTCCCTTCGCGCTTTACATGGTCTCTCATAAGTGAGGTTTTTGTTCACTTCATTCTTTTTTTTTTGAGCAACACTACACGGCCCCATCTCTCATACCCACACTCCTTACCCACGAATAGGACAAAAACAATTGTAAGGAGAAATGTTTGTTTTTATTATTAGTTAACTTGGGTTCTTGTTTTTTTTTTGTTTTAATTATAAAAATGAGTTTAAAAATAGAGTTTTTAATATTTTTTTGTTTTTATGGTTAACTTGGGTTCATGACCTTTTTTTTTAATTTTAAAAATGATTTTTTTTCAAAGTTAAAAGAATTACTTTTTAAAAAGTAAAAGCTAAAACCTCCCAAATATTTTTTTAATAAAGAGTTTTTTTGAAAAATTGTGTTAAAAATAAGGCATGCCGCTGGCGCGAACCTTTAAAAATAAGATAATTTTGGGTAAATGGGTGTTTGGCGGACTAAATACGTTAAAAATAAATTTTTAAAAAAATTCTGTATTTTTTTTATCAAAAATAATATCTTTAGTGTTTGTTTGTCAAAGAGAAAAATATTAAGTGTTTTTTTTTCTCAAAATAATATTTTCTCTGTTTATTTTCCAAAAATAAAAAAATTCAGTATATTTTGCTAAAAATAATATTTTCTAGTGTTTACGTGCCAAAAAAAAATCCAATTTTTTTTTCAATTAATAACATTCTCAGTGCCTATTTGTCAAAAATAAAAATATTTAATTTTTTTTGACAAAAATAATATTTTCACCCTTTTTATGGGTTAAATAAAAATATATTAAAAAATTTGAGTTTAAAAATAAGGTGTGCCGCTGGCGCGGACCTTTAAAAATAAAAGAATATTCGGTAAATGGGTGATTGAAGGACTAAATGAGTTAAAAATAATTTAAAAAAAATAATTTCTTATTAGAATATATTTTTTTAAAAAAACATATTCTTATTAAAAATATAGATTTTCAATTCTTATTGAAGCAGCTATAAACATTTTACTTTTATATTCCTTATTTTTTTCAAACAGTTAAGAAGTTTTTTTTTTCTACAAATAATATTTTCCACTGTTTGTGTGCCGAAAAAAAAATTCAGTATTTTTTTTTTCAAAAACAATATATTTAGTGTCTGTTTGTCAAAAAGAAAAATATTAAGTGTTTTTTTGCTAAAACTAATATTTTTAGTGCTTAATTTTCAAAAATAAAAACATTTAATGTTTTTTGACAAAAATAATATTTTCACGGTTTGTATGGGTTAAATAAAAATATTTAAAAAAAAAAGAGTTTAAAAATAAGGTGTGGTGCTGGCGCGGATCTTTAAAAATAAAATAATAGTAGGTAAATGGGTGTTTGAAGAACTAAATGCGCTAAAAATTCAATATTTTTATTTTATCAAAAACAATATCTTTAGTGTTTGTTTGTAGAAAAGAAAAGTATTAAGTTTATTATTTCTAAAAATAATATTTTCCCAGTTTGCCTGCCAAAAATAAAAAAATTCAGTATATTTTTTTGCTAAAAATAATATTTTGTAGTGTTTGTGTGCCAAAAAAAATTCGGTGTTTTTTTTTCAATTAATAACATTTTGAGTGCTTAATTTTCAAAAATAAAAATATTTAATATTTTTTGACAAAAATAATATTTTCACGGTTTGTATGGGTTAAATAAAAATATTTAAAAAAATGAGTTTAAAAATAAGGCATGCCGCTGGCGCGGACCTTTAAAAATAAAAAAAATATTAGGTAAATGGGTGTTTGAGAGACTAAATGCGATAAAAATTCAATATTTTTTATCAAAAACAATATCTTTAGTGTTTGTTTGTCAAAAATAAAAGTACTAAGCGTTTTTTTTGCTAAAAATAATATTTTTCTTGTTTGATTGCAAAAAGCAAAAAAATTCAGTATTTTTTTGCTAAAAATAATATTTTGTAGTGTTTGTGTGCCAAAAAAAATTCACTGTTTTTTTCAATTAATAACATTTTGAGTGCTTAATTTTCAAAAATAAAAATATTAATGGTTTTTAATAAAAATAATATTTTCCCGATTTGTTTGGAATATTTTTTTTTTTAGTTTACCCTTTTAAATTTATTGAACCCTTTGTTTGAAAATAAAGGTGGAACCCTTTATTTTTTGTCTTATATGTGGGTATGGTTTGTGGGTCCGTATAGTTTTATTCTTTTTTTTTATTCTTACTTTTGTCAGGGTTTTTTCTAACTTTTTTGGTGCACGTTTTTCTTCTTTTCTGACTTTACTGTTTTTGGAAATGATATTTTTCAAAATTCTTTCAAAATATGTTTTTAATTAAAAAAATTGTTATGTTTTAAGAAAATCTTATCAATAAATTGGTACTATTTTAAAAAAAATATTGGTCTTGATTGTAACTAAAATAAAGTTGTGTTAATTCAAAAAAAAAAAATATCACTATTTTTCACAGATTTATCAATAAATTGGTATTAATTTTTTATTATGTACTATTTTCATAATGCTTATGTTTTAAAAAAAATAATTAATTAACTTTTTTAGTTGTTATAAAATCAATACTATTTTTTAAAATAAGAAGTATTATTAGTTTGTTCAACTTTTAAAAAACATATTTTTTTTTGTTTTATTTCCTACTAAAAGTTAACAACTTTGTTTTAAAAAAAAGAGAGTAACAGTTTTGGATAAGAAAAAGAGTACTAACAATTTTCAAGCACCAGAACATTTAATGTACATTTTTGATAAATCAGTATAAATTATTTTTTTTTGTACAAAATAAAAAATGTTTACAGCTCACTTATTTTTAAAAATGTACAAAATGAAAAATGGTCACAACTCACTTAACTTATGTACAAATATTGTTTAAAAAGTCACAACTGACTTATGTTTTGTACAAAATTCCTAAAACTTGTATACAAATAATGTTTGAATATTGTTTAAAATATTGTTTAATAATTCTAAAAATTCCAAAAACTAATATTTTGTACAAATGATGTTTTGTACAAATTACTAGAACTTATGTTCAAATAATGTTTAGTATATTAGCAATATGTCAAGTTCGTCGTGTTTCAGCATAACCAATTTTACATTGTAATGCATATTAAAGGATGGTTTTGAACGTATTTAGTCCACATTGTTAATCTTATGTTTTTTAAATTTTCTATATTTTTTTCAGAATTTTTTCCGCTCTCTAAATAGCGTATCTTTGCGTATCGCCCGATACGGCGACCGCTACCGAGACTTTGAAGCATGATTCCGACAAAAAATGTAAAGCAAAGAAAAAAGGAATCGAAATAGAAGTAATTATAATTACAAAATCTTTAAGTTTGGCATCCTTGCTAGGTCATTGGGGATATTCCCAGATATATGACAGCTCCTCAACATCCTGTAAAATAAATAAAAATCATGCATGGATATTACTACTGAGAATAAAATTTCCAAAACTTTTAATCCGTGTTTATGGCAAATCCTCAGTATGACTCACAACTTATTCATGCCTGTCATGTCACTTAGAAGTGGAAATGCTGAACCCTCTCCATTCAAATCACTAATTCTTCTGCACAAGAATCATGTTTAAGATAATTCATTATTCACAATTATTTATCTTATTTTGTTGAGCACCTATGGAATAATAAAATAAAATATGAAAATTGTAAAAAATGCAACTTAAAAAGGCATAACTCACAATTCATTTAAATTATTCAAGAGAGAAATTGTAGAATGTATTGGGCCTTCTAAACCACTAGCTTGGATCTCTCTGTTGACAGCAGACAGAAAACGGGTTAGAGTTGCATGTGATTAAAGTTCTTTACTTTTTAATGATTTTTGGGTTTTAGAGAAAATTACATACAATTTTTGAAGATTTTTCCAACTTTCAAACGTAGGTATTTTCCCAGAGAAGTTGTTGCTGCTTAGCCTACTGCATTGGCCAAAATTGGTGAAAATATTAATTATTAGAACCAAAAGAAAAAACAGAATATACATGTTGAAATTAGTATGATTACGATATTGGAAAGGTAATCTGCTTACAGTTCTGTCAAATTGGTTAGCTTGGTTAGTTCCCGGGGCAACTCTCCCGTGAGATTGTTAGCACTAAGAATACTATAAGGACCAGGAAAAAAGAGGAAGAGAAACATCAAAACATTGTAAACATAATTTTGATGAATCATTGAATGATTTGAAAATTGAAACTTGGATAATCAAACATGAAATATAGAAATGGCCTGACAGGTTCACTAAATTGACCAGTTTCCCAAGCTCAGCAGGAACATGTCCAGAAAACAAATTGGTCTCCAGGCTCCTGAAAATTTAATTTCCTTCAATTACCAATAAAACTAAAAAATTATTAAAATAAATCGTTGATTTTGAATTCTACGCACATATGTGAGAGAGAGAAAGAGAGAGCATACATATATATAAGACTTGTTATATCTCCCAGGTACTTAGGGATCGGTCCTGATAAGCGATTCACAGAAACAGACCTAAAGTATCTTTATTCTGTCAGTTCTAAAAGATTGAGTGTCTAAAGTATTAGATAACTTAGTCCACCCAAATTACACCCTAGCACAAAATGTATTATCATTTGAGATTAATATAAAACAAATTTTAGCCCTATTATGGTGTTAGGGAGTAATTATTGTGGGCACCTTGATGACTGACCAAAATAATGTGCAAAAATAGCTCACATAAATCGCAAATTGGTAGAAGCCCATTCAGGGGGTATTGTACCGCTGAGGTAGTTGCGATTGAAATCACTGCAAACAACAGATAGTACTGTTGTATTAATGCAAACATAACTAACATGATTAAAAAAGAAGCATGAACTTGGAAGCTCTTCTTACATTGTCTTGATGTGGGGTAACTTAGCCAAGGATGGTGGAAGCACACCAGCAAGATCCTGCCCTTTAAGAGATCTGTTTTGCCCAAAAAAAGGGGTTCTTGGATTACCTCAAAATTAATTTATAACACTAGTTACCAAAACAGATTAATGATATGTTCAAATCTATGATAGGTGCGTGCAACAAGATTAGAGCCCGAGCTAGAGACAAACCGCAACAGTTTCGATATATTCACAGATTTTAGTATCCGTCGATATTGTGATATAATCCCTTGATATATATATGATGATGCAACAGTAAATTTTCTGATACGGAAAGATCCATAGTATGATTTTTGAAATTACAAAATATCGTAAATATATGGCGAAATATTCCTCATAAACCACAAATTATCAGATTGAATATTGTGATGTGTAACCCCAATTGGCTACCGGGTGTAACTTTAAACCCAGGAAACTTGGTAGCAACATCTTGGGGAAGACAGCAAGAAATTTAATCCCTGTGACATCGCTAGGCCCGGAGTGGATGCTGACCTGGACCGGCCCAAGGAATTAGTCTGGTGCGGGTAAGATGGCCCCCTGGACACTTTTGTCAAGTAAAAAAAAATACGGTGATGCGTCAAGGACTTTTGTAACATATATGGCGTGTATATGATTTTAGTATATTCGTCACAATATTTTGTTTAGCTGGAAAAAAGATATTTACAAACACAGATACATATAGTTTTCCTCGATAAGTAACACGCAAATCTGCATAAACATAAGGATAACTTGAATATATCTAGTTACATCAGAATATTAAATGGTATTGTGAACTTTCTTGATTTACAGTAGAATTAGAGAGTAAGACGAGAAGAGAGAGAGAAGATAATATGATTCTCTTTTTATTTCTTATCTTTTATAATACATACATTTGTCTTTATATAGTATCACTACAACAAACTAATAACAGAATTAGTTGTATTCTAGCTGTTTGGGGAATGTTTTAGTGCAGCTAACTGTCTTGAATTGTTGTGCTTATTATATCTGCTAACATCCTCCCTCAAACTAATTGGATTACAAAACATGAGTTTGTTTCTGACGTAAATGATGTCAAATGGGAGCAAAAAAAGATAATTCTCTCTCTAAACACTCTCAAATCTTTATATCATCAAATGGAAGAATGCCTCAAATGAGGCTATAAAAAGAGTAGTGATAGGAGGGAGATTGCTTGGGCCTCTAAGCTAAGAATCTAATTACAATTATGCTCATAAGTTCCAATTAACCTTCCTTCCTCAAAATACTAAGCAAAAGGAAAAATACAATGAATGCTAAAAATAAATGAAATACTAAAAATGACGAAAATGACGAAAAGGCCCTTATTCACATCACTCTCCCCCCTTGAAAGATTTCGTCCTCGAACTCAGAGGGGAAGGCCTTCAGTGTCACCACCGAGGATAGTAATGAGAAATGGCTGGGGTGGGATCTCCGGTGCCTCTTCAAGATACTCAGGATCTCCCGAAGCTAGGAGAGAGCGACGGCAGGGAAGGGAACAATCTGAGGCTCTATGGCCAATCACCCCACAGTTGTAGCATTTAAATGTGACAGGATGAGTGGGTGCAGGAGGAGGACTGTGGGAGTAGGAGTAGCTGCGGTAGACGGAGTCACAGGAGGAGCAGAAGTCACTGGTGCTGGAGGAGCTGTCGTGGAGCGGCCACGGGAAGGGGGGAGCAGACTGATGAAAAGACTCAACTTTAGTGGCGTACTCTACCGCCTTAGCAAAGGAGGTGACGTCACGTAAAGAGAGGTCGCGCTGGATATAGCTCTGGAGGCCATAAATATACCGGCTGATCCTCTGTTCCTCACTCTCACCGAGGCAGGCACGAGTACAAAGAAGCTGGAATCGCTCAGTGTAGTCCAAAACTGTGGTGTCTTGCTGAAGAGACTAGACTCGCAAGAATAGATCACGCTCATACGTGGCGAGGACAAAAGCTGTCATGACCTAGTCACGAAGCTTCGCCCAAGTCTGTATAGGAGGTTGACCCTCAAGAACGCGGCGCTGCTCCAAGTCATTCCACCAAACACTCGCGTAGACCTAAAATTTAGTGGTCCCTAATAAGGCACCGGCGACCCTTTAGTCGCTTGTACTCAAATATTCGCTCCATGGCGGTAAGCCAGTAAAAAACGACATCGGGCTGTAGGTGGTCGTCAAACATCGGGATATCGATCCGAATGTCAACCTACATGCTCCTAGAGAGTAACTGAAGCGTCAACTGTGTAATGGCATCTCCACCCTGTAGGGCTAGGGCATCCTCATCGAGATCATCATTGCCTGGCGGAGGCTCAGGAAGTAGGGATCATTGTGGACATCTCTGAGGCGATGGATGAGGAGGGTCAGGAGTTGGTGGTGGTAATGGGCTGGGGGAGGAGATGTATGAGGTGGAATGGTGTCTCGTGGTGGGGAGTAAAGGGGAGATGGAACTAACGAATGGTGGTAGGGGCAGTGGTTCATCTGATGTCCCTTTTAATAATACAAAAAATAATGGCACTCGGAGAGAGGTACATATGGAGTAACCTTCGCGCCCAGAGAGTCTAAAGGAGAAACACCAGTGCGCCAGTCCGTAGGAGGGGGTGGCTCAAACTTTGGAGCGGAGTGGGGTCGGGGTGAAGGGGGACCATCATGTGGGGGTAAGGTATTTCACTCCCGTACCCGCTCATGAAAAACAATGGGTGCGGAATGAACATAACGAGTATCCCATGGAGGATGATGATGAGGTACATGTGAGGGTAGACCGGGTGGGGGAGAGGTATGTAGAATAGGTGGGGGGCGGAAGCGTGGGGAAAGTGGAATGGGGTGGGTGAGGATGTGTTGTAACGGATGGAGCGGGGGGCACGGATGGAAGGTTCGAGGTGTTTTTGTGGATGATGGCGGGGGTAAATGGAGATAGGAGGCAAGGGGCAGTCATGTGGAGGTGGAGTGGGGTAATTGTGTGGGTGTGGTGGGGAGTGGGGAGTGGGGGAAAACTAGAATACGGGGTGGAGGAAGGTGTGGTGAGGGGATATGGTGGTGTTCAAGATTTGAGTTAAGTGACATGTAGGCCTCATTTGGCAATGGAATTGATACCTTTGTGTGAGGATGAATTGCATTTGAACTCTTTGCGTGCCGAATGTCACGGATCATCTCGGCAATAGTTGGAGAGTACGTTCCGATCAAGGGTGGTGCCATTTGAACACATGAGGGAGACGGATTTACCAGAAAATTGTCGGAATGAACTATAGATGTCAAACGACCCTCGGAAGGGCTGCTTGAGTGTCGGAACTCCTGCCCCAAGCCATTGGAGGGCTCAGGCGCTGTTGGCGGCGGAATACGGTTCGGCTGGACTAAATCTAGGGTTGTTCGACTTCGGAGGAAGTATCCGGTGACATGGGGTTGAGTTTCGGTGGTCTGAGGTTGAGTTCAGGGTAGATCGGGTTGAATTTGGTGACGGATTTGGGTGTTTGACTGTGTCGGCTGGTGGTGGGATTCTTGCGGCAATCCGGCCTGCTGTTTTGGTGGTTTTGGGGGCTGTTTTGGGTCGGAATGGACATGTCGAGGTTTTTTTTGGGTGGTTTGGCCACCAGGTTGTGGTGGTGGGGCACCATCCTCGGTGGTGGTGCTTTCTTGGATGAAATTGGGTTAGGGTTTGAGAAATTAGGTTTTTCTTTAGGTAGAGGTGTAGAATGGGTTGATTTTGGAGAATTAGGGTTAGGGTTTTGAGATGTTATTGGGGCGGTGTGAGGGCGGTTCGTGGTGGTTGCTAACGAAGAACCTCGGGTGTCGATTGCATCTACTCAGGCCGTCAATTGGCTGATGGCCTCCAAGATTTGATTAAATGGGCTTTCGTCGAAGGTGTTCATCCTTTCTTAAACCCACCTTGATGTTATTTACGAGTTTTTGTTTTATAACAACCGGTAGAGCGACTAGGCTCTGATACCAATTGACATAAATGACGTCAAATGGGAGCAAGAAAGGATAATTCTCTCTCTAAACACTCTCAAATCTTTATATATCATCAAATGGAAGAATGCCTTAAATGAGGCTATAAAAAGAGTAGCGATAGGAGGGAGGTTGCTTGGCCTCTAAGCTAAGAATCTAATTACAATTATGCCCTTAAGTGTCAATTAACCTTCCTTCCTCTAAATACTAAGCAAAAGGAAAAATACAATGAATGCTAAAAATAAAAGAAATACTAAAAATGAAAAAATGACGAAAAGGCCCTTATTCACATCAGTTTCTGATTATTAGGAAAAGAGTTGAAGCCAGTCCTTTAGTAAAGATATATTCTAGCTGGTCTTTAGAGGACACAAACATAATTGTAATGTCTTTATTAAGGACTTTCTCACGAATGAAGTGGTAGTCTGTCTCAATGCGCTTAGTTCTTGCATGGAAAATAGTGGTGATAGCAAGAGATCACATAAAAGCATCATAACCTAAGCAAGCTCAGTAGTGGTGATAGCAAGAGCTCTATACTTAGCTTCAGTAGAGGACCTAGCAACTGTATGTTGTTTCTTAGCAGTCCAGCTAATAGGTTTATGACCTAGGAGAATGACAAACCAGTAATACTCCTTCTATCATTAGGGTCACCTGCCTAGTCAGCATCTGAGAAAGCAGTAAGGTGGAGGTCTATCTTGTTATAGTGTAACCCACAATTAGGATATCCTTTGAGATACCTCAAGATTCTTTTAACATTGTTGACATCTGGCCTTGTCAAGGCGCTACTAGAGAGCTCCAACTGTGCTTCTCTAAAGAGTAGGATCAGGGAGAGGAATCCCATCAAGTTTGCCCATTCTAGCTGAGGTAGTACATGGAGTCTTGCAAGGTTTGCAATCAATCATAGAGAACCTGGTTAGTAGATCCTTGAGATACTTGTCGTGTGAGAGGTGGATGCCCTGTGGAGTAGAGTGAATCTGGAGACCTAAAAAGTAACTCAAGGGTCCTAGATCCTTCATATCAAAAGTAGAGCTAAGATCTAGGATTAGTTATTGAGTAAAAGCAGGATCACTACCAGGTACTATGATATCATCCACATATAGGAGCACGATAGTATAGGAAGATCCATGATGCCTGATAAACAAGGAATTGTCAGCCGAGGACTGAACAAATTGAAACTGTAAGAGATGGTGAGTGAAGTTCTGAAACCAGGCTCTAGGAGCCTGTTTAAGCCCATAGATAGTCATGTAGAGTTTGCAGACATAGATAGGCGTTTTTGGATCAATAAAGCCCTAAGGTTGAGTCATGTAAACTGCCTCAGTCGGAGAGCTATGCAAAAAGGCATTATTAACATCAAATTGCTTGAAAGACCAACCAAAATGAGCAGCAAACTTGAGAATTAGTCTGACAGTAGTATACTTGACTACTGGGCTAAATGGCTAAATGTATCAGTGTAATCTAATCCCTCCTCCTAGTGAAATCCTTTGGCTACTAACCTAGCTTTATGTCTAGAAAGGGACCCATCTGCATTATATTTGAGCCTATATACCCATTTGCAACCAATGAGATTCTTGCCATGTGGTAAGGGAAATCGACTCCAAGTGCCTTGCTTATGAAGAGAAAAGAACTCATCGGCCATGGCAATTCTCCACTTAGTATTCTTAATTGCTTCATTAAAGCAGGTAGGTTCTTTAAGCGTAAGGGTAGCTTGAAAAGCTTTTGGTTAGGATGAGTGTTGTGAGTAGTGATAAAAGGAAGAGGAGAGGGTGCAAGAATGGAAGGAGATATAGATATAGGAGTGGATGTATGTGTAGGAGAAGGTAATATTGGAGATGGAGACAACACAGGTAAAGGTAATGGGGGAGGTAAGGTGGAAGGAGGAGAAGATGGTTTGGGTCGAACATGAGGAGGTGAGATAGGAGAAGGTAACCAGTTGGATAAATTGACCTTAATTGAGGATTGTCCCTGACCAAGAAAGGTATGTTCATTGAAGTGAACATGTCTGGATACTTGAATCTTCTGAGAGATGGAGTCAAAACAGATAAACCCTTTGTAATCACTAGGATAACCTAAGAAAATACAAGGTTTGGTTTGGGGTTGAAGCTTATTTGAATTAAAGGGAGTAAGAAGTAGATAACAGGTGAAACCAAATGTCTTAAAGGACTAATAGTCAGGTGTGGTCTATGAAGCACGGCACGTAATACGTGTTTCGACACGACATGCGACACGTGATTTTTCCAAAAACTAGGATACGACACGCTGGGATACGTATAATATATAATATATATTTAAATATATATATTAATGAAAAAAAACATATTTTTCCCATAAAATACGTTATTAGACCATTCCTAACATGAAATTAAGAAAATTGACCATACAAAACAAAATTCAAACACACTTTAACATTACAAATAATAAATAAAGCAGAATCAACATCACATAAGAAAAAAAAATAGAAAAATTAAATAAAAATTAAAAAAAAAACGTGTCCCAGCGTGTCGGCAACGTGTCCCAGCCGATTCGTGGCTTCCGGGAGAGTGTTCGTGCTTCATAGGGTGTGGTTTTATAGAGAATTTCATAGGAAGATTTGTGTTGCAATGTGGGAGTGGGGAGTCTATTGATAAGGAAAACAACAGTTGCAAATGCATGAAACCAAAATTTAGAAGAAAGAGAAGCAGTAGCAAGAAGAGTAAGATCTACAATATATCTGTGTTTCCTCTCCTCTCTACCATTTTATTGAGATGTTTTAGGACAAGACTTTTGGTGATGAATGCCATGAGAGGCCAAAAGATTTTGAAACTCAGTCTTCTTATACTCACCTCCACCTTCTGTTCTTAGAATTTTAATTTTGGAGTTTAGTTGATTTTTCATCGAGAGAAAATGAGAGAAGGCGGAGATTTATAAGTTATAAGTAAGTGGATAAATCCAAATAAACCTGCTAAAATCATCCACAAAGGAAACATAATAACTATAACCAGCAAAAGAAGGAACAGGGGAGCGTCCCTACAAGTCACTATGAATAACTTGTAAAGGCGAAGAAGCTTTACTAAAAGAACGAGGAACAGGTAGTTTACACATCTTGCCAACTAAACAATGTTCACACAAATCAGGTAGTATTTTATTACAAGAATTGGGAAAAGTAGATAACACTTGATGAACTATAGAGTTTGAAGAGTGACCCAGCCTGTTGTGCCATAGAGTATGAGACACATTTTGATCTAATTGAGCTTTGTAAGACAAATCTAATGGAGCAAGTTGCTGAGAAGCAGACTTGATTAGTGTATTGCTGAAAGAAGAGGAACTGATAGGAATAGGGTAGATATCATTGGCACTAAGTGATGGAAATGGCCCCTATTTCAGGGTTTTATTAGTCATTTTATTTTATTTTGTTAATTTCTTTATTTTGTTATTCAATTTTCATTTGTTTTTCTTTAGTATTTAAAGGTAAGCAGTAGTAATGGCATTTTTGTAATTAGGGCCTTAGCTTAGAGCCTAAGCTACTCTTCTCCTTTAAATACCCCCATGTAAGCCTCATTTGAGGTAGACTTGAATTTTGAAATTGAAAAGAGTGTTTCTCTCTCTAAAAGTGGTGTTTAGATAAATTTAGGAGCCTTTTGACGGGTGGTTTACGTCAAATTGGTATCAGAGAGGGTGAAGCTCTACATTGGTGCTAGTGTATTGGTGATTTTTTTTTCAAATCGTTCACTACTCTTCAATGGCTCCCAAGAAATCCAAACAACAACAAGAAGATAAGAATCGAGAGTTGAAGCAACAAATTGCGGAGTTGCAACATCAAATAGCCGAACTCTATGCCAACCTAGGGCTAAAACCTAGCCCTCCTAGCCCCATGGCTGTCCCAACCCTAAAAGAACCACAAACCCTAGCACTCCCACCTTCTAACCCTAACCCTAGCTTCCGCCCCACTGCCTCAGCCTTACCCCGTCACCATTGAAGCCCCCAAACCCTCTACTCTACCCCAAAAACCTTACCTGCTGCCCCAACCACACAAAAACCTAAAAGCGACCCTAACCCAGGGCCGCCCCAACCCCCGAACCCCCTTGGTAGCTCCCTGCCCACCCGCCGACTACCCCAGCCCCTTCCCCCCTTGCCGTCGATCACCCCTGGTGGTCGCACAGGCCCCCCAGCCCCGATTTTCTCCCACAAACCTAGGGTTTTACTCTAGGCCTGCTCGAAAACCCCCTGGACTGCCCTACACAACCCCAAACCCTTCTACCAGCTTTCAAACTATGGTTTTTGACCCGGATGGAGACTTCTAGGGCTTGATTGGGTGAAGAAAGTGGAGAAGAAGAGAGAAGATGAAGAAATAAAGAAGAAAAATGTGGGATGTGCACCCGAGTTTAAAGAATTATTTTTGGGTCCCCACAATTTTTTGGAATTTTTCATGAATCCTAAAAATTTTGTACGCTCGAGGACGAGCTTGGCTTTAAGAGGGAGAGTAATAGAAATGGGCCTTAATTTAGGGTTTTATTAGTCATTTTATTTTATTTTGTTAATTTCTTTATTTTGTTATTGTATTTTCATTTGTTTTTCTTTAGTATTTAAAGGTAAAGAGTAGTAATGATATTTTTGTAATTAGGGCCTTAGCTTAGAGCTTAAGCTACTCTTCTATGTAAGCCTCATTTGAGACAAACTTGAATTTTGAAATAGAAAAGAGTGTTTCTCTCTCTAAAAGTGGTGTTTAGATAAATTTAGGAGCCTTTTGATGGGTGGTTTACGTCACTAAGCCCCTGGAAGAGAGAATCTTCCCTGATAGATTGTCCTGTATTTTCAATGAGTTAGCATCTAAGATGCATGTACAATTATTATCTTTACATAGTTTATGAACAATTAGCGAATTAGAGGATAAGGAAGGCACCCAGAGAGTGTTTTTGAAGAGAAATTTATGAGTAGGAGTGTAAGAGAAGCTATACCAGAGTGAGAGATAGACAAGTGTTGTCCATTGGCAACTGAAATGGATTAGTCTTTAGCAATTGATAAGTTGGAGAAATCATTGGTCATGTGGAAAGGAGCACCAGAGTCTGTATACCATACATTGTTTGAGTACTGAGATGGAGCAGATGGAGCCATGGCAGCAAGTTGCTGAGGTGGAGGTCTGCACTGATAGCTATAGTATTCTATGGTGACAATCCACAGCAATGTGATTAGTACGACCACAGATTTGGCAAGGAGCAGAAGTACGAAAGGGACGAGGGCTGAAATTAGGTCATTGATTGGGAGAATTATGACTGTTAAAGGTTTGTGAAGAATTGAAGGAGTTCCTCCCCCAGATTTACCTCCTCTGGGTGGAGATCTGCCACGACCACGTCCACTGAAGTAATAAAATGAGGAACTCTTCCCAGAAGAGTTTTAATTGTTCATAGCCATCATTGCAGATGACACATTATTGGTGGAATCAGATAACTGAGTAATATCTTGTTCTTTAGCTTTGAGGAACACATGTAATTCTTCAACTGAGATAGGTTGAGAACTAGTAGGTATGGAGGTCTTGAATGCATTGTAAGAGTTTGGAAGGCCATTTTGAGTATAGATCAGAATATCTTCATCATCAGTAGTGATGGCAACAACAGCAAGACTGCCACGAACCTCTTTTATCTTTTGCATGTATTGATCTATAGAATCTGAGGCTTTGACAACGGTCTGCATATTTGTCTTTAACTGAAGAACATTTGATCGAGAGCTCGAAGAAAATCTTCGTTCGAGTGCAAGCCAGACATTTCTGAAATTTGTATGTCCAACTACATGAGATAGAGTAGTTGGAGATATCGTGGCATTAATAAGAGTGAGTAGTGCTTGATCCATGGTTGTCCATTGAAGAAACTCAGGATTAGGTTGATTCGTTTCTGCAATTGTTGGTGATGGAGCTAAATTCGTACCATCAACAAATCCAAAAAGTGAATGTGCTTTAAGAATTGCACTGATCTGGTATTTCTAAGTCACATAGTTGGTGGAATCAAGACGAATTGAGACCAAATTGCAAATATTTGATAGTAGATAGATTGGAGAATATGGATTTTGAGTTAGCGCATCCGCCATGGATGAGCTAACTTGACTATTTGTGGACGAAGAAGAGGAAGACATGGAGTTGGATCGTGAGATGTTAATCTCTCTGATTCAGTCTGATACCATGTGAACTTTCTTGATTTACAGCATAATTAGAGAGTAAGAAGAGAAGAGAGAGAAAGAAGATAACATGATTCTCTTTTTATGTCTTATCGTTTCTAATACATACATTTGTCTTTATATAGTATCACTACAACAAACTAATAACAGAATTAGTTATAACTAATTCTAACTGTTTGGGGAATGTTGTAGTGCAGCTAACTGTCTTGATTAGTTGTGCTCATTATATCTGCTAACAGGTATACGTATATACACTGTTACATTTATATTTGATGTTAATATGAAAATTAAGTTTCTATCTGACTCTTACTTAATTTAATGATATCACATAAACCAATGTATATAGAAAGCCATGACGCCTCTTCTGAGCTTGAAATTAGCAGAGCCGTAATATGAACTCAACTAAGAACAGAAATGTGTCATTACAAGAAACTTACATGCTTTCAACGTGACATACACCACCAGGGTAAGAGCAATTGCAGGTGATAGTATTATTATACAATGGAAATTCTTTCCTTTTTGTGGTATTCCAGTTTTGGTTCCCGTCACAAGGGTTGAGACTGAAATTCCAGTCCTTTTTGCCCAATTGCGCTGCTATTTCACGGAGCGCATTCACTGCACACATCAAGCTCACTTTAAATCCTCAAGGCAATATTGCATATGGTAAATTCTAGGCCTGTTGTATTCCAACAAATTTTGTGCAAAGGCACAAAATGTGTCTTGAATAATAATTAACGGACCCAAACCCCATATGCTACCCTATGCACGCACGACACGTCATGTGTCACACAAAATGTGTCAGAATCGACTTGAAATTATTCATTGTATATATACACACAAAATGCGTCGGAATCGACTTGAAATTATTCATTGAATAGATATATATACGCAGATATAAGTAGAGCTCATTATCTATTTGTTTAAAGTAGAACAATTAGAAAAATTAAAAATCAAAATGAGACTGAACATTTGAAATAGATTTGAATGTCAATTCTACAGAGTAGGATAACCAAACAAGCATTGTTAACTTTGAGGATGAATAAAAGGGACTCAAATGAAGCTTGAGTGGAGTTACCCAGTTCCATGAAGCAACTAGGTTATAAATTATCAAGTAATCAACTTGATGTGAAAACAAAAGAAACACTAAAAGATAAGAAAATTATATGCATTATTCAGAATTTTCAATAATAACAAGTCCCACTAAAAAGAAGTGCAAACTTATTTATTGAAATGATAACATCATTTTACTAGGATTAAACTGCATAACTAAAATAGTCTAATACTTAGTTGTAAATTAATAAAGCTAATTATTATCATTATAGTCCCAAATAACATCAATTACTACTCAATTATCACCAAATACAAATGAGCAATGTCAGTCTTACTGAAATCCAACCCCGAAATTACTAAAATCATGCTTTAGGGGTGTAGTACCCTCTCAAGGTACAACACCTCTAAAGCATAAGTTTGATAATTTTGGGGTTGGATTTCAGTAAGGATCATTTTCCAATACAAATATATAGGACCTTAAATACAAAACTCCTATATTTTCATATTTTCTAATACTTCATTCCTCATCAAAACTCTAGTTCACTTGATCTTAGTGATTAAAAAAGATAATTTTGTAATCAAATTCGGAGGAGATGTTCTAGTGTGAAGATCATCTACATATTTTTGGTCAAAATAGGTGGGTGAGATGATCACCAAAAGTTTTAACGAGTCATGATGCATATGTTTGCACATTTTTTGAAGGTTGCATTTCATTCACTTCAGAATTGAAGTTTTTGACCAAAAAAAATTGTAAATGATCTTCACAATAGTTATATTATCTTCGTCAAGTTTGGTCACAATTTTTTTTTCTATTTTACAAAATTGGTCATTACGGCTTGCAGGGGGCAGTGCATTGAAGTGTGGCTGTGCACACAGACTCCAATACATACCAAGTATACAAACTTATTTTTTTTAAATAGTAAAAAATTATATTTCAACTTAATTTTTTTATATGACGTTTAAATATTTCAGGGGATCCATATAAAAAAAATCAGCTTAAAATAATTTTTTTTGCTATTTTAAAAAAAATCGGTCAAACTTATAAAAAGTTGCAAAAATTTGACTGATTTTTTTAAATAGCAAAAAAAGGTAAATAGATTTGCTCCACCAAGTATGTATATTTGGTATGTATGAGAACATCTCTCTCTCTCTCTCTCTCTCTATATATATATATATATATATAGAGAGAGAGAGAGAGAGAGTGAGAGAGAGCGGGTATAGATCTTGTGCGGACTGTCCCGCATTTTAACAGTGCAGACCGGACATGTGTCAGCTGGTGATGAGTCCAGAAACGAGAGACAATGCCTATAATTTAGCCGATAATTTCCTAAGTCACTGCCGGGTGACACATGTGCAATCCGCACTGCTAAATATGGTATATATATATACTCTTGTGTAGACCAGTCCGTATTTTAAGAGTGCGGACCGGACATGTGTCACCTGACGATGACCTTAGAAATTGTCGACTAAATTATAGGTACACTCTCTCTCTTCTGTAAGCTCACCGACAGGTGACATGTGTCCGGTTCGCACTCTTAAAATGCGGACCGGTTATATAGATATATACAATAATGCTTTTGTGCGCATTAGTGTGCGGACCGGACACATGTCACCTGGCGGTGAGCCAAGAAAAGAGAGAATGTGCACCTATAATTTAGCCGACAATTTTTAGGGTCACCGTCAAGTGACACATGTCTGATCCGCACTCTTAAAATGAGAACCGTTCTGCACAAGAAAGAGCATTATATATATATATATATATATATATATATATATATATATATATATATATATATATATAATGCTCTTGTGCGGACTAGTCCACATTTTAAGAATGCGGACCGGACATGTGTCCCCTAATGGTGCACCTAGAAAATATAGCCTAAATTATAGGCACATTCTCTCTCTTTTCTGGGCTCACCGCCAGGTGACACATGTCCGGTCCGCATTCTTAAAATGCGGATTAGTCCACACAATAGCAGGACTGTATATATATATATATATATATATATATATTGAAGAGCATAAGAAGCATAGAAAGAAAAAGACCCTTACTTTCTTTACGAGGAAGTGTTCCATTCTGTGCTTCAGTGACACTTGCTTCGAAGCATAGTAGTATATACAAAAGCACAAGAGCTGAGAGAGTTTTTGAAATATCAAAAACTGTCTCCATTTCCACTTACTTTAAAGTCCTTCAGCTAATACATGAAAAGCTATTTGTGAAAAAACAAAACTAATCCAAGAATTAGTAATGTTGGGGGCTTGAATGAAACGCCAGCTGGTTCTAAAGGATCTGTATTCTGCAAATTTCCTACTATAGACAAGTTTCGCCCTCGTGAGAGTCAAGAATAATGCATGCACGCACAACTCTGTGGTCACTATATAAGTGAATTTAGAATGTCAAACTTAGTGGCTTGCGAAGGATGCTTCCCTGCAACGAACGGACGGCAGTGACAGCGAAGGGCCCAGCAGTGTCGGAAATGAGTTTAAGTGGGGCATTTAGGAAATTTTGCAATAAATGCGTTCCACATATCAAAAGACATCTGTTTGGTCCTCTTTGGATAGCTATTCTTAAGGTGAGGGGTGTCGGTGTGAGGAGAGAGATTTTTCCATTCACTATCGGATCGAATTGGAAAATGATCATTCGAAAAAAATTTGATTTTTTTGAAAATAAAATATTTGTTCCAATTTTTTAGCCATTTTTTTTGAAAAATCAAATAAGTTTTCAAATTAGGAAAAATCGGAAAATCGAAAAAAATCAAAAATTCAAAAAAATATACTAAAAATTCAGAAACTTTGAAAATTCCAAAATTTCAAAAAATTAATATAGGATTTTCGATTACTCGAAATTCTCATTTTAAAGAAATCGAAAAAAAGATTTAACCTAACATGTAAATATATAAGGATTTAACCATTTTTTTCATTTGTATAGATGATAGAGGGATATTCTCCTTTTATAGAGGACTTTTTTGGACCCCTCTTCCTCTCCTAGCCGATGTGGGACACATGAGAATGTTTAAAAAAATTGAAAATCGAAAAATATTTCGGAAAAAATCGAAAATAATTCGGAAAAATCGGATCGGCATAGTTTCGAAAAAATCGGATCGGAAAAATTGGAAAATCGGAAATTCAGAATTATTTCCAATTTCCGATCCGATTTTTTTCAAAAAATCGGAAATCGAAAACCTTATATACGTTCCAAAATCGGAAAATATCAGATCGGATATCGACAAAATCGGAATGTTCGGAAAAAAAACACAGCGTTACTAGTAGATATTACTTAATGGTGAAAGATGTTAAAGATGTTAGAGTTAAATGATATATATATATATATATATAAATATTAATTATAGGGTATTAAATAAAATTAGGTCAATTAAGGTGATTAATTTAATATTTGGATCAAATACTAAAAAGTCCCTCAAACATTTTTTAATACACAATTAGTCCAAGCCTTTTATTTTGTATCAAAAAGTCTCTTATTCTCTCATCTTTAAAGGTCCGCACTAGCGGCATAGTAAAGCATTTTTGGCATGGTGAAGAACTTTTTGGTGCAAAATAAAAAGCCTTGGACTAAACATGGATTAAAAAAAGTTTGAGGGACTGTTTGGTATATGCCCCTTTATATTTTGGGTCTTAATAATGTATTATTAAAGTGTGAATTTTAATGTATAGAGATAAGCGTAATTTTTATTTTTATGATGAGTCAGAAAAGAAAAATACGAAATATGAAAAAAAATACGATTGTCTTATAAATTGGAATCAGCGTTCCCAGGTCATACTAGACCATTCTTTTGATTCCCATTGTCTGAGGAAAATTTAGACAGAAAATAAAAGTATTGATCTGGCAGATCATAAGACCTCAGACTCGGATATTTTAATTTTCTCGTTATGGATTCGGGTACGCTTGTGCAAATTCAATATTTTTTAATTCTTGATGATTCAATATGAATGTTCATGTTTGTGTGATGGTTTTCATAAAATAGAAATTAATCTAACATGTGGTATCAGAGTTATTTCATGTTGAATTATTAAGGATATATTAGGAAGGAATTTAATTTAATTTTTGGGAGAAAATAATTTTTCGAAAAGTTCAATATTTCTGGAAAAAAATTGGACAGAAATAGTCTTCGTTTCATTACGATTCCAACGATATCAAATTCATGAAATTTGGACTGGCGGTTGATTTTATATGCTTTTTTGAAGATTAAGAAAAAAATTAGATTTGTTGTTCAAGGGTGTTTTGGAACAGCAAAGAAGATGACTCAAAACGGCGTCGTTTCATTTGTTGAGACACGTTTTCATTGTTGTTTTTTTATATTTATTCCCACCATTTTAATATAGTGTGTTGTTGGTTCATTTGCAAGTTATGGTTTGATGGTAATGAAAGATCATGGGTTCAATTCTTATTATTCTTCCTTTTAAGACATTAAAATGGCATAAAAGGCTGGTGTAGGAGCCTAAGGAGTGTCGAACCCATGACCTTTCAGATCTAAAATCTTTAATTAAGACTATCAACCACTAGGCTAAGCCAACACTTTGATTATGTTGTTGTTATATCTATGAGTCATAAATAAGTCCCCCAAAACCTCCTCCAAAAGTAAGATTTTTTGTGCCTTGACGAGACCCATACCACAGGGCAACACTTAATAGGTAAGTGAAAGAATAAGTTAAATCCACGTCACTTTTGGGGGAGGTTTTGGTATCCATATCGTTATTCTATATCTATATATGTAGTATTTACAAAACATTACTTTCATACTTGCTTGAATGCCATACAAACTTAAATTCAATTATTGGTGTGTTTAAATATATATATCGAGATAAATTAATTTAAACAATATGTCACCAAAGTGACCTCTTTTATTAAAAACATAATTTTATTTCGAAATATAAAAGGATTATGTGCATGTAATTTATGTGAATATTAATCGGCCCAAAGAAAGATTAATTTTTAACAAAATTGCATGTGCGCCTTTAGTTATAAGCGCGTGATAATTATTTGGTTTTCACATATGAATAATAAATCCGCCCAAAGGAAGAATTATTGTTCGATATGTTCTTATTATCAGTGTTTGATTACTACACCAAGATATCACTTACAAGTTAATATTTTTTTCAAAGATAAAATATTAATAAAGTGTCTGATATCTTAAAATGGGGTTTGCCTTCATTTGAATTTATTTAAGATTTATGAGAGCTAGTTTTATTTGTTTGTTGTTCTCTGATTCAACTATCAGTTATGCTTCTAATATTAATGCCAGTATTACATTATATTACTATACTTAATGGCACAAACTTTAAGTCGTGGCAAGAAAACCGCCATATAGTTCTCGGTGTCATGGATCTGGACCTTGTGTTAAGGTTTTATTCTCCTGCACCTCTTACGAATAAAAGTTCCTCTAATGAAAAAAGGGACATTGAAAGGTGGGAGAAATCAAATCACATGTGTTGGATGATCATAAAGAAGGCCACACTACAAGAAAATATAACTACCCCGACGTTTTTTTGCGACATTTATATAAAACGACTGCATAATCCTCTCGTGCCAATGTTTTTATGAAAATGTTGAAAAATTTCCAACAGTTCAATAATAAACGTCATCTAATTTTTCACCATTTTTAGAAAACAACAGAAAAGATGGGGATTCTACGTCATTTTAGTCAAATTTGTTATGCCTTATTTTCTTTAATTACTCACATAAAATTGAAGCACCATTACTCTTATCTTTAATTTCAAAATCGTATTGCGGCTATAAGAATAAAAAAGAACAAGTAGGCAAAAGATCCAATGCGATATTAGTCCACCTTTCATTTATTTTAATATCCCCTTTGATCAATTTTCATTTCAACATTTCATTCATTTTTTTTTTACAGATTTTGAATTTAATCCTGCTTGCTCAAGGAGGTGTATTTTGATTAATTATAAGAAACTGTTGTTACTTTTTGGATGATAATGTGCGGTCTCTTTATATTTTGTTTGGATAATTTGGGCACGTGGTAGACTTTGTTTTAGATTGAAAATATAATTTTATTTTGGAAGATTGATTATATAAATACTCAATGTTTGGTTGATTCTATGTTTATTGACAGAGACGTTGATATTAATGATGCTCCCTTAAATATAATAGATTTTTTGGGAATGATGTTTTCACTTCGTTAGAAGTTACTTTTGATTTTGTATTGTTAAATAACAGTTACAGAAGAATTTTATTAAAATGTGGCTTCTGATGAAACCCGACGTTTATGCATAAATGTCGTAATTTTTGTCCTTGTTTAAAAAATGTTGGCATATAAATCGGCGACGTTTTTTCCTAAAAATGTTGGGTAGTCTACCCAAGTGCAGATATTTGAGGACGTTTAAAAAACGTCGGGGAAAACGTCGACAAATAATTTCTCGACGTCGGCTATTTCCCGACTGGAGCTACCACGACACTTTTCATAAACGTCGAATTTCTTTTCAACGGTGTTTTTTAATGATTTGTCGACATTTTCAAAATGTCATCGTACCTCAAATTTCTTGTAGTGTCATTTCAAAAGCATTCAAGGGAACAATATCGAAAATGATAAAGACATCCAAAGAGTTCCTAGAAGAAATTAAGAACAGATTTGTCAAGAATGAGAAGGCTGAAACAAGTATACTTTTGTCAAGTATCATCTCAATGAAATATAAAGGTAATGGGAACATTAGGGAGTACATTATGGAAATGTCTCATCTCGCTTCAAAGTTAAGAGGACTTAAGCTTGATCTCTCTAAGGATTTTCTTGTGCATTTGGTTCTACTATCACTTCAATTTTGACTACGTCGTCAGTTCGTACGAGTTACATTAGTCCCGTGCGAGGTGCCCGCACCTCTTACAGGACCGTTTTGTGACTGTTTTACATTTTCACCCCTTGACGCCATATTTTAGGCCCAAGTCTAAATTTTACAAATTCTCGTCGTATACTCAAATCGAGAGGCCGGTGACTACGCAGTCGGTTCGTACGAGTTACATTGGTCTTGTGCGAGGTGCGAAGTGCGAGGTGCTCATACCTCTTACGGGACCATTTTGTGGTTGTTTTTATATTTTCACCCCTTGATGCCATATTTTTAAGCCCAAGTCTATTATTTTGCAAATTCTCATCGTATACTTAAACCGGGACGTCATATTTTAGGCCTAAGTCTAAATTGTGTGTCACTTTGTGTTAAATGTGAGAAATGATTGGGATATTAAAATCACAGTTTTGTTAGATTACAGAATATTTTGGGTCAATTTATGTTAAATGTGAGAAATGATTGGGATATTAAAATCATAGTTGATGGGGAAATTACAACACAGATAGTTGTATAAAAGGAAGTTTTTTTGTAAAAATATTAACTGTAAACGATAATAATAGAGTGTGGCAGTGCCATCATTTTAATTATGGAAACATGTTTTTTTGTAAAAATATTAAATGTTCATTCTGTTGTGATTTTGTTTTGTTTAATACATAAGCAACTTTTGTTTTGTTTTGTTTTGTTTTGTGATTTATGAGATATAATAATACAACTTGGTATTCCTATCCAAAATAATTTCTTCCTTATAATTGGATAATGATGAGAAATGAGGATACATCTTCCCTATAGCTGCACATTGGAAGAACTCGGGGAATCATCTGGTGGTATTGGGAATCCAACATTTTGTATCATACGAAATAATTTGTTGGTGGTCTGTGACATTAGTTCTTTCAACTCATCCATCTTTTGATGATGATGAGTCTCTCCCTCCTTAATCCTCTTATCTATCTATTCACGATGACGAGTCTCTCCCTCCTCAATCCTCTTATCTATCTATTCACGATGACGAGTCTCTCCCTCCTCAATCCTCTTTTGCAACAGTTCGATCTCGCTCTCATTAAAGTGATAAGGCATGGACCTTACAGATGGCGATTGAATACCAACTCCCCTACATAATGCACGTACATGTCCATCATGACCAATGACGTCCTCAAAGATTTGATCTTTCACTTTTGGGTCATTCTATTGTTCTTCTTCTATCGCATCCAACTGTCTTTGTATACTTTCCTATAAATTAAGAAAAGAGTTTTAAATAGTGTGCTATACCATAAAACGTTTATTCCAATATTTTTTACAATAGGTAATAAGAATGGACACTAAAATATAATACCTCTATACCAGCCGCTCTATCCACCATACTATACGTCTTATCCTTCAACCTTCAAGTCTCTATATACACACTAAGCTTGTCGATAGGCAAGTTGGCTTTTTTCATCTATTGTTTTTTAAGTAAGATAAGAAAAAAAGCATCGTACGTTCATAATAGTAATGATGAAATTCAACATAATTGTCCTCAAACTAAAAGCATAAAAGAATATGTAACGAATATAAAATATGATGTTGACTTTTTCTACAACTTGAGGAATTGATGTTCTCCCAATCCTAAGGTGGGCACAAAGTTTTGCCCTATTTTCGGTGTTTTGGGATGCCACTTGCTATATAAAAAGTTAAATCATCTTACAATTTTGATACATATAAACAATCAGCAGAAATAAATAGAAAGTAATTCTACATATGTCATACCACCATTTCTTTTTCACCCCAATAATTCACTAATTTAGGCCATATATCGGGATCAACTTGGAGAGGTACATTTTCATGTCGATCAATGTCATTGTCATATGCCTCATAAAAGTCCTTTTTTATATGATACTTAAAGCGCCTCCAAGCATTGTCCAGCATTTAAAAACAAATTGTCTTAAATCCTTCGAGGGCATTTGTATTGCGCTACGAACAAAAGGATATAAATAAAATATAAATAGATCATTTGATTGATGTACCTTCACACTAAAAATTACAAATTAATTATAAATAAATCCTTCAGGGGCACTTGTATAAATAAATAAATTATAGTTTTAACTGAGCATTTTAAAAAATTCAAATTTATATTGGCAAAGATAGACAAGACCTTCACACTATTCCAAACTACATCAAGACTTTCCACTGATACTCTTCTCCAATAGTCCACATCCAAAGGAAATATCGATCCTTGTCGAGCGAAATATCCCAACTGACTGGCAAGCTTCTTCCCGTTATGTTCGATTGGCTGACAGTCGTTATTCCACCCAAATATCAACTTTTGACCACTATCCCATTCTTTCCATGGTTTGGAAAACCCTCTATGTTTCACACTAGTAGCGGGACCATTTTGAGTTGGTAATGGTGTACCCTCAACACTACCTGAACAAAATTCAAAAGAAAATATGGCATGGATAATTACCAAAGTAAAACATTTTTAGCAGATTTTTGTAATTCTCTAATAGATAGGTAGACACATACCTGCAATCATATTATCTAAGGTTTGGGATGTCGTTGAGTGAGATGACTCTGGTTGGGACTGATGTGATGCTAGTTAACTTCAACTTCATGGACATCTAAGTCTTCATTGTTTGAATATCCATCGAATTTGTCTCTTGGTGTCATCGAAACAACAACATGCCAGTTTGATTCTAACGGGTCTTCCACATACCAAACTTATTCTGCTTGAAATGAGAAGATAAAGTTATCTTTGTATAACAAATAGTTGAAGTTAACTAGCGTAAAGTTAAATTCATCTAATTTTTAACCCATACGGTTATTGATCCAATCGATTTTGAATAAGATCATGCACCAACTTGAGTGCAATGATCCAAATATATTAGTTAATCGATCCAATCTTATTTTTTCCTACACCAACTTGAGTGCAATGATCATGCATCAGATCTTTTTGTGTTGACATCTCTGAATTAATATTAAAAGAATAGATAAAATGGAACAAAATATATGGGCAGATAAAATGCGCTCAATGTCTTATCATAAAACTTAGTTAGCCTCACACAATTATAATGATATTGAGTTTTGCATCTTTTTCATAGTGAAAAAATACAGTAAAATCATGTGATTTAGGTTTGAAATCAACAAGATTAAAATATTTATTTATAACCACAATATCATCACATAAATAATATTTGATGGGTTCATTGACAATTTGGTATTCATAAAACAAGAAATCAATTTAAAGATCAAAAACAACCTTAAAAATGATAAAATGGAACGAAATATAACTGGAATCAAATAAAAATAGTGGGAATGCGATGAAACTGTTCACATATAGCCATAAAAATTCCTACATAAGATCTAGTCAAACCAGATTCCCAACACTTACAACATGGAAAGAAAAACAATTACTGGCATATGACCATATACATGAGAAGAGCTCAGATTAGAGATAGTAAATTCCTCACCTGGTTCAAGGTAATAGTAGAGAGAAAAAATCACTCGTTGGGAACCCTAAAAGCAAGATCAAAAAGTGTCCCAATGCACTAGTTGGGAACCTCCACCAATGAATCTCAACGATGGCGGCCAAAGCTTAGGCGATGATAGCAGCGACAGCGAGGGAGAAGAGAGAGAGAGAGAGAGAGTAGGGGAGAGAGAGAGAGAGAGCGAGAACTGAGAGCGATGATATCAGCGATAGAGAGAGAGGGAAATTTTTAGGTCGCGCCAGAGAGAGAACTACAATTTGGAAATTTTTGAAACAATGCAAGGGAAAAGTGAGGGAAAGTATCAAAAGGGTTGGAAAAAATCGTCCCTTTTGGTATATCAAAAGGGATGGAATTTAAAACCGTCCCATTTGCTATATTAAATGGGACAGTTTTAAAATTTCGTCCCTTATGCTTGTTTAGAAAAGGCTAAAAATTTAAGACCAAAAGGGACGAATTTTTAAAACCGCCCCTTTTAGTATAGCAAAATGGACAACTTTAAAAATTCGTCCCTTATACTTGTTTGGCAAAATCCTAAAAATTCAAGGTTTACCAAATAGGACGGATTTCTAAAACCGTCCCTTTTGCTACACCAAATGGGATGGTTTTTAAAATCCGTCCCATTTGTTATACCAAAAGGGATGGTTTTAAAAATCCGTCTCTTATATTAGCCCGGGAAAAAAAGCACTAAAAATTCCCATACACTTTAAGGTTCGATTTTTAAAATCCTTCATATTTGCTATACCAAATGGGATGGATTCTAAAAACCGTCCCTTTTGTGATTTGCCAAAAGGGACAGTAATTAAAAATCGTCCAATTTGGTATATCAAAAGGGACAAAATGTCACGACCGTCCCAAATACTCCTGTCCCTAATACCCATTTTTCTTGTAGTGTTATATCACGTCCCCTCTCATCGTATTGAGAGTGTGTAGATGAGAGTCATCTCGCCCATGCACTATCGTCTTGGCCGAGAGAGTTTATGCACCAAGCTAATGATGTTTAAAATGAACCACACTTAAGTGATTTTTTCCTCTCTTAGTGTTATTGAGAGTCTATGGACGAGGTCTACCCCATCCGAACTGTCATGTCACCAAGAACATTTTAATGCTACTTCACCACGAATGATGTTTAGTAGCTTAAAATGAGTTGGAGCCTACAAGCAATAAATATTCACACAACAGATAAAATAGGAGAAAAGAGTGAAAATTTTCATTCATATACATGTACAATTGACACTGAAATGAAATTCGTATGAGGTATACGAAGCTAACATGGGACTTAAAATAAGACAACACTCTTATTGGTAGTATTTATTGAGGTGATCAACATTCCAATTGTTGGAGAATGGTTCTCCATCCAAATTTTCTAACTGATACGTTCTTGGAACCACTTCTTCAACCACTCTATACGTACCATGCCAGTTCGGATGAAGCTTGTTAGGCTTCTGCCATGTCTTCTTCAGAATAAGGTTTCCTACCTTCAGTGGTCGAGCTTTCACCCTCTTATTGTACAACTTCATCATTCGTTGCTGATAGGCAGCTTGCCTAACCTCAGCATCTTCTTTTCTTTCTTCCACAAGGTCCAAATTAACTCTACATTTCGTAATGTTCTCATTTGAGTCATACGTCTGAACCCTGTGGTTTAGGAGACCAATCTCTATAGGCACCACAACCTCTAATCCGTAAGCCAATATAAATGGAGTTTCCTCAGTTGGAGTCCTCTCCGTCATTTTGTAAGCCCATAGGACAACATACACCTCCTCAGTCCATATCCTTTTGCCATCCTCTAATTTTTTCTTGATTCCATCAAGAATTGTTCTGTTTATTACTTTTGTCTTCCCAATGGACTGGGGTCGAGTTGGAGTGGATAAGAACTTCTTAATGATGACTCGTTTACAATATTTCTCTACAGAGATATTTTTGAACAGCTTCCCATTATCTTAGATTAAGGTGTTCGGTAGGCCATACCTACAAATAATGTTCTTCCAAATAGACTGTAAGGTCTTCATCTCAGTAATTGTGATCATCAGCTTAGCTTCTATCCACTTTAAAAAGTATTCAATTACTACGATCAGATAACAGCAGTTGTTCACAACTCTTGGTAAGAGTCCTATCAAGTCTATCCCCCATACTGCGAACGGCCAGGGAGAGATGATGAAAGTCAGAGGTTGATAAGGCTGATGGGGGATGGTGGAAAACCTTTGGCATTTGTCGCACTTTTCACATAGGCAACTCCATCTTTTGTTAGCGTCGGCCACTAGTACCCCCGAGTGATGATCCTTTTTGCCAGCAATCTTCCTTCGATGTGGCTAGAGTAGGATCTTTCATGTACATCCTTTAAAATATAGTCCACCACAGATGGGTGAACACAACTGAGTAGAAGGAGCAGGAACTCTTTCTTATACAAAGTTCCTCTTATGATGGATAATTTAGCTGCTTTGTACCTCAGCTTCTTCTTCTTCTTCTTCTTCTTCTTCTTCTTCTTCTTCTTCTTCTTCTTCTTCTTCTTCTTCTTCTTCATCACTTTAGAGTCAAGAAATTCATCATCCTTGATGTACCAAATGATAGGATCCATCCAAGAACCTCCCATATCTAAGTTCAAGTAAAACTCCAACCTGTTGTCTTCCTCTTCGATGGCCGGTCGATGTAAAATCTCTATCGGAACCTACTTTTTGATCTCTATTCTCGTAGCCGAGGCTAACCTTGCTAGAGCATCGGCTCGGCTATTATCCAGCCGAGTTATCTTATTCATTTTTACTTCTCTGAAATTCTTCAATACTGATTTTCCCTTCCCAGGTATGTGGCCATTCTGTCATCCTTGGCCTCACACACTCCCAAGATTTGATTCACAGCTAACTTGGAGTCATTATGGACTAGGAGTTAGCCGATGTTCATTGCCCGAGAAAGGGACAGACCTACCTAAAGGGCCTCGTACTCGGACTCATTATTGGAAGCTTTAAAGTTAAACCTCAGTGCACACTCAATATCGATTCTGTCTAGAGCTGACATAATTAGACCCGCTCCGTTTTGGTTCTCACACGAAGATCCATTAACGAATAAGCTCCATACAGTACCATCTTTGGAAAAAATTAGCCGCTTCTAGGGTCCCATTTTTTAATAAGTATCGCTATTTCTCTTTCCCAGGCACTTTGCTCCTCGCTGACCTCGTCCCGACCTCAGTCGAGGGGAGACACACCCTGATCTCTTGCTCACAAGCTGTAGCTTCAACCTCGTCTGTATCAGCCTCATCCCACATGAACTTGGCTACGAAGTCAACTAGGGACAACCCCTTAATAGCCGTGCTTGACTGGTAGGTGATGTCTAATTCCCCCAATTCAATTTCCCAGGCCATCAGCCTTTCTGACTTCTCAGGCTTATGAATGACCTATCTGAGAGGTGAGTCTGTGAGGACCACCATGGTATGTGCCTGAAAATATGGCTTCATCTTTCTTGAAGCATGGATTAGAGTACAAGCTAACTTCTCTATTTTGGGATATCTCTGCTCGGCCCCTTAGAGAGCCTTGTTGTTAAAATACACTGGCCTTTGTACTTAATCTTTATCTCTGATTATAGCCGCACTTATGGCCGGCTGCGACACAACCAGATATAAATACAACTTCTCTCCTTGGACTGGTCTTGACGGTAAGAGTGAGGAGCCAAGTTTGGCCTTTAATTCTTGAAAGGCCCTATCACACTCCTCATTCCACTCAAAATCCTTTTTAAGTATTTTAAAAAAAGGAAGGCACTTGTTATAGCTCTAGACACAAACATGTTTAATGCTGCCACCCATTCGATTAACCTCTGCACATCTTTGATTGTCGTCGGAGTCTTTATTTTAATCAAATCATTTATCTTTTTGAGGTTGGCTTCAATCCTCCTCTGATTCATAATGAAGCCTAAGAACTTGCATTCCCCCACGCTGAAGACACACTTGGCGGGGTTGAGTTTCATCTTGTATTCATCCATAGTATCAAAATTTTACTGAGTCTCTTTGTCAGCGCATCATCGATATAAACTTCCATCGTCTTCCCAATCTATTCCTTAAACATCTTATTGACCAAACTTTGGTATGTTGTCCCAGTATTTTTCAATCCAAAGGGCATGACCTTGTAACAATAGGTCCCCTTGTCAGTTATGAAAATTGTTTTCTCTACATCGGCTGGATCCATAAATATTTGATTATAGCCTGAGTAGGCATCCATAAAGCTCATTAATTCATGACCGGTAGTAGCTTCAACCATTTGATCTATCCTTGGTTGTGAAAATCTGTCTTTGGGGCAGACTTTGTTCAGATCCATAAAATCAACACACATCCTCCACCTGCCGTTGGCTTTGGGGACGATGATAGCATTCGCAAGCCACTCGGGGTAAATGACCTCCCTGATGAAGTCGGAATTTTCCAACTTCTTCACCTCCTCCTAGATGATATCATATTTTTCCCTAGAGTATACTATTCTTCTCTGCATGATTGGCTTTGCACCCTCAGCCATATTGAGCTTATAGAAGAGAATTTACGGATCGATGCCTCGACCTCTTCTTTAACAGTCTGACCAGCTCTTTTTTTATTTCCTTCCTCAGGGCTTTGTCGATTTTGACGATTGTTTTCAGTTCGTCCTCATTGAGGATAATGGATTCTACCTCCTCAGTGGCCTCACCCTTTTTTAACTTAGTCTCATCTCTTGGATCCAGGGTATCGATGTTGTACATTGTATTAGCCCTTTTGTATGCCTCTCTCTCCTTGGCTGAATTGAAGTAGCATTCGCGTGCCTCCTCCTGGTCACACTGCACCCCCCCTACCCCATATGGAGTCGAGATTTAATTATTTGGTGAACTGTTAAAGGTGTGACCTTAAATTCCTTGAGGGCTACTCTTCCCAGGATTATGTTGTAGGTCGAGTAGACATTTTCATCCATGACGAAGAGACTAATCTTCTTCATGAGGTATTTCTTCTAGTAATTTCCCATTCTGAATTCTATTTCATAAATCCCTAAACGATTTACTTTCTCTTCGTTAAACTCGATGAGACGTTAATGATATGGAACTATCTTCTTCTTACTTAGACCTAAGCCTTTGTAATAATCCCAAAACATAACATCGTCCGAATTGCCATCGTCCACCAAAATCCTCGGAACCTCATAACCATGCACCAGAGTGGTGATAACTAAAGGGTCATCATGCGGGGCTATAATCCCTTTGAAATCTAGCTTATAAAAATCCATAATCAAAGTATTCATATCAACTTTAGTTTTTTTTACCTTCTTCGACTCTATGGCTGCTGAATGCACTTCCTTAGGTTTGGGAGGGATAACTTTGGCCTCTGCTACACGATCTTTTCTATCGACAACTTCTTTTCCTCCTCCATTTAATCATCCATAGGTCATCTTAACCCTAAGATAGATCGTATGAAGCCGACCTTTAGGATCAGTAATTGGGGGAGGCAAGTCTAGGTCTGCTTCGTCAACATCGTCCGAGTCATCGTCGTCTCGGCCTGCTGAAGCATCAGGCTTGCACTTATTATTTCTCTTCTTTTTCTGTGTATCATTTCGCCCACCCTTGGAACTTCCCTTATTAACATACTTTCTCAGTTTGATAGCTTTCAGCATTCTCTCAATGTCATCCTTGAGATCAAAACACTTGTCGATTGTATAGCCATGGTCTTGGTGAAATTTACACCACATATTCATATTCCTATTGTGAGGATGAGCCTTTAGCTTCTTGGGCCACTTTAAAGACCTATCATTCTTGATATCATTCAAAATGTGCTCACAATTGACCGTCAAAGGGGTGTAGCCTGCGAACTTGTCATCCTCTGTCCTCTTCTTGCCATCCTTATTCTTGTGTAACTTGCACCTACTGCTTGTCCCCTTCTCGTCTTCACCTTTGGAAGCCATTGCTTCCTTCGCATTCATGGCCTTACCGACTGTAGCATAGAGTTCGGACATAAACTTTGGAGGATCCTCTGCAAGATTCCAAAGTATCTTTCCTTTTTGCAGACCTCCCATCAGGGCGGTTATGGCAATACTCTCTTCATAATCCTCAACCTCTAATTTCTCTTTGTTGAACCTCGCTATGTACTATGTAATACTTTCATTCTTCCCCTGCTTCACATACAACAGGTGGGTCTTCTTCTTCTTGGGCCTCACCCCAAAGAATAAATTATATATAAATCCTTTCGTAAGCTATTTAAAATTCTCAATTGAGTTTTTATGGAGAGAGGTAAACCATACATGAGTTTCTCTGATCAAGTAATTGAGAATGCACGACACCTTATCTCGTCTTAGACTGCGAAAATATCGATAGCTGACTGATACATCTCCACATGGTGGACTGTATTAGTGCTCTCATCATACCGTGGTGTGACCATTGGCGGCTTGAACTTATTCGGGGTAGGATAACTCACAATCTTTTCCATGAAGGAGGAGCCTTAATTTTATCCCCTCTGCAAGGGCTCTCGGCTCTTCAAAATCTCACCACTCTTATCCTTTAGTCTTTGAATAGAATCATTCCAGGATCTTTCGCTCGCTGCTATAACCTCAACATGAGCCACATTATCTATAGCCCCTTATCTACGATCTGGGAAAATTGAGGGCTCTCTGCCAACTGTTCTTTATCGACTATTCACCTCTTATTGCTCCTCGTCTCAGTCACGAGGAGGTCATCGATCATCACATCTACCATTCCTTATAGATTCGTCTATACTTCTGGATCTAGAGAAGCAATTTCTTAGGTCATTTGATTCTAGGTCAAGCCCATCAAATGCCGACCTCCTGCTTAATCTATCTAGAGTTGATGCCCTTAGCCTGCACTCTCGGCTCGTCCTGCCACTACACCCTCGACTGGGCTGAATAGGTTGCACAGTGCCTCTAGATATCAGATAAGACTCCCAACATGTCATGTCGATCTCTTCATCATACTTCTCATCCTCGTCATTAGGGCATTAACGACCCAGCCTCCTCAAGCATCAGCCCCTCGGGTCGGCCACATCTCTGCACCTTTATTGAGGAGGAATATCTTTGAGTGGGGCTTGGGGTGGGCCCTTGGCCGATTGATCCAGAGCACCTTCCCTGGCGGACAGAGTTATAAACTCCTCTCTAGCTCTGGCAGGTCTATCCACCATGTTTTGGCTGAAAGAAACAAGAGTTTCTTGCATCTATCGTTAACTAATCACTAAAGAGCGCAAGGCTACCGCCACCTGGCCATTTCTAACTGAGGAGGGGACTTGCTGATACTAGGACCACCTATAGTTAGTGGATCTATCGCCACTGGAGGATTTCATTGACTGAAAAATTCAGGTGAGGTACTGGTAGTGAGCTCGAAGAGCATAAAATGAGCTAAAACTCAAACCAGTGCTCTTTCAATGGTGGTTCAAGCTCAACCAAGGATGAGATTGGACCACCACCAGAGAATCCGATAGAGAAGCTTCAAAAAAAGGGGAGATAATGGCTATCTCATTCCCACAGACGACACCGAATTGATGATACCAGAAATGGTATCATCAAGTCAAAATGAATGTAAGCTCAAAGCAGAACAATAATAGATTATAAGCAGCAAAGTAAATGTAGAAAAGGATGAGGAAATAACACACATATACAAGTGGTTCAGCCAATCATGCCTACTCCACTGTGTAGGGGTGAGTAAGTTTACTATAAGCTTTGGCTCAATTGGCCAAGTGATACAATTCACTCACTTTCTCTCTATATTGTAATTCTTATATAGCTTGGGCTCGGGTTTCGAATTATGGATCCTTTACCATGATGTAGAAGACAAGTATTTATAGTGCATGGGGGTGTAGTGTACCTCCCAAGCATATATTAAGCATGTGTAGAATGTCCCTGGCTAATAAGAATGAGCTAGTTATCTCTATCACATGTAGGTCATGATGAACAAATATTCCATCACGTGAGGGAATAATCTGATGCTATGCATGCGGATGATGAAACCAGAGATAAGTGGGCTGAGGCCGAGCTAAGTTGGGCTGGGACCCCAGACGAGGCACGATCTATCATTTGGGCATGAATGGTGCAAGTCAGCTCTGGCTGAGTAGGTACGAGGCAGGGACGAGGTTATACTTGGGTATATCAACCAAGTGTGTTAAATCAAGGAATATATGTCAAGTCAATTAAAAGGGAAATTCTTTTACAAGATTAAGGTAAATTAATCAGGGTAAGTAATGTTTTTAGAATAAAAATGGTTCCAAGCATATATATATATATATATATATGGTAGTTGCATGTGCACGTAGACATAAGGTGTCAAAATCTTCTTTTTGTCATTCGATTCTATAATGCGTTATTGCAATTTCCCACTAGGCATTCGGCTCATTCCCTCGTCTTTGTTATAACAGGTTGGGTGCGGTTCCATATTTTGATAGCGTTATATAGGTAAGTATTCTTTTTATTTTACATTAGTATCTCTGTATGCTTGGATTCTGGTGAAATGTTAATTAAATTAAACTGGACTAGCAACGTTATGTAGTTTGTTTCATTGCACTTCACACCTAATGCTCGGGTCGACCGGGTTGACCACGGGTAACCCATAAATCTGGGCCAGGGCGTTACATTTCTATGTTAAAATTACTTTTGCAAGTGGTGCATTTCATTCAAGCACAAATATGGGATAATAGTTTCAATTTTTAAAGGTAACATCATACAATCAAAGTTGTATTCCTAACCACTTTTTCACTCATGATTTTTTATATAACATAAGATTTTTCAACATTCTCTAAATCAAGAAATTATATTCATCACATACACATTTTTAAGAGTTTAAATACTCTTTCACAACTCTAATGAATCTTTGAAATCTTTGTAGAAGACTAAAAATCTTTGGCATTCCTTAAAGATGGGTTATCTAAATAATGTATAGTTATGTGTAATGTGTAACAAGATATGAGCATACTTTCTCAAGATTATTTTTTCTCAAAGTTTTTAAGACTTAAAAGAAAATAAAATACATCTCATGATGAACATGTCATATTCCTAAAAAAAGGAAAAATTGTCAAATAAGACATCTTGATACACTAAATTATACCATGGAGTATATCATCTAAAATGGCATAAACATGATTGAATAAAAAATCTTTTTGAATTTTTCGATAAAAGATACATACAATCACAAAAAAGCATGACATATGATTAAGAGATATACAAGAAGCACATAATTCTAATCATGTTCCTACGAACTCAATCAATCATGAGATTAACGAATGACATTCTAAAAAATTAATCTAAAGAAATCACGAAGGTTAAAACTAAAAGAGCATGCAATGATTAAATACAAAATATTCAAATCAAGGATAATAATTATATATAACGATTAGAAACTTGAGTGACATATGAAAATACTTTTAATACGCATAGGAATACAATATGCATGGTTCAATAAAATGATCAACTAGGTGTGATAATCCTAAAAGCATACTTTTGGAAAGCCAAAACAAATTATTCTAAAAAGAATTATTTTTGAATTATTTAAGATATGAAGAAAGAACAAATCATGAACATAAGCAATTCACATATGAGTATTTAAAAACTATACGTAAGAAATAAAAACTCATATACGAATCAAAAGCAAATAACCTAACATAAGGTATATGAAATGAAGTGCTAACATAGGTTATTGCTAAAACAAAATAACTCTATTGTCTTGACGTGGCGGGGACAAATTTTGGATTCTTTTTAGTTTTAATTTCAATCCTATCCAAAATCTCCTTTCTTACCCATTTTTACTCGTTAAAGACATTTTCTTTCACTTTGCATTTCTTACCATGAACATTTTTATAAAATATTGATTTTTCATCAAAATTTGTCTTTCAACGGTTTTAGGATCAAATTTATTGGATAAAAACTTTTTCATTAGTTTTGTTCCTCACAAAATTCTTACCATTCCTACCATGATGCAAAGGTAAGGTTGGTTTGATCAAAAGCAAGACTCCCTCAAATGACTAAATTTGTGACAATGATCACATTTAAAATATTTAAGTCTATTCATATGAGTTTTGGGTCTAGGAACAACTTTTTAAAATATTGAACATCATTCAACTTGTAACAAAAATCTCTAACATGACCTTTCTTATGCCAATAGGAACAATCAAAATCTTTTTTAGGTCTCTTGTGATTAAGCACATGATTTTTGTTATCAAACTTAGAGTGCACAAAATAATTCTTCTTTTCAAAATGATTGATAATATTTTCCCTCTTACGTTGAAATGTCAATGGTTCTTTTTCAATATTTTTTGTCTCATATTGAGAATAAGCTTTCAAAAAAACTATTTCCTTTTTGGAAGTTGTAATATCAATTTTATTAAATCCTAACCCTCTTTTATCATTTTTTTTGGGGTTGGTATATATCTCCAAGTTTTTGCGATCCCGCCTTTAAATCCACTTTCACATTTTTGGCCAAGGTCAAATCATTTTGAAGACATTCAACTCTCTTTTCCAAAACAATTTTGGACTCTTCAAAAACTTAAAGATCCATTTTAAATTTTTTAAGAGATGTATTAAAACATTTTCTTTTGTCTTCAAAATTGATAAAACTTTCACCATCTTTGTTTGAAATAATATTCTTATCTTTTAAGTCATCCAAAACATCTAAAATATCTAAAAAAGAAACATCAACAATCTTATGTTTTCAAGGAGGATAGGTACATTAGCTTATAAAGAACATAAAAATTCATTTTCATCTTTTAAAAGTGCAAGCTCATTTAAAAACTCTATTTTTTCCTTTTTAAGAGTTTTAACCTTTTCACAAATAGGTTCATTTTCTTCTTTTATAAAATTTATTGTGTAGAAACGGGAAAGAGTGGCCCTTATGCATGTGTATCAAATCAAACTAATTTTCACCCAAAATTATCCAACTTTTAATTAGCACCAAACCAAGTTGTCAAAACCAATTCTTACTTTAAACTAATTTTATCTTGATTAATCCTAAACATGCATCTAGTGATTAAAGCAAGTAAAGTAAAGTAAAGAATACTCACAACGCCAAATGTACGAGGAAAAAACCTAAAACGGGAAAACAACCTCGGATGGCCCAAGACAGATAATCACTATGAACAAAGGTTTTACAAAGACAGATTAGCCTTACTCAATGACTTGATCCCCACGGGTCTTGACGCTCCTTCTGATCTTCTACCATTCTTCAATAGCGCCCACGTAGAAATTCCGTCTTCCACGATACCCGTCCATAACACACGCGTCCACGTATGTCTCGGTGTCCACCGAATGGCTTTGATACATCTACGATGTCAAACAAGAAGTCCTTCTCGTTTCTTCATCGCAAAACCGTGATGTTCAAGTGTAGAACAAACCTTCTTGGTGCATCAAGATCACATAAACATATAAGAATGATAACTCGGATCTTTGCAAACTCTAAGGATGTGTTTATGCTTTGAAACTTTAGAAAAATATATGCAAAACTCGTACTGGATCGTAAACTGTTTTTTTCTTCAGAATGCACACTTATTAAATTCTGATGAAAACACGCTTTAAATAAGAATTAAATGCCGCCTCGAAAACTGTGTCACTCGAACGAGATAGCCACGTCGTTCGTGCGATATGAGCATCTCGTTTGAACGAAGGACAAATGTCGTTCGAACAACAGTCCGGTCAGTTTGACTTTTTGTTTAAAACGTCTCTTCTAAAAGAGATCCAAATAAGTCAAACTCTATTTCGAGTTTATTAGAATAAAACGTAGTGTAAACCATTTAAAAACTCTTTTAAAAACATTTTAAAATATTTTCTTTATAAAAATTACATCCTTATCTTTTATAAAAACAATTCTGAGCACCATTAATTATACGCATTCATACCTGTGTGATCTCGGAATGCAATTAACTTGAAGACGAATAAACTTGCACCAATTAAACTTCGGCATGATTAATTCTTTGAAGCTTTGCCGCAACTTCTTCAATTTCTTCAATACATCATAGACCAAGTGGGATCGTGACAAAATAAAATCTCCCTATGACATATTACTAACACAGTTTTGTTCACGAAATTAAGTCAAAACAATACATGGACTCAATTGGAAATTTATGTCCTTACAAATCTCCCCCTTTGACTATTCCGGGACAAAACTAAACTAGTGAAATGCCTAAGCCGGGCCATCAATCCGTATGACGACTAAATTCCATCCCATAAAGCCAAAGTAAAAAATTACAGGACACGGACTAGTATATGTAGGCACGGACAAGCATGAACCGTCTGAATATGATGTAGACTTGAAATCTTGAATCGCTGAAGCATACCTACACACATGAAACAGACAAACAAATACCCAGTGAAGTATGGAGGAACAAATGAAACTAATATATATATCCAAATGATACCAAACGACAATAGATACCCACATGAATAAACTCTGAAACATCATTTGCTAAACAATTGAGCACAAAATGATACCAAATTTAAACTGCCAATTTGTAATACCAATTTGTAAAATATGTATCCAAAACATGCTCAAATCTCCCCCTACATCATATACATCTCTCCCCCTTTTTGTCTCGAATAGACACTCCGGTGAAAAGATAAACCAATCTACAAGTATCTAGCATGAGAATATACCAATTTGAATCAATTTGAAATCGCTAGATAATCATGAAACAACCAGCTAAATATGAAAAATAGATGACAAATCTGTAGCTAGTAAACCAAATGAATCACACAAAAATATAACAATCTAATCAGGTGTGATAAACAGAATCATATGTAAAAAATCAATATGAGACAATATAGCCTGCATATAAACCAGTTAATCCAGAAATCTTTTAGCAGTACCAAAAAAAATATCAATTTAAACCAGTGGACTACAGACCAATTAGAAGCAAGAATTCAGGCTGTCGTTCGAACGAGCCAGGGATATCGCTCAAACGAGATGAGGACGTTTCTCGAACGATTCATCGCACGACGTGGTAATGTCATTCGAACCAGATCTCATGACATGCCAAACTTTCACAGTTTCCTAGAAATATCTTATATTTTTGCCCAGTGAAAAAAATTCTAGAAAAAAATACCAAGAAGGGCCTGACAGCAGCAAAATAGTGCTAAAACAGTAAGCTTTTAACACAAAATGCAAAAATTCATAAAAACTAACAATGTGAGTTACATGCAAACATAGTATCGATGTGCTCAAACATGAACATGGAATGTATGGGCATGAAACTACAACATATGAGTCAAATTCCAACATATCAAAAAGATCAGGAAGCTCTAATTGATAGCGATAAATCATCAAACTTTATCCTAGCCATATGATAATTAAAGTGTGAGCTTAATGAACTAAACATACTATATGCACACGAATCCAGAATTTTGATGATTCTACAAACAATTGCGTCAAATTGCAATGTTTCAACATTAGGATTAGTTGTACAAACCCGTTTAAATTTTTAATCCATCCAAACTCCCTCAATAATATCATATTTTATTTGGAATGAACTAAACTAATTTGGCCCTTTTCTTAGGATATTGCTTTTTTCTTTTGGGCTTTTTTAAACGGTGCCTTTCACGATGAGTCAATTTTGAACTCTCGCAGCCCTTTCCTGTGAATCACTCATCATTTTTCAATTCAAATCCTCACGGTAAACGTTTCTTACATGAACACTTCTCCTTAAGTCTACTTACGCATAGATGACAAGATTGAGATAAGAATGCCTCACCAAATTCAAATATGCAAGAGAAGTCAAACGTCCATATAAACTTGTGCATGTGTGCAATGCTGGCATATATACAAAGTCGAATCAAAATGCATATTAACTTTGAAACAACCCCATATAAACAATGGTTAAGATCATTCTACGCATCGATAACAATGACCAAATGTCCTAGTCACATGGATATGAAACAATTGGGGGGGGGGGGGGGGGGTCCAAGCACACCAATATGCCACATCAAACATGTAAACTCAATAACAAAAATCAAATTTTTTTTTGGCTTTTCATATTTTGACTCAAATAAAAGAAAAATCTTTTTGGGTTTTCAAAAATTTTCTTAAAAATAAAATCTTTTTGTATTTTTCAATAGGACGCAAACAAATGAAAAACTATAATACAAAAAAAAAAAATACACATGTCACTATATTAGAAATGAATAAATCATGAAGCAAACTAGCATATGATAAACAAGGCAACACTATCATCCTTTGGATTTAGCATGGGAAGAATCAAGTTCACCCAAATAAGAATCCTAAAGTTTTATTCCTAAAGCCACTAAATCCGATTTCCTAACCCAAGTAGGTGTACAATGATGCATGGGGGTTTGGGGAACGGGGGCAATTTTATTACTAAACTTCCTAGGAGCTTGTCTAAGGTCGTAACAATAACGCCTAAGGTGACCTTTCCTACCACAAAATGTGCAAGTGTAGCGATGGTGGGAATGATTACTTATATGTGGACCTTTTCTAACCTTCCTAGTGTTTACCACACGTGCGGGGGGAATGGGAACAATTCTCTCATTAAAACCTATACCTCCCCTATCTTCCTTAATTTGGACGGTGCCTAGGATCTTATCTAACTTCTCTGACCTAGCCTCCAAATCAAACTTAAATCTAGACGAGTCTCTAAATCTCTCCTCCAACTCATGGATCCTAGACTCGAGCAAATGCCTAGACTCCTCAAATGCTAAAATCTCCTTTTTCAAAGACTCCATCAAACCACGGAGATTATCTCTCTCTTTCTCCACAAACTCTAATTTCTCCCTAAACATCTTCTCTTGTGCCCAAAGATCCTCAATCAAACTATCATTATTTTCTATGGCACGCTCATTCAACTTAGCTTACAATTTTGAGTTAGCCTTTTTCACCTTCACCGTTTTGACATAGAACTCATTAAACACAACTTGCAACTCTTTCACATCTATCTCCTCTTCGCCACTCTCTTCACCCTAAATAACATGGGATTTACTCAAAACCTCCTCGAAAGTGTCATTCACATGAGAATCGTCATCGCTCACATGACATGCCATAAACACAACAAAGTTACGATCAATGGGGGAACTCTCTCCCTCTTTCGGATCACTATCACTTAAGATGGCACTATAGACAATGGGCTTCTTGCCCTCTTTCTTAAGTTTAGTGGGACACTCCTTAACTTTGTGACCGTAGCCCTCACACCCAAAACACTTATCCGACTCATCTCTCTTAGGCTTCTCAAACTTATCCTTAGAGGTGGGATCAACTTTGTTGTTCTTGAATTTTGCAAATTTCTTGGCATCTTTCGATTGCTTTTGAAACTTAATAAATTTTTAAATTTCGTTGCCAACAAATCAACAACCTCAAAATTGGAATCGGAATCGGAATCCGAAACTTTAATTTCCTACTTTCGGATTTTCAAAGCAATACCCTTTTCTTTCTTAGGCACTTGCTTGGAGGTAATCATGTCGATTTCATAGGTTTGTAAGTCACATATAATATCTTCTAGTTTCGTCGACTTTAACTTACCCAAGGAGTTTAATATAGTCACTTTCGCATCAAACCTACTGGGCAACGACTTAAGGATTTTCTTAATGATAGGGTTGTCGAGAATTTTCTCTCCTAGGTTAAACGACGAGTTAAGAATATTGGAAAACCTAGCATAAAACTCATCAAAAGTCTCATTCTGTAACATCCTAATGGTCTCAAACTGTGTAGTGATATTTTGAAGTTTTGACGCCCTAACCGTGCTAGTGCCCTCGTGAGGGAGTGCCAAAATATCCCAAGCCTCTTTTGATGTTTTACAAATCATAATTCTATTATATTCTTGTGCTGTGATATGTGAAGAAATAATGTGCAAACCCTTATAATTATATTGTGAAAGTCTGTGTTCAGTTTCGATCCATGACTCGACAGGCTTTAAAGTAGTGACCTCACCTATAACAGTGACAGGGGGTGTCAAACATTTTGCAACAGCTACCCACACACGCTCATCAATAGATTTTAATGCACTTTTCATTCTCATCTTCCAATAAGTGTAATTAGTGCCATAAAAAACAGGTGTTCGAGAAAATTCATTATATCCAAAATTCATCTTTGAAAACACACAGGATCACAAAACAAATAAAATATATTTTCTAGCTCTGATACCAATTTGTAGAAACGGGAAAGAGTGGCCCTTATGCGTGTGTTTCAAATCAAACCAATTTTTACCAAAAATTATCCAACTTTTAATTAGCACCAAACCAAGTTGTGAAAACCAATTCTTACTTTAAACCAATTTTATCTTGATTAATCATAAACATGCATCTAATGATTAAAGCAAGTAAAGTAAAGTAAAGTAAATAATACTCACAACGCCGGATGTACGAGGAAAAAATCCAAAACAAGAAAACAACCTCGGACGACCCAAGCCAGACAATCACTATGAACAAAGGTTTTACAAAGACAGATTAGCCTTACTCAATGACTCGATCCCCACGGATTAGCCTTACTCAAATACAGATTAGCCTTACTCATAGACAGATTAACCTTACTCAAATATGATTTTACTCATTAGAAAATATTATGCTAAAATCTTGGGCCAAAAATATTTCAAAAAACCTTAACCTGTTTGTGGGAATAAGATGAACTAAATAAGGATTTTTCAAACATGTGTACACGAGCTCTATAATGCAATATTTAAAAGGTATAAATTGATTCCCCAACTCACCAAAAGATATAGATTTAAAAGGGAATTTGCACATTTATAATGCAATCTTTTAAAAAAACTATTTTTCTCTCTAGATCTTGTACCTTCACTGGGGCTTCTCTGTAGCGAAAATAACTATCGCTGCAGCGAACCTGCGGTGAAATAGGTCATGGGAATTCCAAGGAATTTTCACGATGGATTTTGAACTAACAAAAACTTATTCCCTGCAGCGAAGATAACTTTTGGTTCGATGATACTACTGTGAGTAGGTCGGGCCGATGTCCAGAGATTTCGTCCAGTTATTGCCTTCCAAAGTTTGAAAAATTATTTTGGCAAAAACTCTAAATATTTTTGTTCAAAACCTAGAGCACTATACTTAAAATACACAGAAAATGATGTAATTTCTAGGAAAATAGTTTTTCTATATGAAGAGTATATTATATAGTGTATTTGATAATTTATCCAAAATTCTAACAAAGGTTTATTTTAATCAAGTTTTGCAATTATGAAAAAAATTAGCCAATGGGAGTAGTATGTCATTTAAGTCCTTTACCTTTATCTTAAAATGTCATTATCATTGGTCATAGATGAGGTAGCTCTCGAATGAAGATGAATAAGTCTTGTTTTAAAATCTTGAACATGAAGCTTTTTGGAACAACCTGGATTACAACTCAAAATCTTTTAGTCAATTAGATAAGACAACCTAATTTCATGTGGAATTTTTAGTATACATATGCTCTTACATTATTCGACCCCAACATACTAAAAATTCCTACCAAAACTCGAGATTGTGGTCAGCCACAACATCTCGTATGATCATAGTCTTATTGTGGTGATGCCAATGTTCTCACTACCATGCCACTTGGAAAATTCTATCACTCCTAAGATGTACAATATTTTTTTCCTAAAATGATTGCAAAACCCCATTGCTCCCTCTTTTATGAGAAATCATTGCACATTCTAGGTTGTAGGTGATTTAAAGTACTTGATCAAATACATGATGTACGTTGTGTCATAAAATCGCTTTAACGTCTCAATGTTAGTATCTATGAAATTCAAACATACTCGAAAATTGAATTGGTTGAGCACTCATATGAGATCATTCATAGAGTCATGATTGTTTTCAACACTCCACAAAAAGTCCATTTTTTATCTCACTTTTTTATGAAATAATCATCTTAAGAATATGTTCCATAAATGATACAAAGGAGCAACGAGTGCCTCATATGCAAACAACACTGAAAGATTGTTCCCATGAGTTGGCTTTACATCAAAATAATATTTCACTAATATCATTTCCCGCCTCCCATATATTTATTAATAAGCTTTCAGTTGGGTATAGAGTCTTCATCATCGATTATGTTGCTCGCCTCTTAAATACATGGAACTACAGTTTTTATTAAACGAAACATGGAATTATGGTGATCTTCTTTTGATGATGTCTCACTAAGAATTTTATTAATGAATTCATAGGTCGAGGAATAGTACATATTATTAGTAGTAACTTCTATATAAAATGAGATTGTTGGTGAAATTCGTTAAAATTTAGGACCACATACCATAATTTTAAAAAAGATAAGTGCCACACTTACCTACATTTTTTATCAGATTGCTTTAGCATGCTTATACTTTTAATTTATGATCGATCAAGTTTATGGTGGAGGTTGCAACCCAGGACTTGTAATAATAGTTTCATAAAGAGGATTAAACCTAGCAAGTCTATAGTGTCTAAAAATCTCATTATATTTGGCCCATAACAATAAAAACATATTTTCCTCTGATGTTATTTTAATTTAAGTTGTCCCTACCCAAACAAACTATAAGCATGATATACTAATCCCAATATCGAAATATATCCATATACTTTAATTCCTTCTTTTAATTAAGTAATCTTTACTTTAACATTCCCAAGTTATAGTTCCATATATACATCTTTAGTATAATCAACACAATGTGTAAGCTAATGGGTAATCACACAATCTCGAATTCAAGTGAGTATGACTAACTTACATCTAATCATATGGGGCCATATGCTACCCAAATATAAAGTACGAAAGTCTACACCTATGCCTTCGGGGTTCAATCATTTCATTATTAGTTATAGCTATAGGACGTCCCAATCCTATATCTTCAAAACAACATCAACAGAAATCACTGCAACATTCGAAAAAATGTATAGCCCTGTACCTATAGTTATACGAGAGGATAAAGCCCCATTGTTCAAACTAGGAAGATGGGTGCCTCAACAGGTAGGGTCGAGGTAATAATACCTAGGTAAAACCCGTGCACTCACTAAGATAACACTCACTAGGATAGCACGTGCAATCACGGTTGCAATAGTTACACAACAAGATTCCTTTAAGATTTTAATTCAAAATTTTATTTTCCATTATGATGAAATACATCGGGTGGGGTTCATGCACCCCAACCCTTAAATACCTAGCCAAACATAAATAAACTAATTAAAAACACAATTTTTGAGAAACAAAACATCATACTATATGGAGAATGGGGAAGAAGAAGTGTTGAATCAAAATAAATAATTAATCTAAGTAAACATTGAAGGATTAAAGGAAAAATATTACTTGTATTGAAGAAAATCCAGAAATAAAACTTCAATCTTCCCTCTTTTACAAAACTAGGGTTTTTGGTTACAAAACCTTTCTACTACTGCTGGAAACCTAATTTTTTTGAACCCTTAATATTGTTTAACAACTTTGAATAAATAGTCTCCGGATTTTACAAGAGATTTGAAAAGTTCTACCGTGTGATAATTGATTAAATTCGTAAATATCCAATTTGGCACACTTATTTAATTAGTGTCTATTTTTTAAACAAAAAAAATCATCTCCAAACTAAGAAACTACGTGTGTGCTTGTGTCAACCCATAAATAAGATATAACATGCGACACAAAATTTCAGAAGAAAATCCCCGAAGGGCAAAACCATTTATTTCACTACAATTTTATAAATCACAACTTACTCGGATTACAATGAAATAATTTGACACACGAATACCCGCAGGTGTTGGTTGGTGTCGTCAGCAATGGAACAACTACAGCTACTCCACAAGAACACGCAGTTCTTTCTTCAACAAGGATCCACACGTAGCGAACCTCAATGACCGCAGTCTTCGATTAGCACCAAGAACGGTACCAAAATTACCAGCATAATATTTCAGAAAAATATGTCTTGGGTTCCATAAAACAATTCATAAAAAGTAGTTGGGATTATGAATTAAAATGGACAAAATTTTTGGACCCTTAAAAGTGAGAAGAAGACATACTAAAAATTATTGAACACAAAGAAAATTTTTCCTTTTCCAAAAGTGTTCTGTCAAAAAAAAAAATTTCTTCTCATCTTTAAAACTGTACGTGCATGGCCCTTTTTATATAAAGAATTTGGTTAGAGGAGATAACCAATAAAGAGACATAAGGCTTCAAAAGACGCAACCCCCTTTTTTATTTTATCGCGACCAGAACCAATCCTGATAAGGGATTCGGTTCGGTTCCGTCTTGTACAACCTTTACAGAGACTTCCTTGAGCATTGGATCGATTCTTTATTTCCCTACTTTAGTTCGGTTCCGTTTTGACAATTCTTCACAAAACGTTTTTCAGGTGTAGGATCGGTTCGTTTTCTCCTCACTTCGGTTCGGTTCTCTTCTGTTCAACATTTACATAAACTTCTCCAATGATGGATCCAGAGTTTTTAGATGTTAGCATATTTGATTCTTTGATGACTTGTAGAGGTATATGACATAATAAAATGTGACGGACAATGTCCTTACAAATCTCCCCTTATGTTTATGCCAGTACAAAATAAAAAATCTGAATTATTATTCATAAGACTGACCTATACAAATCTAGCCTCCCAAGACAATCATGAAAATGACAAGTCTTCAAACTTTCAAACTATGCTTCAACAATCAATTTTTCAAAACTCTAAGCTTTTCTCATCAGGGTGTGCAACAATTTGATCTTAAATCTTCGTACCTATACACATGAGATTAAGCAAAAACCTCGTGACGTATTAAGTTTGAAATGATAAAAACATAATCAATGTTAGCACAATCAAATCTCCGCCATACTAAAACTCCCCCATAATATCATAATTCGTTCTTCCCCTTTTTATTTGTCCGAAATAGACAAGGAAAAGAATAAATCTCATAAAGAAAATCGGGGTGTCACGGTAATCAAGTAAACAAACTATTTTTGAATTTTTTTTAAAAAAAAATTCATAGAAAAATAAGATACAAAAATCACACCATGGAATTACACTCAAACAACCAAGTCATGAAAACGAAATGAATGGGTGTGAACACATTCGATAGATAAATCAACTCAATCAATCATATGTGCACGATGCATATGTGTACTCCTAACGAATGAACATCAAAAGTATCCTTAGGTGAAAAAATTTGTTGAATTTAGATGACATCGACTTATACAAATCAACAAATCAAAGTCAAAGTGATTTCCACACCAATAACGTCCAAAACTATTTAGCACTTTTTCAAGAACTTTAAGGATGTGCGAACCTGTTATAAAATCTCCAACCAAACTCCCCCATATATATTTTCTTTTAGAGGTGTATAAACTAAATTCTCAAACTTTGGAGAATTTGTGCAAAAAACCTAAATGACCCATAATTTGGCATGAATTTCTTTTTATTGCCATAATTTTTTTTTCGGGCTCTTTTAAACCTCTTTGGACCCCGGATAATAAAATTCCTCCATTTTTTAGGTCCAATTTAACGGTGACTTAATATTCGCAAATGTCAAATGAACCTTTCGCAGCCCTTTCCCGTTTTCAAATAAAGCACACAAACTCACAAAACGGTTCTTAGATGCACAATTTTCTTATCAAATTTTATCGCGCTTGGTTCGTTTTAAAGACAAGATTGAAGTGAAAACACCCAACCAACATGTGATAAGACAAGCACAATAATCAAACAAATCTGTGCATGTGTGCAATAAAGGAAATCATGAGTCAAACATGCAAGAAGTAACACTTAATTACATCTCAATGACTCCAAATATTATAAAGTACATGGATGAATTGACCTATTATCTCAAAACACTATCAAATAGTCACGTGAAAATAATGGAATGATGTTGTGACTCGGTCATCCTAAGTGTCCATCCATAAATGGTGCAAACAAAAAAAAATCTTTTTGGATTTTTTAAAATTTATCAAAATAAAATCTTTTTGTATTTTTCAACAAAAAATTTAAAACATACAAACATGATACATACTAGAAATAGTCAAATAATAAGATCAGGGAAAACATCCTATGCTAGTAAACAACCCAAACCTCAATCGTTAGGTGCGGAGGGATTTTCCAAAGGTGGTGTCAACTTATGAAAAACCTCCATCAAATTTTGTGAAGTTTTGACCAAAAACTTAACTTGCTCACCTAAATGTGCAAACTCTCTCATGTAGTCTCCGGGAGCATGTAAAGTATCATGTGTGGGTGCATGTGTGGCAGAAACACGTGTAGTAGCAAAACGTGACACATAACCCAACTTAAAACAAAATTTCCTAAGGTGTCCTCTCCTCTTGCAATGGGAACAAACACAAATAGGCCTAGGAACACCTATCTCAAAAACTCTAGGACGTACTCTCCTAATGGGACGCCTAGGTGGGTTAATTTTCAAGCCATGTGAATCTATCACTAAAGTGGGAATCGGCTCGGGCGCGACAAAAAAAGTGGAAGCACTGTCATGATCTTTTCCCAACCCATGAACTCTACCCATATCGGGATTAAGAACCACCTTTTCAACCTTCTTAGGTGGGTTCTCAAAATTGACTTTGACCTCCCTGGCTTGTTTCGAGATCACTCTTGAGTTAGGATACACGTGTCGTCAGACTAGACACCGTGTCGATCAAATCACATTTTTCCTTTTTTAAAACCTCCTTCTCTCTCCAAATCTAACACTCGACGACCTAAATCTATATTATACTTCTTTGTTTCTAAGGTCTCGGTGTAAAAATCTCTAAAGGATTTTTGGAGCTCACTTTCATCTCCACTCTCACTCGCATCTCCACTAGAAACACTCGAGTCATTACCGGTGCTGTCATGACCTATATCAACGTGAGACAAAGTGGGTGTGCTCACACGACTCGAAAAAGCTACAAACTTCTCACCACTAGTCTCATCACCCTCACCTTCACTACTATCACTAAGTGTAGCGAGCATGGCTACTTTCTTTCCTTTCTTTCTAAGCCACATAGGACACTCAAACGACTTATGTCCCTTACCCCCTCATTCAAAACAAGTCACGTTATCAAAATCATCCTCACACTCCTCATCTGAGTCATTCTCTTTTTCCCTCTCACCGATTTCTTTGGCCTTTTCTTTCTTTTTATTTTTCTCAAAAAGTTTCTTTTATTGGAAGAATTATTTTTGTTCAGGTTGAGAAATTTTTTAAAATTTTTCGCAAATAAGGCCATATCATTAAAATCAAAGTCTTCCTCAGAATTGGACTCACAAACTTTTTCTTTATTTTTCTTACAATGAGTATTTAAGGCAATGCCATTATCCTTAGTCTTAATAGTTTTGGGAAACATGTGAATCTCATAGGTTTGAATATCTCCTACAAGTTCTTCCAACTTCAGTGATTTTAAATTTCCCAAAGAGTTCAAAATAGTGACTTTAGGAAGAGATCTCAAAATATTTTTAACGACACACGTGTTATCAATCACCTCACCGAAATTAAAACATGTGTTAACAATGTCCGACAAACGTGCATAAAAATCATCAAAGCATTCCGACTCAGATATGGTGATAGTCTCAAATTGGGTGGCCAAATTTTGTAATTTAGATTTTTTAACCGCGTTCATACCCTCATGTGTTAATTTAAAAACATCCCAAGCCTCTTTAGACGTGGTGCACGTCATAATTCGGTGAAACTCATCAGGAGTGACAGCCCTAGAAATAGCACTCAAACCACGAGAATTAAAATTAGACATTTTATAATCATCTTCAGTCTAAGCTGCCCCGGGTTTTAAAGTGATCGTAGGAGGTGTCCACCCATTTCACAAAGTAACCAAACACGCTCGTCAATAGCTTTTAAACTAAATTTCATGCGAGCTTTCCAATAGGCATAGTTATTTCCATAAAAAATATACACGTTATTAAATGAACGTTCCATTGGAAAAATTACGATTTTTCACAAAACTGATTTTTTTTTTTAAATCACACAATTTTGCTGAAAAAAGGAATACGCGATAAATTAGCGCAACCCGCTCTGATACCAATTTGAAAAGTGCGACTGTGTGATAATTGATTAAATTCGTAAATATCCAATTTGGCACACTTATTTAATTTATGTCTATTTTTTAAACCAAAAAAATCAGCTCCAAACCAAGAAACTACGTGTGTGCGTGTGTCAACCCATAAATAGGATATAGCATGCGACACAAAATTTCAGGAAAAAATCCCCGAAGGGCAAAACCATTTATTTCACTATAATTTTGTAAATCATAACTTACTCGGATTATAATGAAATAATTTAACACACGAATACACGCAGGTGTCGATCAGTGTCGTCAGCAATGGAACAACCGCAGCTACTCCACAAGAACACACAGTTCTTTCTTCAACAAGGATCCACACGCAGCGAACCTTAATGACCACAGTCTTCGATTAGCACCAAGAACGGTACCAAAATTACCAACATAATATTTCAGAAAAATATGTCTTGGGTTCCACAAAACAATTCATAAAAAGTAGTTGGGATTATGAATTAAAATGGAAAAAAGTTTTGGACCCTTAAAAGTGAGAAGAAGACATACTAAAAATTATTGAACATAAAGAAAATTTTTCTTTTTCAGAAAGTGTTCTGTCAAAACAAAAATTTTCTTCTCATCTTTAAAACTGTACGTGCATGGCACTTTTTATAGAAAGAATTTGGTTAGAGGAGATAAACAATAAATAGACGTAAGTCTTCAAAATAAAGGAGTTAAAAGACGCAACCCCTTTTTTATTTTATCGCGACCAGAACCGATCCTGATAAGGGGTTCGGTTCGGTTCCGTCTTGTACAGCCTTTCAGAGACTTCCTTGAGCATGGGATCGGTTTGTTATTTCCCTGCTTCGGTTCGGTTCCGCTTTGACAATTCTTTACAAAACGTTTTCCAGGTGTAGGATCGGTTCGTTTTCTCCTCACTTCGATTCGGTTCTCGTCTGTTCAGCATTTACAGAAACTTCTCCCATGATGGATCCGGAGTTTGAAAATGTTAGCATCTTTGATTCTTTGATGACTTGTAGCGGTATATGACATAATAAAATGTGACGGACACTGTCCTTACAAGATTGAGCTAATCAGAAAATTCTTAAAAAATGAAATTCTGAGAAAATCCAAAGTGATCCGGACCGACGGGACTGGGCGGTCCAGATCGCTCCCTTATTTGAGTCAGTCATCTGCGCAGAGGCGGTCCGGATCCTTTAATTTTAATAGGTTCTGATCGCCCTTATTTTTCATTCAGAGATCTTGTTGTCAACAGGTCCGGACCCTTTAATTTTAATAGGTCCGGAACGCCCTAATTTTTCATCCAGAACTCTTTTCTTGACTTCTCTCATCTTTTGAACCTCGTAACTTCTGCTCCGGAACTTGGATTTGGACGCCGTTTCTTTTTACGCACTTGTAGACTCGAGGTCTTCAACTTTCATTTGGGTTCTCGTCCAGATTCCTGATGGAAATTACACTTTTGACCTTTTTACTTTCCTTCCTTGATTCAACCTCGTACTTTGCCTTTTTCTTTTCTTTACTTAGCAATAAATACCTGTAAATATCATGAAAAAGGCACGAAACTCGAGATACTATGTAGAAAGGTCAGTGGCATATAAACTAAATAAACCAAGATGAATTACATTATTCGAGGCACTAAAAGATACTAAATTAGGGAATAATTTGGAAGAATTTATGCCTAATCAAATCCCCCTAACTTAGAAATTTGCGCGTCCTGAGCAATGTAAAAGAATCAGACTAAGGCTCAACTGTCAAAAATCATTTTACTAGGATAGAATACCACTTTCGCGGGCAAGCGATTGCATTTAGCGTATGCAACAAGCCTTTAAACCTCTATGTTACCCTAGTAGGATGAGTTGTGTCTCGTGAGGGTTTGCAGTGAATATACCCAAAAAATTCGTTATTAACTCAAAAAAAAATAAAAATACTTAAAAATTGTAAAATTTAAACCTTCCCGAAAATAGTCACCACAAATTTATATTCAAGAGTCTCAAAGCATAATGTGTGCGTGTGCGAAGCCGGAAATTTAACCGCTAATTTCCACCGATTGATCATTACGTTACTTTTTCAAAAATTCATTTTGATTCAAATGCTCACGGAATACTCTCACAAATGAATCACTAGGAATGTGGCTATTTTCTCTAGGTGTGCGTGATTTATAAGAGTAAATGTAACGGAATACAAGTTCACGCACACAATTATGAAAGACGGACTATTTGAGGTGAAAAGATCTCATCATCAGGATACAGTTATTGGGAAATGGAAACATCGCCTCATACTCACTCATTTAATCTATTTTATTATCTTTTGTGCCTTAACTCTCCACGCGGTAATCAATTTCGCAATTCGGACTCGTTCAGGACTTTTTGGGGTTATAAGGTATCATGGGTAAAAGGAGATGGTTGGATATTTTTGGAATTGAAAAATTTACTAAGGATGTCCCTTAGTGCTTTTTCGGGAATTTGCTCATTTTTTTCTTCTTTTTCTATTTTTTTCTTGCCCCTTTTATGCACTTTTCGGACTTTATTTCTGAATTTTTCATTTTCACAATTCCGAGATAATTTGGTGTTTCGGGTTAATCAATTGAAAAGGGAAACATTTACTCGACTCAATTGGGTTTGCAAAAGGGATGATTTTCACAACTTTTTATGGCTAATATTTTTGGGTAACAAGCCATGAATTAACTTCATTTATCTGAATCACTAATCAATTTACCATATGCGTCTCGAGATGAATTTTAGTTTAGAGATAGGTTAGTGCGCTTTTCGAGGCAACATCACACACTATTCCCGTTATCGATCAAAATAATAAATTTGAGATCACGATGATTTATTAAAACACTGAATTGAGCTTTGAGTTAACAATTAACTCAGATTGATTTGTAAACTCACAAAAATGATAAGCTCGAAATCTCACCGGGTTTGTTAATCTCCACACTTATTCGTTAAGTCATCAATTTTCTCTTAATTTCTATCTTTGGTCAATTTTGGCTTTGTTCCCTTGATTTTTACAATTTGAGATTTCAAACAAATTTTTGGTGATATTTTTTAAAACTTTAAATTCCAATTTTTATCTATTTTGAAGAAAAATATTTTTGGCTTTTTTTCAAAAAATTTCAAAATTTTTTTCAGGGCATTTTGGAAAATTTTGAAGTTTTACAAGTACACACTCGTCACCCCCCCTAACTTAGACTTTTGCATTGTACCCTATCAGAAGGACTAAAAGCTAAACAAGGCAAGATAAGAAGTGCGATAAATAAAATGAACAAATTGGGAAAATGCTGAATTTTATATAGAAGCAAGACTGTGGTGCATTAGAATAAGAAAACACAAACATTAAAATCAACCAAGACAATTCAAAAACAACCAACACAATCACCATACAAACGCTTCACTAGGGCGGTGGGCGGGGACTACCGAGCACACTCGGGTCGTAAGGATCATAAAAATAACTCGGGGGGGGGGGGGTACCAAAAGACAATCGATACATTTGAGCTTGAAGGTGATGCATCATTCTCGTATCACGTCGATAAGTGTGCTGATCGGCCTCCTCATCCCAGGTATATTGAGTAATGAAATCGTCAACTTTGGTTTCAAGCGTCGTGAGGCGCCTATCAAAATCAGTCCCGTGAATATCAAAATCAAAATCCGCCTCCTCATCGTATTCCTCTTCCTGCTCTCCCATCTCAACATCGCCTTCCTCCTCGGCGCTGCTCTCCTCATCATCGGAATCCTCATCTTCTCAGGCACATAAAAGCGCTCTTTGGCTCTCGCTCTTATTTCGGGTGGCCTGCCCAAACGGGATTGGGAGGCAAACGGAACCGGATTGTGGGATAATAAGTATGTCTATGAGAATAGAAGTAATGAGCCGCATATACGGAAGAGGAGTAGTTCCCTTTTCGTCTAGCGCAGCAAAGAAAACATCTCTGTAAGTGTGCTAGATTTATAGAGGAGGAGCGGTCAAAGAGGTGATAAACGAGAGTAGCTTGCGGGGGTCTCATGCCGAAATCATTGGAGTTTTGCAAAATATTGGCACACACGGTTTGAAATGTGAGACGCGCCTTTTCTCTCATCTAGTGGACGTTAAAAACTCCCGGACTCCAAACTTCACCGGGTGCTATACGTTGGATGCAAACAGCTTTGTTGATCGGGGTAAGAGCGTTGGGGTAGGTGAAGTTGGTAGGATTTGGGACATCCTTTTCGGCAAGCTTCTCGGTAAGGGTCTCGACGAAAAAGGGAATGCGTTGGTTGTCCACACGTGCCTCGGTGCAAAGTCAGTGGTGCGGATAAGGGTGACATAAAACTCTGGGACCACGGCTTCCCAAATGGCATTGTGAGGCTCGTTTAGATAGCGGAACCAACCCTTTGGGGCAAACAGGTTGGTGAAGGAATTTGTCAACTCTTGCCACTGCATCGCTCGTTCAATTTAGAGCTTGAGAGATGGCTTGAAAAATTTCTCGCACCACTGTTGCTCTTGATCGGAGCGGTATGCGGGATTATTGTTGATGAACTCGACAGAGTTATATTTTTACGGTCGGGCAAGGTTTGTCATGGGAGGAATGGTGTGTGGGCAGGAGAAATTTAAAGAGTAGGGAGGAGGGGAGTTTAGAAGAGATGGTGGGGAAGAGATGAGGGGGAAGGGTGTGTATTTATAGGTGGGTACTGGGGGGGGGGAGGTTGGAATTGGAGGGAAAAGGGGAAATGAATTGGGGGGTTTATGGATGGGGAAAAATTAAGTGGAGAGAAATTAGGGGATTGGGGATGAGAAACCGAATAACGGCGGTGTGATAATTGATTAAATTAATTCGCAAGTTTCCAAGTAACCCTTATTTAATTAGAGTCTACTTTTAAATCAAATAAATATAACCCTAAACATGTATCTAAATCAACCCATCAAATATAAAGCATGCAATGCAGTAAATATGCTGAGACACAGATTTTAGGAAAAAAACCCTTTCAGGTAAAACCTTTATTTCACTATGAATATATAAATCGCAACTTACAATTACATAGAGAAATATGAAATGGATCAACGCGCACCCAACCCACAAAGACACGCAGTTTTGAACTTATCAAGAGAATACACACAGCACCCTCCAAGGACTCGCAGCCCAAACAACAAAGGAAGAATAACAGCTCTCCTCAATGACACGCAGCCATAACACTTTGTAGAGACTCCCTTAGCAATAACACGCAGCTCTCGGTTGCAAAGATCTCCCCATAAAGGTTGAACAATATCAAAGCTTGTGTTCTAGGGTTCCAAAAGATTCATACAAGTAATTGGAATTTTTCTGTGTGAATTAAAAAGATGTTTGGCACATCAAAAAATCGAAGTCTTGTTGTGTTTGAACTCTTAGAAATGTTTTCTCAAAGACTTAAAAAATAGACCACCGAAATAGGTATAGATATAGGAAATTTGAGTCGGTGGAAAAAATCTCAGCAGATCTATTCGTGATTATCAAATCCAGATCAGTTCGATTTTGATGCCGGATCGGTCCGGTTCCAGATCGGTTCGTTTTTAAAATCACTTTATCGGTTCGACTTCGATCTGGGGTATACAGGTTTTGATGAAAATTGGATCGTTCTATTTTTTATGCCAGATCGGTCCGGTGTTGGATCAGTTCATTTTCAAAATGACCGGATCGGTTCGGTTTACCAGAAAAACTTTTTTTTTTTTTAGAAAAATTCATTTTGCGTAAAAAAACTTACTTTTTTTTTATAAAATCATTTCATAAAAGTTTCCCAATACTAAGTATTAAACTTTAAGGAACTTAAAAACAAAACTTTACCAAGTTCATTCTCGCCGAGGTTATGATGTTGAAGACGCTTTGATATTCGGATCCGTTGATGTAGATGCGATCTTAATTTTCTTCAACGGTGTAACGACATAAGGCATATATATTGACAATGGACAAAAATGTCCTTACAGGGGAGAAGAAGGGCTGCACCTAGGGACTTTCAAAGAAAACAAGACAGTGATTCGGACTTGTTGCCCAGGGGCGTTCCGGACCGTCCCTTAATTTTCAGCAAATTTTTCCTTGAAGGAGATTCGGATCGGTTGCCCAGGGAGGTCCGGACTGCTGCTCAATTTGTAGCAGATTTCTCTTGAAGAATTTTTTTTCTCCACTCATATACTCTTAAGGCTCTCCCGCTATGATATTAACTCAACATGAACCCGATTTCGCTCAACCCTAATTTCGAATCCCTAGGCATTCTCACAATGCGGTGTGCTTCCAAACTTGCCTAGTGTGACATACACCTATTGATTGAACCTACTATACCTATTCTAATCGATGCACTTCTACTATACACAAGAGTCACCCCATATGCATTGGGGGTGCGATGACCTCTCAACTGCAGCTCACTCAACCCCGTAATTGGGGTCCGACAACCAAATGGTGTCGACATCCTCTAAGAACGCCTCTAAATATGGATTTAGGCATTGTCCATTAACTTTGAACGTACTTACCCCTATTTAATCTTCCAATTCCACAGATCCGTGGGGGAATACGTTCTTGACAATGAATGGGCCAGTCCACCGAGATCGCAACTTACCCAGAAATAGATGAAGCCGAGAGTTGTAGAGAAGTACCTTTTGCCCAAGAAACTCTTTGTGTTGGATAATCTTATCGTGTGCGTGTTTTATCCTTTATCTAGATATTTTAGCATTTTCATACGTGTCATTGCATATCTCCTCTAACTCAATTAACTAAAGCTTACGAGCTTCACCGGCTTTGTCCATGTCATAATTCAACCTCTTAATGGCCCAATACGCTTTGTGTTCTAACTCGATGGGAAGATGGCAAGGATTTCCATACACAAAGTGAAATGGGGACATTCCGAGTGGATTCTTGTATGCGGTACGATAGGCCCATAGCGAATCATTCAATTGAAGGGACCAATCTCTTCGATTAGGATCAATGATCTTCTCGAGGATGTTCTTGATTTCTCGATTCGCCAACTCGACTTGCCCATTCATTTGTGGGTTATTGGTCGTTACAACCTTGTGAACGACGCCATACTTTCTCATAAGCTTCTCAAATGGCGTATTACAAAAATGCGTGCCATTATCACTAACTTTCGCTTTCGGAGCACCGAAATGAGAAAGTATGTGTTCCTATAAGAAATGTATCACCACTTTATTGTCATTTGTTTTGGTAGCTATAATTTCCACCCATTTAAAAACGTAGTCTACCACAATAAGGATGTATAGGTATCCAAAAGACGAGGGAAAATGACCCATAAAGTCAATACCCCAACAGTAAAAAATCTCAATAATGAGTATGGGGGATAATGGCATCATGTCTCGTCGGGTAATAACCCCCATTCGTTGACACCTATCACGTGATTTACAACTATTGCTCACATCCCGAAATATTATGGGCCAGTAGAGGCCGCTTTGGAGAATTTTAGCGGTCGTCTTTTTCGTCGAGAAATGGCCTCCACATGCTTCTGAATGATAGAATTGGATAACTTTGGGTATTTCATCATCCGGTACACACCGTCAGATGATTTGGTCCGCACAATACTTAAAGAGGAATGGATCATCATAAAAAAACATGCATGACCAAGTAATGAACCTATTCTTCTCTTGTGATGTCCAATCGGGAGGGACGACTCCCGTGATAAGATAATTGACTATATTCGCAAACCAGGGGAGAGATGAGGTGGCAAAGATTTGTTCAACTGGGAAATATTCGTCTATGGGTATAGGATCGCTAGGTATGTCGAACGAAGGTTGGGATAAGTGATCGACAACGACATTTTCTACTCCTTTTTGTCTCTAATGGAGAGATTAAACTCTTCTAGGAGTAGGATCCACCTTATGAGGCGCGACTTTGCATCTTTCTTTGCAAGGAGGTATTTTAACGTCGCGTGGTTGGTGAAGAAAGTAATGGGTGAATCGATGAGGTAGGAACAAAATTTTTCTAGAGTAGAAACTAGCGCTAGTAATTCCTTCTCCGTGGTGGAGTAATTAAGTTGCGGTCCGATTAAAGTCCGGCTAGCGTAGTAGATGACATGAAGCTTCTTGTCTTTCCTTTGGCCCAAAATAACCCCTATTACAAAATCACTCGCATCACCCATAAGCTCGAATGGAAAGGACCAATTCGAAGCTTGCATGATGGGAGCGGAAACATGCATGCTTTTCAATTTTTTAAAAGTGCATTGGCATGCTTCATTCCACTCAAATGGGGTGTCCTTCATGAGAAGGTTACTCAAGGGTCTAGCGATGGCACTAAAGTCCTTAATAAACCTTCTATAAACCCCCGTGTGGCCTAAGAAATAACACACGTCTTTTAGTGATTTCGGTGGGGATAGATCAGTTATGACATCTATCTTAGCTCTATCAACTTCAATTCCTTTGGATGAGACAATGTGTCGAAGAACTATTCCCTCACTGACCATAAAATGGCATTTTTTCCAATTCAGCACTAAGTTTTTTTCCACACACCGAGCAAGTACTTTCTCAAGATTTGCTAAATAAAGATCAAAATAGGTGCCAAAAATGCTAAAGTCGTCCTGTGGCCATCCTCGATCCTCGCCGTACGGGCGAGCGCGCGAAGGAAGGATCTTCGGGTCCCGTGCATCCCTCTCGAGAGCGCTTCGACCGGGGTCGTTTGAGATGAGGTGTAAAAATGTAGAGAGATTTAGAGTGGCCAGTCTATTTTACTCAAAACAGACAAAAGAAAAAGGTGAAGCCACCCCGAAGGATGGCATCCAAAGACATACTGGTGCATGCGAAACCAAAATGATTCGAGAAGGGTTCGGAGGCTAAGTTACGAAATGGGAAGGTGTTAGGCACCCATTCTGCCCTTTCGGTCTCTCATGAATATTTGCTATTTTCCTTTATTTTCCCCGTGATATGTGTGCATGTGTTATATATAGTGGAGATAGGAATCCTCGACTTGTATCATGGAAGAGATAAAGCGAGTCATCCGTAGGAAGGTATAAGAATAATATTAGAAAATAAGATTTATGCGATTACCCCTATGTTGATCGTTATAATGGAACGATAACGCATTTGGAGTAATACGTTACAAGTATATAGAATATAAGAAAATTGGATTTAGAGAAGATAGAAAATGAGAGGGAAAGTGAGAATAGGACTCGAGTCTTGGGTTTTACCCTGAGACGCCTACGTAGCCTATAAAGGCATCAAAGTCCACGTAATTCGCATACAAAATGAGGGGGTGGGGTTTATCCCATAAATCCAAATAGGGAATCTCTTATTTGTGAGTGTGTGTGTGTAGAAAAAGTGTTTTAGTTGTGAGAAAAGTGTGAAAAAAGTATGAGAATCCCTATTTGGAATTTATAAGCAAACTCTCTTTTTCTTATTTTTTGGGTTTTATTTATATGAAAATAAGAGATGTGCAATAATACTAAATAAAAAGTATATTAAGATGTGTGAGATGAGATAATAAAAAGTTCTAAGTAATAAAACAAGTTATTGAGAATTTAAGAGAATCTAAGAGAAAATTGAGAAAGTTGGACCTTCTTGAAGATCTTGAGCTTGATCTTGAATGTTAGAGAGTAGCCTGTAACAACCCGCGTAATTTTTGGGGTATTTTCAAAATAAAGAGGAAAAATAAAGTTTTTGATAAAATTATTTTTATTGCTCAAATATGTTGGTTATTATTTTTAAAGGCGAGAATTTCAAACGGTTTCGAAAACGGAGTTAAAACGGTTTTTAAAATGATTTTCAAATGTTTTTAACTCTTGGAATTCTAAGTCAGCGAACATTAAGTAATTTTCAAGAGTTTTTTTGACTTCCAACTCTTCATTTCTTTGCCTTATTTAAAGGAGTCTTTTGGATTCCAACTCTTCATTTCTTTGCATTATAAAAGGAAGTCGTGGGCAACCCTTTTAACATACTTTTGGCAACAATTTTGGCAGCAAATATATTTTATATTCCTCTTCTTTTTATATACACATTGGCCCTTGAGATTTGTGAGTTCCAACCTTATATTAGAGGTGTTCTTGGGGCTATTTTGTTGGAGGATCTTGGAGAAGCTTTTGTAGATCTTTTGTGTTGATCTTGAGGATGTGATCGTTGGTTTCTCATCATGGTTTGAGGTATGGGGTTTTACACAATATGCTCCTTAAATCTCGCGAGTGTCATTCTCTTTGAATTCTTGTTAATTGAACTCATATTTGAATTGATAAATTCATTGAAATCTGGAAAATAATTGTTGAAATTATTTTGATTCATGTGGTATCATTATATTGTTGATGAGCACATTGTCATGAGATTTTAATATGGCACGGATGTTGGGCACCCGCCAAAATACCTATTCCCGGGCTATGGCTTGATAAAGCATATGCGAATGGGGTGAGGCCTGGTTACCCATTGATGTGTTGTTGAAAAATTATATTGATAAATGCTTTGAGATTTGCATTTGATTTGAATATTCGTACTCGTGTTGTTATGCTTTATTCATTGATAATCCATATTTGTTGAGCATCTTTCTTGTCATATTGTGTACTTCCCCATATTTTCTTTTAGTGGCAGGTTAGCGCGGATTTTGGGGCGCTATGGAGATTGATTTTAGCGAGGATTGTTTGGGATAGTTGTAATTTTAATTCGAGAGACTTGTTGTAATTGAAGAGATTGAGATTAGTGGATTTAAACTATTGTGGGTTTATTTAGATGCTCTATACCTTGTCAGTTGTGGATTTGGAATTATTTTATCGCATTAGCGCTCCGTTCGCTCTCCCCGGGCGGACGGGGTGTTACAAATGGTATCAGAGCTTAGGTATACGACAACCCTCGGGGCTTGAGTTTTGGGTTCTGAAAAAACGCAGAGTAATTTCCTTTTTGTATAAAACTCAATGAATGGTGCGGAAGCGTTGAAAGATGATGGTTCAACAAATAAACAAGACTGAATTTTAATTTCTCCAAAAACAAATTAAAACATAATTCAAGTCCTAGAATTTGCCTAAGTCATAATTTTCAATTATCCAAAGTTAGGCGAAACCAATTTTAGCAAATGACTTGAATAAACCAAAATTTTACCCAATATTAAATTAAATCCCAAATTAAATGAGTGTGATAATTAAACCAAATTTTATCTTGAAATTATCCTAAGCATGGATTCTAAATTATTGTGCAAGATAAAATAAACAATGTCACACTACACCGAGATGTACGAGGAAAAACCCAAGACGGGAAACAACCTCGGACGGCCCTAGCCACAAGTCCACTAGATACGAAATTACAATTACAAGACAGATAGACTTACAACGACTGACTCGATTAATTAAACCAAATTTTATCTAGAATTAAACCTAAAACATGGATTCTAAATTATTGTGCAAGATAAAATAAACAATGTCACACTACGCCGAGATGTACGAGGAAAAACCCAAGACGGGAAACAACCTCGGATGGCCCTAGCCACAAGTCCACTAGATACGGAATTACAATTACAAGACAGATAGACTTACAACGACTGACTCGATCCCTCTCAAGCCTCTATGCTCCTTCTCGTAGAAACCTCTTCCTAGCGGACAACCTCGGAACACCACCGCGGTCTCGGAATCCACCGATGGGACTTTATATGGTCACCGTCACCCAAGCATGGAGCCTTTCTCCGTGAGGGTAGAATCTCAACAAAAAGTCTTCTTTGTGATGGGGTGTAGAAGCAAACCCGAAACGTATCTTCTTGAATTCGGTAGAGATAAATCGGTGCCAAAACACCAAGTAAAGAATATGAATATAGAAACTTGGAATAAACAACTATTGGGTGTAAACTAGAGTGTATGAATTTTTCTTTAAAAATTAACACTCAAAACATGAACATTTTCCCTAAATAAATTAGCTCTCAAACTCTCTCTAAGAGATGGATATGGAATGGAAAAGTTGATTGGAAAAATGTGATTCCCGCACATATTAAGTCTTGAAAAAGTTGGTTAAAAACCAAGTGGGGAAAGTGGGAGAAAACTGCAAAAAACTGCTCAAAACTGTTCCCGCCCTGGCGTCTCGTTCGAACGAACTTGACTCTCGTTCGAACGAGACTTCTAACGAGCGACCAGCTTGGGCTCGTTAGAATCTCGTTAGATACCTCGTTAGAACGAAAAACTCATTCGAACGACATATCGAACGACTGACCAGTTTAGGGTCGTTGGCAAACTCGTTCGAACGAAAGCTGGTTCGAACGAAAAACTCGTTCGAACGAAAAAACTCGTTCGAACGACATTTCTAACGAACGACCAGAAAGTTTGTAAAATTCGATTTTGGCCCAGAAACTTTTATATACTTATTTTAAAGTTCTAATTGATTCTTTCTGTAAATAAAATGCAGTTTTTATTACACCTAACACCCAATACAAATTGTTCCAAGCTCCTATATAAATATAATTACATTCATACCTTGGGAGCATGGAACCTTAATTGATGACGTAGAAACGAGGCACACAAACCGGAATTTTGATGAAGCTTTAAATTCTTTGCCGCTACGTCTTCAACACACACTTCATAGGCTTGAGAATATTACAATAAATCACTAACCTATGAATAAATGTTTTTTTCCGGAATTGAGCCAAAACTATATATGGACTCAATTGGAAATTTATGTCCTTACAGGTTCATTGCGTGGTTAGCAATTTTTGGAGATAGCAAATTTTAGGTGATATTCATGATAAGTTTCGAGATTAGAGGTGAGGAATTTATTTTTGGGAGACGTGATTTATTTTTGGAGTTAGTGTAGTGGCCTGATTTTGAGAGTTAGGCATTCGGCGAATTTCGAGAGCGAAATTCCATTGTTAGTGGGAAAGTGTAACAACCCGCGTAATTTTTGGGGTATTTTCAAAATAAAGAGGAAAAATAAAGTTTTTGATAAAATTATTTTTATTGCTCAAATATATTGGTTATTATTTTTAAAGGCGATAATTTCAAACGATTTCGAAAACGGAGTTAAAACGGAGTTTGTCCCAGTATGGGGAGTTGACTTTGGTTAATCGAGCCTTGGAAGCATTTGGTGACCTCTCGAAGGCAAACGAATCGTTCGTCCGCGTGGTAAGTCAGAATTGCACACGGAGCGGTCCATTAGAAATGGGTTTTGGTGTACTTTGAAGATTCATTTAGCCTCGGTCGAGCTGAAGAGTTGACTTAGGTCAAACAGAGCTCGAGAGCGCCCGGTGGCCTCTAGATCAAGTTTCGGACGCAAACGGATCGTTCATCCGCATGGTAATTCAGAATCACGCACGGGATGGACCGTTGGAAAGGGAATTTAGTTCCCTTCGAAGATTCATTCAGCTTTGGTTGAGTTGAAGAGTTTGACTTTTTGGTCAAATGGAGCCTGGGAGTGCCCGATGGCTTCTAGGTTAGTACTCGGGACATGACCTGGGTTTGTAGTGATGAAGGGAGGTACTAGGGACCTAAGGATAGTTAGGGGGTAACAGAATGAGGTGTCTATAGATCCCCTCAATGGGTGAGTTTGGAATAAATGATGACCGTCGAATAGACACCACATGATCCTTTTGATGGAGTATGACCGATTCAGAGGGTGGAGGCCAATTCTGAGGACCTGAGGGGTGTGCCGAGGATGATGAATTTAGTCAGAGCCAAATTTGAGAGCTTAAGTGATGAGGGTGATCGATTTTGCAGGTCAAAGCCAATTCTGTGGGCTTAGGGTGAAGATCTAATAACCGAGGTCAATTCTGACCTAAGAGTGATGACGATCGGGGATCGAGGTCAATTCTAACCTAAAAGTGGTGATGATCGAGGACCGAGGTCAATTTTGACCTAACTCAGGTGACTATCCAAGACCGAGGTCAATTCTAACCTAAGAGTGGTGATGATCGAGGACCGAGGTCATTTCTGACCTAACTCAGGTGATGATCCAAGACCAAGGTCAATTCTGACCCAAAAGTGGTGACGATCGAGGACCGAGGTAAATTCTGACCTAACTCATGTGATGATCCAAGATCGAGGTCATTTCTGACCTAAAGAGTGGTGACGACCGAGGATCGAGGTCAATTCTGACCTAACTCAAGTGACGATCCAAGACCGAGGTCATTTCTGACCTAAAGAGTTGTGACGACCGAGGACCGAGGTTAATTCTGACCTAACTCAGGTGACGATCTAAGATCGAGGTCAATTCAGACCTAAAGAGTGGTGACGACCGAGGATCGAGGTCAATTCTGACCTAACTCAGGTGACGATCCAAGATCGAGGTCATTTCTGACCTAAGAGTGGTGACGACTGAGGACCAAGGTCATTTCTGACCTAACTCAGGTGACGATCCAAGACCGAGGTCAATTCTGACCTAAGAGTGGTGACGATCGAGGACTGAGGTCAATTCTGACCTAACTCAGGTAACGATCCAAGACCGGGGTCAATTCTGACCTAAGAGTGGTGACTATCGAGGACCGAGGTCATTTCTGATCTAACTCAGGTGACGATCCAAGATCGAGGTCAGTTCTGACCTAAAGAGTGGTGGCGATTGAGGATCGAGGTCAATTCTGACCTAAGAGTTGTGACGACCGAGGACCGAGGTTAATTCTGACCTAACTCAGGTGACGATCCAAGATCGAGGTCAATTCTAACCTAAAGAGTGGAGGAAGATTGGATTTTAATTCTGCTGGAGAAAGTGCCTTTTAATTTTGATCTGAGCTGGGGAGCTGATAGCTGGGGAAGCTTTCATTTCTTTAGGAGGCCTCGCAGGGGGGAACAATCAATTTTGGTGCTATAAAAACTCCGCTGGGGAAGTGATCAGGCGATCCTTAGAGATCCTCCGAGGCTTTGTCGGGAGGGGATTCACTTGGTTTTTGAGGATTTCGCTGGGAAAGGGGGGTTTCGCTTGAGGGAATACGAAATTTTCCGGTGAAAATGTTCTAAATCCTTCCTGGGATTTTTATGAATTTTTTGAGGATTTTTCGGGGCTTTCTGGTATTTTCTGGGAATTTCTGTACGAAATTTAAGGGGGTGACGGTTAGCATGGTATGAGGGGTGCCATTCGGCAGTGGCACAGACTTTTGGGCTACCTCGGGAAGGTAAGGAGTCAGTGCCGATCAGTATAGTGGGGGGAAGTGCCGATCGGCATGGCGCTTGGCATCCTATACAAAGGGGGCGAATCCCTTCATTTTTTTCACAGTTTCTTGGCTTTCTCTCTTTCTGCGATTCTTTTGTAAATCATTCTAGCATTTCGATCTTTAAGAAATGGCTGCTTTTATGAGCATTGCAGTCCACAAGTAGTGGTTGACCGTTGATGATTGGGCGAATGTGGAGTGGAGGGCCAGGGCGCCTTTTGCTTTGAGGAGTGAGAACTCCTTTGATTCGTTTGAGCCTGTTGCGGATGAGCAGACTTTGCTGCTGGAGCCATCGCGTCATCACTCTTCGAGAGTGACTCCTGGCAGTTATGTAAGTAACCTGACCTTTGGCATTCCTTTCTTTTTGGTGATTTTTCTTTCTTTCTTTACTTTTGACGTGATTTTTCCTTTTTTCCAGTATGATATTTCTTTGAAGAACATGCGCGCCCGTGGGACGACGGGGCTCAGGGATTTTTGGGAGCATCTCCCACCTGTGGTGCATTGGGTGGTATCATCAGCGGGTTTTGGGAGGTTGGCATCTGTACTGGATAAGACGCCTCGTTCGACAGCGGTCCTGTGCGCTTTGGGGGAGTGATGGTGGGATACTACCCACACCTTCCATTAGGCTTCGAGGAGATGACTGTGACTCCCATAGATGTGCAGAAGCTATTGGGGATGGATTGTGATGGAGAGCAGATAGAGGTGAATATCTCTTTGTGGGTGAGACCAGAGGCAGTGCGTGCGGCACTTGGTAATGTAGGGAGGATAGTTTCTGGGGTAACTATCTGGTTGTCCCTGCTAAAGGATGTTCTGTTGGGCAGGATGATTAATGTGGAGGATGGGCTGCAAGTGAGAAAGATGGCCCGGTTATTTATTTTTCTGGTGTTGGGAGGTTTCATGATGGCATAGAGCGACGACGTCGTCCATTTGTGCTTCTTGCCGTACCTGAGGATGTTTTCGAACATCCCTTTCTATGATTGGGGGAGTCTGACTTTGGCGACCCTTTACTCTTCTCTGGATGCATTCAGCCGGTGCTGCCGGCAGACCTTTACTGGGGCCATGTACCTTCTTGAGGTATTCTTCATTTTGTGCATTTCTTTTCATGCATTCGCATTTTCCTTTCATACATTCGCATTTTCCTTATGCGTCTCTTTTTGTTTATGAATTCTTATCTTTGACAGACGTGGTTTTATGAGGTGATTGGGTGCAATACCCCGCTGATCGCTCTAAAGGACGACACTGTTGGGGACTTTTTCCAGTTGTATCGATGGCGTAAGGCCAATCGGTAGTCGAAGGGATCTCTCTCTCTGGAGGCGGTGCGTCAGGTCTTGAATGAACTGACCAGTGGCAGGGTAAGACTCTTTCCATTTCAGTCTTGGTTTTTGCACCTTCTGATCTTGTATTGATTTATGCCTGCTTGGAGATTTTTAGGTGACCTTTTATCCCTAGGGGACAGCCATTCAGGATGTGGGGACGACCGGGGTGAACGCACAGATGAGGCGTTTGCTGGCGCATGAGTTCGACCATTCCTTATATCTCGAGGAGAGGGTGGTTCGCCAGATTGCTAAGAAGGAGGTGGTGGTGCCACCTGCACAACCTCCTACGCCTATGAGGTGGGAGCGACTACTGTCGACGGATGAGAGGATCGCGATGATGTTCGGCAAGCCCTACTTGTTGTACACCGATAGGGCTGCGCCGTATGACTATATGGACTTTGTGATGATCTGGTTGATGGCGCCCAACATATATGATGCCCTGCCTTTCCCTCCTGCGGGTTCGAGTCAGGCGGTGGGATCTTCCCACACTGGTGGAGGTCCGACGACATCTGCGGTGGTGGCTACTTCAGAGGTTCCTTTCGTGTGATTGCACACTCCTTCGTACAATATTCGGCAAGCTGATGGAGGGATGGTGCCGATGCTGCATCGTCTTCATGCGATAAATCCGTAGGAGTTGGGTTTGACAGAGGAGGTCCTTCGACCTGTGGTACACCTTTTTATTCTTTTCTTTCTTTTTTTTTGTTTTGGTTATATCTGCTTTGATACTGATTTTGCCTTTTTCTTGCAGTAAGTTCGAGTGTCGACCACTTGGCTAAGGGGCATCAGAGACTGGATATCTTCGGCGACTGCTCATATTCGGGATGCGATTCATGTTCCTTCTTTCTTGGTGCCATCTTCTTCGTCTGTAGAGGACTCTGGCTCGAATAGTGGTGGTATATCGTCTCGTCGTAGGGGGAAGAGAGCACGTCGCAAGGGTGGAATCTCTTAGAGAGAAAGGTGGGTGAGAGAGAGAGAGAGAGAGAGAATGTGGGTTCGGGATAAGTCCCGCTGTTTTTTGCTTTTTCTTTTTATTTCCTGCAAAGATGTAACACAAAAACAAATGGATGCAATGCAATGGAGTTTTTTAATGACGAATGAATGCATGCACATGCGCTTTTTACTTTGCTGCTGAGACCGTAAAAAGGAGTATTTTTGGAATTTTTGAAGTAAAGTTTTTAATTAAAAGGTGATATTATATAAGGAGGAAAAGGGATTTTGAAATTCTGTTGAGAATATCAATTTATTTTTATTGAGTTTTCTGGTTTGACAAAAGAGGAAAAAGGGAAATTTCTAAAAATGGGGGGTTGCCGATCGGCAAGCACCCTGTCCTGCCTATCGGCAGTTCAGTCCAGTCCCATCAATTCAAAGCTTTGAAGGGTACCCTCTTCAGCCTTTTACTACCTTGTGGGGTAGGATTCCCTATGATTTTTGCAGGGATTATGTCTCTTGTGAGGGTTCTCAAGTATACAAAGGGGGTAAGGGTGGAGTGCTTTCATTACACCTTTGCATTCTTACTTACTTGCCCCTATCTCTTGGCCTTGCAAGATGGCTCTCCATGGTATCATTGAGTTTGCTAACTACCTCGAAGCCTTGGAAGCAATGTGCTCTTATAATGTCGATGATGATGCTTTCAACATGCGTCGAGTCTCCTTGTGGCGCAATCTATCTATTGAGTGGAACATGCTGATGGCGGCGGTACAATTCTGGTACCCCGAAGACCATGTATTCCCTTTTGGGTTGGATGAAGTTTGTCTTACCTACGAGGAGTTTTATACCATGCTGGGTGTAAATCTCTGTGTTGCTGCGGCTTTGCCCAAATTTTCCCATTCTCCCAATGGTTTGTTGGTTGGGCTTCTTCATATTTCGCCTTCAGCGGCCAGATCATTGGTTGCTGCAGGAATGATCTCCCTCCCGGCGCTGTTATAGTCCGTGCATTTGCGGGAAGTAGGTGATGCTGGATATGCTAGAGCCATTGCTTTAGGCCTGGTTTCAAAATTGCTGATGGTGATTGGGAAACTACTGGTGGACCCGTAACTTGCAGCCATTACTTCATGGATGTCATACCGTCGCAATCCTGCGACGGTGATACTGGCGGAGATGCTGAATGGTCTGAATGCCTGGAGAGAAGGTCGTTCTGACTTTCTGAGGGGTAGCCCCGTGATGCTGTTCATGTGGTTGTGTGAAAGACTCGGCTTGGCGGTCCCTCCAGAGTATCCTTTGTCGGCTGTACCCAACTTCTTTTCGCGTTACTTCATCCGCGTTGGCCTGGATATTGCGAGTTAGGAGAATTGGTTTGTGAAGCATGGGGCTCAGAATTTGTGTTGGTCAGTGCCTTGGTGGGGTCAGTTGAAGCGTGTTATGGATCTCAGAGAGTACTCATATGTGCGACTGGTTGGTCTCAGACAAACCTCTTTTTATTTCCCTTGGCGGCTTCTGTGCTAATTTGGCTGGGCCCAGGTCGTGCCACCTCGGACACTAAATTTCTTTTCGGTAGAAGATTTGACCGAGCGCCTGCATCTGCTGCTTGGAGATCTATGGGAGAATCGGCGTTCGTCGACCCGTCCCTCTCAGTCTGTCGGGAGAGTTTAGCATGTCCCTGGGGATTATATGAAGTGGTTATGGAGGAGAGTAGTCAACAAGCTATTGGCAGTGGAAACTGGACAAAGGTGGTTTGTTTTATTTAACACCATGGAAGGGGGTGTTGTGGTTTTTTCGAAACTGGTTCAGGCTCATCGGTCCATGGAGTGTTTACGGCACTCTATTTAGGCAGGGGAAATTTGGGGACCCCAAGATGTAGATGATGAGGGTGCCCTGGTAGCTATGGGTAGGACTCTTGGAGAGTTTATTTATGTAATAGGGAATAGATGTGGGGATTTTATTTAGCTTTTTATGGCAGTAGGGGGAAGGGAGTTATCCATTCCTTTTCTTATGTAATTCATGCTGTAATTTCTTATTAATGAAATAAGCAAGTTTCTGATCATCTAGCTGTGCCTTTAGATGAATTTTGTAATTTTGAATTATCTATACCGATTGCTAAGGCATACATAATCCTTTTGTTCAAGTATTTGTTAGAATGAATTGTTGTTCTCGGAGACAAGAAAAGAATAGTATTTTGTGACAAAGAAAGGGGTCGTGCTCCTGTAAGATGTATGAGCTACCTACGTACCTCTGGGGTTTTTGAAATTTTTTTTTCTTGAAAAATGTTTTTTTTAACAGAGGATCAGGCCCACGTAGTTCTGGGTAGAGGAAAATGAAGAGAGTTTTTTGTAGAATATAAGGGAGATGAGAAGATTCGTAGCGTGCCGAGATTCTGGACGAGGGCTAGAATTTCTTGAGACGGTCCAAGTTGACTGGACGAGCCATCTCTTCCCCATCTAGGTCAGTGAGCATGGCGGCAACGTCGGATAAGATTTTCTTGATAATGTAGGGGCCGCTCTAATTGGACTTGAATTTCCCTCTGGGGTCCCAAATGGGTTCTACTATCTCCTTGAGGGATAAATCCCCTTCCCGGACACCGCTGTCCTTGACTCTCTTGTTGAATGGTTGCGCTATTCAGCGATGGTACCCCTGTATGTGGTAAAGAGCTTTCAATCTCCTTTCATCTAGGAGGGTTAGCTCGTCGAGACGTCTTTGGCACCAGTCTCCTTCACTAACTTTGCTTTTGAGCATGACTCGTAGTGAGGGTATTTCCAGCTCCACAGGTAGGACTACTTCCATGCCATAGACCAGAGAGTAAGGGGTAGCCCCATTAGAGGTTCGAATTGAGGTTCTATAGCTCCAGAGGGCGTACAGGATCTGGTCAGCCCAATCCCTATAGCTTTCGGTCATCTTGCTGATGATGAATTTGAGGTTCTTGTTGGTGGCTTCAACTGCACCATTGGTCTGAGGTCACTAAGGAGAAGATGTGTGTCTCTGAATCCTGTACTCGTTGACTACTTCTGTGACTTCTGCTTCGAAGTGCAACCCGTTATCTGACACTAACTCGTGCAGGACCCCATATCGGCAGATGATATTTTTCTTGAGGAATTCAGCCACATTCTTGGCGTTCAATACTGCGTATGACTCAGCTTCGACCCATTTGGTGAAGTAATCAATGGTAACTAGGATGAATTCATGTCCGTTTGAAGCCTTTGGTGTAACCTTCCCTATGATGTCGACCCCCCAGGTGGAGAACGGCCAGGGAGAGGTCATGTTGTATAATTCTCGTAGAGGCAGGTGTTGAAGATTGGAGAACTGTTGGCATTTGAGGCATCTCTGGACATAGGCAGTGCAATCTTGGGCCATGGTGGTGCAGTAGTAGCCATGTCGGATGATCTTCTTGTCAAGCATGTGACCGTTCATATGGGGACCGCATTCCCCGTTGTGGATCTTATGCATTATCTTTTCAATCTCAGCCCCTGCGATACAGTATAGATGAGTTCCATCAAGGTTCCTCTTGAGTAGAGCTTTCTGACAAATGACGTACTGGGCAACTAGAATTTGGAGGGTCGTTTGATCTTTCTTGTTGGAACCCTGGGAATACCTACCATGTTTGAGGAGGCACCAGATGTCGTAGTACCAGCAGCCGACTAGTTCGGGATCTTCTGTGGAGACAAGATCAATATGGTAGCAGTGGGTTGGTTTGTCTTACTTTTGAACTAGGAAAGGGGTCATTATTATTCCTTCGGGCATGTTGACCATAGAGGCTAAGGTAGCGAGAGCATCGGCTAGGTTATTCTTTGCTCGAGGTAGGTAATAGAAGGTGATATCTCAGAATCGAGAGGCTAACTCTTCTAAGTGGGCATGGAAGGGTTGTAGCTTTTCCTCCTTGACCTTCCACTTTCTGAGCACTTGACCGATGATGAGGGCAGAATCCACGTAGACATTAAGGTATTGAATACCTTTCTTGAGAGCAACTTTGAGTCCTACTGTGCATGCCTCATATTCCGTCATGTTTTTGGTGCAAGGGAAATCCAATTTGATGGCGATGGGAGTGTGGGAGTCATCTGGGGTGATCAGAAGTATCCCAATGCCATATCCCTTTTTATTGGCAGCACCGTAAAAAGAAGCATTTTCCATCGAAGGTTTTCTTAAGCAGTGCATAGGATATTTTCATCTGGGAATTCGGAGATCTAGGCATCTCCTTCTTTTATGGGGTAATCAGTGAGGTAGTTAGAGATGGCTTTTCCTTTAATGGCTTTCTGCGTGACATACATGATATCGAAGTCGGTTAGGAGCATAAACCATCGGGCCTTTTGACTGGATATGGCAGGTTTCTCAAGAAGGTATTTGATGGGATCCATTCGGGATACAAGTTTGATGGGGAAGGCGAGCATGTAGTGTCACAACTTTTGGGTGACCCAGATAAGTGCGTCACACGGCTTTTCCAAAGCAGTGTAGTTGACCTCGTACCCGACCAATTTGAAACTGGCATAATAGATGGCTTTTTCTTTGTGGGAGTCTTTAAGGTATTGGTCTAGCAAAGCCCCAGCTGCAGTGTCGGTTATGGTTAGGTATAGGAGCAAAGGGAGACTGGGCTGTGGTGGCATGAGCACGGGAGGTTGGGTCAAATATTGTTTAATTCGGTCAAAAGCTTCTTGGCAGGCCTCGTTCCAAACCTTGGTCGAATCCTTTCGAAGGAGCTTGAAGATCGATTCACAAATGGAGGTTAGCTGGCTAATGAACTGGCTGATATATTGTAATTTCCCAAGAAAACCTCGGACTTCTTTCTTTGTTCGGGGCGATGCCATATCAAGTACGGCCTTCAGCTTTGCAGGATATGCTTCTATCCCCTTCTCACTGACCATGAATCCCAAGAGTTTTCCCTTTGTAATGCCGAAGACACATTTCTGTGGATTGAGTCTCATTTGATACCGTCGCAGCCGTTCAAAGAACTTCCGGAGAGTGGGAACATGACCTTCCGGATATTCGATCACACGAATGAAACCTACATTCAACTGTTTGACCACCTCTTCTTTGACCTTAAGCGGCCATTCGGTGCGGAGCTTTCTCAATTTTTGTTTAACCGGCTTGTAATCTGGGTGAGTGGGGATCTCGTGCTGAGATATTTCAGGATCAATGCTGGGCATATCATCATAAGACCATGCAAAGACATCCATGAATTCCTTTAATAATTCTTCGAGTTGTGCGCGCTCATGCTCGTCAAGGGTGGCCCCTTTCCTAATCTCGCGCAGTTGTCTACTAGAATCGAGATTAATGACAACAGTCTCTTCTTCAATAACTTGAACACGATTATGCTATTTATTATTAAGCTTATTTAGATCAATTAAGAATTGTTCATTTGCAAAATCATCGTCATCAAAAATTCAATTAGAATCCAAATAATTAATGTAAGGTACAACAAGATACTCAAAATATTCATTTATTTCATTGATAGGAAAAACAACATTGAGAACCTCATCAAAAGAGATCTCGATTACATTTGAACAAGGATAGACAACAGAAGAAGAAATGGGGTAAACATTGTTATTAGGGGAAATTTCAGTAGGTAGAACTGGCGCAGCATGCCAGTTGAGGAGGGGTGTATCAGCAGGTTTAATCAGATGGGATGGATCCATTGATGTAGTGCCTGAATGAACCATGCAGAGTGCCAGCCCCAATGTATGTAAGTTGAAGGAATCTTTGAAATAACTTTCCTCGGTCTCTTCTGTCACGACCCCGACCCAAAAATAGTAGGGAACGAGTGTCTTGACATGCCACCAAGGCATTCGATATTCTGGCCTTAAAATTTTCTTAATTAAAATAAGTGCAACGGAATACATTCACATGGTTATGAGTTTTAACTAGCTGAAATGGTAACACATCATCAGAGCTTCTAAAACATAACTTCTTATTCTCATAGATAAATAAATTCTATTACAAGTCATGCCATAATCACTTAAAGAGAAATACATCCTCAAACATCTCATTCTACACTAGCATCTAGCCACGCAACAAATCTCAAAATATAATCTTCAATTCAATCTTCACATATCCATCCTCATCTCTAACTATAACCTGAATATTTTAAGTCCATAACATTGAATGCCTTGGTGGCATGTCAAGACACTCATTCCCTAAAACTATTGGGTTGGGGTCGTGACAGAGGTGGTATCAGAGCTTTATAAAAGGGAACTTTGTATATATTAAAGTTTGAACGGATTACAACTTATGCCAAAATTAAAAACTCATTACTAAAGAGCCAAACATGCTCTATCTCCTAAAAACAAACGTTATATTTAAAAGTATAACAAAAGATCTCCTTAAGCTAGATCTTCAACATAGTCCTTCTACACTCCATCCTCCAGTCTAATTATTTCCTGAAAAATCGTTATTTATACAACGTCAGCTAAAAGCTGAATAAGATTTAATCTCCCGACATTCCAAGGTTTTCAGAAAATGGATACCTATTCAAGTCAAAAGAGAAGGCATATACATATATGGATAGGAACTTGCAGTAAATAGATATATATATATATATATTTTGAAATTATAGTATATATATCACAATTGGATAGCTCAGAATAAGAAGAATGCAACAAATCAATGATATCTTTTTCTTTCAATCATATCATTTTAATGGTCAAGTACACTATAATACCGTGTTCTTCTACCGTATTATACCTTTGTAGTTGAGGGTCAATCGGACTAGTTCGTCACAACGCCTTATTTAGGGCACACCAACGATAGCCCAGCTAGGAAGGTCAGTCAGTAGGTCCCTTAGGCCGAATCAGATTTTCAATATTCAATATCCTTTTCAATAATCATTTTAATCGGTATGTTTATATGGACAAATATAAACATATCATAAATGAATCAATCATCGGTATCACATGAATTTTGAGAATAAAAGAAGTTCATAAAATATATATAGTTCGCATAATATCATATAATCAAAATACACAAGGAATGTCAGAGTACTCACCTAAAATAGAGGCGAAGAAAATATAGATATTGAGTCTTGGATCACACGTTAATCTAATAAATACAATAAAGGTTTAATTACCTATTCTAAATAAAGCCCAATTATAAATATTGTGTTTTAATCCTAAAATATCTTGCTGAAAAAGGTTACTAAAACCATTTTCTCAATTTTTAATATTCATTCATCGTATTTAAAGAATTCAGTTCATAGTTCTTCCTAATCAGTCGGTTCCCAGTAGAGATGGAGGGTCATAGGGGCACCACTTAAATACCATCTCATCTAGACAGAACAATTCCGAATTTATTCCCAGTAGAGATGGAGGGTCACAGGGGCACCACTTAAATACCATCTCAACTAGACATAATTTCACCGGGACTGACTTTGGAATTACTTAAATGAAATTCCATAATACGAGAAATTGCTTACAAAAATCATTTTAAAAAGCGTATATATACATTTTTCAAAAAAGTTGACATATTTTGAAAATAAAATCAATTTATATTGTTTCCAAATTTTAAGTTTTGATTAGTAAAGTCTTTTGTGTACTTTACCAGCATAACTACTAAGTAGAGCTATAAAATACGAAATTAAAACTACAAAAATGAATTATAACATTTAAATAAAATCATACCTACGAAATGAATTCTTTCTTCGAAATTATAGAACTCATTCTTAAGATATTTCCCAAGCTTTCTATCACTCTTTCTTACTATAATTTTCAAGGAATTGGTGTGATATTCAAATGAACCCTAAGGCCCTATTTATAGGTTTTCAAAAGTATTACGATGTTGACATGTGTCTAGGTGATCAAGCATTTACGGTGTCAAGTCATCGTTTGGGTGTCGCATTTCGGGGTGGCCTTGCAGTCTTAACATCACCAAATAATGGCAAGTGTTTTAGCTTTCTCTCTGAAGACGACATGTGTAAGGTGGAAGTGACCAGCACGTGGTGGAAAGGTGATAAGGATATAAGGGTCATTTCACACAAGAAGGGTATTTTGGTAATTTCACACTATATATTTTCAATATTTCTTTGAGGTCCTTGAAAATATTTTATTTACAAAATGGCCCTTTTAATATGTTTATTTTAGTCCCTAAAGTTTCATAAAATTATATTTTCTACCCCAAAACTTATTATATACCTTAAGATATGTCATAATACTTCGATTTGATCCTATTTACGATTGATTCTTCATATTTAAAAATGGGGTTTGTTATATTGATAGCCAATAACACCACATATCTAATAATATAACATTTATAAGATAGTAAGTAACACATCAGTGTAAAAACAAACTATATACATATGAGCACATAAAAGTGGGGTAATTACATCTTGGATATCTTTGATGAGCGGTTGTACTCGGTGTTGGAAACTTTCGGCCCATGGGTAGCTATCTTGGAAAAAGATCTTCATCCCAGGCTTCATCTTCTTGTCTGTATGGTCATACCATGGTTCTGAAAAACCGCAAAAGGGGAAGTCTTCGCCTTCTTTGATGAATCGTCCATTCAAGGAGTCTCCTGGGATAGTTGGGATGCAGTCTAATCTTATCTTTGGTCGAGACTGGTGGATCATTCTGAGCTCTTGTTCTGATAGTTGATACCCCAAGCTACAAGGAGGGAAAGCTTTCTTTAGTTCGATGGGATCAAGTATCCCTTGCTGCCTTTGTCCTAGCCCCAGTCCGGGCATGAAGTGTATGTTTTTAAACATATGAATCTGACATTTCCATGAGGGTTATATTCTTGAGAAACCTTTTCTTTGAAACCATCCCCTGTCGGGAGTAGGAGTGGTTCAACTCGAAATCCTGATAGGAGCATATCATTTGATCCGTGTTGTATCTCAAGGATTGGACTACTGGTGCTTGCACCCTCGAAATTTTCGTCGTTGCCCAAAATGGTGATGACTCGCCCGTCAATGAAGAACTTCAATTTCTGATGGAGTGAGGAAGACACACTCCTGATACTGTGGAGCCAGGGTCGTCCGAGCAACAGGTTAAAACAAGCTGGGATGTCTATGACTTGGAATTCAACGACAGGGTTTATAGGGCCAACCCATATTACAAGTTTTATGGATCCCATCACCTCCTGGCGAATATTGTCGTAGGCACGTACAGCGGCGGAGGTTTGAGCGAGGTCTCTTTATTTCAGGACCAAACACATGAAGGTTCTTAGTGGGTAGACATTCAAGGGGGATCCGTTATCGACAAGAGAGAGTGGCACAACCTTCCCCATAACTTCGACGGAGATATTGAGTGCATGATTGTGATTTGGCCTAATTCTGGGGATTTCTTCTTCAGAAAATGATAGCATCCGGGTGGAGGTCAAGGATCCGACCAGATTTACCGCTTCTTCTGGTAAGGTAGAAGGAGGAACTGTGGGTCCAGTGTACAGCTTGATTAAAGCATTTCTGTGCAATTGGGAAGACATGAAAAGCCGCCATAGAGTGATGTTAGCTTGAGTTTTCATCACTTAATCGAGGATCTTGCTCTCCTTGTTGGTCATCTCTAGCATAGGAAGGTTTTCAACGCCCTTCCCTTTGTCATTTGCGGGTAGTGAGCTTGGAACCTGGTAATGTCTCCCTGATCTGGTCATGTGATTTGCTGAAGAAGGGAAGAACATGAATCCCATTTCCTCGTCAATCTCAGGTTGTTCTTCCACCTTGTTTATTTCTCCGAGGAGTTCTTTAAATGATATCATCCCACATATGTTGGCCACTGGGCCAGTTCTTCCTGAAGCTTATTCTTCACTCGAATCTTCGGATTCTTCCCCCCATCCGGTGGCAATAATTTTGTCTTTCCATGTAAAGTCAATACATTGCATAACTTCAATGGCTTTTTCATACAGGTCTTCCCATTCTGTGGGGATATGTATGGTTGAAGGGACCAAGCACCCTTGTAGATTTAAAATGTCAAGTAGCCCGATGATACTACAAATGCTGTTGGTTTGCCCGAACAATTTTGCCATAATCTGGACAACATCATCTAGACTGACTTCATCGGTTGGTACCACCCACTTATCTGAATTTCAGACCCATTTCCGTGCTTCTAAGAACAGTGTACTGAACCTTTGGCAATCGATGACCATCTGCGAGGGAAATTTCAGCCCGAACTCTAGGAGTTGGTTTAACACCTCTGATAATTCCATATTTCCAATTTCAGAACGGGTACGGATAGCGATGCATGCTCTGGTAAGGAGTGATAGTGCCTGATCAGCGAGGCTATGTAGGAGGAAATGTGGGCAAGTTTGAAGAGGTTTAGGAGAGTATATGGGTGTGATTTGAGTTGAGGGATCGAAATCTGTATTTTCTTCTAAGAAGATGGCATTGGTATGATTTGGGAGTGGATTATGAGTAGTGTTTGGCTTAGGATTGGCTGGTGGGTTAATGGTACCCCAGTCAATGAGGTATTGGATTATGTTTCATAGGTGAAAGCATTGGTCGGTGATATGGCCAGCAGTTTGGTGAAAGGAGCAATGAGTATCGGCCTTGAAGTTTCTTGGGAGTGGATTTGGCAATGGATGGGGATCCAAGGGTTTGACGAGGTTTCGGCTTAACAGGGCTTGGTAAACTTTGGAGAGGGGGGCATGGAGCTCAGTGTATTCCCTTCGAATGGGGGCAGGGCATCTTTCTGGTGCCCATGATGTGGTTGGTTGAGAGATGTTATTGATGGTTGAGACTGTAGCACTGGAAGGCTTGTCATACTTTCTAGGGGTGACTTGCCTGGACAGTTTATTCGGTTCAACTTTTGTTTTAACAAGGCTTCCCTCGATTTCTACTTCTGCCTCTCTGAGAGTTCAAAAGTTGGGATAGAATTGTCCTCCCATCGTCGCTCGGATATGGGGCAAGAAGTTCTTCTTCACTATGTTGACCTGTTCTTGCCTGCTCCCTCCATCGGGTTATGAAGTTACTGACTGATTCCCCAGGGTTCTATTTGAGAAGCTCTAAATCATGATGGGTGACCCCAAGCTCTTCATTGTATTTGTATTGCGATATGAATTCTCAAGCTACATCCTCCTAGCTATGGATTCTGGATTCCTCGAGAGATAAAAACCATCGGAGGGCACTATCCTTCAAAGTTTGCTGAAATAATTGGGCCATCACTTCTTCAAAAGCCCCTAGTAGAGTCATGGAACGATGATAACTGCGAAGATGAACAATTGGGGGTCCACTCCCTCCGAACTTCTCAATGTTTGGAATCTTTAACTTCTCGGGTAACCTCACTTTAGGATAAGGAGACACGTGGGTGTAGTCCATGTAATTCCCTGAGATTCTGACTTGGTCGAACTTCTTGGTGATCATCTTGAGATCTTCTTTGACTTTTTTAACTCCTCCCCTTTTTGATCAATGGCCATAGGCAGGTTAGCCACATGCTGGGTAATATTTGGCATCAGAAGCTAGGCTGGCGGAGGGCCATTGACAGAAGGGGTACATGGAGTGTGTTGATATTCTTTGGGAACCCAGATAGGCTCGGGTGGACCCATAGCATGAGGGAATAGGGCCTCGGGCTCTTGAGGAATAGGAACCTGGTTTCATTGCATCTACCGAACCTCAGTTTGGAGGTTGTCAATCTTGGACACGAGCTGAGCTGGGATTGCCATCAGATCCAGCTGTATGACTGGTACTTGAACTGCATTCTCCATGGAAAGCAGATGGATTCCGAACTCGAAAGAAGTAGTATAGGAACGGATGAAATTCTGGGGGGATTTGCCTTAAGACCGAAGCCAATAGGGAGCCAGGCCAAGGGCTCGCGATCAACCTGAGAAGGCGTAGAATGGGATTTATTTTTGAGAAAAAGGGAATAAACTATTTTTGGATTTTTGATAAAGAAGGGAGAAATATTTTTGGGAGACGGAACTTAGCATGATTATTATGTTCTCACTTGTATTTAATTCTCCTAAATGCAATACCAGACGGGACCCGAGCCTGGAAAAGTGGGATTTTTAATATATACGAAGCTACGACTGGACTTGTAATAGGCTCACGGATAGGGTCCCGTTTTAAAAATGTGCAAAAATTTGGGCGGCAGGCCGACCCAGAATTTCGATAGAGTTTCGGGTTGAAACCGACAATCTAAAGTGCGTGTCCTAGGTTTGACACTTATATGCGGGTATGCAGTTGGTTGGGTGAATCTGGCATGACTTCCATGATATACGTCTTGCTCTTGTGGGCAATCAGTACGTGTGGAAAAGCCATTTGATATACTTGAGTGTACGTGAATTGCCTCACTATATACCTCGTGGGGACGGTACGTGTGAGAGCGAATTCAATATACTCGGCGTACAAGAAGGAATTCCCTGTGATATACCTCTCGTCATGACTTCGGTCAAGCGATACGATGCGGGGGAACCGTTCAATATACGTCAAAGGTACTTAGCCAATAGAAGGCGAGAGTCATATCGCTTAGGCTAACTGCGCCCTGCCGGACCAGCGCCCATCACGAAGTGACCCTCCAGTTACGGGGTATAATTTGGTCAATAATAATGCTCTTTGGTGATGTCGTGTGAATCATGCATGATTCTTTTATTAGTATCTTATGATGAGAATGCCTTTCTTGATTATGCCAAACAGGGAGTAAAGTACAAGTACCAAAAGGTACAACAAGTATGGATGGGTGATGCGTGCAACATGTGGATATATGTGATCCTAGGTGCACATAGTGTGAAGTGTACATGGAGAATTTTCTACAAGTGTGTGGACAGAAGCATAAGCATGGGACACACATAGAAAAGGGGAACATGTAGATATGGGGGAAATATAAATAAATATAACATCCATGTAAATAGAGTCAAGCCCTCAAAACATAAAGAATCCGCAGCAGAGTCGCCACTGTGGCCATCCCCGATCCTCGTCGTGCAGGCGGGCGCGCAAAGGAAGGATCCTCGAGTCCCGCGCATCCCTCTCGGGAGCGCTTCGACAGGCGTTGTTTGAGATGAGGTGTAAAAATGTAGAGAGATTTAGAGTCGCCAGTCTATTTTACTCAAAACAGACGAACGAAAAAGGGGAAGCCACCCCGAAGGATGGCATCCAAAGACATACTGGTGCATGCGAAACCAAAATGATTAGAGAAGGGTTCAGAGGCTAAGTTACGAAATGGGAAGGTGTTAGGCACCCATTCCGCCGTTTCGGTCTCTCATGGATATTTGTTATTTTCCTTTATTTTCCCCATGATATGTGTGCGTGTGTATATATATAGTGGGGATAGGAATCCTCGACTTGTATCATGGAAGAGATAAAGCGAGTCATCCGTAGGAAGGAATAAGAATAATATTAGAAAATAAGATTTACGCGATTACCCTTACGCTGATCGTTATAATGGAACAATAATGCATATTGAGTAATACGTAACAAGTATATAGAATATAAAAAAATTGGATTTAGAGAAGATAGAAAATGAGAGGGAAAGTGAGAATAGGACTCGAGTCTTGGGTTTTACCCCGAGACTCCTACGTAGACTATAAAGGCATCAAAGTCCACGTAGTTCGCATACAAAACGAGGGGTGGGGTTTATCCCATAAATCCAAATGGGGAATCTATTATTTGTGAGTGTGTGTGTGTGTAGAAAAAGTGTTTGGGTTGTGAGAAAAGTGTGAAAAAAGTATGAGAATCCCTATTTGGAATTTATGAGCAAACCCTCTTTTTCTTGTTTTTTGGGTTTTATTTATATGAAAATAAGAGATGTTCAATAATACTAAATAAAAAGTATATTAAGATGTGTGAGATGAGATAATAAAAAGTGCTAAGTAATAAAACAAGTTAATGAGAATTTAAGAGAATATAAGAGAAAGTTGAGAAAGTTGGACCTTCTTGAAGATCTTGAGCTTGATCTTGAATATTGGAGAGCATCCCTTGCACTTGGATGATGGTAGAGGGTGGCTAATTCACCCAGTTTGATGAAAAGGATGATGAAAAGTGGAATTTAGAAAGGGATTTGGATTTTGAAATCGTGTTGTTTTTTAGAGAGGTTTTTGGGATTCGCTGAGAGCGATTCTTATCAGATGTGGTATCCTCTTGCAAATGAGGTGAAGGCCTCCTTTTATAGGCTCAGGTGACTACCGATCAGCATAGACATGGTCCTGCCTATCGGCACCTGTCGATAGGCAGGGTCTGGAACCTGCCGTTTGGCAGTGTGTTTCAGGCCTTTTCGAAAAGTTGGCTGTCGAGGGAAAACCGTTGGTCAGAATCGCGCACGGGGTAGACCGTTGGAAAGTTAATTTAGAGACCCTTGAAAGTCCCTTGGACCGCTCCCGAGTTCGAGAGTTGACTTTGGGTCAAATATGGCTCGGAAGCGTTTGTCGGTCCATTAGACGGGGGATCGTTCGGACGTAAACGGATCATTCGTTCGCATGGTAAGTCTGAATCGCACACGAGGTGGACCGTTGGAAAGGTTAGGATATGTACTTCGACATTACAAAGAGTTTGGCCTGGTATGGGGAGTTGACTTTGGTCAACCAGGCCTTGGAAGCATTCAGCGACCTCTCAGAGTCAAACGGATCGTTCGTCCTTATGGTAAGTCGGAATCGCTCATGGAGCGGTCCGTTGGAAAGGGGTTTCAGTACCCTTTTAAGATTCATTCAGCCTCGATCGATCTGAAGAGTTTACTTAGGTAAAATAGATCCCGGGAGCCCTCGGTGGCCTCTAGATCAAGTTTCGGACGCAAACGGATCGTTCATCCGCATGGTAAGTCAGAATCGCGCACGGGACAGACCGTTGGAAAGGGAATTCAGTGCCCTTCAAAGATTCATTCAACTTTGGTCGAGCTGAAGAGTTTGACTTTTTGGTCAAATGGAGCCTGAGAGTGCCTGATGGCTTCTAGGTTAGTAGTCGGGATATGACCTGGGTTTGTAGTGATGAAGGGAGGTACTAGGGACCTAAGGAGAGTTATGGGGTAACGAATGAGGTGTCTACACATCCATTAATACTTCAATTCTTCTCTCAATCATGTCGCTAAATAGACTCAACATGCACCTTTGAAAAGTCGCGGCTGCATTACATAATCCAAATGGCATACGCTTGTAGGCAAACGTACCAAAAGGACATGCGAAAGTCGTCTTCTCTTGGTCAAGGCACATCTACCTCTATTTGGTTATATCCGGAATAACCATCTAGGAAGCAATAATAAGGGTGTCCTGCTACTCTCTCTAGCATCTGATTAATGAATGGCAAGGGGAAATGGTCTTTCCTAGTTCCCATATTAGGTTTTCAATAATCAATGCAAACGTGCCACCCGATGGTGGTACGTTCGGGGACTAGCTCATCTTTAGCATTTTCAATCACGGTTATGCCTGACTTCTTTGGGAAAACTTGTATGGGACTCACCCAATTACTATCCGAGATTGGGTAGATAATCCCGTCATCCAATAGCTTAATAATTTCTACCCTCACTACCTATTTCATGGTAGGGTTCAATATTCTTTGCATTTCCCTCGAGGGATTCACGTCCTCCTCGAGGTGCATTTTATAAGTACAAATCAAAGGACTTATACCCTTCAAATCAGCTATGCACCAACCAAAATCACTTTGGTACTTCCTCAAAATTTTCAGCAATTTACCCTCTTGCTCTTCATTTAGGCTAGATGAGACAATAAAAGCCAATGTCTCGTTCTCTCCTAAATAAGAATATTTGACATTAGAGGGTAGTTTCTTCAATTTGAGGGTAGGAAGATTTTCACTGGAGGGAACCATGCCTCCCTCCCTCGGTGGTAGTTCCTCAAATCTAGAAACCCAACTTACATCTCTCACATCCTCATTCGATGCTCTCTCATAAATAATCTCTCTCAACTCCTCTTTCTTCTTCTCAAAATCGGTATACGCTCCCGCACTCTCATTGCTCGATACAAGGCAAGCTCCTAACTCTTCTCCACTATAGTTTTCCTCTATGTGCTCCTCTACGATCTCATCAATAAGGCTTACTGCGTGAAGATTATCTTCTTCCCCCACATATTGGGCTATCTTGAAGATGTTGGTCTCTAAAGTCATGTTCCCAAAAGTGATTTGCATCAGCCCATTTCAAGTTTTAATTAATGCATAAGCAGTAGCTAAGAATGGGAACATGATTACTCGAGGCGAATGAGGGCTTCGTATCCCTGACAAAATCTATCAGGATGTAGAAAGTGTCAACTTTGACTATCACCTCCTCTATAATACCTCTTGGTATCTTCATGATTCAATCCTCTAATTGGAGAGTGATATTTGTGGGCTTGAGGTCACCCAAATGAAGTTGCCTATAGATGGAGTAAGGGAGGATATTGACACTCGCCCCTAAATTGAGTAATGCTTTTTTAATTCGATTCTCTCCTATGATGCAAGAAATGGTGGCTGCACCCGGATCCTTGAACTTTGGTAGGAGATCATTGAGTAAAACGGAGCTCAAATTTTGTGCTAGAAATACATTCTTCTTTACCTTAAGCCTCATCTTCACTGTCAATAAGTCTTTGATAACTTTTGCATAGCGGGAATTTTCTTGATGGCATCAAGGAAAGGTACGTTTAACTTCATTTGCTTAAGGACTTATAGCACATCATCACGAGGGTTGCCTTTTTGGGAAGGCACTAACCGTTGGGGAAATGGCATTGCGGTGGGTGGTTTTACTACTATCTTGGGCTTGCTAGTGTCGTCCTTTTCACTCTCTTTCAAGGGGACATCTTCGACATCTTTCGTATCGGGTGAAATCTCCTTGGCTTTCGGTGCGTCGTGTGGGGGAGGTGATAAATCAACAACTTCACCACTACGTAGAGTGGTTACAACTTGACATTGTTCTTGATGTTTGGTGGAAGTAGAGCTAACACTAGTTTGACCTTGGAGAGGTCTTTGGCGCCTGATCAGGAAACTTACCCTTCTCTTAGACACTCAACGACGACTGTAACTTTGAAATGTTCGCATTTATGTTGGTGAATATGCGCTCATATCTAGCATTGGTTGCACTTTGGGAGTTTATGAATTGGTGTATCGTTTACTCAAGAGTTCTCTGCAGTGGAGTGATATATGGAGATGGAGGAGGTGGTGCTGGCCTGTGTCCTTGCATAGGTGGTGCTTGTTGACAGTGTGGAGGTGGGGGAGGGGCAACATATGAATTAGGATTCAATGCAACCTATGATTGCCAATAGCTAAAACCTGTGTGGTTTTTCCATAAAGGGTTACAAGAATTTCTGTGCGAGGCACCGAAATTGCCCTTGAATCCTCCTACACCACTTACCTGCTCATTAAGCATAACTTTGTAAGCGAGAATCGTTGGACATTCCTTTGTTGAATGTCCTTCTTCATAAATAGCACATACCTTCTAGACGGGGATGTGGATGGTGATAGTTGGTCCTCTTACGCGCATAGCGAGTAACTCTCTCATACCTTTCTTAATTTGATCGAGTCGATGGTTCGTCATGGTATCTTTATCGATGTTGAATAGATCGGACGCCGATGGAGTGGTGGCCACTTGGCGAGTTCGATTTTGAGTGCTAGGGTCAGATGTATCCCATGCTTAAGTGGTGTCAGCGACATACCTCAATTGGAGCTAAGCATCATTAGCATCTAATTCGATAAAGGGGCCATCACACATTGTTTCAACAAGTTGTTTGGAGTTGATGTTCACCCCTTTATGGAAGAATGAAATGATTTGCTATTTATCAAGTCCATGATGAGGGCATGAAGTAACTAACTCGTTGAAATTCTCAAAACGTCGATCAAACGGCTCATTTTCTAATTGTCGAAAGGTTTGAATTTGAGCCTTAATGGAGTTCGTCCGATGTGGAGGGAATAACTTCTTGAGAAACTTAGATTGTAACTCGTTCCATGACATAATTGAATTAGGAGGTAAAGAACATAGCCAGGTCTTAGCTTTATCCTTGATATGAAATGGGAAAATCTTGAGGCGGATCACATCTTTCGTGCATACTTGATCGCTAAACGTCTCACACACTTCTTCAAACTCCCGAATGCGGAGACATGGCTTTTTTGATTCCATTCCATAATATATAGGATGGATTTGGATCGTTCCATTCCAAAAATGGAATTGCCATGCATTATATGGGAGAAGAATACATCCCGGAGTGACTGACCGCTCAGGATACAAGAATTCTCTCAAAGGTCGATAAGGTGCCTCTCCCTCACTCGCGCCTATGCTTTCGTGTTGTGATATGGCTCTCTCACTTAACGAATCGGTATCCTCACGTGGTGCACTAGGAGTGTAACCTGAAGTGTAACCAGATGGTTAGCTTGCTATTGAGTTTGGCGGTGTAGGAGCTGGAGCCCAAAATTGAGGATGGTTAGGCGTGTGTGGGCTATCTGGGTTGTACTCGATAATCTAGTTTTCGTGAATGCGCGTAGGAGTGCTTTGACGAGTTTGGTGTGGATTATGCATTAATAGGATTTTGAGAGATGTAGTAATTTTTTTAGTGAATTTTTTGTCAAGATTATGGATTAACTCAATCTAACCAACAATCTACCTGATTCCCCGTCAACGGCTCTAAAAACTTGACATGACTCAATTTGTGTCTAAAGTGCGTGCTAATTATGGTTCAAGTGCAAACTGGTCACGGAATTAATAAACCCAATAAGACGGGGTATCGATACTCAGAAAAATATGACGTGGAGACGTGATGACGTTGGAGAGATACATAATCCTAACTTGACTTTTAAATGAAATGAAAAGATGCTTTGGATAGGAGTACATCTACGAACTAAATGCAAATTTAAATTAACTACAACCAAATTAAATGCTATTTAAGTGCAACTAATATATTTCACCTAAGAACCGATGATAATTATATGGAGGAATTAAATACGAATGAAAAAAATAGGTCGGGTTACAATCCCCCACACCTTAGTAATTCACCTCGTAGGATACTAGATTTCGGAAGTAAAACTTTAAATGAACCCAGTCTTTATTAATCCTAAGCATTACGTATATGAAGGAACAAAGCCCACATCATACGAAAGCAAAGGAAAGAATAAATCAGTGTCACATTAACTAACCCGCACGTCGCACTCTTAAGCATCCTGGTTACCTAGGACAAACGAGATCAAAAGTCCTACGACGGTTGCGATAGTTACGCAACACGATTCCTTTAAAATTTATTCAAAAATTTATTTCCCATTATGACGAACCATCGAGTGGGGTTCATGCACCCCAACCCTTAAAAACCTAGCCGGACATAACTAAACTAAATAAAAACACAATTTTTAAGAAACAAAACATCATACTATATGGAGAATGGGGAAGAAGAAGTGCTGAATCAAAACAAATAATTAATCTAAGTAAACATTAAAGGATTAAGGGAAAAATATTACTTGTATTGAAGAAAATCCAGAAATAAAACTTCAATCTTCCCTCTTTTACGAAACTAGGGTTTTGGTTACATAACTCTTCTACTACTGCTGGAAACGTAATTTTTTTCAAACCCTTAATATTGTGTAATAACTTTGAATAAATAGTCTCTGGATTGTACAAGAGATTGAGCCAATCAGAAAATTCTTAAAAAATGAAATTATGAGAAAATCCAAAGCGGTTCGGACCAGCGGGACTGGGTGGTCCGGATCGCCCCCTTATTTGAGTCAGGCATCTGCGCAGAGGCGGTTCAGATCCTCTAATTTTAATAGGTCCAAATCACCCTTGTTTTCATTTAGAGATTTACTGTCAACAGGTCCGGACCCTTTAATTTTAATAGGTCTGGAATGCCCTAGTTTTTCATCCAAAACTCTCTTCTTGACTTCTCTCATCTTTAGAACCTCGTAACTTCTGCTCCAGAATTCGGATTTGGACGCCGTTTCTTTCTACACATTTGTAGACTTGAGGTCTTCAACTTTCATTTTAGGTTCTCGTCCGGATTCCTGATGGAAATTATGCTTTTTCCCTTTTGACTTTCCTTCCTTGATTCAACCTCCTCATTTGCCTTTTTCCTTTCTTTACTTAGCAATAAATACCTGTAAATATCGTGAAAAAGGCACAAAACTCAAGATACTATGTAGAAAGGTCAGTGGCATATAAATGAGATAAATCAAGATGAATTACATTATTCGGGGCGCTAAAAGATACTAAATTAGGGAATAGTTTCGAAAGAATTTATGCCTAATCATCAATCATATTACAAACATCATTAGGATGGCCTTCAATAGAAATTTCTTTCCCATTTTTTAACCATAAATTTGATAGAATTTTCGGCATGAGTTCCGGAAGAGGAACATTGAGTTTTGTTGTAAGATGTATCTTGAGAGGGAGGAGGTATATATGACGGCAAAACAAACGGCCAAGGGGGTGGTTGCACCCAAGGAGCGAAAGGAGGAGAATGCTTTATAGCATTGAAAGCTTCGGGGTAAGATGACTATTTTTAAAATTTGGCATCACATACTACTTTAGTTTGACAATTGAAGTCTCCCCATGTAGTGTAAATCCTAAGTTGTTTCCCCACCCAAACCATATGGAAATTCTTCATATTGATGTGGGAAAAAGAAGGCATAGAATGCATGTAATTATAAGACATGATATTTTATCTGGTAGTCAAAAGGGCCTAGAAAGATGTGAATAAACTGTTCATATTATTATTGTACCATATTTGAATTAAATAATAATAAATCCAAAGAAAATCTGAAATATTAAAAAAACTTATAGCTCCAAGTCACTTAAACGAGTCATACCAAGTTCTCGCCGAATAAATAAAAAACGTTCTTCGGGTAGAGGTTTTGTAAAAATATCCGCTAATTGATGATCCGTGCTAATAAATTCAATTTTAACATCTCCTTTTTGAACATGATCTCGTAAAAAATGAGGCCTAATTTCGATGTGTTTTGTTCTAAAATAAACAATCATATTTTTAGTTAAATATATAGCTTTCACATTGTGACAAAAAATAGAAGTATTTTGAAATATACTTTAAAATCTTCTAATTGTTATTTCATATATAATGTTTGTGCGCAACTACTACCAACGGCAATATACTCGGCGTCGGCCGTGGAAAGAGCTTCGAAATTTTACTTTTTACTAAACCATGAAACTGGTGAGTGTCTTAAAAAATGACATGTACCACTAGTGATTTTTCTATTAACCTTGCAACCGACAAAATCCGCATCGAAATAAATCATAAGTTCAAAAGATGTAGATTTAGGATACCATAAGCCTAAGTCTTTTGTGCCAATTAAATATCTAAAAATGCGTTTTTCGACACACAAATGGGATCCTTTGGGACTAGCTTGAAAACATGCACATAAACAAACACTAAACATGATGTCGGGTCTATTAGAAGTTAAATACAATAAACTACCTATAATGCCACGATATATAGTGGTATTAACTGATTTTTTTTCCATCAATATCTAACTTTATAGAAGTGCTCATACGTGTTCCAAGAGATTTAGCATTTCTAAACCATATCTAATCAAAAGATCTTGAATGTATTTTCATTGATAAAAATGCCAGTTTTAGTTTATTTTATTTGCAAACCCAAAAAGAAATTTAACTCACCCATCATACTCATTTCAAATTCATTTTGTATAAATTCTGAAAAATCTTTATACATGCTTTCATTTGTGGATCCAAAAATAATAGCATCAACATATATTTGTACAAGAAGCATATCATTATCATGAAATTTTATAAATAAAGTAGAATCCATTTTTCCTCTTATAAAATCATTTTCAAGTAAAAATCCACTTAATCTATCATACCAAGCCCTAGGGGCTTGTTTTAATCTATATAGAGCTTTGTTTAGTTTATAAACATGGTTTGAAAATTTATGATTTTCAAAACTGGTTGGTTATTTAACATAAATATCTTCATTTATGAACCCATTTAGAAAAGCACTTTTAGCATCCATTTGAAATAATTTAAATTTGTTATAACATGCAAATGCCAATAACATACTAATTGCTTCTATTCTAGCTACGGGAGCATATGCTTCATTATAATCAATCCCTTCATGTTAGTTATAACCTTGTGCAACTAATCTAGCTTTATTTATAATTATTAAATCGACATCATCCTTTTTATTTCTAAAAACCCATTTAGTTCCAATAATAGTTTTATCTTCTGGTACGGGAACAAGTGACCAAATATTATTTTGTTCAAATTGTAACAATTCATCTTTCATGGCTAATAACCAAAACTCATCTTTTTCGGCTTCAAATATATCTTTAGGTTCAATTTGTGACAGAAAAGCTAAATTATTACAAACATTTTTCAAGGAACATCTAGTAAGAATACCACTAGAGGGTTCACCTACAATATTCTCAAAAGGGTGATTATTTGCCAATTACCAGCTTTTAGGTAAACTAGAATTATTATTATTTTCATCTTTATTTGGAGTCTTTTCATCATTTATAGAATTATCAATGTTAGAAGCTACATTTGATTTAACTTTAATTTATCAGTGGGTTCATTTAAAACTTTATCATCATCAATGTGTTAGAAAAATGATTTGTTTCATCAAACGAAACATGAATAGATTTTTGAATAACTAAAGTACTTTTATTAAATAATCTATATGCTTTACTATTAAGTGCGTATCCAAGAAAAGTTCCTTCATCCGATTTAGCATCAAATTTACCAAATTATATCTATCATTCAAAATAAAATATTTACATCCAAAAACTTTAAAGTAACTAATATTAGGTCTTTTATTTTTTTAAATCTGATATGGAGTTTTATCTAGACCTTTTCTAATTATTGTTCTATTTATTACATAGCACGAAGTGTTAACGGCTTTCGTCCAAAAATATTTCGGTAATTTTTGTTTATTTAACAGAGTTCTAGCCATTTTTGCAAAGATCTATTCTTTCTTTCTACAACTCCATTTTGTTGAGGTGTCCCAGGTGCCGAAAAGTTGTGTTCAAAACCATTTTATCACAAAATAATTCAACATCCTTATTATCAAATTCTCTTCCCCTATCACTTCTTATAAAAATAATGTTACAAACTTTTTCATTTTGAATTTTTCGACAAAATTTAGCAAAAATGGGGGGTGTATCCTTTTTATGAGTGAGAAAGAAAACCCAAGTAAATCGAGAAAAATGATCAACAATACCAAGAGCATAATACTTTGCTCCTAAACTACCAACTTTGTTAGGTACAGATAAGTCTAAGTGTAATAATTCCAAGGGCCTACTAGTTGATATATCTCTTTTCTTTTTTAAAGAAGTTTAAGTTTGTTTTCCAAATTGACATGCATTGCATATTTTATCTTTAATAAACTTAGTTTTGGGTAGCCCTGTAACTAACTTAGTTTTTGACAAAATATTAAGTTGTTAAGTATTAAAATGACCCAATCTTCTATGCCAAAGCAAGCTCGTTTCATTTAGCGCAGCCAAACACTTTATATTTTGATGAGACAAATTATCAAAATCAAGAGTATAAACATTTTCATGTCTAGAAGCCACAAACACAACACTATTATCCTTAGCATTTTTAATTAAATAAAAATATTATTTAAAAGTAACCTCATAACCTTTATCACATAATTGAATAATGCTAATAAGATTATGTTTAAGACCATTAACCAGAAGAACATTTTCAATGCAAGGGGAAAGTTCCTTACCGACTTTACCTATCCTGATGATTTTCCCATTGGAGTTGTCTTCGAAGGTTACTAGCCCTCCATCCTTTGCTACTAGGTTGAAATAATTACTTTTGTCACCCGTCATGTGTCTTGAACGACCGCTGTCTAAGAACCATCTAGTCTTGTGGGAGAGAGCTCTTAAACTGACCTACAATGGACATTTAAATAACTTTTCTTTTGGTACCCATAATGTGTTGGGTCCATAGGGGTTAGCAAAAAGAGTAGTTCCCTTAGGGATCCATGCAACTTTAGTATAAAATCTATACTTACAAAAGTTTGAAAAATGGGCGTATCTTCCAAAATATGTACATACAGAATTTTCCATATTTTTAGAATAATTTTCAAAACTTTACTCATTTTCATATTCATTATATCCAATTCCAGCCCTATCAAACATCCACCTCTAGCTTCTAAGTATCTTATCTAAGTTGTTATTTCATTTAATATATTTTTCAAGGAAGTGTTTTAAATCATCAACTTGAAGTTTTAATTTATCATTTTAAGAAATAAGACAATGAGTTAGGGAGTCTTTATTTTTTAATTTTTCAATTTCTGATTTTAACGATTGATTTTCTAACTTTATAACATCTCCATTTTTAGAGACGGAATCATATTTAATTAACATAGATGAATGATTCTTTTTAAGATTGATATATTTAGTCCTTTGTCATCAAAGTTGTAATATAGTTCATCGAAAGCATTTTTAAGTTCATCATGATCATTTGAAGTTTCATATTCACTCTCAAAATTAAGGTCAGAAAATACCTCATCATCATTTGCCATGAGGCAAAGATTTTTAATTTCTTCATTACTTGAGTCTTCACTACTAGAAGATTCATCTTAATCACTCCATGTGGTTGCTTTTATGGCTTTCTTAAAATGTTTATTTCTTTTTTCTTTTCTACCATTCTTTCCTTTTTTGGCCTTTGGACAATTAGGTCTGATATGACCTAGATCTTTGCAATTGTAACATCTAGGCTCAAGATTGGATGACGACTTTCCTTCATTTGTCTTCTTTGAAAATAATTTCTTCATTTTTACAGATTGTCCCTTTCTTTTGGCAAGAATTTTTTTGAATTTTCTTGTGAGAAGTGCTATGTCTCCATCCTCATCATCATCAGCTTCTTCACTTTCTTCATCTTCCTCAATGGATTTGAAAACAATGGTTTTACTTACTTTAGGCTTATCTTCTTCAGCAAGTTCTTTGAGTTCCATCTCATGATCAATTAAAAAGCCCAGTAACTCGTCAATAAAAATATGCATTTCTTGGATTGCTTATTTGATAGCTAGCTTCTTTGTCATATATATAGCTGGTAATGACCTGAGAATCTTACTCACTAATTCACTGTCAGTATAGGTTTTACCAAGAGATTTCAAACCATTAATAATATTTGTAAATCTAGTAAACATATCAGAGATGGCTTCATCATATTTCATTTTAAATAGTTTATAATTATGAACAAGCATGCTTATTTTATCCTCTTTTACTAGACTTGTTCCTTCATAAGTAATTTCCAATTTTTCCCAAATTTCTTTTGAAGTTTCACGGCAACATATTCTGTTATATTCATTTACGTCAAGAGCACAATGTAAAATGTTCATGGCTTTAGCATTTAATTGAATTTTCTGAATATCAACATCATTCCATTCATTTTTGTCCTTAGGAACATTTACATCATCTAAAACTTTCATGGGAATATAGTCCATTTATAATAACTCTCCATACAACATAGTTTGACAAAGTTTTTCATTCTGTTTTTCCAATAACTATAATTATTTCCAGAAAATAGAGGAGGTATACTTATTGATTGGCCTTCACCAAGGGATGAGACAACAAAGTTTGCCATATATCGTATTGACTTTAAAGATGTTAAAATCAAAGTAAATAGATTAGAGCTAGGCTTTGACACCAATTTTTTCCCAGATTATACTTTAGAGGGGGGTGAATTGAGTTTAGCAAACTTATATTTTTAATTAAAATTTCAACCTATATAATTAATGTTGAAAAACCAAGTTAATTTATCTGATTTTATTTATATGTTTAACTCATAAAATATCTATAAAAAAAATCAGAATGCTTAATTTAATTGAATCAAAGGATAACAAATTTTCAGATAAAATAAATGGAAAATCTAAATAAATAATTTATCAATGTTTTTGAATCAACAAGGTCAACTGCAATAATTTAAAAAATAAATAAACAGAAATTCGTTTAATATAAAAGCCTTAATTAAAAAAAAATTACCTTCATGTTTTAAGGTGTTTTAAGATTTCCAAAAAGAATATCAATCGCACACAAGTAAATGAATGATTGAAAATAAAGAACACCAGTTTTTAACGTGGTTCGGCCAAACACGACCTACGTCCACGCGCCAAGAGCAACTTTCGTCTCCGGTGTTTGACTAATGCTAATCTACTTGCCGGTAGGATCAAACCACCACTCTTATAGCAGCACCACTAGCTACAAAAAGTTCCCGAAGCTAAATAACCACCTTCAATCTTTACAAATTGAGCAGGAAAAAATATGAAGTTCACACTCTTGAAATAATACAAATTTGAGCTTGAGTGTATCTTGAAACAACCACAAACAAATCAACAACGAATCTTGTTTTTGAAGTATATGTTGTAACTGATTTTGTAGAGTATCTCACATGTAGTATGAGATATTTCTTTTGAAATTTTTTTTCGTCTTGCTTCACGATGAGAGTTGTGTCTTCTTCTTGTTGGAGCAAATAAACAATATATAACACCTCACGAAAGGATGGTTGGATATTTTGAACGTTGGAACTGTCTTGATCAACTTGAGATTTTCATTTAATAAGAACTGATAGAGAGCGAAGCCATATCTTCTTGTTTTATTTTTGACTAAGAGAATAAACTAGACTGATAGAGTGAGTGAGAGATGTTAGAAGATAAAATGCAATGAACTGAATTTGAATGAAGTGTTAGTCAAATGGACTTCAAAAGATATTGTTCCTACAAGGAATAAATAAAAATAAATATGTGTGGGTACTAAAGACAAGAGAGATCTCCAAAGATATTAAGTTGATTTTAGTATGCAAATATTCAACGGATGTAAGATAAGGTCTTTCAAAGAAAAGTCTACAGTTGTCAATAGCTTGGACAGATAACAATTAATCTTTAAGATGAGCAATAAAATTAATATGTCTTATTTTGTTGTTAACAACTTATTGCAAAAGAGGTAGAGCGCAAAAAAAATGCTTATGGGACTGTTATAAAAAAATTTGCATGCGTAAAAAATGTTCAATAGAGAAAATTAAATAATAATCAAAGTAACAATAAACAAAGAAAATTTTCTCCAAAATTTTTAAATTGCCTACAATTATGGGTTGTAAAAAACTTTTTGACTTAATGCGTACGTACCATGGTGTATGTATGTATGTATTTAAAATAAATTTCAAAAAAAATCAATTTTTTAAAATTTATAGGTTTGCATAATAGATTATTTAAAAAATTGTTAATTTATTGGGAACTAAATACGACATATGGTCCTATCAACTACTTACTCCATATAATAAAGTATAAAACTTATGTATGTCATAAACTTAGTTGATGATGTCATCTTTATAAAAAAAAATTCACTACCTATTTTGCCCCTTACAAATTTGAATTCCCCCTCTTTTGATACACTCTAATTTGTTCCCCTTTTCTTCAAAATTCAAAATCGGGGGTAAAATAGTAAACTTAGATAAAGTAGACTCTCTCACTCTTTCCAACCACAAAACACACAAAGCCATGAAACATCCTCCCTCGGCAAAACCCTCACCCTCTTCATACTCTCCACCAAAGCCACTTGAGCTCCAACGCTGCCGACATTTGTTGTGAGGTTTGTCTTCAGCTTTATGTTTTTTTGGAGATTTTGTGGTTCAATTTAGGTTTTCTAAACCCTCATTTTTAGGGTTTATTAATGCTTTCTATTTCATGATTTCTCATTCATGGTTCCAACATCCTAAAGCATTTTTAGGGTTCATTTTCTGTTCATCTATTGTTTTATTTGTAAATCTTAACATTTTTTTTGTTCAATTTTTCAGGTATAGATAGTAGACGCTCTCTCGATTTTCATTGTGGGTAAAAATATTTCTATGAACATGAATATGTAATAGTTATGTGTTAAAAATGAATCTTATTATAGGTAGATTTGTATTATTTTTCTAGGCATGTTACCTTTGAATATTATTAGAAATGATTGTTTCATGTAAAATTTATATATGAAACATTTAGATATGGACCAAGGTAGGAAATCTCTGTTTGATTTTTTTTTAATTCCAATTGAAACTTATTGTCCATCACCTTTCCCCCAGATGTTCAGGGATTTGGTCTGTAGTCTCATGGACACACCGGGATGACTGACACAAAGTATGGTCGAGCTGGGGTACACATCAGAGCAAACTGCATCAAATGTGATATATACACATTTTTTGATTTTTTAACTCTGGATATTTAGTATTTTAATGTTTCATATTCACAGGTTTGGTTAAAATTGTAGAATTATCACAGGTTTAATCACAAGCACTTTCCTTTGGTTTATCACAGGCGTGGTCGGTGAAGAAAGTAATGGGTGAATCGATGAGGTAGGAACAAAATTTTTCTAGAGTAGAAACTAGCGCTAGTAATTCCTTCTCCGTGGTGGAGTAATTAAGTTGCGGTCCGATTAAAGTCCGGCTAGCGTAGTAGATGACACGAAGCTTCTTGTCTTTCCTTTGGCCCAAAATAACCCCTATTACAAAATCACTCGCATCACCCATAAGCTCGAATGGAAAGGACCAATTCGAAGCTTGCATGATGGGAGTGGAAACATGCATGCTTTTCAATTTTTTAAAAGTACATTGGCATGCTTCATCCACTCAAATGGGGTGTCCTTCATGAGAAGGTTACTCAAGGGTCTAGCGATGGCACAAAAGTCCTTAATAAACCTTCTATAAACCCCCGTGTGGCCTAAGAAATAACACACGTCTTTTAGTGATTTCGGTGGGGGTAGCTCAGTTATGACATCTATCTTAGCTCTATCAACTTCAATTCCTTTGGATGAGACAATGTGTCGAAGAACTATTCCCTCACTGACCATAAAATGGCATTTTTTCCAATTCAGCACTAAGTTTTTTTCCACACACCGAGCAAGTACTTTCTCAAGATTTGATAAATAAAGATCAAAATAGGTGCCAAAAATGCTAAAGTCGTCCTGTGGCCATCCTCGATCCTCGCCGTACAGGCGGGCGCGCGAAGGAAGGATCTTCGGGTCCCGTGCATCCCTCTCGAGAGAGCTTCGGCCGGTGTCGTTTGAGATGAGGTGTAAAAATGTAGAGAGATTTAGAGTGGCCAGTCTATTTTACTCAAAACAGACAAAAGAAAAAGGTGAAGCCACCCTGAAAGATGGCATCCAAAGACATACTGGTGCATGCGAAACCAAAATGATTCGAGAAGGGTTCGGAGGCTAAGTTACGAAATGGGAAGGTGTTAGGCACCCATTCCGCCCTTTCGGTCTCTCATGAATATTTGCTATTTTCCTTTATTTTCCCCGTGATATGTGTGCATGTGTTATATATAGTGGAGATAGGAATCCTCGACTTGTATCATGGAAGAGATAAAGCGAGTCATCCGTAGGAAGGTATAAGAATAATATTAGAAAATAAGATTTATGCGATTACCCCTATGTTGATCGTTATAATGGAACGATAACGCATTTGGAGTAATACGTTACAAGTATATAGAATATAAGAAAATTGGATTTAGAGAAGATAGAAAATGAGAAGGAAAGTGAGAATAGGACTCGAGTCTTGGGTTTTACCCTGAGACGCCTACGTAGCCTATAAAGGCACCAAAGTCCACGTAATTCGCATACAAAATGAGGGGGTGGGGTTTATCCTATAAATCCAAATAGGGAATCTCTTATTTGTGAGTGTGTGTGTGTAGAAAAAGTGTTTTAGTTGTGAGAAAAGTGTGAAAAAAGTATGAGAATCCCTATTTGGAATTTATAAGCAAACTCTCTTTTTCTTATTTTTTGGGTTTTATTTATATGAAAATAAGAGATGTGCAATAATACTAAATAAAAAGTATATTAAGATGTGTGAGATGAGATAATAAAAAGTTCTAAGTAATAAAACAAGTTATTGAGAATTTAAGAGAATCTAAGAGAAAGTTGAGAAAGTTGGACCTTCTTGAAGATCTTGAGCTTGATCATGAATGTTAGAGAGCAGCCTGTAACAACCCGCGTAATTTTTGGGGTATTTTCAAAATAAAGAGGAAAAATAAAGTTTTTGATAAAATTATTTTTATTGCTCAAATATGTTGGTTATTATTTTTAAATGCGAGAATTTCAAACGGTTTCGAAAACGGAGTTAAAACGGTTTTTAAAATGATTTTCAAATGTTTTTAACTCTTGGAATTCTAAGTCGGCGAACATTAAGTAATTTTCAAGAGTTTTTTTGACTTCCAACTCTTCATTTCTTTGCCTTATTTAAAGGAGTCTTTTGGATTCCAACTCTTCATTTCTTTGCATTATAAAAGGAAGTCGTGGGCAACCCTTTTAACATACTTTGGCAACAATTTTGGCAGCAAATATATTTTATATTCCTCTTCTTTTTATATACACATTGGCCCTTGAGATTTGTGAGTTCCAACCTTATATTAGAGGTGTTCTTGGGGCTATTTTGTTGGAGGATCTTGGAGAAGCTTTTGTAGATCTTTTGTGTTGATCTTGAGGATGTGATCGTTGGTTTCTCATCATGGTTTGAGGTATGGGTTTTTACACAATATGCTCCTTAAATCTCGCGAGTGTCATTCTCTTTGAATTCTTGTTAATTGAACTCATATTTGAATTGATAAATTCATTGAAATCTGGAAAATAATTGTTGAAATTATTTTGATTCATGTGGTATCATTATATTGTTGATGAGCACATTGTCATGAGATTTTAATATGGCACGGATGTTGGGCACCCGCCAAAATACCTATTCCCGGGCTATGGCTTGATAAAGCATATGCGAATGGGGTGAGGCCTAGTTACCCATTGATGTGTTGTTGAAAAATTATATTGATAAATGCTTTGAGATTTGCATTTGATTTGAATATTCGTACTCGTGTTGTTATTCTTTATTCATTGATAATCCATATTTGTTGAGCATCTTTCTTGTCATATTGTGTACTTACCCATATTTTCTTTTAGTGGCAGGTTAGCGCGGATTTTGGGGCGCTATGGAGATTGATTTTAGCGAGGATTGTTTGGGATAGTTGTAATTTTAATTCGAGAGACTTGTTGTAATTGAAGAGATTGAGATTAGTGGATTTATACTATTGTGGGTTTATTTAGATGCTCTATACCTTGTCACTTGTGGATTTGGATTTATTTTATCGCATTAGCGCTCCGTTCGCTCTCCCCGGGCGGACGAGGTGTTACAAATGGTATCAGAGCTTAGGTATACGGCAACCCTCGGGGCTTGAGTTTTGGGTTCATTGCGTGGTTAGCAATTTTTGGAGATAGCAAATTTTAGGTGATATTCATGATAAGTTTCGAGATTAGAGGTGAGGAATTTATTTTTGGGAGACGTGATTTATTTTTGGAGTTAGTGTAGTGGCCTGATTTTGAGAGTTAGGCATTCGGCGAATTTCGAGAGCGAAATTCCATTGTTAGTGGGAAAGTGTAACAACCCGCGTAATTTTTGGGGTATTTTCAAAATAAAGAGGAAAAATAAAGTTTTTGATAAAATTATTTTTATTGCTCAAGTATGTTGGTTATTATTTTTAAAGGCGATAATTTCAAACGGTTTCGAAAACGGAGTTAAAACGGAGTTTGTCCCAGTATGGGGAGTTGACTTTGGTCAATCGAGCCTTGGAAGCATTTGGTGACCTCTCGAAGGCAAACGAATCGTTCGTCCGCGTGGTAAGTCAGAATTGCACACGGAGCGGTCCATTAGAAATGGGTTTTGGTGTACTTTGAAGATTCATTTAGCCTCGGTCGAGCTGAAGAGTTGACTTAGGTCAAACAGAGCTCGGGAGCGCTCGGTGGCCTCTAGATCAAGTTTCGGACGCAAACGGATCGTTCATCCGCATGGTAATTCAGAATCGCGCACGGGATGGACCGTTGGAAAGGGAATTCAGTTCCCTTCGAAGATTCATTTAGCTTTGGTCGAGCTGAAGAGTTTGACTTTTTGGTCAAATGGAGCCTGGGAGTGCCCGATGGCTTCTAGGTTAGTACTCGGGACATGACCTGGGTTTGTAGTGATGAAGGGAGGTACTAGGGACCTAAGGAGAGTTAGGGGGTAATAGAATGAGGTGTCTATAGATCCCCTCAATGGGTGAGTTTGGAATAAATGATGACCGTCGAATAGACACCACATGATGCTTTTGATGGAGTATGACCGATTCAGAGGGTGGAGGTCGATTCTGAGGACCTGAGGGGTGTACCGAGGATGATGAATTTAGTCAGAGATAAATTTGCGAGCTTAAGTGATGAGGGTGACCGATTTTGTAGGTCAAAGCCAATTCTGTGGGCTTAGGGTGAAGATCTAATAACCGAGGTCAATTCTGACCTAAGAGTGATGACGATCGGGGATCGAGGTCAATTCTAACCTAAAAGTGGTGACGATCGAGGACTGAGGTCAATTTTTACCTAACTCAGGTGACGATCCAAGACCGAGGTCAATTCTGACCTAAGAGTGGTGATGATCGAGGACCGAGGTCATTTCTGACCTAACTCAGGTGATGATCCAAGACCGAGGTCAATTCTGACCCAAAAGTGGTGACGACCGAGGACTGAGGTAAATTCTGACCTAACTCAGGTGATGATCCAAGATCGAGGTCATTTCTGACCTAAAGAGTGGTGACGACCGAGGATCGAGGTCAATTCTGACCTAACTCAAGTGACGATCCAAGACCGAGGTCATTTCTGACCTAAAGAGTTGTGACGACCGAGGACCGAGGTTAATTCTGACCTAACTCAGGTGACAATCTAAGATCGAGGTCAATTCAGACCTAAAGAGTGGTGACGATCGAGGATCGAGGTCAATTCTGAACTAACTCAGGTGACGATCCAAGATCGAGGTCATTTCTGACCTAAGAGTGGTGACGACCAAGGACCGAGGTCAATTCTGACCTAACTTAGGTGACGATCCAAGACCAACGTCAATTCTGATCTAAGAGTGGTGACGACTGAGGACCAAGGTCATTTCTGACCTAACTCAGGTGACGATCCAAGACCGAGGTCAATTCTGACCTAAGAGTGGTGACGATCGAGGACCGAGGTCAATTCTGACCTAACTCAGGTGACGATCCAAGACTGGAGTCAATTCTGACCTAAGAGTGGTGACTATCGAGGACCGAGGTCATTTTTGATCTAACTCAGGTGACGATCCAAGATCGAGGTCAATTCTGACCTAAAGAGTGGTGACGATCGAGGATCGAGGTCAATTCTGACCTAAGAGTTTTGACGACCGAGGACCGAGGTTAATTCTGACCTAACTCAGGTGACGATCAAAGATCGAGGTTAATTCTAACCTAAAGTGTGGAGGAAGATTGGATTTTGATTCTGCTGGAGAAAGTGCCTTTTGATTTTGATCTGAGCTGGGGAGCTGATAGCTGGGGAAGCTTTCGTTTCTTTAGGAGGCCTCGCAAGGGGGAACAATCAATTTTGGTGCTATAAAAACTCCGTTGGGGAAGTGATCAGGCGATCCTTAGAGATCCTCCGAGGCTTTTTCGGGAGGGGATTCACTTGGTTTTTGAGGATTTCGCTGGTAAAGAGGGGTTTCGCTTGAGGGAATACGAAATTTTCCTGGTGAAAATGTTCTAAATCCTTCCTGGGATTTTTAGGAATTTTTTGAGGATTTTTTTGGGGCTTTCTGGTATTTTCTGGGAATTTCTGTACGAAATTTAAGGGGGGTGCCGGTTAGCATGGTATGAGGAGTGCCATTCGGCAGTGGCACAGACTTTTGGGCTACCTCGGGAAGGTAAGGAGTCAGTGCCGATCAGTATAGTGGGGGGAAGTGCCGATCGGCATGGCGCTTGGCATCCTATATAAAGGGGGCGAATCCCTTCATTTTTTTCACAGCTTCTTGGCTTTCTCTCTTTCTGCGATTCTTTTGTAAATCATTCTAGCATTTTGATCTTTAAGAAATGGCTGCTTTTGTGAGCACTGCAGTCCAAAGGTAGTGGTTGACCGTTGATGATTGGGGGAATGTGGAGTGGAGGGCCAGGGCGCCTTTTCCTTTGGGGAGTGAGAACTCCTTTGATTCATTTTCGCCTGTTGCGAATGAGGGGACTTTGCTGCGGGAGCCGTCACGCCATCACTCTTTGAGAGTGACTCCTGGCAGTTATGTAAGTAACCTGACCTTTGGCATTCCTTTCTTTTTGGTGATTTTTCTTTCTTTCTTTACTTTTGACGTGATTTTTCCTTTTTTCCAGTATGATATTTCTTTGAAGAACATGCGCGCCCGTGGGACGACGGGGCTCAGGGATGTTTGGGAGCATCTCCCACGTGTGGTGCATTGGGTGGTATCATCAGCGGGTTTTGGGAGGTTGACATCTGTACTGGATGAGACGCCTCGTTCGACAGCGGTCCTGTGCGCTTTGAGGGAGAGATGGTGGGATACTACCCACACCTTCCATTTAGGCTTCGGGGAGATGACTGTGACTCCCATAGATGTGCGAAAGCTGTTGGGGATGGATTGTGATGGAGAGCAGATAGAGGTGGATCTCTCTTTGTGGGTGAGACCAGTGGCAGTGCGTGCGACACTTGGTAATGTAGGGAGGATAGTTTCTGGGGTAGCTATCCGGTTGTCCCTGCTAAAGGATGTTCTGTTGGGCAGGATGATTAATGTGGAGGATGGGCTGCAAGTGAGAAAGATGGCCCGGTTATTTATTTTGCTGGTGTTGGGAGGTTTCATGATGGTGTCGAGCGGCGACGTCGTCCATTTGTGCTTCTTGCCGTACCTGAGGATGTTTTCGAACATCCCTTTCTATGATTGGGGGAGTCTGACTTTGGAGACCCTTTACTCTTCTCTGGATGCATTTAGCCGGTGCTGCCGGCAGACCTTTACTGGGTCCATGTACCTTCTTGAGGTATTCTTCATTTTGTGCATTTCTTTTCATGCATTCGCATTTTCCTTTCATGCATTCGCATTTTCCTTATGCGCCTCTTTTTGTTTATGAATTCTTATCTTTGACAGACGTGGTTTTATGAGGTGATTGGGTGCAATACCCCGCTGATCGCTCTGAAGGACGACACTGTTGGGGACTTTTTCCAATTGTATCGATGGCGTAAGGCCAATCGGTAGTCGAAGGGATCTCTCTCTCTGGAGGCGGTGCGTCAGGTCTTGAATGACCTGACCAGTGGAAGGGTAAGACTCTTTCCATTTCAGTCTTGGTTTTTGCACCTTCTGATCTTGTATTGATTTATGCCTGCTTGGATATTTTTAGGTGACCTTTTATCCCTAGGGGACAGCCATTCAGGATGTGGGGACGACCGGGGTGAACGCGCAGATGAGGCGTTTGCTGGCGCATGAGTTCGACCATTCCTTATATCTCGAGGAGAGGGTGGTTCGCCAGATTGCTAAGGAGGAGGTGGTGGTGCCACCTGCACAACATCCTATGTCTATGAGGTGGGAGCGACTACTCTCGAAGGATGCGAGGATCACGATGATGATCGGCGAGCCCTACTTGTTGTACACCGATAGGGCTGCGCTGTATGACTATATGGACTTTGTGATGATCTGGTTGATGGCGCCCAGTATATATGATGCCCTGCCTTTCCCTCCTGCGGGTTCGAGTCAGGCGGTGGGATCTTCCCACACTGGTGGAGGTCCGACGACATCTGCGGTGGTGGCTACTTCATAGGTTCCTTTCGTGTGATTGCACACTCCTTCGTACAATATTCGACAAGATGATGGAGGGATGGTGCCTATGCTGCATCGTCTTCATGCGATAGATCCGGAGGAGTTGGGTTTGACAGAGGAGGTCCTTCGACCTGTGGTACACCTTTTTATTCTTTTCTTTCTTTATTTTTTGTTTTGGTCATATCTGCTCTGATACTGATTTTGCCTTTTTCTTGTAGTAAGTTCGAGTGTCGACCACTTGGCTAAGGGGCATCAGAGACTGGATATCTTCGGCGACTGCCCATATTCGGGATGCGGTTCCTGTTCCTTCTTTCTTGGTGCCATCTTCTTCGTTTGTAGAGGACTCTGGCTCTAGTAGTGGTGGTATATCGTCTCGTTGTAGGGGGAAGAGAGCACGTCGCAAGGGTGGAAGCTCTTAGAGAGAAAGGTGGGTGAGAGAGAGAGAGAGAGAGAATGTGGGTTCGGGCTAAGTCCCGCTGTTTTTTGCTTTTTCTTTTTATTTCCTGCAAAGATGTAACACAAAAACAAATGGATGCAATGCAATGGAGTTTTTTAATGACGAATGAATGCATGCACATGCGCTTTTTACTTTGCTGTTGAGACCGTAAAAAGGAGTATTTTTGGAATTTTTGGAGTAAAGTTTTTAATTAAAAGGTGATATTATATAAGGAGGAAAAGGGATTTTGAAATTCTGTTGAGAATATCAATTTATTTTTATTGAGTTTTCTGGTTTGACAAAAGAGGAAAAAGGGAAATTTCTAAAAATGGGGGGTTGCCGATCGGCAAGCACCCTGTCCTGCCTATCGGCAGTTCAGTCCAGTCCCATCAATTCAAAGATTTGAAGGGTACCCTCTTCAGCCTTTTACTACCTTGTGGGGTAGGATTCCCTCCGATTTTTGCAGGGATTATGTCTCTTGTGAGGGTTCTCAAGTATAAAAAGGGGGTAAGGGTGGAGTGCTTTCATCACACCTTTGCATTCTTACTTACTTGCCCCTATCTCTTGGCCTTGTAAGATGGCTCTCCCTAGTAGCATTGAGTTTTCTAACTACCTAGAAGCCTTGGAAGCAATGTGCTCTTATAATGTCGACGATGATGCTTTCAACATACGTCGAGTCTCCTTGTGGCGCAATCTATCTACTGAGTGGAACATGCTGATGGCGGCGGTACAATTCTGGTACCCCGAAGACCATATATTCCGTTTTGGGTTGGATGAAGTTTGTCTTACCTACGAGGAGTTTTATACCATGCTGGGTGTAAATCCCTGTGTTGCTGCAGCTTTTCCCGAATTTTCCCATTCTCCCAGTGGTTTGTTGGTCGGGCTTCTTCATATTTTGCCTTCAGCCGCTAGATCATTGGTTGCTGGAGGAATGATCTCCTTCCCGGCGCTGTTGTAGTCCATGCATTTGCGGGAAGTAGGTGATGCGGGATATGCCAGAGCCATTGCTTTAGGCCTGGTTTCAAAATTGCTGATGGTGACTGGGAAACTACTGGTGGACCCGTAACTTGCAGCCATTACTTCATGGATGTCATACCGTCGCAATCCTGCGACGGTGATACTGGCGGAGATGCTGAATGGTCTGAATGCCTGGAGAGAAGGTCGTTCTGACTTTCTGAGGGGTAGCCCCGTGATGCTGTTCATGTGGTTGTGTGAAAGACTCGGCTTGGCGGTCCCTCCAGAGTATCCTTTGCCGGCTGTACCCAACTTCTTTTCGCGTTACTTCATCCGCGTTGGCCTGGATATTGCGAGTTAGGAGAATTGGTTTGTGAAGCATGGGGCTCAGAATTTGTGTTGGTCAGTGCCTTGGTGGGGTCAGTTGAAGCGTGTTATGGATCTCAGAGAGTACTCATATGTGCGACTGGTTGGTCTCAGACAAACCTCTTTGTATTTCCCTTGGCGGCTTCTGTGCTAATTTGGCTGGGCCCAGGTCGTGCCACCTCGAACACTAAATTTCTTTCCGGTAGAAGATTTGACCGAGCGCCTGCATCTGCTGCTTGGAGATCTCTGGGAGAATCGGCGTTCGTCGACCCGTCCCTCTCAGTCTGTCGGGAGAGTTTAGCATGTCCCTGGGGATTATATGAAGTGGTTATGGAGGAGAGTAGTCAACAAGCTATTGGCAGTGGAAACTGGACAAAGGTGGTTTGTTTTATTTAACACCATGGAAGGGGGTGTTGTGGTTTTTTGAAACTGGTTCAGGCTCATCGGTCCATGGAGTGTTTACGGCACTCTATTTAGGCAGGGGAAATTTGGGGACCCCAAGATGTAGATGATGAGGGTGCCCTGGTAGCTATGGGTAGGACTCTTGGAGAGTTTATTTATGTAATAGGTAATAGATGTGGGGATTTTATTTAGCTTTTTATGGCAGTAGGGGGAAGGGAGTTATCCATTCCTTTTCTTATGTAATTCGTGCTGTAATTTCTTATTAATGAAATAAGCAAGTTTCTGATCATCTAGCTGTGCCTTTAGATGAATTTTGTAATTTTGAATTATCTATACCGATTGCTAAGGCATACATAATCCTTTTGTTCAAGTATTTGTTAGAATGAACTGTTGTTCTCGGAGACAAGAAAAGAATAGTATTTTGTGAAAAAGAAAGGGGCCGTGCTCCTGTAAGATGTATGAGCTACCTACGTACCTCTGGGGTTTTTGAAATTTTTTTTTCTTGAAAAATGTTTTTTTAACAGAGGATCAGGCCCACGTAGTTCTGGGTAGAGGAAAATGAAGAGAGTTTTTTGTAGAATATAAGGGAGATGAGAAGATTCGTAGCGCGCCGAGATTCTGGACGAGGGCTAGAATTTCTTGAGACGGTCCAAGTTGACTGGACGAGCCATCTCTTCCCCATCTAGGTCAGTGAGCATGGCGGCAACATCGGATAAGATTTTCTTGATAATGTAGGGGCCGCTCTAATTGGACTTGAATTTCCCTCTGGGGTCCCAAATGGGTTCTACTATCTCCTTGAGGGATAAATCCCCTTCCCGAACACCGCTGTCCTTGACTCTCTTGTTGAATGGTCGCGCTATTCAGCGATGGTACCCCTGTATGTGGTAAAGAGCTTTCAATCTCCTTTCATCTAGGAGGGTTAGCTCGTCGAGACGTCTTTGGCACCAGTATCCTTCACTAACTTTGCTTTTGAGCATGACACGTAGTGAGGGTATTTCCAGCTCCACAGGTAGGACTACTTCCATGCCATAGACCAGAGAGTAAGGGGTAGCCCCATTAGAGGTTCGAATTGAGGTTCGATAGCTCCAGAGGGCGTACAGGATCTGGTCAGCCCAATCCCTATAGCTTTCGGTCATCTTGCTGATGATGAATTTGAGGTTCTTGTTGGTGGCTTCAACTGCACCATTGGTCTGAGGTCACTAGGGAGAAGATTTGTGTCTCTAAATCCTGTACTCGTTGACTACTTCTGTGACTTCTGCTTCGAAGTGCAACCCGTTATCTGACACTAACTCGTGCAGGACCCCATATCGGCAGATGATATTTTTCTTGAGGAATTCAGCCACATTCTTGGCGTTCAATACTGCGTATGACTCAGCTTCGACCCATTTGGTGAAGTAATCAATGGTAACTAGGATGAATTCATGTCCGTTTGAAGCCTTTGGTGTAACCTTCCCTATGATGTCGACCCCCCAGGTGGAGAACGGCCAGGGAAAGGTCATGTTGTATAATTCTCGTAGAGGCAGGTGTTGAAGATTGGAGAACTGTTGGCATTTGAGGCATCTCTGGACATAGGCAGTGCAATCTTGGGCCATGGTGGTGCAGTAGTAGCCATGTCGGATGATCTTCTTGTCAAGCATGTGACCGTTCATATGGGGACCGCATTCCCCGTTGTGGATCTTATGCATTATCTTTTCAATCTCAGCCCCTGCGATACAGTATAGATGAGTTCCATCAAGGTTCCTCTTGAGTAGAGCTTTCTGACAAATGACGTACTGGGCAACTAGTATTTGGAGGGTCGTTTGATCTTTCTTGTTGGAACCCTGGGAATACCTACCATGTTTGAGGAGGCACCAGATGTCGTAGTACCAGCAGCCGACTAGTTCGGGATCTTCTGTGGAGACAAGATCAATATGGTAGCAGTGGGTTGGTTTGTCTTACTTTTAAACTAGGAAAGGGGTCATTGTTATTCCTTCGGGCATGTTGACCATAGAGGCTAAGGTAGCGAGAGCATCGGCTAGGTTATTCTTTGCTCGAGGTAGGTAATAGAAGGTGATATCTCAGAATCGAGAGGCTAACTCTTCTAAGTGGGCATGGAAGGGTTGTAGCTTTTCCTCCTTGACCTTCCACTTTCTGAGCACTTGACCGATGATGAGGGCAGAATCCACGTAGACATTAAGGTATTGAATACCTTTCTTGAGAGCAACTTTGAGTCCTACTGTGCATGCCTAGTATTCCGTCATGTTGTTGGTGCAAGGGAAATCCAATTTGATGGCGATGGGAGTGTGGGAGTCATCTGGGGTGATCAGAAGTATCCCAATGCCATATCCCTTTTTGTTGGCAGCACCGTAAAAAAAGCATTTTCAATCGAAGGTTTTCTTAAGCAGTGCAGAGGATATTTTCATCTGGGAATTCGGAGATCTAGGCATCTGCTTCTTCTACGGGGTAATCAGTGAGGTAGTCAGAGATGGATTTTCCTTTAATGGCTTTCTGCGTGACATACACGATATCGAAGTCGTTTAGGAGCATAAACCATCGGGCCTTTTGACTGGATATGGCAGGTTTCTCAAGCAGGTATTTGATGGGATCCATTCGGGATACAAGTTTGATGGGGAAGGCGAGCATGTAGTGTCACAACTTTTGGGTGACCCAGATAAGTGCGGCACACGGCTTTTCCACAGCAGTGTAGTTGACCTCGTACCCGACCAATTTGAAACTGGCATAATAGATGGCTTTTTCTTTGCGGGAGTCTTTAAGGTATTGGTCTAGCAAAGCCCCAACTGCAGTGTCGGTTATGGTTAGGTATAGGAGCAAAGGGAGACCGGGCTGTGGTGGCATGAGCACGGGAGGTTGGGTCAAATATTGTTTGATTCGGTCAAAAGCTTCTTGGCAGGCCTCGTTCCAAACCTTGGTCGAATCCTTTCGAAGGAGCTTGAAGATCGGTTCACAAATGGAGGTTAGCTGGCTAATGAACTGGCTGATATATTACAATTTCCCAAGAAAACCTCTGACTTCTTTCTTTGTTCGGGGCGATGGCATATCAAGTACGGCCTTCAGCTTTGCAGGATATGCTTCTATCCCCTTCTCACTGACCATGAATCCCAATAGTTTTCCCTTTGTAATGCCGAAGACACATTTCTGTGGATTGAGTCTCATTTGATACCGTCGCAGCCGTTCAAAGAACTTTCGGAGAGTGGGAACATGACCTTCCAGATATTCGATCACACGAATGAAACCTACATTCAACTGTTTGACCACCTCTTCTTTGACCTTAAGCGGCCATTCGGTGCGGAGCTTTCTCAATTTTTGTTTAACCGGCTTGTAATCTGGGAGAGTGGGGATCTCGTGCTGAGCTATTTCAGGATCAATGCCGGACATATCATCATAAGACCATGCAAAGACATCCACGAATTCCTTTAATAATTCTTCGAGTTGTGTGCACTCATGCTCGTCAAGGGTGGCCCCTTTCCTAATCTCGCGCATTTGGCTACTAGAATCGAGATTAATGACAACAGTCTCTTCTTCAATAACTTGAACACGATTATGCTATTTATTATTAAGATTATTTAGATCAGTTAAGAATTGTTCATTTGCAAAATCATCGTCATCAAAAATTCAATTAGAATCCAAATAATTAATGTAAGGTACAACAAGATACTCAAAATATTCATTTATTTCATTGATAGGAAAAACAACATTGAGAACCTCATCAAAAGAGGTCTCGATTACATTTGAACAAGGATAGACAACAGAAGAAGAAATAGGGTAAACATTGGGATTAGGGGAAATTTTAGCAGGTAGAACTGGCGCAGCATGCCAGTTGAGGAGGGGTGTATCAGCAGGTTTAATCAGATAGGATGGATCCATTGATGTAGTGCCTGAATGAACCATGCAGAGTGCCAGCCCCAGTGTCTGTAAGTTGAAGGAATATTCGAAATAACTTTCCTCGGTCTCTTCTGTCACGACCCCGACCCAAAAATAGTAGGGAACGAGTGTCTTGACATGCCACCAAGGCATTCGATATTCTGGCCTTAAAATTTTCTTAATTAAAATAAGTGCAACGGAATACATTCACATGGTTATGAGTTGTAACTAGCTGAAAAGGTAGCACATCATCAGATCTTCTAAAACATAACTTCTTATTCTCATAGATAAATAAATTCTATTACAAGTCATGCCATAATCACTTAAAGAGAAATACATCCTCAAACATCTCATTCTACACTAGCATCTATCCACGCAACAAATCTCAAAATATAATCTTCAATTCAATCTTCACATATCCATCCTCATCTCTAACTATAACCTGAATATTTTAAGTCCATAACATTGAATGCCTTGGTGGCATGTCAAGACACTCATTCCCTAAAACTATTGGGTTGGGGTCGTGACAGAGGTGGTATCAGAGCTTTATAAAAGGGAACTTCGTATATATTAAAGTTTGAACGGATTACAACTTATGCCAAAATTAAAAACTCATTACTAAAGAGCCAAACATGCTCTATCTCCTAAAAACAAACGTTATATTTAAAAGTATAACAAAAGATCTCCTTAAGCTAGATCTTCAACATAGTCCTTCTACACTCCATCCTCCAGTCTAATTATTTCCTGAAAAATCGTTATTTATACAACATCAGCTAAAAGCTGAATAAGATTTAATCTCTCGACATTCCAAGTTTTTTAGAAAATGGATACCTATTCAAGTCAAAAGAGAAGGCATATACATATATGGATAGGAACTTGCAGTAAATAGATATATATATTTTGAAATTATCTTATATATATCACAATTGGATAGCTCAGAATAAGAAGAATGCAACAAATCAATGATATCTTTTTCTTTCAATCATATCATTTTAATGGTCAAGTACACTATAATACCGTGTTCTTCTACCGTATTATACCCCGGTAGTTGAGGGTCAATCGAACTAGTTCGTCACAACGCCTTATTTAGGGCACACCAGCGATAACCCAGCTAGGAAGGTCAGCCAGTACGTCCCTTAGGCCGAATCAGATTTTCAATATTCAATATCCTTTTCAATAATCATTTTAATCGGTATGTTTATATGGACAAATATAAACATATCATAAATGAATCAATCATCGGTATCACATGAATTTTGAGAATAAAAGAAGTTCATAAAATATATATAGTTCGCATAATATCATATAATTAAAATACACAAGGAATGTCAGAGTACTCACCTAAAATAGAGGCTCGAAAATATAGATATTGAGTCTTGGATCACACGTTAATCTAATAAATACAATAAAGGTTTAATTACGTATTCTAAATAAAGCCCAATTATAAATATTGTGTTTTAATCCTAAAATATCTTGCTGAAAAAGGTTACTAAAACGAATTTTCTCAATTTTCAATATTCATTCATCGTATTTAAAGAATTCAGTTCATAGTTCTTCCTAATCAGTCGGTTCCCAGTAGAGATGGAGAGTCATAGGGGCACCACTTAAATACCATCTCATCTAGACAGAACATTTCCGGATTTATTCCCAGTAGAGATGGAGGGTCACCGGGGCACCACTTAAATACCATCTCAACTAGACATAATTTCACCAGGACTGACTTTGGAATTACTTAAATGAGATTCCATAATACGAGAAATTGCTTACAAAAATCATTTTATAAAGCGTATATATACATTTTTCAAACAAGTTGACATATTTTGAAAATAAAATCAATTTAGATTGTTTTAAAATTTTAAGTTTTGATTAGTAAAGTCTTTAGTGTATTTTACCAGCATAACTACTAAGTAAAGCTATAAAATACGAAATTAAAACTACAAAAATGAATTATAACATTTAAATAAAATCATACCTACGAAATGAATTCTTTCTTCGAAATTATAGAACTCATTCTTAAGATATTTCCCAAGCTTTCTATCACTCTTTCTTACTATAATTCTCAAGGAATTGGTGTGAGTTTCAAATGAACCCTAAGGCCCTATTTATAAGTTTTCAAAAGTATTACGATGTTGACATGTGTCTAGGTGATCAAGCATTTACGGTGTCAAGTCATCGTTTGGGTGTCGCATTCCGGGGTGGCCTTGCAGTCTTAACATCACCAAATAATGACAAGTGTTTTAGCTTTCTCTCTGAAGACGACATGTGTAAGGTGGAAGTGACCAGCACGTGGTGGAAAGGTGGTAAGGGTATAAGGGTCATTTCACACATGAAGGGTATTTTGGTAATTTCGCACTATATATTTTCAATATTTCTTTGAGGTCCTTAAAAATATTTTATTTACAAAATGGCCCTTTTAATATTTTTATTTTAGTCCCTAAAGTTTCATAAAATTATATTTTCTACCCCAAAACTTATTATATACCTTAAGATATGTCATAAGACTTCGATTTGATCCTATTTACGATTGATTCTTCATATTTAAAAATGGGGTTTGTTATATTGATAGCCAATAACACCACATATCTAATAATATAACATTTATAAGATAGTAAGTATTACATGAGTGTAAAAACAAACTATATACATATGAGCACATAAAAGTGGGGTCATTACATCTTGGATATCTTTGATGAACGGTTGTACTCGGTGTTGGAAACTTTTGGCCCATGGGTAGCTATCTTGGAAAAAGATCTTCATCCCAGGCTTCATCTTCTTATCTGTATGGTCATACCATGGTTCTGAAAAACCGTAAAAGGGGAAGTCTTCGCCTTCTTTGATGAATCGTCCATTCAAGGAGTCTCCTGGGATAGTTGGGATGCAGTCTAATCTTATCTTTGGTCGAGACTGGTGGATCATTCTGAGCTCTTGTTCTGATAGTTGATACCCCAAGCCACGTTCGATGGGATCAAGTATCCCTTGCTGCCTTTGTCCTAGCCCCAGTCCGGGCATGAAGTGTATGTTTTTAAACATATGAATCTGACATTGCCATGAGGGTTATATTCTGGAGAAACCTTTTCTTTGAAACCATCCCCTGTCGGGAGTAGGAGTGGTTCAACTCAAAATCCTGATAGGAGCATATCATTTGATCCGTGCTGTATCTCAAGGATTGGACTACTGGTGCTTGCACCCTCGACAATTTCGTCGTTGCCCAAAATGGTGATGAATCGCCCGTTAATGAAGAACTTCAATTTCTGATGGAGTGAGGAAGACACACTCCTGATACTGTGGAGCCTGGGCAGTCCGAGCAACAGGTTGAAACAAGCTGGGATGTCTACGACTTGGAATTCAACTATGTCCGAGCAACAGGTTGAAACAAGCTGGGATGTCTATGACTTGGAATTCAATGATAAGGTTTGTAGGGCCAACCCCTATTACAAGTTTTATGGATCCCATCACCTCCTGGTGAGTATTATTGTAGGCACGTACATCGGCGGAGGTTGGAGCGAGGTCTCTTTCTTTCAGGCCCAAACACTTGAAGGTTCTTAGTGGGTAGACATTCAAGGGGGATCCGTTATCGACAAGAGAGAGTGGCACAACCTTCCCCATAACTTCGACGGAGATATTGAGTGCATGATTGTGATTTGGCCTAATTCTGGGGATTTCTTCTTCAAAAAATGATAGCATCCGGGTGGAGGTCAAGGATCCGACCAGATTTACCGCTTCTTCTGGTAAGGTAGAAGGAGGAACTGTGGGTCCAGTGTGCGGCTTGATTAAAGCATTTTTGTGCAATTGGGAAGACATGAAAAGCCCCCATAGAGTGATGTTAGCTTGAGTTTTCTTCAGTTAATCGAGGATCTTTCTCTCCTCGTTGGTCATCTCTAGAATAGGAAGGTTTTCAACGCCCTTCCCTTTGTCATTTGCTGGTAGTGAGATTGGAACCTGGTAATGTCTCCCTGATCTGGTCATGTGATTTGCTGAAGAAGGGAAGAACATGAATCCCATTTCCTCGTCAATCTCAGGTTGTTCTTCCACCTTGTTTATTTCTCAGAGGAGTTCTTCAAATGATATCATCCCACATATGTTGGCTACTGGGCCAGTTCTTCCTGAAGCTTATTCTCCACTCGAATCTTCGGATTCTTCCCCCCATCCGGTGGCAATAATTTTGTCTTTCCATGTAAAGTCAATACATTGCATAACTTCAATGTCTTTTTCATACAGGTCTTCCCATTCTGTGGGGATATGTATGGTTGAAGGGACCAAGCACCCTTGTAGATTTAAAATGTCAAGTAGCCCGATGATACTACAAATGTTGTTGGTTTTCCCGAATAATTTTGCCATAATCTGGACAACATCATCTAGACTGACTTCATCGGTTGGTACCACCCACTTATCTGAATTTCAGACCCATTTCCGTGCTTCTAAGAACAGTGTACTGAACCTTTGGCAATCGATGACCATCTGTGAGGGAAATTTCAGCCCGAACTCTAGGAGTTGGTTTAACACCTCTGATAATTCCATATTTCCAATTTCAGAACGGGTACGGACAACGATGTATGCTCTGGTAAGGAGTGATAGTGCCTGATCAGCGAGGCTGTGTAGGAGGAAATGTGGGCAAGTTTGAAGAGGTTTAGGAGAGTATATGGGTGTGATTTGAGTGGAGGGATCGAAATCTGTATTTTCTTCTAAGAAGATGGCATTGGTATGATTTGGGAGTGGATTCTGAGTAGTGTTTGGCTTAGGATTGGCTGGTGGGGTAATGGTACCCCGATCAATGAGGTCTTGGATTATGTTTCAGAGGTGAAGGCATTGGTCGGTTATATGGCCAACAGTTTGGTGAAAGGAGCAATGAGCATCGGCCTTGAAGTTTCTTGGGAGTGGATTTGGCAATGGATGGGGATCCAAGGGTTTGATGAGGTTTCGGCTTAACAGGGCTTGGTAAACTTTGGAGAGGGGGGCATGGAGCTCAGTGTATTCCCTTCGAATGGGGGCAGGGCAGCTTTCTGGTGCCCATGATGTGGTTGGTTGAGAGATGTTATTGATTGTTGAGACTGTAGCACTGGCAGGCTTGTCATACTTTCTAGGGGTGACTTGCCTGGACACTTTATTCGGTTCAACTTTTGTTTTAATAAGGCTTTCCTAGATTTATACTTCTGCCTCTCTGAGAGTTCGAAAGTTGGGATAGTATTGTCCTCCCATCGTCGCTCGGATATGGGGCAAGAAGTTCTTCTTCACTATGTTGACCTGTTCTTGCCTGCTCCCTCCACCGGGTTATGAAGTTACTGACTGATTCCCCAGGGTTCTATTTGAGCAGTTCTAAATCATGACGGGTGACCTCAAGCTCTTCATTGTATTTGTATTGCGATATGAATTCTCGAGCTACATCTTCCCAGCTACGGATTCTGGATTCCTCGAGAGATAAAAACCATCGGAGGGCACTATCCTTCAAAGTTTGCTGAAACAATTGGGCCATCACTTCTTCAGAATCCCCTAGTAGAGTCATGTAACGATGATAACTGCGAAGACTAACAATCGGGGGTCCACTCCCTCCGAACTTCTCAATGTTTGGCATCTTGAACTTCTCGGGTAACCTCACTTTAGGATAAGGAGACACGTGGGTGTAGTCCATGTAATTCCCTGAGATTCTGACTTGGTCGAACTTCTTGGTGATCATCTTGAGATCTTCTTTGACTTTTTTAACTCCTCCCCTTTTTTATCAATGGCCATAGGCAGGTTAGCCATAAGCTGGGTAATATTTGGCATCAGAAGCTAGGCTGGCGGAGGCCCATTGACAGAAGGGGTACGTGGAGTGTGCTGATATTCTTTGGGAACCCAGATAGGCTCGGGTGGATCCATAGCATGAGGGAATAGGGCCTCAGGCTCTTGAGGAATAGGAACCTGGTTTCATTGCATCTACCGAACCTCAGTTTGGAGGTTATCAATCTTGGACACGAGCTGAGCTAGGATTGCCATCAGATCCAGCTGTATGACTGGTACTTGATCTGCATTCTCCATGGAAAGCAGATGGATTCCGAACTCGAAAGAATTAGTAGAGGAACGAATGAAATTTTGGGGGGATTTGCCTTAAGACCGAAGCCAATAGGGAGCCAGGCCAAGGGCTTCCGATCAACCTGAGAAGGCGTAGAATGGGATTTATTTTTGAGAAAAGGGAAGAAACTATTTTTGGATTTTTGATAAAGAAGGGAGTAATATTTTTAGGAGACGGAACTTAGCATGATTATTATGATTATTATGTTCTCACTTGTATTTAATTCTCCTAAATGCAATACCAGACGGGACCCGAGCCTGGAAAAGTGGGATTTTTAATATATGCGAAGCTACGACTGGACTTGTAATAGGCTCACGGACAGGGTCCCGTTTTAAAAATGCGCAAAAATTTGGGCGGCAGGCCGACCCAGAATTTCGGTAGAGTGCCGGGTTGAAACCGACAATCTAAAGTGCGTGTCCTAGGTTTGACACCTATATGCGGGTATGCAGTTGGTTGGGTGAATCTGGCATGACTTCCATGATATACGTCTTGCTCTTGCGGGCAATCAGTACGTGTGGAAAAGCCATTTGATATACTTGAGTGTACGTGAATTGCCTCACTATATACCTCGTGGGGACGGTACGTGTGAGAGCGAATTCGATATACTCGAAGTACGTGAACAAATTCCCTGTGATATACCTCTCGTCATGACTTCGGTCAAGCGATACGATGCGGGGGAACCGTTCGATATACGTCAAAGGTACTTAGCCAATAGAAGGCGAGAGTCATATCACTTAGGCTAACTGCGCCCTGCCGGACCAGCGCCCATCACGAAGTGACCCTCCAGTTACTGGGTATAATTTGGTTAATAATAATGCTCTTTGGTGATGTCGTGTGAATCATGCATGATTCTCTTATTAGTATCTTATGATGAGAATGCCTTTCTTGATTATGCCAAACAGGGAGCAAAGTACAAGTACCAAAAGGTAAACCAAGTATGGATGGGTTATGCGTGAAACATGTGGATATATGTGATCCTAGGTGCACATGGTGTGAAGTGCACATGGAGAATTTTCTACAAGTGTGTGGACAGAAGCATAAGCATGGGATACACATGGAAAAGGGGAACATGTAGATATGGGGGAAATATTAATAAATATAACATCCATGTAAATAGAGTCAAGCCCTCAAAACATAATGAATCTGCAGCAGAGTCGCCACTGTGGCCATCCCCGATCCTCGTCGTGCAGGCGGGCGCGCAAAGGAAGGATCCTCGAGTCCCGCGCATCCCTCTCGGGAGCGCTTCGGCCGGCGTTGTTTGAGATGAGGTGTAAAAATGTAGAGAGATTTAGAGTCGCCAGTCTATTTTACTCAAAACAGACGAACGAAAAAGGGGAAGCCACCCCGAAGGATGGCATCCAAAGACATACTGGTGCATGCGAAACCAAAATGATTCGAGAAGGGTTCAGAGGCTAAGTTACGAAATGGGAAGGTGTTAGGCACCCATTCCGCCGTTTCGGTCTCTCATGGATATTTGCTATTTTCCTTTATTTTCCCCATGATATGTGTGCGTGTGTATATATATAGTGGAGATAGGAATCCTCGACTTGTATCATGGAAGAGATAAAGCGAGTCATCCGTAGGAAGGTATAAGAATAATATTAGAAAATAAGATTTACGCAATTACCCTTACGCTGATCGTTATAATGGAACAATAATGCATATGGAGTAATACGTAACAAGTATATAGAATATAAGAAAACTGAATTTAGAGAAGATAGAAAATGAGAGGGAAAGTGAGAATAGGAATCGAGTCTTGGGTTTTACCCCGAGACGCCTACGTAGCCTATAAAGGCATCAAAGTCGACGTAGTTCGCATACAAAACGAGGGGTGGGGTTTATCCCATAAATCCAAATGGGGAATATATTATTTGTGAGTGTGTGTGTGTGTAGAAAAAGTGTTTGAGTTGTGAGAAAAGTGTGAAAAAAGTATGAGAATCCCTATTTGGAATTTATGAGCAAACCCTCTTTTTCTTATTTTTTGGGTTTTATTTATATGAAAATAAGAGTTGTTCAATAATACTAAATAAAAAGTATATTAAGATGTGTGAGATGAGATAATAAAAAGTGCTAAGTAATAAAACAAGTTAATGAGAATTTAAGAGAATATAAGAGAAAGTTGAGAAAGTTGGACCTTCTTGAAGATCTTGAGCTTGATCTTGAATGTTGGAGAGCATCCCTTGCACTTAGATGATGGTGGAGGGTGGCTAATTCACCCAGTTTGATGAAAAGGATGATGAAAAGTGGAAGTTAGAAAGGGATTTGTATGTTGAAATCGCGTTGTTTTTTAGAGAGGTTTTTGGGATTCGCTGAGAGCGATTCTTATCAGATGTGGTCTCCTCTTGTAAATGAGGTGAAGGCCTCCTTTTATAGGCTCAGGTGACTACCAATCAGCATAGACATGGTCCTGCCTATCGGCAATTGTCGATAGGCAGGGTCTGGAACCTGCCGTTTGGCAGTGTGTTTCAGGCCTTTTCGAAAAGTTGGCTGTTGAGGGAAAACCGTTAGTCGGAATCACGCACGGGGTAGACCGTTGGAAATTTAATTTAGAGACCTTTGAAAGTCCCTTGGACCGCTCCCGGGTTCGAGAGTTGACTTTGGGTCAAATATGGCTCGGAAGCGTTTATCGGTCCGTTGGACGGGGGATCGTTCGGACGCAAACGGATCATTCGTTCGCATGGTAAGTCTGAATCGCACACGAGGTGGACCGTTGGAAAGGTTAGGAGATGTACTTCGACATTACAAAGAGTTTGGCCCGGTATGGGGAGTTGACTTTGGTCAACCGGGCCTTGGAAGCATTCAGTGACCTCTCAGAGTCAAACGGATCGTTCGTCCGCATGGTAAGTCGGAAGCGCTCATGGAGCGGTCCGTTGGAAAGGGGTTTCAGTACCCTTTTAAGATTCATTTAGCCTCGATTGATCTGAATAGTTGACTTAGGTCAAATAGAGCCCGGGAGCTCCCGGTGGCCTCTAGATCAAGTTTCGGACCCAAACGGATCTTTCATCCGCATGGTAAGTCAGAATCGCGCACGGGACAGACCGTTGGAAAGGGAATTCAGTGATCTTCAAAGATTCATTCAGCTTTGGTCGAGATGAAGAGTTTGACTTTTTGGTCAAATGGAGCCTGGGAGTGCCTGATGGCTTCTAGGTTAGTAGTCAGGATATGACCTGGGTTTGTAGTGATGAAGGGAGGTACTAGGGACCTAAGGAGAGTTAGGGGGTAACAGAATGAGGTGTCTACACATCCATTAATACTTCAATTCTTCTCTCAATCATGTCGCTAAATAGACTCAACATGCACCTTTGAAAAGTCGCGGCTTCATTACATAATCCAAATGGCATACGCTTGTAGGCAAACGTACCAAAAGGACATGCGAAAGTCGTCTTCTCTTGGTCAAGGCACATCTACCTCTATTTGGTTGTATCCGGAATAACCATCTAGGAAGCAATAATAAGGGTGTCCTGCTACTCTCTCTAGCATCTGATTAATGAATCGCAAGGGGAAATGGTCTTTCCTAGTTCTCACATTAGGTTTTCAATAATCAATGCAAACGTGCCACCCGATGGTGGTACGTTCGGGGACTAACTCATCCTTAGCATTTTCAATCACGGTTATGCCTGACTTCTTTGGGAAAACTTGTATGGGACTCACCCAATTACTATTCGAGATTGGGTAGCTAATCCCGTCATCCAATAGCTTAATAATTTTTACCCTCACTACCTATTTCATGGAAGGGTTCAATCTTCTTTGCATTTCCCTCGAGGGATTCACGTCCTCCTCGAGGTGCATTTTATGAGTACAAATCAAAGGACTTATACCCTTCAAATCAGCTATGCTCCTACCAAAATCACTTTGGTACTTCCTCAAAATTTTCAGCAATTTACCCTCTTGCTCTTCATTTAGGCTAGATGAGACAATAAAAGAAAATGTCTCGTTCTCTCCTAAATAAGAATATTTGACATTAGAGGGTAGTTTCTTCAATTTGAGGGTAGGAAAATTTTCACTGGAGGGAACCATGCCTCCCTCCCTCGGTGGTAGTTCCTCAAATCTAGAAACCCAACTTACATCTCTCACGTCCTCATGCGATGCTCTCTCATAAATAATCTCTCTCAACTCCTCTTTCTTCTTCTCAAAATCGGTATACGCTCCCGCACTCTCATTGCTCGATACAAGGCAAGCTCCTAACTCTTCTCCACTATAGTTTTCCTCTATGTGCTCCTCTACGATCTCATCAATAAGGCTTACGGAGTGAAGATTATCTTCTTCCCCCACATATTGGGCTATCTTGAAGATGTTGGTCTCTAAAGTCATGTTCCCAAAAGTGATTTGCATCAGCCCATTTCGAGTATTAATTAATGCGTAAGAAGTAGCTAAGAATGGGAACATGATTACTCGAGGCGAAGGAGGGCTTCGTATCCCTGACAAAATCTATCAGGATGTAGAAAGTGTCAACTTTGACTATCACGTCCTCTATAATACCTCTTGGTATCTTCATGATTCGATCCGCTAATTGGAGAGTGATATTTGTGGGCTTGAGGTCACCCAAATCAAGTTGCCTATAGATGGAGTAAGGGAGGATATTGAAACTCGCCCCTAAATTGAGTAAGGCTTTTTCAATTCGATTCTCTCCCATGATGCAAGAAATGGTGGCTGCACCCGGATCCTTGAACTTTGGTAGGAGATTATTGAGTAAAACGGAGCTCACATTTTGTGCTAGAAATACGTTCTTCTTTACCTTAAGCCTCATCTTCACTGTCAATAAGTCTTTGATAACTTTTGCATAGCGGGAATTTTCTTGATGGCATCAAGGAAAGGTACGTTTAAGTTCATTTGCTTAAGGACTTAGAGCACATCATCACGAGGGTTGCCTTTTTGGGAAGGCACTAACCGTTGGGGAAATGGCATTACGGTGGGTGGTTTTACTACTATCTTGGGCTTGCTAGTGTCGTCCTTTTCACTCTCTTTCAAGGGGACATCTTCAACATCTTTCGTATCGGGTGAAATCTCCTTGGCTTTCGGTGCGTCGTGTGGGGGAGGTGATAAATCAACAACTTCACCACTACGTAGAGTGGTTACAGCTTGACATTGCTCTTGATGTTTGGTGGAAGTAGAGATAACACTAGTTTGACCTTGGAGAGGTCTTTGGCTCCTGATCAGGAAACTTACCCTTCTCTTAGACACTCAACGACGACTGTAACTTTGAAATGTTCACATTTATGTTGGTGAATATGCGCTCATATCTAGCATTGGTTGCACTTTGGGAGTTTATGAATTGGTGTATCGTTTACTCAAGAGTTCTCTGCAGTGGAGTGATATATGGAGATGGAGGAGGTGGTTCTGTCCCGTGTCCTTGCATAGGTGGTGCTTGTTGATAGTGTGGAGGTGGGGGAGGGGCAACATATGAATTAGGATTCAATGCAGCCTATGATTGCCAATAGCTAAAACCTGTGTGGTTTTTCCATAAAGGGTTACAAGAATTTCTGTGCGAGGCACCGAAATTGCCCATGAATCCTCCTACACCACTTACCTGCTCATTAAGCATAACTTTGTAAGCGAGAATCGTTGGACATTCCTTTGTTGAATGTCCTGCTTCATAAATAGCACATACCTTCTAGTCGGGGATGTGGATGGTGACAGTTGGTCCTCTTACGCGCATAGCGAGTAACTCTCTCATACCTTTCTTAATTTGATCGAGTCGATGGTTCGTCATGGTATCTTTCTCAATGTTGAATAGATCGGACGCCGATGGAGTGGTGGCCACTTGGAGAGTTCAATTCTGAGTGCTAGGGTCAGATGTATCCCATGCTTGAGTGGTGTCAGCGACATACCTCAATTGGAGCTAAGCATCATTAGCGTCTAATTCGATAAAGGGGCCATCATACATTGTTTCAACAAGTTATTTGGAGTTGATGTTCACCCCTTTATGGAAGAATGAAATGATTTGCTATTTATCAAGTCCATGATGAGGGCATGAAGTAACTAACTCGTTGAAATTCTCAAAACGTCAATCAAACGGCTCATTTTCTAATTGTCGAAAGGTTTGAATTTGAGCCTTAATGGAGTTCATCCAATGTGGAGGGAAGAACTTCTTGAGAAACTTAAGTTGTAACTCGTTCCATGACATAATTGAATTAGGAGGTAAAGAACATAGCCAGGTCTTATCTTTATCCTTGATATGAAATGGGAAAAGCTTGAGGCGGATCACATCTTTCGTGCATACTTGATCGCTAAACGTCTCACACACTTATTCAAACTGCCGAATGCGGAGATAGGGATTTTTTGATTCCATTCCATAACATATAGGAAGGATTTGGATCGTTCCATTCCAAAAATGGAATTGCCATGTATTATATGGGAGAAGAATACATCCCGGAGTGACTGACCGCTCAGGATACAAGAATTCTCTCAAAGGTCGATAAGGTGCCTCTCCCTCACCCGCGCCTATGCTTTCGTGTTGTGATATGGCTCTCTCACTTAACGAATCGGTATCCTCACGCGGTGCACTAGGAGTGTAACCTGAAGTGTAACCAGATGGTTAGCTTGCTATTGAGTTTGGCGGTGTAGGAGCTGGAGCCCAAAATTGAGGATGGTTAGGCATGTGTGGGCTATCTGGGTTGTACTCGATAATCTAGTTTTCGTGAATGCGCGTAGGAGTGCTTTGACGAGTTTGGTGTGGATTATGCATTAATAGGATTTTGAGAGATGTAGTAATTTTTTTAGTGAATTTTTTGTCAAGATTATGGATTAACTCAATCTAACCAACAATCTACCTGATTCCCCGTCAACGGCTCCAAAAACTTGACGTGACTCAATTTGTGTCTAAAGTGCGTGCTAATTATGGTTCAAGTGCAAACTGGTCACGGAATTAATAAACCCAATAAGATGGGGTATCGATACTCAGGAAAATATGACGTGGAGACGTGATGACGTTGGAGAGATACATAATCCTAACTTGACTTTTAAATGAAATGAAAAGATGCTTTGGATAGGAGTACATCTACGAACTAAATGCAAATTTAAATTAACTACAACCAAATTAAATGCTATTTAAGTGAAACTAATATATTTCACCTAAGAACAGATGATAATTATATGGAGGAATTAACTACGAATGAAAAAAATAAGTCGGGTTACAATCCCCCACACCTTAGTAATTCACCTCGTAGGATACTAGATTTCGGAAGTAAAACTTTAAATGAACCCAGTCTTTATTAATCCTAAGCATTATGTATATGAAGGAACAAAGCCCACATCATACGAAAGCAAAGGAAAGAATAAATCAGTGTCACATTAACTAACCCGCACGTCGCACTCTTAAGCATCCTGGTTACCTAGGACAAACGAGATCAAAAGTCCTACGACGGTTGCGATAGTTACGCAACACGATTCCTTTAAAATTTATTCAAAAATTTATTTCCCATTATGACGAACCATCGGGTGGGGTTCATGCACCCCAACCCTTAAAAACCTAGCCGGACATAACTAAACTAAATAAAAACACAATTTTTTAGAAACAAAACATCATACTATATGGAGAATGGGGAAGAAGAAGTGCTGAATTAAAACAAATAATTAATCTAAGTAAACATTAAAGGATTAAGGGAAAAATATTACTTGTATTGAAGAAAATCCAGAAATAAAACTTCAATCTTCCCTCTTTTACGAAACTAGGGTTTTGGTTACATAACTCTTCTACTACTGCTGGAAACGTAATTTTTTTCAAACCCTTAATATTGTGTAATAACTTTGAATAAATAGTCTCTGGATTGTACAAGAGATTGAGCCAATCAGAAAATTCTTAAAAAATGAAATTATGAGAAAATCCAAAGCGGTTCTGACTAGCGGGACTGGTCAGTCCGGATCGCCTCCTTATTTGAGTCAGGCATCTGCGCAGAGGCGGTTCAGATCCTCTAATTTTAATAGGTCCAAATCACCCTTGTTTTCATTTAGAGATCTTACTGTCAACAGGTCCGGACCCTTTAATTTTAATAGGTCTGGAATGCCCTAGTTTTTCATCCAAAACTCTCTTCTTGACTTCTCTCATCTTTAGAACCTCGTAACTTCTGCTCCAGAATTCGGATTTGGACGTCGTTTCTTCCTACACATTTGTTGACTTGAGGTCTTCAACTTTCATTTTAGGTTCTCGTCTGGATTCCTGATGGAAATTATGCTTTTTCCCTTTTGACTTTCCTTCCTTGATTCAACCTCCTCATTTGCCTTTTTCCTTTCTTTACTTAGCAATAAATACCTGTAAATATCGTGAAAAAGGCACAAAACTCAAGATACTATGTAGAAAGGTCAGTGGCATATAAATGAGATAAATCAAGATGAATTACATTATTCGAGGCGCTAAAAGATACTAAATTAGGGAATAGTTTCGAAAGAATTTATGCCTAATCATCAATCATATTACAAACATCATTAGGATGGCCTTCCATAGAAATTTTTTTCCCATTTTTTAACCATAAATTTGATAGAATTTTCGGCATGAGTTCCGGAAGAGGAACATTGAGTTTTGTTGCAAGATGTATCTTGAGAGGGAGGAGGTATATATGACGGCAAAACAAACGGCCAAGGGGGTGGTTGCACCCAAGGAGCGAAAGGAGGAGAATGATTTATAGCATTGAAAGCTTCGGGGTAAGATGACTATTTTTAAAATTTGGCATCACTTACTACTTTAGTTTGACAATTGCACTCTCCCCATGTAGTGTAAATCCCAAGTTGTTTCCCCACCCAAACCATATGGAAATTCTTCATATTGATGTGGGAAAAAGAAGGCATAGAATGCATGTAATTATAAGACATGATATTTTATCTAGTAGTCAAAAGGGCCTAGAAATATGTGAATAAACTGTTCATATTATTATTGTACCATATTTGAATTAAATAATAATAAATCCAAAGAAAATCTGAAATATTAAAAAAACTTATAGCTCCAAGTCACTTAAACGAGTCATACCAAGTTCTCGGCAAATAAATGAAAAACGTTCTTCGGGTAGAGGTTTTGTAAAAATATCTGCTAATTGATGATCCGTGCTAATAAATTCAATTTTAACATCTCCTTTTTGAACATGATCTCGTAAAAAATGAGGCCTAATTTCGATGTGTTTTGTTCGAGAATAAATAATCATATTTTTAGTTAAATATATAGCTTTCACTTTGTGACAAAATATAGAAGTATTTTGAAATATACTTTAAAATCTTCTAATTGTTATTTCATATATAATGTTTGTGCGCAACTACTACCAACGACAATATACTCGGCGTCGGCCGTGGAAAGAGCTTCGAAATTTTACTTTTTACTAAACCATGAAACTGGTGAGTGTCTTAAAAAATGACATGTTCCACTAGTGCTTTTTCTATTAACCTTGCAACTGACAAAATCCGCATCGAAATAACTCATAAGTTCAAAAGATGTAGATTTAGGATACCATAAGCCTAAGTGTTTTGTGCCAATTAAAATATCTAAACATGTGTTTTTCGACACACAAATGGGATCCTTTGGGACTAGCTTGAAAACATGCACATAAACAAACACTAAACATGATGTCGGGTCTATTAGAAGTTAAATACAATAAACTGCCTATAATGGCACGATATATAGTGGTATTAACTGATTTTTTCCATCAATATCTAACTTTATAGAAGTTCTCATACGTGTTCCAAGAGATTTAGCATTTCTAAACCATATCTAATCAAAAGATCTTGAATGTATTTTCATTGATAAAAATGCCATTTTTAGTTTATTTTATTTGCAAACCCAAAAAGAAATTTAACTCACCCATCATACTCATTTCAAATTCATTTTGTATAAATTCTGAAAAATCTTTATACATGCTTTCATTTGTGGATCCAAAAATAATAGCATCAACATATATTTGTACAAGAAGCATATCATTACCATGAAATTTTATAAATAAAGTAGAATACATTTTTCCTCTTATAAAATCATTTTCAAGTGAAAATCCACTTAATTTATCATACCAAGCCCTAGGGGCTTGTTTTAATCTATATAGAGCTTTGTTTAGTTCATAACCATGGTTTGAAAATTATGATTTTCAAAACTGGTTGGTTATTTAACATAAATATCTTCATTTATGAACCCATTTAGAAAAGCACTTTTAGCATCCATTTGAAATAATTTAAATTTGTTATAACATGCAAATGCCAATAACATACGAATTGCTTCTATTCTAGCTACGGGAGCATATGTTTCATCATAATCAATCCCTTCATGTTAGTTATAACCTTGTGCAACTAATCTAGCTTTATTTATAATTATTAAATCGACATCATCCTTTTTATTTATAAAAATCCATTTAGTTCCAATAGTAGTTTTATCTTCTGGTACGGGAACAACTGACCAAACATTATTTCGTTCAAATTGTAACAATTCATCTTTCATGGCTAATAACCAAAACTCATCTTTTTCGGCTTCAAATATATCTTTAGGTTCAATTTGTGACAGAAAAGCTAAATTATTACAAACATTTTTCAAGGAACATCTAGTAAGAATACCACTAGAGGGTTCACCTACAATATTCTCAAAAGGGTGATTATTTGCCAATTACCAGCTTTTAGGTAAACTAGAATTATTATTATTATCATCTTTATTTGGAGTCTTTTCATCATTTATAGAATTATCAATGTTAGAAGCTACATTTGATTTAACTTTAATTTATCAGTGGATTCATTTAAAACTTTATCATCATCAATGTGTTAGAAAAATGATTTGTTTCATCAAATGAAACATGAATAGATTTTTGAATAACTAAAGTACTTTTATTAAATACACTATATGCTTTACTATTAAGTGCGTACCCAAGAAAAGTTCCTTCATCCGATTTAGCATCAAATTTACCAAATTATATCTATCATTCAAAATAAAATATTTACATCCAAAAACTTTAAAGTAACTAATATTAGGTCTTTTATTTTTTTAAATCTGATATGGAGTTTTATCTAGACCTTTTCTAATTATTGTTCTATTTATTACATAGCACGAAGTGTTAACGGCTTTCGTCCAAAAATATTTCGGTAATTTTTGTTTATTTAACATAGTTCTAGCCATTTTTGCAAAGATCTATTCTTTCTTTCTACAACTCCATTTTGTTGAGGTGTCCCAGGTGCCGAAAAGTTGTGTTCAAAACCATTTTATCACAAAATAATTCAACATCCTTCTTATCAAATTCTCTTCCCCTATCACTTCTTATAAAAATAATGTTACAAACTTTTTCATTTTGAATTTTTCGACAAAATTTAGCAAAAATGGGGGGTGTATCATTTTTATGAGTGAGAAAGAAAACCCATGTAAATCGAGAAAAATGATCAACAATACCAAGAGCATAATATTTTTCTCCTAAACTACCAACTTTGTTAGGTACAGATAAGTCTAAGTGTAATAATTCCAAGGGCCTACTAGTTGATATATCTCTTTTCTTTTTTAAAGAAGTTTAAGTTTGTTTTCCAAATTGACATGCATTGCATATTTTATCTTTAATAAACTTAGTTTTGGGTAGCCCTCTAACTAACTTAGTTTTAGACAAAATATTAAGTTGTTCCTTATTAAAATGACCCAATCTTCTATGCCAAAGCAAGCTCGTTTCATTTAGCGCAGCCAAACACTTTATATTTTGATGAGACAAATTATCAAAATCAATAGTATAAACATTTTCATGTCTAGAAGCCACGAACACAACACTATTATCCTTAGCATTTTTAATTAAATAAAATTATTATTTAAAAGTAACCTCATAACCTTTATCACATAATTGAATAATGCTAATAAGATTATGTTTAAGACCATTAACCAGAAGAACATTTTCAATGCAAGGGGAAAGTTCCTTACCGACTTTACCTATCCTGATGATTTTCCCATTGGAGTTGTCTTCGAGGGTTACTAGCCCTCCATCCTTTGCTACTAGGTTGAACAAATTACTTTTGTCACCCGTCATGTGTCTTGAACGACCGCTGTCTATGAACCATCTCGTCTTGTGGGAGAGAACTCTTAAACAGACCTACAATGGACATTTAAATAACTTTTCTTTTGGTACCCATAATGTGTTGGGTCCATAGGGGTTAGAAAAAAGAGTAGTTCCCTTAGGGATCCATGTAACTTTAGTATAAAATCTATACTTACAAAAGTTTGAAAAATGGGCGTATCTTCCAAAATATGTACATACAGAATTTTCCATATTTTTAGAATAATTTTCAAAACTTTACTCATTTTCATATTCATTATATCCAATTCCATCCCTATCAAACATCCACCTCTGGCTTCTAAGTATCTTATCTAAGTTGTTATTTCATTTAATATATTTTTCAAGGAAGTGTTTTAAATCATCAACTTGAAGTTTTAATTTATCATCTAAAGAAATAAGACAATGAGTTAGGGAGTCTTTATTTTTTTAATTTTTCAATTTCTGATTTTAACGATTGATTTTCTAACTTTATAACATCTCCATTTTTAGAGACGGAATCATATTTAATTAACATAGATGAATGATTCTTTTTAAGATTGATATATTTAGTCCTTTGTCATCAAAGTTGTAATATAGTTCATCGAAAGCATTTTTAAGTTCATCATGATCATTTGAAGTTTCATATTCACTTTCAAAATTAAGGTCAGAAAATACCTCATCATCATTTTCCATGAGGCAAATATTTTCAATTTCTTCATTACTTGAGTCTTCACTACTAGAAGATTCATCTGAATCACTCCATGTGGTTTCTTTTATGGCTTTCTTAAAATGTTTATTTCTTTTTTTCTTTTCTACCATTCTTTCCTTCTTTGGCCTTTGGACAATTAGGTTTGATATGACCTAGCTCTTTGCAATTGTAACATCTAGGCTCAAGATTGGATGACGACTTTCCTTCATTTGTCTTCTTTGAAAATAATTTCTTCATTTTTACAGATTGTCCCTTTCTTTTGACAAGAATTTTTTTGAATTTTCTTGTGAGAAGTGCTATGTCTCCATCCTCATCATCATCAGCTTCTTCACTTTCTTCATTTTCCTCAATAGATTTGAAAACAATGGTTTTACTTACTTTAGGCTTATCTTCTTCAGCAAGTTCTTTGAGTTCCATCTCATGATTAATTAAAAAGCCCAGTAACTCGTCAATAAAAATATGCCTTTCTTGGATTGCTTATTTGATAGCTAGCTTCTTTGTCATATATATAGCTGGTAATGACCTGAGAATCTTACTCACTAATACACTGTCAGTATAGGTTTTACCAAGAGATTTCAAACCATTAATAATATTTATAAATCTAGTAAACATATCAGAGATGGCTTCATCATATTTCATTTAAATAGTTTATAATTATGAACAAGCATGCTTATTTTATCCTCTTTTACTAGACTTGTTCCTTCATAAGTAATTTCCAATTTTTCCCAAATTTCTTTTGAAGTTTCACGGCAACATATTCTGTTATATTCATTTACGTCAAGAGCACAATGTAAAATGTTCATGGCTTTAGCATTTAATTGAATTTTCTGAATATCAACATCATTCCATTCATTTTTGTCCTTAGGAACATTTACATCATCTACAACTTTCATGGGAATATAGTCCATTTATAATAACTCTCCATACAACATAGTTTGACAAAGTTTTTCATTCTGTCTTTCCAATAACTATAATTATTTCCAGAAAATAGAGGAGGTCTACTTATTGATTGGCCTTCACCAAGGGATGAGACAACAAAGTTTGCCATATATCGTATTGACTTTAAAGATGTTAAACTCAAAGTAAATAGATTAGAGCTAGGCTTTGACACCAATTTTTTCCCAGATTATACTTTAGAGGGGGGTGAATTGAGTTTAGCAAACTTATATTTTTAATTAAAATTTCAACCTATATAATTAATGTTGAAAAACCAAGTTAATTTATCTGATTTTATTTATATGTTTAACTCATAAAATATCTATAAAAAAATCAGAATGCTTAATTTAATTGAATCAAAGGATAACAAATTTTCAGATAAAATAAATGGAAAATCTAAATAAATAATTTATCAATGTTTTTGAATCAACAAGGTCAACTGCAATAATTTAAAAAATAAATAAACAGAAATTCGTTTAATATAAAAGCCTTAATTAAAAAAAAATTACCTTCATGTTTTATGGTGTTTTAAGATTTCCAAAAAGAATATCAATCGCACACAAGTAAATGAATGATTGAAAATAAAGAACACCAGTTTTTAACGTGGTTCGGCCAAACACGACCTACGTCCACGCATCAAGAGCAACTTTTGTCTCCGGTGTTTGACTAATGCTAATCTACTTGCCGGTAGGATCAAACCACCACTCTTACAGCAGCACCACTAGCTACAAAAAGTTCCCGAAGCTAAATAACCACCTTCAATCTTTACAAATTGAGCAGGAAAAAATATGAAGTTTACACTCTTGAAATAATACAAATTTGAGCTTGAGTGTATCTTGAAACAACCACAAACAAATCAACAACGAATCTTGTTTTTGAAGTATATGTTGTAACTGATTTTGTAGAGTATCTCACATGTAGTATGAGATATTTCTTTTGAAAAACTTTTTCATCTTGCTTCACGATGAGAGTTGTGTCTTCTTCTTGTTGGAGCAAATAAACAATATATAACACCTCACGAAAGGATGGTTGGATATTTTGAACGTTGGAACTGTCTTGATCAACTTGAGATTTTCATTTAATAAGAACTGATAGAGAGAGAGGCCATATCTTCTTGTTTTATTTTTGACTAAGAGAATAAACTAGACTGATAGAGTGAGTGAGAGATGTTAGAAGATAAAATGCAATGAACTGAATTTGAATGAAGTGTTAGTCAAATGGACTTCAAAAGATATTGTCCCTACAAGGAATAAATAAAAATAAATATGTGTGGGTACTAAAGACAAGAGAGATCTCCAAAGATATTAAGTTGATTTTAGTATGCAAATATTCAACAGATGTAAGATAAGGTCTTTCAAAGATAAGTATACAGTTGTCAATAGCTTGGACAGATAACAATTAATCTTTAAGATGAGCAATAAAATTAATATGTCTTATTTTGTTGTTAACAACTTATTGCAAAAGAGGTAGAGCGCAAAAAAAATGCTTATGGGACTGTTATAAAAAAATTTGCATGCGTAAAAAATGTTCAATAGAGAAAATTAAATAATAATCAAAGTAACAATAATTTTGATCACAAATTTGTACCTAAAATATTCATTATGCATGCAATAAGGATTATATAGGAATGATAATATATTAATGCCAACTGTCCAAGAGGGACTGATTTAACAGGCCCAAGGACTGAATTAGAAGTGACTTAAATAAGTGATAGTGTATGGACAAAGAAAATGTTCTGACTAAGGCCTCAAATAGAAAAGGACAATAGCTGACGAGATTATAGGTGAATATAATGACGTACAACTAAATTTATGATGTGAGTAAACACATATTACAATCTTAAGAGATAATATTTGTGTAATGAAGATAGCCGAAGGACCCAAAAGAATGAATACATCACCTTGACTAAGTACAAGGTTACTTTGCTGGAGCTTTTAAAAAATGTGTGTGTCCCAAGGCAATAATCTCCTCTTGGAGGTATATGTTGGATTTGGCAAACAAGTTGGATGGATTGAAACGTGTGGGGCCACAAGATATGAAACAAAATCTTCATGACTTCCTAGCCTGACTAGAGTTAAAAAGGATATGGTGTGTAGTCTATTTTCAAAGGCAGTAAAACAATTCAGATTATATATATATATATAATAAAGTATAAATATTATCTATGTCATCAGATTCAACTATGACATCAGAAGATGAATTATTTATGTTCTACCTAATTTACCCCTTCCAAAATTTAAGTTCCCCCCTAAACAACACTCACAACTTATTTTCCCACTCTTCATAAGAATTCAAAAAGGGGTAAAATGGTACTCTTACACTAATTACCTCTCTCTTCTCTCACGTGTACCCGGAATCTTCCATCCCTCTCTCAAACATGGACTATCTATGAGTGTAAAGTTGAGAGAGAGAGAGAGAGAGAGAGAGAGAAAAGAAGATCTGGCAGCAACACTCAGCAGGACATCCCTACCCGAGTCGTTCGTCCAATTCCCCAAATATCCAGTTCCGTCCCCTAAATAGTTTAAGGTTTGGGCAATGGAGACGACGACGGTTAGCGATGATTGAGAGAAGAGGGTTTCTCTATTTTAAAGGTATGTTCTCTCTCTCTCTCTCTCTCTCTCTCTCTCTGCTGTTGGGGTTTGAACATTTTTTGGATTATATGGATTTATTGGGTCTATTGATAATTGTTCTTACATGAATACCGTCATTCGCCCGGCTACCCAAATACCCAGTTCCGTCCCCTAAACGATTTAAGGTCCAGGCAACTGCAATGGTGCGATGATTGAGAGAAGAGGGGTTCTCCATTTTATAGGCAATTCCCCCCCCCCTCTCTCTTTGTTGCTGGGGTTATGTATGTATGAACATTTTTTTGGAGTATATGCCTTTGTTGGGTCTATTGATAATTGTTCTTACATGAATACCCATAACTATTTAAAGTTTGATTTTTGTGTTGTTTTCATCTTCATTGGTTTTTTCAGATTTGAGAGCAGAGATGTAGGTATCTAAGATTTGCGCCCATATCAACCAAGGTAATTATTTTTTGCACCCATAACTGTTTAAAGTTTGATTTGTGTTTGTTTTCATCTTCGTTGGGTTTTTCAGATTTAAGAGCATAGATGTGGGTATCTAATATTTGCACCCATATCATAATTATTTTTTGATGTTATCGTTTCCAATTAATCCTTTGATAGTCGTTGATCGTTGCTGAAATGTATTAATCGTTGATCGTTGCTGTTATAATCGTGTGCTGAAATAATCGTTTGCTATTATTGTTCCTAAAATGTCTGTTATCATTGTCGAAATGTATTTCGTGTGCTGGCGATTAATACACAGTACACCAATGTATTAATTTTTTCGACTATCAATGATGCATTTTTTCGTGTGCTAAAACTTATTAATGATTTGTTGTTACCGTTTCTAATTTTTTCGATTCATGGTCGATTTTTTAGATTCATGTTCGATTAAACCTAATACTCGATTTTTTTTCACTTATCGTTTTCATTTTTTCGTTCGCTAAAGCGGATGTTTTTTCCTATGTTTTTGCGCATGTTGTAGTGTCCAACTAGCCTATGTTAGAAACACCTCCAAAGCCATTGGCAGTGGATAAACCACTTGATGCAGCATCACATGATGATCGCCCTGCTGTCGAGCTCCATTCTATTGAAAATAGTAGAAAGGTCGAGATTTGTCCCGCAGTTATGTGACACCCCTACTAATTAAATACCGGGTAGCTACTCCTTTATTAAATTAATTCAAAATGCCAAGTTGGCTCAGTTAATAGAATCACTGTCGAAAACATTTTATTATTACTAACCACCTAGTATTTAAAAAGTAAGTTGCCAAATTTTAATTTAAGTCTGGTTAACATGCAATAAGTGAAATGAAGAAATAAATAACACCATTCACCATACTGAAGTAAAACGAATAACCATCACAATAGAGTAAATAAAGGCTGGAGGAAAACTCCTCACTACAATCCCACAACTGAAAAGTAAACTGAATACTGAAACAATACATGCTAAAGTCTGAAAACTGAAATGTAAAAGATGCTCTAAATAGAAATGGGCAACATGCCCTACAACTGATAGATAGTGACTCTGGAATCCAAAAGATAGAAGCGTCTACAAGCAAAGTCCCTGTAGCTTCCACAAACAGCTACAGCTCGTCACCTGAATGAGTATCCTATGCTTGGTGTCCTTGTGGCTGGGCACCTAAAATGGTTTTACAAGAAAAGATTTGAAAAGCAAACGGGTCAGAGCCCGAATGTGGAGTTATATTTTAAAAACCTGCAAGTGCTTTAAAAATATTTAAAACATTAAATGCAAAGTACATGTTAGGACGTGCACTCACATGATATTCTCACCTCTCGTCTAACTGTGCACTCCTAATGCAAGTACCCATCTATAACTACCCATACCACTAGCTAAGTGACAACATATCTAGCTAGACTGCCAAAGGTCCTACCCATAATACTTGGTTCCATTGACAGAATAACGCTCGTAATTAAATAGGGGTTTAACGTAAACTCAGATACTCAATATGCAATATATATCACTATCAGTTGACTCGTTATATTTCTCGAAACAATACCGTAATATATTTACAACATTAACATGAGGATTCTCATTAATTAACTGTATATTAATCACATCATAAATATACAATATAAGCACCCCGAGAACTAAGCTGTGGTGCACACATACTCTGCTATCCATCCCGGTACATCACGTACATAAGGATTACATATTCCGAATCTCTCAGGAATAGTTCACCGATAACAACATCACAAATAATGGAGGCGAACACAGTCACCATCACGTGGGTTACGCACATACCTACGCTCCCACGATCAGCGGACTTATTAATATCCCAATAAGTCTTTCTATGACCTATGTTCATTGAGGTACCAGTCTATATCCCCCCCATAGGCACACAAGGATTAGAGGGTCCTAAACGAACGCAACCTCCCATGATAGCAAGTATGGTAGGTATGTCATACACACAATCCATATACCAATACTAAGTAAACACACATCTTAGTAATATCGTAGTTTAATCGTAGTACATATCGCATTCTCGTACTAACTTATAATTATCACAATTCATACTATTCCGGTTTGTAATTATACGCGCTATAATTATCTCACGTCGTAGTAGACACTCACGTCTTAACCCAAACCGTCCATGTAATACACTCTCGTATGTAAATTCCTTCTCATAAATACCCAAATGTCCCAATTCTATCATTACTACATCTACGGAATGATATCTATATCCTCGAATAAGTTTACGGAACTCCAAAAATCAAAACAGTCCAAAAAGGACCAAACTGTCAACTCGTTAGAAGTCTCGTTCGAACGAGACTGTTCGAACGAAATTCCTCTGCCAACTCGTTAGAAGTCTCGTTCGAACGAGGTTGTTCGAAGGAGATCCCAGTTCGTTTGAATGAACTGTACCTTCTAACGATATCTCGTTCGAACGAGATATCGAACGAAATCCATCCTCGTTAGCAGCGACTGGTCAACTCGTTAGAAGCTCGTTCGAACGAGCTCGTTCGAACGACCTGGGTAGGGGCTTCTAACGAGCTACCAGATTCGGCCCAAATTTTTCCCTTCCTCGTTTTTAACCATTTTAACACTTCTAATCTCATCCAAAGTTCATCCCATCAACGTTTTATGGTCTCTAAGTGATCCTAAACATATTCAAGTCAACTCCTAACATGTTTTCAAGGATTAAATCTCTTCAACATCAATCAACATATGAATTTCTACACTTTTCCCCAATTATCTCAAGAACATGAACCCTGACATTTTGAATCATGAATTAACCCAACAAAATCCGTTTTAATTTCTTTCCAATCATGTATATCATCAGTAAGAACATCTACCTATCATTCTACATGCAATCCTTCTCAAATTTCTCAAGTTCTATGATCTAAACTACATGGGTTTTCATTATCTTTCAAGAACAATTAATATTCTCCAATTTCTAACATGGAAAAGACATTCTCTGAAATTAAATGGAATAAAGTCACTTGCCTTGATTCGATTTCTGACTTTGGTGTAGGTTTGATGATGTTTCTCTGCAGAATTTCCTCTCTCCAAGCTCCTTCTCCAATGGTGGCTTAAGGTGGCTAGGGTTTCTTTTGGGGAAAGTTGTAAACCTAAAGATAACCTCCGTAGCTTAATGGTTTAATATGGGATGGTTAGTGGGCTTTGTGGGTTTAATCCACATCAGATTTAATTAACCAATTTTCGTCACTTTTAATTCCTCAAAATGTAAAATTACCAAAATACCCTTTAAGTTGCCGGTATGGCCTAAAAATACCCCGGGACCCAAACTATACCCCCGGCTAGTGTTTTCTGACTATCTCGACCCTTCCGGACGCGTTGGCGCACTCAAAACGACCATACGGATTATAGATTTTAAATTCACTTTTATTATCAAAATATTGTACCGTGACGCGGCGGTCCCACGCCTCTCAACAAAATTTTTAAAATGCCGTATATAAATCTCACGACAAATATCATAATTCCGAATTCATATATAATCATATATGCACATATCAAATACCAACTCGCATCACATTAGTATTTATAACCCGGATTAATTTCCAATTAGTACGCATTTAATTAATTAATCCCAAAAATAAATATAGTCAAAAGAACGGGGTATTACCAGTTAATGAGGATTTAAGCACTAAGGAAGTGACTTATAACCATGTGTGCCAAAAGAATCATTCAGATTTTCTCATTTGGGGCTATACAGATGATGATGAAGTTACTTCACCTCCTTTTCTTGACGTTGAATAACATCTTTAAAGCGCAGAGTACTTCAGATTTTAATCCAGGGGCTGAAATTTTAATTCAAGGGTTATATGTACATAGTAAATCTATGTATTTTCATGTTTGATCTGTTATCTCCAAAATATTTCACTATGTTTTGTGCTAGGATTCTCTTCTTCTCCAAAACTCATGCCTTTGAAGGTAAATAATTTTTACTTCTTTCAAGAGGAAAAATGGAAATGGTTGAAAAAGAAAAGACATTTTTATTTTATTTTTATTGCTTTTGGTAATTATTTCTTCTTTCATGTATGATTACTGCAAAAACAAATCATGCTACCCCGTTACCCCACCTGAGTGTGTGGACATAATTTTTAGTGTCTTAGTAGGAATCTTTTTTGGTTTGGTGTTATGTTTTTTTTGCGAATTAAATGATTTTGCAATGATTGCCAATGTTTCAAGGATAAATTGGCTAAGCAATGCTGTTGGTTTGGTGGACTCCAATTATTGTCCTAGAACCCTCCTCCCTCGGACGGTTCTCGATTAGTATTTGATGAGGGTCGACAAGGCCATCAATGAAGAGAAAGAAATGGCTCAAGGTGGGAATTTGTCTTTAATTGGACACTCAGCGGGAGGATGGCTAGGACGAGTTTACATGGAAGAATTTGGGATGTCCCATATTTCATTTATGAATTCACAGGTTGGAAAGATCACGGATGGATATTATAAGGGAAACACGGGTGAGTTAAAATCTTGAATATAACTTGAGGTTTTGAAACTATTTTTGTTTGTGTTTGCAGGAACATTTTTCATTTATGGTACTCCAGTTAGGAATGGATGATCATGAGTTTGATCTAACTCTACATTTTCTTCCAAGACCTCATGAGAAATTAGGCATAGTGGCATAACCTCCTACTGAAAAGGTCATCAAGGAACTTCAATTATTTGACAAAATTTATATTTTGGTTGCTTGAGTTATTTTCACTTCTCTTGACCGGGGATGCACTCACTTCTATGACCAATTTGTAATGCATTCACTTCTCATGTGTAATGTGACCAATATGTATGATGTATATTGTTGTTTATGTATGCAATTTGTAGTAATTGTGCATTTTTTTGGTTATAAATCCGTGCATAAGAAGATTAAGCAGGGTTGTTGACCTGCGGTTCAGTTTTATACTTCGTGATAGGTCACTTTTAATTTTTTATGGACATTCGTTCTCATTTCAAATTGTACAAAGTTAATGTTGCTTGGTATTGTTGAGTATTGGTATTGTTGATCAATGTTTTTTTTATTTCTTAATTAGGGTGGATAGAACTATAAACAAAGAAAATTTTCTCCAAAATTTTTAAATTGCCTACAATTATGGGTTGTAAAAAACTTTTTGACTTAATGCGTACGTACCATGGTGTATGTATGTATGTATTTAAAATAAATTTCAAACAATTTCAATTTTTTAAAATTTATAGGTTTGCATAATAGATTATTTAAAAAATTGTTAATTTATTGGGAACTAAATACGACATATGGTCCTATCAACTACTTAATCCATATAATAAAGTATAAAACTTATGTATGTCATAAGCTTAGTTGATGATGTCATCTTTATAAATTTTTTTGCACTACCTATTTCGCCCCTTACAAATTTGAATTCCCCCTCTTTTGATACACTCTAATTTGTTTCCCCTTTTCTTCAAAATTCAAAATCGGGGGTAAAATAGTAAACTTAGATAAAGTAGACTCTCTCACTCTTTCCAACCACAAAACACACAAAGCCATGAAACATCCTCCCTCGGCAAAACCCTCACCCTCTTCATACTCTCCACCAAAGCCACTTGAGCTCCAACGCTGCCGACATTTGTTGTGAGGTTTGTCTTCAGATTTATGTTTTTTTTGGAGATTTGGTGGTTCAATTTAGGTTTTCTAAACCCTCATTTTTAGGGTTTATTAATGCTTTCTATTTCATGATTTCTCATTCATGGTTCCAACATCCTAAAGCATTTTTAGGGTTCATTTTCTGTTCATCTATTGTTTTATTTGTAAATCTTAACATTTTTTTTGTTCAATTTTTCAGGTATAGATAGTAGACGCTCTCTCGATTTTCATTGTGGGTTAAAATATTTCTATGAACATGAACATGCAATAGTTATGTGTTAAAAATGAATCTTATTATAGGTAGATTTGTGTTATTTTTCTAGGCATGTTACCTTTGAATCTTATTAGAAATGATTGTTTCATGTAAAATTTATATATGAAACATTTAGATATGGACCAAGGTAGGAAATCTCTGTTTGATTTTTTTTTAATTCCAATTGAAACTTATTGTCCATCACCTTTCCCCCAGATATTCAGGGATTTGGTTTGTAGTCTCATGGACACACCGAGATGACTGACACAGGGTATGGCCGAGCTGGGGTACACATCAGAGCAAACTGCATCAAATGTGATATATACACATTTTTTTGATTTTTTAACTTTGGATATTTAGTACTTTAATGTTTCATATTCACAGGTTTGGTTGAAAAATTGTAGAATTATCACAGGTTTAATCACAAGCACTTTCCTTGGTTGAATTTAACAAGGGATTGCAACTAGGGTTTGCAAAAGGTATGACTATATAATCTTATTTTGAGAACTTATCATATGGATTTGTGTCTTTTTAAATTCTCTTATTTTTTGATACTCCGACCACTTTCCAACTTGAGATTCTCTGGTTGCTCCACAGTTCACAAATATTTTTGGATATCATTTTCACGTTTAAGCTTCGATGGGAGTTATGGGTAATTAAATTTTATTTTTAGCTATTTAGAGGGTTTTATTGACCTTATTAATTGTTGGAATTTTTTTTGTTTCTTTGGAATATGGATTTTGTGCATTTTCACGTTAAATAAGAGTATGTAGATGAAAAGGAGTTAGTGTCTTTGGTTTATTCTGCTGACTAGATGCAGATCATTGGAATATAATTTTTTATGAGGATTTTCATTCTTCTTTCTTAGGCTTTGGTCAGTTCCCTTCGTTCTCTTCATTTTTTAGGACATTCATTCTTTGTTTATGAGTAGATCATTGGCATGGGTCTATATTTATGCACGATGTATATAATTGACTTGATGATTATTCAAGTTTATGGAATGTTTAAATTCTAGGTACAATTTCATAGGAGGGAGTGACACATATTGTAGATTAAGTGACTCTAGGCATGCTGAATCCTCTTTAGGAATTACCCTAATTTCATATCTGGTTTTATAACGTAAGGATGTCTTTAAGAACCTACATTTTTGTTGAATCTCACTAAGGAGTTTCATACAATTCCAGATTCAGTTTGAGTTCTAATTGAGTGAGTATCAAATTTACTTGAGTTAAAGGTCCACTTAACATGCTTCTCATTTTGTGATCATATTGACACATTTAAAGGTCCCCTCATAGATGCCCGTGCCTAAAGGAACATTTAAAGGTCCTATTAACATAGTGTATAGTTCTATAAAAATGACTTTTCCCAATTATACGATACAACGTGCGAAGTCCCACATTATGTTTCTAATAGATTGAATATTACTTGCAGTCATGGCAATATGTTTTTACGCATTAGGATAATGTTATTTCCCTAATTTTATTTCGAATGGGGCATACTGACGGCTAGCCTAATATCCATGGCATTTTGTTTTCATTGCTGGCCTTAATATCCATTTTCATGCCATTATGATCTTGTAAAATTGAGAGATTTGGGTCAATTGATAGAGTGAAACTTTTTTTATTGCATTTTTTCATATCTAAATTTTTGTAATGAGGTGGACAAGATAGAGGTACGATTATTTTTCTAAATTCGTGTACGTCTGGTTGTTATCAGTTTTTCAAGACATGAAAAGTGAATTTGGGGTATATTCTCCCCATTTTCACGTTTAGCCTGGATTGTTGCTAATTTTAAGGTACTCTCTCCCTTACACAAACTTTTTACGCTTCATAGTTAGGACATAGCTGTTTCACAAACTTTTCAAGACAGGCCCATGAATGTTATGTGATTTATTCACTCTACTTTTTTTCAGCAAGGTAGACATATCATAACATCAACTAAGGATAGTATTCCGAAGTAGAAGAATGATGCTTTATGGACCTGTCTTGAATTGATTTAATGTCAATTTCTTATATTCATCAGCAAAGGCCCTATGGAGAAGATTGTGAATGTAGACATGAAATGAGTAAACACTGAAGAAGATTGTTAAGCTGATACTGATATTGCATTTAGACTTAGATATTGCCCAAGATAACTGCCCAGTGAAATAAATTCTTTAATTGCAATTGGACTTAGATATTGTAGTTGGGATAGGTGGGAATTTTAATTATTTAGTTATTTTTTCATATACTGCAATCCATTTCCACTTTCAGATTTGTTGTAGGCATTGAAGCTATGTTGAATTTGATGACTGTAGATAAAGAAAGCGTGGATGGTTGATACACAGGTATTGGACCTATGATAGCTATTTTCTATTATTATTATTATTATTATTATTATTATTATTATTATTATTATTATTATTATTATTATTATTATTATTATTATTATTATTATTATTATTATTATTATTATTATTATTATTATTATTATTATTTTAATTCGTGTCCAAAATTCATTGGCGAGCAGTAGAGCACAAGCAAGAGTATTTTATATTCGTACCTCCTCCATATTACAACATAATAGCAAAGGAAAAGGCTACAATGATCCTAGTGGGATTAATATGGAATTTATGGGTTTTAAAAGAAGATTCTACATAGTTGAAGATCTACGCTGTTGGTCTTTCATGAATGATTTGATCCCCTCAAATACTGCAAAACAGAGGAAACTTCGGTTGGCTAAGAAGGTGCAGGAAGGGGTTGGACATGAAGGCATTGGAGGAAGCAATGGGCCAAACACTGCTTACTCTTCCTTTAAAGCAGCAATGCATGCTATTTATGGAATGGTTCAGGTGTTTACCCAAGCATGGTACTGAGTGCCCCAATCTTAACAAAGCATTTCAGATTTGGTGGCGTCAATCTTTTCTGAGAGGTTCTATGCTTATTATGGAGACATAGAAATCATGTTTATTCATTGTCATAACAGTCCGGTTCAGGCCACTGTTTGTGACCTCTCTTTTTTGTCATGTTCATTCTGTGATGTTTTTTTGGTTTGTGTCATTTACATTCTTTTATTTGACTTTGCTTTGTTTACTAATGTTGTGTCTAGATTTCAAATTGGTTTTAAAAGCAGGTTTATTCAATTACTAACACCTCGAGAGAGATGTTTTTCTACAATTGTTGGTCACTAAGTCTGTCAAAACCAATGTTACAAGTTCATCGCCGTCGTTGCCACAGGTTCAGTTGCCTAATTATAGTCTTTGTTTTTAACACAATTAGATGATCCATTTGACTATGGAGGTGGTCATGTTGATCCTAATAGAGCCGTAGATCCGGGACTCATAAATTTTATTTTTTTTGTTTTTAAAAGAACATTTCTTTTCTTTGTAATTTATTGGTAGGTTTATTTGTTTGAAGGTCTGATTGGGAAAGTAAATTTAAGAAGATTCAAGCATATATAACCAGAGAAGCAGAGTAATTTCCAAATGCTAAACTGCAAAATAAATGAGTTGATTACTTCCCTTAATCAACTCATTTTTTGGGGTGAATAACATTCAATCAATTTCATGATACGGTTCTCTATGTTGTTGGATAGGAATAGTTGTAAAGTTTAGTTGTAGTCCCAATTTGTGAATCTACTTGGCCTCTTTACAGTTTTTATATAGATTGTTACTCTAAAGTTGTTGATACCTCCTAATTTTTTTACTTACATCTGTTTTCTTTCACTATTTCATACAGTAGTTTACATTTCTAACTTGAAGATGTTATGACGAATGATTTTTTTCTATTTGTAGTGTGACACTAGAAGGGATAAAAATACATTTATGAAATATTAGAAGTGCTACTGGCCAAATATCAATGGTGATAGCCACGGTATCTATTTTCTTCAATGTGAAAAATAAGTATTTGAAGGCTTTATCAATCATCTATCTTTAAGTTTCCTGCACTACCCTTCATCTTCTATCAATTCAAATTCAGCTGTGTTGAATCATTTTTTTTACTTTATACTAACGATTAATCCCTTTTAGTTGCGTAATTTTTAGTTCTTTAGCTAACTCTAATATAGTTTTAGCCTTTTTAATTCTCTACTCTGATCCTACTAAATCTTAATGCTTTTCCTTCACTTTTTTTAAGGTTTCCTTTAGGATCTTCTCCTAAGTTCTGAATCAAAATTTTTGGTTTTTTGGATATCATCTCCTGACTTATGTCTTATGCGATGTTGGGAGCTACTACTTTAAATCTGCATGGGGAATACACTCGCTACGCCGATTTGTTATTGTGGGAACTCTTTTACTCTTCTGATTTGGCATAGTTGATTATTTCAAATTTTAACATAACCCAATTGTTGGCTATTTATTCATTCATACTGGATTGTTTTGAGACCTTAGGAATTATAGGTTACTGAAAAATACATATCATAAGTCTTGATCGTATATGCTTTACCCACCACCCAAGTTCTGTTATATGCTCTTCAAGCTAGAATTGTGATACTGGAGGTAAGCATCCCAGTGTAAAATTGTCTAGGACTGCTTCCGTTGATTCATTAGACAAAGTGGTGACAAAAATTTTGTTTGAATTTCTCTTTTCAGAGTCACTGCGGTTGAGATTATTTTCCTCCCCCACCCACCCCCTTTTTTCTTGCAAATATTTATGGATTTCTTAGACGTATATACTCTGCATTTTCACTATGTCAGCCTATGAATTTAATGAAGCTCTTAGTAACCATTTCTTTCAACAAAATGCTGAATGTTTTATATCCAGTTTGTTGCCTATAACACTTGCCATGTTCCCGTTTTTTTCCCAATTTGTTGCCTATTGTTTGAGCTAACGCACTCCATGGTTGTTTAATGATTGAATCAATATGCTATTATAGGTTTGTTATTGATTTAGTAATTAAAATTTTCATTGTTAATATACTTTATCCTCTACGCATTTTAGTTTTGAACTTTTTTGTGTTCTAGGGATGTGATGGAAATTAAAGAATCAGAACAGAGAGCTCACTCCCAAGCGGTACTTTTGATAAATGTGTTAGATGAACATGGTCTGGAATTGAGAGTGAAAGCTGCAAATGAAGTTGTCTGCCGCTGAAGCTGAAATAACTTATGTAAGGGCCCGACTGGATGATTTTGAAATGTTCAATTTCTGATTTTTTTTTTAAAACTTATATCTATAAATTTGCTCTATTTGAGTCTCAATAGCAATATATTGGACACACTATTTTCTATTTTCTATTTTTCTTATTAGTATATTAGATAAACTATTTTTAATTTTGTGTCCAATAATTTGTATGATACATTTATGGTGTAATAGTTTGATGATGCCTTATATTCCATTGGAAGAAATTTCATCCAAAACAATATTATTGGGGTTCTTTCGATCAACAATTTCCTCTTACTGTAAAAGAGAATGCAATGAATAATTTTACTATCTATTCTCTGAATGTTATGATTATTCTCATGATTTAGAGATCAAACTGTTTTGTCACATTTGCTAATTGAAGTTAAAAAGTTTGAAATGTGCATTCGTTAATTATTTAACTTGCGTAGAAAAAATGACAAATTTATTGGCATAAAAATGATGATTCAAGTCAAGACGACAAGTATTCATTGTTGAATAAATTGGTACAAGCAACAATTGAGTGTGGTTGTGATATAAAGGAAATCCCCCCATCCCACACACACACATTTGATTACAATGTGTTGATGTAATCCAATTTTAAATTATCGACGATGGAGGAAGCAAATGTTGATAGTGAGGGTATCAAGATAGAGGAAGTTGACTTAATCTAAAGTTTTTGTCAAGTCATTTTAGTTTTTATTTATGGACTATGGATCATTTGGTCATTATGTAACATCTTTAGGGTGCAAGTTCTGAATGTTGTTGGGATAGCGTGGTCTGTGCCAATTTTTTTTGTGTTTTTTGTTTATGTTTTTATTGTCTGTGTTTGTTCTGTGAACATAACTATGATGTATTTTTACTGATGTATACAAAGATATTAGCCATAGTTGTTGATTTTCTCACTTTCGACTTGATCACACGATTCATACTCAGGAGAATTGTCATCGTGCCTTCAGGCACGGGCATACCCTAGTGTATATATATATATATATATATATATATTCTCACAAAGTAATAGAGGAGATAAATCTAGACATTTGAGGGGACCAGGACAATTGCTAAATATTACCAACTAGAGTGATTCTACACGTACAGAGGAATCTGTACAGAATCATCTGTACAGATTGACGTGTTGTGTTTGTATTGGTCCGTGTTTGGACCCACTCAAGATATGGACCAATACAGACGCGACACGTCAGTCTGTACAGAGGATTCTGTACAGATTCCTCTGTACAAATAGAATTTTTGTACCAACTATGACTGCTAAAGACAACATCTACAAAGCTTAATAATAGACGCATGTATTATAATATAAGAAAAATGAATAATAGTTTAGAACTACTAGCTCATTAAAACAAATCGTAAAAAGAAAACTAATACTGTCAGTTAAAGTATTATAATCATTAAAAAAAATCTAATATCATCTATTGCAAGAGCAAGCTATAGTCACACGGGGGGGGGGGGGGGGGGGGGTAGGTCAAACAAAAGAAATCTTACACTCTAGAAAATTTGAACTTTGCGTATGTAAGATACGCATGCCAAAGTATAGTATGTTAACTGTTAGTATAGTAAATGACACATGCACGCATTAATATAATATCATGCCAAATAGTATTATTAAAAGATATATATATATACACTAGGGTATGCCCGTGCCTGAAGGCACGCTAATAATCACAAAATCGCAAAAATTTTCAAAGTACGTAATTTCAAGAAGGCAAAAATTTTGCTTGCCAAGAAAACAATGTAATTTAAAAAAAATTGCCCATAATCTCCTTTGTTTATATGACTAAGCACGCTGCTTAACAAATGATAAATAGTCCAACAACGTTCAAATAGTCTAAATTCATCACTCGAATTCATGTTGTGCCTCAAATTAACAAAGTATCAATTCTAAAAAAATGGACATACTCTCCTTTGTATATTGGATTACCCACTCTTGTTAAGGGGTAACAACCAATCGTACAATATTCGAATTGTCCAAATTCATCAAAGAAATACTTAAACGAAACAAACTTATTTAAAAAAATCACGATGATTTTCGCAAAAAACTAACATAATAATAACAAAATAACTGTCAACTTGATTTAATTCAATACAGATAAGTTAAATTTAAAAATAATTGACAAAATTTTCTTTGTTTATATGACTATCCACCAGTTTAAGGTATAAAAAACACATCAACAAAAAATATATCCTTAGCAGACTATACAAAAACAACGTTAGCAATCATGAAAAAACATGTAGTAACTCTAAAGCATAACCTTTACAAAAAGTTGAAAAGATCGACATCCCAAAAAATTATCCTTTTGATAGTTAATCATAGATTTGCAATAAAATATCCTCGTAATAACTCTACGAAATATGCGCGTATCTAGCTCGACGTACTTCATATAAAGATTGACACAATTTACAACCAGTTAAAAAAAATATTAATAGTTAGGACTAATTTTTAAAATGAATGAAAAGAAAACATATTTTAAAGATGAAGAACCTTGTTGTGAGAAATTTTTTAAGGAATTGGGTACTAAACATTTCCATCACATCCATTATATAACATTTAAAAGTAAAAAAATATACCTCAAACGTTTATTGATAACCCATACATAAGTTTTGAGTGTATCAGGTACATAGCAGACTACATGAATTTGAGTGTTAGTTACATAGCAAAAACAAATGTTAAGATATCCAACATGTTAAGGCATGTATATAAAAATGTATTTATGAAAGAAAAAATATTTTTTTTCTAAAAAAACAAAAATTTAAGTATAATAATTTATAACGAATGCAATGAAAGTTAAAGTCACCCGTTTAGCTAAACATAAAAAAAAAGAGCATTAAAAAGAAACCAATTTACTCGATTTGTTTTATGAAAAAGATGACAATGGCTCTTAAACAAATTCCATCTTCGTTAAAGACTTTTGACAGTGTCAAACATAAAAAAAAAAGAGAAACAAAGGTAGGCCACTTGAAAATGGATTAAAAGATATCATCATATAAAATATTTATATATACATTAGATCAATTCGTTAAAACAAAACAAACCTTAAATGCCATTGGAAGGTAGAAACTATTAGGCCTAAAGAAATAAGTCGCTTTCGGTAGAAGGTATATAGCAAAAAACAATGTTAAGTTATCGAACATGTTAATGAATGGATTATCAACTATATGAACTGATAGGTTCAGTAAGCACATAAATAAGGTATCTGTTATGAAAATCTGACCCAATAAACTCTCAATTTTTAAGGTATTAATAGGTACCAAAAACACAAATTCTCAAACACAAATATATGTTCAGGTCTTAAGCTATCAATTGTTCATACAGAAATTAAACCCAACAATAACGGTTCATGAAGCAATCAATGGTAGCTATCAACTGTACGAACAAATGCTCAAAACTCAATTGTTTACTGATAACCGATATATAAGTTATGAGTTTTTAGTGTTCAGCATAAGTACCTTGGAAAAAACACTGTAAAGAACCTTGGCGCATTCAAGTCGTATGAATCGTACTACACTCTGTGGTCGTATCAAAATCCTTGGCGCTCTGTATAAAACTTCTATAAAAACCAGTCAGACCAAGAAAGCCTCTCAATTCTTTCAAATTATTTGGTGTTGGATATTGCTGCATAACCACTACATTGAAAAGTAAAAAGATATATATTGAATCATATAGAAAAATATATAGACAATATAAAACTAAAGCTTGTAAACAGATCGTATGAAGCTTTCATGCATGTTCATGTCCTATTGTATAGGAACTAATTACAAAGTTCTATACCTTAACAACAACTTTTTCTCTTCAGTGGCTAAATATTTTTACCTTTGTGGGTATAGGACTTGGATGACAATGCAATAAAAAAAACTCGGAAACCAAAATTCATACACATAACCAATTAGTACTCGCAAATTTATACATATAGCCAATTTAAACTTGCAATATCTAATACAATTGAAGTTAAACAGTAGAACTACAAGCAGCATAAGGGACACAATACATGAAATCAATGAATTGAATTGAAGAAAAGAATCAAAGTAGATATTTAGCTAGCCTCATTAGGCTGTCCTTGAGAATTTCCATGTCATTATTTTCCAGTCAACAGATGCATTCTCCGCTAATGCAGATGATTGCAACCGAAATTCTGATCGAGACATGTCAGTGTTGACCAAAAGCACTGACCACCTGAAGATAAAAACAAGAAAACTTTTTGGTTACACCTCAGCAACCCACTGATTGGGTACTCAATGGCCCCAAATCCACTCTAAAACATGTACTTCGATACCTGAATGGAAGATTCCGATGCCAAACCAGTAGAGATAGTTGTTTATCGGTGTGATATCATACACATTGAGATACATCAGACTGCCACTGCTTCCTCCATTTATCTGCTCCTTGGATGAAGATGAAGTTGAAGTTGAACTCGATGGAAACAACCGTATTGTAATCCTCAATTCCCTACTGAACCCAAGATCATTAGTGTTATTCTCTTTAGATGAAACATAATTCATATCTTTCTTTGAAGAGCACATGCGCAATATAGAAAAGGGTTCAAATGCATTGTTCTACAAATAACAAAAGCCAAAATAATAGAATACCAATATGGCTCAACCTGTCAAATAATGTACATGTATAAACAGTTTTTAAACCCTGCATACCGAGATAAATAAATAATATTCCCGAAAACATCACCAGATATCCTATTTTAGTGTCCTGCAGCTTTTTGTACTATGTTTGGCCGAATGATCCTTCAAATCGAGTGGGGTAGACAAATTTTGCCCTTCATTGGCTAGTCAATTCAGCAATTTAGTGAGCACACTTCCCCTAATATTTCTACCATAAATTCCTGAATATCGTTTATTAGAAGCCTTAGGTAAATAATACATTGGCTTGTTGGTCGTGCAGCAAGATGACTGCCACCCACTGTTTCCCCACTTATAGCACAGCTGGGGTACCCCATGGAAGGAGAAAACTGGTACCGGCATAGAAGAATCATCAAAATTTACCTGATTTAACCTCAAATTATCCTTCCACACCACAACATGTTACTGTCATTGATCGGGTCGTATTTAACTTCGGCCAGGTCAAACATATGACTCACTTGGTGTAATGTATGGCTCTGTTTTTAGGTAAATTAGGATTTGTTGTGAAGTGATTGTCATTCATTGAAGGCCCTTGGAAAAATACATCAATGAAAGTATGCTTTATTATATTTTATGGCTAGTTTTAACATCTCCGGAACAGTCTTGTGAAGGTTGAGTAATAATACCTTCTCAAACCATGGATTTATGGTTTATTGAGATGCCCAAGGTTGGTTGTTGTCTGAAGTGGACCTTGGCCAAGCATCATAGTTTGGGGGTTAGTCAAACGGAAGGAATTAATCACCACCTTCCCTTTAACACTTTGAATGGGGTCCACAACCACTACCACAACTTATTAATTTAGAGCTTCAAAACTCTGCTAAGTCTTCATGTCCACACCAGAGAGCCAACCGCCAAACTCGGGATGAGAATTGTACCATCCAAACACTATCTCAGGTCTCCCAGTTTGTTTGAGCATATCAAGCATATTAGTCATAGCAAAAACATCCACTACCTTAACTGTGTACTCATCCACAAACTCACCCAACATCAAACCCATAACCTCTATAGGTACCCTAGCTCTCCCGTGTTTGGGCATCTTTAGGAGGGCACGTGATGGGATGTAAACGTAATCAGATTGTATCGAGTGTAGGAGAATCCGGTGGTGGGTGACCCAAAGCACCTCCAGCCCCGACCAGGACTCCGCAATCTCTCCATCCCTAACATTTTTCTGAGATCCCAAATTTAGAGCTGTAGAACAAAAGAGACGCGCAAAATCAAAGTCTAGAATTAAAAAGCATTCATTACATATACAACCATTAATTTTGGTAGAAATCCAAAAGTTACCAATCAAAACCCTTACACATTTACACCTAAATGGTACATATCGATCATTAGGAAAGGAAAGACAATTCTTAAGGTCCTAATCTTTCAACTGTAACGCAGTTTATTAGTCCAATAGTAGTGAAATAAAAATATATAACGCGACTTCCATTATCCAACTTCTTCAGAGTAAAAAACTTTAACTGAAGAGAAGAGCGCTGACCTTGAATGTGCACAGTGACATTGATGCACATCCCAAGTCTGGCATTCGAATGCATAAAACAAAAGGCAATTCTAAATAATATATTACCGTCAAGAAATTTGCAACAAAGTTTACTCAACGTTGAACAATAACATCACGAAGGAGTATTCTAGCAGTATTTACAATTGTGTTCATGGGTATGTTTCAGTTACGATAGACATTACACGCATACACACATTCATATAACACACATCATGTAAAAATAAACAGAACTTACTAAATTAGTTCTGAATTGAATAAAATTATTAGGCTATTGCGTATATACACCTCAAATTATGACATCCACCCTATTTCCAACTTTAAGAGCATACAAACTGAAAATATCAAAAAACCTATATTAAGTCATAATATACAGTTTGTCATTATTCAAAGCAACCGTGAAAATTCAACACCAAAACATGTAGAGAGACAGAAATATTACCTGAGATGCTTACAACGGTCGATGTGCTATCATGGTGATCATTACAATAGTAATGAATAAGCATACCATAATTACCTAAACTTGAACACCATATACGTTCAATTTATAAAAATAGACAACAAAAATTACACCTGATCATACCATAAAAATGAAATTTAAAATAATATTACTAACATAAGAGGGTAATGGATATAATCTCAAAACAGGGGAAATGGGATTTAAACAGAAATATATAATAAAAAATGTCAATATCTGACTACAATAAACCAACAAACCACAAAAAATGTTGATATGTAACAAAAAAGTAAAGGCAAAGAAAAACCCTAGCTACAAAACCCTAAATATGAAAACCCTAACTTGGAAACCCAAGTGTTACCTGATGATGAAGAAAATCCCAACGGACCACTAAGAAAGTCCCTAGATATGAAAAGAAAAAATGAAGTTAGACCAAAAGATAATGAGGTGAACCCCCAAACAAATTCTGAAAGAAAAAATTACCTTTTCTGTATATTGAGAGCGTGAGGGTTAATAGTGAGCTCAATTTTGACCCTTAAAATGCATAATACCCATCATCCCATGTACTCTAAAACCAATGAATATAAGTTCACACAAAATAATCATTCACGTTTTATCATAACAACACAAAAATATGGAGTATACATGCAACACCAAACCCTAACAAAACATGGTATCGCAGAGAGAAGCCGAAGAGGGAGAGAGAAGTTACCTGGGAGAGAGAGATAAAAGTTTTGGCAGTGGGAGGCACCGTATGAGCAGGTCTGGGAGGGGGGCGTGGGTTTTTGGTGAGAAGGGAGATCGCGGGGTTTGGGTGAGTGTATGGGAGAGAGTGGCGAGAAGGTGTGGATTGTGGGTTATGTGTTTACCAAAATAACCTTTGATTTGAATTAAAGTGAAAGAGGGGCAATTATGTAGTGAGAAGAAAAGAGGGGGAAACTAAATATTTGAAGGGTAAAATTGGTAGTGCAGAAAAAACTTATTTACATGACATCATATTTTAATCTTATGACATATATAAGTTTTATACTTTATTATATAGATATACTAGGGTATGCCCGTGCCTGAAGTCACGATGATAAATTTACCCCCAATATTCGTACTTGTACTTGCAACACAACGCCACAACAAACACCCCAACAAACGACCCTCACCTAAACATAAAATTGAACCAAGGTATTGAATATACATACTTCCAAGACAAAATGAGGAAGATTGTGATTATCAATGTGACCACTCAATTGAACAAATGCACAATTATAACCAATCAACATATAAGAAATTATAAATAAGATGTTACTTTTCTACTTCTCGAACCAATTTAAATAATTATATACAATATATCTATTTTTTAACATGATTACATACAAAAGTTAAGATATAACCCAAAATAGGTTGAACCCAAAAAAACCAACTTGATATATGTATTCTTGAAGATTAATTCATGGGTTCACAGATTCCAAATTGACGATGACTCCGATATATGTATTCTTGAAGACACACATGGACTTGCACACCAGAATTTATCCACAAGAAATGTGAAGTCCTGTTACTTAAATATGTTCTTCATTTAGAGAGTCCCTTAATCACTCAGGAAACAAAAGGAAAAAATAAACTAATTAATGAAAAACCCAACATACGTTCTGAGTAAGCGGAATAATCAATTAAAAAAAAGCTTGTATAACTTTTAGGCAGCAAGTGAATACGAGTAGTGTTCGAGATAGTCTGACACAAAAAAAAATCATATTAAACAAAGAAAATAGAATCCTCTTTTTCCTGTCGTGGTTATGCTAAGGCCATCTCCAACTAAAAGCAAAATAAAAAATAAAACAATTAGTTCAAAACAAACTAAAATCGGAAATCAAAAAGTAAACTTTGTATCCAAAATCGAAAATCAGAGACAAATCAAAAATAGAGGGAACTCAGAAATCTAAAAACTAAGTTGGTATTCAAAATCAGTTAACAACAAATCCAAAACCGAGGAGATACAAAATCGAAAATAGAGAGGCTCGCTGTGTTTTTTCTTCACGTCAGATCTGGAAGTTTCTTTTTGTGAACTGATTAATAAAATCTGGGAGCTTAAATCTGGGAGTCTAGATGCGTTGTGGAAAAATTTGTAAAAAATAAATATATGGCACCAGAAATTTGAGACATTGATATCAAACGCACACTGATAATCTTGAAGTTGTGTGTGTAAATGGTGCATGGTGGAAATTACCAAGATCTGTGAAAAAAACGCACCACCAACAGATATTCCTAATAGCACCGAAAAAAACGCACTTTAGGTGTGTTTTCCACCCGATCTGAGGGATACATTTTCTTGGTGTTGCGTTTTTCCACCTATTTTTTCATCATCGCTCCTAAAACACGGTGCGCTAGAGAGATGATGGGTTGATAAAGATGAAACATAGTAAGAAGAGATTTTTGGACGGATGGTTTTTGGGGTTTGTGAGTGATGGGTGGTCGGGATTGTGAAAGTGAAGAGGGATAGAGAGAGACTATGCGAGTGAGTGGTTGGGATGTGATCAGGTCACATAAACCAATGTTGCTCGATCCATGTGCTAGCCGGCGTGGCTCAGGCAGAACTTCTCTAAAAAATCTACCCCATTTTAACATATAAATTACGAATATACCGCTCATTGTGAACCCTTGGATTGTCATAAATCTTCAAAGTTGACTTGATCTCAACCCTTAAATGTGTTAACTTCTTATTGAACAGTAAAAACACGCATACTCCTTATTATATAGATATACTAGGGTATGCCCATGCCTGAAGGCACGATGATAAATTTACCCCCAATATTCGTACTTGTACTTGCAACACAACGCCACAACAAACACCCTAACAAACGACCCTCACCTAAACATAAAATTGAACCAATGTATTGAATATACATACTTCCAAGACTAAATGAGGAAGATTGTGATTATCAATGTGACCATTCAATTGAAAAAATGCACAATTATAACAAATCAACATATAAGAAATTATAAATAAGATGTTACTTTTCTACTTCTCGAACCAATTTAAATAATTATATACAATATATCTATTTTTTAGCATGATTACATACAAAATTTAAGATATAACCCAAAATAGGTTGAACCCAAAAAAACCAACTTGATATATGTATTCTTGAAGATTAATTCATGGGTTTACAGATCCCAAATTGACGATGACTCCGATATATGTATTCTTGAAGACACACATGGACCTGCACACCATAATTTATCCACAGGAAATGTGAAGTCCTGTTACTTAAATATGTTCTTCATTTAAAGAGTCCTTTAATCACTCAGGAAACAAAAGGAAAAAATAAAATAATTAATGAAAAACCCAACATACGTTCTGAGTAAGTACAATAATCAATTAAAAAAAAGCTCGTATAACTTTTAGGCAGCAAGTGAACATGAGTAGTGTTCGAGATAGTCTGACACACAAAAAAAAATCAAATTAAACAAAGAAAATAGAATCCTACTTGACACAGCAACCTTTAAACAATCAATGAAGTTGATCCAAGTTTGAACTCGAACAAATAATTAACCAATTTGGAGAACTTCTAAGAGTCCAAATTTAGAGACTCAATTTAGAAGTAAATTTTGAGGACACTCTCACGTAATTGATGGAAATATTAAAATAATAAATCTCTAATTATGTGAGGTCACTACCCTGACGGCCTGACTCCTCCCACACCCTTTTCTCTAAACATATTTCAAAGACAACTGTTAGAAAAATGTCAATCATATTTCAAAGACAACCGTTAAAAAAATTTCAAAGACAAATGAAATACATTTTTTAAAAAAGTTATTTTCCCAACTTTTATATTAAAACATTTATTTCTTGTATATAAAAGAGCGCATAAATCAAAACCCATATTAATTTCACCATCAAACTGGAAATATGAGATGAAAAAGGATAAAAATAAGGACCAAGTTGCTCAGAGTAAGACACGATGAATATGAAAATAACTATTGTCAACTTATAGATTCCTCAGAACTGAATATACAAAATGCTTCAGTTAGCTAAAGCCCTATTCATGTTGAGAACTGTTATAGCATATTTGCTTTTCCAGCTAAGATGAAGAGACACGCTAAGGAATTTCAGTGTGAGGGCTCTACTTCTAGTGGTAGTTAAGTCATAAACAGTATAGTTCTCCAGAAGCATGCTTTGAAAAAGTTTTCAAATATCCTTCGAAAATGCGAAAACATGAAGATTCTCATTTCAAATTGGTTACATTGGAGAGGTATTTTATTCAGATCATGGGAGTATAAAATATTACAGTAATGAACAACACATTAAGACTCGTCTTCAATCTTGCCATCGACACATATAGCTGCATGAACCAAACAAAACAAAAGAACTAACAGAGCACATAGGTAAAAGAAAAAATACCATTAAATGAGATCTATACCTCACTTTTTATCGAATAATCTCGTCATAGTTTCCGATGACAGTAGTCATACATCACTACAAAAAATGGAGATGAAATTTATCTAAAAAATACGAAAACAAAATAAAGTGGGGAATGAGGGAGTGTAACAGGAATTGCAAAACATAATGGAGCAACACACTCATAATCATACAATCAAAATGGAAAATGGAAAATGGAAAATGGAATTCAGTTGTTTACTAACTTATTTTTTAATTAAGGAGAGATATTAAGACTCTCATATAACTAAAACAACAATCACAGTTACAAAACGAAGTTGCAATGAAAATCAAGTCTATACTCACTTTCTCGTCTGTCTACGGCTCCATAACAACGCATAGGAGCTACCTGTGGCAGTATGTATGATCTAAAAAAAACCTTTAAATGTTGATGGAGCTAGTAGTTCACGGTGTTGTTGTGTGACATAAGTGCAGTGTGTTCATTTTCAACAAATAAAGGAGGTTTCCCATTTTTTCGTAGAAAAAGAAATGAAAATATAGATAGAAACTGAAGAGGAAAACTGCAAAAAATGTGCATCCAAGATCAAGATATTGCCAAAGCAGGTGTTCACTTAAATGAGCTACTTTTACTGGGTACAAATGGTCAGAGCGGTACAATCAGTTTTGACCGTAAAATGTTGTTTCTCAAATATCAAGCATGGCGCATTAAATTTATCCACTGTACCCGAAATGAATTGGCCTGGAATCAAGTTTTGCACAATTGGTTTTGTGCACAAAAGTAAGAGATACAAAACCTGTTTACCAAACATCAAATCTTTACCCGCCTCTTTTTCCTGTCGTGGTTATGCTAAGGCCATCTCCAACAAAAAACCAGAACAAAAAATAAAATAATTAGTTCAAAACAAACTAAAACCGGAAATGAAAAAGTAAACCTTGTATCCAAAATTGAAAATCAGAGACAAATCGAAAATAGAGGGAACTCAGAAATCTAAAAACTAAGTTGGTTTTCAAAATCAGTTCACAACAAATCCAAAACCGAGGAGAGACAAAAACGAAAATAGAGAGGTTCGCTGTGTTTTTTCTTCACGTCAGATCTGGAAGTTTCTTTTTGTGAACTGATTAGTAAAATCTGGGAGCTTAGATCTGGGAGTTTAGATGCGTTGTGGAAAAATTTGTAAGAAATAAATATATGGCACCCGAAATTTGAAACATTGATATCAAACGCACACTGATAATCTTGAAGTTGTGTGTGTAAATGGTGCGATGGCGGAAATTACCAAGATCTGTGAAAAAAATGCACCACCAAGAGATATTCCTAATAGCACCGAACAAAACTCACTTTAGGTGTGTTTTACACCCGATCTGAGGGATACATTTTCTTGGTGTTGCGTTTTTCCACCTATTTTTCATCATCTCTCCTAAAACATGGTGCGCTAGAGAGATGGTGGGTTGATAAAGATGAAACATAGTAAGAATAGATTTTTGGACGGATGGTTTTTGGGGTTTGTGAGTGATGGGTGGGAGGGATTGTGAAAGTGAAGAGGGAGAGAGAGAGAGAGAGAGAGAGAGAGACTATGCGAGTGAGTGGTTGGGATGTGATCAGGTCACATAAACCAATGTTGCTCAAGCCATGTGCCAGCCGACGTGGCTCAGGCAGAACATCTCTAAAAAATCTACCCCATTTTAACATATAAATTACGAATATACCGCTCATTGTGAACCCTTGGATTGTCATAAATCTTCAAAGTTGACTTGATCTCAACCCTTAAATGTGTTAACTTCTTATTGAACAGTCAAAACACCCATACTCCTTATTATATAGATATACTAGGGTATGCCCATGCCTGAAGGCACGATGATAAATTTACCCCCAATATTCGGACTTGTACTTGCAACACAACGCCACAACAAACACCCCAACAAACGACCCTCACCTAAACATAAAATTGAACCAAGGTATTGAATATACATACTTCCAAGACTAAATGAGGAAGATTGTGATTATCAATGTTGATGATGCTAAGAATCAGCACCACTAGATAAGGTGTTTCCAAGCTCAATATAGGAATAACAATGGCAGCACAGTTATATAAAGAGATAAGAGAATGAGGTGAGGATAAGAGGAATCAACACCGGAATATAAGTGGTTCAGCCATTCTGGCCTACGTCCACTGTGAGTGTGTGAGTAATATCACTGAATGAAGGCACTAATGGCCATGGATACAATTCTCTCAAGCTTTCTCTCTCTACTGTATATTTAGACAGAGTTTTAGCTAGGGTTGAATAATTAGGATCCTTTTGCAAGGTAGGGGATGAGCCCTATATATAGTACCAAGGGGGTGTAGTGTACCCCCCATTCAGGGAATGAGCATGAGTGTGATATCCTCACCAATGTGGGAGTGCCATCTGTCACTGTCAGCTGTAAGGAATGATGATGAAATATTCTCCCCATATGTGGAGAATAATCTTGTTACAACTGATTTGTGCCCATGTGTCCTTATCCAAATGTCAACAGATGCTCGGCCGCCATATTGGTGGATGACCTCGGCCTGAGAGAGGCCGAGCTATAAAGGCTTGATGTCCGTTCAATCCGAGATGTGTCATAGGGAGTCTCGGCCTGACCTCAGCCGAGACATATGCTGGGGTCGGCCCGAGCCAAGGTTGGACATATAGCATGCTGATGATTATTAATGCTTCTTGTCACCTCGGCCTACTCTCGACCGGGGTTGCTATACCCAGGTACATGAGGATGCTGTTGATGCCTGTGATGCGCGCAGTGTCCATTGGAAGAGTAGGTGGTAGTGTTGGTCTGGGCCGAGGTTGGTCTGGCCGAGGGATGATATCGGGGGCCCATGGCCTACATAGAGTCGATCAATGTCTCGGCCCTTATCTCGGCTGAGGTTGGTATCTCTGGGCCAAGGTTACACTTGGGCATATCAATCACCCCCAAGCCCTTAGTCATATGCGAGAGCAAGTGGATATGGGATTACTTCCCCTCCGAGGCCTGTCCGTCCCAAGTTAAGCACCTGCATGACATCTGTCCCAAGCTAGAGTGTGCAAATTTGGCTGGCGTGTGCTGTCAGTTGTCCCTTGGGTTTCCCAAGGCAATGATGGGCCTTGGGAAGTGTGCCCAAGTACTTAAGGGTTTAAACCCTTCCTTTCTCTTTCTTCTTCTTCATTTCGTTCCCGCGCACACTGTTCTTGCGAATTTTCTCTCTCTAAGCTCCTCCACTCAATCGTTCTTCTGCAGAGGATTTCGTCGATTTCTTTGCGAGTTTCCTTCATTTCACCCATCGATTCATTCTCCAGGTACTTCTTCCTTTCTATTTCCTTTGTTTCTGGTATTTGGTTTGTATTTTCTGACGTGTTTTTGAGTTTTCCGGTGAGTCTTTAAGTTTTTCGGCGAGCTGGGTTTGCTTCAAACTTCCAAGTTTGATCCCTAAATCCTTTTACCCTCTAAGCAAATCCTGTTTGTAGCTTAGGAAGTTATCCCAAGTTTAGGGTCGTCCTCTAATGCTCAGACCCCTATACCAGCTTCTTGAGGATTTCCCTTCTCTTAGAGAGAAGACCCTAGAAAAGATTAGGGAAATAGAGAGAGCTCAATAGGAAGCTCGTAGGTCCCAGGAGTTTCCCATTAGACCTATCTTTCCCCCACCTCTCAAGGTGGTATATCCTGATCCTCCTGAGAACTTCTATCAGACAGACGTCTCTGCCAACCCATTACCGATGTCTGAGTCTGAAGCTTCTACCTCAGACCCCATGTCAGTGGACTCCTTCCAGGAAGCTATGGATTTCACACATCGGCCTGATCAGGCCCCTGACCAGGCCGAGGTATCCAGTCGAGCTTCATCCCATAATGGGTCCAGCACCTCAGCCTCTTCTTCAGAGGTTGAAGTGCTTGAGCTGAGTGTGGCTATACCACCCATTCTTGATCCCATCCCCCTGTCGGTCGTCACAGGGGAAGAGTTCGCTCAGAGATTCCCTAGTAACCCGTCTACATCTGTTCCGGCCGACGTTGAGCTTGATGATGATGATGAAGATGCCGAAAGCGATGTTGATATCTCTGAGGCGGCCGAGTTCGAGAGCATAGTCACTGAGGTTGATCTTCTGTGCTTCAGATACTTGTACTCCATCAGTCCTTCCATCAAATTAAGGAGACCTCTGAGGAAAGAGAGGGCCTATCACGGCCGAGATGGAGAAATATGCTTGTACGAGCAGATGTTCAAGTTAGGGTTTTGCCTACCCATTCATCCTATCATCCGATCCATTCTCTCTTTTATCAACTTGGCCCCCTCACAGCTCTCTCCCAATGCCTGGAGAGTCATTATAGGGGCCATTATCTTGTGGAGGGCAGTCCACCACTCTGACCTCCCAGTTCAGGTCTTTGCTGGTTGCTATGTCCCAACCTCGGCCAAAAACCATCCGAGCTACTATTATTTCGTGGCTCGGAGGCCTGAGAAGAAGATGCTCCGGGTGACTCAGACCTCAAATCACAATTGGAAGCCCCGATATTTTTTCGCCTCAGGGCCATGGGAATTCGGCTCATCTGTTCCCTCTTCTACTTTTGGGCCGAGGATACCCCTCATATGGGGTAAGGTAACCATGTCTGCAAGGGCCGATCCTGATCTAAGTCTTCAGAATATCAAAAAGGTGAAGGCCCTGCAAGACCAAGGGGCACATGGTATGTTTGTCAAGTTCGAACATCTGCTGACCCCCCAGTATCTCTCGGGGACGAGCCTGGGTGGGAGTCCCTTTGTCGATTTTGGTAAGGATTTTTCTTTTCAAGTATAACCTCTGACCTCATTCATACCTGATCTATAACCCTTATCTTTTAACTTTTGCAGAGAGACCACCAGGTATCCCAGACGAACTGTGGGAGATGGCAGCGCCGAGTTTGGCAAGGCTTGCAAAGAAGACTGGTCTGAACGCTCCTCCTCCAGCTCCCTCAACATCCAAATCCAAGAAGAGGGCCCCTGAAGCCCATCCCTCAGAGGATCAGAGGCCGACAGTGAGGCAAAAGAAAGCCTCATATGCTGCACTTCCAATTTCTTCAGCCGACATCCTGACGGCTCGTCTAGAGCAGCTGAAGTTAACTGACAGTGTGGTCGGCAACAGCAGACAGGCCATGGACGCACTCGCCTCTGTAATGACCGAGCAGACAAGCGTTTCTATAGAGCCATGGAAACCTCCGTGATGGTTGAGTTCGGCCTTTACAGAGCCGTCCAGGTATGATTTGTTCCTTTGTCAAATTTTTATAAGTGCAACGTCTGACTTTTCTCCTGCTTAACCTCTTCATTAAATGTGCAGGGAGTGACTGCCATGTATCAGCTATCGAACTGGGCCATGAGGAAGTTGCCCCTTATCCAGAAGGGGCAAGATGCCGAGAAGGTTGAGAGTGCCCTGAATGCCGAGGTAGACCGTCTGAAGTCAGAGCTACAGACCTCTGAGAATAAGGTCAAGGGCTCGGAGAAAGATGCCTCTCTTCACGCTAAAGCCCTGAAGGCCAAAGATGATGCTCTTCAACAGAAGGTCAACGCGGCTGTCAAAGCTGCCCTTGAGGATGCCACTCCCAGAATAATTTCCAACTATAAAGGTTCAGACGAGTTCGTTGGTTTTGGCTTTGAATATCTTGAAAGAGGTATCAAGGCAACTACCAGATGGGATGAAGTCCGAGAGAAGGAGGTTGGCACTCTAAAGGCCTCTGATCTTGTGGGTCTCGACTTTGCCGACCCTTAGTTCCCACAGTCTCTTCAAGAGGTAGAAGACGAGGCTGCTGCCCCTGGTGAGACTGCTACTCTGGGAGGGACTGAGCTCGGAGGGACTGACCCTGCTGATGATGTGGCTGAGGTGACCAACGCTGATCAAGTCAACCCAGCTGAGACTGTCAATGCTCCCCCCTCAGACGTTTAACTTGTAGAAAATTTGTATTTTGTAACTTGTAATTTTAACCTGTAGCTTGTAACTGAACTTGTAATTTGTAACACCTTTGAATGATATATGATCTCTTCCTTTTTCTGAATGGAAATCTCTTCTCTTATTTTGTTGTGATATTCTTATTTATATTGTCTAATTCTGATCTCACTACTGAATTGCTATTAGGCTCTGAGGTCATCTAGGAAGGTGTCTGAGCTCAGACCTCGTCACCACCGAGTGATGTTATGAGAGTCTGAGGTCATCACCTATGATGTTAGCCTCATAATAAACTTCACCAAATTAATGATGTTAAGGGTCTGAGTTCCTCTGCTAAGGTGTCTGAGCTCAGACCTCGTCACCACCGAGTGATGTTATGAGGGTCTGAGGTCATCACCTAAGAGGTTATCCCCATAATAAGTCACCAAATTAATGATGTTAAGGGTCTGAGGTCCTCTGCTAAGGTGTCTGAGCTCAGACCTCGTCACCACCGAGTGATCTTATGAGGGTCTGAGGTCATCACCTAAGACGTTAGCCTCATAGTAAATTTCACCAAATTAATGATGTTAAGAGTCTGAGGTCATCTGTTAAGGTGTCTGAGCTCAGACCTCGTCACCACCGAGTGATGTTATGAGGGTCTGAGGTCATCACCTAAGAGGTTATCCCCATAATAAGTCACCAAATTAATGATGTTAAGAGTCTGAGGTCCTCTGCTAAGGTGTCTGAGCTCAGACCTCGTCACCACCGAGTGATGTTATGAGGGTCTGAGGTCATCACCTAAGAGGTTATCCCCATAATAAGTCACCAAATTAATGATGTTAAGAGTCTGAGGTCCTCTACTAAGGTGTCTGAGCTCAGACCGAGTGATGTTATGAAGGTCTGAGGTCATCACCTAAGAGGTTATCCCCATAAGATGGTACACTTACTTAAATTTATGATCTAAGAATGAAGCAAGAACTGATATGGAAGCTGATCTTTATTAATAACCTCTTTTCACTAAGATAGTACATTTACATAAAATTCTATGCAACATCATATGTAATATCTCTTGAGATGGTCAGCATTCCATGGGTTAGTAAAAGGTCTCCTTTTAGGTTTTCTAGCCTGTAAGTGCCCGGCACAACCTCTTCCGTTACTTTATAGGGGCCATGCCAGTTTGGGTGTAGCTTGTTTGCCTTCTGTAGGGTCTTCTTTAGCACTAGGTCTCCCACTGCAATGGGTCTTGACTTCACCCTCTGGTTGTAGAATTTCCCTGCCCTCTGCTGGTAGGCTACTTTTCTGACCTTTGCATCTTCCCTTCTTTCTTCGGTGAGATCCAGGTCTAGCCTTCTCTTCTCCTCATTGCTGTCAGGATCGTAGGTCTGAATCCGATGAGTCGGTAGTCCTAACTCCGTTGGTATGACAGCCTCTAGCCATGTGTCAGCATGAATGGGGTTTCTCCCGTTGGTGTCCTTGCCGTAGTTCTGTAGGCCCATAACACTGCGCAGACCTCTTCTGCCCATCTACCCTTCGCATCTTCTAACCTCTTCTTGATTCCATCCAAGATAGTTCTGTTAGTGACCTCGGTCTGGACATTTTCCTGAGGTCGGCTAGGAGATGAGAAGAACTGTTTAATCCCCACTCTTAGGCAATATTTTTCTAAGGATGAGTTCTTGAACTGTGTCCCATTGTCTGAGATGAGAGTGTTCGGGAGGCCATATCTGCATATGATGTTCTTCCAAATGAACTGGAAGGTCTTCTGCTCTGTAATTGTTATCATTGGTTCTGCCTCCACCCACTTTGAAAAGTAGTCAATGGAAACTATCAAGAATCTATAGTTATTGACAGCTCTTGGCAAAGGTCCTACTAGGTCAATTCCCCATACCGCAAGTGGCCATGGAGAAGAGATTGACGTCATAGGCTGATGAGGTTGATGTGGGATAGTGGTGAACCTTTGACATTTGTCGCACCTCTTCACATAGTCTGCAGCGTCCTTAGACAAGGTAGGCCACCAGTACCCCTGAGTGATGATTCTCTTGGCTAAGGATCTTCCCCCTATGTGGCTAGAGCAAGAACCCTCATGAACCTCCTGTAAGACCTGGGGTACTTCCATGGGATGCACACATCTGAGGAGAGGCAATAAAAACCCCTTTTTGTACAAGACGTCTCCTACTATTGAAAACTTGGCAGCCCTGTACCTCATCTTTCTCCTTTCCATCTTGGACTCAGGTAGCTCTCCGTCTCTTAGGTATCTGATGAGCGAGTCGATCCATGAGTCTCCAAGGTTCACATTGTGACAAGGGCTACATACCTTGCCCTCCTCGATGCTTGCTTTTCCTAAGACCTCGATTGGGATAGTTCTTCCTAAATCTGTCTTCATTGCCGAGGCCAGCCTTGCCAATGCATCAACGTGGTTGTTGCTCAGCCGAGGCACTCTCTTCAACTTTGCCTCTTCAAAATACTCCAACAACCTTCTTACCTTCTTCAAGTACTTGGCCATCCTTTCATCTTTGGCCTCGTATACCCCCAACACTTGATTAAAAACTAACCTCGAGTCGCTATGGAGTAGGAGTCGTTTTACTTGAAGAGTTGTTACCAATAAGAGACCTGCTATCATGGCCTCATACTCAGACTCGTTTTTGGAGGCCTGGAAGTTGAATCTCAAGGCGTATTCAATGTTGGCGCCATCTGGAGCCGAGAGTACTAGCCCCGCGCCGCTTCCACTTTCACAGGAAGAGCCATCAACGAAGAGGCTCCACACGTCTGTATCTGATGAGAAGACCCCTTCTCTCATAACCCCCTTCTTGAAGAGGTATCAATCCTCTTCGTTCTCTTCCACTCTGCTCCGAATTTTGCCTGGGACGACCTCTTCTCGGCCTCGGAAGATGTTTGGTGCAGTCTCTTTCGAATCTTGGGAGACACTACGGTTCGTCTCTTCGCCGTTATCTAACCCTTTCTCTGTCTCGGCCTCTTACAAACCTCTATCGGCCTCTTCCCAGGTGAACTCTGCAACAAAGTCTACGAGGGCCTGCCCCTTGATGGCTGTCCTAGTCTGGTAGGTCAGATCATATTCTCCTAGCTCGATGGCCCAGGTCATCAATCTTCCAGAATTCTCAGGCTTGTGCAGAACCTGCCTTAGTGGGGAGTCAGTGAGGACTACCATGGAGTGAGCTTGGAAGTAAGGCTTCATCTTTCTCGAGGCGTGTATCAGGGCATAAGCCAACTTCTTCATTCGGGGATAGTTCTGTTCAGACCCTTGAAGAGCCTTACTATTAAAGTACACAGGCCTCTGGATTCCATCCTCTTCCCGTATAATGGCCGTGCTAATGGCTGATTCAGAGACTGCCAGATACACAAACAACCTTTCCCCGTGATGGGCCGAGACAGCAATAAGGGAGACCCCAAGTAGGACTTGAGTTGGTTGAAGGCTTTTTCACACACTTCGTCCCACTGGAAGGCCTTTTTTAGGACTTTAAAGAATGGAAGACACTTGTCCGTTGCCCTAAAAACAAAACTGTTAAGGGCTGCCACTCTTCCCGTAAGTCTCTGAACATCCTTGATACTCCTCGGAGTCTTCATGTCGAGCAAGGCCTTGATTTTCTCAGGGTTTTCTTCAATCCCCCTCTGATTAACGATGAACCCCAGTAACTTCCCGGCTCCTACCCCGAAGACACACTTCGCTGGGTTGAGCTTCATTCTGTACGAGTCCATGACGTCAAAGGTCTTCTCAAGGTCCGCTATGTGAGTGGAGGCTTTCAGGCTCTTCGTCAGCATATCATCCACATACACCTCCATGGTCTTACCTATTTGCTCCTGGAACATCTTATTGACAAGATGTTGATATGTTGCCCCCGCATTTTTCAGACCGAAGGGCATTACCTTGTAGCAGTACGTCCTTTTGTCAGTAATGAAGGTTGTCTTCTCAGAGTCTTCAGCATCCATGAAGATTTGGTTGTAGCCTGAATAAGCGTCCATGAAGCTCATGAGCTTGTGTCCTACCGTTGCGTCCACCATTTGGTCTATCCTAGGTAAGGGATAGCTGTCTTTCGGGCAAGACCTATTCAAGTCGGTGAAATCTACACACATTCGCCACTTCCCATTGGCCTTAGGCACGATGACTGCATTTGAGAGCCACTCCGGGTAGGTGACCTCTCTTATGAACTCAGCCTCTTCCAACTTTTTTACCTCTTCCTGGATGACATCATACTTCTCCCTGGAGTACACTCTTCGCCTCTGCTTGATCGGCTGGGCATCTCTGTCTACGTTGAGCTTGTGGCTCATGACCTCAGGGTCGATACCAGGCATGTCCGTGTGACTCCATGCGAAGACACTCTGTCTCCTTCTGAGGAATTTTACCAGCTCTTCCTTGATTCTTGGTTCTACGGCCTTGACGACCTGGACGGTTTTTTCCGGCTCGTCCTCATTGAGGACGATGGATTCTACCTCTTCCGCGGCCTCACCGTTTTTCAATTTTGTTTCGTCTCTTGGGTCAAGAGTGTCAATGCTGTAAGTGGCGGTTGCTCTCTTATGGGCCTCTCTCTCTCTTCGGCCGAGTTGAAGTAACACTCCCGCGCCGTGGTCTGGTCCCCTTGCACTTCCCCTACTCCATAAGGAGTCGGGAATTTTAGCATCTGATGGACCGTAGACGGCACGGCTTCAAACTCTTTGAGGGCCACCCTTCCTACGATGAGGTTGTAGGCCGAGAAAACGTTTTCATCCATGACGAAAAAGTTTATCTTCTTAGTCAGCCTCTTAGGCCACTTATCCCCCATCCGTACATCCATTTCATACATGCCTAAGGGGTGCACCTTTTCACCACTGAAGCCTATCAATGGGTGATGGTAGGGCACCAGCCTTGCCCTGCTAAGACCCAGGCTCTTGAAACAAGGCCAGAACATCACGTCTGCTGAGCTTCCCCCGTCTATGAGGATCCTCCCTACCTCGCACCCATGCACCCTTGTTGTTATGACCAAAGGGTCATCATGGGGGGCTAAGATGCCCTTGAAGTCGAGTCTGGAGAACCCCACTACGAGGGTGTCCATGTGAACCTTCTTCCTCTTCTGCACGGCATCGGAAGATGTTAGATTCACAACCTCGGTCTTGGCCACTGATCTGGCCTCTGCTACTTGGGCCTTCCTATCGTCTACCTCAGAGCCACCCCTGCAAATCCCCCACATATGGTGCTAACACCAAAGGAGATCATACCGACCCTCTTCACTGGGGTGTTGTCATCCTTTGGCGGAAGATCCGGGTCGTCTTCATCATCTCCCTCTGAATCATCATGCCTCCTTGTCGGTACATCGCCACGGCACCTGTCATTCCTTCTCTTCTTAGGGTCTTCTCTTCCACCCTTTGGAGCTTTGCCATCCACATACTTCCTTAGCTTCCCAGATTTCAGCATCTTCTCAATCTCATCCTTCAGAGCGAAGCATCTGTCTGTGACATGGTCGTGATCCTGATGGAACTCACACCATAGGTTTTTGTTCCTCTTATGTGGCGGGGCCTTCAGTTTCTTTGGCCACCTCAGAGTCCGGTTAGTCTTAATCTCATTAAGGATGTGTTCACAGCTCACAGTCAGAGGAGTGTAATGAGAGAACTTGTCATATCCTGCTCTCTTCTTTCCCTCTTTCTTACTTTGGGACTTTCCCGTGCTACCGCGGTTCTCCTCCTCATACTTGGCTGCCATCGCCTCTTCCGCATTCATCACCTTCCCTGCGGTTGCCAGTAGCTCCGCCATAGACCTGGGGGGGTCTTTCGCCAGCTTCCAAAGTAGCTTCCCCTTCTGGAGGCCTCCTATAAGGGCGGTCATGGCTATGCTCTCTTCATAGTCTTCCACCTCGAACTTATCTTTGTTGAATCTTGCTATGTAGTCTCTTAGGCTTTCACCCTTAGCCTATTTGACATATAGCAGGTGGGTAGTCTTCTTTTGGGGTCTTACCCCAAAGCAGAAGTTGTGGATGAACTGCTCAGCTAAGCCTTTGAAGTTCTCAATCGAGTTCTTCGGAAGGGAGGTGAACCAACTATGAGCTTCCCCTGTCAAGGTCCCTGAGAAGGCCCTGCACTTCATCTCATCAGGTATCGAGTAAATGTCTGCCGCCGACTGATACATCTCGATATGGTGCATAGGGTTAGTTCTACCATCATACTTAGGAGTCACTGTAGGAGTCTTGAACTTGGCTGGGGTTGGGAACCCCACTATTCTAGCCACAAATGGGGAGCCCTCTGAGTAACCCCTCTGCAATGGGTCCCTACTTTTAATGAGGTCTCCTATCTTCTCCTCAAGGCGTTGGATAGAATCATTCCAGGGTTTTCTGTCATCAACTTGGCCGAGGTTATCCCCTGCCACCTCCCTGCGATGGACAGAGGGTTCCCCAGCCACAACACGTTGACTGTTGACCTCTTCCTGTTCCTTATCTCTTCTTCCACAAGGTCGGCCTTTGTCTGGACGACCTTGCCTAACTCCTCTCTGAGAGCCTGCTGCCCTCCTCGACCTTGATAGCCTCTGTCTTAGGTCATTTACCGGGCCCATCCTCTCGAAGGCCGACCCTCTGCTCAACCTGTCAAAGGCCGACCCTCTTCGTTGGGCCTCTTCTCTTCTTCGGCCGACACATCCTTGACTCTGCCTAAGAGGTCGTACAGTGTTATCTGACACCTCATACGGCTCCCAGTAGTCTTTCGGGGCCTCTTCAGTTTCTAGGTCATCATACTTGTCCTCTGGGCAAGGGTTTCCCTGCCTCCCCAGGTGCAAGCACCTAGGGTCAGCAACGTCCCTCCTTCGTTGGGGTGCAGGTTGGTCCTTCATGGGCGCCTGGGGTGATCCCCTGGCGTCAGGATGAGGCTGAACTGTCACCGGAGTTATCATGTCCGGTGAGACTCTAGGTGGCCTCATCATCATGGTTTGGCTGAGCTGGGCAAATTGCTCCTTCATGGCTTGTTGTGTTGCAGCTAGAGATTTCAAGGCTACTGCTACCTCCGCCATTTCGGACTGGGGAGGAGCCTGACTGGAGCTAGCCCCTCCACCTCCGGGCGGCGAAAGAGGCGGTGGTAATTCTGGTGCCATGTGTTAACAATAAAGAGCTTGAGCAGCAAGTGAGCTTAATACCTTAAAGGACCTCTTTCAATGGTGAAACCGCTCCACGCAAGGGGTGGTTCCTGGTTCACCACCAGAGTCTCCGATGAGGTTAAGCAGAAAAAGAGGAAGAGATAGCTTCTCGATTCCCACAGACGGCGCCAAAATGATGATGCTAAGAATCAGCACCACCAGATAAGGTGTTTCCAAGCTCAATATAGGAATAACAATGGCAGCATAGTTATATAAAGAGATAAGAGAATGAGGTGAGGATAAGAGGAATCAACACCGAAATATAAGTGGTTCAGCCAATCTCTCTTACGTCCACTATGAGTGTGTGAGTAATATCACTAAATGAAGGCACTAATGGCCATGGATACAATTCTCTCAAGCTTTCTCTCTCTACTGTATATTTAGACAGAGTTTTAGCTAGGGTTGAATAATTAGGATCCTTTTGCAAGGTAGGGGATGACTCCTATATATAGTACCAAGGGGGTGTAGTGTACCCCCCATGCAGACAATGAGCATGAGTGTGATATCCTCACCAATGTGGGAGTGCCATCTGTCATTGTCACCTGTAAAGAATTATGATGAAATATTCTCCCCATGTGTGGAGAATAATCTTGTTACAACTTATTTGTGCCCATGTGTCCTCATCCAAATGTCAACAGATGCTCGGCCGCCATATTGGTGGATGACCTCGGCCTGGGAGTGGCCGAGCTGTAAAGGCTTGATGTCCGTTCAATCCGAGATGTGTCATAGGGAGTCTCGGCCTGACCTCAGCCGAGACATATGCTGGGGTCGGCCCGAGCCGAGGTTGGACATATAGCATGCTGATGATTATTAATGCTTCTTGTCACCTCGGCCTACTCTCGGCCGAGGTTGTTATACCCAGGTACATGAGGATGCTGCTGATGCCTGTGATGCGCGCAGTGTCCATTGGAAGAGTAGGTGGTAGTGTCGGCCTGGGCCGAGGTTGGTCTAGCCGAGGGATGATATCGGGGGCCCATGGCCTACATAGAGTCGATCAATGTCTCGGCCCTTATCTCGGCCGAGGTTGGTATCTCTGGGCCGAGGTTACACTTGGGCATATCAAATGTGACCACTCAATTGAACAAATGCACAATTATAACCAATCAACATATAAGAAATTATAAATAAGATGTTACTTTTCTACTTCTCGGACCAATTTAAATAATTATATACAATATATCTATTTTTTAGCATGATTACATACAAAAGTTAAGATATAACCCAAAATAGGTTGAACCCAAAAAAACCAACTTGATATATGTATTCTTGAAGATTAATTCATGGGTTTAGAGATCCCAAATTGACGATGACTCTGATATATGTATTCTTGAAGACACACATGGACCTGCACACCATAATTTATCCACAGGAAATGTGAAGTCCTATTACTTAAATATGTTCTTCATTTAGAGAGTCCCTTAATCACTCTGGAAACAAAAATAAAAAATAAACTAATTAATGAAAAACCCAACATACGTTCTGAGTAAGCGGAATAATCAATTAAAAAAAAGCTTGTATAACTTTTAGGCAGCAAGTGAACATGAGTAGTGTTCGAGATAATCTGACACAAAAAAAATCATATTAAACAAAGAAAATAGAATCCTACTTGACACAGCAACCTTTAAACAATCAAAGAAGTCGGTCCAAGTTTGAACTCGATCAAATAATTAACCAATTTGGAGAACTTCTAAGAGTCCAAATTTAGAGACTCAATTTAGAAGTAAATTTTGAGGACACTCTCACGTAATTGATGGAAATATTAAAATAATAAATCTATAATTATGTGAGGTCACTACCCTGACGGCCTGACTCCTCCCACACCCTTTTCTCTAAACATATTTCAAAGACAACTGTTAGAAAAATATCAAACATATTTCAAAGACAACTGTTAAAAAAATTTCAAAGACAAAGGAAATACATTTTTTTAAAAGTTCTTTTCCCAACTTTTATATTAAAACATTTATTTCTTGTATATAAAAGAGCGCATAAATCAAAACCCATATTAATTTCACCATCAAACCGGCAATATGAGATGAAAAAGGATAAAAATAAGGACCAAGTTGCTCAGAGTAAGACACGATGAATATGAAAATAACTATTGTCAACTTATAGATTCCTCAGAACTGAATATACAAAACGCTTAACTTAGCTAAAGCCATATTCATGTTGAGAACTGTTATAGCATATTTGCTTTTCCAGCTAACATTAAGAGACACGCTAAGGAATTTCAGTGTGAGGGCTCTACCTCTAGTGGTAGTTAAGTCATAAACAATATAGTTTTCCATAAGCATGCTTTGAAAAAGTGTTCAAATATCCTTCGAAAATGCGAAAACATGAAGATTCTCATTTCAAATTGGTTACATTGGAGAGGTATTCTATTCAGATCATGGGAGTATAAAATATTACAGTAATGAACAACGCCCAAAGACTCGTCTTCAATCTTGCCATCGACACATATAGCTGCGTGAACCAAACAAAACAAAAGAATTAACATAGCACATAGGTAAAAGAAAAAATACCATTAAATGAGATCTATACCTCACTTTTTATCGAATAATCTCGTCATAGCTTCCGATGACAGTAGTCATACATCACTACAAAAAATGGAGATGAAATTTATCTAAAAAATACGAAAACAAAATAAAGTGAGGAATGAGGGAGTGCAACAGGAATTGCAAAACATAATGGAGCAACACACTCATAATCATACAATCAAAATGGAAAATGGAAAATGGAATTCAGTTGTTTACTAACTTATTTTTTAATTAAGGAGAGATATTAAGACTCTCATATAACTAAAACAACAATCACAGTTACAAAACGAAGATGCAATGAAAATCAAGTCTATACTCACTTTCTCATCTGTCTACGGCTCTATAAAAACTGCATAGGAGCTACCTGTGGCAGTATGTATGATCTAAAAAAAAAACCTTTAAATGTTGATGGAGCTAGTAGTTCACGGTGTTGTTGTGGTGACATAAGTGCAGTGTGTTCATTTTCAACAAATAAAGGAGGTTTCCCATTTTTTCGTAGAAAAAGAAATGAAAATATAGATATTAGAAACTGAAGAGGAAAACTGCAAAAAATGTGCAGCCAAGATCAAGATATTGCCAAAGCAGGTGTTCACTTAAATGATCTGGTTTTAGTGGTACAAATGGTCTGAGAGGTACAATCAGTTTTGACCGTAAGATGTTATTTCTCAACTATCAAGCATGGCGCATTAAATTTATCCACTGTACTCGAAATGAATTGGCGTGGAATCAAGTTCTGCACAACTGGTTTTGTCCACAAAAGTAAGAGATACAAAACCTGTTTACCAAACGTCAAATCTTTACCCACCTCTTTTTCCTGTCGTGGTTATGCTAAGGCCATCTCCAACTAAAAACCAAAACAAAAAATAAAACAATTAGTTCAAAACAAACTAAAACCGGAAATCAAAAAATAAACTTTGTATCCAAAATCGAAAATCAGAGACAAATCGAAAATAGAGGGAACTCAGAAATCTAAAAACTAAGTTGGTTTTCAAAATCAGTTCACAACAAATCCAAAACCGAGGAGAGACAAAAACGAAAATAGAGAGGTTCGCTGTGTTTTTTCTTCACGTCAGATCTGGAAGTTTCTTTTTGTGAACTGATTAGTAAAACCTGGGAGCTTAGATGCGTTGTGGAAAAATTTGTAAAAAATAAATATATGGCACCAGAAATTTGAGACATTGATATCAAACGCACACTGATAATCTTGAAGTTGTTTGTGTAAATGGTGCGTGGTGGAAATTAACAAGATCTGTGAAAAAAATGCACCACCAAGAGATATTCCTAATAGCACCGAACAAAACTCACTTTAGGTGTGTTTTCCACCCGATCTGAGGGATACATTTTCTTGGTGTTGCGTTTTTCCACCTATTTTTCATCATCGCTCCTAAAACATGGTGCGCTAGAGAGATGGTGGGTTGATAAAGATGAAACATAGTAAGAATAGATTTTTGGACGGATGGTTTTTGGGGTTTGTGAGTGATGGGTGGGAGGGATTGTGAAAGTGAAGAGGGAGAGAGAGAGAGAGAGAGAGAGAGAGAGAGAGACTATGCGAGTGAGTGGTTGGGATGTGATCGGGTCACATAAACCAATATTGCTCGAGCCATGTGCCAGCCGGCGTGGCTCAGGCAGAACATCTCTAAAAAATCTACCCCATTTTAACATATAAATTACGAATATACCGCTCATTGTGAACCCTTGGATTGTCATAAATATTCAAAGTTGACTTGATCTCAACCCTTAAATGTGTTAACTTCTTATTGAACAGTAAAAACACCCATACTCCTTATTATATAGATATACTAGGGTATGCCCATGCCTGAAGGCACGATGATAAATTTACCCCCAATATTCGTACTTGTACTTGCAACACAACGCCACAACAAACACCCTAACAAACGACCCTCACCTAAACATAAAATTGAACCAAGGTATTGAATATACATACTTCCAAGACTAAATGAGGAAGATTGTGATTATCAATGTGACCACTCAATTGAACAAATGCACAATTATAACCAATCAACATATAAGAAATTATAAATAAGATGTTACTTTTATACTTCTTGAACCAATTTAAATAATTATATACAATATATCTATTTTTTAGCATGATTACATACAGAAGTTAAGATATAACCCAAAATAGGTTGAACCCAAAAAAACCAACTTGATATATGTATTCTTGAAGATTAATTCATGGGTTCACAGATCCCAAATTGACGATGACTCCGATATATGTATTCTTGAAGACACACATGGACCTGCACACCAGAATTTATCCACAGGAAATGTGAAGTCCTGTTACTTAAATATGTTCTTCATTTAGAGAGTCCCTTAATCACTCAGGAAACAAAAGGAAAAAATAAACTAATTAATGAAAAACCCAACCTATGTTCTGAGTAAGCGGAATAATCAATTAAAAAAAAGATTGTATAACTTTTAGGCAGCAAGTGAACATGAGTAGTGTTCGAGATAGTCTGACACAAAAAAAAAATCATATTAAACAAAGAAAATAGAATCCTACTTGACACAACAACCTTTAAACAATCAAAGAAGTTGATCCAAGTTTGAACTCGATCAAATAATTTACCAATTAGGAGAACTTCTAAGAGTCCAAATTTAGAGACTCAATTTAGAAGTAAATTTTGAGGACACTCTCACGTAATTGATGGAAATATTAAAATAATAAATATCTAATTATGTGAGGTCAATACCCTGACGGACTGACTCCTCCCACACCCTTTTCTCTAAACATATTTCAAAGACAACTGTTAGAAAAATGTCAAACATATTTCAAACACAACTGTTAAAAACAATTCAAAGACAAATGAAATACATTTTTTTAAAAAGTTCTTTTCCCAACTTTTATATTAAAACATTTATTTCTTGTATATGAAAGAGCGCATAATTCAAAACCCATATTAATTTCACCATCAAACTGGCAATATTAGATGAAAAAGGATAAAAATAAGGACCAAGTTGCTCAGAGTAAGACACGATGAATATGAAAATAACTATTGTCAACTTATATATTCCTCAGAACTGAATATACAAAACGCTTCACTTAGCTAAAGCCATATTCATGTTGAAAACTGTTATAGCATATTTGCTTTTCCAGCTAACATGAAGAGACACGCTAAGGAATTTCAGTGTGAGGGCTCTACCTCTTGTGGTAGTTAAGTCATAAACAGTATAGTTTTCCAGAAGCATGCTTTGAAAAAGTTTTCAAATATCATTCGAAAATGCGAAAACATGAAGATTCTCATTTCAAATTGGTTACATTGGAGAGGTATTCTATTCAGATCATGGGAGTATAAAATATTACAGTAATGAACAACGCCCTAAGACTCGTCTTCAATCTTGCCATCGACACATATAGCTGCGTGAACCAAACAAAACAAAAGAACTAACAGAGCACATAGGTAAAAGAAAAAATACCATTAAATGAGATCTATACCTCACTTTTTATCGAATAATCTCGTCATAGCTTCCGATGACAGTAGTCATACATCACTACAAAGAATGGAGATGAAATTTATCTAAAAAATACGAAAACAAAATAAAGTGAGGAATGAGGGAGTGCAATAGGAATTGCAAAACATAATGGAGCAACACACTCATAATCATACAATCAAAATGGAAAATGGAAAATGGAATTCAGTTGTTTACTAAATTATTTTTTAATTAAGGAGAGATATTAAGACTCTTATATAACTAAAACAACAATCACAGTTACAAAACGAAGTTACAATGAAAATCAAGTCTATACTCACTTTCTCGTTTGTCTACGGCTCTATAACAACTGCATAGGAGCTACATGTGGCAGTATGTATGATCTAAAAAAAATCCCTTTAAATGTTGATGGAGCTAGTAGTTCACGGTGTTGTTGTGGTGACATAAGTGCAGTGTGTTCATTTTCAACAAATAAAGGAGGTTTCCCATTTTTTCGTAGAAAAAGAAATGAAAATATAGATAGAAACTGAAGAGGAAAACTGCAAAAAATGTGCAACCAAGATCAAGATATTGCCAAAGCAGGTGTTCACTTAAATGAGCTGATTTTAGTGGGTACAAATGGTCAGAGCGGTACAATCAGTTTTGACCGTAAGATGTTGTTTCTCAACTATCAAGCATGGCGCATTAAATTTATCCACTGTACTCGAAATGAATTGGCGTGGAGTCAAGTTCTGCACAATTGGTTTTGTGCACAAAAGTAAGAGATACAAAACCTGTTTACCAAACGTCAAATCTTTACCCGCCTCTTTTTCCTGTCGTGGTTATGCTAAGGCCATCTCCAACTAAAAACCAAAACAAAAAATAAAACAATTAGTTCAAAACAAACTAAAACCGGAAATCAAAAAGTAAAATTTGTATCCAAAATCGAAAATCAGAGACAAATCGAAAATAGAGGGAACTCAGAAATCTAAAAACTAAGTTGGTATTCAAAATCAGTTCACAACAAATCCAAAACCGAGGAGAGACAAAATCGAAAATAGAGAGGTTCGCTGTGTTTTTTCTTCACGTCAGATCTGGAAGTTTCTTTTTGTGAACTGATTAGTAAAATCTGGGAGCTTAGATCTGGGAGTTTAGATGCGTTTGGGAAAAATTTGTAAAAAAAAAATATATGGCACCAGAAATTTGAGACATTGATATCAAACGCACACTAATAATCTTAAAGTTGTGTGTGTAAATGGTGCGTGATGGAAATTACCAAGATCTGTGAAAAAACGCACCACCAAGAGATATTCCTAATAGCACCGAACAAAACTCACTTTAGGTGTGTTTTCCACCAGATCTGAGGGATACATTTTCTTGGTGTTGCGTTTTTCCACCTATTTTTTCATCATCGCTCCTTAAACATGGTGCGCTAGAGAGATGATGGGTTGATAAAGATGAAACATAGTAAGAAGAGATTTTTGGACGGATGGTTTTTGGGGTTTGTGACTGATGGGTGGGAGGGATTGTGAAAGTGAAGAGGGAGAGAGAGAGAGACTATGCGAGTGAGTGGTTGGGATGTGATCAGGTCACATAAACCAATGTTGCTCGAGCCATGTGCCAGGCCGGCGTGGCTCAGGCAGAACATCTCTAAAAAATCTACCCCATTTTAACATATAAATTACGAATATATCGCTCATTGTGAACCCTTGGATTGTCATAAATCTTCAAAGTTGACTTGATCTCAACCCTTAAATGTGTTAACTTCTTATTGAACAGTAAAAACACCCATACTCCTTATTATATAGATTTGTAACAGTTAAAAAATTTTTGTATTTGAGAAGGAATACTTATAAAAGCATTTATAAAACTATTTAGTTAAAGAATGTAAGAAAATGTACACATTCTATAATTAAGATAAATGTTTGTTTGTAATCATCAAAAGTAATATTATATTAAATGAGCATTAATTATAATTAAGGAAAGTTAATTAATGATTGTTTACATTTTCATTTAACATGCAACACTACCCAAACAACATGTGAATCTACCAAATGACATACCGAATATAACAAGTAATATCTAATAAACAAGCAACTAATAATAAAAAACAATAATAATAAATGTCATAAAAATATGGGGCATTTTATTCCTCCCCTTAAATGAGGAATCTCATCCTCGATATTTGATTTTTATATACTCGACTCGATGATCTCTGGATATCTCCCTCGAAAGTCGTTCTCACACTCCCATGTAAACTATATGTCACTATGATGTCCCCATTGGACACAAACCAAAGGAATGACCTTTGAGTTCAAGTTCTACTCTCTTCGGTCTAGGATACGTTGTGATCTTTCCTTGTAATTCGCATCCGACTATAGCTTAATTCCATAGAGATCAATATGCTGATGCGGCAACTTGTCCCTCAAGAACTTCCTCAGTATGGACACAAGGAAAACATCATGCAACCACTGAAGGTGATCGTATAAGGCTAAGGGCATACCACCAGCCCCACCTTATCTAAGATCATGAAAGGAAATATGGTAAAAATATTATTTTTGTTTTAAAAAGGACCTTTGATTTTAACATAAAGGGGGATTATGAATCGTTCCGCAAACTTTATTATAAGTACATGCTATTAAAGGTACTATTAAATTAATTTAGCAAAATGTAAAGATAACTCACCCAAAATTTGCTTGCAACTTGTGGTTTCATAGCCTTCAGAAACGTTAGCGAATTAATTTCACTTCAAAGACCAATCCCTCCTTTTCACGTTGTACACATGATCACCTGTACCATAAAGCAACGAAACCTTAAACCTTGTTCCAATATCTCACGCATATAGTATGCTTAACTGCACAACGACATATCTTTATTGGAATACTCTAAATAAAAAACCACCACCAACGAAGATCTTTTTTTTGACACTGGAGATGAATTCCCCTTCTACGACTGAATTTGCACCACCGAACCTGACCCATCATTTTCTCACTCTTCTTCTATCCAAACCAACCATTCCAAGGATATAAACACTAATAATTATGTAACTTTGGATGGTATTAAAAAAAATCTACAGTTACCAAAATTGTTAATGTAAATGGAGAATTTTGAGAATTGCCACCATTTAAATACCATAATTAACACACACGGTAGCCTACCAAATGAATAGTTACTACACATGTTTAGTAGCCTACCAAATGAATAGTTACCATACATGTTTATTAGCCTATTAAAGGAATAGTTACCACACATGTTTAGTAGCCTACCAAAGGAATAGTAATGGTTGGTGGCACACCATTAATCTCAACCATCCAATCTTGTTTCGATCCAACGGTCATTGTGACTCCCAAACAACTATAAATAGGTCTTGAATTCTCTCATTGTCATCATCACAAAACTCTCAAACTTGAGAGAAATTAGAGAGAAAAATAAGAGAGAGTAGTTAGGCAGAAAGACAGTGCATTATTAGCACTTGTTAGAGTGTGTAGAAGGCAGTGTTAGCCTCAACAAAAATAGTGAGTGCAAGAGTGCATACAATAGAGTGTGTAAAAGTGTTCCTACAATTTTTCTATAGTGAAAGTGGGTGTGAGCCGTGGACGTAGCCAAATTGGTGAACCACGTAAATCTCTTGTGTTGTGTGCGCATTATTATTTTTTGCATTATTATCTTGACCCATTAATTCCCAAGGTACTGGAAATATTATCGGCGGAATTTAGCAACGTCTAATTTCCCAAAAATTGGTATCAGAGCTTTTGGTTGACGAACCAAAGGCACAACAGGCATTTACAAAAAATTACTCCAATAATATTTTTTTGTTTCCATCCTATTTGTACGAGTGGGAGCAATGGCGTCAGAAAAAGAGTCCAAAATTTCCCAATTTGACGGCACAAATTTTGGATTCTGGAAAATGCAAATAGAAGACAGCTTGTACCAAAAGGATCTTTATTTACATTTAGATGACAAGACAACAGAAATGAAAGATTCAGAATGGGAGCTGCTGGACCGAAAATCTCTCGGAACCTTAAGGCTATCACTATCAAAGTCAGTAGCCTACAACATAAAAAATGAGAAGACAACTGCGTCTCTCATGGCGGCCCTCTCCAGTATGTATGAACAGCCTTTTGCAGAAAATAAAATTCATTTAATGAAGAAGTTATTTACTATGATGATGTCAGAAGGAGCGCAATTTAGAGAACATCTCAGTGAGTTCAAAGAAGTCACGGATCAGTTAGAGGCAGTGGACATGTCTTTCACTGATGAGATACGAGCATGTCTAATTCTTGGGCAGTTGCTTGATAATTGGAAAGGCACGGTTACAGCAATCATCGGATCTGGAGGAAAGACAAAATTGAAGTTTGATGATGTAGTCAGCATAATTATAACTGAAGAAACTAGAATTCGATCAAATGGTGATTCCACCTCAGCGTTAGACTTGAACGTAGAAAGTAGAAGAAGAGATTCAAACAGGAGGGGAGGGCGCAATAGATTCAGATCCAGAAATGGTAGGTCGCAATCTCAAAATCCTAGAAATTCCAACAACCAAAATCAGAACTAGAAGGTGATTGAATGTTGGAACTGCGGCAAGACCGGGCCCTACAAAAATCAGTGTAAATCCTCCAAGATAGAAAAAAGATAAGATGGAAGCAAACATCATAGCAGAAGTGATAAACGATGCACTGATATGCTCTTTGGAGAGCAAGTCGGAGTCATGGGTTCTAGACTCCGGAGCTTCCTTTCATGCGACCTCTAATAAAGAACTCTTGGTGAGTTATTCTCCAGGAAACCTTGGTAAGGTGTACCTTGGTGATGATTAGCCTTGTGACGTGGTTGTCAAGGGAGATGTACAAATCAAGTTGAACGGGTCTGTATGCGAAATCGAGTAGAAGGCCCCCGAATTTTAAAATAAAATTCTTTTATACTTCTAAAAGTAATAATTTCCTTTTATAGATGCGGAAGCGTGAGATGATGATTCAATTAAAAACAACTTAACAAATTTTAATTTCTATTCAAATTAAAATTAAACAAAGTGAAATTAAATTTAAAACACACACACTTATTTAAATTTCACTTAAACCAAATTTATCCAAGTCCTAGAAATTTGCCTAAGTCATATTTTTCAATTTTAACAAATTAGGTCAAACCAATTTTAACACATTAAATTAATGACTTGAATTAACGACACATTACCCAAATTAAATTTGCACCAAAATAAATTAAGTAGTGATTAAACCAAATTTTATCTTATCACCTAAGCATGCGTTCTAGGTGAGTATAGCAAGATCAAATAAATAATAAATCACTACGCCGCGATGTACAAGGAAAAACCCACAACAGGAAAAAACCTCGGACGATCCTAGCCTCAAATCCACTAAGTATGGTTTTACAAATACAAGACATAAAGACTTACAACACTCGACTCGATCCCTCTCAATCCCCAGCGCTTCTTCTTGTAGACACCTCCACCTAGAGAATAACCACGGAGCTCCACCGCGGTCTCTGAATCCATCGATCGGACTTTATATGGTCATCGTCACCCAAACTAGGAACCTTTCTCCAAGTGGGTAAATCAACACAAACTTCTTCTTCTTCGTGGGATTTAGAAGCAAACCTAAATGTCTATTCAAAACGGTAGAGATAAAAACCAGGGCCAAAACTCTAAGCAATGTATATATATATATATAAAGAAGACTTGGAATAAAAAATATGGGTGAAACAGAGTGTTTAAAGGAATTTTCTATGAAAAATGAACACTTAAATTTGAACTTTTTCTTAGGAAAGATGAACTCTCAAAACTCTCTCTAGGAGATGTAGGATAGTGAAAAAGTTAATTAAAAAAAGTTCATTTCTGCACTTAAGAAGTTCTGTAAAAAGATAGTGGGAAAAGAAATGGGAATCACGGGAAAAACTGCTCAAAACTGCCAAAAAACTGTTCCCGCCAAAACTCGTTCGAACGAGATTTTCGTTCGAACGAAGTCTCGTTCGAACGAGGATTCTAACGAAGTTCCAGAGTGAACTCGTTAAAAATCTCGTTAGAACATCATTTTTCGTTCAAACGAAACTTCGAACGACATTCCAGAGACCAATCTGGGAACTCGTTGGCAAACTCGTTCGAACGACATTGTTGTTCGAACGACACTTCGAATGAACTTCCAGAAAGTTGTAAAATTTTGATTTTTGCCCAGAAACTTTATATACTTTATATTAAAGTTTTAATAAAATCTTTCTGAAATTAAACAACAGTTTTAAATAATGATAGACCCAATATAAATTGTTCCAAGCTCCTATATATATATATATATATATATATATATTAAAATGCATTCATATCTTAGGAGCAATGGAACCAAGTTGATGACGTAGAAACAAGGCACATTAAACTCGAAAATTTGATGAAGCTTTATACTCTTGGCCGCTACGTCTTCAACAAACACGTCATAGTCTTGAATGGATACAATTGAACTCTATCCTATGACTCAAATGTTTTTGTCCGGAATTGAGCCAAAACTACAAAGGGCTCAATTGGAAATTTGTGTCCTTACAGATCCCCCCTTTGGCTATTCCGGGACAAAAACCAAACCAAAAAATCCTAAAGATCCGTCAAGCTCACTAGACTCAAAAACAGTCCCACCCAATACTTTACACAAGGCCCAAGGATCAAAATCTTTGCCGGTGAAAGTTGCCACTTAGAATATAATAATTCCTGCACACTTAAGCAAACACATGAAACGCATAGGAAATATCAAAATATTAAATGCAATTAAATAATTACTCCCCCGAAATTAATTCTCCCCTTTATCAACTATGATCAACTTAGGAAGATAGTGCTCTCCCCCTAAGTAAAATCTCCCCCAAACTAAGATACGATTACAATAGGATTAGATACCATTTCTCCCCTAATCATTCTCTCCCTTTTTGTTTAGGAATAGACAAAGGCTAAAGAATTAAAACCATTAACTTATCTTCCCCAATTAAAGCATATACACCCTCTAAACTAAGCAAGGGATAAATATAATGGGATAACAAGCTAAAAACATGCAATTGCGCATAAAGTGATGAGAACATTAAAGCACATGGGCAACAAAATCATAACTAATCCAACAAATAATAATGGATACCAACTAAGATACAAGAAACAGATACCAATATGATACATAAGTATTAAGCATGTGATATCAACAAAGAATGCAACAAGATGCATACCAATTATAAATTAAAACATATAAGGACTAGAAAGCAAGGCAAAGACTAAACAAAAATATCAAATATATGTATACATAATATATACCTAATAGACTCAAGTACACATATATAGATATAAACACACAAATGACACAAAATAAGATAAGCTTTTCACACTCGTATGGAAAAAATGTGTCATATGGAAACGGAAGTGTTGGGGTGTGAACTAGTAATAATTAAATTTAGACCCAATAAATTAAAACATGTGCACGGAGTTCTCAATTGATTGCAAACTTCATCACATTTGAATATAATCTCATGTGACAATGTAAGATGAACTCAATGAACAAACATACACAATGCATACAAGCCTAGCATGTTGATGATTCTACAAACCAATAGAGTCATGACATTTAAAGCTCAACTAGGATAAATGGACAATTTGCAAACTGTTGATATACCATCCAATCTCCCTCAATAAGCATAAATGTTTTTGAATGAATATATCAATTAAACATAGGCCTTGACAATTATTTTTCTTTTTAATGTCATATTTTCTTTTTAGGCCTTTGGACCACGTATTTCTTTTAGGTCCAAAAAAATGGTGGCTTACTATTCGCAAAGGATAATAAATCCTTTCGGAGCCCTTTCCCGTGCACATTTATATTTATCATTTTTTATATCTCACACAAATCTCACGTGTAAGGGATTTTGACATGCACTAGTCCTCCTAGGTCACAAATATGTAGATGACAAGATTGGTAGGAGAACACCTCACAAAGCTCAAATATACATATGAAGTTAAAATTTCAAGTGATCTCGTGCATGTGTGAAAAGAGGCATATAAAAATAGAATCCATTATATCAACACAAAATCCAACTACTCCATGTAAGCATGGTAAAGAACATAATAAGGATTGACAATCTAAACCAAAAGTTCTAGCCATATGGGAGCGAAAAAGATGGGATTCTAACACAAGTGTATGCCACATAAAGTCTGTCAAGCTAAAATACACACAAAATAAAAATCTTTTTGAGTTTTTGAATTTTTTTAAACTAAAAATAAAAATATATACTCAAAAGACAAACAAAAAATCATTTGTATTTTTCATTAAGCCTAAATTACTAAACAAGTAAAACACAAATGATAAACAAAAATCTTTTTATATTTTTCATTTAATGCACACAAAAATGAAAGAATAAAATACAAAAGATAAACAAGTCATAATTTCTAGCATGAGATATAAAATAAAGCAATGGCTAGAAAATGACTAAACATGCATACACCTAACAATGATATATAATATGAAGCACAAAAAGCTAGAGTATGCAAATAAAACTAACACATTCAACCTTTAGATTTTGCAAGGGAGGAAGCATGTGAAAGTAAATGAGAATCAAATACCCTATCTTGTAAAGCTACCAAGTCAGATCCCCTAACAAACTAATGAAGAGTGACTATCTCGGGGTGTAGGAATCTTGGCTACCTTGGTTGCCTTACATTAGGATTTTCTAGGACCTCGTTTAAGATCAAAACAAAATTTCCTAAGATGACCTTTTCGACCACAATGTGAACACTTAAAGTTACGGCGAAAAGATTTTCCTAAGGAGTGATCTCTAAAGGCTTTCCTAGGCGATTCTCCTAAAACATTGGTTTTGGATTTTTGAGTTGATTCATTACAAGTATCGAAGCCTAAACCACAAGTGTCATTTTTAATTTGGACCGTTCCTAATATTTTATCTAATTTTTTCGAATGACACTCCAAATCAAATTTGACTTTACTAGAGTCTTTTAATTTATTTTTTAATTCTAGAATGTTAGACTCTAATAACACATTTCTCTCTTCAAATTCGATAAGCTCATTTTTCAAGGATTCCATTAAACCTCTAAGGCTATCTCTCTCGCCTTCTATATATTATATCTTCTCTCGAAGAGATCTCACTCGTGTCCTAAGGTCTTTCACTAACGCACTCTCATCAACGACCTTGACACGCTCTTTTAAACAAGCTTCTAACTTCAAATTAGCTCTTTTTAATTTAATAGATTCTTCATAAAGTTCTTGAAAAGTATTTTGAAGTTCACTCACATCAACCTCTTCTTCATTTTCACTCTCTCTTTCTTCTTCACTCTCACTACCATAAAAAATAAGGGAATCATAAACTATGACCTTGGAAGTGTCATGTGATTAATTTTCATCTATAGACGAGTTCTCACTATCACTCACATGACTAGCCATAAAAGCCACAAAGTTGGGCTTAGTAGGGGAATCAGGCCCCTCTTCATAATCACCATCACTAAGGGTTGCATTAAAAGAAATTGGTTTCTTACCCTCTCTCTTTATTTTAGTGGGGCACTCAAATGCCCTATGTCAATACCCTTCACAACCAAAACATTTTTTTGACTCGTCCCTATTTACATTTTAATTAGAAGTTTTAGGGATCTTCTCGGCTTTTTCATGCCTAGATTTTTCAAATTTCTTAAAATCATTTTTAAATTTATCTTTGTTAAATTTAACAAATTTTTGAAATTTCCTAGCAAACATAGCCATATCCTCCGAGTCACTATCACTTTCACTCTCCACTATTTGTTTTTTGTCTTTTGGGGCTTTCAAAACAACGTCGTTTTCTATTTTCTTTTCAGTTTTAGAGGCAAACATGTCCAGTTCATAGGTTTGTAAATCACCTACGAGCTCTTCTAATTTCGTAGAGACTAAAGTTGGTAAAGAATTTAAAACGGTCACTTTTGGAATAAATCTATCGGGTAGGAACCTTAAAATTTTCTTTACTACTCGGTTGTCGGGTATTTTTTCTCCCAAGTTAAAAGATGAATTAACAATATCAGAAAGTCGAGCATAAAATTCATCAAAATTTTCTTTATCGTTCATTTTGATGGTTTCAAATTGAATGGTGAGGTTTTGGAGTTTCGAAGCCTTAACGACACTTGTACCTTCATGAGTGAGTTGTAAAATATCCCACGCTTCTTTAGTGGTCTCACACGTCATAATGCGTCAGAATTCATCCGGTGTGACAATGCTAAACAAGGCGATTAAACCTCAGGAATTAAAAATTGAAAGTTTAAACTCATTCTCACTCCATCTACCGACCGGTTTGGGAACACGTTCATTATCTACTAAATGAGTTGGTGGAGACCACCCGTTAACTACAGATAACCAAACCCTCTCGTCGATAGTGTCAATTTTATTCGCGCTATCCAGTACGCGTAGTTAGAACCATCGAAAATAGGAAATTTTGAGAATGGGAAAATTTTCATTTTAGCCAAAAAAAAATTTAAAGGATCTTAACGAAGCAATTTATCATTTTTAGCTCTGATACCAATTTGAAAGCGAGTAGAAGTCCCCCTAATTTTATAACAAAATTATTTTATACTTCTAAAAGTAATAATTTCCTTTTTAGATGCAGAAGCGTAAGAGGATGGTTCAAATAAAACAAATTAACAAAATTTTAATTTCTATTCAAATTAAAATTAAACAAAGTGAAATTAAATTTAAAACACACACATCCAAGTCCTAGAAATTTGCCCAAGTCATATTTTTCAATTTTAACAAATTAGGCCAAACCAATTTTAACACATTAAATTAATGACTTGAATTAACTACACATTACCTAAATTAAATTTTCACCAAAATAAATTAAGTCGTGATTAAACCAAATTTTATCTTGTTACCTAAGATAGGTGAGTACATGTCACATATCGCCCAATTAAATATAGGGTGATCAGTCCTCTACCAATTCAAAACAGGATATTCAGTTGGTTCATTCTTAGCATCACTGTTTAAAAACTTTTTAACATATTAATCACCTAATATAAAATTAAGCTAGGTGTCAAAACATTTCCAATTTATTATAACCAAGAAACTTCCATTTCTTTTCGTCTTGAAATATAAACCATTTAACTCCATAACAATCCAAGAATGAATTATAAACCATCAACATACACAGGAATATAATAAGTACTATACAAGAATCAAATACTGAACTAAATAAGACTGGATCAACTCCCAGTTCAAAACCCAAACCATAAACTAACTGAATACAATATCTCCGCTGAAGAACTAGAAGTGGGTGACATATGCCCTCAACAAGAAGTCTAGATGAAACTGAATGGAAAGAATAGATGCGTCTACTGCAAGGACCTACAACTTCCACAACAGCTGCAGCACGTCAAGCAATCCAAATCTCTAAATCTGATACTCTTGTGGCTGAGCACCTGATAATATATATATATATATATATATATATATATATATATATATATATATATATATATATATATATATATATATAGCAAAAGAGAGATGAAATACAAGAAACGGGTCAGAGCCCGATGTGTAAAAATGGTTTGAATGCACGACATAAATTTGTGAAAATTTACACTTGAGCAGAAAGACATGCCATCAGAGAGTGAAAATGTAAAACAACCGCAAAACGGTCCCTTAAGAAGGAAAAACACCTCATAAGGGACTAATTTAACTCGTAGAAACCAACCACGTAGTCACCTGACTCCCGGTTTGAGTGTACAACATAAATTTACAAAAAGTTAGACTTAAGCATAAAAATGTCCCATCTAAGGGTGAAAATATAAAACAACCACAAAACGGTCCCTTAAGAGGCACGGACACCTCGCACGGGACCAATGTAACTTGTTGGAACCGATCGCGTAGTCACGGCGCTCATGGTTTGAGTGTAAGACATAAATTTGTAAAAAGTTAGACTTAAGAATAAAATCATGTTATCAACGGGTGAAAACGTAAAACAACCACAAAATGGTCCCGTACGAGTCATCAACACCTCGCATGAGACCAGTGTAACTCGTAGGAACCGAACGCATAGTCACAATGCTCCCGATTTGTGTGTATGACGTAAATTTACAAAAAGTTGAGTTAAGCATAAAAACATGCCATCAAAGGGTGAAAACATAAAACAACCACAAAATGGTCTCGTAAGAGGCATGAACACCTCGCACGGGACCAATGTAACTCATAAGAACCGATCGCGTAGTTACGGCGCTCACAGTTTGAGTGTACGACATAAATTTGCAAAAAGTTAGACTTAAGCATAAAAATATGTCAACAAAGGGTGAAAACGTAAAATAACAAAAAAAATGATCCCGTACGAGTCACGAACACTTCGCATGCAACCAATGTAACTCGTTGGAACCGACCGCGTAGTCACAGGGTTGCCAGTTTGAGTGTACGACATAAATTTGCAAAAAGTTACACTTAAGCATAAAAACATGCCATCAAAGGGTGAAAACAGAAAACAACCACAAAACAGTCCCGTAAGAGGCACGAACACCTCGCACGGGGCCAATGTAACTCGTAGGAATTGGTTGCGTAGTCATGTGACTTTCAGTTTGAGTGTACGACGTAAATTTGTAAAAAGTTAGACTTAAGAATGCAATCATGCCATCAAAGGGTGAAAATGAAAAACGTACAAAAAACGGTTCCGTATGAGGAACGAACACTGTGACACCCCACTTAATATAATAATGGATGGCCAGCCCTATACTATATTTAATCAGGAATCTCAGATGGCTCATTCTCAGCATCAACAGACAGTACTAAAATAAATAAGGCTAACTACCCAAAACTACAAAAGCGGATGCCAAAATTAAATAAAATAGACAATGGATATTAACCCAACAATATACAACTACAAACAAGGGTAAAACATACACAAATGCCATGATAAACGAGTGCTATACATTAAAATAAAAAGAGTACATAAAAGGGAAGATACCCGAATAAGCTGTCAGGTCACAGACAATATAAGAACCATAAGGAAGAAATATAAACATCTACATATAACTCTTGGGTATAAACCCGATACACAAAATGAATCTTATCTATATTTTCAAAGGAATAGAAAGTGACTACAATCTAAATCCCGCAACAGTCCGTAACTGCTACGGCTCCCAAGACTCTGGATAGAAAAGCATCCGGTATCCATGCGGAGGGACACCTGTAGTACAATATATACATACATAGCCAAAGAGAGAATAAACGGGTCAGAGCCCGAGGTGTAAAAATATTTAGCAAGTGTGTTAAGAGTGCATAATAAATAAAAAAACAATATTTCATAATTAAAGTGGAGTCGCACTCTCGTGAAACCCCAAACTCACCTCTCATCTACGACGCGCACCTAATCACGTCCTGGAACCTTAATTAAGCTACCCAACACATTTAAGGACAACCTACCTCACTGTACGCATGGCCTATACTCGCATGACCCTCCATATTAACATATCCCAAAAATCCATTCCCCTCTAACCCCACATAAATATATATACACATATATATATATGCCTTACTAGGCTTCATTGATTCCAATTATTAACTTAAACCAGTTATAAGTCTTAGTACGTCACACATTAACATTAGGCTTCAATATAAAAGCTTATTCTCTAAACAACATACATTCTAGCCCTAAAGGCATAACTTCTCTCCACTCCAAACATTGCACTACGTTTCGTGCGTGGGGAGTCTCGTAAAGAGAAATCCAAACAAGGAACCCCCCGATACACTACTTCTTGACAATGTTGATCGTAGGGATCCGTTATGTCCACACAAATCCTACTACTGCAACTACCTAATCATAGTACTACATATAAGAACATAATTAGAATCTCAATTTAAATCCTTGGGTTCGATATAACCGCAATTGTCTCTCTGTACGATCTTTTGACCTTGATAAACTAGTACACCGAAATCAACCAAGATGTACATCCTAGAAAATTCATATCACCTTCACCTATACGATATATATATATATATATATATATATATAAAAGCAATCATTCATTCCTGTAACCAGGTATACATAACACACATAATGTACACTTTGCAATACACATAGCATAAACGGTTATGGGATATAAAAATACTACACTATGCTATCATCTTCCAGGAATTACTCACATTCTCCCGGGGTCACCAACCATCGGACTATTATCACACCTCCATGGTGACAAAATCAATCCTAACGTATGGAAAGCGGTCATAGTTCCTAACCGTAAAGTGAGAACGACTCATACCCAAGACTTCTCACCCCTAAAATAAAATCACACAAATAAAAATGGAGGACTATGACCAGGGGACTATCCACATCCTTATCCTCAAGCCAGGGGCTCACCCTTATCGCGCAACTTCCCATGATAGCATGTGTCGGGTATGATTCACACCATAAGTATATATATCATTCACATTATATATATATACTTCTGTATGATCACATCATATAATCAAACCTTCACACACGGTATAAATATCCACGCAATAAGTACACACATATATACATATATATACATATATATACAAATATGCATACCATCTCTCGTTCGTATCTATGAAAATTTATAAACTCGGCTATAAGTGTACATAATCCTCATTATACTAGCCGTCGTTCCAAGCGTATTTAACTTAATTTGTGATATAAATACGATCCCTCACCCGAAGTATATTCATCCATTACCCCGATGATATGAATAGTCTTCCAATATATATCCAACATTAAGGTTATTTACCCAAAGTTTAATGTATGTCACAATCACTATACATCCCATCTATATCTGAAAGCACATCGATATATGTAATAATAATCCCGACTATAGGTATACACATATCTAATAGTCTGCAAACCTTAAGCTTCATCCTAAATTTATTCCATGATCCCACCAAATATGGGAATCTCCATTGTCAATCACCCATAGACATATAGTAACTCTCCCGACTACCATTTCGATACAACCTATTCTCGTCGATAGCACAATCCCATTGTTCTCAACTCCTCCCACGGTTCAATTGCTCCTATGAACCCTTAATATTACCACATTCACGATTTATTCATTGAGTTTATCATCACTAAGGATATGCGACTTCCCCCAATTCTCGATCCCCAATCATACCCAAATAGAATCCTATCGCTATAAGGATTTGACACAAATATCGGCCTACAATTTCACGCCATACCCTCACCACTCTCCCAAAGAGTCCTAAACCTTAAATCATATCTAAACTCACTTATGATCTCTAAATAGAACTTCAATCCCTAATGAGGTTTCCCACTACCTTGATATACAACTTCAATACATCTGTATATTCCCAAACTACCTCGATACACAACTTCAATGCATACAAATGTATGTTTCCCCAAACTACTTCGATAAGCCCCCGTGATTATAACATGTGATAGACCCTCAAATAAACTCCAAAACGTAACTCTCGCATCATATAAATAAGTTCCAAATCGAGAAACCCAATCGAAATGGAATAAAACTCCTATACGTTCGTGTGTATGTTTCCAAAGTGATTCGATATGACTCCACCATCATAACATATGAGACACCCCTTATAAATCTCCAAAACATATCTCTTGCATCATATAGGAGGGTTCCTTATCGATAAACCCAATAAAAAGGGGTAGAACTCATTCTAGAAAAACTCCACAAAACAGCCTTGTTTCCGAATCGATTCGACCCCAGCGAATCGATTCGGCCCAACTAGACCTGTAAGTCTATTACATACCGAGTCGATTTGCAAGGGGCGAATCGATTCATCCCTAAAGACCTGATGCTTCTGCAACATGGCGAATCGATTCTGCCTGTTCAGTAAGCCACGAAATCGGGTTAGTTTCTCCAAAACCTAAATTTCCCAAAATCCAATTTATACCACTACCAGCCATAAATCTCTAATCCAATCAAGTTCACAACACCAAAACCCATCCTATATCTAATCTCATCAAGTTATACTCCTTGAACTCATGTGTAAACACCAAATGCAAGATTTAAACCACAAAAATCTAAGTTTTTGTATATAACCTAAAATTCAATTCTTTTGCCCACAAATTATGAAATAAGATACACAAATGAATTATTTAGCAAGATTAAACACTCGCCTCAGAATTGTAGAGGTTGAATCATCTTATAGATCGCGTACGGGCCGGAAATCTCCAAGTTTCCTCCTCTCTCTCTTCCTTTCCTTTTCTTTTCCTCTTTATTTCTCTTTCTCTCAAATGAGATGGGCTGATTTCGTAAGCCTCTTAAACCTTTAAAACATAAGTCCCAGTTTTAAATGACAATACACACTTTAAATGACTCGCTTACTCCAATTCGAGTCAAACTAATGTAAATTTGTAAAAAGACAGGCTTAATCATAAAAAACATGCCATCAAAGGGTGAAAATGTGAAACAACCACAAAATGGTCTCGTAACAGTCATGAACACCTCGCACAGGGACCAATGTAACTTGTAGGTATCGACCGCGTAGTCCCGATGCTCCCAGTTTTAGTGTACAAGATAAATTTGTAAAAGTTAGCCTTACGCATAAAAATGTGCCATCAATGGGTGAAAATGTAAAACATCCGTAAAACGGTCCCGTAAGAGTCACGAACACCTTGCACGTGACTAATGTAACTCCTAGGAATCGACCACGTAGTCATGGGGCTCCCCGTTTGAGTGTACGACATAAATTTACAAAATTTACTCTTGAGCAGAAAAACATGCCATCAGAGGGTGAAAGCGTAAAATAACCACAAAATGGTCCATTAAGAGGCACGAACACCTCATATGGGACTAATTTACCTCGTAGGAAACAATCGTGTAGTCACGCGACTCCCGATTTGAGTGTACGGCGTAAATTAGAAAAAATTTAGACTTAAGCATAAAAACGTCCCACCAAAGGGTGAAAACGTAAAAGAGCCACAAGACGGTCCCTTAAGAGGCACGAACACCTCGAACGAGATCAATGTAACTCGTAGGAACCGACCGCGTAGTCATGTGACTCCCAGTCTGACTGTACAACTTAAATTTGCAAAAAGATAGACTTAAGCATAAAAATATGCCTTCAAAGGGTGAAAATGTAAAACAACCACATAACGGTCCCGAAAGAGTCACGAACACCTCACGCGAGACCAATGTAACTCATAGGGACCAACTGTGTATTCTCGCTGCACCCGGTTTGAGTGTACGACCTAAATTGCAAAAAGTTAGACTTAAGCATAAAAAAATGCCATTAAAGGGTAAAAACGTAAAACAACAACAAAACGGCTCCGTAAGAGTCGCGAACACCTCTCACGGGACTAATGTAACTCGTCGGAACGGACCGCGTAGCATGGGGCTCCCGATTTGAGTGTACAAGATAAATTTGCAAAAAATTATACAAGAGCAGAAAAACATGCCATTAGAGGGTGAAAACGTAAAACAACCACAAAACGGTCCCTTAAGAGGCACGGACACCTCGTACGGGAGTAAGTTAACTCGTAGGAACCAACCGCGTAGTCACGTGACTCCCAATTTGAGAGTACGACGTAACTTTACAAAAAGTTAGACTTAAGCAAAAAAATGTCCCATCAAAGGGTGGAAACATAAAACAACCATAAAACGGTCCCTTAGTGGCACGAACACCTCGCACGGGTTCAATGTAACTTGTAGGAATCGACCACGTAGTCATGTGACTCCCGATTTTAGTGTACGACTTAAATTTTGCAAAAAGACAGACTTAAGCATAAAAACATGCCTTCAAAGTGTGAAAGCGTAAAACAACCACATAACGGTCCCGAAAAAGTCACGAACACCTCACACGGGACCAATGTAACTCGTAGGAACCAACCGTGTAGTCTCGTTGCACCCGGTTTGAGTGTACAACCTAAATTTGTAAAATGTTATACTTAAGCATAAAAATATGCCATTAATGGGTGAAAACGTAAAAAAACAATAAAGTGGTCCCTTAAGAGGCACGAACACCTTACACGGGATCCTATAACTTGTAGGAACCGACCGCGTAGTCATGTGACTCCCGGTTTAAGTGTACGAATTAAATTTGCAAAAAGATAGACTTAAGCATAAAAACATGCCTTTAAAAGGTGAAAACGTACACCTCGCATGGGACCAATGTAACTCATAGGACCCGACAGCGTAGTCACGATGCTCTCGATTCAAGTGTACGACATAATTTGCAAAAAGTTAGACTTGAGCATAAAAACATGCCATCAAAGGGTGAAAATGTAAAACAGCCACGAAACGGTCCTATAAGAGGCACGAACACCTCTTACGGGACCAATGTAACTCATTGGAACTGACCGCGTAGTCACGGGTCTCCTGGTTTAAGTGTACGACGTAAATTTGTAAAAAATTGAGTTAAGCATAAAAATATGTCATCAAAGGGTGAAAACGTAAAGTAACCACGAAACGGTCCTGTACGAGGCACGAACACCTCGCACGGGACCATTGTAACTTGTAGGAATTGAATGCGTAGTCACGTGACTCTCGATTTGAGTGTACGAGGTAAATTTGTAAAAATATAGACTTAAGCATAAAAATATACCATCAAAGGGTGAAAATGTTAAAAAGCCACAAAGTGGTCTTGTAAAAGTCACGAACAGCTCGTACGGGAGCAATGTAACTCATAGGAACCGACCGCGTAGTCACGGCTCTCCCGATTTAGTGTACAACATAAATTTGCGACTTAAGCATAAAAATATTGCATCAAAGGGTGAAAAGGTAAAATAGCCACAAAATGATCCCGTAAGAGTCACGAACACCTCGCACGGGATTAATGTAACTCATAAGAATCGACTTCATAGTTACGGGGCTCCCAGTTTGAGTGTACGACATCAATTTTTAGAAATTTACACTTGAGGAGAAAAACATGCCAGCAGGGGGTGAAAACGTAAAACAACCACAAAATAGTTCCTTAAGAGGCAGGGACACCTCGTACGGGACTAATTTAACTCGTAGGAACCTTCCGCATAGTCACGTGACTCTCGGTTTGAGTGTACGATGTAAATTTGCAAAAAGTAAGACGTAAGCATAAAAACATCCCATTTAAGGGTGAAAACGTAAAATAGCTACAAAATGGTCCCTTAAGAGGCACGAACACCTCGTACGGGATCAATGTAACTCGTAGGAATCGACCACTAGTCACGTGACTCCCGGTTGGAGTGTACGACTTAAATTTGCAAAAAGATAGACATAAACATAAAAACTTAACTTCAAACGGTGAAAACGTAAAACAATCATATAACGGTTCCGAAAGAGTCACGAACACCACACACACGACCAATGTAACTTGTAGGAACCAACCACGTAGTCTCATTGCACCCGGTTTGAGTGAACGACCTAAATTTGCAAAAAGTTAGACTTAAGCATAAAAACATGTCATTAAAGGGTGAAAACATAAAACGAAGACAAAACGGTTCTGTAAGAGTAACAAACACCTCGCACGGGACTAATGTAACTCGTAGGAACCGACCGCATAGTCACGACGCTTCGGATTTGTGTGTACGACGTAAATTTTCAAAAAGTTGAATGTTAGCATAAAAACGTGCCATTAGAGGGTGAAAACATAAAATAGCCACAAAACGGTCCCATAAGAGGCACGAATACCTCGCACAGGACCAATGTAACTCGTAGGAACTGACCGCATAGTCACGAGTCTCCTGGTTTGAGTGTACAACGTAAATTTGTAAAAAGTTGAGTTAAGCATAAAAATATGCCATCAAAGGGTGAAAACGTAAAACAACCAAAAAATGGTTCCATAAGAGGCACGAACACCTTACACGGGACCAATGTAACTCGTAGGAATTGACTGCGTAGTCATGGGATTCTCGGTTTGAGTGTACGACGTAAATTGGCCAAAAGATAGACTTAAGTATAAAAACATGCCATCAAAGGGTGAAAATGTGAAATAGCCATAAACTGATCTCGTAAGAGTCACGAACACCTTGCACGGGAGCAATGTAACTCCTAGGAACCGATCGCGTAGTCACGGCGCTCCCGGTTTGAGTGTACAACATAAATTCACAAAAGTTAGACTTAAGCCTAAAAACGTGCCATCAAAGGGTGAAAACTTAAAACAGCCACAAAACGGTCTCGTAAGAGTCACGGACACCTCGCCCGGGACTAATGTAACTCGTAGGAATCGACCGTGTAGTCATGTGGCTCCCGATTTAAGTGTACGGCATATATTTGAAAAAAATTACACTTGAGCAGAAAAACATGCCATCAGAAGGTGAAAACGTAAAACAACCATAAAACGGTCCCTTCAAAGGCACGAACACCTCATATGGGACTAATTTAACTCGTAGGAACCTACCGCTTAGTCACGTGAATTCGGGTTGAGTGTATGACATAAATTTGTAAAAAGTTATAATTAAGCATAAAAACGTCCCATCTAAGGGTGAAAATGTAAAACAAACACAAAACGGTCCCTTAAGAGGCACAAACACCTCGCACGGGATCAACGTAACTCGTAGGAACCGACCGCGTAGTCATGTGACTCCCGGTTTGAGTGTACGACTTAAATATGAAAAAAGTTTGACTTAAGCATAAAAATATGCCTTCAAAGGGTGAAATTATAAAACAGCCACATAACGGCCCCGAATGAGTCACGAACACCTCACACGGGACCAAGGTAACTTGTAGGAACCAACCGCGTAGTCTCGTTGCACCAGGTTTGAGTGTATGGCCTATATTTATAAAATGTTAGACTTAAGCATAAAAACATGCCATTAAAGGGTTAAAACGTAAAATAGCCACAAAACAACCCCGTAAGAGGCATGAGCACCTCGCACGGGACCAATGTAACTCGTAGGAACCGACCGCGTAGTCACGACGCTCCCGGTTTGTGTGTATGACGTATATTTTCAAAAAATTAGACTTGAACATAAAAACCCGCCATCAGAGGGTGAAAATGTAAAACCCCCACAAAATGGTCCCGTAAGAGGCACGAACACATTGCACGAGACCAATGTAACTCATAGGAACCGACCACGTAGTCACGACGCTCCCGGTTCGAGTGTAGGATATAAATTTGCAAACGATTAGACTTCATCATAAAAACATCCCATCAGAGCATGAATATCCTAAAACAGCCAAAAAAGGTCCCATACGGGACTAATGTAACTCGTAGGAACCTATCGCATAGTCACGTAACTCTCGGTTTGAGTGTACGACGTAAATTTGCAAAAAGTTAGAATTAAGCATAAAAATACCCCATCAAATGGGTGAAAATATAAAAAACCCACAAAACGGTCACTCAAGAGGCACAGACTCCTCACATGGGATCAATGTAACTCGTAGGAACTGATCGCGTAGTCATGTGACTCCCGGTTTGAGTGTATGACGTAAATTTGCAAAGAGATAGACTTGAGCATAAAAACAAGCCTTTAAAGGGTGAAAACATAAAAAGGCCACATAACGATCCCAGAAGAGTCACGGATACCTCACAAGGGGCCAATGTAACTCGTAGAAATCAACCGCGTAGTCTCGCTGCACCCGATTTGAGTGTACGACCTAAATTTGCAAAAAGTTAGACATAAGCATAAAAACATGCCATTAAAGGATAAAAACATAAAACAACCACAAAAAGGTTCCGTTAGAGGCACATACACCTCGCACGGGACCAATGTAACTCGTAGGAACCGACCGCGTAGTCATGGGGTTCCCGATTTGAGTGTACGACGTAAATTTATAAAAAGTTAGAGTTAAGCTTAAAAATATGACATCAAAGGGTGAAAACATTAAACATCCACAAAATGGTCTCTTAAGAGTCAAGAACACCTCGCACGGGAGCAATGTAACTCGTAGGAATCGATCGCGTAGTCAAGGGCTCCCGGTTTGAGTGTACGACATAAATTTGCAAAAATTTACACTGGAGCAAAAAAACATGCCATCACAGGGTGAAAACGTAAAACAACCAGAAAATGGTTCCTTAAGAGGCACGAACACCTCGTACGGGACTAATTTAACTCGTAGGAATCTATCGCGTAGTCACGTGACTCCCGGTTTGAGTGTACGACGTAAATTTGCAAAAAGTTAGACTTAAGCATAAAAACATCTCATCAAAGAGTGAAAACGTAAATAGCCACAAAACGACCCCTTAAGAGGCACGAACACCTCTTACGGTATCAGTGTAATTCGTAGGAACTGAGCGCGTAGTCACGTGACTCCCAGTTTGACTGTACGACTTAAATTTGTAAAAAGATAGACTTAAGAATAAAAACTTGCCTTGAAAGGGTGAAAAAGTAAAACATCTACATAACGGTCCCGAAAGAGTCACGGACACCTCACACGGGACCAATGTAAGTCATAGGATCCAACCGCGTAGTCTCGCTGCACCCGGTTTGAGTGTACGACCTAAATTGGCAAAAAGTTAGACTTAAGCTTAAAAACATGCCATAAAATGGTGAAAACATAAAACAGCAACAAAACGGTCCCGTAAGAGTCACGAACACCTCGCACGGGATTAATGTAACTCGTAGGAACCGACCGCATTGTCACGGGGCTCCCAGTTTGAGTGTACAACATAAATTTGCAAAAATTTACACTTGAGTAGAAAAACATGCCATCAGAGGGTAAAAACGTATTACAACCACAAAACGGTCCCTTAAGAAGCACAAACACCTCATACGAGACTAATTTAAATCGTAGGAACCAACCGCGTATTCACCTGACTCCCGATTTGAGTGTACGCCATAAATTTACAAAAAGTTAGACTTAATCATAAAAATGTCCCGTCCAAGGATGAAAACATAAAACAGCCACAAAACGGTCCCTTAAGAGGCACGAACACCTCGCACGAGACCAATGTAACTCGTAGAAAACGACCGCGTAGTCACAACGCTCACGGTTTGAGTGTAAGAGATAAATTTATAAAAAGTTAGACTTAATCATAAGAACATGCCATTAAAGGGTGAAAACGTAAAACAACCATAAAATGGTCTCGTGTGAGTCACGAACACCTCGCACGGGACCAATGTAACTCGCGGGAACCGATCGCGTAGTCACAATGCTCCCAATTTGAGTGTGCAACGTAAATTTGCAAAAAGTTAAGTTAAGCATAAAAACATGCCATCAAAAGGTGAAAACGTAAAACAAACACAAAACGATCCCGTAAGAGGCACGGACACCTCGCATGGGACCAATGTAACTCGCAGGAGCTGATCGCGTAGTTACGGCGCCCACGGTTTGAGTGTACGACATAAATTTGCAAAAAGTTAGACTTAAGCATAAAACATGTTATCAAAGGGTGAAAACGAAAAACAACTACAAAACGGTCCCGTACGAGTCACGAACACCTCGCATGGGATAAATGTAAGTCGTTGGAACCAACCGCGAAGTCACGGGGTTCCCAGTTTGAGTGTACGACGTAAATTTGCAAAAAGTTAAACTTAAGCATAAAAGCATGCCATCAAAGGGTGAAAATAGAAAACAACCACAAAACAGTCCAGTAAGAGGCTCGAACACCTCGCACGGGGCCAATGTAACTCGTAGGAATTGACTGCGTAGTCACGTGACTTCTAGTTTGAGTGTACATCGTAAATTTGCAAAAAGTTAGACTTTAGAAAAAAATCATGCCATCAATGGATGAAAACGTAAAACGTACACAAAACGGTTCCATACGGGAAACGAACAACTCGCACGGGACTAATGTAACTTGTAGGAGCCGACTGTGTAGTCATGACGCTCCTGATTTGAGTATACGACGTAAATTTTTAAAAAGTTAGACTTAACTTAAAAACATGCCATCAAGGGGTGAAAACGTAAAATAGCCACAAAACGGTCCCGTAAGAGGCACGCACACTTCGCACAGGGAAAATGTTACTCGTAGGAACTGATCTCATAGTCACGGGTCTCCTGGTTTGAGTGTACGACATAAATTTGCAAAAAGTTTATTTAAGAATAAAAACATGCCATCAAAGGGTGAAAACGTGAAAAACAACAAAACGGTCCCGTAAGAGGCACGAACACCTCGTACGGGACCATTGTAACTCATAAGAATTGACTGCGTAGCCACGTGCCTCTCAGTTTGAGTGTACGATGTAAATCTGAAAAAAAAATAGACTTAAGCATAAAAACATGCCATCAAAGGGTGAAAACGTGAAACAACCACAAAATGGTCTCGTAACAGTCACGAACACATCACACGGGACCAATGCAACTTGTAAGAACCGATTGCGTAGTCAGGAAGCTCCCAGTTTGAGTGTACAACATAAATTTGCAAAAGTTAGCCTTAAGCATAAAAATGTGCCATCAATGGGTGAAAATGTAAAACATACATAAAACGGTCCCGTAAGAGTCACAAACACCTTGCACGTGACTAATGCAACTCCTAGGAATCGACCACGTAGTCATGGGGCTCCCCGTTTGAGTGTACGACATAAATTTACAAAATTTACTCTTGAGCAGAAAAACATGCCATCAGAGGGTGAAAATATAAAACAATCACAAAATGGCCCATTAAGAGGCACGGACACCTCATACAAGACTAATATAACTCATAGGAACCAACCACATAGTCACGTGAGTTTCGGTTTGAGTGTACGACATAAATTTGCAAAAAGTTAGACTTAAGCATAAAAACATCCCATCAAAGGGTGAAAATGTAAAACAGCCACAAAACGGTCTCTTAAGAGCCACGAACACCTCGCACGGGATCAATGTAACTCGTAGGAAACGATTGCGTTGTCATGTGACTCCCAATTTGAGTGTACGACTTAAATTTACAAAAAGATAGACTTAAGCATAAAACATGCCTTCAAAGGGTAAAAATGTTAAACAACCACATAACGGTCCCAAAAGAGTCACGAACACCTCACACGGGACCAATGTAACTCGTATGAACGAACTGCGTAGTCTCGCTCTACCCGATTTGAGTGTACGACCTAAATTACAAAAAGTTAGACTTAAGCATAAAAACATGCCATTAAAGGGCGAAAACATAAAACAACAACAAAACGGTTTCGTAAGAGTCGCGAATAGCTCTCACGGGACTAATGTAACTCGTCAAAACTGACCGCGTAGTCATGGGGCTCCTGGTTTGAGTGTATGACATAAATTTTCAAAAAATTACACAAGAGCAGAAAAACATACCATCAGAGGGTGAAAACGTAAAACAACCACAAAACGGTCCCTTAAGAGGCACGGACACCTCATACGGGACTAATTTAACTCGTAGGAACCAACCTCACGTGACTCCCAATTTGAGTGTACAACGTAAATTTGCAAAAAGTTAAACTTAAGAATAAAAATGTCCCATCAAAGGATGGGGATGTAAAACAGCCACAAAACATTCCCTTAAGAGGCACGAACACCTCGCACGGGATTAATGTAACTTGTAGGAACCAACCGCGTAGTAATGTGACTCCCGATTTTAATGTACGACTTAAACTTGCAAAACGATAGACTTATGCATAAAAACATGCCTTCAAAGGGTGAAAACGTAAATAAACCACATAACGGTCTTGAAAGAGTCACGAACACCTCACACGGGACCAATGTAACTCGTAGGAAAAAACCGCGTAGTCTCGCTGCACCCGATTTCCGTGTACGACCTAAATTTACAAAAAAGTTATACTTAAGCATAAAAATATGCAATTAAAGGGTGAAAACGTAAAATAGCAACAAAACGATCCCTTAAGAAGCACGAATACCTCGCACGGGATCCTATAACTCGTAAGAACCGACCGCGTAGTCATGTGACTCCCGGTTTGAGTGTACTACTTAAATTTGTAAAAAGATAGACTTAAGAATAAAAATATGCCTTCAAAGGGTGAAAACGTACACCTCACATGGGACCAATGTAACTCGTAGGAACCGATCACGTAGTCACGATGCTCTCGATTCGAGTGTACGATGTAATTTACAAAAAGTTAGACTTGAGCATAAAAACATGCCATCAAAGGGTAAAAACGTAAAATAGCCACAAAACGGTCCCGTAAGAGGCACGAACATCTTGCACAGGACCAATGTAACTCGTAGGAACTAACCGCGTAGTCACGAGTCTCCTGGTTTGAGTGGATGACGTAAATTTGTAAAAAGTTGAGTTAAGCATAAAAACATGCCATCAAATGGTGAAAACATAAAGCAACCACGAAACTGTCCTGTACGAGACACGGACACCTCGCACGGGACCATTGTAACTCGTTGGAATTGACTGCGTAGTAACGTGACTCTCGATTTGAGTGTACGAGGTAAATTTGCAAAATATAGACTTAAGCATAAAAACATATCATCAAAGGGTGAAAATGTCAAACAACCACAAAATGGTCTCGTTAGAGTCAAGAACACCTATTACGGGAGGAATGTAGCTCGTAGGAACCGACCGCGTAGTCACGGCGCTCCCGATTTTAGTGTACAACATAAATTTATGACTTAAGCATAAAAACATTGCATCAAAGGGTGAAAAGGTAAAATAGCCACAAAACGATCCCGTAAGAGTCACAAAAATTTCGCACGGGACTAATGTAACTCATAGGAATCGACTGCATAGTTACGGGGCTCCCAGTTAGAGTGTATGACATAAATTTGTAAAAATTTACACTTGGGGAGAAAACAAGCCATCGGAGTGTGAAAACGTAAAACAACTGCAAAACGGTTCCTTAAGAGGCAGGAAAACCTTGTACGGGACTAATTTAACTCGTAGGAACCTATCGCGTAGTCACGTGACTCTCCATTTGAGTGTACGACGTAAATTTGTAAAAAGTAAGACTTAAGCATAAAAACGTCCCATCAAAGGGTGAAAACGTAAAATAGCCACACAACGGTCCCTTAAGAGAAACGAACACCACGTACGGGATCAATGTAACTCGTAGGAACCAACCGCCGGTTTGAGTGTACGACTAAAATTTGCAAAAATATTGAATTAAGCATAAAAACTTGTCTTCAAAGGGAGAAAACGTAAAACAACCACACAACGGTCCTGAAAGACTCACGAACACCTCACACGGGACCAATGTAAGTCGTAGGAACCAGCCGCGTAGTCTCGCTGCACCCGGTTTGAGTGTACGACCTAAATTTGCAAAAATTTAGACTTAAGCATAAAAACATGCCATGAAAGGGTGAAAACATAAAATGAACACAAAACGGTTCCGTAAGAGTAACGAACACCTCGTACGGGACTAATGTAACTCGTAGGAGCCGATCGCGTAGTCACGACACTCCTAATTTGAGTCTACGACATAAATTTTCAAAAGGTTGGACTTGAGCATAAAAACATGCCATTAGAGGGTGAAAACGTACAATAGGCACAAAATGGTCCCCTAAGAGGCACGGACAACTCGCACGGGACCAATGTAACTCGTAGGAACTGACCGCGTAGTCACGGGTATCCAGGTTTGAGTTAACGACGTAAATTTGTAAAAAGTTGAGTTAAGCATAAAAACATGCCATTAAAGGGTGAAAACGTAAAACAACCACAAAACGGTCCCATAAGAGGCACGAACACCTCGCATGTGACCAATGTAACTCGTAGCAATTGATTGCATAGTCACGTGACTCTCAGTTTAAGTGTACGACGAGAATTTGCAAAAAGATAGACTTAAGCATAAAAACATGCCATCAAAGGCTCAAAACGTGAAACAACTGCAAAATGGTCTCGTAAGAGTCACGAACACCTCGTATGGGAGCAATGTAACCCGTAGGAACCGACCGCATAGTCACGGCGCTCCCTGTTTGAGTGTACAACCTAAATTCACAAAAGTTAGACTTAAGCATAAAAACGTGCAATCAAAGGGTGGAAACTTAAAACAGCCATAAAACAGTCCCGTAAGAGTCACGAACACCTCGCACGGGACTAATGTAACTCGTAGGAATCGATCGTGTAGTCATGGGGCTCTCGATTTAAGTGTACGACATATATTTGCAAAAAATTACACTTGAGGAGAAAAACATGCCATCAAAGGGTGAAAATGTAAAACAACCATAAAACGGTCCCCTAAGAGGCACGAACACCTCATATAGGACTAATATAACTCGTAGGAACCTACCGTGTAGTTACCTGAATCCCGATTTGAGTGTACGACATAAATTTGTAAAAAGTTAGACTTAAGAATAAAAACGTCCCATCAATGGTCGAAAACTTAAAACAGCCACAAAACGGTCCCTTAAGAGGCACGAACACCTCGTACGGGATCAATGTAACTCGTAGGAACCGACCTTGTAGTCATGTGACTCCAGGTTTGAGTGTACGACTTAAATTTGCAAAAAGATTGAAATAAGCATAAAAACGTGCCTTCAAAGGGTGAAAATGTAAAACAGCCACATAACGGTCCCGAAAGAGTCACGAACACGTCACACATGATGAATGTAACTCGTAAAAACCAATCACGTAGTCTCGCTGCACCCTGTTCGAGTGTACGGCCTAAATTTGTAAAAAGTTAGACTTAAGCATAAAAACATGCCATTAAAGGATGAAAATGTAAAACAACCACAAAACGGGCCCGTTAGAGGTACGAACACCTCGCACGAGACCAATGTAACTCGTAGGAACCGACCACGTAGTCACGGGATTCTCGATTTCAGTGTACAATGTAAATCTGCAAAAAGTTAGAGTTAAGCGTAAAAACATGCCATCAAAGGGTGAAAATGTTAAACAACCACAAAATAGTCTCGTATGAGTCACGAACACCTCGCACGGGAGCAATGTAACTCGTTGGAACCGACCGCGTAGTCACGGTGCTCGCGATTTGAGTGTACAACATAAATTAGCAAAAGTTAGACTTAAGCATAACAACGTGCCATCAAAGGGTGAAAACATAAAACAACCGCAAAACAGTCCCGTACGAGTCACGAACACCTCGTACGAGACTAATGTAACTCGTAGGAATCGACCGCGTAGTCACGGGGCTCCCGATTTGAGTGTACGACATATATTTGTAAAAAAATACACTTAAGCAGAAAAACATGCCATGAGAGGGTGAAAACGTAAAACAACCATAAAACAGTCCCTTAAGAGGCACGAACACCTCATACGGGACTAATTTAACTCGTAGGAACCTAAAGCGTAGTCACCTGAATCCCGATTTGAGTGTACGACGTAAATTTGTAAAAAGTTAGAGTTAAGCATAAAAACATCCCATCAATGGTCGAAAATGTAAAGCAGTAACAAACGGTCCCTTAAGAGGCACGAACACCTCGTGCGAGATCAATGTAACTCGTAGGAACTGACCGCGTAGTCATGTGACTCCCGATTTGAGTGTACGACTTAAATTTGAAAAAAGTTAAACTTAAGCGTAAAAACGTGCCTCCAAAGGGTGAAAATATAAAACAACCACATAACGATCCCAAAAGAGTCACGGACACCTCACATGGGACCAATGTAACTTGTAGGAACCAACCGCGTAGTCTCGCTGCACCCGGTTTGAGTGTACGACCTATATTTGCAAAAAGTTAGACTTAAGCATAAAAACATGCCATTAAAGGGTGAAAACGTAAAATAGCCACAAAACGGCCCCGTAAGAGGAATGAACACGTTGCACTAGGCCAATGTAACTCGTAGGAACCGACCGTATAGTCACGATGATCCCGGTTTTAATGTACGATGTATCTTTACAAAAAGTTAGACTTGAGCATAAAAACCTGCCATCAGAGGGTGAAAACGTAAAATACCCCCAAAATGGTCATGTAAGAGGCACGAATTCATCGCACGGGACCAATGTAACTCGTAGGAACCGACCGCGTAGTCACGATGCTCCGGGTTCTAGTGTACGACGTAAGTTTACAAAAGGTTAGACTTGAGAATAGAAACATGCCATCAGAGGGTGAAAAGTGTAAAACAACCTCAAAAAGGTCCCGTACGGGACTAATGTAACTTCTAGGAACCTGCCGCGTAGTCACGTGACTCTCTGTTTGAGTGTACGACGTAAATTTGTAAAAAGCTAAACTTAAGCATAAAGACGTCCCATCAAAGGGTGAAAATGTAAAATAACCATAAAACGGTCCCTCAAGAGGCACGAACACCTCCCATGGGATCAATATAACTCGTAGGAACCGACCGCGTAGTCATGTGACTCCCGATTTGAGTGTACAACGTAAATTTTCAAAAAGATAGACTTGAGCATAAAAACATGCCTTCAAAGGGTGAAAACGTAAAATAGACACATAACGGTCCTGAAAGATTCACGAATACCTCAGACATGACCAATGTAACTCATAGAAACCAACCGTGTAGTCTCGCTGCACCCGGTTTGAGTGTACGACCTATTTTTTAAAAAAGGTAGACTTAAGTATAAAAACATGCCATTAAAGGATGAAAACGTAAAACAACCACAAAACGGTCCCATAAGAGGCATGAACACCTCGTACGGGACCAATATAACTCGTAGGAACCGACTGCATAGTCACGGGGTTCCCGATTTGAGTGAATGACGTAAATTGGCAAAAAATTAGAGTAAAGCATAAAAACATGCCATCAAAGGGTAAAAATATAAAATAGCCACAAAACGGTCCCGTAAGAGGCACCAACACCTCGCACGGCACCAATGTAACTCATAAGAACCGATCGCGTAGTCACGGCACTTACGATTTGAGTGTACGACATAAATTTGTAAAAAGTTAGATTTAAGTATAAAAACAAGCCATCAAAGGGTGAAAACGTAAAATAACCATGAAACGGTCCCTTAAGAGTCACGAACACCTCGCATAGGGCCAATGTAACTCATAGGAACCGACTGCGTACTCACGGAGTTTCCAGTTTTAGTGTATGACATAAATTTGCAAAAAGTTAGACTTAAGCATAAAAACATGCCATCAAGGGGTGAAAACGTAAAACAACCACAAAACGGCCCCGTATGAGGCACGAACACCTCGCACGGGACCAATGTAAATCGTAGGAACCGATTGCGTAGTCACGACGCTCCCAGTTTGAGTGTACGACATAAATTTGTAAAAATTTACACTTGAGCAGAAAAATATGCCGTCAGAGGGTGAAAACGTAAAACAACCACAAAATGGTCCCTTAAGAGGCACGGACACTTCGTACGGCACTAATTTAACTCGTAGGAACCTACGACGTAGTCACGTGACTCCCAGTTTGAGTGTATGACGTAAATTTGTAAAAAGTTAAACTTAAGCATAAAAACGTCCCATCAAAGGGTGAAAACGTAAAATAGTCACAAAACGGTCCCTTAAGAGGCACGAACACCTCGGGACCAATGTAAATCGTAGGAACCGATCGCATAGTCACGACGCTCACGGTTTAAGTGTTCGACATAAATTTGTGAAAATTTACACTTGAGTAGGAAAGTATGCCATTAGAGGGTGAAAATATAAAACAACCAAAAAACGGTCCCTTAAGAGGCACGAACACCTCATACGGCACTAATTTAAGTCGTAGGAACCTACCGCGTAGTCACGTGACTCCCGGTTTGAGTGTACGATATAAATTTGCAAAAAGTTAGACTTAAGCATAAAAACGTCCCATTAAAGGGTGAAAACATAAAATAACCACAAAACGGTCCCTTAAGAGGCATGAACACCTCGAAAGGGATCAATGTAACTTGTAGGAACCGATCGCGTAGTCATGTGACTCTTGGTTTGAGTGTACGACTTAAATTTGCAAAAAGTTAGACTTAAGCATAAAAAAATGCCTTTAAAGGGTGAAAAAGTAAAACAACCACATAACGGTCCCGAAAGAGTCATGAACACCTCACACGGGACCAATGTAACTTGTAGGAATCAACCGCATAGTCTCGCTGCACCCGGTTTGAGTGTAAGAACTATATTTGTAAAAAGTTAGACTTAAGTGTAAAACCATGCCATTAAAGGGTGAAAACGTAAAACAACCAAAAAATGGCCCCGTAAGAGGCACGAACACCTCGCACGGAACCATTATAACTCGTAGGAACCGACCGCGTAGTCACGATGCTCCCGGTTTGAGTGTTCGACGTATATTTGTAAAAAGTTAGACTTGATCATAAAAACATACCATTAGAGGGTGAAAATGTAAAACACCCACAAAATGGTCCTATAAGAGGCACGAACACATCGTACGGGATCAATGTAACTTGTAGGAACCGACTGCGTAGTCACGAAGCTCCGAGTTCGAGTGTACGACATAACTTTGTAAAAGGCTAGACTTGAGCATAAAAACATGCCATTAGAGGGTGAAAAGCGTAAAACAACCTCAAAACAGTCCCGTACGGGACTAAAGTAACTCGTAGCAAACTACCGTATAGTCACGTGACTCTCGGTTTGAGTGTACGACGTAAATTTACAAAAAGATAGACTTAAGCATAAAAACTTCCAATCAAAGGGTGAAAACAAAAACAACCACATAACGGTTCCTCAAGAGGCACGAACACCTCACATGGGATCAATGTAACTCAGAAGAACCGACCGCTTAGTCATGTGATTCCCGGTTTAAGTGTACGACTTAAATTTGCAAAAAGATAGACTTGAGCATGAAAACATGCCTTCAATGGGTGAAAACATAAAATAACCACATAACGGTTCCGAAAGAGTCACGAATACCTCACACGGGACCAATGTAACTCGTAGAAACCAACCGCGTAGTCTCGCTGCACCCGGTTTGAGCGTACGAACTAAATTTTGAAAAAGTTAGACTTAAGCATAAAAACATGCCATTAAATGATGAAAACGTAAAACAACCACAAAATGGTCTCGTAAGAGGCCCGAACACCTCGTACGGGACCAATGTAACTCATAGGAACCGAACGCGTAGTCACGGAGTTTCTGATTAGAGTGAACGACGTAAATTTGTAAAAAGATAAAGTTAATCATAAAAACGTGCCATCAAAGGGTGAAAATGTAAAATAGCCACAAAACGGTCCCGTAAGATGAACGAACACCTCGCATGGAGCCAATGTAACTCGTAAGAACCGACCGCGTAATCACGGCGCTTACAGTTTGAATGTACGACATAAATTTGCAAAATGTTGGACTTAAGCATAAAAACATGCCATCAAAGGGTGAAAACGTAAAACAACCACGAAACGGTTTCGTAAGAGTCACGAGCATCTCGTATGGGACCAATGTAACTCGTAGGAATCGATCGCGTAGTCACGGGGTTCCCAATTTTAGTGTACGACGTAAATTTGCAAAAAGTTAGACTTAAGCAAAAAAACATGCCATCAAGGGGTGAAAATATAAAACAGGCACAAAACGGTCCCGTGAGACGCATGAACACCTCACTCCGGACCAATGTAAATCGTAGGAACCGATCGCGTAGTCACGACGCTCACGGTTTGAGTGTACGACATAAATTTGTAAAAATTTACACTTGAGCAGAAAAATATGCCATCAGAGGGTGAAAATGTAAAACAACCACAAAACGATCCCTTAAGAGGCACGGACACCTCGCACGGGACCAATGTAACTCGTAGGAACCGACCGCGTAGTGACGACGCTCACAATTTGAGTGTACGACATAAATTTGCAAAACGTTAGACTTAAGCATAAAAACATGCCATAAAAGGGTGAAAACGTAAAACAACCACAAAACGATCCCGTAAGAGTCACGAACACCTCGCATGGGACCAATGTAACTTGTAGGAACCGATCGCGTAGTCATGACGCTCCTGATTTGAGTGTACGACGTAAATTTTCAAAAAGTTATACTTAACATAAAAAATATGCCATCAAAGGGTGAAAACGTAAAACAACCACTAAACGGTCCCGTAAGAGGCACGAACACCTCTCACGGGGCCAATGTAACTCGTAGGAACTGACCGCGTAGTCACGGGGTTCCCGATTTGAGTGTACGATGTAAATTTGCAAAGATTTAGAGTTAAGCAAAAAAACATGCCATCAAAGGGTGAAAACATAAAACAACCACAAAACGGTCTCGTAAGAGGTACGAACACCTCGCACGAGACCAATGTAACTCGTAGGAACTGACCGCATAGTCACGAGGGTCACAGTTTGAGTGTACGACATAAATTTATAAAAAGTTAGACTCAAGCATAAAAACATGCCATCAAAGGGTGAAAACGTAAAACAACCATAAAACAGTCCCGTAACAGTCATGACCACCTCCCACGGGACCAATGTAACTCGTAGGAACCGACCGCGTAGTCACGGGATTCCCAATTTTAGTGTACGACGTAAATTTGTAAAAAGTTACTCTTAAGCATAAAAGCATGCCATCAAAGGTTGATAACGTAAAACAATCACAAAATGGTCCCGTAAGAGGCACGAACACCTTGCACGGGCCTAATGTAAATCGTAGGAACCGACCACATAGTCACGGCGCTCACTGTTTGAGTGTTCGACATAAATTTGTAAAAATTTACACTTGAGCTGAAAAACATGCCATGAGAGGCTGAAAACATAAAATAACCACAAAACGGTCCCTTAAGAGGCACGTAAACCTCTTTTGGGACTAATTTAACTCGTAGGAACCTACCGCGTAGTCACGTGACTCCCGGTTTGAGTGTATGACGTATATTTGTAAAAAGTTAGACTTAAGCATAAAAACTTCCCATCAAAGGGAGAAAATGTAAAACATCCACAAAACGGCCCCTTAAGAGGCATGAACACCTCGCACGGGATCAATGTAACTTGTAGGAACCGACTGCGTAGTCATATGACTCCCGGTTTGACTGTACGACTTAAATTTACAAAAAGATAGACTTAAGCATAAAAACATGCCTTCAAGGGGTGAAAATGTAAAACAACCACATAACGGTCCCGAAAGAGTCACGAACACCTCACATGGGACTAATGTAAATCGTAAGAACTAACCGCATAGTCTCCTGCACCCGGTTAGAGTGTATGAGCTAAATTTGCAAAAAGTTAGACTTAAGCATAAAAACATGCCATTAAAGGATGAAAACGTAGAACGAGCACAAAATGATTCCATAAGAGGCACGAACTCCTTGCACGGGACCAATGTAACTCGTAGGAATCGATCGGTAGTCACGACGCTCCCAATTTGAGTGTACGGAGTAAATTTTGAAAAAGTTAAGCATGAAAACATGCCATCAAAGGGTGAAAACGTAAAACAGCCAGAAAATGGTCCCGTAAGAGACACGAACACCTCGCACGGGACCAATGTAACTCGTAGGAACCGACCACGTAGTCACGATGCTCACGGTTTGAGTGTACAACATAAATTTACAAAAAAGTTAGACTTAAGCATAAATTGTTATTTCTCTAATAAAACACAACAATCAATGCTTTATATTATAAATTGTTATTATCTTTTGATGTCGGATTTATAATAATTTATTTTGTATTTTTTGTAGAATGAAATTGGATTTGCAACACATGGAAAAGTCAATGGATACGGAGGAGCCAGGTATGTAGCTACTCAGATTCTATGGTTGTGCGGGTTCGTATATACTATTTTTAGATGTTAAATCGGTGGAAGGGATTTTTGGTGGTTTAGCTGTGGTTTTTGTTGTTGTTGGGTTTATTTTAATGTTAAAACATGTTGGATTTCATGAATAAACTAAGGAAACTCTGCCGAAATTTTCTGAAACTAAATAGAGTTTTAAATTGATTAAGTCAAACATACATGCATTTGATGTTATACAAACCCATGTAGTAATTTATTTTTGTATCTTATGCAAGTTGATTATGGATTTTGCTTGGACTTATTATATTCGTGGTGACTTGGAGCTGCGTTTTTTTATAGTGTAGGAGAGTCATATTATCGTCGTCATTTTAGTTTACATGGATTTTTTAACATCTTTTGATATGTTAATGTATTAGGCTAGATCATGTTTACATCTTTTGATGTTTTAGGATTAATTATGTTCTTATTTGGGAGGCATTTATTTTGTCCCTTTATACTTGGATTGCGATGAAATATTATTTTGTAATTCATATTTATGAGATTTTATTGAAAATTGTGGAACTTTGTATTACTTATGGTTGTATGAAAAATGTGCAATGTGATTTTGGATTATAAGGTTGCACATTTTATGTAGTGTGGAGTTTTGATGAAAAAAGTGTTGGTTTAAAAGTGCTTCCAATCATAAAAAAAAATATTAGGTAATAAAAACATATAGTACTTTTGGCAACACAATTTTTTGTCGCCAAAAGTTACTATCTATATCTATCACTTTTGATATGGCAGCAAATGTTTTGTTGCCAAAAGATAACTTTTGACAACACAAGAGTTATGTGTCCAAATGTATAACAATTGGCAACACAACTCTTGTGTTGCCAAAAGCTATACCTTTGGCAACACAACTCTTTTGTTGCCAAAAGCTATACCTTTGGCGACACAAACAAGAGCGTGTTGCCAAAGGTCTAGCTTTTGACAACACAATTGCTGTGTTGCCAAAGGTATAGCCTTTTGACAACACAAGACCTGTGTTGTCAAAGGTATAGCCTTTTGGCAACACATCTCTTATGTGGCCAAAAGGTATAGTTTTTGGCAACACAACTATTTTTGTTGTTGTTGAGTGACTTTGGCAATTCAAATAATATTTTTTATTATAAATTTGACAAATTATAAAATACTTTTGTCAACACAATTGCGTGTTGCCAAAAGTATACCTTCAGCAACACAAGCCTGCTATGTTTCCAAAGGATTTCCTAGACAAACAATAGGAAACAAGCTGACAACATAGAAAAATATATTGCCAATACTTTTTAGCAACATATTTCTAATTTTAGCAACATAATTTATATGTTGCTAATGGTGCAAATTCTTTTAGTGAATATTCCAGATAGTAGTGTGGCAAAGCAGACAAATGAGAGACCTCAACAAGAGGAATCCATATCGCAGAACAATCATCAATAGACTGATGAACCACAGTCTCCATCTCCATTTCCATCTCCTGTACTAAGAAGATCTTCCCGACCTCATGTACCTAATAGAAAGTACATAAACTATTTATTGCTTAAGAATGCCGGAGAATCTGAATGCTATGATGAAGCATGTCAGGTGGAGAATGCTAGCAAGTGGGAGCTTACAATGAATGATGAGATGAAGTCCCTTATCTCTAACAAGACATGGGAGCTGGCTGAATTACCCGTGGGAAAGAAGGCTCTACACAACAAATGGGTGTATCGAGTCAAGGAGGAACATTAAGGTTATAAGAGATACAAGGCGAGGCTCGTAGTCAAAGGTTTCCAGGAAAAGAAAGGATTCGACTACACTGACATATTTTCACAGGTTGTGAAACTGACTACCATTCGGTCAGCTTTGAGCATCGTTACAGCAGAAGACGTACATCTTGAGCAGTTAGATGTGAAAATTGCTTTCCTCCATGGTGACCTTGAGGAGGAGATATATATGCAGCAACCAGAGGGTTTCTCGGAGCATGGAAAAGAGAAACTCGTGTGTAAATTGAAGACGAGCTTGTATGGTTTGAAATAAGCTCCAAGGCAGTGGTATAAGAAGTTTGATGGATTTATGCATAAAAATGGCTATTATAGGTGCAACGTTGATTATTGTTGCTACTTTAAGAGATTTGATTCCAGCTACATTATTTTGCTACTTTATGTTGATGACATGTTAGTGGCCGGTTCAGACATGGGCGAAATAAAGAAGTTAAAGAAGCAGTTGTCGAGCGAGTTTGACATGAAGGATTTGGGTGAAACGAAGAAAATTCTTGGGATGAGAATCAACATAGACAAGTCTAAAGGTACTTTAGAGTTATCTCAGACACAGTACATTGGGTGTGTTATGAAAAGGTTTAACATGGGTGATGCTAAGGCAGTTAGCACACCATTGGCTAGCCACTTTTGGCTATCCAAGGAACAGTCACCCAAGACGGAGGAAGAGAGGATCTTTATAACTAAGGTTCCATATGCCTCAGCCATTGGAAGTCTCATGTATGCTATGGTTTGCACAAGATCAGATATGGCTCATGCAGTGGGAGCTGTGAGCAGGTTCATGACCAATCCCGAAAAGCAACACTGGGAAGCATTTAAATGGATACTAAGGTATCTACGAGGAACCACTGACAGATGCTTGTGTTTCAGAAGAGGTGAGTTGAGACTACAAGGTTTTGTAGACTCAGATTTTGCTGGTGAGGTAGACAACAAGAGGAGTACTACCGATTATGTATTCACGGTCGGAACTACAGTAGTAAGTTGGATTTCACATATACAAAAAATTATAGCGTTATCCACCACAGAGGCAGAGTACGTAGTAGTAACCGAGGCCAACAAATAGATGATTTGGTTACAGGGATTGTTAGTAGAATTGGGTTTCAAACAGGAAAAGAATGTTCTGCACAGTGACAGTCAGAGTGCAATACATCTGGCAAAGAATTCAGCATTTCATTTGAGGACGAAGCACATCGGACTTCGTTATCACTTCATCAGATCTCTATTAGAAGATGGGGTGTTGACACTTGAGAATATCCAAGGGAGCAAGAATCCAACTGACATGTTAACAAAGGCAGTTACTACATAAAAACTGAAGTTGTGCTCAGCTTCAGTGAGTCTTCAAAGATAGAAGACAGGAAAATCTCACACCCAGCTCACTGATAGATATGATGGTTGAGTTGCAGTTCAAAAGTCTCCAAGTGGGAGATTGTTAATGCAAATGGAGAATTTTGAGAACTGCCATAATTTAAATACCATAATTAACCCACATGGTAGCCTACCAAATGAATATTTACTACACATGTTTAGTAGCTTACCAAATGAATAGTTACTACACATGTTGAGTAGCCTACCAAAGGAATCGTTACCACACATGTTTAGTAGCCTACCAAAGGAATAGTAATGGTTGGTGGCACACCATTAATCTCAACCATCCAATCTTGTTTTGATCCAACGATTATCGTGACTCCCAAACCAATTGGTCTTGAATTCTCTCATTGTCATCATCCCAAAACTCTCAAGCTTGAGAGCAATGAGAGAGAAAAAGAAGAGAGAGTAGTTAGGGAGAAAGACACGGTATTATTAGCACTTATCAGAGTGTGTAGAAGACAGTGTTAGCCTCCATAAAAACAGTGAGTGCAAGAGTGCATACAAGAGAGTGTGTAAAAGTGCTCCTATAATTTTTCTATAGTGAAAGTGAGTGTGAGCCGTGAACGTAGCCAAATTGGTGAACCACATAAATCTCTTGTGTTGTATGTGCATTATTATTTTTTGCATTATTTTCTTGACCCATTTATTCCCAAGGTCTTGGAAATATTATCGGCAGAATTTAGCAACGTCTAATTTCCCAACAAGAATAACTTTTATCAAGGCTACTGGGTTTCAAATAAATTTACTTGTTAAATTCTTTGTGTTTCCATGGTTAATATATTTTTCATACATGCTATTGATTGATCCATTTGGAGCTATGGGGCGTTGTAGAGAACATTTGGAGTTCAAGTTAGTTACAACATGTGGAATAATATGGAACAGTGTCTCGTCATTTATATATAAATGTTTAAAACAACACAAGTTGATATGGAAGGCAGTTTTCATCTTTTTATGCCTATGTATCATAATGGGTAGTTTATTGGTAGTGGCAATTGTATTGAGTGGTTTTATGATGAGATCTTTGGTGCCGAAGCCGATTCAGATAAAGGAGATGTTGAGTTTTGATTATACAAAGAAAAGTCTTGTTGACTTTATTCCTATAACATCTTATTCAGCTCCTTCTTGTGGTGGTAAATGTAGGGAGAATATTGAAGTTGGGGATATTGGGGCACCACGGGTCATACCTCCTAAACAAAAAGTGCAGGTTTCAGTTTCATTGACATAGCCAGAATTAGAATACAATAGAAATCTTGGGATTTTCAGGTATTTTCCCATTTTGCTTATCAAATATGGCTTTTATAATTTGTCCAGTAATGTTTCATTGTTACCATTTCCAATAAGTTTGAAGATTATTTATATCTTGTTATACTATTAAGTATGCCGAGACAATCCATGCTGCTAGTGCAAACACGCCATTCTCATTCCCAATTATGACTCGATTCCTCAAATTATGCTACTTTTTACTAGACCTGTCAACGGGTCGGTTTGGGTCGTGTACGGGTCGGGTTAACAGGTGAAAACACCCTTAACCCGTACATGACCCGTTAAGCTTAACGGGTCTAATAACAATACCCAAACACGACCCGTTAATATTAACGGGTACACGACCCAAACCGTTAACACCCATTAATATTAACGAATCATTTTGGGTCGAAATGGGTAACGGGTTGGGTGACCCTATAATACCCGTTAGTCTTCAATACTTTAAAAATAATGGATTTTAATTGTAATTTTTATTGGGTATAGATTGGGTGACCCTATAGCACCTGTTAGTCTTTAAAGATTTAGAAATAATGGGTTTTAATGGTTATTGTTATTGGGTACGGGTTGGGTGATCCTATAGTACCCGTTAGTGTTAACGGGTGTTAACGGGTAGAAACGGGTTAAAACGGGTACAGGTAAATTTCCAAACCCGAACCGTTAGTGTTAACGGGTCTACCATGTCAACCCGTTAATGACCCAAACCCAATAAGGGTAAACCCATTAACTTATAATTTCGTGTCGGGTCGTGTCGTGTTAACGGGTTATCGTGTATTTTGACAGGTCTACTTTTTACTATCCATCTTTTCAGAGAGTCGTGGATCTGTATATAAGTCTGTATACAAACATATACACACAATTCTTCTTCCGATTTGCTGGTGGTTGGGTTTGTGATTTGGTGGCTGTGAAGGGGTTCGTGAAATAGAGGGGTTCAATTTGGTGACAGGTGGTTGATGCGAATTGGTGATTGGGTGGTGGTTTGTCTTGGTTTGATGATTTTTGTTTTGTGGCAGTGGAAGAAAGTCAATGGTGTTTTTTTTAGGATGGTGGTTTTTTTTTGGTTAGGGTGGTGGTGTTAAAGTTAGGTTTAGGGTTAGAGTTAGGTGGTGGTGGTTGTGTTAACACTCGTGGTGAAAAAGTTATGGTGGTTTTGGGTGGTTTAATGTATTTTGGTGGTGGTTGAGTGGTTTTGTCATGATTTGACGTGTTTTTGAGTTTTGAGTTTTTAGTTTTTAATTTTTTATGTGGTTTGGTGATTTTTTTTTGTGCGAGTGGTAGTGCGTGGAGGTCTCTGTTGGGGGGGGGGGGGGGGGTAGTGGGGGTGGGTTGCAATGGGGGTGGTGATCGTATTAGGGTTTCATAAATATTACAAGTGTAAAATAAAGTTTATATTGAATATTATGGGGTTGAGTATTATTTTCCCATGTTTTATAAGGTGGTATTCGGTTTAAGGTGACATTTTTAAAAATTGCATTGACTTTTTTGTGTGGAGTTAGGGAGGAAAAATTGGCATGCCTCTAACATCACCCTTTATGAATAACCTAACGCTATCTCTACGGAATTGATAATGCTATTCTTCTCCTCCAATTTATGATTTTTGGCTTCCTAGAGCGTGTAAGTGATAGAGGGGTATATATGTCTTTTTTCAATATCTTAATGTTGTAAAGTCATCGATAAAAGGGCATTTTATCCTTTCTAGTAGTATTCCTTCATCCAATATGATTAATGAGGGTTGTTTAAACATTTTAAATATAGCTTGATTAGTAAGCTAACCTCTTCTATAAGTAGGATTCTTGGCCTTATAATGTAATTAAATTTTGGGAAGATTATAAAGAATATTTTGAGAGATAATTTCATCTTTTGTTATTGTTGTTGTTGTTGTTGCATTCATCTAAATTGCATTCACATTATATCAATGTTTGTGTCAGAACACAATTTCAATGAGGATATTTATAAGGATTGAGATGGAAAAACCCTAGAAATTGAACTCTTACCTAACCCCTTTACAATCATCAACCCAAACCATCTTACCCAATACACTCAATCAAAACCCTAGCCCAAAATTCAAGGGATTGATTAGAAAACCATCCCGATGAATGGTGGTAGGCGTGACGAACCTTCTGATCGGCGATTCGAACATCGATGGTTCATTGCGCACCATCTGAATCGTCTCCATCATCTATCCCAATCCACACCACCACCACCAAAACTTGATCCACTTCTAAAATTATTACGGTTTTCTAAGAACAAACCTTAATTTCTCCATCCAATTCAATTACCACAACAAAGCCTGATATCGAGTCTTTCTTTACTCACTACTTGAGGTTATAACCCATTCTTCTTGATACTCTTCTTTCCTTCGCTCTGTCAATTTGTTTTGTTAAGTCTCTCAATGAAATAACCAAATTCGTCGATTTACTGACGTTCATACACAACCCAAAATCGAAATCTTAACTCAAAAACCAATTAATACAGCCCACCATGTGATGTCACTATATTGATCTATCATCGCACTCTTTTATCCCCATCCCCTCCCATGGATGAGTTCGGTTGGTGGAGGCATAGCATTTTCTTTATTAGATGTATGTCGCAAGGACAGTTTTGCACAATTATTGTGGATGGTGGGTCGAGCAAAAATATTGTTTCGACCAAGACAGTGACGAAATCATGCTTCCAAGTGGAACCTCTTTAAATTCCTTATCGTATTGGTTGTCTTAGTGAGAGTAGCATGTTGGTACGTACTTTGCAGTGTCAGTTTCCCTTCCCGATTGGTTCGTATTTTGGTATTGTTCTATGAACCGTTGTTTCAATGTCCATTTGTCATCTCCTTTTGGGACGACCTTGGTAGTTTTAGAGGGGTGTATAATGCATGATAAACAACATAACACGTATACTTTTGTTTATAAATTGTGTTCGAATTAAGATATTAATGATGATACCTCCTTGCATTGCACCTCCAAAATTGACTTTTGTCGATGATCCTACTCAACTTTCAGATGCTTAGAAGGGAGGTTATTACAATGCCCTTATTATCACATTAAGTACTCCACAAGAAATTGTTCCTATTGCTACCAGGGTCGTTTCTTATATTTTTAGAGCGTGTGCACTCCCTTTGTTGATGTCCTACCATTACGGGATATTTAAGATGTTATTGACTTTGTTCCAAGCGCTCCTTTACCTAATTTACTGCATTCCAAGTTGTATCTGGCTGAGCATTAGGAGTTCCAACGTGAGGCGGCCAATTTTATGCTTGAGGTTTATTACATGAAAGTATGTCTTCGTGTCATGTTCCTGCTCTCCTCACCCCCAAGAAAGATGGCAGATAAAGAATGTGTATTGGAACTTGTGTTATTAAAATAGGGTCACAATTAAATATAAGTTTTTGATTATGAGATTGGAGGCATATTTGATCAGTTGAACGAGTCTTGTGTGTTCTTTAAGCTTAACTTATAGAGCGACTACTAGCAAATTCGGATGCGGACTAGTGATGAGTGGAAGACTCCCTTTAATACGAAGGAAGATCTTTAAAAGTGGACAATTATCATATATTCGGCCTAACCATTTCTCCTTTGACGTGTATGCGAGTGATGATGCGGATGTTGCACCCATTTTAGGGAAGTTTCTTGTAATGTATTTAAGTGATATACATATCAACATTCTATCTAAGGAGGATCATCTTGACTAAGTTTGGAAGTTTATTGAGGTTCTCAGTTCTATCTTCACTTATTTAAGTGCACGTTTATGGTTCTATTAGTTAACTTTCTTGGCTACATAGAGAAATAGTCTCTCCAAAGGGGGTAATGTTTGATGAGTCCAAGGTGTAAGCTAGGATTGATTGCACCATTCCCAAATGTATCAGTCAGGTGCGCAACTTCCATGGGTTAACTAGTTATATATATATATATATATATATATATATATATATATATATATATATATATATACAGTCCTGCTGTTGTGCGGATTAGTCCGCATTTTAAGAATGCGGACCGAACATGTGTCACCTGGCGGTGAGCCCAGAAAAGAGAGAGTGTGCCTATAATTTAGGCGATAATTTCTAGGCGCACCGTTAGGTGATCATGTTCGGTCCGCATTCTTAAAATGCGGACTAGTCCGCACAAGAGAATTATATATATACACACACACATAAAGAGAGAGAGAGAGAGAGAGAGAGAGAGAGATGATTCATCTCGGGATTTAGTTCAATTATGGCTCTTATCACGACACTTATGGTCATGTCGAACACTGAGTATCATTGGACTTAGGATACTGATGAGCCATTTCTCCTTATAAAGGAGCAAATGACTACTAATCTAGTCTTAGCATTGTTAGAATTCCTGTAATTACTTGAGCTACCTTGTCATACTTGCAAGATAAGGATTGGCGTAGTTCTTAGTCAAAACGATCATCCAGTTACTTTTTTTTTTATTTAGAAGCCATTCATGTAGCTGACCCAAATTATTGAGAAAAGACTTTGTTGAGTTAAGTTGAGTTGAGTTTGACTAGTCTTGAATTATTCAACATACGACCTGGAGTTTTATGTCGTCGTCCAGACCATATGCCATTGGCACTAATACCTCATTCCCCAAGAGTTTATCATCAAATCAAACCATGAGAGGTTGGAATTGTTAATAGTCAGAAGAAAGTGAGCGATCGACACACAAAATGGACTAATTCACTTCATCACTTTGCATCTTTAGTATAGTCTACGAAAAGAGAACCATGTGGCTGACACTTTGAGTCGTCATGCACATGTGCTTCCATTCTTCGAGGCTTTATTTATGAGTTTGATGAGATCCATGACGTGCATGTAACTGATAAGTAGTTTTTGTCCGTTAACTCTACTTCCACTCAGCATCATGGATTATCGGGTGAGTTTCTTCTCTAGGATGATTTTTTTCATGATACGTCTTGGTGCATTTCAATTTCTTCATGGAAAGGCAAGATTATTTGATATGTCAATTATGGAGGCCGAGCTTAGCATATGGTTGTCAACTGCACTTTAGCCAGGCTCTGCATTTTATTTTTCTGACCCACTTTATTTTGTGATACAAACGCATGTATTCCAAGTTTCTACATATGTCAAATAACCTAGGGTCATCATTCTAATGTCAAACATTATACACCCTTACCGATTTCAGAGAAACTATAGCAGGATGTTTCTATAGACTTTATAGTATGTTTGCCTCAAACAACTAAGGGTCAGGACTCTATTTTTGTGGTAGCTGGTCTCTTCTTCAAGATGGCAAACTTTATTCATGCAGAGAGACTTCATATTCTTTCCATGTGATGACCTTATACTTTAGGGAGATATTTTGGCTTCATGGGGTTCCTCGGAATATCACTTTAGATATAGACACGTGTTTCACCGGTTATTTCTGGCGCCCTCTTTTTTAATTTCTAAGGTGCTCCCTCAGTTCTCAATATAATTTCATTCTTACGCGAAAGAGGGAGGTCGTCAAATATGGTGTGTGATATCTTTTGAGTTGTTTAGTTTTGGTAAAACCTCATGGTGGGGATATTATAGTTATACAGGTTGAGTTTGTGTTCAATAATTTTGTCAACCGATTAATCATTATCTCTTTGAGGTTGTGTAGGGTTCTAATCCCCATATGCCTATCGACCTCGTGGAGATTCCCCCCATTGTATTTGTTATCCACACATCATCGGACTTTGTATACTATATGATTATTATTCATGTCGATATTCAGTTCTTATTAATAACTATTTATAACTACCACAAGAAGCATGTTGATGAGCCCCATTATGAGGTGATTTTTTAGTCCGAGATTTGGTGATGGATTACCTCCAACGTGAGAGGTGTGATAGGAAGGGTCACAAGTTATAGATGAGAGAGTTTTGCCTATTCCCCATTGTTCAAGCTTATGGTTCGAATGTTTCGATTTAACGCCATACTTTTGCATACATGACACATTTATCATAGAGAATCTTTAACCCTTATGGGGACATCATGTATCTCCTATAACGCTATCGGTTGATGATGCGCATCATATTCGATATCATGTGGATCGTGTGGAAGGCATCGTGGATTCTGACACTTTTACGTCCCCGATTGGTAGAGTGGCACATTTTTGGTTAGGTAGGTCATCCCATGTTGAATCCTCGTGGATCAGCGAGGCTACTATCTAGCATAATAACACATATTTATACTCTCAACTTTCTGAGTATATGACTCCCTTTCAAGAAGAGCGAGTGATGTAGGAAAATATATATATTGTTCTTATTTCGTAAATAATTATGCAAAGCCCTTAGTCTATAAAGGGTTATTTTTATCTTTTCTAGTATTCCTTCATCTAGTAAGATTAATGAATGGTAGTTGAGGCATTTTAGGCTTAGCTTGATTTAACCTCTTCTATAAGTCGGGCCCCTGACCTCATATTGTAATTAGATTTTGGAAAGATTATAAAGAATGTTTAAAGAGATTTTCCTCTTCATCTGTTACTGTTATTGTTGTTGTTGTTGTTGTTGTTGGTATTGGTGTTGTATTCATATAAATAACTTGTAGTTTACATTAGTAAATATTGTTAGGGTGGTAAACCAACCATCGTGGGAATGTCACATACACCTCGTTGGAATGCCACGACAACCTCCACAATTATTCATTATTTTTTTTGCGAGTTTAAACTTTTTTTGTTATTGTACAATTCTATGGTCGTTTACGAATTTAAGTACTTCGAATACAACACATAATTAAATAATCCATTAATGATGATGAACTTATACAATTAAAAACTATTATATTTCGTGTGATTTTGTATTTTTCTTTATATATTTGGGCTCGTTATATGTTTAGCTTTGAATATTTTTAGTTTTCTTTATTTTTGTATCATGTATATTCTAGAACCGTCTATATATTAGTATAAATATATTTATTTGTCCCCCATTTTTGGGTAAGCCATTTATCATAAAAATCTTCTTGGTATTAGATTGAGTCCCAAAGTCCTAATCATATCTTTTGCTTTAACCTTTTTTTTCAAAAAACTCTAACCCTAAATCTATTGATGTGAAAACCTAACCCTAACCCTAACCCTATATTTATCACCTCTCTCTTTTCAAAAGATTCAAAACCTTAGTTTTTCACCCTAAATCAGATCTGAAACCTAAAATCGCCCATAATCTTTGTTAAAAACCCTAAAACGACCCTAACCTAGGCTCAAAACATAGGTTTTTCACCAAAATCATGTCATGTGCCATTATTTTATCCTCCAGCAGGTCGCGACCTTCTTTTTATCTCTTTGGTTGGTTGTGTACCCTAGGGATACTACTATGAAGATGAGAATCTTTTTGGCTATTCTAGTCCCTTATTTGAGCATTTTTAGGGCTTATTTAGGGTTTTGACCCATATACCCTTTCTAGGGTTTTTACGCTTGATCTAATGTTTTGAAAGAAATCCATTTTCTTTTTTTTTGTTAGGGGGGGGGGCTGGTTTATTTGGAAGAAATTTCTTTCTATGTGCTAAGAGTCTAGCCATTTTTCATGTTTTTGGCTATTTTGTGTTATTCTTGATGTGTTCTTGGTAAATTTCTATTGGAAATTAAGTGTTTTGGTGGTCTTATTTTGGGTTGATTCTTGATTGGAGTTTTTTTGGAGATTGATACTCTTGATCATTTTGTGGGTAATTTAGGGTTTATGATCATTATCAATCAAGTTTTGAAATAGTATGGGAGATTTATGCAGTAGACAATATTTTTCATTAGCAAAAGTAATCCGGTTCAATTTTTTATGAGCCCCCACATCAATGGGCGCAAATTTTCTTTGAGATCCCATCTAGATGACCAAAGTTTGAGATCTCAGATGACCAAAGTTCTTGATACCACTACTTCTTGGCAGGATCCTCCATCATGTGTAAGGGATTTTTCTCATACCGCCACTATTTTTCATGTTAGAGCTTCAAATCCTACTTGGATTTTGAATTCTTGAACCATTAATCACATGGCGTGGGAGTTTTCCTGCATTATGTCACCCACCATCCCCATTTTTCAGTAGATTCGTATTTCATTCGACTCTCGTACACATATCCATTTTAAAGGGGATATGTGTCTATCTCTCGATATTAGTCTCTCCTCAGTTTTGCATTGTTCAAAATTTTCTTTTATTCTCGTATTTGTTAGTTAACTTGTCAAGCGTCTCCATTGTGGTGTCGTGTTCTTTCCTACCTATTTCTTCATGCAAGACTTGTGTTCGAAGAGGATTCTTAGCTGGGGTTATGAGCGTGATTGATTTTACTTTTTCGGGGATCCACCACCACCACTACAACCTCTCACCTCTAGTCTTATTTCTTCTGCCTTATCGAGTTCCATTTCTTATGAGGTCTCCCTTTGGACCTTGAATTCATGGCCTGCTCATCTAGGACATGTCAAATTTCAATACTTATGTTTTCTATTCCTTCCCTTTTTAAAGCTAGCAAGGAAAAAAGGTTATTGTATGATGTTTGTTACCTCTCTAAGAATATTAGGACTATTTACATATAGCATATAAGCCTTGCTCCTCGTATATTTTATTTGATCTATTATGATGTGTGGGGACCACCATTTATTACTGCCTCTTCCTTGTTATTGTTATTATATGACCTTTATTGATTATTATACTCGGTGTACATGGGTGTATCTTGTTAAAAGAAAATCATTAGTCCTCCCCTTGTTTGTACAACTCCTTCAAATGGTTAAGACACAATTTCAGAAAGTGGTCTGTAACATCCTATCTTATAATGGGCATGAGTATCTAATGAATTCGATCGCAACTTAATCAGAAGGGAATTCTACACTAACTCACTTACCCATATACACTTGAGTAAAATAGGGTTGCAAAGTGAATAAATCATCATCTAATGAGAGTTGTTTGATGCTCATTGATTAGTATGAAGGCACCCAAGTCTTATTGGAACCTTGTTGTCCTTACTACCACTTTCATTATAAATGACATCCCAAATCATATTTTGTGGGGCAAGGAGCCCCTTTAGTGTCTTCGATTTGATAGCCCCTAATTCCATATACTTATTTTGTTCATAATTGTATTCCCTCTTGACCCAAAACTTGATGATAAATTTATTCGATACATTTTTGTTCAGTATTCTTCAATGTCTAAGGGGTACCGGTGCTATATCACGGTGTCCAAACACATGCATCACTCTCTTGATGTTACATTTCATGATGATATCCCTTTTATGGAGGATAATGACGACTTTAGAATCACCTATCCCTATGTAACTAGAGGATGATGCTTCACCTCTTTCCCTACATATTCCTTTATTTGATGAGACTCCTTATGTCCCTCCCTGCATGTCTATTTTGGTCGTCATTATCGTACACCTCCACCAGTTCCCTCTCCAAACTAGAGTATCTTACCATCTCCTTTACCACTTCCTACTGATTTTGGATCTCGAAATCCTTCTCGTATTCATCGCCCCTGCCCGATATGGCCATGCTTGTACTACTAATCATCCTATTTATCAGCATATTTCTTATTATAATTTTTTTGGTCCCTATCAAGAACATCTAGTCCAACTTGACTTCATTTTTATTTCTCGATGTATGGTTGAGGTTCTCCAAAATCCTAAGTGGGTGGAAGAAATGAAAGTGAAAATGGATGTTTGGATAGAAATAGTACACCGGATCTTGAGTCCTTACCTCACAAGGAGAGGAGCGTTAGATACAAATGAGGTTTTAGTGTGAAATCTTTGACTGATGGATCAATTGATTGCTATAAGGAACGGTTGGTGGCTAAGGGATCTACAAAAGCCTCGAGGAAAGATTTCGGTGTTACCTTTGCCCCTGTGGCTATGCTTTGATTATTAGTATCACGTGCAGCCTCTCATTCTTGGTTTCTACATCAGCTGGATGTTAAGAATCATTTTTAACATGGCGATATGTCTGAAACCATATGTATAGACCCTCATACAGGTTTTCGAGGTGAGGGTGAGGATACCAGGAAAGCATGCCATCTTTGAAAATCAATTTATGGCCTTAAGCAATCACCTCGGGCTGCCATTTTCAGTTAGGTGGTTCTCTTTATGGATTTAGACATAAGTTTATAAATGTTCGTTATCAATTAGTATGTCATATATCGATACAGCCTTCAAAGAATGTTCAATATCACATATACAATAAGAGGGATCCGAATATCAAGTTTCTTCAACAATAAATCCTCTGCGAGATGAATTTGGTAAAGGTCATGTTTTTATTCCTTAGCATTTCACTTAAAATATTGGGATGTTTTTCATCAAAAAATTTCTAAGTTTTGGAGCGGAGTTTTTAAAGTTTTTCGTCAAAATTATTTTTTAAAGTTTTAAGGCGCTACATTTTATGGGAAAAGAAAAAGAAATAATTAAATATTTAAAGGCTCATTCGAGTGACAGCTCCTGTCGTTCAAACGACATGGCATCTCACGCGAAGCTCATTCGAGCGACGGGTGTCATCGTTCAAATGAGATGTGAATCTCATTTGAGCGATTTGTCGCCTTAAGGTTTTATATAAATACACGTTAAACGAGCCGTATTTCTTTAAAAAGTCTTTTCATTTTTCATTATGCAAACAGTGAAAATCGGCAGAACACTTTTGGCTTATTCATTGAGGGCTTTAAACCATTGTTTTTCAATTCACAAAAAATACCAATGTTTAGGTGAATTGTTTTGGAACCCAAGAACATACTTTTCTATTGTTCAACCTTTGTGGAGTGCATCTCTACAGCTAAAGACTGAGGCCATTGAGGTTCTCTGCATGTGGATCTTTTCTAGAAACTGGACTGTGGTTCGTGTGGGTTCACTGCGTGAAATCCATTGCTGACTCTAGACTGCATGTCTATGTATGTTTGTTGAGGTAAACTTGTTGCAAATTTCATTGTGATTGTAAATTGCGATTTAGTTCATAGTGAAATAAAACGTTTTACCCTAAGAGAATTTTTCCTGAAATCTGTGAGTTTGCATATTTGTGATTATGTTGGTTTGACACATGAACACACGTAGAATTTTTTTAAGGGCTTAATTAATTTGATTCAAAAATTTACTCTAATTAAATAAGTGTGTAATTAGAATTTGCGAATTTATTTAAATCGGTATCACGCACGGTGCATCACGATTTTACAAATTAGTATCAGAGCGGGATACGGTAATTTATCATATGATCCTGATTTTTTATTTGTCTGATACATTTTGACTACCCACGTTGTCAAATTGCTATCATAGTAGGTTACTCAAATTTACCGAGTATTCCTATTTTTCGTAAAAATTGTGTGATATTGATTTTTTTTGAAATATCATATTTTAAAAATTATCACAATATTTTCAAGTGAAAACTTATATAATCGGTTGCTATTTTTTTACGGGTATAATTATGCTTACTAGAAAGCCCACATGAGATCTCATTTAAAAGAAATCGATGAGAGAGTTTGGTTAATTTGTGAAAGAGGCTGGATTCCTCCCACTGTCACCGCGAATAATGTCACGAATTTAAAACCTATGTGAGGCTCGACTAAGGATAAATTTAGATGGGACACTTTTAATTCATGTGGGCTTAGTGAAATTTCCGAACACGTCACCCCCGACGAGTTTCGACATATTATGACATGCATAATGTCTAAAGAAGCATGAGATGTTTTATAACTCACCCACGAAGGCACTGATGTGGCCAAAGAGTCTATAATTCAAAATTCAACTACTCAATTGAAACGGTTATGATGCTTGTGACTGAGTGTTTTGATAATTTTTATGCACATTTGTCTGACATTGTCAATACTAGTTTTAATCTTGGTTAGCCTATACCTGATGCACGAGTGGTTAAAGAGACTTTAAAATCATTTGCCAAAACGTTTTATCCCTAAAGTGACTATTTTAAATACCTTAGGTAATTTGAATCGTCTGAAATTAGAAGAGTTAGTTGGAGACCTCCGGACATATGAGATTAACATGTTTCTTGACACTGTCAAGCCTAAGGATAAAGGGATAGCACTTAAAGCCCAGTCTAAAAAGAAAAATAAAGTGAGTTTTGTGAGTTTGAGTTTGAGGATGAGTCTGATTTTGATATGGCCACGCTTGCAAATAATTTTAAAAAGTTTCTCAAGTTTTCAAAATAAAATTCTTCCAATAAAAGGTTTTTTGAGAAAAAGAAAGACAATGCAAAAGAAAGCGGTGAGAAAGATAAAGATAGTGAGGGAGATCTAGAAAAAGAACATGTTTTGAGTGTGAAGGCAAAGGGCATAAGTCGTTTGAGTGTCCCACTAGAGTTAGGAGAGAGAGAAAGAAAGTTGCTATGCCAGTCATCCTTAGTGATAGTGAGGATGATGTGAAAGATTCTGGGGATGAGTCTTCATAAGGGAAGTTTGTAGCCTTTTTTACTAGTCACGTGATCACACCCAGTTTATCCCACGACGATGAGGATACTTGTGCATGTGAGACCCCCGAGGATGATTTGAGTGTTTTTAGAGAGTCTGAGAGTGAGTGCGCTAGTGAGCGTGATAGTGAGCTCCAGATCGTATTTGAGATTTGTATGCCGAGACTTTAAAGACAAAGAAATTGAATAAGTAATTAGGTCTTAGGTTACGAGATTTGGATAGAGAGATAGAAAGTTTGAGGGAGTTTGAGGCGAAAGCGAGTCAACTCGAGAAAGTGAAGGTTTCATTGAGTGAACAGTTGATAGCTTTAGGCCCGAAAAATAGTGATCTTATAACCCTCGTGTCACAATTAGAGAGCGATCTTAAGCACACCATGGAGGTTAAAGCAACTTTAGAGAAAGCATCTAAGAAGGAAGGAAATATGGTTCTCAATCCTATTTTGGGTATTGTTGAGAGACGAGGAATAAATCAAGACGGTGTTTCCACTTCACATGTTGCACCCGAGAAGGTTCACACTTTAGTGTTTGATTCACATAGTTCTCAACCCAACTCACCTAGGCGTCCCGTACCTGTTAGGAGAGCGCGCAGGAGACATTTTAAGAGAGGTGTACCTAGGCCTATTTATATTTTCGCACACTGCAAGAAGAGAGGAAACCTTAGAGAGTTTTGTTTTAAGTTGGGTCATGTGTAACATTTTGCTACTACATGTGTTCACACACACGCACCCACACTTGACGCTCCAAATGATTACATGAGAGAGCTTGCACATATTAGGGAGCAGGCATTATTTTTGTTCAAGACTTCACATGACTTGATGGAGGTTTTTCGTAGGATGTCACCACCTTTGGAAAACTCCACCGCACCTATCGGTTGAGGTCTAGACTTATTTGCTAGCATATGTTGATTTGCATGATGATATTATTTTTGCCTATTGCTAGTATGTATTTTTTTGTATGGTTTTTTTTTGTTAAAGAAAAATTTTGAAAAAAAAAATATCTTATTTTGATAAATTTTTTGAAAAAGTCAAAAAGAATTTTGTATTTTGTTTTTACACCATTTATGAATGGACATTTAGGATGACCGAGTCACAATTTCATTCCATATTCACGTGACTCTTTGATAGTGTTTTGATATGCATCATCATTTCATTTTTGTGATTTACAATGTTTGGAGTCATTGAGATGTACTTTGTGACTACTACCGAGATGTTTGACTCATAAGTTCCTTTAAATGCACACTTGCACGGAGTTGTTTGATTATTATACTTATTTATCACATATTGGTCGGAGGGTTGTCATCTCAATTATGTCTTTAAAACTAACCATATGCAATAAAACTTGACAATGGAAAATATAATGATTGTCATTTATGAGGGAGTTTTGATGAAAAGAAATGAAAAATGGGTTTTCGCGTCCTGACAACGTCTTGAAAAAGCATTTATAGTTTTAGACGTTATTGGTGTGAGAATCACTTTTGATTTTGATGTGTTGATGGATTGAGTCGATGCCATTTAAATTCAACACTTTTTGACACATAAGGACGATTTTGAGATTCATTCGATAGGAGTACACATATACATTATGCACATATGTTATGTTTGATTGCGTTGATTTGTCTATTAAATATGTTCACACCCATTCATTCCATATCCATGATTTGGTTGTCTTAGTGTAAATTTATGGTGTGTGATTTTTGTAATGTTATTTTTATTTTGTTTGAAAAAATTGAAACATCAAAAATAGTATGTGGAAGCTTTTCATATTTATCGTGACAACTCCAGAGTTGATTTTTTTATTCGCTTTCCTGTCTATTTCAGACAAATAAAAAGGGGGAGAATGAATTATGAGGGAGTTTGTGCATTATGTGAGAGATTTGATTATGTTGATTGATTTATTCTTATATCATTTCAAACTCGATGAGCCACGAGGTATTTGCTTTGTCTCATGTGTGTAGGTACAACAATGGAAGATCAAGTTACACACCGTGATGAGAAAAGCTTGAAGATTTGAAGATTTGATTTTGAAGACTTTGAAGAAAAGTTTTGAGACCTACATGTTTAGTACCTTTTTAGTTTTGGGTTCATGGTAGGGTATTATATTTGTATAGGCATTTATGTTTTGATAATTCAGATGTAATTATTTTGTACCAGCATAGACATAGGGGGAGATTTGTAAGGACATAAGTTTATAAATGTCCGTTATCAATTAGTATGTCGTATACCGATATAACCGTTAAAGAATGTTCACGATCACATATGAGACAAGACGGATCCGAATATCAAGTTTCTTCAACAATCAAGCCTCCGCGAGATGAATTTGGTAAAGGTCAGGTTTTTATTCCGTAGCATTTCACTTTAAATATTGGGATACTTTTCATTAAAAAATTTCTAAGTGTTGGAGTGGAGTTTTTTTAAGTTTTTTGTCAAAATTATTTTTCGAAGTTTTAAGGCGCTGCATTTTCTGGGAAAAGAAAAATATTTTTTTGTTTAAAGGCTCGTTCGAGTGACAGCCCCTGTCGTTCAAACGACATTCCATCTCGCGCGAAACTCGTTCGACCAGTGCGTGTCATTGTTCAAACGAGATGTGATCTCGTATGAGAGATATGTCACCTTAAGGTTTTATATAAATACACGTTAAACGAGACATATTTCGTTAAGAAGTCTTTTTGTTTTTCATTCTGCAAACAATGCAAATTGGAAGAATACTTTTGGCTTCTTCATTGAGGGCTTTAAACCCTTGTTTTTCAATTCACAAAAAATCCCAATATTTAGGTGAATTATTTTGGAACCCAAGAACATACTTTGTTATTATTCAACCTTTGTGGAGTGTGTCTTTATACCCGAAGACTGAGGTCATTGAGGTTCAATGCGTGTGGATCTTTACTGAAAATTGGACAGCAGTTCGTATGGGTTCGCTGCGTAGAAACCATTGCTAACTCTAGACTGCGTGTCTATGTAGGTTTGCTGAGGTAAACTTAATGCAGATTTCATTGTGATTGTAAATTGAGATTTAATTCATAGTGATATAAAAAGTTTTTCCTTCAGAGTATTTTTCCTGAAATCTATGAGTTTACATATTTGTGCTTATGTTGATTTGACACACGCACACACGTAGATTGTCTTTAAGGGCTGAATTAATTTAATTCAAAAATTGACACTAATTAAATAAGTGTGTAATTGGAAGTTGCAAATTTATTTAAATCGGTATCACGCGCAGTGCATCACGGTTTTACAGATTTTAATCGTTGTCATTCTAATTATACATGTCTCATTCATCGTCAGTTCGATGGCAAATGTGTCATCTTATTGGTATATGTGGATGGTATTATTATTATAGGTGATGATGTTAAATGAATTGGCCAAGTAAAACGAGATATTATCAAGGTGCTTGATGTGAAGAACTTAGGTCCTCTTTGCTACTTCCTTGAGATTGAAGTGGCTTGGTCCCGATAGAGGATATCTTCTGTCCCAACGAAAGTACACTTTGGATTTTCTTTAGGATACCGGGATGCTAGGTTGTCATCCATCTTCTACCACTTTGGACCCAAATCTGAAGCTCTCAGTTGAGACGATTGATTTGATTGATGATCCATCATTTTATCAGAGATTAGTCGGTCGCCTTATTTATTTGACCAACATGAGGACGGATTTAGAGTTTGTTTTGAGTATAATTAGCTATTTTATGTGTAATCCACACACCACACACTTGGATATTGTTTACCACATTTTTAGATACCTCCAGTTGTGTCTAGGACTTGAGTTGTTTTATACTTTGCGGAGTTAGACATGCCTCTCATGCTTTACTGATATAGGCTCTGTAAGGTCTAAGACGATAAATGATCTACTTCTAGTTTTTGTACGTTTTATGGTTATCACCTTGTCTTATGGAGAGAAAAAATCATTCGTAGTTCCTTGCTTTTTTACCGAGGTTGAATATCGTGCGATGACTGAGGAGACATGTGAGCTCTTGTGGCTCCGATCCATCTTGGGAGAATTACGTTTTGTGGAGAAAGGATTGTAGGAATTATAATGTGATAATAAAATAGTAATTATGCTCTCATCAGGCCCCATGCTTTATTAAAGAACAAAGCAGATAGAAGTTGATATCCACTTTCTTCGACAAAAGTAAGGTATGTCCTCATTCGCCCTAGTTTTGTCCCATCTTCAGATTAGATCGCTGATATTTTCACTAAATCAGTCGGGTCATCTTTACTTTAGTCTTCCATTAGCAAACTGATCTTAGTTGACATATTCTCTTTATCTTGAGGGGGAGTATTGGATTTCAAGTTATTCTATACTTTTCCATTTATATTTGTGCTCGTTATGTGTTGGGCTTTAGTTGTTTTTAGTGATATTTATTTATGTATCATGTATGTTCTAGAACCATCCATATAATAGTATAAATAGATTTATTTGGCCCCATTTTTTAGCAAGCCATTATATCACAAACATCTTCGAAAACATACAATTAAAAAAATCCATTAATAAAAACACTATTGTCACTGTGAAAATTCCACAAATGCTCTATCAAATCACAGTGCAAAGTTTTCAAATGTCAATGACAAAATCATCCCACCAAGTGACTTGCAATAGTGAAAATATTAAATACCCCTTTCCAAATCTGTGAAGCAAATTCATATTTAGAGAAGATGTGATCAATGGTTTTCGCATCCAGTTTACAAATATCATATTTAGGCCTAGTTTGGTTCGTGGTAATGTTTTGAATGGATTGTGATTATCAGGAAAGTGATTATGAGGAAACCTTTTACTAGGATTCTAAATCCTATCGTTTTGTTTGGTTAACCAATGGATTCCTATTGGGAATCAAAATTTTGTGTCTGATTCATACATGGAAAGTGACATGAATAAATACAATATATACTAATAATGCCATTTAGCAATCATATGTGTGTGTGTGTGTGTGTGTGTGTGTGTGTGTGTACACACTCACATACATATATACAACATTGTGGTTCACCATTTATAAATGTATGAACACACACACACACACACACACACACACACACACACACACACACACACATATATATATATATATATATATATATATATATATATATATATTTTTTAAATATATATACTTTCTAATATTTAACAAATACAATAATTTATTGTAGATATGAGTGTATTATATTGTAAGTTAATCAAATTAATTATTACATGAGTAGAAAAAAATACCTAAAGAAAATTCGTTCAACTTTAGATTTAATATAAACTGACATAACAAAATTGTTTTCACAAATTAAGTATTTAGATTTTATGGGTAGTTTTTATAATTTAATATTTTTAATGGTATTCTTGTCTTTATGAAAATCATTTGTAAGGATTTTCATGGAAAAGTAATGTGATTTCATTTCAGCTCACATTCTCATGCAACTTAATCTCACATCAAACACACTAATTTTATACTTTTCTAAGGCGTTGTTTGTTTTTACCTCTTAAGTCTGAATTTGAACCATTCAGACTTAAGAGGTAACAAATACTGTCTATTTTTAAATGATTAAGAGGTTAACGACTATATTTACCTCTGAATGATTGAGAGGTAGAAAAACATCTAAAGTCTGAATCTAAAATTTGAATGAGTCTGAATATATTCATTCAAAGATATATTTAGACATAAAAACAATCGTATTTTTCATATTCACATTTCAGACTTCAGATTTAGCCTTTAGATTTCAGACTTCAGATGAAAAAATAAACATAACCTAAGAATGTTCGGGTGTAAAAGAAAATTTAAAGCCTATTTTCTGCGGAAGATCTCAAGTATAAAATTTAAAGAGTAATAGTCTCCAACCCAGATTAGAGATTCTAGGGGTAATAAATTTGGATCGAACGACTTTGAACCAAGGTTTAGGTGGCTGAGGTTGGGAAAGAAAGATAAAAGCATCTTTAATGGATAAGTGACCACGAGAGGTATGTGGCCATATAAACTGGTCTGATGGGGGAGAAATAGGTAATTCGATGGAAAGGATCTGAGGAAGAATGGCATAGAAGATGATACCACATTGGGGATGCACCGAATGCCCTTTTGATTGGGTCACTGACCATGTGAATATTTAGATCTTTGTTATGAGAAATCCATGCCAGTTGATCAATCACAAATCACCAAGCTAGCTAGAAGCTAGAAAATGAATTAATTTTCCATCTCCTACAATCCATTTAGCATTCTCTCTAATTATATTAAACGTATATTTAAACCCATGTCATATAGAGCTTATTTTATATGGATTGTGATCACTTAAGGGCTTGAATCTAGATTAAAAAATTATGGACTAGTGTGAATCTTCTTGAAGAGTACCCCAAGACTGCTATAGGAGAGCATCCCTATTTAGCATAAAGAAGTTTCTTATGCCAAGACCTCCACAATTTATATTTGTGCAAACATGTTTCCAGGCCACTGTAATTAGTTTAGATTTATTAATAGTACCAGGCAAATTATAATTCCTCAAAATGACCACATGTAAATCAAAAAATTGTATTGTAAGAATGGGGTTATAATTGGTTTTGCCAATTCCACTCTACCATCCGTAGAAAGGATTTTCCCATGCCAACCTTCCAACATTGCTCTAGCTTTATCTGCTATGGGATACAAACAAGAGGTTTTAGGTTGCGTTTGTTTTTACCTCTTAAGTCTGAATATGAACCATTTAGACTTCAGACGTACAAAATAGTGTTTATTTTTAAAAAAAAAATTAAGTGACTAATGTTATTCACCGAGTTTATAAATTCGAAATAATAACAAAATAATTAAATCAGTAATTAAAGAAATGAATAAAATTCGAAAAATTACTTGTAGTACTCTGAATTTGTAGAATAATATAATAAAGATAATAAATCCGAGCCTTGTTCAAAACAGATTCCTGAAGACAAATTTATTCCCTCCAACGTGCTTAAGATTATTGAATTATTGTCTCCCAAGATATGAAGGATTTTCTAATTAATCAAGTAGTACAACGATAATTAATTCCAACGAATACAATTTCTGTGTGTTTTACTCAATCAGAGAACAAACATAATATGTATGGAATGTATGCATTAATGGAGGAAATTTCATTTCTAGAAAAAATGGTGTAGCATTTTCAGACAGAATTAGAGGGAGACTTTCTCATTAGTCTAAAAAGGAGGGAGAACAGGTATATATATAGCAAATTAGTTGACTATTGGCAAAAAAAGCCAAGCAGTTAATTTCGATTTAACTGCTGACTTTTGGCAAAAAACTATCAACAGTTTAATTAATTTATTTCTTAATTAATTACACCCCAAAAAGTTAATTAAATTCGTCCCAAAAATGTAAGGGATTTTTATAAGCCCAAGTCCAAGCCCAAACTCGAGTCGAGGTCAGCGCGCGCGTGTTGGCTTTTGGCCCAAGCCCAACACTTGTATAGTGTAGGCCATCTCCCCTTTAAAGAGTCAGGATATCCTAAAGACATCCAAGCCTTAGTCCATAATTGGTATTTTATTAACTCTTCAAATTCTCATTACTCATCCAATGTGGGACAAGAGTTAAAACACTTCCAATTCATTAATTTTCATTGTTTTATGAGTCACTTTGTATACATATTTATCATTCATAGTTTAATAGAATTGGACATGTGAGGATACCATGTTAATATCCTTGCGAAGAAGAATGCATTCGTATATGGTCCCACAAAATTCGTGTTGTGGGTCCCATTTAAATTTGAGCTCAAAGTTGCTCAAAATTTTATGTACATTCTCATTTTCTAAGGCCATCCACAACGGGTCCTCTAAACCCATTGTGAATTCTTTACTTTGCCGTTTTTAGACTCATAGTGGGCGGTATCTTTGTTAGTTTTTGTAGAGGATTCATTTAACGTCCCATAAGTGGAGAGGAAGGTTAAGGGATCCGGTAGAGTGGCAGAGGCGAGGAAATGTTGTCCGCGACATGTCAGGTACATAAAAGTCGTACGTCCCAGTCCAGCGCACAACATTTGTCCACCTGGTGGCAACGACCATTAACAGCTCTTTCCCGTTATTCCCCTATAAATATTTAACTTTCTACCTCATATAATTTCACTCTGAAATTTCCATAAATTATTACTCTTATTTACTCCAAAAAATTATAAATATGGCTTCTCCCTCTTAAACATTAAGGCTTCCTAATTTGAGCTCGTTTGATCAAGTCATATTGTGCCATGCGTATTGTAAATATTCCATCGACGGAAAGATGGCCACTAACCAACGCGGCCGAACGATGTGGGAAAAGATTCGAACATAGTTCAATAATACCGAAGGTGTGTTATGTCACCGATCAATAAAAGTCTTGCAAGGAAAGTGGACGACCATTAATCAAGATTGTATGTTGTACTCCGCAAAGATGACTCGTGCGTTTGGCACGACCCGTGGGAGCGGTACATCATGGGATGAGTGGGTATGCGTAGAATTTAATTTTCTTACTAATTTTTAATTTAAAATTTAGTCTTGTCATACTTTATTATAATGAATTAATTATTTCTTATCATGTTATTTTTGGACAAATTAAACGTGCAATCGACGATTTTAGAAATGAAACCGGAAGAAATTTTGCATATGATCATTGTTTTGACATTTTAAAGGATGTGCAGAAGTATAATTTCGCAAACACTTCTACCCAATTCATGGAGGAAGATTTAGGGACATCAACGGGGGGAGAGCCATTCACACCCCACTAGAATGGCCAATTAAGTGTAAGGCCGAAAAATAGAGGTCTAAACGCAAGGCAGTTTCTAGCAGTTTAAGGGCTCACACCATGATGATAGAGAATTAAGAGAGTTTTACTGATTCGTACAAGGAATTTTCCATAGCAGCACAACGCACTCAAGAGGAGCTCAATTCGAAGTTGGACGAGCTAATTGTTCTACGAAATAGGAGATTGAGAATTCTATAATTTTCATGTATACCTCGTGCTTATCTCTGGTTCAGTTGCAACTTCATGAATTGCAAACAAACCAGATACTGCAGAATAGACTCGTCGAAACTCGACAGAACCTACCATCCGGAGGAAATTATATGTTTATTTTTATTTGAATTTTCATCTTGTAATTGTCATTTAATATTTTTATTTTCCTATTAATGAGACACTTGTTTCAAAACTGAGTAACATTTATTATTAAAGTAACGAACTATATCAAAATATCTTTCATTACCTTTAATTTCAATACACGAGAATTAAAGAATGATAAATTAAATTTTTTACAAGTTTCACTCGTCCACTTCAGACTCCGCATGTAGATTCCATATATGTTCCATAAGGTCATCCCTAAGATGATTGTGTTTTTCCTTATTGTACATCAATGCCTCACGCACTCGGTACTCATACGCATTCCCTAGAGTGTCGCGACTAATTGGCGACATTTCAGTAGAATTAAGATCAATACGCCAATTAGGATCCCTTCATTCGCCCTCTAGTATCATGTTATGAAATATTATACACGATTTCATAATAACCTTCAAGTCATTATGTTTCCATAATCTAGCCTGGGTTTTTATAAAATGGAATTTTGTTGCAATATTCCAAATGCTCGCTCAACATCTTTGCATGATGCCTCTTGATATCTGGCAAACACACTTTATTTTCTAGTTGATGGTCTTTTGAAACTCTTAACAATTGTAGCATATGGTGTGCATATACCATTTTCCAGGTAATAACCCATGTTGTAAGAGTTCCCATTTATTTCATAATCTATAGGAGTTGTGTTGCCCTCAAGTAGTTCGTTAAACACTGTAGATTTGGCTAAGACATTTAAGTCATTACACAAACCCGGTAACTCAAAGAAAGAATGCTGAATCCACGTATCACGGGAAGCTACAACCTCTAGGATTATAGTTTCACCTCCTGCATGGCCACTATACCATCCCGTCCAAGTGTGACGATAATTGTGCCATTCCCAGTGCATACAGTCAATGTTTCTTATCATTCCAGGAAATCCCCGTTTCGCATTCTCTTCTTACATTTATGAAACATGGGTTAAGTAAATTAAAGGGAGATTTTGAGGATTTTCCACATAAATGATATATCGCTATATATATAAAGATATGCAAGATGAAAATGCAGACATAGGTTGAGTAAAATTAAAAATTTATTGCATCGGGAGAAGTAGCCAAGTGGCCTTGAATTTTCCTTACTGATATACCATCGGATTTACTTATTTAATCAATAGACTTCACGTCTTTGAACAGTCAACTGATTCTATAAACCTAAACAATAGTATTCACACAATGATTGTTCAACACAGTTGATTCTCACATTTGTGTTCGTTTTGAACATGAACACCACTTGGTTCCGTGAGTATTTTAGAGAAGTTTCCTTTGATTATTCTCATAGAAGTGTCCCCCTTCTTACTCACATAGGTGACTTCCATAAAGGTTATCCTGTAATACCCTACTTAGACATACTAAGATATGGATGCCATTAAAAGCATAACTTAACCTAATTTCACGGAAGATGCGCATTGTCTCATATTTATAATGGATTGGATAAAATATCCTCTAGTGCTTACTGAATATAATGTAGTTTTATTTTCCCATTAAACCTAGATCTTTGAATTTCCAGTCAGCTAGGTTGTCTTGCCACTATATTGGTTCTTATTTATTTTTAGATTTTAGACCCATTGCTCTCGATGATCTTTCAACTTTCTCTCGGTTTAAACCTTTCGTTAGTGGATCTGCTATATTATCTTTTGACTTTACATAGTCATTTGAGATAATTCCATTTGGGATAAGTTGTCTAACGGTATTATGTCAACAAAGAATATGTCGATACTTTCCGTTATACATGTGATTCTATGCCCTTCTAATTGTCGATTGACTTTCACAAAGTATACATATTGCGGGGACATGTTTTAACCAATTTAGAATATCCTCTAAGAAATTCCAGAGCCATTCAACTTATTCTCTAGCTTTGTCAAGCGCTATGAATTCAGATTCCATTATTAATATAGCAATGCACGTTTATTTTGAGGATTTCCCATATACGGCTACACCTCCAAGAGTAAACACATACCCACTCGTAAACTTAGAGTCCTTTGTATTGAATATCCAATTTTTATCGCAATGTCCTTAAAGTATAGACGAATATCTTGAATAGTGTTGTTCATAGTTTTGAGTATATTTTATATAACCCAAACTCTTAATATAGCTTTCCAGTGATCTCTTCCTGGATTACTCGTATATCGACTTAGCTTACTTATCGAGTATGTTATGTCCGGTCCTATACAATTCATGATATACATTAAACTATCGATAATACGAGAGTACTCTAGTTGAGATATACTTTCACCATTATTTCTTGCTAGATGTAAATTTACACCTACAAGTGTCTTTGTAGGATTGATATTATAATTCTTGAATTTTTCAAGTACTTTCTCTATGTAATGAGCTTGAGATAATATAAGTCCATCCGGTATTTTAGAAATTTTAATTCTTAATATAACATCGACGATACCTAAATCTTTTATGTCAAATCGACTACTCAACATATGTTTAGTAGTTTTGACAATTTCTAGGTTACTACCCGTGATTAGCATATCATCAACATAGAGGCATACAATGACATATCAATTTTAAAATTCTTATAAAGTAAACACATCTATCACACTCTTTAATTTTGAAACCATTTGATAACATTGCGTTATCAATTTTTGTATGCCATTGCTTAGGTGCTTGTTTTAATCCGTATAGTGATTTCAGAAGCTTAGACACTTTTCCTTCTTGTCCAGGAGTCTTGAACCCTTTGAGTTGATCCATATAAATTTCCTCGTCTAATTAACAATTTAATAAAGAAGTTTCAACATCCATTTGATGTATTTCAATTCATTAATGGAAGCTATTGCTATTAACACTCGAATGGACGTAATTCTTGTTACCGGTAAGTATGTGCATTAGTAATCCAAACCTTCTTTTTGTATATTGCCTTTAGCTACAAGTCTTTCTTTATATTTATCAATTGATCTGTCGACCTTCAGTTTCCTTTTGAAGATCCATTTGTAACCTAACGATTTCGAACCTGGTGGAAGATCTACTAGTTCCCAAGTATGATTTTGCAAAAATGGATAAAATTTCACTATTAATTTCTTCTTTCCAATTAGAAGCATCGGGTGAGGATATTTCTTCTTTATATGATTGAGGTTCATTTTCTAGCAAATATGTTAGAAAATATGGACCAAAGAAATTCGAGGTCCTTTCCCTTTTACTACGTCTTCGTTCGTCCTCTACTGATTCAATAGGTTGATGAGTACTATTTATAATAACTTTATTTGTCCTTTTAGGATGAACGGATTCTCGGGTCATGTTATATGAAATATCATTTTAAAAAAATGAAGCTTCCCTCGATTCAATAGTCGTATTTACATGAATATCCGGAATCTTAGATTTACAAACTAAGAAACGATATGCACTACTATTTATAGCATAACTGATGAACAAATAGTCAACGGTCTTTGGTCCTATTTGTACCTTTTTAGGTTTGGGAACCATCACTTTGGCTAAGCACCTCCACACTCATAAATATTTATAGCAAGGTCTTCAACCTTTATATAACTCACAAGGCATCTTGTGAGTTTTCTTGAGTGGGACTTTGTTAAGAATATAATTAGCGGATAATAAGGCTTCCCCCCAAAATTTCTGTGGAGCTCCTGAACTTACCAACATAGAGTTCATCATCTCCTTCAATGTACGGTTTTTGCATTCAGCAATACCATTCGATTGAGAAGGATAAGGAGCGGTGGCTTGATGGATAATTCTATGTTCAGAACAAAATTCCTCAAAAGGAGATTCATATTCACATCCTCTATCACTACTAATGGCCTTTATCTTTTTGCTTAATTAATTCTCAACTTCATTCGTGTATTGTTTAAATGCATCAATAACCTCATCTTTACTATGTAATAAATATACATACCAATATTTTGTGAAATCATCAACAAAAATAATAAAATACTTTTTTTCACCTCTAGTTTGTATAAAATTTTAAATCATAAATATCCGTGTGAATTAAATCTAGTGGATCAGTGATCCTTTCAATAGAATGAAAAGGCAATCTTGCTAATTTTGATTCCACGCAAGTATCACATTTATGTTTTTTATCAATATTATATTTTGGAAAAAATTCCAAGTTAATTAATCTACGCAAGGTATTGAAATTAACATGTCCTAATCTAGCATGCCAAATATCAGATGACTCAATTAAGTAAATAGAACTAGCAATTTCATGCATTGGGGATGCCTTTGGCATCAATGTCATTATATTCAATTTAAATAACCATCGGACAGGTAGCCCTTTCCCACATACACATCACTTTTGGACAACACAAACTTATTAGAAACAAACACAAGTTTAACCCATTTTTTCTTAAAAGCGATCCGAAAATCATATTTTTACGGATGTCAGGCACGCGCAGCACATTGTTAAGAGTAAGCTCATTTCCTGAAGTCATCTTATTCAGAATAATCTTTCCTTATCCCACGACTTTAGAACTCAAAGAGTTCCCCATAAAGAGGGTTTTCTCATTTTCCAAAGCCATAATAGTAAACATCTATTTCTTTGCACAAATTTGGCGTGTAGCCCCAGTGTCCACCCACTATTCCTTGGTATTTCCTACCAGATTGCATTCAAAGACAACAGTAGAAAGATTTATGTCTGCGATACCATTGGAAATGTTCTCACCCTTCGTCACATTTTCTTGAGCATTGTTCTTTTTAGCGTTCTTTGGTTTGCCACGCTTGCTTGAGCGGTGTCCTGGTTTGCCGCAATTGTAGCATTTGCCTTTGAACTTCTTTCTTTGCTTAGATGTGCTTTCCCTATAATGCTTATGTTTGAATTTAGGACCTTCAACCACATGAGCCTTGAACTCCATGATGTTTTTCCCACTTTTCTTTTGAGATTTATGGTTGTCTTCTTCAATCCACAATCGCACTACCAATTCTTCAACATTCATCTCCTTGCGTTTGTGTTTGAGATAATTTTTGAACAAGTTCCAAGATGGAGGCAACTTTTTAACTATTGTCTCCACTTGAAAAGTGTCACTGATTGACATTCCTTCAGCATGAATGTCATGAGCGTTGATACAAAAATTAGTCAGCTGACATGGACCAATTATTCGAAGACATGTGTAATCTTACGTGGCAAAAGCCTATACACACCGAATAACTCACAGCCCCGAGCTACTCATTATCCCTAGCTACTTAGGGGCTGAGCTACTCAACGTACAGAGCATCTAGCCAAGAAGATCAAGCGACAATTACACATTCAATAAACATCGGATTTAATGAAGATTCTTATTGTATAGATGTATATGTCTATTAAATAAAGGCATATCATCTATTCATACTGATAGCCCCAAGGCTATAAATACATTATATACCCCCCCATAACGGGGTAATCAATCTCTTGTAATCGTCATCAAGATTAAGGCAAACATCGTCAATACAAACAGTGGCCGTAGGCCATTTTCATAAGGCTGAACCACCTTAAAAATCTTTTGTCTTATTTTATATTTATCTATGATTAATTAATTAGATCAAATCTAGTTTTTTACATCAACAAATTGGCGCCGTCTATGGGAAACGACTGTAAGTAAGCACTTTTCACTAAAAACTTATCACCAATGGCTGAGATCCCAGAATCCAGTAATAGGAACAATATCGGGGTTCCTCTAAACCCCTCTATCCCCCCAACTATCGATGAACTTACATGAATAGTAGCCAATTTGGCCCAAGAGCAAACGAATATACAAGAAACCATGCGTCAACTCATTCAGACTGTTCGTAACGGATCATCTGCCCAGTCAGGTCAACGGAGCATTCAAAGAAACACCCATCTGCCATCATCAAGAACCAAACGCACACTATTCTCGGATATTTCACAACCCAGTGTAGTGATTCTCATCATACTGAGAGATCCAACGATCCTTCATATTAGCCTAGAAGGACTTCATCTATAAGAGTTACAGATTCTCGACAAAATGTTACCTTAACTCCTGAGAGAACGAGCGCTTTGGAAAGGTTGAGCAAAGTCTTTCCCTTTGACCGTTTGGGTCCTAGGAGGAATGGAAATCCCCCTAGGATTGCGTCAAGGAATTCTCAATGACCAACCGATATAAGGGAAGGTTCTACCCAATCACACCCGACAACTCGTGGTGAAAGATCCCAAGAGGAAAATTCAACGCGCTCTGATGCTCGGTCAAATAGGTGTGAGGCTGGGAATGATGCGTGGAAGGGGTCCATTCAAAGATTGGAAGATCGATTAGGGGAAATGGCTAAGGACAAGAACCATCTTTAAATAACTTTTAATCAGGGGTCACCCTTCACCTTGTCAATTATGGATTTTCCCACACCATCGAAATTTAAAGCTCCGGTAGTGATGCCTAAATATGATGGAAAAACTGATCTCGTCCTCCTTATAGAGTAGTACCAAGCTGCTGCTGATATATACGCAGTTCCCGATGAGATAAGGTGCAAAGCATTCTCAGGAACTATCACTGGGTCAGCCCAGATATGGTACAATAGCCTTCCTCGGGGAAAGATTGCTACTTTCCATCAGCTGGCAGAGCTCTTTATAGGTTATTACTGCTTTGGTGCGAAGCCGATTAAGAGAGTAGCACAGTTACTGAGTGTGAGGGAAAAACCAGGAGAAAGTACCAGGGATTACATTAATTATTTTAACAATGAGAAACTTAAGGTGATTGACTATGAGGAGAAGACAACAATAATATCTCTGATGAGTGGTCTGTTATCTGACAAGTTATATTATACTTTGGCTAAAGATCCCCCTAAATTCATGGTAGAACTGATGGCAAAAGCAGCTATGATCATAAACATCGAAGAGGCCATGACTGTGAAGAAGAATGTTGATACTAAAGCAGAGATCGAGGCTGAAAGTATAGAAGAGAAGAAGGATCAAAAGCACAATGGGATTAGCAAGCAGTCAAAAGGCAAGGAGGCATTCGAGCAGTTGAAGAAGTATGGAAATTACACTCCTCTAAAGGTGGACATAAATCACATTTTGGAAGAGATCAAGAATAACGAGGAGCTAACTTGATCGGAGAAAATGAGGACAGACCCTGATAAGAGGGATAAGTCCAAATACTGCGAATTCCATAAAGATCATGGCCATATGACCAAGCGTTGCATAGCTGTACAGAATGAAATTGAAGCACTCATTAGGCGTGGAAAATTGAGTAAATTCGTTGATCGCCAGAATGGTGGGAAGATTAATGAGAGAGGAAGACAAAGGTCCAAATCTCCTCGTCGAACAAATGATGACAAAAAGAGAGACCACGAAGACAATCCAGAGGATGACCCCGACCTCCCTAAAAAGCCAAGGCAACCAAAGTGTGAGGTATTTTCAGTACACTTTGGATCATTTGAATGTAATGTGATTACATGTGGCGATGCTGGAGGAGGAGATCATACTGCTGAAAGGAAAGCTTACCTCAATGAGGCTCAAGCTTGTTCTTACATGCAACGCATAAATTTGGCCACAGACGATCACCCAAGGAAAATAAACAAGGATAAACTGGTTATCGAATTTTCCAAAAATGATCTTGCAGGCGTACTATATCCTCATGACGACCCCTTGGTGGCCAAGATGAGCATGAAAGATGTTGTGATTTCACACGTATTGGTAGACAATGGTAGCTCTGCGGACATCATGTTCTACCCCTGTTTCGATAGTTTAAATTTGAAGCTAGCCTAGTTGGAGCCGTATCACAGGCCCTTCCTCGTCTTTACCGGTAAAAAGGTTTTTCCACTTGGGATGATCAAATTAGACATGCTCATTGGCACCTGGCCTGCTTGCAGAACAAAAAAGTATGCTTTTTCATAATGGAAAATAATGTCCACTCAGCCTATAACATAATCATAGGGAGAGTAGGCTTAAAGAAATTCGAGGCAATGCCGTTCACGGTACACCAATGCTTGAAATTTTTGACCAATTTCGGGGTTGGAATTGTGAAAGGCCACCAGAAAGTAGCTCGGGAATACTACTATTCATCTGTCGAACAGGAGGAACTAGAGGAGGCTAAGAAGAAAACTGCCACCTACTAGGTGAATGAGTCTGAAGATGCAAAAGTTGAGATGTTGGACCCTAAGAGCTTTTTAAGGGTCAGGTCGTCGAAGTTATGAAGAATGTCATTCTGGACGATGAACGACTAGAACGGACAACTCAAATTAGCGCTTCACTGGATCTGTCAATAAAGCATGAACTAGTGGCATTTTTACGGCAAAGTAAGCAAGCTTTCGCATGGAGTCACGAAGACATGCCAGGAATAGACCCAGCCTTCCTATGCCATGAGCTCAATGTTAATAAGGAGGTCAAGCTAGTGAAGCAGCGAATAAGGGTCTTTAGCCTAGAGAAGAACCAAGCCATCCAGGAGGAAGTTGAGAAGCTATAAAAGGCCTTTTTCATTGAAGATGTCAAATATCCTGATTGGCTAGCCAATATCGTGATGGTGAAGAAAAAGAATAACAATTGGAGGATGTGTGTAGATTTCACAAATCTAAATAAAACCTGCCCGTAAGATCACTTTCCATTGCCCCGAATTGATCAGTTAAAGAAAAAGAATAATAATTGGACGCTACCTCGGGGCACGAGTTATTAAGCTTCATGGAAGCTTCCTCCGGCTATAACCAGATTAAGATGAAACCAGAAGATAGGGAAAGTACTTCATTTATTACCCCAAGGGGAACATACTGCTATAATGTTATGCCTTTCGAACTTAAAAATGCAGGCGCTACGTACTAGAGGTTGATGAATAAAGTTTTCGCAGAGCAAATCGGCAAAAACATGGAGGTTTATGTCGACGATATGCTAAGTAAAATTAAGAAATCCGTCGACCATCTAACTGACCTCAGCCAAACCTTTCGGATATATTGTGAGTCAGCGAGGAATTGAGGTGAATCCGAAGAAGATCAAAGCCTTGCTGGAATTATGATCTCCAACTATGAAGAACGAAGTGCAAAGCCTCACAGGCCGTGTTGCAGATCTTAACAGGTTTGTGTCGAGAGCAATGTACAAATGTCTCCTATTCTTCAAGATTCTCAGAATAACTTTCAAGTGGAACGATGAGTGCAAAAAGGCGTTCCAAGAATTGAAGAAATATTTGGGGATACCTCCACTCTTATCTAGGTGATTCGTATCAAATATTGCATATTTTTGTCCATTATCTTTATGCATTCTAGCACTTTTATGGTCCTAAATGCCTATAATTATGCTCATTAACCAGACAACCTTGGATTTGGATATATACATGCTTTGTAGGGGTTATTTGTGCTTTTGTAGGTATTGGAACGCTAAAAGTGAGGTTCGGTTGCATTTCAGAGAAGTTCCATCGCTGGATGCTACTTCAAGGGCATTTTAGTCAATTCACATTTCTTATTCGGCTCATGGAAATTCCACAAATGCATAGTTCATTGAGTTAGCATCGCGTGGCCGCAAATGGTGCGTCGTTTGGAGTTCGGACGAAGAAGCTAGGCTCATTTCCGTAATGGACCTTTTGCCCCTCATCATGGACCAAATGCAGCCTGAAAACAGAGTACCGGTCGACCGCGTCCCTGGGACCAGTCGACCGCAGTTTCAACTTTTGTCGTGGGAAGGAGACATTATGCTTTTGCCTAAGGGGCCGGTCGATCGCGCCCCTGCGACCGGCCGACCGGTAGTGCCAGATATTTTGGGCTCTTTCCTCTTTCTTTCCTTTTTCCCTTACTTTTTCCCACTTACTATATAAACCCATTTTTGGTTTTAATTCAGATATACTTAGTTAGAATAGATTATAGAGAGTGTTAGTTAGGGTTTGGATGGTTCTTCTTCATTTATACTTGGTTTGACACCCCATTTGTTGTGTAAGTTGACTATTCATCATCCTCTCCATTTAATTTAAATTGTATTTCCTTTGTTTCCATTGTTGTAGTATAATTTACAAGCTTTTTAATTTATGTTTTCTTGCTTTATTTACATGCTTTGATTTACACGCTTTCTAGTATAGATTTATCGCGTTTATTTATCACTTTCCATTTACCGCGTTTTTAACATGCTTTCTAGGTAACTTAAATTAGGTTGTGTTTGAATTGAACTCACTCGGGTTGACGCGTTGCTTTTCTTTGGTGATGGAGTTTACGAGTCTATTTCGGGTGTGTTGTCCTAGTTTTACGCTTAAGAGATTTGACGGGGCATATCATGTATGTCCCGTGCTTACAACCTTTCGAGCGTAATTTCCGGGATATTTGTTGACGCCAAAATCTTATTACGCTTTTATGATGATTTAGGGCGTAACAACCCTTGATTTAATTAACTGTCGAAACGAGACGCACTTGTAATAACTGGTCGACCCATGTAACCATTTTATACTAATTAACTCGGGTGAGGGATATTCCATGCAACCTATAGTTCTTACTCGCTTTCATAATCTAGTTTCAATACATGCCTAGTTAATCATTTCCCTTTATGCATCTTTTCTTTTAGTTTGTAATCATCTTTTATACTTTTATTTCGGAGTATTAAATCACTTGAATTCTAACATCTCGTCTCTATGGATTTTCGATACCTGACTTATCGCTATACTCACATGTTGAGTGTAGTCGTAATTTAGGTTTTCGTATATTTCAGGTGAGCCGAATTCAAAACGACCGGCGCGTAGGTGACTCTCGCGCCGCGGCAAAACCCTGTCTATCAAATGGCGCTGTTGTCGGGGACTAGTTTGTTTTAGACTTTATTTGATTTAATATTTCATAGTATTTTCTTTCTATTTGTATTATTTGCTAATATTTTGCAGGACTTCCACATTTGATCACTTAGAAACGCTCGAATTCTTTTCGCGCGCACCTACTTTGTGGAATTCGCCACTTGAGCCATTTTTGGGGTAAGCATGTCTTATTCCAATTCTTTCGGTAATCCTTGTTATAATTCTCAAAATTCTCGCAAACCTATGACTTTCGGTGAATACTTAGAATCCCAAAAATTTGCAAATTCAAATATTACCTTGGGCGAGTATAACGAAAGTCAAAATTTAGGTTATTGGAATTTTGATGATGATGATAATGATTTTGGGCCTTTACCTCCTTATAATAGGAATTTTAAAACGAATTGCAATAGTTTTCAAAATTCCTATAATAATGAGTTTTCGTTTAAGTCCGATGGCAATTTTCAAAGTTCCCATTCTAATGCATCCTCACCTCGACCTATGACATTCGGTGAGGGCTTGCGTATGTATGAGAATGAGAAAATTAAAAATTATTATCGGGAAGAAAATCGTTCATGGGAACATGAGTTGGATTTATTATTTGAGTCCGACGACGATTTTGCTTCCGAGACTTTTGAAGTCGAGGAATGTTTTGAACCAAATGAGGTACTTGTACCTACTTTGGAACAAGCCATTCTAGACTTTGCCCATCTCGTAATAGATATTGAAAGTGAGGATGAAAATGACGTAATATCTATTTGCAATGAAATGATTTCTTCTTTGGCCCCCAAAGAAGAACATTTCATTGAAAATGATATTATTTCCTTTGAAATTCCAACTTCATGTGATGATGATTCATCTCATGAGTTTGAATTTCTTTCATCCCCGTTTTCATTCTCTATTACCCCACCGAAACAAGTACCCGATGATTCGGTTTTGAACTTTAATGTTTTAAACCCTATCGCCGATGAGGAGTACTTGCTCGAGTCGCCCTCCACGATCGCATCTTTTCCATTGTGTGCGCCGCCTCCCATTCCAACTTCGAAATCCTTGGGAGGATATTCAGCTTTTCTCGGTCCCCACCTGTTTTTGTCACCCGTTCAATCCAAACCCCCCATCGTCCCACCAAAACTTTTAATTGGCGATGGTTCATTTCTTCCGCCTTACACATGCCTTCCGTTGTTAAAACGGAATTCATATTTTTCGGAAGGCATGCTTGTATGTGAGGGTACACCGGTTATCCTCCAAAGTCAAATCGTTCTTATGGTGGACCCTCAGCTATTTAGACTTCTAGTGTACAGTTAGTGTGAAGTCTAAATAGTAGGTTGTATATAGTTAGCTTTTTATTTTTTCTTTCCTTTTTGATTTAGTCTAGTGTAATTAGTTAACTTTTTGTTATTTGTTTTTGCTATGCTCGGTACTAACTTGTTTTGTAGATTATTTGGACTTGTTCTTATGGGGATCGCTCCACGTTTGGGTAATATCGCTATTTTCCTCTCTTTGACTTGGTTCTTAATTAACATTGAGGACAATGTCAAGTTTTAAGTTAGGGGGTGTGGGATATTCTATCCATTTCTTTATTTAGTCCATGTTTTTGCTCACATGTTAGTTACTTAGTATGCTTTTCTTAGAAAAATTCAAAAATTTCAAAAAGATTTTCTTTATTTTTCTCCTTTTTGGGGAATTTTGCCTTTGTTTCCGATGATAAATTTCAATAATTGCCCGATCCAATAGACAACCCAATGATGCATGTTCTCGATTTTAGAAGTTATTAGACTTTAGTCTCAATTATTAATATGATGAATAACTTCATGAATTAAACTTTAATCCCATGAGCACATGCACTTTTATTGTTATATTGATTTGGTTTAAGATTTTTATAAATCAGTAATCTTTTGTTGCATTGTATATACTTACACTGAGTAAGCTTTGTACCTTTCGTCGTTTGTGAGTGTATACACTATTCTTTTCTCATTTAAAACGTTGAATTCGTTGGTAATCTCACTATTCTTTCATTTGACCGTTCATTAATTGAGTTCATACTTGAAATGTGTTACTTGAGCATGATTTTTATATATTATTTTGACTCGAGAATTGCGTAAAATTTGTGAAATGATCATAGTCCCTCTTTGATATATCACCCATATTAGCCTTGACCTCACCCTTATATGTTTACCCTCGTTAACCCCTTTGAGCCTAAATATTAGCCTTTCGTTTCATAACCCCATTACCATAACTAACTCTAAATTGGAGTTTTAGCCCATACATACACTTTCCATACCTTTGTTTGGAATGTTACTTGGGATTGAATAATGTTGTTATGATGCCAGTTGCAATTTAGGCATATGAGAGTTTGATAAGTAAAGAAAAGAAAATAGTGAAAAAAGTGAAGAAAAAGAGAAAGCAAAAAGCAAAAGAAAACAAAAGAGAAAATGCGAAAAAGAAGAAAAGAAAAAGAAAGAGAAAGTTGTAAATGTTGTGTATAGTGTTCAATAAGCTTTGATAACTCTCCCCGATGATATATCTAATCCCTTTTTGGAACTTGTTTTCCGATTTTGATATTGCCCGCATTATCCCATTATCCCGAGTTTTCATTCCGAACACTTTGAATCCGTACATATATTCCTTCGTTTCGTACCTTAGCCATACCTACATTATAACTCTATTAAAGTCCTATGTGATCTTAGGTTGATGTAATTTAAAAATCATAATAGTTGTGATAATCTGTGAAAATGCATTTCGCCTCTTTTAGTGAGTGGTATCCTTTCATTGAGATTACAGTTTTTCAGTTTATATATATCGTTCTTCATCTGTGACATGTGTGCGGCCTAGTTTCCATTTACATTTACTCTTTAGCCGGCATGTCCCGTGTGTTACCTCCCTGTTTCGAGTGAATTCGCTTGATGAGCGTAATGCCCATGAGGATTGAATATATGCTTGCTTTAATGTTTATCCGGTTTATTTAAGTTTTTTACCAAATCATACTTTGCATGTGCTGGCTCCCCTCCCACATTTTAAGGTTTCAATTCTATGAGGCGCATTCTATAATGTTAATGATTTGAGCTTTTGTTTGAATTCATTCACTTTGCTAATAATGCGTATGAAATCCTTTTCGCCATTGTTGGGCTTATCGCATGTTGGGTTGGGCATATTTTGAGGAAACCATATGATATTTGTGGGTATCATCTCTGAAAACCCTCACGAGATGACACTCGTCCACTAGGGTAACCTAGGGGTTTAACGGCTTATTGCATATGCTAAATGCAATCGTGTTCCCCACGAAAGTGGCAATTATATTTCGATGCATATATGCGTTTTGTATTTGCTTTTGTGGACTAGTTTTGTTTGTTTCATCACTAGGGACTAGCAATGTTTATGTTAGGGGGTGTGATTCGTATCGAATATTGCATATTTCCGCCCATTATCTTTATGCATTCTAGCACTTTTATGATCCTAAATGCCTATAATTATTCTCATTAACCAGACAACCTTGGATTTGGATATATACATGCTTTGTAGGGGTTATTTATGCTTTTTTAGGTATTGGAACGATAAAAGTGAGGTTCGGTTACAATTCGGAGAAGTTCCATCGCGGGATGCTACTTCAAGGGCATTTTAGTCAATTCACATATCTTATCTGGCTCATGGAAATTCCACGGATGTGTAGTTCATTGAGTTAGCATCGCATGGCCGCAAACAGTGCGTCGTTTGGAGTTCGAACGAAGAAGCTAGGCTCGTTTCCGTAATGGACCTTTTCCCCCTCATCATGGACCAAATGCAGCCTGAAAACAGAGTACCGGTCGACCGCGGTTTCAACTTTTTCCGTCGGAAGGAGATAGTATGCTTTTGCCTAAGGGGCGGGTCGACCGTGCCCCTGCAACCGGTCGACCGGTAGTGCCAGATATTTTGGGCTCTTTCCTCTTTCTTTCCTTTTTCCCTTACTTTTTCCCACTTACTATATAAACCCATTTTTGGTTTTAATTCAGATATACTTAGTTAGAATAGATTGTAGAGAGTGGTAGTTAGGGTTTGGGTGGTTTTCGATGGTTCTTTTTCATTTATAATTGGTTTGACACCCCATTTATTGTGTAAGTTGACTATTCATCATCCTCTCCATTTAATTTAAATTGTATTTCCTTTGTTTCCATTGTTGTAGTATAATTTACAAGCTTTCTAATTTATGTTTTCTTGATTTATTTGCATGCTTTCTAGTATAGATTTATCGCGTTTATTTATCGCTTTCCATTTACCGCATTTTTAACATGCTTTCTAGGTAACTTAAATTAGGTTGTGTTTGAATTGAACTCACTCGGGTTGACGCGTTGCTTTGCTTTGGTGATGGAGTTTACGAGTCTATTTCGGGTGCGTTGTCCTAGTTTTACGCCTAGGAGATTTGACGGGGCATATCATGTATGTCCCGTGCTTACGACCTTTCGCGCGTAATTTTCTGGATATTTGTTGATGCCAAAATCTTATTAGGCTTTTATGATGATTTAGGGCGTAACAACCCTTGATTTAATTAACTGTCGAAACGAGATGCACTTGTAATAACTCGTCGACCCATGTAACCATTTTATACTAATTAACTCGGGTGAGGGATATTCGACGCAACCTATAGTTTTTACTCGCTTTCATAATCTAGTTTCAATACATTGCCTAGTTAATCATTTCCCTTTATGCATCTTTTCTTTTAGTTTGTAATCATCTTTTATACTTTTATTTCGGAGTATTAAATCACTTGAATTCTAACATCTCGTCTCTGTGGATTTTCGATACCCGACTTACCGCTATACTCACCCGTTGAGTGTAGTCGTAATTTAGGTTTTTGTATAGTTCAGGTGAGCCGAATTCAAAACAACCGGTGCGTAGGTGACTCTCGTGCCGCGGCAAAACCCTGTCGATCACTAGGCCAGTGATGGGAGAAAGATTATACTTGTATATGGCTGTCTCGGAGAGCGCAGTCAGTTCAGCGTTGATAAGAGTGGAAGATGGAGTTTAAAAATCAGTGTATTACACTAAAAAAGCCTTCCGAGGAGCAGAGATTAGATATTCGAGGCTGGAAAAATTAACATTAGTTCTCATAGAGGCGAGCAGGAGGATGAAACCTTATTTCCAGGACCATACTATAGTGGTATACACTGATATGCCGCTTAGACAGGCCTTGCACAAGCTTAAAAAATCTGGAAGACTGATGTACTGGGCGGTCGAACTGGGTGAGCATGATATTGTTTATGAGCCAAGGTCCTCACTCAAAGGGCAGGCGGTGGCAGATTTCATTACGGAATTCACTTACCCAGATAATTTTGACGAATAAGGGTCTAATACAGAACAACTAGTGAATACTAGGGAATCATCAAAGACTACCCCCGACCAACTCCTATCAACAGATGTAACGAAGGGGACAAGCACCGAGCAGCAAGAACAATCAGACAATAGCCCAACAGTGGAGGATGGTAAAAGGAAGTATCAAATATTCCATCATGGAATTTTTTCGGACCAATAGTTTGATAATGGCATCCCTATATGGAATTTGTATGTTGATGGCTCTTCATGTGCGACAGGAAGTAGAGCTGGAATAATTCTTAACAGCCTTGATGGATTAGATGTCAAATACGTGATGCGTTTTCAATTTAAAGCTTTTAATAATGAGGCCGAATATGAAGCTATGATTGTGGGCCTCAGTTTAGAAAAAAATAATGCATGCAGAGCCAGTCATCGTGTTTAGTGATTCACAATTAATTGTACATCAGATTCGGGGGCTGTATACGACAAAGGGAGACTTGATGTCACGATATCATGCTAAAGCTATGAAGATTGTGTCCACCTTTGCAGTAGTTCAGTAGATCAGAATACCGAGATTGAAGAATGCGAGAGGTGACGCACTATCTCGGTTAGCTTTAGCTACTCGCACCGAGCTACAAAAAACAATTCCTATCGAGATACTGGTAGGACGGAGCATAGATGATGATTAAATGGTGTAATTCATTACCATGGATTTGGGACTATCCTGGATGGACCCAATCAGGGCATACATCAAGGAAGGGATTGTACCAACTGACCAACTTGAAGTCAAGAGGCTGAGGTTTAAAGTTTCTCGATATGTACTTAATAACGGCATTTTGTATAGAAGAGGTATCATCGTAGGTCTACAGAGATGTGTGAATATGATTGAGGAGGTTCACGAAGGATATTGTGGAGCTCATGTGGCAGGTTGGACTCTCCTATAGAGGTTAACGACGCAGGGATATTATTGGCCAACAATAAGAGCTGACTGTACAACTTATGTAAAGAAGTGCGATAAATGCCAACATCTCTCTCCTGTCCGAAGAACTCCCTAGGCATTGTTAACTCCCGTTACTTCCCCCTGGCCATTTGCTATGTGGGGCATGGACTTGGTCGGGCCTCTGTCGACCACCAAAGGATGATTCAAATAATTGGTAGTCGTTGTCGATTGTTTCACCAAGTGGGTTGAGGTGGAACCACTCATTGACATGTCATACAAAAAGGTTTATCAGTTTATCTGGAAGAATATTATTTGTAGGTATGGTCTGCCACATGATTTCATTACTGACCATGGTACCCAATTTGATAATGAGCAATTCGCGGCATATTGTCATCAATCCAATGTTCAGAAGATCCATTATGCACCAGGCCATCCCTAGAGCAATAAGCAAACTAAAGTGACAAACAAAACTCTGTTGAACGGCTTGAAGAAACGACTGGATGATGCAAATGGAGATTGGATTAGCGAGCTACACTCTGTGCTATGGGCATATCGCACGACGAGATTACGTTCTCCTGCTATAATGTGTATACATTAGTGAATTCTAATTTCGTTCGAATGTGTGCGTGTACCGAGCGATGACAAATGTCAGAAGAGGACCGTTAAGCGGACATCAGGAGGCAGGGCTCAGTTGAGATTATAAAATATATCCGAGGATGATGACCGTAGTCGAGGTCACCTCCATTATGGCACGAGAAGCCACGACTAGAAAGGCGACTAAGGCGCAGCAATGATTTCCAAGTGCTGTTATGATCGAATGAGGTACGAGAGTAAACTCAACTAACGTGTTACAAAACATATGGAGAACAGTCAGTGAGAATTCTAGAAATGAAAAAATTGTATGTGTTTACCAAAGGAGATAAAGTATCCAAAGGCTTAGATATAGGACGGAGTGTGGCAAACTGAAAGTGAAAATTTAGAGAAAATTTTCTTGGATTTCGGGACGAAGTTATAATGGTTGGAGTCAACCACCAATTTTAGAAGTGGAATGCTATGCCTATAGGAGAACCTTAGGTACAATGTTGACCGTATGTTCCTTCCTCAACTGTTCAGGATGAGAAGCAAACGTGGTTCTGAACTCATCGCGGGAGGGCATGACATAAGTCCAATTGTGAATATGAATCCTATTCATTAGCAAATTTTGTATCGGAAGATGTAGATACGACTGGAGGAAACAAATCCAAGTGGGAGATCGACTCGTAGTAATAGTTGATAACACTCAAAGAGATAATTCTGATGGACGATCGATTTAGAGGTTGACAAAGTCGTATTTTGTCAATATAGATGATGACGGTTCTTTGTGGGAGAAGCTAAAAGAATCGGAAAAAAAAACTTAGTCGAGAATGAGACTGAATACAACGGTGGTGGTGTAGCACCACAAAGGGATGTGGATACACATCGGAGGACCCATTTAAAGGCTTCAGATAGTTAAATTCTTACCAAGTGATGGTAAATTTAGTAAGTACTATTATAGATAGTAACATGATCTGTATGGCCTAAAAAGCTAAGGGAACAACCTGGATGGCTAACAGGAATTGGGTTTACTAAAGTCCAAGAGAAGGACAATCCTAACCTGGTTAGTAGGACAGGTGATAAGTGGATTATGTGTTGAGGTATTTTGTGCGGAGTGAGATCGCTCGCGATAATATGTTCCAAAGTGAGAAAAAGGACAAGAATACGGTGCCTAGTAAAAGGCAACGATTAAAGTAATTTTGTTTGGTTTGAGTAGACGTGTTACGTCCGGAAACCATTTGCGCAGTCAAGACGATTGGCAAGGTGGAAGTATAAGTTGTATCCTCAGAGGATGAGGCGTGTTTATGTGACACGAGCGAGTCACTATATTTTGTTCCTTGCTAGATTAGCATGTGAGACAAGATTAATGCATATCATTATAAACGTTATTAAAATGTGAATATTTTTCCCTAGTGTAGCGGGATTTTTCTTTAGTGCTATCCGCGGAGGATGAATGAGTATATTAACAGTGTTTTGTACTTTATTGAGGCTACTCGTTGTAGTGATGCAATATACGAGTATGATATTATCTTTGTTAAAACGTTATAGAAATGGTTAGTACAATAGTGGGCATTTATTGCAAGGCTATCGGAGTGGTTGCATTAGCGCAACATGTTTTATGTTTGTTTTGGCGAGGCTTTACCTGTAAGGAGGTTGGACTTGCACTTATATTATCTATCCTAGAGACTTCGGAGGAGATAGTGTGCTCGAGATATTCGATGCCAAAGTATGTATAGACTTTGTTAGTATAATTCCGTATGTATCGGGATTTACCGTTGAACGAAAAGATTTGACTCAGTATTATGTTTAGCACTCCGGACTTAGTGATAGGAAAAGTGCATTGTTATATTTATCCTTTAGAGATGTGGGAGTTAAGAGTTATAACCCTATTATTAGGGAAAGGAATTTCGAGAATTCTGATCGTATATATTCGAGGTTTATAGAATGTAATTACCATCAACCAATACGGGACGATAGTGAAATTGGCGAAACGCTTTTGTTAAGCATAATTATGGGAAAAATGTAACTTTTCTGTCAAGAGACGGAATAAAGGGGTACATGCCACGGACGGAGGACCTAACGGATTTCGATAACCGACAATGCTAGGTAGTAGTGTATCGGGGGGGTTCCTGGTTTGGATTTCTCTTTGCGAGACATCCCACGTATGAAACTTAGCGTAAGGTTGGAAATAGGGAGACGTTTGGTCACTATTCCATGAGTTTGGTACCCTGATCGAAATGGGATCAAGTAATTATGTATATAAGTTGGAAGTTGAATTTTGTTTTAAAGCCATTGGAGTCGATTTTTTTTTTGGGGTAAGAAAGCATTGAAAGTTATCCCCACGAGTTGAGGGGTGGAACGATGATAAGGAGAATTTAAAAAAAAATTGATTTCTAGGGTGATTGAGAGTACCCAAATGTCGTAACCGCGTTCAGAACACGAGGTGAATAAAGAGTTGGAATGATTTTTAGCTTGGATTATCTCGAAAGAACTTTATTATACAAAAGAGATGACCTGTAATTATTTTGATGAATAGAGCGTTAGTGATTTATTTTGATTGTTGTACCTATTTGGGAAAATTATTATACTTATCTGAAGAAGGTTGAGAATTATTATTCCTCTTTTATTGTCATGGAATTTGAATGCCCTATTCCTTCTATTTCGTTGAATTTAGTTAGTCCTACAGATGAGTAGCACGCCGTTCGCTCTCCCAGGGCGGTCGGAGTGTTGCAAAAATGTGGGCATCTTGGTTAACTACAGTTAAAATCGTCCGAGTCGAAGGGAAGTGGTAATAGACGTGTGAGATATATGTTTGTGGGACTAGTATAATGAATTGGAAGTGATAGAGTGGATTAAACGTCACATGAGGGGTGATAATCCATACATAAGTGTGCAATTAGAATAGCATGCCCTAACTTGATTGGAAGGCTGTGGGAAGCCATTCAAGAATTGGTATTCCTTGAATATAGTAGAATTTAATTATTATGAAACACACTCGGAGCAGAGTTGTTATTAGTCAAGTGTGAGAGCGACTTGCGCATACAAAGAGTAATGATGTTAGTATAGTATAAGAGATCCAGAAGTGCGCTTCGTGGAGAGAAGAGCACGGGTCGGAACTTTCGGCATACTCCAAGGAACGAAGGGGAGTATTACGTGTCACTTAATGTGAGATATTTCAACGAAAAATCGATGTTTAGCGGGACGTAGTGAGTAGTCTCTACATGCACCGCCCATAGGTAAGGTTTGGTTGAAAGAGGAGAATCAACCAAAGAATTTTGTGTTTATCGACAATTCCTGAAATTGGAAGAGGTCGGTAAAGTCGGTACAGTCCTTGGATGGGTTGCCATCGTCAAAACAAGATCAATGGTTCATCCTGAACATGTGAATTAATCCGCTGAGAATGAAGTGATTGATATTCCTTTGGGATCGTTTACAATATTAACTAGTATGCCCCAGACTTCCTTTGAAAGGAAGGATCGCGCCAGTGCATGGTCCGGCGCAGTATAAATTTCTGAATCAGGATGAGATTGGTAAATACCACCTTTGATATGGGATTTCAGGAACCAGCGGGGATAAGATTTCGTTTCGAGTAGGATGTATCACCCTTAGCCAGGGAATAAGCGCATGGTGATTCAAAGATTAGTGGAGCCACGAGAAGGAGATTTTGGAATCTTGGTATGATGATTTCAAGAATGCTCTGTAGAAGCACTCGTACCTGTTTATCGCGTACGAGGTACTTATTAAGGTTTTGTTATGGAAGAACCTCGACTATTCTCCTTCCGTATGTTTAGAGGAGAGTAGATAATCAGAATTTTTGGATCGGTCGAGAAAATATCCAATAACTATGGTGGAATTCCACGACTGTTTTAGGTAGTCAAGAGTGGTCAAATATTCGTATGATCTTCTCAGAATGGGAATTTTGTATATGAATAAATCCGAGTAGTTGTCATGTAGTGAGGTGCGATCTCCTAATGATAGTGAGATGACGGAATTTATAACGTATAGACGTTACCTATGCAAATGTTGTCGGTTGGGAGTGCAATGTGAAGTGTCTCCAATGAGAATGTAAAACAATGTTGCTGTGAGGAAAGGGATATAGTGTTTGAGCGCCGTAATATATAGTTAGTTTGCGTACTGACAAGGATATCCAGAATTGTGCTACCTGGTAGGCCTTATTTTCCGAATTTCGGGACGAAATTCCGTTATTAGGGGGGAAGTATGTAATACCCCGTATTTTCATGGATTTTAAATTTAAGGATTTATTAAATTTAATTGAGATAAATTAATTTAATTTTAATCCGGAATGTTGTTTTAAATATTTACTAGCGTGACGAGAGTTAGTAATTATTGGAAATTTGTTATTTGTTGAATGTTACTGGATGAGTATAGTAATATATGAGATTTATTTTTATAATATTGTCACGTGTGAATAAAATGACAATTATGGAAATTTAAGTCGGGACGCGCATGTGTCGTGTCGGGACTAAATATTGATTTATAAAAGTGAATAAATTATAAGTTGCTCGTATGGTCGTTTTGAGTGCGCCAAAGTGTCCGAAAGGGTCGGGATAGTCAAAAAAGTGTACCCGGGGGTTTAGTTTGGGTCTCGGGGCATTTTTAGGCCTAATTAGTACCCCGGGAGGGCGTTTTGGACATTTCGCAATTTTGGGTAATTAAACCTACGAATTTTATAGGGTTATATCAGATGGAAAGTGTCATATTTTAGGGTTAACATAATGAAATACTAATGACGGCCATTGGAGAAGAAGAGGATAAGCTCTCCAAGGAGTTCTAGGCCAAGAACACCTCCGATTGCACCGCCGTCACCACCAACGCGTAGATCGCGCGACGGGGAACACAACCACACCAAAATCGTCCGCAAATCAGAACTGAAATTTTCCAGGCAAGTATCTATCTTGCTTTTATCAAGTTAATGCATCCTTTTATATTAGTCTTAGGTTGATTAGATTAGTATTCTTGAAGAAAAACATAAATTGGAGACACAAATTGCATGTTATAATGTTAGAGATCATATTTCTGGAAACCCATTTCACATATAGAGGATGAGCCACGAAATTCCATGATATTAGAGATAGAAAATCTAGAAAAAGAATGATAAGATTAAGTTAAAGGAAAGATTAGGGTTCATAAGAATTATGTAGAGTTTACCCCTTTTTAACCCATGATTCTTGAGGAAAATTCGCATGTGTTACGTAGGAAATTGTTTAAATGGGTATACAACACTTATAGTATAATTGATTGGGAGTTTGGGACTGTAACATGATGATTTGGAGGAGTTTGGGGTGAGAATCTCGTAACTGGGTTGGCTGCAGAATCTGCATAACTGCTTGATCGATCGATAGAGCCCAGAGCATCGATCGATCGAAGGTTCGATCGATCGACCCCTTTCATCGATCGATCGACCCTCTTGGGAAAACTGCATTTTTGCTCGTGTTAGATTAATCCGATTTTATGCGTAGTAAACCTTGATTAGGGTTGCTAGAATATAATGGAACATAAAGAGGACCAGTAGGGTCAAGAGAAATCCTATAAAGTGGAACTTTAATACGAAGGAAAAAAAAAGGACAAACGGGGAGACTTTCAGACTTAGGAAATCATACGTGTGTTGCCTAAATAATCGAAACATCTAATAAGTTGGATTAGAAGGCGAGAGAGGACCTACTGAAATTGTACTTAAATAAAGAAAACACTTCGAGTGACAAGAAGTGAGTTTAGAATAAATTAATTACGAGAAGAGAAAGGAATGAGGCCGTTATACGATATAATTGAGAAAAACACGTAATAACGGATAATGATAATTTTGGGTCGTGAGAGTACCTAATTTAATAATGTGGATGTGATTACATATTTATATATGACGGTGTGATTGTGCATATATTATTTATGTGTAAAAATCGTACCTGCGCTACTTGCTATCCTTGAGGTTACCGCGCTGGGACAGTCTTATCTCGATGTGCCTTTATGGGGAATATTGACTCGTACCCTAGAAGATAGATATCCTTGGTACAGGCTATTGAATCGATAGTTCAGACGGTCCTAAGAGACGTGAGGGTATGTACTGACCTCTTAGAGACTTGGAATCTATGCTTCGCCTCAATGTTGTTTGTGTTTATGTTAATACAGTTCGAGAGTGGTTCCAAACTAGTATTTCCCTTAGTTTGTGTGATAAGGGGACTTGATAGCAGAGTATGCCAGCACCATAGATTTTATATGGGGTGCCGTTAGTATATATATAATTTATGAGTGATTGGTATATATATACTTAGATATGGAAGTCTAGCACCATAGATTTTATGTGGGGTGCTGTTTGTATATATATTATACGAGTAATTAATATATATACGTGTAACTAAATGAGAACTTTCTACTGAGTAAAATAGTAGTTAAGGAAAGTATGAAATTTAATCATCTTCATTATAAGTATTCGGAAACGTTATAATAATACGAAATTATTCTAAATAACGTAAGAAATCTTGAAGAGTTAGATTTTTCTAAAAGTGAATATCATAACCTTAATTTCACGTGATAAAACTAATGGAGAATAAGTTAGAGAGATATATGGGGTTCATTAGTACGATAGACGTGCACCCTAGATGAGATGTGAGAATTCTCAAGAGAGTGTCGCGTACTAATATGATTGTTGCATTAGCCGGTAAGCATTTTAAATACTTGCTAAACTATTTTTAAAACGGTTTTACATTCGGGCTCTGACCTGTTTGCTGTTACCTCTTCTCTCTTGTGTGTGTGTGTATATATATATATATATATATATATATATGTATTACAGGTGCCCAGCCACAGGGGTGTCTTACTTAGGATTCTTTGGATGGAACGCGTTGTAGCTTTTGTGGGAGTTGCAGGCCATTGCTTAGACGACCTCATTGTTGACTCTATTTCTAGTTCAGCTTTATCCAGCAGGGCATGTGTCGCCCTTTTTCCATTATTTAGTTGGTATTATCAGAGATTGTAATTCTTTTATATTTCAGTATCTTTATTTCGGGATTTGTTACTGGCAGGATGTTTTCCTTTAGTGTTTTAAATGTTGGGATTTATTATTGATGATTAAATTCTTGAATGTTCATTTCTATTCTCATTATTAATGTGTGACTCTTAAAAATGTATATGGTTGAAGGTTTTATAATTGGATTTAATAGTATGGAAATAAGGTTTTAAATGGTTTTGACACTTAGCTTAATTATTTAGGGTGTTTAATTGGAAAAGTTTTTCATTAACGACAGTGATGCTGAGAATAAACCAACTGTTCACCTTGATTTTAATTTAATAAAGGAGTGATCGCCCGGTATTTAATTAGGCGGGGTGTCACACTTAGTTAATAGTAGGAGGGGGGCCGTGAGTGTGTTTTTGAAACAACTTAGAATCATCCGCAACACTTAACTCTTTTAATGTTGCGACCCATCCGTCCCTGAAGTACTTCAAACTTGCATACTCCATCTGGAAAGTAATTGCGGTTAAAGCTCTATTCTATCCCTTGTCCCAACCAGAGCTGAAAGATTTCTTCACCGCAGCCTTTCTCTTCGTTTTCTTAGAAGAAGCATGTTGCTCATCAAGCTTCACCTTCTCCTCAAGGTCTTTCTTACGCCGTTTAGCCTCTTCAAGATTGCCATCAGCCTCTTTCTTACTGACAACGTCGACCTTTAATTTTTCCTCTAACTCCTTGGAGGCACTTATGGCTTGGTCACGAGTCGACTCTACAGATAGAAGTTTCTTCTCCTAAGCATCCTTATCTTCCTCGTATTTCTTCTGGTAGTCCTTCAAGGATTGAGACAACCTAATAAAAGATTCTTTAATCCCAATGGAGGAGGTTGAAGCCTTGATAGCCTCATCCTTCTCCAGGTTACTATTAAAACACACTATAAACTGAAAAGAAAAGAAACTCAAGTTAGAACATGAATACAATAGGTGGAAATGAAGTGGTAGGGATGATGATACTTATCGATGCGATATGTTGGGCCACTAAATCAACGACCTTCTCATGTGAAAGGGAACCCCCAACAGCTAGATACTCCGGAATGGTCCAAGACTTGATCAAACCCTTGGCTGAACTTGGGGAAATAAGGGCTGGAGCACCAGTTCCCGAGGAAGGACCCCCCATATCAGAAGGTCAAGCAGTAGTTTCTACAGGTCTTTCTACAAAGCCTCTCCTCAATCTCCTTAAAGGAGCACCTTCAATCAAAGGTGATGCCTCTTCTTGTGTAATAGCAACACCTTCAATCAAAGGTGCTGCCTCTTTTGGGATAGCAGGTGGTTTCTTGCCGACCTCCTTGACAGGTGGAATTATTCCTTTGGATGGAGTACTATCCATTTTATTTGTCCCTTGAGCTGGAGCTGGGACATCCTTTTTGCTCCTCTTTGCCCCATCAGTGCCAGGAGCATCTTTGGCAAAAAAACTCGAGCATTCTCCTCTTCTTCGTCATCAAATAAATAATAGAGGTACTCAAATCAGAAGAAGATTCTTCTACGCCGGCTTGAGATTAAGGAACTTGATCGAGATCAATTATCACAGGAGGGGCAAGAAGACGAGCAATAAAAGAGGAAGTAGTATTCTTGTATCTCAACAAATAAGAGGCAGCTCTAATGTGCTCCCCATCAACTGATTGATGCAAACCCCAGATGAGTTTCAAATCTTTTATATTAATGTCACTCCCTTTTGTAGGCTTTCTTTTATTATCAACTGCAAAATATAAAAAAAATAATAATAAAAGATATCAGTGATGCATTTCGTCAAATATAAACAGAGCTAAATTAAAAGAATTAAAAATAACCTACCCCATTGCCATATAGTGGACATCTGGGACCTTGGTAAACATCGTTTCCTTTTAATGGAGGGTGTTACTAATTTTTCATCACAACTCTATGATCAAAATAGTCCCTATTGCCATCGAGAAGATTGACCACTTAAGCTCTATTGGAAAACCTAGTTTTTAAATAAAATGTGGTATCACTGGTAACCCATTTATAACAAAACATAATTTCAGGGATCCCTAAACGAGTCCCATGAATCTGGTTTAACCTATGTACGCCATTAACTACCCTCCATGTATTTGGAGCTACTCTTACAGGCATAATATCGAAATATTGGCAAAACTCCAAGCACAAGGGATTAGGCGAAAAAGAAAAGCCACATTCAACTATGAAAAGTGAGGGAAACCAGTGTCCCTCAGCTGGAGAAAATAAATCAGATCGAGAAGGAGGTTCTTCTAGAATAACCTAAGAGGGAATTGCAAAATCGGCTCGAAATTTATCCAAAGATTCGATAAGATAAACCATGATGACTAAAGCAAAGAAAGAAGAAGGAATATATTCTTACAGAAAATTGAGAAATCTGCTAAGGCGGGTGATGAAAAGAACGATAGCATAAAGACAGAGTGAGAAAACACAGAGTTTAGAAACCTGGAAGTAAAAAGTAGACGATGATCTTTTTCTATAGCTTTTAAATGCCTTGCATTGGGAAGTAGGAAAAGAAGTAATTGCTAGAAAAGACGATTGCGTTTTTGACGGTTAAATGATGAAAAAGGTGCAAATACCCAAGCGTCTGTCGCGGATTTGAAATATTTACAAGTTTGCCATTTCGCGCTCAAATGACAAGACTAAAGAAAAAATTCCTAAGTGTTGGAGATCTATAATTAATCAAGATGTAACAAGGTGCCCGAGCAACTTTTGGGTAAAATGTTCCACACTCTCATATCAAAACTTCAACTGTAAAATATTGGGGGCTTCTGTTGATACGAAAATTAGTCAGCTGATGTGGACCAATTATATGAAGACATGTGTAATCTTACGTGGCAAAAGCCTATATGCACCGAACAACTCGCAGCACCGAGCTACTCATCACCCCGAGCTACTTAGCGGGCCGAGCTACTCAATGTGCAGAGCATCTGGCCAGGAAGATCAAGCGACAATTACACATTCAATGAACATCAGATTTAATGAACATTCTTATTGTACAGCTGTAAGTGTCTATTAAATAACGACATATCATCTATTCATACTGATAGCCCCAAGGCTATAAATACATTATACACCCCCCATAACGGGGTAATCAATCTCTTGTAATCGTCATCAAGATTAAGGCAAACATCGACAATACATACAGTGGACATAGGCCATTTTCATAAGGCTGAACCACTTTAAAAATCTTTTGTCTTATTTCATATTTATCTGCGATTAATTAATTAGATCAAATCTAGTTTTTTACATCAACAATGAAGAATAACCTGTAGTTCATGAAGTTGTGAAATAATCGGCTTGGAATCAACCATTTTGAAGTCTAGAAAATGCCCCACTATGAATTTCTTCATACCCGCATCTTTCGTTTTGTATTTCTTCTCCAAAGAATTCCACAATTCCTTAGCGGTTGTCATGGTGCTATACACATGGTACAACGTCTTGTCCAAGTATGTTAGGATGTAGTTTCGACACAAAAAGTCAGAATGTTTTCATGCTTCAACGGCAGCGACTTTCTCAGTTTCATCTCCTTCTTGCAAAGTGGGACAATCCCGTACACAAACCTTGTCAATTAAAAGGTTATGAGATAGAAGTGCATCTATCATTGCCAACGTTTGAAATCAACCCTGTTAAATTTTTCGATTTCTCTCCATGTGGCATGTTTACAGGGCACCAATAGTAGCATGAGTCACATTCACGGTCGGAAGGACTTTGTTTGTACTTTTTTATTCCATTTCTGTTACAAAAACAGGATTTTTATCAATAATACTATTCATTTGTAATGAATTTATCAAAGAAAAATACACAATTATGTAGACCATTTTTCTTAAATATAATTAATACTATATAAATTCTAACAAGATTAAATAGATATTCCGAATTATATAAAACATAATTATACTAAAATACTAACCACTATTTTTTACTAGTTTAAATTATGTTAAAATTTGTGTCAATCTTTATCATACTATTCTGCCGATTCTGCCAACTACAAGTAAGTTTCTGAATTTTATTCATTTTTGTAATTACTGATTTAATTATTATGTTATCATTTCGAATTTATAAACTCAGTGAATAACAATCTTAAGAAAAATTTATTCCCTCAAATGGTCTTAAGGTTATTGACTAATTATCTCCTAAGATAGAATGGATTTCCGAATTAATCAAGCAGCAAAGAAATAATTAATTCTAGACAACACAATATTTGTGTTTTCTACTCAGCTAGACAACAGACATAATATGTATGGAATGTATGCATTAATGGAGGAAATTTCATTTTTGAAAAAAGTGTAGCATTTTCGGACATAATTAGAGGGAGATTTTCTCGTTAGTCTAAAAAGGATGGAGAATAGGTATATATATAGCAAATTAGTTGAATGTTAGGAAAAACTGGCAAGCAGTTAATTTCGATTTAACTATTGACTGTTGGTAAAAAATTGTCAACAATTTAATTAATTAATTACAACCCAAAAAGTTAATTAAATTTGGTCCAAAAATGTAAGGGCCCAAGCCCAATACTTGTATAGTGTAAGTCATCTCCCCTTCAAAGAGTTGGGATACTCCAAAGGCATCCAAGCCTTAGTCCATAATTGAGGTTTTATTAACTCTTAAAATTCTCACTATTCTTCCAATGTGGGACAAGAGTTAAAACACTCACAATTCATTAATTTTTATTGTTTTATGAGTCACTTTGGAGATATATTTATCATTCATAATTTAACGAAATTGGACATGTGAGGATACCACGTTAATCTCCTTGCGAAGGATAACACGTTCGTATATAGTCCTGTAAAATTCAGGATGTGGGTCCCATTAAAATTTGCGCTCAAAGTTGATCAAAATTTGCTGTCCAATACCTATTTTCTAACAACTAACAACTATAATTGCCTCTCAATTGTTAAGAGGTAAAATTACTCTGAATTTGAACAATGAATCTGAATCTAACTAAATACGTCCATTTAGAGGTATATATAAACAGAAAAACAAACAGATTTTCCAAATTCAGATTTTATACTTCAGATTCAGATTACAAATTCTCATTTCAGATTCAAACTTTAGTCAAAAAAATAAACAACACATGTTTTCCCTTAAAAATAAGGACCCCCAAATAGATGAATGGGACTGCTCCTGATTGGATCCCAAGTATGCTATCCTATTCTATGAATTGCTTCTTTACCAATAAAGATTTTATTTTAAGGGCATATTCCAAATAGTCCCTCGAACATTTTTTAATACACGTTTAGTCCAAGTCTTTTTATTAGTTCTAAAAAGTCCCTTAACATACCGCTAGCTCGGACTTTAAAAATAAGAGAATATTGGTTAAATGGATGTTTGATGGACTTTTTGGAACAAAATAAAAAAGGTTGAACTAAATGTGTATTAATAAATGTTTGAAGGACTTTTTGGTATTTGAACCTTTTTTTTTTATCTTTGTTGACAAATTGACCAGAGGCTTCTACATATTTTTCAAATATATTCATAACATTGGACACAACAGAAGAATTTCCTTTGCAAGAAATCATGATGTCACAAAGACCAACTTTATTGCTAATACTCCTACTACGCACATCCTCTGCAATACAGAAAGGGGGGAGGGAGTGGGTCTCCCTGCCTAACACCTCTAGGGCAACTGAAGTAAGAACATGAAGTCCCATTAATGAGAAGAGACAATTTAACTGAATTTAGAATTGTATTGATCCATCCTACAAATTGATCCCCAAAACCAATAGCCTTCAAAGTATTTAGGATGAAAGACAACTTAAGGCGTCAAATGCCATTCCAACATCTAACTTCAAAGTATTTAGGAATGCAATTTATATATAAACTAAACCCATATGTATTCCAGTGTATTACTCTTCCTTTCCTTCCATCTTTCTTTAATTCACGTTTTATTTTTCTGTAAGTTTCTTGATTTTGAATGGTTCCCAAAATCCACATGCTAAATGTACTACTGATCTCAAATTAGGAGTTGCTATATGAAATTCCAACTGTTAAAGAAACACTAATTTGAATGTAATCAACTGTAAAGATCAAAACTTAATTCTTCTATCGTGTAATCTAGTACATTGATTTTCAAAGCGCAACTCTTAGTTTGAGACATCATAAAAAGGAAAATATGGCTCTTAAACTTGAGAACTAGGGAGTAAATATCATTTATAGTTTGTTTGTTCATTTTGAGTAGTTTAAAGTTCATACATTATGAAAGTATAGGAGATACCACTCACAGTTATTCTTTGAGGGCTCGTTTGGTTCGAGGTTTGGCAAAGGAATAGGAATTCATAATTTCAGGAATTCTAAGTTCCTGGAATCTTCAATTCCTTTCCATTGTTTGGCTTTTTTCCCACCATCTAAAATCCCTTCTATGTAAACTGTTAAAAAGATATTAAATATATACTATTTTTTGAAAAAGTTTAAAAAAACGTGTTTTGTTACACTTTTATTTAAATATAAACAGTTTTTAGTAATTGTTTTTTAATTCTTTACAAAAAAATAAAGTTGTAAAAAAACAGTTTTTAAATAAAAACAAAAAAAAGTTTTTGAATAACTTTTTTTATTAATCTTTCCTGAAAATAAAGTTGTAAAAAATGGTTTTTTTTTTCCGTTTTTTTCCTTGACCAAAAAAACAATTTTTTTTGTTGTAAAAAAACAATTTTTTGAATGTTTTTATATTTCTAATATATAAAAAAAACAGTTTTTTTTATGTTTTTATTAGAAATATAAAAACATTCAAAAAACTATTTTTGTACAACAAAAAAAAATGCAAAAATTAAACTGTTTATATATAAAAAACTGTTTAACAAAACACATTTTTTAATGTTTTAAACAAATAGCACATATTTAAAACATTAAAAATGTGTTTATTAAACATTAAAAAATGTGTCTATATAAATAAAAATGTGTTTATATATTAACATATTAAACAGTTTTTTTTTTGCATTTTTTGTTGTTGTACAAAAACAGTTTTTTGAATGGCGAAAAACATTAAAAAAACTGTTTTTTATATATTAGAAATATATATTAACATTTTATTTAAAAAAAATCAGTTTAAAGAAACATTTAAAATATATTTTTATAGTTTTAATCTATAAAACACTGTTAATATATTAAAAAAATGTTTATATATGAAAAACAGTTTTAAAAAACACGTTTTTTAACTTTTTAAAAAAATAGTACATATTAATTTTTTTTTTAATAGTTTATATAGAAAATTATTTTTGAACTTTTTTATTTAAAAAAAAGAGTTTTAAAAACATTTAAAGATTTTTGTAATATTTTTATATATAAAAACTATTATTAAAGAAAAAATGTTATAGTATAAAAATGTCATTCTTTTTTTATATATAAATGGTGTAAACTATTTTATTTCCTATTAAATGAAGTGAGAGAACGTCACTTGAATATGAGATAATGAATCATTAAATGAAGTGAGAGAACACTTCTTAAAAAATCATGTGACGACATCAAAACTTGATGTTGTTGAACACATCAAAAAAAAATTCGAGAAAGAGAGAGTGTGTATGTGTATGCGTATGTGTGTGAGAGAGAGTGTTTATGTGTGTGAGAGAGATAGATAGCATGTGTGTGAGTGAGAGAGAAAGAGAGTGTGTATATGTATGTGTGTGCGAGAGAGAGTGAGTATGTGTGTGAGTGTGAGTGTGTGTGTGTGTGTGTGTGAGAGAGAGAGAGAGAGAGAGAGAGAATGTGTGTGTGTGTGTGTGAGAGAGAGAGAAAGTGTACTTATGAGTTTATGTGAAATGGTATTTTTGTCTCACCACAAAAGTAAGGTAATATGTCCGGGAATATAGTATTACCCCCATTTTAGAGGGGAAAGGAAAATTCAATTTCGTGGGAATTCTAAATTCCAGGAATTCTAAGTTCCCCCTTAAATCTCCAACCAAACATTGTAATTCTAAATGAGGGGAATTCTAAATTCCAGGAATCCTAAATTTCCTTTCCAAACCTCGAACCAAATGAGCCCTGAAGGTCACAATTGATTTACTTTCACTTCATGGTATAACCTTTAAAAGTTCAAGTCATCCTTGTATGCTTCTATTCAAAAGCGAGCCCATCCGTCTACTGTCGGCTTTCCTTAAGGCTGTTCCTCTTGTTGCTGGTTATTTATCAGAACCCCAAATTCTCAACATAAAATTTAGAGGTTATACAGAGGGAGATATTCCTATTGCCTGCGTAAGGGTAATGGTTGAACAACGAGCAGAATTTTGTCCAGGTACCGGCATCCCTCAAATATATATTGCATTTGTAACCCTCGAGACATAATTGAACTCTCTGAAGCAGGTTTTATGGAATTCTAAGGAAATGATATTTATATGTATTAGCATGATAATGTTTACAATGCAGTTTCTTCTTTTTCTGATCTTTCGTGGACCTTATGTCATCCCAAGGATGGGGTTGAGTGGTTGTTCTGCCAACAACAGTGCTCCTCAAAACAATACTCCAATTCAAAAGTAGCACCATGGCTTTGTGAAAGTGATGAATTTGATGTGTTCTGGCTATACTCAGCATGTTGTATCGTATTTTTATATTTGGTATATCACCCGACTTTAATGTGTCACCCTTTATAAAAACACAGGAAAAAATGTTTAAACCATTGTGTAGATGTAATAATAATCATATTGACATATTTGTTCGATACTGTGAAGAACAATTATCGCTCAATACGTATATTTCATTAATTGTATATAATCCTAGTTTGGTTCTTTGATCATCTTTCATTAGTTGAATGGGAACAAAACCATCGTCTCTTTGAGTTGTTAACCAATGAGAAGGAAGTGGAATTCCAAAATGATTTTTCAACATTATGAGAACTCTCTGAAACACACCCAAACACGCACACAAGAATTGTGCGCATAAAGATTAGGCCCGATGTTGGTCCTTGATTTCTGAAAATTTTCAGCATGATTGTACTGGGGTTAAAATAGGATATGTATTTCGTAAGATATTATTGTTCTAACTAGTTTTATTGATTCCAGTTAGCTCCTCTACGTTTTGGAGGTAACTGCACCGTTTAAAAAGAAAGACAAGATCCTTCTCTGAAGTTCTGTTCCTTTTGTGATGAGGAATGAAGGCCTTAATGGAGGCTTTGGAGTTTTGATTCTGGTGTATAATTTTTCTGGTGGCTATGGTTGAGGTGTTGTGTAATGTGTTTCATCCAAGTGGCCTACTGTTATGGTTGGTGGTGTTGTGTTTTTTGTGTATAGTTCTTTGTGTGAATGAAATACTCACAACAACCTCTAATAGCCTAGTGGTAAGTTTTCAAAATCCTTGTGTGAGGTCTTGGGTTCAAGTACCTCTAGGTGCACACTATATATATTATATATCAAGACTTGGGACTTGGGTCCTAAGTCAAGACCCAATTGTAATTTCGTTTTTATTTAAAATTAAAATCCGGATTAATTTTTTATTAATATTATAATACGTTTATTCTTAGCCGTTAGAAGTGGTCTGAGGGGTAGTAGTGGCTGCTTATTTTAAGCCATAGGGTAGATGTAGGGGCGGTAGTGGCTGCTTATTTTAAGCCATAGGGTTCCCTTTAAAGGACCTTGCAAAATCAGTCTAAGAAAATGATCATACAAATATATCATTTTGAATTTCCTTCTTTCTTCCTCTCAAAAATCCGTTCCTCCTCAAATCCTATTTTTGGGCAATAATGGTGTGGTTCTGAACGTTCTCCATTGTGTGCTTCAATCAGACGAACAACGCTGTTGAATCCTGAGGACAAATATCTGAGGCTCGAGGCACCACTCGATTAAGTGTGGGCGATATTTTTGTCTTGGGACTGTGTGTCTAACACACATCTCAACAGGTGGCAATAGCCAATGTAAGTCAAGTCAGTGACAAGTGAGCCTTGTAAAACTCGTTTATTTATTTATTTAGTTATCAATGTACACTACGGGAATAAGGCCATACTTGGCTGTTGTAAAACTTTTTTTTTCCTTTTAGTAATATATGAACTCAGCCCATCTTGGTTGACCCGTGCAATTTAACACCCTGTTTGGGATAGATTCGAACCTAATGTTCTGATGAGCTCACGATTCATTAATATGGCTTTTTAATATTTTCGATCCTTGGAGAATGGAATATATATTTTATATGTTCAAACCTTTGATAGTTAGAAGGGGATGACTTTTATTAACGGCATCCGGGCCCCTATCTAATTTTATTACGAGTTGGATACAATTGGATTATTTTGAAACCTCAGGGGAGGTCAGTGAAACTTCCTTAACTTGACGTTAGCTGTATGTGTAAAATCTATGGAGCAATTTCTGTCATGACACAAAAATAAGCTTAATACCTTTATTAGACTAACTACTTATAATGATACTAACACTTTGATACATTATTCAATACTCAATTTCATGAATACTCTTAATGTATTGAAAGTGATATTAAAATTAAAAATGATTTTTTCTACAAAAAATCTCCGATTATATAAATGACCATTATAACAAATATATATAAATATTTTAGTACACAGGCATCAAGTGTGGTACGATTTCTACTACTAATAAAATGGGACTACAACCATCAATAACACGACAAGCGGAACAAATTTCCTTATTTAAGTAATCACACATCGTGTTAATTATAGATAACAAAATTCTCTTTGAGGGATGGAAATTGTCTGATATTGGGGCTCACCATAACAGGGACATATTTGAAGGAAGCAAGTTGAGTAATTATATTACCAGATTTTCAACAAGTTATCTATTAATTCCTCAATCAGTTTGCAGCTGAAATTATTTTATTACCCGGTGGCAATTATCCAAAGATGTGATCTCGCGCTGTGATTAAGTAGCAACTCCATGTGAAGGATGAAACCACCGAGTTATTCTAGTTTTATAGAGATACACAGAGCCAATGATCATTGAATTTCAACAAGTATGTGTTCTAGTGGAAGAATATACTTTGTTTCTTGATGTTTTAGCCTTCTATATAATTGTATTCATATTCTTGGTTATTGGATACTTGCAAGTAAGAGGTAGAGGTGCATCAGAACACGCAAAGTTGCTTGAGGAAAACATTTGAATCTCAAAATCTCATAATTGCATTCTACAGGAAATGCATAATTATTTGGGCAATTAGTACGAAGTATGTTATTATCCAAAGTTGTAATTCTAATTGCTCTACTTTACAAGGGCTCAAAGAGACATTTTTACCTATCCATCGAGTTGTTAGCAATGCATTAGCTAATATAATGATTCACGAAAAACACTAACCGATGTTGATAAAAATGTCATTGTCTTGCATCCCCGTAGAGTATGTCATTCTAAAATACTTTGGCAGTTGCTTCAAGATTACTTTTATCATTCCCCAAGGAATGGCCAATTATGGGACTTAATTTCAGGTGGCAGTATCTCCTTATTTATAATATAGTTCATTAATGCATGCAAAATTTACATTTTTCAAACACTTTTTGTAGTCTAGAATTTATTTCTTTATCCGCATATAGCAATTTGTTAAATCTAATGTTTGGTTAACTCCTTCCAACCTATACTAATTTGTTGTACAAATTTCTGACCCAAATAGGAAAAAGGAAAATAAAATTATTTCATTTTACTTTTGCATACCTATTGCATCTCTACTTTAAATCAAAAGCACCAAATTACAGGTGGAAATAACAATTCCATGCTAAAACAAGGCTATTTAATTTTGATTTCAATATCACATTCCGCTTTCTTTTTTATATAATGTTTTACATAGGTTCAAATCTCAGTCTCGTGGTGCTGAGCTTTTTAGGAAAGAGCCACTCTTGGTGATTTCACGCAAAGGCTTGTCTGTGAACCTGATGAGATTGTAGAGCCATGCACCTGCTATGGCCCCAGTTGTTGGACCAACCATGTATATCCATAGCCCCTTGTAATGGCTTGACACAATAGCGGGCCCCAAACTCCTTGCTGGATTCATTGATGCTCCTGATATTGGCCTGCCAACCAAACTCATCCATATAAGTACAAACAACTCCTAAAACGGTTGAAAACATCTGTTTTTGGGGGGTCAGAAAGATTTTTTGGGTGGAAGTTAAAGAATGAAAAATAGTGTTAATATATACCCCGCAAACATCACATTCAGCAAAACGGTAGCTCCAACTGCTAGCCCAGCAAGCTCTCCAATCTGCATCAACAATTAAAACAGAATAATATGGTTAAAAAGTTCTCAAATCTGTCCTTGTCTAAGCACAGTTTAACTTTTAATAGAAGTTATGTTTGGATCTACCCTCTTATACCATTTTCGAGTTTGCAATACACCTTTTTAAAACAGAAATTGCAATAACCCATATGTCAAATTTTCATCCAATATGTTAGTCAAGCCTATTAAAAGTTTTGGCAAAAAAAAACTAGAGTACAAACCATTTTATATTAAGTAAACAAAACCGTCTCATAAGAATTAATCCAACAATATGGAGAAATAATAAAATTCATATTCCGAACTACCACCAATGTCCCCACCACCACCACCATTTTACTAATTTTAAAATTTTATTGTATACCTCCATTTGTACACAATTGAGTTACACCCCAATTTAGTTATGGAGCATTGGGTTGGAACTGGTGGAAGGACGGTGGTTGGGGCGGCGGTGGATGAGCGACAGTCAATAAATATACTTTAAATCAATCATATATAAGTCAGAAAAAAGAACTAACAGCTCGGTTATCAGTGGCAACACCAGAAATGACAAACATGAGGTAGAATGTGATTATAAACTCCAACACCAAAGACTGGATGTCGGACCCTGCTGGTAGGGTTCCTGCGAAACGATCTTGCTCCCCATTAAAAATTAGCCGTAGTGTGCCGCTAGCTAGGGTTGATCCAATGACTTGAGCTGAGATATAGGCAGGTAACTACAAGGTGGAAAACAATTTTTTTTTTAATTATTTGGGTTGAAAAAGTAATACATAACTCACTTCAACACTTAAAATGAAAAAGAAGAATCTTGTTTTGTGCTATCATTGAAACCTAAGTGCATGATATAAACTACACTAAAAAGACCATAAATAAGATTACAGTATTATAAGATCGTACATTGTAATGGATGTTCTCTCACTATTATAAATCAAGTACCGAGTAATATTTTCTTTGTAAAAATGCTAAAATTAATATTAGAATATAATTTCTTCAGCTATTGTAAATTTTGATTCATTGATTTTTAAAGCATAATTCTTAATTTGATATGATATACAAAGGAAATTGTACATCTTAATTAGAAACAGATGCGTGACAATTGAAAAATGGGGCGTAATATATGTTTTTTTGTTCAATTGTAACAACATAGTGGGATAAGATACCTAGTTGATAACCACCTATGTTGAGAAATTAATTTGACTCAAATAAAAAGAGTTTGTTTGATGTACTTCATATCACCTGTTTCCATGGAAACCTCTTGCAAGTGGCAAAAGCAATGGTGACTGCTGGATTAAAATGGGCACCAGAGATGTGGCCAACTGAGTAAACCATTACCATCACCACAAGCCCCCAAACTATGGATATTCCCGGGTGACTCACAACCTTGTCCTTGTCCGAGTTTACCACCACCGCACCGCAACCCGCAAATATTAAGAAATATGTACCAAATAACTCAGCAATCAACTGCAATTAAATAATTTACATTTTACGTTCAATTTTGTGCTTAATTCAAATCACAATTACTAATGTGTGCCAAACAAATATATTACGATAATATGACATACAAGTTCTTAATATATCTATGTATACGCAGTGAAATTATACTCATAGTGATTGTTATATTCACATAATAGTCATTTTGAAAGTGATGTTGTACCAACTAATGAGTATGTGAGATAATACTTTTAATTTTTTTTTCCCATTCATTCTCTCCATCATTAATGGTGTAGTCCCTTTTTTATTTTATAAAAGTTTGTATCATTATTTGTTGGTTGCAAAACTTTTTGTAAATTATTCAAGAAAACAACTTTAAGTTGCGGAGTTGAAAATTGAGTGTTCATACTTAGTTTTCTTTATATTAAATGCTTTGGTTAGTTAGCCATTTATGATTACGGGGAGCCTTAAATTTAAAGACCTATAATTCCTTCACAGATAAGATTGAATTTAGTCAAATTGATGTAAAGGTGTTCGGTTCCCAAGAAAACAAAAAAATACAATTTTGGACTAGGACAAGGAAACATGAGTTATTTAAGAGGATAGGCTATTTCCATACCCCTTCATACCTCTCCCATTCTATATTAATGTTAAAAGACTATATTACCCATAAACTCATTTAACCTCTCCACTTTATACCATTTCAATATCTCAACAACTCATTTCCGTGTTCCTCTCATTTACTCCATCCCCTTTTTTATGATTTTTCTTTAAATGATACTTACATATAAAGATACCATTTGTCTTTATACATGATTTTCTTCATTTTCTTAGCTGTCATTTTTTTAATCACGTAATGATTTTTTAATTAGTTAGACGTATTTTTTTTTTATCAAAGTTAACTGTAATTTTTTTTAACTGTACGGTATAAAAAAAACTGTGTAAAACGTTAAAAAAATGTTTTTAAAAATCTAAGCAGATTTTTATATCGAAAATGTGTGTTAAAAAAACAATTGGATAGAGTCAAACGTAGTCAGTTACGTTATTTAAAAAAAAAAACTGTTTCTTATAATAAAAAATCTTTACATTATTTTAAAAATAAAAAATGTTACATAAAAACGTATTTTTCATAAAATAAAGTTGTTTTTTATATATTTAAAAAACAATTTTAAACAGTAAAGTTATTTAAAAAAAAAACTAAAACAGTTTCCTTATATATAAAAAACAGTTTTTTTAAAGAAAAATGGTACAATTTTGTTTTGGTTAAAAACGACTTTTTTTAAAATAAAGTAAATTTTTTTTTTAAATAACGTAAGTGACTATGTTTGATTTTTTTTTAAAAACATTTTTTTCTAAATATAAAAAAGAGTTTACATTTTTTAAAATAGTTTTTTTGCCGTTTTAAATAGTTTTTTCTATACAGTAAAATTTAAAAAGAATTATAGCTAACTTTGATAAAAAAAAACACATTACCACTAATTAATAAATAAAATCATTTTCTGATTAAAAATGACACCTAAAAATGGATTGTTTTGTAAAAAATAATAGCCAAAAAAAATGAAGAGAACCATGTATATAGACGAATCATATCTTTATATGTGAGAACTATATTTGAAAAAGAAAATCATAAAAAGGGAAGGGAGTGAATGAGAGGAAGATGGCAATGAAGATAAGAAAGAGTTTTTTGAGAAAATAAATTTGAATGGTATAAAGTGAAGAGGTTAGATGGATTTAAGAGTTGAATAATCTTGCAATATTAAAATAAAGTTGGGGAGATACAATAACCTCACCTCTATTTAAGTGATCTATATCATGTAGTAGAAAAATGATTTTATAATTAAATATAAAAAAAAAAATTTAAACATTTTTTAATACACATTTATTCCACGTCTTTTACTTTGTTCCAAAAAATTCTTTCAACACCTATTTAACTAATATTTTCTTATTTTTAAAAGTTCGTATCGAATGTAGTGACGAAGTAAAAAATTTAGACAAAATATTTATTAAAAATGATTGAGAGGCTTTTTTGATATAAACGCCATGATTTTTTGTTTCGTGCCGAATGTGAAAACGTAAAACATCTCAGCGAGAAGGGCGAAAATTAAAGCAAAAGAGTCACATTTCCTTTTTTTCGATTCATAATTCTTAATAGATAATTGAGGGTTGACAAGCATAATTAATTTACTTATCTAAGAAGAAACGGGGTGGAAAAATATACAAGCGGGCCCAACACGGGAACCTACGTGTGGTAAAAGCAAAATGATATTTATCTTTCTGGGAACTAAGAAAACTCTGAAGCGCCTTTTTGTGTTCATATTTTTTGGCTTTCACCGAGATTTTGTTAGAAACAAAAAGGAGCATACGTGTTTGAAGAAACAAAAGACAATAGAAAACAACATTACCTTTTGTATAAAAGGTATAGTGATGAAGGCAGTGGTTTTGGGCATAGAGGTAGAAGAAGGGTTGTGATTGATGATGTCACCATCTTTTACATTCAAAGCCACTCCATGGTTGCCATTAGCTCCTGTTATCTCTGCCATCACTGCTATCACAATTCAAGCAAGAATAGAGAATAGAGAATAGAGAGAGAGATCAAATATACATATGGGACCTAATGATGGAGTGAGCATACATGTCCAATTTATGCATATCAAGAAAACAAGCGGAAGAGAAAGAGAGAGAGAGAGAGAGTGGCTTTTGGACGTTTTAATTGATGAATACATTTGACTATCAGCCCCTAACATATGCTCTTTTTTTATTTGTATTTTTTAATATAATTAATATTTATTTGTTGTCGTTGAAAAGTGTGATGCGTTGTGTCAAATGAAGAGATGGATGGCATTCAAGTCTGCTCTAACAACCACCGGAAATACAGAAAAGTATGAATGCCCGAAAAGGTAAGTTTCGTGTTTTTTGTTGAATTTTAATTTTTTTTCCCACTTCATTCTTGTGATCTTGTAAAAAGACTACATAATTTCGCTCAATATAATTTTGAATAAAATAATCGGTAGGGCATGTCTTAGCTAGACTTACATATAATTGAAGAAAATATGAATTGTATATTAAGTATTCATTATGCGTATTATGTGCTTGGGGTGTAAATTGTCATTACTTCTGGAAAAAAAAAAGGCTACGAAAGATCCTCAAGCGCGTTGGGGTGATCGAATCTACAATGGTACTTAATACAGATAGGATCTACAAGTATGAGCGCAAGCAAGAAACAATGGCAAAATAATATGTACATGGTTTGATAGATTGATCTTGCCTATGTCCACGAAAAATGTAAAGAAATTCTTTTATTAATTAGGGGGGGAAAACGATTTAGAGTGATAGAGAATGCTAGTTGAGAGTTCAAGTCGTAGATACAAGGTTGTTTTATATGCTTACTCATAATAAAGGTGTTCTCCTTATAGCTACCATAGTCCTATTTACATAAACTACAAATTTGAGCACTCTTAATGGATTCAGCATCTATCTTTGGCTTTATCTTCTAGGTTGTTGAGTTATAGTTGGATTGTGTTGGATTATCTTATCATCATCTTCAGCGAGGTCATTCTTATCGGTCCGTAATTGGTAGGTGACTAGGACTCATAATGTTGTTGGGCCCTTAGACTGCCACGTGTAATGTCACATGGACAGTTTGTAATACATCACTCTACCACCATCGATATTATCCTCAATTTAACCACCGCTCACAACGGTATGAATTTTTATTCCAGCTCACATCCATAAGCCGGTGCAAACGGGGTTCGAACCCCTGACACGTGGTATCATAAACCAAATGCCTTACCAATGAATTTGACAATGCCTCGATGTTAGAAGAGTAAAAATCTACATATATGAACTATTATTTTTCCTCACTCATGTGATGTGGGATGTAATTCTCTATTTACCAAAATAACCATGGCACTAGTCTGTTACACACCTCAACTAATCGTCCCTTTAATTTCTTCCATAACCGGGGTATCCAGTCGTTAGGCCCGATGGACCTTATATCACCTTAGTATATCATCCCTGGTGATCTAAGGTTTCTAACACTTATACTTAGTGGGAATGCAATAATGTGCTTATTCATGCGTAACCCCTAAATTTAGGGTCGCGTGTGCCGTTGTTCAGGTTTCCCTAGAAAATCATGGTGCGTGAAGCATGTGGCCAAGGGGGTGTGACAATGCAACTCTCCTTCTAAGAGAATAAACTTTTCATGTCCTTTTTGGAGGTAAGAGATATAAGGGGTTTCAAAAAACCCTTTTAGCTCCTTACTTGAAACCAAAGGTACAAACCATCTTCTCGATTCCACTCTCTATTTTTCCAATTTAGTTGCAAAGGAATTTACTTCTGTTTTAAAAAATATATTTATTTTTTTCAAATCCTTTTTCCCTATTTCCCTATTTCAGTAATATGTTTGTCTAAGCGTCTTAAGAAGTACAAAGTTACCTCCTAGAATGATTTTCAGAAATTTTGTGCTAGGTATAATATACCCGACTCTGTTAAGATATAGTCTCTCCTGGTGGTGAGGACGTTTGCGACCTCCCTCATGGAGAGGTTACTTTCATGAAGGTTGTGATATTAGAGGGAGGGGTTCATTTCCCCATCCACCCATTACTAGTCTAGGAAAATAAAAGTTTCTTTCGTATTGTAATAGGTGCAATAGCCATTAACCAAATTGCAGAACTGACATGGCATGAATGAGATCATGTACTGCTAAGTCCTTTGGACCTCAATTGGGTCTAGCACTTACTATTATTAGGTCAAGGATCAATTCTCGTAATTTGGTGACGTGAATGCCCATATCTCAAAAGGACACAATTATAAGTGTAATGGTCTTTTATGGCCAAATATATTATGAGAAATACATAATTCTCCATGTGCTAATGGAGGTTGGATCTCTTAATACATTACTTACAATTCATTCCAATGTTTAATTAACATAACTTTTCCATTTAGTAACAAACCTTTCTCCTTTTGATGGGATACCTATTGCAATAGAAAACCTAAAAACTTTGAATTCAACCTTGTCGACCTAAAAAGTTTAGAATCCACGAACTGCTTGAGGAGTACCATTATATTAGAGAGAATCCCATATACTTCTTGGCTATGGACTAACTATTTCACTGACCGTGAAATTTATAGTCGTTTCCCTTCCGCCCGCGGGTGAATACACAAAAGGGGCGATGGCTCCTCGATCCCAACAACCACTCTCATCATCAACGTAGAGGTAAGAATAGTTTATGTAGGTAAGGCTTCTTCACCGACCTACGTGATCTCCATCGATTAGTGGATCGAATTGATTCATCAGGAAGACTTCCCAAATGACGACATTCACCCCCTCTTTTCATATGAGGCATCACTATTTCTATTCATATTTGGAAGGAAGTCAAAGAAGAAGATAAAGAAGAAGATGACTTCACATTTCCTATCCACCATCAACATTCCGAAGGGTTGATAGGCCACTAAAGGCGTATCATTGATCTTGACACTTTTGAGGAAAATATAAAAAATAAGGGTTGTCTGTTTGATTAGGGCACCCAAGTCGTAGTCGTCACGTCCAGGAAGAAAATAATTTCTTCCAAGGATAAGGAGAAGACAAAAATAGAGAGAAAGAGAAATAGATGGTGAGAAAAAAAAATACCTACAATATCCCTCGTACACCAGCAAGGGGAAATAATCTTCTAGTAGTGATAGCACTAAGGTAGCCAACACATGTACCTTAACTTATTTATCCAATGGACACCCCTGAAACATCACGTTTCTAAAGGGCAAAGAGATCGTTACCACTGGCGATTCAACATATCAAAATGTCATTGTCGGCTTTTTAGTTGTTAGACCTCCATGTTGCCTAAAGACATGTTGTCCTTCAAAAATTTCCATGTGAACCCCTTTACAAGGAATGTCTCTGTCTTATGGTTTTGGCAAGTTTATTTTAACTCTCTATTTCTCTCTATCTTTATTTGTTTGGAAGATCTTCCATATACTAACTGACCCTTTTGTGACTTGTTTACAAGCTTTGCATGAGAAAGCCAACTAAGGTTGTTGTTTGGTGAACATAAATGGCATTCTTTATAATCAATACAAAGTCATGAATAATCATCTTATCGATAAGTACAACAAGATCACAGATTTATGCAAAAAGGTGAAAGAGGAGTACACCAGTAAGAAGGAACTGATTAAGGAGGGTGAAGTCCTACGGTTATAGTACATCAAGGTTGATTCCCATCTCATCGAGATCAGGAAGGATTGTTCCTTAAAGACTCTATAGAAGACGATCCTCTAAAGAAATCATTTTTCCTTTTTGTTGATCTAGAGTTAAATAAAGAAAAAGCCTTTGATGAAGGATTTGAAGTCGTTGTTCAAGAGTTGGTGTTGATGCAAAAAAATTGGACCGAATCCCATTTTTATGATCACAGATAAATAGATAAAAGCAATTCAATCAAGCACATGAGAGACAAAGATTTTAAAAGTGGTTTGGCAATAAGAAAAATCCTACGTCCACTGTTATTTTATTCCCAGGGGTTTACAATAGCACAATGTAGTGGAGAGAGGGAGAAAAAGGTGTGTATCTTGTGTATGGTCTCTCATCGTTGTTAGATTCCTCCTCCTCTATGATGGAAATACAATATATTTATAGCCTCGAGGTTGTCAATATGAAAAGGCGATGTGTTGTCCTCTAGTAAAAACCTAATGATACAGTAGAAATGTACATTAAGGCTCATTAAATGAGTTGTTATCTTCATTAGTGCGTATTAAATGCATAGTTATCCTTTGATATAGAGTTGCTCTACACGCCTTGAGTTGCTCTGCACGCCTTGAGTTGCTCTGCACGCAAGGTTGCTCGTTGCTCTGCACACCTACTCATTGCTCTGCACACCTGCTCATTGCTCTGCACAGTTGCTCGTTGCTCTGCACCCCTGCTCATTATTCTGCACAGTTGCTCGTTGCTCTGCACATCTGCTCATTGTTCTTGCACAGTTGCTCATTGCTCTGCACAGTTGCTCGTTGCTCTGCACAGTTTCTCGTTGCTCGGTGATAGTATGTATTAGCCACGTAAGGTGACACATGTCTTCATTTAAATGGTCCACGTCAACTGACTAATCTTTGTGTCAACTGAAGCCCCCAATGCTTCATGTTTTGATGGTTTACTGAAAGGATGGAGCATTTATTCTGCAGTGTTGCTCGGTACGCATGAAATTCTTGATCTTCCTTCTTGATTTGTTCAACATAAAGTGCACTATCTCCTGGATGGCATATGATTCAGGCTAATCGATGGTTGCTAATCGCTCTTTTGAGGAACTCCGTGTGCTATGTATCACCCCTGGGAATTTGGATGCAGCCATGCCATAGTATGCAGCTTGTAGCTCGTAGCTTGTCATAATCTTCAAGTATGTTGGTTGGTTGGCTAGTCTACCAACTGCCTTCTGTGCGTAAGTAGAACTTCTCCTTCAGTGAAGGTCGAGATAGCAATAGTAAGATCTCAGTGTTGTTGATGTTGAACCTGACTCCTGAACTTCAATACCATGTGCATAATAACTCCTGAATATAGCTCCTGAACTTCTGAATATGCCTCCTGAACTTTAATAATAACTCCTGAGATTCTGAATACGCCTCCTAAACTTCAATAATAACTTCAAAAAGATAACTCCTGTACTTGCCTCCTGAATTTCTGAATACGCCTCCTGAACTTCAATAGCAAAAATTAACTTCTGAGCAAAAGAAATAACTCCTGAATGATGATTGGTCGTGCCCCGACCGTGTAAGTTTGTGGAGTTGAATTTGATGCTTGACTGCGTGATGTTATAAGAATGTGCCACCGGATGAACAACTATATCTGTAATAGAAGCCCCCAAGTGTGGAATATGAACTTTGAATGCTTTCTTGGCCTTGAAGTATGTGGGTCTTGCTAGAAAAATAAGGCCGAGGAAATGTTCCCTAAAATGACTCCCTGAGATCTTTGCATGTTTGCATTTTCATTTTCCTAGAAATACTTTGTAAGATGCTTTCCTTGTTGTTTGCTGATGAATATATATATATATATATATATATATATATATATATATATATATATGTAGAAGGACAAATTGTCCTATTTTGCATAGACACTTGCTCCACCTGCTGTTTAATTATAGTGACTTGTCACTCTTTGGGCCTAAGCAATGGAATAATTTTCATCCCATATTCCTGCTTAGTTGTAGTAATCCCGTTAAGATTACCTTATTGCCTAGACAGTGGATGCCCCGGGAGGTCACCCATCTTCTTGACTAGTTTGGTACCAACCAACCGGAGTCGGTGGTAATTGAGTTCTCGACTTGGTGGTAATTGAGTTCCCGACCAACCGGAGTTGGTGGTAATAGATAATAAATGCTAGAGTAGGGGTGTAAGCGGTACGGTTTGGTCGGTAAATAGCAGATACCAATACCAAAACCAAACTCTAGATGGTAAAACCAAACCGTACCAGTTTACCACCCGGTACACCAAAATCAATACCAAAACCAAACCGGCTGGTATTTCGGTTTTTTCGGTAATTTCGGTTTTTTTCTGGTTTCGGTAAATTCTGGTTTTTTCTGGTTTCGGTAAATTCTGATTTTTTCTGGTTTCTGGTTTCGATAAACAACACTAAAAGTCCCAAAAAACCAAAAACAAAACCAACCAACTTTTTTAAATATTAAAACCAAAACCAAAACCAACTTTTTCTGGTTTTGGTAAATTCGGTACGGTAATTTTGGTAAATTTGGTACGGTACAGTAATTTCGGTACGATTTTTTCTGGTTTCGGTAAATTCGATACGGTATGGTAATTTCGGTACGGTTTTTTCTGGTTTCGGTAAATTCGGTACGGTAATTTCGGTAAATCGGTTTTTTAAATATTAAAACCAAAACCAACCAACTTTTTTGCGGTAATTTCGGTTTCGGTAAGACTGGTTTCTGGTATTTTAATATATGAAACCAAAACCATTTTTTTTCGGACCAAAACGGTACGGTACGGTACAAATCCGTACCACTTCCACCCCTATGCTAGAGACTTCCTCGGAGCTGACCAACAGATTGTTGGGAATAAGATATAATAAATGATGGAGACCTCCTCAACAGATTGTTGGGAATAAGATAATATAAATGCTGGATACCTCCTTGGAGCTGACCAACAGATCGTTGGGAATAAGATATAATAAATGCTGGAGACCTCCTCGGAGCTGACCAACAGATTGTTGGGAATAAGATATAATAAATGCTGGAGACCTCCTCAACAGATTGTTGGGTATAAGATAATATAAATGCTAGAGACCTCCTCGGAGCTAACCAACAGATCGTTGGGAATAAGATATAATAAATGCTGGAGACCTCCTCAACAGATTGTTGGGATTAAGATAATATAAATGCTGGAAACCTCCTCGGAGCTAACCAACAGATCATTGGGAATAAGATATAATATAAATGCTGGAGACCTCCTTGGAGATGAATATATGATTATAAATATTTTGCCGAGCTCTATGTTGAGATAAATATAGAATATGCATCCGAATAGATCTAAAGAATGATTCAGAATAATAATAAAGTGTCTCGCTGATCTGTCGAGGCAAAATTTCATTCTGCCGAATAAGAATAATATTTTCTAGAATATAAGAAAATGACCGAGCACTTTGCCGGGCCTGAATATAAATAAGAATTACCCCGACCAACTATCCATTGGGGGTGAAATATAACAAATGTTGTAGTTCTCCTCGGAGCTGAATAAGTATCTTGTCGAGGAAATTTTTTTCATAATGCCGAGCAAGAATAATATTTTCTAGAACATAAGAATATGGCCCAGAACATTGTCGGGCCTGAATATAAATAAGAATTACCCCGATCAACTATCCGTTAGGGGTGACATATAACAAATGTTGTAGTTCTCCTCGGAGTTGAATAAGTATCTTGTCGAGGTAAAATTTTGCATAATGCCGAGCAAGAATAATATTTTCCAGAACATAAGAATATGGTCGAGAACATTGTCGGGCCTGAATATAAATAAGAATGACCCAGATCAACTGTCCGTTGGGGGTGAAATATAATAAATTTTGTAGATCTCTTCGGAACTGAATAAGTATCTCGTCGAGCTTCATGCTGAGATGAGTATAGGATATGAATCTGAATGGATATATAAAATAATTTGTGCTTGAGCAAATTTCATAGAAATAATACAATCATAGTGCCTCACTGATGTAGAATTTCATAATGCCGAGCAATGATAATATTTTTCAGAAGTTTAAGATTATTTTCGAGCATTCGTCGGCACTGAATCTTGTACCTGTAAAAATTAATAACTTGCCCTACCATATGTATAGGCTGAATTGATTAGTGATGAGAATAATTTAGTCAACTAATCAATATATATTATATGTATATGATCGGGTAATAATGATATAAAAAATATGAAATAATATATGTCTGACTGATTTGTCGAGGCAAAATTGCCTGATGTCGAGCAATAACAGTTTTCAGAAGTTTAAGATTGTGGCCGAGCTTTCGTTGGGATTGAATCTTGTACCTAAGGAATTTTAATAAGCTGCCCGAACACCTGTTGAGACTAGATCAGATAGTTAGTCATGAGAATAATTTAGTGATCCAATCAATATATGATGTGTATCAGCATAAAATTTTCAAAATATGAAATAATATGTTGTGTCAAATGTGGGCAAATTTTTATAAAAAATGCCAGATTTTTTAATTTTAAGTAAAAGATAAAATATACGTTGATTTTTTAGAAATTATTTATTGCTCTAGGAATTATTTGAAATTCAGTAAATGCTCAAATATAATTTTTTGGTCTAGTAATATTTTTATATGAAGTTTATCTGATTTAAATCAGCAAATAATCAGTTATGAATTTTAATTTTAAACAAATGCTCAAATTTAAGTCCGGTAAAAATATTTCTAAGTTGTTTGTTAAGACTCTTTTATTCAGTAAACATTTTTATAGACTTAAATATATTTAAGTCCCATAAGTCAAATCTGAATCCCAAAAGTTTAGTTGACTAACACTCTAATGTGGTGATCTTCTTTGCTAACAAACATTGGCACTGTGAGCTGTCGCCTGAGTGTTCCTCTTTGTATGATCCCGAAAACCAAGGGTGTAATTTTCGACGACAATGGTCGATGGGTTGGAGGCAATCGACCCTGGATCCCATTATTCGTCTGACAATGAGTATCAACAGGTTCACGGATCTATGCAATGGTCAAGAAAAAGAAGTCCGACGATGTCTCCGTCCAAGTATATGAGGTCGGGAAGCCCTCGACCTGTGAAAATTTTTCGCCGAGCTGTTGACTCAATAGACTTTGGTCGACCATTGATGCCAACTTACGATTGGAGGTCGGGCGATGCCAGTACAGTGGTGCCGAATAAGAAATAGTGGTCTCCGATCAACGTAGATTGTCCAGAGATATTGTCGATCAATAGTCAGTGGATCGGAGCTAACGCCGATCAACAATAGATGGTCTAGAGCTATTGCCGACCAAGATTAGGTGGGACAACCAACAGGTCTGAAACTAAAATCTTCACGAATTTTTTCTGTTTGATGGTTCCGTCGACCAGTGAGAGGTCTGGAACATCTCAACCTATACAGTAGGAATCTCCGATCAACAAATAGGAGCTTGGACCAACAATAGTACCTTGGCGTTGATAAAAAATAGTAGCACCCTGTTAAAATGTTAAACTCAGAAGACATGGGTATGATGCCGACCAATATACAAGAGCTTCCGACCAATAAGCTATTATCGCCGAATAGCAAATCGATTTTGCCGACCAGTGTAATGCCCCCGATCAACGATTACCTGGTCTTTGGTCGAGTTACAGGTCTGATCCCTATAATGTTATCTACGTCTTCTTTTGGTATCCGAGTAGTATCAGATGGTGCCAACTGTTGCCAATCAAGAAATAGGAGTTTTCGACCAACAAAGTGTTTTGCCGATCAGATAATATGGTCCATCAATGAATTGTGTTGATGAGGTAACTTGGTAAAAAAAATATATGCCTTGGTAACAAAAAATAATTTGTTGATCTTAAATCCAACTTTGAGTGAAAAATCCGAAGTGAAAAATCTGGGGACTCAGACTTCTTGTTGTTTCTAGTACAAATAGTGATCATACAGAGTTGTGACTCCGCTGGATATGAATGGATATGAATGGATCCGATAAATAATTATTGAAGCCTATAAGTGAGGTGGTTCCTTTTAATAATAAAGATCATGTATGTTCATCTCTTCCCCTTTTTCAGGAGGTAGGCAAATGAATTTTTAAGGACGATCGTATCACTGTTGATAATTTTTCAATAGAGGGGGAATAGAAATGATGTAGATCAGATTTAACCTATACTGGGTTTCAACTTCAACTTATAATGGGTTTCAAAGTGAATCATTACCCCTGACCCTGTGATTTGTCATATAAACAAGGCTTCGTGTTACGACAATAATCTGATATAGTTTTGATCAGAGATATAATTTTAGATCCTCACATGATCGTGAAGATATCAAACGGTTTCAACAGTTTTTAATAAAGAAAATTTGAAATAGACGGACCACAATTTTGTTGTTGTAGAGCATTGAAGCCGAAAGGACTGATATCGAATTTATTGCTGATAAGAATTAATCAAATTCAAATAGAACAAATATTAAGGAGAGATCAAGATCTAAAAAAAACTAGAATTCCCATTTTCGGTTCCTTTCGATCGATGGAAAATCCTTTGATATATTGGTAGAATCATTTGAATATTTTTCTTGGTATCAGTATAATTGATACAAGGGATCATATATGTTCACCCAGAATTTTTTTAAGAGACTACACAATTTATAAATCTCTAGTAAATGAAATATCTAAGAAGAGTGACAAATATGTTTGTATAAACTATGTCAATATCTTTAATGAGAGAATGTTTATCCATTCTTAAAATTCTAAGATACATGAATCAAATAATCCAGATTTGATGGTAGATATACACATGAATCAAAATTATGCAGGACAGTTTATTATGAAAGAGACTTGTTCATGTTTGTTTTATGTCAATCAATATGAGAGATGACATTCAAAGTATCTTATATCTATATATCTCTATATAAGAATGTCTGTATAAAATATATATGTATAGAATTTTCTTAACGTTTGCGATTATGACTACGCATATTCATGAATATAAATTGATCCAACGATTTATGAATATAAAAGCCTGATTTGCAATATTTTACAGATTTCGTAAATAAATATGAGACAACTAAATTATGTATATAAACATAAAAATTATGACTAAATCAAAAGATGTATGTATAATTGATTATACGTAGAGAAAATAAAAACTTAGCTTTTGATAGAGAACAATGCTTGTAACACGTTCCCACAGACGTCGCCAATCTGTTGATGCAAAAAACTGGACCGAATCCTATTTTTATGATCACAGATACATAGCTAAAAGCAAATCCAATCAATCACATGCGAGGCAAAGATTTTTAAAGTGGTTCGGCTATAAGAAAAAGCCTACGACCACTGTTATTTTATTCCCAGGGGTTTACAATAGCACAATGTGGTGGAGAGAGGGAGAAAAAGGTGTGTATCTTGTGTATGGTCTCTCATCGTTGTCAGATTACTCCTCCTCTATGATGGGGTTACAATGTATTTATAGCCTTGAGGTTGTCAATATGAAAAGGCGATGTGTTGTCATCTAGTAGACACCTAATGATACAGTAAAAATGTACATTAAGGCTCATTAAATGAGTTGTTATCTTCATTAGTGCGTATTAAATGCATAGTTATCCTTTAATCTAGAGTTGCTCTACACGCCTTGAGTTGCTCTGCACGCAAGGTTGCTCGTTGCTCTGCACAGTTGCTCGTTGCTCTGCACACTTGCTCATTGCTCCGCACACCTGCTCATTGCTTTGCACACCTACTCGTTGCTCTGCACAGTTGCTCATTGCTCTGCACACCTGCTCGTTAATCTTGCACAGTTGCTCGTTTCTCTGCACACCTGCTCGTTGCTCAGCACACCTTCTCATTGCTCTGCACAGCTTCTCGTTTCCCTGCACCGCTGGTCGTTTCTCGGTGATAGTATTTATTAGCCACGTAAGGTGACACATGTCTTCATTTAATTGGTCCACGTTAGCTGACTAATTTTTGTGTCAATAGTTGGTTACCCAACTTGACTACCAAGAGTCGTTTGCTTTCATGAATGGATGTATCTTTGGCCTTAAGAGGTGTAACGTCTGTGAGGGATATCTGATTTACCTTTAGCATCCCCTTTTGAGAAACCTCATCGGTTATGAGGAAGCTTATTTAGAGTTTAGCTAAGAAGTTAATCAGCTAGCGGTTAAGCATATTCTTCTTGAAACTCAGGTTGATTAAGGTAATAAGGTCACTAATAGATAGGGGAGGTCACCCCTGGTACCCTAATGTGTTGCCTTTTGTTTTGATGTATTCCTTATGGCCATCTTATTATGGGCCTTGTTTCAATTCTTTAATCAATGAAAACTTTGGTTTATATTTTATGCCTTATCTTATCCATATATATGTATGCATGTTTAAGGTCTTTTTTGTAAAGTGATATCTCTTATGACCTTTGTAATGTAAAATAAACTCATTTCTTTAGGGGATGGTAGGTGTTGTATGTAAAAATCACTCTCCTACGTGGACCAATGATGAATGTACACCTGTCTTCCTACGTGGCCGACCAACCTCCTAGATCAGCATCAGAGATACTTAGTCAGTTGGACTACCGACCAACTCCAGAAGTCCAACCATTAGGACTACTAGAACTTACTTGGATGGGATGCCAACTAATACTGAATTCCAAGAGTTTCATTTATTTTAAACATATGTAAATGCCTGACAATATATAGGCATTCCATCTCCAGGGTTCTACACCATTATAAATATAAAATACTCCCTCAACTGGGGGACAACTTGAATCACTCATATGCATATCATACTGAGCTATTGTAAACCCTACGAATTAATACCAATAGTGGATATAGGTTATTTTACACCTGAACTACTCTAAAAACCTCTTATCTTTTGTGTGTGTGATTTGATTACCTTACTACATTTTATCAGTGATTATAAATTTGGATTAAATTCATTTTTAGACATCAACGAATTGGCGTCGTCTGTGGGAACGTTTATGTATTATCGTTCTCTACCATTTGTTTCGTTTCTTTGCCTTTAAAAAAATAACTGGCTCCAAAAATAGCGCTAGAAATGAAGGCAATGCCATCATTCCATCTTCTCCTCCTAATGCAGTAGATCTACAGGGAATTCTGATCAATCTTGCTAGAGGGCAAGAAGCCATGCAAGAATTTGTTATGAAATTGGCTCGCATTATGCAATCTAAGTCTTTCAGTTCTAGAAGGTATATGCAACCTCAACCAACTACAAATGAAAGGAGTTATCATTCTCATTCTTCTCATGATAGGTCATACTGTCCTAAAGTAACTTCTTCATTCTGATCAACGAATTATTGTGATGTTAGATCTTTTTCCAAATAAAGACTGAGTGTTTTAGAGAGGCTAAGTCGTGAGTCTGTTTTTGATCGCCTAGGTCCTCAAGCAACTAAAGGTAAAAACAGGAATCAAGAGCATTATCATGAATATAGAGAAAGGTCCACCCAATCTAGGGACAGTATGAGAGGCTCTCTGTGTGCTGAGCAAACCTCTCAAGAGGAGAGTTCAGCTCATAATCACAGTAAAGTCGTTAAATATACCTCGGCCAAATCTAAGAAAGAAGAACATCCCTGGAAGTGATCCATGCATCGGTTGGAAGATCGACTAGGTGAAATAACCAAAACCAAGAATCCATTGCAAATGAGTTTTGTTAATGGCTCACCTTTCATCCAGGCTATTGTGGACTGTCCCACACCTTTCAAGTTCAATCCACTAGTTGTCACTCCCAACTATGATGAGAAAATTGAACTAGTCCTTCACATAGAGAAATATCAAGCTGCTGCTGACATCTACTCAGTGCCCGATGAAATGAGATGTAGAGCTTTCTCTACTTCCATCACAGGACCATCCCAAATATTGTATAACAATCTCCCAAGAGGTAAAATCTTCAGTTTTCATCAATTAGCTGAATTATTTATAGATTACTTTTACTTTGGGGCTAAGCCGATTAAGAGTGTCACTCATCTCTTCACCATGCGATAAAAGTTGGGAGAAAGTACTAGAGAATATATATAACATGTTTTAACAATGAAAAGATAGATGCGGTGGATTATGAGGAGAAGACAACCATTGCAACACTTATGAGTGAGTTGATCGCTAAAGATCTTTAATATGCTTTAGCGAAGAATCCACCCAAGACCATGACATAATTAATAGCTAAGGATGGAAAGATAATGAAAGCTGAGGAGGCTATGGCAGCCGAGGAAACTCCTAAGACCAAGGGTGAAAGTAAAAAAAATAATTCTAACTCGTCCAAGAAGGAGAAAAAAGATAAAAATCTTGATAGGATCAAGAAGTACGATGAATATACACCCCTCAACAAATATGTTCACCATATCTTGGAAAAAATCAAGGGAAACCGAGAATTGAATTGGTCTGGAAAGTTAAAAACACCCCCCAAATAATAGGGATAAGTCCAAGTATTGTGGTTTTCATAAGGATCGTGGGCACAACACCAACAACTTCATTGCACTGAAGAATGAGATTAAAAATATTATTCGATTGGGGGAAATTGAGCAAGTTTGTTGATAAAAATGGTAATCGAGATAATTGGAGGAGGTCTGAATCTCTAGCTCGAGAAAGGGAAGACAATAAAAAGCCAAGAAATAATGATTTTCAAGAAGATCCAGACTTGCAGAAGAGATGAACCAGAGGTGTAAATTGGCATGATATCCTTTGGTTGCCAATTCATTGCAGGAGGAGATGCTGGAGGAGGAGACACGATTTTAAAAAACAAAAGCTTATTTGAATTAATCCAAGGCCTGCCTAACTGTCAGACATATTTATATGGCTGAATCAAGTGATAGTCGACTAAGGAAAGTTAACATAGATGAGATAATGATCGAATTATCTAAAAATGATCTGAGTGGGGTCCTTTACCCTCACGACGATACGTTAGTTATCACCTGCGGAGTTCACATGAAAGAGTTGCAAGGATGCTAGTTGATAATGGGAGTTTAGCTGATGTAATTTTCTATAACTATCTCTAAAGCTTAGGGCTATAGGAAAGCAAGATAAAACCATACGATAGATCTCTCATTGGATTTGCAGGAGAGAAAGTATACCCATTAAGAATAAACAAGTTTGAAGTCTTGGTCAGAACTTGGCCGGCAAGCAGGAAAGAACGAATTCATTTCTTTTCGTTAGATAAAAATGTACCATCATCTTACAATATCATCCTAAGAAGAGTGGGGATAAAGAAATTAGAGTTTGTGCCATCCACAGTGCATCAATCAGAAAGAAGGTAGGGAATGTTATTATACTTCGGCCGACCAATAGGAGATACAAATGAAAGGCACAACCACTTTCCATATCGATACTCTGGATCCTCCAAAAGAGGAGGAATTGTTGAAGGGGGCAAGTTTTGGAAAAAATCGAAGTTATTGTACTAGATGACAAGGAGCCAAAAAGAGCTACCCATATCGGTTTTAGATTATCTCTCTCTCTTAACTAGGAATTAATTAAATTCCTTATAGAGAGGAAACATGTGTTACCTTAGATCCATGAACATATGTCGTGGATTGATCCAAACTTCCTTTGCCATAAGCTTAATATATGCCCAGGTGCTACGCCAACTAAATAAAAGCGAAGAGTTTTCAGTCCCAAGAAGAATACAAAAATCCAAAATGAAGTGGACAAATTACCGCAAGCACGATTTATCAAAGATGTCAAGTATCCCAACTGGTTGCCTAATGTGGTTATGTTTAAGAAGAAGAATGACACGTGGCGTACGTGTGTAAACTTCACAGATCTCAATAACGCATGCCCAAAAGATCATTTTTTTACTAAGGATTGATCAATTGGTCGATGCTAAGGTAGGGGCACGAACTGCTCAGTTTCATGGATGCATATTTTGATTATAACCAGATTAAGTTGAAGCCTGAAGTCAAAGAAAACACTTCCTTTATTACTAGCCGAGGAACTTACTGTCACAATGTCATGCCCTTTGGGTTGAAAAACACTGGGGCTACCTATGAGAGGCTAGTGAACAAGGTTTTTGAAGATCAGATTGGCAAAAATATGGAGGGGTACGTAGATGATATGCTCACCAAGAGAAAATGTGATGTAGACCACATTCCGGACTTAGCTCAAACATTTGATCAATTAAAAAACCATCAGATGAATTCTCAACCCAACCAAATGTATCTTCGGAGTACAAGAGGTAATGTTCCTAGGGTACATCATCAATAAAAGGGGAATAAAATCAAACCCTGCCAAGATTAAATCCTTGCTTGAAATGTAGTCCCCGATCAACAAGAAATATGTCTAAAAACTAACAGAAAGAGTAGCTGCATTGAACCGTTTTGTCTCCCGAGCAACTGATAAATGCCTTCCATTCTTTAAGGTTCTTGGAAAGACCTTTGAATGGAATGACGAATGTGATAAAGCCTTCTTGGTTTTAAAGAAGTACTTGGGCTCTCCCCCACTCCTTTATCGACCGGTTGTGGGAGAGAAACTATATCTATACTTGTCATTAGCTTCTCTCTAATCCGACTAGAGGTAGGAGGCCAAAGGTCAGTATATTACACTAGCAAGTCATCTCGAGGGGTAAAAATCAGATATCCAAGTATGGAGACACTAATATTAGCACTTATTGAAGCCTTCAGGAGAATGAGGCCATATTTTCAAGCTCACACCATTGTTGTTTACACTGGTGCATAAATCTGAGAAGTCTGCAAGGTTTTATAATCGAAGGGTCAAGACGATCAACTTGAAATAAGGAGATCTATTGCTCAAGAAAGTAATCCAGAAGAGAAAAAATCTAGAACCTAATTGGTAAGGTCCATACCGTATCTCGACGGTTATCCGACCAGGAACTTATTGTCTGAAAACTCTGAAAGGAGAAGAATAAAAGAATTCTTGGAATGCAGACCATCTGCGAAAGTATTATCAGTAATTCAGTTTTCAGAAATTCCATTTTTAATGTAATCAATCCTTCCAGTTAATAAAATTTCATGTTTTTCTCCATTACACCTCCTTTTTGTTTTATTTTTCGAAGTATGGTGCAGTACACTTTAAATTATTAAATTATTAAATTAATGAGCCATTTTAATTCCTCGCCAAAGAGCATGGTTCAAACTTTTCCAACTTCAAAAAAGTTTCCAAAAAGTTCCTCGTCGAAAGAGCATGGTTCAAACTTTTCCAAACTTTTCCAACTTTAGAAAAGTTAGGCTTCGTGTATGATTTGTCCTCAGTAAGTTACAATTAAGAAGTTAGTAAAATTTCTTAATTAGATATTTTACCCGACCAGGTTAAAGTACTGGAATAATTATACATTCCTAATACACTTGGTCGCCGCTGAAAACTAATGCTACAACTTAGTATAATAAAGCTATTTACAGTTTTATCTAAGTGCATTAGTTGAATCTAAGGCCGTATAAATCATTCAGACATGAATTAGATATTAAATATTTGACCAGGTTATTTAGTCTATAATTCGATTAACTAATCATTATATAAGTTACCTAGTCGGCAAAAAGATTAATATCAACTATAAGCTTGAATAAAGAGAACTCAATAAAAAATAACTTCATTTCATTTATCAAAATGTATTACAATAGGATTCATTAATCAAAATGCAGTACAATAATTATAAATTTATTCTACTGGACGCTTTCCTTGTGCCTTGTCCATCCTGGAAGGAGGAACATCAAGGGTATATAGAGAATTTATTGTGTTGAAATCTCTTAGCATCTGCCTATTACTACTTCTCAGCCTATAAAGAAACTAAGGAGGACAAATCATCTCACATTCATTATTAAGGCCATAATTACCCAAATACTTATGTATCAGACATCGAGGAATGGCATCAGGTGGAATCCAACTGCTGTCTAGTTTGAAGGGAGTCTTGGCACAATCCAAGAAACTTGGGTTATTCCAGATCCATAAATTACTGTCTTGATCGTACTTCAACAAGGTTTACAAGTTAGTCCATCCCCATTTGTAGTCTTCACGATTTCTTTGGGCAAGGTGGTTATACATCCGAGTCAAGGCCTCATTATAGCCATCCATACAAACTTCTCTTGGTTTCTTATGAAAGTGAAATGTCAGCCTATCAACTTGATCTTGGAGTTTTTGAAGGAGTATGTCTTTGGATTTCAGTAGGGCATCTTGGTTGGTAAGAGTTTTCTTAGTCCTCTCCTCCTCAATAGTTAGCCGAACAACTATACTTTGCCTGGAAGCTTGCCCAGGTTTGGCTTTTTTCTTCTATAAAGCTTCTAGATCCTCTAACAATGTTTCATTCTCAGTCTCTAATAATGAAACTCCTTTATCTAGATAACTGATGGTTGACTTCTTCAGACTATCAAGTTCATTCCTCAATGCATTATTTTCCCTTTCCAGCATGGCATCAATTGCTCGAGCATTCTCCAGATATTAGTTTAAGACCAATTCTTTCTTGTTCAAAGAAGAAGTAATATCTTTCAACTTCTTGTCAAAGCCCTTGCCTTCACTTTATGATTTATATTTGGCCTCATAATCATAATGAAACAGTTATTTAGAGAGTTTATGATCCTCCTATATCTGCTCAATCATTTTATAGTAGCCAACATTATGTGCTACAGCTCTATCCATGAGGCAGTGGAGATGGATGTAAGATTCGTTTACATGATAAAAAACTTCTGGGATGAGCAACCCTGATAAATCTTCCTTGGACATAGGAACATGGTCTGTCTCAAAGAGATTCCTGCACCACCTAAGTAGGTCAAATTCAATAGATACAATAGTTTTCTTCCTGGCATCAAACTAAAAAGTTACAAGTATGAATTTACAGTACAAGTCCGGAGAAATAGGCAACACCGTCCAAAAAAATAAAAATCATTCTAAAGGCACTACAAGAAAACTAATTTTTTTCGGCACTTTTTTCTCGATATTATTCAAAAATGTTGCGAATTTTATTTTTACCAGCATTTATTTATAAGTATTGAAAATTCACGGCATTTATATTGATGTGCCGCATAAGTAGAGCATTTTTTAATGGGGATTTGTAAATTTAGGACCTATTGTAATATGTATTTTGAAAATGGGACAACAAATATTTTATTTATAGTTTTAGTCCCTATTTTTCAATAAAGCCATTGGCGCGGACCCATTATCATAAAACGTTAACCAACCACAACTTGCCACGTGTCTCTTTAATTTAAAAATGGGGACTAAAAATGAAAATGAAATGTTTGTTGTCCTATATACATAATCAATATTATTTTAAGTCCTAAAAGTACATAATCTATTTTTTAATTAATGCTGAAACAAATGTGGTATTTTTTAGGCATTTCATAACTAATGCCACTAAAATTGGGAAAAAAATTACCTTCACTTAAATAAATATGGCGGGTCTTATTTTCTTTAAAAAAAATATCACTTTTGCCCTATTTTTTGGCGGGTAAAGTCGCGTAAGCTTCAATGGCTCTCCGGGCATGTTCTCCTCTCTCCCGTATCTGCCTCTCTCGTATCTGGCTCAATCTCTTAAACCTAATCCTCAACAGACCTTATCAAGTATCTACCTCAATCTAACCCAATCACTTTGCCTCAATCTCACCCATCTTGGAACGATTTTTGTTGCTCCCTTGTTATAAGAAGGATGACGGTGCTCTCATCTCACCCATATTTCAATTTTTGGAGGCTCAGATAATCACTTTCATTATTTCGGTGTATTTTTCTTTGAAGCTTTGAACGATTTTGATATTTGAAGCTTTGCACGATTTTTGTTGTTTCCCTGTTAGAAGAACGATTTTGTTCTCTGAAACTTTGAGGTAAGTTACATTTTATTTTGTTTATTTCGGTGTATTCTTCTTATTTCCGTGTATTTTTCTTATTTCTGTGTATTTTTTTGGCTCAGAGAATCACTTTCTTGCATATATTGGCTTTTGATTGGGTTCTATTTGTTACTGGCAATAGAGGCAAAGAGTTTTCACAAGCAAGATATATAAGAAAGAAGAAATTCCTGAAGCAAGGTAATATTTTCTTTTGTTCGTGATATCTACCTGTGAGTTTTTAAATCCATACTAGTCTCATTAGTCATGAATCAATAATATTTTGACATCTTTAGTATTTAACTCTTTTTTTCCCAGATTTGATATTATATAATCATGTATATGAAATAGTGTAATCTTTATTTTTTCTTAAGATTTGTGTTATACAAAATTTATGCATATAGATAATGGTTATGATAGACAATTTAAATAAGGAAAAACTAGATATAGCAAGGTTGCAAGAAACTAGAAAGGAAAAATTAGTACAAAATTGGTAGGGGGTGTTATTATGGTAATTATTGTTGTGTAATCTTTGTTTTGTTATAATTTGTATTTTTGTGAGAGAAAAAATTACAGATTTTTTTTAATTTTAATTGATGTGCGAGAGAAAAGTGTTAGAAATGTTTAATTTGTGAGTTGTTGCTGTGTTTTTGGTTCTATTTATATAATTAGATGCAGCATTTAATTGGATTTTCTTATATAATTTTGGTAACTACCAATTTTTTTTCACTCTTTCATTTATTTCAATTGATTAAAAAAGTCGAGTTCAACATAAACTTAAATCAATCCCTATGATATCATCTTTGTGTAACTCTTATACCCCTATTTTAATTGATTCGCATTATTTTAATCATGTAAATCGACGTGTTTTTTTTACCATATGGGGTTGTATACATATTTGTTTTCATGTTTATGTATGTGTGCATTCATGTGATGGTATATATGTGTCAAAATTGCATTTTAGTTTGATATGTACATATTATTGCTCATGTATATGTATGTGTGTATTCATGTGTACAGGTATATATGTATCACATTAGCCTTTTAGTTTGATATTACAAAACTTACCAACTCTAAATGAAAATTAGATGGGTCTACATGTCTTTATTCATTTATTTTAAACTATTTTAGAATTATTAGTTCATCTTACTTTTATATATGATAATGTCCAAATTACAAGCTAGAGTTAATCGCCAGAGTTTGACAATATATTTATTGCGCGAACTAATGTAACAACCTTTTTTACAATGTTTTCAGTCATTCAACTTAGTTTGTATATGTTCCGTTTTGTAATTAATGCTGTTGTGATGGTATCTTTACAAAATTAGTTTTTTACATTGTAGTTGAATTTAGTAAGCCCCTTTATTCATGTAACACGTGCTGAATTTTAAGATAACAAACAAGTTTTAATATTATTTTCTATTCTGGACATTTTGATTTAGTAGCATTTTCATCTAGATTCTATGATTTAATTATGCTATCTCATTATTGAGAAGGAGATTTGTTTTTCGTAATGATTATTTTTTACTAAAGTTGTTTTTTAAGCGAGGGCCTTATGCATTATTTTCTGTTTAATCTTTTTAGCTTTTATAAAATTAAGTCTCGATGTGAGTTGTTGTGTTGGGGTATTCATTCGTTGTACATTGTTTTCGTTTAAGCTAAAATGTTTAGGCATTAGGCGTAGTCTTCTTCTTAATGTGTCATGATTCATTGTTACATTAATATCGTTTGTAATTGATTATGTTATGAGTGAGTTTTTTAATTATTGTTAACTAATTAAGGTTAAAATATATTGATAGTTAAGTTTCTTCATTTTATATGACTAAATATTGGTAGTTTTCATATAAGGCCACATCAAAATGGTGTTATAATTAGAGTCTTACTATTTGTAAATTTACATAGTTTTGAAGGAGCCTATTAATGATTTATGGTTTAACATTTTTTTATTATTTTATTTTTTATGAATTTTTCCTAATGAATCTAACAACAATTTAGGGATAGTGTGAGATAATCAATAATCTTTTCAAATGGATAGCGATAAGAGTTGGATGGAATATTCAAGAGTTTCTCAGCCTTATATTAAAGGAGTTAATGGGTTTCTTGACTTTGCATTTTCCAATAAATACCCCGAGCTAGTGATCAAGTTCCCGTGTAAGAAATGTCGAAATACCATTAGCCATAAAAGAGAAGTTGTTTATGAGCATCTGATCATACATGGGTTTGTTAAGAATTACACTAGGTGGATTTATCACGTAAAAGGTGCTCCATACACAATGGGAATTAGTGGAGCGGATGAAGTGCATGAATCGAATACAATAGATGATATGTGTGCACTACTACATGATATATTCAGAAATCAAAGTGAAGAGGGTATGCGATGTAATGACCCGTACGAAGACCAGGATGGGATGGATGAAAATGCATCAGCATTTTTCAAGTTGTTGAAAGACGGGGAACATGAGTTGTACCCTGGTTGCAAATCTTTCTCAACACTTTCATTTATTGTTCGGCTATTTCATATGAAAACACTTTATAAGTAGAGCCACACGTCATTTACAGCATTGCTTCAATTTTTAAAAGAGGCACTTCCAGAGGGTGAGGAATTGCCAAGTTCGTACTCTCAAGTAAGAAAGATGGTTAATGATTTAGGGTTTGAATATCAAAAAATTCATGCATGTCCAAATGATTGTATGTTGTATTGGAAAGAGAACAAAGATCGTGAGGATTGCATAATATGTCACACATCAAGATGGAGGCAATTTTCAGGTGAGTCTGATGATGAAGAAGCTAGGGGTCGAAAAATTCCTGCAAAGGCTGTTAGGTACTTTCCACTAAAACCAAGGCTTCAAAGATTATATATGTCATTGAAAAAATCCTCCCTCATGAGATGGAATGCAGAGGAACGCGGTGACGATGGCATCTTAAGACACCTCGCTGATTCTAAAGCATGGAAAACCTTCGATCAATAAAATCCAAATTTTTCTAGTGACTCTAGCAATGTTAGGCTCGGACTAGCATCCGATGGCTTCAATCCTTTTAAAACAATGAGCATTTCTCATAGCATGTGGCCCGTTGTTTTTATGATATACAACTTGCCTCTGTGGATGTGTATGAAACAACCTTATCTTATACTGTCTACGTTGATTGATGGTCCACGCGACCCAGGAAATAATATCGATGTTTACTTACAGCCTCTCATCGCCGAGTTGAAGGAATTATGGAATGATGGCATACTTACTTACGATTCATCGACTGGAAAATTATTTTGCATGCATGCAGCGTTAATGTGGATAATTAGTGACTTTTCTGCGTATGAAAATTTGTCAGGTTGGAGTACAAAAGGGATATTGGCTTGTCCTGGTTGCAACAAGAACACTCGTTCACAATGGTTAAAGAATGGGAAGAAATTTTGCTATATGGGCCATCGTCGGTGGTTGGATCACAACCATAAATTCATAAATGATACTGTTGCTTTTGATGGGAAATTTGAAAGAGAAGTCAAGCCCATTCAAGTATGCGGGGATGATATCTTGGAGAAATTAGAGGCAATGGAAAGAAATAATGAGAAGGGTCACTCATCGGTAACTAAGAAGAGAAAAACGAGTATCTGTGATGAAGGGAATGGTGATAGTTCTCTAAATTGGAAGAAAAAAAGCATATTCTTTCAGCTGCCACACTGGAAGGATCACTTGATTCGTCACAATCTTGATGTTATGAATGTAGAGAAAAATGTGTGCGATAACATACTTTGGACATTGTTAAATGTTGATGGAAAATCAAAAGATAATATGAAGGCTCATCGAGACCTTGAGAACATGGGTATTCGAAAAGCATTGCACCTTAAAAGCTTGCCAAATAACAAAGCATATTTACCACCAGCATGCTTCACAATGAGTAAAAGAGATAAAGACATATTTTGTAAGGTTTTAAAGAATATCAAAGTCCCAGATGGTTATGCATCTAATATTTCACGTTGTGTAAACATTAAAAAGTGGAATATTTCTGGACTTAAGAGCCATGATAACATCTACTCCCGCTAGCAGTACGAAAATCATTGCCTACGAATGTAGCAAAATCTTTGATTGAATTATGTAATTTCTATCGGTAGCTCTGTTCAAAGACAATGACATTTAAAGATTATGAATTTTTCAAGATCGTGTTTCTCTTACACTCTGTCATCTTGAGAAAATCTTCCCCCCAATGTTTTTTGATGTTATGGAGCATTTGACAATCCATTTAGCTGATGAGGCAATGATTGCTGGACCAGTACAGTTTCGATGGATGTATCCCATCGAGAGGTACGTTTCATGTATGAATTATGTTTGTGTCACCTAAATTAATGCATATTACAACTACTTTAATTTTTTTATAATGACGAACAGGTTTTTATTCACACTAAAAGAATATGTTCGTAACCGAAGTCGTCCAGATGGTTCAATTGCTGAAGGATACCTAGTAGAGGAATGCACGACATTCTGTGCGAGGTACCTAGGTGATGTTGAGAGTAAGTTAAATCGAACTTTACGAAATGATGAAGCTGATTCCAACTCAATTTCAACAGGTCGTACATTAGGTAAAGGAGTAGCATTTATGCTTGATGACACTTCGTTTCCACAAGCACATCGGTACGTTTTATTCGACTCCGCCGCAGTGAAGCCTTTTCGCGAGTAAGATAACATTTGAATGAATTTTAAACTTTATTTAATTAAATATCACTCTACAGTATTCAATTTATACATACATGTTTTACATGAAATATATAACAATGCTAAAATGAGAGAGACCTCGTATAGGACACTACGAAATTAACCGCATTCACAACGAAATGTTTCACAAGTGGTTTGGGGATCACGTAAGTCATCTTTGTATTTATATGTAACAACATTTTAAAATCTTAATAACACGTTTAATTTTTACACATCTAATTTTTGTTTCTCAATCATATGAAAAAATTTAGGTACGGAATCTAAATGAGGGTGAGGTGTCAAAGGAAGTTGCAATTTTGGCTTCAGGGCCCTCCCAATGGGCTAGGAGATTCATGGGATATATTGTAAATGGGTTCAAGTTTCGCACAAAGCAGTGTGAGAGAAGATTGAATACTCAGAATAGTGGAGTTATGATTGATGCCACCACCGAAAGTTTTGCAAGTGCAAAGGACAAACGACCTATTTTGGGGGATGTAACATATTATGGAGTATTAACAAATATATTTGAATTGTGCTATTCAAATGATTTCAAGTTTGTTCTATTCAAGTGTGATTGGGTTGATACCCATTCGAGGACGATAAATGATGATTTTGAGTTCACATTAGTGAACTTCAAACATTCACTATACAAGCATAATCGACTGTCAGGTAACCCGTTTATATTAGCATCTCAGGCCAAACAAATTTGGTATGTTGGTGGATATCACTGCAGTAGGAAGATTATATCTCACAAAGAAACCAATAATTACATTAAGAATGTCAAGTTCCACCACATCCCACGAGTAATTGAAAAATTTACCAGTAAATCCATCATAGCTTTTAGCACTTTCACTAGAAAGATAAAAAACAACCTGTTTAACTTCATCAATAGTAGGAATGGAGTTTGAAAAAGCATTGTCGGCACCATTGACCAAATTTGGGATGTTATCTAGCAGAGAAACATCAAACATGTTAGTTCTAGAACCTTGAAACAACTTAGAGAAGTAGTTAATAGCCTCATCTTTGATGTTCTTTTGAGTATCAATCCAATAACCATTATCATTTTTAACTCGGTGGATATAATCTTTAGCTTATTTTCGGATTGACATAAGCATGGAAGAGCTTGGGTTTCTCTGCTTACAACAGTGGATTGATTTTATAGCACCTCTGCAGCTATAACAAATAGACTTGAGGATAGAGGATCCCCTTATCTTAACCCTCTTGAAGACTTAGAGAAGCCAGCAGGTTGACCATTAATAATTACATACAACCAATTTGAAGATATACATCTCCAAATTATATCAATAAACCTTTCGGAGAAAACAAAAGCTCTTATAACTTCAATAACAAACCAGTAAGATACCCTATTATGTGCTTTGGTCATGTTCAAATTCATAATAATATTATCTCTTATATTTTTACTGTCAATTAAATGCATTATTTATTGGCCCAATAAGATGTTAGACATGATATTTCTTCCTTTTAGGAAACCTAATTGAGAAGGAGAGATGATTTGATACAGAAAACCACCCAACCTATTAGAGATTATTGTAGAAATAATCTTATTATTGAAATTGCATAAGCTTATAGTCCTAAAATACTTTCACCTTACTGGATTTTTGAGTTTGGGAATGAGACAAATATATGTTGAACCCAAACTTTTGGTTATATCTCTGACTAAAAAGAAATCTTGAACAACAGCTATTAAATCTCTTTTTATATTGTTCCCAAAATTGACATGGAAAGTTCCATTATAACCATATGGACCTGAAGCACTGACTGGACTAAGGGACTTCACAACCTCTAGGACTTCTTGTTCCTCAGGGATCTCCATCAAGGCCTTATTCATTTCTTCATTAACAATGTTTAGAGTTCCAACATGTAAGGAATATATTCGATTCTTTCTTCTTGCAGTACTTTTTTAAAATAATCAGCAAACATTTCATTCAGTTTAGTATTTGAGTTAACTCAAACTCCTTTATCATCCTTGATCTTATGAATTCACATATATCTTCTAGAATTATTAACTACAGTATGGAAGTATTTAGAGTTTCCATCACCATATATATTCCATTTCAGTCTAGCTTTTTTACTCCAATATTATTGCTCACACAATAAAGCCTAATTCAATCTTACTTTTGGTTCTTGCATTAAATATCTATTTTACTGACTGGGGTACATTGAGTACTCAACTTCTCTTTTCACCAAATCATCTTCTATATTGGCCATTTATTGGAAGATGTTTTTGAATTTATCTTTGTTCCATTCCTTGAGAGATATTTTAAGATGCTTCAACTTCTGAGGAAAGACATTCAGAGGGCTTCCTTCAATAAGAACATCCCAAGACTTCTGTACCACTGTATGGAAATCTTTATGGTTACACCCTATATTAAGGAATTAAAATGGCCTGATAATTTTGTCACTAACATTACATAAAGAGACCAAAAGAGGAGGGTGATTAAGGTCTTAACAGTGGCTGAAGGGAATATATCCAACCAGCATTGATTAATCAAGCCTATATTAAGCCTTTCCTAAATACAATTAGCCTCCCTATTATTAAATCATTTGAATTTTGAGCTAATATAGCCTAAGTTAATTAGGCCTTCACTTTGAATGCTGGTGGTGTTCTGGAATATAAGTCCATCATCTTGATTCTCTGATAGGTTGGAAAATTCTGGCTCCTGCAGAATATTGTATGAGATACGCTATTGTTATAGAGACATTCATATTATAGGAGTTGGAGTTTTATTATTGTTAGTCGATGGTATCAAGGAAGTTTTAAATTTTTTCAGCATTTATTAAAAAAAATATATATATAACTCTTGTAACCTCAGTGGTGAATTTTTATTATTGCAGGTTGTTATGACATCACAAAGGCAGAGTAAATCCCCCTCATAGGTACATTCCCATTCACGGTCTCGATTGCACTCACAATCCAATCTCCAACCACCATTTCAACCACAATCTCAGCCCAATTCTCATTCCCTTTCAGATTCTAGCTCGACTGAACGATCAAACTCAAGTGACTGTGAAAGCGATAGTAGCTCGACGGAGAGTGAGTTGTTACATAACCAAGATGCCCATTCACATGAAGAAGGTAATCAAAGTTATTTGATTTATATGTGCTTATTTAACTGTGTAGATTGAAGTTAACCTATTTTTTCAATTTTTACGGTTTAGCTTCAGCACAATATGCCACTAAACGTAGAGGCATTGCGAAGTTGGGTGAATTATGGGGTACAGGGAAACGCTTAGAGCTTCACTTCAACGATTTCTATCAGCCAGTCGGAGATACCGCAGATAGACTATCTACCCATTTAGGCATTTAGTTCGTGATGGGAACATGTAAAGTTTCTTTTGTAAATTTTCATATAACACAACTCTTATTCGAATACTCTTTGCAATACTGTATGTTATCTATTGACAATTTAAAGATGATTATTTAATCGATGTAAAAGGTTACTAATTTATTATTATATCGATGCTGAACAGGTTACCGTTGGCTTTCAAAGATTGGCGATGCAAGGTGTTATACTCATATAAGGAACATATTTGGTAAGAGGCGAAGGTAAAATCAAAAGATATCATAATTTGTGGCAAATGAATTGAAATTTTTTAATTCTTTAGGTAAAATTCAACTATGCATGGGTTGTCTTGCCAATCACAACAAAGTTAATAATATCTCAAATCAGAAACTTTGAAAATGATAAAAAATAATTCAAGCTAAACTCATGTTTAGTAGATGACTTGTTTTTCTATACATTGTAATTATATAGGAGAACGCTGATGCCCCTGAAGATTTCAAAAAAATGTGCATGAAGAAGGTTGGAAAGATATGGAATAATTGGAAAGCAGAGGTGAAGAAACATTATCATGCCTTTGATACTAACGAAGAGAGATTGAAATATTGTCCACCTAGAGTAAAGCTCGAGCAGTGGTCACAACTTGTTACGTATTGGGGAACTCGCGAGGCAAGGGTATGAATGTATTACTACCAGTAAAGTTTTATAAACTCAAGTTAAACATATATTTTAAATATATTTTTGTAACAGAAAACGAGTCGAAGAAATCGTCTAACTTCTAAGAAGCAAAGAACACCACATACTTTCGGAAGAAAGAGTCATGCAAATGTTGCTCATAAGGTGTTTTATAAAAGATTTTGATTGTGAATATTATTTTATGTTTTCAAACTTATTTATGTAACGACTTACGAGTCATTGGGTTATGCAGATGGAGGTTGATCAAGGGGAAAAGGTTTCGTTGGTTGATGTTTACATCAAAACACATTAGAGGAGCGACGGCTCAGCCATCAATAAGGATTTCGCTGAAGCAATGGTACAAAAATATCATCCGTGTTCCTTCCCTTATTTCTTAGAAAATCTCAACAATGTCATTTTACCTATTAATCAAAATCCTTATTCTATTTATCAACCATTATAAAAGGCAGCATGCAGGAGATTGTATCATATCGTTAAAAGCATAATATATATCATACACAGATGAGGATTAAAATTAAAAATTAAATAAGTTTATTATTATTTATGAAATTTAAAATTATGCATGAAATTATTATGTTAATAAGAATCGTTTCATTTCAGTCAAAATGAGGCAAAAAGTAGATCAACTTCCGTCAGATTGTAATGAATCCGTCAATCGTAAAGACGAGATATTTTATGAAGTCCTGGGACCTGATAGACACGGTCATTGTCGAGCTTATGGGCATCGACCATCTCCAACTGATGTACATGGAACTAAGCGACCGAAGGTTAATGAAAAAGACTATGAGCGACTAAGATCTAAGATTCGATCTGAATTTCAGGATAAATTTGATCATTTAGAGGCTCAGTTTGAGTCGATACGCACACACATGATAACTTGCCCTTCCGTTGTATCCAAATAGGTTAATAAGTACACACTTTTATCTTTTGTGCTTAATTATCGTGTACATATATAAATGTATGTTCTAGTATTAAATTATGCTATTAACAGGTTCCTCAATCCTCCAACGAGCAAAACATACCATCATATAGGTCTATTTTGAAACCCGAGAAACAACTAGAAGAAACCAACCAATTTTAACCTGTAGTGGTACCACAATCAAATCACCATTTAGCTCCATCTCAACAGGCAAGTAGATGACTACTTTTTAAAATCATAATTTATGACTATATGTTTTCATGATTGAAATAATTTGTTTTTTTATAGATTGCAAATTCTCAACACTTGGATGCCCCCGAGACTGCTGCTCGTGTTAGTGAGCAAATGAATGCTACTTCAATTAAGGTATGTTACTAATTTAAAAGATTTTAAATGGCACAATATATCTGTACTTTCTTGGAGAGTTAATGTATACTTTACATTGAGTTGTTGGCATAATTAATTGTATATAGTTTTAAAATTATTGGGATGTCTTAAAAACAAATAAAATTCTGCTGATTTTTTTCCAGAAATATATAGTTGATGACATATTCATCTTGTCTGTAGAAAGAACCATCAAAGAAGAAGAAGAAGCACCATCAACCACGACAAAGGGTCTCAAATAATGCACTTCTTAAAATTATATACCTTATTACTTCCGGACTTCCAAAAGTGGTTGTGGCACGTGGATTCATTGTAAGCAAGGACCCTTCAACAAAAGTAGGGGGTACGTCACCGGATGAAGACTTTTGGGAAGTATATATTGAGAAAACATTTATAACAAATGAATCATTGCCTATACCTTATAGAAACAAGTCCATAACTAGAGATGCACATCATTCAACCGTAGCCTGGCATATTGCTAATGTACTAATTTTTAATTTTAATTTTTTAATTAAAATAATAAAGAATAAGTATCAATGGATAATAATTGACTTTTTTATTTGTAGGTTGAAGAGGATGTTTGACTTTGATGAAGAAGGATCGTACATTATATAAAATTTAGTTTCCCTTCATGTCTCCCCCCTTTTTTCTTATTGGACAAGTGATACATTTTATTTTGTGAATAGATAATTGTTCCAAGCACTATTACATTTATTTACGATAAATACTATTGGTTTTAATATAATGACGTTTTAATTTGATTACTACCCTCTTAATTTAATGTTATGGTAATGTATTTTCACATAAATACAATACTTCTTATAATTGATTTTTTTAACACTTGTTCCCAGTCATATATTACAAAATAATGTCAACATTTTGTTTGATGGCACTATATTTATTCTCGGCATTTTTTTAGTGCGCCAAAAGTGTGTTGAACATTTAATAAGTGTTGCAAAAGATTATTATCAACATTTTTAAATGCCGTTGAAAGGTTATTACCAGCATTAATATAAATACTTAAAAGTGTTGCTAACTTTTGCGACATTTTTTAAAATGTCGTTGTTCTTTTACCACATTGGCTACCGCACTTGTGGAAAATGCCGCTGTAAGTGCCGCTAACTTTTCGCGGCATTTTTTAAAATGCCGTTGTTCTTTTACCACATTGGCTATTACCTCACTTATAGAAATGCCGCAAAAAGTGTTACCGGCATTTTTAGTGCTTTTTTCGGCATTTAATTTATACCGGGAAATATCAATATTCCTGTAGTGAGGCATAGACAATTGAAAGGAAAAAGTTGTTATTTTATTGATTAATCTTTGATGTACAAGGGCCCATACATCATAAAGAAAGGAAAATCACAAAATCAACTTGCTAATAAGAAGCTAGACCTTCTCCTTGCCCTTGGACTGGTTTTTGGCCTGCAGCAGGTTAGTCGACACTAGCATTTAACACCATTAAAGAATCCATAAGCATCACAGAAGACTCTCCAGACCCCTCCTCGTCATCAAACTCCTCATTGAGGTTAGGAGGAGTACGAAGATCATGATTTTGGAGGAGTTCATAATGTGCTTCAGTAGTGACTACCTTCAGAACCTTCGACTAGCCTTCCTTGAAAGACATCTTCTTGGCATACTCAATTTGAGTGGATACAACAAAGATGGCCTTCTCCCAACCTTTATCAAAGGCATCTTTGCGTTTGTCCTTTAAGGAAGTCACCTTAGAAATAATGCCAACCACTTTATGTTAAGAAGTTTGGGCTCGGATGTTAACTTTTGAGAGCTTATTTTCAGCAGTCTTGGCCCGGCCTTCAGCATCGATCAATGTCTACTCAGCAGCTTTACCTCTTTTATCGGCAACATTTATTTGGACTTCAGTTGAAGTAGCCCGAACATTGTCCTTATTGAATTGTTCTTCCTAGAATTTTTAATTTGTTTCCAAAGCTTGTCGGTAAGCCTCTAAAGATTGTTTTAGACCTTCAAAGGCCTCCTCTACTTCACCAGGAGAGGACCTCAATTGATCGTCCTTCTCCATCATTTTATTAAAGTCAATCAAAAATTACAAAAAGAGAAACACAAGATGATTATGCGAAGTTCATCAACATGGAGAAAATAATAGAAAATGAGAAAATTACTAGTGCTAAGTTATGGCAAGCCCTCTTAGTCAGCCTGGACCTAGGCATGGGGCTGAGGTAACTCTATCAGTTGGAAGTGTCTTAGACTTGATCAAACCCCTGACCAAACCAGGGTTAATAGCAACAGAGGCTGACCAAATTTTCAAGTCAGCCTATATTTTTCTCACCAACTCTTATTGGTCGGCAGTCTTCTTTGCAGCTAACGCATGCTGGTCGACTGGAGATTTTTGGTCATGCCTTTGAGGATCAGGCAAACCTCTCTTCAATTTCTTGAATTGAGACTCAGTGGTTTGATTCTCATCAGCACCAAGACGCCTTTTATCACTAGCCTGGGATTTTTTCTCAACTGGCTTCTTACTAATGTCAGTATTATTCTTTAGGGGAGGAGATAATGGCCCACTTAGTAAACTGGGCATATTTCTTTTAGTCATGTCGACGGGAGGAGAGAGGGCATCTCAAAAATGTCAAAGGATTCTAATAAGGAACAAGTTCCTCCCACCTCAGCACTTGTAGGTCCTATAGCTAAAGAAGTAGGTACAAAATCCTATATTAAGTTGATAGCAACTCGAAGTAACATAAGTGTTGGCCGAGCAACAAAAGAGGCGATAGAGGTCTTGTATTCCAATAACAAGGAAGAAGCTCGGGGATGTTCCTCTCCAATCCTCTGATTTAGTCCCCATAGGAACTTAAGTTCATCGATATTAATTTCCCCTTCCTTGGGGAACCTCTTCTTACTAAATCCCTACATTAAAAGGAATAATAAAGTTAGTCAATCAAATATAAAAACACACAACAAAAGAAGAATAAATAAAGAACAAAATTACAACCTATGCCACACCTTGTTTAAGGACATCTGGGCCAATATAAGACATTCCTTGTGCAACAGGAGCATGTTGCCAGTTCTTAACAACTACCACATAATCCCAATAATCCTTGTTGAAATCTGGTAAATTCACCACTAAATCTCTATTGGCTTGCCTAGTCTTCAAGTAATATGTACTTTCTCCAACAATACCCCATTTGTAACAAAATGTCAACTCCTAGATTCTAATATGGGTCCTATAAATCTCGTTTAATCTATGGACACCATTTATAAACATCCAAGTATTAGGTGCTACTCTAGAAGGAACTACGTCAAAATATTGGCAAAGCTGAAGAAAAAGAGGATTTGGTGGAAATGCCACACTTAGCTATGAATAAAGTGGGGATCTAATAACCCTCAGGGAGAGAATAAACATCTATGGGACCCTTGGCTATCTCTAAATCTACCCAAGAAGGAATTTTTCTTTTCTCTGTAAACTCATCTAATGAACTCTCATCTATGATCTGAACCATAGTGGAAATACTGAAAAGATGATAAAATAGAGAAAGAGGAAAAGAAGGCTTACATGGGATCTAAGATAATTGCAAGAACTGAAGAAAAAATGGTAGCAAACGATCGCACGAAAAAAGTTTAAAGACAAAGGAAAACTCTTAAGTGAAGAAGGTTTGAGGTGAAAATAAAGGAGGAAAACTCCGTACCTATGTATAGGTTGTCTCGATAAAAGGGAATAAAATGATTAGCTAAACGGACTATTGAACTGCCATCGATTGCACGCCTCCTGAAGCTTCAAAAGACTAAGGTATCCTTTGGCATTTCAAAAAGTTTGAATTATTTATTAAAATTCCATTATCAATCAGTGCTAGTGGAAATTTTTACAAGTGTGGGAAGTCGGTTTCCGACCAAATACCCAAAATAATATACCGAGCTATTTCCTAGACTTACTAGTCCATACTTTCGATCAATCATCAAATATGGAGCATTGGCACTTTTATTGTATGTAAACATTACTCTCCTACGGGGACCAATGATGAATGTACACCTTTACTCCTATGTGGCTGACCAACCTCCTTGATCGGTATCAGAGATACTTAATCTGCTAAACTGTCGACCAACTCCAGAAGGCTAACCATCAGGATTGCTAGAAGTTACTCGGATGGGATGCCACAATTAATTCCAAGAGTTTCATTTATTGTACACAGATGTAAATGCTTGTCAATATAAAATCATTCCATCTCTAGGGTTCTACACCATTATAAATATGAAATACTCCTTCAATTAGAGGAAAAACTCGAGTCAGTCATATGCACATCATACTAAGCTACTGTAAACCCTACAAAATAATACCAACAATGGATATAGACTATTTTACATCTGTACCACTCTAAACATCTCTTCTCTTTTGTGTGTGTGATTTGATTACCTTACTACATATTATTTGTGATTATAAATGTAGATTAAGTCCATTGTTAGACATCAACAGTAGGTATATGACCGACTCCACTAACTTGTAAAATTTTGATAGTATTTTACATTCTTATATAACTTATAACTAAATCTTGGAGGGAGGATTTATGACCGACTCAAGTAACTTATAGAATTTTGATAATAATTTAACATTCTTGTTTAACTTATTACTTAATTGATGAAGGATAGGTCAGTGAACGACTCCACTGACTTGTGGAATTTTGATAATAATATAACATTATTATTCAACTTACCGCTTATTGGGTGGAGTGAATGTATGTGATAGACTCCACTGAATTGTAAAATATTGAGAATATGTTAGAATTAATGTTTAACCTATCATTTAATCAATAGAGGTTAGGTTTTTAACCGACTCCATTGACTTGTAAAAATCGCAGTAAGGTAACATTCTTATTTAATATATCACCCGATCGGTAGAGGGTAGTATTTGACTGACTCTATTGACTTATTAAATTTTTACAATAAATTAACATTATTATTTAACTTATCCCTTAATTTGTTGAGCATAGGTCTGTGATCGACTCTACTAAATTGTAAAAACTTGACTTTATACTAACATTAATCTTTAACTTTACATTAATATTTAACTTAAAACTTAATCGATGGAGGGTAGGTATGTGAACAACTCTACTAAATTATAAAACTTTGTAAATAAGTTAACATTCTTATTTTACTTATTTCCTAATCAGTGGAGGGTAGGTATTTGATCGAATCTCCTAACTTGTAAAATTATGATAATAAGTTAACATTTTTATTTAATTTATAACTTAATCGGTAGAGGGTAAGTCTATGTCCATCTCCACTATCTTGTTGTAAGCGTAAATACTTTAGCTTGGGCTTTTTAGTTGTATTTATTTACACTTTGGCATATTTGGCATATCCTGTTACAAACCAACACACATCGACACGTTAAACTGAACTCCAACATCTCCAAGTTCAAGACTCCTCTACATCTCATGAAGGTATAAATCTTTTTAGGTTTCTTAATTATAGATATTTATATTTGGGATGTATGTTTTTATAAAAAACCCAGGCTAGATTTTTATGTTTTAAAAATATTTTTTTAGGGGATCTCGTTCAAATGAGAATGGAATCTTGTTTGTAAAAAATTGACTTTTCATTTTTAGCTCGTTAGTCTTTACTTCAAACGAACATCGAACGAGAATACTCTGCATAACATGTCTTACTTCATTAAAAGCTCGTTAAACGTTGGTTCAAACGATATTGTAGTTTCATTTGAACAAACTGAGATTTTCGTTCAAGCGAGATGTTATTCTCGTTCGAATGACTTTAGTTTTCAATAGAATGAGTCGCCGCCTCAAAATTTGTGTTAGATTTATAAATACATCTTTCGACTCCTTTTTTTATAAGACCTTTGAAAAAACGTTTCTTTCATATCTCTTGCAAAAGTTTTCAAGTTTTGTGTTTTTCAAACACTTTTATTCACAATTTTATATCCCCAAACAGTTTTGTGAATCATTTTGAAACTTTATAAGTTTCATATCTTGCATACACCTTGTAGAGAGGATTCTCTACGACTGATCTTGCGACGAGACGATCACTGCTGAAAGAAGAAGAAAGGTTGATCGGTGGATACCGAGGGTGGACCGCCTCTTATGGATGACTCTAGACTGAGCCGTACTCTTTAGGAGTTTTGTAAGATGATTGTATTGTAAAACTTTCTAAAGTTCCAAAAAAGAGGTTTTTCCTTGAAAATGGATTTTTTCTTATTTGATGTGTGTGATTGCATATTAGTTTAATTTTTGTGATTGGATCATTTAGCTTATGCAAACATAATTTAATCAGAAGTTGTTTTGAGGAATTTAATTAAGTTAATCCATTAATATTGTGCGCACTCTCACTTGCAAAATTTTGGCAATAGTTAACATTCTTATCTAACTTGTCATTTAACCGATGGAGGGTAGATATATGAGCGACCCCAAGAACTTATAAAATTTGACGATAAGATAACATTTTTATAATAACTTATAATATGACCGACCCCAACAACTTATAAAATTTGACCATAAGCTAACATTTTTATTTAACTTGTCATTTAATCAGTGGAGTCAGTGTCTATCACAAACTCCATTGACCTAAATAATTTTGACAATAATTTAACATTCTTATTAATCTTATCATATAACCACCATTATCATATGGGGTTTTATATGTGGAAAACCTCGCCTAATTAAATACTGGATGATCAGTCTTTTATTAAATTAAAAATCAAGGTGAACGGTGTGGTTCATTCTTAGCATCACTGTCGAAAACAATATTTTCGTTTTAATCACCCTAAATAATTATGCTAAATGTCAAAAAAATTTAAATGATTTTATTTATTTAATTTCCGTTGTAAAAAACTTTTAAGCATAAACTAATTTATGAATAATACAAACGATAAAGATAACAATCATCCAACAAAACATGTCAACTAGATTACTCAAATCCAAAAAGATAACCACTACCACCTACATTGTGATAGATAAAATAATCCCAAGTAAAGACAAAATACTGAAATGACAGAACTATATGCAATCCCTATCAAGTCTAAGCAAGAGTCTGATAATGGACGACATTTTCCCTAACTAAAAGAACTAAATAGAATTCTGAGGAGCTAAAGGAGGAAGCATCTACTGCAATGACTTGCAACTCCCACACAAGCTACAACACGTCTAGTCAAATGAATCTACACCTGACGCCCTTATGGCTAAGCACCTATAAAATATACATATATATATATATATATATATATATATATATATATAGACACACACACACACACACACACACATAAGAGAAGGAAAAATGACAGGAAATGGGTCAGAGCCTAAGTGTAAAACAGTTTTAAAATGTTTTAGCAAGTATTTAAAATGTTTACTAGCTAATATGACAACCAATTTTAGCACACAACACTCTCTTGAGAATTCTCACCTCTCATCTAGCTTGCACGCCTACCATGCTACTAAATAACTCATAAGTTTAACTCTATACTCCTCCCATAAGCTCTGATTCACAAGATCATTAAATTAAGATAACATCTACTTAAAGGTTATTGATTTTAATTATGAACTTCTCAATACTGTGAGGTTTCAAACACTGATTATGATTAGGAGCATTTATTCAATTACTTATTTGCTTATACGCACAGTAGAAAAATATCAGGTCTAGGTATATATATTAATCACTCTTACAATTTATATACTAATTGAAACCCCACATAAAATCTATGGTGCTAGGATACTCTGCTATCAAGTCCCCGTATACCTCGTATAAGGGAAATAATAGTTCGGAATCACTCTCGAACTGTATTAACATAATACACACAAAATAGAGGCAAAGCATAGTTCCAAGTCACTAAGAGGTCAGCACATACCCTCACGTCTCTTAGGATCGTCTGACAATCAATCTCAGATAGCCTGTACCAAGGAATCCTATGTTCTAGGGTATGAGTCAATATCCCCCATAAAGGTCCCATCGAGATAAGACTGTCCTGGTGCGGCAACCTCCGTGATAGCAAGCAGCGCGGGTATGATTATACACAGAGATATATTTTATCTATACATAATCAATCGATTATATATATATAAATATTCACATATTTCAATTAGGTTCGCTCGTGACCCATAACAACATTTTAACCGTACGTAGTTCAAATTACTCAATTCTTACACATAATGAACTCATCTCTTTTTATTCTCAATTATAACCATTTCATAATTACTTCTTGTCCCCATAAGTGTTTTCTCTTCCTAAAGGTAATTTCAGTACGTACACCTTCACTAGCATACTTGTCTAAGTCCTTTATGAATATCTCAATTCCTTATTTAACGTACGCACAATTTCAAATAAATGACATACCCCCGTTATCCCACGGTTATATCTCGTATAAAATTATATTCAACGGAACCTACTTAGACCCTCCTGGTCCTCTTCATGACCCATTATGATCTTTAAATGATATCTGTAAGGACATTTTTGTCCATTAGCATTTTATATGTCATACGTCGTTACACCGTTGAGAAAATTCAAGAATCATACGCTCATCAACGAAATCCGAATATCAAAGGCAGAAAAGGAATCAGGGATCAGACCGGACTGATCCGGCCCAAATAAAAGAACCGATCCGGTTCCTCCGGACCGATCCGCCTATAGAGACCGGACCGATCCGCCTGCTGAGGTGAGGCCAGTGTACCCTGGATCCATAGCGAACCGATGAAGCTAAAAAGCCGAACCGATCCGATGCCAACCGGATTGATCCGCCTTCAAAAAAGGAACCGATCCGATGTCACCGGACCGATCCACCTAAATTGACCGGACTGATCCGACGAGGATAATTTCAAACAGATCGTGTTCAGATCATGTTCCGAATTTTAGGGCTCAAGTTCTCCTATTTAATCCCACTACGGGAAGTGGTTTTTCTAAGACTTCTATACACGATTTTCAGAGTAGAGAAAGCCCTAAGTCTTCACCTATTGAGTACCAATACTCTAGGTATTTTGATTCACACAAAATCCATACATTTTTGAATCCTTTTGGTAACCCAGGAACGCGGTTTTGCAGTTCAACCCTTGTGGAGGAGACCGTTCTTCTTCTCCATTGCAGCCCTACTGGAAAGGGATAATTCCAGCCGCGACTACAGAATCCGATACCTGAGGGTAATTCTTAGTCAACTTGTATTTTCATTGTAATCCGATTGTAAGCCGTTTTCTTACAAATTATAGTGAAAATAAATGGCTTTGCCCCTGTGGGGGATTTTTCCTCAATTATGTGTGTTTGAATAACTCTTGCATGATTTCATATTGTTTCAATCACACCTAGTTGCATGTTTAGGGTTTGTTTGGGTTAAAAGGTGCTTTAAATATAATTTGATCATTTGAACGCGAGCACACACGTTCTCAAATTGGTATCAGAGCAGGTTACGCTAATTTATCGCGTATTCCTTTTTCCGCAAATTTTTTCTAAGATATCAATTTTCTAAAAAAAATTAATTTTTGAAAAAGTGCGTGTTCAAATGGAGAAGTCATATTATAAAATGCCTGTTTTTGACGGGACAAATTATGCTTATTGGAAAGCCCGTATGAGGTCGGCTTTAAAAGCCATTGATGAACGTGTCTGGATTTTGGTTGAACGAGGGTGGACTCCTCCCACCGTGACTGTTGATAATGTGACCAACTTGAAACCTGACACTTCTTGGACTGATTAAGAATTTAAATGGTCATCTTTTAATTCTAAGGGTCTAAGTGCTATTTCTGGGTCTGTCACACCTGATGAGTTCAAACGTATAATAACATGTACCACGTCAAAAGAGGTATGGGATGTTCTACAACTCACCCATGAAGGAACTAATGTTGTGAAAGAGTCTAAGTTGCAAAACTTGACAACTCAATTTGAAACAATCACCATGCATGATTCTGAATGCTTTGATGAATTTTATGCTAGACTTTCTGACATTGTGAATACAAGTTTTAATCTTGGTGAACATATTCCGAATGCTAGAGTTGTTAAAAAGATTCTTCGTTCTTTGCCTAAGCGTTTTATCCCTAAAGTCACTATGCTAAATTCTATGGGTAATTTAAATACGCTAAAATTGGAAGAACTTGTAGGAGATTTGCAAACTTATGAAATTGATATGTTCCCTAAAAATGCTAAATCTAAAGATAAGGGAATTGCACTTAAAGCCCAAGAGAGAAGGGGCGAGGGGTCAGCTAGAAAGAGGGTAGAGTCATCTAGAAAGAGAGAGACTGACACGTCAGATTCTGAGTGCGATTTTGACTTAGATGATTTGGCTCTTTTCGCAAAAAATTTCAAGAGGATTCTCAAATTTAAGAAAAATGGCAATTTTAAAGATAAAAAGAAATTTGAGAAAAATAAGTTTGAAAAGAAAAATGAAAAAGATTCCAAAAATCCTCCTCTGAAAGAAAGTGAGAGATGTTTTGAGTGCGATGGTAGGGGTCATAGACCCTTTGAGTGTGCCAATCGTCTGAATAGAGAGAAAGGGAAAGCTGTCCTTAATGCTACCCTTAGTGACGATAGTGAGGTCGAGACGGTGGATTCAGGAGATGAGTCACCGCATGAGTGTAACTTCACCACATTCATGGCCAGCCTAGTGAGCACTCCTAGTTCACCTCACGACGTTGAGGATGATGCTTCACAGGGACACCTCGACAGTGAGATCGATGTGTGTGAGGGGGAGCATGACACAAGTGAGAGCGAGAGTGATATACAATGCGCCTACGCTGAGTTATATTCTGAGTCTTTTAAAACTAAAAAGCGTAACAAAGCGTTAGTTCTTAAGATCACCTGCTTAGAGGAAGATTTAAAGAAAGTGAGAGAAAGAGAGTTCTCCACCTGCACCGCCCTGAGAGAGAGATATTCTACATGTGTCGAGAATGAGAATTTGTTTAGAGAGAGAGAGAGTGTTTTAGAGAAAGAGAGAGGGGACTTGATTAAGCAAGTGGCTAGTCTTACGAGTCAGCTCCATTCCTCCGTGGAGACTCGGAAGAAGCTTGAAGCCCTTGTTGCCCAGCTGACTCATGATCTTGAGAAAGCACGGGAAGTCAAGGTACAAATTGAGGACAGATCTGGGAAGATGGGAAAGATGCTCCTCGGCCCCGCTTTAGGTTTTGGTGATCGTCAAGGAATTGGTTATGATGGTGCCTCCACGTCCCAAATTGCACCTGGACCGGTTCCTGAGTTTACTACGACTCCTTATGGTCACTGTCAAAAACCTCGAAGGAGAGTTCGACCAAGAAAAGAAAACCAAGGTCCGCCTTTGACTGTGCTCTTTTGTACCTATTGCAAAAGAAAAAGCCACCTTAGGGAATCTTGCTATAGTATGGGTCGAACACGACGTACTACTGCTCCACCACGTCATACTGATGAGTTTTCTAGTATGAGAGAGCGTGTTGAGTTCTTAGCTGCCACGACTCAGAGTTTAATGAAAGAATTCCGATGGATGTCTTTGTCGTTAGTAAATACTTCTCACATTTCAGATAAAACCAACAACAACAAAGGCAAACAAAAGGTCAGCTCTGCATGGGTACCTAAGAAAGATAAAAAGGCCTTTGTTGTTCATGTTGCTCTCAAAGCACATAATACCTCTCAGTGGTATTTTGATAGTGGGTGCTCGAGACACATGACAGGTGATGCCTCATTTTTTACGACTCTTGAGGACTATCAGGATGGCAGAGTCACCTTTGGAGATGGGATCAAGTCTAGCATTATAGGACGTGGTACTGTCGAGTTACCTGGATTTCCTAAGATAGAAAATGTTTTGTACGTCAAAGGTTTGAAAGCAAACCTTCTCAGTATTAGCCAGCTGTGCGACACTAACTTTGCAGTAAAGTTTGACCGGGATGCGTGTAAAGTCTACAATCAAGCCGGTAAACTTTTGATGCAAGGGGTGAGGACCGAGGATAATTGCTATGAGACTGAGCCCACATCCTCACTTGTCTGCAACAGCGCCACGATCACTCCTATAGATCTGTGGCACCAACGTCTAGGTCACGTGAACGTTAGAGATCTCAATCGTTTATCTAAAAAGGACCTAGTACGTGGCTTACCATCTCTTGGAAAGTCAACTTCGACCGTTTGTGGACCCTGTCAGTTGGGAAAACAAATTCGTAGTCCTCATAGGAAGTTGCATTCCTTTACCACCTCTCGTGTTCTGGAGTTGATTCACATGGATCTTATGGGTCCCACTCGTACTGAGAGTCTAGGTGGTAAGAGGTACATCCTCATGATGGTAGATGATTTCTCCAGGTACTCCATTGTAGGTTTTCTGAGAGAAAAATCCGATGCTGTAGAATTTTTAACGACCAAGTGTCGTGTCCTGCAAAATCAACACGGTGTCACTATTAACAGAATACATAGTGACAACGGCACAGAATTCACAGAAGCAAAGGTAGACCTTTACTGTGATAGCCTCGGGATCAAACATGAGTTTTCTGCTGTGAGAACTCCTCAGCAAAATTGGATTGTTGAGAGAAAGAATATAACGATCTAAGAGATGGCTAGATCTATGCTTCTAGGTCGTAAAGTTTCTAGGAGATTTTGGGCAGAGGCAGTGTCTAATGCATGCCACACGGTGAATAGGGTTTATTTACGTCCACACACACTTCAGACTCCTTATGAGTTATGGATTGTCAAGAAGCCCAACCTGGCATATTTCCGTATTTTTGGGAGTAAATGCTACATCCTACGGGATAGAGAGAAATTAGGAAAGTTCGACTCCCGGAGCGACGAGGGAATATTTCTAGGATATTCATCGACTAGCAGAGCGTACCGGGTTTTTAACCTGAAGAGCTCTAAGGTTATGGAATCAATAAACATCACTGTGCAAGATGACGAACCTTCGACGGTTATTGATCCTAACCTTCAGTGTGAGGATGAGAATTTTTCTGACAGTGATTTACCTGTTCCTCTCTCACACTCTGTGGACCCTACTCCTGCGCTAGGGGACACACCTGCTTGGGTTCGCAAGAGTCATGACCCTTCTGCCATTGTTAGTGATCCCACTCTTAGGGTCAAGACTTGTGCTCAGCTAGAGAATGTTGTTAGCCATCTTTGCTACACGTCCAAAGTCGAGCCCAAGAACCATAAAGAAGCACTCAAGGATGAAAACTGGATATCTGCTATGCAGGATGAGTTTCTTCAGTTTAAAAAGAATGATGTCTGGGAACTTGTCCCCCGACCTAGTGAGATTAATGTGATAGGTACCCGGTGGATTTTTAAGAACAAAATGGATGAAAATGGTACCATAATCCGAAATAAGGCTAGGTTGGTCGCTCAAGGCTACATACAGATAGAGGGTGTAGACTTTGGGGAGACATTTGCTCCTGTTACGAGGCTTGAGTCCGTCCGTCTTCTGCTTGCCATCGCATGTCATCTGCGCTTCAAGGTGTATCAGATGGATATCAAGAGTTCCTTTCTGAATGGCATTCTACAGGAGGAGGTTTATGTGGAACAACCAAAAGGGTTTGAAGACCCTCAGCACCCTGAGCACATCTACTATCTGAGGAAAGCCTTGTATGGTTTGAAGCAAGCACCCCGTGCTTGGTACGAGAGGCTTACTTCCTATCTCTTAGCTCGAGGCTTCAAGAGAGGGGGAGTATATATGACGTTGTTCGTCAGGATAGATGACGGTGCTATTTTGGTTGCCCAGGTCTATGTGGACGACATTGTCATTGGATCCACATGCTCCCATCATGCTCACCACTTTGAGGAGGAGATGAAAAGTGAGTTTGAAATGAGCATGGTTGGTGAGCTTACATTCTTCCTTGGTCTCCAGGTTCGTCAGCTAGAGGATGGAATGTTCATCTCCCAATCCAAGTATGCTAGAGACCTAGTGAAGAAATTTGGTTTAGACTCCGCTAAGCATGCACGTACTCCTATGAGTACCTCTACCAAGCTTAGTAAGGACACTTCAGGCAAGGACGTAGAGCAAACCTTATATCGGAGTATGATAGGTAGTCTTCTCTACTTGACTGACAGTCATCCCGACATCACCTTTAGTGTTGGAGTTTGTGCGCGATATCAGGCATCCCCGAAAGAGTCACATTTACTTGCTCTAAAACGTATTATTAAATACGTGAGTGGGACTCTATCATACGGTATTTGGTATTCCTTTGATACCGATGATCGTTTGTCCGCCTATTCGGATGCCGATTGGGCTGGGGATGTAGATGGTTGTAGGAGCACTTCTGGTGGGTGTTTATATTTTGGTTCTGCTCTTGTCTCCTGGCTGAGAAAGAAGCAAAATTCCATCTCTTTGTCCACTGCGGAGGCTGAGTACATTGCCGCCGGGAGTTGTTGCACACAACTCTTGTGGATGAAGCAAATATTGGAGGATTATGGGATTTCACAAGACACCATGATCATTTCTTGTGATAACACGAGCGCGATACACATATCTCGTAATCCCGTCCAGCATTCGCGCACAAAACACATCAGGATACGTGAGCACTTTATTCGTCAGTTAGTTGAGGAGAACACTGTATCCCTGAGTTTTGTTCCCACCGACCATCAGTTAGCCGACATTTTCACGAAACCTTTAGATGCCCTTAGATTTGAGAGTCTTAGGAAGTCTTTGGGGATTTGCATAGTTGACTGAGGGGTTGGTATATGTCTAGAATAGGATGCTTCTTCATGTTCATATCATATGCTTCCTATTGCTAGTCTGTTTTATTTGTAACATTGCTTAGTTGTACAGCTTTTTCTTTTTGCTTTTTATTTAAAAAAATATATATATACAAAAAGATTTTCCTTTAAGAAAATTTTTGAAAAGCACAAAAAGATTTTATTTTGATAAATTTTTTTGAAAAAGACCAAAAAGATTTTTCTGTTTTTGCTCCTTTAGTGGATGAGCATTTAAGATAGCCAAGTCACAACTTCATTCCATATCTCCATGTGACTGTTTGATAGAGTTTTGAGAGGCTACATCATTTCATCCATGTGCTTTACCTTGTATGGAGTCTTTGAGATGTAATTCGTGATATCTTCCTACATGTTTGACTCCTATATCCTTTATTGCACACATGGACGGCTATATTTGTTTGTTGTGCTTGTCAATCTCATGTTGGCTTGAGTGTTTCCATCTCAATCCTGTCTATACAATGTATAAAATGCGATAAAACTTGACAAGATTGGAATGCATGTAAAAACCTTTTTGGTGAGACTGTGTGTTTTTGAATAACGGGGAGGGGCTGCGAAAGGTCATTATCTATCCTTTGCGCAAAAGCCACCGTTAAAAAGGACCTAAAAAATAGAGGAATTTTAATATCCGAGGTCCAAAGAGGTTAAAAGAGCCCGAAAAAAGAAAAAAAAAATTTAAAGGCAATAAAAAGCAATTCATGTCAAATATGGGCCTCTTAGGTTTTACCATCAATTCTCCAAAGTTTGAGAATTTAGAATGCCTCTATTCAAAATAATATCTGAGGGAGGTTGGTTGGAGAATATAAACGGGTTTGCACTTCCTTGAAAGTCCTGAACAAGCATAAAATCATTTTGGACGTTATTGGTGTGAAAATCATTTTGAGCTTTGATTTATTGATTTGATTGAGTCAATATATTATATTGTCATTCTTTTACACCAAAGGAAGCATTTGAGTTCATTCGCTAGGAATATCCAATAATCATCATGCACATATGTCATGTTTGTATGCATTGTTTTTCCTATCGAATTTGATCACACCACTTCATTTACACTATCATCGACTTGGTTGCTTTATGTTCATTCATGGTGTGGTTTTATCCCAGTGAAACCCCGCTCTTGCTTATTTGATTTATTTCTCTCATTTGTCTATTTGGGGACATCATAAAAAGGGGGAGAATGAATTATCTTATTATGGGGGAGTTTTTGAAAGTTTGAGTTTGTTCATAAATTGAGTTTGTTCGTAAATTGGTATATATGTTTATCTCACTTCAAACTCGATATGTCACGTGGTATTTTGCTTTTTCTCATGTGTGTAGGTACTACATGGATTATTATTGTATTGCACACCCTGATGAGAAAAGCGTTGAGATTCCTGAAGATTTGAAGATCAAACGATGCAGTCTTATTCACTTGTACTCTTTCAGTTTTGGGTTCATGGAAGGGTAGATTTGTATAGACAATTTTTTATGATTGATAATTCGGATGTTTGTTTTTATGTATGTACCGGCATAGACATAGGGGGAGATTTGTAAGGAAATTTTTGTCCATTAGCATTTTATATGTCGTACGTCGTTACACCATTGAGAAAATTCAAGAATCATACGCTCATCAACGAAATCCGAATATCAAAGGCCGAAAAGGAATCAGGGATCAGACCGGACTGATCCGGCCCAAATAAAAGAACCGATCCGATTCCTCCGGATCGATCCGCCTAAAGAGACCGGACCGATCCGCCTGCTGAGGTGAGGCCAGTGTACCCCGGATCCATAGCGAACCGATGAAGCTAAAAAGCCGAACCGATCCGATGTCAACCGGATTGATCCGCCTTCAAAAAAGGAACCGATCCGATGTCACCGGATTGATCCACCTAAAGAGACCGGACCGATCCGACGAGGATAATTTCAAACAGATCGTGTTCAGATCATGTTCCGAATTTTAGGGCTCAAGTTCTCCTATTTAATCCCACTACGGGAAGTGGTTTTTCTAAGACTTCTATACACGATTTTCAGAGTAGGGAAAGCCCTAAGTCTTCACCTATTGAGTACCAAGACTCTAGGTATTTTGATTCACACAAAATCCATACATTTGTGAATCCTTTTGGTAACCCAGGAACGCAGTTTTGCAGTTCAACCCTTGTGGAGGAGACCGTTCTTCTTCTCCATTGCATCCCTACTGGAAAGGGATAATTCCAGCCGCGACTACAGAATCCGATACCTGAGGGTAATTCTTAGTCAACTTGTATTTTCATTGTAATCCGATTGTAAGCCGTTTTCTTACAAATTATAGTGAAAATAAATGGTTTTGCCCCTGTGGGGGATTTTTCCTCAATTATGTGTGTTTGAATAACTCTTGCATGATTTCATATTGTTTCAATCACACCTAGTTGCATGTTTAGGGTTTGTTTGGGTTAAAAGGTGCTTTAAATATAATTTGATCATTTGAACGCGAGCACACACGTTCTCAATATCCAAAGGTCCTACATATTTTAACCAAATTAATTAAAAAGGGGGAAAGTATTCAATTTCCAGGAGGGGTGGATCGATCGATAAAATGGGGTCGATCGATCGATCGATCAAGAAGTTCTTACCCAGATTCTGCTATTCCAACCTACGGGTTTCATCACCTTTTAACCTTTAAATCATCCTTAATTCATCCCAAACACCCAAACAATTAAAACAAGAGTTATGTCAAACTATCTACATGATTTCCTATGTATAACACGTACAAATTCATTAAAGGCATAGATTTAAAGGGACAAATTCAGTAAAATTACCAAGAACCCTAGTTTTATTATAAATTCCAATATTCTCAATCTTTTTCCAAGTTTCTTTCTAATAAATCATCACAATTTGATGGGTGATCCTCTACATATGCCAAGGGTTCCAGACTACATGCATTCCTTTGAAAACATGTGATTTAAATTTCCTAAATCATATGATTCTACAATAAAAACATGAAGTCACCATTCCTAATCTAACATGGGTGAAATATTAACTAGGAATCAACAAGATAGATACTTGCGTTGGAGATGGAAGTCTGATTTTCAGTTGTTGATGGGTATGGTTATGATCCTTGTTTCTCGTTCTACGCGGTGGTGGTGAAATCCGACAAAAAGGTTGTGAATTGGTGGTTCTCTTCCTTGGAAGGTCTCCCTCTTCTTTCTAACTTAAACCCTCTGTAAATTTCTAACTCCCTAACCCTCGAGGAGTTTAAATTCATTAGATATTGAAGAGGGTCCCGATATGTGTGTTTTAAACAGAACCATTTTTTCTCCGAAAAAGATCCAACTTTTAATTATTCACCAAACCAAGTTGTGAAATACCAATTCTTAATTTAAACCAATTTTATCTCGATTAATCCTAAACATGAATCTAGTGATTAAAGCAAGTAAAGTGAAGTAAATAATACTCACAACGCCAGATGTACGAGGAAAAAACCCAAAACGGGAAAACAACCTCGGACAGCCCAAGCCAGACAATCACTATGAACAATGGTTTTACAAAGACAGATTAGCCTTACACTAAGACTCTATCCCCACGGGTCTTGATGCTCCTTTTGATCTTCAACCTTTCTTCAATAGTGCCCACGTAGAAATTCCATCTTCCACGATCTCTGTCCACAACACACGCCTCCACGTATGTCTCGGTGTCCACCGATATGGCTTTGATACGTCTACGATGTCGAACACGATGTCCGTCGCTTCTTCACCGCAAAACCTTTGTGTTCAATGTGTAGAACAAATAACTTTGGTGCAACAAGATCATGTAAACATATAAGAATGATAACTCGGATCTTTGCAAACTCTAAGGATGTGTTTATGCTTTATAAACCTTAGAAAACATGTGCAAACAATGTTCTGGTTCGTAAAACTTTTTTCAGAAAGCACACCTACAAAATTATGATGAAAACACTGTTTAAATAGGATTTAAATGCCGCCTCAAAAAACGTGTCATTCGAACGACTTAAGCATGTCGTTCGAGCGACATTGTATCTCGTTCGAACGAGATCCAATGTCGTTCGAGCGACAGAGCGAAAGTTTGACTTTCTTTGAAAACGTCTCTTAACAAAGAGATTCAAAATAGTCAAACTCTATTTCGAGCTTATCATCATAAAATGAAGTTTAAACCTTTAAAACACTTTAAAAACATTTAAAAAATATTTTTCTTTATAAAAATTACATCCTTATCTTTTATAAAATAATTCCGAGCACCATTTAATTATACGCATTCATACCTGAGTGATCTCAGAATGAAATTAACTTTGAAGACGAGTAAACTTGCACCAAATAAATATCGGCATGATTATTTCTTTGAAGCTTTGCCTCAACGTTTTCAATTTCTTCAATACGTCATAGACCAAGTGGGATCGTGACAAATAAAAATTCTCCCTATGACATATTACAAACATAGTTTTGTTCACGGAATTAAGTTAAAACAATACAGGGACTCAATTGGAAATTTATGTCCTTATAGATATAAACCTACTATTTTCGCCCATAATTAAACCTAAAAATGGCTAATTACTAAAACGTCCTCTCAGGTTATCGGTTAGGCCTAAAAATGTCTCGAGACCCAAACTAAACCCTCGAGTATACTTTTCTGACTATCTAGACCCTTCTGGACATGTTGGCGCAATCTAAATGACCATACAGGCGACTTATAATTTATTCACTTTTATTATAATAATTTTTTCTCGACACGACACATGCTCATCCCGACTTAATTTCCATAATTGTCGTATTATTCACTCGCAACAATTTTAATAAATTCAATTTTATATATTACTTTGCTCGTTATGTAATATTGAACAAATTTCTAATAATTACTAACTCTCGTCATACTAGTAAATATTTAAAATAAATTTTCGGATTAATATTAAATTAATTTATCTCAATTAAATTTAATAAATCCCCAAACTAAAAGCCATAAATATACGGGGTATTACAATATGTTCTTGGTGAAATCGACTTATTACAAGTCGTACCACCCATTCTTAGGTAGCTTTCCTAAAAATCTACAGACTTCCTTCTTCGTTTGGGGTGGTGGCACTTCGATTATGGCTTTCAGTTTGGCAGGATCTGCTTCAATCCTCTTGTTCCTAACCATAAATCGCAAAATCTTTCCTTTGGTGATGCCAAAGACATATTTTGGTGGGTTAAGTTGCATCTGATATTGCCATAATATCTCGAAGAACTTTGAGAGAGCGGGAACATAACCTTCCCGAGTCTTAGACTTGATGATCATATCATCCATGATGACCTCGACTTCTTTGTGTATCAGATTATGCAAGGTGGTTATGGAAACCCTTTGGAAGGTAGCCCCTGCATTCTTAAGACCGAATGTCATAGTTGTGTAACAAAAGGTTCCCCAAGGGGTGATGAATGAGGTTTTTTCTTGATGATCAGGGTGCATCTTAATCTGATTGTATCCGACAAACCCATCAACAAATGACTTGAGAGTATATCTGGCCATGTTGTCCGCGATCATGTCAATATTGGGCAGTGGGTAATTTCCATTCGGAGAGGCTTTGTTCAAATTCTGATAGTCAATGCACATGTAGACTTTTCCTTCTGATTTTGGTATGGTTACAATGTTGGCTATCCACATGGGATATTCGATCACCCGGATGAAGCTTACATTTAATTGTTTGACCACCTCCTCTTTAACCTTGAGTGACCCCTTTGGTACGGAGCTTTTAAAGTTTTGATTTGATCAATTTTCATTTCGAGAGAGTTGGAATCTCGTGCTGAGATATTTTGAGATCGGTGTCCGGCATGTTATTATAGGACCATGCGGAGATGTCCATAAATTCATTCATCAGTTCTTCAAGTTGCGCACCCTGATGCTCGTTAAGGGTGGACCCTATCCTAATCTCGCGTAGTTGGCTACTAGAATCGAGATTAATAACAACAGTTTCATCTTCATTAATTTGTATGCAGTTATATTATTTGTTATTAACGTTATTAAGACCAGTTAAGAATTATTTATTTGCAAAATCATCATCAGCAAAAGTTTGATTAGAATCAAGATAATTAATGTAAGGCATAACAAGATACTCAAAATATTCATTTATATCATTCTTGAGAAAAACAGAGTTGAGCACCTCATCGAAGGAGGTCTCTATTACATTATTATCCGAATAGAAAGGAATAAAAAAAGAGGAAGAAATAGGATAAACATCTGGTTAGGTTGCATTTTAGCCGGTGGAAATGGTATAGTATTCCAGTTGAGGAGGGGTTAATTAGCAACCTTTATCGGGATGGAAGAATTCGACAATGTAACGCCTGAGTGGATCATCCAGAGTGTCATCCTCAGTGTTTGTAGATTGAGCAAGTCCTGGGAGTCACTTCGTTCGAAAACCTTAATAACAGATATAGCTTTCTCAACGAGTAGTTATACATAATGATGGGAGTCTTCATCCCAGGATTAATTGTCTTAAAAGAAAATCTCCATCCCTGGCTTCATCTTCTTATCCACATGATCATACCATAGTTTGGGAAAACCACAAAGGGAAAATCTTCACCCTTTTTTATGAATCTTCCGTTTAAGGAATCCCCTAATATAGTCTTGGTACTTTCTAAACTTCACTTCAACCGAGGTTGACGGAGCATTATGAGTTCCTCTGATGATAGTTTATAACCCAAGACACATGGAGGAAAGTCCTTTTTCACTACTATAGGTTCTATTATCCCCTATTGTTATCATCCCAGCCCCAGTTTGGTCGTGAAGTGCATATTTTTGAACATCTGTATCACGTTGACATTGTTGTGAATCTTGTGCTCTGGACAAACTCGATCTTTGAAATCATCCCCTATTGGGAGTGGAAGTGGTTGAACTTGGAATCCAGGAAGAAACTTATCATTTGCCCCATGCTGTATCCTTTGTACCGGGTTACTAGTTCTTGCATTGTTAGTATTATCATCATCGCACAAGATGGTGATGAACTGCCCCTTAGAGAAGAACTTTAGTTTCTGATGGAGAGAGGAAGATACCCCCTTCATGTTGTAAAGCCACGGTCAACTAAGTAATAGGTTGAAACAAGCATTTATGTCGATAACTTGGAACTCAGTAACGAGATTTATAGGTCCGACCCCTATTATGAGATTTATGGATCCGATTACCTCTCGACGTGTATTGTTATAAGCATGCACTACGGAGGAAGTTATAGCAAGGTCGCTTATTTTCAAACTTAGGAAGTTAAAGGTTCTTAACGGGAAAATATTTAATGTTGATCTATTGTCGAAGAGTGAGAGAGGGACTATCTTCCCCATTACCTTAACATAGATGTTAAGGGCATAGTTGTGATTATGATCAAACTTTGGGATTTCTTCCTCAGACAAGAAAAGCATTCTAGTATCGGTTAAGGATCAGAACAAGTTCACGAATTCTTATGGAGTGGTGGAATGAGGGATTGTGGGGACAGTAAGTAATTTCATCAAAGCAATTTGGTGTAGCGAGGAAGACATGAAGAGTCCGCACAAAGTGATATTAGCCTGAGTTTTCTTTAACTGATCGAGGATGTTGCTCTCCTCGATGGTCATTTCTGGTATGGGGGTTCCCCGAAAATACCCTTTCCTTTATTTGTTACTGCTGATTAAGGATTCAGACACTAGTAGTGCCTCCCAGATCTTATTATATGGTTCACGGAGAGGGGAAGAATAGAAACCCCATTTATTCATCTATCTCAGATTGTTCATACACTTTATTTATCTCTCCTATCATATCTTCAAATGATATCATCCCACATATAGTGATTACTGGGTTAACCCTTTTCCTAGTTTGGCTCTTCATCTGTACTATCAAACTTGTGCCCCCATCTGGTAGCAATGATGTCATCTTGACATGAGAAGTTAATGAATTCCAAAACTTCTACAGCTTCTTCATATAGATCCACCCATTCAACGAGGAGATACAGAAGTGAAGGGACCAATCTCTGTTGTAACTTTAAGGCATCGAGTAACTCATATATACTATAATTATCATCGGTTTATTAGAACAAGCCTGCCATTATTTGAACTTTATTGTCCAAAATTACTTCGTTAACTAGTACCACCTAATTATCTGACTCTCGATCCCACTATCAGGCTTCCATGAATAGTGTGCTGAACTTCTAGCTGTCAATGGTCATTTTTGAAGGCAATTTTAGCCCAAACTCTAAAGTTGGTTCAGTACCACTAGCAATTCCATATTTTCCCCTGGAACGATTACAAACGACAATGTATGCTCTTGAAAGAAGCGACAGGATTGGTCGGTAAAATAGGTAGGATGTAGTAGACAGTATGGGAAGACTTTGAGGGGTTTAGGTGAAGATACGGGTATAAGGGATGATTTACCAGGAACAACTTGGGTAAATATGTTAAATTTTGGATCATTTTTAAGGAAGATGGCATTTGTATGATTTGGAAGTGGATTGTAACTGGTGTTGACTTTAGGATTGGCTGGTGAGTCGATGACACCCCGATCAATTAGAACTTAGATTACATTCTGGACGTAGAAGCACTGATCAGTGGTATAGCTATCATTTGAGTGGAAATCACACTGGGCCTCGGGTTTGAAATTTTTGGGAAGTGGGTTTGGTAATGGATGAGGGTCGAATGGCTTGATGAGATTTTGACTCAATAGGGCTTGGTAGAATTTGGAGAGGGTAACATGAAGCTCAGTATATTCTTTTCTAACTGGTCTAGCCCGACTTTTTGGCACCCAAGAGTTAACTTACTCTGAGATATTTTTTATGGTCAAGACTGTAAAAGGCTTCTCATGTTTTCTTGGAGTGAACTATCTGAATACTTACTTTGGCTTAGCTTCTATCATGGCAATACTATTTTTTAATATCCACTCCTTCTTCCCAAAGGTCTCAAAAATGTGGATAATAATTTCCTCCCATCATCGCTCGAACATGGGGTAAGAAGTTTTTCTTCATAATACTAACTTGCTCTTCTTCGAAAGGCTGATTGGTCATGGTGGATGATTTCTCCCTCCATCTGGTTTTGAAGTTGCTAACAGTTTCTCCAGGATTCTAATTATGAAGTTCTAAATCATGGAATGTAACCTCTAACTCCTCGTTGTACCTTTACTTTAACATTAACTCATGGGAAACATCCTCCAAACTGTGAATTCTGGATTTCTTGAGGGATGGAAACCAACTATAAGCGCTATCTTTCAAAGTCTATTGGAACACCTGGGTTACTATTTCCTCAGAGGTACCTAGGAGAGTAATGGATCGGTGGTAACTTCAGAGATGAACAATTGGAGGCTCACTACGCCTGAACTTCTCACGGTTAGGCTTCTTGAATTTGTTTGGCAGCCTTGCTTTATTTCGGGACCCAAATGGACTCAGGTGTGGGTGGACCCATAGCGCGAGGTAAGAGGACCGGTTTCGCTGCATCTCATAAACCTCATTTTGAAGGTTGTCAATCTTGGCCATAAGATGGACCAGGACTGTCATCAAATCGAGCAGTAGATTCAGTACTTGGTCTGCGTTCTCTATGGAAAGTTGGTGAAGGTAGATTCCATACTCGGAGTAGGTAGTGGGAGAACTAATGGAGATTTTGGGTAGTTTTATAGAATACTGAAGCCAATAGGGAGCCAGGCCAAGGGTTGGGTATGCAATCGATCTGAGGAGAAAATATATTTGAGTTTATTTTTGAAATGGAAACGGAAAAAAAGAAGAAAATGTTTTTGATATTTTTTTGGAAAGGGAAGGACAAAATGTTATTAGTATTTTTATAAAAGAGGAGGAAAAATGTTTTTGGTATTTTGACAAAAGAGAGGGAAAATGTTTTTTGGTATTTTGATCAAAGAGTAGGAAAGATATTTTTTGGCATTTTGATGAAAGAGGAGGAAAAATGTTTTTGATACTTTGTAAGGACACAAGTTTCCGATTGAGTCTTAATGTAGTGTTGGCTCAATTCCGAACAAAAACATTTGAGTCATAGGATAGTGTTCAACTGTATCCATCTAAGCCTATGACGTGTTAGTGAAGACGTAGCGGCTAAGAGTATAAATCTTCATCATATGTCGGGTTTAGTGTGCCTCATTTTTACGTCAACAACATTGAATGCTCCTAAGGTATGAATGCATTATATATATATATATAGGAGCTTTGGAAATTTATTGGATGTATTTTATAAAGTTTTTATACTATAGTTTTAACGACTTTTTTTTACTCAGAAAATATTTTTTAGAACTTTTCATAAAAAGTTTTGGACTTAAAATGAATAGGGCATTTTTTGACACGTCATTCGAACGATCTGGAATTTCGTTCAAATGAGATTCCTATATCGTTCGAACGAACTGGTATCTCGATCGAACGAGATTTCCAGGTCGTTCGAACGAGACTTCTGACGAGTTTCCTTTTCTCGCATTGGAACATCGTTAGTAAAGTCGTTCGAACGAATTTGGCGGGAATTTTTTTTTTGGTGTTTTTGGCAATTTTCACCATGTTCCCACTACCTTTTCCCCACTACTTTTTGACAGAATTATCTAGTGAGGGAAACCACCTTTTCTAAGTAACTTTTTCATATTCCTCCATCTCCTAGAGAGAGTTTTTAGAGGGTTTCAATTTCGAATGAAAAGTGATGATGCCGGAATCAGCACCACCAGATAAGGTATTTTCAAGCACAATATAAGAATAACAATGGTAGCACAACTATATAAAGAGGTAAGAGAATGAGATGAGGATAAGAGGAGAAGGCACCGGTGTATAAGTGGTTCAGCCAATCTGGCCTACGTCCACAGTGAGTGTGTGTGAGTAATATCACTGAATGAAGGCACTAATGGCCATGGATACAATCGCTCAAGCTTTCTCTCTCTACTGTGTATCTAGACATAGTTTCAGCTAGGGTTGAATATCTGGATCCCTTTGCAAGGTAGGGGATGACCCCTATATATAGTACCTAGGGGGTGTAATGTACCCCCCATGCATGTAATGAGCATGTGTGTGGTAACCTCACCAATGTGGGAGTGCCATCTGTCACTGTCACATGTAGAGCATGATGATGCAATATTCTCCCCACGTGTGGGGAATAATCTTGTTACAACTGATTTGTGCCAACGTGTCCTTATCAGGATGTCAACAGGTGCTCGGCTATCGTGTCTGGTGTATGACCTTGGCCTTGGTGAGACCGAGGTTGGTGAGTCTTGATACCTGCTCAGTCCGGGTGTTCCATGGAGGTCTCGGCTTAATCCTAGCCGAGACAATGGATAGGGTCGGCCTGATATGAGGTTGAACTGGTGGCTTCCTGCTGGCTCGACCTATGTATGGCTGAGGTTACCCTTCCAAGCCGTATACGAGTGCTGTTGATCCCTATGAGGTCCCTTGGAGAGGCTCATGGTAGTGTCGGCCAGGGCCGACCTTGGTCTGGCCGAGGGGTGAAATGGCATGTCCAAGACATGCCCAATGTCGGCCATAATATCGTCCGAGGTTGGTGTCTTTTGGCCGAGGTTACACTTGGGGCATATCAATCACCCCCCAGCCCTTAGTCATATGTGAGAGCAAGTGGCTAGGGGATTACTACACCTCCGAGGCCTGTCTGTTCCAAGCCAATACCTGCCTGACACCTGTCCAATGCTAGAACATGCTTACTTGTTAGGCGTGTGCTGTCAGCCGTCCTTTGGGGCTCCCAAGGAAATGATGGGACTTGGGAGTCTTACCTGAGTATATAAGGGTTTTGAACCCTTCTTTCTCTCTTTCTTCTCCATTTCTTCCATTTCTGCCGCCAGCATTTCTGCTACTCTCTCTCGCTAGAAAGATTTTGATTCAAGGTTTTTGGGTGGTGATCTCTCGCGTTTCCTCCTCGCTTCCTTACCATTTCCTCCTCAGGTAAGGCTCTCTACACTTTTTCCTTCATTTTACCTGCAAGCACCCTTATTTTCATACTTTTCGGTGACCTTCTTAGTTTTCCGGCGTCACCACCATAGTTTCAGGTGAGTTTTTCTTGCCAAGTTTAAGCAGTTTGATCTTTAAATTCCTTTGCTTATTAGCCATTCTTGTTTGTAACTTTTGGAGTTTAGGAAAATCCCCAAGCGTAGTGTCGTCCTCTGATGCTCAGACCTTTATATCAACTTCTTGAGGAGTTCCCTTCTCTTAGAGAGAGGACTTTAGAAAAGGTTAGGCAAATAGAGAGAGCTCAGGAGGAGGCTCATAGGTCACAAGAGTTTCCCATTAGACCCTTATTTCCACCACCTCTGAGGGTGATATATCCCGACCCCTCGGAGAACTTCTATTAGACAGGGGTTCCTGCTGATCCTATGTCTGAGTCTGAATCTTCTATCTCAGACCCCATGTCCGTGGACTCCTTTCAAGAGGCCATGGACTTCACACCTAGGCATGATCAGGCCCCTGATCAGGCCGAGGTCTCTGGCCGAGCCTCATCTCATAATCATTCAAGCACCTCAGGGTCGTCCTCAGAGGTTGAGATCCTTGAGCCTAGTGTGGCCATACCACCACCAATTGACGCCATCCCTATGTCGGCTGTCACCGGTGAAGAGTTTTCTCAGAGGTTCTCGAGTAACCCATCAACATCTGCTCCGGCCGACATTGAGCTAGATGATGATGAGGTTGAAAGCGATGTCGACGTCTCTGAGGCGGCCGAGCACGAAAGTACTATCATTGAGGTAGACCTTCTCTGCTTCAGATATTTGTATTCTATTAGCCCCTCCATTAAACTTAGTAGACCTCTGAGGGAAGAGAGGGCTTATCATGGCCGAGACGGGGAGATCTTCTTGTACGAGGAGATGTTCAAGTTGGGTTTCCGTCTGACCATTCACCCCATCATCAGATCCATCCTCTCTTACATTAATTTGGACTCCTCCCAGCTCTCTCCTAATGCATGGAGAATCCTAATAGGGGCCATAGTGCTATGGAATGCCGTCCACCATACAGACCTTCTAGTTCAAGTATTTGTGGGTTGTTACGTCTCCTCCTCGGCCAAAAATCATCCGAGCTACTACCATTTTGTAGCTCGAAGGCTTAAGAAGAAGTTGCGTCAGGTGACCCAGACTTCCAACCATAACTGGAAGCCTCGGTATTTCTTTGCCTCAGGTCCCTGGGAGTTTGGCCAATGTGTTCCCTTGTCCCATCTGGAGCAGAGGATTCCCCTGAGGTGGGGTAAGATCACCATGTCTGCCAGGGCCGACCCTGGCCTAAGTCTTCAAAACCTCCAGAAGGTGAAATCCCTTCAAGATCAGGGGGTAAATGGTCTGTTTGTCAGGTTTGAACATCTGATGACTCCCCACTTCCTTTCTGGGACAGGTCTGGGTGGAAGTCCCCTTGTCGATCTTGGTAAGCATTTTTATTTTTGAAGTTTAACCTCTGAGTTTATTCATATCTGACTTATCTAACTCAGGTCTATTAATTTTTTGTAGAGCGACCAAGGGATATCCCAGATGAGCTTTGGGAGATGGCTGCACCGAGCCTGACAAGACTTGCCAAAAAATCAGGTCTGAGAGCTCTTCCCCCAGCTCCCTCGGCCTCTAAGCCCCCGGCCAAAAAGAAGAGGGCTCCTGAAGATCACGCCCCTGAGGATCAGAGGCCAAAGAAGAAGACCACTGAAGCAGCTATCCCTATCTCTTCGGCCGACATCCTGACTGCTCGTCTGGATCAATTGAAGTTGACCGATAGTGTGGTCGGCCACAGCATGCAGGCCATGGATGCCATCGGCTCTGTAATGACCGAGCCTGACAAGCGCTTCTACAGGGCTATGGACACCCCCTGCTGGTTGAGTTCGGCCATCACAGAGCCGTTCAGGTATGATTTGTTCCTTAAAAAATTCTTTTAAGTGTAACATCCGGCTCTTCTTCAACTTTACTCATGATCACTAAACATGAAGGGCTTGACCGCTATGCACCATCTATCAAACTGGGCTCTGAGGAAGTTGCCTCTCATCCAAAAGGGGCAAGAGGCCGAGAAAGTCCAGGGTGCTCTGAATGCAGAGATAGAGCGCCTCAAGTCTGAGCTGAAGGTCTCTAAGGAGAAGGAAAAGGTATTGGAGAGGGACATCTCCCAACTCGGCAAGGACCATGCTGCTGCCCTGAAGGCCAAGGACGACGTTCTTCAGCAAAAGGTCAACTCAGCTATCAGGGCCGCCATTGAGGATTCCTCTGAGAAGATCATTGCTGACTACAAATCCTCTGATGAGTTCATGGGGTTTGGCTTTGAATACCTTGAAAGAGGTATCAAAGCCACTACTAAGTGGGCTGATGTCAGAGAGAGAGAGGTCGGCATTCTGAAGGCCTCTGACTTTGTGGGTCTCGGCTTTGTTGATCAATAATTTGTCAAGGCTCTTCAAGAGGTTGAGGAAGAGGCTGCTGCTCCTGCCGAGACTGCTACTCTGGAGGTCACCGAGGTTGGAGGGGCATACCCTTGTGATGATGCAACCGAGGTCTCTAACCAAGCCGAGGGTGTCAACGTTCCCCACTCAGACTCTTAGGACATTTTTTATTTCTATTTGTAATTTATCCGTATTGTGAAACTTTTGTCTGTAATAATTGAACATGAAATTTCTGAGTATATATATCAACCTCTGATGACGACCCTCTTTACTTTCTTTTCATTGAATGCCATGTGATGCCTTTCATTCTTAGTTCCATTGTTATGGTGTCTGCTAGAAATAAATTTGCAATGAGCTTCAACCTCTGAAGCCCTCTTTATAAGCTTGTCTTTGCAACGGTCTTGTTTAAACTCGACCAATGGTCCTGATCTTAGACCTTGTCACCAACTCATGATGTTCTGCAGGTCTGAGGTCATTACCTAAGAGGTTATCCTCAAGGAATTTCACCAAATTAATGATGTTAAAGGTCTGAGGTTATCCTTAAGGTGTCTGAGCTCAAACCTCGTCACCACTGAATGTTGTTATGAAGGTCTGAGGTCATCACCTAAGATGTTATCCTCATAATAAATTTCACCAAATTAATGATGTTAAGGGTCTGAGGTCATCTCATTAAGGTGCCTGAGCTCGGACTTCGTCACCACTGAATGGTGTTATGAGGGTCTGAGGTCATCACCTAAGATGTTATCCTCATAATAAATTTCACCAAATTAATGATGTTAAGGGTCTGAGGTCATCTCATTATGGTGCCTGAGCTCAGACCTCGTCACCACTGAATAGTGTTATGAGGGTCTGAGGTCATCACCTAAGATGTTATCCTCATAATAAATTTCACCAAATTAATGATGTTAAGGGTCTGAGGTCATCTCATTAAGGTGACTGAGCTCAGACCTCGTCACCACTGAATGGTGTTATGAGGGTCTGAGGTCATCACCTAAGATGTTATCCTCACAATAAATTTCACCAAATTAATGATGTTAAAGGTCTGAGGTCATCCCATTATGGCGTCTGAGCTCAGACCTCATCACCACTGAATGGTGTTATGAGGGTCTGAGGTCATCACCTGAGATGATATCCTCATAATAAATCTCACCAACTTAATGATGTTAAGGGTCTGAGGTCATCTCATTAAGGTGTCTGAGCTTAGACATCGTCACCACTGAATGGTGTTATGAGGGTCTGAGGTCATCACCTAAGATGTTAGCCTCATAATATATCTCTGATGTAAGAAGGAAGCAAACCTGTCATGGAAACTGATCTTTATTAATAACCTCTTCTCAATAAGATGGCACATTTACATAAAATTCTATGCAATATCATATGTAATATCTCTTTAGGTGGTCAGCATTCCATGGGTTAGTGAAAGGTTCTCCTTCTAAGTTTTCTAGCCTGTAAGTGCCAGTCACAAACTCTTCTGTTACTTTGTAGGGGCCATGCCAGTTTGGGTGTAGCTTATTTGCTTTCTGTAGGGTCTTCTTTAGCACTAGGTCTCCCACTGCAATGGGTCTTGACTTTACCCTCTGGTCGTAGAATTTCGCTGCCCTCTGCTGGTAGGCTGCTTTTCTGACCTCTGGGTCTTCTCTTCTTTCTTCGATAAGATCCAGGTCTAGCCTCCTCTCTTCCCCATTGCTGTCAGGGTCGTAGGTCTGAATCCGATGAGTTGGGAGTCCTACTTCCGTTGGTATGATGGCCTCTGAGCTATGTGCTAGCATGAATGGGGTTTCTCCTGTTGGTGTCCTTGTCGTGGTTCTGTAGGACCATAACACAGCGTAGACCTCTTCTGTCCATCTCCCCTTCGCATCTTCTAACCTCTTCTTGATTCCGTCCAAGATAGTTCTGTTTGTGACCTCGGTCTGACCATTTGCCTGAGGTCGACCAGGAGATGAGAAGAAATTTTTAATCCCCACTCTTAGGCAATACTTTTCTAAGGAGGAGTTCTTGAACTGGGTCCCATTATCCGAGATGAGAGTGCTTGGGAGGCCATATCTGCATATGATGTTCTTCCAAATGAACTGGAAGGTCTTCTTCTCTGTGATTGTTATCATTGGTTCTGCCTCCACCCACTTTGAAAAGTAGTCAATGGCAACTATCAAGAATCTATAGTTATTGACAGCTCTTGGCAAAGGTCCTACCAAGTCAATTCCCCATACCGCAAATGGCCATGGAGAAGAGATTGATATTATAGGCTGATGGGGTTGATGAGGGATAGTGGCGAACCTTTGACATTTGTCGTACCTCTTCACATAGTCTGCAGCGTCCTTAGATAAGGTAGGCCACCAGTATCCCTGAGTGATGATCCTCTTGGCTAAGGGCCTTCCCCCTATGTGGCTAGAGAAGGAACCCTCATGAACCTCCTGTAAGACCCGGGGAACATCCATGGGATGCACACATCTGAGGAGAGGCAATAGAAACCCCTTCTTATACAATACGTCTCCTACCATTGAGAACTTGGCAGCCCTGTACCTCAACTTTCTCCTTTCTAGCTTGGACTCGGGTAGCTATCCCTCTCTTAGGTATCGGACGAGCGGGTCGATCGATGAGCCTCCTAGGTTCACATTGTGACAAGGGTTACATACCTCTTCTTCCTCGATGGTTGCCTTCCCTAAGATCTTGATTGGAATGGTCCTTCCCATATCTGTCTTCATTACTGAGGCCAGCCTTGCCAATGCATCAGCATGATTGTTGCTTAGTCGAGGCACTCTCTTTAGTTTTGCTTCTTCAAAATATTCTAACAACCTTCTTACCCTCCTTAAGTATTTGGCAATCCTTTCGTCTTTGGCCTCGTATAACCCCAGTACTTGATTGACAACCAACCTTGAGTCGCTATGGATTAGGAGTCGCTTTACTCGAAGAGTTGTTGCCAATGAGAGACCTGCTATCATGGCCTTGTACTCGGACTCATTGTTTGAGGCCTGTAAATTGAATCTCAAGGCGTATTCAATGTTGGTGCCATCTGGAGCTGAGAGTATTAGCCCCGTACCGCTTACACTATCACAGGAAGAGCCATCAACGAAGAGTCTCCAGACGTCTGTATCTGATGAGAAGACCCCCTCAGTTATAACCCCTTTCTTGAAGAGGTATCGATCCTCTTCATTTTCTTCTATTCTACTCCGGGTTTTGCCTGAGACGACCTCTTCCCAATCTCGGAAGACGTTTGGTTCCGTCTCTTCTGAATTTCGGAATACACTACTGTTTGTCTTTTCACCGTCATCTATGCCCTTCTCTGTCTCGGCCTCTTCCGAACTTCTATCGGCCTCTTCCCATGTGAACTCTGCGACAAAGTCCGCGAGGGCCTGCCCCTTGATGGCTATCCTAGGCTGGTAGGTAAGATCATATTCTCCTAGTTCGATGGCCCAGGTCATCAATCTCCCGGACTTCTCAGGTTTGTGTAGAACCTGCCTTAGTGGGGAGTCAGTGAGGACTACCATGGAGTGAGCTTGGAAGTAAGGCTTCATTTTTCTTGAGGCATGTATCAGGGAAGAGGCCAACTTATCCATACGGGGATAATTTTGTTCAGAATCTTGAAGGGCCTTACTATTGAAGTACACAGGCCTTTGGATCCCATCCTCTTCCCGTATGATGTCCGCGCTGATGGATGATTCAGAGACTACCAGATACACAAACAACCTTTCTCCTGCGACGGGTCGAGATAGCAGTAAGGGAGACCCTAAGTAGGACTTGAGCTGGTTGAAGGCTTTTTCACACTCTTCGTCCCATTGGAAGGCCTTTCTTAGAACTTTAAAGAATGGAAGACACTTGTCTGTTTCCCTAGAAACAAACCTGTTAAGGGCATCCACTCTTCCTGTAAGTCTTTGGACATCCTTGATACTCCTAGGAGTCTTCATGTCGAGTAACGCCTTGATTTTGTCAGGGTTCGCTTCAATTCCCCTCTGGTTAATGATGAACCCCAGGAACTTCCCAGCTCCTACTCTGAAGACACACTTTGCTGGGTTGAGTTTCATTCTGTACGAGTCCATGACATCAAAGGTCCTCTCAAGGTCCGCTATGTGGGTGCAAGCTTTCAGGCTCTTCGTTAACATATCATCTACATATACCTCCATGGTCTTACCTATTTGCTCTTCGAACATCTTATTGACAAGGCGTTGATACGTTGCCCCTCCATTTTTCAGACTGAAGGGCATCACTTTGTAGCAGTACGTCCCTTTGTCAGTAATGAAGGCTGTCTTCTCAGCGTCTTCAGCGTCCATGAAGATTTGGTTATAGCCTGGATAAGCATCCATGAAGCTCATGAGCTCGTGCCCCGCCGTCGCGTCCACCATCTGGTCTATCCGAGGTAAGGGATAGCTATCTTTTGGGCAAGACCTGTTCAGGCTAGTGAAGTCCACACACATTCGCCACTTCCCATTGGCCTTAGGCACGATGACTGCATTTGAGAGCCACTCCGAATAGGTTACCTCTCTTATGAACTCGGCCTCTTCCAACTTTTTGACCTCTTCTCGGATAATGTCGTACTTCTCCCTGGAGTAGATTCTTCGCCTTTGCTTTATCTTCTTGGCATCTCTGTCCACGTTGAGCTTGTGGCTTAGTACCTCAGGGTCGATGCCAGGCATGTCTGCGTGACTCCATGCGAAGACACTCTGTCTCCTCCTGAGGAAGTTTATCATCTCTTCCTTGATTCTTGGATCTAGCCTTGCCAACCTGGATGGTTTTTTCTGTCTCGTCCTCATTGAGGACGATGGATTCTACCTCTTCCGCGACCTCTCCCTTCTTCAACTTTGTTTCATCTCTTGGGTCAAGAGTGTCAATGCTATATGTAGTGGTTGCCCTCTTATGTGCTTCCCTCTCTTCGGCCGAGTTGAAGTAACACTCGCGTGCCGTGGTCTGGTCCCCTTGCACTTACCCTACTCTATAAGGAGTCGGGAATTTTAGCATCTGATGGACCGTCGACGGCACAGCTTCAAACTCTTTAAGGGCCACCCTTCCTATGATGAGGTTATAGGACGAGAAGACGTTCTCGTCCATAACGAAAAAGTTTATCTTCTTGGTCAGCCTCTTAGGCCATTCATCTCCCATCCGTACATCCATCCCATACATGCCCAAGGGGTGGACCTTTTCTCCACTGAAGCCTATCAATGGGTGATGATAGGGCACCAGCCTTGCCCTGCTAAGACCCAGGATCTTGAAGCAAGGCCAGAACATCACATCTGCTGAGCGCCCCCATCTATGAGGATCCTCCGTACCTCGTACCCATGCACCCTTGTTGTTATGACCAAAGGGTCATCGTGGGGGGCTAAGATACCCTTGAAGCCGAGTCTGTTGAACCCCACTACGAGGGTGTCCATGTCTACCTTCTTCCTCTTCTTCACTGTATCGAAAGACGTAAGATTCACAACTTCGAGCTTGGCCACTGACCTGGCCTCTGCTACATGAGCCTTCCTGTCAGCTACTTCAGATCCACCTCCTACAAATCCCCCACATATGGTGCTAACACCAAAAAAGATCGTACCGACCCTCTTCACCGGGGTGTTGTCATCTTTTGGCGGAAGATCCGGGTCATCTTCGTCATCTCCTTTCGAATCATCGTCTCTTCTGGACGGGACATTCCCCCGGCATCTGTCATTTCTTCTTTTCTTAGGGTCATCTCTTCCACCCTTTGGAGCCTTACCATCCACATACTTCCTCATCTTTCCAGATTTCAGCATCTTCTCAATCTCATCTTTTAAAGAGAAGCACCTATCTGTGACATGGCCATGATCCTGATGGAACTCGCACCATAGGTTTTTGTTCCTCTTATGTGGTGGGGCCTTCAGTTTCTCTGGCCACCTCAGAGTCCGGTCAGTCTTAATCTCATTAAGTATGTACTCACAGCTCACAGTCAGAGGAGTGTAATGAGCGAACTTGCCATCACCTGACCTCTTCTTCCCCTCTTTCTTGCTTTGGAACCTCCCAGTGCCACTGCGGTTCTCCTCCTCATACTTGGCGGCCATTGCCTTTTCCGCATTCATCACTTTTCCTGCGGTTTCCAGCAGCTCTGCCATAGACCTAGGGGGGTCTTCCGCCAGTTTCCACAATAGCTTCCCCTTCTAGAGGCCTCCTATAAGGGCGGTCATGGCTATGCTCTCTTCATAATCTTCTACCTCCAATTTCTCTTTGTTGAATCTTGCTATGTAGTCTCTTAGGATCTCACCCTTGGCCTGCTTGACATACAGCAGGTGGGTAGTCTTCTTTTGAGGTCTTACCCCGAAGCAGACGTTGTGGATGAACTGCTCAGCCAAGCCTTTGAAGTTCCCAATTGAGTTCTTCGGAAGGGAGGTGAACCAACTATGCGCTGCTCCTGTCAAGGTCCCTGAGAAGGCCCTACACTTCATCTCATCGGGTATCGAGTAAATGTCTACTGCTGACTAGTACATCCTCACCGGAGACTCTGGTGGTGAACCAGGCCTCCCCCTAGCGCGGAGATGTTTCAATGGTGAAACACCTCGATGTACATCTCCGCACATCGAGATGTACCAGTCAGCAGCATACATTTACTCGATACCCGATGAGATGAAGTGTAGGGCCTTCTCGGGGACCTTGACAGGAGCAGCGCATAGTTGGTTCACCTCCCTTTCGAAGAACTCAATTGAGAACTTCAAAGTCTTGGCTGAGCAGTTCATCCACAACTTCTGCTTCGGGGTAAGACCTCAAAAGAAGACTACCCACCTGCTCAACCCAATTTTGGGTCATTGAGCTGCGGATATCAAGCGCGGCCAAGGGTCTCTCAGCCCTCCCTGATGTTCCTCCGGGCTTATTTCTAGCAGCCGCGGCAATATCTCCTTCACCCATGGGATGAGTACTTGAGTTGGCTTCCTCTTCCATCAGCGGAGATTGGAAAAACTTCCCAGATGCGGAGTCCGCGAAATATGAGTCGAGTATGATGCAGTTTGGGCAATATTTTAGTTTGCAAGGGCCTATTGACCTTAGAGGAGGCACGGAAGTAAGCTCGGGGGGAGAGGTCCCAAAATGCTTTGCCCAAAAGCCTCTCAGGAACTCATCTGGGTCAAAGCTCATATGGCTGCAGCAGTACCTGAAAAGCAGAGTTCGCAGTTAGGCGCCGCAGCCAGTATGGTTTGTAAGACTAAGAAGTCGCAGATGGGTATCTTTAAGTATTAAAAATGTCGAGATCATATTACCCCAGCTAGGCCGCGGCAAACTCCATATCATTAGAGGAACATAGGCTGCCGCGGTAATAAGACAAAATTGCTTTTAGGGCATTCCTGGACACGACCATTCCTAAATTTTCAGTACACTCTGCTCTAGCAGTAGCTATAGTTATTTAACATGGATGTCTTGGGTTCATGGAAGTTTTAAGTCTATTCCTAGACTACCGAGGGGGGTGATTTGATGCCGCGAATGATAGTTTGAGGGACCGCGGCCACTTAGCACAGTATAACGCAAAATTGTAAGTTCAGACGATTGAAATCTTCCCATGCCGCGGCCTCTATCCTAAACAAGTGATTACCTAAATCTCATCATTTTTCGGATCAAACCCACATGGAACATGTGTTCGATTATGAACATCAAGAACAGTTATATGTATTTCGTATGCAGCATATGTGGGAAAAGCAAAACGAATAAATAAAACCCTAGGTTTCTAGCGAATGAACCAGGAAAAGCATCAAAAGGAAAGAAAACTGTAAATGGTGGTTGAAAAATCACCTGGAAATGAAGAAAGTCGCAAAGATCAGCTACAGACCACCTTGAACTGCCACGCACCGCCTTGGAAGGTCGCCGGAATATGCAAGAAGGAATGTGCAGAGTTTCGCTCTCGATTTGCTCTAAAAAGTTTTGGAAACGTAATGAAGTCCACGGCCAGAAAAAATTTATATAAGGGAGCGCGGAAGACGAATCATCGCTTTGGAAGCACCGCGGCACCTAGGCTGCTTAGCCGTAGTCCCAATATATCTCCCTTGGCACTACGAATTGGGGGCTTATTGATAGTACAAATATAGCACCCTGCCGTGGCAGTATTCTTCTACAGTCGCATGTTCAGACCATACAGGCCGCGGCCAGTACCTTACTCAGGGCGCGGCCAGAACTCCTATAGGGTGCGACCCTATCCATCAGAGGCCGCGGCACCCCGCCTTAGGGTACGCGATCCCCTCCAACAGCTCCGCTGCTTACTCTGTGGGCCGCACGCCCTCATCCACAACTACTGCAGACTTGGTGTACGCCACGTGCTCAGGGCACGTGACTCAACTCACTTCCTCATAAATAGAGGACCACGCCTAGAAGGTGAGGGGGGATTCCACAGGCCCGGGGTAGGCTCACCAATACAGATTCCCTCTACACAACCCCGACATACGACCTGGAGGCCATATACCTACAACGCAGCTACCTCCCCGGAAGAGAGGAATCCTCAGTCATCATGTATTCTCCTTTATTCCCATACTTGTACGCCTATTTAGGCACGGTTTTATTGTACAAAACAACGCATATAATGAGAATGGAGCGACACAATGGACGTAGGCCTAATTTTGAGGCTGAACCACTCTATACCTTGTCTTCTCTCTGTTTGCTTGCTTTACTTGTTTAACTCACACACACACACACATATAGATTTTGATCTTCTGATATGAGAACGCCTATGGCCGATATCTCGTATCATGAAAAAGGTTCATGTTTTGAGTGTTTGTTTTTCAAGAAAATCCTAAAACATTTTTGTTTACACCCATTTGTTTAGTTTATCCAAGTTCCTTAATATATATACTTTGCCTGGAGTATTTGGTACAGGGTTTATATCTACATGTCAAAGAATAGAAGTTTGGGATTACTTCTATATCCCACAAAGAAGAAGTTCATTATTTTTGGCTGCGGCATTCTGATACGGTGAAAGTCACTGTGTGTGTTTGATGGGCTCCTAAAAGTTCGATTGATGGATTCTGAAACCGCGGTGGACCTCCGTGGTTATTATCTAGGCAGATGTGTGTATAAGAAGAAGCGTCGGGGCTTGGATGGAGTCAAGTCGAGTGTTTGTAAGTCTTTTTGTCTTGTATTTGTAAAATCGTACTTAGTGGATTTGAGGCTAGGGTCGTCCGAGGTTTTTTTCCCGTTGTGGGCTTTTCCTCGTACATCGCGGCGTAGTGGTTATTTTTTTATTTTATCTTTTGCAAAATTCACATTAGATGCTTGCTTAGGTAAAAAGATAAAATTGTTTTAAATCACTACTCATGCTTAAGTTGGTGCTAAAATTAATTTGGGTAATGTTTAATTAATTTAGTTCAAGTTATTAATTTTATTGGATAAAGTTTAGTTTTGCCTAATTTATAAAATTGAATTAATTATTTGTTAGGGAAATTTCTAGGACTTGGATTGAATTAAGTTGTTTAAGTGAAAATTAATTTGTTGTTTAATTTAATGTCACTTTGAGTTTGTTTAATTTTAATTTGAAGGAAATTAAAATTTGGTTTATGTAATTGTTTCGTTGAGCCATCTTTATTCCGCATCTAAAAGGAAATTACTTTTGGTAAAATTTAAAAAATTGGGGGTCTTCATTTCCAACAAGTGGTATCAGAGCGGGATCGCTAAATTATTGCGTTCAAGATCCTTTTAAATATTTTTGACTATAATGGAATTTTTGCCATTTTCAAAATTTCCTATTTTCGATGGTTCTAACTATGCGTATTGGAAAGCGCGCATGAAATCGACACTTAGGTTTATCGATGAGAGGGTTTGTCTATCAGTCATTAACAGGTGGTCTCCACCTACATATTTAGTTAAAAATGAACGTGTTCCCAAACCCACGGATAGATGGAGTAAAAATGAATTTAAACTTCCAAATTTTAATTCCCGTGGTTTAAATGCCTTGTTTAGCGTGGTCACACAGGATGAATTCCGATGCATTATGACGTGTGAAACCGCTAAAGAACCTTGGGATATTTTACAACTCACTCATGAAGGAACTAGTATCGTAAAAGCTTCTAAACTCCAAAACCTCACTACTCAATTTGAAACCATAAAAATGAATGGAAAAGAAACTTTTGATGAATTTTACGCTAGACTTTCCAATATAGTTAATTCATCTTTTAATTTGGGAGATAAAATACCCGACAATCGAGTAGTAAAGAAAATTTTAAGGTCCCTACCCGATATATTTATTCCCAAGCTCACAGTGTTAAATTCTTTACCCATTTTAGCCTCTACGAAATTAGAAGAGCTCGTAGGTGATTTACAAACCTATGAACTAGACATGTTTCCCTCTAAAACTGAAAAAAAAATAGATAAGGGCGTTGCTTTGAAAGCCCGAAAGGAGGCAAAAAAAAGTAGTAGAGAGTGAAAGTGAGGGTGAATCGGAAGATATGGCTATGTTTGCTAGGAAATTTTGAAAATTTCTTAAATTTAACAAAGATAAATTTAAAAATGATTTTAAGAAATTTCAAAATTCTAAGCATAACAAATCTGAAAAGATCCCTAAAACTTTTAATGAAAATTTAAATAGGGACGAGTTAAATAGGTGTTACGATTTTGAGGGTTATGGCCATAGGGTGAAAGAGTGCCTCACTAAACTAAGGAGAGAGGGTAAGCAACCAATTTCTTATAATGCAACCCTTAGTGATAGTGATAAGGAAGAGGGACCCGATTCCCCAACTAAGCCCAACTTTGTGGCTTTTATGGCAAGTAATGTGAGTGAAAGTTAGTACTCCTTTAGTGATGATATTTTAACACATGACACTTCTGATGCGGCGGAAAAAGTGTGTTCGTGTGAGGACACAATCGTTGTGTGTTTCGCCGCCACGATACAAAAAAAACCTAAACTACAACTACACTTGACAAGCAAGTACAGTGGTAAGTCGGGTATCGAAAATCCACAGGGAGTGATTGAATTTTAGACTTTAATTGTTTTAATTACTTCAGGAATAAAAGTGGTGTAAAATAAATAAAAGAAAAGGTGATAGGGTGGTTATGGTGACAAAAAAAAAGAGAAGTTAACTCTAAATAAAAGGAAAGCGAGGATCGGGATCGCATCCTACCATTCACGGGCTAAACAACTACTAATTAGAATTACGGCTCGAAAGCAATTTAATCGAGCATTTACAATGAAGCATAAACATCACGCAAGAAGGAATTTAACCCAAAGTTGCGAGATAAAACATTTAACTGAAAAATGGTCACACGCGGATTAAATTCAGATAATCGCTATAAACACTAACGTTGCATGACAAAGAAAGTTAAATGCATAATAATCCGACTTTAATACGCGAGGTTTCAATTAAATGCAATTTTACACAAAACCTAATTTTCGAGGTTCAAACCCGTAAATGGCGGAAACGCAATCCCGAACCTATTTATCTAAGGGTACATAATGAATTAAACTAAATTACAACTAATTAAACTAGGAAAGCAAGAAATAAGACAAGTAAACTAATTAATAAAGCATGAAATCTACTCTACAAAGCAAGAAAGTAAGCAAGAACAACTAGATTAATGGATTGGGTGAAGAAAAGTTCAACTTACATACACAAATGGTTGTCAACCAAAAGAGAAATGAAGCCAAGCTCTCAAAACCCACAAAACCTAAGCTAAACTAACCTAAAAATCGTGTATAAACTGATATTTTTGCTCTCAAATGAGAGAGAATTGGTTTTATACAAAATATCCCATGGCAAACTTGTAATAAAAGGGAAGAAAACCCAAAATCTGGAGGGCCGAATCGATTCGGAAATGGTTCGAATCGATTCGAAAACAGGGGAAGTTCGAATCTGCAATTCTGCAGAATTCCGAATCGATTCGGTTTTGGGCCGAATCGATTCGCAACCTACAGGTCTGAATTCTGCAGCTTTGTCCTGTTTTACGGAAAATGCCGCCATTTCTTCGTTATAGCTCGGAATGAGGCACGGTCGGAGGCTACGCGAAGATAACTCAGATAACTACAACATCCAAGAAGACATTGGACCAAAAAGGCAAAATATGAAATGACTAAAATGCCCTTGAATGTGACCTTGAGTGTGAATTTGAAGTAAAAACCATCCTAAAAATGCCATAACTCTTTCGATACAACTCAGAATCATGCACCGTCGGCGGCCACGCGAAGAGAAATCAAGGGGCTTCAACTTCCGTGAAGAGCTCGGGATTCAAACCCGAATGCTGAAATTACTAAAATGCCCCCGAAGCTGCAAAAGTCGACGAAACATTTCCGGAAAGCTTCCGAACTTCATACTAAGCATCCAAATACCTACAAAAGCTCAATTAACCCCTGCAAAACATGTTAACATAGAAATCCGAGGTTGTCTGGTTAACGAGCATGTATAGGGATTAAGATACCCAAGGGGGCTAATAAGGCGTAGGTTAACGGGTGAAATACGCAATATTTGCGCCGTATCACACCCCCTAACTTACACATTGATAGTCCCTAGCAATGAAATAGGAAACAACAAGAACTACAAGAAAATCAGAAACAGGATACAAGTACAAAATGGGATGAAAAAGTAATAAAAAGATAAGGCCACTTTCGCGGGCGAACGATTGCATTTAGCATATGCAATAAGCCGTTAAACCCCTAGGTTACCCTAGTGGACGAGTGTCGTCTCGTGAGGGTTTTCAGGGATGAAACCCACAAACATCATATGGTTTCCTCAAAATATGCCCAACCCAACATGCGAAAAACTCAACAATGGCGAAAAGGATTTCAAACATGTTATTAGCATATTGAACGAATTCAAGCTAAAGTCCGTTGTTATTAACAAGTTGAATGCACCTCATAGAATTGAAACTTAAAAGTGGGAGGGGGAGAGAATATGCATCGTATGATTTGGCAAAAAACTTATATAAACCGGATACTAATCAAAGCAAGCATACATTCAATCCTCACGGGCATTACGCTCAACAAATGAATTCACTATGAAAAGGGAGGTAATACACGGAACATGCGGGCTAAAGAGTAAATGTAAATAGAAACTAGGCCGCACACATGTCACAAATGAAGAAAGCTATATATAAAATGAAAAATTGTAATCTCAATGAAAGGATACCGCACACTAAAAGAGGCGAAATGTATTTTCACAGATTATCAAAACTATTATGACTTTTGAATTACATCAACCTAAGATCACATAGGACTTTAATAGGGTTATGATGTAGGTATGGCTAGGGTGCGAAACGAAGGAATGTATGTACGGATTCAAAGTGTTCGAAATGAAAACTCGGGATAATGGGAGAATGCATGCAATAACAAAATTGGAAAAACAAGTTCCAAAACAAGCATTAGATATATCATTAGGAGAGTAATCAAAGCTTATTGAACACAACACGACACTCAACTTTTTCTTTCTTTTTCTTTTCTTCTTTTTCTCATTTTTCTCTTTTGTTTTCTATTGCTTTTTGCTTTCTCTTTTTCTTCACTTTTTTCACTACTTTCTTTTCTTTGCTTATCAAACTCTCATATGCCTAAAATTGCAACCGCAATACAACAACAACATTCAATCCCAAGTAACATTCCAAAAAAAGGTATGTAAGGTGTATGTATGGCTTAAAACTCCAATTTGGAGTTGGTTATGGGATTTTGGGTAATGAAACGAAAGACTAGTATTTAGGCTCAAAGGGGTTGACTAGGGAAACATATATGGTGAGGTCAAGGCTAATATGGGTGATATAACAAAGATGGCCTATGATCATTTCACAAAGTTTACGCAATTCTCGAGTCAAAACAACATATGAAAATCATGCTCAAATAACACATTTCAAGTATGAACTCAATTAATGAACAGTCAAATGAAAGATTAGAGAGATTACCAACGAATTCAACGTTTTCAATGAGAAAAGAATAGTGTATAACACTCACAAACGACGAAAGGTACAAAGCTTACTCGGTGTAAGTATATACAATGCAACAAGAGATTACCGAGTTATAAAAATCTTAAACCAAATCAATATAACAAGGAAAGTGCATATGCTCATGGGATAAAGTTTAATTCATGAAGTTATGCACAAAATCAATGATTTGAGGACTAAAGTCTAATAACTTCTAAAATCGAGAACATGCATCATTGAGTTGTCTATTGGATCGGGCAATTATTGAAATTTATCGTTGGAAACAAGGCAAAATGCCCAACAAAGGAGAAAAAAGAAAGAAAATATTTTTGAAAATTTTTAAATTTTTCACAAAAAGGCATACTAAGTAACTAAATGTGAGCAAATCCATGGACTACACATGAAATGGATAGAATATCCTACACCCCCTAACTTAAATGTTGCATTGTCCTCAATGCGCATTAAAAACACAACACAAAGAGAGGAAAAGAACGATATTACCCAAAATTGGAGCGATCTCCATAAGCGCGAGTCCAAAGGAATCTACAAAACAAGTTAGTATCGAGCATAGCAAAAAAAAATAACAAAAAGTTAACTAATTACACTAGACTAAATTAAAAAGGAAAGAAAAAAAAAAGAAAAGAAAGAAAATTAAAAGCTAACTATTTACAACCTACTATTTAGGATTCACACTAACTATATACTAGAAGTCTAAATAGTTGAGGGTCCACCCAAAAACGTATTTGACTTTGAAAGATCAACGGTGGACCCTCCAAAGCGAACATGCCTCCCGGAAGATATGAATTCCGTTTGAACAACGGAAGGCATGTGGGTGGTGAAAAAAGTGAACCATCGCCAATTTGAAATTTTGGGTGGACGATGGGGGATTTGGATAACAAGGGGGAAAGATACACTTGAGGTCCAAGGAAAATAGACTCTCCTCCCAAAGTTTTTTCAAATGGAATGGGAGGTGGTGCACACGTGGGGATAACATCCATCGAAAACAAGTCCGGTAAAGAGTCCTCATCAGTAAAAAGTATAGAAGTTTTAATTTCTACCGACTCATAGGAATCAACCAGTAATTCTAATGGTTCAATGACGGAAAACGAATATGGTGATGAAACAAATTCAATCTCAATCGACTCATCGTCGGAAGGAGATTGAATTTCGGGGGAGAAAGATTCACATTCGATGAGAAATTCTCTGAAAAATTGAGGTGAAACACAAGTTTCCACCTCCTCGTTGTTTTGTGCATAAGAATTCATCTCATCGCAAAGTGCACCAAGTCTCATTCCAGCATCATTTAGGCTTTCCAAACCTTGGGAGTAAAGAAGCAAAGTCTCTTCCAAAGTAGGCTTCCTCGGCTCAAGAGCCTCGGACTCCTCATTTGGTTGAAACTCATCTTCGAAAGTAATGAAATAAGAATCGTCATTGGATTCGAATAATGAATCCAACTCAAGCTCCCAAAAACGATTTTCATTCCGATAAATGCTTTCAAGTCTTTCATTTTCAAGAAAATCTTGAAAATGGAAAACTTGAAAACTATCCCCAAAGTATGAATCATTTGAATAACCGTAATAACTATATTAGTAGGACATGATTACCTCGTTGTTTGAAAGATGGAGAATCCAAGAAATAAAGTGAGCAACCGCGAATCAAAGTTTCTTAGCGCTCAAAGAATGCAATCCTGCAAAAAAGGTTAAAACAAAGAATACAAATACAAAAGGAAAAATACTACGAAATAATAAAACAATTACTATCTAAAACACACTCCCCGGCAACGGCGCCATTTTGTGATGCGGCGGAAAAAGTGTGTTCGTGTGAGGACACAATCGTTGTGTGTTTCGCCGCCACGATACAAAAAAAAACTAAACTACAACTACACTTGACAAGCAAGTACAGTGGTAAGTCGGGTATCGAAAATCCACAGGGAGTGATTGAATTTTAGACTTTAATTGTTTTAATTACTTCAAGAATAAAAGTGGTGTAAAATAAATAAAAGAAAAGGTGATAGGGTGGTTATGGTGACAAAAGAAAAGAGAAGTTAACTCTAAATAAAAGGAAAGCGAGGATCGGGATCGCATCCTACCATTCACGGGCTAAACAACTACTAATTAGAATTACGGCTCGAAAGCAATTTAATCGAGCATTTACAATGAAGCATAAACATCACGTAAGAAGGAATTTAACCCAAAGTTGCGAGATAAAACATTTAACTGAAAAATGGTCACACGCGGATTAAATTCAGATAATCGCTATAAACACTAACGTTGCATGACAAAGAAAGTTAAACGCATAATAATCCGACTTTAATACGCGAGGTTTCAATTAAATGCAATTTTACACAAAACCTAATTTTCGAGGTTCAAACCCGTAAATGGCGGAAACGCAATCCCGAACCTATTTATCTAAGGGTACATAATGAATTAAACTAAATTACAACTAATTAAACTAGGAAAGCAAGAAATAAGACAAGTAAACTAATTAATAAAGCATGAAATCTACTCTACAAAGCAAGAAAGTAAGCAAGAACAACTAGATTAATGGATTGGGTGAAGAAAAGTTCAACTTACATACACAAATGGTTGTCAACCAAAAGAGAAATGAAGCCAAGCTCTCAAAACCCACAAAACCTAAGCTAAACTAACCTAAAAATCGTGTATAAACTGATATTTTTGCTCTCAAATGAGAGAGAATTGGTTTTATACAAAATATCCCATGGCAAACTTGTAATAAAAGGGAAGAAAACCCAAAATCTGGAGGGCCGAATCGATTCGGAAATGGTCCGAATCGATTCGGAAACAGGGGAAGTTCGAATCTGCAATTCTGCAGAATTCCGAATCGATTCGGTTTTGGGCCGAATCGATTCGCAACCTACAGGTCTGAATTCTGCAGCTTTGTCCTGTTTTACGGAAAATGCCGCCATTTCTTCGTTATAGCTCGGAATGAGGCACGGTCGGAGGCTACGCGAAGATAACTCAGATAACTACAACATCCAAGAAGACATTGGACCAAAAAGGCAAAATATGAAATGACTAAAATGCCCTTGAATGTGACCTTGAGTGTGAATTTGAAGTAAAAACCATCCTAAAAATGCCATAACTCTTTCGATACAACTCAGAATCATGCACCGTCGGCGGCCACGCGAAGAGAAATCAAGGGGCTTCAACTTCCGTGAAGAGCTCGGGATTCAAACCCGAATGCTGAAATTACTAAAATGCCCCCGAAGCTGCAAAAGTCGACGAAACATTTCCGGAAAGCTTCCGAACTTCATACTAAGCATCCAAATACCTACAAAAGCTCAATTAACCCCTGCAAAACATGTTAACATAGAAATCCGAGGTTGTCTGGTTAACGAGCATGTATAGGGATTAAGATACCCAAGGGGGCTAATAAGGCGTAGGTTAACGGGTGAAATACGCAATATTTGCACCGTATCAACTTCCAAGGATTTTGTTTGTGAATCCTAAAGAGATGATGGTAGTGAGAGTGGAGAATAAAGAGAGACTGAAAGTGAAAATGAGGTTGATGTGAGTGAACTTCAAATTTCTTTACAAGAATTATATGAAGGATCTATTAAATTAAAAAGAACAAATTTGAAGTTAGAAGCTAGTTTAAGAGAGAGTATCAAGGTCATTAATGAGAGTGCATTAGTGGAAGACCTTAGAACACGTGAGAGAGGTCTTCGTGAGAAGCTTGAATATGTAGAAGGCGAGAGAGATAGCCTTAAAGTTTTAATGGAATCCTTGAAAAAGAAGCTTCTTGCATTTGAAGAGTGGAATGTTTTATTAGAGTGTCACATCTTAGATTTAAAAAATAAATTAAAAGACTCTAGTAAAGTCAAATTCGATTTGGAGTGTCGTTCGGAGAAATTAGATAAAATATTAGGAACTGTCCAAATTAAAAATGACACTTATGGTTTAGGCTTCGATACTTGTAATGAATCAACTCATAAAGCCAAAACCAACGTTTTTGTATAATCCTCTAGGAATATTGTTATAGATCATTCCTCAGGTAAGTCTTTTCGACGAGTCTTTAGGTGCTCACATTGTGGTCGAAAAGGTCATCTTAGAAAATTTTGTTTTGATCTTAAACAAGGTCCTAGAAAATACCAATGTAAGGCAACCGAGGTAGCCAAGATTCTTACACCCCGTGCTTGTCATTCTTCATTAGTTTGGTTTAGAAGACCCGACTTGGTAGCTTTACAAGATAGGATTTTTTATTCTCATTTACTTTCACATGCTTCCTCCCTTGAAAAATCTAAAGGTTGAAAGTGTTAGTTTTATTTGCATACTTTAGCTTTTGTACATCATGCTAAATTATCATGCTATTTGTATGATTCTTAATCATTGTTCTAGTTTATACTTCATGCTACATCACATGCTAGAATTATGATTGTTTTTTATCTTTGGTATTATAGTTCTTTCATTTTGGTTTGCATTAAATTAAAAATACAAAAAGATTTTTGGTTATCATTTGTGTTTCATTCTTTCGTAATTTAGGCTTAATGAAAAATTCAAATGATTTTTGTTTGTCTTTTGGAGTAAATATTTTTGTTTGTTTGGATTAAGAATTTCAAAAAATTGAAAAGATTTTTTTGTGTATTTTAGTTTGACACACTTTATGTGGAATATAATTGTGTTTGAATCTCTTCTTTTTCGCTCCCATGTGGCTAGAACTTTTGGTTTAGATTGTCAATCCTTAAAATGTTCTTTACCATGCTTACATGGAGTAGTTGGATTTTTTGTTGATATAATGGATTCTATTTTTATTTGCCTCAATTCACACTTGCACAAGCTCACTTGAAACTATAACTTCATATGTATATTTGAGCTTTGTGAGGTGTTCTCCTACCAATCTTGTCATCTACATGTTATGTGACCTAGGAGGACTAGTGCATGTTAAAATCCGTTGCACGTGATATTTGTGTGAGATATAAAAATGATGTATATAAATGTGCACGGGGAAGAGCTCCGAAAGGAACAATCATCCTTTGCGAGTAAGCCACCGCTTGCTTGGACCTAAAAGAAATACGTGGTCCAAAGGCCTAAAAGAATAATGGCATTAAAAGAAAGTATTTTCCAAGGCTTAATTTGTTTAGTTGATTTATTCATTCAAAAGATTAAAATAATATGCTTATATTGAGGGAGTTTGGTGGTTTGCACAATGTCCATTTATCCTAGCTGTAGTTTCAATGACACGACTCTATTGATTTGTAGAATCATCATAATTTTAGGCTTGTATGCACTGTGTATGTTTATTCATTGAGTTCAATTTATATTGTCACATGAGGTTATATTCAAATGTGATAACATTTGCAATCAAATGAGAACTCCATGAACATGTTTGAAGTGATTGGGTCTAAATTTAATTGTTGCTAGTTCACACCCCTACACTTCCATTTCCATATGACACATTTTTTCCATACGAGTGTGAAAAGCTTATTGTATTTTGTGTCTTATGTGGTGTGTATACCTATATATATGTGCATGTGCGTTAGAGATATTCATTATGTCTACATATATATGGTATTTTTTCTTTTTCGCTTTCTAGTCCATCTATGCTTCTAATTCATAATTGGTATCTATCGTGTTGCATACTGTTATTGATATCACATGCTTAGTATCTTCTATATCACTTTGGTATAATTTTTTTTTGCATATTAATTGGTATCCGTTATTATTTGTATGGATTAGTTATAATTTTGTTGCCCATATACTTTCATGTTCTTATCACTCTAAGCTTCATCATGTTTAAAATTAATTTTATCCTTTGTCCATTCCTGAACAAAAAGAGGGAGAATGATAGGGGAGATATGGTATCTAATCCTATTGTAATTTCATTTTAGTTTTAGTTTGTGAGATTTATCTTAGGGGGAGATGCCTTTCTCAGTAGGTCATTTATTTGATAAAGGGGAGAATTAATTTAGGGGGAGTATTTATTTTAAGTGGATTTAATATTCTTGATATCCCCTATGCGTTTGATAGTTTGCTTAAGTGTGCAGGAATTCTTCTAAAATGGCAACTTTCATCAGTAAAGATATTGATCCTTGGGTTTTTGAGTCAAGCTATGTATTTTTTATTTTGTGTGGGATACTTTTTTTAAGTCTAGTAGAGCTTGACGACCCTTTAGGATTGTCGTTTGGTTTTTGTCCCGGAATAGCCAAATGGGGAGATTTGTAAGGACACAAGTCTTCGATTGAGTCTTAATGTAGTGTTGGTTCAATTACGAATAAAAACATTTGAGTCATATGATAGTGTTCAAGTGTATCCATCTAAGCCTATGACGTGTTAGTTGAAGACGTAGCGGCCAAGAGTATCAAGCTTCATCATATGCCGGGTTTAGTGTGCCTCGTTTCTACGTCAACAACATTGGTTCCAATGCTCCTAAGGTATGAATGAATTATATATATATATATATAGGAGCTTTGGAAATTTATTGGGTGTATTTTATAAAGTTTTTATAAAATCGTTTTAACGACTTTGTTTTACTCAGAAAATATTTTTTAAAATTTTTCATAAAAAGTTTAGGACTTAAAATGAATAGGGAATTTTCTGACATGTCGTCCGAACGATTTGGAATGTCATTCAAACGAGATTCTTATGTCGTTCGAACGAACTGGCATCTCGTTCGAACGAGATTTCTAGGTCGTTCGAACGACACTTCTGACGAGTTTCCTTTTTTCGTATTGGAACATTGTTAGTAAAGTCATTTTATTGAAAAAGTCATTCGAACGAATTTGGCGAGACCAGTTTTTTTGGCATTTTTGGCAGTTTTCACCATGCTCCCACTACCTTTTCCCCACTACTTTTTGACTGGGAACTAACCTTTTCCAAGTAACTTTTTCATATTCCTCCATCTCCTAGAGAGAGATTTTAGATGGTTTCAATCCCAATTGAAAAGGTTCGTGTTTTGAGTGTTTATTTTTTAAGAAAAATCCTATAACACTTTTGTTTACACCCATTTTTTTTAGTTTATCCAAGTTCCTTAATATATATATTCTTTTCTTGGAGTGTTTGGCACCGGGTTTATCTCTACACCTTAAAGAAGAGAAGTTTGGGTTTACTTCTACATCCCACAAAGAAGAAGTTCATTATTTTTGGCTACGCTATTCTCATAGGGTGAAAGGCACCGTGTGTGGTTGATGGGTTCCTAAAAGTCCGATTGGTGGATTCTGAGACCACGGTGGACCTCCGTGGTTATTCGCTAGGCAGAGGTGTGTACAAGAAGAAGTGTTGGGGTTTTGACGGAGTCAAGTCGAGTGTTTGTAAGTCTTTTTGTCTTGTACTTGTAAAATCGTACTTAGTGGATTTGAGGCTAGGGCCGTCCGAGGTTTTTCCCCGTTGTGGGTTTTTCCTCGTACATTGCGGCATAGTGGTTATTTGTTTATTTTATCTTTTGCAAAATTCATATTATATGCATGCTTAGGTAAAAAGATAAAATTGGTTTAAATCACTACTCATGCCTAAGTTGGTACTAAAATTAATTTGGGTAATGTTTAATTAATTTAGTTCAAGTCATTAATTTTATTATATAAAATTTGGTTTGGCCTAATTTGCGAAATTGAATTAATTATTTGTAAGGCAAATTTCTAGGACCCGGATTGAATTAAGTTGTTTAAGTGAAAATTAATTTGTTGTTTAATATAGTGTCACTTTGAGTTTGTTTAATTTTAATTTGAAAGAAATTAAAACTTGGTTTATGTAATTATTTCGTTGAGCCATCTTTATTCCGCATCTAAAAGGAAATTACCTTTTCGTAAAATTTAAAAAATTGGGGGTCTTTATTTTCAACATACTTTTGGTAAGGAAGTGAGAAATTGAGAGAAGAGTCTTAGCATTATTATTATTATGTTTATTTTTCACTTGTATTTGGTTTACCTAATTACAAACGAAATATCGGACTGGATCCGAGCTTGGGAAAATTGGGTTGGAAAAATATCATTTGACTTGTTGCCATGCTCATGGATAAGGTCTTGTTTTGAAAAAAAATGAAATCATGCAAAAATTTAGGTGGCATGCCGACCTGTCATTTCGGCAGAGTTTCGGGTAGTAACCAAAAAACCAAATATGATTACCCTAGGTTTGACGCCTATATGAGGGTATGCAATTGTTGGGTTACTAGAAGGGTTCCCCCCTTTGGCATGACTTCCACGACATGCGTCTTGCTTTTGAGGACAATCGGTACGTGTGGACAATCCATTTAATTTATGTAAGTGTACGTGAATTGCCTCACTATATAAATCGTGGGGGATAGTACACATGGGAGAGAATTTGATATACTCGACGTACGTGAATGAGTTCCCTCATATATACCTTTTGTCACGACTTCAGTCAAGCGGTACGATATGGGGGAACTGTTCGATTTGCGTCGAAGGTACTTGGGCAATGGAAGGTGAAAGTCATATTCTTTAGGCTAACTGTGACCTACCAGGACAGCGCCCAAAGTGAACCCCCAGTGTGGGAAAAAAATTTGGTCAATATAGCAATGCTCTTGGTGATGTAGTGTGCAAAATTCATGATTCTTGATTAGTATATTATGGTAAGTATATTTTCTTTGGCATGATGAGAACTATGCTAATAAGGAAGAATGTACATGTAAAAATTAAATCTAGTGTGGAGCATGAAGATTAAAATAAGCATGGATACGTGAGAGTACGTGATGTGTGAGTATCTATAAATGAGTGTGTGATAGTGAATAGATCAACTACCAGGGGTGTGAGATAAGTATAAATGAGCATGAATATATACAGGTGTGATAAGTTGAGGTGTGTGCTAGTGACATCTAAGAATTAATATTCTAAGTGGTGTGTGAATCATGTGAGTATAATTGAACCTATGTACAAGTGTAGGTAGTGTGAGGTGTACATGGAGATTATTTACAAGCGTGTGAAGTGAAAAGTGAGTGAGAGGTAATATAAACAATAGGTATATATATAAATAAACACACACACACACACACACACACACACATATATATATATATATATATATATATATATATATATATATATATATATATAATAGAGGAGAAAAATGGAACAACCATGTAGGTGCATACGCACACAAGTAGAAGATGATAACACTCATGCGAACAAAGTCTATCCCTCTTAAGTAATTCTCCAGTGGAGTCGCCACTGTGTTCATCCTGAGATTTTTCCACTCCCTAGGCGCTTTCCAGGGGAAAAGAGGGAGGATAAAGGTCTCGTGCCACTCCCTACATCTGGGGGTGCTTCGACCGTCGTCGATTTTGGGGTGATGTAAAGAGATAGAGTAGCCAACCTATTTTGCAAAAACAGGCAAAAGAACATTTCACCGCCTCGAGAGCACAACATCAAAGACAAACTGATGCTTACAAAACCAATAGTTCAGAGGTTCGGGGACTAAGTTATGGAATGGGAAGGTATTAGGCACACATCCCGCCCTTTCGTTCTCTCATGGGCTTATGTTACTATTGTCCTTAATTTATCCGTATATATAAGTAAATATCGAAATCGATCAACTCGCATCATGAGAAAGATGGAGTGAGGTCATCCATAAGAATGTTTTCAAAATAAAAAATAAAAAATATATTATGCGCACTAATCGAGATATTGGTTGTTATGGTGAAACGATAAGATGTGTTAGATAAGACGCAAATATGAATCACAAGTATCATATATATATATGAATAAAATATGGATATAGCAGGAAATAGATGAAAATATGAAAATAGGATTCAAGTATCGAGTTTTAGCCCGAAACGCCTATGTATCCTATAAAGGCATCAAAGTCTATGTAGTTCGCATGCAGTACAAGGGTGGGGTTTATCCCATAATTTCAAACGGGAATTTATTATATGTGTGTATATGTAGAAAAGATATTTTCAGTTTTGAGAATATATGATGAAGAATCCCGTTGGAATTTATAGGTGTAACCCTTTTTTTTTTAATAGAAAATATACTATATGGAATATAACTAATAAGGGATTGGAGACTAATATGTGTGATCTAAAGTAAAAGGTAAATTAAGAATTTATATAACTAATGTAAGAATAAAAGGAATTTAAAGAGAGAGAGAAGGATGTTTGGACCTTCTTTGGAGAGTTGAAGCATGATCTTGATTGTTGATGAATTTCCTTGCAAGTTAGGATGAATGTGGGATGAGAGAGAAGGATATTTTTTTCTAAATTGGGTATGAAAGTGATGTGAATGAAAGGTGGAGAAGAATTTTACATAGGGAAACTTTGCTGATTGCAGAAGAATGTTGCTGAGACCACTGAAATTGATGGTTATGAGGTGCCTTGGAAGGTGAGATCATGCTCTACTTATATAGGGTAATGTTACTGCTGATCGACATTGTACTTGTCCTACCTTTCGACTGGTAACCCTAGACACACTGCCGATAGGCAGGGAAATGGATCTGCTAATCGACAATCTAGTGCAGATTTTTCAAAAAAATGATCAAAAATCGCAATCCGTAAGTCCAAATTGTGCATAGAGCATACGATTATAAAGGTAATTCAGATATATTTTAGAATTATTTGGTCCACCCCTAGGTCTAAGAGTTGACTTTGGGTCAAACGGGGCTTGAAAGCACCCATTGATCCTTTGGACAGAAGATCGTCGAACGACGATGGATCGTTCATCTAAATCGTAAGTCCGATTGGCGCACGAGGTGTACTGTTGAAAAGGTTATTCGTGATAATTTGATGTTCTAAAGTGCTTTGCTCGGTTCAGAGAGTTGACTTTAGTCAAATGGGGCCCGAGAGCAGCCGATGACCCTTTGGAGTAAAACTGATCATTCGTCCGCACCATAAGGGTCATTCATGGACGGAGTAGACCATTAGAGAGGGTATTCAGTGCCCTTCGAGGATTTATTTAGTCTCGTTTAATCTAAAGATTTAACTTTGGTCAAATGGAGGTCGTGAGCGCCCGATTGCCTTTGAAGCAGTTTTTGGGATAAAATGGATTGTTCGTCCAAATCGTTATGCCATTTTGCGCATGGGGTTGACCGTTGGAAAGGGGTTTCAGTGCCCTTTAAACTTTCATTAATCTTTCACTCTGACGGTGAAGTTGATTGGGGTTAATCAACTTCACCCGGTGGCCTCCAGATGGATTTTTGATAGTAAAATAGTTTGTTCGTTTGAACTGTTATGTTAATTCGTGCACGGGTTAGACCGTTGGAAATGGGATCCATACACCCTCAAAGATTCATTGAGATTTTGCTCTAAAAATGGAGTTGACCAGAGTCAAAGGGTCCTAGGAGCACTCGATGGCCTCTAGATTGGTACTCGGAGTACGACCTAAGGTTTGTAGTGAATTGGGGGAGGTGTTAGGGACCTAAGGAAGGACTTGGGGTGACCTAGAATGTGGTGTCTACAGTAGGTATTATTGTTCCATCTAGTTCCTATAATTGATATGAACTAGTTCTTCCTTTCAAATAAATTTATAAAGTCCCTACTAATTTAGGTATAACTTTTTGTTAGAAGTCTTATTTCCGATTGGGAGCAACTTCCTGAGGACCAAATCATCAACCTGTAATTCTATGACCTTGGATTTTTTGTCATGATTCTTGAAGAGTTACTTATGGTAGGTCACTAGATGGATAAGAGCATGTTTTCTTCGTCCTTTGATCAAATCCAGTCCATAGGTGTCATTATGGCCTTCCTCACACATTTTGGACGGTAAGGCGATCTATAGAGGTATAAATTCTTCCAGTCCTTAAGGAGTTACATAAAGGGCTTTTGTTGTTGATTTTCTCAGACTGGTTATATAAGCCAAAAGGACGAAGGTTAGTTCATCTACCCACTTTCCTTTAGCATTATCTAATCCATGTTTGATATTGACGAGTAGAGTCTTATTAGTGATTTTTAGCTGCCCATTTATTTATTTGGGGGGGGGGGGGGGGGACCACCGAGGCATAATTATTATTAATTCGATATTCTAAGCAAAAATACCTGAATGTATCATTGTTAAATTGGGTCCTGTTATCACATACTATAGCTTTAGGGGCACCGAACATGGTGATTTTGTTTCTCTATACGAAATGTTTAATGTTGGCATCCCTGATACATGTAAATGGTTCAACTTCCACCCATTTGTTGATGTAATTGATTAAAGTGATAATGAACTTTCATTCACTCGAAGTTCTAGGAAGTGGATCGATAATATCCATTCCCCATTATGTGAAGGGTCAAGGAATTGTAAGCAGGTTAAGGTCGCCCAGCTATTGCCTAATCATTGGGGGGGAACCTCTGGAACTGAGTACACTTATGTTAGAATTGAATTGCGTCATTTTGCATAAAGGGCTACTAGTACCCTTGTGCAATCTCCCTATAGAACAAATATCATCCACATGCTTGACCGCCATAACTGCCTTTGTGAAATAATTTGATAATTACTTCCACTTGGACTCGGTGAACACATATTAGTAAGGGTGTATCACCCTGACCAGGATATGTGGGTAACCCATACTAAACTTGGTTCCGTCCGCGCATTAGGTGTGAAGTGCAATGAATAACCTATATAATGTTTCTACTGTAGTTTTATTTTTAATTAACGCTTCACTTGCTTAGCATGTGATTCCGATTTCAAGTCAAACTACGTGAGGACCCATGAGGAGCACCCCGGAGTTCAAGCATGCAGAGCTACTAACATTATATAAAAGAGAGTATTTACCTTCATAACGCTCTCAAAATATGAAACCGTATCGAACCTTCCATAACAAAACGAGGGAGTGAGCCAAATTCTCAGTGGCAAATATACAAAATGCATTATAGATACGAATGGCAAAAATAAGACTCTAACACGTTATACCTACGTGCACAAGTAACTAGCGTGTATATATATACATACATTCATATACATATACTTAAATGCATGAAATATTTTTACTCCCCAAAACCTTATTTATCCAGATTAATTCACCCTAATCTTGTAAAAGACTTCATTTTTTTTCCATTTTTGACATTTATCCCTTTATTTAACATACACGGTTAAACATTTGAAACACTCTACTTCGTTTGGCCGACACGATTTCCTTACCGGAATTATCCTTTTTATTTTACCAATTTCACATTATTATTTCCATTGAAAATCACCATTTTAATGCACACAAACACCGTGTTAGAAAATACCCATTTGGCCTTCGAAAAACCTTTCACAACACACCTTGTGTTAATTATGGGTTAAACCTCTCAGGTTGTTTGACCCCTCATTTACTCACTTGCTTTACCTTTTTTTTTCTTTTCCTTATTGACATTAATCAATTTCATATTTTCTTGTCCATTTTACCTTTACCAGAATATTTATTAATTCATTCAAATTAGGTTGTCTTAATACATTTTCACCACACAGACCAATTCTTGACGTGTTTCTTATTCCTTTATCTTTTTCTCAAAATCTTCCAAGAATCGCATACTTCAACTAGCTCTACACCACTGACGACGCCATCATATGCTCTAGCTAGTATTTTGGGTCTTTCACCCTAGGGCTCCGGACCGTCCTTAATTTTTTCGGTGTCATTCGAGTTCCTTTTTTAATGTGTTCTAATATTTTGTAAATGTCCACATTATTCCACTTTTCTTTTTACCCGACCAAAGACAAAACCCGAGGTTTCAACCCAAATTGTGTTACACATTTGAAAATCATCATTTCATGTCCTTTACACTTTAACTTTGATTTTATTCAAAAAAATCGTGTTCATTGGGACTATCATGTGAAACACCCTTTCCAACATTTTTATTTCATAAAAATGTTCCACTTTATGTAAAATTACTATTTTACCCTTTTCTTTCCAAACGCACCTTTTACTCCATTTCACAAATGTTAATTTTTGAAACACCATTAAGTTACCCCACACTAACTCCTTAAGTGTTTTTAATGCCTTTTTAACCTTTTGGAGTACTATTCTTCTCAATTAGAAACATCTTTCTTTCAACACTTTTTTTCTAAGAATAATAAACATATAAGACTACCCTATAAGAAAAATATATATGGTGAAATGGTGGTGGAATGGTGGAGAGAAGCCAAAAATGGTAGAAGACTACTCCACCATCTCTCTCACTCTTCCCTCTTCTTCTTTCTTTAAAGCCCCAAAATAAACCAAATAATCCCTTATAAAATCCCTCCTTAGCCTAAAATTCTCATTTTTCCCAATCTAGGCTCACCAGAGCTCGACAGATCATCAAGTCAAGGGTTCATAGTTTGATAGCGCACAAGGGAAGTCTGATACAAAAAAATTCAAAATACTTCGTTCGAATGACATTGAGCCTCGTTCAAATGATAAAGGCATCTCATTCGCTTCATGGCTTCTAATGACTTTGAAATGACCCTTAAAAGTGATACAGTGGGATCTTGTTCGAAGCTCAATTGATTCCCGTTTTAATGAGATCTAGATATCATTTGAATGACCCTACACTTGTCTAAAGGATCCTTTCTTTTCCCTTTTCTCCAAATTCTAATTTTTTACCCATAATTTTAACAATTATTGTCAAACCCCTCTTCATCACAATTTATACATAATTTAAATGAAATATTAGTGCGGGGTGTTACAAACTTCCCTCCTTAGGGAATTTCGTCCTCAAAATTCTTGATCTATCCATTCTTCAAATTCAAGGGGTTTACTAACTCTCATTCTAAGTTATGGAAACCCTCTAAGATAAAATAATCGAAGTCTTTAATAATGGAATCACATTACACGCCCTCATTAACAAGCGACAAGATCTAACGCACACCATCTCACAAATTATGACCGCTACTTAACAGACTTCGAGTCTCCCCTTGATTGATGATTATGTTCAAACAAGTCTTAGGACCACCATTGCAAGTACCCCATAGTACACTGATGTATCCACATGTAACCTTATACAATGACCAATACTCACAAGAAAAAGTGAATCACAATACAACCAATCATTATATTCATCGAAAACTATTTCCAATCTTAGGACTACATATCTCGCGTCTAGCGAATTTTTAGGTTATCCCGACTATATAACTTGCATGAACTTGCCATTAACCATGATATGCTAATTTCTCACTCTGAGTGACAATATACCTACCAAATTATTACCGTGCGTTCGTCTGACACCTTTCGTTGCGTCACTGTAATGACCCTAGTACTACACTAGGTGTCTCACCGTAGTGCACTCACTTGAGCCTCACACTACTCCACTCCCCATGGAAAATAAACACTGTGTGCTAAGTTTTCCTCAATTTCTAACACTATAAATATCCTCAAGCCATCATTCCTCTCCTAACAACCAGAGACACTGAAAGCCATTTTTGCCAGTAAAAAAGGTCGTTATTCCTAAGAAAGGCCAACACTATGAGCAAACCGTGTGGCCGAAAGCACAACTGCCCATACACAAAACTTTATGTAAAGAAGAATACCTCAGATGGGGCACACTCAGTTACCGAGTTGCATTGACCACACTCGGTCCATCGCACTTTACCAGGCCCAACTGCGTCGTATCATGACATGGTACCAATCTGACTTACCACATACATAAGAATACCGATCCCTGATTACCAAAAATAAAAGGGACACACATGAGTCAGAAGAAACAAGCAACCATTCTGAGAAAATCCTACCCGTACACATCAAACTATGATTTAGGAAAAGTAAACCTACGTTATGAGCCCAAAGTCTTATCACTCATCCCCAACGATCTCACCGGGCACTAATCCAGCCACATCCCCTGGCTTGGGTCACTAACCTAGACGAATCGAATCACAACTATTCATCCTCATAACACGAAAGAAACATATGAACTTGTTGTTCCTTTAGAAGTCAATCACCAGACTTCCATCCTCAAAATAACGTGTCAAACTTCCACTACTAGTCATTTTATAACACCCAGGCATTATGCCCCCTAACGATACAAGCTTTCGACTTTCCTTAGAGATCATTGACGCGACTAAGAATGTGTCTCAGAAGTGCGTACTCTATAGGCTCAAGTGCAAGCCTGTCGCAATAGTAATAAACCCGATAAGTCGGGATTGTATCCACAGGGAAATAGGACAATGGAATTGTAACGACGTTTGACAAATGAATGAATCCTAACACTGACTCTAAATAAAAAGGAAAAGATGATTGGTTTTAGGAACTGACTACAACTAAATGCAAATTTTGAAAATGTTTAACTAATGAACTTAAGTACGAATGAAATGTAACTATTCTAAATTACCTAAAATGCTAATGATGAATGATTTAAAAATTCGTACTATGTGATGAGAGAAACAGGACAGGAATACAATCCCCCAACCCTAGTGTATTGATGATATAAAACTAATCGTAAATTTAAATGATTAATTATACCCATAATTTAGTACTCCCAAGCATTACGTATATGAGTTTCAAGCCCGCACCATACTTAATCAGAGGACGAGTAAATCGGTACTGCAATAGTTGCACTCGAATTGTATTATAAAGCATCCCGGTTACCCTAAAGCAAACGAGATCCAAAGATCTATAATTGTCGCATTCCTATGCAATATGGTCGTAATAAAATCATTAAATTTAGAGGATTACTTTTATACACATGAAAATACCACATCGGGTTGGGTTCATGTATCTCGACGCTTAAAAATCTAGCCTACCATGTTGAAAGTAATGAAAACGATTTTTGAATTACAGGAAGTCATGATTAAACTAAGGAAAAATTAAAGAATGATGTAAATGGGAAATTAGACAGAGGAAAGTAATCACTAATCTTACCAAAGCACTCAAAGCATTAACTAAAATTACTTGTAATAACAGAAACCTGCACAATCTTCAATCTTGGAATTAGAATTATAATCTATCTTCAAACTAGGGTTTTACTGAATAGAATGGAAAATTAGATAAATTCTCTGTCCTTAAAATGATAATAACTCGGGTTTAAATACCCTACAAAACTCCAAGAGTTTTAGCTGAACTAGGACTCTCCATTAGAGGAAGAGTAAAAAATTAAAATTTGACAGTCGGACCGGTCCGGTCCTCCTTCGGTTCGGCCTGGCTTGAATTCGGATTGGTTCATTTATTTCTTGGACAGATCAATCCAGTACGGATCGATTCATTTATTTTCCTTCAGCTTCGATCCGTCTTCGGTCTGGGGTTCTCTGGAAATTGGCGTTTCGGATGGGTCGATCCAGATCGGCCCGAATTTCCTTTGACTTTTTCTTCAAGCTTTGACTGCTCATAACTTTCACACCGGGATTCCGATTGAGGTGCCGTTTCTTCCTATGTTCTCATGAACTTGATATTTCAACTTTTATTTAGACGCCTCATCTGAATTCTAGGGAAAAATTATGATTTTTCCCTTTTGACTTTCCTTATTTTCTTTCTCGATTCTTTCGGTTTCTTTCTTTCTTCATTGACATCAAATACCTGCAAACTTAGTACAAAATACCAGAAACTCAGTGTACTCGTTAGAATAAGTCAGTAGCAAGTTTATGAGATAAAATCAAATCGATTATGTTGTTCGAGGTGATAAAAATAACTAAATTAAAGGGATAAATTTGGAAGAATTTATGCTTAATCAAATCCCCCTAACTTAGAACTTTGTGCGTCCCGAGAAATGTAAAAGAATTCTAGAAAGGCTCAACTCTTGAAAATCATTTTATTGGGATAGAATACCTTTTTCGCGGGCAGGCGATTGCATTTAGCATATGCAACAAGCCATTAAACCCCTAGGTTACCCTAGTAGGACGAGTGATGTCTCGTGAGGGTTTGCAGAGAATATACCAACAAAATTGGACTCAAAGAATTTCAAAATACGCAAAAATAGTATAATTCAAACTATCCCAGAAATTAGTCATCATCAAGTCATGCTCAATAGTCTCAAATCATAGTGCGTGTGTGCGACGCCGAAAATTAACCGCTAATTTCCACCGATTGGTCATTACGTTACTTATTTGAAAATTCGTTTTGATTTCAAATTCTCACGGAATGCTCTCACAAACAAATCTCTCGGATTATGGCTATTCTCTTGGTATACGTGACATAAAGAATAAATATTTTGGAAACAAGTTCACGCACACAAGAAGAAAGATAAAAAATTTATAGTGATAGGATCTCATCAACGGAATACGGTTTTAAAAACGAGAACATTACCTCTTATTCATGCATTCAATCTCTTTTATTATCTTTTGGTGTCTTAGCTCTCCACTCGGTAACTAATTTCTCAATTTGGATTTGGTTAGGACTTTTACGAGTAAAAGGTGTACTCGGTAAAACTGGAATAGGTTAAGAATTTCGGAATTGGAAAATTTTGCTTATGATGTCCATTTGTGTTTTTTCGGGCTTTTGCTCATTTTCTTCTTCTTTTTCTATTTTTTCTATTTTTCACTTCTTTTCTTTTCTTGCTATTTTTGTTGAGCATATCTATTTTTTATTGCCCCGTTTTATGCTCTTTTCGAACTTTATTCGATAAATATTAAATTTTCACAATTCTTGGCTTTTTGGGTTTTTCGGGTTGTCGACCGAAAGAAAAATTATTCGGCTCAATTTGGTTTACAAAAGGGATAATTTTTCACAACTTTTTATGGCCAATATTTTTGGGTAACAAATGAGGGACTACTTTATTGTCCAAAATACTAATTGCATTACCATATGCGGCTCGAGATTAATTTAATTTAGAGATTTGTAGCGCGCTTTGTACGACAATATCACACACATTTATCAAGACCGATCAAAATGAAAGGATTGAGATTCTCGACGACTTTTTCGACGCTAAAAAGAACTTTGAGTTAACAATTAACTCAGATTGATTTATAATTTTCACAAAGATGAAAGGCTCGAATATTACTGGGTTTGTTAATCTCCACACTTATTCGTTAAGTCGTCAATTTTCGCACAATTTCTATCTTTGGTCAATTTGGGCTTTATGTATTGGTTTTTTACAATTTGAGACTTTAAACCGACTTTTAATGATATTTTTGAAAGTTTTGAATTCCAATTTTTATTTATTTTGAAGAAAAATATTTTTTTGATTTTTCAAAAATTTTTGATTTTTTTGAGATTTTTTGGCATTTTTGAAAATTTGTGAAGTTTTAGAAATACGCACTTGTGACCCCCCCCCCCCTAACTTAGACTTTTGCAATGTCCTCAAGCAAAAATGACTAAAATCTAAACAAGTCAAAATAAGAAGTGCGATAAATAAAACAAATAAATGGAAAAAATGCATATTTTTATAAAACAGGACTATGGTACAACAACAACAAAGAGCATACAACCATGTGATTACATCAAACAACTAAAACTGTCCCAAACCAAGAAAGCTTCACTAGGGCGGTGGGTGGGAAGAGTTGGGCGTGTCGGGGCCATAAGGGTCATAAAAGTAGGATGTCAATGGTTTGTTGGGATCCCCTTGGCGCTAGTATAAGTCCGCATGGAAACGAAATATCATGATTGTATTGCGGCGGTAGTCGGTCATAAAGTTGATGAATCGCGTCTCCAGGGCCGACATACGATTAGTGAGGTCGCTACCCGCCCATTCGAAATCTGGTTCGTCTTCTTTTTTGGCTGACTCTTCATCCACACCCACGTCTCCCATCTCCACATCAGCACGTGCTTTTTCTTCTTCCTCTTCCTCACTCGAGGCATCATCGTCCTCATCATCACTTCCACGCCTCGCTCGAAGGATGGCCAGCTGTTTGGCACTCCGAGTGCGGGTTCCCTATCCAAAGGGACCGAGGAGGCGAGTACGGTCAAACGGTGCCTCAATGCCAGCGTCCTTGAGAATGGAGGTAATCAGGCAGGCATATGGAAGTGGGGCTGCACCTTCTCATCCATAGCTGCAACAAGGATGTCAGCGTATAGGGTGCGAGCCAGGTTAATTGGGGTGTGGGGTTCCATGGCGCATCGCAGAATCATTAGACTTTTGCAAAATGTTAGCACACACAATTTGGAATGTGAGGCATACTTTCTCGTTAAGTCGGCCAACATCGACAGTCTCCATGCAATGTCGGGGGCAATTCGCTCCATAATCAGTTCTTTGGCGACCGGGGAGACATTCCTTGGGTATGTAAAGTATTGAACATCGGGAACGTAATATTCGCCCAACTTGGCAGTGAGAAGGGCCAAAGAAAAGTGAATGATGTTACCGCCAACATAGTCTTGAGACTCGAATTGGCCCGTTCGAACAAGGGATCCATAAAAGTAGCGGACCTCGGCTGCCCAGACCGCGTAGTATGGTTCATTAAGGAAACGACACCAACCCTTAGGCATAAAAAGAGCGGTGACGGAATTGGGCAGCCCCGCCCATTGGACTGCGCTCTCCATGTGGAGTTTGCGATCCGGACCAAAGAACCGATTGCACCACCGCTCCTCTTGGCGAGAACTAAATTCACCATGGCCGGAGGGTAGGATTTCAGTGGAGTCGTATTTGACGGGGGGAGATCTTTGGGCCATGAGGATAAGGAGAGGTTGCTGGAAAAAAATAAGTAGGTAGAAGAGAGGAGGGATGTGGTTGGAGGTGTGGAGGAAAATAGGGGAATTGGGTGTGTATTTATAGGTGAGGGGTGGGTAGGGTTTTGTAATTGGAGGGAAAGGGTTTGGAGGGAAAGAGGGGATGTATTTGGGAGGGAAATTGAAGGGTTAGGTATGGTGGGACGAATTGGGAGGGAAGGGAAGGGATTGGGGAGAAGGGGGGTGAACCTAGGGAAAAGGGAAAGACTACAAAAAACGGACCGATCCGGCTGGTATAGGACAGGAACTATCAGATCCTTTTAATTTTTGAGCTTTTTAATTACTGGATCGATCCTTCTCCAAAAGAAACCAATAGATCCAGTCCAGACCGGTCCAACCCAAAAATAAAAGAACCGATCTGGTTCTTGCATTGAGCTGGATTTCTCCCCATAACTTAATTTCAATCGCGCTTCTCCGAAATTTTTTGACTCTCCGCACTGCTTCCTATCCATTTTGCTCAACATCCTCTGGATTCCTATGATCATCGCAACGTGACTCAATTTCCTGAAACATGTGAATGCTCTCACCTTATTGTACCCTAATCCTAGGGACTCTCATTACTCACACGACTCTCATCTACTATACACAAGAATTCACCCCATACGCATTGGGGGTGCGACGACCTCACTGTAGCAGCTCACTCTACCCCGTAAACATGGTCCGATAACCAAACAGTGTCGACTTCTTCCACAAACGCCTCTAGATATGGATTTTGGCATTGTCCATTTACTTTGAATGTATTTCCCCCTTTCAAATCATCTAACTGGACAGATCCGTAAGGGAAAACATTTTTCACAACCAACGGACAAGACGATCGTGACCGTAACTTGCCTAGAAAGAGATGAAGCCGAGAGTTATAGAGAAGCACTTTTTGTCTAGGAAGAAACTCTTTGCGGCGAATGATGTTATCGTGAGCGAGTTTCATCCTTTCTTTGAAAAATTTTGCGTTCTCGTACGCGTCATTGCGTATCTCTTCTAACTCATTTAATTGAAGCTTGCGAGCTTCACCGACCTTATCTATGGCAAAGTTCAACTCCTTAATTGCCCAATACGCCTTGTGCTCTAATTCCAGGGAAAGATGCCAAGGTTTTCCATACACAAAGATGAATGGGGACATGCCGAGCGGATTTTTGTATGCGGTACGATAGGCCCATAGCGAATCATTCAATCTAAGTGACTAATCTTTCCGGGTAGGATTGACAGTCTTTTCCAGAATATTCTTGATTTCCTGATTTGCTAGTTCGGCCTGCCCATTCATTTGTGGGTGATAAGTCGTTCCAACCTTGTAAATGACACCATACTTTCTCATGAGCTTCGCGAATGGCCTATTATAAAAGTGCGTGCCATTATCACTAATTATCGCTTTCGGAGCACCGAAGCGGGAAAGTAGGTGTTTCTGTAGGAACTTAATCACCACTTTATTTTCATTTGTCTTGGTATCTATAGCTTGCACCCATTTAGAAACGTAGTCTACCGCAAAAAGGATGTATAGGAAACCAAAGGATGGGGGGAAAGGGCCCATGAAGTCAATACCCCAACAGTCGAAGATCTCAATAATGAGTATGGGGGTAAGAGGCATCATGTCTCGTCGGGTAATAGCTCCCATCCTTTGGCACCTATTGCAAGATTTACAAGCATTGTTCACATCCCGGAATATTGTGGGCCAATAGGGGCCGCATTGCAGAATTTTAGCGATCGTCTTTTTCATCGAAAAGTGGCCTCCACAAGCTTCTGAATGACAAATTGGATGACTTTCGGGATCTCGTCATCTGGTACACAACGTCGGATGATTTGGTCGGTGCAATACTTAAACAGAAAAGGATCATCATAAAAAAACATGCGCGACCAAGTAGTAAACCTCTTCTTATCTTACGGTGTCCAATTGGGAGGGACGGCTCCCGTGACAAGATAGTTCACGATATTCGTAAACTAGGGCAAAGAAGAGGTAGCAAAGAGTTGCTCATCCAGAAAGTATTCGTCTATGGGTATTGGATCACTAGGCACGTCGGAAGAAAGCTGTGATAAGTGGTCAGTAATGAAATTTTCTACTCCTTTCTTATCTTTAATGGAGAGATTAAACTCTTGTAGGAGTAGGATCCACCTTATGAGGCACGATTTTGTGTCTTTCTTCGCAAGTAGGTATTTCAATGCCGTGTGGTCGGTGAAGCAAGTGATGGGAGAACCGATAAGGTAGGACCAAAATTTGTCAAGAGTGAAGACTACCACTAGCAACTCCTTCTCTGTAGTGGAGTAATTGAGTTGTGGTTCGATAAGAGACCGGCTAGTGTAGTAGATGACATGAGCCTTATTGTCTTTTCTTTGGCCCAAAATAGCCCCTATCGCATAATCACTAGCATCACACATAAGTTCGAATGGTAAGGACCAATCTGTAACTTGCATGATGGGAGCGGACACAAGCATGGTTTTCAATTTTTCAAAAGCGCTTTGGCATGCTTCCGTCCACTCAAATGGGGTGTTCTTCATGAGTAGGTTGCTTAAGGGCCTAGCGATGGCGCTGAAGTCCTTAATGAACCTTCGATAAAACCCCGCGTGGCCCAAGAAGGAGCGCACGTGTTTGAGCAATTTTGGTGGGGGTATATCATCTATGACATCTATCTTAGCTCTATCAACTTCTATCCCTTGGATGAAACTATGTAGCCAAGAACTATTCCCTCAGTGACCATAAAATGGCATTTCTCCCAATTTAGCACTAAGTTCTTTTTCACACACCGGGCAAGTACTTTTTCCAGTTTTTGAAGATAAAAATCGAAAGAGGTGCCAAAAATGCTAAAGTCGTCCATGAACACTTAAAGTCCTCTCTCGACCATGTCGCTAAATAGGCTCAACATGCACCTTTGAAAGGTCACAGGTGCATTACACAAGCTGAATGACATACGTTTGTAGGCAAACGTACCAAAAGGGCAAGTGAAGGTTGTTTTCTCTTGGTCAAGTACATCTACCTCAATTTGGTTATATCTGGAATAACCATCAAGGAAGCAATAGTAAGGGTGACCCGCTACTCTCTCAAGCATTTGATCAATAAATGGCAAGGGGAAATGGTCTTTCCTAGTTCCCGTATTGAGTTTTCAATAATCAATGCAAACGCGCCACCCAGTGGTAGTACGTTGGGGAACTAGCTCTCCTTTAGCATTTTCAATCACTGTCGTGCCCGAATTTTTTGAGACAACTTGAATAGGGCTCACCCATTTTCTATCCGAGATTGGGTAGATAATCCCGGCATCCAATAGCTTAATGATTTCGGTCCTCACCACTTCTTTCACATTAGGGTTTATCCTTCTTTTCATCTCTCGAGGGCTTGACGTCCTCTTCGAGATAGTGGATCTTATGGGTGCAAATCAAAGGACTTATCCCTTTTAAATCAGCAATACACCAACCAAAAGCACTTTGGTGCTTCCTCTTTATTTTAGCAATTTACCCTCCTTATCTTCATCTAGGATAGAGGAGACAACAACAGGAAATGTCTCATCCTCTACTAGGTATGCATATTTCATATGGGAGGGGAGTTTCTTCAATTCTAGGGTTGGAAATTTTTCGTTAGAGGGAACCATGTGTGTTTCCCTCGGCGGTAACTCCTCGAATCGAGAAACCCAATTCACATCTCTCGCGTCCTCGTCCGACTCTCTCTCATCAAGTAACTCTCTTAACTCCTCAACCTCCCTCTCGAATGTGGTTTACGTCCCCTCACTCTCATGCATCGACACTAAATAGGACCTTAGGGCATCTCCATAATAATTTTCCTCGAAATACTCCTCTATGATCTCCTCTATTAGGCTCACTGCGTGAAGATCATCTTCTTCCCCCGTCTGTTGGGAGATATGGAAGATGTTAGTCTCTAAAGTCGTGTTCCCAAAAGTGAGTTGCATTTCCCATTTCGAGTATTAATGATGCCATTAGCTATAGCTAAGAATGGGCGTCCAAGAATGATGGGAACATGGTTGCTTGAGGTGAAGGAGGGCTCTGTGTCCGAAATGACAAAGTCTATCGGGAAGTAGAAAGTGTTAACTTGGACGATCACGTCCTTAACTATGCCTCGTGTGATCTTCACGGTTCGATCGCTAACTGGAGAGTGACCTTTGTGGGTTTGAGGTCGCCCAAATCAAATTTCCTACAGATGGCTTAAGGGAGGATATTGACACTTGCTCCCAAATCAAGTAAGGCTTTCTCAATTTTGTTTTCTCCAATGATGCAGGAAATGGTGGGTGCACCGGGATCTTTAAACTTGGGTGGGAGATCATTGAGTAGGATGGAGCTCACGTTCTATGCTAGAAAGACATTTTTCTTTACCTTCATCCTCCTTTTTACCATCAACAAGTCTTTGATGACATTTTCATAAGCTGAAATTTGCTTAATAGCATCGAGGAAAGGTAAATTTATCTTCACTTGCTTTAGTACGTCTAGCACTTCATCACGGGGGTTTCCTTTATGGGAAAGAATCAACCTTTGAGGAAATGGTGCCGCGGTGGGTGGTTTCACTACTACCTCAGGCTCAGTAGTTTCCTCTTTATCACTCTCCTTCAAGGGGACATCTTCGTCCTCTTTCGTGCCGGGTGAAATCTCCTTGTATTTTGTTGCGTCGTGTGGGGGAGGTGATAAATCAACGACTCTCCCACTACGAAGAGTGTTCACAGCTTGACATTGCTCCTAATGTTCTGTCGAGGTGGAGCTAACACTAGTTTGACCTTGAGGCGGTCTTTGGCCCTGGGTAGAAAACTTTCCTTTCTCTTGGATACTCAATGATGATTGCAACTGTGAAATATTCACATTCATGTCGTTGATCATGCGCTCATGCCTAGCATTAGTTGCAGTCTGGGCATTGATAAAGTGGCTGATTGTATCCTCGAGATTTCTCCGTGGTGGAGGGATATATGCTCCTTGAGGTGGTGGTGCTTGCACATGTCCTTGCATGTGTGGATCTTGTTGAAAGTGTGGTGGTAGAGGAGGGGCAACATGTGAATTAGTATTCATCGCAGCATGTTGTTGCCCATAGCTAAAACCAGGGTGGTTTTTCCATGAAGGATTGTAAGAATTCCCGTATAGTGCTCTGAAATTACACTTGAATCCTCCTATACGACTTACTTGTTCTTTAAGCATCACTTTATAAGCGGGTATGGTCGGGCATTCCTCAGTTGAATGACCCGCCTCACAAATCGCACACCCTTTCTCGACGAGGTTTGGGATGGATCCAGTTGGTCCTTTTCCATATACCTCACGTAGGTCCCGCAGTCTTTCCTCAAGTGTATCGAGTCGACTGTCCATCATAGAATTCTTTTCTACATAAAATAGTCCAGACACCAATGGAGTGGTGGTAACTTGACAATTTTGATTTTGAGCATTAGGGTCAGATGTATCTCAGGATTGGGTAGTCTCGGCGACATACGTCAGGTGAAGCTCAGCATCGTGGGCGCCTAAGTCGACAAACGGACCACTACCCATAGTTTTAACAAGTTACTTGGAATTAATGTTCAGCCCATTATGGATAAAGGAAATGATTTGCATTTTTTTCAAAACCATGATGGGGACATGAAGCAATTAAATCATTGAATCTCTCATAGCATCGATCGAATGACTCATTTTTTAATTGTCGAAAAGTTTGAATTTGAGCCTTAATGGAATTCGTTCGATGTGGAGGAAAGAACTTCTTAAGAAATTTAGATTGTAGCTCATTTCATGATGAAATCGAATTTGGAGGTAAAGACCATAGCCACTTCTTAGCCTTATCCTTTAGCGAGAATGGGAAGAGTTTGAGGCAGAGCATATCTTTTCTGCAAGTTTGATCACTGAGAGTCTCGCACGCCTCCTCAAATTCCATGATGTGGGCATATGGCTTTTCAGAATCGATTCCATAGTAAGTGGGAAGTATCTGGATCATCCCATTCCTAAAGCGAAATTGCCCAGCATTGTATGGGAGTAAAATTCATCCTGGAGTGACAGTGCGCTCGGGATATAAGACATCTCTCAAAGGGTGATACGTGGCCTCTCCCTCATCGGCAGCTGCACTATCGTGTTTTGACATGTCTCTCTCTCTCAAAGATTCGGTATCCTCACTTGGTATACTCGGAGTGCGCTCTGAAGTGTGTCCTAAGAGGGAAAAAGGCATGTTATTTTGAGATTGAGTGTGACGGTGTGGGAGGTGGAACTCAGAATTGTGGAGCGTTAGGAGTGTGGGGGCTATCAGGGTCGTATTCAACTATTGGATTTTCGTGAATGTGGGTTGGAGTATTCTGGGGAGTTGGAGTGAGTTCAGAATTTTGCATTAATAGCTTATGACAGATGATGATGAATCTTTTTATGCTTTTTCAAATTTTTATATGTTTTTGGATTTTTGGAAATTTTGGTCAAAGTTTGAGATTGACTCGATCTAATCCTAAGTCTACCTAATTCCCCGACAACGGCACCAAAAACTTGACGCGACTAAGAATGTGTCTCAGAAATGCGTACTCTCTAGGCTCAAGTGCAAGCCTATCGCGTTAATAATAAATCCGGTAAGTCGGGATCGTATCCACAGGGAAATAGGACAATGGAATTGTAACGACGTTGGACAGATAAATGAATCATAACTCTGACTCTAAAGAAAAAGGAAAAGATGATTGGTTTTAGGAACTGACTACAACTAAATGCAAATTTTGAAAATGTTTAACTAATGAAATTAAGTACGAATAAAATGCAACTATTCTAAATTACCTAAAATGCTAATGATGAATGATTTAAAAATTCGAACTATGTGATGAGAAAAACAGGACAGGAATACAATCCCCCAACTCTAGTATATTGGTGATATAAAACTAATCGTAAATTTAAATGATTAATTAGACCCAGAATTTAATACTCCCAAGCATTACGTATATGAGGTTCAAGCCCGCACAATACTTAACCAGAGGACGAGTAAATCAGTATTGTAATAGTTGCACTCGAATTGTATTATAAAGCATCCCGATTACCCTAAAGCAAACGAGATCCAAAGATCTACAATTGTCGTGTTCCTACGCAATACGGTCGTAATCAAATCATTAAATTTAGAGGATTACTTTTATACACATGCAACTTCCACCTTGGTTTGGGTTCATGTATCCCGACCCTTAAAAGTCTAGCCTACCATGATGAAAGTAATGAAAATGATTTTTGAATTGCAGGAAGTCATGATTAAACTAAGGAAAAATTAAAGAATGATGTAAACGGGAAATTAGACAGAGGAAAGTAATCACCAATCTTACCAAAGCACTCAAAGCATTAACTAAAATTACTTGTAATCACAGAAACCTGCACAATCTTCAATCTTGGAATTAGAATTATAATCTATCTTCAAACTAGGGTTTTACTGAACATAATGGAAAATTAGATAAATTCTCCGTCCTTAAAATGATAATAACTTGGGTTTAAATACCCCACAAAACTCCAAGAGTTTTATCTGAACTAGGACTCTCCATTAGAGGAAGAGTAAAAAATTAAAATTCGACAGTCGGACCGGTCCGGTCCTCCTTCGGTTCGGTCTAGTAGGAATTCGGATCGGTTCATTTATTTCTTGGCCGGATCGATTCGGTACGGATCGGTTTGTTTATTTTCCTTCATCTTCGATCTGTCTTCGGTCCGGGGTTCTCTGGAAATTGGCATTTCGAATTGGTCCGAATTTCCTTTGACTTTTTCTTCAAGCTTTGACTGCTCATAACTTTCACACCGGGATTCCAATTGAGGTGCCGTTTCTTCCTATGTGCTCGTGAACTTGATATCTTCAACTTTTCTTTAGATGCCTCATCCCAATTCTCGGTAAAAATTATGATTTTGCCCTTTTGACTTTCCTTCTTTTCTTTCTCGATTTATCCAGTTTTTTTCTTTCTTCATTGACATCAAATACCTGTAAACTTAGTATGAAATACCAGAAACTCGGTGTACTCATTAGAATAAGTCAGTAGCAAGATTATGAGATAAAATCAAATCAATTACGTTGTTCGAGGTTCTAGAAGTAACTAAATTAAAGGGATAAATTTGGAAGAATTTATGCCTAATCAATTACACCACCTATCTGTGCTGATTCGGGAAATCACACTAGGCACGTACACTATATGACTCTTATAAACCTTGACCAGCAATCTGAGATCATCACCTGACACTCAACACAATGACAAATAGCAAAGTAATGCTTATTCACACTAAACTTAATTGGTCCAAATCCGATGCGATTTCATCATCCATACTTTTATCATTGTGGGTTCGCTCTACAAATTTTTAATACCCATATTATGATTAGTAGGTTTTCGTAAGGACACTAGTCCACAAGCTTCTATACATACCTCACCTTAACCATCAAACACCTCAAGTCATCACAACAGTTGATTTTTAACTCCAATGATGCCACACACAATTAGTTCCACGAACACTCCAGTATACCCTTAAACCACACTCACATTAGGATTACCTCACACCTCGCCATTACTTTGGTAGCTATAATGAGCCTTTACACCTATATACTAGTATTATCTTTCATCCCAACAGCTTTGACCATATGCCACGTACAAACCACAACTAACGCTACTAAGGATTATGGTAGGATGTAGGACGTCGCCTACAACCTATAAACCTCTAGGTTTGTATCATCGACATCACTAAAGATCCTATTCCTTGTCATCACATCACACCTCCTAAAAACCCAACATAGAAGACTATTTAGAGCTTATTCCTAGGTCTCCTCACCCATTATTGTTTCATACGTAACACACTTACAACTATTTGCCTGTAACTCTTGTCATATCGTGCATGGTATAACTTTCAACTAAGAATCAACAGGACACTTACTTGTAATGATAATATCTTACCGACTTAGACTGAATAAACATACCAAGTGTTAAATAACATGGTCCATAATGCCCATTAAATCATCAATGGTCTTACGACAAGATACTATCCCAAGGATCGAATTCGCCTAATCACAGCATTGGTACTAACCACCCGTGGAAAGTACCAAGTTAGAAAATTGAACGCATTCCTATCATAACCCAATACTATCTAGGTATGACTCACTAGTTACTTAATCTCCACAATTAACTTTACATGATTCATGTTTCTATTCGATGGCCGTTATTTACCATTCTTTACACATAAATTGGCTTCGCATATCACTACGGATAGATAAACATGCACCTTTTAGTAAAACTTGTGACATCGCCACTATTGGTTTGCACAGACACACGTAACTTACTAGCATATCTAAATAAAAATCACATAAGTGATTAGCAAAAAATAACTTGGTCGCTTTCCACTTGGCAAAGAATTCACCTGTCATTCCAACCTCTTAAACTTCGTCATCGAGGACATAAACTAATCGTAATTAAAACTATCGTGACCGGCCTAAACCAACATTGACGTCAAAAGATACAATACTGACCTCACCACATCACTTTCGAAAGGAACCTTTAGCCTAGAGCTCTGATACCATTTGTAATGCCCCAACCTGGATATGTGGGTTAGCCGTAGTCAACCTGGTTCGAATTGAGCATTAGGTGTGAAGTGTAATGAATAACTTATATAATCTTGCTACTCTAATTTTATTTTTAATTAATGTTTCACTTACTTAGCATGCGATTCTGATTTCAAATCAAACTACATGATGGACCCATGTGGGGAACCCCGAAGTCCAAGCATTCAGAGCTACTAACGTAATATAAAATATAGTACTTAACTGTATAACAATCTCAAAATACGAAACCGCACCCAACCTGCCGTAACAAATTGAGGGAGTGATTTGAATGCTTAGTGGGAAATATATAAAATTGAATGGCAGAAAGAAGATACTAACATGTTATACCAACATGTAAATGCAACTACCTTGAATATATATATATATATATATACATACGTGTATGCTTAATGCATGAGATAATTTCACTACCTAAAACCTTACTTATCCTGATTAATTCACCTTAATCTTGTAAAAGACTTTCTTTTTCCCATTTTCCCATTTATTCATTTATTTAACACAGACGGTTAAACATTTAAAACACTCTACTTGGTTTAGCCAAAAACCATTTCTTTACTGGAATTACCCTTTTTATTTGATTAGTATTTCCATTGAAAATCACCATTTCAATGCATGCAAACATCGTGTTAGAAAATACTCATTTAGCCTTTGCAAAACCTTAACACAGCTTGTGTTAATTATGGGTTAAACTTCTTAGGTTGCTTGGCCACCCATTTACTCACTTACTTTACCCTTTTTTCTTTACGTTATGGACATTAATTTCACATTTTCTTGTCCATTTTACCTTTACGCGAACATTTATTAATTCATTCAAGTTAAGGTGTCTTAACATTTTCACGACACAACCCATTTCTTAACATGTTCCTTATTCCTTTATCTTTTTCTCACAATCTTTCAATAACCGCCTACTTTAAGGGACTCCACATCACCCGCGATGCTACCATATGCGCTGGCTAATGTTTTGGGTCTTTCACCCCAGGGCTTCGGGACCTCCTTAATTTTCATAATGTCACCCGAGTTCCTTTTTTAATGTTTTCTAACGTTTATAAATGTCCAGATCATCCCACTTTTACTTTTAGCCGGCCGAAGCTAAAACCTGGGACTTCAACCCAACTTGTGTTACACTTTCAAGATCATCAATTTATATCCTTTACACTTTAACTTTGATTTTGTTCCAAAAAATCATGTTCATTAGGATTATCATCTGTAACACCCTTTCCAACATTTTTATTTCATAAAAATATTCCACTTTACATAAAATTACCATTTTATCCTTTTGTTTCCAAATGCACCTTTTACTCCACTTTACAAGTGTTAACTTTTCAAACACCATCAAGTTACTCACGGTAACTTCTTAAGTGTTTTTAACACCTTAACACCTTTTTAACCTTTTGGAGTACTATTCTTCTCAATTAGCAACATCTTTATTTCAACACCTTTATTTTCCAAGAATCATTAAATACATAAGATTAACTTTTAAGAAAACACCATTTTCTTTTCTTAACACATGTAGTCTTACAACCTTACATTTGTCATTTGTAATCCTTTGTCACACACTTTGAAGACTAAAATTTTGATTTTTTTTTTTGTTTCATGTTTAAAACCAAGAAACCTTCTTTGAACTTGTTTATTTGTCCAATATCAAATACTACAAGTTTATATGCATGAGAAGATGGATTTCAATCCTAAAATCCTATCAAATGAGTTAAACATACATTTTTTTCTAAAAATTCCTAATACTTGCGAAATTATGCCTTTCAAGATATAAAAACATTTTTAATTTCTTCAAACTCATCAAATGTCCATTTTCATGAAATCTCCATTTTTGCAAGAAACTTTGGAACTTTATTTCATAAACATTATAGCAAGATCAACATCATTTTTAATCATTTTATTTCATAAAATGTTTAACATCGAATTTATAGAAAACACACCATTTTCATAAAATACCAATTTTAATATTTCAAAACTTTAAAATATTTACTCATCCTTTATTTCCAACAAAACAACATTTTTACTAATATATGTATTCCATAAAAATATTTAATTTAATCTACTAGAAACCATCATTTATTCATGTGCATTATACTCGTGTAATCTAACAATACGACTACTACTAATGGAACTAGAGTCCTAAACACCAAGGATATATTTGTCCACCTTAACGACTTAAAATGGTGGTGGAGAAGTTGGTGTAGGAGGAGGAACCCCCACCTCCAAAGCTGGCCTTAAGGGGTTATCAATTGCATCCTCCATGTGTACTCCATTTAAGCTTCCAAACAAAACCCCAACAAAACCCTCTTCAACCTCCATAAAAGCTTTCATTTTCATATTCCCCAAACTCCCCTTACCTTACTCCAAAATTTATAGCTCCACTTCAGTCATGGTGGAAATGGGTGTTGTAGGCTTTAATATGGTGGAATATACTATAATAATGTGGCGATGGAATAGTGTAGAGAAGTCAATAATGGTGGAAGACTACTCTACCCACTCTCTCCATCTTCTATCTTCTTATCTCTTCAAATGCCCCGAAATGAACCAAATAATCCGTTATAAAAGTTCTTTTTAGCCTAAAATTCCTATTTTTCCCAATCTGGGCTCACCCGATCTTGACGACTCATCAAATCAAGGGTCCACAGTTTGCCAACACACAAGGGTAGTTCGATACACAAAATTTTAAAATACGTCATTTGAACTCAATCCATGGCTTCTAACGACCTTTAAACGACCCTTAAAAGTGATATAGTGTGATCTCGTTTAAAGCTCGTTCGATCCTCGCTTCTAACGAGATCTAGATATCGTTTTAACAACCCTATGATCATTCGAAGGATCCCTTCTTTTCCATTTTCTCCAAATTTTAATTTTTTACCCACAATTTTAACAATTATCTTCAAACCCCTCTTCAACACAATTTATATATAATTTAAATGAAATATTAGGGCGGGGTATTACAGAGGGGATTATTAACGATCATCAATAAAGTTTTCCTATGAGTTGTGTAAAAAACTATTTGATTAGATTTTAGCTTGTGGGCCTCCTTGTTGTCTTCGGGGAGTTATCAATATTTTAAGTAGGTGGTGATTGGATCCATCCAACTTGGATCTTAACCGAGATGCATGACAGTTGCCTATATATCGAGTTCATCAATACTATGATTGTAATTGTATTTGACCTCAATTATCCTCTTTAGATCGATGTCAATTGTTGAGTATAGTGTAGCAAAGGCATCAACATGACTATTGTATTTCCTTCATAATTATTCTATCAACACCTACCTGAAGGTATTGAGGATATTTTTGGTTTCATATAGGTATGAAAGAATTCTGTGATCTATAACTTCATATTTCACGCTTAATTGGTCAGCGTTCAAGTGAAAAATGTAGTTTACGGTTATGTCATTTTCTCCCACGATTATCTTTTTGAGGCCAATAATCATTGCCTCATAAATCTTCTTCGTCATTAGACATTTTGTAACTTGGGTGAATGTCTTGCTCGATGAGCTACCCTCTTAAAGTGATGGAAACGATTTCAATTCCAGTTAATTTTTCATTGGATGGACCATAAAAAATAACCTCCAATTCGAGGACTAATTGACATGTCCTAAATTGAATATCTCTAGGAGAGGGATAGTTGAATGACATCGTCTTCTAGGATTCCTAAGAATTCATTTATAAATATACCAAAGCCTTACCTTTATTGGAAGTTTGGGTCTAAAAAATGATGTCGAACTAAGCTAACTCTAATGATCGATTGGACATTCTGCTGGGAAGGTCAGACTTCATTTGAACTTCTTTGGGATGAAATGAAGTTAAGATGACTATGGTATCGGTATGAAAATAGTGTCTTAACCTCCTTGACAAAAAAAATAGTGTCAAAACCAACTTTATGATAGGAACGTATCTCTTTTCAATGTCAATGAAACCATGGTTCCAATTGGACCAACTGGTTACTTGGTGGAAAATAACCAAGTATACGTGGATCTTCTCACCATTTACTGAGGTTGACAACAAAGGGTGAGATCCCAAATATCATTTAATTTGATCTATTTGTTCATCATATTCCTTCGCCTAAATCTTTTTATTTTCCTTCTTTGGAGCCTGAAGAGTGTTCGATACTTGCCGGACGATCCATAAATAAATCGATTGATGGTTGCCAGCATCCTTATTAGAATTTGTACATCTATAACTATGGTCAGATTCTTTATTTCCATTGAATATTTGATTTGGTCGATATTGGTTATGATACCTCTTTTTGTTAAGACATTTTCTAAGAAATTTCTCAAGATGACCCAAAAGGCCCTTTTTAAGGCATTCAACTTCATTTTGCAGTTCCCTGGGATCTTATAGGTGTTTAAGAGATCTTTAATGTGATCGTCCTTTTGTTTACTCTTGATGAGCATGTCATTAATATAAATTTATCTTTAAACCAAATCTGATTTCTTAACCTCTTGGCTATGATACACTGGTATATATCCCAATAATTCATGACACCAAATGACATAACTCTATAGAAACAGAGTTCCAATGGGGTGATGAAGGATGTCTTCTCCTAGTCAGGTTAGAACAATGGTATTTATTGATAGCCTAAGTAGAAGTCCATGAAAACCATGTAAAGATATCATGCACCGAATCAACCAATTGATATGTTATAGAGATATGGAAGTTAGCTTTTAAGAAGGCCTTATTGAGGTTGCTAAAGTACAATTAAAATACCCATTTTCTCTTTTATTTTTTACGACAATCATTTTTTAAGATAGGAATTAAACTTTCTTGATTGAGTTGACATGAAGTAGATTCTCAAGTTCAACCTTAACTTCTTTAACCTTCTCAGGAGATGACTTCCCAGGGTTTTTATTAACTGGGCAACATGTCAGATATATGTGCAGTTGATAAAAATTTATCTATGATTCAAGGCCTGGAAGATCATATGGATACCATATAAAGATAACTAGCATTCAATATCTAGAAATAAATGAGTCTTTCTCCATTATTTTTTTGTAGCATCACACCCCTTCCCCGCTAGCATAATTATAAACACATCCATTTTTTCAACATTAAACTCATACAAACCAAGATAACCTTAAAGTTTAAGTGCGGAGTAATAAAGACTCAGTCGTTTTTAAGGGGACATGATTTAAACAAAATCCAAAAATACTAAGTTAATTTTACATTATTTAAAATTTGACAAAACCATGCGACTAATCAACCAACATCCTAGACTTAGAAATGGCTACTCAAAAACCTGAAAATGTAAACATATAAAAATTGAGTTTAAAAATTTAGTGAAGGCATTACATCTAAATATAGTAAAATACTTTAAAAAAACATCTCCATATAAGTGACAGATAAGGCCATAAATATATACGGAGTCTAATAAGCCTCACATCTCTTTCTTGGGCTAGGTGCCCAAATTGTGAAATGACTAAATTACCCTTGCGCATGCGGAATTGTATAAAACTTCACCGGAATGCGTCTGAACTTCATACTAAGCATCCAAATACCTATAAAAGATCAATTAACCCCTGCAAAATATATCTATACAAACCCGAGGTTGTTTGGTTAACAAGAATAAATATAGGGATTAAGATACCTGAGGGGGCTAATAACGTGTAGGTTAATGGGTGAAATACGCAATATTTGCGTCGTGTCATATACATCAGTTATTGGGGGGCCTAAAATGGACTAAATAAAATAAACCAATAATGAAAATCTAAACTTGTACAAATGATCTAAATAATTCTATAAATAACTTTAATTAAGAAAGAATTACGTTAGGAATTAATCTGGATTTATAGAATTTTATTCTTCTTCAAAAAGCTAACGTTCCAAAATCCCCTACTTTTCCCCTTTATTATAATATCAAGGCTTATATATGTTTCTTCCAGCATTTAACCATAAGACTACGCATTTATGCATCCTAACTTAGGCCATAATATATTTTTAGCCCATTTTCTTAACTTATGCATAATTACACATCACCCCTACACTTTATGTTACTATTAATAACATATCAAAATTAATTATTTCAACACATTTTAATATATCTCTCATATATATATATATATATATATATATATATATATATATATATATATATATATATATATATATAAGGAGTTAAAATTACATAATCAACTAAATAATAAGACATAAAACATAAAAGACTGTCAAGTACTAAACTCTCTAATTATGCGATAATTTATAAAAATTAACTGTCATGAATAATTAAATAGTTTAAAATGGCATGCTAATTTTGGAAGCCACAACTTCCCCCTTAGAAATATTCATCCCCGAAACTAGCCGTGCATGCTCACTTATTAAATAGATGAGGATATTGCTTCTTCATATTCTCTTCTCCTTACCAAGTAACTTCCTCAATCATTCCATAACAGTTTTAACAATACCGATACCTTTACTCCTCGACACTTGTACCTTGTGGTCTAAAATTTTCACCGGTTCTTTAACATATGAAAATTAATCTTTTAGTTCAATAGGTTGAGTTGTCAACGTGTGAGATGATCTGAAATGAAAATTTTGAGCATGGATATATGAAATACATCATGTGGTCTAGATAATTTTAGAGGTAACACTAATATCAAAGCTACTGTTCTAACTTTTTTTTTATCTCATAAGGTCCGATATATGTAGGACTTGATTTCCATTTCTTTATGAACCTCATAATCCCTCTCCAAGTTGAAACACGCAAGAATAAAAAAACTCCGACCTATAATTTAAAGGCATTCTTCCTCTTATCTGCATAAGTTTTCTTTCTGGTCTGGGTGATTTTAATAGATTCTTGAATTAATCTTATCTTTTTAGCAGTCATCTCCACTAATTCTAGACTCAATAACTTATTTTCTTCCATTCACTGCAACATAATGAAGTTTTGCACTTCTTACTATCCAATGCTTCATACGGAGCCATACAAATAGTGAATTGAAAATTGTTATTATAAGCATATTCTATCAACGACAAGTAATCATCCCAAATTCGTTTAAAGTCAAGTACACATAAAGATAACATACCTTCAAGTGTTTGGATAGTTCTTTCTGATTGCCCGTCTATTTATGAATGAAATAAAATGCTAAATTTTAAACTAGTTCCCATAGCATGTTGCAAGCTTGGACAAAATCTTGATGTGAATGTACTATCTCTATTAGATATAATAGACAGTAGTGCTCCATGTAATCACATAATCTCATCAACATATATACATGCATACCTATCAATTGTGTAAGTGGTTTTGTCTGGAAAAATATGTGTTGGCGTTGTTAATCTATAAACTACAGCCCACTTTATGTTACTATTAATAATATATCAAAATTAATTATTTCAATATTTTTTTCAATATACCTCCCACATATATTTAATTAAGGAACTAAAATCACATAATCAACTATAATAATAAGTTCCAAACATATAAAACAATCAACTACTAGACATCCTAATTATGAAATAATCCACTCAATTTAAATATTATGAATAATTAAATATTTTTAAAATCGCATGATATTTATGAAGTGTCACAAGTAGATTGTATTCGATTAGATTCATCATCTCTAACAATATTGAGTATAAAGGAACAACTCTAATTTCATCCATTACCCTATTGGTGGGAGTTATTTGTTATTCTCCACCCCTAACTGAGTTCTATTACATTTGCCTTGGTCTCCCTTTGAGTCATAGCCGTTTAAAATTTTTCTTGGATTAAATATGATTTGGTTTGAAAGCGATGACAAAACACCTATCTTAATTGCCCCTAATTATGATAGTTCTCTATTTGGTCATTATGGACACCCTAATTTTAATCGCGCTCGGCTTCTGCACCCACTAGCCACTCGGAACTACAAAGAATAAATTATTAAAAATGCCAACTTTTCTAATGCTAAAAACTTTAGTTATTACTTACACATACATGCACTCCCATAAAAATGCAAAACCATGTCTGACTAGTTGGCAAAGAAGCTTGTGTCAAAATTTTAACATGCAGTAAAAAGTTGACCGTACGATTAAACGTTAACTACGTGGTTAAATATCCATACCATCATTACGTAATTTCAAATTGAAGAGACGATCTTCTCACTTTTGAACACGTAGCTAAAAGTTAACCGTGCATCTGATTTTTTGCAGGACACATCAACCATAACTTTTATAGAATCCCCATGTGACTAAAATGTTTAGCTGATGAATAAATATCCTTTTAACATCGCGGTTAAAAGGAGGAATTGGGGTTTTATAAATAGTGGTACCACTTCATTGGAAAAAGCAACCAAAAATCCCATAATGATTTAGTTTTCTAAGTATTATCAAATCCCAAGTGAAGCATTTTGAGGAAAGTTCTAATTATCTAAAAAATAGTTGTTGATGTAAAAAACTGGACTTTATCTAATTTATAATCACAGATAAAATATGTAATTGCAAATGTATATGATAGAGAGTAATGGAGTTTTTAAAGCGGTTCGGCTATGTAAGAAAACCTGTGTCCACTAGTATTGTATTGATTTCAGAGGTTACAAAAAACTAGGTACTCTTGTAAATAAGAATAGCCTAGAATTTGTTCTACCTTGCCTTTGATGAAATGGATACAATGTATTTATAGTGATCCGGAGGTCAAGGGTTGGAATTTCAAGTGAAGAAATGCCTTTATATATTTAGGCATTTAGCCTTTATATATTTAGGCATTTACATCCGTACATAATGAATGTGATAGCTGATTGTGTTAACCACATGTGATAAGAATTTTGAGGAGGTGGCCTTTCATTGATATTAATGGTTGACATTATTTGTGTTAGTCTGCATTCTCTATGTTGGTTGACATTCTTGCCGAGTTACTATCTACTGATTAGGATTTTAGCAACGTAAGAGGATAAGTGTTCACTTCTGAGTGGTCCATGTAGACATATATTTTTTTGTATCAACAGAAGCCCCCAATGTTCTATGCTTGATGCTTGCGTGAAAGTATGGAGCATTCAATTATGGAAGTAGCTTGGAGTGTTCCATGATGCTTAGACAATATCTGACCTCCCACACTTTTGAAATTTTACTAATACTATTTAAAGATTGTAGTTTTGTAAATCACTTGTATTTTAGCAAACCGCCAAAGGGTAAATGGGTATTTTGCACCTTCTGTATTGCGAAGTTATTATAATGTCAATCATTGGTACGTTTATTCATTACTTTTGCCATTTTTGAGGTAAGATATAAAAGGAGGGAAGATTTTTCTAGATTTTACCTTACCTCAAATCTTTTAATTGTAGTAACTATTTTTGAGCTTTTTTGCTATCGTTTATCGTCATTTGTCTTTTTCTTTAATAGTTCTTGTTGAATCCTTAATCTTATGTAAGAATTCTTTCTTTCTCTCTATTTTTCTTCATTTCGTTTCCTTCTGAACAATGGTTCACATAGTTGATGTGGATTCTCTAGAGGAATTTAGGGTAGAAAATGAAATCCCATCTTGTGTTGATTTAAAAATACCCCATGATCCTATAGACGTATATTCTTTGGCTAAGGGTCATTGGATCCCAAGCTTATTTATAGTTGAGTGTGGTTTCACATTTCCACCAAACCCTTTTCTTCTTCATTGCTGCCAATATTTCGATATCATTTTAGCAAGAGTAGCCCCCAACACCTAGAGGGTTTTCAATGGGGTGAATAGATTAAATGAAATCTAAGGGAGCCATATTGGGATTCATAAAATTATGTTCTGCTATAATTGGGCTATTGCAGAAGAGAACACTTATTATTTGAAAACTAGACAAGCTAATGGGGCTTTAGTATTAAGTCTGTCTGGTTCCAATAAGTATTATAAGAGTCATGCTTTGATAGTTAAGAACTGTAAACATGCCCCACTTGAAAATAAAGTGGCCTACTATGGCCCCAAGTGCCCTCAGTCAGGGAATGGGATAGGTCGTTATTTTAATTGTTTCCTTTATTTACTAATTTCTTTTCTGATATGTGCTGACTATTATTATTTATTGTTCTGTTGCAGAACAATGTAAGAGAAAGTGCCCCAAATGGGGTGAATTCAATTTGGTAGAACTCAAATTCTTGTGGGATCTGAACCAAAGGACAAGAGAGGATCATCCCCGATTAGCTTCTGTGTTGCTAGAGTATAAAAATTCCATAACCTCTTTGGTATCTCGACCAAAAAGTTATGTACATTCGATCATAATTTATTTGGAGAAGAATCTAGTATCTACTTCCTCGGCCACTGAATCTGCTGGTGTTGGTGCTCAAGTTAGAACTTCTTCTTCACTTGATTATGATCTTCCTCTTTCCTTCAGCATGGGAAAGAGTAAAATTCCCAACCTTCTGGAGTATGAATCCACTGCTGGTGCCAAGAAACCAGTTGATACCAACTCCCAAAAGGAGAAGGCTAAAGTTGGTAAAAAGCCCCCAGTGTCTTCTCTCAAGAGACTAAGAAGAGGTCTTACCGATAAGTAGATTGAGAAGGTTGTTCATGCCAACCAACTGGGATTAGTTGATAATGTCCCATCTGCTGCTGGATCGTCTGTAGCCTTTAGTCCTAACTTGGCTCTAAAGTTAATCAACGAGGGTACCCTTTTAGACCATGGAGGTGTTGCTGGTTCAATGTCCCGATCAAAACTATCGAAGAGGGCTACCCAGAGCTTAACTTTAGTAAATTTTCATATATGAAGTTAGTTGGATACTGTTCATGTCTTCTTTGATTTCCATTAACTTATATTTTTCTTACAGTTCTTTATTGAGTACAACAAAATATTGGAGAAGGACGATCAGCTACGTTCTTTTTTAAAAGAAGTCGAGGAGGCCTTTGAAGGTCTTACGAAATTATTGGAGGAATCTAGGCAAGCTTTCGAGATAAAGAAAAAGGATTGGGAGGAGAAAATAGAATTTACCAAAGAAGAACAGAAAAAAGATAAGGAAACTCTGAGTAATTCTACTTTGACTTCTGCTCAAGCTGAGCGCAGGGCCAAGGCTGCTGAAGAGAAAGTGGCCAAACTGTCTTCTAACCTTAGTGTTGAGAAGTACAAGATAAAGAAAATAGGAGAAGAATACTTGAACAAGGGCTGGGATAAGGCAATCTCCACTACTTCTACCCATATATCATTCGCTAAGAAGAAATTCTTCAAGGAAGGTTGGTCAGCAACATTGAAGGAAGTTGGCACAGCTAAGGATTCAGAGCTATTTTTAAGGCATGATCCAGTCTCCCCTCCCAATCTTGATGATGAGATTGGTGATGATGAAAGCTCAGGGGAATGTTCTATGGCCATTGAGTCCATTGATCCTCCAATAGAGCGCTACAAAGCTCCTGTTGATTCAGCTGCCCCTCCTGCCGACCAGGGCACAAACCCTAAATCTAAGAAGGATAAGAAGAAAGTGTAGACTTATTCGACATTTGGTCTTTGCATTTTGCACCTTTTTTTTTCTTGTTCTGATTTAATTGTAACGTTGCTATTTATCAATGAAAGAAGTTCTTCTTCAATTACTTGCCACTATTGGAGATTTAGCTACTATTCTATATCCTTTTATTGTTGACCAAGTATTAATTTATCTTTATAGTTTATTTCCAAGATGGAATAAATTTCCTCCACTTACTCCGACCAACTCAAATTCTGCAATAATTTGTTCAAAGATGGACACTTGGATCTGTCAAATGAGGAATTAATAGACTTTCTCGGCACAAATGTTTTTTATCAAGAAAGGATGCATACACATATCTCAGATATCTTCTCGGTAGGGATATAGCCAACGATGTTACATATTATGAGATAATTGAAGACTTGCAGGCAGACCATAATGAAGCTAAAGCTCTACTGCATGCTGACTACGAAGCCAAGTATAAGGCATTGAGTGAAGGTTTTAAAGGAGAAACTAGAAAAATATAATTATTCATTTAGGAGAAACTAGAAAAGTGTAATTATTGTTAAAATCATGAACTTTATGAATCTAGAGAGATTGCCAAGCTTTTAGAGGATGAGAATAATAAACTTCGAAATGAGCTAAAAACTTTGAAAAAGTCTTCTAGTAGTGGTGCTGATGAAAGTGACACCTTCCAGAGAATCAGAATGCCTGGTTGATGGAAGAGCTTGAAATCGTAAAGAAATTTAAACATGTAACATAATTTAGACAATAAAGAACCAACCGAACAGTTACTGAGGAAGCTAGGACCAAGAAAACCTTGGCTGACCAGGCTGTCCAGCTGAAAGCAAAGACTCAGGCTATTGTAGACTTGTTTATAAAGATGGAAGCTAAGGATAAAGCTCTTGCCAACCAATCCACAAAGTTGAAGGTGAAGGATAGTGTTTTGAAGAAACTTCAATAGCAAGTTGAAAGGTTAACCTTTCAATTTCACAAATAACCCAGAGATGTGTGGATGGAAGGCTATAATGAAGCTTTAGGTCATGTAGATGATCACCTAGCTCGGTCCCATTGTGAAGGCTATAGTGGGGTTGGACTTATTATCTGACTTTGTTAAAGCATGATCTTAATATCCAACTGTGTTACTGGAATGATCCTGGTCTCTTAGACTGTGATAATCCCCCTTTCAAGTTGGACTCCTCATGGATCCCTATTGATACCATTACTCGATGCTTGATCACTAATTACTTGGGAGACTATGGTTTACATGATGTCCATAAGATTGTTCGTCCTCCTCACCTGATCAATGGGCCGAGCAGTAACAACATAAGGATGTCAATGGATTTTAACTTCATTAATTCTCCCTATACTTTGGATGATCCTCCTTCTAGAATGGAAAGAGTACAACCATCTCAATCGACCTCCAAAGCTGAAGGGAAACGTCCCGTTTAATAATTTTTATGTATTTATTCATTTGAATGTAATATAATTTTTATGAATGAAAATTCATATGTTTGTTAACTTATGATTATTTTAATCAGTTAGCTAACTTATGATTATATGCACTTAGATATATTAATCCAAATTTAGCATTAGTTATCAGTGGTGACCAAGTTTATGACGAATATATGTTTATACCCCAGTATCCTAGGAATATTTGTATGTGTTCCTGCATTTCACTTAGTCGGGTAAAACTTGTTTGTAACTTTTTTAGTTGTATACAAAGTTTTACACTTCTTGTTCTTGACTTGTTTATACGAAATCATACATGAAGTGAATTAACTTCTTGTTCGTGATTCATTTTTACGAAGACATATACATGAAGTAAATTATTTTTGCCGACTAAGTATTTTAAGATTGTGTTCTTTTAACTTAGTAGGATAAGACTTCTTGTTCGTGACTTGTTTATACCAAGCCATACATGAAGTAATACTTACTTCTTATTTGTGACTCATTTATATGAAGTCATACAGGAAGTTTGCATTTTAGAGAGAAAGATGTTATGTACTGTTGATCGGCAAGAGTCATTCTGACTTGTTGTGTTTTCTTTTTTGCTTATTTGTATGTGATGATATATCACCATATTGAGAAAAAAAAATCAATAATTGAAGGGACTGAAATTAATATTTTATTGCAACTTGTCTCATAAAATCAAAAGAAATATGAATCATTGATAATACTTTTGGAGATGCTCAGTATTCCAGGGATTTTTAAAATTTTTACCTTCCAAAGTCTCTATTTGATAGGTTCCTGGTCGGATGAAAACATAAATACGATATGGGCCATGCAAATTAGCCTCAAGCTTGTTGGTTTTATAGATTACCTTGTTAAGAACATAGTCACCTTCTTTAAGGTTGGTCGGCCTAACCCTTTTATTATAGAATCGAGCGACTCTTTATTGATAGGCAACATTTTTCATAGCAACATCTTCTCGAACTTCTTCCAACATGTCCAGATCTAGTCGCCGCATCAAGTCACTGGTCGGTGAATCAAAATTCAACACCCTGTAGGTTGGTAGACCTAGCTTGGCTGATACTATGGATTCAATCCCAAATGCAAGCACGTATGGTGTTTCTCCCGATGCTTTTTATGGCATGGTTTTATAATCCTAAAGCATAAAATATAACTAATTGATCCAGTTGCCCTTGGCAGCGTCAAACCTTTTATTCAACCTATTGTGCAAAATCCTATTTGTTACTTCTGTTTGACCATTACTTTGAGGATGGCCTTATGCAAAATGAAGTTTTTGGATCCTGGACTGAACACAATATGCCTCAAAGTCTTCATTATCAAATTGAATTCCATGATCTGTAATAAAGTCATATAGTAGCCCATATCTGCATATGATATTCTTCTAAATAAATTGGTACACCTTCTTATAAAGCATGTCTACCAATGGTTCTGTTTCCACCCATTTGGTGAAGTAATCAACAATAACGACCAAATATTTAAACCCGCCCTTAGTGATCGACAGTGGGATGACCAAGTAAATCCCCTAAATAGAAAATGGCCAAGGTGAAGTTATGGGTGTAAGAGCGACATTGGGTGTTTTACGAATTGCAGAGAACTTTCGGTATTTGTTACACTTTCTCGTAAAGGCTGTATAATCTTCCTTTATAGTTGGCTAGTAGTATCTCTGAGTGGTAATTCACAGGAGCAGAGACCGACCAGTTGAGTGAGCTCCATAAGAAACGTCGTGCACCTCTTTAATTAAATCTTTTACTTCCACTGGATGAACACAATGTAACAAGGAGATCATCAGTCCCCTTTAATATAACTCTTTTGTCAAACACATATCTTGTTGGTTTATATCAGATCTTCTTGGCCTCTTCGGGATCGGGTGGCAGGATGTCATCCTCAATATAAGATATAATTGGGTCCATCGATGAAGGTCCCAAATCTATAACAAAGAAATTAATCATCAAGTCATCGTTAATGCTCCGATTAGATAGGATCTCTATTGGGATGGTGCGCCTGAGTTCAATTCTGGTTACTAAAGCCAGCCTACCAAGTGCATCTGCTCAGGCGTTGGCTATTCTAGGGATCCTGTGCATTTACATGGCTAGAAACTTGGCAATGACTTCTATAGTTTTGGCGAAGTATCTGGTCACCAATTCTCCATTGACTCCATACAACTGAAGCACTTGGTTGACTACTAACTGTGAATCAATATGCGTCATTACATGCTCAACACGTAATGAATGGGTCAAATATAGTCCAACTATTAAGCTTTGTATTATGCCTCATTGTTTGAGACTTTGAATTGAAATCTAACTGAATATTCAATATCAATATCATCAGGAGTATTGAGTATGATACCTGCTCCACTTACAGTTGTACATGAAGAACCATCGACACATAGATTGAACAATAAGATATCATTATTGAAGGTTTCTTCAAACAGAACTCCATAATGGAATAAGTTCTTGCTTTCTTTTACATATTTTTAGGCCAGCTCCTGAGTTCTAGATGACTCAGGTTGATCGACATTGTTTTCAGCTTGCTTTTCAGATGAAATATCTTCTTTAGAAGTCTCCTTTGTAGGAAGGTTTTATTTTTCAGGAACTTATGGATAGGTGAATTCAGTAATAAAATACGCAAAGGCTTGGCCTTTTAATGAATACTTTGGTTCGTAGACAATGGCATATTCTCCTACCTCCACTTTCCAGTACATAAATCTTCCTCACTTCTTAGGTTTATGGAGTGCTTTTCGAAGAGGTAGATCTATATACACCAATATAGTATGTGCTTGTAAATATGGTTTCATATGCCTAGAAGTTTCAATAAGTGCTAAAGCCAACTTTTCCAAGCGTGGATACCTGATCTCGGCTCCCCTGAATGCTTTGCTAGTGTAATAAATTGGTTTTTGTATTCCATTATCCAGTATGATCAATGCCGAAGTCACTTTTGACTCAGAAACGGCTAAATATAAGTACAATTTCTCTCCCAAAACTGATCGTGAGAGTAATTGTGGTGATCCTAGGTACTTCTTTAACTATTAGAATGCTTCTTCACATTCTGAATTCCACCCAAAAGTTTTTCTCAACACCTTAAAAAATGGTAAGCACCTATCGGTTGCTTGGGAAACAAATCTATATAAAGATGTTACTCGGCGTGTGAGAATTTGAACATCTTTCTTACACGCTAGTGATTGCATTTTGATCAAGGGTTTTATCTTTGTTGGGTTAGATTCAATGCCCTGTTGATTAACCATAAAGCCAAAGCATATTCCTTCCGGGATCTCAACACAAACTTGGTCAGATTTAGCTTTATCTGATGCTTTTCCAATTAGTCAGATGTGTGCATGATCATTAATATGGTCTGAAGCTTTCTTAATCTTTGTTAACATATCATCCACATAAACCTCCATGCTCTTGCCCATCTGATCGTCAAAGACCTTTTTCACCATCCTTTGATATGTTTCTCCTGCATTTTTTAGACCAAAGGGCATTACATTGTAGTAATAAGTTCCTCGATTAGTGATAAGGGCTGTACTTTCCCTGTCTTCAGGTTTCATTTTTATCTGCTTGTATCCAAAGTAATCATCCATGAACCTTAAAATCTCATGTCCCGATGTAGCGTCCACTAATTAATCAATTCTAGGCAAGGGGAAATGGTCTTTTGTGCAAGCTTTATTTAAATTAGTGAAGTCTACACACACCCTCCATTTATCATTCTTCTTCTTGACCATTATAACGTTGGACAACCAGTCTGGATACTTCACATCTTCAATAAACATAGCCTTTTGAAGTTTCTCAAACTCTTTTTTGGATAACTTGATTTTTTTCAGGACTAAAAACCCTTCGTCTATGTTTGATCGGCGTGGCATCCTTATTGACATTGAGTTCATAACAGAGGAAATTAGGACCAATCCCAGGTATATCCTCATGGCTCCAAGAAAATACATTTCTCTGTTGCCTCAGGAACATAAGCAATTCTTGTTTAAGTATTGGCTCCAGTATTAAGTCGATCTGCATAGTCCTCTCTGGCTTATCGTCCTGTAGAATGATACTTTTAGTTGTTTCCACAATTTTCCCCTTGACTAATATTGTCTCATCTCATGGATATAAAGTTTCAACTTCAGATTTATTATTGGGCTTAGTAGTATCCACCCGATAGGTTGTAGTCTTCTTCTTCAATTCGATCAAATCTTCTTGCTCGGATGAGGAGTAGTAGAATTCTCTAGACACCTTTTGATATCCTTTTACGACACCTACACCAAAGTGAGTCAAAAACTTCAAGCATTAATGAACTATTGATGGTACAGCTTCAAATTTCTTCAATCCTACCCTACCTAGGATCACATTATAGCCAGATTGAACATATGTATCCGTTATAAAGAAGCGCATTTTCTTCATTCAACTTGTTGGCCATGTGCCGAACAACACTTCTAGCTTGATTTTCCCAAAAGGGTAAATTTTTTCACCCTAAAATCCTATTAGTGGACTGTAGTAGGGTTCTAGATAGCTTAGTTTCGAGTCCAAACTCTAAAAGGAAGATAAAATATAATATCTTCTGAGCTCCCATTATCCAACAAAATTCTAGTGACGATAACATCCAGAATCCTAAATTTGACAACCAATGGGTCATCATGGGGTTAAAGTATCCTATAGAGATCATTCTTTGAAAAGATGATCACCAACTTGTCTTTGTTGACCTTCAAAGGCCGGTCTTCTTCGTTCATATTGATTCTCTGGATATAAGAGCAAGCATAGGCTTCATTCAAATAAGCTTTTATTTCAGCACCGTGATGTCCTCCCCCTGCATTGCCACCTGTAAGGACATGGTGATCAAATGAGCCAAAACTAATCATATATACCTCATATTCTGGCTGCTTGGGCTTTTTCGATATATCGGGATCATCCTCATAATCATCTTCATGTTATCTCTTCTTGTCATCTCTGGGCTTGCATAGAGAACTTGATCTTCTTCTATCTTTTCTGCCTTCACGCCGATCAAAAAATTTATTGAGTTTTCCTCGGCAGATGAGATATTCTATCTCATTTTGCAAAGTAATACATTTATCTGCTGAATGGCCGTGATCGTTGTGTAATTCACAACATTTAGATCTGTCCCTCTTATTAGGGGGTGCTTTTAACCTTTCATCCCATAGCAGATCCTTATTATTTTTAATCTCCTAAAGGATATGGTGAACGCTAACACTCAATCGAGTGTAGGTTCTATATTTTTTGAGCTTATCCTCTTTTTTCAGCTTGGACTCCATCTTCTGATTCTGGTATTTCTTCTCAGTCTTTGTGCCTAGACTCGGCTTTACATCCATTACTTCCTCGGCATTCATTATTTTTCCTTCCCTGGTCATGAGCTCAATCATAGTTTCAGGAGGATCTTTGGCCAAAGAATAGTATATTTTCTCAGGTGATGGCTGTTTTTTCCTCATAATATATGACTTTCAGATTCTTATTATTAAAGAGAGTGATGTATTCCCTGGTCGTTTCCCGTACTTTCTGCCTTATGCTCAAGAGATGGGCTACTCTTTTCACTAGATTTTACCCAAAACATAAATTACTAATAAATAGCTCGGCAAGCCGATTGAAGTTTATAATTTATCCCGGGGCAAGTTATTATTCCATATCTGAGAAGAACCTATAATTATGCTTGAGAATTATCTACATCTCATCTCATCCGGGACCGAATAAATGTGAGAGACAACTTGATATTGTTCCATGTACAGGACTGGATCTGTTTTCCCATCATATTTGGGGGTGACCAAAGGAGCTTTAAACTTAGATGGTGTAGGAAAATCCATAATTGCTTAAATAAAAGGGTATCCTTTAACAAAACTTCAATGTAAAAGATTCTTTGCCTTTGCTATCTCTCCTAGCCGATCTTCCATTCGTTGAATTGATGCTTTTTATGAAGGATTGCCCACATAAAATTTATGCGAAATAGTTCGGCTGACCTGACTATGTGTATGCACTGAGATCTCTTCTTGAAAAGTCTTCTCGGTGCATACAGATCGTTGGATGCTTGCTCTTGATCTGGTCGTCGCTTCATGTTTATTGGCTAGATGTTGAGTGTCTCTGGAGACTACTCTAGGAGGGTTTCCATTTGCTTGGGGTCCTAATTGACCAAAAGTAAAAGCTCAGCTCAATATCTACAAGACACTTGGCCTTTCAGTAGAGAATTAGACTCATCATCTCTAACAACATTGAGTTTAAAGGAACAACTCTAATTTCATGCATTACTCTATCGGTGGGAGTTATTTTATTATCCTTAACCCTTAACTGAGTTCCATTTCATTTTTATTTGCCTTGGTCTCCCTTTAAGTCATCTACGTTTAGACTTTTCTTCGATTAGATCTTATTCAGTTTGAAAGCAATGATAAAACAACTAGATTTTGTATCTTGATTGCCCCTAATTATGATAGTTCTCTATTTGGTTTGCACCCCAATTTTAAAATCCCAACTTTGGTAATGCTAAAAACTTTAATTATTAGTTACACATACACGCACTCCCATTAAAATGCAAAACCATATCCACCTAGTTGGAAAATAAGCTTGTGTCAAAATATTAACTTGCAGTAAAAAGTTAATCACACGATTAAATGCTAACTATATGGTTACATATCCATACCACCATTGCCTAATTTCAAATTGAAGAGAAGATATTCTCACTTTTGAATGCATGGCTAAAAGTTAACCGTGCATCGGATTTTTTGGGACACATGATATGCCAAGTATCACCTCGTATAGGACCATGAGCCTCGACCTTAGCCGACCCTTACCAGTTGAACAGAAATGAGAAGTTACCACTTGACCTTAGTCAGATGACTTAGCTTTGACCCACGTCAGTCGCCTTGTATAGGGGAACTACATTATTCCTATGAGATTGAGTATCCTCGAACTCGGCTAGCCCCATGCCGATGGGTCTAGGATGAGACTAGCAAACAAGACAACTATCTTTCCACAAGGGTTAAAGTCCTATGGGTTCATTCTTGACTGTTAAAGTTCATCGAAGTCCTCGTCTTGACAGAGCGAGTACATTTGGTGAAGCGTGGAGATGTGCACGTGAACGTTCAGCATGTGATAAATGCACGTAAGGGAATATTTGGTCATCATGGCCTACATGTGACATGGCCAAATGTCCATGTTGGATTGGATAAGAGCAGTGTATTCATGCATATAACATGCTTGGGGGGGTACACTATACCCCCAAAGAACTATATATGCCTTTAATCTTATGCATTGTAAAAAGTCGATTAATTCAAACCCTAAGTAAAACACTGCTCATTTGTATACATAAAAGAGAGAGAGAGAGAGAGAGAGAGAGAGGCCATTAAATCCATATTTACTAGTGGATTTCACTCACACACGTATAATGGACGTAGGACCCAATCGAACCACTTAAATCCAGGTGTTCATCCCCTTCCCCTCATATCCTTCTTTATTGATTTGCTTTGTGATTATTGCCATTGTTGTACCTATTGAGCTTCACACATCTGTGACCTCTTGATACCATTTATGGTATTATTAGTCTGGAGTTGTCTATGGAAAATGAGTAGTATAATTTATTTCCTCCTTTAGATTGTCCTCATCGGAGTCTCTGGGGGTTAACCAATCATCCCCTCGTGTGGATCTGTTTCACTATTGAAAGAGCTCTTGTTGAGCTATAAGGCTTTAGCTCTTCAACTACAGCTCATCTATAAGGTTCAATATATGGAATCATAATTTCCACCACCAACGGGTGTTCCTAGTTCCAGTAACGCCCCTCCTTAGTCCTAAATGGCTGAAGTGGCAGCCGCATTAAAATCCTTGGAAGCAATCCAAAATGCGATACAAGAGCAGCTAGGTGCCTTCAACTAGAATGTAGTAATCAAGCCAGTGGGAGCCCCACTAAATATTATTACTCTGGCATCAGTGGAGCATCACCAGGGGGCTAGGGGTCCACTCCAGGCACCTCATAAATATCTACCTCCTTTTCAGTAGCGGAGGAACATTGCAGAGGCATTTATGCTTGGGGAGGCAAGGACAACCCTACTCGAAGGAGCGATATGATGATTATGAGGCTTAAGATGCTCAAATTGATTGTTGGGAGACATAAGAAGTATTTGGGAATACGGTATGCCCCATCTAAGGAAGCCAAGGTAGAGATAGGAGGTCGAGTCCAGACGCCCAACTAAGGGGCTCAGCTTTTGACTGATTAAGTAGAGGGTCGGCCTTTGAAAGGCTCAGCCCAGTTGGTGATTTTAGAGAAAGGCTGTCCAAGTCAAGGAGCAATGCTAGCTGAAGGAGGATGGGGGAAGATGGTCGACCACCGTACGACCGAGACGAGGGCCAGCGAGAGGTAAATGTCCAACATAGGTCAATAAAAGCAAGGGAGCCCTTTGTTCGACCAGCTGAGGTGGATGGGGATAGGCCCTAGAAAGACTCAATTCAAAGGCTATAAAACAAGATTAGAGACATCCTTAGGGGCCATGACCCCTTTCAGAGGGGATATTTAGAAGGTTCTCCTTTCGTGAAAAAAATAGTCAACTTCACAACCCCTGCCAAATTTAAGCCACCAGTGGTTACTCCAAAGTATGATGGGAGTACCAACCCTATGCACCATGTAGAGATGTACCAGTCGGCTGCAAATATCTACTTCATCTCAGATGAGATGAAATTCCATGCATTATCCAGAACTTTGGCTGGAGCTGCCCATATATGGTTCATCTCGCTTCCAAAGATCTTCATTGAAAATTTCAAGCAACTTGTAGAACGGTTCATCCACAACTTCTTCTTCGATGTAAGACCCCAGAAAAAGACTACTCACATGTTGTATGTTAAACAGGGGAATAATGAGAGTCTTAGGGAATACATTGGGAGGTTTAATAAGGAGAAGTTGGAAGTGGAAGATTATGGGGAAAGTATTACGATGACAACGCTAATATGACGTTTGTAGAAAGGTAAATTTCTTTGGAAACTTGCTGAAGACCTGCCAAAGTTCATGACCGAGATATTGGCGATGGATGGAAAGGTTATGAACGCTGAGGAAGCTATGGAAGCTAAGTATGAGGATGGGAAGGGGGCTATAAGTGGGAGCAAGTTTCAGTAGAAGAATAAAGATGAAAAGAAGAGATCAACTGACGATAAATTTATCGAGTATACTCCTCTCACAATCAGTTGCGAGCACATTCTGAATGAGATTAAGAATGACATGTCCCTAAGATTGTCTGAGAAGCTGAAAGCTTCCCCTCACAAAAGGAATAAAAGCTTATGGTGTGAATTTCACCAAGACCACAGTCACTTGACATGTAAGTGTTTTACCCTGAAAGATGAGATTAAGAAGATGCTTAAAATGGGGAAGCTAAGGAAGTATATGAGCAATGATGGCCCAAAGAGGCGACGAGATAACCCTAAAAGGAGAAGGGACGACAGGTGTAGGGAAGATAACCCAGGGAAGAAAGATGACGCCTCAGATGATGACCTGGACCTTGCACCTAAAGACGATGATCCAAAGGGACGAATCCACATGATCTCGTTTGAAGTTAAGATGATCTACAGAGGCCTGGCAGGGGGTCGTATAGAAGTGGATGATCATAAGGCGCATGTGGTTGAGGCTAAGGCCCTTCCCAAAGTTAAAGCCGTTAACTCAGCCTAAGTAAGCACAAAGTCAGAGAAGAGAACGAACGTAGATATGGAAACCTTAATTATGGTATTTTCAAGACTCGTCCTCAAGGGAATCCTACCTCCTCAGGATGACCCTTTGGTGGTCACGACTAGAGTGCATGGGTATGACGTACCAAATATTCTAGTCGATAGTGGAAGTTCGACTGACGTTATATTCTGGACTTGTTTCAAAGGATTGGGACTCATTAAGAAGAGGATCATCCCTCATCATCACCCTTTGATAGGATTCAGTGGTGAGAAGGTGCACCTATTAGGAATGTATGAAATGGTTGTTAGAATGGGAGATGTTTGGCCTAAGAGGCTTACAAAGAAAGTTAATTTCTTTATGATGGATGAGAGTGTATACTCGACCTATAACATTATCACGGGAAGAGTGGCCCTCAAGGAATTTAAGGTCGTACCATCTACTATACACTAAATGGTAAAATTCCCTACCTAATTCGGTGTAAGGGAAGTCCAAGGTGATTAAGTGTTGGCATGAGAATGCTACTTCAACTCAGTAGATAAGAGGGAAGCTCATAAGAAAGAAAATACAACCTACAGTATTGACACCCTGGATCCCAGGGATGAGACCAAACTGAAGAAAGGGGAGGCTGCGAAAGAGGTAGAATCCATCACCCTCAATGAGGATGAACCAAAAAAAAATGTCCAAGTCAAAAAAGTACTGAGAGGACATATCAAGGAAGAGCTGATCAAATTCTTGAGAGAGAGGCAGAGTATCTTTGCATGGAGTTATGAGGATACGTCAGGCATAGATACTAAACTCTCGTGCCATAAATTGAATGCGGTCGACGATACTAGGCTGATATGACCGAAAAGGAGGATCTATTCTAGGAAGAAGTATGATGTCATTCGAGACGAGGTAAAAAAGATGGAAAAGGCGGAATTCATAAGGAGGTGATGTATCCTGAGTGGCTGGCCAACACTATCATAGTTCCCAAAGCTAATAGGAAGTGTATAATGTGTGTAGACGTCACCGATCTGAACAAGGCTTGCCCTAAGGACAAATTTCCTTTGCCTAAGATCGACCAGATGGTTGATGAGATAGTAGGCCATGAGATGATGAGTTTTATGGATGCTTACTCAGGATACAACTAGATATCCATGCACACGGATGATGGGGATAAGACTGCCTTCATAATCGATAAGGGGACTTACTGCTACAAAACCATGCCTTCAATTTGAATAATGCCGGAGTTACCTATCAGAAGCTTGTCAACAAGATGTTTGAGGATCAATTGGGAAGACGATGGAAGTCTACGTTAATGATATGCTGACTAAGAGTCTCAAGGTTGACTCTCACGTGGTCGACCTTAAGCAAGCCATTGATACGATGGATAAGTACACGATAAAGCTCAACCCCACAAAGTGTGTATTCGGCGTGAGGGATGGTATGTTCTTGGGTTCATCATAAATTAGATGGGAATATAGGCCAACCTAGATAAAATCAAGGCCTTTGTAGAGATGAAGACCCCAGTTTCGATCAAGGATGTGCACAGGCTGACGGGGAGAGTGGCGGCACTTAAGAGGTTCGTATCCAGAGCCACCGACACGTGTTGCATTTTTTAAAGTTCTTAGAAAATATTTTGAGTGGAATGAGGAATGTAATAAGTCCTTACAAGAGTTAAAGTCTTACCTTAACTCCCCCTTAATATTATCACGACCAGTCCAAGGGAAAAAACTTTATTTATATCTATTAGTCTTAGAGTCGACTATAAACACTACCAGCATATGAGATGAGGATGGAGTACAGAAGACGGTATACTTCAACAGTAAGTCACTCTAGGGGACGAACATAGGTACCCTAGGATGGAAAATTGGCATATGCTCTAATTCATGCCTCAAGGAAGATGAATAACTACTTTCAAGCCCATACAATGGTCGTCCAAACGGACTCCCCACTCCGGCAGGTCATTCACAAGCCTAAGAAGTCAGGGAGACTAATGGCTTGGGCAATAGATCTTGGAGAGTTTGATATCATCTATCATCTTAGAGCATCCATTAAAGGGAAGGAACTAGCAGACTTTATGTCTGAGTTTACTTGGAACGAGGTCGACAGTGAAAAGTTTGAGACCACCGGCTGTGAATAAGGGAAAAGTTTAAGCTCTCTCCCAGACGAGGATGGGGAAGGTTCAACAAGAGGGAAGGTATCTCAGAATGAAGAGGAATGATATCTCTCTAAAAATGGGGCCTTGGTTGAATGTAATTTTTTTGAGAATGGAATAGTGTGGAGCCTCTTTATCGACATGTCCTCTTCCGACACCAAACGTGACAGACATCGAATATGCATTGAGGTTTAGTTTTAAGGCCTCTAATAATGAGTCCAAATATGAAGCCCTCATAGTAGGCCTCTCCCTATCCCAGGATCTGAATGTCAGACAACTCCTAGTTCATAGTGATTCAAGATTGGTGGTGAACCAGATCTTGGGGGCGTATGAGGCGAAAGACTATAGGATGGATAAATATTTGGAGAGAGTAAAATAAGTATTGAAGATCTTTAGAGAGGTGAAGCTGAAGAGGATACCTCGGCTGGACAATAGCCGAGCTGACGCATTTGCAAGACTGGCCTCAGCTACAAGAACGGAGATAAGAAAGACGGTGCCAATAAATATCCTACATCGGTCGAGTATTAAAGAAGAGGGCGATGCATCAGAGTTTTGTCTGAATTTAAACACATGGTCTTACTAGATGGATCCCATCATCATGTACATAAAGGATGGGGAGTCACCAGAATCCAAGAATGAGAAAAGTAATTCGAGATATAAAGATGATAAGTTTTCCATCATAGGAGACACTTTATACAAGAAAGGGTTTCTACTTCCTCTGATCAGGTGTGTCCATCCGTTTAAGGTACCATACATCCTAAAGGATGTTCATGAAAGTTCCTGCTCCAGTCATATTGGCGGAAGATCCTTCGCTAAGAGGATTATTACACAAGGGTATTGGTGGCCGACCTTGGCCAAGGATGCTGCAGCATATGTTAAGAAGTGTGATAGGTTCCAAAGGTTCTCTACCATGCCCCACCAACCACATCAACCTCTGACCTCAATCATATCTCCTTAGCCATTTGCAGTATGAGGAATTGATCTAGTAGGACCCTTACCTAGGGCTGGGAATAATTATCATTATCTGGTCTAAGGTAGCATACATCCTGAAGGATATTCACGAAGGTTCCTGCTCGAGTCATGTTGGCAAAAGATCCTTGACTAGGAGGATTATTACACAAGGGTATTGGTAACTGACCTTATCCAAGGATGATACATCATATATCAAGAAGTACGATAGGCGCCAAAGGTTCGCTACCATGCCCCAGCAGCCTCATCAGCCTCTGACCTCAATCACATCTCCTTGGCCATTTGCAATGGTGGAATTGATCTGGTAGGTCCCTTACACAGGGCTATAAATTATTATCATTATCTGATCATAGCGATAGATTACTTTTTGAAATGGGTGGAGGCTGAGCCGATGATTACAATCACGGAGCAGAAAACCTTACAGTTCATCTGGAAAAATATCATCTGTAAATATGGTCTACCCAACACCCTAATTTCTGATAATAGAACACAATTTAAGAATATCTTCCTGGAGAAATATTATGAAAGAGTCAGCATCAAACAATTCTTCTCCACTATCGATCGACCCCGAGCAAAATGGGTAGACGAAAGTGACAAACCGAATGATCCGTGGTGTAATTAAGAAGAAGCTAGAATATGCAAAGGGGAGATGGATTGAGTAAGTGTACGCTATCTTATAAGCCTACAGAATGATGGACATGACCCTACGAGGGAAACCCCATTTATGCTTGCTTATGATTATCCAATTTATATTATATTGCATCTTAATAATAAAGATTAACATTTTGACACCGGGCCATTAGGGTATTAGTAATTAATTGGATTTTGTATTCTAAGAATGAAACCATTAATGATTCATGTTTAATTTAATAATGGACTAATCGCCCGAGATTAGAAAAGGTGGGTGTCACAGATGGTTTCAGAGCATTAGGTTCTGGTGTACTTAGGATATGTGCGACTTATTGCGTTTCAGCATAGTGTGATTTGATATAGAGCCCTATTATAGGATTATTGTATTCATGTACGTACGCATGTTTACGTTCTCCTGTTACTAAGTATAGTTGATATTAATCATATATGAGTTCGATTGGGTATCGTACACCTGCTACTAATTGTAGTTGATATGAATCATATACGAGTTTGGTTAGGTTTCGTACACCGAGCAATACAGGGCGACCAGTAAGGGCCGTTAGAAGGATTACAGGAGGAAATGTTCAGCAGAAGCCATAAAGTATTCTGGGATTGGTGGCCGCGATGGGAGTCGCCATGATTATTATTTAGGTAGAGGACGATAGTATAATCATTAGGGCGCAGAAGTTTCCCCAAGCACCAGCGTAGAGAATTATGGTACAAATTTAGACTCACCCAGCGTACTCGATAAAGGGAGAAGTCGGAAGAGCTCTTTCGAAGAGACATCTACAAGGATTTTGGTAAGAGAGGAAGTGTTATGGGCCAACGTAAGGAGATAATCCAAAGTCAATTGCGTATGGTGGAGTGAAGTGACACTTAGGATTTAAATTTTGGTTTGAATTTTGCTCGTAGGAGCAGTGCTGACATGGTGGGAGATAGTCACCACATATAAGGAAGTTGATAAGAAATTAATCGAGAAATTTTGGGCATGGTTTAACCACAAGGTCTTTCAGCTGTTATTCAGACGGAAATGCGAAGGAAGTTTGTGGAGTTTTCGCATGAGGGATGAACAGTGGCTGATTGTGATGAAGAATTTATTTATGTAAGTGAACTTCATACCCGGGGAGGTAGGTAGTGGAGAGGAAGGTTCTTAAAGGTGATGATGGGCTCACGAGTAGGAGTCACCAGTATTTATGGGAAATTATTCTTAGACGACTTATGCACATGGCTTTAATGACGTACTTTTACAATGGTTATATTAAAGCTTCCATGAGAAGGGAGCCAAGAGAGTTGAAGAGCTAAGCTAGAAGGACAAGACTAGAGGTAATTGGTGATAGTGAGTCACCTTAGGGGACTAACGGACAAAGGACCCATTTAAAGGATCTAGATTAATGAAATTCTTACCAAGCGACGATGGATTCAGTCAGGGCCATTAGGGTCAGTGGTATGTTCCATAGGATAGTAGAACCAAAGGAACAACGAGGGTAGCAATAGGGGGTCAAGACTATCAGGTCCGAGAGAAGGACAACCCCGATATGGCTAGTGGGGCCAGAGACTAGGGTAATAACACAGAATGGAGTCCTACCTATGGAGAGTAGGACTACATGTATCGACCCAATCCGCAGTGAGTTAGGAGATATGAGCAGGATGCCAGGAGGGGAAATTGTTGTAAAAGATTTTTGATTGGGTTGGACGAGAGTGTTATGTCCAGGAAGTAATTGGACCACCAGTGCTATTGGAAATTAAAATTATTATTTTTATTCTAAGGTAAATGGGGCATGTTTGTGTGACACGAGCAAGTCACAGTATTTCGTTAAGCACTAGAGTCGTGCGTGATACGAGTTTAGTGAGTGTATTATTAGTATTACTATTGTGTGCATATATTTTACCATTTAGTAGGGGGTATCTTTTGTTCCATATGTAGGAAAGTGGGTATAGCCATTGAGAGGATATGTTTCAGTGGAATTACTCGTTTTGAGAGATGATATTCGAGTATGATGTTCTCTTGGGTATAGGTTGGTTAGCGATGATTTGAGCGATGGTGGGATGTTACAACAAGGCTATCGTGTTCGCTATTCTAGGGCAGGATATGTTGTTTAGCGATATGTCACCTGGAAGAGAGTGAGTTCACGTTTATATTAGATCATGGAGGAGACTTCAGAGGTTATAATCGTCTCATTATATTTTATCACAATGTGTAGGGACTGTACTTACATGATTCGGGGTATACTAGGTTTACTGTCGAGTAGAGAAATTTAGCTCGTTATCCACTTAGTGAGAGAAAAATAGTGATTGTGAGAGCGCCGTATTGTATAACTCCTTTAGTGATGTGGGAATGAACGATTAAACTGGTACGTCTGGGGATAAGATTTTTGGATATTTTTGTTATGTACATAGGACCTGTGGATCTCGATGTACAACAATGCTAGGTAGTAGTGTATTAGGAGGGTTGCTTGTTTGGTAAAACGTCCCACACATGAATCTCATCGAATGTTGAGAGTTGAGAGATGTGTTAGTCACTAGGGCGTGAGCTTATCACTTTAGTTATTACTCGTGTATGTGGATGAAAGCAAGATCTAAGATCTCTTCCATGATACAAGACCTGTAGAGTCAAGTAGTACTGTGTGGGAAGCACCAAAATTTTTTTTGCACCACTAGCTGATGGGTGGGGCAGTCTCGGATGGGAATTAAATCATTTTAGTAGGGTAACTGAGGTCATCCATACTGTATATCCATGCTGAAAATACAGGGTCAGACTTGATATAAGTATGTTACATGTGGAACATTAGGTATAATTGTGCAGTTGTGCACGGGATACAAGGTGTATAGGCGACCTGGTTCAGTTGACTTTCCGCATCATCTGTGATAATAAGGCTTAGAAAGATGTTGTAAATGTGTCTGTGGGAAGTCAGAAAAATAAGTGGAAATGTAGGAGAGGTTGAACTTCGTTCGAGGAAAGGAGATAGTCTTATTGAGTGCACGTCATAAGAAAACTCCCACAACTGAGGTGAGTTAAAAGGTGAGTCGAAATACATTGGGAACAAATGGAGTCTCACCTAGTCAAATGCGTAGAGTGGTTCGCGCATAGATAGGTTGCTAAAATTCTAATAGACGGAAAAGGACCTAGGAAGTGCGCATAGATAAGCTTTTGTATGATCCAAAAAAGGATGTTGGGTTTATCCTATTCCACGTATATCAATGACATCCTCACAAAATTTATCATGTAAGATTTGAAGAAATGTTTTCTTCCTTTCAAGAATAGAATCTGTTTATCTAAGGATCAGTATGTTAAGATACCTGATCAAATTGAGAGGATGAGGAATATACCTTATACTTCGGTGGTGGGAAGCCTCATGTATCCTATGTTGTGTATTAGACTGGACATATACTTTAACATTGGCATGATCAGTGGATTCCAGTCTAACCCAGATAAGGAGCACTGGACTGCAACAAAGCTGTAATACCTCTTATTTTCTATGGATTATTTAATTATGGAAATTAATTATCTGTGCACATTGTGACATGTGATGTCACTATTTATAATTTATATATCTTATATAATCCATGTTTTAATATTTATAAACTATTTCGTCTCGTACCGGATAATATATTAGTCTAAATGATATGTTATTTGGGATCGACATTTAGAACATCCTTTTTTGATTTAATAAAATAATGGGTTTTAAGTCCCAGGGCTTATTATACGGCTTAGGAATTGTGTTGGGCCATTTAAAGATATATTAGGGCTCATTGGTTGGGGATTAGATTAGGCTTAATCCTAATTTTGTCGATGATTGGTTATTAGGGTATTCAGACTTCATGTAAACTCATATTAGACAATTAAAGAAACCTTAGAGAGCTTTCACTACAAGAAAGTATAGATATGTTGCCATTTTATAACCAACAATTTTAATAAATGTTGGGAGATCCATATTTAATTAGAAAATAGGTGACATTTTATAATAAATGACGAAAAAGGAGTGACATTTAATTTAAATGTTGCCAAATACCGACATTTTAATTATAAATATCGGTTGTTTGGTGTCATTTAGCTAAACTTTTTTGGCATGATTTTGAAAATCTATTATTTCCCTCTCTTTTTTTCACCATGACCAACTGCGCTTATCTTCCATTTTTGTAGATCCATACCGATTTCGTTTATAACTCGATTTCTCTTCCATTTTGTAGCTCCAGATATATGCGCGTTATCTCCCTCTCTCTCTCTCTCTCTCAGATATTTTGAACTCTTTCTCAGATATTCTGGTCGGTTCCCATCATAGTACACATCATAATATATGCTGAAAATTGATTTTAATAAAATATCCAATTGAGATTTAATCCTACAATTGTCAAGGGCCTTTAAATCATATCTAAGTCAAGGGTTTAAAACAGAGGTAATTTTGTTATAATTTTGTTTGGACTTGATATTTTTTAGTGTTATTTCTTTAATTACTATTAACTTTTGTGATTGATCAATTTATTTTCCCAAATTATGAGGGTTTAGGAAAGGCAAGTATGTGTAATAAATCAAATGGATCTAATATATTTTGTTAACAGAAATTAAAACCCAACCACCTGGGAAAAAATTGAAGTTTTTGTTGAGGTGTATATTCTACTTTTTTTTTTTAATTTGTAAAATGGGAGTTTAGTTAAGTATATATTTATGTGATCTTGTTTGTTAGTCAGATTGTAGTTAGGTTAATTATCTTCTAAACTTTATTTTTGGATAACTTTTTTATATAATTACTCTGTAAGTCTGTTTAGGTTATGCTATTTTGCATATTTAGGTTGTGTTTTGAGCTAGTATTATGACTAGTATTGAAGTTGTTATTTGCTTGGATTGTTTTTTGTTGTATCATGCTATTTCTTTAATATATATATATATATATGTGTGTGTGTGTGTGTGTGTGTGTGTGTGTGTGTGTGTGTGTGTGTGAAGTTCATAAAAACTAATTCTATTGTTTTCTATTTAACATTTTTTCCTTATGCAGCATATATGATTTGTTTAAAACATATAACCCATTTACATGGAAAAGAATAGATACCTTATCAATAAGAGTTTGCATATAAAAGTTGAAATGAATCATTGTATATGAACTAATCGATGGCACTAAAAAGAAAAGATATAATACTACTTCAATCAACACTATTTGAATAAGATATATAATTAAACAAATGAAATGTTATCCATGGTTTAAAGTCCAGGCCGATATGGTGACGATATGGCAGAGTTGAATAGGTATCGGTACAAGCCAATCCAATTCTGAATTATGAGTTAGGTTTTATATTATTGGTGTTAACCGACCCATGTCGAGGATTTCTCAGTAGTATCGGTTCACATCGGTAATGTTACGGTAGAATCGACCCATATATGCGATATCACGGTAGAATTTGATTGTTACACATTTATTAAAGTTCACATAGTTATTGAGTTCGACTGTTAAAACTCGTAAAATATTAAAATTAAATGAAAACACAAATAGATGAAATATTGTTTGAAATTAATTTTGAATGTTGAAGAAATCAAGTCAATCATATTTGAAAGATGTCTACTTAAAAATTGAAGGCCTCACATCGGAACCGACACACCATTTTAACCTGTTGGGGGAAAGGGCAGTTTTGCTATTTTGTTTTGGGGATCAAGTGTGGTATTGTATTTTGTTATTATAATTATAATATAAAATTTGTTGTTGTTTTTGGGTGCCATAATTAAAACATGCATTGATATTTTGTGTGGTGTTGCAAAGATAGAATCAGGGTGCCTTTATAATACCCAATTAATAATCTTTAATTGGAATAATTTCAACACTTGAAAACTATTTAGCAAGATATTCATCTTGGAAAAGCACTAACATTTAAGACAACAGCACTTGGGCCAAGTAATATAATCATTTGTAAAACTCGTAGAAGTTAATGATGATGGGGGGGGGGGAGAATTGGCCCCAAATTAAGAGTCATCATTTGATTTATATAAATTAATGATGCACTCAATCAATGTCAATATCAACATTTGTTCACTCCAGCATAATTTGGTTAGTAGATAATGTTCAAAACAGGAAAATGGACTGTTTATTTTTGACACCCTAAAAAGAAATCGTGGACTCTTAATTCGAGACAGAGAGTATTAACATTTCATTGTTTTGCCTCATCTTGGTTTTATAGATTTTTGTAATAGGGTATGCTAAATTTCATTCTAAATTAATACAAATTAAATATATACAGAATCACCATACTGATTAGGCCTAAATTCTTCCAATTTATCCCCTTAATTTAGAGGTATTTATCACCTCGTAACATGTGAAATGCATTTATTTATCTCATATCATTACTACTGACGTTTCCTATATAGTACATCGAGTTTTGTGTATTCTTTGTGCTTTTTACAGGTATTTTATACAAGTGAAGAGAAGAGTAAACTCAAAACCAAGAAACCAAGGAAGGAAGGAAAGTCAGAGGGCAAAATAGTAACTTTACATCTAGAGTTCAGAAGAGTAACTAACATGAAAGTTGAAGATCTCGAGTCTACACACATGTAGGAAGAAACGACATCCAAATTCGAGTCCCAAATCAGAAGTTATGAAGCCTCAAAGATGATAAAATCACCACAAGAGCAGAAGATAAGGACCGTCGGACCGATCCGGTATGAAGCAAAAATGATCCAGTCGGGAGGAGGTTGAGTTTCTAAATAAAATGCACAACCGGAATGATTCGATTATTCCCAAAAATGATTTGGTTCATAAGCTTAAAAGTTCCTGCATATATTGAAGGGCTGGACCGATTCGATTTCAAGAAAAAACGAACCGATCTGGTATTCACCATATCGAACCGATTGACCAGATCAGATCGGTCTAGGTGGCGAATTTCTGTTTTATTTTTTCAAAATTAGAGTTGTACCTAGATTAAACTCTTGTAATTTCATAGAATATTTATTCCAACTGATTCCCAGACATTAAGGTTCTCTTTTTTTGATATTTTTAGAGAGCTTTTGCAACTAAGAACCCTAGGTTTTAAATTATGCAACAATTATTCAAGTTTCAAGCTTTAATTCCAGATTCCTTCATTGCAAATATTATTTAATTTTATCTTTTAGTTACTTTCATACTTTATCTTGATTAGTCATTAAATTGTAGGTTGCAATTCTTAATTCCAAATTTCATCTCAATTTTTCACATAGCTATGAATTTTTGTAAACTTGATTCTAAGATAGTATTTACTTTAATCATGTCCAACTAAGTTTTTAAGGGTTGGGGTGCATGAACCCAACCCGATGTAATTTACCTATGTAGAAAATAGGATTTTAATTGAAATTTGAATGAATCATGTTGTGTAGTACACATAACCATTTTAGACCTTTAAACCTCATTTGCCCTAGGTAACCGGGGTGTTTAAGGATGCAATGAGCGTGTTAGCTATTCGACACCGCTTTATTTTTACCTTGGATTACGTATGATGCGGGCTAGAACCCTCATATATGTAATGCTTAGGATTAATAAAGACTGGGTTTAATTAAGTCCCTAATTCAAAAGCTAGCATTCTACCCGATAAATGTACTAGGGTTCGGGGGATTGTATCCTAACCTATCTTTCCCTTATTCACATTTACTTCACTGCAGTAGTTTATTTCTGTGCATTTAGTTTAGTTTGTAGTTTAAATTTCCTTCACTTTTAGTTAATAGTCATTAAGTTCACAATTAATCATCTTTTTATTTTATTTTCGAGAATCAAGTTACGTTTAGTCTTTTATTCCTACGTTGTCATGAATTTTTGTCCTAGTTCCCTTTGGAGACGATCTTGACTTATCCTTGAGCCTATATAAGCACGCACTTTAAGACACATTTGTGGTCGCGTCACATACCTATTACCTTTTTTGTTTATATAGAATAATTTGGTGTCTAAATTCTACACGAACATGAGTTACTTTTATCTATGTATTCTATTTTTATTTTTTACAAAAATGGAATATGATTTCTTACAATTATTGATAATACACATCATTTCCAAATGAGAAAAATGTACACTGACGAAAATAAATGGTCATTGCAAAAAAAAGGGTCGATCAATATGCTTGGTGTTGTTATTCCTATTATGTGTGCATTGGGGTCAGTAAATTTCGTATTAGGTGGTTAGAGTTTAAAAGTGATAACAAAAATTAGCTGACTACTTTAACCATTAGTGGACCATTTTTTTCCAATTGAAAAGACCATTTTGTGTATAAATTTATCTAACTATGTGTGTGTGTGTGTGTGTATGTCTCTCTCTCTCTCTCTCTCTCTCTCTCTCTCTCTCTCTCTCTCTCTCTATATATATATATATATATATATATATATATATATATATATATATATATATATATATATATATATATCTTATACTTATAAGATATTAATATGTATATTTACTGTGCATATACGTTCAAGTGGTCGGGGGTTCAAGTCCCTTCCCCCTCCCCGGGACTTGAACCTTGAAAATAAGAATAAAAAAATAAAAAATATTTTAACAAATATTTTAACAAATCCCAATTCCATGGAAAACATATGAAGTCCGTGAACCCAAATCCTTGGACATGCAAAAAGTTAATAGACTAAATGTACCATACATGTTAAGAAGTCCATAGATGAACTGCATTGACTCAATAGGTCTATGGGCATACACTCACTCAGTCAGGCACCTATGACTTGGAATCTTACCTAGAGAATTTTATGAATTTCAAGTTAGAAAGGAGAAAAAAAAGAATATCTTAACTATCCAAGCTATTAATGTTTAGATTGCATAGCCTCAAGCCCTAGAGCACAATAGATCAACGACGCATGTCATTAAATATGTTGGGAATTAACGGCTCCCAACCACCATAATTAAAGCATTATTCTCACCTAAGTTGAGGAAAGCTGGTTCCAAAACTATAAATACCAACCACTTCAGTCATGGAAACCAATCTTGTACATGGTTTGTAATAACTACACACTTGTGTCCTCTTCGTCTCTCTCTTTCTTGTAATTCTTAGCCTATGGAAATTGATGTATATGTCCTCCAGGCAATTATAACTCAGCCTCCAAGGATTAGTAACTTGTCCTTTGACCCCTTATCATTATAAGAGAAAGGAACCATTTAGTTCACAGATGTTTTCCCAAATCCTTGAGTTAACCACATTTAACACGTGTCAAACTCATTTATAGTTTTTTTATTTCCTAAGTCCAACTCACACACACTTCATATTAGGTGAAGTCAAAGGTCGTCCAGATTTTTTCTTTATCAGGTGGTGCCGTTTGTGGAAAGACTAAGAAATTTCCTATATCTCCCTCTGACTAATGAGTTGGACTAGTCTAGTCCATGGATCCTTCAATAATAATAATATTGGAGAGAATGAAAAAAAATACTCAACAACCAATCACATTTCAAGCACTGTGAGAAGAGCTCTTGGATCACTTTGAGGCCCAAGGAGCCATCCACCCTAATGAAATCTAGCAAAGACGAGGGCAAACCCTCACAAGGCATCGCATACCCGCCCACCAAAGGCTCTCCTATGACTTTGGCCAGTTCAAGATCCCCAACCTTAAAATATATGATGGGACTAGAGAACCCATTGACCATGAAAAATAATATAATGTGGTGATGAGTCTCCAACACTCATCCTTTGCAATAAAAAATAAAGTTACTCAAGTACTACATAAAACGTTATACAGAAGATTCTCTAAAGGTTGACAGACTCAAAAACTAAAAATGTCATTTTGTATTAATATTGGTGACAAATCGTTTGAGTCATTGAGTCTTTTAATTCATATAGACTTGATTCATCATGAGTGAGGTGCGATAATTTGTCTTAGATTAGATTTAGATGAACCTTTGTTTACTTGAAGATATTTTATGTTGCTAATTGAAGACTTTTGTTACCGTACATTCACGCTAGAATGAAGTTTATATCCATTTATGTTGTGAATTGAACATGGATAAACACACACGTGCACTACGTTTACTAACAATGTGTGATAATTTTTAAAATGTTTGAACACGTGTTTGATTTGTTTTAAAATAGTCTAAGAGAACATTTAAATTGTTTTAAAAAAGGCTTGGGAGATAGTCCTGTGATTTGAACTTGTTAAGGCTTTTGAAAAATATTTTATGCCTTAACCATTTGCACAGATCTATATTGATCTCGTTCATACGATGACGTTCATGCGGCTATAAAGTGAGTCCGTGCACACAAACTTGTCCATGATTCCATTCCTCTAACAACTATTCGCACGAAAAATTTGACTCGTGTGCACGGTGGCCCCCGATTTTGAAAATGTCTATTTAAAGGTAAGTTTCCCCCCTGTTTTATATAATGTGAATTTTACTCAATTGAAATATCCCTCTAAGCGATTTTTCAAATATGAGAGGTCTTTTATTTCTTTTGAAACCAAATATCACTTGTTATTAAAATAAACTATTGAAAACTTTTATCTACATTCGATCTAAAAGTCTTTTTATAGAATTAGGAGTTTATTTAATCAAATCTTCGTACTAACCTTTGTCAATTCATTCTACATCTACTGGATTGCTTTGATCTACTAATACATGATCTAAAATTTGAGGAATTAAGAATTATTGAAGAATTTGGAGTGTGGCGTGGCTTCAAGGAAGAAAATGGTCTTCTTTGTTCATGGCTTGGAGCTCGTGATAGATTATCATTAATTACGGGAAAAAGTTGAAAGGTTCATAGGTAACTACACAATAAAGATTGTGTGAGATGAACCTTTTTGTCTTTTATAAAATTAATTTTCAAGTAGAAATGAGAATTGGAATGCATCAAGGTTTTTTAACCCTAGGTAGGGGTTTTTCCTCATAAACCTTTTCCTATGCTTTCTTGTGTATGTTTTATATCAATTTGTACACAATTGATCACAAACATCACATAGATCTAGTTTGCATCTTGTGAAATTGTCTAAAAGTTTATTAAGTGTGTTAAATATAGGTTTCACCACTAGATTCACTTAATCTCATGTTGTATGAGTTAATCAAGTCATTTGTATAGCTTTTTTACCAAATAAATCGTTATGAATTTAAAATTTGAAGCAATTTTGTGAAATCCAAAAAATTGACCTTATGATGCATTCAAACCTATTCAACTAACCAACTAACCCTCCTGGGTTTTATAGGTTTTTTCTTTAGTATTAACACATGAATTCCTTCAACAACCAACATAGTCAACCATCTTTATTGCGACCTTGTTTGCAAACCCTCCCACCTCCATAGATCAGGTGGAAGAATGTAGAAGATGCCTTGATAACTATAAATGCGTCTAAGGGTATTACCCATAGTCCAAGTGGCCAAACTTATGTGTACGGCCCACAGTCCAAGTGAAAAACCTGTGGCTAAGGCCCAAGGTCTAAGTAACCAAATCGAAGGCTACAACCTAAGGTATCAAAAGATTAATAGTAAGTGTTGCTCAAGGTAGTTAGCGATAAAAAAAAGGCTACAACCAAAGGTCTTCGGCGATTAAAACTGAGCTACCGCCCGAGGCCTCCAATGACCTAAACTAGGACACATTCCAAGGTTTCCAATGACCAAAATAAGTCTATGCCCCCATAGTCCCTGCAACTAAACTAAGGCTACCAACCATGGTATGAGTAACCAACCTCGGTCTATAATGCATGGTACAAGAGACTAACCAAAGGATATAGCCATCGATATAAGTGACCAACGTTATAATATAGCCCAAAGTCCAAGTGACCAAACTAAGCATACGAATCAATATTTCGAGCGACTAAAACCAAAATGTTGGTGCATGACAAAAAACAAAGCTATGGCCAAACCTCCTAACTCCACATGGAATCAAGTTTGACCTGAAAAAAATGTCGATGGACATAACAAAGAATTTCAAAAATGTCCATGGACTCAAGTTTGGTGACATTTTAAAGAAAAAAAAGTCCACGAACATAGTTTTTCTCACAAATGTCCACGGACATAAATTCTCAATAACTCCATGGACTTGTTGTTAGTCTAAAAAAATGTCCAGGGACATAAATTTTCAAGAAAAAAAAGTTACCACGCACTCAAGGTTAGTTGTATTACAAAAAATGTCCACTAGACATAAAATTAATTACAAAAAAAGGCCAATGCAAAATTAGCAATGGGTGTCGAATGTTATTGAGAGCCTGGGAATGTGTGTATGAATAAACATTTTATAAAGACCCATGGACCCTAATTGAAAATCATCTAAACACACTTGGTTACCTTCACAATGTGACTATTTTTACCAAATCTCCCAACCTCCCAAATCCAAATTGTCCTTGGAATATTTTTTATCCAACCCCATACTCCGAGTGGGCAAACCTCCTAACTCCAAATAGTCCTTAGACTAATTTTATTTATCAACCCCCATACTCCAAATGGGAAAAACTCCTAATTCCAATTAACCATTGGACTATTATTTATCAAACCCCCATAAATCAAATAGGAAAACCTCCTAACTCCAAATAGTCCTTGGATTATTTTTTTTACTAAAAACGTCCAGATTCCAAATGGACAAACCAACCAACTTAAAATAGTCATTGGAATATTTTTAAAAACACCCATACTACAAATGGACAAATCTCCCAACCACTAAACTTTAAATAATTGTTGGACTATTTTTTATCAAATGTCAAGAATCCAAATGGAAAAACCTCCCAACTCCAAATAATTTGTAGACTATTTGTTATCAAACCCCCAGACACCAAATGTACCAACCTCCCAACTTTAAATAGTTCTTCAACTATTTTATATCAAATACCCAAACTCCAAATAGACAAACCTCCCAAATCGAAATAGCCTATGGACTAATTTTCACTTATTTATAGATAAATTATCCTTATACTATTATTTTATACTCGGTCCTTATACAAAATGGCATTGGACAATTTTTTACTTGTCTATGGACAAATTGCAATTTAATTATCTTTTACTCGGCTATTAGACATATTGTCCTTGGAATATTTTTTACTTGTCCATAGACAAATTATCTTTGGAATATTGTTTACTTGTACATGGAAAATTTGCCTTGGGACTATTTTTTACCCAGTCCTTTGTACATAATATCCTTGAACTATTTTTTACTTGTCCATTGACGAGTTGTCGTTGGAATTTTTTATGCTTGTATATGGACAAATTTTCCTTGGAATATTTTTACTTTTCAATGGAAAAATTGTCCTGTGACTATTTTTTACTTCATCCTTAGAATAATTGTCCCTAGAATGACACATTGTCCAAAGGCTACTTTACTTCTTTAGCAAAGTTTAGAATTTTCTGATGTTATAAAATAATCGACACTCTATGGACCCCACACATATATATACATATCCAAGGACCATGTCCCTCATTCGATAATGTCTAGGCGCTATCTTCGTAAACTCAAATACTGTTGGCATTGTTTCAAATTTCAACCTCCTCAAAATCATCCCGTGAAAATTGGGGGCCAATTGATGTGTATGGATTTCATACTTTAGCAAAGCCCAACTCTAAGGATACCATATGAAGTAAATGAACGCAAGTCCTTGTACATGTACAACAACTATAGTCTAAATATAACATACATGTTAAGAAGTCCATAGACAACCATATTGACCCGATAGGTCCATGGACATTGACTCACTCAGTCAGACACCCTTAACTTATAATCTTATCCAAAGCATGTTATAAAATGAAAATTGAAAAGAGAAGGAAAAATAATGTCCTGACTATCCAAGCGAGGAATGTTCAGAGTGCATAAAGTCTCAAGCCCTAGAGAATAGGAGCTCAGCGATGCAGGTAACTGAAGAAGGTGGGAATTAATGGCTCCCAACCACCATAATTAATGCATTATTCCTGCTTAAGTTCAAGAAATCTCATTCCAAAAGTATCAATCCCATTAATTATATCAATGGCAATCAAGCTTGTAGTTGGGTTGCAATAACTACACACTTGTAATCTCTTCTTCTCTCTTGATCTCTTGCAATTCTTAGCATCCGACACTTAATATATTTGACCTCTGGAAAATTATAACTCAACCTTTAGGGATTTGTAACTTGGAGTTTAACCCCTTGTCAATATAAGAAAGAGGAACCCTTTAGTCTTTGGACGTAGACTCCTCTCGATTAACCACATTAAACACATGTGCCCAACTAATATATATTTTTTTATTTCCCAAGTCCAACTCACATAACACACTTCATATTAGGTGAAGTCTAAGGTAGTCCATATTTTGACTTAATCAATTGTTAATATTATTATATAGTTAATATATGAAATCATGCATGTTAATATATATATATATATATATATATATATATATATATATATATATATATATATATATATATATATATATATATATATATATATATATATATATATATATATATATATTATCATTGTAATTAGGCCTTACTCGTGTTAGATAAAACAACATGATTTTATGTCGTCATGTTGCATCGTCCCCATGTTGCATCGTCCCCATGTTGCATCGTCCTCATGATGGAGGGATGGTCCCCATGTTGCATCGTCCTCATGCGATGGATTCGGGGGAGATGGGTTTGATAGAGGAGGTCCTTCATCCTGCGATATACCTTTCTGTTCTTTTCCTCTTTTTGGTTTCTTTTTTGTTTTGATCCATCTTTGATAATGATTTTTCCTTTTATTTGCAACAAGTTCGAGTATCGACCACTTGGTTGAGGGTCATCAGAGACTGTATATCCTCAGTGATTGCCCACATTCGGGATGCGGTCGCGGTTCCTTCTTACTTGGTGCCTTTTGCTTCATCCGGGGAGGACTCTGGCTCGAGTAGTGGTGGTATGTCGTCTTGCCGCAGGGGAAAGAGAGCATGTCACAGGGGTGGAAGCTCTTAGAGATAGGGGTGAAGGGTAGGTGAGAGAGAGAATGTGGGTTCGGGATGAGTCCCGTTATTTTTGCTTTTCTTTTATTTCCTGCAAAAACACAGAAGAATATGTATATGCAATGCAATGTTTTTTTTTATTATCTTTAGTTAACGATGAATGAATGCACATGCGCTTTTACTTTGCAGCTGAGATCGTAAAAAGAGATATTAAAGTCCTAAAAATGAGAAATTATATAGGGGTGGAAGAAGATTTTTGAAATTTTGTTGAGAATATCAATTTATTTTTTCTTGAATTTCTAATTTTGACAAAAGAGGAAAAAGCAAAATTTCCAAAAATAGGGGGTTGCCGATCAGCAAGACCCTTGTCCTGCCTATCGATAGTCAAGTCTAGTCCCATCAATTCAAAGCTTTGATTAGTGCCCTCTTCAGCCTCGTGTACTTTGTGGGGTAGGATTTCCTCCGATTTGTACAGGGTTCATGTCCTTTGTGAGGGTTTTCAAGTATAAAAAGGGGGTAAAGGTGGAGTGTTTTCATCACACCTTCACTTGTCTACTGTTTCTTAGTTTTTCAAGATGGATTTCCCTGGTAGCATTGAATTTTCTAACTATCTCGAAGCCTTGGAAGCAATGTGCTCTTATAATGTTGACTACGATGCTTTCAACATGCATCGAGTCTCTTTTTGGCTCAATCAGTCCATTGAGTGGAACATGCTGATGGCGATGGTACAATTTTGGTACCCCGAAGACCATGTATTCCGCCTTGGATTGGATGAAGTTTTTCCTACCTACGAGGAATTTTCTGCCATGCTGGGGATAAATCCTAGTGTTGCTGCGACTTTTCCATAGTTTTCCCGTTCTCCCAGGGATTTGCTGGCCGGGCTTCTTCGCATTTCGCCTTCGGGGTCCAGACCATTGGTTACTGGAGGAATGATCTCCCTTTCAACGGTGTTACAGTCTGTGGATTTGTAGGAGGCTGGCGATGCTGGATAAGCCAGAGCCATTTTTCTGGGCTTAGTATCAAAATTGCTGCTGGTGACTGGGGAAATGCTGGCGGACCCACAACTTGCAGGCATTATTTCCTGGATGTCATACCGTCATAATTTTACGGTGGTGATACTGGCAGAGACTTTGAATTGCCTGCATGCCTAGAAGGAAGGTCGTTATGACTTCCTGAGGGGTAGCCCCGTGATGCTGTTTATGTGGTTGTCTGAAAGACTCCGCTTGGTGACTCCTCCAGAGTATCCTTTGTAGGTTGTGCCCAAATTCTTTTCGTGCCACTTTATCAGCGTTGTCTTGGACATCGAGAGTTGGGAGAACTGGCTTGTGGAGCATGGGGTTTTAAATTTGTTTTGGTCAGTGCCTTGGTGGGGACAGTTGCTGCCTATTCTGGAGCTGGGAGAATATCCGTATGTCCGGCTGGTTGGTCTTAGGCTGACCTCTTTCTATTCCCTTGGCGACTTCTGCGCCAATTTGGCTGGGAGCAGGTCGTGCCACCTCAGACACTAGACTTCTTTCCGATAGAAGATTTGACTGAGTGTCTGCGCATGTAGCTCGGCTCTATGTGGGAGAGTCGGGGTTCATCGACCCGTCCTTCTCAATATATTGGGAGAGTTTGGCATATCCTTGGGGATTATATGAAGTGGTTGTGGAGGAGAGTAGTCATCAAGATGTTGGCAGTGGAGACTGAACAAAGGTGTCTTATTTTTTCTGATACCATGGAAGGAGGTGTGGTAGTTTTTTTGAAGCTGGTTCGAGCTTATCGATCCCTAGAGCATCTGCGGCACTCCATCTAGGCAGGGGAAGTTTGGAGACCCCAGGATGTAGATCATGATGACGGAGCGGGCTCCTCTGGTAGCTGTGAATTGGACTTTTGGAGAGTTTATAATGGGGAATAAATGTGAGGATTTTATTTTGGCTTTTTTAGGAAGGTAGGGGGAAGGGATTTATCCGTTCCTTTTCTTATGTAACCTGTACCGAAATTTCTTCTTAGTGAAGTAAACAAGTTTTTGATCATCCAGCTGTGCCTTTTGATGAGTTTTGTGCTGTTCGAATTATCTATGCCGATCGCTAAGGCATACATAATCCTTTTGTTCAAGCATATGTTAGAATGGACTGTCGTTCTTGGAGATAAGAAAAGAATAGTATTTTGTGAAAAAGAAAGGGTCGTGCTCATATAAGATGTATGAGCTGCCTACGTACCTCTGGGGTTTTTGAAAAGTTTTAATTTGTTTGAAAATGGTTTTTGCAGAGGATCAGTCCCACGTAGTTCTAGGTAGATGAAAATAAAGAGATTTTTTTAGAATAGCAGGGAGATGAGGAAAGTCGTAGCGCGTCGAGATTTTGGACTAGGGGTAAAATTTCTTGAGATGGTCCAGGTTGACTGGACGATCCATCCCTTCCCTGTCTAAATCAGTGAGCAAGGAAGCACTTCCAGACAAGATCTTCTTAACAATGTAGGGGCCGCTCCAATTGGTCTTGAATTTCCCTCTGGGGTCCCAGATGGGTTCTATTATCTCTTTGAGGGCTAGGTCCCCTTCTCGGACACCGCGTTCCTTGACTCTTTTATTGAATGATCGCATTATTTGGCGATGGTACCCTTGTATGTGGCATAGCTCTTTTAAACTCCGTTCGTCTAGGAGGGTCAGCTCGTCAAGACGGCTTTGGCACCAGTCTTCTTCGCTGACCTTTCTCTCAAGCATGACGCGCAATGAGGGTATTTCTAGCCCCACGGGTAGGACTGCTTCCATGACGTAGACTAGAGAGTAAGGGGTAGCCCCAGTAGAGGTTTGAATTGAGGTTCGATAGCCCCAAATACTGTACGGTATTTGGTCGGCCTGATCCCGATAGCTTTTAGTCATCTTGCTGATGATGTGCTTGTTGGCGGCTTCAACTGCACCATTGGTTAGAGGTCGGTAGGGAAATGATTTGTGTCTTTGAATCCCATACTCATTGACCACTTTTGTAACTTCTGCCTTGAAATGCAAGTCGTTATCTGACACTAGCTCGTGCGGGACCCCATATTCGCAGATGATATTTTTCTTGATGAATTTGACCACTTTCTTGGCATTTAGCATTGCGATGACTCAGCTTTGACCCATTTGGTGAAGTAATCAATGGCAACTAGGATGAACTCATGCCTGTTGGAAGCCTTTGGTGTAACTTTCCCTATAATGTCGATACCCCAGGTGGAGAACGGACAGGGAGAAGTCATGTTGTATAATTCAAGTGGAGGAAGATGCTGAAGGTTGGAGAATTGTTGGCATTTGAGGCATTTTCGGACATAGGCAGTGCAATCCTGGGTCATGGTAGTCCATTAGTAGCCCTGTCGGATGATTTTCTTGGTAAGCATGTGACCGTTCATGTGGGGTCCGCATTCCCCACTGTGGATCTTCTGCATTATCTTTTCAATGTCAGCCCCTATAATATAGTGCAAATGAATTCCATCGAAGTTTCTTTTGAGCAGTGCTTTGTGACAGATGATGTACTGGGCATCCAGTCTTCGAAGGGTTGCTCGATCTTTCTTGTTGGAACCTTCGGGATACCTACCATGCTTGAGGAGGTGACAAATATCATAGTACCAACAATTATCTATCTCGGGATCTTCTATGGTAACAAACTCAATGTGGTAGGAGTGGGTTGGTTTGTCTTGCTTTTGAACAAGGAAGGGGGTCATTGTTATTCCTTCGGGCATGTCGACCATGGAGGCCAAGGTAGCAAGGGCATCGGCTAGGTTATTCTTTGCTCGAGGTAGTGATAACTTATCTTTTTCTGTGTTGTCGTTATCATAATCCAAGTTAGTCAAAATCCTCAAATTCCTACAAAATAATATCAACTCAAGTGTAGAGGTAAGTAAGGGTATAAATCCACTTCCAAGGGGGTAAGCTAGATACAAATTCAATTGTACTTAAATTTTTATTTTCTTTTTGGGCTTTTGCTTTTTCTATTTTTTTTTCAAATATTAAAACAATTGGGTGAGGTGAGATGAAATAACACTAAACTAAAATGTTAGATGAAAACAACTAACTCGAAAGTGACTAAAAGTGAAAAATAAAGACAAAACTAAAATAAGAGATAAAGTAAGGTAAATAATTGTGAGAACAATCAAGGAATGGGATTACACCACAAATTTGAGCTATTCTAATTAATTAATTTAATTAATTGAATTCTCCCAAATTAATATCAATATCACAAATCAACTCTCGTTGCAAATGTAATTTTAATAGTAACCTTTTAGAAAATTAAGTTTAATACCCCACAACTCTTGAAAAATAGATCTACACTCCTTTTAATTAATCACCCGCTAGGATCAATCAATTAAAATTTATGTAAATCTTAGAAAATAAATTTAGAGTTAAAATTCAAGTTATAATACCCCACTTAAGAAACCCCTATCTGTAGTTCGAATTTAAAATGGGTATTATAATTAGAATTTCGATTTTCTCTCAAAAATCATTTACCGTCTCTCGAGGCGTAAATCTAAGGGCGAGGGATCAAAAATAACATTCAAAGGGAAATTTCAAGTAATCAAACTAATGAAACTAAAATAACATCAAATAAGTGTTTCCCCCACCCCTTGAAAGGGGATTTATCCTAACATGATATGACATATGACAAATTAATAATCAAAGGCATAAAATAAATGAGATGAGAAAAGAACAATCAAACCCAATCTCTTGATGCCTTATTGGTCTTCAATCCATGAGTTGAAATTCGTAATCCATCAACTTGAATGATCCATCAACTTGAGTGCCTGATCAACGAGGCTAACAGGGTGTAGGAGGAAATATGGGCAAATTTGGAGAGGTTTAGGAGAGTATATGGGTGTGATTTGGGTTGAGGGATCAAATTATGGGTTCTCTTATAAGAAGATGGCATTGCCATGATTTGGGAGTGAGTTGTGAGTAGTGTTTTTCTTAGGATTGGCTGGTGGGGCGATGGTACCCCGGTCAATTAGACCTTGGATTATGTTTCGGAGGTGAAAGCATTGGTCAGTGGTATGGCCAACAATTTGGTGAAAGGCATAATGAGCATATGTCTTGAAGTTTCTTGGGAGCGGATTTGGCAAAGGACGGGGATCCAAGGGTTTGATAAGGTTTTGGCTTAATAGTGCCTAATAAACTTTGGATAGGGGCATACAACTTGGTGTATTTTTCGGACTAGGACATGGCGGATTTCTGGTGTCCATGATGTGGTTGGTTGAGATATGTTGTTGATGGTTGAGACTGCAGAACTGGTAGGCTTATCATATTTCCTAGGGATGAACTGTCCGGACACCTTCTTTGGTTCGACATATGTTTTAGCAAGACCCTCCTCAATTTCTACTCCTTCTTCTCTGAGAGCTTGGAAGTGGGGATAGTATTGTCCTCCCATTATTGCTCGGACATGGGGTAAGAAGTTCTTCTTCAATATGCTGACTTGTTCTCCCTCGAAAGGCCAATTGGTCATGGTTGCTGCTTTTTCCCTCCATCAGGCTATGAAGTTACTGACTGATTCCCCAGAGTTACGTTTGAGCAGCTCTAAATCACGGCGGGTGACCTCAAGCACTTCATTATATTTGTACTATGATATGAATTCTCGGGCTACATCCTCCCAACTATAAATTCTGGACTCTTCGAGAGACAAAAACCATCGGAGGGCGCTATCCTTCAGAGTTTGCTGAAACAATTGGGTCATCACTTCTTTAAAAGCCCCTAAGAGAGTCATGGAACGGTGATATCTATGGATATGAACAATCGGGGGTCTACTTCCTCCGAATTTCTCTATATTTGGCATTTTTAACTTCTTGGGTAACCTCGCTTTAGGATAAGGAGACATGTGGGTGTAGTCCATGTAATTCCTCGAGATTATGACTTGGTAAAACTTCTTGGTAAGCATCTTGAGGTCTTCTTTGACTTTATTCAGCTCTTCTTCCAGAGTTCTATTTGAGCAGCTCTAAATCACGACGGGTGATCTCAAGCTATTCATTGTATTTGTACTATGACATGCATTCCCGGGCTACATCCTCCGAACTACGAATTTTGGACTCTTTGAGAGACAAAACCATCAGAGGGCTCTATCCTTCAGAGTTTGATGAAATAATTGGGCCATCACTTCTTCAGAAGCCCCTAGTAGAGCCATGGAATGGTGATAGCCGCAGAGATTAACAATCGGAGGTCCACTTCCTCCGAGTTTCTCTATATTTGGCATATTAAACTTTTCGAGTAACCTCGCTTTAGGATAAGGAGACATGTGGGTGTAGTCCATGTAATTCCTCGAGATTTTGACTTGGTCAAACTTCTTGGTAAGCATTTTGAGGTACTGTTTAACTTTGTTTAGCTCTTCTTCCTTTGGATCAAAGATCATAGGCAAGTTAGTCCCTGGCTGGGCAAGGTTCGGCATAGGAAGTTGCGCAGGCAGTGACCCATTAACAGGAGGGTCACGTGGATCGTGCTGATATTCTTCGAGAACCCAAATAGGCCCAGGTGGACCCATAACGCGAGGAAATAGGGCCTTCGGTTTTTGAGGAACAAAACCTGGTTTCGTTGCATTTCTCGGACCTTAGTTTGGAGGTTGTCAATCTTAGACACGAGCTGAGCCAAAACTGCCGTCAGATTCGGCTGCACAACTGGTACTTGATCTGTGTTCTCCATGGAAAGCGGATGGATTCCGGACTCGAAAGAAGTAGAAGGGGAACGGACGGAACTCCGGGGTGATCTGACTGAAGACCGAAGCCAATAAGAAGTCAGGCCAAGGGTTTGCGATTGACCTGAGAAGGCGCAAAAATGGGATTTATTTTGAGAAAAAAAAGGATGAAAATATTTTTGACATTTTTTTTTCTTTTCGAGATTGAAAGAAAAAATATTTTTGGATTTTTTGATAAAGAGAGGAGAAATGTTTTTTGGATTTTTTATAAAGAAGGGAGAAATTTGTTTAGATTTTTGATAAAGACAAGAGAAATGTTTTTGGATTTTTGCTAAAGACAAAAGAAATGTTTTTGGGTTTTTGATAAAGACAGGAGAAATGTTTTTGGATTTTTTTTTTGGGAGACGGATCTGACCATGATTATTATAATTATTATGTTCTCACTTGTGTTAAATTCTCCTAAATCCAAAATAAAATGTCGGATGGGACCCGAGCCTGAAAAAGTTGGGTTTGTAATATATGCAAAGCTATGGCTGGACTTGTGACCAGGCTCACGGACAGGATCCCATTTTAAAAATGCGCGATAAATTTGGGCGGCAGGCCGACCCAGAATTTCGACAGAGTTTTGGGTAGAAACCAGCAATCTAACATGTGTGTCCTAGGCTTGACACCTATATGCAGGTATGCAGATTGATTGGGTGAATCGGAAAGGGTTCCCCCCCTTTGGCGTGACATCCACGATATACATCCTGCTCTTGCGGGAAATCGGTACGTGTGGACAAGCCATTTTATATACCTGAGTGTACGTGAATTGCCTCACTATATACCTCATGGAGATAGTACGTGTGAGAGCGAATTCGATATACTCGACGTACGTGAATGAGTTCCCTGCGATATACCTCCCGTCATGACTTTGGTCAAACGGTACGATGCGGGGGAACCATTCGATATACGTCGAAGGTACTTGGCCAATGTAAGGTGAGAGTCATATCGCTTAGGCTAACTGCACCCTGCCGGAATAGCGCCCATCACGAAGTGACCCTCTAGTTACTGGGCAAAATTTGATCAATAACAATGCTCTTTGGTGATGTCGTGTGAATCATGCATGATTCTCTTATTAGTATCTTATGAGAATGTCTTTTTCAATTATGCCAAATAGGGAGAAAAGTACAAATACCAATGGTACACCATGTATGGATGGGTGATACGTGCAATATGTGGATATATGTGACCCTATGTGCACGTGGTGAGAAGTGTACATGGAGAATTTTCTACAAGTGTGTGAATATAAGCATAATCATGGGGTACACATGAGTAATGAAGGGGAACAAACAAATAGGGGGGAAATATAAACAAACATAACACCCATGTAAATAGATTCTAGTCCTCATAAATCCCCAGCGGATCCGCCACTGTGGCCATCCCCGATCCTCACGGCGGGAGAACGCATGAGGGAGGATCCTAGGTCCCGTGCGTCCCTCTTGGGAGCACTTTGGCCGACGTCATTTGGGTGAGGTGAAAAATATAGAGAGATAGAGTCACCAGTCTATTTTACTCAAAACATATAAAAGAAGGGGAGCCATCCCTAAGGATAGCATCCAAAGACATACTGATGCATACGAAACCAAAATGATTTGAGAAGGGTCCGGAGGCTAAGTTACGAAATGGGAAGGTGTTAGGCACCCATTCTTCCCTTACGGTCTCTCATGGGTTTTTGCTATTTTCCTTTATTTTCCCCGTGATATGTGTGCAAGTGTATATATAGTGGAGATAGGAATTATCGACTTGTACCATGGAAGAGTAAAGCGAGTCATCCGTAGGAATGCAAAAATAATATTAGAAAATAGGATTTACACGATTATCCTTACGTTGATCGTTATGAGGGAGCGATAACGCATATGGGATAATACGCTACTAAGAACAAGTATATTTATAGATATGCAATCTAGGAGAATTGAATTTAGAGAGAATAGGAGATGAAAGAAAAAATAAAAATAGGACTCGAATCTTGGATTTTACTCCGAGACGCCTACGCAACCTATAGAGGCATCAAAGTCCACGTAGTTTGCATGCAAAACGAGGGGTGGAGTTTATCCCATAAATCCAACCGGGGACTTTTCTTATGTGTGTGTGTTTGTGTGTGTAGAAAAAAGTGTTTTAGTTGTAGGAAAAGTGTAAGAAAAGTGTTAGAACTCCCATTTGGAATTTATGAGCGAACCCACTTTTTCTTGTTTTTTGAGTTTTTATTTGTATGAAAATAAGGGTTGTGCAATAATACTAAGTAAAAAGTATATTAGGATATGTGAGATGAGAGAATAAAAGTGCTAAGTAATAAAATAAGTTAATGCGAATTTATGAGAATTTAATGAGAGAATTAAGAAAACTGGACCTTCTTGAAGATCTTGAATGTTGGAGAGCAGCCCTTGCACTTGGATGATGATGGAGAGTGGTTAATTCACCAAGTTTGATGAAAAGGATAATGAAAGGTGAAGGATGACAAGGGATTTGGATGTGGAAATCGCACTGACTTCAAGAGAGGTTTTCTAGATTTACTGAGAGGGATATGTTTCTGATCTAGGCTCCTTCTGCAATGAGGTCAAGGCCTCCTTTTTATAGGCCCAGTGCATTACCGATCAACATATCTCTGATCCTGCCAATCAGCAGGTGCGTTTAGGCACACTGCCGATAGGCAGGGTCTGGGACCTGCCGTTTGGCAGTGTCTTTCAGGCCTTTTTGGAAAATCGACCACAGAGCACAAACAATTGATCCGAATCATGTACGGGGTGGTCCTTTGGAAAGGTAATTCAGAGAACTTCAAAAGTCCTTTAGACCTCTCCTGGTTTAAGGAGTTGACTTTGGGTCAAATGTGGCTCGAAAGCATTCGTCGGTCCATTGGAAGGGTCGGAGGAAGTTGTACTAACGAAAATAGGTTTGCCTACACATAGGGTTCATACCTATGACCTTGAGAAAAATAGTGATGAGAGGAGGATTAATTTAGATCTTATAGAAGAAAGAAGAGAAGACGTTGACGTTAGGCAAGCTACCTACCAGTAGAGAACAACAACATTCTACAACAAGAGAGTAAAAGCGCATGCTCTAAAAGTAAGGGACTTGGTACTGAAGAAGACTTGGAAAAAATCAAATAAAATTCATCCAAATTGGCATGGACCATAAAAAGTTGTCAAAGAAGTGGTTGCAGGAACTTACCGATTGGAAAACGTGGAAGGAGAGCCATTCTTCAACCCATGGAACGCCGACCACCTCAAGAAATATTATCAATGAGATTGAAGTTTTACTGGCTTACTTGCATTTATATTATAATACATGTGTATGAGACTCAGATGAAAGAAATTCAGTGAAAACCAAGTGTTTCTTCATATGTTGTCTACCCATTCAAATAATGGTTTGTGTTAGCTCATCTTAAGCTGTATAACATTATTCCTGGTGAAGTAAGCTTAAGTTGCCCCCGGTGGTACGATAGTCTAGATGGGCTCAACCTCGTCCATAGACTATCAATAACACCAAAAGGCATTAATTATTTAAAACATCATTAACTTGGTGGATTTTCTCCCTCGGTTAAGACGATAGTGCTGGACGGGATGACTCTCCATGCACTCTCAAAACAACGAGGGAGGACTTATGCTTAAAACATAATTAATTTGGTGGATGCAAAGTAAAAAAAATCACTTAGACGTGGTAATTCAAAACATCATTAACTTGGTATTTTTTCTCCCTCGGTAGAGACGATAGTGATGGACAAGATGACTCTCCATGCACTCAAAATGACAAGGGAGGACTTGTGCTTAAAACATCATTAACTTGGTGAATTTTCTCCCTCGACCAAGATGACATTGCTGGACGAGACGAATCTCCATGCACTCTCAAAACGATGAGGGAGGAATTATGCTTAAAACATCATTAATTTGATGGATGCAAATTTAAAAAGTCACTTAGACGTGCTTATTTGAAATATCATTAATTTGATGGAAGCAAAGTTAAAAAAATCACTTAGATGTGGTTATTTAAAACATCATTAATTTGGTGGATGTAAATTTAAAAAAATCACTTAGACGTGGTTATTATTTTGGTGGATTTGATCCTTCAGTACTAGACCTGGGAAGACTTGTGTACACCATAATAAGCATAAGTAAAAGCATGTTAGTAAAATAAGAAGGGATGAAAATACTATAGCAATAAGCTTTATTTCACAAAAAATAATGAGATTGCAAAATCTGTGTAGGTATCAAGTTGTCCATAATAAGCTAAACAAAGGTAAAATCAGAAGAGGGTATTAGCCATAGGCGGTCACCCTAAGAAGCTAGCTCAAGATTGACGATGGGGGTTCCCTCTATGTTAGGTTCAGCTCCACCATCGACTTGAAGGTTAGCCCTAGCCTCGACCGCCACCATCAGCTCCACGCACTCCAGGGCAATATCAAAGAGAGGATGAGTAAAGTCTAGAGCATCTAAAGAAGGCTGAATGGATGAAATGACATCAGTGAACTTGGTGGCGATCCACCGACATGCTGTTTTCATGATGCAAAAGCTTCCAAACTCATCTGAAGCCTTGAAGTCTTCGACGACCTCAGTCTTGATCCTCTTAAGGGACTCAGGAGACAAATCCTCATCGTTTACCCTCTGCATGGACTCAGCAATCTCTTTGGTATGAGTGACCATCAATGCGGCCAAGGCCTCATCCTTATCCTTGATCAGGTCATCCTTCTCCTTCAGCAAATCATCCTTACTGTTCAGATCAATATGAGCCTTCTCAAGGTCGGATTGGTATCTCTCCAAGAGTTTCTTCAAGTTCTCCTCAGATCTGGGAGCTCGATCGGCCTTTTGAACTGTAGGATAATTCTTCACCATCCATTTATTGGTCGAGGCAAAGGTGCATACAGTGTGCAAATAAAGGAAGACATGTTATTACAAACGAGGAAGGAGTACGAGAGAACACTTATACTTGAGAAAAAAATATTTACCTGATCCATCAAATGAAGACTCAAATAAAAGACTTGAGGAGCAAACATCTTATCTAGGAACTCGTAGTCATCCTTGGTGGGAACTCCAAGCATCGCCCAATTAGATCTTGTAGCAGAAGGAATGATTGAGCCTGGTCACTTCCTAAGGTTGATAATGTTGCTCTTCCAGTACTCTTAAATGGAATCCCCTAAGTAAGAGATCACTCTGGAGCTACTCGGCATGTATCGGCATGGGGGAACTACCCTCGGCCCTTGGGTCTCTTTGTCAAGCTGACCTTCCAGAGGAACTTATTTTTTAGTCATTTTTGAGTCAACCTCAAGATGTGTTGGCCCATGGCTGTTGTCTTTTTTAGCTGACCCTTATTAGTCAGTTATTTCTTTTTATTTAAGGCGTTGTGTAGGCTCGAAATATGCATATTGAAAAATTCTTCAGACAGATGAAGAGGACAGTCTGCAAAAACATAATATGGGTCATCAGTCATAAGCACAAAGTAAGACAAAGGACATAAACAAAGAGAGAAAGTGACCGTATCACTTACAATGGTCATCCAGTGGATCAACCCTCAACCTGGACTTATCTAAGTATTCTGGGGACATCATATCTTCAAAAGAAAGGAGTTGGCCATCCTTCCCTTGACTTCTGAGGAAGTCGACTCTTTTCCTATTGGCTATACTGAGGTCGGGGTCAGACTTGGTGGGGAGAATTGAAGGTTTCTCCCAAGTATGGAGCACCCTCGGCTCGTCTTCTCTTCTTTCATGGTCGAAGTCGGCTAAAAACTCCCAATATCTAAACGCATAGAAAAATCTCTCCTTCCAACTATGATTGGAAGTCTGAGTAATGTTGAGGATTTTTTTCCAGACCTCCTAGCTCCCAAGTGATAATACCCGACCTAATTAGCTATGGACAACACATGGTAACAAGCATAGAAAATCTCAATTGAGGGTTCTTCTTTGTTCTTATTCCTCCATAAAGAAACATAACCTAAGATAACCCTCTAGGAGTTTGAGGCTATCTGAATAGGAGCGAGGTCGAGACTAAAAAGGATGAATTGTACGACTGTGTCAACAGGAAGATGGAACCCAACTCTGAACATTTGATCATAGAGAGCAATTTCTCCCTCTCATCTGTCATACACTCTCTCGTTTATGCCCGAAACTTATAAGGTGATATTGGGCTTAATACCATAAATGTGCGTGAAGAAAAGAAGGTCAGTCTCACGAATGGAACATCAATATTGCTCAGCGTACGAATATTTAAGTGGATCGTTGGACTCAAAGTCCTGATCCATTTCATCATCAACCTCACCTCTAGCCTCTACCTCTTCACCCTTGGCGTCAACATTAGCATACGACCTTTGGAACTAAGCATCATACATTGAAGACAAAGGAGCTATGGTCAGTAGAATATTTGCCTCGTGGGTCAAGTCAACGGGATTTAGAAGGATCTTCACTGAAATGTCATCTTGTTCAGATGCCTCAGCTCGATTGGGCAGTGAAGCCCGAGATGTGTTACCAGGCTATCTAGTCTCCCTAGGATGTATTAGATAATACTTCATGGCTTCCTTGTATGAATCCTTATTATCATCTTGGGTGGAAGACGAGCCAACCATTTCTTCAGGAGAGGGAAGAATTACTCTTAAAAGAATAGGAAAGAGGGGTCGTCTCCAAGCGGGGTCAACTTGTCGCCTAGCCTTGGCCTCGTCCTCTAGTCTGTGTATCTCTTGAAAGTACCTCTCCCTAAGTCCTGGGTATTGAAATGCTAACTCCTATAAGGTCCTTAACATTTAGAGGATGAGGTAACACTTGAAAAATAAAAGATTAGAAGCCACAAACAGTTTCAGTGTTGACTAAATTTGACTTAAAGATCAAAAGGGGAGAACTAAATTGTTTTTTCTATCAAGAACAACTTATAACAAGGGGTATCCAAAATACGATCGGAGGAATTTGAAGAGCCTAATGGAAACCTAAATGTTGCGAGTAACAAGTGAAAAATACTGTCAAACGTTAAACCCTCTTAAAACCACCACACGAAGCCCACAGGTGAGCCTCAAACAGCCAGGGCGAGTTATCGGAATTGGGTTTGAGTTCACCGAAAAGTATAAAGTCTAAAAGTGATTCAAGACACTATAAAATTTTGAATAACAATGGTGGAAGAAGGTCACCTAGAGAAAAAATGGGAGTAGAGAAGCATAAATAACCTTGAGACAATGCTTGGAAGCACAGGTGCAAAGAGTTAAAGCTCTGGTTTAAGGAGGAAACATGATGAAAGGGCAAGTCAAGTGCGAAGAAAGGTTTGAAATACAAACCCTATTTATATGCAAGCAATGATTTTTACACGCTTCACAAAGGGGTACAAAGTTCCCCAAAATCCTCATCATAATGAGCACAAGACCCTAGCTAAAAGGTCGATTAATTCAAACCCTAAGCACTATATATATCTTTCACCTTCTTCATTGTAAAAGGTCGATTAATTCAAACCCTAACTAAAAATCTACTCATTTGTATATAGAAGAGAGAGAGAGAGAGAGAGAGAGAGCTTGTGTTGTAACCAGGCCATTAGATCCATATTTACTAGTGGATTTTGATAAGCACCAAAAAATGTCTATTTTAAACCCCGAAGAGATGCATTTTAGTCACTCGTTTTAATGAAAATTGGCCTTATGTCGTATTTTATTATTTTTCAGGTCAATACGCAGTCGCAGTGCTGAATAAAGTTAATTCCAGTCAATTGCGACGCATAAGTGGTCAAAGCGTGCATCGAAGAAATCCAAAGAGACCGTGAAGTGAGAAATCCATTCTGATCTTGCCCCGATGTGATTCGATGCCCCGAAATAGTCCCGTAACCCAAACCTAAGCCTACACCGAGCCCAGACCATTCCCCGAGCCACTTGTGTGTTGAGTTTGTGCCTTTATTATTTTTCTAGATTTTTATTTTGAGTCATTTTATTTTTAAGATTTATTTAGAATTTTCTAGAATTTTTTTTCTATATTTCTATTTCTTTATTTTGATTTTGATTTTTGATTTTTGATTTTTAATATTTATTTTAATAGGATTAAGTTTTTAGGAATTTATTTTTTAGTTATTAGATTTCATTTTATATATTTTCTTTTATTTTAGTTTTATTTTATTAGGATTATATACTTTTAGTTTTAATAGAGTTTTATTTTATCTTTTTTTTATTTACATTTTTTTTATTTTAGTTTGAGATGTTAGTTTTTTTTAGTCTTTTTAGATATTATTTCATTTTTTAGTCTAGTTATATTTTTTTTAGTTGTGTTATTTTATTTTAGTGGTACAAATTAAACACACACATGCATAACCCATAACTTAAACACTTATCCTACACCTAAACCTACCTACACCCTACAACACCCAAAAACCCCCAGCTACTATTCATCATCATCTACAACTCAACACTCTCTCACCTCCTCTCTTCCAAACACAAACTGCTGCCACACTTCCATTTCCGACGGCTATACCGTACCCTCCAGCTGGAGTCCCTTCTCACCCCCTCCGGCGATCTGTCAACCTTTAGGACCTCCCAACTCGAACCCAACATGGGTTCTGCCTCAACCCGAAACCCAGACCCGGTTCGGACCTACCCTTACCCCAAATCGCAAACCCTTGCTTTTCTGAAAACCACCAAACCCGCGAGCTACCAGCTCAAACCCACGACCCGAAATCGAGTATACCCAAACCGTCAGAGTCTTCAATCCGTGTCCCTCTTTAAATCGACCCAAAAGCGTGACCCTCGCCCGAATCCAACCTCAAACCCGGTAGTCCCCAACTGGTCGGACCTGCCTTTCTCTAGAACCACATCAATTCGATTACCATTCAACCTCCACCCACCAAAATCGGAACAAATCCATTGTCAATAATGATCTCCAAGAAACCCTCTTCTTAGCCAATCCAAATCAAATCCCAAAAAATATCTTCCAAACAACTTCGTGGCTTATTAAAAAGAAGAAGGAAAGCTCACTTTAAAGAGGAGACTCTCATCAGATAAAAAGACAGAGATGCGGAGAGAGAGAGAGAGAGAGAGAGAGTATAATATATACATAGTAGGTACATAAAAAAATTCAGAAAAATAAAAAAAAAAATTTAGTTTAGGTTTAGAATAATTTTTAGGTTTAGTTTCTACTCTTTTTTTTGCAATCAAGTGTTGAAAATTGTGAAGAAGCTGGACGCATGTCAAAGTGCATTTCAAGACAAATTTGGGAAAAAATTGCGTATTGTATTTCTACATTCTCTTTTCAATTTATTTCCTTCTTGGCATATTATTTATTATTACTTATGCACACATGAGAATGTTTGGCTAAACACCCTGTTTAAGGGGTATAATTATTCCCCCTCCCTCCTCCTTAGACTGGTTGTATAGGATTATTGAAGCTTTATATTTATTTGGGGTGCATTTTGACACTTATTTTTTGTAATAATTATTCATAAAAAAACAAAAAGCGAAAAGGGAAACCGGACAGGGTAGAAAGAGGGCGTCCAACGACGATGATTTTCGAAGCTTTGGGTCGGTAGGACTCCCGGGGACGACTGAGATAGGGGAGATCTCCCCCCGGTCGACTCAACTCGGTCTTCACCCCATGTGTGTAAAAACTATGGGAGGTACCTTTTTTATACCTCGCGAATCTCCTGCAAGAGAGTCAATTTTTGTGTGATTACGTGCTCCTATGTGCTTTTAATTTTTGCATCGTACTTAAATTGCATAGTTTGATGAATTAATTTACCTAAGACCTGGACCCGATCATTGCAACGAGAAGGGATTTCATCACCCGACTCACTCGCTTATCCATTGTGTGCTACCCTAGCTGTCATTAAAATTAAAATCAATCAACTAGCTAGACCCGTAGGTACACATTTTTGCAACAAGTGATCACAACGATAAATTCCGTGAATTTTCGTCGCCCGCGGAATTAATTAAAATTTGACTACCCCTCACACTAATTTTGAAGATAATAATTGGCTACGTGCTCGTTAGGATTTTTTCTTGACTCGTGTGTGTCCAATTCCATATTTTCGGTAGTCGATTTTAGTTAGTTCGATCACATCCAGAGTCCATTTTCTCCCCTTTTCCGCAAAAACCCAAAAAAATATTTTCCTTTTTTTAAAAAATATTTCCGAAAAATCCCCAAAATTTTTTTCCTTCTTTTTAAAAATATTTTCAAAAATCCCAAAAAGATTTTCTTTTTTTTTTACTATTTAAAACACCGCAATTATTTTCGTTTTTATTATTTTCAAAAATCACAAAAAGATTTTCTTTTCTTTTGAAAAATATTTAAAAACCAAAAAAAATATTCCTCTTGTCATGGCCGAAGAACGTCCTTTATGGGAATACTTTGACCATTTCACATTCTCTCGAAGTTTGTTTGATGATAAGCCCGAATCGACCCTTGATTCATTAATTTAGGGCTTTAACTCTCAAACGCACACCGTTGATACTCATGTGTCGTCCATGCGCACATCTCATCTTCCATCGCCTCCGGTGACGAGTGTCAACCCATCACATGCTTCGCCGTGCACACACTGCTTTCTTAGTGATCACTTGTCCCATGAGTGTCATTTCTATTCTCTCCACCTAAATCCACCTTGGAATATGTATATCCCTATGACACTGTTTTGTACCCACCGTCGACGTATTGTCACGACATATCTAATGTCGAGGGGTTTGAGTACCCGAGCTATTCATGGAGGCCTACCCATCCTTCCATGCAATATGAATCCCAACGCCATGTTGTGGATCCTTACGATTTCCAACAGTTTTCATCGCCACCTTGTGCACCTCATACCTATCAGTCCCCTTCATATTCTCCTCATGCTCATTTGAGTATTCTCCACATTCGAGTGTTTCTAGTGAGTTGTGTCCACCTCACCCTCCACCGCCATCTCCCCACCACCTTGCACATCCACTCTCGAGAGCCTCTTGCACAAGTTCGCGCACACTCTTCAATCTCAAACTGAATCACTTCAAAGACTTGAACAACGATTATATGACTTTGCGTGTGTGAACGGGACGGATTCCACCCCAAGTTGACCCTTTATTACACCTACGTGGGATGAGGATGTGTCGTCTTGTGCCACGAATTTTGAGTGTGACCAACCCTATCTTCCTGAGAATCTCGACATTGAGACCACTCCGTGGTCCGGGCCCTAAATTGACAATTGTGTTGACGTATCCATTGATTGTGAGACTGATCCCACACCATCTTATCCCCTCGATCCCACCATTGAGGTTTGCCTTTCCCCTTCCATGGAATCCTTATTTATGCCAGAGCCTACACCTATTCCGCCCACTGCGTGTGTCCCCAAGGAACCACTTCATCCTAGGTTAGCTCCGGCTACGAGTGCTCACCATTTTTTTGATATTGAATCCGAGGTGGTTTCTATCGCTCGGTATATGGATCCTGACCCACCATGCTTGGCTCCCCTTGAGCCGAATATTGATGTAGATTCATCTATCTCAGATCTTATAGCCTCGTTAGACCCTTTCACCACCTTCGATGGTGACTTAATGGTGGCTAAGTTGATCACTTTCTCGTTTATTTCCACACTTCCTCCCGTGAGTGACCTTGAGGATCACTCCGTGCCTCATTAGGAGTGTGTGTCTCCTACTCGTGAGTTAGATCATCTTCCCCCACCCTTTGTCCCACCCGATCCACCCATTATCCTTTCCACCCCACCGCCTAGTTTGGACCTTGTTATTTCTCCTCACCTGTTCATATCTAAGCATTTAGGTCCTCACCTACACCTACCCTCCACCCTAGTACTCCACGATCACATTTGTGTATTTTTTATCGACACCACTATCTATGAGAGTATTTATGCTACTCTAATCCTACGTGATGCCGAGCTTGTTACTCAATGCACGCCACTTCCTTGTGGTGTTGATTTTTTCCATTTACAGCTCCCTGGTCACAGCACGACCATTATCATCGTCCATTTATAGAATGGTCGTGGACTTTTTCTGTGGGCTAACACATTATTATTGCCAAACCATTTTGCCTCCCTATCCAATTGAAGTACCATTCTTACAGGGCCCTTGTTGCCCTCACATTTACGCTCAATAAATGTCGTGACCGGTTCCTGTTCACCCTCACCCTTACCCTTCGTCCATGTACCCTCCTACCCACCCACCCCTGGTCCACCGATGCTTTGCATGGAGTGATGCATTTTTCTATACAGGTGCATTGATCCGTTTTCACCTTTATCCAACAAGACTGACGCTTCAGTCTTGTTTGGGGGTGATTTTCATCACCCAATTTTTCTGCCGCTCCGCACTTTCATAGTTCCTATCCTTAGGGTGAGACTGGTTCGGTCTGGCTGAAGACATTAAACTTAGTGCTACCGGGAGGCAGCCCGTCGTTCATTGTTTCTGAGTATAAGTCTTATCCTGTTTGGGGGTGGTGTTTCACACCACCCAATGCTTTTCACATGCTCTGTAGACTTGTACGTATTTTTGTATCACATATATTCTCCAGGTTTCATCTATCCTCCAGAATGCGGTACATTTCACTAGTGGTTCATTATGGTAATATCTTTCCTCCCTTGTGCTTTTCATTTTATATATGGTTTTTAACATCGAGGACGATGTTCTCTTTTTTGGGGGGGTGGGAAATTTATCAAAATCGTACCTCGTTTGAAAAAAATTAAGAAACAAGTGATTTTAAACTTTTTGTGCAGTTAAATAAAATTATATGACATGATTTGTCTATTATCCCTCTTTTAGAAATATCAGAATACCTGTGTTTGACCCAAAAAAAATTACTCTTTTAACCTTAAATTAATTAATACCTCTTAAAGCGTATTCACACTATGAATTCCTAAACTCGGCAATTTGCACTATCACGTTCACAATCAAAAATTGAAGAGTAACAATATTCTCGAGAGAGCCTTAAAAGATCACTAGTGGCGACTTAAACCCGTGAGATTTGAGCTTTTCACCTTTTTGAGGATTTTTACGTATCTCCGAGTCACAAGTTGACTCAACTTTCTTTGGGTACTACAATTAGTCGTTGCATGATCTCATTATTTTTTTAAATTTGGCTTAATCGCTGAGAATGATATTACTTTCGAGTTGTAAGAAACGTGTGTCTTGTAGTTTGTCCCGAGCACTAAACTGATTTTTTCATACACTTACCATTTTTACCCTTCACTCTACATTTTCTATCCATATATATCCCAGATACCATCCATATGTCATTTCCCATCACTACCATAATTTTTGAGAAAAAGAGTGTTTGAAATTTTCCACGTAAATTGTCTTCATTTGCGTTATGAAAAGAAAAATGTATCGCAATAAAAAAATAGAAAAAAAAGAAGCAAAGAAAAGAAAATTATATAGAAAAGAGGAAAAAGAAATATGCGATCATAAATTCAAAAGATGAAGACAATAGTCAATCAAAGTGTGTCACATTCTTTTCAAAACACCCCGTCATTCATCTTCTTCATTAGCCCCTCATACCTTTCATAAATGACATTTTTCACCCTTGGTAAAGTGTTTGGGCGAATGAAAAGGTTATATGGTCAATAACTCGACATTCTCGACATAGTGGCTAGCATTCCTTCATGAGATTAGATTTTTTCACGTATTCGTCCTTTTTTATAAAGTGTGTGAGACGTTTAAAATTGTTTACATTTACTCACCTCCTCACACACTAGAGAGATACACTTACCCAATTTTCAGAGAGTTCGATTCAGAGAGATATATCCAGTGAGAATTGAAGTCAAAACGTTGATTCTGTAGAGGTAATCTAAGAATTACTCTAATGACACTTAAGATTATTTCACACTACACACGCTGAGTTTTAGGAAGGATTACACTTTTGGTATTAAGTAATTTCATATCTTATTTTGATAGTTGAATACGGTGTTCCTTGATGTCCCTTTAAAGTTGGGTTGTATAGCATTTCATCATCAAATTAAAAACTACATTCAAATAAATTTTTGAATTTTGTGGGTACATTCACTGCAAACTCGCACGAGACACCACTCGTCCTGTAGGGCAACCTATAGGTTTAACAGCTTGTTGCACATCTAAGTGAAATCGTCAGTGCCTGTGAAAGTGGCACACTTTTGGTTACTTATCTCTATTTTTTTTCTAATTTTTGCTTGAGGACTAGCAATGTTTTGTTTGAGGGTGTTGTGATAAGCACCCAAAAGTGTCTATTTTATACCCCGAAGAGATGCATTTTAGTCACTCGTTTTAATTAAAATTGGCCTTATGTCGTATTTTATTATTTTTCATGTCAATACGCAGTCGCATTGCTAAATAATGCTAATTTCAGTCAATTGCGACGCAGAAGCGACCAAAAGCGTGCATCGAAGAAATCCAAAGAGACCGTGAAGTGAGAAATTCATTCTGAGCTTGCCCCGATGTGATCCGATGCCCCGAAACAGTCCCGTAACCCAAACCTAATCCTACACCGAGCCCAGACCATTCCTCGAGCCTCGTGTGTGTTGAGTTTGCACCTTTATTATTTTTCTAGATTTTTATTTTGAATCATTTTATTTTTAGGAAATATTTTAGATTTATTTAGAATTTTCTAGGATTTATTTTCTATTTTTCTATTTCTTAATTTTGATTTTGATTTTTGATTTTTAATTTTTAATATTTATTTTAATAGGATTAAGTTTTTAGGAATTTATTTTTTAGTTATTAGATTTCATTTTATATATTTTATTTTAGTTTAGTTTTATTTTATTAGGATTATATACTTTTAGTTTTAATAGAGTTTTATTTTATCTTTTTTTATTTACATTTTTTTTTATTTTAGTTTGAGATGTTAGTTTTTTTTAGACTTTTTAGATATTATTTCATTTTTTAGTCTAGTTATATTTTTTTTAGTTGTGTTATTTTATTTTAGGGGTACAAATTAAACACACACATGCATAACCCATAACTTAAACACTTATCCTACACCTAAACCTACCTATAGCTACAACACCCCAAAACCCCCATCATCATCTACAACTCAACACTCTCTCACCTCCTCTCTTCCAAACACAAACCGCTGCCACACTTCCATTTCCGACGGCTATACCGTACCCTCCAGCCGGAGTCCCTTCTCATCCCCTCCGGTGATCTATCAACCTCTAGGACCTCCCAACTCGAACCCAACACGGGTTCTGCCTCAAGCCGAAACCCAGACCCGGTTCGAACCTACCCATACCCCAACTCGGAAACCCCTGCTTCGCTGAAAACCACCAAACCCGCGAGCTACCAGCTCGAACCCACGACCCGAAATCGGGTATACCCAAACTGTCGGAGTCTTTAACCCGTGGCCCTGTTTAAACCGACCCAAGATCGCGGCCCTCGCCCGGATTTAACCTCAAACTTGGCAGTCCCCAACTGGTCGGACATGCCTCACTCCAGATCCACATCAACTCGATTACCATTCAACCTCCACCCACCAAAATCGGAATAAATCCATTGTCAATAATTATCTCCAAGAAACCCTCTTCTTAGCCAATCCAAATCAAATCCCAAAAAATATCTTCCAAACAAGTTCGTGGATTATTAAAAAGAAGAAGGAAAGCTCACTTTAAAGAGGAGACTCTCATCAGATAAAGTGACAGAGAGGCAAAGAGAGAGAGAGAGAGAGAGAGAGTATAATATCTATATACTCTCTCTAGTTTAGGTTTAGAATAATTTTTAGGTTTAGTTTCTACTCTTCTTTTTGTAATCAAGTGCTGGAAATTGTGACGAAGGTGGAGGCATGTCAAGGCACATTTCAAGACAAATTTGGAAAAAAAATTGCGTATTGTATTTCTACATTTTCTTTTCAATTTATTTCCTTCTTGACATATATTTATTGTTGTTTATGCACACATGAGAATGTTTGGCTAAACACCCCGTTCAAGGGGTGGGATGCACTGTGAATGATATTAATTTAATTAATTGGTTTCATTAATTTTATATTTCTAGGTAAATTAATTTTAAATGTCGCCAATTAATTTATGTAATGAGAGTTAGTAAATTAATTGAACGAATTGATGTTTGAATTTAGGAATCGAACTAGAGATTGGTTTTTCCGATATTTGAATATTAATTCGGTGTTGAAATTTAAGGATTGCTATTGTTTTCGTTAAATTGATCTTAGCGGGTAATTTTCTGAAAATAAGATAATTCCTAATTTTTCATTGTGTGACATTTTTAAATTAATTTTATGAAAAAGATTTTATTAAATTTATAATTTTAACGAGAGTTAGATTATCGATTTAATATTATCTCGAAATATTTCAAATTAATAAATTGAGAAATTAAAATAATTAAAAATGCAGTGTAATCCCATCTCTTGACTTTCTCACATTATTTCACACTCGGTTGCACATTCTTTTTCATTATTTAGTCATTTTAGTAATTTTTGCATTTAATTAGTTAATTTTTCCCTTCAAATTGTTTTAAAAAAAATAAAAAAAAAACAAAAAAAATATTTTCAAAATTAAATTTAGAATTGCAAGTTTTCACATTAATTGTTTCACTTTGAAAGTTGGATTGATACCCGTACTTACCAAAATACGAGTTATTTTTAGACATGTTTTGTAGGTACTCAAGGGAATTTTGAGAGTGGCTTTTGCACAACAACGATACATACGCAAAAAGCTAATTATCAGATTTCACTCACACACACAAAGTGGACGTAGGCCCCGACCGAACCACTTAAATCCAGGTGTTCATCCCCTTCACCTCATCTCTTTCTTTGTTGATTTGTTGTATGATTATTACCTTTGTTGTACCTATTGGGCTTCACACATCTGTGATCTGGTGATACCATTTCTTGTATTATCAACACACATCCACCATAACTTTTATAGAATCCCCATGTGACTAAAATATTTAGTTGATGAATAAATATCCTTTTAAGCTCACGGTTAAAAGGCAGAATTGGGTTTTTATAAATAGTGGTTCCACTTCATTGGAAAAAGTAACCAAAAATCCAATAATTATTCAATTTTCTAAGTATTATCATATCCCAAGTGAAGCATTCTGAGGAAAGTTCTAATTATCTTGAAAATCATTGTTGATGTAAAAAATTGGACTTGATCCAATTTTATAATCATAGATAAAATATGTAATTGCAATGGTAAATAAAATAGAGAAATAGTGTTTTTCAAGTGGTTCAACTATATAAGAAAGCCTACATCCACTGCTTTTGTATTGATTTTAGAGGTTATAGAAAGCTAGGTACTCTTGTCAATAAGAGTAGCCTAGAATCCATTATACGTTGCCTTTGATGAAAGGAATACAACGTATTTATAGTGACCTGGAGGTCAAGGGTTGGAATTCCAAGGGAAGGAATACCTTTATATATTTAGGCATTTACATCCATACATAATGAATCTGACAGTTGATTGTGCTAACAACGTGTGATAAGACTTTTGATGAGGTGACCTTTCATTGGTATTTATGATTGGCATTCTTTGTGTTGGTCGGCATTCTTGCCAAGTTACTATCTGCTGATTAGGATTTTAGCTATGTAAGAGGACAAATGTTCACTTTTGATTGGTCCATGTAGACGAATATGTTTTGGTATCAACAATCATTTTCTCCATTGAAGAGAGTCACACCTCTGCGTGCATTCTACAAATCTGTGCCTCTCTAAAAAAATCTTTATCCAATTTTACCACCTCCAAGGGGACCTTCCCCCAAAATATCTTGGCTTATGCTACAAGGGTAAATATTTCTAAGAAAGAATAGGTTTACGTGTTAAATAAATATTAGTATATATAAATGTGTATCTATGTATAGTAATAAAACCCGTCCCCACTGAGGGATAAAGTATGCACTTTACAAAGTTTATATTTTAAAACCTAGTCTTTCTCCATCAATATTGATTGTTAAGCTAAATATTATATTCATACACTAATTACAATAATCAAAACTAGTACAAAGTGTGACACGAAAACAAACTTCCTAAATTTCAAATCTTTTTTTAGGAAAGTGTCAATGTGAAGGGTTACTCCAGACTCTTTGCTAAAACCATTCTTAAAAGTCAAAATACTCTTTAACTCATTACTACAAAACTGTCAGATTATCACAGTTATTAACCATGACAAGTCTGGGGGTGACAACTTCTTTGTCACGGTCATTAATCATGACAAGTTCATTAGACTTGTCACGATCCTATCAAGGTCTTTGACCGTGACGAACCTGTGACAATACCAAAAAAATTATCATGGTCAAATATCACGACAAGTCGGTGACAAGTTTCTTCATCAAGGACTTGTCACAGTCTTTGACCGTGACAATTCTGGGCAGAATTTAATGAAAACTTCTGGGCAGTATGGCCACTGCCACGGCCCAGTAGTATATTTGTACTTGTTATGACACAATTGTACCTATTCAAATAACATATATCCAAATAAAATACAAATCATATACCAAATCAAGGTATTTATAATCCATATCCAAAAAAATAGAAATGCAAATATCCATCATATCCAAACCAAATTGTACCAAAATAAAAATAATATAAATACAATCCAATTTTTAAAATAAAAAGAGATAGAAATAAGGTCAATCTTCAACAGGATGGAGGAAGAAGGAAGGACACACAACATATGAATTAACACACCCCGCAATATGATGAACGCCGCATTGTTCACACAACCACACATGTGAATTCTCCTTTCCCTCCACCACATGAGTGACATGCACTGTTAGCTCAATGTCTTGGAGGGGACTTCCATGAAGAAGCATACATGGGAAAAAGTTCATATCCTTCAACCCCCTCTCTATCGGTAGCCCACAATATATGTCATGTAGATGCATGCTCAACCAACCAAGTGTTGATATAAGCGGCTTGGCAGTGGTCACGATGGGAAATGGATCATCATATAGGGTCGAGCCTGTGCGTATCGGCGATGAAGTAATGCTGTCAACGTTGGCGTCGACGTCGGCATCGGCGTCCTCTTCCTCGTCTATCACCTTGTCCTTCCCCTTGCCCTTGCCCAACCGACGCTTCATTAAGGCATACATATCTAGGGTTGTCGCCTCCAACCTTGATATCTTATCATCTTGGGAGTCCACCTTATAGGCCAACCCGCTGCTGCTCGTCTCTATGCCGATAATCTTGGACTTCCCCACCCATAAGCTCACCCCTAGTCCTCCCCTTGCGATCCGGCTCGAGAATTTGACTGAGTGCATCCATAGCCAAAGATGCTTTGTCGGCATCGGACTGCAACTCATGCACTTCCTTAAGCTTTGCCTGGAAAAACAAAAAGTACACGATTAGTAAATTAAGTAAATAAAAAAATTATAACATAATTGAAAAAATTAAACATTTATAACTTACAATGGTAGTTGCGACACTCGGGTCCACCTCCTTGTCCTTCCCCTTTTTCATACGAATTTCCACATTGGTATCGAGCCTATATGGCCTACCCCAAGGGACACTCCCCATCTCCTGAAATAAAATAATACATAATTAGTAATTAACGCAAATTAATGCTAAATTATACTAACTAAAATTAAAGAAAATTCAAAACTTACCATCCAGTTCTCCACCTCGGCGTAAGACTTCAGCCTGGAGTAGTGCACATCTAACCTTTTTTCCCCAGTTGTGCCTCTTAGATTAGCAAGATGCCAATTTCTGCTCATTAGTCTCACTGTCGATAAATTTGTGCCACTGTAACAATGAGACCGGTTCCTTCAGGGGACAGTTTCATGGAGTCTCATAATGGACTACCATGCCTATAAATTCTTCTTCCACGTCTTATATTAATCCCTCAATTTCTCCAACGTGGGGTCGAGGAGATATGCAGGCAGGTCGAATTGTTCCTGTCAAACAAATACAAACCATCTTGTAAGTAATTATTACAGTTATAAATGTAAATATAAATATTAAATACACAACCTATAGCGCCCCTAAATGTTCATCTTAAGGTCAACAAGCACGACCATCCAATGAGTGCACCCCGAGCTAACAATTGCCCTCAACAACTCTAGCGCTCTTGATAATAATGCTGTCTTATTTTCGATGGAGGCCCCTAATTTGCCCCATTTTGGGGGCCTACTGTTCGAGGATCCCTCATTGCCTCTGCTACCTCCTCTTAATGAGGTCATTTTCTGTAAAAATTGGTATTATTAGTACAAAGATGTATATGAACTTTGAATTAATGCTTAAATCTGATAATAAGAATTCATACCAATACAGATACCAATACCAATATCAATTTATACCAATTTCAATTTATACTAATACCAATACCAATATCAATTTATACCAGTATCAATTTATACCAATTTCCATTTATACCAATACCAATTTCAATTTACACACACGCTCTAGGGTCATGGACTTTCAATTAATGCTTAAATTGATGAAAATTATAATTAACATATTCACTTGGTTATTACAAGCATTAAAATGATCAAGTATAAATTAATAAAAAAAACATTAAATTATCGTCCGATAATAATAGAGCACTAGAATAATACAGCCACTGGTCATTACAAATAATTTGAATACTTATTACAAATCAAAAATTATTTCAAATTCGGGTTATCATAAAATTTGGATTGATATTCAGTAGGTGCAGATAAGTCATCTACACTACTGTTTAGATGCTCTGGCGCATGTAGGACAATTGACCACGGTTCGTTGTTGATATACTCCGAGTAAAACACTTGCTTGACCTTTTTAAAAGAACAAACAAATGGATCATTGCTCACGTGTTCATTGCTCTTCAACTTGGACAAGTCAACCATGATCAAATTGGTGTCATGATCAACTTTACAAGCATTTTTATCCTCAAGTCTTACCCATTCACAGTAAAATAGAACCTCTTTGAAGTTTACATAGTCCAATTCAAATATATTTTGAATTACACCATAGTAAGTCATTTCAACTTCAACGAGGTTTTTATCTTCCGCTCTCGCTCGAAAAAAAGTAATAGCCATATATGAAATGCCCAAGTTCTGTAAATTTGTATTTTCCTTGTACACCCTTGCACCAATTACGTAACTGTTGAATCAATACTTTCTGTACTCTTATGCCATGAACAAGGGTCTAGTGGCTAGACTAGAAAGACTTGATGTCGCATAATCCATTTTTAAGAGCTGAGAATATAGATAAATTAATTAGGTTAGTTGTAAAGCTTTCTTGTAATGTGACATTTGATAACAATCTATATTAATTATAATTACCTCGTGTGACAACCACAACCTAGACTCGATGTCTGATTGTGCCAATATTTTTCATCTTTTATAGTTCTCACAGGCTTCATATTTTTTGCATATATCGTGACAGAAGTATTATAAAATTAATCATGTAAAAATTAAAATAATTTAAAAGTTAAAATAATTTAAACTTACTTTTTCCATTCTTCGACATCTTCATGTGTGTCAAGAAGATAATGAGCTATATGTTCATGTTGTAAACTCTTTAATTTCACTCGTTTTCCCATCACCTCATCGATGAACTCGTCATTGTCATCCACGCTGATCGAGCCAGGCATATATTCCCGAGTGTAGATTGATAACTTCACAGTGATTTATTCTTGTGCAATTGATCCTTCAATGTATTGTGTATTCTTAACGTAATCATTGAAAACTTTCATCAATCTTTCAAACAGATATATCTACCGATATCTTACTGGTCCGCAAAGAAGTGCCTCATTGCATAAGTGTACCAACAATTGAACACTTATGTCAAAGAAATATGGGGGAAAGTACTTCCCAAAGACACAAACTACTTCATTCACCGCTAATTTTACGGCCACTATGTGATCTCGATTGATTACCTTGTCACATAAAAGTGAGAAGAAGATACTAATTTGCATAATAGCCCTTCGCAAATCCTTGTTCTTGGAGAAATAGTGCTTAAACAATTGAGGAACCAATTGCATGATCACATGCCAATCGTGGGACTTACACTTGTGTAAATCATAGGTAGCATAATTCACAATCCTTTACAAGTTGGATGAAAAATTAAATGGAACTTTGAAGTTATATATTGTGTCTAAAAGCACCTTCCTTTCCTCACTCGACAAAATAAAGGTACCAGGTGAAATTATTGTCCTTCCCGTACTATCTTCTGTCAACCATAGTTGTGGCTTAAGTTTCAATGCTTTAAGGTCATTTCGTGCATTTTCTCCATCCTTCGAATCACTCCCCCCAAGGCATGTGCCCATAATATGTTCAGCGATGTTCTTCTCTGCGTGCATCACATCCAATACCTAGCCCACCGGGTTATTCTTCCAATAGGAAATTCAAATAAAATTGACCTCTTAGACCATGCATTTCTTGTCTCAGTTTCATTCCCAGTTAAGGTCTTATTATGCTTGACATTCTTAATTTTAGGATTCTTACCTAGTATATTCAAGCCACAATAAAAAGATTTGCTTTCAATTTATGAGATTGAATGTATTCTCGGTGGTATCCTATGTTAAACAGTAGCCGGTAAAAAATTAGAACCTTTCTCCAAAATTAAAATAATGAGAAGGGGGTAAAAACCTCTTATGACAATGGTATACTATTTTTGAGCTAGCGGGGAGATGAAGAGATTCAGTCTCCTCTCCACAAATAGGACGCACCAAATAATCATGTACTACACAACTAGATAATGTCCCATAAGCTGAAAAATCATGAATTATCCACATCAACATAGCTTTTAGCATAAACTCTTCTTTTCTAAAAGAGTTAAAAGCTTTCACACCCTCTTCCCATAACCCATTTAATTCTTCTATCAAAGGATCTAGGTAGAAATCAATGTCCTCACTTGGTGCCTTTGGCCCAGGGGTCAACAAAGACAACATCAAAAATTCAGGTCTCATACACTGTGAATGAGAGAGGTTTAGTGGGACTAGGATCACTGTCCATACACTCTGATTGACGCTTAGATTTCCAAATGGATTGAAACCATCTATTGATATTTCCAAACGAATGTTACGCTGTTCTAGACCAAAATCTGGATACTTAAAATTCATTGTCTTCCAAACTGTAGAATTAATAGGATGACGCAGGAGATTTTCTCCTACTTCTTCCCTATCATGCCAAGTCATTGACTCCACTATCCATGGTACTATGGAAAATAAATTTAATCTAGGCACAACGGGAAAATATTTCAACACTTATTTGAGGTACTTTTGAGTCTATGCCTTCTTCGCCAGTAGATTGGACATATCTAGGGCCATCCCATACCGGACACCGATCGATATTTTTGTACTCCTTTCGATATAGTATGCAATTATACACACAAGCATTAATTAATTTATACTTCATTCCCAAACCTTTCAAAGTTTTTTTATAGGTGGATAGCTATTTGGAAGCGTATTCTGCTTGGGTAGCAAGCCCTTCACCCAATTCAAAATTCCTATCACGCTAGTGCTAGACAAACCATATTGAGTCTTCAAATTATGCAAACCAACCATGACATGTAAATTTGTTTGATATTTCTCACAACCATAATGACTGGCTCACCTTAAATTTTAAACTTCGGTAGTCATAGTCAAGGTTTATCTCGATATCTTCATGAGAGCCTGCACATCGTACATCGTCAGTGACCTCATTCTCTTCCACTTCATGAAAACCATACGCGTCATCAACTAAATTCTCTAGCATATTATGATCTACATTGTCATCCTCCCCTTGAACATCTATCATACTTGTTGAAGGTTGTTGTGAAGGTTTCTCGGAGATAAAAGGAACTTTCGGTTCCCCATGAAAAACTCAACTTCGATAACTATCTTGCATACAACATCTTAACAAATGTAGTTCAAATGTTTTCCACTCAAACACCTTACCATTATTGCACCCAGCACACGAACACGAAAACTTTTTATTATCATGGCATCTCTTTGCATATTTGACAAATTCATTAGCATCTCTACGAAACACATCCCCTAATCTATTTGTCTCACCCATCCACTCTTTGTATTTAGCATATCCCATCATAGCTAATAAAAATAGTCACCTATTATGGGTATAATAGCATAAACAAAAGTGTTAATATTTAGTTCCCATTAGTATAAACAATCACCTATTGAATGTGTACGCATAATAACTAGAAGGCTAGGTTCGATGGGTAAATTTGTTTGTTCATTCAAATTCAAATTCAAATTCAAATTCAAATTCAAATTCAAATTCAAATTCAAATTCAAATTCAAATTCAAATTCAAATTCAAATTCAAATTCAAATTCAAATTCAAATTCAAATTCAAATTCAAATTCAAATTCAAATTCAAATTCAAATTCATAATATTAATTCCTATTTCCTCAATCTCCACTAAAGGATCATTGGTCTTATCCCATTCAAGACCGCATATTTCTATAATATACTTAACAGCTCATGCACATTATTCCAATTTGAGGAAAATTCGGTAGTATATCCCCATAATTCTCCAAGTACACGACATAGATTCACAAGTGTGAGTGTTATTTAAATTTATCAATTGAAATAACACTTAACATCACATCATCTAGTATGTACCCAGAGAACATTAAGATATGACTGCAGAACTTTCCCCAAAGGTAACAAGTTTAATCTAGGAAGAATATTATTATACAGAAACTATTGAGTCCCAAACTGTCCAAACAAGACAATTCGAGAGATCTCATATGATCCTGATTTTGCTCAATATGGTGAGCGTGTTCAGAATAGTAATATGTTCGACACTTTTACTGTGGACAAGGACGCCGAGGTGTGACATAAGGGTCAGTTGGTTGTTTCGTCGATTGACTAGCTTAAGAACAAGGTGATGGCAGAGGCCCATTACTCGCTCTTCAACATATATCCTAGTTGCACAAAGATGTATAAGGACCTATGAAGATAGTCACAGTGGATTATGTCATATCCTTACCACAGTCAGAGACTCGGAGCATGGTCATAATGTAATGTGGGTTATAGTCGATCAACTCATGAAATCTGCACACTTTTTACTGATTAAGGTCATGGATAGTGTGACTAAGTTAACGAGGTTTTATGTTTGGGAGATAGTCAAACTTCATAGTGTTTCGCTCTTTATAATCTTGGATAGGGATCCCCAATTTGTATTACTATTCTAGAAGAAATTTCATTAAGATTTGGCTATCAAATTGAATATGAGTACAACATATCACCCTGAGACCAATAGGCAGTCAGAATGAACCATTCAAATTTTAGAGGATATGCTGAGAGCTTGTGCACTCGATTTTTAGGCTAGTTAGGGTGGAGAATCTACATCGAACAGAATTTTCCTATAACAACAGTTACAATGCAAGCATCGAATTGTCTCCCTATGAGCCACTTTATCGGAGGCCATTCTAATCTTCGATTTATTAGGATGAGGTGGGTGAGAAGAATGTCACTAACTTATATTTGATGAGAGAAATTACTGATAAGGTTTGGGTAATTTGGCGGAGGATCATTTCGACACAGAACCGATAAAAGAATTACACCGTTAATCTTCGAACACCTCTAGAGTTTAGAGTATGTGACTATGTAATGTTAAAAGTTTGAGAGAGAATTGATAGTCAATGATTCAGGTAGTCCCTTTTAGATCCTGGAGCGGATTGGGGATGAATAATACCGTTTGTCTCTACATCTATAGTTGTACTAAGTTCATAATGTGTTCCATTCCTATATTGAATAAGTATCTCCACAATCCCTGGCACGTCATCGATTGAACCACATTTAGTTAGAGGAAGATATTATGTTTCCAACGCGACATGCATCCATTTTAAACCGTGAGGATAGGGTCATACACAATAAGGTAATTCCTTTAGTGAAAATACTTTAGGAGTTTCATGGTGTCTATGGTGAAAATTGGGAGTGAGAGTCGAAGATGCATGAGAATCACTTAGAACTCTTTCCCTAGTTGGTTCTTCTAATTTCATGGATGAAATCTCCTAAGTAGGTGAGAATGTACCGGTGCCCGAGGTTTTGCATATTTCTTGTGTAGTTTATAATCATGTAGAACTCTTGGGAATCGAACCAATAATTAATGGATTGTTATATATAATTGAATATTCTTCCAACATTTGTGGATTTTATTAGGAATTGAATGGCCAAGTTTAAATTAGGAAATTATTTTTATCGTTCAAATGAATTCGAGGCTCATTTGAACGAGATCCTCGCCTCGTTGAATGAAGGACCTCTTTTTCAAACGAGAAGCCTCCTTCATTTGCACGATCTTCTAGAGAATTTCTAATGACCCACCTTTGTATAGGATTTTACACCTTGTGTGCATGTCGTTCGAGTAAGATTCGAGCTCTCGTTCAAATGAAAAGTGATCTAGTTCGAATGACCGCTTTAGAAATTTAAAATTTGGGATTCTACTTGTGTGTTGTCAATGTTCGAACCCTTGGATTTATGAGGTGTCAACCTTTGGTGCATCAGATAAGCAAAAACGTGTCTGCCATGTTTGGCCCTTAGTTAAAAATCATTTTTAGGGTTTTTAGCGTTATTAGAGAGAGATAAGTGGTGGGTGCTTCACCACTATTTTCATATCATCCATACCTCCTCCCTCTCTCTAGTTGCAAGGGAGTTTCTTCTTTTCCAAATAATTCCCACCATAGTTACACCACACCACCATAATCCACTATATCCACCCCATTTCCAAGATTTATTCTTCCTCTACAAGCCTTGCTAAGGTAGATGCCAGGTTGAGTGGATCTAGTAGTAGAACTCAAGATAGCCTTGGTATATATTTGAAGTGCTTTTGGATTATCTTGGAGTCTAGAGCTTTCATCATCATCTTCTTATTTGTTCTCCTCTTTAAACCTTAAGGTAGGGTTTTTCTCTCTCTATGTTTCAAGGTTTCAAGCTATGAGAATTATGTAGGATGCATGTTAGATATAATTTAATTTTAAAAATGAAGATATTTTCCCGTGTGTTCAAGTCTTGTAAAAATGGAGTTTTAAGGAAGACAAAGCCTAAAAGGATTTTTGATGAATAAATAGAAATTTAACCTTGAAATTTAGAGAGAGAGCATGAAAAATATAACCCCATGTTAATATCTTGTTTAGTTACATATTTGAGGATTTCTAGGCCCGAAATCCTCCCTAAAATGGGTAGAAACATATAAAAACATTTTACACTTGATAAATGATGTTAAAATGGGTTTTATGAGAAAGTAATAAAGTGTTGAAAAACAGCCCTAAAATTGCGTTATAAATATTGTTAAGAATGAAGAAAAATAATACTTGAGGTTATATGGGATGATAGGGGAAGATAGTAGATGTGGTGACAATTATGTTCAACACAAATGAATAAGAAAAGGTAATCACCAAAGCAAATAAATAATGTAATGAATGTCAATAACACAACATAGTATGTACGTGGTTCAGCAAGAATGCCTACGTCCATGGTGGTGCTCTTAGTATTATTTCTCTATACTCCGGGGAGCATTTTTCAGGGAAATACAATACGTGCCTTTTGTCCCAGGCTACGGGTTTGTTATATACATGTTTGTTCTCGGGGAGTGGTGGTGTTGGACTCCCCCACGTCAGTCCATAACCCCTAGAATATCTTCATGTAAGATTCTAAAGACTTGACTGAGTCGTGATCGAATTAGTAGGGATGCGAGGCTCCCAGACTTTGGGCCTTTACTGGGCTACTCGTATGAGCCCGTGGTGATAAATAGAGGTACCCATAATTTCCCCTAAAGTTGTTGGGCTATAATTTGGGCTCAGTAAATTTAAATAATTTCTCATAATGGCTATCTCATAAATTATGCAACTCTTCCAAGAATTGAAGTGCTTCTTGTTAAACAATTTAGGCAGCAGCCTGCTTTGTGTCTCGTGCACTATGATTGGAAATGTTTAAAAATCCTTTGGAGCATTTTTCCTTGTTGTCGTTTCAAGCTTCTTCATACTTTCTTATCTTCTCTAAGATCCCATTGTTGCGCTCTCGTTCCTAGGTCTTCATTTTTTTATTTTAATCTCCTTCATCGTCTTTGGTTATGACCTTGCATCGTCCCAAGCCAAGTTTTGATTTCGTAAGTTCCTCTTTCTCTTTCTCTGTGTTTATTCTGTTAAAACTTCTCTGCATTTGTAGTTTAGAGCTTGTAAATGGCGAAGATAGGAAATAGTTCAGTAACTAAATTTCGGAAGTATTATAACATCCCTGATTGGGTAGACATTGAGTGTGCCCCTATCCCTAAAAATGTTAGAGAAATAGAGGACGCTCACCACATTCGCGTCCTCTTACTGTCCCAAGGGGGTCTTACTTTTCCTCCGAGCAATTTATTTTTTCATTTCTTTGGTTATTTCAATATTATTCCCGCACAGTGTGCGCCAAACGTCTGGAAGATTGTTAATGGTTTCCATAGAATAAACCAGCTCTATGGTACCAATTTAGGGCTTGCTGAGATATGCTTCTGTTATTCTTTCTCGCACACAAGTTCTGGTCTTCTTTACCTCAAGGCCAGGAGTCCTGATAGGGCATTGGTAGTAAATCTACCTGATTCCCATAAGGATTACTGGCAAAAGGGTTTTCTTGTTAGGAATTGGCAATTTCCTCCCCATACTGAGGGTTCGAGGTCTGACAGGTTCATGGTCCCCTTTTATGGGGAGGAATTCTTAGGTAGGCTTAATTTTTTCTCTCCTCTTCGATCTTCTTATTAATGTATGGTTTCTATGATATTCTTCTCTCTTTATTTTCAATAAGGATAAAGAACTTAGAGCCTCCTATCATCGAGGTTCGAGCTGCTTAGTTGGTTTAGGCCTGGAATATCAGGGATCTCTTGGTTGACGGTGACTATCCTCGATCAATGGCTTTCCTCTTGGAGTATAAGAACGTCGGGTCTAGTTTCATTACGTGGCCTATAGATAGCCTCCCTGAGCTAGACATCACTGAAGAGGTTGCTGCAGATCCTATCCAATTGGACGAGGAAGAGAGCCGCTCTGGTGAGGGTAGCGAAGGTGATAACGGGGACGGTTCTGAAGGTGGTTCCAGTGAGGAGATCTCTAGCGGTGAAGGTTCTTCCATCTCGGAAGATGTTTCAGAAGCTAGAGAGTCTTAAAGTGAATCGAGCAGTTCCAGCGAAGAGGATATGGCTCCTCCTAGGAAAAATATGATTCGAGATGATGATGATGAGGATGAGGTGCTTCTTTCTCAGCGATCGAAGAAGAAGAAGTCTGGCAGTGGGGAAGTTTCCATTTGTTCTCAGCCTATTGCGAACGAGTAGGAGAAAAAAGGAGGGAGTAAGAGAAGTTGAGGGAGAGAGAGAGAAAGAAGGAAGAGGAGAAGAAGAAGAAGAAGAAGGTGGAAGAGAGGAGAAGGGCTAAGAGGGAGAAGAAGGAGAAGTAATAGGAGAGAAGGAGAGACGAGATGAGGACGAAGGCAGGGAAAACTCTGGTGCCTATATCTGCATTGCCCGAGGGGGCCTCTGTCGCCATCTCTCCTCAGTTGGCTCCTGTGTTGCTCGAGAGAGAAATTTTGACTATAGATCGTAAGAAGGTAATGGGGACCGACCAGTTAGCCTTACAGGAGAGTTAGAGGCTAGCCTTGGTAAGTCTATTTCTGCTTCAGATGCTTATGATATTCTATTAAATTCTTCTCTTTCTTAATGTTCTCTCTTTTTTGCAGTTTGTGACTGACTTAGCCATCCTCTATCGCACCTGCGAAGAGCTGGTGAAGAGGAATGATGATTTGGAGAAATAAAATGTTGAGCTAAAGGGGAAGAGTGCTAAGCTGGAGGCCAATTTGAAGACTGCCAAGGATGCTCAGCGGTCTTTCGATCTCACCCTCACTGATGCCAATTGGGTGAAGGAGGGGGAGGTCAAAGAGCTCAGTGAGCTACGACAGTCTTATGAATTGGTCTGTACGAGCAAGTTAAATGTGGTGGAGGAGAATAGGGTACTAGCAGAGAAGGTAAAGACAATGGAGGAGAGCTCGTACAATGCTGGGATGGCTGCTGCATATGAGGACACTGAGGTTCATATAGGCTACATCAGCTGACTGAACTTCAAGAAGGGCTGGAACAAGGTTCTTCTGGATGCTGGAGTGGACGTCGATTATCCCTTATTTGACGAGCATAATCTAGTTCTGAAGCTCGGTTTGGACGATGCACCTGCCCCGGCCATTGACAGTATTTTTCCTGCATCTCATACCGTTCCTGTGGAGGGAATAGTAGTTGCTCCATCTGAGGGAGGTGTTTCTGCTGCTGTTGATAAGGGAAAGCAACCAACGACCTCTGAACAAACTGAGGTTGCTACCTAGCATGTTCTTCGGACTTATTTTGTATTTTTTTCTTCATTTGTACTGCTTTTTTCAATTACCGATGTACTTGAACCTCTTTATTTGAATGAAATAAAAATTCTTTCCCTTCTGTGTACTGATTCTTCTTCTCTTAAATGCTTGTATGGCCTGTAGTTGATTGATGTAGATGATGATATACCTGCCACCTCTCAACTGGGGAGGATCCTTAGTCCTAATGCCAGCAATCAGGTTCGCCAAGCCTTTGTTAGGATTTATAAGTCTCTAAGGTCTAGTAATAAGAGCTTTAAATACTAGTCTGAGCTCGTCACCAAACTGAAGGATAGACTTTAGGAGATGGAAGAAGTTGGTGCTTCTGTGAAAGAAGAAGTGAACACTTTGACACCTAAGCTTTTAGATGCCTCCGAAATCAATCAAGTCTGTGAAGTTCTTCAACAGGAAAATGAGACTCTGAGGAGGGAGGTGTCGCGACTCAGGGAGCATGCACCGAGCGTCGCACCTCGAGTTTTATGAGGTTCCTCTTCGTCGGCTATTCCGCAAGATGGCACAGGGTCGAGCGCCGCCCCTTATGTTTTGCGATGTTCTACCTCATCGGCTGTTCCGCAAGCTCATCCAGATGTAGGGGGTCCAGCTAGGGAGATGGACGAGCTTCGAGAAGATGTCCGTCGAGCATACATGATTACTGTTGGGTTTCAAAGAGATGTCACACGACTGATGCATTTGTTCAATAAAGGACCTCGACGAGTGTGGGCTGATGGTTATAACCTAGGTTGGACAGATGCTCCAATGAGGTTGACAGAGTTTGAAGAGCTATCCTTTATTAGGGGATGGTTGAGCGCCCTTAGGGAGCTGCATGTCCCCAGGAACTCAGTACTCCGGTATCGTCACGAGATCTCTCCTTAAACTCTGAGGCCTAATCATTTCAGGAGGGATAACCAGTGGGTTCCTATAGATGCTATCCCCAGGCAGCTATTAGAGCCAGATGCGAATGATGTTGAGGAATGATTGGCCCCTCATACGAATGACGACCGAAGATCGCAAGTGGTTGATTATCTTACTCAGAGGCCTAGTCCTCATTAAGATTTTCTTACTTCAATGTAATTTTTTGTAAATGTAATGCAGTAATAAAATATTTATGTTTTGGGCGTTTTGTCGACTAAACATGTGTTGCGTGTTTTTACTCCATTAATCTTTCGTTTGATTATCTTGGGCTCTTCATAGCCGACTAAATTTGATGTGGGTAGAGTTGTTTTGTCGTGTGAGTATCCTCCTAGTCCAGTATGCTTATAAAATACCCTTCTTCCCCACTTTACCTTTTAGGTCGTGTTGTCACACTCCTTTAGTCCTACGTATGGCAATAGTAAGGACACACCTAGTGTTTGATGTTCTATCCGATCAGGTTTTTGAGCCAAACATTATTTGGCGACCAATTTGACTTGGCCGAGCTGCCTAAGGGTCCCCTAAGGGTCCAGTGGTAGGTACCACTTCTCGGTGTCCAACAAGGTATTTCTCGTGTAGTAGACTAGGTGCTGGATTCCTATTTTTTTGCATACCAGTGCAGAGCTGACAGTGTGGTTGGAAATAACAAGATAGAGGTACAGTGAATCATTTTCTTGAGGTATCATGAGCAAAGGTGGTGTGCTGAGATAAGATTTGAGCTCTTCCAATACTCTCGAGCAATCTTGGTTCCATTATACTGTTTTGCTTCTTTTCAATAGCTGGAAAAATGGTTGGCACTTCTCGGAGGACTTCGACATGAACCTATTCAGCGCGGTGAGCATACCCCTGAGCTTCTGCACATCTCTTATTGTGCTAGGAGGCTGTACCTTATTGATTTCATCGATCTGGTTCGAGTTGGATTCAATGCCTCTCTCGCTAATTAAGTACCTGAGAAATTTTCCTGATTGGACACCGAAAAAACACTTGCTCGCATTGAGTTTCATTCGGTATTTCCTGAGGATTTCAAAGTTCCTTGATAGGTCTGAGAGATGGTCCTCCTTGCTCTTTATCTTGACGAGCATATCATCAATGTATACTTCCATGGTATCTCCCATTTGGTCTTTGAACATCTTGGTGACGAGTCGCTGGTAAGTTGCTCCTGCATTCTTGAGCCCAAAGGGCATAACTTTATAGAAGTATAATCCGACGGTGGTAATGAATGCGGTCTTGTCTTGGTCTGGTGCATATAGAGGAATCTGGTGATACCCCAAATATGCATCTAGAAATCTCATTCTCTCATGCACTGATGTAGCATCTACCAATTGGTCGATCTTTGGGAGGGGGAAACTGTCCTTAGGGAATGCCCTGTTAAGGTTAGTGAAATCAAAACAAACTCTCCATTTTACATTATTCTTCGGAACTACTACTGGGTTTGACAACCATTTAGGTAATTGAACTTCTCTTATGGATCCTACATCCAACAACTTATCTACTTCCTTTTCTACAGCTTTGGCATTCTCTGGCGTAGTTCTCCGTGCCTTCTGCACGATGGGCCTAAAAGTGGGGTTGATATGCAACCGATGACAAACAACACTGGGATAAATTCCAGGTAGCTCGTACGATTCCCATGGGAAAACATATAGGTTTCTCCTTAATAGAACCGTCAATTCTTTATTCTCTTGATCTGTGAGAGATGTCCCAATCAAGAAACTCCTGTCCTTTTTATTACTACCGGCTGTGACTTCTTCCAGGTTTTCAATGACCCACTCAAAGGGGTGGAGCCTGGTATACTCCACTCCGGGTCTTCCATATTTCGCTACTATTTCTAAGGTATCAAACCTTCTTGCTCCTCGACCTTTTCTTTGGCCTTCTCGACCTTCTTCTCTGGTTTTAGGCGGATGGATACTATGAAGCACCTTCTTGCCATCACTTGATCTCCGTGGATCTCCATCACTTCTCACTCAGTCATGTACTTGAGTTTCTGATGGTAGGTCGACGATACTACCCTCATTTCATGTAGTCACCCTCTGCCGATGATAGCTTGGTATGTCAAGTCAATGTCGACTACCAGAAACTCGATCATCTTAGAGACACTTCCTGCCCTTATTGGCAACACGATCTTTCCTAATGGGATAGCTACTTTCCCAGCGAAGCCAACTAGAGGGACTGTGTCTTCTTTCAAGTCATTAATGCTTAAATTTAATTTTCTGAACAGGTCAAGATACATTACCTCAGATGATCTTCCCTGTTCGACGAGCAACTTGTCGATGTCATAGTTGGCTGTCCTGAGGGTAATGATCAAGGCATCATGATGTGGGGTTATTACCCCTACTAGATCTTCATCTGTGAACACGATGTCGACATCATTTTCTCCCCGATGCTTTCCTGACTGTGTCTTCGATGGATCGATCTGAAAAGCTTGCATTACTATTGTAAGCTTTTTCACTTATATCCGTGCTGAATTTCCTTGAATCTGCTTCATATCAGATGCCCCATGAATTACTACAAATTCATGGCCAGCATCGTCCATGAGTACGTTGTTGGGCCTTGTGTCTCCATTGGCAGCAACCTTCTCTGCCTTCTTCTCCACAAACTCATTCAGATGCCCAGTCTGGGCCAACTCTTCAAGGTGAGACTTAAGAGCCTTGCAGTGCTTAGTCTTATGTCCTCCCTCCTTGTGAAAAGCGTATCTCAGCGCGTTATTTCTCTTTGAGGGATCTCCTCCCATCTTTCTGGGCCACTAAACAAATGGCTCATCTTTGATTTTCTCTAGGATCTTGTATATTGGTTCTTTGAAGACAGTGTTTACTGCCTAAAATGTTTTCGAAGCATCATTCTCGCCTCCATTCTTGGAGCCACCCTTGCCCCCATTCTTACCTCCTCTTTTCTGGTTTTTGGCCTTATCGTTTCCCTTGGCAGTAAGCTTAGCTCTGTTATTTTCCCCTGCACTTAGGAGGGTCACATCCTCGACTTTGGCATACTTCTTGATGCGAGCCATCAGGTCATCGATGGTTGTGGCCTCCTTCTTTGTCAGGGATTGGTGTAGATGCCAAGAGCTGGGTAGGCCAATCTTAAAAGAGGCCATTGGTACCTGTTCTGAGTAGTCCTCGACCTCATTGAACAACTCCCAGTACCCCTTTGCGTAGTCTCGAAGTCTCTCCTAAGGTGTCTTCTTCATTGTTAGCAAAGCATCCATCCTCTTTGGATGGGAGCTGCTGGTAATGAAGAGAGTCATGAAGAGCTCGACCAGGGAATCAAAGCTCCTAATGGATCTACGAGGGAGCCTCTCAAATCACATCTGGGCCACATCATACAGACTTGAGGGAAAAATCGGGGACATTAGTGCATCCTTGTGGTTCCAGAGAGTCATGGCCTGCCTGTACTGCCTAACGTGATTGATAGGGTCAGTTTTTCCGTCATAGATCTTGAATCTCGAAATTTTGAACTTTTGGGGGGCTTATTCTTCTTCTATTTCCCCTGAGAAGGGGTATTTCATTTGGGTCCTAAGAGCTCACCAAGCAAGCTCTCTGGTCGATCTGGCACCTCGATGTGCTGGGTGCTGGTCCATTTCTCTTTGGACTATATTTCGTATATCCTTATCTCCTCGAGCTGGGCTCCTGTAACGGTGAACTGGTCGTTGTTTCTTGAGTAAGTCATCATCAGACTCGTGCTTCTCACTTCCTGGGGATCCGTGTCTAGGGATCCTTCCTCAGCTGTGATACTTGCTCGCCTGAGGGCTAGTAGTGCGGTATGGATGTCGCCTAGTGCTGTGATGGAGTTCTTTCTCCATACTTTCCAATCTCCTTCTGAGGCGAGCATTCTCATCCTCTTACTTGCGAGCGACATCCCCTTGTTCTTAAAGCCTTGCCTCGTAGGCATCAATCAACCTGGAGATCTGTGTGGACCTCGCTGGTCACTGGATTTCTTCTGAGTCCTGTCGTTCTGGGTGACCCCTTTGATCTGAACGTCGAACTTCAGATCTGATCCTGCGAGGGGCAAGTTGTTCTTGGATATCCCCTGCTTGAGGGGCGTTCCTGCTGTGACCAGACGTTCCAGATTCTTTGTTAGTGAAGGATTTCTTAAAGGAAGATAAACGTTCCCACAAACGATGTCAACTATGGTGACAATTATGTTCAACACAAATGAATAAGGTAATCACCAAAGCAAATAAAGAATGTAATTAATGCCAATCACACAACATAGTATGTACGTGGTTCAGCAAGAATGCCTACGTCAAGGTTGGTGCTCTCAGCATTATTTCTCTATACTCCGAGGAGCATTTTTTAGGGAAATACAATACGTGCCTTTTTCCCAAGCTTAGGGTTTGTTATATACATGTTTGTTCTTGGGGAGTAGGGGTGTTGGACTCCCCCAAGTCAGTCCATCACCCCTAGAATATCTGCATGCGAGATTCTAGGGACTTGACTGAGTCGTGACCGGATTGGTAAGCATGCGTGGCTCCCAGACTTTGGGCCTTTACTAGGATACTCGTCTGGGCCCGTGGTGACAAATCGAGGTACCCACAGCAGACATTTTGCTAAAATGGTCTTAAATGATTAAATATATTTTATGCAGTGAAATCTAAAATGTTGAAGCATGATTTTTTATTATAAAATCATAAAAAGGATGGTTTTGAATGGAAATCTTGTTTTCTAATGCCATAATGAATTAAATATGTTTTTCACAAGGTTATAATGAATGATGGGTAAAATGGTAATTGTGATAAAATTGTGGGTCCCCATGATTGGACTTCCTCGTTGGACCTTAGCGGTTGGTTTTTATGAAAAACGGACAAAGTAGACAAAATGGCATGTCGACAAGATGAAATGGTAATATAAATTTTGGAAATGATATAAATGGTAAAATGACGGAATAATGTGTACATTAGTAAAAATATTAAAACACATTAATATGGGCTCGGGTTACATCAGGAATAGTTAATAAGTGCCCGGAGCCTTGGGTAAAAGACCTAATATCACTGGCCAATGCATATAGTAGCATAGTTGGCGGTGTGGAGCCCATTAAAGTGTTCATATAATGGAAGATTCCGAGAAAAGATAATAAAAAAGCAATGATTGTGATTGTGCTCGAAAATATAAATAAGGCAACCGAATGAAATAGGATAAAAGGAGACTACATAATAAAATATGGTTAATTAGTCTCTATATCCGATAAAGGGTGGTATAAAAAAGTTTAAGCGTGAGTATGATCACATCGCTTGGGTATATTGCGTGGTAGTTGCATTAATACTAGCTTAATTGTTAAACGTTTCAGAAATTGTTAAAATACATGTTATATCCATTGTATTTTTGCAGAAAACGCGTAGCTTAGTATTACCCACCTTACTAAGCATTTGCTCTCCCCTTATTTTTATGTAAAAACCCCAACCCTAGGCACATCAACTAGGGATGTAGGGAAGTACACCGGTAAGGTTCCAGAGGGCAGTCAACGTCATTAGTGTCTTTGTAATTCATTTAAATTATCTTTTGAAACATTGGTAATTTGGGACACTTAAACATTTTATTCGGGCCTTTGGCCATGTCCTGTAATAACACGTGCATGATTATGTTTACTTATAGTTTAATTAGTATTGTGGATTAAATCGAATTTTAAAAAAAAAACCTTATAAATTAACTTAATCACTTAAACTGGTCACTACTTTTCTCAACTTAAAACTAGTCATTTAGTATTTAATAAACGGTTTAATTAAAGGATTTTTTTAATAATAAAATTATACTTTCCCCTTTAACTCCCTGATTCGGTTCGGGTTGACCACCCGATGACCCAAACTCGAGTACGGGCATTATAATAGTTTTACTGATACTGAGGAAACCCAAGTTATACATTAAGTTCTCTAAATGAAGATTTTGAATCTGGGAGGTACAGTTTCTTGGGCACATCATATATGAGGTTGGGATTTCGATGGATCCTAGCAAGGTATCTGCGATTATGGATTGGATACTTCCCATAATATCTACGGAGGTTGGGAATTTCTTAAGTTTGGCATTGTACTACAGGAGGTTCATTCATGGGTTTTCGAAGATTGTTGCACCTAACATCTATGGAGCTTGGGAGTTAATTGGATTTGGTAGGGTTCTATAAGAATATTATTTAGGGGTATTTGAAGATTGTCATGCCACTGACCCACCACACCCTAAAGGGGTGAAAAACAGTACCGTTTGTATGTAGTGTCAACTTTCAGAGGGAATTTAAGGATACCAATAAGAGAATCATATCCGCACATACTATTGCTTTACTATGGGTCAATGTCCACTATATGGTTTACATGGATTCATAACTCTAGGTGATAATAGGTGTGTTGATGGGGAAGGGGAGGCCTATAACTTATGCTTCATGTAAGCTTACATCTTATGAGGGAAACTACCCCACTCACGATTTGGAGTTGGGGATGGTAGTTTTTCCCCTTAATATCTAAAGACATTATTATTTGGGTAAGAAGTTCATACTATTTTTATATCCCAAGAGGCTCTAATACATGATCACTTAAAGGGATCTAAATATGAGACAGAGGATATGGCTAAGTTTTATGAAGGACTACTATTTTTCGATTCAGTTTCATTCGGGAAAAGTTAGTGTGGTAGAAAATGCTTTAAGTCTTAGGTTGACAGTTCCATTGGAAGCTTTGTGGGCTGAGCAGGGGGATCATTTACCCTAATTTTGTGTAAAGAGGTGGAGTACCTTAAGATAGATGGATTTGGTGGATGTATTATTAGAAGTTATGATTGTTACACCTATGATTAAGAGAAGGTGCAAGATCCCATGGATGGAGGAGTTCCTTTTACTCGATTATCTCTTACGGGTGATAGATTCTAGGGGAGTTTGGTTGTTCCAGATGATCTAAAATTACGAAGGGAAATTTCATCCGATGCCACATTTCATTATATACGGTGCTTCCTGATGGGGACAAGATGTATCAAGATATGAGGAGATCGTACTTGTGGTTCAAGATGAAGAGAGATGTAATAGAGTTTGTGTTTTGGTGAACTACTTGTCATCCTGTAAAGGTGGAGCACCATAGATCGATAGGGAAGTTGTAGTTGTTAAATATTCCTTAGTGGAAGTTATAGGGCATCCCTATGGAGTTTATCTTTATATTATAGAGTACTCAGAGGGGACATGATTCCATTTAAATCATCCTCGAGAGATTGATGAAAGTGGATCATTCCTTCCAGGGTTGATAGATTACAATGTAGAACAGTATGTCATATCATTTGTGTTAGTGATTGTACGACTTCACGGGGTACCCCTAGATATTATGTCTGACGAGGAAAAAATATTCATCTTCTAATTCTTAAGGGGTTTTCGGGATTCAATGAGGGTATAACTAAACTTGAGTATGATATTTCACCTTTAGTTAAATGGTCAGATTAAGTGGGTGAACCAGATTTTGGAGAACATGCTTCAGGTTTGCATGTTAGATCTCATAGGGTGATCGGATCATCATTTACCGCTTTTGGAGTTTTCTAATAGTAATAGTCATAATAAGATTATTGGTATGATGGATTCAGGAGATCATGTGATGTTTGGTCCAGATAAGGTGGCACTTATCCTAACACAGATGAACATAGTACAAGACCGATAGAAGAGTTATGCTAAAAAATGGAAGTGTTAGCTGATGTTTTAGGAGGGGTATCAGATGGTTTTGAAGGTCTACCTAGTGAGGACTTTTCATATTTTGATCCAAGTGAAAGTTTTCTCCCTGATATGTAGGTCCCTTTGTAATATTTGATGGGGTGTGCTCAATGGTGCATCGATTGTCCTTACCCAATCTTCTTTACTGGGTGCATGACGTCTTACGTGTTAATATTGAGGAATTTTATGAGGTATGAGTTTGTCTATTAACACACCGGACTCGATGGGATTGTGTTGCATCCCAATCCAAGATACGAGGAGAATCCATAACGTATTATCAACCAAAGAGAACGGATTCCGCGATCGAAGGTCATTCCACTAGTTAGATTTCAGTGGGGATACCACAATGAGTCTAAGTCTACTTGGGAGATAGAGGACAATATGCGTCCGGATATACTGAGATATTCGAGTTTGGTATAAAATTTCAATTTTGAGGACATAACTCCTTATTTAAGGGGTAAGGAATGTAATACCCTATGTTTTTGCACGTTAATTGAATTATAAAATTAATTTATTTTCCTACAATGATATGTGATGTCACTATTTATATTTTTACATGTGTTATATTATTTGAATTTGAACTCAGACTTAATACATGGTAAATAATTAATTAGATATTTGGAAGTGACTTAGTATCGTGGATGACTATGGAATTGTCATGGATTTGTATCGAGGATTTTCTTATTTGGATTATCACCTTGGTCACGAGTTCCATTTACCCTGGAGTAGTTTCTTATAATTCCATATCGATCTTAACTAAGAAATAATTATATAATTAATATTTGGACTCGTTTCAATAAAATGTTTGTTTATGGAGTTATTTAGCTAATTAGTTTTTATCATATTTTGGGTTGGCATTTTGGATCCGTAGAATGTTTGTATTTGACTTAAACTAATGATTTTTAAGACTTTGGGTTAGTATATGGATGGCTAGATTTTTGGGCCTTTGGGTTAGGCTTAAGCTTATTCACCTTAGGAGCTTTGGGGAGATACCCTATGGATTAGAGAGAATAGGCACTCTAGAGAGAGGAGGAATTGGAGGTTCTTACCTTGTATTCAACTTAATTATATAATCAATTGTCTTTGTGTTATAGTAGTAATTATTCACACGAATTTAAACTAATTGATGTTACAAACTGATTATTGAAAATCAAACTATTTATTTTATAATTAAATTAAGAGTTAATTTAAGGTTAATATTCATGTTAATGTTATACACTCGTTTTAGTTGAAAACCATATGAATATGAATGATATTTTTTATTATGATTATTAGGATTAACTTATACACATTGAATCAAACTAAATCCCCTGATAAATATCATGAAATAATATAAATTTGAGAATTTATTGATAAATCTTTAAAACCATTGTTATTATTGTTATAATTCAAAATTAAACCCGTAAATCACGAGATTAGTGATTAAAACAAGTAAATATAGGTTAATAATGCTATAAGACAACTTATATCTAAAGGAGGATGGGTTTGGGTATGATTAGAGGTTTCAGACTTAGGTTTTGGTGTTGATAATGATGAATTTGGAATTTTGGAGAAGATGGAATTCATCTTGTTTAAATGCGATTTGCATCATGTGAAGGTTTAGAACTTGTTAGAATGAGATTGGATTTATCATTTGGAAGAAGTTAGTAGGTCAATTGAATGACTTGTGGAATCTATTCTGAATGAGATAGGGATCTCGTTCGAATGACTTTGGGACTAATTGGGTGTTTAATTATTCTTTAAAAAAGGTTACATAAATTAAGAATTCTAGAATCAGACTTAGTAATACGTGTACGATTTTTGACCTTATGTGTAAGCAAACCATGTGTGTATCTCATGGGGGAACGTACTAGGAGGGATTCTAATGTCAACCACGCTAGTACCCTGGTTTTGCCTTGGTCATTTTACCCCAATCCAAAATGTTAAAATTACCCATTGTATCCTGTGGGTGTAATGGGGGTATGCTCACATCGTTTGGAGTATGGGACCAAATTATTAGTGTGAAGGCATAGTGATTATCCCATTATTTATGCTTTGAGGTTATAGATGTGGGACAACCTATAACTATAAATAGTATACATGAGTGATCCCCGAAGGCAATAGGGATAGGCCTTTATTTTATATGAGGCTTGTGCGTAGGCATTTATTCGTACTATTGTGAATATTAGACATAGAGACTATATTTTCCTATTGATATTGTACTAGAGATGTATATATACTGGCACTTATTATGGAACCATTTAATTATACTAAATGGAGTAGTATAATAATTAATCATGGGGTTCGCTTCGGCTTGGGATTAGACACATGATATATTAAGGGTTGCTTGGTTTGGGTTAACTTAAACAGAACTTAAATATGAGTGGAAGATGTGTGGTTATTATTGTAGCCCAAATTCTATTGAATGTGTAATGTTTGCAGACTTGTTGTTTACATTGTTCTTGATTATGTTTTTCACAACCTAGGCTTCCATTGCAGCCTCAACCCCGATTCACCATTTTTGAATTCTCTCCATTTGTTGATCTTTTAGGACATAGGTATTGAGCTTGCATTATAATTCTCTTTTTATCTATTTATATTTTAATTGTGTCAGATATTGTTGTTTTTATTTTCAGTTGTTGTTGGATTTATTTGAGACAATTATATTAGTCGAGTTGGGTTTGTTACTATTAGATCACACTATGGAATGTAAAAGTGGTGATCGTGTAAATAAGCTTTGATACCAATTTATAAAATGTGTGACTGTGTGATAATTGATTAAATTCTCAAATTTCTAATTTGGCACACTTATTTATTTAGAGTCTATTTAAACCAAATTAATTCATCCATTAAACGTGCAACTGTGTGTGCGTGTGTCAACCCATAAATAAATAAAGTATGCGACACGAATTTTAGGAAAAATCCCCAAAGGGAAAAACCTTTTTATTTCTAGAACTTTGAAAAGTTTACAAGACCATTGACTGACATATAACCTGATAATCACCCACAAGTGTAACGCACGGTGTCTTCGTCAAACCTTCAAAGCAATGGCTAGAAATTTGCAGTGGTTCATGCACAACTATACCACAAGGACTGCAACCCCAAAACTTCGTAGAGACTCCCTCCACAATAGCACGCAGCTCTCTGATTGTAGAGTTCTCCCCACAAAGAATAAAAAAAGCAAAGTGTGTTCTTGAACACCAAAACAATTCACCAAAGCATATGGGATTTTTGTGAATTGAAAACAAAAAGGGATTAAACCCTAAAAGAAGAAGTCAAAAGGATTCTGCAGTTTCATAGTTTTATGTCTTTCAAAATGCTGGGACTTCTTAATGAAAATGAAACCATTTAATGAGTATTTATAGAAAAACGCACTGCCTCAGTTGTCGAGGTCGTTTGAAAGAGAAAGAGATCTCGCGTGAACGAGATACGCGTGTCATTTGAACGACATTGCGTGATAATGCAATGTCGTTCGAACGACAGAGCAAAGTCATTTGAACGACTGAAACTTCAGGAAATAATATTTTAATATCTGCTCCAACACTTAGAAAAATACTCATTCTCAAATTTTGACGAAAAAGTCCTCTCCAACACTTAGAAAATATTTTTTAAAAATATCCCAAAAGATCTAAGTGGAAAGTTAAGGTATTTATAACATAACCTTACCAAAGTAAACTTTGCGGAGTCTTTTTAATGAAGAACATTGATATTCGGATCCGTCTTTGATGCTTGAATGTTCTTGAACTTCTTCGACAGTTGTAATAGTCTACGACATAATTAATTGTCACAGACATTTATAAAATTATATCCTTACATGGAATTATGGAAAAAGGTTATATAACAAAGATTAAGAAATGAGTCAACTATTTTGGACAATCAATTCGAATTTATGTCAGGGCAATCCACCAAGGAAGCTATTAACTTATTAAGACAGTCAATGAAAAAATATAGAAGTAAGAATAAAAATATACATATGGTCTTTATAGATGCACAAAAGGCATATGACAGAGTACTTAGGGATATAATATGGTGGGCTGTAAGGAGGAAAATATAACCTATGAGTTATATTAAAGTTATTGAAGATATATATGATAACACAAAGACTAGAGTAAGAACTATTTGTGGTGAAACTAATGATTTTAAGATTAAAGTGGGTCTACATCAAGGATCGGCCTTGAGTCTTTACTTATTTATCCTAGTATTAGATGAGATTACTAAGAATATATAAGAAGATGTCCCATGGTGTACGTTGTTTGTAGATGATATAGTTTTAGCATACACTTCAAAGGAGGCCTTAACGATGAGAGTAGATACTTGGAGAAATACCTTGGAGTCTAAGGGACTAAAAATCAATAGAAATAAAACTGAATTTATGTAATGTAAATTTAATAATGAGGCGTCTGATAGCATAATGTTGAAGATTGAATAAAAAGTGATAAACCAAACAAATAAATTTCATTATTTAGGTTCAGTGATACAAAGTAATGGGGATATTCATGAGGATGTTACAAGTAGATTATCAACTGATTAAATGAAATGGAGACAAGCAAGTGGCGTGCTATACGATAAGAGGATAACTAATAATTTAAAAGGAAAATTTTATAGAACATTTATTAGGCCAGAAACCCTATATGGAGTAGAGTGTTGGTCTTTAAAGAAAAACATGAATAAAGAATCTTTGTTAGTGAGATGAGGATGCTCCAATGGATGATAGGAATTACTAGAAAGAATAAGATTAAAAACCATTATGTGACACAAAAGTTAGGAGTAGCTCCCATTAGCGATAGATTAAGAGAAAGTAAACTTAGATAGTACGTACATGTATTGCGTAGACCAATAGACATAAGAAGAGGAAGATTATTGAAAATATAGTGTAAAAGAGAAAGGGGATGACATGGGCTATCATGGGATGAAATTATTAGGAGAGATATAAAGGCATTAAACTTGAATAATAATACTGCTTATAATAGATTTGAATGGAAAAGAAGAATCCATGTGGCTAACCCCCATATGATGGGATTAAAGCAAGGATGATGATAATGATGATGATATTTTAATATAAGAGATTATGTGTATCACTCTTATTATCTTACCGTGATTTATTTTATGTATTTTAGTTTTATTCCACTCATGTATTTGAATTGATCAATGTATTACGAATTTTATAGGGTGTTACAATAACGTCTCCCAAGCTTTCTTATAAGAGGATCTAAAAGATGAACAAGTAGTACTCCGTGTAGTGTGTAGTGTGTTTTGTATTGTACAATGTAACTTAATTACATGAAACAATAAATACTCAACACAACCTTAAAAATTACAAACTAGATGCTATGAATCAACAAGTCTAAGTTTATCCTCTCATAAAATATAAACCATGTACATAAGGTTAAAATCATTTCTTTATATATATACACACACAATTTTTTTTTTCCTAAAAATAGCAAATTTGAAATCTTTTGTAAGACTTTTGTTTAGAAAGCACTATATCTAAAGGTTTTACTTTAAAAAGATGAAATCTAAACTACAAGTAGTATGGATCTAGAAGAATATCAAACGCATTAGCCAAGATCCATTACAAAACCGTCATTTCTCACAAATACAAAGACTGATAATTTTTCTAAAGTTAATGTATGAAAAATAATGAGAGAGAAAATCCTAAACTTCATGGGGTGAAAAGAATGTAGGGTTTTAATACATCTCAAGTTTAATAATTGAAAACTTGATATCTAAATAAAACCAGGTTGGTTTTTTAGAGAATCAAACTGTTGGAAGGTCACAGGGTCTTGAAAAAAAAATTCTATCTCTCACTCACTCAAATCCCCCTCAATTCTCCTCCTTTATCTCCCTTTTCTCACTTGATTATTTTCTCTCTCTCCACCCACATGTACACTTTATTGAGTTTAGGGTTTTTGTCTCTCCTCTCTTTTATTTTCCTCTCAATTATCCCTCTTCTCCCTTTTTTCTTAGCTCTCTAAACTCTCCAAAATCTTATCATCGTAACAAGTAAGAAGGTTTATACAGAGGTAGGTAGAAAGATATAGGAACTAGTCAAAGCGTTACAGAATAGAGGATTGATATTACTTATGCTTTGGGGGTTTAAATCCAAGTACTTAGCATCAAGTGTATGGAATACACTTGATTGGATATAATCGGTTCCAAGTTTTGTTCCCTCACTCGTTCAAACTAGTTTAACATGAATCAAGATGAGATCTTGATCATTTTGATCTAATAGTACTTTTTCCAAATAAGTGAGACTAAAGAAACATAAATACATGTAACACATTAAGCCCAATTCTCTCAACATGTGTCCAACAACTAATAAACATCACACACGTTTAAACATAACCAATCACATTAAAAAAACTTTTTTCCCTATGAAACAATTTAATAAATGAATTTTCAAATGATTTTTAACGTATAAAATGTTAAAAATCATTTTAAAATTTAAAATAATTTATTAAAAATCATGTAAAATAAAGGAAAATTATTTTAACTAGTTTTGTATATCTTTTGAAAATTTAATCACACGTAAATGATAAGTAACTAATTTATAGAGGTGCTTAAAAATTATGTAAATATAGGAAACATCATGCACAAATAATGAAAAAAATTATCTGAAGTGTATGTGATGAGTTTGAACCAATCCTTTTGGTTGATTTTATATTTTTATCCTTCTTTGGCATTTGAATTACATATGCTTGCTATTAGGATGACTTGAATGATGTTCTAGTGATAATTTCTCAAACCTACAAATGTTTTGATCAAAATATCCAACCATGTTAAATCACTAAACACAATGAAAACCTTGTAAGTCAGTATATTTGGGTGTTTCGTCACCTCCAAATGTATGCTAGAAATACATACCTAGGATTGTTATAAGGAATGTTATCTTTTGTTTGAGACATGGGTATGAAGTGCGAGGTAAACTCCTAGACTTGGGATGACATTTTTAGTGCCTTACTCAAATAGTATGAATACAATAAAGAACTAGATGTCACATGTAAAGACATAAAGATGTTCATGTAAGATGTAACTTGAACAGTCGGAGCATTCATCACCCGTTAAAGAGAAAATATAGAACAAGGGCCAACTAACCCTTCAAAAATGATTAAATCAAAATTATGATCAAGAACCTCTACAAAGAAGTGCAAACTAAACTTGGGCTCACCTGGATCCCATAATTCAAAGATCTCAACCATATTGGGTGCAAGATTGAGGAGTGCTTAGCTGTCTAAACAACCAAATCCTCTAAAGAGTCAAGTCGAATGGCCAATCAATTTTTACTTAGAAAGGATCACTTGGAGCATCAAGTTCCAATATTAGTATTATAGTATTAATTTCCCCGACCAGGCGATATCAAACACCTAATACTTTTAGAGACCTATTGGTCACCATCAGGACTTATTAGTTGGGATCCTCTTCAAAGGCATATCACATGCCTATAACCCCCCCCCCCCCCCCCCCCCTCATCAGGGTCTTTGAGACCCTAAAATTAAATGTCTACCTCAAGCCACTCAACCTTAGGCCTCCACCCACCAACCCAAATACTAGTAAGATAAATCACATTAGGAATTATTTCAAGCATATAGCTACACTATGAATAACTGGTGGGGACCCATATACACCATTCAAAACGTCATAGATGAAAGGATATTCATCCTACAAAAATCTAATATCATGGATAATCCCTTCTCGTATCACTTTTAGCCACATTGTAATGCCATATTAGATGGTCCCCTCCCAAATACCGGCTCCTCCAAATTAATAGTCCCCAGCCATCAAAAGACAAGGATGACTACCCACTCCCCCATACAAATTGCACCCTATTGGCTATACTCTCACCAGCTATATAAACCATCTTAAAAAATAAACCTACCATCAACCACATAACTATCTTTATTGAGGACATTGGTCTAGTCACTACATCTAGGACTTACTTCTCCTAACATAATTCATCCTCTCTAAAGACCTAGATTTGATGACTCCATCTCAAGTAGAAGATGATAACTTAATCAAATGGAAAGAAATGTATGATAAGGCCCTCCAAGCAATATATCATACCACCTTTGCAGTCCCAATCTAGTCCACCGGTGGAATGGGTCATCCTCTATGGTACATTTATCGGCCTTTATAGATTCTGATGTAAGCAATGATGTCTACTCCCTTTCAACTTTAGGAGAATTCTAAAAGGACCCTTTTGAAATAGGAGAGGATGTCACATCCCACAAATGTCATTCGGGGGGATTTTTGGCTCGATCACCATGATACCCTATACCACCAATACATATGAGTGAGTTTAGTAGACAACTAAGGCAAAATAAGTACATCACTTGGATTAACAAGCCTTGTTATAATATATTATATGGTGAGGAAGAAAGAGTAATATCCCACTCCACTAATATGGAATTTGGATGGACTTTGGATTTAAGGTCTAAACCAAGCCCGATAGCTTATGTTTCACTCCTCAATCTCTTAAAAATGGTGGAGTCAACTCTAGGAATGTCAATAACTCATGTCTTCTCTAATAATATTCCACAATGAATATGATATATTGTATGGGACTCCCACTCGAGCTCTCCCTAGATAAGCTAAGCCATAAAACCCCCTGTTACTATCATTGAAGAACTTTATATCTTTGACTCACTTGAGTCTATATTATATAGGTGCTCATCTAGTTTTGAAATAGTGACAAAATTGAGTCATACCCTTTCAAACCAAAAAACCTTCAGACTCTTCACTTTGAGTTCCTCTAATTGTCTAAAAGGTAGTACACCAACACCTCACCTAAGATGCAATCATGTGTTGCATATGTTCTTGCCTTATTCATTATTTGGTTGTGTGTGAGTTAAATTCCTCTAAAATAATTTTCTACAATTTTTGGGATATTTTAAATAATTTTTATAATTTTTTAAACATTTTTAGAAATTAAAAATTAGTTTTTAAGTAAGGCTGTGGGATGATTTATAATTTCCATAATCTGTTAAATTTATGCTTGGGTAGAAACCGAAAGCTCTTAAAAATTAAATGGGGACAATTTGTATTTTTAAAAGTTCAAAAAGATGCATTTATAGTTCAATCTTAGCCTTACACGTGTTGTTTTCACAACGGATGGATTTGTGTTTCTACGCTCTCACATACATGTGCTTAACTTTGAACCCTTGGATCCTTTTATTCAACGACCTTCTTGTTATCTGAGATGATCCTTGTGTCGTCTGGATCAACCAATAAGGGTTAGCTTTTAAGCGGTGCAATCTTAACCCTTGGATTTGATTCGATCTTTTAAACTCAATCCTGAGCATTGATTTGCCTAGACTTTCCATAGCCTTCCATCTCTTACTATAAATACAATCCATATGTTATACGTTTACAATATTTGGACAACCTCAAATCTGAGAGAAAATAGAGAGAAGAGAGAGGGAATAGAGAGAGAAATCAAACCCTAAACTAAACTTCAGCCAAATCCTTCCAGAAAACCTTTTCTGTGAGAGAGTTAGTTTGAGATTCGAGTAGATTCATCCTCTTATATCCTTTATCTTTTTCCGAACTTAATCATGTTGGTTAAATATCATAATCTTTCATAAAATTTTGAGATTTGATCTCTGTGATACATTTCACTTAGATATTGCGTAGTTCTAATTTCTTCTTTCGAGAAATCTTATTTTGTTGGTTGTTTTCTAACTGATATATTATTTTCAAAACCTAAACCAACAAATTTTTTTCTGATTTCAGTTTCTTTGAATATTCAGACTTAGATCTAGTTCAGATCTTGATTGGGATTTGCACTTTTATATATTTCACATTTTGTGAAATAAGTGTAAATATTTTCAAATAAAAACAGTGTATAGGATCTTGGCTTATGTATATAGAAAGATTCCCTCTTGATCTATGGATATTTTAAATATCCAAAGTCTGATATTTTGATTAAACTAATTTTGGAAATTCCTTTGCATATTTGTGATTTGTTTTGCATATTGTCTGTAATTAAGTGTATGAGTTGCATGCATGTACTTAAGAGAACATCACCACTTATACTGTCACACTACTACATTGAAAGGTGTTGGTACTGAGATCTTGGACATTTTTAGTCAACGTAAAGCTAAAAGGAGTGGAGTTACAAAGCTGAGAGAACATCAACAACATCAGAGCTTTAGGAGAAGTTAGAAAATCCAGAGGAGTTGGTATATTTCTGAACTTAGAATTAGGTCTGATTTTGTGTCTCTATTGTTATATAGTTTGTAAACTGTTACTCTATTTTAGTGGATTTTTTTTACTTTTGAGGTATAGAGACCTCTGTGGATGTTTCCCCAATTGGGTGAGGTTTTACCACGTTAAAATTACTCGTGTATACTTCATTTTCCTCTCATCCCTTTCTGAAGGTTGCGTTGATTTAAGTTTTTTAAGTTTTGTTTTTCAAAACTGGTAAACCTATACCTGAAATAACTCGTTCATACTGTTTTACACATCTTGCCTTTAAAATCTATTTTAAGAAAACAGTTTCTTCAAAAAACTGTTCGGAGACATTTATATAGTTTAATCTTGAATTAAACGACTTAAGTGGTACTTTTTCAGTCATCCATATGATACAGATGGACGTAAGTAGATAAGTTACTTACTAACTAATTGGGACATACCTAAGACCTCCCCCCTCAAACATAAAGTCTTCCAATGGCAGCCTAAAGCACATCCCAGAATCATCGGTCACCGAACTAAAATATGTCAACTACGCTCACCCCCGAATGAGGCAATTAGAGTGATTCGACTAGCTCTTAGTCATAGATCAAAACTCATCTCCCAAGATCGGATTCGAATTCATCCTTATCCCTCAAATTTGAGAAGTGATTACACATTGGGACCATTCTCCCAATTAGGTTTCCACGATCCATTATAAACACTCAATGTTTAAAATTACAAATTTGGGATGGATAAAAAGATTCTTAAGAAGAACACGACCGCATGGAGTATCACAAACAAAGCGTAAATTGAATAAAGAAAAAGGGTATACTATAGACACCTTGTGACCAGGGTTCTCTTACGAGGTTCCACCATTAGAGTTATTCAACAGTAGTAGAGAAATTCAATATCCTAATATCAATATCTACAATGATTCTGACCCACTTGGTGGGATGAACTACTAGAAGAAATAAAAGATACTATCTGCGGGTGTAGACACCATATTCTAGGACCCCCTAAATCTCTCCTTAGGCTTCTAACAGTTCCCCCTTCCATCGCAAACCTATGTCGCACTCCGAGTGCCCATCGGGAGCTCCCAGGCCCTGAATCCATCCCATTTGACTCTAGTCAACTTCACCGTCACAGTGAAATCTCTTTGAATCTTCAAAGGGAACTGAAACACCTTTCCAACGGTCTACCCCGTGTATGAAACAGCATAATCGTTTGGACGAAGGATCAGTTTTCCCCTAAAAATTGATTAGAAGGCCACCGGGCGCTCCCAGACTTCGTTTGACCAAAGTCAACTCTTCAAATCAAATGCGACTAAATGAATCTACTAAAGGCACTGAATACCCTTTCTAACAATCCACCTCATGCACGATTTTGACCAACGATATGGACGAACGATCCATTTTACTCTGAGAGGTCACCGGGTGCTTTTGGGCCTCGGTTTACCAAGGTCAACTTTTCGAACCGAGCGAAAATCTTTAGATTGTTGAATTAAATCTCCTAACCTTCCCAATGGTCTACCCCGTGCGTGATTCCGACTTATCGTGCAGACGAACAATCCGTTTGTGTCTGCCGATCTCCCGTCCAAAGGACCGACATGCCTTTTCGAGGCACATTTGACCCAAAGTCAACTCCCAGACCAGAAAGCGGTCCAAACGACTCTCGTAGGCCTCTGAAATACCTTTTTAACGATATTCCCCGTGCTCGATTCGGATCAACAGTTTATACTCTATGATTATTTTTCTAGAAAAGTCCGCACGAGACTGCCAATTGGCAGGTTCTGGACCCTGCCTATCGGCACAATGTCAAGGGGGACCTGTCGATAGGCACCCTCTGGGGTACGCTGATCAGCACCCCCTTGATGCTATATATAAGGGACATGACCTCATCGCTGAGGACAGAGCACAAACCCATCAGCATTAGTGATCTCAACAACATTCTCTCGATGTTGGCGAAGTTCCATATGAGAAATTTCATTCAATCCTAAACACCCATCCTTTTCACACCCAATTTGGCAAATATCCTTCTCTCTCATCAACATTCAAAGGAGTTCATCCAAGATCCAAGTTCAATCTCCAAGAAAGATCCAATTCTTTCTCCCTCTCTTTTAATTTCTTGTTTTATACAAGTTACCTTAGATTCATAATCTACTTTTCATTCTAGCTCATATATATTGACTTCTACACTTTTATTAGTATATTGCACATACTTTATTTTTCATAAAAAAAAACCCAAAAACAAATAAAAGAGGGTTACACCCATAAATGCCGAGTGGAATTATCCACAACACTTTTTCCAAAACTAAAAACACATTTTCTCAATGCATACACCTAATAAAATTCCATTCGAATCTATGGGATAAACCCCACCCCTATTCTACATTAGGACTACGTGGAATTAGATGCCTCTATAGGCTATGTAGACGTCTTGGGTTAAAATTCGAGACTCGAGTCCAATTTTGCTAATTTTCTAATTCCTCTTATTTTTCATAATCCTCAAATTTACTCATTATCATTATATATAACATACTTGTTCGCATCTCATCCCACACATATTATCGTTTCCCAATAATGATCAATATCACCATGAATGCTCATATCTTCTACATTTATTATTTTGGAAATATTCTTATGGATGACCTCACCCTATCTTTTTCATGGTATGGGTCGAACGATTCTGATCTCCATTATATAAAGACATGCATACACTTCACGGGGATAAAAAAGAAAATATAAACATTTTCCCATGAGAGACCGAAAGGGAAGGATGGGTGGCTAATACCTTCCCATTCCGTAACTTGTCCCCCGGACATCCACTATATTGGTTTCGCATGCATCAATTCTGTCCTTGATGCCGCTCCCTTAAAAGTGGCAATATATTCTTGTGCCTGCTTTGGGAAAAATAGGCAGGCCACTCTATCTCTTCACATTCACCCCACACGGACGATGGACATAGCCCACTTTTCGAAGAGAAGGGTGCGAGACCGTGATGTAGCCTCCATCCCGGGGAGGGGGATCCTCTTTCTCCTTTCCCCGGAGCGAGCGCCGTGCCGACCCGGATGGCCATAGTGGTGAATCCGCTGGGGACAATTATTTAAGAGGCCTTGACTCTATTTACATGGGTGTTTTATTTTCTTGTATATTCCCCTATTTGCACGTTCCCCTTTATTATTCATGTGTACACCATGCTTATTCTTCTATTCATACGCTTGTAGAAGATTCTCTATGTACACTTCACAACACGTGCACCTAGGATCACGTATATCCACATGTTGCATGCACCACTTATCCATGCTTAGTATACTATTAGTACTTGTACTTTGCTCCCTATTTGGCATGATCAATAAAGACACTCTCACCATAAGATACTAATAAGAGAAACATGCATGATTCACATGACATCACCAAAGAGCATTGTTATTGACCAAATTTTGTCCAGTAACTAGAGGGTCACTTCATGATGGGCGCTGGTCCGGCAGGGCACAGTTAGCCTAAGCGATATGATTCTCACCTTCCATTGGCCAAGTACCTTAGACGTATATCAAATGGTTCCCCCGCATCATACCTCTTGACCGAAGTTATGACGGGAGGTATATCACAGGGAACTCGTTCATGTAATTCGCTCTCACACGTACCATCCCCACAAGGTATATAGTGAGTCCATTCACGTACACTCAGGTATATCAAATGGCTTGTCCACACGTACCGATTTCCCTCAAAAGAAAGACATATATCATGGAAGTCACGCCAAAGGAGGGAACCCTTTTTGATTCACCCAACCAAACTGCATACCCGCATATAGGTGTCAAGCTTAGGACACACATTTTAGATTGTCGATTTCGACCCAAAACTCTGCCGAAATTCTGGGTCGGCATGCTATCCAAATTTTCATGTATTTTTTAAAATAGGACCCTACCCGTGAGCCAAGTCACAAGTCCAACCCTAGCTTTCCATATGTTGCAAACCCAACTTTTCGAGGCATGGGTCCCGTTCAGCATTTCATTTTGCATATTAGAAGAATTTAATATAAGTGGGAACCTAATAAACATAATAATCATGCTGAGACCCGTCCCTAAGCTCTTCCCCTTCATCTTTCCTAAAAAAGGCATCCAAAAACGGTTTTCCTCTTTTATCAAAAAAGTCAAAAAAAAAACATTTTCCTCTTTTTCTAAAATTGAAAGTTTCCTTTTTTTTATTTTCCAAAATTATAAACTCCATTATCTTCTCAGGCCGATCATATAACCTTGTACTGGCTCCCTATTGGCTTCGGTCTTCAGTTGAACTACCCCGAAGTTCCATCAATCCCTTTGCTTCCTCCGAGTTCAAGACTCACCCGCCTTCCATGGAGAACACGGATCCAGTACCGAATGTACATCTGGATTTGTTGACGGTTCTGACTCAGGTCACTGCCAAAATTGATAAGCTTCAGACCGAGGTTCATGAGATGTAAAGAAACTATGTCCCTATCCCCCAAGATCCTGAGGTCATTTTCCCTTGCGCCATGGGATCTCCCGCACCCGAACCTATATGGGTTCCTGAAGAATACCATCACGCTCCATGTTCTACTCCTGCTAATGGGCCACCACCAACCCTTCTTCCTATGCCAAACCTTGCTCAGACTGGGGCTAATTTACCCGTAACTGTTGATCCGAAAGTGGAAGAACTGAACAAGTTCAAGGAAGACCTCAAGATGCTAACTAAGAAATTTGACCATGTCAGAATCTCTGGTAACTATATGGACTACACCCACATGTCTCCTTATCCTAAAGCCAGGTTACCAAAAAATTTTAAGATTCCCAATATCGAGAAGTTTGGAGGCAGTGGCCCCCCGATCATTCATCTTCGTAGCTACCACCGAGCCTTGAATCTCCTAGGAGCTTTTGAAGAAATAATGGCTCGATGTTCCAGTATACTTTGAAGGATAGCGCCCTCCGTTGGTTCCTATCCCTTGAAGAATCCAGAATCCGCAGTTGGGAAGTTGTTGCCCGAGAGTTTATGTCTCAATACAAGTACAACGAGGAGCTAGAGGTTACCCGCCGTAACTTAGAGCTAATCAAACAGAATCTTGGAGAGTCAGTCAGCAACTTCATAGCAAGGTGGAGAGAAAAAGCAACTAGTGATCAAGGGTGAACAGTGGCGTCACGTCAAACTGCCGATCGTTATTTTCTGTTCACCACCTCAATACAAAAACCTAAATTATGACTGCACTTGCGATACAAGTGTAGTGATAAGTCGGGTATCAAAAATTCACAGAGACGAGTTGCTAGAATTTATAAGGTTTAATATTCCTAAATAAAAGTGTAAAAGATGATTGTACATAAAAAGGAAAAGATGCACAAAAGGGAAAGATTAATTTAGGCGAGGTAAAATAAAGCTAGACTAATAAAGCGAGTAAAAACTATAGGTTGCGTCGAATATCCCTCACCCGAGTTTATTAGTATAAAATGGTTACATGGGTGGACGAGTTATTTAGAATGCATCTCGTTTCAACAGTTAATTAAATCAAGGGCTGTCACGCCCCTAAATTCGCATAAAAGCCTAATATGATTTTAATGTCAATAAATAGCCTAGAAATTGCGCACGTAAGGTCATAAGCACGGAGCATACATGATATGCCCCGTCAAATCTCCAGGAGTAATAACTAGGACAACACACTCGAAATAGATCCATAAAGTCCATCACCAAAGAAAAGAAATATGTCAACCCGAAATGAGTTCAATCCGACACAACCTAGACTAACTTAGCTAGAGAGCATATTAAAAACGCGGTAAATAAATGCAATAAAACTACACTAGAAATCAAGTAAATGAAAACAAGTAAATAAAGCAAGTAAACTAACTACAAAGCATGAATTAAGGAAATACAAAATTATATTAATGGAGAGGGAAGATGAAAGTACAACTTACAAACCCTAATGGGTGTCAAACTAAGAGAGGAAGAAGAAATAGCTCTCAAACCCCCAAACCCTAACCTATTCTAACCTAAAAATGAATTATCTATGTATATTTGAATATTACAACAAAAAACCTTTATATAGTAAGATGAAATTAAATTAGAAAATAAAAGGGGAAAATATTTGCAGAAAATAGGGGATCGATCGATCAGATATGAGCCCACTGCTTCCCACGGTGAATGAAAATTGGAGGATCGATCAATCGATCCTTCTGATCGATCGATCGATCGAGTAGGTCTGCATCAATCTTCCTCCTATTTTGGTATAGTTGGTTTTCTATTCCGCTAAAATCGTCGTAACTTTTTGGTTAGGGGTCGGATTCCTGCACCGTTTATGGCCACGCGAAGCTCGCACAGAGGGCTACAATTCTGTGTAGATGTTAGGGCAGGTGCCCAAGCTATAAAATGACTAAAATTCCATTGAATGTTCAATTACGTATGAGAATTAGCCGGAATGCGTCCGAAATTCACACTTGGCATCCAAATACCTATAAAAGCTCAATTAACCCCTGAAAAGCATGTTAACATAGAAATCCGAGGTTGTCTAGTTAATGAGCATTAATATAGGAATAAGATACTCGAGAGGGATAAAATGCATAGGTTCGAGGGATGAAATACGTAATATTTGCGTATTATCAGCTACCATAACCAATCGGCCTTCCCAAGAAGAACAAGTCAGCATTGTGAAGAAGAACTTTCTACCCCATATCCAAGAAACAATGGAAGGACAATATTATCCTTACTTTAGAGCCCTCCAAGAAGCAGGAGTAGAAAGCGAAGAAGGTACGACCAAGATAGAAGTTGAATCGAAGAAAGTCTCTAGACAGTTTGATCCTAGAAAATTTGAAAAGGCTGCTAGTACCGCGGTCTCTACCATCAACAAAATCTCTCAGCTTGTCACTTCATGGGCACCAAAAAGTCGACCAAACCCAATCTAAAAAGAATATACTGAGCTTACGCTTCTCTCTTCAAAGTCTACCAGGCTCTCTTGAACCAAAACCTGATAAAATCATTGGACCCTCGTCCATTACCAAACCCGCTTCTAAAGAATTTCAAACCTGATGCCCATTCTGACTATCACCCAACTACTGGACATACCACCGACCAATATTTCCATCTTCAAAACAAAATCTAAAGACTGATTGACCGGGTATAATCGCCCCACCAGCTAATCCAAAAACCAAACACTACCCATAATCCACTCCCAAGTCACACAAACACCATCTTCCTAGAAGAAGACTCAGAACTCAACCCATCTACCCAAATCATGCCAAGTAAATCACCAAGCATGCCCATATACTCTCATCAACCCCTCCAAACATGCCCATATTCCCTCTTACACCCTACCAACCTTATCGATCGAACCTTATCATTCCTCACCAGAGCCTGCATCACTTCTCGAGCCCATTCTGGAGGTAAAGACATGGAATTATCAAAAGTGTTGAACCAACTCCTAGATTCGGCCTGAAATTGCCCTCCCAGATGACCATTGACTGTCAAAGGTTAAGTGGGTTATTCTTAGAAGCTCAAAAATGGGCCCGGGAGTCAGATAACTGGGTCATGCCAGCCAATAAAGTCAATCTAGATGACCTAGTCTAGATCATGGCATAGTTTCTTCAACAGACTGGTGATATTTATAGCATATCTGAGCTACTCGATGCTTTAAAATTACAAGGGCACCTGGTTCCCTCAATCTTGCATTTCCTTATCGAATGGGAGCAATTATACGAAGAGGCCATAGAAGTTGTACAGTGTATTAACTTTGCACGGAAAGACAATATCATTACCACTGGATGGGGAGATGATTCAGAAGATTGAGATGAAGAGACAGATTCAAGAAAGACTATTTTGATAGCCAACCTATATGGAATGATATCATTCAAGGACCTGCTAGGAGAGATTAACCAGGTAATTGAGCAACCCGACATCGATGAAGAAATAGGATTTCTATTTTTCTCCTCTTCCATGAACCACATGACTAGGTCAGGGAGACATTACCAGAATCTGAGCTTACACCCATCAGGAAGAAATAAAGGGAAAGGTGTTGAGAATCTACCTATGCTAAAAATAACTCTTGAAGAAAGCAAGGTCCTTGATAAACAAAGGAAAACTCAAGACAAAATCAATCTATGGGAACTTTTCATATCTTCCCAACTGCATTGAAATTCCCTAATCAAGCTACTCACAGGACCAATAGTTCATCCCTCAACCACACCAAAAGAAGCAGTGAACCTACTTGGATCCTTGACCTCTACTGGAATGCTCTCCTTTTTTAAAGAGGAAATCCCTAAGAATGGTCCCAACCATAATAATATTCTCAATATCTCTATAGAAGGCATGGGGAAGACGGTTGCCCTCTCACTCGTCGACAACATATCAACTCTGAATGTTTGCCCGTTAAGAACCCTCAACTTTTTGGGATTAAAAGTGAGCGACCTTGCTCCAACCTCTGCTGTCATGCGTGCCTACGACAACACTCGCCTGGAAGTAATGGGATCTATCAAGCTTGCAATAGAGGCTGGCCCTATAAATACTGTTGTTGAATTCCAAGTCATTGATATTCCAGCCTATTTTAATCTACTACTCGAATGACCGTGGCTCTGCAACATCAAAGAGGTGTCTTCTTCCCATCATCAGAAATTGAAGTTCTTTGCCAATGGACAAGTTATCACCATATTGGGAGACAGTGACAACACCAAGAATGCAAGCACCAGTAATCCGGTACTCGAAATACAATATGGGTTGAACGATATGTTGCTATCGAGCTTCCAAGTCGAACCACTCCTACTGCCAATAGGGGACGACTTTAAAGACAGGGTTTTTCCATAATATGATACTCATGGAAATATCAATGTAATCCAAATATTCAAGAATATAAACTTTATTCCCGGACTGGGGTTAGGGCAAAGGCAATAAGGGATAACTGAACCTATTGTATTAAATGAGGCCTTTCCTCTCTGTGGCTTGGGCTATCAACCATCAGAAGAATAACTCATATTGATCCATCATCCTCGACTGAAGAGAAAATTAGAATGCGCCAAAACTATCTCGGGAGATTCCCTAAATGTAAGATTCATCATAGAAGGTGAAGATTTCCCCTTCTGTGGCTTCCCTGAACCTTGGTATGACCCTGTAGACAAAAGGATGAAACTAGGAATGGATATCTTTTTCCTAAACAACTACTTATGGGTTGAACGTCCCAATATTGTGTGCAACCACTCACTGAGGAGACCATAGCTGATATTGGGGATTTCAAGGATAGCAATTCTAAAGCCTCTTTTAACTTACAGATAATGCGGCTGGCACTCCGCATGATCCACACATGGACTACATCATCTGATCCATCCTACCTCATCAAAGATGCTGATACACCTCTTCTCAACTATCATAGTACACATGTGCCATCTGATGATATCCAACATAACCCTGATGTCTATGCCCTTTCCCCTTTAGTTGTTTCCTCTCACTCTGATGTAATCGAGGCTTCCATTGATGAGTTTCTCAATGCTGTTTTTCCTATCAATGAAATAAACGAAGATTTTAAGTATCTTGTTGTGCCTTATATTAATTGTATTTATTCTAATAAAAGTTTTGATGATAATGACGTTGCAAATGAACAATTCTTAACTAATCTACATAAGGTTAATAATAAATAACATAACTGCGTTCAAGTTAATGAACCTGAAAATGTTGTTATTAATCTCGATTCCAGTAACCAAATGCGCGAGATTAGGATAGGTGAAAAAAATTATTTACAAGATTAATAACAAAAATTTATAAGTTGAGTAAACTCTGAAATAAACTCGTTGAACAAAACTCTTTTCAAAATGAACACTAGATGTGTTAAAAAGTTTTTCTTAATATGTTAACTAGATTCGTTAGTTTGATTACCTTAAGTTTTTAAAACTTAAAACATTCAATTTAAGTCTCGAGTATGATATTTTTCACCAAAGTAATTAAGAAGATTCAAGCAAATTAGAAACGTGATTTTTAACGTGCTAAAACCCTAAAATAACGGAAACATCCAGGGCCCCCTCTACGGAGAAAAATAAAAAATTCATTAGAATCACACAGCACAAGTTACAACACTAAGCATGCAAATAAAAGACCTAAATCTAAGTTCAGAACGTTACCTACAGGAGTTTCCTCCACTCTCAAAGTCTTATGATTTGATGTAGTCTTCCTTCCCGTAACTTCCTTGCTTTTTCCCTATCCTCTTTGATTATAGCAGCTCCAACAAATAAAATATCTCACCAAGAACCAAAACTCCTAAGTGTTCGTGTGAGAGTGATAGTGTTTGTAAATTAAACTAAATGCATAAATGATTCTCACCCTCTCAATCAAATATACAAGCAATTCCTACAAATTACAAGCCATTTCTATATGCAACGCAGTTTGATTTCAAATTCAACTTGAGTAATAAACTTCACCAATTTTCATATTTGACACACAATAATTTTTTATCAAAATATTATCCCAACAAATTATTTATATTCAAACTAATTTCACAAAAATGTGAATTCACAATATGAGACAATCTTTATTTTCAAATCTGAAAATATATACAACAAGAAGTATAATTTCTCAACATGTATTTGATATCATAATCTTGGATTAAATTTTTTTTACAACAATAGTAGAATACAAGAAATCAAACACTAAAATGAACCCTAAAAATATTCAATGTGAACTAAGGTGATGTTTGTTTTTTCCTCTTAAGTCTGAATCTGAACCATTCAGATTTAAGAGGTATAAATAAGTGTTTGTTTTTTTAAGTGATTAAGAGGCTAATGGCTATATTTAGCTCTTAATGATTAAGAGGTAGAGTTACGTCTGAAGTCTGAATCCGAACTCTGAATCAATTTAAATACATTCATTCAGAGGTACATTCAAACATAAATATAAACATATTTTTCAGATTGATATTTCAAACTTCAGATTCGGTCTTCAGATTTCAGATTAAGACTTCAGATACAGATAAAAAAACAAATGTGACCTAAATGGTTCTTAGAAAAATATAGAGTTGAGGAGGTCTTCAACGTCATCAAACCAACAATATCCCAACACCAATAATCCAACAAATAACCAACTCAAATAACCCCCAACAATTTAACACTTAAAGAATGGGTTTACTGCTTTTGTATTTGGATAATAAAAGGCTTTGGGATTTGGTTGGAGAACAAAAGCAAAACCGTGTATGGCTTGAATAGTATTTTGGGTTTTTAGAATATCGATTTTCTCTCTCTCGCTCTGAATTTATAGTTTCGATGAATGGGTTATGTACAACAGTTCCAACAACGAAACTCCGGTGATCTGATTCCATCAAAGAAAGCTCCAGCAACGTCGTTCTCTCTCCCCCCTTTTCGTCAAGACATCCTTGACGATGATAGCTCTAACACATCCACGGGTTTCGGCTAGCTCCGGCGTCGTCAATCTATTCGTCTCTCTTTTTCGACAACGCAGGTCATGTGGCTCTGGCGTGGCTTTGATTTCTCCGGCATGGTCTTCCCTCTCTATTTTCGATCTTGCCGGCAGCAACGCTAGTTCCTCTCTCTCTCTCTCGATTTCTTTTAATGGAGAAAATGTTCTCTATCTCTTAGCCTTTAAAAACCGCCGACCCTTATCGTCTTTCTAACCCTCTTTTTTTTCTCTTCTTCTCTTCTAAAGATAAAAAACCTTAAAAGATGTTATATATGATGCAAAAGGGTTTGTTACAAATGGAGGGTTTAGATCAAATCTCCAAGATCTAAGGGTGTCGAACGTAATTGAAAGGACTAAAATGATTGGATAAAAGGTATTCACTAGGATAGAGTCACTATTAATATGGTTCGTAGATAACCACTCAATCTAGGGTCACAAATGAGTCGCACGAACAAACTCTAAACGAACACAAAAAGCCTTATTAAAAAATAACACACATGTGTTTTTCAAAGTCTTGGAAAAATTAATTTTTTGACTCAAAAAAACTATTAACCAATTAAAAATTGAACGGATCAAATTTTTATCATAAAAAAAATATTCTTATGTTATTTTTTTCAAAAAAATATTTGAAGCAACCTACCACCATAAAAAATTATGCACATATAATAAACATGTATATGCAGTGTATGTGTCCTAATTTTGGTTCAAGAGTTGTACTTACCTCTTTATGTCGCATTGGAGTACTTAGACTGGGATTCCTTGGCGTCTTTTTGAGATAGAGTAACTCGAAAAAATCTAATCCTATTTTGTCTCGATATCCAAACTAGTTGGAACTCTTATATGGCACAGACTCAAGTAAGTCAACGATATAGTGTGTTCTCAATCCCCCCCTTTGGATATTGGAGACAAAATTTCCTTGAGTATCACTCGTGGGTAAAAATAAAAAATCCTAAATTTCATATACAAATATCTCTATCTACCCATTCCCATCCTAGAATAGAAAATATGATAAGAAAATACATTACTCAACTACAATACAGACCAATACCCTAATAAATAGGACAAGCTAAACAACCGGGTCTGAAAAATGCCTGAAAAAGATTAAACACTCAATGGCATATTAGTTGAGTTAGTACCAAAAGATATAAATCGAAGCATAGGTACTCAAGTTCTTCTCCCCCAATTTTTCTCAAATATACAACGGGGTAAAAAATAGAAATCGGGAGAATATGAGATAATGTTCCAACTCAAGCAATAACATATACAAGGGCAGATACAAGGGTCTCCTACATTAAACAGATATTAGGAGGCGTCTTTTGTCATTTGAGAAACTTCCATGCCCTAAATCCTCAGAAACCAATTATAAGCATGCAACTACCGAGGATGTGAATGATGTGTTGAAATAAGTAAGAACTATCATACCAATGGCATTACAAAGATACTCATATCGAATATCATTAACAGATTTGAAATTCTTCCTAAGGTATACCTGATCAATGATACGACAAGCTGTTTGAATAGCTTTGGCTGAAAAATACTTAGGTAGAATTTTCATATGTAGCCTAATCCTAGCCATCTCTTGTAATGTTATATCTTTCCTTTTAGTAATGTCATTCTGCTGAGATGTCTTAGGCACACTAAATTCATGTTTATAGCCATTGCCTATAAAATATTTTGCAACACTCGAATGTTTGAACTCTCCACCTCTGTCACTTTTGATGCGACATACTTGGGTATCCTTCTCGTTCTCTATTTTTAAAAGTATTTTTAAGAACTCATCGAAGGTATGGGTTTTATTTTTCACGGATGCAACCCAAGTATATCGTGTGTAGTTATCCACAATAATAAGTATGTAACTGTTACCACAGAAGATGACATTTCTAGAGGGACCCATAATGTCCATGTGGATTAATTTCAAAGGTTTTGTAGTTAAAACATTTTTAACTTTCTTATGAAAGGGTTTACTTATTTTCCCTTTCTGACAAGGACCAAAGACGGGATAAAAAGAATTTTTTGATTTTAGGCAATCCTCTAAGAATTTCTAGGGAACTTTTCTTACGAAGATTATCAAAATTTGGATGTCCCAATCTACTATAAGATTCAGACTTAGGAAGTACTATGTAGAAGTTATCCATATATCTGTTTCCTATTAAAATACAATTTCCCTTTTCATTAAATTTTTTGCAATAAGTTTAGAAAAGGAGACAGTATGATTGGAATCATAAAATTGAGATATACTAAGCAAGTTAGCCTTAAGACCTTTAACTAGGAGGACATCATTTATATCAGGGAGACCTTCCTCACACAATGTTCCCTTACCTATGATCTTAGATGAAACTCCATCACCAAACACAACACTACCTCCAAGGAAGTTTGTTTTGTTTGTTAATTTAGTTTCATCTCCGGTCATATGTTTAGAACATCCAGAGTCGAGATACCATCTAGACGAAGTGCTTGGTGCCTTAATAGCATATATGATAATGTTGCACTTGAGATGGGGTAACAAGTCATCTTTTCTAATCCAAATAGTCTTAGTTTTAACAGTTTGATTGGCCTTGGATTTAGAAAAGTTTTTTTGGGTCTTCCTAAATAATTTTTTCTTAGTTTTAGGTCCTCCCTTCTTTTTATAGTTAGAGTTATCAGTGGTCTGTCTTGGGAGAACATACGTATTCCTACTTTTTCTAGAATAGTTAAAGTTTGAATAAGTAGGTGTATACACTCTCTTTTGAAAACATTCGGTAATAGAGTTGCCGTAGACATCACAGTATGAACAGTACTGATATGTGGAGGACTTGACTTTATTATTAAAGTCTTTGAAGATTTGTTTATCCCTAATAGGAATAGTCGTCCAAGTGTCATTGGCTTTGGGTTTCTGATAATGATTTCTAATAGGTGGACATACATACTTAGTGGACCATTAGATTTGGTCTTTTGAGGATAATCACTTTGTTTTACCTTAGAGACATCTTTAAAACAATTTTATTTCTGAGTGTTTTGAGGATTCTGGCCTTGTTTTACAAAAACAACATTTTGAGGAGAAACATTTTTGCTAGTATAAAATTTTTCTCCAAATCCAAAACCAGATTTATCGTCAGAATCAAACTTGCTTCCTACAACAATTTCTTCGTAAGACTTAGCTTGAGTTTCAAAGTGTAAGCATTTTTTTAAACACATTTGAAACTTTTTGCTTAGATTCTTCAAGTTCTACCAAGGTAGACTTGTATTTTTGTTCCAAGATATTATTTTTCTCAGAAAGATCTTCTATTTTTGCAAAAAAATCTTCAATTTGAGTCTCATGGGCAACACATTGTGCTGTAAATTCTTCATCATTCTTTCTAATAGTCTGGTTAAGTAAATTAATCCGCTCATTAAGTAGCTTAACCGTTTTATCAAGACGGATAATTTTCATACGCATTTTTGTGTATAGCTCTTGAAGATCTAAAAAATCATCATCGGAATCACTAAGTGTATCGTGTGAAGTGTCTCCTATATTGCTCATTTCGTATGTGGACCTCACACACACTTCAGGTTTAACGTCAATGCTTTCAGTTTGACACACCCTTAAGCTATCACTATCAATGATGTTTTCATCATCAATAGTCATAATATTTTCAACAACAGATGCAACAATAGGAACAATAGAATCATGAGTAGACACACATTCATCAACGTCATGGTACATGATCCTAGCATAGAATGATATATAAGACTCATAATTATGGGTTGACTCAATTTCATCTTCATCAGAATCACTAGAGTCATCCCATGTCTTACACAAATTAGCCCTAGTATTGTTGGTAGGCTTATTTGGTCATTTATTAGCAATACGTCCCATTTTTCCACATCCATAAGATTTGACATCTTTAATGTCTGTCTTAGGTATACTATTGTCATAGGTCCTTTTGTTGTCATGTCTTTCATGAGGTCTATGATTTTGATTACCTTGATATTTTTTTTACCTTGATAATAGGCTAAAGTATTTTTCAATTTGATATTTTTTTTCAAATTCTTGCTCATAAGAGTTATTTGATTGTCAAGGTGATCCAAGCCACAGTCATCATTCAAGTCAAGGTCAAAGTCTAAGGGACTGACTTTAGGTGAAGTCAATTGCGATGAAAACACAACATTAGATCCAGTAAGTCTCTTATTTTGGGCAGTCAATTATTTTTTGAACTTTAACTCCATCTCAACAGTTCTTAATTTGCTACTTAGCAACGCAGGAGTCAAGTTTGGGTCATTCATTTCTTCTATGGCATATCTCTCATTATCAAACTTAGCAAGTAATGACAAAAGAATCTTTTGAATGATTTGTTTTCTAGTATAGGTTATACCATTTGCATGTAATTTTGTAAAAATGTTGTTTAACCTAATGTAAAAATCATCAAAGGATTCATTGTCATCCATAACCAGTGTATTGTACTGTTGGACAATCATTTGTGTTTTTTTGGCCTTAACTCGTTCATCACCCTCATGTGCAATGACTAGAGTGTCCCAAGCCTCCTTAGAAGTAGAGAAAATGAATATTCTTTTAAATTATGCTCATTAATGGACATAAAGATAGAATTCTTTCCCTTTTTATTATCGAGAGACTTCTTTTTCTCTACAATAGTAAATTCGCTAAGAAGTTTCTTAACCCTTGTGGGATCAATATCAAACAAAGACTTAGCTGGATGTTCATAACCATTTTCAATCATATCCCAAACATCATCACCAAGAGTTCCTTGATGAAAGAAACTATTCGTATTTTCCAATAGGAAAAGTTGTTTCCATCAAAGAGTGTGGTCGGGAAAGGTTACCAGCCTTCTCAAATCATTCATCCATATTCAGAAATATATTTCGCAAATAATTTCTGGAGTTTCATTTTCAAAAAATATTTTCATAAACCTGCTTTGATACCACTTGAAAAAAAAATTGTTTAAAAGATTAATAACAAAAAGTTATAAGTGAGTAAACTCCGAAATAAACTCGTTGAACAAAACTCTTTTCAAAATGAACACTAGATGTGTTGAAATGTTTTTCTGAATATGTTCACTAGATTCGTTAGTTTGATTACCTTAAGTTTTTAAAACTAAAAAAGTTCAATTTAAGTCTCGAGTACGATATTGTTCACCCAAGTAATTAAGAAGATTCAAGAAAATTATAAACGTAATTTTTAACGTGGTAAAAACCTAAAATAAGGGAAACATCCACGGCCCCCTCTCTATGGAGAAAAATGAAAAATCCATTAAAATCTCACGGCACAAGTTACAGCACTAAGCATGTAAATACAAGACCTAAATCTAAGTTTATAACGTTATCTACACGAGTTTCCTCCGCTCTCAAAGGCTTCTCATTTGATGTAGTCTTCCTTCCCGCAACTTCCTTGCTTTTTCCTTGTCCTCTTTGATTATAGCAGCTCCAACAAACAAAATATCTCACCAAGAACCACAACTCCTAAGTGTTCGTGTGAGAGTGATAATGTTTGTGAATTAAACTAAATGCATAAATGATTCTCACCCTCTCAATCAAATATACAATCAATTCCTACTAATTACAAGCCATTTCTATATGCAACGCAATTTGATTTCAAATTCAACTTGAGTAATAAACTTCACCAATTTTCAGATTTGACACACAATAATTTTTTATCAAAATATTGTCCCAACAAATTATTTATATTCAAACTAATTTCACTAAAATGTGAAATCACAATATGAGACAATCTTTATTTTCAAATCTGAAAATATATACAACAAGAAGTATAATTTCTCAACATGTATTTGATATCAAACCCAGGGGGTGCGGTAGAGCGGAAGGGGCTCTTCCTCCCTTAACCAAGTGTTGGGGGTTCGATTCCCGCCTTGGGCATGGAGCAACCTTAAATCCCTGGGCCAGCTGTCCCACCCATCGAGGTGACTACAAATCAACAAAGGGATTAGTCACTAAGTCGCTAGAGGATACCCTGATTTAACCAAAAAAAATTAATTTGAAATCACAATCTTGGATTAAAAAAAAAATACAACAACAATAGAATCCAAGAACTCAAACACTAAAAAGAACCCTAAAAATATTCAATGTGAACTAAATGGTTCTTAGAGAAATATAGAGTTGAGGATGTTTTCAACATTATCAAACCAACAATATCCCAACACCAATAATCCAACAAATAACCAACTCAAATAAACCCCAAAAATTTAACACTTAAAGAATGGGTTTACTGTTTTTGCATTTGAATAATAAAAGGTTTTGGGCATTTAGTTAGAGAAAGAAAGCAAACCCGTGTATGGCTTGAATAGTATTTTGGGTTTTCAGAATATCGGTTTTCTCTCTCTCGTTTTCAGTTTACAGTTTCAACGAATGGGTTCTGTACAGCGGTTCCGACAACGAAACTTCGATGATCTAATTCCGTCAAAGAAATCTCTGGCAATGTCGTTCTCTCTCTCCCCTTTTCATCAGGACAACCTTGATGACGATAGCTCTGACATGTCCATAGTTTCCGTCTAGCTCTGGTGTCGTCAATCTCTCCCTCTCTCTTTTTCGACAACGCAGGTCACGTGGCTCCAGTGGCTTTGATTTCTCCGACATGGTCTTCCCTCTTTATTTATGATCTGGTTGGCAGCAGCGCTAATCACTCTCTCTCTCTCTCTCTCTCTCTCTCTCTCTCTCTCTCGGTTTCTCTTAATGGAGAAGATGTTCTCTCTCTCTTAGCCTTTGAAAACCGCTGACCCTTATATTCTTTCTAACCCTTTTTTTTCTCTTCTTCTCTTTTAATGATTAAAAACCCTAAAAGATGTTATATATGATGCAAAAGGTTATTACAAATGGAGGGTTTAGATAAAATCTCCAAGATCTAAGGGTGTGGAAAGAAAGTGGAATGACTAAAATGATTGGCTAAAAGGTATTCACTAGGATTGAGGCACTATTAATATGGTTCATAGATAACAATTCAATCTAGGGTCACAAATGAGTCTAACCAACAAACTCTAAACAAACACAAAAATCTTTATTAAAAAATAACACACATGTGTTTTTTAAAGTCTTGGAAAAATTAAATTTTTAACTAAAAAAATATTAACCAATTAAAAATTGAACCGATCAAATTTTTATCATAAAAGATTATTCTTATATTATATTTTTCAAAAAAATATTTGAAGCAACAAAACCACCATAAAAAATTATGCACACATAATAAACATGTATATGCAGTGTATGTGTCCTAATTGTGGTTCAAGAGTTGTACTTACCTCTTTATGTTGCATTGGAGTCCTTGGACTGGGATTCCTTGGATCCTTTTTTAGATAGAGTAACTCAAAAAAATCTAATCATATTTTGTCTCGATATCCAAACTAGTTAGAACTCCTATATGGCACAGACTCAAGTAAGTCAACCTTATAGTGTGTTCTCAATAGGGGATACCCTTAATGAGCATGATTGCAGGCAACTCGAAGAGCTACTGAAGGAATTTGTGGATGTCTTCGCATGGACTTATGATGATATGCCCAACATTGACCCTGAAATAGCACAACATAAGATCCCAACGCTCCCGAAATGTAAACCAGTCAAACAGAAACTACGAAAGCTCCTCACCAAATGGTCACTTAGAGTAAAAGAAGAAAATTAGTCATGCAACTAAATGTGGGTTTCATTCATGTAATTTAATATCCCACATGGATAGCCAATATCGTACCCATGCCGAAATCAGGAGAAAAGGTCCACATGTGTGTCGACTACCGAGACATGAACAAGGCCTCTACGAAGGATGATTACCCACTACCCAATATCGATATGATTGTGGACAACACAGTGTCCAGTCATACTATCAAGCCGTTTGTTGACGAATTTGCCGGATATAACCAGATCAAGATACACCCAGATCATCAAGAGAAAACCGCATTCATCACCCCTTGGGGAACTTTTTCCTATACTATCATGTCGTTCGATCTCCAGAACAGAGGGGCTACCTACTAAAGGGTTACCACAAGCATTCTGCATGATCTGATACACAAGGAAGTCAAGGTCTACATAGATAACATGATTATCAAGTTCAAGGCTAGAGAAGGTCATGTTCTAGCTGTTCGAAAATTCTTTGAACGACTGCGACAATATCAAATGCGGATTAACCCATAGAAATGTATCTTTGGCGTTACCAAAGGCAAACTCGTGGGATTCATGGTCAGTGAGAAAGGGATAAAAGCAGATCCTGCCAAGATAAAAGCCATAATTGAGATGCCACATCCCCGAACGGAGAAAGAAGTCCTAGGATTCCTTGGGAAATTATAATACATTAGTCGATTCATCAGCCAATTGACTTCTATATATGAACCCATCTTCAAAATCCTCCACAAAGATTCAACCAAGGTCTAGAACGAAGCCTGCCATGAATCCTTCGAATGAATTGAGCAATACCTAACCTGATCTCCAGTGCTCATGTCATCGCAGCCTAGTCTTCCCTTACTCCTACACCTAACCGTGACCGATACTGCAGTCGAGGCTCTGTTGGTCCAATACCTTGAGGAAACCCGCAAGGAAAAAACAATCTATTATGGGAGTTGGACATTGGTCAATTATGAATTTAACTACACCGCCTTGGAAAAGGCATGTGTCGCCCTTGTCTGGGTTACCCAAAATTTATGCCACAACATGCTGACCTTATCCATTAGACTCGTTTCCCGAATAGATCCCATCAAGTACCTACTCGAGAAGCCCACCTTATCCAATTGAATGTCCCATTGGTTGATGCTTCTAACCGAGTTTGATATCACCTATGTCACAAAGAAATAAATAAAAGTAAGAGCCATCTCTGACTACTTTGCTGACTACCCTATGGAAGAGGTCGATGTATGGATTTCAAAATTCCCAGATAAAAATATCCTTTTTGCCTCCTATGAAGATCTTCTATGGCAAATATTATTTGATGGCGCTTCCAACAAAAAGGGGTATGGCATTGGGATTCTCCTAATTGCCCCTGATGACTCCTACACTCCTCTTGCCATCAAATAGGATTTTAACTCCACTAACAACATGACTGAATACGAGGCATGCACAGTAGGCCTCAAAGTTTCCCTTAAGAAGGGAATTCGATGCCTCGATGTCTACAGGGATTCAACCCTCATCATCGATCAAATACTCAGAAAATGCAAAGTCAGGGATGAGAAACTCTTACCCTTCCATGCCCACCTTAAAGAACTGGCTTCCTAATTCCAAGAAATCACGTTCCACTACCTGCCCCGGGCAAACAATAACCTAGCTGACGCCCTTACCACCTTAGACTCCATGATTGACATGCCCGAAGGAATAACCATGGCTACCTTCCTTTGTCCAAAAATAGAATAAACCAACCCACTGCTACCATATCAAGATCTGCACTTAGCAAGAATTCAAAATAGCCGACTGGTTCTATGATATTTAGCGCCTCCTCAAACACGGTAGGTGCCCCCAAGTAGCCGACAAGAATGACCAAGAAACTCTCCGCAGACTGGTTGCCCAGTACATTATCTATGATAAAGCACTATTAAAGAGAAACTTTGATGGCACCCATATGCACTGCATCACAGGGGCTTACATTGAAGAGATAATGCAAAAAATCCACAGCGGGGAGTGCAGGCCCCACATGAATGGTCATATGCTCGCCAAGAAGATCATCCGACAGGGATAATACTGGACCACCATGGTATAGGACTGCACAGCCTACGTGTGAAGATGTCTCAAATGCTAACAATTCTCTAACTTACAGCATTTGCCTCCGTGAGAACTATACAGTATGACTTGTCCCTGGCCATTTTCCACATGGGGCATCGACATCATAGGGAAAGTTACACCTAAGGCATCTAATAGGCATGAGTTCATCCTAGTCGCTATTGACTACTTCACCAAATGGGTCAAAGCCGAGTCATATGCAACTCTAAATGCCAAGAAAGTGGCCAAATTCATCAAGAAAAACATCATCTGCCGATATAGGGTCCCACATGAGTTGGTATCAGACAATGGGTTACATTTTGAGGAAAAAGTTACGGAAGTGGTCGACGAGTATGGAATTCAGAGACATAAATCCTCTCCATACCAACCTCAAACCAACGAAGCAGTTAAAGAGGCCAATAAGAATCCTAAAGCCATAATCAGCAAGATGACCGATATTTATCGTGATTGTCCCGATAGGATCCCTTATTCCCTCTGGGGTTAATGCACTTTAGTTCAATCCTCTACTGGGGCTACCCCATACGCTCTAGTCTACGACATGGAAATGGTCCTACCCATGGAGCTGGAAATACCCTCGTTGCGCATCATGCTTGAAAGCAAGGTCAGCGAGGAAGACTGGTTCCAAAGTCATCTTGAGGAGCTAACCCTCCTAGACGAAAAGAGATTAAAGGCTCTCCATCACATACAAGGTTACCATCTCCATATAGCGCGATCATTCAATAAAAGAGTCAAGGACCGCGGTGTTCGAGAGGGGGAATTATCCCTCAAAGAAATAGTAGAGCCCATCTGGGACCTAGAGGGAAATTCTAGCCCAATTGGAGCGGCCCCTACATTATGAAGAAGATCTTGTCAAGCGGCGTTGCTATGCTTACTGACCTTCATGGGGAGGAAATGGTGCACCCAGTCAACCTGTACCGTCTAAAGAAATTCTACCCCTAGTCTAAAATCTCAGGCCACTACAAGTCTTCTCATCTCCCTTCTATTCTAAAAAAAACTCTTCATTTCCCCTACCCAGAACTACGTGTGCCTGATCCTCAAAAAGTACTTTCAAAAATGAATTTCAAAATTTTTCAAAACCCTCAGAGGTACGTAGGTAGCTCATTCACATCACATGAGCCCGACCCCCCTTCTTTTTCACAAAATACTGTTATTTTCTTATCCCCGAGAACGAAAGTTCATTTTAACATTAACATGAACAAAAGGATTATGTATGCCTTGGCGATTTGTATACATCAAAATGCAAAAAGTTATCAAAAGGCACAACTAGATGATCAAAAACTTATTTATTTCATTATCTGAAATTTTCGTACAATTATATCGGCATAAAGAGTCAAACGACTTCCCTAGACAAAAGAACTCAGGAAATAACAAGCCCTACTACCCGCAAAAATCAACTCCAATTATTCCAGAGAACAAAAAATAACACCTTCTACAATAGCTTCACAAAATTCTACCCAGAGCTTCTAGCGGAACCAGTACCAGCATCACCTACATCCTAGACTCCCTAGGCCTCCCCTGCATGAATGGAGTATCGTAGACACTCCATGGAGTGATAAGCCCGAACCAAATTGGGGTAGACCACAATGCCCCCTCCATGGTGTCAGATATGGTAAACCACTTATGACCAGTCTCCACAGCCAGCATCCTGGCCACTAACTTCTTCCACAAACACTTCATGTAGTCACCAGAGATATGACAAACTCTCCCAGTAGACTGAGAAGGACGGGTCGACGGATGACTATTCTTCCTCAGGGAACCAAGATGCATGCGCATATGCTCTGTCAGGTCCTTCACGAGAAAGAAGTTCGGTGTCTGCGGTGACACAATTTTCTCCCAACCATATTGGCACAACAGCCGCCAGGGAAAGTAGAAATAGGTTTGCCTGAGGCCAACCAGCCTGACATACTGATACTCTCCAAGGTCCAAAATGAGAAGTAACTCTCCCCACCAAGTCACGGACCAGCGTAGACTTCGTGCCCCGTGCTCTAAAAACTAATTCCCCCAACTCTGAATGTCTAGGCCCATGCTGATGAAATAGCGTGAGAAAAATTTTGGAACCGTCGGCAAGGGATACTCAGGTGGGACCTCCATACAAAACCTCTTCGCTAGCCACATAAACAACATTATAGGGCTGCCCCGCAAGAAGTCAGAACAACCCTCCCGCCAGGCATCCAGACCATTTAAGGTCTTCGCCAGTATCACCGCCGTAAGATTGCGATGGTACGACATCCAAGAAATAATAGCATCTAGTTGAGGGACCACCAGCGTCTCTCCAGTCACCAACAAAACTTTGGAAATAATGCCTAGGATGAGGGCCCCGGCATAGCCAACATCACCCACATCCTGCAAATGCACGGACTGCAACATCGCCGAAAGGGAGATATTTCCTCCCATAACCAAGGTCCTGTCCGTCGAAGGAGAATTATGATGAAGGCCAACCAATAATTCCCTAGGAGAACTGGAAAACTCAGGCAGAGCCGCAGAAACGCTGAGATTTATCCCCAGAATGGAAGAAAATTCCTCGTAGGTAGGACAAATCTCATCCAACCCAAAGCGGAAGACATGATCCTCGGGATACCAAAACTCGATAACCACCATCAGCATGTTCCACTTAATGGGCCAGTTACGCCACAAAGAGACTCGCCACATGTGAAAAGCGTCATAATCAACATTAGAAGAACACTTTGCTTCCAAGGCTTCGAAGTAGTTAGCAAACTCAATGCTACCAGGGAGATCCATCTTACAAGACTAGGAGATAGTAAGCAAGTAAGAATATGGAAAAGGAAGAAAGTGAAAATGTGAGGATGAAAGACCCATCCACACACCCTTTTTATACTTGGAGACTCTCAAGCCAAGACAAGGACCCCTGTAGAGATTGGAGTAAAACTTGCCCCACCAAGTACCAAGAAAATGAAGAAAGTGCAATCAAAGCCTTGGATTGATTGGACTGGACTGACATGCCGATAGGCAGTACAAGGGTCATGCCGATCGGCAATCCCCCATTTTTGGGAAATTTCACTTTTTCCTCTTTTGTCAAAATAAAAAAAAACAGCAAAAATGATTTTTATCTTAAGGGAATTCAGAATCTCCTTTATACTTATGCATGAGGAGAGAGAAAGAAATTAAGAAAATCAAAGGAAAAGACATACCGCAGGCCGAAGAACCTCCTTCATCAGACCCAACTCCTCCAGATCCATCGCGTGAAGGAGATGCTACAGATGCATGGATCCACCATCATCCCGTCGAATGTCGTAACTAGGGGAATGAAACTGCACAAAAGAAGGCCCTAAAGTCGTCACTGCCACTGACGTAGCCGCACCACTTGCGCTATGAGAAGACCCCACTTGTTGACTCGAGCCTGCTCTAGGGAGGGGCATCACATCATAAATGCTAGGGGGCATATACAAATCGTGACAAAGTCCATATAATCATACATGACCACTATTTCAGTGTACAGGGACTATGACTCTCCCATCATTGTAGCCACCCGAGCATCATCGAACATCTCCCGCACGCGCCTCATAAAGATAGGGGGCCTCATCGGAGACACCGCAACCTCATTATCCATAATCTTATAGAAAGGTTATAGAGAAAGGTTCTTCTTCGACTGTCAGTTGGACCTCCACCATCGAAACATTCAGAAAAAGTCCCCAACGGAGTCATCCTTTCAGAGAAATCAGTTGGGTGTTCAACCCAATCACCTCGTAGAACCACGTCTGCAAAGGACAAGAATCATCGTTCAAATCAAAAGGAAGTGCATGAATGGAAAATGTGATTGCATAAAGAAAAATGCGCAAAATAAAGAATACCTCCAGAAAATATGTGGCCCCAGCAACGTCTCCAAAGGATGCTCTAAATTTTTCCCAACTCATTCACTATTCCCCAGCGGAACCCAAAATCTAAATATTTATCCCCAACGGAACCCTCGAATTTCCTAAAGGAAAGTACACCTCTTTTAGGTCAGAATTGACCTCGGTCTTGGATCGTCACCTTCATTAGGTCAGAATTGACCTCGGTCCTCGGTCGTCTGCTCTCTTAGGTCAAAATTGACCTCGATCTTGGATTGGCACCTTACTTAGGTCAGAAGTGACCTTGGTCCTCGGTCGTCACCTTTCTTAGGTTAAAATTTACCTTGATCTTGGATCATCACCTTAGTTAGGTCAGAATTGACCTCGGTTCTCAGTCATCACCTCTTTTGGGTCAGAATTGACCTCGATCGTGGATCCTTACCTTAGTTACGTCAGAATTGACCTCAGTCCTCGGTCGCCACCTCGATCTTAGATCATCACCAGAGTTAGGTTATAATTGACCTCAGTATTGGATCGTCAGCTTAGTTATGTCAGAATTAATCTCGGTCCTCGGTCGTTACCTCGTTTAGGTCATAATTGACCTCGGTCTTGGATCGTCACCATAGTTAGGTCAGAATTGACCTCGGTCCTTGGTCCTCAGTCATCACCTCTTTTAAGACATAATTAACCTCGATCTTGGATCGTCACCTTAGTTAGGTCAGAATTGACCTCGATCCTCGGTTGTAAACTTTCTCAAGTCAGAATTGACATCGGTCCTCGGTCGTCATCTCTTTTAGATTAGAATTGACCTCGGCCTTGGATCTTCACCTTAGTTAGGTCAGAATTGACCTCGGTTTTGGATTGACACCTGAGTTAGGTCAGAATTGATCTCAGTCTTGGATCGTCACCTTAGTTAGGTCAAAATTGACCTCAGTCCTCGGTCGTCGCCTCTCTTAGGTTAGAATTAACCTCAGTCTTGGATAGTCACCTTAGTTAGGTTATAATTGACCTCGGTCCTAGGTCATCACCTCGGTCTGGATCGTCACCTGAGTCTCGTCGTCACCTCCTTTAGGTCAGAATTGACCTCAGTTTTGGATCATCACCTTAGTTAGGTCATAATTGACCTCGATCCTTGATCATCACTTGAGTTAGGTCAAAATTAAACTCGATCCATGATCGCCACCTCTTTTAGGTCAGAATTGACCTCAGCCCTTGGTCGTCACCTCCTTTTTAGGTCAAAATTGCCCTCCACCCTCTGAATCAATCATCCACATCCCTTAGGTGTGCAGAAGTGACCTACTTCCATCATGTAGTGTTTATTGGAAGACCATCACTTATTGCAAGATCACCCGTCGAGCATCTTTGTAGACAACACATTCTAGGACCCCCTAAATCTCTTCTTAGGCTCCTAATGCTTCCTTCTTCCACTGCAAACCTAGGTCGCACTCCGAGTGCCCATTGGGCGCTCTCGGGCCCCGAATCGACCCCAATTGACTCCGAAGTCAGCGAAGTTCCATATGAGAAATCTCATTCAAGCCTAAACACCCATCCTTTCCCCAACCAATTTGGCAAATATCCTTCTATGTCATTAACATTCAAAGGAGTTCATCCAAGATCCAAGTTCAAGCTCCAAGAAAGGTCCAATTCTTTCTCCCTCTCTTTTAATTTCTTGTTTTATATAAGTTACCTTAGATTCATAATCTAGTTTCATTCTAGCTGATAAATATTAACATTTACACTTTTATTAGTATATTGCACATTCTTTATTTTCTCATAAAAAAAACAAAAAGAAATAAAATAGGGTTACACCCATAAATTCCGAGCGGAATTATCCGCAACTTTTTTTCCCAAACTAAAAACACATTTTCTCCACAGATAAACCTAAAAAAATTTCGTTCAAATCTATGGGTTAAACCCCACCCCTATTCTACATTCGAACTACGTGGGCTTTGATGCCTCTATAGGCTACGTAGGCGTCTGGGGTTAAAATTCGAGACTTGAGTCCAATTTTTCTAATTCCTCTTATTTTTCATATGTAATACCCCGCATTTTTATCGATATTTATTTATGGGATTAATTAAATTAAATATGAATTAGTTGAGAATTAATCCAGATAAAATACTAACGAGATGTGAGTTGGTATTTGATTATAATGTGTATATATGGCAATATATGAATATTGAGAATATTAAAATTGTCGCGAGATAGAAATACGGAAATTTGGAAATTTTGTTGGGACGCGCGTGACAGTCGCGTCAGGAATGTAATTATTTGAATTAAAAAGTGAATTTTTTTTTATCAACCGTATGGTCATTTTGAGTGCGCCAACGAGTGCGGAAGGGTCGAAATAGTCAGAAAACACTAGCCGGGGGTTTACTTTGGGTCCCGGGGCATTTTTAGGCCAAACCGGCAACTCAAAAGGGTAGTTCGGTAATTTCGGAAATTTGGTAATTAAAACCCACAAAAATCAGACTTTAATTATAACTTATCATTAAACCCACTAACCCATTTTCAACCCCAATCTAAGTAGTGGGCTACGGGAGAAGTTAAGAAAATATTTCTAACTTGCCAAAAACCAACCCCCACCTCCATTGTCATCTTTGGAGAAGAAATTGTAAGAGAGAGAGAGGAGAATTCTGCAGAGAGAGAGAGAGGAATTCAACCATCTCCAACCAACAACAAATCTGAAGAACATAAGGCAAGTGATTTAGTTACAATTAATTCCATGAATGTGTTCTTCCATGTTAAGGTAATTATCGAATGTTATCTTGGAAGATTGATATAGACCCATGAATTTGAGGATTAAAACTATGAACCATGTTAGGAATTGCATGTAGACATATTCTGGACGAATTATGAATTCAAATTATAACCCTTGATGATCTAAAAACGGATTTAAGAAGAGATTTATTATTGTTCTTGAAAGAAATAGAAAACTAGGGTTGTTGATGAAGTTTTGATCCAAATAAAGCCCTTGGTTGATGATTTATTGGTTTTAGAACGTTAACAATGTTGTAGGATGGTTGTATGATGATATTATAACGTTAAATTAGAGTTTCATGCATTATAATGGAGTTTTGGGATGAGTTGAGGACTGCAAAATGAAGCAATCCGTAGCCTACCTGGTGCGATCGATCGATCGACATTCATCAGTCGATCGATCGACCACCATCGATCGATCGAGGTTCAAGGTCGATCGATCGACCTTCCCAGAATGAGTAAAATTTCCCCTAGTTAAATTTTAATGATGTTAACCCTTAGAAAATATTATTGGAGACTTTATGAATATCCTTAGACTTAAGGAAGACCATTAGGTATAGTTATAAAATTTGGACCTTAATTAGAATTCAATTTGAGGAATTATTCTAAAAGCTAATGAAACTCGATGAGTGAGATAATATTAGGGTTAAAAGAGTAAATTTGAATAAATAGATGAAATGAGTTTTGGGGCAGAAGTAAGGACCTTAAGAATAATGATGTTATATGTGGGAATAATAGGAAACTTAATAGTCCATTTGAGATAGGTTTTAAGTACAAGAAACTATGACGTGAGATGTGTCGACAGTCTACATTTTATATTATCAGAGGACTTAAAATGTATAAAATTGGAATAATGGTATAAGGATGTAGAATGTACCTTTATTAATATTGAGACATCTAAGATGTGTGAATGCTTAGTATATGATTTTTGTTTATGACATACCTACCATACTTGCTATCACGGGAGGTTTACGTTCGCTTAGGGCCATCTAATCCTTGTGTGCCCGGATTTAGTTTGGTACCTAGAGGACATAGTTCAAGGGAATGACTTAATTGTGAGTTAATAAGTCAGCTGACTATGGAGCGTAGGTATGTACATGACCATGGATATGTTGAATTATGTTTGCCTCCATTTTTGTGTGTGGTGCTTATTCTAACAATTCCTGAGAGATTCGGAATTTGTAATCCTTATGTACGTGATGTACCGGGATGGATAACAGAGTATGTGTGCATCGTAGCTTAGTCTCGGGGTGCTTGTATTGAATATTTATGATGTGAATGATATACGGTTAAATGAACAAATTTGTCATGTTTAATTATGAAAATAACTTATAGTAACTCCTTGAGAAGATAAATAAGGGGATAACCTCCAGTAAACGGAAATGCTAATAATTGAGAATCCAAGTTTAAGTAAAGCTATTTATTTAAGTGATAACTTTGGGAATTCATATTGTGAATCGAGTAGTTGGGTTAGAACTTATGACGGTTTAGTTAGATATAACTAACACATGAATGGGTACAAGAACGTTAGGAGTGCACAGTTAGACGAGAGGTGAGTATTTCATGTGAGAGCACGTCCTAACATATATTTTGCATTCATTGTTTTAAATGTTATTAAAGAACTTGCTGTTTTTAAAATACTCTCCACTTTCGGGATCTGACCCATTTGCTTTCAAATCCTATTTTTGTAAAAACCTTTTTAGGTGCCCATCCACAAGGACACCATGCATAGGATCTCTATTTAGGTGACGAGCTGTAGCTGTTGTGGAAGTTACAGGGCTTTGATATTAGACGCCTCATTTTCCAATCTTGACTCCATATTCAGTTTCATCATTTGTAGGGCATGTCGCCCATTTCTATTAGAAACTTTTTATATTTCAGTTATTCAGACTTTGGTTTGTAATTAATTCAGGATGCAGACTTGTTTCATCTATTTCCATATTGAGATTGTTGTGAGGAGTATTTCCTCCAGACTTATTATTATTTGTTGGTTACTTTATTGAGACTTTATGGTGTTTGGTGATGTCATTCTTTTACATTTCATTTATCGCATGTTAATCAGATTTAATTTAAAATTTGACAACTTACTTTTTAAATACTAGGTGGTTAGAAATCATTAAAATGTTTTCGACAGTGATGCTATTAACTGAACCAACTTGGCATTTTGTATTAATTTAATAAAGGAGTAGCTACCCGATATTTAATTAGTCGAGGTGTCACAGGTTGTATCAGAGCATCAGGTTCTAGTGTCCTTTAGGATCTTTACGGCTTATTATGTTTCCGCTGAGCTTTCTTTGATGTAGAGCCCTATATTTTAGGATTGTTGTATTCCTTTATGTATGCTTCGCTCTTCAGCTAATTTAATTTTATAAATGCGAACTTATAGACTTTACTCTTATTTTAGATGCCTCCACGACGTGCACCACGGGTTCCTAGGAATGCACAGCCCGAGCCATTGCCAGCTCTAGTACAGGGCACCATGAATGCCGTCGAGTTTGCAGCTATTGTAGCCCGAGCGATAAATGCCGCCCAAGCCGTTGTACAGCAGGCACCACCCCAGGCGCCAGTAGCCGCGCCAGTTCAGGCACATGCATTCTCGTCTGCTTGGGAACGTGTTCGAGATGCTTTTCAGAAAGCACACCCTCCGGAGTTCGCGGGTAGCTCCGATGTTGTGGTATCTAGTCAGTGGAGGAAGGATATTCAGAGGCACTTGAGGATGTATGAGTGCACCAATGTTCAGAGGCAGATACTAGCTACTTTCAAGCTAGTGGGATCTGCATTGCAGTGGTGGGAGTCTATTACCACCGCAGAGGAGAGAGATACTCTCACGATACAGGAGTTCTGGGTGCGGTTCGACCGCAAATATTTTTCGTCAGCTGTTCATACGGAAATGAGGAGGAAGTTGATGAACCTTAAACCGAAGGGTAAGACGATGGCCGAGTATGAGGCCGAATTCAAAAATTTGCTGAATATTGTCCTGAATGAGATACCGACAGAAGAGAAGAAGATTCAGAAATTCACAGATGGATTGACTTGGAGGATCCGTCAGCATTTGTTAGGGAATCTCTCTTTAGCCACGTACTTTGATGTGGTTAATGTTTCACTGCTACACTGTCAGGATCATCGCTTTCACATGTCTGAGAGCAAGAGATCAGTGGAGTCCAGCCATCAGGGTCGGACCGGGGGAAATGGTGCCAACGGGGCACATTCTACTCAGGGACAGTACAGGCAGGGTGACCAGGATTCCCAGCAGGGGGATTCTAAGAGATTCTGATCAGGAGGTTTCAGGAACGGTCAGGGAGGATTCTGGAATGGCCAGCAGGGTCAGAACGGCCATCAGGGTCAAAATGGTCAACAACATCGGTTTCACCAGGGCCAGCAAGGCCAGGGCAGAAATGGTAATGGTCACCAGGGCCGTGGTCAGCAGGGGCAGCGAGGGAGAAACTTCCAGGGGAAGTGTTTCATTTGTGGTAAGATTGGCCACAAACGTCAGGATTGTCCTGATAGGGGCAGGGCTCCACAGCAGCAGTAGCAGGGTGCTCGACACGAGACACATAGGCTTATGTTTCCCGCCGCCCTCCCAGTACCACAGATGGAAACATTACCGCCCATTCCAGCAGTCCCAGTTCAGCAGGGACAGCTTCAGTATGGGAGAGTGTATCAGCTTCAATATGCCGCAGCCCCACAGGATCCACTAGCCATTGAGGGTATGTTCTCTATTCAGGGGACTATGGGGCGTATTTTGTTTGACACGGGGGCCACAAATTATTTCATTACCATGATATTTTCATGCACTATTGGGTTATTAGACACCGCAGAGAGCACCGCTACTTGTGTAGACTCACCGTTGAGTAGGGGTTCCATGATTTCGCTTATGTGTAGAGGTGTGGGTATAGAGATCGGTAGGTTTACTTTACCCGCTGATATGTTAGTGTTAAAAATGACCGAATATGATGCCATTATTGGTATGGATTGGCTAGTTGCGTACCGAGCCATGATTGACTGTTTTAGTAGGGGTATTATCTTTGCCATTCCCGGGCAGGAGATGTTTTAAGTGGCGATGCCTCGCCCTGAGGGAGGATCGTCCACTCATTTGTACTACATAAAGGAGGAGACCTCTAAGGAAGTGGTGATACCACTTGATTCGATTCCGGTTGTTCGAGAGTTTGCCGATGAATTTCAGGATATACCTGGATTACCTCCAAGTAGAGAGATAGATTTTGTGATCGACTTGACGCCGGGCACTCGGCCTATTGCCCGCGCACCTTACCGTATGGCTCCAGCTGAGATGAGAGAGTTACGGGACCAGATTGAACAGTTGTTGGGTCAGGGGTTTATACGGAGGAGTACTTCGCCGTGGGGTGCCCTTGTGTTGTTCGTTAAGAAGAGGGATGGATCGTTGAGGTTATGTGTGGATTACCGGGAGTTGAATAAGGTCACGATACGGAATAAGTATCCGTTCCCCCGAATCGATGACTTATTCGACCAGCTGAAAGGAGCTTCTTTCTTCTCGAAGATTGATTTACGATCGGGATACCATCAGTTGGGTATCAGGGAAGAGGACGTCTTGAAGACTGCTTTCTTATCGAGATATGGTTTCTACGAGTTTCGGGTTATGCCTTTTGGCTTGACCAACGCTCCAGCCGTGTTTATGGACTTGACGAATAGGGTGTTCAGAGAGTTCCTGGACCAGTTCGTCATTGTTTTCATTGATGACATTCTGGTTTACTCCCAAACAGAGGAAGAGCACACCGAGCATTTGAGGCAGGTTTTGCAGACACTACGTCAGAACGAGCTGTATGCAAAGTATGAGAAGTGCGGGTTTTGGCTGAAGGAGGTTCAGTTTTTGGGGCATATTATTTCCGACCGGGGGATATCTGTTGATCCGGGGAAGGTATCCGCGGTGAGGGACTGGGGACAACCCACGACACCGACTGAGATTCGTAGTTTCTTGGGCCTAGTAGGATACTACAGGAGGTTTATTCGGGGTTTCTCCAAGATAGAGGGTCCTTTGACACATCTGACTCGTAAGGGTGTGCCATTCATCTGGAGTGATGCCTGTCAGTTGGCATTCGATGAGTTGAAGGATAAGTTGACCTCAGCACCTGTGTTAGCATTGCCGAGACCAGGAGTTGAGTATCTAGTCTACACCGATGCGTCCTTACAAGGACTTGGAGGTGTATTGCAGTAGGAGAGTCAGGCCATAGCTTATGCTTCCCGTAAGCTTAAGCCTCATGAGAAGAATTACCCCACTCATGATTTGGAGTTAGAAGCAGTTGTATTTGCCCTTCGGATTTGGAGACATTACCTTTTGGGGGAGAAGTTTTGATTGTTCACGGACCACAGGTCCCTACAGTACCTGTTCACGCAGAAGGAGTTGAATATACGGCAACGGAGGTGGCTTGAGTTTGTGAAGGACTATCAGTTTGATATCTAATATCACCCGGGGAAGGCTAACGTGGTAGCAGACGCGTTGAGCCGTAGGCCAGTAGATGAGGTGGCAGGGGTGTGGAAGGCAAAGTGGAAAGAGTTGGGACACCAGGATGCAGTGGCCCGATCGTTCATGTCTGTGATGACTGTTACACCGCAGATTGTCACGAGAGTGGTAAAGGCGCAAGCAGATGACTCAATCTGTTAGGAGCAGATAGTTCAATTACTAGCAGAGGGAGCCGAGTCCTATACCGTTAGTTCAGACGGGGGATTACGCTTCAATGGGAGATTGGTAGTTCCGGAAGGGGAGGAATTGCGACACGAGGTGATGGTAGAGTCGCACGGCTCACGGTTCGCGATACATCCCGGGCGAGGAAAAAATGTACCAAGATATGAGACGTCAGTATTGGTGGAGCGGGATGAAGAGAGATATTGCCGTGTTTGTTTCTAAATGCGCCACTTGTCAGCTGGTAAAAGTGGACCATCAGAGACCAGCAGGATTTCTACAGCCATTAGAGGTCCCGATGTGGATGTGGGAGAGCATCTCCATGGACTTTATCACAGGGTTGCCTACGTCACAGAGAGGTCACGACTCCATTTGAGTAATTGTGGAAAGGTTGACCAAAGTCTCTCATTTTCTACCCGTAAGGACAGACTACACTACGGGACAGTATGCCTAGCTCTTTATGGCAGAAATAGTGAGACTTCACGGTGTGCCCCTAAATATCGTGTCTGACAGAGACAAGATATTTGTTTCACGGTTTTGGGAGAGTTTTCAGGAGGCCATGGGCACGGAATTGCGGTTGAGTACGGCTTATCATCCGTAGACCGATGGGCAAACCGAGCGTACAAATCAGATGTTGGAGTACATATTGCGGATGTGCATCATTGACTTCGGGGGTGGATGGGAGCAGTATCTTCCACTGGTGGAGTTTGCTTACAGTAACTCCTACCAGTTCACCATTGGCATGGCTCCATTTGAGGCGTTGTACGGTAGACCTTGTCGTTCCCCAGCATGTTGGTTGGAGGTGGGGGACAACAAACTACTTGGGACGGAAGTGATTCAGGATACTTCGGCAAGGATAGAATTGATACGGAGTCGCATTCGGGTAGCTCAAGATCGGCAGAAGATCTATGCTGATGCGAAGAGGTTCTTCAGGGAGTTCCAAGTGGGGGACCATGTTTTACTCAAAGTATCTCCTATGAAGGGGATTATGCGATTTGGGAAGAAGGGGAAGTTGGCACCGAGATACGTGGGACCATTTCCTATCATCGAGCGGATTGGGTCTGTTGCGTATAGACTTGGGTTACCGGAGCATTTACACAGGATTCATGATGTGTTTCATATTTCCTCGCTAAAGAAATATCTTAGAGATGATTTGGCTCATTCTCACATTGCTTTAGAGGACATCAATCTCCAGCCCAATAGCTCCTACGAGGAGGGGCCGATTGCTATTTTTGACCGAAGTGAGCAGATACTGCGGTCAAAGATAGTTCCTTTAGTACGTGTTCAGTGGCGGCATCATAATGCCGAGGAGTCCACATGGGAGCGCTAGGATGAGATGCGCGAACGTTATTCAGAGTTGTTTTTACCAGGCACTTTTTAGTTCCGAATTTCGGGACGAAATTCTGTTATTAGGGGGGAAGTATGTAATACCCCGCATTTTTATCGATATTTATTTATGGGATTAATTAAATTAAATGTGAATTAATTGAGAATTAATCCGGATAAAATAATAACGAGATGTGAGTTGGTATTTGATTATAATGTGTATATATGGCAATATATGAATATTGAGAATATTAAAATTGTCGCGAGATAGAAATACGGCAATTTGGAAATTTTGTTGGGACGCGCGTGACAGTCGCGTCAGGAATGTAATTATTTGAATTAAAAAGTGAATTTTATTTTTATCAACTGTATGGTCATTTTGAGTGCTCCAACGAGTGCGGAAGGGTCGAAATAGTCAGAAAACATTAGCCGGGGGTTTAGTTTGGGTCCCGGGGCATTTTTAGGCCAAACCGGCAACCCAAAAGGGTAGTTTGGTAATTTCAGAATTTTGGTAATTAAAACCCACGAAAATCAGACTTTAATTATAACTTATCATTTAACACACTAACCCATTTTCAACCCCAATCTAAGTAGTGGGCTACGGGAGAAGTTAAGAAAATATTTCTAACTTGCCAAAAACCAACCCCCACCTCCATTGTCATCTTTGGAGAAGAAATTGTAAGAGAGAGAGAGGAGAATTCTGCAGAGAGAGAGAGAGAGGAATTCAACCATCTCCAACCAACAACAAATCTGAAGAACATAAGGCAAGTGATTTAGTTACAATTAATTCCATGAATGTGTTCTTCCATGTTTAGGTAATTATCGAATTTTGTCTTGGAAGATTGATATAGACCCATGAATTTGAGGATTAAAACTATGAACCATGTTAGGAATTGCATGTAGACATATTCTGGACGAATTATGAATTCAAATTATAACCCTTGATGATCTAAAAACGGATTTAAGAAGAGATTTATTATTGTTCTTGAAATAAATAGAAAACTAGGGTTGTTGATGAAGTTTTGATCCAAATAAAGCCCTTGGTTGATGATTTATTGGTTTTCAAACGTTAACAATGTTGTAGGAGGGTTGTATGATGATATTATAACGTTAAATTAGAGTTTCATGCATTATAATGGAGTTTTGGGACGAGTTGAGGACTGCAAAACGAAGCAGTCTGTATCCTACCTGGTGCGATCGATCGATCGACATTCATCAGTCGATCGATCGACCACCATCGATCGATCGAGGTTCAAGGTCGATCGATCGACCTTCCTAGAATGAGTAAAATTTCGCCTAGATAAATTTTAATGATGTTAACCCTTAGAAAATATTATTGGAGACTTTATGAATATCCTTAGACTTAAGGAAGACTAGTAGGTATGGTTATATAATTTGGACCTTAATTAGAATTCAATTTGAGGAATTATTCTAAAAGCTAATGAAACTCGATGAGTGAGATATTATTAGGCTTAAAAGAGTAAATTTGAATAAATTGATGAAATGAGGTTTGGGGCAGAAGTAAGGACCTTAAGAATAATGATGTTATATGTGGGAATAATAGGAAACTTAATAGTCCCTTTGAGATGGGTTTTAAGTACAAGAAACTATGACGTGAGATGTGTCGACAGTCTACATTTTATATTATCGGAAGACTTAAAATGTATAAAATCTGAATAATGGTATAAGGATGTAGAATGTACCTTTATTAATATTGAGACATCTAAGATGTGTGAATGCTTAGTATATGATTTTTGTGTATGACATACCTACCATACTTGCTATCACGGGAGGTTTACGTTCGCTTAGGGCCATCTAATCCTTGTGTGCCAGGATTTAGTTTGGTACCTAGAGGACATAGTTCAAGGGAATGACTTAATTGTGAGTTAATAAGTCAGCTGACTATGGAGTGTAGGTATGTATGTGACGATGGATATGTTGAATTATGTTCGCCTCCATTTTTGTGTGTGGTGCTTATTCTAACCATTCCTGAGAGATTCGGAATTTGTAATCCTTATGTACGTGATGTACCGGGATGGATAGCAGAGTATGTGTGCACCGTAGCTTAGTCTCAGGGTGCTTGTATTTAATATTTATGATGGAATGACATACGGTTAAATGAACAGACTTATCATGTTTAATTATGAGAATAACTTATAGTAACTCTTTGAGAAGATAAATAAGGGGATAACCTCCAGTAAACGGAAATGCTAATAATTGAGAATCCGAGTTTAAGTAAAGCTATTTATTTAAGTGATAACTTTGGGAATTCGTATTGTGAATCGAGTAGTTGGGTTAGAACTTATGACGGTTTAGTTAGATATAACTAACACATGAATGGGTACAGGAACGTTATGAGTGCACAGTTAGACGAGAGGTGAGTATTTCATGTGAGAGCACGTCCTAACATGTATTTTGCATTCATTGTTTTAAATGTTATTAAAGCACTTGCTGTTTTTAAAATACTCTCCACTTTCGGGCTCTGACCCGTTAACTTTCAAATCTATTTTTGTAAAAACCTTTTTAGGTGCCCAGCCACAAGGACACCATGCATAGGATCTCTATTCAGGTGACGAGCTGTAGCTGTTGTGGAAGTTACAGGGCTTTAATATTAGACGCCTCATTTTCCAGTCTTGACTCCATATTCAGTTTCATCATTTGTAGGGCATGTCGCCCATTTCTATTAGAAACTTTTTATATTTTAGTTATTCAGACTTTGGTTTGTAATTAATTCAGGATGCAGACTTGTTTCATCTGTTTCCATATTGAGATTGTTGTGAGGAGTATTTCCTCCAGACTTATTATTATTTGTTGGTTACTTTATTGAGACCTTATGGTGTTTGGTGATGTCATTCTTTTACATTTCATTTATCGCATGTTAATCAGATTTAATTTAAAATTTGACAACTTACTTTTTAAATACTAGGTGGTTAGAAATCATTAAAATATTTTCGACAGTGATGCTATTAACTGAACCAACTTGGCATTTTGTATTAATTTAATAAAGGAGTAGCTACCCGGTATTTAATTAATCGGGGTGTCACATCATAATCCTCAAATTTACTCATTATATATATATATATATATATATATACACACTAGCGTATGCCCGTGCCTGAAGGCACGAAGAAATTTTCCAAAGTACGTAATCGCGAAACGGCGATAAGTTTTCTAAGTACGTAATCGCGAAATGGCGACAATGTCAATTTTTTAAAAAAATTGGGCATAATCTCCTTTGTTTATGGAACTATTCACCCTGCTTAATAAATAACATATAGTTCAACATCCAAATTGTCTAAATTCTTCAAACAAATTCACATATAAAATGAAATATACAATATTCACCAATCAAATTAACTGTCTCAAAAAAACAAAGTGTCAAATTTAAAAAAAATTGGGCATAGTCTCCTTTGTTTATTGGACTATCCACCGTATTTAAGGGGTAACAACAAATCCAACAAATTAAAAAAAAAATCCCAAATTCGGAGATGGGAGCTAGAAGGCAGGGAAAGTAGAATATGTGGGACTTCCTCAAAATGTTTGTGCCATGGTGCTTCTGGATTAGGTGCTACTACTGCTGTCTTCCGATCCTTCTTCCCACCTCTAGCCAGGATCACTCTCTCCCTCTCGATTTTCTGTACGATTTGATCAACAATAAACATAATTAATCAGTTTCTCGAACAAAGATACAGTCACATAAGTAAATATACATCACATCCAAATTGTCTAAATTCGAGATTGATTCAACCGGATCCAATTGGATTACCTCTTTTATAAAGAAATGCAGTTTCGAGTTTGATCCCATCATATTTGGTCTACAAATAAAACAAATAACAATATTTGGAAAAAGGAACTATATGAATAATTGCATATGCATATATGCGAGTGCATATATGCAGTGCGTGTGTGCGTGTTTGTGTGTGTGCGTGTGTGCGTGTGAGTGGGAAAGGGGTGAGGGGATGGACAGGGGGCGCGTGTGTGCATGTTTGTGTGCGCGCGTGTGCGGGTGAGTGGGGAAGGGGGAGGGGACGCGTGTGTGCATGTGTGTGTGCGTGCGTGTGCATGTGTGCGCGTGTGTGCGTGTGTGAGTGGGGAAGGGGGGAGGGGGCGGGGCATGTATGCATATATGCAATCTGCATACATGCAGTGCATATATGCATATGCATATATGCAGTGAGAGTGTATACGTGTGTGCATGTGTGCGTGTGTGCGCGTGAGTGGGAAAGGGGGGAGGGGACGGACAGGGGGCGCGTGTATGCGTGTTTGTGTGTGTGCATGTGTAAGTGAGTGGGGAAGGGGGGAGGGGACGGGTAGGGGGGGCATGTGTGTGTGTTTGTGTGCGCGTGTGTGAGTGGGGAAGGGGGGAGAGGACGGGGCGCGAGTGTGCGTGTGTGTGTTTGTGTCCGCGTGTGTGCATGTGTGAGTGGGGAAGGGCGGAGGGGACGGGCAGGGGAAGGTCTGTATATATGCATATGCATATATGCAGTGCACATATGTAGTGCGAGTGTGTGCGTGTGTGAGTGGGAAAGGGGGGAGGGGATGGGTAGGGGGCGCGTGTGTGCATGTTTGAGTGTGTGCGTGCTGCACTGCATATATATGCATATGCCCATCTATATGCAGTGCATATATATGCTGCTGTATATATATGCAGATTGCGCATATATATGCCATATGCATATATATGCAGCAACATATATATGCAGATTGCGCATATATATGCCATATGCATATATATGCAGTAGCATATATATGATCTGCATATATATATGCACCAGCATATATATGCAATCTGCATATATATGCAGTGCAGCATATATATATATATATATATGCATATGCATCAAAATTGTGAGCCCCCACAATCTGCATATATATGCATGTGTGCGTGTGTGAGTGGGGAAGGGGGGAGGGGACGGGTGCGTGTGTGAGTGTGTTTGTGTGTGTTTGTGTGCGCTTGTGCGCGTGTGTGTAAATAAATATCCCATTTATTAGAAACTTCAATAGGTTAACAAAGTTGACACCACAAAGAGTAACACAAATATTATGAAAATAAAATTGATACATGGTGTTCTCAATAGTTAAGGTCTGCATGTATGAATTTCAAAACACAAAACATTGGGATGCATATAAAGGCATGATCAACTTGTGCATCATGTACAGGCCATAAATGTGGATGGAGCAAGCCAATAGACCGAGTCAAGTAGAAGTCGTAAAAGCATATTTAGGAAAAAGAAAAGAATCAGTGAATGACCACATGAATGGAAGCATTGTAATTTATTGTTGCTGCTACATCTACTCGTATGCAAGTGTGGCGTGTGTTAGTTTGTAATTGAATAGAAAAAGAACAGTTTCAGCTGAGGGTACCTTTTTGGAAGCCTTTTATAAGTCATACATCTCCTTCGATAGTTTTACTGGAAGCAGCTGAAACAACTCTAGCTTTGGTGTCATCTCTATAGCTTTGCTGGCAGGTCAACTTTATACACCTGAGTGTTCATTCGGTAATATATATAATATCAGTTGTAACATATCATCATTTCTGAATTACAACATGTGGATCTTACCCTAACAATTATAATATCAGTTACATGGTATCTCAATTCTATCTGGGAAGATCTATCTCAATTATATCTGGGAAGATCTATGTGGCTATTAAATTATATGAAGGGTTAATAGGTGATCGAATGGCTCAGCTGAAAGAAGGAAAGGAAAGCTTCCACTGTCAGATGTTTTGAGGTATGGGATTGAGTTGGCTAATGGAATTCAGGCCCTGCACTCAATTAGTGTCTTGCTGCTGAATCTTAAGCCAACAAATTTCCTTCTTAATGAACCATAAATAAACCACAAATGTAAAAAGTCCACAAATAAAGCAGTGATAAGTATTGAGTACGTTCAAAGCAGTGATAAGTATGCAAAGCAGTGATAAGTATGCGAAGCAGTGATAAGTATGAGGATATATCATAAATTAAAATGGGCTATTTGTATATATACGATATATCAGATTGTATATTCACTGATATAGGTGTATATACAATCGTCATATATGCCTGCATCCAACTGATATACATCATTGTATATTCTATAATATACAAACTCAGAAGTTGAATATTAAATCATATGACTGCATATATATGCAATATGCATATATATGACTGCATATGCATATATATGCATTGCATATATATGAGTCACACTGCACACTCCCTCACAAATTACATATATATGCATATCGCAAATTGCATATATATGCATATGCATATATATGCAATTTGCGATATGCATATATATGCATATTTGCGAGGCAGTGTGTAGTGTGGAGGCAGTGTGGAGGCCGTAATTGCAGATATATGCATATGCATATATATACAATCATATATATATATATAGTGTGGAGGCTGCAAACTGCATATATATGCATATATATATGCAGATTGCATATATACTGCATATATATGCACTGTATATATATATATATATATATATATATATATATATATATATATATATATATATATGCAGATTGCCAAATATAAACAAATAGATGAAACTTACCCTCAGTACTAAAAGTGATGAATCCTCCCATATTAGCCTGTACATAGGAAACAATGAATGAGAAAATAACCAAACTCTAAAACGTTACCTAATATTCTGAAGTGAAAAGGGGATAATTTAAAAAAACTTACTAAAGAAGGTAATCCATAGTAAATGAATGGACTAAGCAAAATACTTTCCTCAAACAAATACCTACTGCTGCTACACATACAATGCCACTGCCACATACACATAGAGAATTAGTAGACATGTTAGCAACCAAAAGATTTAACAAAAGTCAAAGAATGAAACATAAAAATAACTTGCTATAACAAAACTTCTCGATACACAATCTTTGTCGTTGAGTTTGTACCATCTTGAGGTAGAAGGATACTTAAACAATTTGCACTTGTACATCTTGAAAATGAGACATATAGTTGACCGTGACTAAAAACCGGTGTTCGCAAGTCAATTCCAACAAATTTAACAGACTGTCCTTGGGATTTGTTCATCGTCATTGCATATGCTAATCTAATCGGGAACTGGCGTCTTGTCATCTGAATTGGCACTTCTGCTGAAGAGGGTGTTAAAGATATTCTTGGAATGAAAGAGAAATTATCGCTAAGATCTCCCGTTAAAATCTGAACTTCAATTACATGTTCAGCACAATTAACAACGATCAACCTAGTGCCATTACAAAGACCATCCCTAGGCGAAATATTTCTCAGCAACATAATAGGACAACCAATTTTAAGTTCCAACTTGAACAAAGGCAACCCCGAGGGACTTAGGGAACTCAAATATTTATTTGGATATTGATTAACTACGTCACTACTTGTTTCGTCTAGGAACAACTTATCTGCAGCCAAGTATGTTATTATTTCACCGGGATGAATATTTAATGCAGAATTGTTTATAATATTGACATCGTCATTTTTCGCAGAAAGAATTGTTCGTTCTTTAAGGTAGTTAGGAGTGGCAGTGCCGATCGCATTCAGCGATGGATAAATCTCCATCAACAACTCCTTAAGACCACTGCACTTGCGTATTGTTGAAGGTAGTTCTACATCTTCTTGGGGGTTGGACCCAATCTATAAATATGTAAATTAAAATTAGTAACATTATTAATGGTATAGGAATATGTTAAAACATAAATGGACTACAAAATTAAAATTATACCTCAGATAGGAAGCTTGAAAATGGCACACTTTCAGTTTCTGCGTTATTAAGACGCATATTGGAAACCAAAGTCAAAACTTGAATATCTTTCCATAACAATGAACGCCTCAATGACGCGAAAATAATTTGCTCACGAAGGCCCCTTGGTATCACGGGTAGAATTTGACGGAAGTCACCACCCAAGACAACAGTGATACCCCCAAAAGGCTTATTACACTTACGAATATCTTTCAAAGTCCTATCTACGGCCTCGACACAAAAACGATGTTGCATTGGAACTTCATCCCATATAATTAATTTTGTCAACTTAAACAAGTCAGAATGAATCGACTGCTTTGTAAACCCACAAACTGAATTTTTAAGAATGTCCAAAGGAATACAAAAGGTTGAATATGCAGTTCGACCCCCCACCAACAACAATGATGCAATTTCAGAAGAAGAAATTGTAATAACAGTATGTCCGAGGCTGCGAAGTTTTGTAGCAATAGTATTGTACAAAAATGTTTTTCCGGTCCTCGCACCACCATTCAAAAAGAATGTAGTTCCATTATTTTCTAGAACTAAAGTGGTTATGGATTAATATGAAGCCCGTTGTCCATTATTCAAACAATCAACATTAGTTTGAGGCTCCCCTTGTTCAGCTTCACTTTGAAATTGACGATGCTTACAAATAAGCCTATTACCTATAGTTGTACACCAATTAACAACAGAAAGAGGCATGGGAGGAAAATCAGATAAGCTTTTTCCCAAGTCTTGCAATAACTCGTTGATCAGATACAAACCATAGTCTTCAATTTGAATCTCAGTAGGAGTCTGAATGCTGTACAAAGTCCGTATCTTATGAGCCAAGTCATTGCATATAGGCATCGCAAATTGATTCCACAATATATCAGGATGTAGAGGGGCACATTGAGTAAGGATAACAAAGAATAACTTTCTCAATTGATACCCGGTTTTAAGGACCGCAGCCTCTTGCAAACATTGAACCCATTCACCGTCATCTTCTAAAATCCCCAAAGCAATACATGCTAACTTGAATGAATCGTAAGTTTTATCATTGACAGTCTTAAGTGCTTCATACGATGGAGGTCCTTTTACCACTGTTAGAAGGAGCCGCAAATAAAAAAAGATCACCTGTAGTTAGGGCAACAAAATACATTCGACCAATTGCATAACCCTGCAATTTTGGAGATCTCGTAGTCCACGTCTTCGGTTCTTTATTCCAAACAAAATGTTATGGAAACTCGGGATACGTGAAAGCGCATGTAGATGAATTTGATGCACATATGGCAAAGAATTCAGTCAAAGTAGTCTTTTGATTAGCAGCTCTAGACATAGTTGTCTCCACAGAATCATTAGGATTGAATGAAACCCGATGCATTCCCGATAAATGAAGCGCTAACCGAACAACATTGGGAATTTCTTCATGCATTGGATGACCAAATAACCTCCAAGCAGCTTCAGGCGGTCCAATGTATCTCGCATCAAGGTATTATTGGATCTCATCTAATCCTCCCAAAACCATTATAGTCCGATCAAAACCCTTAAATATGCACTTATTAATATATTTAACACATCTCAACCCCTCACATACTTCCACATTAATATGGAAATCGAACATTCTAGAAAGATATGGATTATAAGGCACAACATCTTTGTTACATACTACTTTCCCTCTATAAATTATGTACTTTTGACCATCATTGCGTCTACGATATATTGGATATCCATCTTAATCCATAGTCGTGTATTCTGCCCAAGCTCGAGGATATTTCTTTGTACATCTACCATTTTCCATGCACAGGGCGTTGGGGTTTTGGGGACCACAAGGGCCATGTACCATACAACCCAAGATTGTCTCGAATAAAGTAGGATCTTCCTTCGGATCGGGCAATTCAGCACATACAATTCTATCCACCTGATCACATGTCTTAATTTTACTTATGCTTTCCAGAAAAAAGAACATGAACATGTGGCAAACCCCTCTTTTGAAATTAAGTAGTAAAAACGTGCGCGACTTTCCTACCGAAAACATTATTACTTCTCACCTCATTCATCATCGCTTTTCTTTTCATCTCAAACACACGAGCTATGATGTCGGGACGATCTGAAGAATGTTGATGTGCCAATAAAGTTCCAGTAATTTTCAGCCAACTGGGATTTGCAGTCATAGTAAGGAATATATCTGGATGTTGATTATAACATGTGATGGCCATTGAATCTTGAAATATTTCAAACATATGCCTAGCACTACCAGCGAAGGAAGATGGTAAAATGCTATGTTTACCAATTTTATTTGCATTAAATCCATTTATTATACGTTCAGCAAGTCCAGTATACAAATCAACATGCAAGTCGGCTTGATTAAGACGGAAGTACGTCAACCGGTTCTGCTCAGTTGAAGCCCAAGCATCAACAATGAATTCTTGAAACAATTTTCCCGCTCTAAGAATTATGGAGTATTCATTTGCTCGTTCGAAGATACGATAACCATAATAGTTAAGTTGAGTCAACCGATTACGTAAATCAGGTTACCCACTGACTACATCCTAACGTATCATATCAGGTTCCCATCCGAGCTCACCGATAGGGAACAATAGCACATAGTGCAACGGTAAGTACGCCGGGTGACACTCATTAATTCGCATCAATTGATTATCTCCCTTTAAACGAAGAATGATATCTCTCATCGCACTCAATTGAGATCCATCTCCAGGTAATAAAACTTCAATCTCCTCACTTGATGGTCAATTATACCATCGTCTATCTGTTGACTTGCTATAATGCAAATAAGTTGGTACATTCACATTTGTTGTATTTACCTCCTCTAAAATAGCACATGCCTGCCGAAATTTTGATGAGAAGGGATTACTGGTCAACAAACAATTTTGGATAATTTCAAGAACATCCCTTCTTAGTTGTGGATTTCGGCGCTCACGAATATCCAAAGCAGCATCAGGATCATAAATATAAAGTTGAGCATAACTTCCTTCTTGCCCTTCTTCTGGTAATAAGGTTCCAGACCGATGACGCAATTTTCCATGAATGGTGAAAGATGTAGGACCCCGTCCAGTAAGTACTCTATCATCCATCTGCACTCCAAGACTAGTAAAGGCATTAGCAGCGTTATATTGTCTAGAAAATCTCCGAAATGACTCTGATCGAACATTGTTACCATCGTATAGAGATTTGATCTCGGACGGAGGTTCATTCAAGGATGGTAACCTTATTTTACCTTGCAAACAACATTTACCAAACAACGGGTGTGCAATTGAAGATTTGATTAACCTTTCCCCAAGCCAATGTAAGGCTGAACAATGAGGACACTCAACATTCATCATTCCAAGAAAATGTCTACCCAGGCCAATACCATGTACCCTGTACAATAAGAATAAATTTATTTTAAAAAGTGAAATAAGGCGATATTTGAAGCAAAAAAAAAATACAGCATGGAATATAATGTAGTATGCGATGTAATTTAATGACTGTGAACGTGAAAAAAATGCAGCATGTAATTTAATGCATACTGCTGAAATTGGTTAAATCATCTATAACTGATTATAACTGAAATGAATACTGCTGATTTTAATTGATGTAAATGCATACTGATTTTAATAGTTAAAACTGATGTAAAATGCATACTTGAAATACATACTGCTGAAATGCATACTGATGTAAATGCATACTTGAAATTACTAAAACAATTATAACTACATAACTACATAAATGCATACGCAATGTTAAAACTGAAATTACTTGCATAGGACCACGTGAACGTAGAAATTGATCCGATGTAAAAGCATACTGCTGAAATTAGTTAAAACAGCTATAACTGATTATAAATAAAATGCATACTGAACGTGAACGTAGATTGCATATATATATGCAACATATATGCAATGCATATGCATATATATGCAGCATATGCATATATGCATATTGCATATGCATGCATATATGCATATTGCATATGCATGCATATATGCTATGCATATGCATATATATGCAGCATATATATATCTGCATATACATGCAGCATATGCATATGCATATATATGAAGCATATGCATATATATGCATATATATGCAGATGGCATATGCATATATATGCAGTATATGCATAATATATATGCAGCATATGCATATATATGCAGATTGCATATGCATATATATGCAGCATATGCATATATATAATTATGCAACATATATATGCAGATTGCATACTTGAAATGCATATAATTGATGTAAATGCATATGATGTAAGCATATAACTGATGTAAATGCATATGCATATGATATAAATGCATATGCATATGATGTAAATTCATTGAACTGATGTAAATGCATATAACTATTGTAAATGCATACTTGAAATGCATACTGATTATTACAGTTATAATTGATGTATATGTAAACTTGAAATGCATACTGCTAAAATGTATATTGATGTAAATGCATACTTGGAATTAGTTAAAAAAGTGATTATAATAGATTCAAATGATGTAAACTAATTGAAGATATAGCTCATTTCAATTACGATGGGTCATTCATAGAGAGGGGTCGAACGGACCGATTAATTTGAGGAGCTTCTTCATCTTCTTCATCTTGAAGATACAAATGTAAATGGTCGTCCTATAAATGGACTTCACGTTCACGTTCACGTTCACAGCGTAGGCGTTGCGCAACTTTGGCCGTTGAGATTTCAATTTCAAATTGTTCCTACACGTATTGCAGAATAATGAAATAAGTATTGCATAAAAATGAAATAAGTAAATATAATAGAAGTAAATACGTATTGCATAATAACGAAAGAGACACACCCCAATTGGGCAACGAGAAGGCGTGGTTCCACGTTCAATATGCTCACGTTCACGTCTCCGGCGTTGCGCAAATGCAGCATTGGAGATTCCAATTTCAGATTGCTCCTATAACGATATGTTTTTAGAACGATGTGATTTATAACGATAGAAATTTAGAAAGATGTGATGTAAAGAGACATACATTACTACGAACGTGATCAGGAAGCCGAGGTGTTTGAAACGCTTCAATAAGATTAGTATGTGGAGATAGAACGCGGTCAGCAAGGCTGGGTGTTTCACGTACCCCATCCAGATGTAATGTAAGTGGAGTTAAATTACTACGAACGTGGGTAGGTGTTTGACACGATTGAGCAAGAGAAGAATGTGCAGATAGAACACGTTCAATCTTCTCTCGTTCACATCGCCGCCGCTGAGCAAATGCAGCCTTTGAGATTCCACTTTCAAACTGTGCCAAGAAAGGGAAAAGTCATTAAAAGTGAAATAAATTTTTTCCGTTTCAAAGTACATTTTATAAAAAGTGAAAAGGCCTTTTCGAACATACCCCATCTGAAATAACTTTTTCTTTGCCTTTTCGCTTTCCTATACCTACATAGGAACTTGCCGTTAAAATGTTTTGATTTTGGGCCTCAATTCGAATAGTGTTTATCTCAGAGTCATCTCCAATAATAACAGCAAGGTGTCTACGTCGTGTAAATTCAACCTATGATGACAAAAAACAATTAGTATCAATAACCAAAATATACATGTAAGATTATACATCTAAGAAAGGAATAGACTTATGCTTACATCATTCAACATGTCAGAAAGATGTGATTTATAATGATAGAAATTTAGAAAGATGTGATGTAAAGAGACATACATTACTAGGAACGTGATCAGCAAGCCGAGGTGTTTGACACGCTTGAGAAAGATTAGTATGTGGAGATAGAACGCGATTAGCAAGGTTGGGTGTTTCACGTACCCCATCCAGATGTAATGTAAGTGGAGTTACATTACTACGAACGTGATCAGCAAGGGTCGGTGTTTGACACAATTGAGCAAGAGTAGAATGTGTAGACAGAACACGTTCAATCTACTCTCGTTCACGTTATCGCCGCTGAGCAAATGCAGCCTTTGAGATTCCACTTTTAGACTATGCCAAGAAAGGGAAAATGTATTAAAAGTGAAACAATGTTTTACCGTTTCGAAGTACAGGTTATAAAAAGTGAAAAGGCCTTTTTGAACATACCCCATCTGAAATACTTTTTCTTTGCCTTTTCGCTTTCCTATACCTACATCAGAACTTGCCGTTAAAATGTTTTGATTTGAGGCCTCAATTCGAATAGTATTTATCTCAGAGTCATCTCGAATAATAACACCAAGGTGTCTACGTCACGTAAATTCAACCTGTGATGACAAAAACAATTAGTATCAATAACCAAAATATACATGTAAGATTGTACATATAAGAAGGGAAGAGATGTATCCTTACATTTTTCAACATGTTAGAACACTTCCAGACTTTAGTTCTCTGAACAAAAGAAGCAGAACCCACGAAACCCAACCTATTAAAAAAATGTAAATACGTAAGAATGTACAAACCAAAACCTAAGAATGTAAATACGTAAAGGCAAGATTCACAAAAAGCAACCTATTAATACAAAAATGAAGCAAATACCTTAATAAGTAAATACTTTAGCCAAGCTTGGCTAAACCTCCATAATGTAAATACTTGTAAATAAGTAAATACCCAAATCAAATGTGAATAAGTAAACGTACAAATGTGACCCATAACAATAAGTGAATAAGTAAACCTAAGAATTTAAATACCTTAAATTCGTAAATAAACCTCCAAAAAGTGAATCGGATGTAAATACCCAATGCTTCACAGAACCTCCACAATGTAAATACCTGTAAAAACCCAAATCAGATACATCGACAATAAGTGAATCAGAAGGTAAACCTACAAACAAATTGGCTAGTACATAAAATAGGAAAGATGTATAGAATTAGAATAAAACGCACAAATCACGACTTTATAAACCTAAAAACCTAAATCAGATACCTCCACAATAAGTGAATCAGAAGGTAAACCTACAAACAAATTGGCTACATAAAATAGGAAAGATGTATAGAATTAGAATAAAATGCACAAATCACAACTTTATAAACCTAAAAACCCAAATCAGATACCTCTACAGTAAGTGAATCAGAAAGTAAACCTACAAACAAATTGGCTAGTACATAAAATAGGAAAGATGTATAGAATTAGAATAAAATGCACAAATCACAACTTTATAAACCTAAAAACCTAAATCAGATACATCCACAATAAGTGAATCAGAAAGTAAACCTATAAACAAATTGGCTAGTGCATAAAATAGGAAAGATGTATAGAATTAGAATAAAACGCACAAATCACAACTTTATAAACCTACAGGGGTATTGTTTACATAATACAATTATTGAACCTAAAATCACATAGCTCCTGAACCCAAAATCATAATGTAACATCCAAACATTGAACCCAAATATTTAACACCCAGCTCTTGAACCCAAATATTAATTTCAACAAAAAAAAACAATGTAACATCTGATTCACAAAATCACAAAAAAAAACATTGATTTCGCACAGCTCCTGAGCACAAACAATGTAACATTCGAATGAAAATCAGAGGAAAAACAGTCATAGCCCTAAAATAAAAAAGAAATTGAAATATTGATTTCAGATTAGTGTGTGTGCGCGTGTGAAGCATAGGCATGAAGGTAGAGACGCGTGTGTGTGTGTATGTGTGAGAGAGAGACAGACTACCTGAATGCAACGACGATGGGTGACGGAGGGCAGCGGAGTGAATCTTTACGGCGGCTAGGGCTTGTTGGTTTGGAGTGAGGGCAGGAGAATGAGGTCGATGGGGAGCGAGAGAATGAGGGAGACGGGTGAGGGTGTCCGTGTGATAGAGTATGAGGGAGAGAGTGTTACAAAAATACCCTCATATTTGGATGAAAGTGTAATTTTGGTGAGTATAAAAGAGGGGGAAATCAAAGAATAAAGGGGTAGGTTGGTAAAAAAAGAAGGGAGGTGATCTGAACCCTTAAAATGTGTAAAAATGTGTAAGTAGGTGGCACACAACTTGACCGTTAAAATGTGTAGACAATTCAAAAACTTCCCTAACTTATTTTATATATATATATATATATATATATATTGTATGTATGTATAACATACTTGTTCACATCTCATCCCACACATATTATCGTTTCCCAATAACGATCAATATCACGATGAATGCTCATATCTTCTACATTTATTATTTTGGGAATATTCCTGTGGATGACCTCACCCTATAGTTTCCATGGTATGGGTCAAAGGATTCCGATCTCCATTATATAAACACATGCATACACTTCACGGGGATAAAAAGGAAAATATAAACATTTGTCCATTAGAGACCGAAAGGGTGGGGTGGGTGCCTAACACCTTCCCATTCCGTAACTTATCCCCCGAAACTCTGATCTGTTGGTTTCGCATGCATCAGTTCTGTCCTTGATGCCACTCCCTTGAAAGTGACAACATATTATTTTGCCTGTTTTGAGCAAAATAGGTTGGTGACTCTATCTCTTCACACTCACCCCACACCAATGACGACCAGAGCACCCTTTTCGAAGAGAAGGGTGTGAGATCGCGACACAGCCTCCATCCCCGGGGGGGATACTCTTTCTTCTTTCCTCGGAGTGAGCTCCGCGCCGATCGGGATGGCCATAGTGGGACCATCAAATTTGACCATATCTCACCATATATCCTACCATCCTCTGAGGATAATCATATGGAAGACCTAGTCGATTCTTTAAGTAATCTATTCCTCCTCATTTAATCTATTTGTGCTTGAGATATTACCTTAAACCCACCATCATACTACCGTGGGACAAAGATATAGGAACACACATTTAGATAAGTAACAAATCATCAATCATTAAATTCCAAAACGAATTGACTCATAGAGGTCATACACCTCCAAAATGTCCCCCAATCCAGAGGTATTCATGCATATCTGAGATTGAAATGGTCAATCCTACTCCCCATAATTACACACATAGAAATTTTGATATCCTTAAATATCTAGTCTCAGTCTTAATTATCATTAGGCTTGTTAAATACACTCTCCCTGGGGACTAATGTATGTCGAGTACCAATACTATTATGGAGACATATATTATGAGGCCGTGAATATAGCGTGACAGATAAACCTAAAATAATTTTAATCCTCTTTTGGTGATAAATACCAATACGAACAAAACTGTAATGATGAAATCTGGTGAAGGTCGTCTACCTATACATAACTGCCCCTGAATGATCATGTTCTCAGAATAGTGGAAGAGATCGATACCCATTCTTCTGATCTTAACATAATAGTACATTAGATAGATGACAAAATATCCAGGACCCTCCCTCGAACTCAAAGTAAATCTCCCACCAACCCGAAGTAGTGACCGGCCTTTAACTAGACCTTGGTAATGATCCCAAACTCAAATACACCTTCCACTAGTGGTATATCCATAGTAGGCCTATTAGTCCTCATGGATAAGGTCGAATAAGAAGCTCTAGGGAGCCACTACTCTCTCCAGATAAAGAGTTCTACATCCTCAATCAGTCAAGGAGACACTCTACCCCCAAAAATACTATTGACAAACCCTATAATACTATCAAAAATGGAAGAGGGACGACAGAAAGAGCCATCACTCCTCTTCAAAAGGATATAAGTAAGATCCAAGAGAAACTCCATTGAACCTAAGCTAACATATCAGTTTGGTAATTGCTATCCACATATCGAGAACATCGATCCACACTCATTCATTTATTGTCTCGATCCTCAGTACCTTAAGATTTGTATCCTAAAATATTTGCCACCATCAAGTCCATTACCATGAAAAAGTAATTTATCATATCGGACGAAGACATCCCCATGCAAGGTCGTAACCACCAATTTGTTATACACATTACTATTAAGGTTTTCGGACAGATCATGTCAATGGTATTAATAGGTAACGATTCAATAATCAATGTGTGCCCCTTTCGCCTAGCCATTGGTTTAGGATACACCATATATGATTTTACACCATTTTCTATGTACATTAAGTTCTCTGAAAATACCCACTGAGAAGTCCTGGGAGCCATCACCTTCACACTTAATCATTAGTCTCATCAAGTGAGACGTTGAGCTGTAGGTACTTGACCAGCTTTAACTTTTTATTTGAAATAATCTGGATACAACCCATGGGGGCACTACCCTTATTGATGCATATGAAAGTGAGGTTCCTTTTCGACATCGAGGTCATCACAATCCAAAAATATAATGGTTGTTCCATAATAGTCAACACTAACACCACCCCACTCGTGGATAACCACAACAATATAAATGATATTTTCCTTACCAAATTCAAAGTCATCCTCTAGCTCTAATAAACGAGGAAGAGTAGGTTAACCATAAGGTAGTCATCTGAATCATTCAAAAAATGGGATATATGTTAGGTTTAGAACCAAGGAGAAACTAATAAAGGGATCTACAAGTTGTCATGGATAAAGAACACAACGTAAAAGTCTATATTGAATGCACCACTAATGAAAATCCCATAGCCCCCACCTTGAATATCTCCATCACGAAAGGAACGGTCACTTTCGCCTCCAATGGGAAAATTTTCCTTATCATGAACTCTCAGCTCCTGTGTGGGATGAATCAAAGAAATCCTTATATCCAAAAATAGAAATCCTATATGAGGAAAAATTATACATGAACTACAGAATGATCCATCCAATCATCCACAACGAGCTCAATATCTCATAAGTCATAGATGAAAATAGAAAGGCCTAAGAACCTGAACCCGAATGGGGACTACCTTACTTAATTTCTAGAAGAAAATTTCGTGGTTATAATGCTGGGGTCAATAGACTAGAGCAATGCAAAATGATTTCATTCCCTTACTGAAACACAATGGAAGAAGGACGTCTAGTCACCATCTCTTATCTTAACCTATACCTCCTCATACCGGGTACTGTAAAGCCCCACAAGAGACTCCGCCTTCGTAAAAATTTAGAGATACAACACCCCAACCACCAACACCTACTGCAATCCCTCTTAGAGTTCATCCCTACATTCATCTTAAGATGGGACTCATCAAAGACATTGTAGAGAGTCCTAATGAAAGGCATCCAAGCCCAACAGACTTTACATTCCCAAGTCTGCAATCAGTGCCAAAGTTCGAGGGCACCCAAACGATACTCCCAAGGTCCACTAATATAATCTATCCTAGCTCATTGCTAATATCACTGGAGTGTCAATCCCAAATAATTGGACCTCCATCAGATGCATACCACCACCCATCATCCGGAAGTCCTTTGAGTCTATTATCTTAGGAATTGAATCTTCGTTTCTCCCCTCTTCTAATATATTCCTCGATAAATCATACTTCTCTGCTACTATTAATGTTGTCTTTCCTCCCTTTAATGGCATAATAAATAGTGATTTCCAGTATTTACCATTGCATATTGCATGTAACGGTTATGAACTCGGCAATGGAATAGATCTCACATCCAATAATGATGACTATACAGAGCTAAAATAATTAAAAAAACTTACAAAAGTTTGCCCATAAAGAAAATCTATGTCTCTCAATGAGGACGACACAATAACAATAAATTTGGGCACTCTAAAAAATCCCAAATACTTGAAAATTTGGTCTTCCCTCAATAAAGATGAACATAAGAAATTCAAGGCCCTTCTCACCAATTTCATCGATGTATTCGCTTCGTCTTATGTTTATATTCCCTGGTCAATGTAACTTCTAGTGTCTAAAATTAGTATGGTTTTTATAATGAGTCTTAGCTTAAATATACCATTAATTTATCTACCACAGATAAAGAATAAATGATTATGATCTAGTGAGAGAAGAGAGGCAAAGCATGAGATAAAGGTTTTTATGTGGTTCAGCCCAAAAAGGCGCCTACATCCATGATTTCTTAGTCACTAGGGATTAGGTTTTATGACAAGCTCTCAAGAACTCTTTAGGGTGGCGTGTATGCTATTTTTCAATTGTCCCCCAGCTGAGGGGTGTAGTAAGATATTTATAGTAGTGGGAAGGAGAAGAAGGTAACTACCTTTATAAATCAGGTATTTACACCCCCATTAAATTATGGATAACATCTAAGCATCCTCCAGCATGTCGTCATGTGCATGTGCATGGGTGATTGTAGAAATTCTCACGTTTCCCTATTTCACTTTATTCATATTTTGCATGCCTGACGACGGCCGTCCATTCTTCCAATCGATGGGAATAGTAAGCCGACCAAGTTAATATCATGGGATTAGGCCCACTAGATGATGATATGTATCATATTATCACTGGTCTGCATCGCACTGTTATTTTAGGTTACAATAAAAGCCCCCTATACTTCATTCTTTATTAGAGTGAGCAGGGGCTAGCAGAGTGAAAGGATGGAGTATTACTGATCGGGATTTTCTAGAATTTTTGAAAGTTCTGGTCGGCTACTGATCTATGGGAGTTTGCAAATTTTTTATTTTCATTCTTTGAGATAATCGTAATTTTGTCAATAATGGGAAAAATAGTTAACCATCTATGGGTACACTGGTAATTTCATTCCTTGGGAACTGACACATCGTCAAAATATGAAAAGGTGGGTACTTTTAATCCTACCATTTCTTACATCTGAAGAGACATCACTGAATTCTTATAAAATGTCAGTTCCCTTTATTGTTCATATCACCCTGAATTCAAATTGCCTTTTTCTCTTTCAAGATTTTTCTTCTACATTTGTTAGAGATATTCTTCCTTGATATATTTTTCATTATAAGAATATCCCCCTCCTTGTATTTCTTTCTTCTTTGCTAAGAATATAGTGTACATTGTAGATGCGAGTTCATTAGATCTCTGTAGCACTACCTACAGAAACCCTCCTTGGGTAAAAACTGAGTTATTAACCGGTCCTTGTGACCTTTGTGCATTACAATAGGGTCACTGGATTCCTACAATATTTATTACTTAGTGTGTGTAAACTTACCCTTAATCGTTTATTTTTTTAGTTTTATCAGTATTTTGATGTGGTCCCTACTGAAGTAGCCTCAAACACTTAGAGATTCATTAATGGAGTATATCGTATTAATTAGAGCCATGGAAAAAACATAGGAACAAAATAAATGATGTACTGTTATAGTTGGGGAACTACCAACGAAAACACTTATTATTTAAAGACGAGGTTGTTAAATAGAGCTATTGTCATGAACATGCCCGATTTTAATAAATATTATTTAGATCAAGGTTTGATAATGAAGGATTTATTTTCCCCTATTTCTGAGGGTGAGGAGTACAATAGACCACGTTGTCTTCAGGAAGGTCAAGGCATAGGTCAGAACTTACACATACAACTTGTATTTTTCCTTTTTTAGACATGCCTTAGATTTTATAACTAATCGTACATTTATGTCTTGCTATTTTATAAACAAAAGGAAAAAAGACCTTACACGTATCTTTAAAGTCAACTTTGTCGACATGAAGATTATTTGGTCCATACAATAGAGGATTGGTGAATATCATCCTCTCTTAGTAGAAGACATACCAATAGAACCCCATTGGCCTAGAAGGCCCTACTTCTTCATCTCCTAGTACTGAGTCTGAGCTCCCCCCCACCCGCCTGCCCGAAGTAGAAGGGAAGTTCTCAACCGAAAGAAAATTATGATCTTTTCAACCTCTACACATATCACTTATGACAATCGACATCACTTCTATAGAAATAGTGAAGATGAAGATCCCCACCCTCATGGATGGTTCTAATTCTCCCCCTCCGGTTAAAAAAATCCTGATGTTGAGGGATCAAGTCAACCAATTTTCATGGAAATCTCTCGTGGTAAAAATCAAGAACCCCAATTTAAGAGGTCCATCCCCCTCTTTGGAGTTGGCTAAAAAACTATTGGCCGAAAAAGGCAAATGCCTTGCCAAATTTGTTGCTGTGAACCCTAAACTTTCTCGAGAATTAATTGGAGTGGGAGTCCCTTCGATCGATGAGGCTACAATATGTTCCCTCTCTCACGCGAGGCTGGTTGATTGGACCAACCATCATCTATCTTTCGTGAGTATTTCATACTATTTTCTAATTTATCACACGTATCACACTTATAAGTAACTTTTAATAGTATGACCAAATACTTGAAGGTTGTTAATTGTGCCTACGAGGATGATAAAAATAAAATGAATGATATAATCAAGGAGATGGATGATGAAAAGACTCAGGTAGAGAAGGCTACCAGCGATGCTAAGGAGGAAAGTGAGAAGGCTGAAAAGGTGGTCAAGAAGGTTAAGAAGGTGGCCGACCAGTCAAAAGTACAGGTTGCAGAGATGAAGTCCAATGCTAAAAGGGATAAGGAAGATGCCTACACCTGATGATGGGATAACACATTTTCTACTACTGCTATCCAGATAAAGTATGTAAATAATTCCTCTTTCAAAGAGGGACGGGATGCTGCTCAAATCGAGGTCGACGGAGTTGTTGATGCATAATTATTTCTTCAGCATAACCTAGGTCCTCCTTTGTAAATTGAAGAGGAGTTTGAAATGATAAAGAGATGGTGTAATCCATGGGGCTCAAGGACTAGGTGGTGTTGGATACTCGATAAGAAGGGGAAATAGCCGTTAATAAAGAGAAGGTGTATTGATAGGGACTTTTACATTTTTGCTTTGTGTATATTTTATGTATTTTCCCATTTTCCTCATCTGTAATATCTTCACATTTTTAATGAAATTCTACATTTTTTTTGTTGTAGTCTTAAAAAATTTGGCGCACTTCATCTTTTATTCCTCTATTACTTACGTACCATCATATTTATTTCAGTTTGACTCCAGAATGACCAATTTGGTCACCATTGAAATTGAACTTCACCTGAGGAGTAATCAACTGTTTAGTGTTAGCTATAAAGAAATATATGAGAAGGAGGTGGAGAAATTTCTAGGCTTGGACGTATCTAAACAAGACAAGAGATGCTTATCTCAATATGTCCACGTTGTTTCGTCAAGCTGTAAGGGTGTTATTGCCAACTTATGTGCCATTATGAGAAGAAGTTTGCAATTCTACGGAGTGACAGCGAATTTAATCAAAAACTATAAGATTTGGCTTCGGCATACATTAAAAAAGAGTTTGTGTTGAAATCAGATCTAATGAGTGCTCAAAAGGTGGCAAGTCTTCTTGAATAAGAGAATAATGTAATTTTGAAGGAGTTAGATTTCCTCAAAAAGTCAACTATGTTCGATCAGAGTGAAGGAGTCTCCTTTCTGGAATAGGAAAATGTTCGCTTGATGTAAGAGGTGGATTAGTTGAGTAAATGAAAAGGGAAAGGTCAGTCTTCTGAGAAGGTGGTTAGGGCTTGTCATTCAGGGGAAAAATAATGAACTAAGAAAACCTTAGCCAATCAAGAAAATCTTATAATGAATCAGTCGACCACTATTAACAGGTTAAGTGAGAAGGTCGATCGTCTTACTTATCACTTTCATAAAAAGCCTCGTACATTATGGATGGATGGTTATGATGAGGCAATGGCGCACTTGAACGAAGAGCTTTAATATGCATGTAGAGAAGGTTATAAGTGGCGTGGCTCAGTGACCTCACTGTGATGAAGTTGTCGAAAGATGATAACCTATATTATTGGAATATACCCCTTTTTTTGGACCATTCTAATCCTTCTTTTAAATTGTATGCCTCTTGGGTTCCTTCGGATGCTATCCCGATGAGCGTGATCACGAAGTACCTTTGGGACTATGGTTTTCATGGTGTTGATGTTTTTATCCGACCATTACATTTGGTGAATAGGATAAGTTCGAGCAGCCTATCAAGGCTTAGGAATTTGAGCACAACTTTTACTCCTTATGCTCTGATGCTCCTCCTGCCTTTTGATATATCTTAGACGGTTGATATCTAGTTGTTATTTTAATTTTCTGGCTATTTCTATATAATTAAACATGGGTTCTTGAGTATCTGTATTAATACATTAATTGTTGATTGTGCAATGATAGCCTACCAGTAGTTAAGTCTTACGATTGTATGGTCAGCATTTAGTTGACTATTCTTCCTTACTGGTTACTATTTGAAGGAACCTAAGATTGTTCAGCCTTAGGTTCTACTAATATGCCAGTGTTTATGGTCATCATTGTTACCAATGACAACCAAATGTGTTAGGATGATTCCTTATTTTGGTTTGGTAAAACTACTTTTTCTTGCCCTTATGGAAACATATATGAAGTTTTGTGCTTGGGACTTCTTGTTCTTAACCTTCGGGGCCATATATAAAGTTAAGCTTCTCATTCGTGGGTTATCCAAAGAAAAAGTCAATCGTGAAGTTTAGAAATTTGGTTCTTTTATTGTTATTTGAGATTGTGTTGAATTTAGCTCACCTCCGACTTCCAAAAAAACTTAAAAAGGATGATAATCTTTATAAAATATTGACAATCTTTATTGACAATTGGAAACATGTAATAGGAAATAAAAAGGGAGTATATTTGGATGATCACGGATAATACTTCCTTAAATGCTCAGTGTTTTAGGTGTTTTTGAATGGTTCTCCTTCTAGGGTCTCAAATTGATAAGTCCCTTATTAAACGACCACAGAAACACGGTAGGGACCATGCCAATTGGGTTCTAAATTTTCCTCTTCTGGAGTACTTTCTTCAGGACGTGGTCTCCTTCTTTGAGATTGCCCAGCTTTACCCTTTTGTTATAAAATCGAGCAGTTATTTGCTAATAAGATGAAATTCAAAGTGTAGTATACTCTCTGACTTCCTCAACCAAGTCCAAATCCAATCTTCTCATGAGATCACTCTTTATAGAATCGAAATTGAGCTTCCAGTGACCATGGAGATTAATTTATGTGGGAACCACTACTTCTGTTTCGAAAGCTAACACGTAGAGCGTTTCACTAGTGGTTGTTTTCGGCGTAGTCCTATAAGACCATAGTATAATTTGTAATTCATTGATCCAATTTCCCTTAGTATCATCCAGTCTCTTCTTTATTTCATTGAGTATAGCTTTGTTCGTCATTCCTATATGCATGTTACATTGTGAATTTTCAGGAGCAACATGTAGCTTTTGGATTTTGGATTGAATATAATAATCTTCCTCCTTCTGTCAGGGTCCCATAATTAAACACCCTTTTGCTTTGTTTCAAGTATCGAGAAGTTTTTTATCTCTTAGTTGATGATTCAATATAACTTACACCTGGTCAGTTATATCTTTCGAAGAATTCTTCACTGTAGGTTAAACTCGTGAGATCACTTCCATAGAAGTCTGCTCGATAGGTTTTACTATTGTGTCCTCTTCAATAGGAATCGTCTCGATATGTTTTTCCTTGTAAGTGAATTCTACAATGAAGCCAGTTACTGCCTAGCCGTTTATCACCGTTCTAGGCTCATATTGCATATCATAATCCCCTAGTTCTACAGCCTAACCCATCAGTCTGCTAGATTTCTCAAGTTTATGAATGGCTTGAGGTAGAGACATATCTGTATCAACCATGGTGGTATGTGCTTGGAAGTATGGCTTCATTATTGGGAAATCTTTAATTAGAGTTATAGCTAACTTTCCAACCATCAGTAACGAGTTTTGATACCTCGATAAGCTTTACTTGTTTAGTAAACTAGTTTTTGTACCCCATTTTCTAGTCAGACCAATGCCGAGCTAACTACGGCTAGAATATAGCTAGCTACATGTAAAGTTTCTCTCTCATGATCGGTCTTGAGAGTAAAGGTGGAGATCCAAGATATTTTTTCAACATCAAGAAATCATTTTTATATTTCTCATTCCATTGAAAGGTCTTCCTTAGTACCATTAAGAAAGGAAGGAACCTTCTAGTAGCTCTAGAAATAAATTTATTAAGAGCTAATACACGACTTGTCATCTTCTGCACATCTTTCTTATTTGCAAGGGACTGGATGTTGATTAGTGCCTAAATTTTATTTGGGTTAATCTCAATACGTCTCTGATTTACTATAAAGCTGAGGGGCATTCCTTCCCGCACACCAAAAACACATTTGGTGGGGTTGAGCTTCATCTTGTGTTTTTCCAACTAGTTGAACGTCTGCCCCAGATCTTTAATATAATCGAAGGATTTTTTGTTTTATTGATCTTCTTATCCACATATACTTTTGTATTCTTATCGATATGTTCCTCAAAGATTTTGTTCACCAACCTTTGGTATGTTGTTCCCCCATTTTTTTAGCCAAAAAGGCATTATATTGTTGCAGTAGTTACCATGACTAGGGATGAATGAGGTTTCCTCTGTATTTTATGCCTTCATTTTAATTTGGTTAAAAACCAAATACGCATCCATAAAGCTGAGTATTTCATACCTATCAGTAGTATCGACCAATTGATCAATCCTTATCAGGGGATAATGGTCCTTCGGGCAGGCTTTGTTCAAGTCCGTGAAATCAGCACACAAACGTCATTTATTTTTCTTCTTTCTAACCATAACTACATTGGACAACCAATCGGGTTACTTCACATCATAAATGAAACTTGTCTTCTATAACTTCTACACTTCCTTATGTATGACCATATTCTTTTCGAGAATGAAGACACATCGTTTCTATTTGATCTTCTTTGTATCCTAGACAATGCTGAGTTTGTGACACATGAATTCTTGATTAATCCCAGGTATATTCTCATAACTCCAAGTGAATACATGCTTCTACTGTTTAAGGAAATCCACTAATTTATTCCTAATGGTCAGGTCTAGTGATGAGTTGATCTGTGTTGTGTTTTACGGGTGTTCATCATCTAAGACACTGTACTCTACTACTTCCACAACCTATCCATTAACCAATTTTATTTCATCACGAGAGCCTATTGTCTTTATCTAGTAGGTAATGGTGAGATTCTTTTGTTCCTCCTAATCGGCTGATGTGTATTAGCACTCCCTGGCTTTTATTTGGTTCCCTTTAACTATGTCAAACCTATAATATGTGGGGAACTTCGGTCACTGGTGGACGGTAGAAGGAACATCCTCAAACATATTTAATCTAACCCTACCAAGGATAATGTTATAAATTAAGTTGACATTATTATCAAGGACAAAAAATGGATCTTTTTTAGTTTGGTAGGTTGGCCAGGTACTTATTATGACTTTGAGGTTGACAGTTCCTAAAGGATACACCTCTTTCCTGAGAAACCAATGAGGGGCCTATGATAGGGCTCAAGCTTTCTATCTCTAGGACCTAATCTTTTGAAGCAATTATAAAATAGGACATCATCTAAGATACCATTATTTAACAACACTTTAACTACCCTTCCTTCGTAAACTAGCATTGTGATGACCAGGGGGTCATCGTGCAGATTAAGCACTCCAAATAGATCGTCTTTAAAGAATTCGATCTCCAATAGGTATTTGTTTTCCTTCCTCATAAGATTATCCACATCATTGTAGAAGTTGATCTTCCGAATGTAAGAGCATGCTTTGTCCTCATTGAGATAAGATTTTCTCTCAGCTATTTCTTATCGAGTCCATATTTACAAAGGGATTTGGATCGTCTTCATCATTATCATCCTGCCACTTTTCTTATCGATAGATATGGGTCATCTTCATCACCATCGTCCCTGCACTTTTCTTATCGAGTCCATTTTACAAGGGGATTTGGATCGTCTCCTCATCTCTCGTTCATCTGAAGTATTTGATCTTCCTTCTTTATCTACGAACATTTACATCTTCCTTCTTTGGATTAGGATTTTTATATCGTTCTTCAATGCTATTCAATTGTTCGTGTTTTGTTCAATATCTTTGTGGAACTCATACAACTTTCTTTTACCCCTATGATTTGGGGGATATTTCAGCTTCTCGAGCCATTTTGGATCCCTGCTTCCCCGTATTTCCTCAAGAATTTGATGAACACCAATAATGAGAGGAGTGTATTCATTATACCTCTTTGGTTTCTCTAATTTCTTATCCTTCTGCAATTTGTTCTCAGAGACCTTACTGTTATCGATGTTGGAGATATGGGACTATTTAGTAGCCATAACCTCCTCGACGTTCATAATTTTTCACACTTTTCCCAAAAATTCGATCATAGTATTGGGAGTCTCTTTGGCTAGAGAATAATATAATTTCTCAGGAAGTAAGCCATTCATCTATGCGATGATCGTCGACTTCTTCTTGTAATCAACGACCTCTAATTTTTCTCTATTAAACTGAGTGATGTACTCGCGGGTGGTTTCTCCAACTCGCCGGCGAACATTTAGTAAACATGCTACCCTTTTGACTAGTTTGGCTGCAAAGTAGAAGTTAATAATAAACAAATCATCCAACCATTGAAAGATGAAGATTTGTCCTCGTAGTAAATTATTGTACCAGATCTGAGTTGAACTAGTAATAGTGCTAAAAATGCCTAGTATTTCATCGCGTGAGGGACTGAATTGATGTCGACGGAAGCTTAATACTATAGGGTTACCATAGGTGGCTTGAACTTTGAAGGTGTAGGGTAATCCATAATTTCAGGAGTGTAGGGTGATCTCTTTATGAAACTTCTATGCAAGGGATTTTTTAATTTAGTTATTTTCCCTAAATGATATTCTAATTATTTAATTGAGCCTTTCCATAGCTGCTCATCAGGCTCATCTTTTGATTAGGACAGTTTTAGCTATTCGGCCATGGTTTTGCACTGAGATCTCTTCTTGAGAAGTTTTATCGGCATATATCGACCCACATATGATCGAACTTGACCTGACAGATCATTTTTTATAATCTATTAATACTTTGGCCTCCTTATTATGTTGGCCCCTTGCAGCTCAGGGACTTAAGCAATAAAATGTTAAGCACCTACTCAGCATGTCCATCAAGCTCAGCCTTTCCTGAGAGAAGGATTGCCCTTCTTAATAATCAGTGGGCCTTAGGGAAGAGGTGGTTCTAGGACGATATGTTTGACCATTAGTTGATTTAGAATGTCCATATTTCCTCCTCTCATTTATTCCTGATAGGTTAATGGGTAGACTATCTTCATAGGGGATAGTAGGAAACATTTATCCTCTTATGACTGGGCCAACCATAGGCCTAGCTTGGAGCATCTGAGTAAATTATTTGACAATCTCTTCCATGGCCTCTTGACCTTTGGCTATGCTTATCAAATTCCTTTGAGATCTCCTTTTTCTGGGATGGCGGAGGGTATGAAGGTTTCAGTTGTGTTGATGCCTTATGGACTGTCTGTCATTTTCCAGTACTTCTAAGAAAGTGATGGGAAAATTAATTTTGGATTGAAAATAAGTAGGAAACAACAACGATTTATCAAATTCCCACAAAGGGCACGAATATGTTGGAGTCTATAATTAGTATGGTGTTTATAATGATTCTTAGCATAATTGTGCCAACAATATTTCTACCACAGATAAAGAATAAGTGATTATGAGATACAGAGATGAGAGTCAAAGAATAAGACAAAGTTTTTTACATGGTTTATCCCAAAGAGGTTCCTACATCCACAGGTACTAAGTCACTAGGGATTAGGTTTGATTACAAGCTCCCAAGAACTCTCTAGGGTTGAGTGCATGTTGTTTTTCAGTTGTCCTCTAACTGAGGGGTGTAGTAAGCTATTTATAGTAGTGGGAAGAATAAGTGATGGAATACGTTTAAATATCATGTATTTACACACTTTTAAATTATGGATAAGCATGAGCCAGCATGTCCTCATGTTCATGTGCATAGGTGACTGTAGAAATTTCCATGTATGCCTGTTTCACTTTATTGATGGTTCACATTCATGTGTCGATTGGTTGGGATAATAAGCCGACCACATTAATATCATGGGATTAGGCCCATTGGATGATGACATGTGTCACATTATCAATGGTCCACGTCGTAGGTTACAACACCAATAATTGTTATGCATGAGATGCCAACTCTCCCCAACACAAGTGCATGATTATCTACAAAAAATGGCTATTTAAATTTAGGTTTTTCCAAAACCTAAACGCATCGAGCCTCAGCATCATTGACATTTGTTTGGTGGAAAATAAGAGAAACTATTATGTGAGTGTAATGTGATACTTTTAATGTCCTCTCGTGATAAAAGGAAAAAAAAAATATGATGACATAGTTATTGTTGTCTAAATAAGAAATAAGTCAAAATAACTCCAAATATGAAAAGAAAGGGAAAACGTTTTATCTATAGTACAAATTAGTATAATTTTATATTTAGAAAAGCTTTTTAAATTTATAAATATATTTTGACACATTTGAAAAGTTCTTATAAACGATCTAACGGGGCATTTTGGTCATATCTGCTTTCCATGCTCACTTCTTAATAAAGAGAGTATAAACATTAATGCAAGATCCCAAATACACTTATGTATCCCACCATAAAGCTAACGGGGCTCTGAATTCTCTATTGGTAGAAAAAGTACATGCAAAATGGATAAATTTACCTCTTTGTTTGACCTTATAGCGATGATATCATAGTTTTTTCATGAATTGCATGACGCCATTATCATAGTTTTGTAAGGATATGATTGTAATGCCTAAGGTGGATTTAATTTATTTTTTTTGTACGGTTACAAGGGTTACCATGTTTTTCTATGTAAAAGTTTTCTTGGCTATGAAAATTTACTTAACACAGGAAGAGCAAATTTTTTGATATTGCTCATAGCATAGGCCTTGTGTTATTTTAAGCTAGTTTGGCGTATCTCTTTACAAATCATCATGCACCCTCACGGTAAACCGATATCAACACTCAAAAATTCCCTATATCCCATAAAGGTCAAAATCTTTTTAGGAATTCTAATTTATTCGTTAAATTTATTTTGGGATGTTTTAATTTTATTAAAACTAAAATAGGATTTTTTTTGTTTTAAGAAATCAAGACATTTTTATATTAAAATTATTTTTTCTAAGTTTTCCTGCCTCGTTCAAACGAGAAGACATTCTCATTCAAATGATATGTCTAAGTCGTTAGAAGGGTCGTTCGATATCTTCATCTAAAGAGAATATAATGAGAGCGTATTGTTTGGTGTTGTATAAAGCATGTTCAAACGAGATAGCAATGTAGTTCGAACCAGATCCAGTATGATTCTAACAAGCCACTATTCTCATTCCAAAGAGCTTTATTTTCCATCAAATGAGTCTCCGCCTCGAAATTTGTGTTCTCTTTATAAATACCTATTTCGTGTTTATTTTTTCTAAGACTTTTGAAGGAACGTTTTCTGAATGTCTATTCCAAAAGTTTTCAAAGTTTTGTGTTAATAAAATACTTTTGATTCACAACACACATCCCCAAAATAGTTTTTGTGAATCAGTTTAAGACCTGGATAGTTTGTATCCTTGCATACACCTTGTGGATAGGTACCTCCATGGATGACTTATGAACTCAGAGGGATGACTAGTGAAGAAGAAGGCTAAGGATGTATTGGTGGATACCGAGAGCGAATATGTCTCTTGTGGACTACTTGGAGACAAATGGTATTCTTTAGAGATCTTGTGAAGACTAGCACATTATACTTGTGGTGGGTATCAAGTAGTTTGTAAGTTGACGGTCTTGTAATTTGTCTAAAGTGGTGAATAAATGTTTTTACCTCCTCAATCTTTGTGTTATGTCCATGCATAGCTTAATCATTATATTTATAACACATATTTGCCTTCACAACTAATATAATCAGATAATAATATATATTTAAAATCATTTTTGTATGATTGGGTATAATATTGATAAAGTTATTAAAATAACTTTTTTGTTTGTGACCATCCTTGCCGAGGACATTTATTTTCATATTCTCAAAGTGTTATTAGATCCTTCCACTCTTACAAGTGGTTCCAGAGCATATTTTCCACTTTTACAACTTGGTATCAGAGCAGGTTGCACCAAGTTATCGTGTTAGATTCTTGTTTGGTGCTCTTCTAAGGTGGTTATTCATCTCTCTTGTGTTGGTTTATTTGTTTTTCTTCTCGATGAATTCCTATAGTTTTGACGACTTAAATAATTTGAATTTTAAGTTTGCTAAAAAAATGAAAATTCATGAAAAAGAAAATTTTCGTTTTAAAGTTGTTATGGAACTTAAGCAAACTGTTCAAACTCAAAGAGATTTATTTCGTAAGAATCTTGTGGATAAGGACCATAATTTCAAAAACATAGAATTATCTAAGAAAGAGAGTGATGATAATGTTCTATTTTTGGAGATTGAATTAGAAGAATTTAAAATATTTAGGATTAGTTTACATGCTAATGAGGATAATGATAAACTGATTTTAGATTTAAAGGCATGCGAGAAGACTCTTAGGGATAAGTTCACTTTTATTGAGGGGGAGCGAGATAACCTTCTAATAATGATTGGAATTATTAAGAAGTAGTCCCTAAAACTAGATGACGTAAACTCTTTGCTTGAGTCTAAAATTTTGAAGTTAAAAATGATTTAAAAGACTCGAGGAGTTTCGATAGCGATGGTACTGGATTTCATAATTATAATGCTTCCGGTGTCAATGCTAAGATCATTGGTCATTTTAAAGGGTCAACCAAGTCCCAGGGTGTTAGAAAAAGTCAACTTGAAGATCCCGTTCCTCATCACGTTTACATGTGCAAACACAATGGTAGGAAAGGTCACCTTAGGTGTTTTTGCTATGATCTTAGAAAAGACCCTAGGAACTTTAATTCTAGTGTTACTTTGGTTCATGAATCCGAAAACACTAGATATACATCTATTTGGGTTAACATATACGTTTTAGAGGGGCTAGATGTTAGACTACTTGATTCTTACATTCTTAAATGTGATGCTTCACATGCTGTATCTTATGGATGATTACTTCCATGATTCTGATTGTTTGTGCTTCATGATATATATTTTCTAGTGTTATGACATGTATATCTTTTGTATTTTATTTTTCTTTGGTTGAGATATAATGGAAAATACAAAAAGATTTTATTTTGATAAATTTTTTGTAATATACAAAAATATTTTAAGTTTTTGTGTATTTTAGTTTTACACATTTGGTATGTCATATTGATATGTTTGAATCCATTAGATTGTTCTTAACCATGTTTAGGGAGTTATTTAAAACTAGGTTTGCTTTACGGATTCTACTTTGTATATGCCACCATGCACACATGCACAAACATTTTGAACGTTAACTTCACATGTATATTTGATCTTTGTGACATGTTCTCCCATAAATTTTGTTATCTACATAATCTTATTACTATGGTGGATTTGTGTGTGTAATAACCTGTGACACCCCGTCCATTCTAATCTTGGGTGATCAGCCCATTATAAAATTGAACAGGAATCATTAATGGTTTCATTCTTAGCATCACTGTCAAAACACAATTATTTCACTAATACCATAATGGCCCGATGTCAAAATTTTAATATTTTTATTAACATGTAGGAATATAAATTACTACATCACATTAACCATTCAAAATAAGAACATAATAACGACTAAAACATTTAAATAAATAATAGTGCATGTAGTAAACACTCCACACTGAAATCCAAATACAATCATCCATAATATTAAACAAAATCAAACACTAGAAACAACATGAAAGTACACATTATATAAAATAACTACTAGCTAAAGATTGGCGACATGCCCGAGTGAGATAAATAAATGCTAAATTGGAACAAACAAACGTGGATGCGTCTACTACCGAGATCCTTCAACTTCAACAGTAGCTGCAGCACGTCAAATGAAGGAACTCCTAAGTCTGGCGTTCCTGCGGCTGGGCACCTAAAATGTTTTTACAAAAATAAATTTAAAATGGGTCATAGCCCAAGTAAAATAGTTTGAAAAAGTTTAGCAAGTATTTAAAATGGAGCAAGAGCAGAAATTGTATACATGTTAATTCCACATGCTCTCCCTTGAGGTCCTCACCTCTCAACTATTATGCACACCTAATGGATATTCCTAAACTGTCCTAGTTATGATACACCTCCTAACTAGTTCAAACCAAGTCTCGCCCCATCTGATAATTCATTGTTCACACCTATATGGCCCGTACAATACGTTATTAAAATTCCAAGATCAGTTGTCCATGAAAATTACCAATTACTTATTAAGTTTCGGCATACTTAGATCATTTTAGATACCACTATCTATCTCATCTACCAGTGCACTTATATATATATCACACTTATATTATCTAAGACTACGGCATTCATAGGTATAGATCTGCGATGCGGCCATACTCTGCTATCATGTCCTGGTACATCACATACTAAGTAAAGGACATCGAGTTCGGAATCACTCTCGAACCATACATTCACAATTCACAAAATTGGAGGCGAACATCATTCTAATCATATGGGTTATGCACACACCTAAAGGATCCAAAGGATTGGTTACACCCTTATTCTCACAAGTGGTGCTCAATCCCTAAGCTCTATATTCTGAGGTACAAGTCAAAATCCCCCCAATGGGCTCATCGGGATAAGATTGTCTAGGATGCAAAACCTCACGGGATAGCATGTAGCCTAGATATTTTTACACATGCAAATTCACACAGAGGGTATTCACCAACCCCGAATACATATAATTTCAGTATAGGTACACACATAACCTATAATACATCAATACGTAGTCTTTATAACCCCCAAATATTCAACGTATCATTAATTTACCATAATACTTCTCATCATATAACCCCAAGCATTTCCCAACACTTGAAAGGTCACCAATTATCCCTTAACTCAATTCAGTAGATACCCCACTCATACTCTACTGGTATAGGTCATACGTTCCCTCAATTTCCCGTGACACGTATTATTTTCCAAATTTGGTTTTATTACCCAATTATGCGTAATTGGCCTTAGCCCTAAATTATCCTCGTCTGACTAAGTTTCAATCCTAACATTGGCCTAATGGTAATGAAAATCTCTCCCATTATATTTTAAAATTACTTCAAAAATTAACGCGATCGTTTCCCACGAGTTTTAAAAAAATCATTAAAATTACGGGGTGTTACATACTTCCCCCCTAATAATGAAATTTCATCCCGAAAGATCGAAAAAAGAATACCTAGTAAAAATAACTCTAGATATGTATCTCTCATCCTCATGCTCCCAAATAGATTCGTTAGCATAATGATGCCCCTATTGAATACGTAGAAGTGGCATTACCTTTAACCTCAATATCCTCTCACTATGGTCTAGGATAGCAACTGGCCTATCCTCCTATGAAATATCAGGTTGGAAATCAATCTCCTACAAAGCAATGTGAGTATGGGCTAATCATCTCGGACATATCACCTCAACAAAGAAATGTGAAATACATCATGAATCCGACGCAAGTGCTACGGTAACCCGAGTCTATATGACACCGTCCCAATCCACTTAATGGTAGGGAATGGACCCACATACCTTGGTGTCAACTTCCCTTTAATCCCAAACCTCATTATCCCCTTCATAGGAGATACACGTACTATCACCTAGTCCCCCACATTAAACATTAGGAAGAACCGTTTGAAATCGGTAAAACAATTATGTTTGTCCTGGGATATCCATAAACGACTCCGAATCAACTTAATTTTGGCCGAAGTATCTAGCATAAACTCTGGTCCAAGTAGTTTGTTTTCCCCAATCTATAACCAACAAGCGAGCGAACGACAAAGTCTACCATGCAACACCTTGAATGGTGCCATGGCAATCTCGAATTGGTAGGAGTTATTACACGCAAACTTCACTAATGGAAGATACTGCTCCTAACCGCCCTTAAAAAAAATATACACATTTGTAATATATCTTCGAACATCTTATTCGTCCTCTCTGTCTACCCATCCGTTTGTGGGTGATAGGTCGTACTCAATCAAAACTAGGTGCCCATGGCCTCCTAAAAACTCTCCTAAAATAGAGACACAAAAATCTTGTCTCTGTCGGGCACAATATCGAGTGGCACCCCATCCAATATCACTCTCTAAGCGATGAAAATATGCTTATATTATCCCCAAGTATAATTAATCCGGACTGGAATAAAATGGGACACCTTGATCAACCGATCTACTATCACCCAAATGGAATAGTGACCCCTCTGTAAAGTAGGCAAAACGGTAATAAAGTCCATAGAAATTCTCTCCTATTTCCACATCGGAATCTCTAATGGGTGTAGAACCCCTTCTAGGTTTTGGTGGTCCACCTTTACCAGATGACAAGTGGTACACCTCGAGACAAACTCTATAATGTATCTCTTCATCCCACTCCACCAATATTTTCATCTCATATCTTGATACATCTTATTTCCTCCAGGATGTACTATAATCTGTGACCCGTGTGACTCTGCCATCACCGTGTGTCACAAGTCCTCCCACTCTGGGACAATTAATATCCTGTTTAAGCATACGCCTCCCTTTGAAGTCACCAAGTATGACTCTGCTCCCCTAGCTAAAAGATGTCAAATTTGATCCTGGCAAAATGAATCCAATGCCTGGGCCTACACCACCCTCGTGACAATCTGGGGGGTGATGGTCATAACTGACATAAATGATCTAGCAACTGAATCGTGATGTCCCAGCTCCTTCCATTTCTCCTTCCAAACATTGGCTACATCCCCCACCGGCCTGCTGCTCAATGTGTCTGCCATCACATTAGCCTTTCTTGGGTGATACTAGATGTCAAACGGATAATATTTCAAAATTTTAAGCCACCTAAATTGATGCATATTCATCTCTCTCGGAGTGAACAAGTAATGTAATGACTTATGATCTGTGAATAAGAGAAACCTCTCCCCTGACAACTAATGTCTCCAAATATGTAACGCAAACATTACTGGCTCTAACTCCAAGTCGTGTGTGGGGTAATTCCTATCATAAGGCTTACGCTTACAGGAAGCATAAGTTATATTTTGATCCTCCTGCTGTAGCACACCCCCAAGTCCCCATGGGGACGCATCAATAAAAACAAGATACTCCACGTCGACCCTGGGATGTGCGAGTATGGGTGTTCAAGTCAACTTGTCCCAGCTCATAAAAATCCAACTAACAAGCATCATCCAAGATAAATTGTACTCCATTACGAGTCAAGTTAGTTGACGGACCCGCAATCTTCAAAAATCCCCAAATAAACCATCTATAGTACCTAGCTAACCCCAAGAAACTGCGCACCTCTCTCTATGTCATGGGTTGTCCCCACTCCCTCACCGCTGATACCTTACTCGGGTTAACTAATATCCCCAAGTCAAAAATTATATGCCCCAATAATTGTACATCACATGGCCAAAATATTCATTTTTCAAACTTAGCATACAATTGATGCTCGCCCAATGTCTCTAAAACCCGACGCAAATGCTTGACATGCTCGTCCTCAGTTTGGGAATAAATTAAGATGTCATCAATAAAGATAATGGCAAACTAATCCAAGAACTCTCTGAACACCCTATTCATCAAGTTCATAAACACCGCTAGCGCATTGGTTAATCCAAATGGCATAACCCAAAACTCGTAGACCCATATCTCATAAAAAAGGTAGTCTTAGATACATACTTCTCTCGGATGCGCAACTGGCGATATCCCGACCTCAAGTCTACCTTAGAGAAGTAGGTGGCTCCTCTCAACTGACCAAATAAGTCATTGATTATGGGCAACGAATACTTATTATGTATCTTGACTTTATTCAACTCTCGATAAGCCACACATAGTCGTAAAGATCCATCCCTCTTATTCATATACAGTATTGGAGTGCCCCCAAGGCTAAGTACTCCAAAAAATAAAACCCTGCACCAACAGTTGCTCAATCTGATTCTGTATCTCCCTCATTTCCATAATAGTCATACAATAAGGCAACCGAGCTATCGATCGAGTGCTCGACGCTAAATTAATAACAAACTCCCTCTCTCTCTCTCTCTGCTAGGTGGCAATCCTGGTATCTCTTGAAACATGCCTGCGAACTTACACACAACTGGGATCGAATCTAGGGAAATAGCTACTCCCTGAGAGGTCTCCTCCTCTATATAATACAAATAAGTCGATAATCCTCTTTCAGGATGAGGCATCGCCACTAAGAACATCTCCTGGCCCGAAATCGTAAACACTATGCTCCTATTATAATAGCCAATCATGGATCTATACGTTTCTAGCCAATCCATACCAATAATGGCATTATACTTTGACATATCTAACACAAACATATTGGCGGTCACTTCAAAAATCAATTTCCTTTAAATGCGGAATAAAGATGGTTCAACATAACATTTAATTTTCTAAATCTTATTGATTTTATTTTCTTAAAAAGATGAAAAATTAAATTAAACACAAATTTTAATTTCTAAAAGCAAAATTAAAATTAAACCTAAATAAGTGAATTACGAAGAACACAGACACACACTTGAAATTCACTTAAACCAAATTAATTTAATGCAAGTCCTAGAAATTTACCTAACATTAATGAATTCAATTTGAAAAATAGGCCAAACCAAATTTTATCAAATTACATTAATTAGACTTGAATTAAATTAAGTTAAACATTACCCAAATTTTAAACATGCACCAAATTAAAGAACAGAAGTGAATTAAACCATATTTTATCTTTTCATCCTAAGCATGCGTTCTAAGTGATTTGCAAGATCAAATAAATTCACAACCACTACGCGACGATGTACGAGGAAAAATCCACAATGGGAAAAACCTCGGACGGCCCTAGCCTTAAGTTAACTAAGTATGGTATTTTTATAAGTACAAGAGAAATGACTTACTCAACTCGACTCGACTCCCTTCAAGATCCTGACGCGTATTCTTGTACCAACCTCCTCTTAGTCGACAATCCCGAAATCCACCGGAACCTTGGAATCCACCAATGAAGCTTTTGGACAACCGTCAACCCTCGCACAATGCCTTTCACCGTGTGAGTATGCCGCAGCAAAACAACGAACTTCTTTATGAGATGTAGAAGTAAACCCAAACTCTTTTCTTCTTAGGTAGAAAAGTGAACCCGGTGCCAAAAAAATCCAAGAATATATATATATATATATATATATATGTGTGTGTGTGTGTGTGTGTGTGTGTGTGTGTGTGTGTGTGGTACTTGGAATAAACTAATATGGGTGTAAAAAAAAAGTGTTAAAGAATAATATTCTTGAAAAACAAACACTCAAAACATGAACTTTTTCACAGAGGGATTAGGCTCTCAAAAACTCTCTCTAGAAATTATAGAAGATGAAAAAGTTGGTTTTTCAAATTTGTTTCCCGCACATATTAATTCTGGAAAAAGTTAGTGGGACAAAAGAAGTGGGAACATGGAAAAAACTGCCAAAATATTTTCCCGTCGGAAATCTCGTTCGAACGAGATTTTCGTTCGAATGACCCTTCTAACGAAGTTCCGGAGGCCAATTGGGAAAAGTCGTTGGCAAACTCGTTCGAACGACACTCTCGTTCGAACGAAAAACTCGTTCGAATGACTATATCTAACGAAATCCCAGAAAGTTCATAAATCAGTTTTAAACCTAAAAACTTTATTAAAAGTTCTAAAATTGACCTTCTGAAAATAAACTTCATTTTAAAATAAAATTACACCCATTAAAAAAATATTCCAAGCTCATATATATATATATATATATATGTATGTATGGATGTAATGCATTCATACCTTAGGAGAGATTGAAACTAAGTTGATGATGTGAAATAAGGCACATGTAAACAGACAATGATGTTCTCTTTATAAGTAGACCGCAACGTCTTCAACTTCAACATGTCATAGGCTTGAAGGATACACAAGAAGACTATCCTATGACTCTAATGTTTTTGTCCGGAATTGAGCTAATATTACATTAAGACTCAATCGGAGACTTGTGTCCTTACAAATCTCCCCCTTTGGCTATTCCAGGACAAAAATCAAAATAAAATCCTAAAGGGCTGTCAAGATCTACTAGACTCAAAAACATCCCACCCAAAAATAGGAAACTTGACTCAAGACCCAAGGATCAATAGCTTTGCCGATGAAAGTTGTCACTTAGAAGAATTCCTGCAAACTTAAACAAACTATCAAATGCATAGGGAATATCAAGAATATTAAATGCATGTAAAATAAATACTCCCCCTAAATTAATTCTTCGTTTATCAACTATGATCAACGTAAGAAGGTCACGACTCCCCCTAAGATAAATCTCCTAAACTAAGATACGATTATAATATGATTAGATACCATTTATCCCCCTATCATTATCCCCCTTTTTGTTTAGGAATAGACAAAGGTGATAGAATTAATAAAGTACTCATTTCTCCCCCAAGATAATTAAGTACATGAATCTCCCTAAACACTACATAAGGGATATATATATATATATGGAAAACAAGTAGAGCGAAGATGCATAAAGTGTTAAAGACATGAAAGCATATGGGAAACAAATAAACAATAACTAATCCAAGCAAGAATAATGGATGCTAACTATGAAGCGAACAAGAATGATATCAATTTGACACATAAGAAACTAGGCATGTGATATCAAACAAAATTTTGCAATAAGTTAGGTACCAATTATGAATTAATGCATAGGTGGACTAGCTAAAATGGCAAAGACTCAATATAAATCATAATATCATATATATTTACACACAATAGATATAAAATATATACAAGCACACACACATATATATATATATAAACTCACAAATGACACAAAATAAATTAACATGAGTTTTCCACACTCTTATAGCATAAATGTGTCATGTGGAAACTGAAGTGAAGGAGTGTGAAGAAGATACCAATGAATTAAAACCCAATCACTTAAAACATGTTCACAGAGTTCTCATTTGATTGCAAAAGTTTACCACATTTAGATATAGCCTTATGTGATAATATAAATTGAACTCAGTGAACAAACAAACACAATGCATAAAAGCCTAGCATGTTAATGATTCTACAAACCAATAGAGTGATGACATTGAAAGCGAAACTAGGATAAACAGACATTGTGCAAACCGTTGATATACCATGCAAACTCCCTCAAAATAAGCATATTAATTTTTGAATGACTATATCAAACTAAATAAATAGGCCTTGTCAAATATTTTCTTTTAAAGCCATTATTCTTTTAGGCCTTTGGGCCACGTATTTCTTTTAGGTCCACGAAATGGTGGCTTACTGATAAAGGATGATATTTCCTTTCGGATCCCTTCCCCGTGCACAATTATATATATCATTTCTATATCTCACATAAATCTCACGTGCAGCGGATTTTAACATGCACTAGTCCTCCTAGGTCACATAATACGTAGATGACTAGATTGGTAGGAGAACACCTCACAAAGCTCAAATATACATGTGAAGTTAAAATTTCAAGGGAGCTCGTGAATGTGTGAATTGAGTCATATAAAAATAAAATCCATTATAGCAACATAAAATCCAACTACCCCATGTAAGCATGGTAAAGAACATTTTAAGGATTGACAATCTTATCCAAAAGTTCTAGCCACATGGAAGCAAAAAAGAAGGGATTCAAACACAAACATATGCCACAAAAGATGTGTAAAACCAAAATACACACAATAAAAATATTTTTGAGTTTTTGAAATTTTTAACCAAACAAACAAAAATATTTACCCAAAAGATACACAAAAATCATTTGTATTTTTCATTAATCCTAAATTACTAAAACGGTAAAACACAAATGATAAACAAAAATCTTTTTGTATTTTTCATTTAATGCAAACAAAATAAATATAATACAAAAGATAAACAAATATCATAATTCTAGCATGAGATATGTGATAAAGCAATGTCTAGAAAATGATAAACATGCATACACCTAGCAATGATATATAATATGAAGAAAAAAAAGCTAGAGTATGCAAACAACTACCACATTCAACTTTTATATTTAGCAGGGGAGGTATCGTGTGAGAGTAAATGGGAATAAAAAATCATATCTTGTAAAGCTACCAAGTCGGATCTCCTAATCCAAACTAATGATGATTGACGATCTCGGAATGTAGGAATATTGGCTACCTCGGTTGCCTTACGTTGGGATTTACTAGGACCTCGTTTAAGATCAAAATAAAATTTCTTAAGATAACCTTTTCGACCACAATGTGAGCACCTAAAGACTCGGCGAAAAGACTTACCTAAGGAATGATTTATAACATTGTTCCTAGAGGATTCTCCTAAAATAAAGTTTTTGGCATTATGAGTTGACTCATTACAAGTATCAAAGCCTAAACCACACGTATCATTTTTAATTTGGATCGTTCCTAATATTTTATCTAATTTCTCCGAACGACACTCCAAATCAAATTTGACTTTACTAGAGTCTTTTAGTTTATTTTCTAAATATACAATGTGAGACTATAATAAAATATTGCGCTCTTCAAATGCGAGAAGCTCCTTTTTCAAGGATTCCATTAAACCTTTAAGGTTATCTCTCTCTCCTTCTACATATTCAAGCTTCTCAGGAAGATCTCTCTCACGTGACCTAAGGTCTACCACTAAAGCACTCTCATTTATGACCTCGACACACTTTTTCAAACTAGCTTCTAACTTCAAATTTTCTCTTTTTAATTTAATAGATTCTTCATATAGTTCTTGAAATGCAAATTGAAGTTCACTCACATTAACCTCTTGTTCATTTTCACTCTCCCTCTCTTCTTCACTCTCACTACCATAAAAAACAAGGGAATCATAAACTATGGCCTTAGAAGTGTCATGTGTTAAAATTTCATTAATAAAGGAATGTTCACTTTCACTCACACAACTTTCCATAAAAGCCACAAAGTTGGGATTAGTGGTGGAATCGGTTCCCTCTTCCTTATCACTATCACTAAGGGTTGAATTGTAGGAAATTGATTGCTTACCCTCTCTCCTTAGTTTAGTGGGGCACTTTCTCGCCCTATGGCCATAACCCTCACAATCGTTACACCTATTAGACTCGTCCCTATTAAGATCATCTTTTTTAACTTTAGGGATCTTATCGATTTTTTCATGCTTAGAGTTTTCAAATTTCTTAAAATATTTTTTATATTTGTTAAACTTGAGAAATTTTTGAAATTTCTTAGCAAACATAGCCATCTCCTCTGAGTCACGATCACTTTCTCTCTCTACTACTTGTTTTTCCTCATTTCGAGCTTTCAAATCAATGCCCTTATCTATTTTCTTTTCAGTTTCAGAGGGCAACATGTCTATTTATAGGTTTGTAAATCACCCACGAGCTCTTCTAATTTGGTAGAGGCTAAATTGGGTAAAGAATTTAACACGATCACCTTAGGAATAAATTTATCGGTTAGGGACCTTAAAATTTTCTTTACTACTCAGTCGTCGAGTATTTTCTCTCTCAAATTAAAAGATGAATTAACTATATCGAAAAGTCTAGCATAAAATTCATCAAATGTTTCTTTTTCATTCATTTTGATGGTTTCAAATTGAGTAGTGAGGTTTTGGAGTTTAGAAGCTTTTACGACACTAGTTCCTTCATGAGTGAGTTGTAAAATATCCCAAGTTTCTTTAGCGATTTCACATGTCATAATGTATCAGAATTCATCCGGTGTGACCGCACTAAATAAGGCATTTAAACCTCGGGAATTAAAATTTGCAAGTTTAAATTCATTCTCACTCCATCTATCTGTGGGTTTGGGAATACATTCATTTTCAACTAAATATGTAAGTGGGGACCACCCGTTTACGACTGATAATCAAACCCTCTCATCTAGAGACCTAAGTGCCGATTTCATACGCGCTTTCCAATATGCGTAGTTGGAACCATCGAAAATAGGAAATTTTAAAAATGGGGAAAATTCCATTTTTAGTAAAAAAATATTTAAAAAGACGTTAATGCAATAATTTAGCACTCCGGCTCTGATACCCCTTCTTGGAAACGTAGACCCCCAATTTTAAAATCTTTCACTTTAAAAATCAATTTCCTTTAAATGCGGAATAAAGATGGTTCAACATAACAATTTAATTTTCCAAATCTTATTGATTTTCTTTTCTTAAAAAGATGAAAAATTAAATTAAACACAAATTTTAATTTCTAAAGGCAAAATTAAAATTAAAACTAAATAAGTGAATTATGATGAACACACACACACACACATGAAATTCACTTAAGCCAAATTAATTTAACCCAAGTCCTAGAAATTTGCCTAACATTAATTAATTCAATTTGCAAATTAGGCCAGACAAAATTTTATCAAATTACATTAATTAGACTTGAATTAAATTATGTTAAACATTGCCCAAATTTTAAACATGCACCAAATTAAACAAGAGAAGTGAATTAAACCATATTTATCTTTTCATCCTAAGCATGCGTTCTAGGTCATTTGCAAGATAAAATAAATTCACAACCACTATACTGCGATGTACGAGGAAAAACCCACAACGAAAAAAACCTCGGACGGCCCTAGCCTTAAGTCCACTAAGTATGGTATTTTTACAAGTACAATAAAAATGACTTACTCAACTCCACTCGAGTCCCTTCAAGCCCCTGACGCGTCTTCTTATACCAACCTCCGCTTAGTTGACAATCCCGAAATCCATCAAAACCTTGGAATCCACCAATGAATCTTTTGGATAACCATCAACCCTCGCACAATACCTTTCATCGTGTGAGTATGTCGCAGTAAAACAACAAACTTCTTCTTTATTGGATGTAGAAGTAAACCCAAACTCTTTTCTTCTTAGGTGGAAAAGTGAACCCGAGGCCAAACAAACTCCAAGAATATATATATATATATATATATATATATATATATATATATATATATATATATATATATATATATATATATATATATATATATATGTGTGTGTGTGTGTGTGTGTGTGTGTGTGTGTGTGTGTGTGTGTGTGTGTGTGTGTATTTATGCGTGTGTGTGTGTGTGTATGGTACTTAGAATATCAAATATGGGCATAAACAAAAGTGTTTAAGAATAATTTTCTTAAAAAATAAACACTCAAAACATGAACTTTTTCATAGAGGGATTAGGCTCTCAAAAACTCTCTCTAGAAATTATATAAGATGAAAAAGTTTGTTTTTCAAATTTGGTTCCCGTACATATTAATTCTGGAAAAAGTTAGTGGGACAAAAGAAATGGGAACATGGAGAAAACTGCCAAAAACTACCAAAATATTTTCTCGCCGAAAATCTCATTCAAACGAGATTTTTGTTCCAACGACCCTTCTAACGAAGTTCTAGAGGCCAATTGGGAAAATTCGTTGGAAAACTCGTTCGAACGAAAAACTCGTTTGAATGACAATATCGAACGAAATCCCAGAAAGTTCATAAATCAAGTTTAAGCCCAAAAACTTTATTAAAGTTCAAAAATTAACCTTCTGAAAATAAAGTTCATTTTAAAATAAAATTACACCCATTAAAAAAATGTTCCAATATATATATATATATATATATATATATATATATATATATATATAATGCATTCATACCTTAGGAGAGATTGGAACTAAGTTGATGACGTGAAACGAGGCACATGTAAACCGGTAATGATGTTCTCTTGATAAGTAGGTCGCAACACCTTCAACTTCAACATGTCATAGGATTGAAGGATACATAAGAACACTATCCTATAACTCAAACATTTTTGTCCGGAATTGAGCCAACACTACATTAAGACTCAATCAGAGACTTGTGTCCTTACAGGTGGGAAAAACAAGTATCCCAATATCTATACTCACACCCCTACAGATAAAGAATATAAGTTTCCCGTTTCCTGGTGGTGAGCCTACACGCGTGACTATACTATCGGCTGTATCTAACAATGCTTTGGCTCGTGCAAATTTAGTGGCTATGAATAAGTGTGAAGGACCAGTGTCAAATAAAATGCTCCCTGAAGTCCCATGCATAAGAAACATACCCTCTACTGTAGGTGGAGCCTTTGTAAATACGGCCTGATGGACGCTATATAAACGCCCCTATTGTAATTGTCCATATTGAGATGGGGCTGCTGGAACGATTGGTGCTACAGGCAATGCTGACATGGATGCTGGTGCTGGGAGGGCGGTGGGGAAAATAAGCCTCTAGTGCATTTGACGAGAAACATTCAACACATCCATATATATCTTCAAATCTTGGTTACCCAATAAATGTTGTCGAATCCTCCAGGTAAAACCATTCATAAGCAATTGTATCCTCTTCTCTTTCCTGGGGATAAACTTTTCCAATATAGTAAATTCCTCCTCATAGTTTGCTACAGTCCTCACCTCCTATAACACATCTAAGATTTGTCTCCTCATCTCAGTCTATACGGAAGATGGGAAGTATTGATGGTCAAACCGCTCCCAGAGTTCCTCAATCATCATGGTGTCTCTCTCCTGTGCAGTGGTAACGGACTCCCACAAATACAAGGCTTCCCCCAGTATCTTAAATGTAGATAGTATCTATCTTTATACATCCATGAACTCATACATACTCAAATGCCTCTATATATCCTTCTTCCATTAGCATGCTACAACTAAATCGGAGCTCCCCTGAAACTCGAGAGGATGTGCCTTCTGAAAGGCGTCTCTAACTCGCTCTAGGAAGAAGGAAATGAGTGTGCAGGAGCTGGAGCCACAACCTGAGGCTAGAGTAGTACCTGTGGTGTTTTCTAGGCAAAAATTAGTCAAGCTAGTATTAACCGCTTGTGCCATAATGGTGGTAACCTCGGTAGCATTCATAGTCCCTAGGGCCAAAGCTGGCTGCGGCTTGGGTTATGCCTCTAGTGTTGCTCGTGGTGCTCATCTGGGAGGCATCTAAAACATAACAGAATTTCTATAAGTCCAAAGTTTTATATACCTTAAAATAGCTGAATACATAAATGCGTAATAAAGAATACAACAATCCTAATAGTAGGGCTCTACATTAAAGAACGCTACATTGAAAATCGTAGTAAGCTGCACATGTCCTATAGACACTAGATCTGATGCTCTGATACCATCCATGACACCCTGCCCATTCTAATCCTAGGTGATTAGTCCATTATTAAATTAAACAATAATCATTAATGGTTTCATTCTTAGCATCACTATCGAAACATAATTATTTTACTAATACCTTAATGGCCTGGTGTCAAATTTTTAATCTTTTTATTTACATGCAAGAATATAAATTACTACACCATATTCACCATTCCATATAACAACATAATAACTACTAAAACATCTGAATAAATAATAGGGACTAGAGTAAACACTCCATACTAACATCCAAATATAATCATCCATAATATCAAACCAAATCTTACAGTGGAAATAAAATGTAAGTACAGAGTGTCTGAAATAACTATTAGCTGAAGATGGGCGATATGACAGACTGAGATAGATAAATGCTAAATAAGAGTGGATAAATTTTATGGAATCTACTACCGAGATCCTGCAACTTTCACAATAGATGATGCACGTCAAATGAAGGAACTCCTAAGTCTGGGGTCTATGTGGCTGGGCACCTAAAATGTTTTTACAAAAATAGATTATTTGAAAAAGTGTAGCACGTATTGAAAATGCAGTAAAAGCAGATATTGTATACATGTTAATTCCATGTGCTCTCACTTGAGGTCCTCACCTCATAACTATTGTGCACACCTAACGCATACTCATAAACCATCCTAGTTATGCTACCTCACCTAACTAGTTAAAATAAGTCTCGTCTTGTCTGATAATTCATTGTTACCACCTGTATGGCCCATAAAATACCTTATTAAAATTCCAAGATTAGTTATCCATGAAAATTACCAATTACTTATTAAGGTTCCGAATACTGAGATTATTTTAGGTATCACTTTCTATTTCATCTACTAGTGCATTCGGTGTAAAATAAATCACACGTATATATATATATATATATATATATATATATATCACACTTATATTATATATGAATACGACATCCCTGGGTAGAGACCTGCGATGCGGACATACTCTGCTAACAAGTCCTGGTACATCACGTACTAAGTAAAGGACATCGAGCTCGAAATCACTCTCGAATCATACATTCACAATTCACACAAAAAATTAGAGGCAAACATAGTTCTAAGCCTTTGGTCTATGCACACATCTAACGCAACCAAATAACCAGTCACACCCTTATTCTCACAAGTGGTGCTCAATACCTATGTTCTGTGTTCTGAGGTACAATTCAAAATCCTCCCAATGGGCTCATCAAGATAAGACTATCCACGCCGTGGAACCACCCGTCATAACAAGTAGCCTAGGTACGTTTCATACTACAAATTCGTCAGATTTTTTTTATATGCATAAGGGCTTAAACCTAACATAATTCCTACCCAAGAACATGATTTAAATCTTCCAAATTTACAGCAATATTCATATATTCATGATATTAATCATCCTACACTAAAATGGATGAGATATGTTTTTAGAATTTAGGAAGATAAATACAATTCTCAATTAGTAGGTGTGAATCTCTACAAAATAATGCTATGGTTGGTTTCCTTTTCTCTCGATCTACGTTCCGGTGGTGCAAAATGTTGTGGGAATGCCCTGGGAACTCCTCCCATTCCTCTCATATGGCATCTCTGTGATTTTATAACTTCTAACCCCAACTCCCTCACCTTAACAGATATATAACTCTCCAATTTTCGTATCTCTCTTTTCTCGAAAAATTCAAAAGACCAATATACCCCTCTAGGGTGCCGATTTGACAAAAAAAATGCCCCGAGATCAAAACCAAACCCCTGAGTACACTTTTCAGACTATTTCAACACTTTTGAACATATTAGAGAACTTGAAATGAACGTTCGGATGAGTCAAAATTAAATTATATTTTATCTCGCAAATTTAAGTCCCGGTACGACTGATACGCGCGTCCCGACTAAATTTATCGTAACTATCGCATTTCTCACTCACGACAATTATAATAATTTTGTATTAATTTATTACTCATTAACCAAGAAATATTCAATATAAATAAATATTAACCCTTGTCGCGATAATTAATATTTATTTTAACCCAAATTAATTACCCATTTTAATTTAAATAATCCTAATATAAAAATCATTAAAATTACGGAGTGTTAGAGAACCATTGCCCGTGAGAGATTTTGTTTGGTATTGAAAAAAAAATATGAGTGAGCATGGAAAAAGTTTGACAAAGGAGCAAGCCTCCTTTGCGTTAAAGGCCCCATTGTGAAGAGCACGATAAAAATATTATTGGCAATAAAAGAAGAAAAATTTCCAAAAAGGGGCCAATATAGTTTAGATTAATAATTGATCATGCAAAAGAAATCACTTTAAAAGAATCATGAAAAGAAAAGAATTGAAAATATGAGTGCTTATCTTTTGAGGTAGTTTAGTTGAAGATCGATGAGTGTGCACAATGAATCCTAGTTATGCTTATTTTGTCATGATGTTATTAATTTATAGAATCATTAATATTATAGGCTTGTTTGCATTGTGCCTATTTGTTCATTGATGTTCACTTTATCTTATCACTTAAGGATAAAGCATAGTTTGATAATGTTTTGTGGTCAGTTAGAACTTCTTGAACATATTTAAGTGTTTGGGTCATAATTTAATTGTATCTAGTTCATGGCTATTCATTCCAGCCCACGTGTTTAAACACATCGATACTATGCTAGTATGTAAAGTTTATGTGTTTTCTGTCATGTTGTGTGGTCGTTTATATCTATATATGTGTGTCGAATTTTCTTTGGTATATTTTGCATATATTATATATGGTATCGTGTTGTATTTGTAATAGTTATAGTTTTTTGAAAAATTTGAAAATTTTCAAAAATAGTTGGTGTTGATGGACTTTGAGATTATCATTACACGTGCGGTGTTTACATCTCTATGTATTGATATCTTACTTCTTCTATGTGATGCTTTATTATTCATGTTTATATTCTACTCCCTTGTCTATTTCGGATAAAAAGAGGGAGAACAAATTACAGGGAAGATTTGATGAGTTTGATTTATGGCAGAGATAGTATTATGAGTTTTTTATTTTATTTTCTATTTCAAGCTCGATGCATCACGGGGTATAAATTTTTTGTCTAATGTGTGTAGGTACATAAAGTGGAAATCAAGACACGTCAGATGAAGACAAAGTTTCCAAAGGGAAGAACAATGAGAGTTTGAAGACAAAGAGACTTATGCCAGTCCATTCTAGGGTAAGAACGGTGTTGGATTTCTTTTGTCATTTATAGAGTTATGTTGATGTAGTTTGGATTTTGGATAGTTTTGTTTGTTTTTGTGCCGGAATAGCCAAAAGGGAAGATTTGTAAGAGCAAATTTTTTGATATTTCTCATAGCATAGGCATTGTATCATTTTAGGCTAGTTTGGCATATCCCGTTACAAAACGTCACACACCGTCATGCCAAACAGACATTAACATTCAAGAACTCCCTACATCCCATAAAGGCACAAAGATTTTTAAGAATTTAAATTTATTTTGGGATGTTTTAATTTTATTAAAACTGAAACATGATTTTTTTGGTTTTAAAAAATTAAGGCATTTTTATTTTAAAATTATTTTTTCTAAGTTCGCCTGCCTCATTCAAAAGAGAAGACATTCTCCTTCAAACAAGATGCCTAAGTAGTTAGAAAGGTCATTTGATATCTTCATCTAATGAGCACGTACTGTTTGACATCATTTGAAGGTCGTTTGAAGACTGTTCAAATGAGATAACAATATCATTCGAACGAAATTCAGTTTTGTTCTAACGAGTTATTGTTCTCATTCCAACGAGCTTCATTTTTGCTCAAACGAGTCATCGAAAAATTTGGGTTTGCCTTATAAATATTTGTTTCGTGTTTATTTTTCTAAGAGTTTTGAAGGAACGTTTTTTGAATATCTGTTCCAAAAAATTTCAAAGTTTTGTGTCGATGAATCACTTTTGATTCACAACACACATTCCCAAAATTATTTATGAATCGGTTTAAACCCTCGATAGTTTTGCATCCTTGCATACAACTTATGGAGAGGTACCATTATGGATGACTTACGAACCCGGAGGTATCATTGCTGAAGGAGAAAGTGGAGGCTAGATCGATAGATACCGAGAGTGAATTTGTCACTTATAGACTACTTGGAGACAAGTGGTATTATTTAGACATGTTGTCAAGAGTAGCATGTTATACTTGTGTCTAGTATCAAGTAGGATACTAGAATTATAGTGAGAGAGAGTAAAAAAGACTCTGAGAAAAGATATTATAGTATAGGCTTCCATTGACTTGAAAAGATTCCAAAAGAGTTCTAAGTACTGTAAACACCTAGAGAGATTGCGAGTTTGATTGAGATTTTAGAAGTCATAAACATTGGTTATCATTCTAAGAGAAATAAAACTCTAGTTCCTATAGACATATCTCAAGTTGGGTTAACCATGCTATTTATTATGATCTTTGCAGTTGATTTCCACCCTCAAGTATATTTTCCCCTCATTATTGAACATGTTGATTACCACTCTTGAAAAATATATTTTCATATTACCAGTAATAAGGGTTACACTTTGATAAGCATCCAAAATTGTATATTTTATACCCCGAATAGATGCATTTTAGTCGCTCATTTTTAATAAAATTGGCCTTATGTTCGTATTTTATCATTTTACAGGTCAATACGCAGTCGTAGTGTTAAATAATGCTAAATCCAGTCAATTGCGATGCAGAAGCGGTCAAAAGCATGCATCGAAGAAATCCAAAGAGACCGTGAAGTGAGAAGTCCAATTTGAGCGTGTCGAGATGTGTTTCGATGTCCCGAATCAGTCCCGAAACCTTAACCTAGCCCAGACCGAGCAAAGTCCATCACCCAAGCCTGTGTGTGTTGAGTTTGTACCTTTTTAGATTTTCTTAGATTTTTATTTTGAGTCGTTTTATTTTTAGAATTTATTTAGGATTTTTAGAATTTATTTGGATATTTTATTTTTATTCGTGTATTTTTATTTTCAATTCTTGATTTTTTATTAGTTTTTAGTTTTTATTTTATTTTATTAGGATTAGTTAGTAGGATTTCATTTATTATTTAGAGTTTACACTTTTAGGATTTTAGTTTTTAGTTTAATAGAGTTTTATTTTTTATTTCTTTTTAATTTCATTTTTTTTATTTGAGTCCTTATTTTATTTTAGAGTAGTATTTTATTTTTAAAATTTTTAGTTTTGTTACTTTTTAAATTTTTTTTTAGGGTCCAAAAGTAACACACACCCTCACCTTAACAAACTATACCCTCACACACCCAATCCAACTTCTCACCCATCTTCTTTCACACCCACACCCGATTCTCTCTCCTCCATTCCCATGTCCAAACCTTAGCCCATAAACCCATCTCCCACCATTAAACCCCCAACTATTAACTCTCTTCACCAATCTAAAACTCCAACCCCGCTGCTGCCCGGTCACCGATTCAAACCGCAGGCCGAAAAATGGCATCCCGCAAACCCCTCCGCCGACATCGTCCTCAGCTCCGGCCGAGACAACCATTGCTCCGATCGCAACCCCCTCTCGTCCCTACCAACCCGATCTTTACCTGCTGTCAAACCCATGATCCCCGAACCACAAACCGAAACCCACCTGGCCCGGTCCGAAACCCACCTGTACCGAACCCAGGCGAGACCAACCCAAACCCATTTGCGGCTTGCCCAGACCCGCGATCCCACCTGCCAAATCCGATTTCAGCAACCCACATCCCAATAAAATCGGATTCTCACCTCATTCCAAGCCATCTTCAAATCCCTACAAAATCTTCCAACAAAAATCGTGGGTCAATCAAAAAGAGAAGGGCATCTCATATAAGAAGAGGACTCTCATCAGGCAACAAAAGAGATACGTAGAGAGAGAAAAGACAGTGTATAATATGTACATAGTAGGTTCATAAAAAATTCCCGAAAAATACAAAAAAATTAGTTTAGCTTTAGAATAAATTTTTTGGTTTATTTTTTATTCTTTTTGGTGTAATCAAGTGCTGGAAATTGTGACGAAGTTGGACGCATGTCAAGGCGCATTTCAAGACAAATTTGGAAAAAAAATTGCATATTGTATTTCTACATTCTCTTTTCAATTTATTTATTTCTTGACATATTATCTATTTTTGTTTATGCACACATGAGAATGTTTGGCTAGACACCCTGTTCAAGGGGTGGGATACACTGCGTATGATGTTAGTTTAATTAATTCGTTTCTTTAATTTTATATTTCTAGGTAAATTAAATTTAACTGTCACCAATTAATTTATGTAACGATAGTTAGTAAATTAATTGAACGAGTGAATATTTGAATTTAGGAATCGAACTAGAGATAGGTTTTTCCGCTATTTGAATATTAATTCGGTATTGAAATTTGAGGAGTGATATTATTTTCTTTAAATTGATCCTAGCGGGTAATTTTCTGAAAATAGTATAAGTCCTAATTTTTCATCGTGTGACATTTTTTAATTAATTTTCTGAAAAAGATTATATTAAATTTATAATTTTAACGAGAGTTAGATTATCGATTTAATATTATCTCGAAATATTTCAAATTAATAAATTGAGAATTTAAAATAATTGAAAATGCAGTGTAATCCCATCTCTTGACCTTCTCACATTATTTCACACTCGGTTGCACATTTTTTTCATTATTTAGTCATTTTATAATTTTTAGCATTTGTTAGTTAATTTTTCAATTGAAATTATTTTTAAAAATAAAAAAATATATATACATATATTTTCATAAAAAAAATGGAATTGCACGTTTTCACATTAATTGTTTCACCTTGAAAGTTGGATTGATACCCGTACTTACCTCACTACGAGATATTTTTAGACATGTTTTGTAGGTACTCAAGGGAATTTTGAGAGTGGCTTTTCCCGACAACGATATACCCAAAAAAGCTTCTTATCACACTTCAATTTTACTACAAACACCCTAGTGACAAGAATAATTAACACTTCCTCTTATTACCTCAAAGAGGAGTGACCTCTTACATTTGGCAATTTCGCTGGAGAGGATGGTGAATTAAAATATAAATTGTACTCTGCATTCGATGATGCTCAACATGAGGAAGGTAAAATTATTGTCATGCCTTCCACTAAGGTCCCTCGGGTAACTTTTAAGACGAGGAATGTTATTAGGGGACAAACTTCCACAAGCTCTGTTTATAGCCCTAACCAAATGATCAACCTATTGGACAAGTTCATGGAGTTCCTTCTAAACTAATAATGAATGATGATGTTTGCTTCCACATTGGATCCTATATCCTTCGTTACACTAGAGATGCAACCGATCGTTCCTTTAATAGGAGTTACCCTTACACCTCCTAGCCCATCTCTTACAGCTATGTTTAATCCTACTCCTAATATAATGACAACAATTAAAGCTTCAGTTGTTATTATCCCTTTACCCTTGGTCTCTCCACCACATGCTAAACTAGTGTAAATTGTTATCTCTCATTCTTTAACCACTGAGGAGGTTAAGAGGGAGATAATGAAGACTCTGGCGTCATCTTCACAAACATTTAGTGAGGCGGGCTCTATGTATGGTGATTTTTGTATTTCTTATCTAGAGGAGTACAATGATGAACCTTACCCTGAGGGGTAGATAACTCCTATCTTTGAGAAGTTTAATGGGAAATGAGGTAATTAAAAAGAATATTTAAATAGATTTGTGGAGCAATTAAGTGATCATTGTAACAAAAAAAAAGCTACATTTAAGGAATTCCTAAAATCCCTCACTAACAAAGCTTATACATGGCACTCTCACTTGGCTCCAAGGGGTGTAGATACATAAGAGGATATACATATGTAATTTCTTTGAAACTTCTTCTTTGGAGATGAAGAATTTACTTTAGCTTAGCTAACTCACAAGAAATAAAGGACAAATGAGGAGTTAATGGGTTACATTAAAGGATTTAGAGAAAGTTCTCTATATGTATGAGAAGCTGCAACGGAGGGGAGGCTCCTTCAAATTTGTGCGAAAGATTTGTTACCGGAGTTTATTTGTCATTTGATAAACGAAACCAAAGAATGCACTTTTAAAGCCTTCATGAAAGTAACCCAAAATATAACAATAACCATTGGACCTCTGCTAGTCATGACCAATGTTGTTTGGAAATAACTAGTCATCTAAGAAGTTAAAAGGTCCCAATTTCCACGATTTAACTATGCTGAGGGAGGTAGATAAGGGGGTAAGAATGATAAGAAGAAAAGTAATAGAATAAAGTTTGATCGTAAGGATCCACCCCCATTACCTTATATTGTTAAATAAGCAGTGAGTTTTTACAAAACAATGGTAGGTGATTGAGTGGTTTTCCATCCAAGAAATACACCTTCTTTGGCTCCAGTTGCAGACGTTCAAGTTGATCCAAACTATTGTCAGATCCATTGGCGCATTGGTCATCCCACGATTTCATGCTTTACCTTGAGGAAGATTATTAATAAAGAATTAATTGTAGGGACTTTGCAAATCCTTCAATGTAATATTAATAACAATCCATTGCAAGTTAATGGGTTCACATAGTTATTATGTGTGACGAGGAAATTAAAGGTTAAACGATAGCAAGAAAATGCTTACAAGATATTTATTATAGTTATTTGCATGGAATGGATAATGTGGTCATTGCGCACGATGAACCAAATGGTAAAGATGGTGAGAAAGATTATAAGATGGGATAATATGAGGTGAATCCAGTCCCAGAGTATCAAGTTATATCGAAGTCCCCCAAAATTTTATGGTTCTTCGATCAGGTTAGGATGACTCCAAAAAGTAGGTTGGCAATAACTCAAGGTATTTTGGACATCACCAAGAAGAATGTCGTTCACTCATTTAGATGGAAGGTACCTATGGATAAATTGATTAGAAAGTTTATGTCTGAGATCACTTGCTCATATGTTGATAGATAAATAAGGTTCCTTGGCAATTGACCTTTGTATGTAATAAAAACCTTTAATGGCATAAGCTTATCTAGAGCTTTGATGGAGGGAGGTGTTTCGATGAACATCATGCCTATTAGCTTATTTATGCGGCTAATATATCAGAGATAAGATTAGTGGCAATACCACTCTCAATCTCAAGTTATAACAACTAGACTTACAAGTCTATTGGTTATGTAAATATTAAAGTTCCATATAATTGAACCATCATCTTCATACCATCTGTTGATGGGGAGAGTTCGGATGCACAACCATGTTTTGGTTCCTTCAACATACCACCAATGTGAAAAATCCAATATCAAGAACAGACATTGTGATACAAGATACTAAAAAGCCTTTTGCAAAGTTGGAGGAACATTTGGTGGACACCTCCTTTCACATTGAGTTAAATGAGGAAGAACGTGTCCTCACAAAGTGCATTAAAGGGATGTGAGTGACCTCTATCAAAGATAAATTGAGACCCTAAGAAATCAAGAGTAAGAATGTAAATAAGTTATGCATGTTATCGAGGAAGGACATGTTAATCGTAAACCTCATTCTCTTAATCAACACCTTAAAGATAGAATCAAGCCAAGGATAAATCCAATATATCAAGAGGTGAAGTGACATAATGAACTGAGAAGAGATACTAAATCAGAGATGGAGCAGTTGGAAAGATGTATAAAAAGGAACGCACTACCAACTTCTTCGAGATAATGCAAGATGGTTGTGCTTAATGACGAAAGGGTGGTATATCACCTCTGAAAGTGTGAGTGGACAGTTGAAGACCCAAAGGAACTAGAGTATGAATATTTTTTATTGATAATAAAGGACAATATATTATCATTGATAATTCAAACATTCAAGAGTATGTGGAAGAGGTGGAAGATGAGACTGAATGCATGCAAGATCATCCACAACCACAAGTATAAGATTTGGATAAAATTGATGTAGCTAAGGATGGTGATGAAATAAATCCAATCTTGATTTCAAAGGACCTGGAACACTTGAAGAAATTGGAGTTAATCAAGCTCATTCAGGAATTCAAAAATGTTTTTTCATGGAAGTAAATTGAGATGCCCGACTTAAATCAAGAAATGATTTGCCAAAAGTTAAATATCCGACCTTTAGCAATCCCAATAAACCAGTCAACTAGAACATACAGGCTTAAGTTGGGTCTTACAATCAAGATTGAGATGGAACAGTTACTGGGAGTTGGATTTTTTAACACAATTCAACATGAAACATGTCTCTCTAGCATTGTGCTAGTGGGAAAGAGAGACAAAACATAAATTCGCATTTTCATTCACTTTAGAGATCTTAGCAGAGATTTCCCCAAAGATGAGTTCCCTTTAACTTCTATTGATATCTTGATTGATTCAATGCTTGGAGATGAGATATATAGCTTTATGAATGGCTATGTGGACTATAATCGTATTAATATTGACCTAGAATTGTAATACCCCGTGATTTTAATGACTTTTAAAATGGGTTATATTTTAAATTAATGGATTAATTGGATTTTATTATAAATTAATTCATTTGGGTTTTATCCGAATTGTGGATATTAAAATGGATGATTCTGAATATTACTTAAAGATATTTAGATAATATATGAATATGATGTCATTATTATGACGATGTGATATAATTTCGGTAATTTGGATTTTTTAGTCAGACGCGGTATGGGACGTGTCGGGACTAATTTATTAAATTAAAAATGAAATTTATTTTCAATCGACCTTATAGTCATTTTGACTGCGCCGTTGCGTCCGGAAGGTTCGAAATAGTCATAAAAGTCTATTTGGATGTTAATTTTGAGTCTCGGGTCATTTGGAAATGAATAGACAACCCGAAAGGGCATTTTGGTCATTTTTCTAGGGGAATGAATAGTGATTTTGGATTTTATCCTATTATAAGTATAGGTAGATTAAGTGTATGTGGGTTATTCAACTCCTCTACACAAAGTAGAGAAGTCATCTTCCTAGAGAGAGTAAAAGGGTGCTTGGGAAGAGAGGAGTTCACTTGGGAAGGAGAAGAACAAGAACCAAGTTTCACCACCACCAACCACCACCGGAGTTTGATCGGAGAAGGGACAACAAACTGAGATATACTACACCAAATTATCAGACCTTCAGTAAAGGCAAGTGTTTGATAATTGCATCTCAAGTTCGTATATTGTCCATGTTAGAATAATTATGAAAAGAGATGATTTTTTCTTGTTTGGAAGACATAATGGAGTTGTTATATGGATTTATAGAAACTGAAATAATATAGGAAGTAAACTTATATTGTAGGATGATAATAATCCACGAAATGATCATGAATATGTTGAAGAAAAATCTGAAAAACCATTGAAGTGTTCTTGAAGTTAATATGTTGATGATTTTCTGGAAATGAGGAGATAAACATGCTTTTTAATCCAATCCCTTGATGATTCTAGGATGTTTAGAGTACTGGAAATCGTTCATATATTGATATATCATGTAGTAATAATTATAAGTCATTTGGGATGTTAATATGAAGGTTTGAATGAGTAAAAATGGTGAAACCCGTAGTTGCTGAAATGCAGAAAAACCAGGCTGTGACCTGAGGGATCGATCGATCGACCCCTGCCTTCGATCGATCGACCTCCCCAGAATATGTAAAGTTGTTTCTTTATAAATGTTGATTCTTATCCCAAACCTTTTGTGGATCTTTGGTGATTATTATTTGAATATTATGGGACTTCGAAAATATCAGTAAACCCTTGATAAGATTTGAATTAAATTGATTTGGACTCAAGTGATTAAAATGATGAAAATTATATTGAATGGAATTTTGGTTGCTAAATTCATTTGTTAAATTCCAAATGGGGATGTATGAGGCTTAAAGATAGGACCAGTAGGGGTGATTTAATATAACACCTAGTTATCCTTAAGTTTAGAAGAGGATTTAATCCTAAGTGAAAGAAGATGTGTTTATAAGAAATTTGAAACTATCGGTTTAAACCTTAATTAAAGGGAGAATTTAAACTCGTCGTAATTCGGGAGAAATGATGTTATGGGCCAGTAGGATATTAGTGACTTCTTACTGAATATATGTTGAGGAAAAACCTATTTGAATCTTGTGTATTGAGTGAGGGTAGCCTTATGGTTACAATTTGAACATCAAGGACTGATTTTAAGCTCATTATTGATTTCGCAAGGACGGAGTGTAATACAAGAGCGTAGTGGTATGTCTCGTGAATAGAGATGGGAGTTTAGAACACATTTGGTTGAAAGAAGGTATGAGGTTATCCCGATCGCATAGTTGAAGTTGTCAGACCTCCACGTTCGACAAAGTTAAGTAGTAGTGTATTGGAGGGGTTCCTTGTTTGGATTTCTCTTTGCGAGATGCTCCACGCATGAACCTTAACGACGTCGGGAGTGGAGAGATGTTATAGGATGCGAGGATAATTAAATTATAAAGTAAAGATATGATATTTTAATACGTGGAATTTAAAGAGATATAATGCTACGTATGGGAATTATCTAAGGGCAATTTGAGTACCTTGTTGATAATATATTATAGGTATGATAATACCTATTTGATTGATTGATGATTTATGTGTATGAAATACCTAGCTTACTTGCTATCGGTGGGAGGTTTGCGCGTGAGAGCAGTCATATCCTGATGAGTCCATGGGATCTTTGATTTGTCGCTCGAGAACATAAGTCTATGAAAGACTTATCGAGGAGTTGATAAGTCCGCTGACTGTGGGTACGTAGGTATGTGCGTGACCCATGGATATGAGAACTATGTTCGCCTACAATTTGTTTGTTGTTGTTTGTGGTTCGAGGAATCCTTACCGAACCTTTAGTCCCCTATTCGGCGACCTGCGATGATGGGACATGACAGCAGAGTAATGCATTGCACCGCAGCTGTGACTCGGGGTGCCGTATTATATATGAATATATATATATATATATATATATATATATATATATAATGGATTAATTGAATGAATGGATTTATATTGTAGTTAAACCTATCTACGGTGATAATTGTAGATAACGGTGAATAGAGAAAGAAAATGGAATTAAGTTAATGAATGTTTATTCTTAAAGAATTGAAAAGCTTAATTCATATTAATGAGAAATGATTCATGTTAATGAGAAACTAATCATATAAATGAGAAATGTAAATGAATAATAATGTGACGTATGGTATGGGACATACGGGGATTATGATATGGGAATGGAATTATATTATGGAATTGGTAGAGGAACCATTAACTAGGAAGTTAATAGGAAACGTTAAGTGTGCACTCTAGTTGAGAGGTGAGAATAGCAAGTGAGAGTTGGATCTAATATGTACATAATAAATGCTTTATTGCACTTGTTAAATACTTGGTGTTTTAAAAATCATTTACACATTCGGGCTCTGACCCGTTTCCTTGCATATTTTCTTTTCTATTGTATCTCCTATATCAGGTGTCCAGCAGCAGGGACGCCAACCTTAGTTGATTGTGACGAGCTATGGAGCTATGGAGTTTTGCTTAGACGCCTATCTTCATTTCATTCACAGCATTCTCTTAGTTGGGGCATGTCGCCCAAAGGATTCAGTTATCTTTTCTATCGAGGTCAAATACTATTGTATTCGGGTCTTTTTAATACATTTGACATTGTTGGTATTATTGCAATGGATTTATATTATTTGGGAATGTTTATTCCAATTGCATTTAAATTCTTTTGTGTTATTTATTGGGTTATCAGTGTTGTAGAATAAAATGTGTTGTGTTGTTCTTAAACTGGAAATGGATTTTGTTAAATTAAAATTTGGAAAGTTTTAACACCAGCTTAATTGAGTATTGGGTGAGTTGTAAATGTTTTCGACAGTGATGCTAAGAATGAGCCAACTGTATATTCTGTTTTAATTTGGTATGGGACTGGCCACCCGGTATTTAATTAGGCGGGGTGTTACAAGAATATGCAGAGAAGACAACTTTCAGAACTCCTTTAGCCAACTTTATGTACAATATCATGCCTTTTGGTCAGAAAACTATAGGGGCAACATATCAAAGGACAATGATAGCTATTTTTTACAACCTTTTCAATGCCATTGTGGAATTTTATGTGGATGATTTAATCATCAAATAAAATAAATAAGATTCTCATCTGGCTGATTTGAGAAGAGTTTTTAACAAACGTATAACGTAAAAGCTAAAGATAAACACACTCAAGTGTGCCTTTGGGGTAACTAGTGGAAAGTTCTTGGGTTTTGTGGTTGATAGGCACGGTTTAAAACTATGTCAGATCAAATCTTACACGGTTTTGAACTATGCCAGAATCAGGTGTTCCAAAATGGCCAATTTTTTCTCGCACAGCTCAAAAGTGTACCAGATTTGACCAAACATGAACACTTCTGGCACACTTTAAAACTATGTCAGAATTTAATATTTCTGGCACACTTTATAAATGTGCCAGATCGAGTACATTTTGATTCTCTTTTGTCACACTTAAAAATCGTTCCAAAAATTGATTCACTTTTGGCACGGTTTTGAACAGTGCCAAATTTTTTGGATCAAAGAAAAAAAAAATTAATTATTTGAAAACAAGAAAATTCACAAATTGTGAATCTCAAAAGTTGTTAATAAACTAATGTACATAAAAACTTCAAAATATTACAAGTAATAATAGTTCACAGACCAAAAAAATTGGGCAGAGTTTCCTCTATTTTTTGGACATTCTAAAACCTGCTAATATAATACCTGCATAATGTAAAGCCCGCACGACCATAAAATATAACAATAAAATTACAAATGCCCGCACGACCATAAAAGCTAACAATAAAACTACAAAGCCCGCACGGCCATAACACAAAAAAATAGAATCCTGAATATTAACGACATTAAGTAAATAATCCCCTTGTTATAGACCATTGACTTCATGTTCTCCATGTGCATAAAAGCTAACGACAAAATGTTATCCTGCAAAAAAATAAGATACAAAAGGAAATAATATTAGTAACCGAGTAATTTAAAAAAAAATCTTATTCAAGCTGAAAATTTGCATATACGAATTAAAATTATCATTGTATTCACAAATCAAACTTCTTGTGACTACACGGTCATTTCCTACAAGTTATATTGGTCTCGTGCGAGGTGTTCATGCCTCTTATGGGGCCGTTTGGGGGTTGGTTTGAGTTTTCACCCTCAAATGGTTTGTTTTTAAGCCTAATGTAAATATTTTCAAATTATCATCATATTCTCAAATCGGGAGACCCGTGACTACGTGGTCAGTTCCTACAAATTACATTGGTCTCGTGCGAGGTGTTCATGCCTCTTACCGGGCCGTTTAGGGGTTGGCTTGAGTTCTCACCCTCAAACTGCTTGTTTTTATGCCGAATATAAATATTTTAAAATTATCATCATATTCTCAAATCGGAAGACCCGTGACTACGCGGTCAGTTCCTATAAGTTACATTGATCCCGTACGAGGTGTTCGTGCCTCTAATGGGGACATTTGGGAGTTGGTTTGGGTTTTCATCCTCAAACGACTTGTTTTTAAGCCTAATCTAGATATTTTCAAATTATCATCATATTCTCAAACCAGGAGACCCATGACTATGCGATTAGTTCCTATAAGTTACATTGGTCTCGTACGAGGTGTCCGTGCCTCTTACAGGGCCGTTTGGGGGTTGATTTGGGTTTTCACCCTCAAACGGCTTGTTTTTAAGGCTAATATAGATATTTTCAAATTATTTTCCTATTCTCAATTCGGGAGACCCGCGACCACGTGGTCAGTTCCTACAAGTTACACTAGTCGCGTGCGAGGTGTTCATGCCTCTTACGAGGCCGTTTGGGGGCTGGTTTGGGTTTTCACCCTCAAACGGCTTGTTTTTTAGCCTAATCTATATATTTTCAAATATAGTCATATTCTCAAATCGGAAGACCCGTGACTACGCAATCAGTTCCTATGAGTTACATTGGTTCCGTGCGAGGTTTTCGTGCCTCTTATAGGGCCGTTTGAGGGCCGGTTTTGATTTTCACCCTCAAATGGCTTGTTTTGAAGCCTAATCTAGATATTTTAAAATTATCATCATATTTTTAAACATGTAGACCCGTGACTACGTGGTGAGTTCCTACAAGTTACATTGGTCATGTGCGAGGTGTTCATGCTTCTTACGGCGCCATTTGGGTGTTAGTTTAGGTTTTCACCCTCAAACGACTTGCTTTTAAACCTGATCTAGATATTTTAAAATTATCATCATATTCTCAAACCAGAAGATCCGTGACTACACAGTCAGTTACTACAAGTTACATTGGTCCCGTGTGAGGTGATCGTGCCTCTTACGCGGCCGTTAAGGGGTTGTTTTGGGTTTTCACCTTCAAACGGCTAGTTTTTAAGCCAAATCTAGATATTTTCAAATTATCGTCATATTATCAAATCGAGAGACTCATGACTACATGGAAAATTCCTACAAGTTACATTGGTCCTGTACGAGGTATTCGTGCCTCTTACGGGGCCGTTTGGGGCCTGATTTGGGTTTTCACCCTCAAACGACTTGTTTTTAAGCCTAATTTAGTTATTTTCAAATTATCATCATATTCTCAAACTAGGAGACCCGTGACTACGCGATCAGTTCCTACAAGTTACATTGGTACCATGCGAGGTGTTCGTGCCTCTTACGGGGTCGTTTAGGAACTGTAATTTTGTTTTTACAATAATAAGAGGTTCATGTAATTTACAATTGATTTTATTATTATTATTATTAATTTTATTTTTGTGTGTGTATGTGGTGGGGGGTGGGGGTGGGGAACTATCATTTGGTAGTTTTTTGTTTTGTCATTTATATTTCAGGCTAGTAAGTCCCTTGGTGTCTGGCGATTATCTTGATATTATGAAGAAGAATTCAAGCACAAGAATTCCAGCATTCACCAAATATGAATCTGAGCAAATTAAGGGTTCATTTGATTTCCTAGCATTGAACCATTACGCCACATTCTATGTCAAGGACAAATCTTGCAACCTCAAAATGGATATCAGGGACTTAGAGGCAAACATGGCCATAGAGTCTACATGTATGTTAACTAAAAACTAGTTGCTCAGTGCTAAAATGTACTTGCAAATGACTTGAACTTGATTAGACTTATTGAATCAACTATACCTAGCTCATGTTTGAATTTAGCATTGTAGCTTCCTATTAATTGAATAAAATGTACCTAACTCTACTTGTTGGCTCTATATTAATGAAGATAAGTAAAAATAAATGTAGAAGTAAAACAAGCAATAAGATTTAGACTTAAAAACAGAAATAACTAATAACCAATTGCAAAACCAATAAGATAACTTACAAATTAATGTTTAAGAAATCAAGTTTACTTAAATCCAATAGTTTACCATTGGTTCCTTTATTTATGTAGTCCATTGCAAGCAATCGATTCTGCAAGAAATTGTCAATTAAATACTTGTAAGACACAGAATTGTAAATGATGCCCAACAATTAACATTAAATAATTTTAAAAACTTTATTATTTAATTTAAATATAGTAGTTGAGATCGATATTTACCTGGAGCTAAACGACGATGCCTACACTCAAAGAACAACCCAAATCAGCCGATCTGATGAATTGAAGCACCATGAAGAGAAGAATACTTTTATCTCTTGTAGTGAGTATAAGAGATGGTCTTTTATCTGACGAATTGAAGTACTAAGGTCTCAAAAATAGTACATGTAAATGAATAACTGATGACTATACCTTGGGCATAACTGATGACTATATTGGGCATAACTGATGACTATAACTTGAGCATTTCTTCATCTGAGCAAAATAGAAATACCTTCAAAGGGAAGAAAAAAAATAGAACAGGGGCCAACCATACTAACTGTTAAGTAAGATGAAAAGACAACTGAGCAGAAGTATGAAAAGAAAACTGATTTTTCTAGAGAAATATTTTTCCAAAAATTATAGTTAAACTGAGGAGGGAGAAAAATTCCAAGTTTTTCATGCTATAGTAAATCAAAAAGGTCCAAATTGGTGATTTGTCATATCACTAATGAGGAGGGGGAAAAGTGATAATCCTAACTGTTTGGGAGATACTTTAGTTAATCATTTCAGTGGCCTGCTTATTGCTGAGCCTATGAACCAAAGTTATGATACTTCTAAGATCCTATACAATCTTGTCTCTACTGATATGAACCCGAATCTAGTAGGAATTCCTGAAGAATGTGAGATTTGGGAGAATGTTTAACTGAGGAGAGATAAACCGAGGATATATATATCAAGTTCACAACATAATCAAAGTGAAGAAATGAAATTATAGTTAAATCGAGGAGAGATAATATCAAATGGAAACTCGATGATTCACTACAACTAATGATTCTAATTCCAATAAATAGAAATAAATGGATAAGAAAAATCTTTGCACAAGACGTAAAAGTACAATATAATTTAATATTACCATCTCCTTCTTCAATAAAGAAGGTAGATGGGAGTAAAAAAGACACGTTGTTCATGCTTGCAGTGAAGTGTGTCCCATTCGGAGCCTGGAAGTTTTGAGCGCGTGCCCCTTTGGGACATTTATTGAGGCCTAGGCCTACCATGAAAAAAGGCTCTCGTCGATATTAGTGGGCACCGAGACCTTTTGTGGCCTCTGAAACTGGTGGTGAAAGCTATGACGGTAGTTGTGTCATTAAATGCAAGTAAAGAGGCATAAACGAGTTTGGTGAAGGCACAATTGGAACAGCTAGGGGAGGTCTTGTATTTGATGATGGTTGTTGTGGTAGTATGGTCAAAGGGGGCACCCTGTGCACTGGCATAGGCGCGTGATGCTATGTTGTATCGAGTTATCGAGTTCGTTGTGATTAGTACGAGTTGCATGATTTACGACTTAACACAAATGAATCCTCTATTAATGCCATTTGTGAAAAATAAAGTCAGGATAAGTTCAATTACTTTGTAACTCAATCTCCCCGAGAACTAGTTCCATCACTATTCTAAAGTCTTACTAATTGCTGACGCTCCTCCCGTTTCTTCTAATTTTGAGGGTGATCTATTTTATGGATGCTTTTTTTTAGAAATGATAAAATCATCCTTGTATTATAACCCAAAACTTTTTTTAGGAAATAATATATATTATTACTATAATGGAACAGAATAAACAATAAAATGTACTTCAAATTCCAATGTCCCCTTGAAAATATACACGAACACGGATATACCTAAACTCAAAGGTCTGCATAAGTATTTGAATGAGATTGAAACTTGCTGAGATTTTCAAGTTTTTACGGTGCAGAAAGCAACTGATAATAAGAGAGGAGGGAGCTAACAAATCCAAAGCCTCCCGTCACACATGTAGTGACTTTCTTAGGAGCCAATTGAAGAGCCCAATTACAACCACTATATCCATGCCTACTTTAATCAGTGCTGGCGACGTCTCATTTATTCTTATAAATGTTTATCCTACCGAGATAAAAAATTTGATCTAGAAACATGAAAGTTGACAATAATTCATTTTTGTACTTTTCGAGAAAGTGGAGTCATTGTTACTCTTTATTATAAGACTGCAAAACAAGTGGAATTTTCGAGCAAAACAGTGGAGTTGGGCTTAGAAGAATGTGCAGATCATTGATAAACTATCCATTTGAGTCACTATTACTCTTTTTTATTTATTTTTTCACATTTACGAAAAGGAAGTAAGTGGCTAGTATATCTACCGACTACAAATTTATGACGGAGACACCAACTCATACAATTGGAAATAAATCAAAAATAATATAAAGGAGAGCGTTGAGGATGTAAAATCATGTATCAAGAAATCAAAAATATCTACTACAATATATACGACCCGGAGACCTCCATCCATAGCCAAGATGTTCCACTAATTACTAAAGTAGCAGGGCATGACATACATGGCACAACCCTCCAAAAACTTAGTAGTTTTAAGATATGGGGAGTAGTTTTATATGAATCATCTAGATCTACTACATCAAAGCAAGCACCGTATAATAAAACTAAACTATTAGTTTGGAATGATAGGCTTACTAAATTCCAATGGAGGATGAGCATGTGCCATTTGTTATGCAGCTTTGGAGACTCCCATTTACATTATCTTTGAGTTAAATAGTATGATACATTCATAAATATCCTCAACAACACCAACCATCCACTGGTACTTATACATTGCAATATTCTTGAGCACAAAAGCAACACTCCTCGAGAAATACAAGTACCTAATCACCACGTTATATCATGATAATTGCAACAGAACAATAGGCAACATGACTGTGGCATGGTAGTAAATATGTTAGACATTAAGTTACAGTTTAAAAAAGTTAAAAAAACACATAAATGAACATGATTAACCAAACTATCACCACCAAATGATAGAATATAACTACACTACTTGTTCACTCCAATGTTTAAAATCCAATAAAATGCAAAGTCGCCCTTTAAAATAGAAATCTACAACACATGAATATCATTATATCTACCTTCCCTCTTTTTCTTTTCCCTCCACGAACTTTTTTCCTTAGTCCTGTTTAAACCCTCCACTTGCTCTAGTAGTAACAAACCATCACAACTTCAGTCCCCCCTGAAGCTGCTGCTTCTTGACACTGTATTTCTTCTTTCTAATGTTGAATGGAACATATCTCTATTTAATCATGTGTATGATTTGGCACTTCATAGTAAGGACGAATAGAACAATCCAAACATCAAACATGGGGGAAAAGGTCATCAAAAATACAACACAGAAAGCTTTCATCATGGAGTACCAGAACATAAACTCAAGGAGGCGGCAAATGAAAGGTTTTAATTCATCAGAGCCTTTCGTAGGCAAGAGAGGGCCATCTATTGGATTGATCTCCGAGTCAACAATCAGGGATAAAAAAAATCAATTAATAAATTGAGAAAATAGATGCCCAAACCATACCTGAAAATGTAGAACCCCTCAACATAGTAAACCCTCAGAACATGTATGCTAAAATGACAGTCCCAACCCATCAATAAATAACATGAGGAGTAATTTTATCCAAATAATACTGAAAAATCTTCCACATGTCATGCCTCCAAATAATACTGAGATAGGTAAGGTTTCCATGTTATAAGATTAAACCCTATTATATAAGAACAAATATTTTATCACTTCATGTTTATAAGGACCACACACAAAACCATGTTACATTATAATTGACTACAATGGTACATCAAAGACCATTAGACATTATTCAGTTGCATTAAACTCAATAAGATTGATCATTTAGTATTAATCTAAGACAACATACATATTAATCACTAAAAATAATAAATAATTAAAGGAACAACAACATTGAACTTACTTTGGGGGCTTTTCAGAAGAAACCCTCTCTGAATTCCTGCAAAACCCTTATTCATCATTCAAACCAAAATCATATCACACTAACAAATACAAACCAACACAAATATAATATACTCTTAAATATAGATATAGATATAAACATAGATATATGGGTATTCTAAGTTACCTAGTGGGGAGAGTAAAAGAGATCGTTGCCACAATAGAGGTCTGATGCTTAGGAATATATCAACTGAGGGGCCAAATTGAGAGATTGTAACCAATGAAAGAGGTTGTAAGGTTGGTTCATTTGAGATTCCATAATATATGTGAAGAAGACTAGCAGGAATGAGAAGCTGTTGGTGAAATATAAAGTAGGGAGAGAGTATGAGTAGGAGTGGGGTGGGTTGTGAGAGATGTGAGGGTTGAGAGAATAGTGGGGGAAAGAGGAGAGAACGTTTTGGGTTTTTTATTAGGAGGGAAAGACTCCCGCTTCTATTTTCTAGGGTATTTATATTTTAGTTGAGTGTTCTAAATTTTGGCACACTTTTAAACAGTGCCAAATTTTGGCACAGTTTTAAAGTGTGATAGATTGTCATTAAACCGTGCTCGAATTTGGCACTTTTTTAAACTGTGATAGATTTTTAATATCAAGGTGTGCCAAATTGCAGTTTTTGGTGTAGTAAAAATTATGGTGATCCATCGGAGAACTTCTCTATCTTCTGTGTTTCAGCTTTTCCCACAAATGATTCCTTGGATTGGAGAGGAGCAATAAAGAAACAGTTAGAAACAAGAGTTAGTTCAATCAAGCTCACAGAATTGGCACAATTCTTCCTTTTCTAAGGAAGACTATATTGGAAAAATCCTGGGAGTTGGTTGGCCAGATGCCTTATCCCCAAAGAAGCTCATGAGAGGTTAAAGGAAATTCATGAGAAACTTTATGAGACCACTGATATTTCTCTCTATTAAATAATCCAAAAGGAGGGGTATTATTTTCCTATGATGAAGCATGATGCAGTAACAAAGCAGCGAGATTGTGCTAGGTGTCAAATATTTTTCCACTAAACTGTGTGCAATTTCCTTGAAGATGAAGTGGACTGGAGGCATTTCTACATTGATTTTACCAAAGATGGAGTTACACCACCAGAGAAAGTAGATGCCATAACACTTAAAAGAAGATACCCAAGGTTTTACTTCCTCAAGTAGAAACTTATTAGGCGAGGGTATTTTAATAGGCCCTTACTATGCATCACAAAAGAGGAAGCAGAGTTCCTCAAACAAGGTCACGATCTAGCTCACATTAAACGAGCTAGATTATATGATTAACTCATGATACTTAGCTATTATTATACAATAATGTAAAAAGATTCAAGTGAGTTTCTTCAAAAGTTCAAGACTTTCCAACTAAATTCAATTTTATACATGGTCAGTCGGTCAACTTGTACTTATTGGCAACACTTTATCCTTTCCATACTTGGGAGTTTGACCTGGGGGAGACAATTAAACCCCCGTTTAAGTGAAATATGTGGATTCACATGGCAATTGAGTTATTTACAAAGTGGGAAAAGGCAGTTCCTCTAAAGAGGGAAACAACAATAATGATGGCACACTTTATTAGAGAATACATTTTTTTATCCCTTTAGCGTTCCTAAGGTCATTCTTTTAGATAATGTCACTCCCTTCATTAACAAATACATGATGATGTTAATGGAAAATACTTTATTATGCACCTTACTTTAACAGTATCTTATCCCAAAGGCAATGGTTAAAAGGAGGCTACAAACAGAACTTTGGTAAATATTTTGGCTAAAATGATGGAGGATTTTCTTGAAGTGTGGTATGATAAGCTGCTCATGGTGCTTTAGACACATCGAATAACCAAGAGGAAGATAATAGGTTATATACATTTTTATTTGATTTATGGAGGCGAAACAATTCTTCCAGTGGAGATAGAAGTAGCATCTGCTAGATATGCCTTACAAAGCAACTTTTTTTTTCTCAAAGTAGGCATTTTCAACTAGAGGCAGTGGATGAGCACATAGACAATGCGAGGAAAATATTTCAAGTTTACATGAAACATATTTCCAAATCTTATGAGAGCCTCGCGAAACAAAGAATGTTTATAGATTGGTGTTGAAGTCTGCTATTAATCTTATTCGAGGACTTCCTTTTCCAAAGTTTGCAACAAATTAGGAAGGGCCATATATTCTTAGAGAGTCATATAATTCAGGTTATCGTCGGATTTTAAAATTCAATATGATAGACCTTTGTCAATAACAAATTCTTGAAAATCTATCATGTTTGAGAGAAAACACTTGTAATTTCATTTTGCTCATGAGAATAAAAAAATATACACATGAGATGAAGAACAACATTATTTTGAATTCTAATTTAAGATAATTAAAATTCAAAATGGGATTACAACCCAAAGATATAAATTAGAGAGTTTATCCTAATAAAAATCCTAAATTGGAAACAGTGAAGAAATCCTCCTCAATTGGTGTAGCTTCATCCTAAGCAACTTCTTATTGATGCTCAGACATAGAAGAGATATTCGTTTCAAACTCATAATTTCGTTTGAACATAATTTAATATTCTCTCTTGGCATTAGCTAAAGACTCTTCTGATGCAGCCACTCTCTAATCACACTTCTTAGGTTGAGGGACGAGTTCTTCTAGTTTATCTTCCTCAACCTTCAAATCCTTTACCAATTTGAGGGAGATAGAAAGTCAGGCTTCTATCTAAAGTTCTTTTAGATTCCTCAACTTATTGATTAATAAAGAAAAATCTAAACCATCCTTCGTAGGAGATTTGAGATTGGCCATAAATTGACTGAGCATAGGTCTCACGAGAGGAAGGGGGAATCTACTCAATCTCATAAATAATAACAACTACCACGTGCAAAAGATCGTTATTGTTAACTGATAAGTCCTCACGCACTCATTAGTAAAAGTTTTTGGATAAGTGATTAGTATTCAATCCAACCCAAACCTGAAGATCATGGGAATAATAGTATTACTATTAAGCACTTGTCGAAAAACTAAGTTGGAGATACATTAGGTATCAAAAACTCGAAGCCAAACTCACTCTCCCCAGTTTGAATTTTGGTTGTGAAACTTTGGTCAGCATGGGAGGATGAGTGAGAACAAGCTGGAATAAACAGATCTACCTCAACAGTAAACACAACAATTGATGGTTCTTTAATAGGACTACTTTATATGACATGCCATAAGAACAGTTGAAACACAAGGGTTAGCACAAACCTTAGCACAATTGGCGCTAAGCCACCAAGAAGATGTATTTAAAATTTTGAGACAAACCTTAATTGTAATTTACTAAGTTAACTTACAAAGTGTAAATTATTTGATATAAACCTTAGTAGTAAACTACTAAGTTGACTTACAAAGTGTAAGTTGTTTTAGAAACCTTAGTAATAAGCTACTAAGTCGACTTACAAAGTGTAAAGTGTTTAAGAAAAACCTTAGCTGTAAGATACTAACTTTACACAGTGTAAAATATTTTAGAGAAACCTAAGTCGACTTACAATGCGTAAAGTGTTTGAAATAAACCTTAGTAGTAAGTTACTAACTTGACTTACAAAGTGTAAAATGTATTAGAGAAACCCTAGTAGTAAGCTATTAGGTTGACTTACAAAGTGTAAAGTGTTTAGATAAACTTTAGTAGTAAGCTACTAAGTTGGATTATAAAGTTTAAAGTGATTTAGAAAACATCTTAGTATTAAGATACTAAGTTGACTTATAAAGTGTAAATGTTGAGTGGAAACTTATAAATAATTAAGATAAGTCATAAAAAAGGTTTACAAAGAGCTACCTCATCAACAGTAGGAGAAAGAATCACATCCTATGAATCTTAAACTTGTGCATTACCAAAAGCTTGACGTTCTACTACTATGCCAAGGGGCAAGAAGGATGGATCAACCTCAGTAGAGATAGCTGGTGAGTTTCTCTTAACTATTAGCAGGCTGAAACACCATACACTGAAGGGGATCATAAACACTTTCCTTAAATAACATGTAAATAATAAATATTATATTCTAAAGTGGGAAATCACCTCAACAATGGTCTCACGTACAAAAAAAAATCATCTAAAGAAAACAAGAATGCGTCCATAACATTTATCTTCAATTTCAACATTGAGCTAAGTATTGATAAAATACAACATACTTGAATGAGGGAACACAAACTTAACTTGGAGGAACCACAGTCCGAGGTAAAGTTTCCATGCTTGAAGGAATGAAAGGCTAGGCAATAGTGTTTAACTCCACCATTGGCTTTTTAGCCAGGAGTAACAGTGGCAGTAACAGTAACTCCCTCAGATGGGGATCTCTTAGAGTATAAAAGCCCGGTCATTGGAGAATGGGGAATTGAAGAAGGTGCAACAAAATTATCTCCAATAACTGGACTTAATTATGCTTTGGGGGGGGGGGATATCATCAATATCAACAATAATTCTTACGGATAACAGAATATCACTACACCAAAAAGGCCAGCTCTTCACCTTTCAGCCGACCAGCCTTGTCACTGTCATTGACCGTGAGAAACAAATATGCATTTTTATCACGGTCATTGACCGTGACAAGTCTGTGACAAAGGCTTGTCGCGGTCATTGACCTTGACAAGTCTATGACAAGTGTAGTTGTCACAGACTTGTCTCGATCAATGATCATGACAACATTAGAAAGTTGTCACAGTCAAAGACAGTGATGGGTCCATGACAAATTTATCAGTAAAAAAACCCTTCCCCTTCTTTTTTTCTCATAGTTTTCACTTCCCTCCAATCTCTTTCTCTCTCTCTCTACGTTTTCAGGTGAGTTTTTTCTCTCTTTCTCTTTCCTTTGTATATATGTATGTGTATGTGTGTGCAGGTGGGTGTGGGGGGAGGGGGAGAGGGGGGAAGTGGGGTCTGAGGTGTGTGTGTGTGAGTGTGTGTGCGTGTGTGTGTGTGCGTGTGTTGTGGGGAGAGGGGGGAAGGGGGGAAGGGGAAGGGGGGAAGGGGATGCGTGTGTGTGTGTGTGTTGGTTTGAAATTGGTTAGAAATTGTTAAAAATTATTAATGTTGAATTAATTGAGTAGATGAATTAGAAGAAGTATGGGATACAGATTTGTGGATTTGTTGTTGCTGTTGGATTATATTGGACGGATGTGGTTGGATATGGAAGTTGGTTGTTTAATTTTTTTAACTCCTTAATTTAATTAACACTAATAAATTCTTAAATAATTATATTGTCTTAATTTATTTGGTTGGTTAATTTTAGGAAGTGGCACGACCACTGGATTATTGTCAAAATGGGGGGATGGAGAGTTGTTAACTTTTTTCAAAAATTTCTTTGTGTCACCACCTGTTCGAGAGTGGCACGACTAAGGACTTATGATAACTAAATGAAAAATACTTGAAATTACACGTAGTGCGTATAGATACTATCCTTATACTTCTTATGCGTACGCATTCAATAGGCCTTAGACCCATTCGAGAATCATTACCTTGTAATGAGATCTCTCGAATTGTCCTATTTGGACAGTTTAGGACTACATAGTTTCTGTATAATAATATTATTAGTGGCTTAAACTTGTTACTTTTGGAGGAAGCTCTGCAGTTGTATCTTAATGTTATCTAGGTACATACTAGATCATGCGATGTTAAGTATTATTTCAATTATCAATTGAAATAACACTCACACTTACGAATCTACGTCATTTACTTGGAGAACTATAGGGATATGCTACTGAATTTTCCTCAAATTGGAACAATTTGCATCAGTTGTTAAGTATATTACAGAAATATGCGGTCTTGAATGGGATAGGACCACTCAGCCTTTAGACGAGATGGAGGAAATAGGAATTAATATTATAATTTGAATTTGAATTTGAATTTAAAATTTAAAAAATTGAATATAAATAAGACATAATTAAATAAAACATACTATAAATTGTATACAACAAGTAATAGGTGATTTTTTATATTAATGGGAACTAAATGATCACACTTTTGTTTATACTAATACACGAATATACGCTTCTTACCTATAATAGATGATTGTTTTGAGTAACAGTGATGGGATATCCTAAATAGTTATAGTGGATGAATCAGACAAATATATTAGGGAATGTGTTTCGTAGAGATGCTAATGAATTTGTGAAATGCGCAAAGAGATGTCATAATGATGAAGAGTTTCCGTGTTTGTGTGCTAGATGTGAGAATGGTAAGGTGTTTGAGTGGAAAACAGTTGAAGTACTTTTTTTAAGATGGGGTGTTCAAGACAGTTATCGATTTTGGAGTTTTCACGAGGAATCGAAAGTTCCTTTTGTCCCCGAGCAACCTTCATAACAACCTTCAACAAGTAGGATAGATGTACAAGGGGATGACGTAGATCATAATATGTTAGAGGATTCAGTTGATGACGCGTACGGAGTTCATAAAGTGGAAGAGAATGAGGTCACGCATGATGTACAAGGTTCATGTGCTCATGAAGATATCATGATAAACCTTGACGATGACTACCAAAGTTTAAAATTTAAGGCGACCCAACCGTTATACTCTGGCTGTGAGAAAGATCAAATAACTTTACTTGCCATGGTTTGTTTTCATAGTTTGAATACCCAATATGGTTTCTCTAGCAATAACGTGACGGGAATTCTGAATTGGGTGAATGACTTGCTACCCTAGGAGAATATGCTTCCAAATAGCTATCTTGTTATTAAGAACAGTTTGAAAGGTTTGGGAATGAAGTATAAATTGATTCATGCTTATGTGTATGACTGCATACTTTATCGAAAGGAGAATGAAAATCTCGATCGGTGTTCGGTATGCGATGAACCTAGATATGTCCAATCTACTGGCGAGGAAGGCATAAGCTCAAAAGTGCCTCAAAAAGTGTTGAAATATTTTCCCGTTGGGACTAGATTAAAGAGAGTTTTCATAGTACCATGGATAGCAGAGGCAATGACCTGGCATGCTAGGGAAAAACTAGGGGATAATCTCATGTGTCATCCTATTAATTCTACAGCTTGGAGGAGGATGAGTTATGAGTATCCCGATTTCGCTCGAGAATAGCGTAACATTCATTTTCTAATATTAATAAATAGTTTCAATCCATTTGGAAATTTAAGCACTAATCAGAGTGTATGGCGAGTGATCCTAGCTCCACTCAACATCCCTCATTCATAGTGTTTGAGACTTGAATTTTTGATATTATCTTTATTGATACCTGGGCCAAAGGCACCAAGTGATGACATCTATGTATACATGGCTCCTTTGGTAGAAGAATTAAATGAGTTGTGAGAAGAGGGTGTGAAAGCATTTAACTCTTTTGGAAAATAAGAGTTTACGCTAAAAGTTATATTCATGTGGGTAATTCATGATTTTCTATCTTATGGGACATTATCCGGTTGTGTAGTACATGGTTATTTAGAGTGTCATATTTTTGAAGAGGAGATTTAATCTCTTCATCTCCCTGCTATATCAAAAAATGTATACCATTTACATATGAGGTTTTTACCCCTGCTTATAGTTTCAGATTGAGAAAGGTATCAATTTTTATTGGGCATGGTTGAGCCTAGCCTACCGCTGAGAAAACTTTTAGGCTCAGAAATTGAAAGTAAATCTTCTGATTGTGGCCCGAATATGCTAGGTAAGAATCCTAAATTTAAGAATCTAAAGCATACGAAGACCCCAACTGGGAATGAAACTGAGACAAGAAAGGCATGGTCTAGGAGGTCAATTTTATTTGACTTGCCTTATTGGAATAATAACTCGGTGCACTATCTATTGGATGTGATGCATGCAGAGAAGAACTTCGCTGAACATATTGTGGGTACATGCCTTGGGTGGAGTCATTCGAAGGATGGAGAAAATGCACAAAGAGAACTTAAATCGTTGAAACTTAAGCCACATCTATGGTTAAAGAAGATAGTAAGGGAAGGACAATAATTCCCTCTGGTGCGTTTACTTTCATGAGTGAGGAAAGGAATGTGCTTTTAGACACAATATATAATTTTATGATTCCATATTCTTTTTCATCCAACTTGCAAAGGATTGTGAATTATGCTACCCATGATTTACATAAGTGTACATCCCACAATTGGCATGTGATCATGCAATTGGTTCCTCTATTGTTTAAGCATTGTTTCTCCAAGCACAAGGATTTGCAAAGGGCTATTATGCAAATTAGTATCTTCTTCTCACTTTTATGTGAGAAGGTAGTCAATCGAGAACACATAGTGGTCGCAAAATTGGCGGTTACTTGAAGATTTGTGTGTTGGATAAGTACTTTCCTCTATCATTCTCTGACATAAGTGTTCACTTATTGGTACACCTATGCGACGAAGAAGTTCTTTGCAGTCTAGTTAGATATCTGTGGATGTATCCATTTAAAAGATTGATTAAAGTTTTCAAAGATTACATCAAGAATACATGATACATTATGGAATCAATTGCAGAGGAATACATAACCATTGAGTCATCAATCTATACTAGGGAATACATGCCTGACTCGACCAGCGTTAATGACATTGATGAGATCGTCGATGAGGGTGCTCATGTGATGGGCAAACGAGTGAAATTAATGAGTTTGCAATATGAATAAGTAGCTCGTTATCTATTTAACACACATGAAGATGTAGAAGAATGGAAAAAGTAAGTTTAAATTATTTTAAGTTTTACCTTATTTTAGATTATTTTATACATAATTAATTTTTTAATATGTTCGTCACTTTAATTTTATGCAGAAAATATATAGCTTGTGAGAACAATAAAATACGAAAAATAATAGCACAATCAGACAACGAATATAGGTTGTGGTTGTCACACGGGGTAATTATAATAAAAATGGTTGTTATATAATGCTACTCCAGTTGTTGAAGACCTCTGTCCTAAATACCACAACAAAGAGATTTCAGGGCCCAAGAACAAACAACCTCAAGTGAAACAGCTATAGCCTAGTCTCATATTAGTTGAAGATGAAAAGAGTCTGGATGATGAAGATAATATAGGGGAAACTAATAGTCTTATAAATAACCTTCAACTTTTAGTAAGACACAAATCCCAGAGTATAAAGAATTCAGTGCCTAATGACAAACAACCTCAAGTGGAACAGGTGCAGTTCAGTCCCATTTTGATTGATGATAAAAAGGTTATGGATGATGAAGAGGAAATGGGGGAAATTAAAAATAATATCCAGATGGTAGTAAGCCACATATCTCCACTCCACAAATCTGGTACTAAGGATGAGGATTCAATCACTATTTCTCCTAGAAGTGCTGACCTGCCAGAAATTGACAAGAACAATGCTGCAAAGTCCTTATATGCTAGTGATGGGGATAAATAGTATAGACAAAAAATTCCTCTGATTGAGGAGTTACAAATTTTCAAAAGTAACCTTTATAAGAGATTTAAAGAAATCAAGAAGGTGGAGGTGAATATCTGCACAATCAAACAGTCAGGTGTGAAGGTTCAGAGGAAAAAACTAAGCTTTAGTGATATACTGATGAAGATAGTCACAAGATCTTGTTCAAAAGGTAGAAATCAATTTATCTCCCAAAACTTTAAATGTTGAGTATTATTGTTTGGAACATCAGGGGAGCTACAAAGAAGTCAGCAAATCGAAGGCTCAAAAAGTTGTTGAATATGCATATATGCCCTATAATTGCCTTGTTGGAGCCAAAAGTTGATTTTAAAAAAATTATTCAATTCAAGATTAAATAGGGGTTTGATGATTGTTGTTATAATGTGAATGGGAAGATATGGATTTTATGGAGATATCAAATGGTGGTCAATATCATTTCAAATACAGAGTAGTAATTGACTGTAAGTGTGGATCATCAACAATATAGCCTAGACTCTTATCTAATAGTAGTTTATGCCAAGTGCACTAAAGAAGAGAGAATAGAGCTTTGGGATGAGTTAAGAACTGTATCCCATTTTTGTCAATCAAAGACTCACCTTTTAATGGGTGATTTCAATGTTGTAGCAGGTCAAACAAAAAAATTAGGTGGCAATCCTAATGATAATTAATCTGTGGGTGACTTCAATCAAATAATTTATGATTGTGGGCTTATAAACATGGCTTACAGAGGTACAAAGTTCACATGGTGTAACAATATAGATGAAGAATGAGTTATAATGGCTAGGCTTGATAGAGGTCTATTTAATCAGAAATGGGAGGTTTCTTTTCCAAGATCATCGATTCAGCATTTGAATAGGGCAGGTTATGATCATGCCCCTCTGCATATGAACATTAATCCTGCCCTGGAGTCCCATCCAAAGCCTTTAAGTTCCAAGCCATGTGGATTAATCACATTAATTTTAAAGATGTGGTTGATAACTCATGGAAACACCCCGTTCAAGTTACTGGGATGTCAGCTTTTAGTACTAAATTGAAGAGATTAAAAGGGGACCTAAGGCTATGGAATAGAGAGCATTTCAAAGATGTTTTTCAAGGTGTGATTGATTTAAAAGATTAGATTTTGCAGATTGAGCTTAGCTATGAAAGTGACAGGAATAGGGAGAATAGAACAAATTTGAATGAGGGGAAAGCCAAGCTCCTTACAACTTTGAAGCTAGAAGAGGTTTACTGGAGGGAGAAGTCTTCAGCTAGATGGCTTCAACTTGGGGACTCAAATACCATGTTTTTCCATGCTAGTGTTAAACATAAGCATAGAAGAATGGGAATCACATCAATATAAGACTCAAAGGGTAATACAATAGAGGATGAGGAAGGCATCTCAAAAAATATTCTTGACTATTACCAAGACCTTATGCAGGCTGAACAACAAGTTATGGAATTTCCCATCAAGGATTACATTCTAAGATTGATTGAGGAGGAGAATAATGTTATTTTTGAAGCCTTTTCTATTAAAGATGATGTCTTTCAAGCTATCAACGAGCTGAGCCCAAATGCTGCTCCTGGACCTGATGGCTTTGATGGTATATTTTATAAATATATTTGGAATACTATTAAAGATAATCTTCTTCTTACTGTTAACTATTTTTTGCAGGTCATGATATCCCATAAGGCTGGACTACTAACACTATTGTGTTAATCCCCAAAAAGAAGCATCCCAAGAGCTGTACAGACTATATGCCTATTAGTATGTGTAATTATTCATACAAAATCATCTCTAAGGTTCTTAATAATAGGCTGAGCCATTTTCTACCAACGCTTATATCACCAAATCAAAGTGGTTTTGTAAGAGGGAGATATATCCATGACAATGTCTTATTAGCAAAAGAGATGGTTTATAATATTAGCAGGAAGTTCCATGGGGGGAATGTCATTATCAAATTGTACATGGAGAAGGCTTATGATTAAGTGCAATGGTTATTCCTAATCAAGGTTTTTAGGTCCTTTAGTTTGGGGGAAAGATGGATTGATATGATTTGGAGATGTATTTCAAATAGTGGTTCTCAATCCTTATCAATGGGGTTTCAAAAGGTTATTTCAAATCATCAAGAGGTTTGAGGCAAGGGGATCCTCTGTCCGCTAGCTTATTCATTTTGGTAGCTGAATTTTTTAGTAGAGGCCTTGATAAATTATTGAGGGATGGGAAGATGAAACACTACTACTCTCCAAGTAGAAGCCCTCTTATTTCACACCTGTCATTTGCAGATGATGTTATTGTTTTTTCTATAGGTGATAAAAGAATCCTGCATAAGTTGATGAGATTCATGGAAGAGTACACTGCTATTTCTTGCTAAATAATCAATAAGAGTAAAAGTAGTGTTATTAATGATCAGAAAATGTCTATTCAAAGGAGAAACTCTATACGTCTTTGTTCGAGATTGCCTATTAAAACCTTACCTATTAAATACCTATGATCTCCTCTTTTTAAAGGTAGAAACAAGGTATGCTTGTATACTCACCTTTCTGAATCTATCAGGCATAAAATAGAAGGTTAGAAAGGTAAATTATTATCCAGTGGAGTAAATACACTCTCATTAATCATGTACTATCTTATATCCCCTCATTTCTGCTTGCCTCTCAACAGCCTCCTAAAGCTATTATCTCAAAGATCCATAAAATGTTCAGCGGGTTCTTCTAGGGTGGTAGTGATAATGATCGTTGGAAGCACAATTAGTCCAATTGGAAAGAGATGTGTAAACCAAAAAATGCAGGGGGTCTTGGTTTCAAAGATTTCAATACATTTACAAAGGCCTCTAGCCTTAGATTGGTGTGGAAATTTTATTCCGAGGAATCTCTGTGGACTGCTTATATGAGGAATAAGTACAAGTTGTGGTCTCATTATAAACAAGGAGGGTCTTTAGCTTGGAGATATATGAGGAAAATTAAAGATGTGGCGCTTGATAACATGGTTTTCATGGAAGGTAAATGGATTTAGAAGGCTTCAGATAGTGGAGAGTTTACTTTCTCTTCTACTTGTGAGGTTATCTCTGCGAAGTATGCTAGTTCTATAGTAGCTTCTACTATATGGGACCCTCATTTGCCTAAGAAAATTTCAATTCATATGTGGAAAATTCACAAAAATGCCATGCCTTTAAATGATAATATCCAAAAGTTGGGTATTCCTTTGATCTCTAGATGTCAGGGTTGCTTAGAAAATACAGAATCAATTCATCATTTGTTTTTAAAGTGTCTAAGGGTAAGCAAGGTTTGGGAGTTCTTCTCTAAGCTTATGGGAATAAAGATTGATAAAAATAATATGTCCACTTCTTTGTTAAGTTGGTGGTTTAGAGCTGGTAGTAGAGATTATCAAAGATTTCTTTGTAAATCGATCCCAATGGTGGTATGCTGGGAGGTGTGGAAAGCTAGAAACAAACACTTATTTGAGGGGATCAAGTTTAGGCATCAGACTATAATCTCAAACTCAATCATTTTCATCTCTAATATTTGTACTAGTATGAAGTTCTCAAAGGACTGCTTGGATATGGGAGTTAACAACATGTTCAATATATATTATGTTACTTATGTTGCAGTTCCTGTGTTAGTTAAATGGGTTCCCCCTCCTGCTTGTTCATTTAAGCTGAATGTAGATGGTGCTTCAAAGGGTAACCCTGGTCCTAGTGTCTATGGTGAAGTTTTAAGAAATTATAAAGGCCAGGTGATGTTTGCTTATGCTTATCCAGGTGATGTTTCTTCAAATACTGAGGTAGAGCTGCTTAGTTTAAAAATGGGGATTAGCCTGTGTTTGAAGTTTCAGTTTGATAAGATCCAAATTGAGTCTGATTCTCTCATGGTGGTGAAGGTGATAGGTAATGGTTGGAAGCCTCCTTGGAATTTCCTAAAGATTGTTAATGAAATTAGAGGTATGCTAACCCAATTTCAATTTTCCATTTCACATTGTCATAGAGAGTCCAACATAGTGGCAGATAGTCTTGCTAGTTGGGGTATTTCTATATCCGGAGGTCAAATTTTCAAAAGCATTCAGGAGGTGCCGAGGATGGTCAGAGGAGCTTGTAAAATGGATGTTATGGGGTGCCATTATATTAGATTTTCTTCTCCTCTTTAGCTTTGTAGGAAAGTTAAGTTTGTTTATTTTGTAAGTTGTCTCATTGCTTGTTAAGGCTGCGCATGGAGAGGCTGTTTCTCCTTATTGAATAAAATTTATAATTTTTCCAAAAAAAAAATAATGTTACATTACAATAAAACTTTACAACTAACCTAATTAATTTATCTATATTATCAGGTCTTAAAGACAGGTGATGCGACATCAAGGCTTGCTCGTCTAGCCACTGGACGCTTGTTCATGACACAAGAGTACAAAAAGTATTGATTGAACGGTTACGTATTCGGTACAAGGGTGTATGAGAAAATTACAAATGTACATAACTTGGACATTTTATATAAGGCTCTTACTTTCTTTCGAGTAGGCACGAAAGATAAAAACCTCGTTGAAGCTGAAATGACTTACTATGGTGTAATTCAAAATATATAGGAATTGGACTATGTAAGCTTTAAATAGGTTGTATTTTACTATGATTGGGTAAGAGTTGAGGATGAAAATGCTTGTAAAGTTGATTCTGGCACCAATTTGATCACGGTTGATTTGTCCAAGTTGAAGAGCTATGAACACGTGAGCGATGAGCCATTTGTTAGTGCATTTTAAAAGGCCAAGCAAGTGTTTTACTCGAAGTATATCAATAAAGAGACGTGGTCAATCATCCAACATGCTCCAAAGTGTCTAAACAGTAGTGTTGATGACTTGACTTCTCCTAACGAATATCAATTCATTTTTTATGATAAGCCGAATTTAAAATAATTTTTAGATTTGTAATAAGTATTTCAATTATCGAACATTAGTTTAATTCTTTTAATTCATTTGTACTTGATTAATTTACTGGATGTAATATTTAGATTTAATTCTTAAGCATGAATCCAAAGTCCATGTCCAGTGGGTGTATTATTCTAGTATTTTATTATTATCGCACATCAGTTTAATGATTTTAATTCATTTGTACTTGATCAGTTTAGTGCATTAATTCAAAGTTGCCAGTTCTTTGTTATAATATGGTTAGTGATTTGTATTCTTCTAATTCATTTGGATTTGTACTAATAACAATAATTTTTACATAAAATGTCTTCTTCAAGGCTTCGTGGCAGTGGAGGCGACGAGGGCTCCTCGGCCTTTATGCTCCCAAAATGGGGCAAATTGGGATCGGCCATTGATAACAAGAAGGGAAGATTGGTTAGATCCCTCGAATTGGTGAAGATGATTATCGTCCAGGTGTACACTAGTCAGAGGTAGGTGCTAAATGAGCTCAAGTTGGCTATTTGGGCGGCACTACAGGTATTATATTTATATTTCAATTTATATTTATATTTATTAGCAACTGACACTTATTTTTTTTGTATTTGTTTGACAAGAACAATTCAGCCTTCCCCCACAACTCTTCGATTCCGTGTTGGAGTAGTTGAGGGAATAACATAAGACGTGGAAGAAAAATTTATAGGCCCAGTACTTTGGGAAGACTCAGGACTCCATTCTCAGACTGTGTGAGACCGTCCCGTCGAAGGAGCCGATCGCATTGGCAAAGTGGGAAAAGTCCATCGACAATGAGATCAAGGAGTGATAATTGGCATCTTGCTAATCGGGGAGGGAAAACTGGACAAAAAAGACGGACGTGCACTACTCGGGGCGGACGTCTTACGTCGAGGTGGAGCCAAGGATGGCAAGTTTTTATATTTCTATAATTATAGTGTTATGTTATTCTGCATTATTTTATTTTGTGTTACTTCCTAATTTTGTACTATTTTATTTCAGGAGACGGGGAGTTACCCTGGGGGTAGGCCGCATAGGCTCGATGCCTATGTGGCAAATCGAACGAAGAAGGGAAAGGACAAGGAGGTGTCACCGAGCATCGCGACCACTATTATAAATTATAAATATTTAATTTTTGTTAATTACGTTATAATTTTTTATTTAATTAATTAACTATTCGTGTGCTTTTTATGGTCTAGTCCTTGGACTAACAATTTTGGACAAAAAAATCGGTGAACCAAATTTTAAACGATTAGCTCCAACATATAAATACTGCTAATTTAAAAAAAATCATAAACCTAATCATCTATTGGAGTTTTCTCCGCAACTAACGACTATTCTCCGAAATCGAAAATAACATCAACCTTATGCTTTTTCGTGTATCCTATAATCGATTACAGTGTTCTTAATCGATTCTACCTGTATCACTTGGCTCTATCATTTATAAGTTTATCTTTATCAGCAGTTGGTTTTTCTATTTTCGATCGATTATAATAAGTGTATGACCTTTGTTTTGATTCAAGATACTCATTGTAATATTCATTCACGTGATTGAATAGCTTTTTATATGTTATATATGTATATGTTTTGATTTTGTGTTTTTTATGCATTTATGTTTGGATTCTTCATATATAAGTTATATTTATCAATATTTGTAATTGTTAGTTGAATGTGCTGAATGAATATTATTGATGTTTCATTCTAATTTTAAGAGTCCTTGATTTTGATTTGGTATTGAATCACTTATTGATATAGGGCCGCGCCAGCGGAAATAACCAGTTCGATATCAGCTTTCAAAGTACACACAGTGTTTATAAAGTAGACGTGATTGTTTTTTTTTTAAATATGTGTCTGCTTTATTGCTTCATGTTTAGGTTTTTAAATAGTGCCTGTAATTTTATATTAATTATAAATAAATATTTTGATATTTCATGCATTAAATTATTGCACACATTTTTAGAATTTTTGACCTTGAAGTAAATGTTTTTCGTCTCTGTTTTACTGGAGGACATTATAGTAAGTAGTGTAATAGCAAGGTGTTGTTATTTGGATAATATGGCTTGTATTGAAATATTTGAAGATAGCTCATTAGATTTCATATGCAATGAGTTGTGTATTAGGTTTACTAATTTGAGAAGTGGGAGTCTTTCATTGAGGTATTCATTTGGTGATGAATATCGGTTCATGTTGGTTTGTGACTATGATGTTTGTTGTATGTTGCGGTCCCAATTGATCGTGAAAGCTAATTTCATTTGGATATATGTCATTGATTCATTACCATTTCCATGTAATACATGTCGTAAACGGGTTGAATGCTCTAATCGAATTTTTGAAGGGATTAACTACAGTAATACAAGTTCTGAGAGGGTTGACAGTGGTGATACAAATACACAGAGGTTAGAGTCTTTATCATCAGGCACTGCAAATGATTTTAATAGTTGCATTGAAAATGACTTTTATCTTGGAAGTGTGGAGCCAAGTATGTCGAAAGTCTATCTTTAGAATGATTGGAAGACTTATATAAGTCATGAGTAATAATGTTTTGAAGGAGGTGTAGTGGAATTTATGGATAAATTGTGAAATTATGCTGTTGAGGTTGGGTTCAAGTTTGTGTATTTGAAGAATGATAAAACTCAAGTGACGGTTGAATACTCTAAAAAGACTACTGAGAATTGCATGTGGAGAATTCATGCTTCATTATCTACAATAAATGGATACTTTTACATACGTGGAATGAATAATGAGCATACATGTAGAGGTGTCTTTCGTAGTCCGTCAGCCAAAATGATAGCCTCCTAGTTGGTTTCAACATTGGTAGCTGATGATCTTAGAGATAACCCGCTATTGAGACCAATTGATTTAGTTAGAGATATGAAGAAGAATTATGGTCTTGATATAGCTTATCAACATGCATGGCATGCGAAAGAGATGGTTGTTGTTGATATACATGGTGATGAAAAAGTTTCGTATGCATTAATGAATAATTATCGTGACCTTCTATTGCAGTATAATCTTGGGTCGCATTGCATCCTTGACGTGGAACATGAGAGTAAAAAATTCAAGAGACGATTTGTAATGTTTAGAGTATGTATTTATGGATTTCAATACTGCAGACCTGTTTTATTTCTTGATGGTGCCTTTTTGAAGAGCCGTTATCGTGGAACAATACTATCAGCTACTGTAAGGAATGGGAACAATGGTAAATTAATTGTAAATATTTTATTTTGTGTATTGCATTGATATTTTGTTTGTTCCATTCCATATCATCAAAATACAAGCATAAAAATATAAAATACCTTTGAATGTCTTTGTTTTAGTTCACGTGTGCTTTTCATTTTTCTGCGTGTATTTTCATGATATGTCTTATTATGTGTAATACTAAGTAAAGTACACGCATAGTACATGTAAAGTACACGTGAATATTTTTCTTAATTTCACGTGTACTTTTCATTTTTATGCGTGCACTTTGATGATGATGATGTTATGTGTAATACTAAGTAAAGTACACGCATAGTACATGTCAAGTACACGTGAACGCTTTTGTTAATTTCATGTGAACTTTTCATTTTTATGCGTGTATTTTGATGATGATGATGTTGTTATGTTGAATACAAACTAAAGTACATGCATAGTACATGTCAAGTACACGTGAATTTTTTTCTTAATTTCACGTGTACTTTTCATTTTTATGCGTGTACTTTGATGATAGGTGTTGTTATTTAGAAATAATTAGTCCAAGTACACGTTAAAAATGTAAAGTACCTTTGAATATTTTTGTTTAGTTCACCTATACTTTACATTTTTATGCGTGTATGTTGATGTTAGTGTTGTTAATAATAAAGCCAAGCAAAAGATTGGAAAGTAAATGTGCATGTCTTTTTATCTTTATCATGTGTACGGTACATTTTTATGTTTTATCTTGTTATTTACAAACAATTTAAATTAAACACATAATATATTTCCCATGTGTTTTAGGGTTTGCGCCAGCAACATTAATTTACAAAGTGTTGTACATGGATATGTTATTTATTTTAATTTTGATATATTTTTATATTTCAGGCCTTTTTCCTGTTGCATATGCTGTTGTTGATTCTGAAACCGAAGATAACTGGATGTGGTTTCTTGTCAATTTGCATAGTGCAGTAGTTGAGCAATATCGAAACATAACATTTATATCAGATCGAAACAATGGATTACTTGAAGTTGTTTCGAGGGTCTTCCCGTTGTCTGCACATTCCTACTGTATACATCATTTACAAGGGAATATAAAAAAAATTCATGGGAATTGTGCTGGATTTCGAAAGAAAATTGTTAAAGATTTTTTGTCTTCTGCATATGCTGTCTCAGTAGATGTATTTCACAAGAATATTGAAGCATTGAAGAAGGAATGAGGAGCTGCTATTATCGATTTCATTGATAGTTTGCCTCCCGAGAATTGGTCCTGTGCATATTTCCCTGATAAAAGGCATGGTGACATGGCATCTAGTGTTGCGGAGTCATACAATTCATGGATATTGGAGGAAAGGCATTTACGAGTAATAAATATGCTTGATAAATTGAGAGTGAAGATTATGAATTTCAATGCAAACAAACTTGTTGAGTCTGACACTTGGACAAATGATCTATGTCCTTTTTTCAAAAGTTACTGAATGAAAATTATAATAAAAGCCGACATTGGACAATTAGTCGCTCAAGTCAAAATGTATTTCAAGTTCATTCAGAAGTGCGAGCAACAATTGACTTAGGAGAAAGGACTTGTTCTTGTAAGAGTTGGAAGATTAAATGTTTTCCATGTTCTCATGTTATTTATGTTGTGCGGAGGAAAGGGGCCAATATTTATGATTATATTGAGGAGTACTATAAGCTATCTTTCTACATAAAATCATACTCGATACTTATAGTTCCTCTTCCTGATTTGATTTCCTTAAATATCCCTATTTCTGAAAATCCATCTGTCCTTCCACCAATGATTAAGAGACCAACAGGTAGGCCAAGAAATAAGAGAATAAATTCTTTTGGTGAGATCACAGTAAGGGAAGTTACTTGCTCGAGGTGTAATAAAACAGGTCATTACAGGTCTACTTGTAAGGAACCCATTTGAGTATTTTTAAAATTGTTGAATTCATTCATTTTAACCATTTGATTGAATAAATTAATTAATAAATAATTTGTTTCACATAAATGAATGTAATTTATTTATAAGTCTAATTTTTAGTTTGTTTTTTGTGTAGCTGTACATATATTTTTCATAAAACATACGTGATCATTTTTCCTGATGTTCACGTGTACTTTACATTTGTATATGCATGTTATGTACAGTACACGCGAATTTTGATGTCCAAAGAATTTTTATCAATGCGTGTACTTGATTAAAAAATGCGTGTACTTTATGAAGTACACATAGAATACATGAAGTAAACGCATTTAAAAATGGATTTGGTCAGTTCAATATGCGTGTACTTTATAAAAGTATGCGTGTACTTTATTAATGACATTTAATTTAGATTCACTTGATGAAATATGCGTGTACTTTATGATGTACATGCATGAATTACACGCATAATATAAATATAATATGCGTGTACTTGATGAAATATGTGTGTACTTTAAATATAAGTGTACACGCATGTTTTAGCAAAGTACACGCATATTGATATGACAAAAATCTAATTCAATATATGTGTACTTTATGTATTCTGCATGTAATTTTATCAAGTAGACGTATATAAATGCATGTGCTATTTGGAAAATAGTTTTGGACATTACAATGTGCTTGTACTTTATAAAAGACACTTGAGTCACTCATATTCTTAAATTCCTATATGTATTATGGTCCGCGCCGACGACATTATTATACAAGTATTTCAATAGGTGTGTACTTTATAGACTATGCGTGTACTTTATAAAATACACGTGTAGTATATAAAGTACATGCATTTATATAATTGTTTGGGACAATATCTTGTTTGTGCTTTATAAAAATTTGCGTGTATTATAATTTATAATACACGCAATCATATTTTGACATACCAATTTTTTACATTAAATGATATTAATGTTTACATTTTTTACAATACACGTGATCATTTTTATAAGGGTTCACGTCTACTTTACTATATTTGGTGTATGACATAAGTGAGAATACATGCATGAAAGAAATAAAATGTTTATTAAAAACAAAAAAATAAAGTACAATTTTTTCACATAACAAAAGATGAAAAAACTAAAGAAGACTTCTATTAGGGAAGTTTGTCAAATGCATTTTTATAAGGGTTCACGTGTACTTTACTATATTTGGTGTATGACATAAGTGAGAATACATGCATGAAAGAAATAAAATGTTTATTAAAAACAAAAAAATAAAGTACAATTTTTTCACATAACAAAAGATGAAAAAACTAAAGAAGACTTCTATTAGGGAAGTTTGTCAAATGCATCTAGGGTGTCAGGAAGAGAGTCAATTAAATTCGACCAGTGTCAAATTTCTTCTTCTATTACAGCTACAAGGCCTTCATGGAGAGCCTTCTTCTCCTTCAGCTTGGCGATTTTCATGGGAACTTATTGTGTATAGAAAGACATGAGGTCTTCATGTGTTTGAGGAGGGTCCTCATCCACATCAAATAAATCTATGGGATTGAGTGGAAGTCCAGAATAGCCTTCCCTCACATATGTTTGGAACTGCTCAAAGGCAGTTTCATATGAGAAAATATTTTCCTCAATTTGCCTTATTTTTGTTTTATTTCTTTCATCTCTCTCAAGAGTATCTCGCAAGTTTTCTGCTGGAATAGCCATTATGTTATCTTTACCCTAGATGTAATGGTTAAGAAAGGAGCAAATATTACTCTTTTATAGGAAAAGTTAAAGCTATTTATTTCTTGACCAGAAGTAGTTGGGAAGTGAGTAATTGAGCTTAATAAATTGATTTTGATTATTGTGTCCTGAATAAATATTTAAAGTAGTTTTCAATTAATATAATAAAAAAATATTATATTAACCAGTGCGTGTACTTTAGTCAAAATCCGTGTACTTTGAAGAATTCATTGGTGTACTTAGTAATTATCACTTGCATTTTTTGTGAAAAATGCTTGTACATTGTTTCATAACACTCAGGTGCATTGTTTGTCTAAACTTTACGTGGATTGTGGTCCGCACCAGCGGAAATAAACTATTTTGGTGTAATAAATATTGTAAACAATAACCAATATAACACAAAATAAATTACAAATATGGTTTGTATTTGAATCACAATTTATAGAAGTTTTTTCTCCTTTCGGGAGAAGAAATATTTTGATAGAAGAATTTCCCCGAGTACATATGCTCTTTATTTTAGCATGTCAGGATCTTGAAACAATTTTTGCATTGTTCAATGTAGTACATGCAGAACACTCCACAGTCAACCCTGAAATTAAAATAAAACCAATATACAAATTAGTATGATGTGAATGAAATTTTTTGAAAAGATACAAATTAGTAATTTTTAGAAATGAAGTTTCTCTAACCCATTATATTGTTTAGGGCATTCATGATCTCTTATTAGGTCAAATTTGAGATCACTTTCCAGCAAGAAATCTACTGTCCTTTTTTCTTGCTCTGTTAATGTATCATCATCCAATTTAAACTCATTTGGTGTACCTTTATCAAACTTCCTCTGAATTTTGAAACCATTATTTTTCATTATTTCTGCTTCAGTCTTCAATAGGCACAGTATTTTTTGGAAGACCGAAAACTGTTAAGAAGACAAATATTTAGTGTATACAAATCAAAGAGTATATGAAGATTAAAGAGTGAAAAGTACATGTATTATATTAACGTACACGCATATTTTATTTTTTCATATCACGTGTATTTTAAAATATGATGCGTGTACTTTTCCTAAAGAGTTAAAAGTACACGCATATTTTATTTTTTCATATCACGTGTATTTTAAAATATGATGTGTGTATTTTGCTTAAAGAGTTAAAAGTACACGCATAATATTAAAGTACACGTAATTTGTATTGGTTCATTTCACGTGTATTTTAAAATATGATGCGTGTACTTTGATAATCTGGGTGATTATGTGCAACTAATACAAGGTATACGCATTATATTATACACGTGTATAATATAAGTAAAGGTAACATTACTAATTAAGTTTAGGCACTAACCAATTTTTGTGCATCATCGAAGAATATTGTGTTTTTTTCCTTGTCGTTCGGTTCGAAGGGAATCCATGTGGACCACTTTATTTTCTTTTTTATATATCACGAGTAATGTGAAATGTCCTACACTATGTCTTAGTACAATGAACTAATTATTACAAGTGCCTAAGTATTCAAATAAATCTCTGTATAACTTTCCTTTCTTATTGACTTCATTTATGCTACAAGCTTCTATCTGAATAAAAATTATAGACATTGTGTTAATAAAAAAAATTGAAATTTTGTTTCTCAAAACTTTTGGTTTAATTGTACTTACCCAATAATAATCAGAAAAAGTGTGTGAGTTGGAGAGCCCTTCCTCTGACAATTTTAACCTCAATACTTCACTAAAGGCAAGTATTATGTGTTTCACACAATATAAAATGGTGAGAAAATAATAATGTTGAAATTTAATGGATATTTAATATTTGAACTACATACTTGGCTTGAAATTTCTTGATTATTGAGGACTTCAACAAAATCTTCCCATGGGACATACGAAACCAGCGCTTGGAAAATAAATTCCCTGCATTTTATATAATCAATAAGAATTGTATAATAATAATAACCTTATTCTTTTGCACCAAAAAAAATATAAATTAGTAAAGTAATAAATCATAAAACAATCAACTTTACCCTGGCTCAGCCTTTTGAAAAAAATCTTCAATCTTTTTCTTCGAAGCTTCATCGAGATATTTGTATACTTTAATTTCTTCAAGCTTGAAGTGAGTTTCTTTCATTTGTTGAGCTATTGTTAGACAGCCTTTTCTCAACTTTGACTCTTTTTGTTTCTTAATTGGTTCATGCTTTTCAATTTCACTGTCATCTTTTCTTTTCTTCTGTCCTCTAGTAAAAGGCCCTTTTGTTTTGAATATTTTGGGGGTGCCCTGAACTATCTTTGAGGCTAGTTCAATCTTCAAACTCGAAATTTCATCCATGAGTTGTTTATTAATGTTTGATGATATATTTAACAAGGAATGTTGGATTGTAAGCATTTTTTGAAATAATGATTCATTTTCTCTTACGTGTATTTTATAAAGTACACGCCTGTATTTTAATACATGCGTGTATTTTATAATATACATGCATGTATTATAAAATACGTGTACTTTATAAAATTTATAATATACACGTCTACTTTCAACATAATTTGCATTTACTTTAGAAAGTAAAGCGTGTACTATATATCTATTGTATTTTATAAATACCTGATCAGTTTTTTTCAATGTTGATTCATCAAGCATTTTCTTCAACTCCAAAATTTCGTCATTAAGGATTTTATTATTGTTTTCCTGTTATAAAAAAAGAATGTTACATTATAAGCAATACTTGAATAACACTGCATTATTTTTAATCAAATAATGCATGTACTCTGCATTATTTCTAGTATAAAATAAAACTGCATTAAAAATACTATGAAATAAAACTGTGTGTACTTTAGGAAACATGCGTGTACTTTAGGAAAACTGTGTGTACTCTGCATTCAAAAGTACCTGTTCAGTTCTTTTCAATTTTGACTCCTCAAGATTCTGCCTCAATGTCATCTTTTGTATGTCAGCATCTTTCCATTTTTGCAATGTATCATCATACTTTTTTTAGATCTTCATTACTCAGAGACAGATATCCATTTTTTGTTCCAAAATTCGTGTTGATTCTGCCTGTTTTTTCAATGATTCGTCCAATTCTTTAATTCTATCTGAGTCACTCATTGTGACTTGATCAAGCTTTTCTTTTAAAGAATTGTTTAACTCAACTAGTTGGGCATTTTCTACCTCCAGCTTATTTAGTAACTCTTTTTCCTTCAAAAGGTTGAAATTCTCCACCTTTAACTTCTTCATTTACTCATGGGCTTCAAAAAGTGAATCACGATCTACTTGCAACTATACATTCAAAATGGCACTCTCCACCTCTAAAGATGTCACCTTCTCAAGTGCACCATTAAAGTCTTCAACTGCTTTAGATAGTTGTTTTTTTTTCCAACAATTCCCTTTTCAAAACAGCAGTTTGTTCCTCCAAATTAACCTTTGGTTGATCTTTTCCCTTCTTTTTCTTTGGAGTCACAATATTTTTAAGGAAAATTTTTCTGATGATGAATCAGCATGTATAGGACTTTCTGTAGAAATGTTCAAAAAGTAACTTGGCCCTTGAAACTGAGATTCCTTTTGTACAGAATTATCCTTACAAGCTAGTTTATTTGTAGCCTGCTTTAGATTTGCTGTTGCGATGTCATTATTCACAAACCATTGTCTCAAAGACGACAATTTCCACTTCAGGAATTTTGGAGTATTTTCTTTAAATTCTTTAACAGGAGAAATAATTTCAAATTTCTCACATGGCCAATACTGTGATCATACAAAAAATAAAATGAATTTAATACTTATATTACCTAGGGATTCATAATGGAAAGTACAAGTGATTTGTTCAAAATACACACAAAATTAAACGTGTACTTTACAAATTTTACAATTATATATTGAAAGTACACATGATTTTTACAAATTTAACGTGTACTTTATCAATATAAGTTCACGTGTACTTTCTAAAGTACATTTATAATATTGACAGAAAATATAACAAGAGTATTTTGAAAGTACACTAGTTATATCTACAAAACATAGTACACGTGTACTTTGTAATATACAAGTGTACTTTTACGTGATATAAGACGTGTATTTTCAAAATACACATGATATAAGACGTGTATTTTTAAAATACACGTTAAATATCAAGTGTATTTTGAAAGAACAAGAGAAAATATCACGTGTATTTTGAAAATACAATTCTACTTTATAAAGTACACTTGTATTTTAAAAAGTACACGTGTACTATGTTTTGTAAATATAACAAGTGTACTTTCAAAATACACTTGTTATATCACGTGTATTTTGAAAATACACGTGATAATATCAGGTGTGTTTTAAAAATATAATTGAAAATACACGTGTATTTTCAAAATACAAGTGAAAATATTACGTGTATTTTGAAAATACACATGATATTTTTAAAGTACAGGTAAGTATTGGTATGTGGATTTTGAAATATCAGGAATCTCACATGTAATTTGAAAATACACATGAAAATATATGTGTATTTTCAAAATACAAGTGAAAATATCACGTGTATTTTCAAAATACAAGTGACAATATCACGTGTATTTTCAAAGTACACGTGAGTATTGGTATGTAAATTTTGAAATATCAGGATGTTTTTTTGCTTACCAGTAAATGACACATCTAGTAACTGTGTTAGGTTTTGAACTTGCTGATTTGTCAAGTGAATGTATGAGAAACTCATGCACAGCAAATGCCCAATCATACTTATTCATTTCCTCAATATTGTCAATGTATTTCAACCAAAATTCTCCAGGGTGAATTTTGAGTTGGAGAAAAACAATATGTTCAAGAAGTGGAGACACACAATTTTAACAAAATCAGAAATTCCTTCATCTGTCTCCAATTCAATTGATTTCTTCAAACCATTCAATATTTCTGACTTTCCTATTCTTTTTGCGAAGTATCGTGCTTGTAATCCAGATTTTTGAGCAGTATTCGGTCGTTTTTTCAGTTCTATTGATTTTAAACCCTCAACCAGGGATATGCCAAATATTTCACTTATATCTATTGGCATTATTAGAATCCTACTCTTCATACGAAAATTTTTAGCTTTCGTATTGTACAACTCGATAATTGATAAAATATTTTTATCCGTCTTCTTATGGTCCACTTCTACTACTTTCTCAGTGTAGTAGGCATTGAAAAGCTCCCAAAATGGAGTCTTCTTAAGAAGTTCAATTTGGCTATTGTTTATTTTATCTTTAATCTGATGCAAATCATGGAGAAAGCTAACAATATTTGACCGATATCGGTCATTTTTCTTTACAGAACGTTTAGATTTCAATGCCACACTAGAACTAGAACTGGAACTGGATGAAGAACTATCATTAGAACTATTTTTTTTCTGTCCTCTTTTTGCCCTCATCTTCATCCTCATTATATTGATTTATAAACAAAATTTAAATTACTAACCTATAATGATATGTACAAAAAATAAAATACATGCGAATTAGAATAAAACATAGACTAAAACAATAAAATACAAGCGTATTTAACAAAAGTACATGCAATATTTTCACAAATAATTTATACAAGTCTCAACAAAATACATGCTAAAGGCGATAATATATATCGTCAGTTTCATGGTAATACCTAACAGAGGTTGTTAGACAAGTCAAAAACCAAGATTCTCTATTCCTAAAAAATTCAGTAAAGAAGTGATACAATAGCTGAATGCTAAAAGCTCCAACATTATCAAAACCCCTTAAGCAATACTGCTCAATTCGTTTAGCTAAATCCTTCGCTTTCGATTCAGTTACTTGAAGATGTTGCACATCAAAAGTGCAGTAAATGTCTTCATAGTAGTAGTAGAAACCAAGTAACCTTTTATCTTTATCAATGATGCGAAGGAGGAAATGAATTTCATCATCATTAGTACTATTGACTGTCAATGTGAAAGGTTTTATATTGGTAAGATCTTCGAACGTGCAAGCAACAGTTTTGTAGTTGAACATGCTTGATCGTATGATTCCTAAACAATAACACAACAATACAAAATAGTACACTCATAATACACATTAGTACATGGATATTGGATTGGACAAATTGAATTTCAATGTGCGTGTACTTTATGAATTTTTTGTGTGTACTTTCAATAAAGTACACGCAAAAAATGAAAAAGTACACGCAATAATAATGATTACATGCTAATAACATATCATTCAAATGCAGCTGGCGCGGACCAAAAACACTCCTAAATATTAACAAAATAATAATACTTCTTACAAACTCATGGAATACCATTCAAATGCCGCTGGCGCGGACCAAAATAATATAGGATTGCTCAAATATGGATTTGAAATATATATTTTATAGAGTACACATAAAAAACATAAAAATACACGCATAATGAATTGATAAATTCAATTTCAATGTGCGTGTACTATGTATATTTTTGCGTGTACTTTTTGATAGTACACGCAAAATACACATAGTACACGCAAAACAGGGCTTGTACATGTACATATTCCAATCATGTATATATTCCTAGCCCTTGATAAATCCTCGATAAATTATGTATACAAGAGGAAAAGTACAATGATGAAATACATATATCTAACATGCAAAAAGTGTGTTTTGCAATTAAACTGAGGGAAAAAATATATTTTTTCATATCATGAAGAAAAAGAATATGATTTCATCAGTCCATGTGTCTACAAATTTATACATATGAGAACAAAAAATACACAAGGACAAAAAGGTGATAAGAGAATGTATACATACTTGTTAGTGGTGCTTGGAAGAATTTGATTTAGAATGTAAAATGTAGAACTTCAACGATTAGGGTTTGATCGAAGAGAGTTAGGGTTTTGATCGAAGAAAGTTTTTAGCGCTTCGATCAGGGGTATTTATATGTTGTTGTTGACCAAAATTTGATTGAGAAATAGATTCGTTTTGGGGTTTTGATCGAAGAGATGGTACGATTAAGGTTTTGATTCAAGAGAGAATACAGTGTTTTTGGCGCTTCGATTTCTGAATAGTGCGTGTTTGTTTTAATTTCGTGGTATTTATATGTTGGACCTAATCGTTTAAAATTTGTTGGGCTTGGTTTTTTTATCCAAAATTGTTAGTCCAAGGACTAGATCGTAAAACCCCTATTTTATTTTTCGTTACTTCCTAATTTTGTACTACTTTATTTCAGGAGACGGGAAGTTTCCCTGCGGGTAGGCCACATTGGGTCGATGACTATGTGAAAAATTGAACGAAGAAGGGAAAGGACAAGGAGGTGTCCCCGAGCATCGCGACCACTATTGTAAGTTATAAATATTTAATTTTTGTTAATTACGTTATAATTTTTTATTTAATTAATTAACTATTCGTGTGCTTTTTGTCATTTTAGGCAAAACTTAAAGAAGTTCATGAGTCACAGTCTAATGCCGACAAGGCATCTTTGGCTACGAATGCACTCAGCCAAGTGCTTGGCACTGATTGGAAGGGGAGGACTAGGGGTGAGAACATGGGTGGGAAAGTTAAGGATTATCAGAATGGAGACCAGTAATACCAGGTTGGCTCGTCAGGTGGACATACATGATGAGAAGCTATCAAGGTTGGAGGCAATGGTACTAGATATGTACGCCTTCATGAAGCGTGAGTTGGGAAAGGGTAAAGGTAAAGGCAAGGTAAAGGGGAGGGAGAAGACTATGGAGGAGGAGGTGGACGAGGACGAGGACGTGGACGTGGACGTTGCTGCTTTATTGCCGATACGCGCAGACTCGTTGCTTGATGTTTTGGTTCCCATCTTATCTCCCGTCCAATGGCCTATTTAAATAATCGGTTGGCTAAGTGTGTTTTTACTCGACATATACAATGTCCAGTGGATAGAGAGGGGGTTTAGGGACCCAAGAACCCTCCCAGGTATGATGGTTCATGGATCTATCCTTTAAGACATCGAGGCCAAGGTGTTTGTCACGCATGTGATACCTAAAAAGGAGAACTCCGAACTATGGTTGCGCGAACAATGTGGCATGACGCATATTGAGGGGTGTCTCGATGCATATATCGTGTGGCCTTCTTTCATCCTCCAACCTACTAATGACTCTATGCATTGATTATTTGTATCTATTTTATTTGGACACTTAGATTATATTTGTATTGTTTTGATTTGTTACATTTTGGTTTGGATATCGATTGTATTTCTATTTTATTTGGATATGAAATTATATCTGCAATGAATTGTTGCATTCTTTCTATTTTATTTGGATATATGTTGTTTGAACAGGTACAAATATACTACTGGGCAGTGGCAGTAGCCATACTGCCCAATAATTATTTTTAAATTTTGTCCAGAATTATCACGATCTTTGACCGTGATAATTGTTTTAGGGTTTATCACGGTCTTTGTGACAAAACTTGTCAAGGTCAAAGACTGTGACAGGACCGTGATAAGTTCATGATAAAAATAGTTATCACCCCCAGACTTATCACGGTTATTGACCGTAATAAGTTTGACTGGTCATCATTAATGATCGTGACTATCCGACAGTTTTGGTGTAGTGTACCATTTGAAAGAAGAACCAATAATATAGATTAAGATAAGACTCTTAAATAAAAAATTAATATGTTTAACACTCAGAATACTTACCGTTTTGGATGGCAAAGAAGTCTTAGGAATGACATTACACACGAAATAAACTCCTAGGGTTTCATCTGGTTTATTATTCAAGGGATGCTCAGAGGACCTTGGGGAGATGGTGTTGGAGTTACTATTACTCATTTCTGATTGAGTTTCTTCCTCAAATGTTTCTTTCATTGAAGAGGCACGTTAATTGGGGGACCTTCCTCTGTAGGATCGTTCGAATGAACTTGCTTCATATAAACATGAAAAATAGTGAAATCATGATGATGATGACATGTTTTCATACCAGCCAAAACATCAGCTGGAGTAATGAGAACATAATCCATCTTAGATAAAATATCAGTTACCATTTGAGAGCACTTCTCAACTGGATTTTGTGGTTTAATGGCTTCTGGAGGAGGGACAATCATAGCAGAAGAACCACGAGTAGTTTTAGATTTTTGGGAGCCTTGGGCTTCGAGGTACCTTCACCTGTTTAAGCTTTTCTTTTTATGCAACCATTAACTTTCTTTAGTGACTTTTGTTTCTCTGTTATGTTCGAAAACTCACAAGCAAAGGAGGAAACTCAATAGGTGGCTCGAGATTAGTGGTATTTAATTCCAACTCCATGTCATCAATTGAGCTATTTTTTAGGATATGTTCTTTAGTCCCAAAACATTCCTCAACGGGATAAAGGTGTTGGGTCCCAACGAAAGCTACGAACTATTTGAGTTGGAAAGGCCAGAAGTAGCAAGGCCATCTCGTGAAAACATCACCCTGCTTTTCCTGGCAGGAACAACCATTTACTATAAAACCCCACATATAAAGTAAAGACACTTCGATGTGTAAAATCAAGAAAATAAGTGAAAAAAGGAATCATTAAATTTTCTACTTCGACAAAGGGAAGGAGGAATTCTTTGATCAAAGAAAATTGTCTCCCACAACAGTAGGAGTTATAAGCCTCACTTTCCTTCTCCCACTCAGTAAAAGAAGGAATACAATTGGGTGTAAAAATAATAACCACAACCTATGAGGGATCATCACCTAAAGATGCTTTAGAGGTGATTAAAGATTAGTGTAAGATTCATCCTTAAAAATAACCATGATTTGCCATGAGTTTTCTTAGAACAAGGTCTTGAGATAAAATCACTGTATACGTCTATCACAGGAAGAAAATATTTCTTACTTTTTCTTGTGATTCCAATACAATAACGTAGAGCGTCTGACTGGAAATTTATACATTGTGAGTTCTATGGGGGAAATATTAATGAACTTGCTGTAAAGAAATCCCATCAGATGGATAATATTGCCAAAATTATAAATGTCGTACCTGCCCATAGAACAATCCATGTTATAATATGTCATATTTAACTAGGTATATAATGAGCCCAATATTACGACAAACAAAGTAATTCTCACTCCATGACCCAACCTAACTGGAAAATTGATCAAGTCCATTCATGGTTGATCGTTAGATTTGCCATGAATGAAGAAACGGGAGAGCGGGCATAAATTATTGGCAACTAACTCGAAAGGTTGATCTTTTTCAGGACCAAATGATACATCAAGCGCCACATCTTTCACCTTATGTCCATTCTCTATGTTCTCCTTTGTCAAATTAGGGAAGAAAATGTAAAAACGTTCGATCAATCGAATAAAAATTATCTTAGATGAATCACTTATACACTCACGACAAAATTTGTCTAGCTCTGTTAGAGCTTCAACTTCCTTATCATCCAAAGGTTGATCGCTTTATGGGAGAGACCAACAAGGATCTATCCCCATTAGCTCACACACATCTTCTAAAGTGATGGTGAACTCACCCCAAGCTACTACAAAGGTGTGAGACAAATAGCTTCAGCGAGAGATCAATAGAAGGAGAGAAGAGCTATTTTTAGAAAGGGTGAAATCCCTAAACCAATAAGCATCATTCAAAAAACCCACCTTGAAAAGAGTGTCCTCATGCTTCTTATAAATATAAGTTGTCCAGGCGACAAAACCATCTGGATAACCACCAATTGCATTGAACTCAACATTGGAGTAAGAAAAATCCTCATTGTACAAATGAAACCTTAAATATCATAAGGAGGTAGGTTACCTCCTTCAGAGAGATTCTCTAGTTCTTCAACCATAAGAAATAGGTTATCCAACCACTTCAAGTACACAGAGAAAGCCTTACTTTATTCTAAAAACATATCACCATTGCCAAAAAAATGGAGCACGGCGATGGAAGTTAAAAAGGGCCTCCTTTTTGGATAGCTTAGATGATGAAGCAATGCCTGAAATATATTGAACCTACTAATTATCACTCTTGCAAAACTTATTTTCATATTATCATCTATAAGGGTTACACCTCAGTTTTATTATAAACACTTAGGTGACAAATACACTTCCTCTTATAACTCTAAATAGGAGTAACCTCTTACACTTACAAGATTTTAACTGTCAAAACTCAAATTATATTATATTTAAATATAGTGCAACAGTTGAAGTAGAACTAATAACTAAAATTTCAATGAGTATTATAAAATTTATTCATGTAATATGTTGGATAGGGTACCTTAGAGTAAACTACGGGAGAAAATACAAATAAATCTTTGATTTTTTTTTACTTTAACTCCTTGGTCGGTAACATTTTTTAGCTCTAGTGGACTAATACATATTTTGGACACTAAGGTCTCTCTTCCTCAATGTATACCCGATTTATATTAATGTGTGCAATAAATTTTCTAACCCATGCAATAATTATTTTATTTTATTTTTTTGAAAAAAAATATAATTTGTACTTGAAATTTCATAATCGATACATAATTTTTTTTATAAATGACAAGTTTTAAGTTAGTATCTACCATAACTTGCAAGGAAACTTATTAGTGATGAAAAATCTTACTTCTTCTCATGAAAATATAATTAGTCGTATTCATTTAAAATCTTTCAAAATTGTTTTTTATTGAAAAAGTATATTTAAAAAACATATAACATAAACTTAGTGTATTATACACCAAAATATATTAGTTTGGAAAAAATTGTATAATTCTAAATTTGACAATAACATATTTTGCTGGATTATCCTAGACCCATCTAAATTATAGATTTTGTTGTTTTAGGACTTACAATATTAGTGATTTTGTTTTTAAGACAACTAATAATTTTATATAAATGATCCCTAATCTTTAGGTTGTATGGAGAGTGAAATAGGAGTATTACGGGTTCTATAAGCGGGATATGTCACACTATATTGACGTAAAAAAGTTAATGAGTCTTATATATCATTATTTAAAGCATACATACATACATACTCATGTATATATGTGTGTGTAAAATTATATTAGACTAGTTCTTCGGGAACTCTCATTTGGGATTTGATAGGAGAACTTTTCTCGTGTACAAGTCTAATACTAGATTCAAATACAAGTTAATACGGATGATACATATTAGCGAGTTGCACCCATTGAGTTAAAAATGAGAGTTAGCCTAGAATTAGAGTTAGCGAAGAAGTAGTGATTATATTACTTTCACAAATTCTTTTGCTTCATTCGTGGGTAATGTTTGTTGTAACACTTTTGTAAAAGACTTGAATGTAAGCCTTTTTTGTGAACGTTAGCTTTCAGAATGCACCAATGTCAGCTTATATGCCTACTGTGAAATATCATAACAATTTGTAAAGATATATCTACTCTTAAGAGAAGATATGTGGAAGAAAAAATACACGTCATGTCCATAAAACACCTTTGTTGGCATGATTTTTATATTTTTCATACAACACACACTCGAGCGCATACATATATACATATATATATATATATATATATATATATATATATATATTACATGAGAGTGTTTTACTCTTCCAAAAAATCAAGAGCTGAGAGTGATTCTCCTACTACAATCTAAGGGTGACACATTATGCCATATCATAAGTGGAGGCTTATGACATGGAAAATGAGAGAATAGCCCTTAATCCTAAACCCTATCCCCCGTGTCCCTATCCACAACCTCTCGCTCTCCCTATCACTCATCAGATGCTCCCCCTAAACCCTAACCCTATCCTCAATCACTACCTCACGAATTCGCCGCCTCTCCTCTAAGCCCCCACCCCTCCTCCTCTTGGCATCCCCGCCCCTCCTCTCCACCCCACACTCACCATACACCCTCACCCTTGGAGCTCACCGTATGATCTCCAAGGCAGCTGTATCTAACATTTCACTCGAAGCTATCAGGTATCATATCTCATGTTCTTGGTTAAGATCTAATATTTTGGGTTCTCATTTTATATAAATGTTTGTTGATTTAAAAAGTGTGTGATTTAATTTTAGTTTGAACTTATTCTAACCTTTGTACTTCTATTGGTTCATTTTTCCACAGATTAGAGTTCCTGGATGGTACGTAAAAGGTATTGTGCTTAGATAATCTTGATACTCGCATTTTGATTATGATTTTTTTATGTTAGAAAAGGAATGTAAGATTATATTTTTGATATAACCACTGAGCATAAACACTTTTATTTTCTTTTTTTTACGTAGGAATTTTATTTTAATAGGTGTGCAAGTAATGATTGATTGTCGATACAAGGTAACACGTGAGAAAGTTACATAAGTTTTTCGATGCTGAATCGTCGATCTGAGACATGAGGTTCCTAATTAGATGGTAGTGAAAACAACACTTTTCTCTCCCTGTATGTGGTTATTTTAGCATTATGTTTATTGATGTGTTCTCCTTACTTACTTATTACATTGATCTTAAAATTCTAGACCTGACACTAATAAATCCCTAAATCTTGTCTTCTTCGTTAATGAGCTAATAGACAATATTATTTTTCTTCTCAAATGACTAATCTTGGAATTATGGGAAAGAAAACCCCCGATCTAGCACAGGAAAATTAAGATCCAAATTCATTGGGCTAACCACATCACCTGGATTTAGTGTATCAGTTTAGTTTTTTTCCATTTATTTTTGTGGTAATAAATGAGCTACCATTGTAAAATTACAAAGATGAGGGGATGGATTTTTATAAAGAATTATGTTTCATTTGTATGTTTAGTTATCTTTATCTCTTGCATCGTGGTTTTTATGGCTTCAGTTCTTTAAAAACTAGTGTTTTCAATGAGAAATAGTTTGATAAGTTCTATTAGGCCTAAAAAAATTCTCCATGTTTTACATAATGCAGGAATATGAATGTTTGGGGAAATAATTATTGATATATTACGCGCTGATCTCACCTATACGATTTTTATCCCCTGGGTAACAGATTTTCAGTGTAATTTGACATGATAGGTGAATGGTAGTTTATGGGCAGAGAATATCAGTTATATATATTCAATACTTACTCACATATTGGGTTTCTTGATTGTGGCACGGATGATTTCTTATGTTAAGGTATTAGTTATGATTCCTTATCAGTATTTAATTTATACATATTGAAAGATGTAAATATAATATCGATGGTTAATCGAGTTCGAATAAAGTAGGTAGATTTTAGTAGAGGGAAGATCATTGTATATAAAATGGACGAGGTGATTATGGAAGATGAGTTTCAGCAGTCAATGCAACCTGATTACAATTTACAATATTGAGTGAGAATTAACATGTCAAACATTTAGACTAGCGATATTCATGTTACACATAATAACCCGTTGTACTGTTGATATAATTTACCTCTTATTTTAACTTAAAGTTTTATTATTAATTGAAAAAACAATGAGTATTTGGTTGTTTACAGAGGGCGTCACTAATTGAGGCCGAGCCCCTAACATATTAGACCTTATGTGATGAAAGTCACCCATTTTTCAAGTAAGCCACCAATGTCCTTTTTGTTTACTTGAAAATTTGAAATGAGATTTTAGTTTTTGCAGTTTTGGAATCAATTGAAATTTGCAAGACTTGGTATTTACTATATTTTTTCACTTTTGTACTTATTTGGTATCCTCTAGATTAGTGTTGACAACCTAGCGACTTAAAGGAACAAAGCATATATATTACTTTAAGGTATCCACTAAATTATTTCTTAAGATGATTTTAATTTCTAATCACTCTCTCTCAGCATATATTTTACTTTAAGGTATCCACTAAATTATTTCTTAAGTTGATTTCAATTTTCGATCACACTATTGTGATTTTTGTATCCACTAAATTGTTTCTTTAACTGATATCAATTTCTAATCTTCAATCACCTGTTTAGATTGACTAATTACTCTGCTTCACTGTTTCTATGATTTTTACTATTCTAAATTGCCTTGGTATGTTGTAATTTAAACATGTTCATAGTAATCGGATATTTAATGTTAGTAAATATTCACCATGTACTACATTAATCATACTTGAAGATTGAAACATTTCATTAAACATATCAAAGTTCCCTCACATACTTCCTTTTTTCACTTCTTCTATCTCACTTTTTTTTTAAGTTATATGTTCAATTAACTTAGTGTGCTATTTTTTGTTTATTTTAGGACTATGAAAATGTAACACAATTTCAAGGGAAATTAGACTTGGACAATTTGGGCTTTAACATGGGAAATCAATATCCACTGAATTTAATAGAATTGATCTCGGACAATTTCTTTAAGCATGTTCAAGAAATTGAGAAACAATCAACTGACGAATGGATGTTTTTAAGGATGCTGCTACAAAGTATGTTTAAATTTCCCATAATTTTGAAAAAAAATTCTTATCTACTTCAATTATTTATTATTTGCAGAACTTTAAAGTAACGTGAGAAATTGTAGCTGAAAGAAAATGAAGCAGAAGACATATGGTAATCTTTAAGAATGTCTATTATTTCTTGAAGAGTTATATATCAAATATGATTACGATTACCTACAAAACGTACCCAATTTATATTAGAAAGCCATATTAGATTCACTCTTGAAATGCAGAACTCGGCAGATCATAATGCTGAAGTTATAAACTTGAAGGAATGTAGTGTCTAATGGTTGCAAAATAGTTCCTTATAGGTTTATAATTTTTTTTAGTTGGGAAATTCATCTATGTTAAAAACTAATTTGAAACGTTCACATAAAATAATTGATTTTAGGATGTACAAAAGTTCACCGTTTTGGTTCCAAACATGAAATGTATCTATGAAGTTCTTTAAATACCCATTTATTTATACATTTATTCCTTTTATAATACTATAGAAATATTTATGTAGAGTTTAGATATGAGATTATTTTTTTGTTGGCATTATTGAAAAAAAAAATTAATGCTATATTACAGATTCATTAATGCAATATTTTTAGAATGTTTTCTTCATTAGGATTTGGTTTTGTTCCATGTATTTTTTTTATGTTCAATTAACCCATAAACTTTGGATCGCATAATTATACAAGTAACTTTAGTTGTGTCTATTGTCCTGATTAAATTTACATGTGTGCCATTGGCACGGACATGATAGATGCAAATAATCATATTATTAGTTGAATGTGTGTATCTTGACAGAAGTCTTTATAATTGTGAAAAAACAAAATCAAAACTCAATTCTTTTGCTATTAATTGAAATAAATGGTTGTCCATCAACAATACTTGCATTCAAGTTAGAATTGATTAAAGCATATCAAAAGCTCCCAAATTATATATTTGGAATTAATGAAGACATGTACAAAGCTCCCACATTATAATTGATTTAGGCAGGTAGTTGATATAGGTGCCTCAAGGTATATGTTTGGAACTGTAAAAGCATGTAGAAAGCTCACATGATATAATTCATTTAGGCAGACAACTGCTTCCTTTGGTGTTGAATTTGAATGTAATGTCATTTTTATTATTTTGTACATAGTAAGGTAATGCAAATGTGTACAAATACAAGGCATGAATTTTCTTATAGCCTTTTGTATGTGAAGTATATCATTCATAATCCCATATGATTTAAGGGATTGAGAAGGTATATAATAAGTTCATACCTAATATTTATGATTTATTGTGATAGGATGGATAGTTCTATAGTATGATGTTGTGGACTATTTTTATTTCTAAAAATAGGGTGGATAGTCCTATAAATAAGGAAATTCTGCCCAAATTTTATATAGTATTTTCACATTTGTGTTGTAAAAAAATTGACTTCATTGTTTATACATTCACTATTTTGGAAAAGAAAAATCTGTGCCTTCAGGCACGGGTATTCCGCTGGTGTGTGTGTGTGTGTGTGTGTGTGTGTGTGTGTGTGTATATATATATATATATATATATATATATATATATATATATATATATATATATAGAGAGAGAGAGAGAGAGAGAGAGAGAGATACTCTCATACACACCAAGTATACATATAGCTGACGCGAACTATTTTTTTTAAATATTAAAAAAATATTTTTGAGTTGAATTTTTTTGTGTGCTATTTAAACATTTGAAGGGATCCATATAAAAAAATCAGCTCAAAATAATTTTTTTGTTATTTTCAAAAATCAGGCAAAACTTTTGTAGCTTCTAAAGTGCTTTAAAAGTTGTAAAAGTTTTACCAATTTTTTTAAAATAGCAAAAGTTGTTATTTTTAGTTGATTTTTTTATATGGGTTTCCTAAAATGTTTAAACGTCACATAAAAAAAATTAAGTCGAAACATAATTTTTTACTATTTAAAAAATAATATGTATATATACTTGGTATGTATATTTAGTATGTACTAGAGAACTTGTCTATATATATATATAATGTAATTTTTTTAAACATATGTGTTGATACATAATTAGTATGCTGATGTGGACGAATAATAAGAAGACACGTGTCAATCTACGTGGCACAATAGCAACGAGGAAAATTATTCCCCCGACCAACATACTCACTCCGAGCAACAGGTATACTCCGAGGAACGCCAGTCTTCCGAGGAACACCAACCCTCCGAGGAACTCAATGCTCCGAGGAAATCTTGGACGACGAGCAACTAAGGTGGTTCGAGATGCATCTCGACCACAACATTAATTGCCAGATAATCAACAGTTCAACTATTCATTGAATGCTTATCATCTTGACGCGCACGTTTGAAGAACATTAAGTGAATTACCCTTTCATATGTGTATCATTTAATGTAACACCCTTTTATGTACAACCTAAGGGCTATAAATACCTTGTATCACCCTCATTCAAGGGGACCGGAATTTCTGGATAGCACTTGTAATCGAGAATTCCCAAACACTCAGCAATAACATAACAGTGGACGTAGGCCATCCATATAAGGCTGAACCACTTTAAAAATCTTTTGTCTCATTTATTTATCTGTGATTAAATAATTAGAGTAATCTAGTTTTTTACATCAACAGATTGGTGTTGTCTGTGGGAAACGATTGTTATTATCGTTTTTCACCAAAAATCATCATCAATGGCGGATAATCCAAAATCTAGCAATCGAAACGCTGGAAATGCTGGAAATCCTCCAAATCCCTCTGCACCTCCAGATCTGGCCGGGATTATGACGAATCTGGCTCAAGGACAAACCGCCATGCAAGAAACAATGAGGCAACTCATACAAACCCTTCATGGCGGTGCACCTGCACGTTCAGGACAACAAAGTGGTCAGAGGCAAACTTATTTACTTTCTTCACGATCCAGGCGTACTGAGTCATATCGTAATGAGGAGTCTGATGATTTCTCTTATCAACCTGGGCGGACTTCGTCAATAAAGGCTACAGATACTGATCAACGTATCACTCTCTCTCCAGAAAGACCCAGTGCCTTGGAAAGACTGAGTAGGGTGTCTCCTTTCAGTCGGTTAGGCCCTAGGAGGAATAGGAGTCCACCTAAGACCATGTCGAGGAGTTTTCGAGGAACATCAGATCTAAGAGAAGGATAAGCACAATCACGACCAGTTGCTCGTCAAGATAGATCTCAAGAGGTCACATCAGAACAATCAATTGCTCGAACTAATAAGCTCGAGGAAGGAAACGATGCGTAGAAGGGTTCCATTCAGCGGTTAGAGGATAGATTGGGAGAAATGGCTAAGGCGAAGAATCCCTTACAACGAACTTTTGTTCAAGGGACACCTTTTGTCTAGGCCATTGTGGGTTTTCCTACCCCGTCGAAATTTAAAGCACCAGTAGTGACCCCCAAATATGATGGAAAAACAGATCCTGTTCTTCATATAGAGCAATATCAAGCTGCCGCCGACATCTATGTCGTCCCCGACGAGATGAGATGCAGAGCATTCTCAGGAACTCTTACTGGAGCTGCCCAGATATGGTACAACAATCTTCCTCGGGGTAAGATTTTAACTTTCTTTCAGTTGGCCGAGTTGTTCATCGGCAATTTTTGTTTTGGAGCAAAGCCAGTAAAACGAGTAGCACACTTGTTAAGTGTTAGACAAAAATCTGGTGAGAGTACTAGAGATTACATAACTCGTTTCAATAACGAGAAGCTGGAAGTCATAGATTATGAGGAGAAGACAGCAATCACCGCCTTGATGAGTGGGTTGTTGCCTAATAAGTTGTATTACACTTTGGCGAAAGATCCACCTAAAACTATGTCAGAGTTGATGGCAAAAGCTGCCAAAATCATGAATGCCGAGGAGGCTATGGCTGCGAAGAAGAATATGGATAAAGAAACCAAGGTGGAAGACGACAAATCTAAGAAGAAAGAGCATAAGGGCAATGGCGGTGACAAGCATTCCAAGAATAATAGGTCGTCATGGGAAGTCCTGAAGAAATTCGATAATTATACTTCTTTGAAAATGGGTATTAATGATGTCTTGGAAGAAATCAAGAATAACAAGGAAGTAAAGTGGCCAAAGAAACTGAGGTCAGACCCTGAACTGAGGAACAGGGATAAATATTGCGAGTTTCATAAGGATCACGACCATATGACCAAAAATTGCATAGCTCTTCAGAACGAGAATGAAACACTCATCTGAAGAGGAAAACTAGCGAAGTATGTTTATCGGGGAGGCGAAAGAAGAAATAATGACCGAACTAGAGAAAGATCTAGATCTCCTCGTCGAGCAGAGGAGAAAAAGAAAAGGGATCATGAAGATGATACAGAGGATGACCCCGATCTTCCCAAGAAACCAAGGCAGCCAGAACGAGAGGTATTCTCCATATGTTTTGGGTCATTTGATTGCAATGTTATTACAGGAGGAGATACAGGAGGAGGAGATCTTACTGCAGAAAGAAAAGCTTACCTCGGAGAGGCACAAGCTTGCTCATACATTCAGCGAATCCATTTGGCCGAGGAGGATCCTCCGAGGAAGGTAAACAAAGAGAAGCTGGTTATTGGCTTTTCAAAAAATGACCTGGCAGGTGTTCTTTACCCTCACGACGACCCTTTGGTGATCAAAATGAGGATGAAAGAAGTAGTGATTTCAAGGGTGCTGGTAGACAATGACAGTTCGGCGGACATCATGTATTATTCATGCTTTGACAGTTTAAATTTGAAATTATCTCAATTGGAACCTTATCACAGACCTCTATTGGGTTTTGCTGGTGAGAAAGTCTTTCCACTTGGGATGATCAAGTTGGATATATTCATTGGAACTTGGCCTGCTTGTCGAATAGAAAAAATACGCTTCTTTGTGATGGATAAGAATGTGCAATCAGCTTACAACATCATCATGGGAAGAGTTGGTTTGAAGAAGTTCGAAGCAGTTCCATCTACAGTACATCAATGTTTAAAATTCCCTACAAATTTTGGAGTAGGAGTTGTGAAAGGTGATCAAAAAGTAGCTCGGGAATGCTATTATTCATCAGCCGAGAAAGAGGAGCTTGAAGAGTCAAGGAAAAAGACTACTACTTACCAGGTGGAGGAAGGTACAGAAATTGAAACACTTGATCCCCGAGATGAATCCCAACTTGTAAAAGGACAAGTGGTGGAATCTACAGAAAATGTTATTCTAGACGACGAGCATCCTGAACGAGTAACCCAGATAGGATCATCGTTGGATGTTTCAATAAAACAAGAGTTGATAACTTTTTTGAGAAACAGAAAGAAAACTTTTGCATGGAGTCATGAAGACATGCCAGGAATAGATCCGAACTTCATATGTCATGAGCTCAATGTGAATAAGGAGATCAAGCCTGTAAAGCAGAGAAGAAGAGTGTTTAGTCCCGAGAAGAATCAAGCTATACAAGAGGAGGTCAAGAAGCTCCAGAAAGCCCAATTCATTGAAGATGTGAAGTATCCAGACTGGTTGGAAAATGTGGTGATGGTGAAGAAGAAAAACAATAAATGGAGAATATGTGTTGATTTCACGAATCTCAACAAGGCATGCCCAAAGGATCATTTTCCATTGCCCAGAATTGATCAACTAGTGGATGCTACCTCGGGACACGAGCTACTCAGCTTCATGGATGCTTACTCTGGATACAACCAGATCAAAATGAAACCTGAAGACAGGGAAAACACTTCTTTTATTACCCCTAGGGGAACTTATTGTTATAATGTTATGCCTTTTGGTTTAAAAAATGAAGGAGATACATACCAGCGGCTGATGAATAAGGTTTTTGCCGAACAAATCAGTTGCAATATGGAAGTCTATGTCGACGATATGCTGACAAAGAGCAAGAAAGCTGTTGATCATCTAGTTGACTTAGGTCAGACCTTTGATCAACTGGATAAATACCAGATGAAGCTCAAACCGATGAAGTGCACCTTTGGAGTACGAGAAGGAATGTTCCTCGGGTACATCGTCAACCAGCGAGGCATTGAGGAAAATCCAGCAAAGATCAAAGCTCTTTTAGGGTTGCGATCTCCAACGACGAAGAAAGAAGTGCAGAGTCTTACAGGACGAGTTGCAGCACTCAATAGATTTGTCTCTCGAGCAACTGATAGGTGCCTTCCATTCTTCAAAACACTCCAAAAAACTTTCGACTGGAATGATGAATGTGAAAAAGCCTTTCAAGACTTGAAGAAATATCTGGGAACACCTCCACTGCTGTCCAGACCAGTGATGGGAGAAAAGTTGTACTTATACCTGGCAGTATCAGAGAACGCAGTCAGCTCGGCATTGATCAGATTGGAGAATGGAGTCCAGAAGCCAATTTATTACACAATTAAGGCTTTTCGAGGTGCAGAGATCAGGTACCCAAAGATGGAAAAATTGGCATTGGCATTAATTGAAGCAAGTAGAAGGATGAGGCCTTATTTCCAGACCCATACCATCGTCGTATATACCGACATGCCATTGAGACAAGCCCTTTATAAGCCAGAAAAATCAGGGAGACTGATGTAATGGGCAATAGAGCTCGGTGAATATGATATTGTGTATGAACCCAGATCATCATTAAAAGGGCAGGCTGTAGTAGACTTTATAGAAGAATTTACATATCCTGATACCCCCGAGGAATAAAAGTTGCTCGCTGACCAACCTGTGGATGTTACAGGATCAACAGACACAAGTCCAGATCAACTCCGGTTGGTAAAAGGGCTTGTGGATGTAGAAAGATCATCAAATTCAAACCCATACCAACTCCGGTTGGTAAAAGGGCGAGAAGAGATGGTCGACGAAGAACGAAAAATACCAGGGGAGGATGAAAGGAAGCAACAGATATTTCACCGAGGAACTCTGTCAGAAAAGAAATTTGAAGACGAGTTACCTATATGGAAATTATATATAAATGGGTCATCTTGCACAACAGGTTGTGGGGCAGGGATTGTTTTGAACACCCCAGACGAGATTGACGTGGAATATGCCTTACGATTCCAATTCAAATCTTCTAATAATGAGGCTGAGTATGAAGCCTTGATAGCAGGTCTTAATTTAGCAAAGATTATGAAAGCGCAACAAGTGATGGTATTCAGTGATTCTCAATTAATTGTGAATCAGATGATGGGAACGTATGCAGTTAAAGGAGAATTAATGGCCAAGTATCATGCAAAGGCGATGGAGTTGTTGGTAGAATTTGATGCCATTCAGTTAATCAGAATACCAAGAATGGAGAATGCACAAGCAGACGCACTGGCCCGACTAGCATGAGCTACTCGTACCGAGTTGCGAAGAACGATACCAATTGAGGTGTTAGAAAGTCGAAGCATAGATGAAAACCTGACGATGAATATTATTACTCTTGATTTAGGACCATCTTGGATGGATCCCATCAGGGCATATGTCGAGGAAGGAGAATTGCCGGAGGATAAGATCGCTGCCAAGAAATTGAAGTTTAAAGTTGCTCGGTATGTACTAACTAATGGTGTTTTGTATAGACGAGGAATTATGGCAGGTTTGTAAAGATGTGTGCATCCCTCCGAGGTGAAAGAATTGATTGAAGAGATCCATGAAGGATCCTGTGGAGCCCATGTAGCAGGTCGGACACTTTTGCAAAGGGTGATGACACAAGGATACTACTGGCCAACGATGAGGGATGATTGTATAGACTATGCTAAGAAATGTGATAAATGCCAATGTTTTTCCTCCATCCGACGAACTCCGCAAGCATTATTGACACCCATAACTTCTCCTTGGCCTTTTGCCATGTGGGGAATGGATTTGGTTGGACCCCTGCTAACGACCCGAGGAAGATTCAAGTACCTCGTCGTCGCAGTGGATTATTTTACTAAGTGAGTAGAAGCTGAGCCTCTGATTGATATGACATACGAGAAGGTGTACCAATTCGTTTGGAAGAATATCATCTGCCGATATGGTCTCCCTCATGCCTTCATCACAGACCATGGAACACAATTTGATAACGAGGAATTTGCCGCCTATTGTCATCAATCTAACATTTTGAAGGTTCATTCAGCACCAGGGCATCCTCAAAGCAATGGGTAGACTGAAGTGACGAATAGAACATTATTAAATGGTTTGAAGAAGAGGCTAAGTGAGGCTAAAGCTAATTGGATTAATGAGCTACAGTCAGTGTTGTGGGCTTACCGAACAACTCCCCGAGCAGCAACTGGAGAATCACCATATATGCTGGCATTTGGAAGTGAGGCTGTAATACCTGCCGAGTTGTGTCTTCCAACACACAGAGTGCTGAATTTCAATTCCCCCGTCAGCGACTTGATGAGGAGATTAGATTTGGACATGCTCGAGGAAGTTAGAGAAGAGGCAGCCATTAGGAATGCTGCATATCAACAACGAACAGCTCTGTTCTACAACAAGAGGGTGAAGAAATGCGATTTAAAAGAAGGATATTACGTGCTAAAGAAGGTTATCCAGAAGAACAATAAGTTGGAAGCAAACTGGCATGGACCTTACCGAGTTACTGCAGTTGTCCGACCAGGAACTTACCGAATAGCAACTCTAGAAGGAGAAGAATTTAAGAATGCATGGAATGCTGAACACCTACGCAAGTATTATTAGTGATGTAAAATGTAAAGCAGTTCCATCAATATGAATAAAATGATGATATTTCACAATATTCTCTCCTTTTATTGAAAGTTTTTCGGGGAATACTAGTGTGTTTAACACTACGCTGCTCGGCAGTAAAGCTACTCGACAGTAAAAAGAAGACGATAGTTCAAACCCACGACCAACTCCGGTTGGTAAAAGGGAGAGAACAAACAATACTCCTTTGGTTAGGAGGCGTACAGTAGTGTGACCAACTAAGGTTGGTAAAAGATCTAGTGGACATGATAGTTCAGACCCACGACCAACTCCGGTTGGTAAAAGGGCGAGAACAAACAATACTCCTTTGGTTAGGAGGCGTACACTAGTGTGACCAACTAAGGTTGGTAAAAGATCTAGTGGACATGATAGTTCAGACCCACGACCAACTCCGGTTGGTAAAAGGGCGAGAACAAACAATACTCCTTTGGTTAGGAGGCGTACACTAGTATGACCAACTAAGGTTGGTAAAAGATCTACTGGACATGATAGTTCAGACCTACGACCAACTCTGGTTGGTAAAAGGGCGAGAACAAAAGATGATCAACGAAAGACCAATCTCGGTTGGTTAGGAAACAAGACATGCTCTCAAATGCCAACTTATGTTGGTAGGGAAGTAAGTTTATTACATAAAAGTTCCTCGAAGAACAAATATTCCAAACTGAACCAAGTATAGTTGGTCGGGGATAAAAACCCACTAACTGTAGTTGGTCGACGAGGAAAAATCTTTGACCTTGGTTGGTCGGACACATTTTATGAAAAAGACAAAATTTACCAAGTATAGCTGGTCGGGGATAAAAACCCATTAACTATAATTGGTCGACGAGCTCAACTTAACAACCTTGGTTGGTTGTAAGAAATTTTAACATTTTTATACTCATTACTTTATTATTAAGTAGTCGAGCAACATTACTTGTAAATTTTTACTAAGTTGGTCGATGAATAGCACAATATTGTTATCTATTTAAACAGATACATATGCATAAATATAAAGTGTTTGACAAGCACAAAACAATAGCAATACAGATTTGCAAACAGAGAATGAAGGTCTTTCATTAAAATTCAAAACGAATTACAATTTACATATGTGTACTAACTATTACATTGAGACCCCTACTCTATTAGTTTCTTTCCCTCGGCTTTTGAAATCGGTTCCTCGCCAGCAGGCGGATCATTTAAAGTCTGAGGAGAGTTAATGAAGTTCAAATCCTTCAACATCCTAACATTCATTACTGAAAGAGTATCCAATAGATGCTCGGGACGAGATACTTCAATTTGAGAGTGAAGATTATAGTCGCCAAGGTATTTTGCGATTAAGCTACGAGGAATGGCACGAGCTGGGATCCATTTCATGTCCAAGTCATACGGTGCCACTGGTAAGTCAAGAACCCCGGGATCATAATAATCCCACAGGTAGTGCCCCTGTTCAAGCTTCAGCACGGCCAAGGCATTCAGCCAACCTTGCTTGTAACCTTCATTATTGGCATTTTCAATATGAGCATCCAAGTGATAAAGGGCCTCATTGTAACCTGCATTCCAGAACTCCCTGGGCTGTTTATTAAATTGAAATGTCAACTTTTCAAGCTTCTCAAGAAAGTTTCTGGCAAGAGCATCCTTATTATCCAGAGCAGACTTCGTCGCAGTAAGTTGATCCTCCAAAGTTAGGATTTTCTTGGACATTTCAGACAAAGCCCGATCTTTTGCATTCAACTGGTACGCTTGAGTTTCCAATGTTGACAGAGTACGAGCTTCTTCAATACTACGAGGAGTTCTTGATCGACCACGAGCAGGTGGAGTACTTCGTTCCTCGACAACATCCTGGGCCACTCTTCCTCGCCCACGAGAACCTCTTCCTCGTCCCCGAGTAGAAGTAGAAGTACCAGATCTTCGCAGGATATCCAACTCTTGCCTTAATTTGGCATTCTCAACCTCTAAGAAGGAAAATCCCTCATCGGTCACTGGGATTACCGCTGTTGAAGAAGCGGCTGCAGACTTATATTGGGCTAGCTCTTTCTGAAAATTATTATTCTCTTGCTCCAGCAGTTCAGCAATTTTTCTACAAGCTTCAACTTCTCCCTTTAGGATCCTCTCCCTAACATCATACCCAGTAAGGAGTTTGTCGTAGCCCTTCTCGGCAGAAAGCTGTTGATATTTCTTTTCATACCCCTCATGTAACAAGGCATTTGACTCCTTGTACTGAGCCTTAAGATCTTCTAGAGTATATTGAAGCTCCTCGATCATATCATAGTAAGCCATGTTATTGGCTACAGCTCGATCAAGTAAGCCCTTCAGGTATTGATAAGCTTCTACTGTCTGCTCTGAAGCACCATGGCCAAGGATGTCGGCAACTTCTGATGCACTTAGGTCTGTGTGACCAGCTTTATAATATTCATGTCATTGCTGCATCAACTTTGTGTTATTAGCAGACAGAAGATCCATCCTGGCCAGAAACTAACAGAGAAAGAAAAAGAAGATCAAGACAGAGTGCAGATAAAGAAGAGACAATCATATGGAAGAAAAGAATTCAAATTTTATTAGATCATAAGGCAAAGTTACAAAGATCTGGGATACAAAGTACAAGTAAAAGAAAAACAGAAAGAGAATACCGAACAACTTCACACCTTTTCCTTGTCTCCCAAGACTTTCTCGGGAGGCTGGGACGAGGAGCTTGGTTGCTCGGTGGAAATAATGAGTTGGTCGGCGGGAGCTGGAACTTGTTCTGGAGGAGCTGGCAGAGATGAAATCTCCTCATCAGCAGGCTGGGTAAGGATGATATCACCCACTACCAATGAAGATTCTTCTGAGGCAGCTTCGTCCTCTTCTTCATCCTCGATGGCTAGGGGAGGACCAGGGAGATGCTGTTGAAATAGTTCGGAGTCCTCGCTCACCTTCAATTCTTGTAAAGCTGCAACCCAGACATCTCGAAAGTATTTCAAACTTCCATATTGCACCTGAGTCATCATAGCAGCTACTCCCTTGTTCCACCCTTTGTCCCAACCTGTGCTGAAAGACTTCTTTATTGCCTTATTTCTTTTCATTTTCTTTGAGGAGAGCTTCTCGGATAGAAGGTCCTCGGAGGCTTTCAGCTTGGCCTCCAACTCCTCCTTCTGACGATTTGCTTCGCGCAGAAGGGTCAGCTCTTCCTCAACTGATTTCAGCTTATTTTCAAGCTCCCCGAAGGTAGTGAGCTTCTCGGAGTATTTCTTATTCTCCCTCTCCACGTCCTTCACTTTATTTCCCAACTGGACCTTCTCTGCTTCAGATGCAGCCAATTTTTTCTCCCATTCACCTTTATCCTCGTCGTACTTCTGACGGGATTCCTTCAGAGATTGGGCCAAACCCTGGAATGCATCCTCTACTCCAGACGAGGAGCTTGAAGCCTTGAGCGCTTCATCTTTCTTCACAATGGTGTTAAAGTAACTCACCAGCTGAAAAAAGAAGGTAGTGATGAGTTAGTGCCGAGATACATATATTGATAGAAGTAAATAGGAATTCAAGATAAGAAGAAACTTACTGAAGCGATGTGACGAGTAGCTAGGGATGTCAGCATATCCCTAGGCATGTTTTCCTCGATGCCTTGGACTTCAGGAATAATCCAAGTCTTTACCGATCTCATTGCAGAGCTCGGGGGAATAATGGTTGGAACACCAGCTCCACTAGTTTAGAGCTGGGGAATGACTTCAGAAAAACTAACCGAGGAAGACTTCTTCAATCTCCTCGGTGTCTTCTCAATAACCTCAACCAAAGAAGAATTTTTGGTTGGAGAGATAGTGATTACTTCCACAAGCGCATCCTTCTGTACAGGAGCCACTGGGGGCTTCTCGGCGACCTTCTGAGAAGCAGCAGAAGGGGAAGCATCCATTTTCTTTGTCCCCTTTGGGACATCAGCTTTATTTCTCTTTCCATCTCCAGCAGAGGAGGTCTCTTCAAAGAGAACAGGAACTCTTCTCTTGCCCATCTTCTGACTCAAAGGAATGTGAGAGTCTGGTGAAGAGTCTTCAGAAGCTGGCAATGGTTCGCTAATGCTAGCCACAGGACGAGCAATATAAGAGGATGTATAGCTCCTGTACTGCAGCAAGTATGAAGCAGACCTAATGGACAACATCGAAATACTGACAGAACTCTAAGCATAAAGGGTTTGGTGGAAAAGAAAATCCACATTCAGCAATAAAGAGGCTAGGGAACCAATGTCCCTCAGCCAAATCAAAATAACTTGAAGGCTCAGAAAGAACCTCCAAAATTACCCAAGATGGAATAGAGAAATCAGAACGGAATTTCTCAAGAGACTCAATAATGTAAACCATGATGAATAAAAGAAGAAGGAAGAAGAGCTTACAGGGAAAAAAGAGATCTGTTGACAAACAAACGAAGAAAGGGATGGACGCACAGGAGAGAGAAAAGCTATAGAAAACTCAAAAGCAAAAATTGAAAAGGTAGAAGACGATGGGATTGCCTTTGAGGCTTAAATACTTTGCCTTGGGAAACGGCGAAAGAAATGATTACAAAAAGGAAACTATTACGCTACCGGCGGCTAAAAGGACAAAAAGGGCACGAAGATCGAAGCGCCTATAAAAATGCAAAAAGGCGGATTCTGCGAATTTGGAAGGAAATTCAAATATGAAGAAAAGGCTCCTAAAACCCAGGAAGGTCATTTAATATCGCCATATACCGAGAAAGAATGTTCCATGCTCCTCAAAGTTCAAAACATGAAACATTGGGGGCTTCTGTTGATACAAAATTTAGTATGCTGATGTGGACGAAAAATAAGAAGACATGTGTCAATCTACGTGGCACAATAGCAACGAGAAAAACTATTCCCCCGACCAACATACTCACTCCGAGCAACAGGTATACTCCGAGGAACGCCAGTCTTCCGAGGAACACCAACCCTCCGAGGAACTCTTATCCTCCGAGGAACTCCAATGCTCCGAGGAACTCTTGGACGACGAGCAACTAAGGCGGTTCGAGCTGCATCTCGACCACAACATTAATTTCCAGATAATCAACAGTTCAACTATTCATTGAATGCTTATCATCTTGACGCGCACGTTTGAAGAACATTAAGTGAATTACCCTTTCATATGTGTATCATTTAATGTAACACCCTTTCATGTACAACCTAAGGGCTATAAATACCTTGTATCACCCTCATTTAAGGGGACCGGAATTTCTGGATAGCACTTGTAATCGAGAATTCCCAAACACTCAGCAATAACATAACAGTGGACGTAGGCCATCCATATAAGGCTGAACCACTTTAAAAATCTTTTGTCTCATTTATTTATCTGTGATTAAATAATTAGAGTAATCTAGTTTTTTACATCAACAATATGTCTTGTATATTTATAATGAACATAGCACAATACCATCTAAAATATTTAAAATAGTGCTTAATACACTTTTTCAATTACGAGTTTTTAAGTCACTCCCTTGCATATATGTTTATGTGAATTAGGGCATGAAGAAAAATAATTTCAATGTGAATCTAATGTGTAGTGTATAGATGATTTTTTTTGTATATATGTGAATCATTAATGTATACATGAATTTTTGTAATACATGCACAATTTTTTGTAATTTATATGTGGACTTTTGTAATGTATAAGTGATTATTTGTATTGTCTGGGCGTTAGATTTGTGTATACTATAATGCAAGGGCGGACCCACCCCATCCCGAAGGGGTGCGGCCGCACCCATAATATTTTCCAAAATTTCTGATGGGTATAGTGTAAAAAAAAAGCATTATGGATCTATGTGTAAGTTGTTAAAATATAATGTTAGCAGAAGATAAAACTGTTGGGGCAGACATATAAATAGACTAAAGAGATTTTAAATCTAACCTAAATCTATTCTCTCCTTCTCTCTTTCTTTCACTCAACTCAGCAGCCGACTTGTCTCTTCTCTCTCTCAGAGACAACCCTCTCCTCTCCCTCTCCCTCCCCTCCTCTCCCTTGCTGCCTGCCCTATATGTTCTCTTGGACAGGCCGCTCCCTGCTATGCAGCAGCCATTGCCGGCCAGCCACTTACCCTGCCTAGCTCCTCCTCCCTCCTCCTCTCTCAACAGCAACCGCAATAGAGCACCGGTAATTTTTTTTTGATTTTATAAAACTTTGATTTGTTGTTGTTGATAAAATTTTATAGATATTGATATTGTATGAAATATGGTTGTTGCTGAAATTTTATTTGTTAATTTGTATAAAATTTTTAGTTATTTTTTATGAAACTTTAATGTTATTTATTACGCCGGGCTAAAAAATTGGTGAATATTAATCATAATTTTTTTAGGGTTAAAAGTTGCAAAACAAGTAAAAAAACCTAAAAAAATCTCCTCGGGGGCTCCCGCCCCGAACCCCCGTCATTTATAAAAAAAATTCGCACCCACCGGTTAAATATCGTGGGTCCGCCACTGCTATAATGTATAATGTATACCGTAAGGAGGGAAGGGACCTTAATGCTGCAAAAAATTGTTAGTGGATTACAGTAAAAAAAGAATAGTATTGGACAATGACTACATTGCGAATCTCCCTCCTTGGTAGGATAGTTTTTTCTTTTGGTTTACGCCATGATGAAAAAATACAAATTTAAGGTCCAATGATAATCAATGCCTTTTGTGTGCGGTCTCTATGTGTCAATCTATGCATGCTTAAATTTATTTATATGAAAACATATAAGTTTACATTAAGGGTGAAGCCTTAGTCCAGAAAAAATTATTACATGGTTAGAACAAAGAAATATTATTGGTCATTCTTTAATTGAGAAATTTAGCTAATTACAGTGTAAACGTAATCACTTTATCAATAAACATATGCAACTCTAACTAGGGGCAGATGGACATAGGACACAAGGAGGGTGGTGGCCCTAGTTCTGGTTCAATTTAAAAAAAATATATAGCATTTTTTGGCAAAACTTCAAACTTTAAGATATACCTCTAATTATTTATAAAATTGAGGGTGTAAAAAAGATTGTAATTAATTAAAATAATAAACATAAAAATAAGGGTTGCTATCTCTTCGTAGTTGTAATTGTTTAGGTATTATAAAACAATAATTTATAATTGTAGTTGTTTGGGCATTAAAATAATAAACATAAAAACAATGTCTGTTATAATTTGAAGTTGTTTTCACAATATAGAACAATAATTTGTATAAAACTTGAAATAATCCCCCAAAAAATCATCTTCGGGGCTCCCAACACCACTCGAAATTTTCCCCCGATTGAATAAAAATCCTGAATAACCCACTAACTCTAACTAGTTTTTGCTAACGATGGCTTAGCTTTGTGACCTAGAAAGAACATAAAAGATAAAAGAAAACAAATGTCAATGTTTAAACTATAAGATATTCTGCATGGGTGATGAAAAATTGGCCATCCACTTTCCCGAATTCCGATAACATAAGCGCAAGCCAACCAGGACTAAATTCTATAAAGTACGCCTTAATTAGCACCATAAGTACTAGTTGAGTAGTGCATGGTAATATTATTAAGAAAAGCATAGCATTTTTTTCCACACCACGAAAGGAAAGTTAGTGTTGAAGCGCCAAAAAAAATCAAAACCAACCAACTAAAATATAAGTTTAATGCGCATGCATAACTGTATTTCAACGCGCATGTAACCGCCCCACCTCCTACCCAACATCCTAGCGACAATTGCTTAAATGCTTCGGTCAAAAATGAAACAGTAACTATATAGCCTATATAGTATACCCATAATCTCCATATTGTTGGACCATTATGTACTTAATAACTGGACGTTGAGTTATACATTATACTATTATTCAAAGTCTTCGAGAAGTCTTTTGGGGCCATATTTGAGGCTAGGAACGTTGTTTAAATGCCGTCGTTGACTTGACGAATGAAGATGAATTTTTGTTTTGTCTACTCAAATTTCAAAATAAAAATGTGAACGCCAAATATTCTTTTATTTTCGGTAATAAAGCTTAAGCAGTTCTCGATTTCCTAGAAAATGTGAACACCAAACACATACTACTGATGCAACGTGGGCTTCCACATACATCATCAAAAAAGGATACCTCTAGGGGATCGGAATAACAATAATAATAAAATAACGGAATCTCGTTAGAGGTTGGTTTTTATTTAAAAGATTGATAACGTAGGTTGAATCTCTTACGTATTTGCTCACGGATTTCCCAGTAAATATGAAAGTAATTATTATGTTTATGTTAGAAAAAGGAAAGCACGAAGGTCTCATCTGCCAAGATTCATGGAGTGTCGGTGTTTGCATTTAATTTATAGTGGCAGACAAGACAATGATCCCCGTGACAACCCTTCTTTTCTTTTCCATCATGTGAAAACTCTCCCTCTCACATATTCTTGTTCAATGCCGGGTGATAAACGGACGGATACGAATCGGATGCCATGTTTTTCATATTCGTATTCGCTATCTGAATGTACTATCCGTATCCGTATCCGCCCGGATAGTTAAAACAACTATCGATATCCGTATCCGCTCGGATACATCGGATTCGGATAATATCCGTATCCGTTTACATTATTTAGCCATCACAAAAAATAACAATTAAAATATCCAATCCAAATAAATATATAACAAAATTATTGTCTCCTAATATCAACAATTATGGATTCCATAATAATAATATCATTCCATAATGATAATATGGCTTAAAGTCATCCATAATTTACAACCATCCAAAAAAAATAACAGTCACATTCCATGACAGTAGAAATAAATATGCACCTTTTAGATTAATCAAATTTGTTGAGAATGATAACCTCATGGACCTTTTGTCCTCAAAACATATTGATATTTTTATTTTAATAAGTATACATTTTGATTTTGTATATAATATACATATTAACTTCAGTTCTCATCACAATCAAAATCATCTCTTTACTTTTCTGTTTCTTTCTTACATTCTATTATGTTTCTCTCTTACATTCTTTTCTACTTCTCTCTTACATTTATTTATAATTAAGAAAACTAACGAACAACCACATTAAAGTTTCTTTTCTCTTGTTTTGCACGAAAGAGAAATGAAACGAAGTTTTTTTTTATTGGAGTATATGTTATTTAGTCGGTGTATGTTGTGTGTGATAGGATGTATTGTAACTTTAGTGTAACTCAATGATAATATACATAATAAAATAATAATACATGACATTTTATAATATACCCAATAAAATAATAACTTTATGGTATTTTTGTTTTGAGTGGAGTATGTGTTTATTTTATTTTGGGGAATAAACAATTAAGGTTTTTTTAATATTTATTTATTAGTAATACTAATACTAATATTATTAGTAATATTTTAAACATATGTTTGACGGATACGGATATCCGGTAAAACGGATATCCGATAAAATGGATACTCCGCATCGGATACGGATTATCCATGTCGGATACTAGTACTATCCGTATCCGTATCCGTTTTCTTGGATATTTTTATAGAGTATCCATATTCGTATCCGTTTCCATATTTTCGGATAAATATCCGCAAATTCGGATTTGGATATCGGACGGATGCGAATTTTCGAATATCCGTTTACAGCCTTAATGCCGGGTACCACAGGCGGGCAACACTAAAGAACTGTTAAAAGGTAAGTTAACCTCCTTGGAAAAAGTCGTTACAATTGGATAAGTGATTGTTTATTTTCCTTGATTATAAGTAAAGTCCTCGTTAATCTTTGGGTTAATTACACTTACATCCATTGAACTTTACTTCTTTTTATACTTCTCCATTTCAACTTTTAATTTCTTTACATAACTCTCGGAACTTCCAACACAATTACAAATAAGTCCCTACCATCCAATTCCGTTAGTTTTTGACGAAACAAGTTAAACATATATAGTGCATATAACTTTTTAAAGGTTAGTTGGGTCATTTTGATTTCTTTTTTAAAACATTCTCTCTCTCTCTCTCTCTCTCCCTTAGCCATGGAGCCATGGCTTCCCACCCCCCACCCCCTGATAGCCCAGCCCCCACCCGACTAGGCCCCAGCGTCTGTTGAAAAATTGGACTTAAGTTGAAATTAAAAAGCCGTCCACAATTTTCTGGACAGAATTTTGAGCAACTTTGAGCTCAAATTTAAGTGGAACCCACACTACGATAATTGTGAGACTATATACGAACGCGTTCTCCTCCGCAAGGAAATTAATGTAGTATATTCATATGTCCAATTTCAATAAGTTATGAATGATAAATATGTCCCCAAAGTGACTCACAAAGTAATGCAAGTTAATGAATTAAGTATATTTTAACTTTTGTCCCACATTGGAAGAGTAATGGAAAGTTGATGAGTTAATAACACCCCAAGTATGGACTAACGCTTGGATGCCTTGGGGTATCCCAACTCTTAGAAGGGAAGATGACATACACTATGCATGTGTTGGGCTTGACCCAAAAGTCCACACATGCGCCGGTCGGCTCGGCGCGGGCTTATAATCTATTAAAATATTTTGGTCCGTTTTAATTTAACTTTCTGGGCTTTAATTGTTAATTAATTAATAATTAATTAACTATCTGTCAGTTAATTTCAAGGATCAACAGTTAACGAAATTAACTGTTTTGACAGTTAAATTCGGTTTTGACTGTTCCCAACAGTCAAAATGTTTGCTATAAATTAAACCTGTCCCCCAAAGTTTTTGACTACTGAAAAAATTGTCCTCCCATAATTTCGAAATTATGCAACATCTTTTTTTAGAAAATAATTCATCTATTACTGCTACTGCATACATCTCCTGCATATTATTTCTTGGTATGGTTGAGTATAAAATACAGAATTGTGTTCGTAGAAATTAATCATAGTTGTGCTACTTGATTAATTTAGAAATCCGTTCTATCTTGGGAGACAATTATTCATTACCTTTAGCACGCTGTGGAGGAAATAAATTTGTCTTAAGGAGACTGTTCTAAACAGTGCTCGAATTATTTCTTCTCTATTCTAATATTACTTCTGCAAATTCAAGTAAGCGTTAATTTTCTGTAATTTCGATTTGTTTCTGTAATTATATTAATTATTCATAATTCTGTACATTTGTATTTAATAAATAGTAGACATAACAATCTTAAGATAAATTTATTTTGTTATACTGTTTTGTAGTGTACATAAATTTTTTATTACAGAAAATTATTCGTATAAAATAAATCTGTTTTGACAAAAAAATTGAATTAAAATATTATTGTATTGCAGAAATTAATAAAACTGTTTTGGTACAAAAATTATTTTCTACACTGTTTATATATATTCTGTTTTAAAAAATAAATTTTTTATTTGTAAAATTTTGCTAAATCGGTTTATATAAAAATTTTAATCTTAAAATTGTAATTATGTTTTGTACGGAATTATTTTTATTATTAAAATATAGTGTGACACAAATTTTTTTTATGGCTAGTTTAAACTTGTGTTTATATTTTAGTTTAACTCTGAATATTATTTAGAATTCTTTTGGAATTCATTTATTGTTATTTATATTTGGAGAAAATTGGTGCACAAAATTTTGTATTATGTTTTGATTAATTAATTCGTATATGAATATTATCATCGATAAAAATTCTATTTTTGTAACAGAAATGGAATGGCAAAGTACGGACACTATTCCTTCTAATGTGACTGTCACTAACACAAATGTGACTGCACCTGTATCTATGCCACACGGGGAGAAATCGAAAAAGTTCAATAGGGTTGACTTCAAACGTTGGCAAGGACAAATATATTTCTATCTCACTACATGTCAACTGGGTAGGTTTGTATATGAAGGTTGTCCCTCTATTCAAGAGGGAGATGACTCTTAAAAGATTGATGTTGTTGCTGCTTGAAAGCACTCAGACTACTTATGCCGGAATTATATTGTGGCCTACTTGGACATGACATTGTATCATGTCTACTATACGATCAAGACATCCAAGGAACTGTGGAATTCTTTAGAAAAGAAGTACAAAACTGAAGATGTTGGGATGAAGAAATTTATTGTCGGGTGTTTTCTGGACTTCAAAATGATTGAATCTAAACCAGTGATCTCGCAAGTGCAAGAACTCCAAGTGATCCTCCACGACATTCATGCTGAAGGAATGTCACTAAATGAAACTTTCCAAGTTGCTGCAATTGTTAAAAAATTGCCACCATCTTGGAATTTATTCAAAAATTATCTCAAGCACAAGCGAAAGGAGATGAATGTGGAGGAGTTGGTGGTCAGGCCGAGAATCGAAGAAGATAACCGTGAGTCTCAAAAGAAAAGTGAGAAGAATCAAATGAAAACGAAAGTCCATGTTGTTGAAGGTCCTAAGAAGAATAAACGAAAGCATGATGGGGAAGACACTTCCAAATAGAACAAGAAGAAGTTCAAAGGCAAATGCTACAACTATGGTAAACCTGGACACCGCTCAAGCGAGTGTCGTAAGCCTAAGAAGCAAAATCGGAATAATCCTCAAGCAAATGTAACTGAGGGTGAAAATATCGCCAATGACTTGGCGAATATGAATCTTTCTGCCGTGGTCTCTGAATGTAACTTGGTTGAAAATATTAAGGAATGGTGGGTGGACACTGGAGCCACACGACACATTTGTGCAAACAAATGGATGTTCTCCACCTATAAGCCTTTGAAAAATGAGGAGACCCTATTTATGGGGAATTCTTCCACTTCTAAGGTGGTGGGACAAGGAAAGATTGCTCTAAAAATGACTTCTGGAAAGGAACTTACTCTCAGTAATGTTCTTCACGTGCCTGATATCCGAAAGAATCTGATTTATGGATCTCTCCTGACTAAAAATGGTTTCAAGCTTGTGTTTGTGTCTGATCGCTTTGTGTTGTCAAAGAATGACATGTATGTAGGAAAGGGCTACCTAAATGAGGGGCTCTTTAAAATCAATGTTCTTACTGTAACCCCAAAAATATCTGTTTCGATGAATGAAATTGCTAGTTCTTCTTACTTGATTAAGTCATCTAATATTTGGCATGCTAGATTAGGACACGTTAATTTTGATACATTGCGCAGATTAATTAACTTGGATTTTTTGCCAAAATTTAATATTGATAAAAATCATAAATGTGAAATTTGTGTGGAATCTAAATTAGCTAGATTACCTTTACATTCTGTTGAAAGGATAACTGAACCTTTAGATTTAATTCACACTGATATTTGTGATTTAAAATTTGTTCAAACTAGAGGTGGGGAAATGTAATTTATTACTTTTATTGACGATTGCACAAAATATTGCTATGTAAATTTATTACATAGTAAATATGAGGCTATTAATGCATTTAAAAAATATAAAAATGAAGTTGAGAATCAATTAAGCAAAATGATAAAGGCTATTAGGAGTGATAGAGGAGTTGAATATGAATATGAATATCCATTTGAGGAATTTTGTTCTGAAAATGGAATTATTCATCAAACAACTGCTCCTTATTCTCCTCAATCGAATGGTGTTGCTGAACGCAAAAATCGTACTTTGAAAGAGATGATGAACTCAATGTTATTAAGTTCAGGAGCTCCACAAAACTTGTGGGGGGAAGCCTTACTTTCTACTAATTACATTCTTAATAAAGTACCTCATAAGAAGACTCACAAGACACCTTATGAATTATGAAAAGGTCGAAGACCTTCCTATAATTATTTATGAGTGTGGGGGTGCTTAGCCAAAGTGATGGTTCCTAAACCTAAAACGGTAAGAATAGGAACAAAAACCGTGGATTGTGTATTCATCAGTTATGCTACTAATAGAAGTGCATATCGATTTGTAGTTTGTAAATCTGAGATTTTGGATATTCATGTAAATACGGTTATTGAATCGAGGGATGCTTCATTTTTTGAAAATGAATTCCCGTATAACATGACCCGAGAATCTGGTCCTTCTAAAAGGATAAATCAAGCTACTACAAGTGGTACTCATCAACCTATTGAACCAATAGAGGTTGAACTAAGACACAGTAAAAGAGAAAAAATCTTGACTTCTTTCGGTTCGGATTTTCTAACATATTTGCTAGAAAATGAACCTCAATCGTACAAAGAAGCCATATCCTTACCCGATGCTTCCAATTGGAAAGAAGCAATTAATAGTGAAATTGAATCCATATTACAAAATCATACATGGGAACTAGTGGATCTTCCACCAGGTTCAAAACCATTAGGTTATAAATGGATCTCCAAAAGGAGGTCGAAGGTCGATGGATCAATTGATAAATATAAAGCTAGACTTGCAGCTAAAGGATATAGGCAAAAGGAAGGGTTGGATTACTTCGACACATATTCACCGGTAACAAGAATAACGTCCATTAGAATGTTAATACCAATAGCTACTATTAATGGACTTGAAATACATCAAATGGGTGTAAAAATTGCATTCTTAAATAGTGAACTAGACGAGGAAATTTATATGGAGCAACCAGAAGGGTTCAAGGCTCCCGAACAAGAAGGAAAAGTATGTAAGCTTGTTAAATCACTTTACGAATTAAAACAAACACCTAAGCAATGGCATGAAAAATTTGATAATGCAATGTTATCAAATGGTTTCAAAATTAATGAATGCGATAAATGTGTTTATTTTAAATACATTCAAAATGGATATGTCATTGTACGCCTATATGTTGATGATATGCTTATCATGGGTAGTGACTTGGAAATTGTCAAAACTACAAAACAAATGTTGAGTAGTAGATTTGACATGAAAGATTTGGGGATCGCCGATGTTATATTAGGAATTAAAATTTCTAAAACATTGGATGGAATTATATTATCTCAATCTCATTACATAGAGAAAGTACTTGAAAAATTCAAGAAGTATGATATTAGTCCTACCAAGACACCTGTAGATGTAAATTTACATCTAGCAAGAAATAATGATGAAAGCATATCTCAACTAGAATATTCTCGTATTATCGAAAGTTTAATGTATATCATGAACTGTACACGATTGGATATAGCATACTTAATAAGTAAGCTAAGTCGATTTACGAGTAATCCGGGGAGAGATCACTAGAAAGCAATATTGCGAGTTTTGGGTTATTTGAAATATACTCAAAACTATGGACTGCACTACTCAAAATATCCAGTTGTTCTTGAAGGACACTGCGATGCAAATTGGATATCCGATACAAAAGACTCTAAATCTACGAGTGGGTATGTGTTTACCCTTGGAGGTGCAGCCGTATCTTAAAAATCCTAAAAACAATGGGCATTGCTAGATCGACAATGGAATCCGAATTCATTGCACTAGACAAAGTTGGAGAAGAAGATGAATGGTTTCGAAATTTCTTAGAGGATGTTCCAAATTGGTCTAAACCTGTGCCTACAATATATATATATTGCGATAGCCAATCGGTGATTGGAAGGGCACATAATCACATGTATAACGAAAAGTCACGACATATTCGTCGTCGACACAATACCGTTAGACAACTTCTATCAAATGGAATTATCTCAATTGGCTATGTAAAGTCAAAAGATAATATATCGGATCCACTAACGAAAGGTTTAAACTGAGAGAAAGTTGAAAGATCATCGAGAGGAATGGGTCTAAAGCCTATAAATAAATAAGAATCAATATAGTGGCAACCCAACCTAGCTGACTGGAGATCCCAAGATCTAGGTTCAATGGGCAAATCGAACTAAGTTGTATTCAGTAAGCACTGGAGGATATTTAATCATATCCATTCCAAAGATGAGACAGTGCACATCTGCCGCGAAATTAGGATAAGTTATGCTTTTATTGACATGTATATCTTAGTATGTCTAAGTGGGGTATTGCAGGATACTCTTTATGGAAGTCACCTATGTGAGTAAGAAGGAGGCCACTTCTATGAGAATAATGAAAGACATATTCTCTAAAATATTCACGTAACCAAGTGGTGTTCAGGGCCAAAATGAACACAAATGTGAGAACCAACTATATTGAAGAATTGTTGTGTGAATACTGTTGTCTAGGTTTACAGAAATGGTTGACGATTCAAGGACGTGAAGTCTACAGATTAACCAAGTAAATTCGATAGTATATCACTAAGGAAAGTTCAAGGCCACTAAGCTACTTCTCCCGATGCAATAAGTCTTCAGTTTTACTCAACCTGTGTCTGCATCTGCATTAGCATTTGTTCTGTTTTATTTATAGCGATATATCATTCATGTGGAGGATTGTTGGAAAATTGGACTTAAGTTGGAATTAAAAAGTTGTCCAGAATTTTCTAGATAGAATTTTGAGCAAATTTGAGCCCAAATTTAGGTGGGATCCACACTACGATAATTTTGGGACCATATACGAACGTGTTCTCCTCCGCAAGGAGATTAACATAGTATATTCATATGTCCAATTTCAATAAGTTATGAATGATAAATATGTCCCAAAAGTGACTCACAAAGCAATGAAAATTAATGAATTGAGTATATTTTAACTCTTGTCTCACATTAGAAGAGTAGTGAAAAGTTGATGAGTTAATAACATCCCAAGTATGGACTAAGGCTTGTATGCCTTTGGGTATCCCAACTCTTTGAAGGGGAAATGGCCTACACTATGCATGTGTTGGGCTTGGCCCAAAAGCCCACATGTGCGCATGCGCGCCGTCTGTCCGGCCGACTCGGCTCGAGCTTGGGCTTTTAATCTCTTAAAATATTTTGGCCCGTTTTAATTTAACTTTATGGGGTTTAATTGTTAATTAATTACGAAATTAATTAATAATTAATTAACTGTCTGTCAGTTATTTCCAAGGCTTGACAGTTAACGGAATTAACTGTTTTGACAGTTAAATTCAGTTTTGACTGTTCCCAACAGTCAAAACGTTTGCTATGAATTAAACCTTTCCCCTACAGTTTTTGACTACGAAAAAAATTGCCCTCCCATAATTCTAAAATTATGCAAAATCTTTTCCCAGAAAATAATTCCTCTATTACTAATTCTGCATTAATCTCCTGCATATTATTTCTTGGTATGGTTGAGTATAAAATACAAAATTTTGTTCGAAAAAATTAATCATAGTTGTGTTACTTGATTAATTTGGAAATCCGTTCTATCTTGGGAGATAATTATTCATTACCTTTAGCACGATGCGGAGGGTATAAATTTGTCTTAAGGAAACTGTTCTAAACAGGGCTCGGATGATTTCTTCTCTATTCTAATATTACTTCTACAAATTCAAGTTAGTGTTCATTTTCTGTAATTTCGATTTATTTATGTAATTGTATTAATTATTCATAATTATGTACATTTGTATTTAATAAATAGTAGACATAACAGCGCCCACCCCCAGCTACACCACAACCCCCGCCCTGCTGCCCCCCAGCGCTCGCCCACTGCTACACCTTAGCCCCCGCCCTGTTGGACCCACCCCCAACCCCAGCCCCCACCCTCTGCTGCCTGGCCCCTCCACGACCTTTCACCCTCCTCTCTCCCATGTCTCTTTACACACATATGCATACACATACATTTATAAAAGTTGGATCTAAATTAGATATGTAAAGGTTTGTGTTAGACTTGTAATGGTTGGATCTAGATTTGAATGTTTTTTTATATATTTTCCAAAAAACATTTAATTAATTTTCAGTCGTGTACTTGAAGATATTATAAAAATTATCTCTAAAATTTTCAATTTTTATGTATTAATAATTTTTGTTGGAAATATGTTTTTTTTGCGAGATTGGTTAAGGTTATTGTTTATTTGCTAGATTTTTGCCTAATTTGTTTAGGTAATTTTTTTTGCTAGCATTATATTATTTTTCTGCAAATTAGTGATAACAAAATTACGGAGAGTTGTTTGTTATTCCGAAAATATGTTTTTTAGGGGGAAAAGGTTTTTTGTAGGGAATTTTTTTCTTAAAAATATGATTTTTTTTTAAATATTTCCATATTTTTAAGTCTTTTTCAATTTTTTATATTTTTTAACAATCATTTTCCCTATTTTCAGTTTTTAAAAATTTTCTAATTTTTTTTCATATTTTTATATCATTTCAATATTTAGTAAAAGTTTTTTCGATTTTCCCCAAATTGTTTAAAAATATTTTAGTAGATATTGTGTGATTAGTCCGAGTTGTAACAACCCTCGCTTTTAGGAGGCTCATTTTATATTAAATTATCGCATTAAGTAATTATATAAAATGTTGGAACTGGAGTAGATATTAATTGAATGAGTTGAAAGTTAATATTTACTAGAATACTGCATATTTATTGTATGTGTAAGTAAATATCATCATGTTGCATGTTTTATAGTGTCATGTGTTTTAAATGACATTATGGCTTAAATGAAACCGAAACTCAAAATAATTTATAAAATTACTGGATGCCATTTTAGAGGGCGTGGTTAGTCCCGGAATGTGCGAGACAGTCAAAATAAGTGTTGTGGGTACTCGAAATTCAGATGATGGGCCTAGACGAGTAGCCCAATTCTGGCGACCCAAAGTCTAGACCCCCCGTCTCTTGTTTTGATTATGATCCATTCTCTTCCCACGTTCCCATTAAGGGAGGTTCAAGGGATAGATGGAAGACGTGGGGGAGTCCAACTCCCCCACTTACTAAAACGAACATGTATATTTTGAACCCTAGGTCCGGGACAAAGGACAAGTTGTATTCTCTATAACTGCTCTCCGGAGTACATAGGAATAACACCGACTGCACCACAGTGGACGTAGGCACATATTTGCTGAACCACGTACATCCTTTGTTGTGTGATTGTCATTTTACATTCCTTGCTCTTACTTGGTGATTACCTCTCTCGTATCTATTTGTGTTGCATAATAATTATCATCACAATTGGCGCCGTTTGTGGGAAACTTTCATCTTTCCCTAAGAAGAGCCCACACCAAGAAAGGAGTTTAAAATGTCTGGTCATAGTAGTAATGCTCCCCAAGCAGGGGATATTCAAGAACCACCTGCTTCTCGCAGGATTAGATTTGAAGTTCGACGTTCAGATCAGAGGGCTCGCTTAGAAAGGCCGGCCTCAGAAGAAAGCCAAGGACCAACGAGATCCACACAGATATCCAGACTGATTGATGCATACGAGGTAAGGCTCCACGAGCAAAGGGAGTCTTCTCGCAAATATAAGGCTGAGAATGCTCGTCTGAAAAGAATACTGGATAGAGAGCTTCATCATGATAACAGGAGATGTCCATACCGTACTCCTAGCCCTCAGGCCAACAAATCTCGTAGCCGAGGAAGGAGCCCTAGGCGAGGATCTCAAAAGGTGGAAGGAGACGAGTCAGACGATGACCTCCATGAGCAGCTGCGAAAAGCCCGCCAGTACCAGAGCCTTACTCGCAACAATGAGAACATACGAAATCTGGTCCGCAGGGAGATGGACCAACATCCTGCCCACCACGGTACCAGATCGACCAGAGAACTCGCTAGGCGAGCTCTCAAAACCCAAATGAAGTCACCCTTCACGAGGGAAATTGAAGAAGAAGAGGAAGAAGCCCCCAAGAAATTTTCCATTCCAAGGTTCAAGATTTATGACGGTAAGACTGATCCCATTGATCACGTCAGGCAATACCGACAGGACATAACCCTTTGGAACCACCGGGACGCGCTAATGTGCCAAATTTTTCCCTCGAGCCTGCATGACGTAGCACAAAAGTGGTTCGAAAGTCTCCCCTACCGGTCCGTCAGGAGTTTTAAATCCTTGGCCGAGCTTTTTATAGCCCGATTCATCACTAATAGCTCCCATCCCAAAAGGATGGATGCTTTGCTGATAATGAAGAAAACGCCTCAAGAGACCCTCCGAGACTACGCGAAGAGGTACTCAGAGTTATTCAATGAGATTGAGGATTGCTCGGAGGAAGTGGCAGTGGCCTCTTTCAAAATTGGGCTACCCAGTTCTTCACTTTTATACCAGTCCCTGACAAAGAAGGAGGATATGACTATTGACGACCTAATGGCTCGCATCGAGAAGTACGCTAAGGTGGAAGATGTAACCCGCCTCAGTACAGGAGAAAACGGTCGAGCTAAACTCACTACCAAGGGCAGTGATAAAGATGAGAACCAGAAAAAAGGAGGAAAGAACGGGGGAAAAAATGGCTCCAAGAACGGAGGGAACAATGATGCATCGAAAGCATTTTAGGCGATCAACATCGTCTTCAAAGAGCCAATTTACAAAATTCTCGCGAAGATCAAAGATGAGCCATTCATCAAGTGGCCCAGGAAAATGGGAGGAGATCCCTCGAAGAGGAACAATGCGCTAAGATGCGATTTTCACAAAGAGGGAGGACATAAGATCGAGCATTGCAAAGCTCTTAAGTCTCACCTCGAGGAGCTGGCCCAGTCCGGGCATTTGAACGAGTTTGTGGAGAAAAAGGCGGAGAAAGTGGCTGCCAATAGAGAGGTGAGACTTGAGTTCGCGGTAATTCACGGGGCATCTGATGCCAAACAGATCCAAGGAATTCATCTCGAATGGAGATGAAGAAACTTACATCGGTAATGCAGGCCTTTCAGATCGATCTAGCAAAGTCGCAGTCAGGAAAGCATCGACGAGCAGATGACGTCAACTATAACAAGCATTTTATTTTCATAGATGAAGATCTGATGGGAGTGAAAACCCCACATCACGATGTTCTGATCATTACCCTCGGGATAGCTAACTTTGACGTCGACAAGTTGCTCATCGACCAAGAAGCTCGTCCGAAGTAATGTATCTCGACCTATTCAGAAAATTAAAGTTAAGGGTCGTCGACCTAAAGGAAGATATTGTCCCTTTAGTTGGCTTCGCTGGAAAAATAACTATGCCTCTGGGAAAGATTGTACTGTCGGTGTGCGTTGGAAACGTCTCCAAGATAATCGAGTTTTTGGTAGTTGACATCGACTCGCCATACCAGGCCATCCTCGGCAGGCGATGGCTTCATGCAATGAAGGCAGTCATTCAACATACCATCATAAACTCAAGTATGTAACCGAGTGAGGAGTAATGGGGATCCACGATGACCAAGCAATGGCAAGAAGGTTCTTCATAGCAGCCATCCGACCAAAGCCGGAAAGAAAGGACGATCAGCCCAGTGAGAAAGTGGAAGAAGGACTAACACCTTCTAAATAGAAATTAAAGTACGGAAGATCTGGAGTATAGGAGACCAAACTCCTCCCCTCCGATCGGGTCATCGAGAACCTGGTAGAAGTTACGGCTGGAGATGGCGACAGTAATAGAGTCTTCTTGATTGGAGCATCTCTCACCGACCAGGAACAGAAGGAATTGACAACTTTGCTGAGATGCAACGTAGATGTTTTCGCGTGGGAACCATATGAGCTGCCTGGAATCGATCCTAGTATGGTCTGTCATCAGCTTCATTTTGATCCCACCTTCAAACCAATCACGCAGAAGGCACGGCGAACTGCACCCAAGATGGCTAAAGCGGTAGAAAAAGAAGTTAAAAAACTGCTGGATGCAGGATCCATACGGCAATTACAATTCCCCAAGTGGTTATCTAACCTATTAGTAGTTCCAAAGAGCAACGGGAAGTAGAGAGTTTGCATCGATTTCACTGACCTCAACAAAGCGTGCCCTAAAGATAGTTTTCCCCTCTAAAAAATAGACCAACTAGTAGATGCTACTGCAGCTCACGAGCGAATGAGTTTTTTGGACGCATACTCAGGGTATCACCAGATCCCCTTATATGCCCTAAACCAGGACAAAACGGTGTTCATCACGACAGTTGGGCTATACTGCTATAAGGTCATGCCATTTGGGATCAAGAATGTAGGGGAAACCTATCAGCGGTTGGTCACCAAGATGTTCAAGGACCATATGGGAAACACCATGGAGGTCTACATCGATGACATGCTCGTTAAAAGTAAGAAGAAAGAAAATCACCTCTTAGACCTGTCAAACAACTTCGAAATCCTCAGGAAGTACCGAATGAAACTTAATGCAAGAAAGTGTTTTTTGGTGTCTAGTCAGGAAAATTTCTTGGGTACTTGGTCAGTAAGAGAGGCATAGAGGCTAACCCAGACCAGATCGATGCAATTAACAGGGTACAACCACCTCGAACAATTCGGGACGTACAGAAGCTCACTGGTATGCTCGCTGCCTTAAATCGCTTCATCTCTAAATCCTTCGAGAAATGCAAACCTTTCTTCCAACTTCTGAAGGGGAACAAAAGGGTAGAATGGAACCTAGATTGCTCGCTAGCATTGGTCGAGCTCAAAGCTTACTTAAGCTCTCCACCAATGCTCTTCATACCACGACAAACAGATTCTTTGTACTTGTACCTCTCCGTTTCCAAACACACTGTCAGCTCTGCGTTAATATGCGAGGTTATAGGAATCCAGCACCCTGTTTATTACGCAAGAAAGACCCTACTTGACACCAAGAAGAGGTACCTACCACTGGAGAAGCTCGCCTTCGCACTAGTAGTGGCCTCGAGGAAGCTGAAGTACTATTTCGAAGCCCACACTATCATCGTCCTTACATCGTACCCCCTTAAGGCAGTCCTGAGGAAAGTGAAATTGTCGGGCAGGCTGTCTAAATGGTGAGTTAAGCTCGGGCGATTTGACATCCAATTTTAACCAAGGACCGCAATCAAGGGGCAGATCCTTGCTAATTTTATAGCCGAATTCATGGGCGAGGAACTTTCCAACCAACCTCAACCAACAACGCAAAAGGAGAACAAAGAAACAGAGGAAACCTGGAAACTATTTGTTGATGGAGCCTCCAACTCAAAGGGGGCAGGGGTAGGCATTGTCCTCGTTACTCCAGAAAAAAACAATCATTGAATAAGGAATCAGGCTTGGATTTGTAGCCTCCAACAACGAAGCAGAGTACGAAGCTTTAATAGCCGGCCTCCAGAAGGCGCACACTCTGGGAGCAAAACATTTACAAGTGTTCGGCAATTCCCAATTAGTTTCCAATCAGATAAGTGGAGACTACAATGCAAAAGATTAAAGAATGGAAGCTTACCTCGCCTTAGTGAAAAAACTAATGGCGAGCTTCGAAGAGATCAAGGTAGTTTCACAAGCAACCTCGAGAAGTATGGATGGAAGGCTATAATGAGGCTTTTGCCCATGTTGATGATCATCTTTACCAAAGTCTTGATGAAGGTTAAGATGGGTATGTACCCATTGTTTAACATTATTGAAGCATGATGGCGACTACAAACTGTGGTATTGGAATGAAAATGGCCTGTTAGATTATAACAATCCTCCATCTAAGATGGATAAATCATGGATCCCTCCTAACGCCATTTCTGAATGTTTAATCATTAAGTACTTGGGGGATTATGATCTTCATGATGTTCATGAAATAGTCTGTCCTTCACATATGATTAATTCCCCAAGAACCAGTAATAGAGGAATGTTTGAATATTTTAACTTTATTAATTCTCCCTATACATTAGATGATCCTCCTACTGGGATGGAGAAAGTGCAGCCGACTTCCAAAGTTGAAGGGAAGCGTCTAACTGAATGATTTTTTTGTATTTTGTTATTCATTTGAATGTAATACACTTTATATTAATGAAATGTGTTTATTTTTGTTAACTTATGATTATTTTAATCAATGAGTTAACTTGTGATTTTACTGCCATTGGTTCTAATAATACACTTAGATATATTAAACCAAATTTAGTATTAGTTTCCAGTGGTAATGCCATTGATTCTACTAATACAATTAGATATATTATTACAAATTTAGCATTAGTTATTAGTGGTGACCAAGTGTATGAGGAATGTATGTTTATATTCCAATATCTAAGAATTTTTACATGTCTTCCTGCATTTAACTTAGTCGAAAAAAACTTTTTTATAACTTTTTTTAGTTTTATACGAAGTTTTACACTTCTTGTTCTTGACTTGTTTATACAAAATCATACATGAGGTAATCAACCTCTTGTTCACAATTTTTTTACGAAGTCATACATGAAGTAAATTATTGTTGCCGACCAAGTGCTGAGGATTGTAATCCTGTTTTGATTTGGTCGAATTTAAAGATCAAAAGTTATCTTTCGTCTGGGGGATGTATATCACCATACTTTGAAAAAAATCAAAAACTTGTAGAAACTGAAATCAATATTTTATTGATATACAAATAAAAGCAAATGAAAGACAATAATGTAAATCCTTTGAATTACTGATAATACTTTCTGAGATGCTCGACATTCCAAGGATTTTTGAATTCTTCACCATCCAAAGTCTCTATCCGATATGTCCCTAGTTAGATGACAGCTGTTATGCAATATGGGCCATGCCAGTTGGCCTCAAGTTTTTTATGCTTCTGGATAACTTTCTTAAGAACATAATCGCCCTCCTCGAGGTTAGTCATCTTGACTCTTTTATTATAAAAGCGAGATGTTCTGTATTGGTAGGCAACATTTCTCAGAGTTGTATCTTCTCGTACCTCCTCTAACATGTCGAGATATAATTGCCTCATCAAATCACTAACCAGGGAATCAAAATCCAGTACCATGTGGGTTGGTAGGCCGAGCTCGACTGGTACTATGGATTCACCCCCAAACGCAAGCATGTATGGTGTCTCTCCAGTTGTTGTTCTCGACATTATTTTGTAGGCCCAAAGAACATATTATAGCTCGTTAATCCAGTTTCCCTTAGTAGCATCAAGTATCTTCTTCAGTCCGTTCAGCAAAGTTCTACTTATCACTTCTGTTTGACCAGTACTTTGAGGATGGCCTAGTGCAAAATGAAGTTTTTGGATTTTAGACTAGGCACAGTATGCTTCAAACTCCTCGTTGTCAAACTAGGTGCCATGATCTATAATGAAAGCATATAGCAAACGATATCAATAAATTATATTCTTCCAGATGAACTGATACCCTTTCTCATAAGCCATATCAACCAATTGATCTGCGTCCACCCAGTTGGTGAAGTAATCCATAATAACAACTAAGTATTTAAACCTGCCTTTGATGGTCAGCAGTGGGCTGACCAAGTCAATTCCCCATATAGTGAATGACCAAGGTGAAGTTATTGGTGTTTCAATAGCATTAGGTGTTCTGTGAACAATAAAAAATCTCTGGCACTTATCACACTTTACTGCAAAGGATGTATAATCTACCCTCATGGTCGAAAAATAGTATCCCTAAGTCTTGATGCATTGGAGTAATGATCTTCTAGCTGAATGAGATCCATAAGAACCTTCAGGCACTTATTTTATCAAATACTCCACCCCCATTGGATGAACACAATGTTGCAAGGAGATTGTCAATCCCTTTTTGTATAAAACTTATTTTTCTAACACATATCTCGCTGCTTTATATAAGAGATTATTGGCCTCTTTAGAATCTAGTGGTAGGTTTCCATCTTTAATATAAGCTTTAGATGGGATCCATCTAAGAAGGCCCTAGATCTACATCAATGAAACTAACTAGCAAATCTTCATCAATACTTTGATTAGCCAAGAGCTTTATTGGGATTATTCTACGAAGCTCAATTCTTGTAGTTAATGCTAGCCGAGAAAGTGTATCGGCTCAGGCATTCTCTATTCTTGGGATCCTAGTCATTTGGACAGATGGAAATTTGGCGATGTCTTCCATTACCTTAGCAGGATACCTGGTCATTAATTCTCCTTTAACTCCATATAAAATCAACACTTGGTTAATGACCAGTTGTGAATCACTATGCACCACTACTTTCTCGGCGCCCAATGAATGAGCTAAATTCAACCCAACTATTAAGGCTACGTATTCTGCCTCGTTATTTGATGCTTTGAACTGAAACCTGAGAGCATACTCAATATCAATATCATCAGGAATATTAAGTATTATACCTGCTCCACTGCTAGTAGCACATGAAGATCCATTCATGTACTAATTCTACAGCGGAAAATTATAGTTAAAACTTTCTTCTATCAATGATCCATGATGGAATATCTTCTTACTCTCCTTCACATATTTCTGGGCCATTTCCTGAATTCTGGATGTCTCACGTTGATCGACAACCATATCATCTTGCTTTTGTGCTGAACTCTTTTCTTTTGAAATATGCTCGACAAGAAATTTTTGTTGGTCGGGAATCTCTGGGTAAGTAAATTCAGCAATAAAATCTTCCAAAGCTTGGCCTTTTAATGAAGACAATGGTTTATAAACAACGTCATACTCTCCTAATTCTACAGCCCAATACATCAATCTTCCTGACTTCTCATGCATGTAGAGTTCTTACCGAAAAGGAAAATCAGTATACATAACTATGGTCTGCATTTGGAAATAGAGTTTCATATATCTAGAAGCCTCAATAAGTGCTAAAGATAATTTTTCCAAGTGTGGATACCTGATTTTAGCTCCTTTGAACGCTTTACTGGTATAGTAGACTGGTTTTTGGATTCTATTGTGCTGTCTGACCAAGGCCGAACTTACTGCTGACTCAGAAATAACTCAATATAAGTACGATTTCTCTCTCAAGACTAGTCGAGAGAGCAATGGTGGTGATCTCAGGTATTTCTTTAACTCTTGGAACGCTTCTTCACATTCTACATTCCAATTAAAAGTTTTTCTCAAAACCTTGAAAAATGGTAAACACATGTTTGTTGCTCGGGAAAAAAATCTATTTAAGGCTGTCACTCTTCCAGTGAGCCTCTGTAAATCTTTCTTGCAGGTTGGCGACTGCATTTCAATTAAAGATTTTATCTTTGTATGATTATCCTCAATTACCTTTGATTAGCTATGAGGCCGAGGAACATCACTTCTTGTATTCCAAACACATACTTGGCCAGATTCAACTTCATCTGATGTTTTTCCAACTGATCAAAAGTCTAATTGAAGTCGACGATATGATCTGAAGCTTTTTTACTCTTTGTCAACATATCATCCACGTAAACCTCCTTGTTCTTGCCTATCTGTTCTTCTAAGACCTTGTTCACTAACCTTTGATACGTTGTACCTGCATTTTTTAGACGAAAGGGCATTACATTGAAATAATAAGTTCCTTAAGGGGTGATGAAGGTTGTACTTTCCCTCTCTTTAGGTTTCTTTTTTATCTGGTTATAACCAAAATAGGCATTTATAAAGCTTAAAAGCTCATGTACTGACGTAGCATCCACAAACTGATAAATTATGGGCAAGGGAAAATGGTCTTTTGGGCATGCCTTATTTAAATCGATGAAATACATGCACATTCTCCATTTATCATTCTTTTCTTAACCATTAAAATGTTGGCCAACTAGGCTGGATACTTTACATCTTCAATGAACCGATCTTTTTATAACTTCTCTACTTCTTCTTGAATAACTTGATTTTTATTTGGATTAAAACCCCTACGTCTCTTCTTAATCGGATTGGCATCCTTACTGATGTTGAGTTCATGATAAAGTAAATTAGGATCAATCCCAGCTATATCTTCATGGCTCCAAGAAAATACATTTCTCCGTTGGCTCAGGAACATAATTAATTCTTGTTTAAGGATGGGATTCAGTGTTGAGCTAATCTGCATAGTTCTTTCTGGAATATCATCATCAAGAATAATGCTTTCACTTTCTTCCCCAATATGTTCCTTGACCAACTCTGTTTTATTTTGGGGATCTAAAGTTTCAACTTCAGATTCACTATTAGGATCAGTTGTATCCACCTGGTAAGTGGTAGTCTTCTTCTTTAATTCAATCAGGTCCTCTTGCTCGGCTGAGGAGTAGTAACATTCTCTGGCCCTTTTTGGTCACCTTTCACAACACCTACCCCAAAATGAGTTGGAAACTTCAAGCATTGATTGACTGTTAATGGTACGACTTTAAACTTCTTCAATCTTACCTTGTCGAGGATCACATTATAGTCAAATTGAACGTTCATATCCATAAAAAAAGCATATTTTCTCTGTGTGACTTACTAGCCAGGTGTCGATCAACACTTCTAGCTTGATTTTTTCCAAAGGGTAAACATTTTTACCAAAAAAGCCTATTAATGGCCTGGGATAGGGTTCTAGTTCGTTGAGCTTCAAGTCCAAACTTTTAAAGAAAGGATAACATATAATATCGGCTAAACTCCCATTTTTAAGCAAAACTCTGACGATGATAATATCCTAGATTTAGAATTTGACAACCAATGGGTCATCATGGGGATAAAGTACCCCACGGAGATCATTTTTTAAAAAACCAATCACCAGTTTGTCTTTATTGACCTTCCTCGGTCGATTATCTTCATTCAGATTAATTCTCTGGATATTGGAGCAAGCTTGGGCTTCATTCAAGTAAGCTTTTCTTTCGATAGTGTGATGACCTCCTCCTGCATCGCCACTTGTAATCATGTGATAATCAAATGAACCAAAACTGATAATAGTTATCTCACGTTATGTTTGTTTGGGCTTCTTCATTAGATATCGATCATCTTCATGATTTATCTTCCTGTCATGTTTAGACTTGCATGGAGAATTTGACCTTCTTCTAGTTTCTCTGTTATCACGCCGATCAAAAGATTTATTAAGTTTTCCTCGGCGGATGAGGGATTCTATCTCATTTTGCAAAGGGATGCAGATTTCCATTGTTTAACCACGATCCTTATCAAATTCACAATATTTGAATATATCCCTCTTGTTAGGAGGTGCCCTCAACTTCTCAGGCCATCGCAAATCCTTATGGTGCTTGATTTCTTCGAGGATATGGTGAATGCTAACACTCAATGGAGTGTAGGTTCCATACTTTTTAAGCTTGTCTTATTTCTTCAGCTTCTGCTCCTTCTTCTCTTTTTGTTCCTTCTTTTTAGGCTTCGTATTAGGCTTCGTAGAAGGACTCTATTTTGTGGCCATCGGTTCTTCGGCATTTATAATTTTTCCTATTTTCTCCATGAGTTCAACCATAGTTTTAGGAAGGTCTTTTGCCAAAGTATAATATAATTTCTCGATAATCAAGCCACTCATAAGAGCAGTGATGACTATTTTTTCCTCATAATCAATCACTTCTAATTTCATCATTGTCAAAATGTGTAATGTATTCCCTGGTACTTTCCCCCATTGTTGTCTTACACTAAAAAGGTGGGATACTCTTTTCATTGGCTTAGCTCCAAAATAGAAGTTGCTAATGAATAGCGCGGTAAGTTTATTGAAGTATGTGATTTTTCCTCGGGGCAGGTTATTATACCATATTTGGGTTGAACCCGTAATGGTACTTGAAAATGCTCTGCACCTTATTTCATCAGGAACTGAATAAATATCATCTGCAACTAGATATTTCTCAATATAGAGAACATGATAAGTTTTACTGTCATATTTAGGGGTAACCACATAAGCTTTAAATTTAGATGGAGTAGGAAACTCCACAATTGCCTGAATAAAAGGAGACCCTTTAATGAAGCTCCATTGTAAGGGATTTTTTGCCTTTGCTATCTCCCCTAGTCGATCTTTCAACCATTGAAATGATCCTTTCCATGAAGGATTACCTGCATCCGATCTATGCGAGGAAGTTCATCCATTTATACCATGTCTCAATGCTAAACTCTCCTCCTGATAGGTCTGCTCGATGCGTACAGATCATCGGACGCTTGATCTTAATTTGATTGAGGCTTTTCGCTGGTTGGTCATATATCTAATGTTCTTGGATAATGATCTGGGTGGGTTTCTATTTGCTCGGGCTCCCAGGCGGTCAATGGGCGAAGCTCTACCTGGCCTTTCCAATAAATATGGCCTTTTAGGAGAAAGACAGCGGATATCATAGGGTTCTATGGACCTGAGTAATGAACTTGCTCCTTGACGATAAGACCTATCTTGTGAAGTTCTGGAATAACTATGCCTATTGGATCTTAGAGGTGGAGGCGGCATTTCTCTCTGTGGTGATAGAAATACCTATTATTTGGATAAGGCTCGAGATCTAGTTTGAATATAATAGTCTAGTTGCCTCAGCATTTCCTGTATGGCCTCTTATCCGCTGGCAATACTAGAAAGGATTTTAGTTAGGTTTGTCACCATAGGCTGGGCAGATGGAACAGGCAGGTTACTCTCATTTCTAGCACTGGACTCAGGGTCATTCATCTTGTCTTGAACAAAGGTATATGCGAGTGAGAACACTACTTAAAAACACATTCCCACACACGATGCCAATATGTTGATGTAAAAAACTAGACTTGAACTAATTTGATAATCACAGGTAAAATATGTAATGATAAATAAAGAGAGAAAGAGAGAGAGAGTTTAAAGTGGTTCAGCTATGAAAGAAAGCCAACATCCACTGTTGTTTTATTAATTTTAGAGGAGCTAGGTACTCTTGCAGATAAGAATATGCCAGAATCCTTTCGACCGTGCCCTTGATGGAAGGGATACCACGTATTTATAATGACCCGAAAGTCAAGGGGCGGAATTTCAAAGGATGGAATGCTTTTATACAATTAATCATTTACATACTTATATAATGAATGTGATGATTGGTTGTATAAACCACGTGTAGTATGACCCTTTGTATGATGACGCTTCATTGGACTTGTTGGTCGACATTTCTTGTGTTAGTCGGCATTCTTCATGTTGGTCGTAGATTTATTATCTGCTGACTAGGGGTTTATCCATATAGGAAGACACATGTTCACCTCTGATTGGTCCACATAGGTGACTAATTTTTGGCATTAACACTGCCAAATTCCCAAAGTGCTTAACATAGTAGGCATTAGCCCTGAATTTAGGATAAGATTGGCTTCATATTTATTCGAAGGAGAAGCAGACTTACGGTGGCAGTCTATTATACGATCCCATAATGTGAATGAGTTAACTTGGGAGTAGATTGAAAAAATCTTGAGCAACTACTTTTCAGAGTCCGCTGGCAAACAGATGAACTCGAATTTCTTATGCCTACAACAACAACAGATGACTGTGGCTCAATATATGGTTGAGTTCATAGAATTATCACGTTATGCTCAAGAGTAGGTCAATACAGAAATCAAGAAATGCATGCATTCTGAATGAGGGATACACCAGAATATCAAATCTTCTATTATCCCCTTGCAGATCCGTGAGTTTAACCGAATAGTCAAAGTAGCTTTCCTTATAAAAAAAGCCCAGCCTCTAGTAACATAGCCCAAATTTCTATTCCTCCCCGAAATCCTTATGTCATTAGAAACCAAAAAAATTAGCGAGATCATCCCAACATTAAGCCCAAGGATGGTCATAATTTCAGTCAAATCCATCGTAACAATTGCTGACCTTTTGTGCATTATCACGAATGCAACCAAGTAGGACATCTTAGGCCCTAATTCCCCCTTTTACAAATATCTCCTCCCTCTACCTCACCCAATTTTACTAAGCCTTCCTTATAAATCCCATCCATAATTTTAACAATCTAGTTCAATAAAAATTTTGCGATAAGAAGAAAGAACCACTTAATAGGACCCGAGGTTAAAATTTATCCCTTCTCCCAACCAAAAATTAAAATTACCACGGTGTGGTAGAAGGTAATCTTCCTTTCTATAATATTTCAGAACATATATTATTTGATTCCGATCTACACACTTTTTCATTAGTCATTCATGTATGAGTCTCTTGCAATTATCTTCTAGTCCGTTAGCTAATCCTTTTACCAAACTAATGCCAACGGGAAAAATGGCTATTTCAGATAGGTTTGTAAGCATCACAATTTACGCTTTGGAACTAGGACCTTAACCATAGATTTAATAGGCATTGACCTAATCGAGTTCGATTTAATCATAGGGATGAACGTATTATCCCCAAACTTTGCTCATATTGATTGTTATGCAGAGATGGTAAAGTTCAAACCACCCATTAACTATCATTCTATTTTCAAGGAAAAAATCCCCAGCAACCCCTACTTTTTCAAGTAGGTAAAACGGAAACTTCCTCTCTTTCCACCATCTTAGATAGATAAAAGGATGTGTTTCCTGAAGAATTACCCGGAAGAACCCCCCCTCAAGATATTTAATTCTTTATGAATTTGTTACCAAATAACTCTCCTATTTCAATACCCCCTTACCGCATGGCTCTTTTAGAGTTGTGAAAACTTCGAACATAACTAGACGATTTATTAACAAAAAGTATTTATACGCCCCAATACATCACCTTGGGGAGCTTCGGTTTTTCTCTTGATTATGCATTGATTATCGAGCGTTAAACCAGGTAACGATAAAAAAAATACCCTTTGCCGAGAATATCACTACACCAAACTAGGTGATGGGTCACGAATTTTGTCCATGACCACAGGTTGTGGGTCGTGGATTTGGTCCGTGAACAAATTGGGCATGACCATATTCAGTGGTCACGACCCATATCCTTGACCACAACATTGGTCACGGACCTCAAGGGTCATGGAATATAGTCGCAAAAACTAGCCATGACCCTATCTCACACCTGGTCATGGCCTTGGGTCGTGACCCACCCTTCAGTTTACGCGAAGGTTCACGAAGAGGGTCACGATTCAAAGCCATGACCAACCCCTAAAATGGTCACATATATTGTCACGGTCTTGGACCGTGACCCTACCTTTCATCTTATCAGACTGGTCACGTCCCTAGACCATGACCCATGCACCTGATGAACTAGAAATGGTCACGGTCATAAGTCGTGACCCTATTTATAAGTGATAAAAAAATAGGGCTAGTTATGGACTATGTCTGTGACCATTATTAAATATATTAAAAAAATTGGACAAAATATTATCTATTTTTTGGAGATTCTAAAACCTACATAATGTAAATCACGCATGGCCATAATGCTAAATAATAAATTATAAAAGCTCACGTGGTCACAGGACCCCCAGTTTGAGAGCATAGCGATATTCTGAAATTTGGGTCGTGCTCTCAAACTGTGGGTTCTATGGCTACGCGATCGGTTCCTACTAGATACGTTAGTCTCGTGGGAGGTGTTGGCACCCTCACAGGGCCGTTTGGTGGGTAGTTTGTGGTTCCTCCCTCTAACCAGGGGCGGATGGAGATAGAGCCCAAGGGGGGCGGCAACCCCGGTTCAATTTTTAAAAAATAGGGTTTTTTGATAAAACTTCAAGGTATACCTCTAATTATGTAAAAAACTTCAAGATATATTTTTTGTATGTGGAGAAATTTTATGTATGTTTAGTTTAATTTGAATTTTTTCTATTTGTATGTGTAGTGTCAAATTTCTATAATTTTTAATTTTTCTTAGTCTGAATTTTTTTTATGCCCTTATAGCAATCAACCTAATTTTTTGTAATCTGTAATTTTTTTATATGCCCTTAATCTGTAATTTTTTGTATTTTTATATTCCCTTAATGTGTAATCTGTAATTTTTTTTAAAATATGTGGTTTAATATGTAATCTGAAATATATTATTTTAATTAAATAGAAAGTCATGGCCATGGAGAAATTTTTTAAACGTAAAAGAGAAGACAACACACAAACCGTATCCAAAGCTGAGGTTCAATCATCTCCCAATGCGGAGTTCAATAATCTTCTCCATCAAGAAGTTCAACCCCAAATTGTGGCACAAATCGTACAATCCCAACACTCATCTAATATTGGGGTCAATTACGTTGAACTATAATTTGTATAAAACTCGAAATAAAGCTATAATTTGTAGTTGTTTGGGCATTATAAAGCTATAATTTTCATTAAACTTGAAATTTCCCCAAAAAAACTTGCCTTGGGGGCTCCCACCCCCAAACCCCTAGCACCACTCGAAACTTTCACCCCGATTGAACAAAAAACTTGGATCCGCCACTGCCTCTAATGGCATGTTTTCAAGCCTAAGTATAGATATTCTAAAATTAGGGTCGTGCTCTCAGCTCATGCGTCCCGTGCCCACACGATCGGTTCCTACAAGATACGTTGGTCCCGTGGGAGGTCTTGGCGCCTCTCACGGGGCCGTTTGGGGGATGGTTCGTGGTTCCTCCCTCTAACGACATGTTTTCAAGTTTAAACACATATATTCTGAAATTTGGGTCAGGCTCTCAAACTGTTGGTCCCGTGGGAGGTGTTGACTCCACTCACGGGGCCTTTTGGGTGGTAGTTTGTGGTTCCTCCCTCTAACGGCATATTTGAAGTCTAAGTGTAGATATTCTAAAATTTTGACCGTGCTCTAAAATCTTGGGTCCCGTGGCCACGCTATCGGTTCCTATGAGAAACATTGGTCCCGTGGGAGGTTTTGGCACCGCTAAGGGGGATATTTGGGAGGTGGTTTAAGGTTCCACCCTCTAACCACATGTTTTCAAGCCTAAATGTAGATATTATGATATTTAGGACATGCTCTCAAACTGTGGGTCCCATGGCCACCCGGTCGATTCCTACGAGATACGTTGGTCCCGTGGGAGGTGTTGCCACCACTCACGGGGCCGTTTGGGGGGTGGTTCATGGTTTCTTCCTCTAACGGCATTTTTTCAAGCCTAAGTGTAGATTTTTTGAAATTTGGGGCGTGCTCTCAAATCGTGGGCCCGTGGCCACGTGGTCAGTTCCTACGAGATACGTTGGTCCCGTGGGAGGTGTTGGCGCTGCTCATGGGGTCGTTTGGGGCAGGTGGTTGTGACATGTTTTCAAGACTAAGTGTAGATATTTTAAAATTTGTGTTGTGCTCCCAAATCGTGGGTCCCGTGTACATGCTATCGGTTCTTACAAGATACGATGATCCCGTGGGAGGTGTTAGCGCCACTCACGGGGACATTTGGCGTGTGGTTCATGGTTTCGCCATCTAATGGTATGTTTTCAAGCCTAGGTGTATATATTCTGAAATTTGGGTAGTGCTCCCAATCCGTGGGTCCCATGGCCAAGCGGTGGGTTCTTATGAGATACTTTGTTTCCGTTGGAGGTGTTGGCACCGCTTACGGGGCCGTTGGGGGGGGGGGGGTCTTGGTTCTGCCATCTAACGACATGTTTTCAAGCCTAACTTTAGAATATCTAAAATTTGGTTCGTGCTCTAAAATCGCGGGTCCCGTGGCCACACAGTCAGTTCCTACAAGATACGTTGGTCTCGTGGGAGGTGTTGTCTTCGTTCACGATGACGTTTGGCCAGTTGTTCATGGTTCCTCCCTCTAACGGTATGTTTTCAAGCCTTAGTGTAGATATTCTGAAATTTTTCTGTGCACTTAAATTATGGGTCCCGTGACCACGCAATCGTTTCCTACGAGATACGTTGGTTCCGTGGGAGGTATTGGCACAGCTCATAGGGCCGTTTTGGGGGTGGTTCGTGGTTCCGCCCTCTAACGATATCTTTTCAAGCGTAATTGTTGATATTCTAAAATTTGGTCCATGCTCTCAAATCGTGGGTCTTGTGGCCACACGGTCGGTTATTACGAGATACGTTTGTCCCACAGGTGGTGTTGGCACTGCTCACGGGGATATTTGTGGGGTGGTTCGTGGTTCCGCCCTCAACAACATTTTTTCAAGCCTAAGTGTAGATATTATGAAATTTGGGCTGTGCTCTCAAACCGTGGGTCCTTTGGCCATGCGGTCATTTCCACGAGATACGTTGGTCCCGTGGGAGGTGTTGGTGCGATTGACGGGGCCGTTTGGGGGTGGTTTATGGTTCCACCCTCAAATGGCATGTTTTCAAGCCTAAGTGTAGATATTATGAAATTTGGGTCGTGCTCTCAAACAGTGGGTCCCGTGGCCACGTGGTCAGTTCCTATGAGATACGTTGGTCTCATGGGAGGTGTTGGTGCCACTCACGGGGCTGTTTGGGGAGTGGTTCGTGGTTCCATCATCTAACGGCATGTTTTCAAGCCTAAGTGTAGATATTCTAAAATTTGGGCTGTGCTATCAAATCGTGGGTCCCGTGATTATACGATCAGTTCCTACGAGATACGTTGGTCCCGTGGGAGGTGTTGGCACCACTCACGAGGCCCTTTGGGTGGTGGTTCGTGATTCTGATCTCTAACGACATGTTTTTAAGCCTAAGTGTAGATATTCTGAAATTTGGGTCATGCTCTCAAACCGTGGGTCCCGTGGTGACGCAGTAGGTTCCTAAGAGATTAATTTGTCCCGTGGGAGGTGTTAGGGATGCTCACTGGGCCGTTTAGAGGGTGGTTAATGGTTTTGGCATATAACGTCATGTTTTCAATCCTAAGTGTAGATATTCTGAAATTTGGGACGTGCTCTTAAACTGTGGGTCCCGTGCCATGCGGTCGTTTCCTATGAGATAAGTCGGTCCCATGGGAGGTGTTGGCACGGCTAACAGGGACGTTTGGGGGTGGTTCGTGGTTCCTCCCTCTAACGGCATATTTTTAGGCCTAAGTTTAGATATTCTAAAATTCGGGTTGTGCTCTCAAACCTTTGGTCCCGTGGCTACGCGATCGGTTCCTACGAGGTACGTTGGTCTCGTGAGTGGTGTTTACCATTTTTGATATGGTCACAGCTATGGGTGGTGACCCCAAAACTGTGACTATTTGCAGGATTTGGTGTAGTGTGGGAGATCTATTTGACGAGTTACGAGGGTCAAGAATATTCTCAAAGATTGACTTAAGATCTAGGTATCACCAACTTCATGTTAAGGAATAAGATATACCCAAGACCACTTTTCGAACAAGATATGGCCATTTTGAGTTCTTAGTAATATCTTTTGGATTGGAAAATTCCCCCACTGCCTTCATGGACTTAATGCTTTGAGTATTTCGCCCTTTTTCTGGACAAGATTGTAATCGTCTTTATCGATGATATCTTAAATAATTCCTAGACCAGGGAAGAACACGAGGAACACCTATGCATAGTGTAGGACACTATTCGTAAACATCAACTTTATGCCAAGAAAAGCAAGTGTGGCTTCTTCATGAAAAAGGTGAAATATTTTGGACACGTAGTCATCGAAGTAGGCATATAAGTAGACCCGACCAAAACCATTGTTGTACTTAACTGGCCTCAACCCACTAGCATTACGAAATTAAGCAATTTTCTTGAACTTGTCAGATATTATCGACATTTCATGGAAGGGTTTTCCAAAATTGCATTACCTTTGATAAGACTGACTCGAAAGGATATCCAATTTGTATAGACCTCCGATTGTGAACAATCTTTCGGTACACTTAAGGAAAAATTGACCATTGTGCGTCTCTTAACCATTCCTTCCAGTAACAGCAGCTATGACGTTTGTACCGACGCTTCCTTACAAGGACTTAGTTTTGTGTTAATGCAATAAGGAAAAGTGATCGAATACGGGTCATGACAATTAAAAATTCATGAACGCAACTATCCGAAACATGATTTGGAGTTAGCAGCAATAGTCTTTGCCCTAAAAATCTGGAGATGTTATCTATATGGATAATAACTTCATGTATTCTCTGAACATAAAAGCCTTAAGTACATCATAACTTAAAAGGATTTAAACCTAAGGCAAAGACGATGGATAGAATTCTTAAGAAATTATAAATTTAATCTAATCTATCATCCTGAAAAAGGTAGCATAATTGTTGATGCCTTTAGCTATAAAGCCCAGGGAAACCTCCGCGGTATGTTTGTATTCTTAGAAACTAGAATAGATTATAACCTACAAAGAGACTCTTTTGAAACCTTAATTGTTCTGTGAAACATCGTAGCCCGCCCCACCCTGCACAAGAAAATCATTGATCTTCAAGACCAAGATGAATTTTGAATTCCCAAAAATAGAAACTCCAAAGTAACCTCTCCAAAAAAGACTGGATACTGGACCCTGAGAGAAGGTTAAAATTCAAAAATAAAACATGTGTCCCTTTCATTTCCTCATTAAGGGAAGAAATCCTACAAGAAGATCACCATTCCAATTTCATGATTTACCCCAGAAGCACCAAAATGTATCAGATTCTCAAGAAATATTATTGGTGGCCATGTATGAAAAAGGATATAGTGAATTTCGAAGACAAATGTTTCACCCCAGTGAATTGCTTCAACCCCTCCCTATCCCAGAATGGAAATGGGATCAAATGACCATTGATTTTGTTAATGGATTACCCCGAACTTCTCAAGGCTATAATTCTATATGGGTTATCGTTGATTTCTAACTAAATCTGCCCATTTTATACCAACTCAATCCATCAATTCTTTCTAACGACTTAGTGAGCTCTATATCCGAGAAATTGTTCGACTCCATGGTATACCTTTCTGTATTATTTCATATCGATACCCTCGATTCATAGGAAAATTTTGGCAAGCCCTATAAGCCTCAATAAGAACCCAATTGTATCTAAGTACTGCCTTCAATCCTCAAACTGATAGAAAATCTGAGCGATTAATTCAAACCCTTGAAGATAAACAACATTCAAACCACCCCCTATAAAGCTCTTTATGGATGACCCTATCGATCACCCCTATTCTAGAACTAATCAAGGGAAAATCATATATTTGGACCTAAGATTATCACCAAAACCACAACAAAGATACATCTTATTAGGGAAATATTACATTCATCCCAGAGTCAACAAAAAAGTTATGCCGAGAGCCGAAGAAATCATTGGAATTTCAAGCGAATAATTAAGTATTCCTATATATGTCCCCAAGAAAAGGAATAATTCGATTTGGAAAAATAGGAAAGTTAAGCAACCTACAATGTTGGTCCCTTTAGAATCATCGAACATATCAGACCCGTAACCTATCATTTGGAATAGCCACCCGAATTATCCAATATATGCAATGTGTTTCATGTTTCCCAAATATGAAAATACATCCCCGACCCAAGTCATGTTATCACCTGGAATGGTATAACCATCAACCTCAATCACGAACTTAAGGAAGTTCCTATCCAATTCATCGACTGACACGAGAAGGTCCTCCTCTGTAAAATCACCCCACTAACCATCAACAGAAGATGCAACCTAGGAGACATAAGACGCTATGAGATAACAGTACCTCGTGCTTTTCACAGGTAATTTCGAGGACTAAATTTTTTTTTCGGTGGAAAGATTGTAATAACCTACCCTAAATAGGCATTTTGTCCCTCCAAAGTTCTAAAATTCCCAAGAAACCTAAGACTTTGGCAAAATTACCAAAATACTCTTGAATAGAGAATCATGTTATTGTACTGTAAAACCGAATAAATGCAGTGTGTGATAATAAATTAAATAGATTTGCAAGATTTTAATTAAACCTTATTTAATTAGAGTCTATATTTAAACAAAGTTAAATCATCCCCTAAACATGTAACTACGTGTGTGCATGTGTCAAACCATAAATAGATAAATCATGCGACACAAGTTTAAGGAAAAATCCCCGCAGGGCAAAACCTTTTATTTCATTATAATAAGTAATTCGCAACTTACACGGATTACAATGAAATACAGTGACACATGAATACCCGCAGGCGTCGGTCGGTGTCGTCAGCAATGAATCCACACGCAGTGAACCCACATGGACCACAATCCAATTAGCAAAGGAAGAACTGCAGAACTCCTCAATGGCACGCAACCATAAAACTTCATAGAGACTCCCTCAGCAATAACACGCAACTCTCGGTTGCAAAGATCTCCCCACAAAGATGAACAAAATAAAGGTAGTGTTCTCGGGTTCCAAAAGGATTCACAAAAATATGGGAATGATGCGTGAATCAAAACATGAGTTTTTGGGACTCAAAAACTTGAAGACTTGAGCTAATAGAACTCTCAAAAACGTCTCTCCAAGTCTTAAAAAATAACTCCCCCTAGGAAAACCAAAAGATTTTTGAGTCGGTGGGACTTTTTCTGTGCGTGTACCCGAATCGGTTCCCCCCCCCCCCCCTCCCCGCGAACCGGTTCACTATACGGTTCGCGGTACATCGCATGTTTGGGGTTAAAAGAAAACAACATTCTTCTAAGGAATTTTCTCCATCTTCAAAACATCATAACTCCTTCACAGTAGCTTGGATTGGGGTGTCGTTTCTTCCAGTATCTTCACGGCATCGAGCTCTTCAACTTTCCAGTTGACCAAACCTCCAAACTATGCCTGTAAAATTACCAAGATTCCCTTGAACTTTCCTATATTTCCTTTCTTTCATTGTTTTGACTTCTCTTACGTACCACTTGCATAAAATCCCTAAAATCGTGGAACGTGAAGTCGTTGAGGCAGATGTGGGATACTTGATGGAGATGTTGAATGCTTTATCCCTAGAATTTGGATAGAGGCCATCACGTGAGATTGTGAAGTGACGTGCCTTTTGTAGCGTTGTACGACATACATAAATGTAAGATATAGGACTTGAGAAAAATATCCTTTACAAATCTCCCCCTATGTCTATGCTGGTACAAAATAAAAATCTGAATTATTATCATTCAATTGACCTATAAAAATATACCCTCCCATGAACCCCAAACTGGAAAGATACAAATGAGTAAGTCTTCATCATTTGTTCTTCAAATCATCAAAATCTCAAATCTTTTCTCATCAGGGTGTGCAACATTTGATCATCAATGTAGTATTTACACACATGAGATAAAGAAAAATACCAAGTGACGTATCGAGTTTGAAATGAGATAAGCATAAATACCAATTTATGAGAAAAACATAAGTCAAATCTCAAAAAATCCCCCATAATTATGATTATTATTTCTCCCCCTTTTTATTATGTCCCCAAATAAACAAATGAGAAGAATAAATCAAACAAGCAAAGTCGAGGTGTCATCATATTCGAAACAAGGCATCAATCAGATGTTAAACGCGCTCTTACAAAGAGATACTAAAAAAATCTTGACAAACTATTTTTTGAATTTTTCAAATTTTTCATACAAAAATAAGATACTAAAAATCGCACCATGGATTTAAACTCAAACAACTAAGTCATGAAAATGGAATGTATGGGTGTGAATACATTCGATAGGTAAATAAACTCAATCAATCATATGTGCACGATGAATACGTGTACTCCTAACGAATGAACATCAAAAACCTCCTTAGGTGTAAAAATTGTTGAATTTAGATGACATTTTTTTATGAAAATCAACAAATCAAAGTCAAAGTGATTTCCACACCAATAACGTCCAAAACTATATAGCACTTTTCAAGATTTTCAAGGACGTGCAAAGCTGTTATTAAAATCTCCAACCAAACTCCCTCATATATATTTTCTTTGAGAGGTGTTAAACTAAATTCTCAAACTTTGGAGAATTTGTGCAAAAACCTAAATGGCCCATAATTGGCATGAATTTCTTTTTATTGCCATTACATTTTTTTGGGCTCTTTTAAACCTCTTTGGACCCCGGATAATAAAATTCCTCATTTTTTTTAGGTCCACTTAAATGACAACTTAATCGCAAAGGATAAATGATTACATTTCGTAGCCCTTCACCATTTTCCAATAAAGCACACAAACTCACAAACGGCTCTTACATGCACAACTTTCTTATCAAGTTTTATCGCGATTGGTTCATTTTAAGGAAAAGATTGAAGTGAAAACACCCAACCAACATGTGATAAGACAAGCACAATAATCGAACAAATCCGTGCCTGTGTGCAAGAAAGGAGAACACGAGTCAAACACGTAGGAAGTAACAACGAATTACATCTTAATGACTCCAAACATTATAAAGCACATGGATGAATTGACCTATTGTCTCAAAACACTATCAAATAGTCACATGAAAAATGGAATGATGTTGTGACTTGATCATCCTAAGTGTCAATCCATAAACGGTACAAACAAAGTTCAAAAATCTTTTTGGATTTTCTCACAAATTTTATAAAAAATAAAATCTTTTTTGTACTTTTCAAAAATTTTCCAAAAAAAATAAAACATACAAAAATGATACATACTAGAAATAGGCAAATCATGACATCATGAAAAACATCCTTTGTCAGTAAACAAGTCAAACCTCAATCGTTAGGTGCGGAGGGGTTTCCCAAAGGTGGTGCCAACTTATGAAAAACCTCCATCAAATCTTGTGAAGTTTTAACTAAAAACTTAACTTGCTCACCTAAATGTGCAAACTCTCTCATCTAGTCTCCAGGACCATGTAAAGTATCATGTGTGGGTGCATGTGTGGCCGAAACACGTGTAGTAGCAAAACGTGACACATAACCCAACTTAAAACAAAATTCTCTATGGTGTCCTCTCCTTTTGCAATGGGAACAAACATATATAGTCCTAGTAAAACCTTTCTCAAAAACTCTAGGACGCGCTCTCCTAATTGGAATGGGATGCCTAGGTGGGTTAAGGTGAGACTCACGTGAATATAACACTAAAGTGGGAACCAGATCGGGTGCTAATTGGGAATTAGAAGCACCGTCATGACTTATTCCTAACTTCTCACCTTTACCCTTAGGAACCACATTTTCAACCTTCTTAGGTGCGTTCTCAAAATTGACTTTGACCTCCTTGGCATGTTCGAGATCACTCTCAAGTTGGGATACACGTGTCGTCAGACTAGACAACGTGTTGGTCAAATCACACTTCTCCTTTCTTAAAACCTCCTTCTCTCTCTCTAAATCTAAAACCCAACGACCTAAATCTCTATTACACTTCTTAGTTTTCAAGCTCTCGGTGTACAAATCTCTAAACTCTTTCTGGAGCTCACTTTCATCTCCACTTTCACTCTCACTTTCTCCCTCACTTGAAGCGCTCAAATCACTATTGTGGGACAGAGTGGGTGTGCTCACACGACTCGAAAAATCCACAAACTTCTCGCCACTAGTCTCATCACCCTCACCTTCACTATTATCAGTAAGTGTGGCAGGCATGGCTACTTTCTTTCCTTTATTTCGAAGTCACGTAGGACACTCATACGACTTATTCCCCTTACCACCACATTCAAAATAATTCACGTTCTCAAACTCCTCCTCACACTCCTCATATGAGTCATTCTCTTTTTCCCTCTCACCGCTTTCTTTGGCCTTTCCTTTCTTTTTATTTTTCTAAAAAAATCTCTCTTTATTGGAAGAATTTTCTTTAGAAATTTTTCACAAGTAAGCCTAAATCATCAAAGTCTCCCTCAGAATCGAACAAACAAACTTTTTCTTTCTTTTTCTTAAGATGAGTATTTGAAGAAACGCCTCTATCCTTAGCCTTAATAGATTGGGGAAACATGTCAATCTCATAGGTTTGAAGATCTTCTACAAGTTCTTCCAACTTAAGTGATTTCAAATTTTCCAAAGAGTTCAAAAGAGTGACTTTAGGAATAAAGCGTTTTGGTAGGGATCTCAAAATCTTTTTAACGACACGCGTGTTATAAATCACCTCACCCAAATTAAAACATGTGTTAACAATGTCTGACAAAGTGCATAAAAATCATCAAAGCATTCAGACTCAGATATGGTGATAGTCTCAAATTGGGTGGCCAAATTTTATAATTTAGATTCTTTAACTGCGTTCGTACCCTCATGTGTCAATTTCAAAACATCCCATGCCTCTTTAGATGTGGTGCACATCATAATTCGGAGAAACTCATTAGGATTCACAGCTCCAGAAATAGCACTCAGACCACGAGAATTAAACTTAAACATTTTATAATCATCTTCCGTCCAGGCTGACACGGGTTTAAAAGAGATGATATTATCTACGGTGACCGTGGGAGGAGTCCATCCATTTTCAAAAAGCAACCAAACACGCTCGTCAATGAATTTTAAACAAGATTTCATACGAGATTTCCAGTAGGCATAATTAGAACCGTAAAAAATAGGCACCATATTAATGAATGTTCCATTGGAAAAATTGCGAATTTTCACAAAATTAATTTAAAAAAAAAATCAGTATCACACAAATTTTGCAGAAAATAGGAATACGCGATAAATTAGCATAAATCGCTCTGATACCAATTTGTAAAACTGAATAGATGCGGTGTGTGATAATTGATTAAATAGATTCACAAGATTCCAATTAAACCTTATTTAATTAGAGTCTATATTTAAACAAAGTTAAATCAGCCCCTAAACATGTAACTACGTGTGTGCATGTATCAAACCATAAATAGATAAATCATGCGACACAAGTTTAAGGAAAAATCCCCGCAGGGCAAAACCTTTTATTTCATTATAATAAGTAAATCGCAACTTCCACGGATTACAATGAAATACAGTGACACACGAATAATCGGAGGCATCGGTCGGTGTCGTCGGTAATGAATCCACACGCAGCGAACCCACATGGACCACAATCCAATCAGCCAAGGAAGAATCTCAGTACTCCTCAATGTCACGCAACCATAAAAATTCGTAGAGACTCCCTCAGCAATAACACGCAGCTCTTGGGGTTAAAAGAAAACAACATTCTTCTAAGGAATTTTCTCCATCTTCAAAAGGTCATAACTCCTTCACCATAGCTTAAAATAGGGTGTCGTTTCTTCCAGTATCTTCATGGCGTAGAGCTATTAAAATTTCCAATTGACCAAACCTCCGTACTATGGCAATAAAATTACCAAAATGCCCTTGAACTTTCCTATCTTGCCTTTCTCTCATTGTTTTGACTTCTCTTGCGTACCACTTGCATAAAATCCCTAAAATCATGGAACGTGAAGTCGTTGAGGCAGATGTGGGACACTTAATGGATACTTTGAATGCTTGATCCCTAGAATTCGGATAGAGTCCGTCATGTGAGATCGTGAAGTGACGTGCCTTTTGTATATGCGCACGACATACAAAAATGTAAGATATCGGACTTGAGAAAAATGTCCTTACATATACACATTTTTATAATATTTGAACCCTAATTTTAACGCAAAGTTTAACCAAATAACTTATACTTTGCAAAAATATCATGGACCAATCCCAAAGGTTTGAGAAATTTCACATAAGCCCCTAAAACTTTTAAAAATTAACTTATAGGCCCTAAACTCTAAACCAAAACCACCCAAGGACCAAACCAATAACCTAACTTACTTCCACTTACCTCCCTGTTGATGTAGGACCAACTAGTCTGCCAACACGGCATGTACCACATGGAGTACACAAGGTAACCGCTTAACCCTTTATGTGCCTTGATTGAATCTTGTACAAAACCAGGTTAAAACCCACCTCCAATTCCACCAATGATCTATCCCCCCACAAACCCTATAAAATGCACCATTTACCCTAGAGAAAACTCACTTCAGCTCAACAAACTTTCAAAGTAAAAATTTGAGTTTTTATGCATCTCTATCATTTTATGTGTGAACCTTGTTTTCTTTCATTTGGTTGTGTTTATGCACTTATATAGAGTAAATTTATGTCTTTACATGTGAATGTTAACGTGTGAAGGAACTATATAAGCTTAAAAACAAGAAAATCTAATGAAGCATAAGATTCACTGGTGGATTATGCTTCCTTGACTTTGAACCAGTTTCAAAGTGAGGAAACTTAATCTTTGATTCTTAGGAACCTAGGTGTAATGTGTAATTGAACCAGGACTAAACTTTAATGCCCAAAATCAAAGTTTGAATTTTCTAGGTTTGAAATTTTTAGAGTTTGAATTCAGAAGTTATACTCCACCAAAATCCTTCAAACCAAGCCTGTTTGATTGCATTTTTAACACATAATTCAAACTTCAATATGCCGGAATAAGAATCATAGCTTTCGAACACTTATCCTCAGGTCAAAATTTCTCCATTTGACAGTAAATCAATAGCTCAAATTAACCCACCAAATCTTTGAAACCAATATGGTTGTATTCCTCTTCAAAAATTACACAACTTTCATTTAGGAACCAACCCAAATGGATGTCTAAAACATTTCAAATTTAAGGTGAAAGTTTCAAAACGCTAAATTCAAACTATCAAAGGTTGAAGGTGACGTGAATTACATGCACGCGAGTGAAGGTCAAAGGCGCATGTGATGTTTAACTGAGCACATGAGAGCGCATCTCCAATAAAAAAAATCAAATATTTCTATTTTTAAATTCTGAGTAAAATGGCATATTACATCACCTTATTTGGATCACTGGAAAACATAATCTCGAGAAAAACAGTTTTAAATCTAAGAATTCAACTTTCATTTTACAAATAACCCCCTAACCAATTTTTTAAGTATTAAAACATTCCCAAGTTTTTTTCATAAATTATTTAGGTTAAATAAAGTTATTTTTTCTCTTTCCATTAAATCCAAATTCCAATGGAATTTAAAAAATATATTATCTTTTAATTTTTTTAAATTTCATATTATACCCTCTTAATTATTTTTACACTGCAATGTATTTCAATTCTTCACTCTACTGCATCACATGAGCATTAATTTAGACCTATACTACCTATTTATACTCTCCTTGATTTCGAACTATCCAGTCAACCACCATGAGATAGACGCATAAAATCACAAGTCATATTTTTAAAGAAGGTGATTCTATTTTCAATATTACACAATTGAACTTATGTCATTGTGCATGACTGCGTTGTGGTATCATTATGTGATAGTTTGAACTCATACCTTTATTATGAATTGTGTAGTTCATATTTATTGTGAATATTGATTCTGTTGATATCTTAATTATTCCTAAAACTCGATATACCGCTACAACCTATAAATTTAGTACATCGTTGAATTTCTTTTGGCCCTTAGTTGTGGTATACCTTTGCATCCTATTTGGCATAATTGCAATAACCAGACAATATGTACCTTTAATCAGTGAATCCATAGTAACATACCTCTCAATTCAGGGATTAGACCCTGGTATACCACGATAGTTCTAATTGGCCTGTAGGAATTAGACGATGAATGCCTAGTTATTATTTTTGTATATACGTATGAGTACCACTCTAGCTAAGTATGCTAACCTATTTATTATTCCATAATTATTTGGAATTTCCTGTCCAAATGTATTATATTCTTTAGGCGATATTGTAATGGTATGACTACGCAGTTGCAGCCCCTATAACCAATAATTTTTGGGTTATTTTGGTATAATTTGAACCTTTATCATTGTAAGTTATATAGTCAATTGAAATTCACCATATTATTCTTTTATATATCAATAGACTGTAGTATACCCCTGCTAGTTATATGATATTTCATTTTGTTTCTATCTATAACATCTTCACAATTTGATTCGTGTTATATCCTGACTATACATGTTATTTATAACATATGAACGCTTCCCGAATGCAGTCCGATCATGCTCCCAAAATGAAGTAGTAGGAAGGGCATGTATCAGTGCAATGATGGGTGGTGACGACTGCGACTATAGATGCATCGTTGTCATGGTCGCAGCTATTATCTGGGATATGATGGCGACTAAGTATGCCAACGCTATCATTGGCGCCTTCCCCTGATGTGGTGGAGGGTGATACTACTGCTGCTAATGTGTAGCTTCTCTAGATTCATCACTCTCGGTCGTGTATGGTCGTCTCTATCCTCTACGAGTGTTCACCATGTAGAAGATAGTAAATAAGAGCGCATTAATAAAGTATGAGTTGTATATGATGTAAATGTTAAAAGTAGGGCTCAAAAGTATCATAGAATGCAATGTAAAAAAGTTACAAATGCACTTAAAACCCTAGGAAACTACAACCTGAAATTCTCTTATACCAACTGTGACACCCGTAATATCTAATAATAGATAGATTAGGTTTAAATTAAATAATCCAGGCACATGGACAATTAAGTACCATTTTAAGCATAAGTAAAGACAAAAATATACAGAAGGAAAGGAAAACTGAACATAGATAGGTAAATTATCCACCAACTCTAATACCATAATACATACCAAGAAAATCAGTATAGTTAACTATAACATACAAGACAAACTTCCAAAACATGAAATGTATAAGTACTACGTATGTCTCTCCATACTAAACTAAAATTAACTGAAATGATGATGGAAGTTGGCGCATAGACCATGACACCTACATCCTAATGAGTATTAGCAGCGAGAATTATAAGTGACAAAAATGAGATCTATCAAGGATACGGCACGGACGACCTTAGTCCTGAAACGTTAAATCCACAATGTTAACATCAAGAATAAGGAGAACAAATATATAACTGAAATTGTAATAAAAATAAATATAAACTTACATCTCCAATTTAAATGTCTTTTATATTTATCCCACCCAACAATCCTAGATATTGCATGCACATAAATTTCCAATACCAAGTGAACCCATAATTAAGTTTTATTCTATACAAATGAATATAACTAATGGATTCATAATATCATTGTGCTAAACAATCTAGAGTGTGGAAAATAAGTAATACAGTCTCAAAGTCAATAATCATGATCTACAATATGTACCATGAAAATAGGCTCTAGCTTAAGTCGATCAAATTAACAAAGGCCTATCCATATTGCCCTCAGGGGCCACTCTCTTATACCAAGTATAGTCTTAGGTCGTCCCAAACCTAAAGCTTTAACACGAGCAAGTGATAATCACCATGACTACCCATCACTCATATAACCTACCATACCCAAAGCTATATGATGAAATCACCCCATAAATCCATCTCGGATCCGGGAACCTAGACGTGTAACCTAGGGGTGATATGACCAAGGCTTAAACGTCTACTCACCTAGGTGCAATCGCGGTCCGCATCGTATGTACCCCATAAAGGAATACCCCATTGGTACGATATCCATGAGTACTCACACTGTATGCATTTTACATGTATAAATAAATATGAGGGATTCTCGTAACACATGTAAATCTAATAATAATTTAGGAATTATTCACTTTATTATTTCGATAAAGTTAGGAAACTAAAAAATGGTCCACAAATTAGAAACTTATTAATCACCCTAATAACATACTTTAATAGAGATAAGTCAATCCCAAGGAAAACCTAAATTAGACCCAAACCCAAATTTCAATCCAATAACCAATAGCAAAAAATTTCAAAACCTGACATCGCTGATCGATCGGTCGCTATAGATTTGCCAAAAAAACTCACTTCAGACTTTAGCTTCTCCAACTCAAAAAGCTCAAACCAAAACTCCATTAATTTCCCCAAAACCTCCATATAAGATTCATATAACATATAAACAGTGAATCTACAAATAAAACATGATTAAAACATACTTCTATCATCTTAACCCAAATTTTAATTCAAGATTTAAGATAAAAATCCAATTCTCTATCAAGAACTGTAAAATTCCATTTTGTATCATTTTGATTCCATTATTATAGATTTATGCATCTTTTCACGGTTTTATGAAGGATTAAACTGAAAGTCACTTCTTATACATAATCTTACAATTTTAACTCAAATATAGATAGAAATCAACCAAAACCAAGACAATTTGACACTAAATTATTCTTAGTTAATTTAATTACGAAGTTGATCAGATTAATCCATATAAATCAAATCTAATTAACAAATAAGGTTTAGAGTTACATAATTAAGGGTAGTCTAAATCAAGATCAAGCATACAATTATTCTAATTAAACTTGTCTCAAAATTTGATGAAAGAAAAGGTACAAGACCTTATAAAATACCCTCCACTTCTTTAAGTCATCATATCTCTAGTTGTAAGATCCCAAAATTATGTTTATATCACAAATGAGACTCTTATGGTTCATTACCTCCTCTAATTTTCGATATTGGGATTGGGCCTAAAATGAGCCCTTAGCTAATTCGCCTAAAAAAACCTAAATGGTCTAAAAGCTTCCATAGGTCCTATACTAACTCTATGGGTCCAAAATATACTACTTTACAAACTACCACCTTAAATGTTCTTAACCCATATTAATTAGCAACGTTAAAAATTATGGTATGAACATAACAATATTATTAAATAAGCCAATTAAGGTCCATATGCCAAATCATTTATTAATTAATTTGATGTAACATGGCATTATAGTTGACTACTTCATAATAATTGGAACCCAATATATATGAGATAATCCAAACAAGGAAACCCTCGATACCAGACCTTGGATAATTCCATAATCTCCCACAATACGCAATCACGTTAAAGTAGTTAATTATATTTTATAGTGCTTTAAGTTTTTATTTATTTAAATTACACCTATATCTATATTTATATGTATTGTGACATCACACGTCACGAGCGCGCAAATCATATTTATTTTAGTATATGAAAAATATGGGGTATTACAAGTGAGGACCAAATCATCTTTATGAGGAAAATTAACACCGACCAGATCCTCATCGGTGAACATAATTTCTCGATCAAGATCAATATCCTTACATTCTCATTTGGTAAGGATGGGCTGTGAAACCTCCAACTGGAAAGCTTCATGTACACTAGTTGTAATCCTCACTCTTGCCCTCAACTCTTTCCTTCTACACTCGGATGGATGATTATAACCATGTATGGATACGATCATCCCAAATGATGGGAGGTCGTCATCTTCATACTTCTTATGTATTGCATTGACTCATGCTGAGAACTTCACATTTTCAACATCAATATGATCTTTAAGATATAGGGCCTCGATAATATCTTTTAGGTGTTACTTGAATATCTTTCAGTTCTTTGTTCTATGACCATGGCCTTAGTAATAAGTACACATGAGGTTTATGTCTCTATCATTCAGATTGCTAGCCATCTTTGGGGGATTCTTAAAGAAAGGCTTATCCTTTATCTGATAAAGGATCTTATAAATAGGATAATTGAAGAAAGTATCAACCGCTTGATAAGCGTTCTAGTTAGTTAGCATATTTTCCCTTCCCTTAGAATTTTATAGATTTTTCTCCTTTTTTGGCAAGAGTCAGCTAAGCTCCTCCCTTAAATCCCTTCTTTGAGTCATTCTTCTCAGACTCATTAGTACGAAGCTCGACTTGAACATCAGTATTGAGGATCTCATCCTAAACTTTGGCATACTTATCCATATGAGCCATGATATCGTCCATGGTTGATGTTGACTTCTTAGTTAGGGACTTGTAAAGATCATCTAACTTGACAAGGACAAACTGGAAAGATGAAATTACCATCAACTCATTGAATTTTTTGATTTCGTTACAAATCTCCTAATATTATTGTACATACTTCATAGGGGTTTTCAAAAAACCGACCGAACCGATGGATCGAACCGAACCGAGCCGAACCGCCTTATTTTAGTCATTTTTTTTAATCGGTTCGTTCCTATTTTTTTTTAAACCGGCTCAGTCGGTCCGATCCTCGGGTTTTGCATTAGTACAGTCGGTCTGAATCGACCTGGACCAACAACAATTAAATATATATATTTTATATTTTATTTAGCCGTTAAAATATGCTATTTAAGTGTAGTGTCAAATAAAACAAAGATGGGGGTTAAAAAGTCATTGTCCAACCAATGTTAAATCCAAACCCTATAGCACAAGAGACAAAACCCTCTCTTCTCTCTATTTAATCCAGCCGACTTTTCCCCTCTCCCTTGCTATCTATCAGATGTTGACTTTTTTCCCTTCTCCCATGTCACGGTTGGTGTCGGCGATCCCCTTCTCCCATGCTGCCGAGCCAATTAGCACTGTCACTAGATCATTACCAGATCATCATGAGGTATTCCTTTTTTTATACGATTAGTGCCCTTTTTTTAACACGATTATAGCCTTTTTTTAAATATGATCAGCAACTTTTGTTTTTCAATACGATCATAGTTGATCTATTTTTTTAATACGATCAACACTAGTTCATATGTGTAAGAGGGTACTTTAGATTACAGATGTAGGCGTAACCCCTGTTTGAGTATAGTAATGACAAGTTGATTTGGCCAAAGCTTTGCATTAATAATAGAACATACAAACACAAACCCAATAAAGATAAGACTCAGTTTACACTCACAAATCCCTCGTGTATAACTCAGGAAATAGTAATGAACTTTAGAAGTAACTTAGCTAGAGGGAGAGAGAAGTAAGCATCCTAGATACACCTTGGTAGGCAGGTAGAAACACACCTAACACCCTTAAGAATCTATGTCAAGGATTAAAATCTTCGTAATAAGTAATAATGGTGGGTGGGTAAATCGTTTGGTTTGCAATAACTCCCTCCTCTTGGTCTTCTCTCTAGCAATAACTCCTTAAACTCTCAAAAGATCCTCTCCTCAAGGGTGATTGGGGTCCTTAAATAGCCCCCCACACCATCCCCGAGGCAACTCAGTCATTAAAGACTATGAAAGGCATCCCTCATACTTTATGTCACAACATTAAATGTCTGATGTACTAGTTGTCCCCACGTCATAAACAATAAATGCCAAGACATTCCTTTTGCCTAACCACTATGTGTCAGGGGGCTGTTATCGCAGAGGTGGCTCACCAACTGCCTGACAGCCCCAAATACCACGGTGGTTTACTCAAGTGCAGGTCTGACATTATTTAGCTGGCTAGTAGCATCACCTACAGTAGATGTGACATTAAGTAGAGGGTTGTTTGGTTCTCAACTCAACGCCCGATGGAACTCCAAGCTACTCCGCCCGAGGTTCCACGATCAGGATCCTTCGGTGTTTTTACCAGGTGTATCTAAGATGGTCAGGACAAGCCCCTAATGGTGCCTCACTTCTCAATCTTCCAAACCAAGTCCCTTTAAAGTTCCCACGGTGAGGTCATTCGATAGATCATGACAGCTCTCCCAGGCCCTGCAAAGCCAGGTCCCTCGCTAGTACCGTTTGACCTCACACTAAAACTCATTATTATTCTCGTTACAACATTACAACCGTTATAGCTTTCAGTTAATATAAAAAAAGATACAATATGACTAACAAAACAAGCTAAAGTATAAGTTACCACGCCAAGCTGCCTCGCTGCGTTGCTACGCTCGAGCTGCCATGCTTGAGCTGCCTCGGTTTCTTATTCTCAAATACTATTGCCAATTAGGGAATTATCCCTGATCTCAGAATTACCTTCAAGACCCCTCTACATTTTCCCCTTCGTGGCGAGATTTGTTGGAACAAGAAATGTATGCACGAAAATTCTCAATCCGATGAACCTTCTCTACGTGAAGTTAAATTCTGGCATTATTTCCCTCGTTAGAACCACAGTGATTTAATCTCCTGGAAAAAGTTAAATTCTCCCCGATGTACCTGAGCGGAAGCACCATTCTCGTTGGGGCTTGGGCGAAGGGACATCGCCACTTTTTCCTCATGATGAGCCTCAATCGTTCTAGCTTTACTATTTGAAATTCTCCCGAAAGGCCTACTAACCTTCTCAAATACTCGTTTGGACTCGTGGTAAGTGAAAATCTCCCCGATTTGACTAAGTCAGTCGTCGTTGCTGAACTAATGCGGCATATTTACCGTTAGGCGGTGGTGGATAAGTCTAACACCAATTTGGCTCCAAAACACAAACTTGGTTAGGAAGGCAACCCTTTATATTCCCGAAAAGTCACTTCGTATTCGATGTAACGCTGTCTTTTCATCTGTCTAGAACTTTCCCGATGTGCCACGTGTTCATTTGAAATGATTAGAGGCGGCCCCTGTACGTGCGGTGGTGGGAAACTCCAGCCGTCGAGTTTGAGACCCTTTAAACGTCTCTTTTATTTCAAAACCCTTCCATATCCTCATCTTCTTTATCTTCTTCAAGCTCCACACCTCCTTTAGAGAGAGAAACTCTGTGCAAACTCTGTGCGACCTCCATTGTTGCCTTCTTCTTTACTCAGTCTCCTTCTCCTCTCATCCTTTGCACCACCACCTACGGTTGTACACCTCCTTATTCATTTCCATCTCTTTTTTATTAGACATTTTCATACTTCTGTTGTCTATAATGGCCTCTTCAAGCAACCCTGCCACCAGTGCTCCTCATGCCGCCTTCGTTGTCACCACCCCCTCTACTGCCTCATTGGCCGTTGCTCGCCAAGAACAGTTGCGTTTCTACCACCGGTCCCCCATTTTTGGCGAAGATGATGACTTTGATGGGTTTTGCAAGAGTTGCATTTTTAATGCCAAGTATGATGCCATGACGCTTGGTGATGAAGATGAGTATTCTGGTGAATGGGTCTTTCTTCCTCCCGAGGGGACTCTTAGGTTTCGCCTTGAGCGAGGGGACTTCACATGGTCCCACATCGATTTTGAAAGTCCTGGAGGCTCTCCTGCTCACTTTGCTGCTTGGAATTCTCATATGCAGAGTTCCCACGCTAATATTCTCGCTAATATTAGCTACATCGAGCCAAGTGGTTTGATGAGTTCACCCTCTCCAAGAATAATGTTTCTCTTCCCGTTCTGGTATCTCGCTGGAATGTTACTACTCACACATTCATCGCTACATGGGGAGAGTTTGCAATAACGTTGGAAGACGTATGCAAGCTCCTAGGCCTTGAAGCAACAGGTCATGAGCCCTATTTCGATGAAGCTCTGGATGCCCAAGAAATTGCTAACCATTTGGAGCTGGACCATTTATGCCAAAGGTGCATCGGTACTTTAAACAAAGCCACGTTCACTCCCCTTATCAACTACTTCTTCAAGGATCCTTCCGAAGGGAGTTCCTCTGAGGCTGCCCCTGGACAAGGTACATCGCTAGATCTTCCTACCTATATCCTTGTCATTCTTTCTCGCTTTTTTTAATGGGGAAGACCAATGACCAGCCCCGAAGGGACCTCATCAACCTATCTCTCCGATTGGCCAGAGGTATCAAGCTCCCTCTATCTGCAATGACCTTGGGGTCCCTCTACACATGGCTTGACAGGGTCCTTTTTGACATAGAGCGAACTCTGGGTTGTTACAACCTAGCCAATTTTTCCAACTGCATTCTCCTTACGGGTTTCCTTTATGCACGCTTCCCGGTCGTAGCTGCCAAGACTAATCATCCTCCTTCGGGGGAAGCAATCCTGCCCCCTCGCTCATTTATTTACCACAAGAGGCAAATCCAAAAAGAGCTGACCTCCTTTATTGATAATTTTTCAAGGTTTGTAATGATGCCTTATGAAGAAGATATTTTTCTTCATACTTATGATTTTTTTAAGCATGGGGCAAGAGTGGTACAGCCAACTACACTAGACCTCATTATCGAAGACCCTTCATTGGCCGTTGTGCTTCTGTTTTCGCCAGGGTACCTGCCCTCATACACCAAGTGGGGATATACTAGTGAAAATTATAATCCAAACTGATGTAGCCGTCAATTTGGCTTTGATCAAGGGGATCCTCGCCCGGTGTTTCATCTATCTAACCCCAAGGTATCTTTTGGCGAGGCATGTTCTCTATTTTCTTCGACGGCTGCGTGGGGAGTGAGTTTGACATTGGCTGGGTGAGTCACCATCCCCAGCATCACTAGGAAAGGTGACGTGACCCCTTAGTTTGCCAAGGCAACTGGACCAAATTGTTGAATTCATCGAGGGTGATCCTGTGTACCCCCCAGTTCTTTCGTTTTCTACCCTGGAGCTAGGCCTAAAGGACAATTCCGTTCTTGGGGTTCAGTTCCCTATAAGCCAGACCCCCAAAGAGCAGCACACAGAGCTTCCTCCATACTACCCTATGATCCCTATTGCCACACCTAAACCAAAGGTCACTACAGCCCCTAAACCATCTGTCCCCATGGTCGAAGCTGCTACGGGAGAAGGGCCTTCTCAGCCACCTATGAAGAAAGATAAAAAATCCAAGTCTAAGAAGCCCAAGGCCCGAGGTCAAATGGAGACTCCATTAGAGGCATTCCTAATTGCCTCCGTTCCCCCTCCCATGTCTCCGGAAATGGCTAAAGAGCTGAGAAGGTGGGTGGAGGCCGAAGTTGCTCGAATAAATGTTGAATTCCAACGGCGAACAGTCCTCGTTCCTCCTCTTGGTACGTTCCTCATAATTGTGGTTGATCCTAGTGAGCCCACAGCAAAAAGGAGAAGAAGGTCGAAGGTACCTGAAGCTGGTGGTGAAATGAGCTCCAGGAAGAAAATATTGGGTACTAAGTCCCAAAGGAAACAGACACATGAGGAGCCCTCCTCCCCAGTTCTTTCAGCTGCTGCCCCCTCACCACGTTCACCGGTGGTCATACCCTCTCATTTTCCCTCCGGATCTGAGGTATATGTGCATTCTGTATTTATCGTTCTTATTTTCTTGATATAGCGGCTTTAATTATTGCCTCTTATCTTTGGTGCAGGGAGTTAAAGAAGTGAGGGTCAGTCCTCTCAGTCCCCTAGTGAGTCGGTTCGTGGGGGAAGTTGCGGTATTCCTCCAGCCACTGTCGCCCTTCCACGCTCTTTATTAATAATCCTTACCTATTCGTATCATTCCTCCTCCCACCATGCTAGAAATGCCACCGTGGGCGCTGCTGAGTTGGCTGGTCAGCCCGAGGCACCTCTTCCAGCTTCCCCAGAGTTACCCTCGGGGTGGGAGGTCTCTATGTCCCTAGTTGTGGTCGAAGAGAGTGTTCCACAGGTAAATGTCTTTTTAAGCCTGGCATCTTTTATTTGTCCCTTTGACTTATTTATTACTTCTGCCATGTTGGGACACTGCAGGTGGAGGTGGCATCGCTGATAGCCAACATTCCCCTCCCTCCTGCATTGTCAAGACCCATTACTACAGTTCCTCTCTTTAGTGACATAACGGGGGTAAGCTAAGTGCATTTTTGTCTCTTATCCCTTCGTGATTAATCCTTTCACTTAACATTTGTATTTACATTTGTATCCCTCTTCAAGTCTTTCTCTGCCTTTTGCGTTGAGTGGCCTTATCCCTTCTTAGGCCCAAGTCGGAGAAGCTTCCCTCGTTGGGGCATCTCTCGAAGGTCCAACATCTCCTTAGGATGATGCACCCATGCTAGCCATAGTACCCTACGCCGGCGAGGGGAGTGTGCCTACCCTTGAAGCTTCTACGTCCAAGGGCTCCGTTGAGGCTGCTCAGGTAATGAGCTTGCCTCCCACGATTTCTAGCATTATGGCTCCCGGGGTAACTACCCCTCTCGCTCCTGCTGCTGCTGAGGTGCTTCTCTAATTTTTTCCCGTATTTCTCAGCTTCTTAAAATCCACCTGTATAGGTGACTTAATCACTAAAAACACTTGTTAAGGTTTTTTTTCATAAACTTCACCTATATCGGTGACTTAACAACGAAAAAGCTTGTAAAGATTTTTTTTACTTATAAACTCCACCTATAACGGTGACTTAACAATGAAAACACTTATTAAGATTTTTCCACAAACTCCACCTATATTGGTGACTTAACGATGAAAACACTTGTTAAGATTTTTCATAAACTCCGCCTATAACGGTGACTTAACAACGCAAACACTTGTTAAGATTTTTTCACAAACTCCACCTATAACGGTGACTTAACAACGCAAACACTTGTTAAGATTTTTCCATAAACTCCACCTATGACGGTGACTTAACAACGCAAACACTTGTTAAGATTTTTTTTCCACATACTCCACCTATAATGGTGACTTAACAATGAAAATGCTTGTTAAGATTTTTTCACAAACTCCACCTATAACGGTGACTTGACAACGCAAACACTTGTTAAGATTTTTCCAAGAACTCATTATTTCGTCTGCCCATTTTTAGGTTTCTCGAGAGGATTCACCACCAGTTCCTTCGCCTATTGCCTCACCACATCTTGAACCTGTCTCCTCTGAAGAGCCATAATGATCGAGGTTCCACGACAGGTGCTGCCGTGGAGAGAGAATCTGGGTGCGAGCTTCCTCTGCCTGAATTGGCTCCTCCCACCTTCTACCTGATGGTGCTCTAACGTTCTCCTCAAATGACTGCCAACCACCGTTTGGCCATTGAGCAACTTGTGAGCCATCATCCCGAGACCTTTACGGTGGACTACCTTCATTCAAACATCGCAGTTATGAGTCATAGGCTCCAAGGCATAGCCATCGTTATTACTGAAATCACCACCACTCCTACTGCGAACATGTCCCGACCAATTCCTCAACCAATTCCTGGGTTATCTGAGGGAGTTGGGTCGTGACGGGTTCCGTTTTGACTGGCTTATCGCACACTTAAAGACTTTAGAGAGCCCGCGGTTGGACAGCCAAGGGGAGCTCTTATAAAAACATTAGGAGGATCAGAGGACCGAGGAAGCCAAGTTGGCCGAGCTAGTACCTCTCCTCGGAGACATTGACAAGGAGGTGGAGGACCTTGAAGAAGCTCTGCGTTTGGCAAAGCTAAAGTGAGAAAAACTTCTTATCGAACGTACGCAAGCACAGACCATGTTGGAAGTTTTTGTTAATGCCCAAAGGTCTTACTTAGAAGCTTCTTCGGGCCTTCCTGGAGATTTGTTCTCCTCCCCAGATTTGTGGTTCCTCCTGGGTCAAGATTTTTTTGTATATGTATTTTTCCTTCTCCTGTAATTCTTGGGCGATAGCTCCCAATTTTGTAATGCCCCAAAGTACATGAAGGGAAAAAGATAGTTATTTCCATGCCATTTCTTTGTGTTATAACTGTTTACATAGATTGTGAAATATGTTATGTAGTTCTTTTATCTCTAGTTGAATTAAAATAAAGAGAACATGCATAAAACAAAAATGAACTCGTATATTCATAATAGTTAAATACATCGGTGGCCCCAAATGTAATTGCTTACACGTGATAGACCTTCAACCATTTGTTCTTAATCTTAAATGGCTTGTCTTATTCTATCATAGAAATTAGGCAATAACCTAAGTCATGAGCCTCCTTACGATGAAAGGTCCCTCCCAATTTGCTGCAAACTTAGGTAGAGGGAGCCCCCTAATATGTTTAACTGTTTCCTTTAATACGAGATCTCCCTCCACGAATTTCCTTGGTCTCACCAAGTTATCATATGCCCTCGAGAGCTGCCTCGTATACATTTGAAAGTGTTGCATGGCATTATCCCTGTGTTCATCCAACGCTTCCAACTGCACGTGTCTATTCTGAGGGAGCATGATGCCTCGCAAAGCATATCGAGCTGAGGGAACTTCTAACTCTACCGGGAGAATTGCCTCAACCCCGTAAACAAGAGAGAACGGCGTATACCCTGTAGGCTTCCTCTTAGTCGTCCGATAGGCCCATAAAACGGCTGGTATTTTTTCATACCATGATCTTGGGAAATCCTCCATTATTTTGGCCAAGATATTGACCAAAGTCTTGTTAGTCACTTCGGCTTGACCGTTCCCCTTTGGGTATGCCACCATCGAAGTGTGATAGACAATGGAGTACTTGTCTGTGAGCATTGTTACCTCTGAATTGATGAAAGGGGTTCCATTATCTGAAAGGATAACCTTTGGGATCCTAAAACGGCAAATGATGTATTCCTTGATGAAGTTGCTCACTACTCCTGCTCTTGCCCTTCTCAGTGGTATCGCCTCGGCCCACTTTGTGAAACACTCCGTTGCCACTAGGATCCATATCCTCCCCCTCGAAGAAGGGTGTATTTCCCCTACCAGGTCGAACGCCTAAGTGTGAAAAGGATAAGGTGTTTCTAGGGAGTGTAGGTCCACCAACGGGGCATGGATCATATTTCCAAGGAGCTGGAAAGCCTTGCACCTTCGAACGAACTCAGCGGAATCTTTCTCCATCGTTGGCTAATAGTACCCCAAAGTCATCAGCTAGTCATACAACTTGGCCCCTCCTATATAAGCCGGATTGTGCGCCTGTTTGAGAACCTCGATCACCTCTTCCTTTATGATGCAATGCAACAGCCTGTTGAAGTATCCTCTTCGATAAAGTTGCCCCTCCTGTACGTAGAATCTCAGGGTTCTTCGCCGGAGCCCCATTGCGTCAATTTTCTCCGTTGGAATAACTCCATCTTTAATGAAGTCAATATAGGGATGTCTCGAGTCAGGTTGAGTCTCCACGAAGTGACATTCTGTTGCAGCATTTGTCGCACTTCCGTTGTAACTCGGCTGTATCCTACTTCATGCTTAGCTAGAAATATCCCTCCCTTTGAATTTTTTTATAAAGAGGGGATCTCAGTCGTTTCGCAGTGCTCTTCGTGAATTTTCTCCAGCCTCCGCCCTACTTCTTTTGGACGGATGCATCTTGACAGCCATCCTCTTGCGTTTCTGAAGTAAAGGTTCCCCTGGTTTGTAAAGTACTGGGCCAGTTCTCTGAGCCCCATCGTTCCTTCACCAAACTCTAGTTGCCTCTTAATCTCCCTCCTCCAATCCGCATTTTCATTCATTAGTAAAATTGATTGTATCATTGAAGGAGTTGTTCTTCATTGAATCATGATAGTAGTTATATCGCTCTTCATGATCATCTTCTGGGCAATGATGGCGTAGGCGCTAGGTGACGGTTCATTGTTCTAGGCTGCCTCTTAATCTTGGTCTGATAGAACTGGCCAAGGAGCCTCTGAATAATCATTTTGTATGGTGCCAAGCTTATGTGTTTCAATGCGTATTCTCCATTCACTTGTTGAACCACCAAGTTCGAATCCACTTTGATGCAAAGTGAATGGATCCCTCTTCGAAGAGCCTTTAGCAATCCCAACACCAATGCTTCATATTCTGCCTCGTTGTTGGAGCAGGGGAAATCAAACTGGTAAGAAAGGCAAATCTCCTCCATTCCTTTCGAAAGAATAATCCCTACTCCTCCTTTCTTTTCTGCCGATGACCTATCGAACTGCATTATCCATTCTTCATCTATTGCATCTAGGTGATTGGCCTGCAAGGCGTCTCCTGGAATGCTTCCTTTGGGAGGCTCAAATGTTCCTAAAGGGAAAATAGCCAACAGATAGGCGTACGCCTGGCTTCTGATTGAACGAGGAACCACACACTTTATGTCATATTCCGAGAGGATAAGCAACCATCTAGTTGCCCTGCCAATCAATATAGTTCTTGCAAGAAAATACTTAATGGGATCACATCTCGTTACAATATGAATTGTAAAAGACAGCATATAATGTCTAAGTTTTTTCGCTACAAATACTAAGGCTAAACAATGCCTTTCTAAGCTACTATATCTGACTTCTAGCTTATGGATGATCCTGCTGAGGTAATAAACCGGTCGTTCTTTCCCATCAATCTCTTATGCCAGCAAAGCTCCCATGGACCTCGTGGTGGATGTGAGATACAGTTGCAACGGTATTCCTGTCTTTGGTGGAACCATGGTTTGTTGTGAAATGAGCAGCTTCTTTAGTCCGTCAAGAGACTCCTGGTGAATTACCTCCCATTTGAACTTCGTGTTCCTTTGCAGCAGCTGCATCAATGGGTGTTTTATTTCAGCTAATCCAGGCACAAATCTCCTAAGGTAGGAGACTTTACCAAGGAAACTCTTTAGCTCTTTCTCCATTCTCGGACATGGCATTTCTAAGATCACCCGCTGTTTGTCCTGGTCTATCTGCACCCCTTGTCGATCAACTACAAAGCCTAGGAATTTCCCACTTGTTACCCCAAAAATGAACTTCAGTGGATTCATCTTTAATTTAAACTTCCTGCAATGGGAAAACACCTTCCTCAAATCACTCAGATGGGACTCCTCCTTCCCCGACTTGATGACAAAATCATCCACATAGAATTCCACAAACTTGTGAAAGAAGTCACGGAAAATGGCCATCATTGTTCTCTGGTAGGTCGCCCCAGCATTCTTGAGCCTAAACGGCATCACTCTGTACAGGAAGTTACCCAACGGGGTTCTGAATGTTATTTTCTCTGCATTCGAAGGGTCCATCTTGATCTGGTTGTACCCCACGTACCCATCTATGAAGCTATACATCTCATGGCCCGCTGTTGCATCTATTAGGCTATCGATGGAGGGTAGAAGGAACTCATCTTTGGAGAAATCTCTATTTAAATCTCTAAAGTCCACGCAGATCCTTATTTGATTTATATCTTTCTTCCCTACTGGGATAATACTAAACAGCCAGATCGGGTGTTATAGCTTGATGAACCCTGCTGTTAGTAAGCGTCGAACCTCTTCCTTGATCTTTAAATCCAGCTCAGGCTTGTACCTTCTCATTGCCTATTTTACTGGAATGGATAAAGGCATCACGTTCAACTTGTGACAGCTCACTTCCTCGTCCAGCCCTTCCATATTTGTGTACTTCCACGCAAAAATGTCTATAAACTCCTGAATTAATTCCACTAAGGCCCCTCCTTTCTCCTTATTGAGATCCTTCGAGATGAAGATATGACTTGGGTCTTCCCCTTCTTTTTCCAGGTTCAACTACTCTAGCTCTTGTGCCTGTGGCTTTGGTCGATCCGTCATGTATTATGGTTCTTCGACGACTTCCTTCACAAATTCCTGTATGCTGGAATTATCTATCACCATGCATTGTCCCTGTTGATCATCCAGAAAGCATTCATATATCGAATCAACCTCGTCCAGCTTCCTCGATCGCCCTCTCACATCATTACAATCGATACACCACCTTTCCTTCCTCGGTAATGACTTTCTTGCACTGTCTGCTACTAGCGGTGACTGCTTTCCTCTTCTCTCTAGATGCCTCAACCACTTTTTTTCCTGACAACCGACTCAACACGTTTTTTCGTTGGGCCTTATGCTCCATAGGATCCACTTTGGGACTCATCCTGTCTTTAAGCTTCTTTGAGATACCTTGGGGCCGAGGGATCACCTGGTGAGCTTCTTCGATCAATGCCCTTGTGCTACTCGCAACCTCTTTACTCTGCTCGTTCAAGGGCCCCATCCGTTCTCTGATCGAGGGAACCCACACTCCCTCTATCCTCCTCGTTAGGACCCGGACATCTTGTTCCAACTCAGTATAAAACACAGCGTCCACCAAGTGAGCCTTCTCGATAGTGAAGGGCCTCTTTATAGCCCTAATGGTACCTCTGTCCCTTTGACGTTCGCCTTAGCACACTGGTGGTATGTAGAAGGAACTAGCCCTTGGTTGTACATCCACACCCTCCCTATTAGCATATGATAGGAAGTTGTACTCTCTATTACATGGAATTTTATATGGGAACTCAAATTTCCCATCACAACCCCCACATTAACATACCCAATGGATTTGGAGGATTGGTTATCATACCCTGAAATTACCAAAGGCATGGGGACTAGCCTTTCTTCTGGAATATTGGTTGCATGAAAGGAGTGAATAGTCATGATATTGATGGAAGCTCCCCCATCCATGAGAGTCCTTGCAAAGCTAACTCCGTTAACACTAGCAATCACGTACAATGTCCTGTTATGAGGGAATCTCACATCCCTATCGACATCGCGAAAGGTCACCTCTGACAAGTACCTCCTTACCAACCTGTCCATGGGTCCCTTCCATTTTAGCGAAGGGACTGCGTCCTTCCTCATGATATCAAGTATTGCCTGGGTCATCTTCAACCTAATCTCCTTTTGAATCCCCACTTGTTCGAATAACCAAGTGAACTTTGGGGATTTTGAGACTGCACAGTAATCTAAGCCCGGATCTGCTTTCTCACCTTCAACATTATACACATCCTCCACATCCTTGGCACTTGCTTCATCATAGGACAACATGACATTAGACATTCCCTTGGTATAAATCTCTAAAGTTTCCTCGTATTCCTCTCTATCTCCTCTCTCTGCTTCTTCATCATAGGCCACCACGAGATTGGCCCCATGTGCCGATAGTGGGTTGTTATTGACATTCTGTGGAGGGATTTGCAACGTCCCTGCCCTCATGTATTTGTCAATAATTCTTCTCAGTGTGAACCAACTCTTTGTTGGATGCTAGACCCTCTAATGAACTTAATAATACTTCGGATACGCCTTCATTGCCGCATTGGGCTCCTCAGCGGGAACATCCTTCGGCGTATAGACCGTCCCCCCTTAGACCATCGCGTTGTAGCAGCTGACAGCTCCTTCCACTATACAAGGCAATGGTGGTGGGTATTCCCTGCCTCTTTTTAACTTCCTCTTATTGTACCTCTTCGGTGCCTTGCCCCTATCTTCCCCCTTGGTGTACCCTACCTGTGGCGGTTGAGACCTCCCCCCCGCGAGTTGCATCGGTTGCCTGAACATCATGGGCACCACCACCAGATTGGGTCGCACCACCAAAGAGATGTTTCTCGCTGCTTTTAAGAATGCCGCCAAAGTCCCCTCGCACGTCTCATTGATGAGATGGCAGATGTACTCAGGAAGCAGCCCCTCAGCGAAGATCTGCAATAGTTTGGATTCTCTGGCCTCCTTCCTCACGTCGAGGGATCTTTCCATGAAACTTCGAACACAGGCCACCAGTTCTTCCCCAGGTCTTTGCTTCTCCCTACACAGTTGAGTAAAACTAAACTCATTTTTTTCCAGAAAGAACTTCTGAACAAACAACATGTGCATCTCTTCTCATGTAGAAACGCTATTGGGATCCAAATGGGAATACCAGGTATATGCTTTATCGGTCAAGGATTTAGAAAACTCCCTCAATTTAAGCCTTTTATTGTTACAATGCGCCCCAAAATTCTCAACAAAATTCTTAATATGCTCCTTTAGGTTCCCACCCTTTCCCGTGTATTTTTTAAAAATAGGAGGAATATAGTCCTTCAGATAGGGCTCGTCATTGTACTCCTGGGGATACGGTGTTCGAAACTCATCAAAAACCGAAGCTACCTCACCTGTAGATTGCGAGGAAGCCTGCATGAATTTCAACATCTCTTTTTGCATCTCCTTTATCATCTCCTCGATGGGGGATATTATCGGAGAAATAAGTAACGGGGACATGGGTTGAATGCTCGTTGGAGATGGAATGAACGTTACAGCTAGGGACGTTGATACTCCTTCGACTCCTACTACTGGATTCACAACGAGGGTATGCTTGTCGGGACCGTCCCTGCGACACCTGCACCTGGCAGGGCCATTGGAGCTACCCCTGGTGTTACGAAGGCATTAGCCTCTAATCCTACCAGTATAGTTGAAGCTACTGGGGTTTATAAAAACTCATAAAACTTGCTCATGAGGAGCGCGACCTCAATGGGTCCCAACCCCACACTCGTGGGAGCTTGCGCCACCCCTGGAACACCTGTCATTGCCTGGATCGTAGGTACCTCTATTCGAGGAGCCCATCCCTTATTGCCTCTAGTTCTCTCGCAACCTGTTCTTCATTATGCTGAATGTCATCGAAGTTGAGCCTTCGAGTAGAATTATCCTACGCCATACTCCTTACTTAGAAGAATACCTCCCCAGCGGAGTTGCCAAATATAAGAGGGTACTTTAGATTATAGATGGAGGCGTAACCCCTATTTGAGTATGGTAATGATAAGCTAATTTGGCCAAAGCTTTGGATTAATGATAGGACATACAAACGCAAACCCAATGAAGATATGACTCAGTTTACACTCACAAAATCCCTCATGTATAACTCAGGAAATAGTAATGAACTTTAGAAGTAACTTGGCTAGAGGGAGAGAGAAGTAAGCACCTTAGATACACCTTGGTAGGTAGGTAGAAACACACCTAACACTCTCAAGAATCTTTGTCAAGTATTAAAAACTTCGTAATAAGTAATAATGGTGAGTGGGTAAACCCTCTGGTTTGCCATAACTCCCTCCTCTATGTCTTCTCTCTAGCAATAACTCCTTAAACTCTCAAAATATCCTCTCCTTAAGGGTGGTTGGGGTCCTTAAATAACCCCCCACAGCATCCCCGAGGCAACTCAGTCATTAAAGACTATGAAAGGCATCCCTCATACTTTATGTCACAACATAAAATGCTTGATGCACTAGTTGTCCCCACGTCATAAACAATAAATGCCGAGAAATGCCTTTTGCCTAACCACTTGTGTCAGGGGCTGTTATCGCAGAGGTGGCTCACCAACTACCTGACAGCCCCAAATACCACGGTGGTTTACTCAAGTGCAGGTTTGACATTATTTAACTAGGTAGTTACATCACCTACTTTAGATTTGACATTAAGTAGAGGGTTGTTTGGTTCTCAACTCAATGCCCGATGGAACTCCAAGCTACTCCGCCCAAGGTTCCACGGCTAGGTTCCTTCGTTGTTTTTACTAGGTGTATCTAAGATGGTCAGGATAAGCCCCCAACAGTGACTCACTTCTCAATCTTCCAAACCAAGTCCCTCTAAAGTTCCCACGGTGAGGTCATTCGGTAGAGCATGAAAGATCTCCCAGGCCCTGCCAAGCCTGGTCCCTCGCGAGTACCGTTTGACCTCACACTAAAACTCATTATTATTCTTGTTAGAATATTACAACCGTTATAGCTTTCAGTCAATATAAATAAAGATACAATATGATTAACACAACAAGCTAAAGTATAAGTTGCCACGCCAAGCTGCCTCGCTGAGTTGCTACGCTCGAGCTGCCACGCTTGAGCTGCCTCGGTTGCTTAATCTCAAATACTATTGCCAATTAGGGAATTACCCCTGATCTCAGAATTACCTTCAATCCCCCTCTACAATATGGATTCATTTTTTTATACGATCTGATGATAATCTGCTATGGTTTCAATACGATTTGTTTTTTGGGCAGTACTAATTGGACATAATTTAAAAAAATGGTCAATTTTTTTTTGAAATAATAAAATTAATTACTTTTAAGATCGACAAACAAAACCGAACTGAACCTGTAAAAAATCGAACCGAATAGGGTCGGTTAACCGATATTATCAGACCGATCTTGGTCCATTTTTAAAAAAAAACTTTAAAACCTAACCGGACCGGACTGCGAACACCCCTAATACTTCCTGAGGGACTACCCTATCTTACATGTGAGGGTAATCAATAAGTCAACCTCCTTCACGGTCTTTCTATTAGTGATGAATCGATCCATGAAATTCTCGACCAGTTCCTTAAAGGGAATCATTAACCAAGGCGCTAGATTGTCAAAATATCTAAGGTTGATTTCTCCTAAAATTGAGGGGAAAACATAACACATAAGGGCATCATTATGGATCTATAAGGACATGGAATACCTGTAGTGTATGATGTGATCTAGATTTGCCTTTCCATTATACGTAGTGATCTATGAAATGACGAACTTCTTTAGGGGATCTAATGTTTCAATATCAATAGTTATCGAGTGTACCGATCTCTGACCCAATGCTCTCCTACCAAGATCCTTTGGAGGTTGCATTAAGTTAGGGTTTAATCACCCCTTTAGTTATTTCTTGATGAATTCTTGAAGATCATCATTACATGTGTTCTTTGTTGGGAGCCTAGTCTTAGCCGAGTTATTGCTAAGGTTGGATTCTACCATTCGAACTTATGTTGGACAGGGAATCTTAGTGTTATGGATAAAAGCATGATCTAAGTGAGGGGGATTACATCACATTGCATGTGGACTTTTTGATTCATAGTATTTTTTATTATGGTCAACCCAAGGTAGTCAGGGTGTAGGATTCTCTATTTTTTGTAACATTTAAGGTTGTGGGAACTAGACCCACGTCCCTCATACTATTCAATTAGTTATATATTTAATCGGGTTATATAATTATCTCGTTCATTCAATTATTTCCAGTTATGATGATGCATTCCTAGAGGGATAGTCAGTAGAGGGAGTGTGATATCAAAAACTAGGTTCAAACCTCCATGGTGTGCATACCCTAGACTTCATGTCAGTGGGAGGAAAAAGGGAACTTGAAGGGTTATGTTCCCTCCTCATAACCTGTACTTACAATCGGACATGACCCTTGTCATGGGAAGAATAAGAATGGTAGACGCTCATATAGAATAAGGGATGATATCCTCCAGTGGTGGGGATTTAGAGTCGTACTTCCCATAAATGATGTTTAATTATATGTGATATCAATCCTATAATAATGCTAAATTCCAATTCATCCCTCAAAATATATGTGCAATAAAAAAGGACTGCATATATTTACGTGGATTGATCGGTCGGCTTGTCTACGTCCATGGATAAGAGAGTGCATAGTTTTATTAATGGGAGAGGAGGAAGAAGACGACTCGGAGAGCTCGGAGTGCTAGTTGAGAATCCAAGCCATGGATACAAGAGTGTTCTAATCAACGCCCAATACGAGTGTGCTATGATTCTTGGTATTTTCCATAGTGATTAGTTGCTATCCTTACTCCTATCTGTGAAGAAGTAGAATCGAAGTAATATATATCTGGATTAATCCAATTGTCATCTCATTTGATTCTGCCTTAGCATGTTCGTGATCTTTGGATGACTGAACTCTTACAATCTCTTAGTGACACATGTAAGGAAATGTGCCTTATTCGACTCTTAATCCCCTTAATTTATATTAGAGTAAAAATTACTCATCTCGGCTATTTCATTTTGTTAGAGGCATAAAAATCATGGTGTATTGGGAACAAATACTAAGATTTCATAAAAGTTTAGCAAAAGCACCAAGACATTAACCTAATTCATTATTCCATCTATAAGTTTTTCCACCTCTATTGTAACTAGTGATTTCACTTTTCTATCAAATTTCCTTTGTACTTCCTTAATGTAAAAATCTAAGACATCTATAAATGGGTACTTGTCATGCAATTGCTATATGTAACAGTGACATGAATAATCATGGATCAAAGTGGTAAAATATTTCTCTTTAAAAAATAATAGAACGTCAAAAGGTCTGCATATGTTTGTATGTATTATCTAAAGAAGTTCATTGCTTATTCTGGATCTTTTCTTATTATATTGAGTTTTCTTTCCCTTAATGCAACCTATGCATACATTGAAGTCATTAAAATCAAAATTGGGAAGAATACCATCTTTTATTAATCTTTCAATTCTTTCCTTGGATATATGACCTAAACATTTACCACAAGAATGATGAATTTTCTCCCATAAATTTTTATTGTTTCCAAGTTTAGGGTGCAAGGTTAAAATGGCATGGGAAAACTAACCATCGAGACTGAATTTGTAAAAATCAGCGATAAGATTATCGAAACCAACATGAATATTATCTTTAAAAAAAGTGAAGCATTTGTTGCCGAAATTAAAAAATAACCAAGTACATCAAGTTTGGACATGGATACTAGATTTGTAAAAATATTAGGTACATGTATGGTTTGATGTAAACAAAGATAACAACGAGAATATAAAAATAATTGTAAGTCCATGTAACTTCAATACAAACAGTGACACATTTTACAATGAATAAGAAATGCTCATTTGATTTTATAGTTTTGGATTGTAATGAATCCATGCATTATTTTAAAAACATAATCAGTAGCACCAGTGCCAATCCACCAAGTATTAGATAGACCCTTAATTAAATTTGATTCAAAACACAAAAAATTCAAAATGCTTACCTTTTCTTTTTCAACAATACTATACATTTGAGGAAATCTTTTTGAAAATGCCTCGACTTTTTACAAAAGTGACTCTAGTCACTCTTTTTGTTTCTTCATATAATCCTTGTTTGCATTAGATCTTTCAATATTCTTGGAAAGTCCACATTTCTTTCATTTTCCACTCTTCCTTCTATATTTTTTTCTTGCTTCTTGAGTAACAAGATGGGATTATTCCTGAATAATCATTATATCCAACTCAATTATGTTCCACTATTTCTTAATAGTGTTGTGGTGAACATGGAGTTGAAGATATTTAAGAGGTAAGGAAGTAAAAATGAAATGCACTAGAAAATTATTGCACATAGCCATCTCCAGGTTTTTAAGATTAGTCACAATGTTTGTTATTTCGAGGGTATGTTCATGCATGGAATGACTTCCATCAAATTTCATGGTGGTATGTTTTCCCGTAAGTGTTCCCTCAAGTGACTTATTAGCATTATGACAAGACTCCTCAATATTCTTCAGTTATTCCTTTGCCATATCAGTTTTAGGTAAGGTAGTCTTAATGTTGTCCTATACTATCATTTACATGAACATAATGTTATGTCTCATTAATATCTCCTAAGATTTATGGAGAGTATTTTATACTTCAGTTATACTCTAGGTGAAATTAGGAGGCTCATCAATTTGAAATGATAAATCAAGGTCAAGCACTTCAAGATTAAAATGGACCTGTTCACACCAATCAACAAAATGCATTCTTGTAAGCATTGGAATAGATGTTGCTTGTGTATGAAGCAAAAATGATGATGATGATGATGATGATGATGATGATGCAATTGTATATAACACATACTCACTATGTTAATGTTTTAAGTTAAAAATAAAATACACTATCACACATCACCTTTGGGCATAAAGCATTATGTACTAACGTGCACATAATTATGCTTTCAATTTCTATGATAATTGATAATGATATGTGTTATATTTAAGCAAGTGTGTTGTCTTTTGATAGACAATACAAACTTAACTAAAAGATATAAAAAACAATCATATTATGTTCATTAACCATTAAATACCAATTCACCTTCGGGTGATCGTATATATTTGATGATCAATAAACGTCCTTTCATTTACCCTATGGAAAAATATTTAATTTAGGCATTAAGTATCTATATAACGAGCATTTCACATATTGATATATATATATATATATATATATATATATATATATATATATATATATATATATATATATACATACCATAAATTTCATTGGTCATTTTGGTGACTACACAATAATTATAATGCATATATCAAAATTAAATAAAATTACAGTAGTTTTAATACATACGACATAAAATAAGATCAGAGAGGGGTTAGGGCCATCACTAGGGATGGCATCCCCAGCGATTTTTTAGAAAATAAGGGTTGAAAAACTTGCATTTTTTTCATTGAAACCAATTCGGTTTAGATATGAAGCATGTATAACTTCTTACATAAGCATGCAACATTCTAACTTTCCCATAATAACAACATAAAATTACGATTTCAAAATATTTCAAGATTTCTAATTTTTTTTAACAAAACATCTTTGACAGTGAAAAGATTCAAACAAGATTCACAGAGAAATATGAAATATTGTATTAAATAACATAATGAAAGAAAACATGGTTCTATCAATGTGGCTCCAATACAACATGTTAATTATTCTAAGTTATCATGTCTTCACTATCAACAGTCATCATTATAGTACAAACATAATAACATAAACATAACATACACTTGTCTATTGTGCAGTTTAGAAAAGACAAAGTCAATCCCGATGTAATAGACATATTGCAACTTCAACAAGGTTATTGATCTCTAGGAATACGTTTCTCTCTTATTTACTATATTCTCAAAATGGAACACATAAGTTTTGATTTTCAAAAACATATTTTTGAAGTAGAAATGACCATTCTATACACATCCAAAGGGTATGTATTTTGGTTGCGTTTGTTTCGAAAGATTGAGACCGTTTAGATATACAACAAATGAGTACATGTCGATTCTGAAGATTAGTGAGAGAAGACTTTTCTCTTTATTCTAATAATGCCATTTCTACCATATGGAAATGACTAAAGGTTAATTACACTTGCCCCCTGAACTTTGTCCCCTAGTCACTTTACCACCCAAAGTTTTAGTTTTTGTACTTAACCCCCTAAACTTCCACAACATTTCTAATCAACACTCAGAAAGCAGGAGCTTATATGGAATAGTCGTATCTTAGGCCAAACACACAAATTTGCTTTTTTCAAAAACATTTTATCGTGATTTAAGTTAGTGAACATGCAAGATTAATTATGAAGATAAATTCCAAACCAAACAGCATAAGAAGAATTTTAAAAAAATTCACTCTCGGGCAAAAACCTAGATTTCAGCACTGTTAAAGAGTTTGACATACACTAGATGAATTACAGACTATTTAGAGCTACACTAAGTATAATGCACAGTTACTCAAATCTTTAACATATATGGCACAATCCAGCACCATCCATAGCAAGCATCTCTTGCCTCGGTATCCACTGATTAGCCTAAAAAATCTTTAATTCCTTTCTTCTTAAGAATTATTTCCTCAACACCACAATTCAATAATAGAGAAAATCTCTACAAGAGTTTTTGAACTTGGAATATGTTTTTCTTTATTTGGAAAAGTGATCTTTAAAGATCTAAGGGGTTTGGATGAAAAAAGAATAGAGCTTGATCACAAGAAGAACTCTAAAAAGGCTTGGAGAAAAGTATAATCTAGTATCTCTATTTATAGGGAAAGTTATTGCAAAGAGATAGAAGTCAAAAATTTGCAAATATATGTTTTAAAAAATAAAAAATTGTGTACCCATTCGAATGACCTAGTACCTCGTTCGAACGTGGTACCTCATCTCGTTCGATCGTGTTTCTAACGAAACTTCCAACAACATTCCAGAGTGTACCCAAAAGGCGATATACCAGATCTTGTTCGAATGTGGGAACTCATTCTAACAACATGCCTACACTCATTCAAATAATATATTCATCTCATTCTAACAAGTTAGCAAAATTTCAAAAATTCTTTTAAAAATCATTTGAAAATATTTTGAAAACTTTTTATGCAAAGTCTTTTTAAAATAACCCCTAGATAATTAAAGTGTTTAGCAAACGACTTCATAACTCTTTTGAATGTTGTTGTGATGAACGATCTTCAATCTTCCAAAATGTCATCAACTTCTTCTCTTCAAATACGTGGAAGTAGTCATGAAGGTGCAGTGGGGTGTAACAAGATAAGCCAAAATAAAATAAAAATGAGCAATTATAAAACCTACTCTTAGAAATCTCCTCATTTGGCTATTCCGGTACAAAACACAAACCGAAGCCAAATTAACCTCTAAGACAAATACAAATAATACCCTCAGAAGTCAAGAAACGAAAATGCACAAATGTATAAGTCTTCGATTGAAAAGTCTTCATCTTGTGTGGTCCAAGGAATCATAATCAAGGTGGAAGAGACCTACACACATAAGACAAAAATAAATACCGTGACACGTGCGAGTTTAAAAAGAAAATAAACTCCCACTAAATTTATTCTCCCTTTTTTGTCCATAATAGACAAAAGGTTAGAAACTAAGCATGAATAATAAACACCACTCAAATCCAATAGAAATAACATCATAAAGATAATCAATTAAGCATATACGACGAGATTTCAAAGAAGTTTGCAAGATATTTTTGAAAAATTTCAAAGTTTTCAAGTATAACGAGTAAAATATAAAAATACATATATGTATAAAATACATAACACCATGGAATAACATTAAAATATCTGAATCGTGAAAGCAGAATGTAATTGTATGACCATTTTTCATAGTCAAATCAACATAAGCATTCATAACATAGGTGCATAAAGTAAATGAGATACTCTTGAAGAAAGAAGTCAATTTCAACCTTAACTGTAAAATGTTGAACTTAAATGAAATTTAGTTGACTTATGCAACATGCCATAAATTTTAATGATTTTAAAATTAATAATACTAAACTATTTAATGTTTTTCAAAAGAGTCCATTGTGCAAACCCATTGATCTTCTACTTTATAACAACCTCAAAATATCTCATATATCTGAATTCACTCTCAAATATTTTTGAAGATATCATAATTCTCATATGTAGTGAAGCATCAATGAAATATAAAATAGGCCTTGACACTTCTGTTTTTGTGTGTCGTTAATCTTTTAGGATCTTTTTGCAAATGGTGGATTTTAACGCAAAGAGAATTTTTTTCTTTCATATCCCCTTTCCATTGCTTAATATATATCAATCTTTCTGAAAAACAAAATCCGGGCAATGGTTCTTACAACCACAACTTATCACTTTTTACATTTCGTTCATAATTAAGGACGATTGCGATAACAACACCATATTTGAAATATGATAAGTAATCACAATGTTCAAAAAGTCTACGCACGTGTGCAATAAAGGTGATAAAGAGTCTAGCATGAAGAAAGTAATCATCAATGATCAACGAAATGCTATCCACTCATTGTTAAGCACATTAACGAAACGAAGCCATGCCTTAAAACACCATGAAAAAGTCACATGAATAGAGGGTGATCCGCATATCTTAAATGAACATCCATATACGCTGAAAAACGAAAATAAAAAAATATTTTTTTCTTAATAAATTTTTTTATCAAAGATAAAATCTTTTTGGGCTTTTTTTCCAACTTTTACTGAAATACCAAAAATCTTTTTGGATTTTTCAAGATTTTTCTTAAAATTAAAAGCATATAAATACAAAGAAATGTAATCTAGAAATAGGGATAAAAGATATGAATATGATAGTCACCTTATACTAGAAAAAGTACCCAAACTCCATCCTTTGAAATTCCTCTATCAAACTTTGCGAAGTTTTGACAAAAAACTCTATTTGCTCTCGAAGACTCTCAAAATATCTACGATCGTGTGTGGGAGCATGCGTAGGAACATGCATGGGAGTGCATGTAGGAATATGTGTGTGAGCTTGTGTGGGAGCATATCGGGGATCACGTGTGTGATAAACTCTCCCTAACTTAAAACAAAACTCATTAAGGTTACCTCTTTGTTTACAATAGGAATAAACATAAATTGGATTGGGTCTACCTTGGTCAAAATGCCTAGGAGGCATTCTCCTTGGTGGGTTTGGTCTCTTAGGTGGGTTAGTACGAGGGCCATAAGGCTCCATCACAAACTCGGGAACTGGCTCAGGTGAAACATGGAAAGTAGATGCACCGTTATAACCTATTCCTTGACTCTCATTAGAGCCTAATGCGGGGGCAAGGCGCATCTTTTCAACCTTCTTAGATGTGTCCTCTAAAGTGACCTTAACCTCTCGGACACATTCAAGATCTTTATCAAGTTGGGATATACGAGCTTCAAGTTTCTCACGAGTCTTCAATGAAGCTTGAAGATCTCTAGTAAGACTAGCCACAGTGTTGGTCATATCGGTCTTCTCCTTACCAACCACAATAAATTGTTAACACAAAGAAACTTTAAACTTCTCGAGTTAACTCACCGTTACCTCACGTTCTCTCAATGATATCACCATCTTTTCTAAATCAAATAAGAGTCAAACTTCTATTTTGGTTTTTAGTTCTTAAATAATTATTTTAAAGTTTGGTGTACGCTTTTTGAAGACCAATTTATCCCTCACACAAAATCTCCTCATCACTTTCACTCTCTCCAGAATGGTTCGACACAGTGTCAAGGCTATCACGTTTAAAAATGTCCTCATCAATATGGGACGAAGTCGAAGTACTAACATAACTGGTTATGAATGCAATGGAAGGTTCATATGGTGATTCATCCTTGAAATACACCGACTCGACATCAATATCGCTAAGAGTGGATTTATATGCCGCTTTGTCCCTGCCCTGTCTCTTTAACCTAGTGGCATACTCGTGGGTTTTATGACCCTTGCCCTTGCCCTCACACTCATATAATTTAAACACTTCTTTCTCACAAACATTCTTGTCCTCGTTTCCATTATTATTTTTCTCAAAGATTTTGTTTTCTTGGGAAGAATTTTTCTTGTTAAATTTGAGAAATTTTTTTTTTTTTTTTTTTGCAAATAAGTCAAGATCATTAAGTTCAAAATCAAACTCCGACTCGGAATCAAAAACTTTTTCCGTTTTCTTTTTTGACTCGGCCTTCAAAGTAATCCCTATTTTCTTTTTCTTTTAGTTTTGGGGAACATATCGATTTCGTAATTTTGAAGGTCCCTATGGGTTCTTCTAACCTAAGCATATATAAAATTACCAACGAATTAAGGACAATGACATTAGGAATAAAACCGGATGAAACGGGTCTCAAAATATTTTTCGCTATGCCCATCTCAGGAATTCTCTCACCCAAATTAAAACTAGGGTGAACGAAATTAGATAATCATGCATAAAATTCATCAAAAGGCTCAGCATCTAGCATAACAATGGTCTCAAATTGCATGGTGATATTTTGTACCTTAGAAGCTTTCACAGCATTGGTACCCTCATGAGTGAGCTGGAGCGTATCCCGTGCTTCCTTAGACGTGGTGCACGTTACGATGTGGCAGAAAACATCACGAGTGACGGCTCCAGAAATAGCACTTAAATCGCGAGAGTTGAAATTACTCCATTTAAATTCATCATCACATTGGGTGGTATCCACCATCTTTCACACACAATCCAAACCCTTTCAGTTATAGATTTTAAAACCGACCTCATCCTAGCTTTTCAGTAAGCATAATTTGGCCCGTAAAAAACAGGAACCCTATTATACAAATTATCCATATAATCCCAATTTAAAGTTCACATAGAAAATAAGTGCAACCGACATTGATACCAATTTGAGAGAATTGGTATCCAAAAAAATCTGTAAGGATCAGGATCACATGATATTTTAGTTCAACCCGCTCTGATACCAATTTGAGAAAGCAGGGGCTTATATGGAATATTCGTATCTTAGGCCAAACTCACAAATTCACCTTTTTAAAAGGATTTTATCTTGATTTAATTTAGTGAACATGCAAGATTAGTTATGGAACCAAATTTCGAACCAAATAGCAGAAGAAGAAATGAAGGAAAAATCACTTTCGGGTAAAATTTAGATTTCAGCATTGTTAAAGAGTTTGACAAACACTAGACGACTTACAGACTACTTAAAGCTCCACTAAGTATAATGCACAGTTCTTCAAATCTTCAACAGATTTGGCACAGTCCAGCACCATCCACAGCAAGCAGCTCTTGCCTCGATATCCACCGATCAGCCTCAGGAATCTTCAATTCATTAATCTTCTTCTGTTTGGGTTGGTTTGTTTATGTGGTTTGGCATATTTAGTTTGGACTCATTTTTGCAAGCACACTAAATTAAATCAAGATTATAATTTGCTAAAAAGTGATTTTGTGTGTTTGGCCTAATATACAGATATTTCATATAAGCCCTTGCTTTCTCAAATACAGTTAATTTTGTGCGGGAATTTTAGTCATGTGCAACGCTTTTGAGGGTATTTTGGTCCAAACTAACATAAAACTTTAAATAAATGAAAATTACAGAATAACTCATTTAAAAAATATTTAAAAATATGAAAACTATAGAAAACCATTTAAAAAAAAGATTTCCACTTAAAAAATAAATTTTCAATAAAAATAAAAAAATAGATTTATAATAGATTAAAAAATGGGAGTTTGACAAATAAGTTATATTTACATAAGACATTTCCTAATAGGTCCTATCATATTTTTTTTCAATAGGTCCTATTTGTTCATATAGTGAATATTCACTATATGTCTACAAATAGGACCTATTGGACTAAAAATCTTTTATTATGGGACCTATTGGGGCAAAAAAAATATGATAGGACCTATTGAACTACATATTTAGTAAACGGGACTAAGTGGTAAAAAACCCTAAAAAAATTCCATTAACAAAAAAAGATTTGTAATTAAGAAATATATTTCCAATTAAAATTGGAAAAATCCTAAAAAAATCTAGTTAAAAAATCGGGAAGATACTGTTTTTTTTAAACATATGGAAACTGCAAAAAACATAAAACATTTGGATTGGATATATAAATATATTACATAAAATATTAAAAAATCTAAAAATACTTTCAAAATTAATTTATTTTTTAACTTTCGAAAAAGTGAATAAATATATTTTTTTAAATATGCAAAAAGCTGAATAAAACGCTAAAATATGGGAAAATAGGCATTTGGTCCTAGACTATCTTTTTTTTAGGGTCCGACCCTATCTATATGCCAATTAGTTGTAGGTCTCATTTATTCCAGTCAAATAGGACGTGGCAAACAGGTAAGTAAAACATTTGTTGTGGGCTTCCTTTGAAAAACTAATGCCCCTACAAAAGAGGAGCAGTTACAGGACTTCGGCCAAAAGAAAATTACTGGTGGGATTGCAGCCATCACAAACATGGTTGACTGGTGTGACAACCCGCTCACCAAAATATAGGGTGGCCAGCCCAATACTCCAATATAACAGGAATCATGGATGGAATCATTCTCAGCATCACAACAATATACAAAGTATACAGGATAACCACTCCATATATCAGAAAAACGGGTTGCCAAACATTTTGGTTTTAAAGTTAAAGAAAGAATTTAAACAACCCAATTTAAAAGAAAGTGGAAACCCAAAAGAAATAATATTACATACAAGTCAAATATACAATAAGGGACCGAATATGTTGTCGATCAACAGACTCTTACAACAATGTTATTAAACACGTTCAGTAAATTACATAATACATTTCATTAGACAATTACAAAAGATTGGGCCTCACGCCCGAGTAAATGACCCGATCATAACTAGAGTACAAAAATGATAGCGTCTATACCAAGTATCCCATAATATTCGCAAAGTATCATGGCTCCTCAAAGACATCGGAATAGGAAAGTCCGAACGGGCGTCCTTACAGCGGAGCACCTGAGCGGATGCAAGATGCATGCACAATAAGAAATATGAACGGGTCAGGGCCCGATTTTATATGATCACCAGATGAATAAAAAGTATGACGGTTATGAAGATTAAATCATGACTAATAGGAATAAGAATCTACCTACACAACTTAAAGCATAAGCTAAAACGTTTTTTTAAAATAATCATGGATCCAATTTAATTATGCAGGAAAAGAATAATTTATATTAATTTAAAAACCTTCGTCATGAACACTAATACATTTCATAATTCCGTTCCTTATCAGAAAACATACTCAAAATTTTAAGCTCTTTATGGCTTTTATATCAATCATATGCTCTTTGTGGCATTCCATTCCTTAACAGGAATATAATCATCATCATATGCCCTTTATGGCATTTATCATACATAGGGTCCCACTTGATTAAGAATTTTTATATTCATATACATATAACGATTCTAAGACCAGCCCTCTGAGTTTCCCCACTGGGCGCGTCCCTAAATGACTATCATCTTCCAGGGCCTATCAACCAAGACAACCTGGGCACCAATAACGCAAGACGTCGGGAAGTGGCCATATGCCTGCGGGAGAGTCAAGAACACACCCGGAATATCCTCACCAGCGCAGTAAACATAACATAATCGCTCATATGGCCTAGGACTATATCCACCCTGCAGTCATTAGCCAGGGGGCATCACCATGCGCGCGAACTTACCTTATGATAGCATTTAGAGAGGTGTGTTTAAGTAAATTATCATTTACCATATCCATGATTAAGTAAATTATCATTTACCATCATCATTACCATTTTCATTTCATTTCCATTTGCCCTTTTTCATATGTATATTTCATTTTATCCGAAACCATAATCATTTACATTTGTAAATAATTCACCTTTTATCCGGAGCCATACGCAATTCATATCGACATTACAACCTTAAAGAATAAGTGAACTCCCAATTTAATTCTCCCAACACCCTTTTTGCGGTGTTATACTACTAACCATCAAGACTAACATAGCTCAATTGAGCTCCTAAAGTCTCCCAAATATAACGCTACAACTCCTAGTCTCATAATAATCAACTAAAAGAAAAGAATTCCCTAACATCAATTGGCATATCCCCAGAAAATCTCCCACATACACATTTCTAATGTAGGGTAGTTAACTAACTCATATAGAACTCTAGGACTCTAAGTTTACTTCATACAAGAAGGTTCCTAGGCCCTAAACCTAAAGAAAATGAATTAGATTTGAGTTATAAAACTAACTCAAAAACAGCAGGAAAACGAATCGATTCGCCCAAAAAGAGAATCGGTTCGGACTAAGAAAATTGAGATTGTGTAAACTTTCGAATCGATTCGGCTTGGCCGAATCGATTCGGTCCAAGCAGATCTGGAAGCTGGCCCTAAGCGAATCGATTTGCCCCTGCGAATTTGCCAAGGATGGGTTACGTGTTATAAACTCTAGTTTTTCCCCAAAACTCAAATCTCTTCCATTATTACACACATCCAACAACATTAAACTACCCCAAATCATCCTACATTGATTATTAACTACTAGAATCCACAATTTCATCAACAAAAACTAAGATTAGGGCTAAAATACCATAAAATCCATAAAACCCATATTTGTTCATTTATACCAATACACAACTATCAACACAATTTATTCATCTTAAATCACATATTAGCAAGTAGAAAACTTTCCTTGAAGTATAAATCTCAGATTTTCTCTTGGTAGAAGCAATCCCCATCTCCAATCTCCAATTTCTCTCTTTTTTCTCCTATTTTCTCTTCCTCTCTCTTTCTCTCTTTTTCTCTTTTTCTCTCTATGTTTAAGACATATAATAGGGAAATTAAGGATTTAAAAGACCAAAATCGGGGCTTAAGTCTAAAGTTCCCAACATAAATGGTTAATACCACATTAAAATGACTCCCAAATACGCATTTAAGTTAAAACCAGTCAAAAGTGCCCAAAACGTAAAAATACAATATGGCACTTGTGGGGACAATTATTATGCAACACAAATAGATACGAGAGAGGTAATCACCAAGTAAGAGCAAGGAATGTAAAATGACAATCACATAATAAAGGATGTACGTGGTTCAGAAAAGATGTGCCTACATTCACGGTGGTGCAATCGGTGTTATTCCTATATACTCCGGAGAGTAGTTATAGAGAATACAACTTGTCATTTGCCCCGGACCTAGGGTTCAATATATACATGTTCATTTTAGTAAGTGGGGGAGTTGGACTCCCCCACGTCTTACATCTATCCCTTGAACCTCCCTTAATGGGAACGTGGGAAGAGAATGGATCATAATCAAAACAAGAGACGGGGGGTCTAGACTTTGGGCCACCAGAATTGGGCTACTCGTCTAGGCCCATCATCTTAATTTTGGGTACCCATAATTGCCCCTAAGTTTATTGGGCCATGTTTTGGGGCTCAATAAATTTAAATGATTTTCCATAATGGCTGCTTCGTATCTCGTGCAACTCTTCAAAAGTTAGAGAACTGATTCTGATGACACCCGCTTCGTGGTCTGTGCATTATGATTAGCAATACTTAAACGTTTTCTAGAACAGTCATTTTTTGTCCGTCGTTTCAACCTTCCCAACATTTTCCCATTCCCTGTGAGCTCTAGCGATTCATATTTTCTTCTCTCAGTATCCATTTTCATTACTTCTTTGTTGTTTGGGCTCGTGATCCTTCATAGTTCGAGTCGAACTTCCATCTTGTAAGTCTCCTGCGCCCTTTCTTTGTACTTTCTCTTTGAATTCCTAATTTACTAGGGTTTTTCAATGACGAAGATTGGGAATAGGCCGGTCTCTGAATTTAGGAAGTTTTATAACATCCCAGAGTGGGTAGATATTGAGTGTTGCGCTTCTCAACTAGAAACGTTAGAGAAATAGAGGATGTCCATTAGCTCCATGTTTTGTTGCTTTCCCAAGGGGGACTCACTTTTCCTCCCAACAATTTGTTCTTGCACTTCTTTGGCTATTTCAATATTGTCCCTGCACAGTGCTCGCCCAATGTATGGAAAATAATTAATGGTGTTCATAGGATAAATCAGTTATATGGTACTAGGTTAGAGCTCGCTGAGGTCTATTTCTGTTATTCTTTCTCTCGGACCAGTTCTGGTGTTCTCTATCTCAAGGCTAGAAGTCCTGACAGGGTATTGGTAGTAAACCTACCTAATTACTATAAGGACTACTAGCAAGAGGGCTTCCATTCTAGAAATTGGCAGTTTTCCACCCAGTTTGTGGGGTCGAGGGCTGATATGTACTCCGTTCTCTTTTTTGGGGAAGAATACATAGGTAGACTTTGCTCAGTTCTTTCAATTTCTGTTGACTTGTGATCTTTCTGACTTTTCTCTATTTTATCTTCAGCGAGGTCGAAGAATTTGGAACCTGCTCTCAGCGAGGTTCGTATCTCCGAATTGGTAAAGGCCTGGAATATCAGGGAGCCTTTAGCTGATGGCGAGCATCCTCGGTCTGCTGCCTTTCTGCTCGAATACAAGAACGTTGGCTTCGGTTTTATAGCGAGGCCGGTGGACAGTATCCCTAAGTTTGATTCCTCTGAAGAGACTACTGCGGATCCTATCCAGTTGGACGAGGAGGAGAGCAGCTCTGAAAGTGATATTGTAGGTGCTGTAAGCAATTTGGGTGGAAGGAGCTCCAGTAGTAGAAGTTCCTCAGAACGTGGGGAAGTTTTTAAAGCTCGAGAGTCATCTAGCACATCTAGTAGCTCGAATGAGGAGATGGTTCCTCCGAGGAAAAATTTAATTCAGGATGATGACGATGAAGACCACATGCTTCTCGCGCAGAGGTCGAAGAAGCAGAAGTCTAGCTCTGGGGTCATGGTTACTGGTTCTCGGTCTTCTACTCAGGAGCATGAGAAGAAGAGGAAAGAAGAAGAGCATGTGAGAGAGAGAGAGAGAGAGGGGGAGAGAGAGAGAGAGAGAGAGAGAGAGAAGGAAGAAGAGAGGAAGAAGATGGAGGAGAAAAAGAAGGTGGAGGAGAAAAAGAGGGTAGAGGAGAGGAAGAAGATAGAGAAGGATAAAGAGGAGGAGAAGAGGAGGGTGAAAGCGAGGACGAAGGCTGGGCCGGCCTTAGTCCCGATGTCTGCATTGCCCGAGGGGGCTTCTATTACAATTTCCCCTCAATTGGCCCCCGTGCTACTCGAGAGAGCAGTTCTCCCTGTTGATCGCCAAAGGGCGATGGGGTCTGATGAACTAGCCCTACAGGCTAGTCAGAGGCTAGCCCTGGTAAGACTACTTCTCTTCTCCAATGTTTTAATGAATTTCATCATTTCCTTCTTCTAATGTTTTCTTCTTCCTGCAGTTCGTGACTGACTTTACCGTGCTCTATTGTTCTCGCGATGAGTTGGTGAAGAAAAATGGTGTGCTGGAGAAAGAAAACACTGCCCTGAGGTTGAGGGTACAAAGCTCGAGGCTGGTTTTAAATCCATCGACGCTGCTCTGATATCATCCGATCTAGCTCTTGATATAGCCAACTGGGAGAATGGCGCATCAGTTAAAGAGCTGACAGAGCTGCGACAAGACTGTGACCTAGTTTGCTCGAGCAAGCTGGCTGTCACAGAGGAGAACAAGGTGCTAACCGAGCAGTTAAAGGAGAAGGAGTCCCAAGCAGCCACCATTAAGGAGGAGTCATACAACTCCGGGTGGACTGCTGCATATGAAGACGCTGAGGTTCAGATAGGCTACATCAGCCATCTGAACTTCAAGAAGGGTTTGAACAAGGCCCTCTTGGATGCTGGTGTTGATATCGACTCTCCTCTGTTTGACGAGCATGACCCGAGTTCGAAGCCGACCGTGGATGAAGATTCCCCTGCCCCTGCTCTTGAGGGTGTTGAGCCTGTCTCCCAGACGTTGCCTGTTGACATTTCTCTTGTTGTGGTGACAGAGGTTTCCCCTGCTGAAGGCGGTGCTCCTGCTGGTGCTCATAAAGGGAATCAGCCATCGGAGCAACCCGAGGTTGCTAACTAGTTATCTTCTAGGATTACTTCGTATTTTCGCTTTTTCTGGCTGTAAACTTTCTCTTTATTGTTCGATGTAATTTCAATTCTAATTAATAAAAAGCCTTCTTTTTCCCAGCGCACTGATTTTGTCTATCTTTTTTATGCTTTCTTATGTCTTGTAGTTGGTTAATGTAGAAGAATACATTCCTGCCACATCTCAATTGGGCAAGACCATTGGTCCTAATATGAGTCCTTAGGTTCGCCAGACCTTCGTTAAGCTTTGCAAATCCCTTAGGTTTAGGAATCATAAGTATAGGGATCCGTCTGAACTTGTGGCCAAGTTGAAGGACAGGCTCCAGGAGATGGAAGAGGTTGGTGCTTCAGTGCAAGAAGAGGTGAATGTGTTGAGAGAAAAGCTTCTCGATGCTTCCGAGATCAACCAGGTTGGTGAGATACTTCAGCAAGAAAATGAATCTTTAAGGAAAGAGGTCTCACGACTTAGGGAACACGTGCCGAGCACCGCTCCTTCAGTGTTGCGAGGCTCTTCATCAACGCAAGCTAGGGCTGGCTCAAGCGATGTTCACCCTGTGCTGTGAGGTTCTTCATCGACGCGAGCTGGCAGGAGCACCAGGAGCCGAGATAGGGAAATAGAAGAGCTTCGAGAGAGGGAAATGGAAAAGCTTCTTGGTGACGTCCAGTGAGCATATGTGATCACTGTTGGGCTTCAAAGGGATGTTACTCGACTGCGACACCTGTTTAAAAAAGGACCTCGGTGAGTATGGGCCGATGATTACGATCAGGGTTGGCAAGATGCTCCGACTAGGTTGATAGAGTTTGAGGAGCTCGCCTTCATTAGGGGATGGTTGAGTGCATTGAGGGAGATGCAAGTTCTAAAAAATTCAATGCTCAGGTATCTCCATGAAATCTTCCCCTCCACACGGATGCCCAATCCCTTTCGGAGGGAGGATCAATGGATACTTATTGATGCCATCCCTCGGCAGCTGCTGGAGTCGGATGCCAACGAGGTTGAGGAGGAGTTAGCCCCTCATCTCGATGATGGCCGATGAGCCCAAGTGGCTGACTACCTTGCTCAGTGGCCTCATCCCCATTAGGATTTAGCTAGTAGTTTCTCTGTGTATTTTTTGTAGTGTAAATGCTTTGGGCGAGCTCGCCGACTAAACATGTATCACCATTGTTGTAAACATAGTGGATTAATAAAATTAATGTTTTGGGCTAATTTAGCCGACTAAATAAGTGCATTTTTTTCTCCAAGTTATTATTCCTTCGTGATCTTCTAAGTTCGTATTATCACGCAAGTGTCCTCTTAGTCCAGTATAACATCAGGATACCATTGTGCCTTACTTTACCTTTTAGGTCATGTCGTCACACTCCCTTAGGCCTAAGTGTGGAAATTAGCGAGGACACACCTGGTGTTGGATATTCCATCCGATCAGGATTTTATTTAACCAAAGAAGGTTTGGTGACCAGTTTAGATTTGGCCACTTTGCCTAAGGATCTCCAGTAGGGCTTCATATATTGCCAGGGGCAATGTCAAGAGGTCTTTCGTGTTTCATAACGATAACCTGAGGAGGAACAATTCCCTGCTATGATGTGATGATCAATGTGCCTCTTATTTAGAAAGGATGTGCGATAAAGCTCGTATAGCTGTTACTCATTAGAATGCAACCGTTTTAAATAACTTTCATTAATGACAAGGAAAACGAACTTCTAGTTTCATAACAAAATAATAAAAGAAAGATCTAAAAATAGAATCTCTTGAGATTGGCTGAGTTCCATGCTCGTGCTATTTCTCTGCCTTCCATTGTTTCCAAGTGATAGGCGCCCTGTAGATCGTCTCTTGTTATCTTGAAGGGTCCCTCCCAGTTTGGCCCTAGCTTGCCATCTGATGGTTTTACTGAGCTGCCCAGGACTTTCCTCAGGACGTAGTCCCCAACTCAGAATGTCCATGGGTTGACCCTTTTATTGTAATTTCTTGCGAGCTGTTGCTGATAATTCGTTAGTTTTACTAGGGCTAACTCTCGGCGTGTTCGCTAGGTCGAGCTCAGTGAGCAATGCTGCATCATTATGGCCCTGGTCGACAAGGTTGGATCTCATTATTGGTAAACCTGCTTCTAGTGGGATGACTACTTCCATCCCATACGTCAGTGATAATGGGGTTTCTCTTGTTGCTCGTCGAGGAGTGGTTCGGTAAGCCCATAGAATATGTGGTAATTCATTTACCCATGCGCCTTTGGCTCGCTCCAATCGCTTCTTTAGTCCATCGATCACAGTCCTGTTGGAAGCCTCAACTTGGCCATTGCTCTAAGGGTAGGCTACCGAGCTGTAGTGGTGTCTGATTTCGTGCTCGTTATAGAAACTCTGAAAAGAGACGCTTTCGAACTGTGTTCCGTTGTCAGTGATGATGGTTCTGTGGATGCCAAAATGAGTGATTATGTTTCTCCATATGAATCTTATCATATCTGCATCTCGGATGTTTACCAGGGGTTTCGCCTCGATCCATTTAGTGAAGTAATCAGTTGCAACCAACAGATATTTGTAATTTTCGATGGCGGTGGGCAGTGGTCCCACGATGTCAATTCCCCATTGGGCGAATGGCTATGGGATGGTCAGTGATTTTAGGTCGCTAGCTGGTTGGTGGACCATAGGAGCGTGAAGTTGGCATTTCAGGCACTTACGAACATATATCGTAGAGTCCGTTTGCATATATGCCCACTAATAGCCTTCCTTTATTGCTCGGAAAGCTAGAGATCTTCCTCCGATATGGCTTCTGCAGACTCCTTCGTGAAGCTCATGTAACACTTGCTCGATATTCCTTGGGTGAACGCATTGAAGGTAGGGTCTGGAGAAGGATTTCTTATACTAGTTTCCCTCTGTGATAAGTGAAAGGGAGCATCTTTGACTCTTATCTGGTGGGCGGTCTTTTTGTCATTCGGGAGCGTGCCATCCTTCAAATAGTCCCTTAAGGGGTCCATCCAGCTGGGAGCTGATCCCACTTAGAGTACCTGTTCCACATCTGGTGGCTTGCTGCTACGGCTAATGCTCGGATGAGTGAGGAAATCGATGGGGATGGTTCTTTTTAGGTCAGAGTCGACTGCCGAACTCAGGGCTGCTAGGGCGTCAGCATGGTTGTTTTGGGAAAGTCAATATCTCAACATGATGCTTAAGTCTCTTTATTACATCATCTTTTGCCTTTAATTGGGAAGATTGGTCAACAAGAGCTTTGTCTTTAGCTTTCAGTTGTGAAGACAACTTAACAACAACCTGACTCTTAGCTTTCAACTGAGCAGCTTGGTCAGCTAACGTCTTCTTAGTCTTGGCCTCCTCAATAATTAATTGGCTCGTTCTTGGTCATTTGGAGGATTTTGCCAGGGTTCGATTTTTTTAGAGTCGCAAGTTCCTCCAAAAGCTTGGCATTCTCATTCTCCAAAAAGGAGGAACCTTCATCATCACCACTGCTAGAAGACTTTTTTTTAGAATTTCCAGTTTATTTCGAAGCTTATTGTTCTCATCCTTCAAAGGCTTGGCGATATCTCTAGATTCATGAAGTTCATAATTCAACAAGAACTCCTTCTTCCTATGTACAAAGGCATATTTATTTAGTTTATCCTCAAAACCCTAATCTTCACTCAATGCCTTATACTTGGCTCCGTAGTCAGCATGCAGTAGATATTTGCTTTCATTATGCTCTTCCTGTAAATCTTTAATCATCTAAAAGTAGGAAACATTGTTGGACATAACCCGATCAAGAATAAACTTGAGATAAGTGTATGCATCCCTTGCCTAATCACAAGCATCTGCACCGAGAAAGTGTGTTAATTACTCATCATTCAAGTCCAAGTGACCAGCTTTGAACAAATTGTTGCAATGTTTGATTAGGTCAAAGTCAGTGGAGGCAATTTGTTCCATCTTGGCCATAAATTAAAAAGATAAAGAAACAATAAAAGAAACAGATCAACAATCGAGCAACATCATACGACATGTGAATTAAAGAAAAAGGTCTTTTATTAATAAATAAGAAATGTTACAAGTACATTAGAACAGAGAAAAAAGAAAACAAAATAAAGGTGAAAAATAAAAAAAATGAAAAGCTGAACAAGTATACACCTTCTTCTTATCCTTTTCAACATTAGGTTTTATACCTTGGTCGGCAAAGGGGGCAACTGAGTCCATAGGATCTTTATCTTATTCAAAAGGGGGGAAATCTGAGTCAAAAGTAATTTTGTCTTGGTCGATAGAAGGGGAAGTAAACTCAAACACCAAAGAGGATTCCCTCGAACTAGCATCATGCTCAATTTCATCATGAAGGTTGGGGGGAGAGCCAGAGTCGTGCCTAAGAAAAAGATCTGAATCCTCAGTAGTGTCATCCTCCTTCAATGCTATCGACCAACCCTCCTTAAAGAATTTTTTCTTTACGTACCTAATTTGTGCAAAGGTAGTAGAGATGGATTTATCCAAACCCTTGTTGAAGGATTATTCTCCAACCTTCTTTCTCTTGGCCTTGTCGGCAGATAGGTCTTTTTCCAATTTGGCCGAATGTCCTTCAATAGCCTTTGCCCCGTGCTCAGCTTAAATAATAGTCGAGTTAGCTAGAGAAAAAATAGTATCATCCTTCTGTCGTGCTTCTTTCATCATTTTTTATTTTCTCCTCCCAAGCCTTCTTCTCTGTCTCCGAAGCTTTCTAGGAATCCAGATTAAATTTCCTAAGACCTTCAAAGGCCTCCTTTACGTATCCCGAAGAAGAATGTAGAAGATAATCCTTATTTAACATTTGGTTGTAATCAACTAGGAATTGAAAGAAAAAAACCAAATCAGTACAAGTCAGAGAAGATATGAACACTATCCGACCAAATTCATACATGAAAACTTACCAAGGCTAAGCTTTGAGTAGCTCTTGATGATAGTTGTGTTGGGGACATTGATGCAGTAATAGCTCTATGGTTTGGGAGGTTTTTAGACTTGGTCAACTTACTAGCTAAGCTAGGACTAAAGGCTATAGATGATCCAACAACATATGGGACCATGCCGACCAAACCTTGTTGATCGACATCAACAACTTTCTCAACCTTCTTATCGGCAGGACCCCTCCTCAATATCTTCAAAGGAGACTCGGTATTTTGCTTCTAGATAACAATATAAACTGATTTCTTGGCACTAGCTGCAGAGTCATCCTCTATAAGGTTAAGAATTTCCCTTTTTCTCATACTCATAGAAAGAGGAAGGTCTTAATAAATAGAAGAAGAAGTGTCACCCGTAGAAAGTTCGATACCACCAGACTCTGTGGCAGAGGATGTGGACACTCTATCTTTCTCCAACTCAATTACGATTAAAGGTACAAAAATTATTGGCCGAGATACAAAAGAAGTGATGGAAATTTTATATTACAGCAACATAGAAGCTGATCGGGGATGCTCTTCTTCTACTGTTTGGTTTAGACCCCACAAGAATTTGAGTTCTTCTAAATTCACTTCACCCGGCTTGGGACACTTCCTCTTATGTTCTTCTACAAAAGAAATAAGCATCAACTGTTAGCATATATCAGAAAAGAAATCAGTAAAGAAGGAAAAAGCAATGAAATGAAATCATATACCATTCCCAGACTGAGGGCACCTAGAACCACGATAGGCAACTCCACTCTAAACTGGAGCGTGATCCTAATAATCCTTATTAGAATCAGGAAAATTCAACACTAAAGCCTTATTGGCTTGTCTGGTTTTTAAATTATAAGTGTTATCCCATGCAATAGACCATTTATAACATAACATAATCTATGGAATCCCAATATGGGTTCCATATATTTCATTCAGTCCATTCATACCATTGGCAACACTCTAGGTGTTGGGGTCTACTCTCACTCGAACAATGTCAAAATATTAGCAGAAATGAACAAAAAAATGGTTTGGTGGAAAGTTATAATCGCACTCATCTATAAACAAATTTGGAATCCAATGACCCTCAACTAAAGAGTAAATATCTATAGGGTTAGGAGGTATTTCTAAATCAACCTAAGATGGAATTTTCTATTCTTCCCTAAATTCCTCTAGAGAATCAGCATCAACTATGTAAACCATGGATTATAATGAATGAAATGAAGAAAAATTGAGATAAGGTAAGATTTCTTACAGAAGATTAAGCACTCAGCAAGACCTATTAAAAGGAAAGACGAACGATGGAGAACAATTACGTAAAAAGCTCAAAAAATAGCTGCTACAGATAAAAGATTTGGGGTAAGACAAAGTCTGGAAAGCCTCACGCCTTTTTATAGTTTGTCTTGAAAATAGCAAATGTAATGATTAAATGTACCAACGATTGATATTCCGACGGCTTCGCAATGTAGAAGGTGAAAATACCCATTTATCCCTTGGTAGTTCGCTAATATATAAATTATTTGCTAAAATGCGATTTTCAAATAGTGCCAATAAATTTTACAATGTGGGAGGTCGGCTGCCGACTAAGCATCATGAAAATACTTCGAGATACTTCCAGAATTAAATGCTCCATACTGTCACGCAAGCATCAAGCATGGAATATTGGGGTCTTTTGTGGCTGCCAAAAATTATCCACCTACATGGACTAATCAGAGGTGAACACGTGTTATCCTATATGGCTAAAATCCTACTCAGCAGATAATAAATCTGTCGACCAACATGAATAATCCCAACCAACACAAGGAATGTCGACTAACAAGACCAATGAAGCGTCATCATACAAAAGGTCATACAACACGTGGTTTATACAACCAATCGTCACATTCATTATGTAAGGATGTAAATGCTTAATTTTATAAAAGCATTCCATCCATTGACATTCTTCCCCTTAACTTTCGGGTCATTATAAATAGGTTGTATCCCCTTCATCAAGGGCATGGTCGAAACGATTTTGGGATATTCTTATCTGCAAGAGTACCTAGCTCCTCTAAAATTAATAAAACAACAGTGGACGTAATCTTTCTTACATAGCTGAACCACTTTAAAAACTCTTTCTCTATTTATTTATCATTACATATTTTATTTATGATTATCAAATTAGATCAAGTCTAGTTTTTTACATCAATAGGTGGATCCATTTTTTTGCTTCGGCTGCACCGGGCTTCCCGAAAAATGTTGGGGGAGTTTTTCCTCAGAAATTCTCTAAGATCATTCATCCTTTGCATTTCTTCTGAAATTTCATTATTAACTAGTGGTGGGGGTGATATGTTTTGTTGTCGTTGGGTTAGTATAGTTAATTATTGTAGACAACGTGAAATTCCGAGTGGTAGCTGGATTAGGCATCTGTGGAATTTGTCGTTACTTTAGGGTCCCACTGATAATTGCGCGAGTGTTAACCATCCTATATAAATAATATATCGATGGATATATTATAAGTAGATATAAAGAAAACAAAATGTCATATTATCTTCGTTCGGGTTACATATAGTATTACACAATCAACTTGTATAGAGAAAACAAAAAAGGTACAAATCGATAGGACCCTACTTTATAGTAATAGAATGATTAACTACTGCAAAAAAATATTTGGTCAGCTACTATCGTCATTAGAAAATTTGGGTTCTTCTACTGGCACACCGATACTTTATTTATTTATAGACATATTTCATCGAAAGTCTTCAAGCCATCTGAGGAATAACTTGTTTAAACTCGAGGTCGGGTTCTGAAGTATCGAAACTAGCAGAAATGGTGCTAGTATTTGGTGAAATGGAGCCATAGTGGATGAGGGAGTCAGGAGGAGTTACTCGAATCTCATTAGGTTGAACTATATCCATTCAAGATGAATAGCCTGTTGTAATGTATCAGTGTCTTCAGAAAATCATTTCGCTTGTCTGGTGGCTTGATTTTCTCCCATCAGGCGTCCAATAAGCAAGTTATGTTTGATCTCGAGGGTAGAAATAGCCCTGCCATGGTTGATACTCCATATGTGTTGACATAGATTCACTTAACCCACATCTTTAATCAGTTGTTCAAACCTTTTGTGGCTACTTCCACAGATATCAAGATATATGTCATCCCAAATATTCATTACTGTACAATTGTATGAGTTCCCGAATGTAACAAAGAACTTATAGGATAATAAGCTTATAAGTCGTAGATGGAAGATTCTTATGTTTAGTCCCGTATAGGCATAAAACCCGACGATGCTTTGATACCGTATTGTCACATCCACGATTCTATGCTTTAATGGTAACCAAGGGATACTAATATAAAAAATTAATTGAAGGAAAAAGGAATTTAAATGTTTTTATTATAGGGGGATGTTAGGCATCTTATTACACCATGCGTATAAAATAAGCAGAAATACATGTTTATTCTTCTGTGCCATACATAACAGGAGAAACTTGTAAAAAAATAAGGCAATCACATGAGATGATAAGTTGTAGTATAAACATTCCAGCGGGGACTAACATCTTTATCTATTACCGCCCACACGTATGTTATCAAAATAGTTTTCGGAGGTAAAATGGACTAAAAGTTCATAGGTGCGGGTTGCATTTCGTCTTCTTCAGGCCTAATGTCCATTTGTAAGGAAAACAGTCAAGAAAATATCCCTAGTAGATAATTTTATTTCTATACAACATGTGAGAAGCATGTATTGTCAGGATATAACTCGAATCAAATTATGCAGATGCTATAGATAGAATCAAAAAGAAATATCATAGAACAAGCAAGTGTATACTAAAGTCTGTTGATATATAAAAGAATAATATGGTGAATTGCAACTGATTATATAAGTTACAATGATAAGGGTTCAAATTATAACTAGATAACCGATAAATTATTGGTTATAGGGGCTACAACTGCGTAGACATATGGTTACAATATTGCCCAATGTATATAATACATTTGGATAAACAATCCTAAATAATTGGGGAATAATAAATAGCTTAGCACACTTAGCTAGAGCGGTACTCATACGTATATAGAAAAATAATAACTAGGCACTCACCATTTGATTCCTACAGGCCAATTAGGACTACCTCGTGGCTATACATAAGGTATGCTACTAGGGTTTCACTGATAAAAGGTGAAAATTACATGGTTTATTGCAAAAAAATCCAAATAGGATGCAAGGTTATACTATAATTAAGGGTTAAAATCAATTTAGTGGCGTACTGAATTTATAGGTTGTAGCGGTATATCGGGTTTTAGGAATAATTGAGATATCTATAGAGTGAATATTCACGATAAATATGAACTACACAAAAGATTTCATAATAAGGGTACGAGTTCAAATTATCATATTGTGATACAACGTCACAATCATGTACAAAGACATATGTTTAATTTTTTTAATATTGAATATATAATCACCTACTTTGAAAATACGATTTACAGTTTTGTGCATCTATCTCTCTGTGGTTGACTAGATAGTCTTAAATAAAGGAGAGTATAAGTAGGTAGTATAGGTCTAAATTAATGTATGAAGTAAAGTGAAGAGTTGAAATACATTGTAGTGTAAGAGGGTATAATATTAAATTTTAAAAAGTTTAAAAGACAATATTTTTCTTAATTTCCATTGGAATTTGGGTTTAGTGGAAAGAGAAAAAAAATTATTTTACCTAAATAATTTGTGAAAAAAAATTGGGAATGTTTTGAAATACTTGAAAAATTATCCAGGGGGTTATGTGTAAAATGAAAGTTGAGTTTTCAAACTTTAAGCTGATTTTCTTGAGATTATGTTTTCTAAGGATCCAAAAAGGATCATGTAATATACCATTTTATTCAAAATTTAAAAATATAAATTTTGGAAAAAAATATTTTTTTTATTGGAGACGCGCTCTCGCGTGCTCAGTAAAACATCATACGCGTATGGTTTAATCTTTACTCGCGTATGTGTAACTTACTTCACTTTTAACCTTTGCCAGTTTGACTCCAGGGTTTTGAAACTTTGACCTTAAATTCGAAATGTTTTAGAAATCCATTTGGGTTGGTTCCTAAATGAAAGTTGTGTAATTATTGAATCAAAATCCAACCATATTGGTTTCAAAGATTTTGGTGGGGTAGTTTGAGCAATTGATTTACTCTGAAACTGGAAATTTTTTAACCTAAGGATAAGTGATTGAAAGCTATGGTTTTGATTCTGTCATAGTAATAATTGAATTCTATGTTAAAAATGCAATCAAATAGGCTTGGCTTGAAGGATTTTGGTGGAGTATAATTCCTGAATGCAAACTCTAAAATTTCCAGGACTGGAAAATTAAAGCTTCAATTTAGGGCATTAAAGCTTGGTTTTGGTTCAATTACACATTGAACCTAGGTTCCTGAGGATCAAAGCTTAAGTTTCCTCACTTTGAAACTAATTCAAAGTCAAGGAAGCAGAATCCACCATTGAACCGTAACCTTCAATGGAGTTTTCTGATTTTGAAGCTTATATAGTTCATTTACACGTTAACACCCACATGTAAAGACATAAACTTACTCTATATAAGTGCATAAACATAAACGCACACATGTAAAGACATAAACTTACCCTATATAAGTGCAGAAACATAACCAAATAAAAGAAAACAACGTTCACACATAAAATGACAGAGATGCATAAAAACTCAATTTTTTACTTGGAAAGTGTGTTGAGTTAAAGTGAGGTTTCTCAAGGGTAAATGGTGCCTTTTATAGGGTTCATGGGAGAGAGTTCATTGGTGGAATTGGAGGTTAGTTTTAACCTGGTTTGTTACAAGTTTCAACCCAGGTACATGTGGGATTAAATGCGTACCTTGTGTACTCCAGGTGGTGCATGTCATGTTGGAAGTCCAACTGGTCCCACATGAGTAGGGAGGTAAGTGGAAATACATTAGGTTTTTAGTTTAGTCCTTGGGTGGTTTGGGTTTAGAGTTTAGGTCCTATAAGTTAATTTTTAAAAGTTTTAGGGGAGTATGTTCAATTTTTCAAAAGTAGGGGATTGGTTCATGATATTTCTGTAAAGTATAGGTTATTTGGCCAAACGTTAGGTTAAAATTGGGGTTTAATTGGTATTGGAAAGTGTATAATAACATGATTCTCTATTCAAGGGCATTTTAGTAATTTTAACAAAGTCTTAGGGTTTATTAGGAATTTTATAACTTTGGAGGGACTGAATGCCTATTTAGGGTAGGTTGTTACAAGATGTTTCTTATAGTTATGCCTAGACTAGAAGGATATTATTGCATGCACTTGTACTACATCGATGCGAGTACATCCGAGAAGGTTATGGTATCATTAGATTCCATCCCGATTGTTTAGGAGTTTGCAAACTTATGTGAGGAGGTCCCGAGTTTACTGCTTATGAGGGAGATATATTTTTGTATTGATTTGGCTCCTCGAACTCGGCCCATTGCGATAGCATCGAATTGCATGGCCCCATTAGAGATGAGAGAGTTGAGGGAGAAGATCCAACAGTTACTGACTCAGGGGTTCATCCGGAGGAATACCTCTCCGCGGGAAGCTCCGGTCTTATTTGTAAAGAAGAAAGATGGTTCACTCTGTCTATGTGTGGACTATAGAGAGTTGAATGAGGTCACTCTAAGGAACAAGTTTCTATTGCCTCGAATATATTACCTGTTTGGCCAAATAAGGGGTGTGCTTTTATTTTCCAATATTGACTTTCACTCGGGGTATCATCAACTAAGGATTCTAGAGGATGATATACCGAGAACAACCTTTCTCTCACGTTATGAATCATACGAGTTTGAAGTCACGCCATTAGGATTGACCAACGCACCCACAATTTTCATAGACCTCATGATTTGAGTATTTTGGCCACACCTAGACTAGTTCTTCATCATCTTTATCGATAATATCCTAGTGTATTCACGATCAGAGGAGGATCATGCGCATAACTTGAGATTGGTTTTGTAGATTCTTAGAGAGAACAAGGTATACGTCAAGTTATCTAACTGTGGATTTTGGCTACAGGAGGTGCAGTTTTTAGGGCACATACTATCTGGGACTGGGATTTTGATGGATCCAAGAAAGGTGTCTGCAATTATGGTTTAGGGGCAGCCCACGACACTTATGGAGATCTGGATATTTCTGGGTTTAGCGGGATATTATAGGAGGTTTATTCGGGGGGTTTCAAAGATTGCATGACCATTGACTCACCTCACATAAAATGGAGTCACATTCGTTTGGAGTGACGATTGTCAGTGAGCGTTTGAATATCTCAATGGTAATCTCACGACCGCACCCGCTCTCTCTTTTCCATGGGATAGAATCGAGTACATTGTCTATATAGATGCATAGTTGTAGGGATTGGGAGGAGTCCTAATGTAGGAAGAGAGGCTGATAGCTTAGGCCTACCGTAAGCTTAAGGTGCATGAGGGAAACTACACGACTCGTGATTTGAAGCTGGCAATCGTGGGGTTTTCCCTTCGTATTTATAGGCACTATTTGCTAGGGGATAGGTTTGCATTGTTATCCAACCATAAGATCCTTCAGTATTTTTTCACTCAGAGAGATTTGAAAATGAGACAAAGGTGATGGTTGGAGTTTGTGAAACACTGCCTCTTTTCAATCCAGTACCACCCAGGGAAAGCGAATGTGGTAGCATATGCTTTAAGTCGTAGGTCGATGGTTTCCTTGGCCGCATTATGGGATGAACGGGTGGATGAATTATGAGACATTTGGGAAGAGATGTGGAATTTTTACATCAGATGGATTTGGTGGAGGATTTTTTATGGTAGTAGTGATTTTCACCCCAACTATCATTTCACGGATAGTTCAACCATAGGGAATGTATTCATTTTGTAAGGAGGAGATGAAGTAACTCACAACTGGTGGAGTTCCTTCCTTTTCGATTGGATAAGGTGGGGATTTAAGGTTTTGGTGATGGCTAGTAGTGCCTAAGGACCTCAAGGTGTAGAAGGTAGTTTTAATCGAGGCTCAAGTCTAAGGTCTCACGGTATACAGTACATCCCAAAAAGGAAAATATGTACTAATATATGTGACGATCATATTGGTGGGAAGGAATGAAAATACATGTTATGGAGGATGTATCGAGGTGTGCCACCTGTCATTTAGTAAATGTGGAACACTAAAAAATGGCATGGGAGCTGTAGTCGTTGGATGTTCCTCAGTGGAAATGGAAGATTGTCTCTATGGACTTTATTGAGGGGTTATTGATATCACAGAGGGGTCACGGTTAAATTTGAGTCATCATCGACAGACTGACGAAGGTGGCTAATTTACTACTGTTTAGGATAGATTACACCACATAGCAGTATGCTAAGTTATTTGTGGTATAGATTGTACGACTTTATGGGGTATCAGTGGATATTATTTTCGACAAAGGAAGCATTTCCATCTTTCAATTCCGAAGAGGGTTTCAGTATGAGATGGGGGTGCAACTGAGCATGAGTAAAACCTTTCACCCTTAGTTAAATAGTTAGACCAAACGGGGGAATCAGATTTTAGAGGATATACTTCGAGCGTGTGTATTTGATCTCAAGCGAAGTTGGGATACAAATTTTCCATTTGTAAGGTTTCAACAATGGTTAGCAGCAAATTATTGAGATTTCACCATACGAGGCATTATATGGATGACCATTCCTTTCACCCAGTTATTGGGTTAGGTCAGAGAAGCATAGTATGTTTGGTCCCGACATGTTTCAGGACACCTCAGAGAAGGTGGCACTCATCCGGGTACAGATAGAGGTAGTGCGGGATCGCCAAAAGGGTTATGCGAATAATAGGAAGTGTAAATTGGAATTCCATGTCAGGAATCATGTATTATTGAGGGTCACCCCGATGAATGGAGTGGTTAGATTCAGATCGAATGGGAAGTTGGATCCCCGATACGTAGGTCTATTTAGGATTCTAGATAGGCTGGTCCCAGTGGCATATCGGTTGGCCTTACCTGATCATCTTCAGGTGGTAAATTACATTTTTCATGTTTCTATGTTGAGGAAGTTTCTAAGGGATGAGGAAGCATATCACCATATCGATTTTTATGGGATTAAGCTACAGAAGGACGTCAGTTACGAGGAGAGGCCTCACATTATTATTGATAGTAAGGAGAATATTATACAATCGAAATTCATTCCCTTAGTAATAATTCAATGGGGACATCATAGTGAGTACGAGTCCATCAGGGAACGAGAGGAGGATATAAGAGCAAGACATCCAGAGTAATTCTAGTGGGGTAATATTTGAATTTCAAGGACAAAATTCATTGTTTAAAGGGGAGGAATGTAATATCCCGTATTTATTTTATACTAAAATACATATTATTTGTGTGCTTGTGATGTGAGATGTCACTATATATGTAAATACACATATAGGTGTAATATAAATAAATCAGAATTTAAGGCACGGTAAAACATTAATTAACTACTTTAACGTGACTGCATATTATGGGAGATTATGAAATGATATGGGGTTCGGTATCGAGGGTTTCCTTATTTGGATTATCCCCTCTATGTCGGTTCATAATGATTATAAAGTAGCTGACTAATGCCATGTTACACCAATTTAATTAATAAATAATTTGGCATATGGACCTTAATTGGATGATTTAATAATAGTGTTGTGTTCATGCTATAATTTTTGAGGTTGTGAATAAATCTGGGTTGATAACATTTAAAATGGTAGTTTGTTACTTACAATACTATATTTTTTCACATAGGATAGTATTGGACCTAGGGAAGCATTTGGACCATTTAAGGCTTATTCTGGGTAAATTAGCTAGGGCTCATTTTAGGCCCAAGCCCAATTTAGAAATTAAAGGAGATAATGAAACCTTAGGAGTCTCATTTGTGACATAAACATAATTTGGGGATCTTACAATTTAGAGAGAGGAAGAGTTAAAGAAGAGGAGGGAATTCTAGAAGATCTTGGACATTTTCCTTCATCAAATTTTGAGACAAGTTTAATTAGAATAATTGTATGATTGATCTTTATTTAGATCATGTCTATCTATGTAGCTCTAAACCCTAATTATGATTTAGATCTGATTTATATGAACAATTTGATTAAATTCATAGTTAAGTTAACTAAGTAGAAATTAGTGTCAAATTGTCTTGGTTTTGGTTTATTTCTACCTAAATATGAGTTGGAGTCGTTAGATTGTGTATAGAAAGTGACTTTTAGTTTGAATACTTCATAAATCCCTTGAATATATATGCATAAATCTGTCAAAATGGAATCAATTGATAGAGATTAAAATTTTAGGGTTATTGATAGAGAATTGGGTTTATATATTAAATCTTAAATTAAAATTGGGGTTTTGATGATAGAAGTATGTTTTAATCATGTTTTATTTGTTGATTCATTGTTTAGATGTTATATGAATCTTATATGCAGGTTTCTGGGCCATTAATGGAGTTTTGGTTTGAGTTTTTTTGAGTTGGAGACTATGAACTTCGAATTGGGTTTTTTGGCATATCATTAACGACTGAATGATCGGTAGTTGACCGATAGATTAACGATGTGAAGTTTTTTGCAATTTTGGCTTTAGGTTATTTGATTGGATTCTGGGTTTTGGGTTGATTTTGTTTTTCCTTGGGATTGATTTAACTCCATTAAAGTATGTTATTAGGGTGGTTAATAGGTTTCTAATTTGTGGACCATTAATTATTTACCTAACTTTATAAAAATAATAAAGTGAATAATTCCTAAATTATGATTAGATTTTCATATGTTATGAGAATCCCATTTATTGCGTTATATGTGTAAAATGCATACCATGTGTGTACTTGTAGATATCATACTAAGGAGGGGGGTTCTTTATAGGGGTACGTACGATGTGGACTACGATGGTGCCTTAATGAGTAGACGAGTAAGCATTGGTCATATAACCCCTGGGTCACACATCTAGGTACACATATCTGAGATGGATTTAAGCGAGATTTCATCTTATATCCTTGGTTATATTTGGCTATATGAGTGATGGGTAGGCACTGTGATTCTTCCCTTGTTCGTGTTAAGGCTTTAGGTTTGGGATGACCTAAGAATATACTTAGTACATGCGAGGGATCCCCGGGGGAAATAGGGATATGCCTTCATTAATTTGACCAGATCAAGTTAGAGCCTAATTTTATGGTACATGTTGTAGACCATTCTTAGAGACTTTCAGACTGTCTTACTCATTTCACACAGTCTTAATTGCTTAGCGTAATGATATTATGAATCCGTTAGTTGTATTCATTTGTATATAATAAAACTTAATTACGGGTTCACTTGGTATTGGGAATTTATATGCGTGGAATATTTAGGATTGTAGGGTGGGATAAATCTAAAAGATATTTAAATGCGAGAGGTATGTTTATAGTTCGGATTTATTCAATTTTCGGCTATACATTTATTTTCTTTAGACTTGTTAACTTTTTGGATTTAATGTTTCAGGACTAAGGCCTCCCGTGCCACGGACTTGATAGATCTTGTGGTCATTACTCATCCTTCTCGTTACTGATACTTATTAGGATGTAGGTGTTTGTGTCTTACGTTCCATCTCCTATCATCATTTCTATTATTTTTAGTTTAGTATGGAGACATATACGTAGAACTTACACATTTCATGTGTTTGGCTTGTATGTTATAGTTGACTATATAAACTTTTTTGTCATGTATTACGGTATCAGATTTGATGGATAGTTGACTTGTCTATATTCATTTTTCCTTTCCCTTTGTATATTTCTTTATTTATGCATGCTTATAATGGTACTTAATTGTTCAGATTCATGTATTCTCTAATTTAGACTTGGTTAATATATTATTTGGTAGTACAGTGTGTCACATTACTCTCCAAGTTGAAAACTTTTATGTAAAGAGAATACTAGTCGATCAAGGAATTTTAATGAGATCACGCATGCCAATCTTCTCAACAAACTTAGATATAATATCCAAGATATGTATATGAAGGTCGATCCTTTGATCAGTTTCAATGATGATGTGTATACTCCATTAGTAAATATTAAGTTATCGGTTAAGGTCGTCCATGTTAATCGTAAAATTGAGTTTTTCATGATCTAGTCAGATTCACCCTATAATGCCATCTTAGGAATATGGTGGATAATTTGGGATTTTGTTCTTAAAACCATCATTTTATTTTCAATAAAGCTATGTTAGGTTCAGTTTCAATGAAAATCATGTTTGTGATAATTCTTTATATTTGTATTAAGAATATTTTTAGTTATATAGGTCAATTAGACTTAGCAAGAATTTTGGCGAGTTAGGTTCGACCTAATCACATGTGATCGAAATTCCGATTAGTGCAGTTGAATAGTTCGTAACCTACATATGTAGATGACATCCTATCGGTAAAGCTGCGAGTGGAATCCAAGTATTCTATCTTAAACTATGGGAACATGTCTTATGGTTCGGGAACTTTTCCACTAACTAAATTAGATTTGCACAATCTCATAGGTTTGAAATGGTGCACTGATTCTTAATCACGAGGGTTATGAGGACTGAATGCTTGCACAAGTATTTATTTGATTGTTATGGGTGAGATTCAATTTCATTGGATCTAAATCTCCTCAAGTTGAGAAATCATTGTATAAGTATATTTGAGATCATAATTCGATGGAATCCATATCCAAGAAAGATCTTGGATTGTGATACACCTTTGATAGGCTTATAAGTTTTTATTCTACCACTAAATTTTATCAATGGAATATTTTATAATTCGGTAGAGTGTCAAATATTAAGGAATAAATAAGAACGTCGTTAAAATCAATTAGAGAAAATTGATTTGACCAAGTGGTTATTGTATGTGTCACACCCCATAAAATCAATAACTAGATTAATCTTCTCCAAATATAAATAACAGGAGAGTCAAAACAATTTGTATTATTAGAGCAAGATTTATAATTTCTCATAAGGTAGTAATTTTGGCGTATCTCGTTACAAACCATTACTACAAACCAAAGACTACATCCGCATTTACCTCCACGATCTTTAAAGATTTGTTAGTGAGCGATCATCATTTTTGGATTTCACATCACGGATGTATAATGGAGGTATACGTACTAGTGGTTTTTAATTCTTAGTCAAATTATATTTTGGGATGATTGTTGCTTTAAACTCTAGGAATTTTTCTAAGATGGATTTTGAAAATAATTTTTTTAAATCTTGTTCTAAAGAGATTGTGATATCGTTAGAATGAAAGATTTTTTTCTCTAGGACGAGCTACGAATGACCATCAAATAAGAATCCTCTATTTAGCAAGACCAATGTCCTTAAAAGCTTGATCAAACAAGAATGGGTTATCGTTCAAACGATAGTTGATCTCGTTAGAACAGTGGTGATTTTGTTCGAACGAGATTCCATTTTCATTCAAACGAATCCTCCACCTCAAAATTCATGATTTTCTATAAAAAAAAAAAGATTCTTTCTGGCCTAATTTTTAAGGACTTTTAGTAAAAAAAAATTTCCAATACCTGTTCCAAAAGTTTTCTTTTTTGTGTTTCAAAGAACACTTTTCCTTTACAAATCATTCATCCCTATTTATGATTTGTTAAGATATTTCAAACCCTAGTTTCCATAAACACTTCAAAACCTTGTAGACATCTAATCTACGACTAACTTGTGTGGAGCTGTGACTCTACGGTTGAAGAAAAATGATGATCGGTCGATACCAAGGGAAGATAGCTCATTGGGGACGGTGCTAGATTGTGACATATTCTGTTGATGATTTGAAGACCCTACACTTTATATTTAGAGGAACAAATTAGTACGTAAGCCGATTGTGTATGTCAAACTCTTTGCAGTGTTTAATAGTAGGTTTTGCTCGAAAGTTATTTTCCTTACTTCTTTTGTCTTTGGTTTGATTGTGTGATTTGTCTATTTAATTTGGACCTTAATTTTCATGCACACTTAATTATTAATCAAGATAAAATTTGGTTAAATTTGAAATTTATGTGTGAGTAACCTAAGATACGAAGTATCCATATGAACCCGTAATCTCAAATTGGTATCAGAGCCGGTTACACCAAGTTTTTGTGTGATTCTTTAAATTTTGGGTTTTATGGATAATTTGTATAACAGGCTACCTGTTTTTGAGGGTTCTAATTTTGCTTAATATAAATATCGAATGAGGTTGGATTTGAAAGCGTGCCTTTATTGTTTGTGAAAGAGAGTGGACACCAACCACTGTAACTAATGGCAATGTCATAGGTACTAAACCCGTCACATCTTGGACAGAGGATTAACTAAATTGAAGTAATTTCAATTCTCGCAGCTTAAGTGACATTTCTAGATCTGTCACCCCTGACGAGTTACGCCGCACCATAATGTGCACTACATCTAAGGAAGTATAGGATAACCTCTAACTCACTCAAGAGGGTTCCAACGTTATGAAAGCTTCTTAACTACAAAATATCACCATGCAATTTGAGACCAGTACTATACAACACTCAGAGTCATTTGATGAATTTTATGCACGATTATCAAATATCCTTAACTTTCATTTTAATTTGGGTGAGAAAATTCATGAGATGCGCGTTGTGAAAAGGATATTAAGATCCCTTCTGTCCTAATTTATTCCTAACGTCATCGTTCTTAACTGGTTGATAATTTTAGATATGCTTAGGTTAGAAGGTTTCGTAGGAGACCGTCAAACTTATGGAATCAACATGTTCTAAAAATTGTTAAACCTGATAAAAAGGGAATTGCATTAGACGTTCAATCTAAAAAGAAAAAGGATGTTTCTTCTGATTTCGAGTATGAGTTTGACATAGATGATCTTGCATTTTTTGCCAAAATCTTTGAGAAAGATAAAAATATAAATTGGGCAAGAAAAATTTTTAAAAGAAAGAGGAGAGTACCCTAAGAAATATGAGAAGAGATATTATGAGTGCGAGGGTAAAGTTCACAAAGCTCGGGAGTGTGCTACGAGATTAAAAAGACAAGGCAAAGAAAAAGATGCCTTCAATGCCATGCTTAATGATAGTGATGTTGAGTTAGTGGATTATAGGGAAGATCACCGCATTAACGTAACTCTACTGCGTTCATGGATAGTCATGTTGGTACTTTGAGTACGTCTGACGCCGGTGACTACAGTTCCAAACATGATGACCTCGATAGTGAATCTTGTCATTTCAAAGAGGGGGAGGGAGATGAAGTTTTGAATGAGGGCAAGAGTGACCTGCAATGTGCTTACGTTGAGATTTACGATGATTTTTTTAAAATGATAAAGCAAAATAAAATTTTACGCTTGGGTTATTATCTTTAGAGGATGATTTGATAGAGTCAAGAGAGAGCGAATCCTCGGTGAGAGTGTCTTTAGGGGAGAGACTAATTTTTGGGGACAGGAAAAATGGTGACTTGACCAACAAATTGGCTAGTCTTACGACATATCTTCAAGCATAATTTAAGACTCGTGAGAAACTTGAATCCCTTGTGTCCCGACTTGAGAGAGATCGTGAACGTTCCCGAGAAGTCAAGTTCACTATAGAGGATACATCAAAGAAGGTTGGAAAGATGTTCTTAGGTCCTTCTTTAGGCTTTAGGGAGAGGCAGGGAATAGGTTACGGCGGTGCATCCACTTCTCATGTTGTACCGGAACCAGTTCCTAAATTTTTGGTAGATCATTATGGGCCTCGACCTAAACAATAAAAAAAAGTTCAACCCAAACGAGCAAACTAAGGTAGACTCAAACAAGTCTCTATTTGCACCTATTGCAAAAAGAGAGGTCATCTTAGGAAATTTTACTACATGTTGGGGAGAACTAAATGTACACATACTCCTGCGTACCACTATAGAGATTTTGTTAGTCTTCGAGAACAAGTTGAGTTCCTAGTCATAACTTCACATCACTTGAGGGAAGAATTTCAAAAGATGCATTTTTCTTTTGACAATGCTTCTAACGATACGATTAGGGGCAACAACGATAAGGTCAAATAAAAGGTTATCTCCACTTGGGTACCTAAGCAAGATGTCAAATCCCTTGTTATTCACGTTTCTCTTAAGGTTGAGAATACTTCCCAATGGTATTTTGATAGTGGGTCCTCTAGGCACATGACTGGTGACAAGTCATATTTTAATGACCTTGTGGATCACAAGGAAGGCAAAGTCACCTTTGGAGATAGGAGTAGGTCTAGTTTTTTAAGGCGTGGTTACGTTGAAATACCAAAATTTTATGAAGTAGATAATGTGTTGTGCGTCGAAGGGTTGAAAGAGAACTTGATTAGAATAAGCGACCTTTGTGACACAAACTTTGCAGTATAGTTCGATCGGTCCAAGCATAATGTATATGATCAATCCGATGAATTATTACTTCAAGGAGTAAGGATCGATGATAATTGCTATGGGATCATTCCCAAATCCTCATTTGTATGTAATAATTCCACTATCTCCTCTATGGAGCTTTGGCATCAACGACTGGGTCATGTGAACTTTAAAGATATTGAGGAATTAGTAAAAAAGGACCTAGTTTGTAGCTTACCATCACATGGCAAACCATTTACTTCTCGCGCGTTGGAGTTAATACATATGGATATTATGGATCCTACTCTTACGGAGAGATTAGATGGTAAGAGATACATTTCCATGATGGTTGATGACTTTTTGAGAAACTCTGGCGTGGGATTTCTTAAAGAAAATTCTGATGCAATTGAGTTCCTAACAATTCACAGCCAAGTGTCGTGTCCTATAAAACCAACATGGTGTAACTATTATTCGGATGGATAGTGATAATGGAACTGAATTTAAAGAAGCCTAAGTGGGTATCTATTTTGATGGAGTGGGCATTAAATACGAGTTTTTGGTAGTTCATAATCCTTATCAAAATGGGATAGTTGAGAGTAGGAATTGGATGATACAAGAGATGGACAGATCAATGTTTCTTAGGAGAAACGTGCCTAGACATTTTTGGGCAGAGGTGGTGAGTGATGCATGACATAGGGTGAATAGGGTATCTCTTTGTTCACATATGTTACACAAGCCATATGAGTGGTGTACAGGTAAGAAACAAAACCTATCGTATATTTGTGTCTTTGGGAGCACTTGCGACATTTTGAGAGATAGATACCACTTAGGAAAGTTCGACTCCCGAAGCGATGAGGGCATATTTTTAGGCTATTCATCATTGAATAGGGCTTATAGGGTGTTTAACCTTGCAATCTCTAAGGTTATGGATTAAATAAATGTCACGATTAGAGATGACGAGCCATCGGTGTTTATTAATCCTAGCCCCAAGTGTGAGTATGATGCACCCCCCAATGATAATCCCATTATTCCTTGTACTACCTCAGTGGACCTCACTATTAATTTAGAGGATACACCCTATTGGGTTCAAAAGAGTCATGACCCTTCTAATATACTTGATGATACCACACTAGGTGTCAAGGCTCATGCTCAACTTGAGAATGTGGTTAGCTACTTTTTCTACACACCCTTAGTCGAGCCCAAGAACGTGAAAAAAGCACTCGAGGATGAGCATTGGATTTCTGCTGCAAGAGGATTTTCTTTAGTTTTGAAAGAACGATGTCTGGGAGTTAGTCCCCCAACCTACCAAGACAAATGTGATTGGTACCAAGTGGATTAACAAGAATAAGATGGATAAAAATGGTACCATAGTACTAAATAAGGCTAGGTTGGTCACTCAAGGCTACACACATATTAAAGGTGTAGACTTTAACGAGACATGCACTCCTATTGCTAGGCTAGAGTTTGTTTGCTTACCACTCTCCATAGCATGTCATCTATGCTTCAAGTTATATTAAATGGATGTTAAGAGTGCCTTTATTAATGTCATTCTACAGGAGGAAGTATAAGTGAAACAGCCAAAGGGGCTCGAAGACCCAAAGTACCCAAGACAAGTCTTCAATATTCAGAAGATTTTGTGTGGTTTGAAACAATCAACTCATTCTTAGTACGAGAGCCTAAATTCTTATCTCTTATCTCACGACTTTAAGAGAGGAGGAGTGAATAATAAGTTGTTTGTAAGGATAGAAAGTGATGTTATATTGGTTGCCCAATTCTATGTGGACAACATAGTCTTTGGATCCATGTGCTCCCGACATGATCACACTTTTGAGGAGGAGATGAAAAGAGAGTTTGAGATTAGCATAGTTGGTGATCATACATTCTTCTTGGGTCTCCAGGTGCATCAATTAGAGGATGGGAAATTTATATCTCAATCCAAATATGTTAGGGACCTAGTGAAAAAGGTAGGTTTTTACTCCGCTAAGCACTCACACACCCCTATGAGTTCATCAACTAAGCTTGGAAAAGATGCTTTAGCAATGATGTATATCAAACCCTTTATAGGATCATGTTAGGTGGTCTTCTCTACTTGATCCCTAATTTTCCTAGCATTGCCTTTAGCGTTGGAGTCTGTGGGCGATACCAAGTGTCCCAAAAAGAGTCTCACTTTCTCGGTCTTAAATGTCTCATCAAATATGTGAGTGCTACTATTTCTTACAATATTTTGTATTCCTTTGATAACATTAACCGTTTGTTCACCTATTCCGATTCTGATTGGATCGGGGATTTTGACGGTTATAGGATCACCTCGGGTTTTTACTTTGGGAGTGATCTTGTACCTTGAGAAAGAAAAAAATCTCCATTTCTCTATCCATAGCGGAGGCTAAGTATATAGCCGTTGGGAGTTGTTGCACGCAACTCTTACGGATGATGTAAATATTAGAATTTTATGGAATTTTCCAAGGCACATTGACTATTTCGTTTGATAATACAAGTGTGATCCATATATCCCCTAATTCGATCCACGTTTTTGCACAAAACACGTTGGGATATGTGAGCATTTTATTCTTGATCTCGTTGAGGATATGGTCATGTCCTTTAGCTTTCCGAGCACTGAACGTTAATTAGCCGATATTTTCACGAAACCTTTAGATGCACATAGATTCGAGAATCTTAGGAAATCATTGGGTATTTTCTCCGTTGATTGAGTTCTGCTACTTTATCTTGTGAAGGGTGATTATCATGTTCATATAAAATTATCCCTGTTGCTAGATTTTATTTCTTTTGTATTCTTATGTTTATACATGCTTTTTCTTTTTCATATATTTTGAAAAATCCAAAAAGATTTTATGTTTTTATAAAAAGTTTGAAAAATTGCAAAAAGGTTTTATTTTTGACAAATTTTTTGAAAAAACAAAATATTTTTGTATTTTCGTTTTTCACCATATATGGATGTGCATTCCAGATATTTGGATCACCCCTGCATTCCATCCATTCATTTGTCTTTTTCATAGTGTTTTCATACATGGCTTCGTTTCTTTGGTGTTCTTAATAATGTATGGATAACATTTTGTTGTTCACTCGTGATAGTTTTCTTCATATTAAACTTTTATCACCTTTATTGCACATGTGCATGGACTCTTTGAACTTACTTGTCATATGTCGAATACGGTATTTTCATCTCAATCTTGCTTAATAACGAACCAAATGTAAAAAGATATAAGTTGTGTTTGTAAGAACCATTGCCCAAACTTATTTTCTCGAAAAATATTGTTATATATTAAACAATGGAAAGGGGCTGCAAAAGTGCAAAATTCGTTTTGGGTTAAAATCCACCATTTGCAAAAAGAGACAAAAATACCAACGACATACAAAAACAGAAGTGTCAATGGCATTTATTTTGTATTCATTGATGCTTCGCTACATATGAGGATTATAATATCTTCAAAAATATTTGAGAGTGAATTCATATATACGAGAGATTTTGAGGGTGTTATAAAGTCGAAGATCAATGAATTTACACAACAGACTCTCTTAAAAAGCATTAAATAATTTCATTTAAGTTCAGCATTCTTACACCTTACGTTGAAACTGAGTTCTTTCTTTTGAAGTGTCTCATTGAATTCGTGCGCCTACATTATGAACGCCTATGTTTATTTACCCTTGGAGAATTCTCACACAATTACATTTCCATTTCACGATTCGGATAGTTTAGTGTCAATCTACGGTGATATGTGTTTTCTACCTATATGTACTTTTATACATATACTTGAAATAATTTGAAAATTTTCAAAACTAGTAGTTTGAAAAGGGAGGAACACATTATGGGGGAGAACAATTACGTGATTATATTTGTCGTATTCTTTCTTCCTTATGTGATGTGCTGCTATTATTCATGCTTAGTTTCTTACCCTTTGTCTATTTTGGATGAAAGGGGGGAGAACAAATTGCGGTGGAGTTTAGTTTATTTATTCTTTAAAACTCGTACGCTTCACGGTATTCTTTTATTTAATATGTGTAGGTTTATTCCACTTCGATGATGATTTCTCTGACTACACAAGATGAAGAATTTCAGTAAAGATAAAGTATCCAAGGTCATTCAATTTTCAGGTTTCGGAGGGCATTAGAACATTGTCTATTGTAATTGGGATTTGGGTTTTTATTTTATATTGGAATAGCCAAAGGGTGAGATTTGTAAGAGACAGATTTTATAGTTTCTCATATCTTAGGAATTTTGGCGTATCCCGTAACAGACCGTTGCTACAAACCGAAGACTACATCTGCATTTGCCTCCACGATCATTGAAGACTTGTTAGTGACCCAGCATCATTTTTTTATTTTTTCGTCATGAACGTATTAAGAAGGTATACGGACTAGAGGTTTTTAATTCTTAGTCAAATTATATTTTGGGATGATTGTATCTTTAAACTCGAGGCATATTTCTAAAATGGATTTTTTTTAAATTTAAATCTCGTTCAAACGAGATTATGATCTCGTAAAAACAAAAGCCCTTTTTTGTTAGAACATGATTTGAACGACCATCTAACGAGAATCCTCTATTTAACATAACCAATGTCATAGGAAGGTTGTTGGAAGCTTAATCGAACGAGAATGGGTTATCGTTCGAATAAGAATTGATCTCATCAGAACAAAACTGGTGATTTCGTTCGAACGAGATGCCATTTTCCTTCAAACGAAGTCATTTCCTTGACATTCGTGTTTTTTTTACAAAAATGTTTCTTCTGACTAATTTTCAAGTACTTTTGGTGAAAACGATTTTCCAATACCGGTTCAAAAAGTATTCTTTTTGTGTTTCACAAAACACTTCCTTTATAAATCATTTATCCCTAGTTATGATTTATTGAGATATTTCAAACCCTAGTTTCCATAAACACATCAAATCGTTGTAGAGCTCTGCTCTACAATTGACCTTTGTGGACTTACGACTCTACAGCTAAAGAAGAAGACTGATCGATGGATCCGAGGGAAGACCGCGTCTTGTGGATGGTGCTAGGTTGTCATGTTTTCTATAGAAGATTTAAAGACCCTATGCATTATACTTAGTGGAGCTAAATAGTTTGTAAGTCGATTGTGTCTGTCAAACTCTTTACAGTGCTAAATACCAGGTTTTTCCCGAAAGGTATGTTTCCTTAACTCTTTTGTGTCTTTGGGTTGATTGTGTGATTTGGGTATTTAATTTAGACCTGAATTTGCATGCACACCTAATTATTAATCAAGATAAAATTTGGTTAAAATTGGAATTTGTTTGTGATTAACTTAAGAGACTGAGTATCCATATGCACCCGTGTTCTCAATAACATTATAAGAATGAATGAAATAAAATAAAGAGAGAAATACTGACATTAATAAAAAGAAGTAAAATAAATACGACTATGATACCAATACCAAAACCAGAATAATTAGAAATCCATTACTAGAATAATAAATATTTCACAATAATATCCAACTCTAAAGAAAAAAATAACTCCAATACAAAAAATCTCAAATACAATAATCTCACTCTCTGACTTCTGAAATAGAAATGCAATAACTAAAGGGAAATATTATAAATAAATATGAACACATAGGATCGACACCTGCATCGTAAGACTTGAAGTTGGAACTGAGAATAAATGCAAGGAAATCAGGGATATGGCGGTTGCTATCGCTTAAGACTTAGAAAATAGTTTCAAAAGTAGGATTAAACCTGGGAAGTATATTGTTGATACCAAAATTAATATGCTGATGTGAACGAATCATACGAAGACACTTGTCAGTCTACGTGGTACAATAACAACGAGGAAGTTCATTTCCTCGACCAACTCATGTTCTCCCCGAGCAACGAGGATCTACCGAGGAACTGCAACACTCCGAGGTACTCTAGCGCTCCGAGGAACTCCTGAGCAATGAGCAACTAAGGCGGTCCGAGCTGCATCTCGGTCGTAGTATTAATTGCCAGAATGTCAACAGTTCAACTATTCATTGAATGTTCATCATCTTGACACACACGCTGCATTAAATGTATTACCCTTTCATATGTATTCTCATTTAATGTATCGACCCATTCATGTACAGCCTAAGGGCTATAAATACCTTGTATCATCCTCATTCAAAGGGACCGGAATTTCTGGATTGAACTGATAATCGAGAATTCCCAAACACTCAGCAATAACATAACAGTGGACGTAGGCCATTCTTATAAGGCTGAACCACTTTAAAAATATTTGTTCATTTTATTTATCTGTGATTGAATAATTAGAGCGATCTAATTTTTTACATCAACAGATTGGCGTCGTCTGTGGGAAGCGACTGTTACTATCGTTTTTCACCAAAAATCATTTATCATCAATGGCAGATAATCCAGAATCCAGTAATCGAATTGCTGGAAATGTTGGAAACCCTCCGAATCCATCTGCACCTCCAGATCTGGCTGGAATTATGACGAATCTGGCTGAAGGACAAACCGCCATGCAAGAAACAATGAGGCAACTCATTTAAACTCTTCACGGTGGTGCACCTACCCATTCAAGGCAAAGGAGTGATCGTGGGCAATCGCGATCCAGGCGTACTGAGTCATATCGTAATGAAGAATCTAATGATTTTTCTTATCAACATCGGCGAACTTCATCGATACGGGCTACGGATACAGATCAACATATCACCCTCTCTCCGGAGAGAACTAGCTCCCTAGAAAGATTAAGCAGAGCATCTCCTTTCAGTCGGCTAGGACCAAGGAGAAATATGAGTCCACCTAGAGCACCATCGAGAAGCTTTCGACCACCATCAGGGTTGAGAGAAGGATCAGCACAATCAAGACCAGCTACTCGTCAAGATAGATCTCATGAAGCTACGTCAGAACAATCAATTGCTCGGACTAAGTAGCCCGAGGAAGGAAATGAAGCGTGGAAGGGTTCCATTCAGCGATTGGAGGATAGACTTGGAGAAATGGTTAAAGAAAGGAATCCCTTACAGAGAACTTTTGTTCAAGGGACACCTTTTGTGCAGGCCATTGTAAACTTTCCTACACCATCGAAATTTAAAGCACCTGTAGTGACCCCTAAATATGATGGAAAGACAGATCCTGTTCTTCATATAGAACAATACCAGGCTGCTGCCGACATATATACTGTCCCCGACGAGATGAGGTGTAGAGCATTTTCGGGAACTCTTACCGGATCTGCGCAGATATGGTACAACAATCTTCCTAGGGGTAAGATTTCAACTTTTATTCAGTTAGCCGAGTTGTTCATTGGTAATTTCTGTTTTGGAGCAAAGCCAGTAAAACGAGTAGCGCACTTGTTAAGTGTTAGACAAAAATCAGGTGAGAGTACTAGAGATTACATAACTCGTTTCAATAACGAGAAGTTGGAAGTCATAGATTACGAAGAAAAGACAGCGATCACTGCTTTGATGAGTGGATTGCTTCCTAACAAGTTATATTATACTTTGGCCAAAGATCCACCTAAAACTATGTCGGAGTTTATGGCAAAAGTGGCCAAAATCATGAATGTCGAGGAGGCTATGGCTGCGAAGAAGAATATGGATAAAGAAACCAAGGTGGAGGTTGACAAATCTAAGAAGAAAGAGCAAAAAGGTAATGGTAATGACAAGCACTCCAAGAATAATAGGACGTCATGGGAAGTCCTGAAGAAATATGATAATTATACTCCATTGAAGATGGGTATTAATCATGTTTTAGAAGAAATCAAGAATAACGAAGAAATCAAGTGGCCAGATAAACTGAGGACCAATCTTGAACTGAGGACTAGGGCCAAATATTGCGAGTTCCATAAAGACCATGGCCATACGACCAAAAATTGCATAGCCCTTCAGAACGAGATTGAAACGCTCATTCGAAGAGGAAAGTTGTCAAAGTATGTAGATCGCAGAGGTGAAAGGAAGAATGATGATAGAACCAGAGATCGTTCCAGATCTCCTCATCGGACGGAGGAGAAAAAGAAAAGAGATCATGAAGATGATCCAGATGAAGACCCCGATCTTCCAAAGAAGCCAAGACAGCCTGAACGAGAGGTATTTTCCATACGTTTTGGGTCATTTGATTGTAATGTTATTACAGGAGGAGATGCTGGAGGGGGAGACCTCACTGCAGAAAGAAAGGCCTATCTCGGAGAGGCTCAAGCCTGCTCATATATTCAATGAATAAATCTTACCGAGGATGATCGTCCGAGGAAGGTAAATAAAGAGAAGCTAGTTATTGGTTTTTCAAAAAATGATTTGGCCGGTGTTCTTTACCCTCACGACGATCCCTTGGTGATCAAAATGAGGATGAAAGATGTGGTGATTTCAAGGGTGTTGGTGGACAATGGTAGTTCGGCAGACATCATGTACTATTCATGTTTTGATAGTTTGAATTTGAAATTATCTCAATTGGAACCTTATCACAGACCCCTTCTGGGTTTTGCTGGCGAGAGAGTTTTTCCACTTGGGACGATCAAGTTGGAAATATTCATTGGAACTTGGCCTGCTTGTCGAATAGAAAGAATACGCTTCTTTATGATGGATAAGAATGTGCAGTCAGCCTACAACATCATCATGGGAAGAGTTGGTTTGAAGAAGTTCGAAGCAGTTCCATCTACAGTGCATCAATGCTTAAAATTGCCAACAAACTTCGGAGTAGGAGTTGTAAAAGGTGATCAAAAGGTAGCTCGGGAATGCTATTATTCGTCTGCCGAGAAAGAGGAGTTTGAGGAATCAAGGAAAAAAACTATTACCTACCAGGTAGAGGAAGGTACAGAAATTGAAACTCTTGATCCCAGGGATGAATCCCAACTTGTAAAAGGACAGGTAGTAGAATCTACAGAAAATGTTATTTTGGACGAGGAGCACCCTGAACGAGTAACCCAGATAGGTTCGTCGTTGGATGCTTCAATAAAACAAGAATTGATAATATTCTTGAGAAACAGGAAGAAAACTTTCGCATGGAGTCATGAGGACATGCCAGGAATAGATCCAAACTTCTTATGTCACGAACTCAATGTGAATAAGGAGATCAAGCCCGTAAAGCAGAGAAGAAGGGTATTTAGCCCCGAGAAGAATCAAGCCATACAAGAGGAGGTCGAGAAGCTCCAGAAAGCCCAATTCATTGAAGATGTGAAATATCCAGACTGGCTGGCAAACGTGGTGATGGTAAAGAAGAAGAACAATAAATGGAGAATGTGTGTTGATTTCACTGATCTCAACAAGGCATGCCCAAAAGATCATTTTCCATTGCCTAGAATTGACCAACTAGTGGATGCTACCTCGGGACATGAGCTGCTCAGCTTCATGGATGCGTATTCTGGTTACAACCAGATCAAGATGAAACCTGAAGACAGGGAAAGTACTTCTTTTATTACCCCTAGGGGAACTTATTGCAATAATGTTATGCCTTTTGTTTTGAAAAATACAGAAGCGACATACTAGCGGCTGATGAACAAGGTCTTCACCGAACAAATCAGTTGCAACATGGAAGTCTATGTCGATGATATGCTGACAAAAAGCAAGAAAGCTGCAAATCATTTAGTTGACTTAGCTCAAACATTTAATCAACTGGATAAATACCAGATGAAACTCAACCCGACGAAGTGCACATTTGGAGTACGAGAAGGAATGTTTCTCGGATACATTGTCAACCAGCGGGGCATTGAAGCAAATCCAGATAAGATCAAAGCTCTTTTAGGGTTGCGATCTCCAACAACAAAGAAAGAAGTGCAGAGTCTTACAGGACGAGTTGCAGCGCTCAACAGATTTGTATCTCGAGCAACTGACAAATGCCTCCCATTCTTCAAAACACTTCAAAAAACTTTTGAGTGGACTGATGAATGTGAAAAGGCCTTTCAAGACTTGAAAAAGTATTTGGGAGCACCTCCATTGTTGTCTAGGCCAATAACAGGAGAGAAGTTGTACTTATATCTAGCAGTATCAGAGAATGCAGTTAGCTCGGCATTGATCAGATTGGAGAATGGAGTCCAGAAACCAATTTATTACACAAGTAAGGCTTTCCGAGGTGCAGAGATCAGGTACCCAAAGTTAGAAAAATTGGCATTAACTGAAGCAAGTAGAAGAATGAGGCCATATTTCCAGGCCCATACCATCATTGTGTATACCGACATGCCATTGAGACAAGCCCTTCACAAGCCAGAAAAATCAGGAAGACTGATGTACTGAGCGATAGAACTCGGTGAATATGATATTGTGTATGAGCCCAGAGCATCATTGAAAGGGCAAGCTGTAGCAGATCTTATAGCAGAATTTACATATCCTGATACCCCCGAGGAATAAAAACTGCTCGCTGACCAACCTGTGGATGTTATAGGATCAACTCCGGTTGGTAAAAGGGCCTATGGATGTAGAAAGATCATCAACTTCAAATTCAAACCAGCCCCGGATGGTTGAAGAACGAGAAGAGATGGTCAACGAGGAGCGAAAAGTGCCAGGGGAGGATGAAAAGAAGCAACAAATATTTCACCGAGGAACCCTGTCAGATAAGGAATTTGAAGATGGGTTACCCATATGGAGATTATATGTGGATGGCTCATCTTGCACAGCAGGTTGCGGCGCAGGAATTGTTTTAAGCACCCCAGATGAGATTGACATGGAATATGCTTTACGATTCCAATTCAAAGCCTCTAATAATGAAGCTGAGTATGAGGCCATGATAATGGGGTTAAACATAGCAAAAGTTATGGAAGCACAACAAGTGATGGTATTCAGTGATTCTCAACTAATTGTGAATCAGATGACGGGAATATATGCGGTTAAAGGAGAGTTAATGATCAAATATCATGCAAAGGTGATGAAGTTGTTGATAGAATTTGATGCCATTCGGTTGGTGAGAATACCGAGGATGGAGAATGTACAAGCAGACGCACTGGCCCGACTAGCATCAGCTACTCGTACCGAGTTGCGAAGAACCATACCGATTGAAGTATTAGAAGGTCGGAGCATAGATGAAGACCTGACAATGAATGTAATAACCCTTGATTTAGGACCATCTTGGATGGATCCCATCAGGACATATATTGAAGAGGGAGGATTACCGGAGGACAAGCTTGCTGCCAAGAAACTGAAATATAAAGGTGCTCGGTATGTGTTAACTAATGGTATTTTGTATAGACGAGGAATTATGGCAGGTTTGCAGAGATGTGTACATCCCTCCGAGGTGAAAGAATTGATTGAAGAAATCCATGAAGGGTCTTGTGGAGATCATGTAGCAGGTCGAACGCTTTTACAAAGGGTAATGAATCAAGGATACTATTGGCCAACAATGAGGGCAGATTGTATAGCCTATGCTAAGAAATGTGACAAGTGCCAACGTTTTTCCTCTATCCGACGAACTCCACAAGCATTGTTGACACCCATAACTTCCCCTTGGCCATTCGCTATGTGGGGAATTGATTTGGTGGGACCATTGCCGATCACCCGAGGAAGATTTAAGTACCTCGTCGTCGCAGTAGACTATTTTACTAAGTGGGTAGAAGCTGAACCCCTCATCGACATGACATACGAGAAGGTATACCAGTTCGTTTGGAAGAATATCATCTGTCAATATGGTCTCCCTCATGCCTTCATCACAGACCATGGAACCCAATTTGATAACGAGGAATTTGCTGCCTTATTGTCATCAGTCGAACATTTTGAAGGTCCATTCAGCACCAGGCCATCCTCAAAGCAATGGACAGACTGAAGTGACGAATAGAACACTGCTAAATGGTTTGAAGAAAAGGTTAAGTGAAGCTAAAGCTAACTGGATTAATGAGCTACAATCAGTATTGTGGGCTTACTGAACAACTCCCCGAACAGCGACTGGAGAATCACCATATATGCTGGCATTTGGAAGTGAAGCTGTAATACCTGCCGAGTTAGGTCTCCCAACACACAGAGTGCTGAATTTCAGTTCCCCAGTCAGCGACTTGATGAGAAGACTGGATTTGAATATGCTCGAGGAGGTCAGAGAAGAAGCAGCCATTAGGAATGTTGCTTATCAACAATGAACAGCTCTTTTCTACAACAAAGGGTGAAGAAATGCGATTTAAAAGAAGGAGATTATGTGCTAAATAAGGTCATTCAGAAGCACAATAAATTGGAGGCAAACTGGCATGGGCCTTACCGAGTTACAGAATTTGTTCGACCAGGAACTTACCGAATAGCAACTCTAGAAGGAGAAGAATTCAAGAATGCTTGGAATGCTGAACACCTTCACAAGTATTATCAATGATGTAAAATGTACAACGGTTCCATCAATATGAATAAAACGATGATGTTTTCACCATTTTCTTCTCCTATTGTTTGAAAGTTTTTCGGGGAATACTAGTGTTGTACACTACGTTGCTCGACAGCAAAAAGAAGACAAAAAGTTCGAAAGAACAAAAAAATATACTCCTTTGGTTAGGAGGTGTACACTAGCGTGACCAACTAAGGTTGGTAAGATAACTAGTGGACAAAAGTTCGAAAGAACCAAAAAATATACTCCTTTGGTTAGGAGGCGTACACTAGCGTGACCAACTAAGGTTGGTAAGATAACTAGTGGACAAAAAGTTCAAAAGAACCAAAAAATATACTCCTTTGGTTAGGAGGCGTACACTAGCGTGACCAACTAAGGTTGGTAAGATAACTAGTGGACAAATATCCTTTGATTTAAAACCAACAAGTTGGTCGGAAGGTAAAATCATTCCAGAAAATACAAAGAATTCCAAACAGAACCAAGTATAGTTGGTTGGTGATCAATTATACTTGGTCGACGAAGATAAATTATCGACCATGGTTGGTCGGGCACATTTTATGAACCAAGTATGGTTGGTCGGGGATAAAAACCCATCAACTGTAGCTGGTCGATAAGCACAATCTAACAACCTTGGTTGGTTGGAAACATTTTGAACATTTTATACTCATTACTTTATTATTAAGTGATTGAGTAAACTTGATACTTGTAACTTTTTATTAAGTTGGTCGATGAACAACAATATTGTTGTTATTTTTTAACTTATACATATGAACAGATGTAGATCATTTTACAAGACAATAACAATACAGATTTGCAAAATGAAAGTCTTTCATTAAAATTCAAAATAAATTATAGGTTACATGAATGTACTAACTATTACATTGAGATTCCTATTCTATGGGTTTCTTTCCCTTTACTTTTGAAACAGGCTCTTCGCCAGCAGGAGGATCTTCCAGGCAAAGGGGAGAATTAATAAAGTTCAAGTCCTTTAGCATTTTGACATTCATTATTGAGGGTGTATCCATTAGATGCTCTAGACGAGATACTTCGATCTGGGATTGAAGACTGTAGTCACCAAGGTATTTTGAAATTAAGCTCCGAGGAATGGAACGAGCTGGGATCCATTCCATGTCCAATTTATAAGGTGGTACATGCAAGTCTAATAACCCAGGAGCATGATAATCCCATAAATAATGCCCTTGCTCCAATTTTAATACACCCAAGGCGTTCAACCACCCCTGCTTATAACCTTCATTATTGGCGTGTTCAATACGAGCATCCAAATGACAAAGGGCCTCATTGTACCCTGCCATCCAAAATTCCCTGGGCTGTTTATGGAATTGGAAGGTTAATCTATCCAATTGTTCGTGAAGGCTCCTGGCAAAAACATCCTTATTATCCAGAGCAGACTTCATCGTAGTAAGTTGATCCTCCAAGGATAGATTTTTCTTGGACATTTCAGACAGAGCTCGGTCTTTTGCTTCTTCAACATTGCGGCTAAGAACTCTTGAGTTTCTAACGTCGACTGAGTATGAGCTTCTTCAACATTGCGGCTAAGAACTCTTGATCGACTCCGAGCAGCGACTGGAGAACTTTGCTCCTCGGTAATATTTTGAACAGCTCTTCCTCGTCCGCGAGAACCTCTTCCTCATCCCCGAGCAATCGCAGGAATAACAGATTTTCTTAAGTTGTCCAGTTCTTGCCTTAATTTGGCATTCTCAACCTCTAAGAACGAGAAACCTTCATCGGTAACTTGCACTAAAGCAGTGGAAGATGACGCTGCAGATTCATACTGTGCCAGCTTTTTTTGCAAATTATTGTTCTCCTGTTCCAGCAACTCAGCAATCTGCCTGCAAGCTTCAACTTCACCTTTTAAAGTTCTTTCTCTAACATCGTATCCAGCCAGGATCTTTTTATGGCCTGTGTCAGAAGAAAGCTATTGGTATCTATTTTCATATTCCTTGTGCAACAAAGCCATTGATTCATTGTGCTGACCTTGTAGATCTTCTAAGGAATAATGAAGTTCCTCAATCAAGTCGTAGTAGGCTACATTGTTGGCCACAGCTCGGTCGAGTAAATCTTTCAAGTATCGATAAGCCTCAATTGCCTGTTTTGAGGCATCATGGCTAAGGATGTCAGCAATTTCTGATGTACTAAGGTCTGTATGACCAGCCTTATAATATTCGTGACATTGCTGCATCAGCTTGGTATCATGTGCAGATATCAGTTCCATTCTAGCAACAAACTAAGGATGAGAAAAAGACAACAATCAACAAAAACAAATCATCAACAACAGAGATGAACAAAAATGTATTTTATTAGATCATCAAAAGATTACATTGTTTGATTACAAGTGATAATAAAAGATAGAAATGATACCGAACAACTTCACACCTTTTCCTTGTCTCCCAAGACTTTCTCGGGAGGCTGGGACGAGGAGCTTGGTTGCTCGGAGGTGATAGCAGCTTGAACAGCAAGAGTTGAAATTTTCTCAGAAGGAGGAGGCATGGAAGAAATGTCCTCATTGGCAGCAGGAAGAGAGGCAGGGACTTGATCACCTATAGCCATAGAAGATTCATCAGAGGCAGGCTCATCTTCTTCTTCTTCCACAATTGGTGGAGGAGGACCAGGGAGGTGCAACTGGAATAGATCGAAATCATCCTTGATCTTCAATTCCTGTAGGGCAGCTACCCAGCCATCTCGAAAGTATTTCAACTTCCCATATTGAACTTGGGATGTCATCGCAACAATCCCCTTATCCCATCCTTTTTCCCAGCCAGCGCTGAAGGATCTTTTAATGGCGAGTTTTCTTTTTAGCTTCTCCGAGGAGAGCTTCACATCCAATTCTTCCTTTTGGACCTTGATATCTCGCAGGGCGGACAACTTTTCCTCTGCCTTCTTCAACTTATCTTCAAGCTCTCCAAAGTTCTTGAGCTTGACATCATACTTCTGATGTTCGACCTCTAAAACTTTTACTTTATCCTCCAAACTCTTGGAGATCTCAGCCATCTTCACCTTCTCGGCCTCAACTGCAGACAACTTTTTCTCCCAAACAGCCTTGTCCTCACTATACAGTTGGCGAGATTCCTTCAAGGATTGGGTCAAACCCAACAGAGCATCCTCTACACCTAACGAGGAGCTTGAAGCTTTAATAGTTTCATCTTTCTTCACGATATTATTGAAACAGTTCACCAGCTGAAAGATGAGAAAAACAGTAAAGTCAATACAAAATGCAAGCATTCAGAGAAAGAAATAAAATTTAGAATGTGAGAAATTTACCGAAGCAAGATGACGAGTAGCTAGGGATGTCAGCATATCCCTAGAAATTTTTTCATCAATTCCTTGGATCTCGGGTATGATCCAAGTTTTTACCGAGCTCATTGCAGAGCTCGGAGGAATGATGGTTGGAATACCAACACCACCAGCTGGTAGAGAAGGGACAGTTTTAGCCAAATTGACTGAGGATGATTTCCTCAATCTTCTCAAAGGGACTTCAGCAGCTTCAACCAAGGAAGAACTCTTGGTCGGAGAGATAGTAATCACTTCCATAGGAGCAACTTTCTTGCTCGGAGCCACTGGGGGCTTCTCGGAAGCTTTGGAGGGTGCAGCATCCACCTTCTTAGTCCCCTCTGGGACATAAGTTTTGCTTTTCTTAGCCCCAACAGCAGAAGTAATGTCATCAAAAAGAGCAGGAGGAGCTCTTTTCTTGCCCATTCTTTGACTTAAAGGAAGATGAGAATCTGAAGAAGAATCCTCTGGAGTTGAAGCTGGTTCAACAGGGCGAGCAGTATAAGAGGTTAAGTAACTCTTATACTGTAGCAGATATGATGCAGACCTGATGTGCTCGTCTGCAACGTTCTTATGCAAACCCCAGATAAGTTTTAGATGCTTAATATTAACCTCTGATTCTTTTGGAGTTTTTCTTTTACTATCAACTGCAAACAAACACATAATGAAATATCAGTCATACATTTTGTCAAACATGATAAAATCATAACTTCATAAGTAAAATAAAATGAAAAATAAACCTATCCCATTGCCATATGGGGGGCATCTGGGACCGTTGTATACTCCATCTCCAACTAAAGGGGCATATTGCCAATTTTTAATAACCAACCCATGTTCAAAATAATCTCTATTTGAGTCAGCGAGGTTAACTACAAGAGCCCTATTCAGAAACCTAGTTTTTAAGTAATAAATATTATCTAGAGTGGCCCATTTATAGCAATACATAATTTCAGGGATCCCTATACGAGTCCCATGAGTTAGATTTAATTTGTACACCCCATTAATTATTCTCCATGAATTGGGGGCTATTTTTGCAGGGACAAGATCAAAATACTGACAAAACTCAAGACACAATGGGTTTGGTGGAAAAGAAAATCCACATTCAGCTATGAATAGACTGGGGAACCATTGTCCCTCAACCAATCGAAAATAATCTAAAGGCTCAGAAAGAACCTCCAGAGTTACCCAGGAAGGAATGGAAAAATCGAAACGAAATTTCTCAACAGACTCCACAATATAAACCATACTGAATAAAAGAGATATAGAAGAAAGGAAGAAAGATCTTACAGGAAGAAAAGAGGTATGTTGACAACGAACGAAAACAAGGATGAACGCACAAGAGAGAAGGAGAAAATAGAAAGCTAGAATGCAATAAATTGGAAAAAGAAGAAGACGGTATGGTTACCTAAGAAGTTTAAATACTTTGCCTTGGGAAGCGGCGAATGAAATGATTACAAAAAAGAAACTATTGAACTTCCGACGGCTAAAAGGACAAAAAGGGCACTAAGATCGAAGCGCTCTTAAAAGTTCGAAAAAAGGCGGATTCGTTGAATTTGGGAATAAATTTAAATACGATGCTCCTAAAACCCAGGAAGATCATTCAATATTGCCATAAACCGAGAAAGAATGTTCCATACTCCTCAAATTTTGAAATATGAAACATTGGGGGCTTCTGTTGATACCAAAATTAATATGCTGATGTGAACGAATCATACGAAGACACTTGTCAGTCTACGTGGTACAATAACAACGAGGAAGTTCATTTCCTCGACCAACTCATGTTCTCCCCGAGCAACGAGGATATACCGAGGAACTGCAACACTCCGAGGTACTCTAGCGCTCCGAGGAACTCCTGAGCAACGAGCAACTAAGGCGGTCCGAGCTGCATCTCGGTCGTAGTATTAATTGCCAGAATGTCAACAGTTCAACTATTCATTGAATGTTCATCATCTTGACGCACACGCTGCATTAAATGTATTACCCTTTCATATGTATTCTCATTTAATGTATCGACCCATTCATGTACAGCATAAGGGCTATAAATACCTTGTATCATCCTCATTCAAAGGTACCGGAATTTCTGGATTGAACTGATAATCGAGAATTCCCAAACACTCAGCAATAACATAACAGTGGACGTAGGCCATTCTTATAAGGCTGAACAACTTTAAAAATCTTTGTTCATTTTATTTATCTGTGATTGAATAATTAGAGCGATCTAATTTTTTACATCAACATATATAATGAGTAAGAATGTACTAAATTTAGGCCTCAGTAATAATAATAATTCACCTTCCTCTTATATTTTAGTAATTTTTAAGTTAACCCGACCCAAACAACCTAAATACAGCATGCATGTATAATCCCAAACCCAAGTGAACCCAATGATATATAATTATAATCTTCTCAATTGTTTATAATTACAAGGTTCCATAACTAGTATCTCGTATATATATCTCTTGCATAATCTTAGTAAAAGAAATAGAATCACATAAGTCCAATATCCAAGTGAATATTCCCCACTCACATTCAAATAGATGGGTTATGAACGAGCCCATAAATATAAGCACGAAGACCTGTACATATTGGCTATGAGGATCACTCGTGTGTACTAGGTATATTTATAGGTTCTCCCATCCCTATAATCTCAAAGTAACAATAAAGGAAAAATCACTATGGCTTCCTTCCTATCTTATAAACTCCATACCCAAGACTATACAAAGGAACCCCCATTTACCACACTCAAGATATGGTTACGTCAGTAGTAGAATCGGGGTAAATAAGATCAAGGAAAGTTTGTCACAATCAACAGGGTACCAATGCAGTAAACGTCATACTCGCCCCATCAGAATCCCTCCTTGTATGTCCCCCGTGAGCACCCCCCCTTAGTATGCTTACCCAAAAATCAAATAAATAATAATCTATTATACTTAAGAATTACTAAAACGATATCTTAAATCCCATATTAATCGTCTTTAAATAATTAAAATTTTATTTCTTTTATTCCAAAACACATGCAGAGTCGTTTGAATGAAACCCCTAACTCGTTCAAACAAAGCACCTAAATTCGTTCAAAACATATCCACTTGTCATTCAAACCAGAATCCAAACTCGTTCGAGCAAGAAATCCTCATTGTTTGCGTGATACCATGTCTCATTCGAACAAAATACCAATGTCATTCGAATGAGAACCTCGCAGATGTCTCCTTCCCTAAAATGCAAAAACGACCATTAACAAATCAAACCCTAAGCTTAAAGCGTCTAAACTTCACATTACCCATTCTCCTTAAAGTATATCATATTTAACATCATTACTATCCTATATTAGCAGGTTTTAGGAGATTATAACAATGGTTCATAATTTGATTTCCGATTATAAGTTTCAACCCTATGTTCATAGTTTAAGCAAAGGTTATCAAATTCGTTCTCAGATTCGATTCAATAACTAATTAAAGATTAGGGATTTTACAAGTTATCATTACTATGATTCACATCTAAAGTTATTACAATCAGGTTACATGCTTCTACGATTCAATTAAGGGATTCAACATATAAACTACACTAGTTCATCAATATGTGACTAAGACTTAAACAAGTAATTAATCTAATTACAAAAATTAGGTTTTAATATGACTAAAATAAGATCGCATTAATTAATTCATATTCCAATGAATTACTCTTACTATAACATAAACTTAATTAAATTATTAAGCAAAGTAAACTTGCCTATGATCGATTATACGAATCGAGTCCCAAATCCTCAAGTTCTTCAACCCCTGTTATGAATGATTTAGGTTTAATAAATTAAGTAATTAAGGGCTCTAATACTAAAATAAAGCCTAGGACCAAAAATAGAATTAACCTAATGAGACCAAAACATGATCCAAATGGCCCAAACCATATAATAACCCAACAGAATTAAATTTCACTATTTTAAGCCAAAATGCACTTTCTAAGTGTCCCGGAAGTCAACTCGAAATATAACATATTTTAATATTTTGATTATCTCAATAAGTTAATTCGTTAGCTAGTACGAGTAGATTAAGTCAAAACTTAATTAATAATTAGTTATATGTGGCTCGGCATTATAAGAAACTACTTCACGATCGGTGGGACTCGATACCGAGAGAATAATCTATCTCATGAAACTCTCGACACCTAGTCCCTAGCCATTCTATAGCCGCCCATAATGCTAAGTAAATTAAAATATTTAATTAGTGCATTTTCATTTATTATGTCAATTTTCAAAGAATGTGAATTCACGTAACACATATCCAAATCACATAACAATACATAAAATATACTAAGTGGCATATAACATGTCATGATAGGAAATTAAATAATTAACTACAAATTTTAAATTAATGCCCAAAAAATATGGGTTATTCCAGTATACTTAATGCGGGGAAATATGTTATGTGTCATAGAAACTTTCCAAATAAGACGTCACCATTAGAGTAATTTTGAGATGATTAAATTAGATTACAATCATGATTATTTAGTGGAATTAATTAAAACTAAATAAATAAAGGGAATACATTATGGGGATGACATTTGGAATTCTGATTACCAATTTGGAAGCCAATTTAGTTATTTAGTCTAGGGTCTTTAGTATAGTTTATTTACCCAAGTAGCAAGACTCTCTAAAACCCAGTTTGGCCCAAGCCCCCAACTTATATATATATATTATAATTTGAAATTACATAATCATTATTGAGGATTAGAGAAGGAGAAAGTACTATTAATATTTTTGTGAAGGAATATGGATAGAGAAGGTCGTATCTCACTTAAAACACCAAGTATTCATCTCTAAGAGTTCCCACACACATAACCTTCTTTGGGAGTGTCATATACTAGAAGATCTTAAGTCTTCAGTGGATTCTAGCAAGCTTTGGAGGGAAAGAAAAGAAGTCGCCTCATCTTCTGCAAATCTTTTTTTCCTCATCCGGATCACCTACAAGATCCATAAAGTTATCGTGATTCGAAACCCTAGGTTTATGATTTAAACTTAGTTTTTGTTATTTCTTTATGTTGCATGATCAATCAAAGTTTTTGGGCAGTAAATTTTTTTATTATATCAATCCTCAGCAAACACCATGCTATGAGAGTTGTAATGTCTTCACTCCATCAAAATCTCAAGTAATGGCACACATCTATTTTGTCATTATCATTAAAGAAAAATAGTCTCAGGCCAAAAAAAGTTAAAATGATGACGATTGAGAGGGCCATCAGGCTAAATAGAAACCAAAGGGAGCTCAGGCGGGGGTGGAGGAGACCAGACTGACCACCATCGAACGAGTAATGGGGGAACTCGGAATCATTCCTCTCGAATCATCACATCCAGAAAAAGCCTCATTTGTCTGTTCAAAATTTCCAAAAGATGAGGTTGTGCAACTCATTCACTCTTTCAGGATGAACGTAGACGTTTTCTCCTGAAAGCCTTGTGATCTTCTAGAAACTAATATAGACATTGATTACTACCGACTGCATGTGGATCATGCATGTCAAACAGTTAAGAAGAAGCCAAGGAAGCCAGTCCCCCTCCCCCCCCCCCCCCCCCCCCAAAAAAAAAAAAGTCAAAGTAATGGAGAATGAAGTTGATAATATACTAAATGCCAACTCCATCAAAGTGGTTTAATTTTCGGATTGGATCTCTAACACCATTGTGGTTAGAAAGAAGGCAGAAAGTGAAGGGGTTTTCTTAACTTCACAGACCTTATTAAGGCTTGCCCAAAGGGTATCTTTCCTCTCCTCATATTGATTATCTCATTGATTCAACAACATGTCATCAACGTATGAGCTTTATGGATGCCTATTCAAACTATCATAAAAAACCTATGTTTAACCCTGATCAAGAGAGGTCCTCCTTCATTGCAACTTTGGGGCTTTACTACTACAAAGTCATTCCTTTCGACCTTAAGAATGCTGAAGTAACATAACATCATCTCGTGACCAAGATTTTTAACATGCAAATCGGTTTAATAATGGAGGCTTACATTGATGTTATGCTTATCAAGAGAAGATATGAAGGCGACCACATTAGAGATCATTTCATCACCTTTCAAATCTTTAGGTATTAAAGAATGAATATAAATTCTTCTAAATATACCTTCAGAGTCAATTTTGGAAAGTTTTTGGGATACCATATGATGCAAAGATGGATGGGAGCCAATCTAGACTAAATGAAGTCCCTTCAAGACATAAAGAAGTTGACTAATGCTAAGGATGTCCAAATACATACTTGGATATTAGTTGATCTTAATCAGTTCTATCATGATCATACGAAAATTTTCATCCATTCTTTTGAGCCTTAAAGAAGGTAAATACCACAATCTGAATAGAGGGTTGCGATCAAGCATAATAAAATATGAAACAATACTTGGGATCTCCTTCTTGTTGTCAACACCGGCCAATGGTTATAATCTCCACAGATACCTAGTCATCTGTTAATATGTAACTAGCAGAGCACTAGTTTGGCATCATAACAGAGAGAAGTTTTCGGCCTCCTACGTCGTTCACATTATCCTTGAATCGGAAAGGAGATACTTGCCCAATAAAAAACTATCATTGCACTTATGACATCTTCAAGTAAGTTTTCCCATTACTTTGACACTCACGTTATAGTCTTTATAACTTCTTTTCCTCTCAAATAAGTACTAAAGAAAGCATATGTGTCTAACAGGATGACAAAGTGGTCAATGAAGTTGGACCATTTTGACATCATTTATAAATACCGAACAACCATTAAGGGGAAAAGTTTATCTAACTTCATAGGTGAGTTCTCAACAACCCTAGAGGGAGAGGAAGTTCAAGACAACCACATTTTAGATATTCTATGTCTACAATAAGCATATAAAGATCAAAAGTGGAGACTATACATTGATGGAGCATCCAATGAATGAGGATTTAACATAGGGATCGTCTTTGTCACCCCATAAGGATGCCTCATCGAGTAGGTTGTTCAAATTGGGTTCAAGGGATCCAATAATGAAGAATAATATGATGACATGATTCTTGGCAGGCAAAGGGATATTACCATGGGAGAACAAGACATCACTGTGCGGTATGATTATCATCTAGTCATTAATTAACTTAGTGAATAATACGAAGCTATAGATCTAAGAATTCTTGGTTACTAGGATAAAGCTAGAAAAATCTATAAGGCCTTTAGATTGGCTTCGATATAACAGTTGTCGAGGAAGTACAACGGTCATATTAATTCCTTAGCTAGATTTCACTAACAACTAACACTAATTTGAAAAGGAAAATTGAATTAGAATATGTCAACCAACTAAGCATTGATGATCCAAAGATTACCCCAGAAATCATGCAGGTCGAATTAGTCCGATCTTGGATGGACCCTATCATCACCTATCTAAAGAATGAAGATTTGACTCAAGACGAAAAATAATCTCACAAGCTAAAGATACAATCGCTAAGGTTTTTCCCCAAATCTAAAGGAAAAATTTCACAACCATCGTTCAAAGATCCCCATATCAAGTGTATTCACCCACATAAAGTGGAAGGCATTTTCAGTGAGAAGTACGACGGTAGTATCATAGCTCATGCATGTGTAAGATCACTTACCTACAGAGTTATTTCTCAAGGATATTACTGGCCTTTCATGTCGAAGGATGCTAATCAATTCATTCGTAAACGTGAAAAGTGTCAAGAGTTATCTCCCATAATTAAACAACCCATAGGCAATCTCAAACCTATCAAAAGTTCGTGGCCTTTTTCTATATGGGACTTGTACTTCATTGGAACTCTACCTGCAGCACCGGAGAGTAGGAAATACCTGATAACTGCCATAAACTACTTGACCAAATGGGTGCAATCCAAACCAATAACTCATATTAGAGAGGCTGACTCTACACAATAGGTGTGGAGGAAAATCATCCCCAAATTGGGTTTTCACAAATCCCTAGTAACTAACAACGAAACCCTATTTGACAATGAGATATTTAGGGACTTCTGTAAAAAATATGGAATTTGAATTCATTATGCCTTGCTGGTCTTCCTATAGTGAAACGGGTCGACAAAAATCACCAACAAGACTTTACTCATCTGGATCAAATGACGATTAGATAATGCAAGGGAAGGATGGGTGGATAAACTCTCATCCGTCCTATGGGCTTACATAACCACTCTCAAATGATTCCCATACTCCTTATCATGTGGAATGTAAGACATTATCCCATTGGAAATTGACTTGCAAACTATAAGGAGTGAGATATTTGAGGATGGCCCTAGCAATGACCATTTGTCTCATGAGCTTGACTTCGTATAGGAATAAAGAGAGAAGGATCACATTCACCTTACAACATATCAGCTTGAGCTATCCAAACATCATGATAGGAAGGTCAAAGTAAAAGAGTTTCCGGTCAGTGATCTAGTGCTCAAAAAGGTTCTTCTAGCCACCAAGAGGCCCTCTGATAAAAAATTGGCACCAAATTGGCAAGGCCCATATAAAATATTCTCAAAGGGTGGAGGCGAATCATACCACTTAGAGGAGTTAGAAATCAGATCAATACCTAGGTCAAGTAATTCCATGAACCTTAGGAAATTTTATCATTAAGTAGATAGGATATTTTTTATAAGTGTTTAAATTCAACAAAGATGATTCATGTTATTAAATGTGTTTCTTTGATAATTGTACCTCTAAGATTAAACTCCATCATCAAACCCACCTGAAAATGGTGGTAACATACCACTTGGATTGGTCGGCCTATAATAGGCATAAACCCACCGAAGAATGGGTTATATGACTTAGAACAAGTTGGTCACCTAAGCTTTGGTACTAAACCCATCTAAAAATTATAGTACAACACAACTTGGGTTGGTCATCCAAGAATAGGCATGAACCCGCCTAAGAATTGATGGTACGGATTAGAATAAGTCATTCTCCTAAGATTTCGCAGAAAACCCAAGTAAAAATGGTTCTACAACCCAACTTGAGTTGGTCGTCCTAACATAGGCATAAACCGACCTAAGAATCGGTGGTACAACTTAAAATAATTTGGTTGGCTAAGAGTTAACATCAATCCCACTGGAAAATAATGAAACAAATTAAGTTAAATTAGAATGTTGACTTGCAAGTTCTAAAAATAAGTCCATCACCTAATATTTGGCATAAAATCCACCTGAAAATGGTGGTATAAGCAATTTTGGGTTTGTCGACCTGGAATAGGCATAAATCCACCTAAGAATGGGTGGTACGACTTGCCTCTGGAGTATAGTTGTACTAATTAAGTTACATAAAAATGTTAACTTACAAGTTTTAATCAATTGGTTGGTTAGTTAGGCTATTGATTAATTTTACAAGTGAGAGCGATCGGTCAGAGATCCCAAATCCATTGACTACTAATTAAGTATATAATAACGTAAACTTATAGTTTTTATGAACTACTTAGTTAGTTAGCCTATTGATTTTTTACAAGTCAGGAGAGTTGGTCACATTTCTCAGCTCCACCAACTACTAATTAAGTTAAACAAGAAAGTTATCTTACAAGTTTTAATCAACATGTTAGTTAGTCAGCCTATTTATTAATCGTACAAGTCAGAGAAGTCGGTCACAAATTCCATATCCATCGAATACCAATTAAGTTAAATAAGAATATTAACTTACAAGTTTTAATCAACTAGTTAGCTAGTTGGCCTATTGATTAATTTTACAAGTAAGAAGTCGGTCATAAATCTTAGCTTCACCGACTACGAGTTAAGTTAAATATTCATGTTAAGTAATAATTTTTTGTCGTAAATTAGGCAAATTAAGAATAAAATTTAGTTGATAAACTTGTTGTACAAAATAAGAAAAGTGAAAGGCAAAATAAAATTTTAATAAAACTTGAGAAATATATGGCATAAGGCCTATAAAAGATATCCAAATAGATTACAATCACTAAAAAAGGGAAAAAAAACAAATCATCTTAGAGTGACCTCCTCCTAGTTAACAACAACGTCATCACCTTGCTTGGTAGCCTCAGTAGGAGCAACAAGTGCAACAATCGACTGATCAACCTCTTCGACGGACGTCAGAGAAGCTTCCCCTTTGCCTATGACTGGATTATCCAGGGGGTGTTAGGAATATATGTTAGGTCCTTCTCTGGTATATTGACCCTTTGAAAATTAGGTAGACAACCAAGGTTGGAGGCAAACGACTCGTAATAGTCTAGTTATGTAGAAACCTCTTGTCCCCATCTTCAAAGCCTTTGTCAAAATACTTCCTAAAGTCGGCTACAGACTAGCCTGAATAGACCTTTTTTTTACTCTAAGGAATCAAACTCTCCAAAGTCTCATGGGCAAAGGTTTTCCTCAGCTGGTCTAGCTTGGTGTCAACCTAATTGAACTCTAACTCAAGAAGGTCGACCTCCTCTATCGTATTTTCCTTGCAACCCATTTCCTCTTTAGTTTCTCTCTCAAGGTCGGTGATTTGATTCTTCTCGTTGGTAAGAGTTTTATTCATGAAGTTTTATTGGTAATGAAAACATCATTTATCTTCAGCAAATGGCCGAACCGGGTGGCCGCTTCATGCATCGCTAGAAGAGCATATGGAAAAAAGAAAAGAATATAACTTAGGCAAAACCATAGATTTACACAGAACATAACTGAAAGCTAACATACCAAAATATAGTGGTAGAGCCCATTTTTTTAAGGCTATCCAAAGATAAACCTCTCAAAGTAGTCATATCCATATGAAACATGGAGGATTCAGCCAAGGAATAGTTGACTTCGAACATCAAGTTATCGATACTGACAAGATCCTTGTCCTTGATAAAACTTATAGTCCACGGGTGAACCTTGTCCAATGAATGTTGATGATACAAGAAGTGATCTCCTCCACATTATGGACATTTTAGGACCCTCGACCAAAAAGGGTCGACCTCGTAGGGTTGGCAAAATTGCATCAGACAACCAATAATGCACATAATTCATCAGAATAGGTATTTCAGTCATTACAGGCCTGCACAAGTGGGTTCACGTGATATTATTCCATGTGATGAGAATGTTCACACATTATATGCAGTTTCTATAAGGATAGCTATCAATAATCAGGAGGATCACATCTATCAACATTCTCCGTGTGACTTGGGGCGCATTACACCCAAAAAAATGATTGTACCTTATTACTTGTTTCATAAGTCATTCTATTGTAAAAACACATTGTTACTCTATCAAAATACTTTTGAGTGAGAGAAAGTACACCTATAACTTGTAAACATTATTCACGTCATGAGAAATGAGTTGCACCAAAGTGGATGTAGGGTAATTGGCTTAACCGCTCTAAATTATGTGTGGTGATGTCTCTTTTACTTCATTTACCGTATTCATTATTATTCATTATCATACCCAAATGATGCTTATCTTCATTACTCACCGAGGTCCTTTTCTATTATTGAGATGTTACATTTTAGTGTAAGATAAGATTGGTTATAGGCACAAATTTGACTTAGCTCAGATTTGGATCTATAGTTTGAACGTTTGGGATAAGGGTTTGCTCTTCTTTCATCTTCAACTCATTTTATGGCTATTGTATGAACCTGATTTTTATTTGAGTCAAAATTTTGGGTGAAAACACTATTCACCATCATATTTCTAGTATTTTGATCCAAAAATCACCACCAGTTTATTCTTAGTAATGTTTGTTTCACAGAATTATAAATTCCAGGTAAAAACATTAGCCCATATCTGTAAAGTTTTTGTTTATTGTCCAATCTCCTATTCAGTATTTTTTGGATTGAATCCTTTTTCTATAACATAAATTTGTTAATCAGAGAATGACTTCAAACCTACTGCCACCACCACCTCCGGCAGAATGCATTCTTCAAGAAGTGCACCCTCACCAGATATGACATATCTCACTTTAGATCTAAGAATGATGATAGAAAACCAGGAGTAAATTTCATCACAGATTTTAGCTCTTACCTAGACATTGGTAGGAAGACCATCGAAGGTGGTTGCAAACCTTCATACTTCGAATGTAATGGGTAGCCAAAACCCCCGAGAAGAATTTCTCTATGCACCAAAGAAAGCCATCAGGGATAAGACATATAAATGTCGAAGGTTACCCTCAACTCGAATTGGGACAGAGGGAAATTCAAGAAATGAGATCCAAGAAAATGAGGAAGTAGAGTATGAATCACAATCCAAAAGTCGAGACTACTCTTATTAATGATGAAAAATATCTCATATCCAAAGAACCATAATTACAACATAAAAAAGCATCAGTAACATCATAAGGCTAGTGATTTAACTAAGCTCACGAAGTAATCAACCTTTGAAAGGTTTGGACCCAGACATCATGACCCACCTGCTTCTCATAGCAAACATGAGATAATAGTTTGAGTAATGTAAAGGAGCATCGACCCCAAGGGGTTTGGGCTACGTTGGACCATGAGATCTATTTAAAACTCTGACTAATAGGAGCAGAGGGGGTCAAAGAGATATGGGTCCAGAGATAACAACCTTTAAAGTGTTAAGCCTCCAAAAATATCCATTCATAGGAAACAAGTTAGGTAACCTGATGAAGAGTAAGAATCCCTTTGAGAGGGGATACATGGAAGGATCGCCCTTCGCCCTAAAGGTCCAGATTAGAAACTTCAAAGATCTTGCAGATAAGTTCGTTTACAACTTCTACTTTGGCCTGAAACTAGCTATGATGGTGACTCGCCTACTTAACATTCGACAAAAGAAGGAAAAAACACTCAGAGACTTTATCTCCAGATTCAGTAAAGAGAAGCTCAAAGTTATTGATTACGATGAAAATATTGCAATGATAGCCCTCATTAATGGGATCTTACCTAGAAAACTTTATTGGGAAGTTTCTACATATCCTCTTACCACAATGAAAATTCTGAAAGAGGTCGGGAAGGTTATGGTAGTCGAAGAAGCAATATCGACTAAGAAAGGAGAGCTCAAAGAAGATGGCTCGAGCAAGTTTTCTCAGAGAAAGGACAAAGACAATGGGGATAAGAAGTCTCAAGATAAGTTCACTAGTTACGCATCCCTCACCATGAAAGTTCATCACATCATGAATGAAATTAAGGATGAGTAAGAGATAAAGTGTCTAGGAAAATTGAATTCCCCACCTAACAAGAGTAACAAAAACAAGTATAGTGAATTTCAAAAAGACCATGGCCATGTTACCGATGATTGTTATGTTCTTAATGGTGAAATTGAAAAGTTGATCAAGAAGGGTTGGCTAAAATGATTTGTGGATCATAATCGCCATCCCCAGAAGAAAAGAAAGTGACAAGGGTCTTCAACGAAGGATAAAGCAAATAAGAAAGAATGTAAAAATCCTAAAGGTGGGGATTCAAAGAATGACTATGAAGAAGAGGTATAGTTTCCCAAGAAATCTAAAGGTCCCAAAGGAGACTTACACATGATTTCATTTAGCACATACATGGTTTTAGGAGGAGTCATTAATGGAGGAGTTGAACCACCTTATATTAAATCATGCGTGGGAAAATCAAGAGTCAATGCTCGATGAATGAATATAAATCATACAACAAAAAGTGAAGAAGAAATTCATCCTAGGAAAGTGAAGATCGATTGAATGGTCATTGTCTTTTCAAGGATGGTTTTTAAGAACATCCTTTACCCACATGATGACCCATCACTCGTGAGCCTAATAGTTCGATAATATAATGTTTCTTATATCCTTGTTAATGGAGGAAGCTAAGCAGGTGTAATTTTCTACGACTGTATTAAAGGTCTGAAGCTAAATATAAATCAACTCAAACCTTATCATCAACAACTTATCGACTTCAGTGGAGAGAAAGTCTTACCGCTCGGTATGGTAGAGTTGGATGTGTGTGTGGGCAAGTGGTCAACCTTTTTGACGAAAAACGTGAAATTCTTTATCATAGATCATCACGTGATATTAGCCTACAACATTATTCTGGGATGAGTTTCCCTAAAGAAATTTGAAGTTGTTCTTTCAACCGTTCCTTAAATGATGAGGTTTCCTACTCATTTTAGGGTAGGAGAAGTATATGAAGATCAAGTAGAAGGAAGAAAATGCTACTTTACATCAACTTAATAGAGAGAATCTTATAAACATAAAAGTAATTCATACAATATCAACACCCTAGACCTAAGAGGTGATGAGAAGTTGATGAAGGGTAAGGCGACCGCGCACATAGAATAAGCGGTTCTTGATGAAGAGGACCTTGAAAAAATTATGAAAATTGGCTTGTCCTTGAAACTAATATCAAAGTTAAACTGGTTAAGCTCTTAAACTAGCAAAACAACATCTTCCCATGGTTGCATAAGGATATTCCGGGGATAGACCCAAAAAACATATGCCATTATTTATATATGGATCCCTGAGTAGAGGAAGTTAAGCAGAAGAGAAGGAAGTTTGCCCCAGATGAGTATCATATCATCCAAGACAAAGTGAAAAAGCTTCTAGATGTGGGGTTCATTAAAGAAGACAAGTATCCCTTATGGTTTTCCAATATGGTTCTCCTACCAAATCAAAATGGAGAATGGCATTTGTGCATCGACTTCATCAATTTAAATAAGTCATGCCTAAAAGACTATTTTCCCATGCCTGAGATAAATCAAATGGTTGATGCCACTCCGGGACATGAATTAATGAGTTTCATGGATTCCTACAATGATTACAACCAAATACCTATAGATGAAGACGATGCAAAAAAAACTTCTTTCACTACTGGTAAAGGCACTTAATATTATAAAGTGATGCCTTTTGTCTGGAGAATGGTGGAGCCATATACCAACGATTTGTGGAAAAAAAATAAAGACCAGATAGTCCAAACCATGGAAATATATGTTGATGATATTCTTACAAAGAGTCTTAAAGACGAAGATCATGTGAAAGACTTGAAAAAAAAATTAATTCCATGGAGAAACACTAAATGGAGATAAATTCATTTAAATGCATCTTCGATGTTGCATTTGGAAAATTCCTTGGCATCGTAAAACTAAGATGAATAGAAGCTGATCTAGAAAAAATCAAGGCCCTGATTGACATGAAGTTGGAGAGAAGCCGTAAAGAGGTTCATAGACTCATAGGGTGCATAGCAGCCTTAAATATATTTGTCTTCAGAGATACTAATAAATGCCTACCATTCTTCAAAGTACTAAAGAAATCCCCCGTCATTATAAAATGGAGTGAAGAATGTGATAAAGCGTTTTAAGAATTAAAGGTTCACTTGAGTTATGCTCCTTTGTTTTCACGACTCTTGTATGGTGAAAAGTTATAATTGTACTTAGCGGTCTCAGAATCAACAGTAAGCGCAACAATGGTTCAGCTAGATCAGCGAGTTCATAAGCCAGTATACTATACAAGAAAAGAATTTTAGGGGACAGAGAGTCGATATCTTAGGATGGAGAAATTATCATTTGTGATTATTCACACAGTAAGGAAGATGCAACTGTACTTCCAAGATCATGCAATTATGGTACTAACCAATCAACCTCTTAAATAAATTTGCATAAAATGGAGAAATCTGTTCAGCTCATGGCATGGTCCAATGAACCAGGGGTATATGATATAGATTACTAACCTCTTACCACAATAAAATTCCAGGCACTAACACATTTTATTATAGAATTCACATAGGATATCCAAGTTTGTCCAAGGAAGGTTATTCCTTTGAGATAGGCCTTTCAGTTCACGGCTCAACTCTAATAAATTAGGCTCCCTCTCAAGCCTTGACTCTAAAAAATAAGGCTCCTTATTAAGCCTCGACTCTAATAATTGAGGTTTCGAATTAAGCATCATCTTCTTCCAACATAGGTTCCGATCTAATAAAGGGGAAAGGAATCGTTGAAGATAAAGATACATATACAATATCAAATGGCCACCAGGAGAATAACCATAAATCGTTATGCTTGGAGATACCAGTTTATAATTTATATGTCGATGGATCCTCGTTTATAGCATGAAATTGTGCAAGTTTCATTCTCTCAGCTCTGAATGAAACACACATTGAATACACCCTTCAATTAAACTTCTCGACCTCCAATAACGAGGCAGAGTATGAAGCTCTAATAATAGGATTAAATCTTGCTCTACTAATTGGAGTTAAGTAGATTCAACCTCACAACGATTCGCAACTAGTGGTATGTTAGATATCAGGATAATACGAAGTTAAGGATCAAAAAATGGCTAGGTAATTAGCTAAAGTGAAGATGATCATGTCACGATTTGTGAAAGTTAGAATGCATAGGGTTCCTAAAATAAAACATATTAGATCTTATGATTTAGCAAGGTTGGCTTTAGACACAAGAATAGAACTCAAAAGGGTAGTGCCAATAGAAATATTAGTCGAACCTAACATCAAATAAGAAGACAGGAGAGATGAATATCCTATCTAAGCCTCGGCCCTTAGTGGATGGATTCGATCATAGACTTTCTCTGAGAAGGAAAGCGCCCTGAATAAAAGAGAGAGAAAACGAAGGTCAAATTCAGAGCGACCAAATTCGCAATATTTGGAGACATCTATAAGAGGGGTTTCCTTCTTCCTCTCTTGAGGTGAGTTTAACCCTCAGATGTAGACTATATTTTAAAAGAGGTGCATGAGGGATCCTGCATAAGTCATATAGCAAGACGTTCATTGGCTAAGAGGATTATTGTGGAGGGGTATTATTGCATAACCTTGGCTAAAGATGCTTATGACTATGACAATAAATGAGACTCATGCCAAAGGCATGCGGACATAAGTCTTCAACCATATCAACCTTTCATGCCTATCACTGCCTCGTGGACATTTTCTCAAAGGGGTAGGGACATCGCCGGCCCTCTTCCCCCAGTGCCAGGATGATTCAAGTATTTAATAGTGGTGGTTGAGTATTTCATAATATGGGAAAAAGCCGAACCTCTGATCGAGATTACCAAGAAAGAAGTGTTTTCAGTTTACATGGCTAAACATCATTAGAAAGTATGGGATCCCTTATGCCTTTATCATCGATCGCGAAAAGCGGTTTGATAATGATGCACTAGAGGCCTAATATGAAAAGTAAGAATAAAGCATTTTTATTCATCTAATTATTTTCCTCGGACCAATGGTCTGATAAAAATTATGAACTGAACTCTTTTCTCAAGAATCAAAACTGAACTCTTTTCTCAAGAATCAAATATATACTTAAAGAGGCTAAGGGTAAGTGCATGTCAGAAGTCTACAATGCCCTATAGGCATATCGAACAACGCCTACGAACCTAATGGGGGAAACCCCATTTATGTTAGCATATGGGTTTGAGGCTATTGTGCCAACTGAAATTAGTCTCTTAATCCACATAGTTCAACATTTTAATGATAAGAATAATGATGAGGAGAGAAGGTTGGACCTAGACTTGGTTGAAGAAATCAGGGAAGATGAACACATACGATGAGCAACGTATCCACAAAGAGCTACCAGGTAGTAAAATAAGAAGGTGAAGAGACCACCATTAAAAGTAGTGGATTATGTTCTTAATATAGTGATTCTAAAAAAAACTCCATCCCAACTGGAACGACCCCTACAAGATCACTAAAGAAGTAGTTCTTGTGACTCACAGACTTGAACCTTGAAGGAGAGCCATTTGCCAATCTTTGGAACATAGAAAATTTAAAGAAATATTACCATTATAAGATAGGAAGAGGAATTTTATGTAAATAAGAGCCATCAAATGATGTAAATGTTCCTCACAATGAATGAATAGAAATACAAGTTTTCCTCCTATCTTACCCCTTATTTTCTTATATCTACTTTTTTTTATTCTAAACCTCGTCTATATCATAAAAAGGTAAATGCTTAAGGATTTGAACTCTTAGGAATTTCTCAAACTATAACATAGATAAGGGTCGGATCTTGAAAAGTGTGAACTCAATGAAAGTTTGCCTCATCCTCAGGATAATACTATGAGGGTAAACAAGCCTCATACAAAAAGACCAAGGTCGAGAACCTAAAGACTATATACGACTTGATAGGTCTTAGTCAATCTCATTAATGGTAAAAAAACACTTTTACAACTAAAAGATTAGCATAAATGCCCCTAGTAAAAGTTAGAAATCTTAACTTAAAAAGAGATGTGATAAAGCTCAAGAAAAAATGATTTTCCAAACAAAGTCACCCTCATTATAATGTAGAACTTAGATACGATCCAAGATAAACAAAAGAGGGAAAAAGTTAATTAGTTCGGCTAATTTTATAATTATTGGTTCAAGGGAAAGTGTGGAATGATATTTACTACTTGTTCGGCAAATTAAAGGAAAACTAGTTTGAGAAAATTTTAATTGGTGAATTAATAACAATGTCACTCTTGTCCTAATGCAAAATCTAGGTACGACCTATGACAAGAATAAGAGCGAGAAGAAAAATTTGAGTTTGACTTTGAGAAAATCAATAACTGGTTTCGCCAGTTTCATTAAAAGTTAGTTTAACGACAAATTAGTGTTTCATTAATTTGTTACGCTGATTTAAGAGGAACTTATTGGGAAACAAGTTATTTGAGGCAATGAAGCCACAATCGCTACATAGGGTTCGACTTGATAAGGTTCGACCTCAGATTTATAATTGATCTTGAGTAATAAGGTCTAGCATATGGGGGATACCAATAGTGAAACCTGCCAACATGACATGTTTAAATCAAAATACTCATAAATAATCACACACATAAAATATACGAAGATGGAATAACATAAAAATACATTAAAATTACAAAAATAAAACTCTTAGGAGTTAAATGTAGAACCCCTCAGTAAGGAATGTTAAAGGTTACATGCTAAATGTTCCAATTAAAACAATGCGTATATCAAAGACCAAGGAAAGTCGAAGTAGTGTTCAAAAGACAATGAAACTTAAGTTTCTCCATCCTCAGTAGTGACAACAATGAGAGTAAGGTCGGTGGCATCATTATCATCTCCTTTAGGATTTTCCACAACATATAGAGGAGTGTCAGCTATATCATTAAGGTCAACTTCAGACGCTGCCTTTCATCCTCCTAAGCATCGAACTCCAAAGAGAGAGATTTTCTCATGTCATCATTAATCTTCCAGGTACCAACCTCTTTACAAATCTCAGGGAATTAAAGACTAACTTTCACCTTTATTTATTCATACGCTCGATGCATATAATACAAACCAAGGTTTTGGAAGTTGGATGAATTATGGTATTTAGAGACTAAATACTCTTTTGCCTTCTTTAGGATAGCAATAAAAACCTCATAAATTGTCTTTTAAAAGTTTTCCTCGGCCATCAAAAGGGATGATTTGTCTTTGACCCTCTCAATGGTCAGGGCCTACATCTCAATGTCATTTTTCTTTTTATAGTCTTCTAACTCATAATTTCTTTTGACCTTATAATAGTCCAAGGAATTTTTGTTATCGACAGTTTCTTTGAAAGCATCATTGTTCTTTATAGTCCATTGTTAGAGATTAACCATCAGCATCAAACCCTGTAATTAAAAGGATTACGAGCATGTCAAATGAAGAACTAGACTTAGTAAAATAAATGATCCATCAATGATGAGGATGAAGCTAGATGACTTTATTAATGCCTAAGCCGATCGCCTCTCGCCTATCCAAATTTGAAAAATGCCCCATGTCACAATCAGGATGGAGATTGACCAAGAAGTCTCGTGATCTTACGGAGTTAGAATAAGGAGTATTAGAGTCAGATTGAAAATCTTGATAGATCTTGTTAGAAGAGGGGAGATTGTTTTGCATCACATGGAGAGTTGGGCTCAGAGTTGCCTCAATCGTTTTTGAAGGGCTAGTCTCCTTTCTGGATTTATTGGGGGAATATGGGCGACATGACCCTTCCCTTCTCGATCATCTTGTTGGGCCTCCCCTCGACTTCATTCACCTTGTTACGGATGATCTTGGGAATCATCATATACCACTCTTAAACTCTAAAATCAATTGGCTTATCCACATAAAGTAATATGAGGGAAGTAACTTACGAAGTTCATTAAAAGATGAGGATTGGAGATGATCCCCAATTCCTTATATTTGTCAAGTGGAGAAAATTCCTCAAAAGTTCTAATATCGAAGTTAACAATGTCATCTACCAGCTTCCAGTTAGTAGCACTCAGACCAGAAGTAACTTTGTCTACAAAAATAAAGAAATAACAACAATGTAATAGTCGACAGTAAAATACATACCGACTAGGATACAGAGATAAAGGAAAATAATTTTTACTACTCAAAGGAGGCTTTCGCCAATCACAAGGGATCCTTACAGCACCTTCTTACTCCTTTCCATCTGAAAATTCGCAGTAACCTACATAAAGAATCGAGTATTCCATTTATGGTTGGATGTTTGGGATACTGTAACAAGTTTATGTTTTGGGTTGCGAGGACTCGTAAAATAATATCTAGGGAATTTCTTAGTGGAGACAAGAGTATAAACACTCCTAAATATTTTCTCAATAATTTTTTGGACGTTAACACATCACTGGGCTCCAATGGAACAAAGTATAATCCTCCAAGAATTTGGGGCTAGTTGAGTGGGTGCAATTCCAAGGTGAGATAGTATGTCTTAGATGCATGTGTGGAATGGTACTTAAAACCTCAAGAGTAACATTACCTTGTAAACTGAAACCTCATTGGAAATTTTCACATCATAGGCTCTCTCATCGTCCGTCGGAGCCCTCATAGCAATGGTTAGTTTTGTGCCAAAGAAATGGTTGAGCCTACCATCTTTTATCCTATTGATGTTTTTCCTATAAAAATCATCTCATTAAAGATCCAAAGTGTAAACCTCCTCATCATCAATAGTATCCTCTTCAGTATCATGGTTAAGAGGGGGGTAACCAGTGGAAACATCCACAATGGAGGTATGCTCCAACTCTTCATCGTACTCTTCAAGATTAATAGCCTCCTAAGCATTAGGCTTTATCTGAGAAGCAATAAACTAAGAGTATAAGGAGGAGGATGCCTCCAAGGGAAGAGGTGAATATTCAGAGGAAGAGGAAAATGAAAAGGATTTATTCTTTACCCTAGTGATAGTCCTTAAGAAAGAGACTGAAGTAACAATATTAGCAGAACGCTGGATTGACATATTAGCAGGAATATCATCCATAGCAGCCTCGAAGGAGGGCCCTCATTCTTACTCGTGGTATTATTGTCGACAAACCACTTACTAGGACAACGGGGAATAAGAGGCATAATTCTAACTATGGGTTGTGAATACTCTTGTCCATAAAGAGGAGAACCCTGAGATTAGGGATTCTAAGGGTAAATGATTGACAAAGGAGTCGTCCAAAAATACCTCGTAGCTACTCTCTCGGAATAAAGGGTTTCCCTAGCAAGGTGCTCACTAAATTCCTTAGTAAATCCTTTAAAAGGATTGGGAATTCAATAAACTCAAAAAAATATCACATTATATAATTTTAAAGATCAAATGAGGCTAAATTTGAAGAACTAAGGAAAGAACAATGATGAATAAACACCCTAAATGAAATTAATGATTTTTACGATAATACGCAGACTGTTATTTAACAAAAACCTTGCTAGAAAAAGATCTAGAGAGGGAAAGTCTTATCGAAAAAGAAGGAATGGGTGAAGAACTCTAAGAATAGGCAGAAATCTCTCACGATTATCCTAAAGAGAGAAAGTCTTTCTTTATAGAAGTTATGATATGATTATTAGATGAGATTTACTTTTAATACATGGAGGAAATGGACAAGGACACATGTACCAAGGCCTAATATTTGGAAGTGTAAACGACATAAGGTATGAAATGGTTAGATAGTTCAAAAAGATATTCCTATACAACTCATCATCGGTTATCATCCTTTGATTCAGGGAACATGCCATAATCTAATCGACCTATAAGGGATCTACTCTAAAATTTTATGGACTTTATTGACATATGGCTTACGGGGGATTGGCTACAGCATTGTATGGAAGCTCTTGACATTTGGCATATAGGGGGTCGGCTCCAGCATTTTATGAACCCTTTCAATAGGAGGTTGGCTCCATCATTTTATGGACCCTTTTGGCATTTGGGTTCATAAATTGAGAACCTCACTCGACATTCGACCTCACAAATTAAGATCGTATCTTGACATTTAGCATAACCAATTAAGATCCTCTCTTGACATTTTGGCTCACCAATTAAGAGCCTCTCTTGTCATTCGGCCTCACAAATTAAGATCATATCTTGACATTTAGCCTCACCAATTAAGAGCCTCCCTTGACATTCAGTATCACCAATTAAGAGACTCTCTGGACATTCGTCCTCACTAGTTAAGACCCTTTATTAACATTTGGCCATGACATTTGATAGACCGTCTTAACACTCGGTCATAGCATCTTACGGACTCTCAAGTCCCTTGGACTAAGTACTCCATGGAATTTTTTAACCCTCAACTTATAGTGGTTTGACCATAATATTTAGAGGACTTACTTCACCTTCAACCTATTAAGGTTTGACCTAAGCATGTTTAAAGTCTCTCTTAACCTTCGGCCTATCAAGGGTCAGCCTAAGAATTTTTTAAGATGATTTTGACCTTCGACCTATTAAGGGTCGGCCTAAGCATTTAGTATACTTTGTTGACCTTCAGCATTAACAATCGCACAACATCTTTTTGAGATAAGAGACCATGGGGGAAAGTGACTCAAAAGTTGTCATTTATATCGCATCAAGAGAAATGATGAGATAAGATCATTGTGTAATGAGTTTTATTATCGAATTGATCTCAAAATGGGATCCCAAAAATATCTGTTTCCCAAAGGTGATTTATGAAAGTAGCTCCATAATAATTAAATATGGTGGATTACATCGATCGAATGAAAAACATTTCTTTCTTTTTTTGCCTCTCTGGTTTGACTACTCTTCTTGCTTAACATGAGTGTTATTTCACCTTTATGGACCACATAACTATCCAGTAAGCTCTGGATCGAAAGCAACAAGTAACGGAAAATTGCGTGAAACTTTAGTAGTTCTCAATAAGGGGCAAGAAGAAATGAGCTACATGAAAGAAGTTACGCATTAGCGCATCTATTTTCTTGCTCGTTAGCACTTTGGAAAAATTATAGGGAATTTAGGGTCTACTAATAAGATATATAGGGATTGTCTCACTTTTTAGAGACCATATAAGGCTTTTTTCCAATAGAAAATAAGGGATGGATCGAAAGTCTAATGGAGCTTTAAGAGATATTGACTCTAGTGGTAATAAAGAGTCACTCAGGGAATCGGTGGACCACAGACTTGGAGACAGGGACAAGGGCATCCCTGACTCTTTTAAAAATATACAATTCAAGTGTTGAAAGAGTGAATTATGGGGACAATGATAAACGTGAGGAATAGGACCTCCAAACCTCCCTACTAAACACGTTTAAAAGCAAGGGACATGCCGAACACCTACTAGTCCAACTAAATCCAGTCAACTCTCGTCAACTACGACTCCTAGGAGGTTCGACTCATAAACTCCAATCTCCTATAATATTCGAAACAGTTCACAAAATTGAAGTCAAGGGGGTATTAATGATCCAAGAAGTGATCTCCTCTACATTATCAACGTTTTGGCAACCTTGTTCCAAAAGGGACGGCCTCATAATTTTTGGTCCACACCCCGGCCTCGTAGCCTCATAGGGTCAGAAAAATTGTGCCATACATCCAAGAAGGTTCATAATTAATCATAATAGTATTTCAGTCACATGATATCATTGCACGTGAGTAGAATGTTCACACATTTTATGCAGTTTCTAGAAGGACATATATCAACAATCAGGAGGATAACATCATTCAACATTCTTCTTATAACTTGGGGTTCATATTACATCTAAGCCACCTATAAACAGATTATACCCTCTTTCTTGTTCCATATTTCATTTTATTATAAAAACATATTGTTACTCTATCAAAATACTTTCTAGTGAGATAAAGTATACGTGTAACTTGTAACACATTTTTTATATAATCAGAAATGAGTTGCACTAGAGTGGATGTAGGCCAATTGACTGAACCACTCTAAATTTTATTTATTGATGTATCTTTTACTTTATATACCGTATTCATTATTCTTCATTATTATACCTGGATCATATTTATCTTCATTACTCACTAAGTTCCTTCTCTATTATCTCGATATTACATTTCATTGTGACATAAATGGAGGTGGATTAGTATGCTATCATGGGGGAATAATTAGTGGACGATTATTTGCCCCGGAATAAGTGGGACATAGTTTTGTTGGTCTTACTCTTTTTGTCCTATTCGTCCTACCTATCCTTCACATTATCCCGCTCATTCTCCTTATCCTGTATTTCCTTCTCATGTACCTTAATTATCTTTTTCTTAGTGTTAGATGCACGTTCATAATTTTGGTCAGTTTTGCCACCCTGCTTATTCAAATTTGCACATTCGGTAGCGAGGTTGATGGTCTATCCTAGTCGACTGGTCATGTCTTGAATATTGCCAGGAATGGGGGGAAGAAAAAAACCCATTCATCTCCTTCCTCCTCTTCTATCTCCTTCCAAAGTCGGATTGATATGCCAACTTCTTTATATGAGAAGAGTGGTTCGAAGCCATCAAAGATCATATCTTCTTTTTGTTGGGCCAAATTATCCCCCTTACAGTCGGTGGAAATCATGAAGGTGGGTTAATATGCTCCCCAATGTAAACCACACTCGTATCTATGCTAAATATGGGGATAGCCATTGGAATTGAAAAGTCACCGACCACCATGTAGTCAATAATAGTAACCTATAGAATGGCTGTGAACTTCTTGGAGAACGTAACAGTTATTTTGTAGGAAGATGTATGTGAGTTTCTCTCTAATGAGGTCTAATTCCAATTACAGTTTGTCTCTCCCAAACTTTCTGAGATCTACTAAGTTAACATTATTAGAGTTTTATTTAGCATTGAGGGTATTTTAGTATTTTCGCTTCTCCTATTATTATTAGGTGGTTGTAGTAGGTTATATATTTATTCTCTCTTCTTCATTTTATTGTAAGACATTCTAGTGTATGGCAATATGAAACCCTAGCCCCTCTTTTTCTCTCTTTCCATTTGATTGTAGATCTTTGATATATTATCATGGTATCAGAGCGGGATCAAAGTTTAATCTCATCAACACAGTCCGCGGATCCAACTTCTCGACTGTTTTGAAGGTAATTATGGTCGTTTTCCTCCTGTTTGTTCGATTAATTGTTTAGTTCGTTTGATTTGGTTCCGTTTGGGTACTATTTGATTGTTTATTTTCGCAATGGCTGGTGAAAGAGATGATTCGCTGAAATCAATTAGTGTCAGATTAGATGGAAAAAATTATACGTATTGGAGTTATGTTATGAAGAATTTTTTGAAAGGGAAGAAGCTTTGGGGTTACATTAATGGCGATTTAAGTAAGCCTAATGATAAGACGAATGTTGAAAAATATGCAGAGTTGTTGGATGTTTGGGAGGCAAACAATTCGAAAATCATCACTTGGATCAACAACTCCGTTGCACCTTCTATAGGTATGCAGTTGGCTAAGTATGATTATGCAAAGGATGTTTGGGATCATTTGGGCAGATTGTATACCCAATCTAATTTCGCAAAAAAGTACCAATTGGAGTGCGATATTCAGGCTCTTGAGAAAAATAAATTGAGTATTCATGAGTTTTATTCTGCTATGACGGATCTATGGGATCATGGAGAAACTTAATGTACCAATGGTTGCAGCTTCCAGTGTTGACTTGTCATCCTTTCGTTTGAGTTCAGATTCGTCTAGCTTTTATTTATGGCACTCTCGTCTTGGTCATGTCTCAGGTTCACGATTAAAATATTTGGCTTCCACAGGAAAATTAGGAAATTTGCATTGCCATGATATCTCTGATTGTAGCGGTTGTAAACTTGCAAAATTTTCAGCTTTACCATTTAATAGAAGTATTTCCTCTACTTTTGCACCCTTTGATCTTATTCATTCTGATGTGTGGGGACCGTCTCCTATTATTACAAGAGGAGGGTCTCGATATTATGTCTCCTTTATTGATGATTATACGCGTTACTGTTGGGTTTTTCTCATGAAACGACATTCGGATTTTTTTTATATTTATAATAAATTTCGTGCCTTTGTCAAAACTCAACATTCTACTATTATAAAATGCTTTAGATGCGATTTGGGTGGGGAATATACTTCTCAAAATTTCGGTGAGTTGCTTGATTTAGATGGAACTATTCACCAATCATCTTGTACTGACACTCCTCAGCAAAATGGTGTTGCTGAACGGAAACATCGGCATATTGTTGAAACTGCTCGCTCTCTTTTATTATCTGCATATGTCCCTAGTGAGTTTTGGGGAGAGGTTGTCCTTACTGCTGTTAATCTGATTAATAAGATTCCGACCTCTCATTGCTCAGGTTTGTCACCTTTTGAAAAGTTGTATGGGTGTGCCCCTGATTATTCTTCCTTAAAGGTGTTTGGTTGTACTTGTTTTGTTCTTCGACCTCGTGTGGAACGTACCAAATTATCTCCAAAGTCAGCTATTTGTGTCTTTCTTGGTTATGGTGAGGGTCAAAAGGGATATCGCTGTTATGATCCAGTTACAAAAAAATTATATGTCTCTCGCCATGTTGTGTTTCTTGAGCATATTCCTTTCTTTTCTATTCCTGATAGCCCTCATGAACTCACTAAATCTGATCTCTTCAATATTGATCCGTTCTCTGATAATGATGAGAGTGTGCTATCTGAAGTACCTTGCACCACCGATAGTGTGCCACCCCATGTTGCTCTTGTTCCTATTATTTCTACTGATGCAGGTACTTTGCCATCCGATGTTCCTGATGCTCCCCCTTCTCGTGTGGCCACCCAAGCACCTGCTGAAACGGTGGAACCTCCTTCTCGCTATCCAAAACGTCCACATAAGTCCACTCAGTCACCAGATTTTGTTTATTCTTGTTATTCTGATTCTTTTGCTTCATTTTTATCCTCTGTTCACTGCCTCTCTGAGCCTTCGTCTTATAAAGAGGTAGTTTTTGATCCTCTTTGGCAACAGGCTATGGCTGAGGAACTCTCTGCTTTGCATCAGACAGATACTTGTAGTTTGGTCCCCTTACCTACTGGTAAGCGGGCAATTGGATCTCGTTGGGTATATAAAATCAAAACCAGGTCAGATGGGTCAATTGAGCGGTACAAAGCAAGATTGGTTGCTCAGGGTTTTTCTCAGCAATATGGTATGGATTATGACGAAACCTTCGCCCCTGTTGCGAAATTGACTACTATTCGTACTCTTATTGCTGTTGCATCTGTTCGTCAGTGGCATATATCGCAAATGGATGTTAAAAATGCGTTCTTGAATGGTGATCTTCATGAGGAGGTTTATATGACTCCTCCTCCGGGTGTTCCACATGGTCCTGGTGAAGTTTGTAGGCTTAAGAAAGCCTTATATGGTCTCAAACAGGCACCACGGGCTTGGTTTGAGAAGTTTATTGTCGTGATTACCTCTCTTGGGTTCATTCCAAGTGAGAATGATTCAGCTCTCTTTATCAGGTGCACCCCCGGTGGTCGTATTCTGGTCTCTTTGTATGTTGATGATATGATTATTACTGGGGATGATGTTGGTGGAATTACAACGTTGAAGTCTGAATTATCTCGTTGTTTTGAGATGAAGGATTTGGGGCCCCTACGTTACTTTTTGGGTATTGAGGTAGATCATTCTCCAAAGGGTTATCTTCTCTCACAATCTAAGTACATCGGGGACATTCTTGAGCGTGCTCGCCTCACTGATACTAAGATTGTTGATACCCCTTTGGAGCTTAATGTTCATCTTTCCCCGTATGATGGTGTTCTTTTGCCTGATCCCACCTTATATCGCACTATTGTGGGCAGCTTGGTTTATCTCACTATTACTCGTCCAGATATAGCTCATGATGTCCATGTTGTTAGTCAGTTTGTTACTGCTCCTACTACAGTTCATTGGGTAGCTGTTCATCGTATATTGCGCTACTTGAGAGGCACTCGATTTCAGAGTCTTTTACTTCCTTCATCTTCTTCTTTGGAGCTGCGTGCATACTCTGATGCTGATTGGGCCGGTGATCCTGTAGATCGCAAATCAGTTACTGGATTTTGTGTGTTTCTGGGTGATTCTCTTGTTTCTTGGAAGAGCAAAAAGCAAGTTGTTGTTTCTGTGTCTTCCACGGAAGCCGAGTACCGTGCTATGGCTTCTACCACTCGCTAAGTTGTTTGGCTACGTCGGTTACTTGCAGATATGGGTGTCTCTCTTTCTCATCCCACTCCTATGTACTGTGATAATAAGAGTGCTATTCAGATTGCTCACAATTCAGTTTTTCATGAGAGGACTAAGCACATTGAGATTGATTGTCATATTACTCGTCATCATCTTACGCATGGAGCCATCACTTTGCCTTTTGTTTCTTCTTCCGCACAGATAGCTGATTTATTTACGAAGTCTCATCCAGTTCAGCGTTTTCGTTTTTTGGTTGGCAAACTCTCAATGCTTCTCGCTGCAGCATCGTGAGTTTGAGGGGGGGTATTAGAGTTTTATTTAGCATTGAGGGTATTTTAGTATTTTCGCTTCTCCTATTATTATTATTAGGTGGTTGTAGTAGGTTATATATTTATTCTCTCTTCTTCCTTTTATTGTAAGACATTCTAGTGTATGGCAATATGAAACCCTAGCCCCTCTTTTTCTCTCTTTCCATTTGATTGTAGATCTTTGATATATTATCAAACATCTCAGTCTTTAGGTTTTCTCTTGAAGTAAAGGATCTGTACAAAATGAGAAAATTCAATTAATAATATGTATATATCCAAGTTCACAAAATAAGTTTAACAAATAGCAAAGGACTTAACAGGCTATCTGACCTAAATAAGATATCTCTATCGCTATCTTTTTTTATCTGGGAAGCCAAGTAACCAAATTCTAGAACTTGTTTGTATCTTGAAAGTGATATGTGCTAGACCCAGGAGAAGTCCTTATGTCATAGAATGATCTAATCTCATTCAAGCCTATATTACTCCCACAAATATAGTTTATGGAGACTATTCCCATTACAATCTAGAAAAAACTCTATTTATTTGGATTGGAAGTATTCCATTGTAATGGATTATTTTTACCAATACTGGATGGAGGGGGAAATGAACCCCCCTTATTTTGACAATTGTCATGAAAGCGACCTCCCCATTGATGTCATAGGCATCTTCATTATTTGGCAAGATCCCTATCTTGACATTTCCAGGAATAAAGTATTGTTTTCTGGAAGCCCTCAAAATTAATTTTTAAGGTTACTTCGTACTTCTTCAAACACATAGACATGGTGGAGAGGAAGAACAAATCAGAGAATAGAGATGAAGAAAAAGATGAACTATCTGCAACAGAGATAGAAAAAATTGAAATAAAAAATTTGATACCTGTAAAGTTAATGTAAAGGATTATAAAAGGCACCTCACATTTTGGTTGTTATGTTATAGTAATTGTGTTTTCCATATGTAATTGCATTTCATTTTTCAATATTATCAAGTTTTTATTTATGTGTCATAATAATAATATTTGTTTCAAATATGAAAATTTCATATGTCAATGGAAACGCATAATGAAGATAATGAGAGTTCATAAAACTATAATATAACACAAAAATAAAACATAAATAAATACGACAAAACTAAGTAAAAAAATAAAATAGGACAAATCCTATAAACCACTAATTGCCTTCAGATGGTGAGTTCTGCGAACTTTCTGCATGTCTCCTCACGAGTATCTTATTTGTTTGTATTTCATGCAGTTTTAATTGAGCTGGAGATAAGTGTAAGGTATGCTTGAAAATTATAGCATTATCATCCCTTTGAATTTGCGATTGGTATTTATGTTTTCTTATTATAATTAACTCATCCAACTTCATTATCAGTTGTTCTTGGCTCCGTTGTCTGGCTACTGAGTTTTGATCGTACGAGTCAGTAAATTTCTCAGAATTTTGAATTAGTACGGTGTGAGCTTGCAGACTACTAGAAATGGCCATGCGTTTAGTTTTTTGTTTTTCAGTTTTCCACCCTAATGGCCATGGCAGTGGGGAATACATTATGTCAAAGTCTTCAACTAAATCAACGTTATCACAACTTGTTGATGGGATTGAATATTCATCCATGAACTGATTTTATGTGTTTTCTAAGTGAAATCTTTGCACATCTTTAAAATTTCATAGCAATGATCATAACCACATTGATGACCCCTTTCAGTTTTAAAGTCTTTGCGAGCACACTTGATCAAACAAACATAAATTTGTAAAGTAATAAAAATATATTGAAGTAAATATTACAAAAACACATATACAGAAAATTAAATTTATATATTAATCAAGTTGAAACCAAATAGTTTTAGACGAATACCGATTGAACGTGTGATGTCCCACTCTCTATTATCGGGCCAAATGCACGAGCCATCTTTGTAGCGTACAACATGAAATCACGGTGAATTTCTTTTCACTTACCTTGCAGAACTTGTGCCTTGTCGATGATACAAGACGCATTCAATATTATGGAACTCGTGTTGGATATTTTCTCACATCGTCCCCCCTATTTGGTTAGTTCCCATTTTTCCATCAATGGAATATCTACAATATGCATGACACAATGTAATTTCATCAACTTCACTTAAAGTTTATAGTCTTGCACGAGGAGATGGATAAGACATTATAAGTGTTTTAGAGTGAATTGGTAACTTTAGAAAGATGTGATTAATTTTAGGGACAAAACTCAAAATTTTATATTCATTTGTAATTTTTATCGTTGAAATTTTTTATTTTGAAATGGTTACAGTGTGATAAAAATGCAGATGTTGGAATTTTCAGAAGTGAGAAAGTCCCATGTCGAGGATAGATGTAAGATTGTCTCATGTCTACACCTTGGACGGACTATATTCCCATGTCTGAGCATTTGTCCCCTCCTAACGCATATCCTATAATACACCCATAACTTTAGAGAAGAGTAAAAGGATCCTCTCCACCATTTTTAGATTTCCCTTCCCATTGTGACCCATTTTATGAGTTCTGTTATGGGTTTACCGGACCCATTATGGTTGGCCTAACTCAAGGTGGGACAGAGAGGCCTGAAATATGTAGAAGGGAGAGAAAGTGGGTTGTTGAATGAATTTAAGGGGAAATATAAAGTGATAAACAATTTGAAATTTGAATGAAATTGGGAAAATATTTTGACGGCAAAATGAAAATGGGGCAAATAGATCTCAACCCTTGATTTGGTGGAGGAGATATGGTCAAATCTGAGTCGTTATTTGCTTAGATAATTCAAAAGTATCCCTACTTTATTATTATTATTATTATTATTATTATTATTATTATTATTATTATTATTATTATTATTATTATTATTATTATTATTATTATTATTATTATAACATATGTAGTGAAAGACATGAAATGAAAGATGTTAACGATAAAATTTGCGTAAAATTCTCTCATGATGTTAGGAAAGATGGCATTTTGTGGGTTCGCGCTAACTTCCAGTAAACCATTGACGGTTGGAATTCATCATATACTGGGGGCTGATTTATCTTGATTGACTCCTAATAAATTGGCTTCTTAATTAGCACGTTCCATTCTATGAACATCCTTTAAAATTAATAAGTCTATTTGGTGGAGCATGAGTAACGATTACAACTGGTGGAACGAAAGTCTTGAATCCCATTCCTTGTCTCTTAAGAGGGGCAAACATAATTTAATTAAAAAATGAAAAATAATTCTAATCAGGTTTAATAATAAAGGGTTTGACAATGATCGAATTCTTACAAACTGGGAAAGACTCTTAACAAATATACAGCCCTAAATGGGTATCATTGACTCATAAAATCCCAAATCAACAGAGTATTTGACATTAAAATGGGTCTAATTATGAGGTTCACTCTATTAAAATTATGACGAATCTAACCTATCCATTTAATATTAAGAAAAGCAATATTTCTATCATAAAATAAACTCTAGCCAAATTCCAAATTAAAAAAAAAAATCTTCAAAATCTCGATAAAACCTAAAAGGACCAATAATGGTTAAAAATTAACTTACCAAGTTTTTTGCATAAATATTGAGGAAATGTTGTATTAGTAGGATCTCAACGGCTTTAATGGAGGATTGTGGTATTCACAAGGTTAAGAAAAATAGAGAGCTAGAGCGAAAGGTAAAATGAAAGGGTTCAGTTTTGTTATAAATCACACATTAGTTGATGTGAATGATAGTATTATACGTAACTAAACTAGTGGGCACCATGGTCTGGTCATTACTGTATTATGTTTGTCGTTTTCATGCCTATAAGTAAAAATTAAAATAAGTAGTAAGAAGTAGTTTCAATTGAATTATGTCTAAAAAATTACGTTGTCGTTTTTAAGGGTAAAAAATGGGACTTTTCAATTTTAAGGAGGATTGTAAGCCCTTAATTGAATAGGTAATTGATGCTAGGGTAAAGATATTTGAAAATTGTTAAGAAGCAAAGAGGGAGTATCTGATGAACATAAATAGATTTAGGCATCTAGGTTTGAAGATTGAACCATTTAAATACTACATTCCATCAACAACCAACGTTCTTAGCTTAGAAGAGGATGAAACTAAGCTTGGTACCTCCAGTGGTAAACAACTAGCAATCATCATCGTGCAATTTCTTTTAATGTCATCTTATTTTATTTAAGTTGTATGTTGATGATACTTATCAAGAGCATTATATTGTTTGTTATGATGGTTATTGTTATGGATTCTTGGGCATATAAAACAACATATTTTAATGTTCCAGTGAACGGGTATAGTTATTTGATCTATTTTATACACATGACGGACAATCACAACACTTTTCTACGTTTAGATTGAAAAGGTAAAAAAACATTTAAATATCTCCATTACAAGCATAAAAAAAGCTACTAACTTCAACTAAGTAAATAAAAATACATACTAACGTAATGTAGTCTTTAAACTATAGTTCACAATAAAAAGTTAACATAACCTTAATGTTGTACAAAAACACACAAATAAATACAATGATTATACTATTTAAATTGATTCCTTTGAAAACAAATTTTGTTGGATCCATGACATTAACGAGATTATTTTGGATAATGTTGACATAACGTGCAATGTGCATGAAAATTAAAATGTTCTTGATGATTGTCACAACTCCAACACGTATTTGATGTGAAAAACTATCTCCTGGAAACTGGGCCTTACGGTAGATGAACCCATTAGAGTACCCATTGGATCCCTCAACTCAAGAGTTAAGTTACCCAACTCGTTGGGATTGAGTGACTTAATATTATTACTACATGCTATAAAAATATGTTAGTTTAGATAAATAACTAAAACACTTCTTGTTTAATATTTTATTAAAAAACAATTAAAATGATACTTACAAGATCAACTGTGCAACTATGATTAGGGAGATTTCAGATTACTTTCAGAGTTGTGTGCTCAAGCTCCATGTAACCATAATATTTTTTCATAGTTTAGGGATATTTTGAGAAATTATCATCATACTTAAGCTCCGCAAGAAGATCTTTTATGAACTATTGTATGGGGGATGAGTACCAATAGCCTTTTCCACCTCCTTCTCTCTCAACGCCTTTTGAACCTTACCAGCGAATCCAGAAATAATACAGTCAACGGGAGCATTTGGTCTTTCCATTATTTCGTTTATGTAGCATTAGACTGTGTCATTTGGGGTAGAGGATTTTTTGGTGTGCTTTGCTTTATTTCTTGAATATTAACCCTCATATATTGTTTAAGAGACTATTTATCATAGTGCTTGGGTGCTTAAATATAAACTGAGGCGTTACCTTTATGAATGGAGATAATTTAACAAATAAAGTTTTATTGATAATGAAATAATAAACTCAGTTGGAATAGAAAAAACTCTTTGGTATATACTCACAAAGTCTCGTGTATAACTAAGTTACAAACAATAAATACAATATGTTTATAACAATAAATAAACCTTTGAAATAGCTAGCTAGAGGGACAGAAAAACAAGCACTCTAGATACACCTCAGGTAAGCAGCTCAAACACCAAGGTTTCAGGGAATAAGGGTAAAAGATCTATAAATTCTTATGTTCTTGGTAGAAAGCTTGGACAAAGGCATTAATGGTGAAGGCTAAAATCTATGGTTCTTGCAATAACTCTCTCTGAAGCTCTATCTCTCTCTCTTTAATGTGTGACCCCCCCCCCCCCCCCCCCACCACCACCCCACCCAAAGGATAGCCGGACATATATATAGTCTGTCAAGTATACTCAAGTTGATCAGGGGAGTTAAATGCTAAGTTAGACCATTTTGCTTCCATGTCATTAGCATTGAATGCAAAGTTATGCCACCATGCTTCCACGTCACTAGTTATGTGTCAGGCGGCTGCCCACATGTGGTAGCACGCCAAACCGTTGGTCGATCCTCGAACCCTCCAGTTTACTCAATTTCGGATTGGACGTATGGTAGGTAATTCATGATGTCACTGGGATATTTATTGAAAGATCTATTTTACTCTGGATAAAGATCACTTTTACCTAACCCACTCAACAAAGAAACTCATGGTTGCTCGAATTATGTTCCCTCAAATGATGTTATCTCAGATAAGCTGGTGTTTTACTTGGCGTATCTAAGGAGGTTATGTCAATCCATAACATTTCCTTACTTCTCAATCCTCCAAACCAGTTCCCTCGTAGGTCCCCTAAATGAGGTTGTTGGATAGAGCATTAAAGCTCTCCCAAGTCCTGGACGACCTGGTCCCTCACGAATACCGAGTAACCTCAACATATATTATAATATGATTCATTAATACATAGCAAGTAAGTAAAAGTTAAATGGTTCTTCAAACATCTCCCTCAGAAAGCCTTCCTATTTGCCTCCTTCTTATGTTTGGACTAGTTTGCTTCCTCCCTAGTTCTTTCACCAACGTCCTTTCTACTTCTTCCATCTTCATCTGTCTTCATTCGAGATGGATTATAAGCAAGTGTGATTGACTCCACACACTCCTTTGTAATGTCACTAATCTTTGTTTGATTTTTCTCTATTTTATCACATAGTTTCTTAATGAGGGGAATTATCTCTAATCATGGGTTTATCATTAAGCCCCTACATTTTCCCCTTTGTAGAGGAATTTGTTGTGTGGGAAAGAAATATTTGTACAAAACATCTTGGTTAGAAAAACCTCCACTCCGACAAACCTCACCTCGTGTGAACTCAAAGGAAAAAACTATGACTTTCCATCATCATAGTACAACATTCTTGATCTGGGAAAACCAGTCATTAACAAAATTGATTTGTGAGAATGCATTGTGAACAAAATTGATCCATGAGCTGATAAAAAATTTAAAAAAAGAAACTCGATACCCTTCCTTTATAAACAAGTTATCCTTGCTTTGATGCATGCCCACAATTAATGTTTGGGACCAATCGATTGACTTCTTTGCTTCCATTTTCCATATGGCCAGTTGGGTTGAACTGTGCACAGCTCATTCACCCAAAATCCGTTATTTGTTTTTCAATACCCATATGTGGAAAATTAAAATGTCAACATCTAGACTGCTAGTTCTCAACTATTTAAAAGCCCGATATGTTTTTCAAAACCTTTAAATCTTCTGCCATTAAAACATAGAGGTTAAGCTTTTCTTCCATAGATCCCTTTAAACTAATCGAAAATCATCGTAAATTCAATATCCATCACTAATTTTTTATCGCCTACAAATTTGTGTTATTTGTAAAGTATTTCATCCCTTCAAAACATCACCTATCATCAATGGCCTCTTAGATCCACCAACCTTAAATTTTTTACCAAGCCCTAGAGGCTCAAAAGGCGATGCTCCAAGCCCATCTTGAGTTATACCACCATGCCCCCTACTTTGGGGAGAATAATAAGTTTAGGGAAGAGTGAAAATATTAGTTTCCCCAGTTGCAAGCCAAAGTTGATGCTCTAATACTGGAAAACCATAGGAAAGAGACAGAATGGGGGTATCTCACTCCAACTAGAATTCTTCATTTTAGGTTGTACCGTGGGGATTTCCCTTACTCCTACATTGATTTCGATGCACCTGGAGGCTCCCTAGAAGGCTTTTTTGTCAAGACAACTTATATTCACCAAACATATGCTGGAATCCTTAAAAAGGTGGGTCTTCTGAACACATTTTTGTCTGGGGATCTCACTTTGTCCAAGAATAACGTATCCATCCAGCTATTGGTCTCTCGGTGGAACCATGTGTCCCAAACTTTCGTAGCTCCTCAGGGTGAATTCACTAGCACCCTTGAATATGTATGTGAGTTGATGGGTCTTGAACCTTATGGTTCCCTCTCTAATAACGATGAAGCTTCAAACGCCGATAAAGCTACAGCCAAAAAGACTTAGATAAAATTTATCGTGAATTCATTGGGGATTCTATAACAAATCTATATTCACCTAACTCATCAAATTCTATTACACGGTTCCCTCAAAACCTACCAAGTATGTGAAGGACAAAGGTATCGCCCTTATCCAGATTTTGGTGATGGCAAAGGCTCCTTTAGTTGCTTACATTTTGTGCGTTCTTTCTATCTTTTTTTTTACCAGGCATGCCCAATGATCAACCTCGTAGAGATTTTATCAATACATTTATGAGGTTTTCCTGGGTCAATTTCCCCCTTACTTCCACTAATCTTGGGTACTTATACACTTGGCTGGATAGGACCCATATTGACATGGAACAATCTTCAGGGAGGTATGATGTGTCCAATTTTGTAAACACAACTCTCTTAATGGGGTTCCTCTATGCCATGCTTCCAGGTGTTGCCCCTTTGTAACTTCCCATCATCAATTTTCCCGTGAAACCTCTAAGGCCACTTTATTGTAATAAGAAACAAAGCACAAATGACTTACTTTCTTTGGTTGACGAATACTCTTCTTTTGTTTCTACGCCTTATTCTGGGAAAACCCAAGCCCAAACATAGTTATTCTTTGACAAGACCAATCTTTTAATTGAATCAGTAACAATAATAATTATTATTGAGAAACCTTCTTTGTCTGTTGTGCTTGTTCTTACTCTTGTTCGTCTCCCCTCATTCACTGAGTGGGGCATTGAAAGTGAGGCTTATCATCTCCACTATTCTTCCAGACATTTTGGATATGACTAAGGTGTACCCCCCATAACTTTTCGAAGCGGTAGAGACGATTATTGTTTCCATTTAGCTTGATCGAACTTCACATTATCCCCTGTTATTTCTCTTTGTTCTAAGTTTAAGGATAAGCTCACCATCCCAAGCAATAAAAGGCTGGATGACATGTCAATGAGCTGGCTCATGTATTTTTGGCCATCTCAACTTAATAAATTTAGAGAGTGTCTCAAAACTCCACCTACTTACCCTTTGGTGAAAATTTATTCCCTAAATAAGCTTGAGATTAAAAATAACTCAATAATAGGAGTTGAATTTAAGATAAGTACCACCAAAAAGGATTCACCTAGGAATTACCCCATTGGCACTATTAAATGATGTGCCTCAAAAGGATAAAAAGAAGACTGTTGTCCCCATTATTGCTACAATAAAAAAGGAAAGATTCCTCTGCAACTAGTGTATCTATGAAGGAGGCTTCCCTCACAACTCCTAAGAAATCCAAAACAAAAACAAGTGTCGTAAAAGTGGTTATGGTACCTCTAGAAGCCGTTCAACCAATAGTTTCAGATTTGGTGGAAAGCGTGCGCTTAGCGGCTACTGAAGTGATACGTGGCTTCAATCCCATTTCAAGTATTTCCCCAGTTGATTTAGTTAGGGTAATGTGGGTACCCAGAATTAATATCATGGGCCTGGACGAGTAGCCCAATTCTGGCGACCCAAAGTCCAGGCCTCCCATATCTTATTTGATTATTCGGTCTCTTCCCAAGTTCCCATTAAAGGAGGTTATATGGAGAGATCGAAGACGTGGGGGAACACAACGTCCCCACTTACCTAAGTAAACATGTATATATTGAACCCTAGGTCCGGGGCAAAAGGACAAGTTGTATTCTCTGCAATCACTCCCTGGAGTATATAGAAATAACACCGATTGCACCACCGTGGACGTAGGCACATCTTTGTTGAACCACGTACATCCTCTGTTGTGTGATTGTCATTTTATGTTCCTTATTCTTACTTGGTGATTGTTTTTTTATTATTTATTTGTGTTGCACAATAATCGTCACCATAATTGGCGCCGTCTGTGGGAAACGTTCATCTTTCCCTGAGAAGAGCCCACACCAAGAAAGGAGTTTAAAATGTCTGGTCATAGCAGTAATGCCCCCCAGGCAGGGGATATTCAAGAACCACATGCTTCACGCAGGATTAGGTCTGAAGTTCGACGTTCAGATCAAAAGGCTCGCTTAGAAAGGCCATCCTCAGAAGAAAGCCAAGGACCAGCGAAGTCCACACAGATATCCAGACTGATTGATGCATACGAGGCAAGGCTCCACGAGCAACGGGAGTCTTCTCGCAAACACGAGCTTGAGAATGCTCACCTGAAAAGAAGACTGGAAAAACTGGAGAGAGAGCTTCATCATGATAACAGGAGACGTCCATATCGCACTCCTAGCCCTCAGGCGAGCAAGTCTCGCAGCCGAGGAAGGATCCCTAGGCGAGGATCTCAAAAGGATGGGGAAGGCGAATCATACGACGACCTCCACGAGAAGCTGCGAAGAGCTCGCCATTACCAGAGCCCTACTCGCAGCAACGAGAACATACGAAATCTGTTCCGCAGGGAGATGGACCAACATCATGCCCACCACGGTACGAGATCGACCAGAGAACTCGCTAGGCGAGCACTCAAAACCCAGATGAAGTCACCCTTCACGATGGAAATTAAAGAAGAAGAAGCCTCCAAGAAATTTTCCATTCCAAGGTTCAAGATTTATGACGGTAAGACTGATCCCATTGATCACGTCAGGCAGTACCGACTGGTTATGACCCTCTGGAATCACTGGGACGCGCTGATGTGCCAAATTTTTCCCTCGAGCCTGCACGACGTAGACCAGAAGTGGTTCGAAAGGCTCCCCCATCGGTCTGTCAGGAGTTTCAAATCATTGGCCGAACTTTTTTACGGCCCGATTCATTACCAGTAACTACCACCCAAAAAGGATGGATGCTTTACTGACAATGAAGAAAACACCTCAAGAGACCCTTCGAGACTACGCAAAAAGGTACTGGGAGTTATTCAATAAGATCGAGGATTGCTCAGAAGAGGTGGCAATGGCCTCTTTTAAAATTGGGCTCCCCAGTTCTTCCCTTCTATATTAGTCCCTAACGAAGAAGGAGGCTATGACTATTGACGACCTGATGGCTCGCATCGATAAGTACGTTAAGGTGGAAGATGTCACCCACCTCAATACAAGAGAAAATGGCCGAGCTAAACTCACTACCAAGGACAGTAACAAAGCTGAGAACCAGAAGAAAGGAGGAAAGAACATGGGCAAAAATGGCTCCAAGAACGGAGGGATCAATGATGCGTCGAAAGCATTCCAGGCGGTCAACACCGTCTTCAAAGAACCAATTTACAAAATTCTCACGAAGATCAAAGATGACCCATTCATCAAGTGGCCCAGGAAGATGGGAGGAGATACCTCGAAGAGAAACAATGCACTAAGATACACTTTTCACAAAGAGGGAGGACATAAGACTGAGCATTGCAAAGCTCTTAAGTCTCACCTTGAGGAACTGGCCCATTCTGGGCATTTGAACGAGTTTGTGGAGAAAAGGGCAGAGAAAGTGGCTGCCAATAGAGAGGTGAGACCTGACAACGTGCTCAAAGATGACACTGGACATGAGTTTGAGGTAATTCACGAGGCATCTGATGCCAAGAAGATACAAGGAAATTTAGCTCGAATGGAGATGAAGAAACTTACAGCGGTAATGCAGGCTTTTCAGATCGACCCAGCGAAATCACAATCAGGAAAGCACCGATGAGCAAATGACATCAACTATAACAAGCATATTGTCTTCACAAATGAATATCTGGTGGGAGTGAGAACCCCACATCACGACGCTCTGATCATTATCCTCAGGATAGCCAACTTTGACGTCGACAAGTTGCTCGTCGATCAAGGAAGCTCGTCCGAAGTAATGTATCTCGACCTATTCAGGAAGTTGAAGTTAAGTGTCACCGACCTAAAGGAAGCTATTGTCCCTTTAGTTGGCTTTTCTTGAAAAATAACTATGCCCCTAGGAAAGATTGTACTACCGGTGTGCGCTGGAAACGTCTCCAAGATGATCGAGTTTTTTGTAGCCGACATCGACTCGCCATACTAGGCTATCCTCGACAGAGGATGTCTTCATGCGATGAAGGCAGTCTCCTCGACCTACCATCAGAAACTCAAGTATGTAACCGAGCGAGGAGTTATAGAGATCCACAGCGACCAAGCAATGTCAAGAAGGTGCTTCATAGTCGCCATTCGACCAAAGCCAGAGAAGAAGGCCGATCAGCCCAGGGAGAAAGTTAAAGAAGGTCTAACACCTTCTAAATAGCAATTAAAATACGAAAGACCTGGAGTAGAGGAGACCAGGCTCCTCCCCTCCGAGCGGGTCGTCGAGGACCTGGTAGAAGTTACTACTAGAGATGACGACAGTAATAGAGTCTTCTTGATTGGAGCATCTCTCACTGGCCACGAATAGAAGGAATTGACAACCTTGCTGAGACGCAACAAAGATGTTTTCATATGGGAACCATACGAGCTGCTTGGAATCCATCCTAGTATGGTCTTCCAACATCTGCACGTCGATCCTGCCTTCAGACTAATCATTCAGAAGGCACGGCGAACTGCACCCGAGAAAGCTAAAGCGGTAGAAAAAGAGGTCGAGAAACTACTGGATGCAGGGTCCATACGGGAAGTACAATTCCCCAAGTGGTTATCCAACCCAGTAGTAGTTCCAAAAAGAAATGGGAAGTGGAGAGTCTGCATCGACTTCACCGACCTTAACAAAGCGTGCCCTAAAGATAGTTTCCCCCTCCCAAAAATTAATCAACTGGTAGACGCCACTGCAGCTCATGAGAGAATGAGTTTTTTGGACGCATACTCAGGGTATCATCATATCCCCTTGTATGCCCCAGACCAGGACAAGACAACGTTCATCATGACAGTTGGACTATACTGCTACAAGGTCATGCCCTTTGGGCTCAAGAATACGGGGGCAACATATTAGCGATTGGTCACCAAGATGTTCAAGGACCAGATGGGAAACACCATGGAAGTCTACATTGATGGCATGCTCGTTAAAAGTAAGAGGAAAGAAGATCACCTCTAAGACCTGTCAAACACCTTCGAGATCCTCAATAAGTACCGAATGACACTTAACGCAAGCAAGTGTTCTTTCGGTGTCCAGTCAAGAAAATTCCTTGGGTACTTGGTCAGTAAGAGAGGTATAGAGGCTAACCCAGACCAGATCGATGCAATTAACAGGGTACAACCTCCTCGAATAATTCGGAACGTACAGAAACTCACTGGTATGCTCGCTGCCTTAAATCGTTTCATTTCTAAATCTTCCGAGAAGTGCAAGCCTTTTTTCCAACTTTTAAAAGGGAACAAAATGATAGGATGGAACCCAGATTGCTCGCGAGCATTGGTAGAGCTCAAAGCCTACTTAATCTCTCCACCACTACTCGTCATACCACGGCAAATAGATTCTTTATACCTGTACCTCTGCGTTTCCGACCACACCATCAGCTCTGCGTTAATATGCGAGGTTATAGGAATCCAGCACCTTGTCTATTACACGAGAAAGACCCTTCTTGATGCCTAGCAGAGGTACCTGTCGTTGGAGAAGCTCGCCTTTGCACTATTAATAGCCTCGAGGAAGCTGAAGCACTATTTCGAGGCCCACACTATCATCGTCCTTACATCACACCCCCTTAAGGCAGTCCTGAGGAAAGCAGATTTAACGGGCAGGCTGTCCAAATGGTCAGTTAAGCTCGGGCGATTTGACATCCAATTTTAACCAAGGACCGCAATCAAGGGGCAGATCCTTGCTGATTTCATATCCGAATTCACGGGCGAGAAACTTTCCTACCAACCACGACCAACATCGCAAAAGGGGAACCAAGAATCAGAGAAAACCTGAAAACTGTTTGTTGATGGATTCTCCAACTCTAAGGGGGAAGGGGTAGGCATTGTCCTCATTACTCCAAAAAAAACAATCCTCGAACAAGGAATCAGGCCTGGATTTGCAGCCTCCAACAATGAGGCAAAGTACGAAGCTTTAATAGACGGCCTCCAAAAGGCACACACTTTAAGAGCAAAACATTTACAAGTGTTCGGCGATTCCCAATTAGTTTCCAATCAGATAAGTGGAGACTACAATGCAAAAGATGAGAGAATGGCAGCTTACCTCGCCTTAGTTAAAAAACTAATGGCGAGCTTCTAAAAGATCAAAGTCCAACAGTTTCCTAGAGGGAAAAACAGCCATGCTGACTCCCTAGCAGCCCTGAGTTCGGCAGTTGACTCCGACCTAAAAAGAACCATCCCCATCGATTTCCTTACTCGTCCGAGCATCCACGGTAGTAAACCACCAGATGTGGAACAGGTACTCCAGGTGGGATCATCTCTCAGCTAGATGGACCCCTTAAGGGACTATTTGAAGGATGGCTCGCTCCCAGATGACAAGAAGACTGCCCACCAGATAAGAGTCAAAGCTTCTCGCTTTCACTTATCCCCAGAAGGCAGCTTGTATAAGAGATCCTTCTCCGAACCCTACCTCCAATGCATTCACCCAGGGGATGTCGAGAAACTGCTCCACGAACTTCACGAAGGAGTCTGTGGAAGCCACATCGGAGGAAGGTCTTTAGCTTTTCGAGCAATGAAGGAAGGCTATTTATGGCCATATATGCAAAGGGACTCTGCGGTGTATGTCCACAAATGCCTGAAATGCCAACTTCACGCTCCTATGGTCCACCAACCCGTCAGTGAGCTAAAATCACTGTCCAATCCATGGTCATTCACCCAATGGGGAATGGACATCGTGGGACCACTGCCTACCACCACCGACAATCGTAAATATCTGTTGGTTGCGACTGACTCCTTCACCAAATGGATCAAGGCGTAACCCCTGGCGAACATACGAGATGCTGATATGATAAGGTTCATATGGAGGAATATAATCACTCGCTTTGGCATCCTCAGAACCATCATCACTAACAATAGAACACAGTTCGAAAGCGGCCCCTTTCAGAACTTCTGTAACGAACACGGTATCAGACACCACTTCAGTTCGCTGGCCTACCCTCAGAGTAATGGCCAAGCTGAGGCTTCCAATAAAACCGTGATCGATGGATTAAAGAAGCGATTGGAATGAGCCAAAGGCGCATGGGTAAATGAACTACCCCATATCCTATGGGCATAACGAACCACTCCTCGGCGAGCAACAGGAGAAACCCCATTTTCGCTGACATATGGCATGGAAGCAGTCATCCCACTAGAAGCAGGTTTGCTAATAATGAAGACCAACCTTGTCGACCAGGGCCATAATGATGTAGCATTACTCGCTGAGCTTGACCTGGCCGATGAATGCCGAGAACTAGCCCTAGTAAAACTAGTGAGCTATCAGCAACAACTCATGAGACTTTACAACAAAAGCGTTAACCCAAGGACATTCTGAGTTGGGGACTAAGTTCTAAGGAAAGTTTTGGGCAGCGCAGTAAAACCATCAGACGGCAAGCTAGGCCCAAACTGGGAAGGACCCTTTAAGATAACCAGAGACGATCTGCAGGGAGCCTATCACTTGGAAACGATGGAAGGAAGAAAAATACCACAAGCATGGAACGTAGCCAACCTCAAGAGATTCTACTTTTAGATCTTTCTTTTATTATTACGTTATGTAACTAGAAGTTCATTTCCCTTGTTATTAATGAAAGTTATTTAACCGGTTGCATTCTAATAAGTGACAGCTGTATGAGCTTTATCGCGCATCTTTTCCAAATAATAGGCACATCAATCACTACGCCATAGCAGGGGAGCATCCCTCGTCAGGTCATCATTATGAAACACGAGGGACCTCTTAGCATTGCCCATGGCAATATATGAAGCCCTACAGGGGATCCTTAGGCAATATGGACAAATTTTGTACTGGTCGTCAAACCTTCTTTAGTCGAATAAAATCCTGATCGGATGAATCATCCAACACCAGGTGTGTCCTCGCCAATTGCCACACTTAGGCCTAAGGGAGTGTGATGACACGACCTAAAAGGTAAAGTCGTGCACAATGGTATCTCGATATTATATGGACTGGGAGAACACTTGCATGACAACACAAACTTAGAAGATCATAAAAGCAACAAGAATATGAAGAATATAATATACTTGTTTAGTCGGTAAATTCACCCAAAACAGAAACTTTATATTAATTCATCATATTTACACCAATGGTAATACATGTTTAGTCGGCGAGCTCACCCAAAGCATTTACATTACCAAAAATACAAAAAGTAACAACTGGCAAAATCTCAATGGGGGTAGGGCCTCTGAGTGAGATAATCAGCCACGTGAGCTCTTCATCCGTCATCAGGAGCAGGAGCTAACTCTTCCACAATCTCATTTGCATCCGACTCCAATAATTGTCGAGGGATGGCATCAATGGGGATCCATATATCATCCCTCTGGAAGGAGTTAGGCATCAGGGTAGAGGGAGACATCTCATGGCGATACTAGAGCATCGAGTTCCTCGGGACTTGCAGCTTCTTAAAGGCACTTAGCCACCCCCGATAAAAGAAAGCTCTTCAAACTCAGACAACCTTGTTGGAGCATCTGACCAACCCTGGTCGTAACCGTCAGCCCACACTTGCCGAGGACCTTTCTTGAACAAGTACCGCAACAGAGTGACATCCCTTTGAAGCCCAGTAATAATCACATATGCTCGCTAGACATCACCACAAAGCTCTTCCATTTTCCTATCTCGAAGTTCTTCCACTTCCCTGTTTTGGCTCCTGGTGATCCTGCATGCTCGCGGAACGGATGGACCAGAAGAACCCCGTAGCACAGGAGGAATATCACTCTGACCAGATCTAGCTCGCGATGACGAGGAACCCTGTAATACTGCTGGAGCAGTGCTCGGCGCATGCTCCCTGAGTCGTGAGACCTCTCTCCTCAGAACATCATTCTCTTGCTGAAGCATCTCACCAACCTGGTTGATCTCGGAAGCATCGAGAAGCTTTGCTCTCAACGCATTCACCTCTTCTTGCACTGAAGCACCGACCTCCTCCATCTCCTGTCCTTCAGCTTGGCCACAAGTTCAAATTGCTCCTTATACTTCTGATTTCTAGACCTAAAGGATTTGCAAACCTTAACGAAGGCCTGACGAACCTCAGGACTCGCATTAGGACCAAGGATCCTGCCCAGTTGAGAAGTAGCAGGAATGTAATCATCAATATCAATCAACTACAAGCAATGAAAAGACAAGGGAGAGAAGGAGATAAATCAGTGCGATGAGGAAAATGAGCCTTTTCATTAATAAAGGTTGAAATTACATCGAATAATAAAAAGAAAGTTTATAAATAGAAAAAGCAACAATACAAAGTAATCCTAGCAGGTAACTAGTTAGCAACCTTAGGTTGCCCAGAGGTCGATGGCCCTTTCCCTTTGTCGGCATCAGCAGGAGCACCACCCTCGGCAGGAGTAATCTCTGTCGCCATAATAAGGAAAGCATCAGTAGGGGTCATCTGGGGGATAGAGTCAGCACCTTTAACAGCTGGGGCAGGGACTTCATCCATGGTTGGTTTCGAACCTGGGTCATGCTCGTCAGATATGGGAGAGTCGATATCGACGCCAGCAGCCAAAAGAGCCTTGTTCCATCCCTTCTTGAAGTTTAGATGACTAATATAGCCTATCTGAACTTCAGCATCTTCGTATACTGTAGCCCAACTAGAATTGTATGAGTCCTCCTTGGTAGTGACAGCCTCAAACTCCTTCTTCTTCAGCTCTTCAGAGAGCACCCTGTTCTCCTCCACAACGGTCAGCTTGCTCAAGCAAACCAAGTCATAGGCTTACCGCAGCTCCTTCAAATCTTTAACTGTTGTAGCCTTCTCCCGGTTAGCTGTAGCAAGAACCAAGTCGGATGAAATCTGAGCAGCGTCAACTGCATTAAAACTAGCCTCGAGCTCTTTACCCTTCAGCTTTAGGGCAACGCTCTCTTTATCCAGCTCACTATTCTTCTTCACCAGCTCATCGCGTGAACGATATAGCAGAGCAAAGTCAGTCACAAACTGTAAGAAGAAGAAAATGTTAAAAGAAAGAAATAATGGAGTACGTAAAAATAAGGGACAAAAGGAAAAAATCTTACCAAAGCTATCCTTTGACTAACCTGAAGGGCCAATTGCTCGGACCCTACCGCCCTTTGACGATCAGTCGGGAGGACAGCTCTCTCGAGCAAAGCGGGGGCCAACTTGGGGGAAATTGCAATAGAAGACCCCTTGGGCAGCACAAACACAGGGACTAAAGCCTGCCCAGCCTTCATCCTCGCTTCCGCCCTCCTCTCCTCCTCCTCTCTCTCATTCTCTTGATTTTTCCTTTCTCTACCCTCCTCTTCTCCTCCATCTTCTTCTTCTCTTCTTCCTTTTTTCTCTCTTTCTCCCTTACCTGCTCCTCTTCCTTCCTCTCTCTCTCCTACTCCTGAGTAGAGGATCGAGAACCAGTAGCCACAGCCCCAGAGCTAGATTTTTGCTTCTTTGACCTCTGTGCAAGAAGCATATGGTCTTCATAATCATCATCCCGAATCAGGTTCTTCCGGGATGGAGCCATCTCCTCACTCAAACTACTGGACATGCTCGACGACTCTCGAGCTTCAGAGACCTCCCTGCGATCAGAGGAACTGCTACTATCAGAGCTCCCTCCACCCAAATTACTTACGGCTCCTACAATATCTCTTTCAGAGCTACTCTCCTCCTCGTCCAACTGGATAGGATCCGCAGTAGTCTCTTCGAAGGAGTTAAACTCTGGGATACTGTCCACAATCCTTTCTATGAAGCTGGAGCTAATGTTCTTGTACTCAAGCAGAAAGGCAGCAGACCTGGGATACTCGCCGTCACCCAAAGGCTCCTTGATATTCCAAGCCATGACCAATTCTGAGAGACGAACCTCGCTGAGAGCAGGTTCCAAGTTCTTTGACCTCGCTGTAAAAGAAGAACAAAGAAGAATCAAAAAAATCATAAACTAGTAAAAATTGAATTAACAGAGCAAAATCTACCTATGTATTCTTCCTCATAAAAGGGAACAGAGAACCTCTCGGACCTCAACCCTTTAAACTGGGGAGAGAATTGCCAGTTTCTAACAAGGAAACCCTCTTGCCAGTAGTTCTTATGGGAATCAGGTAGATTTACTACCAATACCCTGTCAGGCCTCCTAGCTTTGAGATAGAGTATACCAGAGCTAGTTCGAGAAAAGGAATAGCAAAAACAGACCTCGGCGAGCCCTAACCTATTACCGTACAACTGATTTATTCTATGTACGCCATTAACTATTTTCCACACATTAGGCGAGCATTGTGCAGGAACAATATTAAAATAGCCAAAGAAATGCAAGAACAAATCGTTGGGAGGAAAGGTGAGTCCCCCTGGGAAAGTAACAAAACATGGATCCAGTGGGCGTCATCTATCTCTCTAACGTTTCTAGGAAGGGAAGCGCGACACTCAATATTTACCCAATCAGGGATGTTATAAAACTTCCTAAATTCAGAGACCTACCTATTCCCAATCTTCGCCATTGGAAAACCCTAGAAAAGATACAAACTCAAAGAGAAAGTACAAAGAAAAGGCACAAGAAACTTACAAAATAGAAGATCGATTCGAACGATGAAGAAGCACGAGCCTAAATAACTAGGAAGGGATGAGAATGGAAATTGAGAGAAGAAGGTACGAAGTGCTAGAGCTCACAGAGAATGGAAAAATGTTGTAAAGATTGAAGGGACGGTAGAAAAGTGGCTATTCCAGAAAACCTTCAGATTTTGCTAATCATAGTGCACAAGATACGAAGCGGGTGCTTCTAAAATCAACTTCGCAGCTTTCAAAGAATTGAACAATGTACAAAAAAGACATTACGACTAATCATTTAAATTTATTGAGCCCAAAACATGGCCCAACAAACTTAGAGGCAATTATGGGTACCCAGAATTAATATCATGGGCCTGGACGAGTAGCCCAATTCTGGCAGCCCAAAGTCCAGACCCCCCATCTCTTATTTGATTATTCGGTCTCTTCCCACGTTCCCATTAAGGGAGGTTAGAGGGAGATATGGAAGACGTGGGGGAACCCAACGTCCCCACTTACCTAAGTAAACATGTATATATTGAACCCTAGGTCCGAGGCAATGGACAAGGTCGGCCTGAGATGAGGTTGAACTGGTGACTTGATGAGGTAGCTAGTGGCCTCCTGTGAGCTTGGCCTACATCTGGCCAAGGTTTCCATTCCAAGGTATCGAGAATGCTGCCGATCCTTGTGACGTCCCTTGGAGAGGCTCATGGTAGTGTCGGCCTGGGCCGACCTTGATATGGCCGAGGGGTGATATCGCGTGTCCAAGTCATGCCCAACGTCGGCCATAATATCTGCCGAGGTTGGTGTCTCCATGCCGAGGTTGGTGTCTCTAGGCCGAGGTTACACTTGGGGCATATCAATCCCCCCCCCCAGACCTTAGTCATCTGTGAGAGCAAGTGACTAGGGGATTACTACACCTCCGAGGCCTGTCTGTTACAAGCCAATACTGGCTTGACACTTGTCCAATGCTGGAACATGCTTGCTTGGTAAGCGTGTACTGTCAGCCACCCTTTGGGGATCCCAAGGCAATGATGGGCCTTGGGAGTTGTGCCTGAGTATTTAAGGGTTTTGAACCCTTCTTTCCTTCTTTCTTCTTCATTTCTCCCATTTCAGCCACTCTTGTTTCTGCAGCTTTCTCTCTAGAAAGATCTTGGTTCAAGGCTTTTGGGTGGTGATTTCTCGCGTTTTCTCCTCTCTTCCTTACCATTTCATCCTCAGGTAAGGTCTACCATACTTTTTCCTTCATTTTTCCTGCAAGCACCCTTATTTTCGTATTTTTTGGTGAGTTTCTTAGTTTTCCGGCGAGACCACCATAATTTCTGGCGAGCTATTCTTGCCAAATTTAAGTAGTTTGATATTTAAACTCCTTTGCTTTATCAGCCAGTCTTGTTTATAATTTTTGGAGTTTAGGAAAATCCCCAAGTGTAGTGTCGTCCTCTAATGCTCAGACCCTTATATCATCTTCTTGAGGAGTTCCCCTCTCTTAGAGAGAAGACTTTAGAAAAGATTAGATAAATAGAAAGAGCACAGGAAGAGGCTCGTAGATCACAAGAGTTTCCCGTTAGACCCATATTTCCACCACCTCTGAAGGTGATATATCCTGACCCCCCGGAGAACTTCTATTAGACAGAGGTTCCTGCTGATCCCACGCCTATGTCTGAGTTTGAATCTTCTACCTCAGACCCCATGTCTGTGGATTCCTTTCAAGAGGCCCTGGACTTCACACCTAGGCCTGATCAGGCCGAGGTCTCCAGCCGAGCCTCGTCCCATAATCACTCAAGCACCTCAGGGTCTTCCTCAGAGGTTGAGATTCTTGAGTCGAGTGTGGCCATTCCACCACCACTTGATGCCATCCCTCTGTCGGCTGCCACTGGGGCAGAGTTTGATCAGAGGTTTTCGAGTAACCCATCAACATCTACTCCGACCGACGTTGATTTGGATGATGATGAGGTTGAGAGCAATGTCGACGTCTCTGAGGCGGCCGAGATCGAGAGTACTGTTACTGAGGTAGACCTTCTCTGATTCAGATATTTGTATTCTATTAGCCCCTCAATAAATCTTAGGAGACCTCTGAGGGAAGAGAGGGCTTATCATGGCCGAGACGGTGAGATCTGCTTGTACGAGGAGATGTTCAGGTTGGGGTTCCGTCTGCCCATTCACCCCATTATCAAGTCCATCCTTTCTTATATTAATTTGTCCCCCTTTCAACTCTCTCCTAATGCTTGGAGAGTCCTAATAGGGGCCATAGTGTTATGGAAGGCTGTCCACCACTCAGACCTTTCAGTTCAAGTCTTCGTAGGTTGCTACGTCCCTTCCTCGGCTAAAAATCATCCGAGCTACTACCATTTTGTAGCTCGGAGGCCTGAGAAGAAATTGCTTCAGGTGACTCAGACTTCTAACCATAACTAGAAGCCTCAGTACTTCTTTGCTTCAAGGTCATGGGACTTTGGCCCAAGTGTTCCCTCGTCCAATCTGGAGTAGAGGATGCCCCTGAGGTGGGGTGAGGTCACCATATCTTCCAGGGCCGATCCTGGCCTAAGTCTACAAAACCTCTAGAAGGTGAAAGACCTTCAAGATCAGGGGGTACATGGGCTATTTGTCAGGTTCGAACACTTGATGACTCCCCACTTCCTCTCTGGGACAGGTCTAGGTGGAAGTCCCCTTGCCGAGCTTGGTAAGCATTTTTTCTTTTGAAGTTTAACCTCTAAGTTTATTCACATCTGACTATCTAACTCAGGTCTACTAATTTTTTACAGAGCGACCAAAGTATATTCCAGACGAGCTTTAGGAGATGGATGCACCAAGATTGATGAGACTTGCCATGAGAGCAGGTCTTAATGCTCCTCCCCCAGCTCCCTCTGCCTCTAAGCCCCCAGTAAAAAAGAAAAGGGCTCCCAAAGGTCATGCCCCTGAGGATCAGAGGTCGAAGAAGAAGGATGCTGACTCTGGCATCCCCATCTCTTCAGCTGATGCCCTGTCATCTCATCTAGATCAGCTGAAATTAACTGAAAATGTGGTCGCCCACAGCATTCAGGCCCTGGATGTCATCGGCTCTGTAATGACCGAGGCTGAAAAATGCTTCTTCAGGTCTCTGGACACCCCATTGCTGGTTGAATTCGGACTTCACAGAGCCGTTCAGGTATGATTTGATCCTTCTTCAGAAATTCTTCTAAGTTTAACCTCTATTATTTTTCAGCTTACTCATGATCACTAAATATGCAGGGCTTGATCGCTATGCACCATTTGTCCAACTAGACTCTGAGGAAGTTGCCCCTCATCCAAAAGGGGCAAGAGGCCGAGAAAGTCCAGAGTACTCTGAACGCAGAGATCGAGCGCCTCAAGTCTGAGCTGAAGGACTCTGAGCAGAAGGTGAAGGGGTTGGAGAAGGACATCTCCCAGCTCAGTAAGGATCATTGCTGATGCACTGAAGGCTAAGGACGACGTTCTGCAGTAAAAAGTCACCTCAGCTGTCAGAGCCGCCCTTGATGACGCCTCTGAGAAGATAATTGCTGACTACAAGGCCTCATATGAGTTCATGGGCTTCGGCTTTGAATACCTTGAAAGATGTATCAAAGCCACTATTAAATGGGCAGACGTCAGGGACAGAGAGGCCGGCACTTTAAAGGCCTCTGATTTCGTTGGCCTCGGCTTTGCTGATCCCCAATTTGCCCAAGCTCTTCAGGAGGTTGAGGAAGAGGCTGCCGCTCCTGCCAAGACTGCTACATTGGAGGTCACCGAGGTTGGAGGGGCGGACCATTGTGATGATGCGACCGAGGTGACTAATCAAGCCGAGGATGCCAACGTTCCCTATTCAAACCCTTAGGATTTTTTTGATCATTGTTCGTAACTCGTTGTATTATGGAGTTTCTGTAATCGTTGAACATATAATTTCTGAATATATATATCAACCTCTGATGAGGACCATCTTCACTTTCTTTTCATTGAATGTCATGTGATGATTTTAATTCTTAGCTCATTAATTTTCATTCTTAGTTTCGTTGCCATGATGTCTGATAAGCACCCAAAACTGTACAATTTATATCCCAAATAGATATATTTTAGTTGCTATTTCTCGACAATATGGGTCTTATGTGCTTAAATGTTTATCATGCAGGCTTAACGTCAGTTGTGGTGTCAAAAGCTATATTTCAAGGCAATTGTGCGTTTTATGGAGCTATATATCAATCCCGTAACCTTACCCGAGCCTAAAACCTAGCCTAAACCTACCCTAAACCCTCTGTGTGTTTAGTTTGTGTCCTTTTTACTACTTTTTAGATTTTTAGTTTGAGTCATTTTAATTTTAGGATTTATTTTAGAATTTTTAGATTTTATTTTCCATTTTATTTTTATTAATATCATTTTACTTTATTTTGATTTTGATTAGTTTTTAGTTTAGTCTTATTTTATTAAGATTAGTTTTAGTAGTTTATTTTTTTTTAGTTTATTAGATTTTATATTTTTAGGACTTTTGTTTTTATTAGATTTTTCATTTTTTATTTCTTTTGTTTTATTATTTTAATTTTTAATAGCATAGGATTTTATTTTTAATTTTAATATTTTTATTATTTTTAGTTGTTCAATTTTTTTTAGTTATATTTTATTTTATTTTTTTAGTTTTAGTTTTAGTTTTATTAATTTTTATTGAGTCTTTTTATTATTTTTAGGGGTCCAAATTAAACACATACACTCCACTTATCCTCACTTACACCAAACACTAACCAAACCCTCACCCTCACCCACCTTACCCTATACCCTCACACACCAAATACACCCACTCATCTTCAACCTCCAACTTCACACTCTCTCTCTCCTCAACTTCCAAACTCACCACTACCATAACCCACCTGCAAAACTCTCTCACCACCACTCATTTACCCAACACAACCTTACTCCTTCATAACCACCATCACCACCCTGCTCCGGCCGGTGGTCTTCTGCCCTACTGCCTAACCTCCCGCCGCCAGCTCCGACATCCCATGACGGCGGCACCACATCGCCAACCGCTGGCTGCCCCGTTCCCCCGCCTCAGCCACTACCCGCGGCCTGGACCAGCCTCTTCCCGACAGACCTCTACACTACCACCTGCCGGCGACTACTCGCCGGACCTGTCGAACCCTTGTCCGCCACCCCTGGCAGCTACCTCCTTCTCCAACCTGAAAACCGGACCCATTTTCGGGTCTGCCCCATTCACAACCCGACCTCTATCAGACCCGATTCACCACAAACCCAAGTTTAACCCCTCTCAAATCCAATACCAATCCATCTTTCAAAACCCATTTCCACTCCCAAGCATTCCACGATTTCATCACCTGCTTTAAAACCAAAGCCAAGTCAATGCCCATGTGCCTAATGAACCCACTTAAACCCTTTATTCCCATTTACCCATTATACCCTTAAAACCCCCCAACTAACTTCTTCTAACCAAACACCCAAAATATCCCTCAAATCAAATCTGAATTTATCCTCACCTCACACCCCCATGCACATGTGCTCTCACCATTCCCACATGCACACCCTTGCCAATTTCCATTTTTACCCCTTAGCTCCAATTGCATATAAAAGAAGACCTCAAGGCCATTTATCAAAGAAGCTTGGTAGAGAGAAAATTCTAGAGAGAGATAGTTTAGTTTAGAAAATAAATTTTTGTAAATAGTTTTTCATTTTTTATTTTTAGATATTTGTGAGATTAAATATTGTTAGAGAATTAATTGAGTGGATAGTTGATTTCATATCATTTGGAAGATAAATTAAGAGGTGTATGCTTCAATTTCAAGGATTGGAGTTCAACATAATCAAAGAGATTTGGTTTGATTGTTCTCTTCCCTTCTTTTATTATTTTATGCCTTTGAATATTAATTTGTCATATTTTATACCATGTTAGGCTAAAACCCCTTTCAAAGGGTGGGGTGAAACCCTTATTTGATATTATTTTAGTTTAATTAGTTTGCTTACTTGAAATATCCCTTTGAATGTTAATTTTGATCCCTCACCCTTAGATTTACGCCTCGAGAGAGGGTAAATGATTTTCGAGAGAAAATCGAAATTCTAGTGATAATACCCATTTTAGATTCGAACTAGAGATAGGGGTTTCTTAAGTGGGGTATTATCATTTGAATTTCAACTCTAAATTTAATTTCTAAGATTGACATAAATTCTAATTGATCGATCCTAGCGGGTGATTAATTAAAAGGAGTGTTGATCTAATTTTCTAGAGTTGTGAGGTGTTAATTTTAATTTTCTAAAAGATTACTATTCTAATTACACTTGCAACGAGAGTTGATTTGTAATTTTGATATTAATTTGGGAGAATTCAAATAATTAAATTAATTAATTAGAATAACTAAAATTTGTGGTGTAATCCCACTCCTTGATTGTTCTCACAATTATTAGCCTCACTTTATCTTTTATTTTAGTGTTAGACTTTATTTTCATTTTAGTTACTTTCTAGTTAGTTATTATCACTTTACATTTAGTTTATTTTAGTTTAGATCTCACCTCACCCTTTTGTTTTAATATTGAAAAAGCTAAAAAAAATAGAAAAGTGAAAAAGCACAAAAAGAAAATAAATAGTGAATTACATTTGAATTTGTTCCATTTGCTTTACTCCCTAGAAAGTGGATTGATACCCTTACTTACCTCTACACTTTAGATTGTTATTATTTGTAGGTATTTGAGGTTTTGACTAACTTGGCTTTCAACAACAACGACATATACACCCAAAAGTCACGTTATCAAATGGCGCCATTTCTATCAAATGGCGCCGTTGCCATTCTTGGGACTGTGAAGCTCGGAGCGGATTTCATATTGTAGTTCATTTATTTTTTGCACTTTATTATTTTTTTTTGTAACATTATTTATATTTTTAGAAGGATTGTATTAGGACTTTTTATTATCTTGGCTTGTATTGCGGTGCATAGGACGTCATTTATTTTTCATTTAAATTTGTAATAATTGAAGCCAAGCGTGATAGGGAAACCGGACAAGGTAGAGAGAGGGCGTCCAAAGGCGAGGATTTAGAAGCCTCTCTACCTTGGGTCGGTAGGACTCCCGGGGACGACTGAGATAGGCGTGATCTCCCCCCGGTCGACTCAAACTTTTCGGCACCCCACGGCCTAAAAATCGTGGGAGGTACATTTCTTACACCCTCGCACCTCTCCTGTTAGCGAGTCAATTCTTTTGTGTGCTCTTGTGTGCTCTTATTTGATTTTATTCTCGCATTTATTTTTGAATGGTGTGATGAATTAATTAATTAAGACCTACACCCGGTCACTCACGAGAAGGGATTTCATCACCCGACTCACTCGCTTATCATTGTGTGCTACCCTAGCCATCATTAAATTTAAAATCAATCAACTAGGTAGCCCACTAGGAGAACATTTTGCAAAGGCGATCATTCAGATAATTCCGTGATTTTTATCGCCCGCGGACTTAATTAAAATTTGACTACCCTCTCACTAAATTTAAAGATAAAAATTGGCTATGTGCAAGTTAGGAATTTTTTCTTGACTTGTGTGTGTGTCTAATTCCATTTTTCGGTAGTCGATTTTAGTTAGTCCGTCCAATTCAAAGAGTCCATATTTTTTTCCCCGTCTTTTCTTCAAAAAAAAAAAAAAATCCAAAAATATTTTTCTTCCTTTATTTTTCAAAAAAATCCAAAAATATTTTTCTTCCTTTATTTTTCAAAAAAAAAAAAATTCTTTCTTTCATTTTAGAAAAATCCAAAAATATTTTCTTTCCTTTTGAAAAAATTTCAAAAAAATATTTCTCACCTCATGGCCGAAGAACGTCCTTTACGGGACTACTTTGGTCATTTTTCATTGACACGTGACACGTGTGAGAGTAATCTCGAGCGATCTCTTTATGATATTCTTCACGATTTCACCTCTCTCACGAGTACCGTTGGTACTCTTGACCCATCTATGCACGCACCACCTATTCCATCACCCTCGGTGTCAAGTGTCACTGTGCCTCCTCCCTTGTTGTGCACCCACTGTTCTTATGCCGATCACATGTCCCATGAGTGCCCATACTCTTCATATCCCTACGCACCCACCATGGAACATGTGTATCCATATGACACTGTTTCGGAACCCACCTCGGCCTACTACCCTGCTATACCTAATCACGAGTTGTGTGAGTTCCCGAGCTATTCGTGGAGGCCTGATCACCCTTCCACGCAATACGTATCCCAACCCGATGTTGTGGATCCTCACACGTTCCAACAGTCGTCATGGCAATCTTGTGCACCCTGTCACGATCAGTTTTCTCACTACGCACCCCATGCGCATCAACCATTTGTCCATCACGAAAGCGGTCCTTTCGTGTATGATGTACTTGGCCCCACCCCACACACTTCATATGAGTATTCTCCATTCACTCCCGATTATAGCATGTTGTGTCCACCTCACCCACCGCCACCACCCATCATTCCACCAACACCTTCATCCACATCCACTCTCGAAACCCTCTTGCAAAAGTTCATACTTGAGCAAGAGCAAGAAATTCAAACTCAAGCTCTCCAAAGGCTTGAACAAAGGTTAAATGAATTGGTGTGTGCGCGAGAGTCGGATATTCCCATGGCCCCACCCATCGTTGCCACCGAGTGTGATGATGATGTGTCCTATCATGACACGAATTTTGAGTGTGACCAACCCTACCACCCCGAGAATCTTGAAGTTGAGACCATCCCATGGTCCAGGTCCCAAGTCGACATTTGTGTTGACTTACCTTTCGATAGTGAGTCTGATCAAATCCCACCATGTCCATATGAACCCCACCTTGAGGTTCCTACTCACTTTCCCGTCATATCCAAAATAATGCTCGAGTCTACACCTATCGAGCTTCATCCTTGTGTTCCCGAGGAACCACTTCATCCTAGGTTAGCTCCGGCTACGAGTGTTCACCAATTTCTCGAGATAGAATCCGTGATAGTTCCTAACTATCCAGATATGGATGATGTCCCACCATGCATGGCTCCCGTTGAGCCCAATATTTTTTATGATTCCTCTATCTCCGATCTTGGTGCCTCGTCTTACCCACCCACCCCATTTACCGATGCTACTATTATGGAGAAGTTGATCACTCCATCTTTAGAAACCACACTCCCTTGTGAGTATTCCTTTACTCCTCCCAATGAGTGTGTGTCTCCCACTCTTGAGTTGGATCATCTTCCTCCACCGTTTATCCCACCCGATACACCATTTATCCCACCCAACCCACCCATTATCCTTTCCACCCCACCACCTGGTTTGGATCATGATTTTGCACATTTCACGTTTTCATATACATTTTTAGATCCTCACCTGAAGCCACCCACCTCCCATGCGAGTTTTTATGGTTCTACTCTCCACCGTGACATCGAGCTTGTTCCTCCATGCACACCACTTCCTTGCGGTGTTGATTTATCTTCTCAACAACTCCCTGGCGTGTCACGGCGCGACCATTATCATCGCCCATTCATAGAACGGTCGTGTGATTTTTATGAGGCACATCCCATTCCACTTACCAAACCATATTGCCTCCCTCATCAATTAGAGCACCATGCTTATAGGGCCCTTGTTGCCCTCACAATTACGCTCAACAAGGCCCGTGATCGATACCTATTCACCCTCACCTTTACCCCTTTTACCACCCGCCCATGGTCCACCGATGCTTTGCATCGCGTGATGTATTTTGCTATACAGGTGCATTGACCACTTTAGCCTGTTACCAACAAGACTGACGCTTCAGTCTTGTTTGGGGGTGATTCTCATCACCCAATTTTTCTGCCGCCTCGCGCCATCATAGATCTTATCCTTCGGGTGAGATTTCATCGATCTGGCTGAAGACATTAAACTTAGCGCTACCGGGAGGCAGCCCGTTGTTCTTGTCCTAGTCTAATCCTGTTTGGGGGTGGTGTTTCACATCACCCTATGTTTTACCATGCTTATAGACTTGTACACATTTTTTCTCTCTTATCTTTTACTCAGGTTTATTCTTGGCTTCACATGTCCACTTCATTAGCGGTTCATTCTGGTAATCTCTTTCCTACCTTATGCTTTCAATTTTAAAAATCATTTTACCTAACATCGAGGACGATGTTCCTTTTTGTTTGGGGGTGGGGAATTTTATCAAAATCGTACCTCTTTTAAAAAAAATTTATTGTTGAACCTGATTTTTTAAATTTCGTGCAGTTTCTTTCATCTCAATCATTGATGTGAATTTTCAATCCTCCATCTTTTCAAGTCTAGGAATCAAGCTAGAGAATATTTTTTCTAATAGCTTATGTAATACATATCAAGGCATTTTGCACCATGAATTTCTAGACTCAACAAAATTTGCGCACTTATCACGTCATTACGTTTAGAGTTGAAGAGTATTACAATTCTAAAGAGAACCTTAAGGATCACTAGTAGAGACTTTTTCTTGTGAGATTTGTGCCTTTCACCCTTTCAGAGTGTTTTACGCAATCTCCGAGTCACAAGTTGATTCAATTTCGTTTGGGTCCGCATTAAATCGTTGTATGATCTCATTATTCTTCAAAATTTGGCTTGATCACTGAGAATGACATCTTTTTCGAGTTGTAAGAAACACGTGTATTGAAATTTGTCCTGAATACTAGATTTTCATCCATACACCTACCACTTTCCCCCCATATCACATTTACCATTCACTCACCCAATACATTACCATATTCTTCCATATTTCCATATATTCCCCACATCATCCATATATCACTCCATTCATATACCATCGTCATTTTGAGAAAAAGAGTGTAATTTCAAATGTAAATGTCTTCATTGTTGGTTTGGAAAAGAAAAAAAAAAGAAAAAAAGAAAAAAAAGAAGAAGAGAAAATAGAAAATATAGAAAAAAAAAAAAAAAAAAGAAAAAATAGAAAAATAGAAAAATAAAGAGAGAAAAGAAAAGAAAAAGAGAGTTGTGGTTAGTTTTGAAATAAAGACATTTGTACCTAAAGTGTATACACTCTTCTCGCTCATACATCACATATCCACCATCCATCATATCATCATCCCATACTATCTCACTATCACCATCCATATTATCCCACGTCATCATATCTTTCCCATCTCATTTACCCCCTCACCCATATACATACATATTCCCCTTAGTGTTCGGGCGAATGAAAGTCGACGTGGTGAATAACTCGACGTTCTCACTATAGTGATTAGCATTCTTTCATGAGATCAAATTTCTTTCTAATTGTTCGTTATTTCTTATGTGTGTGTGAGACGTTTGAACTTGCTTACATTTACTCACCTCCTCACACACATGAGCGATACACTAACCCTAATCTCGAGAGTTCGTTTGAGAGAGATATATCCGTGAGATTTGAAGTTGAAGCGTTGATTCCGACAAGGCAATCTAGGAATTACTCTTGTGATACTCGACCTGTTTTGACTGATTCACACTACACACGTTGAGTTCTAGGAAGGATGTGCCTTGGGTATTTACTTAGCTTAAACCTTTTATGCATTCTAGCTTGTATTTCTCAAATATTTCTCATATGATGGATTGTACGATTATTCTACATCTAATAAGAGATTGACTACCTCTCAATAAATTTTTGCAAATAAAGAATTTTGTGGGTATATTCCCTGCAAACCCTCACGAGACATAACTCGTCCTATAGGGAAACCTATAGGTTTAAAGGCTTGTTGCACATGCTAAGTGCAATCGCAGGTGCCCGCGAAAGTGGTACACTTTTGGTTACTTATCTTTCTCTTTCTCTCTATCTTATTGCTCGAGGACTAGCAACTCTCTGTTTGGGGGTGGTGTGATAAGCACCCAAAACTGTACAATTTATACCCCAAATAGATATATTTTAGTTGCTATTTCTCGACAATATGGGTCTTATGTGCTTAAATGTTTATCATGCAGGCTTAACGTCAGTTGCGGTCTCAAAAGCTATATTTCAAGGCAATTGTGCGTTTTATGGAGCTATATATCAACCCCGTAACCTTACCCGAGCCTAAAACCTAGCCTAAACCTACCCTAAACCCTCTGTGTGTTTAGTTTGTGTCCTTTTTACTACTTTTTAGATTTTTAGTTTGAGTCATTTTAATTTTAGGATTTATTTTAGAATTTTTAGATTCTATTTTCCATTTTATTTTTATTAATATCATTTTACTTTATTTTGATTTTGATTAGTTTTTAGTTTAGTCTTATTTTATTAAGATTAGTTTTAGTAGTTTATTTTTTTTAGTTTATTAGATTTTACATTTTAGGACTTTTGTTTTTATTAGATTTTTCATTTTTTATTTCTTTTGTTTTATTATTTTAATTTTTAATAGCTTAGGATTTTATTTTTAATTTTAATATTTTTATTATTTTTAGTTTGTTCTATTTTTTTTAGTTATATTTTATTTTATTTTTTTAGTTTTAGTTTTAGTTTTATTAATTTTTATTGAGTCTTTTTATTATTTTTAGGGGTCCAAATTAAACACACACACTCCACTTATCCTCACTTACACCAAACACTAACCAAACCCTCACCCTCACCCACCTTACCCTATACCCTCACACACCAAATACACCCACTCATCTTCAACCTCCAACTTCACACTCTCTCTCTCCTCAACTTCCAAACTCACCACTACCATAACCCACCTGCAAAACTCTCTCACCACCACTCATTTACCCAACACAACCTTACTCCTTCATAACCACCATCACCACCCTGCTCCGGCTGGTGGTCTTCTACCCTACCGCCTAACCTCCCGCCGCCAGCTCCGACATCCCATGACGGCGGCACCACATCGCCAACCGCTGGCTGCCCCGTTCCTCCGCCTCAGCCACTACCCGCGGCCCGGACCAGCCTCTTCCTGACAGACCTCTACACTACCACCTGCCGGCGACTACTCGCCGGACCTATCGAACCCTTGGCCGCCACCCCTGGCAGCTACCTCCTTCTCCAACCCGAAAACCGGACCCATTTTCGGGTCTTCCCCATTCACAACCCGACCTCTATCAGACCCGATTCACCACAAACCCAAGTTTAACCCCTCTCAAATCCAATACCAATCCATCTTTCAAAACCCATTTCCACTCCCAAGCATTCCACGATTTCATCACCTGCTTTAAAACCAAAGCCAAGTCAATGCCCATGTGCCTAATGAACCCACTTAAACCCTTTATTCCCATTTACCCATTATACCCTTAAAACCCCCCAACTAACTTCTTCTAACCAAACACCCAAAATATCCCTCAAATCAAATCTGAATTTATCCTCACCTCACACCCCCATGCACATGTGCTCTCACCATTCCCACATGCACACCCTTGCCAATTCCATTTTTACCCCTTAGCTCCAATTGCATATAAAAGAAGACCTCAAGGCCATTTATCAAAGAAGCTTGGTAGAGAGAAAATTCTAGAGAGAGATAGTTTAGTTTAGAAAATAAAGTTTTGTAAATAGTTTTTCATTTTTTATTTTTAGATATTTGTGAGATTAAATATTGTTAGAGAATTAATTGAGTGGATAGTTGATTTCATATCATTTGGAAGATCAATTAAGAGGTGTATGCTTCAATTTCAAGGATTGGAGTTCAACATAATCAAAGAGATTTGGTTTGATTGTTCTCTTCCCTTCTTTTATTATTTTATGCCTTTGAATATTAATTTGTCATATTTTATACCATGTTAGGCTAAAACCCCTTTCAAGGGGTGGGGTGAAACCATTATTTGATATTATTTTAGTTTAATTAGTTTGCTTACTTGAAATATCCCTTTGAATGTTAATTTTGATCCCTCACCCTTAGATTTACGCCTCGAGAGAGGGTAAATGATTTTCGAGAGAAAATCGAAATTCTAGTGATAATACCGATTTTAGATTCGAACTAGAGATAGGGGTTTCTTAAGTGGGGTATTATCATTTGAATTTCAACTCTAAGTTTAATTTCTAAGATTGACATAAATTCTAATTGATCGATCCTAGCGGGTGATTAATTAAAAGGAGTGTTGATCTAATTTTCTAGAGTTGTGAGGTGTTAATTTTAATTTTCTAAAAGATTACTATTCTAATTACACTTGCAACGAGAGTTGATTTGTAATTTTGATATTAATTTGGGAGAATTCAAATAATTATATTAATTAATTAGAATAACTAAAATTTGTGGTGTAATCCCACTCCTTGATTGTTCTCACAATTATTACCCTCACTTTATCTTTTATTTTAGTGTTAGACTTTATTTTCATTTTAGTTACTTTCTAGTTAGTTATTATCATTTTACATTTAGTTTATTTTAGTTTAGATCTCACCTCACCCTTTTGTTTTAATATTGAAAAAGCTAAAAAAAATAGAAAAGTGAAAAAGCACAAAAAGAAAATAAATAGTGAATTACATTTGAATTTGTTCCATTTGCTTTACTCCCTAGAAAGTGGATTGATACCCTTACTTACCTCTACACTTTAGATTGTTATTATTTGTAGGTATTTGAGGTTTTGACTAACTTGGCTTTCAACAACAACGACATATACACCCAAAAGTCTCGTTATCAATGTCTGCTAAAAATTAATTTTTAATCTGAGCTTTAACCTCTGAAGTCCTCTTTCTAAGCTTGTCTTTTTGCAATGGTTTTGTTAAACTCAACTAATGGTCTTGAGCTCAGACCTCGTCACTACTGAATGTTGTTATGAGGGTCTGAGGTCATCACCTAAGATGTTATCCCCATAATAAATCTTCACCAAATTAATGATGTTATTTGTCTGAGTTCATCTAATTTATAGTGTCTGACCTCAGATCTCTTCACCACTGAATGGTGTTATGAGGGTCTGAGGTCATCACCTAAGATGTTATCCTCATAATAAATCTTCACCAAACTAATGATGTTATGTTTCTTCACCAAATTAATGATGTTAAGGGTCTTCACCAAATTAATGATGTCAAGGGTCTTCACCAAATTAATGATGTTAAGGGTCTGAGGTCATCTCATTATGGTGTCTGACCTCAGACCTCGTCACCAATGAATGGTGTTATGAAGGTCTGAGGTCATCACCTAAGATGTTATCCTCATAATAAATCTTCACCAAATTAATGATGTTAAGGGTCTGAGGTCATCTCATTATGGTGTCTGACCTCAGACCTCGTCGGTAATGAATGGTGTTATGAAGGTCTGAGGTCATCACCTAAGATGTTATCCTCATAATAAGTTCACCAAATTAATGATGTTATCTGTCTGAGGTCATCTAATTTATAGTGTATGACCTCAGACCTCTTCACAACTGAATGGTGTTATGAGGGTCTGAGGTCATCACCTAAGATGCTATCCTCATAATAAATCTTCACCAAATTAATGATGTTATGTGTCTTCACCAAATTAATGATGTTAAGGGTCTTCACCAAATTGATGATGTTAAGGGTCTGAGGTCATCTCATTATGGTGTCTGACCTCAGACCTCGTCACCAATGAATGGTGTTATGAAGGTCTGAGGTCATCACCTAAGATGTTATCCTCATAATAAGTTCACCAAATTAATGATGTTATCTGTCTGAGGTCATCTAATTTATAGTGTCTGACCTCAGACCTCTTCACCACTGAATGGTGTTATGAGGGTCTGAGGTCATCACCTAAGATGTTATCCTCATAATAAATCTTCACCAAATTAATGATGTTATGTGTCTTCACCAAATTAATGATGTTAATGGTCTTCACCAAATTAATGATGTTAAGGGTCTGAGGTCATCTCATTATGGTGTCTGGCCTCAGACCTCTTCACCATTAAATGGTGTTATGAGGGTCTGAGGTCATCACCTAAGATGTTATCCTCATAATAAGTTCACCAAATTAATGATGTTATCTGTCTGAGGTCATCTAATTTATAGTGTCTGACCTCAGACCTCTTCACCACTGAATGGTGTTATGAGGGTCTGAGGTCATCACCTAAGATGTTATCCTCATAATAAATCTTCACCAAATTAATGATGTTAAGGGTCTTCACCAAATTAATGATGTTAAGGGTCTGAGGTCATCTCATTATGGTGTCTGATCTCAGGCCTCTTCACCACTGAATGGTGTTATGAGGGTTTGAGGTCATCACCTAAGATGTTATCCTCATAATTAATCTCTTATCTAAGAATGTAGCAAGAACTGTCATGGGAACTGATCTTCATTAATAACCTCTTCATAACAAGATGGTACATTTACATAAAACTCTATGGAACATCATATGTAATATCTCTTTAGGTGATCAGCATTCCATGGGTTATTGAAAGGTTCTCCTTCTAGGTTTTCTAGCCTGTAAGTGCCAGGCAAAACCTCTTCTGTCACTTTGTAGGGGCCATGCCAGTTTGGGTTAAGCTTATTTTCTTTCTGTAGGGTCTTCTTCAGCACTAGGTCTCCTACTGCAATGGGTCTTGACTTCACCCTCTGGTTGTAGAATTTCGCTGCCCTCTACTGGTAGGCTGCTTGTCTGACCTCTGCATCCTCTCTTTTTTATTTGCTAAGATCTAGGTCTAGCCTCCTCTCTTCTCCATTATTGTCAGGGTCGTAGGTCTAAATTTGATAAGTTGGGAGTCCTACTTTCGTTGGTATGACGGCCTCTGATCCATGTGCCAGCATGAACGGGGTTTCTCCTATTGGTGTCCTTGTCGTGGTTCTGTAGGCCCATAACACAGCGTAGACCTCTTCGATCCATTTTCCCTTCGTATCTTCTAACCTCTTCTTGATTCCGTCCAAGATAGTTCTGTTTGTGACCTCGGTCTGACCATTTGCAGGAGGTCGGCCAGGAGATGAGAAGAAATTATTTATTCCTACTCTTTGGCAATACTTTTCTAAAGAGGATTTGTTGAACTGGGTCCCATTATCTAAGATGAGAGGGTTTGGGAGGCCATATCTGCATACGATATTCCTCCAAATGAACTGGAAGGTCTTCTGCTCTATGATTGTTATCATCGGCTCTGCCTCCACCCACTTTGAGAAGTAGTCAATGGCAACTATCAAGAATCTATAGTTGTTGACAGCTCTTGGAAAGGGTCCTACTAAGTCAATTCCCCATACCGCAAATGGCCACGGAGAAGAGATTGACGTCATAGGCTGATCGGGTTGATGAGGGATAGTGGCGAACCTTTGAGATTTGTCGCACCTCTTCACGTAGTCTGCAGCGTCCTTGGACAAGGTAGGCCACCAGTATCCCTGAGTGATGATCCTCTTGGCTAAGGGCCTTCCCCCTATGTGGCTAGAGCAAGAACCCTCATGGACTTCCTGTAAGACCCTAGAGACTTCCGTGGGATGCACGCACCTAAGGAGAGGCAATAGAAATCCCTTCTTGTACAAGACGTCTCCTATTATCGAGAACTTGGCAGCTCTATATCTCAATCTTCTCCTCTCTACTTTGGACTCAGGCAGCTCTCCCTCTCTTATGTATGTGATGAGCAGGTCGATCCATGAGTCTCCTAGGTTCAAATTATGACAAAGGTTACATACCTCTTCTTCCTCGATGGTTGTCTTTCCTAAGACCTCGATCGGAACGGTCCTTCTAACCTCTGTCTTCGTTGTCGAGGCCAACCTTGCCAATGCATCTGCGTGGCTGTTACTTTGTCGAGGCACTCTCTTCAGTTTTGCCTCTTCAAAATATTCCAACATCTTTCTAACTCTCTCCAGGTACTTCGACATCCTCTCATTCTTGGCCTCATAGGCTCCCAGCACTTGATTGACAACTAACCTTGAGTCGCTGTGGAGCAGGAGACGTGTTACGTGAAAAGTCCTTGCCAATAAGAGGACTGCTATCATGGCCTCATACTCGGACTCGTTGTTTAAGGCCTGGAAGTTGAATCTCAAGGGGTATTCAATGTTGGTGCCATCGGGAGTCGAGAGTATTAGCCCCGCACCGCTTCCACTATCACAGGAAGAGCCATCAACGAAGAGGCTCCAAACGTCTGTGTCTGATGAGAAGACCCCTTCTGTCATAACTCCTTGCTTGAAGAGGTATCGATCCTCTTCGTTCTCTTCTATTCTGCCCCGGGTTTTACCTGAGATGACCTCTTCCTGACCTCAGAAGACGTTTGGTGCCGTCTCCTCTGAATTTCAAAAGACACTACGGTTTGTCTCTTCGGCGTCCTCTAGGCCTTTCTCCGTCTCGGCCTCTTCCCAGGTGAATTCTGCAACAAAGTCCGCGAGGGCCTGCCCTTTTATGACTGTCCTAGGTTGGTAGGTAAGATCATACTCTCCTAATTCGATGGCCCAGGTCATCAATCTCCTGGACTTCTCAGGTTTATACAGGACCTGCCTTAGTGGGGAGTCAGTGAGGACTACCATGAAGTGAGCTTGGAAGTAAGGCTTCATTTTTCTTGAGGCATGTATTAGGGCATAAGCTAACTTTTCCATACGGGGATAATTTTGCTCAGACCCTTGAAGAGCCTTACTGTTGAAGTATATAGGCCTTTGGATCCCATCCTCTTCCCGTATGATGGCCGCGCTGATAGCTGATTCAGAGACTGCCAGATACACAAATAACCTTTCTCCTGCGATGGGCCAAGACAGCAGTAAGGGAGACCCTAAGTAGGACTTGAGTTGGTTGAAGGCTTTTTCACACTTTTTGCCCCATTGGAAGGCCTTTCTTAAAACTTTAAAGAATGGGAGACACTTGTCCGTCGCTCTAGAGACGAATCTGTTAAGCACAGCCACTCTCCCCGTGAGTCTTTGGACATCTTTGATACTCCTAGGAGTCTTCATGTCAAGCAACGCCTTAATTTTTCCAGGGTTCGCTTCGATCCCTCTCTGGTTGACGATGAATCCCAGGAACTTCTCGGCTCCTACTCCGAAGACACATTTCGCTGGGTTGAGTTTCATCTTGTATGAGTCCATCACATGGAAGGTCTTCTCAAGGTCTGCTACATGAGTGCAATCTTTCAAGCTTTTTTTCAGCATATCATCTACATACACTTCCATGGTCTTCCCTATTTGCTCTTCGAACATCTTATTGACAAGACGTTGGTATGTTGCCCCTGTATTTTTCAAACCAAAGGGCATCACTTTGTAGTAGTACATCCCTTTGTCGGTAATGAAAGCTGTCTTCTCTGAGTCTTCGGCATCCATGAAGATTTGGTTATAGCCTGAATATGCATCCATGAAGCTTATGTCCTACTGTAGCATCCACCATCTGATCTATCCGGGGTAAGGGGTAGCTGTCTTTTGGGAAAGATCTATTTAGGTCAGTGAAATCCACACACATTCTCCACTTCCCATTGGCCTTGGGCACGATGACCGCATTCAATAGCCACTCCTGATAGGTAACTTCTCTTATAAACTCAGCCTCTTCTAACTTTTTCACCTCTTCACAGATGACGTTGTATTTTTCCCTGGAGTAGACTCTTCGTCTCTCCTTGATAGGCCTGACATCTTTGGATACGTTGATCTTGTAACTCATCACTTCAAGATTGATGCCAGGAATGTCTGCGTGACTCCATGCGAAAACACTCTGCCTCTTCCTGAGGAAGTTTATCAGCTCTTCCTTTATTTCTAGATTAAGGGCTTTGCCGACCTGGATGGTTTTTTTCGGCTCGTCCTCATCGAGGACGATGGATTCTACCTCTTCCGCGGCCTCTTCCTTCTTTAATTTTATTTCATCTCTTGGATCAAGAGTATCAATGCTGTAAGTGGTGGTGGCCCTCTTATGGGCTTCTCTCTCTCCGGCCGAATTGAAGTAACATTCTCACGTTGTGGTCTGGTCACCTTGCACCTCCCCTACTCCATAAGGAGTCGGGAATTTTAGCATTTGATGGACCGTTGACGGCACAGCCTCGAACTCCCTAAGGGCCACCCTTCCGATGATGACATTATAGGCCGAGAAGACACTCTCGTCCATCACGAAGAAATTAATCCTCCTGGTCAACTCTTAGGCCATTCGTCACCCATCCGTACGTCCATCTCATACATGCCTAAGAGGTGAACCTTTTCACCACTGAAGCCTATCAGGGGGCGGTGATAGGGGACCAGTCTTGCTCTACTAAGGCCTAAGCTCTTGAAGCAAGGCCAAAACATCACATCTGCCGAGCTCCCCCCATCAACGAGGATCCTCTGCACCTCATACCCATGTACCCTTGTCGTTATGACCAAAGGGTCATCATGGGGGGCTAAGATACCTCTGAAGTCGAGCCTGGAGAACCTAACTACGAGGGTGTTCATGTCTTCTTTCTTCCTCTTCTGTACTGTATTTTAAGACATTAGATTCACAACTTCAAGCTTGGCCACTGATTTGGCCTCGGCTACATGAGCCTTCTAGGTCTATGGCGGAAGAGCCCCCTAGGTCTATGGCGGAGCCAAATCAGTGGCCAAATCATGTAGCCGAGGCCAAATCACTGGCCAAATCAGTGGCCTCGGCTACATGAGCCTTCCCTCTTTCACATTCATTACTTTCCCTGCGGTTGCCAGCAGCTCCGCCATAGACCTAGGGGGCTCTTCCGCCAGTTTCCACAATAGCTTCCCCTTCTGGAGACCTCCTATAAGGGCGGTCATGGCTATGTTCTCTTTGTAATCTTCGACCTCCAACTTTTCTTTGTTGAATCTTGCTATGTAGTCTCTTAGGCTCTCATCCTTGGCCTGCTTAACATACAGCAGGTGGGTAGTCTTCTTTTGAGGCCTCACCCCAAAGCAGAAGTCGTGGATGAATCGCTCAGCCAAGCCTTTGAAGTTCTCAATTGAGTTCTTCGGAAGGGAGGTGAACCAACTGTGTGCATCCCCTGTTAAGGTCCCAGAGAAGGCTCTACACTTCATCTCATCGGGTATCGAGTAGATGTCTACTGCCGATTGATACATCTCGATATGATGCACAGGGTTAGTGCTGCCATCATACTTGGGAGATACCGTGGGAGGCTTGAACTTAGCTGGGGTTGGGAACCCCACTATCCTAGACACAAATGGGGAGCCCTCTGAGTACCCCCTTTGCAATGGGTCCCTGCTTTTAATGAGGTCTCCTATCTTCGCCTCAAGGCGTTGGATAGAATCATTCCATGGTCCTCGGCCATCGACTTGGCCGAGGTTATCCCCTACTATCTCCCTAGGATGGACCGAGGGTTCCCCTGCCAAGACACGTTGGCTGTTGACCTCTTCCTGTTCCCTGCCTCTTCTTTCACAGTGTCAGCCTTGGTCTGGCCGACCCTGCCAGTTCCCTCTCTAAGAGCCTGCTGCGCTCCTTGATCTCGACAGTCTCTGTCTTAGGTCATTTATCGGGCCCAGTCTCTCGAAGGCCGACCCTCTCCTCAACCTATCAAAGGCTGACCCTCTTTGTTGGGCCTCTTCACCTCTTCGGCCGACACAACCTTGACTTTGCCTAAGAGGTCGTACAGTGTTATTTGACACCTCATAGGGCTCCCAGCAGTCTTTCGGGGCTTCTTTCGCCTCTAGATCATCATACATATCCTCTGGATAAGGGTTTCCCTGCCTCCCCAGGCGCAAGCACCTAGGGTCAGCAACGTCCCTTCTCCGCGAGGGTGCAGGCTGGTCCTTCATTGGTGCCTGGGGTGGTCCCCTGGCGTCAGGATGAGGCTGAATTGCCGCCGGAGTGATCATGTTTGGTGAGACTCCAGGTGGGCTCATCATAGTTTGGCTGAGCTGTGCAAATTGCTCTTGCATTGCTGCTTGTGTTGCAGCTAAAGATCTCAAGGCTGCAGCTACCTCCGCCATTTCGGACTGGGGAGGTGCCTAACTGGAACTAGGCCCCTCGCCCCCGGGCGACGGAAGAGGCGGTGCTAAGTCTCGTGCCATAAGTTAACACTATAGATCTTGAGTAGCAGATGAGCTTAGAACCTTACAGGACCTCTTTCAATGGTGAAATAGCTTCGCGCTAGGGGGAGGCCTGGTTCACCACCAGAGTCTCCGGTGAGGTTAATCAAAAAAAGAGGAAGAGATAGCTTCTCGTTCCCACAGACGGCGCCAAAATGATGATGCTGGAATTAGCACCACCAGATAAGGTGTTTTCAAGCTCAATCTAAGAACAACAATGGCAGCATAGGTATGTAAAAGGTAAGAGAATGAGATGAGGAGAAGGGGAGAGTACTCCAGGATATAAGTGGTTCAGCCTAAATTGGCCTACGTCCACTGTGTGTGTGAATAACCTTACTGAAATAAGGCACTAATGGCCATGGATACAATCTCTCAAGCTTTCTCTCTCTACTGTGTATCTAGACAGAGTTTTAGCTAGGGTTGTATATCTGGGAACCCCCCGCAAGGTAGAGGATGACCTCTATATATATAGTACCTAAGGGGTGTAATGTACCCTCCATGCATGCAATGAGCATGTGTGTGGTTACCTCACCAATATGGGAGTGCCATCTGTCACTGTCACATGTAGAGAATGTTGATGCAATATTATCCCCACGTGTGGGGAATAATATTGTTATAACTGATTTGTGTCCACGTGTCCTTATCTAAATGTCAGCATGTGCTCGGCTATTGCATCTGGTGTATGACCTCGGCCTTGGTGAGGCCGAGGTTGGTGAGTCTTGATACCCGTTCAGTCTGAGTATTCCATGAGGTCTCGGCCTAACCTTGGCCGAGACAATGGACAAGGTCGGCCTGAGGCGAGGTTGAACTGGTGACTTGATGAGGTACCTGGTGGCCTCCTGCGAGCTCGGCCTACATCTGGTCGAGGTTGCCATTCCAAGGTATACGAGAATGTTGCCGATCCTTGTGACGTCCCTTGGAGAGGCTCGTGGTAGTGTCGTCCTAGGCCGACCTTGATATGGACGAGGGGTGATATCGCGTGTCCAAGTCATGCCCAACGTCTTTCATAATATCGACCGAGGTTGGTGTCTCTAGGCCGAGGTTACACTTGGGGCATATCAACAGTTATCCCTTACCCCGGATCGATCATATGGTAGATGCAACTGCAGGACATGAGCTCATGAGCTTTATGGACGCGTATTCAGGATACAACTAAATCTTCATGGATGCCGAAGACTCAGAGAAGACAGCCTTCATTACTGATAAATGGACGTATTGCTACAAAGTGATGCCCTTCGGACTGAAAAATATAGGCACAACATATCAATGTCTCGTGAATAAGATGTTTGAAGGCCAAATAGGCGAGCCTATGGAGGTGTATGTCGACGATATGTTAACGAAGAGCTTAAAGGCCTGCACCCATGTGGCAGACCTGGACAAGACCTTCAATACCATGGACCTGTACAAGATGAAACTCAATCCATCGAAGTGTGTCTTCGGGGTAGGAGCTGGGAAATTTCTCGGATTCATTGTCAATCAAAGAGGAATAGAGGCGAACCCGAAGAAAACTAAAGCTTTGCTTAATATAAAGACACCTCGGAGTATCAAGGACGTTCAAAGGCTCAATGGAATAGCGGCTGCGCTCAACAGATTCGTTTCCAAGGCGACCGACAAGTGCCTTCCATTCTTCAAGGTGCTCAAAAAAGCCTTCAAGTGGGACAAAGGGTGTGATGAGGCTTTTGATCTACTCAAGTCATACCTTGGATCTCCTTTACTCTTATCTCGGCCCATAGCAGGAGAGAAGTTATACGTCTATCTAGCAGTCTCTGAATCCGCTATAAGTGCGGCCATTATACGGGAAGACGCTAGGATTCAGAGACCCGTATACTTCAACAGCAACACCCTTTAGGAATCTGAGAAGAATTGCCCTCCCATGGAAAAGTTAGCCTACGCTCTGATACATGCTTCTAGGAAGATGAAGCCCTACTTTCAGGCCCATTCTATGGTCATTCTCACCAACTCCCCGTTAAGACATGTCCTTCATAAACCTGAGAAGTTGGGTAGACTGATGACCTGGGCCATTGAATTGGGGCAGGCACTGGCAGATTTCATCATAGAATTTACATGGGAAGAGGTCGAGGGTGAGAACAGCACAGAAGAGGACACAGAAGTGTCGAACAGTAATGTCTTTCGGCAATCGAAAGAGGTTATGCCCAAGAAAGTCAGAGATGGGATAGCCGAGAATGAAGAAGACCGATACCTTTTTTGGCAGGGAATTATGTTAGAAGAGGGTTTCTCATCATATAAAGACATATGGAACCTCTTCGTCGATGGGTCCTCTTGTGAAGGTGGGAGCGGTGCGGGCCTGATACTTTCAAGCCCGGATGGTACCAACATCGAATATGCCCTAAGGTTTAACTTCAAGGCGTTGAACAACGAGCCAGAATACGAGGCCATGGTAGCAGGCCTCTCCTTGGCAAGGACCGTAGGTGTAAGATGACTCCTCCTTCACAGTGACTCAAGGTTTGTTGTCAATCAAGTATTGGGGGTTTATGAGGCCAAGGATGAAAGGATGGCCAAATACTTGAGGAAAGTGAGGACGATACTTGAAGGCTTCGAAGAGGTCAGGATGAAGAGAATACCGTGATAAAATAACAGTCATGCAGACGCATTGGCAAGGCTAGCTTCAGCAACGAGGACAAATATCAGAAGGACAGTCCCTATTGAGATCCTGCCCAGAGTAACCATTGAAGAAGAAGAGGTTAGTAGTATTTGTCTCAATTTGAACCTAGGGGACTCCAGGATGGATCCCCTCATCAGGTATATCAGGGATGGGGTACAGCCGGAGTCAAAGTTTGAGAGAATAAAATTGAGATACAGAGCTACCAAGTTCTCAATAGTAGGAAATGTCTTATATAGGAAGGGATTCCTATTACCTCTCCTCAGGTGCGTTCATCCCATTGAAGTTCACCACATCCTACAAGAGGTACATGAGGGTTCCTGCTCTAGTCACATCGGAGGGAGACCTTTGGCCAAGAGGATCATCATGCAGGGATATTGGTGGCCAACCTTGGCCAAAGACGTTGCATCTTATGTGAAGAGGTGCGATAAATATCAGAGATTATCCATTATCCCGCATCGACCTCATCAGCCTATGACGTCTATCAGTATCCCTTGGTTGTTCATAGTATGGGGGATTGACTTAGTGGGTCCCCTGCCAAGGGCTACAAATAACTATAGATTTCTGATAGTTGCCATTGATTACTTCTCCAAGTGGGTAGAGGCAGAGACGATGATAACGATTACAGAGCAAAAGACCTTCTAATTTATTTGAAAAAACATCATATGCAGACACGGCCTCCCAAACACCCTCATTTCGAACAACGGAACACAGTTCAAGAATTCTTCCCTGGAAAAATACTATAAAAGAGTTGGGATAAAGAATTTTTTCTCTTCTCCAGGCCGACCTCGAGCAAACGGCCAGACCGAAGTCACCAACAGAACAATCCTCGATGGGATCAAGAAGAGGTTGGAAGAGGCTAAAGGTAGATGGACCGAAGAAGTTTATGTTGTGCTATGGGCCTACAGAAAAATGGCTAGGACTCCAACAGGGGAGACCCCATTTATGTTATCGCATAGCTCAGAGGCCATCATACCAATAGAGGTTGAACTCCCTACTCATAGGGTGCAGACTTATGACCCTGAGAAGAATGGGGAGGATAGAAGGCTCGACCTAGACTTGATAGAAGAGAGAAGGGAAGACGTAGAAATCAGGCAAGCAGCTTACCAACAAAGAACAATAAAGTTCTACAACCAAAGAGTAAAATTAAGGCCCCTAACTATAGGAGACCTGGTACTGAAGAAGACGTTACAGAAGGCAAACAAGCTTCACCCAAATTGGCATGGCACTTACAAAGTAATTGAGGAGGTTGTTCCAGGAACCTACAGGATAAAGAACCTCGAAGGGGAACCTTTCTTCAATCCTTGGAATGATGATCATCTAAAACAATATTACATATGATGTCGCAAGAGATTTCATATAAATTTATCGTCTTATGAAGAGACCACTAATGAGAAGATCAAATTCCTATCACAGTTCTTGGTTCATTGTGCTTGTTTGTTATAATTATTTATAGGGGTAACATCTTAGTTGATAACCTCAGACCTTACAACATCATGATTTGGTGACAAGGTCTGAGGTCAGACATCATACTCGGGTGGCCTTAGACCCTTAACATCATTAATTTGGTGAAATTATTTATGGTGATAACATCTTAGTTAATGACCTCAGACCTTACGACATCATGATTTGGTGACAAGGTCTGAGGTCGGACATCATACTCGGGTGACCTCAGACCCTTAACATCATTAATTTGGTGAAATTATTCATGGAGGTAACATCTTAGTTGATGACCTCAGACCTTACAACATCATGATTTGGTGACAAGGTCTGAGGTCAGACATCACATCTTAGCTGATGACCTTGGACCTTACAACATCATGATTTAGTGACAAGGTCTGAGGTCAGACATCATACTTGGGTGGCCTCAGACCTTTAACATCATTAATTTGGTGAAATTATTTATGGGGATAACATCCTAGTTGATGACCTCAGACCTTACAACATCATGATTTGGTGATAAGGTCTCAGGTCAGACATCATACTCGGGTGACCTCAGACCCTTAACATCATTAATTTGGTGAAATTATTTATAGGGTTAACATCTTAGTTGATAACCTCAGACCTTATAACATCATGATTTGGTGACAAGGTCTGAGGTCAGCCATCATATTGGGGTGGCCTCAGACCCTTAACATCATTAATTTGGTGAAATTATTTATGGGGATAACATCTTAGTTGATGACCTCAGACCTTGCAACATCATGATTGGTGATAAGGTTTGAGGTCAGACATCACATCTTAGTTTATGACCACGGACATTACAACATCATGATTTGGTGACAAGGTCTGAGGTCAGACATCATACTCGGGTGGCCTCAGACCCTTAACATCATTAATTTGGTGAAATTATTTATGGAGATAACATCTTAGTTAATGACCTCAAACCTTACAACATCATGATTTGGTAACAAGGTCTGAGGTCAGACATCATACTCGGGTGACCTCAGACCCTTAACATCATTAATTTAGTAAAATTATTTATAGAGGTAACATCTTAGTTTATGACCTCAGACCTTAAAACATCATGGTTTGGTGACAAGGTCTGAGGTCAGACATCATACTCGGGTGACCTCAGACCCTTAACATTATTAATTTGGTGAAATTATTTATGGGGATAACATCTTAGTTGATGACCTCAGACCTTACAACATCATGATTTGGTGACAAGGTCTGAGGTCAGACATCATACTCGGGTGACCTTAGACCCTTAACATCATTAATTCGGTGAAATTATTGCATGGCAAAGAAAATCATCCAACAAACAATTCAGCAAGAGAAGAGATAAGAGCCCTCCTCAGAGGTTGACAGATTAAGTTTCAAATGACAAAAACATAAAGTAACATTATCATCAAAGGTTACAGTTCAAAGACAGTGAAAAAAATACAAAAGCTTCACGAAAAATAGCCTAAGGGTTTGCAGGGACAGTGCTGGCAACCTCAGCCTGATTCCCTTAGCTCACGCTAGTCACCTCGGCCCCATCATCTCTGGGGTTGGCTCCCTCAGTCTCTGTAGCATCCAGTGTCGCAGTCTCTAGAGGGGCATCGTCTTCCTCTTCAACCTCTTGAAGAGCTTGGGCAAATTGAGGCTTAGCGAAGCCCAGTCCTATGAATTCAGAGGCTTTCAAGCTCCCTGACTCCTTCACCTTAGCAGCCGCCCATTTTCCAGTAGCCTTGTACCTCTTTCAAGGTACTCAAAGTCGAAGCTGATGAATTTATCGGACACTTTGTAATCGTCCAGAATCCCTTCAGAAGCATTTTCAAGGGCTGCCTTCACTGCAGCGTCAACCTTTTGCTGGAGAACGTCGTCCTTTTCCTTTAGAGAAATGGTGTGATCCTTTTTAAGCTTGGAGATCTCTTTCTCCAACTCCTTAGCTTTCTTATTAGACCCCTCAAAGGTAGACTTGAGATGGTCTACCTCTGCATTCAGAGAGCTTTGCATCTTCTCAGCCTCTTGGCCTTTCTAGATGAGGGGCAACTTCTTCAGAGTCCAGTTGGAAAGGTGATGCATAGCAACGAGGCCCTACAAATCATGAGGTCGTATAAAAAGTTGAAATTCAAAACATAGGTTACACTTGACAAGGTGATGCATCCCAAGTCATACCTGAATAGACCTGTGAAGGTCAAACTCATCCAGCAGAGGGGTGTCCATGGATCGACAAAAGCGTTTGTCAGCGTCAATTATAGCAGAATCGATGGCGTCCAATGCCTGCAAACTGTGGCCTATGATGCTATCATTAATTTTTAGTTGCTCTATACGAGCATCCAATACATCCTTAAAGGAAATGGGGATGGCACGATCCCCACCTTTCTTCTTCTGCCTCTGATCCTCAGGGGCAGGATCATCAACCTTTATCTTCTTGGTGGCCTCAGCCCTCGAGGTTGAGGGAGGGGGAGGAGGAGAATTCAGACCTACCTTTTTAACGAGCTTCGTTAGACTTGGTGCTGCCATCTCCCACAACTCGTCAGATATTCCCTTGGGACGCTCTGCAAGATAGAAAGGTCTGAATAAGAGAGGCAGATATACATAAACTCAGAGGTATAACTTGTTGAAATTAAAAAGCACTTACCAAGCTCTGACAGAGGACTTCCCCCAAGACCAGTCTCAGAGAGGTAATCGAGGGTCATCAGATGTTCAAATTTAATTGCAGACCATGCTCCCCCTGGTCCTGAAGGTCTTTGACCTTCTGAAGATTTTGTTGGCTAAGCCCAGGGTCGGCCCTAGCAGCCATTGTAACCTTCCCCCATCCTATAGGTATCCTCGGCTCTAATAAGGAAGAGAGGGCATATGGACCAAACTCCCATGGCCCTGATACAAAGAAATACCATGGCTTCCAATTATGGTTTGAGGTTTGGGTAATTTGAAGCATCTTTTTGTTTGAATTTCGAGCTAAGAAATGATAGTAGCTCGGATGGTTCCTACCAGATGAAGGGATATATCACCCTGTAAAGACTTGGACAGGGAGATCTGAGTGATGGACAACCCTCTACAAGATGATGGCTCCAATTATCACCCTCCAAGCATTGGGTGACAACTGGGAAGGGGCCAAGTTGATATAGGCCAATATAGACCTAATGATGGGATGGATGGGCAGACAAAATCCCAACTTGAACATCTACTCATACAAGCAGATCTCACCATCTCGGCCGTGATAGGCCTTCTCTTCCCTCAGAGGTTTTCTGAGCTTTATGGAGGGGCTTATGGAATATAAGTATCTGAAGGATAGGAGGTCGATCTCGCTGACAGAACTCTCAATCTCGGTCGCCTCAGAGACATCGACTTCACTCCTAGCATCATCATCATCATCATTTAGCTCAACATCGGCCGGAGTAAATGATGGGGCGCCACTTGGGAACCTCTGAGCGAACTCAGCCCCTGTGACTACTGACAGAGGAATGGCTTGTAGAATTGGTGGAACAGCCACACTTGGTCCAATAATTTCAACCTCAGAGGAAGAGGTTGATGTTCTTGAACTTCTATGAGACGAGGCCTGACTGGAACCTCTGCCTTATCAGGGGCCAAGTTATAACAAATCATTCTCCTCACGTGGGAGGAAAATTTCATCATCATTCTCTACATGTGACAGGGACAAATGTCTTCATCATATTGGCTAGATCAACACACACATTCTCATTGCATGCATGAGGGGTACACTACACCCCCCAGCTACTATATATACTTGTCTTCACCTTCTGATGGGGGGACACGAAATTATCAACCCTAGCTGAAACTCTATCTAAATACATAGTAGAGAGAGAAATCTTGAGAGATTGTATCTATGGCCATTAGAGCCCCCATACAGTGATACATATCATACACTTGCACAGTGGACATAGGCCTAATTGGCTGAACCACTTATATTCCCGTGTGAATCCTCTTCTACTCACCTCCTTCTACTGTATACCTTTATACTACCATTGTTAACACTAAATTGAGCTTACAAACTTGAAGGGTGGTGCTATTTTCAGCATCATCAACGAGCATCGGAGGTAAATTTTAAAAATAGAATAAGAATGGCAAGAAAAGATCGACGGATGATAAGTTCGCTGACTATACCCCTCTAGCGTTCAGTTGAGAGAACATCCTGAATGAGATCAAGAATGATCGGTTTCTCACATGGCCTGAAAAGTTGAGAGCCCCTCATCACAAGAGGAAAAAGAATTTATGATGTGAGCTCCACTAAGATCATGGCCATACGACAGAAAGATGTTTCGCTCTCAAGGACGAGATTGATAAAATGCTAAAAGCTGGCAAGTTAAGAAATATGTTGGCAAGAATAGTCCAAAGGGTGGCCGAGACGATGCCTGAAAGAGGAGGAATAACACGTGCAAGCCTGATGCTCTAGTCGACCGAGACGATGATGACTCGAATGACGATGATGAAGCAAAACCAAACCTGCCACCTCCAATCACCGATCTTAAGGGTCGGCTCCACACAATCTCTCTTAGAGTTAAAATGATCTGCGGAGGACTTGTTGGAGGGGAAAAAGAGATTGCTGACAGAAAGGCTCACGTAGCACAAGCCAAAGCTCTACCTCTAAAACCCAAAGAAGTACACTCAACAGCGGTTGAACCAGAGAAGGTACAAATAACTAAAATTGATATGAATACTTTGATTGTTGGTTTCTCCAGATTGGATTTTAAGGGGATCTTATCCCCGCATGATGACCCGTTGGTGATTACTACCCTGGTGCATGGGTATGAGGTTCCTAGAATATTAGTCCATGGTGGCAGCTCGATTGATGTGATGTTTTGGGACTGCTACAAGTGTATGGGGATGAGCAAGAAGAGGTTGATCCCGTATCGCTAACCTCTCATCAATTTAAGTGGTGAGAAAGTGCAACCATTAGGAATTTATGAAATGGAAGTTAGAATGGGGAACAGCTGGCCAAAATTCCTTGCGAAGAAAATCAAATTCTTTATTATGGATGAGAATGTCTACTCAGCCTATAATATAGTTCTGGGATGGGTAGCCCTCAAGGAGTTTGAGGTCGTTCCCTCAACAGTTCACCAGATAATTAAATTCCTGACTTCATACCGAGTAGGGGAAGTTCAGGGTGACCAAGTTAAGGCACGTGAATGCTACTTCAAATAGGATGAGTAGAGGGAAGCATACAAGAGGGCCACAATAACTTACGATATTGATACTTTGGACCCTAGAGATGAGATTATGCTTAAAAAGGGTGAGGCCACTAAGGAGGTAGAATCCATCGTCCTCAATGCGGACTAACTAGAAAAAGTCATCCAAATCGGTAAAGCCCTGAAGAAGTAGATCAAAGAAGAGATGATTAACCTATTGAAGAAGAGGCAAAGATTTTTTGCCTGGATACATGCAGATATGCCCGGTATCGATCTGAAGATCCTCTACCACAAGCTCAATGTGGTCGAGGATGCAAAGCTGATAAGACAGAGATGGAGAGTCTACTCCCAAGAAAATTATGATATCATTCGAGAAGAGGTGAAGAAGTTAGAAAATGTTGACTTCATTAGGGAGGTCATTTACCCTTAGTGGTTATCAAATGAAGTCAGCGTCCTCAAGGCCAACGACAAGTGGAGGATTTACGTTAATTTTACAGATCTACGAAAATCTTGTCCCAAAGATAACTTTCCCTTGCCAAGGATAGGACAGATAGTTAATGCTACTGGTGGCCATGAATTAATGAGTTTTATGAATGCTTATTCATGCTATAATCAGATATTCATGGATATGATCGATGCTGAGAAGAAGTCTTTTATAACTGACAAGGGGGCTTATGGTTATAAGGTCATGCCCTTCGGCTTGAACAAAATCGAGGTAACATATCAAATATTGGTCACCAAGATGTTTGAACAAAAGATTGGAAAGACGAAGGAGGTTTATGTCGAAGACATGTTAATGAAGAGTCTCAAGATTAACATTCATATGGCTAACCTTAAGGGAACTTTTGATACTATGGATGAGTTTAGGATGAAACTCAACCCCGCCAAGTGTGTCTTCGGTGTGGGGGAAGGTAAGTTCTTGGGCTTTATCGTGAACTAGAGGGGGATTGAGGCAAACCCTGAGAAGATCAAAGATTTAATTGAGATGAAGATTCAAACTATATTAAAAAATGTGCAAAGGTTAACTGGACGGGTTGCAACATTGAATAGGTTGTGTCGAGGGATACTAATAAGGGCCTTCCTTTCTTTAAGGTGCTCAGGAAATTTTTTGAGTGGAACTAGGATTGAGATAAGGCCTTTCAAGATTTGAATACCTACCTCGTCTCTCCACACTTACTATCAAGACTAGTTCAAGGAGAAAAGTTGTATTTGTATTTAGAAATTTCGAAATCGACCATTAGTTCTGCCATTGTCAGATACGAGGATGGTGTGTTGAAAGTATTGTACTTCAACAAGTAAATCCCTCCAGGGGGCTCAGTAGAGATATAATAAAATGGAGAAGCTTACATATGCTCTAATACATGCCTCAAGGAATATGAAGTTGTACTTCTAGGCACATACTACGGTCGTCCTCACCGATTTTCCTCTCAGACAGGTCATCCATAAAATTGATAAATAAGGTGGGTTGATGGCATGGGCAATAGAGTTAGGGGAGTTTGATATCATCTACTAACTAAAAATTACCATCAAGGGGCAGGCCTTAGCGGATTTCACAGTCGAGTTCACATGTGACGAGGTCAATGCGGAAGAGTTTGAAACTCCATCTTGTGAGCCAGAAAGAAGATTATATCTCTCCTCGACTGAGGTCGAGTCGAGTATAGCTTGAAGTAAGGTACCTGAAAATGAGGAAGAGAGATACCTCTTTAAGAATAGGGCCTTGGAAGAGGGTAATTTTTCAAAATATGGTATTATATGTAACTTGTTGGCTAGTAGGACTCTCCCTTAACAGAACACTAAATATGCTCTTGGTTTATAGTTACTCCAGGTTAGTTGTGAATCAAATTTTGGGAGTTGAGGCCAAGAACGATAAAGTGGAAAAATACCTTAGAAATGTGCAAGAAGAACCGAAGAATTTTAGAGAGGTGAAATTGAAGAGGATACCTCGGCTAGACAACAGTCGTGCTGATGCTTTAGCAAGATTAGCTTTTATCAGAAGAATAGAAATTCGAAGGTCAATGCCGATAGGGATCTTACATCGGCCAACTATTGAAGAGGAAGCTAACACTTTAGAGTTTTATTTTCACTTAAACATTGGAGCTTCCCGGATGGATTCTATTATCTAGTATATCAAGAATGGGGAATTTCCCAATTCAAAAGCCGAGAAGAAGAAACTGAGGTATAAAGTGATAAAGTTCTCCATCATAGGAGACATCATATACAAAAAGGGATTCCTACTCCCTCTACTCAGATGTGTCCATCCGTCTGAGCCGAAGTATATTTTAAAATATATGCACGAGGGATCTTGCTCCAATCACATAGGAGGAAGGTCATAAGCGAAGAGAATCATCACTCAACGACATTGGTGGCCGATAGTGTCCAAGGATATAGGTGTGTATGTGAATAAGTGTGACAAGTGCCAAAGGTTTTCCACCATCCCCCATCAACCTCATCGGCCTCTGACTTCTATCACTTCCCCCTAGCCATTTGAAGTATGGGGAATTGACTTCGTAGGACCATTGCCGAGAGCTGTGAATAATTACCAATATCTTATTGTAGATGTGGTGACAATTAAGTTCGACACAAAATAATAAGAAAAGGCAATCACCAGAACAAATAAATAACATAAGGAATGACAATCACACAACAAAAAATTTACGTGGTTCAGCAGGAATGCCTACGTCCACGGTGGTGCTCTCAATATTTTTTCTCTTTACTCCGAGGAGTGTTTTACAGGAATAATAATGCATGCCTTTTGCCCCGGGCGGAGGAATTGTTATATACATGTTATTTTGAAGAGTGGAGGAGTGGGGCTCCACCACGTTAGCCCACAATCCCTAAAATATCTCTGAAGAGATATTTTAGGAACTGACAGGGTCAAAACTAAATTAGTTGAGGTGCGGGGCCTTTGGACTCTGGGTCGTGTTTGATTGGGCTTCTCTTCTGGGCCCAAGTGATAAATCGAGGTACCCAAAATTGCCTTTAAAATTTTTGGGTCACAATTTGGGCTCAATAATTGTAAATGATTAGTCTCAATGGAACTTTTATAAATTGTACAACATTCTTGGGGCTGAAGCGCTTTTATGGAACTGATTTAGGCGGCAGACCGCCTCGTTACTAGTGCATCGTAATTAGGAAGGTTTAAGTTACTTCAAAAAGTCCATTACCTGAACGTCGCTTCAAACTTCTTCGTTTTCTCTCAATTTCTCCAAGCTTTTACTGTAGCTCTTCTTGCTCCTAGGTCTCGTCTTCCATCTTCAAGCTTTTTTTGCATCTTCCCATCGTCCTTAGTTGTGACTTTGCCTTGTCCCAAGATGACTCTTACTTTGTAAGTCTTTCTCACTTCTTTTTTCTGCTGGAACCTCCTCATATCAGTTACTAGGTTTTTTTTCAATGGCTAAAATAGGCAATAGGTGCTGAATTTAGGAAATACTATAACATTACAAATTGGGTGATTATTAAATGTGCCCCTATCCCTCGTAATGTCAGAGAGGTTGAGGATGGTCACTGGGTTCATGTCCTCTTATTGTCCCAGGGGGGTGTTACTTTTCTCCCAAACAATTTATTTTTGCACTTTTTTTGTTATTTCAATATAGTCCCTGCACAGTGTTCGCCCAACATCTGGAAGATTATCAATGGCGTACATAGAATAAATCAGCTCTATGGCACCAATTTAGGGCTTACTGAAATCTTCTTTTGTTATTCTTTTTCTTGAACAAGCTCTGTTGTTCTTTACCTCAAGGTTAGGAGTCCTGATAGGGTATTGGTATTGAATTTACCTGCTTTCCATAAGGACTACTGGCATGAGGGGTTTATTACGAATAATTGACAATTTTCCCCCCATGATGAAGGGTCGAGGTCTGGTAGATTTGTGATTCCCTTTTATGGGGAGGAATTTGTAAAAAGGCACAACTTTTGTTTTGCCCATTGATCCTCTGTTTATGCATGTTTTTCTCATATCTCTCTGTTTTTCTTTTTCAACGAAGATAAAGAACTTGGAGCCTGCTCTCAGCGAGATTCGAGCTGCTGAGCTGGTAAAAGCCTGGAAACTCAGGGAGCTCTTGGTTGACGGTTAACACCCTTGATCAGCGACGTTCCTTTTGGAATACAAGAACATTGGGTCATGTTTTATTGTGCGATCTATGGATAGTATCCCAGAGCTAGACACCTCAGAAGAGGTTACTGCCGACCCAATCCAGTTGGGCGAGGAGGAGAGCAGCTCTAGTGAGGTGAGTGAGGGTTCCAATAGAGGCGGTATTGAAGGTGGATCTAGTGAGGAGAGTTCTAATAGTGAATAATATTCCAGTTCGGACGAGGGTTTAGGAGTTCAAGAGTCTTAAAGTGACTCAAGTAGTTCTAGCGAGGAAGACATGACTCCTCCTAAGAAGAATTTGATCCGAGATGATGACATGATGATGTGTTTTTGTCTCGCCAATCGAAGAAGCAGAAGTCTATTAGTGGGGATGCTTCCACTGGTTCTCAGTCTGCTGCTCATGAGCAGGAGAAGAAGAAGAAATAGGAGGATCTGTTGAGAGAGAGGGAGAGAAAGAAGGAGGAGGAGAAGAGGAAGGTGAAGGAGAGAAAAAGAGCTGATAATGAGAGGAAATAGAGGGAAGAGGAGAAGAGGAGGTAAGGACAAAGATGGGGCAAGATATTATGCCCATATCTGCTTTGCCTGAGGGGGCTTCTGTTGCCTTTTCCCCTCAGCTGGCCCCTGCACTACTTGAAAGAGCAATTTTATTGACTGATCCTTAGAAGGCGATGGGGACTAGATAGTTATCTCTGAAGGCGAGTCAGAGGCTAGCCTTGGTAAGTTTGCTTTTTCTTCCCTTCTTTTGCAATACTCTGTTCAATGCTTCTCTTACTAACGTTTCTCTTCTCTGTAGTTTGTGACTAATTTCGCCATCCTCTGCCGCAGAGGCGATGAGCTGACGAGGAAGAATGCCAAGCTAGAGGCTAACCTGAAGACTGCTGATGCTGCCCAAAAGTCTTCCAATCTTGCCCTTATTGAGGCTAATCGAGCAAAGGATGCGGTGACCAAGGAGCTCAAGGATTTGAGGCAGTCATATAACTTGGTCTGTTCAATCAAGCTGGCCATGGTGGAGGAGAACAGGGTGCTCACAGAAAATGAGAAAAAAGGGTAATCCGAGGCTGCCACCCTTAAGGAGAGCTCGTACAATGCCGGATGGACCACTGCGTTGAGGATGCTGATGTTCATATTAGCTATATCAGCCGTCTGAACTTCAAAAAGGCTTGGAACAAGACTCTCCTGGCTGTCGAGGTGGATATCGACTCCCCACTTTTTGACGAGCACAATCCTGGACCTAAGACCGTTATGGATGAGGCACCTGCTCTTGTTGTTGATGTAGGTGTTCCTATTGCCCTGACTATCACTTCCAAATTGCCCCTCAACTAAGGAATGACAATTGTTCCATCTGAGGGAGATGCGCCTGGGGCTGCTGCAAACAAGGGGAAGAAACCAGTGACCTCAGAGCAGAATGAGGTTGCCAGCTAGGTTTTCTTAGGGAAATTCTTGTATTATTTGCTTTTGTTGTTCTTTCCTTTCTTTCACTGATGTACTCGAAACCTTTTCTTTAATGAAATAAAATCTTTTTCCTTTTTGCATACTGATTTATTTGCTCTTTAATGCTTGTATGGCTTGTAGCTGGTTAATATTGATGAATACATACCTGCTACTTCTCAACTGGGAATGATTCTTGGTCTTAATACTAGTAACCAAGTTCTCCAAGATTTTGTAAGGATTTACAAGTCCCTTAGGTCGAGGAACTAGTGCTTTAAAGACCAGGCAGAGGTTGTTGCCAAACTGAAAGATAGGCTTGAGGAGATGGAAGAGGTTGGGGCTTTTGTTCAAGAGGAAGTGAATGCTCTAAGGGCTAAACTTCTGGATGCCTCCAAAATTAATAAAGTTCGATAATCTCTTCAACAAGAGAATGACGCTCTGAGGAGAGAGGTTTTACGACTCCGAAAGCATGCGTCGAGCACTGCCACTCAAGTTATGTGAGGTTCCTCCTCATCAGCTGGTCCGCAAGCTAATACAGGTGATAGGGGTTCAGCTAGGGAGATTGATGATCTTTGAGGGGATGTTCGTCGAGCATATGTGATAGTCGTCGGTCTCCAAAGAGATGTTACCCTGCTGAGGCACCTGTTCAAGAAAAGTCCTCAGCGAGTGTGGGTTGATGGTTATGAACAAGGTTGCACTGATGCTCCGACGAGGATAGCAGAGGTTGCAGAGCTATCCTTTATTAGTGGATAGTTGAATGCCCTTAGTGAGCTGAAGGTCCCTAGGACCTCAGCACTCTGGTATCATCATGAGATTTCCCCTTAGACTTTGATGCCTAACCCTTTCTGGAGGGATGACCAGTGGGTCCCCATAGATGCCATCCCCAAGAAGTTACTGGAGCCAGATGCAAATAAAGTCGAGAAGGAATTATCTCCTCACCCAAACGATGACCGAAGAGCGCAAGTAGCTGATTACCTTTCTCGGAGGCCTGATCCTCATTAGGATTTATTTAATTCAATCAATATAACTGTTTGTAAATGCAGTGAAGTAATAAAATAGTTATGTTTTGGGCGACTTGCCGATAAAACATGTGTTGTGTATCGTTTACTTCATTGATTTCTTGTTTTGAGTGTCTTAGGCTTTTCTTAGCCGACCAGAGTTATCTTGCGTGAGTATCCTCCCAGTCCAGTATCTTTATAAGATACCATTCTGCCTTACTTTACCTTTTAGGTCATGTCGTCACACTCCCTTAGGCCTAAGTGTGGCAATGGCGAGGACACACCTGATATTGGATGTTCCATCCGAGCAGGTTTTTTGAACCAAACATTATTTGGCGACCAATTTTGAGTTGACCGAGTTGCCTAAGGGTCCCCTGTAGGGCTTCATATATTTCCAGGGGAAATTCTAAGAGGTTGTTCATGTTAAACTACGAGAACCTGAGGAGGGAAAGACCCTTCTTATCTATGTTAAGAGGGGAAACTGTCACTTGGAAAAGGTGCACAAGTTATAAAGTTTCTGAAAAAGAAATCAACACTTCATAGAATGCCACTGCCAAACTATATTTTATTAATCAGGAAAGACTTGCAAATTGTAATAAAAGATTAAAACAAAAACTTAAAGAAGAATTTCTTTAAATTGGCTGCATTCCAAGCTCGAGGTATCTCCCTGCGCTCCAGCGTTTCTAAGTGATAGGCTCCTTGCAGGTTGTCCCTTGTTACCTTGAATGGTCCCTCCCAGTTTGGTCCTAGATTTCCATCTGATGGTTTTACAGCGCTACCAAGAACTTTTCTTAGGACGTAGTCCCCAACTTGGAATGTCCATGGATTGACCTTCTTGTTGTAGCTCTTCGCTAGCTGTTGTCGATAACCTGCTAGTTTCACTAGCGCCAGCTCCCTGCGCTCGTCAGCTAGGTCAAGTTCGGCGAGTAATGCTGCGTCATTCTAGCCTTGGTCGATCAGGGTGGACCTCATGGTGGGGAGTCCAGCTTCTAAGGGGATGATTGCCTCCATACCATATGTTAGTGCAAATGGGGTTTCCCCGGTTGCTCTTCGTGGGGTAGTGTGATAAGCCCGTAGGATGTGGGGTAGCTCGCTCACCCATTCCCCCTTGGCTCGCTCTAAACTCTTCTTCAATACATCAATCACTATTTTATTGGAAGATTCAGCTTGTCCGTTACTCTGGGGATATGACACCGAGCTGAAATGGTGCATTATTTCGTGGTCGTTGCAGAAACCCTAGAAAAGTCCACTTTCAAACTGTGCTCCATTGTCAGTGATGATGGTCTTGGGGATCCTAAAGTGAGTAATTATATTCTTCTATATGAATCTTATCATATCTATGTCTCTGATGTTTGCCAGTGGCTCCGCCTTAATCCATTTGGTAAAGTAGTCTGTCGCGACCAACAGATACTTGCGATTATCGGCAGCGGTAGGAAGGGGGCCCATGAAGTCCATTTCCCATTAGGCAAAAGGAAAAGGGCCAGTAAGTGATTTTAGGTCACTGGCAGGTTGGTGAACCATAGGAGCGTGTAGTTTACATTTCTCGCACCTGCGAGCATATACCCCAGAATCTTTCTACATGTATGGCCACCAGTAGCCTTCCTTATTTGCTCGAAAAGCTAGAGATCTGCCCCTAATATGGCTCCCACAGATTCTTTCATAAAGCTCATGAAGAACTTTCTCGACGTCCTTCGGGTGAACACATTGGAGGTAAGAGTTGATGAAAGATATTTTATACAGCTTGCCCTTAGGAGATAAGTGAAAGCGGGCATCCTTGACTCTTATTTGATGAGTAGCCTTCTTATCATCTGGTAGGGAACCATATTTCAAATAGTCCCTTAGGGGTCCATCCAACTGGGTGATGGTTCAATCTGGAGAACACGGCCCATGTCTGGCAGCTTTTCGCTCTGGTTGATGCTTGTTTGGGCGAGGAAGTCGATAGGAATTATTCTCTTTAAGTCAGATTTGATTATTGAGCTTAAGGCCGCTGCGATGTCAGCATGGCTATTTTATCCTCTGCGAAAATGCTAGACACTGACTTGCTCTAAGTTAGACATTAATTGCTTTGCTAAGGCAAGGTAGGTTTCCATTCTCTCATCCTTCGCATTGAAGTCTCCTCTTATTTGATTGGAGACCAGTTGTGAGTCGTCGAATAACTGGAGTTGCATTTCTCCCAACACCTATGCCTTCTACAGGATTGCTATTAATGCTTCATATTCTGGTTAATTGCTGGAGGCTTTAAATCCAAACCTAATTCCTTGCTCGAGGATTGTATCTTCTAGGGTAACGAGCACAATGTCGCAAAATAACTTGTGCCGAGTGTTTTTCCCTTTGACCGACGGATTGAAGTCGATCTTAAGGATAATCTCCTGTAAATTCTGTGATGAAGTTGGTGAGGACTTTCCCCTTGATAATATTCCTTAGTTGTAACTGGATGTCAAATCGGCCGAGCTCGACTGACCACTTTTATAGTCTGCCAGATAGATCCGTTTTCCGTAGGACTACTTTAAAGGGGTGTGATGTAAGGACGATGATAGAGTGAGCGTCGAAGTAGTGCTTCAATTTCCTCGAGGCTACCACTAGTGCAAATGCAAGCTTTTCCAGTGGTAGGTTTCGTTGATCGGCCTTCAAGAAGGTCTTGCTCGCGTAGTAGACTGGGTGCTGGATTTTCGTTCTTTCGAATACTAGTGTAGAGCTGACAGCGTGGTTTGAAACTGCAAGGTATCGGTACAAGTAATCATTATCTTGAGGTATTATGAGCAAGGGTGGTTTGCTGAGATAAGCTTTGAGCTCCTCTAATGCTTTTGAGCAATCTTGGTTCCACTCCACTATTTTGATTTTCTTCAATAGCTGGAAGAACGACTGGCACTTTTCTGATGACTTCGAGATAAACCGATTCAAGGCGGCGAGCATGCCCGTGAGCTTCTGTACGTCTCTTATCATGCGGGGAGGCTAAAACTTATTGGTTGCATTAATCTGGAATAAGTTGGCTTCAATGCCTCTCTCGCTAACTAAGTACCCGAGAAATTTTCCTGACTGGACACCGAAGGAACACTTGCTCGCGTTGAGCTTCATTCGATATTTCCTTAGGATTTCGAAGGTCCTTGATAGGTCTGAGAGGTGGTCTTCTTTTTTCCTGATCTTGACGAGCATATCGTCAATGTAGACTTCCACGGTATCTCCCATTTGGTCTTTAAACATCTTGGTGACCAGCCGCTGGTAGGTTGCTCCTGCATTTTTTAGCCCAAAGGGCATAACTTTGTAATAATATAATTTGATAGTGGTGATGAACGTTGTCTTGTCTTGGTCTGGTACGTACAGAGGAATCGGGTGGTACCCTGAGTATGCATCCAGGAAGCTCATTCTCTTATGAGTTACTGTGGTGTCCACCAACTGGTCGATCTTCGGGAGAGGTAAACTATCCTTAGGTCACGCCCTGTTAAGGTCAGTGAAGTTAATACAAACTCTCCTTTTCCCATTGCTCTTTGGAACCACTACTGGGTTGGAAAGTCATTTAGGAAATTGAACTTCTCGTATGGATCCTGCATCCATTATCTTCTCCACTTCTTTCTCTACAGCCTTGGCCTTCTCGGGCGCAGTTCACCGTGCCTTCTGCGCGATAGCCCTGAAAGTCAAGTCGACGTGCAATCGATGACAAACCACACTGGGGTCAATTCCAGGTAGCTAGTAAGGTTCCCACGTGAAAACATCCACATTGTTCCTCAAAAGTACCTTCAATTCCTTCTTCTCTCGATCTATGAGAGAGTCTCCAATCAAGAACATTCTATCTTCTTCGCCACCACCGGCTGCGACCTCTTCCAGGTTTTTAAAGACCCGCTCAGAGGGGAGGAGCCTGGTCTCCTCCACCGTGGGTCTTCCATACTTTAGCTGTTATTTTGAAGTTTTCAAACCTTCTTGTTCCTCAGCCTTCTCTTTAGTCTTCTCGACCTTTCTTTCTGGTTTTGGGTGGATGGCTGCTATGAAGCACCTGCCTGCCATCCCTTGATCTCTGTGGACCTCCATTACTCCTCGCTCAGTCACGTACTTAAGTTTTTAATGGTAGGTCAAGGGAATGGCCTTTATCGTATATATCCATCCTCTGCCGAGGATAGCCTGATAGGGCGAGTCAATGTCGACTACTAGAAACTCGATCATCTTGGAGACACTTCCTTCCCTTACTGGACGTACGATTTTTCCCAAAGGGATAGTCATTTTTCTAGCAAAGACAACTAGAGGGACAGTGGCTTGCTTCAAGTCGGCGACGCTTAACATTAATTTCCTGAACAGGTCGAGATACATTACTTCGGATGAGCTTCCCTGGCCAATGAGCAACTTATCGACATCATAGTTTGATATCCTGAGTGTAATGATTAAGGCGTCATGATTTGGTGTTCTCACTCGCACTAAGTCTTCATCTGTAAACACGATGTGTTTGTTGTAGTCGACGTCATCTGCTCGTCGACTCTTTCCTGCCTGTGTTTTTTTTATCGATGTAAAAAGCTTGCATTACTATCATAAGCTTTTTCACTTCCATCCGAGCTGAATTTCCTTGAATTTTCTTTAGTTAGATACCCCATTAATCACTATGAACTCGTGGCCAACATCCTCCTCGATCACGTTGCCGGGCCTTGTGTCTCCGTTGGCAGCAACCTTCTCTGCATTTTTCTCCACAAACTCGTTCAGGTGCCCAGTCTGGGCCAACTCTTCAAGGTGAGACTTAAAAGCTTTGTAGTGCTCAGTTATGTGCCCTCCTTCCTTGTGAAAAGCGCACCTCAATGCATTGTTTCTATTTAAGGGATCTCATCCCATCTTTCTGGGCCATTTGACCAATTGTTCACCCTTGATTTTTGCTATGATCTTGTAGAATGGTTCTTTAAAGACAGTGTTCACTGCCTGAAATGATTTTGAGTCATCGCTATTGTTCCCATTCTTGGAACCACCTTTGCCTCCATTTTTAGTTCCTTTCTTCTGGTTCTCAGGTTTATCGCCACTCTTGCCGGCAAACTTGGCGTGACCATTTTCCCCTACACTAAGGCGGGTCACATCCTCGACTTTGGCATACTTTTCGATACGAGCCATTAGGTCGTCAATGGTTATGGCCTCCATCTTAGTGAGGGATTGGTACAAGAGGCAGGAGCTGGGTAGTTCGATTTTAAAAGATACCATGGTGACCTTCTCCGAGAAGTCCTCGACCTCATTGAACAACTCCCAATGTCTTTTCTCATAGTCCCTGAGGCTTTCTTGAGGTGTTTTCTTCATTATCAACAACCAATTGATCCTCTTTATATGGGAGTTGCTGGTGACAAAGCGAGCTGTGAAGAGCTCAGCCAGGGACTCAAAGCTTCTGATGGACCTGTGAAGGAGTCTCTCAAACCATGTCTGGGCCACATCGTGCAATATCGAAGGAAATATTTGGCACATTAGTGTGTCCCTGTGGTTTCAGAGAGTCATGGCCTGCCTGTACTGCCTAACATGATCGATAGGGTCAGTCTTTCCATCGTAGATCTTGAATCCAGGAATTATGAACTTCTTGGGGGATTCTTCTTCCTCTATCACCCTTGAGAAAGGTGATTTCATCTGGGTCTTGAGAGCTAACATGGCTATCTCTCTGGTCGATCTCGCACCCCGATGTGCTGGGTGCTGGTCCATTTCCCTTCGGACAAAATTTTATATATCATTATTTCCTCGAGATGGACTCCTGTAACGGTGAGCAAGTTTTCGTTGCTCGAGTAAGTCATCGTCTGACCTGTGCTCCTCAAATCTCTGAGATCCACGCCTAGAGATCCTTCCTCGGTTATGAGACTTGCTCGCCTGAGGGCTAGGACTGCAATATTGATGTTGCCGGGTACTAAGATGGAGTTCTTTCTCCATCCTTTCCAACCTCCTTTTGAGGTGAGCATCCTCATATTCGTGCTTGCGACCGTCCACCCCTTTCTCTTGGAGCCTAGCCTCATAGTCATCGATCAACCTGGTGATCTGCGCCGACCTGGCTGGTCCTTGACTTTCTTCTGAGGCTTGCCATTTTTGGAGAGCCCTATTATTTGAACATTGAACTTTAGATCTGATCCTGCGAGGGGCAGGATGCTCTTGGATATTCCCCGCTTGAGGGGTATTGTTACTGTGACCAGACATTCTAAATTCCTTGTTGGTGAGGGCTTTCTTAAAGGAAGTCAAACGTTTCCCACAGACGGTGCCAATTGTGGTGACAATTACGTTCAGCACAAAATAATAAGAGAAAGCAATCACCAGAACAAATAAATAACGTAAGGAATGATAATCACACAAAAAAAATTACGTGGTTCAGTAGGAATACCTACGTCCATGGTGGTGCTCTCAATATTATTTCTCTTTACTCCGGAGAGTGTTTTACAGGAATAATAATGCATGCCCTTTGCCGCGGGTAGAGGGTTTGTTATATACATGTTATTTCGGAGAGTGGAGGAGTGGGGCTCCCCCATGTTAGGCCACAATCCCTATAATATCCCTGAAGAGAGATTTTAGGAACTGACAGGGTCAAAACTAAATTGGTTGAGGTGCGGGGCCTTTGGACTCTGGGTCGTGTTTGATTGGGCTTCTCGTCTGGGCCAAAGTGATAAATCAAGGTACCCACATTAGTTATTGATTATTTTTCAAAGTGGGTGGAGGCCGAGACGATGTCACGATAACGGAAAAGAAAGCCTTCCAATTTTTTTAGAAAAAAATTATCTGCAGATACATCGTACCTAACACTTTTATTTCAGATAATGGAAAGAAATTTAAGAACATCTCCCTCGAGAAGTACTGTGAGCGGGTCGACATCAAATAGTTCTTTTCAACTCGTGATTGACCCTAAGCCAATGGGCAGACAAAGGTAACAAAAAAAAATCTTGATGGAATCAAAAAAAAGTTAGAAGACGCCAAGGGAAGATGGATTAAAGAGGTGCACGTCGTCCTATGGGCTTATAAGATGATAGAGGGGACACCAATAGGGTAAACCCTGTTCATGCTAGCCTATGGCTCAGAGGTCGTTGTGCCGACAGAAATTAGTCTTCCAACCCACAAGGTTTAGACATATGACCCGGAGGATAACATTGCAGAACTTAGACTGGATCTGGACCTAGTGGAAGAGAGAAAGGAGGATGCTGAGGTTAGGAAAGTTGCCTATCAATAAAGGACAACTAAGTTGTATAATAAGAAAGTGAAGGCCCGGCCATTATAATTAGGAGATCTATTTCTAAAGAATAATTGGCAGAAGATCCTAGATGTCATGGTTCCTATAGGGTGATCGAAGAGGTGGTTCCCAAAACATATTGGCTGGAAAACTTAGAAGGAGAATCATTCTCTAATCCATGGAATGTCGACCATCTCAAAAATAATTATCAGTAAGAGTTTTGCAATAATTTCTTTTGTCTATGTAATAGTTTATGAATAGAAAGTTATGAATGATAAATTTTATATAAATTCTCCAAGTTTTCTTCCCTATTATGTTTTATGATTGCTTTTAGATTGTATATATCAATTCATCTTAAGCTATAGAACATCATTTGCGGTGAAATAACTTTATTTTACTCTCGGTGACATGACAGTCCAGACTGGGTCGACCTCGTCCATGGACTCTATATAACATCGAGAGAGAGAGAGGAAAATCATTTTATTGTGGTTCATGATTAAACATAATTAACTTCGTGGAAGAACTCTATCGACCGAGACGATAGTGTATGGACGGGATTGCCCTCGTCCATGCACTCCCAGAACGAAGAGAGGGGACTTGTGATGAAAACACCATAATTTGGTGAATTCAAATTTAAAAATCATTTTAATGTGGTTCATAATTAAACATCATTAACTTTGGGGAATAATTCTCTCGGCTGAGAATACAGTGTATGGACGAGACTGCCCTCGTCCATACACTCCCAAAATGACGAGAGGGGACTTGTGATGCAAACACTATAATTGGGTGAATTCAAATTTAAAAATAACTTTTTTGTGGTTTATGATTAAACTTCATTAACTTAGTGGAAGAACTCTCTCTGTCGAGACGACAGTGTATGAACGGGATTGCCCTCGTCCATACACTCTCAAAATGACGAGAGGGGACTTGTGATGAAAATTGTAAGGCCCTAAAACATGATTACGAAGGTTAATTACATGATTAATTATAAGTTATGAGTTATAATTTATAAATTGGTTATGTGTGTTAAACATGTGAATTATCATGTTTAGGGGATGCATGCTCATGTGATATATGTGTTTTTACATTAGGTGCTAATTGAGCTTATTGTCGGGTATAACATGTTTAGAGCATATAATTAGTTATGTGGTTAAATGCATCATAAAATATATTTTTAATCCATCGTTATGTTTATAAAAGTAAACTAGGTTGTTGGTGCGAAATTGGCAATGTTTGGTCGCCAAATATGAAAGTTTTGAGAATTTTGGTAAATTGCTACTTTCCTGTTCGAGCCCAAATTAGGCATACTAGTTTTATGATTTTGGGAAAACACAAAATATGAAAGTTGTAGATGTTTAAGTTATCTACTCATAGACACAAAGTGGTAGTAAATCAAGGCCCGTAATAGGGAGTTATCGTGATTTCATGAAGGTGGGACAAATATGTCATTAGTGAAATTATTTAATTGGATCTCCCATCCAACCAATCATGTGTTACCACTACCCCTGTTGCTATTGGACCCCTTTAAAATGTGTACACCTGTATAACTTCTTCCTCACAAGGAAATAACAAAATTCTGCCTAAGGAGAGAGAGAGAGAGAGAGAGAGAGGAAGTTTAAGGAAGAAAATCCTTTGGAAAATTCTAATAAATTGAGGAATCCTCGTAAGGTAATTACTTCTTTATTAAAGTTGGTCACGTGGATGAGATCTACACTTGGTATATTTTTTTTCTGATTTGAATAATATTTTTATGATACCCATTTTTCCAAATTGTGTTAAAACAAATATGGTTTAAGAACCTATGTAAGAATGCGTATTATGATCATAAATGCTAACTTTAAAGTCCCAGATTTGAATTTCCTTCTCGTGAAGCTTTTTGATTTAGAAAATTAATTTTTATTATTTGTGTAGATATTAGAACATTCTTTTATATGTTTCCACGATTGATACCCAAGGTGGAAGTTATGTTTTCTTGAAAGTGTTAAGTTATGCTTTAATGTTCTATTCCGACCTAGTTGTGCTAAAAATGGCATAAATCATGGAATACATATTGAAATTGAGAAATTCCATTTGGTGATCAAACTAAACTCATATATTTATAACATATCCGAACATTTTGTAAAAATATGAAGAAATGAACCTTTGGTGATAGTTTGAAGTTCTGGTATAAAATCTGCCCCAAAGGAGTAAGTATGCATACCACGTGTTTGACGTTTTCCTCGACATAGAAAATGAACCCTAAAAATTATGAAAAATTAAATTTACATTATTCAGTGTGTTTATTGATATCGGGTGGAATATCATGCAAAGTTATGATGTATAAAAATTATGAATATTCCTGGAAGTAGAAGTTTTGTTACTGTTTTTCTTGAGAAATAATTTGGGAAAGGGTGTAGTAAAATGGGCATAACATTGTCTAGAAAATTTGTAATTTAATTCCGTAAATTGTATTAGAACCATAATGAATAAGGTATTGTATAAATGTGAAGTATCATATTTAATTACTTTTCAGTTATGTCAGATTGACCAACTGATGTGATGTGTTACTGAGTTTAATGTGATTTGGTGTATTGAGATACTAATGATGTTGAATTGTTAGGTGGGGAAGCGACTAGTACTACCATACCAAGGAAATAGTTTTGATATTAATCTTAGTACAAAATTCAAGGTGAGTGACCTTTATTATGAAATATAGATACTTATATGTTCATATAGAAATGCGTAGTTAAATACATGTGTTAAAATGTTTATGGGAGTGATGTTGTATTTATGAAACATATGCATATGATTAAGAATGTTAAGTGATGTTATATAATGTTATAGATTGTGAAGGGTCCTTTATCTAATGTTAAGGACTGTGGTAGTTCCTACGGGATGTGTCAGTACCGTTAATCGAACTTAAAGGTTGGTTATACTCGGGTCAAATTATGGGATGTGGTGTTCCCCATTAACTATGGTGGGTTAATTGGGTTGTGGTGGGTCCAGGCTTGCGAGAGTTACACAATTCCTCCTGGGTTATAATATTAGAAAATAAAAACGGTTATGAAACTTGGTTATATATGTGGTGTATGTGTGGTATAGGGTTATTCACTAAGCTTGTATTGCTTACACTCCTATAATGTTATGTTTCAGGTATGCCTATCATTTGGAGTTCACTGCCAAATTAGAACCATAAAACGGGGGAGTGATGGATATCTAATATGGGTTGAATATCAACAAGCTTTTGGGGTACATATTAAACTAAAGAATTTTTTAATGTAAAGTTGTTTAGTACTTGTAAATTACATGTTAAAGTAGTTATGTTTTGATCCAAACATGCTTTTGAAAAAGTAGAATGATAAAAAAAAATATGGTGCCTTTTTTCAGAGAGAACTAAAGTAAATTATTGTTTAAGGGAATTTATATCTAAATAAAAGGATGATTTTAAGTTAATTAATTCGAGACGTGACAACTTGGTATCAGAGCATGGTTATTAGGTTCTAAACAGGGTGTGAGGGTCTAGATTGGCAGTGGACATAGAAACTGTTTTGAGTCAGAAGTATTCAGTTTCAAGGGATAGATTTAAGTGTGTTGGATTCCTGAGGCATGAACATGAAGGGTTTGTTATTAAGTTTTTTATTCAATTTATTGACTAACATCTGTCAGCTATACACATATATTGTTGTACGTGATATGAAATGCAAGGATCTTGCAGGAAAGGAAATAAGATGTTAAGGTTTATTCGGGGCTAACAGCGACTACAGGTATTTTAATATAAAGCATTGCATTATTTTATATGGTGTATAAATAATTGTTTCATTGAATGAATTTTTTTAAGACACAATGTGGTATACAAATTGTGAAGTATTGGAAGTGATCTCTTTTTATAAAGGTATATGTGAACTTGACAAAAATTACAAAGTATTAGATGTGATCTCTTCCTATGCTGGTATATGTGGACTTAAAGTCGTCTTACGTATATCATTATGAATGAGTGCACTCGTCACCTGTATTGGAGAGTGATATATGGGAACACATATTCCGTTAAAGGATGAGAAGTGAGAAGAATTATTGTTACAGGATTATAATGAGACTTAAATTGTTGGAGTGTGAATAAAAATGAAGATTCACATAGTAAATCTTAAATGATAAGGTTAGTAGTTGTATATGTTTATATTTAACATGTAAAAAGGTACGAAATTCAATAGCAAGTCAATATATCACAAATGATCATAATATGAATTCATAGTGAATTATTACAAGTAGAATAAAGAGTAATGAGAGTTGATATGTACGTCTTTAATAATATGAGTACATTTAGTGGAAATTACTCTTGTGATGTTTTGAAACGCCTATATGAATAGTAAAATTGAGATGAGGTGTTAAAGAGTTGGAAGTTTAAAAATATTGAGGAGTCCTTTTAAGAATATGTGTTGTAGATGAGTATGGGAAAGATGTTAGTCAGGTTTAAATATGTATAACTAGTTTGGGGGATATTGAGTTGTATTTTTCATTGTGCGTATGTGTTATCACTAAGAGTACGTCATATAAAGAATATGGCGGACATTATACGGAGTCACCAAAAAGTATGTGTAAGGAGAATGTGCTATGTGAAATACCATAATGTGATACATTATGGTATTTGTGTAGGTCATTTAAAATATATACGACATATAATTGCTAAGATAAGTATTATGGGGTTGGTAAGTATGGTTAAAGTTTCAAGTAGTGATGTTATGTCTAACATCCATGTTATTAAACGGGTAAAACGAGTGTATTAATGATGTTGTGTAAGACTATCATATTAATAAGGATTGGAGTAAAATTATGATTGGAAAGTTATTGTGTTGGATAATGACTTGTTAAGTTCATTGTATGTTTAGTTAAAGAACAATGAAACGTTACTAAAAAAAGAGAATATAATGAGAAGTTATGTTGTGTTCATAGTGCATGACTACATAAGATACATGAAAGTGAATATGGAATATTGGTTAAAAATATACATTTGGTGAAAGATTGTTCATTATCGATATGTGGAAAGTAGTGGGGCTATGTTTATATTAAGGATCGTAAGAACGATATTTAACATACTCTAAAACTTCAGAGATGATACGGATAGTAGTCAAAGTCGAACACATATATTTGGTATTGAGTGGAAGATGAGAAGATAACATATAATAAGTTGGTATCGTAATATGATGTTTATCATTTGAAGTATGAATGGAAGTTGGAGAGATGAACTATAAAAAAAATGAATCTTGTAATAGAATATTTATTATTTGAAATGTTACACGATGATAAGGATAGACTATGGGAATGAAATGAGAAACATAAAGAATGATATTTTGTTTATTAAGAATGTTCACTCATTGTTATTATAAAAGGATACAACCAATAATCTATTATGAGTGAACTTTTGACATACGCATATTAAGGTGTGGAATAACATATGAGTTGGGAATTATCTTTCATTCATGAGAAACCACTAGATGATTATCCTTACGTATGAATGATAAAGATGCTTATGTGTTGATAGATCCTGGTTCTACACATTATTTGTGTCATGCTTAATCTATTGCATATTAATAAACCACTATCATCATTAGATTCTGGTTTAGCTATTATTACTCCAGTGTGGGAGATTTTTTTTTTATTGATAGAGTGTGAAGGGCGGGTAAGGTGGGAATAAGTGAAAAGGAGTTATTGGTTGACTTACTACCTTTCGGTATACATGACTTTGATGTGATATTGGGTATGGGTTGGTTATCCTCATATCCTATATGTTTAGATTGATTTAGAAGGGAGGTAGTGTTTTGGTTGCCGGGTAAACCTGAATTTAAATTTATTGGCGAACAGAACGTCGTCTGCATATTATTTTACATACCTTGCGAGATAAGCAATTATTTGCTCAATTTTCTAAATATGAATTTTGGCTAGACCAAACTAGTATTTGGGGCATGTTATTTTTCTTAATAACATTTGTGTTGATCCTAAGAAGGTGGATGGAACTTATGAAGGATTATTACTGCACAATACCTCACCATCCTGGTAAGGCTAATGTTGTTGCTGATGCTTTGAGTAGAAGATCGTTGCGCAGGGTATTTTGTTTTTACTGTGTTAGAGTTAACCGACTGAAAGAGTTAACTTTAATGGGGATGAAATTAACTTTGAATGAGTCTTGTGTAATACTAACTCATTTAAATGTTAGACCTATGCTGATAGATTGGATACGATAATCACAAGAAGGAGCTATAAAATTAGAGAAAATTAAAGACAATATTAAAATGAGTAAAGAAAATGAATTTGCTTTTCATAATGATGACATTGTTAAGTATGATAACCGTTTTGTTGTACCTAATGTTCCTGATTTGAGGAGAACAATTTTAGAGGAAGCGCATTGTTAGTTATATGATATGCATCCAAGAAACACATAACTTTATAGAAATTTGAAACAATGTTATTGGTGGTCGGGAATGAAACACGACATTATAAATTTTGTTACTAGATGTCTAGTATGCCAACAAGTGAAGGCGGAGCATTAGAAGCCTAGTGGTTTACTAAAATCCTCACCTATTCCTGAGTGAAAATAGGAGCATATTTTTACCGATTTTGTTATAGGTTCACCAAAATCATCCTGAGGCTTTTATTCTATTTGGGTTATTGATGCTAGATTAACTAATCTGCACATTTTCTTCCTGTTAAAGTTATTTATTCCATGGATAGATATGCCAACATATATGTGGATGAGATAATTAGATTGCGTGGTGCACCTGTTTCTATTATCTCTTATCGAAATCCTATATTAAATTCCCACTTTTAGCCTAGTTTACAACAAGTTTTAGAGACTAAATTGAAATTTAGTATAGCTTTGGATCCTCAGACTGATAGGCAGTCAGAGAGAATGATCCAGACACTCGAAGACATATTACGAATTTATGTATTAGAGTTCAAGGGAAATTGGGATGAACACTTATCACAAATAGAGTTGTTTATAATAATAGTTATCATTTGAGTATGGAAATGGCTCCTTATGAAGCCTTGTATGAGAGGAAGTGCAGGACCCCAGTTTGTTGGACCAAAGTAGGAGAACAAAAAACTACTTGAGCTAAAAATTGTGAAAATGACTACTGAGAAGATAAATCTTATTCATAATCACTTGAAGGTGGTGCGAAGTAGACAAAAAGTTTATACAAACAACAGAAGAAAGGAATTGAAATTTGAGGAAGGCGATCAAGTATTCCTACGTGTTTATCATTGGAGAAGGGTTGTGAGATTTGAGAAAAATGGAAAATTAAGTCCTAGGTACATTGGCCTTATGAAATAGTGAAACGAGTTAGAGTCGTAGCTTACAAATTGGCTTTGCTACAAGAATAGTCTCAGATAAACGATGTCCTTTTTGTATCAATATTACGTAAGTATGTGATCGATCACTCACCTGTGTTTATTTCACAATCGATAGAGCTTAAAGATGACGTGACCTACATGGAAGAACCAATCGCTATTATTGATCGTAGGAGTAGCTGTTACGTAATAAATTTATTCTGTTAGTAAAGGTAATGTGGGAAAGTCAAAATGTGGAGTATTCCACCTCGGAAACGGAGAATAACATAAAGGTGTAATATCCTCATATGTTTGGTAAGTTTCTTATGCGTTAAATTTCGAGGACGGAATTTCTGTAAGATGGGTAGAATTGTAAGGCCCTAAAACATGATTAGGAAGGTTAATTACATGATTAATTATAAGTTATGAGTTATAATTTGCAAAATTGTTATGTGTGTTAGACATGTGAATTATCATGTTTAGGGGATGCTCATGTGATATATGTGTTTTTACATTATGTGTTAATTGAGCTTATTGTCGGGGATAACATGTTTAGAGAATATAATTATTTATGTGGTTAAATGCATCATAAAGTATGTTTTTAATTCATCTTTATGTTTATAAAAGTAAACTAGGGTGTTGGTGCGAAATTGGCAATGTTTGGTCGCGAAATATGAAAGTTTTGAGAATTTCGGTAAATTGCCACATTCCTGTTTGAGCCCAAATTAGGCATACTAGTTTTATGATTTTGGGAAAACACAAAATATTAAAGTTGTAGATGTTTAGGTTATCTACTCATATACACAAAGTGGGAGTAAATCGGGACCCGTAATAGGGAGTTGTAGGTGTTCGTGCCACCCACAGGACCGTTCGAGGGATGTTTCGAGTTTTCACCCTCTAACGCCATGTTTTTAAGAATAAGTCTAGAAATATGCAAATTATCGTCGTATTCTCAAACCGAGAGACCCGCGACTGCGAGGTCAGTTCCTACGAGTTACATTGGTCCCGTGGGAGGTGTTGGTGCCACCCACGGGGCCGTTCGGGGGCTGTTTCGAGTTTTAGCCCTCTAACTCCATGTTTTTAAGCCTAAGTCTAGAAATATGCAAATTATCGTCGTATTCTCAAATCGGGAGACCCGCGACTGCAGGGTCGGATCCTACGAGTTACATTGGTCCCGTGGGAGGTGTTAGTACCACCCACAGGGCCATTCGGGGGTTGTTTCGAGTTTTCACCCTCTAACGCCATGTTTTGCTTAAGTCTAGAAATATGCAAATTATCGTTGTATTCTCAAATCGGGAGTCCTGTGGCTGCGTGGTCAGTTCCTACGAGTTACATTGGTCCCGTGGGAGGTGTTGGTGCCACCCACAGGGTTTTCGGGTGTTGTTTCGAGTTTTCACCCTCTAACGCCATGTTTTTATGCCCAAGTCTAGAAATATGCAAATTACCATCCTATTCTCAAACTGGGAGTGCCACGGCTACGCGGTCAGTTCCTACGAGTTACATTGGTCCCATGGGAGGTGTTGTTACCACCACAGGGCCATTCGGGGGCTATTTTGGATTTTCACCCTCTAACGCCATATTTTTATTCCTAAGTCTTGAAATATACAAATTACCGTCGTATTCTCAAATCGGGAGTGCCGCGGCTGCGCGATCAGTTCCTACGAGTTACATTGGTCCCGTGGTAGGTGTTCGTGCCACCCACAGGACCGTTCGAGGGATTTTTCGAGTTTTCACCCTCTATCGCCATGTTTATAAGAATAAGTCTAGAAATATGCAAATTATCGTCGTATTCTCAAACCGGGAGACCCGCGACTGCGAGGTCAGTTCCTACGAGTTACATTGGTCCCGTGGGAGGTGTTGGTGCCAGCCACGGGGCCGTTCGGGAGTTGTTTCGAGTTTTAACCCTCTAACGCCATGTTTTTAAGCCTAAGTCTAGAAATATGCAAATTATTATCGTATTCTCAAATCGGGAGACCCGCTACTGCAGGGTCGGATCCTTTGAGTTACAATAGTCCCGTGGGAGGTGTTAGTGCCACCCACGGGGCCATTTAGAGGTTGTTTCGAGTTTTCACCCTCTAACGCCATGTTTTGCTTAAGTCTAGAAATATGCAAATTATCATTTTATTCTCAAATCGGGAGTCCTGCGGCTGAGTGGTTAGTTCCTACAAGTTATATTGGTCCCGTGGGAGGTGTTGGTGCCACCCACGGGGCCGTTCGGGTGTTGTTTCGAGTTTTCACCCTCTAACGCCATGTTTTTATGCCTAAGTCTAGAAATATGCAAATTACCATCGTATTCTCGAACCGTGAGTCCCGGGGCTGCGCGGTCAGTTCCTACGAGTTACATTGGTCCCGTGGGAGGTGTTGGTGCCACCCACGGGGCCGTTCGGGGGATGTTTCGAGTTTTATCCCTCTAACGCCATATTTTTAAGCCTAAGTCTAGAAATGTGCAAATTACCGTCGTTTTCTCAAATTGTGTGACCCGCAACTGCAGGGTCGGATCCTACGAGTTACATTGGTCCCGTGGGAGGTGTTAGTGCCACCCACGGGGACATTCGGGGGTTGTTTCGAGTTTTCATCCTCTAACACCGTGTTTTGCTTAAGTCTAGAAATATACAAATTATCGTTGTATTCTCAAATCGGGAGTCCTGTGGCTACGTGGTCGGTTCCTATGAGTTACATTCGTCCCGTGGGAGGTGTTGGTGCCACCCACATCGTTTTCGGGTGTTGTTTCGAGTTTTCACCCTCTAACGCCATGTTTTTATGCCCAAGTCTAGAAATATGAAAATTACCATCGTATTCTCAAACTGGGAGTGCCACGGCTGCGCGGTCAGTTCCTACGAGTTACATTGGTCCCATGGGAGGTGTTGTTGCCACCCACGGGGCCGTTCGGGGTCTGTTTTTGGTTTTCACCCTCTAACGCCATGTTTTTATTCCTAAGTCTTGAAATATACAAATTACCATCGTATTCTCAAACCTAGAGTGCCGCGGAAGCGCGGTCAGTTCCTACGAGTTACATTGGTCCCGTGGTAGGTGTTCGTGCCACCCACAGGACCGTTCAAGGGATGTTTCGAGTTTTCACCCTCTAACGTCATGTTTTTAAGAATAAGTTTAGAAATATGCAAATTATCGTCATATTCTCAAACCGGGAGACCCGCGACTGCGAGGTCAGTTCCTACGAGTTACATTGGTCCCGTGGGAGGTGTTGGTGCCACCCACGGGTCCGTTCAGGGGTTGTTTCAAGTTTTAACCCTCTAACGCCATGTTTGTAAGCCTAAGTCTAGAAATATGCAAATTATCATTGTATTCTCAAATCGGGAGACCCGCGACTGCAGGGTCGGATCCTACGAATTACATTAGTCCCGTGGGAGGTGTTAGTACCACCCACGGGGCCATTCGGGGGTTGTTTCGAGTTTTCACCCTCTAACGTCATGTTTTCCTTAAGTCTAGAAATATGTAAATTATCGTTGTATTCTCAAACCGGGAGTCCTACGGCTGCGTGGTCAGTTCCTACGAGTTACATTGGTCCCGTGGGAGGTGTTGGTTCCACCCACGGGGCCGTTCGGGTGTTGTTTCGCATTTTCACCCTCTAACGCCATGTTTTTATGCATAAGTCTAGAAATACTCAAATTACCATCGTATTCTCAAACCGTGAGTCCCGGGGCTGCGCGGTCAGTTCCTACGAGTCACATTGGTCCCGTAGGAGGTGTTGGTGCCACCCACGGGGCCGTACGGGGGTTGTTTTGGGTTTTCACCCACTAACACCATGTTTTTAAGCCTAAGTCTAGAAATATTCAAATTACCGTCGTATTCTCAAATTGGGAGTTCTGGGGTTGCGCAAACAGTTCCTACGAGTCACATTGGTCCCGTGGGAGGTGTTAATATCACCCACGGGGCCGTTCGGGGGGTATTTTGGGTTTTTTCCCACTAACGCCATGTTTTTCCTAAGTCTAGAAATATTCAAATTACCATCATATTCTCAAACGAGGAGCCCCGAGGCTGTGCGGTCAGTTCCAACGAGTATTATTGGTCCCGTGGAAGGTGTTGGTGCCACCCACGGGGCCGTTCGGTGGCTGTTTTTGGTTTTCACCCTCTAACGCCATGTTTTTAAGCCTAAGTCTAGAAATATGAAAATTATCATCGAATTCTCAAACCGGGAGTCCCACCGCTGCGCGATCAGTTCCTACGAGTTACATTGGTCCCGTGGAAGGTGTTGGTGCCACCCACAGAGCCGTTAGGGGCTGTTTCGGATTTTCACACTCTAACGCCATATTTTTAAGCCTAAGTCTTAAAATATGAAAATTATCATCGTATTCTCAAATCAAGAGTCTCGCGGCTGCGTGGTCCGTTCCTAGGAGTTACATTGGTCCCGTGGGAGGTGTTGGTGCCACCCACGGGGCCGTTTGGGGGTTGTTTCAGGTTTTCCCCCACTAACGCCTTGTTTTGACAAAGTCTAAAAATGTTCAAATTATCATCATATTATCAAGCCGGGAGTCTCGTGGCTGCGCGGTCAGTTCCTACGAGTCATATTGGTCCCGTGGGTGGTGTGGGTGCCTCCCACGGGACCGTACGGGGGCTGTTTCAGGTTTTCACCCACTAACGCCATGTTTTTAAGCCTAAGTCTAGAAATATTAAAATTACCGTCGTAATCTCAAACCGAGGGTCTCGAGGATACACAGTCAGTTCCTATGAGTCAAATTGGTCCCATGGGAGGTGTTGGTGCCACCCACGGGGCTGTTTGAGGGCAGTTTTGGGTTTTCAACCTCTAACTCCATGTTTTTAAGGCTAAGTCTAGAAATATTCAAATTACCATCTTATTCTTAAATCGGGAGTCCCGTGGCTGTGCGGTCAGTTCCTGCGAGTTACATTGGTCCCGTGGGAGGTGTTGGTGTCTCCCACGGGGCCGTTCGGGTGCTGTTTTAGGTTTTCACCCTCTGACGCCATGTTTTTAAGCCTAAGTCCTAATATTTTTCAATTATCGTCGTATTCTCAAATCGGGAGTCTCATGATCGCGCGATCAGTTTCTACCAGTTACATTGGTCCCGTGGGAGGTGTTGGTACCTTCCACGGGGTTGTTCGGGGGATGTTTCGGGTTTTCACTCACTAACGTTATATTTTTAAGCCTAAGTCTAGAAATATGCAAATTATCGTTATATTCTCAAATCGGGGATCCCGTGATCGCCTGGTGAGTTTCTACGAGTTACATTGGTCCCGTGCAAGGTGTTGGTGCCACTCACGGGCCGTTCGGGGGCTGTTTCCGCTTTTTACCCACTAACGCCATGTTTTTAAGCCTAAGTCTAGAAATATGCAAATTATCATCGTATTCTCAAACCGGGAGTCTGTGGCTGCGTGGTAAGTTCCTACGAGTTGCATTGGTCCCATGGGAGGTGTTGGTACCACCCACGAGGCCGTTCGGGGGTTGTTTTGAGTTTTCACCCACTAACGCCATGTTTTTAAGCCTAAGTCTAGAAATATTCAAATTACCATTGTATTTGCAAACCGAGGGTCCCGTGATCGCGCGGTCAGTTCGTGCGAGTTACATTGGTCCCCTGCGAGGTTGTTGGTGTTACTCACGGGGCTGTTCAGGGTTGTTTTGGGTTTTCACCCACTAACGCCATGTTTTTAAGCCTAAGTCTAGAAATATGCAAATTATCATCGTATTCTCAAACTGAGGGTCCCGTGATCACGCGATCAGTTCGTACGAGTTACATTGATCCCGTGTGCGGTGTTAGTGCCACTCATGGGGTCGTTCGGGGGTTATTTCGGCTTTTCACCCACTAATGTCATGTTTTAAGCCTAAGTCTCAAAATATGCAAATTATTATCGTATTCTCAAACCGGGGGCCCCGTGATCGCGCGGTCAGTTCCTACGAGTTACATTGGTCAAATGCGATGTGTCGGTGCCACTCACGGGACCGTTCGGGGGCTATTTTGAGTTTTCACCACTAACGCCATGTTTTTAAGCCTAAATCGTAATATTTTCAAATTATCCTCGTATTCTCAAACCGGCAGTCCCGTGTTCGCACGGTCAGTTCCTACGAGTTACATTGGTCATGTGCGAGGTGTCGGTGCCTCTCATAGGGCCGTTCGGGGGTTATTTCGGGTTTTCTCCCTCTAACGCCATATTTTTAAACCTAAGTTCTGATATATGCAAAATTATCCTCGTATTCTCAAATCGGGAGTCTCATGATCGTGTGTCTTATTCGTATGAGTTACATTGGTTCCGTGCAAGGTGTTGATGCCTCTAACGGGATCGTTTGGGGGATATTTCGAGTTTCTCCCCTCTAACGCCATGCTTTTAAGCTTAAGTCTACACATTTTCAAATTATCGTCGTATTCTCAAACCGAGAGTCTAAAATATTTTCAACATATTATCTAAGAATTATCCCATACTCCTTCTAATTATCCCATACTCCTTCTAACATACTATCCAATAACAAGCAACAATCGATAATTATCCAACAACCAAACCAAATAAAACCAATAATTATCCTGTACTCCTTCTATCATCTAAAAGATTTAATAGATAGTGCATATCAATTATATAACTACTTTTGTTAAAGTAAAGCATAGCATATCTAACCTGCAACAATAGCAATAGGGAATGTTCTTCTCCTTGATCCGAAACAACACATTGTCAATGTAGAACTGTGCTAGAGCATACTTGGGAATGTTTTTTACTGTCCGTCTAGCATGCATAAAACAAGATTTTATAAAAATATAATTGGAGCTATAGCACACTGATACTAAAATGAGTCCCAACAAAATATACAATATATTCCTCAGAAGCATTGGTAGCTTTATTAAAAAAAATCTAACGGAATCCAAAAAAGCCATTCCAGTAAAACTACAATCTTGGTTGAATTAGGAACATAGCCATTTCGCAAAGTTCAAATTAGACTCACAACACCAAATTGAATAATTAGAAGAATAATTATCTAAAGACATGACATTTTGCAGACAAATCTGAATATGCTTAGAGAGAGTACCTAAGGTCCTTTTCGCAGATGGTCCTGCATTTAAACCTGCATTTCCATTGGGATTTTGAAAACAAAAGCATTAATTAAGTAACATTCTTGGAAGAAGAAAAAAAATGAAAGAAAATTATACAAACACCGACTCGTCCTCTAGAACTGGCACCAATCTGAGGATACTTCAATATAGTCCAATCAAATATATAGTCAAATTGATAACCTACAAAGTGGGACAAAATCAGATATAAAATATGAGAATATATAACTACCGAAAGCCTAAATACTCATATAGTACATAAAAAATAAAAATAAAACTCATTTACTTTCTTTAAAAAACTTAGAGTTATACTTTCTATTTACCTTCACGAATAAATAAGTCTCGAACAATACCCGATTAGACCCAAGTCATATCAGCAAAGCGAGAGTGGCTAGTCAGTCTCCCACTTTAATAAATCTAAACCGAGAAAATACGCATTTGATATTGTAGGACATGAATTAAAAAAATTCAGAACATTGGATATATGCGTATATATGCCCACTTTCAAAATGAATTAGTGAAATTTGACTCAACAAAAATACAGAACATCACTCATCTTTACGAATAGGCACAATGCTTCAATGATAAGAAATATGTAAGTGAGCAATTTTAAATACCTTCAAACTTTGAGGCATTTACTCAAACACTTGGACACTAATTGTAATAAATCATAAAAACAAAAGGTATCATTTGTATAAAACTCGAATTAACCCAACAACACTCAAAACTTTTGCCCCTACCAAAAATCTTGGATCATCCACTTGACCTTTAGGCTATCATACTTCCGCACTTTATACGTATATTATCAATTGCAACTTAAAGTTAAAAAACTGAGAAAGATTCTTTATTTAGCGGGTGACCTCATAATATTAAAGTGTAAGAGTGTCCTATTTTAAAATTATAGTGTTAAATAGTAATATTACCAGTTTATATAACTATTAAATTAAAAAAATAAAAGAAATTGATACGTGCTTCTTTAGAGAGATGGGCGTACCTGAGGAGGGTAAATTTATCACAAAGCGATCGAGTGCTCGATCCATCACCCGTGTACACAACGTAATCGAGATCCTATTGTTTAAGAACTCTTCCTGTATGGCACCAAATCAGGCTTTCTTCTTGTATGGCTTTCACTGCACACCAAAGAACTCTCTCTCCTCCACCGCCATCATTAGTGTATGGGTGAAAGAACTCTACAGTCTTCTTTATGTTTCTGAGACCGTTTACAACAATTAAAATGAAAGAAACCCTACCGTCCACCACCGCCGTCGTTAGTTGAACCCCGCTTTCCATTTAACCAACTTACCACTGGCGGTCTCGACCTTTGGTTTGCCGGAAAATCAACAGTCCCATCTTGGAGCTTTGAGCGCGGCTATTTCATTGGGGGAAATGAAAGAAACGAAGGCTACTGAATGAGAAAACCAATGCAGCATTTTATTTTTTTAAGATTGAACCTGGTCACATCTCTCAGCCGTGACCCACCAGAAGAAACACCAACCAAACTAAAAGGCCCATCAAACTGCATATGGTCACGGCCTCCAGCCGTGACCCCCAATGTGTGTGTTTTGTGCTTCGTCATGCTTATGGTCACGACCCAAGTTCGTGACCAATTCGCGACCAAGCTTAGAGGGAATTTTGGCGCGAGTTTGGCGCTAAGATGGTCACGACCTGGTCACGGACCAAGTCCGGGACCACTGTGGTCACGGACTTGGTTCATGACCACTTCTAGAGCATAGATAATTTAGTGTGACAATAAATATGGTCACGCCAAATATTGAATGGGTCACGGCCCAAGTCCGCGACCAGCTGGTCGCGAACTTGGGCCGTGATCCCCTGGGCGTGACCATTCGCAGGATTTGGTGTAGTGCTAGTTCAACGAGTTTAGATCATTGCCAAGTTTCAAGTTCCCACGTCATCAACATGAGGATTCCATAGTCTCCAACAGGTATGAATGCATTTATATATATAGGGAGACCTAGAACAATTTGTATATGGGTGTAATTTTTATTTAATATAAAATGCAGAAATTTTTATGGTCTTAAAATGAAAAATGCATATTCTAACATTTCGTTTGATATTGTCGTTCGAACGAGTTTGCCAATGAATTTCCCAATTCTACACTGGTTTGTCGTTAGAAGGGTCATTCAAACGAAATTTCGTTTAAATAAAGTCATTCGAACGAGATTTCTGGCGGAAAACAGTTTTGGCAGTTTTCTCCATGCTTCCACTACTTTGTCCCCACTTTGTTTTGACTGTTTTTAACCATTTCGAGACAGAATTTTGGCTGAGACTTTTCACAATCCTTTGAGAGCTTTTGAGAGAGAAAATTAATGTTTAGAAAATGCCCTTTTGTGTGTTTAATTTAGATGGCCTAAATACTTCAAAAACATAAAAGTATACACCCATTTTGTTTTGTTTAAAAATTTCAAGTTCTTCATATATATATATATATATATATATATATATATATATATATATATATATATATCTCGCTTGGATTTTTATTTATCACCGGGTTCTACTCTACCGTTTGAAGAGTTGTTTGGGTTTACTTCTACATCCCTTAAAGAAGAAGACTTATTTGTTGCTGCCGTGTTCCCACTCGGAGAAAGGCTTCGGGTGCGGGTTGACGGTTGTCCAAAAACCTCATTGGTGGATTCCAAGGTTCCGATGGAGTTCTGGGATTATCGGCTAAGCAGAGGTTGATACAAGATGAAGCGTCAGGGGGATGAAGGAGTTAAGTTGAGTTGTGTAGGTCATCTGTCTTGTATTTGTAAAATTCCGTACTTAGTGTACTTAAGGCTAGGTCTGTCCGAGGTTTTTTCCAATTGGGTTTCACTCGTACATCGTGGCGTAGTGTGTTATGAATTTATTTATCTTGCAAATCACCTAGAACGCATGCTTAGGACTAAAAAGATAAAATATGGTTTAATTCACTACTCTCGGTTAATTTGGTGCAAAAATTAATTTGGGTGAAATTTGGATTAATGTAATTCAAGTCATTAACGTAACTTGGAAAAATTTGGTTTGGCCTAATTTGCTAAAAATGAATTAATCCTGTTAGGAAAATTTCTAGGACTTGGGTTGAATTAATTTGATTTAAGTTAAAAAATTTAGTAGTTGTTTAATTTAATTTCACTTTGTGTTTAGTTTAATTTTAATTTGAAATAACTTAAAATTTGTGGTTTGTGTGTGTTGTGTTGAACCATCCTATTCCGCACTCAAGGAAATTTATATTTAATTCAAAATCAATTTTTTAAAATTGGGGGTTGTATGTTCCAACAAGAGGAATCAGAGCTAGAAGTACTAAGTTATTGTGATTAAATCCTTTTTAGATTTTCTTTTAATGGAATTTTCTCCATTTTCAAAATTTCCTATTTTCGATGGTTCTAGTTACGCATATTGAAAAGCTCATATGCATTCACCAAAAAAGTCCATAGACGAGAGGGTTTGGTTGTCCATTATTAACAGGTGATCTCCACCTATATACTTGATAGAAAATGAGCGCGTCCCCAAATTCGTTGATAGATGGAGTGAGAATGAATTTACACTTGTTAATTTTAATTTTTGAGGTTTAAATGCCTTATTTAGCGCGGTCACACCGGATGAATTCCGATGTATCATGACGTGTGAAACTGCTAAGGAGGCTTGGGATATTTTACAACTCACTCATTAAGGGACAAGTGTCGTAAAAGCTTCTAAACTCCAAAACCTCACCACTCAATTTTAAATCATCAAAATGAATGAAAAAGAAACTTTTGATGAATTTTATGCTAGACTTTCCAAAATAGTTAATTCATCATTTAATTTGAGAGAGAAAACACCTGACGATCGAGTAGTAAAGAAAATTTGAAGGTCCCTACACAAGAGATTTATCCCTAAAGTGACCGTTTTAAATTCTTTACCCACCTTGAACTCTACCAAACTTGAGGAATTAGTAGGTGATTTGCAAACCTATGAAAATAAGTTTTGGTTGATGAGTGATAGTGACTCGGAGGACATGGCTATGTTTGCTAGGAAATTTTGAAAAATTCTTAAATTTAATAAAGATAAGTTTAAAAATGATTTTAAGAAATTTGAAAATTCTAAGCATGACAAAGTCGAAAAGATCCCTAAAACTTGTAATGAAAACCTTGATAGGGACGAGTCAAATAGGTGTTATGGTTGTGAGGGTTTTAGCCATAGGGCGAGAGAGTTACCCACTAAACTAAGGATAGAAGGCAAACAACCGATTTTCGATAATGCCACCCTTAGTGATGAAAGTGAAAGGAAGAGGGACCCGATTCCCCCATTGAGCGCAACTTTATCACGTTCATGGCTAGTCATGTTTGTGAGAATGAGATACTGTCCGATGATGACACCTTAAAACATGACACTTCCAAGGACTTTGTTTGTGAAGCTCAAATAGATGATGGTAGTGAGAGTGGAGAATAGAGAGAGAGAGAGAGAGAGAGAGAGAGAGAGAGAGAGAGAGAGAGAGAGAGAGTGAAAGTCATGAAGAGGTTGATGAGAGTGAACTTCAATTTGCATTTAGAGAATTATATGAAGAATCTATTAAATCAAAAGGAGCAAATTTGAAGTTAGAAGCTAGTTTAAGGGAGCATGCCAAGGTCGTTGATGAGAGTGCGTAGGTTGATGACCTTAGGACACGTGAGAGAGCTCTTCGTGAGAAGCTTGAATATGTAGAAGGCGAGAGAGATAGCCTAAGAGGTTTAATGGAATCAATGAAAAATGAGCTTTTTGAGTTTAAAGAGAGAAAGTTTTTGCTGGAGTGTAGGATTGTAGAGCTTGAGAAGAAAGTGAGAGACTCAAGTAGAGTCAGATTTGATTTGGAGAGTCATTCGAAGAAATTAGATAAAATCTTAGAAACGGTCCAAATTAAAAATGACACTTATGGTTTAGGTTTCTATACTTTCCACGATTTAACCAACAAAGCCAAAACCAATATTTTGAGAGAATCTCCTTAGAAAACTTCTAGAGATCAATCCTTAGGTACTACTTTTCGACGAGTCTTTACTTGCTCACATTGTGGTCGAAAAGGTCATCTTAGGAAGTTTTGTTTTGATCTTAAAATTATTTCTAGGAAATCCAAAGGTAAGGTAACTGAGGTAGCTAAGATCCCAAAATCCCGAGAGTGTCAATCTTCATTAGTTTGGGTTAGGAGATCCGACTTGGTTGCTTTACAAAATATGATTTTTTTTATTCTCATTTACTTTCACACGATACCTCCCTTGCTAAATCTAAAAGTTGAATGTGTTATTTGTTTGCATACTCTAGCTTTTTGTGCTTTATATCATATATACTTGCTAGTTGTATGCATGTTTATCATTTTCTAGTCATTGCTTTATCACATATCTCATGCTAGAATTATTATTTTTGTTTATCTTTTGCATTATAGTTATTCCATTTTAGTTTGCATTAAATGAAAAATACAAATGGTTTTTATTTGTCTTTTGAGTAAATACTTTTGTGTGTTTGGTTACAAAGTTTCAAAAACTCAAAAAGATTTTTTTTATGTGTACTTTAGTTTGACATACTTTATGTGGCATATACTTGTGTTTGAATCATTTCCTTTTCGCCTCCAAATGTGGCTAGAATTTTTGGTTAATATTGTCAATTCTTAAAATGTTTTTGTCATGCGTGAATGGAGTAGTCGGATTTTGTGTTTTTTAATGGATTCTATTTTTATATGCCTCAATTTACACATGCACGAGCTCACTTGAAATTTAATCGTCACATGTATATTTGAGCTAAGTGAGATGTTCTCCCATCAATTTAGTCATATAAATATTTCTATGACTATGGAGGATTTGTGCATGTAATAACCGTTTTTCGGATTTAAAAATAGAAAAATATGTTTATCCGGTGTAGTTTCTTATCAATGGAATCGGGCTGCGAAGACAAAATTACTTTGCGTGAAAAGCCACCATTGAATTTTAGGTCTTAAAAATGTGGCATTAAAAAGAATATTTGCCAAGGCCAAAATAGTTGAGTTAATATGTTCAAAAGGAAAAGAAAAAGAAAAATAAAAATTAGGAGGAGTTTGGTTGGATGTATTAACGAGTTTGCACAATGACTTTGAATCCTAGTTAAGCTTTTATTGTCATGACGATCTATTGGTTTGTAGAATCATCAAAATTATAGGCTTATGTGCATTGTATATGCTTGTTCATTGAGTTCAATTTATATTCTCACGTGATGCTATACCTAAATGTGATAAAGTTTTGCAATCAAATGAGAACACCCTGAACATTCTTTAAGTGATTGGGTCGAAATTTAATTGTTACTAGTTCACACCCCTATACATCCGTTTACCACATGTATTTGGACACATTTTTTCCATACGAGTGTGAAAAGCTTAATGTATTTTGTATCATGTGTGGTGTTTATACCTATGTATATGTGCTTGTGCATTAGTGAATATTCATTATATATTCATATATGTGGTATTTTTTTTATTTTTGAGTCTTTGCCATGATAGCTACTCCATTTATGATTTTACTTCATAATTGGTATCTATTGTGTTGTGTATTTTGTTTGATATCACATACTTAGTATCTTATTTTTCAAATTGATATCATTTTTGTCACATCATAGTTGGTATCCATTAATATTTGTTTTCGATTAGTTACTTTTATTATTGCCCATATGCTTTCAATATCTTAGCACTTTATGCTCAATCATGTTTTACTTGTTTTACCCATATTTATCCCTTATATAGTTTTTAGGGGGAGAAATGGTACTTAGTTATATTGGGGGAGAAATGAGTATTTTACTAATTCTATTACCTTTGCCTATTCCTGACCAAAAATGGGGAGAAGTGGTTTCTATCCTTTAGTTTAGGAGATCTAATTTAGGGGTAGAACGCTATCTTCTTAGGTTGATCATATTTGATAAAGGGGTAATAAATTTAGGGGAAATACTTAATTTTATTGAATTTAATGCCTTGATATTCCCTATTCGTTTAATGTTTTGCTTCAGTGTGCAGGACTTTCTAGCGGCAACCTTATATCGACAAAGATTTTGGTTCTTGGATTTTGAGTCAAGCATTTTTATTTTGGGTAGGATGTTTTTGAGTCTAGTAGAGCTTGACGGCCCTTTAGGATTTTGTTTTGTTTTGGTTTTTGTCTGGGAATAGACAAAGGGGGATATTTGTAAGGACACAAATTTCCAATTGAGTCTCAATGTAGTTTTGGCTCAATTTCATACAAAAACATTTGAGTCAGAGGATAGTGTACATGAGTATCCTCCATGCATATGACAACTTTGAGTTGAAGACGTATCAGCCTAGCTCAACGAGTTCACATCATTTCCGAGTTTCAAGTGCCCACATCATGAACATGAGGATTCCATAGCCTCCAATAGGTATGAATGCATTATATATATATATATATATATATATATATATATATATATATATATATATAGGTATACTTGGAATAATTTTTATATGGGTGTAATTTTTATTTAATATAAAATGCAAAAAAAAATTTGGGCTTAAAAATAAAAATGCATATTCTGACATTTCGTTTGAGAATGTCGTTCGAACGAGTTTGCCAACGAATTTCCCAATTCTACAATGGTTTGTCGTTAGAAGGGTCATTCAAACGAAATGTTGTTTGAATGAAAAAGTTGTTCGAACAAGATTTCTGGCCGGAAACAGTTTTGGTAGCTTTCTCCATGTTTCCACTACTTTGTCCCCACTTTCTTTTAATAGTTTTTAACCATTTCGGGACATAATTTTTTCTGAGACTTTTCACACTCCTTTGAGAGCTTTTGAGAGAGAAAATTAATGTTTAGAAAAGTCCATTTTGTGTGTTTAATTTAGATGGCCTAAATACTTCCAAAACACAAAAGAATACACCCATTTTGTTTTGTTTAAAGATTCCAAGTTCTTCATATATATATATATATATATATATATATATATATATATATATATATATATATATATCTTGCTTGGAGTTTTGTTTAGCACCGGGTTATAATCTACTATTTGAAGAGGTCTTTGGGTTTACTTCTACACCCCTTAAAGAAGAAGAAGTTTTTGTTGTTGCGGCATTCCCACTCGAAGAAAGGCTTTAGGTGCAGGTTGATGATTGTCCAAAGACCTCATTGGTGGATTCCAAGGTTATGGTGGAGTTTCGAGATTATCGGCTAAGCAGAGGTTGATACACGAAGATGCGTCACGGGCTTGAAAGATTTGAGTCGAGTTGTGTAAGTCATCTGTCTTGTATTTGTAAAATTCCGTACTTAATGGACTTAAGGCTAAGGCTGTCCATGATTTTTTCCATTTGGGTTTTCCTCATACATCGCGGCATACTGTGTTGTGAATTTATTTTATCTTGCAAATCACCTAGAACGCATGCTTAGGATTAAAAGATAAAATATGATTTAATTCACTACTCTTGCTTAATTTGGTGCAAAAATTAATTTGGGTGAAATTTAGATTAATGCAATTCAAGTCATTAATATAATTTGGTAAAATTTAATTTGGCCTAATTTGCTAAAAATAAATTAATCTTGTTAGGAAAATTTCTAGGACTTGGGTTGAATTAATTTGGTTTAGGTGAAAAAATTTAGTAATTGTTTAATTTAATTTCACTTTGTGTTTAGTTTAATTTTAATTTGAAAGAACTTAAAATTTATTGTTTTTGTGTGTTGTGTTGAACCATCCCATTCTTCACTTTAGGAAATTTATATTTAATTGAAAAGCGATTTTTTAAAATTGGGGGTCCTATGTTCCAACACTCTCCATAAGTGTGGGGAACTGCTCGGCTAACTTATAAAGGTTTTGTTACATCCAGAATCCAAGGTTGGGCTTGAGCTAACAAGAAGCTAAAATCTTGAAAAAGATAAACAATTTAGGCTTTGAACAACTTTAACCCAAAGATTATAATGGGAAAATGAATCATTTTTATTAAGAACAACCAAAAACCAATGAAAAACAATCTCAACCGGTGTTTCACCGAAGGCTAACCATTCTGTAATTTAAGGGTTAATAAGGCTAAAGAATATTGTAACTCCTAAAGGCTACTGACCTAACCCCCAAAACCATCACAAATTCACCTAAAGATAACCCTAAAACCACTAATCACAATCACCGGAGAAATACATAAGCTCACCAGAAAAACATAATATAGCTGAAATGGCAGGAAAAAAAACTAGTGGATGAGTGGGAAGGGGTGAATATAGGTTACCTCAAGGTGTATATGATCTTGAAGAAGAAGGAGAACCCTAATTCCACCATTGGAAATGCTTGAGCATAAGAGAAAGATAAGCTTGTTCTAGAGAGGGAAATGGTTAGCGCATGAAGAAGAAAGAGTGGAAAGAGAAAATGGTTTTTAAAACCACTTAAATACTTGAAATAATTTTTCACAAGTTACAAGGCAGTCATCATTAGGGAACAAAACCCTAAGAATTTAGCCGTAATTTATGCCTCGATCAGACGCAACCCTATAAGAACTATGACAGCAACCACATTAAACCTACAAGATACTTTATGATTGCCATGTGTTTCTTTAATAACAACCATCATCATCTTCAGAGATTATTACCCCTCAGCCTCCTCCTCATGTCTGAGACTGAGGGATGAAGGTGATTGATATGCCAAGTATAGCCCCATCCCGAATATAGATTACCTCGACCAAAGGCGACCTCCACTAATCAGTCCCTAATAATGAAGTATGCCTCAATCGAGGACTCAGCTTGAGATGACTCGACCTCGGCTAGGATTATCAAATGTGCCTCGTATCTTTAATCTTACAAACTAAAGACCCTCGTCCTCGGCCTGCCTCAGGACGAGGACGACGGGATGAGACTTCCTAGCATGACAACTATTTTCTCCAATGGATCATAAATCTATGACTTGACCTCAGCCAGAATAGATGGCCAACAGTGGATAACTACCAAAACGTAAGGATTGTGGATCACGTGAGAGATTATGCGTGGGTTGTGAGCCCATGTAAGTAAAATCATTAAAATAACATCATCACCACATGTGGAGAATATCTCTTAATCATTACTAACATGCAAAAGAGACAGATGGCACTGTATTAGTGGACATTTGGTATTGTGCATTCCTCGTTCATGACTGGGGTGAGAATGACACCACCCCAGCCATATAAATACTTATCTTATATATCATTGCAAATGATCACAAATTGTAAATCCGAGATAAAATTTTCTAAAAACTATTGCTAGAGAGAGATGTTGAGTGCTTGTATCCCAAGGCCATTAGTGCCCATATTTAGTGGATTTCATACACTCACACAGTGGATGTAGGCCCTTGAAAGGATAAGCCACTTATATTTAGTGATATCATCTTCTTTGCCTCATCTCTTTATGTATTACATATATCTGTTATACTCCATTGTTGTCTGGTTTTGAGATTACACATACATTGACTTGGTGACACTATTTCTGGTATCATCAATAGTAGATAGGTCATTCTTTCCCATCAATCTCCTATGTCAACCGTGCACTGATGGAACTTATGGTAAAGGTAAGATAAAATCGTAACATTACTTCTTAGTGATCATCGTTTGTGGGGATGTAGGTAATTTCTTAAGCTTGCCAAAAGCTTCTTAGTGAGGTTCCTCCTAGTTGAACTTCACAATCTTGTGCAAAAATCCAATCAACGTATGAGTAGTCTCAGCCAAATTTTTAACAAATCTTCTTAAGTAGGAAATCTTTCGAGGAAGCTCTTGAGTTCCTTTCATCGTTCTTGGGCAAGGAATGTCAAGGATAGCTTTATGCTTATCTTAGTCCATTTGAACTCCCCATCGATCCACCATAAAACCCAAAAATTTCCCACTCGTTACACTAAAAGTGCACTTAAGTGGGTTCATCTTCAATTTATATTTCCTACACATGTTAAAAACTCCTCGCAAATCAACCAAGTAAAATTACTCTTTCTTTGAATTGATGAACAGATCATCCATATATAACTCTAAAACGTCATGGAAAACGGTCATGAAAGGCCATCATCGTTCTCTGATAAGTTTCCCCTGTATTTTTCAAACCAAAAGGCATAACGTTGTACATAAAATTATCCAATGGAGATCTAAAAGATTTTCTCTCTGCATCGGCTGGGTCCATCTTGATCTGGTAATAACCCACATATTCGTCTATGAAGTTTTACATTTCATGACATGTCATTGAATCTATCAGACTTTTAATGGACGGTAGAGGGAACTAATCCTTAGGAATATCTCTATTAATATCTCTACAGTCAACATAAATGCGTATTTGATTTTCATCTTTCTTCCCCACTGGCACAATACTGGAAATCGAAATTAGATATTGACTTCTCTTAATGAATCTAGTTTCTAATAATTATTGCACCTCCTCCTAGATTTTAAAATCTAGCTTTAACCTGTACGTTCAGGTTGCTTGCTTCACCGATATTACCAAAGGCATAAAGTTTAACTTGTGGTAACTCACCTCTTGATCTATCCCCACATCTTTATATATTTACAACTAAAAACGTATTTAAACTCTCGAATTATCTCAATCAACCATGTTTCCTTTTAGCATCTAGGTCCTTCGAAATGAAGATTGGCCTTTGATCTTCTCCACCCTCATCCATGTCAATCTACTCTAACTATTAGACTTATGGCTTTAGGCAATCGGTCATGCACTTCGGCTCATCTTCGATCTCATCAACCAATTAATTTAGACCAGGCCTTGTAGGAAGTTGAGGAGGATGATGTTGCCTCGGCCGAGACTGCTTCCCTTCAAAACATCACCCTGACCAGACGTCTGTAGCTACATATAAATAGGCCTTTTCCTTGTGTACCTTTTCAAAATTGTAATTTTGGTTTCCCTTTTGTCTCTACCTCGTATTTTTGTGAACTCTGATGGCATATTGATACTTCTGATTTGTACTTTGAATGTTTTTAATGATAATCATTAGTCCAATCTTCTTCAGATTCTATTGCTTCATACGATGTTTTGATTGAGATGTTTCACCTCTTAAATTATGATGTTTATCCTCTGGGGGATCATATAACTTGAAACCTGTAGAAGGGTGCTTTAAGATTGACCACTATATTTGTGGGTGAGGGTCCCTCAAATACCCCCCTTCAGCTTACAGAAAATATGAGATTGAGGGAACCCCCAGGGTCCCTCCACTACAGAAATGCCATATTGGAGAAGGAACCCCCAAGGTCCCTCCACTGCAGAAGTGCCATATTAGAGAAAGAACCCCGAGAGTCCCTCCACTACGGAAATGACATTTAAGAAGTGGCCCGTAAGGGCCACTGCAGAAGTCCAAGTTGAGAAGGGCCACTGCAAGGGTCACTGCAGAAGTCTAAGTTGAGAAGGGTCACCGCAAGGGTCACTGCAGAAATGACATTTGAGAAGTGCCCCATAAGGGCCACAGCATAAGTCCAAGTTGAGAAGGGCCACTGCAAGGGTCACTGCAGAAGTCCAAGTTGAGAAGGGACACTGCAAGGGTCACTGCAGAAATGACATTTGAGAAGTGCCCCGTATGGGCCACTGTAAAAGTCTGAGTTGAGAAGGGCCACTGTAAGGGTCCCTGTAAAAGTCCAAGTTGAGAAGGGCCACCACACGGGTCACTGCAGAAATGACATTTGAAAAGTGCCCCGTAAGGGCCACTGCAGAATTCCAAGTTAAGAAGGTCCACTGCAAGGGTCACTACAGAAGTCCAAGTTGATAAGGGCCACCGCAAGGGTCACTACAGAAATGACATTTGAGAAGTGCCCCGCAAAGACCACTACAGAAGTCGAAGTTGAGAAGGGCCACTGTAAGGGTCACTGTAAAAGACCAATTTGAGAAAGGCCACCGCAAGGGTCACTGTAGAAATGACATTTGAGAAGTGGCCTGCAAGGACCACTGCAGAAGTCCAAGTTGAGAAAGGTCACCGTAAAAATGACATTTGAGAAGGTCCACTATAAGGGACACTACAAAAACTCAAGTCGAGAAGGGCCACTGCAAGAGTCCCTGCAAAAGTCCAAGTTGAGAAGGGTCACTGTAGAAACTCAAGTTGATAATGGACTCTGCAAGGGTCATCGCAGAAGTCCAAGTTGGAAGGACCACCATAAGGGTCCTTGTAGAAACTCAAGTTGAGAAAAATCACCGCAAGGGTCCCAGCAGAAGCACAAGTTGAGAGGGACTTCGCAAGGGTCCCCACAGAAATGACATTTGAGAAGAGGGACCCACAAGGTCCTTCCCCCTCATCTCCAAGAAAAATTTAGGACGACAGGGTGTCTACCATAAGCAGCCCCTCGTCACGAAAAAGAAACGAAGTACGAACACTTATTTTCTTGTACTAGTTGCCTAGTTAGGAAAGCAGGGCTCAAGTAGGCCAGTTGGGATCTCTTAGGAGTTTTGGCTTGGCGACTGAGGGACAAAGTATGTTGAGAAAACTCAACCACTTCACACTATAGGATTGAGAGAATACTAGTAGGAAGACCCTAGGGTCGCCCAGTCCTCACACACCTCACACTTAGTCTCAAGTGAAGTGAGCAGCCAAAGGGTTGGTTGCTCACAAGAAAAGAACTGTTTATAAAATGATTTTAAAGGAGAGGGTCCTCTAGAACCCTCTAAAAAAATGATTTTAGAAGGGGGTCCTCAAGATCCCCCTCAAGCTTACAAAGATTTTAGAGGAGGTGGTCCTCGAGACCCCCCTCAAGTTTACAAACTTTATACCAAAAGTTACCGTTTCAAAAGATATTTAGCAAATCAGATATTTTTTCTCCATTAGAAGACATATTTGCTTTAGAACTTTCGTTGGCACCAAGGGGCACCTGCCAGAGGGGACAGGCAGAGCTGCCTACAGGTAGGGACAAATAGTACACTGCAAACTTTCTCCCTCACCAATCCTCAGAGTTTTGTCACCAAAAGTGCCAACCCAGCCCTAGTGCCCAAGTATAAATAGGACCCCTGGGCAAGGTCATGAAAAATATAAAAAAAACTGAATAGCACTGTTACTCTACATAAATCACACCAGACTTCCTAGTATTCTATCCCTTCTCTCTCTCTAGCGCTAAGTGCCTTGTTCTTTCACTTCTCACTGACAGTCATCATTCTCAGGAGCTCCTCTTGAGAATATTAATATTATTTTTGTGGAAGTTCATCTTTTTGTAGGGTGCGAGTTCCAGCTGGAGCAACATTTTTTACCAAAAGGAAAAGGTTTTACCAGAAGCTGCTTCAGAAGTTCGTGAGAACCTTGCAGACAGCATCCATTGGAGTGGGTCACGCCTCACCCTTTCCAGTTATTCATAGACCCCAGTCTCACTACCCTCCTACATTTGGTGACTCCGTTAGGGAGGTATCCTCACTTGCATGGACAAAGAATATTTTAATGTTTCTAAGCAGCTAGTGTTTGAAGACATTCCATCTGTGAATGGAGTTTAAAGAGACCAGGCCACTCAGGTATATGTGGTTGTGAATAGAGCAAAGATACGTGCTCCTCCGGGAGGGCAGACCAGCTCATCGACAGCAGCTCTGGTGGCAGAGGCTTATGAATATGTTTTTTGAGCTTTTGAAACAAAACAACTAGACTTGGAAAGTTTGGGTCAAGGTTGTGTAACACCGGCAGCAGCCGGCAGCGATTCCGATAGAAGTAGATCAGTCGCGGAGGATGGCGCTAGAGCAAGTTGTGACAACCGCCAAGCTCAGTGGAAGGAACCACAAGTGTTTGGTGAGGAATTTGGTATAGTCGAGGAACTCCTCGCGCTCAATAATAGCGATGAGGAACCTTCAAGAAAAGAACTCATCGCGGTAGAAACTCTAAGTGAGGAACTCTCAGCTGCATCAGCCCCTCTAGAAACACCAACTCGCGAGGAACCCGTGGATGAGAAACCCTGGGCGTCCCTCATCGCAAAAAAAAGGGAAGTAGCAGCAACAACCCTTATAGAAATGTCAACTCGTGAGGAACCCTCGGTATCCCTCATAACCAAAAAGGAAGTCACGACGGCAGCCCTAGGTGAAAAATCCAAGTGTGAGGAATAGCTAAACACAATATCACTTGGCGAGGAACCCTCGACGAAGCATGAGGTCGAGACACCCTCAGATGAGAATTCGACGCGTGAGGAACCCGTTGGCAGAGAAGTGGCACTCGACGAGGAACTCACAGCGATAAAGAGGTTTGAACTCACTATAGGAAATGGAATATTTGAGGAACCCATTGCCATACGGGTCGCAAATGACAAACCCGTGGTCACCAATAATGCACTAACAGGCAACGAGACCCTAAATATTGAGGGGGTACATAAAAAACCCAATGGATTATCAACAGCGGTCGAGGAACCCTCGGACGGAAAATCAACCCGCGAGGAACCCTCTGATAGAAAACCAACCTGCGAGGAACTCCAGGTAGCGTCCCTCGTTCGTGAGGAACCTTTGACCAGCAGTACACTCCCCATAGTGCCAACGGTTTACAAGATACCCTCAGACCGAATGTCAATATGCGAGGAACTCTTAGTATCTTTGACAGCCGGCGACAAACCCACGGGCATGAGGTCAGTACACTAGGAACCCTTGATAGCATAGGCAGTCGGCGAGACACTCTCAGACATGAGTTCGACGTCCGAGGAATCTCTATCAATATCAGTAGATGTTGAGACACCCTTAGAGGTGAAGTTAACGCGCGAGGAACCCTTGACGAAATGCAAGGTCATGATACCCTCGGATATTGGGTCCGACGAGGAAGCCTTGATGAAATGCAAGGTCAAGATACCCTTGACGGTAGTCGCATAGAGGAACCCTTAGCGAAATGAGTAGTCTGCGAGGAACCCTCGAATATTGGGTCCACCCACGACGAACCTTTGGCAGCGGCTGCCTCAAATGAAAAGCCCAAAGACGCATATAAATAAGACGATACCCCCCCCCCCCTCTCCAAACAAATCTCCACCATGCGAGGAACCCTTGGGTCAGCGCCTCGCACGAGGAACCCATAAATAAAGAAGTCTTAAATTTTAAGGAACCTAGATCGGTTCCAGCAGCAGCCTCCTGCGAGGTACCCTCGCCCATCACGACCCTCGATAAGGAATCCATACCAGTTGGCATTTTAAAATCATTTTCCCTACCAGCAGTAGGGTTGGGGTAAAAAATCCCACTTCTCTATATGAGTTACCTGTGGTCTAGGAACCCTTTGAATTAGAAGAAATAGGCGAGGAACCTGCGATCACCCTTACGTGGTTCGAGGAACCCCTCAAAATCATGGGGTGAATGAGGTACCCCTCAAGTTCAAACTTTCAGACGAAGAATCCACAGTAGCGAAGCGTCTGGACGAGGAACCCTCTAATTCAAAGCGGCAGACGAGGTATCCCTAAATTCAAGGACTCAGACGAGGAACCCTTATCTACTACAGAAAGCAGCGAGGGACCCTTAGAGGTCCTCGCCCAAAAATTCAATCCGTAGTCAACAGGTCTCCTATCCCGACAGACTTCTAAAAACTAGTACGACAAGGGGGTAACAGGACCCCCTCATTCAAATGGGGAAATCCCAACAGTAACAGTCAAGGAGGATGTAAAGTTTTGTGAGCTCCACCAGAGGGCTCAGCATGCCACCAAAGATTATTTTCATTTGGTGAGCAGGTAGCCAATTGAACTTTGCAGATTCCTCCAGTAGAGGCAAATGAGAACCCCCCGCCAGCTTACCACCATGGTTGAAGAGGTATTATGCCTAACACTTGCCAAGTTTCATTTTCTTAAAAGATTGAACCACTTGCTGTAAGTGCAGAAAAGTTTTTTTTTTTTTAAACATTATATGATCACACTCTTTGTAAGAAATACAAAGAGTGACTACAATGCAGAAATGAATACTAGTTATTTTTTTTGGCAAGTAAAATTTTGTGCATGACTCATTTACCTACATTGTGCGGTGGGTACACCAGATTTATGTGCTCTTTTCTTATAAGAAGCGTATAACTTCTGCTATATTAGAAGAGGGCCCATGATATAAGGAACTTTCCTCATTATACTTGGGGGTATATCCAACCCAAAAGTAAAAGTATAGTGAGTAAAGTCCCTACAAACTCGACAAGACTAGCAGGAGGTTATCCTCCTAATAATAATAATAATAAATTCACTACATTTTTTTATTATTCCATACAGATTTATAGCCTAGAGAACAAGTCCTATCCTCTGTTCTCAAGAAAAATTGTAATTGACCAATTTTCAGAAAATAAGGAGAAGCGGGTCTACCCTCCCCCCCCCCCCCCCCCCCTAAACTTGTTATTTTTATAAGACAAAAATGTTCCTAAGAAAAATTTGGAACAAGGACCCTACAGATCAAGGGAAATTTTTAGTGTAAAGAAATAATTATTTCTTTACTAATGATATATGTGAAATTTTATTCAAAGTTTGTGGGAAGGAGAAGGGCTAACCCCATCACCTAGTTACTCCCTAAGAAATGAATGTGCATAAAAAAATACCCCACAGTCACATGGGGTTGCTCTAAAAAATATATACCCCAAAGTCACAAGGGGTTGCAATAAAAAGTACCACACAGTCACACGTGGCCGCGCTAAAAAATATATAACTTTCTCGGCTATATGCAAGCGCCCTGCAGTTAGAGGGGAAGCTTCAAAATTTAACTTGAGCAGCTATATGTAAGCACCCCACAGTTATAGGGGAATTTTCAAAAATATAACTTGCTCAGTTATATGCAAGTAACCTGCAGTTAGAGGGGCCGCTTCAGAATTTTAACCTGCTCAGTTATATGCAAGTACCCCACAGTTATAGGGGCATCTTCCAAATTTTAACTTGCTCGGTTATATGCAAATACCCCACAGCTAGAGGGGAAGCTTCCAAATTTTAACTTGCTCAGTTATATGCAAGTACCCCAAAGCTAGAGGGGTAACTTCCAAATTTTAACTTACTCAGTTGTATGCAAGTACCCCACAGTTAGAAGGGTAGCTCCAAAATTTTAACCTGCTCGCCTATATGCAATTACCCCGCAGTTAGAGGGGCAACTTCAGAAAAGATAACTTGCTCATACCTCATGTCGGTACCTCACAATTAAAAGGGACACCTCTAAAATGGTAACTTTCTCATCTCATATGCAAGTACCTCCACAGTTAGAGGGACAAATCTAGAATGATAACTTGCTCAAATCATAAGCAAGTACCTCACAGACTGTGGGGAAGTTCAACCCCAAAATTCTCATAGAAAGTAGATCAACTCATAGTACCTCAGGCTCCAAGGGCAATGGAGCGCTCATCATATTGAGCAACTGCCAAGTATACATATAAGGTACGACAGTTTAGTACCTAAGGCTCTAAGGGCACCAGAGCGTTCACGGTTTTGAGCAATTTCCAAGTATAAGTATGTGTGCGACAGTTTATCACCTAAGGCTCCAAGGGTGCCGGAGCGCTCACAGTCTTGAGCAAAGGCCAATTATAAACATAAGGTACAACAGTTTAGTACATAAGGCTCAAAGGGAACCGGAGTGCTCACAATATTAAGCAAATGCCAAGAATACATATAAGGTACGACAATCTAGTACCTAAGGCTCCAAGGGCACCGGAGCGCTCACAGTATTGAGCAATTGCCAAGTATAAATATAGGGTACGAAAATCTAGTAACTTAGGCTCCAAGGGCAACGGAGCACTCATCATATTGAGCAACTGCCAAGTATATATATAAGGTACGACAGTTTAGTACCTAAGGATCCAAGGGAACCGGAGTGCTCACAGTTTTGAGCAATTGCCAAGTATAAGTATATGTGCGACAATTTAGCACCTAAGGCTCCAAGGGTGTCGGAGCGCTCACAGTCTTGAGCAAAGTTCAAGTATAAACATAAGGTATAATAATTTAATACCTAAGGATCCATGGGCACCGGAGCGTTCACAGTATAGAGCAAGTGCCAAGTATAAGTATAAGATACGAATGTTTAGTACCCTGGGCTCCAAGGGCAACGAAGAGCTCATCATATCGAGCAACTGCTAAGTGTAAGTATAAGGTACTACCATTTTGTACCTCAGGCTCCAAGGGCAACGGAGCGCTCATCATATTGAGTGATGATGCTGGAAACAACAACACCCTTCAAGGTGTTTGTGAGCTCAATTCAATGTTAACAATTGAAGGATAAGAGTACATATACATATAGTAGAAGAAGGTGAGGAGAAGAGGATTCACACCGAAATATAAGTGGTTCAGCTAATTAGGCCTACATCCACTGTGCAAGTGTATGATATGTATCATTGTATGAGGGCTCTAATGGCCATAATTATAATCCCTCATGCTTTATCTCTCTACTGTGTGTTTAGATAGAGTTTCAGCTAGGGTTGCCAATTTCGAGATCCTTTGCAAGATAGAGGATGACCTCTATATATAGTACCTGGGGGGTGTAATGTACCTCCCATGCATGCAATGGGCATGTGTGTGTTGATCTAAACAATCTGATGAAGACATCTGTCACTGTCACATGTAGAGAATGATGATGAAATATTCCCTCCACGTGAGGGGAATGATTTGTTATAACTGAATTGTGTCCACGTGTCTTTATCCATGCATATGCCAATGAGAGCTCGGCCTCAATGCTTAGTCATGACCTCGGCCTGGGAGAGGTCGAGGCTGGTAAGGTCCAATTTCTCGTTTAATCCGAGTTGAGCTACTAAGGTCTAGGCTTAAGTGAAGTCGAGATAAGGAGTTAGGGTCGACCTGGATCGAGGTTAAGCTGGCATGTGCGTGGAACATCGATTGATTTACTGATGAGGTTGACCTTTGTGGAAGTATGGCTCCTCGCGACCTCGTCCTACCACTGGCCGAGGTTTTCATTCCCAGGTGAACTGAAGAGCTGCTGACCCTTATGATACATGGTGTCCCCTTGATGAGTTTGGTGGTAGTGTCGGCTAGGGCCGACCTTGCTATGGCCGAGGTCTGTTCTCACAGAACCAAGGCATTCCCAACCTCGGCAATGTCTTGGCCGAGGCTATAGTTTCTGAGCCAAGGTGACACTTGGGGCATATCAATCACCCCCCCAGCCCTTAGTTACATGTGAGAGCAGGTGACTATGGGATCATTCCACCTCCGAGGTCTTTCTTCTATGTGCCAATGTTCATTTGACACTTGTCCATTGCTGAAGTGTGGCTTGCTTGGCAAGCATGTGTTGTCAGCCGCCCTTTGGGGATCCCAAGGCAATGATGGGGGATTAATTCAAACAATTGAGGTATTAGAGTTAACACCAGTAGTAGGGGGAACTATAGTACTGAATTAGCCTAAGGAATAATTGGGTAACTTCATAAACCTTTGGGATTGGGAAAGCTACCTGAATTTATATGACGAGAGTGAGGGCGTTAATTAAATTTGCGTATGATATGCGGGTTATAAATACAACGTGTGAGACATGTAATATGGTATGTGTGAATACCAATATTGAACGTATAAATTCTTAGGTTGTGTGAATACCTATTGTACGAATTTTGTGTGTATAACATACCTACCATACTTGCTATCGCCGGGAGGTCTTGAAGGGGACAGTCTTGTCTTGAGGAGCTCTTCATGAGGGATTATAGATTGATACCTCAGAGCATAGGAGGACTTATTTATGAGTGGATAAGTTTGGATTATATGGGTATGTAGGTATGTGCGTGACCCATTACACCGTGGTCTGTGTTTGCCTCCAGTTTGTGTGTGATTTATTTTATTAAGATTCCCTAGAGATTCAAAATCGATAGTCCTTATTATGTACGTGAGGTACCATGATTTGATAGCAGAGTATGTGTGCATCGTTAGTTTCGCCAATGTGGGGTGCGCTATTAGTATATATTATAATAGTGAGATTTATATATACGTAATGTGCTTCTTCTATTGTGTTGTTTAGTAGAATAGAATGATGATGCCAATATATATTAGGTGTGCAAGAACTTAATAGGATTATGAGATACTTAGAATTAATTAACAAAGTATAAGGAAATTGGTAACGTATAATTCTATTATACAGGTGGGGACAATAGGTTAGTTAGCATAGATGGAAAACTATTAAAGCCTTTAGGTGGGGTAACGTGACTAGGAAGGGTAATAATTATGCGTTAGGTGTGAACACTAGTTGAGATGTGAGAATCTCAAGTGAGAGCACCTGACTAACATATATATAATTATCTGGTATTTATGCATTTAAATACTTGCTATTTTAAAACTGTTTTCAACTCGGTCTCTGACCCGTTTTCAGCCAAATCTATTTTGTTTTTGTAAAAACCTTTTAGGTGCCCAGCCACAGGGACACCAAGCATAGGAGATTCATTCAGTTGAAGTGATGTAGCTGTTGTGGAAGTTACAGGACCTCGATATTAGACGCCTCCACATTTATCCTTGGTTCATTCAGAGACATTCATTTCGGCCAGGGCCTGTTGCATGTTCTTATATAAAGATAGTAGTTTTCAGGCAGTTACTTACATTTCAGTTGTTGGATTTATTTCATTTCAGACTATTGTATTTAGGATTTTGACTGGATGTGTTTACTCCAGACTCATTTTATGCCATTATGTTGTTTTAATTCCTATGAGTTGTTTTTGGATGGTGAATGTTTGCTTAATCATTTAAATTGCTTACATGTTATATTAAAAGATAAATTGTGGCATCTACTTTATAAATACTAGGTGGTTAGTGATTAATAAAAAGTTTTTGATAGTGATGCTAAGAGTGATTCCAACTAGATATTCTATTTCAAACTTAATAAAGGCGGGGTGCCACACAACCCTACCCAGCGAACCGGTTCGCAAGGATGCCTGAACCGGTTCGGTGGGCGCACCAGTTCACCCTTTTTCTTAATGAACCGGTTCGGTTCCCCAGTGAACCAAAAAATGCTACGAGTTTCTCATTCCTTCCATGAACTATATGAACACCCAACATCATTAAAACCCAAAATTAAACCTACCTAACAATCCTAAACGTAATAGAACATATTTTTACATCTAGATTTACCCAAAATCAAATCAATTCATGGGATTTACAATAGTTCATCAAGAATCATTCAATACTAGAATTCCAAATAAAGATTCTAGTGATTCTCATATTAATCATACAAGATCACAACCTTTTAACTCAAATCATTATGAACCAATTTTGGGATAGTGATTATGAAAAATCATCAGAAATCACACATGAAATTCTATATAGAATCTTAAAGGCCATATGGGTTTTCAAAAGATTGTATTTATGAGAAATCAAATTATTCCTAAATCATAATAACAATATCAACCCTAATAATCTAATATGAAGATGCTATAATACCACTTGTTGGGACAAAATTCTTAATATCAACATATTATATTATCAAGATTACATAATAAAAAGATGCTGGAATCATGAATCTGAATTCTTAGTGGTGAATGAGACTTGGGGGTTAGGGGTCTTCCACAGACTAATCCCCCGCTCTCTCTATGAGTTCTCTCTCAATGATAAAAAATGAGGAGGAGAGTGTTTTTAGTGCATTAGCCTTGGAAAACAGAACCCTTCATTATATAGGCATCTAATTAGAATCTCATAAATTCTAATTATGTGACTCTTGAGTAACCATCAGACGACTCTTGGGTAACCGCACATTACAAAGCCCATATTCATTTTAGATATTTTATCGGGCTCTACTAATTTGATCACTCAATTAGCCCAATTAGAATAGATGCTCAAATACAATTGTTATTTAATATGTAAGCCCACATTAGAATATTAAAAATATTCCAACATTTCGTTGATTTTTTTAAGGGGTAATTGTTTGAGGATATGAGGGAAGTTGTGAAGCATTACATTGTAGAGGATGATAAGGAAGTGAAAATGTATTCATTTATTTGAATCTTTAGTTAGTTTTGTAGGAAAATAGTTGTGTTGAACAAATTTATTCAATTTCAAATTAGACGAAAATGTGAGAAATAGTATTCATCTATGAATACTCAGTTGTTGTTATTAATTCCACATCAACATGCCATCATTGGTGGATAAAATTTCATCACACGTTTTTAAACAAATTACAAACGTCCCATCGCGTGATTTATTTAAAATATCTGGCATATTATTCTTTGTTCATGATTTTTGCCATTTCTCTCGTTTGATTTCGGGAGAAAAATCATTGTGCCTTCAAAAATAATTAGTTAGGTGTGTCAATTTGGGTTAGTCATGCCATATTAAGTTTGATTACAAAGTTTGAGTAATAGTAAATTTACGAGTATATTGTGTCATTTTTGGGTCAAGTTATTTTGAATTTGAGTACAAAGTTTGGGTAATAGTAAATTTATGAGTTAATTATGTCATCTTTGGGTTGAGTTATTACTGTAGGCAGATTATCTTGTCGAAAATTATCACCTCTATAATTAGTAACGGGTGAAAAAGGTTGAAATCAAAGCTTATCACATCGAATAGATTTGCATTCCTGGCGATGTATAAAAAAATCTACATTATACCTCTAATACGATAGTATTAGAGATATAATGAAACTGTAATGCAAACTCATATCTAATCCCTCATGTGTAGAGATTGCCTAGGTAGTCATTTTCTTACTTCAATCCCTTTCCCTTTTTTATCCATTTATTTCCTACCTTTTGATTTCCCAAGCTCCTGCCTCTCTCTATTTTTGAGATGCTGCTTCTATTCCATTATATTAAAGGAATTTGAATGTATAAAGCCCTCAATTTAAAACCCATCCATCTCAACTCCAAGTAAATCCTCTTTCTCCATTTTTATTTTTTCTTTAGTTTCTCTAATTTTAATTTCATATACCATAATTTAGTTAACAACGTTGGTAGTTGATTTTATATAGTTTTCAGTTTCAGAAGAGGAATTAATTTTATTTATTTCCCTGTTTAGAAATTATGTCATGGATGAATATAGGAAGCATAAAATTTCGGGTTAGAGGTGGTGACTCAGTAAAAAAAGGCCTAATCTATTTGGGGAGCTAATGAGAGCTCTCATATCACCTTCAGAAAATGTTGAACAGGCGGTGAAGTGGGTTCTTGGTGTGAGGAGGGATGCTGATATCACATTGCAGATGGGAATGCTTATGAACAGGTATTCTTTGAAAGAGTTCAAATTTTTTCTTGAGAATCATTCTGATTTCTTCTTAGAGAATCATGGTCAAATTTAGACGACATGTTAACATGACACAAAATTATCAGCCAACAGGTTGGAACTTAATTGGTTTGGATCATTAGCGGACCTGTTAGATAGAGTGAAACTAACGAATGACACAGATCAGGTCATACACAACAAAAACCCACTATATAGAGTTAATACATGATTTAGATAAAATTGATGGGTGATATGAGCCCGACCATACACGAAAAAAATCCACGATATAGACAATTACATGATTTAAGGTGTCATGTAGAGTATCGCATTTTGCCACAACATCTTTAATGCCTAAGTACCTGCTTTATACAACCCAACTAAAAAAAACTTCAACATAGTTTGAGTTCATTCCTAAGAATCTAATGCGTCAAAATATATAGGTGTCTAATTTGTTTGAGTTTTTTTATTCATATACTTCAATCCTCCATTTAATGTTAAGTTGACATTAATTAACAAATTCTCTCTCCTTAAAAATCCATAATGTTAACACTCTCACATTAATAATAAAGCTAAATTTTAGATCAAATCAAATACTTACAATACTTATCTATATAATACTAGCAAGAAACCCGCGCGATGCGCGGGGCTTTGATAAAATAAACACTTATAATTGAATTTAAATAATCATACTGGATAAAATAAACACTTATGTATAATATTATGCTTACTATTTATGGTGAATCACTTAAAAATAATGGACCCAAAAGTAGGGTCACAATTTTAGGCATGATATAACAAAATAATCCAAAAATATGTATAAAATACGTATAGTTTTTTTTTTTTAAGTTTTTAGTTCTAAAAAATAGTTTTTAAGTTAAAAAAAAATTTCAAAATATCAAAATTGCTTTTAATATAAATAAAAAAAAATTGATTATAAAAACTCAATCTAGATTCAGTTAATCTATTTTCATCATTCTCCACTCAAATCACGTTATACAAAGCTACTAATATTACTACATCTATATAACGTTTTTATTTCTAGAAAAAAAATTAGTAAAAGTTTTCAAATTTTCAAATTGTTTTAAATAAAAAAAATGGTTATAAAAACATTTTGAAAGTTGTATTTATAGGAAAAACTTTAAGTTTTTATTTATAAATGACATAAAAGTTTTTAAACTAAAAAAAATAAAAATATGTATAATTTTTTTTGAAGTTTTTTTTTATAAATAATAGTTTTTTATTTAAAAAAAAGTATTCAAAATTTCAAAATTGCTTTCAATATAAATAAAAAAAGTTTTGGGTTAGAAAAACTCAATCTAAATTCAATTAATCTCTTTTCATCACTCTCCACTCAAACCATATTACACCATGCTAGTAGTACTACTATATCTATAAAATATTTTTAGTTCTAGAAAAAAGGTTAAAAAAAGTTTTGAAAATTTCAAAATTATTTTTATAAAAATAAAAAAAAATTTGGTTATAAAAGTATTTTTAACGCTGTATTTATAGAAAAAAGGTTTAAGTTTTTATTTATAAATGACATAAAGTTTTTTAAATTAAAAACAAATCAGATATGTATAATTTTTTTATATAAATTACTTACAATTTTTTTGAAATTTTTATTTATAAATATTGTTTTTAAGTTAAAAATATTTTCATATTTTCAAAATTGTTTTTAATATAGATAAAAAAAAGTTTTTGTTCATAAAAACATTTTTAGCGTTTAATTTATAGAAAAACTTTAAGTTTTGTTTTTATAAATGACATATAACTTTTTATACTAAATATGCATTTTTTTTATATAAAATACATACAATTGTTTTGAATTTTTTATTTATAAAAATAGTTTTTATATAATAAAAATATTTAAAAATAATCGACAAATTTTATTTATGAAAAAAATTAACCTTTTATAATAGCTTTAAGATAAGATTTATATTTGCTTATTGTATATCTTTCGTGCATCAAACGGTTGAAAAAGAGTTATAGACCAACCCACCACTTCCCTAGAAGCCTTTAAGGACCACCATCTTCACCCCCACTTTCCGTATATGAATTAAATTTTAAAAAATATTTTACTTATTTAAGCCCTGATGATTATTTGTTATGTACTTAATCCGTTCAAATTAAAAGTTAATATCTTTGTTTTATATCTATTAAGGATGCAGTCATTAACGATGAAGATTATCTCTTGTTCGGGCTTGGATAGTTGATTATCTAAAAAAATCAAAGTAAACTATCAATTTAGAATTAATTTAGAAGAATCTAAAAAAATTAGTAGACTATTAATGTGAGACATTAGTTAGCATATTAGTATTCTTATCACAACTCAGCTGTATGAGAGGCTTTGTAAAGTAACATATGATTGTCGCTTCTTCAAATTATTCAAAACTGTAGCAGTTTTTTATCTCTATAAGAATATGTAGCAGTTTTATTCAACCAAAACTCTTCTTGGTTATGTAGGAGAAGGGCAAACCGTACGGGGGAGAGGAAGAGAAATGGTTTGGGGATTTATAGTATAGGAGAGTCGGTGATTGGATGCATATGAATCGTCTAGAACTGAAGTTTAATAGACGGCTTTTTGGAATCAATATGAACGTTAAGAGAAATGATTTTTTTTTTGGAAGCTTCGAACACTTTGATTTGTGAAATTGCATTAAAAGATTAATTACATTAATATTTCATTAAATATCTAATACTATCATATTAAAATTAAAATATAAATAATATTCTAAAATATAAAATAATAATTAAATATTCTTGATGCTAAGAGTGTCCACGTGAATAGTTATATTATAAGTGAAAATTATTTATCTTATAAAATGGCCAGCACGTGTTTATTGTGAGTGTTTATAGAATTGTCCACGTGGACTATTTAGTTTAAAACAAACCCAAATTTTTATAGCCACACATAAATTCCTTAACAGCCGAAGCCATCCCCCTCAACAGCCCTGCCCTTCTAACTTCTTCTCCGTCCTTGATTCATCTTCTAATCCAACCGGCTTTTCTAAGGGTCCGTTTGGTTGGCATAATTTGCCTAGGCAAATGCCAAAAAATTGATAAATAAGAAAATTTATCCACATTTTGACTGTTTGGTTGCATAATTTGCCTACGCATTATTTGCCAATGTACAACACTTCCTATGTACAATCTGTGGGCAAATTTTGCTTACCTATTTGAGTGGGAAATATTTGTCCACAAATTTGTCAACTTCTTAAACGGTTTTAATGTTTTAAAAAATAATTTAAAAACTGTTTTAAATAATTAAAAAACTGTTATGAATATTTAAAAATTGTTTTGTAATATTTCAAAAACTGATTTTAATATTATAAAAACTTGTTAAGAAAATGTTTACAATTTTTTTAAAAAATCGTATTAACAAAAATATTGTAAAAACTGTTTTTAACATTTTTAAAAACTGTTGTGAATATATTATAAAAACAGTTTTAAAGTTTTAAAAAATAATTTTAAAGACTGTTTTAAATATTTAAAAAAACTGTTATAAATATTTAAAAACTGTTTTGTAATGTTTTGAAAACTGCTTTTAATATTATAAAAAATTGTTAAAAGAATGTTTTACAAATTTTTTGAAAAACCGTAATATGAAAATATTGTAAACCAGTTTTTAATATTTTTAAAAACTGTTTTGGATATATTATAAAAACTGTTTTAAAGTTTTAAAAAATATTTTTTAAAACTGTTTTAAATTGTTTAAAAAAACTGTTGTGAATGTTTAAAATTTGTTTTGTAATATTTTAAAAACTGTTTTTGATATTATAAAAAATTGTTAAGAGAATGTTTTACAAATTTTTAACAATTTTAAAAACAGTTTTTAACATAATATTAAAACAGTTTTTAAGTTTAAAAACAAAATTAAAAAATATTTTAAATAGTTAAAAAAACTGTTGTGAATATTTAAAAATTGTTTTGTAATATTTTGAAAATTGATTTTAATATTATAAAAAATTGTTAAACTTTTAATACAGTATGTACATAAACTGGATCTCCCTGTCATTTATTATTTGTAACTTTCAAATTGGATTGCAAGAGGAATATTGGGTGCGCAATAGCGCTACCCATCTATATAACTATATAAAAATTATAGACCAAAATCTTCTGAGAATGACATGTGGCATTGACATAAATGCAAGATAGGAGTCTAACATGAGGAGAAACTGACACATGTCACTATTCTTTAATTAAGCATCTATATAGCAATCAAGAGTTTTAACTTAATTATAGTCCCACTTCCGTGTTTTGCTTTCCAAAGCAACTTTGGGGTTCCAAGTAACTTTGGGGTTTCCAAAAGACACCACCCCATCTTGAATTTTCAACCGTTGTATCTCCTTCTCTCACTCCCCATAATATACCACCAAAGGTCCAAAACCTGTAAACACAAACGTCACTTACAACTCTCTCTCTCTTCAAACCCAAACCAAAATCCCAAGCCGATTAGTTTCACCAAGAGACGTTTTCATAATAATATAATAATAATGTTAACCTCAACCATTCTCTCTGGATTCATGGTCTCTCCAAGTTTGTTGAACCAAAAACGAGTCTAACAACACCCCACTAATGTGCCTATCCATCTCCTAACAAAATCAAAAGCCTGAGTTTGTTCTTAAGGAGCCTCAAAAACCAGCTTAACTCCATATCTTATTCTTCTGGCGGTGTCGGTAGCGGGGGAGGTGGAGGCAAACGAACAGGCAGAGATGGCTATGGGGATGAAAATGGTGATGGGACTAATTGGATAGGAAAGAAAAGAAGAGTCATAGCGGCCAATGCAAACCGTCTTGCTTTGCGTTTATTTCTTGCGAGAGTGCACTCAAAAAGTCTCCCAATCATCTCACTAATGCTGTCATTCTAATTCCATGCAGGTTTGTGACGTTTGGTCTGGTTATATATTTGATGTTTGTGTTTTGTTATTGATATATTTGTGGTGTCTTTGTTTTCCAATAATGGGTTTTAAACTTTTCTGGAGGGTTCAAGTTTGGAGTTGGGTTTATTAACTCACTCTTTTGTTCATACAATAAAATATAACCTGATTGTACCATACATTCTCCACAAATTAAGAACGTCAAAACCAAATATTTAGAGTAAATGGTCACTCACAGGAAAAATCAAAATGAAAAGCATTCATGAAAGAACACTATAGGTACCTATGATTTTATTTTTATTTTTTGTCATTTTTGTTATTTTAATCATTTTTACAATCAAATTTATAATTTCAATAGCAATATATAATTTGTAAAGGAGTTGTTTTTTCAAATTATCTCTTACGACTTAGAGTTATTTGATTTTTTGTGTCGATTTTATTTTTTAAGTTGGGACAACCCTTAGTGGAGTGTACGAAAAAGAATACTATAGCAAAAGAATATAGTTTATATAAATTCGGCCACGCATCGCGTGGCCTTCATGCTAGTATTCTATCTAAAAACCAATTCCGTAAACCCATAAGTAAAACAATTTTTGCCATTCGATGTATACAAATGCGTGTATTATTATAAAGTGGGAAAATGGTTTTTGGATTTTTTGATCTTGGAGGACTAGGAAAAACTGCTTTGTTCATCCAGTTTATTCTTGGGATCTCTCTAAAATTCCCTGCTATATTCTGGGTCAACTCTCGAATTTATTTATTTTTAAAAAGGGGCAATTGTCAGTATTACCATAAACTGTGGGGCAAAAGTCTAAAATCCCCCTCACCAAGAAAAAAAAAAGACTGAAATGGGAACGAGAAATCTAATAACATAATATAATTTTGGTGTCTCTTTAGAGAGAATTGACACCTGTCCACTCACATAAGGTTGCCACGTGGCGTATCTAATAAATGCTTACCCATTAAAATAGAGCCTTTAAAAAATACTCCCTACCTGACTTTTTCAATTTCAAAGATTCATGTATAGACTCCTCGGTTTCTACCTCTCTTTATATCTCCTTAAATTCATCCCTCTCACATTGGTTTCTTACGATGCATCTATAGTATATAACTAATATTATAATGTAAGCTTGACACGTGACACTCATTAATTATATCTTTAAAGTCTTAATGGTTGGCATATCAATAACTTTGAAAACTTCTACGGCAGCAATAATTAATGGTTGCCACCCATTAAGTTCTTTAGGAATCTAAATGGGTTTCTATAAATTCCACATTCAATAAAACACATCCCAACAATCAACAGATACGATGATAATGAACATACATGCTACTTTTCCCAACACCCATATTAGAATTTAGAACCGAACATCCAATATTTTTTAAGGACAAAAAATGGGAACAACTTCAAGAGAAAAGGCAAAGATAGATGTATAAAAAATTTCACCTTCTTTTAGTGCAATTTGATGCTGTCCAGCCTCTATGAAAGGGTGAGGGTCAGTAGGAGGTAGGTCAGGTAATGATCCTCCGAGTTTAAGAACTTATATTTTTTTCATTGTTCTGGGTTTAGATTTAGATTTTGTAATGTATATTATTAATTGGAATATGTGGAGGCTATTTTCTTTATTAACATATGCTAGATGTATGTGGTTGTTAGAGCAGCAAGAATTTTTTGTGGTTGCAGTCTCCAACAAGTGTCTCAAAACTATATAGCAAATTATAAGGTTAGTTCTTTTAGGGGCCGGCTATTCCCACTCCTACACATTCTTCCCGCACTCCATTTTAAGGTTCAAGGACTATAATGTCCCTAAACCCATTAACTCCCTTAAATCCACTAACTCCTTTTCATTTCATTTCATTCCAAATTTATATTTATACCCAAAATTTATATTTACTTTTTTATCCCAACTAAATAAATATTTTATTTATTTAATAAAAAAGTTTTATTTATATTAAAAATTGCTTTGAATGTAAAAAAAAATGTTTATTTAAAAAAACACTTTTTAAAAAATAAAAAAATAAATTTTGTATAAAATATTGTTCCAACTTTATATAAAGTAAATATTATCCACTGTTAAATTAACTGTAGTTTTAAAAAAAATTGTCGTTTAAATTGTTTAAAAAATTTAAAATATACGCAAATATTAATTGTTTTGATTATGAAAAACTATTTTTAAATAATAAAATATATTTTTTGTATAAAAACTGTCTTAACTTTTTATATAATATAAAAACTGTTTTTTACAAAAGTAAATTGTTTTAGCTTTTAAAAATACGAATTATAAATAAAAAATTATATATCTTATTTTAAAAAAATTAACACTCTTTTCTATTAATATAAATAAAACACTACAAAAAATGCTTAAATCTTTTTATACAAAACAGTTGTTAAATAAAATTTACAGTTTATATATATAAAAGATAGATTTTTAATAGCTAAAACAGTTTATATAAAAAAAGGAGCAGCTATCGGCGCTCCCTCAAATCTGCTAACACTCCAAAAAATACATTTTTAAAAGTAAAAACATAAAATGTTGTTAAAAAATACATTTTGTGTCTTGTCGTGCCACTTTTATTTTGGCTGAGTTCATTTTTAGTTTAAAAAAAAAATATTTTGTGTTATGTCGCTTTTAATTCAGTCGTGTTCGAGATAGGTTGAAAAAAATGTCATGTTATGTTATACTCTTTTTCTTCTGACTAAGTTTTGCCCCACTTGAAAAAAATGTCATGTTATGTTATATCTTATTTAAAACAAATGGTCCATGTTTGCAATATGTATAGGGATTGAAATGTTTTTTTAACAAAACATTTGAAATGTCTTTAAAAGAAAAAGGAGTTGAAATGTTTTTTCAACAAAATCAGATGAAATGTTTAAAAATAGCATTCATGCTTTTTCAACTAAAATAGATGAAATGTTTTTTTTAAGGAAACATGACTACTATTTTTAAACACTTCGAAAACATGAATGCTATTTTTAAACACTTCATCTATTTTTGTTAAAAAAAACATTTCAACTGTTTTATTAGAAAACATCCAGCTGACACAGACCAATATATTAAAAAAGATGCTCCTCGTCAACGGTATGTATAGTTGGTCGAACTGTCTATACATATCGTTGCCGTGAACCATTTTTTCTAAATGGTAATAAGATTATTTTTAAAATAATAAAAAATGGTGCGTGCCGGCGAAATGAAAAAAATACGACTCCATGTCACGTCGTGTTTCTTTTAGTCGTATTCATGTTACTTAAAAAATAAAAGATTCACAAAAAGAGGTTTATTTTTTAAAAATAGTTTTTATTTTATATAAAATAATTTTTTATTTATAAACAGTTTTCAATAAGAAAAAAAAATAGATAACAATTTTTAAAATAATTGAAATGTTTTTTAAAACAGTTATGAAAAGTAAAAAAAATATTTTTTTAATAGATTTTTATTAAAATATAATTTTTTTAATTATCTTTCAAATATATTTATTTTAATTGAAAGCCAAAAAGTGAAAATATATAATTTATAAATATAAGGGTATGATTGACATTTATAAAAAAGATGGAGTGTGAAAAGATTTTGGGGAGTGCTAATAGCCACTCCCTTCTTTTATATATATATATATATATATATATATATATATATATATATGAGGGTTTTCATTAGCTTTGGTTTTAGGTACCTTTTAGAACTCATATGTTGACGTTATATATATATATATATATATATATATATATATATATATATATATATATATATATATATATATATTGATCTGTTTTTGCTTAATGAGGGTTTTCATTAGTTTTGGTTTTAGGTACCTTTTAGAACTCATATGTTGACGTTATAAGAGAGGTACATTTTTTTAAATCTCTTACATATTTCACTATATTAAAACAGTTCTAATTTTGTAGTATTTGTTGTCATCATTATAAAAAAAATTAAGCATGTACTTATGGATTGTGATTTAAACTTTAAATGTTTGTAATTTAATTTTTTGCCATATTATAGGGATCTATAATTTTACTTCGGATATATATTTTGAAGTTTGTAGACCCAAGACCAAGGATGCTAATGGTGTGACTAGAGAATTGTTGCCGGGTAAAATGCAACTTGATACCTACCTTTTTACATATCTCTGCAATAAAATTACACTTCTTTGTATTACATTCTCTTAGTCTTTATTTCAGCTTTGAAATGTTTTATTGTCATCTTAATTTTAGTTTATAACGACTTATAAAGACCCCTTAAATTTTTAATATTGCCACGCCTTTTTAAACAACAACTACAATTCGCCCGCGCATCGCGCGGGCTAAAAACTAGTATATATAGAATATGGGTATATACAGGTTATAAATGGATTGAAAATCTGTAACTGCAAAGAAATGGGACAAATATTGATAAAAAGAGAATATAAAAAATGGCCCATGCAGGTCTCGAACCTGCGACCTTCGCGTTATTAGCACGACGCTCTAACCAGCTGAGCTAATAGGCCATTGGTGCCATGTTACCTTAAATGTTCGTCATAACTTCGTTTGAGAGAGACAGCTCAAGCCCAAAGTCAAATAGCAGTCCTTGCTCTATAAAGGTTTGTTATATATATGCATACGGGCAAAACCTTATATCAAGTATGCGATGGGTATTCCTTTTCCTTATTCATGCATATATGGAATCATTCTACACTTGCCGTTAACACCTTATATTCGGTAAATTAAAAGGTGCCACGTATATATAGATAGATATTACATAAAAAAAAATTATGTAATATTTAAACATTTTAAGGGACTCATATAAAAAAATAAGTTCAAATATATATATATATATTTTCTGTTTTTAAAAAATCCATCAAACTTTCACATCTTTTAAAGTGCTTTAAAAGCTGTGAAAGTTTAACCAATTTTTTAAAACTAGCAAAAAAAAACTATTTTAAGTTGATTTTTTATATGCGTCCATTGGAATGTTTAAATACTATATAAAAAATTTAACTCAAAAATAATTTTTTTACTATTTTAAAAAAATCGATATGTAAACTTGGTATGTATGAGTCTCTCTTTCTCTCTCTATATATATTGATATGATTCTTTTTTTTTATTTATGTGTTCACACATTTATGTATTTAAAAGATCTTTGCATCTTTTTTCACTCTCTCTATATATAGATTTGGTAACTATATTTGAGAGTAATGATAAGGGATATTTAGGGGCTGTTTGGTTTGCAACTATAATTTTGTTTTCTGTGTTTAAATACAATTCGGGTAAAAATTTGTGTTTGGCAACCAGTTTTTAAACAGTGAATTATAATATTTCTGTGTTATAATCATTTTTTTCAGAAAACAGCAAAAGGGTGTTTTATAACTTATGTTTTTTATTTTTCAACTCAGAATTATTCATTCTTAATATTTTAATGCATTTATACCTTAATATATAATATACATACATAATACATTAATATATGTGCAATTCTTATAAATAAAAAATATATATGTACACGTACACAAAATTACGTATATTTATATTATTAAATTATATAATATACTAAGATCCATATGTTAAATAATAATATGAATTGTTAAATAATAATATGAATAGATACATGATACTTATATATAGTTTTATACATGTATTATTAATGTATTGAATAATATAAAATATACATATGCTACATATGTATTAAAAAATATTATCAATTCATGTATGTATATAATTTTATTGTGAAGTATACATGCAATATATATATATATATATATATATATGTGTGTGTGTGTGTGTGTGTGTGTGTGTGTGTGTGTAGTTAAACTTTCCAACATACCTCATTAAATATACATAAAAATACATGATATTAAATGTACATGTATATAATTTATGATGCATGCATGTATGTATGTATGTATATATGTATACATTTTAAATGTACATGTATATAATTTATGATGTATGAATGTATGTATATATGTATACATTCATGTATCATGTATGTATGAAAGTTTTATGTATGTTTTTATATATATACACATATGTATAATATAAATATATATGTTTGCCAATTTTGTCAAATTTTCAAAAAAGCTGTATTTAAAAACAAGTTTACCAAACGCACACCAATAATTATAAACACAAAAAACTGAATTTTAAAACTGTATTTAAAAACAACGTTTAAATCGAGTTTTCAGAATAGCGAACCAAACAGACCCTTAGTTTTTAGTAGGGCTGTGTTTCGGCCGGATCGGATCGGAAAATGACCTTTCGGAAAAAATTCCAATTTTTTCGGAAATAAAATATTTGTTTCAATTTCCTATCCAATTTTTTCGGAAAATCAAAAAAGTTTCCGAATTCGGAAATATCGGAAAATCGGAAAAAAATCGGAAAAATTCGGAAATTAGAAATATGGTATTTTTTTCTGTTCTGCCGCATGAAGACAGTATGAGAAACTAGAAATAAGTTTTTTTCTGTTCAGCCGCAGCCATCAATATAACAAACCGATGTAAACAAATCTGTAAACCTATAAACCGATCAATATAACAAACCTATTAAACCTATAAATCGATCCCAACAGATGTATTAGATGAAATAAAAAAGATGTAAACAGATGTAAATAAGATGTAAACCGATCTTATAAACAGAAGTAAACAAGATGTAAACAGAGCCTATAAACCGATGTAAACAGATCTGTAAATAAGTAGAAATAAAAAAAATAAACAGATAAAAATAAACTAGAAAAGGCTTACCTATGTTCGAGACTATAAGGGTCGGACGATGTAAACAAATATGCGCCGTCGAAAGTAGAAGAAAGGGGTTGGACGACCGTATAGAGATTGGGTCGAGAGAGAGAGGTGAGAGATATGCACCGCCGAGGAGAAAGGGGCGAGACGAGAGAGAGAGAAAGATGTGAGAGATATTTTAATAAGAATATCATACAACCCTAGTTGCTCTCTACTAACAGCATATATAAATATATGGGGTAAGGTAAAAAATAAAGGAAATCTAAATTGTACACATTCTTATTACATAAGGATATAACTTATAAGGTAAAAAAATATATATAGAAAATATTCGGAAAAAATATTCGAAATATTAATCGGAAGATATATTCGGAATATTAATCGGAAAAAAGATTCGGAAATTATATCGGAAAAATCGGAAAATCGGAATTTAAAACATAGTTCCAATTTCCTATCCAATTTAATTCGGAAAAATCGGAAATCGGAAAATCGGAAATCGGAAACCTTATATATGTTCCAAAATCGGAAAATATCGGATCGGACATCGGAAAAATCGGAATGTTCGGAAAAAAAACACAGCCCTAGTTTTTAGTAGTACCCAGAAGTTGTTTAGGAATTGGAAAAAAAAAACACCTATATTCTAGAATGACACTCAATTTTGTTGTCAATTAACTTATTTTAAATGTTTGTTTTATGTTAAGTTACAAAATTGCCCGATAGCTAAAAAAAGATCGTACCTAGTCTATAAGGCTCTCGCTTAATTGCAAGGTCTGAGAGAGGCCGATGTCGGTTGACGTTACCTCCATATATGAAGAAGTTGCTCCCATGTTTCGAACCCAAGGCCAATCGTAGATTGGGCGAGGGCATTTGACATCGCACTAAGCAAATATTGTACATATGGAAGCATTTCGAATGTGAAGTGGAGCTTGTTTCCTACATAAATGCACGTCTCTTATTTAAAGGAGGATGTACACTCTTTGGAAGATAATTAGAGAGGTTTTGGAAGATGTTAGAGCTTGGATCACCTCATAGGGAAAATCTATTTTTGCATAACCAAAACCAATTTTGGTTGTTGTAGTAAATTTCACACTAGTCAAAATCGATTTTGACCATAGCAAAACTGTTTTCCTTGACAACGTATTTAAAAATGGGCAATTTACAATTAGATCCCTTAGTAACAATTTTTAAATATTTAAGGACAATTTACAATTAGGTCCACTTGTTATGCCACCAACGTGAACTTGTATAAGAAGAGAATTAGTGAACCTAAGTATTTAAAATTTGTCAAAATTCCTTCAGTGAAAATTTGTTTGTGAAGGACCTAAGAGTACTTTCCCCTTAAAAAAAGCCATTACGAGAGAAGAAGATATAAAAGCAAGATTTTAGCCTTTTCTCATCTTTTAATCATCTTGGAGGGGAAGAGACCATATTTTGTACTTGGAGAGTTCTAAGGAGAGATGGAGGAACAATTGATTTGAAGAAAATTGAGTATCTAAGCCCTAATTTTATTGAAGAAAATTTGAAGATAATTTAGGACATGCAAAACAAAGGATTGTGATTGCATGGTATAACTTCTACAAAGAAGATCGCACATTTTAATTTGTAAACCATTTTTATCGAAGTCAATCAAGCATTGGGAACTGCAATGAACCTATTAGTAGTCAATAATTAGTTTGTAACAATGGGTAGACTTTGTTATGAGTTTGTTAGATATTTGATTTGATTAAATGCTTGGAGAATTAGTTACAATTAGATAAGTCAAACTCTCTGGAAGCCTCTCAATTTTCCTCCTTATACAGTAGAGCAAGGTAGGGTAGTTGAATTCTATATCTGCTCATGTCAAAATCCTAGCAAGAATTTAAGTTCTCCCATATTGGTCTTCATCAATCCACATCAGTCCCCTCCGGATGTATATATTTTCTTCCTTGTTCTTAGCAACTCCTATATATAGGAGACCCATTCACAATTGCAAGGCATCAATTGGAGTTATCAAGAAATCATTTATTCCTTGTCCATGTTTATCTGCAGAAATTGAGGGTAATTCCCCTGGAAGTGGGATTTTGATACTGAAGTTGCAACCTCCATATTTTGGGTTGTGACAAATGGTATCAAAGCCATTTCGATACTTGGATATCATGAATATGGAAGAGGGTGGCAACGCTCAAGAATTACAGCGATAGTTGAAGAAGCATGACCAAGCATTGATAGACAGCTGTGGAGGAGTCATAATAGTTTGTCAAAAAATACAAGATGCAGTAGTGGAATGGAGAAAGCAGAGACGAGAAATGGAAGAATATTTAAGAAATGTGAGGAGTAAGATGGTTGTTTCAAGTGCTGGAAGAAGGAACAAATAGAAGAACCAACGAGATAGGGGAGTACGTCCACTGCACATAACAGAATATAAAAAATGCGATGAAGAAAGGAAGAAAATTCAGAAATGATAAACAAGAACAAAAATGAAGAAAACAAAGATGCCGAAGTAAATTTGATGGAACCTTTTTTTTAAATCCTCAATGGCATCAATCCCTCCATCGTAGGAACACTTTCACCCCCCAAACCACTACCAATATCCCATTGGTGTTGTTCTTATTCTCCTTGATGGCTAGCACAAAATTTGCACTAAATGAGTTTGATAAAGTGATGTTTTCAAGAATGTATGTTGATCTAAATTTGGAGTAAAATGAGGTGAGGAAACACCACGAGAAGATTCTGGATAAGAGTTCCGAGGTTGGGCAGTCTGGCAACACAAGCAATGGGTAGAGTTTGTAATGAACCTATTAGCAGAAAATAATTAGTTTGAAATAGTGGGTAGAGATTTGTTATGAGATTGTTAGATGATTAGAGAACTAGTTACAGCAATCTCTGTAACTCCTATATATAGGAAACCCATTGACAGTTGTAAAGCATCATTTGAAGTTATCAAGAAATCAGTTCTTCCTTTGTATAAGCTTTTCTGCAGAAATTGGAAGTAGTCACCCCTGGAAATGGGATTTTGATACTAAAGTTGCAACCACCATAAATTGGGTTGTGACAGAACTTAAGTCTAATCTTAAAAATTGTAGCATGCAGTATCCTTCACAAAGGGAATCCCATCGAATTCATATGACACCTTAGGGTCGTTTATATTGAGTGATGCACCTATATTGCACTCGTACTCGCACTCAACAGCACTCCAGTCATAGCTCTCAAACCAGTAGATATCTGTGATGTAATGGCGTACCAATAATGGTGCCACATTATGGAATTTATATTACTCAATGGAGGGTCTAGAAGTACATAGTAAAAAGTAAAGTAAGTCTAATAACTAAAGCCCAAAAAATAGGTGGGCCTAATAATTAAATACTATAGTACTAATCTGATATCCAACACCTAAATTCTTTAAGTGCAGCCTGGACCCACACTAGGCTCTGCTTGTCAAACAAACTAGTCAATTAGATTATGTCAAGGGTTGTAGTTGATAGTTTATGTCCAAATCCGTGGTTGATAGTTTGGGGTGGAAAAAGCTCCCACACCCAAAAAAATTCTTGGAAATTATTTCTTACCCTCCTGCACACCTCAGAAAAAATTTCAAGGCAAATGCCCAAATTGTTCATCACCAACTTATAATGTATAAGTTATAAAATATTTTCATGGCCAACATGACTAGCAAAGAGACTGTCTCTATGAGAATCATAACAAACACCAACCTCACATCACATGACTAAATCAGAACATGTTTTTTGCCAAAAATAATATGCCCAGTCACACGTCTGAATCAATTTAATGTTCTTACAAATATCTGCGTATATTGGCACATAGGCACTGCTCATTAAAAGTTTCACCTTTGGTCTTGAACCATGAAAACAACAAAGTAAGAAATGCCAAGGTAATAAGAACTCTACAACCAACCAGTTATCTTATCATAGAAAACCCATTTCAATTACAATATCAGAATCTCACACAGGACAATCAGTACATGTATATCAGTAGTGCTGTAATGGGAAATCTTAAAGGGGAGAAAATTATAAGAACAATGGAAAAAATCCCAAAAATGTGCAAAAATCACCAGATTGAACTATTTATAATTTAATTTATACTTCTTTCTTTTAAAAAAATATGGAAAGAAAAACAACTGCTCCTACGCTCTGTATATAATCTTCCCTGGTTTGCCATTCAGAATAACTCGATTTCAGAAGGATGAAAACAATAACATGTCAAGTTTGAAGAAAGGAAAGGTAGAAACCAAATCAATAAACACATGAACATGTCTCTTCCCTTTCTGGTGCATCTTTTTATCTGCAATGCGACAAGATATCGTTAATATCAAAGGAAAAGACCACAAGTCTATGTCTGCTTGGCCTGGATAATTTTTTGGCAGAATATAAATTATTAATTAAATTGCAAAATAAAGTTCACATAAAAAAGGGTACTTACTAAAAAAATACATACGAATGAAATTCCATAACTACGCAGGTTCGCAAGAAGCTTCCTGAACTATTTTTAATGCAAGAAACTTCCTGAACTATGTTATTTGAAAATACCCATCTCACTAACAAATGGTACTAAAATGTCCCCCCAAGGGGGTATTATTTGCAACAAAATTCATAGTTCAGGGGGTTATTTTTTTTCACTATCCCCTGCAAATCCCTTTGTAATTTGATTAAAATTTATAACCAGCTAAATCTTTATTCATCCCATATGGGGTCATCAACAAAAACTGTGGAAAAAATGAGGAAAATTGACAATCTGCATACTACTTGTCCAAAAGATATATGCCTGGTTACCTGGTACTAGGGTTCCCAAGGGTAAGCTCAAGATCATCAGAAACACATTCCTCATGTATCCTCTCTCCTTCCCATGGTTTCACTAGCCCCTTCATATTACTCCCAAATGCAAACTCAGCTGAAATCACATCTGACATAGGAACATCTGCTGTTTGATCATAACCCGCCCCAACCGCCGGTGAGCATGTCCCACTTTGACCCGGGGTCCACATGCGAGACCCACCTCCGGAAAACGCCTCCTTGAAGCCAAATGGGTTAGGAGAGACGAGACTGAAGGTGGGAGATGAAGGCCCATCTTGTGGGGTTTGAATACCTGAGACCCATCCAGAATCGGGTGGGGTTTGACGACCTGGACTTGGTGGGGTGGAAGAGGGCAGGAACGGGTAGTGTTGACCGGCCCACGAGGGACCCGCAGTTGGGTCGTCCCAGGTGTCATTCATTCGTGGAGTTCGGGCAGTAGGGGAGCTCAGGGGTGGGGTTACCGGGGCACTTATAGAACCGCCTGGGATGTAGAGATGGTGGGGAAAATTGGACAAAGAAGGGGAAGAGCCTGATGAGAGGTTTTTTAGCCATGGGATAAGAGAGTTGGGATCGGAGTTACTATTGGTGTTGGAGGCATAAAGGGATGACATTGGGCTAGGAAAGGATGATGAAGCAGGGCTTGGGTTATAGGATGTTCGTGGACTTTGATGGTATGATGAGCATGGACTAGCGGAGGCTGAGCCACCCATAAGATCCATGCGTTCAGCAGGTTTGCATCCCTTCAGTAAGAAAGAAACAAGAATGAGTATGCACACAAAATAAACATTACGATTCAACCATAATTATGGTCCTTAGGATATGGCTAGGTGAGTAATGAGGTATTATATATAGGATTGGATATGCGAATATTTCAAAACAGATTCTATTTTACCCATGGTAAAATAGAACATTCTTCACTAATTTCTTTTGATAGTTAATCATTGGGCTCCCAAGCCTTATTTCGAAACATATTCCATTTTTCCCCAGTAAAAGTTATAATAAATGGTATCCAATAAAATTATAAACCTGAGCAGACTGACCAATTCATTGACAAGAACAATTTACACTGATGCAGTCATTCAACTGGGGTAAATTTCGAAATTTAAGGAAGACTAAGGAGTTTTATAAAATAAAAACATTTCCTGAGTTCAAATTTAAAACTGGGATATAAGGAGATTCATGCTGAATTGTATTGTACCAAGAAGCAGGTTATTCTCCATGGACTAGCTCACTTGAAGAGTCTAAATCTTGATATCAGCATGTATAGATAATAAGAATTGCGACTTACTATATAATGGTTTCACGAGGAACATTATATTTACAGAATTCAATTAAATCTGTTTTATCACTCAACATTCCAAGAAGCTTAATGAGACTGAAATGGCTGGAAGGATCCAACTGAGAAAACTAAATTAGTGCACTATAATGGAGAAACAGCACAATAAACGATAGGCCTCACTTGCTTTGAAACTTTCATGATCTACTTTTCACATAATAACATCTGGAAGGCTTTTGGCAGGGGACTAAATCCCCACGAAACAGGGTCTAGAATCAAATATCCAGTTTAGGTGGTTCTAGTTGGGTATAAAAAGATCCCCAATATCCATAATAAGATGAAAGTTCTTGGTTAAAGATTAATGAATTGTTTGCGGCACCAGTTGAGTATTCTCCCAGGAATCTAGTGGAGCCACCAATCTTGAATGCCAAATGAAATGAGTGCCTGAGTTCTGCTATATTCATATGGATAAAAGGATCATAGCAGCACACTTATTTTGCGCAGTCATATAATCCCTCTGTGAAAGTTCAAATTTCATAAGAAATAATAACTAACGTAAAGTATGAACAAAATCAAAACTTAGTTACACATCATGAGATTTAGTACATTCCAAAGTGGAATCTTATATTCAGATGTCCCGAGGAAGAAATTATTACTCTTAATTTGGGTCACGGTACTGGATAAGACTTATCCAATGATGAAACCTATTCCCTTTAACTGCCCCTTTCATGGTGTAAAATGACATATCGAACGTAGGAGCTCACTTATTATTATAATTTTTGCAGAACCTTCATCTTCATTCCATAGTAGATAACTGATAATTCTATTGCTTAATTATTCGTAATTATCTAAAACTAATCATATAACTAGCTATTAAAATGAAAATGACGTAACCACACGTCTAATGGCAACTCTAAAGGCACCATACCAATTTAAAGAGAGAAATGTAACTAAGCTTTTACTCAAAAGTTTGGTTCCCCAAATGAGGAAGAGGATAGGATAAGGAGGTGAGCACGAAAGGAGCAAACTAACCAATGTGGGACTTATGGTCATCTATACAATAAGCCTAATACTCAAGTGTTCGTCCTTGAACTCAAAGGTCAGTCAAGAGAGTGATCAATGCATGCTAGGTGTCAACATAATTATCCGACAGGTAATCGGGCACATGAGTCATCGTCATCAGGGCACGACGGCGCAGAGTAGGACAAGTAGAAGCTCGATGACCAACAACACCACAGTTGAAGCATTTGAAGGCTGGAGAGGGGTTTGGAGGTGGAGCGGCAACAACAGAAAGAGCGGAAGCTGGACCTATTGGACGAGCTGGGATGATGGTCACTGGAGGAGATGAGACCCAGGAGGAGGCCGGGCTGCGGCTGCTAGATGATGTATCTCGAGCTTGGTGGCATACTCCACCTCCTTAGCAAAGGTGGGTATGTCACGCAAGGCCAAGTCTCTATATATGTAGGATTAGAGGCCGGTGATGTAACGGCCGATCTGCTGCTCCTCAAACTCATCAAGCCGGGCCCGAGTACACCGTAATTGAAAGCACTCTGTATAATCAACCACCGTTGTCTCCTAGCACAAAATCTGAACTTTTGCGAAGAGGTCTCGCTCATATATAGCTAGAAGAAAGGCGGAAAGCAATAGAGCCTTCAACTTGGCCCAAGTTTGAATTGGTGGGAGTCCCTCAACCACCTGTCTCTACTTTAGATCGTGCCACCGAATAACAGCATACTCCTGAAACTTCGTCTCGGCTAATAGAACACACTTACGTCCCGTAACGTGTTTGTAAGTAAACACGCACTCCATCGAGCCAAGCCAATCGATCAACAACTGCATCCATCTTCTATCAGTTGTAAAACATGGGTACATTGACCCGAATGTCCCCATGCAAACTCCGAGAGAGGAGCTGAAGAGTTAAAGCAAAGGGTCACCCTCTGGTAGAGCAGGAATATCCGGTGGTGGAGGAGGCAAGTTGGGGCACGAATCTAGGGGTGGGAGTCTTGTGGGGTGGAGGAAAAAGAACTAGACACCTCACTCGCATTGATGTGAGGAATGAAGGGGTAGGAGTGATATAGGGGGAGTGTGGGTGGTGTAATATGAGTGAACAAAGAAAATACGATTAACTAATATATGGAGCCAAAAATAAAAAAGGATATGATCAAAATCCACCTCGGACCTCATCAGAAAAAGGTGTCTACATGTATACTCCCTCCATCCTAAATTAAGAGTCCACTATTTCTTTTTGGAATATCCCATATAAATAGTCCACTTTCCTTTTTTAGGCATAATCATCGAACCAAAATTCATACAAGCCAACAATGTCATAGATTTGTACAACAGTAAATAAATAAAAAGAGGGGCCAAGAATCAACCAAATCTTAGCAAGCTCAATAAAGGGGCCAAAAATCAATTGTTGTGTACTACCCGAACCAAAGGATCTACTCAAAAACCCAAATGTCAGATCAATCCAAATAGACCAATCTCAACAAAGCGGGTACAACCCGAGGATCGTGCCCACCATTGTCTAAACCCAATCGGGTACAATCTGAGTCACGCATGTAAGAAAAATGTCTGACTTGCCACCGGAACACATCAAACCAAATAGCAACAGAGAAAATCACTGCCATCCAATTGCGGGAAAAGAGACACACCATCGCTTCAACGCACACCCATCTCTTCAAATTCACCCTCATGATCGAAACCTTTCGTTCCCACAACCATTCAAATCAATTCCACCAACCCATTTCAACATACATGGAAATGACAACTGCAGGCTTACAACCCGACAATTTTACTTTCTCGGCCGTTTTGAAGGACTTAAATCTTGGCAAACAGATACAAACAACCATTGTAAAACTTGAGAACCACTCTTCTTCCGTGACTGTGGCAAATACTCTCCTCAATTTCTATGGCAAATGTGGAGATAATAGTGATGTGCTCAACGTGTTTGACAGAATTCCTCATAGAGATCAAGTATCCTGAATTCGATGATTTCTGCATTGAGTAAGTGGGGTGTTGGGGTTTTATACAGAGGAGAGAAGAGGTTATATGGAGGCATAAGAATGGGCGGGCAAGAGAATGATGCATTGTTTATAGCGACTGAATTGTTGAGCTCCTCACAATAAATCTTATGTGGACAGTCTTAGGATGGAGGACCCTTAACTCTCTGTATTGCGTTTTTTAAGTTATAAAAGATATCTTAGGTGTTTAGCTCCTTGAATTTTTAGAAAACAACTTTTCTCCTTCAATTTCATTTTGGTTACAAAAAATTATACAAAATATATTCGATAAAACTAACTTCTTGATTTACTAAAATAATCTTTCTCTAACTTTTAAAATTCTAAGCACAAACTTGGTAGTAGCATAGCTAAAGGTAATGTCATAGGCACGGGTAGTGTCTTATAGAAGGGTAATTCACCATTGAGGTAGTACCGTAGAAACTAGTAGTTCCATCAAATATACAAATGGAACCTAACCATACATGTCCTCCGATTATATCTTCCAAATCGTCTACACTAACAATACATCCTTCCCCTCCAAAGGGTCGTAATGTAGTATTGTAAGCAATAATAGGTGATTTACGTATGGGTAGTTGACATTGTCGTAGGCATGATGATTGCCTATAAATAGTACAATATAGTTCACAATGTTTTTGTTGGACTGACTTCATAAAAGGAGAAAACCATATATGAACACCACTACACATACACACTTCCATACACATTTTCCATACACACCAAATAAGACAACGCGATAGGAAGTTGTACTTTGTGCCCTGGCGGGACCCCCAACAAGAAGCTATAAGATTTTAATGCAATGTGTATGGAAAATGTGTAGAAAAGTGTGTACGTGCATCTTTATTCAACCATATATAGATTTCGAAGAAGTGATAGCACCAGTTTCTATCATTGACAGAGATAGCTGACATATTACGATTAACCCCAAACATCCCAAGTACATTTCAAAATGCAATGGGGTGTGTATGCAATTTTCTGAAATCTGAGGTGGTATTCGGATAATTTATACTCTTAAAATCATTCGTGTCTAACTTGGTACATTCAAATCTCTGGTTGTCTAGTTCTCTGTAGAGCACCAGAAATGAATAACGAATAAAAAAAGTTGTAGAAGGCCTTTCACAAATGTCAATGTGGTAATTATAAGCTGTATTAAAGTTTTAAAATGGAGATCATAATAATGTCAACTATGATTATATTGCTCCCCACGAAAGGTAACATCCCCATCCAACCAGCTACACCTTTCTTAAATAATTCAATTCAAAACATGCGCACATGCTCTGCTACCCAGATAAAAAAATTTAATATATACAAGTAATAAAAAGATTTGATACCTATATTATCATCCATATACACGAGAGAAGGATAAAAATTTAACGAAACAAGAAAAGCAATGTAGAAGTGGTTAGCAGAGTCGTAAAAGTACACAAAAGTGCTCAACATAGTACTCTAGTGTTCAATTCTTACAGCAAACAATAAAAAGATAAATAATGATGAAACACAACAACGCCCCATACATGAAATGATATACACCACCGAAAAGGCAACAAATCCCACGCTTGAGTTGAAAAAAGTTAACCCCGGGATTCTCGGAAAAACAAAAACACCCACTTAATTATTTAATTACTATTAAATTTTAATCACGAAATTTATGCCCAAAAACAATAAAATATTTGATAAGCTACGGAGTAGAGATTCATGATTAAATTTAAGGGGGCATTCACAATGACTAAACTGCCACTTGAATATAGAGGTCTACAACGTACAATGGGTCAATGCCAAGTTGCAAAGGGAAATGAATAATATAACACCCGCGTGGCTGGTTAAGGGTCTCACAGATTGACAAAAGATGGAAAAGGCCAAAACCCAAAAAGCAAGACGAACAGAAGCTATTCTTATTTGATAATACAATACAATACAATAAAATAACATGTGTGTTTTCTGGTGTTTTACGTTTCACTTGTTGAATGAAACATCACAGATGGAAGTTGGAAGTGATCAAATTTAAATAAAAAAGGTGGCCTAAATCAAAATTTATTTCTCTTAGATCTATAATCACCGGACCGGAGGTGAAAATAACAAGTGGTAGAAAAGAGAGAAGAGATGATTTAAAGGTTTACCTTTCTATAAGTGGTGCCATCTTCTTCAACGGTCCAACCAGCTTCGTTACAAAGAGCCTTTAAAACCTCGTTATTATCGCAGTGTTTTGGTAGCTTATAGTTACCGTACATCCTAAGACCAGAAAAGATCTTAGCAGCTATAGCACGTCGTCTTCTCTCTCTCTTTTTGTTATTTTCTCTCTCCTTCCATGTCGGAAGCCTAGACCCGGATGTCATGACACGATGTTGTTCAGTACGAGAAAAATAAGACTGTTTAGAGGACAGAAAAATCTGTAAAAAAGGGTGGTGGTTAGACTTAGATGGAAGTGGGAGTCAAATAAATGAAGGTGGTGTTTTGGATAAAAAAAAGACCTGGAAAGGCGGGTCATGCACGTGTTGAGTCTTTATGAAGTGGGGTTGCCTGGAAACAAAGTCGAACAAGGAAACGGGGACGGTGTATGTATGTGGCATGCCCACTTTCACACTTGTTTCTACTTGTACTACCACACCATGTTTGTCTTTCGCAACTACTGCCTGGTTGATGCCACACGGCGATTATGATTATTGGATTCCTTTTATAGGCCTTCCCAAATTATTAAGTTTCAAATATGGGTGTTCATATTTTCATTCTAAAATAATTTTCGTAACATCATAAATCCGATATCGCGGCATTATTAAGTCTAAAATGCCCTCTCAAACAGAATAACACTAATTTTAATGAGTAACTCTTTAACTCCCCAAAACATTCAAAAATCAAACCGTGAAATCCGATATCACGGCCAAACACTCAAAAACTCAACCTTCTCGTTCTCAAATCCAAACTTGTTTCTATCATCTGTATTTTATTTGGAATAGTTTGTGTGGTTGTGGGCTGCATTTTTTACAGGTTTACACCAATAAGAATGACCATAGATGATCTAAACACCCAAGATACAAAAGATGCTAAAAGTGTAGATTTCACTCCTACATTAGACTCATTTGAGGTACTAAAAACTTACATACAATGTATTTAATCATTACACACTAAAAAATCATGCATAAGAAGTACTAAGATAACTTTGGAAAAAAGTCGATATACCTTTACACGGTTCCCCGTAATCGAAGAAGACGATATTTCACGATTGTAATTTTCCATTAATCCCACTTTTACGGTTTATCATAACCGTGAATTCTGGGGTTTTACGGTTACTTGTAGTCGTGGATACAAGCATTTCACGGCTAATTGTAGTCAGGATAATCTTATTCACGGTTTACCTTTGAGTTAACTTAATATTAAACTCAATTTATTATTATCTAAAATTGCAGCTAGATGACTCAATAATAAACTCAATTGATTGGGGGGAGATTGATAACCTTGTCGTACCAAGTGCTAGTGCGACTTGTAATGACGGATCATCATCGGGTACACCATGGGAGGGTGAAGTTCCAAGTGGTGCGCGTGAGCAATCTACTATTGAACAATCTTTTGTAGAAGTGCATAACACAACTATTCATTGCCTGCGGGATGAATTTCAAGACTTGACTATACCCATGGTAAATTTCCCCGAAAGTCCTAAGATATCCGTTGAATATTGCATAATGTGTTATTAAGTTTAAATATTTTTTTAATTTTCTCCAATTTAGGATGATATGGGATTTTCTCACAATGCCGTTTCTCAGGATCATATCTCCGAATTTTCTACCGGAGAGGTTGGCTTTTTTCTTACTCAATTTTAAGTTGTAGTGTTTAGTCATATACACACAATGACTAATTATTTATTTGCAAACTTCACAGGTATTCCAGAGTAGAAGTAAAATGGTAGAATGGTGCCAGATGATTGGTTTAAAAATGAAGGCTATCGTAATTATACTCAAATCTGAGAAGAGAAACGGGGACGAAAGCCACGTATAATTCTTGGATGTGAAAGAAGCTCATTGCACAAATGGAAAAAGGAGGAGGAAACAGAAAAGAAGAGAAAGCGTAATGTTGGCACCCGCAAGTTGATTGTCCATTTAGACTTAAGGGTGTCCCGATGGAAGATGGTAAGTGGGGTGTAAAAGTTTTGTGCGGTCTACATAATCACCAGGTATCCGATTCGTTAGTTGGACACCCATATACCGGACGATTAAATGAGGAGGAATGGAATGTCACAAAGGAGTTAGTTTCTAATAATATTTGTCCGAAGGAGGTCCTGCACACATTGAAACAACTGAATCCTTACAATTGCTCCTCGGTGAGAACCGTGTACAACGCGAAACACAAGATGAAAGTATGGGAGCATTGTCACCCCCTAACCCCATTAGGATATAGTTAACTAAATAGTTCACAAACCACATTTATTATTTATTTATTTATTTAGTAATACATATTGAAACAACTTCAAGGTTAAAAGGCGGAATACAAAAAATCCAGTCATTTTAAGGAGACATAATTTATCATAATTATATTCGGGTTGTCACAAGCATGATGTGAGGAACGCAATGCAACAACTCATGCATTTGCTTTCCGATAAACATTATGTTCATTGGCATCGGCGTCATGAGTAAAATGACACCGTCGAAGACATATTTTTTGCACACCCGACCTCCGTGTTACTTGCCAAGTACTTCCCTTCTGTTGTGGTGATTTATTGCACTTACAAAACAAATAGATACAACATACCTTTGTTCGAGATGATTGGGGTCACCTCTACAGGGCAATCATTTTGTATTGCATTTGCATTTTTGAGGAGTGAGAAGGAGGACAATTTTCAAGGGGGGTTGAAACACTTGAGATCTCTCTATGAGCCAGAAGCATTGCCCGAGGTCGTAGTGTCCGATAGACAATTGTCATGCATGAAAGTCGTGAGACAAGTCTTTTCGAGCGCGAAACTTATGTTATGTTTATTCTATGTGTAGAAGAATATTGAAGGAGTTTTTGAAAGCTTGATTAAAAGACCTGGATAAAAAGTCCTTTATGTCTGGATAGATTGGGGTGGTCGAGTCAGAAACACATGCCGAATATGATAGAGCATGGTCATGTTTTCAATCAACTTGGAAGCATCAATGTCCTCATATGATTGTGTACCTCAAAAATATATGGTTGCCATACCGTTTCATGTATGCGCATCCATGAACGAATAAAATTCAACATCGAGGGAACTAAACCACAAATAGGGCCGAGGGCACCCATGCACAGTTGAAAAAGTATTTGCTTAGCTCTAAGGGGACATTTGCCACGGTGTGGAAAGGGATGGATGCACTACTTGAATTTCAAGAGACTCAAATTAGATTGGAGTTCGAAAAGTCATTTCAATCAACAAAGCATAGGCACAACGAACCATTGCTACGAGAGATACGTGGACGATCTCCCACCTTGCTCTTGATTTGATTATTGGTGAGATAGATTGTATAAGAACGGTGTTATCTAAATTTGTGGGTAATACTCAATAAACGGATATTGCATGTGGGCACAAAATTCGTACAATATATGGCGTTCCGTGCACTTGTGAATTAGCCGGATGGTAGAAGACGGGTGACGCCATTCCAACATGGGCGTTAGATGGTCATTGGAAGAAGCTTACTATAGTCCCCGATGCCCTGATGTATCGTGATCTTGATTATACATCCGAAATGATTTTGTTAAAGAAGAGGTGGAATAAAGTGGGGGATGCCGAGCGACAAATGATGCAAGCAAAACTATTGGAGATTGCTCAACCATCTTGCACGTCGTTGATAGAGCCCACTTCAATTAATGCCAAGGGGAGACCCAAGTCCTTGAAGAAAAATACACCTACCAAAAGAATCCCATGTGCATGGGAAAAGGATCCTCCAAATTTGAGTGAACTTCGTGGCAAGAGGATCGCTGCGAGGCCACCTTATACAGCTAAGAAACCGGAGTTGTGGTCCACCTACAAGAAACTATGTATGAAGCACGTACCGAACTTTTTCCAATCATTTGTGGATGACATATATGAAGTTAGGTCGGATGGTAATTGTGGCTTCTCCACCTTGGCCCGAGGGATGGGTATTGGGGAAACTCTTAGTAACTCTCATGATATACGTAGTCAAATGTTAACTGAGCTACGTCGAAACAAGGAATTATATGCCTCTATCATGAAATTATACACCATCAATGAGTATGAAAGTAGATTGAATATGTTCAGGCATTCCGTCATGATGAGTCACTGGTTCATAATGTCGGATTTTGGCTATCTAGCTGCAAATGCGATCAAAGTAATGGTGGTCTTGATATCAAAGCTCCAATGCCCAACTTTTATGCCATTTGATGTCGGTCCAAAACCCATTCAGGAGGATAACAAGATTTTTTACTTACTGAACATATCTAATTGTCATTGGGTGACTATGAAGTGCACCCGGTTTTCCCCCATACCCCCCATTGTATCAAATTGGAAGTCAAAGGCATCGATCGATGCACTACGCTGGGAAGATTTATTCAAACAACGTCTGAATGTATTCCAGGGATTATGTTCGAAAGACGTAGCGACAAGGGATGAACCGATTTTAATTTAATCGAATGACAAAGTTGATTTGACTAAATCATGATCGATGGGGAATTGTAATTTTTTGTAACATTACATGTAAAGCAATTCTAACATTACGTGTAATTTTTTGTGAATGATTATTACAAACAATCGTGTTGGATATGAAATGTACAGTGTATTTGTATGTGATTATTAATGTCTATTTTTATTTACAAGTCAACTATTGGATATGAATATGTGTGTGTGTTAATTGTGATTATTAAGGCCTTGGTACGGTTACTTGTGGTCGTGAAGCATATTTCCATAGTTAATTGTGACCGTGTAAATATGGTACACGGTTAACTCTAGCCGTCATAACAAAGTCACGGTCAACTAGGGTCGTGAAAATAAGACAGTTTAGTTGGATAATTTTCAAGGCCTTGATATGGTTACTTGTGGCCGTGAAGCATATTTCCACAGTTAATTGTGACTGTGTAAATATGGTACACGGTTAACTCTAGCCGTCATAACAAAGTCATGGTCAACTAGGGTCGTGAAAATGAGACAATTTAGTTGGATAATTTTCAAGGCCTTGGTACGATTACTTGTGGCCGTGAAGCATATTTCCACGGTTAACTGTGACCGTGTAAATATGGTACACGGTTAACTCTAGCCGTCATAACAAAGTCACAGTCAACTAGGGTGGTGAAAATGAGATAGTTTAGTTGGATAATTTTTAAGGCCTTGGTACGGTTACTTGTGGTCGTGGAGCATATTTCCACAGTTAATTGTGACCGTGTAAATATGTTACAGGGTCGTGAAAATGAGACAGTTTAGTTCGACAACATTATTAGCTACAACAAAAAACCAGCATTTTTAACTACAACAAACAAACAACTATATTAACTACAACAAACAACCAACATTATGAATAAAATGGTTATAAGTGAAACAAACAGAGTTATGATAAGTGTTTACTATAACCAACCAAACAAATAACCACAAAAATATTCAAACAACCAACATTAATATTTCTTCCTTGGTTGTCTCCTTTTTCCCGGGCTTTTCTTTGTAGTTGTAGGCGTACATTGTTGTGATGGTCGAATCGACGTTTCGTTCGTCGCTCTGGGTCCTGTTCATCGCTCTCCTTGCACTTTCCTTTTCTTCCACGATCGCCTTTAGCCTCTAAAAGGGCATCACATGCTGCCCGAGCAGCATCAAAGAGCGCCTAATAATCTTCAGTTGAGGGTTCTTCCTTTGTATATTTAAGCGCCTTTTCCAAGAGATTAATGGCTAGGTTGACACCCGACTCCTGTCCATGTTGCCACAACGAATGTAATTAATACTACGAATACATGTTACAAAACCTTAAATGTTGATATAAGGTATCATACCAATTTTTCCTTAGCATTCACTCTTGGGTTGACCTTTTAGTGAATAGGATTGCAGACCAAGGGATGCGATCTTTCATTGTACCACACCACGTAGCCTTCAACACACTCCCAAAGGTTATTGCTTATGGGTGTAGATCATCTACCAGCATTGAGGATATGGTCAACCCAGTTCTCCTGGTACCATTTCTCATTATCATACGCCAACTTGTACCTGGCTTGTGTCATACCCATCTCTTCTTTAATCGGGCAAATGGGAAGGCGTGGAATAGTTTGGACCCTGCTAAATTGACGAAGCACTCTCTTAGGATAGTATGACTCATCAACGTTATAACATATGAGAATATCGGTGTACCACGATATCCCCTGGAATGGAAAGGCCTCAAAATTTTCTTTGCATGGATCCCATACAACTTACATTTTGAATCATCATGTAAGTAAACTTCATTATAAACATATCGAGTAAGTAAAAAATAGTAGTGATACTCACATCATGAACTTTTAAATCATCCAACGTCTCCCTCATAGCAAGCAATTGCTCGTTAGAGTCACCCGAAACCATTTGCGCCTTCCACCTACAAATTCGGGCCTCGACGGTGGTATAATCAGACTTACGAACACTACGCTTTAGATCGAAGTGATCGTTTATCCATCCCTACGTATCCATTAATCTTAAGTTAGAAAAGGAATATGATAAATAAAAATATATTAGGAAACTAGGAATAAAATCCATTACCACTAGAAGAGGGAGATATCCAGCAACTTGTCGTACGTCTGCCCTAGATACGATCCCCAATTGGCGGTATAGGTGGGATAAGAAAGCACCTCCCCAGTTCTTGTCCTTTACTTCCCCCACGTTCTTCAAAGATTGAATGTAATATATTGGGATTTGGGTCCCCGACTTGTCTGGAAAAATAAGGCACCCTATCATGAATAGAAGATTGGCCCAAGCACATTGATCGATGTGTTTATCCTTTGCATTCTGACCCATTTGCTTCACCATATCCTTCCATAATTTCATCAACCAGTCAAAACGGATCGCATGAAAAGACTTCCATTCCTCCTCAACCTCCTTTTTCGTTGTCCCAGTCAATTTAGCAAACTTCCTAATTGATGTAGCTTATTCTTCAGTCGTCTTCGGGATCACCCCGTACACACTATGCCCCTAAACCGCTATCCCCAACAAATGATAAACATCATTTAGTGTAATGGTCATTTCCCTGAATGGCATATGAAACGTATTAGTTTCTGGATGCCACCATTCGATGAATGCACATAAAAGGACATGATCAATAAACCGATAAGAATTTTTTATCAAAGGCCAGAATCCTAAGGCCTTCACTGCATTCACCACCCTCTCATCCTCTTCATCAATATTCCACTCAACGAATTTCTTATAATGGTATACACACTTCATTATACCTCGTTCTTCATCGTGGTTCCAAATACCGTATGACATATGATTAGAAAAATGGTTTAACAACTCGGGGTTATTAGGATTGGACCCCTGTAACGGCTCTGCATTGGATCTTGTTGGATTTCTCCTATTTTTTTTCTTTTCAATCGTGGCAGAAGAAGATGCCCCTTTGAGTAGGTCATTATCATCATCATCAGACGATAACTGTCAGGACCTCGACCCAAAATAGTATTAGGGAACGAGTGTCTTAACATGCCACCAAGGCAAAAAAAAAATTGATTTTAATTGTTTCCTTAAATAAATGCAACGGAAATATTATCACATGGTTATGAATCGTAAAATACTGAAAGTAAAGGAATTACGTCATCAGAGCTTTCTAAAGGAAACTTCATATATATTAAAAGTAACAATGAGTTACAACTTAAGAGAAAATTTAAACCTTATTACAAGAGAGCCAGACATGCTCTAAATAAACATTTTACAAAAAGAGCTCTAAAAGCTAAATCTTCAAAATAGTCCATTTTTGTTCCGTCCGTGAGCGTAAACGTTTCCTGAAAAATGTTTATTTATACAACATCAGCTAAAAGTCGAATGAGGTTCAATCTCCAGACATTCCAGGATTTTCAGAAAATAGATACCCATTCAAGTAAAAAGAGAAGGCATATACATATATGGATAGGAACTTGCAGTAAATATTTTGAAATGAAAGTATATATATATATATATATATATATATATATATATATATATATATATATATATATATATATATATATATATATATATATATCACAATTGGATAGCTCAGAATAAGACGAATGCAACAAATCAAATGTGATATCAGTTTCTCTCAATCATATCATTTCGATGGCCAAGTACACTCTAATACTGTATTCTTCTATCGTATTATTCCACGATAGTTGAGGGTCAATCGAACTAGTTCGTCACAACGCCTTATTTAGGGCACACCAGCGATAACCCAGTTGGGAAGGTCAGTCAGTAAAGAGGTCCCTTAGGCCGAATTAGATTTTCAATATTCAATATCCTTTTCAATAATCATTTTAATCGGTGGTTTATATGGACAAATATAAACATATCACAAATGAATCAATCATCTGTATCACATGAATTTTGAGAATAAAAGCAGTTCATAAAATATATATAGTTTGCATAATATCATATAATCAAAATACACAAGGAATGTGAGAGTACTCACCCAAAATGGAGGTCAAATTTACTGGTATTGAGTCTTCGATCACACGTTAATCTGATAAAGATTTAAGTACACGTTCTAAGGTCCAGTTTATACTATACTTTAATAATAACTTTCTCTTTTAAAGGATTACTGAATCCCCATTTGTCAACTTTTAAAACTCATTGATCGTAATTGAAGAATTTAATTCATAGTCTTTCCACATCAGTCGGTTCCCAGTAGAGATGGAGGGTCACAGGGGCACCACTTAAATACCATCTCATCTAGACAGAACATTTCTGGATTCATTCCCAGTAGAGATGGAGGGTCATAGGGGCACCACTTAAATACCATCTCATCTAGACAGAACTTCACCGGGTCTGACTTTGGAATTACTTAAATGGGATTCTATAATAACGAGCAATTTCTTTAAAAAGAATCATTTTTAAAAGCGTATAATTTCAAACAAGTTTATAAAATCAACTTGGATTTGTTCTAAATTTTAAGTTTTGATTAGTGAATTCTTTATTGTATTTTACCAGCATAACTACTAAGTAAAGCTATAAAACAATAAATTAAAACTATAAAGATGCATTATAACATTAAGATTACCTTAAGATGAATATCCCTAAGAACTTCTTCTTAAACTTTCTCACACTTTCTCTCACTATTTCTTTCTATAATTCTCAAGGAATTGGTGTGAGTTTCAAATGATCCCCAAAGGCCCTATTTATAGTTTTCCAAAGATATCACGGCATTGACACGTTATCATGATGACCAAGCTTTTACAATGGGAGTCAGCGTTGACGTGTCGTGTAACAGAGGCATCTTGCAGTCTTATTTTACTGGACTGTGACACGTGTTTTAGCTTCTCCTCTAACGACGACACGTGTTTTGGCTTCTCCTCTAATGACGACACGTGTATGGTGGAGGTGTCAAAACCAAGCATGAGGTGGAAAGGTATTAAAGGTACAAGGGTCATTTTGCACCTTAAGGGAATTTTGGTAATTTCACACCATATATTTTCAATATTTCTTTTAGGTCCCTGAAAATATTTTTTTTACAAAAAGGCCCCTTTTATTTTTCATTTTGGTCCCTAAAACTTTCTTTATTAAAACCAAGTCACTAAAGTTTCATAAAATTACATTTTCTACCCCAAAACTTATCACTTAGCTTAGGATGTGCCATAAAGTCTCAGTTTAACCCATTTTACCGTTTATTCTTCAAATTTAAAAATGGGCTTTGTCATATTAATAACTCGGAATATCATATATGTAATAATATATCACTATTAGATAGTAAGTGTGACGAAATTGAAAGAAGACAATTATATAATATATCACTATTATAAGAAAATGGGGTCATTACATCCTACCCTCCTTATAAAAAGTTTGGTCCCCAAACTTTACTTACATTAATTTCCAAAAAGGTGTGGATATTGCTCTTTTATTTCATCTTCCCGCTCCCATGTTGCTTCTTCAACAGAATGATTCCGCCCTAATACTTTGACTAGTGGAATAACCTTGGTTCGTAATATTTGATCTTTATGGTCCAAGATTTCCACTGGATGCTCAATGTATGTCAAATATTCTCTAACTTGAAGAGGCTCGTGACTTAAGATATGCGCTGGATCAGGGATGTATTTCTTTATCATTGAAACATGAAACACATTATGCACACTCGAGAGTTTAGGGGGTAAGGCTATTCTATACGCAACAACACCTACCCTTTCAAGGATTTCAAAAGGCCCTATGTATCTTGGACTTAACTTTCCTTTCTTCCCAAATCGGATTACTCCCTTTGTCGGTGATACTCGTAAGAAAACATATTCTCCTTTTTGTAATTCTAACGGTCGGTGTCGATTGTCAACATAACTCTTTTGACGACTCTGAGCGATTTGAAGTCGGTCTTGTATCAATTTCACTTTCTCTGTTGTGACCTGGATCAATTCTGGTCCCAATAATTTTCTTTCCCCAACTTCTTCCCAACATGCAGGAGAACGACACCTTCTACCATAGAGTGCCTCATACGGAGCCATTTAAATACTTGATTGATAGCTATTATTATATGCAAATTCTACTAACGGTAAATGATCGTCCCAATTTCCTTTCAAATCAAGTACACATGCCTTAAGCATATCCTTTAAGGTTTGTATGGTTCTCTCCGATTGTCCGTCTGTTTGAGGATGAAAAGCAGTGCTGAAATTCAATTTTGTTCCCATGGCTACTTGTAGGCTTTTCCAAAAGAGAGACACGAATCTAGGGTCACGATCAGAAATAATTGAAACTGGAGTTCCATGAAGCTTAATAATTTCCCGTATATACAATTTAGCTAACTTTTCTAAGGAATGGGTAATCTTGATGGAAAGAAAATGAGCAGATTTAATTAACCTATCAATAATTACCCAAATGGAATCATTACCATTGGAACTCCTTGGTAGCCCTGTCACAAAATCCATGGTAATATGTTCCCATTTCCACTCAGGGATGGGTAAAGGTTGTAATAATCCTGATGGTTTCTGATGTTCAACTTTTACTTGTTGACAGATCAAACACTGAGATACAAACTCTGCTATCTCTCTTTTCATGTTATTCCACCAAAACACTTCTCGGATATCTCTATACATCTTGGTATTTTCGGGATGAACTGTGAATCTCGAGTAATGACCTTCCTCCAAAATATGCCTCTTTAGTTGGGCATCACCCATCATACGCACTCTATTTCCAAACCTTAATCTATCATCTCGTATCGCAAATTCAATTCTCTTCTCTTCAATAACCTCTTCTTTAATCTTCTTCAGTTGTGGGTCATTTACTTGTGCAACTTGAATTCTTTCCATCAACGTGGGTTGTATTTGTAAGTTTGCGATTATTCCTCCTTCGCTATGAATACGTACATCTATTTCCATACTTCTCAAATCTTTCAATAGAGCTTCCTGGCTGGTAATAAGACATGATAAATTTGGTGTAGACTTTCTACTCAAAGCGTCGGCAACTACATTAGCTTTCCCCTGGTGATAGTGAATATTTACATCATAATCCTTCATCAATTCTAACCACCTCCTTTGTCTCATGTTCAATTCCTTCTGAGTAAAGATATATTTCAAACTCTTATGATCGGTATAAATCTCACAAGTCTCACCATACAAATAATGTCTCCAAATCTTAATAGCAAAAATTACCTCTGCTAATTCTAAGTCATGGGTTAGATAATTTTGCTCAGGTGGTTTTAACTCTCTCGAGGCATCAGCTACTACTTTTCCATTTTACATTAGCATACATCCCAAACCATTTTTTGAAGCATCACTATAAATCACAAATCCTCATGTACCGGAAGGAATAGTTAAAATTGGGGCAGTTACTAATCGATTCTTAAGTTCTCAAAAACTATTCTCAACTTCCTCAGACCATTCATATTTCATCGTCTTTTGTGTTAACCTAGACAGAGGTTTGGAAATACTAGAAAATCCTTCAACAAATCTTCGATAATAACCTGCTAATCCTAGGAAACTACGAATCTCCATCACATTAGTTGGTCTTGTCCAATCTAGTATAGCCTCGATCTTTTGAGGATCAACCGACACTCCCTCCTTGGATATGACATGTCCTAGAAAAAAAACACTAGGCAACCAAAATTCACACTTCTTTAATTTCGCATATAATTTCTCTTTCCTAAGGATTTGTAATACTATCTCTAAATGCTTCTCGTGTTCTTCAATACCTTTGGAATAAATAAGGATGTCATCAATGAAAACAACCACACACTGATCCAGATATTTCCTAAACACTTTATTCATCATATCCATAAAAGCGGTTGGTGCATTAGTTAATCCAAATGGCATCACAAGAAATTCATAGTTCCCATATCTAGTACGAAAAGCTGATTTCGAAATATCCTCTTCCTTAATCTTCAATTGGTGATAGCCTGACCTAAGGTAAATCTTTGAAAATACTTGCGCACCTTGTAGTTGGTCAAACAAATCATCTATACGAGGTAAGGGGTATTTATTCTTAATGGCCACCTTATTTAGTTCACGATAATCTATACATAACCTCATCGTCCCATCCTTCTTTTTAACAAATAACACTGGAGCACCCCAAGGGGATATACTAGGTCTAATAAAACCCTCGTCTAACAGAACTTGTAATTGAACTTTTAATTCCCTTAATTCTAAAGGTGCCATGCGATAAGGTGGTTTTGAGATTGGTGTAGTTCCAGGAACAAGGTCAATGGTAAATTCTACTTCTCTACTAGGAGGTAGACTGGGCAAATCATCTGGAAAAACATCTGGAAAAAGCTTAGCTATAGGAATATCTTCTAAACTAGGCTCTTTTCTTTGTAAATCAATAAAACTGGCAAGGAATCCTTGACATCCCTTCTTAAGAAAACTACAAGCTTGCATTGCAGAGATAATACGCATGGGAGATAAGATGTTAGTTCCTTCAAAATTGAATTCTGGTTGGTTAGGAATTTGAAAAATAACTCTCTTCTCAAAACAATCCACCCTAGCATGATATGATGCTAACCAATCCATCCCCAAAATGACTTCAAAATCTCTTATGTCTAAAACTATCAAATCAGCGAATAGTTTATGACTACTGACATTTATAGGGCAAGACTTACATACTAATGTGCCTGTCAATAACTCACCAGAATGAGTAGAAACGTGTATGATATGATTCAAGGATTCAGGAATATTAGGAAAGCGATTAACAAAGCGTATAGGCACAAATGAATGGGTAAAACCATGATCTATTAAAACTTGAAAAGGTTGTGCACATATAGAAAGTGTACCTGACACTACTGCATTAGATTCCTTTGCATCGAAAAGATTAAAGACTCTACCTTGTCTGCCATGATCCTTATTGTCATTAGAAGTCTTTGTGGCCGCCTTCCCTTTGTTAGGACAATCTCGCATTTTATGTCCCTTTTGGCCACACCCAAAGCAACTCCCCGTCTCCAGGTAACACGGTCGCCTTCTTTGAATATTACCATAACGTTGGCATTTATCAACATTAAAGGGTTTGTTTACTAAAGGTTGTCTTATATTAGGTATAGTCCTAAAGGGTTTGTTATTGGGGTTCCTTACTCTTTGTTCTCCAAACTTCCTCTTCCCCTCTCTAACCTGATTATATTCTTCGTTATCCTTCTCAACTATTTTTTCCCTAGCCACCACGTCATTATATGATGTCAACTTTAGGATGGACATTCGGCTACGAATATTCAACCTTAACCCACGTTCAAACTTCTTGGCTCTTAAAACATCTGTTATCACAACATGAGGTGCAAAACGGGATAACTCAATAAACTTTGCCCTCGTATTGACTAACCGTCATATTTCCTTAAACCAGACTCATGAAGTCAGTTGTTTTTTGGTCTTGCACCGTTTCGGAAAGTATTTCTCGTAGAAGATCACTAAGAAGTCATTCCAACCTATGGGATTATTCCTTTCCCCGTGTATTCTCTTAGTCATTCTCCACCAATGTTCGGCTTCACCTTCTAACATGAATGTTCCAAATGAAACCCGTTATTCATCTGTACACTTAAGAACATCGAACATCTTTTCCATTTGCATCATCCAATTTTCTGTTTCAGTGGGGTTAAGAGTACCTTTAAAAGACGGCGGATTCAACTTCTTGAACTGTTCAATAGTACAACTACTTAGTTCAAGATTCCTTGGTGCTCCATTATTCACCTGATGCTCCACAATTCTTATTAGAATTTCAATTTCCTTGTATGCACCTTTCAGTCCTTCCATACTCAAACCACTAGTTCCTGGAGTTGATCTTACCTTGGCCATTTTCTACAGTCATGGCCAAACGTAAGATGTATTATACTAGCCCAAGATTGCAATTTAGAAGAACAATGATATATAAATAATTATATATTTTAATACATGTGGAGGGTTATCACATAAGTCGGATATTTAATCATGTATCCTATGTATGGAAACTTAAAATCTATAACGTTCGAAAATTATGTTTAGTAGTCTACGGGTTCATAACCTATGCTCTGATACCACCTCTGTCAGGACCCCGACCCAAAATATTATTAGGGAACGAGTATCTTGACATGCCACAAAGGAAACAAAAATTTTGATTTAATTGTTTCCTTAAATAAATGCAATGGAAATATTATCACATGGTTATGAATCGTAAAATACTGAAAGTAAAGGAATTACGTCATCAGAGCTTTCTAAAGGAAACTTCATATATATTAAAATTAACAACGAGTTACAAATTAATAGAAAATTTAAACCTTATTACAAGAGAGCCAGACATGCTCTAAATAAACATTTTACAAAAAGAGCTCTAAAAGCTAAATCTTCAAAATAGTCCATTTTCGTTCCGTCCGTGAGCCTAAATGTTTCTTGAAAAATGTTTATTTATACAACATCAGCTAAAAGTCGAATGAGGTTCAATCTCCAGACATTCCAGAGTTTTCAAAAAATAAATACCTATTCAAGTAAAAAGAGAAGGCATATACATATATGGATAGGAACTTGCAGTAAATATTTTGAAATGAAGGTATATATATATATATATATATATATATATATATATATATATATATATATATATATATATATATATCACAATTGGACAGCTCAGAATTAGACGAATGCAACAAATCAAATGTGATATCATTTTCTTTCAATCATATCATGTTGATGGCCAAGTACACTCTAATATCGTATTCTTCTACCGTATTATTCCCCGATAGTTGAGGGTCAATCGAACTAGTTCATCACAACGCCTTATTTAGGGCACACCAGCGATAACCCAGCTGGGAAGGTCACTCAGTAAAGAGGTCCCTTAGGCCGAATCAGATTTTCAATATTCAATATCCTTTTCAATAATCATTTTAATCGGTATGTTTATATGGACAAATATAAACATATCACAAATGAATCAATCATCGGTATCACATGAATTTTGAGAATAAAAGCAGTTCATAAAATATATATAGTTTGCATAATATCATATAATCAAAATACACAAGGAATGTCAGAGTACTCACCCAAAATGGAGGTCAAATTTACTAGTATTGAGTCTTCGATCACACGTTAATCTGATAAAGATTTAACTACGTTCTAAGGTCCAGTTTATACTATACTTTAATAATAACTTTCTCTTTTAAAGGATTACTGAATCCCCATTTGTCAACTTTTAAAACTCATTGATCGTAATTGAAGAATTTAATTCATAGTCTTTCCTCATGAGTCGGTTCCCAGTAGAGATGGAGGGTCACAGGGGCACCACTTAAATACCATCTCATCTAGACAGAACTTCACCGGGCCTGACTTTGGAATTACTTAAATGGGATTCTATAATAACGAGCAATTTCTTTAAAAAGAATCATTTTTAAAAGAGTATAATTTCAAACAAGTTTATAAAATCAACTTCGATTTGTTCTAAATTTTAAGTTTTGATTAGTGAATTCTTTATTGTATTTTACCAGCATAAATACTAAGTAAAGCTATAAAACAATAAATTGAAACTATAAAGATGCATTATAACATTAAGATTACCTTAAGATGAATATCCCTAAGAACTTCTTCTTAAACTTTCTCACACTTTCTCTCACTATTTCTTTCTATAATTCTCAAGGAATTGGTGTGAGTTTCAAATGATCCCCAAAGGCCCTATTTATAGTTTTCCAAAGATATCACGGCATTGGCACGTGTCCATGATGACCAAGCTTTTACAATGGGAGTCAGCGTTGACGTGTCGCGTAACGGAGGCATCTTGTAGTCTTATTTTACTGGACTGTGACACGTGTTTTAGCTTCTCCTCTAACGACGACACGTGTTTTGGCTTCTCCTCTAATGACGACACGTGTATGGTGGAGCTGTCAAAACCAAGCATGAGGTGTCAAGCATGAGGTGGAAAGGTATTATGGGTATAAGGGTCATTTTGCACCTGAAGGGCATTTTGGTAATTTCACACCATATATTTTCAATATTTCTTTTAGGTCCCTAAAAATATTTTATTTATAAAAAGACCCCTTTTATTTTTCATTTTGGTCCCTAAAACTTTCTTTATTAAAACCAAGTCCCTAAAATTTCATAAAATTATATTTTCTACCCCAAAACTTATCACTTAGCTTAGGATGTGCCATAAAATCTCAGTTTGACCCATTTTACCGTTTATTCTTCAAATTTAAAAACGGGATTTGTCATATTAAGAACTCGGAATATCATATATCTAATAATATATCACTATTAGATAGTAAGTGTGACGAAATTGAAAGAAGACAATTTTATATTGGCATAAAAAAATGGGGTCACTACAATAACGATGTAAATGAATCACTTGACGTACTAGAGCTACCAACCCATCTAGCAACCTCACCCACAACCCCCTCACCAATAACCCCCTCACCAACATTCCCCTCGCCCTCTACCGCTTCACCAACAACCCCCTCACCCACTATTGCTTCACCAACATTCCCCTCACCCACAACCCCCTCACCAATAACCCCCTCACCCACAAACCCCTCACCAACCCCCTCACTAACATTCCCTTCACCAACAACCCCCTCACTAACATTCCCCTCACCCACAACCTCCCTCACCCACATCCTCACCAACCACCTCGTCACCAATCACATCTTTACTTGAAATTCTATCTTATTTTCTTTTCCTTTCCGACGCAGTCATGGGTTGTCTACCCTCTCTCCCAATTTATGATCTGCAATACATAAATGAATATATTTGAAAAACCATACCCACGACCCTCCATCATCGCGTAATAGGGCATTACACGGTCTACTTATGCCATGTGTTCTTCAAACTTAACGGTGTACTGTAGCCGTCAAATTACTATACATGGCCTAAGTAGATCGCAATAGATCGTCATTTACGGTGACGGGTGACCGAACAATTACCACAATTAATATTAAGAAAATAGGGTTTTCGGTAGGTTTAAGTTAATATTAAGTTTATTTTTCAAGAAATTAGGGTTTTAGGCAGATTTAAGTTAATATTAAGTTTTTTTAACATTTATAAATTAGGATTTTATGGGGGTTCTTATAATGAAAGAAGGTATTGGATATAAGTGCACAATGAGATAGTTTTGGATTACATACCCGCTTATGTTGGAGTGATGGAATACGGATTTAGTTTGAGTAGAGTTGCAAAAGGCAGTAGAGAGAAAAGAGTAGAGAGAGACTAATGAGGGAAATGAGTATGAATGTTCAAATTTTGGTGTTGGGGTTTGTGGTGTTAGTGAGAAATAAGTTTTAATTTTGTGGTGTTTTGGAGTAACACAATATAACGGCTTAATCTGACCGTCAAATAAGTTATATCATGACTTAATATGCCCGTGAAATATGGTATGTCACGGCTTAACTTGTCCGTGAACAGGCATTTCACGATTTCGGTTGGTCGTGATATTATGTTTTATTGTGTTTTATGCTTTGGGAAACCATGGCTTAACCTGGCCGTGAAAAGGCACTTCACGGCTTAACCTAATCGTGATTTTCATCCGATGTGTATTTGGTTTTCATGACATTTATAAATTTATGCAAAATGTTTATTTTGTTTCCCGATGGAAGATGGTAAGTGTTTATTTTTTTTCCATGACATCCGATAATCCATGAGATGTTTATTTGGTTTCCATGAAATTTATAGTGTTGTGCATATTTATTTTGTTTTCGGATGGAAGATAGGAAGTGTTTATTTTATTTTCATGACATTCGATAATCAAGTAGATGTTTATTTGGTTTCCATGACATTTATAGTGTTGTGCATTTTTATTTTGTTTCCCAGTGGAAGATGGCAAGTGTTTATTTTGTTTTCATGACATTCGATAATCCACAAGATGTTTATTTGGTTTCCATGAGATTTATAGTGTTGTGCATATTTATTTTGTTTCCAACAATAAAAAGTCACATCCAAATAAAAAGTGACACCCAAATGCATATACCTTTGCATAAAATAATACGCTTATATACAATCTGATTTGACAAATAACAAACATAATATTTACCACACTGTAGCAACAATCACATTTATTAACAACCACAACTTTTACCACACTGCTATATAATAAAAATAAATCACATTTTTTAACAAAGTAATAAAATTGGGGTTTGGTTCGTCCTTCTCCTCCTCCTTCTGTTAGGGTCTGGTGACTTGGTTTGCTTCGTCACTCTCCTTCTGTGGTAGGTGACTTGATTTTCTTGGTGTACTCGTTCATATCTATAGTTGCGTCTGTGATCCCATTTATTTAAATTTAATTTTTAAAACACTATTGTGTCAATTAATAGTTATCTAAAATTCTCTTTATAATAGTATTTTGTCAAATATCAATAAATTTATTATTAATTTTTCTTTTTCTCTGGATGATCTTGCTCAGTTAGAAGCATTTCGGACCCGATATTATGTAGAGTGAGATGCTTATTATAAAGAGAATTTAGATAACTATTAATTGACACACTAGTGTTTGAAAAAATAAATTTAAACAAATGTGATTATAGATGAATGTTTAGATATTAAACGAGTATAGCACACCTCGTTACCTAGCACCTAAACACCAATGCAGCCACAGATGCAGTCACATGTGGTCTACCAGCTCTCCCGGTATAATAGATCTGCAATAAAATACGGGAATAAGAATTTAAAATGAGAATAATCATCTAAAGTTAACAAATTAAACAGGAAAGGATCACACGGCCTAGTTAGACCTTGAGTTGTTGAAAATTACGGTCAACCCAAACCGTTAGTTATTAAATAATTACGGCTAACTTAGACCGTCTTTAGGGAAATTTCGTTGGTCTATTGTATTCGTGAATTTTATGGTCACGGCTGAACGTGGTCGTGGAAACCCATGTATAAAAACTAGGGTTTGGTTTTGGTCAGTAACTTATGGTTCATTTTCGACGAAAACTAGGATTTGATTATGGAGTAGACATGTATAAATACCAAGTTTATAATTTAGACATCTATAAATACAAATATATAAATTAATCATGTAGAAAAATACAAGTATATAGATTTGAAATGCATACCTGCGTATTGTGGGTTATAGAGTGAGGATGTATTTGGTTGTGAAGTTATGCAGTTAGGGTTTGATTTTTGAGTGTTAGTAAAAAAAAGTTATGGAGTTAGGGTTATAGAGGATGTTCTTAGAAGAGAGAAAATAGTAGAGAGAGAGAGAGTGATGAAAAAATGAAGTATGTTTTAATTTGGGTTTATATAATGGAGTTTGAAATTGTGGTGTTGAGTTTTTTTGGTTTTAGTGATATATATAGTTGATTTTAATGGTGTTTTGAAGTAAGTGGTGTTAGTGAGAACTTTTTCGGGTGGGAATATCACCACCCTTCAATTATTTATGGTAAAATAAAAAAGTACTCATAGAATTTAAAGGGTTTATAAATTATTTATTTTAGGAAATACTTATTCCTTCACCCTCTATGTCTTCTCTCACACCTTCTGGATAGTAAAGAGCAATTGTGCCCTTAAGTTTATAAAATCTAAATGTTCAATTTTTTCACCTCCAACTAAAACAAATACATTTGATAAAAAACAAAAATTTATATTTTCAATAAAAATTTATTTTTAATAAAAAAACTGTTTATAAAACATAAAATTTTATTTATTTTTAGATAAAAAAGGTTTCTTTTATTTACTTAAAAAAACTATTCTTTTAGTTAAAAACTATTTCTTTTACTATTTTAAAAATAATCCTTTTACTATTTAAAAAAATTGTTCGCGTCAGCGATATATATAGGGAGTTCGACCACCTATACATATCACTGGCTCGAACGAACATATTAGAAAAAATGGTTCGCATTAGCGGTATGTATAGGTGGTCGGACCGCCTACATACTGCTGTCGCGAACCATATTTTTGAAATAGTATACAGATTATTTTTTAAAAAGTACAAAAAAATAGTTTTTAATCAAAAATAAAATTTGTAAGCAAAAAACAAAAAATTTTAAGAAAAAGGTTTCTTAAGAAAACAAATTTTACGTTTTATAAACAGTTTTTTAATAAAAAAAAGTAGATAAAATTTTACGTTTTATAAAAAATTTAAAAAAAATAGTTTTTTATTGAAAATATAAATTTTTGTTTCTTATCAAATGTATTTGTTTTAGTTGGAGGTGAAAAAATTGGTCATTTAGATTTTATAAACCTAAGGGCATAATTGTCATTTACTTTCCAAAGGGTGTGGGGGGAAGACATAGAGGGTGTGAGAATAGTTATTCTCTTATTTTATTATGTTATATAAAGTTATCATTTTTATTTATAATATAAATTATGGTATGTAACAACCCGCATAATTTTAGGGGTATTTTCGAAATTAAGAGGAAAAATAATTTTTGAGATAAAATTATTTTTATGGCTCAAATATGTTGGTTATTATTTTTAAAGGCGAGAATTTGAAACGGTTTCAAAATCGGAATTAAAATGGAGTTTTAATTGAATTTTTATTATATAGAAGAGTCCTCAAAACATAAAACTCTCTAAGAGTCCTCGGAGCATAAAACTATCTAGAAAAAAAAAATATTTAAAAATATTGAACGGTCCGATCTAAATGAAAATTTTTTTGTAGCTTCCTCTCGTCTTCAGCTAATTCTTTATAAAATTTCATCTAATTCCAACGGTCCGATCGTCCGAAATAAATTTTTTAGTGTTTGTATCTTATTAGAGTTCTATTAGGATTAGGTTTCTTAATGACTATATAATGACTCTAATTCGTAGATGGACTTTTCAAATCACTTTATCTCAAACTTTTCAACCAGAAGACCTCTCCAAAATTACTCTCTTTCATCTACAAACCATAGCCCCAAACTTATTCAAGATTTCAACCTTAGATTCGAAGGCTTATTTGGTGTTTTGTCGAGTTTGGGCTAGAACGAGATTTGATTATTTTCGCGAGAGGAACGTGATGGTGCGATTAGATTTTGAGGTTAAAATTATGTGATGATTTTGAGGTATGGGATTTTACACAATATGCTCCTAAATCTCGCGAGTATTATTCTCGTTGTTTTCTTGTGATTATTGACTCATATTTGAATTGATAAATTCATTTGAAAATCTAAAATTTTTTATTGGAATCTAATTATGATTCATGTGGTATCATTATTGAGTTAAGCATGTTGTCATAAAGATTTTAATATGGCACGGAGGTTGGGCACCCGCCAATATTTCTTTTTTCGGATATGCTAAAAATGCATAGGCGCGGATGGGGTGAGGCCTGGTGACCCGATTAATGTGTTGTTGCGAAATTTATTGATAAAATGCTATTGAGAATAGCATTTGATTTGAATATTCATATTCGTATTGTGACGTTTTATTCACCACTAATATTTGTTGAGCATCTTCCTGTCGTATTGTGTACTCTCCCATATTTTCTTTTAGTGGTAGGTTAGCGCGGATTTTGGGCGCTTTGGATTTGATTGGGATGATTCATAGCGAGGCTTATTTTGGGAAGATTTTTATATATGAGAGAAGACTTGTATTTATTTTGGTGTATAGAGCATTGGAGAGTGGTATTTTATTTTCGAGATAGTTAGGTTGTTGCAAATATTTCGAGAGCATTGTTGTATTAATTTGAAGATTGAGATTAGTGGTTTCTCGTTTGTATTGTGAGATTTTTAGATGCTCTATACCTTGTTGTTTGTGGAGTCGGTTAGTTTTATAGATAGTAGCGCTCCGTTCGCTCTCCCCGGGCGGGCAGGGTGTTACAGAATGGTATCAGAGCTTAGGTATACGACAACCCTCGGGTCTTGGGTTTTGGGACTGTTGCGTTTTTGTGGCGCGTATTTTGGAGATAAAAATTTTAGAGAATCGTTTCGTGTTAGGAATCTAGATTAGAGGTGAGAAATTTATTTTTGGTAACGAGATTATTTTTGGAGATTATTGGCCTGATTTTTTAGAGTTAGGCATTCAACGAATTTCGAGGGCGAAATTCCATTGTTAGTGGGGAAGTGTAACAACCCGCGTAATTTTAGGGGTATTTTCGAAATTAAGAGGAAAAATAAATTTTGAGATAAAATTATTTTTATTGCTCAAATATGTTGGTTATTATTTTTAAAGGCGAGAATTTGAAACGGGTTCGAAATCGAAATTAAAATGGAGTTTTAATTGAATTTTTATTATTTAGAAGAGTCCTCAAAACATAAAACTCTCTAAGAGTCCTCGGAGCATAAAATTCTCTAGAAAAAAAATATTTAAAAATAATGAACAGGCTGATCGAGATGAATTTTTTTTATAGCTTTCTCTCTTCTTCAGCTAATTCTCTGTAAAATTTCATCTAATTCCAACCGTCCGAAATAAATTTTTTAGTGTTTGTATCTTATTAGGGTTCTATTAGGATTAGGTTTCTTAATGACTATATAATGACTCTAATTCGTGGATGGACTTTTCAAATCACTTTTTCTCAAACTTTTCAACCAGAAGACCTCTCCAAAATTACTCCCTTTCATCTACAAACCATAGTCCCAAACTCATTCAAGATTTCAACCTTAGATTCGAAGGCTTATTTGGTGTTTTGTCGAGTTTGGGCTAGAACGAGATTTGATTATATTTGCGAGAGGAACATGATGGTGTGATTAGATTTTGAGGCTGAATAATTATTATTATTAAAGAAAAGGAGTATAATAATTATTATTATTAAATTGGTGTTAGAAGCGTTTAGTGCTCCTTGTCAAAACCTTTAATAAGAAAACTCAATGGAAAAATCTAGTTAAAGGAAAAAGAGTACAACGTGCATATGACCATAAATATCATGTTTTCGATTCTCTCCCTAATAAAATGTTCCCTCTGATTGGATACTCCCCGTGATTATGAAATTTCTCTATCGATTGAGTCGGTGCTTTCATTTCTCATACAAAACCTTGTGAAATGTTGATTAGTTGGTTAATAAATTGATAGGTTACTTCGATCTCAATTTTCTTCTAAAACCAAACATTGGTAAATAAGGGAGAACATTTCATTTTATTGGATCTATTTTACTTCAATTAATTACATGGCTCTTTTGGACTTCATCTATGTGAAAAAGATCAAAATGTTTCAGTCATATTCCCCTTGCTATAAACTTTTTGAATTTGAGTTATACACGCATCTTTGCCTTCATAAGTAGTGGTAGTAACATGTGTTGATAAGGATAAGTCATAAGTGATTTGAATGTTCTTTGCGATGAGACACAATGATTACATAGATAACTTGCATTTATATGACTAACTAGACACATAGATATAAATGGTTAGATATAAAAATATCATATAATATGATTGATATTAGCTTCATGTTTTGCAAGTCAATGACAATTGTTTCTTACAAAGAGATTGATTGCAATTATTATATTTGGTATTGTGTTATGTGTAATAATATACTAACAATGTAAAAATAATGCAATAACAACATGCTAATATGGTACTTCTTGACTATATATATATATATATTTTTCATCCTATTTAGGATTATATGGATATTATAATATCCAAAGACCAGAGACCATGGATATACAAAATAACACTCTTATATATGCTAAAGTATTAGAGGACTTTTCAATCCATTTAATTTATGGATTGGTGTTTAGCCAAAATTATCCTCGATCTGCAGGCCGAGATAATAACTCATTACCCCAATCTCATTTATTTTTTAATTCTTTATTTGGATATTTTTCATTTCAATTGAGCTCTTTAGGAGCACATCTTTTTAAGTATATTTGTATAATGACACATTGGTATATATAATTGTTTTCATCTCTTTCCTTAGACAAGTGTTTGGTTAATACGGTTGTACCTATATCTTTTCGAGTTTCTTTAACTTGTATAGTGAACATCTTATTCAAATTGAGCATGTGCTCCTTGACTTTGCTTCAGACGAAGAAAATCCTTCTAAGATTTTATATGTATTCTTTATCTAGTCCCATATAAATAAGTAGTTATAGTATTCATAAGTCTCATAAATAATATATTTCAAAAACTACTAAGCTAGTAAAATATCTGAAAAGTATTTACAACCGTTTCAAAATGGTATGTATGTATATAATCAATATTTAGTTTCTATAGACTACACGACATTGCGAAAATGGTCACGAATTTTGGCCGTGACCATGCCTTCGGGTCACAGTTGAGATTCATAACCATCTAGGGCGTGACAAAATCTTTTGGTTATGGAGTTTATCCTTAACCAAAAGAGAGGGCCACAGATTGGGTCATGAGCAGTATATAGCAATAGGATCATGAGTGTGGGTTGTAACCTGTTGAGGACTATGGGTCACGAAACTGAACCGTGACCAGAAATACACATGTGGTCACGGACCTAGAGCATGACCAATAGGTGAATTGTGGATCAGAGACAAGATCCGTGACTAGCTATGGGCAAAGAGTCACGGACAAGGTCCATGACCAGGGCTGGGGACTTGTCAACAAAGGTCACGGCCCAAAGCCGTAACCCTTATTTTTTAAAAAAATAATAAAAATCTGGTCACGACTTTGGGTCATGACCATATCGATTTGGAAAAAAATTATTTTATTCCCAAACTAAGAGTCACATGATTACGCGGTCGGTTCATACAAGTTATGTTGGTCCCGTGTGAGGTGTTTATGCCCCTCACAGGGGCATTCGGAGGTTGTTTTGGTTTTTTTCCCTAGGGGCATGCTTTCAGACCTAAGTATGTTTATTTGAAAATTTTAGTTATATTCCTAAATCGGGAGTCTTGTGAATACGGCGTTAGTTCCTATGAGTTACATTGATCTCGAGCGGGGTGTTTGTGCCCCTCATAAGGCCGTTCGGGGGATTTTTTGGTCCCCTCCGAGGCATATTCTTAGAACTAAGTCTACTTATTTGAAAATTTTAGTCATATTCTCAAATCGAGAGTCATGTGCCTGTGTGTTCAGTTCCCAAGAGTTACGTTGATCCCGTGCGAGGTGTCCCTACCCCTCACGGGGCTGTTCGGGGTTTTTTTAAGTTCCCCCTAGGGGAATGTGGGCATTTTTTTAGGCCTAAGTCGCCTTATTTGAAAATTTTAGTCGTATTCCCAAACAAGGAGTCCCGTAATTATGTGATTAGTTACGTCGATCACGTGTAAGGTGTTCATGTCCCTCATGGGGCCATTCGGGGGGGGGGGGGGGGGGGATTTTAGGTTTTCCCCTAGGGGCATGTTTTCAGGCCTAAGTCCGCTAATTTTTAAATTTTAGTTGTATTCCTAAACCGAGAGTCCCGTGACTATGCGATCAGTTCCTACGAGTTACGTTGGTCCCGTGCAAGGTGTTTGTGCCCCTCACAGGGTCGTTCATGGGTTATTTTAAGTTTTTTCCCTGGGGGTATATTTTCAGGCCTAAGTATGCTTATTTACAAACTTTAGTCGTATTATCAAACTGGGAGTCTCTTGACTACGCGATTAGTTACTACGAGTTACTTTAGTCCTGTGCGAGGTGCTCGTGCCCCTCACGAGGTCGTTCGAGGGCTATTTTGGGTTTTCTTTAGGGGCATGCTTTCAGGCCTAAGTCTTTTTATTCACAAATATTAGTCCTATTCCTAAATCGAAAGTACCGTGACTGTGCGATTAGTTCCTACGCATTACGTTGGTCCCGTGAGAGGTGTTCATGCCCCTCACAGGGCCGTTTGGGGGATGTTTTGGGTTTTTCCGTTAGGGGCATGTTGTCAAGCCTAAGTATGCTTACTTATAAATTTTAGTCGTATTCCCAAACCGGGATTCCTGTGACTACGGGGTCTGTTCATACGAGTTATGTTGGTCCAGTGAGAGTTGTTCATGATCTTCATAGAGCCGTTAGGGGGATATTTTTATTTTTAGGCTTAAGTCTACTTATTTGAAAATTTTAGCCTCTGGTTCCGTGCGAGGTGTCCGTACCCATCATGAGGCCATTTGATGGATGTTTTGCGTTTTCCCTTCAGGGGCATGTAAGTTTTTCATGCCTAAGTCTGCTTATTTATAAATTTTAGTCCTATTCCCATAAGAAAGTCCCGCGACTACGCGGTCATTTCCTACGAGTTATGTTATGGATTATAATATAACAAATGAGCATTTAATTAACCATTTTATAGGTCCGAAGAAATGAGCTTCAAGATAATGCTCATCGATAAGCCTTTCGCATGTCCGAGTTTGACAATGTTGAAAATGTTCTCATGAATTGAGAATCAATCATGAAAACTAGATATAGCGCCATGGAAAAGGAAAACGGGAAAATTGTGTTGGAAAAGCTCGAGATGGAAGTTTATTTGAAAAGGTTCAAGTTAGAGGTCAAATACCTAAGAGAGAAATTCATCCGCGTTAACGAGGGCAACCAACTATACCTTTTACGAGAAATTAGGGCATAATAGAAATACAGTAGGCTACTAGAGAAAGACAATGTTTTACAGTTAAAGCGTGCCAAAACTATAGCTGAGTATGAGGTTGAAGCCTAGATGAATAAATTTGAAGAGTTAACTCCTCGTGTTTTATGCTTGGAACGAGATGTCGATACATTTTCCAGTGCAGAGTAAAAGACGATAAATATGGGGGTGCCATGGCCAATTTGGTCTAACCACAAACTCAGTTGACTCTATTCTCAAACCGACATTCCTTGTGAGGTGTTCTTGCCCCTAAACATTCATAATTCAAACGTAACACTCATAAATCAAAATAAAAATTCGTAAATCAATATAAACATTCATAAATAAAACTAAAGAGCAAATATAGTGTCAATATCATAATAGGATACAAATCGAATTGTCAAGGGCCAATATAATAATAGGATACAAATAGGATTTCGAAGGGTAAAATAATATTTTGATACTCAATATTCCTCTAAATCAACTAAAGTATCCTTTAAATTAGGGTTGCCATCAATAGTAGATTGGAACTCTTTAGGAGACTTTAATGCATCTACTTGAGTAGTCATACCCCTTGGTGCATGCGCAATAATATATCAATTGCTATCATTTATGCACTTCGAGTACGTTCTGAAAGGAATAAAAAAAGAGGCTTGTCGACTATGCAATCTTTACTATTCATCTTTGATAAATCTAGCATGATAAGTTTGGAGTCAGAATAAACTTTGCAAGCATTAGTAGTATCCTCCACCTTTACTCAATCACAATAGAATACGGTTTCTGCGAAATCTAAATAATCGAGTTCCAGTATTTGTTGGACAATCCCATAATAGGTTAACACTATATATTTTGGGTTTTATCGCTTTTGCTAGCGAAATATGTAGTCAAGGCAAAAATTAAAATTTTGATGTTTTACGTCAAAAGATTTTTATCAAATGGATATGAAACCAAATTAAAACCATTGGTGCAAAATTTCTTAAACTCTTTTGCTAGGCGTGAAAGCCTTCAAGAGACATCACCTCTTTTTAGAAAATGCATTTATTAATGAATTTGTATTAGGGCAAGTTTTTACCACACATGAATAATTAACCGCACACATAAGAGGTGAAAATTACCTCTTTTAATACCCATGCCCTAAAATCATTCGTCGTACAAATTCTCCTCTGATTTTGGGCAATTTCGTTCTCATACTTCCTACAGGTAAATTGTAGAGTTTAGATCATAATATATATAATCAAATAAGAATAATTTTGTAGATACTTACTCTCTCTAATCTCTAACTTCATCTTGTAATTCGAAGACATAACGAGCTGCTTGCTCGTATTATAAACTTGTGATTTTCACCTTTTTAGTATTTCCAAAAGGCAATCCATCCTCAAACTTGTCAGGTACCTCGATCACTCGTTCTCCATGAAGATTGAACCTCCTCAGTTTTATTCTGGTATATATTCCCGATCATATAGCGATGATTCCATGGTTAAGTATTCTTCAGCAATTGACCCTCTAATATACTGTATATTCTTTAAGTAATCTTTGAAGGTTTTCATCAAGTGCTTGAAAGGATACATCTAGCAATACCTAATAAGACCACACAACAAAGCCTCATTCCATAAATGCACAAATAGGTGGATGCTGATATCGAAGAATGACGAAGAAAAATATTTCTCTAATACATAAATTCCCTTGGCTAAAGTTGATTTCATAGATTTAATGTACCTTTTGTTTACCACTTTTGCACAAAGTAGGGTAAAGCACAAACCGATTTGCATAATTTCCCAACGGAGATCTTTGTGTTCAGATAATCAATGCCTAAATAGCAGAGGTATTAATTTAATGATGGCGTGCCAGTAATGAGACTTTGAAAGAGTAAGTTTTATGATTGCTCATATTTTATTTTTATGGATTGGCGTATCCCGTTGCACAAACATGGCACCAACACAACTTTTTGGTACTCGAAGACTTTGTTGAAGACCAAAGAGATTGGAAGATTTGTACGTCTCAATAATTATTATAGAAGATTGTGATCGTGAGTGGTAAAATATTTCTTAATATGGTCATCTTTTATGAGAATATTTTTATTAGAAGAAACTTAAATTTTTTTAAGAAAAATCGTCGAAAAACAATGCTTCGTTCGAACAAAACTGGCTCTTATTTGAACAAAATTATATGGGTCGTTCGAACGAGATGGTAAGGAGGAATTTTGCAAGTTCCTTTGGAATCTCGTTCAAAGTCCTCGTTTGATGTCATTCTAACGAGAACCAGTGTCGTTCGAACGACAAGTGGTTTCGTTTGAATGACAAAACGAATTTGATTTTTTAAAGTTTATCTTTCACATATCTTTTGTGTTTATCCATTTTATCAACCCTTCTTATAAAAAGGCTGAACGAGATTATATACTTTGAGAACTCTTTTTAAAGATCCAAAACACCTTTTAACTTCTCTTTTTGTAATCAAATACCTCATATTATATTCCTCACCCCTGAAAATTATTCAAGATTGCTTTACCTTTCACAAGAAGGATTCTTAATGAAATCACTTTTTAGAAACTTTTCTCTACTGCTGATATTGTGGAATGAGGTTTCACTACTGAAGAAGAAAAAGATGAAGTTGATGTGTGGATACTGAGGCTATAAGACTACCTGTGGACGACTATGGAGCTGAGTCGTATATGTTAATGTTTTGAAGACTCCGCGCATCTAACTTAGTATATTAAGTGTTGTCTGTGTCGATTATATTCATAACTCTTAATAGTGCTGATATAAAAGGATTTTGCGTTTCTTAGGGATTTTCCTCATCTCGTGTTTATTTGCATGCTTGGCTTAGAAATTAGAATTTGGAATCATCTTGTATGCACACCATAATAAATTGAAGATAAACTTTAATCAAAATTATATTATGTGCGTGGCATTTAATTGTATAAATTAGTCCATTAGATCACGTGCACTCTCAAATTGGTATTAGAGTCAACTACACCAAATTATAGTCTGATCCTTTTTCGCAAAATAAAAATAATATCAATTTTTTTAAACTTGTTGATCTTTAAAAATATCGAATTTAATGGAGAATCTGTATAATCGAATGCCCATTTTCTATGGTTCAAACTATGCATATTGGAAAGGTAGGATGAGTCAACCTTAAAATATATTCATGAACGTGTCTTGTTGCCTTGTGAAAGAAGGTGGACACCACCTAATGTGATTGTTGATAATGTTGTCAGCCCTAAACATATCTCTTCTTGGATAGAGGGTGACTTTAAAAGGAGCAATTTTAACTCGTGCCATCTCGGGAGTCGTCACTCCTGATGAGTTCCACCGCATTATAACATGTAACACGTATAAAGAAGCTTAGGATACCCTCCAGCTCACTCATGAGGGAACCAATGCCTTTAAGGCTTCTAATCTATAAAATCTCACCACATAATTTGAAACTATCACTATGCTTGAGTCTGAATCTTTTGATGAGTTTTATGCACGCCTGTTTAATATAGTTAACTTGAGTTTCACTTTAGGTAAGAAAATCCATGATATGTGCATCGGTAAGAAAATTTTGAGATCGCTCCCAGCTCCTTTTATTCCTAATGTTACTGTGCTATATTCTTTAGGGATCCTTGATACTCTTAGGTTGGAAGAACTAGTAGGAGACCTTCAAACGCACGAGATAGATATTCTCCCTAAAATTATTAAGTCTAAGGAAAAGGGAATTACACTAAAAGCCTATCTAAAAGGATAGAGGAAGTGTCGTCAGATTTCGAGTTTGATTTTGACTTAAACAATTTAACCCTTTTTGCTAAAAATTTCAAAAAGTTTCTCAAACTTAAAAAAAAAAATATTTCCAAAGAAAAGAAAAGTTTTGAGAAAGATAAAAAATATAAATCGGGCAAGAAAAATTTTGAAAAAGAAAAGAAAGATTTCCTAAAGAAAGATGAGGAGAGATGTTATGAGTGTTAGGGAAAGGGTTACAAATCTCATGAGTATCCGACTAGGTTAAAGAGATAAGGAAAAATCAAAGCAACCTTAAATGTCACAATTAATGATAGCGAGTTCGAGTCGGTGAGTTCGGGGGATAAATCACCGCATGGTTGTAACTCATTCATGGTAAGTCATGTTAGTGCATCTAGTGCACCACACACCGATGAGGAAGCTATAAACGTAGACAGCTCGATAGTGAGTTTAATCATTCCTATGAGATTAAGGGGGAATATGTTTTCAGTGAGAATGAGAGTGACCTATAACCCGCCTGTGTTGATCTTTATGTTGAGTCCTTTAAAACTAAGAAACAAAATAAAGTTTTAGCTATGAGAGTTTTACTGTTAGAGAAGGAGTTGAGAGAGGCAATAGAAAGTGAGTCCTCAGTGAGAAAATCTTTGGGAGAGAGAGTTTGTTCAGTTGATAGAGAGGACCTGAACTTGACCAATAACGTATTTAGTCTTATAAGAGATCTCCAAGAATTTATGAAGACTTGTGAGGAACTTGAAGAGCTTGTATCCCAACTCGATAAAGATCTCAAACGTACCCGAGAAGTCAAGATAACTATTGAGGATACATCGAAGAAGGTAGGTAAGATGTTCATCGAGATCGCTTTAGGTTTTGGTGAGAGGCTTAGAATGGGTTATGATGGTGCATCCAATTCCCATAGTGCATCAGAATCGGTTCCTGAATTGGGGTTAATCCTTATGGCCCTCAACATAAACCACAAAATAAAGTTCAGACTAAGATAACGAACCAAGATAGACCTAAACAAGTTTATAGTTGCACCTTTAGCAAGAGAATAGGCCACTTTATAGAGTTTTGCTATAAACTAAGTGGACTTATGTGTACACATACTCCCACGCACCGTTCTTTCAACTTTGCTAGTCTTAGAGGGCAAGTTGAGTTCCTAATCGTTACTTCATAAATCTTAATGGAAGCATTTCAACGGGTGTCTTTGTCATTTTAAAACACTTCCAATGCTCCGACTAGAGCCAGCAACGATAAGGGCAAACAAAAGGTTACTCCACTTGGGTACCTAAGCAAGACGTCAAATCCCTTGTTGTGCACGTTTATCTCAAAGTTCAAAATACTTCCCAATGGTATTTTTATAGTGGGTTCTCTAGGCACATGACGAGTGACATTTTAATTTTTACCCACCTTGAGAATTGCAAGGAAAATAAAGTCATTTTTAGAGATGGGAGTAGGTCTAGTATTTTAGGGCATGGATGTGTTGAGATACCCGATTTTCCTAAACTAGACAATGTGTTATACGTAAAAGGGTTGAAAGAAAACCTCATTAGCATAAGTAAACTATGCGATGCAAACTTTGCAGTAAAGTTCGATTGGATTGGATGTAATGTTTATGACCAACTGGGTGAAATTTTACTACAAGGTGTGAGGAGAGAAGATAAATGTTATAGAATTGTACCTAAGTTCCCCTTTGTGTGCAACAGTGCCATGGTCTCCACTATGGACCTATGAAATCAATGATGAGGTTATGTGAACTTTAGAGGTCTTGAGAGATTAGTGAAAAATGACCTATTATGTGGCTTAACATCACTTGGGAAACCAATTTCCTCAATTTGTGGATCTTTCCATCAAGGAAAATAAATTCGAAGTCCCCATCGAAAGTTGAATACCATTACCACCTCCCGTGTTTTGGAGTTAATTCTCATGGATATTATGGGTCCTACTCGCTCGGAGAGCTTAGGTGATAAGAGGCATATTCTCGTGATGTCCGATGACTTTTCTAGGTATTATATCGTAGAATTCCTTAGATAAAAGTTTAATGTGATTGAGTTCCTTACAACCAAGTTTTATGTCCTACAAAACCAACACGGTGTTACTATTAATTGGATGCATAGTGATAATGGCACTGAATTTAAAAAAGCTAAAGTGGATAGTTATTGTGATGGAGTGGGCATCAAATATGAGTTTTTGGCTGTTCGTACTCCTTGATAAAATAAGATTATTGAGTGGAAGAAATGAAATATACAAGAGATGTCTAGATACATGCTTTTTAAGAGAAACGTGCCTAGACATTTTTGGGTAGAGGCGGTGAGTACCACGTGCCATACGGTGAATAGGTTATATTTTCTTCCACACACGCTACATACTCCTTATGAGTTGTGGATAAGTAAGATGCCCAAGCTATCGTATTTCTGTGTCTTTAGGAGTACTTGCTACATCTTACGAAATAGGAAGCACTTAGAAAAGTTAAACTCCCAGAGCGATAAGTGGATATTTTTAAGATATTCATCGATTTGTAGGGCTTATAGGGTCTTTAACCTTGTAATCTCTATGGTTATGGAGTATATAAATCTCACAATTATAGATGACAAGCCACCATCGTTTGTTGCTCTTCGCCCCTGTGTGAGGATGATGCACCCCATAGTGACGATCTCATCCTTCCTTATGCTACCACGATGGACCCCATTTCTAATTTAGGGAAGACAACATCTTGGGTTCAAAAGAGTCATGATCCTTACACTATACTTGGTGATCCTACACTAGGTGTCAAGACTCGTTCTCAATTAAAAAAATGTGCTTAGCTATCTGTGCTACACCTCCCCTAAGAGTGTTAAAAAATCACTTAAGGACGAGCTTCCATGTAAGATGAGTTGCTTCAGCTTTGCAAGAACGATGTCTGGAAGTTAGTCCCCCGACCTAGTGAGTCTAATGTGATAGGTACCAAGTGTATTTATAAGAATAAGATGGATGAGAATGGTACCATAATTCATAATAAAATTAGGTTGGTTACTCAAGGACACACAAATCGAGGTGTAAACTTTAATGAGACATTCACTCCTGTTGCTAGGATTGAGTTCGTTTACTTACTACTCACCATAGCATGTCATCTGCACTTCAAGTTATATCAGATGGATGTCGAGAGTGCCTTTATGAATGGCATTCTGCAGGAGGAGGTTTACGTGGAAAAACCAAAAGGGTTTGAAGACCATAAGCACCCAAGGCACATCTATTATCTTAAGAAGACATTGTATGATTTGAAGAAAGCACCCCATGCTTGGTATGAGAGGCCCACTTCCTATCTCTTAACTCATGGCACCAAGAGAGAGGAAGTGGATAAGACGTTATTTGTGAGGAGAGAAAGTGGCGCTATTTTAGTTGTCCAAGTATATGTAGATGACATAGTACTTAGATCCATGTGCTCTTGCCATGCCCACACCTTTGAGGAGGATATGAAGAGTGAATTTAAGATGAGCAAGGTAAGTGAGCTTATGTTCTTCCTATGTCTCTAGATTCGTCATCTTGAGGATGGAATATTCATATCTCAATCCAAATATGAAAGAGCTTTTGGTTAAGACTCTTCTAACACTCATGAACCCCTCTGAGTACATCGACAAAACTTAGCAAAGACGCTTTAAGCAAGGATGTAGAGAAAACATTTTATCATAGTATGATAGGTATCTCCTCTACTTAATCGCTAGTCCTCCAGATATTTCCTTTAGTGTTGGAGACTCTGCGCGATGCCAAGCGTCCCTGAAAGAGTCACACTTGCTCGCACTTAAACGTATCACTAAATACGTGAGTGGAACTCTTTCATATAGTATTTGGTATTCTTTTGATACTTATGACCATTTATCAGCCTATTCAAATGTCGATTGGGATGGGGATGTCGATGGTTGTAGGAGCACTTCGAGTTTTTTTTTGGAGTGCTCTTGTCTCTTGGTTGAGAAAGAAAAAAAACTCCATATCTTTGCCAACGGTGGAAATTGAGTATATTTTCGCCATGAATTGTTATACCCAACTCTTATAGATGAAGCAAATGTTGGAAGATTACGATATCTCATAAGGCACGATGACTATTTCTTGTGATAACATGAATGCAATTCATATTCATCATAATCTTGTCCAACATTCGTGCACGAAGCACATTAGTATATGCGAACACTTTATACGTGACCTAGTTGAGGAGAAGGCCGTGTCCTTGAGATTTGTAAGCATCGATCTTCAGTTAGCCGACATATTCACGAAACCTTTAGATACACTTAGGTTTAAGGATCTTAGGAAATCTTTAGGTATTTGCACTATTGATTGAGTTCGGATACTTTATCTAGTGTAGGATGATTATCATGTTTACATCTTATATTTATATTGCTAGATTGTACTCATTGTGTTATCATTGTATTTATATTTTTTATTTTGATATTTTTAGAAAAATCCAAAAAAAGTTTTGTTTTTCTGAAAATTTTGAAAAATATAAAAATATTTTCATTTTTTTAAGGAAAAAGGTAAAAAAGAAAAAATATTTTATTTTTAATAAAAAATTTTAAAAAGACAAAAGGAGTTTTGTGTTTTTTTCAGCATATATGGATGAACATTTAAGATGTCCGGATCACCCATTCATTCCATATTTCCATGTGACTTTTCATAGTGTTTTGAGACATGACGTTGTTTCATTCGTGTCCTTAATAATGTCTAAATCCATTAATTTGATCTTTGAAGGCTACTATCTACTTCTTAGACTCCCTGTCACATTTAATCTACATGTGCACGAACTTGTTTGAACATTGCACTTGCATATCACTTGTCGAATAAGATGTTCTCATCTCAATTTTTCTTTATAGGGAATCAAATGTAAAAACGAGAAAACAAGTTGTGCATGTAAGAACCATTTCCCAGATTACCTCTATTTTTGGAATATTGTTAAATGTTAAGCAATGGAAAAGGTTTAGGAAATATCAAAATGTTCTCTGCATTAAAAGCCACTAATTGCATAAAGGAGACTAAAATGATTAGAGACACATAAAAACAGAAGTGTGAGGCCAATTTTTGATACATTGATGCTTCGCTACATATGAGCATTAATTTCTTAAAAAATAAGGAAGAGTTTATTCTTAGTTATATGAGATTTTGAGGGAGTTATAGTTGAAGATCAATGAATTTGTACAAACTAATAATTTCTCGAAAAATATTATATAGTTTGGTGTTATATGTACAAGAATCAATTATGCCGTGACATGTTGATTAAGTTGAGTCAATTTCACCTATGTTCACCAATTTTACACCTAAGGTAGACTTTGATCTCTTATATTTTAAGTGTCTCAAAACTTCATGCCCATATGTTATGACTATCTATGTTGATTTACCTACGGAAAATTCTCACACCTCTACATTCCGCATTCACGTTTCGAATATTTTAGTGTTATTCCATGGTGTATCATATTTGTTCATTTTATACTTTATACTTAAATGAAAATTGAAAATTTTCAAAAATAGTCAGTTGATACATGCCTCTAAGATTATTATCCTTGATTATACTTGTGTTGATATCTTACTTCTTCGTGTGATCCTTTGATTTCATGCTTAGTTTTGACTCCTTTGTCTATTACAAACAAAGTAGGGGAGAACCAATTGAGGGGGAGTTTTTAGTTCTATTTAAAAATTCATGCATCACGGTATCTTTCTTTGTTTTATGTGTGTAGGACATTCCGCTTGGATGATGATCATTTGGAGACACACAGGATGAAGACAAAGCTGTCCAAAGGAAATATTCGATTCATTGAAGACTAGCACAATTTCTACGTTCCACGTTTTGTAAGTTTAGGAGGGCAGTCATTGTATTAGGATTCAATTTGGCTTAAGTTTATATTTTGTACCGAAATAACTAAAGGGGAAGATTTGTAAGATAAAGTTGAATGATTGCTCATATTTTTATTTTAATGGTTTGGTGTATCCCATTACATAAACACGACACCGACATAACTTCTCGATATTTGAAGACTTTGTTGAAGACCAAAAAGATTGGAAGATTTGTTTATCTCAACAATCATGGTAGAAGATTAGGATCATGAGTGGTAAAAGGTTTCTTAATATTTTATGGGGATTAGTTATATTTTATGAGGCTATTTTTAAACTTAATTTTTTTTAAGAAAAATCATCGAAAAATGATGCTTCGTTCGAATAAAGCTGACTGTCTTTCGAACAAAATTATATGGGTCGTTCGAAGTCATTCGAACAAGATGCTAACGAGGCATGTTATACGTTCCTCTGTAATTTCATTCGAAGTCCTCGTTTTATGTCATTCTAATGAGAACCAATGTCATTCGAACGACCGGGCGAATTTGATTTTTTTTAAAGATTATCTTTCCCATATTTTTTGTGTTCATCCGTATTATCAACCCTTCTTATAAAAAGGCTGAACGGGATCAAATACTTTAAGAACTCTTTTTAAAGAACAAAAATAATTTTTGAGTTCTCTTTTTGTGATCAAATACCTTATATCATATTCCTCACCCCGAAGAATTATTCAATATCACTTTACCTATCACAAGAAGGATTCTTGCTGAAATCACTTTGTATAAATTTTTCTCTAATACTGAGATTATGGAATGAGGTTTCACTACTGAAGAAGAAGAAGAAGAAGACAAGGTTGATCGATGGATATTGAGGGTAGATCACTACCTGTGGACGAATCTAGAGCGGAGTCGTATCTGTTGAAGTTTAAAGACTGTGCATCTAACTTAGTATAACCAAGTGTTTTGTAAGTCGATTGTATTCAAAACTCTCATTAGTGTTGATATAAAAAAGTTTTACCCTTCTTAGGAATTTTTTCTCATCTCTTGTTTATTTGCATGCTTGGCTTGGAAATTAAAATTTAGAACCATCTCGTATGCACACCCTAATTAATTAAAGATAAAATTTAATTAAAATTATATTGTGCATGTGGCATTTAATTATATAAATTAGTCCATTAGATCACGTGCACTCTCAGACTTTCACTATTTCAGGTCATTTATATAGGGTAAATGTTAAGACACATTTTGTTAGGGTTTATTATGAGAGAGTATGGTAAGAGTTTAAAAGTTTATGTGTACTATCAATCCAAACAATCCAACATCACTATCCAACAACCAAACCAACAACTAATGATCAATAATTATCCTGTACTCCTTCTATCATCTACATAATAAAACACTTTCCAATAATAACAATATCTTAAGTAAGGGCTTATATATGATCTTTCATAAAAGAGACATGTAATTAAATTAAGTGTGTTAGATCATTAATAATGCATTCACATTAATTCTTATAACATGAATGTGGTTCTCATAGTAAATACCATCGATTTGGTTTGTAAATATTAAAAATACTACTCTCAAAGAATAAGGTATAATCCTTCTAAGCATGCGTAATTTTCGAATTCACTAACTCTAAATTTAAGCCTATATCTTACACTATCAAATCTCAATCGTCAAATTCTACATATAAGGTCAAAATCTTAAATATCAATTTTTCATGTTTTGGACATTAGCGTTTAGGCATTAGGGCTTATAGTTTTCAATTTACAATTTAGGGTATATGATTTAGGATTTATGGTCAACATTTTAGGGTTAAAATATTAGGGTTTAGGTTTTTGGGTTTAGTCATTAGGGTTTATTGATTTGGGCTTAAATTTCAGGGTTTAGTAAATAGGGTTTTGGTTATTTTTCACTAATTTTAAACTCGAGCACAATTTCCACTAATTAGGGTTTAAGAATTGGAAATATATACACACATACATTCACATGCATATACACACACATATGTACACATACATTTACACACACATACGTATATTCGCATACACATACACATATACACATATACATACATACATACATACACACACACACACACACACACACACATACACATACATTCAAATACATATACACATTCAAACATGCACAGTAGACATGCATATACACACACACATACACAATTTTTATAGATAGAGGGACATTGTCGAACCTTATTGAAGAGAGAGAGAGGGAGGTTACCGGCCTCCAGAGAGAGGAGTTTTGGTAGTTTTGGCAGTGAGGGAGAGAAGGAGAGTTCGAGTAAAGGGTGAGACCAAAACGACGCCGGGGGTTTGGGGTTTTTAGTTAAAGACAGCGGTCATGACCCTGGACCGTGACCACATACCATGATCAATTAGTTTTCCAACATCATAATCATGTTCACGACCTGGTTATGGATCCAGACCGTGAACATATTGATGATGTGGAAAAAAATAATTAGCATGGTCAGTGGTCACGACCGTTAACCGTGACCGTTTGTCGTGACCAAATCAAAACAGTCACAGCCCAAAATCATGACCGTTATCAACTAAAAACCTTAAATTAGTCATGGAGATGGTCATGGTCATGGGATGTGATCACTATTGGAGGGAATTTTTGCACAATTTTAGTGCCATAATGGTCACGACCTTATCACGAACCACAACGTGACCAGCCTGGTCAAGGCCTAAGGCCATGACCATCTCTAGTTTATGCCACGATGGTTAATGGTCATGGACCTAGTCATGTGTTCTTTGACCCTGGTCATAGTTTTAAGCCGTAACTACCATGTCACGGACCTGGACCATGACCAGTTTGCCATGACCATTTTCGATTTGTTGTATCGTAACAGAAAACCTTATGCCACAGATTATGCATTCTTTAGTAATTTTCTCACGTATATTTCTCATAAATACCCATTTATAACCTTCACGGTTAACATCTCATGGGGTCTATACTACAGTTCTGAATACACCACATTTATTTCTATACTCGAATTATGCCATCATGGCATTTTCTCATATTTATTCAATATATTCTTTATCGATATTCATTTATAGTACATGAATTTGTAGTATCACGGACCTTTATTTTTTAGTAGCTATAACATATATAATTATGTCATCGATGATCATTTTTGACGATGCCACTTCTTTCTTGTATATGTATAAAACATAGATATCTTATATAATATTAGGTACTTTTGCTTACTTCGGGGGCTTTATAGTCACTTTAGCGACTTGTGTATTTTTATAAACGATAATTATACATGATTTTATTTAACCCCCATTACTAGAGAGTCCCTAGTCGGGACTTATAGGTTTGTTACGCTTCTAGCGTGCAACAAATTTATTTGTTGCCGAATTTATTTTTACTAATGGGACAATAATTTTGGCAAACACATTTACAACTAATTTAATTTCCGTAATCATTTGATGTTGCAGTATTATTTTTTCATTTCATTTTCACATTTAGTGATACGGGAGATTAGATGAGATAAAGTGGAATTATTCCACAATAATTCTCGTCATTTTTTTAGAACTCATCATTCTTTAGGAACAATTTGCACTTTAGACACGTTTTATCTTCCCCCTATTTGTAGGTAAACACTATATTTGTCAATAATTTAATTAAAATAATAAATATTTTGTAAAATAAATCACAGGATATCATTTGAAATTTTAAAGGTTTATGAAAAAAATGAGGTGATCAAAATAGTTATTGTATAATATTACCTAGTTGAACCATAGAGCTTCAGGCTCATGACAAAGTGAAGTTCTACAACAATAAATGTTGTTTTGTATAACCTCAAGAATAATGAAAATGATTGTTTGGTAGTGAGAGCTTATGACTTTCAACAATAGAAGTAATGCAAAATTACTTTTTATTATTTATTAATATAATACATATGTATTCTTATGCCCATAAAATGAAGAAAATTTCTTAAGAAATTGCCTTCATATAATTCATCTCATATGAATGGGTGAGTACCACATAACAATATCACGCAGGCTTTTCTGGAGCCTTAGGTTCAACAATAGTTGAAGCCTTTACTATATTACATACCAAGTCTGAAAAAAACTTTATTTTATAATAGTGTGGGATGTTCATTGTCTATTCGACAAATATCATTATACAATGACAGTTCACAAGTGTCAATTACAATATTCAATATCGATTGTGAAGTGTGTGTGAGTCTAAATATATACATGAATAACAATATTTTATGTTACGGTTAGACATTTGGTGACCAAACATAAACAAATGAAAGTATTTAAAAAAACTTGTATCAAATAATTATCAAATATACCAAAAAAATGAATGGATAATAAAAAAAACAATAATTTTGTAACTATGGATCTTAGAATACTTAATAATATCTAAAGAATTTCATATTTGAGTATATATATAGTTTATGAAAATAATTTAAATAAATATACGTTTAAAAATCATGCATGTTGATGAATTTGCATTATCATAAATTAGAATTTAATCATTATGCTTTGAGTATAAACAAAACCTTACACAAGAATATCAAATCAGGATGTATACTCAAAGGAGAAAAAAATGATCAACTAAAGTTTAGAACTTTGGGTTCTTAATTGATGAATCAATATTTTATATTCTTGTTATACGTGAGAGACTTCAGACTCAAAAATAGAAAAATTTAGGTTTTTAATATAGAATTAAGGAATAAACCTTTAGGTTCTACTAAAATTTCGGGCTTGGACTAATATGGATCCAGTTTTTTTCCAAAACTATGTAAAGTAATAAAAGAAACAGTCATGGATATGTTATGAAGCACTAAAATAATTATGACTAATATTCCATATGAAAAGTAATGAGAATTTTAGGCTCTCTATTTAAGCACCAACTTTATTTACATAATAAATATAGCTTCAGGTTCTGAATATGTGGTGAATTAAAATAATTCACAAAGCGCCTGGTGCAAATTATGTATAAACTTCGAGTTTTATCATTTGTGCATGAGAACTTTTCATTCTACACAATTAGTTGAACTTTAGTATCAATATTACTAATGGTAGAGGACATTAAATTCTCTACTCTTTTGTATTAAAAATTCAGGTTTGAATTGGAGTAAAAATTTTAGACAATCTTTCAAACTAGTGTAAAAAATATATATAAACTTTGACCAAAGATCGAATTTACTTTTAAAAGTGAGGGCCTTATTTTTCATATTCTCTAGACATTCTTAATACTCGAATGTATAGTAAATGATTGGAATATGAAAAAGAATTAAAATTAAATATCATTATGAAGATAATTTAATACTCAAATGAACTGAAAGGTCAAAACATAAAGTGTTAATTCTAAAACCATTAATAAGATAATTAAAAGCATTTATGACCTTAATAGAGATCTAAAAAAATATTTCATTTAATAAAAAAAGTAAAGTTAAGAAGTCGTGGTTTAATACTCAATTTATTTTGAAACTAATCCCAACAAAAAATATTTGGAACTTACGGTTCAAATTATAAGATATTATATGTGTGTGTGTTGGGGGGGGGGGGGGGGGGGTGATTTTTAGCGCCCATACCCTATTACATAAATAATCAAACCTTCAGGTTTTGATTTTGGGTACATTTTATAGGAACTTCAAGTCCAAATATTGTTCAATAACTTGAGAGCTTCAAGTCTTTAAAAATTTTAGTAGAAATTGGGAAAACTATATCCCAATTTCAAATAATAAGTTGGGAACTTCTGATCACAATCATATTGATTGTGGATCTTCATATCACAAATTATAATAATTAGAGGACTTCTAGTCTATATCATTTCAATCAGATAATCAAAATTTCAGGTTTGATTGTGATATATTTTCTTTGACACTTTAGGTCCAAATAATTTAGGAACTTTAGGTCCCAACTTTTAAACGGAGAAAAGTTAAATTTCTATATTTGAATAATTAGTGGGGAACTTCAATTCACTACTATAAATAATTGGAGCAACTTCATATCATAACATTAAATATTTATGGACTTTTAAGGCCCTACCCAGTTATATTGAAACTTCAAGTTTGATAGGAATTGATAGGGGGTAAAAAAATTTGGAACTTCAGGTACAATATATAAATAATAATTGAGAATATTTATTCCTAATTTTATATGATTTGGGAACTTCTGGGCCCAAATTAAAATCTATATGGGAACTTCATGCCCCAAAATAAAAATAGTCACTGAAAACTTCAAGTCCGAAATTTAAATAGCAATTTGGGAACTTCGAGCCCTAAATATTATTCAATTAAAAAATATTCTAACTCGTACACAATATGTACACTATTGAATAATTTGTGTATAAATAATTAGTAAGAAATTTGAATTAACTAGTAAAATAACATTTCTACCACTGAGGTAATTAGTGATAAATTTCCATGTATATGCATGGAAATTCATAGACATGCAAACTCTAATAAATGTTTTAATAAATTGAGGACTAAAAATTATATCACTCCGTATATACCTATTTATTTTTCTTAATCTAATATTCAGCTCATTCTAGAATAAAATAACACATAGTCATTTGAATGTTTGTAATTCAACGAGCATTTGATAATGTAGATTCATATACCAATTTATGAAACATAGCAATTTTAGCATGAATCAATTAACAACCCCTATAACATATTGGTCGTTGTTTGAATTTTTGGATCCATAGAAGCTAGAACCAAAATTTCAATTTGTAAGACAATCTCCTTATCCACATAATTGAAGTCATCTTGGATATACAAATGGGAACTTGAAATAACTCTTGTATCATAGCCAAAGAGAAGTCCACTAATCACGTTAGAGAAAGCAAGCCGCATAACATAAGGATTCTTCTATGCCAGAGAAAAATAGTCTCTGAAAGCTGAGGCATTTATTCCTAGATTTATAACTCCTTCCATATCCACAGAAAGCTAGTCCAAAATCCTATATTTATCTGCCTAAAAAAGCATGCACTTGAAATAAGGAAAATATAATGGGATAAAGAATCTTAAAAGAGTCGTGTTGGTAATGTGGTGTAAAATAAAATAGATAAAGAGAACTTAGAGAGTGTGTAAACTTTTCATTTCATTATGTTGTTTACTTAAGGGTATCATCCATATTTATAATAAAAATCATGGTATCTCAAGATACCCTTTCATAATGAGGGATACCAGTGGACATCCATATAAATACATATGTTATAACAATATTAGATATATCTATTGAATAAATTAAAAAAATAGACTTAGTGAGGTGTTAGTAATACAACAGTGGCGTGTTCAAATCATATAAGATCCATTAAAAATATTAATCAACTTATTGCTGACACTTCGCTTATCTGTTTTTAGGGTTTATTTTAAAATATACTTAGTATTAATTTTTTGTGAAACATAGACCAACGATCCAAGGTGTTTTTGGAATGCAAATTATTTTTATTCACCGAAGAAATGGAGTATTATTTGAGAGAGGTTTGCTAGATCAACTTCCACCATCCCCAAAATAGTGGGTAGCGCCACTATATATAGGAGTACATTTAATATTGTAGTCAAACATAACTCATTTATGAATGCGTATAGTGATAAGCTATTAGTTTGAGCTTTAATAAGGTCTCAAGAGGGAGTACCATCACGCGCACCATGTTTGGGGGTCATCAAGTCGTCGCTCAACTTTAATGAGCCCCGCCCGCTTATTTCATATTCATAAATTCAGAGCCCACATTTTCCCCATAAGCTCCAGGCTTCAAAGGAGTGTGGTCATTTTGTGAAGACTGCAATAAGCGATTGTGTGTTCACCACTCTGATTCTTCTAAAAGACATGTTGTATTAATGAAGGCAGACATATAAGATGATATTATCCAAATTCACTATTTCTTTATGTTTTTTTCATTTCTCAACATTTGAACAGGGAAATAATCTTTACTTTTTCTATGTCCAAAGAACTTCCTCCCGATATATAGGTTACCCTTACCGTCTAAAATTTTGAAAAAAAGTTGATTTTTTATTTCCATATTCTCTTCTTGATTACCATGGTGATTTACAAAATTAATTAACGCCATCAAAGAATTCAAATAACAATGCATCCATATGTGGGGCGATCATTAAATTTCTAGTCAGTCCCATTGATCCTTATAACATAGACAACGAAGATGCCTATTTATTTTGTCAAATGATCACTATAGCAGGGGTCAATTTTCTCCAGACCCCATAGCATCATAGAGAATTAGACGTGGGAACCTTGTAGATATTTTTCTTCCAATTAAACCCAAGCTAACATGGTTTATACAACTTAGAGCATTCGTAATGGTGTGAATCGGTGAAAGATAGGTGTGAGGCGCGTGTATGTATTTTACCTTTCGTCCAAATGGACATCAAGTAATGGAGGAGTTCCTCTATAGTTCGTAGGAACTTCTTACGGACAAATGAAGTCCGTAGGAAGTTCTTACGAACTATAGAAGTTCGTAAGAACTTAACGGTCATATTTAAACGGTAACATTCCTCCCTTTATATATTCACGAACCTTCATCCTTCTTCTTCATTCTTCTGCCATCCGTTATATTTATTCAGTTCATCTTCTTTCTTCTTCATCTTCTTCTGCATCTTTCATCTTCTCCATTTTCATCGATAATCTTCTTCCTCCATTTTCTTTTCTTATTTACTTAAAATTTGTACGTACCAGTCTCATATAATTCAGTCCAAACTTTTTATATATTTTTCCTAAATTTATTCATATACTCACAAAAATCATTCCATTTATTCCCAAAAATAATTTCAAATCAGTCTCAATCTAGATATAGAAAATCCTTCAAATCAGATTTTGTCAACACGATGGAATTAGGTAGAAAATGGAAGAAATATATTAATATCGAGAAATCGAAAAAACACGGGTCGACTTCAACGATAATTCCCGATTCTTCCGCGCCGATTCAATCGTCGAATCCCGTAATTGACAACTATACCCGTATTTACGACGGAGTATCACCCGCGTCGGACGGCGAAACTCCGATAATAAACGAAAATAAATTCGAATTTCGGGGGAATTGGGCGAGGCCAATGAAATTGTACAAATTGATTCAAAAGAGAAAATCAGATATCAAAACAATTATCGACAATGTCGGTTTTATGTTGAATTTCTTTTCTATGGTGATGCCCAATTCCGATCAATGTATTGTGACGGCAATGATCGAACGTTGATGGGACACGACGCATACCTTCCAACTACCATATGTCGAGCTTGCGTTCACTCCGCTGGATTTCACTATGCTTTCCGGTAATAATTTATAACTTATTTCGTTCTAGTTATATTCATAATTATTTCAAAATGTGAAAATAATATGTTATACTTAAACTCATAATTAATTGTTTGAATTATATTTTTAGGTAATTATATTCATAATTATTTCAATATATGACAAAAAATTGAAAAATGTACCCGCATTCCGATTGTGTCAATATATGAAAATAATTATTTATATTCACTTAATGTTTCAATATGTGAAAATAAATAGTTGTGCTTAAATTCATGAATGATTGTTTGAAATATATATTATGGTTTTCATATTCATAGTTATTTAAATATATGACAAAATTTTAAATATATGTACCGACATCATAATTGTTTCAAATTGTGAAAATAATGTGTTGTACTTAAATTCATAATTAATTGTTTGAAATATATTTTTAGGTAATTATATTCATAATTATTTCAATATACGACAAAAAAATTGAAAAATGTACCCGCATTCCGATTGTGTCAATATATGAAAATAATTTTTTATATTCACTTAATGTTTCAATATGTGAAAATAAATAGTTGTACTTAAATTCATAAATGATTGTTTGAAATATATATTATGGTTTTCATATTCATAGTTATTTAAATATATGACAAAATTTTAAATATATGTACCGACATCATAATTGTTTCAAAATATGAAAATAATATGTTGTACTTAAATTCATAATTAATTGTTTGAAATATATTTTTAGGTAATTATATTCATAATTATTTCAATATACGACAAAAAAAATTGAAAAATGTACTCGCATTCCAATTGTGTCAATATATGAAAATAATTTTTTATATTCACTTAATGTTTCAATATGTGAAAATAAATAGTTGTACTTAAATTCATAAATGATTGTTTGAAATATATATTATGGTTTTCATATTCATAGTTATTTAAATATATGACAAAATTTTAAATATATGTACCGACATCATAATTGTTTCAAAATGTGAAAATAATATGTTGTACTTAAATTCATAATTAATTGTTTGAAATATATTTTTAGATAATTATATTCATAATTATTTCAATATACGACAAAAAAATTGAAAAATGTACCCGCAAATCGATTGTCTCAATATATGAAAATAATTTTTTATATTCACTTAATGTTTCAATATGTGAAAATAAATAGTTGTACTTAAATTCATAAATGATTGTTTGAAATATATATTATGGTTTTCATATTCATAGTTATTTAAATATATGACAAAATTTTAAATATATATACGGACGTCATAATTGTTTCAAAATGTGAAAATAATATGTTGTACTTAAATTCATAATTAATTGTTTGAAATATATTTTTAGGTAATTATATTCATAATTATTTCAATATACGACAAAAAAATTGAAAAATGTACCCGCATTCCGATTGTGTCAATATATGAAAATAATTTTTTATATTCACTTAATGTTTCAATATGTCAAAATAAATAGTTGTACTTAAATTCGTAAATGATTGTTTGAAATATATATTATGGTTTTCATATTCATAGTTATTTAAATATATGACAAAATTTTAAATATATGTACCGACATAATTGTTTCAAAATGTGAAAATAATATGTTGTACCTAAATTCATAATTAATTGTTTGAAATATATTTTTAGGTAATTATATTCATCATTATTTCAATATACGACAAAAAAATGAAAATTGCACCCGCATTCCGATTGTGTCAATATATGAAAATAATTTTTTATATTCACTTAATGTTTCAATATGTGAAAATAAATAGTTGTACTTAAATTCATAATTGATTGTTCGAAATATATATTATGGTTTTCATATTCATAGTTATTTAAATATATGACAAAATTTTAAATATATGTACCGGCATCATAATTGTTTCAAAATGTGAAAATAATATTTTGTACTTAAATTCATAATTAATTGTTTGAAATATATTTTTAGGTAATTATATTCATAATTATTTCAATATATGACAAAAATATTGAAAAATGTAACCGCATTACGATTGTGTCAATATATGAAAATAATTGTTTATATTCATATTTGTTTCAATATGTGAAAATAATTTGTTGTACTTAAATTCATATTTGATTTTTTGAAATATATTTTATGGTATTTATATTCAAAATTATTTTAATATATGACAAAATTTTAAACCTTCGTGCAGGCATTCCAATTGGACAAGGACGACCCATTCAAAATCTACGAATTGAACAATATACAAATTTTGTTAATACCATAAATGAATTTTTTCCAGAATTTCATATACAGAGATTTACTGGTGCGGGAATTCCAGTTTCTGACCTTAAAAAATACATAGAAAATTTTGCCAAGGTTGAACCTTGACCAGATTATATGTCCCCAATCATAGCTCGGGCATTTTGGTTTTATGTATTGGGGAGTGTATTTTTTTCCAAATGCTCACTCCACTTCCGACCTCGGCTATTTACATTATCTGGAGGATATTCCTGCCATCGGCACATACGACTGGGGTTCGGCTATTTATGCCGTATTTTATGGTCTTTGGACAAAGCCAGTCGAGGATCGTTGACTAGCGTTGAATGCATGTGGCAAATACTCGAGGTATATTTTCGTTTCATCTTATTTATTAAAATTTATGTTTTATTACAATATATGCCAACTTATTCTAATGAATTAAATTTATTGACAAATTTTGCAGTATTTACATCATGAGTACATGGCCACGGCTTGTCCTATTCTCGTCGATCCGTCCATCGATGCGTGGCGAGGGGGAACAGAAAGAAAGTAAAGGGAGCACAGCGATTTAACATCTCAAGCAGTCAACATCAACTTGAGATGCGGTCACCCGAGTCCATTATATGGCAGCCATACGAGACTTCTGCCTACCGTGACTCTGATGTCATCTTATATGCTCGAGAGATATCGGGGTTACGGATGATTTTTTGGGATCCCTTATTTAACGATTTTTCGTACTTGGGTCATCGGTCCATCCGACAATTGACTGGGAGGATATGTATAGCAGACAACCCACCATCAAGTTTATGTTGTGCCTCAGAACACGATTTTCAAGCAGTTGCCGCCCAAAATTGGCCTATCGCAAATCAATACGTAAGAGATGTGTCACAAGAAGAGTATAATGCATATTGGAAGGCAGTAGCACTCGGACCATTACTACCACCGATTGCCAGATATGTTAATGTAGATTTGATTGGAGTTGGTTCAGTGGCACCTTCGACGTTGCGAATCCCGCAAGCACCAGCACCGACAAATGATCCACATGTGTATGAGACACAGTTCTCTGTGGGTGGTTCTACGCACATCCAACCACCGAGGCAGAATTGGACGGTTGACGTAGGCCTACCGGAGGGGGCTTCATATACTATAGATGTGCCGATACCTGAGTTTTCATCCAACGCACCTCTAGCTCAATCTTTGACGCAGTTAGAATGGCGTCAGTCCTACGTCGAGGCAGCAGATAACATTCGAGGTCTACGTCATTTAATATTACACGAGACACGTCAGCGAGAGGATCAACTCAAAGCACGTGATGATCGCATTGATGAGTTGGAGCATAGACTAGCACGTTGTACTATGCCTAGTCGAGGGTTTGAGGAGGGTGGTACTAATTCTAGTCGTCCGAGCGTTTACAGACCACACCTAGCCCCACCCTCTGACCCGGTCCCGACATATGAGGCGCAACAAGGTTGGGGTAATTTATTTGGATCTGACCCTTACACGGGTTCACATGCAGATTTAGGTGTTGATTTTGAGTTCGGCCCGGGGCGCCAGTGATGTATAACGTACAATTGAAAAATGTTAAGAATAAATTTTGTATTGTTGTCTCAATTTAATTGTGATGATAAATGTTATGATGTATAATGTATCATATTTATGAAAAATGTTATGATGTATAATGTCTCATATTTATTTTCATTTATTACACATAGAACGATGACACACGATTATTACGATTGCTCTGATGTCATTTATTATTATTGACTTAAGTAGTAAAAATAATAATACACGATCAAAATGATTATTAGGCGTATGTGTTCAAACGCTTAGGTCGAACCTAGTAGAAGTACAACAATATGATTTCCCATTGCGCATTAAACATTTAGGTAAGTAAGATCGTTGCGTATCTGAATCAACATATTCTTCGTTGTAGTTTGATATATTTGGCTCGTACTCTTCCCCATCATTTTCATATATGCATTCCGAAAAGTAATCATAATCGGAATTGGTGTAGTCTGAAATATCATTATCTGATGCCAACGTAGAGTCGTTATATATGTTAATTAATTGTTCTTGAATGTGACCACCTGATAGCATCGCGCGTTGTGCTTTGTGATAACGTTGTAGGCGCCTCCCCATCTGCTATATCTCTTCCTCCAATAAATCAAGACAAAACATATCCGCTTCTTCGGGATACGATATTGGCCAAAGTGCGGCAGCCCGATTTTTTGGCACGGATATGTGATGGTAATGGCAAAGCACCCCAGGTCACACCTTTCATCATATTTATCTGTCCATGTGAGGTGTTCCCAAGGATACACAACTCCGTCTTCAGGTTCCGAATTGGGAGAGATTATGAATATATGACCAAAGTCATTGAGAAAACGTCGAGAAGTATCAATTGGATATGTTTGGAATTTTTTTTTTCCCATACCAATCGTTACCAACAATATCTGTGGAAGAGCCATTGTAAATGGATGAATAGTAGGGAGATGAAGCCATTTTTGAAATATAAGACAATGGTAGATAAAAACTTGTTGCAATCCTTCTAATTTATTTATAGGTAATTTAAAACCTTCGCAGATATAATTTTATTTTACAATGGTAAAAAATATTTATAATAATACAAAGGCACACATATCAATGGAAAAGATAAATTATACAAAGGCACACATACCATAAAGGTGATAAATTATCACATAGTAATTGTAAATCCTTAAGTAGTAACTCTGTAATTGTAAATCCTTATAGTAATTATATATAACTGTACTAGGAACTATATATTGACGTATTAATTTGGTACTAGTTAATATACAGTGATAGTAGTAAATACATACAGTTATATTATATAAATGTACTAGTAAATATATATTGACGAAATTTATTTAGTAATATACAGTGGTAATTGTAAATTCTTATAGTAATTAAAAATAATTGTACTAGTAAATATATTTTGACGTATTAATTTGGTACTAGTAAATATACAGTGGTAATTGTAAATCCATATAGTTATTATATTTAACTGTACTAGTAAATATATATTAACGTATTATATATAATTGAAGTAAATATACAGTGGTAATTGTAAATCCTTACAGTAATTATATATAACTGTACTAATAACTATATATTGATGTATTAATTTGGTACTAGTTAATATACAGTGGTAATTATAAATAGTAAAAACATATACAGTAGGTACACATCCCAATTGACACTGGGTACACATCCCAAGTTTCAGAGATACCTCTGTAATTTCTACATCCCAACTTCCCAAATACACAGGAGGTACACATCCCAATTTTCTGCATCCCAACTTCCAGAGATACCTCTGTAATTATTACGACAGATACACAGGAGGTACACATCCCAACTTCCACAAATACACAGGAGGTACACATCCCAATTTTCACCGATTCTTACGTTGGCATTTATTTACCTGGTACACATCCCAAGTACCATGGCAAACCTCTGTAATTATGATGACACAAAATAAACAGATCCCAAGAAATTTATAAATAGATCGGTAAATCTTGATAAATTATAATACAACTTAAATTATTAAACTTCAAAGCAAAACAAATCACGAACTCCTCCAGTTCTAGCGATGAGGGCCGAAATCTTATGCTACAATATGCTCAATTTAATGAAGGTGGATCATCTGATGATTCAGACGAGGAGATGATAATTATGATGGAGATTACGTGGTGGTGTGCTGAAAAAAATATAATTCGCGATGGGAAAGAGCTCGAAACCAGACGTCGAGTTAATCGTAGGAGAGAAAGGGGTTATACAACACTATGGGAAGATTACTTTGGTGAATATAAGGTATATAATGAGTATTTTTTTCGAAGGAGATTTAGGATGCGGTATAGTGTTTTCAATCACATCCTTGAATCTGTTTGTCATTATGATAACTACTTTGTTCAGAAGAATTACGCTTGTGGTCGTACAGGTTTAAGCTCCCATCAGAAAGTGTTGGGGGCAATTCGACTATTAGTTAACAGGGGTTCCCATGACGTGTGGTCTGAGCAGTACGCCATGAGTGAAACCACTCTATTAGAAACAGTAATTAGATTCACATAGGCAATTGTTAGGATTTTTGGTCCCTAGTACGGCAGAAATCCGACCGAAGGCGACGTCACAAGGTTACTAGAACAAAATGCTAGTAGAGGTTTTTCAGGAATGCTAGGCAGCATAGATTGCATGCATTGGCGCTGGAAAAATTGTCCAACAGCATGGCACGCTCAATATAGTGGTCGTAAAGAGTCACCTACTATAATCCTTGAAGCGGTTGCCTCCTACGATCTTTGAATTTGGAAATCATTCTTTGGGGTGCCTGGTTCTTACAATAATTTGAATGTCTTGCACCGATCTAATGTCTTTCAAGAATTGCGCAATGGGACGGAAGCTCCCGTTAATTACAATGTTAATGAAAATTCTTACGACATGGGCTACTACCTTGGAGATGGAATTTACCCTCCATACGCTTCAATAGTAAAAATATTTAGGAACCAAAATGGTATTACACAAAAACAGAAATTATTTTGCAAGTACCAAGAAGCGTGCAGAAAAGATGTTGAACGTGCGTTTGGTGTATTACAAGCTCGATTCGATTTTGTTCGAGAACCTTGTAAATTATGGAATATGGAGTCACTATCAACCATTATGAAATCCTGCATTATAATGCATAATATGATTATTGACGATGAACGTAAAGATTGTCCATGGCAAAATGAGTACAAACACAATGATGAAACACCTGTAATTATGAGGGGCCAAACTAATTTCTACGACTACCTCATACGGGATGCTAAGATAAGAGACGTAACTAAACATCAGCAGTTACAGAATGATTTGGTAGAGCACATTTGAAACGCCCACGGTGATGAAATGGTCGGTTGATGAATTTATTGTATTTTTTATTTTAACCGTTGTTAAATGTTTTGTTTATTCCATTTTCAATTTGTATTTGTAGGATTATCGTAATGATCATATAAATGTTATTCTATATAAAATAATGGTTTAACCAACAATACTATATAAGCGAAAATTTATTAAACAATACTCACATTTCATCTATTTAAGGGTGGCATTTCATTTATTAAGATGGATAGTGAATCACTCTCCATATACCGAAAAAAATGAAATACAATTATGAGGGTTCAATACATCATTTAAAAACACTACTAGTCATTAATTGAACCGCTTGGACCAGACGACCCGACAGAGTTCGATTGCAACTCAGATATCGCAACTTCGGTCGCAGCAACCATCGCTGTTAGGTCATTGAACCTTTTAAAATGAAACTGTTTTTGTATTTCATTCATATGGGTCATATCCAGCTCCATGATGTACAATTGCTCTCGTCCTAGGTGCACGAGCTGATCCTGCTTTTTGGTGAGTTGATCAGCTCGCTTCATCTGAATGAACGCATCCATTTGAGAGTCAAATTTAAGGGCACGATTATTCTTCCACTCTTGCTTGCTTTTAAACATTGCATTGAAGTCTTCGTAATGTTTGAGTACTGCCGTGTTACAATCCAAGCTATCAGAACGTGCTCATTGACGTGCACATTGTTTCTCACCCTTCCTACCTGGGAGTCTATCCGGTACGTCTCGTACCCCCGGAGTGTCATCTTCGCGTACATGTGTAGGGCTGTCGTCGTTCCCTGCTGTATTTTCCAAGTCAAATTTTGGTAAATCTTTTAAAATTTGATAGCAGTTATCGAACGTAAAATGTTTGTTGGTTTCGGCGCGGTACGCGTCACGTGCATTAGTAACCGCTTCCCATATTCTTCATTTGGTAAGAAAGCTTTGCAATATATAGCATTATTTGTTGCGATATATGATTATAACGTGTTGATAGCATGGATCTCGTACGAGTAATTGCAATTCCATACGTGACTTTATACTCATCTTTCACAGTGTCCCAAAATATGCCCGATGATATTGAGTTTCCTTCAATACTTTGAGCTGTATATTTTGCATAAATGGTACATAATACTTCGTTCTCAAAAGGAGTCATATTAGGTTGTCGAGATGTACCGGAAGTAATCGGTTGAGAGGAAGACATATTTTTATATAAATAAAATATATTAAGAATGGAAATAAGAAAATGAAAGAGAGGACTCTCAAAATTTATAAAGGGTGATAATAATAAATTGTGAAAAACTTGGCCCTATTTATAAGGAAGAGGCCTCAAACGGTGTTAGATTTTACAGCAGTAAAAAGGGTTTCCTACGAGCTTCTTTTGTTCATAGGAATTGTTACGAGCTTCTAAAGTTTGTAGGAACTTCCTACAAACAAAAGAAGTTCGTAAGAACTTCTTACGGACAAAAGAAGTTCGTAGGAAGTTCCTACGACCATCAGAAGTGCTTAAGAAGTTTTTACTGATTCAGCATCCATACGGTAATTTTACAAATCCTTTACCTATCCCCATTGTACGTCTACAAATTGGTAATTTTACAAATTTTTTTTGTCCAAACTCTCCACCATTGTGGATGCTCTTAGGACTTTATATGTAAACCCGCCATATATCAGTCAGGGAATAGTCGTATTGTAATTCCATATTTGTAGGCAATCACTATGGGTTAGTTTCAAGGGAAAAGTTACTCGTTTCTTGTGTTGAGAATATATATATAGGTATCTACCAAACTACATTCTAGAAACACATGAATCAAGATAATTGCCTCAACCTTAACCCCCCCCCCCCCCCCCCAAAAAAAAAAAAAAAAAAAAAAATCATATAAGATACATGTATAAATATAGAGGCTATATATTAGTATATATAATATAGAGACTACTTGTAAACCAGTTCGATGCGCGGGTGAGACGATTATGTATGCGTGGTTAAAAATATATATGTTTTTTGAAAAAAAAAAGTTATCATTTCAATCGTTACAACTTTTTACCATCCTTGAGTAACGGTTGAAAATAATTTTGCAACACTTTTTCCTCTCCACCTTACTCAGCCTAAGTCTAGCTCAACACACACACACACACACACACACACACATATATATATATATGTGTGTGTGTGTGTGTGTGTGTGTGTGTGTGTGATAACATTACTTTTTTGGCAAAAGGTATCAATATTTTCTTCGATACAAAATCGAAAGTATAAAAGTATAAAATCATTAATTTTTCATCCATTTTCACAACAACCAAACAAACGGCCACAACAAATCTGTATAAATTGGGGAAAATGAAAACTTCGAAAATGGATTTATCATATTGATAAAATAATTATACATACATGCAAACTGCACATAGTCTCTTTTATGATGCCTTCAGAATTATATTATTTAAAATGCTGTAGGCATATTCCACTAAAACAAAATTGATGGTAAGGTAAGAAGCAGAGATGGAACTGCAAAAAAATAGGTGATATATAATAATTAATAAAAAGAGTTAGAGCCATAAAAAAATCAATCTAATTTTTTTTTATATTTAAAACAAATCAAGCCGGCATTACCGCCTCATGGAAATGGAATGGAAGTTTGACTAAAAAACGACGATAATCTCATAAATAAAAACAAATATACGTTACATAGAAATCTATTTCTTAGAGTTTATTCCAAACTACTGGAGATAATATTCAACAGCCAAAAAAAAATCTAACTCTTGGAGTTTATTCTAAACCACTGGAATATTATATTCAACGACCAAAAAGAAATTAATAGTTAAAAGATAAAAAAATAATTTAATATTTTAAGAAATAAAAAATAAGTAAAAAAATGAACAAAATCTTATCAGAGTTATAAAGAGAAATTTGAAACAATTTAAAAAGTAAATACTTTATTAAGAAAAATTACAAAAATAACACCAAATTAAATGGCACATTTGTCTTCCCAGTTACATTTAATTATAATTTTAGAACCATACATTTCCTTTAAAAATATCACAACACACAAAAAATTGTAATTTCACGTCATGTTTTACTATTATATAAAAAAGTTCATGCATTATTAAATATATATATATATATATATATATATATATATATATATATATATATATAGAGAGAGAGAGAGAGAGAGAGAGAGAGAGAGGGGGGGATCAAGTGAGGTCTCCCACTTTGAAGACCTTGAATGAGATCCATTTTTTTAAAATAGTAAAAAAATATTTTAAACTGATTTTTTTCTATGATTTTTAAACATTTCGGTAAGGCCATAAAAACTTAATTAGCTCAAAATGAAATTTAAAATCGATTAAAAACTGTTAAATTTTAACAGCTTAAAAACAACTTATAACTGACATATTTTGACCAATTTTATTAAAATAGCAAAAAAATTCATTTTGAGCTGATTATTTTTTTAAGGACTTACTGAAATTTTTAATAGTCATAAAAAAAATCAGTTTTTTTTTTTTTTTTACTATTTTAAAAAAGTGAACCTCATTCAGGGTCCTCAAACTGGAACATCACTTGATCTTTTCCCTATATATATATATACTCACGGGAAAACATTTCCAAAGTACGTACTCGTAATGGCGAAAATTTTCGTAGTACATAATTGATAAACGACAAAAATTCCATTCCCTACTGTATGTTGTGTTAAGTTGTGTACAAATAATTATGAATAATTTTATAAATTTAGACAAAAAATCCTCTATTTATAAGACTATCCACCATCTTTTAAAAAATAAAATAATCTAACAACAGTACTAATAGCCTGCACTGGAATCCCGATAATAACGAATCATTTTTCACTTGTTGCACGTATACCATTACCCTCAATATGAGCATTTGTCGACATCATGCAAGAGCGAATGAAAGATAGCGCCGAATACTATATGAACAATGGTGAACAGTGGATCAAACGACAAAACTAAGAGCGAACGAAAGATATACCCATATAAAAGTTACAATGAACATGCCATCATTATGTAATTAATAAAAATGAAAAAGCATCATAAATTAAAAGTAAGCACCAAAATAAGAACACGTTATCTTTATCTACTTGAGTTCTATCACAATATACTGTTGCAACAATTATACAATAAGGCATGCTTTGAGCCTACAACATGACTCACATAGGCCACTCTAGTCATTTTATTACTTTCAGAACTTTATAACCAAATAATAAAGTAGTCTTTTAAATTTTTTGAAAAGTAAATAAGACTTTCAATGGATAAAACGATGAAACAAATCTCTTTGCATTTCGGGACATATTTGAATAGATAATAAGAGAAATTTTATCATGAGATAGAATTTATTTACATTTATTATGGATAAAAGGATGAAATGGATCCCTTTACTCTTTATTACAGAAAAAACTTTGTAGCTATCGCGCCTAGATTTTATTTACATTTACATAATACCAACATCAGATGTGAAAAATAAACAGGGCATGGGAGATTTATGATCATTCTGCTGATATAAGTATTCATAGGTTACAACCCTTGGCTTTTGAGTCCAATTCTTCCACAAAACCTGAGCTCATCTCCACGAAATCTTTCATGTGTAGTTGCTTCTATCCCACAAAATGCCATTCCCCATATAAGTTTGGATTAGTACTGTTGCTCCAAATATAAGCATAAGCCTGTAATTTCTCAACACTCGCCATCATAGAAACATCAACAGTCCTCTCATACTCGAAGTCCTTATTATTGATGTACGAAGACCTTCTATGTGTCTTCATCTCATACACCTATTGTGTTAATTCAAATAATGGTAACAAAAAAGAATATAAACATTAAAAATTGCGAGCTGAAAACTGCTATTGTATTATCTAAAAATTGCTACACCTAGCTGAAAACATCAATCGAAGGTCTTGAATCCGATGGAACCCATCATTTATCTGATAACATAAATTGAAGGTCTATATTAGAGAATTTTCCCATGAGAATGAAATTAATAGTTTCAGAAAAAACTAAAATCTATTTCTGAAGAAAAAGGGCAGGATCCCCTATGTGGTTTCCAACATCTTTATGTTTAATAAATTACTGAGAAACACGGCTATAAATAACCGAGGCAAACAATTTACTCAATGATTGATCCCGAGGTATAAAACCTCTAGATACTGGTTAGAGGCATCATAGTATCCTGAGGCAGAAGATATTTCAACGATGGTGTGAATAAGCTAACAATAAATTTTGATAGCTAATCAATGATGGTAAGACCATTATTGTTTCTTCTTCTGTTGGTATTTAAACCAATTGTTCGAAACATATCTCTTCTTCATATATGATTTAAGTAATGCCTTTTTCATGTAACTGACATGTTTTAATCATTGTAGTACCTTCACGGTCACGATTTCTTCTGTGACTAATTCCACCTTGTAGATAGTTCTCGACCCTCCTGACTCGATTATGAACTGGTCATCTAGATTATTTGTGGCTTCCATAATGTCTTCCCATCTCAAATGATGAGCAGCAGCACTATATTGGAAGAGTGGTTTTCATTTTTCTTGTGAAGAGACGGAAGAGTAAGCACAATTCACCTCACTTTAGACCTGCTCAGTCCAATAAATTTATAAAAAGCTAAGGCACAAAAATGAAAAATAGCTAAGTTTCAGTCCAATAAATTTATGAAAAGTCAAAGGACAGATATAAGACCGTGAAGGAAGGGAAAAATAGGTGTTTGGAAGGTTATTGAAGAAATTGCAGCAATGGCATCAGTGAACATAATGAGAACTCATCTAAATAGAGGTAAACGCACACCGAAACCATTTATATCTCTCCAATAAAAAATCGATATCCACCGAAACTCTCGACAAAACTAATAATTTCTTATGAACATTTCCACTTACCTAAACGATTTTTATTTTTTTAGATTTCCTTGAGCCATTGGCTCCGTTCATTGCTTGTCAAAGTATATGATGATATTTTATTCAAAGCATTGGTGTCCCTAATGAAAAGTTGGCCATCATTTGTTTCAAAAAGGAACTTACACTGGAAATCTCATTCTCTGTTTCCCGCCCAAGCCATCTCTATCTCTCTGTAGTTGAAGTATTATGTTCCTCTATAGTGCTATGAAGTTCATATAGGAAACAAAATCCACATAAGAGATAAATGAGGTTAAAGACCTGGATACAAATTTTTTAAATAAAATTGAAGTCAAGATGTTCAGTTTGGTAGAACAATGTCCAATTCAAGTAACTAATACATGTGATTTTATGCAAGATAACATAGAAAGTTTTTTTTTTTATAAAAACAGAAGTCTATACATATATAGGGTAAAGCGTAGAATATCGAAGGAAGTAAAAGTCCTCAAAAATATGAGTAAAATACTTCTAATGTTGCTTTACTTTATATTTTAGCATGTCTAACTATATGGTCATTAGTAGTGTATATAAAGGGGATATGGAAAGTGTTGCTGATGTAGAAAAGTTGGTCTTCCACTTTGTATAATAATTAGCCACATGGGAAATTAGAAAGGCAATGTGCAAGTCATGTACTAAGTCAACGAACTCACCACCAAGTTAAACTTCAACGAACTTCAAAGAACTTGCACCAAGTTAAACTTCAACGAACTCGCCACCAACTTAATAATAAACATCATCACAAAAACCTGTACTAAGTCAAGCATAGATTAGCCAAGTTCAAAACAAAGACAACTTGAGGAATGAAATTTCAAAAGAAAAGTGAAGTCTCATTTACACCACCACAAAAAATGACAAAGAACTGTTGGGGCTGCAAGTACAAAAAATAGCAGGATTAAGCCCAAGCCCTTATGGAGATTAGATTTAGTTGTTGCCATCGTAATATAAGTCTGTATTTCAGTCATAATAAAACCCAAAAGCAGGTGGAGCGGATGCATTCCCTTCAACTGTTAAATGAAAAGAAATTAAAAAGTCTATACAACAATAAAGCAAATATAGATAAATTAAACAAAAAGAAGAGAGAAAAAAATATTAACAACTTAAAACAAAAGTGGAAAATATAAGTTTCTTATTCAAACACCCAAACAGATGAATAAGTTGCAATGGCACCAAAATAAAAGTATATATGACACAATAGTTCTCTTCTCATGCTTTACAATGGTTTTGACCTTGTATACGATGGAAAAAAGAAAGGAAAAAACTTATACAGTCAGTTTGCCTCCCAAACCCAACTTAAGAGACATAGTACCAAATCCTTCTAAAGACACAAAGTTTTGATGAAAAGTTAACATGATAGATTGGAAAAAAAATACTTAGATCAAAACCATTTTTGAACACTATTGAAGATTTTTAGAAAATGTCGTGTTCGCACAATATGTTGAACTTTGATAAACTTTTGATCCATTTTCAACACTATTAACTGGGTAGAAATTGCTCCATTAAAGAGCACCAAAAGAGCCCCTATTTGGACTAAAAAATACACGACTGGATTTAAAATTTGATAAACTTTTCACCGCTTTAGTGGATTAAGATGCACTTTCCATACTAACAAAATGTCCTGCCAAACAAAAAAAGGTTAATAAATATAGTGTCGAACACCAAAACACAAAATGCATATGGATCTCGTATGTTCAATCTACCTAAAATACAACCCAAACTAAAAAATAATGTTGCAAAAGTAAAAATATAATTTTAGATAATTCAGATTATTTTAAAAAAAATTGGTACTTAGTAGTACCTTCCTTGGATGACCAAGAATTCCAATTGATCATTTGAAACTCAGTTGAGCATTTTGTAGAACCCCTGCCATGTATCTGCAAATGAAATAATCTTGATATTCACCAACAATAAACATCTTGGTCATTGAGTCCACTACTTATCACCGAATCAAATGGGGTCCAACAACCTTAATAACTACACAATACTTGAGACTGATAAAATATAAATTAGTTCATATTCCTCATTTCCCACATATAAAATTATTAAATCATTGGATGGAGAGAATACAATTATGCAAGATAAAACTGAAAACGGCAACAAAAGAAAAAATTATGTTCTATTATACCTAAAGAACATACATTAGCCACCTGAAGATATACATACTTAGTTTTCTGACATGCGAGTTATTATTAAAAAAATGTTAATAAACATATCAAATAGATATCATACAATACTAATCTTCTTTTTCTGGTTCAAAAAATACGAATCTGCTTTTTATTTGTTCCATTTCAGAATCACCATAAGAAACTAAAATTTTCTTATATATATATATATAAAAGCCAGACTCATAATACACAGAATTAAGCGATAATTTACACACAAATTATAATAAAGAAGAACATACTAGAAACATGGAAAAATTCAAATGAAAACTACTTACATATATAGATCTCTCGACTCGTTAACCCTTACATGACACCCTAGGCACTTCACACTTGCTAGAGCAGGAAAATTATCACTGCCTGTAGTGGTTCTGGAAACAAAATCACCTTCAAAATCTCGGCAGATCTACTGATTGCTGTGGAAACATCACCAGATCTTGCTTGGAATATTTTCACTTCCAATAATTGATTGTATATTGGAACTTAACCTCAAAAGACAACTTAACATATCCCTAAACCCTAAACCCTAAACCCTACATGCATTATAATTTATAGAGAATTAAGGTAAATGTCATGTTACTTTCTATGAATTTTTAAGACAATAATTTTCAAGTTTATAAATCTAGTCCCTGTGGTACAATGACATTTATAAATCTAGTTCCTGTGGTACAATACCTTTATTTTTTTGGTCCGCGCCAACGACACTATTTTTCACCTTTTTTTTATGATATTTTTAATATAGGGACTAAATTTATAAAATTATATGGAATGTCCTATTTTTATACACTTTGGGCACTATGAGAACCTTTTCTCAAAACTCCCTATAATTTAATGAGAGAGATGTTAAGAAGTATAAAAGACACATGATATCTTCATATCTTTTTCCCTATCCGTCTCTGTTAAACAAAAATTAAATAAAAACTCATTTCAGAGGGAGAGATAAATACGTGGTTTGAGCGGAAAGAGGGATTTACGGAGGAATTGAAATGGGCAATGTAGAGATTTGTAGCGTTGGTGGATTATGGCCACCTAGATTTTGAGAGAATTTCTGGAGTCTTTCTCCATTAATCTTTATAAAATGACGTTTTGGCTGGGAAGGTGAAGGGAATTGTTAAAGTGAGAGATATAAGTTGAAATTTGTCGTGGGCAATTAAGATGATAGAGAATAAGGGAAACGAACGTGAGGAAATGAATGGTCTTACTAAGAAAATGAAAGACCGTAGATGTGAAGAAACAAAAACAGATCAAATGATGAGAGTAATACGATTTGAAGTGCCATGTGGATAGAGTAAGAAAAGAGGAGAATTAAATCCTGTATAGAATATTAGTATAGACTAGGTGAAAATCCGCGCGATGCGTGGTTAAAACGTAAATTAATGCATAAGAAAGACATAGAAGTATGAAATTATAATTAGAAATAAAAGAACTGAAATACAGTGAAATTAATGAATATTAGTGATCGGTAAACTCCAAGTATAAATGCATAGAAAGATTGCCAATGCTTTACATTGTGATAGGAAGCTTCCTTTTTGGGTTAACTTCGCATTCGACATCATTTCCGTGAGAGGAACTGTCATTGTCTGTGATAATGATTGGATGTTGCGTTGTTGAGACTGGATTTGTTCCCTTTTATGTAAATGAGATATGATTAGAGTAAGAAAAGAAATTAGAATATAAAATTAGTAGTGAGTATCTAAAAAATACCTTTTGAATGTTGTGGTTAGTCATTGAAGTATTTCTATATGAAGAATCTTTAAAAATGGTTGACACAGTGAAGTTTTCATAGCCACGTATTAAGTTGTAGTTATTGAGCTTGAGGCGGAATTTGTGAGAGGTATGAATGTGGTGGTAGCTGTTTGGTCATTGACTGAGATTTGAAGTTTGTACCTATTTATGGAGAAGTATAAGTTGGTAAAAATTGATGGGTAGAACAGTAAATGAAAATAACTTGTAAGAATATAATACCTCAGAGAAGGAATCCGTTTATCTGTATTGCATGTTTCACAGAAGAAAGAAGTCATATAATGTTTAAGTTTCTTGTTGCAGTGATTGCATGCTGCATAATACCAACCACCATATTCGTCTACACATGTGATTCTTGCATTGCAAGTGACATATATAACTTGTGAAATATATAATATTTATATTATAAGTAGATAATGAAGGAGAGAAAGGAAATGTATATTTAAAAGGGGATACCTCATTTGGAGAGTCGGAACGAAGGGATAAGATATCTTCAATGGATTTAGATTCTCTATCAATCTGAATTTGTGAATTGTTGTCGCTGGTTGGATCAGTTGTCAGGATGAAAGAACGATTTTCGTTATGAAGTCTGCACATATATCATAAAGATACACCACTAATATGTCAGATGTTAACAAAGCCAATGCGAATTTGAAAAAAAAATGTAAACAGAATTATAAATCAGATGTAAAATTAGGGGTGGAAAAAAGGCATGCTATGTCTCCTCAATGGGGACATAAGGTATGAACATGGGGAGTCAATGGTATGAAGAAAGAGAAAACAATAATGGTTTGTTGTTTGTGATTTGGGTTACAAGTGTATGTTTTTTTAAAGAAAAAAAGATTGGCGTGACTATTATTTCACAAGTGTCACAAAAATCTTATACATGTGTTGCAAAATTGCAGATGCCTGCCTCCTCTTAACGTTTTTATATCACACGGCTACCAAGTACATTTGGACATGGACAAAGATTATGACAGAGTGTCTTTGTCGTTCCTCATTGAAGTCCTTTGAAAAATTCTGAGTGATATTCAGACTGGATTTATCTATCGAAAAACATTAATCATTCCATTTCTATAGACTCTGAAAGTATTAAACAACTTGATTATAAATCATATGGGGGTAATAAAAGTTATCAATTAAAAAAACCTTAGTTAAAAGGAAGAATTTGAAAATAACAATTGACGTATTCAAGAATCACTTTTTTTAAAAGTGTACTAAACATAAATTCTACAAAACTAAAAATAAATTTTACAAAACTAAAAATAAATTTTACAAAAAATGTAAATAAAATTTAACAGTCTAAAAAACAAATATATGCAAAGTATTTTTTTTTGTAAGGATCTAAAACTGAATGTTTATAAAAAAATGTTAATTGGGCTATCCATTTGTCGTTGGACCTGCAATCCAATCTAAGTCATATTGTTTGGCAATTAGGATTAGGAGCTGGATTTAATGGATTATTTTCTTGATTTAAGTCAGATTGTTTGTCCATAATTTAGAAGAGCTGACACGATTATAATTCTTTCTAAACCCTTCTGGACCAATTATGAACTATCGTCTATCGACCCATTAAAAAAAGTTAGGTAAAAGGTAGTATGGACATTAGTAGAGTGGAAATTTAAATAATTAATCGATACACTCTACATGGAATGCCTGTCATCTGTGTGGTCTTTTCCTTTTCTATGTTCTTGAATCTCCCAAATCTTCATCGTTGCCCCTCCTGCCTTTTTCAAACGATCCACTTCTTTCGAAGAAACATTTTTGTTCGATCATTTATGATTGAGAGGGGAGGAGATAAAGATGGATATATATAAGAGGAATGAAAGGGGAGCATAATAGCTAAAGACAGAAGGAGGGAAGCTGTAGAGATGGACTCCTCAAAGAGCAAAAGAAAAACGTGAGGAGAGAGACACGGGGCTTTTCAATATTATTTGTAAACCAATTATTATAAAAAAATGACTTTCATAGGTAGGTGTAAATTTTCATAAAGTTAACACCATAATGCATTATGATCTTATTTTTTATCGCAATATTTCGATGAAAGGCATCCATGTTCATTTTCATTGCATCATAGTTATTTTAGACAACTGTTGTTATTTTTTGAACCCATAGGTAAAAAGATCCTATAAAGTCCTAATCTTAATTTGAAAAGAAACTACAAAAAGTGACCACTCACCTTATTCAATCCAATGTCCACTACTATTAAACACAACTATGTTATAACCCTGCACAATGCGCGAGCTTTTAAATATATATTACTATAATTAAACATGAAAAAATTTCATATATTATCATTCATTTAACACAAAGTCGAAAGCTTTAAAATTCGTAATCCTCCCTCCAAATAGACTTCTCCATAGCCAATTTTCCATTTTTGATTATAAAATCAGAAGGTGCTATATTTGGTACTACTCTTATTTTACACTCCATCATTTTTTTTGCTCTAACAGGTCCCATGAAAAACGATTTTTGGTCCAGTAGATTCTATTTGTAAACATATAATGAATATTCACTATATGTATAAATATGACCTACTGGGAAAAAATATTACGATAGAACCTATCAGGAAATGTCTTACGTAAATAGTACTTATATGTCAAGCTCCCTATAAATTTCCAACACATTTTACACGCACAAAAATACCGACACACTTGTAGCCACGCTTATTTTAAGTATTTTTTTTATTTTAGGTAAATATTATATAGTACGCGTTTGTCGTTATATCAGTATTTGTATATATTTAGGGGTGTGCTTATTATATTTTTAGTGTTCTTTGTTTTATATTTTTATTTTTATTTCATATTTTTCATTATTATTTTATTATGAGTCTTTTTATGATTTACTAGTGTGTGCGTGTTAGATTTTATTGTGAGTCTTTTCATTATTTTATTGTGAGTCCTTTCTGTGGTGTGTATATATATATATATATATATATATATATATATATATATATATATATAGAGAGAGAGAGAGAGAGAGAGAGAGAGAGAGAGAGAGAGAGAGTCATGTGCACGCCAAATTTGAATACTTTCTGGCGCAAATTTATTTTTTTTAATATTAAAAAAAAATTGTGAGTTGATTTTTTATGCTGTATTTAAACATTTCAAGGAGCTCGTATCAGCTCAAAATAATTTTTTTTGATATTTTAAAAAAATCGGTCAAACTTTCACAGCGTTTAAAGTGCTATAAAAGGTACGAAAATTTGACTGATTTTTTTAAAATAGTAAAAAACGTTTTTTTCAGTTGGTTCCTTAAAAGATTTAAATAGCACACAAAAAAATTTAAATAAAAAATATGTTTACTATATTAAAAATTCGATGTGCAAATTTGGGTGATACTTTTACAATTCCATGCTCATGCATGAAATGTCATGTTAAAAGTGTTATTTTTTTTTAAAAAAAGATCTTTTTTGTTTTGTTTAAGAATACATGTGTCACCTGACGATACGCTAATATCTCTTCTTTTGGATCACCCAATTAACCAAATTGATTTTTCCTCTCTCTCTCTCCTCTTATCATCATCTGCGACCTCTCATCCATTTGCACCATCTCCCATCCACCATAACCCTCTTACCCGCAACCCATCTCAACTCCACTCCGAACCCAACCACGACAGCTCCTGCAATAACCAAAACCCGACTCCAAAGCTGCCTAACCCACTTCTATCCACTCCGACCCTGTAATCCCACTTGCCCCCTTTATACCTTTGACGTGAGACCCATAAACCCGGGCAGCTGCCTTGCCCTTGAACCTCATCCCTGCTCAAACCCATAACCCGCACCCGAATCCGGCCACCAAGGCAGCCCCTGCCTTCTACCCAGCTGACCTTACTTCCATCCAGATCCTATTCTACCCAGGTCTTCAAAATGAAAGAAATGTTCAAATATATCAGAACTAATCTCAACCCTTCAACTTCACAATTATGTTTACAACCCTTTCTCATTCTCTTAATTTGACGACTTTTTAGTGAATTCAAACCATTTCAGGTATTTATAATAGGACATCTGGAGCAACAGAATCTTATAGGTAAAGAAAACGAAGAGGCAAATCAAAGAAGAAATCTGTGAAGCTAAAAAAAATCAAGAGGCGTAAGAAGACGATTAGACCCACATTAATATTGATTATTACGTTAGCCACTTGGGAGAAGAGAGTGATAGAGATGCATATATTAATACCAAGTTTCGTTTTATAAAAGATAAAAGATTGGTGCTGTAACTGAGTTGCCATGTGGATATGTTAATAAGAGGGAGCCTTAAAGAGATAGATATGCCACGTGGATAGCTTTAGAAGAAGCTGTCATTAAATGCTTGTTTAGCATTTTATAGTATATAGAGATATCAGATATGACATGGGTTATACATCAAGTGATAAAAGATACTATTAGAATCTTTACTAGGGGTAATTTGGTCACTTAAGTGATATACACAGATTTTGCTAGTTGGGGATGTTCAAAGGGCCGATATGCCGATATGTTGAAATGTGGAGTTTGAGGTTCGGGATATTATATTATTTTAATACGAGGGGCTGGTACCTAATAGCCCTTATTTATCATTTTTTGAGTATTTTATCTTGAAAGCACATTTTGTGACAAATCGAAGCGAATTTACACCAATTATTTTTTTTAATTGTTTTAAAAATGAAGCACACCCTAAAATGACCATGTGGTAATATTTACAAATGTATCATCATATATTACAAAATTTAATCTTGTTAAACATTTGAATGATAATCATGTAAATAATATTTTGAGGACAATATTTTACACTCTTAAGTATTTTTTCTTTTGACTGTATTCCTGAATAAAACGTCAAGCTTGTAATTGTGATTTATCTTTTGAGTTATATTAAAGACAATTGAAGATGTAGACTAACCACCGTGCTAAAGGGCTATCGGATCAAAAAATTTTGGACTATCGAAGGTTTGGTAAGAATTTACGGGTACTCCTTAAGTTTATTTTTTAAGTATGTAATAACATAAACAAAATCATTTTTATTAAAGGGAAAAAGTTAAATTTTTAGAATTGCAATTTTACAAGTAGTCTGAAAAAAGGGTTATCATTCGAACAATAGGTACCTCATATGAAACCTTTATCGCACGAGATCATGAATATGTTCCCAGCATCCCATATAAAATAGAAGCTTCACATGGACCCCCTCATTCAAATGTGGGAAAATTTTCTTGGGATAATTATTTTATTGATTATGAGATACCATATGTGTATAAAGAGTTACGGAACTCAATTTTTGAGATTATCCAGTCCAATGTTTTTCAAAACCCTAATTATTTTTAGAGAGTTTTTTTACGAGAGTGTGTTCATGTCCTTAACTCCGCCTTTGTCTTGCTTGACTTATATTTTATTTTAGACATTGTCGGTCCCAAGCCCAAATAAAGGATGAGGGTTGTGTTAGGTAGTTGAATGTCAGCATAAAACTTTGTCACATCCTTATGAACATAAATCCTATGAATATACGTGATAATACTAGGACATTCCCCTTAAGGGATGCGTAGCCTCTACAAACGGGTGTCTCGAAACATAGGCAAGGAGCGTCACATTGGCGTTCGGATGCGATGAGAAATGAACAAGGGTACCTGCAACAATCTGGACATATGCGGGTAAAGATGTTAGTTATTGGTTGTAGACTTAGGTTGGCGACTTGAAAATGAGGACTTTGACCAGAAAATGGATATAGCTAGTGGATACCATGACAAGAAGAAAAGTTAACATAACTTGCTTACAAGAAACTAGATGATCGGTGAGAATGGTAAAGAAATAAAATAATATATGATTTAAATTATATTGTAACATAGAAATAGGAACGAAGTCGAAATAATAGTAGATAGACCCTTAAGGGTGATTTTGTCACTGTTATTAGAAAATATGATAGAATTATACTTGTAAAACTTGTATTCGGTGAAAACATAATTAATATTGTTAGTACTGATGCACCTCGAGTATGATTTAATGAGCATACTAAAGTAAATTTATGGAACAAATGGATGTATTAATTCAAGAAATACCCGTAGGTGAGAAAATGTATATAGGGTTATTTTAATGGCCATGCAGGATAAAATCATGTAGCATATGAGATGGTACATGGAGGATATGATTTTGAAGATAGGAACGACGATGGAGAGTCTATCTTAGATTTTGCGATGGCTTGTGATCTTGTACTAATAAATACATGTTTTAAAAAGAGTCTTGAACACTTGATAATTTATAAAGGTGGAACGGATAAGAGCTAAATAGACTTTTCATTACTAGGAAAAGAGACCGATTAACATATAAAGACTATTAAGTTATCCCGTGAGAGATCCACTATTACGTTATCCAGGGAGATATCATAACCTAACAACATAGGATAAATGTGTTGGATATAAATAATAAAAATCAATCACGAGCATGAAAAGACAATATTAATCCACGAACTAGGTGGTGGAACTTAAAAAGATAGAAATTAAAACTATTTAAAGATAAATTATTAAATGAAAGGTTATGAAGTACCAGAGATAAGATTATCATAATATGGGTAATATGGCTACTTGCATTAGGAGTATATCGAAATACATTCTTAGAGAATCAAAAGATAGGGGGACACAATCAAAAGAAACTTGGCGATGGAAAGAATAAGTATAAAATATGATAAAATTCAAAAGAGAGTGCTTTAAAACATGACATCAACATCAACATCATCCTTGCCTTAATCCCATCATATTAGGTCGACCACAAGGATTCTTCTTTTCCATTCTAATCTATTATAAAATTATTTAATACTATTCTAATGATTAATAGGATGCCTGGTGAATGTAGAAATAGTGTTTTAATATCTGTTTCAACAAAAAAGGATATGTGCAAAGTTGTTCAAATTATCGTGGCACGAAGTTAATGAGTCATACAATGAATCTTTAGGAGATAATGATTAAATGTAGATTGAGATTGAAAATAGCAATATCAAAGAATCAATTTAGGTTTATGCTTGGGATGTCAACAATGGAAGCTATTATTTATTGAAGAGATTAATGGAGAGGTATAGGGAGAATAGTATTGATCATCATATAGTTTTTCATAAATTTGGAGAAGACGTATGATAGGATCGATACCAAAGATATAATATCACGGGTTTTACATAAAAAAGGAGCGACTTGTTTATATATTTATTTATTCAAGGATATGCATGACATGGACATGACTATACTAAGAACATCAGCTAGAGAAAGTAGTAAATTCCTAATTACTAGAGGTTTGCACTAAGGTTCAGCACTAAGTCCTTATCTCTTTGCTTTAGTTATGGATGATTTGATTGGACAAATACAAGATGAGGTACCGGGGTGTATATTATTTGCAGATAATATTATTTTAGTGGATGAAACTAACATATAAATGAATACTATATTGAAATCGTGGAGAGAAACTCTAGTTACAAGAGGATTTAAAACAAGTAGAACTAAGATAGAATATGTGGAGTGAAATTTTAGTAATAATAGGAGTACAATGGGAAGGGGTAAAATTTGAGGGTCAAGTGATACCTAGAAATGATTATTTTTATTATTTGGGCTCGATTATCTAAAAATATAGAGATATTAGTAATGATATTACTCCTAGGAATAAATCAAGTTTGGTTAATTGGACAAGTTCTACCGACGTATTGTGTGCTCGGAGTGTACCTTTGAAGTTAAAAGGAATATTATATAGGACGGCCATTAGACCCCCCATGTTATATGACAAGGTGTATTTGTGACGTCTCAACTATTAGCATGCCACTTTTAAATTATTTAATATTTATATTAGTTAAATTACGTGAATTATTGCATAATTAGGGAGTTTGGTACCCAAAAGTTTTATATGTTTTATATATTATTATTATAGTTGATTATGAAATTTTAAATTACTTAATTAAATATATGTGAGATGTAAAATAGAATGTGTTGAAACAAATAATTTTCATATGTTAGTAATAATAACATAAAGTGGGAGAGTGATGTGTAATTATGTCTAAATGAAGGAAAAGGGATAGAAAGTGAAAATAAGCTAAGGTAGTTTAATTTATATGATATATGTTTGTGTTCTTAAGAATGATGTGGTTAAAGAAACAAAAAAGCGGCTTTGAGAAAGTAAAAGCGAAATTATAAAGTTAGGTTTTTCTACAGAAGAAAAATCGTACAAAATCCAGATTAATTGAGAAGGTAATTCTTCCTTAACTAAAGTGTTTATTGAGTTATGTAAATCATTTCTACTGATTTAAATTGTTGTTTGGATTTATTTTGTGTTAGTTCATTTTAGGGAGCCTATTAACTTGTGTAGACTTTATAGGACTATCTAAGTAAGATTAAAATGACTCCTAAAACAAAATTTGTGTTATTATACAAGAGAAATACAATTATGTAATTTAATATTTTTTTATTATATTTATATGTCACTCGTTAAGACCCATATTAACCAAATATTATTTTTAACGGGTTATCTATTTAGAATTTGATGTGTTGACTAGAATTAAAGTTGTTGAACTGAATTTGTAGAATATGTTGGTATGATTTTCTATATCAATTTCATTAATTATTATTTAATCAAGATTAGTGTTAGATTTAAATTAATTAGTGACATATTAACCTCTTGTTAGTACGGATTAGTATTATTGTAGCATTTAAAGTGTTATTATTTAACCATGTATACATGAAATGATTGTGAGCATTATAGTTGACTATAAATATGGGAAAACATATGATTGGGTGATAAGTTTTAGTTAAATTGTCAAGTTTATGAAAGTTAATCATATTTTATAGGATACTAGTTGTGTTGGATTGATAGGTTCAGACACGTTTTTAGTGACTATGGCTAAGGCTAACAAGGGAAGGAATAAGTAACACACATCTAAGGTGAGTGTAATCACTAAGAAATTAAATATATATGATATGTATGTATCATATGGAGATGTTATAGCTCATTAAAAGCCAAGAGATATTGGGTTGTTATGGCTTATTATAAATCAAGAGATGTTGGGATGTTATAGCTTTATAAAAGTCAAGATATGTTGGATTTCTATGCAATTTAAGATATGTTGAGTTACTGAAGCGTATGGATATGTTTATTGCCTATGGGTGAGAGATGTGGGGTTTATTAAATTCCGGATATGTTTATGGACAAATTTGGCCCAAAGATGGAGATGTTTATATATTTGAGTTTTGAATATATTATTTTTACTATATAGAGATGTAGTACATTCACTTAGTTTTTAAACTCATGATTTTATATGTTTACGTTTTCATGTTTTGGAGATACCACCGCCATGCCTAGGGTATTAGGTGAATAGTTGTCGGGTTTTGTCAGTTTTTGAATAATGTAATAGTTCTAATTAAGTTAGTTTGTTTTAGTGTTTTTTTCTAAATTAGGCCTCCTTAAAACGATTGGGCTTTTAGTATTCTGCACTTAAACATTGAAGTTATCTTAATTTGTATTATTTGAATTTTAAAAAAAATGGATGTGTTTTGTGAACTATTTAGGTATCTTTATGCTAGTGTGGAAGTGGTGTGACAACTTTATATTAGAGCTTTAGGTTTATATATTCTAGATTTAGAGAGTTTAGATATGGCAGTGGCAAAAATACTATGTCATAAGTAATTTATATTGACTTGTGAAAAATACTAACCATTATGTTAGAAATAAATGGTATATACTTGTTTTTATAATTGTGATTTATTACGGATAGTAAGGTATGGATGGAGAAAATGTTCATGAGATGGTTGAGGAGGAGGTTTCAAATGCACCAATTGCAACTTAAGTGTACTAATGAATCAAAATAATGTAAAGGGGGCACATGAAAAATTTATAGATATTCAGAGAATGGATCACGACATGACTTTAATGGCGGAACAAAAAAATAGGTTTATCTTGCAAGTATCTAAATAATAAGACAGGTACTGGGAGGAGCTGACTTTGGCCAAAACAAAAAGGGAAATATAACTTGAGGAGAAGAATATTCAGTACGAGAAGTTTATCAAATTGAACTCCCCAACATTTTCAGGTTCTATAAATCCTTTGGAAGTTGAGGTTTGGGTTAGATATATAAAAACTATCCTTAGGATGATGAATGTTCTTGATTCGCAAAAGGTAATTTTGGCTACTTTCAAGTTAAAAGGCGAAGCTAAATATCGGTGGGATTCTTCCAAGCATTCACTGCTACCTCTGGGTGGAGGTGAGATACTTACTTGAGATTCCTTTATTAAATCCTCATATGAAAAGAATTCTCCTCGCATGTAACGAAAACAAAATGGGAGAGAATTTTTATCATTGACTTAGGGGAGTATGTCGGTTAGGGAGTATGAAACTAAATTTATATCTTTGTCTTAATTTTCATTACATTTCATATATGATGAGGAGGGAGAATGCACCAAATTTCAGGATGGACTAGAGATGGTCATCAAGTCTAGACTCATTGCACTTAAAGTTAGTAGATTATAGTTCTTTAGTTAAAAAGCTATGATGGTTGAAGGTAATGTTAATGCTTAAATTAACAATAAGGAACAAAGGGGGGAGGGAGTCGATTTGATCCATATCAGCAAAAGGAAGATCATATAAAACACACAAATCAAGAGAGTTCAAGATTTTAGCGAGGTAAAGGGATTGGGAATTATGTTCAGAGTAGGACATCTAGCAGTTTGAGGGGTGCATGATAGATGAGCTAGTAGAATAAACACCAGAAGTGCGAGTAGGCATTTTAAACTTATTATATGCTATTTTTTCAAAGTCGAGGGTCATATTAATCCAGATTTTCACTAAATAAAGGGGATAAAGTATTACCAGTGTCATCAAATTGGTCAAACCAAAAATAACTATCCTATGCTAATAGGAGGGACTCAAACAAATACTACTAGTAGTGGGTCATCACTTAGAGGCATATAGAGAGTAGAAGGTAGAGGAAAAGCTAGCAGTTCCAGGGCTGCAAGAAGAGTATTTTCTATGACTCTACAAGATGCCCAGATTACTCCAAAGGTGGTGACAGGTACATTTTCTATCATGGATAAACATGCTTATGTGCTTATTGATTCTGATTCTACTCATTCATTTGTAGCACTATCATTTACCATGCATTTGGGTAGACCATGTTCTTATTTAGATTATGATTTATATATTGCTACATCTATGTGGCGATGCGATGTTAGTGGAGATTCTTATTTAGATTATGGTTTATATAACAAATCTGGCAAAAGTCTTAAACATTATGAACATGAAACATGTATTTATAGGATGTTCACAAAAATCGAGGCGGTGCGGTCGTTCCAATGATTTCACTAGGTCGTTCTAACAAGATATGCATCTCGTTCAAATGAGATGAGTCTCATTTCTAATTACATTAAAAAATTTAAAATAGTAAGCCCTCGTTGGAACCTCGTTTGAAAAACACTAAGAACGACCTTCTAACGACATGCCATATCGTTTGAACGAGATTTAAAAATAAAAATATTTTTTCTTTTCGAAATAAAAAATTATGTTGATCTTTTGATAAAAATTAAACATCCCAAACATTAATTCTATAAATTAATTCAAACTTTAAATTATTTTATACCTTTGCAGGATGTCGAGAAGTCTTCAAACTTGGAGATGCTCGAGTTCAGTTCGTCTTAACAGTACGTGACGATTTGTAACGGGATACGCCAAACTAGCCTAAAGTTATGCTATGAACAATTCTATAAATTTTTTTGTTACATTTTCCTACTTTTTCTTTCGCTGTCTTGACCTCGTCTAGTGTTGTTCTCCATTTTTCTGTGTGATCGGTGGTAATGCCGGGTTTATGTGAAGTCGGTGACATAATACTTCGAGATCGATTCCAGACATATCATATGGCTACCAAGCACATAAATCCTAGTTATTGTTTTTAGAAAAGAGACTAGCTCTTCATTTTCATGATCGGTGAGTGAACTTATGATAAAAAAATTTCTTATCCAGGTGAGAGTTGTCGAATATAACCTCATATAGTGGTTCCATAACTCTAGTTGCGGGAGTCACCCTTATATGTTTTACCCTCGGTCTTCCATACTTTAGCTGCTATTTGGAGGGGGTGGCTCCTTTTATATTTTCCACCTTTTCTTTCTTCTTCTCTTGTTTAGGTCTGATGCAAATGATAAAGTATTCTTGAGTATAAGCTTGATTCCCATGTATCTCCATTACCCTCGATCGGTAATACATTTAAGATTTTGATGGTAAGTAGATGGGATCGCCTTTATGGCATGCACATATCCTCATCCCAGAATCACGTTGTATGGTTAATTAATGTCCAATACTAAATATTTTATTAGTTTGGATATGTTTCCAGTTCATACTGGGAGCATGACATTTCCAAGAGGCATCGTCATCCTCCCAGCGAATCTGGCCATAGGGATGGTCGCTTCTTTGAAATCTTCCATATTGAGGTTGAGCTTGTTGAACAACTTTAAATACATGACTTCAGAGGAGCTGCCCTGGTCCACTAGTAGATTTTCCACATGTCAGTTGGAAATTATGAGAGAGATTACTAGTGTGTCATGATGTGGGGTATTTACTCCGACCAGGTGTTCCTTAGTGAAGGCGATATATTTGGAGTAGTCAATATCTTCTAGTCTCCAGCATTTTCCAACTATGGTTTTAGCAGGGTCGATCTGTAAAGTTTATACAACTGTAGTAACCTTCTTTAATTCCATTATTATGTCATAGCCTTGGATATGGTTAGGGTTGAAGTCCCTATGGATAATCACGAACTCATGTCCTATCTCATCATTGTCTAGGACATTGTTCAACATCTGTTCCTACTCAACGGGGGTCTTTGCATTCTTTTTTCCATATATTCATCTGGATGACTTGCTTGGGACAACCCTTATAGGTGAGACTATATGTCTTGCAGTTCTCTATCTTGTGAACATGCTCACTATAATAGGAACATCTTAAAGTCGTATTTCTCTTTGTTGGGTCCCCATCCATCTTCCTCAGCCAATTAAAATATTATTGGTCCTTAATTTTGCTCAGGATATTATAGATCAACTCTTTAAAAATAATGTTGATGGCGCGATGGTCCTTGCTTGGATTTGACTTATCGTTGCCCTTAGATCCACCATTTTAATATTCCCCCTTTCTTGGGGGTGTTCTCCTTATTCCCATTCGTTCTCTCCTTTGGACAACCATTATCTTGTTAAGTGTCTCCTACCACGTATTCCAATTTAGCTAATTTCTTAATCCAAGACACAAGGTCATTAATGGTAGTAGCCTTTTGTGAGATAGTAGTGCAATATGGAGTTTCTAATAGACCGATCTTTAATGAGATCGGTACTACTTGTTCGGAGCAGTACTCCACTTTGTTATAGATCTCCCAATAACTTTGAGCATATTCACGAAGGGTCTCTTGGGGCTTATTATTCCTTATGAGGAGTAGGTCCATCCTCTTTGGATTGGTGTTGTTGGTGATGAATCTTGTGGTGAAGGCCTCTGCGTGCTGTTTAAAATTAGTGATTGACCGGTGCGATAATTTTTTATACTACTTTTGCACCATGTTCCCCAACCTAGAAAGGAAAATAAAAAACATACGGGTTGTCTACATTAAAAGTTTTTTTTTATATAAAAATATGTTTTTCTTAGAAAACTATTTTATGTATAAAAAATGTTATTATTGTAAAAACTTTGCATTTTTATACATTTTGGGAAAAATAAATTCCAATAAAGGTGATTTAACGGTCAACAAACGGAAAGTGTATGTTTGGGGGCTAAACCTCTAGAATAAAAAAGTAATGGGTGTTTGACTCAATAATGAATAATAAATAGGGGCCAAGACCCAAATAACCCTAAAATTTAATCCAAAGTTAATTCTTGCATATTTAATTGGAAATTAATTTTTTCAATGATGATTCCAAGATTTGTAAAATGAATTGAGCTTTCACTCACTATTGTAGGTCTTAAAAGTAAATTCTTTTAATTGGAATAAATTTCAAGGAATGGAAATGTAATTGCATATTGTTATAACTACGAAAAATAATACACTTATTTAACCAATGATACCCATTAATATTTTATAATTATGATGTGAATGGCTCCTTGCGCGAGTTCGTCTTTCCTCCCTAATGAAGGGAATTGATTACGGTATCACAGTATTTTAAAATTTATGGTAATTAGTTTAAATTAGGTGATATTTGTGTTCGGTCTCCCAATAGAGAGGTTCTATATGCACATGTTTAATTTTAAAGAACCGACCGATGTGAATTCATAAACACCAATGTTGGTTGATGACGCTAAAGTAAGAATCACGTTCATAGAATGAGTTTCATCATTGGGTGAACAAGGGGTTATTTGGATTAGAATTATATGGGCAAACCTGAATCCATTTCATTATCCAACAATGAGCATCATTAGAAGCCAAGACATGGTGTTAGATGTTGAGAAGATCTTGACTTCTTTTTCGAAAGTGAGGAAGAAGTAGAATACTAAGTCTAGGGTGCCGTAATATGGGGTTAATTAAGTTAATAATCTTTAGAAGTAGTGGAAAATCCGAAAGGCTAGTATTTTTACCCCAAGTAGTTAGAACATTGATAAAAATGTGTCCATTTTTTCTATCTTTGTAAGGAAAAAGGATAATGTAATGGGTTTTTCCTAAAATTAAATGCATAATTTATGGTCTAATCTACAGGGACTTGGTGTATAGACTCTGGAGCCACAAATCAGATCTGCAACTATTTTCAAGGTTTTAAGTAACATGTAAACTACTAAAAGATTGATATTACTAATAATGGGAAATAATAATAAAGCAACAATATTAGTAGTAAGGTATTTATTTTAGATTTGGTGGAGAAATAAAGATAGTGTTGGAAAATTATTTTTTGTACCTAGTTTTAGAAGAAAAGTTTCTTTTGATTTCTGTATTGGCTTTGAAAAAATATTCGATTATTTTAATAAATTTTTTTTTTATCAAAATTGGGATATCTTTTATTTGTTTTGGTACATTGGAAAATAAATTATACATTATAAGGTTTGTCTCACCAATACATCTAAACACTTAAATGAATAATATCAATGGTCAATCATTCAAGAGAAAATTTCCTTCTTAGTTCAACCAAACCTAATTTTAGGACTTGAGCTAAGGTTATTTTATTATAAAAGGAATTCAAATATTGGTTTAAAATGGACAATTGAGTTTATTACAAGTGGAGGCATTCTAGTCTATGAATCCTAACTAAAAGGTAAAATAATTAAGGGGCTTCACGGACAAAAGCTATAGAGACAAAGATGTGTTGGAAATGATTTATTTCGATATGTGATCCTTTGACTACCCATTAACGAGGTGGTTATGAGTACTTCATCAATTTTGTTAATGATCACTCAAGACATGAATGTTTTTACCTTATGCACCACGACTTTGATTAATCCAAAGTGTACAAGGTTAAGGTGGTGCATGGTTGAGGTAAACTATACCAAATCCTACGATTTGATTGTAAGGGTGTATACCTCTTAGGAAAGTATACGAATCATCTATTGAAGGTGTGAATTATTTTCCAGTTATCAGCATTGGTTATTCAACTATGGAATGGTGTAACAAAAAGAAAGAATAATACTCTTTTAGCCATGTTAAAGTAAATGGTTTTTTATTCAAGATAATAACCTTTTTGTTGGAATTTTTCATTAAAACACACACACACACACACACATATATATATATATATATATACACACACACACACACACACACATTATGAATTTAGTTCTACCTAAACCCGTCTTCTCAACTATCATGGAAATGTGGGGTGGGCATAAGATCATGGTGGGACATGTTCTAATGTGGGAACACTAGTTCCACGGAAGGAACTAAGGAAGTTGGAATAAAGGACAAAAGTATGTATCTTTATTGGTTATATTAAAGGTGTTAGAGGTAGTTTATGTTATATTACTAAGAACGAGAAGGTCATTGATTGTATAAAATCCCGATTCTTGAAAGAAGATTATGTATTAAACCACGTGCCTAAGAGTAATATAAAATTATAAGAGATTAATAAGGAACATTAAATTACCGGTGTTTCTAGACCACCCGTACAAGATGAAATACAACAAAATATTGACAATTCATTACCTAGTGGTAGTGGGATCATTACCAATGATTAGGTAGCATATTTCACCTATACTGGATCACAAGTGGTGACATGTTATAGTGGGTGCATCGGGAGACATCGTGACCCATTAGTTTATTTGGATAAACATTTCGGTGATATCCTAGGGAAACATGAGTCAAGTCCCAGTACTTATAATGAGGCATTTTGAGACAATGAATTTTAGCTTTTACTTAAGACTATGAATACCTAGACATATTCGATGTGTGCGAGTCAAATTTTGGCAGCTTGTAAACTTACTGAAGGTATAAAACCCATCGAGTGAAAATGTATCTACAAGAGGTTAAAAGATGGATAGATGGGAAGGTGTAAACCTTCAAGGCAAGACTTGATGGGAAAGTATTTACTCATAAAGAAAAGGGATTGACTATGAGCAAACCTTCTCACCAGTAGCCAAGTTAAAGACTTTTAGGATTCTTTTAATGTCTAGACTGCATTCTTGAATGATTGCCTTGACAAGTGCAATTTTTTATGCAAAACTAAGGGATTCATAGTAAGAAATGATAAAACCAAAGCATGCTAGTTTACAGACTTAGTCTAACACTAAGGTGTTGGAACATTCGGTTTGATCAGACAATTATGTTTTTGGTTTTGATCAGAGCCCGAATAATACTTATTTATATAAAAAGAATAATGAATACGTGGTGATATTTTTAGTACAATATGTCAATAATATTCTCCTAATTGGGAATGAGGTGGGTGAATTTTCTTACATAAGAGAGTTATTGCCTTAGTAATTTGATATAAAGAACATAAAATAAGCCAAGCATATCCTTGGGATCAAGACTACGCTACATTGGATAAATAGGATGTCGGGCTTCTCCTAAGTCATTTATATCGATGGTGTACTCATATGGTTAACATGTGTTATTCCAAGAAATGTTACTTCCTTTTAGGCATAGAATTACATGGGACATCAATTTTGAGATTTTAATCCAACTAAAGTGGGAGCATTGGATTATAGTAAATCACATTCTCAAGTACCTAAAAAGGTTTAGATATAATATATTGGGTTATTACTATACAATATTTTACCTTTAAGGTACAAAGACTCGAATTTTAGTCAAATAAGGATTACAAGTTTTCTATCTGAGGACATGTGTTTACTCTAGAAGGTAGAGATATAAGTTGGAGGAGTGTGAAGAAGTCATATATTATTGACTCCACTATGTAGGGCGAAGTTATTTCCACTTAGAAGGCAAGGAAATAGGTTGTATGGCTCAAGAACTTCCTAAGTCATTTGGGTAAGATTCCTTTAGTGAAGTTGGTTATTGCACTGTATTGTGTTTATAGCGGAACGATTGAAGGTTCTAGAGATGCCATAACCCATAAAGAGTTAATCATATTGAGCATAGGTTTCACTTAGCTCAAGAGATAAAATAAGGTAGGTGATAAATTTGTGACCAAGATTGCATCAAATAACAACATGTTAATGCTTCTACAACTAGGGCTATAGACTGCCAAGTATATGGAGTGGGAGTTAGACATATTGGCACATGGATCTATGAATAAGTGGGCGATTGTTGGGATTTTATTCTTAAAATGACTTATGACATTTATTTTTCAATAAAGGTGTATAAGGTTCATTATGAAATAAGAATCATATTTTTGATATTGCCTTATATTTGTCTTATAAATATATTGTATACATATGTCAATCAATTGAACTTCGTATGAATTCTAGTGAGTGGGATTTGGCTTGATCATGGCAGATTATAATTTCAGTTCTAGTTCAATTAGACAATCCACAACCTAAATGGGTAGTTGACATCTCATCGGTAAGCTGCAAGTACACTCTTAGTAGTTTATATTGACTGTAGGAGCTTGTATGATTTTTTGGGAACTAATATGATAGTTTAAATAGGATAATACTTATACATTATGATTGTATTAAACATGACCAAGGGTGATATTGAAGTCTAAGTGCTGACTAGATTAGATTTTCACAATCTCACAACATTTACATAGGGTGCATTGATTCTCAATCCCGAGAATTATGAGCATTGAAATATTCACTCAGTTATTACTTTGATTGTTATGGGTGAGATCCAATTTATTGGGTCAAAATCATTATAAATTGAGAATTTGTTGTGTGGATATGTCTGAGATCATGTTTCGAAGGAATCTGCATCTGGTAGATATCTTGGATTGTGATACGGCTTGATAAACTTATAATTTTTTATTCTACCGGCAAACTCAACCAGTGGATTATATAATATGGTATAATATCAAATAAGTTAAGTTTAAGATAAATGAATAAATAAGATGTTTGCAAACAAGACCTCATTATTAAATTTATTCTTATATAATTAAATTATAGTGAAATTATAATTATTTAATGGAATATTTTATAATTAAACAGGAAAGAAAATATATTATAGTATGCAATATGGGATTTTTATATTTTCGTTTGTAAGGCAATTTAATTATTAGCTTTAGATCCTTATTATAGTCCATTGCCCAAGACTCTATTGAAATCCTAATTGGCCCTAGACCACTTCATGTACCTATTCACATAGGTCAGGGGAAGAGGTTTAAGTTGTATGAGATATTCTCTAGGTTAGAGAGGGAAAATAAAAATACTATTCACATTTTTGTGAATGGGTGAGGAGAGAGAAAATAATTTCTCACATATTTTGTCAAGTTTTCATCTTCGGGACTGTCCACACACAAGACTTACTTTGGGGTGTCAGATAGTATAAGCTTTAATGCATGTTGAACATTTGAAGAAGTATTTGAAGGAGTAAGAAAAGTAACCACATCAACCTCTTCATCAAATATTTCTCCTCACTCAGATCACTTATAAGATCCTTAAAGGTATTGTTATACAAACCCTAGATTCATTCTTTGAATCTAGTTATTTTTTCTTACTTTCTGAAAGAGATCAATAAAAGCTCTTAGGGAAGAATTTTTTTTTACAATTTCCCGAATACTCACACTCTTGGAATGCCACTTTAATGGAGGTAAAAGACGAAGAAGACTTTAACACTTTTGTCATATTCAAATTAACTTTTTCATTAATCGAAAATTAATTTGTGTGTGTGCTGTTTTGGTTATATTTTGTGGTATAATTATGCAATATATATTGTTAACGCAAAAATTCTCCATCTACGAGGACCAATCAGAAAAGGACACATGTCAGCCTACGTGGCAATCTTCGACACCCGATGAGAGTTGGCCGGAACCCGAGGAGAGTTGATCGGCACCCGCGGAGTGTTAGTCGACACCCGAGGAGAGTTGGTCAGTACCCGAGGAGAATTAGTCGGCACCTGAGGAGAGTTGGCCGGCCCCCGAGGAGAGTTGGTCGGCACCCGAGGAGAGTTAGTCGGCACCCGAGGAGAGTTGGTCGGCACCCGAGGAGAGTTAGTCGGCACCCGAGGAGAGTTGGTCGGCATACCAACCAGGAAGATCAAAGGATAACTATGCATTTAATGTGCATTAATGAAGATGACAACGCATTTAATGAGCCTTAATGTACATTTATACTGTATTAGTAGATGACAACACATAGCATACCAAACAATTCAACAATTAGATTCGTTGAATGTAGACATAAATGTCTACATACAATGAATCTCTTTATCTCCCATCACTATAAATACATGTATCCCCTTAGCCAAAAGGGAAGAGATCCAAGAGAACCTAGAAACCCCATACACAAGATACACATCCTTTCTCCCTCTACACCCTATGGTGCTATTGTAAACCCCAGGGAATAAAATAATAGTGGACGTAGGCTTTATTCATAGCCGAACCACTTTAAAAATCTTTGTCTCTTATGTGCTTGATTGGATTGCTTTCATCTATTTATCTGTGATCATAAAAATGAGATTCGGTCCAATTTTTTGCATCAACAGATTGGCGCCGTCTATGGGAAACGTGTTACAAGCATTATTCTCCATCAAAAGCTAACTTTTTATTTTCTCTACGTATAATCAATTATATATTCTACATACATCTTTTGATTCAATCATGATTTTTATGTTTATATACATTAATTAATTGTCCAATTTTTATCTGCAAAATATTGCATATCATGATTTTAAAATCATGATTGTTAGATTAATTCTTATTTAGAAATCTGAAAAATAATGGATTTCATAAATCATAACTTTTTGCTTGATTCTCAAGTTTCAATTTTATATCATGGAATACATATTTTAAATGATTACATATACCAATATATACGACGATGATAAGATTTGATAATTTTCATTGATAATTTTCATTATGAATTTTGTAAGATCTTTGATGTCTATTCAAATTCCCATCATATTTTTAATCAGTGAATGGGAAAAGGTTAAAAGCAATAAAAAGTTTTCTCATGGAAATCATGACCCAGATCTATTTTCTCTCTCTTCAAGTTTGAGTCTCTTTGCATTCATTTTTATGAACTATATACTTAATTTGGTTCATCTTCCATCTATGTCAATAAAGTCAAATTGATTGATTTTTGATATAAATTTGGTAATTACTTCGATCATTCACCATATTTTTATCTCTCCAAATAGGGAATAGGAAGGGATCAATATAAAAAATAATTTTCTCTCACCTGAAAAATCATTACCCACCTCTTGTAAAAGAGGATCAGTAAAACAAATCATGACCATATCAAGACTCTGGGCACAAATTTGATATGTTGGCCCCTCGTTCATCACATCACGGGGTTTATTTATCGGAATCACACGATATAGTGGATTAGATAATTATTCATTTAATTAACATTCTTAATGCTTAAATTTTACATCGAATGTTATTTTTCTGATCTAAGGATTCGAGATATTCTGGTCATCCATCCATATTGTTGGTCGGCATCATCTTGGGTCATCTTTTATTAAAGGGAAGCTTAACCAGACCATTTTTATTTGTCGAAGAAAAGATGTGAAGATCCATCAGTAACGTTGAAATAATTTTATCCAACTACGAGGTATCTTATTGTTGGTCAGAGACTCTTATTATAGCTCGATGGAACCAATTGCAGGTCGACGATCATCTACTTCTTGATCGACGACATCTCAGTCTTGTTCGGAGGGTTCAATTTACTAGTCGGCAACTATCCAACCATCCAATTTTTGGTCGGTGACATCTAATGTTGTTTGGTGCTGTCAATGCACCATTTTTGTTGATCGGCGAAATTGCTCAGCTGGTCGGGGACCATTTGCTTCTTGGTCGGCACCATATATTCTATAACTTCAGATATCCTTAAATGTTGGTCGGTAACATCCATGTCGTTTGTCGGCAGCAGTAGAATCTTGGGGTATTAAAAAATGCGAAGCACCCCAGATATTTCTTTAAACACGAGTTCAGCTTGGGGACAAACAGGGGCTTAAGTTTTTTTTAACTTGTGATCACCCCAAAAATATTTTTAAAACCAAGTGATAAATAATTTTCAAACAACAACTTATACCTGATTAGTTGTTAGAGATTAAATAACTTTACAAAAAACTCTACGTCTTATTTATGATGCATATCTGATAAAAATTTGTCCATCTCACACACATTTGGCATAAAAATATTATTTTATATTTTGAAATTTTTATTATTTTATGCTGATACACATCACATATTATTTGGCTGAATAATTATTCTCATGATAATAATTATTTTCTCTAGTCTCGACAGGTGCTCGGGAAGCTTATTAAAATTTCATAGGGACGAGATTCAATCCCGATGAAAGCTCTCGTAAACCTCTGGAAAAGTAGTATTGCTCGATATCAGGCAATTGTGCCTCGACATATCAGCCAACATATATTATTTCATTTTTTGAAATTAATATTTTTATTTCTCAAGCATATAAATATCATATATTGATTGGATGAGTAAATTATTCTCACAACTAATCAATTCAGCCTACACAAATGGTAGAGCAAGATATTAATTTTTACTGGTACAAGACTCAACGCTGACAAATGCTCGGAAACGATCTGGAAACTATTATCATTGCTCAGCATTATGAAATTTCACCTCAGCAAGGAACTATATATTTTATTATTGCTTTGATTTTTGCTCAAGCACGAATTATTCTATATATCCGTTCGGATTCATATTCTATATTCATCTCTTCATGGAGCTCGGCGAAATACTTATTATCATATTCAGCTCCGAGGAAAAGCTATAACAGTTATTATATTTCACCCCCAACGGATAGTTGGTTGAGGCAATTCTTATTTATATTCAGGCCCAGATATCGGCTCAAGCACAAATTATTCTCTATATCCCTTGGGATTCATATTCTATATTCATCTCAACATGGAACTCGGCGAGATACTTATTATCATATTTAGCTCCGAGGAGAACTATAACATTTATTATATGTCACCCCCAACGGATAGTTGGTCGAGGTAATTCTTATTTATATGCAGGCCCAACAAAGTTCTCGACCATATTCTTATGTTATGGAAAATATTATTCTTATTCGGCATTATGCAATTGTGCCTCGACAAGATACTTATTCAGATTTAAGGAGAAATACAACATTCGTTGTATTTCACCCCCAACGGATAGTTGGTCGGATAATTCTTATTTATATTCAGGCATGACAACGTTCTCGGCCATATTCCTATGTTCTGAAAGATCTTATTCTTGTTCGGCATTATATAATTCTACATCGACAGATCAACGAGGCATTTTATTATTTTTAATTATTCTTTATATCTATTTGGATGCATATTCTATTCTTATTTCAGCAAGGAGGTCTCCAACATTTATATTATCTTATTCCCAACAATCTGTTGGTCAGCTCCAAGGAAGTCTTCAACATTTATATTATCTTATTCCCAATAATCTGTTGGTCAGCTCCAAGGATGTCTCCAGCATATATTATCTTATTCCCAACAATCTGTTGGTTATCTCCAAGGATGTCTCCATCATTTATTATATCTTATTCCCAATAATCCGTTGGTCAGCTCCGAGGAAGTCTCTATAATTTATTATAAAAAATGTATTCCTAAAAATGCCGACTTATGTTGGTTAGGAAGTAAATGTATTCCTACGGGAAGTAAAACTATGTATTCCTAAAAATGCCAACTTATGTTGGTTAGGAAGTAAATGTATTCCTACGGGAAGTAAAACTATGTATTCCTAAAAATGCCAACTTATGTTGGTTAGGAAGTAAATGTATTCCTACGGGAAGTAAAACTATTCCTAAAAATGCCAACTTATGTTGATTAGGAAATGTATTCCTAAAAATGCCAACTTATGTTGGTTAGGAAGTAAATGTATTCCTACGGGAAGTAAAACTATTCCTAAAAATGCCAACTTATGTTGGTTAGGAAATGTATTCCTAAAAATGCCAACTTATGTTGGTTAGGAAGTAAATGTATTCCTACGGGAAGTAAAACTATATATTCCTAAAAATGCCAACTTATGTTGGTTAAAAAGTAAATGTATTCCTACGGGAAGTAAAACTATATATTCCTAAAAATTCCAACTTATGTTGGTTAGGAAGTGAATCTATTCCCAAAAATGTCAACTCAGGTTGGTCGAAAATAAGAAGCTGTCAACTACAGTTGGTCGGAAACATTTTATGAGTATGTGAAAACTATCAAGCAAAAAGCATTCAAAGTTCACATTCCACACTTGGGGGCTTCTATTACAGATATATTTATTCATTCGGTGGCACATTCTTATAACATCATGCAGTCGAGCATCAAATTCAACTCCACAAACTCACAAGGTCGGGGCCCCGACTAATTATCATTCAGGAGTTGTTTTTTCTTGCTCAGGAATTATTTTTGATATTCAAGTTCAGGAGGCTATTGAAGTTCAGGAGGTATATTGAAGTTCAGGAGGAATTCAGAAGTTCAGGAGGCATATTCAGGAGTTATTATGCACATACTATTGAAGTTCAGAAGTCAAATTTAGCATCAACATCAATGAGATCTTTACTACTACTGTCCCGACCAACATTGAAGAAGAAGTTGTATGAAAATGTTTCGAAGTCCACCACTAGCTTGGTACTAATCATATTGAAGTGTTGGGTTCAAAAGATAGTATGTTACTCGACAAAGTATTCAGAGAATCATAAATCAGAAGAATCAAGCACGTGAAGTTAGCACTCAGTTGCTCGGCACAGGAGGCAGTTGGTCGGCTAGCAAACCAATCAACATACTTGAAGATTATGACAAGCTACAAGCTGCATACTATGGCATGGATGCATCCAAATTCCCAGGGGTGATACATAGCACAAGGAGTTCCTCAAAAGAAAGATTAGCAACCATAAATCAGCCTGCATCATATGTCGTCCAGGAGATAATGCACTTTATGTTGAACAAATCAAGAAGGTAGATCAAGAATTTCACGAGCACCGAGCAACACTGCAGAATAAATACTCCATCCTTTCAAGTAAACCATCAAACATGGATCATTGGGGGCTTCTGTTAACACAAAAATTCTCCATCTATGAGGACCAATCAGAAAAGGACACATGTCATCCTACGTGGCAATATTCGACACCCGAGGAGAGTTGGTCGACATCCGATGAGAGTTGGTCGGCACCCGCGGAGTGTTAGTCGGTATCCGAGGAGAGTTGGTCAGTACCCGAGGAGAATTAGTCGACACCCGAGGAGATTTTGTCGGCCCCCGAGGAGAGTTGGTCGGCACCCGAGGAGAGTTAGTCGGCACCCGAGGAGAGTTGGTCGGCATACCAATCAGGAAGATCAAAGGATAACTATGCATTTAATGTGCATTAATGAAGATGACAACGCATTTAATGAGCCTTAATGTACATTTATACTGTATTAATAGATGACAACACATAGCATACCAAGCAATTCAACAATTAGATTCGTTGAATGTAGACATAAATGTCTACATACAATGAATCTCTTTATCTCCCATCACTATAAATACATGTATCCCCTTAGCCAAAAGAGAAGAGATCCAAGAGAATCTAGAAACACCATACACAAGATACAGATCCTTTCTCTCTCTACACCCTATGGTGCTATTGTAAACCTCTGGGAATAAAATAACAGTGGACGTAGGCTTTATTCATAGCCGAACCACTTTAAAAATCTTTGTCTCTTATGTGCTTGATTGGATTGCTTTCATCTATTTATCTGTGATCATAAAAATGGGATTCGGTCCAATTTTTTGCATCAACATATATTTTTCATACACAAATATATTATTAAGAAATATTTCATAAACATATCATATGTATTTTAATCATGGTTTAAAAATTACGTAGTTTTGCCACACTATACAAAATCTGGGAAGTTCACAAATTTATCATGTCCATGAAGTAAGGTTTACCTTCAGCAAAGGTTGGTCGTGCCGCTTAATATAACTTTCCCCCTATAATTCACATGGTTCATTCGCAACCTCCTTTGCTGCAAGTTAATGGATGTGAAGAAAAACTTCATGTCAATGAATATTCTTCGTTGGTCTTGAACTTTGTCAGAAAAGTAAATATTTCAAATATCTTTACACATTTCGTGGGAATAATCAAAATAACAAGTTGCTTCCATATCCATTTGGTACTTAAGTATCATTATCTTGATGATGAGGTCACTCCCTCTTGTGATCCTTGTCCTCCGTACCAAGAAAGTGAATACAAGTATATCTATATGGAGTTTACCACAATTACCGTCATTTTTGTCAAAACTCTAAAAGTAAAAACTGCTAAACTTTTTATAGAGAAAGAGACATTGTGGACGAGGAATTTTAAAGATGGAAATTTTTTTAGTTATAAACTCTAAAGATAATTTTTTTTTCATCAATTTTCTTTTTGAATTTTTGAGATGTTTATTTTTGAAATTTAATCAAAAGTCCTATGGAATTTAAAACACTTCTACATTTATTCTTAAATAAAAATATTATTATTTTTTTCTTAAGAGAATTTTATGAAATTTGAAAAAAACATTGTAAGGTTTTAGCAAGCCAAAAAAATTTCAACACTTTTAAAACCTTTAGGAAAATAACATCCTAGAAAGTGGTATCCAAGCATTTGGTGCCTTCTTAAGAAATTTATCTTCAACTTCAAAATGTGATTTTGATTTCATCGTAAATATCAGAAGATATTGGTTACGATCGAAACCTATCACGAATGTGAATCGTTCTCCAAATGATGGAGCCTTCTACAAAAGGTATGGTGTGAATAAATTTTAGTGTTAGTGGTGAATTATGTGATTGCAATACATTATCTCTCTTTCAAAGTCTCTATCATAGTTGATTTATGGTTTCGTTCTGCCCCAAGTTTTTTCTCGTTGTGGGTTTTTCCTTTTATGACTTGGTTTTGTGTAATTGTTCTACTATATTTAGTATTTAGATTATTTAAATAATAATTTAGATAAAATATGGTGTAATATAATTAGTAAGCATCTTGTCAGATACTCTTACGTTGTTATATTTGTACCCTAAAGAAATTACAAGGAAATTATTGCCAGTCTCGGTGTTAAGTACACGCGCTCTCACACAACCTATCTTATACTCATATAGTAACCACTAAACACATACTCATTTTATAGAAAACTATCTGAATCTAAATTTTCTGAAGGTCGATCATATACCTAAACATTAGTACATCAAACCATCTCCCAAGTCCCAAACATAATTATAATCCATGCGTAGAATGTAAAATCCAAATAAGGAACACCCAAATACACTTTTGTCTATCACGATTGTGAGAGGGTAGTTGTAATGGGGTCTTTGAAGAACTGAATCTAGTGAGGCATGACCCACTCTAATGGATGTTGCCTTCGAGGTCACCAAGTTCTTAAGAGAAGCTAGAGAAGAAAACTATGTATTTCTATTAACAATGGAGTTTTTGTAAATGCTATCTGAGAAGACAAATGATTAGCTATAACTTTTCAACAACAATAATAAGACGAAAAAAGGATCACTTATTTTACTAAGTGTGGACTGTGTGAGTGCCTGATTGACCTTTTAGGCCTCTCCTATTAGTATTCTCTCTTTCCTTAGGTATTAAATTGGTTGAGCCTTAGATTTCCCAATAAACCTTATCTCTCATCCACCAAACCGAAACTCCCTAAAGATCCCAACTGTCCTGCTCGAGCCCTTCTTTGCTCGATCTCGGATACCCGTGTAACAAAATAGCAATATTAGTAATTATTTATTATAACTTATTGATTATTTCATAGATCATTCCCTCAATCTTTGGGCCTGCTCCCGTGTTTGTTTTCTTATATTTGGGTTGCTAGTTGAGCACCCCCTCTCCAATCTTAAAACTTACTTGACTAATTGTCTCTCTTTTGGTCTTGGGTCCACTTGTTATGGCAGCCTCTCTCGCCTATTCCTATGTATTGGATTCTTTGGGCCTTGGGTCCACTCACTAAGGGACCCTCTCGCTAAATAACTTGTTTATTTTTGCTTTGTATTAAGCCCACTCATTGTGGACCTTCTCGCTGGATGCTTTAACCTAGTATTCCATTGTCTTAAGTCCAACTCGTTGTGTCATCTTCTTATCAAATGCCTTAGTTAACCATTGTGTTCTCTTGACCCTGGCATTGTGGTCCCTCTAATTAGAAGCCTATCTTGGCTTATTTTACTAAGGGATAATTTGGGCCTGCTCCTGTGCAACCCCCTCTCCCATTTCTGCATCCCCTCATCCGTGAGCCCCTCGCCCCATTGGGATTTCTTGTGGGAATTTAAGTGGGTTACCCTCTACATTAGACTCCTATATTCATTCATTTCTATGAAATATTAGATGTCTATGCTATTTACATTGATTTCCTAATCAAGATCCTTTTTACTAAAGTAGTATCTATTTTAGAGCACTTAATTGAAATCACACAAAAAAAGAAAACTTGGAAAATTCATGGCATAGTGTTTTTTTAACCACTTACAGTTAATGGAATGGATGCACTCACTCTCAGGCTCTGATATCTGGAAATAACCTGTCTTTCCTACTCCCCTCACCATAAATGATCCTTCCTATTTTGGCTTGAACTTCGATACTGACATGCTTCTCAAGTGATGAGTGGATGCTCGAAAGATAAAATCTCCCACTTGGAACTCTCTTGTATCAACCAAATTTTCATAAGCTCTAGACAGTTGTTGGGTATAAACTTTGAAATTTTCCTTGGCCTGATCTCGATTCTCATCCTGAGCTTCCATTGTACATGCCTGTGGTTAGGTATGAGACTATTACTTAGATCCACTAGCTTAGGACATGGACAACTCTTCTGGTAGGGTAACTTTGGTCCCATAGACTAAGGAGAAGGGGGTAAATCCCGATGGTTTTCTCTTTGAAGTTCTATAATCCCATGACACCATTGGAAATTTTTCATTCCAAGTCCTTGCCATATCTTTAAGCATCTTCTTCAGAATATTGATCAACGTCTTGTCCGTAGACTATACTTGGCCATTCCCCTTATTATAAGAGATTGTTGAACTATTATGAATGATCTTGTACTTATCTGTTAGGAGCGTCATCTCTTTTCACATGAATTATTTCCCATTATTTATAAGAATAATCTTCGGAATGCCAAACCTACATATTATGTATTCTCACATAATTGCGTCACTACTTGAGCGCCGACTCTCCTCAATGGGATCGCTTCTTCCCATTTTATATACAATTTAACAATAATGAAAGCTTTGTCGTGAGAAGTTAGGTTGATCTTACTTACCAGATTGAATTCCCATGTGTGGAAGTGGTAGGGGCTGTTAAGCTTTGTAAACTAACAGATGGGTCATATACCATGTTGATGTGAACTCAACATGTCGTAAACTTCTTCACGAAGCTGATATAATCAACTTCCATTATCGTCCAATAATATCCCCAACGTCATCAAATGGTAATACAATTTACCACAACCCATGTGGGAAGATTCATGAGCTTATTTTAATACCTTCTCCATATCTCCCTTAGCCACGCACCGCAATGCCTTATCTTTATATCCTTTCTTGTAGAGCTCCCCTTCCACTAAGTATAAACAAGAAACTTTTGTATTCAGATATATTTCATCCACCCTTTCAGTTGGCGGCTCTTCATCTTTGAGATACACTATGTAAGGTTTTCTCCAATCCTTAAAATTTTCCACGAAGTTAACTTCAACTGGTTGATCGAACGGGTTCTGGAATTTTAAACAGGCATGTTGTAGATGAGCAGTCTCTATGATCACAGTGAGCTAATAATATCCCCATCGCTACAGTCTCCATTAAAGTGGAGCATTAGTATCCTGACAATGCCTCTCGTGCATTGGTGCCAACCTTTCCTTTGCTTTTTTATCTCCTACACATCTCGCTAGGAATCCCTTGGGGGTTTTGAAATAAAGTGTCCCTTGGATCAAGTGGTATTTTACTAGCTCTAACATCTTCATCTTACCTTCTCGTGTTTCTAATTGCTTCCCTATCAGGCACCTCTAATCCTCTAACTCCTCACTTGGAAATAATGATTTCACTGTTATTGGCACTATCCTCCCCCGTACTGTGATGGTGGCCTCTTCCTCCTCCGTCTCTAACTTTTGGGATATCTTTGCTAATGCATCTGGGTGCGTATTCGTTTTTTGCGCGTGCCTATCTATTGTTATTTTTAGAAACTAACTAAGTAACAATTGAATGATTAACTTGTATGGGCTTAAGGGCTAACTCTCTATTAACTTATTTCACCATTAAGTTAGAGTCCCCTCATATACACCACACTCTGATTCCTCTTCTTAGTGCCTCAAATAAGCCAAGTATGAGAGCTTCATACTCTACCTCATTATTGAAGCAGTTGAAATCCATATTGAAAGAAAGGGTGACCATTTCCATTCTATTTGAGTGGATGATTCCATCCCCACTTGTCCCTTGATCACAAAACCATCTAATTCCATTTACACTCTTCCATGTCTTCCGCTAAACAAGCTTGAAAATTTTCACTTGGAAATTCTTCACTAGGAGATTCCAAATTCTAGCTTGGGAAGTTATCCAATCTATAAGCTATTACCTGGATCTTAATGGAGCTCTGGATAACACACTTCAAATCATATTAAAATAATCAAGAACCACCTTGTTGCTCTACCTACCAGGATTGTTTATGTTGACAAATATTTTATAAGATCACATTTGGTGATAATGTGCACCATGAACGCGAATAGATAGTGTCTTAGCTTCTATGTAATGAAAACTAAGGCCAAATAATTCCTCTCTACACTAGTGTATCTGGATTCTATGCTAGAGATTACCCGTGGCAAATAGTACATAGGCCTCTATATCCCCACCATCTCCTGGGCGTGCAACGCTCCTATTAACCGCTCTATTGAGGTTAGATAAAGCAGAAAAAGTACACCTGCTTATGGTGGTATCATTGTCGAGGGGGAAGTTAATATTTCTTTTATCCTCTTTAAGGCCTTCTTTTGTTCCTCCTCCCAAAACCACTTATCTTTTTCTTTCATGAGATAGGGAAGGGGGTGAGTGACCTCTGCTAAAGTTGGTATAAAACTTCTTAAGTAGTAAACCTTTTCCAAGAATCTCTTGAGTTATCTTTGGCTCTTTGGTGGTGGCATCATCAGAAAGGATTTTTATTTCTCCGCATTGACTTATGCCCATTGATTGTTTATTACAAAGCCTAGAAATTTTCATGTAGTCACCCCCATAAGTGCACTTAAATTGGTTCATCCTCATCTTGTACTTGCAAAACCTCTCAAAGACCCTCCTTAGATCCTGCACATGTTCATTTTCCTTCTTGGATTTTACCACCAAGTCATCCACATAGAACTCTATTAGGTTATGAAATAGATCATGAAATATCACTACACCAAAAATAGGATTCTGGCACAGTTTAAAACCGTGCTAGATTAAATCTGGCACGGTTTTGAACTGTGCTAGAATCAGGTGTTCCAAAATGGGAATTTTTTTCTGGCACGGTTTAAAAGTGTACCAGAATCAGCCAAACAGGAACACTTCTGGCACACTTTTAAACCGTGCCAGAATTTGATATTTCTGGCACACTTTAGGCACAGTTTTTAACTGTGCCAGATTCAGCAAAATAGGAACACTTCTGGCACACTTTTAAACCGTGCCAGAATTTGATATTTCTGGCACACTTTTGGCACAGTTTTTAACTGTGCCAGATTCAGCATAGTTTAAAAAAAAATTAGCACAGTTTAAAACCGAGCCAAAATATGATACACTTTTGCCACGGTTTTGAACTGTGCCAATTTTTTAAATAAAAAAAAATATTTGAAAGTACAAAATTCACAAATTAATAATATTGCGCGTTATTAATAAACTAATTTACATACAAACTTCAAAATATTACAAGTCTTTAATTGCTCACAGGCCCAAAAAAAATTGGGCAGAGTGTCCTCTATTTTCTGGACATTCCAAAACCTGTTAATACAAAACCTGCCTAACATAAAGCCCGCACGGCCACAAAATATAACAATTAACTTACAAAAGCCCTCATGGCCATAAAAGTCAATAATAAAACAACAAAAGACCGTACGGTCATGACACAAAAAAATGGATTCATTAATAAACCCCTTGTTGTAAACCATTGAGTTCTTTGTGTTCCACGCGAATAAAAGCCAACGATAAACTGTTATCCTGCAAAAAAAATAGAATACAAAAAAGATACGATATTAGTAACCCAATAATTTACAAAAAAAAATACTCAAAATAAAAAATTACATATATGAATGGAAATTATCGTCATACTCATAAACCGGGGGACCCGGGACTACGCGGTCAGTTCCTCCAAGTTACATTGGTCCCGTGCGAGGTGTTCGTGCCTCCTACGGGGTCGTTTGGGGGGTGGTTTGGGTTTTCACCCTTTAACGGCATGTTTTTCAGTTTAAGTGTTTATTTTTGCAATTATCGTCCTATTCACAAATCGGGAGATCCGGGACTACGCGGTCAGTTCCTACAAGTTAAATTGGTCCCGTGCGAGGTGTTCGTGCCCCCTACGGGATCGTTTGGGGGTGGTTTGGGTTTTCACCCTTTTACGGCTTATTTTTAAGTTTAACTGCTGATTTTTGCAAATTATCGTCATACTCTCAAACCGAGAGACCCGGGACTACGCGATCAGTTCCTACAAGTTACATTGGTCCCGTGCGAGGTGTTCGTGCCTCCTACGGGGTCGTTTGGGGGTTGGTTTGGGTTTTCTTCCTTTGACGACATGTTTTTAACTAAGTGTGATTTTTGCAAATTATTGTCATATTCATAAACCGGGAGATCCGGGACTACGCGGTCAGTTCCTACAAGTTACATTGGTCCCGTGCGAGGTGTTAGTGCCTCCTACGGGATCATTTGGGGGGTGGTTTGGGTTTTCACACTTTAACGGCTTGTTTTTAAGTTTAAGTGCTGATTTTTGCAAATTATCGTCATACTCTCAAACCGAGAGACCCGGGACTACGCCATCAGCTCCTATAAGTTACATTGGTCCCGTACGAGGTGGTCGTTCCTCATACGAGGTCTTTTGGGGGTTGGTTTGGGTTTTCACCCTTTGACGACATGTTTTTAACTAAGTGTGATTTTTGCAAATTATCGTCATATTCACAAACCGGGAGGCCAGGGACTACGCAGTTAGTTCCTACAAGTTACATTGGTCCCGTGCGAGGTGTTCGTGCCCTCTACGGGATCGTTTGGGGGGTGGTTTGGGTTTTCACCCTTTAACGGCTTGTTTTTAAGTTTAAGTGCTGATTTTTGCAAATTATCGTCATATTCACAAACCGGGAGACCCGGGACTACGCGGTCAGTTCCTACAAGTTACATTGGTCCCGTACGAGGTGTCCGTGCCACCAACGGGGTCGTTTGGGGGGTGGCTTGGATTTTCACCCTTTAATGGCTTGTTTTTAAGTTTAAGTGCGGATTTTTGCAAATTATCGTCATACTCTCAAACCGAGAGACCCGGGACTACACGATCAGTTCCTACAAGTTACATTGGTCCCGTACGAGGTGTTCGTGCCACCAACGGGGTCGTTTGGGTGGTGGTTTGGGTTTTCACCCTTTAACGGCTTGTTTTTAAGTTTAAGTGATGATTTTTGAAAATTATCGTCATACTCTCAAACCGAGAGACCCGGGACTACGCGATCAGCTCCTGCAAGTTACATTGGTCCCGTGCGAGGTGTTCGTTCCTCCTACGAGGTCGTTTGGGGGTTAGTTTGGGTTTTCACCCTTTGACGGCATGTTTTTAACTAAGTGTGATTTTTGCAAATTATCTTCATACTCACAAACCGGGAGATCCAGGACTACGCGATCAGTTCCTACAAGTTACATTGGTCCCGTGCGAGGTGTTCGTGCCCCTTACGGGGTCGTTTGGGGGGTGGTTTGGGTTTTCACCCTTTAACGACTTGTTTTTAAGTTTAAGTGCTGAATTTTGCAAATTATCATCATACTCTCAAACCGGGAGACCCGAGACTACGCGATCAGTTCCTACAAGTTACATTGGTCCCGTGCAAGGTGTTCGTGCCTCCTACGGGGTCGTTTACGGGGTGGTTTGGGTTTTCACCCTTTGATCGCTTATTTTTAACTAAGTGTGATTTTTGCAAATTATCGTCATATTCACAAACCGGGAGACCCGGGACTACGCGGTCAGTTTCTACAAGTTACATTGGTCCCGTACGAGGTGTTCGTGCCCCCCAACGGGATCGTTTGGGGGGTGGTTTGGGTTTTCACCCTTTAACGGCTTGTTTTTAAGTTTAAGTGCTGAATTTTGCAAATTATCATCATACTCTCAAACCGGGAGACCCGAGACTACGCGGTCAGTTCCTACAAGTTACATTGGTCCCGTGCAAGGTGTTCGTGCCTCCTACGGGGTCGTTTACGGGGTGGTTTGGGTTTTCACCCTTTGATCGCTTATTTTTAACTAAGTGTGATTTTTGCAAATTATCGTCATATTCACAAACCGGGAGACCCGGGACTACGCGGTCAGTTTCTACAAGTTACATTGGTCCCGTACGAGGTGTTCGTGCCCCCCAACGGGATCGTTTGGGGGGTGGTTTGGGTTTTCACCCTTTAACGGCTTGTTTTTAAGTTTAAGTGCTGATTTTTCTAAATTATCGTCATATTCACAAACCGGGAGACCCGGGACTATGCGGCCAGTCCCTACAAGTTACATTGGTCCCGTGCGAGGTGTTCGTGCCCCCTACGGGGTCGTTGGGGGGTGGTTTGGGTTTTCACTCTTTAACGGCTTGTTTTTAAGTTTAAGTGCTGATTTTTGCAAATTATTGTTATACTCACAGACCGAGAGACCCGGTACTACGCGGTCAGTTCCTACAAGTTACATTGGTCCCGTGCGAGGTGTTCGTGCCCCCTACGGGGTCGTTTGGGGGGTGGTTTGGGTTTTCACCCTTTAACGGCTTGTTTTTACGTTTAAGTGCTGATTTTGGAAAATTATTATCATACTCACAGACCGGGAGACCCGAGACTACGCGGTCAGTTCCTACAAGTTACATTGGTCCCGTACGAGGTGTTCGTGCCCCCTACGGGGTCGTTTGGGGGGTGGTTTGGGTTTTCACCCTTTGACGGCTTGTTTTTAAGTTTAAGTGCTGATTTTTGAAAATTATCGTCATACTCACAGACCGGGAGACCCGGGACTACGCGATCAGTTCCTACAAGTTACATTGGTCCCGTGCGAGGTGTTCGTGCCCCCTACGGGGTCGTTTGGGGGGTGGTTTGGGTTTTCACCCTTTGACGGCTTGTTTTTAAGTTTAAGTGATGATTTTTGCAAATTATCGTCATACTCTCAAACCGGGAGACCCGGGACTACGCGATCAGTTCCTACAAATTACATTGGTCCCGTGCGAGGTGTTCGTGCCCCCTACGGGGTCGTTTGGGGGGTGGTTTGGGTTTTCACCCTTTAATGGCTTGTTTTTAAGTTTAAGTTATGATTTTTGCAAATTATCATCATACTCTCAAACTGGGAGACCCGAGACTACGCGATCAGTTCCTACAAGTTACATTAGTCCCGTGCGAGGTGTTCGTACCTCCTACAGGGTCGTTTGGGGTGTGGTTTGGGTTTTCACCCTTTGACGGCTTGTTTTTAACTAAGTGTGATTTTTGCAAATTATCGTCATATTCACAAACCGGGAGACCCGGGACTACGCGGTCAGTTCCTACAAGTTACATTGGTCCCGTACGAGGTGTCCGTGCCCCCCAACGGGGTCGTTTGGGGGGTGGTCTGGATTTTCATCCGTTAACGGCTTGTTTTTAAGTTTAAGTGCTGATTTTTGCAAATTATCGTCATATTCACAAATCGGGAGACCCGAGACTACGCGGTCAGTTCCTATAAGTTACATTGGTCCCGTGCGAGGTGTTCGTGCCCCCTACGGGGTCGTTTGGGGGGTGGTTTGGGTTTTCACCCTTTAACGGCTTGTTTTTAAGTTTAAGTGCTGATTTTTGCAAATTATCGTCATACTATCAAACCGGGAGACCCGGGACTACGCGATTAGTTCCTACAACGTACATTGGTCTCGTGCGAGGTGTTCGTGCCCCCTACGGGGTCGTTTGGGGGGTGTTTTGGGTTTTCACCCTTTGACGGCTTGTTTTTAAGTTTAAGTGCTGATTTTTGCAAATTATCGTCATACTCTCAAATCGGGAGACCCGGGACTACGCGGTCAGTTCCTACAAGTTACATTGGTCCCGTGCGAGGTGTTTGTGCCTCCTACGGGGTTGTTTGGGGGGTGGTTTGGGTTTTCACCCTTTGACGGCTTGTTTTTAACTAAGTGTGATTTTTGCAAATTATCATCATACTATCAAACCGGGAGACCCAGGACTACGCGGTCAGTTCCTACAAGTTACATTGGTCCCGTGCGAGGTGTTCGTGCCTCCTACATGATTTTTTTGTGTTGTTTTACATTTTCACCCTTCGATTGCATGTTTTTATGCTTAAATCTAAATATTTTGCAAATTTACGTCGTACACTCAAACTGGGAGCTCCGTGACTACGCGGTCGGTTCCTATGAGTCGCATTGATCCCGTGTGAGGTGTTCGTGACTACGCGTGTCTCATTCTGGTATGTTTATTAGTTGTTTTACGTTTTCATTCACCAATGTTCAATTTTCAAATGTTGTATGCTAGCCTTAATCAATTTAGAACACTTACTTATTTCATAAAATTTTGACAGAGTTTCCTTTGTTTATTCATGAAATCCAACTTATTTTAATATTAACATAATCCCAACAACAACAACAAGCACACAAGCCGCAGCTAAACCACTAATAAATCCCTTCCACCGATTTAACATCTAAAAATAGTATATAAATCCATATATAGCCCCTTCCTCCATGTCAACCACTTATTAAGGCCTTAAGACACACATCTTACACAACACACACACGCGCACACAACTAAATGAAGAATTTACTTTGGTAAAGGTGCACTACATTATAAAATCTTCTATCATCAATATAAAATACTTACCAAATTTATTCGCAACTTGAGATCCTCCGAATAAGCTCCCTCATTCTTGATCCTTGCGTATTTGTGCAAACAACTTGAGATCTTCCCTTTTCCAATCACTTCTTCGAGTTCCGCTTTGGCTTTCACCAGTGTGCTGATGTTGTATCAGTCCCGACACAAAGAGGTCCTGCAATACCAAAATTATATTTTAAAAAGATATATTAACCATTATGTAGGGAAATTAGTCATTTTACAACATGTGACTTAATTTTCTGACTTGTGAAATGTTCTTGGTTTTTTGTTTTATTTACCAGTTTTTCAATTTTGGCATACATGAAGAATTAGTGAAAATGAGTAAGTAATTGAGAAAGTCCACAAACCAAGCACATGTGTTCGATGTATATTTATTACGTTTTACTTTTGATTTAAGTTTGTGAATCTTCTCCGTGATCTAAGAGAAAAGCTGATTGTCAAATTCAACCCACCCCACTCCCCACCCATATATGCAATCATATATGCACCATATATGCAAATATATGCATATATGTGCATTTATGCAGATATATGCATATATGTGCATATATGCAAGCATATATGCAGATATATGCTGCATATATGTTGCATATTATGCAGATATATGCATATATGCCTGCATATATGCACCATATATGCAGATATACGCATATATGCTGCATATATGCAATCATATATGCATATATCTGCATATATGCTTGCATATATGCAAATATATGCTGCATATATGTATATATGACCTGATGGAGGCAGCGAGGCAGGGAGGGAGGCAGCGAGGGAGGGAGGGGCAGTAGAATTTTCAACCAACTGACCTGCTTCTTCTTAGAATTGTCAAATTCAACCCACCCCACTCCCCACCCATATATGCAATCATATATGCAACATATATGCAGATATATGCATATATGTGCATATATGCAAGCATATATGCAGATATATGCTGAATATGATGCAGATATATGCATATATGCATATATGCAGATATATGCATATATGCATATATGCAGCATATATGTGCGTATATGCAGATATATGCATATATGTGCATATATGCAGCATATATGCTTGCATATGACCTGATGGAGGCAGCGAGGGAGGGAGGCAGAGAGGGAGGGAGGGAGGGAGGTAGAGAGGGAGGGGCAGTAGAATTTTCAATCAACTGGACCTACTTCTTCTTAGAATTTTCTCTCTTCAGATATTCAGAGAAGAACTACTCCATCATTGGACACCACACTTCAGCTCTGCCTGCAATATCAAGAAAAAAAATAACTAAGAATAGATAAGCATCAATACTCCTAAGAATTAGAAAATATCATGATAAATTACATGAATAATAAATTTTTGCACTTTTGTGTGCCTTCATGAGTTGGTACACAGTATGGCCAAAATGAAAGCAGCAGAATAATTTAAAAGCATATGTATGTGAATAATGTATATCTAGTGCAATAAAGGTAGCAAATGCCTCGAGCAATTAACAGTGCCCAACAATCCAGTGCATAAATCTTTGTTCCAATTACTTGAGGTCAACGATATGTATTATGCTTTGTCATTCAGTTATACTTGGGATTCATACATCACAAACTGGTATGTCTTTCTCTAAGGTATACATCCAAGTAAAATTTGAGACCTCCAAGCATTATTGTCTATGTTAATTGTAACATTCTTCCTTACTAGTGCACTTACCGGTTTAGTTATGTCCAAACAATCTAAAGTGTTTATGTAGAAGAGGTTTAAGTCCACTCGCTATCCTCTGCTTAAACAAAGTACCACTTGCTCAACATTTACAAGCAAGTCACATGCGCTACATTCCACCTAGCTCAGTCGTAGGCAGTGCTCAATGAATCAAGCGTTTGGTGAGTGCTCCATGGGACACCTGAGGGTATTGGATTGGAGCCTGGAAATGAAACCAATCTATGGGAACCCCCTATTTGACTACACCCCATAGATTATGACTAAACGAAGACAAATGAATAAGTGACTTCCAAGAACCATACATGCCTTTAGTAACAATTAATAATATTTCCCCAAATGGCACATTAAGTCTCATGAATTGTATAAAAGTAGTGGTCAATTACTGAAGATGGGAAATTGAATTTGAAATAAGAATTTTATTATGTTAGAAGTAACTGGCCTTACTCAGTTTGTAAGTGTGAAGACAAAATGCGAAAAGTAAAAAAAAATGCTAATATACGATCTTTGAAGATTAAAACAAACCTCAAATCAGCCTTAGCAAATATACGATCTTTGAAATAATCTTGTGTAATATTTCGTATCCATGTCATATATCTCGAATCTTCGACCCCTGTTAGGATCAACATGACCACCTCCATAGATTCGCCTATTCCTGAAGATCCTTCAACAACTGTTGTTTTTCCATATTCATTTGAAATTCATGAAAACAACCAATATTTTTGCCAAGAACAATAGGATTACTACACAATCTAATCCCATTTCATTCAACATTCTACCATTCATGTTGGCCACTAACATCTCATTTTCAAGAGAAGACGCCATTAGTATAATTACCCTAACAAATAAATTGGTATTAATCCTCTAATTTTAGGAGAGTATAGAGAGAGGCAAAATGGTTTACAATAATCTTCAAACTGAGCAGAGTCATTTAATTAAAACTCCATCATATTTCAGAGAGTAAATGTGATTCATAGACCATCAAGCTTTAGCTAATTTAAGAAACCAAGTATATGGTGTATCAATAAAGGCAGTGTTCATTGGCCTTGGGAATAAAACAAAATAATACACATTATTTAAAAAGTGGTACACATATGCATATACACATTATTTAATATCAATCACATGCATTATAAAAATAATGACACAAATAAAACTAAACTCATATACCTCTGTGGGAAATAATGACTTAAATTAGGTCACCTACAAAGAAAAAATAAATAAGAAACCCCAAAAATTAAAATCATAATCATACATGTAAACAAATCTAAAATTCGAAATAGATCTTAATCGAAATCAAAATGATGCCCTAAATCATCCCATATTTTCAGATCAAGAGGAAGATTGAGCAAAAAAACGAAGCCCCAATTTTCTGATCAATAAAGGAAAAAGAGGAGTAATCAGTGATGAAGTATGGAAATTGAACTATGTAGACATAAGAATCTGACAATTTCGTACCTGATGTTAATACAAACAGTTAACATCTCAAACATCAGGTGTGTGAAATTTTTGAGCGTGGGATTTCATACCTGGTGGTGACCGGTGCAGATACGGTGGAGGAAGCCTTGGATTTCGTAGATTGGAAGGAAGTGGTAGCAACCGGAGAGGGAGGTAGCGTGGGAGGGGTAGAGAAATGAGAGGCGATGCGTTAGATTGAGATGGGCCATGATAGGGTTTGCTTTTTAGATCACCATTAGTGGGGGAGGAGGGGGAGGGGTGAGGGAGATTACCAGTAGGCGGCGGCGGCTGGAGGTACAGACCGGCTGGAGATGGTAAGCCGGTGAGGGGAGGGAGAGAGTCGGGGAGTGGGAGATTGAAAGATGAGAGAGGAAAGAGAAGAGGGAAACTAAACATAATAATTTTTTTGGGGTCTTTTATATTTTAATCAAGTGTGTAAGGACACAAATTTCCAATTGAGTCCTCTTATAGTTTTGGCTCAATTCCGGACAAAAACATTTATTCATAGGATTTTATTTAATTGTAATATTCAAGACCTATGAAGTGTTTATTGAAGACGTAGCGGCAAAGAGTATACAGCATCATCAACATGCCGTAGTTTATGTGCCTCGTTTGTACGTCATCAACTTAGGTTCCATGCTCCCAAGGTATGAATGTATTTATATGTATATAGGAGCTTGGAACAATGTTTATTTGGGTGTTAGGTTTAATAAAAGCCATGTTTATTTAAGAAATAATTTAAAAAAGAACTTTATATTAATATATATAAATGTTTCTGGGCCAAAATAGAATTTAACAAAAATTTCTGAAACTCGTTCAAAATTTCGTTCGAACGAGATTTTTCGTTCGAACCAAACTTCGTTCGAACGAGACTGCTTTCTAACCTAACTGGTCAGTCGTTAGATAAGTCGTTCGAACGACTTTCTCGTTCTAACGAGGTATCTAACGAGGTTCTAACGAGCCCAGGCTGGTCGCTCGTTAGAAACCTCGTTCGAACGACAGTCAAAGTCGTTCGAACGAGAATGCCAGGCGGGAACAGTTTTGAGCAGTTTTTTGGCAGTTTTCTCCCATGATCCCCACTTGTTTTTTAACCAACTTTTTCCAGCCTTATGAGGGACGGGAAACACATTTTTCCTTCTAACTTTTCCAACTCATTTCCATCTCAAAGAGAGAGTTTGAGAGCATAATTGTTTAGGGAAAAGGTTCATGTTTTGAGTGTCATCTTTTAAAAGAAAAATTTCACACTCTAGTTTACACCCAATAATTGTTTATCCAAGTTCTCCTACATAAATATCAATTACTTGGAGGTTGTTTTGGCACCGGTTTTTCTCTACACCGAATTGAAGAGAAGTTCGTTTCATTTCTACCTGTTTGGAGAAAGGCTCCATGTTTGGGTGACGGTGTGCCTAATTGTCCCATCGGTGTATTCCGAGACCACGGTGGAGCTCCGTTGGTTATCCGCTAATTGGAGGTTAATACAAGAAGAAGCATCACGACTTGAGAGGGTTCGAGTTTAGGAAGTAAGTCTTTTGTCTTGTATTTTGTAATACCATTTTTAGTGGATTTGAGGCTAGGGCCGTCCTGAGGTTTTTTTCCCGTTAGTGGGTTTTTCCTCGTATATCGCGGTGTAGTGTGAATGTTTATTTTATCTTGCACAAAATTTAGAACGCATGCTTAGGATAATTTCAAGATAAAATTGAGTTTAATTCTCACACTCATTTAATTTGGGACTTAAATTAAATATTGGGTAAAATTGGTTTATTCAAGTCACTTGCATTAATTTGGTTTCGCCTAACTTTGGATATAATTGTTAATCATGACTTAGGCAAATTTCTAGGACTTGAATTATGTTGTTTTAATTTGTTTCTTAAGATATTAAAACCCGGCCTTGTTTGTTTTGTTGAACCATCACTTGTATCTCAACGCTTCCGCATCTATTTGTTTAAAAAGGAAATTAAACATTTTTAATTGTGATAATTATTGAAACCCCCCGGGGATTATCTTTTTCAAAGTGTACTCAATTTTGGCACACTTTAAAACAGTGCCAAATTTTGGCACTGTTTTAAAGTGTTCCAGATTGTCCTTAAACCGTGCCAGAATCTGGCACTGTTTAAAACTGTGCCAGATTTTTAACATCAGGGTGTGCCAAATTACTGTTTTTGGTGTAGTGTATTACCATCATTATATGATAGTAGGTGGCGCTTGCATTTTTCAATCCATAGGGAATGACCATATAATGAATGCTTCCCAAGGCCGTTATAAAGGCGGTCTTTTCTGCATCTATCGGATCCATTACAATCTGGTTATAGCCCACATACCTGTCCATGAAATTGTACATTTCATGGCCAGCTGTATCATCTACTAGGATATCAATGCTGGGCAATGGGAATTCATCCTTTGGGCAAGTACGTTTCACATTTCTAAAATCTATACAAACTCATATCTGGGTTTTCTCCTTCCTTGCTATGGAAATAATACTTAAAATCCAGACGGGGTGTTAGATAGGTTTGATGAATCCCGCTGCAAGCAGCTTTTACAGTTTTTGCCTTGATCTTCAAGTCTAGTTTAACTTTACAAGTCCATGTAACTTATCTTACCAGCAAAGAATTTGGCAAAACATCCAACTTATGAGAGCCCACCTCCGGATCTATCCCAGGCATCTCCGTATATTTCAATGCAAAGACATATGTGAGTTCTTTGAGCAAGGTGACGATCTCTTCCCACTACTTTGGACTCAAACTCTTGGAAATAAAGATGGGTCCCTCATCAAACCCCTTCTCTTCCTATATTTATTTCCTCCAACTCTTAGAGTTGCTCGCACGTTCCATCTTGCATACATTCTGGAGATTCCTATGGCTCCTCAATTTTTTCTACTATATGGGACTCATCAATCACAAAACATTCGAGTGTCGGGTAAATGCTTTCATCCCGAATGCTGCCTGAAAAGACTGTTATAAATGGTAGATAACCTTTTTATTGGGAAAAATGATTTTCTTATAAGTCCGTGGTGGCTTTGGCACATCTTCAAATTTCCTTTTTACTTTATTTTTTCCTTCAGAATGGGCCACTCGCTATCCCAATCTGTCCTGCACTGGTTTCTTGAGCCGGGCACTTTCCTTAGCCACGTGGGTTCCTCTACCTCTCTATTTAGGTTCCTTTTCTATTAGTTTAACTCAGTGTAGAATGTTGCATCAACCAGGTGGGACTCTTCCACCGATAATGTCCTATCATTAACTTTGATCACAATATCTGTTCTACAAATGTTGGCTTTTATGCACTAGTCGAATATTGATGTCACTATCCCATGTGCATGCATCCAGACTCGCCCTATCAGAAGGTGGTAACTGGTGTTGGTATTTATGACACGAAACTTGATGTGGGATGTGAAGTTTCCCAACTTGATCCCCTCATTAACGTATTCAAGTGACTGTATCCTCTCATTCAAAAAATGACAAAATCATCAGTGGTCCCGATACAATATTTTCTCAAGAAATACCAGTCTCATATAAAGTGCTGATGTGCATGATATTGATCGATGCCCCCCCGATCCATCAATCCCCTTGGAAAACTGATTCCATTCTCTAGGGTTGTCACGTACAAAGGATGATTGTGGAAATAAGGTACTTATATGTCTGCTTCTGAGAACACTACTCCAGATTTGGACCACTTGATCAACCTTCCTATAGGACCATGCCAATTTAAGGAGGGATCCCCTTGTTGCTGTATGACTTCCAATATCTTCTTGATGATTACTATTCTGTTATCATGCTTTGCTCTAATTTGGTCGAAGAACCATTAAACTTTGGGCTCCTCGTAATAGCTGCACATTTTGAATCAAGTTAAACCTCATATGTTTATGTGTCGCACATGTATTATGCCTCAGATTTCTTCCTTTATTTAGAGCAAGGACTATATCCACTCTTCCTCTTGGGAGACTTATCCACTCACCCAATTCATTTTCTTTCTCTTCTTTGTCCAAGACAACTAGCCATTCCTCCCATGCTCTTTCATTACTCCCCCATCTGTCAGGCTCCTAGGATTCCTCCTCGTCTTATACTACCACCATGTTACTATGCCATAGTGGTGAGTTGGCAGAGTGTTTATATTGACCTATATGGGTGTGATTTGTAAATTTCCATTGGCCACCTGCTCACCAATTATTCTTCACAAATAGAAGTAGTCCTTAGTAGCATACGGGACTCTTTAATGCAACTCACAAAACTTGGCATCTACTTTTTTCGTCGCTGTTGGTATATGACCATTAGAGTCGGGGGGGGGGGGGGTTACCCTTTGTGCACTAACGTGTCGTAACAATTCATGTCCTCCGCTACACTGTAGGGTAGCGATAGTGGGGTGTCATATACAAACTTCCTTCTTTCTGTTGAACTACTTCTCTTTTCCCTCCCTTTTTGCTTTTAGGGTTCCTATCCACATAGTTCACTATTTGGCATCTAGAGACTTGAAATCTTCCTGTCGTCAGAGGCACTTGGGTCCTCCCCCCTTGGGGCTTGGGTTTGATGATCATGGTAATGTTTTTAGTCGCTCGTGTGAACTCTTTAAACGTTCCATCTCTGGTCTCTTTGACCAAGTGAATTTTTTATTCCTCTAAAATCCCTCAACATAGATTTTTAATAATTTGGCCTTTGTAACATCTTCGTGGACATCTAACGCTCTCTCTCGGAAGCATTTGATGTAGTGAATTAGCTCCTCACCAGGCTTTTTCACCTCCTGTGCAAGATATCTTAGCGTGAAATCATCCTCCACTATAAAGAACTTCTGAAAAATTAACTATGCATCTCTTCTCAGGTGGGAATACTGTTTGGTGCCAAGTGGGATTGCCATGTGTATGCCTTGCTAGTGAGAGTTTTTGCGAACTCTCGCAACATTAACTCCTTATCGTTTCTATGCACACTTAGGTATTCCACAAACCTTTTCATGTGCTCCTTAAGGTTTTCACCCTTTCCATTAAGTTTCATTAACGTAGGAGGAACATACCCTTCTGGGCATGGTTTCTCGTTGATACTCTCTGGGATGGGATTCTGTTGCTCCTTATATAAGTGAGAGGACTCCCTTTTATGAGGAAAGCAATTCCTTCACCTCCTCCATAGTAATACCTTTAGAGTGTGAGTCCTCCGTGCTAAATTTATACACCACTGGGGATCTTGTGGGCACCACCACCTACTCCATCACAGTTTTTCATGGTGGAGCCACCACCACAAATATTTTTGTGGTTATTGTTCCTACTACAGGTGCCACTATAGGCGTCATGCAAGTCTAGCTCAAACTTGGCATATCAACATTGTTCTGCTTTAAAAACTCAAAAAAACATGCTCGTTAGGCTTATCCTCGCTAAAGTCGTGTTCGTTGCTGCACTGTCCTGCCCTCCCTGAGGAGAAGGTGCTCTAACTTCGATCACCACCACCTCCTTTTGGGTTAAGTGATCACTTTGAACTCCATTACCAGTTGGAGTATCTCTAAACCCTAGCTGCTTTAAAATATGATATTCTTCTTTATCCGTGGAAATGAGAATACCTCCCCACCAGAGTCGCCAAATATAGGAGGATAGTTGTACTTGGGTCTATGAAGAACTAAATCTACTGAGGTATGACCCACTCTAATAGATGTTTCCTTCAAGGTCACCAAGGTCTCAAGAGTAGTTGGAGAAGAAAATTATATATTTTTTTGATAACAAAGAAGTTTCTATAAATGCTATCTGAGAAGGCAAATGATTAGCTATAACTTTTTCACAATAATAAAAATAGAGAAAAGGGATCACTTGGAAGTGATGGCTGTAGGGAGTGAAGATACAGGCACTTTAGATACTAAGGAAAGAGTAGGGAGAGGATACGTTCTGGTGAGATTTTGGTAGAGTAGCAGTGCTAAATTGAGTTTTCTGTTGTGTTTGACCTTACCCAAGGGTCCTATTTGTAGGTAAAATCTAGGGCTGATGTGGCATATGGGTGCCAAAATGAGATACCCTTTGAGTCTACTCTACAAGCGACACCTGGTGCATACCAAAGTCAAAAAATCAAATATGTAGGCTATAGTGCCAAAAAATGTGATTTGGTAAATATCTTTTCAAAGGGTAACTTGATGAAAAAACTTTGAGGATTTGTGAGTGGACCTGGGAGACACTCGCTAAAAGGATAATTTTAAATATTTTGTGAGCAGCACCTTAGCTACTCACTTATTTTACTAAGGTGGACTGTGCGAGTGATTGAGTGGCCTCTTGGGTCTCTCCTATTAGTATTCTCTCATTTTTTATGTATTAAAGTGGTTGAGCCTTAGCTTTCCCAATAGACCTAATTTCTCATCCACCAAACCAAAACTCTCTAGAAATCCCAACTTGCCTACTTGAGCCCTACTTGCTCGATCTAGGCTACCTGTGTAATAAAATAGTCGTGTTAGCAATTATTTTCATACAAGATTGTTCATAAATTTTTTACTACTTCATGGAGCATTCCCTCAAACTGCTCACGTGTTAGATTTCTTTTCTTGAGGTTGCTCGTTGAGCTCCATGTAATACCCCATATTTTTATGGCCCTTAATTATGGGATTAATTAAATTTAATTAGGAAAAATTAAGTTAATATTAATCCGAATTTTAAATTGAATATTTACTAGAGTGACGAGAGTTAGTAATTATTGGTAAGAATTATGTTGAATATTACTTAATGAGTAAAGTAATATATGAGATTGAATTTATTAAAATTGTTGTGAGTGAATAATACGACAGTTATAGAAATTAAGTCAGGACGTGCGTGTATCGTGTCGGGATTATATTAATGGGATAAAAAAATTAATTATTTATAAGTCGCTCGTATAGTCATTTCGAGTGCGCCAATGTGTCCGTAAGGGTTGAGATAGTCAAAAAAGAGTTCCTGGGGGTTTAGTTTGGGTCTCAGGACGTTTTTAGACCTAACCGGTAACTCGGGAGGGCATTTTAGTAATTTCCAATTTAGGCCTTAATTATGGACGAAAATTGAAGGGTTATATCTGATGGGAGTTAGTGTTCTCGAGGGTTAGAAACATTAAGGTTGTAGATAGGCTAAGAAAGAGTGATGAGAGAAGGCTTCCTAGGAGGAGAGCCACCAACCCTACACCACTCTCACCAATTCCACCACCAACGCGTAGATCGGGGAACAAGGAGCGGGACCATACCCATCATTCTTTACGATTCAGACTTTGATTTCCAGGCAAGTATCTTATTATTTTATGTCTTCATGAAAATATAATGTTGTTTGGGAGATTATTATTGCAATTTGGAGTAGAAACCATGTTAGGATGAATATCTTGTTACATATAGAATATTATCCACAAAACTTGATGCCTAGTAGACATAGAAATCTGGAAATTAAATGAATTCATGAGAAAATTTGATGAACTAGGGTTAAATGATAATTTCTTGAATTAACCCATTTGAGGACGATTCTTGAGGAATTAATGAATGTTTTACATTAGAAATCTTTCATATTGGTTTATATAACATTCATGATGTTTGGTTGGGAGTTTGGAACATGTTAATGGAGGTTTGAGGATTTAAATTGGAATAAACTCGTAGGTTAAGAATTTTAGAAACTGGGCCATTACCTAATTGATCGATCGATCGATCGGCTCATGAAGGTCGATCGATCGACTGGATCAATTGATCGACCCTTTTCATCGATCGATCGAATCCTCCTGGAAATGAAAAATTCTTCCCCTTTTAAATGTTAATCCAATCCCAATGTGTAAGGACCTTTGGGCATAATTTAAATATTATAATGGGACTTGAGGAGGACCATTAGGGTATAAGTAGGGTTCGGGGAAGACGATTTTATATGAGATTTAACTATGGGATTTCGGGGGTATAAATTGAATGGAAAATCGTGCGTACGTTAAATTAGGTCTTGCGAGAAATAAGGACTTAGACTAGTAGGGTAGTGAGTGTACACCTACTGATTTTATATTTATCAAGAGGATACACTTCGAGAGTCGAGAAGTACTTAAGGATTTGCAATAATTGAGAAAATAAAGAGAATGATTAATTATACGTAGAGCTCGGGCGTTATGTGCCACGCATGGTTCGAATGTATTATGGGTCGAGGGTGTACCTAGCTGAATAATTTGAATATATATATATACATAATATTGTATATTTGTGTGTAATCATACCCGCGCTACTTGCTATCACAGAGGTTTCGCGCCGGGACACTCTTATCTTGATTGGACCTTTATGGGGGATATTGACTTGTACCCTACATCATTGCATCCTTGGTATAGGCTATCCGAGAATGATAGTCAGACGGTCCTAAGAGATGTGAGGGTATGTGATGACCTCTTAGTGACTTGGAACTATGCTTCACCTCCAATATGTGTGTTTTATGTTAATACAGTTCGAGAGTGATTCCGAACTAGTATTTCCCTTTTGTACGAGAGATACGGGGACTTGATAGCAGATTATGCCAACACCATAGACTTATGTGGGGTACCCTATTAGTATATATATTATGAGTGACAAATATATGTACCGGTGATTAATCTACTGTGCTTGTAAGTAGATAAAATGGAATAGTTAATATTAAATGAATTAAGTGGTTGAGAACTTAGGTCTGTATAGTGATGAACACAACTGGCTTAATATATTCATAAGAAAAGGTTATCAGATATAAATTATAGCAATGCGTACTTGAAAAAGTATTTGGTGAGGTGAATTGGGTTAGACTAGTGAGTTGGGTTAGCTTTATCTAGATTAGTTCAGTAGTATGTTAGGCGTGCACACTAGTTGAGGGGTGAGAATTTCCAAGTGAGTGTTGAAGTAGTAACATGTATGCAATATCAACTGGTAAGCATTTTAAATACTTGCTAAACTATTTTTAAAGCTATTTTACACTCGGGCTCTGACTCGTTTCCTCCCATCTCTTCTTTCTCTTGTATATATGTATGTATTATAGGTGCCCAGCCACAAGGGCATCAAGCTTAGATCTTTGGACCATTGACGTGCTGCAGCTAGTGTAGGAGTTACAGATCTTTGCAGTAGATGACTTCATCCTTGTCTTCTCAGTCTTCCATTTAGTCATTATTAGATAGGGAATGTGTCACCCACTTTCATATTTCATTTAGTTCAGAGAGAGACTTGTACTCTTTGTTATTTCAGTATTCAGGTATTGTTGGGATTGTTTTATTTATTTCCTTATCCTGCGATTTGGGATATATTATTTGGATTGGTTAATCTAGCTTGGTTATTTCATTTGAATGGTTTGGTCTTAATATTATTATCTGTGTTCGTGAAAATGGTTTCGTATATTAAATCGTAACAACAGGTCTTAAATTTATAAAATTAAATGTTTTGACACTTAGCTTAATTATTTATTAGGTTATTAATAAAGAAAAATTATTTTTCGAAAATGATGCTAAGATTGAACCAACGGGACACTTTGAGTTAATTTAATAAAAGACTGATCACCCGGAATTTAATTAGGCGAGGTGTCACACTCCCACTCGCCAGTCTTGAGACTTGTCGTGGAACCCCCTCTAGCCAACTCCTCTATCATGTTTTCTTTTAGTCTTAAGTCCACTCGCTGAGGGACTCTCTCGCCAAATAACTTGTTTGTGTTTTTCTCTATAATTGCCCCACTCATTGTGTACCCTCTCACTGGATGCTTTAACCTGGTATTCCATTGGCTTAAGGTCCACTCGTTGTAGCACCTTCTTATCAAATTCCTTAGTTTACTTTTCTTTTGTCTTAGGTCACTTGACGTGGGCCCTTTCGTTAGATTACTATCTAAGCTTAGTTATCTAAGGGATCATTTATGCAAGATCGTGTGGAAAACCCCTCTCCCATGTCTGCATCCCCTCATCTGTGTACCCCCTCGTCCCATTGGGTTTCCTTGTGGGTAGTTGAGTGGGTGCTCCTCTGCAGCTTCCGATCATCGAAGTATTTATGGAATTTTATTTTAAAAACCGTGTTTTATGACATTTATTATTTATTAACAAATTATTGTCTTATCTCATTTGAAATATGAATCATAATGGTGTTGAAATAAATTAAGACCTTTGTAACAATGGGTGTATACGTATTTTCCCCATGTCACTTGGATTTTCCTATTTATTTTTACAAAATACACTTTGAATCTAGTCCACGAGGTCTTCAAAAAGCGTCATCAAATTCACATCGAATCATTTATGTCGTTTCCACTAGCTAATAACTTAGGAAAAATGTATATTTATTAGAGGACTCGAATTCACCCCCTTGGTTAAAAAAAATCTCAAATTGAAAAGTGCTTTAATTTAACAATATGGTTTTTAAGATTTGCCAAATACATAATGTCATATTCTTCCTATATAAAACTTGGGTTTAAAATTCATCATTTGCATTTTTAATTTACTTGGTCATAGATTGGATAAGAAGATTTTGAATTTTGTGAAAATCTATAAAACTGATAAACTCTGACTCTGTACACGACCTTAGTCGCTGACAATTCGCCTTAGCGAAGAAGGAATCCATGTTAGAGAAAATACTCCTTCATTAGTCATGAACTTTTAAAAAAACTCATGAGAAATCTTTGGGTCATGTCACGAATTTATGTCTTTGAGCATTCGCGTTAAGGAAAACCTTTTTTGCATTCGCGATGCACCCGCGAGACTATAATTTTTTTTTCACTTTTCAAAATATATTTTCTAAAGATTTCTTTGATAGTTGTGCCAAGACAAACTTATTGTTGGGCATCCAAATTGATCTTGTCTTGGCCTATTTATATGATAACATTTGAGACGTGTCTTCGTACACTTATGTATATAATCAATTGTTTCTCCATTGATCTAAATAAAGGGTGAGAAGAGAATTTTTAAGAGGGAAAATGTCTTAGATTTTAAGAGAACAAATTCTTTAATCTTCTCATAGGGTTCTTCATGTCTATTTTTGTTCATTCTTGAATAAAAAAATTTACGATTTCATATTCAAACTTTTTCTAACAAATTAATTTCAAAAATACTTTTGTTCTTGAATATGGTCTACTTTCAAAAGGTTTGGAAAACACTTTATGAGTTTTTGGAGAAACTAAATGTTTCACTACATCTTTTTCAACCAAAAAATATCCTCACACATCTTAGATTGTATTCAGTGTTTACTCGGTAGTTCCATTGCCTTAGAATAATAGTTTTTTATGGGAAAATTTTCTATCATTTTCCCTAGTATCTAGGACTTGTCCATAGAATCTAGGTTACATCGAGTATGGCATATCCTGTTACTTTAGTCATGGTACTTCACGTTCACACGTTCAAGGAGACGAATCCGATTATCAGGCATCACGAAGTGCATCTCCAACATGCGCCTCTTTATCATTAACATGCTTCACAACATCACGTAATATTGGTATAGTTGTTACTTTGGATTTCATGGACTTTTTACATAGTATTTGAAGATTTTTATAAAATGAGTTTTACAAAACGAGTCACTTTTTCAAACAGTTTTTCGAACTTAAAAATATTTTAATTTTCACCTTTATTCATTCAAACAAGATGGAAATCTCTTTAGAACAACTTTGCATGTCATTCAAAGGTTGTTTGATGCTTTGTTCAAATGAGGTTTGAACGATGGCGTACTATTTTAATTTTTTGGATCTCGTTAGAAGCAAATTAGCTTTGTTCGAACGAGATGGTAATCTTGTTAGGATGACACCGATGTTTCCTTTGAATAGTCCTATGCCACCTTCAATTTTGTGTCCGCCAATACGTGCTTTCGGTACGTTTTTTTATGACTTTTCATTTACGAAAACTGCAGACCCACTGCAAAAAGTCTTCACTTTTAAAAAGGGAAAAACATATTTTTGATTAACACAACTCTCTTATATACTTTTGTGAATCATCTTTGAAACCCAAAGTCACTTCTATATTGACGTTACGATTGTAGATAAAGAGTCTCTACTGCTGCTCTTGTGATTCTTAAGAGAATTATTGTTGAAGGAAGATTGCGGTCTTTGTGGGACTTGCGAGAACCACTGCTGAATAAGACGAAGGTCACTTGCGGGGTATTCGCCGGGTTGTATTTCACTCATAAGGTTGTAAGTTTTTATTTGCAAACTATATTAGTGAAACAATAGTTTTTTCCATGAGTTTTTTTTTCCAGAAATATTGTGTTGAATGATTTTGTGATTGCATGCTTTATTTCTTAGTGTTTTGAATCGTTTAGATGCATGTTTTAGGAGTCACATGAATTAAAATTTGTTTGTGGGTTTACATCAAATTGAATAAGTTTACTCCATTAGATAATTGCGCACTCTCAAATTTGTATCAAAGTTGGTTTCACAAAACTATCGTGAGATCCTTTTTTTTGCAAAAAATTTTGGTGATATCAATTGCTTTGAAAAATTAATTCTGAAAAATCACAAATTTTTTGATGGAGAACTTATATGATAGGCTGCCAAGTTTTGATGGATCAAAATATGCCTATTAGAAAGCTCGTATGGGATCCACTTTAAAAGTCATAGATGAAAGGGTTTTGTTAGTATGTTAAAGAGGGTGGACTACTCCCACGATAACGATTGATAATGTCATAAATCCTAAACTCATCTCTTCTTGGACTATTGAGGAATTTAAGTGGAGTACCTACAACTCCCGCGACCTTAGTGCTATTTATGGATCCGTCACCCATGACGAGTTTCGTCACATCATGATGTGCAATATGTCTAAAGAAGCATGGGATATCCTCCAGTTAACACATGAGGGTACTAATGCTGTCAAGGCATATAAGCTTTAAAATTTGACCACCCAATTTGATACCATCAATACGTTAGAGTCCAAGTCATTCAATGAATTTTATGCTAGTTTGTCGGACATTGTCAATACTAGTTTTAATTTGGGTGAGAAAATTGAGGAGTCGAGAGTCATGAAAAATATTTTGAGGTCGCCCCCTTTCGAATTTATTCCTAAGGTCACCGTGCTTAACTCTTTAGGGGTTTTATACACTCTTAAGTTAGAAGAACTCGTAGGAGACCTTCATATTCATGAGATAGATATGTTACCTAAGACCATTAAGCCTAAGGATAAAGAGGTAACTTTAAGGACTTGAATTAAGAAAAATAAAAAAGAGAAAGTTTATGAGTATAATTATGAGTGAGAGTTTAATGTTGATGGCTTGACCTTGTTTGCGAATTTTTTTAAAAATTTTCTCAAATTTTCCAAAAATAATTCTTCTAATAAAAGTGTTTTGAGAAAAATAAAAAGAAAGATGAGGCCAAGGATAACGGTGAGAAAGAGGTAGAGATAAGGTGTTATGAGTGCGAGGTCAAAGGAAACAAGGCATTTGAGTGTCCCACCATGCTAAAGAGAAAGGGCAAGAAAGTTGTTAATAAAGCCACTCTTAGCGATAGTGACATCGAGTCGGTTGATTCAGGGGGAGAATCACCACATGAAAAGTGTGTTGCTTTCATGGCTAGTCACGTGAGTAGATCAAGCTTGTCCCACGATGACGAGGACACATGTAAACATGAGAGTCTAGCTGATGTTTCGAGCCATTTTAGTGAGAATGAGGATGAGATTATAAGTTAGGGAGAAGTGGATCTCCAAAAACCCTTTAGTTGTCTTTACATTGAGATATTGAAAACCAAAATTTTGAATCAAGATTTGAGTCTTAGGGTGTTAGATTTGAGAGAGAGGTAGAAGTTTTGATGGCGTGGGAGGCGTTAGCGAGTCAACTTGGGAAGGTGGTGGTTTCTTTATGTGAGCAATTGATCGTCTTAGGTCGGTAAAAGAGTGAATTGACCAACACCGTGAATAGTCTTGTAGGAGATTTTCAATCTTTATTAGAGACTCATGAGAAACTTGAATCCCGTGTATCCCAACTCGAGAGAGATCTCAAACATGCGCGGGAGGTCAAGGTTACTTTAGAGGACACATCTAAGAAGGTAGGAAAGATGCTCCTCAGTCCCAAATTGGGTAACATTGAGAGGCTAGGAATAAGTTATGAAGGTGCGTCCACTTCCCCAGTTGCACCCGAGATGGTTCCCAAGTTTGTGGAAGATCCATATGTCTCTCGACCAAACCTACTATGCGTTCGATTCACCGTAGGAGAGAGCGTCCTAGACGTTTTGAAAGAGGTGGTCCTAAGACCATTTATGTTTGTTCCCATTACAAGAAAAGAGGACACCTTCGGAAATTTTTCTTTAAGTTTGATAGTGTATCTCATAGGTATCTTCCATGATATGCTACTACTCGTGTTCCCACATGAACTCCCACACATATTAGTCAGTATACTCCCGCACATCACATGATATACTTTGAGCGTTTTCGAGAGCAAGTTGAGTATTTGGTCAAAACTTCACATGATTTGATGGATGTTTTTCATAGGATGTCATCTTCTTTAGAGATCTCCTCCGGGACTAATGGTAGAGGTTTAGACTTTTTTGGTACCATAGAATGCTTTTCATGTTCATATCTTCATGACTATTGCTAGATTGTATCACCATTGTATTATCACTATATTTACATTTTTTATTTTGATATATTTTTTGAAAAATCCAAAAAGATTTCTATTTTTCTCAAAAAATTTTGGAAAAATAAAAAAGATTTTTGGTTTCTTTTTAGAAAAAGTAAAAAAACCAAAAATATTTTATTTTTAATAAAATTTTTGAAAAGATTTTAGTATTTTATTTACACAATATGTGGATGAACATTAAAGATGTCTGAGTCACCAATTCACTCCATATCCACGTGGATCTTTTATAGTGTTTGGAGACGTGGCATCATTTCATTTTGTGCTTTATAATGTGTGGAGTCATTAAGATGTGATATGATGGCAACTTACTACATGTTTGACTCCTTGTCACCTTTAATGCATACGAGCACGAACTTATTTAAGTATTGTACTTACCTTTCACATGTCATTGTAGTGTTTTTATCTCAATCCCACTTTTAAAACGAACCAAATGTGATCAAACGAGATAATGAAAGTAGGTCTTGTAATAACCATTGTCCGGATTGCAAAAATTGAAAATCATATCTCCGATAAATGTGTTGTATTTATAGCAATGGAATCGGGCTGTTAAAGATAGGTTATCTTTGCGTGAATAACCACCATTTGCAAAAATAAAGGAGCCTAAAAGATTAAAGGCACATAAAAAGAAAAATATTAAGTGTCAGGCCAATTTCAAAGAACAATGATGCTACGCTACATTTGAGCATTGATTTCTTCAAAATAAAAAGTTGAGAGAAAAATTCCATATGTGAGTTTTAAGGGTGTTTAGTCGAAGATCAAAGGGTTCGCACGTCCTAAAAAAGTCTCGTTAAAACATTACATAGTTTTGGGCATTATTAATGTAAAAATCACTCACGGTCTTGATTAGTTGAATATATTAAGTCGATTCACTTGAGTTTACAATTTTTACACCTAAGGTAGACTTTGAGATCTTGCATTAGTGGTGTCTCATTCTTTCTTGCACATATGATTATGTTTGTATAAGTTGATTAACCCATAGAATGTATTCACACCCATAAATTTTATTTCCATGATTCGATTATTTTTGTGTTTCTCCATAGTGTGTTGTTTTTGTAAATTATTTTTACTTGACAATTTTGAAAAATAAAAAATAGGTGGGTTTGCTTACTTTATCATTACTTGTTTCTTATTTCATTATATTTTTAATGATATTCTCTGATTATTGTGACACACTCTGGCTTATTATTTCTTTTCCTTGTCTACTTCGAACAAATAAAAAGGGGGAGAACAAATTATGGGGGAATAAGAGTTTGATTTATGGTGGAGAATTTACTGATGAGTTTTATTTTTGCTCAAACTCCTTAAGTCATGCGGGTATATTTCTTTGTCAAGTGTGTGCAGGTACACTTTGATGAGAATATGCAAAGCACATATAAGACAAATATCCCAAAAAGAAGATCAAGATCAAGAGATTTGAATATTGAGAAAGTTGAAGATTTTTTGGACAAAATACATTTTTAGTATCGTTCCATTTGTGGGTTTTTGGGAGGGCATTAGATTTGTACAGGGTTTTTAGATAATTCGGATTTTTTATTTTCTACTGGAAATCTAGGTTACATCGATTATGGAATATTCCGTTACTTCTGTCATGGTAATTCACGTTCACACATTTAAGAAGACGGACCCAATTATCAAGAATCACAAAGTGCATCTCCAACATGCACCACTCTATGTTCAACATGCTTCACAATGTCAAGTAATATTGGTATAGTTATTAATTTGGATTTCGTGGATTTTTTGCGCAGTATTTGGTAGGGGTGTACAGAATCCAAACCAAACCAATCAAACGGACCGATCCAATCCAATTACAAAACCGACCTTAATTGGATTGGATTGGATTTTGATTTTTTAAAACCTATTTAATTGGATCGATTTCGGTTCTTATCTAAGAAAACCGATTAAAAAATCAAACCGATCCAATTATAATTAAAGTAGTTAAAAAAATACGCAATACCCACCCATACCTAATACCCACCCATACCCAATACCCAATACCCACCCATTAACCCAATATATATATATATATATATATATATATATATATATATATATATATATATATATATATATATATATATATATAGATATACCCTTATTAAAAACCTACCCAATTTCCAAATTTTCCATACGGCTGATTTTCATAAAAGAAACCCTACCCCCGATTTCGGTTCTCCGCCGCCCCTCTCGTCCCCCTTTCACCGCTGCTCTCCTCCCCATTTCGGTAAGTTTTTTCATCCTTTCACTGACACTCTCTCTATATATACACAAACACACACACAAACTGTCATCGGTGATCTCCTCCCCCTTTCACCGCCCCTCTCCTCCCCCTTTCACTGCCCCTGACAGACACCGCCCCTTTCACCACCCCTGTTAAAACGCACACATATATACCCTCTTAAAAAACATATATACCCTGTTAAAACTGTTAAAACACTCCTCCGTTTGATTTTAATTGACAGTTATGTTTTTATGATTTAATATTCAGTTTGAATTCTCTATAGGACTAGTTAATATTCAGTTAACATTCAGTGTATTTCAATTTTTTAGTTAATATTTAGTGTATTTTAATTTTTTAAAGTTTCTATTTTCCCATTAATATTCAGTTACTAATGCCATTTTTTTGTTTGAATGCTCTATAGGAGTAGAGGAAACCTACTGATATTTGGGTCCAAGCTTGGATCTTGGAAGTTTTGGGAAGATTATGTGAAGGCTTTTTTAGGCAGATTTTGGGAGTAGAGGCAGCCTACTGATATTTGGTTTTAGGAAGGTTTTGTTTGGATTATGTGAAGGCTTGTATGAAGTGTCTATTGTACTAATTTGAATGCTGTAATGGGAAGATTATGTGAGAATTGTATTTGTATTTGTATTAAATTCTGGTTTATTATTTGGTTTTAAAAAAATCTAGTTTATTATTTATTAAATTCTAGTTTATTATTTATCAATTGGAATTACAGTTTATCAACTATGATTGGAATTACAGTTTATCAACTATGAAATGGATTGGATTGGATCCAATTGAATCAGTTAATTGGATTGGATTTGATTCAAATCCAAATCCAATCCAACTACGAAAAAATAGGACCCAAATCAGATACTCGAAACCGATTAAAAAAACCGATCCAATCCAATTACAATTGGATTGGATTTTAACTCAATATCGGTTTGGATTGGATTGCAAAATGTAAAAACCGATTTAATTGGATTGGATTCGGTTTGGTCCAAATAGGTCGGTTTAGAACCGATCCACACCCCTAGTATTTGGATTTTTTTATAAAATGATTTTTTACAAAACGAGGAAGTTTTTCGAACTTAAAATATTTTTATATTCACCTTGCTTCGTTCAAACGAGATGGCAATCTCATTCAAACGACATTGCATGTTGTTCAAAGGTCGTTTGACGCATTGTTCAAACGAGTTTCGAACGAGGGCGTATTGTTTTAATTTTTTGGATCTCGTTAGAAGAAAAATTATCTTCGTTCGAACGAGATGGTAATCTTGTTAGGACGACACTGTTGTTTCATTCAAAAGATCCTATGCCGCCTCGAATTTTGTGTCTACCAATAAATACCTACTTTCGGTATAGTTTTTGTTAAAACTTTTCATTTATGAAAAGTGCAAACCCATTGCAAAAAGTCTTCACTTTTAAAAAGGGTAAAACATATTTTTGATTAACACTACTCTCCTATATACTTTTGTGAATCATCTTTGAATCACAAAATCACTTCTATATTGAAGTTAGGATTGTAGAGAAGGAGGCCCTACTGTTGCTCTTGTGATTCTTGTGAGAATCATTGCTAAAGGAAGACTGCGGTCTTTATGGGACTTGCGAGAACCACTATTGATGAAGATGAAGATCACCTACAGGAGATTCGTTGAGCTGTATTTCACTCATAAGGTTGTATGTTTCAATTTACAAACTGTATCAGTGAAATAAAAGGCCTTTCCCTGAGTTTTTTTTTCCTGAAATATAATGTTGAATGATCTTGTGATTGCATGATTTATTGCTTAGTGTTTTGAATCATCTAGATGCATGTTTTATGATTTAAAGGAATTAAAATTTGTTGTGGGTTGACATCAAGCTAAATAAGTTTGCTCCATTAGATAATTGGGCACTCTTAAAGTGCTCTTTCATTTCAAAGAAGATTTTTATAATACCACATAATTTTGATTAAATAATTATATGATTTCAATATGTTTAATATTTCAAGTGAAAATATAGACAGGGATAATTTTTAATGAGAAAATTTCAACTAAATGAGTAAAGCTAAACTTTTAGAAAATTTTGGTGAATTATTGCTAATTATTTGAATGAATTGGACATTTACTAACTTATGTGACATTGTGGGAATTAGGTAGAAACTCTAGAGGTATAAGGGTCTTTTGGTGTGGCTTGGGGACAAACTTGGGGTTTGGATGAGTTTAGCTTACATGTATAGTGTTGTCTCTTAGTATCCTGTGAATAACATGGAGGAGAGAGAGGGACCACCAGGAGGTTGATCATGCGCGATAGTGGCCTGGTCGCCGTGGGGTAATCTCTAAGGTTCCTTTTATATAACTTATGTATGTGTATTCATTTGTAAATTTCACCTTCTCTTAAACTAAACCTACAACCCTCATATTCTCTCGACAATTAACCTTATAATCCATAAGCCTCATTTAATATAACCTTGGATCTCGATCATTTCCACAAGAATATTGAAGAAGATAAAGGAGGATAACTTGTAGATCCTGAAGAGGAGAACCAGAAATTGAAGTCATAATCAGAAATAATCAAAATGCAAGAATACTCTACTTTTCCCCTTGAGTGATATATTAATTAGATATTTCCTAAACAATGTTTAATTGTTAATTAAACTTGATTATTATTATTATTATAAGTTTAATTAGGGAAAGATAAAGCTAATTATTTTTATTATTATTAAATGTGATACAAATTTAGTGCAACTCTTATATCATGGTGTGATTTCCTAGAATTTGATAATGTGATTCAAAAATATAAAATATTGGGTATATTGTAAATATAATATGATAATTGATTAAAAATTTTAAAATAATATATGGGATACAAAAATATAGAAAAAGGTAAAATGTGAGTCGTTTAATATAACTTGTCCTTGAAAATTGTGATACTATTCTTATGGTCATCTTAAAGATACTCTTCTAATTGTTTTACGAACTTGTGAAAGGGATTATGGAATTTTATTGATATTCATGTATTTTTGGTAATAATAAACATAGATAATCAAAGAGGATGAGGTTGTGGTAGTAATATTTTATGTTGTTGTTTATATTCTTTTAGCAAGGAGTTTTACATTGTTGCTTGTTTATTGCTATCAAAAGGGATTTTAATGTTATTGACTATTTTGTTGTTATTGAGGAGATGTATATCATTGGTGACTTTTTGTTGGTTATGGGATTTATGTTGTTGGTTACTTATTGTGGTTGTAAAAAGGATTTAATTTGTTGGCTATTTATTATCGTCGATGCAATTTTTGTTGTTGGTTATATCTTATTGTTGTTGAAAAAATATGTGGTGTTAGCCCTACTATGTTTTCTTTGATAAATATAACATTGGGTTTATATATATTCTTAAGATTGGAATCGTAGTATTGGAATATACACATAGGTATTGATATGAGTAAATGATTGTTGATACCAAAAATTATCCACCCACGTGGACCAATCAGAATTGGACAAGTTTCTCCCCACGTGGCATGAATCTTAGTCAATAAATAGCTGCTCAGCAGGCATGACAACCAACGTGATGAATGCAGAACATCAGTATAAATGAAAAGACACCACACAGGAAGTACAAAAAATGTCTTATCGCACGTGGTTCATACAACCAACCATCACATTCACTATGTATGGGTGTAAACTCTTAAATGTATAAAGGCATTCCATCCCTTGATATTCCAACCCTTGATCTCTGGGTCATTATAAATACATTGTATTCCTTTCATCAAAGGCAAAAGAGAACGGATTCTCGGATATTATTATTGACAAGAGTACCAATCTTTCTGTAATCTTCGAAATCAATACCATAACAGTAGACATAGTCTTTCTTACATAGCCGAACCACTTTAAAACTTGTGTCTCTCTCTCTTAATTATCTCATTAGAATTATATATTTTATTTGTGATTATAAAATTGGATGAAGTTAATTTTTTGACATAAAAAGATTAGCGTTGTCTGTGGGAATGTGTGTCTAATCGCCATTCTCAATCTTGTACATCCTTGCTCAAGGAAAATGAATTATCCAGAGCCCAGTGCCAAATTGAAGGCAACTCAACCGTTCAGCCCATTCCACCTACAATATCCGATCTAAATGTAATCCTTTCCAGTATTGACAAGGGTCAAGAAGCTATGCAAGAGTCAATGAGACAACTGACTCAATCCCTATAAGCTAGATCTCGAGCCTTATCTAGGCAGCAATCAGTTCCATCACCAAGGAGAGAAATGTACCCTCCACCTCCTAGGCATAGTCGACACAACTATTCCATATCATCTCATGATAGAACTTATCACCCGAGAATTAGTTCCTCAATTAGAGCCTCAAAGTCCTATGATGGACATTCTTTCTCTCTTGAAAGGCCAAGCGTCTTAGAAAGGTTGAGTCGAGCTTCACCTTTCAACCATTTGGGACCCCGAGAAAATAAACCCTCTTAGAGCGTGATCCAAGAATGCTCAATATACATTTGACCATCGTGAAGCCTCATTTGATCAAGATCAAGCGTCCGACAATTTATACACGCCGATCAGACTTCTAAGGAAGAGAGCTCATTACAAACACATGGCCAGGATAGCAATGCTGCATCACATAAATTGGATTCAGGCAATCCTTCGTAGAAAGTATTAATCCACCTATTGGAAGACCGACTAGGAGAGATGGAAAAAGCAAAGAATCCCTTACAGTGGAGCTTCATTAAAGGATCCCCTTTTATTCAGGCAATTATGGATTTTCCTACTTCATCTAAGTTTAAAGATCCTATGGTCACCCTCAAATGGTAAAACTGATCCAGTTCTGTACATTGAGCAATATCAACCTGTCACTAATATTTATTCAGTCCCTAGCGAGATGAGATATAGAGCGTTCTCATGCACCATTACAGGATCTGCCCAAATATGGTACAATTACTTTCCCCGAGGGCAAACTACCAACTTCAAATAGCTCGCTGAGCTATTTATTAGAAATTTATATTTTGGAGCCAAGCCAATAAATAGAGTATCCCATCTCTTGAGTGTAAGGCAACGAATAAGGGAAACTACTAGGGAGTACATCATTCATTTTAACAATGATAAACTGGAAGTAGTTGATTATGTAGAGAAAACATCCATCACCGTTCTAATGAGTGGGCTATTTCCCGAGAAACTATATTATACTCTGGCCAAAGATCCTCCAGAACTATGACTAAGCTCATGGCTAAGGCATGAAAAATAATAAACGTCGAGGAAGTAATGGCTGCAAAATAGAGTCTAACCACGAGACTTGATAAGAAGGACCAAAAGGATCAGAAGGAACATAAGTCAAAAAAGGAGGACAAGCTCAAAAAATATAGAACCTATACTCCATTGAGTGTTAGCATTCACCATATCCTAGAGAAAATCAAATAAAATAAGGATTTATGATGGCCTGAAGGGTTGAAGGTACCTCATAACAAGAGGGACAAATATAAATATCGTGAATTCCATAAGGATTATGGCCATACAACAAATAACTGTATCTCTTTAATAATGAAATAGAATCTCTTATTCGTGGAGGAAAACTGAACAAAATTATTAATCGGCGAGAAGATAGAAAAGCAAGAGGAGGGTCAGATTCTCCATGCAAGCCCAAAGATGATAGGAAGAGAAACCATGAAGATGATTATGAAGGTGATCCCAACCTTTTCAAGAAGACTACTCAACTAGAACGTGAGGTAGCTATGATTAATTTTACTTCATTTGATTGTCATGTAATTACAGGTAGCATTGAGGGAGGAAACAATCACACTACCAAAATAAGAGCTTACTTGAATGAGGCTCAAGTCTATTTTTATATCCACAGAATCAATCTGAATGAAGATGATCGACCCAAGAAGATCCAAAAAGACAAATAGGTAATCGACTTTTCTAAGAATGACCTTTTTGGGGTACTTTATCCCCATAATGATCTACTGGTCATCAAATTCAGGATCCAGGATGCCGTCATCACTAGTGTTTTGATTGACAATGGGAGATTCATAGATATTAGGTTTTACCTTAGCTTTAAGAGTTTGGATTTGAAACTCAGTCAACTTGAACCTTACCACAGACCATTAATAGGCTTTTCAGGTGAAAAATTTTACCCTCTCAGGACAGTCAAGTTAGAAGTGTTGTTCGAAACCTGGCCGCCGAGCCATACTGAGAAAATACGCTTTTTATGATGGATAAAAACGTTCAATCTACCTATAATATGATCCTAAACAGAGTAGGATTAAAGAAGTTTGAAGTTGTACCGTTAATATTCCATTAATGCTTGAAGTTTTTAACTCATTTTGGGGTAGGTGTTGTGAAAAGAAACCAAAAGGCGGCCAAATAATGTTACTACTCCTCAACTAAACAAGAAGAATTGATTACGTTGAAAAAAAGACCACCACTTATCAGGTGAATACTATTGAGCCCAATAGTGTCTCTGAAGTTGTAATTTTAGATCCCCGAGAGGAGACAGAGTTAGCCAAAGGGCAGATTGTGGAAGCTACTGAAAGCATTATCCTGGACGATGACAAGACAGAAAGAACTACGCATATTAGAGAAACGCTAGATCCAATCCTTAAATAGGAGTTGATTATGTTATTAAGGCAGTGGAGAAATGTATTTGCTTCGATCCATTGAAAATCCATTTCTAGTTCGTTTAATCAAAAGTGGAAACAATTAAGAAGGGTCTGGTCTATTTTCTTGAGGCAACTCTTTTAATAACAATTACGAGAACACAAGATGTGTTAAAGAATTTCAAGGATAAGATATCTCAGTTACTCAGATATTAAGTTTTAAGAAAAACTTGATCAAGTATTGCAGTAGTAGTAATATTAAGCGAGCGTTAAAAACATTCACACAAGATAAGAAGTTTTTAACCTGGTAAAACCCTAAAGTAAGGGAAACATCCGCGGAGGTCTTTACACCTTAAACAAAAAATCCACAAAAATAAGTTTTAGGTTATAAACAATCAATGAATTTTACACACAACAAACCCTATACTAAGTAAAGAAATATACCAGCACACTCCAGCAGTTCTGACTTCTCCTAGGTTCTTGATGTTGTCCTTGTCGTTCTCCTGTTTGGCTCCTTGTTTCTCTTTATAGTCCTTACGTCGACTCGAAGGTTGAAATCTCTCAACCAACACACAATTGCAAGGAAGTAGTGTGAAGGTGTTAGTGAGTGTTGTGCCTAAACACATGCATGAACACACACACATGCTTATATAAATATATATCCTACAAATTACAAGATCTTCTAAGAATGATATGTAGGATTTCACAACATTGAACTTAGGTTACCTTGTTTGAAACTACAAACTTTCAGATTTGGATTCTTGAGAAACTTTAAAAAGAGATTCTACTAATATTTTATTTATCTACAAGTTTTTCAAAGTGAAAAACTTAGTGTGACACCCCGACTAATTAAATACCGGGTAGCTACTCCTTTATTAAATTAATACAAAATGCCAAGTTGGTCCAGTTAATAGCATCACTGTCGAAAACATTTTAATGATTACTAACCACCTAGTATTTAAAAAGTGAGTTGCCAAATTTTAAGTTAACTCTGATTAACATGCAATAAAAGGAATAATGATAGAATAAAAACATTCACCATAACGAAACAATAGAATAACCAACAACATAATAATAAGTCCGGAGGAAAAACTCCTCACAACAATCCCACAACTGAACTGAATAAAACAAAGTAATCTGAATTAAATACATGCCAAATAGTCTGAAAATCTGAAATAGGAAAATGTCTCTACTAGAAATGGGCAACATGCCCTACAACTGATAAATCCTGAATATGGAGTCAAGATGAAAGAAGCGTCTACTAGCAAGGTCCTGTAACTTCAACAAAAAGCTACATCTCGTCACATGAATGAGAATCCTAAGCATGGTGTCCTTATGGTTGGGTACCTAAAATGGTTTTTACTAAAAGATAGATTTGAAAGCAAACGGGTCAGAGCTCGAAAGTGGGGATTATTTTAAAAATAACAAGTGTTTTAATAACATTAAAACAATGAATGCAAAATACATGTTAGGACGTACACTCACATGAAGTACTCACCTCTCGACTAATTTGTGCACTCCTAACGTACCATACCCATCTAAGTGACATACATATCTAACCAAACCGTAATAAGTTCTACCCCTTACTACTCAATTCCCATTATATGTTCTAGCGTTATCGATTAAATAGAGGGCTTTACTTAAACTCAGATTCTCAACTAGTATCAATACAATTCACTATCGGTTAACCCGTTACATTTACTCAAAACATTACCATAATTATTTTCGTAATACCAACATGAAGGTTCCCATTATTTAAGTGTATATTATTCACATCATAAATATACAATACAAGCACCCTGAAACTAAGCAGCGGTGCGCACATACTCTGCTATCCATCCCGGTACATCACGTACATAAGGATCACGCATTCCGAATCTCTCAGGAATCGTTCTCAGATAACAACAATCATAAACAATGGAGGCGAACACAGTCACATCACATGGGTCACGCACATACCTACGCTCCCACGATCAGCAGACTTATTAACATCCCAATAAGTCCTTCTCTGACCTATGTTCTCGAGGTACCAATCTAAATTCGGGCAACACAAGGGTTAGAGGGCCCTAAGCGAACGTAAACCTCCCGTGATATCAAGTACGGTAGGTATGTCATACACATAAAATCACATACATATACTAAGTATGCACACATCTTAGTAATAACCATAATTTATTTGTGGTACACTTCTCATTCCCGTACCGACTTATAATGTTACACAATTACATATTCCCAGTTAATATAATTATTTAAGCCATCAATTATCCTCACGTCGTAATAGACACTCACGTCTTAATCCATGATTTCCATTGGTTAAAGTCACCCTTCTATGTTTTACTCCTCATTATATCCCAAATATCTCAACTATACCAATTTCTCATCAAGGGAATGGTATCTATACAATTAAACAAGGTTACGGGTCACGCGAAATCAAAACAGGCCAAGAAGCTTAAACTGTCGGCTCGTTAGAAGTCTCGTTCGAACGAATTGGGTATCTAACGAGATATCGTTCGAACGAAAGGCATCGAACGAACATCCCTCTCGTTAGAAGACAAACTGTCAACTCGTTATAAGCTCGTTCGAACGAGCTCGTTCGAATGACCTGGGTAGGTCTTCTAACGAGAGGCCAGTTTCGAGCCCAGAACTTCCTTTTCTCGTTTTTCCAACTTTCTTCATCTCTAATCTCATATACAATTCGTCCCAACATTATTTTAAGGTTTCTAATCCATACCAAACAATCATAGGTTATCATTAAACAATTATATAGGGCCAATTCTTCCTAAACATCATTGAATCATCAAATCCCTTCATTTATCCCCAAATCATATGAACATGAACCCTAAAATTTTAAAGTCACCAATGGGTATAATTAAATCCGTTTTTGTTATGAACAAGGTGTATTTCCATTAGAATAATCCTCCTAACACAATTCTACATGCAATCCTTTCATCAAAATATAAAGTTCTAAATCCAATTAATGGGTTTTTATCAAACTCCCAAGAACAATACAAATTTTGTCAATTTCCTACGCATGGAAGAAACATTCTTTGTAATAAATGAAATTAAACCACTTGCCTTTGATATATCTCTGAATTTGATGATGAATTGATGAGTTCTCTCTCTCTCTCTCTGCAGAGTTCTCCTCTCTTCACAAGCTCTTCTTCTCCAAGGTGACAATGGTGGCTAGGGTTTGCCTTAGGGAACTCTTAGAACTAATTCTAATAACCTCCGTAGCCCATAAGGTCATAAGGTGTAGTTAGTGGGTTTAGTGGGTAATTACCAAGTCAGATTTAATTCCTAATTTTCGTTGGTTTTAATTCCCAAAAATTCAAAATTACCAAACTACCCTTATACGTTGCCGGCATGGCCTAAAAATGCCCCGGGACCCAAACTAAACCCCCAGCTAGTGTTTTTTGACTATCTCGACCCTTCCGAACGCGTTGGAGCACTCAAAACGACCATACGGTTAATAGAAATAAAATTCATTTTTTAATTAAAATAATTCTCTTCCTGACGCGACTGTCACACGCGTCTCAATAAAGTTTCCCAAATTGCCATATATCAATCTCACGACAAATTTCATAATTTCCATATTCATATATAGCCATATATACTCATTAAAATCAAATACCAACTCGCATCTCGCTAGTATTTTTATCCGGATTAATTTTCAATTAATACACATTTAATTCAATTAATCCCATAAATAAATATCACCAAAAATACGGGGTATTACATACTTCCCCCCTAAAAACTGAATTTCGTCCCTAAATTCGGAACTAGAAAGTACCTGGTAAGAACAACTCTGGATAACGTTCTTGCATATCATCCTCGCGCTCCCATGTGTACTCCTCGACATTATGATGTGGCCACTGAACACGCACTAACGGGACTATCTTTGACCGCAGTTTCCGCTCACTTCGGTCCAAAATAGCAATCGGCCCCTCCTCGTAGGAGCTATCGGGCTGGAGATCGATGTCCTCCAAAGCGATGTGAGAATGAGCCAAATCGTCTCTAAGATATTTCTTTAGAGAGGGAATATGAAACACATCGTGAATCCGATGCAAATTCTCCGGTAACCCAAGTCTATACGCAACCGGTCCAATCCGTTCAATAATAGGAAATGGTCCCACATATCTCGGTGCCAACTTCACTTTTTTCCCGAAATGCATAATCCCCTTTATAGGAGATACTCTGAGCAAAACCTGGTCCCCCACTTGGAACTCCCTGAAGAACCTCTTCGCATCAACATAGCTCTTATGCCGATCCTGAGCTACCCAAATGCGACTCCGAATCAATTCTATCCTCGCCGAAGTATCCTGAATCACTTTCGGCCCAAGTAGTTTGTTGTCCCCCACCTCCAACCAACATGCTGGGGAACGACAAGGTCTACTGTACAACGCCTCAAATGGAGCCATGTCAATGGTGAACTGGTAGGAGTTGTTGTAGGCAAACTCCACCAGTGGAAGATACTGCTCCCATCCACCCCCGAAATCAATTATGCACATACGTAGCATGTCCTCCAACATCTAGTTTGTACGCTCGGTTTGCCCATCGGTCTGCGGGTGATATGCCGTAATCAACCGCAATTCCATGCCCATGGTCTCCTGAAAACTCTCCCAAAATCGTGAAACAAATATCTTATCTCGGTCGGACACGATATTTAGGGGCACACCGTGAAGTCTCACTATCTCTGCAATAAAGAGCTGGGCATACTATCCCGTAGTGTAGTCGGTCCTTATAGGTAGAAAATGAGCGACTTTGGTCAACCTGTCCACAATTACCCAAATAGAGTCGTGACCTCTCTGTGACATAGGCAACCCCGTGATAAAATCCATGGATATGCTCTCCCACATCCACATCGGGACCTCCAATGGCTGTAGAAGTCCTGCCGATCTCTGATGATCCACTTTTACTAGCTGACAAGTGGCGCATTTAGAAACAAACACGACAATATCTCTCTACATACCTATCCACCAATACTGACGTCTCATATCTTGGTACATTTTGTCCCCATCGGGATGTACCGCGAACCGTGAGCCGTGCGACTCTGCCATTACCTCGTGCAATAATTCCTCCCCTTCTGGAACTACCAATATCCCATTGAAGCGTAATCCCCCGTCTGAACCAACGGTATAGGACTCGGCTCCCTCTGCTAATAATCGAACTATCTGCTCCTGACAGAACGAGTCATTTGCATGTGCCTTTACCACCTTCGTGACAATCTGCGGTGTAACGGTCATCACAGACATGAACGATCGGGCCACTGCATCCTGGTGTCCCAACTCCTTCCACTTTGCCTTCCACACCCCTGCCACTTCATCTACTGGCCTACGGCTCAACGCGTTTGCTACCACGTTAGCCTTACCCGGGTGGTATTGGATATCAAACTGATAATCTTTCATGAACTCAAGCCACCTTCGCTGCCTCATATTCAACTCCTTCTGTGTGAATAGGTACTGTAGGGACTTGTGGTCTGTGAAAAATCGGAACTTCTCCCCCAAAAGGTAATGTCTCCAAATCCGAAGGGCAAATACCACTGCCACTAATTCCAAGTCATGAGTGGGGTAATTCTTCTCGTGAGGCTTTAGCTTACGGGAAGCATAAGCTATGGCCTGACTCTCCTGCTGCAATACACCTCCAAGTCCTTGCAAAGACGCATCGGTGTAGACTAGATACTCAACTCCCGGTCTCGGTAATGCTAACACAGGTGCTGAGGTCAACTTATCCTTCAACTCATCGAATGCCAACTGACAGGCATCACTCCAGATGAATGGCACACCCTTACGAGTCAGATGTGTCAAAGGACCCGCTATCTTCGAAAATCCCCGAATAAACCTCCTTTAGTATCCTGCTAGGCCCAAGAAACTACGGATCTCAGTCGGTGTCGTGGGCTGTCCCCACTCTCTCACCGCGGATACCTTCCCTGGATCAACAGATATCCCCCGGTCAGAGATAATGTGTCCCAAAAACTGAACCTCCTTCAGCGAAAATCCACACTTCTCATATTTTGCATACAGCTCATTCTGACGTAGCGTCTGCAAAACTTGCCTCAAATGCTCGGCGTGCTCCTCCTCTGTCTGGGAGTAAACCAGAATATCATCAATGAAGACAATGACAAACTGATCAAGGAACTCTCTGAACACCCTATTCATCAAGTCCATAAACACTGCTGGAGCATTGGTCAAGCCAAAAGGCATAACCCAAAACTCGTAAGAACCATATCTCGTTAAGAACGCAGTCTTCGAGACATCCTCTTCCCTGATACGCAACTGATGGTATCCCGATTGCAAATAAATCTTCGAGAAGAAAGAAGCTCCTCTCAAGTGGTCGAACAAGTCATCGATTCAGGGTAACAGATATGTATTCCGTATCGTGACCTTATTCAACTCTCGGTAATCCACACACAACCTCAATGACCCATCTCTCTTCTTTACGAACAACATAAGGGCACCCCACGGTGAAGTACTCCTCCGTATAAACACCTGACCTAATAACTGCTCAATCTGATCCCGTAGCTCTCGCATCTCTGCCGGAGCCATACGGTACGGTGCGCGTGCTATAGGTCTCGTATCTGGTAATAAGTCTATGACAAAGTCTATCTCTCGACTGGGGGTAGGCCTGGTATCTCCTGAAACACATCTGAGTACTCCCTGACAACTGGGATCGAATCTAAAGGAATCAGAACCTCCTTAGAGGTATCCTCCTCTATGTCATACAAATGAGTGGTCGAGCCTCCCTCTGGGCGAGGCATCGCCACTACAAACATCTCTTGCCCCGAAATGGCAAAATAATGCTCCCACCGAAGCAATCAATCATGGCTCTATAAGCTGCGAGCCAATCCATACCGATAATCACATCGTGCTCATGCATATCTAATACCAACATGTCTGCAGGTAATACCAAACTACCAAACTCTACCCCCACTCCCCGACATATAAAAAAAATAAGTGACCCACTCCCCAATGGTGAGTCTACACACGTCACTGTGCTCTCTGCTGTGGCTAATAACCCTAAGGCTTTCGTAAAATGTGTAGCTATAAAATAATGCGTTGCCCCCGTATCAAACAAAACCCTACCCATAGTGCCATGGATAGGAAACATACCCTCAATAGCGGGTGGTTCCTGTGGAGCTGCTGCCTGCTGGAGCTGGTATACTCTCCCATATTGCAGCTGACCCTGCTGAACTGGGACTGCTGGAATAGGTGGCAATGCTGCCATCTGTGGTGGCACCGGGAGGGCGGCGGGAAACACGGGTCTCTGCGGCTCCTATCGAGCAACCTGCTGCTGCTGCGGGGCCCTGCCCCTATCAGGACAGTCCTGGCGTTTATGGCCAGTCTTGCCACAAACGTAACACTTCCCCGACAAGTTCCCCCCTCTCTGTCCTTGCTGCCCCCGGCCCTGGTGGCCGTTACCGTTCCTCCCCTGGCCCTGCTGAAACTGCTGCTGTTGACCATTATGACCCTGCTGGCCATGATGGCCGTTCTGACCCTGATGGCCCTGTCGGAAACCTCCCTGTCCGTGCCTGAAATTTCCCGACTTGAACCTCTTGTGATCCCCCTGTTGGGAACCCTGGTCACCCTGTCTCTACCCCTGAACAGATTGTGCCCCACCGGCACCATGTCCTCCAGTCCTGCCCTGATGGCTAGATTCTCCCGATCTCTTGCCCTCAGCCATGTGAAAGCGGTGATCCTGGCAGTGTAACAGTGCAGCGTTAACCACATCAGAGTAAGTGGCCAACGATAGGTTCCCTAACAAATGCTGACGGATCCTCCAAGTCAACCCGTCTGTAAATTTCTGTATCTTCTTCTCTTCTGTCGGTATCTCATCCGGAACGATATTCAACAGATTGGTGAATTCGGCCTCATACTCAGCCATAGTCTTACCTTCCTGTCTGAGGTTCATCAACTTCCTCCTCATTTCCGTGTGAACAGCTGACGGAAAGTATTTGCAGTCAAACCGCACCCAAAACTCCAGTATAGTGAGAGTATCTCTCTCCTCCACGGTGGTAATAGACTCCCACCACTGCAGTGCAGACCCCACTAGCTTAAAGGTAGCTAGTATCTATTTTTGGACATCGGTGCACTCATACATCCTCAGGTGCCGCTGAATGTCCTTCCTCCACTGACTCGAAACCACTACATCGGAGCTACCTGCGAACTCCGGTGGGTGTGCTTTCTGAAAAGCATCGCGTACACGTTCCCAAGCAGACGGGAATGCATGTTCCTGAACTGGCACAGCTACTGGCGCCTGAGGTGGTGCCTGCTGAACTACGGCTAGTGCGGCATTTACCGCCTGGGCCACAATGGCTGCAACCTCGGCGGCATTCATCGTGCCCCGAACTGGTGCGGGCTGTGGTTCTGGCGTAGCATCCCTGGGAACCCGTTGTGCACGTCGTGGGGGCATTTGAAATAAGAATAATGTTTATAAGTTCGCAGTTATAAACTTGAAATAGCTAAAGAACGTAGCATATACAAAAGAATACAACAGTCCTAAAATATAGGGCTCTACATCAAAGAAAGCTCAGCGGAAACATAATAAGCCGTACAGATCCTAAAGGACACTAAAACCCGATGCTCTGATACCACCTGTGACACGTCGACTAATTAAATACCGGGTAGCTACTCCTTTATTAAATTAATACAAAATTCCAAGTTGGTCCAGTTAATAGTATCACTGTCGAAAACATTTTAATGATTACTAACCACCTAGTATTTAAAAAGTGAGTTGCCAAATTTTAAGTTAACTCTGATTAACATGCAATAAAAGGAATAATGATAGAATAACAACATTCACCATAACGAAACAATAGAATAACCAACAACATAATAATAAGTCCGGAGGAAAAACTCCTCACAACAATCCCACAACTGAACTGAATAAAACAAAGTAATCTGAATTAAATACATGCCAAATAGTCTGAAAATCTGAAATAGGAAAATGTCTCTACTAGAAATGGGCAACATGCCCTACAACTGATAAATCCTGAATATGGAGTCAAGATGAAAGAAGCGTCTACTTGCAAGGTCCTGTAACTTCCACAAACATCTACAGCTCGTCACCTGAATGAGAATCCTAAGCACGGTGTCCTTGTGGCTGGGCACCTAAAATGGTTTTTACAAAAAGATAGATTTGAAAGAAAACGGGTCAGAGCCCGAAAGTGGGGATTATTTTAAAAACATTAAGTGTTTTAATAATATTAAAACAATGAATGCAAAATACATGTTAGGACGTACACTCACATGAAGTACTCACCTCTCGACTAATTTGTGCACTCCTAACGTACCGTACCCATCTAAGTGACATACATATCTAACCAAACCGTAATAAGTTCTACCCCTTACTACTCAATTCCCATTATATGTTCTAGTGTTATCGATTAAATAGAGGGCTTTACTTAAACTCAGATTCTCAACTAGTATCAATACAATTCACTATCGGTTAACCCGTTATATTTACTCAAAACATTACCATAATTATTTTCGTAATACCAACATGAAGGTTCCCATTATTTAAGTGTATATTATTCACATCATAAATATACAATACAAGCACCCTGAAACTAAGCAGCGGTGCGCACATACTCTGCTATCCATCCCGGTACATCACGTACATAAGGATCACGCATTCCGAATCTCTCAGGAATCGTTCTCAGATAACAATAATCACAAACAATGGAGGCGAACACAGTCACATCACATGGGTCACGCACATACCTATGCTCCCACGATCAGCAAACTTATTAACATCCCAATAAGTCCTTCTCTGACCTATGTTCTCGAGGTACCAATCTAAATCCGAGCAACACAAGGGTTAGAGGGCCCTAAGCGAACGTAAACCTCCCGTGATAGCAAGTATGGTAGGTATGTCATACACATAAAATCACATACATATACTAAGTATGCACACATCTTAGTAATCACCATAATTTATTTGTGGTACACGTCTCATTCTCGTACCGACTTATAATGTCACACAATTACATATTCCCGGTTAATATAATTATTTAAGCCGTCAATTATCCTCACGTCGTAATAGACACTCACGTCTTAATCCATGATTTCCATTGGTTCAAGTCACGCTTCTATGTTTTACTCCTCATTATATCCCAAATATCTCAACTATACAAATTTCTCATCAAGGGAATGGTATCTCTACAATTAAACAAGGTTACGGGTCACGCAAAATCAAAACAGGCCAAAAAGCTTAAACTGTCAGCTCGTTAGAAGTCTCGTTCGAACGAGGCTGTTCGAACGAGAGTTCGTTCGAACGAACTGGGTATCTAACGAGATCTCGTTCGAACGAACTGGGTATCTAACGAGATCTCGTTCGAATGAAAGGCATCGAACGAACATCCCTCTCGTTAGCAGGAAAACTGTCAACTCGTTAGAAGCTCGTTCGAACGACCTGGGTAGGTCTTCTAACGAGAGGCCAGTTTCGAGCCCAGAACTTCCTTTTCTCATTTTTCCAACTTTCTTCATCTCTAATCTCATATACAATTCGTCCCAACATTATTTTAAGGTTTCTAATCTATACCAAACAATCATAGGTTATCATTAAATAATTATATAGGGCCAATTCTTCCTAAACATCATTGAATCATCAAATCCCTTCATTTATCCCCAAATCATATGAACATGAACCCTAAAATTTTAAAGTCACCAATGGGTATAATTAAATCCGTTTTTGTTATGAACAAGGTGTATTTCCATTAGAATAATCCTCCTAACACAATTCTACATGCAATCCTTTCATCAAAATATAAAGTTCTAAATCCAATTAATGGGTTTTTATCAAACTCCCAAGAACAATACAAATTTTGTCAATTTCCTACGCATGGAAGAAACATTCTTTGTAATAAACGAAATTAAGCCACTTGCCTTTGATATATATCTGAATTTGATGATGAATTGATGAGTTCTCTCTCTCTCTCTCTCTGCAGAGTTCTCCTCTCTCTACAAGCTCTTCTTCTCCAACGTGACAATGGTGGCTAGGGTTTGCCTTAGGGAACTCTTGGAACTAATTCTAATAACCTCCGTAGCCCATAAGGTCATAAGGTGTAGTTAGTGGGTTTAGTGGGTAATTACCAAGTCAGATTTAATTCCTAATTTTCGTTGGTTTTAATTCCCAAAAATTCAAAATTACCAAACTACCCTTATACGTTGCCGGCATGGCCTAAAAATGCCCCGGGACCCAAACTAAACCCCCGGCTAGTGTTTTCTGACTATCTCGACCCTTTCGGACGTGTTGGCACACTCAAAATGACCATATGGTTAATAGAAATAAAATTCATTTTTTAATTAAAATAATTCTTTTCCTGACACGACTGTCACACGCGTCTCAACAAAGTTTCCCAAATTGCCGTATATCAATCTCACGACAAATTTCATAATTTCCATATTCATATATAGCCATATATACTCATTAAAATCAAATACCAACTCGCATCTCGCTAGTATTTTTATACGGATTAATTTTCAATTAATACACATTTAATTCAATTAATCCCATAAATAAATATCACCAAAAATACGGGGTATTACACTTAGATCTGAAATTTTTGAAACCTTCTACTCAGTTTTGTAAAAACAGAGATAATAGATTCATTGGATAAATTTGATGAAAACGTTTTAAAACATAAATCCAATAAGAGAGGTGTATTTATTAAAAAAGAAATCAAATCTAACTATAACGTGACAATATCACTTTGTAAATCAGATCTTCAAGTTTCTATTTGTAGAAATGAATTCTTATTATAGTGATAGTGTTAGAAGAGAGATTAAAACCAAAGAGGTTTTGAATATCAACAAACCAGAAATCCTCAAACTCAAAAGGTTATTTTCTAGATTGAAATGGACGGAGTTTTGTTTGGGTTTGGAAATTTTATCTTAATTTATATTTATCTCTCTCTTCTCCCTCTCTTTTTCACTCAACTCTCAAGTATCTCAAAAGAATGTAAAGGAGGGGACCATTGGTCTTATTTATAAGATGCAAGGAAGGATCTGGAAACTCTGAAGCAAATCAACGATCAAGATTTGTTCAACTGTTCAGATGCTAAATCTAAAGGATCACAAAGCATTGCTTCTATTAATACTCTGATTGGTCCATTACGATGTTACAAGGATAGCTAAAGATCACATGCAGACCATTGATTGAATGGAACGAACGTCTCAGATTAAGTCTCAAGTCTGTGAGAGTGAGAAAACACAAATCCAGTAGATAAAAGCTCACCATATGTAAGGCCAAGATTGAGACTCACACGCGTGTTTTTTGAAGATTATAACATACCAATTGCACCCACATTATTATCAAGCAGTTTTGGATTCTACCCAACCTAGTTTTTAGGAAGTTTTGATATTACAAATTAAGCCCAAAACATTTAAACACTAATTTTAATTTCTTAAAAAATAGTAATTAAATGTTTAAAAAATTCCTAAAAACCTTTGAAAATGTAGAAAAATATTCTAAACCATCTTAAACACACACACACACACACACACACACACCCCCCTCATAAGTGCAATATGAAATGAAAATGCAATCCTAGAGTGATTGTGTGTTGGCTTTCAACATGCTTGACCATCTTCAATGTTGATGAAGTTTACTTTGGAGATCATGAAGAGGCATTGAGGATTTAGGTAAAAATAAGGATGACAAAATTTTGACTCTATTTCCAAACTATATAAACTCCTATATTTTAGACTCAAGTACGTCATATATATAGTGTGCTTAAATCTCCCCCTTTGGAAATATAAGACAAAATCTCCTTTGAGTCATCTAGGAGTCGTAGGGATAACAAAAATAAATAAGAAAACCTTATTCCTATATAAAATTCTATCTACCCAATATCCTAGAAATGAAAAAAATACATAACTCAGCTATAGACACACCAATACCCTAAAAATGTATTCACTGATAGCAAACGGTAATGAACCCTGAAAATAGATAACTAAGATCAAGCTTTTTATTTGAATTAGATAAATAGATAACAATAAAAGACTCAAATATTCCTCCCCCATTTTGTCTCAAATGGATAAAGGGTAAAAAAAATCACGATTTAGTATATATATGATGAATATACAAAATGATAGAGAATTATTCTAGAAATACCATACCAATAGATTTTCTTAATGATTCAAATCTCAAATTATCTAGAGGTTTAGTAAATAAGTCAGCCAATTAGAATTTTTTGGGTAAGTAGTTTATCTCCAATTCTTTTGATTCTACTATCTATAGAATAAAATGATGTCTTATTTTTATATGTTTAGTACGAGAGTGTTGAACCGGAATTTTTGAGATATTTATAGCACTCTGATTGTCGCAGTATAAAGTTAAATTATCTTATTTAATGTCGTAATCACTCAACATCTGCTTAATCGACATTAATTGAGCACGACATCTACTTGCGGCTATATATTCAGATTCTGCGGTGGAAAGCGAAGTGCAGTTTTGTTTCTTACTCGACCAACCTATCAAAATATTTCCTACATAATGATAAGCGCCTGATGTACTTTTGTTGCCATAGAAACATCCAACCCAATCTGCGTCTGTATATCCTACAATAGCACTAGATGTGTCCTTTGTATACCATATTCCTAGGTCTAAAGTCCCTTTAACATATTTAATAATACGTTTGACGCATTGAAGGTGACTTTCCTTAGGATTGCTTTGATAGCGTGCACAAACATAAACTGCGTAGATTAAATTCGGATGTGAGGCTATAAGGAATAAAAGGCTATCTATCATGCCTTTGTAAAGGGTAGGGTCTACAGGTTTCTCATGTTCATCTTTAGATAGTTTTATTAACATAATCATGGGTGTCCTATCAATTTTGGCATTATTTAAGCCGAACTGTTTAACTAACTCTATAGCATATTTTGATTGCAAAATAAATAACCCATCAGACTTTTGTGTGACTTGAAGTCCTAAAAAATATTGAAGCTCTCCCACTAAAGAAATTTGGAAATCCCCATGCATAACATCAGAAAACATTTTAACCTCAGATGGGGAAGTTGATCCAAAAATGACATCGTCTACATATACTTGGGCAATTAAGACATTTTTATCAAAAATTTTAACAAAAAGTGTTTGATCATTACCACCGTGTCGAAATCTTTTTTTAATAAAAAAAATTGACAGTCGATCATACCAGGATATGGGGGCTTGTTTCAAACTATATAAAGCCTTTTTTAAATGATAGACGTGGTTAGGGTATTGTGGATCAATGAATCCTTTAGGTTGTTCTACATAAGTCTCCTCAGTTAGAATACCATTAAGGAATGTAGACTTTACATCCATTTGATAGGGAGTGAATCTTAAGTGACAAGCTATAGCTAAGAGAAGACGGGCGGATTCGAGACGGGTTACTGGGGAAAAAGTTTCCTCAAAGTCAATCCTTTCAATTTGAGAATATCCCTGGGCCATAAGTCTGGCCTTATTTCTAACTATCATCCCTGTTTCATCAGTTTTATTTATAAGAGTCCATCTAGTGCCAATAACCCTTTTATTTTCTGGCCCAGGAAAAAGATACCATACGTCATGAGTTTTAAATTGAATGAGTTCTTCTTGCATATCACATATCCAAAAAGAATCATTCAAGGCTTCATTAACATTTTTTGGTTCTACAAGAGAAATAAAGCATGAAAAATGACCAGTATTACGTAACTGGGATCTTGTTCGAACAGGCTCATCTGGGTTACTGACCACATTATCTAAGGGATGATCCTTAGAAAACCAGTTGGGCACTTAGGGGTTCTCAGTTGGTAAAGAATCAACTATATTTGGAGACTCATGATTAAAAATGTTTTTGATCTCTTCCACTATAGTTGGTTATATATTCTTACTCTCAAAATCGGTTTCACTAACTATCACATTGATAGACTCCATTATAGCTTTAATACGAAGGTTATAGATACGGTAACCTCTACTATTAGGAGAATAACATAAAAAGATGGCTTTATCACCTCGGGTTTCGAATTTAGACAGATGTTCTTTGTCTTTGAACACATAATAAATACTCCCAAAGGTTCTAAAGTATTTCAGGTTAGGCTTTTCCCCATACCAAAGTTCGTAAGGAGTCTGTTTGGTAGTAACTCTAAGGTAAACTTCATTAATGATATGACTTGCAGTCTGAACCGCTTCTACCCAAAAATACTTAGGGAGGTTCTTGTCATGAATCATTACCCTAGCCATTTCTTGAATGGTACGATTCTTAGGATCTACTATTCCATTTTGATGTGGGGTCTTAGGGGAACTAAATTCGTGTTGGTAACCATTAGCTTCACAATATTCGATTAGACCTAAATCTTTAAACTCACCTCCTGTATCGTTACAAATTCGATTAAATTGGTTATCCTTTTCATTTTCTATACATAATAGTATTTTCAATTTTTTTTGAAATGCATCGGATTTTTGTTTAAGAAAGGCTACCTATGTGAAACAAGTGAAATCGTCGACCATAACAAATATATAACCGTTATCACATAGGGTTACAGTTCGATAGGGACCCATTAGTTCCATATGGATAAGATCTAGAGGTTTTGATGTTAGAATATCTTTAACTTTTTTACGAGCAATCTTAACTATCTGACCTTCTTGTCAAGGCCCACAAACAATGTTAAAAATAGGTTTTATTTTAAGGAGACCTCTAACTATTTCTTGAGAGCTCAGTCTACCAAGGCTATCATAATTTATATGTCCCAACCTATTGTGCCAGGTTTCATTGTCATCCATTCTGGCAATGTTACAAACCTCAGTACCCAGATTGACTGTGTAACAATTATCTGATGTTCGTAGGCATGTAATAATACAGTCACCATTTTCATTTAAAATTTTACAGTTTATTTTTTAAAATGTGACAGTATGGTTGGAGTCACAAAATTGTGATATACTTAGAAAGTTGTCTTTTAGACCTTTCACTAAGAGAACGTCTTGGAGAACATGTAACCCTTTTTTATGGAGTGTCCCTTTACCAAGGATCTGAGCCGATACACCATCTCCAAACATAACTTTTCCTCCTAAGAAGTTAGTTTTGTCTGAAAGTTTGGTATCGTCTCTGGTCATGTGTTTTGAAGAACCTGAGTTTAAATACCAACCAGAGGCAGTGTCTTCAATTTTTAAAGCATTGATCACAATATTACATTTCATCTGGGGTATTAACTCATTTTTTCTAACCCAAATTGATCTGGTTTTCAAAGGTTTGTGAGCATTTAGTATATACTTAGAATTAGGGTTTTTTCTCTTGGACTTACATTTAGAGTTAGATCTCCTCTTTCTATTCCTCTAGTTAGAGTTCTGACTGGGCTGCATATGGAGAACATAGTTATTTCTATTTTCCTAGAGTAATTAAAGTTTTAGTATACAGGTGAGAAAAAGACGGGCTTGTATAGATTCTTTCGAAAGCATTCTTCAAAAGAGTGACCATAGACATCACAATATGAATAATAGAGATGGCTTGTTGGATTCTTAACATTTTGATTACCTTTAAAAATAGGTTTGTCCAAATGTGGGATTTTGGTCTTATTTTTAGAAATAATGAGTTGAAAAGATGATTCACATTGTCTTATGGGCGGGCAGACGTATTTATCATTGTTTTCAACATTATGCCCAGATTATTACTTGTACAAATGTCTGGCCCTTTTTTTTTTTTTTTATCAAAATCCATTTTCAAATCCTAAAAATCTGGACAAGTTTCAACAGGCCTTTTTCCACCTGACACAAACTTTATAGTTTGAAGGTTTTTAGTTTGTGTGTCAGTATTAGAGAAAAAGTCTATACCAGATCTGTCATCAGAATTGGTCTTACTAGAAGCAACAAATCCTTCAAAACAATTAGAGCTATTTTTAAATTTGGAAAACTTTTTTAAAAATGTTGAGACTTTTTGCTTAGATTGTTCCAATTCTATCAACGTGGCTTTATATTAATTTTCCAGAATCGCATTTAATTATGTCAATTCTTTAATTTTATCAACAAAAGACTTAGCCTTATTTTCATACTCCAAACATTGATTAGTGTAATTCTCAGCACTTTATTTTACAACAAGGCTTAGGGCTTCTAATATTTCTGTGAGATCCATGAAAATTTTCTCAAGCTTAGTGATTCTCCTAAGAGTTTTAGTATACAGTATGTGAATATCAGGAAGGTCATCAATATCAGATTCATCCACTATTGTGTGTTAAGTGTCTAGTGTTATGTGTGATGTGTCCACTAACGATTCATTTAGACTACTCAGAACTAGAACTAACAATATCAATATTATTAGTATTCTCTAATCAATAAGCAGATAAACCAATAACAAGCAAGGTATCACATGTCAAGATATTATTAGTCATTCTTTCATCAATAATATCACTACTGGTAGGTACATCATCAGAATAAACTATCTTTGCAAAAATTGACATACAGGGGTCAGAAGTATTGGATAATTCAGGCTCATCATTATCTGAATCACTTGAATTATCCAAGGTTTTGCACAAATTACCCTTATTATTTTTGTTTTGTCAAGTTGACACTACAGTTAATGGGAATGTGACCTATTTTCCCACATCTAAAGCATCTAGTATTCCTATGGTCTCTGTCAGGTCTACTATTATTATCATTATTGTGTTTGTCTGGTTTTCTCTCATGATGTTTGTTATTAGAAGGATTTTAATAGGTAGCCTTTCCTCGTTTAGAAACAATATTATTTCTAAACTTCAGTATTTTCTTAAAATGTTTAGACATCAAGGCTATTTGATTATCCAAATTGTCTAAATCACAGTCATCATCAGAGTCTAAGTTAATGTTAGGCATCACCAACTATGGGGTAGTCACCTTAGGTTAAAAAACAACATTGGAACTAATGTGTTTCTTTTGACCGTTGAGAAGTTTTTTCTTATAATCTAATTCCATTTCCACAGTTCTTAAGTTGCTATTGAGGAGTTCGGGTGTAAGATTAAGATCTTTTATTTCCTCAATCGCATGTCTTTTACTATCAAATTTCTATGGAAGTGATCTTAGAATTTTAGACACAATTTCTCTTCTGTCATAGATGATTCCATTGGCATGTAATTTAGTAATAACATCTGTCAACTTAAGATAAAAGTCATCAAAGGTCTCAGTCTCTGCCATAATGGGTGTGTTGAATTATTGGATCAACATTTGGGTCTTGGCAGCCTTAACACACGTGTTACCTTCATGGGTTGTGACCAATGTGTCATGGTTTTCCTTAGAGGTAGAACATAAGGATATTCTTTTAAACTCGTGTTCATTCACAAACATAAATACAATATTCTTTCCTTTGTTATTGCAGAGGGATGCCCGTTTCTCTTCTTTAATGAACTCAACGAGAAGTTTTTTAATTCTTTCTTGAATACCTTATGCTACAAGTTTGGTAGGATGGGTATAACCAGTTTCTATAGTATCCCAAACATTATGTCCTAAAGTCCCTTAGATGAACGCAATCATCCTTACTTTCCAATAAGGAAAAATTTTCCCATCGAAGAGGGGATGTCTGGATAAATTTCCCAGTCTCTCAAATTTCTCGTCCATTGGATATTATTTTTAAGACAGTTTCAAAAAACACAGGATCAGGACATGTTTTGAAAAAAAATAGGAACTCAGCTCTGATACCAATTGAAAATCCTTTGCAAGTTCGTTTAATCAAAAGTTAAAACAACTAAGAAGGGTCCGATCTGTTTTATTGACGAAATTCTTTTAATAACAATTAAGAGAACACATGATATGTTAAATAGTTTAAAGAACAAAACATTTTAGTTACTCAGAAATTAAGTTTTAAGAAAAACTTGGTCAAGTATAACAGCAGTAGTCGCATTAAGCAAGAATTAAAAACATTCACACAAGAAAATAAGTTCTTAATGTAGTAAAACCCTAAAGTAAGGGAAACATCCATGGAGGTCTCGACACCTCAAACCAAAAATACACTAAAATAAGTTTTAGTTTACAAACAGTCAATGAATTTTACATGCAACAAGACCTATATTAAGTCAAGAAATACACCAACACACTCCAGGAGTTCTGACTTCTCTCAGGCTCTTGATGTTGTGCTTGGCGTTCTCCTGTTTGGCTCCTTCTTTCTCCTTTTAGTCTTTACGTTGACTCAGAGGGTGAAATATCTCAACCAACACACAATTTCAGTGAAGTAGAGTGAAGGTGTTAGTAAGTGTTGTGCCTAAACACATGCATGAACACACACACTTACAAAAACATATATCCTATAAATTACAAGATCTTCTAAGAATGATATGTAAGATTTCATAACACTGAACTTAGGTTTCCTTTTTTGAAACTACAAACTTTCAGATCTAGATTCTTGAGAACCTTTTAAACGAGATTCTACTAATCTTTTATTTATGTACAAGTTTTTCAAAGTGAAAAACTTATATTTGAAATTTTTGAAACCTTCAACTCAGTTTTGTAAAAACAGATATAAGAGATTCGTTGGATAAAAAACTTTTAAAACATAAATCCAACAAAGGAGGTGTATTTCTTAGAAAATAAATCAAACCTAACTACAACGTGAATGTATCAGTTTGTAAATTAGATCTTCAAGTTTCTATTTATAGAAACGAGTTCTAATTTTAGTGACAGTGTTAGAACAGAGATTAAAACCAAAGAGGTTTTGATTATTAACAAACCCAAAATCCTCGAAATCACAAGGTTATTTTTTTAGAATGAAATGGACAGAGTTTTGTCTGGGTTTGGAAATTTTCTCTCAATTTATTATTTTCTCTCTCTATCTTTTTCTCTCAAGTCTCTCAAAAGATTGTAAAGGTGGGGACGACTGGTCCTATTTATAAGATGCAAGGAAGGATCTGGAAACTCAAAGGCAAATCAGCGATCATGATTTGTTCGATTGTTCAGATGCTAAATCTAAAGGATCACAAAGCACCGCTTCTATTAATACTCTGATTGGTTCATTGTGATGTTATAGGGATAGATAAAGATCACATGAAAACCATTGATTAAATGGAAGTAACGACTCAGATTAAGTCTCAAGTCTGTGAGAGTGAGAAAACACAAATCCAGTACATAAAAGGTCACCACATGTAAGGCCAAGATTGAGACTCACATGCGTGTTTTTAGAAGATTCTAAAATACCAATTGCACCCATATTATTATCAAGCGGTTTTGGATTCTACCCAACCTAGTTTTTAGGAAGTTTTGATATTATAAATTAATCCCAAAACTTTTTAAACACTAATTTTAATTTCTTAAAAAATAGTTTTTAAAAGTTTAAAAAATTCCTAAAAACCTTTAAAAAAATTTAGAAAAATATTTCAAACCATCTTAAACACTGACACACACCCCTTATAAGTGCAGTATGAAATGAAAATGCAATCCTAGAGTGATTGTGTGTTGGTTTTGCACCCGCTTGACCATCTTTAATGTTAATGAAGTTTACTTTGGAGATCATGAAGAGGCATTGAGGCTTTGGGTAAAAATAAAGATGACATAAATTTTGACTCTGTTTACAAACTAGATAAGTTCCTATATTTTAGACTTAAGTAAGTCATATATATAGTGTGCTTCAACCATGAGGATATGCCTGGGAGTGATCCCAATTTCTTCTGGCATGAGCTCAACATCAATAAAGATGCTAAGTTAATCAAACAGAGGCACAAAGTTTTCAGTCCAGAGAAAAATGAAGCAATTCAGGAAGATGTTGAGAAGCTATAAAAAGCTCAATTTATTGAAGATGTTAAGTATCCATCTTGGTTGTCCAACGTTGTAATGGTCAAAAAGAGAAACGATAAGTGGAGGATGTGTGTAGATTTTATTAATTTGAATAAAGCCTTCCCAAAAGACCATTTTCCCTGCATAAATTGATCAATTGGTGGATGCTACATCAGGACATGAAATTTTGAGCTTCATGGATGCTTATTCTGGGTATAACTAGATTAATATGAAACCAGAAGATAGGGAAAGCATAGCCTCCCTCGCCAACTGAGGAACCTATTGCTATAACATAATTCCTTTTGGGGAAAAAATGTCGAGGCAATATACCATAGGTTAGTGAACAAGGTGTTTAAGGAACACATAGGCAGGAATATGGTGGTTTCTTTGGATGATATGTTAACAAAGAATAAGAAGGCCTCAGATCATATCAACGATCTCAGTAAGATGTTTAACTAGCTGAATAAGCATCATATGAAGTTGAATCCGACCAAGTGTGTGTTCAAGGTACATGAATGAATGTTTCTTTGCTTCATAGTTAATCAAAGGGGAATTGAAGATAATCTAGCAAAGTTAAAATATTTGATCAAAATGCGGTTGCCGACATTCAAGAAAGACGTGGAAAGGCTCATCGATAGAGTGGCAGCTTTAAATAGATTTATTTCTCTGGAAACAGAGGGATGCTTGCCATTTTTCAAGGTGTTGAGAGAGACTTTCGAGTGAAATGCAGAATGTAAAGAAGCGTTCCAAGAATTAAAGAAGTATCTGGGATCACCACATTTGCTATCCCGACCAGTTTTGGGAGAGAAATTGTACTTATACATGGCTATTTTTGAATATGCAGTTAGCCCGACCTTGGTTATATTGGATAATAGGATCCAAAAACCAGTTTACTACACCAGCAAAGTGTTCAGGGTAGCCGAGATCAGGTGTCCATGCTTGGAAAACTTGGACTTAGCACTCATTCAAGCCGCCATACATACGAAGACCTATTTCCAAGCACACATTATAGTTATGTATACTAATCTACCACTTCAGCAAGCACTCCACAAGCCTGAGAAGTCAGGTAGATTGATGTACTGGGCAGTGGAACTAGGAGAATATGACATTGTCTAAGAACCAAGGTCTTCACTGAAAGTCCAAGCTTTGGCGGATTTTATTGCTGAGTTCGCTTATCCATAATTTTTGACGAATAAAACTTGCCTGTCGAGCAGACTTCTGAGGAAGAGAGCTCAGCTGAAAAGTAAGCTGAAGTTGTTACCGATCAACCTAAGTCATCCAGAACTCAGGAAATGGCTCAGAATTATGCAAAGGAGATTAATAAAATATTCCATCATATAGTTTTATCTGAAAAAAGCTTTAATGATGATATACCATTGTGGAATTTGTACATGGATGGATCTTAATGTGCGACGGGCAGTGGAGCAGGTAAAATACTTAATACTCCTAATGATATTGATACTGAGTATGCATTTAGGTTTTAGTTAAAAGTGTTAAATAACGAGGTAGAATACAAAGCTTTGATAGTTGGACTAGATTTGTCCCATTCATTAGACGCCGAGCAAGTAGTGGCGCATAATAATTCATAGCTAGTGGTCAACAAAGTGTTTCGTTTATATGAAGTCAAAGGAGAACTGATAACCAGGTACCTAGCCTAATACATGGAAGTCATTACTAAGTTTACTACCGTATAAATGAATAGGACCTAAGAATAGCAAATGCCTGAGTTGATGCCCTTGCTCGGTTACCATCAGCAACAAGAATTGAGATCAAGAGAATAATTTCGATAACAATCTTGGTTAACCGAAGCATTGATGAGGATTTAATGAGTAATTTCATTGCTATAGATTTGGGACCTTCTTGGATGGATCCAATCAAAGCATATATTGCAGATGGCATTCTATCGCCTGATCCCAAAGAGGCTAAAAAGCTCCACTATAAAGCAGTAAGATATGTGTTGGAGAAAGGGGATACAGAAGGGGATCAACAATCTCCTTAGTACTTGTGCTCATCTAATAGAAGTAGAAGAGTTGATCAAAGAGGTTCATGAAGAGTCATGTGAAGCTCACACAGCTGGTCGGTCTATGCTCTAAAGAATCAACACTCAGGGATCCTACTGGCTAACTATGAGGGTAGATTGTAAAGACATTGTAAGAAAGTGGGACAAATGAAAAAAGTTCTCTATAATTCACAAATCACCCAAAGCTTCTCTTGACCCAATAAATTCTCCTTATCCATTCGCTATTTTGGGAATTGACTTAATTGTCCCACTACCGATCACTAATGGCAGATTCAAGTACTTGGTCATTACGGTTGACTACTTCACCAAATGGGTGGAGGCAGATCTGTTGATTCAGATGCGATACGAGAACGTGTATCAATTTATAGAAAGAGCATCATATGTAGGTGCGGGATGCCCTATGCCTTTATTACAGATCATGGAACCCAATTTAATAACGATGCATTTGAAGCATATTGTGTCCAGTCCAAGATCTATTCTACACCAGGCCATCCACAAAGCAATGGTCAAATAGAAGTAACCAATTGAACTTTGCTCAATGGATTGAAGAAGAGGAATGATGCTGATAAAGGAAATTGGATCAATGAATTGCATTATATTCTTTAGGCCTACAAAACAACGCCAAGAATAGCAATCGGTGAGACACCATACATGCTTGAATTTGGGACTAAAGCCATGGTACCAGCCGAGATAGGCCTACCAACTCTTAGGGTCCTAAATTTTGATTCTCCAATCAGTGAATTGATGAGGATATTGGATCTAAATATATTGGAGGAAGTCCGAGAAGATGGTGATATGCAAAATGTTGTGTACCAACACCGGATAACTCATTTCTACAATAAAAGGGTCAAGCTGACCAGTTTAAAAGATGACGATTATGTCCTTAATAAGGTTATCCAAAAGAATAACAATCTTGAGGCTAACTGCATGGACCATATCGTATTTCAGTAGTCATCCGACTAGGAACTTATCGACTGGAGATTTTGGAAGGGGAAGAGTTCAAAAACACCTGGAACGCCGAGAACCTCCAAACGTATTATCAATAATTCAAGGGATTGCAATAATTGTATTTATTTATGTTCAAAATAACTATTGTTTAATTTTTAATATTTTTTTTAGTTCACTCCCTTCAATTTTTTTCAGAGTACGATGATATACATCCCCCCAGAAATAACAAGTAGAATTATCTCTTGGTCTTCATCTCTTTTCGATCAACAACAGAACATACTTAATAAAGTTGACCTTATCTACTGATTAATAGACCATACTTAATCAGGTTAAACTTATCAAATTCCAGATGCACCAATAGCTTAAGGTACAATCATTGTTTGCCCAAGTTAAAACTTCATGTATGACTTCATATTAACAAGTCACGAACAAGAAGTTATTATTACTTTATTTATCAGTTTTTATTAACAAGTCATGAACAAGAATTATTATTCGACTAATTTTGTTATTGGAATACAATCCTAAACACTTGGTCGGCCATAATAATTTACTTAATGCATGACTTTGTCATTGACAAGTCAAGAATAAGAAGTCTATAAAACGCCGTATACAACTAAAAAAGTTACAAACAGGTTTTACCCGACTAAGTTAAATAAAGGAAGAGATCTAAACATGCCTAATCATTTGAATACAAACATATATTCCTCATATACTTGGTCACCACTGATAACTAATGCTAAATTTGGATCAATAAATTTAAGTGCATTAGAAGAATCTATGGTATTACAATCATAAGTTGACTAATTGATTAAATAATCAAGATTTAACAACACAAAGTGTGGGTTTTTATTCATATAACTTTATTACATTCAAGGTTGAGTGAATAACAAAATACAGAAGAGCTATTCAACAAGATGTTTCCCTTGAGCTTTGGAAGTCGGCTGGGCTAGCTGCACTCTCTCCATTTCGGTAGGAGGATCATCTAAAGTATAGGGAGAATTAATAAAATTGAAATCTCTTAACATTCTTTTATTTTTGCTACTCGGTGCATTGATCATATGTGGAGGATGAACTATTTTATAAACATCATGCAAATCGTAGTCTCCCAAATATTTGGTAATAAGTCACTGAGGAATAACGTCAACAGGAATCCATGATACGTCCAACTTGAAGGGAGGATCATCACAATATAATAAACCTAGTTCATTCAAGTACCACAATTAGCTATTATGATCATGTTTCAGCAAAGTCAAGTAGTTTATCCACTCCATTTATAGCCTTCAGGATGGGTTTAAGCAAGGTGATCATCAACATGACTAAGAGATTCATTATAGCCTTCCATCCACACCTCTCTGGGTTGTGTATGTAATTGAATGATTAAAATTTCAACTTGATGTTGAAGTTTCTTTAAAACATTATCTTTCACCTTCAACTGGACAGATTGGTCGGCAATTAACTTATCTTTAGCTTCCAGTTTTGTAGACAAATCGGTAATATCTTGACTTTTTTCTTTCAGCTTGGCATCCTGGTTAACTAAGGTTTTCTTCATCTTGTCCTGTTCAATAGTTGGTCAGCTCGTCCTTTATTGGCTAGAAGATTGCTCAGGTTTGGATTTCTTCAGAGCTTCAAGTTCTTCCATTATCCTGACATTCTCATTCTCGAAAAAAGATGACCCTTCATCAGCACCACTGATAGAAGATTATTTCAAAGTGCCTAACTCATTCCTGAGTTTATTATTCTCCTCTTCCAAGATCTTGGAAATATCCCTGGCTTCATCAACTTCAAGTTTCTGCAAGAACTCTTTTCTCCTATATATAGGAGCATATTTTTCCAGCTTCTCCTCAAAACCTCAGCCTCCACACAATGCCTTGTACTTGGCTTCATAGTCGACATGTAGTAAAGCTTTGGTTTCATTATGGTCTTCTTATAAGTCTTCAATCATCTCATAATAAGCAGCGTTATTTGTCACAACTCTGCTCAATAAACCATAAACATGAACATATAATTCTTTATCTTGTTCACACATATCTGGACCAAGTATGCTGATCAAGTCTGCTTCAGATAAATCAACATGGACAACTTCTAAAAGGTTTTTACTCCGCCTGAGTAGGAAAATTCAATGGAAACTATAGCCTTCTTCCCAGCGTCAAACTTAAAATTGTAAGTGTAAGTAAACAAGTATGATTACACAGCAACAATAACACAACTATAAGAATTCATTCAACCAAGCAAGAAGAGCATACAATATGATAAGTACAACATAGATAGTAGGAAAAATCAAATGATTTCATTGATAACCAAAAAGGTGTTACAACTTGTTGAAACTATTGGTCCTATTACATAGAAGAGAAAACATGAAAAGAAAAAAGAACAAGGAGTTAAACCTTCTCTTTGTCCTGTGCATTGCTCCTAGAAGGCTGGTCGACAGAAGGGGTAGCTTCATCAATGGTCTTCAAAGTAGACCCAGCAGGTTAAAGGGAAGATTCCCCAGATACTTCCTCATCATCAAATTCTTCCTCCAAGTTAGGAGGAGAACCTGGATCATGCCTGGAAAATAGCTTAGAGTCTGTTGAGATGCCAACCTCCTTGAGTGCATCCAACCATCCATCCTTGAAAGACTTCTTCCTCACGAACTCTATCTGAGAGGAGGCTGCCAAAAAGGCCTTATCTTGCCCTTGTTAAAGGAGTCCTACTTAAGCTTCTTATTTTTGTCCTTCTCTGCGACCAACTCAGAAGACAAAGCAACAGATTTTTCCTCATCATATTTTAAGAGATGATCACTTGTAGCTAATTTATCCTTGATAGACTTGGCCTTATTTTTGGCAGATAATACATTGGCCTTAGTAGTGGCCAACTTGCCTTCATCAGTTGTCAAGTTAGTCTCGCCAGTGACTAATTTTCCCTCACCTAAAGTGGCTTTATTAACAACCTTCTGCATATCCTCATCCTAAGTCTTCTACTTGTATTCTAACAGTTTCTTCGAAGCCTGAATAAAATTTTTCAGACCCTTAAGGGCCTCTTAAACTTCTCTACCAGAAGAATGAACTTGCTCGTCCTTCTCAAGAATCTGATTAAAGTTTGCTAAAAACTGCACAAAGAACAATATTAGATTAGAGGGAGCATCAAAATAAAAAAAACATCGAGAGGCAATTTATAGAGAAGAAATGATTACCATTGCCAAAATTTGGCCAGCATTTTTTTACCAATTTTAGTCTTGGCAAAGGGGCAAGAGTTTCTCTGTCAACAGAGCTAGTACCAGTGTTGATCAATTTCCTGGCAACACCCTAATGGAGGATGACTCAGTAACAATCAAGTCCTACTGGATCTTCTCGTCCAATTTTTGGTCAGCGATAGAGTTTTTTTCACCTTACTTCTCGGGCAAGCCTTTCTTCAACCTCCCAAATTGAGGAGCAACAACATTTACTTCCTCATAAATGATGACCTGAGGAACCTTATCTTTCTCAGAGGACTTGGGCACTTTCTTTGGTTTTTCAGTATTTCCAGCAGCTTTCTTAGCTGGAGGAGACACGACTCTAGTAATCAAGTCAGGAATTTTTCCCTTTCTCATGGCAGCAAGTGGAGAGGAGGGAATGGTCGAGATGTCTAAAGACTCAAAAGATGAAGAAGCTCTTAAATCCTTCTCTGCACCAGCAGATTCTTCAGCAGAGGAAGAAGGGATTGTCTCTTCCTTAAGATTAATTGAATCAACAACTGTTGAAGTGGTGAGCTGAGTAACAAATGAAGTTATGGAGCTCCTCTATTGTAATAAATACGAGGAATCTCTGGGATGTTCCTTGTTAATCCTTTAGTGGATGTTCCAAAGAAATTTTAGTTCTCGAATGTTCACATCCTCTTCTTTAGGACACTTCTTCTTGTTCTCAACTGTGAAAAAACATAGCAAGACAAGAAATTATTGATTAGCATATCATCAAACAGTTGATAAACAATGAATAAATAATATAGTTATAGAGATTGACAACCTATGCCATGACCCACTTGAGGGAACCTGGGCCCATCATACACTTCTCTAATTTATAAATGAGCATGTTGCCAATTTTTAGCAATGACTCCATAATCAAAGTCATCCTTATTAGAGTCAGGCAAATTGATAACTAAGGCCCTATTGATAAACCTAGTTTTTAAATAATAAGTACTGTGAGTGGTAACCCATTTGTAACAGAACATCAGTTTAGGAATTCCAATATAGGTTCCATGAATTTTATTCAACCTATTAATCCAATTTACTACCCTCCAACTATTGGGGGCAGTCCTAGATGGGACAACGTCTAAATACTGACAAAATTCTAAAAAAACTATTAGGGGGAAATGTGAAGCCACACTCAGCAATGAAGAGGGAGGGAATCCAGTGACCCTTATACAACAAAAATAAATCTACAGGTGGTATAGGCATCTCCAAATCAACCCAGTCAGGAATATGTCATCCCCTCCTGAATTCCTCTAAGGAATCCCTATGTACGATATAAACCATGTCTATAGTAAAAGAAAGCAAAATGAAAGAGGAGAAGAAAGTTTACAGAAAAATAAAGACTGAAGCGAAGGAAGGATGTAAAGAAAAGCTCAAAAGAAGAGAACTTGGGGAAGAAGTAGAGTTCGATAGCTTGAAAAGATTTGGTAAAGAAAATTTGGCAACATCTCACCTTTTATAGCTTACCTGGGAAATCGTGCAAGAAATGATTACCCTGCTTCGACGATTGACATTCTAACAAACCTGCAGTTCCGATAACACAAAAATACAAAATTACCCTTTGGTTGTTCGCTGATTTTCAAATTATTTACAAAAAATCCATTGAAACATAAATAATAAGTCCCACACGTCGGCAAATGCCGACCAACAATGAAGAAAATATACTCCATCTTTTCAATAAAAACATATTACACCAAAAAGGCCAAATTGTCACCTTTGAGTCGGCTAGCCTTATCACGGTCATTGACCGTGATAAAAAAAATACACATTTTTTATCACAGTCAATGACCATGAAAACTTTAGAACGTTGTCACAGTCAAAGACCTTAACAGGTCCATGACGACTTTGTCACTAAAAAACCATACCCCCTCTTTTTTTCCCACCATTTGCACAAAGGTACGTTTTTGTCTCCCTATCTCTTTCCATTATATATATGTATATGTGTGTTTGCATATGTGTATATGTGTGTGCAGAACCCTTACTTTTGTCATGTGTGTGTGCTGGTGTGTGTGTGTGTGGGGGGGGGGGGGGCAGTAGGGGGAGGGGGTGGGAAGTGTGTGTGCGTGTGCTTTTGTGTGTGCATGTGTGTAGGAGGGGTTGGGGCAAGGGGTGCGTGGTTGGGTGGAGGGAAGTTGTGGGGCAGTGTGTGTGTGCGTGTGCATGTGTGTAATTTTGCGTTTTGCCTTTACATGTTTAATTTACCAAATTTTCTTAATATTCAATCTAAAAGGCCTAAAAACATAAATTTTCAATATATTTGCAGTCATAAGGTTTTGTTGATTGTGTATATAATCTGTTGTGATCCTTTTATACAAATGGAAAGGATCAATTTGGATTTGTGGTCCATTAGTTGTTATTAGGGGGTAGGGTACATTAGTGTTGGTATTAGTTGGTTGTGATATTTAGAGAGATATATATGATTAAAGCTAAATTTAATGGTATGGTATCTAATTTTTTGTCAAACATTGACATGAGCCAAGTTTAGCTAACTTCCGTCTCAATTCCTATACCGACATTCGTTTTTTTGCTTGAGTCTCATACCGACATTCTTTATGATTATAATTCATGCATTAGAGTAATAAATATTCAATATGAGTTATGCACAATTGTATGATTTAATCACATATCTCCCAAATTCAAAATAGTAATTCATGGTTTGGGTATAAGTTTTAGTTCTTATGCGTACTTTAAATTATATGTAACATACGTTAAATATTTGAATTGGACTATGTAAACTTCAAAGAATTTGTATTTTTCTGTGGTTGGGTAAGAGTTGAGGATAAAAAGGCTTGTAAAGTTGATCCTGGCACCAATTTTATCACGGTCGATTTGTCCAAGTTGAAGAGCAACGAACACGTATGCGATGAGCCATTTGTTTATTCTTTTCAAAAGGTCAAGCAAGTGTTTTACTCGGAGTATATTAACAATGAGCTATCATCAATCGTCTTACATGCGCCAAAGCGTCTAAATAGTAATGTGGATGACTTGGCTGCTCCTACCGAATATCAATCCATTTTTTATGATAACCCGAATTTGAAATAATTTTTTTATTTGTAATAAGTATTCAAATTATTTGTAATGACCAGTGACTGTATTGTTATCGGACGATAATTTAATGTTTTTTATTAATTTGTACTTGATAATTTAATGCTTGTAGTAACCAAGTGAATATGTTAATTAGAATTTTCATCAATTTAAGCATTAATTCAAAGTCCATGACCCGATAGTGTGTGTGTGTAAATTAAAATTGGTCTTGGTATAAATTGAAATTGCTATTGGTATAAATTGAAATTGGTAGTGGTATTATTGTTATTATCGGATTTGATGATTAATTCAAAATTCACATACATCTTTGTAATGGTAATAATAATTTTTGCAGAAAATGACTTCATTAGGACGCAATAGCGGAGGTGATCAGGGATCCTCGGACATTAGGTCCCCAAAATGGGGTAAATTAGGGGTCGCCGTCGAAAATAAGATGGCATTATTAGCTAGAGCACTAGAGTTTTTGAAGGCGATTGTCGGCCCGGGGTACACTGATTGGAGGGCCGTGCCTATTGATCTTAAGATGAACATCTAGGGGGCGCTACAAGTTGTGTATTTAATATTTATATTTATATTTATATTTATAACTGTAATAATTACTTATAGGATGGTTTGTATTTGTTTGACAGGAACAATTCGGCCTGCCCGCATATCTCCACGACCCCATGTTGGAGCAATTGAGGCATCAATATAAAATATGGAACAAGAATTTACGAGCACGGTACTTTGGGATGACCAAAGAGTCAATTCCAAGACTTCGTGAAACTGTCCCCCATAAGGAGCCAATCTCATTGGCACAGTGGCAGAAATTTATCAATAATGAGACCAATGAGCGAAAATTGGCATCTCGCCAATCGGGGAGGGACATCCGGGCTAAAAAGTTGGATGTGCACTACTCTGGACGAAGGTCTTATGCCGAGGTGGAGGACATGATGGTAAGTTTTTAATTTTCTTTAATTTTAGTTAGTATAATTTAGCATTAATTTGCATTACTTACTAATTCAGTATTATTTTATTTCAGGGGACGGGGAGTGGCCCTGGGGGTAGGCCACATAGGTAATTCAGACGAAAAAGGGGAAGGACAAGGAGGTGGCCTCTAGCATCGCATCAACCATTGTAAGTTATAAATGTTTATTTTTTCAATTATGTTATAATTTTTTTATTTACTTAATTGACTAATCGTGTACTTTTTATTTTTTCAGGCAAAGCTTAATGAAGTGTATGAGCCCCAGTCTGATGTCGATAAAGCTTCTTTGGCTACAGACACACTTAGCTAAGTGCTCGGGCCGGATCGCAAGGGGAGTACTAAGGGTGAGCTCGCGGGTGGGGAAGTCTAGGACCATCGGCATGGAGACAAGCAACAGTGGGTTGGCCCATAAAGTAGACTCCCATGACGATAAGTTATCAAGGTTGGAGGAGACAGTCTTAGATTTGTACGCCTTCATGAAGCATCACCGACGTTGACGGCATTGCTTCATATCCGATACGCATGAACTCGGTGCCATATGATGATCCATTTCCCATCGTGACCCCCATCGAGCGATGTATGTTAACACTCAGTTGATCGATCATGCATTTTCTAGACATATATTGTGGGCTGCCGATAATAAGGGGGTTGAGGGATTCGAGCTTCCTCCCAGGTATGATGGTTTATGGACATTCCCTCCAAGACATTGAGGCAAGAGTGCGCATCACGCATCTGGTGGAGGGAAAGGAGAACTCACAAGTGTGGTTGCGCGAGCAATGTGGCGTTTAACATATTACGGGGTGTGTCAATTCATATGTTGTATGGCCTTCCTTCCTCCTCCGACCTGCTGAAGATTGACAATATTTCAATCTCTTTTTATTTTGAAAATTGGATTGTATTTATATTCTTTTCATTTTTGTACAATTTGGTTGAGATATGATGGATATTTTCATTTCTATTTTATTTGGATATGGATTATAAATGCCTTGATTTGTATTTTATTTGGATATATGCTTTTTGAACTGGTACAATTTTTCTATAACGGGTACGAATATACTACTGGGCAGTGGCAGTGGCCATACTTCCTAATAATTTCTTTTGAAATTCTACCCAGAATTGTCATGATTAAAGACCGTGACAAGTCCTTAACAAAGAAACTTGTCATAGACTTGTCATAGTGCTTGACAGTGATAATTTTTTTGGTTTTGTCACAGTGTTTGACCGTGATAAAAACTTGTCATGGTCAAAGACCATGACAGGACCGTGATAATCTAATTAACTTATCATGATCAATGACCATGACAAGTCCATGATAAAGAAGTTGTCACCACCAGACTTGTCAGGGTCATTGATGTTGAAAAGTTTGACTTGTGAGAGTCAATTACCATGACAATCCGAGAGTTTTGGTGTAGTGACATCAAGAATAAAGTATTGGGGGCTTCTGTTGATACAAAAAATTATCCACCCACGTGGATCAATCAAAAGTGGACAAGTGTCTCCCTACGTGGAATGAATCTTAATTAGAAGATAGTTGCTCGACAGGCATGCCTACCAATGTGATGAGTGCATGCCATTAATATAATGAAAATTTGCCACACGGTAAATATTGTACGAGGTCTTATCGTACATGGTTTATACAACTAACCATAACATTCATTATATATGGGTGTAAATGCTTAAATGTATAAAGGCATTCCATCCCTTGATATTTCAACCCTTGTTATCCGGGTCACTATAAATACATTGTATTCCTTTCATTAAAGGTAAGAGAGAGCGAATTCTGGGATATTCTTATTGATAAGACTAGCTAGATTTCTATAATATCCTAAATTAATACCATTATAATGGACGTATGCTTTCTTACATAGTCAAACCACTATAAAACCTTGTGTCTCTCTCTTAATTATCCCATTACAATTCTATATTTTATCTGTGATTATAAAATTAGATCAAGTCCATTTTTTGACATCAACAATGATGTTTATGTTACTTGTATTAGCATAGAGAGTTGACTTGAGACTCAATGTATTAGTTTTTATGTTTAAATTTTGTTATAATAAGGAATGTTGAGGTGATAGAAAGGTTTGTTGAAACTTAGGGATTTAGGATTGAACCTAGTGTTTGGGAAGACGATATAATGCCTAAGGTTATATAATGTACGTGGATGCCTTGGATTTATAGTGTGAACTATGAAAGTTATGTAAATGACCTTTATTGACGTGGACATAAATAAGTGAAGGATATACAAGGCTAGGTATAACATTTGTCTACTCTTAACAACTACATATTCTAGACATAAGCGTATAGAGGGTTCCTTATTTGGATTTCATTTATGAGATGTCCTACATATGGAGTCTAGATAAGGTTAAAAGTTAGGAGTATAGGAAGTATAAGTTTGATAGATGTTTTGGGTTTTAGGTTGTGTATTTTCAACAAAATATCGTCTAGGATATATGGCTTATGAGTAGTCCAGACTTTTTTATGTCGGGATGATAGAGACAAATTAAAAAATTAATGAGAAATGAATGAATGTAAGAGTAGGGATATAAATTTGTTGTGTTGATTAAGTGTTATATATATGTGAAGATTAAGGTTAGATGTGGAAGGATGTAGAACAATAAGTTTAGTAACCATTTTCTCACAATGACTGCCTAATCTAGACATAAGTGCATCATGGGATTCCTTATTTTGATTTCCTTTATGAGACCTCCCACACATGAAGTCTAGAGAAGTGTATGGGTTGGGAGTTTAGTAATCATAGATTGTGTAAATAGTGATTAATTGGTATGAGTTTAGGAAATGTACTTATTTTAGAGTCTAAAAGACTATCTAATCTAGATAGAAGTGTATCGAGGGGTTCCTTATTTGAATTTTATTCATGTGACATCCCACACATGGAGTCTAGACAAGCTAAGAGTTGGGAGTTTAAGAATCATTGATTATGAAAATAGTGATTTATATGTATGTATTTAGGAGATGTAATTATTTTAGAGTCATGATGACTAGCTAATCTAGACAGAAGTGTATTGAGGGGTCCTATTTGGATTTCATTTATGAGACATCCCACTTACGGAGTCTAAAGAAGGCTGGGAGTTTAGGATTTTTAAATATTTATAAAGATTGAGAATTATATGAGTGTCTTTGTATGTGAAGGGTGTAGTGTAGACTGGTTATGGAGTATTATATGTGCAAGACATAGATGGCTGCTTTGACGATTATTTATGTTTATGCATTGATGTAGGTGAAGGTCTAGTGTTGGCTGGTGTAGACACTGCATTCTATTACCCCCTAAAACTCTCCTTAGGTCCCTAGCACCTCCTTTCATCACTACAAACCCAAGTCATACCCTGAGTACTGACGTAGAAGCCACCGAGCACTCCCAAGTTCCGTTTGACCAAAAGTCAAAATCTTCAGCTCGATCGAGACTGAATGAATCTCCTAAGGTCACTGAAACCCATTTCCAACAGTCCATGCCGTGCGCAATTCCGACTTAGCATGCGGACGAATGACCCATTTCCCTCGAGACTCAATCAGGAGGACACCGAGCACTCCCGAGTTCTGTTTGACCTAGGTCTACTCTTTATCCCAATCGAGACTGAATGAATCTCCAAAGGGCACTGTATCCCCTTTCCAACGATCCATCCCGTGCACGATTCTGACTTACAATACGGACGAACGATCTGTTTTACTTCGAAAGGTCACCAAATGCTTCCAGGGCTCGATTAACCAAAGTCAACTCCACGAACCAGATCAAACTCTTTGGAATGTCGAAGTACATCTCCTAACCTTTCCAATGGTCCACCCCATGTGCGATTTGGACTTACCATGCGGATGAATGATCCATTTGCGTCTGAAGTTTCGTCGTCTAATGAATTGACGAATGCTTCCAAGCCATATTTGACCCAAAGTCAACTCCCGGACCCTGGAGAATTCCCAAGGACTTTTGAAGGTAACTGAATTTCCTTTCCAGTGGTCCACCCCGTGCGCGATTCTGATCAATGATTTGTTTTCAACGGTCGATTTTCTGAAAAGGCCTGAAAGACACTGCCAAATGGCAGGTCCCAGATAGGAAATTCCCCGGGCCTAAACGCACATGCTGAATGGAAGGAATAGGGCTATGCCGATAGGAAATTCCCCGGGCCTATAAAAATGAGGCCCTAACCTCACTTGCAAGGAGAGCCCAAATCTGATAGAAATCACTCTCAGCAAATCCCGAAAACCTCTCTCGAAGTCAGCGTGATTTCGACACCCAATTCCCTTTCCAATCTTCACTTTTCATCATCCTTTTCATCAAACTTGGTGAATTCACTACCCTCCATCCTCATCCAAGTCTATGGGCTGCTCTCCAACATTCAAGATCAAGCTCAAGGTCTTCAAGAAGGTCCAATTTCCTTAACTCTCTCCTTAAATTCTCATAAATTCGCAACATCTTGTTTTATTACTTAACACTCTTATTATCTCATCTCATACATCCTAATATACTTTTTATTTAATATTATTTCACATCCCTTATTTTCATATAAATAAAAACCCAAAAAAAAGAAAAAGAGGGTTTACTCATAAATTCCAAACGGGAATTCTCACACTTTTCTCACAACTAAAACATTTTTTCTACACACACACACACAAATAAGAGAATCCCCAGTTGGATTTATGGGAAAAACCCCATCCCTCATTTTGTATGCGAACAACGTGGTCTTTGATGCCTTTATAGGCTACGTAGGCATTTCGGGGTAAAACCCGAGACTCGAGTCCTATTTTTTACTTATTCTCTCATTTTCCATTTTCTCTAAACTCCATTCTCTTACACTATATATATATATATATATATATATATTAATTTATATGTTCTTAGGGGCGTATTATTCCGTGTGCATTATCGTTCCTTTATAACGATTAATGTAAGGATGATCGCTGTTGATGTAAAAAACTAGACGTAATCTAATTTAATTAATCACAGAAAATTATGAATAAATAAATAAGACAATGAATTTTTAAAGTGGTTCGGCGATCAAAATGGCCTACATCCACTGTTTCTGTATTGCTGATTATCTGCCTTGAATATCGATCATGGGTTTCTTCCCTAGATTCCCCGTCCCCTTTTATGACTGGGTTACAATGTATTTATAGCCTTGAGACTGTACATATGAAAAGGTAATGTGATGTCTTCCAGTAGACACATACATCTGTATAATAGTAATGCACATTAAATCTGACGTTCATTGAATGCGTAGTTGCCTTTTGGTTTTCTTGGTTAGTTGCTCTTCACGCTAAATAGCTTGGGCCGCTTGAGTTGCTCTGTACGCTTGAGTAGCTCGGACCGCTTGAGCTGCTCGGTACGCTTGATTAGCTCGGTGAAAGTATTTATTTTCCACATAGGTTGACACGTGTCTTTATCTAATTAGTCCATGTATGCTGACTAATTTTTGTATCAATAGAAGCCCCAATATTTCACAGTTGAAGTTAAATAATAAAGTGTGGAACATTTTTCCTGGATTATAGATCTCCAACACTTGGGACATTTTTATTGTATTTCTTTCCGTTTGAGCGCGTAATGGCAATATTGTAAATATTTTGAATTTTGGATCGCCGCTTCGATCTCTGCGCCTTCCTTATAATATAATTGCCAGAAATGCAACCATCTTTCTTGGTAATCATTTCTTTTCTCATTTCCCAATGCAAGGTATTTAAGAGTGATAGAAATCCCCATCGTTTTCCACTTTTCGCATCCGTATTTTCTGAACTCTTTACTTTCTCTCTCTATTTCATACTGTCATTCTTCCGTTATCCGTCATTAGCAGATTTCTCCGTTCTCTGTAAGATTTTCTTCCTTCATCTTTCTCTGCTTTAGTCATCATAGTTTACGTTGTTGAATCCTTGGATAAATTCCGAGCTAATTTTTCAATTCCCTCTTGGGTAATTTTGGAGGAGCTTTCTTGCCCTTCTGATTTGTTTTCTTTGGTAGAGGGACATTGGTTTCCCTCTCTTTTTGTAGCAGAGTGTAGTTTTTCTTTCCCTCCAAATCCCTTGTGTATGGAGTTTTACCAATATTTCGATATTGTACCTCCAAGGGTAGCTCCAAATACTTGGAGGGTAGTTAATGGCGTATATAGGTTGAATTAAATTCATGGAACCCATTTAGGAATTCCTGAAATTATGTATTGTTATAAATCGGTTACCAGCGACACCACTTTTTATTTGAAGACTAGGTTTTCGAATAGAGCTTTAGTTGTCAATCTTCCCGACGCCAACAAGGACTATTTTGATCATGGGATTGTGATGAAAAATTTGCAACACCCTCCATTAAATGGAAATGATATGTACTAAGGTCCCAAATGTCCACCTTATGGCAATGGGATAGGTTGTTTTTAGTTTTTGAATTTAATATTCTTCATGTTTGATAAAATGTGTCACTGACATTAATTTTGTTTGTTGCAGTTGATAGAAAAAGGAAACCCCTAAAAGAGATTGACGTTAACATGAAATATTTAAAACTTATTTGGAGCTTGTATCAATCAGTTGCTGGGGAGAACATTAGAGTTTCTTCTTATTTGTTGAGGTACAAAAACACCACCTCATCTTTCATTTCCCGTCCTATTGCACCTCCTACGGTGATCAATCTCGATCAACTGCCAACGTTTCGAGCAAGTGTGGGAGTTTCCTCGTCTAATTTCGGCTAAGGACTGGATCAAATCTTGGGTCCTTCCCGAACATCGAGCTGTTGAGGATTCCTTTTCTCGGGAGAAGCTCACTGATTTAACCGCCTAGCATATTGCGTCAGTAAGTATCTTCATCCCTATTATTTACTCTTTTTTACATATTTTATTCATATTCTGAGTTGAGGTCTCTCCTTTTTCAGTTTATGGCATGCTTTAATGGCATCTTGAAGAAAGATGAAGCTATCAGGGCTTCCACTTCCTCGGGTGGGGTGGAAGAAGATTTTACTGGTCTATCCCGCTCTTTGAGTGAATCTCGTCCGAAGTACGAGGAAGAAAAAACTGCTTGGGAGCATGAACTTTAATTTGTCAAGACCTCTTGAGATCAAGCTATAAGTGATTCTAAAGAGTTGATGAACAAATTGAAGGTTATTGATAGCAAGCTTGAAGAGGCTGAACGGCGTAAGAAAGAGCTTGAGGATAAGCTGACATCTAATGAGGAAGTTGAGGCCAAGCTTAAAGAGGCTAACGACATAAGAAAAAGTGAAGCTTGCCGAGGAGCATGCTTTATTGGAGAAGGTGAAGAATAAAATTATTGTCAAGAATTCTTTTAGCTCAGGCTGGGATAAAGGATGGAACAAGGCCTTAACTGCCATCACTTGTCAGATGGAATATGCCAGCCTAAAATACTTCAGAGATGGATGGGTTGCGGCCTTAAAAGAATTAAAGGTTGCAGATGGTTCTGAATTATTTCAAAAATATACTCATGTCCCTCCTCCTATTATTGGTGAAGAAGAGGAAGATGAAGCCCCATCTGATGAGTCTTCTGTGATGGTAGTAGAGAAAGTACCTGCTACTGTCATTTCTCAACCTCTTGAGCAAGTTCATTAAGCAAACACTTCTTCCGAGCAACCTACATTGCCTCCCGAGCAACCTGCTCTTCCTTTTGATCAGTCTGCTCTCCCCCCCACACCAACTGATGATATTGTAATGAATAAGGAGAAGGTGTAAAGTTGCTACTTTCTTTTTACCTCAGTTGTAATTTGGAATGTATTTTCCTTTTGTATGATGAATAAGAATGAACCTTCACTATTTATCTCGCATTTTTCTTTGACCTATCTTATATCATTGTTGATGCATTTTAATTTCTCCTTGCCAGCTTATGGCCAGGATGGAACTCTTATCAACTAATGATATAGAGTTGATGAAGAAATGCAACGATTATTTCAAAGCTGGTCATGCAGATTTTTCTGAGGCCCAAATAATAGATATTCTCGGATCTGATACTTGTGAATAAGCAATTGATGCTTACCAATACTTGAAGTGTCTACTTGATCGTGCTGTAGCCAATAACGTGGCATATTATGAAATGATTGAAGATCTTCAAGGAATGATCAAGGAACTTCAACTTCAACACAAAGAGACGGCTACCCTTTTGCATCAAGGTTATAAGAAAAAGTACCAATAATTAACCGCTGACAGGGATTATGACAAGTACATTTCATCCCATGAGAAAAAGGAAAGTGTGTTAAAGCTTGAGATTGAAGAGCATAGGAACATTACCAAGCTACTAGAGCAAGAGAATATCATGTTGCAAGAGGAAGTGAAACAACTTAAATCTGCTGCTTCCTCTTCCTCAGGAGACCTGATCCCAATCACTAATGATGGTTTTTCTTTTTTAGAAATTGAAAAGGCTACTTCAAGAGAAAAATTAGAGGCTTTGAAGCAAGCCCTACCTTCTACATCTACTCGTGGTAGAGAAAAACCTTCTTCTCGTGGATGAGCAAGGGCTGGTCGGGTTGATATTGATGAGATAAGAACTCGATTGGTCTTAGAAAATCAAGTTGTTCAATTGACGGCTAAGAATCAGGCTTTGGTAGAGATGTCTAAAAAAATTCTGAGTTTTACTGACCAACTCTCAAATCAAAATTCTGCGTTGGAAAATAAGGATCTTTTGGTAAAAAATCTCCACGAGAAACTTGATAGATTCACTTATCAATTTCACAAGCAGCCCAGAGAATTTTGGATGGCTGGGTATAATGAAGCTCTGTATCATCTTGATGCTCGGTTGTAGCAGTCGAATAATGAGGGGTACAAGCAGGGATGGTTGAACGCTATGTGTGTGCTGAAACTAGAGCAAGGACATTTCTTATGGGATTATTATAAGCCTGGGGTGCTTGATTTTCCCGTGCCTCCTTTTAAGATTGATCTTAGTTGGATTCCTGCTCGTGCTATTCCTCGATGCCTGATTTCCATATATCTTGGTGATTATAGTCTTCACTCTGATTTTGAGATATCTCATCCTGAGCATCTGCTTGATCGTTCATCCATAATTAATTTCAGAATGCGGCGAGATATGAATTTTATAAACTCTCCTTATGCATTAGATGATCCTCCAGCTGGGATGGAACCTGTATCAAAAGCAGAAGGAAAGAAACCCATAGAATAAGACATTTGTAAATAATGACAATCGATTTTATTTCGTATGTAATCTGCTTGGTTTTAATGAAGAAAAATTTATACTTGGAAAAATGTCTTTGTTATTTGTTGGTGAATATATATATATATATATATATATATATATATATATATATATATATATATATATATATAGAAGGACAAAATGTCCTGCTTTGTTTTAGATAATGGAACTTGTCCCATTTGTTGTCTGATTATAGTGACTTGTCACTCTTTGTGCCTAAGCAGTGGAATGATTTACATCCCATATTCCTGCTTAGTTGTAGTAATCATGCCAAGATTACCTTGTTGCCTAGATAGTGGATTCCCCAGTAGGTCACCCATATTCTTGTCTAGTTTGGGGTGTCTCTTGAGATCACTCGTGATTAAACAAGATTTTGCCTTGTTTAATTTTTATTTACCAACCAACTGGAGTTAGTGGTTTTGATTTGTCGACCAACCGGAGTTGGTGGAATTGCCAACCAACCGGAGTTGGTGGTTGCTGGATTACCGACCAATCGGAGTTGGTGGTTATTGAGTTACCGACCAACCGGAGTTGGTGGTTATTAAATTACCGACTAACTGAGTTGGTGGTTGTTGATCTAGTTTGTGTAGAGTGTAGCACGAATACTCCTAAAAGTTTCAATAAAAGAAAGAAATGGGAAAAACATCACTTTTATTCATATTGAAAGAAATGGATTACACATGAATTTCTATTACTGATAATACTTGCGCAGATGCTGTGCATTCCACGCGTTCTTGAACTTTTCTCCCACCAAATTTTCAATTTTGTATGTCCCTGGACGAACAACTTCAGTTACTCTGTAAGTTCCATGCCAGTTAGCTTCTAGTTTATTGTGCTTCTGGATCACCTTTTTCAGCACATAATCCCCCTCTTTCAAATCGTACTTTCTCACCATTTTGTTATAGAATAAGGTTGTTCGTTATTGGTAGGTTGCATTCCTGATCACTGATTTTTTCCTAACTTCTTCAAGCATATCCAGGTCTAAACGTCTCATCAAGTCGCTTACAGGGGAATTGAAATTGAGTACCCTATGTGTGGGTAGACCCAATTCTACAGGTATGACAACTTCACTCCCAAAGGTTAACATGTACGGAGACTCCCCAGTTGATATTCATGGTGTAGTGGATAAGCCCACAACACGAAATGTAGCTCGTTAATCCAGTTTCCCTTTGCATCATCCAGTCATTTTTTCAGGCCATTCAGTAGGGTTCTGTTTGTCACTTCAGTTTGCCCATTGCTCTGGGGATGGCTGGGCGCAGAGTGGATCTTCTGTACATTGGATTGGTTATAAAATACAGCGAACTCATCGTTGTCAAATTGGGTTCCATGGTCAGTAATGAATGCATGTGGGAGACCATACCTATAAATAATTCTCTTCCAAATAAACTGATAGACTCTGTCATACGTCATATCAATGAGAGGTTCAGCTTCCACCCATTTGGTAAAATAATCGACAACAACTACTAGATAGTTGAATCTCCCTCTGATCGTTGGAAGTGGGCCGACCAAGTCTATCCCCCACATGGCAAATAGCCAAGGGGACGTAATGGGTGCTAACAATGCTTGGGGAGTTCTTCGCATGGAAGAGAAACATTGGCATTTATCTAACTTCTTAACATAAGCTGCGTAGTCAGCTCTCATCGTTAGCCAGTAATAGCTCTGTGTTATTATCCTCTGCAAAAGAGTTCGACCTACTATATGAGTTCCGTAAGAGCCTTCGTGAACCTCTTCAATCAAATCATTAACTTCGAAGGGATGGACGCATCTCTGTAGTCCTTCTATAACACCTCTTCTATACAAAATGCCATTGGTCAGTACATAACGAGCAACTTTAAACTTCAGTTTCTTGTCTGCGAGTTTATCAGTTGGAACAACCCCCTCTTCGTTATAGGCCTTGATGGGATCCATCTAAGATGGTCCCAAGTCAAGGGCAATGGAGTTCACCATTAAACCTTCGTCTATACTTCGATTTGCCAGGATTTCTATTGGGATTGTTCTTCGTAGCTCGGTGCATATTGCTGAGGCCAGAGGAGCTAGGGCGTCAGCTCTTGCATTTTCCAATCTTGGTATTCTGATCAATTGGACTGCGGAAAAGGTTAATACAACCTCCATAGCTTTTACATGATAGTTGAACATTATTTCTCCTTTCGCTGCGTACGACCCCAGAATTTGATTTACAATTAATTGGGATTCATTGAATACAATGACCTGCTCTGTATTCATGATTTTGGCCAAATTTAAACCTACGATCATAGCTTCATATTCAGCTTCATTATTGGAAGACTTAAATTGAAAACATAGAGCATACTCAATATCAAATCCATCAGGACTGTTTAAGATTATTCCTGCTCCACTGCCTGTGGCACACGAAGAGCCATCCACATATAGATTCCATACAGGTGCATCAATATCTAATTTTTGGTCAGACAAAGTTCCTTGACGGAATATTTGATACTTCTTTTTATCTTCCTCTGTCACTGGGAAATTACTTGACACTTCTCGCTGCTCGTTGTTTATCTTTTCTTACCCATCCACTAATAGAAGTTGGTCGAAGGTTTTCTTCGATGATCCCGTAACATCCACGGGTTGGTCTGCATTAAGTTCTTGCTCTCTGAATATGTCAGAGTGAGTAAACTCCGCGATAAAATCCGCTAGTGCCTGCCCCTTAAGCGACGACCTAAGTTCATAAATTATGTCATATTCACCAAGTTCTAACGCCCAATACATCAATCTCCCCGATTTCTCCGATTTGTGCAAAGCTTGTCTTAATGGCATATCGGTATACACTACTATAGTATGGACTTGGAAGTATGGCCTCATCCTTCTTCTTGCTTCAATCAGTGCTAGTGCCAACTTCTCCAACCTTGGATATCTTATCTATGCTCCTCGGAAGGCCTTGCTGGTGTAATAGACCAGTTTTTACACTCCGTACTCCAGTCTTATCAGCGCTGAGCTAACTGCGCTCTTTGAAACTGCCAGATACAAGTATAGTCTTTCTCCCATCATTGGTCTAGATAACAATGGAGGTATGCCCAGATATTTCTTCAACTCTTGAAAAGCCTCCTCACATTCATCATTCCACTCAAAAGTTTTTCAAAGTGTTTTGAAGAATGGAAGGCATTTGTCTGTTGCACGTGACACAAATCTGTTAAGTGTTGCAACTCGCTCTGTGAGACTTTGCACCTCATTCTTCGTAGTTGGAGATCATAGGTCCAATAGTGCCTTGATCTTTTCATGGGTTGCCTCGATGCCTCGTTGATTAACAATAGACCCGAGAAACATACCTTCTCATGCTCCAAATATTTATTTGGTGGGATTTAACTTCATTTGATATTTCTCTAGCTGATCAAAAGTCTGGCTCAGGTCAACTAAATTATTAGCGACTTTCTTGCTCTTTTTCAGCATATCGTCAACATAAACCTCCATATTATGACCGATTTTCTCTGCGAACACTTTATTCATCAGCCGTTGTATGTTGCACCTACATTTTTAAGTCTGAAAGGCATAACATTATAGTAATAAGTTCCTCTTGGGTTAATAAAAGAGGTACTTTCCCTGTCCTCTGGTTTCATCTTAATCTGGTTGTAACCAGAATAAGCATCCATGAAGCTTAACAATTCATGCCCTGATGTAGCATCCACCAGCTGGTCAATTTAAGGCAAAGGAAAATGATCATTTGGGCAGGCTTTATTCAGATCAGTGAAGTCCACACACATCCTCCACTTATTGTTTTTCTTCTTTACCATCACAACATTTTCTAGCCAATCAGGATACTTGACGTCCCCAATAAAAGAGGCTTTCTATAATTTCTATACTTCTTCGTGTATGGCTTGGTTCTTTTTTGGGATGAATACTCTTCTTCATTGCTTCACCGGCTTGACCTCCTTACTAACATTGAGCTCGTGGCATAGGAAAGTTGGGTTTATCACTCAAATGTCTTCATGACTCCATGCAAAACTCTCCTTTCTGTGCCTTTAAAATGTCACCAGTTTCTGCTTTATTGATAAGTCCAATGATGCACCAATCTGAGTTGTTCGTTCTGGGCATTCATCATCCAGAATGATATCCTTCGTAGCTTCCATAACACGACCCTTCATGAGCTGAGATTCATCTTTAGGATCCAAGGTTTCAATCTTCGCATCTTCTATTTCATCCACTTGATACATAGTAGTTTTCTTCCTAGCTTATTCCAGTTCTTCCTGTTCGGCAGATGAATAGTAGCATTCCCGAGCTACTTTTTGGTCTCCTTTCACAACTCCCACTCTGAAATTGGTTGGGAACTTCAAGCATTGGTGTACCGTAGATGGCACTACCTCAAATTTCTTCAGACCTACTCTCCCCATGATAATATTGTAGGCTGATTGGAAGTTTTTATCCATTACAAAAAAGGGTACTCTTTTTATTCGGCAAGCAGGCCACGTACCAATAAGCATGTCCAACTTGATCGTCCCAAGTGGAAAAACCTTTTCGCTAGTGAAACTGAGGAGGGGCCTATGATATGGCTCCAATTAAGCTAACTTCAGATTCAAGTTGTCGAAGCATGGGTAGAACATGACATCTGCAGAGCTACCATTATCCACCAGTATCCGCGAAATTACCACATCCTTCATTCTTATCTTGATCACCAAGGGGTCGTCATGAGGATATAGTACACCTGCCAAGTCATTTTTAGAAAAACCGATGACCAGTTTATCCCTATTCACCTTCCTCGGGCGATCATCTTCAACCAAATTTATGCGCTGTATATAAGAGAAAGCTTGGGCCTCATTGAGGTAAGCTTTCCTCTCCGTAGTAAGATCTCCACCTCCTTCATCTCAACCTGTAATGACATTACATTCAAATGATCCAAAATGGATTGAAAATACCTCACGTTCAGGCTGCCTTAGCCTTTTAGGGAGATCAGGATCATCTTCTGGATCGTCTTCGTGATCTCTCTTCTTGTCATCTTTTGCTCGGCGAGGAGATTTAGATCTTTGCCTTCCTCTGTCGCTGGTTTTTCCACCATTCTGGCGATCAACATACTTAGTCAATTTTTCTCGCCTAATGAGTGCTTCGATTTCATTCTGAAGAGCTATGCAACGTTTGGTCGTGTGGCCATGGTCCTTATGGAATTCAAAATATTTGGACTTGTCCCTTTTGTCAAGATCCACCTTTATTTTTTTTGGCATGGTTAACTCCTCGCTGTGCTTGATCTCCTCCAGAATGTGATTTATATCTACCTTCAAGGGAGTATAATTTCCATACTTCCTTATCTGCTCCAGCGTTTGCCTTTTGATTGCTTGCTGTCACCATTATTCTTCTGATCCTTCTTTTCAATTTTATTTCCTTCAATCTTAGTCTCTTTAGTGTTTGTATTCTTCTTCGCATCCATAGCTTCCTCGGTGTTCATAATCTTGGATGCCTTCACCATTAACTCTGCCATGGTTCTGGGTGGATCCTTGGCCAGAGTATAGTACAACTTGTTCGGTAATAGACCACTCATCAAAGCAGTAATTGATGTCTTCTCCTCGTAATCGATCACTTTCAGTTTCTCATTGTTAAAACAAGTAATATAATCCCTGGTGCTTTCTTCTGTTATGTCTAACGCTTAGTAAATGGGCGAATCTTTTAACTAGTTTCCCTTCAAAGCAGAAATTTCCTATGAAAACCTCTGCCAGTTGATGGAAAGTCATAATCTTCCCTCGAGGATGGTTATTGTACCATATCTGGGCTGTCCCGGTGAGAGTTCCTGAAAATGCCCTGCATCGCATCTCATCTGGAACAGAATAGATATCAGCAGCAACTTCGTATTGCTCTATATGAAGGATAGGATTGGTTTTTCCATTATATTTGGGTGTCACCATAGGAGCTTTGAATTTTGATGGTGTGGGAAAATCCACAATTTCCTGCACGAAGGGTGTCCCCTGGACAAAAGTTCCTCGTAGAGGGTTCTTGGCCTTAGCCATTTCCCCTAACCTGTCTTCCAACCTTTGAATAGAAACTTTCCATGCATCATTTTCCGCCTCAGACTTATTTATCTGAGAAACTGATCATGTTGAGTTTTCCTCTTGGGACCTTTCATTGCGGGCTATCAGGCGCGATTGGGAAGAGCCTTCCCTTAGATCGGATAGCCGTTGAGAGTTCCTCGATGCAATCCTAGGAGGGTTTCTATTCCTCCTAGGGCCCAATCGATCAAAAGGGGAGACTCTACTTAACATTTCCAGAGCGCTATCCCGTTCTGGATTCAGAGTGACATTCTATTGAGAATCTGTAACTCGTACTGAAGAAGTTCGGCCAGGTTGATACGAAGGATCATTTGATCTCTCAGTACGATACGAATCAGTACACCTAGATTGAGAAATCTCTGGGAAGAGCGTTCGTCTGGTTCTTGAAGATGGCAGATGGGTATTTCTCTGAACGCTTCGTTGTCCTGATTGGGCAGGTGCTCCATCTTGAACAGTTTGTATAAGTTTACGCATGGTTTCTTGCATGGTCATTTGCCCTTGGGCTAAGTTGTCCATTATGCAGGCTAGATCTTGCATATTTGGTGGAGTAGAGGGTTTTGAGGGGACCCCAACATTGTTCTGATTATCGGATTCTGGATTTTCAGCCATTGAATGATGAGTTTATTGGTAAAAAACGCTAAGTATAGTCGTTTCCCACAGACGACACGAATCTGTTGATGTAAAAAACTAGACGTAATCTAATTTAATTAATCACAGATAATTGTGAATAAATAAATAAGACAATGAATTTTTAAAGTGGTTCGGCGATCAAAATGGCCTACATCCACTGTTGTTGTATTGCTGATTATCTGACTAATTTTCCCATGTCAGCTGACTAATTTTTATATCAACAATCGCCTAAATCCTATTTTCTAATACTTTTATGCCTTCCTACGGATGACTCGCTTTACCTCTTCCATGGTATAAGTCGATGATTCCTATCTCCACTATATATACACATGCACACACATCACAGGGAAAATAAAAGGAAAATAACAAAAATCCATGAGAGATCGAATTGGAGGAATGGGTGCCTAACACCTTCCCATTTCGTAACTTAGCCTCCGAACTTTTCTCGAATCATTTTGATTTCGTATGCACCAGTATGTCTTTGGATGCCGTCCTTCGGGATGGTTTCCTCCTTTTTTTGCCTATTTTGAGTAAAATAGACTGACGACTCTAATCTCTCTACATCTTTCACCTCACCTCAAATGACGTCGGCCGAAGCGCTCCCAAGAGGGACGCACGGGACCTGAGGATCCTCCGTCACGCGGCGAGGATCGGGGATGGCCACAGTGGCGACTTTACTGGGGATAATTATATGTTTATTTTGAGGGCTAGACTCTATTTACATGGATGTTATGTTTGCTTATATTGTCCCCCTATTTGCATGTTCTCCCTTTATTACTCATGTGTATCCCATGTTTATGCTTCTATTCACACACTTGTAGAAAATTCTCCATGTACACTTCGCACCACGTACACCTAGGGTCACATATATCCACATGTTGCACGCCCCATCCATACTTGGTGTACCATTGGTACTTGCACTTTACTCCCTGTTTGGCATAATCAAGAAAGACATTCTCATAAGATACAAATGAGAGGATCATGCATGATTCACACGACATCACGAAAGAGCATTGCTATAGACCAAATTTTACCCAGTAACTGGAGGGTCACTTCTTGATGGGTACTGGTCCAGCAGGTCGCAGTTATCCTAAGCAATATGACTCTCACCTTCCATTGGCCAAATACCTTCGACGTATATAGAACGGTTCCCCCGCATTGTACCTCTTGACCGATGTCATGACGAGAGGTATATCGCAGGGAATTCGTTCACGTACGCCGAGTATATCAAATTGTCTCTCACACGTATTGTCCCCATGAGGTATATAGTGAGGCAATTCATGTACACTCAGGTATAACAAATGGATTGTCCACATATACCGATTGCCCGCAAGAGCAAGACGTATATCGTGGAAGTCACGCCAAAGGGGGGAACCCATTCTAATTCACCCAACCAACTGCATACCCGCATATAGGTGTCAACCCTGGGACACACATATTAGATTGCCGGTTTCAACCCGAAACTCTGCCGAAATTTCGGGTCGGCCTGCCGCCCGAATTTTCGTGCATATTTAAAATGGGACCCTATTTGTGAGCCTGGTCACAAGTCCATCCATAGCTTTGCATATATTACAAACCCAATTTTTCCAGGCTCGGGTCCCGTCTGACATTTCATTTTGCATTTAGGAGAATCAATAAGATAATAATTATAATAAGCATGCTGAGACCGTCTCCAAAGGGGGAAATTCCCTTTTTCTTTATCCAAAATCTAAAAACATTTCTTTCCTTATCAAAAATTCAAAAACATTTCTTTCCTTATCAAAAATCCAAAAACATTTCTCATCTCTCTATCAAAAATCCAAAAACATGTTGTCTTTCCCTCTCGAAAAAATGTCAAAAATATCTTCCCCCTTTTTTTTCTCAAAAATAAATCCCATTTTATGCCTTATCAGGTCGATTGCAAATCCTTGGCCTGGCTCCCTATTGGCTTAGGTCTTCAGTCAAGTCACCCCGGAGTTCTATCCGTTCCCCTATTACTCCTTCCGAGTTCGTAATCCATCCACTTTCCATAGAGAACACATATCAAGTACCCGTTGCGTAGTCGGATCTGGCGGTAGTTCTAGCTCAGCTTATGTCCAAGATTGACAACCTCCAAACCGAGGTCCAAGAGATGCAACGAAACCAGGTTCCCGTTACTCAAGAGCCCTAGGCCCTATTTCCTTGCGCTATGGATCCACCAAAGCCCATTTTGATTTTCGAAGAGTATGAGCACGCTCCACGTGCCCCTCTTGCTAATGGGCCGCCGCCTGCCCATCTTTCGATGTCGAATCTTGCCCAGCATGGGGCTAACTTTCCTATAGTCATTAACCCAAAAGAAAAAGAATTGAACAAATTTAAAGAAGACCTCAATATGCTCACCAAGAAGTTTGACCAAGTCAGAATCTCAGGAAATTATATAGACTACATCCACATGTCTCCTTATCCTAAAGCAAGGTTATCCGAGAAGGTCAAGATGCCAAATATCAAGAAATACATAGGAAGTGGACTCCCGATTGTTCATCTTCGAAGTTATCACCGTTCCATGACTCTGTTAGGAGCTTCTGAAGAAGTGATGGCCCAATTATTTTAGCAAACTCTGAAGGATCGCACCCTCCGATGGTTTTTGTCTCTCGAAGAATTCAGAATTCGTATCTAGGAGGATGTGGCTCGATAATTCATGTTGCAATACAAATATAATGAAGAGCTTGAGGTCACCCGCCGTGATTTTGAGTTGCTCAAATAGAACCCTGGAGAATCATTCAGTAACTTCATCGCCCGATGGAGGGAAAAAGCAGCAACCATGATCAATCGACCTTCCAAGGAAGAACAAGTCAGCATAGTGAAGAAAAATTTCTTAGCCCATGTCCGAGCAACGATGGGAGGACAATACTATCCCCATTTTTTAGCTCTCAAGGAAGCAGGATTAGAAATCGAGTAAGGTCTTGCCAAGACAGAAGTTGAACCAAAAAAGGTGTCCGGACAGTTCACCCCTAGAAAATATGACAAGCCTACCAGTGCTACGGTCTCAACCATCAACAACATCTCTCAACCAACCACATCGTGGGCACCAAAAAGTCGCCCTGTCCCTGTTTGAAAGGAATACACTGAGCTCCATGCTCCCCTCTCCAAAGATTATCAAGCCTTATTAAGCCGAAACCTTATCAAACCTTTGGATCCCCGTCTATTGCCAAATCCACTCCCAAGAAACTTTAAGGCAGATGCCCATTGCGCCTTTCACCAAACTGCTGGCCATACCACCAACCAATGCTTTCACCTCCGAAACATGATCCAAGGTCTAATTGACCGGGGTACCATCGCCCCACCAGCCAATCCTAACCCAAACACTACTCACAACCCACTTCCAAATCATACCAATGCTATCTTATTATAAGAGAACCCATAATTTGATCCCTCAACTCTAATTACACCCATATACTTTCCTAAACCTCTCCAAATTTACCCATATTTCCTCCTACACCTTGCTAGCCTCGTTGATCAGGCATTGTCACTCCTTACCAGAGTATGCATCACTGTCCGTACCCGTTCTAAAAATGGATGTCTGGAATTATCAGAAGTCCTAAACTAACTCCTAGAGTTCGGGCTGAAACTGCCTTCACAGATGGTCATTGATTGCCAAAGGTTCAGTATGCTGTTCTTGGAAGCACAAAAATGGGCTCGAGAGTCGGATAGATGGGTAGTACCAACCGATGAAGTCAGCTTGGATGATGTCATCCGAATCATGGCATAATTATTAAGGCAAACCAACATCATTTGCAGTATGACTGAGTTACTTGACACTATGAAGCTACAAGGGCACCTGGTCCCTTAACCCTTACACATCCCCACAGAATGGGATGACTTGTATGAAGAAGCCATTGAAGTTATGGAATGCATCAAATTTACGTGGAAAGATAAAATTGTTACCATCGGATGGGGGAAGAATTCGAAGATTTGAATGAAGAGCTGGCTTTAGAGAAAACTGGCCCAGTAGCCGATATGTGTGGAATGATATCATTTGAAGAACTCCTCGGAGAAATAAATAAGGTAGCAGAACAACTTGAGATCGACGAGGAAACAGGGTTTATGTTCTTTCCATCTTCAGTAAATCACATAACCAGATCAGGGAGGCATTACCAGATCCCAAACTCACTACCAGCCAATGACAAGGGGAAGGGCGTGGAAAACCTTCCTATGCTAGAGATGACCCTCTAGGAGAGAAAGATCCTAGATCAACTAAATAAAATTCAAGCTAACATCACCCTATGGGTGCTTTTCATGTCTTCTCAGCTACACATAAATGCGTTGATCAAGTTGCTCACTGGACCCACAGTTCATCCTTCTACCACACCAGAAGAAGCGGTAAATTTGGTTGGATCCTTGACCTCTACCAGAATGCTATCCTTTTTCGAGGAGGAAATCCCTAAGATTGGGACAAACCATAAGCATGCACTCAACATCTCCGTCGAAGTTATGGGGAAGGTTGTACCACTCTCTCTTGTCGATAATGGATCCGCCCTGAATGTCTGTCCACTGAGAACGTTCAAATGTTTAGGACTGAAAGAAAGAGACCTCGCTCCAACATCCACCGTTGTGCGTGCCTACGATAATACCCATCGGGAGGTGATAGGATCCATAAAGCTTGTAATAGGGGCTGGCCATATAAACCCTGTCGTCGAATTTCAAGTTATTGACATCCCAGCCTGTTTCAACCTATTGTTAGGAAGACCTTGGCTCCACAGTATCAAGGGTGTGTATTCCTCACTCCATCAGAAATTGAAGTTCTTCGTTGACGGATGGGTCAGCACCATCTTGGGTAACGATGACAATACCGAGGGTGCAAGTTTCAGCAGTCCAATCCTTGAGATACAACACGGGTCAAATGATATGCTCCTATCAGGATTCCGAGTTGAACCACTTATACTCCCGGTAGGGGATAGCTTCAAAGAAAGGATTTGTCCAGAATACGACCCTCATGGCAACGTCAATTTGATTCAGATGTTAAGAAATATGCACTTCTTTACCGGACTGGGGCTAGGACAAAGATAACAAGGGATACTCGAGTCGATTGAACTAAAGAAGGCTTTTCCTCCCCGTGGTTTGGGGTATTAACCATCAGAACAAGAGCTCAGAATGATCCACTTGTCTTGACTAAAGAGAAGACTAGACTGCATCCAGACTATCCCAAGTGCTCCTTGAACGGACGATTCATCAAAAAGGGTGAGGACTTCCCCCTTTTAGGCTTTCCTGAACCATGGTATGGCCATACAGACAAGAAGATAAAGCCTGGAATGGAGATCTTCTTCCAAGATAGCTACCCATGGGTCAAGAGTTCCCAACACTATGAACAACCGCTCATCAAAGATACTAAAGAGACTGAGGAAAGTGACTCTGAAGATTCCTTCAACTTACAGACACTAGGGCTAACACTCTGCATGGTTCATTCAGGCACTACATCGCTGGATCCATCCCACCTGATTAAAGCTACTGATATACCTCTCCTCAACTGGCATGCTGTGCTAGTTCTACCTGTTGAAATCTCCCCTAATCCTAATGTTTACCCTATTTCTTCTTCTATTGTCTATCCTTCTTCAAATATAATCGAGTCCTCTTTTGACGAGGTTCTCAGTGCTGTTTTTCCTATCAATGAAATAAATGAAGATTTTGAGTATCTTGTCGTGCCTTACATTAATTGTTTGGATTCTAATCAAACTTTTGATGATGATGATTTTGCAAATGAACAATTCTTAACTGATTTAAATAAGTTTAATAATAAATGACATAGCCGCATTCAAGTTAATGAAGAAGAGATTGTTGTTATAAACCTCGGTTCTAGTAGCCAACTGCGCGAGATTAGGATAGGGGCTACCCTTGACGAGCATGAGTGTGCACAACTCGAAGAATTGCTAAAGGAATTTGTGGGTGTCTTCGCATGGTCCTGCGATGATATGCTCGGCATTGATCCTGAAATAGCTTAGCACGAGATTCCTACTCTCTCAGATTACAAGACGGTCAAACAAAAGTTGAGAAAGCTCCGCACCGAATGGTCGCTCAAAGTCAAAGAAAAGGTGGTCAAACAGTTGAACGTAGGCTTCATTTGTGTGATCGAATATCCCACATGGCTAGCCAACATAGTGCCTGTGCTGAAATCAGTAGGAAAGGTTCGGATGTGTGTAGACTATCAGGATTTAAACAAAGCCTCTGCAAAGGATGATTATCCGCTACCTAATATCGGCATGATCGTGGATAACACAACCAATCATGCTCTCAATTCATTCGTCGACGGGTTTACCGGATACAACCAAATCAAAATTCACCCAAACCACTAAGAAAAAACCACATTGATCACCCCATGGGGAACCTTTTGCTACATAGTTATGCTATTTGGTCTCAAGAACGCTAGGACTACCTACCAGAGGGATGCCACAACCATCCTTCACGATCTGATTCATAAAGAAGTTGAGGTCTATGTGGATGATATGATTATCAAGTCCAAAACTAGAGAGGGTCATCTTCTTGCTCTCTAAAAGTTCTTCGAGCGACTGTCACGGTGTCAGATGAAACTAAATTCGCAAAAATGCGTCTTTGGAATTACAAAGGGAATACTCTTAGGATTCATGGTCAGTGAGAAGGGGATAGAAGCTGATCCTGCCAAGATGAAAGCCATACTTGAGATGCCACCTCCCTGAACAGAGAAAGAAGTATGAGGTTTCCTTAAAAAATTATAATACATCAATCGGTTCATCAGCCATTTAAAACTATCTTCAAACTCCTCCGAAAGGATTCAACTAAGGTTTGGAACGAGGCATGCTAAGAAGCTTTTGACCGAATCAAATAATATCTGATCCAACCCCCGGTACTCATGCCACCACAGCCTGGTCTCCCCTTGCTCCTATACCTAACCATAACCGACACTTCATCCGGGGCTTTGCTATCCCAGTACCTTGAAGATTCCCGCAAAGAAAGAGCCATTTATTATGCCAGTCACAAACTGTCCGGATACGAGGTTAACTACACTGCTTTAAAAAAGGCGTGTGTCGAACTTATCTGGGTCACCCAAAAGTTACAGCACTACATCTCGACTTCCCCATCAAACTTATATCCCGAATGGACCCCATCAAATACCTTCTCGAGAAACCCGCTTTATCTAGCCGAACAGCCTGATGGTTGATGCTCTTAGCCGAATTTGATATCGTGTACGTCACGTAAAAATCCATAAAAGGAAGATCCATCTCTGACTACCTCGCTGATTACCCCATAAAAGAAGCCGATGTCTGGATCTCCGAAGTCCCAGATGAAAACATCTTTTGCACTGCTCAAGACAACCTCCGATGGTAAATGTTCTTTGATGGCGCTACTAATAAAAAGGGATATGGAATTGGGGTACTCCTAATCGCCCCGAATGACTCCCAGACTCCCATCGCCATCAAATTGGATTTGCCCTGCACCAATAACATGGTTGAATACAAGGCATGTACGGTAGGCCTCAACGTTGCTATCGAGAAAGGTATTCAATGCCTAGATGTCTACGGGGATTCCTCCCTCATCATCGGTTAAGTACTCAGAAAGTGGAAAGTGAAGGATGAGAAACTCCAACCCTTCCATGCCCACTTAGAAGAGCTAGCCTCCTAATTCCAGGATATCACCTTCCATTACCTACCCCGAGTAAAGAATGACCTAGCCGAAGCCCTTGCTACCCTAGACTCTATGGTTGACATGCCCGAAGGAATAATAATGACCCCCTTCCTTGTTCAAAAGCAAGACAAACAAACCCACTGCTACCACATTGATCTTGTCACCACAAAAGATCCCGAGACAGCCAATTATTGGTACTATTATATCTGGAGCCTCCTCAAGCATGGTAGGTATCCCGAGGGTTCTAACAAGGAAGATCGAGCAATCCTCTGAAGACTGGCCGCCCAGTATATCATCTGTCACAAAGCACTGCTCAAACGAAACTTCGATGGAACTCATGTGCACTGCATCGTAGAGGCTGACATTGAAAAGATAATACAAAAAATCTATAGCGGGGAATGTGGACCCCACATAAATGATCTCATGCTTGCCAAGAAGATCATCCGACAGGGCTACTACTAGACCACTATGACCCAGGATTGCACCGCCTATGTCCGGAGATGCCTCAAATGCCAACAATTCTCCAACCTTCAGCATCTGCCTCCACACGAATTATATAACATGACCTCTCCCTAGCCGTTCTCCACCTAGGGCATCAACATCATGGGAAGGTTACACCGAAGTCTTCTAATGGGCATGAGTTCATCCTAGTTGCCATCAATTACTTCACCAAATGGGTTGAAGCTGAGTCATACGCAGTACTGAACGCTAAGAAAGTGGCCAAATTCATAAAGAAAAACATCATCTGTCGGTATGGGGTCCCGCACGAGCTAGTATCAAATAACGGGTTGCATTTCGAGGCAGAAGTCATAGAAATGGTCAATGAGTATGGGATTCAGAGACATAAATCTTCCCCTTATCGACCTCAAACCAATAGTACAGTTGAAGCCGCAAACAAGAACCTCAAAGCCATCATCAGTAAGATGATCGAAAGCTGTCGAGATTGGGCCGATCGGACCCTGTACGCCCTCTGGGGATACCGAACCTCAATTCAAACCTCTACTAGGGCTACCACTAACTCTCTAGTCTATGGCATGGAAGCAGTCCTACCCGTGGAGCTAGAAATACCCACGCTATACGTCATGCTTGAAAGGAAGGTTAGGGAAGAAGACTGGTGCCAAAGCCGCCCTGACGAGCTGACCCTACTGGACGAAAGGAGATTAAAAGCACTATACCACATACAAGGGTACCATTGACGAATAACGCGTTCATTCAACAAAAGAGTCAAGGACCGCGGTGTCCGAAAAGGGGACTTAGCCCTCAAAGAAATCATAGAACCCATCTGGGACCCCAGAGGGAAATTCAAACCCAATTGGAGTGAACCCTACATTGTAAAGAAGATCTTGTCCTGCGGTGCTGCCATGCTCACCAACTTAGATGTGGAAGAGATGGCCCATCCAGTCAACCTGCATCGTCTCAAGAAGTCCTACCCCTAGTTCAAAATCTCGACGCGCTACGACTCTTTTCATCTCCCTTATATTCTAAAATAAAAAAAAAAACAAAAAAAAAACTCTTCATTTTCCCCTTACCCGGAACTAGGTGGGCCTAATCCTCTGCAAAAATAATTTTCAATCAATTTAAAACCTTTTAAAAAAACCCAGAGGTACGTAGGCAGCTCATACACCTTACATGAGCACGACCCGTTTCTTTTTCAGAAAATACTATTATTTTCTTACCTCCGAGATTGACAGTCAATTCCGACGTATATTTGAACAAAAGGATTATGTATGCCTTAGCGATCGGTACAGATAATTCAAACAATACAAACTCATCAAAGGCACAACCGGATGATCAAAAACTTGTTTATTTCCTTAATAAGAAATTACGGGTACAAATTACATAAGAAAAGGAACGGATAACTCCCTTCACCCCACCTTCCTAGAAAGCCATAATAAAATCCCCACATTTATCACCCATTACACAATAAACACTCCAGGAATCCTACCAAAGGAGCCTGCTTCATCATCATCATCATCATCATCATCATCATCATCTGCATCCTGGGGTCCCCAAGTTTCCCCTACCTAAACAGAGTGTCACAGACACTCCATGTACCGATAAGCTCTAACCAACTTCGAATAAACCACAACACCTCCCTTCATGGTGTCAAAAGAAACAAACCACTTCTGTCCAGTATCCACTGCCAACATCTTGTTAACTACTTTCCTCCACAACCACTTCAGATAATCCCTAGGGATATGCCAAACTCTCTCAACAGACTGACAGGGACGGGTCGATGGACGTCGATTCTACCACAGAGAGCCAAGCCGCATGCGTAGATGCTCGGTTAAATCCTCTATTGGAAAGAAATTTAATGTCCGAGGTGGCACGACCTGTGCCCAGCCAAATTTGAGGAGAAGCCGCCAAGGGAGGTCTGTCTGAGACCAAACAGTCGCACATATGAGCATTCTCCTAGCTCCAAAACAGGCAGCAATTATGCCCCCCAAGGTACTGATCCGCACAAAATCCGAGCCCCATGCTCCATAAACCAATTCTCCCATCTCGCAATATCCAGGCCAACATAGAAAAAGTGACACAAAAAGAAGTTGGGTACAATCGAGAAAGGATATTCTGGAAGAGTCGCCAGGCGAAGTCTTTCAGATAACCACATGAATAGCATCACGGGGCTACCCCGCAGGAAATCAGAATGACCTTCTCGCCAGGCATCCAAACCATTCAGAGTCTCTGCCATTATCACCACCGCAGGATTGTGATGGTATGACATCCATAAAGTAATGGCTGCAAGTTACGGATCCACCAGCAGTTCCCTAGTCACCAGCAGTAATTTTGAAACCAAGCCCAGAGCGATGGCTCCAACGTATCCAACATCGCAAGCTTCTTGCAGATGTACAGACTGCAACACCGTCGGGAGGGAAATCATTCCTCCATCAATCAGTGATCTATCCACCAAAGGCGAAATGCAAAGAAGCCCAGCCAGTAAATCCCCGGGAGAATGGGAAAATTAGGGTAAAGCCTTAGCAACACTAGGATTTATCCCCAGCATGACAGAAAATTCCTCGTAGGTAGGACAAACTTCATCCAACCCAAAGCGAAATACATGGTCTTCAGGGTACCAAAATTGTACCGCCTCCATTAGCATGTTCCACTCAATGAGCCGATTGCACCATAAAGAAACTCGATGCATGTTGAAAGCATCATAGTCAACGTTATAAGAGCACATAGCTTCCAAGGCTTCAAGGTAATTTGAAAACTCAATGCTACCAGGGAGATCCATCTTGCAAAACTGAGAGATAGTAGGCAAGTAAGTAAGAAAGTGAAGGTGTGAGGGAGACACTCCACCCCTACCCTTTTTTATACGTGAGAACCCTCACAAGAGACATAATCCCTGCAGAAATTGGAGGGAATCCTACCCCACAAAGTACCAAAGGCTAAAGAGGGAACTAATCAAAGCTTTAAATTTATGGGACTGAACTTGACTGCCGATAGGTAGGACAAGGTACTTACCGATCGACAACCCCCCACTCTTGGAAATTTTCCTTTTTCTTCTTTTGTCAAAATTCAGAAAGCTCAAAATGAATTGATATTCTCAATAGAATTTCAAAAATCCCCTTTTTATCTTAATAAAAATTCCTTTCAAAATCCCCAAAACATCTCTTTTTACGGTCTCAGCAGCAATGTAAAAAGCGCATGTGCATGCATTCACTCATTCATCATTAACAAAAGATAATAAAGAAATCCCATTGCATTGCATATATATTTGTTCTCTGTGTTACATCAATTTTGCAGGAAATAAAAGAAAAGCAAAAAACTACGGGACTCAGCCTGAACCCACATTCTCTCTCTCTCTCTCTCTCTCTCTCACCTACCCTTTCTCTAAGAACTTCCACCCCTACGACGCGCTCTCTTTCCCCTAAGGTGAGACGACGCACCACCACTAACCGAGCCTGAGTCCTCCCCAGATGAAGCAGACGACACCAAGCAAGAAGGAACCGGGACCACATGCCGAATATGGGCAGTCACCGAAGATATCTAGTCTCTGATGTCCCTCAGCCAAGTGGTCGGCACCCGAATTTACTGCAAATAAAAAGGCAAAAAAAATCAGTATCAAAGAGGAATAAAAATAGAAAAAGAACCAAAAAAGAGTAAGAAGGTATACCACAGGACGAAGAACCTCCTCGGTCAAACCCAGCTCCTTCGGATCCATCGCATGAGGACGGTGCAACATAGGCACCATCCCTCCACCAGCTCGTCGAATGTTGTATGAAGGAGTGTGCAATCGCACGAAAGGAACCTCTGAAGCCATCACCGCCGTCGTCACTGGACCACCGCCGTTGTTGGAGGACCCCACCGCAAGACTTCAACCCGTAGGAGGGAAAGGAAAGGCATCATATATGATGGGCACCATCAACCAACTCTTCACAAAGTTCATATAGTCATACGGCGCGGCCGTATCAGTATACAACAGGTAGGACTCATCGATCATCGTCGCGATCCTAGCATCCTCTGACATCAACCGCTCCTGCCTCATGGACATAGGAGGCTGAGCAGGTGGCACCACCACCTCCTCCTCAGTAATCTATCAAACCACCCGCTCCCCGAGATACCAAGAATGGCCAAACTCATACGCCAGTATGCATCGCATCTGTGCATTCACCCCGGTCACCCTCGTATCCTGAATGGTTGTCCCCCAAGGGTAAAAGTTCACCTGAAAATCCTCGAGAAAGCATAAGTCAATAAACAATTAGAACGTGCCAAAACTAAGACAGAAAAGGAAAGAGTCTTACCCTACCACTAGTCAGGCCAATCAAGACCATACGCACTCCCTCAAGAGAGAGAGATCCCTTCGACTACCGATTGTCCTTTCGCCATCGATACAATCGGTAGAGGTCCCCAATAGTCTCATACTTCAGAGTGATCAGCTGGGTATTGCACCCAATCACCTCATAGAACCACGTCTACCAAATACAGTAATTCATAATAAAAAAGATACGCATAATGAAAATGCGAATGCATGAAAGGAAAATGTTCAAAATTAAAGAAATACCTCGAGGAGATATGTGGCTCCAGTAAAAATTTATCGGCATCACCAGCTGAATGCATCCAAAAAAAATAGAGGGTTTCTAAAGTCAGGCTCCCCCAATCATAGATAGGGATGTTCGAAAACATCCTCAAGTATGGAATGAAGCACAAATGGGCGACGTCGCCACTCGACGCCACCATGAAGCCTCCTAGCACCAGCAAAATGAACAACCGGGCCATCTGCCTCACCTGCAGCCCGTCGTCCACATCAACCACCCTACTCAGCAGAACATCCTTCAGCAAGGACAATCGGATGGAATCCCCAAACACTATCCTCCCCATATCACCGAGCGCCGCACGCACTGCCTCCGGCCTCACCCTCAGAGAACGATCCACCTCTATCTTCTCTCCATCACAATCCAACCCCAACAGTTGTTGCATGTCTATGGGAGTCACCGTCATCTCCCCAAAGATGAACTGGAAGGTGTGGGTAGTGTACCACCATCTCTCCCACAAAGCGCACAAGATCGCTGTCGATCGAGGCGTCTCATCCAGCGCAGACGCCAACCTCCCAAAACCTGCTGATGATACCACCCAACGCACCACGAGTGGAAGATGCTCCCAGACATCCTTAAGCCCCGTCGTCCCACGAGCACGCATGTTCTTCAAAGAGATATCATGCTGTCAAAAGGAGAAACCTTGTTAAAATTCAAGAAAGGAAAAATCATCAAAAAAAGATAGAGGAATGCCAAAAGTCAGGTTACTTACATAACCACCAGGGCTCACCACCTTAGAGGACCAATGACGCGATGACTCCCGTATCAAAGTTCTCTCATTCTCTACCGATTCGAATGCATCAAAGGAGTTCTCACTCCACAAAACAAGAGGTGCCCTAGCCCTCCACTCCACGTTCGCCTAGTCATCGACATTCAATAATTCCCTATGCACTGTAGTGCTCACAAAGGCGGCCATTTCTTAGAGATCGGAATGCTAGAACGATTTGCAGAGGAAAATCACAGAGAGAAAGAAAGCAAAGAGCTGTGAAAAATGAAGGGAATTCGCCCCCTTTATATAGGATGCTAAGCGTCATGCCGATCGGCATCGAACCCCCACCCACCGATCGGCACTGTCTTTTTACCTTCCCGAGGCAGTCCAAAAGTTTGTGCCACTACTAAATGGCATCCCCTGCACCATGCCGACCGACACCCTCTTGAAATTTTGCACAAAAACTCCCAAAAAATACCAGAAAATCCTGAAAAATCCTCAAAAATACCTAAAAATCCCAGGAAGGATTTATGACATTTCACCAAGAAAATTTCGCACTCCCTCAAGCAAAACCCCCATTTCCCCAGCGGAACTCTAAAAAAACCAAGTAAAACTCCTCCCGAAGACGTCCCCAGAGGATCTCTAAATGTCTCAAACCTCCTTGAGCAATACGTCCAATACCTGGACCACCTAATCACTTCTCCAGTGATGTTTATGACATCAAACTCGCCTCTCCTCCGCAGATCACAAACATTTCCCCCGCAATTAGCTCCCTGGCTCAAAACAACGTCACGAGGTAATTTCCCCAGTGGAACTCTGAGAAGTCATTTTCAAAGTCTCCAAAGGACACACTATATTTTTCCCAGCGAAACCCAAAATCCAATCGTAATCCTCTCTTAGGTAAGAATTGACCTCGGTCTTAGGTCGTCACCCTAGTTAGGTCAGAATTGACCTCGGTCCTCGATCGTCACCACTCTTAGGTCAAAATTGACATCGATCTTGGATTGTCACCTTAGTTAGGTCATAATTGACCTCAATCCTCGATCGTCATCTCTCTTAAGTCAGAAGTGATCTCGATCTTGGATCGTCACCATAGTTAAGTCAAAATTGACCTCGGTTCTCAGTCGTCACCTCCCTTAGGTCAGAATTGACCTCGGTCCTTGGTAGTCACCTCTCTTAGGTTAGAATTGACCTCAGTCTTAAATCATCACTTTAGTTAGGTAAGGATTGACCTCAGTCCTCGGTCATCACCTCTCTTAGGTCATAATTGACCTCGGTCTTGGGTCATCACCTTAGTTAGGTCAGGATTGACCTCAGTCCTTGGTCGTCACCTCTCATAGGTCAGAATTGACCTCGGTCCTCGGTTATCACCTTCAAGCCCTCAGAATTGGCTTCGACCCACAAAATTGGTCATCTCAACTTAAGCTCGTAGAATTGGCTTCGACTCGCAGAATTGGTCATATCAACTTAAGCCCACATAATTGGCTTTGACCCATAGAATTGGTCACCTCTACATAAGCTCACAAAATTGGCTTCGACCCACAGAATTGGTCATCTCACCTTTAAGCCCTCAGAATTGGCTTCGACCCGCAAAATTGGTCATCTCAACTTAAGCCCGCAGAATTGGCTTCGACCCACAGAATTGGTCATCTCAACTTAAGCCCGCAGAATTGGATTTGACCCACAGAATTGGTCATGTCAACTTAAGCCCATAGAATTGGCTTCGACCCGTAGAATTGGTCATCTCAACTTAAGCCTGCATAATTGACTTTGACCCACAAAATTGGTCATCTCAACTTAAGCCCGCAGAATTGGCTTCGATCCGTAGATTTGGTCATCTCAACTTAAGCCCTCAGAATTGGCTCCGGCCCACAGAATCGGCTACCCTCATCTTCAAGCCCGTAGAATCGGCTTCTACCCACATAATTGGTTATCCATAGCACACTCCTTAGGTCCTCAGAATCGGCTCCGACCCTCTGAATTGGTCGTCTTCGCTCCTTTAGGTCCTCATAACCGGCCTTGACCCTCTGAATTGGTCACCCTCGCTCCCTTAGATTCTCAAAATCGGCCACGACCCTCTGAATTGGTCATCCTCCATTAAAGCATCATGCAATGTCTATTCGACGGCTATCATTTGTTCCAAACTCACCCGTCGAGGGGATCTGTAGACACCCCATTCTGTTACCCCCTAAAACTCTCCTTAGGTCCCTAGCACCACCCTTCATCACTACAAACCCAAGTCATACCCCGGGTACTAACCTAGAAGCCATCAGGCACTTCTAGGCTCTGTTTGATAAAAAGTCAAAGTCTTTAGCTCAACCAAGAATGAATGAATCTCTGAAGGGCACTGAAACCCCTTTCCAATGATTCATCTCGTGCATAATTTTGACTTACCATGCGAACGAACGACCCATTTCCCCCGAGACTCAATCAAAAGGACACCGAGAAGTCCCGAGCTCTGTTTGATCTAGGTTAACTCTTTAGCTCAATCGAGACTGAATGAATATCCAAAGGGCACTGAATCCCCTTTCCAACAGTCCATCCCGTGCACGATTATGACTTACGGTATGGACGAACGATCCATTTTACTCCGCAAGGTCACCAAATGCTTCCAGGGCTCGGTTGACCAAGTCAACTCCCTGAACCAGATCAAACTCTTTGTAATGTCGAAGTACATATCCTAACCTTAACAATGGTCCACCCCTTGCGTAATTCGGACCTACCATACGGACGAACAATCCGTTTGCATCCGAAATTTCCTCGTCCAATGGACTGACGAATGCTTCCAAGCCATATTTGACCCAAAGTCAACTCCCAGACCCGGGAGCAGTCCAAAGGACTTTTGAAGGTCTATAAATTACTTTTCTAGTGGTCTACCTCGTGCGTGATTTTGATCAACGGTTTGCGTTCTGCGATTGATTTTTCGAAAAGGCCTGAAAGACACGGCCAAACGGCAGGTCCCAGACCCTGTCTATCGATAGTGTGCCTAAATGCACATGCCAAATGACAGGAATAGGGCTATGCTGATCGAAAATACCCTAAGCCTACAAAATGGAGGCCCTAAACTCACTTTCAAGGAGATCCCAAACTTAGTGAATTCACTACCCTCCAATTTCATCCAAGTCTAAGGGTTGCTCTCCAACATTCAAGATCAAGATCTTCAAGAAGGTCCAATTTCCTCAACTCTCTCCTTAAATTCACAACATCTTGTTTTATTACTTAACACTCTTATTATCTAATCTCATACATCCTAATATACTTTTTATTTAGTATTATTGCACATCCCTTATTTTCATATAAATAAAAACCCAAAAAACAAGAAAAATAGGGTTTACTCATAAATTCCAAACGGGAATTCTCACACTTTTCTCACAACTAAAACACTTTTTTTACACACACACACACACACACACACACACACACACACAAATAAGAGAATCCCCTATTGGATTTATGGGATAAACCCCACCCCTCGTTTTGTATGCGAATACGTGGACTTTGATGCCTCTATAGGCTACGTAGGCGTTTCGGGGTAAAACCTGAGACTCGAGCCTATTTTTTATTTTTTCTCTCATTTTTCCTTTTCTCTAAACTCCATTATCTTACAGTATATATAAATATAAATATTTGTTCTTAGGGGCGTATCATTCCGTGTGCGTTATTGTTCCTGCATAACGATTAACGTAAGGACGATCGCCTAAATCCTATTTTCTAATACTTTTATACCTTCCTACGGATGACTCGCTTTACCTCTTCCATGGTACAAGTCGATGATTCATATCTCCACTATATACACACATGCACACACATTACGGGGAAAATAAAAGGAAAATAACAAAAATCCATGAGAGATCGAAAGGGCGGAATGGGTGCCTAACACCTTCCCATTTCGTAACTTAGCCTCTCGACCCTTCTCGAATCATTTTTGTTTCGTATGCACCAGTATGTCTTTAGATGATGTCCTTTGGGATGGCTTCCTCTTTTCTTTTGTCTGTTTTGAGTAAAATAGACCGGCGACTCTAATCTCTCTACATCTTTCACCTTACCTCAAATGATGCCTGTCGAAGTGCTCCAGAGAGGGACGCACGGGACCTGAGGATCCTTCGTCGCGCGGAGAGGATCGGGGATGGCCACAGCTGGCTATATAAATATTGTACGTACGGGACCTAAACTCATGAGTATGTGTAGGGTCATGAGAGATAACGTCTAGATATTGGGGGTGAGATTATTTATGTTGAGTGAGATGAGTTGTGTATGGTACTCTAGACTATAAGATTGGTATAATTGTGCACGATGTATGTAGTTGTTTATGCTATCAAGTTGATACAAATGGTATACAATATTATGTGCAGAGTCGTAAGGGAGTCCTATAGAGTATACTTATGATGGTAATGCGATACATATGTTATAATATGTTATGTACGGGGCCACATGAGAGGCTTATTGGTTATAATGAAGTTATCAAGATAAAAAATAGTATAGATGAATCAAGAAAATGATAAAGTTTAATATGATTTTAATGCGTTAAATGAAAGGACGGTTGGCTAGAATAGAAATAAAATATGAGAAATATGTTATCAATGAGATATGAAAGTGGAATGTGGTAAAATGGCTTCTAATGAATTATGAGTTATGATAGTATCTTATTTTTAATATCGGTCGATAAACTGGTAGAAATTGACACCTTTCATTATAAGTAACGTTGTTAATATATGTAAATGAGTAGATAGTTGTTGGATATGTTAATTAAATGGATAGTAGTTAAGATATTTCATCGAATGGATAGTTGTTTATGCTCCTTTTATTATGGTATTGTATTTATTTCTCTTGATATTGAGATATTTTATTATTACTTTTATCATGTGGATAATAATAAAGATTTTATGATTGAATGTTCCTTGTTAAATAAAAAACTCTATTATGGTATTTACTTTATCTAGTACTTCTAGTTGAGTTATGTTACCCTATTTCAGATCACATGACTATTATTCTTGTAGTGGGTTAGACATGTCGTACTCTTGGACTAACATATCAAGTTAGGAGTTCATTTCTAGGAGTTGTTGGATCTTGGAGAGTAAACATGGAATTAGAACACTTATATCATCAATGCATTTCCATTGTTTAATTTATATGAGATAGTTTTTGGAATAGTGGGGATTGCTATCGATGTTTTTATGCACATATATTAACCAGTGGGTAGGGGTGTTGCATTACATCATGTTTGTATGGGCAGGGAAGTTGAGATTGACCATTTGTCTTGTTCAGTCTATTATTTCTTTCAGACATGTTAACTTACGATGTCGTATTGGGAATGGACAAGTTAGAAAAGTATCACATACAAATCAATTGCAATGGGAAGGCAATCACATTTACCAATCCCAGGTAGGAGATATTTCTTAGAGAGATGCTTTGGCTCAGGGAGGGTCTAGCACTCATCTGTATTTTACCGATGCAGATACATTGGAGGAGATCACTGTATCATTAGAGACAATACCAATTTTCTGAGAGATTTTATATGTGTTTAACAATGTACCGAGAGATAGAGTTTATTATATATTTGGCACTAGATGTCAAGCCCATTGTGATAGTAGCGTGCCGGATGGCTCCGTTGGAGATGAGAGAGTTACATGAGAAGATTTATTAATTCTTGAGTCTGAGGGTTCATACGGAGGAGCATGTATCCGTGGGGAGATCCTGTGTTATTTGTGAATAAGAAGGATGGTTCACTGAGGCTATGTGTTATCTATAGAGAATTGAACAAGGTAACGATACAAAATAAGTATCTATTGCTATATATTAATGACATGTTCGATCAGTTGAGGGGTGCATCGTTAATTTCAAAGATCGATTGGGGCATCATCAATACGAATTTATTAGGAGGGTATTCAAAAGATATATTATTTGACACGGTATGGATCATATGAATTATAGGTCCAGTCATTTGGTTTGACCAACATGTTGATAATGTTCATGGATTCGATGAATAGGGTGTTCCGCCCATTTCTGGAATAGTTCGTCATAGTGTTTATTGATGACAAATTAACATATTCTTGGTTTGATGAGGAGCACGTGCATCATCTGAGGATGGTTTTGCAAATGTGTAGGGAGCATAAGTTGTATGATAAGTTCTCGAAGTGTCAAATTTAGTTAAGAGAGATGTAGTTATTGGTAGCATATTATATCGGAGGCTGGGATTTGGGTAGGTCCTAGAAAAGTATTGGTTGTGGTGTAGTGGGGAAAAACCAAAATGCCTACATAGGTTATGATTTTTATGGGTTCGGTTGGGTACTATAGGAGGTCCAATCAGGGATTCTCAAATATTGACGAGCCACTGACTCACCTCACATGGAATAGGGTATCATTTGTTTCGAGCACATATTTTCAGAGGATCTCAAAGAAAGACTCCTGATCGTGATCGTTCTAATGTTTCTGCTAGTGATTCAGGTCCAGACTTTGGACTCATTTTGTTAGGAGAAAATGTGAGAGATTTTATTCGAAAGGGTTCCTTTTTCTCGATCAGCTCAGATGGAGATTTGAGGTTTTAGGGGCATTTGGCTATATTGGACTGTCTCGAGATATGTAAGGTATTTTTAGCTAAGACACATGGTTAGAGATTCACTGTGGATCCTGGGGGTGAGAATTTGTACTGAGATATGAGGATGCAGTACTGGTGGGTTGGGATGAAGAGATAAATTGTTGAGTTCATGGCTAAGTGTTTCACTTACCATATATTAATGGTGGATCACTAGAGACTAACATGGGAGTTACAACCATTGGAGATTCCCGTATGGAAGTGTGAGATTATCACCATGGATTTAATTTTGGGATTATCGAGGTCCCAAGGGGGACTTGATTATGTTTAGGTCATTATCGATAAATTAACGAAGGTGTCTCTTTTCTTTCTAGTGTGGACAGACCACACCACAAAGCAGTACACCCTAATTTTCATTGCTAAAATTGTGAGTCTTTATGGGTTACCACTTGATTTAGTGTCCAATATGGACAATGCTTTTGTTTCCCGATTCAGGGGAAGCTTTCTAGAGGCTATGGGGTACAAATAAATATAAGTACCACATTTCACCCTCAGACCATGGTCAAAACTGATCAAGTGAACCAAATATCATAAGATTTTCTTTGGTATTATGTTTTGAATCAACATTTGTTTCTTATAATAATAGTTACCACAAAACTATGAGGCATTGTATGGACAATCATGCCATTCATCGAGTTTTTTTATTGAAGAGAGGGAATAAAATGCTATTTGGGAAGAATTGCACTCGAAACACCTAAGAAAAGGTGGCTCTCTTTTGGGAGCATACGAAGATTTCTCAAAGTCGACAAAAGAGTAACACAGATAAGAGGAAGCCTAAATTGGAATTGTAGGTGGGGGATCAGGTGCTTATGAATGTATCCCCAATGAAGAGAGTTATGAATTTTGAATCCAAGGGAAGTTGGCACCCCCATACGTAGGTTCCTTCACAATCTTGGATAGGGTGTTCCTCGTGGCATATCGATTGGCCTTACCCAACCATCTTCGATGAGTACACGATGTCTTTCTTGTATCCATATTAAGGAAGTTCTTGAGGGACGAGTTAGACTATTAGCACATCGACCTCAACAGGATTGAGTTACAACCAAGAGGGAGCTACGATTAGTGACCTAAGTGCATTCTTGATGAAAGGGAGCAAACTCTATGAACGAAAGTCATTTTGTTAGTTAAAGTCTAATGAGGAAACCACAACAAGGCTGAGTCTACTTGGGAGCATGCATGCAAGATATCCAGATATCTTCGAGCCGGGTATATAAAAGTTGAATTTCAAGGATGAAATTCCTTGTTTAAGGGGGAGGAATGTATTAATCTGTATTTTCTACGCATTTATTTTAAATTGTGTAATTAATTATTTATTTATCTATCATGACATGTGATATGTCACTTAGTTTTTTATATTGTTATGTGATTCGTATATGTGTTACATAAATTCACACCTATTGGAAATTAAAATAATACACGATAAGGCATCAATTATATATTTATAGTGACTTAGTATTATAGGTGACTATGGAATGGCCAGGGACATGGTGTCGGGGGTTTACTTGTTTAGATTATTTTCTCATTATCGGGTCCCACCGATCGTGGAGTATTTTCTTATAATGCCGAGGCAAACCAAATGAATTAATAATTATATTTTAACTTAATCGACTCGTATAGACTTATTAATTAACTTGAAGAGTTATTTAATTACTTAAAATATGTTCTATTTTGGATTGAATTTAGAGATGCTTAAAAATTTCATTTATTACTTAAAATAGTGGTATTTGAGTATGTTGGGTTGGTATATGGTTTGGACCAAGTTTTGGGCCATTTGGAGCATGTTTCGGGCTCATTGGATTAAGGATATTTTGAGAGCTAGGCTTAATTTCAGAAATTAGAGCTATATTAACTTAATTTAGAGAACCTAATACACTCATAACACATTAGAGAAAACCCTATAATATAAGGAGGTTGAGAGAACAACTAAAGCATGAAGAACTTGGGGATTTGGAACTTGATTCTTCATCCGGTCAATAGGATAGTTTACTCTGATTAAGATTTCAATTAGATTTGCGTTATGGTAGCAATAGATCATTGGAATCTGGACTAAAACTCATATAATTGAATTTTAATCATCTAAAAACTTAATTATCTATTTATGATGTAGTATAGTTGATGATGAGCCCCATGAATTAATCCACGAAATCATGTAATCTCCTTGAAAATTATTAGATCTAAATTATGTTAATGATCACTTACACTAGCCCTCATGCTTAATTAGTCATTGAATTGAATCTGAGACAAATAATATAATACTTGGTTGAAACTTTTAACTTCTGGCTTATAAACCTATAATATGAAATTGAATTATAAATTGTTGGATTAATAACTTAGAATTTGGTGTTTTTGGTTAATATTGTTGTTAGATATGTTATACTTAAAGGAGACTGGGCATTATATTGATTAAACGCATTGAACTTGAGATTTAGGGTTATAATAGACATTTATAAGATTTGGGGAAAAAAAGTAATGTGACATTCTCGTTGGAACGAGATTGGTAATCTCGTTCGAATGACTGGATGATATGTTTGAATGACACGGGAATTATGGTTTGAACGATAGTCGATTTTAGTTTGAACCATTTAGTGGCTTTTGTTAGAACGAGAAGGGATTTTGGTTCGAACAACTTGGCATCAGTTTGATAATTAATCCTTAATTGGTTAGTGTTGATACCAAAATTAATCAGCTGACATGGACCAATCATATGAAGATACGTGGCTATCTACATGGCAACAACAAATATTTTCAAGAAACCCACTCGCTCCGAGGAACAAGACTACAACGAGTAAGGCTAGTTCCCCGAGGAACACATAAGCTCCGAGGAACAATGCTTCTCCGAGGAACTATTAAATACCGAGAAGCTTAGGCGGTCCGAGCTACTCATGGCGATCCGAGATGCACGTCGAAGCAGGATACCAACAGTTTAACTGCTCATCATTTGGACGCGCACGCAAAGAGGGCATTAAATGTATTACCCTTTCATATGTACATCATTTAATGTATTACCCTTTCACATTACAGCCTCAGGTCTATAAATACATTGTACAATCCTCATTGTAAAAAGACCCCCCAGACCGAAATTTCTTGAGATAACTTGTAATCGAGAATTCCCATACAAACAGCAAAACCAAAGCAACAGTGGACGTAGGTCATTCTTATAAGGCTGAACCACTTTAAAATTCTTTGTCTCATTTATTTATCTGTGATTGAATTATTAGAGTGATCTAATTTTTTACATCAATAGATTAGCGTCGTCTGTGGGAAACGACTGATAATATCGTTTTTCATCAAAAATAATCCATTACCAATGGCGAATATTCCTGAATCCAACAATTGAAACGCTGGAACCCCTCTAAATCCATCTGCTCCACCAATTATTCCAGATCTGACGGGAATAAAGGCAAATTTGGCTCACGGCCAGACCGTCATGAAAGAAATAATGCGACAACTCATCCAAACCCTCTATAGCGGTGCATCAGCCCATTCCGAACCACGAAGCATTCAAAGAAATATCCGTGCACCTTCTTCGTGTACTAGGCGTACTAACTCACATCGCAATGAGGAATCTGATGATTTCTCTTATCAACCTGGGCGAACTTCGTCGGTGCGAGCCACGGATACTGAACAACGTGTCACCCTCTCCCCAGAAAGGACCAGCGCGTTGGAAAGATTAAGTAGGGTTTCTCCTTTCGACCGATTAGGCCCTAGGAGGAACAAAAGTCCTCTTAATGCAACGTCGAGGATCTTTCGACGACCATAAAATTTAAGGGAAGGATCTGCCCAGTCGCGACTAGCTTCTCGTCAAGATAGATCCTATGACCGACCAGTTGCTCATCAAGATAAATCCCAGGAAGCTACTTCAACGCGATCAGTTGCTCGAACCAATAGGCCCGAGGAAGGAAATGATGCATGGAAAGGATCTATTCAGAGGCTGGAGGATAGATTAGGGGAAATGGCTAAGGCCAAGAATCCTCTGCAACGAACCTTTGTTCGAGGAACGCCTTTTGTCCAAGACATTGTTGATTTTCCAACACCATCAAAGTTCAAAGCACCTGTTGTGACTCCCAAGTATGATGGAAAGATTGACCCTGTCCTTCATATAGAACAATATCAAGCTGCAGCCGACATCTATGCTGTCCCAGATGAGATGAGATGCAGAGCATTCTCGGGAACACTTATTGGATCTGCTCAAATATGGTATAATAGTCTTCCTCGGGGTAAGATTTCAACTTTTCTTCAACTGGCCGAGCTATTCATTGGGAATTTCTTCTTTTGAGAAAAGCCAGTTAAACGAGTAGCACATTTGTTAAGTGTTAGATAAAAAGCTGGTGAGAGTACTAGAGATTATATAACTCATTTTAATAACGAGAAACTAGAAGTCATTGATTATGAGGAGAAGACAGCGATTACTGCTTTGATGAGTGGACTACTGCCAAACAAGTTGTACTACACTTTGGCCAAAGATTCACCTCGAACCATGTCGGATCTGATGGGAAAAGCGTCCAAGATTATGAATGCCGAGGAGGCTACGTCTGCAAAGAAGAATATGGACGCCAAAGAAACCAAATTGGATGGTGATAAAGTTAAGAAGGAGGAACATAAGAACAATGGTGGTGATAAAAAATCCAAAAATAGGTCGTTATGGGAGGTCTTGAGGAAATTTGATAATTACACACCTTTGAAGGTAAATATCAACAACGTCCTAGAAGAAATTAAGAACAACGAGGAGTTAAACTGGCCAAAGATAATGAAGGCAGACCCTGACACGAGGAATAGGGAAAAATATTACGAATTCCACAAGGATCATGGCCATATGACCAAAAATTGCATAGCTCTTCAAAATGAGATTAAAACACTCATTTGACGAGGAAAGCTAGAAAAGTACGTTGATCGTGGAGGCGAAAGAAGAAACAACGATCGAACTAAAGAAAAGTCTAGATCTCCTCGTCGAGCAGAGGAGAACAAGAAGAGAAACCATGAAGTTGATCCAGAGGATGACCCCGACCTTCCCAAGAAGCCAAGGCAGCCAGAACGAGAGGTATTTTCAATACGCTTTGGGTCATTTGATTGTAATGTTATTACAGGAGGAGATGCAGGAGGAGGAGACCTTACTGCAGAAAGAAAAGCTTACCTCGGTGAGGCCCAAGCTTGCTCGTACATTTAGCGAATAAATCTAGCTAAGAAAGATCACCCGAGAAAGGTGAACAAGGAGAAATTAGTTATCGGTTTTTCAAAAAATGACCTTGCAGGTGTTTTATATCCTCATGATGACCCACTGGTGATCAAAATGAGAATGAAGGAAGTGATGATTTCAAGAGTACTGGTCGACAATGGTAGCTCGGCAGACATCATGTTCTACACATGCTTTGATAGTTTAAATCTAAAGCTATCTCAACTGGATCCTTACCACAGACCCCTCATTGGTTTTGCTGGCGATAAAGTATTTCCACTTGGGACGATCAATTTGGATATATTCATTGGTACGTGGCCTGCTTGTCGGACAGAAAGAATACGTTTCTTCATGATGGATAAGAACGTACAGTCATCATATAATATCATCATGGGAAGATTAGGATTGAAGAAGTTCGAGGCTGTACCATCTATAGTGCATCAGTGCCTAAAATTTCCAACAAACTTTGGAGTAGGAGCTGTGAAAGGTGATCAGAAAGTAGCTCGAGAATGCTATTATTCATCCGCCGAGCAAGAAGAATTGGAAGAATCAAAGAAAAAGACTACTACCTATTAAGTGGATGAAGGTGCAGAAATCGAAACATTGGATCCTCGATATGAGTCGCAACTCGTGAAGGGTCAAGTGGTGGAAGCTACTGAAAACATAATTCTAGACGACGAGCACCCTGAGCGAACTACTCAAATAGGTTCGTCGTTGGAAGCCTCATTAAAACAGGAATTGATAATTTTCCTTAGAAGCAGAAGACAAACTTTTGCATGGAGTCATGAAGATATGCCTGGGATAGACCCAAACTTCTTATGTCACGAGCTCAATGTGAATAAGGAGATCAAGCCTATGAAAAAGAGAAGAAGAGTATTCAGTCCCGAGAAGAATCAAGCCATGCAGGAGGAAGTCGAGAAGCTCCAGAAAGCTTGTTTCATTGAAGATGTTAAATATCTAGATTGGTTAGCCAATGTGGTAATGGTAAAGAAGAAGAACAACAAGTGGAGGATGTGTGTGGACTTCACTGACCTCAACAAAGCATGCCCAAAGGATCATTTTCCATTCCCCGAATTGATCAACTGGTGGATGCTACCTCGGGACACGAGTTGCTGAGCTTCATGGACGCTTATTCTGGCTACAATCAAATTAAAATGAAACCTGAAGACAGGGAAATTACTTCTTTCATTACCCCTCGGGGAACTTATTGTTATAACGTTATGACTTTTGGTTTGAAAAATGCAGGTGCGACATATCAGAGGCTGATGAACAAGGTCTTTGCTGAACAAATCAGTGACAACATGGAAGTCTATGTTGACGATATGCTGACGAAAAGCAAGAAAGCTACCAATCATCTAGTTGACTTAAGTCAGACTTTTGATCAACTAGATAAATATCAAATGAAGCTGAACCCGACGAAGTGTATCTTTGGAGTACGAGAAGGCATGTTTCTCGGGTACATTGTCAATCAATAAGGCATTGAAGCAAATCCTGAAAAGATCAAAGCTCTATTAGGGCTACGATCTCCAACGATGAAGAAGGAAGTACAGAGTCTCACAGGACGAGTAGCGACACTCAACAGATTTGTGTCACGAGCAACTGATAGATGTCTCCCATTCTTCAAGACACTCATAAAGACTTTTGAGTGGAATGATGAATGCGAGAAGGCTTTTCAAGACTTGAAGAGATACTTGGGAGCACCCCCATTGTTGTCCAGGCCAGTGATGGGAGAGAAATTGTACTTGTACCTTACAGTGTCCGAGAATACAGTTAGCTCGGCGTTGATCAAAGTGGAGAATGGAGTACAAAAGACAATTTACTACACAAGTAAGGCCTTCCGAGGAGTAGAGATTAGATATCCAAGGCTGGAGAAATTGGCACTGGCGCTGATTGAGGTGAGTAGGAGAATGAGGCCATATTTCCAGGCTCATACCATAGTAGTATATATTGATATGCCATTGAGGCAAGCCCTGCATAAGCCAGAAAAATCAGGAAGATTGATGTACTGGGCAATAGATCTCGGTGAATATGATATAGTCTATGAACCCAGATCATCGCTTAAAGGGCAGGCTGTAGAAGATTTTATAGCGGAGTTCACCTATCCTGATAGCTTCGAGGAACAAAAGTTGCTCACTGATCAGCATGTGGATGTTACAGGATCAACAAACACAGGCTCAAACCAATTCCGATTGGTAAAAGGGCGTGTGGATGTTACAGGATGCGATGCAGAGATAGTTGTGAGGACTCCGGATGAGAAACAAGAGTTTCTCGCTGATCAACCTGTGGATGTTACAGGATTAATAGACACTGGCTCAGACCAACTCCGGTTGGTAAAAGGGCAAGTGGATGTTACAAGATCATTGACTTCGGGCTCAGACTAACTCCGGTTGGTAAAAGGGCAAGAATAAATGTTCGACGAAGAGCAAGAAGAATTTGAGGAGGAAATAAAGCAACAAATATTTCACCGAGGAACTCTAACTGATCAGAAATTTGAAGACGAGTTACCTATATGGAGACTATATGTAGATGGCTCATCTTGCACTGCAAGATGCGGCGCGAGGATAGTTTTGAGCACTCTAGATGAGGTCGATATGGAATACGCCTTGCGTTTCCAATTCAAAGCTTCCAACAATGAGGCTGAATATGAGGCCATGATTGCAGGACTTGGTTTAGCAAAAATTATGGAGGCGCAACAGGTCATTATTTTCAATGATTCTCTATTAATCATAAACCAAATGATGGGAGTATATGTAGTTAAAGGAGAATTAATGATCAGATATCATGCAAAGGAAAAGAAGCTGGTGACAGAATTTGTCGCTATTCAACTGTTTAGAATACCAAGAATGGAGAATGCGAGAGCAGATGCCCTAGATCGACTAGCATCAGCTACACGCATCGAGCTACGACAAACAATCCTAATTGAAGTGTTAGTTGGTCGGAGAATAGATGAAGATCTGACGATGAAATTTATCACCCTTGATTTAGGACCATCTTGGATGGATTCCATCAGGGCGTATATCGAGAAGGGAGAATTGCCAATTGACAAGCTCGCTGCCAAAAAATTGAAGTTTACAACTGCTCGGTATGTATTAACTAATGGTGTTTTATATAGACGAGGAATTATGGAAGGTTTGTAGAGATGTGTACACCCCTCCGAGGTGAAAGAATTAATTGAAGAGATCCACGAAGGGTCTTGTGGAGCACATGTAGCAGGTCAGATGCTTTTACAAAGGGTAATGACGCAAGGATACTACTGGCCGACGATGAGGGATGATTGTATAGCCTAAGCCAAGAAGTGTGACAAGTGCCAGCGCTTTTCCTCCATTCGAAGAACTCCACAAGCATTGTTGACACCCATAACTTCCCGTTGGCCATTTGCCATGTGGGGAATTGACTTGGTTGGGCCACTGCCAACGACTCGAGGAAGGTTCAAGTACCTCGTCGTCGCAGTGGATTATTTTACTAAATGGGTAGAAGCTGAGCCACTCATTGACATGACGTACGAGAAGGTGTACCAATTTATTTGGAAGAACGTCATTTGTCGATATGGTCTACCTCAGGGCTTCATCACAGACCATGGAACACAATTTGATAACGAGGAGTTTGCCGCCTATTGTCATCAATCAAATATTTTGAAGGTCCACTCAGCTCCAGGCTATCCTCAAAGCAATAGACAAACTGAAGTGACAAATAGGACGCTGCTAAATGGCTTGGAGAAAAGATTGGAAGATGCAAAAGCAAACTGGATCAACGAGTTACAATCAGTACTTTGGGCTTACCAAACTACTCCCCGAGTAGCAACTGGAGAATCACCATACATGCTGGCATTTGGAAGTGAAGCTGTTATACCTGCCGAGTTGGGCCTCCCAACACACAGGGTACTAAATTTTAATTCCCCTGTCAGCGACTTAATGAGAAGACATGCTCGAGGAAGTTAGAGAAGAAGCAGCCATTAGAAATGCTGCTTACCAGTAGCGAACAACTTTGTTCTACAACAAAAGGGTGAATAGGTGCGACTTGAAAGAAGGAGACTATGTGCTGAAGAAAGTAATTCAAAAGCACAATAAGCTGGAAGCAAACTGGCATGGACCATACCGAGTTACAAAAGTTGTTCGACCAGGAAAATAGCAACTCTAGAGGGGGAGGAGTTCAAGAATGCATGGAACGCAGAGCACCTACGCAAGTATTATCAGTGATGTATATGTAACACAGTTCCATCAGTATGAATAAAACAAAGATATTCTGCTAAAGTCTCTCCTTTTATTGAGAATTTTTCGGGGAATACTAGTGCTACACACTACTCGGCAAAACTCAGACTACTCAGCAGCAAAATATTCCTAAAAATGCCAACCTCGGTTGGTTAGGAAATAAAATATTCCTAAAAATGCCAACCTCGGTTGGTTAGGAAACAAAATATTCCTAAAAATGCCAACCTGTTTGGCTAGGAAACAAAATATTCCTAAAAATGCCAACCTGTTTGGCTCGGAAGCAAAATATTCTCGCAAATGCCAACTTATGTTGGTCGGGAGGTAAGATTATTCAAGAAAGTGCAAAAGTTTCTAACTATGGCTGGTCGGGGATAAAAACCCACCAACTGTAGTTGGTCGACAAAGAAAATTTACTGACCTTGGTTGGTCGGAAACATTTAAGTTAAAAGTCTACTAACTATGGCTGGTCAGAGATAAAAACCCACCATCTGTAGTTAGTCGACAAGCAAAATTTATCGATCTTGGTTGGTCGGAAACATTTTATAGGTAAAATTATTTCAAAAAGACTAACTATAGCTGGTCGGGGATAAAAACCCACTAACTGTAGTTGGTCGACATGGAGAATCTAACAACCTTGGTTGATTGGAAACATTTTAAACAACATTTTTATACTCATTACTTTATTATTAAGTGATCGAACAACAATATTGATACTTGTAACTTTTTAATTGTTACTGAGTTGGTCGACAAACAACACAATATTGTTATCTTTTTAACAGATATGCATAAATATAAAGTGTTTGATAAATACAAGACAATAGCAATCAAGATTTGCAAACAAAAATGAATGTCTTTCATTGAATTCAAAATAAATTACATTGATAATGAAATTACAGTTACATTGACATGTATACTAACTATTACATCAAAAATTCCTATTCTATTGGTCTCTTCCCCTCTGCTTTTGACCAGGTTCCTCGCCAGCAGGCGGATCATTTAAAGACAGAGGAGAATTGATGAAGTTGAGGTCCTTTAACATCCTGACATTCATCACGGATGGGCGATCTAAAAGATGCTCAGGACGAGATACCTCGATTTGAGAATGTAAATTGTAGTCACCGAGATACTTTGAAATTAAGCTCCGAGGAATGGCCCGAGCTGGGATCCAATCCATCTCCAAATTATATGGTGGCACAGGCAAGTCGAGCAACCCGGGATCATAGTAGTCCCACAGATAATGACCTTGTTTGAGCTTCAGCACACCTAAGGCATTCAGCCATCCTTGCTTGTAGACCTCATTATTGGCATTCTGGATACGATCGTCCAAGTGGAATAGTGCTTCGTTGTATCCCGCCATCCAGAACTCCCTGGGCTGTTTATGGAATTGGTATGTTAGCCTTTCTAACTGCTCGTGGAGATTCTTGATGAAAAGCTCCTTATTCTCCAAGATTGACTTCTGCGTAGAGAGTTGTTTTTCCAGGTCCCTAATCTTCTTTGACATATCAGACCAAGCCTGGTTCTTCACCATTAATTGGAAAGCCTGGTTCTCTAATGCAGATTGAGTTCTCTGCTCCTCGACAAGAACCCGAGCTGCTCTTGCTCATCCCCGAGGAGATTTTTCTCGACCACGAAAAGATGTAGAGGTGCCTGAACTCTTCAAAGTCTCCAACTCGTCCCTCAACTTGGCATTCTCAACCTCTAAGAACGAGAATCCCTCGTCGGTCACTGGGATCAAGGCACTGGAAGTGGAGGCTGCAGACTTCAATTGTGATAGCTCTTTTTACAGGTTATTGTTCTCTTGCTCCAACAACTTGGCAATCTGTCTGCATTCCTCTACCTCACCCTTCAAAGTTCTCTCCCTCAGATCATACCCAGCAAATAGCTTCTCGTAGCCCTTGTCAGCCATGATCAACTTGTACTTCTTTTCGTACCCTTCATGCAACAAGGCAGTTGATTCCTTCTATTGATTCTGAAGGTCTTTGAGGGTACACTGGAGATCCTCGATCATGTCATAGTAAGCCACATTATTGGCCACTGCTCGGTCAATAAGACACTTCAGGTACTGATATGCTTCAATTGCCTGTTCTGGAGCATCATGACCAAGGATGTCTGTAACTTGTGCAGCACTCAAGTCTGTGTGACCAGCCTTAAAGTACTCATTACATTGTTGCAACAACTTTGTGTCATGAGCAGATAGCAATTCCATCCTGTCCAGAAACTAGCAGAGAAAGAAGAGCAATCATCAATAAGAAGAATAAGCAGAGTATGAATGAAAGATAGACAACAGTATGTAAAAAGTTTAAATTTTATTAGATCATAATTCAGAGTTACATCTTTTGAGTTACATTTGAAAAAGGGAAACAAAATAAAGAGAAACCTGAACAACACTAAACCTTTTCCTTATCTCCCAAAACCTTCTCGGGAGGCTGGGATGAAAAGGTAGGTTGCTCGGAGGGAGGAGATAGCTGCTCGGGGAGAATAAGCAGTTGCTCAGAGGAAGAAATGATTTGTTGATTTTCCCCATCAGCAGGCTGGATGGCTAGGGCATGATCTCCCATCACCATCGAAGATTCTTCAGAGGTAGCTTCGTCCTCTTCTAATTCTTTTGGAGTTGGAGAGGGACCAGGGATATGTCTCTAGAAGAGCTCAGAAGACTCATCGACTTTCATCTCCTGAAGGGCGGCAACCCATCCATCCCTAAAATATTTAAGACCGCCATAGTCCACTTGCGACACTATGGCGGCCAACCCATTGTTCCACCCCTTATCCCAGCTAGAGCTGAAGGACTTCTTCAGAACATCTTTCCTCTTAAGCTTATTCGAGGAAAGTTTCTCAGAGAGCAGGTTCTCAGCAGCCTTCAATTTATTTTCTGCTTCTTCCTTTTGCCGACCTACTTCTTGAAGCTGGCCCAACCTTTCCTCAGCAACCCTGAGCTTATCTTCAAGCCCTCTAGCAGTTTTGAGCTTCTCTGCGAGCTCTTTATTTTCCTTCTCCAAGGCATTATTTTTCTTCTCCAACTCTTTGGAAGCCTCAACAGCTCGAGCTTTATCCTGCTCGGTGGAGGCAAGCTTCTTCTCTCGGACAGCTTTGTCATCAGCATATTTCTGACGAGAATCTTCCAGAGACTTGGTAGTTTCTTCCAGATTTCCCTCCACGCTGGACGAGGAGCAAGAAGCCTTAATCACTTTATCCTTCTTCAGGATTATATTGAAGCAGCTCGCCAACTGTGAACAGAAAAAGAAAGCAAGTTAAAAATAGAAATGACAAAGGAAATATGAAAAAATTTAAAGTAAAGAGACTTACAGAAGAAAGATGACGAGCAGCCAGTGAAGTGACCATGTCCCGAGTAAGGTTCTCTTCAGTACCTTGTACCTCGGGAATGATCTAAGACTTTACCGAGCTCATGGAAGAGCTCGGGGGAACGAAAGTTGGAACCCCAGTTCCAGTAACTGGGGGCTAAGCCATGGTATCAGCCAAATGGACCGATGAGCTCTTCTTTAGCCTCCTCAAGGGAACAGGTACCGATTCAACCAAGGAATAACCCTTGGTCGCTGATATCAAAATCACCTCTCCTGGAGTAGCAGACCTGCTCGGAGCCACTACGGGCTTCTCGGCAACTTTAACAGGAGCAGCGGGAGGATCTGCATCAATCTTCTTCGTCCCCTCCTTTAGGACATCAATCCTACTCCTTTTTACCTCCCCAGAACCTGAGGCAGTCTTCTCAAACAGGGCAGGAGGTCTTCTCTTCTTCATCCTTTCACTTAAACGAATATGGGATTTAGGTGATGAACTTGTGGAAGCAGGAACTGGCTCTGATTCACTTATCACTGGACGAGCAGTGAAGGAAGTGGTGTAGCTCTTGTACTGGAGCAAATACGAGGCCGACCTAATGTGCTCGTCGGCAACACTCTGATGCAGACTCCAGATAAGTTTCAGATGTCTTACATTAACATCTGCTTCCTTTGGGCACTTTCTTTTGTTATCAACTGCAAATAAATAAACATTGTTATCAGTGGCACATTTTATCAAACATAAAAGAAACATTATTTCAAAATAAAATAAAATAAAAATAACCTATCCCGTTGCCATAAGGAGGGCATCTGGGACCTTGGTAAACCTCATCTCTAACTAATGGAGGATGTTGCCAATTTTTTATGACAACCCCATATTCAAAATAATCCCTATTGGCATCAGGGAGATTGACTACTAAAGCTCTATTTAAAAATCTAGTTTTTAAATAAAAAATATTATCATTAACTGCCCATCTATAGCAGTACATAATTTCTGGAATTCCTATGCCAGTTCCATGGACTTGATTTAATTTATGCACCCCATTAACTATTCTCCATGTGTTGGGGGCTATTCTCACAGGAACGACGTCAAAATAATGACAGAATTCCAAACACAAGGGATTTGGTGGAAAAGAAAATCCACACTCAACAATAAAAAGGCTGGGGAACCAATGTCCCTCAGCCAAATTGAAATAATCAAAAGGCTCAGAAAGCTCTTCCAAGACAACCCAAGAGGGAATGGAAAAATCAGAGCGAAACTGTTCAAGAGACTCAATAGAGTTAACCATGATGATGAATAAAACAAATGAAGAAGAAAGAAGAAGATCTTACAGAAAAAGAGTAGAGCTGTTGACAATGAACGACGGAAAAGATGAACGCACAAGAGAGTAGGAAGAGACGACGTAAAACTCGAAGATAAAAATTTGAAAGGTAGAAGACGATGGGAGCGTCTGTGAAGTTTAAATACCTTGCCTTGGGAAATGGTGAAGTAATGATTACAGAAAAGGATGATTACGTTACCGGCGGCTAAAAAGATGAAAAGTAGCGCGGGAATCAAAGCGGACAACAACGGCTAAAAAGAGGAAAAGTGGCACGAGAATCGAAGCGGACATCAGCGGCTAAGAAGACAAAAAGTAACGCGGGAATCGAAGCAGGCAAAAAAGTCCAAAAAAGCATGATTCTACGAATTGGTAAGGAGAAATAAATACAAGGGAAACACTCCTAAAAATCAGGAAGACTATTTAAAGCTACCATATTCCGAGAAAGAATGTTCCATACTCCTCAAATTTCGAACTATGAAACATTGGGGGCTTCTGTTGATACCAAAATTAATCTGATGACATGGACCAATCATATGAAGATATCTGGCTATCTACATGGCAACAACAACCATTTCTGAGGAACCCACTCGCTCCGAGGAACAAGACTACAACGAGGAAGACTAGTTCCCCGAGGAACTCACAAGCTCCGAGGAACTATTAAATATCGAGAACCTTAGGCGGTTCGAGCTACTCATGGCGGTCCGAGCTACACCTCGAAGTAGGATACCAACAGTTTAGCTGCTCATTAAATGCTTATCATTTGGACGGGCACACAAAGAGGGCATTAAATTTATTACCCTTTCATATGTACATCATTTAATGTATTACCCTTTCACATTACAGCCTCAGGGCTATAAATACATTGTACAATACTCATTGTAAAAAGACCCCCCCAGACCGGAATTTCTTGAGATAACTTGTAATCGAGAATTCCCATACAAACAGCAATACCAAAGCAACAGTGGACGTAGGTCATTCTTATAAGAATGAACCACTTTAAAATTCTTTGTCTCATTTATTTATCTGTGATTGAATTATTAGAGTGATCTAATTTTTTACATCAACAGTTAGTAATAATTAATCTCACACTTGTGGAATCATTTTTTTAATCCTTTAGTGTATTGGATTTCAGTGAAATTGCTTCATATGTAAGCATATCATGTGTGGATTTGTGCTCATGGGGGACGTACTCGGAGGGATTTGATGGGGCGCGTACGACGTCGACATAGAGATGGGTTTATTTGATCCTTTTATCTAAATACTACTATTAACGTACTCATATCTCAAGTGAGGATAAATGGGGGTGTTACTCATATAACCTTGGGCATGGAGTCTATATGATAGACAGGAAGGTGGGACCACCTATAACTAAACCTAATACACACGAGTGATCCTCGAAGGAAATAGGGATAGGTCTTCGTGCTCTTATCTGCGAGCTTGTGAATAACCCATCTGTTAATTTTTGAGTTATGCATACTCACTTGGGTATTAGATTTTAGATACTATTTCCTATATTGATATTATACAAGACATGTATACTAGATATTAATTGTGGAACCTTGTAATTATAATAAATTGAGAAAGATGTATAATTATGTATCATTGGGTTCACTTGGACTCGGAATTAGACTTCCATGCTATATTTAGGTTGTTTGGGTTGGGTTAACTTCAAAACAACTAAGATATGGGAGGAAGGTGCATTATTATTATAATAATAATAATTATAATTATTATTATTATTATTATTATTATTATTATTATTATAACAAAATAATAATAATAATAGTAAAATAATAATAATAATAATAATTATTATTATTATTATTATTATTATTATTATTATTATTGTTGTTGTTGTTGCCTAACTTAAGTTAAAATCTTACTCAGTGTAGACTTTCTAGGTTTAATCCTATTTATGAAATATGTGTTCAGGTCCTAGGCAACAAAAGTCGCGACATACCTGATTCTTTACATTCATTTACAGTTCCATCTTTCAATCTTTGGATGAAGGTGTCGAGCCTGAATGCTCATCTTTATTTACTGTATTTCATTTCAGTACTCATATTTCCATTTCAGTAATCAGAGTCGAATTATTATATTTGGAGTTTATTATTTTGGAGTCGCTTATTTATTCAGATTTGGATATTGTTTATGAGAGAACTATTTATTCGAGTGATGGAGTTTATTTCATTATGTTTTTGAGATTGGTATCAGAGTTGTGTTTGTTTTACATTCCTTGTTACTATCACTTTATTTTATTTATGTCATGATTAGAATATTACTTATTATCCAGAACACTGTATTATTTATATTTGGACTTCATCAATCTAGTTATGAACTTTTCAGATTGTCACATTAGCGGACTTAGATTCACCTCTTGGTTAAAATTAACCTTTTTGGACAAATTATCAAACACACTATGCAAATGTACTCTTCATATAAAAAATATATTTTTCTTATAAATTGCATTTTTTCATTTTATATTACGTATGGGTGTTCTAGGTTAGGAACAAACATACTTAGAGTTTTTGCATAAATAATTTTCAAAACTTAAAAGAGAAAACTGAAGAAAATCCTTAGAGAATAGCGTGACCTTCTTGTCACAGGGAAAGTATTATTCACTGCAACGAATAGATTTTCACTGGTATCAAGTTCCTTGTGCATAAACCCTAACAGTTTACACGGCTATACTCCGCCTCAGGTTCACAACAACGATGTTTTTCTTCGTTATAGCGAAGCTATTGTAAAGTTGCGAAAATAACTTTTTGAGTATCTTTTCACATAGATCTCATTGGGAAGCATTTCAGTATTTATGTTTTGGCTAAGCCAAACCTAGACTTCATTACTTGAGACCATGAGTGAGTGACACATAATCTACAAGCCTCCTAAATGTTCCCTCACTTATGGCCATATGATTATGTGTCAAACACTCTTCCAAACCAAGGTAGAGAGGTAAGAAAATATTTTTAAAAATCAAACCCAATCTAAATTTTAGAACATAATTTTCCTTCCTCTTGTTTGTTCTTCAAGCCGTAGTTTGAGCTTTCTCTTTGGGAAAATGATTAAACACATATTCTTCATATTTATCTCCTTAATTTCGGTATTTTTATGATCCCGTGCAGTGTAAATAGCTTGGATTTGTCTCGTATTTATGCTACTAACCTTTTTTGGCAAGTATTTCTTGTTTTGTGTATTTCTCATGTGTTTTACAGGTATTTCATGCAAGTTAGTGCGAATGAGAACTCAAAATAGTGAAAGAAACCAAAATATGGGGAGTTGAAGGGCATTTTTGTAATTTTACATAAATATTACGATGATGGGGAAATACAGAGAGTTAAATAGCTCTAAATTACAAGAACATTGGAAAAAATGGCACCCCAATCCGAGCTACGGTGAAGAAGTTATGCCCATTTAAAGTTGGAGACAGAAAGTCTAATGTTGAAATTAATTCTGGAAGCTGAAGAGACAACTCTTGAAATTTCTTGTTTAATTCATTTTTATTAGTTGTAAAATGTGGAGAGGCATGGGAAGAGTCATTTTTATGTGTATAAAAGGCCAACCCCTACATCCTTCCAGGGGAGTCGAATTCTAGAGATTAGAATAGAATTTTATAGAGAGAATAAGATTTTAGAGGGTTTGTAGTAGATAAATTTCTTATTCTTAGAAAAACCTTAGTTTGTAAGAACAAGAAATATTTATGGATTCAATCATGTCTCTTCCTTAGTGAAGATTTCAAGTATCAAATTCCATTCTCTTATCTTATCTTAATTTTATTTTCAATTCAACTATCAACTGTTTTGTAATTTTTGTCTTTACAATGCTTCTTAGATCCACAATTACATGCATTGTTATGAATTTATTTTCTCATAAACCCATGTATAGCTAAGTTTTTAAGGGTGGGGATGCATGAACCCAACCCGATGTGGTATGCATAGATATAAATTTTGTCTTCTAAATTAAATAAGTGATTAGATCGTGTTGTATATTTTCACAACCATTGTAGACCTTTTGACCTCATTTTCCCTAGGTAACCGAGGTGCTTAAGGATGATATGCGCATGAACTATTGCAACACTGCTTTACTCATTCTTTTATTATGTATGATGCGGTCTTGAACTTCATATATGTAATTCTTTGGATTACTAAAGACTGGGTCTGATCAATTATCTAATTTATGACTAATTTTGTACTGGCATACACACTAGGGTTTGGGGGAGGGTATTCTTAACCCATTTCTTCATTCATATTAATTCCTTCTTAGTTAGTTAATTTTGCATGCGTAGGTTAATTTAATTGAGTTTAGTTAATTCATAAATAAAATCCAAAACTCAATCATCTTTTTCTTTTCTTTTATTTTAACACCAACTTTAGGATTAAACTATCTTGCCTTTGCCGTCACGTTTACACGTCCTAATTCCCTGTGGATTCGATACCCAGACTCGCCACCATACTCTGCAAGAGTGTAGTTACAAGTTTAGTTTTTTTTATATTGTGGTTGGAAGCCGATAACAACGACTAGCGTATTGCACATACGCTCGATTTTTTGACTTTATCAAAATGGCGCCGTTGCCGGGGATCGAACCTGGGTCACCCGCGTGACAGGCGGGGAATATTTTGTTATAGATTATAATTGAATTTTCTATTTCGAAAGATTTTTTTCTTTGGTATTTTTTTTGTTTTAACCTTTTTTGTAGCCTTGCACAATTGAGTGCAAAGAAACGTTGAATCCTCAACTGCACACCTCTGTACTCGAATTTCCATTTACATACTATTCGGTAATCATGTCTTTCCATGGTGAGTTTGGTAATTATAATGGTTCATATGGTAATCGTTTTCAAACTTTTTATTCTCACGACTCCGCGGCTCGACCTATTACCATTGGTGAGGACATTCTAACTCTGGAGTATGAAAGGCTTGAAAATGAATATGGGAGAGAAATTTATATTAAATATTCTCAAGAATCTGTGCCTCGACCTATTACCATGGGCGAGGCCTTTCTAAATCTTGCGTATGAAAAGCTTGAAAACGAATATCGAAATAAAAATGATTTTGGGGAATTCAATGAAGATTTTTCTTCCGATATTTGTGAAACTATAGAAGGTTTTCAACTAAATGAGGAATCCGAGGTTCTAGAGCCAAGGGATCCTACTTTGGAAGAAAACACATTTTTTCTAACAAAAAGAGTACTGGATTTTCTTTCCACCCAAAGCAAAAAGAATATCGATTATGGTCTTGTGAAGAAAATGGTCGCACTTTGCGATGATGTGCGTTATATTTTGGAAAACAAAGAGGAGGTTGAGACTTATGTGTCACCTCAAATTTTTGAAGAACATCTCATTGACAGTGAGTCTTGCTCCCTTGAAATTCAATCTCCAAGTGATGATGAATCACTTAAGATTGAGTTTATTTCATCACCATTTTCGTTCACGGTTATTGAACCATTAGAAGTACCGCTAGATTCCTATGAGTCAGTTGAAAATTCTGAAACGTTTACACCTTTTACCGACAAAGCACTTTGCTAGAATTGTTTTCTAATATGGACCCTTCCTTTTTATGTGCCCCTCTCCCCATACTACTTGAAAAATCTTTGGGAGGTAATTATATTTTTCTTGGATCTCAATTGTACTTGTCTCACCTAGCACCCAAACCCCCCATCATCCCGTTAATTTTTTTAATAGGTGATGGTTCATTTCTTCCGCATTGCACATGCCTTCCGTTTTTCAAATGGAATTCTTATTTTCCGGGAGGCATGCTTTCAAGTGAGGGCACACCATTAATCCCTCAAAGTCAAATTGTATTTTGGGTGGACCCTCAAATTTTTCGACTTCTACTGTATGAGTTATTAAAAGTTCAAATAGTAGGTTGTACATAATTAGCATTTTATTTTTCCTTTTTTTTATAGTTTAGACTAATTAGTTAAAGTTTTTGTTATTCTTTTTGCTATGCTTGGTTCTAACATGTTTTGTAGATTCAATGGACTCGCACTCATTAGGGATCGCTCCATTTGGGTAATATCTTTCTTTTCCTCTCTTTATGTTGTGTTCTTGATTCACATTAATGACAATGCAACATTTAAGTTAGGGGGTGTGGAATATTCTTCCCGTTTATTGTTTAGATTCATTGATTCAATCACATGTTCTTTCCAAGTGTGTTTTTTTAGAAAATTTCAAAAATTTCCAAAAAAATTGAAAATTTTTGTTCAAAATAAATAAAAATTAGAATTTCAAAATTTCAAAAATATCACCTTTATTCTATTTAAAGTCTCAAATTGTTAACAATCAAAATGCACTAAGCCAAAATTGACCGAAGACGGAAATTGAAAGAAAATTGACGACTTAACGAATAAGTGTAGAGATTGATCAAACCCGGTGAGATTTCGAGCCTTTCAATTTTTTTTGAGTTTTTAAATCAATCCGAGTTTATGATTAACTCAAAGTTCTTTTCAGCGTTTTAATAAGTCGTTGATGATCTCAATCCTTTGTTTTGATCGGTTATGGGAAATGTGTGAAATATTGTCTTGAAATTCGTGCTAAATATATCTCTAAGCTTAATTAATATCGAGATGCATATGGTAATGTGATGAGAAATTTGGACAATGAAGTAGGCAGTCGTTTGTTACCCAAAAATATTAGCCATAATAAAGTTATGAAAAATTATCCCTTTGTAACCCAAATTGATCCAGATAAAATTTATCTTTTCGTTTGATAACCTGAAAAACCCAAATAACCCGGAATTGTGAAAATTGAGAAAATTCATCAAGTAAGTCCAAATTGTGCAATAAAAAGGGGCAAGAGAAAAATAGGAAAAAAATGCTCAACAAAAGAAATAGTGAAAAAAAAAATAGAAAAAGAAAAGAAAAATGAGCAAATGCCCGCAAAAGCACTAATGGACGTCATCAGGACATTTTTCAATTCCGAACATTCCATCCATTCCCATTTTTACCCTTTACACTTTTTAATCCAAAAAGTCCTAACCGAGTCCGAATGGAGAAATTAATTACTGCATGGAGAGATAAGATATGAAAAGATAATAAAAGAGATTAAAATGGTGTGATTAAGAGATGATGTTTCCCGTTTCCTAATAACTGTATTCCGATGATGAGATCTTTTCACCATATATTTCCTTATTTTCAATTTTGTATGCATGAATTTGTGTCCATTATATTTACTCTTTATATCATGCATACCGAGAGAAAATAACCACAATCCGAGTGATTCGTTTGTGAGTGCATCCGTAAGAATTTGAATCAAAACGAATTTTCGGAAAGTAACGTAATGCTCAATCAGTGGAAATTTGAGGTTTAATTTTTGGCTTTGCACACACACACAATGGTTTGAGACATTTGAATATGAATTTATGGTGATTATTTTTCGAAAAGTTTAAATTGTACAATTTTTAAGTATTTTGATATTTATTTGAGTCAATAAAGAATTTTGTGGGTATATTCACTGCAAACCCTCACGAGACAAAACTCATCCTACTAGGGTAACCTAGTGGTTTAAAGGCTTGTTGCATACGCTAAATGAAATCGCTTGCCCGCGAAAAAGGTATTCTATCCCAATAAAATGATTTTCAAGAGTTGAGCGTTGATAGGATTCATTTACATTGCTCGGGACGCGCAAAGTTCTAAGTTAGGGGGTGTGATTAGACACATATTCTTCATATTTATCCCCTTAATTTCAGTATTTTTATGATCCCGTGCAGTGTAAATAGCTTGGATTTGTCTTGTATTTATGCTACAAACCTTTTTTCGGAAGTATTTCTTGTTTTGTGTATTTCTCATGTGTTTTACAGGTATTTCATGCAAGTTAGTGCGAAGGAGAACTCAAAACAGTGAAAGAAATCAAGAAATGGGGACTTGAAGGGCATTTTCGTAATTTTACATATATATTACGGTGGTGGAAAAAGCTATAGAGTTAAATATCTCTAAATTACAAGAACTTTGGAAAAAATGGCACCCCAATCCGAGCTACGATGAAGAAGTTATGCCCATTTAAAGTTGGAGACAGAAAGTCTAAAGTTGAAATTAATTTTGGAAGCTGAAGAGACAACTCTTGAAATTTCTTGTTTAATTCATTTTTATTAGTTGTAAAATGTGTAAAGGCATGGGAAGAGTCATTTTTATGTGTATAAAAGGCCAACCCCTACATCCTTCCAGGGGAGTCGAATTCTAGAGAGTAGAATAGAATTTTATAGAGAGAATCAAATTTTAGAGGGTTTGTAGTAGATAAATTTCTTATTCTTAGAATAGCCTTAGTTTGTAAGAACAAGAAGTATTTATGGATTCAATCATGTCTCTTCCTTAGTGCAGATTTCAAGTATCAAATTCCATTCTCTTATCTTATCTTAATTCTATTTTCAATTCAACTATCAACTGTTTTGTAATTTTTGTCTTTACAATGTTTCTTAGATCCACAATTACATGCATTGTTATGAATTTGTTTTCTCATAAACCCATGTATAGCTAAGTTTTTAAGGGTGGGGATGCATGAACCCAACCCGATGTGGTATGCATAGATATAAAATTTGTCTTCTATATTAAATAAGTGATTAGATCGTGTTGTATAGTTTCACAACCATTGTAGACCTTTTGACCTAGTTTGACCTAGTTTGCCCTAGGTAATCGGGGTGCTTTAGGATGCTATGCGCGTGAACTATTGTAACACTGCTTTACTCATTCTTTGATTATGTATGATGCGGGATTGAACTTCATATATGTAATGCTTTGGAGTACTAAAGATTGGGTCTGATCATTTATCTAATTTATGACTAATTTTGTACTGGCATACACACTAGGGTTTGGGGGAGAGTATTCTTAGCCCATTTCTTCATTCATATTAATTGCTTCTTAGTTAGTTAATTTTGCATGCCTAGGTTAATTTAATTGAGTTTAGTTAATTCATAAATAAAATCCAAAAATCAATCATCCTTTTCTTTTCTTTTATTTTAACACCAACACTAGGATTAAACTACCTTACCTCTGCCGTCACGTTTACACGTCCTAATTCCCTGGGATTCGATACCCAGACTCGCCACTATACTCCGCAAGAGTGTAGTTACAAGTTTAGTTTTTTTATATTGTGGTTGGAAGCCGATAACAACGACTAGCGTATTACACAGACGCTCGATTTTTTGACTTGATCAGAAAACTTTAGAGAAAATTTGTGTACTCATAATTTTTGTTCAATTTTTTAACTAAACTTTTGTTTAGAAGTATGCGTTTTCTCTACTATGTCTCAAAAAACATTTTGTGAGATTTACAAAACCATTACACTTCCATACACCAAATCAACCATTCCCTCATACATCCTAGATGTAGATTTTGTAGTTTCTTCAAGGTTACAACCTTGGAACGATATGTGGATTCAAATTTAAAGAAGACTTTTCCATCCAAGAGGATTTAAAGACATTGGTCACGGACCAAAACTGGTGGCGATTTTGTAGCGTGCTTCAACTATCAGTGTTTTATTTGGAAAATATTATGTGAATTAATGTGTATTGAAAGTGGTGTTAGTGTCTTATAATTTCCTTTTATAAAACTCTGATATTGTACATTTGTCGTTCATTTTGGCCCCAGGTTTTCCCATTAGTGGTTTTTTACCCTCGTACAATCAATCTTGAGATATTGCTTTACTTTGCCGCATTTTAAGAATCATTATCTTATAGTAAAGAAAATAAAAATTGATTTCAAAACTTAGTAAAATATTTTTGTCCCATAGACTTAAGGATTATGTTACTTTTTTGTAATAATAAATTAATCTTCCTTTTTAAATATTAGGTTACTCAATTTTTATTTGAATAGTTACCATCGAGAAGGACACTCACAGTTACAAATCTCAAGGTTATCTTCATTTTGAGTAAAATGAGAATCACATAGATTTAATTATGAGTAACTCATGTGGGATCGATTTGATATATCAACATATTCAAGTCACTGAGTCTTATACGTGTGCAATGATAATGTGACAAGTTTTCATAAATTCAGGTTTTTGTGAAAAGTTCATAATTGTGCCATGTAATCATGTTGCATGTGTGAATTTAATTTATGGATATAATATTAATATGTAAGGACCTTTAAACAACATTCTTCAAAAATAATTTTCATTAAGTATTTATCATTTCCACTCACCCTTTAATATGTTTTTCACTTTTTAAAAGCTTTTTCTCCCAACTCACAGTATTATAAACTTATTTTACTTTTCCAACATACATTCATTTTCAAAGTCAAGAATTTTATACCACCCATTCTTCAACCAATCATTTTCTTCAAACGTTTTAATCAATAATTTCCCAAAAGAAACACTAACGGCACACTTCACATTTTCAACATCATTTAACTATATATGCGTCTTATAATAATTTGTGTACTTTAATTTCAAGTATTTTTAGCAAGATTGACTCAGGAACTAACTCAAATAGCTTTTAATCATGAATATTCACCATTTGTCGTACTGTTGACACTTTTAAAATGTGTGGCTTCTTATAAAGATGTGATCAAATTTCAATGATCAATGTGATGTAATAGATTTGTATTTTACATGTGTTATTGTGAGTGTTTATATGGATCTTGAGGTGTAATGATTTCTAAAGTTTGTGTGTACCATGTGCTTTAATTTTAGTTAAATAAAATAGTCGTTGACCCTGGGGTTAGATGTTGTCTTGTTTATTTTTCATCACATGTGTCTATTCTCCGTAAATTCCATATTTTTTCACTCTGATTTTTTGCTTCCCTAACTTTTCATCTTCCAAAATGTGGATGAACAAAATGTTTTTTCATAATCTTTGGAGTACCCAACATCCCTTTTTGGTACCCTTTGAATTTTGTGTCCTAATTTTTCAGTGAAGGAGTATGATGATCTCCTCCATATGGAATTTTTAAACTTATTTCCAATATACAAGACTCCTCAAAGTCAATAATTTTTAACATCCATTATTCAAATCATCATCATCATCATCATCATCATCATCATCATCATCATCATCATCATCATCATCATCATCATCATCATCATCATCATCATCATCATCATCATCCTTTCCTTAATCTCATCATATGGGGCCAGCCATATGGATTCTCCTTTTCAATTATAATCTATTATATGCATTATTATCATTCAAGTTTAATTCCTTAAGGTCTCTCTTAATAATTTTTTCCCACGATAGCTTAGGGCGACCTTTTTTCTTTTACCCTCTATTTCAAATAATCCTCCTCTTGTTATATGGGCATATACTGGTCTACGCAACACATGTCAGTACTACCTAACTCTAATTTCTCTTAATTTATCGTTAATGGGAGATACTCCTAATTTTTCTCTCACGTATTAGTTTTTAATTTTGTCCTTTCCTATCATCCACTGAAGCATCCTCATCTCACTAACATGGAGACTTTGTTCATGCTTCTTATTTAAAGCCCAACACTCCGCTCCATACAAGGTCGCTGGCCTAACAACTATTCTATAAAATTTTCCTTTTAATTTATTAGTTATCCTCTCATCGCATAACACTCCACTCACTTGTCTCCATTTCATCCAACCAGTTGATATTCTACTCGTAATATCCTCATCAATATCCCCATTACTTTGTAACATTGAACCTAGATAACATAATTTATTATTTGGTATATCACTTTTTCTTCAATCTTTGACATTATGTAACTCAATGCCTCATTATTAAATTTACATTCCATAAATTTTGTTTTATATCTACTCACTTTTAGTCCCTTAGACTCTAAGGCTTTTCTCCAAGTATCTACTCTCATCGCTAAGCTTTTCTTTGAAGTGTCTATTAAAACTATATCATCCGCAAACAACTTACACCATGGGACATCTTGTTGTATTTCCGTAGTAATCTCATCCAAAACTACGACAAATAAATAAGGACTTAATCCTTGATGTAAACCCACTTAAATTGCAAAATCATTAGTTTCTCCACATATAGCCCTGACTCCAATCTTTGTGTTATCATACATATCTTCAATAACTTAATATAACTCATTGGGATTCTTTTCCTCCTTAAAGCCCATTATATCCCTAGGTACTCTATCATAAGCCTTTTCTAAATTTATAAAAACCATATATAATTTTTTATTCTTACTTCTACATTTATCCATTAATCGTCTTAACATAAGTAAATAACTTCCGTAGTGGATCTCTATGGCATAAATTCAAATTGATTTTTTGAGATTTCTTAATCTTTGTTCGATAACCTTTTCACATAATTTCATAGTGTGACTCATCAGTTTGATTCCTCTATAATTATCACAGTTTTGTATATCCCCTTTATTTTTATACAATCGTATTAAGGTGAGCATGACATTTTTCAACGGTATGGTTTGTATTTTCAAAAAAAGTACCATATGTGCTGTGTAATTTCTTTGACTTCCTCAAAAATAGTTTCTTCATTAGTATTTTTATTTTTATATCCAAGACCTTATTTGTTAGGTACCTTTTTGTTTTTAAGGGTACACGTTAAAACTTTACTACTATCAATCTATCCAAAATCTTTTTCTTAATACATTGACCTTTTTTCTTGGTTGAGAATATTTCTCTTTTAATTTTCAAAATTTCAATATTTTCTTTTTAACTTTTTATGATCAAGAATGACTTTTAATTTTCTTTTTTAGATGTCTCATTTCAAATGTAAATATATTTACTTTTAATTTTTAAGTCAATGTGGGCATCAAATGATTTTTTTTATCTAATATTGGCTTAATCATAGAGCTTACTTAACTAATTTAAAGCACTAAGAGAATCCTTGATACTGAAAATAGTTGGATTAAAATATTAGTTGAACACTCTTATACCTAATAAAGTCTTAATTCTTCTAGTGAGCATGTTGCTACTTCCATTTCTTCTTTGGATGATGAACTTGATGATTCCTCACTTAATTTTCCTTCTTTGATTTGTGTGGGTGAACAAGATATTTGTTCTTACACTTTTATTGTTTCCTTCTTTTAGTTAGCATCCTCGGAGTATTTTTCTTCCAAGATATTCCACATTTCACTATTTGAAATGAGACATTTCACATAAATCATCAATTCTTAAAGTGAAGCGTAATATCTTCATATATATATATATATATATATATATATATATATATATATATATATATATATATATATATATATATATATATATATATATATTAAAATAATTATTCTTTTCTAATGTCCAATCTTGATAAAAGAGGTGAATCTTTATTACTATAAACAACCCATTCTAGGACCTCCCCCCCAAGTCTCTCCTTAGGTCCCAAGCACCTCGCCAATTCACTACAAGCCCTAGGTCATACTCCGAGTACCGATTTAGAGTCCACCGAGCGCCCTCGAACCCCGTTTGACTCCGTTTAACTCCATCCTCAAAGAAAAATCTCAATGAAACTTTGAAGGGCTCTGAATACCCTTTCTAATGATCCTGCACGCGTGCAAATCGGAATAACGATTCGGACGAATGGACCATTTTACTACCAAAAGCGATCTGGAGGGCACTGGGCACTCCGTAGCCCTGATTTGACCCCAAGAAACTTCATTGTCAGAGATAAAGCTCAATGAATATTTGAAGTTCACTGAATCCCATGGTCCACCTCATGTGCAAAACGGCATAACGGTTCGGATGAAAGGACCATTTTCCTATTAAAACTGATCCATATGCCACCGAGCGCTCTTGGGATCCGTTTGACTAAAGTCAACTCTTCATCTCAAATGAGACTGAATGAATCTTCGAAGGGCACTGAATACCCTTTCCAACGGTTCACCCCGTGTGTGAATCAGCCTGACGGTACGGACGGACAATTCTTTTTACTCCGAAAGGTCACCGGGTGCTTTTGGGCCCCATTTGACAATAGTCAACTCTCCAAATCGAGCAAAGCTCTTTGGAACATCGAATTACCTTGCACAAACTTTCCAACGGTCCGCCCGTGCACGAATCGGACTTATGGTTTGGACAAATGATCCATCGTCGTCGAACGATCTTCTGTCTAAAAGATCGAGGGGCTCTTTCGAGCCCTGTTTGACCCCAAGTCAACTCACGAACCCTGGGAGACCTAAGGATTCTTAAAGTAGTCTGAATTAACTTTCTAATGGTATGCCACGTTCATGATTTGGACTTAAGGATTGCGTTTTACGATCATTTTTTTGGAAAATCTGCACGAGACTGCCAATTGGCAGGACCTTGTACCTGCCTATCGGCAGTGTGTCAAGGGTTACCTGCCGATAGGCAGGACAAGGACAATACCGATTGGTAGTCCCCCTACCCTATATAAGGAGTGTATGATCTCACCTTCCAAGGCACCTCAGAAACATCAATTTCAGTAATCTCAAAAACATTATTCTTAAGTTAGCGAGGTTTCCGTGTTTGAAACATTTCTCCACCTTTCATTCCCATCACTTTCACACCCAATTTAGCAAAAGCCCTCTTACATTCTTCATTCACTTGCAATGAAGATTATTATCAATCAAGATCAATCTCCAAGTCTCCAAAGAGGGTCCAAACATTATTCTCTCTCTTTAAATTCTTTATTTTCGCATTAGTTATATAAATTCTTAATTTGGCTTTTACTTTAGATCATACACATATTAATCTTCAATTCTTTATTATTTATATTTCACATAATATATTTTCTATAAAAAAATAAGAAAAAGACGATTACACCTATAAATTCCAATGAGATTTTTCACCACTTTTTCTCAAAACTAAGAACAACTTTTTCTTACACACACATGTAATAAAATTCCTGTTCGAATTTGTGGGATAAACCCCACCCTCATGCAACGTGTGAACTATGCTAACTTTGAAGCCTTCATAGGCTGCGTAGGAATCTCGAATTAAAACCCGAATCTCAAGTCCTATTTTCCTATTTTATCCATATATTATACTTGTGATTCATACTTTCGTCTTATCCAACACATATTATCGTTTCATCATAACGATTAATATATCGATATGCGCATACATCATATTTTTTAATTATTATTTTTGGAACATTCCTATAGATAACCTCACTCCATCTTTTCCATGATGTCTCCACTTATAAATACAAACATACACACTTCACGGAGAAATTAAGGAAAATATTAACATAAGCTCATGAGAGACAGAAAGGGAACGATGGGTGCCTAACACCTTTCCATTCCGTAACTTATTCCCCGAACCTCTGAACTATTTGTTTTACAAGAATCAACTTGTCTTTGATGCCTCTCTCTCGAGGGGGAGACATTTTCTTTTGCCTATTTTGTGCAAAATAGGGTGACGACTCTATCTCTTTACATCACCCCAAAACTAACAACGACCGAAGCACCCCCCAAAATTAGCAAGGGGTGTGGGACCTTTATCCTCTCTCTTTCCCCCGAAGTGCGGGGAGGGACGATCTTGTGATGTACACAGTGGAGACTCTGATGGGGATCGACTTAAGAGGTCTAGACTATATTTGCATGGAATTTATCATTTTCAACTTGTGTGAAGATGCACCTACTTGTATGTTCCCTTTTCTCCTCTACTACTTATTGTAAATATCTACCTCATGTTTATATCACCTCTCACTCACTTTTCACTTCACCCACTTATAAATAATCTTTATTTGCGCCCCACACCAATTACACTTGTATATAGGGTCACTTATACTCATATGCTTCACACACCACTTAGAATATCCATGCTTAGGTGTCACTATCATACACCCCCACTTAACACACTTATATATATCCATTCTCACTTGCACATATCACATGCCACTTGTAGTTGATCCATGCCCAGGCTCACTATCACACACTCACATATGAGTATAGTCACTCATTCTCACATACCCGTGCTTAGTGTAATCTTCATGCTTCATGCAAGATTTATTTTTCATGATACTTGTACATTCTTCCTTATTAGCGTAGTGATCATCATACCAAATAAAATACTATCTCGATAATATACTAATCAAGATTCATGCATTTCTGCACACTACATCACCAAGAGCATTGCTATATTGACCAAAATTTGTCCCGTAGTGGGGGGTCACTTTGTGATGGGTACTGGTCCAGCAGGGCTCAATTAGCTTAAGCAATATGAATCTCACCTTCTATTGGTCAAGTGCATTCGACGTATATCGAACGGTTCTCCCCACATCGTATCGCTTGACTGAACTCATGACAAGAGGTATATAGAAGGGAACTCGTTCATGTACATCAAGTATATCTAATTTTCTTTCACACATATTGTCCCCATGAGGTATATAGTGAGGCAATTCATGTACACCCAGGTATATCAAATGACTTGTCAACACATACCGATTGCCCTCAAAAGAAGGATGTAAATCGTGGAAGTTACGCCAAAGGGGGGAACCTTTCCACTAACTTAAAAACTGCATAACCTCATATAGGCATCAAACCTAAGGCACTCATATTTAGTTTGTTGGTTACTACAAGAAACTCTGTCGAAATTTCGGGTGAGCATGCTACCCATATTTTTACGCAATTTCATATTTTTTTTCCAAAACGAGACCCTATCCATGAGCATGGCAACAAGTTAAACCATGTCTTAAATATTTTTCAAACTCAATTTTCCTAGGCTTGGTCCCGTACGACATTTATGTTTGCATTTAGATCAACCTAATACAAGTGAAAATATAATAATAATAATAATAATAATAATAATAATAATAATAATAATCATTCTAAGATTCTTCTCTCGTTTTTCCTCATTCCTTACCAAAAGTGTCAAATATATTTTTCCTTTTCTTTTATCAAAATACCAACAACAATTTTCCCCTCTTTTATCGAGATACCAAAAACATTTTTCTTTCTTTTTATTATAAATACCAACAACAATTTGTCTTATTTTATAAAACAAAATACCAAAGATATTTTGTCCTCCCCTTTCCAAAAAAAATGTCAAAAATATTTTCCTCTTTCCTATTAAAAGATTCTTCCTTTTCTCTTTCAAAAATAAATTCAGATCATTTTCCTTCCCAGGTCGATCGCATACCCGACCCATGACTTGGCTCCCTATTAGTTTCGATCTTTCATCGAACATCCCCAAAGCTCCGTCAGTTCCCCCTCTACTTCCTCTAAGTACGGAATCCACCTTCACTAACTTTCCATGAAGAATGCAAACCAAGTACCGAATGTGCAACCTGATTTGATGATGGTCCTAGTCCAACTTACCGCCAAGATTCATAACCTTCAAATCGAGGTTTATGAGATATAAAAAAAATTGGGTCCCTATTCCTGAAGATCCCGATGTCCTCTTCCCCCGTTCCATAGGTCCACCCGCACTTGAGCCTGTTTGTGTCCCAGAAGAATATCATCATGTCCCACATGTGCCTCCTGTCAATGGGCCGCCACCATCTTAGCTCCCTATACTGAATCTCGCCCAGCCAGGGGCTAACAAGTTAGGACCCATCGATCCGAAGGAAGAAGAGTTAAACAAGGTCAATGAGGACCTTAAGCTGTTAACCAAGAAGTTTTACCAAATTCGTATCTCCGGGAATTACATGTATTACACCCATATGTCTCCCTAGCATAAAGCAAGGTTGCCGAAAAAATTTAGGATGCCTAACATTGAGAAGTTTGGGGGTAGCAGGCCCCCAGTTATTTACCTTCGAAGCTACAAGTGAGCCATGACTCTCCTAGGTTCCTCTGAGGAAATAATGGCCCAGATCTTCCAACAAAGTCCGAAAGACATCGATGTTCATTGGTTCCTATCCCTCGAGGAATCCATAATTCATAGTTGGGAAGATGTTGCCCGTGAATTCATGTCGAAGTACAAATATAATGAGGAGTTGGAGGCTATAGGCTGTGATTTATAACTTCTCAAGAAGAACACCAGAGAAACTGTTAGCAATTCCATAGCCAGATGGAGGGAGAAAGTGGGCACCATGAGCAATCAGCCTTTCGAAGAGGAGCTAGTTAGCATTGTGAACAAAAACTTCTTACCCAATGTCCGAGAGATAATAGGAGGACAATATTACCCATATTTTTTATCCTTCCGGGAAGTAGGAGTGGAGATTGAAAATTGTATTACTAAGACAGAAGCTGAGCCAAAGAAAGTATCTGGACAGTTCACTCTGAGAAAATATGAGAAGCCTACTACAGTCTCGACCATCAATAATAACTCACAGCTTGCTACCTCTTTTGTTCTAAAAAGTAGAGCCATCCCAATCAGAAAGGAATACACGGAGCTTCATGCTCCCCTCTCCAAAGTATACCAAGCCCTATTGAGCCTAAATATCATCAAGCCGTTGGACCCTCGTCTATTACCAAACCCACTTCCCAAAAATTTCAAACCCGAGGCCTATTTTGATTTCCATAAAAATGTTGATCATACGACTGATCAGTGCTACCACCTTCGAAATTTGATCCAAGGTCTGATTCACCGGGGTGTCATCGCCCCACCAGCCAATCCTAAACCCAATATCACTCACAATCCACTCCCAAATTATACAAATGCCATTATTTTAGAAAAAGATTCAGAATTTGACCCATCTACCCAGATTATACCTAATAATCACCCATTATACCTGAATCTTCAGTTAACCCCCAAAATGTTTGCCCAAATTTTCTCCTACACCCTACCTATTTTGCCGACCAAGCCCTGTCGCTTCTTACAAAAGTATGCATTGTCGTTTCTACTCCTTTCGGGGGGGAAGATATGGAATTTCCAGCGATACTGAACCAACTCCTAGAGTTTTGGATGAAATTTCCCTAAAAAATTACCATTGACTGCCAGAAGTTTAGCGCATTATTCATGGAAGCCCAGAAGTGGTCTCACAAGTCAGATAATTGAGTGGTACCTATCAATAAAGTCAGTTTGGATGATGCAGTTCAGATCATGGCAGTCTTATTCTGACAGACCGATGAGATTTGCAATATGTTCGAACTACTTGATGCTTTAAAATACAAGGGTGATTGGTCCCTTCACTTATGCGTCTCCCCGTTGAGTGGGTGACCTATATGAAGAATTTGTGGAAGTTATGGAATGCATTGACTTCTCATGGAAATACGATATCATGGCCACCGGATGAGGGTATGAGTTTGATAGTGAAAATACAAGCCAAGCCAGGAAAAGGTTAGCCTAGTGATCAGTACGTGTGGGATGAAATCGTTTGAATATCTCCTCTGAGAGATCAACAAGTGGTCGAATAGCTCGAGATAGATAAAGAAATGGGGTTTCTATTCTTCTCATCCTCCGTGAACCATATGACAAGATCTGGGAGGCACTACAGAGTTTAAATCCTTAATCAGTAGTAATAGATAAAGGAAAGGGAATTATTCAAGGTTCTAAAAGGCGCAAGGCGTGGTCGAGGCGTAGAGGTCAAGCCTCAAGCTTTAGAAGCCTAGGCGTAAAAAGGCATTTTTCCTTTTTTTTATTATTTTAATTATTCCAAGGCTAGTAATATAATAAAATAGTACATACCTTGAATTTTGAAAATATATCCATATGTTTGGTAGCCATCTTTCTCATATTCATGCTCCAAAACCAATATTTGTCAACTAATCCTTTTTTTTTTATAAAAAAGTGTGCCTTAAGCCTTTTACCAAGAATAAGGCGTAATAAGGCATAGGCGATGCGTTTCTCTCAAGCCTCAAGCCTAGGCGGAGCCTAAGCGGGCCTTCTAGAACAGAGGAATTATTGAAAAACTCCTCATGCTAGAAATAACCATAGAGGAAGGAAAGATCCTCGACCAATTGGAGAAAACTCAGGCTAACATCACTTTGGTGGTCTCTTCATGTCTTCCCATCTGCATCGAAATTCCTTGATAAAATTTCTTATCGAACAGTACCTCCTTCCACCACTCCAAAAGAAGTCATGAACCTGGTTAGGTCCTTAACCTCTACTAGATTGCTTCTCTTCTCTAAAGAAGAAATCCTAAAGTTTGGTCCTAATCATAACAATGTTATCAACATCTCTGTTGAGGTAACTCAATGTTTACCCATTAATAACCTTCAACTGCTTGGGTTTGAAAGTAAGCGACCTTGCTCCAACTTCTACCATAGTTCGTGCCTATGATAACACTTGTCGAGTGGTGATGGGATCCATAATACTCGCAGTAGGGGCTAGACCTATAAATCTTGTTACCCAGTTCCAAATTATTGACATACCTGCTTATTTGAATCTTTTGCTCAATCGACCATGGATTCACAACATCAAGGGGTATATTCCTCTCTCTATAAAAAATTGAAGTTCTTATCTAACGGGTGGGTCATCACCATCATGGTAGACGATGATAATATCGAGAAAGTAACTACCAGTAACTCGGTAGTATATATACAACATGGGATAAAAGATATAATTCTTTATGGATTTCGAGTCGAACCACTTACACTCTCAGCAGGGATGATATCAAAGATTGAGTCTGTACAGAGCACAACCCTCACAAAAATGTCGATGTGATACAAATGTTCAAGAATATGGAATTCATGCCCAGAATGAGGCAGGGACGATGATAATAAGTGATACTAGAACCTATAGTACTGATGAAGTCCTTTCCTCTATGTGTCCTAGGTTATTAACCATTATTAGAGGAACTCAGAATGCCCTGCTAACCCTGGTTGAAGCAAAGGTTAAAAAGTACCAAGACTGTTTGGGGGGATTCCTTAAACGAAAGATTCGTCAAAGAGGGTGAGGATTTTACTTTTTGTGTCTTTCCCGAACTATGGTATGATCATATGGACAAGAAGATGAAGCCAGAGATGGATATCTTCTTTCAAAATTGCTACTCATGGGCCGAAACTTCCTAGCATCATGTACATCCGCTCGTTGAGAAAACTATAGCTGTTACCGAGGTTTTCGAGGGAAGTGACTCTAAGGACTCATTCAATCTGCAAATGATGGACTGAAACCCTACATGATCCACTCAAATGATACATCATCGAACCCATCCACTTTAATTGAGATTGCGGATGCCCCTCCTCAACTGGAATGCTATACCAGTTCCACTTGCTGAAATGAAACCCGACCCAGATGTTTATCCTATTTTTCCTCTTTTGTTATTCCTCCCTTTTTCTGATAACAATATAATCAAGACCTCCTTTGATGACGTTCTCAATGTCATTTTTCTCGAGAATGAAATAAACGAAGATTTTGAGTATCTTGTTATGCCTTACGTTAATTGTCTTGATTCTAATCAAACTCTTGATGATGATGATTTTGCAAATGAATAATTATAAACTAATCTTAATAAGGTTAATAACAAACAACATAACCGCGTTCAAATTAATGAAGATGAAACTGTTGTTATCAATCTCAGTTCTAGTAGCCAACTACGCGAGATTAGGATATGGTCCACCCTTAAGGAGCATGAGCGCCGGCAACTCAAAGAATTATTGAAGGAATTTGTGGGCATCTTCATATGGTCCTATGACGACATGCTCGGCTTTGATACTGAGATAGCTCAGAATGAAATTCTAACTCTCTTGGAATGTAAACTCGTCAAATAGAAACTGTGAAAGCTTCACACCGAATGGTTGCCCAAGGTTAAAGAAGAGGTGGGCAAATAGTTGAATGTAGGCTTCATCTGGGTGATCAAATATCCCACATGCTAGCCAACACCTGTTCCAAAATCAGGAGGAAAAGTCTGCATGTGTGTTGACTATCGAGATTTTAATAAAGCCTCTCCGAAATATGATTATCAATTTCCCAATATCGACATGATTGTAGACTTTATGTCCAGTCACGCTTTCAGGCCATTCGTTGATGGGTTTGTCAGATGCAATCAATTCAAAATGCACCCTGATCATCAAGAGAAAAATGCATTCATCACCCCTTAGGGAACCTTTTGTTACACAATTATGCCATTATGGATAAAAAATATAGGGGCTACCTACCAAAGAGCTGCCATAACCATCTTGCATTATCTGATACATAAAGAGGTCGCGGTCTATGCGGATGATAGGATCATCAAGTCTAAGACTCTGGAAGGTCGTGTTTTGAAAGTCCTTTAAATGACTACGACGATGTCATATGTGACTTAACTCATGTAAATATGTCTTCAGTGTCACCAAAGGAAAAATTTTAGGATTCATGGTTAGCAAGAAGGGGATTAAAGCAAATCCTTAAAAAATGAAGGCCATACTCGAAATGCCACCACCCCGAATGGAGAAGGAAGTCCGTGGATTCTTGGGAAAATTATAGTATATCAGTCGATTCATCATCCAGTTGACTACTATTTATGAAACAATCTTCAAACTCCTCCAAAAGGATTCAAACAAAGTTTGGAATGAATCTTGTTAGGAAGCCTTTGAACGAATCAAGAAATATCTAAACTGACCTTCAGTACTCATGGAACCGCAGCCTGGTCTCCCTCTACTCCTATACTTGATCGTAATAGGCACCGCATCTGGGGCTTTGCTAGCCCAATACCTTGAATAATCCCGTAAATAGAGGGCTATCTACTACTCCAGTTGTAAATTGGTCAAGTTTGAAGTCAACTTCACTACCTTGGAAAAAGCATGTGTTTCCCTTATCTAGGTCACTTATAAATTATGGCAGTACATGCTTGCTTTTCCCATTAGACTTTTATCCCTAATGGATCATATCAAATACCTTATTGAGAAACTCGCCTTGTCTAGACGAATGGGTCGATGGTTGATGTTACAAGATGAATTCAATATTATGTATGTCACGTAGAAAGCCATGAAAGGGAGAGCCATCTCCGACTACCTTACTGACTACCCAATGGAAGAAGCTAACGTTTTGATCTCCTAATTCCCAAATTTATATATCATTTTCACCTATAAGGAAGACCTTTAGTGGAAAATGTTCTTTGACGGTATTGCTAATAAAAAAATATGGCATTGGGATACTCCTGATCACCCATATTGACTTTCACACTCCCATTTCCATCAAGTTAGATCTTCCCTTCACCAATAACATGACCGAATACGAGGTATGCACCATAGGCCTCAAAGTCTCTCAAGAAATGGATTTAGTGCCTAGATGTATACGGGGTTTCTTCCCTCATTATCGACCAGGTACTTAGAAGATGAAAAGTCAAAGACGAAAAGCTCTTACCCTTCCACACCCACCTAGAAGATATGGCTTCCCATTTCTAAGATATTACCTTCCACTACTTGCCCAAATTAAGGAACAGTTCGGCGAATGCACTTGATACCTTAGCCTCTATGGTCGACATGCCTGAGGGAATAACGATGGCCCCTATCCTTGTCTTAAAATAGGTTAAATTGAGACATTGCTGCCATATTGAGCTCATCACAAAAGAGGACTCTAATATGGCCGAGTCTAGGTATTATGACATTTGTCTTCTCCTCAAGCACGATGGGTACCTCCAAGATTCCAACAAGAAAGATCGAGAAACCCTTTATAAAATGGTTGCCCAATACATTATCTGTGATAAAGCACTGTTTAAGAGAAACTTCGATGGAACCCACTTACACTACATCGTAGGGGTTGACACTGAAGAAATGATATAGAAGATCCATAGCGGTGAATATGGACCCCATATGAATGGCTTATACTTGCAAAAATATTTTTATATATGGGTACTATTGGGCTACCATGGTTCAAGATTTCACCACCTATGTCCGGAGATGCCTTAAATGCCAATAGTTTTCCAATCTACAACACTTACCTTCGCGAGAATTATACAACATGACCTCTCCCTGACCGTTCTTCAATATAGGGCATCGGTATCATAGGGAAAGTCAAACCTAAATCCTATAATGGGGATGAGATCATCCTAGTTATTTATTGATTACTTCACCAAATGGGTATAAGCTGAGTCATACACAATGCTGGATGCCAAAAAGGCAGCCAAATTCATTCGAAAGACATCATCCATCGATATGGGGTTCTGCATGAGCTATTGTCAAATAGCGGGTTACATTTTGAGGCAGAAGTCATAAAATTAATCGACGAGTATGGTATTTAAAGATACAAATCTTCTCCGTAACGAACATAAACCAACGGTGGAGTTGAAGCTGCCAATAAGAACCTCGAATCAATCATCAGCAAGATGACCGAGAGTTGCTAAAATTGGGATGATTGAATCCCTTACGCCCACTGGGGCTATCGTACTTTAATCTGATCATTTACTGGGGATACCTCTTTCTCTCTAGTATACGACATGGAAGTGGTCATACCCGTTGAACTAGAAATACCTTCATTATGGGTCATCCTTGAAAGAAAAATCAACGAAGAAGACTAGCATCAGAGTTGTCTCGACGAGTCGTCTCTCTTATAGGAAAGGAGGATAAGGGCTCTATATCATATACAAGTATACCATCGCTAGATAGAGATATCATTCAATAGGAGAGTCAAGGACTATGTTTTTCAAGAAGGGGACTTAGCCCTTAAAGAAATCATTGAATCGGTTTGGGACCCTAGAGGGAAATTCAGCCAAACTGGAGTGGCCCCTACATTATGAAGAAGTTCATGTCCGGTGGCGCCGCTATGCTCACTGACTTTGATAGAGAAGAGATGGTGCATCCAGTAAATCTGGACCGTCTCAGGAAATTCTACCCCTAGTTCAAAATCTCGGCATGCTACGTCTCCTCTCACCCCCTCTTATTCTTACAAAAAATCTTCTTCATTTCCCTCTACTCAGAACTACATGGAGCCTGATCCTATTAAAAACCTTTTTCTTTCAAAAATAAAAATTAAAAAAATTTCAAAATCCCTACAGGTACGTAGGCAGCTCATACGCTTTACATGGGCACAGTCCCCTTCTTTTTCACGAAATACTATTCTTTTCTTACCTCCGAGGATGAAAGTTCATTTCATCATTTACATGAATAAAAGGATTAGATATTCCTTAGAGACTGGTATAGATAATTCAAGTGTAAAACTCATCAAGAGGAATAACAATATAATTGAAATCCTTTTTATTCTATAAAAAGAAATTGGTAAAATTACACAAAATATCAACGTAGGGAGTCAAATAACTATCCCCACCAACCAAACTACCCCTAAAAACAAACTAACCAAACCTTTCCAAATTTATCCCCCAAAACCAAAAATAACCAAACACATCTCCATCACAAAAGCTTCAAAAATAAACACTAGCTTCATAAAAAACCCTATCCACAACTGTCGAAAGACCCAGCTCCATCATCAACTACTCCATGAGGCCCCTAAACTTCCCCTGTCTGAATGGTATGCCGAAGGCTCTACATGGAATGATAAGCCCATACCAACCTAAATAAAACCATTACACCCCCTCCATAGTGTCAAATATGATAAATCATCTTTACCCAGTCTCCTCTGCCAAGATTTTATCCACTACCATATTCCACAACCATTTCATATAGTCGCTAGAAATATGCCAAACTCATAAACATATTGAGAAAGACGAGTTGACGGCCAAAGATTCTCCCACAAATATCCCTATCACATTCGCAAGCCTTCAGTCAAATCCTCTACAGGAAAGAAATCCAGGTACGAGAAGGCACAATTTACTCCCATCCGACTTCACGCATGAGCCGCCAGGGGAAATAGAATGAGGTCTGTTGGAGATCAACTAATTGAACATACCGATATTCCCCCAGTTCCATAATGGGTTGTAACTCCCCCCCACTAGGGCACCGACCAACACAGACATCGAACCCCATGCTCTATAAACAGTTTACCCAGTTCTCTATGGATGGACCAAAGATGATGAAATAGCGAATGAAGAAATGTCGCATAGCCATGGCTGGCAATTTTTAACACGATAACCCGTTTATGGTAATAACCCGAACATGACACGATTAGATTGTATAGATTTAAGAGTAACCAAAACTTATACTCGAATAAAAATCAACACGACCCAAAAATGAAACGACTAACCCGAATTTCCACCCTGGCGCACAGCTACCTAAGAATATTCAGGAGGGACCGCCAAGCGAAATCTCTCGGCCAACCACATGAATAGCAAAATCGAGCTTTCTTTTAGAAAATTAGAACGACTTTCTCGCTAAGACTCTAGATTGTTCAGGATCTCTGCCATTATTATCGCCGCAGGATTGCGACGATATGACATCCACGCTGTAATGTCAGCTAGTTGAGGGTCCATCACTAGGTCCCCTATCACTATCAAGAGCCTCAAAGTTTGGTCTAAAGCAAAAGCTCCTGTAAAATTGGCATTAATACAGCCTATTCAACACACCAGATTCAACACAATCCAACAAAGGCGAAAGGCCTCACTTTCCAACCATGTCTTCAACTCCCTAATGCTTATGCCTACCAGGCCGCCAAGGCCTCCCTCTATTAAAAAAAAAATCCAAAAAACTATTTTTTTCTACTTTTTCTCAAAATAAATCCCTTCAACAGGGAAGATCTTTCTTAAACAAGCCTCCGAGGCCATCTTCAAACATATTCATTTCCTAAAAATACACTTATCTTTCTCTTTCTCAAAGCAAAAACTCAGCAGCAAATTAAAGTGTACGTAGAGTAATCCATTAAATCAAGATATTCAAACAGAATATGCATATCTTTTTGCCATCTTTGAGTCAATTTTTAGGTACAATGCCACTACATCACGCATGCAACATGGTCAACGTCGAGCTGCCTCGGTCAATGATGAATCTGTATGAAAATACAGAGGGGAAAGATTCAGAATTAGATGTCACCTCATCTACTGCACAACCCTAACTCCTAGGTAACAGGCGTACCCAAACTCACATGTCATCAGTCTTCGCATCTGCGCATGATGACCCCTCACCCCTAAGGGTAGAAGGTCACCTACATCCCCAATAGAGATTCAACAATCCTACCCAACGTCGCCTGCCCTACCTCCGGCATCACGCTCTGCATAAGATCTACCTCTATTTGAAAACCCTCGCAGTCAATCCATAACTGCTATTGAACCCCATACCGATTGGAACCTGCATATCCCCCATCCCAAGGCAGCCCAAAAGACTATGCCACTGGCAATTTTAAATACCTTCCACCCTTCGATCGGCAACCCTCCTGAAATTTGGTATAAAAAATACCAGAAAATGCTAGAAAATTCCTAAAATTTCTCGAAAGATTCCTAAAATTGCCAAATAAATATTGGAACATTTATTCACTAAGAAAACCATTTTTCAAGCTCCCAAATCCCCAACTAGATTAATACCACATTTTATCCCCAGCTTAAACCCTAAAAATCAGCGCACCTGCATCCTAAAAGCCAATTTCAACTCCCCATCGGAATCCCAAAACCTCATCCCCAATAGAAATCAAATGCTTCCCCAACAAGGCTACATAATATCTTACCCGTTTCCCCAGCATGAATTTCCAAATTGAAATTTCTCCCCAACAAATTACAATTTACCCAAGCAGAGCTAGAAGACCTAACTGGACATCTCTCCCCAACGGGATCACTAGTGCATCCAAATACCTAAAGCTAAAAGCTCCCGAGAGTGCACACCCCTTGTATTTACAATTAAAAAAAGTACTTAGAATTTACATCGACTTTCAGAATTGGTCGCCCCCACTTAAGGTCCTCAGAAATAACCTCGACCCGCAGAATTGGATGTCATAACTTTATGCCCACGAAATTTGCCTCAACCTGCTGAATTGGTCGCCATAACTTTAGGCCCGTGGAATTGTCCTTGACCCACAGAATTGGTAATATTAGGCCCGCATAATTGGCCTTGACCCTCAAAATTGTTCGCCCCCACTTAAGGTCCTCAAAATTGGCCTTGACCCACAGAATTGGTCACCTCTACTTTAGGCCTGTAGAATTGGCCTCGACCCGCGTAATTGGTCACCTCTACTTTAGGCCCTAAAAATTGACCTCGACTCACAAAATTAGTTTCCACGATTTTAAGCCAACATAATCATCCTCAACCTACAGAATTATTCACCTCTACTTTAGTCTAGCATAATTGTCCTCGACCTAGAGAATTGGTCACCTCAACTTTAGGTCCTCAGAATTGACCTCGACCCACAGAATTGGTTGCTTCTACTTTAGGCCCATAGAATTGGCCTCGACCTTCAAAATTGGTCGCCTTCACTTAAGTCCTCAGAATATACCTCGACCCTCAGAATTGGTCACCCCTACTTAAGATACTCATAATTGACCTCGATCCTCAAAACTGGTCGCCTCCACTTAAGGTCCTTATAATTGGCCTCGAACCTCATAATTGGTCACTCCTACTTAAGGTCCTAAAAATTGACCTTGACCCTGAGAATTAGTCGCCCCCACTTAATTTCCTTTGAAACCTTGTCCCTTATAATTAATCGCTCCTACTAAAGGTCCTAAGAATTTACCTTGGCCCTCAGAATTGGTAGCCACAACTTTGAGGTCCTCAAAATTGACCTAAAACCACAGAATTATCCATCCTCAGCATTACCTTAGGTCCTTTGAATCGACCTCGACCATCTAAAGTGGTCACCCTCATCCCCTTGGTCCATAGAATTTCCCTCTTTCCCAAAACATCATGTGTTGCCTATTCGAAGGCTTTCATATGTTCCAAGCTCTCCCGTCCTAGAGCTCTGTTGACACCATATTCTAGAAACCTCCCTAAGTCTCTCCTTAGGTCCCTAAGACCTCCTCAATTCACTATAAACCATATGTTGTACTCTGAGTACCGATCTAGAGGCCACCGGGTGCCCCAAGCACCATTTGACTCCAAACAACTCCATCATCAGAAAGAAAGCTCAATTAAAATTTGAAGGGCTCTGATTCCACTTTCCAAAGGTCTACTCCGTGCTTGAATCAGCATAATGGTTCAAATGAATGGACCATTTTACTACCAAAAACTCCCAGGCTCCGTTTGACCAAAATCAACTCTTAATCTTGAATGATAATAAATGAATCTCTAAAGTACACTTAATACCCTTTCTAACGGGTCTCCTTGTCCACAAATCAGCCTTACAGTATGGACGAACGATCCGTTTTACTCCGAAGGGTCACCGGGTGCTTCCAGACCCCGTTTGACCAAGGCCAACTCTTTAAACTGAGCGAAGCTCTTTGTAATATCGAATTACCTGGCACAACCTTTCCAATATCTGCCCCATGCACGATTCGAACTTACAATTTGAACGAACGATCCATCATCGTCAAATGATCTTCTGTCCAAAGGATCAACGGGTGCTTTTAAGCCTTGTTTGACCCAAAGTTAACTCCTGGATGCGAGGTCACCCGAAGGATTCTCAAAGTTCTCTAAATTATCTTTCTAACGGTATACCCGTGCGTGATTTGGAGTTACGAATTTCATTTTATGATCATTTAAAAAAAATCTACACGAGACTGCCAATTGCAGGCCCTTTGACCTGCCTATTCGCAGCGTGTCTAGGGTTACTATGGTGACAATTATTATGCTACATAAATAGATAAGAAAAGTCAAGCACTAAGTCAGAGCGAGGAATGTAAAATGACAATCACACAACAAAGGATGTACGTGGTTCAGCAAAGATGTGCCTACGTCCACGGTGGTGCAGTCGGTGTTATTTCTATATACTCCGGAGAGTGATTACAGAGAATACAACTTGTCCTTTTACCCCGGACCTAGGGTTCAATATATACATGTACGTTTAGGTAAGTGGGGGTGTTGGATTCCCCCACGTCTTCCATCTCTCCCTATAACCTCCCTTAATCGGAGCGTGGGAAGAGACCGAATCACAATCAAAATAAGAGGTGGGGGGCCTAGACTTTGGGCCACCGGACTTGGGCTACTCGTCCAGGCCCATGGTTTTGATTTTGGGTACCCACAATTGCCCCTAAGTTTGTTGGGCCATGTTTTGGTCTCAATAAATTTAAATGATTATCCATAATGGCTTTTTTGCAATTATTCGAAAGCTGTGAAGCTGATTTTGGTGGCACCCGCTTCGAATCTTGTGCACTATGATTAGCAAATTTGAAGGCTTTCTGGAATACCCACTTTTCTACCGTCGCTTCAATCTTTCCAAAACTTTTCCATTCTCTGTGAGTTCTAGCACTTCGTACCTTTTTCTCTCAATCTCCATTCTCGTTGCTTCCTTGTCGTTTGGGCCTATGCTTCTTCATCGTTCGAGTCAATCTTCTATCTTGTAAGTTTCCTGTACCTTTTATTTGTACTTTCTCTTTGAGTTTATAGTTTTCTAGGGTTTTCCAATGGCGAAGATTGGGAATAGGTCGGTCTCTGAGTTTAGGAAGTTTTACAACACTCCTGAGTGGGTAGATACTGAGTGTTGTGCCTCCCCTCCTAGAAACGTTAGAGAGATAGATGATGCCCACTGGATCCACGTTTTGTTGCTTTCCCAGGGGGGACTCACTTTTCCTCCCAATAACTTTTTTTTGCATTTCTTTGGCAATTTTAATATTATTCCTGCACAATTCTCGCCCAATGTGTGGAAAATAATTAATGGCGTATATGGGATAAATCAGTTATATGGTACTAGGTTAGGCCTCACTGAGGTCTATTTTTGCTATTCCTTTTCTCGAACTAGCTCTGGTGTCCTCTACGTCAAAGCTAGGAGCCCTGACAGGGTGTTGGTAGTAAATCTACCTGATTCCCATAAGGACTACTGGCAAGAAGGTTTCCTTGTTAGAAATTGGCCATTTTCTCCCCAATTTGAAGGGCTGAGGTTTGAGAGGTTCTCTGTTCCCTTTTATGGGGAAGAATACATAGGTAGACATTGCACTATTGTTTCGAATTTTGTTTATTTGTGATCTTTCTGACTCTTCTTTTCTTTTTCTTCCACAGTGAGGTCAAAGAACTTGGAACCTGCTTCGAGCGAGGTTCGTCTCTCAGAATTGGTCAAGGCTTGGAATATCAGGGAGCCCTTGGGTGATGGCAAACATCCCAGGTCTGTTGCTTTTCTTCTCGATTACAAGAACGTTGGCTCCAGCTTCATAGCAAGGCCTGTGGACAGTATTCGAGAGTTTGACTCCTTCGAAGAGACAGCTGTGGATCCTATCCAGTTGGACGAGGAGGAGAGCAGCTCTGTAAGTGATATTGTAGGAGCTGTAAGTAATTTGGGTAGAGGGAGCTCTGATAGTAGAAGTTCCTCTGATCGTGAGGAGGTCTCTGAAGCTCGAGAGTCATCGATCACATCTAGAAGTTCAAGCCAGGAAATGGCTCCTCCAAGAAAGAACCTAATGCGGGATGATGATGATGAAGACCATATGCTTCTCGCACAGAGGTCAAAGAAGCAAAAATCTAGCTCTGGGGCTATGGCTACTAGTTCCCGGTCCTCTGCTCAGGAGCAAGAGAAAAGGAGGAAGGAAGAAGAGATGGTAAGGTAGAGAGAGAGAGAAAAAAGGAAGAATAGAAGAAGAAGATGGAGGAGAAGAGGAGGGTAGAGGAGAGAAAGAAGAAAGATAATGAGAGAGAGGAGGAGAAGAGGAGGGTGGAAGTGAGGACAAAGGATGGGCAGGCCTTATTCCCGGTGTCCGCACTTCCTGAGGCGGCTTCTATTGCAATTTCCCCCCAGTTGGACCCCACTCTGCTCGATAGAGTTGTCCTTCCAGCTGATCGTCAAAGGGCGGTAGGATCCGAGCAATTGGCCCTTAAGGCTAGTCAAAGGCTAGCTCTGGTAAGGTTTTTCCCCTCTCTCTCATGTTTTTATGAATTCCCTCTTTTCCCTCTTCTAATGTCTTTTTTTTCTGTAGTTTGTTACTGACATCGCCGTGATGTATCATTCACGCGATGAGCTGGTGAAGAAAAACAGCGAGTTGGAGAAGGAAAATGCTGCCTTGAAGCTGAAAGGTAAAGAACTCGAGGCTAGTTTTAAAGCTGTTGACTCTGCTCTGGTTTTATCTGACCTGTCTCTTGCTACAGCTAACAAGGAGAAGGATGCGACAGTCAAGGATTTAAAAGAGCTGCGATAGGCCTACGACCTGGTTTGCTCGAGCAAACTAGCTGTTGTTGAGGAGAACAGGGTGCTCTCTGAAGAGCTGAAGAAGAAGGAGTCTGAGGCTGTCAATGCTAAGGAAGACTCATACAATTCTGGTTGGGCTATAGTATACGAGGATGCTGAAGTTCAGCTAGGCTATATTAGTCGTCTGAACTTCAAGAAGGGATGGAACAAGGCCCTTTTGGCTGCTGGCGTCGATATCGACTCTTCCCTGTTTGACGAGCATAAATCGAGTTCGAAGCCAACCGTGGATGAAGTCCCTGACCCAGTTGTTGAAGGTGTTGACTCTGTCCCCCAGACGACTCCTGTTGATGCTTCCCTCATTTTGGCGATAGAGATTTCTCTTGCAGAGGGCGGTGATCCTGCTGATGCCGACAAGGGGAAAGGGCCATCGACTTATGGGTAGCCCGAGGTTGCTAACTAGTTATCCGCTAGGATTGCTTTGTATTTTCACTTTTTTCTGTCTGTAAACTTTCTTTTTACTGTTCAATGTAACTTCAACCATTATTAATGAAAAGGCTCATTTTCTCATCGCACTGATTTGTCTTCTTCTTTCCTTGTCTTTCTATTGCTTGTAGTCGATTGATGTTGATGATTACACTCCTGCTACTTCTCAATTGGGCAGGAACCTTGGTCCTAATGTGAGTCCTAAAGTTCGTCAGGCCTTCATTAAGGTTTGTAAATCCCTTAGATCTAGGAATCAGAAGTATAAGGAGCAATCTGAACTTGTGGCCAAGCTGAAGGGCAGGCTCCAGGAGATGGAAGAGGTTGGTGCTTCAGTGCAAGAAGAAGTGAATGCATTGAGGGAAAAGCTTCTCGATGCTTCCGAGATCAACCAGGCTGGTGAGATGCTTCAGCAAGAGAATGAGGTTCTGAGGATAGAGGTCTCACGACTTAGGGAGCATGCGCCGAGCACTGTTCCAGCAGTATTACAGGGTTCCTCATCATCGCGAGCTATAGCTGGTCACAGTGATATTCCTCATGTGCTGCGGGGTTCCACTGGTCCATCTGTTCCGTGAGCTGGCAGGAGCACCAGGAGCCGAAACATGGAGGTAGAAGAACTTTGAGAGAGGGAAATGGAAGAGCTTCGTGGTGATGTCCAGCGAGCATATGTGATTGCTGCTGGGTTTCAAATGGATGTTACTCGTCTGCGACACCTGTTCAAAAAAGGTCCTCGACAAGTGTGGGCTGATGGCTACGACCAGGGTTGGTCAGATGCTCCAACAAGGTTGTCGGAGTTTGAAGATCTTTCCTTTGTCAGGGGGTGGCTGAGTGCATTGAAGGAGCTGCAAGTCCCGAAGAACTCAATGCTCTGGTATCGCCATGAGATTTCTCCCTCTACCCTGATGCCCAACCCCTTCCAGAGGGATGATCGATGGATCCCCATCGATGCCATCCCTGAGCAATTATTGGAGTCGGATGCGAATGAGGTTGAGGAAGAATTAGCTCCTGCTCCTAATGACGGACGAAGAGCTCGAGTGGCTGATTATCTCACTCAGAGGCCTCACCCCCATTGAGATTTTGCCAGTTATTGTTTTTTATATTTTTTATTATGTAAATGCTTTGGGCGAGCTCGCCGTGTATCACCATTGTTTGTAAATATAATAAATTAATGATAAGTTTATGTTTTGGGAAAATTTGCCAACTAAACAAGTGCATCATATTCTTGCTGCTTTATGATCTTCTAAATTTGTGTTGTCATGAAAGTGTCCTCCCAGTCCAGTATAATATCGAGATACCATTTGTGCATCACTTTACCCTTTAGGTCATGTCGTTACACTCCCTTAGGCCTAAATGTAGCAATTGGCGAGGACACACCTGGTGTTGGATGCTCTATCCGATCAGGATTTTATTTAACCAAAAAAGTTTCGATAAGCAGTATAAAATTTGGCCATATCGCCTAAGGATCTCCTGTAGGGATTCATATATTTCCAGGGGCAATGCTAGGAGGTCTTTCGTGTTTCATAATGATCACCTGAGGAGGGACACTTCCCTCCTAAGGCGTGGTTATCAATATGCCTTCCATTTGGAAAAGATGTGCGATAAAGCCCATATAGCCGTTACTTATTAGAATGCAATTGTTTAAATAACTTTCATTAATGACAAGGGAAATGAACTTCTAGTTACATAACAAAAGAATAAGCGATAGAAAAGTTATAAAAATAGAATCTCTTGAGATTGTCCGCGTTCCATGCTCGTGGTATTTCTCTGCCTTCCATCGTTTCCAAGTGATAGGAGCCCTGAAGATCATCTCTGGTTATCTTAAAGGGCCCTTCCTAGTTTGGGCCTAGCTTGCCGTCTGATGGTTTTACAGCGTTACCCAGGACTTTCATTAGAACATAGTCCCCAACCCAGAATGCCCTTGGGTTAGCCCTCTTATTGTAAAGCCTCGCGAGCTGTTGCTGATAGCTCGCTAATTCTACTAGGGCTAGCTCTCGGCGCTCGTCGGCTAGGTCGAGTTCAGCGAGTAATGATGCATCATTATGGCCCTGGTAGACAAGGTTGGACCTCATTATTGGCAAACCTGCTTCTAGTGGGATGACCGCTTCCATGCCATACGTTAGCGAAAATGGGGTTTCTCCTGTTGCTCACCGAGGAGTGGTTCGATATGCCCATAGGATATAGGGCAGTTCATTTACCCATGTGCCTTTGGCTCGCTCCAATCGCTTCTTTAATCCATCGATAATAGTTTTGTTAGAAGCCTCAGCTTGGCCATTTCTCTGAGGGTAGGCCACCAAACTGAAGTGGTGTCTGATACCGTGTTCGTTACAGAAGTTCTGAAAGGAGACGCTTTTGAACTGTGTTCAATTATCGGTGATGATGGTTCTGGGGATACCAAAATGAGTGATTATATTCCTCCATATGAACCTTATCATATCAGCATCTCGGATGTTCACTAGGGGTTCTGCCTCGATCTATTTGGTGAAGTAGTCGGTCGCAACCAGTAGATATTTATGATTGTCGGTGTCGGTAGGCAGTGGTCCCATGATGTCCATTCCCCATTGGGCGAATGGCCATGGGCTGGACAGGGATTTTAGATCGCTGGCGGGTTGGTGGACCATAGGAGCGTGAAGTTGGCATTTCAGGAATTTATGGACACACACCGTGGAGTCCCTTTGCATATATGGCCACCAATAGCCTTCCTTTATTGTTCAAAAAGCTAGAGATCTTCCTCCGATATGGCTTCCACAGACTCCTTCGTGAAGCTCGTGTAGCATTTGCTCGACATCCCCTGGGTGAATGCATTGGAGGTAGGGACCGGAGAAGGATCTCTTATACAAGTTGCCTTCTGGGGAAAAGTGAAAGCGAGCAGCTTTGACTTTTATCTGGTGGGCAGTCTTCTTGTCATCTGGGAGTGCACCATCCTTTAAGTAGTCCCTTAAGGGGTCCATCCATCTGGGGGCTGATCCCACCTGGAGTACTTGTTCCACGTTTGGTGGCTTGCTGTCGCGTTTAATGCTCGGACGAGTGAGGAAATTGATGGGGATGGTTCTTTTTAGGTCGGAGTCAACTGCCGAACTCAGGGCTGCTAGGGCGTCAGCATGAATATTTTTCCCCCTGGGAAACTGCTGGACGTTAATCTCTTCAAAGCTCGACATTAGTTTTTTTTACCAAGGCGAGGTAAGCTGCCATTCTTTCATCTTTTGCATTGTAATCTCCACTTATCTGATTGGAGACTAGTTGGTAATCACCGAACACTTGTAAATGTTTTGCTCCTAAAGTGTGCGCTTTTTGGAGGCCGGCTATTAAGGCTTCTTATTCTGCTTCGTTATTGGAGGCTGCAAATCCAAGACTGATTCCTTATTCAAGGATGGTATTCTCTGGAGTAATGAGGACAATGCCTAACCCTGCCCCCTTTGAGTTGGAGGCTCCATTAACAAACAGTTTCCAGGTTTCCTATGTTTCTTGGTTCTCCTCTTACCTTGTTGGTCGAGGTTGGTTGGAGGGTTCCTCGCCCGTGAATTTGGCTATGAAATCAGCAAGGATGTCAAATTGGATGTCAAATTGCTCGAGCTCGACTGACCATTTAGACAGTCTGCCCGACAAATCCGCTTTCCTCAGGATTGCCTTAAGGGGATGCGATGTAAGGACGATAATAGTGTGGGCTTTAAAATAGTGCTTCAGCTTCCTCGAAGCCACTAATAGTGCAAAGGCGAGCTTCTCCAGTGGTAGGTACCTCTGCTCGGCGTCCGGTAGGGTCTTGATCGCGTAATAAACGGAGTGCTGGACTCCTGCAACCTTGCATATTAACGCAGAGATGACAGTGTGGTTGGAAACGGAGAGGTACAAGTACAGAGAATCTGTCTGTTGTGGTATGACGAGCAGTGGTGGAGAGCTTAAGTAAGACTTGAGCTCGACCAATGCTCGCGAGCAATCTGGGCTCCATTCTACCATTTTTCTCCCCTTTAGAAGCTAGAAAAAAGGCTTGCACTTCTCGGAGGATTTAGAGATAAAGCGATTTAAGGCAGCGAGCATATCAGTGAGTTTCTGTACCTATCGGATTGTGCTAGGGGGTTGCACCCTATTGATTGCATCGATCTGGTCTGAGTTAGCCTCTATGCCTCTCTTACTGACCAAGTACTCGAGAAATTTTCCTGACTGGACACCGAAGGAACACTTGCTCGTATTAAGTTTCATTCGGTACTTCCTGAGGATTTCAAAGGTATTTGACAGGTCTGAGAGGTGATTTTCCTTCTTCTTACTTTTAACGAGCATGTCATCATGTATACTTCCATGGTGTCTCCCATTTGACCCTTGAACATTTTGGTGACCAACCGCTGATAGGTTGCCCCTGCATTCTTGATCCCCAAGGGCATGACCTTGTAGCAGTATAACCCAACTGTCGTGATGAACGCCTTTTTGTCCTAGTCCGGGGCATATAAGGGGATTTGGTGATACCCTGAGTTTGCATCCAGGAAACTCATTCGTTCGTGAGCTGCAGTGGTGTCTACTAGTTGGTCTATTTTTGGGAGGGGGAAGCTATCTTTAGGGAATGCTTTGTTGAGGTCAGTGAAGTCGATGCAAACTCTCCACTTCCCGTTGTTCTTTGGAACTACTACTGGGTTGGATAACCACTTGGGGAATTGTACCTCCCGTATGGATCCTGCATCCAGCAGTTTTTTAACTTCTTTTTTGACCATTTTAGACTTCTCGAGTGCAGTTCACCGTGCCTTCTGCGTGATCGGTTTGAAGGTGGGATCGACGTGCAGCTGATGACAGACCATACCAGGATCAATTCCAGGCAGCTCGTATGGTTCCCACATGAAAACATCTACATTGCATCTCAGCATAGTTGTCAATTCATTTTGTTCCTGGTTGGTGAGAGATGCTCCAATCAAGAAGACTCTATTATTGTCGCCATCTCCAGCCGTAACTTCTACTAGGTCTTCGATGACACGATCGGAGGGGAGGAGTCTGGTCTCATCTACTCCAGGCTTTCCATATTTTAATTTCCATTTAGAAGGTATCAGACCCTCTTCAACTTTCTCGCTGGGCTGTTCGGTCTTCTTATCTGGCTTTGGTCGGATAGCTGCTATGAAGCACCTTCTTGCCATCGCTTGGTCGTCGTGGATCTCCATTACTCCTCGCTCGATTACATACTTGAGTTTTTTATGGTAGGTCGAGGATATTACCTTCATCTCATGAAGCCATCCCCTGCCGAGGATGGCCTGGTATGGCGAGTCGATGTCAACTACCAAAAACTCGATCATCATGGAGACATTTCCTGTGCGCACCGGTAGTACAATCTTTCCCAGGGGCATAGTTATTTTGCCAGCGAAGCCAACTAAAGGGAAAGTAGCTTCCTTTAAGTCGGTAACACTTAACTTTAACTTTCTGAATAGGTCGAGATACATTACTTCGGACGAGCTTCCTTGATCGATGAGAAACTTGTCGGCGTCAAAGTTGGCTATCCTGAGTGTAATGATTAGAGCATCATGATGTGTGGTTTTCACTCCCACCAAATCTTCATCCGTGAAGACAATATGCTTGTTATAGTTGACGTTATCTTCTCATCGACGCTTTCCTAACTGTGACTTTACTGGATCGATCTGAAAAGCCTGCATCACCGCTGTAAGTTTCTTCATCTCCATTCGAGTTGAATTTTCTTGTATCTGCTTGGCATCAGATGCCCCGTGAATTATCGTGAGCTCATGTCCACCGTCATCTTCGAGCACGTTGTCAGGTCTCGCCTCTATATTGGCAGCCACTTTCTCTGCCCTTTTCTCCACAAACTCGTTCAAATGCCCAGGCTGGGCCAACTCCTCGAGGTAAGACTTAAGAGCTTTGCAATGCTCAGTCTTATGTCCTCCTTCTTTGTGAAAATCACATCTCAGCGCATTGTTCCTCTTCGAGGGATCTCCTCCCATCTTCTTGGGCCACTTGATGAATGGCTCATCTTTGATCTTCGCGAGAATTTTGTAAATTGGCTCTTTAAAGACGGTGTTGACTGCCTGGAATGCTTTCGACGCATCATTGTTCCCTCCGTTCTTGGAGCCATTTTTGCCCTTGTTCTTACCTCCTTTCTTCTGGTTCTCAGCTTTGTCACTGCCCTTGGTAGTGAGTTTAACTCGACCGTTTTCTCCTGTAGTGATGCGGGTGACATCCTCCACCTTAGCGTACTTCTCGATGCAAGCCATTTGGTCATCAATAATCATAGCCTCCTTCTTCGTCAGGGACTGGTATAGAAGGGAAGAACTAGGGAGCCCAATTTTAAAAGAGGCCATTGCCACTTCCTCTATGCAATCCTCGATCTCATTGAACAACTCCAAGTACCTCTTTGCGTAGTCTCGGAGGGTCTCTTGGGGCATTTTCTTCATTGTAAGCAAAGTATCCATCCTTTTGGGATGGGAGCTACTAGTAATGAATCGGGACGTGAAAAGTCCGACCAAGGATTTTAAACTCCTGATTGACCGGTGGGGGAGCCATTTGAACCATTTCTAAGCTACATCATGCAGGCTCGAAGGAAAAATTCGGCACATTAGCCCGTCCCGATGGTTCTAGAGGGTCATGGACTGTCAATACTTCCTGACGTGATTAATGGGATCAGTCTAACCGTCATAAATCTTGAACCTTAGAATGGCAAATTTCTTTGGGGCTTCTTCTTCCTCAATTTCCCTGATGAAATATGACTTCATCTTGGTTTTGAGAGCTCGCCTAGCGAGTTCTTAGGTTGATCTGGTATCGTGGTGGGCAGGATGTTGGTCTATCTCCCTGCGGACCAGATTTCATATGTTCTCGTCGCTGCGAGCAGGGCTCTGATAACGGCGAGCTCTTCACAGATGCTCGCGGAGGTCATCGTCTGTTTCACCTCCTTCGACCTTTTGAGATCCCCGCCTAGGGATCCTTCCTCGGCTGCGAGACTTGCTTGCCTTAGGGCTAGGAGTGCGGTATGGACGTCTCGTATTATTAGGATGAATCTCCCTCTCCAGTCTTTCCAGTCTTCTTTTCAAGCGAGCATTCTCAGCCTCGTATCTCCGAGAAGACTCCCTCTGCTCGTGGAGCCTTGCCTCGTATCCATCAATCAATCTGGATATCTGTGTGGACTTCGCTGGTCCTTGGCTTTCTTCTGAGGCTGGCCTTTCCAAGCGAGCCCCCTGATCTGAACGTCGAACTTCAGGCCTAATCCTGCGAGGAGCAGGTGGTTCTTAAATATCCCCTGCCTGGGGGGCATTGCTACTGTGACCAGACATTTTAAACTCCTTTCTTGGTGTGGGCTCTTCTCATGGAAAGATGAACGTTTCCCACAGACGGCGCCAATTGTGGTGACAATTATTATGCAACACAAATAGATAAGAAAAGGCAAGCACCGAGTCAAAGCAAGGAATGTAAAATTACAATCACACAACAAATGATGTACGTGGTTTAGCAAAGATGTGCCTACATCCACGGTGGTGCAGTCGGTGTTATTTATATATACTCCAGAGAGTGATTACAGAGAATACAACTTGTCCTTTTGCCCCGGACCTAGGGTTCAATATATACATGTGCGTTTAGGTAATTGGGGATGTTGGATTCCCCCACGTCTTCCATCTCTCCCTATAACCTCCCTTAATGGGAGTGTGGGAAGAGACCGAATCACAATCAAAATAAGAGGTGGGGGCCTGGACTTTGGGCCGCCAGAGTTGGGCTACTCGTCCAGGCCCATGGTTTTAATTTTGGGTACCCACAGTTACCTGTCGATAGGCAAGACAAGGATAATGCCGATCGACTGCCCCTCTACCCTATATAAGGAGAGCATGAGCTCACCTTCCAAGGCACCTCAGAAACATGAACTTCAAGGATCTCAACAACATTCTTTGAAACTTAGCGAGGTTTCCTTATTTGAAACATTTCTCCACCTTTCATTCCCGTCACTTTCTCACCTAATTTAGCAAGCATCCTCTTACATTCTCCATTCACTTGCAAGGAAGCGTATCATCAATCAAGATCAGCCTCCAAGTCTCCAAACAAGGTCCAAACATTCTTCTCTCTCTTTAAATTTATTTATTATCGCATTAATTATATAAATTATTAATTTACCTTTTACTTTATATCATACACATATTAATCTTCAATCCTTTATTAGTTATATTGCACATAATATATTTTCTACTAAAAAATCCAAAATAAGAAAACGAGGGTTACACTATAAATTCCAATGGGATTTTTCACCACATTTTCTCAAATCTAAAGACATCTTTTTCTTAAATACTAATATAATAAAATCCCCATTTGAATTTATGGGGTAAACTCCACCCTCATGTTGTATGCGAACTACGTATACTTTGATGCCTTTATAGGCTACATAGGCATCTCGAGTTAAAAACCCGAGACTCGAGTCCTCTTTTCCTTTTTTTCCTATGTTATCCATATATAATTCATATATATTATACTTATGATTCATACTTGCATCTTATCCAACACATATTATCGTTTCATCATAACGATCACTATCTCGATAAGTGCCCACATCATATTTTTAATTATTATTTTGGGAACATTCCTATGGATGACCTCTCCATCTTTTCCATGAAGCGAGTCGAGCGATTCCGATATCCACTTATATATACATACACAGACTCTTCACGGATAAATTAGGGAAAATAGTAACATAAGCACATGAGAGACCTAAAGGGAGGGATGGATGCCTAACACTTTCCCATTCTGTAACTTAGCTCCCTAACATCTGAACTATTGGTTTTGCACGCATCAATTTTTCTTTGATGCCGCTCTCTCAAGGAGGTGACATTTTCTTTTTGCCTATTTCTTGAAAAATATGCTGGAGACTTTATCTCTTTACATCACCCAAAACCAATGATGGCCAAAGAACCACCCGGAGTAGCGAGGGGTGCGAGACCTTTATCCTCCCTCTTTTCCCTGAAGCGTGGGGAGGGAAGATCTCGGGATGGCCACAATTACTAACTAGTTGTAACATATAATAATCAACAAATTGAAGTACATAAGATAATCTGGTTCTCCATGTTTTGAATTAATGTTTTTGAAGAGTAGGTAGCTTTTTTGTTTCTGAAACCATTTGACAAATACTTAAGATATACTTTTCAAAGTAACTATTTATGATCTAGGCTCTGATATCAATTGTTGGCCCTAAAATATACCCAAGAGGATGGTTGATTTGGGTACTTATGAAATTAATGGAAATTTCAAACTTTTCTTGAAGTTAATAGATATATAACGAATCAATATATGTTTGAGTAATTAATCAATCAATAATAAAAACTGACGAGGCTAAAATTGGTTTGGACATTAGCCACACAAAATAAGCCTCTTATAATTAGGAGAATGTGTTATTGATTTGAAGTACGAAGGGCGTAATTATTTTTAGTGGTTTAGTACCTTTGTTAATGTACCTACATCCACTTTCAAGGTGTTTCTCTTTTGTATATTCCGTGTAGTGGTGAATAGTACAAATATAACAAACCTTTGTCTTTCGATAAGGTTGTAATCAATAGTCCAATGTCATTTTAATAAGAAAAGAGATCATAGGAAGTAACCTAATGACTTATGAATGTACTTTGTTCTTGGTTGGGACACTCTAGGCTAGAATGGATCAAAAGAAATCAAGTGTTAGATTTAGAGTATAATGTATTAGTAGGAAGTGGTCCTAACTTTGTTATAAATGTTAAGTATATATTATGTACTCAATAATATGTGGATATGGCATGAATTTGGAACCCTTTAACCTTCCTTAAGTGTCTTTTATGCAACGAAATACTTAGGGTTAGTGAGAAATGATGTTTGCAACATGATGACCATGATTGAGCTCTACTACTAAAGTAAAGGGGTGGAGTGATAGTGGAAGGACATATAGGAAGGTAATAGTTATTTTGGTGGGAATTAAATAATTAAATTCTCTAGGATTAGTTACAAATGGTGAATGGGGTTTTGTATAACAATGGGTGTACTTTCTCACTAACCCTCCAGAATGGAAGAAGAACATCTTCCTAAATTAGCACATCTAGTTTTGAGGTTTCCTAAACGAGGTGTCGGAGGTGTTATGCCCTAGAGTGAATGAACCTTAATCCTAATAAGGTCTGTAGAGGATAATTAAGGTAGATTTTACCTCAATGGGGGATTTTTTAAGCCTTTGTCGATACCCTGTGCAGGTATGGGACATTCAATGATTGTTGTAACCTAAAATAACAGTATTACATGAACGAATGATAATATGACACCTGTCATCATCCAGTGGACCTAATCCCATGATAATAATGTATTCTACTTATTATAACCTCCAATCATCAGAAGGCCGACCATCATCAGGAATGTGAACCATCAACAAAGTATAATAGACACCCATGGGAATTTCTATAGTTACCTATGCACATGCATGTGAAAGACTTGCTATCTCACTCTTAGTTGTTATCCATAATAAAAAAAAAGGGCATAAATACCTGATGTATAAAGGTATTATGACTCTTTTACTTCCCATAACTATAAATTTATCACTACACCCCTCAATTGGGGGAGAACTAAAAAAATAACATGCACACAACCCTATAGAGATCTTGAGAGCTTGTACTCAAACCTAATCCCTAATGACTTAGTACTCGTGGATGTAAACACTTTTTTGGGCTGAACCACGTAAAAATCATTATCTCAATCTTTGTCTCTTATCTCTCTCTAGTTCATAATCACTTATTCTCCATCAGTGGTAGATAAATTGTTGGTATAATCAAGCTAAGACTCATTATAAACTCCATAAAAAATTTAGACACCAACAGATTGGCAAAGTTTATGGGAACTTTATCATCCATTATTATTTCCTACTCATTTTCAATCCCAAATTAATTTTCCAATCGCTTGTTCATAAGTACTGTAAAATGGCAGAAAACATAGAAAGTAGTCGTGCAGCTGAAATTGTCCCGATATTTGCCCCTCCAGGATTAAGAGATCTCTGGGGAATTTTAATGAGCATAGCCAAAGGTCAGAAGGCCATGTAAGATGCTTTTAAGAAGTTGACTCAAACAGTACAAACCAGGCCTATGGTAGGCCTCGTCACGTCATTTGATTAGGAACACCCCAATAAGAGAGGAGAAATGTTACCCCACGCCCTTACGGAAATAGGCGGTTCGTAAACCTAGAAAGAATGAATGAAAGGAGAAGATCTAGGTATTCTAGATCAACTGATGATAAAACTTATTGCCCTGGCGCTACCTCCTTCTCGAGGATCTGAGGTTCACTGATTATTATAATAGGCAATCATTCTTCAAAGAAAGGCAAGCATTCCATAAAGTCTAAGATGAGGCTCTGAGGTTCGATAATTATTGTAATGGGCAATCATTCTTCAAAGAAAGGCCGAGAATTCTATAAAGGTTGAGTAGAGTCTCTACATTTGATTGCCTCGGTCCCCAAGCTGTAAGGGGTCATTAGCAGAGAGATCCAGTAGTATCTATAGGTCGTCGAGAAAAATCTGTCAGGTCAAGGACTAGCATGCAAGGATTAGTACATTCAGAGTAAACTTCTCATAAAGATAGTGTGACACCCTACCTAAATTAATCCTGGGTGATCAGTCCATTTTTTAATTAAATCGGAATCATTAGTGGTTTCATTCTTAGCAGCACTGTCAAAAATATTTTTATTTACTAATAACCTACGTCATATTAAGTTGGTGTCAATTTTGTTTCTTTTATTATTAACACATGCAACAGTAATTTAAATGAATTAATCCAATCATTCATGAATCTAATCTGAACAATCCCGCGACAGATATAAATAATTAAATAAAGGACACAAAATAAACCATCAAATCTATAAGCATAAAATCCAACCGCAATCTGAAATAAGTAAAGAAAAATCTTAATACAGTCTGCTACATAACTGAAATAAACAAAGAGTTTGAAGGCAACATGCCCAGATGAACTGATAGACAACTGATAATGTAATCTCCAATCTAGAGAGAACAAACTGAAGCGTTTAAGAAATATTCAGCGAGCCTCCACAAAGTTGTAGCTACGTGTCACTGGATAGGATCTCTAAGCTAGGTGTCCCTGTGAGTGGACACCTAAAATGTTTTGAAAATATTTTAACACGGCTCAGAGCCCAAGTAAAATATTTTGAAAATATTTAGCAAGTATTTAAATTAGTTATTTATTACACATATAATATTTATGTACACTCACTTGAGATTCTCATTTCTCAACTAATGTGAACGCCAAATGTATTCTACCTATGTAGTATCCCCTGTCCAACTAACTAAGGTATCTAACTACTCTCGATAAGTCTAATTCGCACGTATATCCCCATACTATACAGTACTATGGTTTCAATAATAAATTATTTATTCTCATTTTATTGTTGAGCCACTTATTTAAATTTCACCATTTAATTTCCTTTTCAGATATTAATCCTCTATCAATTCTACTATTTCACATAAGTGGGTATATTACACGGGTATATATATTCATTACACATTCAATATATACACACACATATCATCCCAGGAATGGTCCCTCGTGATGCTGGAATACTCTACTATCAAGTTCATGAACCTCTCATACTCAATAAAGGACTATTAGTTCGACATATTTCCTCTAATCCAAAATAAATCAACATTATAGTGTAGGTGGACATGGTACTAAGCCTTTGGGATGTGAACATACCTAACGTACCCAAACGATTTTACAATCCTACCAACACACGATATATAGTGGACTGCCCTAAGTTCCAAGTTCCGGGTCACTAATCCAAACCTCACTAGAATCGTCAAGGTGGGATCTCCCTTTGCTCGTAAACCTCCAAATAGCAGGCAGCATAGGTATATTCACACATATAATCAAATCATAACTTTAGGTATTCACACCACCTATTTATATTTTACTCCATAAGTATATACACAACTTAATTTCTTCAATTTGTATGTAGTATATATTTCACTCGTATATTCAACGTACCCCAATTTTCGATTAAACTTTCAATTAGTATAATTTCGAGTATCGCACACTCCTATAATATTTATAATCATCCATTCTGAAATCCTTACTTATTCTCGTCTTATCCTAGTGGTCGTAAAGGTAAGTTCACTCTTCCCTAACTAATCCGTTCTAAATTTCCTTTATATATCAATTATAGACATTTTGTCATTTATCCCAATTCTTAACTTGTTTAAATTTCTATAAACCTAATCCCTACTGTAGGTCTTCTTCCATTTTTACTTTTCTCTCCCTAAGTAAAAATTTCCTAAAAGTTTCTTCATGAATTATCAATAATTTATGGGTTTAAAAAGATAATTTTCTAATTCTGGGAAAATCGATCTACCCAGTGGCCGAATAAATACACCTTGCCGAATCGATTCGCCCTTGGGCCAAATAAATTCGAAATGTAGTAGGTCTCTTATTCTTTTCATAGTTGTTACGAATTTCTATTCTATCTTAACCCTCAAACCTTCATAAGAACATCCTAATTTCTAAATTAGCATAACTAAACATCAAAGATGTATTTAGGGGTGATTTCGAATTTAAATCATGAATAAAATCCATATATCTTTTCCTAAAATACGATTTAACACCTCATGATCATCAATTCTATAATTTTGTGTTCTACAAATAAATTCACCAAAAATCCAGATTTGATCCATGATTCAATCTCCAAAATTCTTGATTTTATTTATCCCCTGAAATTGGATTTATACTACATCAAATCCTCTTCTCAATTATAATTCTTCTAATCAAGTTATAAATATAACATGAATTTTCCTTAATATCAAGTTCCTACTCTACATCGGTATGATAACCAATAAAAATTGCAAGATAAATAATTGCCTTATATTGAAGTGGTTTGATTTGATCCTCTTTGATGAAGCTTCTCTTCTACTCCTTCCTCCAATAGTAGTTGTGAAGCTAAATTAACCTTGTACTCTCCAAAAACCCTTACTTGAGCTTTAAGAAAATCTTCCTCTCCGCTCTACTAGACTCTAATTTTTTTTCTAATCTCTTTACCCTAACCTCACATCACCACAACAATATATAATACTCAAAATCCCGAAATTCCTTTAACCCTAAGTTATAAAATGACTAAAATGCTCTCTCGGGTTGTCAAATCTGTCTAAAATTGTCCCGAGACCCAAACTGCATATCCAGGTACATTATTTTGACTGTTTCGACCCTTACGGACTCAATTGTAACCTCAAATTCATCATCCGAGCTACCCATTATTTATTTTGTATCTCTACATTATTTAGTTGGCTTACGACATCCGGTTGAGATATCATACTGTCACGTCCCCATCACTCATTTTGACATAAATTATGTAATTACTAATCACTTAGTAATTTTATTCAATAAACACTAATCATTTCTCTATGATTAATAATTTAATCAACCCATCATATTTTTTTTAAATTACGTCACACGTGTAATTTAAATTTTTAAACGAATTAATTCATTTTGTTAATTATTTTAAAATATGGGTTGTTACATACTTCCCACTTACAAGGGAATTTTGTCCTCGAAATTCAGACAAACCTATGGTAAATAAGTCTCACTACTGCTCACGCATGTCATCGTCGCACTCCTAAGTCGACTCGTCTGCATGATGGTGCCCCCATTGAACTCTAATAAAGGGTACCACCTTTGATCACAGCTTATGCTCACTACGATCAAGTATCACCACTGGTCTCTCCTGTCGATTTTCTCTAGTGGAACATGCCAAAATCCTCTCTCACTCCACCAGTATCTCTTCAGAGATGACACGTGAAATGCATCATGAATCCTCTAAAGATGCTCTGGTAATCCCAATCTATAAGCCACTTGTCCCACCCTCTCAATGATCGAAAACGGTCCCACATATCTCAATGCCAATTTCCCTTTCTTGCCACATCCCAACACTTCTTTAATAGGAGACACTCGCACTAATACCTAGTCGTCAACCTCAAGCTCAATATGTCTCATGTTTGCATCTACGTAGCTTTTTTACTTATGTTGAGCTATTCAGATGCGTCCTGAATCAACTCAATCTTGGCAGTGGTGTCCTAAATAATCTATGTCCCTAATAGTTAATTATCCCCTACCTCTAACTAATAAGTAGGCGAACGATAAGGCTGAACGTATAGTTCTTCGAACGGTGCCATGCCGATAGTAACTTGGTAGGAGTTATATACGCAAACACCACTAAAGAAAGATATTGTTCTGATTAACCCTCAAGCATCTAATTAAATCTATCAGTCTTTCCATCTGTCTATGTGTGATATGCTTTACTCAATTGTAAATCTATCCCCATCACCTACCAGAAACTCTACCAGAAGTGATATACAAAGATCTTATCTCGATTGGACACTATATTAAGCGGGACCCTATGTAATCATATTATCTCAACGATAATTAAGTGTGTATACTATTCTGCCTCAAAAATAAATACAAACTAAAAGATAATGAGCCACCATGATCAATCGATCCACTATCACTCATATAGAATCATGACATTGCTACGATAATGGTAGTCCAGTGATAAAATCCATGGAGATACTCTCTCATTTCCACACGGGAATTTTTAATAGTTTTAACATCCCTATCTATCTCTACTGGTCTACCTTCACTAGCCGACAGGTAGTATACTTTGAGACAAACTCTGTTATGTCACGTTTCATCCCTGGCCACCATTACTGTCTGCACATGTCTTAGTACATCTTATCCCCACTAGGATGTACGGCAAATCGGGACCCATGAGCCTCTGAAATCATTTTATATTGAAAACCATCATCCTCAGGGACGTCGAGTCTGCCATTAAAACGTAAACCACCCTTTGAATTGATCGAGTATCTCTTTATGCCATCAACAAGTAACTGGCGAACTCTGTCTTGGAAAAATTGATCCTCTGCCTGTGCTTTCACTACTCTCATTACAATCTCGGGCGTGATAGCTAATACGGACATACAAGACATAATAATATCATTATTGTGTCGAAGCTCTCTCCACTTCGCTTTTAAAACTGCTGCTAACTCACCTAGTGGTTGTCACCTTAAGGAGTCAGCTACCACGTTAGTCTTACCAGAATGATACTGAATATCAAACTAGTAATTTTTCGTGAAATCCAACCACCTTCCTTCTTCATGTTCAAATCCTTCTACGTGAATAGATATTGAAACGATTTATAGTTCGTGAGTAAGTTATACTACTCGCCTAACAAATAGTGCCTCTGGATCCTCAAGGCAAATACATCAGTGGCTAACTCCAAATCATACGTGGGATAATTCTTCTCACGGGATTAAGTTTGCGTGATGAATACGCTATAACCCTCTCATTCTATTATAATACACCCCTAAGTCCCTGCAAGGATGCAATAGTGTAGACACAATATGCCACTCCTCCCTTAGGTAGTGTAAGTATGGGTGTTGAAGTCAATATGTCCTTTAGCTCATCGAAAGCTAACTGAAAATGGTCATCCCAAATAAACGGGATCCCTTTACGAGTTAAGTTTATCAATAGGCCTGCAATATTCAAGAAACCCTTAATGAACCTCCAGTAATATCCTACCAACCCCCAAAATTGCGAATCTTGATCGGTGTCATGGGTTGTCCTCACTTTCTCACCGCTGATATCTTACTCAGATCAACTGCTATACCCTTTTTTGACACTATGTGGCACAAAACCTGTACCTCTCGTAGACAAAACCCATATTTACTAAACTTTTCATCCATTGGTGTTCTCTAAGTGTCTATAAAACCTTCCGTAAGTTCTCGGCATGCTCTTCCTTAAAAAGAGAGTAAACCGAAATATCATTGATAAACACAATAAAAAACTGGTCAAAGAACTCTAAAAAAACCCGGTTCATCACCTTAAACACGGTTAACACATTGGTGAGTCCAAATGGCATCACCCTAAACTCATAGGACCCATATCGTGTCAGAAATGCAGTCTTAGGAAGGTCCTCATCCCTGACACATAACTGATGATAACTGAATCGCAAATCAATCTTGAAAAAGTAAGTTACTCCCCTCAGTTGGTCAAATAGATCATTAGTACGAGGCAATATATATTTATTTCAGATCGTGACCTTATTCGACTCTTTATATCAATACACAATCGAAGCAACCCATCCTTCTTCTTGATAAATAACAGCGGTGCACCCCACAATGAAGTGCTCCATACAATAAAACCCTATCCCAAGAGATGTTGAATCTTCTTTCTCAACTCACGCATCTTAGATGGCGCCATGCAATAAGGCGCTCGAGCTATAGGTCTCGTACCCAGTGCTAGATCAAAAATAAACTCAATTTCCCTGCTAGTTGATAATCCGGTTATACCCTAAAATACATCATCGAACTCCCTCACAACTATAATCGAGTCTAACGAAACTACCACCACCTGTGAGGTCTCCTCCTCGATGTAATATAGACGAGTGCTTGATCCTCCCTCAGGAAGAGGCATCGCCACTTTAAACATCTCCTGCCTTGGTATCGAGAATACAATATTCCTCCTGTAATAATCTACCATAGCCCGATAACTAGCTAACAAATCCATCTCCAAGATAACGTCATAGACCTCCATATCTAATACAAGAAGATAGGCACCTAAACACAATCTAGCTACATCGATATTCACACCTCTACAAATCTAGTGTATAAGCTACCCACTACCCATAGGTGACTCCACACACATAAGGAGACTTCCAGTTGTCTCTAATAGACCGAAAGCTCGTGAAAATCTAGTTTCTATTAAAGAGTGTGATGTCCCCATATCAAATAAAATACTACCCGTAAGCCCATGTATAGTAAACGTACCCACTACTACTGGTGGTACCGGTGGGGCTTGTTGTATGGTGGCATCCCCGATGTTATAAACACGCCGATACTGAAGTTATACCTATTATAGAGGAGAGTGTGGGGATGGTGCCGTAGTTGGCCTCTGTGCTTGCTGCTCCTATGAGGCACCCTCATACTCCGAAGCTCTCCCTTATTATGGGCAACCCCTCCTCTTGTGGCCCATATGTTCACAATTAAAACACTGGCCTGGGAACTCCCTCTGACGCTAACCCTGATTACCCTGATGGTACAATCTCTCTTTAGGTGACTCGCCTCCCCACAAATATAACAATGACCAATGAAAATTTTCTCCTTTTGACCCTATTGGTCCGATTGAGGCTTCTCCTTTGCTCGCTCCGGAAAAAGTGGGCGCTTGTGTCCACCCTTTACATATGTAAAACATCTCCCTTTTAACTCTCCCTACTCCTAGCCATGTTGGCCCTGGTGGTTTTGACTTTGCTGGTTATCTCTATTATTCTCTTAGCCCTGACGGCCTTGAGTATCCTATCGCTGTTGCTTCAGTGTTACATTGTTATTGTTTCTTCCTGACTTGCTTGACTGACTAGGTTCCCTTGCTCTTTTGGCTCCTATCATCTAGACACTATGCTCTCAATAGTGTAATAATATGGCAGTAACCACTTGTGCTACAATATTAGCCACCTCTGTGACGGTTACCATACCGTGTGGTACAAGAGGTACTCATTGATCCTTTCCAGTATCACCTCTTTTGGGTGATCCTAGCCTATCGTTCCCTCCTAGGTGCATCTGAAAATATATCAAATTGTATGAGTTCACTGTCAATACAAATATAACCACAGAAGAACGTAATCTCAAATACGTGATTATGAATACAATAGTCCTAATAATAGGGCTCTAAGTCGAAGAAGGCAACGTTGAAATCGTAATAAGCCATACAAATCCTATGGACAGTAAAGCCTGATACTCTGATACCATCTATGACACCCTTCCTAAATTAATCATGGGTAATCAGTCCATTTCTAAATTAAATCGGAATCATTAGAGGTTTCATTCTTAGCATCACTGTCGCAATGCTTTTTATTTACTAATCACCTACGTCAAATTAAGCTGGTGTCAATTTTGTTTCTTTTATTATTAACACATGTAATAATAATTTAAATGAATTATACCAATCATACATGAATCTAATCTGAACAATCCCACGATAGATATAAATAAATAAATAAATAAATAAATAAAGGAAACTTTTATAAGCATAAAATCCGACCACAATCTGAAATAAGGAAAGAAAATCTAAATACAGTCTGCTACATAACTAAAATAAATAAAGAGTTTGAAGGAAACACGAACAGATAAACTAATAGATAAATGACAATGAAATCTCCTATCTATAGAGAACAAGCTGAAGCATCTAAGAAACATCCTACGAGCTTCCACAATGTTGCAGCTACGTGTCACTAGATAGGATCTCTAAGCTGGGTGTTCCTATGGCTGGACACCTAAAATATTTTGACACGGGTCAGAGCCCAAGTAAAACATTTTGAAAATATTTATTAGGTATTTAAATTAGTTATTAAACATGTATTATTCACGTACACTCACTTAAGATTCTCACCTCTCAGCTAAAGTGTACGCCTACCGTATTCTACCTAATTAGTATCCCCTGCCCAACTAGATAAGGTAATCGACTACTCTCGATGAGTCGAATTATCACGTATATCCCCATACTATACGGTACTACGATTTCAATAATAAATTATTTCTTCTCATTTTATTATTAAGCCACGTATTCAAATTTCACTATTTAATTTGCTTTTTAAATATTCATCCTCTATCAATTCTACTATTTCACTTAAGTAGGTATATTAAACGGGTATATATATTCATCACACATACAATATATACACACATATAGCATCCCCTAAATGGTTCGACGGGATGCTGGCATACCCAACTATCAAGTCCACGTACCTCTCGTACTCAATAAAGGATTATTGGTTCAACATGTTTCCTCGAAACCAAAATAAATCAACATTATAGTGGAGGCAAATATGGTCCTAAGCCTTTGGGATATGCACATACCTAGCGTACCCAAACGACATGCCAATCCTATTAATACACGACACATAGTGGACCTCCCTAAGTTCCATGTTCTGGGGCACTAATCTAGACCTTACTGGAATCGTCAAGGTGGGATGACCCTCTGTGCGTAAAACGCCTGATAGAAGGCAGCGTAGGTATGTTCACACATATAATTAAATCATATCTTTAGGTATTCACACCACCTATCTATATTTTACTCCATTAGTATACACACAACTTAATTTCTTCGATTTGTACGTAGTATATATTTCACTCATATATTTAACGTACCCCAATTTTCGATTAAACTTTTATTAGTATAATTTCGAGTATTGCTCACTCCTCTAATATTTCGAATCACCCGTTATAAAATCCTTACTTATTCCCATCTTATCCTACTGGTCATAAACGTAAGTTCACTCATCCCTAAGTAATCTATTCTAAATTTCCTGTATTTATCTACTATGGACATTTTGTTATTTATCCCAATTCTTAACTCGTCTCAATTTCTATAAACATAATCCCAACTATAGGTATTCTTCAATTTTTACATTTCTCTCCATAATTAAAAATGTCCATAGTAGAAAATTTTCAAATTTTGGGTGGTCGAATCTATTCGCCCTTGGGTCAAATTGATTTGAAATATAGCAGATTTCTTCTTCTTTTCACAGCTATTACGAATTTATATTCTATCCCAACCCTCAAATCTTCATATGAACATCCCGATTTATAAATTAACATAACTAAACATCAAATATGTATTTAGGGATAATTTCGAATGTAAATCATGAATAAAATCCATATATTTTCTCCTATAATATGATTTAACACCTCATGATCATCAATTCTATAATTTTAATTTCTTCATATAAGTTCACCAAAAATCCAGATTTAATCCATGATTCAATCTCCAAAATTCATGATTTTATTTATCCCCTAAAGTTTAATTTATACTACATCAAATCCTCTTCTCAATTATAATTTTCCTCATCAAGTTATAAATATAACATGAATTTTCCTTAATATCAAGTTCCTACTCAGCATGGGATTGATAACCAATAAAAATTGCAAGATAAATACTTGCCTTATATTGAAGTGGTTTGATTTGATCCTCTTTAATGAAGCATCTCTTGTACGCATTCCTCCAATAGTAGTTGTGATGCTAAATTAACCTTGTATTCTCCCAAAACCCTTTCTTGAGCTCCAAGAAACTCTTCCTCTCCTCTCTACTATCCTCCACTAGTTTTCTAATCTCTTTACCATAACCTCACTTCACCAAAATTATAAATATTACTCAAAATCCCAAATTCTTTTTACCCTAAGTTATAAAATGACTAAAATTCCCTCTCGGGTTGTCAATTATGTGTAAAACTGTCCCGGTACCCAATCTACACGCCCGAGTATACTATTTTAATTGTTTCGACCATTTTGGACTCAACCGTCATCTCAAAATCATTATCCGAGTTACCCATTATTTATTTTCTATCTCTACCTTATTTAGTCCGCTTACGACATCTGTTTGAGTATCATACTATCACATCACTATCACTCGTTGTGACGTCAATTATGTAATTACTATTCACTTAGTAATTTTATTCAATAAACTTTAATCACTTCCCTCCGATTAATAATTTACGTAACCCATCATATGTAATTTTTATTAAATCACGTCACACATGTAATTTAAAATTTTAACCGAATTAATTCATTCCATTAATGCTTTAAAAATACGGGTTGTTACATACTTCCCCCCTTACAAGGGAATTTCGTCCTTGAAACTCAGACATACCTCCAATAAATAACTATCACTACTGCTCACGCATGTCATCCTCACCCTCCCAAGTCGACTCGTCTACATGATGGTTCCTCCACTAAACTCTATTCAAGGGTACCACCTTTAACTGCATTTTATGCTCACTATAATCATGTATCGCCACTGGTCTCTCCTGACAATCTCCTCCAGTGGAACATGCCAAAAAGCTCTTTCAGTCCGCTGGTATCTCTTCAGAGATGACATGTGAAACACATCGCGAATCGACTAAAGATGCTCTGGTAATATCAATCTATAAGCCATTGGTCCCACCCTCTCAATGCTCAAAAATTGTCTCACATATCTCTATGCCAATTTCCCTTTCTTGTTAAATCCCCAACGACATATATTCAATCCTTGCTGACATCTATTCAATCCCTAGAACAATATAAAGCCACAACCGACATCTATTCAATCCCTAACGACATCTAGATCAAGTACTTCACATGGAACAATATAAATCCACTGTCGAAATCTATTCAATCCCTGAAGAGAATGTTGTCGAGCATTTTCTCGCACTATTACTGGATCATCCCAGATTTGATACAATAATTTACCTCGAGGATAGATTTCCATCTTTCAGCAGTTGGATGATTTGTTTGTTAGTAACTTCTACTTTCGAGCCAAGCTAGTTAAAAGGGTAGCTCATTTACTAATTGTTTACTTGTGAGTTGGAGAAATAATGCTCGAGTACATCACTTAGTTTAATAGAGAAAACCTGGAGATTATTAATTATGAAAAATAATGGCGATCACTGTATTGGTGAGCGGATTACTTCTCAAGAAATTGAACCATGCTCTAGCCAAAGAGCCTCACAAGACCATGATCCAATTACTGGCTAAAACAAGCAAAATTATGAATGCTGAGGAGGCCATGGTCTGTAAACATTCCCATAACTCCAAAGTCGACAACAACAAAAGGCTTCGAGAATATAGAGCAGAAGGATAAAAAAGTAGAGAAACCAAAAAGGTATGATAAATACACTCCTCTTTCCATTGGTGTACATCACATTCTCGATAAAATCTGGGGAAGCTGGGATATGAAATGGCCCGAGAATTCGAAATATCCACCAAACCAAAGAGATAAAAGCAAGTATTGTGAATACCACGAGGATCACGACCATAACACGGATGATTATATATCCTTGAAAAATGAGATAGAAAGCCTAATTTAAAAATTAAAGTTATCCAAGTTCATTTATTGAGAGGGCATAGAAGACACTTCAGATGATTGAGAAACTAGGAGACGATCAGAATCCCCTGGTAAATGAGGAGATAATAAGAAAAGAGGCAGGGACGATGATGTTGAGGATGATCCATACTTGTCGAGAAGAATAAAGGAACATGTATGTGAGGTGAATGATATATTTTGGTTGTAATTTCATTATAGGTGGTGATGCCAACCGTGACGACGAAATAATAGAGAGGGAAGCCTACCTTAATGAAGCCAAAACATGCTCCTAAATCCAGCAGATCAACCTATCCAATGGTATTGATAATTACTTGAGAAAGGTAAACAAAAATCAATTGGTGGTATGCTTCTTTAAGGATGACTTGTTTGGAGTAATCTATCTGCATGATGACCCCCTGGTCATCAAAATGTTGGTTCATGAAGGAAGGGTAGCTAGAGCGTTAATCGATAATGGTAGCTCAGCCGACGTCTTATTCTAAAATGACTTCAAAGGATTAAGGCTGCAAGATAGAAAAAGTGTATCCACTTAGAACTGTCAATCAAAAAATTATAATTGGTACCTGGATAACCTATCGAACTGAGAAAATCCATTTCTTTGCCCTTGACAAGAATGTCAACTCAGCATACAACTTAATCCTCGATCAGGTTGGGCTAAAAAGTTTGAGGTTGTGCCTTCTACCCTGCATCATTCCTGATATTCCCCATGCATTATGGGGTCAACATAGTTGAATGAAATCAAGTCGAAGCCAATGAGTGCTCTACACGTAAGCCAACCAAGAAGAAATGAAGAAGCTCACTTCTACCTACGCGATAGTTACCATAGACGCTCGTGAAGAGGTGTAACTTGTCAAAGGACAAGTTATGGAAGAAGTATTGTACATTGTCCTAGATGACGAACACTTGGAAAATATAATACAGATCGACTCATTGTTATACCCTGCTATCAGGAAGGAATTGGTGGATTTCCTCAAACAACATAAGAATGTATTCTCCTGTAGCCATGAGGATATTTCGAGAATTCATCCAGAATTCGTATATCATAAAATCAACATTTACAAAGATGAAAAGCTTGAAAACGATATGTCTTTAGTCTCGAGAAGAATATGGACATACAAGAGGAAGTGGATAAGTTGCATAAAGAAAGTTACACTAAGGATGTCAAGTACCCAGAGTGGTTGGCCAATGTAGCCATGGTTCGAAAGAAGAACAATAAATGGCGTATATGTGTTGATTTCATAAACTTGAACAAAGCTTTCCCGAAGTACCATTATTCCCTGCCAAGGATTGATCAATCGATCAATGCTACTACTAAGAATGTACAAATCAGCTTCACAGATGCATATTTGGGCTATAACCAAATTAAAATGAAGGCAGAAGACAATGAGAAAACCTCACTCATCACCAGCCACGGTACCTATTACCATGGCGTTATGCCTTTTGGGCTCAAAAACACTGGAGCAATATACCAAAGGCTAGTGAACAAAGTCTTCGAGTAACAGATCGACAAGAACATAAAAGTATACGTCAAGTAAAATCTGTCAAGTCAAGGACTAGCATGCAAGGATCAGTACATTCCGAGTAGACTTCTTAAGAAGAGAGTGTGACACCCTGCCTAAATTAATCCTGGGTGATTAGTCCATTTTTCAATAAAATCGGAATCATTAATGGTTTCATTCTTAGCAGCACTGTCAAAAATATTTTTATTTACTAATCACCTACGTCAAATTAAGCTGGTGTCAATTTTATTTCTTTTATTATTAACACATGCAACAATAATTTAAATGAATTAATCCAATAATACATGAATCTAATCTGAACAATCCCGCGACAGATATAAATAATTAAATAAAGGAGACCAAATAAACCATCGAATCTATAAGCATAAAATCCCACCACAATCTGAAATAAGTAAAGAAAAATCTTAATACAGTCTGCTACATAACTGAAATAAATAAAGTGTTTGAAAGCAACATGCTCAGATGAACTGATAGATAACTGATAATGTAATCTCCAATCTAGAGAGAACAAACTAAAGCGTTTAAGAAATATCCAGCGAGCCTCCACAAAGTTGCAGCTACATGTCACTGGATAGGATCTCTATGTTGGGTGTCCCTGTGACTGGACACCTAAAATGTTTTAAAAATATTTTGACACGGCTTAAAGCCCAAGTAAAACATTTTGAAAATATTTAGCAAGTATTTAAATTAGTTATTTATAACACATATATTATTTATGTACACTCACTTGAGATTCTTATCTCTGAACTAATGTGAACGCCAAATGTATTCTACCTTAGTAGTATCCCCTGCCCAACTAACTAAGGTATCAAACTACTCTCGATAAGTCTAATTCTCACGTATATCCCCATACTATACAGTACTATGGTTTCAATAATAAATTATTTATTCTCATTTTATTGTTGAGCCACTTATTTAAATTTCACCATTTAATTTGCTTTTTAGATATTAATCCTTTATCAATTATACTATTTCACATAAGTGGGTATATTACACGGGTATATATGTTCATCACACATTCAATATATACACACATATAGCATCCTCGGAATGGTCCCTCGTGATGCTAGCATACTATATTATCAAGTTCATGTACCTCTCATACTCAATAAAGGACTATTGGTTCGACATATTTCCTCGAATCCAAAATAAATCAACATTATAGTGGAGGTGGACATGGTCCTAAGCCTTTGGGATGCGAACATACCTAACGTACCCAAACGATATTACAATCATACTAACACACGATACATAATGGACCGCCCTAAGTTCCAACTTTTGGGTCACTAATCCAGACCTCACTGGAATCGTCAAGGTGGGATCTCCCTTTGCTCGTAAATCTCCTGATAGTAGGCAGCATAGGTATATTCACACATATAATCAAATCATAACTTTAGGTATTCACACCACCTATTTATATTTTACTCCATAAGTATATACATAACTTAATTTCTTCAATTTGTATGTAGTATATATTTCACTCGTATTTTCAACGTACCCCAATTTTCGATTAAACTTTCAATTAGTATAATTTCGAGTATCGATCACTCCTATAATATTCCTAATCATCCGTTCTAAAATCCTTACTTATTCCCGTCTTATCCTAGTGGTCGTAAAGGTAAGTTCACTCATCCCTAAGTAATCTATTCTAAATTTCCTTTATTTATCAATTATAGACCCTTTATCCCAATTCTTAACTCGTCTCAATTTCTATAAACCTAATCCCTATTGTAGGTCTTCTGCCATTTTTTCTTTTCTCTCCCTAAGTAAAAAATTCCTAAAAGTTTCCTCATGAATTATCCATAATTTATGGGTTTAAAAAGAAAATTTTCTAATTCTGGGCAAATCGATTTGCCTAGTGGCCAAATCAATATGCCTTGCCGAATCGATTCTCCCTTGGGCCAAATCAATTTGAAATGTAGTAGGTCTCTTATTATTTTCATAGTTGTTACGAATTTCTATTCTATCTTAACCCTCAAACATTCATATGAACATCCTAATTTCTAAATTAGCATAACTAAACATCAAAGATGTATTTAGGGGTGATTTCGAATGTAAATCATGAATACAATCCATATATTTTTTTCCTAAAATATGATTTAACACCTCATCATCACCTATTCTATAATTTTGTGTTCTTCAAATAAATTCACCAAAAATCCAGATTTCATCCATGATTCAATCTCCAAAATTCTTGATTTTATTTATCCCCTGAAATTGGATTTATACTACATCAAATCCTCTTCTCAATTATAATTCTTTTAATCTAGTTATAAATATAACATGAATTTTCCTTAATATCAAGTTCCTACTCTACATCGGTATGATAACCAATAAAAATTGCAAGATAAGTAATTGCCTTATATTAAAGTGGTTTGATTTGATCCTCTTTGATGAAGCTTCTCTTATACTCCTTCCTCCAATAGTAGTTGTGAAGCTAAATTAACCTTGTACTCTCCAAAAACCCTTTCTTGAGCTTTAAGAAAATCTTCCTCTCCACTCTACTAGACTCCACTTGTTTTCTAATCTCTTTACCCTAACCTCACATCACCACAACTATATATAATACTCAAAATCCCTAAATTCCTTTAACCCTGAGTTATAAAATGACTAAAATGCCCTCTCGGGTTGTCAAATCTGTCTAAAACTGTCGCGAGAGCCAAACTACATATCCAGGTACATTATTTTGACTGCTTTGACCCTTACGGACTCAATTGTAACCTCAAATTCATCATTCGAGCTACCCATTATTTATTTTTTATCTCTACATTATTTAGTCCGCTTACGACATCCGGTTGAGATATCATACTGTCACGTCACCCTCCCTCATTTTGACATAAATTATGTAATTACTAATCACTTAGTAATTTTATTCAATAAACACTAATCATTTCTCTCTGATTAATAATTTAATCAACCCATCATATTTAATTTTTTAAAATTACATCACACATGTAATTTAAAATTTTAACCGAATTAATTCATTTTGTTAATTATTTTAAAATATGGGTTGTTACATACTTCCCCCTTACAAGGGAATTTCGTCCTCGAAATTCGGACATACCTATGGTAAATAAGTCTCACTACTACTCACGTCGTCCCGCTCCTAAGTCGACTCGTCTGCATGATGGTGCACCCACTGAACTCTAATAAAGGGTACCACCTTTGATCGCATTTTATGCTCACTACGATCGAGTATCGCCACTGGTCTCTCCTGTCGATTTTCTCTAGTGGAACATGCCAAAATGCACTCTCACTCCACCAGTATCTCTTCAGAGATGACACGTGAAATGCATCATGAATCCGCTAAAGATGCTCTGGTAATCCCAATCTATAAGCCACTTGTCCCACCCTCTCAATGATCGAAAATGGTCCCACATATCTTAATGCCAATTTCCCTTTCTTGCCAAATCCCAACACTTCTTTAATAGGAAACACTCGCACTAATACCTAGTCATCAACCTCAAGCTTAATATGTCTCATGTTTGCATCTACGAAACTCTTTTACTTGTCTTGAGCTATTCGGATGCGTCCTGAATCAACTCAATCTTGGCAGTGGTGTCCTAAATAATCTATGGCCCTAATAGTTAATTGTTCCCTACCTCTAACCAACAAGTAGGCGAACGATAAGGCCGAACGTATAGTTCCTCGAATTGTGCCATGGCGATAGTAACTTGGTAGGAGTTATTATACACAAACTCCACCAAAGAAATATATTTTTCTGATTAACCCTCAAGCATCTAATTAAACCTATTAGTCTGTCCATCTGTCTATGTGTGATATGATGTACTCAATTGTAAATCTATCCCCATCACCTACTAAAAACTCTACCAAAAGTGATATACAAAGATCTTATCTCTATCGGACATAATATTAAGCGGGACCCCATGTAATCATATTATCTCAACTATAATTAAGTGTGTATACTATTTTGTCTCAAAAATCAATACAAACAAAAAGAAAATGAGCCACCTTGATCAACCGATCCACTATCACTCATATCGAATCATGACCTCGTTGCGATGATGGTAATCCAGTGATAAAATCCATGGAGATACTCTCTCATTTCCACACGGGAATTTTTAATAGTTGTAACATCCCTATCGATCTCTACTGGTCTATCTTCACTAGCCGGCAGGAAGTATACTTTTAGACAAACTCTGTTATGTCACGTTTCATCCTTGGCCACCATTAGTGTCTGCGCATGTCTTAGTACATCTTATCCCCACTAAGATGTACGGCAAATCGGGACCCATGAGCAGCTGACATCACTTTATATTGAAAATCATCATGCTCTGGAATGTCGAGTCTGCCATTAAAACGTAAACCACCCCCTGAATTGATCGAGTATCCTTTTATCCCATCAACAAGTAATTGGCGAACTTTGTCTTAGAAAAATTAATCCTCTGCCTGTGCTTTCACTACCCTCATCAAAATCTCGGGAGTGATAGCTAATACGGACATACAAGACATAATAATATCATTATCGTGTTGAAGCTCTCTCCACTTCGCTTTTAAAACTGCTGCTAACTCACCTAGTGGTCGTCACCTTAAGGAGTCAGCCACCACGTTAGTCTTATCGGGATGATACTGAATATCAAACTGGTAAGTTTTCATGAACTCCAACCACCTCCCTTCTTCATGTTTAAATCCTTCTACCTGAATAGATATTGAAGCGATTTATAGTCCGTGAATAAGGTAGACTGCTCACCTAATAAATAGTGCCTCTAGATCCTCAAGGCAAATACAGCAGTGGCTAACTCCAAATCAAACATGGGATAATTCTTCTCATGGGATTAAGTTTACGTGATGAATACACTATAGCCCTCTCATTATATTGTAATACACCCCTAAGTCCCTGCAATGATGCAACAGGGTAGACACAGTATGCCACTCCTCCCTTAGGTAGTGTAAGTATTGATATACCCGTTTATACCCTCAGCCTGGATGAGGATTACCTCCTATACGGACGACCCTACGAGGGGCCGACCCTTCACCAGGCCCCAGCTGGCCACCACCAGGTCCAGACGACCCTACGAGAGGCCGACCCTGACCCAGGCTCCGAACGACCCTACGAGGGGCCGACCCTTCCCCAGGCTCCGGGCGACCCTACGAGGGTACGACCCCTCCCCAGGCTCTGGACGACCCTACGATGGTACGACAGTACGAGGCCAGAATCAAGCCAGACTCCCTACCGGATGAAACTTTGCCCTCGGCCTCGGCTCATAGGCCGAGGGTGACATCATGACAGCGCGTGGTTTGGGACACGCATGGAATAGTACACGTCAGGCTCATATGACACGTGGCAGACCATTATAACCAAATCACACCCTCACGTGAGGGAATATTATGTCATCATTTGGCATCCACAGGTGTCAACAGGGGATTTGTTAGATCATCATTCACATGCACCATGCTTACTTGGGGGGTACACTACACCCCCCAAGACCTATATATACTTGTCACCTACAACCCTACAAGGGATCGATCCATGAACAATAGCCCTAGATAAAACTCTGCTTATACACACACAGTAGAGAGAGAGAGAGGGTTAGGAGCATTGTATCCAAGGCCATTACTGCCCATACTTAGTGGATCACACACTCACAGTGGATGTAGGCCAAATTGGCTGAACCACTATACATCATTGTCTTATTTCCTCTTATACTCATCCCCTTCTACACACTTACATACTTATATACTTGCATCTCTATGGCTGCCATGGCTGCTTCTGCTTGAGCTCACTATCACTTATCTGGTGATGCTAAATCTTAGCATCATCAGTTTGGCGCCGTCTGTGGGAAAATAGAAAACATCTCTTCCTTTGTACAGCTTGACCTCACTGGGCACTCTGGTGGTGAACCAACACTCCCCCTGAGAGGAGGTGTTTCACCATTGAAAGAGACCCACTAAGGTTCCCAAGCTCACCAGTATTTTCTTCAGTTCAACTTTTCATAGCTCAAGCACATGGCACCTGAGATGCCACCGCCACCACTTCCCCCGCCGGATGAGGGGGGAAGACCCAGTTCCGGTCAGCCGCCGCCTCAGTCTGAGATGGCTGATGTGGCAGCAGCCCTAAAGTCTCTGGCAGCAAGCCAGCGGATGATGCAGGAGCAGTTCACATCTCTGAGCCAGAACATACTGAGACCACCAGGGGTCTCACCTGAGATGATCACTCCGGCAGCAGCCCCAGGATAGCATGAGGCCAGGGGACCACCCCAGGAACCACGCAAAGACCTGCCACCCCCTCAGCGGCGTAGGGATGTTGCTGACCCCAGGTGTTTGCGCCTGGGGAGGCAAGGAAACCCTTGCCCTGAAGACAGGTATGACGATCTGGAGGGGGAGGAGGCCCCAATAGAATGCTGGGAACCATACGAGGTCTCCAACAATACTATGCGACCTCTTCAGGACAGTAGAGGAAAGTGCGGGAGACCAAACCCTGATGATCGTCCGAGAGGCTCTGCTTTTGACCGCCTGAGCAGGGGGTCAGCCTTCGAGAGGCTGGGCCCAGTAAATGACCTGCGGGATAAGCTGTCCAGGTCGAGAAGTGCTGCAAGATCTAGGAGGGAGGCAGCAGAGGGCCGACCCCAAAGACGGGATGACGGCCAAAGGTAAGTAAACAGCCGACACAGGCCTGCTGCAGTGGAACCCCCCATCCACCTCCAAGAGGCAGCGGGGGATAACATTGGCCACGCAGACCCTGTGAGGCCCTGGAATGACTCAATCCAGCGGTTAGAGGATAAGATTGGCGACATACTGAAGAACCGAGACCCTCTTCAGAGGGGATACACCATAGGCTCACCCTTTGTGGCAAAGATAGTCAACTTCCCCACGCCATCAAAGTTCAAGCCTCCTGTGGTCACCCCAAGATACGATGGGAGCACCAACCCTGTCCACCACGTGGAGATGTATCAATCGGCGGCAGACATATACTCTATCTCAGATGAGATGAGGTGTCGTGCCTTCTCTGGTACCCTGACAGGGGCTGCACATGTCTGGTACACATCTCTTCCAAAAAATTCCATTGAAAACTTCAAGCAGTTGCCAGACCGGTTCATCCACAACTTTTGCTTCGGGGTGAGACCACAGAAAAAGACCACACACCTGCTCTATGTTAAGCAGGGAAAGAATGAGACTCTGAGAGACTACATAGCCAGATTCAATAAAGAGAAGCTGGAGGTGGAAGACTATGAGGAGAGCATAGCTATGACAGCCCTGATTGGAGGGCTCCAAAAGGGGAAGCTATTATGGAAGCTTGCCGAAGACCCTCCGAGGACGATGGCTGAGCTGCTGTCAACAGCAGGGAAGGTGATGAACGCCGAAGAGGCGATGGCCGCAAAACATGAAGACGAAAAAGGAGGTGCAAGCGGGGGCAAATACCCTAAGAAGAAGAAAGAAGGGAAGAAGAGGTCCATGGATGATAAGTTCGTTGGTTACACCCCTATAACGGTCAGCTGTGAACAGATCCTCAATGAGATAAAGAGTGACCGGTCCCTGAAGTGGCCTGAGAAGCTGAGGGCAGCCCCCGTCAAGAGGAACAGGAACCTGTGGTGTGAATTTCACCAAGATCATGGTCACGTAACAGACAAATGCTTTTCTCTGAAAGATGAGATTGAGAAGATGCTGAAAGAAGGGAAACTCAGAAAATACGTGGATCGAGAGGCCTTCAAGAGGGGCCGATGGGACGACCCCAGAAAAAAGCGAGTTGATGCATGCAAAGAAGGTCCTCAAAAAAGAGGGGACGACCCCTCTGATGATGAGGACGACCCTGACCTCCCGCCGAGAGACGACCACGGTCCTGTCAAGAGGCTCAATATGATCTCGCTCGGTGTAGGAATGATCTCCGGGGGATTAGCAGGAGGAGGGTCTGAGGTCGCTGACAGGAAGGCCCATGTTGCTGAGGCTAAGGCGGTGACGAAGGTGGTGCACTCAACCTCCCTAGAGGTCAAGTCAGAAAAAAGGAAGAAGGTTGACATGAACACTTTGATAGTGGGATTTTCAAGGATGGACTTCAAAGGCCTCTTGTCCCCGCATGATGACCCTCTCGTCATCACTACCAGGGTGCACGGGTGCGAAGTGCCGAGGATCCTGGTAGATGGGGACTCATCCACAGATGTGATGTTTTGGCCATGCTTCAAGGCCTTGGGCCTCAGTCGTGCCAGACTTGTCCCATACCATCATCCGTTGATCAGTTTCAGTGGGGAGAAGGTTCACCCCCTGGGAATATATGAGGCTGATGTCAGGATGGGGGATGAATGGCCGAGATGGCTCACCAAGAGGGTCAGTTTCTTTGTGCTGGTTGAGCATGTGTTTTCGGCATACAACATCATACTGGGACGTGTGGCCCTCAAGGGGTTTGAAGCTGTGCCGTCCACAGTCCACCAGATGGTTAAGTTCCCTACCCCTTACGGGGTGGGGGAAGTTTAGGGAGACCAGACGACAGCGAGAGAGTGCTACTACAACTCCGCTGAAGAAAGGGAGGCACACAAGAGGGCTACAGCCACTTACAACATTGATACCCTAGACCCCAGGGACGAGACAAAGCTCAAAAAAGGAGAGGCCGCTGAGGAGGTAGAACCCATCATCCTCGATGAGGATGACCCGGGAAAAACCGTCCAAGTTGGCAAGTCTCTGGAGCCCAATATCAAGGAAGACCTCATCAAACTGTTGAGGAGAAGGCGAAGCGTCTTCGCGTGGAGTCATGTAGATATGCCAGGGATCGACCCTGAAATCATGTGCCACAAACTCAATGTGGTAGAGGGAGTGAAGCCGGTAAAGCAGAAGAGGAGGATTTATTCTAGAGAGAAGTACGAGGTCATCAGGGATGAGGTTAAAAAATTAGAAGACGCTGAATTTATCAGAGAGGTCATCTACCCTGAATGGCTGTCCAATGCAGTCATTGTCCCAAAGGCCAACGGGAAGTGGCGGATGTGTGTGGACTTCACAGACCTCAACAAGCACTGCCCCAAAGACAGCTTCCCTCTCCCTCGCATTGACCAGATGGTAGACGCTACCGCAGGCCATGAGCTCATGAGTTTTATGGATGCCTACTCAGGGTGTAACCAGATTTTCATGGACCCTGATGATTCAGAGAGGACTGCCTTCATCACTGATAAGGGGACATACTGCTATAGGGTCATGCCCTTTGGCCTAAAAAATGTAGGGGCAACGTACCAGCGCCTCGTAAACAGAATGTTTGAAGATTAAATTGGGAAGTCTATGGAGGTCTACGTAGACGACATGCTGACTAAGAGTCTGAAGGCAGAGGATCATGTGGCAGACCTGGAGAGGACCTTCGATACGATGGACAAATATCAGATGAAGCTTAACCCGGCCAAATGTGTCTTCGGGGTCGGAGCAGGGAAGTTCTTGGGGTTCATTGTCAATCAAAGAGGCATCGAGGCCAATCCTGAAAAGATAAAGGCCCTTATTGAGATGAAGACCCCCAAGTCCATTAAAGACGTTCAGAGGCTCACAGGGAGAGTGGCTGCCTTGAACAGATTTATGTCAAGGGCCACAGACAGGTGTCTACCATTCTTCAAGATCCTCAGGAAGGACTTTGAATGGAGTAAAGAGTGTGATGAGGCTTTCAAGGATCTAAAGTCATACTTAGGGTCTCCCTTGCTGCTGTCGCGACCCGTGCAGGGTGAACGACTTTATGTGTACCTCGCCGTCTCAGAGTCTGCCATCAGCGCAGCCATTGTGAGAGACGAGGATGGAATACATAAGCCTGTATATTTTAACAGCAAGGCACTCCAGGGGGCAGAGCAAAGATACCCGAGGATGGAAAAGTTGGCCTACGCTTTGATCCATGCCTCAAGGAAGATGAAACCATACTTCCAGTCCCATACTATGGTCATCCTTACTGACTCTCCTCTTAGGCAGGTCCTACACAAGCCTGAAAAATCAGGAAGGCTAATGACCTGGGCTATAGAGCTAGGGGAGTTCGATATTGTGTATCAGCCTAAGACAGCCATTAAGGGGCAAGCGCTGGCAGACTTCGTGGCTGAGTTTACTTGGGAGAGCGATGAACCCGAGGGTGAGACCCCCGGGGAGACAAATATCCAACAAGACAGGATCATCGACACACCTGCAGCCAGGGCTGAGGCAAGCACCGCTAAGAGGAAAGCAACCGAAAACGAAGAGGGAAGATACATCTTTAGACAGGGGTCCCTCTCCGAGGGAAGTTTCTCAGAAGAAAAGACCATGTGGAGACTCTTCGTCGACGGGTCCTCTTGCGAAAGCGGGAGCGGAGCTGGACTGATAGTATCAGCACCCGACGGCACAGACATCGAGTACGCCCTGAGGTTCAATTTTAAAGCCTCCAACAATGAGGCTGAGTATGAGGCCTTAATAGCTGGCCTTTCCTTGGCCAAATCTCTTAGTATCGGCCAAATTTTGGTTCACGGTGATTCGAGGCTGGTGGTGAATCAGATACTAGGAGCCTATGAGGCCAAAGACGAAAGGATGGCTAGGTACCTTGAGAAGGTGAGGTCATTGCTGAAGGACTTTAAAGAAGTGAAATTCAAGAGGATACCTAGGCTCGACAATGGCCGTGCTGACGCCCTTGCAAGGTTGGCCTCAGCTACTAGGACAGACATAAGGAGGACAGTCCCGGTAGAAATCTTGCTTCGACCAACTATTGAAGACGTCGAGGGAACACTTGGCATTTGCATGAATGTTTCTCAAGAACCGTCATGGATGGATCCTCTGATCAGATACATTAAAGAGGGAAAGATGCCAGAAGCAAGCCAAGAAAGGAAGAAGCTGAGATATAGGGCTGCAAAGTTCACTGTCATCGGAGACACGCTGTACAAAAAGGGGTTCCTACTCCCCTTAATTAGGTGTGTGCATACCTCAGAAGTCCCTTCTATTCTGCAAGATGTGCATGAAGGGTCGTGCTCAAGCCACATTGGGGGTAGATCCTTAGCAAAGAGGGTGGTCACCCAGGGCTACTGGTGGCCGAACTTGGGGAAAGATGCCGCAGCATATGTAAAGAAGTGTGACAAATGCCAGAGATTTTCCACCAGCCCCATCAGCCTCTCACCTCCATTACATCCCCATGGCCGTTCGCAGTGTGGGGGATTGATCTGGTAGGACCCTTACCGAGAGCAGTCAATAACTATCGGTTCCTCATCGTAGCAATTGACTACTTTTCAAAGTGGGTAGAGGCCGAACCGATGGTCACGATCACGGAGTAGAAGACCTTCCAGTTTATCTGGAAGAATGTGATATGCAGATATGGTCTACCCAACACCCTCATCTCGGATAACGGGACCCAGTTCAAGAATGCCTCTTTACAGAAGTACTGTGAGAGGGTAAGTATCAAATAATTTTTCTCCACCCCAAGCCGACCTCAGGCCAATGGGCAAACTGAAGTTACGAACAGGACAATCTTAGATGGGATTAAGAAGAGGCTTGAGGAGGCAAAAGGAAGATGGGTTGAGGAGTTATATGCAGTGTTGTGGGCATACAGGACGACAGTAAGGACCTCTACTGGGGAGACCCCCTTCATGTTAGCTTATGGATCAGAAGCAGTCATCCCCACCGAGGTCGAGTTTCCCACTCATAGGGTCCAAATGTACGACCCCCGGGGAAATATGGAAGAGAGGAGACTTGACCTGGATTTGATTGAGGAAAGAAGGGAGGATGCTGAGATAAGGCAAGCTTCCTACCAGCAGAGGACCGCAAGGTTTTACAACCAGAGGGTGAAACAGAGGCCAATCGCAGTAGGAGACTTGGTCCTCAAGAAGACTTGGCAGAAGCCCAATAAACTCCATCCTAATTGGCACGGCCCCTATAGGGTCACCGACGAAGTTGTCCCTGGGACCTATAGACTAGAAAGCCTAGAGGGGGAACCTTTTTCCAACCCCTGGAATGCGGATCATTTGAAAAAATACTACCAGTAGTATTGTAAGGTCTTGATAGGACATGGTTGTAATAAGCATTGTTTCGACAGAACACATGGAAAATTAATGAGAAATATCAGTGTTTCCCTCATCCAGTGGTTATCAGTTCTAGCACGCATGAAAATATATATAGAAAACTACCCTCGGCTATAATGAGTATCAGTGGAGGGGACGACCCCACCACAGTCCTCAAGAAAGACGAGGGTAGACTTTGTTAAAAACCATTAATTTGGTTAATTGAACCCTCGGCTATAATGAGGATCAGTGGAGGGGACGACCCCACCACAGTCCTCAAGAAAGACGAGGGTAGACTTTGTTAAAAACCATTAATTTGGTTAATTGAAACCTCGGCTATAATGAGGATCAGTGGAGGGGACGACCCCACCACAGTCCTCAAGAAAGACGAGGGTAGACTTTGTTAAAAACCATTAATTTGGTTAATTGAACCCTCGGCTATAATGAGGATCAGTGGAGGGGACGACTCCACCACAGTCCTCAAGAAAGACGAGGGTAGACTTTATTAAAAACCATTAATTTGGTTAATTGAACCCTCGGCTATAATGAGGATCAGTGGAGGGGACGACCCCACCACAGTCCTCAAGAAAGACGAGGGTAGACTTTGTTAAAAACCATTAATTTGGTTAATTGAACCCTCGGCTATAATGAGGATCAGTGGAGGGGATGACCCCACCACAGTCCTCAAGAAAGACGAGGGTAGACTTTGTTAAAAACCATTAATTTGGTAAGATGAACCCTCAGCTATAATGAGGATCAGTGGAGGGGACGACCCCACCACAGTCCTCAAGAAAGACGAGGGTAGACTTTAAAACCCATTAATTTGGTAAGTTGAACCCTCGGCTATGATGAGGATCAGTGGAGGGGACGACCCCACCACAGTCCTCAAGAAAGACGAGGGTAGACTTTGTTAAAAACCATTAATTTGGTTAATTGAACCCTCGGCTATAATGAGGATCAGTGGAGGGGACGACCCCACCACAGTCCTCAAGAAAGACGAGGGTAGACTTTGTTAAAAACCAATAATTTGGTAAGATGAACCCTCGGCTATAATGAGGATCTGTGGAGGGGACGACCCCACCACAGTCCTCAAGAAAGACGAGGGAAAACTTTGTTAAAAACCATTAATTTGGTAAGTTGAACCCTCGGCTATAATGAGGATCAGTGGGGGGGACGACCCCACCACAGTCCTCAAGAAAGACGAGGGTAGACTTTGTTAAAAACCATTAATTTGGTAAGTTGAACCATCGGCTATAATGAGGATCAGTGGAGGGGACGACCCCGCCACAGTCCTCAAGAAAGACGAGGGTAGACTTTGTTAAAAACCATTAATTTGGTAAGTTGAACCCTCGGCTATAATGAGGATCAGTGGAGGAGATGACCCCACCACAGTGGTCCTCAAGAAAGACGAGGGAGGGGTTAATAGCATCAACAAGGAGCAAACCATAAAAGAATTAAGTATGGAAGACAACAATTATGGAAGAGACTGGTATTAATAAAACATAAGTATCAAGTGTTTTTACAAGGCCTTTGAACAAAAATACAAAAACGAGGGTATGGGCTACAGGCAGCCACCCTATGGGACGACATCAGAGGGCAGGGCCTCAACATCAATGGGAATGGTCTCCTCAGTTACCAGCACCGGATGATCTTCAGATGTACCGTCCCCCTCGATCTGGACTTGGGACTCCACCTGGTTGAGGGCCTCGGCAATTAGGGGGTCGTCCAGTTGAACACCCTCCAGTGAAGGGCGAACAGAGGAGACGACATCGCCAAATTTGAGGACGACCCATCGGCAGGCCGTCCTAATCCCCCTTTCTAGATATTCAAGGCCTAAGCCCTGAAATTCATCTGAGGTCTTGTATGCCTCAACAGCATCAGCCTCGGCTTTCCTGATGGCTGCTTCCAGATCAGTCTTATGCTGGGCCTCTAGGTTGATCAGAGCCTCATCCCTATCCTTGATGATTAAGTCCTTGGCTTGCAAGTCGGCATCGTGCTGCCTCATCAGCTCATCTAGGACCCTAGCATGCTCGGTCCTGGCACTCTCAAGCTCAGCCCTCGCAGTGTCAAGCTCAGTCTTTGCTGTATCTATCTCTGCCTGCAACTCAGCCTCATGTTGAATGGCCCTCTCAGCTTCGTGAAACTTTTGTTGATTCTCGGCCATCCACTTGGTGGCTGAGGTCAAGGCACAGACAGACTGCAAGAAAAAAATGAAGAAGTATCAAGGGGGGCCGAGGGAACAGTTAGTGAAATTAAAGAAGGTCAAGACCAATACCTGAGCAAGGGAGTGCAGACCGTAGTCGTACACTTTGGCCGGTGGCATCTTTGCCAAGAACTCTAAGTCAGAGGCCGACGGTGCAGAGAACATCGAGGCCTTGGCTGCCCTCAGGTTGGCAATAAGAGATGAGGGGTCGGCCCTCAGATGGGACAGATTTTGAGACCAGAAGGCCCCCATGCTGGAAGAAGAGGTCGTCCCCTCAGAGGCTTCGACCCTTGCCCTCGTCCTTGGATCAGGCCGATGCTCAATAGGAGCCTCAGGCTCCTTCCTTTTGTGACTATCGGCTGTCGGCTCAACAACCGTCGGCCCTGAGGCCCTTATCTTCTTGGGAGCTTGCTGATGCTCCTTCCCCTTCTTCTTTGACAGACCAGCAAGTAGACTTGGAGCAGTCATATCCCAGAGGTAATCTGACACACCTGCAGGACGACCTGAAAAGGATACGATGCATCAGACATACAGAGATAAATGGGAAACACTTTAAAAAAGTAAAAAATAGAAGACGTGCTGTATCACTCACATAATTCTGTCAGAGGGCCGACCCTCAAACCAGCTTCTTTAAGGTACCGGGGGGTCATCAAATCTTCGAACTTTGGGATCTCACCCCCTCTCCCTCGTCCCCTCAGATACTCAACAATATCCCTTTCCTCCAAGCTAAGTCCGGGGTCTGACCTAGCTTTCATTGAGGGATTAGACCATTTGTTAGGGACCCTCGGACCGTCGGCAGAAGGGGATGCCTCGGCAGAGCTCTCCCATGCCCCAGATATGAAGAAGAACCTCTTTTTTCCAATCATGATTGGAAGTTTGAGCCACATGGAGCAGCTTCTTCTCAGACCTTCTCGCCCCTAGATGATAGTATCCGGGCTGTTTAGATGAAGAGGTGATATTGTAGCAGGCCAAGAACACGTCGGATGAGGGCTCATCAGTGAAAGAATTTTTCCACAAAGAGATATACCCCAGTATTGTCCTCCAAGAGTTGGGTGGAAGTTGCGAAGGGGAGACGCCCAAAGCCGATAGAATATCTACAATAGCAGGATGGAAAGGAAGTCTGACACCTACTTTGAACATTTGCTCGTAGACTGCAACCTCTCCCTCTTCACCCTCAAAAACCCTCTCAGCCTGAGAGGGAACCCTCATAGTTACCCCAGAGGGCACTCCATAAATATGCCTCCATATCAGAAGGTCCCTATCCCTAACAGAGGAGATAAAAGACGAGGCATGGGAGGTATCAACCTCATCATCTGTATCGTCGTCCTCGTCCTCACCTCCTTCCCCCTCATCACCTGCAGGAGCACCCTGAGGAAAAGCCACTTGGAAGGCATTGGGGGATAGGGTTGACACAGGGACAGCCTCAGAGGGGATCGTACCCTCGGCCTCTCAGGGAGGGCTAAGATCAGACGTGTCCTTTCTACCAGACGTCCCGGCACCAGTTGGAGAGAAGGTTCTCTCATCCATTTCACTTGGGTTGGGTGTCTCGTCCGGACGAGATGACGACCCGCAAGACTCAGAGGGTTCAGATGGTCTTATGGTGGCAAGAGGAATGGGAAAGATGGGTCGTACCCAATTAGGGTCGGCCCCTCGTCTCCTCTCTTCCTCTTCCTCGATTCGTCTGATCTCGGCAAAGAGCTTTTCTCTCAAAGGTGGGAATTCAGACACTAGGTTGTAAAGCCTCCTAAGCATTAAAGGGAAGACCCTACACTTAGAGAAATTATACTAGACTTGGCTAATACAACTACAAACACTTGGGGGATTGACCAGGTTTGACTTTTGGATCAAACCAAGGAACTAAAATGTTTTTCGTCAAGAATGTCCAAGAACTAACAACCGGAGAAGACACCGGAAAAGGCAATGGGGGAACTAGAAAGTGTTGATCTACGACCCTAAAAAAAAATACACTGAAATGAAGACAAAAGAAGGCGAGGGGAGAAAAAGGATACCTGATGAGGAGAGAACAAGAGTGCTGCGAGGCCTGACGAAACGAAGGCTGCAAGTGCACTGCGCAAGGCCCATTTACCAAGAAAGATATAGACTTGGGCGCGAAGAAGAAGAAGATGGAGAGAGAGAGAGTTTGAAAATCTCTTAAATACTTTGGTAATGAGTGGACCCATTTACCAAGAAAGATATAATTAGGGCACAAGGCCCCAAGTGCACTGCGCAGCCGCCATGCCTTGGAAACTGACACAGCAATGAGTATATGCCCAAGTGTCACTCATCTAACTGATCGTACATGCATCTCATTTGGTACACTATCCCTCAGCCATCTCAGCAGTACCTATGGCTAAGGGCTGGGGGGTGATTGATATACCCGTTTATACCCTCAGCCTGGATGAGGATTACCTCCTAGACGGACGACCCTACGAGGGACTGACCCTTCACCAGGCCCCAGCTGGCCACCACCAGGTCCAGACGACCCTACGAGAGGCCGACCCTGACCCAGGCTCCAGACGACCCTACGAGGGGCCGACCCTTCCCCAGGCTCCGGGCGACCCTACGAGGGTACGACCCCTCCCCAGGCTCTGGACGACCCTACGATGGTACGACAGTACGAGGCCAGAATCAAGCCAGACTCCCTACCGGATAAAACTTTGCCCTCGGCCTCGGCTCATAGGCCGAGGGTGACATCATGACAGCGAGTTGGTTTGGGACACGCGTGGAACAGTGCGCGTCAGGCTCATATGACACGTGGCAGACCGTTATAACCAAATCACACCCTCACGTGAGGGAATATTATGTCATCATTTGGCATCCACATGTGTCAACAGGGGATTTGTTAGATCATCATTCACATGCACCATGCTTACTTGGGGGGTACACTACACCCCCCAAGACCTATATATACTTGTCACCTACAACCCTACAAGGGATCGATCCATGAACAATATCCCTAGCTAAAACTCTGCTTATACACACACAGTAGAGAGAGAGAGAGGGTTAGGAGCATTGTATCCAAGGCCATTACTGCCCATACTTAGTGGATCACACACTCACAGTGGATGTAGGCCAAATTGGCTGAACCACTATACATCATTGTCTTATTTCCTCTTATACTCATCCCCTTCTACACACTTACATACTTATATACTTGCATCTCTATGGCTGCCATGGATGCTTCTGCTTGAGCTCACTATCACTTATCTGGTGATGCTAAATCTTAGCATCATCAAGTATGAGTGTTGAAGTCAATATGTCCTTCATCTCATCGAAAGCTAACTGAAAATGGTCGTCCCAAATAAACGTGACCTCTTTATGAGTTTAGTTTATCAACAGACCTGCAATCTACCCTTAATGAACCTCCAGTAATATCCATCCAACCCCCAAAACTATGAATCTCGATCGGTGTCATGGGTTATCCTCACTTCCTCACCGCTGATACCTTACTCAGATCAACTGCTATACCCTTTTTTGACACTATGTGGCCCAAAACATGTACCTCCCGAAACCAAAACCCATATTTACTAAACTTTTCATCCATTGGTGTTCTCTAAGTGTCTATAAAACCTTTCGTAAGTGCTCGGCATGCTCTTCCTTAAAAAGAGAGTAAACCAAAATATCATTGATAAACACAATCAAAAACTGGTCAAAGAACTCTCGAAAAACTCGGTTCATCACCATAAACACGGTTGGCGCATTGGTGAGTCTAAATGGCATCACCCTAAACTCAAAGGACCCATATCGTGTCAGAAATGCAGTCTTAGGAAGGTCCTCGTCCTTGACACATAACTGATGATAACCGAATCGTAAATTAATCTTGAAAAAATAAGGTACTCCCCTCAGTTGGTCGAATAGATCATTAGTACGAGGCAATAGATATTTATTTCAGATCGTGACCTTATTCGACTCTTTATAATCAATACACAATCGAAGCAACCCATCCTTCTTCTTGACAAATAACAGCGGTGCACCCCGCAATGAAGTGCTCCATACAATAAAACCCTATCCCAAGAGATGCTGAATCTTCTTTCTCAACTCACGCATCTCAGATGGGGCCATGTGATAAGGCACTCGAGCAATAGGTCTCGTACCCGGTGCTAGATCAAAAATAAAATCAATTTCCCTACTAGGTGATGATTCGGTTATACCCTAAAATACATCATCGAACTCCCTCATATCTAGAATAGAGTCTAACGAAACTACCACCTCCTATGAGGTCTCCTCCTCGATGTAATATAGATGAGTGCTTGATCCTCCCTCAGGAAGAGGCATCGCCACTTCGAACGTCTCCTGCCCTGGTATCGAGAATACAATACTCCTCCTGTAATAATCTACCATAGCCCGATAACTAGCTAATAAATCCATCTCCAAGATAACGTCATAGCCCTCGATAACTAATACAAGAAGATCGGCACCTAAACACAATCTACCCACATCGATATTCACACCTCTACAAATCGAATGTATAAGCGACCCACTACCCATAGGTGACTCCACACACATAAGGAGACTTCCAGTTGTCTCTAATAGACCGACAGCTTGTGCAAATCTAGTCGCTATTAAAAAGTCTGAAGTCCCCATATCAAATAAAATACTACCCGCAAGCCCATGTATAGTAAACGTACCCGCTACTACTGGTGGTACCGGTGGGGCTTGCTATATGGCGGCATCTCAGACATTATAAACACGCCCATACGGAAGTTATACCTATTATGGAGGAGCGTGTGGGGATGGTGCCACAGGTGGCCTCTGTGCTTACTGCTCCTACGAGTCACCCTCGTACTCCGAAGCTCTCCCTTGTTGTGGGCAACCCCTCCTCTTGTGGCCCAAATGTTCACAATTAAAACACTGGCCTGGAAACTCACTCTGATGCTAACCCTGATTACCCTGATGGTATTGACCCTGATGTTGTCCTGCTGTGGACAATCTTTCTTTAGGTGACTCGCCTCCCCACAAATGTAACAATGACCAATGAAAATTTTCTCCTTTTGACCCTATTGGTCCGATTGAGGCTTCTCCTCAACTCGCTACGGAAAATGTGGGCGCTTGTGGCCACCCTTTACATATGTAAAACATCTCTCTTTTAACTCTCCCTACTCCTACCCATGTTGGCCCTGGTGGTTTTGACTTTGCTGGTTATCTCTATTATTCTCTTAGCCCTGACGGCCTTGAGTATCCTGTCGTTGTTGCTTCAGTATTACATTATTATTGTTTCTTCCTGACTTGCTTGACTGACTAGGTTCCCTTGCTATTTTGGTTCCTATCAGCTAGACACTATGCTCTCAATAGTGTAATAATATGGCAGTAACTGCTTGTGCTACAATATTAGCCACCTCTGTGACGGTTACCATACCTTGTGGTACAAGAGGTACTCATTGATCCTTTCCAGTATCACCTCTTTCGGTGGTCCTAGCCTATCGTTCCCTCCTAGGTGCATCTGAAAATAGATCAAATTATACGAGTTCAACGTCAATAAAAATATAACCGCATAAGAACGTAATCTCAAATACGTGATTATGAATACAACAATCCTAATAATAGGGCTCTAAGTCGAAGAATGCAATGCTGAAATCGTAGTAAGCAATACACATCCAATGGACACTAGAACCTGATGCTCTGATACCATTCGTGACACCCTGCCTAAATTAATCCTGGGTGATCAGTCCATTACTAAATTAAACCGGAATCATTAGAGGTTTCATTCTTAGCATCACTGTCGCAAAGCTTTTTATTTACTAATCACCTGAGTCAAATTAAGCTGGTGTCAATTTTGTTTCTTTTATTATTAACACATGTAATAATAATTTAAATGAATTATACCAATCATACATGAATCTAATCTGAACAATCCCACGATAGATATAAATGAATGAATAAATAAATAAATAAATAAAGGAAACTGAATAAACCATCGATTTTATAAGCATAAAATCCGACCATAATCTGAAATGAAGAAAGAAAATCTGAATATAGTCTGCTACATAACTAAAATAAATAAAGAGTCTGAAGGAAAAATGCCCAGATAAACTAATAGATAAATGACAATGAAATCTCCTATCTATAGAGAACAAGTTGAAGCATCTAAGAAATATCCTACGAGCTTCCACAATGTTGCAGCTACGTGTCACTAGATAGGATCTCTAAGCCGGGTGTCCCTATGGCTGAACACCTAAAATATTTTGACACGGGTCAGAGCCCAAGTAAAATATTTTGAAAATATTTAGTAGGTATTTAAATCAGTTATTACACATGTATTATTCACGTACACTCACTTGAAATTCTCACCTCTCAGCTAAAGTGTACGCCTACCGTATTCTACCTAACTAGTATCCCCTGCCCAACTAGCTAAGGTAATTAACTACTCTTAATGAGTCGAATTGTCTCGTATATCCCCATACTATACGGTACTACGATTTCAATAATAAATTATTTCTTCTCATTTTATTATTAAGCCACTTATTCGAATTTCACTATTTAATTTACTTTTTAAATATTCATGCTCTATCAATTCTACTGTTTCACTTAAGTAGGTATATTAAACGGGTATATATATTCATCACACATACAATATATACACACATACAACATCCCCAAAATGGTCCTTCGGAATGCTGGCATACTCAACTATCAAGTCCACGTACCTCTCGTACTCAATAAAGGATTATTGGTTCAACATGTTTCCTCGAAACCAAAATAAATCAACATTATAGTGGAGGAAAATATGGTCCTAAGCCTTTGGGATACGCACATACCTAACGTACCCAAACGACATGTCAATCCTACTAATACACGACACCTAGTGGACCTCCCTAAGTTCCATGTTCTGGGGCACTAATCTAGACCTCACTCGAATCGTCAAGGTGGGATCGCCCTCTATGCATAAAACGCCTAATAGAAGGCAGTGTAGGTACGTTCACACATATAATTAAATCATATCTTTATGTATTCACACCACATATCTATATTTTACTCCATAAGTATACACACAACTTAATTTCTTCAATTTGTACGTAGTATATGTTTCACTCGTATATTTAACGTACCCCAATTTTCGATTAAACTTTTATTAGTATAATTTCGAGTATCGCTCACTCCTATAATATTTCGAATCACCCGTTCTAAAATCCTTACTTATTCCCATCTTATCCTACTGGTCATAATCGTAAGTTCACTCATCCCTAAGTAATCCATTCTAAATTTCCTTTATTTATCTACTATGAACATTTTTTTATTTATCCCAATTCTTAACTCGTCTCAATTTCTATAAACACAATCCCAACTATAGGTATTCTTCCATTTTTACATTTCTCTCCATAATTAAAAATGTTCTAAAAGTTTCCTCATGAATTATCCACAATATATGGGTTTAAAAAGAAAATTTTCAAATTTTGGGTGGCCGAATCTATTCACCCTTTGGTCAAATTGATTCGAAATATAGCAGATCTCTTCTTCTTTTCATAGCTATTACAAATTTCTATTCTATCCCAACCCTCAAATCTTCATATGAACATCCCAATTTCTAAATTAACATAACTAAACATCAAATATGTATTTAGGGATGATTTCGAATGTAAATCATGAATAAAATCCATATATTTTCTCCTATAATATGATTTAACACCTCATGATCATCAATTCTATAATTTTGTTTTCATCAAATAAATTCACCAAAAATCCAGACTTAATCCATGATTTAATCTCCAAAATTCTTAATTTTATTTATCCCCTAAAGTTTAATTTACACTACATCAAATCCTCTTCTTAATTATAATTTTCCTCATCAAGTGATAAATATAACATGAATTTTCCTTAATATCAAGTTCCTACTCTACATGGAAAGATAACCAATAAAAATTGCTAGATAAATACTTGCCTTATATTGAAGTGGTTTGATTTGATCCTCTTTAATGAAGCATCTCTTCTACTCCTTCCTCCAATAGTAGTCGTGATACTAAATTAACCTTGTATTCTCCCAAAACCCTTTCTTGAGCTCCAAGAAACTATTCCTCTCCTCTATACTATCCTCCACTAGTTTTCTCATCTCTTAACTCTAACCTCACTTCACCACAACTATATATATTACTCAAAATCCCAAATTCTTTTAATCCTAAGTTGTAAAATGACTAAAATTCCCTCTCGGGTTGTCAATTATGTGTAAAACTGTCCCGGGACCCAATATACACGCCCGAGTATACTATTCTAACTGTTTCGACCATTTTGGACTCAATCGTCACCTCAAAATCATCATCCGAGTTACCCATTATTTATTTTCTATCTCTACCTTATTTAGTCCGCTTACGACATCCGGTTGAGTATCATACTATCACATCACTATCACTCGTTGTGACGTCAATTATGTAATTACTATTCACTTAGTAATTTTTTTCAATAAACTTTAATCACTTCTCTCCGATTAATAATTTAAGCAACCCATCATGTTTAATTTTTATTAAATCACGTCACACCTGTAATTTAAAATTTTAACCGAATTAATTCATTTTATTGATGCTTTAAAATACGGAGTGTTACATACTTCCCCCCTTACAAGGGAATTTTGTCCTTGAAACTCGGACATACCTCCAATAAATAACTATCACTACTGCTCATGCATGTCATCCTCACGCTCCCAAGTTGACTCGTCTACATGATGGTTCCTCCACTGAACTCTAATCAAGGGTACCACCTATAACTGCATTTTACGCTCACTACGATCATGTATCGCCACTGGTCTTTCCTGCCAATCTCCTTCAGTGGAACATGCCAAAAATCTCTTTCACTCCGCTGGTATCTCTTCAGAGATGACACGTAAAACACATCGTGAATCGACTAAAGATGCTTTGGTAATCCCAATCTATAAGCAATTGGTCCCACCCTCTCAATGATCGAAATGGTCCCACATATCTCTATGCCAGTTTCCCTTTCTTGCCAAATCCCTAACGACATCTATTCAATCCCTACCGACATCTATTCAATCCCTGGAACAATATAAAGCCACAATCGACATCTATTCAATCCGTGACGAGAACGTTGTCGAGCATTTTCTAACCCTATTACTGGATCAGCCCGGATTAGGTACAATAATTTACCTCGAGGATAGATTTCCATCTTTCAACAGTTGGCTAATTTTTTGTTAGTAACTTCTACTTTCGAGCCAAGCTAGTTAAAATGGTAGCTCATTTACTAATTGTTTACTTGTGAGTTGGAGAAATAATGCTCGAGTACATCACTTGGTTTAATAGAGAAAACCTGGAGACTATTAATTACGAAAAAATGATGGCGATCACTGTATTAATGGGCGGATTACTTCTCGAGAAATTGTACTATGCTCTAGCCAAATAGCCTCACAAGACCATGATCGAATTACTGGCTAAAATAAGCAAAATTATGAATGTTGAGTAGGCCATGGTCTCTAAACAGTCCCATAACTCCAAAGCCGACAACAACAAAAGGCTTCGAGAAAATAGAGTAGAAGGACAAAAAAGTTAAGAAACCAAAAAGGTATGATGAATACACTCCTCTTGCCATTGGTGTACATCAAATTCTCGATAAAATCTAGGGAAGATGGATATGAAATGGCCCGAGAAATTGAAATATCCACCAAACCAAAGAGATAAAAGCAAGTATTATGAATACCACGAGGATCACGACCATAACACGGATGATTATATATCCTTGAAAAAAGAGATAAAAAGCCTAATCCAAAAATTAAAGTTATCCAAGTTCATTGATTGAGAGGGAATATAAGACGCTTCAGATGAACGAGAAACTAGGAGACGATCATAATCCCCTTGTAAATGAGGAGATAATAAGAAAAGAGGCAGGGACGATGATGTTGAGGATGATCCATACTTGCCGAGAAGAATAAAGGAACTTGTATGTGAGGTGAATGATATCTTTTGGTTATAATTTCATTATAGGTGGTGATGCCAACTATGACGACGAAATAACAGAGAGGGAAGCCTACCTAAATGAATCCAAAACATGCTCCCAAATCCAGCAGATCAACCTATCCAGTGACATGGATAATTGCTTGAGAAAGGTAAATAAAAATCAATTGGTGATATGATTCTTTAAGGATGACTTATTTGATGTACTCTATCCGCATGATGACCCCCTGGTCATCACAATGTTGGTTCAAGAAGGAAGGGTAGCTAGAGCATTAATTGATAATGGTAGCTCAACCGAGGTGTTATTCTAAAACAACTTCAAAGGATTAAAGCTGCGAGATGGAAAAGGTGTATCCTCTAAGAACTGTCAATTGAAAAATTATAATTGGTACCTGGCCAACCTATCGAACTGAGAAAATCCATTTCTTTGCCCTTGACAAGAATGTCAACTCAGTATACAATATAATCCTCGATCAGATTGGGTTAAATAATTTAAGGTTGTGCCTTCTACCCTGCATCATTCTTGATATTCCCCATGCATTATGGGGTCAACATAGTTGAATAAAACCAAGTCAAAGCCAATGAGTGCTACTACACGTAAACCAACTAAGAAGAAATGAATAAGCTCACTACTACCTACCAGATAGTTACCATAGACGCTCGTGAAGAGGTATTACTGGTTAAAGGATAGGTTGTGGAAGAAGTATTGTCCATTGTCTTGGATGACGAACACTTGGAAAATATAATACAGATTGACTCATTGCTATACCCTGCTATCAGGAAGGAATTGGTGGATTTCCTCAAACAGCAGAAGAATGTATTCTCCTGTAGCCATGAGGATATATCGAGAATTCATCCAGAATTCGTATATCATAAAATCAACATTTACAAAGTTGTAAAGCATGGAAACGATATGTCTTTAGTCTCGAGAAGAATATGGACATACTAGAGGAAGTGGATAAGTTGCATAAAGCAAGTTACACTAAGGATGTCAAGTACCCAGAGTGGTTGGCCAATGTAGCCATGGTTTGAAAGAAGAACAATAAATGGCGTATGTGTGTTGATTCACAAACTTGAACAAAGATTTCCTGAAGGACCATTATTCCCTGCTAAGGATTGATCAATCGATCAATTCTACTGCTAAGAATGTACTAATCAGCTTCATAGATACATATTTGGGCTATAACCAAATTAAAATGAAGGCAGAAGACAATGAGAAAACCTCACTCATCCCTAACCACGGTACCTATTACCACGGCGTTATGCCTTTTGGGCTCTAAAACACTAGAGCAATATACCAAAGTCTAGTGAACAAAGTCTTCGAGGAACAAATCGACAAGAATATAAAAGTATACGTGGATGACATGCTCACTAAGAGTAAGAAAGATACCGATCATATTAAAGATCTAGGAAAGACATCTAACCAGTTTGAGAAACACAAGATGAGGCTTAACCCCACCAAATGTGTGTTCAACATGTAGGAAGGAATGTTCCTCGGCTTCATATTAAATCAGAGAGGCATTACGGCTAACCTAAGTAAAAATTAAACACTGATCAATATACAGTCTCCCATAAACAGGAAAGATGTGAAAAAGCTAATAGGCAGGGTGGCGGCCCTCAATAAATTTGTCTCACGAGCTACTGAAAGGCACCTTCCCTTCTTCAAGGTACTGAGGAAGACTTTTAAATGGAATGGGGAATATGAAAATTCTTTCTTGGAGTTAAAGAAACACATGGGATCTCTGCCCTTACTCCCAAAACCACTCATGGGATAGAAACTTCACTTATCTGTTGTTGTATCTGAGTCGATGGTTAGCTCGGTGTTGATCCCGCTAGATAATGGGGTATAAAAATTGGTTTATTACACAAGCAAGGCTTATGGAGGAGCCAAAATTCTTTACCCATGGCTAAAAAAGTTATCCCTGGCCCTAATTTAGCCTTCTCGAAGAATAAAATCATACTTTCAAGAACATACCATTATGGTCTATACAGACCTACCCCTACGTCAAGCCATCCATACACCTAAAAAATCAGGCAGATTAATGATTTGGGCAATGGAAACTAGGGGAATATGGTATCCAATATGAACCCAAAACAACGATAAAAGGTTAAGTCGTAGTCGATTTTGTAGCAGACTCACTTATGAGGAAAAACCTGCTAAGCATACTTCCATGGAAGAGAGCTTAGAAGCAAAACCAACTGAGAAGTCTTCTTTGGAAGATAGCTTAAGAATTTGACCTACTAAGAAGAATTATCAGGAATATAGTTTAATAATTGGTATAGTGTCTGCCATAATCACCGTCTAAGTGAGAGGAAAATGCTCTCTACCTAGAATAAAGTAGAAAAATGTTCAACTATAGGATCCTGATAGAGGGAAATTTCCAGAAAGAACCTCTAATTTAGAATATGTATGCAGATGAATCATCATGCACCTCAGGCATTGGGTGTGGTTGATAATCAATGCCCTAAATAATATAAACATTGATAATGCCCTTAGGTTCCACTTAAAGGCCTCTAACAATGAGGCAGCATATGAATCACTTATATCAAGATTTTACTTAACACTCTCTCTATGTGCCAAGCAAATACAAGCACACATGGACTCGTAGTTGATTATAAACCAAGTGTTAGGTGCTTATGGAATCAGAGGAGAGTTCATGAAAAAATACCTAGCCAAATAACCAAAGATGATATCCAAGTTTTCGATAGTCAAGGTGATTAGAATCCCTAGAACTAATAGCCTCCAAGAATATTGCTTGGCTTGATTCTGCGAATAGAATATAATTAAGAAGGACTATCCTAGTAAAGATTCTCTTACACCGGAGTATTAATAAAGAAAACCTTAGTATGATTCAACTGGATTTGGACCTATCTTGGATGGATCCAATAAAGAACTACCTAGAAAAGGGCATTGATCCAATTGACCCTAAGAAAGTCGAAGGCTACTAGGTACGTTATGGAAGGAGGAATCCTATACAAAAGAGGATTCATAATTTCGTTACTCGGATGTGTTCATCCAAATGAGGTAACCAACTTGATAAAATAAATACACGAAGGTTTTTTTGAGTCACACTCAGCAGGAAGGTCGTTATTCAAAAGAGTAGCCATGCAAGGTTACTAGTATACTAGACCACTATGAAGGCAGATTGTGCTGATTATGCTTAACATTGCAACAAATGCCAAAAATATTCTACAATCCACAGAACTCCAGGCACTTCACTCACTCCAATCACATCCCCTTGTCCCTTTGCCATGTGGGACATTGATTTAGTCGTCCCTTTGCCGAAGACATGAGGAAGGTTTAAATACTTGTCGTTGTAGTGGATTACTTCATTAAGTGGGTGAAGGTAGAACCACTTATAGATATGCCTTACGAGAAGGTTTTTTATTTTATATAGAAGAACATTATTTCCTATTATGGAATGCCATATGCCTTCATCGCTGACTATGGCACGCAATTTGATAACCAAGAGTGTAAATATTATTATGTTCAATCCAAAATCTAAAAGATACATGCCGCTCCTAGACATCCATAAAGTAACGGGCAGATAAAAGTGATAAACAAAACTCTGCTCGATGGAATAAAGAAGAGACTGGATGTGCCAAGGGAAATTGGATCAAAGAACTAAAAATTATGCTTTGGGGCTATAGGACTACACCGAGGTTAGCCACCAGTGAAAATTTATACTTGTTAGCTTTCGGGATAGAAATGGTGGGCCCGTTAGAAATTGGCATGGTCCTTATTGTAATTTAGAGGTCATCCCGCCAGGAACTTATGAATTGAGACCCTAAGGGGGAACCATTCGAAAACCCATGGAACGCTGAACATTTGAGGAAGTACTATCAGTGATCAAGAGAGGTGTAATCTCTTTTTAATGCCTGTAACTCATTTTTGATTCTCAAGAAAGATTATCAATTTTCAATAAAGATTATCCCCCTTTTATGTTTTTTTTAAGAATTGAAAATGTGCCTAAAAGTAATCTTAAATAACAATGAAAAAATAATTTTAAAACTTCATGTATGGCCCCACAAGGTTCAGAACAAAAAGTTTTATCGACCAAATTTAGGATATCCTAACACATTTGGTCGCCAATGGTAACTAACGCTGACACTTGGTCAAAATGACAAGATCCGTTTAAACTATCACATACAATTGCACGTTAGTAGAACCTAAGGCTAGACAACCTAGGTTCGTACAAACTAGAAACTAGTAAGGTAAATTAGGTGGTCAAACGTCGACACCATGATTACACAATTAACAATCAATGTATTACTCTAGATACTCAAGAAGGTAAAGTTTTATTACAGAGAACTAGCCAACAAAATTAAAATAACAACTAGATATCAACTGTCTAAGCCATATTAGAAGGTTGTTTGCCCAATTCCTTCTCCACTCCAGCAAGAGGAACATCCAGAGCATAAGGTGTAACAGTGGTAATCAGATCCCTAAGCCTTGATTGATCGCTGGAACTTGTCTTGTTTACCGGATGCATTGGTCAGCTGAGAGTATCGTCACCATCCAAACCATACTCCCCAAGGTATTTTACAATTATTCTTGTCGGGATATCATAGGAATCTAGGAGTCATCCAACTTGAAGGGCGGGTTAGGATGGTCCAGACAACTGGGGTTGTGCTAATACCATTTCTTATCTTCTTTTGAAAACTTCATCACAGTGATGGCGTTTAGCCACTCCACTTATAACCATATCTACAGGCATGTTCAAGATCTTCTTTCAAGTGTGCCAGTGCCTCATTATAACCATCCATGCATATTGTACGAGGATATTTATGAAATTGATAGGTACGATGATCAACCTTGTCACTTAATCTCTTGATGGTGGCTAGTTAATTCTTTATAAGAATTTACTAATCAACCAAGGTTTCCTTCGTTCTCTCTTCTTCCACTGACTGGCGATCCCTAACCACTGATCGAGAGAATGGATCTCCCCATTTTTTCCATCAGTAAGTCATTCTCCTATTCCACAAAGGAAACTCCTTCACTCTGATCGATCGTAGTTGACTCTTTGAGGTCTTCCAACTCATCCCTCAATAGATTTTTCTCTTGTTCAAGAAGACTTTCCACCTCCTAAGTGCTCTTCAGATTTAGTTTTAGCACAAACTCTTTTTGGGAGTATGCCAAAGATAAATCTTATAGTTTTTGATCAAATCCACTATCACTTCATATAATGGCAAACTTTAACTCGTAATCAGTAGATAAGCTGGCAATAGTATCTTTATGGTCCCGTTGGATCTCGTAATATAAAGCATTGGTCACTACAGCTTGGTGAAATAACCTGACATACCGAGATAAACATATTTGGCTTGGTTAGACACGTCTAAGCTGAGAATTCCTCCACCTCATCCTCATTTATTTCTTCGTGGTTGACACCGAATAGTTGATTACTCCTCAGTTACAGTTCACTTTCAGTGGCGACCAAATTGACCATTCTGATGTCAAACTAAAATAAATATAATATTATAAAAGTAACAACAAAATGAAAGAAAGATTATGCCAAATTGTTCAAGACTATAACAGGAAAAGGAAGAATTTCATTAAAATTGTGAAGGTGTTACAGCTGAGGAAATTAGGAAAATACATCGAGAATATATGATACAAAAATATCAAAGTCCCTATCATGACACCTTCTACTTATCCATGGCCATTTCTCATTCTGGTCAGTAAACCAACACCACCTAAAAATGAGGCACCACCGACTCACCAATCTCATCACCATGATCATTAACCTCCTCCTTAATCAGCGAAGGAGCACTTGGATATGCTAAAGAAATAATTTTGAACTTACAGTTGTGCCGACCTGAGTTAGAGCAACATTTCATCCCTCCTTAAAGGAGGACTTCTTTATATATTTAACCCCGATCATAGCAGTAGAGAATGCCTCATCCCATCCTTTAGTATAGGCGTCTTCCTTGTTCTTTTTAGTTTTAACACTCATCTCTGCAACCTGGACTTTAGCCTGGTCAGCCACCTTTTCAGCATTCTTGGCCCTCTTCTTAGTATCGTTGGCAACCTGATCTACCCGATTCTTTCCATCCTCCAGCTTCTTGAGGCTATCATATATTTTATTTTTATCATCCTCGTGAGAAAAATTAACGGTCTCCAAGTATATGTGTATGTCGTTATAAGTCGGCTCCACATCAAATTAAGATTCATTCAACTTATTATTCCTCCTTAGAAAATTGTCATAATCTACCAAGAACTGCAAAAACTAGTATTCAAAAAACGATATTAAAAACAAGTGGTATTGAATATGATAAATAATAAAGAATCAAGTGATACTCACAATAGACAGATTATGGTTTTCCTGATCAACCAGCCTTTCGTGAGAGAGGGAAGATGCTACAGTCGCATTGGCCCAAAGGAATCCTGCTCCAATCAAACTATGAGCAAGCCTAGGGTCCATAATAATAGACTGGGCAGTGCTTTTGCCCTGGTTTTCCAGTCCTTTTTTAGCTAACTCCAAGGTTGGGGTTGGACCCCTCTTCAACCTCTTAAATTGGGGCCCTTAATTTTTTCCCAGAGAAATTTTAACTAGAGTGGGTTTTTTAGAGCCCCCAACATCTAACTTCTTTATAATATGAGGAGGAGACCTGGAGCTAGCCAGGAGGTTGGGGATCTTATTTTTACCATTTTTGATGGAATAATGTCGGTAGACACAAGTGATATGTCAAGAGGATTAAAAGAGGATAAAGTGCTCTCTGTCGAGAAATTCCCTTCTTCTTGTGATAGAGACTCAGAATCAGCACCAGAAGATGAAGAAGTCGGGTATTCTCGACTGATGGGGCTGCTGGTATATCTTTGGTTGGGTGAGCAAAAAAAGATGTGATTGAACTGTGATAACTAAGAAATACTGAAGTCAAGCGAAGATGATCTTCACTAATCCTCTGTTGTATGGACCAGACAATATTTATATTGGTAAAGTTGACTTCAGAGGCATGAGGAATATCTTTCTTCCTTTTCTCTGCAATCTAGCAAGGTAATAATATGCAATTAGTAACATAATCAAAAGAAGATCCAAAAATATTGAAAAATATACAAGTGTGTATGGGTGTTGACCTATACCATGGTCTTCCTGAAGGCAACAAGGTCTAGTGTACTCTTCACCCTTAGGAAGAGCGAAGAATTGCCAATCTTTCAATATCGAACCATGATCTCAATAGTTCTTATTGGAATCTGGAAAATTCATGACAAGGGATATGTTTGAGAATTTTGTTTTCAAGTAATAAATGTTCTCATTTGTGGTTCCTCAACTGTAATAATACATTAATTTCTTTATCCCTATGTTTTTACTATACTGCGGGTTAATGTGGTGTACTCCATTTACAACTCTCCAAGTGTTTGGAACCACTTGAGTAGGGGCCACATAAAAATATTAACAAAATTCTCGAAATAAATTATTGGGAGGAAAGTTGACCCCACATTCAGTAATAAATATTATGAGGATCTAGTGACCCTCTTTTAATGCATAAAGATTTACCCACGGAGGTATACTTAGGTAGTCCTAACGAGCTCCAATGAACTCTCATCAATAGTGCACACCATATTTGTATCAAAGAAGAAAGAAATACAAGGAGGAAGAGATTCTAACAGTGAAAAAGACAACAAGGAAGAACAACTCTCATAAATGGCGAGGAAAAGATTGAAATAGAATAAATCTATTTGAAATTCAAGGAGAAGTCAATCAAGGAGGGAACCGGCATTTTATAGAATTCAGTGATGTCTCTTGAGTTACACGAAATTGTATGATCATACGTACCCACCTCTTTATCTTTTGACGGCGTGTCAGCTCCTAAGAAATAAAATTACCAACGCACCCTTAGACGGTTTGTTATTTTTTCTATTATTTATAAAATTGCCATTGCCTTAATGAGCAAATTCAAAAATTTGAAAACTCACAGAGATCGTCTGCCAACCAGATGTTTAGACATGAAAAAATCATCCTAGATTAACTGATGATCGAAATTTTCATAAATCACACCAACACCTGATGGATAATACTCCATCGTTTCACTCTTCAAGTCATTGCTCAATCCAATCAAGAATGAAGTATTGGGGGGTTTTGTTGTAAACTAAAATAACAGTGTTATGTGGACCAGTGATAATATGACACCTTTCATCATCCAGTGGACCAAATCCCATGATAATATGTGGTCGGCTTATTATCCCCTCAATCCACCATAATGGACGACCAACTTTAGGAATATAAACCATCAAAAAAGTATAAAAGGCACGTGTTGGAATTTTTATAGTCAGCCATGCACATGCATGTGAAAGACTTTCTATCTCACTCTTAATTATTATCCATAATGTAAAATGGTGTAAATACTTGATGTATAATGGTATTCTGCCTCTTCTCCTTCCCACCACTATAAATAGCTCACTACACCCCTCATTTAGGGGAGAAGTGTAAAAAAATATACACTCAACCCTAAAGAGTTTTTGAGATCTTGTACTCAACCTGAATCCCTAGTGACTTAGTACATGTGGATGTAGGCACATCTTTGGAATGAATCACGTAAAAATATTTGTCTTATTCTTTGCCTCTTATCTCTCTCTAGTTCATAATCATTTATTCATCATGTGTGGTAGTTAAATTATTGGTATAATCAAGCAAAGACTCATTATAAACTCCATACTAAATTTAAAGACCAATAATGGCGACCAAGGACCCTTTAAAGGTCTTTTGGGAAGTTGAATAGATACCATAAATGGTCGTTGATGTTTCCATTGTAAAAGTTAAGCTTCACCATATAGTTGGATTCTAGTGCAAACCATGTTCATTTAATACAATTATAGGTAGGTCAAGATAGGTCACCCCCTTAAGACATGGGTTTAGTTATGCTGCTAAAATCTTGGAAAGGAAGGCTGAGGTCCTCTACTTCATATTTTAACCTCATTGTTGATGTCAAAAAATGGACTTGATGCAATTTTATAATCACAAATAAAATATAGAGTTGTAATGAGATAATTAAAAGTTTAAGGACATAATATTATAAATGTCGGGGATAGAATCTACGAATTTTCTATTTTCCCTAGATCACAGTTTGTATGTCTTATACCGCTACATTCGGCACGTCATCACGATCATCCTCAATGACCTTTATCCGAATCCATGCATCCATTATCTTCACACATGCATCATGCTACATGCGACGTGCTGCTGAACCGTTTCCCACTACTCCACGGCGCATTATTGGTAAAATGAATTGTTGGAGTTGTTTTATATTTGCATAAATATTTGGGAATTTTTCAGAAAATGTTTTTTCGAAGTCTGATTTATTTTTACCAAAGGCAAAAAAAATTCTAAGTGTAGAAGAGGAGTGCCTCCATCGACGATCTCATTTAAATGAGTTCACACTGTCGTTCAAGCGAGATAAGCATCTCGCACAATGTCGTTCGAACGACACGTGTCCTTCGTTCGAGCGAGATGTCTATCTCGTTCGAGCTACGCCGCAACCTCGATTTTTATATAAATACCAGGGTTCTTTTTACACATTTTTCAAGTCTTTTAAAAACACGATTTCTGCAAAAAACTGCCCAGAAAACAAACTTCACCTTTTAAGGTTTTATGCCTTCTTTATTCACATAAAGACTCCCATCTATGTATGTGAATTATCAAACCTTCAAGTGGATCTTTTACTCATCTAGATTAATTTGTGGAGAAGCCATTACCTTCTCCATTGCTTCCCTCCTGGAGTTCTTGCGGGAGATTCGAGCCAAGACATCGAAACCGACGCCTCAGGATATTTTGTATGTCGCTCTTATTTTCATTGTAATCCGTGTAACCGTTTTTACAAATTATAGTGAAAATAAAAAGGTTTTGCCCCTTTGAGGGATTTTTCCTCATTTGTGCGTTTAGTTTGTGATTGACTAATTGTTGCATGTTCATATTGATTTCAATCACACCTAGATGCATGTTTTAGGATTTAATTGAAAAAACTGAGTTTAATTAAATAATTTCTTAATTTGAATGCACACGCACTCTTCAAATTGGTATCAGAGCCAATTACACAATTATACCGTGTAATTTTTTGCAAAATTTTCTAAGGATATCAATTTTCTGAAAAATTGATTTTTGAGAAAGGGCGTGTTCAATGGAGAAATTATATAACAAAATGCTAGTTTTTGACGGGACAAACTATGCTTATTGGAAAGCCCGCATGAAATTTTCTTTGAAAGCCATTGATGAGCGTGTTTGGATTTTGGTTGAAAGTGTGTGGACGCCTCCCTCCGTCATTATTGATAACGTGACAAATTTAAAATATGTCACTACATGGACTGAAGAGGAATTTAAATGGTCATCTTTTAATTATAAGGATTTAAGTGCTATTTCTGGATCCATCACACCTGACGAGTTTCAACGGATAATGACGTGCACCACGTCAAAAGAGGCATGGGATGTTTTTCAACTTACCCATGAAAAAACTAATGCTGTGAAAGAGTCTAAACTGCAAAATTTAACAACTCAATTTGAAACAATCACCATGCTTGAGACTGAATGTTTTGATGAATTTTATGCTAGGTTATCTGATATTGTAAACACTAGCTTTAATCTTGCTGAACACATTCCTAATGCTAGAGTTGTTAAAAAGATTCTAATATCACTATGACGCGACTAAGAATTTGTCTCAAAGTGCATTTTACTCTAGGCTCAAGTGCAAGCCTGTCGCTCAAGTACTAACCCGGTAAGTCGGGATCGTATCCACAGGGATCGAGATTGCCAAATAGTAATAAGAAAAATTATTAAATCTTGAAATGATTTCTTAAAAGAAACAAAAAGATGATTAATGATTGGGAAAATTTCTAGTGAAATAAAAATTTACTTAAGAAAAACAAACTGAAAATTACAAAAAAAAAAATTTAGATCTGACAAATGGGAGAAAATAGGGTAGGGTACAATCCCTCAATCCTTAAAAAATTACCGTATAGAATACTAGAATTGTAAATTAAAATTATTGACTAGATCTGGTCTTTATAAATTCTAAGCATTACATATATGAGGGATCTAGCCCGCATTATATGAAATCAAAGATAGATATAAAGCGGTGAATGATAAATTATACTCGCAAGTACCTAGGGCAAGAGAGATTAAAAGATTGACAATGTTTGTATGAGTTTCTTTCACGATTCAATCAATATTTTAATTTAACCTCTATTTTCTACATAAATAATTTACCTTGGATTGAGTTCATGTACCCCAACCCTTGGGAATCTAGCTACTCATGATTTGGTTCAAGAATAAATTCACATATAAAATTATGGATCTACAAGACATTGTAAATAATTTGTAAATAATAAAACTAGAGAATGGAAAGATTTTACTTGAATTCAGCAACAAAAACGGAATTAGAATTCAGAATTTCTTACAAACTAGGGTTCATGAAAACTCTTGAAGGAATATAAAATTTTCTCTCAAAATCTAACCCTAAAATTCAACCTCTAATTCTCTCTAGAACTCTCAACCTAGCAACCCCTATCACCCTTGATGTAGGGCATGGGCTTTTATAGCACAAAGTATTGAAATTGACAGCTCAATTTGCTTGTGACACAAGTTTCACCATCTAGCACGCCAAAAATCTGCATAATTAATGCCAGGATTTCACATGACCGGATCGGTCCGGATTACCCTCGGATCGGTCCGATATCCACCGGATCGGTTCTTTTATTTCTACCGGATCGGTCTGTTCCTAGTCGAATCGGTTCTTTTTCCATTTCCATCGGTTTGCTATCCATCCGGGGTATACTGGACTTGGTCAATTCGGATCGGTCCGGTTTCCATCGGATCGGTCTGATTTTCTTTTACTTTGACTTTTTCCTTACAACTTTGACTAGCCATATTTTTTGATCTAGAACTCCGATTTGGGTGCCGTTTCTTCCTATGCTCTTGTGAACTCATGCTCTTCAACTTCACTTTTGGTGTCGCCTTCGATTTTTGAGTGAAACTTTACTCTTTTTCCTTTTGACTTTTCTTCTAATCTTCTTCTTTTCCTTTCTTGCATTCCATTCCTGAAAACTTCATCACAATTACACAAAAACTAGGGAATATTGTTAAAAACAGACAATAGAGTGATATGGACTAAAAATGATTCAATTACCTTGTTCGAGATATTAAAATCACCAAATTAAGGGGCTAAATTCAGAAGAATTTACGCTTGGTCAAATCCCCCTAACTTAGGACTTTGCACGTCCCGGGCAATGTAACTGAATCTAACCAAAATTCTACTCTTGAAAATTCCTTTATTAAAATAAAATTCCACTTTCGCAGGCATGCGATTGCATTTAGCGTATGCAAAAAGCCTTTAAACCTCTAGGTTACCCTAGTAGGACGAGTTTTGTCTCGTGAGGGTTTGCAGTGAATACACCTACAAAATTCTTTATTGACTCAAATAAATATCAAAATACTTAAAAATTGTACAATTTAAACTTTTCGAAAAAATAATCACCATAAATTCACATTCAAATGTCTCAAACCATAGTGTGTGTGTGCAAAGCCAAAAATTAAACCTCAAATTTCCACCGATTGAGCATTACGTTACTTTCCGAAAATTCGTTTTGATTCAAATTCTTACGGATTGAACTCACAAACGAATCACTCGGATTGTGGCTATTTTCTCTCGGTATGCATGATATAAAGAGTAAATATAATGGACACAAATTCACGCATACAAAATTGAAAAGAAGGAAATATATGGTGAAAGATCTCATCATCGGAATACAATTATTAGGAAACGGGAACATCACCTCTATTTCACACCATTTAATCTCTCATTTATTCTTTTCATGTCTTAGCTCTCCACTTGGTAACTAATTTCGCCATTCGGACTCAGTTAGGACTTTTCGGGTTAAAAATCGTAAAGGGTAAAAATGGGAATGAACGGAATTTTCAAAATTGGAAAATGTCCTTATGACGTCCATTTGTGCTTTTTCGGGCATTTGCTCATTTTTCTTTTCTTTTTCTATTTTTTTCACTATTATCTTTTTTCTTTTTTTTGAGCATTTTTTCTGTTTTTCTCTTGCCCCTTTTTTATTGCACAATTTGGACTTACTTGTTGAATTTTCTCAATTTTTACAATTCCGGGCTATTTGGGTTTTTCGGGTTATCAAACGAAAGGAAAATATTTTATTAGGCTCAAAATGGGTTGCAAAGGGATAATTTTGTTTTTCACAACTTTTTATGGCTAATATTTTTGGGTAACAAATGAGGGCCTACTTCATCGTCCAAATTGCTAATCACATTACCATATGCATCTCGAGATTAATTAAGTTTAGAGATATATTTAGCACGAATTTTGAGACAACATTTCACACATTTCCCAGAACCGATCAAAACAAAGGATTGAGATCATCAACGGCTTATTAAAACGCTGAAAAGAACTTTGAGTTAATCTTAAACTCAGATTGATTTAAAAACTCATAAAAAATTGAAAGGCTCGAAATCTCACCGGGTTTGATCAATCTCCACACTTATTAGTTAAGTCGTCCATTTTCTTTCAATTTCCATCTTCGGTCAATTTTGGCTTCGTGCAATTGAGATTTAACAATTTGAGACTTTAAATAGAATAAAGGTGACATTTTTGAAAAATTTAAATTCCAATATTTATTTATTTTGAAGAAAAATATTTTTGGTTTTTTTCAAAATTTTTCATTTTTTTTTAAAACACACTTGGAAAGAACATGTGATCAAATCAATGAATCTAAACAATAAATGGGAAGAATATCCCACCCCCTAACTTAAATGTTGCATTGTCCTCAATGCAAATCAAGAACACAACATAAAGAGAGGAAAAGAAAGATATTACCCAAATGGAGCGATCCCCGATGAGTGCGAGTGCATTGAATCTACAAAACATGTTAAAACCAAGCATAACAAAAAGAATAACAAAAACTCTAACTAATTACTCTAAATTATAAAAAAAGAAAAATAAAAATAAAAAGCTAATTATGTACAACCTATGATTTTAACTTCTAATAACTCGTACAGTAGAAGTCGAAAAATTTGGGGGTCCACCCAAAATACAATTTGACTTTGAGTGATTAATGGTGTACCCTCATTAGGATGCATGCCTCCCGAAAATAAGAATTCCGTTTGAAAAACGGAAGGCATGTGCAAATTTTAAAAAATGAACCATCACCAATTAAAAAATTTAAGGGGATAATGAGGGATTTGAGTGCACAGGGGGACAAGTACCATTGGGATCCAAGAAAAATATAATCACTTCCCAAAAATTTTTAAAGTAGTATGGGAAGCGGATCACACAAACAGTAAGAGTCCCTCTTGGAAAATAATTGAAGTATAGAGTCCTTGTCCTCAAAATCTTCTCTCCCCAAATTTTCAAATGGATCTGGTGGAGTGACACGTCTAAGTGTATGGCCCGTAAGATGAAGCATCTCAAAAAAAACATTCCCATACAAGAATCGTATCAACATCCTCAAGACATTCATCCAGTTCTTGTGATGAATTTAATGGTTCGATAATAGTGGGGACACAAGGAGACAAATGATCTTCAATATCAATAGATTTTGAAATATTTATAAAAGGTTGATATTCAAAAGAACTTGGATCACTCTCAATGATTTCATTCTCAAAAGTATTAGGTGAAGCACAAGTCTCGACCTTCTCTAAGTTGTCCAAATAATCATTCAACTCCTTGCAAGTTGCTGTAATTTTCAGCTCGGTAGCAGCAAGGTCATCAGATTGCTTTTTTATAACAAGCAAGAGTTCTTCCAAAGTAGGCTTCCTTGGTTCTAGCACCTCGAATTCCTCATTTGGTTGAAAACTTACTTCATCTTCAAAACTATCGGAAGAAAAATCCTCATTGGGTTCAAATAATGCATCTAACTCTTTCTCCCAATAACGATTTTTTTCTCGATATTCTTGTTCAAGTCTTTCTTCTTCAAGCAATTCATTTTGATAAATTTGGATTGCCTTAGCACTGGGCTTGTATTTACGATACTCATATTTAGTGATATTGATCCAATGTTCATAAATCGTGAGTTCATTCTCCTCCTCACTATTAGCATAACAATTAAAGCCACCAAAAGCGTTAAAATAAGACATTTCAAATTGGGCAATTCAAGAACGTGACACCCATATATATATTTTTTTTTTGAAATCACTTGTAGATAAAAATAACTTTCTTGAAAATGTAACAATTTCGGATCCCCGACAACGGCGCCAAAAACTTGACGCGACTAAGAATTTGTCTCAAAAGTACTTTTTACTCTAGGCTCAAGTGCAAACCTGTCGCTCAAGTAGTAACCCGGTAAGTCGGGATCGTATCCACAGGGATGAGATTGCCAAATAGTAATAAGAAAAATTATTAAATCTTGAAATGATTTCTTAAAAGAAACAAAAAGATGATTAATGATTGGGAAAATTTCTAGTGAAATAAAAATTTACATAAGAAAAACAAACTGAAAATTGCAAAAAAAAAAAAAATTTAGATCTGACAAATGGGAGAAAATAGGGTAGGGTACAATCCCTCAATCCTTAACAAATTACCATATAGAATACTAGAATTGTAAATTAAAATTATTGACTAGATCCGGTCTTTATAAATTCTAAGCATTACATATATGAGGGATCTAGCCCGCATTATATGAAATCAAAGATAGATATAAAGCGGTGAATGATAAATTATACTCGCAAAGCGTTCTTAAACATCTCAAGTACCTAGGGCAAGAGAGATTAAAAGATTGACAATGTTTGTATGAGTTTCTTTCACGATTCAATCAATATTTTAATCTAACCTCTATTTTCTACATAAATAATTTTCCTTAGATTGAGTTCATGTACCCTAACCCTTGGGAATTTAGCTACTCATGATTTGGTTCAAGAATAAATTCACATATAAAATTATGGATCTACAAGACATTGTAAATGATTTGCGAATAATAAAACTAGAGAATGGAAAGATTTTACTTGAATTCAGCAACAAAAACGGAATTGGAATTCAGAATTTCTTACAAACTAGGGTTCATGAAAACTCTTGAAGGAATAGAAAATTTTCTCTCAAAATCTAACCCTAAAATTCAACCTTTAATTCTCTCTAGAACTCTCAACCTAGCAACCCCTATCACCCTTGATGTGGCGCATGGGCTTTTATAGCACAAAGTATCGAAATTGACAGCTCAATTTGCTTGTGACACAAGTTTCACCATCTAACACGCCAAAAATCTGCATAATTAATGCCAGGATTTCATGTGACCGGACCGATCCGGATCACCCTCGGATCGGTCCGATATCCACCGGATCGGTTCTTTTATTTCTACTGGATCGGTCCGTTCCTAGTCGAATCGGTTCTTTTTCCATTTCCATCGGTTTGCTATCCATCCGGGGTATGCTGGATTTGGTCAATTCGGATCGGTCCGGTTTTCATCGGATCGGTCCGATTTTCTTTTACTTTGACTTTTTCCTTGCAACTTTGACTAGCCATATCTTTTGATTTAGAACTCCAATTTGGGTGCCGTTTCTTCCTATGCTCTTGTGAACTCATGCTCTTCAACTTCACTTTTGGTGTCGCCTTCGATTTTTGAGTGGAACTTTACTCTTTTTCCCTTTGACTTTTCTTCTGATTTTCTTATTTTCCTTTCTTGCATTCCATTCCTGAAAACTTCATCACAATTACACAAAAACTTGGGAATATTGTTAAAAACAGACAATAGAGTGATATGGACTAAAAATGATTCAATTACTTGTACGAGATATTAAAATCACCAAATTAAGGGGCTAAATTCAAAAGAATTTACGCTTGGTCACACTGCCTAAGCATTTTATCCCTAAAGTCACTGTGATAAATTCTATGGGTAATTTAAATATTCTTAAATTGGAGGAACTTGTAGAAGACTTACAAACGTATGAAATTGATATGTTTCCTAAATCTGTCAAGCCTAAAGATAAGGGAGTTGCATTTAATGCCCAGGATAGAAAGAGTGAGGGGTCGGTAAGAAAGAGGGTAGAGTCATCTAGAAAAAGGGAGATAGAAACGTCAAATTTGAGTGTGATTTTGATTTAGATGATTTCGCCCTGTTTGCTAAAAATTTCAAGAAAATTCTCAAATTAAAGAAAAATGGAAATTTCAAAGATAAAAGAATTTTGAGAAAAATAAGAAAAATAAAAAATATTTTAAAGACCCCCCTAAGAAAGACAATGAGAGATACTATGAGTGCCACGATAAGGCTTTTGAGTGTGCTACCAGGATGAACAGACTTGCCAAAGAAAAGGGCAAAGTTGTTCTTAATGCTACCCTTAGTGACGACAGTGAGGTCGAGTCGGTGGAGTATAGAGATGAGTCACCATATGAATGTAACTTCACCGCATTCATGGATAGTCATGTGAGAACTTCTAGTGCTCCTCGCGACGATGAGAATACTGCTTCATAGGGACACCTTGACAGTGAGAATGGTGTGAGTGAGGGGGAGGATGATGCAAGTGAGAGCGAGAGTAATCTTTAACGCGCCTACGCTGAGTTATATAATGAGTCATTTAAAACCAAAAAGCGTAACAAAGCGTTAGTTCTTAGGATCACCGCTTTGGTGAAAGAGTTAGAAGAAGTGAGCGAGAGAGAGAGTCCTCCACCTGCACTACCTTGAGAGAGAGAGAGAGAGAGTCTTCCTGTGTTGAGAAAGAAAGTTTGTTTAGAAAGAGAGAGAGAGAGAGAGAGAGAGTTATTTTGATAAAGATAAAGGGGACTTGAATAAACAAGTGGCTACTCCATTCCTCCCTGGAGACTCAGAAGAAACTTGAAGCCCAGCTTACTCATGATCTTGAGAGAGCACGTAAAGTCAAGGTACAAATTGAGGACATATCTGGAAATATGGGAAAGATGATCCTCGACTCCACTTAAGGTTTTGGTGATAGGCAGGGAATAGGTTTTGATGGTACCTCCACGTCCCAAATTGCACCTGGACCAATTGATGAGTTTACTACGACTCCATATGGCCATCTTCAAAAACTACGAAGAAGAGCTCGACTAAGAAAATCAAACCCAGGTCCACCTAAGACTGTGTTCTTTTGTACGTACTACAAAAGAAAAGTCCACCTCAGGGAGTTTTGTTATAGTTTGGGTTGGACAAGACATATTACTGCTCCACCACATCATACTAATGATTTTTTCAGTCTGAGAGAGTGTGTCGAGTTTTTAGCTGCCACATCACAGAGTTTGATGGAGAAATTTTAACGGATGTCTTTGCCGTTAGTGAATGCTTCCCGCATCCCGGCTAAAACTAATAACAACAAGGGTAAACAAAAGGTTACCACTTCTTGGGTACCTAAGAAAGATGAAAAGGCCCTTATTATTCATGTCACTCTCAAAGCACATAATACCTCACAGTGGTATTTTGATAGTGGGTGCTCCAGACATATGACATGTGATGTCTCATTTTATACCTACCTAGAGGAGTAAAAGGAAGGTAGAGTCACCTTTGGAGATAGGAGCAATTCTAGCATTATAGGATGAGGTACAGTAGAGTTACCAGGATTTACTAAGCTAGAGAATGTTTTGTGTGTTAAAGGTTTGAAAGTAAACCCTCTCAGCATTAGCGAGTTGTGCAACACTGACTTTGCTATAAAGTTTGATCGGGACGCGTGTAATGTCTATAATCAAGCCGGTAAAATTTTAGTGCAAGGGGTGAGGACAGAGGATAATTTCTATGGGACTGTGCCCAAATCCTCACTTGTCTGCAACAGCACCACGATCACTCCTATGAATCTGTAGTACCAATATTTAGGTCACGTGAATGTTAGAGACTTGACACGTTTAGCTAAAAAGGACCTAGTACGTGGATTACCATCACTTGAAAAGCCAACTTCCACGGTTTGTGGACCCTGTTAGTTGAGAAAACAAACCCGTAGCACCCATAGGAAGTTACATTCCATTACCACCTCTCGTGTTATTGAGTTGATTCACATGAATCTTATGGGTCCTACTCGTACTGAGAGTCTGGGTGGTAAGAGGTATATCCTCGTGATGGTAGATGATTTCTCTAGATATTCGATTGTAGGTTTTCTGAGAGAGAAATCTGATGATGTAGAGTTTTTAACGATCAAGTACCGTATCCTGCAAAATTAACACGCATTCACTATTAACAGGATACGCAGTTAAAACGACATGGAATTTAAGTAAGCAATGGCATATCTTTATTGTGATAGCCTAGGAATCAAATATGATTTTTCTGTTATGAAGACTCCTCAACAAAATGGGATTGTTGAGAGAAAGAATAAGACGATTCAAGAAATGGCTAGATCTATGCTTCTAGGTTGTAAGGTTGCTAGGAGATTTTGGGCAGAGGCAGTGTCTACTGCATGCCATACGATGAATAGGGTTTACCTGCATCCACACACACTTAAGACGCCTTATGAACTGTGGACTGATAAGAAACCCAACCTTGCATATTTTCGTGTCTTTGGGAGTAAATGCTACATCCTACGAGATGGAGAGAAATTAGGAAAGTTTGACTCCCGGAGCGACGAGGGAATATTGCTAGGCTCTTCATCAAATAGTAGAGCGTACCGAGTTTTTAACCTAAAGATATCTAAGGTTATGGAGTCAATAAACATCACCGTGCAAGATGACGAACCTTCGACGTTTATTGATCCTAGCCTTCAGTGGGAGGATGAGGACTTTTCTGGCAGTGATTTACTTTTCCCTCACCCACATCCTGTGGACCCTACTCCTTTGTTAGGGGACACACCTGCTTGGGTTCGCAAGAGTCAGGATCCTTCTTCCATTGTTGACAATCCCACTTTAGGGGTTAAGACTCGTGCTCAGCTAGAGAATGTTGTTAGTCATTTTTTCTACACGTCCACAGTCGAGCCCAAGAATCATAAAGAAGCACTCAAGGATGAACATTGGATATCTGATATGCAAGATGAGTTTCATCAGTTTAAAAAGAATAATGTCTGGGAACTTGTCCCCCGACCTAGTGAGACTAATGTGATAGGTGCGAGGTGGATTTTCAAGAATAAAATGGATGAAAATGGTACCATAATCAGAAATAAGGCTAGGTTGGTCGCTCAAGGCTACACACAGATTGAGGGTGTAGACTTTGGGGAGACATTTTCTCCTGTTACGAGGCTTGAGTCCGTCCTCTTACTACTCTCCATCGCATGTCATCTGTGCATCAAGTTATATTAGATGGATGTCAAGAGTGACTTTCTAAATGGAATTATATAGGAGGAGGTTTACGTGGAAAAACCAAAAGGGTTTGAAGACCCGAAGCTCGTATACTATCTGAGAAAATCCTTGTATGGTTTGAAGCAAGCACCCCGTGCTTGGTACAAGAGGCTTACATCCTATCTCTTAGCCCGTAGCTTCAAGAGAGGGGGAGTTGATATGACGTTGTTCGTCAGGAGAGATGACGGTGCTATTTTGGTTGCCCGAGTCTATGTGGACGACATAGTCTTTAGATCCATGTACTCCTAGCATGCTCACCACTTTGAGGAGGAAATGAAAAGTGAGTTTGAGTTGAGCATGGTAGGTGAGCTTACTTTCTTCCTTATTCTCAAGGTTCGTAATCTAGAGGATGGGATGTTCATATCCCAATACAAGTATGCTAGAGACCTAGCGAAGAAATTTTGTTTAGACTCCGCTAAGCATGCACGTACACCTATGAGTACTTCTGTCAAGCTTAGTAAGGAAACTTCTGGTAAGCACGTAGTCACCAAAAGTCGACCGACCGACGTGGCACACCGGCTGACCGTTTTCAGTGCAGAACGGAACTGTGCCCAGATGTTGCCTGAAAGTCATTTGAATGATGCCTAGAAACAAGGCAACGTCCCTAGATATGCCCGATACAAGGGGTCGCCAAAAGAGAAATATGTTGTCGGCCGACCGACACGGCACGTCGGTCGACCGTTTTCAGCGCACAACGAAAATTTGCCCAAATGTTGCTTGATTGCCCATGCAAGTTGGCTCCCGATTGGGTATCATGGCAAGGCAACCCAATGTCGAAAGAAATATTGGCGCCAACCTGGGATGCCCAACCCAAGATGCAGGTTGACACCCACAAAAGTCCCGACACGATAAGGTAACATATTCCACGTTGAAGTATCGGAGTATGATAGGTAGTCTTCTCTACTTGACTTCCAGTTCTCTTGACATGGCTTTTAGTGTTGGAGTATGTGCACGATATCAGGCATCCCCGAAAGAGTCACACTTATTCGCTCTCAAACGTATTATCAAATACATGAGTGGGACTCTCTCATACGGTATTTAGTATTCCTTTAATACCGATGACCATTTGTTTGCCTATTCGGATGCCGATTGGGACGAGAATGTAGATGGTTGTAGGACCACTTCTGGTGGGTGTTTCTATTTTGGTTCTGCTCTTGTCTCTTGGTTGAGCAAGAAGCAAAACTCCATCTTTTTGTCCACTACGGAGGCTGAGTACATCGACGTCGGGAGTTGTTGCACGCAACTCTTATGGATGAAGCAAATATTGGAGGACTATGGGATTTCATAGAACACCATGACCATTTCCTGTGATAACACGAGCGTGATACACATATCCCGCAATCCAGTCCAGCATTCGTGCACAAAGCACATCAGGATACACGAGCACTTTATACGATAGTTAGTTGAGGAGAAAGTCGTATTCCCGAGTTTCGTACCCACCGATCGTCAGTTAGCCGATATATTCATGAAACCTTTAAATGCCCTTAGATTCGAGAGTCTTCGGAAGTCTTTAGGTATTTGTACAGTTGACTGAGGGGTTGGTCCGTGTCTAGGATAGGATGCATTGTCATGTTCATATCATATGATTCCTATTGCTAGTTTGTATCATTTGTATTATTATTTTTGCTTTTTTATATTTTTTTGAAAAATCCAAAAAGATTTTCTTTTTATAAAAATTTTAGAAAAGCACAAAAAGATTTTTATATTTTATTTGCACCTTTTATGGATGAGCACTTAAGATAGCCGAGTCACAAATTCCATTCCATTTATTCATGTGACTCTTTGATAGTGATTTGAGACGCTACATCATTGCATCCATGTGCTTTACATTGTCTGAAGTCTTTGAGATGTGATTAGTGATATCTTTCTACATGTTTGGATCCTTATCTCCTTTATTTCACACATGCATGATTTTATTTGATTATTGTACTTATCTATCACATACTGGCTTGTGTAAAAAAACCATTTTGGTGAGATTGTGCTTTTTTAAAAGCCGTGAAGGGCTACAAAAGGTAATTATCTATCCTTTGCGATTACACCACCATTAAATCGGACCTAAAAAATGAGGAATTTTTATTATCCGGGGTCCAAAGAGGTTAAAAGAGACCGAAAAAAATTTAAAGGCAATAAAAAGCATTACATGCCAAATATGGGACATTAGGTTTCACCATCAATTCTCCAAAGTTTGAGAATTTAGATCACCTCTATTCAAAATATAAATCTGAGGGAGTTTGGTTGTAGAATTTAAACGGGTTTACACTTCCTTGACAGTCCTGATAAAGCATTAAATCGTTTTGGACGTTATTGGTGTGGAAATCAGTTTGAGCTTTGATTTGTTGATTTTAGTGAGTCAATATCTCATATTTCCATCTTTTTACACCTAAGGAAGATGTTGAGTTCATTCGTTAGGACTATTCGATATTCATCGTGCAGATATGTCATGTTTCTATGCATTGATTTTCCTATCGAAGTTTTTCACACCCCTACATTTACGCTATCATCGACTTGGTTATTTTTGTGTTCTTTCAGGGTGTGATACTTTGTTGTATATTTTGTATGAAAATTTTTGAAAAATTCAAAAATAGATTTTCTTACCTTGTGACATTTTCCATGTTTATCCTTCTCATATCTGTCTATTTGGGGACATCATAAAAAGGGGGAGAACGAATTATGGACGAGATTTGTTTGGTTGATTTATTAATGATTTTCTTAAGCTTAATTGATCTTTGATTTTTGCATATCATTATATTTCAAACTGTTGCGTGTCACGGGTATCTGCTTTATCTCATGTGTGTAGGTACAAAATTGATATTTATTGGATTGCACACCCTGATGAGAAAAACTTTGGGAGTCTTTTGAAGAGCTGAAGATTTGAAGATGTTGAAGATTGATTGAAGACATGTCATTTAGTATTCTTAGTTTGAGGGTTTAATGGGGATATTATCTTATATGTCATTTGTTTTAGGGAGATTGCATAATTCGGATTTTTATGTATGTACCGGCATAGACATAGGGGGAGATTTGTAAGCACATAATTTTATAAATGTCCAAACAGAATATAGGAATTTTCTGTTTTCCCTAGATCATAGTTCGTATGTCTTATACCGCTACCTTCGGCACGTCATCACAATCATCCTCGACGGCCTTTATCCGAATCCATGCATCCATCATCTTCACACGTGCATCATGATACATGCGACGTGCTGCTAAACCATTTTCCACTACTCGATGACGCATTATTGGTAAAATGATTTATTGGAGTTGTTTTTTATTTGCATAAATATTTGGGAATTTTTCAGAAAATGTTTTTTCGAAGTCTGTTTTATTTTTACCAAAGGCAAAAAAAAATGTAAGTGTAGAAGCGGAGTGCCTCGATCAACGAGCTCGTTCAAATGAGTTCACACTGTCGTTCGAGCGAGATAAGCATCTCGTGCGAAGTCGTTCGAATGACACGTGTCCTTCTTTCGAGCGAGATGCCTATCTTGTTCGAGCGACGCCGTCGCCTCGATTTTCGTATAAATACTAGGGTTCTTTCTACACGTTTTTCAAGTCTTTTCAAAACACGATTTCTGTGAAAAACTGCCGAAAAAACAGACTTCACCTTTTGAGGTTTTATGCCTTCTTTATTCACATAAACACTCCCAACTATGTATGTGAATTTTTAAACCTTCAAGAGGATCTTTTACTCATCTGAAGTAATTTATGGAGAAGTCGTTCCTTTTTCATTCCTGCCCTCCTCGAGTTCTTGCGGAGGATTCCAGCCGAGGCATCGAAACCGACGCCTGAGGGTATTTCATATGTCGCTCTTATTTTCATTGTAATCCATGTAACCGTTTTTACAAATTATAGTGAAAATAAAAAGATTTTGCCCCTTTGGGTGATTTTTCCTCATTTGTGCATTTTGTTTATGATTGACTGATTGTTGCATGTTCATATTGATTTCAATCACACCTAGATGCATGTTTTAGTATTTAATTGAAAAAACTGAGTTTAATTAAATAATTTCTTAATTTGAACGCACAAACACTCTTAAAAAAGAAAGACGCAAGGTTTGAAAGTGGTTTGACTATGTAAGAAGGCCTACGTCCACTATTATGGTATTGATTTTGGAGATTACCGAAATCTAGGTACTCATGTCAATAATAATATCCTAGAATTTGTTCTCTCTTGCCTTTGATGAAAGGAATACAATGTATTTATAGTGACCCGAAGATCAAGGGTTGGAATATCAAGTGATGTAATGCCTTTATACATTTAAGCATTTACACCCATACATAATAAATGTGATGGTTTGTTATATCAACCACCTGTGATAAGACCTTTTATTGTACTTCTCGTGTGGTGGCTTTTCATTTATATTGATGGTCTGCATTCATCATGTTGGTCAGCATGCCTGCTGAGCAACTATCTTCTGACAAAGATTCATGCCACGTAGGGAGACACTTGTCCAATTCTAATTGGTCCATGTGGGTGGATGATTTTTGGTATCAACAGAAGCCCCCAATACTTCATTCTTGATATTTTTTGTTGAAAGGACAGAGTATATTTTCTTCATTATTGATCTGCATTTGTCGGCGTGTGGGACTTCTAAAAATTATTCATTTTTAATGGATTTTTTGTACATAATTTGAAAATCAGCGAACTACCGAAGGGTAATTTGATATTTTTGTGTTATCACAACTGCAAGGCTGTCAGAATGTCAATCGTCGAAGCAGGGTAATCATTTCTTGCATGATTTCCCAAGTAAGCTACAAAAGGTGATATTTTTTTGGATTTTCTTTACCAACTCTTTTCAAGCTTTCAAACTCTACTTCTTCCCCAAGTTCTCTATTTCTGAGATTTTCTTTACATCCTTCCCTCCATTCAATCTTCATTTTTCTGTAAGCTTTCTTCTCCTCTTTCATTTTTCTTTCTTTTACTACAACCTTGGTATATATCGTACATGGGGATTCCTTAGAGGAATTTAGGAGGGAACAAAATATACTTGACTGGGTTGATTTCGAGATGAATATACCACCTGTAGATTTGTTTTCGCTGTCTAGGGGTCACTAGATTCCCTCTCTCTTTATTGATAAGTGTGGCTTCACATTTCCCACTAATAGGTTTTGTTTAGAAATTTGTCTGTATTTTGACATTACTTTAGCTAGGATAGCCCCCAATACTTCGAGGGTAGTAAATGGGATTCATAGGCTGAAATAAATTCATAGAACCCATATTGGCATTCCTGAACTGATGTTTTGTTACAAATGGGTTACCGATGACAGTACTTATTATTTGAAAACTAGGTTTGTCAATAGGGCCTTAATTGTCAATTTTCCTGACTCTAATAAGGATTATTTTGATTACGGAGTCATTGCTAAAAATTGGCAACATGCTCCTTTACAAACTAGAGAAATGTATGATTAGCGCAGGTGGCCTTAAGTGGGTCACGACACAGGTTGTCAATCTCTATAACTATATTCTTTGTTCATTATTTTCCATTTGTTTAATGATATGCTAATCAATAATTTATTGTCTTGTTTCTATTTTTTCATAGTTGAGAGAAAGAAGAAGTGTCCTAAAGAAAAGGACGTGGACATTCGAGAACTAAAATTTCTTTGGAACATCAACGAGAGGATTGGCGAGGAACATCCCAAAGTTGCCTCTTATCTGTTGCAATACAGGAGCTCCATGACTTCGTTTGTTGCTCAGCCCACCACTTCAACAGTTGTTGATCCCATTAATCTTGAGGAAGAGCCAATCCCTACTACCTCTGTTGAAGAATCTGCTAGTACGGAGAAGGATTTAGGAGCTTCTTCATATGTTGAGTCTTTGGATATCTCAGACATTCCCTCCTCTCCAATTGTTGTCCTGGTAAAGAGAAAAATTCCTAACTTGATTACTGGAGCCTTGTCTCCTCCTGCCAAGAAAGCTACTGGGAATACAAAGAAACCATAGAAAGTGACCAAGGTCTCTGAGAATTATAAGGATCCTCATGTCATCATTTCTGAGGAAGTAAATGTTCCTTCTCCTTAATTTAGGAGGTTGAAGAAACGCTTGCCCAAGAAGTAAGTTGAAAAAATCTCTACTGCTGACCAGGAATTGGTCGAGAAGATAAAGGACGATTTGACTGTTGTTAGGCATCCTCCATCACTACTAAGAATGCTGTGTGATATCGATTTGTAAAATGAGAGTGCGCGATACTGATTTAAATAAATTTGTAAATTCCCAATTTAAACTTATTTAAGTGGTGTCAATTTTAAACCAAATTAAATCAGCCCTAAAAACATGCAACTACGTGTGTGTGTGTGTGTGTGTGTGTGTGTGTGTGTGTGTGTGTGTGTGTGTGTGTGTGTGTGTGTCAAACCATCACAAATAAAATTGTTAATTCGCATATTGTAAGAAAAAAAAACTTTCAGGTAAAACCTCTATTTCACTATACTACTTACAATTATTACAATGAAATTCGCAATGAGTTAACCACAGAACACCCACATAGATCGTAGCCTAGAGTCAACAATGAATCATCGCAGAAGATCCACACGAACACACGGTCCGAATCAGTCCAGAAAGACCCATGAGTAATCCTTATCGACACACAGTCGTCGTCGGCCCAATACCTCAATCAATTGGCACCTAGATTAGTAGTAGAGATCTTCTCTTCAAGAGAAACTTAAACAAAGGTGTGCTCTTGGGTTTCAAAACAACTCACATAAACTATTGGGATCTTGTGAATTAAAAACAAAAGCGATTAAAGCCCTAAAATTGAAAAGACAAAGTATTCTGCTAAATCAATTTCGTATTTGTTCAAAAACGCATGTCTTCTTATGAAAAATAGAGTTGGAGAAGTCTATTTATAAAAAAATCAAGACGGCAGATCGCTCGAATGAAACAGGGTGTCGCTCGAATGAGAAAACGATGTCATTAGAACGATTTCACGTGACTTTGCGCGACATGAGGATGTCGCTCGAACGAGATTTTAAAAAATAAATGTTTAATCTGAAAAATTCTCCTACGGGTCTTCTAAAATAAATTTTGACGAAACACTTTGTTCCAACACTTCGAAAATATTTTGTAAAAATATCCCAACACATTTATATGAACCTTTAAGGGACTTAAACACAACCTTACCAAAATCTGTCTCCTAGAGGCTTTTCTTGTTCAAGAACTTGATATTCGGATCTGTCTTGAAGTATGAATGTTCTTGAATTATTCTTCGGCGGTTGTAGCAGTATATGATATACTCTAAAGGCAACGAACAATAAAATAATGTCCTTACAAATCTTCCCCTATGTTTATGCCGGTACAAAATAAAAACATCTAAATTATCAAATCAAAATGCCTATACAAATCTAATACCGTCCCATGAACCCAAAACTAAAAAGGTACTAAACATGTAGGTCTAAAACGTTTCTTCAAAAATCTTCAACTTCAAAACTTTAAACTTTTCTCATTAGTGTGTGCAAAGAAATGATCTTCAATATTTGTACCTACACACATGAGACAAAGCGAATACCTTTGTGATGCATCGAGTTTGAAATGATATAAACATAAATCAATCAATATAATCAAATCTCCCCCATAATTCGTTCTCTCCCATTTTATTTCACCGAAATGGACAAGGAAACGAATAATGAAAATAAACATGGAGTTGTATAGAAAATATGAATTAAACTACGCTCATGCAAAGAGTAACCCAAAAGCTTCCACAAACTATTTTTGATTTTTTAATTTTTCATACAAAAAAGTAAAAATAATTTTACAAAATCACACACTGTGAATGTTGATACCAAAATTAATATGCTGATGTGGACGAATAATACGAAGACACGTGTCAATCTACATGGCACAATAGTAGCGAGGAAATTAATTCCTTCAACCATTTCATATTATCTCCGAGCAAAGAGGAAGACACCCCGAGGAACTCCATCATCCCGAGATACTACATGCGCTCCGAGGAACTCTTGATCAACGAGCAACTAAGGCGGTCCGAGATGCATCTCGGTCGTATCATTAATTACCAGACGAACAACTGTTTAACTATTCATTGAATGTTTATATTCTTGACGCCCACGCTACATTAAATGTATTACCCTTTCATATGTATGTCATTTAATGTATCGAACCTTTCATGTACAGCCTAAAGGCTATAAATACCTTGTATCATCCTCATTCATCCAGGACCGGAATTTCTTGAGAGAACTTGTAATCAAGAATTCTGCAAACACTCAACAATAACATAACAGTGGACGTAGGCTTTATTCCTAGCCGAACCACTTTAAAAATCTTTGTCTTATTTATTTATCTGTGATTGAATAATTAAAGCAATCTAGTTTTTTACATCAACAGATTGGCGTCGTCTGTGGGAAACGACTGTTACTATCATTTTTCATAAAAAATCATTTGTCATCAATGGCAGATAATCCAGAATCCAGTAATCGAAATGCTGGAAATACTGGAAATCCTCCAAATCCATCTGCATCTCCAGATCTGGCCGGAATTATGACAAATCTGGCTCAAGGACAAACCGCCATGCAAGAATCTATGAGGCAACTCCTTCAAACTCTTCAAGGTGGTGCACCTACTTATTCAGGGCAAACGAGTGATCGTGGGCAATCGCGATCCAGACGTACTGGGTCATATCGCAATGGAGAATCTAATGATTCTTCTTATCAACCTGGGCGAACTTCATCAATACGGGCTACAGATACAGATCAACCTATATCTCTCTCTCCGGAGAGAACCAGTGCCTTGGAAAGATTAAGCCGGGTATCTCCTTTCAGTCGGTTAGGACCAAGGAGAAACATGAGTCCACCTAGAGCTCCATCGAGAAGTTTTCGACCACCATCACGTTTGAGAGAAGGATCAGCACAATCACGACCAGCTACTCGTCGAGATAAATCTCAGGAAGCTACGTCAGAGCAATCAATTGCTCGGACTAAGCGGCCTGAGGAAGGAAATGAAGCATGGAAAGGTTCCATTCAGCGGTTGGAGGATAGACTGGGAGAAATGGCTAAGGCAAGAAACCCCTTACAGAGAACTTTTGTTCAAGGAACACCTTTTGTGCAAGCCATTGTGGATTTTCCTACACCGTCGAAATTCAAAGAACCTGTAGTGACCCCCAAGTATGATGGAAAGACAGATCCTGTTCTTTATATAGAACAATACCAAGCTGCTGCCGACATCTATGCCGTCCCCGACGAGATGAGGTGTAGAGCATTCTCGGGAACTCTTACCGGATCTGCACAGATATGGTATAATAATCTTCCTCGGGGTAAGATTTCAACTTTTATTCAATTAGGCGAGTTGTTCATTGGCAATTTTTGTTTTGGGGCGAAGCCAGTAAAGCGAGTAACACACTTGCTAAGTGTTAGACAAAAATCAGGTGAAAGTACTAGAGATTATATAACTCGTTTTAATAACGAGAAGTTGGAAGTCATAGCTTACGAAGAAAAGACAGCAATCACTGCTTTGATGAGTGGTTTGTTGCCTAATAAGTTATACTACACTTTGTCCAAAGATCCACCTAAAACTATGTCGGAGTTGATGGCAAAAGCGGCCAAAATCATGAATGCCGAGGAGGCTATGGCTGCAAAGAAGAATATGGATAAAGAAACAAAGGTGGAGGTAGACAAGTCTAAGAAGAAAGAGCAGAAAGGTAATGGTGGTGATAAGCACTCCAAGAACAATAGAACGTCATGGGAAGTCCTAAAGAAATACGACAATTATAATCCATTGAAAATGGGTATTAATCATGTTTTGGAAGAAATCAAGAATAGCGAGGAAATCAAGTGGCCTGAGAAACTGAGGACAAATCCTGATTTGAGGAATAAGGCCAAATACTGCGAGTTTCACAAAGATCATGGCCATATGACCAAAAATTGCATAGCCCTTCAGAACGAGATTGAAACGCTTATCCGAAGAGGAAAATTGTCAAAATATGTAGATCGCAGGGGTGAGAGGAAGAATGATGATAGAACTAGAGAGAGATCTAGATCTCCTCGTCGTGCAGAGGAGAAAAAGAAGAGGGACCATGAAGATGATCCAGATGATGACCCCGATCTTCCCAAGAAGCCAAGGCAGCCTGAACGAGAGGTATTTTCCATACGTTTTGGGTCATTTGATTGTAATGTTATTACAGGAGGAGATGCAGGAGGAGGGGACCTTACCGCAGAAAGAAAAGCTTACCTAGGAGTGGCTCAAGCTTGTTCATATATTGAGCGAATAAATCTGGCCGAGGATGATCGTCCGAGGAAAGTAAACAAAGAGAAGCAAGTGATTGGTTTTTCAAAAAATGACCTGGCAGGTGTTCTTTACCCTCATGATGATCCTTTGGTGATCAAAATGAGGATGAAGGATGTAGTCATTTCAAGGGTGTTAGTAGACAACGGTAGTTCGGCAGACATCATGTACTATTCATGCTTTGATAGCTTGAATTTGAAATTATCTCAATTGGAACCTTATCACAGACCCCTTCTGGGATTTGCTGGAAAGAAAGTTTTTCCACTTGGGACGATCAAGTTGGATATACTCATTGGAACTTGGCCTGCTTGTCGAACATAAAGAATACGCTTCTTTGTGATGGATAAGAATGTGCAATCAGCCTACAACATCATCATGGGAAGAGTTGGATTGAAGAAGTTCGAAGCAGTTCCATCTACAGTACATCAGTGTTTGAAATTCCCAACGAATTTTGGAGTCGAAATTATGAAAGGTGATCAAAAAGTAGCTCGGGAATGCTATTATTCGTCTGCCGAGCAAGAGGAACTTGAAGAATCAAGGAAAAAGACTACTACTTACCAAGTGGAGGAAGGTACAGAAATTGAAACTCTTGATCCTAGGGATGAATCTCAACTTGTAAAAGGACAGGTGGTGGAATCTACAGAAAATGTTATTCTGGACGACGAGCATCCTGAACGAGTAACCCAGATAGGATCGTCGTTGGATGTTTCAATAAAACAGGAGTTGATAATTTTCTTAAGAAACAGGAAGAATACTTTTGCTTGGAGTCATGAAGACATGCCAGGAATAGATCCAAACTTCTTATGTCATGAGCTCAATGTGAATAAGGAGATCAAGCCTGTGAAGCAGAGAAGAAGAGTGTTTAGTCCCGAGAAGAACCAAGCCATACAAGAGGAGGTCGAAAAGCTCCAGAAAGCCCAATTCATTGAAGATGTGAAATATCCAGATTGGTTGGCAAATGTGGTGATGGTAAAAAAGAAGAATAATAAATGGAGAATGTGTGTTGATTTCACTGATCTTAACAAGGCATGTCCTAAAGATCATTTTCCATTACCCAGAATCGATCAGCTAGTGGATGCTACCTCGGGACATGAGCTACTCAGCTTCATGGATGCATACTCTGGCTACAATCAGATCAAAATGAAACCTGAAGACAGGGAAAGTACTTCTTTTATTACCCCAAGGGGAACTTATTGTTATAATGTTATGCCTTTTGGTTTAAAAAATGCAGGTGCAACATATCAGCGGCTGATGAACAAGGTTTTTGCCGAACAAATCAGCTGCAACATGGAGGTCTATGTCGACGACATGCTCACCAAAATCAAGAGAGCTACTGATCATCTAGTTGACTTAGGCCAGACCTTTGATCAACTGGACAAATACCAAATGAAGCTCAACCCGACGAAGTGTACCTTTGGAGTACGAGAAGGAATGTTCCTCGGATACATCGTCAACCAAAGAGGCATTGAGGCGAATCCAGAAAAGATCAAAGCTCTTTTAGGGCTGCGATCCCCAACGACGAGGAAAGAAGTACAGAGTCTTACAGGACGAGTTGCAGCGCTCAACAGATTTGTATCCCGAGCAACTGATAAATGCCTCCCATTCTTCAAAACACTGCGAAAAAGTTTTGAGTGGACTGATGAATGTGAGAAGGCCTTTCAAGATTTGAAGAAGTATTTGGGAGCCCCACCATTGCTGTCTAGGCCAATAACAGGAGAAAAGTTGTACTTGTATCTGGCAGTATCAGAGAATGCAGTCAGCTCGGCGTTGATCAGATTGGAGAATGGAGTCCAGAAGCCAATTTATTACACAAGTAAGGCTTTCCGAGGTGCAGAAATCAGGTACCCAAAGCTAGAAAAATTGGCATTAGCATTAATTGAGGCAAGTAGAAGAATGAGGCCATACTTCCAGGCCCATACCATCATCGTGTATACCGACATGCCGTTAAGACAAGCCCTTCACAAGCCAGAAAAATCAGGAAGGTTGATGTATTGGGCAATAGAACTCGGTGAATATGATATTGTGTATGAACCCAGATCATCATTAAAGGGGCAAGCTGTAGCAGATTTTATAGCAGAGTTCACATACCCTGATACCCCCGAGGAACAAAAGGTACTTGCTGACCTACCTGTGGATGATACAGGATCAACAGACACAGGTTTAGACCAACTAAGGTTGGTAAAAGGACTTATGGATGTAGAAAAATCATCATATATTCAAACCCAGACCAACTCCGGTTGGTAAAAGGGCACGAATAGATGACCGACGAGGCACGAAAGATACCAGGGGATGATGAAAGAAAACAGCAGATATTTTACCGAGGAGCTCTGACAGATAAGAAATTTGAAGACGAGTTACCTACATGGAGATTATATGTAGATGGATCATCTTGCACAGCTGGTTGTGGAGCAGGGATTGTTTTAAACACCCCATATGATATTGACATGGAATATGCCTTGCGATTCCAATTCAAGGTTTCCAATAATGAAGCTGAGTATGAGGCCATGATAGCAGGTTTTCATTTGGCGAAAGTTATGGAGGCACGGCAAATAATTGTTTTCAGTGATTCTCAATTAATTGTGAATCAAATGATGGGAATATATGCAGTTAAAGGAGAATTAATGGTGAAGTACCATGCAAAGGTGATGGAATTATTGACAGAATTTGATGTTATTCAATTGGTGAGAATACCTAGGATGGAGAATGCTAGAGCAGACGCATTGGCCCGATTAGCGTCAGCTACGCGCACAGAGCTGCGAAGAACGATACCAATTGAAGTATTAGAAAGTCGGAGCATAGAAGAAGATCTGACGGTGAAAATTATTACCCTTGATTTAGGACCATCTTGGATGGATCCTATCAGGGCATACATTGAAGAAGGAGAATTACCGGAGGACAAGCTAGCTGCCAAGAAATTGAAGTATAAAGTTGCTCGGTATGTGTTAACTAATGGTGTTTTGTATAGACGAGGAATTATGGCAGGTTTGCAGAGATGTGTGCATCCATCAGAAGTCAAGGAATTGGTTGAAGAAATCCATGAAGGATCTTGTGGAGCTCATGTAGCAGGTCGGACACTTTTGCAAAGGGTAATAACACAGGGATGTTACTGGCCGACGATGAGGGCTGATTATATAGCCTATGCCAAGAAGTGTGACAAGTGCCAACGTTTTTCCTCCATCCGAAGAACTCCACAAGCATTGTTGACACCCATAACTTCACCTTGGCCGTTTGCCATGTGGGGGGTTGATCTGGTTGGACCATTGCCGACGACCCGAGGAAGGTTCAAGTACCTCGTCATAGCAGTGGATTACTTTACTAAGTGGGTGGAAGCTGAACCACTAATTGATATGACGTACGAGAAGGTATATCAGTTCATTTGGAAGAGCATCATTTGTCGATATGGTCTCCCCCATGCTTTCATCACAGACCATGGAACACAATTCGATAATGAAGAATTTGCTGCCTATTGTCATCAGTCGAACATTTTGCAGCTTCATTCAGCACCAGGCCATCCCCAAAGCAATGGACAGACTGAGGTGACGAATAGAACATTACTAAATGGTTTGAAGAAGAGGTTAAGTGAAGCTAAAGCAAATTGGATTAATGAGCTCCAATCAATACTATGGGCTTACCGAACAACTCCCCGAGCAGCAACTGGAGAATCACCATATATGCTAGCATTTGGAAGTGAGGTTGTGATACCTGCCGAGTTGGGTCTCCCAACGCATAGGGTACTGAATTTCAATTCCCCAGTCAGCGATTTAATGAGCAGACTGGATTTGGATATGCTCGAGGAGGTTAGAGAAGAGGCAGCCATTAGGAATGCTGCTTACCAACAACGTACAGCTCTGTTCTACAACAAAAGGGTGAAGAAATGTGACTTAAAAGAAGGAGATTATGTGCTAAAGAAAGTCATTCAGAAGCAAAATAAGTTGGAAGCAAACTGGCATGGACCTTACCGAGTTACAGAGGTTGTTCGACCAGGAACTTACAGAATAGCAACCCTAGAGGGAGAAGAATTTAAGAATGCATGGAATGCTGAACACCTGCGCAAGTACTATCAGTAATGTAAAATGTAAAGCATTTCCTTCATTATGAATAAAACGAGGATGTTTCATCATTTTCTTTCTGTTGAAAGTTTTTCGGGGAATACTAGTGTAATACACTACGCACAAAAAATACTCCTTTGGTTAGGAGGCGACACTAGTGTGACCAACTACGGTTGGTAAGATATCTAGTGGACAGTTCGAAAGAACCAAAAAATACTCCTTTGGTTAGGAGGCGACACTAGTGTGACCAACTACGGTTGGTAAGATATCTAGTGGACAGTTCGAAAGAACCAAAAAATACTCCTTTGGTTAGGAGGCGACACTAGTGTGACCAACTACGGTTGGTAAGATATCTAGTGGACAGTTCGAAAGAACCAAAAAATACTCCTTTGGTTAGGAGGCGACACTACTGTGACCAACTACGGTTGGTAATATATCTAGTGGACATATAGTTCGAAAGAACCACTACTACTCCTTTGGTTAAGAGGTGTACACCATCATGATCAATTACGGTTGGTAAGATAAAAATATACTCTCACATTACAACTTATGTTGGTCGGGAGGTAAGATTATTAAAAAAAATTCTTTGAAGAACAAAATATTCCAAAATACAACAAGTATAGTTGGTCGGGGATAAAAACCCATTAACTGTAGTTGGTCGACGAGGATAAATTATTGACCTTAGTTGGTCAGACACATTTTATGAAAATATTTGAAATTTAACCAAGTATGGCTGGTCGGGGATAAAATCCCATCAACTGTAGTTGGTCGACAAACATTATTTAACCATTTTGGTTGGTTGGAAACATTTTGAACATTTTATACTCAAGTGATTGAACAACCTTGATACTTGTAACTTTTTATTAAGTTGCTCAATGAACAATATTATTGTTATCTTTAACAGATACATATGCACAAATGTAAAGGTGTTTGATAAACACAAGACAATAGCAAAATTTGCAAACCGAAAATGAAAGTCTTTTCATTAAAATTCAAAATAAATTACAGGTTACATGAATGTACTAACTATTACATTGATATTCCTATTCTATTGGTTTTTTGCCCTCTGCTTTAGAAATAGGCTCGTCGCCAGCAGGAGGATCTTCCAGGCAAAGGGGAGAATTAATAAAGTTCAAGTCTTTCAACATTCTGACATTCATTATTGAAGGTGTCTCCATTAGATGTTCTGGACGAGATACTTCGATTTGGGAATGAAGGTTATAATCACCGAGGTATTTTGAAATTAAGCTACGAGGAATGGAACGAGCTGGGATCCATGCCATGTCCAATTTGAAAGGTGGTACAGGCAAGTCTAATAATCCTGGAGCATGATAATCCCATAAATAATGCCCTTACTCCAATTTTAACACACCCAGTGCATTCAACCACCCCTGTTTATAACCTTCATTGTTGGCATGTTCAATACGAGCATCCAAATGAACAAGAGCTTCATTATATCCTGCCATCCAGAATTCCCTGGATTGCTTATGAAATTGAAAAGTTAATCTATCCAATTGCTCGAGAAGGTTTTTTGCAAAAAGATCCTTAGTATGTAGAGCAGACTTCGTTGCAGTAAGTTGATCTTCCAAGGATAGATTTTTCTTGGACATTTCTGATAGAGCCCGATCTTTGACGTTTAATTGGAATGCTTGAGTTTCCAAAGTAGATTGGGTACGAGCCTCTTCAACATTGCGACTAAGAACTCTTGATCGGCTCCGAGAAGCGACTGGAGAACCTTGTTCCTCGACAACATTTTGAACAGCTCTTCCTCGCCCTCGAGAACCTCTTCCTCGTCCCCGAGCAGTCACTGGAATAACAGATCTTCTTAAGTTATCCAATTCTTATCTTAATTTGGCGTTTTCAACCTCTAAGAACGAGAAACCTTCATCAGTAACTGGTACTAAAGCAGTTGAAGATGATGTTGCAGATTCATACTGTGACAACTTTTTCTGCAAATTATTGTTCTCCTGTTCCAGCAACTCAGCAATCTGCCTGCAAGCCTCAACTTCACCTTTTAAAGTTCTTTCCCTAATATCATATCCAGCAAGGATCTTTTTATGGCCTGTTTCAGAAGAAAGTTGTTGATATCTATTTTCATAATCCTTGTGCAACGAAGCCATTGATTCATTGTGTTGATTTTGAAGATCCTCTATGGAACCATGAAGCTCTTCAATCAAGTCATAGTAGGCGACATTGTTGTCCACAGCTCGGTCAAGTAAACTCTTCAAATACCGATAAGCCTTAATTTCTTGCTCTGAAACATCATGGCCAAGGATGTCAGAAATTTCTGATACACTTAGCTCTGTGTGACCAGCTTTATAGTATTCGTGACATTGCTGCATCAGTTTGGTATCATGGGCGGATAGCAGTTCCATTCTAGCAACAAACTAATGAAGAGAAGACAACAATCAACAAAAATAAGTCATCAACAACAGAGAGGAACAAAGATGTATTTTATTAGATCATAAAAGGATTACATTGTTCGATTACAAGTAATGAAAGATAGAAATGATACCGAACAACTTCACACCTTTTCCTTGTCCCCCAAGACTTTCTCGGGAGGCTGGGACGAGGAGCTTGGTTGCTCGGTAGTAACAGCGACTTGATCGGCAGGAATCTTCTCAGGAGGAGGAGGCATGGAAGAAATCTCCTCGGTGGCAGAGGATTGAGAAGCAGAGACTGGGTCACCCATGGCTATAGAAGATTCATCAGAAACAGGCTCATCTTCTTCTTCCTCCACAATTGCTGGAGGAGGACCAGGGAGGTGTAGTTGGAATAGCTCAGAATCGTCTTTAATCTTCAACTCTTGCAGAGCAGCTACCCAGCCATCATGGAAGTATTTCAACTTCCCATATTGAACTTGGGATGTCATTGCAACAATTCCCTTATCCCATCCTTTCTCCCAGCCAGCACTGAAGGATTTTTTGACTGCAACCTTTCTTCTCAATTTTTCGAGGAGAGCTTCACGTCCAATTCTTCTTTTTTACTTTTGATATCTCGCAGGACGAGCAACTCCTCCTCTGCTTTCTTCAACTTATCTTCAAGCTCTCCAAAATTCTTGAGCTTGTCATCATATTTTTTATGCTCAACCTCCAAACTTTTTACTTTATTCTCCAAACCTTTGGAGATCTCAGCCAACTTCACTTTCTCGGCTTCAACTACTGACAACTTTTTCTCCCAGGCAGTCTTGTCCTCATTGTACTGTTGGCGAGATTCCTTCAAAGATTGGGTAAAACCCAACAGAGCATCCTCTACACCAGACGAGGAACTAGAGGCTTTAATTACCTCGTCCTTCTTCACAATGTTATTAAAACAGTTCACCAGCTGAAAGAGGAGAAAAGCAGTTTGTCAGTGCAAAAATACAAATACTCAGAAAAAGAAAAGAAATTCAGAGTGTGAAAAATTTACCGAAGCAAGATGACGAGTATCTAGGGATGTCAGCATATCCCTAGAAATTTTTTCATCAATTCCTTGGTCCTCGGGTATGATCCAAGTTTTCACCGAGCTCATTGCAGAGCTCGAAGGAATGATGGTGGGAACACCAACACCACCAGCTGGCAATGTGGAGGCAGTTTCAGCCAAATTGACTGAGGATGATTTCCTCAATCTCTTCAATGGGACGTCAGCAACTTCAACCAAGGAAGAACTCTTGGTCGGAGAGATAGTAATCACTTCCACAGGAGCAATTTTCTTGCTCGGAGCCACTGGGGGCTTCTCAGTAGTTTTGGAAGGTGCAGCATCCACCTTCTTAGTCCCCTCAGGGACATCAGTTTTGCTCTTCTTGGCCCCAGCAGCAGAAGTAGTGTCATCAAATAGAGAAGAGGGAGCTCTTTTCTTGCCCATTCTATGACTTAAAGGAAGATGAGAATCTGAAGAAGAGTCTTCTGGAGTGGAAGCTGGCTCAACAGGGCGAGCAGTATAAGAAGTTGTATAACTCTTATACTGTAGCAAATATGATGCAGACCTGATGTGCTCGTCTGCAACGTTCTTATGCAAACCCCAGATAAGTTTCAGATGCTTGATATTAACCTCTGATTCTTTTGGAGTTTTTCGTTTGCTATCAACTGCAAATAAATACATAATGAGATATCAGTCATACATTTTGTCAAACATGATAAAAGCATAATTTCATAAGTAAAATAAAATGAAAAATAAACCTATCCCATTGCCATATGGGGGGCATCTGGGACCGTTGTATACTCCATCTCCAACTAAAGGGGCATATTGCCAATTTTTAATAATCAACCCATGTTCAAAATAATCTCTGTTTGAATCAGGGAGGTTAACTACAAGGGCTCTATTCAGAAACCTAGTTTTTAAGTAATAAATATTATCTAGAGTGGCCCACTTATAGCAGTACATAATTTCAGGGATCCCTATACGAGTCCCATGAGTTAAATTTAATTTGTACACCCCATTAATTATTCTCCATGAATTGGGGGCTATTTTTGCAGGGACAAGATCGAAATACTGATAAAACTCAAGACACAATGGGTTTGGTGGAAAAGAAAATCCACATTCAGCAACAAAAAGACTGGGGAACCAATGTCCCTCAGCCAATCGAAAGTAATCTAAAGGCTCAGAAAGAACCTCTAGAGTTACCCACGAAGGAATGGAAAAATCAGAACGAAATTTCTCAACAGACTCCACAATATAATCCATACTGAATAAAAGAGAAGAAAGGAAAAAGATCTTACAGGAAGAAAGGAGGTATGTTGACAACGAACGAAAACAAGGATGAATGCACAAGAGAGAAGGAGAGAATAGAAAGCTTGAATGCAAGAAATTGGGAAAAGAAGAGGACGGTATGGTTACCTAAGAAGTTTAAATACTTTGCCTTGGGAATCGGCGAAGGAAATGATTACACGAAAGAAACTGTTGAACTTCCGGCGGCTAAAAGGACAAAAAGGGCACAAAGATCGAAGCGCTATTAAAAATTCAAAAAAAAGGGCGGATTCTATGAATTGGGAAATAAATTCAAATACGATGCTCCTAAAACCCAGGAAGATCATTCAATATTGCTACATACCAAGAAAGAATATTCCATACTCCTCAAAGTTCGAAATATGAAACATTGGGGGCTTCTGTTGATACCAAAATTAATATGCTGATGTGGACAAATAATACGAAGACACGTGTCAATCTACATGGCACAATAGTAGCGAGGAAATTAATTCCTTCAACCATTTCATATTATCTCCGAGCAACGAGGAAGACACCCCGAGGAACTCCATCATCCCGAGATACTACATGCGCTCCGAGGAACTCTTGATCAACGAGCAACTAAGGCGGTCCGAGCTGCATCTCGGCCGTATCATTAATTACCAGACGGACAACTGTTCAACTATTCATTGAATGTTTATATTCTTGACGCCCACGCTACATTAAATGTATTACCCTTCATATGTATGTCATTTAATGTATCGAACCTTTCATGTACAGCCTAAAGGCTATAAATACCTTGTATCATCCTCATTCATCCAGGACCGGAATTTCTTGAGAGAACTTGTAATCAAGAATTCTGCAAACACGGAACAATAACATAACAATGGACGTAGGCTTTATTCCTAGCCGAACCACTTTAAAAATCTTTGTCTTATTTATTTATATGTGATTGAATAATTAGAGCAATCTAGTTTTTTACATCAACAGTGAATTTTCACTAAGACAGCCAAATCATGGAAATAGAATGAATGGATGTGAACAGATTCAATAAGAAAATCAAATCAATCAAACATAATATATGTGCATGATGAATCTGTGTACTCCTAACGAATGAATCTCAAAATCGTCCTTAGATGTTAAAAGTGTTGAATTTACATGACATCGACTCAACACATCAAAGTCAATAACGATTCCCACACCAATAACGTCTAAAACTATGAAATGCTTTTTCATGACGCTGTCAAGACATGAAAATCCATTTTTCATTTCTTTCCATCCAAACTCCCTCATAAATATTAATGCTTTTACATTTCTTTTGAGGTGGCTCCTTTTTTGGCATATTAATCTTTTTATTATCTTTTAATTTTTTTCGGGCTCTTTTAAACGGTGGCTTTCATGACGACTTAATTTTGTATTCTCGTAGCCCTTTTTCGTGATTCACTCATCATATTTTGTTGCAATTAAATCCTCACGGTAAACGGTTTTTACATGCACTACTTCCATTGTCAAGTTTTATCGCATATGGTTGGGTTTAAAGATCGAATTGAGATGACAACACTCTGACGAATTTGTGATAAATAAGTACAATAATCAAAAGAATTCGTGCAAGTGTGCATTAAAGGAACTCGTGAGTCAAACATATAGGTAGTAACAACTGATCACATCTCAATGACTCCAAACATTATAAATCACATTAATGAAGTGATCATGCATATCAAAACACTATCAAATTGTCATATGGATATGGAATGAAATTGTGACTCGGTCATCCTAAATGTCCATTCATATACGGTGCATATCAAAATACAAAACTTTTTTTGTCTTTTTCCAAAAAAATTATCAAAATAAAATCATTTTGGCTTTTTCAAATTTTTCTCAAAAAATCAAATACAAAAAGTTCACAAGTCATAACACTAGCAAGAATATATTATGAAACACAACTAGCCTATGACAAACATGTGAACACAATCATCTATATGATATAGTAAGAGAAGAATCATGTGCAAGCAACCAAGAGTTAACAAGTCTAATATCCAGTGCCTCTAAAAGTGATTTTCTAACCCAAATAGGTGTGTAACGACACATGGGGGTTTTGGTAACCATGGGAACACTAGACTTCAACTTCTTAAGACTTTTTAGAAGTTCAAAACAAAAATTTCTGAGGTGACCTTTCCTACCACAATGCGAACATGTGTAAACAGTATGAACAATACCTATGGGTTGACCTTTTCTAATGTCCTTGGGATTTATTGAACCTCTAAAACAAATAATGGTCTTAGCTTTAACACTCGAAACATTAAAACACGACGAGCCACTATCATTGCTAGCAATACTACTCAAGTCTGTATAATCATTTTTGATCTCCAAAAATTTTTACTTAAGTAAAGAATTAGACTCTTCAGAGTTTAAGGACTCCTTCTCTAAATTCTCAATAACTCCTACAAGGTTATCACCTTCATTCTTAAAATACGCACACTTATCCCTAAGAGCCTCCTCATGTGCCACAAACTCAACGAGTAAAATATTTTTATCCACTTTGGTACAAACACAAATCCTAAAGTTTTTAAAGTCCTCCTATTCTTTTTCTAAAAATAGGACTCTATCATCACTCTCCTTTTTGGACAATTTTAACGCATTAAAGTCATGGTCCAAAGAAATAAATTTTTCACGATAAAAACCTCTTTGATTTTGAACCGTTTACAAAATATCCATCGCGGATTTAAAACGATAATTTTCTTTTTCCAAAAAATCAATTATTTTGGAAAACGTCAAATTCAAACTATTTAAATCATCAAAATTCCGACTCGTGCTATCAAGAGGGGGCATCCGATTGCATAAGTGCTCCATTGGAAAAAAATGCGATTTAAAAAAAAATCAATATCACACTCTTTTGCGGTAAACGGATCAAATGTAATAACTTAGTGCAATAGGCTCTGATACCAATTTGAGAATGTCATGTGATATCGATTTATAAAATGAGAGTACGCGATACTGATTTAAATAAATTTGCAAATCCCAGTTTAAACATATTTAATTGGAGTCAATTTTAAACCAAACTAAATCATCCCTAAAATTATGCAACTACGTGTGTGTGTCAAACCATCACAAATAAAATTGCTAATTCGCAGATTTCAGGAAAAAAACATTTCGGGTAAAACCTTTATTTCACTATAATACTTACAATGATTACGAAGAAATTCGCAATGAGTTAATCGCTAAAAACCCACATAGACCGCATCCTAGAGTCAACAATGAATCAACCACAGAAGATCCACATGAACACACAGTTTGAATCAGCCCGGGAACACCCAAGAGTACTCCTTATCGACACGCAGTCGTCGTCAGCCAAGTACCTCAATCAATCGGCACCTAGATAAGTAGTAGAGATCTTCTCTACAAGACAAACTTCAATAAATATGTATTATTGGGTTCCTAAATAACTCCCATAAACTATTGGGATCTTGTGAATTGAAAACAAAAGGGATTAAAGCCCTAAAGTTAAGAAGACAAAGTATTCTACCAAAGAAGTTTCGTATATGTCCAAAAACGCGGGTCTTCTTGTGAAAAGCGAAGTTGGAGAACTCTATTTATAAAAAACAAGGCGATGCGTCGCTCAAACGAAACAGTTTTTCGCTTAAACGAGAAGGCGATGTCGTTAGAATGACTTCATGCGAATTTGCACGTGACGCGACCACAAATGCGTCTAGTATGCGTGCTATGTAGGCTCAAGTGCAAGCTTGTCGCTCAAGTAATAATCCGATAAGTCGGGTATCGATCCTCGAGGAAAAAGGACGAACAAAGTCATGATGATGATGGAAATATAAGGGTAACCTAGCTTTGACTCTAAAAATAAGGAAAAGGTGATTTTGAATTCGAAAAAACTACAAATAGATGCAAATTTGAGAATAATTAACTAATGAAACTAGAATGAATAAAATGCAACTACGTTAATTAAACTAAAAGCTGAAGACAATTGGTTTTACAATTTAAATATGAAATGAGAACAATAGGTCAGGTTATAATCCCCCACACCCTAGTAATTCACTTCGTATGATGCTAGATTCGGAATTAGAATTTCAAATGAACCCGGTCTTTAGTACTCCCAAGTATTACACATATGAGGGATCATAACCCGCATAGTATGTAAGCAAAGGATGAGTAAAGTGGTGTCGCATTAACTAACACGCGCGTCGTACTCTTAAGCATCCTAGTTACCTAGGGAAAACGAGATCAAAAGTCCTATGACGATTGCACTAATTATAAAACACGACTTATCTAAGATTTTAATTCAAAAGTCAATTTTCACTATTGCGAATTACATCGCGTGGGGTTTATGAACCCCAACCCATAGAAACTTATCCAGACATAGTAAAACAAGAAGAAAATAAGATTTTAATGAAAGAAGACATTTTAACTAGCAACTTATAATTATGAAGATTGAAATTATTAACTAAACAATTAACTACACGAATAATGAAAATAAGAATTGGAACAAATTTACTTGAATTGCAGAACTTGAATCAAAGCTAAATGAAAAATAGGTTTTTTGTTGTTCTTTCTTCAAAACTACATACAAGGCTTCTCTAAAACGAATTAGAATCTCCTTTAATGTCCGGGAGTAGTTTGAAACTTATACCCTACGAAAAATACAAGAGTTAGATCCATACAAAACTCTATCTTGAAGAAGATAATCCCAAATCTCGAAGCCCGGATCAATCCGGTTAGGACATTTTGGATCGGTCTGGATGATACCGGATCGATCCATTTTTCATTTTACCCGGATTGGTCCGCTAAATATGCAGAAAACTTTGGGGGCCGGATCGATCCTTTTTTTAGGAAGCCCGGATCGGTCCTGTAAATGCAACCTTATTCGATGAACTCTGGTGTCCTGATCGATCCGTTTTTTATACCATTCGAATCGGTCCAGATTTTCTTTTCAATTTCTCTTCATTATCTCTTCTATTTCTCTTGATAATCTCACATCTTCGGGTCTTTATAACTTCTACTCCATAATTCGGATTGTAATGTCGTTTCTTCCTACACACTCGGCGACTCAAGATCTTTGACTTTTATTTTGGGTCCTTGATCGAATTCCTGGTGAAAATTATGCTTTTTCCCTTCTGACTTTTCTTCTTTCTTCTTTCTTGCTTCTTCCTGTTTCTTTCTTTCTTTCTTTCATGTATTAAATACCTGCGGAATCAATAAGAAATACACGAAACTCGGGATACTTGTTAGACGAAGCCATTAGCAATGATATGAGATAGATTAACTCATTTTATAATGTCCGAGGTAATAAAAGCCTCTAAATTATGTTGATGTAACTCAAACGAGCTCCTCTGCGCTCAAACGAGATTTTAAAAAATAAAATTTTAATTTGAAAAATTCACCTGCAGGTCTTGTAAAATAAATTTTGACGAAACACTCCACTCCAACACTTAGAAAATATTCTGTAAAAATATCCCAACACATTTATATGAACCTTTAAGGGACTTAAACACAACCTTACCAAATCTGTCTCGCAAAGGATTTTCCTGTTGAAGAACTTGATATTCGGATTTGTCTTAAAGTATGAATGATCTTGAATTATTCTTCAACAGTTGTAGATGTATATGACATACTCTAAGGGTAACAGACAATAAAATGATGTCCTTACAATTATCCATCCTGGTGTTGCCAAGAAATTGATCCAGACTGGTACTCGCTCTGTTGACAGAGTAACTATTACCCTTTTGCGAAGAATAAAATTAGCAGAAAATGCTTACCAAAGTTTGGCAATGGTAATCATTTCGCCTCTATTAATTGCCTCTTGATGTCTTTTTCTTTTGATGGTCCCTCTAATTTAATATTGTTCTTTGTATAGTTTTTAGAAAACTTTAATCAGATGCTTGAGAAGGACGAGCAAGTTCATTCTTCTGGTGGAGAAGTTGAAGACGTCCTTGAGGGTCTGAAGAAGTCTTTTGAGGCTTCTAGGCAACTGTTAGAATCCAAGAAGAAGACTTGGGATGAGGAGATGCAGAAGGATATTAATAGATCCACTTTAGCTGAGGGAAAATTGGTCACTACCGAGAGCAATTTGATAGATTTTATAGGCAAGTTGGACATTGCTGAGGCCAATATATTATCTTCTAAAAATAGGTCCAAGTTGGCCGAGGAGAAATTAACTGCAAGTGAGGGTCTCCTGAAAGTTATCGAGGAAAAAGTTATTGGTCTGTCTTTTGAGTTGGTCGTTGAGAAGGCTAAAGATAGAGTTCATGAGGAAGAAGTCTTTCAAGGATGTCTGGTCGGAGGCACTCAAGGAGGTTGGCAACCTAGTAAAGACTGAGCTATTTTTTAGGCATGATCTAGGTTTTACTCCTAACTTGGAGGAAAAATTTGATAATGAGGAAGGATCTGGGGAATATTTCCTTAAGCCTGTTGGGTCTACTTTAAAGACCATTGATGAATATAACCCTTTTGTCGACCAGCATTCTAGGAGCAATGCACATAATAAAGATAAGGTTTAACTCCTTATTTTTTTTTTCTTTTTATGTTTTCTCTACTATGTAATAGGACCAACAGTTTCAATAAGTTGTAACACCTTTTTGGTTATCAATGAAATCATTTGATTTTTCCTGCTATATGTGTTTTACTTATTATATTTTATACTCTTCTTGCTTGGTTGAATGAATTATCATATTTGTGTTATTGTTTCTCAGTAATCATACTTATACTTGCAATTTTTACACTTGCAATTTTTAGTTTGATGCTAGGAAGAAGGCTATAGTTTTTGCTGAATTCGACCAACTTAGGCAGAGTATAAACCTTTTGAAAGCTGGCCATATTGATTTATCGAAAGAATACTTGAGCGGCATACTTGGTCCAGATATGTTTGAGCAAGCTAAAGAAGCATATGTTCATGTCTATAGTTTGTTGAGCGGGGTTGTGGAAAATAATGATGCTTATTACGAGGTGATTAAAGACTTGCAAGAAGGCCATAATGAAACTAAAAATATTTACTGCATGTCGAGTATGAAGCCAAGTGGAAGGAATTGAGTGAAGATTTGGGTTTTAAGGAGAAGCTGGAAAAATATGCTTCTACGTATAGGAGAAAAGAGTTCTTGCTTAAACGTGAAGTTGGTGAAGCCAGGGATATTACCAAGATCTTTTAATAGGAGAATAATAAACTCAAGAATGAGTTAAAAACTTTGAAATAATCTTCTATCAGTGGTGCCGGTGAAGGGGCACATTTTTTAGAGCATGAGAATGTCAGTCTAATGGAAGAACTTAAAGCTCTGAAGAAATACAAACCTGGGCAATCTTTCAAACAATAAAGGACGAGCCGACCAACTGTTAAAGAGGCCAGGACCAAGAAAACCTTAGCTGACCAGGATGCCCAACTGAAAGCAAAAAGTCGAGCTATTGTCGAATTGTCTATAAAGATGGAAGCTAAAGATAAGGCCATTGCCGACCAATCTCTATAGTTGAAGGTGAAATATTATGTTTTAAAGAAACTTTAATGTCAAGTTGAAAGGTTAACCTTTCAATTTCACAAACTACGCAGAGAGGTGTGGATAGAAGGCTACAATAAAGATCTTAACCATGTTGATAATCACCTTGCTCAGACCCATCATGAAGGCTATAAATGGAGGTGGACTAACTGCTTGAGTTTGCAAAAACATGATCTTAATAGACAACTATGGTACTGGAATGAACCTGGTTTATTAGATTGTGATGATCCTTCCTTCAAGTTATACGTATCTTTGGATTCCTGTTGACACTATTCCTCAGAATATCTACACTTAGGGCTGAAAACATTCCCTTAGAGGGAGAAACCCCGAAATACCCCTAAATGGCCCCATAAGAGGCGCCAACAGCTCCCACGGGACCAATGTAGCTCGTAGGAACTGATCGCATGGTCATGGGACCCCGTTTCGAGAGCACAAACCAATTTTCAAAATATCTATACTTAGGCTTGAAAACACGTCGTTAGAGGGCAAAACCCCAAAACACACCCCAAACGGCCCCGTGAGAAGCGCCAACACCTCGTACGGACTAATGTAACTCATAGGAACCCACCGCGTGATCACGGGACCCCCGGTTTGAGAGTATGGACCAATTTTTAGAATATCTACGCTTAGGATCTAAAACTTTTCGTCAGAGGGTGAAATCCCAACCCCCCCCCCCCCCCCAAAGGGCCCCGTGAACGGCGTAAAACACCTCGAACGGGACCAACCGTAGGAAGTAACCGCTTGGTCATGGGACCCCTGATTCAAGAGCATGGATCAATTTTCAGAGTATCTACACTTAGGCTTGAAAACATGCCATTAGAGGGCAAAACCCCAAAAATACCCCCCAAATGGCCCCGTGAGCGCCGACAACACCTCGCACGGGACCAATGTAACTTGTAGGAACCAATCGTGTGGTCACAGGATCCCCAGTTCAAGAGCACGAATCAATTTTCAAAATATCTATACTTCAACTTGAAAACATGTCGTTAGAGGGAGAAATCCCCGAAATACCCCATAAACGGCCCCATAAGAGGTGCCAACAGCTCGCACACAACCAACGTAACTCGTAGGAACCGACCGCATGGTCACGTGACCCCCGTTTCGAGAGCACGAACCAATTTTTAGAATATCTACGCTTAGGCTCAAAAATATGCCGTTAGAGGGTGAAACCCCAAAACACCCCCTAAACGGCCCCGTGAGCGATGCTAGCACCTCACACGAGACCAATGTAACTCGTAGGCATCGATCGCGTGGTCACAGGACCTCTGGTTTGAGATCAAGGCCCAATTTTTAGAATATCTACACTTAGGCTGAAAAACATGTCGATAGAGGGAGAAATCCCGAAACACCCTCCAAATGGCTCCATGATCGATACCAACACGTCGCACGGGGCCAATATAACTAGTAGAAACCGACTGCGTGATCACGGGACCCCTGATTTGAGAAAACGAACTAATTTTTAGAATATCTACACTTAGGCTTGAAAATATACCGTTAGAGGGAGAGACACCGAAATAACCCCCAAATGGACACATGAGAGGTGCCAATACCTCGCACGAGCCAGTGTAACTTAGGAACCAATCACGTGGTCACGTGACCCCCGGTTCGAGAGCACGGACCATTTATTAGAATATCTACACTTAAGCTTAAAACACATGTCATTAGAGGGCGAAATCCCGAAGCACCCACCCCAAACGGCCACGTGAGCGACGCCAACACCTCGCATGGAAATAATGTAACTTGTAGGAACCGACTGCATGGTTGTGGGAACCTTGGTTTGAGAGAACGAACCAATTTTCAGCATATCTAAACTTAGGCTTGAAAACATATCCTTAGAGGGAGAAAACCCAAAACATCCCCAAACGGCCCCATGAGCGGCGTGAACACCTCGTACAAGACCAATGTAACTCGTAGGAGCCGATCGCATGGTCATGGGACCCCCGATTCGAGAACATGGACCAATTTTTAGAATATCTACACTTAGGCTCGAAAACATGTCGTTAGAGGGAGAAAACCATAAACACCCCTCGAATGGCCTCTTGAGTGGTACCAACACCTCATACGGGACCAATGTAACGCGTAAGAATCGATCGCATGGTAACGAAGCGCAGATCAATTTTTAGAATATCTACACTTAGGCTTGAAAATATGTCATTAGAGGGTGAAACCCCAAAACACCCCCAAAATAATTCGGTGAGCGATGAGAACTTCTCGCATGGGACCAATGTAACTCATAGGAACTGATTGCATGGTCACAGGACCCCCGATTTGAGAACACGGACCAATTTTTAGATTATCTATACTTAGACTTGAAAACATGCCGTTAGAGGGCGAAACCCCGAAACACCTCACAAACGGCCATGTGAACGGCACCAACACCTCGTACGGGACCAATGTAACTCATAAAAATCGACGGCGTGGTCATGGGACCCTGGGTTCGAGAGCACAAACCAATTATCAGAATATCTACACTTAGGCTTGAAAACATGCCATTAGAGGGAGAAACCCTGAAACAGCACCAAACGGCCTCTGTAAGGGGACCCAACACCTCACAAGAGACCAATGTAACTCGTAGGAATCGATCGCGTGGTCACAGGACTCCAGTTCGAGACCACGGACTAGTTTTCAAAATATCTACACTTAGGGTTGAAAACATGTACACCCCCCAAACGACCCCATGAGGGGGGCCAACACCCCACATGGGACCAATTTAACTCGTAGAATCCCACTGCATGGTCACGGGACCCTCCGTCCGAGATCAGGGACCCATTTTTTGAATATCTACACTTAGGCTCAAAAACATGTCGTTAGAGGGCGAAACCTCGAAATACCCCCCAAACGGCCCCGTGAGCGGTGCTAATACCTCTCACAGTACCACTATAACTCGTAAGAATAAATCGCGTGGTCACGGGACCCCCGATTCGAGTGTACTAACCAATTTTTAGAGTATCTACACTTGGGCTTGAAAACATGCCCTTAGAGGACGAAACGTCGAAACACCCCCAAATGTCCCCGTGAGAGGTTCCAACAACACCTCTAACGGGACCATTATAACTCGTAGGAACTGATCGCGTGTGTTGATGTAAAAAATTAGATTTGACCTAATTATTTTAATCACGGATAAAAATGAGTAAAGAAATAAGACAATAGATTTTTAAAGTGATTCAGCCTTAAGAGAATGGCCTACATCCACTATGTTTGTATTACTGATTGTTTTTCCTGGAATTTTCGATAAACGATTTTACCAAGAGATTCAGCGTGTCCCTCTAATGGGGAGATTACAATGTATTTATAGCCTTGAGGCTGTGCATGTGAAAGAATAATGCATAGCTGTCCAGTAGGTGTATACATATGTACGATAATAACCATACATTTAATGCGCAGTTATTTTTCGGTTTTCCTAGATGCGTACCCCACAAGTATTTGAGTTGCTCGGACCGACTTAGTAAATTGGATCGCCTAAGTAGCTCGACACGCTTGAGCTGCTCGAAGCCCCCGGGCTCCTCGTGGATTTTTAGTTTCTTGGTGATCTTGAGTTATTTGGAGTATAGTAGTTTTTTGGGGGGTTGAGTAGCTTGGTATAAACGTTTACAATTGCCACCTAGGATGACACGCGTCTTCAAATAATAGGTCCATATCAGCAAAATAAATTTGGTATCAACAGAAGCCCCCAATGTTTCACAGTTCGAGGTTGAGGAGGAGTGTGGAACATTCTTCTCGAAACATGGCGGGATTAAATAGTCATCCTGAATTTTAGGAGTGTTTTCCTTGTATTTATTTCTTCTTTGAATTCATAAAATCAGACTTCATGAATATTTTGAATTTTTCTAAATGCTTCGAGTTTCGTGCCCTTTTTCTCCTGTAGGCGCCGGTAACACAAATGTCTTTCTTTGTAATCATTATTTTTACCCATTCCCAAGGTAAGGTATTTAAGCGTTGTAGAAAATCCTATCGTCTTTTACTTTTCTAAATCTGTATCTTTGAACTATTCATTTTTTCTCTATCTTGTGCGTTCGTTTCTTCCATCGTTCATTGTCAACTGATTCACTCCTTTCCTATAAGATTTTCTTCCTTTTCTTTTATTTACTTTGTTCATCATGGTTTACATTATTGAATCTCTTGACAAATTTCTCTCTGAATTTTCAATTCCTTCATGGGTTATATTGGAAGAACTTTCTGAACCTTCTGACAATTTTTCTTCGGCTGAGGGACATTGGTTCCCAAGTCTCTTTGTGGCCGAATGTGGCTTTTCTTTTCCTCCAAATCCTTTGTGTTTGGAATTCTGTCAGTATTTTGACGCTGTTCCTGTAAAAATAGCACCAAGTACCTGGAGAATAGTTAATGGAGTTCATAGGTTGAACCAACTCCATGGAACCCGTTTAGGAATTCCAGAGATAATGTATTGCTACAGATGGGTTGTTAGCGATAGTGCTTTTTATTTGAAAACTAGGTTTTTGAATAGGGCATTAGTTGTCAATCTTCCTGATGCCAACATGGATTATTTTGAACATGGAGTGGTAATGAAAAATTGACAACATCCTCCATTAAATGGAGATGATGTATATCAAGGTCCTAGATGTCTTCCTTATGGCAATGGGATAGGTTGTTTTATTTTTGTTCTATTTTTGAAATTATGTTTTCTTCATGTTTGATAAAATGCTTCACTGATATTTGATTTTTGATTATTTGCAGTTGACAACAAGAGAAAGTCTCCCAAAGAAACTGATGTTAATTTAAGGCATTTAAAACTTATCTGGAGTTTACACCAATCCTTTGCTGATGAACATATCAGATCAGCCTCTTATTTGTTGAAGTACAAGAGCTATACTTCATCCTTCACTGCTCGTCCAGTGGTGGTTGACATCGACCAAGTACCAACTTCTGAAACTGGTGTGGAAGGTTCCTCCCTTGAATCGAATATTCCCCTTAGTAACATAATGAAGAGAAGAAGATCTCGTGCCTTCTTAACAAATCAGACTCTGTCAATGTAGAGGCAAAGAAAAGCAAACAGAATGTCCCAGAAGAAGGGATGAAAATTATTGATGCGCCTCCTCCTGCTACTATCGAGAAAGTTATTGAAAAGCCCCCTGTGGCTCCGAGCAAGGTTGTTGCTATCTCTCCTCAAAGTGGGGTTATCGTTATATCTCCAACAAAGACATTGTCTTTAGTTGAAACAGTTCCTGCTCCCTCGAGGAGATTGAAGAAAAGTTTGTCTGAGAGACCTGTTGGGCCTGTCCTTCAACCTTTAAATATTGAAAGTGGTGTTCCCACTTTTGTTCCTCCGACCTCTACCATGGGCTTTGTGAAGTCTTAGATTATCCCAGAAATCCAAGGTATTGAAGACAATCTTCCTCATGATAGGGTCACTGCCTTGGCAGCTCAACATATTGCCTCAGTAAGTATTACTAGTCTAAGTTTTCACTTTTCACTGATATGTCCCTGTATTGACTCAAAATTATTTCTTTCTTCAGCTGGTAACATTTTTCAACAGTATTCGGAAGAAGGATGAGGCTATTAAAGCTTCAAGCTCCTCGAGATGTGTAGAGGAAGCTTTTGTTGGTCTAACGCAGTCCTTAAAGGACTCTCGTCAGAATTATAAAGAAGATAAAGTGGCTTGGGAGAAGCAACTCAAGTCCATCGAGCAAGAGAGAGATCGAGCTGTGGAGGCCTCCAAGGGGTTGGAGCAGAAAATGAAAGAATTTGAGAAGAATAATAAAAAGCTTGAGGAGAAGCTCAAAAATGCTGAAAATCTTGAGAATAAGCTCAAAACTGCTGAAGAGGAAGTTGGTAGACTTCGTGAGGTTGATCGCCAGAAGGAAGAGGTGGAAGGGAAGTCTTTCGAGGAGCTCCTTAGGGAAATAACCTCCTTGGAGAAAGAAAAGAGGAAAAAGGCTGTCAAAAAATCGTTCAGTGCTGGTTGGGATAAGGGCTGGAACAAGGGCTTGGCTGCCATGACTTCGCAAATGGAGTATGCCAGCCTCAAGTACTTTAGGGATGGATGGGTTTCTGCTTTGAAAGAGATTAAAATTGCTAACAATTCAGAATTATTCCAGCAACACATTCATGGCCCTCCTCACTCTCCTGGGGAAGAAGAAGAGGACGAATCTGCCTCAGAGGAATCTTCCATGATGATTGAAGATCAAGTTCCTCCTGTTCCAGTTGTTCAAACTTTCTATGAGCAACTTTAACCCACCAGTACCTCAGTCGATCAACTGCCACTATCTTTCGAGAAACTAACCTCCTCATCCCAGCTTTTCGAGGAAGTTGTAAAACACAAGGAGAAGGTGTAAAGTTGCTCGGGTTTTAATTTTGTTATTCCTTTTAAATGTAACCTTGAGCTTTATATTTACCTTTTGATGAATAAAAATTCAAACTTTTGGTTGTTCATATCGACTTTCTTCTTCTTGCCTTGTCTTTATCATTATTGATCATGTTTATGTCTTCTCTTTGCTAGTTTATGGCCGGGATGGAGCTATTATCAGCTCATGACACAGAATTGATGAAGAAATGAAATGATTACTTCAAAGCTGGTCATGCAGATTTAAATGAGGCTTAGATAATTGACATCCTCAGATCAGGTGTTTTTGACCGAGCAGTTAAGGTTTACCAATATCTGAAGTGCTTTCTCGACCAAGTTGTTGCCAATAATGTAGCGTATTATGAGATGATTGAGGATCTTCAAGGAACTATAGAGGAACTACAGTAGCAGTACAAAGAGTCCTCCCTGCTTTTGCACCAAGGGTACGAGAAGAAATATCAACAGTCAAATGCTAAAAAGGGGTATGATAAATTCATCGTTGCCTACGAGAAGAAAGAGAGCATTCTAAAGCTTGAGGTTGAGGAGCATAGGCAAATCGTTAAACTATTGGAGGAGGAAAATAATGTTTTGCAAGAGGAGATATCCCAACTAAAATCTGCAGCATCTTCCTCGGGAGCTTTGGTCCCTGTCAATGACGAAGGTTTCTCTTTTTTGGAAGTAGAGAACACCAACTTGCGAGATGAATTGGAAAGTTTGAAAATAGTTGGACCTTCCACCTCTACTCGCGGACGAGCAAGATCTTCTTCTCGGGGATGACCAAGGGCTGGTCGGATCTCTATTGAAGATGCAAGAACTCAAGCAGCTTTGGAAAATCAGGCAGTTTAGTTGATGGCAAAGGACTAAGCTCTAGAAAATATGTCCAAGAAAAATCTGAACCTTAAGGAGCAACTTTCCATACAAAGGTCTACTTTGGAAAATAAGGAAATCCTGGTGAAGAATCTCCACGAGAAGCTGGAGAGGTTAACTTACCAGTTCCATAAACAACCCAAAGAATTTTGGATGGCTGGCTACAATAAAGCCCTTTACCATCTTGATGATCGGATTCAGCAATCAAATAATGAAGGGTACAAGTAAGGGTGGATGAATGCATTGTGCGTGCTAAAAGTAGAGAGGGTCACTACTTATGGGTTTATTATGATCCTGGATTTCTTGAGTTCCCCGTGCCTCCTTTTAACCTCGTCATGAGTTGGATTCCTGCTCGGGCAATTCCTTAGTTCTTGATTTCAAAGTACCTCGGCGATTATAGTCTTCATTCAAATATTGACATATCTCGCACAGAGCATTTGCTTGATCGGCCATCAGTGATGAATGTTCGAATGCTTCAAGATGTAAATTTCATAAACTCTCCTTATGCTTTAGATGATCCTCCTGCTGGAGTAGAACCTATTTCGAAGGCAGAGGGAAAGAAACCTATAGAATAGGATTTGTTTATGTAATAAACTTCATTCATGTAATCTGCAATTTATCATATGTAATTTGTTTTGGTTTTAATGAAGAGATCTTTAGTTTTCTTTGAAATTTTAATTGTTATTGGTTTGGAAATATTTTATGAAATATCTCTTTTATTTAACGACGAATACGTATGTATATCTATAAAAAAGACAAAAATATCCTGTGTTATTTTAAATTACCGACCAACCGCAGTTGGTGGGCATTTTCTTCCCAACCAACTTAGAGTTGGTGGTAATTGATTTATTAGCCGACTAACCAGAGTTGGTGGTAATAGCTTCCCGACCAACTTAGAGTTGGTGGTAATTGATTTGCCGACCAACCGGAGTCGATGGTAACTGCTTCCCGACCAACTTAGAGTTGGTGGTAATTGATTTGCCGACCAACCAGAGTCGGTGGTAATATCTTCCCGACCAACTTAGAGTTGGTGGTAATTGATTTGCCGACCAATCGGAGTCGGTGGTAATTGCTTCCCGACCAACTTAAAGTTGGTGGTAATTGATTTGCCGACCAACCGAAGTCGGTGGTAATTGCTTCCCAACCAATCGGTGGTAATTGCTTCCCAACCAACCTAGAGTTGGTGGTAATTGATTTTCCGACTAACTGGAGTCGGTGTTAATTGCTTCCCAACCAACTTAGAGTTGGTGGTAATTGATTTGCCGACCAATCGGAGTCGGTGGTGATTGATTCCCGACCAACTTAGAGTTGGTGGTAATTGATTTGCCGACCAACCGGAGTTGGTGGTAATTGCTTCCCGACCAACTTAGAGTTGGTGGTCATTGACTTGTATAGTGTGTAGAACTAATATTCCAAAAAAAATTTAACGAACAAAGAAAATGGGAAAACCTCACTTTATTCATATTGAAGAAATTGTATTACATAGAAATTTCAACTACTGATAATACTTTCGAAGATGCTCTGCATTCCATGCATTCTTAAATTCTTCTCCTTCCAAGGTTTCAATCCTGTATGTCCCTGGACGAACAACTTTTATCACTCTGTAGGGTCCGTGCCAGTTGGCTTCTAGTTTATTATGCTTTTGGATGAATTTCTTCAACACATAATCCCCTTCCTTTAAATCATATTTCTTGACTCTTTTATTGTAGAACGAAGTTGTTCATTGTTGATACGCGGTATTTCTTATAGCTGCTTCTTCTCTGACTTCTTTTAGCATATATAGATCTAATCTTCTCATCAAATCACTAATAGGAGAATTGAAATTAAGTACCCTATGTGTAGGTATACCTAATTCAACAGGTATGATAGCTTCACTCCCAAATGCCAGCATGTATGGGGACTCTCCAGTTACTGTTCGTGGTGTGGTGCGATATGCCCGAAGCATAGACTATAGCTCGTTAATCCAATTTGCCTTTACATCATCCAGTCATTTTTTCAAACCATTTAGAAACGTTCTGTTTGTCACCTCAGTTTCTCCATTGCTTTGGGGATGACTTGGTGCATAATGGACCTTCAATACATTCGATTATTGACAATATGCAGCGAATTCTTCATTGTCAAATTGGGTTCCATGGTCAGTAATGAATGCATGTGAGAGGCCGTATCTGCAAATTATATTTTTCCAAATAAATTGATAGACTTTGATGTATGTCATATCAATGAGAGATTCAGCTTCCACCCATTTAGTAAAATAATCCACTGCGACCACTAAGTATTTGAATCTTCCTTTAGTTGTTGGTAGTGGTCCGAACAAGTCTATTCCCCATATAGCGAATGGCCAAGGGGATGTTATGGGTGTTAACAATGCCTGAGGAGTTCTTCGGATGGACGAGAAGCGTTGACATTTTTTGCATTTTTTAGCTTAACTTGCGCAGTCAGCCCTCATCGTCAGCCAGTAATACCCCTGTGTGGTTATCCTTCATAAGAGTGTTCGACCAGCTACATGGGCTCCACAAGACCCCTCGTGAACTTCTTTGATCAAGTCTTTCACTTCGGAGGGATGAACACATCTTTGTAGCGCTGCTATAACTCCTCGTCTATATAAAATACCATTGATTAGTACATAATGAGCAGCTTTGAACTTCAATTTCTTAGCTGTGAGTTTGTCAATTGGTAAAGTTCCCTCTTCAATATAGTCCCTGATGGGATCCATCCATGATGGTCCCAAATCAAGAGCAATGAAGTTCATGACCAGATCTTCATCTATGCTCCGACTAGCTAGAATCTCTATTGGGATTGTTCTTCATAGCTCGGTGCGTGTGGCTGATGCTAATCAGGCTAGTGCGTCTGCTCTTGCATTCTCTAGTCTTGGTACTCTGACCAGCTGAACAACAATAAAACTCGATACCAATTTCATTGATTTCACATGGTACTTGATCATCAACTCTCCTTTTTCCGCATATACTCCAAGAATCTGATTTAAGATTAACTGTGAATCGCTGAATACAATAACCTGCTCTGCCTTCATCGTTCTGGCTAGACTTAAACCTGCAATCATTGCTTCATATTCGTCCTCATTATTAGAATCTTTAAATTGAAAGTGCAGAGCATACTCCATATCGACCTCATCTGGACTTTTCAAAACAATCCCTGCTCCACTACCTGCATTGCACGAAGAGCCATCTACATACAAATTCCATATGGGTAACTGATCATCAAATTTTTTATCTGACAAAATTCCTCCATGGAATATTTGTTGCTTCTTTATATCCTCCTCTAGCATTTCTTGCTGCTCGTCGACCATCTTCTCTTGATCGTCAACCAACTTAAATTGTTCGGGGTTTAAATTTGATGATCCTATAACATCCACAGGCTGTTCGGTATTCGACTTCTACTCTTCAGAGATGTCAGGACAGGTGAACTCTGTGATAAAATCTGCCACTGCCTGCCCTTTAAGAGACGATCTAGGCTCATAAACTATGTCATATTCACCAAGTTCTACTGCCTAGTACATCAATCTCCCTGATTTTTCTAGTTTATGAAGAGCTTGCCTTAACGGCATATCAGTATACACGACTATGTTATGAGCTTGGAAATATGGCCTCATTCTTCTACTCGCTTCAATTAACGCTAGTGCCAACTTTTCCAGTCTTGGATATCAGATCTCTGATCCTTGAAAGTCCTTTATAGTGTAATAGATTGGTTTTTGTACTCCATCCACCATTCTTATTAACGTCGAGCTCACTACGTTTTCTGAAACTGTTAGATACAAGTATAGTCTTTCTCCCATTACTGGTCTGGACAACAATGGAGGTGCTCCCAGGTATTTCTTCAACTTATGAAAGGCCTTATCGCATTCATCATTCCATTCAAACGTTTTTCGAAGTGTTTTGAAGAATAGGAGACACCTATCAGTTGCTCGTGACACAAATCTATTGAGTGTTGCAACTCCCCTTGTGAGACTTTGCACTTCCTTCTTCGTCGTTGGAGATCATAGCCCCAACAGAGCCTTGATCTTTTCAGGGTTCGCTTCAATACCTCGTTGGTTGGTAATATACCCAAGAAACATGCCTTCTCGTACTCCGAATGCGCATTTGGTAGGGTTCAACTTCATTTGATATTTATCTAGTTGATCAAAGGTCTGGCCTATGTCAATTAGATGATCAGCAGCTTTCTTGCTCTTCGTCAGCATATCGTCAACATAAACCTCCATATTGTGACTGATTTGCTCTGCAAACACCTTGTTCATCAACCGCTGATACATTGCACCTGCATTTTTAAGTCCAAAGCCATAACATTATAACAATAAGTTTTCCTTGGGGTGATAAAAAAGGTACTCTCCCTGTCTTCAGGCTTCATTTTAATCTGGTTGTAACCAGAATAAGTATCCATGAAACTCAACAATTCGTGTCCCGAGGTAGCATCCACCAATTGATCGATTCGAGGTGGAGGGAAATGATCTTTTAGACAACCTTTATTTAGATCAGTAAAGTCCACACACATCCTTCACTTGTTGTTTTTCTTCTTTACCATCACCACATTAGCTAGCCAATCAGGATATTTGATATCCTCAATAAAATAGGCTTTCTAAAGCTTCTCGACCTCTTCTTGTATAGCTTGGTTCTTTTCAAGGCTGAACACTCTTCTTCTTTGCTTCACTGTCTTGATTTCCTTGTTCACATTAAGCTCATGACATAGGAAGGCTGGGTCTATCCCTGACATGTATTCGTGGCTCCATACAAAAGTTTATTTCCTGCTTCTTAGGAAAGCTATCAATTCCTGTTTTAATAGGGCACCCAACGACGCACCGATTTGAGTTGTTCATTTCGGTTGTTCGTCGTCCAGAATGATATTTTTAGTAGACTCCATGACTTGACCCTTAACGAGCTGAGACTTATCTCTTGGGTCTAAAGTCTCAATCTCCGTATCTTCTATCTCATCTACCTGATAAGTAGTAGTCTTTTTCCTGGATTCTTCACGCTCTTCCTGCTTGATAGATGAATAGTAGCATTCCTGAGCTACTTTTTGGTCGCCCTTCACCACTCCTACTCCAAAGTTGGTTGGGAATTTTAAACATTGATGTACAGTAGATGGTACTGCTTCGAACTTCTTCAAACCTACTCTTCCCATGATGATATTGTAAGCTGACTGGACATTTTTATCCATCAAGAAAAAGTGCACTCTTTCTGTTCGACAAGCAGGCCATGTATCGATGAACATATCCAACTTGATCGTCCCGAGTGGAAAAACTTTCTCGCCAGTAAAATCGAGGAGGGGCCTATGATATGGCTCCAACTGGGATAGTTTTAGGTTCAAACTATCAAAACATGGGTAGAACATAATATCTGTCGAGCTGCCATTATCTACCAATACTCGTGAAATCACTACTTCCTCCATCCTCATTTTGATCACCAATGGGTCATCATGAGGATATAACACACCTGTGAGGTCGTTCTTAGAAAAACCGATGAGCAGTTTATCTTTGTTTACCTTCCTCGGGCGATCATCTTCAGCTAGATTTATTCTTTGAATGTACGAACAAGCTTGAGCCTCATTGAGGTAGGCTTTCCTCTCTGCAGTAAGGTCACCACCTCCTGAATCTCCACCTGTAATGACATTGCAATCAAATGATCCAAAACGAATTAAAAATACCTCACGTTCAGGATGTCTCGGTCTTTTAGGGAGATCGGGGTCATCTTCTGGATCATCTTCATGATCCCTTTTCTTGTCATCTTTTGTTCGGAGAGGAGATTTAGACCTTTACCTTCCTCGTTCATTAGTTCGACCACCATTTTGACGATCAACATACTTGGACAGTTTTCCTCGTCTAATGAGTGCTTTAATTTCATTCTGAAGAGCTATACAACGCTTGGTCGTGTGACCATGATCTTTATGGAATTTGCAATATTTGGACTTGTCTCTCTTATCAGGATCTGCCTTCATTTTTTCTGGCCAAGCTAGTTCCTCGTTGTTCTTGATCTCTTCTAGAATGTGATTTATATCCACCTTCAAGTGAGTATAATTTTCGTATTTCTTCATCTGTTCCAATGCTTGCTTCCCCTTTGATTGCCTGTTACCACCATTGTTCTTTTGTTCCTTCTTTTCAGTTTTACCATCTTCAACCTTGATCTCCTTAGTGTCTGCGTTCTTCTTCGCAGCTATGGCCTCCTCGGCATTCATGATTTTTGCTTCTTTTGCCATCAGTTCCGCCATGGTCCTGGGTGGATCTTTGGCTAAAGTATAGTACAATTTATTGGGCAACAATCCACTCATCAAAGCAGTAATTGTAGTTTTCTCCTCGTAATCAATTACTTCTAGTTTCTCGTTATTAAAATGAGTAATATAATCCATGGTGCTCTCACCTGCCTTCTGTCTAACACTTAGCAAGTGTGCTACTCGTTTGACTGGTTTAGCTCCAAAACAAAAATTTCTAATGAAGAGATCTGCTAGTTGAAAGAAAGTCGCAATTTTCGGCCTAGGAAGGTTATTATACCACATCTAAGCAGATCCAGTAAGGGTTCCTGAAAATGCCCGGCATCGCATCTAGTCTGGAACAGCATAGATATCAGCAGCTGCTTGGTATTATACTATATGGAGAACAAGATTAGTTTTTCCATCATATTTTGGTGTTACTACTGGGGATTTGAGTTTCGACGGTGTGGGAAAGTCCACAATCTCTTGTATGAATGGAGTTCCTCGGACAAAGGTCCTTTATAGAGGATTCTTGGTTTTATCCATCTCCCCTAATCTATCCTCTAACCTTTAAATTGAGCCTTTCCATGCATCATTTCCCTCTTCGATCCTATTGGTTAGAGCAACTGATCGTGTTGAATTAGCCTCTTGGGATCTTTCATGACGAGCAACTGGTCGTGATTGGGCAGAGCCTTCCTTCATATCAAATGGTCATTGAGAATTCCTCGACACAATCTTAGGGGGACTTCTATTCCTCCTAGGACCTAGACGATCAAAAGGAGAGGCTGTACTCAACCTTTCAAGATCACTTGTCCTCTCTGGAGATAGAGTGATGTTTTGTTGAGTGTCTGTAGCCCGTACCTAGGAAGTCCATCCGGGCTGATAAGAAGGATCATTAGATCTCTCATTACGATATAAATCGTTAGTTCGCGAAGAGAGTAAACGAATATTTCTTTGAACACTTCGTTGTCCTGATTGGTTTGGCACTCCGCCTTGAACGGTTTGTATGAGTTGACGCATGGTTTCCTGCATGGCCGTTTGCCCTTGAGCCAAATTAGCTATTATACCAGCCATATCTGAAAAACTTAGGGGAACAGAAGGATTTGGGGGAATCCCAGTGTTTCGATTACTGGACTTCGGATTATCAGCCATTGATGGTGAATTGTTTTGGTGAAAAACGCTAATTACAGTCGTTTCCCATAAACGGCGCCAATCCGTTGATGTAAAAAATTAAATTTGACCTAATTATTTTAATCACAGATAAAAATGAGTAAAGAAATAAGACAATAGATTTTTAAAGTGGTTCAGCCTTAAGATAATGGCCTACATCCACTGTTTTGTATTACTGATTGTTTTGCCTGGAATTCTCGATAAACGATTTTACCAAGAGATTCAGCGTGTCCCTCTAATGGGGAGGTTATAATGTATTTATAGCCTTGAGGATGTACATGTGAAAGAATAATGCATAGCTGTCTAGTAGGCATATACATTTGTACGATAATAACTGTACATTTAATGCGCAGTTATTTTTCGGTTTTCCTAGATGCGTACGCCACAAGTATTTGAGTTGCTCGGACCGACTTAGTTGATCGGACCTCCTAAGTAGATCGACACGCTTGAGCTACTCGGGGCCCCTGGGCTCCTCGTGGATTTTTAGTTGCTCGGTGATCTTAAGTTATTTGGAGTATAGTAATTCCTCGGGGGGGTGAGTAGCTCGGTATAAACATTTACAGTTGTCACCTAGGATGACACGTGTCTTCAAATAATAGGTCCATATCAGCAAAATAAATTTGGTATCAACACCGTGGTCACAGGACCCTCGGTTCGAGAGCACGACCCAATTTTTAGAATATCTATACTTAGGCTTCAAAACATGTCGTTAGAGACCGAAACACCCCCCAAATGACCCCATGAGCGGCGCCAACACCTCGCACGGGGCCAATGTAACTCATAGGAATTGATCGCATGGTCACGAGACCCCCGGTTGGAGAGCACAAACCAATTTTTAGAATATCTACACTTAGACTTGAAAACATGTCATTAGAGGGTGAAATCTCGAAACACCCCCCCCCCTTAAACGGCCCCGTGAGCGGGTCCAATACCTAGCACAGGACCAATGTAACTCATAGGAACTGATCGCATGGTCACGATACCCCCAACTCGAGAACACGACCTAATTTTTAGAATATCTACACTTAGGCTTGAAAACATATCGTCATAGGGCAAAACCCCGAAACACCCCCCCAAACGGCCCCGTGAGCGGTGCCAACACCTCGCACGGGACCAATATAACTCATAGGAATTGACTGCATGGTCACAGGATTCCCAATTCGAGAGCATGAACCAATTTTCATAATATCTACACTTAGGCTTGAAAACATGTCCTTAGAGCTCAAAACCTCGAAACACCACCCAAACGGCGCCAACACCTCCCACGGGATCAATGTAACTCGTAGGAACCGACCGCTTTTAGAGCACAGAGATAATTTGAGAATATCGATGTGCTCTCAAACCGGGGGTCGCGTGACCATGCAGGCTTTTATAATTTATGGTTTAGCATTATAGTCGTGCGGGGTTTACATTACGCATGTTTTAGAATGTCCATAAAACAAAGGCAATTATGCGCAATTCTTTTTTTAATATAGTTTAAAATGGTCACGGATATAAGCCGTGACCATCTCTATTTGTTATCACGCATAAACAGGGTCACGGATTAGGGTCGTGACTCTTTTGGTAAGGTCAAAGCGTGGGTTACGACCTTGAGCTGTGACTATAGTCGTGACCATTTTCATATACCAAAGGATGGGTCATGGACATGAGCCATGACCAGAGCCGTGACTATTCTCATATATTAGAGGATGGGTCACGGCCATTAGCCGTGACCAGATGTATGTATGGGGTCACGGCTAAAGTCCGCGACCATTTGTCATTACCCCCAAGGTTCATAACCCTTCATTTGGTCAGGGATTTAAGTCGTGACCCACAAAAATGCTCACGCCTGAAATGGTCACGTCCCTTGGCCACGACCCATAGTCCTGGTTAGGGACTTTGGCCGTAACCATTCGCCTAATATGCTGTAGTGTTGTTAAATTTCAGCAAAATTTAGCCAGTTACCTTAACAATATGAAAAACCATAACCTATCCAAAATGGATAGTATAGTTAATTAACTTTGACATAATATTGCTCAAAAAGAAACAAAACGTGAAGAAATTATGGGGGGGAATTAAGTTTATATATGATAAACCTTTCCAAGAAGAATTAGACTCTCCCTTTATTCTAACATGTCTGGATAAAATAGAAAAATTCGTAGAATTTATATAAGCAATAATAAAACAAGAATCTGTGTAAAAACAAGAAAGAGATGATGAAGTAAAGACTATATTTCAAAAATTATTAATTATCTTGCTTAGCATAACGAAGATGTTGAGAAAAATGTAAGAAAAGAATATAAGCTCTTTAAAGAATATATCCTTAATCAGATAAAAGGATAAAAGGATTATTCAGATTCTTTAGAAAGAATTTAAAAAAGTCTTGAACAAAAATAGGTAATCACCTATAAATTTAGAGAATCTCCTTATATAGAAACTAAGGAAAGAAAACCCATAGCTAGAAAAATCATAAACAATGGATTAGATAAGAGCATTAAGATAGCCAACCTTATTCTAAATATTGGACATAATAATTTTCTGATCCAAAGACTTAAAGACTCGTCCTCATATGTTAGAACATGGTGTAAAGAAATAAATTTTACCAACCCTCTTCAATGGAAAGAATGGGGAGTAATTGACGAGAAATTATAAAATATTCCATACATAATGGACAACTTCCAGTAGTTAGATACATAGATCTGTTTAAAAAAGGAGTTATTCCCAAGACTCCTAATTATAACATGACTTATCATTGTAAATATCATGTGTTAGACAAGTCCTATACTGAGCTTCATGTTTTTGACTCAGAATGGCTAAAATCAAGAGGAACAGATAGAAAATTCCAGTTCCTAACCTTTGGAACCTTTCAAGTAAGAATCCAAAGTTTACATAAACCCTAAAATGATATCAATATTCTATGTTGCTTAAAGGACAAAATATGGAATGATTTTGAGAAAATCCTTATTAGGATAGCCCAATTAGAAATGTCAGAAAATTTAATATACTTTAATATCGTTCTAGTATTTACAGTATCCGTAGACACGGTTAAACATTTTAAGTTAATTATATATGCTAGTGGCTACGGAGACTATATTATCCCAGATGCTAATTTCAATATAAAATTTCAAAGCTATGTGAAATTTTCCCAATTCCCCTATGAAGGAATGCAATCAAAAATTCCTAGTGGTAGACTTAATGAAGAAATATCGATTAGAACCAATAGTTCATACTACAAGCATACATATAATGTTAAAAATACTGAACCAAAGAGAGAAAAAACCAAGACTCTTTAGCTATTACCAGAACTTCAAGAAACTAAGACAATACAGAATAAACCCTTGTTTATCAATCGAGACGATGTCACTAGAAACATTACCATCCAGTTTGGTCCTCCTAAGACTACTAGAAAAAGTCTCCATCCTGAAGAAATTAGATTTATAAATATGGGAGAAGCTAAACTTAATGATCCCTCCGAAGAATAATGTAATAGTAAGTCTAGCTCAAGCTTATTATGACAAGTCCCGACAATTATACCCAAAAGATTATTTGATCAAAAAGATTTAGTTAAGGAGAAAGCTAGAATCCTAAACATTGTGCATGAGCCCTAAGAATTATATATGAAGACATGTAAAGAACATCTTAACAGAAGTCATTCTGCTAGATTCCAAGACCAAGATAGATTTAATATGATATCCAAAGACCATATAATAAAATTAAGAGAACTTAAAAATACCAAATTAAGAGAACTTAAAAATTAAGAGAACTTCTTAGAAATGGAGACTAATGGAAGAAAGAGACGAAAGATTGATGCCAGCTACACAGGTTGGTCCTACTAAGCTGGAAATTAGAAACAGTATTAGGTTGTACGATGCTCCTAGACTCTCTAGTAAACCAACAAGAATGCCTATTTCTATTTATTCAAATACTCTAGTAAAGACTAAATCTGATTATATAAAATATTTTCCAACTAGTGACATGAGTTTTACTCTAGTTAAGACTATGGCAAGTAAAACTATAAACCCAGTTGGACTATACCTTAATTTAGATAATGTTCAATATAGGAAAAAAGCCATAGATTAATGGTGTAATCAAATGAATATGTGTTTTGCATCTAATAAACAATGGGATGCAAATTCATGTAAATAATACGTAGAGCAATCCATTAGAGGAATTACAAAAAATTATTTAGACCGTCTAAGATAAGCTACAGATGCAGAATCTATAGCTAAAGTTGAAAAAATGAAACAATATAAAAAAGAAAGATCAATTAAAGAATGTATTTAATTATTTACAACATAATTCATTGGAACTGGGCATTTAACTCAAATTAATGAACAAGACTTAACAAAAACTAAGCTAGCTCTTCTTAGTGTTTGCAAATTAGATAAGCTTAACAAATATAAAATTAATTATGAACAACTATATTATATAATTAAAGAATTTGGTGAGACCTTAAAAGATGAATATTTTAAAAAAAATACCAACGATTGGATAAATACTAATTGATGAATACATGAATTGGCTAGGAGATGTTGGAACTAAGGAAAACTCCCTTGGTGAAAGAATTAATTATGCCGCAGACTATATCATATATAAAATACGAGATATAACTCAATGAAAGTTAATTGAAGAAACTTTTCGACAGATTGCTACGATTAAAGACAAAAAAAACATAGCTCTAATCTAATGGGAATGTGGTATTGAAATTAAAAAAAAATCAAAAAGAATAAACCATATTGGAAACAAAATAAGTTTAAAAAGTCTAGGCCTTTAAATTTTCCAAAGAAATATAAATTTAGATTGTCTACTACCTTTAAGGAAAAGAATTTTAGAGCTAAGAAAAAAGATTTAACCAAAGATGTTATTTTAAGAGGAATACCAACAAACATAAAAAAGTTCCTAATTATAATAAAGAAAAAGTAGTAGCTTAATCCAAGACTTCTACAAAAGAATGTTGGACTTGCGATGAAGAAGGACACTTTGCTAAACACTATCCTAGTAAGAAAGATAAAGAGGGTATTAAGATTATTAATGCAATATTAGATTTTGCAGCTCAAGAAGAATTAGACATATGCTATGGAAATATCAGACATAGAAAATGATGATAATACCAGTATATATAGTGCGTATACAGATAGTGATTCAAAAGACTAATAGTGATACTGATGAGTATGAAGACCCCCAGGACACTCTAGACTTATATATTATACAAACTAACTAAGAAAATAATTATATAGATTTTGAAGAAGCTTGGTATTAATGTATATTAAGCCCCTTTTTAAAGAAAAGATGGCATGTTAGTAATCCTGAGGTACTAACATATATAATTAGATGTTACTATGATGAGAAATATTATTTCACATTTGAAATGAAATGTATCAAGAGAGAATTTAGCTTTATAGAATATTTTGAGACTATACAAAAAGAGCTATTTATGGTATGTATTACTTGGCAATTATACTACCATGAAGAGTCTTGAAGAACTAGATTTCGAGAAATTTATACTACCTAATATGATGCTCAAATAGATCAAGATATTAAACTCTATTATCAAGACATCGATAAAAACATAGCCAAAAGATTACAAGAAAATGAAGACTCAAAAAGAAAGGTAATTACCTATGACCTAGAAGAAAAGTAGTCGAAAAGCAGTACAAAAGACTTAACACCATTATATTTTATAGATAAACCCCATAAAGGAATATCTATTTTAAAAAAGAATAATTTAGAAGTTTCTACTAAACCTAGTGTTTGTTTCGTAGAATTATCTATACAACACAAAGATTACCTTGAAAGACTTTCATCTTTTATAGATAGAGGATGCTCGCAAAGTATTTGTAAGGCTAATGTCTTCCCATAAAATTATTTCTAAGGTATTAAGCATGAGATCCATGGTAAGGTAGCTAATGGAGAACTATTTACGTTATATTTGTAGACTATTCCTATTTTCTTCATAATAGAAAATCAGACAAACAAAACTGTAAATCATCAGTTTTGGATTATGGATCCCCGACCTAGTTTTACAAAAATATTATTTTAGGCCAAGACTTTATTAGTAAATATCATCCTTATACGCAATATAATGATAAGATATTACTTAGCAGTAAAGAGGAGTTCTTCAGCTAAGCATGGTGGACCTAGATCTACAAACCAATAAGAAGCCCAATAAATCATTAATCCCTTACAAAAATAATGTAAGTGTCCAAACCAAAAGTGTTATAAATATATTGCGCTTATACAATATGAAATTTTAGACCAATCCCCAAAAGCGTTATTAAAGGCCCAAGCCATATCCAAACAAAAGAAAATGGATATAAAAGCAGAAAAAGAAAAAATTAAGCAGCCAACAAAGCCTACATTGGGAGAAAATCCCATTGCTAAGTGGGACAAAGACCAAAGTTACTGTAAAATTATTCCTATTAACCCAGATGCCACTATTAATAATGGAACATATAAGAAATTATATTCACAAGAAGATAGAGAAGAATTAAAGAAAGACATAGATGAGATGCTTAAACTATGTATTATTAAAGAAAGAAAAAGTAGACATAATAGTGTTGTTTTTAACGTTAAAAATGAGTCTGAACGAAAGAGAGAGAAACTATGTATGGCCATAGACTATAGACACCTTAATAAGAATTATGAGTTTGATTCTTATTAAATACCAGACAAGAATAATTTAATTAGCCTGATTGAAGATAGAATTATATTTAATAAGTTTGATTGCAAGTCAGGCTTCTAGAAAATAAAGATGCATCGAGACAGTATATCCTAGATGGCCTTTAGTGTGCCCCAAGAAAAATATGAATGGTTAGTCATGCCATTTGGGTACATGAATGCCCCTCAAGTTTTTCAAAGACGAATGGGTAATAATTTTAGACCTTACTTAGAGTTTTTTCTTGTTTACATAGATGGTATTTTTATAGCTAGCAAGACTGAAGCTAAACATGTAGACCATCTTAAGAAGATTATTATAGAATTAGATAAACATGGAATTGTTATTTTTAAAAAGAAAATGCTTTTATTCTAGACTGAAATAGACTTTGTAGGAATGATTATTAATAAAGGAAAATTATCCTTAGCAGAATACATAACCAAGAAAATTCTTGAAATTTCAGACCAACTTAAAGACATAAAATAATTACAATCATTTTCACGATTGCTTAATTGTGTTCCAGACTTTATTAAGATCCTTGCTTCAAAAAGACAAAGCTTAACATTCAAATTAAAAGGTACAAATAAGACTGATCCTTTTAAATGGACTAAAGACGATTTTAAAGTCATAAAGCGGATCAAAGAAGCGGTCAAGAATATTCCTCTACTTGAGTTGCCTAATGTTGAAGATCACTTTATAGTAGAAATAGATGCCTCTGATAAACAATTGGGAGCAAAGTATTTTGCCATTGATCATCAGATTAAAAAGAATAAACTTTCTAGATATAGTTCAAAAACTTTTGCTGATCCAGAAACAAGATATACTACCCATGAAAAAGAGGTTTTAGATATAGTTCGTACTATAGAAAAATATATATTCTTTTTCTTAGACCTAAGTATTTTACTGTTTATACTGACACATCTTATGCAGTAAAATTTAGAGACCTAGACTTATCAAAATTAACAAGCAATAGATTAATTAGATGGAAACAATTTCTTGGTGGATATGACTTCTTTGTTATTCATATTAAAGGAAGTAAAAACACCATTCCAGACGTTGTATTTAGAGAACCCATGTTTGCTCATACTAATAGTATTTCTTGCTTGACGATGCAAACAGAATTAGACATCATGAGTTCCTCTAGAACAAGTAGACTCAACAAAGAAAACGTTGTAAACTATCTTAGACGTGTAAAACCAAATGCTAGTATAACTAATTCACTCCTTTACTGGAATCACCTTTATTATTCATTTAGATGCAATTTAGTATTTCATTGAAAATCACCAATTCAACTCACGCATTCATTGTGTCAAAAAATACTTATTTATCATTTGAAAACCTCTTTTAATACCTTCTTTGGTAAACTATTGATTTAACCACATAGGTTACCTATTCGCCCATTCACTTACTTACTTTACCCATTTCTTTACCTTATGGACAATAATGGACTTACGCATTTACTTGTCCATTTCACTTTTACCAAAACACTTATTACGTTCATTCAAGTTAGGTTGTTTTAACACATTTTACCACACAATCCACTTCTTGATATGTTCCATATTCCATTATCTTTTCTCGGTATTTTCCAATACCGCATACTTCAACGGGCACCACACCGCCGGCTATCCTCACCATATGCTCTTGCCAATGTTTTCGGGATTTTCACTAAAGGGCTCCGAGACCTTATTGATTTAGCCTAGAGTCGTGTGAGTTCCCTTTTTATGTATTTTAACATTTTACAAATGTCCATATTATTCTACTTTACCGGCCGAAACCAAAAGCCAGGACTTAACCGTTCTTTTTTCCATTAACACTTGGGAAATTATTTCTTTCTCCTTTAGGTCCTTTATTCACACATACGTTGATTTAATACCAAAATCATTCACGTTTTAAGACTTACACGGATATTTTTTTTCTAAAACCTTCCGATGAGGCACCAAGTTTTTCCCATAAAACCTGATCAGCTAATCAGTACACGAGGTTCACCAACAGGACCTACTTTTAACACGATTATAGCAAGTAAAATAGCAAACCAAGTCACATATATGAGGCACACGCACACTAGACACGAAATTACAGGAACTCAACTCCCAACCTTTTATTAATCACTCAAAGATTACAAAGGAACACTCAATTTCACCCTAAGGCTTCCATTATTCAACCCACACTGGTGTAAAACATTCCTTGGCATTTCTTATTCCATAAAAATATTTCACTTCAAGTAAATTACCAATTTACCCTTCATTTGTTAAAACTTACTATTTAGTCATTTATCAAGTGTTATTTCCCCAAAATTGTTATTAAGTTTACCACTTAACATTTTAAACACTTTTCTCTATTTCGACACTTACTCAATATCCCATTTTACTCAACATTCTTACTTGCTACTTTAAAACCTTTAATATATAAAACAACACCTTTTTACATATTAAAGTCCCACATTCTAGACATTTGAAATACACACTTTATTTATGAAATTTTGCATCTTAACACCCACTTTCCTACTATTTACACATTTTCACCCTTTAACTTCTATTATCAACTTTTACACTACAATACATGTAAAAAGCTTACTTTCGTACCTTCAAGCATTTAACCCACTTTACTTTGTAAATGAGTTTCATACACCTTAAAACACCTATTGAAGTTAAAGTTTTCCCTTTTTATTATCTTTATTTATTCATGTAGGAAATCATCTTTAATATCTCAAAATGACTCAAATAAGCCTAATACATTTTATTACATAAAATCACATTATTTTCCTTTTAAACATCATTATACACATTTTATTGCATAAAATTTTCAATAATTATATTCTGAAATCTTCCATGTTTTCAAGACCCATTTTAAATCATTCTTTTGGAACCCATTTTCATACAAATGCTAAGATGGTTACTAATCAACACATGGATGTAAACAAACATCTATCCTACTTGTATTTATTCTAATATATGTAAATGACATGATGCATTTATACTACACTAAAAACTTAGATCAAAGCTAGTTTTTCCCACCTTAATGTGCTCTAAAATGGTGGAGATGGTGAAGAAGGTGAAGGACCCCCACCTACAAACATGGCCTCAAGGGGTTCTCTCAAATCCCTCTAAAGGTTACTTCCATTGTTGCTCCAAGAGTCTAATTGACCCCTTCAAAATCCATTGTAAGACTTTGACCTCATATACTAAATCTTAAGGAAACTCCATGAACATCTACTTTTTCAAACCCGTAAATCTTCCTAGGGTTTTCCATAGTGGGATATGGTTGTTTGAGGTTCTCTATTGATGGTTTGATGGAGGATATGGTGGTATGGATTTCTCATAAGGTGTGGTCCATAAGGGGATAGGGTCTGAGACTTTAGAGAGTGGGAGAGAGTGTTTAAAAATCTGATAGAGTTTCTCTCTCCAAAGCCACACGATTTGTTTCTTATAGACCAACCCCAAAGAGTTTTTACCAAATTAGGAACATTATTACTTCTTAAACCTTTCCATATGAGGTGTTATATCATCTACAAATCGACTACACATATAATCTAAGGGTTGTGGTTGATACAACACATAAGAATAGAAGCAAATCTGTCGAGGACCTATTCGATCGATTGATCGACTAAAAGTCATCGATTGATCGATGCCCTCCCAAAAATGTTCCCTTTTTTCTAATTTGACCCGAAGGTATATATATATATATATATAATAAAGCAGGAGGGTGTTTTTACTATTCATGCCATGTCATATAAGCTTTATATACAAAATCTATATAAACAAATTTTATATCTATATAACCACATCATATGTTGCCACGTCATATAAACCAAACACAAATCCTTCGACCGCCATATCATACGACGATAGTTCAAGATGGTGTAAAGAAGTCATCATTAATTAATAAAAATTGTACAAATAGTACACCATGTGCTGGTAAACACAAGGCTCAAGAAAATGTGCTGGTAAAAGACACGCTTCTCAAGTCAAGACCTAGAGCCATGTGCGCTTTTACTGACTTCCCCCATTTCTCACTCTACACTGCAACTCACAATCACAACCCACCTTCACCCACTCTAACCCAACAATACCACACAGCTCTCTCTCACTCTCTGTAGCACAGCTACTCGTGGTTTCTAATTCATTTTTTTTTGTTTCAAGGTTGGTTTGTTGTGGTTCACTCTAATTTCTCCTCAGCTAATTTGACACCATCAGTGGTTGGAGGTAAACAAATCAACGCAAGGTTCAGTGTGTCAATCTAGCTGTGATACATACCTCTAATTTCTCCTCGGCAATTTTGACACAATCAGTGGTTGATTTCATGTTGTGATGTTGATTCAAACATCCAAGAAAAGAAGATCGTTTTTACACATCCAAACTGTAAGGACACAAATTTCCAATTGAGTCCATATATATAGTTTTGGCTCAATTCCGGACAAAAACATTTTTTCATAGGATTTTATTTAATTGTAATATTCAAGACCTATGAAGTATATGTTGAAGACGTAGCGGCAAAGAATTTAAAGCTTCATCAAAATGCCGGTTTATGTGCCTCGTTTCTACGTTATCAACTAAGGTTCCATGCTCCCAAGGTATGAATGTAATTATATTTATATAGGAACTTGGAACTTTGTTTATTTGGGTGATTAGGTTTAATACAACCTTGTTTATTTCAGAAATTATTTCAAAAGGACTTTATATTAATATCTATATATAAATGTTTCTGGGCCAAAATAGAATTTAACAAAATTTCTGAAACTCGTTCGAAGTTTCGTTCGAACGAGATTTTTCGTTCGAACCAAACTTCGTTCGAACGAGACTGCCTTTCTAACCAAACTGGTCAGTCGTTAGATAAGTCGTTCGAACGACTTTCTCGTTCTAACGAGATATCTAACGAGGTTCTAACGAGCCCAGGCTGGTCGCTCGTTAGAAGCCTCGTTCGAACGACAGTCAAAGTCGTTCGAACGAGAACGCCAGGGCGGGAACAGTTTTGAGCAGTTTTTTGCAGTTTTCTCCCACTTTCCCCACTTGGTTTTTAACCAACTTTTACATACTTTATTATGTGCGGGAAACACATTTTCCAAGATAACTTTTCCTAACTTTTCCATTTCATATCCATCTCTTAGAGAGAGTTTGAGAGCTAATCTTTTTAGGGAAAATGTTCATGTTTGGAGTGTCAATTTCTAAAGAAAAATTCATACACACTCTAGTTTACACCCAATAGTTGTTTATCCAAGTTCCATATATACATATATTTACTTGGAGTTTTTGGCACCGGTTTTTCTCTACCGAATTCAAGAGACGTTTCGGGTTTGCTTCTACACCCCATCACAAAGAAGACCTTTGTTGAGATTCTACCCGTTTGGAGAAAGGCTCCATGTTCGGGTGACGGTGACCGTTTAAAGTCCTATCGGTGTATTCCGAGACCACGGTGGAGCTCCGTTGGTTATCCGCTAATTGGAGGTTGGTACAAGAAGGAGCATCACGGCTTGAGAGGGTTCGAGTTTAGGAAGTAAGTCTTTTGTCTTGTATTTTGTAATACCATTTTTAGTGGATTTGAGGCTAGGGCCGTCCCGAGGTTTTTTCCCGTTAGTGGGTTTTTCCTCGTATATCGCGGTGTAGTGTGACATTGTTTAATTTTATCTTGCACAAAATTTAGAACGCATGCTTAGGATAATTTCAAGATAAAATTTGGTTTAATTATCACACTCATTTAATTTGGGACTTAAATTGAATATTGGGTAAAATTTGGTTTATTCAAGTCACTTGCATTAATATGGTTTCGCCTAACTTTGAATAATTGTTAATGATGACTTAGGCAAATTCTAGGACTTGAATTATTGTTTTAATTTGTTTCTTAAGATATTAAAACCCGGCCTTGTTTTGTTTTGTGGAACCATCACTTGTATTTAACGCTTCCGCATTTGTTTAAAAAAAGGGAAATTACTATTTTAATTTGAGATTATTATTTCAAACCCGGGGATCCAACTCCGCGTCTACAAATTGGTATCAGAGCCAAAAACGATAAATTATTTCGTTAAAGATCCTTAATTTTTGGCTAAAATGGATTTTTCCCCATTTTCAAAATTTCCTATTTTTGATGGTTCTAACTACGCGTATTGGAAAGCGCGAATGAGATCGGCACTAAAATCTATCGACGAGAGAGTTTGGATGTCTGTTATTAACGGGTATTCCCCACCAACTCATCTTATTGAAAATGAACGTGTTTTAAAACCCGTCGATAGATGGACTGAAAATGAGTTTAAACTTGCCAACTTTAATTCCCGTGGTTTAAATGCCTTATTTAGCGCTGTCGCACCGGATGAATTCCGACGTATTATGACGTGTGAAACCGCTAAAGAAGCTTGGGATATTTTACAAATAACTCATGAAGGAACTAGTGTCGTTAAAGCTTCTAAACTTCAAAACCTCACCACTCAATTTGAAACTATCAAAATGGATGAAAAAGAAACTTTTGATAAATTTTATGCTAGACTTTCAGATATTGTTAATTCATCCTTTAACTTGGGAGAGAAAATACCTGACGACCGTGTAGTAAAGAAAATTTTAAGGTCCCTACCCGATAGATTTATTCCAAAGGTGACCGTTTTAAATTCTTTACCCACTTTAGCCTCTACGAAACTAGAAGAGCTTGTAGGTGATTTACAAACCTATGAACTGGATATGTTTCCCTCTAAAAATGAAAAGAAAATCGAAAAGGGCGTTGCTTTAAAAGCCCACAAAGAGGTTAAACAAGTAGTAGAGAGCGATAGTGATAGTGACTCGGAAGATATGGCTTTGTTTGCTCGTAAATTTAGAAAATTTCTTAAATTTAACAAAGATAAAGTTAAAAATGATTTTAAGAAATTTGAATCTTCTAAACATGATAAAAACGAGAAGATTTCTAAAGCCGATAAGATCCCTAAACCTAGTAATGAAAATATTGATAGGGACGAGTCTAATAAATGTTTTGGTTGTGAAGGTTATGGCCATAGGGCTTTTGAGTGCCCCACTAAACTAAGGAAAGAGGGTAAACGACCCATTTCATATAATGCGACCCTTAGTGATAGTGATAAGGAAGAGAAGCCCGAATCCCCCACTAAGAAAAATTTTGTGGCTTTTATGGCACATGTGAGTGATAATGAGAACTCATCGGATAATGAAATTATAGTACATGCCACTTCCAAGGTCATTGTACATGATTCTCTTATTTTTGATGATAGTAAGAGTGAAAAAGAAGAAGAGAGTGAAAATGAAGATGAGGTTGATATGAGTGAACTTCAAAATGCTTTTCATGAATTATATAAAGAATCTATTAAATTGAAAAGAGCTAATTTGAAGTTAGAAGCGAGTTTAAGAGAGAGTGTCAAGGTCATTGATGAAAGTGCCTTAATAGAAGACCTTAGGACACATGTGAGGACTCTTCAAGAGAAGCTTGAATATGTAGAAGGCGAGAGAGATAGCCTTAGGGGTTTAATGGAATCCTTGAAAAAGGAGCTTCTTGCTTTTGAAGAGCGTAATTCTTTACTAGAATCTAACATTGTTGAATTGGAAAATAAATTAAAAGATTCTAGTAATGTCAAATTTGATTTGGAATGTCGTTCGGAAAAACTTGATAAAATGTTAGGAACAATCCAAATTAAAAATGACACTTTTGGTTTAGGCTTCAATTCTTGTAATGATTTTAACCCTAAAGTCAAAACCAATGTTTTAGGAGAATCTTCTAGGAATGCATTTAATGATCACTCCTTAGATAAATCTTTTCGACATGCTCTTACTTGTACCCATTGTGGTCGACAAGGTCATCTTAGGAATTTTGTTTAGATCTTAAACGAAATTCTAGAAAATCCCATAGTAAAGTAACCACGATAGCTAATGTTTCTACACCCCAAGATAGTAATTCTTCATTAATTTGGGTTAGGAAATCCGACTTGGTTGCCTTACAAAATATGGATTTTGATTCTCATTTACTTACACATGACTCCTCCCTTGCTAAATCTAAAGGATAATTGTGTTAGTGTTTGCATACTTTAGCGTTTGTACTTCATGCTATATTCATATGCTAAAAGTATGCTTGTTTAGTCATTTTCTAGTCATTGCCTTACTTCATATCACATGCTAGAAATTATGACTTGTTTATCTTTTTGTATTATCTTTTGTGTTTGATTTAACTGCAAAATATAAAAAGATTTTTGTTTATCATTTGTGTTTTATTTATTTCATTTATGCTTAATGAAAACTACAAATGATTTTTGTTTAGTCTTTTGAGTATATATCTTTATTTTTGATTAAAAATGTTAAAAACTCAAAAAGATTTTGTTTTGTGTGTATTTTAGTTTGACACACTTCATGTGGCATATACTTGTGTTTGAATCCCATCATTTACGCTCCCACGTGGCTAGAACTTTTGGTTTAGATTTTCAATCCTTAAAATGTTCTTTACCATTTTTATGGAGTAGTTGGATGTTGTATTGTTCAAATGGATTCTATTTCTATATGCCTCTTTTCACACATGCACGAGCTTTTTTGAAATCTCAATGTCACATGTTATATTTGAGCTTTTTGAGGTGTTCTCCTACCAATCTAGTCATCTACATATCTATGACCTAGGAGGACTAGTGCATGTCAAAATCCGTTGCATGTGAGATTTGTGCGAAAAATGAAAAACATGATAAATAAATATATGCACGGGGAAGGGCTCCGAAAGGATAAATTAAATCCTTTGCGATTGTAAGCCACCGTTGATTGGATCTAAAAGAAATACGTGATCCAAAGGCCTAAAAACAGAATATTTGGCATTCAAAGAAAGCAATTGCCAAGGCCTATGTTTGTTTGATATATTCATTCAAAAACAAAAGAATATATATGCTTATTGAGGGAGAATTGGATGGTATATCAACGGTTTGCACAATGTCCGTTTATCCTAGTTGTCTTTAATGTCATGACTCTATTTGGTTTGTAGAATCACCATCATGCTAGGCTTGTATGCATTGTGTATGTTTGTTCATTGAGTTCAATCTTTATATTGTCACATGAGGTTATATTTAACTGTGATGAAGTTTGCAATCAAATGAGAACTCCGTGAACGTTTCTTAAGTGTTTGGGTCTAAATTTAATTGTTGCTTGTTCACACCCCTACACTTCCGTTTCCATATGACACATTTTTGCCATACGAGTGTGCAAACTTATTGTATTTTGTGTCATGTGTGTGTTTATATCTATATATATATGCAAGTGGTCCATTGATATATTTCTAGTATATATATATATATGATATTTGTTTGTCTTTGCCTTGTTTTTAATTGCCCATATGCTTTCATGTCTTATCACTTTAAGCTTTCACTTGCTGTTTCTTAGTTCTTTATCCTTTGCCTATTCCCGAACAAAAAGGGGGAGAATGATGATAGGGGGAGAAATGGTATCTAATCCTATTATTATCGTATCTTCGTTAGGGGGAGTAATTAATTAAAAATTGCATTTAATATTTTGATATTCCTTATGCATTTGATGAGTTTGCTTAAGTGTGCAGGAATTATTCTATAGCGACATCTTTCTATGGCAAAGAGTTTAATCCTTGGGTTGAGTCAAGATTGGGCGGGTTATGTTTTGAGTCTAGTGAGCTTGACGGCCCTTTAGGATTTTTGTTTGGTTTTTGTCCCGGAATAGCCAAAGGGGGAGATTTGTAAGGACACAAATTTCCAATTGAGTCCATATATATAGTTTTGGCTCAATTCCGGACAAAAACATTTTTTCATAGGATTTTATTTAATTGTAATATTCAAGACCTATGAAGTATATGTTGAAGACGTAGCGGCAAAGAATTTAAAGCTTCATCAAAATGCCGGTTTATGTGCCTCGTTTCTACGTTATCAACTAAGGTTCCATGCTCCCAAGGTATGAATGTAATTATATTTATATAGGAACTTGGAACTTTGTTTATTTGGGTGATTAGGTTTAATACAACCTTGTTTATTTCAGAAATTATTTCAAAAGGACTTTATATTAATATCTATATATAAATGTTTCTGGGCCAAAATAGAATTTAACAAAATTTCTGAAACTCGTTCGAAGTTTCGTTCGAACGAGATTTTTCGTTCGAACCAAACTTCGTTCGAACGAGACTGCCTTTCTAACCAAACTGGTCAGTCGTTAGATAAGTCGTTCGAACGACTTTCTCGTTCTAACGAGATATCTAACGAGGTTCTAACGAGCCCAGGCTGGTCGCTCGTTAGAAGCCTCGTTCGAACGACAGTCAAAGTCGTTCGAACGAGAACGCCAGGGCGGGAACAGTTTTGAGCAGTTTTTTGCAGTTTTCTCCCACTTTCCCCACTTGGTTTTTAACCAACTTTTACATACTTTATTATGTGCGGGAAACACATTTTCCAAGATAACTTTTCCTAACTTTTCCATTTCATATCCATCTCTTAGAGAGAGTTTGAGAGCTAATCTTTTTAGGGAAAATGTTCATGTTTGGAGTGTCAATTTCTAAAGAAAAATTCATACACACTCTAGTTTACACCCAATAGTTGTTTATCCAAGTTCCATATATACATATCTTTACTTGGAGTTTTTGGCACCGGTTTTTCTCTACCGAATTCAAGAGACGTTTCGGGTTTGCTTCTACACCCCATCACAAAGAAGACCTTTGTTGAGATTCTACCCGTTTGGAGAAAGGCTCCATGTTCGGGTGACGGTGACCGTTTAAAGTCCTATCGGTGTATTCCGAGACCACGGTGGAGCTCCGTTGGTTATCCGCTAATTGGAGGTTGGTACAAGAAGGAGCATCACGGCTTGAGAGGGTTCGAGTTTAGGAAGTAAGTCTTTTGTCTTGTATTTTGTAATACCATTTTTAGTGGATTTGAGGCTAGGGCCGTCCCGAGGTTTTTTCCCGTTAGTGGGTTTTTCCTCGTATATCGCGGTGTAGTGTGACATTGTTTAATTTTATCTTGCACAAAATTTAGAACGCATGCTTAGGATAATTTCAAGATAAAATTTGGTTTAATTATCACACTCATTTAATTTGGGACTTAAATTGAATATTGGGTAAAATTTGGTTTATTCAAGTCACTTGCATTAATATGGTTTCGCCTAACTTTGAATAATTGTTAATGATGACTTAGGCAAATTCTAAGACTTGAATTATTGTTTTAATTTGTTTCTTAAGATATTAAAACCCGGCCTTGTTTTGTTTTGTGGAACCATCACTTGTATTTAACGCTTCCGCATTTGTTTAAAAAAAGGGAAATTACTATTTTAATTTGAGATTATTATTTCAAACCCGGGGATCCAACTCCGCGTCTACACAAACCCATATCTGTGTATTATATTCATTTTCCTCTCTTGATTTTCTCTGAACGCATCTCTCGAATTGTTGTTTTTTGTAGGTCCACCACAATCTTTGGCGGTTCTCCAATATTGCAACCCTACGGAGCTTTTTTCAGATCTAACAGGTTTTTTGCTTTTTATTTCGAGGTTAACACTTTGTTGCAATCCTGCTCTTGAATTGTTGCTTTTTCAGATCTAATTGAAGAAATCTCCGTGAAAACTTGAACGATGACTCTATGATGATGATCGGAGTTGAGAAAAAGAAAACACTGCAACAATCCCTTAAGATATGCATCTCCACAATCAGGTAAGAGTTGGGAGAAAGAAAACACTGTAATTTTCTATATATCAGCTGTCGACATCAAAAAACAACAACAACGTATGAACTAATATTAATTCCAAATACAATATCTCATTTCTGGGTTTGTTTTGAATTTTTAATTTTAACCGTAGTCAATAAATTTGTGGATGAGTCAATAGATTTTTACTTTTTAATTTTTCAAGTTTCTCCCTCCTCCAGAATTTGTGGCTTTCTGGTTTCATTTATGTTTATGTTGTGAGGTTGTCCATCTCTTATCAGATGAGGTTTTTCTTCAGGTGTAGGTGGCTTGGGCGGTGGTCTCTTCTTTGCGAGCGACAGCATCGTCAACTCAAATAGTTTAACTTGAGTCAGACACGGACAACTACAAGACTTTATCTTGATCCAAGGCCTTATATTTTGGTTCAAGGTTGAAATAATATACTGAAAGCTGTTGACGAAAGGTCGCCGGATCCATCTCTGTCGGAGTGTAGGTGAAGGAGATGACGGCTACTGGTGTTTCTGATGGAGTGTAGGTGAAAGAAGCATAAATCACTGAGAAACTGTTGCCCCTCTTCTTCCTGTTAAGGTTCCTTTTTTATTTCTTTCTTTTTCACTGAGAAATCGGTTTTTTTGTTTGCCTTTTTTTCTTAATTTTGTTTATGCATCAGGGGTTTCTGGACACCTCCTCGGCTTCAACATCACCTGCAGGTACCTTTAATTTGGCTTTGTTGGGTTGATGGCTACTGCTTGAATTATAATATTATAGAGAAATATAAAAGTTTTTTGATATATTTTGAAGAATACTTTGTTTCATGTATAATGAAACAACTTTGTATACATGTATGCAGGTGTGGAGATGTGGATGGGAACACTATCTGTGTTGCAGCTATATTGGGTTCTACTCTTAACGGAGAATTATATATATATATATATATATATATATATATATATATATATATATATATATATATATATATATATATATATATATATATATATATATATATATATATAATTTTTTGTTTGCCTTTTTTTCTTAATTTGTTTTGTTATTACTCTTCCACACCTCTCTAGCCTCAACGTTGCTCTGTTGTGTATATTACACTAATTTTAGAGTTTTGTTGGCTCACAGTAGAGTTTTCATTTTGTTCAAAATAATTAGTTTTATTCTAATTTATTTTGTTTTGCAGGCGTGATCTATTTTCTTTCTTTCTTTTCTGTGTTTTATTTATTTTTAATTAGTTTTATTTGTAGGTTCTCTATGCTTAGAAAACATTTATGAAATTTTATTTTTAATTAGTTTTATTTGCAGACGTGATATGTGCTATGTTATCTCCCATACATCTAACCCTATAATCTGAAAAGTAGCCAAGGCTTTACCCATGATGGGATACAGGACTGCCTAAGGCAGTTTGATGATGGGATACAGGACAAATATAAGCTGAGGCAGTTTGCGTGTGGCTCAAAGAATAATGACGGATGGGACAAGAGATATGAATTGAATTTTAAGTGTTAAAATTTTTAAAATTTTATATTGCAAATTTTTGGGGGCTATGAATTGATGTTCCTTACTTTTAAGTGCAAGGATTTCTCAAAAGAAAGAAATGTGCTTATCAACTCTAAAAGTTTTACACAAATTGCCTGAAATAATTAATTGTATTTGGAATAATAAAAATGTTTTACACAAAAATTGATGTACCACAATTAAAAGTATTTAGACAAGCAGATTCTTTCTAACAAATGTGTGTACATATGTGATTAGTATATATGAATGGACTTAAAAGTAACACAGATATAAGTTAATTAAAATATTACTATTTATTTAAAATTTAATTTTATTGGTAAAAAATGTTTTTGCATTTTCAATCTAATTCAATTTTGTCATTAATATTCAAGATTTTTGTTTAATGTAAAAAAATATTTTTAATTTTTTTTGTTAAGATAAAGTATTTTTATGAGTTTTTTTTAGCAAGATGATTTTTATTTTAAATTGTCTATAATAATTTTTTTTACACAATTTTTTTATTTTTAATTTTATTCATTAACTTTTTCAATTTTATAAGGAAGTCTTTCATATTTTATAATTTTTTCTAATATTATCATTTTCGATATACTAAGTGAGTGAGATTAGCACTAGAAAATAGGCGGATAAAGGATAAAATGTAATCAAAATTCTCACTCCACCTTTTATTCTATTTTCGGTCTTGAACAACATCAATTCAAAAGCCTACTCATAACCAAAAGAAAATTATATACCATAAAGTAATGTACTACACATTAATTAAATGTTTAATGTAGTGGTGCACTATAACATCACAATATTGTTTTGGGAGTAAAAGCAACAACACAATATTTTTTAATTAAAAATTAAATTCATTAAAAATAATAAGACATTAAATATTACAACATTGACATAAAACAATATTTTGTTATCAATCGCGATCATTATCTAAGTGAAAGTGGCACCCAAAAAAATATTTTTTTTAACAAAAAAAAATCCAAATGCTTTTTTAACTGAAAACAAAATTGATAAAAATATACATGACACAATACCACATAACATGCTATTAGATAATTTATTTTACCAATCACGAACACTTCCCAAATAAATTTTGTTAACTGAAAATAACCTGACTAAAATAAACATGGCAACATGAAATATTATTTTTTGCTTATTTCGAACACGACTCAACTATATGTGGCACAACACAAAATATATTTTTTAACCATAAATGATCCCAATTAATGTAAAGATGACACGTCACAATACGACATAGAATGTAATATTATTTTTTTACTTATCTCGAAAATGATTTAAGCAAAAGCGGTACACCACAATATGTTTTCTTAAATATAAAATGAATCCGAATAAAATAAAAACGGCACGACATGAAATATTTTTATGAATTTTTTTAGTTTAAAAGGACTCTAAACATGTTGGTTTGGATTTGAATTATGACCTATTTTTGGGGTGATGGAATGGAAGCAAATCATCATTTTTGAGATGTTTAACAACATGTCACGCTTCATTACTTTGTAATCAATTTTAAATATATCATGTTGATAGAAAATTAACTTATGGGAGTGTAAGTGTTCTATAATCATAAATATTTGGTAGCAAATTTATCACCGTGCCATCGGCACGGGTACACCCTAGTATATATATATATATATATATATATACGACCTTAATTAAATGTTCAAACTATATGTATCGTCAACAGGGTATTTTACAAAAATCATGCAAACGTATACTAACTTGTGTCGCGTACCGGCAAATGTCGTATTACATTATTCATGCTCATTTTCACATCCATTCCTTAAGTAATTCATATCGTACTCTAACAATACATTAATTATAACTACTTTAACGTAGACGTCCCTCTATGCAGACTACGCAACATGAAATTTCCTTTTTAATAACTATGTGCGACGTGTCACTTATGTATAACTTTTGGCTCAATACCCATGAACCTACTTTCTCTAAATATTTATCCGAAAAAAAAATCAATATATCATTAAATATATATTTGTTAGGCAGGGTATTACAAACTTCTCTTCTTAGGGAATTTTGTCCTCAAAATTCTTGGTTTGCCAAAACATAGCATTTGGTTAACTACAGCTAGTTTCTAATTCGAGGGTGTCCTCAACTCTATGGTACAAACCCAAAGGTTTATTCTCACCAATTACCATTATTAACCTGATCATGACGAACCCTAAGATGTTAGTGACAATTCCCATACATGCCTAACATGTCATCCAAACAATACCTTAAGATAATCGATATCCACCAAATATGGCACTATCTAATGAACTCATCATGGATCATTCCTACACAAGGATTCACAACTTACGTTTCCAAAAACAAATTGGACCACGCCTAGCCCAGGATGATACAACCTCAACACTTCTCAACATAGACGTCAATGATCACAAGATAATATAACATTAGTCTACCCGATCAATATTCTCCACGGAATCCTTACGCTAACTAAGAGTCATCATAGGCATCACAACATATATGTATATGAACAATCATGCCCTCAATCCGTACAACTCTCAACTGAGCGCAATGCTAGTACCTAATGTTACATCAAGTCTTGTTACTCATAACATTCTTAAGTCATGATCTCAGGACACACGACCAACTTGTAACTAGCTGTACCGATTAACTAGCGAGACATGTTAACCTAAAAGCAATTAAGTAACATATGTAAACTATATGCATCAAGCACGAGGCCATGCGCACACACAAACTAGTGTAGGACAAGGGTGTTTCTGGAGAAGAGTGCACTCATATACCGTGATGAATCGGCCACAACCGACCTAACCCACATCAACTGAGCTTATGCAGAACCACACCTGAATCATAACTAATCAACAACTCACCATTACCGGGATCAAAGAAGACATAAGAAATGAAATGAATCAGGAAACTGCAACGCCAAAAGGAAATAATCAAATTCCTATAATAAAATTGACCCTCATGAAGTGCAAACCCACAACGTACTCTTGAAGTCTCTAACTCTTACCGACACCTATTAAGCACCTTAGCCTTGCCACGTACCCTAGCTTGGCCTCTTAGCCCTGATGAGTTCTTACCACGAATCACCCATCCATGCCGGATGGACTAAAAACAAAATCGATTTTTTTGAAAGATGAAATGTTAGGCTTTCCTCCTTAGGACTAATACCACCTTTCCATCAGTGGCAAGTACAACCAAATGAATTTATATTCCTTCAACACTTATCGTTAGCCACAAAACATTCACACCTAGGATTTCATAGTTTCAATACGCGATGACTAACACCAGTTTCTAAGAACAGTCTCATCAAGTTAAACACAACGCTCACAACGTTTCAACATTCAACTCATGAACTATTTCTACCACCCTTAGCACCGCCTACATGATCCCAAATCATAACTATCCTGATGGCATCTCAAACTTTCAATCGTTACTCATGCCTAATGATTTCCTTCACCAAGGTCATCACTAACCCTATAGGTAGCACACATAGGTGTTATAAATAAACGTAACACTTTATCCCGAGTGCTATCGAAAAATCATAACGAACATCATCATATTCTAAGTCTCCCAGGTGCACTACCTAGCATCGATTAATCTATTTTCGACATTATCCTTAAAGTTCATATCATGACACTAGCTTATAAACACAAACCATGGCACTAACTCAAAGCACTACCAGAAATCAAAATTGACCATCGTAAATCATCAATGGTTTATCATGACTATGTAAACTTTAATTCAACAATTATTCCCAATGCTTCACGGGCAACGATACCAAACTCAATCATTTCTCTAAACACCCTACACATCTATCACGTGAAACCAAAAGTCATAACCTAGCCTATGCTACATAACCTTGATTTTATCACTATCAAATGTACATAACCACATAAACCTCGATGCAACAATAATCCCCAACGGTTTCGAGGAGAGACACTATTATCATTGTAATGCACGACACACAACCTCAAATTTAATACCACCATGGAATGCCTACCACTCGCATTAACTACCCATTGCATGAGCTTTAGTATATATCTCCAAGGAATTTTCAATACGATTTCACATGTCTATCCTTGTTGCTAACCTGAAGTATATCTCACTTAATTCTCAATGAACATTCAACCATGATGACTAAACTGCCTCACTATGTAAACATCATACTACGTGCTAATCTACCAATTAACACAACAGTATATATTTTGGTAGTATGCGGGACGTCGAGTAGTGCCTATAAGCACCAAAGCCCATATTACGGATGCTAAAAGGGATCCTTATTCCTCAATGCCACACTACATTTGCTAACCCATAAATTAATACAATCCAAGTCTTAGTATGACATAGGACATCGGGTATTACCCAAGAGGACGCTCACCCTAATGATAGCGCAAGATGTGCCATTCTAAAACATCACGACTCTTTTACTTAATACCAAGTCACCACGATTATCTAGGTTTACTGCTAGGCTACCTCACTCATCAAGATTATCTAAATTCACATTATAGTCAAGGTATATAAATCGTGTTATACTAAATTCGAGCCCTCACCCAAAGGACCTAGTACTTCCTCACCGTGTAACTAACACTTATAAACACATTACTCAGTCACTTAATCTTAATAGGTAATTCACAAGCTTTCCAACTAAGTCACAATGAACACTACACTACATTACTACCATTACTAGGCCTTCTGGTAGGATACAGGACATGGCGTATAACCTGTGCATTCCTAGGTATACACTATCGATGTCACTAATGGTCCTATTCATCAAATGTTACATTGTTCCTTCACTCACTACTCCGAAAGCTACCTAAAGTTCACTCCCTTTTAACTACAACTCCTCAACGTCGCTTACGTGACCCATTGCCATAAATGTCCGACAACTCTAATCATGTCTCATAAGATGCATTCATCGACTAATGGCCACTAAGGCGCTCACCCACAAGGATAGCATCCTGTTAACTAAGGCTGAATGTACCTACCCGTAAGTGTTGACCCACATAAATTTACATGCTCATCAAATTAACCATCAATCATGTAATACCCCAATGATCGAATTTGCCTACTCACCTCATAATACTAGCCACTCATAAGTGCCGCACCTAAGGCTACATGAATTTTGAAATCAAAATTCATCATTTCTTAGTTATGGCATTCTAACTATCAACCATTAGAGTTGACTATACACAATTCGTGCCACCTTCCCAATGGGCGTCATCTTCCTCTATTAACATCTCCAAAGGCCCTATGTCATCAAAAGCTGGAACACAGATATCTCACACTAAGAACCATGGTGTTACCATTATCGGCTTGCAACATATTTAGTCAGAAGTGAGATAGCGATTAATAACAAATAAACTTAAACGTATGCCACTTAGCACCAACTTACTTTTTGTGCTATCCTCTTTGACTTCACCATCGAGGACACGCCTAAAACCATCACCAAAACTAGAGTGACCAACCCGAACCAACACCGATGTCGAAAGACCCACTACTGACCTCACCACATCACTCTCGAAAGGAACCTTGAACCTAGAGCTCTAATACCATTTGTAATGCCACGACCCGAATTTATGGGTTACCTGTGAGTTAACCCGGTCCGATCCGAGCATTAGGTGTGAAGTGCAATAGAACAACCTATATAATGTTGCTAATCGAGTTTTACTTTGATTAACGTTTCACTTGTTTAGCATGCGATACCATAATTTCAAGGTAAACTACATGAGGGACTTGTGGGGAGAACCCCGAAGTTCAAGTAAATAGAGCTACTAACGTAAACATAAATAAAATATACTGACATGTATAACGCCCTCAAAATACGAAACCACTCCCAACCTACCGTAACAAAGTGAGGGAGCGTGCCTATGCCCAGTGGGAATATACAAAGTAGTATCGAAGTAAACGGCAGAAAAGATACTCACATGCTACAACCACATGCATACAAAAATATGTATGTATCTTCTTATATATATATATATATATATATATATATATATATATATATATATATATATATATATATATATATACCTTTGAAAATACGCGTTCCAAGGCATTAACCGTTTACTTTCGAAGCTTATTTATTTAGATTAATTTACCTTAATCTTATAGAGACTTCCCCTAATTACCCATGGCATTTCCTCACTTTATTTAACACACTTGTTTCCATGCCTAAAATCATTACTTATGACTTATTCTAACCCATTCCTTTACTAGAATCACCCTTATTATTCATTTATATGCAATTTAGTATTTTATTGAAAATCACCAATTCAACTCACATATTCACCATGTCATAAAATACTTGTTTATCATTTGAAAACCCCTTTCAATACCTTCTTTGGTAAACTATTAATTTAACCACATAGGTTACTTATTCACCCATTTTCCTACATACTTTACCCATTTCTTTACCTTATGGAGATTAATGAATTTACGCATTTACTTGTCCATTTCACTTTTACCAGAACATTTATTTCGTTCATTCAAGTTAGATTGTTTTAACATATTTTACCATACAACCCACTTCTTGATATATTCCATATTCCATTAGCTTTTCTCAGAATCTTCCAATACCGCGTACTTCCACGGGCTCCACACCGCCGGCTATGGGCACTATATGCTCGGGCCATTATTGTAGGGATTTTCACCCAAGGGCTTCGGGCCCTTCTTACTTTATTCAGGTGTTGTTCAATTTTTCTTTTTATGTGTTTTAACAATTTACAAATGTCCACATTATTCTACTTTACCGGTCGAAGCCAAAAGTTCGGACTTAACCGTTAGTTTTTCCATTAACACTTAGAAAATGATTTCTTTCTCCTTTATGTCATTTATTCACACATGTTGATTTAATACCAAAATCATTCATTCTTTAGGACTTAATTTATTATTCAACCCACACTAGTGAAAAACATTCATTGGCATTTCTTGTTCCATAAAAATATTCCACTTTAAGTAAATTACCAATTTACCCTTCATTTGTCAAAACTTACTATGTAGTCCTTTATCAAGTGTTATTTCTCCAAAATTGTTATTAAGTTTATCACTTAACATTTTAAACACTTTTCTCCATTGTGACACTTGCTCAACATCCCATTTTACTCAACATTCTTAGTTGCTACTTTAACACCTTTAATGTATAAAACAACATCTTTTTACATATTAAAGTCCAATATCCTAGACATTTAAAATACACACTTTATTTACGGATTTTGCATCTTAACAACCACTTTGATACTATTTACACATTTTCACCCTTTAACTTACATTATTAACTTTTACATCACAATACATGTAAAAACCTTGCTTTCATACCTTCAAGCATTTAACCCACTTTACTTTGTAAATGAGTTTCATACACCTTAAAAAACCTATTGAAGTTAAAGTTTCCTCGTCTCATTATCTTAATTTATTCATTTGGTTAATCATCTTTAATATCTCAAAATGGCTTAAATAAGCCTAATACAGTTTATTGCATAAAATCACATTATTTTCCTTTAACACATCATTATACACATATTATTGCATAAAATGTTTAATAATTATATTCTGAAATCTTCTATGTTTTCAAGACCCATTTTATATCATTCTTTTGTAAACCATTTTCATACAAATGCTAAGATGGTTACTAATCAACACATGGATGTAAACAAACATCTATCCTATATATATTTAATCTAATATATGTAAATGACATGCTGCATTTATACTACACTAAAAACTTAGATCAAAGTTAGTTTTTTCCCACCTTAATGTGCTCTAAAATGGTGGAGATGGTGAAGAAGATAGAGGACCCCCACCTCCAAAGGTGGCCTTAAAGGGATCTTTAAAATCCCTCTCAATCTTTCCTCCATTGTTGCTCTAAGAGTGCTCTACTTGAACCCTTCAAACTCCATTATAAGACTTTGACCTCCTCTACAAAATCTTAAGGAAACTCCATGAACATCTATTTCTTCAAACCCTTAAATCCTCTGAGGGTTGTCTACAGTGGGATAAGGTTGTTTGAGGTTATCAGTGTAATACCCCGTACTTTTATGCTATATTAATTTGGGGATTTATTAAATTTAATGTGAATTAATTATTTAATAAAAATCCGGAAATTAACTATGTTATAATTATTAACATGATGAGAGTTAGTAATTATGGGAAAATTTGTTGAATATTACTAATGAGCAAAGTAATATATAATAGTGGTCATATTAAATGTCACGAGTGAATAAAATGACAATTTTAGAAATTTGGGTCGGGATGCGCCCGTGTCACGTCGGGACTAAATATTGATAAATAAAAGTGAATATTTTATAAGTTATTCGTATGGTCATTTTGAGTGCACCAACGCGTCCGGAAGGGTCGAGATAGTCAGAAAAGTTTACCCGGGGGTTTGATTTGGGTCTCGGGGCGTTTTTAGGCCTAATTAGTACCCCGGGAGGGCATTTTAGTCATTTTATATTTTTGGGTAATTAAACCCACGAAAATTAAAGGGGCTATATCAGATGTTTAGGTTATCTCCTAGGGTTAGATAACTCAAAACACTAGAACGGCCATTGGAGAGGAGAGGAGAGAGCTCTCAAGGCATTCCAAGGCTCAAAACCCATCCGTTTGAACCGCCGCCGCCAACGCGTAGATCGCGAGACGGGGAACGTAACCACACCAAATTCGGCACTAAACCAAAATGTTGAAAATCCCAGGCAAGTGTTTATCTTTCTTACTTTCATTGATACATCACTCATATTAGTTTAGGAATGATTAGGATGAGTAGTATGGAAGAAAAACCCCATTTGAGATAGGAAATTGCATGTAGGGATGATTTAAATGATATTCCGGAAACCCTTTTTTCCATTTAGAGGATTAAACCACGAATTTATGATGTTTTATAAGAAGGAAATTCTGTAAAAGATGTATTAGAACCATGTTTAAGAGATTTTTAGGGTTCTTGATATTTACATGAATTTTGTGTTGTTAATCCATGGTTAGTGACAGAAACTTACATGCTTTACGTAGAAAATACATAATATGATGATAGAATGTTAGTAGTATAAATTCTGGGACGATTGGGAATGAAAAATATGGAATTGGTTGAGGTTAGAGAATGAAACCCATAACTGCAAAACTGCAGGATTCGCCATACCTGCTTGATCGATCGATCGAGCCTTGAGCTTCAATCGATCGAAGGTTCGATTGATCGAGCCCCTAACCTCGATCGATCGACCCCTCCTGGCAGACTTAAGTTTCCCCTTTTAAAATTGTTGAATTGATTCTAAATGAAGAAAACTCCTTAGACATCCTTGTTAAAATAATTTGGGAGATAATGATGACCACTAAGATTCATTAATGAATAAGAGACCTTTAATGTAAGGCGAAATCTATATTTTCGGGATATTTTGCATAAGGGACAATGTAAGTATACATTAAAGGGGAGAGACACGTAAGAGAGAGTTACGTTGTAACATAAATGGATACCTACTGAATTATACATTTGGAAGAATAGAATCCATGAGGGTTACGTAGTAAGTTGGAAACAAAAAACCCTTCGAATTAAAGTTAGAAACGAACCATTATACTTGATATATAAGAATGGGAAAATAAGGATAAATGTTGTGAATGTGGGTTATGGGATAAACCTAAATTGATATAATAAAAGGGGTATATTTATATGATTGTGTATGCATATATTTTATACTTGTGAAAATCATGCCCGCGCTACTTACTATCCCTGAGGTTACCGCGCTGGGACAGTCTTATCTCGAATGGGCCTTCATGGAGGATATTGACTCGTACCCTAGAAGATAGAAATCCTAGGTACAGGCTATCGAATCGGTAGTCACGGTTCTAAGAGACTTGAGGGTATGTACTGACCTCTTGGACTTGGAAACTATGCTTCGCCTCAATATTGTTTGTGTATGTATTTATACAGTTCGAGAGTGATTCCGAACTTGTATTCCCTGTAGTACGATTGATACGGGGATTGGATAGAAGAGTATGCCCGCACTATAATTTTTATGTGGGGTGCTATTAGAATATATATATTATACGAGTATTTAATATATATATGAACTTCTGAAATTTGGGAAACTGCCTACTGTGTTATGGTAAGTAAGACATGTATAATGACTCAAATTGGAAATACTTGTTTTGAAAAGTATAATATGATATTGAAAAACTTTATGAATCAATAAAGTTAAAATGAGCGTTTGGTACTAAATGAAATTATCCTTTTAAACCGTGATGTTGTTAAATCTTAAATCTTGAGAGTCACCTAAGATAAGTTAAATAATTTGGGGAAAGATAGTGTGATATATGATGAGATAAACCCTGGGGAAGGTTAGTGCGATAGGAGTGCATATTAGAAGAGAGGTGAGAATTTCTCAAGAGAGTGTCGCACTAATATGTTGTTGCATTGGCCTGTAATCAATTTAAATACTTGCTAAACGAATTTTTAAATCATATACACTATCGGGCTCTGACCCGTTTCTATTCCTCTTTCTATCTTGTATATATATGTATATATTACAGGTGCCCAGCCACAGGGGCGTCTTGTTTAGGATCCCTTGGAAGGAACGTGTTGCAACTTAGGTGGGAGTTGCAGGCCACTTGCTTAGACGATTTCATTTACTTGATTCCACTTCTATCATTCTCCTTATTGGGCATGTGTCGCCCTTTCCACTATTTATCTATTTTATTGGGACATTTGTATTTCAGTTATTTTAAGTACTGTTACTTTGGGATTTATTCAGCATGTAGGTTTTACTTTAAGTTTTAAATGCGGGGATTTAGTTGTTGAATATTTAAATTAATTGGATTATATGTTTCAGGATTATTGTGGTGTGATTCTTTAAATATTAAATTGTTGTAGATAATTAAATCTTTATTTTCAAAATAAAATTTGGAAAGTAATGTTTAAAAATGGTTTTGACACTTAGCTTAATTAAATAGGGTGTTAAATTTGGATAAGTTATCTTTACGACAGTGATGCTAAGAATGAACCAACTGTTCACCTTGATTTTAATTTAATAAAGTAGTGATCGCCCGGTATTTAATTAGGCGGGGTGCCACAAGTGGTATCAGAGCATCAGGTTCTAGTGTCCATTGGATCTGTACATCTTATTTACGCTTTCAGCTTACCATTTTTGATATAGAGCCCTATCTTTAGGATTGTTGTATTTCTGCTTTTATGTTACGTCTTCAGCTATTTGAGATTTGAGAATGACTGTAGACTAATAAACTACTTCACGTTTCAGATGCCTCCGAGACGTGCACCGAAGGATAGGCGTGCCCAGGCCGAGCAGCCAGCAGCTCCGGCACAAGGCACTATGAATTCTAATGAAGTAGCCGCCATTGTTGCTCAGGCGGTGAATGCTATGCTAGCGGTGGTTCAGCAGGCTCCACCCCAGATTCAGGCAGTGGCGCCAGTACCAGCACAGCTTCCATCTGCATGGGAGAGGGTTAGGGATGCTTTTCAGAAGGCGCATCCCCTTGAGTTCTCTGGTAGCTCAGATATCGTCACAGTCAACCAATGGAAGAAAGACATCCAACGGCATCTTCGTATGTATGAGTGCACCGACGTGCAAAGGCAGTTATTGGCTTCCTTTAAGCCGGTGGGGGATGCTTTGTAGTGGTGGGAGTCCACTACCACCTTGGAGGAGAGGGACACGATCCCTATTCAGTCATTTTGGGAACGGTTTGACCCCAAGTACTTTCCACCCGCCGTGCAGACTGAGATGAGGCGGAAATTACTGAATTTAAAACAAGAGAACTCTACCGTTGCTGAGTATGAGGAGAAGTTCATGAGACTTCTCACCATAGTGCCAGATGAGGCACCTACTGAGAGTAAGAAAATTATATTGTTTGTGGACGAGTTAGCTTGGAGGATCCGTCAGCATCTTATAGGGAATCTATCTCTGAGTACTTTCACTGATGTACTCAATGCTGCGTTACTACATTGCCAGGATCACCGCTTCCATCTGCAAGGAAGCAAGGGAGCAGGAGAGTTCAGCCAACAAGGCAGGACCGGGGGTAGTAGTGCTAGTGGGGCCCCATCTCATGGACAAAATCTTCAGCACGAGCAGAGTTCCCATCAGGGGGACCCTGCTAAGCGATTCCGTTCAGGTGATTCTAGACAGGGATTTAGGGGTTATAGGCAGAGGCAGCCTAATCAACAGGACCAACAGGGCCAACAGCGTGCTAATCAGGGCTAACAGGGGCAGTGGCGGGGAGGTAACGGCCAGCAGGACCATGGTCAGCAGGGTCAGAGGGGAGGTAACTTCAGAGGCCGGTGTTTTGTATGCGGCAAGCATGGTCATAAGCGCCAGGATTTCCCAGAAGGTAATAGGTCCCCACAGCAACAGGGTGCCCGTAATGAGCCACAGAGACCACTTTTTCCAGCTGGCCTCTCAACTCCAGCCCAGGTACCAGCCCTACCAGCCATTCCAGCAGCTCCAGTGCAGCAGGGGAAGTTACAGTACGGACGTATCTATAACGTCCACCAGGTAGTAGCTCCACAGGCACCACCCGCGATTGAGGGTATGTTTCCTATCCATGGTACTATGGGTCGGGTTTTGTTTGATACTCGGGCGATGCATTGTTTTATAGCTACGCATTTTGCAAAGGCCTTAGGTTTGTTAGCCATAGCAGAGAGCACAGTGACGTGTGTAGACTCACCACTGGGGAGTGGGTCGCTTATCTTCTTTATATGCCGGGGAATGGGGGTAGAGATTGGTAGGTTGGTATTACCTGCAGACATGTTAGTCTTAGATATACATGAGCATGATGTTATTATCGGTATGGATTGGCTCACAGCTTATAGATCCATGATTGATTGCTTCGGTGGGAGTATTATTTTTGCCATTCCAGAGCAAGAGATGTTTGTAGTGGCGATGCCTCGCCCAGAGGGAGGTTCGACCGCTCATTTGTATTATATAGAGGAGGATGCCTCTAAGGAGGTTGTGATTCCATTAGACTCGATTCCCATTGTTAGTGAGTATTCCGATGTGTTTAAGGAGATACCAGGCCTACCCCCCAGTCGAGAGATAGACTTTGTCATAGATTTATTACCGGATACGATACCTATAGCACGCGCTCCATACCGTATGGCTCCGGCGGAAATGCGAGAGTTACGAGATCAGATAGAGCAGCTGTTAGGTCAGGGCTTCATTCCCAGGAGTACCTCACCTTGGGGCGCTCCAGTCTTGTTTGTGAAGAAGAGAGATGGTTCACTAAGGTTATGTGTGGACTATCGGGAGTTGAACAAGGTCACGATATAGAATAAGTATCCGTTGCCTCGAATCGATGATTTGTTCGACCAGTTGAGGGGAGAAACTTTCTTTTCGAAGATAGATCTGAGGTCGGGGTACCATCAGCTACGTATTAGAGAGCAGGATGTTTCAAAGACTGCCTTCTTGACGAGATATGGGTCTTACGAGTTCAGAGTGATGCCATTTGGTCTCACAAATGCTCCAGCCGTATTCATGGACTTAATAAACCGAGTATTCAGAGAGTTCTTGGATCAGTTTGTCATCGTCTTCATAGATGACATTTTGATTTATTCACACTCCGAGGAGGAGCATGCCGAGCACTTGAGGCAGGTTCTTCAGACTTTACGAGAGCATCAGTTGTATGTTAAGTACGAGAAGTGTGGATTCTGGTTACGAAAGGTACAGTTCTTAGGGCATGTTATTTCTGAGCAGGGGATAGCAGTTGACCCGAGTAAAGTGTTAGCGGTGAGGGAGTGGGGACAGCCCACAACACCGACGGAAGTGCGTAGTTTCTTGGGGTTAGTCGGATACTACAGGATATTCATTCGGGGATTGTCCAAAATAGCGGGTCCATTGACGAACCTGACTCGCAAAGGGGTACCATATGTTTAGGATGATGCTTATCAATTGGCTTTCGACGAGCTGAAAGACAAGCTTACTTCAGCACCAGTCCTTGCTTTATCGAAGCCGGGTGTGGAGTACCTATTTTACACCGATGCCTCTTTACGGGGACTTGGGGGAGTACTTCAGCAGGAAGAGAAGGCTATAGCTTTTTCCTCCCGCAAGCTTAAGCCGCATGAGAAGAATTACCCCACCCACGACCTGGAGTTAGCAGCGGTCGTTTTTGCTCTGCGAATATGGAGACTATTTATTGGGGGAGAAGTTCCATTTGTTCACAGACCACAAGTCACTGCAGTACCTGTTCACTCAGCGAGAGATGAATATGCGTCAGCGCAGATGGTTAGAGTTTGTGAAGGACTATCAGTTCGACATACAGTATCATCCGGGGAAAGCTAACGTAGTTGCTGATGCGTTGAGCCGTAGACCGATAAATGAGGTAGCGAACGTCTGGAAAGCGAAGTGGAAGGAGTTGGGTCACCAGGACGCAGTAGCCCGTTCCTTCATATCTATTATGACAGTCACACCCGAGATTGTTACGAGGGTAATACAGGCCCAAACCACAGATCCGTTTTGCCAGGAGCAGATTGTACGACTTTTAGTCGAGGGTGCTGAGTCCTATTCTGTTAGTTCTGATGGGGGTTTGAGGTTTAATGGGAGGTTAGTGGTTCCAGAAGGGGCAGAATTGCGTCATGCAGTGATGACCCAATCTCACGGGTCCCAATTTACGGTACATCCTAGAGGAGATAAGATGTACCAAGATATGAGGAGGCAATACTGGTGGAGTGGGATGAAGAAGGACATTGTTGAGTTTGTGTCCAAGTGTTCTACCTGCCAGCTGGTGAAGGTGGACCATCAGAAACCGTCAAGATTGCTTCAGCTATTGGAAGTACCCGCGTGTAAGTGGAAAGTATTTCCATGGATTTTATTACAGGGTTGCCTACATCACAGCGGGGCCACAACTCTATCTGGGTGATTATAGACCGTTTGACTAAGGTGACTCATTTTCTGCCGGTGCGGACAGATTATACCACGGGTCAGTATGCTCAGTTGTTCATTTCTGAGATTGTCAGATTACATGGGGTGCCCCTGAATATTGTGTCAGATAGAGACAAGATTTTCGTGTCACGTTTTTGAGAAAGCTTTCAGGAGGCTATGGGTACTGAGTTGAGGTTGAGTTCAGCTTGTCACCCACAGACAGATGGACAGACAGAGCGTACTAATCAGATGTTAGAGGAGATGCTACGCATGTGTGTTCTTAATTTTGGAGGAGGTTGGGAGCCACATCTTCCACTGGTAGAGTTTGCTTATAATATCTCTTATCAGTTTACGATTGGTATGGCTCCATTTGAGGCTTTGTATGGCCGGCCTTGTCGTTCTCCAACTTATTGGCTCGAGGTGGGGGATAACAAGTTGCTAGGACCAGAGATAATTCAGGAAACCTCCGCGAGGATTGAGATGATTAGGAGTCGCATTCGAGTAGCCCAGGACAGGCAGAAGAGCTACGTCGATGCGAAACGGTTCTTCCAGGAGTTTAATGTAGGGGACCAAGTGTTACTGCGTGTATCTCTTATGAAAGGAGTGATGAGGATCGGGAAGAAAGGGAAATTGGCCCCGAGGTACGTGGGACCATTTCCCATTATCGAGAGGATTGGTCCGGTAGCATATAGATTGGGACTACCAGAGCATTTACATCGCATTCACGATGTATTCCACATCTCATCGTTGAGACGGTATCTTCGGGATGATATGGCCCATACTCACATCGCGATAGATGAGATAGACTTGCAGCCCGACAGCTCTTATGAGGAGAGACCGATGGCTATCCTAGACTATAGTGGGAGGAGATTGAGGTCGAAGATAGTTCCACTTGTACGGGTCCAGTGGGAGCATCATAACGTGGAGGAATCCACTTGGGAGTGTGAGGCCGATATGCGCGAGAGATATCCAGATTTGTTCTTACCAGGTATGCCTTATTTTCCGAATTTCGGGACGAAATTCCATTATTAGAGGGGAAGTATGTAATACCCTGTATTTTTATGCCCTATTAATTTGGGAATTTATTAAATTTAATGTGAATTAATTATTTAATAAAAATTCGAAAATTAATTATATTATAATTATTAACGTGATGAGAGTTAGTAATTATGGGAAAATTTGTTGAATATTACTAATGAGCAAAGTAATATATAATAGTGGTCATATTAAATGTCACGAGTGAATAAAATGACAATTTTAGAAATTTAGGTCGGGACGTGCTCGTGTCGCGTCGGGACTAAATATTGATAAATAAAAGTGAATATTTTATAAGTTGTTCGTATGGTCATTTTGAGTGCGCCAACACGTCTGGAAGGGTCGAGATAGTCAGAAAAGTATACCCGGGGGTTTGATTTGGGTCTCGGAGCGTTTTTAGGCCTAATTAGTACCCCGGGAGGGCATTTTAGTCATTTTGTATTTTTGGGTAATTAAACCCACGAAAATTAAAGGGGCTATATCAGATGTTTAGGTTATCTCCTAGGGTTAGATAACTCAAAACACTAGAACGACCATTGGAGAGGAGAGGAGAGAGCTCTCAAGGCATTCCAAGGCTCAAAACCCATCTGTTTGTACCGCCGCCACCGCCAACGCGTAGATCGCTAGACGGGGAACGTAACCACACCAAATTCGGTACCAAACCAAAGCGTTGAAAATCCCAGGCAAGTGTTTATCTTGCTTATTTTTGTTGATGCATCACTCATATTAGTTTAGGAATGATTAGGATGAGTAGTATGGAAGAAAAACCCCATTTGAGATAGGAAATTGCATGTAGGGATGATTTAAATGATATTCCGGAAACCCTTTTTTCCATGTAGAGGATTAAACCACGAATTTATGATGTTTTATAAGAAGGAAATTCTGTAAAAGATGTATTAGAACCGTGTTTAAGAGATTTCTAGGGTTCTTGATATTTACATGAATTTTGGGTTGTTAATCCATGGTTAGTGACGAAAACTTACATGCTTTAGTAGAAAATACATAATATGATGATAGAATGTTATTAGCATAAATTCTGGGATGATTGGGAATGAAAAATATGGAATTGGTTGAGGTTAGAGGATGAAACCCGTAACTGCAAAACTGCAGGATTCGCCATACCTGCTTGATCGATCGATCGAGCCTTGAGCTTCGATCGATCGAAGGTTCGATCGATCGAGCGCCTAACCTCGATCGATCGACCCCTCCTGGCAGACTTAAGTTTCCCCTTTTAAAATTGTTGAATTGATTCGAAATGAAGAAAACTCCTTAGACATCCTTGTTAAAATAATTTGGGAGATAATGATGACCACTAAGATTCATTAATGAATAAGAGACCTTTAATGTAAGGCGAAATCTATATTTTCGGGATATTTTGCATAAGGGACAATGTAAGTATATATTAAAGGGGAGATGCACGTAAGAGAGAGTTACGTTGGAACATAAATGGATACCTACTGAATTATACATTTGGAAGAATAGAATCCATGAGGGTTACGTAGTAAGTTGGAAACAAAAAACCCTTCGAATTAAAGTTAGAAACGAACCATTATACTTGATATATAATAATGGGAAAATAAGGATAAATGTTGTGAATGTGGGTTATGGGATAAACCTAAATTGATATAATAAAAGGGGTATATTTATATGATTGTGTATGCATATATTTTATACTTGTGAAAATCATGCCCGCGCTACTTGCTATCCCTGAGGTTACAGCGCTGGGACAGTCTTATCTCGAATGGGCCTTCATGGAGGATATTGACTCGTACCCTAGAAGATAGAAATCCTAGGTACAGGCTATCGAATCGGTAGTCACGGTCCTAAGAGACGTGAGGGTATGTACTGACCTCTTGGACTTGGGAACTATGCTTCGCCTCAATATTGTTTGTGTATGTATTTATACAGTTCGAGAGTGATTCCGGACTTGTATTCCCTTTAGTACGATTGATACGGGGATTGGATAGCAGAGTATGCCCGCACCATAATTTTTATGTGGGGTGCTATTAGAATATATATATTATACGAGTATTTAATATATATATGAACTTCTGAAATTTGGGAAATTGCCTACTGTGTTATGATAAGTAAGACATGTATAATGACTCAAATTGGAAATACTTGTTTTGAAAAGTATAATATGATATTGAAAAACTTTATGAATCAATAAAGTTAAAATGAGCGTTTTGTACTAAATGAAATTATCCTTTTAAACCGTGATGTTGTTAAATCTTAAATCTTGAGAGTCACCTAAGATAAGTTAAATAATTTGGGGAAAGATAGTGTGATATATGATGAGATAAACCCTGGGGAAGGTTAGTGCGATAGGAGTGCACATTAGAAGATAGGTGAGAATTTCTCAAGAGAGTGTCGCACTAATATGTTGTTGCATTGGCCTGTAATCAATTTAAATACTTGCTAAACGAATTTTTAAATCATATACACTATCGGGCTCTGACCCGTTTCTATTCCTCTTTATATCTTGTATATATATGTATATATTACAGGTGCCCAGCCCAGGGGCGTCTTGTTTAGGATCCCTTGGAAGGAACGTGCTGCAGCTTAGGTGGAAGTTGCAGGCCACTTGCTTAGACGATTTCATTTACTTGATTCCACTTCTATCATTCTCCTTATTGGGCATGTGTCGCCCTTTCCACTATTTATCTGTTTTATTGGGACATTTGTATTTCAGTTATTTCAAGTACTGTTACTTTGGGATTTATTCAGCATGTATGTTTTACTTTAAGTTTTAAATGCGGGGATTTAGTTGTTGAATGTTTAAATTAATTGGATTATATGTTTCAGGATTATTGTGGTGTGATTCTTTAAATATTAAATTGTTGTAGATAATTAAATCTTTATTTTCAAAATAAAATTTGGAAAGTAATGTTTAAAAATGGTTTTGACACTTAGCTTAATTAAGTAGGGTGTTGAATTTGGATAAGTTATCTTTACGACAGTGATGCTAAGAATGAACCAACTGTTCACCTTGATTTTGATTTAATAAAGGAGTGATCGCCCGGTATTTAATTAGGCGGGGTGCCACAATCTGTTGATGGTTTGATGGAGTAAATAGTGGTAGGGAATTCTCATAAGGTCTGGGCCAGAAGGGGCTAGGGTCTGAGACTTTAGAGAGTGGGAGTGAGCCTTTGAAAATATAATAGAGTCTCTCTCTCCAAACCCACACAATTTTTTTTATAGCCCAACCCCAAAGTGTTACTACCAAATGAGGAACATTATTACTTCATAAACCTTTCCATATCAGGTGTTATATCATCTACAAATCGACGACACATATAATCCAAGGGTTATGGTTGAGACAGCACATAAGAACATAAGCAGATCTGTCTGGGACCTGGTCAATAGATCGATTGACCAAGAGTCATCGATGGTTCAATGCCCTCCCAAAAATGTTCCCTTTTTCCCAATTTTACCCCAAGGTATTTTTATATAAGCTTTTAGGACCCTAATTAAACGTTCAAACTATATATATCGCCAACGGGGTATTTTACACAAATCATGCAAACTTATAATGACTTGTGTCACGTATCGACAAATGTCATATTACATTATTTATGCTCATTTTCACATCCATTCCTTAAGTAATTCATGTCATACTCTAACAATACATTAATTATAACTACTTGAACTTAGATGTCCCTCTATGCGGACTACGCAATGTGAAATTTCCTTTTTAATCACTACGTGCGATGTGTCACTTATGTATAACTTTTGGCTCAATACCCATGAACCTATTTTCTCCAAATATCTCTGCGAATAAAATAATCAATATATCATTAAATATTTATTTTCTGGGCGGGATATTACACGCAAAGTACTTAGAATAAAGACAATTAGAACAGAGATTCGTGATCTCTTCAAACAAGACTTAAGAACTAAAAAATTAATAGAAGCACCTTTTAAACCAAAAAAATATCAAGAATATATTAGGATACTTAGAGTTTCCATGGACGTATTAATATATATTAGACGTAAAAGGTTAGCCGAAATAAGAGCTATCTTGATTAGATCAAGAGGAGTTCGTCCACTTTTTAAATATGTGGAGACAGCTGCACCAAGAACTTATCGAAGATTTTTGTTCATCTTACGATGACAGTGATTTAGACGAATTCATAGAAGATAACCCAATCCATATTATTAACCAAATTTATAAAGAAACTAGACGCATAAAACTTCAATATTGCATAGGGTGTTTAAGATTAGACTATTTTCCTTCAAAGCCTCTAGAAATTTCTAGACATCCTAAGGAATATATCTACATAAATAATCCCCACGATTTTGTAATGCAGTACAATAGTGATGGAGAAAGCTTAAGCGGTAGTCCCGAACCTTCTACACTTAGGCTTCCAGATTAATTAGATTTTAAAAATAAGTTTAATAGATTCGATAATCTATTGGGGTAGAAATTTATGTTCCATAAACCTTAGAAAAATACGGAGTGGTCCCTAAACTTTATTACATAAAAGACAAAGTGGTCCTAAGACTTTTTGGACGTTAGCTAGTCCGTCATTTAAGCTCGCTAACTTTAGTCCGTTGGAGAGCCGGGCCGTATATTGTGTGTGTGTATATATATGTGCTCTTGTGCTGATTATCCTCCATTTTAACATTGCAGACCGCACATACGTCACCTGGTGGCGAGCCTATAAATTATCAGCTAAATTATAGGCTCTCTCTCTCTCTCTCTCTCTCTCTCTCTCTTTTTGGGCTCACCGTCAAGTGACACATGTCCAGTCCGCATTGTTAAAATGCGGGACAATCCAGACAAGATCAGTATTGTGTGTGTGTGTGTGTGTATATATATAACAAAGCTTGTTAGAAATTTATAAAAATATATTTAGCACTTAGACCTAATAGTTATATACAAATACATGTTAATATATTCTAATATTCATTTTAGAATAACTTGATACTAATTATTGTAGTGACACCATTATAGTACGAGTATTGAGAACAATAAAAAAATAATCAAATTTATTTAAATTTGTAAAAAAAATCCTTTAATCTTAACTATCTTTCTGAATAAATATATGATTTTTAAGCACTCAAAATCGCATTCCACGATAAACCAATCCTCTTCGCCCATTGGTATAATGTTGTCACTGGGAAAGTCTTTGGGGGTGGATTGAATTTGGTCTCCAGTTTGATCTCCGACACTATTAACATAATCCTTAGCTAACGAAAGTCACGAATTGCGAACGTAAATTAATCGATGTGCGCTTAAAACTTATTCAAACAACACGTGGTGTGATTCCAAAAAGATAAAAAGGATGTTGCAATAAATAATACAAGTAGTAAGTTACGTATCCTCACCAAAACTAAACCAGTACACAAACTGCAACAATGCCTAGTTGCTTGTCCACGCCCCAAATTCTCCCATTCATAGAAAAGGCCACCTCCGTCTCCCAAATCCACCAAGCTCATGCCCACATGCTCAAAACTGGCCTCATTCATGACCCCTTTACCACAAGCAGGCTCATTTTAGCTGCCACAAACTCCGCCACATTCTCATATGCCCACTCCATATTTTCTCACACACAACACCAAAACTCATTTAACTACAACACCATGATCAAAGCTTACACCAATTCTCCCAACCCACAATATGCCTTAGATATCTTCTTTAAAATGTTATATGATGATGTTATTCCTGACAAGTACACTTTCACTTTTATTTTGAAAACTTGTTCTGTTCTTCATGGTTTTGAAGAAGCTCAACAATTTCATGCTCATATCATCAAATGTGGAATTGGGTTTGATTTGTTTGTGTATAATACTCTGATTCACGTGTATGCTAATTGTGGGTACTTTGAGAATGCACGTAATTTGCTTGATAGAATGCCCGAAAGGGATGTTATATCGTGGAATGCGATTTTGAGTGCTTATGTGGAAATGGGTTTGGTGGAGTCTGCACGTGGCGTGTTTGACGAAATGCCTGAGAGGAATGTGGAGTCTTGGAATTTTATGATTTCGGGGTATGTTGGTAGTGGGTTGCTTGAGGAAGGTAGATGTGTTTTTGATGAGATGGAGGATAAGAATGTTGTTTCGTGGAATGCCATGATTACGGGGTACGCTCGGGAGGGGCAGTTTAGTGAAGTGTTGTTGCTTTTTGAGGGCATGCAGAAGGGGAATGTGAAGCCTGATAGTTACACACTTGTGAATGTGTTAGCTGCTTGTGCAGGTGTTGGTGCTTTGAGTCAAGGAAAGTGGGTTCATGCTTACATTGATAAAAATAGGTTTGATGTTAGTGGATTTCTAGCTACGGCTCTTGTGGACATGTATTCGAAATGTGGGTCGATTGAGAAGGCTTTGGAAGTGTTTCGTAGTGCTTCGGAGAAGGATATTAGTACATGGAATTCAATGATTTCGGGATTAAGCACCCATGGGTTTGGAGAGGAAGCGTTGGAGATTTTCTCCAATTTGCTTGCGGATGGTTTTAAGCCCAATGAGGTGACCTTTGTATGTGTTCTATCAGCCTGCAGTCGTTCGGGTTTGTTAAATGAGGGCCGTGAGATGTTTGATATAATGGTTCGTGTACATGATATTCAACCCACTATCGAGCATTATGGGTGTATGGTGGATTTACTTGGTCGGTTCGGATTGCTAGAAGAGGCTGAACAACTTGCTAGAAAAATCCCGCTTGAAGAAGGTCCTATGGTTTGGGAGTCCCTTTTGGGGGCTTGCAGAAACTATGGTGATGCGGATATGGCAGAACGTGTCGCCAAGAGACTGTTGGAGTTAGATCCTCAAGATAGTGCTGGTTATGTTCAATTGTCTAATGTTAAAGCCTCCATGGCGAGATGGGATGAGGTTATGGAGGTGAGGAAGGTGATGAGGGAACGAGGTGTAACTAAAGAGCCAGCTTGTAGTATGATTGAAATTGATGGGATTGTTCATGAGTTCTTAGCTGGTGAAGGAATGATTTATTAAGAGGATGAAAAAGAATGTGTATAATTCTAATTATATTTAATTGTCAGATATTAGATCATCTATGGGGAGACGGAAAGATGTTATGGAAGCGAGGAGGGAGACGGCACAAGGCCAGGAAAAAAAATTAGATTGTAGAATGAATTAGTAGTGGTATTGTAGCTGACGATAGAGTATCATCCTAAGATGGAGAAGAAATCCACTAATAAGCAAAAGATTGTGCAGACTTTGACTTGAAAAATATTAAAAATTCAGGAATCTCATTTTCAAAGTTGAGAGTCTAAGAAGAAATGATACTTTGAAAGGTGCAAAATTGGGGTTCAGATACGACACCGCTATTGCCTGATACATATCTGCCGAATTAATCACCAAACAGATACAACACGTATAGTGCTTGGATAGATTTTGGTCCTTTTGGATACGGCATAAATATGGCTGGGACAACATTGCAATTTTCCTGTTGGATACGTGTTCTTGTTGTATTCAAACACTACATTATTTTGCTTGGTCATATTACCGTACTATATCTTATTGTATAATGTTTTTCATATCCGTATCCATATCCATGCAACTTAGGTTACAGGCTGTACTATTATAACTTGAAATTTTAATGGTATCTTATCCTTTAGTGCTTGTTTGGTCCAAAGCTTTTGTGCTTTCCTGGAATTCTTTATTGGTAAAATCATATGTTAAATTTAAGCTGAAGGAAACGAATTTGGAATCTTGTTTTTCAGTCGCTTGATATGAATTATAAGATGTGTAATTTACCATCTTAGGATTCGTGAAAAGCATGAAAAATTGAACGGAATGACCACTTAGTGAAGTGTCCTCACCTGGAGATTATGGTGTGTTAAGGGAACATATGAGACAAATTAATATAAAGAAATTCAAACTCAAGAGTGTCCCATGGTTCAAGCTAACCCATGATATAATGCAGAAGCGGCAGCACTGAACTTTGCATACATAGTTCACATGGGAAACGGAACAAAAAGTTTGTTTGTGATACTTTTTTCTTGTTATTATATGCAGGCATTTTTCATTATTCTCTTTGTACAAATATTTGTAAATTCTCTTCCTTGATAATAACAAGTAGAAAAAAATATTTGGGGTGGTGTAAGCTTTTATCATGGTGTTGTAGCTGTAAAAGTTTTGGTGTTGTGTGAGCAAAAGGACAAGCACATTATTCTCATTGTAAAAAATATTTGTAAATTTTCTTCCTTGGTGCCTTTTTTGTACTTGAATGTTTGCTTATTCTGATGTCTCTCAACTTCAGAAGGACAAGCACAGCATAAAGTAAACTAGATATCATATCATTGTAGTGATTTTAAATTATTGCAATAATAATTACAGAAGTTCATTGGATTAGCTAAACAGCTAGTAATAATTACAACAGTGTTCAAAATGCAATTTTGGATCAAGTTGGACCTGGTTCAAGTCGAGCCACACCTGCCGGAAAACTCTGATGATGAGATCATGATGTTCATCACAATTCAATGTCAGATAACAAGCCAGGAGTTCCTCAAGCTCTTCTGGCTGTCCAATTGCTTTCTCTATGATCATCTCAACCATTGAATCTCTAAAATCCTGTTCTGGGTCAATTGAACTTTTCACAACAGCAAAGCTATCAAAGGTTGTTGTGCTTTTACCTGTTCTCTCTTTCTCCATCTTCATCTTTGTTTTCTTCATTTCTTCAAGAGCTTTGATTTTGCATTCAAATTTGCCACCATGCTTTCTTCTTCTTCTTCTTCTTCTTCTTAGTGAGTCCTTGTTTATGTAAACAGATTTCCTCAATTTCTCTGTCTTCAACTTTAGTCCCTCTTCAGAAAAGGTACTGTTTTCATCCAAATTTAAAGCTACAAATACGCATTCTTCTTCAATTGTACTTAAATTAGAGTTTGAAAAAGAACTGTTGCGTTGAATTTGTAATCCTGGGCCTGCTGCTTTCTGATTATCCCTCTCTGTTCGAATTCTCTCTTCTTCTATTGAATTTGTATAATTTTCTTCTGCTTGATCAAATTCGCTTTCTAATACTGCTTCTATTCCTTCCAAAATTCTTTGACATGGTTTTTGATCTTTCAATGATTTTCTTCGCGTTACATCATGTTCTGCTCCACCACTATATTTTTTCCCTTTAAACTCATCATTTCCTTGTGAAATCTCAACTTTTTGATGCAATTTTCTTTCTTTTCTTCTATGGGAAACCTTGTTGCTCAACTTCTTTTTCTCTCCTCTTACTGCCTCATTTGACAATGGTACATCAAGCTCCTCATCCGAATTGTACCAAACGGATTTCAAACCACCTTCCCTCTTCTCCCCTTCAAACTTCTTCTTTCGGAACGAGAGAGTCAGATAAGGATCATCATCGCCGCTGTAAAATCGGCCTTCGTTCCAGCTCGTACGCGATGGTAAACTTGGAGATAACGAACCCTTTTTCCCCTTTCGCGTTGTGTTTGCCGCTGCTGCGGCTTTAACGGGCTCAAAACCGTCACTCGTTTTCTTGAACTTTGAAAGCCATGACATGGGAAAGAGAGTGGTTGAAAATGATGATGATGAACAAGGTTTCTTTTTTCCCCACTTCATGATTGGCAACCAATAAAAAATTCACTTTGCGGATTGTTTAATTATATGAATATTTGAAGTTGCAGAAGGAAATGATGAGAATTGGTACGAAATATAGAAGTAGAAGCAGCAGTTAGAGGACAGTTAAGTTGTAATTTGGAACGTGGGTTTCATAGTGGAGTTTGTGGCTTTGTATTATGTCTAACTGCCTAGTTGTTTCAAAAAACAGGCCCGCCTTAGATCTTCTAGCCACTTTACCCACTTTTTTTTAATTTGTACTTGCTTTTGTATAATGGCTGACCAATTGTGGGCCTCATCGTCCTCTTGGTAAAGTCATAAATTATGGAATATTGAGAGACAATAATAGTACGAAAAATTCACTTTCTCTATATATTGGCATCTAATCGAAGGAAAAATTATACCTCTTCCTTGATTTAACTGTAGGATTTCAATGGAATCACAAAAGTTTGAAATCAGAAGGTGCCCTTTACACTATTCATATACAATGCTGTACCCATTTTCTTATTTTATGTTTTAAAGATGTATCGATCCTGCATTGATCAGCATGTTCTATCTACAATACACCTATTGATTGTCGGGAAAATTAAGCGAAAAAATGATTCCTAAGAAAAGTAACAGGGAAGTGAAAGAAATTTTTTTGTGTATTTGGTCAACATGAAAACGGTAAGAAAATTATATATATATAGTACTGCTCTTGTGCATACTAGTTCGCATTTTAAGAATGCGAACCGGACATGTGTCACCTAGCGGTGAGCCCAGAAAAGAGAGACCCTATAATTTAGCATATAATTTATAGGCTCACCGTCAGGTGACACTTGTCCGCTCCACATTTTTAAAATGCGGACTAGTCCGCACAAGAGCATGACTATATATACACACACACACACACTCACACATAATTTAATTTTACAATAAATAATAGTTTAATATGTTTCTTACTTAAATTACCAAAAAGTATAATTTATATGATAAACGTTCACATAACTTAAAAACTACTAAATATGAAATAAAAAAAATTAGGAATGTTTGATTCATAACAATATTAATAAATAGCGTATTATTATAAACAATTATAGCTGAATATTTTAGTATTAGTAGTAACAACTACAATAATGATTAATATAATTGAACAAAAATAATAATGTACTTGATAATATTGCAACTTTTCTTCGATTTTCCCGCAAAATCCTGGTCTTTGGTAGCATGTGTTTTGTTGAAAAGTGTTGGAAGTTTTTCTTACATAAAAATTTGAGGACATGTTACTTACAATTTTCCTGCTAACCAAACACAAGAACAATTATAAGAAAATTATTTTATTGTACTTTTTCTTATCTTTCTTGACAAACAAACATAACCCAAATGTTTATCAATGTGAGTTTTGTAAGTAAAATAAAACTATATTCATCCCAAATTAATAGTAATTATTCAAGACAATTATTAAGGACACAATCAATGGCCAAGATCGAGACTTGTTCTCTATCATAGAATTTGGTTCGTTGATTATGTTAATAATAGACAATTAATTCGGGACGTGCCAAAAAAAGGAAAAGGGGTTATTAATTTAAGATGGAGGGAGTATACAAATACTTTGTTTATTGTATTAATATAGATATATTAAATGTTATAACAAATTCACGAATGAAAGAAGAAGATGTATACGATTGTTGCAAATCAATTATTTATAGCATTCATCTCCCACGATACAACGGTAATTAGTGCAATATCAACACTACAAATTACAAACTCTGCTTGTAATGTCTTTTTAAGGGCACTAGATAAATAAACTCTTGAAATGACATGACAAAACCTAATAATAATAAAAGCACAAATTTGGGCCTTTTCTATTGATATAAAGACTCTATTTCGGACAAGGCATTTGTGAAGGTTAGCATATTGGTGACAATCAATTCTCTAATAATGGCGGTTGATTTGACTGAGAAAAAAAATAAGGTTTCATATCTAACTTAAGATGGCGTTTCTTGTTTGATCATACTGTGGCGAGTCATGGCTTAATCCGACAAAGTTGCAGACAATGTAATAATTAATTTTGTTTATCTTTTAAGAAGAAAATAAATTATGTACAAAATATTATTTATAGTTTCAAGGAACCATGCGCGTGTGGACTTTTGGCCCACCCACATGAATCAAGTAAGCGCTCTCCCCATTAAAGAGTTGGGTAATGAAATAAAAAAATTGTGAACAGAAGGAACAATGACTCGTGCGATTGAAAAACTACATATCACAAAAACTTGTGAACGATCAATCACTTATGCTATTTGGGGGTATATACGCTCCGACAAGGTACTTCTTTTATGCGGTATGAGCAAACTTCTTCAAACCTTCAACCCATTTCCCGACTCTAGTGAGTGACTTTAGGAGTTAACTTCTCATTCACTTATTAATCATTTTAAGTAAGTGAATGTACTACGTTAATCCACTTGTAGAGTATAAAGATTCGGTGTGCAGACCCACTTCAAATAATGAGTGAATCACACTTCAATTTTACTTCTAAGTTGATCTAATCAAGCGTCGAGTCAACCTCAAAATCCCAACAAGTTTACCATATTAATTGATATTACTCGTGTCTTAGTATGGTGAAAAAATATTATATATTGAGGGTACTATGTAGCCTCTTTCAAAATATATTATATAAGAAAAAACTTGTAATGTATTTTAAAAAATTATATTTGGTATTATTCAGTTGGACAAAACTGTTTTTGGGTCATAGGTTAGTATTGTTGGAGTGTGTTCCTTGAGCCTATGCATTGAAGACTTGAAGCGGTCTTTGGATACATAAACTTCATGTCGTTATCACTAGTCTTCATTTTGGGATCTTGAAAAAGTATAAACTTATTAATATTTTGATAATTAGAACTTTAAATGGGTGATTTTTGTTTCTTAGAGGCAATTTTTTGTAAATTAAAAATGAAAAATGAAAAAATAAAAATATGAAGTGTCGTTCTACCAAGAAATCTATTCTCATTCAAACAACAATCATTTCCAGTTCAAACGAGCTGACAATGATCGTCAAACGAGAACATTTTGTCCAAACTTTTCTTTTATGATTATAAGCTCATTCTTAGCTATTCTAATGAGTTTACGCCTCACGTTTGAATGAGAATGGATTCGTTCGAACATGAGCATTCTGCCCAGATCCCATCAACAGTTAGAAGATCGTTCCAAGCTAGTTCTAGTGACATGGGCTATTTGTTCAAATAAGATACCATATGTCGTTCAAAAGAAAAGATAATGTCCTTCAAACGAGATTATGCTTTGTCTCATTTTGCATGCCGACTAAAACTAGATTTTTCACACTATAAATATATGGCACTTTTATGTAACATCCCGAAAACATAAATCCCCGGAGTGCCACTTAAAAATAAAAAAGCATCAAATTTAAAACCTTTTTCAAAACTATTTAACATCACTTAAAGACTAAATATTCTCAATAAATCTCAAAACTCATTTTACAATAGTTTTTACAATAAAATGTACAATGCTTTACAAAAAAGTACAAAGTTGTCTACTCATTCCTATAACCCCACATCCGAATTGCGACGCAATAATCAACAAAATAAACCACTACTCAAATTAAAACCTTGTAGACATATATAACTATGGGGTGAGTGAAAAACTCAGTAGGCTCGTATAAATTCTCCAAGTGAACTACACATATTTGTGCATGTACATATATAAGAGTGTATGCATATGAACACTCATTATCATCCTAAGATTAAATATTACATCCTAGGATCTCACCGTGTCATTCCACATCCAAAGTGACCCATATATCAAATCCTCACCATACTTTCCTATGTACGATGAACTCTTGATCACGTATTTTGTCAATTATCCTTACAACACTCCATGGCCTCGGAACAACACAATCACAATCATAGGACACGATATGGTCTCTCCCTTCCTCGTCCCAATACACTGGCTTAATAGCCTAACTATTCCATGGCATGGAACACGAGAAAAAATACAAGAAATTATCCACAAAGTACACTCCGTCTAATGGGTGGTTTGGCTAAAGGATGCCTTAGCATCACCCAACAATAATAACAATATCAATCTCGCAATAAATCATCTTTATCAATATTCCACAAATTAGGTAATTATTACTCTACTGAATTCTACAGCCCAATCACATGCATAGTATCATCTAATTACGAGTTTCCCATCTAGTCAGCATGAAAACAATATCACATAATCATGTGTACAAGAAGGACGATATAATACGTATAAATAAGCAACACATAACATGAAATATATATATATATATATATATATATATATACAAATAAGGTGAACATGTATTGCACACAAAATAACCATCGGACAACAAACATACCTCAATACGATAAATAATCCAACTAATCAGTAAGAAACTCCAGCCACACACTATTGGGAAAATATACATAAGATATTCATGGAAGCTCTGAAAATTACTAAAACAACACCCATACGGTTTTAATTCAATTATCAATGACCCACACTAGGTAGAGACGTCAGATTTACATATATACCATACTGAAAATAACTTAAAAGTGACGAATTGATTTTTAAAAATTTCTTGCTCCCTTCATCTTCTTTTCTAACCCTTGAATTTGTATAAATCTTTATCTTTCATATTTATTATGTTTTATCTTCAGATCTAATGTCATATATCCTCTTATAGCCTTATATCAAAACCTAGGCGTTGTAATATAATATGTTTATACTAAGATGTGGATACCTAAGGTTTTCTAGTCTTTGGACATAAAGAAAGATCCATACCGTTCTAAAGAAAAAGATGAGGAAATATTGGGTCCAGAAGTACCCTATTTAAGTGCAATTGGTACATTATTATACTTGACACAATGCACTAGGCCGGATATCTCATTCTCTATGAATCTTCTTGCTAGATATAGTTCTGAACTAACCAAAAGGCATTGGGCGGGTGTCAAACATATCCTAAGATATCTACATGGAACCACTGGCATGGGTTTATTTTATTCCTATAACTCTAATAGTTCCAAATTAGTTGGTTATGAAGATTCTGAATATCTCTTTGATCCTCATAAGGGTCGATCTCAGACAGGTTATGTATTTCTTTATGGTAATGCTGCTATTTCCTGGAGTTATACTAAACAAACTTTAGTAGATACTTCTTCTAACCACTCTGAAATTTTGGCTCTTCATGAAGCTGGCCATGAATGTGTATGGATGAGATTTTTAATTCGTCATATTTGTAGTTGTTGTTAATTGCCTTCTATTACAGATATTCCAAGTACCATCTATGAAGATAATGCAGCATGCATAACACAAATTAAAGTAGGATTCATCAAATGAGACAGAACCAAACACATTTCACCAAAAAATTCTTCACTCATGAGCTTCAGAAGAAAAATAAGATTGAAGTCATGCAAGTTCGTTCAATTGATAACCTAGATGATCTTTTCACAAAGTCACTACCAAAGGCGACATTTCAAAAGTTCATGTACGAGATTGGAATGTGTCGACCCCACCAACAGTGAAATTGAACATATCAATCAGGCGGAGCATCTTATCAGGGGGAGGATATAAGAACATGTAGTTTGGGATATTTGTGCGTTGTACTCTTTTTTCTTTAACTAGGTTTTGTCCCACTGGATTTTCCTAGTAAAGGTTTTAACGAGGTAGCTTTAAGCACGTCCAACAACGACTCAATGATCACAATAAATTGTACTCTTTTTCCTTCACTACGGTTTTTCCCAATGGATTTTTCTTAGTAATGTTTTAATGAGGCAATAATCATTGAATGGTGGATATGGTGTACATCCAAGGGGGAGTATTATAAATATTGTATTTATCCTATTTAAGTGGATGTGCAATCCTATTAGGACTCTACTAACTTGTACTATAAATAAGGGGTGACCCCCCCATATGTTAGATACCAATTAATGAGAACTCTTCCTCTCTCTAAAATTCTCTCTATGCCCTATATATCTTAACACGTTATCTGCGTGTACAAACTCCTCGACGTTATTCTCATTGTGCAATTTTCGACGAAAACTTTTCGATCTGAACAATTTTTTTTAACTCTATCACGAACAAGTAAAATCTTCGCTAATTTATTACGCTTTCACACGTGGATTAAGTGTCAAACCATGACAATATAATTCAATTGCATGCACCTACTTGCATGTGGTCCCATCAATAGTCGTACGTTTATACTATTAACCAACTAGTATAAAAGTTGTAGCCACAAATATATTTAGTACCTGGAATCAATAGTAAGTGTTTATGAGTACAGCTTTGGTAGTCATATATGAGTGCAACTTTGGTAAACATCTGTTTTAGTCATGATTGTCACTGATCTCCTTTTGCAATTATTAACCCAGACTACAACCTTGGTAACATAATTGAGTGAAACGTGATGTGTAAAGATTTTTTTTGAAAATTTATTACTGTGAGCACAAATTATATTTGAATTGTGGTAGAGTATCTTTATTTGATATTTAATCATTACTATATTTTAAAAGTTTAACTATTCATTTAATATTTCAAGTCTAATCATCCATTTTTTATGACGTTTGGAGACTAATATCTAGTTAGAATAATTTTAATGATTGTATATAGTTGCATTTGTAGTTCAATTATTTATAATTTTTTTTAAATTATAATTTTGAGTAATCAAATTTGAAATTATTATTATTTAATAATTTTGGGGCCCGAAGTTCCATATTCTTTAATCAAAACTGAAGTTTTGATTTTTGGGACCTGAAGTTCCTAGTAATTGGGGCCTGAAGTTCTCAATTACATTTAAATTTGGGACTTGAATCGTTATTTATAATTTGTGAAAAGACAAGACTATGTGATAATTGATTAACTTCGCAACTTTATAATATAGAACACTTTATTAATTAGAGACTTTAAACATGAATCTAAGGTGCGTGTGTCAACCCATAAATAAATAAAGCATGTGACACAAAAAATATGCTGAGACACAGAATTCAGGAAAAAAAACCCTTTCGGGTAAAACCTTTATTTCACTATGAATATACAAGTCGCAACTTACAATTATATAGAGAAATCTGCAATGGATCAACGTGCAACCAACCCACAAAGACACGCAGTCTTGAACTCAGCAAGAGAATACACGCAACACCCTCCAAGGACTCGCAGCCCAAACAACGAAGGAAGAACCGCAGCTCTCCTTAATGACACGCAGCCATAAAACTTTGTAGAGATTCCTTCAGCAATGACACGCAACCCTCGGTTGCAAAGATCTCTCCACAAAGATGAACAACAACAAAGTTTGTGTTCTAGGGTTCCAAAAGATTCACAAAAGTAATTGGGATTTTTGTGTGTGAATCAAAAAATGTTTGGCACATCAAAAATTGAAGTCTTGTTGTATTTGTACTCTTAAAAACGTTTTCTCAAAGACTTAAAAAATACACCACCGAAATAGTTATATATATAAGAAAAATAAGTTGGTGGTAAAACCAGTTACGGAACTGCTCGAGTTTATCCCAGGCGGACCGGTCTGGCTTGGAGGCGGATCGGTCCGATCTCGGATCGGTTCTTTTAAAAAATGGCTTCTTCGGTTCGCTTTCGATCCGGGGTTTACTGGATCTGCGGCAAGCGGATTGGTCCGGTTGAGGGGCGGACCGGTCCGGTGGCGGATCGGTCCGGTATAGAGGTGGACCGGTCCGGCTTCCCAGATAACTAAAAAACTTTTAAAAGCCTCATTTTGCTTGAAAAAACTTACTTCTTATTTTTATAAAAAACATTTTATAAAAATTTCCCAATACTAAATATGAACTTTAAGGAACGTAAAAACCAAATTTTACCAAGTTCATTCTCGCAGAGGCTATGATGTTGAAGACACTTTGATATTCGGATCCGTTGATGTAGATGCGATCTTGAGTTTCTTCAACGGTGTAACGGCGTACGACATATAAATTGATAATGGACAAAAACGTCTTTACAAATCTTCCCCTATGTCTATGCCGGTACATACATAAAAAATATTCGAATTATCAACTAATGACATATACAAATCTACCCTCCCATGAACCCTAAAGATGGAAAGATACAAATGTTTAAATCTTCATCGTTTGTTCTTCAATCTTCAACAATAATCAAATCTTAAAGCTTTTCTCATCAGGGTGTGCAACATATTGATCTTCAATCTTCATACCTACACACATGAGACAAAGCATACCACGTGACATATCGAGTTTGAAATGAGATAAACATGGATACCAATATATGATAAAAACATAAGCTACATCTCAAAAACTCCCCCAAAATTCAAACTCCCCCATAATATGATAATTCTTTCTCCCCCTTTTTATGATGTCCCCAAATAGACAAATGAGAAGAATGAATCATATACGCAAAATCGGGGTGTCACGGTACACAAAACAGGGCATCAAACAATATGATAAACGTGCTCTTGCAAGGAGATGCTCAAACAAATCTTCACAAACTATTTTTGAATTTTTCAAATTTTTCGTACAAATATAAGATACCAATTTGAACATATATGATACAAAAATCACACCATGGATTTAGACTCAAACAACCAAGTCATGGAAATGGAATGAATGAATGTGAACACATTCGATAGGTAAATCAACTCAATCAATCATATGTGCACGATGCATATGTGTACTCTTAACGAATGAACATAAAAAATATCCTTAGGTGTAAAGATTGTTGAATTTAGATGACATCGTCTTATGCAAATCAACAAATCAAAGTCAAAATGATTTCCACACCAACAACGTCCAAAACTATGGAGCGCATTTTCAAGTACATCAAGAACGTGCAAACCCGTTTTAAATTCTCCAACCAAACTCTCTCATATATATTTTCTTTTAGAGGTAATATAAATTCTCAAACTTTGGAAAATTGGTGCAAAAACCTAAATGGCCCCTTTTTGGCATGAATATCTTTTTATTGCCTTTCAATTTTTTCGGGCTCTTTTAACCTCTTTGGACCCCGGATAATAAAATTCCTCCATTTTTTAGGTCCAATTTAATGGTGGCTTAGTATCCGCAAAGGCAAAATGAACCTTTCGCAGCCCTTCCCCGTTTAAAAAAAAAACACAAACTCACAAAACGGTTCTTATATGAAAAATTTCCTTATAAAAATTATCGCGCTTGGTTCGTTTTAAAGATAGGATTGAAGTGAAAACACCCAACCAACATATGATAAGACAAGCACAATAATCAAACAAATCCGTGCATGTGTGCAATAAAGGAAACATGAGTCAAACATGTAGGAAGTAACACTTAATTACATCTTAATGACTCCAAACATTATAAAGCACATGGATGAATTGACCTATTGTCTTAAAATACTATCAAATAGTCACATAAAAATAATGGAATAATGTTGTGACTCGGTCATCCAAAGCGTTCATCCATAAACGGTGCAAACACTATCAAATACTTCTTATTTTTATAAAAAACATTTTATAAAAATTTCCCAATACTAAATATGAACTTTAAGGAACGTAAAAACCAAATTTTACCAAGTTCATTCTCGCAGAGGCTATGATGTTGAAGACACTTTGATATTCGGATCCATTGATGTAGATGCGATCTTGAGTTTCTTCAACGGTGTAACGGCGTATGACATATAAATTGATAATGGACAAAAATGTCCTTACAATTTGGACCTGAAGTTCCAAATAATATATACCCTCAATCAAAACTCGAAGTTTTGATTATTTCTATCATAGAGTTGGGTACATTAAATGTCCCAAATAATTTATAATTTGGACCTAAAGTTTTATATATATATATATATATATATATATATATATATATATATATATATATATATATATATATATATATATTTTAAATCTGATCAAACCTGAAGTTTTGACACAATAGGGTAAATAAAGTCCTTATACTCAATAAAATTGACTCGAAGTTCAATTATTTTATGTATTAATCTGAAGTTCCAACAAATAAATAGCATGGACCTGAAGTTCTAATTATTAAATAAAGGGCTTAAAGTCCTAATCACACACATGATATTCCAATCAATATTGAATTATTAATTTTTCTTTATTATGCATTACATATTTATGATTGTAATTTATTTATTGAACAGTTTAAAAATGTCAAATATTTTTAAACTCGAATTTGGAGCACTTGAAATTTCTGGGGTTAATTATATTAATTGGTCTCAAGACGCCGAACTCCACCTCAAGCTCGAAATCTTGGTGATGCAATAACACTTTAAAATACCATGTCCCGGCAGGACAAAGCTAAGGCCCTGATAATCCTTAGGCATCACATACACAATGATTTGAAAAGTGAGTACCTAACTATGAAAGATCCTCTTGATTTATGGAACTCCCTGAAGGAGTGCTATGACCACCAAAACTCGATCATACTTTCATGTGCATGCCATGAATGGTTCAACTTGAGATTTTAAGATTTTAAGACTGTGTCTGAATACAATTCAACTATGTTCAAGATTACCTCCAAGCTAAAGCTTTGTGGAGAAAAGGTAGAGGATGAAGATATGTTGGAGAAAACATTCTCAACTTTTCACGCCTTGAATATTCTCCTGCAGTAGCAATATCGAGAGCCAGGGTTTAAAGGGTACTCAGAACTAATCGCATGTCTCCTAGTTGCTGAGCAGAACAATGACTTACTGATGAAGAATCATACATCTAGACCCACCAGATCTGTAGCACTCCCTGAAGTGAATGCTAACTCTGTTCAGAATAATGAAAGAGGCCGAGGAAATATGCGGCGGGGTTAGGGGTGCAACCGGTACGGGTTATTACCGTACCATACCATTTTGATCCGGGAAAAAATGGTTTTGGTTTCATAGTATGAAATACCGAAAACCGATTTTATCGAAACCGAAAATACCACCAAAATTTTGGTTGGATTTGTTTTTTAGATATAAAAAACTGATTTACCGAGTTTACCGTACTTATTTATCGTACCGAATCTACCGTACCAAATCATCGAATTTATCATACCGAAATACCATACCGAACTTACCGCATTATACCATATCACTTACCAAAAAAAAATATTTGAAAAATTAAATATACCCAAATATCAAGATCCTTAAATATACCCATGGTTGTCTGGTCATTAGACATAAAGAAAGATCCATACCATCCTAAAGAAAAAGATGAGGAAATATTGGGTCCAGAAGTACTCTATTTAAGTGCAACTGGTGCATTATTATACTTGGCACAATGCACTAGGTTGGATATCTCATTCTCTGTGAATCTGCCTGCCAGATATAATTCTGAACCAACCAAAAGGCATTGGGCAGGTGTCAAACATATCCTAAGATATCTACGTGGAACCACTGACATGGGTTTATTTTATTCTTATAACTCTAATAGTTCCAAATTAGTTGGTTATGCAGATTCTGGATATCTCTCTGATCCTCATAAGGGTCGATCTCAGACAGGTTATGTATTTTTTTGTGGTAATGCTGCTACTTCCTAGCGTTCTACTGAAAAACATTTAGTAGATACTTCTTCTAACCACTCTGAAATTTTGGCTCTTCATGAAGCTAGCCATGAATGTGTATGGCTGAGATTTTTAATTCAGCACATTCGTAGTTCTTGTCAATTGCCTTATATTACAGATATTCCAAGTACTATCTATGAAGATAATGCATCATGCATAGCACAAATTAAAGAAGGATTCATAAGAGGAGACAGAACCAAGCACATTTTTCCAAAAATTATCTTCACTCATGAGCTTTAGAAGAAAAATGAGATTGAAGTCATGCAAGTTCGTTCAAGTGATAACCTAGCTGATCAATTCACAAAGTCACCACCAAAGGCGACATTTCAAAAGTTTGTGTACGATATTAGAATGTGTCGACTCCACCAGCAGTGAAATTGAACATATCAATCAGGGGTATCATCTTATCAGAGGGAGGATAGAAGAACATGTAATTTGGGACATTAATGCACTGTACACTTTTTCCTTTAACTAGGTTTTGTCCCATTGAGTTTTTCTAGTAAAGGTTTTAACGAGTAAGAATTAAGCACATCCAACACCGACTCAATGATCACAATAAATTGTACTCTTTTTCCTTCACTACGATTTTTTCCCAATGGGTTTTCCTTATTAAGGTTTTAATGAGGCAATAGCCATGGAATGGTGGATATGGTGTAAATCCAAGGGGGAGTGTTATAAATATTGTATTTATTCTATTTAAGTGGATGTCCACTCATATTAGGACTCTACCAACTTTTACTATAAATAAGGGGTGACCCCCCATTTGTAAGATACCAATTAATGAGAACTCTTCCTCTCTCTAAAATTCTCTTTGTGCCCAATTTATCTTAACAAGCTGAATATTTTAGTATTAGTAGTAACAACTACAATAATGATTAATATAATAAAACAAAAATAATAATGTACATGATAATATTACAAATTCTCTTCTACTTTCCCGCAAAATCCTGGTCTTTGGTAGGATGTGTTTTGTTGGAAAGTTTTTCTTACATAAAAATTTGAGGACATGTTTTTCACAACTTTCCTGCTAACCAAACATAAGAACAATTACAAGAAAATTATTTTATTGTACGTTTTCTTATCTTTCCAAACAAACGAATTTAACCTAGGTGTTTATCATTGTGAGTTTTCTAAGTAAAATAAAGCTATATTCATCCCAAATTAATAGTCATTATTCAAGACAATTATTAGGGACACAATCAATGGCCAAGATCGAGACTTGTTCTCTATCATAGAATTTCGTTCGTTGATTATGTCAATAATAGACAATTAATTCGGGACGTGCCAAAAAAAGGAAAAAGGATTATTAATTTGAGATGGAGGGAGTATACAAATACTTTGTTTATTGTATTAATATAGATATATTAAATGTTATAACAAATTCACGAATGAAAGAAGAAGACGTATACGATTGTTGCAAATCAATTATTCGTAGCATTCATCTCCCACGATACAACGGTAATTAGTGCAATATCAACATTACAAATTACAAACTCTGCTTGTAATGTCTTTTTAAGGGCACTAGATATATAAACTCTTGAAATGACATGACAAAAGCTAATAAAAATAAAAGCACAAACTTGGGCCTTTTCTATAGATATAAAGACTCTATTTCGGACAAGGCATTTGTGAAGGTTAGCATATTGTTGACAATCAATTCTCTAATAATGAAAGTTGATTTGACTGAGAAAAGAAAATTAGATTTCATATCTAAGTTAAGATGGCGTTTCGTGTTTGATCATACTGTGGCGAGTCATGGCTTAATCCGACAAAGTTGCACACAATGTAATAATTAATTTTTTTTATCTTTTAAGAAGAAAATAAATTATGTACAAAATATTATTTATAGTTTCAAGGAACCATGCGTGTGTGGACTTTTCGCCCACACACATGAATCAAGTAAGCGCTCTCCCCATTAAAGAGTTGGGTAATGAAATAAAGAAATTGTGAACAGAAGGAACAATGACTCGTGCGATTGAAAAACTACATATCACAAAAACTTGTGAACCATCAATCACTTATGCTATTTGGGGGTATATACGCTCCAACAAGGTACTTCTTTTATGTGGTATGAGCAAACTTCTTCAAACCTTCAACCCATTTCCCGACTCTAGTGAGTGACTTTAGGACTTAACTTCTCATTCACTTATTAATCATTTTAAGTAAGTGAATGTACTACGTTAATCTACTTGGAGTATAAAGATTTGGTGTGCAGACCCACTTAAAATAATGAGTGAATCACACTTCAATTTTACTTCTAAGTTGATCCAATCAAGCGTCGAGTCAACCTCAAAATCCCAACAAGTTTACCATATTACTTGATATTACTCGTGTCTTAGTATGGTGAAAAAATATTATATATTGAGGGTACTATGTAGCCACTTTCAAAATATATTATATAAGAAAGAAATTGTAATGAATATTAAAAAACTATATTTGGTATTATTCAGTTGGACAAAACTGTTTTGGGGTCATAGGTTAGTATTGTTGGAGTGTGTTCCTTAAGCCTATGCATTGAAGACTTGAAGCGGTTTTTGGATACATAAACTTCATGTCGTTATCACTAGTCTTCATTTTGGGATCTTGAAAAGGTATAAACTTATTAATATTTTGATAATTAGAACTTTAAATGGGTGATTTTTGTTTCTTAGAGGAAATTTTTTGTAAATTAAAAATTGAAAATGAAAAAATAAAAATATGATGTGTCATTCTACCAAGAAATGTATTATCATTCAAACAAGAATCATTTCCAGTTCAAACGAGCTGACAATGATCTTCAAATGAGAACATTTTGTCCAAAGTTTTCTTTTACGATTATAAATCTATTTAACATCGCCTAAAGACTAAATATTATCAATAAATCTCAAAAGTCATTTTACAATAGTTTTTACAATAAAATGTACTATGCTTTAAAAATAAAGTACAAAGTTGTCTACTCGTCCCTGTAACCCCATATCCGAATTACGCCGCAACAATCAACGAAATAAATCACTACTCAAATAAAAACATTGTACATATATAACTGTGGGGTTAGTGAAAAACTCAGTAGGCTCGTATAAATGCTCTAAGTGAACTACACATATTTGTGCGTGCACACATATAAGAGTGTATGCATATGAATACTCATTATCATTCCCAAGAATAAATATTACATCCTAGGATCTCACTGCGTCACTCAACCTCCAAAGTGACCCATATATCAAATCCTACCATACTTTCCCATGTACGATGTGGACTCTTGATCACCTCTTTTGTCAATTATCCTTACAACACTCCATGGCCTCGGAACAGTACAATAAAAATCATAGCACACAATAGGGTCTCTCCCCTTCTCGTCCCAATACAATGGCTTAATAGCCCAATGATTCCATGGCATGGAACACGAGACAAAAGATAAGAAATCATCCACAAAGTACACTTCGTCCAATGGGTGGTTTGGCTAAAGGATGCCTTAGCATCAACCAACAATAATAATAATAATATCAATCTTGCAATAAATCATCTTTATCAATATCCCACAAATTAGGTAACTATTACTCTACCCAATTCTACTACCCAATCACATGCGTAGTATCATCTAATTACAAGTTTCCCATCTACTCAGCATGAAAACAATATCACATAATCATGTGTGCAAGAAGGATGATATTATACGTATAAATAGGCAAAACATAACATGAAATATATATATATAACACAAAATAACCACGGGACAACAAACATACCTCAATACGACAAATAATCCAACTAATCAGTAAGAAACTCCAGCCATGCACTAATGGGAAAATATACATAAGATATTTATGGAAGCTCTGAAAATTTCTAAAACAGAACCCATACGTTTCTAATTCAATTATCAATGTCCCACACTAGGCAGAAACGGTCAGATTCACATATATACGATACTGAAAATAACTTAGAAGTGACGAATTTATTTTTAAAAATTTCTTGCTCCCTTCATCTTCTTTTCTAACCCTTAAATTCATGTAAATCTTTATATTTCATATTTATTTTGTTTTATCTTCACATCTAATGTTATTTATCCTCTTATAGTCTTATATCAAAACCTACGTGTTGTAATATAATATATTTATATTAAGATGTGGATAACTAAGGTTTTAAAAATAACAATCTAGAATTTCTCGCATGGGCCCCCATTAAGGTATTCAAATGGGATCCAAATACATATATTTATCGACTAATAAATAAAAAAAAGGGGTTAATAACCCATGATCGCTTATTTTTATTATTTTGATTTTGTTTAGATCACTAACAAGTCCCCAAATTAAATTGCCACCAATATTCGCTAAATAAACCATAACAAAAGTCTCGCTACATATATAAAAATAATTCACTTAACTAAATATGTTAATCCATAATATAATTCAAATAATAAAGATCAAGTAATATATCTTAAATCCAATATAAAATCCAAAAAAAATCCAAAAAATGCACAATAAATCCTTATAAAATTAGTGTCGAAAATACAGGGTATTACATTTTACAGTTTTGGTGCACATTTATTTTTGATCAAAATCTAACCCTTTAAATACCGTTTTAAATCCCATTTGTGATCAAAGAATCAAAATATTAATCTTCTTCACATATCTCATATCTTGAACCCCTACGAAAATTTATTCTTCATTGTTTGAGCGCTTTGATACAGTGGACTTCCGTGTTTCTAATTAACGAATCGAGTCTAGATAGGTGGATACCGAGGCACGATTGGAATGCGTTGTGTGTCGTTGGTGGATTACTTCACTTTTTTTGTTCAAGTTTTAGTAGCAAAGATTGTATCAAACTCGAGGAAGTTGAGTCAGTGAGTGAGCTTTTTTGTCGTTGAGTATAAATCCTCATATCTGTAATACCCCGTATTTTTATTGATATTTATTAAAGGGATTAATTAAATTAAATGTGAATTAATTGAGAATTAATCCGGATATAAATACTAACGAGATGTGAGTTGGTATTTGATTATGTTGTGTATATATGGCAACATATGAATATTGAAAATATTAAAATTGTCCCCGTATTTTTATTGATATTTATTAAAGGGATTAATTAAATTAAATGTGAATTAATTGAGAATTAATCCGGATATAAATACTAACGAGATGTGAGTTGGTATTTTATTATGTTGTGTATACATGGCAACATATGAATATTGAAAATATTAAAATTTTTGCGAGACTCAAATACGACAATTTGGAAAATTTAGTTGGGATGCGCATGTCAATTGCGTCAGAAATGAAAATTTTGAATTAAAAAGTGAATTTTATTTTTATCAACCGAATGGCCATTTTGAGTGAGCCAACGAGTCCGGAAGGGTCAAAATAGTCAGAAAACACTAGCCGGGGGTTTAATTTGGGTCCTGGGGCATTTTTGGGCCAGACCGGCAACTTAAAAGGGTATTTTAGTAATTTTGAAATTTTGGGAATTAAAGCCTACGAATTTTAAGAGTTAATTATACATTATTAGTAACCCACTAAGCCCATTACCAGCATTTGACAAGTTAGAGGGCTACGGGAGTTATAGGAAGAGTTGGAAGAGGTTCCCAAGAGAAAACCTATAACCACCATCTTCAACCTTGGGAGAAAATCTGTAGAGAAAGGGAAGAAATCAACCTTCAACCTTCAACCTTCAACATCAAATTATAAAGAACAATCTAAGGTAAGTGATTTAGTATTTTTAATGCATTGAATATGTCTTCCATGCTTAGTGTAGGAATTATCTTTTATTGAACTTTTGGAAGAAAACCCATGAAATTTGTTGGAGAAACTTTGAATTTGGGTTATGATTTGCATGTAGTATGATAATGGAATGATATAATGCTTGAGTAGTTACATATGATGATTTAAAAACGGATTTATGATGAGTAATTAGACATAAGAAAATTATGAGTTCATGTTCATAGGATTTGGAGATATATTTGAAGATTCATAGTAATTCCATGATTTTTGTAAAGATTTAACACCTTAAATATGTTAAGGAATGATCTAGGATGATTAGAAATGGTTTATATACGTTAAAACATAATTTGGTTGGTCTTAGGGTGGGTTTGGAGGGGAGAAGAATTGAGAAAAACGGAATTGGGATTTTCTGGGCTGAAACTGCCATCTCGTTAGAAGACCTGCCCAGGTCGTTCGAACGAACTTCTAACGAGATGCCAGTATGACTTCTAACGAGTTGGTATTTCGTTCGAAGCCCTTCGTTCGAACGAACTCATTCGAACGACCTCGTTCGAACGAGACTTCTAATGAGTTGACAGAATGGCCATTTTGGCCTGAATTGATTTCTAGTATCCCGTAGACTTATTTAAATGATGAGATAACCTTCCCTTATTAACTAGTGGGTATAGTTGGGAGATTGGGGTACATTGTGGAGTAAAACTTAGAATAGTGTATTGAACCGGATGACATTTGTGGATTGGGAAGTGAGTAACTAATCACGAAGTGAGAATAATTGATAACTTAAATACATATAAACCGGGGACATGTGATTTGTATAACATTAAGTGTTGGTATAAGAACGAGAAGTATACCACTAATCAAATATTTTAATATCTAAGATGTGTGAATGCTTAGTATATGTAGTTATGTGTGTATGACATACCTATCGTACTTGCTATCATGGGAGGTTGGTGTTCGTTTAGGGCCATCTAATCTTTGTGTGCCTACGGGGGGATTTAGATTGGTACCTCGAGGACATAGGTCAGAGAAGGGATTATTGAGAAGTTAATAAGTCTGTTGATCATGGGAGCGTAGGTATGTGCGTGACCTATGTGATGTGAACTATGTTCGCCTCCACTATTTGTGATTGTTGTTAATGAAGCGTTTCCTGAGAGATTCGGAATACGTGGTCCTCATGTACGAGATGTACCGGGATTTGATAGCAGAGTATGTGAGCACCGCAGCTTAGCCTCGGGTGCTTGTATTGTATATTTATGATGAGAATAATATACTGTTAATTGAAATGGATAGTCGTGAATAATTATGGGTATAAGTAATAGCAACGGTTTGCAAAGTGAAAATGTAAGAATTATAATATTGAAATACTAAAGTGGGAAAATTGTGTAATAAGGTACAATACTCTATTAAATAGAAGATGTTGGGATTTGAATTGGATATCATATAGGAATGTTAGATTTAGCATTGGATTAGTTAGAGATGGGAGTTAGAATGGGTACGGGTACGATAGGAGTGCACAATTAGTTGAGAAGTGAGGAACTCATGTGAGTGCACACACTATCATGTACTTTATGTTCACTGTTTAATGATATTAAACACTTGCATTTTTTTAAATTATTTTCACATTCGGGCTCTGACCCGTTTGCTTCCAAATCTATTTTTGTAAAAACCTTTTTAGGTGCCCAGCCACAAGGACACCATGCATAGGAGTTCTATTCAGGTGACGTGCTGTAGCTGTGGAAGTTACAGGACCTTGACAGTAGACGCCTCCATCTTCGATCTTGACTACATTATCAGTTTTTATCATTTGTTGGGCATATTTCCATTCCTTTTAGAGACATCTTACTTATTCAGTTATTTCAGACTTTGGGTTGTAATTAATTTTAGTGTTGCGGACTTTGTATTTATTTATTTCGGAATTCGGAATGTTGTGAGGAGTTTTCCTCCAGACTCATTATTTAATGGATGGTTATTCTATTGTGACTATATTGTTGGTTATGTTAACTTTTCATAATTCATTTATTGCTTGGTAATCGATTTTAATTAAAATGGACAACCTACTTTTTAAATACTAGGTGGTTAGTAATATTAAAATGTTTTCGACAGTGATGCTATGAACTGAACCAACTTGGCATTTTGTATTAATTTAATAAAGGAGTAGCTACCCAGTATTTAATTAGTCGGGGTGTCACAGGTGGTATCAGAGCATTAGGTTCTAGTGTCCTTAGGATCTGTATGGCTTGTTATGTTTCTGCTGAGCTTTCTTTGATGTAGAGCCCTATATTTTAGGACTGTTGTAATCTTTTGTGTATGTATCGCTCTTCAGCTATTTTGAGATAACAACTGCGAACTTATAAGACTTTACTCTCATTTAAAATGCCTCCACGACGTGTGCAGCGAGTTCCTAGGGATGCACAGCCAGAGCCACAGCCTGCACCAGTTCAGGGTACTATGAATGCCGCAGAGGTTGCAGCTATTGTAGCCCAAGCGGTAAATGCCGCCCTAGCCGTTGTATAACAGGCACCACCCCAGGCACTGGTAGTTACGCCAGTTCAGGCTCATGCATTTCCGTCTGCTTGGGAACGCGTCCGTGATGCTTTTCAGAAAGCACACCCTCCGGAGTTTGTAGGTAGCTCCGATGTTGTGGTATCCAGTTAGTGGAGGAAGGATATTCAGAGGCACTTAAGGATGTACGAGTGCACAGATGTTTAGAAGCAGATACTGGTTACTTTCAAGCTAGTAGGATCTGCATTGCAGTGGTGGGAGTCCATTACCACCGCAGAGGAGAGGGACACCCTCATTATACAGGAGTTCTGGGAGCGGTTCGACCGTAAATATTTTTCGTCAACTGTTCACACGGAGATGAGAATTAAATTGATGAACCTCAAGCAGGAGGGGAGGATCGTGGCCGAGTATGAGGCCGAATTCACTAACCTCTTGAACATTGTTCCCGATGAGATACCGACTGAGGAGAATAAGATTCAGAAGTTCACGGATGGATTGACTTGGAGGATTCATCAACACTTGTTAGGGAATCTCTCGTTAGCCACTTATTCTGATGTGATTAACGCTGCCTTGCTTCACTGCCAGGATCACCACTTTCACATGACCGAGAGTAAGAGATCAGGAGAGTCCAGCCATCAGGGCAGGACCGGGGGAAATGGTGCCAGCGGGGCACAATCTGCTCAGGGACAGCATAGGCAGGGTGACCAGGGTTCCCAACAGGGGGATTCTAAGAGATTCAGATCTGGGGGTTTTAGAAGTGGACACGGAGGTTTCAGACAGGGCCATCAGAACCAGTAGGGTCAGAATGGTCAGCAGCAGTAGTTTCAGGAGGGTCAGCATGGCCAAGGGAGGAATGGTAACGGCCACCAGGGTCGAGGATAATAGGGACAACAAGGGGAAAAATTCCCAGGAAAGTGTTTTGTTTGTGGCAAGACTGGCCACAAACGCCAGGATTGTCCTGACAGGGGCATGGCCCCACCGTAGCAGCAGCAGGGTGCTCAACATGAGCCACAGAGGCCTATGTTACCCTTCGCCCTCCCAGTACCACCACATATGGCATTATTACCACCCATTCCAGTAGTCCCAGTTCAGCAGGGACAACTTCAGTATGGGAGAGTGTATCAGCTTCAGCATGTCGCAGCCCCACAGGATCCACCTGCCATTGAGGGTATGTTCTCTATTCAGGGGACTATGGGGCGTATTTTTGTTGATACGGGGGCCACACATTATTTTATTGCCATGAGATTCGCACGCACTATTGGGTTATTAGACACCGACGAGAGAACGGTTACTTGTGTAGATTCTCCATTGAGTAGGGGTTCCGTGATTTCCCTTATTTGTAGAGGTGTGGGTATAGAGATCGGGAGGTTTACTTTACCCGCGAATATGTTAGTGTTAGAGATGACTGAGTATGATGCCATTATTGGTATGGATTATCTAGTTGCGTACCGAGCCATGATTGACTGTTTCAGTAGGAGTATTATCTTTGCCATTCCCGGGCAGGAGATGTTTTTAGTGGCGATGCCTCGCCCTGAGGGAGGATCGTCCACTCACTTGTACTATATAGAGGAGGAGACCTCTAAGGAAGTGGTGATACCACTTAATGCGATTCCAGTTGTTAGGGACTTTGCCGATGTATTTCAAGATATACCTGGACTACCTTTGAGTAGAGAGATAGATTTTGTGATCGACTTGACGCCGAGCACTCAGCCTATTGCCCGTGCACCTTGCCGTATGGCTCCAGCAGAGATGAGAGAGTTACGGGATCAGATTGAGCAGTTGTTGGGTCAGGGGTTTATCCGGAGGAGTACTTCGTCGTGGGGTGCCCCTGTGTTGTTCGTAAAGAAGAGGGATGGATCGTTGAGGTTATGTGTAGATTACCGAGAGTTGAATAAGGTCACGATACGGAATAAGTATCCGTTTCCCCGAATCGATGACTTATTCGATCAGCTGAGAGGAGATTCTTTCTTCTCAAAGATTGATTTGTGATAAGGATACCATCAGTTACGTATCAGGGAACAGGACGTCTCGAAGACTGCTTTCTTGACGAGATATGGTTCCTACGAGTTTCGAGTTACGTCTTTTGGCTTGACCAACACTCTAGCCGTGTTTATAGACTTGATGAACAGGGTGTTCAGAGAGTTCCTAGATCAGTTCATCATTGTCTTTATTGATGACATTCTGGTTTACTCCCATACAAAAGAGGAGCACGCCGAGCATTTGAGACAGGTTCTGCAGACGCTACGTCAGAACGAGTTGTATGCAAAGTATGAGAAGTGTGGGTTTTGGCTGAAGGAGATTCAGTTTTTGGGGCATATCATTTCAGACCGGGGGATATCTGTTGATCCGGGGAAGGTATCCGCGGTGAGGGAGTGGGGACAGCCCACGACGCCGACTGAGATCCGTAGTTTCTTGGGCCTAGCAGGATACTACAGGAGGTTTATTCGGGGTTTCTCAAAGATAGAAGGTCCTTTGACACATCTGACTCGCAAAGGTTTGCCATTTATCTGGAGCGATGCTTGTCAGTTGGCATTCGATGAGTTGAAGGATAAGTTGATCTCAGCACCTGTGTTAGCGTTGCCCAGATCGGGAGTTGAGTATCTAGTCTACACCGATGAGTCCTTATAAGGACTCGTAGGTGTGCTGTAGCAGGAGAGTCAGGCCATAGCTTATGCTTCCCGTAAGCTTAAGCCTCACGAGAAGAATTACCCCACCCATGACTTGGAGTTAGCGGCAGTTGTATTTGCCCTTCGAATTTGGAGACATTACCTCCTGAGGGAGAAATTTCAATTGTTCACGAATCACAAGTCTCTACAGTACCTCTTCACGCAGAAGGAGTTGAATATGCGATAAAGACGGTGTCTTGAGTTTATGAAGGATTATCAATTTGATATCCAATATCACCCGGGGAAGGCTAAGGTGGCAGCAGACGCGTTGAGCCGTAGGCCAGTAAATGAGGTGGTCGCGGTGTGGAAAGCAAAAATGGAAGGAGTTGGGATATCAGGATGCAGTAGCCCGATTGTTCATGTCTGTGATGACTGTTACACCGCAGATTGTTACGAAAGTGGTAAAGGCACAGGCAAATGACTCATTCTGTCAGGAGCAGATAGTTCGATTACTAGAAGAGGGAGCCGAGTCCTATACCTTTAGCTCATACGAGGGATTACGCTTCAATGGAAGACTAGTCGTTCCGGAAGGGGAAGACTTACGACACGAGGTGATGGCAGAATCGCACGGCTCACGGTACACCCTGGTGGGGATAAAATGTACCAAGACATGAGACGTCAGTATTGGTGGAGCGGGATGAAGAGAGATTTCCCCGTGTTTGTTTCTAAATGCGCCACTTGTCAGCTAGTAAAAGTGGATCATCAGAGATCAGTAGGACTTCTACAACCATTAGAGGTTCCGACGTGGATATGGGAGAGCATATCCACGGACTTTATCACGGGGTTACCTACGTCACAGAGGGGTCACGACTCCATTTGGGTAATTGTGAACCGTTTGACCAGAGTGGCTCATTTTCTACCCGTAAGGACATACTACACTACGGGACAGTATGCCCAGATTTTTATTGAGGAAATAGTGAGACTTCATGGTGTGCCTCTAAATATCGTGTATGACCGAGACAAGATATTTGTTTCACGATTTTGGGAGAGTTTCCAGGAGTCCATGGGCACTGAATTGCGGTTGAGTACGGCTTATCACCCACAGACCGATGGGCAGACCAAGCGTACAAATCAGATGTTGGAGGACATGTTGCGTATGTGCATCATAGACTCAGTACCTTCCACTAGTGGAGTTTTCTTATAATAACTCCTACCAGTTCACCATTGGCATGGCTCCATTTGAGGCGTTGTACGGTAGACCTTGTCGTTCCCCAGCATGTTGGTTAGAGGTGGGGGATAACAAACTCCTTGGGCCGAAAGTGATTCAGGACACGTCGGCAAGGATAGAATTGATACGGAGTCGCATTCGGGTAGCTCAGGACCGATAGAAGAGCTATGCTGATGCCAAGAGATTCTTCAGAGAATTCAAAGTGGGGGACCATGTTTTACTGAGAGTATCCCCTATGAAGGGGATTATGCATTTTGGGAAGAAGGGGAAACTGGCACCAAGATATGTGGGGCCTTTTCCTATAATCGAGCGGATTGGGCCAGTTGCGTATAGACTTGGGTTATTGGAGCACTTGCATAGTATTCATGATGTGTTCCATATTTCCTCGCTAAGGAAATATCTTAGGGATGATTTGGCCCATACTCACATTGGTTTGGAGGACATCGATCTCCAGCCCTATAGTTCCTACGAGGAGGGGCCGATTGCTATTTTGGACCGAAGCGAGCGGAAACTGAGGTCGAGGATAGTACCGTTAGTACGTGTTCAGTGGCAGCATCATAATGCTGAGGAGTCCACATGGGAGCGCGAGGATGAGACGCGCGAACGTTATCCAGAGTTATTTTTTATCAGGTACTTTTTAGTTCGGAATTTCGGGACGAAATTCTGTTATTAGGGGGGAAGTATGTAATATCCCGTATTTTTATTGATATTGATTAAAGGGATTAATTAAATTAAATGTGAATTAATTAAGAATTAATCCGGATATAAATACTAACGAGATGTGAGTTGGTATTTGATTACGTTGTGTATATATGGCAACATATGAATATTGAAAATATTAAAATTGTCCCCGTATTTTTATTGATATTTATTAAAGGGATTAATTAAATTAAATGTGAATTAATTGAGAATTAATTCGGATATAAATACTAACGAGATGTGAGTTGGTATTTGATTATGTTGTGTATATATGGCAACATATGAATATTGAAAATATTAAAATTGTCGCGAGACTGAAATACGATAATTTGGGAAATTTAGTTGGGACGCGCGTGTCAGTCGCGTCAGAAATGAAAATTTTGAATTAAAAAGTGAATTTTATTTTTATCAACCGAAGGGTCATTTTGAGTGCGCCAATGAGTCCGGAAAGGTCGAAATAGCCAGAAAACACTAGCCGGGGGTTTAGTTTGGGTCCCGGGGAATTTTTGGGCCATACCGGCAACTTAAAAGGGTATTTTGGTAATTTTGAAAATTTGGGAATTAAATCCTACGAATTTTAATAGTTAATTATACATTATTAGTAACCCACTATGCCCATTACCAGCATTTGACAAGTTAGAGGGCTACGGGAGTTATAGGAAGAGTTGGAAGAGGTTCCCAAAAGAAAACCCATAACCACCATCTTCAACCTTGGGAGAAAATCTGTAGAGAAAGGGAAGATATCAACCTTCAACATCAAATTCTGAAGAACAATCTAAGGCAAGTGATTTAGTATTTTTAATGCATTGAATATGTCTTCCATGCTTAGTGTAGGAATTATCTTTTATTGAACTTTTGGAAGAAAACCCATGAAATTTATTGGAGAAACTTTGAATTTGGGTTAGGATTTGCATTTAGTATGATAATGGAATGATCTGATTCTTGAGTAGTTACATATGATGATTTAAAAACGGATTTATGATGAGTAATTAGACATAAGAAAATTAGGAGTTCATGTTCATAGGGTTTGGAGATATATTTGAAGATTCATAGTAATTCCATGATTTTTGTAAAGATTTAACACCTTAAATATGTTAAGGAATGATCTAGGGTGATTATAAATGGTTTATATACGTTAAAACATAATTTGGATGGTCTTAGGGTGGGTTTGAAGGGGAGAAGAATTGAGAAAAACAGAATTGGGATTTTCTGGGCTGAAACTGCCATCTCGTTAGAAGACCTGCCCAGGTCGTTCGAACGACCTCGTTCGAACGAACTTCTAACGAGATGCCAGTATGACTTCTAACGAGTTGGTATTTCGTTTGAAGCCCTTCGTTCGAACGAACTCATTCGAACGACCTTGTTCGAACGAGACTTCTAACGAGTTGACAGAATGACCATTTTGGCCTGAATTAATTTCTAGTATCCCGTAGACTTATTTAAATGATGAGATAACCTTCCCTTATTAACTAGTGGGTATAGTTGGGAGATTGGGGTACATTGTGGAGTAAAACTTAGAATAGTGTCTTGAGCCGGATGACATTTGTGGATTGGGAAGCGAGTAACTAATCACGAAGTGAGAATAATTGATAACTTAAATACATATAAACCGGGGACATGTGATTTGAATAACACTAAGTGTTGGTATAAGAACGAGAAGTATACCACTAATCAAATATTTTAATATCTAAGATGTGTGAATGCCTAGCATATGTAGTTATGTGTGTATGACATACCTATCGTACTTGCTATCATGGGAGGTTGGTGTTCGTTTAGGGCCATCTAATCTTTGTGTGCCTACGGGGGGGATTTAGATTGGTACCTCGAGGACATAGGTCAGAGAAGGGATTATTGAGAAGTTAATAAGTCTGTTGATCATGGGAGCATAGGTATGTGCGTGACCCATGTGATGTGAACTATGTTCGCTTCCACTATTTGTGATTGTTGTTAATGAAGCGTTTCCTGAGAGATTCGGAATACGTGGTCCTCATGTACGAGATGTACCGGGATTTGATAGCAGAGTATGTGAGAACCGCAGCTTAGCCTCGGGGTGCTAGTATTGTATATTTATGATGAGAATAATATACTGTTGATTGAAATGGATAGTCGTGAATAATTGTGGGTATAAGTAATAGCAACGGTTTGTAAAGTGAAAATGTAAGATTTATAATATTGAAATACTAAAGTGGGAAAATTGTGTAATAAGATACAATACTCTATTAAATAGAAGATGTTGGGATTTGAATTGGATATCATATAGGAATGTTAGATTTAGCATTGTACTAGTTAGAGATGGGAGTTAGAATGGGTACGGGTACGATAGGAGTGCACAATTAGTTGGGAAGTGAGGAACTCATGTGAGTGCACACACTATCAAGTACTTTATATTCACTGTTTAATGATATTAAACACTTGCATTTTTTTAAATTATTTTCACTTTCGGGCTCTGACCCATTTGCTTCCAAATCTATTTTTGTAAAAACCTTTTTAGGTGCCCAGCCACAAGGACACCATGCATAAGAGTTCTATTCAGGTGACGTGCTGTAGCTGTGGAAGTTACAGGACCTTGATAGTAGATGCCTCCATCTTCGATCTTGACTCCATTATCAGTTTTTATCATTTGTTGGGCACGTTGCCATTCGTTTTAGAGACATCTTACTTATTCAGTTATTTCAGACTTTGGGTTGTAATTAATTTTAGTGATGCTGACTTTGTATTTATTTATTTCGGAATTCGGTATGTTGTGAGGAGTTTTCCTCCAGACTCATTATTTAATGGATGGTTATTCTATTGTGACTATATTGTTGGTTATGTTAACTTTTCATAATTCATTTATTGCATGTTGATCAGTTTTAATTAAAATGGACAACCTACTTTTTAAATACTAGGTGGTTAGTAATATTAAAATGTTTTCGACAGTGATGCTATGAACTGAACCAACTTGGCATTTTGTATTAATTTAATAAAGGAGTAGCTACCCGGTATTTAATTAGTCGGGGTGTCACAATATCATAGTGGACTTTCATAGGCTAGGCCATAATAGGCTTTTCCCGTTGTAGGTTTTCCTCATACATCGCGATGTTATGTGATTGTTTCTTTACTTTGCTTTAATTAGATCTTACATACTCATATAGTAATTCTTAATCAAGTTAAAATTAGGTAAATATCACACAATTTGTTTTACCCTGTGGTTATTTGAAATTAGATTGACTGATAATTTCCATAACTGTTAAATCAGGTATCCTAGTACTTTCAAGTGGTGTTAGAGTGGGGTGATCTAGTTTACTGAGTTGATCCTAGGTTTATGGTTTTTTTAGGATTCTTTGATGGATTATAAGCAAGAGAGTAGTTCCCTTTCTTGGCCTCCATTATTTGATCGATCAAACTATGCATATTGGAAGGCTTAGGTGAGAATTTTCTTAAAATCTATTGATGAGAATGTTTGGACTGTGTTCAGACTGGTTGGTCTCCTCCAAAAAATACAGAGGGAAAGGTTAAGCCCATGTCCTAATAGACCAAGGAAGAAAATGAGTTATCCCCATATAACTCCAAGGGTATGAATTTTATCTTTAGTGTTGTCACAATAGAAGAGTTTCATCGTATCAATACTTGTAAGTCTGATAAAAAAACATGAGACATTTTGCTTGTCACACATAAGAGCACTAACATAGTTAAAGTCTCCATCTTTCAAAATATGGCATCTAGGTTTCAATCCATTAAAATTGAAGAGTATTAATGCTTTGATGAATTTTATGCTAAGTTGTTGGAAATTATAAATTCCTCTTTTAATTTGGACGAGAAGATTCGAGAGTGTAAAATTATTAGAAAAATATTAAGGTCTTTACCTCCAAATTATTAGAAAAATATTAAGGTCTTTGCCTCCAAGATTCAGTTCTAAAGTCACGGTTGTTATCTCCATTAGTAATTTTATTTCATTAAAATTAGAGGAACTTGTTTCTGATCTCCAAATTTATAAGGGAGAGATGTGGTCCCCCGGTGAAGAAGGATAAGGGTTAAGCTTTTAAAACACATAAAGGGGATACGTATAATTCTAGTGAAAGTATTGATTCAGATACCAAGAATGTGTTGTCTTTGCTAAAAGGTTAAAAAAGTTTATGAAATTTAAGAATGAAATCATTAAATTCAATAATCATAAAATTAAGAAATTATCTAAAAACATGATAGGAAGATTAGGGTTAAGTCTAAGGATGAATCGAAGAGATTTTTGGAATGCCAATTCATTATTCATATGTCATGTGAGTGTCCTACTAGGTTAAGTAGGAAAAGTAAGAGGCCAAAAATATTGAATGCCACCCTTAGCGATAGTGAACTTGCAGAGAATGATTCTCCCATTGAGTGTAATATTACCACTTTTACGGCTTGTCATGCGGACTCTATTGGTATGTCTTACTCGGGTAAAGATAACATTTTGTATGGTAATTTTAGTGTTGGTTCTGATGACTCACAAGATGAGGAGAGTGGAGAAGAGACTAGTGATGAGGAAGAAAGTGAGCTTCAAGTAGCCTGGCGTAAGTTATATGCAGAGTCTTTGAAGTTAAAAAAATCTAACCTGGAATTTGAGGCTAAGTTGAAGGGAATTGAGAAATAGATACACATGCGTTTTAAAATTTTCACAAATTTCAAAATGCCGCCAAAAATTAAAAATTTCAAAAATTTCCAAAAAAATTAAAAAAATTGAAAAAGCCAAAAATATTTTCGTTCAAAATAAATAAAAATTAGAATCCAAATTTATCAAAATAAAAGTACTAGGTCCAGATCCGCAAGTTTGAGGAGGCGTGTGAAACATCAAACCTTTGAATTGTTAATTATATTTTATTCTCTTTTAAATCCATTCGTAACACCTAGGTTGGCTTCATGAACCCCAACCCGCCAAAACCTTAGTTTGACATATCTATGTGGGAAACAAACAAAAATTCAACATTGCACGTGTTGAAAATCATAATTAAACTATTACTAGACATGCGTGAGAGCTTTAGAATCCCAAAAAAATAAAGAAACAAGCAAATATAAAGAACGTGAAAGAACAAGAAAGAGAAGAAAACCTTGAGAATTTTATTAACAATGGAGAAATTTTAGTGCATGAATTGAAACTAAGGTTCTTGCCTTCTTCTCTCTCTAATTATAAGGTAAAAAAATAGCTAAAAGATATCAAGAATACTAAAAGAATAATAACATCACGTTTTTACAAGTGTTTAAACCTTAACTCATATTTTTTTAAGTAGAAAAGATTAATTCGATCAGATGTTGTCGAACCGGTTCGATTTTGACCTTAGGAGAAGGGAGAACCGATATGAAATTCCAGTAGCGAGGCAAAATTTGCAATCATCAGCAAACTGGTTCGCTAAAACCTAAACCGGTTCGGACCTAGAAAAAATTATCGTTTCTTCCTTGATTTCTTCTCATTTTCATATATTTATATCTTCTTAGCCGGGGTCGAATTTGGGTGTCGTTTCTTCCTGTGTGCTCGTGGGATCGAGGCCTTCGACTTCTCTTTAGGTTCTGTATCCGAATTCCAGTTGCACATTTACTTTACTACCCTTGACTTTTCTTCTTTTCTTTTTTATCTTTATTTCGATTTCTCTCTTCTCTTTGTGTGCATGAATTACCTGAAAAATCTAAGAGATATACATGAAACTCGATGTAGTTTTTAGAAGATGCCAATAGCAAAGATATGATTTAAATCCACTTCAATTGCACCGCACGGGGTGATAAAAGTCTCTAAATTACGGGTCATAAATATAAAGAATTTATCCCCAATCAAACCCCACTAACATAGATTTTTTTATCATCTGAGGTAACGTAAAAGAATCAAGCAATATCAAAACACTTGAAAAATATTTTATTGGGATAGGATGTCTTTTTTATGGATGAATGATTTCATTTAGGGTATACAACAAGTCGTTAAATCCCTAGGTTACCCTAGTAGCAAGAGTGGTGTCTCGTGAGGGTTTGCAGTGAATTTTAAAATCAAAGAAAACTCAAAATACTTAAAAATTGTACAATTTAAACTTTTCTAAAAATAGCCACTGTAAATTCATATTCAATATTCTCAATTTTTAGTGTGTGTGCGAAGTCGAAAATTAAACTGCTAACTTCCACTGATTGATCGTTGCATTAATTTTCAAAAATATATTTTTTGATTCAATTTCTCACGGATAAACTCACAAACAAATCACTCGAAATGTGACTAATTTTCTCGGTGTATGTGATTTATAAGAGTAAATATAATGGAACATGAAATCATGCACACAAATTTTAAAGACAAAAATTTTATGGTGAAAAGATCTTATCATCGGAATACGGTTATTGGGAAACGGGAAACATCATCTTTTATTCACATCAATTAATCTCTCTTATTATCTTTTCGTGTATCAAGCTCTTCACGCGGTAATTAATTTTGTTATTCGGACTTGTTAGGACTTTCTCGAATTATAAGGTGCATTGGGTATAACGAGAATGGTTAAAAATTTTGAGTTGTAAAACTTTGCTTACTATATCCTTTGGCACTTTTCGGGCATTTGCTCATTTTCTTTTCTTTTTTTAATTTTTTTTCTCTTTTTTATTTTTGTTGAGTATTTTTCTTTTATTTTTTTCTTTCCCCTTTTCATTTCACCATTTGGACTAAATTGACAATTTTTTTGATTTTCACAACTCCGAGCTTCATGGGTTTTTTGGGCTCAATTGGGTTTGCAAAAAGAGATAATTTTTCATAAATTTTTATGGCTAATTTTTTTGGGTAACAAACGATGACCTAACTACATATATCCGAATTACACCTTATTTTATCATATGCGTCTCGAAATTATATTTAATTTAGAGATATCTTTAGCGTATTTTCAAGAAAACATCTCACTCGTTTCCCGTAACTAATCAAAACAAAGGAATTGAGATCCTCAACGACTTGTTTGGAGCTAAATTGAATTCTGAGTTAACCATTAACTTGGATTGATTTAATTACTCACAAAAATTGACAGGCTCAAAATCTCACCGGGTTAAATAATCTCCACTTGTATTTGCAAAGTCGTCAATTCTCGCTCAATTTCCATATTTGGTCAATTCCAGCTTTGTGCATTTGATTTTTTTTCAATTTGAGACTTTTAAACAAAATTTTAGTGACATTTTTGAAAAATTTAGATTCTAATTTTTATTTATTTCGAAGGAAAATATTTTTGGATTTTTCTAATTTTTCAATTTTTTTGGAATTTTTTGAAATTTCTATTTTTTTGAGCATTTTGAAATTTGTCAAAATTTTAAAACGCACGTGTACCTCCTCTAACTTAGACTTTTTCACTGTCCTCATGCAAAAAGGACTAATATCTAAACAAAAGAAGAGTGCGAAAATAAAATAAAAATATTAAAATGCAATAAGACACTATATAACACCACCACATGACTCAAAAATATTATAACAAAAAAAATCACCCCACATGAGTCGGGGGTGCGACGACCTCTCTCTCCTCGAAACACTCACCCAACCCCATGAACAAGGTCCGATGCTCTCTTTGTCTCCATCTTCTTCACATCGTAAATCAATAATCAGAACAAGTTGGGATCATCCCCATATATATGGGGGGCACCTCGAGGCTCGTGATGCGTGGTGTGAATAAAGTCACCAGGGTGCTCAATCACCTCACAATAGCATTGTTCTGAACTTAAGAGAATATATCAATGATCATTGGAAGGACTTGCTAAACCTAGATTCTCCTTATACTTGAGAATGCATGGATCAGGCTCTAAATCAGACAAAACTCTAGTACTTTCCTCGATCGCATCCGAGGACTTAAGTGACCTGGGTGGATGGTCACAAAGAATGAACTTATATATTTTATCGTTCCAGTCATCCTCCTTTAGGTGATAAAAGGAGTCCAATAGTGATTGGACATCAACATTGAGGCTCGCATCCACCTGTCCTAATTCTTTTTCAAAATCTTTTAAGCTCATGTCTCCTAACTTTCTCTCTTAATTAATTTCCGAGTCCTCTCTCTCTCACTCAATCTCTAAATCCTCTCTCGTCTAAGATCGCCCTCAAACTCTCCTACTTCCCTCTCGAAATCGGTGTACGTATCGTCACTCTCACTTGTCAAAATAATACATGCTCCTAGCGAATCCCCACTAAAATTTCCCTTAATGTGCTCATCTACAACCTCCTTTGTAAGATCTACCTCGTGGAACTCGTCCTCATCACCCACTTGTTTGGTGATGTTGAAGATATTAGTCTCAAGTGTCATATTCTCGAACACGAGTTGCATTTTCCCATTTCGAGCGTTAATCAATGCATTAGCCGTAGCCAAGAATGGGAAACTAAGAATCATGGGAGCATGATTACTCGAGAGAGATGTAGGCTTCGTGTCCCAAATAACAAAATCTACTGGAAAGTAAAAAGTGTCCACTTGGACTATCACGTCCTCAAAAATCCCTCAAGGTATCTTCACAGTACAGTCCGTGAGTTGGAGAGTGATCTTAGTGGGTTTGAGGCCCTTTAAATCTAAATTCTTATAAATGGAATAAGGGAGAATGTTAACACTCACCCCTAAATCTATTAAGGCTCTCTCAATACGGTTTTCTCCAATGGTCTATGAAATGGTCGGTGCACCGAGATCTTTAAACTTTTGTGGGAGGTCACTTAGTAGAACTAAGCTCACATTTTGTGCTAAGAAAACATTATTTTGAACCTTTAGTCAACATTTTACCGTCAATAAATCCTTAAGGAATTCAGCATAGGCGGGAATTTTCTTTATGGCCTCGAGTAAAGGTAAATTCAACTTTACTTGTTGAAGTACATCTAGCACATCCTCAAGGGAGTTTCCTTTAGGAGAAGGAACCAACCATTTATGGAAAGGCACAGTAGTGGGAATTTTTACTATGATTTTGGTCCTAGTGGTGTCTTCGTTGTCACTCTTATTTAAGGGGGCATCTTCAACCTCTTTCGTGCGGAGCGAAACCTCATTTTCTTTAGTTCGTCATGTGGGGGAGGTGATAAATCAACAACTCTCCCACTACGTAGAGTGGTAACGTCTTGACATTGATATTGATGATCGTTGAACATAGATTTAACACTAGGTTGACCTTGTGGAGGTCTATGGCCTTGGGTCGTAAACTTGCCTTTCTCTTGGATAGTTAAGGCAGCTTACAATTTGAACATATTCTCATTTAGTTCGACAAACATTTGGGAATTTTGAGCATTGGTTGCAGATTGAGATTGCATAAATTAGTGCAAAGTATCCTTGAGATTTCGTCGTGGTTGGGTGATATAAGGCGTAGGAGGTGGTGCTTGCATGTGTGGGGCTTGTTAGAAATGCATAGGCATTAGTGGAGGAGGGGAAACGTGTGAAGTAGGATTCAACACAGCATGTTGTTTCCAGTAACTAAATCCAAGATGGTTCCTCCACGAATGGTTGTAAAAATTCCCGTGAGGGCCGTCAAAATTACCATTAAATGTTTCTACCGCTTTCACTTTCTCTTGAAGCATGACTTTATAGGCGATTATTATCGATAATTCCTCTGTTGAATTTTGTAGACACCCCATTCTGTTACCCCCTAAACTTTCCTCAGGTCCCAAGCACCTACCTTCTTCACTACAAGCCCAGGTCATACCCTGAGTATCGTCCTAGAGGCCACGGAGCGCTCCCAGGCTCTGTTTGACCAAAATTCAAACTCTTTAGCTCGACCAAGACTGCATGAATCTTCAAAGGGCACTGAAATCTCTTTCCAACGATCCATCCCGTGCGCGATTCTGACTTACCATGCGGACGAACGACTCTTTTTTCCCTCGAAACCTGATCTAGAGGCCCCCGGGCTCCGTTTGACCTAAGTTAATTGTTCATCTCAATCGAGACTGAATGAATCTTCAAAGGTCACTAAAACCTCTTTCCAATGGTAAGCTCCGTGCATGATTTTGACTTACGGTACGGACGAACGATCCGTTTTACTCCCAGAGGTCACCAAATGCTTTAAGGAACCAGTTGACTAAAGTCAAATCCCCAAACCGGTTCAAACTCTTTGGAATGTCGAAGTAAATCTCCCAACCTTTCCAACGGTTCACCCCGTGCGTGATTCTGACTTACCATGCGGACGAACGATCCGTTTGCGTCTGAAGTTTTCCCGTCCAAAGGGCCGACGAGCGCTTCCGAGCCATATTTGACCCAAAGTCAACTCCCGAACCCAGGAGTAGTCTAAAGGAATTTCAAAGGTCTCTGAATTACCTTTCCAACGGTTCATTCCGTTCACAATTCGAATTAATGGTTTGCGCTCAGCGATCGATTTTATAAAAAGGCCTAAAAGACACTGCCAAACGGCAGGTCCCAGACCCTGCCTATCGGCAGTGTGCCTAAACACACCTGCCGATTGGAAGGACCAGGGCTATGTTGATCGGCAATGCCCTGGGACTATAAAAAGTAGGCCTTGACCTCATTGCAAGGGGGTCCAGACCAGATAGATATCACTCCCGGCAAACCCATAAATCCTCTCTCGAAGTCAGCTTGACTTCCACATCCAAATCCCTTTCTAACCTTCACTTTTCATCATCCTTTTCATCAAAATTGGTGAATTAATTACCTTCCATAATCATCCAAGTGCAAGGGTTGCTCTCCAACACTCAAGATCAAGCTCAAGATCTTCAAGAAGGTCCAATTTTCTCAATTCTCTCCTTAAATTCTCATAAATTTTCATTAATTTGTTTTATTATTTAGCGCTTTTATTCTCTCATCTCACATATCTTAATATACTTTTTATTTAGTATTATTGCACATCTCTTATTTTCATACAAATGAAAAACCAAAAAAATAAGAAAAAGAGGGTTGGCTCATAAGTTCCAAACGGGAATTTTCACACTTTTCTTACACTTTTCTCACAACTAAAGCACTTTTTTACACACACAACACACAAATAAGATAATTCCCCGGTTGTATTTATGGGATAAACCCCACCCCTCGTTTTGCATGCGAACTACGTGGACTTTGATGCCTCTATAGGCTACGTAGGCGTGTCGGGGTAAAACCCTAGACTCGAGTCCTATTCTCACTTTTTCTCTCATTTTCTATTTTCTCTAAACTCTACTGTCTTAGATTACATATATTTATATATGCATATATTTGTTCTTAGTGGCGTATTATTCCACATACGTTATCGTTTCATTATAACGATCAACGTAAGGATAATCGTGTAAATCCTATTTTTTAATATTATTTCTATGAACCTTCCTACGGATGACTCGCTTTATCTCTCCCATGATACAAGCCGAGGATTCCTATCTCCACTATATATACACATGCACACATATCATGGGGAAAATAAAGGAAAATAGCAAAAACCCTTAAGAGACCGTAAGGGCGGAATGGGTGCCTAATACCTTCCCATTTCATAACTGAGCCTCTGGACCCTTCTCAAATCATTTTGGTTTCGTAGGTATCAGTATGTCTTTAGATGTTGTCCTCCGGGATGGCTCCCTTTCTTTTGTCCATTTTGAGTAAACAAGACTGGCGACTCCATCTCTCTACATTTTTCAGCTCATCAATGACGCCTGCCGAAGCGCTCCCGAGAGGGACACGCGGGACCTAGGATCCTCACCCACCCACCACGAAGGTCGGGGATGGCCACAAATGTCCCTCCTTACAAATAGCACACACCTTCTCTCTCAATGCTCGAGTGGAGACGATTTTTTCTCTTCCCCTTGGCTCGACTACGTCCTCCAATCTTTGAGCAAGTTAGTTGATTTGAAGTTTCAAATCAGCTTCTTTATCAATTAATAGAGTCCGGACGCCGAAGGAGTTGTGCGTGTGTCGATCCCAGGCATCTGGATCATATGTGTCCCATGCTTGAGTAGTCTCGGCGACATACTTAAGGTGGGCCTCGACATCATCCTCATCTGATGCTAGAAATTTCCCTTGGCACATAGTTTCTACTAATTGTTTGGAACTTAAGTTTATCCTGTGGTGAATGAAGGAGATAAGTTTCCACTTCTCAAATTCATGATGTAGGCACATATTAAGTAACTCATTAAACCGCTCCCAACATTTATCAAAAGGCTTATTGTCATGTTGTTTAAACGCCTGAATTTAAGCTTTGATGGAATTGGTTCTATGTTGAGGAAAGAATATAGGAGAAACATGGTTTGCATATCTCTCCACAATCCAATTGAGTTATGTGACAAAGACTATAACCAAGTCTTGTCTTTATCTTTTAAGTAGAAGGGAAAAACCTTTAGGAGTATGACATCTTGAGTGCATGTTTGATCGCTAAAAGTTTCACATGCCTTTTCGAACTCGCGGATGTGGAGGTATGGTTTTTCCAACTCCAGGCCATGGAAGGTGGGAAGAATCTGAATCATCCCATTGCAAAAATGGAATTGCCCTGCATTATATGGGAATATAATGCATCCCAAAATGACGGTTCGCTCGGGATATAAGAGGTCTCTTATGGGGCGTTACAACAACTCACCCGTACCAAAACTAGCGTTGTCCGACATCTCACCCTCTCTTAAAGATTCAATACCCTCACTTGATATCATAGAAGTGTGACTCGTGATAGAATTAGGCGGTGTAGGAGGTGGAACCCAAAACTGAGGAGTGTTATGGGTTTGTGGACTATCGGGATCGTACTCAATTATAGGATTTTTGTGAATTCACGTTGGAGTAGATTGAGGATTTTGCGTGTAAGGACTTCAGAGATTTTCATTATTTTTAATCGCTTTTTTTCCTGTGTTTTTCTGATTTTTTTGGCTTTTTTTAGAATTAGAGTCAAATTTTAGATTAACTCGACCTAACCTAAATTTTTGCCTAATCCCCAACAATGGCGCCAAAAACTAGACGCGACTTAAAAAGTGTGTCTCTAACGCGTCTATTTATGACTCAAGTGCAAGTCGGTCGCTCAAGTAATAATCCGGGTGTCGAACTCAGGGAATAGGACACAGAATGTAACAATGAATATGAAGAATAATTAACCTTACGATTGACTCAGAGAAAAAGGGAAAATATGATGATTTTGTGACTTTCCTATCAACTAATGCAAGTTAATTAAACTAGTAACTAAACTACGTATGCAAGAAGAACTAAACGAGTTTTAAATAAATATGAGTATATGGAGTTAGGGTACACTTCCCCGAACCGTCGGTGATTACGTAGAACATAAAATCTTCAAAAACCTAATTCTTAATTCAAAGAAACATCAAATACTTTTTAAGCATTCAACATATGCGGATATTACTCCCCACAATATCAAATAAAAAATTGTATTTGACTAGAATGATAAATTCTCAAAACGCCAATTGCAGCTTCAAACATTCTGGTTACCTAGGAAAAACGGAATTAAAATACCTATAACTTTTATTTTGATAAATTTCAAACCTTTGAATTGTTAATTATATTTTATTCACTTTTAAATCCATTCGTAACACCTAGGTTGGGTTCATGTACCCCAACCCGCTAAAAATTTATCCAGACATGTTTATATGGGAAACAAATAAAAATCTTACGTTACATGCATTGAAAATCATAGTTAAACTATTATTAAACATGCATGAGATATTTAGAATCCTAGAAAAATAAGGAAACATTCAAATATGAAGAATATGTAAGAACAAGAAAGAAAAGACAAATTTGTTATTAAAAACCTTGAGATTTTGATCAACAATGGAGAAATTTTAGTGCATAAATTAAAACTAGAGTTCTTACCTTCTTATCTATTTAATTCTAAGGTAAAAAACAACTAAAAGATACATATAAGACTAAAAGAATAATAACATCATGTTTTTACAAGTGCTTCACCCTTGTACAACTCTTATCTTTTTATGTGGAAAAGAATAATTCGGTCACATGTTGTCGAACCGGTTCGATTTGGCCCTTAAGAGAAGGGCGAACTGGTCTGAATTCCATTAGCGAGGAAAAATTTTCAATCACTAGCAAACTGGTTCGCTGAAACCCAAACCGGTTCGGACCTATAAAAAACTATCTTTTCTTCCTTGATTTCTTCTCATTTTCATATCTTCATATCTTCTCAACCTGGGCTCGGATTTGGGTGTCGTTTCTTCCTATGTGCTCGTAGGATCGAGGCCTTCGACTTCTCTTTAGGTTTCATATCCGAATTCCAATTGGACAATTACTTTACTAGCCTTGAATTTTCTTTTTTATCTTCATTCCAGTTTCTCTCTTCTTTTTGTGTGCATGAATAACCTGAAAAATCTAAGATAAATACACGAAACTCGGTGTAATTGTCAAAAGATGTCAATAGTAAAGATATGAGATAAATCCACTTCAATTTCACTGCATGGGGTGATAAAAGCCTCTAATTTATGGGGAATAGATATGATGAATTTATGCCTAATTAAGTGCCTGAGGAGATAATAATAAATTAATTGAGGATTTAAAGGAACGTGAGACGACTCTTAGTGATAGACTCATATACAGTTAGGGGAAGCAAGATAATCTTCTAAAAATGGTTGAATGTATGAAGTAGGAATCCCATAAATTTGAAGAGTCTAAATATTTTCTTGAGTAAAGGCTTTTGAAGTTTGAATATTAATTAAAAGACTCAAAGCATGTCAACCTTGAGTTCGAAATTAGTTCTAAAAAGTTGGATGAGATGTTAGGGTCAATCAAAGTCAATATTGACAAGAAAGGTATAAGCTACAAAGATTTTAATGCTTCCACTCAAAAATCCAAGACCATGTTTGTTATAGATTCAACCATTGCCTGGGAAATTCCTAAAATATAACTGAAGAGTTGCCTTCCTAGATTTTACATGTGCACAAAATGTGGTAGGAAAGGTCACCTCAGGAGGTTTTGTTATAATCTTATAATGGGTTTTAGTAAGTCTAAGTCTAGTGTTAACCTTGTTCCCAAAGCCCGAGTCTCCCGTGCAATATCTATTTGGTTGAGGAAATCTGATTTGGTGACTCAAGATATTGCTAGGATTGTTGATTCTAACACACGTCCACATGATCTTCCACGTGTATTATTTGATGATTGATTGTGTTAGCATAGTTAATAGACTAAATATGATTCATAATACATATTAGATCTAGGGTTGTGAATTGTTTGTATCTATTATATTTTGATTTTTTTCATTTTTTGAATATATGAAAAAAAATACAAAATGATTTTTTTTTGTGTGGATAGTTTCACTTTTTTTATGGAATATTGGCGTGTTTAAAACCCATTCATTCCATGTTTTCCATGTGGTAAGGGGCATTATAATTTAGTTTAAATTCTATATACTGTTGCTTAATCATTACTTTTCATTACGTTATTCTTATTTGGTTTTCTTCATGGGTTCAACTAAGTATATGCCTTTACACACACCATCACAAGCTCTTTTAGGATTTGATATCTATTTATGCATGATATAAGTGAGGTGGTCTCCTACCAATATTTTCAAATACATATTTTTATAACTAGGGGATTTGTGCATGTAAGAACTATTTTATGTGAGGTTGCTCTTAAGTTTAAATATAAGAGTGTGCAATGGAAAGGGCTATGAAGATAAGTAAATCCTTTGCATGGTAGGACACCATTAGAAATAGTCTTTTTGAGAAAGAAAAATATAAAAATGCCAAGGACAAATTTAAAAATTGATCATCATAAAAAATAACATCTTCAAAAGAACCGAAAAAATTGAATATAAGTTTTTGAGGGAGTTATAACATGAAGATCAATGGGTTGCACACTTTGTCCTAGTTATGCTTAAATGTTTGACTTTATTAATTTAGGAATCATTAATATTTTCTAGGCTTGTGTGTGTTTAAATTGTTATTAAACGTTTGTGTTTACTTTATAAGTAACATGAGGTTGTACTATATTCAATCAATCAATACTATTAAATTAGAACTCCTTTGGACCATTTTAAGTGTTTGGGGGCATATTTTTATTGTTTTTAGTTCACACTCCTACACTTCATGACACATGTTTTATACACACACACACACACACACACACACACACACACATATATATATATATATATATATATATATATATATATATATATATATATGTGTGTGTGTGTGTGTGTGTGTGTGTGTGTGTGTGTGTGTGTGTGTGTGTGTGTAAAGTATTTGATTGAGGATTTGCATACATTTAATACATATTCTTAATTGATACATTTTTAGGATGATTTGTTGTTGGGTTTTATCATGTCACGTACTTACTCATAGCTACACTTCACATCGCATGATATGATTATTCACTACGTGATCACATTTTATTCATGTTATGCTCTCTAACCTTTGTATATTTTCGAACAAAATAGGGGAGAAGTATTAAATTGGGGGGGGGGGGGGGGGGGGATTTCATATGTTCAAGGAGTTTTTCTAATAATAATATTACATAATTTCATGTTTTATATGCATTTTGAGAAGTATGTTAAGTGTGCACGCATAAGCATCAATATGACAAAACTTCACAAGTGGAAAACTTTATATCCGATAATGTTGATTTAGTGGTTCAATGTTTTTTTCCATTTAGGGTTGGGAATTAGTGCTCGACGGTCTAAAGGATTTTTTAGTTTTTTCCCAGAGTAAATAAATGAGGATATTTGCAAGGAAAAACATGCCATGATAGTTCAGGGGGTTTGGTGTAATTTACCCTTTAAAATTTATATTTGGCATTATTCTGTTATACAAAATTATGACACCCAGTATATTTTTATACTCGGGTTGATCAATTCTAATTATTAAATTATATAGGTTGTTGAAATAATTAAATACCATCCTTAGCATGAAGTGAAAATAAAGAATAAAGATTAACAAAGTAGAGTGTGATATGAAAATCCTCAACATGAATAAACATGGAATGAAAATCCACCACATTCATTATCGATAAAATATAAATGATAAGGTCTGACAAAAATAATCCAAAAGCAATACATGCTAGAACTGATGCCTCCAAAACCTCCAACGTATTCTAGAAATTGAGTACAAAGTCTAATAAGATAAAAGATAAACTTCACATGACTCACATGAAATAAAGTAAATAGAAATTCCAACAACTACATCTCTAAGGATGACAATTTAACCCGACCTACCGAGTTCCCACCCCACACCGCCCCTAATGGGGAGGGTTTAAAAACTCGTTTAAAATAAACGGGGCGGGTATGTATTTTTTTAAACCCATTTATTAAACAGGGCGGGTTCGAGTTTACTATATATAAGCATAACCCGCCTCGTTTATTTCTTATAATTATTAAAACAGTCATATTTAATATATATTTTACATTAAAAAAAAATATATATATATATATATAAGTTATATATGCGGAATGCGGGTTTAACATGCGGGTTTTAACCCACCCCGAGCGGGGTTTCTACCCGCTTAATCTAAACGGGGTTTTGCGTGGGCGGGTTTTGGGGGGGGGGGGGGGGGGGGTACACTTAAACGGGTTCGGGGCAGGTTTTAAAAAAAATTTGCAGGCCGAGTTCGGGTTATGACAAACCCATCCCAAACCCGACCCGTTGCCATCCCTATACATCTCTGACTGGGGATAACTGGAATGATGACTCGGTGATCACAAGAAGGAAAGTTAAATCTGAAGTTCAACTAGAGCGCTTGAAAATAACACAACAGGATAGGCCCACCGCAAGATGAAAAACTACGCAAACCAAGTAATATAACTGATAATCACGTACATAAATAATAAATCCAGGATTTTCTATCAACTATAAAAAAAACCGCCACACCATTACCAGTGTTAATTTCATTATAAACTTTTATAGAGTCTTTCTAGAAACCAATTAGTTCCCATTTATTAATTCACCACTAGTATACCCGTTATCCAAGACAATATCGTCATGAATAAAATCGGACCCAGTAACAACGTGGTCACTAATACACCAAATTATAAAATTGAGACTAGTACCAAACTAGTCATGGGGTCTCTAGTAGAACAAATAACAAATGACTATTCTCCCACTAACTACGAGGTCACTAGCCCGTAAGTCCGTCATTTTTTATCTGCACGGAGTAAATCGACTGTAACTAGCCCTCAATTAACTACAGAGTTCACTAGTTCATATGTACGTCATTTTATATCTAGTGATGATAAGTGAATTGTTTTGTATGAATTATGTCCAAAACTAGGTCTTGTTAGGCCCATTATATCATCAATAATGAGCTTTTAGAGTCATTTTCGTAAATAAAAGAAAAATGCAAGTTTGAATAAAATTTGTATTAAAAATGAAATTTTAGTTATCCAAGGGGTTGAAATCATAATTTTTGAAATAACATGTGACTGAAAAATAATTTTTAATGTTTATCTAGGTGGAATAAAGTTCTCTCTAAAATTTGGTTGAATTCCAGATTAAAACGAGTAACTTATGAATTTCGGGGGCTAAAATGCAAAGAGGGGTAATTCTGTAATTTTCGAAGTATTTATGACCCTAAATTTGAATTAATTATTTTTATTTTGCATTTTTATAGGTAACTCGAAAATTTGGACAATAAAAGTGTCAATATGCAAAAATTATCAGGATACGTCGCGACACGGCACGACACGGTTGCCATAACTATAGTAACTATTTTTTAGAAATTGCTCGAGTTTCCATTGAGGCCGTGCCATAACTTTTCAAAAGGTCTTGACAAGGCTCACAACTTTGAAGTTCGAATGAAAATGAGATTTTGAAGTTTTGGGGATAAAAAATGCGATTAAAGCTGGTGTTGTGAATAATGTCGTAAATATTGACCTGAATAGTGTCAGAAATTGGGGATAATTATTAAAACAAAACAGACTTCCCAATTAACTCTAACTCTTCCCAAGATCCATGGGATAATTATCAACTCAAAACAACCAATCAAAGAAAGTTTCTCTCCTATTCAAAGACCTCACCCCTTCCCCTAGAAAAAAGGACCCTTAGGATAACAATTTAAGAGGTAATTTTCGGGGAGCAATATTTGAGTGATTGTATTCATTTTGAGGGCCAAGTTTTTATCATTTTTTTTATAGGATTGAAAATTATTTATGAGACGACTTATTGTAAGTTTGGTATATTAATGAAAATCTCTACTCATTCTTGCAATTTATCTTTTATTATGATAGCTTAATTCTTTTATTAGGATTCCGGGTCCATTTATCACGTAACTAATATTGCACACTAATTTAACATTGTCATTCTCATTTTTCAAGTAAACTGACTCTTGACTTGTTTAATTCGAAATATATGACGGGTATGTTCAAAATATATTTTACGTCTCTAATAACCAATCCATAACTCCACCCCTATCCACAATCATAATCAAATAATCAAACAACCAAGACTTTATACCCTATACATTACTACAACTATAATTATTCAAACCCCGCCCTCTTTATCGTATTATTCTAAAGGGATAATTATTACTTTTATGAATATTTATTTCTTTCATTTTGCACATGAACGCGTAACTCTCTGTTACTTCATTAATACATTTACAACGAGGAAATATAACATATATAATGTTTGGAAGATTTCAACTAATATTCAAGTTTAACATTTCAGGAATCTACTAGTTTATGTAAGGGAGGAACAATATGGCAAACTAACATACAAATTTTATCTCAAACATTATATGAGATTCAATTGTCAATTCCAATTTAGTAGCATAATAACTATCAACATGCCATTTTATCCAGATTCTAACATACTTAAACCCTTTTAAGGAATTTCCATTAGAAATTATTGATATTATAAAAGGGGCTAGATCTTTAAGGTTCTCAAATTATGATTAGAATTTGAATTAGAGTTTTCAACATCATATTTGGTTTGTGTATAAACCAAATTTCAACTATAAGATGGATTACCATGAAAATATTCAACTTTACATGAATTACTAATATGTATGTAACTTGTAATTATAATTGCAAATTCTAATGTAGGCCTAAGTTGAAATAATATACTAAAAGCATCTTAATTAAAATTTATACTTTGCATTAACCAATTATATAATCTACATGAATTTGGTGTATAAACATTTCACATGAATTCTTAACTTAAGGGAATTATATGGCAGAGATTTCAACCTAATTATCTCTACTGATCTTACAAACTAAATGAATATTTTGGTAGAAATTACTATTTATAAACATGGAAGGGGAAGAATAAATTTCACCTTTCCTTAATGTAAAACTTGTTGATGTGAAGAGATGAAGATCCTAGCTTCAATTGTGTGAATTCCTCTTTGTCTTCTTCCTTCTTATTTCCTTTCTTTTTTTTATTTCTTTAATATTTTTCCTTTCTTTCTTGAGCTTATTTTTTGGTTATTATTGGAGTTTTAGATTCTAGGACAATTAGGGTTTGTGTGAAGAGATAATATTAAGGTTTTGAGAGGAAAGAGTTATGAGGTAAAATAAAAGAAAAACGTTCATAAGTTCCCATTTAAAGCCCCCAGCCAGTGCACCCCACGATTGACCCGTGGCTCCTTGGTGCGATTGACCCGTGAAAAACATAATGTGTTTCACTTTTTTTTTATATACTCAAAATTCATATATATTAATTAACCCATTCCAACTCATATCTCCCCCAATAATGCCTTAGCTTGCCCTACTTGGTTACCGAGTAATCTTCAAAAGACTAAATTGACCATAGGCCCGAAACCATATTTCAAACTAACCATTTATCAATATAGCCCTATTAACCTTACTTAATTTAAGTCCAATTGTGTTAGTCCATTATCAATATATCCTCTTACAATCTATAATTAATTATTATCCCAATTTACTTATTTAAAATCAAACATAATAATTATTAGCCCAATTCACTTATTCTAATTCAAATAGAACAAAATTTACCTAATTTAAATTAAATCCCTTATTAAAATTTTATTCAATAAATTCTTAATTTAATTATTTAATTAATTACCAAAACTATGAGATACTACAATTTTTCTCTCTAGCAAAAATAATTTTATCCTCAGAATTCATAAACAAAAGACATACCATCCTAAAAATAACTACGAGTATTGTTGTCTCATCAAATCCCCATGTTCCCACATGGACTGTTCCTCATTACGGTGGTTACACTACACACACACTAAGGATATCTCCTCTTCGAGCAACCTCTAAATCCTCCTATCAAGCATACCCACTGATTTCTCACTAGAAGCATCCGACTCTAACTCAATCTCTCCCAAATCAATATGATGATATAGGCAGTCATATCACGCAAAAATCTACGGCGTAGGGACACGTGAAACACATTATGTTCCTAGTCAAAATTATCTGGAAGTGATAAATAATACCCAAAGTAAGACCTGCTCCCCACCTCAAAATGCATAGGCTTCCTCTTCAAATATTCATGTCTTTTTTGTCTGTCTTAGGAGGTCTTAATCCTCTCTCTAATTAACTTAATCTTTAAATCATTTCTTGAACGAATTTTGGCTCCAAAATTCTACTCTCATCAAGGTCGAACCAACATACTGGCGATTGGCACGGTCGCCCATATAGTGCCTCGTAATGTTCTATAGATATTGACTTTTGATAGCTATTATTATACACAAATTTCACCAATGGTAAATGTACCTCCCAACTCCCCTTGAATTCCATCACATACGACCTTAGTATGTCCTCCAAGATCTAATTTACTCTCCCCATCTAACCATTTTTATGTGGATAGTAAGTCGTGCTAAGGTGAAGCTGAGTCCCCACTGCTTTATGAAAACTCTCCTAAAAATGTGCCACAAAAGTAGGGACCTGATTTGAAATGATCGATAAAGGAACCCCATGTAATCGTATGATCTCGGCAACAAAAAACCGCACTATCTTCTCAGTAAAAAATTTGGTATGTACAACTAAAAAATATGCCATCTTTTAAGGCAGTCAACTATCAACTAAATAGAATTTTTTTAACATGGCGTCAGAAGTAACCCTGTAATGAAGTCCATCGAGTTGTTATCCCACTTTCACTCGGGAATGGGTAGAGGCTAAAGCATACTAGAAGACTTATCATGGTCCACCTTCACCATCTGACAAGTGGTGCCTATGAACACAAACTCTACCATATCTCTCATCATACCGTCCCACCAATACTTCCTTTTCATGTCTTGGTACATTTTATCTCCTCTCGGATGTACCCAAAACCATAAACCATGAGTCTCCTGCATATTTTCCCATCTCAACTCCTCATCTGAAGGTACCACCAATCTACCCTTACATCTCAACCCACCATTAGATCCCACCAAAAATAAAGGCACACCGATAGTGAGGAGTTCCACCACCTTTTCATTACATATCGGGTCCTAAGATTACATCCTGATCACTCGTACCATAATATCTATAGTCACTATGAGAAACCCCATAACATCTATGTTTATCTCACCAACCATCTCTATTGAATCCCATTCTACTATCTAAAGGGTTGATAATCTACCACTCGATCATCGGCTCAATGCGTCTGACACTACATTAGCCTTTCTCAAGTGGTACTGGATCGTGAACTTATAATCCTATATAAACTCAAACCATCTTCATTGCCTCGTATAGAGATCATTTTGTGTGACTCTTATGATTGATAAAGACTCTAAATTTTTTTCCCTAAAGATAATACTTCCATTCATGAAACATAAATAAAATAGCTTCCAACTCCAAACCATGAGTCGGATAATGAACCTAATGCGGTCTTAACCTTTAAGGCATATGAAATCAGTCTTTCCTCCTGCATCAACACCCCCACATAATCCCTGTAAAGAATCATCGCTATAAACCAAGTACTCCACTTCACTCCTAGGTAAGGCAAGAACCAGTGTATAAGGTCAACTTCTCCTTACGAGTTTCGAACGCCTTTTGACACTTTTCACTCCAAAAGAACAAAAAACCCTTCTTCGTCAACTCACTCGCCGTCCATGATATCTTTAAGAAATCATATATAAATCTCTTATAACAATCGACCAAGCCCAAAAATCTACGAACCTTAGTGAGTGTCATAGTTTTCCCCAATCTAACATGGCTAACAACTTGGTAGGATACACATATAGTCTTTTTTAAAAAATAACATGACCCAAAAGCTTAATCTCCCTCTTTTAAAATTCTGACTTAGAGAACTTCGCATACAACTTGTGCTCCCTCAGTGTTTGCAATGTAGTACCTAAATGTTTCGCATTATCATCCTCTTTTTATAAGTAGATTAGAATATCATAAAGAAGACTATGAGGCACTGGTCCAAATTTGGTCGAAACACCATATTCATCAAATCTATGAATACCGTTGAGGAAATAATCAACCCAAAATACATCATTCAGAACTCATAAGACCCATAGTGAGTTAAGAAAGAAGTCTTAGGCATATTATCCTCTCGGTAGTGGGTACTTATTTTTCATCATCACCTTATTTAACTCGCGATAATCAATAAACAACCTTAAATAATTGTCCTTCTTCTCCATAAATAAAATTGGCGCAACCCAAGATGAAGTGCTACGATGGATAAAACCTTGCTCTAATAACTTATTAATATTATCTCTAAGCTCTTTCATCTCCAAAGGGGCTATACAATACGATTCTCTAGCTATCAACTTCATGTCTGGTGCTAAATCTGTCACAAATCAAACTATCGGTTAGAGGGTAAACTCAGAATATGCATCAGAGAATTATTGAACTATCGAGATCATGTCTAAGAAAATTATGGTATCCTCCTCAATCTCCTCATCAATAAAATACAATTGGGGGGCTACCCTCTTTTTAGGCATAGGGGACAATACATGTCCTGACCTAATATAGCAAACAAAATAGCGTTGTCCACATAATCAATTTGAGCCCGATGAATACACAACCAATCCATCCCTAATATAACATCATATATATGGGTATTTAAAACCAATAAATTACCCATGAACTGAAGCCTATTGATATCAATATATATATCCCATCACAAAACTTGACCATATGAGTGGATATACCTAATGGAGTAGCTACAGATAATACTCTAGCACACGGAGTCTGAATTATCCCCGAAATACCCATGAAATATCATGGAATAAAAGAATATGTGGCTCTCATATCAAATAAAAACCTAGCTAAAGAACCATAAACACAAAAAGTATTATCAACTGCTTGTATAAGTGTTGTCTCCTCTTTAGGTCCCACTTAGTAAACTTTATCATATTGTAATTGAGGCAAAGATGTTGCGGCTAGTTTTCTAGAATGGCTAATAGTGTTTGCCTCGGGAATAAAATAGCGCACAACTCCTGTTACCTCTACTGCTATTGATAATTGGTCTTAAAGACCTACTTCTCCAGCCCCTGCTGCCCCTGCCTATATTGACCCTCCTTCCCCTACCTGTACTGACCCTGTCCATATAACCCTACCCCTACTGGCCTATTTTTCCCTCCCCCCGGGCACTCCTTTTTTAAATGGACAGTGCCACCACACCTAAAGTAGAAACTTAGAAACTTCCCCTGGGGAATATTCCCATATATCACCTCTAGTTTTTGTCATTTCTCGGTCTGCTGGGGCCTCTACTAATTGGGCCAGAATCTCTTCCACATCCCTTGGCCCTATCAGCATAGATATAGCTTTCGGTCTACCACGAATACTCCTTATGTCTTGGTTCCACTTTCTTAACCCCATTTTTAAAACATCTTCTTATTCTCTGAGCGATCGCGATAGAATATAAGTGGATCATCCACTATCTATTTGTATGTTGTATACACCGAGTTCACTGTCAAAATATGTCGTTTAGGGTAAATGGGGCCCATCACAAAACACCCAATCCTCTTCTTCTTCTTCTTCTTCTTCTTCTTCTTCTTCTTCTTCTTCTTCTTCTTCTTCTTCTTCTTCTTCTTCTTCTTCTTCTTCTTTGTGTCAACCTCCTCGGAAATGAAAAGAGACATATTCGTAAATTACTTTTCATACTCTGCGACAGTACAGGTTACCTGCTGGAGTAGAAAAAACCACGTCTTATTTTATGACCGAATAGGTTCGGGGAAGTACTTCTCCTTAAATTTTTCCAAGAACTTTTCATATATCAACTTCTCTTTCTAATTGGTCGTAGTCACACTCTCCCACCACTGGAGAGCACCTCCTATCAATCGAAAAGTGGAAAGAACCTTCTTTTGCACATCGGTGCATGGCAAATGCCTCAAGATACTCTCAATATCCTGGCACCACTATAATTCCACTAAAGTATTTGTCGAACCGGAGAATGTAGGAGGACTGCTCTTCATAAATTCTCCTTTGATCTTCTCCCAATCCGGTGTGGAACTGGTGCCACCAGCTACAGGGCCTCGAGTGATTTCTTTTGTTTGTCCACTGCTAACCCTGCCTACGCTGCATATGAAATCAACTCAGAGCGCTATTGGTTGTATTTGTGGTGTTGGTGTTGCGACAACTATCTAGGAAACATGTGTAGCTGAGTGGGTATTCATCTTAGGTGCCATATGAAACATGACACATAACACTTACTAGAACTATAAATTTTATGATAAGAATACAAAGAAAGAAAATGTATGAAAGAACGCGACGTGGATGACTAAAATGGATCTATATAACCTACATTGCTTAGGAACAAGCTTTAATACCAATTGGGACACCCTGTATATTTTAATACTCAGGTTGATCAAGTTTTATTATTAAATTATACATGTTGTTAAAATAATCAAATACCATCCTTAGGATGAAATAGAAACAAAGAATAAAGATGAAAAAAATTAGAATACGATGTGAAATTTTCTCAACATAATAAATATGGAATGAAAATCAATCACCATCGCTAATAATAAAATATAAATGATAAGGTCTGACATAATAATCCAAAACAAATAATTCTAGAATAACGTCTCCAAAACCTCAAACATAAAATATAAACTCGTTACAAAGTCTAATGAGGAAAAAGGTAAACCTCACATAACTAAAAAATAATCAAATAAATATAAACTCTAACACCTATATCTCTAACTGATGGTGACTAGAATGATGAATCCGTGCTCACACAAAGGAAAGATAAATCAAACGTGCTCCTGGAGAAACTAGAAATAGCACAACGGGTCAGGTCCACCGCAAGATAAAAAATATACACAACCCAAGTAATAGAACTGGAAATCATGTATGTAAATAATAAATCCACATTTTTTAATTAATTGTAAAATAACTTACCAAGACATTACCAGTGATAATTTCATTACACACATTTATAGTCTTTCTGGAAACTTAATGGTTCCCATTAGTTAAGTGACCACTAGTATACCCAATCCCCATAAAAACATCTTCATGAATAAAATCGGGATTAGACCCAAATAATTATGTGGTTATTATACACCAAATCATAAAATCGCGATTAGCCCCAAACTAGCTACGGGGTCACTAGTAGACCACAAATAACCCATGAATATCAACTAACTATGATGTTACTAGCACATAAGTGTGTCATTTTTTATCCGACGCGGAGTAAATCGACCGAAACTAGCCCTCAATTAACTACCAAGATCACTTCTGCCAATGTCCTGTGTTTATATCTAGTGCAGATCAAAATAACCAATACATAATTTCACCCCCATCCACAATCATAACCAAATAATCATACAACCATGACTCTATAACGACACAAGACTACAACTAAAATTATAAAAAACCGCCTTCTTTATTGTATTAAACTAAAGGGATAATCAATTCTTTTATGAAGATTTGTTCCTTTCATTCCATACATGAATTCGTGACTGTTTTTATGTCATTACAACATTTTCAAGGGAGCAATATAACATATATTATATTTGGAAGCTTTAAACTAATAATCAATTTTAACGTTTTAGACATATATTAGTTCATGTAAGGGGTGAAAAATATGGACAAATTAACATAAACAATTTATCTCAAACATCATATGTGATTCAATTCCTAATTCCAATTTCGTAACATAGCAACTATCAATATGCCACTTTATCCCGATTCTAACATACTTAAACCTTTTTGTGGAATTCCATTAGAATTTATCAATTATGTAAGAGGGGTTAAATCTCTAAGATTTACAAACTATGATTCGAAAGTGGATTAGAGTTTTCAACATCATATTGGATTCCTATATAATACAAATTTCAACTATATGATGGATTATCATGATAATATTTAACTTTATATGAATTCCTAACATCTATTTAACTTATAATCACAATTGCAATTTTTACTGGAGGCCTAAGTTGAAATAACATACTATAAGCATGCTTGATTAATATTCATTAGTTGTGTTAACATATTATATAATCTAAATATATTTGGAGTATAAACTGTGGTATAAAAAAATATCACAATAAAGAATTTACGAAGAACAATCACAATTAAGCAAGAAAGCATACAATCACACACACAACACTACTATGTATGTGGTTCGACAACTTGCCTACGTTCATAGAGAGGTCTACTGTTTTATTAAGTATCTCTAAATATGATTGGTTACATGCCCCTCTGCCCTGGGCCAGGGGTTACAATTTATAAATGTCGAATTTGAGTTATGAAAGTAACTCTAAGATGATCACGATGGGATAAATCATGAATCCCCTGAATATCTGCATGAGATTATTGGAGATCGACATGATCCTATCCTAGAGTAGTTGAATGTATTAGATAATACACGTGCGTATCTTGATTCCATGATTTGGGCTGATCAACTTCTTAGGTCTGTTGGGCTTGGTCGGCTACTCTCGTGGGCTAAGAATAAAGGGGTTCCAACAATTGACCCTAAAATCTTTAGGCTATCACTTTGTCCAATGGATTTTAAATGAGTCCAAGAATGTAGCGTTGTCTTCAATGTTATGTAGGGATACGCTTGTCTTTTATGAGAAATTAAAATGCCAAAATCTTTCTCGAGAAGAGTGGATCATCATTTAAGTGTTTGAAATAGATGTTGGTGCAAAACTAACCGTTAGTTCATCGTTCTTGGTCATTTTTATGGATATTGTGTTCTCAAGGTTTACCTCTTGCTTTTGTTATTAAAAATCAAGGCTTTCTCGATTTCCCAAGCTTCATTTTTGTCTTGTAAGTTTCAGTTCTTCTCTTCCTTCTAGTTTTCGTCTTCTGTGAATCCTCTGTCACTGTAGTTAGGGTTTTTATGTTTCTCGTATGGTGATGCTTGATAACAAATCTCTGCCTAAATTTAAAAAGTTCTATAATATTCCTGATTGGGTAGATATAGAGTGTACATCAGTACCCAGGGATGTCCATGACCTGGAGGATGGTCACTGGATTCATGTGCTCTTAGTTTCCTAAGGGGGTTTAACATTTCCCCCTAATTCTCTATGCTTGAACTTTTTTAGACATTTCAACATTGTTCCTGCCCAGTGTTCTCCAAATGTATGGAAGATTGTCAATGGGGTTCATAGGATAAACCAACTTTTTGGTACCAATATAGGATTAGTAGAGATTCGCTATTATTACTCTTTCTCTCGCACAAGTGGAGGCATTATATACTTGAAAGCAAGGAGTGCCGATAGGGTTTTGGTAGTAAATTTACCGTATTCCCACAAAGATTATTAGTCTGAAGTCTTCATTGCCAGACATTGGCAGTATCCTCCCTAATCATAGGGCGTAAGGTACAGGGGACCTCGGATCCTTACTTTTGGGGAAGAGTACATAGGTTGTTATCACCATATCTTTTTCTGTTGTTTGTTTGTCTATCTATGTATGTTCTTCCTCTGATGCTTTTCTCTTTTTTTTTCTATAGAAAAGGCTAAAAACCAGGAACCTGCTGTTCATTAAATTCGAGCTGATGAACTCTTAAAAGCTTGGAGGATAAGGAACGCTATTGTTGAGGGTGATCATCTTCGATCGGATGCATTTTTACTATAGAATAAGAACACTACTTCCAGCCCCATTGCTCCTCTAGTATATACAATTCTTCATTTGGATACTCTAGAAGAAGAGGTTGATGGTGCTTCTGAGCCAATTGATTTAGAGGAAAAGGATGAGAGAAGCTCGGAATAGAATTCAAGATAAGGCAACGAGGAAGGTAGTAAATGAGAGAGAAGTGAGGAAGAATCCAATAAATAAGAAATGACCCCTCAAAGGAGAAGGAATTTAATTCATGATGATGATGATGATGACCTTTTGTCTAATAGGGTGAAGTTTCTGAAATGAAAAGGCGGAGACTCCATTGGTGGTTCCAGGGCGGGAACTCAGGAGAATGAAGCGGAGAGACGAAAGAAAGAGGAGGAGGAGAAGTAGAAGAAAGAAAGAAAAAGAGAAGAAGAGAGAGGAGGAAAAGATAAGGGCATAGGACTCCATGGTGGCATCTGTTATTACTGTTGAGGGGGATTCAGTGGCTGATACCCCCCATCTTGCCCCTTTACTTCTGAAGAATATAGTACTCACAGATGATCATGAGCAATTAGCGAGCATGGGAACAAACCAGTTAGCCCTTAAATCTACTCAGGGGCTTGCTTTGGTGAGTCTTTCCCTCTCTATATTATTTATTCCTTATTCTCTTGAAGTATATCACGCTAACCTGTGTTTCTCCTGATTTGCACTTTGTTTCTGACTATATTGTACTACTTTATGGTCAAGCCGACCTATCGAGAATAAATGTAAAGCTAGGCGATGATCTAAAAACTTTTGAGAAGGTTTTGGCAGATGCAAAAGTATCCTTTAAACGGGAGAAAAAATAGTCGGGGAAGGATATGTCCGATCTCCAAGCTACCTATATCGTCGTGATTACGGATAAATTGGCAGTGGCTAAGGAGAATAAGGAGTTAGTCGCCAAGGTGGACAAGCTGAAGGGGGAAGTGGAGACCGTCCAGGAGAGCAGGTATAGTAAAATTTAGGAGTCAACGTATGATGAAGCCAAGCGCTAATTTGCCTATGTCCAGTGAGCGAGTTTTAAAAGAGGCTGAGATCAAGACTTGATTGCTGCTGGGGTTTCCACTGACTCCAACCTGTTCTCTTTGCATTATCCAGACCCTAATTCTATGGACGTCGAGGTATTCTCTGATGCTCAGAATGTTATCGAGCTCATTGTCCCTACTACAGGAGTTACTTCGGACAATCTAGTGGGGGTCATCCCTCCAGTTGGAGGAATTAGCCTTGCAAACCCAGATGCTGGTGGAGTTGAAGTTACTGATGACAACGAGAAGGGGTCCTCAACTTCTGACCAGGTTGAGGCCTCCTAAATTTCTACTAGGAACTTTGGGTTCTTTTTATTTTAACCCAATGTTGTATCTTTAGTTTTTCCCTTTCTTTGTATTGGCTTGTGTCTCTCTTTTGATTAAATGGAAAGCAACCTTTATTTCTTTATTGATGTTTGTTGCCTTTGCTACTTATTCTATTGACTGTAGCCCATTGATTTAGATGAATATATTTTTGCAAGCTCTCACCTAGGCCAGGTTTTTATCCCTAATATAAGTGTTCAAGCGCATAGAGCCTTTATAAAGATCTGTAAATCACTTAGGGTAATAACCCAGGAATATAGAGATAAATTTGAGGTGGTCGCTAAGCTGAAAGATAGGCTCGAGGAAATTGGTGCCTCTGTGCAGGAGGAGATGGACACTTTGAAGGCAAAGATTCTGATGCGTCCAAATTCAACCAGGTGGGGGAGTTATTGCAGAGAGAGAATGATGCTTTGAGAAGAGAAATTTCTCAGTTTGAGAAAAATGCTCTATCTGGTCCTCCTCTTGTGCTGCAAGGATCCTCTTTATCATATGTTGGTGTAACTCAAACTAACAATCAAGCTTCCAGGAGGGAGATTACCGAGCTAAAAGAAGACATTCTACGAGCTTATATGATCGCTGCTAGTCTCCAGAGGGATGTCACATGATTAAGACATTTGTTTCAAAGGGGTCCTCTGCAGGTTTGGGCTGATGGTTATGACCAAGGTTGGATAGACTCCCTGAAAAGATTGAAAGAGGCCAAATACCTCGCTTTTGCTAGGGGATGTAAGAGTTATCTTAAGGAATTAAAAATTCCTAAGGAATCCGTACTGTGGTATAAGTATCAAATTTTTCACCATACGATAGGCAGAATCACTTTTCGAGGGATGACCGTGGGATCCCAATAGATGTCATTCTTGTGCAGCTCCTGGAGCCACACCCAGAGGGCGCCGAAGAAGACTTAACTCCTTATCTTTATAATGGTTGAAGAGCTTGAGTGGCGAACTACCATGCTCGTCGTCTCTAACCATCATAGGTATTTAAGTATTTCTTAGTCTATTGATGTAAATGTAATCATATGATTTTTAATAAAAGATGTTACTGGTTATCATTGTTTTGAGTGTGTGTTGATTAAACATGTGTTAACCTCATTTGTTGATTGCTTGACATCACTATTTAACCAAAAAATACTTGATAGAACTAAACATAGTGTGAATGAACAGTACAAAGTTTTAATCATTTTGGGCTTTTAATCCGACTAAATGATTTTGAGTTTTTGTTATCTTGTGTTTGAACATTCTCCCAGTCCAATATGCCTTATGTAATACCCCGTATTTTTATAGCTTTTAAATTATGGGATTTATTAAATTTAATTGAGATAAATTAATTTAATTTTAATTCGGAATGTTGCTTTAAATATTTACTAGCGTGACGAGAGTTAGTAATTATTGGAAATTTGTTATTTGTTGCATATTACTGGATGAGTATAGTAATATATATAAGATTTATTTTTATAATATTGTCACGTGAGAATAAAATGACAATTGTGGAAATTTAAGTCGGGACGCGCCTGTGTCGTGTCGGGACTAAATGTGAATTAATAAAAGTGAATATTTTATAAGTCGTTCATATGGTCGTTTTGAGTGCGCCAACGCGTCCGAAAGGGTCGAGATATTCATAAAATTGTACCCGGGGGTTTAGTTTGGGTCTCGGGGCATTATTAGGCCTAATTGGTACCCCGGGAGGGTGTTTTGGACATTTCACCTTTTTGGGTAATTAAACCCACGAAAATTCAAAGAGTTATATCAGATACCTAGATTGTCATCTAGGGTTAGAAACTCTAAACACAAGTGACGGCCATAGGAGAGGAAGGAGAGAGCTCTCAAGGCAAATTCAATCCCGAAATCCACCCGTTTGCACCGCAACCACCACCAACGCGTAGATCGCGCAACGGGCTATGCAACCACACCAAAAACAACTGCAAATCAGAACGTCGAAAATCCCAGGCAAGTGTTTATCTTGCTTATTTCGTTGGTGCATCTTTCATATTAATTTAGGAGTAATTAAAATGAGTTTTAATGGAGGAAAACCTGATTTATGATAGGAAAATCCATGTAGTATTGGTCTAATTGATAATTCTGGAAACCCTTGCCATGTAGAGGAATTTAAACCACGAAATTTTGATGTGTATAAGAAGAGAATTCTGGAAATAATTGTTAGAACCATGTTTAAGAGAATTTTAGGGTTCTTGAGATTTTGTATGAAATTGGGGCTGTTAATTCATGATTTAAGCACAGAAATTCACATGCTTTACGTTGAAAATACCTAATATGATGATATAAGGTTAGTAGCATCAATTCTGGGACGATTGGGATTAGATAATATGAAAATTGTTGGTGTTTGGAGATGAAACCCGTAACTGCAGAATTTCAGTTTTCGCAGACCTGCTTGATCGATCGATCGAGTCCAGAGCTTCGATCGATCGAAGATTCGATCGATCGAGCCCCAAACCTCGATCGATCGACCCTTCCTGGAAGACTCCTATTTCCCTTATTAAATGAGTTAAATTCAATTTATTGTGAGAAAATTCTTGGGCATCCTTAATGAAATGTTTTAGGAGATAGGGGAGACCAGTAGGACATGTGAATAGATTTTGGGACCCTCGATGTCGGACAAAGAGTCTATTTTGGGATAACTACATAAGGGTCGGTAAATTCATGATTTAAAGAGAGAGAGACATGTAAGAGAGTTACGTTGGGACAAATGTGTGTACCTACTAAATTTTATAATTGGGAGGATAGAATCCATGAAGCATTATATATTAAATGGAAAATTTCCTCAAATTAAAGTAAGATGTGAATGGTTATACGTGATAACTATATAATGTGAAATAAATGCGAATGACGTAATTATGGGAATTGAGAACTTACCCATTATTGATATGGTAGTATTAGTATCGTTATATGATTGTGTATGCATATACTATCTATGTGTGAAAATCATGCCCACGCTACTTGCTATCCCTGAGGTTTCCATGCTGGGACAGTCTTATCTCGATGGGACCTTTATGGGGGATATTGACTTGTACCCTAGAAGATAGATATCCTTGGTACAGGCTATCGGAATGATAGTTCAGACGGTCTTAAGAGATGCGGGTATGTGCTTTCCTCTTAGAGACTTGGAATCTATGCTTCGCCTCATATTGTTTGTGTATAGGTATCCTTGGTACAGGCTATCGCAGTGATAGATCAGACGGTCCTAAGAGACTTGGAACCTATAGTTTGTGTATGTGTTAATACAATTCGAGAGTGATTCCGAATTTGTATTCCCCTTAATGTGAGTGATATGGGGTTTGGATAGTAGAGTATGCCGCACCATAGTTACTATGTGGGGTGCTGTTTTGATATATATATTTTCGAGTAGTTAATATATATATATATATGAAATTCTGAAATCTGAAACTGCCTACTGTGATTTGATATGTAGGACATGGTTGATGGCTCAAATTGTAAATACTTGTTTTGAGAAAGTATAATATGAAATTGGAAAACTTTATTGATTAATAAAGTCAAAATGAGAACTTTGGTTACTAATTGAAATATTCTTTCCAAACAATTGAATCGTTAAAATTGTGAATCTTACGAGTAATATAAGATAAATTAATCCATTGGGAAAGGATAGCGTGTTATATGATGAGATAGACCATTGGGAAGGTTAGTGCGATAGGTGTGCACATTAGAAGAGAGGTGAGAATTTCTCAAGGGAGTGTCGCATTAATATGTTGTTCCATTGGCCTGTATCAATTTAAATACTTGCTAAACGTATTTTAAATCAAACACACTTTCGGGCTCTGACCCGTTTTCCTCTCTTTCTCTCTCTTGTATATATATGTATGTATTACAGGTGCCCAGCCACAGGGGCGTCTTGCTTAGGATCTCTTGGAAGGAACGCGCTGCAGCTTAAGTGGGAGTTGCAGGTCTCTTGATTAGACGACTTCGTTCATTCAGACCCACTCTTAGTATTTTCATTTAGATGGGCATGTGTAGCCCTTTCCACTTTTTTCATTGTTATTGGACATTTGTATTTCAGTTATTTCCAGCACTGTTACTATGGGATTTATTCAGTGGGTGTCTTACTTTAGATTTCGCATGTGGACATTCGATTGACGAATGTTTTAAATTAATTGGATTATGTTCCAGGTTTATTGTGGTGTGATTCTTATTTATTGAGATGTTAATAAATAAATAAATAATTTTTCTTTAAATAAAATTTGGAAAGTAATGTTTAAATATGGTTTTGACACTTAGCTTAATTATTTTAGGGTGTTAAATTGAAAAAAAAAAAAATTATTTTACGACAGTGATGCTAAGAATGAACCAACTGTTCGCCTTGATTTAATTTAATAAAGGAGTGATCGCCCGGTATTTAATTAGGCGGGGTGTCACACCTTAGCCATATCATTTCGTCCACTTTACCTTTTAGGTCGTGTCGTCACACTTCCTTAGGCCTAAGTAAGATGATGGAGATAATGTACTTGGTTAATGGGGCATCCGCCCGAGCAATGTTTTTTCGACCAACCTGAGTTGTTTTTATTGCCTAAGGGTCCCGTGTAGGTCTTTTATTATTGTCGAAACAACTCAGGAGGCCAATTATGTTCTCAATAAAGTCTTGAGTAAGGTTGATTGTAAACCTTGCTTCATATATTTTAGATTTCCTTAATTAGAACAGATCTAGCATAACAGATCTAGCCCACTGTTGTAATCGTAGTAGCTTTATTTGTTCTTGGCAAGTAAGATTCCTTGACTGGAGTGAGTTGATCAACTCGATGTAATCCAGGAGTTCTGTTATGCTTTAAGGGAAGTATATTGGTTGGAAAATATGCGTATTGAAGTGAGATCAAGAGACATTAGACAACCAAGATATTCAAAATGTGTGGGACAAACGACCTTTACTGATTAAACTAATAAATAACAGGCAACATGAGTTTGTTAATGAAAATTTTCCTAAACTAATGATGCTGAAAATAAAAGATATAGAAGTCTAAAAGTAGAACTTCTTAAGGTTGGAAGCATTACAGGCCCTTGGTATCTCCCTTCCCTTTATCATTTCCAAGTGATATACACCTTTCAGGTCGTCCCATATTACCTTGAAAGGTCCTTTCCAATTTGGTCCCAATTTACCGTCTAATGGTCTTACAGCATTGTCGAGGACTTTCCTTGGGACGTAATCCCCAATTAGAAACTTCCTCGGATTGACTCTTTAGTTATATTATTTGGATAGTTATTGTTAGTAGGATGCCAACTTAATTAGTACTAGTTCTCGTCGCTCATCAACTAAGTTAAGTTCAGTGAGTAATGATTCATCGTTGAGGCCTAGGTTAACAAAGGTGGTTCTCGTAGTAGGGAGTCTTCTTCCAATGGGATGACTTCCTCCATTACATAGGCGAGAGCGAAGGGGGTTTCTCTAGTTTCTCTCCTAGGAGTTATACGATAAGCCCATAAAACGTGGGGTAGTTCGTCTACCCAGACACCTTTGGCTCTTTCCAGCCATTTTTTCAGTCCATCAATCATCGGCTTATTTTCTCTTGGTCACTACGAGTAGGTTAGATAGACATTTAGGGAACTGGAATTCACGAATGGAACCTTCATCCATTAGCTTCTTTTGCCCTTTATGAGGCTGTTCGATGAGCCTTTTGAGTGACTGGTTTACAAGTTGGGTCAACGTGCAGTCAATGGCATGGCGTGCAATAGTGGGATCTATCCCGGGCATCTTATATGGTTCCCAAGTGAAGATATCTAGATTTCATTAGAGGAACGTGGTTAACTCCTTATTTTCTCGATCGGTGAGAGAGGCACCGATTATAAATCTCCTTTCAGGTGAGTTGCTTTCAGCTGTAACTTCTTCCAGGTCTTCAACGATCCTATCTGTGGGGTGGACCCTAGTTTCCTCCACCCCTGGTCGGTCGTACTGTAATTGCTATTTATAAGGCAATACCCCTCCTTGTCTTCCTCCTAGACTTTATTTTTTCCTTTCTTCTTCTCTTATTTGGGGCGGATGGCTATAATGAAGCCTTTTCTAGCCATAGTCTAGTCGCCATGAATCTCAACCACCCTCGATCTGTAATGTACTTAAGCTTATGATGATATGAGGATGGTACAACATTTATGGAATGGAGCCAATCCCTACCTAAGATGGTGTGATAGGGGGACTCGATATCTACCACAAGAAACTCAATCATTTTTGAAATATTTCCTGCCCTGACTGGAAGAACTATCTTTCCCGGCGATATGGTGATCCTTCCTACAAAGTTGACCAACAAAATGGTGGCCTCTTTGAGGTCAGAAATATTTATCTTCAATTTGTGGGACAGTTCTAGGTACATCACTTCGGAAGAGCTACCCTGGTCGATAAGCAACCTATCGATGTCTCATTTAGCTATCCTGAGTGGGATAACTAATGCATTATGATGTGCGGTCCTTACCCCAACTAAGTCATCTTTGGTAAACACAATGTGTTTGTTGTAGTCGATGTCTTTTAGTCGTCGACGCTTCCTGACCTGAGTCTTAGCGGGATCTATCTGAAAAGCTTGCATAACATAGTAAGATTTTTCATCTTCATCCAAAAAGTATTTCCTTGTACTTATTTGAGGTCTGATGCACCATGAATTACTGAGAACTCTTAGCCTAACTCATCCTCGAGGACGTTATCTGGCTTCTGGTCGCCATTGGCTGCTAACTACTTGAGATGAGACTTGAGTGCTTTATAGTGTTCAGTCCTGTGATTGCCCTCTTTGTGGAATGCAAATCTCAGTGCATTATTTCATTTTGTTGGGTCTCATACCATCTTCTTAGGCCATTTTACAAAGGGCTCTTCCTTGATCTTACTAAGGATTTTGTATATCAGTTCTTTGAAGACCGTGTTAACAGTTTGGAACACTTTTGAGGGGTCATTATTATTTCCATTTTTAGAACCATTCTTGCCCCCATTCTTGTTCCCTTTCTTTTAAGAATCATTCTTCTCTGTCCCTTTGTTAAACTTTGTGAGCCCATTGTCCCCTGCATTAAGATGGGTTACATCTTTGATTTAACATATTTTTCAATACGAGCCATTAGGTCGTTAATGGAATTAGCCTCATTCTTAGTTATGGATTGGTGTAATAAAGAAGTTCTCAATAGACCGATCTTAAAGAATGTTACGGCAACCTTTTCCGAGTAGTCCTCAATTTCGTTAAAAATCCCCTAGTACCTCTTGGCATACTCCTTAAGGTTCTCATGTGGATTTTTCTTCATTGTGAGCAGTGCATCCATCCGTTAGGGATGGGAGCTACTGGTTATGAAGCGAGCTGCGAATAATTCAGCTAGAGCCTTAAAGTTCCTGATGGACCTGTGTAGCATCTTGTCGAACCACTTCCATGCCATGTCATGCATACAGGAAGGGAGGATACGATACATCAATACGTCATTGTGGCTCCACAAGGTCATGGCCTGCCTGTACTATCAGACATGGTCGATGGGATTAGTTTTCCTATCATAGATCTTGAATCTAGGTTTGCGAATTTCTTGGGGGGGGGGGGGGGCTCCTCTTCTTCTATCGCCCTTAAAAAAGGGGACTTCATTTGAGTGTTAATAGCACTTATGGATAGCTCTCATGTGGATCTGGATCCTCGGTGGGCTAGATGCTAATCCATCTCTCATCGGACCAAGTTCCTAATTTCATCATCTTGTCGACCAGGACTCATGCGGTGTCGAGCTTGTTATAGTCATTCTGATCGACATCCTCTAACTTTTTCCTCCTAGATCTTTCTTGGTCACATTTGGGGCTCCTTCCTCGGCTATGAGATTTACTCACCTGAGGTCTAAGAGTCTGATCGTGATGTCACCATGTGTTCCTATGGAGATCTCTCTCGATTCTTTCTAGTCGCCTTTTCAGGCGAGCATTTTCTTCTTCCTGGAGATGCGTGGCTTTTTCTTGCTCTCAAATTCTGGCCTCATAGGCGTCTACCAACTTGAAAATCTATGTGGACCTAGGTGGTCCATGACTTTCTTTAGAAGACTGCCTGTAATATCTCACCATAGCAGTAACATCCCTCGAGTTGGCAATTCTGAGTGCGCGGTTGAGTCCGGAAGGGTCGAGATAGTCAAAAAAGAGTATCCGGGGGTAGTAATTGGGTCTCAGGGTATTTTTGGGCATAGCCGGGCCCACACGGAGTGATTCGGGCCATTTTAATTTGGCCCATATGACCAAAAACGGGATGAAGGGTTTTAACCTAAATTGGGGAAGTGTTGAATGGCAGTAAACACAAATTCTAAACCTAGGGTTTGGGAGAGGATTAGAGAAAGCAAATCAAGAGCCAATTGGGGATTATTGGAGCCAAATTAAGGGACTACACCAACGGATTAGACTCTACGAACAATTCTAGGCAAGTGGTTAACTGTTGTGATTCCTAAATTGATTATAATCAATTCATATCATAGTGTGTGTATATGAAAATTTGTTTTGGGTGTGTAACCAAAATTAAATTCGATTTTTTTGAAATTGATATACCTTAATGAGATTATGGGTGAGGTTTATTGTGTTCATGATTCTATAATGTAGAGGAATGAATCATATGTTAAAACCAGTAAGAATCAATGGTTAAATTACTGTTAATATGAATGAAATTCGTATTGGAGATTTGAAACCGGATAATACCCAAATCGGGAAAACGTTGGAATTAATGGAAATTGATGATGAATTAAGGTCTTTAGGATGTTTAGACCCTTTTCTTATATGGAGGATATGTTAATTGTATTTGGGTAAAGGTTTAGATTGAGAATGAAAGCTTTAGGGTTCGTCCATGGCCAACAGTGGGCTGGAGAAGACGAGTACTGGAACGATCGATCGATCGACCCAGGGGGTTCGATCGATTAATGCTATAGATATTTTGGCAGTTTCGCCAGTTTTGTAAATAAAGAGAAATTTATTTAAGATTTGACCCCTTACTTTTATTTAGTGATAAATTCATATGTGGAACATATTTTCTTAACAATTATAGGGTGATATAATTGGGCTTAGGAGGGTGTGAACAATATGTCATGAGATGAATAAATTTGGGAAAATAATTCATAAGCATTGATATTGGGCCGAGGAATAATATTCGGGTATTGTAGTTGGGTGACGCTACATTATTAAAGGAACTAAGGTGAAATAAATTAGTTACGGGAAAAATATAGACTCGAAAAATATTAAGTACGGGCCAAGTGAGCGTGTCCGGGTATGTTGGTAATTATAGGTAAATATAATTGGGAAATTTGATGGAGATGAATGTGTGACACATTATGGACGAATATAAGGGAATGCAATTCTAAGATGTAAAAATGGACCAAGTGAGCGAGTCGGGGTATGTTGGTTAAGTGACACCAAAGTATTAAATTAATTATTGAGAGAGTAAATTAATTTAGAGTCGGAACATAGACTCGAGAAATATTAAGTTACGGGCCAAGTGAGCGAGTCCGGGTATAATGGTTGGGCGACACCAAGTATTAAATTAATTAATGAGAGATTAATTAAATTAGAGTCGGACTGTAGACTCGAAAAAGTATTAAATTAATTGATGTGAGATTAATTAAATTAGAGTCGAACTGTAGACTCGGGAACGTATTAAATTAATTAATGTGTAAATTATTTAAATTTGAGTCGGACCACAGACTCGGATTGGTATTAAATTAATTAATGTTTAAATTAATTAAATTAGAGTCGGACCACAGACTCGGATTGGTATTAAATTAATTAATGTGTAAATTAATTAAATTAGAGTCGAACCACAGACTCGGATTGGTATTGAATTAATTAATGTGTAAATTAATTAAATTAGAGTCAAACCACAGACTCGGATTAGTATTAAATTAATTGATGTGTTAATTAATTAAATTAGAGTCAGGTTGCAGACTCGGGAAGGTATTAGATTAATAGGTGTGTTAATTAATTTATATTAGAGTCGAACCATAGACTCGGAGAAAATAATAAGTTAATTAGTGTGTGAATTACATATATTAGAGTCAGACCACCGACTCGGGACAATGATAATTTAATAAGTGAGAAAATTTATTTATCTGAGTCAGGCCAGAGACTCAGGAAATTTCAGGCTAGTGTTATGGGTTGTGAGTACACGGTAAAGCTGAGGTTTATAGTATATATATACGGTGTAGTGATAGTATATATATATATATATATATATATATATATATATATATATATATATATATATGTGTGGGTGAATCCCCTAGCTTGAGGAGTATGTGAGTATATCCCTAGGTCATAGCGTCCGGTATATGGGTGAGGGGATTATCTCACTTTCAGGAAAGGAATATGGCCGCCTCAACTTCGTTTATGTTTTAGGACAGGTTGGTGAGCGAATCCAACTTGGGTAACTAGGTTATGTCAGCACACGTAGTGAGATAGCACTTTAGAGGGAATCATCCGGCGAGGGTATACTCGGAGGGATGGATATACGTATGATATATGTGTGGATGTTTTAGTAAAGGTACGTATATAATGGTATTAAATATTATATGTAGGTAATAATATAGCGTGTGATGTATTTACTTTATATTACTTGTGACACAGTTATATGCTATTATTTAAGAAGGAATTAATTAAGTTAATTGGTGAGACAACTTATAATTCTTGAATAATTATACTCGGGTTAGAGTAGTATGGCAAGTGAAGGTTATACCAGGACTAGTTGGACGGGGTAGTACAACTAGGTGGGGTTAAGATAACCGTTAGGTGTGCACAATAGTGGAGAGGTGAAAATATCCTCAAGAGAGTGCAACACTAACTTAAATATGAAGCGCATTCATGCATTTTAAATTACTGCAGTTAATTCACTTGCTAAATATTTTCAAAATATTTTGGGTTCTAACCCTTGCTATAAAACTATTTTCAAAACCTTTTAGGTGTCCAGCTACAGGGATGCCAAGATTGATATTCTATTCCAGGAACACGGAGCTGCGGTATATGTGGATGCTAGCAGGAGTTTGGATTAGACGCATCATTCACTCATTCCTAGAGTAGGAATCATTCATCAGTTTCAGATTTATTTAGGGCATGTCGCCCAGACTTTTCAGTACAATTTTTAGATTTATTTTATTCAGGTGTTGGATGTTTGTATTGGATTATTCGTTTTAGTGGCCGATGGTTTATTCGGCAAATTGTTTAATTAATGATTGAGTTGATTTTCATTCAGTTTTGTGAATGGTTTATTTTTTTAAATTTCGTATGTACTGTTTTGTTAATTAAAAAATTAAAAATTTGGCACCAGCTTTTAGAATACTAGGTGGTTAGTAAGTTTTAAAAAGTTTTTGACAGTGATTCTAAGGATGAACCAACTGGGATTCCTGTTTTAATTTGGTATAGGACTGATCATCCAGTATTTTATTAGGCGGGGTGTCACAGATGGTATCAGAGCATCAGGTTCTAGTGTCCTTAGGATCTGTGCGGCTTTTCATGTTTCGGCTTAGCAATCTTTAATATAGAGCCCTGTTATAGGATTGTTGTATTCTCATACGTATGCGATTTACATTCTTCTGCCAAATTTATATATGAGAGTGAACTCATACGATTCGATTCTCATTCCAGATGCCGCCCAGGAGAGGGAGCAACTAGGGCAGCAGGGGGAGTTGAGACTAGGGAGGCTCATCAAGAGCAAGAGTTACCGCAGCAACTGCCAGAGATGATTTCGGTAGCGCAGGTTACTGAATTAGTGACGTAAGCAGTTGAAGCGACAGTGGTCGCAATGACAGGGTACTTTCCACGGGATCAGCCACGAGTGTTAATGGCACCAGATGTTCAGGCCCACCCGCGACCGTCGAGGTGGCAGCAAGTACGAGAGGTTTTCAAAATGGGCATCCACTAGAGTTTCGAGGGGGTTCAGATGTAGTGCTAGTGTGTCAAGGAAGAGAGATATCCAGTGTCACCTATGCATGGGAGATTGCGATGAGGTGCGGAAGCAAATGCTAGCCACTTTTAGTTTAGTGGGAGCAGCGCTACAGTGGTGGGAGTCGATCACCACAGTTGAGGAAAGGGATACATTAACTATTGCAGAGTTTTGGGTGCGGTTCAACCACAAGTGTTGTTCCTCCAGCAGTTGAGACCGAAAAAAAAATTAGTGAGGTGGCTCAGGGAGGCCGGTTAGTGGCCGATTACGAGGAAGAATTTACTCGGTTGGAAAATTTTGTACCGGATGAGGTAAGCGATGAAGAGAGAAAGGAAGTAATGTTTGTGGATGAGTTAGCCTGGAGAGTCAGACAACATTTTATTGGTAATCCCACATTAGTAGCTTATACCGATGTCATTAATACAGCACTCCTGCACTGCCAGGAATATCTCTTCCCCGTGAAAGGAAGCGAGAAGGGAGTGGAAACTAGCCAGTCGGATAAAGCAGGAGGGAATAGTACCAGTAGGGTATCCCAACAGCAGACAGGGGGAGATCAGGGGCAGGATTTTCGGCAGGGAAATCATGCCAAACGATTTAAAACTGGAGGCTATCGACAGGATGGCCAGAAATTCCAACAAGGTCGGCATGGAATAAATCAGTGGCAGGGTGAATGTATTTGAAGGTGTTTCGCTTGTGGGGAAGCGAGACATATGAAGAAAGATTATATTAAGTGAGGCAGGGGTAAACTACAGGACAAGGTCCTGGATGTGTAGCCACTACAACAAGTCATGAGTGCGTTCGGGGAAGGGGAAGCTGCTCAGGAACCCGAGAATCAGCCATTGCTTCTAGAATATGGAGGTAACTATCTTTTTATCCTATGGGAATGGGGTATACTTTGTGTGACAGTGAGGGTGTCACAATATAAGAATTATTTTCACTAGAGTTCGCGGGTAAGTCGAATTTAGTGGGTGCGCTGGCTATAGCAACCACATTTTATATATGTATATATTTTTCGTGGGGTAGCGGAGTTCTTTGGTGTTATCCACGAGAGAGTGGGGGGTGTACACTGAGAGAAGGTTTTAATTATGCGAGGGGTTACTACTTTCGAGAATTTTGGGAGTAGGGTTGATGATTTACCCAAGTATCGACTGGATAGCAGCGGATTTTAAATTATTGTGAATAGTAAGGGTAAGTTGATGTTCGCGACACCAGGGTATGATTGGTACTAAGTATCATCTGAGAGGGCGTTTAGCCTATGTATATGCGTGTATATATGTTATATTGCGTGGTGCGGTAGACACAAAGAGAGGTCTTGTGTTCTCACATTTTATCCCGGTAAGTAGGGGTGTTTACTGAAGTGAATCAGGGTGGTTAAATTTATTTTCGAGCAGGAAGAGATAACTCGGGGTTTATTTAGCGCAAGAACTAGCGATAGTAAGGGCGCGGTATTTTATGTTGTCTTTGGTAGCATAAGGGTAGGCGTATATACTTTTGTGCTAGGAGACAAGTATTTAGGGGTACGTGCTATGGACTGAGGGTCTAACGAATCTCAACGACCGACAATGTTAAGTAGTAGTGTATCGGGGGGTTCCTTGTTTGGATTTCGCTTCGCGAGACGTCCCACACATTAAACTTAGTGCAACGTTGGAAGTGGGGAGAGGTTTGGTCGTTAGTACATGGGTTGGGTACCTCGGGCAGTATATATATATATATATATATATATATATATATATATATATATATATATATATATATATATATATATATATATATATATATATATATATATATATATATATATATGTGTGTGTGTGTGTGTGTGTGTGTGTGTGTGTGTGTGTGTGTGTGATATGACTACGGGTTCGAAGTTATATTACGGGTTACGACTAGCATAGTCAGGTAAATTTTTCGTGTGGTAAAGCACGGGGATAGGGTTTATGGGCACCCGGGTTAATTAAGGCAAATTTTTTGCGGTTAAGCACGGGTATAGGGTGTATGGGCACGCTGGTTAATTTAAATGCATAACTGTGTGACTTATAGTTAGAAGCGTGAGAGATATAGCGGGCTTAGAGACGCATGACTAGAGAGTAATATTTGAAGCTTGGAACACTAGGCTTATCTTAATTTCGAGGACGAAATTCCTTCGTAAGGGGGGAAGTATGTAACACCCCGTAATTTTGAGGATTAAATATTTAATTATTTTGGGAGTTATAAAAATATTTAAATTGGAGAAACTTAAATTCATGAGTTGGAGAATTTATTTGAGTGAGCCGAATTATTTATAATTGGCGACTTTAAAGTTTAATTGTCCGAATTAATGTGTGTCGCATTTTGAGGTCAAAATTTGGAAATGTCAAAAAGTATTTCGGATGTCAATTCTGAGTGCGCGGTTGAGTTCGAAAGGGTCGAGATAGTCAAAAAAGAGTACCCGGGGATAGTAATTGGGTCTCGGGGCATTTTTGGGCATAACCGGGCCCACACGGAGTGATTCGGGCCATTTTAATTTGGCCCATATGACCAAAAACGGGATGGAGGGTTTTAACCTAATTTGGGGAAGTGTTGAACGGCAGTAAACACAAATTCTAAACCTAGGGTTTGGGAGAGGATTAGAGAAAGCAAATCAAAGCCAATTGGGGATTATTGGAGCCAAATTAAGGGACTACACCAACGGATCAGATTCTACGAACAATTCTAGGCAAGTGGTTAACTGTTTTGATTCCTAAATTGATGATAATCAATTCATATCATAGTGTGTGTATATAAAAATTCGTTTTGGGTGTGTAACCAAAATTAAATTTGGATTTTTGGAAATTGATATACCTTAATGAGATTATGGGTGAGGTTTATTGTGTTTATGATTCTAGAATGTAGAGGAATGAATCGTATGTTAAAACCAGTAAGAATTCATGGTTAAATTACTGTTAATATGAATGAAATTCGTATTGGAGATTTGAAACCGGATAACACCCAAATCGGAAAAACGTTGGAATTAATGGAAATTGATGATGAATTATGGTCTTTAGGATGTTTAGACCCTTTTCTTATATGGAGGATATGTTAATTGTATTTGGGTAAAGGTTTAGATTGAGAATCAAAGATTTAGGGTTCGTCCATGGCCAACAGTGGGCTGGAGAAGACGAGTACTAGAACGATCGATCGATGCTACAGATATTTTGGCAGTTTTGCCAGTTTTGTACATAAAGAAAAATTTATTTAAGATTTGATCCCGTACTTTTATTTAGTGATAAATTCATATGTGGAACATATTTTCTTAACAATTATAGGGTGATATAATTGGGCTTAGGAGGGTGTGAACAATATGTCATGAGATGAATAAATTTGGGGAAATAATTCATAAGCATTGATATTGTGCCGAGGAATAATATTCGGGTATTGTAGTTGGGTGACGCTACATTATTAAAGGAACTAAGGTGAAATAAATTAGTTACGGGAAAAATATAGACTCGAAAAATATTAAGTACGGGCCAAGTGAGCGAGCCTGGGTATGTTGGTAATTATAGGTAAATATAATTGGGAAGTTTGATGGAGATGAAAGTGTGACACATTGTGGATGAATATAAGGGAATACAATTCTGAGATGTAAAAATGGACCAAGTGAGCGAGTCCGGGGATGTTTGTTAAGTGACACCAAAGTATTAAATTAATTATTGAGAGAGTAAATTAATTTAGAGTCAGAACATAGACTCGGGAAATAGTAAGTTACGGGTCAAGTGAGCGAGTTCGGGTTTAATGGTTGGGTGACACCAAGTATTAAATTAATTAATGTGAGATTAATTAAATTAGAGTCGGACTGTAGACTCGCAAAGGTATTAAATTAATTGATGTGAGATTAATTAAATTAGAGTCGAACTGTAGACTTGGGAACGTATTAAATTAATTAATGTGCAAATTAATTAAATTTGAGTCTGACCACAGACTCGGATTGGTATTAAATTAATTAAATTTGAGTCGGACCACAGACTCGGATTGGTATTAAATTAATTAATGTGTAAATTAATTAAATTAGAGTCTGACCACAAACTCGGATTGGTATTAAATTAATTAAATTAGAGTCGGACCACAGACTCGAATTGGTATTGAATTAATTAATGTGCAAATGAATTAAATTAGAGTCGGACCACAGACTCGGATTAGTATTAAATTAATTGATGTGTTAATTAATTAAATTAGAGTTAGGTTGCAGACTCGGGAAGGTATTAAATTAATAGGTGTGTTAATTAATTTATATTAGAGTCGGACCATAGACTCGGGGAAAATAATAAGTTAATTAGTGTATGAATTACATATATTAGAGTCGGACCACAGACTCGAGACAATGATAATTTAATAAGTGAGAAAATTTATTTAGTTGAGTTAGGCCAGAGACTCAGAAAATTTCAGGCTAGTGTTACAGGTTGTGAGTACACGGTAAAGCCGGGGTTTATAGTATATATATACGGTGTACTGATAGTATATATATATATATATATATATATATATATATATATATATATATATATATATATATATATATATATATATATATATATATATATATATATGTATATATGTGTGTGTGTGTGTGTGTGTGTGTGTGTGTGTGTGTATTGTGTGTGCTATTAAATATCAGTGATTAGATATTTATTTAATTTATATACTCTAGTTCTATCAAGGGAGGTTGCGTGATGTGGGTGAATCCCCTAGCTTGAGGAGTAGGTTGAGTATATCCCCAGGTCATAGCGTCCGATATATGGGTGAGGGGATTATCTCATTTTTAGGGAAGGAATATGACCACCTCCACTTTGTTTATGTTTTAGGCCAGGTTGGTGAGTGAATCCAACTTGGGTAACTAGGTTATGTGAGCACACCTAGTGAGATAGCACTTTAGAGGGAATCATCCGGCGAGGGTATACTCGGAGGGATGGATATACGTATGATATACGTGTGGATGTTTTAGTAAAGGTACGTATATAATGGTATTAAATGTTATATACAGGTAATAATACAGTGTGTGACGTATTTACTTTATATAACTTGTGACACTGTTATATGCTATTATTTAATAAGGAATTAATTAAGTTAATTGGTGAGATAACTTATAATTCTTGAATAATTATACTCAGGTTAGAGTAGTATGGCAAGGGAAGGTTATACCAGGACTAGTTGGATGGGGTAGTACAACTAGGTGGGGTTAAGATAACCGTTAGGTGTGAACAATAGTGGAGAGGTGAAAATATCCTCAAGAGAGTGCGACACTAGCTTAAATATGAAGTGCATTCATGCATTTTAAATTACTGCAGTTAATTCACTTGCTAAATTTTTTCAAAATATTTTGGGTTCTAACCCTTGCTATAAAACTATTTTCAAAACCTTTTAGGTGTCCAGCTAGAGGGACGCCAGGATTGATATTCTATTCCAGGAACACAAAGCTGCGACATACATGGTTGCTAGCAGGAGTTTGGATTAGAAGCATCGTTCACTCATTCCTAAAGTAGGAATCATTCATCAGTTTCAGATTTATTTAGGGCATGTCGCCCAGACTTTTCAGTACAGTTTTCAAATTTATTTTATTCAGGTGTTGGATGTTTGTATTGGATTATTCATTTTAGTGGCCGATGGTTTATTCGACAAATTGTTTAATTAATGATTGAGGTCATTTTCATTCAGTTGTGTGAATGGTTTGTTTTTTTAAATTCCGCATGTACTGTTTTGTTAATTAAAAATTTTAAAATTTGGCTCCAGCTTTTGGAATACTAGGTGGTTAGTAAGTTTTAAAAAGTTTTCGACAGTGATGCTAAGGATGAACCAACTGGGATTCTTGTTTGAATTTGGTATAGGACTGATGACCCAGTATTTTATTAGGCGGGGTGTCACATGAAGATCAATCACAATTAAGCAACAAAGCATACAATCACACACACAAAACTACTATGTATGTGGTTCGTCAACTTGCCTACGTCCACGGAGAGGTCTACTGTTTTATTAAGTATCTCTCAATATGCTTGGTTACATGCTCCTCTGCCCCGGGCCAGGGGTTATAATTTATAAATGTCGAATTTGAGTTGTGAAAGTAACTCTAAGATGATCACGATGGATAAATCATGAATCCCACGAATATCTCCACAAGATTATTAGAGATTGACTTGATCCTATCCCGGAGTGGTTTAGTGTATTAGATAATACACATGCATATCTTGATTCCACGATTTGGGTCGGGTAGCTTCTTAGGACTGTTAGGCTTGGTCGGCTACTCTAGTGGGCTAAGAATAAATGGGTTCCCATATAAACAATTCACATGAATTCTTATCTTAAGAGAATTATATGGTAGAGACTTCAACCTAATTATCACCAAAGAATTTTACAAATTAAATTAATGTTTAGATAGAAATTATTATTTAAAAATAAGAAAGACGAAGAGTAGATTTTATTTTACCTTAGTGCAGAACTTGGTGATATGAAGAGGTTATGACCTTAGATTCAATTGTGTTAATACCTCATTGTCGTCTTCCTTCCTGTTGCTTTATTTAAAATTCTTTCTTTCTTTTTGATCTTAACTCTTTGTTGTTAATGGAATTTTAGACTCTAGGATGATTAGGGTTTGTGTGTGGAGAAAATAAGAGGATTAGGCTTTGAGAAGGAAATGTTTTGAGGTAAAATAATAGAAAAAACATGCATAACTTCCCATTTAAAATCCCCCAGCTAGTGCATCCTACGAGTGACCCATGCCTCCTTGTCACAGTCGCAACTTCTGACTAATCTTCTCCATTTTTCTTTTTTTCCTTTATTTTATTTACTCAAAATTAGTATATGTTAATTAACCCATTCCAACTCATATTTCCCCCCAACCAAGCCTTAGTTTTCCCATCTTGGTTATCAAGTAATCATCAAAAGACTAAGTTAACCTTACGCCCAGATTTATATTTCAAACTAACCATTTATCAATTTAGCCCAATTTAGCTTAATTAATCCAAATCCCATTGTCTTAGCTCATTATTAATATACCTTCTTCCAATCCATAATTAATTATTATCTAAATTTACTTATTAATAACCAAACATAACAATTATTAGACCTATTTATTTATTTTAATTCAAACATAACAAAACCTATTTAACTAAATTTAATCCCTTATTCAAATTTTATTCAATATATTCGTAATTTTTTTTTAATTAATTACCAAAAATATGGGCTATTACTAATACTATTTTTGAGTCATAGGTTAGGATTGTTTGATTAATTTCCTTAAACCTGTGCATTTAAGACTTGAAACGCCATTTGGAAAGTGACATCAACTTCATAACATTATCATGCCTTTCCACTCTAGGATCTTGGAAAGGTATAAATTTATTAATATTTTTATCCTTGGAACTTTAAGTGGGTGATTTTATTTCTTAGAGGAAAATTTTCGTAAATTAAAACTGGAAAAAAAACTGAGGTGTCTTTCTAATGACAATCCTTGCTCGTTCTAACGAGTTGACAACGAGTTCAAATGAGAACATTTTGTCTAAACTTTTCTTTTACGATTATAAGATCATTCTTACATGGTTCGAACGATATAACGCATCTCGTTCGAACCAAAAGCAAGTCGTTCAAACGATATCCATTTTCTGGTCCTAGCGAGCTTAGATCAAGCTTAAAACGTGAGCATTCTGCCTAAATCCCATCAGCAGTTAGAACCTTGTTTCGAGCTCATTCTAACGACATTGGTTTAGTTGTTCGAATGAGATTAGTTCGTTCAAATGAGATACCATATATCGTTCAAACAACAAGTTAATGACATTTGAACGAGATTCTAATGTGTCTCATTCCCTGTGACAACTCAAATTATGTTTTTACTCTATAAATACTTGTTAATTTTATAATTTCGGTGTGCATTTGTTTTAGATCAAAATCTAAGCCTCTAAACACCGTTTTAAACTTTTTTTGAGATCCAAGAATCAAAGTATTAATATTTTTCATAAATCTCACATTATGAGCCTCTATGAGTACTCATTCTTCATTTTTTGAGAGTTTTTTCATGGTGGACTTTCATTTTGATGATTGACGAGTTGAGTCCAGATTGGTGGATACCAAAGCTTGATTGGACTACGCTATGAGTCGTTGGTGGATTCATGGGATTACAGTGATCAAGGTCTAGGAGCAAAGATCACATCGGGCTTAAGGAAGTCGAGTCAATGGGTAAGTCTTTATGTCGTTACGTATTAATTTTCATATCATAGTGGACTTTTATAGGCTAGGTCATTCGAAAATTTTCCTGTTGTGGGTTTTTTACGTACATCATGACGTTATGTAATTATTTTTTTACTTTTCTATAATTAGATCTTTCATACTCACATAGTAATTGTTAGACAAGATAAAATTGGGTAAATATCACACAATACATTTTACACCATGTTGATTTGAAATTCGATTAAGTGATCTCTTGGTAATCTAATATTATATAAAAGGAGAGTTCATGAGTTTGTGTCATATTTTTTATTTCCTTTTATAACCCTCATAATTTAAATCTATGATACTTCAATTCTATTAACTTATCATGTCCATATTTGGAATATAATTCAATAAAACACGGTAAACAAGAAAACAATAACCATTTATTCCTTCCAGAAATATAACTCATTTATTCATGACCCTGAAATTTCTGTTGAAGAATTGCAATTTTAGAGCCGTTTCAAAGACCATCTCTTTTTAGTACTTTTAGTACTTGTGTCCCTAAATTGGAATCATCTCCCAATGTCAAAGATTGTTCCATGTAAGAGAAATATTTTTATCATTTGCTCAAAGCTTAGGCTTATTTAATTTTTGGCATATCCCGCTACCGTTTGTTCGAGCTGACATGAAGTCCAAAGATCCAATATATCCAACTTTAAAGCATCTTAACACTATGAAGGTATAGTACTATTAAGTGTTTAAATTTAATCCTTAAATTTATTTTGAGATTTTGACTTTTTATTAAAACTGAAACATGATTTTATCTTAAAAAAATTGAGGCATTTTTCTTTATTTAAATTTTTTCAAAGTTCACGCATCTCGTTCAAAGGAGATGGGAATCATGTTCAAACGAGATGGGAATCTCATTCTAACGAGATCCTCTTTTCATTTGAAATCTTGTTTGAAGTTTACTTTGATCGAACATCGAACGAGGGCGTACTATTTCAGGTCGTGTGAAGGTTATTCGAACTTTGTTTAAATGAGATAGCTTGGTCATTCAAACGAGTGAATTTTCATTAGAAAGAACTGATATTCTCTTTCGAACGAGCTTTAAACTTTATTATAACAAGTCATTGCCTCGAAATTTATGTTCACCTTATAAAAACATATTTCGTGTTTGTTTTCATTAAGACTTTTGCCATAATTGTTTCTGCATACCTTTAGCAAAAGTTTTCAACCTTTTGAGTTTAGAAAACCATTTTGATTTGCAAATCACATCCCCATAATATATTTGAGTCAATCAAGTTTAAACCTTATAACTTGTATCTTGCATACACCTTTGTGGAGAGGTATCTTCACGGTTGAACTTATGATTCTCGAGGGACCTCATTGCTGATGACAAAGGTTAATTAGTGGATACCAAGCGTGGAAGGTCACATATGGATGACTCTGGATAGAGACATATTCTTTCGAGATTTGCGAAGGCACTGTGTTTTATACTTGTGGCAGTTATCAAGTAGTCTGAAACTCGAAAGTTGTTGAATGAAAAAAGGTTTTACCTGAAAGGTTTTTTTTCTTCTTAATTTGCCTCTGTCGAATGCATGTTTTAATTTACCTATTTTTATCACCTAGATGCTTGTGTAGGATCAAAAGATAAAATTTAAAATTGTGTGTAGTGGACACTTAATTATATAAATTATCCATTAAGATTGCAAGCTCACTCTCAAATTGGTATCAGAGCCTGTTGCAGAAATCTACCGTGTGATCTTTTTTGCAAAAAAAAAATCTCTTGATATCATTTTTTTTAATTGTTGATCCTTGAAAATTTTGATTTTAATGGAAAATTTGTCTGATCGAGTGCCCATCTTCGATGGTATAAATTATGCACACTGAAAGTCTAGGATGAGGTCTACTTTAAATGTTATAGATGAACATGTTTAAGTAGTGTGTGAAAGAGGGTGAAATCCTCCCACTATTACAGTTAATAATGTTGTCGGCCCTAAACCTGTTTCTTTCCGGACTGATGAGGAATTTAAGGGTAGTAATTTTAATCCTTGTGGACTTAGTGATATTTCTGGAGCCATCACCCCTGACGAGTTCCGTCACATTATGAGGTGTACTACGTCTAAGGAATAATGGGATACCCTTAATCTCCGTCACGAGGGTACCAACGATGTAAAAGTGTCAAAGCTTCAAAATTTTACCTCCCAATTTGAGACGATCATTATGTTAGAGTCTGAGTCATTCGATGATTTTTATGCGCGTTTATCGGACATTATTAATTCATGTTTTAATTTGGGTGAGTAAATTCTGGAGATAAGAGTTGTGAAAAATATTTTGACGTCACTCCCTACCTGTTTTATTCGTAAGGTCACCGTGCTTAATTCATTAGGGATCCTAGACACTCTTAGGTTAGAAGAACTTGTAGGAGATCTTCAAATGTGTGAGAGAGATATGTTCCCTAAAACCATTAACCCTAAGGAAGTAGGGATAGATTTAAAGACTTAAACTAAGAAAAAAAGGAGAAAGTTTCTTTAGCCTAAATCTGAGGATGATTGTGATTTTGATGACTTGGGCTTGTTTTCAAAGTTTTTTTTAAAGTTTCTCAAATTTTCTAAAAATATTTCTTCTAATAAAAATATTTTTAAGAAAAACAAGAATAAGAATGAGGTCAAGAGTAGCCATGAGAAAAAGGAAGATATAAGGTATTATGAGTGCGAGGGTAAAGGGCACAAAGCATGTGAATGTTCCACTAGGCTAAAGAGAAAGGGAAAAAATAATGCAAATAAAGCTATTATTAACAATAGTGACATCGAGTCGATTGATTCAAGGGGAGAATCACTACATGAACCATGTGTTGCATTCCTGTCTAGTCACGTTACCACTTATAGTTTATCCCATGGCGATGAGAATATATCTATATGTGATAGCCTCGATGATGTTACAAGTCATTCTAGTGAGAGTGAGGATGGTGTTTTGAGTGAGGTAGAATGTGATATCCAAAATCAATTAGTGATTTGTACACCGATACGTTCAAGATAAAAAGGATTAATAAGGATTTGTCTCTTAGGGTGTTAGATTTGGAGAGAGAGGTAAAAGTTTTGAAGGTATGTGAGGTGTCACCGAGTCAACTCGAGAAGGTGAATATTTTTTTTATGTGAGCAGTTGATCATCTTAGGCCGGAAAAAGAGTGATTTGACAAACACCATGGCTAGTCTTATGAGATATCTTCAATATTAATTGCAGACTCGTCAGAAACTTGAAACTCGTGTATCCCAACTTGAGAGAGATCTCAAATGTGCTCAAAAGGTCAAAGTCACTTTAGAAGACACATCTAAGAAGGTATGAAAGATTCTCCTCGTTCTCGGTTTGGGTAACGTTGAGAGGCTAGGAAGAGGTTATGATGGTACGTCTACTTCCGATGTTGCAACCGATTCGGTTCTCGAGTTTGTGTTAGATCCATATGACCCTCAACCTAACCCACCTAGGAGAGCTCGTCCTAGATGTTTTGAGAGAGGTGGATCCCAGCCCGTGTATGTTTGCTCCCATTACAAGCACATAGGTCACCTTACGGAATTTTTCTTTAAGTTTGGGAGAGTGTCTTATAGGTATCCTCCACGACATGCTATAACATGAGTTCCTGCACGCACTCCCGTACATGTTACTCCGCATGATCACGCACATAACATGAGAGATTTTGAGAGTTTTCGAGAGCGAGTTGAGTATTTGGTCAAAACTTCACAAGCTTTTATGGAGATTTTTCATAGGATGTCATATCTTTTTTAGATTCCTATCGGCCTAATGATTGAGGTTGAGACTTGTTTCTATCATAAGATGTCTCTCATGATCATATTTTACATTCTTATTTCTAGTGTATACTATCATTGTATTTATATTTTTTATTTTTATATATTTTTAAAAAATCCAAATAGAGTTTCGTTTTTCTTAAAAAATTTGAAAACTATAACAGATTTTCAATTTCTTAAAAGGCAAAAATCTACATTAAAGATGTTTGAGTCACCCATTCCCTTCAGCATATGCGGATGAACATTAAATATGTCTGAGTCACCCATTCACTTCATATCCATGTGACATTTTTGTAGTGTTTTGACACATGACGTCATTTCATTTTTTTTGCTTTATAATGTGTAGTCATTAAGATGTGATATAATGTCCACTTGCTACATATTTGACTCCTTGTCACCTTTAATTCCCACACACATGAACTTAATTGAGTATTGCACTTACATATCACGTGTCAATTGTAGTGTTTTCATCCTAATCCTTCTTTTAAAACGAACCAAATGTGAAAAACGAGATAACAAAAGTAGTGCATGTAAGAACCATTATCCGGATTGAAAAAATAGAAAATCATTTATCCCGTAAATTTTGTATATTTTAAGTAATGAAATCGGGCTACGAAAGATAGGTTGACTTTGCAAGAATAGCCAGCATTTGCATTGAAAAGATCCCAAAAGATTAAAGGCACGTAAAAACAGAAGTGACATGCAAATTTATAAGGACATTGATGCTTCGCTACATATGAGCATTAATTTATTCAAAAGACTTTAGACAAAAATTTAATATGTGAGTTTTTAAGGAGTTAATTCAAATATCAATGAGTCTGCACGTCCTTAAAAATCTCATAAAATATTACATAGTTTTGGACGTTATTGGTGTGACAATCACTTATGATCTTGATTAGTTGATAGGTTAAGTCAATTTCACTTGAGTTAACCACTTTTACGCCCAAGGTAGACTTTGAGATTTTACGTTAGTGGTGTCTCGTTCCATCGTACACATATCTTATGCTTGTCAACATTGATTAACCTATAGAATGTGTTCACACCCCTACATTTCGTTTCCATGATTTAGGTATTTTTGTGTTTCTCTATGGTGTGCTGTATTTGTAAAAAATTTTCTTAAAAATTGAAAAAAATTCAAATATAGTTTGTGGAGCCTTTGAGAATATCATTGCATGTTATTCATTCATATTTTTGTGTGGTGATATATTTTTCTTATAGGTGATGTTCCCTATTTTTCCGTATTTAGTTTCTACTCCCTATCTATTTTGAACAAAATAAAAGGGGGAGAACAAATTATGGGGGGAGATTATATGAGTTTGATTTATGGGGGATATTTTATCGTTATGCAATTTTTTGATATGTCAACTCGATGAATCACGGGGTATTTTCTTTGTTTCATGTGTATAGGTACTTTTAAAAAATCATATATGAATTACATGTGATTAAGTCAAAGTGCCCAAGAGAAGTGTAAGAAAAAGTGGAGATTTGAAGGCTTTACTTTGAAGACATCTTTATCTTGTACCTATCCATTTTAGGGTTTGTGAGGGTATTAGGATATTGTTGTATGTCTTAGGGAATTTCGTTATAATTTGGATTTGGATTTTATGTTTGTACCGGAATAGCCAAAAGGGGGAGATTTATAAGAGCAATATTTCTATCATTTTCTCATAGCTGAGGTTAATTTAGTTTTAACATATTTTGCTACCGTTTGATTCGGGCCGACACAAAGTTCGAAGATCCAACATTTCCAGCTTTCAAGCATCTCTACACTATGCAGGTATAACACTATTAAGTGTTTAAATATATCCCTTAAATTTATTTTGGGATGTTTGAATCTTTATTAAAACTGAAACATGATTTTTTCTTAAAAAATTGAGGCATTTTTCTTTATTTAAAATTTTTCAAAGTTCGCGCTTCTCGTTTAAATGAAATGGGAATCTTGTTCTAACGAGATCCTTTTTTCATATGAAGTCTCATTTGAAGTTTACGTCGATTGAACATCGAACGAGGGTGCACTATTTCACGTCGTTTGAAGGTCATTTGAACTTCGTTCAAACGAGATAGCCTGGTCATTAGAATGAGTTAATTTTTATTAGAACAAACTGTTATTATTATTCGAACGAGCTTTAAAATTCATTCGAAGGAGTTGCAGCCTCTAAATTTGTATTAACCTTATAAATACCCGTTTTATTTTTATTTTCATTAAGACTTTTGCTATAACCGTTTCTGCATACCTTTAGAAAAAAATTTCGACCTTTTGAGTTTAGAAAACCTTTTTGATTCAAAAATCACATCCCCGGAATATATATGAGTGAATCAAGTTTAAACCTTATATCTTGTATCTTGCATACACCTTTGTGGAGAGGTATTCTTACGACTGAACTTATGATTCTTGAGGGAACTCACTGCTGACGACAAAGGCTGATCGGTGGATACCGAGCGTGGAAGACCGCATGTGGACGAATCTGGATGGAGCCATGTTCTTTAGATATTTGCGATGCGTATTATATTTATGGAAGTTATCAAGTAGTTTGTGAGTCGATAGTCTTGTAAACACTCTAAAGTGCTGAATGAAAAAAGGTTTGACTTGAAAGAAGTTTATTCCTTAATTTTCCTCTGTCGAATGCATGCTTTAATTTATCTGTTTTTATCACCTAGATTCTTACATAGGATAAAAAGATAAAATTTGGAATTGTGTGTATTGGACACTTAATTATAGAAATCATCCATTAAGATCGCAAGCGCACTCTTATTCTGAATTCTCTCATGGTCTATTTCTCCATTTTTGTCATTAGTATGTATAAATGTTATTCTCTTTCCTTCACTCCATATTATTTAAAATAGTTTGTGACATAGATAAGGAGAAAAAGAAAAGATAAATAAACATGTTTATTTACTTTTATGAAAAAGGTTATTTGTTGAAGATTAAAAAAAATAAACTATTTCTATTTCAAAATCTTCGGTTTTAGTTAAATTGTAGTTTTGGGTTTATTTAATGTTGCACATTTGTAGAATAGAGAAGAACTAGCTTGCAAGTTGGAGACTCACATTGTGAAAGAGAATATACTTAAGGAATATTGAAAACAAATTTAACACAGTAGAACAATATTTTGATTATGGAAAATGTGTTTGAATATCTTAATATTATTTTAAATAAATGAAAATTAATATTAAATCAATATATATAATTTTTTATGAAAGAGACGGTTATGTTTAAAAGTACTTAGAAAATAATGTAAAATAACCCAAAAATATTCAAGATGAACTCATCAAATAGATTACAAAATCTTAATATGTAATATTAAACATTTTATACAATATGTCACATTATAAATTTATACAAAATATAATTTAACAAACCTAATAAGCACAACATATTAGTATCTATAACTTAGAAATTGTAAGTGTAAATATAGTGTACTACTAATGCGTGAAGCAAACATACAAATTAAAAAACCTACTAAAGCATTTAAATCCATCACACTTTAAAAATTCATATAAGAAAAGAATTTTCATTAGAGCTTTCATTCAAATAGATAAAGTATTCATTAAACTTGAGAACACCTCTGTAAACCCCTTCATCCAAGTACATGATTGCCCAAAATAAAAAAAATATTTGAGAGATAATAAATACACTAACACACTCAATATTCACTACACCAAAAATAGCAATCTGGCATAGTTTAAAACTGTGCCAGATCAAATCTAGCACGGTTTTGAACTATGCTAGAATCAGGTGTTCCAAAATGGCCATTATTTTATGGCACGGTTTAAAAGTGTGTCAGATTTTATCAAACAGAAACACTTCTAGCACACTTTAAAACTGTGCCAGCATTTGATATTTCTGGCACACTTTTGGCGCACTTTATAACTGTGTCAGATTGAGTATATTTTGGTACTCTTTTGGCACAGTTCAAAATCGTGCCAACATTTGATACACTTTTGACACGATTTTGAACTGTGCCAAATTTTTTGGATCAAAGAAAAAAAAATAATTATTTTAAAATAAAAAAATTCACAAATTGCGAATCTCGAAAGTTGTTGATAAACTAATGTACATGCAAACTTCAAAATATTACAAGTATTAATAGTTCATAGGCAAAAAAAATTGGGCAGAGTTTCCTCCATTTTCTGGACATTCTACAACCTGCTAATATAATATCTGCGTAATGTAAAGTCCACACGGCCATAAAATATAACAATAAAGTTACAAAAGCCCGCACAACCATAACACAAAAAATAGAATCTTAAATATTAACGACATTAAGTAAATAATCTTCATGTTGTAAGCCATTGACTTCGTGTATTCCACGTGGATAAAAGCTAGCGACAAAATGTTATCCTGCAAAAAAATAAGATACAAAAAGGAAATGATATTAGTAAGTGAGTAATTTTAAAAAAATCTTATTCAAGCTCAAAATTTACATATACGAATTAAAATTATTATTGTATTCTCAAATAAAAATTCTTGTGACTACGTGGTTAGCTCCTACGAGTTACATTAGTCTCATGCGAGGTGTTCGTGCTTCTTACAGGGCCGTTTGAGGGCTGGTTTGAGTTTTCACCCTTTAACATCTTGTTTTTAAGCCTAATCTAGATATTTTCAAATTATCGTCATATTCTCAAACCGAGAGACCCGTGACTACGCGATCAATTCCTACGAGTTACATTGGTCCCATGCGAGATGTTCGTGCCTCTTACGGGGTTGTTTGGGTTTTCACCCTTTTAACATGGATTGTTTTTAAGCCTAATCTAGATATTTTCAAATTATCGTCATATTCTCAAACTGAGAGACCCGCGACTATGCGGTCCATTTTTACTAGTTATATTGGTCCCGTACGAGGTATTCGTGCCTCTTACGGGGCCATTTGGGGTCTAGTTTAGGTTTTCACCCACTAATGGCATGTTTTAAATCCACAGTCTAGATATTTTTAAATTATCATCATATTCTCAAACCATATGTCCCGTGACTACACGATCAGTTCCTACGAGTTACATTGGCCCTGTGCAAGGTATTAGCGCCTTTTATGGGGCCGTTTGCGCGTTGGTTTGAGTTTTCACCTTCAAACGGAATGGTTTTAAGAATAATCTAAATATTTTTAAATTATCGTCATATTCTCAAACAGAAAGACCCATGACTACACGGTTAGTTTCTATAAGTTACATTGGTCCCTCACACGGGTCTTCGTGCCTTTTACGGGGCCGTTTGGGGGTTGGTTTTAGTTTTTACGCTTTAACGGCTTGTTTTTAAGCCTAATCTAGATATTTTCAAATTGTCATATTCTCAAACCAAGAGACCCGTAACTATGCAATCAATTCCTACGAGTTACATTGACCCCATGCAAGGTGTTCGTGCCTCTTACCAGACCATTTGGTGTCTAGTTTGGGTTTTCACCCACTAACGGAATGATTTTAAGCCAAAGTCTAGATATTTTCAAATTATCATAGTAGTTTCAAATCATATGTCCCGTGACTATGCGGTCAGTTTCTACGAGTTATATTCACTCCGTCCGAGGTATTAGTGCCTCTTACGGGATCGTTTGGGGGATGGTTTGAGTTTTCCCCATCAAACGACTTATTTTTAAGAATAATCTAAATATTTTAAAATTATCGTCATAATCTCAAATCGGGAGACATGTGACTACACGGTCAGTTCCTACAAGTTACATTGGTCCCGTGCGAGGTGGTCGTGCGTCCGATGGGATCGTTTGGGGGTTGGTTTGAATTTTTACCCTTTATCGACTTGTTTTGAAGCCTAATCTAGATATTTTGAAATTACCATCATATTCTCAAATCGGGAGAACGGTGACTACATGGTCAGTTCCTACAAGTTACATTGGTCCCGTGCGAGGTGTTCGTGCCTCTTACGGGGCCGTTTGAGAGTTGGTTTTGGTTTTCACCCTTTAACGGCTTATTTTTAAGCCTAATCTAGATATTTTTAAACTAACATAGTATTCTCAAATGGAAAGACCCGCGACTACGTGATCAATTCCTTTGAGTTACATTGTCCCTGTGCGAGGTGTTCGTGCCTCTTACGGGGCCATTTGGGGTCTAGTTTAGGTTTTCTCCCACTAAGGGCATGTTTTTAACCAAAGTTTAGATATTTTCAAATTATCATCGTATTCTCAAACTATATGTCCCATGACTATGCGGTCAGTTCCTACGATTTACATTGGCCTTGTGCGAGGTGTTAGTGCTTCTTACGGGGTCGTTTGGGGGCTGGTTTTGATTTTCACTTGTCTAAAAGGATTTTTTTTTATTAAACGTGTATTTTTTTCTAATCTTTCTATCTCCTTTAATAAGACAACTATAACCACAAGATGAATCAATCGAACATGAACATAAAGAAATTTACAAACCTCTAGAACCGGAGTGTTGATTTCAAGAAAGCCTTCATATTCCATCATCTTACGTATCTCCGATACAATCTGCATAAGGAAAACATAGATTAACATATGAATAATTTTTTTACTTTCACCCTCACTGTTATTTGAACTTTCGTATTAGACCCTCACTTATATAATAATTTTATATACACACACAAAAGCATCGCTAAAGCTCACATAATGTTATACAAGACCCTCAAAATGACACTTATATAGATTTACCAATGCTTTAGGGAATATATCTCAAACTTACAAAAAAGGGGTTATAATAAATAAAAACTCAGGGTGAAAGTTAATATGTACCTACAATCATTACATGGATACGCAAGTAGCTATGAGGGTAAGCACTTCCACATGAAGTCAGAAGATTTTAAAACGATATGATAATAATAAAAAAATGGAATTCGATTTGAAAGTTTTAGAATTCAAAACTTTGGATTATTTTATCCTTAATTACTCAAAAACCCATTTTATACGATGACTAATCTAAGTCTTCTCATATAACTCTGTGCAATATAATTAAGGGTCATTTTGACTTGGATCATCGTTGAGGGAAATAAATTTGTGTTCACTAGTAAAAAAATGACAAAATAATAGAACACGAATAAAACAGTTACGTGTTGATATATGTATATAATTACCTCAGCAACTACAACAGCTTCCTCTTATTATCTCAGCCTAACAAGAAGCTCACAAGTGGAATGAACGGCTTCTCCATCTCTCTAAGCTTGAAGCAAAGGCCTTGGCAAAATGAGATCCTTGGCCTTTACCTTCTGCTTTTGTAGCTGCCCTTTTCACGTCTGCTATTATAATTATAATTATAATGAACATTGTTGAAAAGCTTAATCAGAGCTCCAATAAATGTAGTTCTATATTATATATGGCAGTGAAAAGAATAAGTTACACAATTATGTCTTAAATAGAAAGCTAACACAGGTGCGCACCTGAAAATAGAATCTCTTCGTGTCTTCTACACGTACAAGGTCATCTATTCTTTGTGCCATTTGTCTATCACCAAGCATAACCAATGTTAATGACTGTAAACACAAAAAGATAAAACTAAAATAAGGTAAAGAATGGCATCAATGTAGATATAACTCAAATGTAATGTTATAATAAAAATTAGCTATATCAGCTATTAATTATATCGGAAGACATAACTTCGTTGGTAGCTATATCTTGGGTAGCTATATCAATTGGTAACTAAAAAAAGTAACTGCTCACACATAGTAGTTGCTTATCAATGAAAAAATTAACTGCTTAGATATAGCAGTAAGTACTCAGACATAGTAGTTACTCTGGTACAAGCAACCTTGAGCAAGATATAGCTACTGATCAGACATAGTAGTTACTCTAGTACAAGCACAGTAGGAATAAGTACAAATTATTTTTTACATAGCACTAGCATGATGTGTAAAAGACAGTTGTAATGTTCTTACAGATGCATTTCATATTCTATTCATAATAATGATTGGAAAAAATTAACTAACAATGATAATTCTGAATTGTAGGGCATGGTAGAGTATATATACAAAAAGTCAATGATAGGTGGAAACTAAGTCACTCAGATGTTGAAAGAGCAGATAACAAGTCGGGTGGGCTCAAAATAGCTAACTAATTATTGATATAATCTATAATGGAGTAAAAAAATCAAGAAAATAATTTAGGTAAAAAATAATCCAAATAAAAGATGATAGTAACATCCGTGCTTAACTAAATTTGAACAGTTTCCCTATCAATATGTAGGAAATAATATTTTCAGCAGAATAATTGTACAGGCTATAGTTATTGCATATACCAATGAACACGGGAGTTAATTAAGGTAGATCTCAACCAGGGAGATATGGCATAATCTATCATCTCCCTTAATATGCACCAAAATCTATAAGAATCAGCAACTTTAAGAGGAAATTCCTCAAATAATAATAGAATTAGCAGAATGGAGAAGGGAGAATTAAATGTAAGACCGGAGTAAAAGAAAACACCTAAAGCAACACAATGATCATAATGGCGTGTGTTTAAGGAAGAAAACTTATGAGTGCCAATTTGTCATTATAATGAAAAAAAACACGACCAAATGAATAAGAAGATACAACACTTACATCTCCGCCAGATTCTTGCTCTAGATTTGTAACTCGAGAGCTAGATGAGCATCATCATCATCATCCTCATCCTCATCCTCATCCTCATCCTCATCCTCATCCTCATCCTATAGAAGAAAATTAAGAGCTTATTAATTTTTCTTGTAAAAATATCAACATATGGAGCAAGAGAAGTAAAGTGATCATGACAAAATCACACACAACAGTCCACTTTGTAAATAATTTAGATGTTGGTTAACCTACCAAAATGGTAAATTTTCATTATCATTGAGGAGAAAATTTCAAGAATGTATTACCAAATCAACTGATGGACCAAATAAGGGAATCACTTATAAAATATTAATTATGGTGAAACTCTATTAAATTTAGTTTTTTCCCAACAAATCCAGAATAAATAATTACTAGATTACTTTCAACTCAACAAAGACTTTGTAACGAAAACAACCAGCAGACAACTAATTAACATTTTATTGAAAACTACTTTACTAAAAAGTTATAGTGAAGAAGATCTAAAATAAGTGTTTCCAAGTTCATAAAGTGCTTTAAGGTTGTTGGCCAAGCTTGTTCGTGTATGTATATGTGTATGTGTGTGTGCATTTTTCTAGTACAACCATTTCACTATTTGAATCCTAAGTTCAATTCTACAAATGACATTTGAGTATACTTGATTAGACTCAAGAAAACATAAGTAATCTCTCAAGAAATATTTCCTAAATAACTGAGGATTATTCTCTATGGCACCATTAATTCTCTCATCTCGGCCACGTGTGTGTGCATTTTAATGTTCACTCTCCTTATGTCCTACCATTATTAGTAAATTACTCTATAGAAAGTAAACTATAGAGGTGTCGGGCAGTGGAAGCGTGGGGCTGCCAATAGAGGTGTCGAGCAGTGGAAGCATGGGGCTGCTGTATGCATATATCCATAGCAGCATATATGCATAATGTTGCTTCATATATGCTTTTGTATGCATATATGTTGCATATATGCAGCTGTGCACATATGCATACAGCTGCTGCATATATGTTGTTGTATGCATATATGCATACAACATTTCACCATCTATATGCTCAAAGATTACTTGTTATGTATCTCTAAGTGTAGCAATGACTATTACAAGATTATCAAACCATTATTTGATAAAATTGAAATCTTCGACACCTAAAAGTTTTTTAAATCACTTAATATTTCAAATCAACTTATGATATAAAATAGTACAAAAACAAGTCTTCACATTTAAATAACTAGTTGTATAGAGAAAAAAGATGGTGAAACAAAATTATGTAGTTGGCTCAACTGTAGAGAGAAAATATATGCACCATTCACATTCAGAGTTGAAGAAATGACTATATCTAGATATATAAATAAGCGAGGTTCTCACTCAAATGTTAGAAGCATGAGAGTGTTACCAGTTAAATCGGTGATCCCCATCAGTAATAGATGTTATTATATCTTTTGTCAATATACACTACAAAAAAAAATAGCTTTTGAGACGGTGGCCTAACAGTCCTAAAAGATCATTTATCCGTCTCAAATACTTTTTGTGACGCTATTTGGGACGGCTAGGGGGGTCTTTTTGATAGGGGGTTATAAATACTTTTTGTGACGCCATAACCGTCTCAAAAGAGTTTTTTGAAACAGGAACAGCTCCGTCTCAAAATGTCCTCATTTTATATGACCCTTTTGAGACGGCACAAGAGCTGTCACAAAAGATTATTTTTGAAACGAAAATTAATCTGTCTCAAAAGATAACTATTTTAAAAAACCTTTTTGAGACGGCAACATAGCCGTCTTTAATATATTTTTGGGACAGTTTTATCCATCCCTAAACAGGTGAAGGGATCTTAAAATTTTTACACCAATATTTTGTGGAGAATAAAATCTACCGCTAAAGTTTAATATAGAATTTAATTACATTTGAAACAACACAAACAACGAATAATCATAAAATGTAATACGTAAGGTGATTTTCAACCAACAGAACGAATCATTTTCATTCAACAATAAATAGAGTTCTTACAACCATCTCCAAATATTCATCAAAACAAGAATTATAACACTAAGTTCAAATATTTGACTTGACAACAAAAATACATTAATTTATTAATACTCCAAACATGAAATGCTTTTATCAAACTAATTCCGCAACACTGAAGCGTACGACCTCCAAAACCACTAATTAACATTTGCATGTTCTACAAAAATTGTCACCTGCACAAAAAAAATATAGTTTCGATTATGTCAGAATTAATACCCCTCGTCAACAATACAATGTGCAAAATGAATCAATATAGTATATTTTCATCATTAACAATATAAATATCCAACTATTATTATTTTTTTAAAAATTCGGCAGAGTCTCCTTTGTTTATTCATGAAAACCACAGGTAGCCAACCTGTTTTAAACATCAAAATTATTGATTCTAAGAATGATATACACCAACAGCAGAAAATTTTAACCACCACCATAATAAATTCTCACCACCATAACAAATTTTCCCCACCGCCATTGAAAATTTAACTTTAAACAAGAGAATTTTTCATTATATATATATAAGTAATTATATGTATGAATTATATTGTATTACCTAGTCGGACTGAATCGTCGAGGTAGTGGAAGCTTGCTGAAGGGTAAAACTTTGGAACAAACTTTGCATTTCACTTCGCATATCATTCTGCATCTGTAATAAATCTTGTTGGTTGTGAATCTCTAACTCTTCAAGCTCCTGTAGATGTCGAGTCTCTCGATCTTCAGCTTCTTTCTTTAACTGGTTAATTTCTTCCAATAATAACTGAGATGAACATGCTTTTGTCGACGTTGGCCTAATACCTGCTCCCTTTAATAAAGCATACCCATGCCCTCCATATCCTAATACATCAGTAAAAATCTTGTTCCGCACTTCTGGGTCATTTTGTTGCTCTTCTGGTAGCTCATTTAGTCGTCTTTCAAGCATTTTCTACCAATTGAATTAATATTATTATTAATGAACATAAAATAATTTTCAAGAACACAATTTATAACAAATATTAAATAAATCTTTCAATCATCTCTTACGAATTAATATTTATACATACCGCTCTATCAAATGATCCATCTTCAACACTAAAAGTTTTATTATTTGGAGCTCGAGTGGCTTTCCACATGCTAATATTGTCGATGGGCTCCCTCAGTTCTATCCTCTGAAAAAAACAATGTATGTATATTAATACTCTTATATTAAAATCAGAAATATTTATAATAATAAAAATTCCAACCTCCTTGGCTATTTTAGCATGTGGCTTTCGTCCTGTCCTTGAGTAAGCAAATTCAACTTCACGGTTCTTAGTGTTTTGATCGGCAATATCCTAAATATTTGAATAAATAAAAATAAAAATTATGATACTAGTGAAGAAGAATGTATGTATAAAATTCTTAATAAATGTGATATTTATACCTTAATCTTCTTTAGACCCCAGTATTTCACCAATTCAGGCAACTGATCTTTATCAACTCGTTCAGGCGTATAACTCAACCGCTCTTCATCTGTTTGAAACTTTTTATAGTGATTCGCCTTCACTCGATGCTTCCATTGCTTCCACGTAAGTCCCATCCTTGCAAAGCAGATTTGTTTAAAACCTTCCGGTGCATTTGTGTTATTCTAAGAACAAAAAGAATAAATTAGTTAAAACTTGACAGCTAATGTACAACATAACAAATAAATAAATCAAACTAATAAGTTACCTTCACTTCCTTCCAAATATTATCAAGTGCTTCCTCGTCCGCCTCTCTCCAATCCAACATTGTCAATGGAAATAAATTTCCACACCTTGCGTAATAACCTAAATGTGACATCAATTTACTTTCAAGTTTACAAACTGGCTGACAAAGTTCATTCCATTCCAATATCTTCTTTTTGTTATCATTCCATTCGAGCCAAGGCCTTGCCCCCTTTCTAACCCTTTTTTTACTAGTAAGGGTAGCCATTGTACCTAGAAAAAAATTTGATAAATAATGTTTATACATCTTATTCAATATGAATATAAACATAATAGTAATACAAATGGAGATATACAAACACTGTGTAACACAGCATACCTGTGAGATCCTCACCATCTAAAGCGGATGGAGGATTGGCATTCCCAATTGAATTATCAATCTGCTCAATATTTGGGGAAAGTTAACGTGTAGGTGTTTGAAATAAAGAAACTTGAGCTCTTGAGTTGAGGTGTGTATTATGGTATGTTAATTCAATATTTGGTGAAAGTTGTGGTTGCATCTCTCTATTTCCATGGTCCCTTATGTTGTGTTGCACGGGAGTAATTTGAGATGTCCTCTCTAAATCATTTCTCACCGGAGTTGTGAGTGGTTGCTTCTCGAGTAGTCTTTCCTCACCTATGAGGTCGGACATAGTCAACCGACGACGCCGCCGCCGCCTCAATGTCATGGATCTGTATATTTGCATTTATCATAGCAAGAAGTTACATTTCAGTTATATATCACATTTCAACATCGGTTATAAAACTAATCAAACATGAAACAAAATATAAAATGATCGATCATTACATTAAAATGATCATGTTCATTTCAAAATCATTTCCAAGAATAAGAGGAGCAACTTAAACCCATTACTGATAAATACTTATTAATTTGAGTCATAGAGATCTTGATTTCATCCATTAGCATCATTATCATATACATCATTCTTCCCTCCTTTAAAATATTACTCCATAAAAAGATCTCGACTCAAGCTTTCGTGGAAAGCTGGATGGGCCATACAACCAAAACAAATATTTTTGAGAATTTTGGATTTTTTATCTGAGACACAATAAACCTCTCATTTTTGGGTCCAAAAACTAAGTTGGCAACCACTTAAGGTTTTAGATTAACCCAAATATGTTGAACCCCAAGAAAATATCTCAATCACAGCCCACTAGAGACTAAAGCGTGGAACAAATAAGCTGAAACAAAACCCTTTCCCTTAGAACTACTATCACAATTAAGCTTATAACACATATGCTTTCGAGGAATCCATCTAACAATAAGCATCTTTCTTTGAATTGGTGGAAATGAAGTTTTGAAGCAGGAATCATTATATGGAATAATCTTGTGTAAGTTTTTACACTTGAGCACATCTACCATTGAAAATTATCACATTGTTAATACTAGAGGGTCATAAGGAGAAGTCCCATAAAAAATCTATTTTATCTTTCCACAGCTCCCAACTTGTAATAGAAGGAAGGATCTAGTTAATAATACCTTAAACTGAGTAAGAATTTGCGTGAATTCACCAATTACTCGGTCTAAGTTTAATAAGAAATGACTGCACAGGAATCCCAAGTCACTTTTAAAATGTGACTAAATAGACGCTATAAAATCACCTATAGAAAACGTATGCTGGACAGTTTTCGTGTTAGAAACTTTGCACAACATTTACACTTTGAATACGATCTAACATTATTCTTAATAAGTTAATTATCCATTGGGATGAGTCTCTGCAGAAGCCTCCACACAAAAACATAGATTTTAAATGGTAATTTCTGGTGTCAAACATGGGAATATGAAAAAGATGAACATCTCTTCTTTAATACACTCCCATGCAGATTTAACAGAGAAAAGACCATTAGAATTAAGCTCCAAAATAGTAGTCTCGTACCTTTGAATATTGGGATATATCTTAGTAATCTCTGATATGACACTAGTAAGAATGAATTAACCAGAAAGAGTTAGATTAAATTAATTATCATAGATGAATGAATGAACCATTTGTGGCCAGTGAGGTAGAGGATCTATAGCATCAGGTAAACAACGAATTGGAAAACATTGGTCTCTCCAGAAATTAACACGTCCTCTACCAATCAACCAGCTAATGTGAGGTTCCACTTCAAATATAATATGATACATTATTCTTCAAGTATTAGAAGAATAACCACTACAGTTATACGACATGGGATGTTGATTTCTATAATATTTCGTGTACATGAATGATTTCCAAAAGGAATTGCTAATTCTTAATTTCCACCATAGTTTAGCAGTAAGAGAATTTATGATATCATCAAGAGATCTTTAGACCAATGCCACATTCATTAGTATCTTTACATATGAAATCCAAATTTCTCTAATGAAGCTTTTGACCAAATTATGATTCTCCCCAGAAAAAATAAGCAAAAATCTTTTTTATCTTTTAGATGACTTATTTGGGAGGATCAAGAACTGAGAACAAGTAGATAGGAAGACTTTGTAAAACATGCTTAATAATAAACATTTTTGCCCTTATTAATAAAAGTCCATTGCTCCATCCATGGATTCTTGTATAGACCTTGTCAATAAGGTTATAAAAGACAACAAGATTTGCTTCCAATATAGACAAGATAACCACGGTAAGTGATAGAGAATTATTTTTTTGGAAAATCCAATGATGTTTCCAATCATGTTAGCCCTGACATTACTCATCAAAGGGGAAGTTAGATAATAACTCTACTTATTAATAAGTTGGACAGATGCCCCTTTATATTCTTCAATCAACCTCATCAATTCTTTAATTGATTTTACCCCATTAGTAAATATAAGAATACCATCACCATAAGCTATGTGGGAAATTGTAGGCACATTTGTAATAGTCAAATAAGGTTGGATTTTTCCCTCATCCATTCTACAATTCAAACTTATGCTAAAGACTTCTGCAGCCACAATAGAAAGAGTATGAGATAAAGTATCTCCCTGCCATAATCCTCTAAAAGAAGAAAAGAAACTTGTAGGTTCTCCATTAACCAAACCAGAAAACCAACAATTGGAAATGGCCTTCCACACCAAATCAATCCATAATTCACATAAACCAAATTGTCTAAGAACGTTGATTAGAAAAACACAATTAACTATATCATGTGCTTTAAAAATATATAGATTAAATATTATATTCCCACCATGAACTTTCTTATTAATGCTTATAACCCTTTCTTGAACTAAACGGATGTTATCTGCCATTTCTCTACCAGTCACAAAAGCACTTTGATGGCAAGAGAGAATTTTGGATAAAATAAGGCCTAATCTGGCAGACATAAGTTTAGTTATACTAGGGGCCTCAAACAAGGAGACCCCTTATCTCCTAGCCTATTCATTATTGTTACTGAAGTGCTAAGTAGAAGTATTGATAAATTATTCTTCTCAAAAAGGCAATTCCATTCTCTCATCCTCAAAGAAGCAAATTGATATCTCACCTTGGATTTGCACATGATGTCATAATTTTCATAAATAGTGGGAAACATAGTCTCAAGCTCTTTTCAACATGCTTAAAGACTATGAATCTGCTTCAAGTTAGCTGGTGAATATCTCTAATAGCTCCTTCTATGTGGATGCTAAAACAACTCCAATAAGGAATAAAGCCATTGCCACTCAAACAGGTCTGAATTTTAAACCATTCCCTCTTAAATATTTGGGGGTGCCATTTAACTAAAGGAAGAAGAAAAATCATTTAGTTTTCAGAGCTGCTGAAGAAAATAAGAGACAAACTAAATGTTTGGTCTTCTAAACTCATTTCACATGGAGGTTAAAGTTACTTTAATTAAGCATGTTCTTTCTTCCATGCTTGTCTTCGTGTTATCAGTGTTAAATCCTCGTAAGGTTGTTCTAAAGAGGATCAATAACATTTTTAGTAAGTTCTATTGGGGTGGCTATAATAGAGACAACCCTATTAAAGGACCAAGTGGACTAAGGCTTATTTCCCTTATGAATAAGGGGGTTTAAATATAAGGAGATTAGAAGACATGGTAAACTCATCTAGTCTGAAATTGTACTGTATGAAATTGCAGCCATTAGAGACATGGCAGAGGGCTTTATAGATGCTGAAAAGGAACTGTGGCTTCCTTGTACCACATGAGAATTTACTTACAAATCAACTTTTAATGTTTGCAGACAAGCTAGACCTATTTCTCTGAGTTAGAAAATTAATTGGCAACCTGATTGTCCTATGAAGATTTCTAACTTTATTTAGAAATTACTGAATAATGCTATTCCATTAGAACTTGAGATACAGAGAATTGACATAAGGATAGCTACTATGTACAGAGGCTGTGAAGCTAATGAAGAAACAATTGATCATGTATTCATTTAATGCAAACTAGAAAAAGAAGTGTGGTGTTTTTCATCAAAAAAATTGCGATTCATTTAAATATACTTAAAATATTGACCTGCCAGATGCTGATAATCATTTAAATAAGCTGAAATAAAACCCTATTCCTTCTCCTATAGATTCTTCAGAAACCCTATCCCTAACGAATTGAAAAGGCGTGGAACAAATAATCCATAGCTAACATCTGGAATTGTGCCTATTTTATTATAGATTCTTCAGAAACCATTTCCAATTGAGCCTAAGATTTTTGGTTCAAGCTAATCTAGACAGGCGCAAATCAATACTCGTGGTCATGGATGTCCCACAGAATCTCCCTCCACTGGTTCCACCTGCCCTTAGTGTCACTCTGTCACACACTCGGTTGATATATGTCTGACTCTACTTGATATCTGTTGCTAATTTTACCTGCGATAATTCAGTAACATATACTTTTTATCCACGGGGTTTCTCTATAATGACTTTTTATCCACGGGGTTGATATATGTCTGACTCTACTTGGTAGGAGGCAAGTAGAGGCCGATGCTGCAGATATTACAAAAACTAAAGGAAAAGAAAGGATATTGCTTCAGATGATGTTAGCCCTACGTGTAATAAGAGGCCTATGGATGAACATACGTCTCAGTTCAGTCCCAAATACAAAAGGACCAATGTCACTAGGGAAAGGGTTAAGATCTGTAGACAGATGACTCGGTGTTTGGTCCATGGTGGGGGATCATCCTCCCCTTATAGTGAAGTGGATCCATTTACCTTTGACCCTGAGCACTCGATCATACTGGAGCAGCTAAAAAATGATGCAGACTCTATCTTTTGCCACATAAATAATGTTGTTAATGTGGTCCACTATCATGAGTATGCCCCTAATTTTCAATTCGTTAGGGATTTTAATGTTGATGATTTATGGAATGTGGTGAAGCATCGAATGCAAGTGGTAAATTCTCACCCATACTTGTATTTTTTTAATTTTGTTAAAATATTTGGCATTATGCTGATGTCTTTGCCTTTCTTTCAAGGTGTGATGGGTGCCACCATCACCATCTTAAGGGAGAAAGTAACATCGTCCCCAAATGCTTATGAGGACGAGAGATAGGCCAATTCTATGCTCCTTACCCACCATGGGACCATGAATCCATGATTGAGGAGCTGAAGACTGCGCAAGCTAATTATGAAAAGGCCAGAACTGATATTAAGGAGAAGTATGATCAGTTTGTAGTGAACGTTCAACAACTATTAATTATAAAGCATATGATATAGCGAATTCAGTAATCACAAAACAAATTCAGCAAACTAGCTAATTCAGAAAACTAACAAAATATATGTTCAGATATGCAGCAAACTATCTGTTCAGTTATGCATTTGTTATAAGAAACACTACTCAGTTATGCATCAGTACAAAACCAAACTACAAATGCTCCAGTTCAAAAATAAAAATAACTAGTTTATAACTATATCTCCCTCAAGCATTGTCCCTCTAAATTTCATCTCCATCTTCGTCTGCATCTGCATCTGCATCTTCGTGATCATTAGCTTGAACAACACTAGTGTCAACTATTAATCCATCTCCATCCCTCACCCACCGTAAGTTGTGATCTTCATTCAAATTTTGCATGACAAACGGCTCATCTCCATTAAGCAACAATTCTTCTCCAGTTTCTTGAACTGTCGTGTACCTATCAAATTGGTCTCTTGGTGTCATGGGAACAACAACATGCCAATCTGTATCGATAGGGTCCTGCACGTAAAATACTTATTCTGCTTGGGATGCTAGTATGAAAGGTTCGTTACTCTCTCGATCATCTTTATATTTCAAATGCTTGAAATTCACCAGCGTATAGTTAAACTCGTCAACTTTTGTACCCATGCGATTTTCAACCCAATCACACTTGAATACCACAAACTTCATGCCATTAAGATACTGAACTTCAATAATATCCGTTAGTTCCCCATAGTATGTAATATCACCCACAATGGGGTTTTTATCCTTCCGGCTAGAATAACTCATTTGTTCGGCTTTTATAAAAACTCCTCTATTTTGAGTTTTCTTTCCCTTATCAAGTCTCTTTGTTCGAAATCTAAAACCGCTAACAATATAAGTGTTGAATCTGACCGCATCCTTAAGAGGACCTAAAGACAAGCATTTGATTTCTTCGGATATTTGCACACCGTCATGTCCCAATTTAATAACCTACAGTATATTAAAGTAAATGTCAATACAAAAGTATAGTATTTATTCATAATTCAACTATTAGTTATGATATTTTCGCTTACATAATCCTTAAACCATTTGTGGAACTCATCATTGTGAAGACGATTAACACGATGCTTTTGTGAATCTTGAGGATACTTTGATAAAAGTTTCGCAAGACGCTTTCTACAAGTAAACAAATAGCCATATGTCAATTCCACAAAAAATATAAAAATGGTTTTCAAAAACACCAATTACTTATAATCAAACTTACTCAACAAATGGCGCCACTGCCTCAGTGTTGGTAAGAACGTGCCGATGAGCTTGCATATACATTACAGAATCAAGTTCAAATTGAACTTTTTTCCCAATTGCACGACCATTTATATGCCCCCAGTCATCATTTCTAGCCGGTCGATTAGACTTAGTTTCCACATCCACATACTGGGAACAAAAATTCATGCATTCCTGAAGAATAACAGAGTTGGCAATCGAGGCCTCGGGATGAGCCCGATTACCAACGTAGCCTCTTAAAGTGTGGAGGTACCTTTCAATTGGATACATCCAACGGTAAAGGACACAACCAGCAATTAAGAGTTCGTCCGGAAAATGTATAGGCAAATGTTCCATCACATCAAAGAAACTCGGAGGGAATATCTTCTCAAGGCTACAAAGTGTAAGGGCCATCCGATCTTCAAACCTTTCCAAATCAGCTGCGGTAACTGCTTTTGAGCACAGTATAACAAAGCAATTGCTCAATTCAATCAAGACTTTGACAATATGAGTGGGCAATACCCTTCTCGCGGCTATTGGAAGTAATTGTTGCATTAAAATATGATTATCATGGCTCTTTAATCCCGAAATATTTCTTTCTTGCATGTTCACGCACCGTGAAATGTTCGAAGAGTAGCCATCAAGAACTTTAACATTCTGCAACACTTTTAAAAAAATCTCCTTCTCTTTGTTACTCATCGTGTACTCTGCTGGGGGGAGGTACTCTAGATTTAACCCTCGTGGTTGAGGATGTAGCTCTGATCTAATACCCAATTTTTTTAGATCTTTTCGAGCCTGTAAATTGTCTTTTGTCTTCCCTTTAGTACCCAAAAATGTAAACAGGACATTATCGCAAACATTTTTCTCAATATGCATGACATTAAGATTATGGCGAATAAGATTATCCTTCCAATATGGCAATTAAAAAAATATGCTCTTTTTTTTCCAACCAAATCTACATTTTCGAACAACCTGTTTACTTTTTTCTAACGCCTCTCTTTCCCTCCTTCTAAAGACATCTTCCATCTTATATTCACATTCAACGTTAAGATCATTCAACTGTTGCAAAACTTGTAAGCCCGAAAGTTTAAGTGGGGTTGGACGTAATTCTACCCTCCCATTAAATGGTGCCTTCTGCCTACGAAGCCTATGGCGCGAGTCTAAGAATCGACGATGACCCCAATAACAGAACTTCTTACCCTTATCTAATCGCATTGACTGGTGGTCTTCGTTACAGCAAGGGCAAGCAAATGTACCTTTTGTGCTCCATCCCGATAACATCGCATAAGCGGGGAAATCGTTAATGGTCCACAACAACGATGCATGCAACTGAAAGAACTCCTTACTTGACGCATCGTAAGTGCGTACACCATCAACCCATAGCTCAATCAACTCATCAATCAATGGCTGTAAAAATACATCAATCTTATCTCCGGGTCCTTTTGGTCCATCTATAAGAATAGACAAAATCAAGTTAGGTTGCTTCATGCACAACCATGGAGGTAAGTTATAAATAATGAGGATAACTGGCCATGTGCTGTGCTTAATGCTCATATTACCAAACGGATTAAATCCATCAGCAGCTAACCCAAGTCTAACATTGCGAATCTCCCTCGCAAAAAAATGGTTTTTCTCATTAAAAGTTTTCCAAGCAGGAGAGTCAGCGGGATGTCTCATTACACCATCGTCGATCCTTTCTTCAGCATGCCATTTCATTAAAGGAGCTGAATAGGATGACCAAAATAATTTCTGCAATCTCAGTTTCAAAGGGAAGTATCTCATTTTCTTTACGGCTACCTTCGGACCATGGACACCATCAATACTTGAGTCCTCATCTTTATATCGAGAAGATCCGCATATGCCACACTTTTCAAGACCCTCGGTTTCATTACGAAACAACATACAGTTATTTGGGCATGCATCCCATGTCTCGTACTTGAATCCCAAGTCTTTTTTTAGCTTGTTGGCTTGGTAGAAAGACTTGGGAATTCTAGCATGCGAAAACATCCTCCCCAAAAATTTCAATAAAGCCGTGAGAGAACAATTTGTCCAACCATGAAGTTGCTTCATTTGCAAGAGTTCAACAACAAATGATAATTCGGTAATCCCAGGCGGACAATTTTCATAAAAGTCACATTGAGCCTTTTTCATAAGACTATAATACTCTGGAACATCTCCGTCGGATTCAAAGACATCTTCGGTGTTATATTCCTCCTCACGCATATTGTCATGCGCGTGGGAAATACCTATTCCCTCTTGAACAATTGTAACCATGTTATCTCGAGCACTCAGTTCAACAGGTATATGTATATCATCAACTAACATATCATCCCCCGGAGTATTTATATTTCTGCTTACACCACCAAAAGTTTCTCCGTGAAAAATCCAAACCTTATATGTCTTGTTGAAACCATGCATCTCAAGGTGATCTCTCATAGTTTGTCGGGCGTGGTACACTCGATTTGCACATCTCTTATAGGGGCAATAGATTTTCGTTGTCTTAATGTTTTTATTAGCATATGCATAGTTAAGAAACCCTTCAATCCCATTAATGTATTCCTTTGAACACCGATTGCGAAAATCAATCCAACTCTTATCCATGGTTCCCATCTATGAATCTAAAAAAAATGTCAGTAAATTTATATTTCATAATATAAAGATAAAGAGATTAATAATGTTTTCGTAAGATGATGAAAAGATAAAAAGATTAATAATGGCAAACATGAATTCCTAAAAGGATTAGCACATAAAAGGAGAACAAACTATAAAATAAGAACATAATTCATCACATCAATTTAAGTATTATTATGGCTAACTAAACCGAGCAATTCAAATTTGAAATATTGAAGTATTAATGCACGCATGATAATGGAAAGTATCAAACAAAAATTCACACAATCAACTAATTAACATATACGTCACTAAACATTTACACATTAAAAAACTCACAAGGCACATACCCATTTTCATCCTCGTTTGAATCCGTATGCTCATTTTCTTCTTCACGTGGCACAAACTCGTCATCATCACCAATGATTTTTTTTACTCTTTGAACCACTTTTTTTATTTTTATCTTTATTTTGAAGTGCCGAAAACAATTCATGTATTCCCAATTCCTTCAATTTTGCTCTATTCTCTTCCTCTTTCTTTCTCGTACTCCTTTATTGTCACAAACTTTTTCTGAGAAAAGATATGTAATTATAGAAGGAATGAGACTCATACTACTTCTTTAACATGTTAATTTCATTTCTATACTTGCTCCCAAAGTAGTTGTATAACTTTAATGACTCATTTGGTTCGAGGTTTGGAAAAGGAATTTAGAATTCCCCTCATCTAGAATTACAATGTTTGGTTGGAAATTTGGGAGGAACTTAGAATTACTGGAATTTATAATTCCAACAAAATTGGAATTCTCATTTCCCCTCTAAAATGGGGGAATCCTATATTCCTAGGCATTCTAGTTTACTTTTGTGGTGAGACAAAAATACCACCTCACTTAAACTCACACATACATTATCTCTCTCTTACACACACACACACTCTCGCTCTCTCTCTTTCACACACATATACACTCTCTCTCTCTCTCTCTCTCTCTCACACACACACACACACACACACACACACACTCTCTCTCTATTTCTCTCTCATACACATACACATACACACACTCTCTCTCTCTCTCACAACACACACACATAATCTCTTTCTCTATCACACACACACGCTCTCTCACATATACACACGCTCTCTCTCTCTCTCACACACACACTCTCTCTCTCTTTCTCTCACACTATCTCTCTCTCTCTCTCTCACACACACACACACACACACACACACACACACACACACTCACCACACACTCAAATCAAGTAGAAGGGTATTTTAATTAAATGATATTTATTCCTAATATGGGAAAATAATTTAGATGCCGAAAAAAAAAAGAATTCCCCTTCGAACCAAACAATGGAAAGGAATTCAAGATTGCAGGAACTTAGAATTCCTGGAATCAAGAATTCCCATCCCTTTTCTAAACCTCGAACCAAACGATCCCTAAATCATTCTTATCCTTGCCTTTAGCTTTGTAGTAATAAAACCCAATATCATTTAACTTCATTCTTAGAAATACATAAAAAAAAAGATCTACCAATCATAACTTTACATCAAAAGCCTAATCAATCGTTCTACAAACCTCAAATACATAAAAAAAACACATTAATGGTTTGGGAGAAGAATAATTTTAGGATCTTTGAATAATTGGTTCATGCATTTAAGAATTTCTTTAAAAATTAAATAAAAAATTATTATAGAATCATTGAGCCAACATGAACCATAATGCTATATAACATCAAACAACATAAATAGCCTATTATACATCTTCTTATTAGGTCACATTGAAAGCTACAAAAAAAATTAAAATCAACAAATAAGCATCCACTCTTTATTTACATTTTATATAAGTATTACACATATGGTTATTTATTTACAGTTTTATGTATATGGCATCATTAATTATGTCTAAAGAATAATTTTTGATCACCCATTGTTACCATTGTGCAACAGACTATTTACAGTAGCATATTTTGAAGAAGAAAAATAATAAATTTATTAATAACAATAATTTCTATGCTGTTTTCCTCAAAAAAAAAGTAAAGATGAAAACTTACCATGAAAAGAAAATAACGGGAGAGATAACGCAGCTGGGGGAGGGAGAGAACGCAGCTGTGGTGGGGGGGGGGCGGAGCGCGCCGCTGTGGGTGGAGAAGAAACGGCCGCGGGTGGGTGGGGGTGGGGGGGGGGGGGCGACGGGGGGCGGTTTGGATTTGTTGGAGACGAGATTTGGGTCTTTGGTTTGTTTATGTTTTTTGTTTTTCATTTTTTATTTTTTTTGAGGTGGGAAGTTAGGTTAAAGTGTTAGAGCGGGAGATGAAAACAATTAGTGGTGGGAATTAATTTTTTTAGCCGTCTTATTTGGTTTATCTTTTGATACAATAAGTATTTATCGTCTCATTTGCTTTACTTTATAAGACCGATATAATTAATCGTATCAAAAAGTGACCTTTTTTGAGACGGGTATAATTAACCGTATAAAAAAATGACCTTTTTTAGACGGATATAATTAGCAGTTCCAAAAAATAATAGTTTTTGAGACGGCTCATTATATCCGTATAAAAAAGTATGTTTTAAAGACTATATTTTGTCTGTCTCAAAAAATAGGGTCTTAAAAGCAACTTTTTTTTGTAGTGATATCACCTACAAAACAACAAGGAAACAAACACGTTATCGAACATTTAAAACCATTTCTATAGTAAAAGAAGTGAAACCTCCAATATTTTTAATACCTCGTATGTGGGATTCCACGTCTAGCTCAGAGTCCCGCTCTACCTGAATATGTCTAAGGAGAGGCAGTGTTTTGAATAGAAAATAAAGCGACATGTGCAATCCGATATTCTCATCAACTTCTTTATCGCTAACCTATTACAACCAGATATTGCAAAGTACACGAAGAAAAATTAACGAAAAATTTCTTCTCAAGAAGGTTAAATTGCAATAACCCTCTGAAATATTACACAGATTGCAAATACCTCCCCAAAACTATGAATTTCACAAAATACTACTTGAACTATTTCTAATATTTGGAATTTCCCCTTTGTCAAGTGACACCATTTAGCAACAAACATGGGATATTGGTAACTTTTTCATAGTTTGAGAAGTTATTTAAAATACTATGAGGTCTTTGATAACAAAGAAATAATTTAGGGTGTTTCTTATTCCATGACTTACATTTATAATTAAATTCGCTTGAAGGCACGATTTGAAATTGCAATCGTCACGACAAAACGGACATAAGTTCTTATCATTAGAAGGGTCTAATGTAACAATTCAATATTAATATGAGTAATAAAGATAGTTCACATGAAGAAAATATAGTTAAATAAAGATGTTGGTGTACACACCACGCTTGTTGATCTAGATAAGGAAGAGAGATCGATCTTATTTTTGGATATTGAAATCACATCTTGTCCCCACACAGAAACCTGATTTGCTATCATTGTGACCTTTAAAAATAATAATGGGTTTTGATGCCCAATTCCTGTAAATGTTTCAAAACTACATATATCAGTACATGGTCCGTAAAAGCAGCCATGGAATGAGAAGAAACATCTAACGAGCTTCTTGAGGAGAAAGTCCATATAGGAATATACTATCAGAGTTTAAGGCTACTAATACAACATTATCATTGATGTTTTTGCATTAATTCTCTAACCTCGTTTTAGAAAGGGGAAAAAATTAAAAAAAGGTATGTTATAACTTTTATAGTTCATGGATTATGTAGTTCTAGTAGTAAGAAAATGAGTACATTCAATTAAACTATCAACAGTGACCCAAATAAAATAAAAACTTCGTGATGTTTTCGACATCTCTAATAAAAAATACATTATTATGTGCACTCATGTACACTTTGAGATAGGTAACAATTGGAATAGTGCACTGGGTTTGTTATTAAGATCAACTCAACATTACTCTCATTAATATCACCTTTGTAACACATGTCACAGTAAACATAAGCTACCCTCCTTAAGGACTTCCTTCTTAATGCATCATTAACAACATTAGCTTTACTTAAATGGTGATGTATCATAACCAATCAGACCTGAAGTTCCTTAAATGGAGAGGTGGAAACCCCTCGGATGTAAAGTAGCTCAGCCTGCAACTATTCAATTTGGTTTCACATTCTTTGAAATTGAGATGGCATTGGATAACGGTTGATCTACAAGTTGAAAGGATATTAGATATGTATTATACCAAAATAAAATGACCAACGTCAACTAAACACATACACACACACTCGCTTGTTTTCATCGCTCTTATGGCTTCACTCTCACGCCTCATTTTCAATCTTATCGCAGTGATTTATGTTGAAATAAAATTAACCCCTCTTGTATTTAATTAGTTGATTTTATATGATTGAAATTTTACACATTGTGTGTGATTTGAGTATTCCGCTGCGTTTACATCAATTGGTAACGGATCCAGATTAGCTCCTGGTGATTGAGTAAACCATTGTTGTGAGCGAGTGGTATATGACAAAAACACATAATAAGAGTGCATCCGAGAAGAAGATGGAGACCATGGAGGCAAGCATAGCTTCCCTAATGGCCATGATAAAATAAAACTCTAGAATCGTTGAACAAAAATAGCCTCGCCCGTCGTAGTCGATGTAATGACAATCGTTGAACCTATTTGAGAAGAATGGTGGAACATATGGAGGAGACATGTTTGAGTCTTAAAGAGAATGAAAAGAGTATCTAAAGTTTATGTTTTCAGCACTTTAAGTTAAACATTATATCACGATTTACTTGTAATTGGATGAATAAAACGAGGAAAACTATATCGAAAGTTTACATGCCCTTTGTAAACGTTGTACTAAAGCTTTCCTTGATTCGAGTACCTTCCCAATCACTAAAGTCTTCCTCAATCCTCCCTCTCATGCGCTCGATCGTAGGACGTTTAAGATGATTTATCCCTTTTATTCCATCTGTCATTATTTTTGGCACACGCATTCGGTATCCCTTCTTCACTAGTCTACATATCTTATGCTTTAAATGAGTTGTATCTCAGGGTATACTAATAATATAAATACATAAATTAGATTCAATAAAAGTGAGAAAATCCATAACACACATAAAGAAAAGCAGATATATTGCAAGACAATAAGAAAAATAATTAAATGAACCATACATCTCCTTTAACATCCACCAACCCTCATTAGTGATACACTAACAAAACAAATTACAGAGATAAGATGAGAACGAATCAAATATAATTTAGGGAAAAGTACTCCTAGGTCCCTCACAAACAAATTTTAAACACTAAAGGAATTTTGACAAATTTTAAACACTAAGGTCCACTAATTCTCTTCTTGTAGAATTCCACGCTAGTAGCATAATAAGTAAACCTAATAGTAAATTGTCCTTAAACGTTTAAAAATTATTACTAATGGATCTAATTGTAAATTGACCTATAATTTATCAGTTATAATCTAAAGTGCACTGAACTAAGAAAACATCCTAATTTTATATCAATCATGTCTAGGCACAAATTTTAACATGAAAATTTCATGGAGTTTGCAACAATCATCTTTTAAAAGGATTCTCCATGTGCTGATACTTGCAAAGTATTTTAATAAGTGCTGGATCTTTAGAGTAACTTTTCCATCAGTCACAACGGCTCCTATAATCACATCCACATGCTCCCCATCAGACACAAGTATACCGTACAAATATAAAATCAAAAGGATTGTCAAAGTATAGCCCATCATAAGCTTGGTTTGTAATCTACCAAGGAAATTAAACACGCAAGGAAAAGGTAAAAAGCACATACACAAGCAACCTGTCAAATGTAAATAAAAAATAAATGGAAAAGTGGACTTGTAATTTGGGGAGGAGGTATATATAGTGCTAAAGGGAAAAAAAATAAAAATTGAACTTTCAAAATTTTTAAAACAATCCCCTGAATACCTAATATTGGGCCTATACATTTAATTGAAAATAGTTCTGCGGTTTCTTGCAAACAATTGAATTTTAGCCAAGGAACAGAGCACTGTTTGTAAAGAGAATTTTCTACAGAGAAAAAAACTAAAGTAACTTATTGTTATACAACTATATACAAACTGAAGAAAAGCAAACCCTAGGCCAATCGAGCATTCTAGCTTACATAACAACACAAAACAACAATAGCTTGTAGTTATACATTTATATACAAACAGAGCCCTAGATTTGCGATTTATCCAAATATACCTATTTGAAATTGGAGATCCAAACAAAACAAATATACCTAAATCGAGGGTTTCGATTTCATTATGGTCTAAACAAAACAAAACAAAAAGGTTACCGAAATGGAAGGTTACCTGAATCAAAAATATTTTGGTGATGCGTTTGTTGCAAGATGCAGTCGATTGGAGAAAAGAGAGTAGCGAAAATGTCAATTGCTAAGAAACTGTTGCTTACTAAGTGAAAAGTGAACTTTGATTTGCGATTTTGAGAATAGTCGAGGGAGACAATGGAGGGAAACATTTGGCAGCTGAGTGCCAATTGTGTAGCGGGAGATTATTTTTTTAGGTTATTTATATTTTAGTCAGGTGTACTCAATTTTGGCACGGTTTTAAACTGTACCAGATTATCATTAAACCATGCCAAAATTTGGCATAGTTTTAACGTGTGCCAGATTTTTAATATCATAGTGTGCCAAATTACTGTTTTTGGTGTAGTGATTTGAGAGATAACACTCAATATGAGAAGATAATTTTTCTTTACTCCTCATACAATATTTTTGACTTTTTATAACTTCACTTCAAATGTCAACATTACATAGGTATTTTTGGGATCTGTAAAATGTATCTAGCTAAATACATGCATCTATAACATTTAATGTAAGCATACCCCATTGAGACTTCTATATATGAACCTCCTAATATATGAGCGCACTAAATGTATGTATTGAGCAAATATATATGTATCCACATTAATCTAAATAATACAAAATTAATAAATGGTTTAATAAAGTGTACACGAATCAACATATGTGAGCGAAATATGTCGATGCTATGTTGTGGTGACAACTTTAGATATATACTATAGTGTGAAGACATGCATTTTTTCGGGTAAAGTAATGGGCAAACCATTGTTCTCTTACTTTGTACATAATTACATGTTATGATGTGCTTGAGTTACTTCTCATTTCATCTAAATGTGTTTAACGGTACCGTTATTGATAAAGATTGGAGTTTGTGGAGGGGAGTAAATTTTTTAATCTTGAAAATGAATTTGATTGTATTTTTCATCCTTTGATAATAGTTTTTTTTTTACTTTTATACGTCTATAATTATCCTGTATTGAGTTTGGTACATTTCACTGAGTTTTATCCACTTTAGTAAATTTTTTGTTGCTGAATGTGAAAATATTATCGCAAAAAGTTATAAGTGATAATATTTAGCAACGAAAAATGTATAAAAGTCAAAATTAGTGAAAAGTACAAAATTCAAAATGGGGTAATTTTTTGTTGGGGCTTTGTAAATTTAGGACATATTGTAATATGTATTCTGGAAATAGGACAACAAACATTTTGTTTCCATTTTTAATCCCTATTTTTGAATTAAATCGTTGCCGCAGGTCCATATCTATAAAACGTCAATCAATCACAACATGCCACGTCAGCCGATAATTTAAAAATAGGGACTAAAAATAGAAACAAAATGTTTGTTGTCCTATATCCATAACCAATATTATTTTAAGTCTTAAAAGTGCATAATCTATTTATGTTTTTTGGTAGCATACCATGAGGTGTCCGGGTCAGCTTACGCACACCTCGACTAATCCTCATTCGTGGTTCGTGGCTTCCATTGGCCAAACATTATTTTGACAGTGTCAGGGAATGAACTGAGAACCAAACCTACTCCACCCCAAGACTGTCACAATGGCGTCCTTATACTACTGGACCAAGAGGCTTGGTTCACGATGGGATAATTATGGATGTGTTAAAATCAATAAAACCCTTGATAATATTAGTTAGTCAATCGATAATTTTATCTTTGTGGTGATGATAAATTAAAATACTGTAGATAACATTAATTTTGACTATGGAAAAACAATCAAGAATTCAAACTGAATAGTTTGCAAGATGATCAAATTAATCTTCCATCTCACCCTTGTATAATTCTCAACAATGATAAAAATTCATTTATGTCATTTAGTGTTGCAATGTTTTAGTTAGAGAGATATATGTTGATTTCATTTGCCTCTTTATTAATATGTTATTTCAATATAAAGTAAATCATTGTGATATTCGCATCAATTATAAATAGGATTCATCGTTATATTTGCCTTCGATTAAATTAAATATCGTAAATCTATAATTATTCCCTCACACTTAACCGTTGTTATAGTATTAAAAAGGAAAGTATCAATTTTTTTTAACACATCTAGCGTGAATAGATATTAAAGGCTTTTGCAATTTACATATATTGTAAAGTAGTGAATTCTGCATTTTCGAAGATTTTATTTAGTAAGCTGAACTTTTCATATGTATATTGTACACGCATCGCTTGTGCACCTTCAACTAATTGATTTAAAATTTGGAATCAAGGGTGGATCTGGGGTTGGTTGACCAGGATTGTAACCTTGGGTAATTTTTTTTTTAAATGTTGTATCTAAGCCCAACCCATGGTAAATTGTGTTGATGTAAAAAATTAGATTACTCTAATTATTCAATCACAGATAAATAAATGAGACAAAGATTTTTAAAGTGGTTCAGCCTTGTAAGAATGGCCTACATCCACTATTATGTTATTGCTGAGTGTCTAGGAATTCTTGATTACAAGTGATACCAAGAAATTCCGGGTCCCCTTGGATGAGGGTGATACAAGGTATTTATAGCCCTTAGGCTGTACATGAAAGGGTGTCACATTAAATGATACACATATGAAAGGGTAATTCATTTAATGTTCTTCAAACGTGCGCGTTAAGATGATAAGCATTCAATGAATAGTTGAACTGTTGATTATCTGGCAATTAATGTTGTGGTCGAGGTGCAGCTCGAACCGCCTTAGTTGCTCATCGTCCAAAAGTTCCTCGGAGCATTGAAGTTCCTCGGAGGATAAGAGTTCCTCGGAGGGTTGGTGTTCCTCGGAGTGAGTATGTTGGTTGGGGAAACAATCTTCCTCGTTGTTATTGTGCCACGTAGATTGACACATGTCTTCTTATTATTCGTCCATATCAGCGTACTAATTTTGGTATCAACAGAAGCCCCCAAGGTTTCATATTTCGAACTTTGAGGAGTATGGAACATTCTTTCTCGGTATATGGCAATATTAAATGACTTCCCTGGGTTTTAGGAGAATTTTCTTTGTATTTGAACTTCCTTCCAAATTCGCAAAATCCGCCTTTTTGCCTTTTCATAAGCGCTTCGATCTTCGTGCACTTTTTGTCCTTTTAGCCGCCGGTAGCGCAATAGTTTCTTTTATGTAATCATTTCTTTCACTGGTTCCCAAGGCAAAGTATTTAAACTTCCCAAGCAATCATACCGTCCTCTACCTTTTCCAATTTTCTTGTTTTTGAATTTTCCATAGCTTTCATTTCTCTTGTGCGTTCATCCTTGTTTTCGTTCGTTGTCAACAGATCTCCATTCTTCCTGTAAGATCTTCTTCTTTCTCCTTTTATTCACCATGGTTTATATTATTGAATCTATTGAAAAATTCCGTTCTGATTATTCCATTCCTTCTTGGGTAACTTTAGAGAGTCTTCCTGAGCCCTTTGACTATTTTCGTTTGGCTAAGGGACATTGGTTCCCCAGCCTCTTTATTGCTGAGTGTGGATTTTCTTTTCCACCTAACCCTTTATGCTTAGAATTCTGTCAACATTTCGATGTTGTTCCTGCAAAAATAGCCCCCAATACATAGAGAATAGTTAATGGGGTGCATAAGTTAAATCAAACTCATGGAACTCGTATAGGAATTCTTGAGATTATGTATTGCTATAGATGGGTTGTTTTAGATAATATTTATTATTTAAAAACCAGATTTTTGAATAGGGCTTTAGTAGTCAACCTCCCTGATGCTAACAGGGATTATTTTGAACATGGATTAGTTTTCAAAAATTGGCAACATGCTCCTTCAGTCGGAGACGACGTGTATGAAGGTCCCAAATGCCCCCCATATGGCAATGGGATAGGTTATTTTCATTTTATTTTATTTTTGAAATTATGATTTCATCATGTTTGAATAAATGCATGATTGACATTTCAATTTATTTTTGTTTGCAGTTGACAGCAAGAGAAAAACTCCCAAAGAATCAGAAGTTAATATAAGGCAATTGAAACATATCTGGAGTTTGCATCAGAAAATTGCAGACGAGCACATCAGGTCTGCTTCATACTTGTTGCAGTATAGGAGTTATACGTCGTCCTTTACTGCTCGTCCTGTGGTCAGCATCAGTGATCCAGTGCAAATTCCTGAAGACTCTGATCCAGAATCTCATATTCTTTTGAGCCAAAAAATGGGCAAAAGAAGAGTTCCCGCTCTCTTCGAGGAGACTTCCTCTGCTGGAGATGGGAAGAAAAATAAGGTTGATGTCCAAAAAGGGATAAAGAATAAAGATGCCACCCCTCCTGTTGCTTCTCAAAAGGCTGTCGAGAAGCCCCCACTGGCTCATGTGCAGAAGGATGCACCTGTTGAAGTAATCACTATCTCACCAACCAAAAGTTCTTCTTTGGTTGAGGTTGTTGAAAAGGCACCGAGGAGATTGAGGAAATCCTCCTCGGTCAGTATTTCTGGAACCATTCCCCAGCTCCCAGCTGGTGGAGATGGTGTTCCAATCACTGTTCCTCCGAGCTCTACGATGAGTTTGGCAAAGTTTTCGCCCATTCCCGAGGTGCAAGGTACTGAAGAAGACCTTACTCGGAATATGGTTACTTCTCTGGCTGCTCGTCATCTTGCTTCAGTAAGTATCTATACTCTGAGTTTTTTATATTTTCCTTTGTTATTTCCCATATTTGTTTCTGATGTCGTTTCCCTTTTCTGATTACAGTTGACGAGCTGTTTCAATATAATCCTTAAAAAGGATGAAGCGATCAAAGCTTCTTACTCCTCATCCACTGTGGAAGGAGCACTGGAGAAAGCTATCAAATCTGTGAGTGAATCCCGTCAGAAGTATGACGAGGATAAAATTGAATGGGAGAAGAAGTTGGCTACGTCTGATGCAGAGAAAGTACAACTGGGTAATAAGGTGAAGGACTTGGAGAGAGAGAATAAAGATTATGCCGAGAAACTTTCAGGCTTTGGGGAGCTTGAGAATAAATTGAAATCAGCTGAAGAAGAGCTGACCCTCCTGCGAGAAGTAAATCGTCAGAAGGCGGAGGTGGAGACCAAATTGAAGGCCACCGAGAATCTTATGTCCGAGAAGCTCTCCTCGGAAAAAATGAAGAGAAAAATAGCTGTGAAGAAGTCCTTCCGAACTGGTTGGGACAAAGGATGGGACAGGGGGGTAGCAGCGATGATGACCCAGGTGAAGTATGGAAGTTTGAAATACTTCCATGATGGTTGGATTGCTGCCTTAGAGGAACTGAAGGTGAGTGAGGATTCCGAGCTATTTCAATAACATCTCCCTGGTCCTCCTCCAGTTATTGAAGACGAAGATGAGGACGAAGCTGCATCTGAAGAATCTTCAATGACAATGGGTGATCAAGTCCTTGTTCCACCACCCAACCAGACAGCCACCGAGGAGATTTCTTCCTTGCCTACTCCTCCAGAACAAGTCCCAGCTTCTACTAATCAAATCAGTGTTCCCACCGAGCAACCAAGCTCCTCATCCCAGCCTCCCGAGAAAGTCTTGGGAGACAAGGAAAAGGTGTGAAGTTGTTCGGTACTATCTTTCTATTTTTCTTCTTACTTGTACTTTTGTATTCCAAATGATGTAATCTTGTTGATGATGTAATAAAATCACATCTTTTTGTTCCTCTACATTGTTGATGCTCTGTCTGTTTTTATTTATTAACTCTTGCCTTCTCCTCTTTATTAGTTTATGGCTAGAATGGAACTGATATCTGCCCATGATACAAAGTTGATGCAACAATGCCGTGAATATTATAAGGATGGTCATACAGACCTGAGTGTATCAGAAATTGCCGACATTCTTGGCCATGATGCTTCAGAGCAAGCAGTTGAGGCTTATCGGTACCTGAAAGATTTACTTGATCGAGCTGTGTCCCATAATGTGGCATACTACGAATTGATCGAGGAGCTTCATTGTACCTTAGAAGATCTTTAGAATCAGCACAATGAATCAACTGCCTTGTTGCACAAGGAGTATGAGAATAGGTATCAACAGCTTTCTTCCGAGACAGGCCAAAAAAAGATCATTGTTGGATACGATGTCAGGGAGAAAACCCTAAAAGGTGAAGTTGAGGCCTGCAGACAGATCGCCGAGCTGCTGGAACAAGAGAACAACAATTTGCAGAAAAAATTGGCACAGTATAAGTCTGCAGCTTCATCCTCCACTGCCTTGGTACCGGTCACCGATGAAGGATTCTCATTCTTAGAGGTTGAGAACGCCAAATTAAGGCAAGAATTGGATACTTTAAGAAGGTCTGTTATTTCTGCTACTGCTCGGGGACGAGGAAGAGGTTCTCGTGGGCGAGGAAGATCTGCTCAGGATGTTAACGAGGAACGAAGCAATCCAGCTGCTCGGGATCGATCAAGAACTCCTCGTAGTATTGAAGAAGCTCGTACTCTGTCAACATTGGAAACTCAAGCGTACCAGTTGAACGCAAAAGATCGGGCTTTGTCTGAAATATCCAAGAAAATCCTGACTTTGGAAGATCAACTTACTGCGACGAAGTCTGCTTTACATACCAAGGACCTTTTTGCTAAAAACCTTCATGAACAATTGGATAGATTAACCTTCCAATTCCATAAACAGCCCAGGGAATTTTGGATGGCTGGATACAACGAAGCTCTAGTTCATTTAGATGCTCGTATCCAGAATGCCAATAATGAGGGTTATAAACAAGGCTGGCTGAATGCCTTATGTGTATTAAAGCTCGAGCAAGGACATTTTTTGTGGTACTACTACGAGCCTGGAGTGCTTGACTTGCCTGTGCCACCTTTCAAGTTGGACATGGAATGGATACCAGCTCGCGCCATTCCTCGGAGCTTGATTGCGAATTATCTTGGTGACTATAACCTTCATTCTCAAATTGACGTATCTCGTCCCGAGCATCTCTTGGATACTCCTTCAGTAATGAATGTTAGAATGTTGAAGGACTAGAATTTTATCAATTCTCCTCAGACATTAAATGATCCTCCTGCTGGCGAGGAACCTGTATCGAAGGCTGAAGGGAAAAAACCAATAGAATAGGATTTTCAATGTAATAGTTAGCACATATATGTAACTTGTAATTTATTTTGAATTTTAATGAAAGACTTTCATTTTCTGTTTGCAAATCTGTATTGCTATTCTTTTGTACTTGTCTAATACTTTTACATTTGTGCATTTGTATCTGTTAAAAAGATAACAATATTGTGCTGTTCATCATCCAAAAAAGTTTACAAGTATCAATGTTGCTCAATCACTTAATAATAAAGTAATGAGTATAAAATGTTTAAAATGTTTCCAACCAACCATGGTTGTTAAATTGTGTTTGTCGACCAACTACAATTGATGGGTTTTTATCCCCGACCAGCCATACTTGGTTCAAATTGAAATATTTTTTGCTCGTCGATCAAATACAGTTAGTGGGTTTTTATCCCCGAACAACCATACTTGGTAAATTTTTTCATAAATGTGTCCGACCAACCAAGGTCGATAATTTATCCTCGTCGACCAACTACAGTTAGTGGGTTTTGATCACCGACCAACTATACTTGGTTTAGTTTGGAATTTTTTGTATTTTCTGGAATGGTTTTACCTTCCGACCAACATAAGTTGGCATATGTTGTTTCTTAACCAGTCAAAATTGGCATTTTAAGAATGTTGTTCTTGCCCTTTTACCAACCAAAGTTGGTCGTGGGTTTGAACTATTGCCTCCTAACCAAAGGAGTATATTTTGTTCTCGCCCTATTACCAACCTAAGTTGGTCGTGGGTCCAAACTGTTAGGTTCTTTCGAACTATCTTGTCCACAAGCTCTTTTACCAACCGAAGTTGATCACGCAAGTGTACGCCTCCTAACCAAATGAGTATAATTTTTTCTCGCTATTTTACCAACCGAATTTGATCACGATCGAACTATCAGGTTCTTTCGAACTATCTTTTCCACAAGCTCTTTTACCAACCGAAGTTGAACACGCAAGTGTACGCCTCCTAACCAAAGGAGTATAATTTGTTCTCGCTATTTTACCAACCGAAGTTGATCACGCTCGAACTATCTTGTCCACAAGCTCTTTTACCAACCGAAGTTGATCACGCAAGTGTACGCCTCCTAACCAAAGGAGTATAATTTGTTCTCGCTATTTTACCAATCGAAGTTGATCACGCTCGAACTATCAGTGTAGTGTATCACACTAGTATTCCCCGAAAAACTTGTAATAAAAGGAAGAAGATGGTGAAACATCATCGTTTTATTCATAATGAAGGAACTGCTTTACATTTTACATTACTGATAATACTTGCGTAGGTGTTCAGCATTCCATGCATTCTTAAATTCCTCTCCTTCTAGAGTTGCTATTCTGTAAGTTCCTGGTCGAACAACTTCTGTAACTCGGTAAGGTCCATGCTAGTTTGCTTCCAGCTTATTGTGCTTCTGAATGACCTTCTTTAGCACATAATCCCCTTCTTTTAAGTCGCATTTCTTCACCCTCTTGTTGTAGAACAGAGTTGTGCGTTGTTGGTAAGCAGCATTCCTAATGGCTGCCTCTTCTCTAACTTCCTCGAGCATATCCAAATCCAGTCTTCTCATTAAGTCGCTGATTGGGGAATTGAAATTCAGCACTCTGTATGTTGGAAGACCCAACTCGGCAGGCATTACTGCCTCACTTCCAAATGCTAGCATATATGGGGATTCTCCCGTTGCTGCTCGGGGAGTTGTTCGGTAAGCCCACAAGACTGACTGTAGCTCGTTAATCCAATTAGCTTTAGCTTCACTTAGCCTCTTCTTCAAACCATTTAGCAGTGTTCTGTTCGTCACCTTTGTCTGCCCATTGTTTTGAGGATGACCGGGTGCTGAATGGGTCTTCAGGATGTTTGATTATTGACAATAGGCAGCAAACTCCTCGTTATCGAATTGTGTTCCGTGGTCTGTGATGAAGGCATGAGGGAGACCATATCGACAGATGATGTTCTTCCAAACGAACTGGTATACCTTCTCGTACGTCATATCGATAAGGGGTTCAGCTTCTACCCACTTAGTAGAATAATCTACTGCGACGACGAGGTACTTGAATCTTCCTCGGGTGGTCGGCAATGGTCCAACCAAATCAATTCCCCACATGGAAAATGGCCAAGGGGAAGTTAAGGGTGTCAACAATGCTTGTGGAGTTCGTCGGATGGAGGAAAAACGTTGGCACTTGTCACATTTCTTAGCATAGGCTATACAATCAGCCCTCATCGTCGGCCAGTAGTATCCTTGAGTCATCACCCTTTGCAAAAGTGTTCGACCTGCTACATGAGCTCCACAGGACCCTTCATGGATTTCTTCAATTAATTCTTTCACCTCGGAAGGATGTACACATCTTTGCAAACCTTCCATAATTCCTCGTCTATACAAATACCATTAGTTAGTACATACCGAGCAGCTTTATACTTCAATTTCTTGGTAGCGAGTTTATCTTCCGGTAATTCTCCTTCTTCAACATATGCCCTGATGGGATCCATCCAAGATGGTCCTAAATCAAGGGTGATATTATTCATCGTCAGGTTTTCATCTATGCTCCGGCTTTCTAATACTTCAATTGGTATTGTTCTTCGCAGCTCGGTACGAGTAGCTGATGCTAGTCGGGCCAGTGCGTCTGCTCTTGCATTCTCTATTCTTGGTATCCTGATTAACTGAATCGCATCAAATTCTGCCAATAACTCCATTACCTTGGCGTGATACTTGACCATTAATTCTCCTTTAACTGCATATGTTCCCATCATCTGATTCACAATCAATTGAGAATCACTGAATACCATCGCTTGTTGCGCTTCCATAATCTTTGCTAAATTAAGACCTGCTATCATGGCCTCATACTCAGCCTCATTATTGGAGGCTTTGAATTGGAATCGTAAGGCATATTCCATGTCAATCTCGTCTGGGGTGTTCAAAACAATTCCTACCCCACAACCTGCTGTGCAAGATGATCCATGTACATATAATCTCCATATGGGTAACCCGTCTTCAAATTCCTTATTTGATAGAGTTCCTCGGTGAAATATTTATTGCTTCCTTTCATCCTCCCCTGATACTTTTCGCTCCTCGTCGACCATCTCTTCTCGCTCATTTACCAACCGGAGCTGGTCTGAGTTCGAAGTTGATGATCCTTCTACATCCACAAGTTCTTTTACCAATCGGGGTTGGTCTGAGCTTATGTCTGTAGATTTTTTAACATCCATTCGTCCTTTTACCAACCGGAGTTGGTCTGGGCTCATGTTTGTTGATCCTGTAACATCCACAGGACGATCATCGAGTAACTTTTGCTCCTCGAGGGTATCAGGATAAGTAAATTCTGCTATAAAATCTGCTACGGCCTGCCCTTTTAGTGATGATCTGGGTTCATACACCATATCATATTCACCGAGCTCTATTGCCCAATACATCAGTCTCCCTGATTTTTTTGGTTTATGAAGGGCTTGTCGTAACGGCATGTCGGTATACACGACGATGGTATGGGCCTGGAAATATGGCCTCATTCTTCTACTTGCTTCAATTAATGCCAATGCCAATTTTTCCAACTTCGGGTACCTGATCTCTACACCTCGGAAAGCCTTACTTGTGTAATAAATTGGCTTCTGGATTCCATTCTCCAATCTGATCAGTACCGAGCTGACTGCATTCTCTGATACTGCCAGATATAAGTATAACTTTTCGCCCATCACTGGTCTGGACAGCAACGGAGGTGTTCCCAGATATTTCTTCAAGTCTTGAAAGGCTTTTTCACATTCATCATTCCACTCGAAAGTTTTTCGGAGTGTTTTGAAGAATGGAAGGCACCTATCAGTTGCTCGAGATACAAATCTATTGAGCGCTGCAACTCGTCCTGTAAGACTCTGCACCTCTTTCTTCGTGGTTGGAGATCGCAACCCTAAAAGAGCTTTGATCTTTTCTGGATTCGCCTCAATGCCTCGCTGGTTGACGATGTATCCGAGGAACATCCCTTCTCGTACTCCAAATGTACACTTCGTCGGGTTGAGCTTCATTTGGTATTTATCCAGTTGATCAAAGGTCTGAGCTAAGTCAACTAGATGATCAGCAGCTTTCTTGCTCTTTGTCAGCATATCATCGATATAGACTTCCATGATGCAACCGATTTGTTTGGTGAAAACCTTGTTCATCAGCCGCTGGTATGTCGCTCCTGCATTTTTCAAACCAAAAGGCATAACATTATAGCAATAAGTTCCCCTATGGGTAATAAAAGAAGTACTTTCCCTGTCTTCAGGTTTCATTTTGATCTGGTTGTAGCCAGAGTAAGCATCCATGAAGCTGAGCAGCTCGTGTCCCGAGGTAGCATCCACTAGTTGATCAATTTTGGGCAATGGAAAATGATCCTTTGGGCATGCCTTGTTAAGATCGGTGAAATCAACACACATTCTCCATTTATTGTTTTTCTTTTTTACCATCACCACGTTTGCCAACCAGTCTGGATACTTCACGTCTTCAATGAATTGGGCTTTCTGGAGCTTCTCGACCTCCTCTTGTATAGCTTGATTCTTCTCGGGGCTAAATACTCTTCTTCTCTGCTTTACAGGCTTGATCTCCTTATTCACATTGAGCTCAAGACATAAGAAGTTTGGATCTATTCCTGGCATGTCTTCATGACTCCACGCAAAAGTTTTCTTCCTGTTTCTCAAGAAAGTTATCAACTCCTGTTTTATTGAAGCATCCAACGTTGAACCTATCTGGGTTACTCGTTCAGGGTGCTCGTCATCCAGAATAATATTTTCTGTAGATTCCACCACCTGTCCTTTTACAAGTTGGGATTCATCTCGAGGATCCAGTGTTTCAATTTCTGTACCTTCATCCACCTGGTAGGTAGTAGTCTTTTTTCTTGAATCTTCAAGTTCCTCTTGCTCGGCAGATGAATAATAGCATTCCCGAGCTACTTTCTGATCACCTTTCACAACTCCTACTCCAAAATTTGTTGGGAATTTTAAGCATTGATGTACTGTAGATGGAACTGCTTCGAACTTCTTCAAACCAACTCTTCCCATGATGATGTTGTAGGCTGACTGCACATTCTTATCCATCACAAAGAAGCGTATTCTCTCTGTTCGACAAGCAGGCCAAGTTCCAATGAATATGTCCAACTTGATCGTCCCAAGTGGAAAAACTTTCTCGCCAGCAAAACCCAAAAGAGGTCTGTGATAAGGTTCCAATTGAGATAATTTTAAATTCAAGCTGTCAAAGCATGAATAGTACATGATGTCTGCTGAACTACCATTGTCTACCAGCACCCTTGAAATCACTACTTCTTTCATCCTCATTTTGATCACCAAAGGGTCGTCGTGAGGGTAAAGAACACCTGCCAGGTCATTTTTTGAAAAGCCAATGACCAGCTTCTCTTTGTTTACCTTCCTCGGATGATCCTCCTCGGCCAAATTTATTCGCTGAATGTACGAACAAGCTTGTACCTCTCCGAGGTAAGCTTTTCTTTCTGCAGTAAGGTCTCCTCCTCCTGCATCTCCTCCTGTAATAACATTACAATCAAATGCCCCAAAACGTATAGAAAATACCTCTCGTTCTGGTTGCCTTGGTTTCTTGGGAAGATCGGGGTCATCCTCGGCATCATCTTCATGTTCTCTCTTCTTTTTCTCCTCTGCTCGACGAGGAGACCTAAATCTCTCTCTAGTTCGATCATTATTTCTTCTTTCACCTCCCCGATCAACATACTTTGCTAGCTTTCCTCTTCGGATGAGTGTTTCAATCTCGTTCTGAAGAACTATGCAATTTTTAGTCATATGGCCATGATCCTTGTGGAACTCGCAATATTTATCCCTATTCCTCGCATCAGGGTCTGACCTCAGTTTCTTCGGCCACTTTACCTCCTCGCTATTCTTGATTTCTTCCAAGACATGATTAATACCCATTTTCAAGGGAGTATAATTATCGAATTTCTTCAGGACTTCCCATGACGACTTATTATTTCTGGAACGCTTGTCACTGCCATTGCCCTTATGCTCTTTATTTTTAGACTTGTCGACGTCCACCTTGGGGTCTTTATCAATATTCTTCTTTGCAGCCATAGCTTCTTCGGCATTCATGATTTTGGCTGCTTTTGCCATCAACTCTGACATAGTTTTAGGTGGATCTTTCGCCAAAGTGTAATACAATTTATTAGGCAACAATCCACTCATCAAGGCGGTGATTGCTGTCTTTTTCTCATAATCTATGACTTTCAGCTTCTCGTTATTGAAACGAGTTATGTAATCTCTAGTGCTCTCACCAGATTTTTGTCTAACACTTAACAAGTGTGCTACTCTTTTTACTGGCTTTGCTCCAAAAAAGAAATTGTCGATGAACAACTTGGCCAATTGGAAGAAAGTTGAAATCTTACCCCGAGGAAGATTGTTGTACCATATCTGGGCAGATCCAGTAAGAGTTCCTGAGAATGCCCTACATCTCATCTCGTCGGGGACAGCATAGATGTCGGCAGCAGCTTGATATTGCTCTATGTGAAGAACAAGATCTGTCTTTCCATCGTATTTGAGGGTCACCACAGGGGCTTTAAATTTTGACGGTGTTGGAAAATTTACAATGGTCTGGACAAAAGGTGTCCCTTGAACACAAGTTCGTTGTAGGAGATTCTTCGCCTTAGCCATTTCTCCCAATCTATCTTCCAACCGCTGAAGAGATCCTTTCCACGCTTCATTTCCTTCCTCGGGCCTATTGGTTCGAGCAATTGATCGTTCTGAAGTAGCCTCTTGAGATCTATCTTGACGAGCAGCTGGTCGTGACTGTGCTGATCCTTCTCTTAGATCTGATGGTTGTCGAAAACTCCTCGACATGGTCTTAGGTGGACTCCTATTCCTCCTAGGGCCTAATCGGCTGAAAGGAGAGGCCCTACTTAACCTTTCCAATGCGCTGGCCCTTTCTGGGGAAAGGGTGACACGTTGTTCAATATCTGTAACCCGTATTGACGAAGTTTGCCCAGGTTGATAAGAGAAATCATCAGATTCCTCATTACGATATGATTCAGTACGCCTGGATCGCGAAGAAAGTAAATAGGTTTGCCTCTGACCACTTCGATGCCCTGACTGTGCAGGTACGCCGCAATGAAGAGTTTGTATGAGTTGCCGCATCGTCTCTTGCATGGCGGTTTGTCCTTGAGCCAGATTTGTCATAATCCCGGCCAGACCTGGAGGTGCAGAGGGATTTGGAGGATTTCCAGCATTTCCAGCGTTTCGACTGCTAGATTCTGGGTTATCCGCCATTGATGATGAATGATTTTTGGTGAAAAACGATAATAACAAATCGTTCCCACAGACGGCGCCAATCTGTTGATGTAAAAAATTAGATTACTCTAATTATTCAATCACAGATAAATAAATGAGACAAAGATTTTTAAAGTGGTTCAGCCTTGTAAGAATGGCCTACATCCACTGTTATGTTATTGCTGAGTGTCTAGGAATTCTTTATTACAAGTGATACCAAGAAATTCCGGGTCCCCTTGGATAAGGGTGATACAAGGTATTTATAGCCCTTAGGATGTACATGAAAGGGTGTCACATTAAATGATACACATATGAAAGGGTAATTCATTTAATGTTCTTCAAACGTGCGCGTCAAGATAATAAGCATTCAATGAATAGTTGAACTGTTGATTATCTGGCAATTAATGCTGTGGTCGAGGTGCAGCTCGAACCGCCTTAGTTGCTCATCGTCCAAAAGTTCCTCAGAGCATTGAAGTTCCTCGGAGGATAAGAGTTCCTCGGAGGGTTGGTGTTCCTCGGAGTGAGTATGTTGGTCGGGGAAACAATCTTCCTCGTTGTTATTGTGCCACGTAGATTGACATGTGTCTTCTTATTATTCGTCCATATCAGCGTACTAATTTTGGTATTAACAAATTGAAAAAAAAATACTTTAACGCCGTTTAGTAGTTCCAAAATTATAAATAGGCTCACTAATAAATTGGTCAATTTACAAATTGATTCATTAATTGTGTTTGATTTTATTAATGAAATGATTTATTAATTACCCAATTTTAGCTTATATATAAAATCTGAAATTGGATTATTTCACAAAAAAACATAAAATATATTTATTTAAAATAGTAGTCAGTGTTGTATAAAGTACATGTTCCTCCTCCTCCTCCTCCTCCTCCTCTCTCTCTCTCTCTCTCTCTCCATAAATTTGTTTTTATTTTTTTTCTCATAGACCCTTAATATCAATTTTGAATTGTTAAACATTGTGTAAAATTATATTTTAATTTATTTCATATTAACTCATTTTCACTAATTCATAACTAATCAATTTACATAATCAAATAATTTGTGTAAATAAATATGTCGTTTCGGTATTAACCTAGAACAAATAAAGAATTATGACCCTTCTTTTGACATTTCATCCCATTCTTTAATGTACCCCTCAGCCAACCGCTCGTTTCATTTCGTTTTTTAGTTTCTTGGTGCCATGTGGCTGCAAATTGTGCTTCTCATCTCTTCTTCATACTTTCTAACTTTTTTCATCAAAGCCTTCACCTCATATCGATTCTCACAATTCACTTTATTGTTTACTCATTGTTCATTCTTAACTTCTTAACATGTTCATTTTTATGTAAATGTTGTAGAAAACACTCGTAAGTCATAAACTCATTTAGTCATTTGTGGTATAGGAAAAGCTTAGATCAGTTAACTACATTTGATTTACAACATACTTTAGCTTTTAGATATATACCAATTAAAAAATATGTTCTTTTTCCCTTTATTTCTTTCGTGGTAACTTCTACTTTTTTTTTAATAGATTTTTAATTTTTTTTAGACTTTAACACAAATTAATCAATTCATTAGAATTTAGGACATTTTTCATAACTAAATGTAATTAAAGATCACTTCTAGTGGCGAAGAAATATACTAAACTATAATAAATTGATTAATTTCATTAAAATCTAAAATTAAAAATTAGTAATGTATTTTAGTCAGAAAAACCCTTTTTTATAAACTTGTGTTTATACAAATTAATAATATTAAATGAGAGGCAACATTTAAACTTACTTATGGATTTTGTGCGGACTTGATTCAAAACCATATCATTTTGAACCAAAATCATCATTTCTCTTTTCTTTTTCATTCTTGACTATATTAAGGGTGCGTTTGACTGACATGAAAAAGAAATCGTGAAAAATAATTATTTAGATTTATGTTTTCTCTTGTAGTACTTTGATTGCAAACACTTTATATAAGAACAACCACCATTTAAATAGCAAATATTCCATCTCAAACCTCATTTTTATTGAAAAATATTTGTTATCCACCCACAAAAGAATTAATTTTCATGGAAAATAGAAAAATAAGACTAAAAACTCATATATTTTTCCGCTCATTTTCCAACTTCTCATTCAAATAAACTATTTTTCACATATTTTCCATTTTTGCAATCAAATACATTTCTAGCCTTGAATTGAAAGTCATGCACCACAATTAGTCACTATGAATGCATCCCTTAGCGGTATACTGCTTAAGGCTTTAGCAAGTAGTATCCTGATTCTTAACCCGTTTTGTTTAAGATCAAAATAGTCTGCTTAGGTGATGTTGTTTAAGATCAAAATAGTCAAGCCAGGTTTTGTACACCTCAATAAACTAAATGTTTGTGTGTGTGTGTATATATATATATATATATATATATATATATATATATATATATATGTGTGTGTGTGTGTGTGTGTGTGTGTGTGTGCGTGTGCACATGAAAAACTCGTGAAAATTGTTAGAAGCGATGTTCATAGAGCAGAAAACTTGCAAAATGGGTGTTATAATTTTCCCTTAAAAAGAGGAATAATTCTTTGCATTTTAATAGATTTGAGTGACATTTTTAATCGTTTGGTCTGGAGCGATGACAATGTCATGATATAGAACAAACCTTTCAAGAACTAAGGATAAAATTGGGGCAGTGTTTGTTCGTTCGTAAAATAAAAAGGTTAGGATGGGTTCTTTCTTTTGCTTTAATCTTTATCTTTAGTTTCTGGGAATATGCTCTACTCTTTAGTCAAAAGTTGTTCAACAATGTCCACGCCACACCAATTGTTTGGAGTTTAGCTGAGTCAAAGTTGAGAAAAGTTAGCTGGACCTTAGGCTAGAGTTCAAGTAAAAAAAAGAGAAAGGGCAGAGCTTGGGCTGTTCTCAGTTTAAATATCTGGGACTAAATTGGGCTCACAAGAGCCCATTTTTATTTACACCCCACATGCGCCAACTCATCTCCAACCCATTGTGCAAATCCGTTACCCATTGAACAAGCGAGATATATCAATATGTTGTATAAAAATAGGGGTTAAGTCAATGGATTATGAAAATGAGGGGACATATCAAATTAGATACTAAAATTTGGGCGTTAAGTCAAAATGACCCAAAATTTACATAGTAAAGATAATGTATTCATTTTGTCATAGGCTCCGTGACAAAAAATTGTCACTACTGAAAATCGGAACATTGAGCTATAAAATTAGATGGAATTTTTTTAGGTTAATCATAAATCATAACACTTGTGTTACGAATAAAACTATTAGAAATTAATGGACAACAATTGTCATTGGTAGAATTGAGAGGTGGGTAACATATTTATCCATATAGATAAATCGTATTACATTTGTCATTGATAAAATTTTTGGAGATTAATGGATAACAATTATCATGGAATTTTTTTGTAACAAACATATGTGTACCAAAAGTATTAGTTCATATTTTTCATGGATTTAAATCGAACAGTTCAGTTATTGACATAAATAGTCAGAAAAAATCAAACAAAATTGAATACTTCTTGAAATCTCAGGGGTACCCTCACCCTATATAGGTCTAACCCTAGGTTTGAGTCATCTTAAAATCCAAAATTTAAGTCATTTTACACAAAATTTTGTTTCGACTAATTGGCCAAATTTTGGATTTGAGGTGACAAAGACCTTATTGCTCCCAAAAATTTAAGACTTGAATTTTTAAAATGTATCTTGTATTAATCAACAACTTTCAATAATACAAGTGCATGTATGCTAGATTATGATTCGGTAATAGGCCTACAAATGGTTGAACCATATATTACGAAATGCATACTCACATCAGGTTACATTGTCATACCTCACCTTCATCTTTTCTACATTATGATCATATAAATTTGACACGAGATACGACGAAAGTATCTCATGCATATGAACCATAGGTGACGTGACCTCACAGTAGTATCCCCATAATCCTTTTTGTTCATTTATCTAGAACTCAAGCTTTCGATACTTGGGTAATAGTGACATATGGTCTAAGAGTGTGAGTAAATGGTGCTGAGAGGGGGATTTTTAGTTCGTCCTATATTTTTCTGATTGTGTTATAATTGACCACCTTATGTACGACCGGTACCAACGATCCTTCCTTCGCATGTCTCCAATAGATGTCTTAGTTGACACACACGTCTACACATAGTGAATACCCATCCAACCATGTCGTCAGTGATTTATGATATGGTCTATGACCATTATAATACATTTCATGTCAACACAGCCAAGCCAAGACAATAGTGAACTCATAAACTTGGTTCTAACAATGGTCTCCCAATTACAAAGGGATAATTCGAGGAAAAGGATAATGCCATGATGTGCGTAAGTAAATATGCATGCTTAGCATATAGTCGACCAATCCACTAGATGTCATGCCGAGCCTCCCATCAAATGAATATTAATTTCTCAACAATAATGATTGTAGGATAAAATCCATATGATGGACCTCAATCACCACAAGTATCCTTTTCGATATAATATGCATAACTAGACGTGCAAGGGATCAACATCACTACCTTTACATATCAATGTGGGTTGCAATGCTCTCACCTACTCGTACCACCAAAATTGTGTAATAAGACAAATACTTTTAACTAAAAAACATATATTAACATATATGAAAACTAAAAAAAATAAGAATAACTAACTATAAATTGTATAAGTAGGGGGCACATAATACAATTAACATCCTAACCATGAGTAGCATCCGACCAAATGACAAAGTATATGCCTAAATACATATGACATAGGATGGAACTACCATGATCAAATTGCTACCACTTTAAATCAATGATCTCACTTAAACTAACTAAACAACCTAATTTGATGCTTATGTTGCCACACGTGAATAACAATTGATTTAATAAATAAAAAAACATGTCAACTCTACCGAATTACATATTATCCACAAGGTTAGATGTTCGAGTATCATAATCAATGTCCATAAGATATAGCCGATCTTCGCCAACCTCTTCCCATTAATTTTCTCCTCCCCTATATTTATCAACCATCTTAAAAAACCTCAATTATATCATGTGTGACACCCCATAATTTTTAATAATTAGGTTGATCAAGTCTATTTATTATATAAAACGGTTTGTCAATTCAGTTTAAGAATCAATGAATAAGGATAAATCAAAGTAAAGAACAATATAAGAAATCTTCAATTGATCATATGATATAGTAGATAGAATCAGTCACCACCGCTATGTAAACTAAAGATTGACTGACAAGAACTAGTACATGCCAAATCTCTCAAAAATCATATTGTCTACAAATATGAGTACAAATGCGAGGAATACAGTAAACTTTGCATCTCTCAAATATAAAGTAAATAAAACTAAAGTAGGTCCAACACCTACATCTTCGAAACTCAGTGGCGACTGGAATAAAATACTGTATACTCGAGTAGAAAACTAGGTTAGACATGCTGAAGCACCTGGAACAACGCGACGGGTCAGGCCCACTGCAATAAGATAATAGCAACGTACTCAAGTAGTAAAACTATTAATAATGAGTATAAATAATAATTTTACGGTTATTAAATTAACTATTATATAAATATATAAATTTGGACTAGCCCTCTATTTATTGAGGGGTCTTACAATGCATAACGTATCTCACATGTATATAATCAATTTTAATATTTTATTGATCAATAATGCTCGTGAGCATATTTAGGACCTCACGCGTGTGGAAAAAAGGGCAATTCGTTACATAAATAAATCTCCATCATAAACACAAGTCCAACCTCACCTTATCCATCCCAAAAATCACTAATAATAAAATCATCGTAAACATGGCTTGCCCCCAATTCCCTTTGGGATCACCAAGCCCCACAATACGGAACCAACCTTATCCATCCAACATATCCATAATAATAATATAATAAAAATGGTCACATGCACATGATTATCAACATAAGAGTATTATTTATCCACTCTCGACATAATTTCGCAGTTAAAATTTCACACGTCACTAATGTATTCTAACGTCTTTTATACTTTATCTTTAAGTTATCAAATTTCCTTAAATTACTTCTAAATATTATACTACTTTTATAAAGGATGGGGTGGGGCATAGATTCTCCATAAAAAGAAAAAAAGAAAAAAGAATTGTATTCCTCTTACATCACATAAAAAAATACATTTAAGGCATATCTTTCAATACCCATAAATTAGGGTTGTACTCATTTTGGATATTGCAAGCATTATGCGGTCAGAATAATAGTTTGTTAAAATAGGCCCTTTATAATCGAATTTTGGGAAAACTGAAAACACAAAAGTTTTTCAGAATGTGATTTCCTACAAATTCAGCAATATGTCTCAATTTACGTTTTCTATAGCGGTTAAAATTTTTTACTTATCTACAACGTTAGTGCACGTCGACAAATTTATCTAGTTCGATTTTTCTCATTTTTCAGCTCTTACTAATCTTTTTGGGATTTGGTTAAGACATGAAATTTTTAGAAAATTATATTTCACATAAGATTATGAGGTTTCATAATTTTCTGAGCATAGTTACTATTTTAAAAAAAATCCGAGACTATCTCAGATCTTCAATATAATTCATAAACTCAAAAATGAAGACGTTAATATTTATTAGAACCCTAATTCCAAAGAGTATGAAAAATAAAATTTAGCATAATAAGACATGAATTTAATCCAATATCATTATTTTCAATACATATGATTCATTCAATATTAGATTTAATATTTAAATCATACCAAAAATATACAATTCATAATTCATTTCAATTATACCGAGTTAGACTATATTAATCAAGTATATAATTTCATGAATTAGATTCCTTAATTTATTCCCTAAAAATCAAAATTTATAAAGATGTGATCAAAATAAGATAAACCTTAATTATCTATATATAAATTTTAGAATATATAAAAAAAAAAGCCTCTTTAGCTATAAAATACTATTTATCTCATGATCGGAGATAGTAAAATAATCTTGCCTCGATGTAGAAAACCTCCAAAAATAATTAAAAAAAAATATTGTAGAAAAAAGTCCCTCCAAAATTGTTCCTCAATTGATGATAGTAATCCCCTGCATATATAAAAGAAATCCCTCTTGAAAGGGAGTTGAATTTACCCTCCAAAAATACTTTAGAATTGATCCAAAGGTTCCAAATATTTTTCTAGAAAAATATAATTTTTTACAAGAATAAAAGAGTATAATTTGTTTAGATGTAATGATGTAATTGGGTGAAAAATGGATTAAGTTTTGGGTTGAATTGTGTAATCAAATGAGAATAATAGTATAGAATGAAGATAAATGTTTGTTTATAAGAATGAGCATTCTATGCTCATCAATTTGTTTTAAATTCTTAAATTGTAAATACTATTTAGCATTCTATTTGAATAGTAAATACTATTTAGCATCCTATGTAAATAGTAAATACTATTTGAATTGTAATTACTATTTAGCATATTAAGTTAATAGTAAATACTATTTGAATAGCAATATTTCATTGTTGAATAGTAAATAATATTCACATTTTTTTTCAAATTTAATTACCATTGAAATAATCAATTAAATCAATACAAATGTAATCAATACAAATTTTTCAAAATTTAATATTTAATTATTACTAAATACCCCTAAATTATGGGGTATTACATGATGGATGGAATGATGTTCTTCATCACAGTGACACCCAAAGGTTGATGTGGCTAGTGTTCCACATCTCTCTAGTAATACTATGATGATATGCATATCTCACTGTGAAAATTATTACCTATTAATAACACCAAAGATACTAGAATAAATGTAGTCTGTAGTTCTATGTCACCCATCACATAAATCGAATCAATGGATAGATAATGAAGGGAAATGAGGTCGACCTCCCCACAAGGCTTGATCCATGACGTAGATTACCCAAAATTCCATTGGTTATAACCGGCCACCAACTCAATAGTGGCCAACTAAAGTTGGACTCCTCCAATTCATAAAGATAATGCCCAATTACTTATTCAGTATCGCAGTCATATACTAGCTCAATCACAGTAATAGAGATAAACCGAAAGTGAGACCGATTACATTAGAAATTTATCATATATAATTACGTAACTAATTGGGACTCTCTAATTGTGTAAATAACACCCCCTGTTATTAAGAGGGAAAATGTTGAGAACTTGTTAACTTGCACCACATTGTACCTATAATTTGGATTCACAACTAGGAAAGATAACACTATAAATCGTCGTTTTCTTAGTAAACAAAAACCTTATCATCCTTTGTTGGACATAGTCATGACTGACTTGTTGAACCACATAATTACTTGTTCATTTATAGTTTTCACAACATTCACGACATAATTAGCCTTAAGCAGTATTGTAGATTTGATTTCGTGTTAGACAGATAGATAAACATTTTACACTACATTCATGACACAATTGGCACTTGGAACTATTGTAAATGAATGGAGGGATGGATCACTCAACGTGAGAGAGATATAAGCATCAAGGGTTTATTCAAATATTTAAAGTGTGTGACTAATGGTTATTTGCACACTTTAATTTTTAGAGTGTGAGATAAGAAGAGCTCGAGTAAGTGAATCCTCCAATAATATCTATCGATATCTGGTAATGCCTATGGTAGTTTGATCTAATAGGATGAGAAGGCTTGAGTGACATTGATGGCATGCATGTGGTATTTTATGGATGATTTAGTGATGGAAATGGAGGTTGGGCTGCTTAAGGCACTAAGGGATATTGTCAGAGGATAGTGAAGGTCAGACATGGGTAACATATGGTAGGATATGTGTGTCAAGGTTACGTGAGTTTTGGTGAGTGAGGATGAGATACTCAGTGGAGTTCATAGTAGTAGGTGATGTTACGAAACAAGAAGTATAATGACTGTAGTGCCATATAATCGTAGGTGGTGAGGTAGCATTTGGAGGAGTGGTTCAACAATTGTTCCTTTAAACCATACCCTTGACTATCACAACAACAGTGATGACCGCATTAGCTCTTATATCAATTTTATGTTCACATCGAAAGATTTATGCACAATTATAACACATATAAAGAAAATGGATTGTAATTTCAATTCCTTATATTCTCACATATAGTTCAAAAGTAAGTGATCTTATCTAAAAGTGGGGGATAAAATATATAGAGATAGAGGTAATAATATATTCCCCAAATATCATAAAATAATGTTCCATCTCTTGTGATGTCATAAGCGACGCCATTAAGATGTTGATATATGTCATGACACTACACCAAAATGGGCAAATCGGAACCATTCAACCGGCTAGCCTTATCACGGTCATTGACCGTTGTTGAAGTAAAAAAGTAGATCGTATCTAATTATTTAACCACAGATAAAATAAATGAGACACAAAAGTTTTAAAGTAGTTCAGCCTTATAAGAATGGCTTACGTCCACTGTTTCTATTATTGATGACTATTTGGGAATTCTCGATTACAAGTTCAATCAAGAAATTCTGATCCCCTTACAATGAGGATTGTACAATGTATTTATAGCCCCGAGGCTGTAATATGAAAGGGTAATACATTCAATGTTGTACATGTAAAATGGTAATATATTAAATGCCCCTTAAGCGTATACATCTGAATGATAAGCATTTAATGAACAACCAAACTGTTGGTTATCCTGCTATTAATGCTTTGTTCGAGGTGCAGCTCGGACCGCCTAAGCTGCTCGGTACTCAAGAGTTCCTCGGTATTCAAAAGTTCCTCGTAGAGTTCTTGTTCCTCAGAGCGTCTGAGTTCCTCGGAAGTGTTTGTTGTTGCCACGTAGATTGCCACGTGTCTTCATTCAATTGGGCCATGTCAGTAGACTAAATTTGGTATCAACAGAAGCCCCCAATGTTTCATAGTTCGAAATTTGAGGAGTGTGGAACATTCTTTCTCACAATATGGCAGTTTTAAATAGTCCTCTTGATTTTTAGGAGTGTTTCCTTTATATTTATTTTTCCTTCCAAATTCGTAGAATCAGGCTTTTTTGAATTTTTATAACCGCTTCGATTCTCGCGCCCTTTTTGTCCTTCTAGCCGCCGGTAGCGTAATCGTTTCTTTTTGTAATCATTAACTTTACCGTTTCCCATGGCAGAGTATTTAAGCGTCACAGACAATCCCATCGTCTTCTACTTTTTCAAATTTGTATCTTCGAATTTTCCATTGTCTTACTCTCTTGTGCGTTCATCCTTTCCATCGTTCGTTGTCAACAGATCCACTCTTTTTCTGTAAGATCTTCTTCCTTCTTCTTCATTTCCTTCTTTCATCATAGTTTATCCTGTAGAATCGATTGATAAATTTCGCTCTGATTTCTCTATTCTCTCATGGGTTATTTTGGAAGAGCTTTCTGAGCCTTCTGACTATTTCCATTTGGCTGAGGGACATTGGTTCCCCAGTCTCTTTGTTGCTGAGTGTGGATTTTATTTTCCTCCAAACCCTCTATGTCTGGAATTCTGTCAATACTTTGACGTGGTTCCTGCAAGAATAGCTCCCAATACATGGAGAATAGTTAATGGGGTTCATAGACTAAATCAAATTCATGGAACTCGCATAGGAATTCCAGAAATCATGTTTTGTTATAGATGGGTTGTTGGTGATTACACTTTTTATTTAAAAACTAGATTTTTAAATAGAGCTTTAGTGGTCAATCTCCCGGATGCCAATAGGGACTATTTTGAGCACGAGGTTGTTATAAAAAATTGGCAACATGCTCCTTTATCTGGAGATGAAGTGTATCAGGGTCCCAGATGCCCTCCCTATGGCAATGGGATAGGTTATTTTCATTTCATTTTATATATTTTCAAAATTATGCTTCTTCTGTATTTGATAAAATGTGCCACTGATATTTTAATTTTGATTTATTTGTAGTTGATAGCAAAAGAAAGTGTCCAAAAGAAGCAGACGTTAATATAAGGCACTTAAAACTTATCTGGAGTTTGCATCAGACTGTTGCTGACGAGCATATTAGGTCAGCTTCATATCTGCTTCAGTATAAGAGTTACACAACTTCTTTTACTGCTCGTCCGGCGATAAGCGACGCAAAGCCAGTACCAGCTTCTACCAGTTATTCGCCTGAGTCACACATTCCTTTAAGTGAAAGGATGAAGAAAAGGAGGCCTCCTACTCTCTTTGAGAAACCTGCCTCTGCTGCTGGAGAGGCAAAAAGAAGTAAACACGATGTCCCAGAAGGGACAAAGAAAATTGATGCACCTCCCTCGGCTGCCCCTGCAAAGGTTGTCGAGAAGCCCCCAGTGGCCCCGAGCAAGGCTGCTGCTCCAGGTGAGGTGATTGTCATATCACCGACCAAGAGTTCCTCCTTGGTTGAAACTATTCTTGTTCTCCCGAGGAAGCTGAAGAAAAGCTCCTCGATCAATTTGGCTGAAACCAGCTCTCAGCCCCCAACTACTGGAACTGGTATTCCTACTTTTGTTCCCCCGAGCTCTACCATGAGCTCGGTGAAGACTTGGATTATTCCCGAGATCCAAGGTATTGAAGAGAACCTTTCTCGGGACATGGTTACCTCATTGGCTGCTCGCCATATTGCTTCTGTAAGTCTTATTATTTTGAACTTTCCATCTTTCCCTTGTTATATCTGTCTCTGACTTTCTTTCATTTTCTTTTCACAGTTGGTGAGCTGCTTTAATACAATTTTGAAGAAAGATGAAGCTATTAAAGCTTCAAGCTCCTCGTCAGGTGTAGAGGAGGCTTTCATAGGTCTGACGCGGTCTTTGGAAGATTCTCGTCAGAAGTATGATACTGACAAGGCTACTTGGGAGAAGAAACTTACTTCAATCGTGCAGGAGAAGGCTCAGGTTGTTGAAGTCTCCAAGGGGTTGGAGAAGGAAATAAAGGACTTGGAGAAAAAGAATAAAGAGCTCGAAGGGAAGCTCAAGAATGCTGAGGAGTTTGAAGATAAACTCAAGGTTGCTGAGGAAAAGTTGGGTCAGCTTCAGGAGGTAAGTCGGCAGAAGGAAGAAGCTGAGAATAAACTGAAGGCTGCTAAAAATCTTCTGTCCGAGAAGCTTTCCTCGGAGAAGTTAAAGAGGAAATCGGCTGTGAAGAAATATTTCTGCGTTGGCTGGGATAAGGGGTGGAACAAAGGCTTGGCTGCCATGATGTCGCAAGTCAAATATGGCAGCCTAAAATACTTTAGAGATGGGTGGGTCGCAGCTCTTCAGGAGATGAAGGTTGATGAAACTTCTGAACTCTTCCAATGACACATCCCTGGTACCCCTCCAACTCCTGAAGACGAAGAAGAGGACGAAGCTGCCTCCGAAGAGTCTTCTATGGTGATGGGAGATCAAGTTTCTCATCCCCCAGCCATTCAGCCTACTAACGAGGAACTTCAGCAAATCGCTACTTCCTCCGAGCAACTGCCAGCGCTCCCCGAGCAACTTTTTGTTCCCTCCGAGCAACCTACCTCCTCGTCCCAGCCTCCCGAGAAAGGAGACAAGGAAAAGGTGTAGAGTTGTTCGATTTTATCTATTTTATTTTTCTTTGTCGAATTTAACCCTGAACATGTAACTCTGAATTTTATGATATAATAAAATTTGAACTTTTGTTATTTACACTGTTGTTTCTTCTCTTCATGCTCTGTTGGTACTCTTATTGATTATTTCTTTTTCTTCCTCTACTAGTTTCTGGCCAGGATGGAATTATTATCTGCTCACGATACAAAGCTGTTGAGGCAATGCAATGAATACTTTAAGGCTGGTCACAAAGATCTGAGTGCAGCACAAATCGTCAACATCCTCGGCCAAGATTCTTCGGAACAGGCAGTTGAGGCTTACCAATATTTGAAGTGTCTGCTTGATCGTGCGGTGGCCAATAATGTAGCTTATTATGACATGATCGAGGATCTCCAAGGGACTCTTGAAGACCTTCAGCAACAATACAAGGAATCCACTTCCCTCTTGCACGAGGGGTACGAGAAGAAATATCAGCAAATCATTGCCGACAAGGGATACGAGAAGCGTTTTGCTTCTTACGACGTGTGGGAGAGAACGTTGAAAGCCGAGATGGAGGAGCACAGGCAAATAGCCGAGTTATTGGAGCAAGAAAATAACAACTTGCAAAGAGAAGTATCTCAATTAAAATTGAAGGTCGAGAACGTCAACCTTAGGGACGAATTGGAGACCTTGAAAAGAGCTGGCCCTTCTACATCTTCTCGGGGATGAGCAAGAGCTCCTCGTGGACGAGCAAGAGCTGCTCGGGTTCCTGTCGAGGAACAGAGGACTCAATCTGCTTTAGAGAACCAGGCCTTCCAGCTGATAGCGAAGACCCAGGCATTGGATGAGATGTCTAAGAAAATCAGGTACCTGGAAGAGAAGCTTTCTACGCAAAAATCTACCTTGGAGAATAAAGAACTCTTCATCAAAAATCTCCACAAGCAGCTGGAAAGATTGACATATCAATTTCACAAACAGCCCAGGGAGTTCTGGATGGCTGGCTACAACGAGGCTCTCTACCACTTGGACGATCGTATCCAGAATGAAAATAATGAGGGCTACAAACAGGGATGGCTGAATGCCTTAGGTGTGCTGCAACTCGAACAGGGTCATTACCTCTGGGACTACCATGATCCTGGGCTGCTCGACCTACCCGTGCCACCATTCAAACTTGATATGAGTTGGATCCCTGCTCGGGCCATTCCTCGATGCTTAATTTCCAAATATCTCGGCGACTACAATCTCCATTCAAGTGTTGAGATATCTCGTCCCGAGCACCTCCTAGATCGACCATCCGTGATGAATATCAGGATGTTAAAAGATCTTAACTTTATAAATTCTCTTCTTTCTTTAAATGATCCTCCCGCTGGCGAGGAACCTGTTTCAAAAGCAGAGGGGAAGAAACCAATAGAATAGGAATATTGATGTAATAAATTTGTATACGCTTCATTCTCAATGTAGTTTGTTTTTGGATTTAATGAAAGACTTTTATTTTTGTTCGCAATCTTAATTGCCATTATCTTGTAAAACACTTTACATTTGTGCATGTGTATCTGTTAAAAAGATAACAACATTGTGTTATTTGTCGACCAACTTATTGTCGACTAGTTTGAATTTGTGGTAATCATTTGGCAAAAATGATGTTTTGTTTATCGACCAACTTAGTAAAAAGTTACTAGTATCAAAAATGTTGCTCGATCACTTTCTCGTCTTCATAAAATGTTTCTGACCAACCAAGGTCGGTAAATTTTCCTTCTCGACCAACTACAGTTAGTGTTTTATCCTCGACCAGCCATAGTTAGTGGATTTTTCCTCTACGAGGAGCTTTGGCACTTTTTAGAATAATTTTACCTCCCGACCAACTTTAGTTGGTGTTTTGGAGAATACATTTATTTCCTAACCAACATAAGTTGGCATTTTTAGGAATACTTTTACTTCGCAAGGAATACAAGTTTTACTTCCCGGAGGAATACAAATTTTACTTCCCGGAGGAATACATTTGTTTCTCGATCAACCTTAGTTAGCGTTTTCGAGAAAAATTTTGAGTAGTCCGAGTTTTGCCGAGTTTCGCCTAGTCCGAGTTTTGCCGAGTTACGCAGAGTAGTGTGTAGCACTAGTATTCCCCGAAAAACTTTCAATAAAAGGAGAGAATTTGGCAGAATATCTTCATTTTATTTATACTGACGGAATTGCGTTACATGAGAATATACATCACTGATAATACTTGCGCAGGTGCTCTGCGTTCCATGCATTCTTAAACTCCTCCCCCTCTAAAGTTGCTATTCGGTAAGTTCCTGGTCGAACAACTTCTGTAACTCGGTATGGTCCATGCCAGTTTGCCTCCAGTTTGTTGTGCTTTTGAATTACTTTCTTTAGCACATAATCTCCTTCTTTCAGGTCGCACTTCTTCACTCTCTTGTTGTAGAAAAAAGTTGTTTGCTGCTGGTAAGCAGCATTTCTAATGGCTGCTTCTTCTCTAACTTCCTCGAGCATGTCTAAATCCAATCTTCTCATTAATTCGCTGATAGGGGAATTGAAATTCAGTACCCTGTGTGTTGGGAAGCCCAACTCGGCAGGTATAACAGCTTCACTTCCAAATGCTAGCATATATGGAGATTCCCCTGTTGCTACTCGGGGAGTAGTTCGGTAAGCCCATAGTACTGATTGTAGCTCGTTGATCCAATTTTCTTTCGCATCATCCAGTCTTTTCTTCAAGCCATTCAGCAACGTTCTATTTGTCATTTCAGTTTGTCCATTGCTTTGAGGATGGCCTGGTGCTAAGTGGATCTTCAAAATATTTGACTGATGACAATAGGCAGCAAACTCCTCGTTGTCAAATTGTATTCCATGGTCTGTGATGAAGGCATGAGGAAGACCATATCGACTAATGATGTTCTTCCAAATAAATTGGTATACCTTGTCGTACGTCATATCAATGAGAGGCTCAACTTCAACCCATTTAGTAAAATAATCCACAGCGACCACGAGATACTTAAACCTTCCCCTAGTCATCGGCAGTGGCCCGACCAAATCTATTCCCCATATGGCAAATGGCCAAGGGGAAGTAATGGGTGTCAATAATGCTTGGGGAGTTCTTCGGATGGAGGAGAAACGCTGACACTTGTCGCATTTCTTAGCATAGGCTATACAATCAGCTCTCATCGTCGGCCAGTAGTATCCCTGCGTCATCATCCTTTGCAAAAGTGTCCGACCTGCTACACGGGCTCCACAGGACCCTTCATGAACCTCTTCAATCAATTCTTTCACCTCGGTGGGATGCACACATCTTTGCAGACATGCTATCATTCCTCATCTATATAGAATACCGTTAGTTAATACATACCGAGCAACTTTAAACTTCAATTTCTTGGCTGCGAGCTTGTCAATTGGTAATTCTCCCTCCTCAATATATGCCCTGATGGGATCCATCTAAGATGGTCATAAATCAGGGGTAATGAAATTCGTCGTTAGATCTTCATCTATGCTTCGATCAGCTAAAACTTCGATTGAGATTGTTCTTCGTAGCTCGGTACGAGTAGCTGATGTTAATCGCGCTAGGGCATCTGCCCTTGCATTCTCCATTCTTGGTATTCTGACCAGCTGAATAACAGTAAATTTCGAGACCAATTCCTTTGCCTTTGCATGATATCTGATCATTAATTCTCCTCTGACTGCATATACTCCCATCATTTGGTTTATGACCAGTTGCGAATCACTGAAGACAATAACTTGTTCCGCCCCCATGGTTTTTGCCAAACTAAGACCTGCAATCATGGCTTCATATTCAGCCTCATTATTTGAAGCTTTGAATTGGAAACGTAAAGCGTATTCCATGTCAACCTCGTCTAGACTGCTCAAAACTATCCCCGCGCCACGTCCTGTAGTGCAAGATGAACCATCCACATATAGGATCCATATAGGTAACTCGTCTTCAAATTATCTGACAGAGTTCTTCGGTGGAAAATTTGTTTCTTCCTTTCACCATCTCCTGATATTTCTTGCTGTTCGTCGATCATCTTTTCTTGCCCTTTTACCAACCTGAGCTGGTCTGGGCTTAAATTTGATGATCCTGTAACATCCACAGATTGATCAGCGAGCAACTTTTACTCCTCAGGGGTATCAGGATAGGTGAACTCTGCTATAAAGTCTGCTACAGCTTGCCCTTTTAGCGATGATCTGGGTTCATAAACTATATCAGATTCATTGAGTTATATTGCCCAGCACATCAATCTCCCTGATTTCTCTGGTTTATGAAGGGCTTGCCTCAATGGCATATCAGTATATACTACTATGGTATGATCCTGGAAGTATGGCTTCATTCTTCTACTTGCCTCGATTAATGCTAGTGCCAATTTTTCCAGCTTTGGATATCTGATCTCTGCTCCTCGGAAGGCCTTACTTGTATAGTAGATTGTTTTTTGTACTCCATACTCCATTCTTATCAATGCCGAACTGACTGCATTCTCGGACACTGCCAGATATAAGTATAATTTTTCTCCCATCACTAGCCTGGATAGCAGTGGAGGTGTTCTCAAGTATTTCTTCAAGTCTTGAAAACCCTTCTCACATTCATCATTCCACTCAAAAGTCTTTCGGAGTGTCTTGAAGAATAGGAGACATCGATCAGTTGCTCGCGATACAAATATGTTGAGTGCTGCTACTCATCTTGTAAGACTTTGCACCCCTTTCTTCATCGTTGGAGGTCGCAGCCCTAATAGAGCTTTGATCTTTTCAGGATTTGCCTCAATGCCTCATTGATTGACAATGTACCCGAGAAACTTGCTTTCTCGTACTCCAAATATGCACTTCATCGGGTTCAGCTTCATTTGATATTTATCCAGTTGATCAAAAGTCTGACTTAAGTCAACTAGATGATCGGCAGCTTTCTTGCTCTTTGTCAGCATATCGTCAACATAGACTTCCATATTGCAACTGATTTGTTCAGCAAAGACCTTGTTCATCAGCCGCTGATATGTCGCACCTGCATTTTTCAAACCAAAAGGCATAACATTATAACAATAAGCCCCCCTAGGGGTAATGAAAGAAGTACTTTCCCTGTCTTCAGGTTTTATTTTAATCTGATTTTAACCAGAATAAGCATCCATGAAGCTCAGTAGCTCGTGTCCCGAGGTAGCATCGACTAGTTGATCAATACGGGGCAACGAAAAGTGATCCTTTGGACATGCTTTGTTGAGGTTGGTAAAGTCTACACACATCCTCCATTTGTTGTTCTTCTTTTTCACCATCACCACATTTTCTAACCAGTCTGGATATTTAACATCTTAAATGAAATAAGCTTTCTGGAGCTTCTCGACTTCCTCCTGTATAGATTGATTCTTCTCGGGACTGAATACTCTTCTTCTCTGCTTCACAGGCTTGATCTCCTTATTCACATTGAGTTCGTGACATAAGAAATTTAGGTCTATCCCAGGCATATCCTCATGACTCCACGCAAAAGTTTTCTTTCTGCTTCTTAGGAAAGTTATCAATTCCTGTTTTAGTGAGGCTTCCAACGATGAACCTACTTGAGTAGTTCTCTCGGGGTGCTCGTCATCCAGAATGATGTTTTCAGTAGCTTCCACCACTTGACCCTTTACGAGTTGCGACTCATCTTTAGGATCCAATGTTTCAATTTCGGCACCTTCATCCACTTGATAGGTAGTAGTCTTTTTCCTTGATTCCTCCAGTTCCTCTTGCTCGACGGATGAATAATAGCATTCCCGAGCTACTTTCTGGTCACCTTTCACAACTCCTACTCCACAATTTGTTGGAAATTTTAAGCACTGATGAACTGTAGATGGTACAACCTCAAATTTCTTCAATCCTCCTCTTCCCATGATGATATTGTATGATGATTGAACATTCTTATCCATCACGAAGAAGCGTATTCTTTCTGTTCGACAAGCATGCCACGTACCAATGAATATATCCAACTTGATCGTCCCAAGTGGAAATACTTTCTCGCCAGCAAAACTGAGGAGGGGTCTATGATAAGGCTCCAGTTGAGATAGCTTTAGATTTAAACTGTTGAAGCACGAGTAGAACATGATGTCTGCTGAGCTACCATTGTCTACCAGTACTCTTGAGATCATTACCTCCTTCATCCTCATTTTGATCACCAATGGGTCATCATGAGGATACAAAACTCCTGCGAGGTCGTTCTTTGAGAAACCAATGACCAATTTCTCTTTGTTTACCTTTCTCAGGAGATCCTCCTCAGCTAAATTTATTCATTGAATGTACGAGCAAGCTTGATCCTCACAGAGGTAAGCTTTTCTCTCTACAGTAAGGTCTCCTCCTCCTGCACCTCTACCTGGGATAACATTATAGTCAAATGACCCAAAGCGTATTGAAAATACCTCGTGTTCTGGATGCCTTGGGAGATCGGGGTCGTCTTCTGGATCAACTTCATGGGTTCTTTTCTTGTTCTCCTCTGCTTGACGAGGAGATCTAGACCTCTCCCTTTTTCGGTCATTGTTTCTTCTTTCGCTTCCTCGATCAACATACTTTGCCAGTTTTCCTCGTCTGATGAGTGTTTCAATCTCATTCTGAAGAACTATGCAATTTTTGGTCATATGGCCATGATCTTTATGAAACTCGCAATACTTTGCTTTATTCCTCCGATCAGGGTCTGCCTTTATTTTCTCTGGCCAGTTTAATTCCTCGTTGTTCTTGATTTCTTCTAGAACATGGTTGATATCCTTCTTCAAAGGAGTATAATTATCGAATTTCTTCATTACGTCCCATACCGACCTAGTTTTTGAATGTTTGCCATTACCATTGTTCTTATGCTCTTTCTTTTTAGCTTTATCACCTTCCACCTTGGTTTCTTTGGCATCCATATTCTTCTTCGCAGCCATAGCCTCCTCGGCATTCATAATCTTGGCCGCTTTTCCCATCAGATCTGACATGGTTCTATGTGGATCTTTGGCCAAATTGTAGTACAACTTATTGGGCAGTAGTCCACTCATCAAGGCGGTAATCGTTGTCTTTTCCTCATAATCAATAACTTCAAGCTTCTCGTTATTAAAACGAGTTATATAATCTCTAGTACTATCACCAGCTTTTTTTCTAACACTTAACAAATGCGCTACTCGTTTAACAGGCTTCGCCCCAAAACAGAAATTCCCAATGAATAACTCGACCAGTTGAAAGAAAGTTAAGATCTTACCCCGAGGAAGATTATTATACCATATTTGAGCAGATCCGGTAAGAGTTTTCGAGAATGCTCTGCATCTCATCTCATCTGGAACAGCATAGATGTCGGCTGCATCTTGGTATTGTTCTATATGCAGGACAGGGTCAGTCTTTCCATCATATTTGGGAATCACAACAGGTGCTTTGAACTTTGATGGTGTTGGAAATTCTACAATGGCCTGGACAAAAGGTGTTCCTCGAACAAAGGTTCATTGTAGAGGGTTCTTGGCTTTTGCCATTTCCCCTAATCTATCTTCCAGCCTCTGAATAGAGCCTTTCCATCCACCATTTCCTTCCTCGGGCCTGTTGGTTCGAGCAACTGATCGCGTTGATGTGGCTTCTTGGGATCTATCTTGACGAGCAGCTGGTCGTGACTGGGCAGATCCTTCCCTTAAATCTGATGGTCGTCGAAAACTCCTCGATGCGACTTTAGGAGGACTTCTACTCCTTCTAGGTCCTAATCGATCAAAAGGTGATACCCTGGTTAACCTCTCTAGTGCACTAGTCCTTTCTGGAGAGAGAGTGATACGTTGTTCAGTATCTGTGGCCCGCACTGACAAAGTTCGTCCAGGTTGATAAGAAAAATCTTCAGATTCCTCAGTACGATATGAATCAGTATGCCTAGTACGCGAAGAAGGTGCAATGATATTTCTTTGAATACTTGGCGGTCCTGAATGGGTTGGTGCACCGCCATGGAGGGTTTGTATGAGTTGCTGCATAATTTCTTGCATAACGGTCTGGCCCTGAGCCATATTTATCATTATTCCACCAGATCTGGAATATTTGGCGGAGCAGATGGATTTGGAGGGCTTCCAGCGTTTCGATTGCTGGATTCTGGAATATCAGCCATTTGTGATGAATTGTTTTTGATGAAAAACGATATTACCAGTCGTTTCCCACAGACGGCGCCAATCTGTTGATGTAAAAAATTAGATCGTATCTAATTATTTAACCACAGATAAAATAAATGAGACACAAAAGTTTTAAAGTAGTTCAGCCTTATAAGAATGGCCTACGTCCACTATTTCTGTTATTGATGACTGTTTGGAAATTCTCGATTACAAGTTCAATCAAGAAATTCCGGTCCCCTTAGAATGAGGATTGTACAATGTATTTATAGCCCTGAGGCTGTAATATGAAAGGGTAATACATTCAATGTTGTACATGTAAAAGGGTAATATATTAAATGCCCCTTAAGCGTATACATCTGAATGATAAGCATTTAATGAACAATCAAACTGTTAGTTATCCTGCTATTAATGCTTTGTTCGAGGTGCAGCTCGGACCGCCTAAGCTGCTCAGTACTCAAGAGTTCCTCGGTATTCAAAAGTTCCTCGTAAAGTTCTTGTTCCTCGAAGCGTCTGAGTTCCTCGGAAGTGTTTGTTGTTGCCACGTAGATTGCCACGTGTCTTCATTCAATTGGGCCATGTCAGCAGACTAAATTTGGTATCAACAACCGTGATAATGTTCATAGATTAAATAAACCCTCCCCCTCTTTTTTCCCACCGATTTGGTTTCCTTCCCTCTTTCTCTCTCTAAGCGACTGCTCTCTCTCTCTCTACGATTTTGGTACGTTTTCTCTCTCTATTTCTCTTCCATTTGTATATAGGTGTGTGTATATTCATGTGTGTGTATATATGTGTGTGTAAATGTGCATGTGTGTGTGTGGGGGGGGGGGGGGGGGGGAGGGGGCAGGGCTGGGGGTGGGGGTGAGGAGGGGATGTATGTGTGTGTGTGTGTGTGTGTGTGTATGTGCGCGTGCGCGCGCGCATGTGTGTGTGGTGGACAGTGGCAGTGGAGGGGGAGGGAAGGGGGGAGAGGGGGAGGGGCAGGAGGTGGGGTTGTGTGTGTGTGTGTATATGTGTGTCTCTGTGTGTGTGGGGGGGGGGGGGGGGGGAGGGGGGGGGCTTGTTAATTTTTTTTATTAGATATTGCCCCTCATATGCAAGTAGTGCCCGTTGTAAATGAATTGATTGATTAAATATTGATTGATTATTAATTTTTTTTTAGTAAATTAATAATTAGTGCCGCTTTCGTATGCAAGTAGGATTTCCCCTCGTTGTAAATTAGTAAATTAATAATTGTATACGTTGATTGTTAGTTTAATTGATGAAATGAATTAATTAAGTAGATGAATTGGAAGGAGTACGAGATACACATTTTTTGTTGCTATTGCGGTTGGATTATAGTGGATCGATGTTCGGTTGGTTAATTTTAGAAGTGGCATGACCACTGAATTATTGTCCATATGGGGTGGGATTTTTTAACTTTGTTTAAAAATTACTTTGTATCACGGACAATACATATAAAATATGATAATTAAATGAAACATACTTGAAATTACATATAGCGTGCATAGATACTAGCCTTCTAGTTCTTATGCGTACGCATTCAATAACCCTTAGACTCGTTCGAGAGTCATTACCCCTGTAATGAGATCTCTCGAATTGTCCCATTTGGTATAATAATATTCTTAATGGCTTAAAGTTGTTACTTTTGGAGGAAGTTCTGCAGTCGTAACCTAATGTTCTCTAGGTACATACTAGATTATCAAGTGTGAGTGTTATTTCAATTGATCAATTGAAATAACATTCACACTTTCCAATCTACGTCGTGTACTTGGAGAACTATGGGGATATGCTGTCGAATTTTTCTCAAATCGTAACAATGTGCATGAGCTGTTAAGTATGTTACAGAAATATGCGGTCTTGAATGGGATAGGACCACTCACCTTTTAGAGGAGAAGGAGGAAATAGGAATTTCTATTATAAATTGAATTTGAATTTGAAATTTAAAAATCGAATATAAATAAGACATAATTAAATGAAACATACTATAAATCTAAGTTTTGTTTATACTAATCCAGGAATATACGCTTCTTATCTTTAATAGGTGATTAGTTGTAGTAGCTGTGATGGGATATCCTAAACACAAAGAGTGGATGGGTGAGACAAATAGAATGGGGGATGTGTTTCGCAGAGGTGCTAGTGAATTTGTGAAATACACAAAGAGATTTCATAATGATGAAGAGTTTCGGTGTCTGTGTACTAGGTGTAAAAATGGTAAGGTGTTTGAGTGGAAAATAGTTGAACTACATTTGTTAATGTGGGGTATGAAAGATAATTATCGATTTTGGAGTTTTCACGGTCAATTGAAAGTTCCTTTTGTCTCCGAACAACCTTCACAATAACCTTCAACAAGTATGATAGATGTAGAAGGGGACGACGTATATCATAATATGTTAGAGGATTTAGTTAATAATGCATACGGAGTTTATGAAGCGGAGGAGAATGAGGTCACTAATGATATACAAGGTTCAGGTGCTCGTGAAGATATCACGATAAACCTTGACGATGACTACCAAAGTTTAAAATTTAAGGCGACCCAACCATTATACTCTAGATGTGAGAAAGATCAAACAACTTTACACGCCATGTTGGTTTGCACAGTTTGAAGATGCAGTACAATTTGTCTGTCAATAGCGTGACAAGAATTCTGAATTGGGCGAAGGGCTTACTACCCAAAGAGAATACACTTCCAAATAGCTATTATGTTATGAAGAACAATTTGAAAGGTTTAGGAATGAAGTATAAATCGATTCATGCTTGTGTGTATGACTGCATACTATACCAAAAGGAGTATGAAAATCTCGATCGTTGTTCGGTATGAGATGAACCTAGATATGTCCAATCTACTGGCAAGGAAGGCACAAGCTCAAAAGTGCCTCAAAAAGTGTTGAAATATTTTTCCGTTGGGCCTAGATTAAAATGATTTTTCATAGTACTATGGATAGCAGAGGGAATGACTTGGCATGCTAGGGTAGAAGTAGGGGGTAATCTCATGCGTCGTCCTATTGATTCTACAGCTTGGAGGAGGATGAATTATGAGTATCCCGATTTTGCTCGAGAACAACGTAACATTCGTTTGGATATATCAACGGATGGTTTAAATCCATTTGAAAATCTAATCACCTATCAGAGTGTATGGCCAGTGATCCTAGCCCCACTCAATCTCCCTCCCTCACAGTGTGTGAGACCTGAAGTTTCGGTGTTGTCTTTGTTGATACCTGGGCCGAAGGCACCAAGTGATAACATCGAAGTCTACCTGGCTCCTTTGGTAGAAGAATTAAATAAGTTATGGGAAGAGGGTGTGCAAGCATTTGACCCTTTTAGAAAAGAGGAGTTTACGTTGAAAGCTATGTTGATGTGGGTAATTCATGATTTTCCAGCTTATGGGACATTATCCGATTGTGTAGTACATGGTTATTTGGGGTGTCCTATTTGTGGAGAGGAGACTGAATCTCTTAGTCTCTCCGCTAGCTTAAAAAATTTATACTATTGTCAAAGGAGGTTTTTACCCCCCGGCTCATAGTTTCAGATTTGAGAAAGGTTCCATTTTTTATCGGGCGGGGTTGAACATAGGATACCGTCGAGAAAACTTTCAGGTTCAGAAATTGAAAGTAAATCTTTTGATTGTGGCCTTAATATGCGAGGTAAGAATCCCAAATTTAAGAATTTCAAGCATAAGAAGACCCCAACTAGGAATCAAACTGAGACAAGAAAGGCATGGTCTAGGAGGTCAATTTTATTTGACTTGCCTTAGTGGAAGAATAACCCGGTGCGCCATGTATTGGATGTGATACATGTGGAGAAGAACCTCTCTGAACATATTATGGGCACTTTCCTTGGGGGGAGTCACTCGAAGGATGGACAAAATGGACAAAATGCACGAAAAGATCTTAAATCGTTGAAACTTAAGCCACAACTATGGTTGAAAGAATATAGTAGGGGAAGGACAATAATTGCCCTTGGTGCGTTTACTTTGACGAGTGGGAAAAGGAAGGTGCTTTTAAACACAATATATAATTTGAAGGGTCCGTCTAATTTTTCATCCAACTTGTAAAGGATTGTGAATTATGCTACTCATGATTTACGTAAGTGTAAGTCCCACGATTGGCATGTGATCATGCAATTGATTCCTCTATTGTTTAAGCACTGTTTCTCCAAGTACAATGATTTGCGAAGGGCTATTATGCAAATTAGTATTACCTTATCACTTTTGTGTGAGAAGGCAGTCAATCGAGAACACATAGTGGCCGCAAAATTGGCAGTGACCGAAGCGATTTGTGTGTTGGATAAGTACTTTCCCCCAACATTCTTTGACGTAAGTGTTCACTTTTTGGTACACCTATGCGATGAGGCACTTCTTTGTGGTCCAATTAGATATCGATGGATGTATCCGTTTGAAATATTATTGAAAGTTTTTAAAGATTACGTCAAGAATACGCGATATATTGCAGGATCAATTGCAGAGGAATACATCACCGTGGAGTCATCAATCTATACTCGGGAATATATGCATGACTCGACCAACGTTGATGACACTGATGAGTTCGTCGATGATGGTGGTCATGTGATGGGAAAACGAGTGAAATTAACGAGTTTGCAACATGAACAAGTAGCTCGTTATTTATTTGACACACATGAAGATGTCGAAGAATGAAAAAAGTAAGTTTAAATTATTTTAAGTTTTACATTATTTTAGATTATTTCAGATTATTTTATACATGCTTAATTTTTTAATATGCAGAAAATATGAAGCATGTGAGAACAATAAAAGACGAAAAATAATGGTACAATCAGACGGCGAATTTAGGCTGTGGTTGTCACAAGAAGTAATTATAATTAAAATGGTCGTTATATATAGTTACATTACAATAAAAATTTACATCTAACCTAATTAATTTATCTATATTCTCTTCTCTTAAAAATGGGTGATGTGACATCAAGGTTTGCTCGTCTAGCTAGTGGACCCTTGTTCATGGCACAAGAGTACAAAAAGTATCGATTGAACGGTTACGTATTCGGCGCAAGGGTGTACGGGGAAAGTACAAATGTAAAGAACTCGGCATTTCATACAAGGCTCTTACTTTCTTTCGAGCGAGCGCAAAAGATAAAAATCTCGTTGAAGCTATGGTGTAATTCAAAATATATTTGAATTGGATTATATAAGATGCAAAGAGACTGTATTTTACTGTGACTGGGTAAGAGTTGAGGATAAAAATGCTTGTAAAGTTGATCCTGGAACCAATTTGATCATGGTTGACTTGTCCAAGTTGAAGAGTAAGGATTAATTGAGCGATCAGCCATTTGTTTGTGCATTTCAAAAGGTCAACCAAGTGATTTACTCAGAGTATATCAACAACGAGACGTAGTCAATTGTCCTACATACGCCAAATCGTCTAAATAGTAGTGTGGATGACGTGACTGCTCCTACCGAATATCAATTCATTTTTTTCGAATTTGAAATAATTTTTCAATTTGTAATAAATATTCCGATTTGTACTTTATCAATCCATTTTTAATGCTTTTAATTGATTTGCACGTTATCATTTTCACTCTTGGGTAGTGTGCGTGTGTGTGGGCAGTAGGGGTGGGGGTGGGGATGTTTCGAATTTTTAGTAATTGTACATATTATGAGTTAGATGTTGTTGTTTTGGAATTAAAAATTGAGGTGTTGAAGAGTAATAAATTATTTGGATTTGTAGTAATTGTATATATTTGCATGTCTTCTTCTAATTCATTTGGATTTGTACTAATAACAACATTTTTTTACAGAAAATGTTTCCTTCAGGTATTAAGGCGAGGATGATGATGCTGATTATGATGATGTCGTCTGGGCTCGATGGTAGAGGAGGTGAGGAGGGCTCCTCGGCCCCTAGGATCCCCAAATATGAAAATTTGGGGATGGTCGTCGAGAACAAGACGGGGATATTAATGAGATCCCTCGAACTGGTAAAGACGATCATCAGCCCGGGGTACATTAGTTGGAGGGAGGTGCCAAATGAGCTCAAGTTAGCTATTTGGGCGACACTACAGGTAATGTATTTATATTTATATTTATATGAATATTTCAATTTCAATTTCAATTTCAATTTCAATTTCTATTTCAATTTCAATTTCAATTTCAATTTCAATTTCAATTTCAATTTCAATTTCAATTTCAATTTCAATTTTAATTTTAATTTTAATTTTAATTTTAATTTTAATTTTAATTTTAATTTTAATTTTAATTTTAATTTTAATTTTAATTTATTCGCAACTAACGTTATATTTGTTGGATAGGAATAATTCAGCCTGGCCCTAGAACTACGCGATTCCTTCTTGGAGCAGTTGAGGGAGCAACATAAGACGTGGAAGAAAAATTAGCAGGGCCAGTACTTTGGAAAGGCTCGAGAGTTCATTATTCGAATGTGTGACTCCGTCCCGCCGAAGGAGCCGATCTCATTGGCACAATGGCAAAAGTTCATTGACAATGAGATCAAGGAGCGATAATTGGAATCTCGCCAATCGGGGAGGGAAATCGGGCGAAAAAGACGGATGTGCACTACTCCGTTCGGACGTCTTACGCCGAGGTAGAGCATAGGATGATGGTAAGATTTTATTTTTCTATAATTACAGAAATATGTTATTCTGCATTATTTTACTTTGCAGGACCGATACTAATTTTGCATTATTTTATTTCAGGGGACGGGGAGTGGCCCTGGGGGTAGGACACATAGGCTCGATGCTTATGTGGCTGTTCGGACGAAGAAGGGGAAGGAAAATGAGGTGTCCCTAGTTGTCGGGTCCACGATTGTAAGTAATCCGAAAGTTTACATTTTTTTGATTACGTTATAATTTTTTTATTTACTTATTTGACTAATCATGTGCTTTTTGTCGTTTCAAGCAAAGCTTAAGGAAGTGCATGAGTCACAGTCTGATGCTGACAAGGAATCTTTGTCCATGGACGCACTCTGCCAAGTGCTTGGCACTAATTGTATGGGGAGGATAAGGGGGTGAGCTCGCAGGTGGCCAAATCTAGGTTCATCGGATTGGAGACGAGCAACACCGGGTTGGCTCGAACGGTGGACTTGTATAATGAGAAGATGTCCCGTTTGGAGGCGACAGTCCAAGATATGTTTTCATTCATGAAGCGTTCGTTGGGCGGAAAGCTTAAGAGGAAATGGAAGGAGAAGGTGATGGAGGAGGAGGAGGAGGAGGAGGAGGTGAAGGAGGACGAGGACGTGGATGTGGACGTCGCTGCTTCATCGCCAACACGTGCGGATTCTGATGATCCAGTCCCCTATTTGGCTCCCTTGGTTGGCCGAGCATGTTATACATGACATATTTGATGGCAAGCGGATAGGGAGGGGGTTGAGGGAACCGAATATCATCCAATGTATGCTAGTTTATGGATGTGCCCTTCAAGACAACGAGGCCAAGGTGATCGTCACGTATGAGATATCCGGGAAGGAGAACTCCCCATTGTGGTTGCACGAACAATGAGGTAAGATGCAAATTCAAGGGTGTATCAATTAGTATATCGAGTGGCCTATCCACCTCCTTAAACCTACCCCAGACATGTAGTGACATTATTTGAATTGAATTGTTTTAAGTCATTACATTTGAATTATATTTGGATTATATCGTGATGCATTATTTTGAACGTATATTTGCATTATCTCTATTTTATTTAGATATATGATGTTTGAAAAGGTACAACGTCACTATAATAGGTACAAATATACAATAGGGCAGTGGCAGGGGCCATACTACCCAACAGATTTTTTTTTAATTCTGCCCAGAATTATCACGGTCATTGATCATGATAAGTCCGTGGCGAAGGAGACTTGTCACGAACGTGTCATGGTCAATGACCGTGATAATTTTTTATAAAATGTCACGGGTTTTTCACGGTCTTTAACCATGACAAATATTATCAAGGTCAAAGACCGTGACACGACCGTGACAAGTCCGTGTCAAAAAAAGTTGTCACCCCCAGACTTGTCACGGTCATTGACCTTGACAAGTTCAATGACCGTGACAATCCAACAAATTTGGTGTAATGTGACCTCCTATGAGGCATCTACGTTCTTAATTAACTAATGGATATTCCAAAAATATGTTTCTCATTCTATTAGGAATAAAGAACTGAATAAAAATATAATTTGCTATTGAACCATTATCTCAATGTATTCACATCAGTACTAATATGTTATACCCTATATATGCATGAAGACATGGCTGGCCCAAATAGTGACATGTGGTGCATAAGAGCTCGAGTTCATCTAAATATAAGGCAAATCTATTGTTAAGTGGATAAGAGGATAAGTCCAAAATGGTTAGGCCTTAGCCATAACCAAAACTGCATTGAGACTCCATTAGAAAGATCGTCAATAACTTCTGTAGTCCCAAGTTAGGTGACATAAAAAAAAGGCAGTTACGCGAGAAAAAGAAGACATATAAGAATACTTTTACACTCATGCACTAACTCGCAATTATTCATTCTCCCTCATGCAAAGAGTGATCTCATATATTCTATTATGATATATGCACATTTCCTTATGGACCACATCCTCTCATCCACCTCATCCTCACACTTATAAAAAGATTATTGTAGTTGAACCACGTTAAACTCGAGTCTTATCTCTATTTATTTCCTTAATCTCACCTCATTCATGTATATTTAATGATTGATTGCTTGCTTGATAGTTAGATAATTAAAAGATTGAAGCTTGGATTAATCTCGTACTCATTTCTAGCATCAACAATTCAACATCATTTGTGGGAAATGACATAGCCATATTGTTTACACCAAACTGTGAATTCGATTCCATAATACCTAGATTTTAATAACTCTTGAATGAGTGAATTGTTGACTATAAATTGAAAAGTGTTAGATTTTCAATTTAATTTATTCTTCTTTTGAAAATTACATTTTTGCGTTAATTTGAAGTTTGAGGCTATTTAAAGGCCTTTGATCTAGATACCAACAATATTATGAGGGTAGGTAACGACCAAAAATTGAATATGTCAAAATTTCAGGGATTCTAGTAAAATTTGGTAAAAAATTAGGAGGCTGTGCAGGAACATGACACTAAGCCAGAACTCGTGGCGTTTTGGGGTGTCAATTGTGAAAAAACCTTTTATACTTTGATTTCATTCAAGAAAATCACATTTTTTTATTAAATTTTTCTTTCACATTTTGTGCTATAAAATTCATTTCATTTAATTAATGAAATGATGCACAACTTATGAGGTTTATATGAACACTTGAAATAAAAGAGTTTTTTCAACTTCATAGAATGAATAATAATCTAAGAAAGTTCATATCATCATGTCTTATTACAAACCAAATTTAATATCCTTCAAAACAATTCCAAATAATGTAGTAAAAGTTCCATTAAAATAACATATTTAAAGTAAACAGTAAACAAGGCTCTACTAGTGCGTAAATCCTTCCTTGCCTTTCACGATTTCCTTGCCTTTATCTTTTTTCGAAGTACCTGGGGGGTTTGGGAAATGGTGGGGTATGAGCATGCGTGAAATAGTATAAATACTAGCAGAGTAATACGTACAAAAAATATTTATACATATAAAGTATATTTAAACAATTATGAAATCATCCACCATTTTATTAAGTGTTCTCATGCAAAATGCCACATGATATGCAGTTGACACTTTGACCATATGATACGGCAATGAACCCACTCATACTTAACCTTTCTTTTTAATATCACTCATATCCCATTAATTTAACCATTAATGTACTTTCAAAATTTTCAAGTTTCTTCATAAACTTGCCTTTACTTTAATAAGCATCGTGTTCAAAATCTTACTTTCACTTGATTAATCGTGGTATCGATCCTTGAGTGTTATACAGCCTTTCACCGACTCCCACCATGTCAGAATATGCTACTAATTAGTTGTTTGGGGTCTAAGTATTAAGCAACACTCTATGGCTCCGGACCCTTCTTAAATTTATGGGTTACCTCTGAGCGCATTTTATTTGTTACATCTTTGTATCCCTTTTTCCTTTCTTTCTTTCTTATTCACTTTTAAACCTTTTTCATTTTTTACCGATCGATGAAGACAAATACTAGGGAAGATACTAGTCCTAACACGTAATTTTTTAAGTCTCACACTTTATCAAAAGTTCATTTTGTAAGGACAAATTTTTAATCGAGTCAATTTATTTGTAATTGGCTTAATTACGGATAAAACATTTGAGTTATAGATTAGGCTTTGTATGGTCGATCTCGTGAGCCTATGGCATATTTGATGAAGACGTAGCAGCCAAGCTTCAAACATGGATATGCATTATGCCATATTTCATCCCAGGTTTGTCTTCATATTTACCGACGATCTCACATGTATGGAAGTATTGAATATGATCCTTGGATATTTATTTTTAGGTGTTTTTTAAACAAAATAATTTGGAACTATTTTTGGTTTCAGTTTGTTAGAACGAACTTGGACCTCGTTAGAACGAAAATCTATTTTCGTTAAAAACAAGTGGAGATCTCGTTAGAACGAACTATGGATCCTCGTTAGAACGAGCATCTAATGGACATAAAATGGGAACTATCTGTTTAGCAGAAGATACCTATTGGAAGATTGTTGGAACTCGTTAGAAAAATAATGCATGTTCATTCGAACGAACCTTGGTTTTGTTAAATCGAAATAGGCATTTCATTCGAACATACCATAGGATTTCGTTCAAACAATCCCATCGCCTCGAAATATGTATATTCCTATTTATAGGCGTGTTGGACTCAAATTTATAAGAACTTTTGGCAAAAATCAATTTCCTACATGCTTATCAAAATTTCAAAACCCTAGTTTCACCCATTGAGTTTAAACATCCAAGTTTCACAATTCTTATGCTTTAAGATCTTTGTGTTGGGCAATAAATGTTTGTTTCTCATCATCTCGGATTGAGAAAAAAGTTTCATGCGGTAGACTTCATATTAATTTGTTGCGTTGCGATGCGTTGAAGAAGCGGTGTTTCGTATTTCGATTTCGTAGATGGTTGTTCAGCCTCGTCAGAGGATACCAAGACATTTACGGATTCACATGTTCTGGTAGCTTGCATTGGTGGAATCTTGCGTTGTATTGTGGAGAAGAGTTGAAGATAGAATAGTGTCAAAACTTGCGAGGGAGAGGGGTCATTGGGTAAGTATTTATAAACTTTATCATTGTGATCTAATTAGTTGGGTCGTCCGAGGTTTTCCCATTGTGGGGTTTCCATGTAGATCGACGCGTTACGCGATTGTTTTACTTATATTATTATCTAATCACCTAGATGCATGTTTAAGGTTAAAGAGATAAAATTGGATAAATCGATTTTTTACAACAAAGGTTTAAAATTGGTACACGAGTTTTATTGGGTTAAATTTGTTTAAAGTTTTGATCTTTAAAATTGAAAAATATAAAAATAAACTTTTTGTGTGAACTTCATGATATATATGTTAGCTAGTTATATGTTGTTTGAGTCTTTTGTATTTTGATTTTTCATTTATTGAGTCAACTGAAAAATACAAAAAAAAAAATATTTGTCTTTTGAGTTGCTTTTTTTTAATTTCTATTTTTCTTTTGAATTTTTTTAGATAAACTTAAAAAGATTATTTGTTTACATGTAGTTTAGTTTTACATATTTTGTGTGGCATATTAGTGTGCTTGAATCTAATTCATTCTATATTTTCCATGTGACTAGAACATTGGGTTATGATTGTCAATACTTAGATTGCTCTTAATCATGATTGCATGAAGTTGTTTCGAATTTAATTTGATTTATGAATTCAACTTTGTATATGCCTTTGAACAAACATGCGCAGGCTCCTTTGAATTTTAACTTGAGATGTTATATTTGAGCTATGTGAGATGTTCTCCCATCAATCTTGTCATCTACATATTTGTTAACTATGGGGTATTTGTGCATGTAAGAACCGTTTTCAATGAGTTTGTTATTTTTATTTTAATATATGAGGGTGCACGACAAAGGGATACGGAAGGAGAAAATCTTCTTTGCATGAAAGCCGTAGTTAGCAAGATCCTAATGAAAGGATTGGAGGTAATAAAAATAGAAAAATTGCCAAGGCTAACAATGTTTAGTTTGTTTGAATTTAAAAAGTGATAGCTTCAAAATAATTGAGTGAAAAATATGATATATGAGCTTTTGAGGGTGTCATAGTTAGAGTCCAATGGGGTTGCACAATGAATCCTAGTTATGCTCATTTTATTATGACACTAATGATTTGTAAAATCATTAATATTCTAGGCTTGTATGCATTGTGCTTATTTGTTCATAGAGTTCACTTTATCTTGTCACTTGAGGCTAAATCTTAGTTTGATAAAGTTTTGCAATCATATAGAACTCCTTAAACATATTTGAGTGTTTGGGTCATGACTCATTTGTATCTAGCTCACGCCCATTTATTTCATCCCAAATGTTTAGACATATCGATACTATGCTAGTATTAGAGCTTATGTGTTTTGTGTCGTATTATGTGGTTGTTTATTCTCTCTCTCTCTCTCTCTCTCTCTCTCTCTCTCTCTATATATATATATATATATATATATATATATATTTATATATGCGGACCGAACATATGTCACCTGATGGTGTGCCTAGAATTTATCTCCTAAATTATAGGCACACTCTTTTTTTTGGGGCTCACCGCCAGGTGACACATGTTCGGTCTGTACTCTTAAAATGCGAACTAGTCCGCACAAGAGCAGGACTTTATGTATATATGTTGGGGGGGTGGGGGGTAGTCATTGGTATGTCTTTTGCATATTTTGCGGTTTGCATTTAATTTAGTTTATCGTATGCATTATCTTTGGTTTTTATTTGGCATGCTACATGATTATATTGGTATCTCTCATTGTGTGCATTGAAATTTCAAATTTCAAATTAGTATCATAGGTCATTACTTATTCATATTGGTATCTTTTTGCATCGATAGTGATATTAGTTGATCATTGTTTGGATTATTTGTGATTGTATTTCCATGTTGTGTCTTTGTTGCACGTTACACCATTACATGATTTTATTCCTTACGCCCTATTTCTCTTGGAATCATGTTCACATATTCATGGGGAGATTTTATTTATAGGGGGAAGAAGTTTTATGCTTTCTTGCTATATCTATTCTTGAACAAAAGGGGGAAGAAATGGTATGTTTCGTTTCATGATTAGGATATCTTTATCTTAGGGGGAGACATCTTAACTAGGTTGAGATTATTAGACATAGAGAGAATTTTATTCTTATGCAAATATTATACTTGTTATATTATTTTTTCATTTAAAGGTGTGTTTAAGTATGCAGGTTTACAATATGCGACAAAATTTACAAGCGTGCAAAGCTACTCAGCATATGTGTCTGCTGAGTGTTTATACTCTTTTTCCTTTAGGGGTTGGGGATTGAGTCTTTTTAGAAAGCTTGACGGCCTATAAGGTTTTTATTTTAGTTTTGTCCCAAAATAGGGAAAGGGGGAGACTTGTAAGGACAAATTTTCAATCGAGTCAATTTTTTTATAATTGGCTTTATGGCCATCCGAGATTCTTCCAGCGTGGGCTTGCTGACTAGGCATAAATTATTCGTATTTATACCCATAATTTAGAGACTTTTATCATCTTATAAAGTGTAAATAGCGACGATTTATCTCATATTAGTGCTACTGACCTTTTCTATATAGTGCATCGAGTTTCGTGTATTTCTCGTACATTTTGCAGGTATTTTACATGATTGAAGAAAAGAGAAACTCAAACTTAAGAAAGATACATGTGAGGAAAAGTCAAGCGCAAAATGGTAATTTTGCACCAGTAATACGAAAGAGGCGCCAAAAGGGAAGTTGAAGACCTTGAGTCCATGGGTATGTAAAAAGAAATGGTATTCAAATTCGAGCCCCGGTTACGAAGTTATGAAGTTTCAAAGTTGAAAATAAATCAAGGAGAAAAAGGAAGAAAAACAGAAAGACAACGAATCAAACCGATGAAGGCAAGGCCGTACTAGTTCGCTCCATTGCCAAAGCCAAATCGAACCAATAAAAAAAAGTAAAATCATTTCGCCCCACTGCCAAAGCCAAACCTAACCGATAAAAAATAAGTGGAACTTGTTCACCCTAATGGTATATACCAAACCATTTCGCCCAGCAAAGAAGAAAAAAACGAATCAGTTCGCCTGGAAGAATTTCATTTTTTTTTATTTCCCCAAAAATAGAGTTGTGCTTGGTTCAAACTCTTATAAACGTGATCGTTATATTCTTTTTTAAGGTCAGACATTAGGAAGCTTTTTTTTTGTTAGTTTTGAGAGGTTTTGAAGCTAAGAAGTGTAGGATCCATCTTGTTCAATAATTTCTTCATCAATTTGGATTAATTCAAGGCTTTTATTCATTTAAAGTAATCTTTCTTTATTGCTTTCAATTGCTTTCATATTTGTTGTAGGTAATTCATTCTTCTTAGTTAAAATCCTTCCTTGCATGTTCAATTTTACTTTTCACGCAATTATGATTTCATACACCATAGATTACTTATTTAAACATAGTTTCATAATGTTCGGCTAGATTTCTAAGGGTTGGGATGCATGAACCCAACCTAATGAGGATTGCATGAATATAAAGGTAATTCTTTGAATTAAATAAATGATTAAATCGTGTTGGTTAGTTGTTACTACCGTCGTAGGACTTTTAACCTCATTTACCCTAGGTAACCGGGGTGTTTAAGAGTGCGACGCGCGTATCAGCTATACCGACACCGCTTTATTTATATTCTTGATTATGTATGATGCGGGCTTGTACCCTCATATATGTAATGCTTAAAATTTATAAAGTCTGGATTGGATCAATTATCTAATCCACGATTGCTTTTATATGTGGTAAACATACTAGGGTTCGGGGGATTGTAGTCTAACCTATTTTTCTCATTCATAGTTGTCACTCACAATTAGTTTACTCATGTATATGTAGCTTAATTCTTAGTTTAATTAATTGGCATTTGGTTAGTATATATAAAAATCCAAATCGTCACCTTTTCCTTTTTCTTTTCAGAGTCAGTTTAGGGTTAACCGTCTTACCTATCGTCGTCATGTTCTACGTCTTATTTCCCTGAGGATTCGACCCCATCTTACTGAATTTATTACTTACGTGATCGGTTTACACTTGAATCGTAATTAGCACGCACTAGAGACATATTTTGACTGTTAAGTTTTTGGCACCATTTTTTATTTATCACCTCTCCCGTCACCACTCTACGTAGTGGGCGAGTTATTGATTTATCACCTCCCCCAGACGACACACCTAAAGACAAGGAGATTTAGCTCGACATGAAAGAGTCCAAAGATTCCCCCTTGAAAGAGACTGAACATGACGACACTAGTGAGCCTGAAGTCGTAGTGACACCTCCCACCATCACGCCTTTCCCTCAATGGTTGGTTCCTCCCCAAAAAGGAATCCCACGAAATGACGTGCTAGATGTCTTTAAGAAAGCCAAGCTAAATTTAACTTTTCTTGATGCTATACAGAAAATTCCGGCCTAAGCTAAAGTCCTTAAGGACTTATTGATGGTGAAAAGAAGGCTAAAGGTGAAAAGGACGTCTTCCTAGCACAAAATGAGAGCTCCGTTCTACTTAATGACCTCCCACCAAAGTTTAAAGATCCAGGTGCACCTACCATTTTGTGCATCATTGGAGAGAATCAAATAGAAAAGGCCTTACTTGATTTAGGGGCGAGTGTCAACATTCTTCCCTACTCCATATATAGGAAACTCAATTTGAAGGACCTCAAGCCCATAAAAATCACTCTCCAACTCACGGATCGTACCGTGAAGATATCACGAGGCATTGTTGAAGACGTGATAGTCCAAGTTGACACCTTCTACTTCTCGGTATATTTTGTCATTGTTGACACCTTATACTTCTCAGTATATTTTGTCATTTGGGACACGAAACCCTCCATCACCTCAAGTAATCATGTTCCTATCATTCTTGGACACCCATTCTTAGTTATGGCTAACGTCATGATTAACACTCGAAATGGGAAAATGCAACTCACTTTCGGGAACATGACCTTACAAATAAATATCTTCAATATCGCGAGTCAAGTGGGTGATGAGGATGATTTTCACTCAGTGGATCTTATTGAAGAGATAGTAGAGGAGCATGTAGAGGGAAATTTCAGTGGGGATGCCTTGGGAGCGTGCCTTATTTCGAGTGGTGAGAGTGACGAGACGTACATCGATTTTGAGAGAGAGGTAGGAGAGTGGAGAGAGGCATTAGATAAGAGAGCGTCAGATGCGGACATGAGAGATGTGAGTTGGGTTTCTATATTCGAGGAATTACCACCGAGGGAGTCGCGGACGGTTCCCTCCGAGGAAAAATTTCCCACCCTTGAATTAAAGAAACTACTCTCCAACGTTAAATATACTTATTTGGGAGAGGATGAGACAATTCCTGTTGTTGTCTCCTCTAGCCTAGATAAAGAGCAAGAGGGTAAACTATTAGCGATTTTGAGGAATCATCGAAGTGCCTTTTGTTGGTACACAGCAGATTTAAAAGGTATAAGTCCTTTGATTTGTACCTATAAAATCCACCTCGGGGAGGACGTGAAGCCATCGAGGGAAATGCAAAGGCGATCGAACCCTACCGTGAAAGAGGTAGTATGAGCAGAAATTATTAAGTTATTGGACGGAAGATCATTTACCCAATCTCGAATAGCAAATGGGTGAGTCCAATCCAAGTCGTCCCGAAAAAGTCGAGAATGACAATGGTCGAGAATGCCAAAGGTGTGTTAATTTCCCAATGTACCACCACTAGGTGGTGAGTTTGCATTGTTTACCGTAAACTCAATGCGAACACTAGGAAAGATCATTTCCCCTTACCATTCATCAATGCCTGGGAGAGTAGAGGCACACCCATATTATTGCTTCCTTAACGGTTATTCCGGATATAACCAAATAGAGGTAGATGTTCTTGATCAATGGAAGACGGCTTTCACATATCCCTTTGGCACGTTTGCCTACTAATGTATGCCATTTGGATTATGTAATGCGCCCGCGACCTTCCAAAGGTGCATGCTTAGTCTCTTTGGCCACGTGGTTAAAAGAGACCTTAAGGTATTTATGGATGACTTTAGCGTTTTTATCCCCTCTTTTAACCTTTGTCTTACAAATCTTGAAAAATACTTGCCCGGTGTGTGGAAAAGAACTGGGTTTTAAATTGGAAAATTTCCATTTCATGGTAACCAAAGAAATAGTTCTTGGCCACATTGTGTCATCCAACGGAATTGAAGTCGATAGGGAAAAAATAGATGTCATAGCCGAGCTTCCCCCACTGAAATCACTAAAGGATGTGGACTCCTTCTTGGGCCACGCGGGCTTTTATAGAAGTTTCATTAAGAATTTTAGTGCCATTCCTAGACCCTTGAGTAACCTCCTTATGAAGGATTCCCCCTTTGAGTGGAATAAAGCATGCCAAAGTGCTTTTGACAAATTGAAAACCATGCTTGTTTTTGCCCCCATTATGTAAGCTCCGGATTGGTCCCTTCCATTCGAGCTTATGTGTGATGCAAGCGACTATGCTATCGGGGTTTATTTCGGCCAAATAAAAGACAAGAAGTCTCATGTCATCTATTAGGCTATCCGGATTCTAACCGGACCACAGCTCAATTACTCCACCACGGAGAAAGAATTGCTAGCTGTAGTTTTTGCCCTGGATAAGTTTCGCTCCTACCTCATCGGTTCGCCCATCATATGTTTTACCAGCCACGTGGCACTTAAATATCTCCTTTCCAAGAAAGATTCTAAGCCACACCTCATAAGGTGGATCCTACTCCTACAAGAGTTTAATCTCTCTATAAAAGATAAGAAAGGAGTAGAAAACATCGTAGCCGACCATTTGTCCCGACTTTCATCCGACGCGCCTAGTGATCCCATACCCATAGATGACTATTTTTTGGATGAGAAATTATTTTCCACTTCTTCTCTCTCCTACTTTGCGAACATAGTTAATTATCTTATCACGGGAGTTGTCCCTCCCGATTGGACACCACAAGAGAAGAAAAAGTTCATTACTTGGTCACACGTGTTTTTCTACGATGATCCATTTCTATTTAAATATTGTGCATACCAAATCATACGGCGTTGTGTACCGGATGATGAGATTCCAAGTGTCATCCACTTTTGTCATACGAAAGCATGTGGAGGCCATCTTTCGACGAAAAAGATAGACACTAAGATTCTCCAAAGCGGTCTCTATTGGACCATAATTTTTCAGAATGTAAACGCTTATTGTAAATCATGTGATATATGTCAAAGAATGTGAGCCATTACCCACCGAGACATGATGCCATCGACCCCCATACTCGTTAGTCAAATAGTTGATTGTTGTGGTAATGACTTCATGGGCCCTTTTCATCCCTCCTTTGACGTCTTATTTATCCTTTTTGCGGTAGATTATTTGTCAAAATGGGTACATGCCATAGCTACCAAAACTAATGACAACAAGTTCATGATTAAGTTCTTGCAAGAACACATAATCTCTCGCTTCGTTGCTCCAAAGGCAATTATTAGTGATAGTGGTAAGCACTTTTGTAATCGACCGTTTAAAAAATTTATGAGAAAGTATGGAGTCGTTCACAAGGTTGGGACCACTAATCACCCCCAAATAAGTGGTCAATCCGAGCTAGAAAATCGTGGAATCAAGAACATTCTCGAAAAAATTGTCGATCCTAATAAAAAAGATTGGTCCCTTCGATTGAACGATGCGCTATGGGCTTATAGAACTGCATACAAGAACCCCATCGGGATGTCCCCATTTCTCTTTGTCTATGGCAAACCTTGCCATCTCCCCGTGGAGTTATAACACAAATATTATTGGGGAATCAAGAGGTTAAACTATAATTTAGACAAAGACGGTGAAGCTCTCAACCTTCAATTGAATGAGTTGAAAGATATATGCAACGATGCGTTTGAGAATGCCAAGATATCCAAAGAGATAATGAAACTCGCACATGATAAAATCATTCGACGTAAAGAGTTTCATTCGGGGAAAAAATGCTTCTCTACAACTCTCGTCTCCACTTATTTCCCGGTAAATTACGTTGGCAGTGGATAGGACCATTCGTTGTTAAAGAAGTGTTACCCTCACGGTGCTATTGAATTGGAAGATCCAAATGGGGGAGACACATTCAAAGTCAACAGACAATGCCTAAAGCCATACCTAGAGGCGTGTGTTGAAGAAACCGACACCATTTAGTTGTCGGACCCCATTTAAGGGGTTGATTGAGAATGAATTGAGAGGTCATCTCACCCCCGATGCGTATGGGGTGATTCTTGTGTACATAAGTTAGTTTCAGGTTAGGGTCATTAGAGTTCCATTGGATGTTATTTGTTAGAGAGAGATTCATGCAAGGACCAACACGGGAAGATTTAGAGCTTTTGTGGAGAGTGATCGACATTTTTCGGGCTCATAGGTGAGTGGGAACAATTTGGGAGAATCCCGGAACAAAAAAAAAATTGAGAGTTTCAACACTTAGTTTTTTTAAGGAAGTAAAATTGAGGTGAAGAAAACAGTGGACCGAACCTATTCGTCCCAAGAACCGAACCGGTTCGCTGATAAGGTTGAATAAAAAAAATTAATAAAGGGCGAATCGATATATCCAAGAACCGAACCGGTTCGATTTTCTGGAAGTCTGTTCGATTTCACCAATGGTTCATCCCCTTTATCTTCCCCAATCCATTCCCTTCCCTCCGTTTTCCCCCATTTCCTGCATTTTTTCCTCCATTTTTCATCCCCCTTTACCTCCAAAATTGTTTCCCTCGAAATCCCCCCCCCCCCCCCCCCCCACACACACACACCACACCTCCATTATAAATACGCACTTCCCCTTCACCATTTTCACACCTCTCACTTTCTCCCTCTTACTCTAAAAAATTTCTAGCACTCCCAACCCCTTTTCCAAATGGACAACAACCAGTGCCCCACCAAGAACAACAACACCGACATTTTTCCCGACAGCGCGGTGAAATCCGCTCCCATCAAGAGCGTCGATGGTGCGATACTTTCTTTTCCACCTAGAGAACGATGCATATCGAGAGGCAGATCAATTGGGTCTAAATTCCCCAATCAGTCACTATGCTATTTCGATCCCGTGGATGGTTCCAATTCTTCTAAAATCCCAAGCCCGCAGTGTGGGAAGAGGATGTTCGCATGTTCTACAGCACCCTTGTCTGCACGGGCGAGTTTAAAACCCAAACATATATGGATCAAACCCCCATATCATTTTCTCTCGAGATTTTGATCCAAAAGATGCGTATTAAGGGAGTACCAAGCCCATCCCATTTTGGTTACCCCACCGCAAACCGTCCGATCAGGAAACATACTTGCATCGGACGCATCACCCATGGTCCCATGTGGGATTCCGACACTTTCCCCGTGGGGAGCTTCAATGAACGATCATGAGTCACCTTCCTCTTCTGTTGCGGGTGTATTTTGCAAACATCCAATGACTCGGTGATGTGACCTCATCAAGCCAACTTTATATACCACCTAATTGATGCAGGTACCCATATCCACCTCACTCGCACATTCTACGCCGACATCCTCAATGCCGACATGGACCCCAAGGGCAAGGCTTCCCTCCTGTATCCCCATCTCATCACATTTTTTCTCAAAGACGTGGGAATTGCGCCCTCACGCGTCTTCCCCCACATCCCAAAACCCATTGGAGGGGAGTCAAGAACAAGGAGTGCTAGGCAATTGTGTTTTGTCTAATAACCATTGGTGAATGTGGGAGAGGATGTTGAGATGGGAGAAGGGAGGATCCCATGGAGGAGGAATATGATGATGATGATGATGATGATGATGAGGAGGAGGAGGAGGAGGAGGAGGAGGAGGACTACAAGCCGGGGGGAGAGAACATCACTCGTCGCATTGAGAACTTGGAGACGAGTTTCAATGATTTTTAAAGGGACTATAGGGCAGATCAAGAGGCATACCGACGTGACACTACCATGATGGTCCATCTTCAAATAGAAATTTACAAGCTCCAAGTAAATGAGGGGGTGCCACACCTCACTTACTTCTATGACCTCTATGATCCCAACGCACCCGGACCCACCTCTCACCCACCCCCACAATAAACCCTACTTTGTTTCTGATTTTGTTGGAACTTCGAAAAAGTCAAAAATATTTTTCTTTAAAAGAAATAAAAATTGGAATTTAAATTTTTCAAAAATGTCACTAAAATTTTGTCTGAAGTTTCAAATTGTAAAGCTATCAAATTCACTAAGCCAAAATTTACCAAAGATAGAAATTGTGCGAAAATTGACGACTTGACGAATAAATGTGGAGATTAACCAACCCGATGAGATTTTGAGCCTATTACTTTTTGCGAGTAATTAAATCAATCTGAGTTAATGGTTAACTCGTGGTTCTTTTCAGTGTTTAAATAAGTCATTAAAGATCTCAATACCTTTGTTTTGAACGGTTATGGGAAACGATGTTGTCTTGAAAAGCATGCTAAAATATCTCTAAACTAAATTAATCGTGAGATGAATTTGGTAATGTAATTAATAATTCGGATAATGAAGTTAGGCCATCGTTTGTTACCCAAAAATATTAATCATAAAAAGTTGTGAGAATTATCCTTTTGCTACCCAACTTGAGCCTAATAAATTTTTTCCTTTTCGTTTGATAACCTGAAAAAACCCATTTAGCCCGAAATTCTGAAAATTGGAAATATCATCAATAAAGTCCAAAAAGTACATAAAAAAAGGGGCAAGAAAAAAAATGCAAAAAAATGCTCAACAAAAAAATGGCAAGAAACGAAAAATGTGAAAATAGAAAAAAAAATGAAAAGAAAACGAAAAGAAAAATGAGCAAAAGCCCGAAAAAGCACTAATGGACATCATAAGAACATTTTCCAATTTCGAATTTTCAAACGCTCTCAATTTTGCCAAATACCCTTCAAAACTCGAAAAAGTCCTAACCGAATCTGAATTGCGAAATTACTTACCACATGGAGAGAAAAAAGATAATAAGAAAGATTAATTGGGTGAATAAGAGGCGATGTTTCCCATTTTTCAATAACTGTATTCTGATGAAGAGATCATTTCGCCAAAAAAATTTCGTCTTTCAAATTGTGTGCGTGAATTTGCGTTCCATTATATTTACGCTTATAAATCACGAACACTGAGAGAGAGATCTACAATCCGAGAGATTCGTTTGTGAGAGCATCCATTGAGAATTGAATCAAAATAAATTTTTGAAAAGTAACATAATGATCAATTGGTGGAAGTTAGCGGTTTAATTTTTGGCTTTGCACACATACATACACTACGAATTGAGACTTGGGAATATAAATTTACGGTGAAAATTATAGAAAGGTTTAAATTGTACAATTTTTAGGTATTTTGAATTTTTCGTTGAGTCAAAAACGGATTTTGTGGGTATATTCACTGCAAACCCTCACGGGACACAACTCGTCCTACTAGGGTAACCTAGGGGTTTAAAGGCCTGTTGCATACGCTAAATGCAATCGCTTGCCCGCAAAAGAGGTATTCTATCCCAATAACACGTTTGTTGTGTGTTGGACCATGCTTTAATTCTTATACATTGCTCAGGAAGATCAAAGTTCCAAGTTAGGGGGGTTTGATTAGGCATAAATTCTTCGTACTTATCCCCTTAATTTAGAGGCTTTTATCATCATTTACATGTTAAATCAAGTTGATTTATCTCATATTATTGTTACTGACCTTTTCTATATAGTACATCGAGTTTTGTGTATTTCTCGTACATTTTACAGGTATGTTACACGATTGAAGAAAAAAGAAACTCAAACTCAAGATAGATAGAAGTAAAGGAAAGTCAAGGGCAAAACAGTAATTTTTCACCAGGAATACGGATGAGGCACCAAAAGAGAAGTTGAAGACCTTGAGTCCATGATCAAGTAGGAAGAAACGACATCCAAACCTGAGCCCCGTTTGCGAAGTTATGAAGCTTCAAAGTTGAGAAGAAATCAATGAGAAAAGGGAAGAAAAATAGATAGGCATCAAACCGAATCGATGAAGGCAAGGCCGAACCGGTTCACCCCACAGCCAAAGCCAAATCGAACCGATAAAAAAAAGTAGAATCAGTTCGCCTCACTACCAAAGCCAGACTGAACCGATATAAAAGAAGTAGAACCGATTCACCCTACTCGTATATACCGAACCGGTTCGTCCAGCAAAGAAGAAAAAAACGAATCGGTATGCCTCGACGATTTTTTTTTTATTTCTCCAAAAAATAGAGTTGTGCATGGTTCAAATTCTTAAAAAAGGTGATATTTATATTCTTTTGTAAGGTTAGACATTAGGAAGCTTCTTTTTTGTTAGTTTTGAGAGGGTTTTGAAGCCAAGAAGTGTAGGATTCATATTGTTCAATAATTTCTTCATCAATTTGGATTAATTCAAGGCTTTTATTCGTTCCAAGTAATCTTTTCTTTATTGCTTTCAATTGATTTCATATTTATTGTAGGTAATCCATTCTTCTTAGTTCAAATCCTTCCTTGCGTGTTCAATTTTACTTTTCACGCAATTATGATTTCATGCACCATAGATTTCTTGCTTAAACATAGTTTAATAATGTCGAGCTAGATTTCTAAGGGTTGGGATGTATGAACCCAACCCGATGTGGTTTGCATGAATATAAAAGTAATTCTCGGGTCGTAGATTTCGTGTAGGTTAGTTGTTACTATGGTCGTAGGACTTTTAACCTCGTTTGCCCTAGGTAACCGGGGTGTTTAAGAATGTGACGTGCATGTCAGCTATACTGACACCGCTTTATTTATATTCTTGATTATGTATGATGCGGGCTTGTACTCTCATATATGTAATGCTTGAAATTTATAAAGTCTGGATTTTATCAAATTATCTAATTCACGATTGATTTTATATCTTATAAACATATTAGGGTTCAGGGCATTGTAGTCCAACCTATTTTTCTCATTCATATTTAGTCAGTCACAGTTAGTTTACTCTTGCATACGTAGCTTAATTCTTATTTTAATTAATTTGTATTTAGTTAGCACATATAAAACTCCAAATCATCACCTTTTTCCTTTTTCGTTTCAGAGTTAGCTTAGGGTTAACCTTCATACCTATCGTCGTCACGTTCCACGTCCTACTTTCTTGTCTTATCGGGTTTATTATTACATGATCAGTTTGCACTTTAACCGTAATTAGCAGGCAATAGAGACACATTTTGAGTCGTGTCACTCGCCTCGAAAAGAGGGAAAATGATCTCTCTTGGTGCGTGCAGGGATCCGATGATGGAAGCCCTCTGTCCTCAACTCGTACGATCTCTGCGGGCTACAACGGATATAAAACGATCATTGTCAAAAGGGGAGGAACAGATAGAAAGTGGAGTCGTCGTCCTATTTTGCTCAAAACAGGACAAAGAATGTAATCGTCCCCGAAAGGACATCATCAAATACAAACTGATGTATATGAAACCAAATGAATCGATGGTTAGATGACTAAATTACATAATGCGAAGGTGATAGGAACTCATTTCGCCCTTTCGATCTCTCACAGGATATGATAATATTCTAATTTTTCTCTAAGATGTGACTTATGTGTATAATGTGTGTGATATGAAATTAGGTAAGAAAAAGAAATCATCATATTCACGTCACAGGAAGTACGGAGAGGAATCATCCTAAGGAGTATACGAAATACAAAGAATAATAGGAAAATACGATGTTAGTGACCACCGAATCATGATTCACTTTGAGAAGTGAATGTGCATGTCATGTGGGAACACTAATTTGTAAGTTCATACATGAGCGCAATACTGCTAAATATGAGATTTAAACAAAATAGCGCAATAAAAAAAATAGGACTCGAATCCTGATAATGGATCGGGACACTTGCGTAGACAAAATAGGAATCAAAATTCACGTAGTTCAACATATCACAAGGGTGGGGTTTAACCCATAAATCAAATTTAGGACTCCCCTTTAGTTGGTTTTGAAGAAAACGTGTAGAAAAAGTGAGGAATATTTTTAAATAAATTATATGAGCACTAGTAATAAAAAAAATATATTAGTTGATGTGAGAGAATGAAGTAAGACTAAAATATACCAAAGGTAAGGAAAAAGCAAATAAACAACACTAATTAAATGAAATAGAGAATAAAAGTAGACCTCGTTGAATGTTTTACTACAGATATTTAAAGAGGGGTAGGATGATTTTATGGTGGAAAAATGATGGTGGAATAGGGATATGATAGGTAATAAAATGTGGGATAAAAGTGATGTAAGAGAAGTGGAGAGAATATTGAAAACTTGATTTTTTTTATAGTGGCAACGCACTAATTTCGAGGGAGAGATTGCTGAAAATGGGGATTGGGAATGAGGTCAAGACCTCCTTAAATAGCAAAAAATAGGGTTAGGGGGTCTAACGATCGGTATAGTCCCTAGCCTGCCTATCGGCATACCCCTAGCTTCCTGGAAAAGTAAAGTATACCTCTACCTATAGGCAGAGGGTCTGGGCTGGCTATATGCAGTCCAAAAAGGAATTTTTTAGAAAAATTGGCATAAAATACAAATCGTAAGTTCAAATCCTGCATAGCTAGGACCGTTGGAAAGGAAATTCATAGAACTATGAAGATTTATGGTCCAATCTAGGGTTTGAGAGTTTACCAAAGTCAAATATGGCTCGGAAGCCCCTGATAGCCTCTAAATTCGCGAACCATAAGGCTGATTTACGCCTGGTACGGCCCATTGGAAAGGGGATTCAGATCCCTGAGAATGTAATGAGCTACACTCAGGTTTGAGGGTTGACCAAAGTCAAACGGAGCTCTGGGATGCCCAGTGGCCTCTAGATCAAGGGTTAGAGTAGGACTTGGGGTCCGAGGGTGTTAAGGACATAAGGAAGCATTTGGATAGTACTAAGATGGGGTGTGTACAGGCTTAGTTCCGAAAAAATCATTTGAGTTATAGGTTAAGATTTGTGTCATCGATCTCGTAAGCTTTGTACTAGTAGCCAAGTATAAAAAATGGATAAGTATCGTGTTGTGTTTCATGCGAAGTTTGTCTTTACGTTTACCAAGGATTTTACAGGTATGGATGCATTTAATAAATCCTTGGATATTTATTTTTAGGTGTTTATTTTTAAACAAAATCATTTGGAAATGTCTTTAAAATATTTTTGGAGAAAATTGTTTTTTGGTTTCAGTTCGTTAGAACAAACATTGACCTCGTTAGAACAAAATTATGTTTTCATTGGAATTAAGTAGAGATATCGTTGGAATGAATTATGGATCCTCGTTAGAATGAATATCTAATGGACATCAAATGGTAAATCTCTATTTAGCAGAAGGGACCCGTTGGAAACCCATTGGAATATCGTTTGAACGATAATGCTTATTCTTTCAAACCTACCTTGGTTTCGTTCGAACGAACTCGTCGCCTCGAAATTCATGTTTTCCTATTTAGAGGCTTATTGGACTCATATTTTTTAAGAAATTTTGGCGAAAAAGAAATTTCCTACCGATTTACCAAAGCTCCAAAACCCTAGTTTAACCCATTGAGTTTAAAGATCCAAATTTCACAATTCTTATGCTTTGAAAAAAAAAAAATCGGCACCAAAGTTCTTTTTTCATCATCTTGGATAGAGAAAAAGGTTTCATGCGATGGACTCTGTATTGGTTTGTTGTGTTGCAGTAAAGAAGCGGTATTCCGTGTTTCAATTCCTTAGACGGTTGTTGAGTGTCATCGGTGGATATCGAGACACGCGTCGATTCACGTGTTGTGACAGATTGCGTGGGTGGACTTTGCATTGTAATGTGGAGGAGAGATTGAAGATAGAAGAGAATCAAGGCTTGCGAGGGAGACGCATCATTGCGTAAGTCTATTCTCTAGTCTTTGTAAAACCTTATTTGGCTAGATCGCCCGAGGTTTTCCCGTTGTGGATTTTCCTCGTAAATTGGTGCATTGTGTGCTTGTTTTACTTATTTCATCTGCTAATCATCTAGATGCATGTTTTAGGTTAAAAAGATAAAATTGGATAAATCGATTTTTCTCAATAAAGGTTTAAAATTGGTGCACAAGTTTATAAAGTTTAATTTATTTAAAGTTTTTATCATTAAAATTAAAAAAATATATAAAAATAGACTTTTTGTTTATGACCATCCTTGCCGCACTGTCGGGCTGCGTTCTCATGTTTTTATTTTACCTTTAACTCGTTATTTCATATTTGGAAACAACTTTATTTACCAATTCTTCTGAAACTTAACTTTTGAGTTAAAAATACCCATTTATACACTTTAATGCGAATTTCACTATTCACATGCACTTGTAAACTTGCATTTTATATACTTCGCCAAAAATGCTTCTTTGCCTCTTTACTTTACAAAATACGAGTTTTCACCACACGAAATTCAACTCTTTTGACTAAAGTCCTTTAGTTTGAAAAGTTTACTCATAAGTCCAATTTTTACATAAAAAGACACTATTGTACTAAAACATTACTTTTGTCATTTCAAGACTTATATTTCTAATTTGTTAACTCCAGTCATTTTATATTTTCATATTATTCCATTTAAAAACAACTTTTAAAAGCAATACTTATGTTTGCAAAAGTTAGTACATAGTCTAAACTTTTTATAGAATCATACTTTTGGCCTAAAAATTATACTTTTGACATTTCATGGCCTGTCTTATAATTTAATAACTTTCCATTGTTACCCTTGTTCTTTGTTTCACCATAGGCCTCAACTTTTCAATATTACATGTTTGAATATCCATAATTTTATTACTTTTACACTTAGCGCCCATTTACTTTATTTTCTTCAAGTTTTTCCAACTTTATTCGCATAAATTATATCATTTTATATAATTAGTATTATGAAATTATCAAGTTTATCATTTCACTTTCAAAATCTCATTTTAATACACTTTTAACATAATTAACACATTTATCCCACCTTTATGAGTTTATGTTATTAAAAGTAAGGTTTTATGTCAATAAATCCAACAAATGCATCATACCATTTTATCCCAAGTTCAAGACAATATTTTATCATGAAATCAACAAGCTTAATATGATTTATGCAATAAATAATCGGTTAAACATTCTGAAAATTTTCTTCTTTCAATCTCTAACTTTTGTTCATTTTTATCACATAATCTTCAACATATATTCATACCTAGTGATAATAAGCAGAAGTAGTCACACATATATAAATATATCTAGCATTCTTTGATTTAAAACTGGAAAATAGTGTAGAACTCCTACCTCTTGAAGATAATAACTTTGATAAAGAGGTAGAAAAGAAAACTCAATAAGCTTCAAACTTTAAGTTCTTATAGAAATCATCTTTCACACCAAAAATAACACATTTATAACACTTGGAAACTTTTGATAATAGAAGGATAATTGTATGGGATAGTAAGGTCAGAGTATAGAGAGTATAAGCAAGCTTTTATTGAGTTAAAATGGTAGAGAGAATGAGTATTTTTGAATTTGATAAAATACACATTTTTATTCTCCATAAATGGAAGAAAATTGGGTAGGTAACCCCTATAAGCCCCCTATATGACCCATACCCATCTCAAATGGCTCCTAAACATGTAGTGATGATACCATATGCCAAATGGAGTAGAAAAGACTGAAATAATGAATGAAAATCATCCAAAGTGGTTGTCTATCCAACTCAAATTGCTCTTCTTTTTTTTTTGCTTAAACTTCGAACATAAAATATCCTCAATGGGGGTCTAACTGGGTTTTTTTACGTCGTCAAAGAAGAAAAAGTTGAGAAATTAATTTCATATCTTGTGAAATTTTTCAGAGGACTGTTTTTTTTTTACGAAAAACCCATTGTTATATATTATTATTATTATTATTATTATTATTATTATTATTATTATTATTATTATTATTATTTTCTTTAAATTTCCTTCATTTATCCTTATAATATTATAATACGTAAATAAATGTAATTATATAATTTGTTTCGTTTAATTTCTTTTAACTCTATTTAAAATGTTTAACTTAATTTAACACGCATAATGCGACACACGATATTTTTGAAATTTTCTCCTTAACCTTAATTTTAATTAAAAATGACCTATTTAAATTATTCCCAGTAATTTCTCATAAATTCAACTCCATATAATTCACGAATCACATGAGTTTAAAAATATAATTCGACTTTATTAATTAAACAAAATCCAGGAATTACAAAACCTCACAGCTTATCAGTTCCCCAAAATTTTAGTAGGACAAAACATAAATCCCATTACTTCGATAGTAAGAAAAGAAGCTGACAAGCAAAGGGAAATGTTGTCTCGGCATCCCCTAAATAGAGGCATTATGAATTCAGGAAAAGAGGTTTTGAGAACCCACATCGCTCAGAATTAGGATCCGAGGAGAGAAGGCATGAGTCAAACGAGAGCTCACACCAGTCGAGAAAACCCTCTACACTTCGTATGTTAGAGTATAGTATATTCATTATGCCCACACTTAAATAGACTTTCGTATTTTGATTTCCAAAACATAGTATGTCTAAGAGGTTTTTGAAAAGCTTTATCAATGTTTAAGATATTAAAGTTGATTTATGTTATCCCGTCATCACATCAATCACTTTATAATGTTGGTAAATGTAGCCTAGGGTACTTAGCCTTGATAGTTTTGAAAAATAAAATTATAAAATCTTTTTAAAAATCTTGTAACATGCTTTTGTGCTTTTGTAGTCTCCAAATGTTATTGTATTTTTGTTTATGAAAATTTATGTTTAAAAGACATTTGAGTGATATCCCAGAACATTCTCTATAGAAAAGATTGGCCTTCTTTGGCTGCGAGTTCTTTGAGATTCTTTGGAAAAATCCCTGAAGGCATCTGCGACTTCCTTTGATGATATCTTTCTATAGCAAAGAAGGAATTATCTCCAGCGAAATATCTCACGGGTCGCAACCTTGAATTTTTATCTCATAGAAAATCCCTGGTGGATCTCACGACCTGTTTTTATTACGATCTCTCTTTAATGAAGTTAAACCTTCGCTACAACGAATGTTGTCCGCATATCTACATTATCAACAAAATAAAAAAATCTTTTTTAGATATTTTCATAAGACTCCTTTTGATGATGGGATCTTTTAGCTTAATCATTACTTCCTAGTCAAGACAAATGGGAGCATGGGTTTTCTTGGTTGTATATCCCCATTTGGCATTTCTCAAAGGCTTAATATATTTTCAAGTAAGTCTAGAGTTTTTGTGTTCCTCATTTTTAGGCACCTAAAACCTTTTTAGGGAAAGAATACTAGTTCATCTGTGTTCTTCATCGCACTTGATCAACCTTGCCTTATGTTCATCAAAACCAAAGAAGAAGAAGTAAATTATGAGAACCTTACAAAAACTTTTGTCATCATAATTTTTTTAAACTTTAGACATATAATACTTGGGAGATTTTTTGATCATTTGGTTCTTTACGAAATCAAGACAACTTTTGAGTTGATTCAAAGCAACATTATTGATTATTTGATCATGCCATTGGTGTGTTCAGATTCTCCTCGACATTATAAAGGTCTTTAGCTTGATAGGTTTTGGTGAAAAAAGGGTGAGGTGTGATTTAGTGTGGTGTGTGATCAAAAGACGTGTATCCCCACTAAGTTATTCGTGAAAATGTTGCATTGGCCTGAGGTATTTCTCGTTAGTGGGTTTTTTCCTTGTACATGCAGTTTTGTGGTGTGATCTACCTTTTTGCGTAAGTCTTAATGAAGATTAAAATTTGATATGTTGATAAAATCATTTGTAAATATTATCACATGGACCTTTAGGTTATACTTGTTGTTTTAGCATCGATTAAAATTAGAAAAGAAGAATTTTAATTTGACTTAATCTTTCGTTTCAAGTAGTAATAGCCCATAACGCACTCTCTATTGGTATCAGAGCTAGTTCTCTTTGTTATTTTGTTCAATCACCTAGAGAAAATATTGCTTTTTGGAATACCGTGGAAGATAGTGATATGTTCCGCAGGATGAATATTTTTTAAGATACTTGTCCTTGTCTAAACATATTTAGCTCTTTGGATGGTTTTAATCCAAATGAAAAAGAGGTGTGCTAATATTCACTCTCAAGCAATGAGAGCATTTCTAAGATTGAGACTTTATTTTCTTCCGGTTATTCTAGAGAAGAATCACGTGATGAGAAAGATTATGATACACAACCTGCTTTTGATAAACTGAGCATTGAAAGTGCTAAGAATAAAAAAAACATTTTTTAAAAGTTTTCTTAAAATTGAGAGTGGCTGAAAAAAGTAATTTCATTAAAAGAGGAAACTTGTAGTTTGAGCAATGAGGAGGCTCGAAGATCCACTTTAAGAGAAAATTTCCTATCTACGAAGAAAGAAAGAAATGATTTGCCACAAAGAATAGATGGTTTGCAACCCGAGTTAAAAGAATGTAAAAATTCTAATAACCATTTAAATGAAATGAGCACCTCTCTTGAAAATGATTCTTTCTCTGCTAAAAGTACGAAAGTCGATTTGAAAGATTGGTCTAAGAAATTGAGAAAAATACTTTTATCTCACAATCAATCTTCGAATGATAAAAGTGGTATTGGGTTTAACAAATTTTATGAAAAATTTAGTATGAATTCCAAGACCAAATTTTTCAAACCTTCTCAAGAGACTCCCATTTATAAAAGTTATCCTCCATAACATGAGAAGAAAATATTTTGAATCATCCTAATGAAGAAGTCTAACGCATTGTATACGAGTGCATATTTTGCAAAAAGAAATGACACTTGAAGGATTCTTTCTATAAGCTTCATAAAACCAAAGTGACCAAGGAGAACTCGGATTTTAAATGGTGGTGAGATTTATACTCCAAAACGTGATTTTAAAACTCATGTTTGAAAATTTAGAATCATTTTTTCCAACACTGAGAAAAATTCAAAATCAAGGAATATTGAACAAGATGTGAAAATTTTGAGTATGACTTTCAAGACTAAGCTTGGTAGAAAACTTTTTGGGCACATAAGAAAGAAGTTAAATGTCTTGTTAGAATTCATTACTGAGAGTGCGCTTTAGTGTATGCTTTAGGTAAAGATAACTTTTTCCAATTTTAGTTAATCTCAATTTTAACTTCTAAAACCCTAAACATGCATCTAAGTGATTCAATTCATTAAACAAATAAATCATGCAGGTAAAATAAATAATTTCAGGAAAAAAAAACTTTTAGGTAAAACCTTTTTATTTCACTATGAACAGTAAATCAAAACTTATAAATACATAGAGAAATCTGCCATGAATATCCGCAGATACTCACAAAGACCTCAGTCTCGAATCAGCAATGGATCAGTGGCAACGAATCCACAAGAACACGCAGTTCTGTCTTCAGTAAGGAACACCCGCAAGCACTCCCAATGACTGAAGTCGACAAAAGTTTAATAAATGGAGAACTAACTTCCGATAAACGCGTTCCAGATCACAAACTTTGGAATTGTGTAATTCGATCTTGAATAAACTCCGAATGATGGAAAACTAATGGGAATTTTTGCAAATTTTTCTTCTGAAAAAGCTTAGCAAAGATGTGTATTTATTTCTGAGTAAATAAGAGTCCAAAGAAACTGAAACATGAAAATCGAGGCAATGGGTTGTTCGAGCGACATCCCCATATCGTTTCAACGACTACTATATCGTTTGAATGATTGTATAAACTTGATTTTATTTTTATAAAAAATCCAAGATATTTTTCTAAAATTAATTTTAACATAGAAACATTTAAAATACGTCTTGAAAAATTTTAAATTTAATTCCCAACATTTAAAAATTATTTTAAATCATCCATCATTTAAACAAAATTCTAAATCACACATCTTTATTTATGCATCCATACCTAAGTGATCTTAGAACAAACTCAATGTGAAGAATGCAACTTGACTTGATGTCATCTTCAAATCTTTAACCGCAGATTCTTTAACTTGTAATGTCGTAGGCTTCAAGTAATCTCAATATAAAAACTAGCCTAGACTCAAATTTTTTTGTCCAGATTTAAATTAATTACAAATAAATTGACTCTATTGAAAATTTGTTCCTACAAATCTCCCCCTTTGGCAATTCGAGGACAAAACCAAAAAATAAAAAAATGAAATGCTTTAAGTCGGACAATCAGGCCAAAAACCCTATGTCCTATCCCATAAACACAAAACAATAAAAATACAGGACAAGGAATAAAAACTGTAGAACCATCAAGCTTGAATCTGAATTAGTCTCTGAATGTGATGTAGTAATAAATATCTGAATCTCTAAAAAATACCTACACACATGAGACAAATAAACAATATCCAAGTGAAGTATGGAGGAACAAAAGTATATCAATAACATCTAAATAAATAAACTCCACCTACACCACATATATCTCCCCTTTTTTTCTTGGAATATACAAATCGTGGGAGAGACAAACCATATCTAGCAATAATAAATAAATAATGAAAGCATGGCTAGATAAACAATCATAATGACAATGGATATCAAGAGATAGCAGTAAATGGATCGTAGTAAAACATGATACAACTAAAGCCATAATGAAATGAATAATACTGCTTCATCTATCATAATAAAAGTGCTGATATACAAAAAAATATCCAGAGGAGTATAAGTACATCGCATCTGAGAATGAATAGATACATCATGAAATACAATCTCAAATACAATGAATCAGAATAAAATGTCTCAAATACAAAACACTAATCACCAGCTGTAGTATCATCATCATCATCATCATCATCACCCGTAGAGGTAGCAGCAGCATATTAAAGTCCAAATCATCCAGCTCCTGTACTTTGCTCCCTACGTCGCATCTCCTCAACATAAGTCATCATTTGTGTGTCTCTAACATCTCGTGTAAGGACATTTTTCTCATGTCCACTTACATATTAGTATGTCGTATACCGCTACAACCGTCGATGGAATGTTCAAGAGCATACACGCATCAATATGGATTCGAATGTCAAGAAATATTCAACGAAGCCTCGGCAAAATAACGTTGGTAAGGTTGGGTTTTAAGTTCTTTAAAGTTTCAAAATAGTATTGGGAAATTTTTACCAAAATATTTTTATAAAAACGAGGCAAGTTAAGGAAGAAATATTTTTTTACAGACCAGATCGATCCGTTTAAGAAGAAAAACAAACCGATTCGGCTGGCATTTTTATACAGAGAATTTTGTCTGATCGGACCAATCCTATAATGATGAAAAATGAATCGGTCTGGACCTGATAAAATTTTTACAGCGCCTCAGATTTTCTAAAATCCTATATATACCTATTTCGGTGGTGTATTTATTTAAGACTCTGAGAGATATTTTTGAGAGTCCATATTCAACAAGTCTTCATATTTGTTAGTCCAAAAACTCAGTTCTAATTCACCAAAATTTCCATATACTTTTGTGAATCTTTTGGAACCCTAGAACACAATCTTACTGGTGTTCATATATTTGTCGGGAGATTTTATGCATCATATGGCTACGTGTCTTTGAGGATCACTTGAGGGAGTTCCTTTGCTTATTTAAGACTGAGGTCTTTGAGGTTCGCTGCGTTTGGATCTTTGCTGAGATAGGACTACGATTCTTGTAGATTGATGCATGTAATTCATTACTAATGACGCCGACCGACGCCTGCGTGTATTCGTGTGTCAAACAACTGTATTTCATTGTAACCATGTAAGTTGCGATTTATAATTATAGTGAAATAAAAGGTTTTTCCCTTCGGGGATTTTTCCGAAATTCTGTATCGTATATTTTATTTATGTTAGTTTGACACATGCAAGCATGTAGATATTTGAGTTTGTGGGATGAATTAAGTTGATTCATAAATTGACTATAATTAAATTAGTTTGCAATTGAAATTTTTCGAGTTGAATTGAATCATTATCACACACATCCTTTAAGGCATTTACAAATTGATATCAGAGATAGTTATGCTAATTTATCGCGTATTCCTATTTTTCCGCAAAATTGTGTGATATTATTTTTTTTTAAATCATATTTTTAAATTTGTCGCAATGTTTCCAAGTGAAAACTTATATAATCGGTTGCCAATTTTTGACGGGTCTAATTATGCTTACTGGAAATCCCAAATGAAATCCCATTTAAAAGCAGTCGATGAAAGAGTTTAGATCATTTGTGAAAGAGGTTGGAATCCTCCCATTGTTACCGTGAATAATGTCACTAATTTAAAACCGGTGTCAGATGGACTAAGGATGAGTTTAGGTGGAGCACTTACAATTCACGTGGGCTTAGTAAAATTTCCGAACACGTCACCCCGGACGAGTTCCGACGTATTATGACTTTCACCACGTCTAATAAAGCATGGAATATTTTGCAACTCATCCACGAAGGCACTAACGCGGTCAAAGATTCTAAAATTCAAATTTTGACCACTCAATTTGAGACGATCACTATGTTAGAGACTGAGTGTTTGGACGAGTTTTATGCATGTTTGTCTGATATTGTTAACACTATTTTAATCTTGGTGAGCCTATACCTGATGCACGAGTGGTTAAAATGATTTTACGATCCTTACCTAAACGTTTTATCCGAAAAGTAATTGTTTTGAATACTTTGGGTAATTTGAGTCGTCTGAAATTAGAAGAGTTGGTAGGAGACCTCCAGATGTATGAAATTGACTTGTTCCCCGACACTGTCAAACCTAAGGATAGAGGGATAGCGCTTAAAGCTCAAACTAGGAAGGGAAAGGAAGTGTCCACGAGTGATCGAAAAAATAAAGTGAGTTTCTGTGAGTCCGAGTCTGAGGATGAGTCTGATTTTGACATGGCCCTGCTTGCAAAGAATTTCAAAAAGTTACTCCAGTTTTCGAAAAAAAATTCTTACAATAAAAAGTTTTCAGAGAAAAACAAAAGGAAAGACAAGGCCAAAGAAATCGGGGAGAAAGAGAAAGAGGGTGAAGAAAATTTCAATAATTTAAAATGTTTAGAGTGTGAGGGCAGAGGGCATAAATCGTTTGAGTGTCCCACTAGAATTAGGAGAGAAGGTAAGAAAGTTGTTATGCAGACACCCTCAGTGATAGTGAGGAAGATGTAAAATATTTCGAGGATGAGTCTTCACAAGGAAAGTTTGTTGCCTTTTTAACCAGTCAGGAGAGCGATGATGATGAGTCAAGTGTTTATAGTGGAGGTGAGAGCGAGTTTGAGAGTGGAGATAAAAGTGAGTTCCCAAAAGATTTTAGGGATTTGTCCACCGAGACCTTGAAAACAAAGAAGTATAATAGCGATTTAGGTCGTCAGGTTTTAGATTTGGAGAGAGAAAAAGAAGTTTAAAGGAGGGAAAAGTGTGACTTGACTGACACATTGTCTAGTGTGATGACACCTATATCCCAACTCGAGAGTGATCTCGAATGTGCCCGGGAGATCAAAGTACCTTTAGAGAATGCATCTAAGAAGGTTGAAAATATGGTTCTCAATCCCATTTTGGGCAGTAGTGAGAGTTTAGGAAAAGATCATGACGGTGCATCCACTTCTTTTGTTGCACCCGAGCCGGTTCCTATTTTAGTGAGAGATTCACATGACTCTCAACACAACCCACCTAGGTATCCCGTACCAGTTAGGAGAGCGCATAGGAGACATTTTAAGAGAGGTGTACCTAGGCCTATTTATGTTTACTCTCAATGGAAAAGGAGAAGACACCTTAAGGAATTTTATTTTATGTTGGGTAATGTGTCACGCTTGGCTTCTACATATGTTCGCACACATGCACCCACTCATGATACTTTTCTTGCACATAATGATAGAGAGTTTGCACATATTATGGAGAAAGTAAAGTTTTTGGTCAAGACTTCACATGACTTGATGGAGTTGTTTCAAAAGATGTCATCATCTTTGGGAAACTCCACCGCACCTACTGGATGACGTCTAAGACTTTTTGCTAGCATAGGATGTTTTACATGATGATATTTTTTGTCTATTTCTAGTATGTATCATTTCTATATTTATATTTTCCATTTTGATATATTTTTTAAAAAACCAAAAAGATTTTATTTTGATAAAATTTTGGAAAAATACAAAAAAAAAATCATTTTTTGAGAAAAAATGAAAAATCCAAAAAGAGTTTTGTATTTTGTTTATACCATATATGAATGGACATTCAGGGTGAACAGGTAACAACATCATTCCATATCCATGTGACTATTTGATAGTATTTTTTAGACAATATATTGTGTCATTCATGTGCTTTACAAAGTTTGGAGTCTATGAATAATATAGTGTCGCTACCTACATATTTGACTTGTAATGTCCTTTATTGCACACATGCATGGATTTATTTGACTTTTGTGCTTATCTATCACATGTTGGTTGAGTGTTTCCATCTCAATTATGTCTATACAATGAACCAAATGCAATAAAACTTGACAAAAAGTAGTGCATGATATAAACCGTCTGTGAGTTTGTGTGATTTATTTTGAAAAATGGAAAGGGTTACGATAGATATTTCATTTTTTTTCCTTTGCGATAAATCCACCATTTAAATGGACCTGAAAAACTGAGGAATTGAAAATTATATGGGGTCTAACGAGGTTTAAAAGAGCCCGAAAAAATTGAAAGGCAATAAAAAGAAAATTATGCCAAAAAGGGGGCCAATAGATTTTATTTTCATCACCTCATAACAAAAAAAGGCATTATCTTTTAATGAGGGAGTTTGGATGGAATTTATAACGGTTTGCACGTCCTTGAAAGTCATGAAAAAACATTACATAGTTTTGGACGTTATTGGTGTGGAAATTATTTATACTTTGATTTGTTGATATGATTAAGACGATGTCATCTAAATTCAATAATTTTACACATAAGGACTATTTTGATGTACATTCGTTAAGAGAACATTTATGCATCATGCACACATGTCATGATTGAGTCGATTTTGCTATCGAATTTTATTCATACTCATTCATTCCATCTCTATGATTTGGTTGTCTTAGTGAAAACTCATGGTGTGATTTTTGTAACATCAATTTTTTGCATTTTGTTTATGAAAATAAGAAAAATAAAAAAATAATTGTTTGCCTTGGTTTACCGTGACACCCCGATTTCATTTATATTGTTTATTCTTTTTCTTATCTATTTCGGACAAATAAAAAGGGGGAGAATGAATTATAACTTTATGGGGGAGTTTAAGTACGGGGGAGAATTGATTATGCTTTCATGCTTATTATGCTTATATCATTTCAAACTCGATACGTCACGAGCTATTTGCTTTGTCTCATGTGTGAAGGTACAATCGAAGATCATTATGTTACACACCCTGATGAGAAAAGGTTGAAGTTTTGAAAAGTTGATTGTTGAAGCAAAAGTTTTAAAGACTTGAAAATTTATCTTTCCACTTTTGTTTATGGGAGGGTAACTTTGTATAGGTCATTTTAAGTTGATAATTCTGATATTTTTATTTTGTACCGGCATAGACATAGGGGGAGATTTGTAAGGACATTTTTCACATGTCCACTTACATGTTAGTATGTCGTATACCGCTACAACCATCGATGGAATGTTCAAGAGCATACACACATTAAGATAAATGTCAAGAAATATTCAACGAAGCCTCGACAAAATAACATTGGTAAGATTGGGTTTTAAGTTCTTTAAAGTTTCAAAATAGTATTGGCAAATTTTTACTAAATTGTTTTTATAAAAACGAGGCAAGTTAAGGAAGAAATATTTTTTTACAAACCGGACCGATCCGTTTAAGAAGAAAAACGAACCGATCCGTCTGGCATTTTTATATAGAGAATTCTGTCTGACCGGACCGATTCGATAATGATAAAAAACGAACCAGTCCGGACCTGATAAAAATTTTACGCCGCCTCAGATTTTATAAAATCCTAGATATACCTATTTCGGTGGTGTATTTCTTTAAGACTTTGAGAGACGTTTTTTAGAGTCCATATTCAACAAGTCTTTATATTTTTTAGTCGAAAAACTCAGTTTTGATTCACCAAAATTCCCATATACTTTTGTGAATCTTTTGGAACCCTAGAACACAATCTTACAGGTGTTCATATATTTGTACAGAGATTTTATACTTCATGTGGCTGCGTGTCATCAAGGAGCCCTTGAGGGAGTTCCTTTGTTGATTTAAAACTGAGGTCTTTGAGGTTCACTGCGTGTGGATTTTTGCTGAGATAGGACGCGGTTCTTGTGGATTTTTGCGCATAATTCATTGTTGACGACACCGATCGATGCTTGTGGGTATTCGTGTGTCAAACAATTGTATTTCATTGTAACCGTGTAAGTTGTGATTTACAATATAGTGAGATAAAAAGGTTTGGTCCCTTCGAGGATTTTTCCTGAATTCTGCGTCGCATATTTTATTTATATTGGTTTAACACATGCACGCACGTAGAAATTTGAGTTTGTGGGGTGAATTAATTAGATTAATAAATTGAATCTAATTAAATCCGTTTGCAATTGGAATTTTGCGAGTTGATTTGAATCAGTATCACACACAGCCTTTCAGGCATTTACATCACGGCCTTGGCCTCTGCGTCAAACCAGGCAATCATAGTATCGAACATCTTGGCCTGAGCATCCTGTGCCTGTAGAGTATAAAATTCCTCCTCTGTATCACGTAGGGTTGCAGACGAAGAGGGGCATGGCTGAGTATCGTCAGAAGAGGGACCAGGTGGCTAGGATGTGTGACACCCCGCCTACTAAAATACTGGGTGGCCAGCTCGTGATCAAAATAAAACGTTGGTCTCATATGGCTCATCCTCAGCATCACTGTCAAAAAACTTTTTTTTAAGTTACTAACCACCTAGTAATTTAATTAGACCGGTGCCAAATTTTATCTTTCATTAAATAACAACATACAGAAATAAATAACAATTAAACCATAACACAAATTTGTAACTGAAATCGAACATAAATTAATGATATATATAAAGAGGACAGAATCAACTATCGGTTCAACAATGAAGTACAAGAGTAAACTGAAATCATAACCTAGGTACACAATGTAACATAAATAGACTGAAGACTAAATCTAAGGCGACATGTCCAACTAAGTACTAAAATAAAGATCCTACACTAGGAATAAATGAACGAATGAAACGTCTATAGCAAAGTCCTGCAACTTCCACTTGAGCTGCAGCTGCACATCCCTGGATAGAATCTCCAAAATGGGCGTCCCTGTGGCTAGACACCTAAAAGGTTTTGAAAACAATTTGGACACGGGTCAGAGCCCAAGTAAAATATGTCAAAAATATTTAGCAAGCAGTTAAATTGCAATAATTAAATAGGAATGAACACTCTTCATGTTTATGTTAGTGTCGCACTCACTTGAGGTATAACTAACCCCTCCTCTAATGTGCATACCTACTGCTTGCCTATTAACCTTCCTAGCTAAGCTTCCCCACCTAACTAGACATATCACGCCTCTTCCTATTACACTGCTCTAACCCGAGTACTCTTACTATTGATTCATACGTCATTTATCTTATTAACAAAATTAATCATCTTTAATTAATCCTCCAAAATATTCTCAGACTTACGACTTTTTCCTTGCCTAATATTTGGTTGTGTCCACCCGTATTCACCAAACAATACGATACAAAATTTCCAATTCTTTACGAACTATTTATAACTACCAACTGATTATAAAGTTTTCACATACCGAAATGAATTTAGATATCCCAATCTACAATGTCTACTAAAGTACCTGAAGTAGAATAAATCACACGTGTGTGTATATATATATTCACATCACTATCATAATATATACGTATACGGCATCTCTAGGTGGAGACCTGCGATGCGGGCATACTCTGCTATCAAATCCTGGTACATCACGTACTAAATAAGGACATCAGTTCGGATATCACCCTTGAACCAAAATCAAATAACACATATTGGAGGCAAACATAGTCCTAAGCCTTTGGACTGCGCATATACCGAACGCACCCAAATGACCGACAACACTTTTATTCACACAAATGGTGCTCAATCCCTATGTTCTATGTTCTGAGGTACAAGTCAATATCCCCCAAATGGGCTCATCAGGATAGAACTGTCCACGACGCGAAACCTCCCTTGATAGTAAGTAGCCTAGGTATGTTTACACATATTGAATCAACCAATAGGTAATCAGACAACTTATGCATACTATATAACATCAATATAGGTATACCCTCAGTCTATAAATATTATTCACATCGATATCTATAGAGCACACCAATCAATATATATATATATATATATATATATATGCTATCACGCCTAATCGTATACATATATTTAAGGAAGTCCGTCTAACCCGTGCCTAGCACCCATAGCACTACTCCAAAATATATATCCAAGCCCCCATATCCCGGCCTGACATTTAATTAATCACACATTAATTATTTTCCATTCAAGTTGTATCACCTAATGAGAGTACCCATACTCACTCATTCGGTTTGTATCTTCATCGCTTAAAATTTATTACACAACATCCCACGATCTAGTTTAACACCCCTTTGTTAAGTTTGATATTCAATAATTTATTACGTACACTATAATAAATCAAATCAACTACCCCGTGCCTAACTCCCAACGCACTAGCCTCAAAATAATAATAAAATTCACCTCTATAATCTTATTATGATAGTGCCACTAAAATATAATACCCAGACACATTTACACGGCCCAAAATTTAAACCTTTTTATAATTCATCATTTCAAATTCCACAAATAATTTTCACTCTTATATTTCCTTCCCAATAAGTTGTATTTACTATTTAAGTCCCTAAGCAAGGGAGATATAAAGTTTTATCATGTTCACCTCAAAAATTTCCCAACACGAGCAAACAACTCCAAGTTAGACATCGTAACTCAAAAAAAATATTTCCAACCCTCAATACCTCAGCCCAAACTGCCAAAGAGAAGGAGTCAGAATTGGGTAGCGTTGTTCGAACAACGCCCCAGGTCGTTCAAAAGACATGTTGGGTTGTGACCACCTTCGTCTCCCTGGTTACACGATACATCCATGGATGGTCTCCTTCTAGCATTAAACTTTCACCCAAAAAATTCTATTCGGTGGTACCCATAAGATTTCTTCTTTAAACACATTCCACTTTTGGTTTTATCCTAACCATAACTATTACCAAAATCCAAGATGGGTCCTAACGGTTTGGGGATTTCTACCATTAACGAATCCCACTTCATGTTTTTAATCCAAACTTCAATCAAATATTTCCAAGTGGCTATTACCCCCTTGTCCAGATTACACTATGTCTTGCATCCTTAATCATCAATAATAAAATTTCGCACCAAGTTCGCAGATGGATTTTATACAGAGGTTATTAATTTCTACCCACATATGATTTTTCCAATACCAATATCACAAGACAAATATCTGGGTTTCTAACACCGTCTATAATTATTCAACCATGAGCAGTAATGTCCACAACTTAACAATTAATCTACACATCATACTAAATCCTCAAAACCCATATTTTTATACAATAACCCACCCAAAAATGAACACGATTTACACCCACCATGATATGGATTGCAATACTACAATTTAATTGAAATCAAGTTTAACCACTTGCCTGGATTATTTCGTAGAGTCTGATTACCTTTGTTGTGGACGAATATGTGACGAAGAACACAGCAATCTCTTCTTGGTTTGGCTCCCAAAAGCTTTCCCACTTGATCCATCTTTTCTCCTTTGCAACTAGGGTTTTCTTATTTGATTTTTGCCTGCCACAACCTCTCCAAATAAGGTTTTATTATGTTAATCCCGAAATTAAGCTCGTGAGCTAAATTAAAATGGCACAAACACCCCCGTGTGGCCCCGATTATACCTAAAAATGCCCTGAAACCCGATTACTACCCTGGGGTACTCTTTTACGACTATCTCGGTCTATCCGGAATCAACCATGCACTCTGAATCATCGTCCGAGTTACTTAACTAAAATTTTCAATTTCAACCTCAAATTACGACACATGTATTCTTAAAAGAAATAACCTGAATTAATTTAAATCTTAATTCTCCACATAAATTGAATCTTCTAAATTAAATAAATTCTCCAAATCATCAATTTAATTTAAATTCTAATTCACCCAATTAAATGAATTCTTTATCCAAAAAAATATGGGGTGTTACATACTTCCCCCTTTACAAAGGAATTGCATCCTCGAAATTCAGATGAGTCTAGTACTCCAAGCCTCGAATACTTCCCTACTCACATGCCCTTAAGATCGCTACACATATATCTACCCCTTATAATCGCGAACTATATTTTAATTAAATTAATTATCTAGGGCGCACATACACCCTGTACCCATACTCATCTGAATGAAAGTCACCCGGCTCTATTAGCCTTAAATCGTAATATAAATTTCAACTCACAGTTTGGGAGATGTGTGGTCATTAGGACATGGATTTGGTACCTTGGTTATATATATAACCAAGGTACCAAATGCATGTCCTAATGACCACACATCTCCCAACTTCCAACGTTGTGCTAAGTTTCATGCGTGGGATGTCTCGCAAAGCGAAATCCAAACAAGGAACCCCCCTCCCCGGTTACGCTACTTCCTAACATCGTCGGTTGTTGAGATTTGCTAAGCCCTCAGTCCATATCACGTACCCCCAAATTCCCATCTTCTAACATAAAAGTATACTCGTCCACTCTCATGTTACAAAAGACATCATACAATACTGTGCTCCTTACTATCACTAGTTTCTTAGCACAAATTAATCATGAGCTATATCTCCCCGCTCGATAAAAAGCCTATCCACACTGAATCTCATCATTATACATCACTACTCTCCGGGATCAAATATAATAATACCAACATTTTCTCATACGTCTATTATGCAACACAATAACATACATACACTTATATATAGAGTAGAACCGTTTTCAAGTGATAACTAATATAAGTAAATCATATCTCGGAACAACGATCACAAAGTCTTACCATACTATATACTATAGACCAAACATCACGATATAAATATTACTAACGTATCGTACATAACACACATATCTCAAGTTCATCTCCGCACTCTCTCAGCATGGCTATATCGTACAGGTACTCTCAATTACCCCATAATTTGTAATTTAATGCTTCTCGATGCTGCCCCATCTATTAACTTGTGGTGCAAAAGTTCTGTCAGTGCTTCCTTTGTAGCACTACGCAGCTCTCCTGGCTACATATCGTAATAGCTCTCAGTTTAAAGCGTTTCCTCTACAGGTCCAATAATTTAACATTTAAAAGTGATGGATTAACATCTAACAACGTCTCACTCCTACCAACATTTATTAAGGTCCATGCATGTAATATCCCGCAACGAAGCTCAAAAGAACTTTTCCCCAATACACTATTTCCTAGCATTGTCGATCATCGAAATCCGTGGTCCAAGCACATAAGTAAGATATCACAAATCTTGTCTCCCGACAGATAAATCAAATTGTCTCCCGATAAGATACTCCCATTATCACTAAGTTCTCAGCACATAAACAACAATGAGTTGAATCTCTCCGCTCAACGGTAAATCGAATATGCCCTGAATCACATCAGCAAAAGTCCCTAAGCACCGGGATCCAATGTAACTAGACAACCTTACTCTCTGAAGTCTACTTTATAAAAAACGTCACTATGAGCTCGACCCTCTTTCAAGTGAGATATTGTAAAAATATACATCCTGCCCCAGAACAGGGAACACGATAGTCTTGCTGTAACCGCACGCCATCGCACAATAGTCCGTACCCAGGATAAAACCATACCTCAAATGTCACCTTCCAGTACGAGCTAACCTCATAAAATATATATCAATCTCAGTGTCCACACCTACTCCTTTGCAGATGGAACTGAAGAGCTCCCCCCTAATCCACGATAAATATACACACACTATAGTAATACTAACGATACCTCTAATAAACCATTTCTTATGCGAATCTAGTACTAACGAACTACTATGACTCGCTTGTGTCACACAAGCAGACCTAAAATCACTCTGGAATAAAACTCATACTTTCAATTGCCAATCGAACTAGCGGTTCAAATGGTTCCTGGACATAACACCCTTATCCCAACCAAACCAAAAATTCCATATAACTGTTTCCCCTACAAGGCATCCTGTTCCTGTCCCCTATTTCACTGTGGACAATTTTCACACATGTATTCCTACTCTTTACACGTAAGACACCTCTCTGTGTCATTCCCCTTTCTCTGGCCCCATTGGTCATGTCGGGGTTGTCTTTCTCACGTGCCTAGTATACTTAACCCTGATTACTACCCCTATTGTCCCTTTGGCTTCGATGTCCCATTATTGGCCTCGACAGCCCTGACTGAATCCGCCATCACCTAGTAGGAATTTTATCGATCTAAATCATTACAATGGGTCCCCTATCAGGTATACCCTCCTATGGAGCCTCACTAGCACTATTAATTCCAATCTTTCCCTTTGGTTAGATTCTTCAACTCTCTTGGCTCCCTTCTCATAACATTGAGGATAAAAATACTCGTTGTTCTATCCAAATTTCCTTGTCCATGCTTGTATGTCTAGCGATAAGTCCATTATTAACTTACAGACCTTCTTAATTCTCCGTATCCACCTCGCCGAGTATGAAGTTCGCTAAACACGCCAACTCTCCTTCATGACCGACCACTATACTCCCCTTTTGAAATAAGTCTTGAAATCCCCTTTGCCTCTCCGTTTAAATGACTGATGAGAGGATTTACGGACATACCGCACCCCCTCGTTACCGATGGTATCTCTCCATAGTTGTGGTGAGTGACTCCCACCACTACAACAATGCTCCTATGAGACAAAATTTAATCATAGGTGCCACTGCACTCCACCCTACACAATTTTCTTTGGATTTTCTCCTTCCATCAACATGGTGACTTCTATCGCGGTTACTGTTTCTAGAATATTCCATGGCTTCTATCGCGGTTACTGTTTCTAGAATATTCCATGGCTTCTATTGAGCCTCTCCTCCAGTAATCCTTCTGACGGCCTTCGCTGTTCATCCAAAATTGTGCGGTGTAAACGCCCACCCGAACTCGTATATGAATCACATCACTACACCAAATAGCAGGAGAACGTAGATCGCATACGTGAAGGAATACAATAATCCTATAATAAGGCTCTATATCAAAGAACGCTACGTTGAAACATAAAAAGGAATAGAGATCCTAAGGACTCTAGAACCTGATGCTCTAATACCATCTGTGACACCCCGCTTACTTAAATACCGGGTGGCTAGCTCGTAATCAAAATAAAACGTTGGTCTCATATCGCTCATTCTCAGCATCACTATCAATTTTTTTTTAAAGTTACTAACCACCTAGTAATTTAATTAAACTGGTGCCAAATTTTATCTTTCATTAAATAACAACATGTGGAAATAAATAACAATTAACCATCACACAAATTTGTAACTGAAATCCAATACAAATAAATAAACAGGACTGAATCAACCATCGATTCAATAATGAAATACAATAGTAAACTGAAATCATAACCTGGATACACAATGTAACATAAATATACTGAAGACTGAATCTGAAGCGACATACCCAACTGAGTACTGAAATAAAGATACTACGCTAGGAATAAATGAACAAATGAAACGTCTATAACAAAGTCCTATAACTTTCACATGAGCTATAGCTATGCATCCCTGGATAGGATCTTCAAACTGGGTGTCCCTATGGCTGGACACCTAAAAGGTTTTGAAAAAGATTTTGACACGGGTTAGAGCTCAAGTAAAACATTTTGAAAATATCTAGCAAGCAGTTAAATTGCAGTAATTAAATATGCATGCACGCTCTTCATATTTAAGTTAGTGTCACTTGAGGTATAACTCACCCCTCCTCTAATGTGCACACGTAACGCTTGCATGTTAACCTTCCTAGTTAAGCTGCCCCTCTTAACTAGCTGTATCACGCCTCTTCCTATTACACTACTCAAACCTGAGTACTCTTACTATTAATTCATACGTCATTTATCATATTAACTGAATTAATCATCTTTAATTAATCCTCTATAATATTCTCAAACTTAAGACTTTTTCCCCGCCTAATATTTTGTTGTGTCCACCCGTATTACCCATATAATACAATACCAAATTTTCAATTATTTATTGCCACCAACTGATTATACAGTTTTCACATACCGAAATGAATTTAGATATCACTAACTACAATGTCAACGAAATCACCCGAAGTAGAATAAATCACACACGCACACGCGCGCACACACACACACACACACACACACACACACACACATATATATATATATATATATATATATATATATATATATATATATATATATATATATATATATACGGCATCCCTAGGTGTAGACTTGCGATGCGGGCATACTCTGCTATCAATTCCTGGTACATCACGTACTAAAAAAAGGACATCGGTTCGGATATCACCCTTGAACCAAAATCAAATAACACATATTAGAGGCGAACATAGTCCTAAGTATACCTGGAAAAATGAGGCACGACACTATAACAGGATACGAAAAGACATGGAGTTACAAGTTATTGGGTGAGCCCATAATGGTTTTGGATCATATCAGTACCAATCCAATAAGACACGATAGTTAATGGGTCGGGTTAGTGTTAACCCCCTTCACCCGTTAATACTCGATAAGACCCATTATGGCCCCTTAATTTAAGTAAATAAGATATATTGTTGGGAGTTATAAATAATTTATGTAGCATAATGTTAATTTAATCATAACAAATTTTACTAAATAAGAAATTTAGTAATGTCAATGAATAAGTGGGTCTAGTTGGGCTAAAAAAATGAGATGGTATACCAACTTCTATACACTTCAAAATAATTCATTATCTTAATGGGTATTAACGAGTGAACACAACACGAACGTTAAGGATAACGGGACGGTTTTGAATATGGTTTTTTCACACGATAAAAAAATCACCCGTTTAGATACGAACCCGATAAGACACGAACACGATAAAAGTTGACCCGAACACGACTCGACACGACCCATTGACAGGTATAGTCCTAAGCCTTTGGGGTACGTACATATCGAACGCACCCAAATGACCGGTCACACCCTTATTCACACAAGTGGTGCTCAATCCCTAAGTTCTATGTTCTGAGGTATAAGTTAACATCCCCCCAAATGGGCTCATCCAGATAGGACTGTCCACGACGTGAAACCTCCCGTGATAGCAAGTAGCCTAGGTATGTTTACACATAATTAATCAACCAATAGGTAATCACGCAACCTATGCATACATACATATAACATCAGTATAGGTATACCCTCAATCTATAGAGCACACCAATATATATATATATATATATATATATATATATATATATATATATATATATATATATATATATATACGCTATCACGCCTAATCGTATACAAATATTAAAAGAATTCCAGCTAACCCGACCCTAGCACCCATAACACTAGACCAAAATATATATATTCAAGTCCCCATATCCTAACCTAACATTTAATTAATCACACATTAATTATTTCCTATTCAAGTTGTATCGCCTAAGTACAGTACCCAGACTCACTCATTCGGTCCTCCGTATCTTCATCTCTTAAAATTTCTTACACAACATCCCACGATTTAGTTTAACAGCCCTTGTTAAGTTTAATATCCAATCATTTATTATGTACTCTATAATAAATTAAATCAGCTACCTCGTGCCTAACTCCCAACGCACTAGCCTAAAAATAATCCGAGTCAAAATCCTAACTCTTAATTTAATAAAATTCACCCCCATAATATTATTACAGTAGTGCCACTAAAATATAATACTCAGACACATTTACATGGCCCGAAATTTAAACCTTTTTATAATTCATCATTTCAAATTCCGCAAATAATTTTCACTCTTATATTTCCTTCCCAACATGTTGTATTCACTATTTAAGTCCCTAAGTATGTGAGATAGAAATTTTTATCTTTTTCACCTCTAAAATTTCCCAACATGGGAGAACTGCTCCTGTCAGACATTGCAACTAAAAAAAAATCAACCTTTAACACCTCAGCCCAAACTGCCAAAGGGAAGGAGCTAGAATTGGGCAGCATCGTTCGAACGGCCTGCTGGGTTGTGCCCACCTTCGTCTCTGTTGTTACACGATGCAGCCATGGATGGTCTCCTTCCAACTTTAAACTTTCACCCAGAAAATTCTATTCGGCCATACCCACAAGATTTCTTCTTTAAACGCATTCCACTTATGGTTTTATCCTAGCAATAACTGTTACCAAAATCTAAGACGGGTTCTTACGGTTTGGGGATTTCTACCATTAACGAATCCCACTTCAAGTTTTTAATCCCAACTTCAATCAAATACTTCCCAGCAACTATTACCCCCTTGTCAAAATTACACTATGTCTTTCATCCTCAATCATCAATAATAAAATTTCCCACCAAGTTCGCAGATTGATTTTATATAGAGGTTATTAATTTCTACACACATATTATTTTTCCAACAACAATATCACAACACAAATATCTGGGTTTCTAACACCATCTATAATTATACAACCATGAGCAGTAATGTCCACAGTTTAACAATTAATCTACCCAACATGTTAAATCCTCAAAACCCATATTTTTATAAAATAACCCACCCAAAAATGAACACGATTTGCACCCTCCATGATATGAATCAAAATATTACAATTTAATTGAAAGCAAGTTTAACCACTTGGCTGGATTAATTCGTAGAGTCAGATTCTCTTTGTTGTGGACGAATATGTGACAAAGAACACATCAATTTCTTCTTGGTTTGGCTCCTAAAAGCTCTCCCACTTGACCCCTCTTTTCTCCTCTGTAACTAGGGTTTTCTTATTTGAGTTTTAACTTCCACAACCTCTTTAAATTTGGTTTTATTATGTGAATCCGGAAATTAAGCTTGTGGGCTACATTAAAATGGCCCAAGCACCCCCCGTGTGGGCCCGGTTATGCCTAAAAATGCCTTGAGATCCAATTACTACCCTTGAGTAATCTTTTTCGACTATCCAGTCAATCCAGAATCAACCGTGCACTCCGAATCGTCATCTGAGTTACTTAACTAAAAAATTTAATTTCAACCTCAAATTACGACACATGTATTCTTAAAAGAAATAACCTGAATTAATTTAAATCTTAATTCTCCAAATAAATTGAATCTTCCAAATTGAATAAATTCTGCAAATTAAATAGTTTCTCCAAATCATCAATTTAGTTTAATTTCTAATTCACCAAATTAAATAAATTCTTTATCCTAAAAAATACGGGGTGTTACAGAAAGTGCATCCAACGCTTAAAGAAGCTCCCTCAGCGGGTGGAACTCTCGCTCTAGCCTCTGCACTCAGTTGACTCTCAGATTGAGTCAAAGTGACATGATCAATAACAGAAGCATTGGAGACAAATGGAGCATCCTCCAAAACAGGAACCCTAGCAGAGATACAAATTCGAGTGATAAAAATATATAGGGAAGAGCAGTACGGACAGGGGTGTGATCGGTGATTGTAACAGACGACGTCACCTGAAGCATAACTGTGGGAAGGTATATGTCCCACCCCTGGGATAAAACAAACATGAAGTAAATGATATCAAACCCGATTTGGGTGTGTTTGATCCTAAGATAGATCGATGATGACACAAACCTTATTAAGTACTCGGAAGGCAGAGTGTAGCTGGTAATGAATCATGGTGGCTCCTGCCTGAGGAATCTCCCAGAAATAATGACAAAAAATATCCTCATATGAGGGACCATCGTCAGTAACAGTGGGGAACACGACGCCAGGGACACGTGGTATCTGAAGCATCTCTGCTATCACATCAGCTGTGATGATGACAGTAACACCATGGATACATGTCTGAATCCCCTCAGATGTATAGGTAGCACAAAAGAAAAACTCTCAGACTATGTCAGGATAAATAATGCCATACGCATCAAACATCAGCTCCCAACCCAGACTTGTCAGCCAATGAGGAATGTCGAATTGACCAAACTCAAAAAACATGAAAACTCACTCTCTGGCAATCAAACGAATATGAAGTCCGAGCAGACAGTAATGCTCATACTCAACTTTGGTATCCACCTCATTGCTAAGTAGGGAGGTCAATTAGCCCCAGCTCGGTGGGCTCGAGCAGAGGAAGGTTGCTCCTCTATACGACCAACAAGGTCACTTCTATGTCTAGGTGGCATAGTAACAGAAAGGGAAACGTGTAGTGTGTGAGGGAAGATGGTTGCAATTGATACCTAATCGCAGAATACTACAAATCCTATCTCCGTACAAAAATCCATATGAATCACCGTGAACACATACCACAACAACACCAATAATCAAATATAGTATACTAAAACTAATATATCCCGTAAAAAAATGACGCAAGTGTGGGCATCCCAAAAAAAATCCAAAGAAAATATATACGAAAGAATTTTTTTTTTAAAAATAAATTTCTTTGATAAATTTTGATATACACACAGGGGCACAAAAAAAATACAAAATAAGCCTTAACACAATACTCGTAGTCCCAAACATGAATTTATGAGTTAAAACAACATAAATCTCCTACACACTTATCTTGATTTTAAAAAAAAATACCAATAACAATGTAGGTTATCTATGTGTTTTGATCCAAAAAAATCAAAAAATCCCTAGCACAAATTATGATTTTTTATTCCAAACGGAAATGAGAAAGAACGATACACGATATCAGTAAAAAAAATGTATGAACACAGTGTATATTCCCTTCAAATAAATCGTGGAATCACGAATCAACAAAACCCAACAAACACTACCTAAACCGTATGAAACACCAAGAGAAATACCTATCACAGGTCAAAAAAGACCATGAAGTGTAGCTCATAGATGAAACCTGAGTGCAAGGGTAGCTAGACCAAGCTCCGAACCAGGTACTGTAATGGAGGATTTGGGCTTTCGCAGCAAGGGAAAATGAAGAGACATAAGTGGGTAAAATGCGAAATGTCTAAATCGGCTGAACAAGATACAAAACAAACCCTAACTTCGCTTGAAAGGGTCACTCGAATGACGAACAAAGTCGTTTGAATGATAAAAATTATTACACGATAAAAAATATCAAACGACCCTAAAGCTCATTCCAATAGCCTCTTGCTTGAAGCTCGCGTGATCAACACTTCTCGCGACATTGAGATGTCGAACGAAACCAGAATGTCGTTTGATGAAATATAAACCTCTCAATTCTAGATCCAAAAATGATTCAGTTTTGTCCAGCGAAAATTTTTTTAGAAAAAATCAACTGGAAAGACCAAACAAAACCAAAACAGACTCGAAATTGAAAAAATAAAATAAGAAAACTGATGTGAGTTTTATGCTAATATAGTATCAATGTGCTCAAACATGGATATGGAGTGAATGGGTGTGAACTACCATAACGCCAACACACTGAAACGTTCACGAAGCTCTAATTGATAGCAAGATGTCATCAAACATTGTTTTAGCCATACGTGACAATTAATATTGAGCTAAATGAACTAAACTATCAACACACACACAAATCCGGAATATTTGACGATTCTACAAATAATAGCATCATGATGCGATGTTTCAACATTAGGATTCGTGGTGCAAACCCGTTTAAATTTTCAACCGAACTGCCTCAAATTTATATATTCTTTTTCAAAGTCTTTTGAGGTCTCTATTTTTCTCAACTTAGAGTAATCCTATTGACCCTATTCTGGCATATGATACTTTTTATTGCCATTATTTTTTATTTTGGGATCTTTTAAACAGTGGCATTCACAATGAGTTAATTTTGTGCTCTCGCGGCCATTTCCCGTGAACACTCATCATTTTTTCATTTATGCATTTTAATCCTCACGAAAATGGTTCCTACATGCACACCTCATCCTACGTCTATGTACGCATAGATGACAAAATTGAGATAATAACGTCTCACCAAACTCAAATATGCACGTGATGTCAAACATTCATATAAACTCATGCATGTGTACAATGAGGATATATATACAAAGTCGAATCCAAATGCATATCAACTTCGAATCAACCACATTAAGACAATGGTTAAGATCATTCAACGCATCAATAAGTATGATCAAATGTCCTAGCCATATGGATAATGAAATGACGGGGGTCAAAGTACACCAATATGCCATATCAAGCATGAAAAAATCATGACACAAAAATCGAAAATCTTTTTGTGTTTTTCAAAAAATATTTTTGACTCAAAAATAAAATCTTTTTTGTATTTTTCTCAAAAATATTTAAAATCAAAAATCTTTTTGTAGTTTTCAATAAGACTCAAATAAATGAAAAAAATACGACTCGATACACATCATAACCCTAGACAAGATATATCACGATAACACACTAGAGTATGACAAACTGACGAACATACTCAACCGAAAGATAAAACATTGGGAGAACCATGAGCAATGACATGCGTATCACTAAGCCTAATACAAAATGCCTCTAGATCCGATTTCCTAACCCAAGTAGGTGTGAAACGACGAGTGGGGTTTTGGAAAACAGAACGGCCTTATTCTTAGACTTTCTAGGAGTGTTCTTAAGATCGTAGCAAAACCGTCTAAGATGACCTCTCCTACCGGAATGAGTGCATGTACAGATATGGCGATGAGCGTTTCCTACATGACGATTATTCCTAACGTTCCTGGGGGGCTCTATTAATGCTCCTAGGAAGCTTTCTAGCTTGCATGGTTTTAGCTTTAGGAACGGGTGCAACCTGTTTATCGAAACCAATACCACACCTATTATCTTTAATTTGGATTGTTCCTAAGATCTTATCTAACTTTTCGGACCTAGCTTTCAAATCAAATTTAACCTTACACGAATCTCTCAATTTCTCCTCAAGCTCACCTATCCTCGACTTAAGTAAATGCCTAGAATCCTCAAACTCAAGAAGCTCCTTTTTCATAGCCTCCATCAACCCTCTAAGACTATCTCTCTCGCTCTCAAAAAATTCTAGCTTCTCCCGAAGATTCTTCTCACGTGCCCTAAGATCCTTAATTAACACCTCAGAACCATTATTTTCTATGGAACATTCTTTTAACTTAGCTTCTAATTTCAAGTTTGCCTTCTTTACTTTCAAAGTTTCTTCATATACTTCATTGAAGGCAGTTTGCAAATCTCTCTTATCCTCACTCTCATCCTCACTCGCATCACCCTCACTTTCTAGGGCTTTACATCATGTGGCTGCGGAAGAATCATGCAAGGATATTTCACCATCACTCACATGATTAGCCACAAAGGTGGGAAGGTCTCGCTTACTAGCATAAAAAATTTCTTCTTCTGGGTCACTTTTACAAAGGGTAGAAACACGATTTGACGGTTTAATAACATTCTTCCTTTTTAGTGGGCACTCATCTATCCTATGGCCAAACCCCTCATAGCAAAGTCACTTCTCACCATCATCCTTTTTAGCCAAGTTCTTAAGAGCAGACTTCATGTGTGATTTCCAATTAGACCCTTCAAACACATGAGTTCTAAAATCATCAAAACCACCAAAAGGCATACCTAAAGTCACGGGATCACAAACACAGTAAAATAGTTCAACAAGTTCTGATACCAACTTTAGAGTGCACATTAAAGCCTTTAGTGTGTGATTTAGGTAAAGACAAATTTTTTCAATTTTAGTTAATCCCAGTTTTAACTTCTTAAATCCTAAACATGCATCTAAGTGATCCATCCATTAAGCGAAAAAAGCATGTCGGTAAAAGAAATAATTTCAAGAAAAAAAACCTTTTGGTAAAACCATTTTATTTCACTATGAACTGTAAATCACAACTTCCAAATACATAGGGAAATATGCCATGAATATCCGCAGATGCTCGCATAGACCTCGATCTCGAATCAATAATGGATCAATCGCAGAGAACCCACAAGAACACGCAGTTCTGTTTTCAGCAAGGAACGCCCGAAAGCACTCCCAATGACCGCAGTCGACAAAAGTGTAATCAATGAATAACTAAATTTCGGTAAACGCATTTTGAAGAAATCTATATATTTAACTCATTTAAGTCTATATTATATAGGTGCTCATCTAGTTTGGATATAGTGACAAAAGTAAGTCATACCCTTTCAAACCAAAGAACCTTCAGACTCTTCTCTTTGAGTTCCCAAATAGTCCAAAAAGGTAGTACACCAACACTTCACCTAGGATACATTCATGTGTTGCATATGTGCTTGCCTTATTCATTAATTGGTTTTATATGAGTCAAATCCCTCTAAAATAATTTTCTATAATTTTTGGGTTATTTTTAATTAATTTCTATAATTTTTTAAACATTTTTAGAAATTAAAAATTGGTTTTTAAAAAGGATGTGTGCTGATTTATAATTTCCCTAAGATGTTAAATTTATGCTTGGGTAGAAACCAAGAGAGCTTGAAAATTATGTGGGTACAATTTATATTTTTAGACGTTCGAAAACACGCGTTTAATATTCCATCTAAGCCATACACGTGTTATCTACACAACGGCTAGATTTGTGTTTATTTGCTCTCACATACATGTGCTTAATTGTGAACCATTGGATCCTTTTAATCAACGATCTGCATGTTATCTGAGATGATCCTTTCGCCATCTGGATCAACCAATGAGGGTTAACTCTCAAACGGTGCAACCTTAGGCCTTGGATTTGCTTCGATCTTTTAAACTCAATCCTGAGCGTTGATTTATCTCGAGGTTCCAGAGCCTTCCACCTCTGACTATAAATACAAGCCATACGTTATACATTTACAATCTTTGGGCAACCTCACTTCTGAGAGAAAATAAAGAGAAGAGAGAGAGAGAGAGAAAGAAGAGAGAGAAATCAAACCCTAAACTAAACTCCGGCCAAATCCTTCCTGAAAACCTTTTTTATAAGAGTGTTAGTTTGAGTTTCGAGTAGATCCATCCTCTTTTGTCCTTTATCTCTTTCCCAACTTAATCACGTTGGTTAAATCTCATTTTCTTTCATAGAACTTTGAAATTTGATCTATGTGATACATTTCACTTAGATATTGTGTCGTTTTGACTTCTTCTTTCGAGAAATCTTATTGTGTTGGTTGTTTTCAAACTGATATGTTATTTTAAAACCCTAAACCAATAAAACCTTTTCTGATTTCAGTTTCTTTGAATATTCAGACTTAGATCTAGTTGAGATCTTGATTGGGGATTTGCACTTTTATATGTTTCACATTTTGTGAAATAAGTGTAAGTATTTTCAAAATAAAAAGTGCATAGGAACTTGGCTCGTGTATATAGCAAGATTCCCTCGTGATCTGCGGATATTTGAAAAATCCAAAGTCTGATATTTTGATTAAACTGATTTTGGAAATTCCTTGTATATTTGTGATCTGTTTTGCATACAGTTTGTAATTAAGTGTGTGAGTTGCATGCATGTGATTTAGAGCATATCACCACTTACACTATCACACTACTACACTGAAAAGTGTTGGTATTGAGATCTTGGACATCTTGAGTCGAGGTAAATCTAAAAGGAGTGAACTTATAAAACTGAGAGAACATCAACAACATCAGAGCCTTGGGATAAGTCAAAAAATCTAGAGGAGTTGGTATATTTCTGAACTTGGAATTAGGTCTGATTGTGTGTCTTGAATGTTATATAGTTTGTAAACTATTACTCTATTTTTAGTGTATTTTGTACTTTTGAGGTGTAGGGACATCCGTGGATGTTTTCCCAGTTGGGTGGGGCTTCACCACGTTAAAATTACTTTTCTATACTTCCTCTTCCTCCCATCCCTTTCTTGTGGCTGTGTTGGTTTAATTTTCTTAAGTTTTGTTTTTCAAAACTAGTAAACCTATACCTGAAATAACTCGTTCATACTGTTTTACACATATTTTGTTTAAAATTTGTTTTAAGAAAAAAGTTTCTTCAGCAAACTATTCGGAGCCGTTTAGATAGTTTAATCTTGAATTAAACGACTTAAATGGTAATTTTTCAATAGGTATCAGAGCTTTGGTTTTCAAAAAATTCTTTAGATCTTGAGTTTCTGAAATTGTTTTCTCAAAACAAATTATGGACGAGAAATTTGAGAGATTAGGTAACCTGTTCAGGCACCCTCTCTTTGATGGAACCAACTTTCCTTACTGAAAGGTAAGGATGGTTGCCTTCATCCAAAGGATGTTGGGAGATGATGTCTGGGAAGTTATCGAAAATGGTTACACCTTTCCTACTAAACCAGCCGCTGAAAGAAGTACTGTGAGGATTAGAAAGTTACTAAGTGAGTTCACTAAAGAAGAGAAACAGATTTCACTTAATAACAACAAAGGCAAAAATGTCATATTCATATCTATTAATGAACACAAATTTAAGAGAATATCATTATGTTCTACCTCTAAAGAATCATGGGACACCCTAGTGACTGCACATGAGGGTGATACCAGAGTTAAAGATGCTAAAACAAAAATGTTAATTCAGCAGTACAACTCCTTGATCATGACTGAGACTTAGTCATTTGATGACTTCTATATTAGACTCACAGACATTATGACCAAATTGTATGTTAATGGGATTGTTTATGATAGAAAGGAAATTGTCTCTAAAATACTAAGATCACTTCCACAAAAATTTGATAATAAGAGATATGAAATTGAGGAGATGGATGATCAAAATCTTATACCTGAACTCCTCAGTAGCAAATTGAGAACTCTGGAAATGGAATTAGAATTTAAGAAACAATTATTTTCAGTCCCAAATGAAACAGTTTGCCTCTAATCTTGTTTTTTCATCTATGTTGACCACGCCTGAATTTAGTATACCTAACATTGACTTAGACTCTGATGAGGATCGTAATTTAAATACATTGGATAATCAGATTGCCTTAATGTCTAAACAGTTTAAGAAAATTGTGAACTTTCGAAATAAAATAGCAAAAAGACAAGGCAAGCCTACTTATCCAAATCAATCTAACAACATGCCTCATGAGAGAAGACAAGACAAACACCAGACTGATAATCACAAGAGACCTGAGAAATACCCTAAAAATGTTGAATGCTATAGATGTGGAAAGTTATGATACATGGCTAGTGATTGTAGAGTTAACTTAGACAAAACTCACAAATATAATAGGACCCACCTAAGCAAAATTTGGGATGACTCAAGTGACTCTGAAAATTATGAACCTGAGTCATCTAACACATTTGACTCTTGTATGTCATTCTTTGTTAAGATAATCTATAATGATGATGAGGAACTTGATAATGCTATGTTAACTGATGCTATGCCTACTGGTTTATCTGCCTTATTGCTTGAGAATGTTGATAATGATTCAAACGCTGTGTGTATGAGTCAAAGGGAATGCTCTATAATTGATGTCAATGAGTGTGTGAGTCCTAAAAATGAACCGCTAGGGGACACTGCACATTGCACACTTAGTGACTCCGAAAAGGATGACCTTCCTGACATTCACACACTGTATACAAAAACTCTCAAGAAAAGCACTAGGCTTGAAAAGATTGTCAAGGATCTTACTCAGAAGATAGAAACCGTAAGTCTGATGATCAAACAAAATGCTGAAGAGTACACTACTCAATGTCTAACTCATGAGAATGAAACCAAAAATTTTGAACAAAAACTGAAAGAGTAGTCTAACTCTAATGAAATTCTGGAAAACAAATACAAAGAAACGTTGTTAGAATTGGAACAAACAAAAGAAAAGACATCCACAGTCTTCAAAAAGTTTGCAAAATTTGAAAATAATTATAAATGTTTCGAAGATTGTGTTGCTGAAAGAAAAACCAATTCTGATGACAGAATTGGAATAGGACTTTGTCCTAACTCTAACACACAAACTAAAAACATTGAAACTATAAAGTTTATGTCTGGTTGCAAAAGACCTATTGAAACTTGTCCATATTTTCATGGTTTGAAAAATGAGTTTGATAAAAAAACAATTGAAGTTAGACATTGGTGAATCAAGTTTCTCTAAGCATAAAGTTGAACAAAAGGCTAAATACGTCTGCCCCCTATTCGACAAGAAGATTCGACATTTCATCCTGTGCCACCTAGGAACAAGACTATAGCTCAAAACCTAGATAAATCTTTGAACAAAAACTTTCCTATGGTTGTGAGTTCTACGTGTCATCTTTACTGCACCTATTATGATGTCTATGGACATTCCCTTGAAGGTTGTTATTTCAAACGTCTATGTAATCCAGTCTATAACTCTCTTGTTTACCATAACTTCAATTATTCTAGGAGAAGCCGAAACAATTATGTCCTTCCTAGATAGCCAGATAAAAATTTCAACTATCGTAATAGAAGGAAAATGACTCATACCAAAAGACCATCAACAAGAAGGAATCATAGATTCTATTCTAGACTAATTGCTCCTACTGTTTATAACAATAATAAAATTGCGCAAAAATCTTTTAAGGAAAAGACAGAAGCTCGCAAGCTTTATCAAATATGAGCTAATAAACGCAAATTAAAAACTAGAGCAATTTGGATTAGAAAAGATGATCTATTACCCCAGTTAAAGTGCAACATAGTGATTAGTGCTTTTAAAGCTGAACATACTACAACTGGATGGTACTTAGACTCAGGTTGTTCCAAACATATGACCGAGGATGATTCCAAACTTTCAAACAAAACCAACTTCTCCAGAGGAAAAGTCTTATTTGGAGATAGTGAATCAGCCCAGATCATTGGTAAAGGAACACTCCATGAAGAAGGATTACCTATTCTTGAAAATGTTCCCTTGGTAAAAGGACTTAAAGCCAATTTACTAAGTATATCACAGTTTTGTGACTCAAACCATACTGTCACTTTTTCAAAGAACAATTGCAAGATTTTAAATGAAAAAGTGGATTGCATTATTACAGGACTTCGTACTCCAGATAACCGTTACACAATCCATCCAAGTACAGAGTTCTGTAACATTGCCAAAATGGATGATAATGAGATATGGTGTAATAGGTTGGGTCACATTAATTATGATAGTCTTGGTAAATTGTTCTCACAAGAGATAGTTAGAGGTCTTCCTAAGATCAAACCAATTTCAAACAATGTTTGTGGTCCATGTCAAGAAGGAAAAATTGTTAAGGCTCCCCATAAGAAAGTTAAATAAGTTCTATCCATTAAACCTCTAGAAGTCATCCATATGGACCTAATGGGTCCTTCTCGTACTGTTAGTCTTTGTGGCAACAGTTACATCCTGGTTATGGCAGAACAATGATTTATTATATCTATTAGTTTTTCTTCGCCCTTTGTCCATTTGAGAGAAAATGGGGGAGAAATTTGAGTCCTCTTGGACATTTTTTGTGTATTCTCAACTAAAAAGCTTGATCTTAGTTATCTTATTTTCAGGAATCTATACCTTCATTTACAACAGATTTTGTTAGGGTATTGGTTTGTATCTAGTTGAGTTATGTAATTTTCTCTTTCTAGGATTTGGGTAGATAGAATTTTGTATAGGAATAGGATTTTCTTATTTATTTTGTATCCCTACGAATCCTAGATGACTCAAAGGAGATTTTGTCCCATATTTCCAAAGGGGGAGATTGAAGTACTCTATATCTTTGACTCATTTGAGTCTATATTATATAGGTGCTCATCTAGTTTGGAAATAGTGACAAAATTGAGTCATACCCTTTCAAACCAAAGAAACTTCAGACTCATCTCTTTGAGTTCCTCTAATTGTCCAAAAAGGTAGTACACCAACAGTTCACCTAGGATACATTTATGTGTTGCATATGTGCTTGCCCTATTCATTAATTAGTTTTGTGTGAGTTAAATCCCTTTAAAATAATTTTCTATAATTTTAGGGTAATTTTTAAATAATTTATATAATTTTTCTAAACATTTTTAGAAATTAAAACTTGGTTTTTAAAAAGGATGTGGGCTGATTTATAATTTCCCTAAGCTGTTAAATTTATGCTTGGGTAGAAACCAAAAGTGCTTGAAAATTATGTGGGTACAATTTATATTTTTAGAAGTTCGAAAACACGCGTTTAATGTTCCATCTTAGCCTTACACGCGTTGTCTACACAACGTCTAGATTTGTGTTTCTTCGCTCTCACATACATGTGCTTAACTGTGAACCCTTGGATCCTTTTAATCAACGATCTGCATGTTATCTGAGATGGTCCTTGTGCCGTCTGGATCAACCAATGAGGGTTAACTCTCAAACGGTGCAACCTTAGCCCTTGGATTTGCTTCGATCTTTTAAACTCAATCCTGCACGTTGATTTACCTCGAGGTTCCAAAGCCTTCCATCTCTTACTATAAATACAAGCCATACGTTAAACGTTTACAATCTTTGGGCAGCCTCACTTCTGAGAGAAAATAGAGAGGAGAGAGAGAGAGAGAAATCAAACCCTAAACTAAACTCCGGCCAAATTCTTCCAGAAAACTTTTTTTGTGAGAGAGTCGGTTTGAGTTTCGAGTAGATCCATTCTCTTTTGTCCTTTCTCTCTTTCCCAACTTAATCACGTTGGTTAAATTTCATTTTCTTTCATAGAACTTTAAAATTTGATCTCTGTGATACATTTCACTTAAATATTGTGTAGTTTTGACTTCTTCTTTCGAGAAATCTTATTTTGTTGGTTGTTTTCAAATTGATATATTATTTTCATACCCTAAACCAACAAAACATTTTCTGATTTCAGTTTCTTTGAATATTCAGACTTATATCTAGTTGAGATCTTGATTGTGGATTTGCACTTTTATATATTTCACATTTTGTGAAATAAGTGTAAATATTTTCAAAATAAAAAGTGCATCGGATCTTAGCTCGTGTATATAGCAAGATCCCCTCTTGATCTGTGGATATTTGAAAGATCCAAAGTCTGATATTTTGATTAAACTGATTTTGAAAATTCCTTGCATCTTTGTGATCTGTTTTGCATATGGTCTGTAATTAAGTGTGTGTGAATTGCATGCATGTGATTTAGAGTACATCACCACTTACTTTGTCACACTACTACACTGAAAAGTGTTGGTATTGAGATCTTGGACATCTTGAGTCGACGTAAAGCTAAAAGGAGTGAAGTTATAAACTGAGAGAACATCAACAACATCAGAGCCTTGGGAGAAGTAAAAAAAATCTAGAGGAGTTGGTATATTTCTGAACTTAGAATTAGGTTTGATTATGTGTCTTGAATATTATATAGTTTGTAAACTGTTAGTCTATTTTTAGTGGATTTTTTACTTTTGAGGTGTAGAGACCTCCGTGGATGGTTTCCCAATTGGGTGGGGTTTTACCACTTTAAAATTGCTTGTGTATACTTCATCTTCCTCTCATCCTTTTCTTAAGGTTGTGTTGGTTTAATTTTCTTAAGTTTTGTTTTTCAAAACTGGTAAACCTATACCTGAAATGACTCGTTCATACTGTTTTACACATCTTGTGTTTAAAATTTGTTTTAAGAAAAGAGTTTCTTGAACAAACTGTTCGGAGCCATTTAGATAATTTAATCTTGAATTAAACGACTTAAGTGGTAATTTTTCACGTTCAAGATCACAAACTTTGGAATTGTGTAATTCGATCTTGAATAAACTCCGGATGATGGGAAACTAATGGGAATTTTTGTAAACTGTTCTTCTAAAAACATCTTAGCAAAGAGGTGTGTTTATTTCTGAGTAAACAAGAGTCCAAAGAAACTAAAACACGAAAATCGAGACGGTGGGTTATTTGAGCAACATCCCCATGTCATTTGAACGACATATTATGTCGTTTGAACGACTATATAAACTTGATTTTCTTTTTATAAAAAATCCAAGAATTTTTTCTACAATTAATTTTAACTCGGAAACATCTAAAATACGTTTTCGCAAATTTTAAATTTAATTCCAAACATTTAAAAGCACTTAAAAATCGTTTTAAACCATCCATCATTTAAACAAAATTTGAAATCACACAACTTCGTTTATGCATTCATACCTGAGTGATCTTAGAACAAACTGAATGTGAAGAATGCAACTTGACTTGATGCCATCTTCAAAGCTTTAACCGCAGATTCTTCAACTTGTAATGTCATAGGCTTCAAGTAATCTCAATATAAAAAGTAGCCTAGACTCAAATTGTTTTGTCCGAAATTAAGTCAATTACAAACAAATTGACTCTATTGGAAAGTCTACAATTACAATGATACTTCGATAGTGGGGTGTTCTAGGCACATGATCAATGATAAGTTCAAAACTCGTTCAAGACACGACCACTACGATTACTTTTGGGGATGACAGGACATTTAAGCTTCTAGGAAAGGTTACTATTGAAATAGTTGAGCATCCTAAGGTAGACAATGTCCTTTGGATGTGTGATGATCCATACAACTTGCTTTTTACTATGAATAAATGTCAAATTCTTAATCATAAGGATAAATACATTTTGAAGGGAAATAGACCAGATGTCAGGTAAAGATAATGGATTTTCATCTCAATCCCTTAGCATGTCATATCTGTTTGATAAATGATCTTGTCTAAAAGTGTGGGTTATAATATAAATAGATAGAGATAATAATATATTGCCCAAAATATATTTCATATTCTAATGAGAATAAAGTACTAAACAAAAAAGATAATTTACTATTGAACCACTGTCTCGAGGCGTGCACATCAAAACTACTCCACTTAACTCGGTCACCATTAGAATAGAACTATAGGTTTAAAAAGTTAGTACATCGTAAGAAAACTAAAGGAATCTCATCATTATCATTATTACTTGAATAAATATACAGCTACAGCTACATCTGCAAGATCTTTTTGCTTTAGATAAGCTCAACTACCACTATTTTATTGGTTGTTTCTAACAGAAACTGTGTGCTTGTATACCAAGTCAATTGCTTATTTGTCTACCTCGAATATGAATGTCCATCCAATTTGATATATTACTTAGCTTACTGAAAATATATATATATATATATATATATATATATATATATATATATATATACCCCACCACCACACTTCACAACTGTAAACAATCACAATCTTACAATCTCTTCTAGTGGAGTTTCAACAGGCATCAATAACACCCCTAACATTTGTTAGGTGGTGCTTCACGCCATCATTTGAAAGAAGAAATATATGTCAATGTCCACTACCTCACATAGACAAACTGCACGATGGTTTGTTCGCAAACACTTCTCTTTGCTTTTTCCTTACTCTACCGGTTGGCCAAGGAAGTGATTCTTTGAGATAATATATACATACGTACGCACATATTATATATATTATAATCTAAAAATCAGTAGTTTATCCGACATTCATCATTAGAGCATCCGTAATGGTGGGACTAAAAGACGGAGAAAATGGTAACTTTACAAATCGGAAGGTTCGCAGTGGTGTAATGATATCTACAAATTCTGTAGTATAAATGGTAAGCGTTTTGCGAAGTTACCAATTGGTTACTGAATTTGTAAATGTTTCCTACGAACTTCATTTATTCGTAGGAATTCTTACGAACAAATGAAGTTCGTAACAAATATAAATAATCGTTTTTATTATATCTATGGGTTCCTACGAACAACATTTGTTCGTTATATTTTCCTACGAACAAATGTTGTTCGTAAGAAATGTCTATTTCATTCCTACGAACAACATAAGTTCGTAGGAAATGAAATACCAATTTCAGCAACTCCTCCACTGTGGCTTACTCTGTTTGACGAAAGGTAAATTTACTTTTGGGTCACTAACTTTGCCAATCCAGAGCATCCACCGTTGTGGATGCTCTTAGGCCATCCACACCGGGACACCTCAAAAAAAGTTAAACTATACATTTACATTGTCTGAAATGGTGTATTTTCACGGTGGGACTGTGTAAAAAATTAATAAAAAATGATTTGGGATAGGAACGGTTTTCTGCAGGAATGAAGTGGAATATGGGGTTCAATTCGCACAGGAAAATGTTTACTGGTACACACACAAAACTACGTCGTTTTAGATACAATTTTCTATTTTTTTAAAAAAAATAAGTTCGGTATAAAAACTGTTTCCACCCCAAATGACTCGTCACCTTTAGGATAGAAAATGTTTCCTGCGGCAGACGTGTGGGCCAGCTTTACATATTGTGTAAACATAATGTAAGTTTACACGGTCTTTACATTTTATTACACATTGTTTACACTTTTTCTTACGCGTTGTGGAAAGAAAAAGTCTAGTTCATATAGGGGAATTAATGGTTCATCTAATAGTATCTGAGGCAGCATGAAACTAACATAAAATAAAAATAAATATAAAAACAATTTGACACAAAAAATTATGAATATAAGAGTTGGATAGAAAAATTATCATGTCCCTCAATATTTTTTGGTAGTTGATGAGAGCTATTTAATAGGTTTCCTAGCTTATACCTATTAATGAAAAAATGCAATTTTTAAACAAATAAAAGCTAATACTACATGGATACAAATATTACAAAAGTGACGATGGCTATACGGAAATCTGAGAGATGTTATATTCCCTAGAAATTTATTTGCCAGGCAGGGAAATTATGTGTAACAAATCAATGTAAGTGAACAACATTCAAAAAATTTATCCAAAAGATAGAACATAAATCTAAGATTACCAGAGAGTGGAGGAAACTGACTTGGATTGCGATGGCTTCCGGTACGAACTTGGCTGACTTTCATGAAGCTCGTGAGTACCGTACTGTTTGATTTGGCGGCCATACAATACAGCTTCGAAGCCTAGGGAAGTAAATATAGAGAGAGGTAGAGTCCGAATTGAGTTAAGAGAGCACGACAGAAATCAGAGGGGGAGGGAAAGAGAGACTCGAGGTTTTTTTTGTGTAATGGTCATCAGGATTATCAGGTATATGGATGACTAAGATTGCTGCGTTATGGGGAAAAAAAAAGTGGTTGGGATCAAATTAGCTCAGTTATTAGTTATTACTTTTTTAGCTTTCATTTTATCATTATACAATTACAACCCTAGTAAGTTTTATACCATATATAATATACTACTTGTATTTTTTCAAAAGTTCAGGAGGGGAGCCCTCCCCCACCCCCCACCCCCTGGCCTACACTGCGCCCACCTCTGATATGCAATCTTTTGTTGCTGAGCTGTGGCTAGCAGGGAAAAAGAAACATTACTATCATCACTATCGAATTCACATGCTTCCATCTTAGAAATAGTGAACACTTTGGGAATTAGGCATATGGTGGGGAGTTTCAAAGTATCCCCCAAAAAATAGAAAAATTGATGTTTCATTCTAGATTAGTATTCAGTTCTTTTCCAGCATACTTTGATTTCATCAATCAGTATAGTTGAAAAAGATAGTTCCGCGTGAATATAATCTTATTAGAACTACTAGACCTAATATAAATTGGCCTCCAAATGCTCTTGTAACTCCCCACCATAAAATACCAGTAGCAAGCTGATCACATACTCTGCTTAGGACATTCCCAGTGCTGACTGTTAAAAATACATGTTGGTATAGGGAATTAACGGTACCAATGTCCAAATTATTGCAGCACGTAAATGGAAAAGACTAATAAAGGAAGATTAAAACGGTGGCATTTTAGGTGAATATTACACAACATTACACATTACAGAATAAAATCGCAACTGCGTTAAACACCCATTATTCCAGCCAAAACACATCAATTATAACATTCCTGTACTTTTTTCTCATATAATATTTCAATGAATGAATATGTGAATATTACATACAAAAATTGGAAAATAAGGAACTGGGGATAACATGAAGAAAGTGTTGATGTTACCGCTATAAAACCGGAACCGGAATGGGCATTGCCATCGGGACTGTAACATCGCCAGCAAAACTTGCATCTCTACCTGCAGCTGAGCTAGCTGCAAACGAGTAACCAACAGCCAACCCACCAAAATGCAATGATGTATTATTCTCACACCTCTGGAAAACCCTGGCGAGTGACGCTGCTTTTCTCCGGGCACGCTTTGTCCCCGTGAAGAGCAACATCTGAAGTAAGCTGGCCAACGCGGGTGCTTTCAGCACCCTGTCCGTCGCATCGGCCCCACCACTCCGACACAGCTCAAGCAAAGCTGCAACTGCGTTCTCTTTCCCCTTAGGGGAACCACAACGCAACATCCCGATTAGCCCAACCACTGCCATTTCCTCGTTTCCAACTGCCTGAGCCCCACTAGGCTGCCTAACGATTAGGGCCAAAGTGCCTGCCGCCTCTTCTGCCACCTCTTCGGAGCCTAATGCAGCTACAAGTGATGTCACAGCCCCTGATTCTATCATTCTCGCGCAATTATCAACATGGGTAGATAGATTGAACAAAGCTGTCACAGCGTCTTTCTTCCCTCTCGGTGTCCCCCCTCTCAAAAGACCGGCTAGCGCTTCAACTGCTCCACTTTCTTCAGCTATTCTCTTCTTATACTCATGAACTGCCGAAAGGCTAAACAACGTTGCTGCAGCGTTTTCCCTCGCCTCAATTGTCCTCCCATATCTCAAAACTTCAACGATCGACACTAAACACCCCTTTTCATCCATTATTCGGCTTTTGTTTTTATCATATATCGACAAGTTAAGCATTGCAGTCACAGAATTTTCCTGAGCAACAGCGTTAGGCGAAGAAAGCAGCGTCTTTAGATGGGGTATTGCCCCAGCTTCTGCAATAAAAGCTCGATTCTCCTTTCCGGTTTTCGCCAACAAACGTATCTCTTTAGCAGCAATGGTTTTTGCTCCATTTGACCCACTTGCTAGTTGTTGTATGAGGAGAGCTGCTGTGGCTTTATTAGCTTCAACAGCAGCCCTGCTCGCGGAATTAGCCGCCGCAAATGTCTCCGATGATGGATCGGAGATTTCTAATGGATCATAAGTGATTTGATGAGCAGTGCACCACTGCAAGATCAAATTTCTAAGTGCCCGATTGGGCACGAGACGGCTATGAGCAAGAACCTGCCCGGATTTCGGGCATGTATTATGCCCTTCTTCGATCCACCTCGATATCGAGGATCGATCGTAAGTCTGCCCCGACCAAACTATCACAGGATCTCTCATCAAATCCAGCGATATCGGGCAACAAAAATCCTTCGGAATCGAAACAAAGGTCTCCCCAATTTCTCTACTCACCACCCCTTTCTTCATCTTCTTATGTTTCACAATTCCCACTTCCAACTCATCTTCCTCAAACCCAAACAACAAAAACCTACAATATCTAGCCAAAGCAACAAACCCATTAAGCACAGAAGCTGAAGGCTCCACATCCCCATCATGATTACCAATTTGCTCTTCCAAAAACTCAATCTCAACCATAAAACTCCTCACATCCCTTATCCCCAACCTCTCAACAAAAAACAACTTAATCTCCCCTGTGTCAGGAACACCCCCATGCTCAAACTCATTCCAAAAAGAAAACAACTTCACCCTCAAACCCTCATCACGTTTATCAATTAACAACTTTGCCCTCCTAGACTGCTTTTGCAACAACTCCATTTGTTCCCTAACATCCTCACTCAAATTCAACTCCCCCAAAGGAAAAACATCCAAAAGGGTAGATATTTCCATGTTAAGATCATGAAAATGACCAGATATAAAATGGGTTTGTAGCAAAAGCCATAATTTCCCAGATTGGGTACAATAATCAAGCAACAACTTAGACCTATGCAATAACAAATAAAGCTCCTTAAAACAAAGATTTGCCGTGGATGGCAAATTAATTCTAAAATCTCTAACATACTCCAAAAACACAACAAAAACCTCTATCTTCCTCACAAGAGACCTTGTATTTTTTTTCTGAAAGGGAAAATCTTTTCCCAAAAAGGATAAAATTAGCTCCTTTGATACATCCACTAGTGTTTCTAATAATGCAACCTCGTTTAGATTGGCTGGGGCTAATAAAGCCTCTAGCGAAGGAGATCTTCTTCTACTCATGGAAGAAAATATTGCAGCTGATGCCATAGGAACTAAATAATATTGAGGGTGTCTGTTGTGAAGAGAGTATTTAATGGAATTTTTGTGAATACGCGTATGAAGAAAAAAAATGATTTTTTTTTTATATGTAGCTAGCTAGCCACCCTGACTATGATAATGACATATCTTTGGGTTGACGGATTGTATGATCCAAATTTTGGTCCATTCATTTTTTTCCTTTCTTACTAGGCTAATGTTATTGCGACGGTGCCAAGACAGTGGAAAAATGTTCTATAATTTTCTAGAGGTAACACTTTTAATATGCATTTTTAACATTGCTTTGCTCAATGCTTTGACTTATTTTAAAATTAGAATTTTGAATATTCTAGTTGAAATTTTACTTGAAAATGTGTGGAGAAAACTCGGGTTTAGAGATATTTTAATTTGATTCTTGTCTTGTTTTTAATTTGAATGGTATTTGATTCGTCTTGCCAATTTTATTCTCTCTTTTTTAGTGAGAATAAAATATTTTCAAACTTTTGCATTTTAAGAAAGGAACGATGTTTACACTAAACGATTTGTGAGGAAGTTATAGGAGTTGAGATTTGCATGCAAGCAAGTTGAGCACGTGGGAGAAGTCGAGAATTATGAGAAAGAAAGCTAGTTAGTTATCTCAAGAGGGTACATGGCGGTTTACAATAGTTATCAACACTCCCAGGGAAGCCTTTTCTAAAGAGTAAAAAAATAGCAGAAATCAAACTAAATGTCTCTTTATTTTACTTTTACTTTAATTTTTTGTTGTAATTTACTTTTTTATGTAGTTCAAACACCTTTTGATTCAATCTTTAAAGGGTGGGTTTACTTTCAACACTTGTAATTTCAGTTATATATTGTACTTTCCTTTCGTAATTAGGTTAATTAGTTGAAGACTATCAATATGCATGCATTGTTGTTTTAAGTTCATTAAGTAAGCTTTCTTTTAAAGTTTAGTTTATTTTTTAATTATATTAGTTTGATCTCACTAATATTACTACTTTTGCAAATAACTTTTAGTTATATATTAGATACAATTGACTTACACTAGGATTCATAAAAAGTACCTCTTAATTCAGGCATTGAATGAGTCATAATCGCTTGATTTAGTAGTTTGGTAACAAAAATTCAATTGGCAAGGTTCAACCCTTATTTAGCACGCTCAAATTGCACAATTATCCTTAATGGTGCCAAAAGACTGAAACATTTTTTGGCACGCCCGTAAGATATAAATAAACTACTAAGAAAAAAAATAGCGGAGAAAGTGGGTCTTTCTCGACCTAAAGAGGAAGAATGCATCCATAATATAACATCTAAAGATGTTGGTGAACAACAGGATGGTGTTGATCAATGTAGCAATTGAATGGAAATGTTCCCAAGCTAGATTTTCATTCAATGGGTGTTAACTATCATCTTATACCACTTGGGGAGCATAATATCAGTACATTGGTGTTAGCACACATCGAAATGTGGATTTGATAATGTTTTCGGATGAGAAAATGCAATCGGTAGGCCATTTAATGTCAGCATTTGATTACATTTGGGGTTCAATATTTGCCATGAGATCTATGTTGTCCATTCTCACTCGAATGATGAATTATTTCACCCAAACATGGGAATGTCTAACCCTAATCCCCAAAGTATCAACAAAGTGGGTACTTCACAACCAACTGGTGGAAGGACATCCCAAGGAAAGAGTGCTCATCTATCTGCTCAAATACATCCTCACGTCCTTAGATTAATCGAGACCTTAAAATTCCTATCAATATGTCTCACCAAGCCAACCACACAAGATAATTATTACATGTTCATTTACCCTCAAGGTAATTTTAGCGATGATACACTTGAAATGGTACTCTTCCATTTTATGAGCTCATTGATAAGTTCACTAGCTGATGTGTTAATGTTGGGGACAATGAATTTTTAAAATTAAATTTATTCCCAAACTCATTAACTAATCCTCACATATTGTACTAGTTTTCCTACTAACTTTGTTATATATGGGGCAGAAAATAGAGGAGATGTTTCATATCCAGTTTTTCCAAATGGAAACTGAAGTTTTAATGGCTAACTTGGCAAGATTAGTCCAAATCTAATCTTACCTAATACTAGGTCTATGAATTTGGCCCAAAATGGGGTACATTTTAGGCTTTGAAATATGTGTGGCGCTGCTAATTTAGGGATCGGGTAGATTTAGCTGCTAAGGTGTCTAAATACAATGTTTTCCTAATAAAGATCTAGAAAGAAAGTATTATTCCTTAAGACTTACTACAAAGATCCCGATTTAGAAAAATAAAATAGTGAAAATCATATAACATAACCTTATCACTTCTCAAGGTTTAATTCAAAATGGAGTAATTACTCGGGCTTTTGCAAAGAAGGCTAAAAGGAAAATAAAGACATATTCCGTTGATATTTTATTAGAACTTTGATGACTTCTTCGAATCAAGGATGAATAAGTTAACAAATGATGTCATTTTACATTTTGAAGAAGAGTTAAAAGGAGATAAATATTATAAATGGCACAACACTTGGACTCAGTCGACTAATGTTTGTTATATGTTCCACGACAAGATCCAAAAGTTGACCAAAAAAGGGAAAACGGGTTTCCAAAATAGGAACCAATGGAATGAGAGGTGAAAAACATTCATTTTCAACCTTTAGTGAGGTCGAAACTTATGAGGGATATGTTTGCATGAAAGAATATGGGGATGTTTTGCTCAATAAGTCCAGGTGAGAGGAAAAAATGGCACAAGAAAATGATTTAAATAGAGTCTCACAGGATAGAAGATTAGGTGTGACATGTTATGCTTACGGAAAACCTTATGTGGTGAGGAGATTATTTTTTTGAGACACCCAAATAGGGTTAAACCAATAATTCACACGTCTATTGTATATAGTAAGGGGAATTGAGAAGTCCAACATACCAGATTAAATATTCACAAATTTCTTATTATGCTTTCACGAAGTATCCATCTAAAGGTAGGGAACATAGTCAAGGGATGCGGCCAACTTCGGTACAAAAGATACAGAATCCTTAATTTTTGTAGGTCAGCAGTGGTAAAAAATGTAGAAGTTAAGTTTAATGAAGTTAATATGGGGGGTAAAACAAACCTCAAAATCCAGTATGTGAAAATTCACCTTTAGGAAAGGAGTTCCTAACAAGTTTATAGGAAAGAACCAAATATTTTCAAATAAATTCAAGACATGATCCTAAAAAGAGGTGCATGCCTAAAACTATCAATTTTCTCATATTGTAACCGATGAATGGACAAAGGTGAGGCACCCAAAGGTTTAGGGCCCAACTTTGTTGTCTTTCCAAATTTGCTAATGAAAATCAAAATGAGGCACCGAATGTGGCAAGAAGCCTAATTAATGGATTGTTAAACCTCAAAAGGCAAGTCATAAAAGTTCATGAAAGTTTCCCAAAGGCCTAAGTAGGTTGAGGTAAAAATTAAAAATGGAGTATACATGCCAAGTCTAGATACTTTGATTATGGATGTAAAGGAGGGTAAGTCCCATATACCAATGAGATGGGGAAACTGGAAGATACGATAAAGAAAATTCGAGGACCTTAAATCAAGAAAAAAAAAGGATTGGATGACAATGATAATAAAGTAAGTGAAGGTAACTTTATTTTTTATCAAGACACTTTAATGTGATCATTAAACATGAGGAAAAGCTATAGGAAACATCCATACAAATACAGTTTGGGTCATTAATATTATGTGTTAATTAATATAATATTCAGCCAACCAAAGACTTTCTAAGCTCCAATAGGACGCGAGTTAATGGAATCATACCAAAAAAAGACTAGTCTACATCTAAGGTTAGTACAATAAGCCTTGCGATATCAACTTGTAACTTTTTCTATGGTTTTGAAGTTAAACTTTGAGCATGAATAAAAATATCAAACCATATTCATAAAGTCTCACCTATATGGAATCCTTTTGAATAGGGTTCTTATTGATAATGAGGTTGCAATTAATTACTTCCTTTATCAATGTTGAAGAAGATGAATAAAGATAATGCTAAATTAATTCAGACACGCATAAAAAATTTAGGATTTATCGGTGATAAAAATTAAATCAAAGATGTCTTATATATTAAAAATTAACGTGATCCAAAAATTTAAAAACTTATTTCTTTATTTTTAGGAAAAACCTAACTTTATTGATCTTTTATACAGAGATTGGATTCATTATTTGTCTATACACAAAAAGTTATTGTTACTCGAGGAAGGGAGATGAATTAAAGAGGTTGAGATTGATCAAAATCCTTTAAAGTTGGTACAAACTGTGTTAAATCCCAACTTTCTCAAATGAAGCCAATTAACAACATTGTTATACCAAAAGGGGATGAAGCCTATGAATAGGAGGAACCAACTTTTGGTTTGTAGGGACCAATTATTCTCAAATGAATTAATTGATGAATAAAGGTCCACCGCAGTGAAAAGAAGTGGAATGGACCATCACATTGGTATTAAAGAAGTTTAAAGTAAAATAAATTTAATAAAGTCTGATATAGGAGTCCGTTATTAATTGCGTTAAATACATTCTTGAAAAAAAGGAAGTTAACCTTCAAACTTAGAAGAAGGAAGTATTGTCTTTTGACAAAGCATTGAATATATAAAGGTCAAACCCTCATATCCTCTAATCAAAGTTAACTTGGGAGATGGATAAAATAAAACAATAACTTGTATTAGTGTTACTATTGACCCAAAAAGCAAGAAAAATCTTATCAATATTTTCTATAAATACAAAGATTCCTTTGCTTGTCATTATCTTAAAATGTCTAGCCTAGAAAAACGTTTTATTGAACATAGGCTCCCTATAAATCATGGTTGTAAACCATTGAAATATCCATTTAAAGGATATCACCTGAGGTACTACTAATAAAAAAGGTGGGAACATTATTGAAATCGGGTTTCATCAAAACTGATATATATTTAGAATGTGTCTATTATTGTCCCAACTATTAAGAAGAATGAAAAGTAGATATTATGTATAGACTTTTGAAACTTAGTTGTAGCCATTCGAAGGATAAATATACAATGCCAATGGTGGATTTATTAGTTGATAGGTCTGCTAGTCACACCATCATGATAGTAAAAGATATGCCAAAAATCAAAATGTTACCAATGCTCAAATACAAGTTTCCACTATCGGATCTAAGGTCTAAATGAAATTGGATAATGTATACAAACAAGAAGATTGGATAATCCCAATCATAAAATACTTAATTTAATTAAGAATCAAGGTTACGAGTATAGTCCTGTTGAGGGCAATAAAATTAATCATGTATACTAAGAGGTTAATCAAAATAGTTCATAATGGAAAGCTTCTCGAATGTTTAAGTGATAAAAAATGAAATAATGAAATTTCTCAAATACGTTAAGCCTTATGTGGATCTCACCAAGGAAGTATGAAGACGAGATAAATTCTTTGAAGGCATGGATATCATTGGACAATGATCCTAAAAAATTAACATACATATGCTAATGGATGTCAAAAGTTATATGTTCAAAACATTTAAGCATAATAGACCTAAAATACATGGCCAAATTGTTGCTTTTTAGGGGATGATTTATTGATGTGTTTGGAAAAATCTACCATTTTGCATTAAAGAAACATGGATACATTAGTATGGCCATTAAACACATGACCAACTATATAGAGGCCAAACCTTGAAGGGAAACCAATCAAAATGGAGTGATTAATTTGTGCAGAGATATTGTATCCAAGTTGGGAATCCCCTAACCCATCACCATAGATAATATTACACCCTTTAGGGTGAAATGAAAATTTTCATTTGAATATCTAATGGTCAAGAAGAGTCTAGCAATAAGTTGGCCAAAGAAAATATTATCAAAGTTAAGAAGAATAAACCTACAAATTAGAAAGAATTATTTCTATAACTATTATGGTCTCAAACAAATTTGAAGAAGTCAAGTATAAGGATTAATCCATATGCTTTGGTATATGGCCATTATGCAGTTTGGCCTATAGAGATTAAGGTAAAATATGCAAGGGTTGGGCAAAAAATGACTTGATATTGGAAAGATATCAGCAACGTAAGAACATAAAGCTTAAGGATATTTTAGAATATAGGATTCTAAGATTAAACAATATTATAATTCAAAATGAAAAATAGTTAAAAGTTACAACACATAGTGGGAAAAAGAATCTTTAATGAGGGTGATTTAGTGTGGAAAATAATCTGACCCACAGAGACAAATGACCTCCAATTTGGTAAAATTATTCTAAATCAAAGGGTCCTTCCAAATTCATAAGATAATTAAATGTCAAATTTATCATCTTAATATTTAAATGGATATATTAACATAAGATTAATGGAAAATTCTTGAAACGGTAATATACATCCATTTGGGAAACAATATGCAACATAAATTATATAAAAATGTTTTATTGATAGAGTTTTGACTTAAGTTAGGTCATAAGAATTTAAAACACATCTCAATATTTATTACACATAAGATTTTTCCCATTAAGTGCTTCCTTTATTAGTTCAAATAAGGATACATCTTCAATGGCATTTTCATTTGGGAGAGACTATAGCTCAAGTTTCCCTAAAACTTGATCATCTATGAATTTACGTTATTGAATTTGGTATCTACATTAGATAATTGAACAACAAAAATTATCATTATGAGGAGATTTTTTATTTAAAGAGGACATAATATCCTTAGCATTGAAATTTTAACAATCCTCAAAGTTTAACCTTGCATCCAATTGCTAGAGGTTGATCTTCATTTTAGATTTAGTAATTTATTGAAAGTAAAGGGAAGAAAATAAGTTCTTAATGGAATTTAATAAGCTTTGCATTAAGATTAAGATACTCTAGCAGAGCATCATATATCAAAGTTAACTCTTTGACATGATCTATATATTCATTAAGAGTATTTTAATAATTAAAAACTTATCTCAGCTTTATTAAAGATTTAGGAAGACATAGTGAAACTTTTAACCATATAGATAATTGTGACTCTAAATCAAAATTTAATGGGGAGTCAGGAGTTGATGGGCATTAATTGATGAAATTAGGTTCCAAAACTAAGACTTGAATTAATAAATCTCCTACAAAGATAGGTAAGCTTAGGGGAGAGTCCCAGAAATTATAGAAGTTGATGAGTCTAGTTTATTAGGAAATATAGGATCTAATATAACAGGTAGTTGTATTGAGATTTCCTATAAAGTAGTAACTTCCTAGGTATCCTCGTTAGGCCCAATAGCAGAGGAATCGATCTCTTAAATAGTTGTGGTGGAGGAAGTACCACGGGGTTCTCAAACACTATGGTAATAGGGTTTTAGTATCACATCAAGTGGAATCTCTTGGGGAAACTCAACAGTATTACCGAGAGAAGAAATTTAATTTAAAGCCTTTGTATGAGGCAAATATTTTAAAGGGACCTCAATGGGATGAATAGATAAGGATTCTTAAGCAGCGGTTATAACTGAGGGGATCTCTGCAGAACACTTAACAAATTTATCAGAAGGGTATTTTGAAGAATCATATAGTTACAATATAAGGTGTCCTCGAACAACTCAACTAGCCTTATTATTTTCCTCCAATTATAAAACATATTTCTTCTTATTTTAATTCATTAATGATATTTAAATCCAACCTTTGCAATTATTTTCCTATAAATGAAATAGTTTAGAACTGTAAACACACCTTTTTACACCCGTTACATCCCGTAAAGGTTCCTTTGAGGATTCCACCCTCCCAGGACCTATATTTCTTTAAATACTCAAAATATTAGGCTCAAACCTGACTTGCGAGTTTATTTTACCCTTCACAACTTTCAAGTTCCAGATTTTATCTTACACAAGGTTTAGAAGTCTCTCAATCATCTTCATAATGGTACTCCCCATGAGCAAATCAAACAATTAGTCCAGAATATATGTGCAAAAATATGGAAAGAATATCCAGGTACTTGTCGATCGGTTTGGTTAGCCTTGGCTGATCAACCAACATATTTTTTCTTATTTTACCCCCCCCCCCCACCAATCGGTATGGTGATTCATGTACCAATCGATAAACATTTGAGGAAAATCTTGTCCTTTTACCTTTTAGGGGTTTCCTATAAAAAAGTTGTTGATATCATTTATTGGAATCTTAAAACGTATGCAACTTTTTCCATACATTGAAATTCCATACATTCTCTTACATCCCCTTCCAAAATTTAACCATCCAAATATTAGTTTTACCTACTTTACCATCAACCAAGAATAATGAAGCATTATAGAAGACAATTTATAAGAAGACTTACTTTGAATATTTTCTAAAGTTTTAAAATAATATCTAATTTATATTTATAGTTCTTCACCTTTATGCCTACTTTAATCTTCATTTCATACTTACACATTTTGATTTCATCCTTTATAAATTAATTTAGTGTTATTTTGCCATTAAATATTATTAGTACTAATTTGTCACTTTTTTATCTATTCACAAAACTATATTCATGTATGGAATCCTTGTGAATAGGGTTCTTATTGATAATGAAGTTTCAATTAATTACTTCAATTATCAATGTTAAAAAAGATAGTAAAAGATAATGCTAAATTAATTCATACATGCATAACAGTTTTAGGATTCATCGGTGATAAAAACTAAATAAAAAGTTGTCTTATAAATCAAATATTACTGTGATCCAAAAAATCAAAAACTTATTTCTTTATTTTTAGGCAAAACCTAGCTTTAATGATCTTTTATACAGATATTGGATTCATTATTTGTCTATACACAAAACATTATTGTTACTCGAGTAAAGAGGATGAATTAACGAGATGGAGGTTAATCAAAATCATTTAAAGTTAGTATAAACTATGTCAAATCCCACCTTTATCAAATGAAGCCTATTAACGACATTACTTTACCAAAACGGGAGGAAGCCTAAGAATAAAAGGAACTAACTTTTGGTTTATTAGGACCAACTATTCTCAAATGAATCAATTGATGAATTAAGGTCCACGACAGTTAAAAGAAAAGGAATGGACCATCGTATTGGTATTAGAGAAGTTTAAAGTAAAATAGATTTAAGAAAGTTCAATATATGAGTCTCCTATTAATTGGGTTGAATACATTCTTGAAAAAAAGGAAGTTGACCTTCAAACTTGGAAGTAGGAAATATTGTCTTTTGTCAAAACATTGAATATATAAAGGTCAAAGCCTCATATCCCCTAATCAAGAATAACTTAAGAGATGGATAAAGTAAAATGATAACATATATTAATGTTACTATTGACCCAAAAAGCAAGAAAAATCTTGTCAATATTTTGCATAAATACAAAGATTATTTGCTTATGATTATCATGAAATGTTTAGCCTAAACAAAAGTTGGTTGAACATAGTCTCCCTATTAATCATGGTTATAAACCATTCAAATATCCCATTAAATGATGTCACCGGAGGTAGCTATTAATAAAAAAGGTGGGAACATTGTAAAAACCACGTTTCATCAATACTAACATATATTTAGAATGTGTCTATCATTGTCCCAATTAATAAGAAGAATGGAAAGTAGATATTATGAATAGACTTTTAAAATAGAAGGATAAATATACAATGCTGATGGTGGATTTATTAGTTGATAGGTTTGTTGGTCACAACATTATGACGATAAAAGATGTCCTAGAAATGAAAATATTACCCATGCTCAAATACAAGCTTCCACTATCGGATTTGAGGTCTAAATGAAATTGGATAATGTGTATAAACAAGAAGATTGGATAATCCCAATCATGAACTACTTAATTTAATCCAGAATTAAGGTTGATAGTGTATTCCTATTGAGGGTAATAAATTTAATCATGTATACTAACAGGTTAATCAAAATAGGCTAAGATAGAAAGCTTCTTGAGTGTTTACGTGATAAAAATGAGATGATTCAATTTCTCAAATACCTTAAGGTTTATGTGAATCTCACCAAGGAAGTATCAAGAGGAGATAAATTCTTTGAAGGCATGGATTTAATTGGACAATGATCCTAAAGATTAACGTACATATGCTAATGATGTCAAAAGTTCCAAATTTTTATATCATTAAAATATTTAAGCACAATGGACCTAAAATACATGGCTAAATTGTTGCTCTTTAGGGTATGGCTTATTGATGTGTTTGGAATATTCTACCATTTAGCATTAAATCAACATGGATACATTAGTGTGGTCACTAAACACTTCACTAAATATATAGAGGCCAAACCTGTAAGGAAAATCAATAAAAATGGAGTGAGATATCGTATCCAAGTTGGGAATCCCCTAACCAATCACCATAGATAATATTACACCCTTTAGGGTGAAGTGAAAATTTTATGTTGAATGTCTAATGGTCAAGATGAGTCTAGTAATAAGTTGATCAAAGAAAATATTATCAAAGTTATTAAGAAAAATCTAAAAATTAAAATGAATTATTTTTAGAATTATTGTGGTCTCAAACAAATTTAAAGAAGTTAAGTATACGGGTTACTCCATATGCTTTGGTATATGGTCATTGTGCTGTCTGGCATAAAACATGCAATGGTTGGGTAAAAAACGGCTTGATATTGGAAAGATATCAATAAAGTAAGCACATAGAGCTTGATGATATTTTGGAATATATGATTTTAACATTAAACAATAATATAACTCAAAATGAGAAATAGCTAAAAATTACAACACATAGTGAGAAAAAGTGAGGAAAATAATCTTGAATTAGGGTGATTTAGAGTGAAAGGCCATCTTACCTATAGGGCCAAAAGACCTCTAATTTGGTAAAAGTATTCTAAATCCAAGGGACCTTCCAAATTCATAAGATAATTAAATGTCAAATTTATCATCTTAATATTTAAATGGATATATTCACACATGATTATTGGAAAATTCTTGAAACGGTTCTACACATCCATTTAGGAAAGAATATGTAACATAAATTAAATAAAAATAATGTATATTGAAGGAGTTTTTAACTAAACTAGTTCATAAGAATCTAAAACACATCTCAATATTTATTACACATTAGATTTTTCTCATTAGGTCCTTCCTTTATTGGTTCAAATAAGGATACATCTTAAAGGACATTTTCATTTTGGAGAGAGTATACCTCAAGTTTCCCTAAAACTTGATCATCTATGAATTTACGTTGTTTAATTTGGTATCTACCATTTTGGAGTCAGTAGATTATTTTATTTAAAGAGGATATAATATCCTTAGCATTGAAATTTTAACAATACTCAAAGTTCAACCTTGCATTCAATTTCTAGATATTTGTCTTCACTTTGGATTTAGTAATATATTGGAAGTAAAGGGAAGAAGACAAGTTCCTAATCAAATTTAATAAGATTTGCATTAAGATTAGGATACTCCAACAGAGCATCACAGATAAAAGTTAACTCTTTGACATGATCTATATATTCATTAAGAGGATTGAAATAATTAAAAATTTATCTCAGCTCTATCAAAAATTTAGGAAGACATAGTGAAACTTTTAGCCATAAAGATAATAGTGCATCTAAAATTAACTCTAGTGGGTAGTTAGGAGTTGATGGGCATTGAATCATACAATTAGGTTCCAAAGCTACTGTGGCCATACCCGATCCTCGCCGCGGGTGAGCGCGTGAAGGGAGGATCCTCGGGTCCCGTGCGTCGCTCTCGAGAGTGCTTCGGTTGGCGTCGTTTGAGATGAGGTGTAAAAATGTAGAGAGATTTAGAGTCGCCAGTCGATTTTACTTGAAACAAACAAAAGAAAAAGGGGAAGCCATCTCGAAGGATGGCATCCAAAGACATACTAGTGCATACGAAACCAGAATGATTCGAGAAGGGTTCAGAGGCTAAGTTACGAAATGGGAAGGTGTTAGGCACCCATTCCGCCCTTTCGATCTATCATGGATATTTGTTATTTTCTCTTTTTATTTTCCCCGTGATATGTGTGCATGTGTATATATATAGTGGAGATAGGAATCCTCGACTTGTATCATGGAAGAGATAAAGTGAGTCATCCGTAGGAAGGTATAAAAATAATATTAGAAAATAAAATTTACGTGATTACCCTTACGTCGATCGTTATAACGGAACGATAACGCATATGGGGTGATACGTCACTAAGAACAAGTATATAGAATATAAGAAAATTGGATTTAGAGAAGATAGAAAATGAGAGAGAAAGTGAGAATAGGACTCGAGTCTCGGGTTTTACCCCGAGACGCCTACGTAGCCTATAAAGGCATCAAAGTCCACGTAGTTCGCATACAAAACGAGGGGTGGAGTTTATCTCATAACTCCAAATGGGGGATCTCTTATTTGTGAGTGTTTGTGTGTGTATAGAAAAAGTGTTTTAGTTGTGCGAAAAGTATGAGAATCCCTATTTGGAATTTATGAGCAAACCCTCTTTTTCTTATTTTTTTTGAGTTTTATTTATATGAAAATAAGATATGTGCAATAATACTAAATAAAAAGTATATTAGGATGTGTGAGATGAGATGATAAAAGTGCTAAATAATAAAATAAGTTATTGAGAATTTAAGAGAATTTGAAGAGAAAGTTGAGAAAGTTGGACCTTCTTGAAGATCTTGAGCTTGATCTTGAATGTTGGAGAGCAGCCCTTGCACTTGGATGATGATGGAGAGTGGATAATTCACCAAGTTTGATGAAAAGTTTTATGAAAAGTATGATGAAAGGTGTAAGTTAGAAAGGGATTTAGATGTTGAAATCGCGTTGTCTTCGAGAGAGGTTTTTGGGATTCGCTGAGAGCAATTTTTATCAGATATGGGCTCCCTTTTGAAAATGAGGTGAAGCCCTCCTTTTATAGGCCCAGGTCACTACCGATCGGTATAGACCTGGTCCTGCCTATTGGCACCTGCCGATAGGCAGGGTCTGGAACCTGCCATTTGGTAGTGTGTTTCAGGCCTTTTCGGAAAATTGGCTACCGAGGGAAAAATGTTAGTCAAAATTATGCATGGGGTAGACCGTTGGAAAGGTAATTCAGATACCATTAAAAGTCCTTTGGACCGCTCCCAGGTTCGGGAGTTGACTTTGGGTCAAATATGGCTCGGAAGCGTTTGTCAGTTCATTAAATGGGGAATCGTTCGGACGCAAAAGGATCGTTCGTCCGTGTGGTATGTCCGAATCATGCATGGGGCAGACTGTTGGAAAGGTTAGGAGATGTACTTCGACATTCCAAAGAGTTTGACCCGGTTTTGTGAGTTAACTTTGGTCAATCGGGCCCTGGAAACATTGGATGACCTCTTGGAGTCAAACGGACCGTTCGTTCGCATGGTAAGTCAGAATCATGCTTGGAGTGGACCATTGGAAATGGATTTCAGTTCCCTTCGAATATTCATTCAGCCTCAATCGAGATGAAGAGTTAACTTAGGTCAAACAGGGCCCGGGAGAGCCCGGTGGCCTCTAGATCAAGTTTTAGACGCAAATGGATCATTCGTCCGCATGGTAAGTCAGAATCATGCACAGGACAGACCATTGGAAAGGTATTTTAGTGCCCTTTAAAGATTCATTCAGTCTCGATCGAGCTGAAGAGTTTGACTTTTTGGTCAAACGGAGCCTGAGAGTGCCCAATGGCTTCTAGGTCAGTACTCGGGGTATGACCCGGGGTTTGTAGTGATGAAGGGAGATACTAGGGACCTAAGAAGAGTTATGGGTAACATAATGGGGTGTCTATAGAGCCCCTTGATGATAAATGATAACTGTCGAATATACACCGCATGATGCTTTTGATGGAGTATGACCGATTCAGAGGGTCGAGGCCAATTCTGAGGACCTAAGGGGTGTGCCGGGGATGACGAATTTTATGGGTCAAAGCCAAATTTATGGGCTTAAGTGATGAGGGTGACCGATTCTACAGGTTAAAGCCAATTCGGTGGGCTTAGGGTGAAGATCTAATAACCGAGGTCAATTCTGACCTAAGAGTGGTGACGCTCGAGGATTGAGGTCAATTTTGACCTAACTCAGATGATGATCTAAGACCGAGGTCAATTCTGACCTAAGAGTGGTGACGACCGAGGATCGAGATCAATTTTGACCTAACTCAGGTGACGATCCAAGATCGAGGTCAATTCTAACCTGAGAGTGGTGACGACCGAGGACCGAGGTCAATTCTGACCTAACTCAGGTGACGATCCAAGATCGAGGTTAATTCTGACCTAAGAGTGGTGACGACCGAGGACCGAGGTCAATTCTGACCTAACTTAGGTGATGATTCAAGACCGAGGTCAATTCTGACCTAAGAGTGGTGACGACCGAGGATCGAGGCCAATTCTGACCTAACTCAGGTGATGATTTAAGATCGAGGTCAATTCTGACCTAAGAGTGGTGACGACCGAGGATCGAGGTCAATTCTGACCTAACTCAGGTGACGATCTAAGACTGAGGTCAATTTTGACCTAAGAGTGGTGACAAACGAGGACTGAGGTCAATTCTGAGCTAACTTAGGTGACGATCCAAGATCGAGGTCAATTCTGACCTAAGAGTGGTGACGACCAAGGATCGAGGTCAATTCTGACCTAACTCAGGTGACGATCCAAGACCGAGGTCAATTCTGACCTAAAAGTCGTGACAATCGAGGATCGAGGTCAATTCTGACCTAACTCAGGTGACGATCTAAGACTGAGGTCAATTCTGACATAAGAGTTATGACGACCGAGGATCGAGGTCAATTCTGGCCTAACTCAGGTGACGATCCAAGATCGAGGTCAATTATGACCTAAGAGTGGTGACGACCGAGGACCGAGGTCAATTTTGACCTAACTCAGGTGATGATCCAAGACCGAAGTCAATTCTTACCTAAGAGTGGATAAAGATTGGATTTTGATTCTGCTGGAGAAAGTGCCTTCTGATTTTGATCTGAGCTGGGGAGCTGATAGATGGGGAAGCTTTTGTTTCTTTAGGAGGCCTCGCAGGGGGGAACAACCAATTTTGGTGCTGTAAAAACTTCGTTGGGGAAGTGATCAGGCGATCCTTAGAGATCCTCCAGGGCTTTGTCGGGAGGAGATTCACTTGGTTTTTGAGGATTTCGCTGGGAAAGAGGGGTTTCGCTTGAGGGAATGCAAAATTTTCCTGGTGAAAATGTTCTAAATCCTTCTCGGGATTTTTAAGAATTTCCCGAGGATTTTTCAGGGCTTTCTAGTATTTTCTGGGAATTTTCGTACAAAATTTAAGGGGGGTGCCGGTCGTCATGGTATGAGGGGTGCCATTCGGCAGTGGCACAGACTTTTGGAGTACCTCGGGAAGGTAAGGAGTCAGTGCCGATCGGTATGGTGGGGGTCAGTGCCGATCGGCATGGTGTTTAGCATCCTATATAAAGGGGCGAATCCCTTCATTTTTTCACAGCTTCTTTGTTTTCTCTCTTTCTGTGATTCCTCTGCAAATCGTTCTAGCATTCCGATCTTCAAGAAATGGCCGCTTTTATGAGCACTGCAGTCCACAGGGAGTGGTCAACCGTTGATGACAGGGCGAATGTGGAGTGGAGGGCCAGGGCACCTCTTGCTTTGGGGAGTAAGAATTCCTTTGATGCGTTTGAGCCTGCTGCGGATGAGCAGACTTTGCTGCGGGAGCCATCGCCTTGTCGCTCTTCAAAAGTGAATCCTGGCGGTTATGTAAGTGACCTGACCTTTAGCATTCCTTTCTTTTTGGTGATTTTTCTTTCTTTCTTAACTTCTGATGAGATTTTTTTCTTTTTTCAAGTCTGATATTTCTTTGAAGAACATGCGCGTCCGCGGGACGACAGGGCTCAGGGATGTCTGGGAGCATCTCCCACCTGTGGTGCGTTGGGTGGTATCATCAGTGGGTTTTGGGAGGTTGGCATCTGTGCTGGATGAGACACCTCGTTCGACAGTGGTCCTGTGCGCTTTGGGGGAGAGGTGGTGGGATACTACCCTCACCTTCCATTTTGGCTTCGGGGAGATGATTGTGACTCCCATAGACGTGCAATAGCTGTTGGGGCTGGATTGTGATGGAGAGCAGATAGAGGTGGATCGCTCTTTGCGGGTGAAATCGAAGGTAGTGCGTACGGCACTTGGTGATGTAGGGAGGATAGTTTCTGGGGATTCTATCCGGCTGTCCCTGCTAAAGGATGTTCTATTAGGCAGGGTGATTGATGTGGAGGGTGGGTTGCAAGTGAGGCAGATGGCCCGGTTATTTATTTCGCTGGTTCTGGGAGGTTTCATGGTGGCGTCGAGCGACGACGTAATCCATTTGTGGTTCTTGTCGTACCTGAGGATATTTTTGAACATCCCTTTCTATGATTGGGGGAGTCTGACTTTGGCGACCCTTTACTCTTCTATGGATGCGTTCAGCCGGTGCTATCGACAGACTTTTACTGGAGCCACGTACCTTCTTGAGGTATTCTTTAGTTTGCGCATTTCTTTTCATGCATTCGCATTTTCCTTTTATGCATTCACATTTTCCTTATGCGTCTCTTTTTGTTTGTGAATTCTTATCTTTGACAAACGTGGTTTAATGAGGTGATTGGGTGCAATACCCCGCTGATCGCTCTGAAGGAGGGACTCTTGCGAATTGTATCGATGGCGCAAGGACAATCGATAATCGAAGGGATCTTTCTCTCTCTGGAGGCGGTGCGTTAGGTCTTGAATGACCTGACTAGTGGTAGGGTAAGATTCTTTCCATATTCAGTCTGGGTTTTTGTGCCTTCTGATCTTGTATCGATTTATGCCTGCTTAGAGATTTTCAGGTGACTTTTTATCCCCGGGGGACAGCCATTCAGGATGCGGGGATGACCGGGGTGATCACGCAGATGAGGCGTTTGCTGGCGCATGAGTTTGGCCATTCCTGGTATCTCGGGGAGAGGGTGGTTCGCTAGATTGCTGAGGAGGAGGTGGTGGTGCCACCTGCATAGCCTCCTACATCTATGAGGTGGGAGCGACTACTGTCGGAGGATGTGAGGATTGCAGCATTGATCGGCGAGTCCTACTTGTTGTACACCGATACGACTGCGCCGTATAACTATATGGACTTTGTGACGAGCTGGTTGATGGTGCCCAGCATATATGATGCCCTGCCTTTCCCTCCTGCGGATTCGAGTCGGGCAGTGGGATCTTACCACAGTGGCGGCGGTCCGACGGCATCTGCGATGGTGACTTCAGAGGTTCCTTTTGTGCGGTTGCACACTCCTTCATATAACATCTGGCGGGTTGATGGAGGGGTGGTGTCTATGTACATCGTCATCATGCAATGGATCCGGAGGAGTTGGGTTTGACAAAAGAGGTCCTCCGACCTGCGGTATACCTTTCTGTTCTTTTCTTTCTTTCTTTTTTGTTTTGGTCATCTCTGCTTTGATACTGATTTTTCCTTTTCCTTGCAGCAAGTCCGAGTGTCGACCACTTGGCTAAGAGACATCAGAGACTGGATATCTTCGGTGACTGCCCATATTCGAGATGCAGTTTGAAGAAAAGTGCGCTTGTATTCAAATAATGAAGTTATTTAATTAAACACAGTTTTTACCACTCAAGTCCTAAACATGCATCTATATGTGATTAAATACGATGATGAAACATGCAAGAACACATATATGAAGAAAAATCCCCCAAAGGGGAAAAACCTTTTATTTTCACAATAATTTTGTAAGAGTACGGCTTACACGGATTACAATGAAAATATATGACACATAAATACCCTCGGGTGTCGGTTCTGTTGTCGGCGGCTGGAACAATCCCTTTCCAGTAGGGAAGCAGTGAAGAAGAGAGCGGCTTCCTCATAGATTACTCCAGATGAGTAAATGATCTTCTTGAAAGTTTAAAGATTCACACACATATATGGGAATGGTTTTGTGAATCAAAAAGGTTTATAAAACCTTAAAAAGTGAAGTCTTATTCTGGGCTGTTTTCGCAGAATTTTGAGATTGCAGAAAGACTTGAAAAACGTGTAGAAGGAGATCAGATATTTATACAAAAATCGAGGCGGTGGCTGGTTCGAACGAGATAGCCATGTCGCTCGAACGAAGGACATAAGTCATTCGAACGATATCGCGCGACATGCCTATCTCGCGCGAACGACTTCCAAAGTCGTTTGAGCGATCTCGTCGATTGAGGCAATTCGCTTCTACACTTAGAAAAATTATGCTTTTGATAAAAAATAAAACCAGACTTCAAAAATAATTTTTAAAAACATTTCCCAAATATTTATGCAAATATTTAAAGCTCCAATAAAACATATTACTGATAGAGCGTAGTGGAGTAGTGGGAATGAGCTGAGCAGTACGTTGCATGTAGCATGATGCACGTGATGAAAGTGGATGCATTGAATTCGGATAAAGGCCGTCGAGGATGATCGTGTTGACGTGCTGAATGTAGCGGTATCAGACATATAAACTGTGATCTAGGAGAAAACAGAAATTTCCTAGAATCTACCCCTGACATTTATAAAATTATGTCCTTACACGGTTCCTGTTCCTTCTTGCTTGGTGTCGTCTGCTTCGTCCGGAAAGGACTCTGGCTAGGTTAGTGGCGATGCATCGTCTCGCCGTAGGGGGAAGAGAGCACGTCGCAGGGGTGGAAGCTCTTAGAGAGAAAGGTGGATGAGAGAGAGAATGTGGGTTCGGGCTGAGTCCCGCTGTTTTTGCTTTTTCTTTTAATTTCCTGCAAAATTGATGTAACACAGAAACAAATAGATGCAATGTAATGGAGTTTTTTATTATCGTTTATTAATTATGAATGCATGCACATGCGCTTTTTACTTTGCTGCTGAGACCGTAAAAAGGATTATTTTTGGAAAAAAAATTTGAGGGAAAGTTTTTTAATTAAAAGGGGAAATTATATAAGGAGGAAAAAGGGATTTTGAAATTCTTTTGAGAATATCAGTTTATTTTTATTGAGTTTTATGATTTGACAAAAGATGAAAAGAGGGAAATTTCTAAAAATGGGGGGTTACCGATCGGTAAGCACCCTGTCCTGCCTATCGGCAGTTCAGTCTAGTCCCATCAATTCAAAGCTTTGATTGGTACCCTCTTTAGCCTTTTATATTTTGTGGGGTAGGATTCCCTCCGATTTCTTCAAGGATTATGTCCCTTGTGAGGGTTCTCAAGTATAAAAAGGGGTAAGGGTGGACTGTTTTCATCACACCTTCGCATTCTTACTTACTTGCCCACTATCTTTTAGCCTTGCAAGATGGCTCTCCCTGGTAGCATTGAGTTTGCTAACTTCCTCTAAGCCTTGGAAGCAATGTGCTCTTATAATGTCGACTATGATGCTTTCAACATGCGTCGAGTCTCCTTGTGGCGCAATCGGCGTATTGAATGGAACATGCTAATGGCGGTGGTATAATTCTGGTACCCCGAAGACCACCTATTCCGCTTTGGGTTGGATGAAGTGTGTCCTACCTACGAGGAATTTTCTGTCATGTTGGGTGTAAATCCCAGTGTTGCTGTGGCTTTGCCTGAATTTTCCCATTCTTCCAGGGATTTGTTGGTCGGGCTTATTCATATTTCACCTTCGGCGGCCAGATCACTGGCTACTAGAGGCATGATCTCCCTCCCGGTGGTGCTGCAGACCGTGCATTTGCAAAAAGTAGGTGATGCTGGCTATGCTGGAGCCGTTGCTCTGGGCCTGGATTCAAAATTACTGCTGGTGACTGGGGAACTACTGGTGGACCCATAACTTGCAGCCATTACTTCGTGGATGACATACCGTCACAATCCTGCGATGGTGATACTGGTGGAGATGCTGAATGGTCTGGATGTCTGGCGAGAAGGTCGTTCTGACTTTCTGAGGGGTAGCCCTGTGATGTTGTTCATGTGGTTGTCTAAAAGACTCCGCCTGGTGACTCCTCCAGAATATCCTTTATCGGTTGTGCCCAACTTCTTTTCGCGTCACTTCTTCTATGTTAGCCTGGATATTGTGAGTTGAGAGAATTAGTTTTTGGATCATGGGGCTCGGAGTTTGTACTGGTCAGTGCCTTGGTGGGGGCAGTTGCAGCCTGTTCTAGAGCTAGGAGAGTACTCATATGTGCGGTTGGTTGGTCTCAGACAGACCTCTTTTTATTTCCCTTGGCGGTTTCTACGCCAATTTGGCTTGGCACAGGTCATGCCACCTCAGACACTAAACTTCATTCCGGTAGACGTTTTGACCGAGCACCTGCGTCTGTTGCTTGAATCTTTGTGGGAGAATTGGCGTCCGTCGACCTGTCCCTCTCAGTCTGTCGGGAGAGTTTGGCATGTCCCTAGGGATTATATGAAGTGGTTATGGAGGAGAGTAGTCAATAAGATGTTGGCAGTGGAGACTGGACAAAGGTGGTTTGTTTTATTTAACACCATGGAAGGGGGTGTTGTGGTTTTTCAAAGCTGGTTCGGGCTTATCGGTCCATGGAGTGTTTACGACACTCTATTCAGGCAGGGGAAATTTAGGGAACCCAGGATGTAGATGATGAGGGTGAAGGCTCCTCTGGTAGCTGTGGGTTGGACTCTTGGAAAGTTTATTTGTGTAATAGGGAATAGATGTGGGGATTTTATTTGTCTTTTTATGGCGGTAGGGGGAAGGGAGTTATACGTTCGTTTTCTTATATAATCCGTGCTCTAATTTCTTATTAATGAAATAAGTAAGTTTCTGATCATCCAGCTGTGCCTTTCAATGAATTTTGTAATTTTGAATTATCTATACCGATCGCTAAGGCCTACATAATCATTTTGTTCAAGTTTTTGTTAGAATGAACTGTCGTTCTCGGAGATAAGAAAAGAATAGTATTTTGTGAAAAAGAAAGGGCCATGCTCCTGTAAGATGTATGAGCTGCCTACGTACCTCTGGGGATTTTGAAATTTTTTTTTTTTCTTGAAAAATGTTTTTTTTGCAGAGGATCAGGCCCACGTAGTTCTGGGTAGAGGGAAAGGAATAGAGTTTTTTTAAAGAATAGAATGGAGATGAGAAGAGTCGTAGCGCGCCGAGATTTCGGACTAGGTGTAAAATTTCTTGAGACGGTCCAGGTTGACTGGGCGAGCCATCTTCTCCCCATCTAGGTCAGTGAGCATGGCGGCACCGCAGGATAAGATTTTCTTCACAATGTAGGGGCCTCTCCAATTGGGCTTGAATTTCCCTTTAGGTTCCCATATGGGTTATATTATCTCCTTAAGGGCTAAATCCCCTTCTCGGACACCGCGGTCCTTGACTCTCTTGTTGAATGATCACGTTATTTAGTGATGGTACCCCTGTATATGGTAAGGAGCTTTCAATCTCCTTTCATCTAGGAAGGTTAGCTCGTCGAGATGGCTTTGGCACTAGTCTTCTTCATTAACTTTGCTTTCGAGCATGACGCGTAGCGAAGGTACTTCCAGCTCCACAGGTAGGACCGCTTCCATGCAGTAGACCAGAGAGTAAGGGGTAGCCCCAGTAGAGGTTCAGATTGAGGTTCGATATCCCCAGAGGGCGTACGGGATCCGATAGGCCCAATCCCTACAGCTTCCGATCATCTTACTGATGATGGCTTTGAGGTTCTTGTTTGCGGCTTCAACTGCACCATTGGTCTGAGGCCGATAGGGAGAAGATTTGTGTCTCTGAATACCGTACTCGTTGACTACTTCTGTGACTTATGGGTCGAAGTGCAACCCGTTATCCGATACTAACTCGTTCGAGACCCCGTATCGGCAGATGATATTTTTCTTGAGGAATTTGGCCACTTTCTTGGCATTTAATACTGCGTATGACTCAGCCTCGACCCATTTGGTGAAGTAATCAATGGAAACTAGGATGAATTCATGTGCATTTGAAGCCTTTGGTGTAACCTTCCCTATGATGTCGACACCCCAGGTGGAGAACGGACAGGGAGAGGTCATGTTGTATAATTCTCGCGGAGGCAGGTGTTGAAAATTGGAGAACTGTTGGCATTTGAGGCACCTCCGGACATAGGCAGTGCAATCTTGGACCATGGTGGTCCAGTAGTAGCCTTATCGAATGATCTTCTTGGAAAGCATGTGACCGTTCATGTGGGGCCCGCATTCCCCGCTATGGATCTTCTACATTATTTTCTCAATCTCAGCCTCTGCGATACAGTGTAGATGAGTTCCATCAAAGTTCCTTTTGAGTAGAGCTTTATGACAGATGATGTATTGGGCGGCCAGTCTTCGGAGGGTTGTTCGGTCTTTCTTGTTGGAACCCTCGGGATACCTACCATATTTTAGGAGGCACCAGATATCATATACCAACAATCGACTAGTTCAGGATCTTCGGTGGAGACAAGCTTAATATGGTAGCAGTGGGTTGGTTTGTCTTGCTTTTGAACTAGGAAGGGGGTCATTATTATTCCTTCGGGCATGTCGACTATGGAGGACAAGGAAGCGAGAGCATTGGCTAGGTTATTCTTTGCTCGAGGTAGGTAATGGAAGGTGATATCTCGGAATCGGGAGGCTAACTCTTCTAAGTGGGCATGGAAGGGTTGGAGTTTTTCGTCCTTGACTTTCCACTTTCTGAGCACTTGATCGATGATGAGGGCAGAATCCCCGTAGACATAAAGGTATTGAATACCTTTCTTGAGAGCAAATTTGAGGCCTACTGTGCATGCCTCGTATTCCGTCGTGTTGTTGGTGCAAGAGAAATCCAATTTGATGGCGATGGGAGTGTGGGAGTCATCTGGGGTGATCAGAAGTATCCCAATTCCATATCCCTTTTTGTTGGCAGCGCCGTCAAAGAACATTTCCCATCGAAGGTTGTCTTGAGCGGTGCAGAGGATATTTTCATCTGAGAATTCAGAGATCCATCCATCTGCTTCTTCTACGGGGTAATCAGCGAGGTAGTCGGAGATGGCTCTTCCTTTAATGGCTTTCTGTGTGACGTACATGATATCGAACTCGATTAGGAGCATCAACCATCAGGCCATTCGACTTGATAAGGCAGGTTTCTCAACCAGGTATTTGATTGGATCCATTCGGGATACAAGTTAGATGGGTAAGGCGAGCATGTAGTGTCGCAATTTTTGGGTGACCCAAACAAGTGCGACACACGCCTTTTCTAAAGAAGTGTAGTTGACCTCCTACCCGGCCAATTTGCGACTGGCATAATAAATGGATCTTTCTTTGCGGGAGTCTTCAAGGTATTGGGATAGCAAAGCCCCGGCTACAGTGGCTGTTATGGTTAGGTATAGGATCAAAGGGAGATCAAGTTGTGGTGGCATGAGCACTGGAGGTTGGGTCAGATATTATTTGATTCGATTAAAAGCTTCTTAGCAGGCTTTGTTCCAAACCTTGGTTGAATCCTTTTAGAGGATATTGAAGATCGATTCGCAGATGGAGGTTAGCTGGCTGATGAACCGGATAATATATTATAATTTCCCAAGAAAACCTCGGACTTATTTCTCTGTTCGGGGCGGTGGTATCTCAAGTATGGCCTTCATCTTTGAAGGATCTGCTTCTATCCCCTTCTCACTGACCATGAATCCCAAGAGTTTTCCCTTTGTAACGCCAAAGACACATTTTTGTGGATTGAGTCTCATCTGATACCATCGCAGTCGTTCGAAGAACTTTCGGAGAGCGGGAACATGACCTTCTCTAGTTTTGGACTTGATAATCATATCATCTACGTAAACCTTGACTTCTTTATGAATCAGATCGTGCAGGATGGTTGTGGCAGCCCTTTGGTAGGTAGCCCCAGCATTCTTGAGACCAAATGGCATGACGGTGTAGCAAAAGGTTCCCCATGGGGTGATGAATGCGGGTTTTTCTTGGTGGTCTGGGTGCATCTTGATTTGGTTGTATCCGAAAAACCTGTCAATGAATGATTTGAGAGCATGACTGGCTGTGTTGTCCATGATCATATCGATATTGGGTAGCGTATAATCATCCTTTGGAGAAGCTTTGTTTAAATCTCGGTAGTTCACACACATTCGAACCTTCCGTCCTGATTTTGGCACAGGTACTATTTTAGCTAGCCATGTGGGATATTCGATCACACGAATGAAGCCCACGTTCAACTGTTTGACCACCTCTTCTTTGACCTTGAGCGACCATTCGGTGCGAATTTTTCTCAATTTTTGTTTGGCCGGCTTGTAATCTGGGAGAGTGGGGATCTCGTGCTGAGCTATTTCAGGATCAATGATGGGAATGTCATCATACGACCATGCGAAGACATCCACGAATTCCTTTAGCAATTCTTCGAGTTGTACGCGCTCATGCTCGTCAAGGGTAGCCCCTATCCTAATCTCGCGCAGTTGACTACTAGAAATGAGATTAATAACAACAGTCTCTTCTTCATTAACTTGAATGAGGTCATGTTATTTATTATTAACCTTATTTAGATCAGTTAAGAATTGTTCATTTGCAAAATCATCATCATCAAAAGTTCGATTAGAATCCAAGCAATTAATGTAAGGCACAACAAGATACTCAAAATCTTCGTTTATTTCATTGATAGAAAAACAGCATTGAGAACCTTATCAAAAGAGGTCTCGATTAAATTTGAATATGGATAGACAATAGCAGAAGAAATAGGGTAAACATTGGGGTTAGGGGAGATTTCAAGAGGTAGAACTGGCGCAGTATGCCAGTTGAGGAGGGGTGTATCAGCAACTTTAATCAGATGGGATGGATCCATTGATGTAGTGCCTTAATGAACCATGCTGAGTGCCAACCCCAGTGTCTGTAAGTTGAATGAATCTTCAGAATCACTTTCCTCAATCTCTTTTATATCTTTGATAAGCGGTTGTACTCAGTGTTGGAAACTTTCGGCCCATGGGTAGCTATCTTGGAAAAAGATCTCCATTCCAGGCTTTATTTTCTTTTCTGGGTAGTCATACCATGGTTCTGGAAAATCACAAAAAGGGAAGTCTTCGCCTTCTTTGATGAATCGTCCATTCAAGGAGCCTTCTGGGATAGTTGGGATGCAGTCTAACCTTCTCTTTGGTCAAGACTGGTGGATCATTCTGAGATCTTGTTCTAATGGTTGATACCCCAAGCCACAAGGAGGAAAAGCTTTCTTCAGTTCGATGGGCTCAAGTATCCCTTGCTGCCTTTGTCTTAGACCCACTCCGGGCATGAAGTGCATGTTTCTGAACAATCACATTGACATTGCCATGAGGGTCATATTCTGGACAAACCCTTTCTTAGAAACTGTCCCCTGCCGAGAGTAGGAGTGGCTCAACTCAGAATCCTGATAGGAGCATATCATTTGACTCGTGTTGTATCTCAAGGATTGGACTGCTGGTGCTTTCACCCTCGACATTTTGGTCGTCACCCAAAATGGTGATGACTCGCCCATCAACGAAGAACTTCAATTTCTGATGGAGTGAGGAAAACAAGCTGGGATGTCTATGACTTGGAATTCAACGACAGGGTTTATAGGGCCAACCCCTATCACAAGTTTTATAGATCCCATCACCTCCCGGCGAGTATTATCGTAGGCATGTACAGCGACGGAGGTTGGAATGAGGTCGCTTTCTTTCAGGCCTAAACACTTGAAGGTTCTCAGTGGGCAGACATTCAAGGCAGATCCGTTATCGACAAGAGAGAGTGTCACGGACTTCCCCATAACTTCGATGGAGATGTTGAGTGCATGATTGTGATTTAGCCCAATTATGGGGATTTATTCTTCAGAAAATGGCAGCATTCGGGTAGAGGCCAAGGATCCGATCAGATTTACCGCCTCTTCTGGTGTGGTAGAAGGAGGAACTGTGGGTCCAGTGAGTAGCTTGATTAAAGAATTTCTGTGCAGCTGGGAAGACATGAAAAGCCCCCATAGAGTGATGTTAGCTTGAGTTTTCTTCAGTTGATCGAGGATCTTGCTCTCCTCGATGGTCATCTCTAGCATAGGAAGGTTTTCAATGCCCTTCCCTTTGTCATTTACTGGTAGTGAGCTTGGAACCTGGTAATGTTTCCCTGATCTAGTCATGTGATTTACTAAAGAAGGGATGAACATGAATCCCGTTTCCTTACCAATCTCATGTTGTTCTGTCACCCTGTTTATTTCTCCGAGGAGTTCTTCAAATTATATTATCCCACATATGTCGGCTACTGGGCCAGTTCTTCCTGAAGCTTGTTCTTCACTCGAATCTTCGAATTCTTCCCCCCATCCGGTGCCAACAATTCTGTCTTTCCATATAAAGTCAATGCATTCCATAACTTCAACGGCTTCTTCATACAGGTCTTGCCATTATGTGGGGATATGTATGGTTGAAGGGACCAAGCGCCCTTTTAACTTCAAAATGTCAAGTAACCCGGTGATACTATAAATACTGTTGGTTTGCTCGAACAATTCTGCCATAATCTGGACAACATCATCTAGGCTGACTTCATCTGTTGGAACCACCCACTTGTCTGAATCTCGGGCCCATTTTCGTGCTTCCAAGAACAGTGTACTGAACCTTTGGCGATCAATGACCATCTGTGAGGGCAATTTTAACCCGAACTCTAGGAGTTGGTTTAACACCTCTGACAATTCCATATTTCCATTTTCAGAATGGGTACGAACATCGATGCATGCTCTGGTAAGGAGTGACAGTGCCTGATCTGCGAGGCTAGTAGGGTGTAGGAGGAAATATGGGCAAATTTTAAGAGGTTTAGGAGAGTATATGGGTGTGATTTGAGTTAAGGGATCAAAATCTGAGTTTTCTTCTTAGAAGATGGCATTGGTATGATTTGGGAGTAGATTGTGAGTAGTGTTTGGCTTAGGATTGGCTGGTGGGGCGATGGTACCCCGGTCAATGAGATCTTGGATTATGTTTCGGAGGTGAAAGCATTGGTCGGTGGTATGGCCAGCAGTTTGGTGAAAGGCGCAATGAGCGTCGGCCTTGAAGTTTCTTGGGAGTGGATTTGGCAATGGACGGGGATCCAATTGTTTGATGAGGTTTTGGCCTAACAGGGCTTGGTAAACTTTGGAGAGGGGAGCATGCATCTCAATGTATTCCCTTCGGATGGGGGTAGGGCGGCTTTCTGGTGCCCATGATGTTGTTGGTTGAGAGATGTTATTGCTGGTTGAGACTGTAGCACTGGCAGGCTTGTCATACTTTCTAGGGGTGAACTGTCCGGACACCTTCTTTGGTTCAACCTCTATTTTAACAAGGCTTTTCTAAATTTCTACCCCCGCTTCTCTGAGAGCTCGGATGTGGGTATAGTATTGTCCTCCCATCGTCGCTCGGATATGGGGCAAGAAGTTCTTCTTCACTATGTTGACCTATTCCTCCTCAGATGGCCGATTAGTCATGGTAGTTGCTTGCCCCCTCCACCGGGTTATGAAGTTACTGACTGATTCCCCAGGGTTCTGTTTGAGCAACTCTAAATCACGACGGGTGACCTCAAGCTCTTCGTTGTATTTATACTGTGACGTGAATTCTTGGGCAACATCCTCCCAGTTACGAATTCTGGATTCCTAGAGAGATAAAAACCATTGAAGGGAACTATCCTTCAAAGTTTGCTGAAACAATTGGGCCATCACTTCTTCAGAAGCCCCTAGTAGAGTCATGAAACGATGATAACTGCGAAGATGAACAATCGGGGGTCCACTCCTTCCGAACTTCTCAATATTTAGCATCTTAAACTTCTCGGGTAACCTCGCTTTAGGATAAGAAGACACGTGGGTGTGGTCAATGTAATTCCTAGAGATTCTGACTTGGTCGAACTTCTTGGTGAGCATCTTGAAATCCTTTTTGACTTTATTCAACTCCTCCTCTTTTGGATCAGCGACCATAGGCAGGCTAGCCACAGGCTGGGCGATATTTGTCATAGAAAGCTGGGCAGGCAGCAGCCCATTAATAGGAGGAGTACGTGGAGCGTGCTGATATTCTTTGAGAACCCAAATAGGCTCGGGCGGACCCATAGTAATTAGGAATAGGGCCTCGGGCTCTTGAGGAATAGGAACCTAGTTTCGTTGCATCTCTCGGACCTCAGTTTGGAGGTTATCAATCTTGGACACGAGCTGAGCTAGGACTGCCGTCAGATCTGGCTGTATGATTGGTACTTGATCTGTATTCTCCATGGAAAGTGGATGGATTCTAAACTCGAAAGAAGTAGTAGAGGAACGGACGAAACTCTGGGGTGATTTAACTGAAGACCGAAGCCAATAGGGAACCAGGCCAAGGGCTTGCGATTGACCTGAGAAGGCGTAGAATGGGATTTATTTTTGAGAAAAAAGGAAGAAACTAGTTTTGGATTTTGATAAAGAATGGAGAAATATTTTTGGGGACGGAACTCAGCATGATTATTACAATTATTATGTTCTCACTTGTATTTAATTATCCTAAATGCAATGATGGACGGGACCTGAGCCTAGAAAAGTGGGATTTTTAATATATGTGAAACTACGGCTGGACTTGTAATCAGGCCTGTAATCTAAAGTGCGTGTCCTAGGTTTGACACCTCTATGCGGGTATGCAGTTGGTTGGGTGAATCGGAATGGGTTCCCCCCTTTGGCGTGTCTTCCACGATATACGTCTTTTCTCTTGCGTGCAATCGGTACGTATGGACAAGCCATTTGATATACCTGAGTGTACGTGAATTGCCTCACTATATACCTCGTGGGGACGGCACGTGTGAAAGAGACTTCGATATACTCGGCGTACGTGAATGAATTCCCTGCGATATACCTCCCGTCATGACTTCGGTCAAGCGGTACAATGCGAGGGAACCGTTCGATATACGTCGAAGGTACTTGGCCAATGGAAGGTGAGAGTCATATCACTTAGGCTAACTGCACCCTACCGGACCAGCTCCCATCACGAAGTGACCCTCCAGTTACTGGGTAAAATTTGGTCAATAAGAATGATCTTTGGTGATGTCGTGTGAATTATGCATGATTCTCTTATTAGTATCTTATGATGAGAATGCTTTTCTTGATTATTCCAAATAGGGAGAAAAGTACAAGTACCTAAGGTACACTAAGTACGGATGGCTGATGCATACAACATGTGGATATATGTGATCCTAGGTGCACGTTGTGTGAAATGTACATGGAGAATCTTCTACAAGTGTGTGAACAGAAGCATAAGCATGGGATACACATGGAAAAGGGGAACATTCAGGTATAGGGGAAATATAAACAAATATAACATCCATGTAAATAGAGTCAAGCCCTCAAAACATACATATCTCCAGAAGAGTCGCCACTATAGCCATCCCTGATCCTCGCCGCGGGCGGGAGCGTGAAGGGAGGATCCTCGGGTCCCACACGTCCCTCTCGAGAGCACTTTGGCCGGCATTGTTTGAGATGAGGTGTAAAAATGTAGAGAGATTTAGAGTCGCCAGTCTATTTTACTCAAAACAGACAAAAGAAAAAGGGGAAGCCATCTCGAAGGATGGCATCCAAAGACATACTGGTGCATACGAAACCAAAATGATTCGAGAAGGGTTCGGAGGCTAAGTTATGAAATGGGAAGGTGTTAAGCACCCATTTCGACCTTTTGGTCTCTCATGAATGTTTGTTATTTTCCCTTTTTATTTTCCCCATGATATGTGTGCATGTGTATATATATAGTGGATATAGGAATCCTCGACTTGTATCATGGGAGAGATAAAGCGAGTCATCCATAGGAAGGTATAAAAATAATATTAGAAAATAAGAGTTACGTGATTACCCTTACATTGATCGTTATAACAAAACGATAACGCATATGGGGTGATACATCACTAAGAACAAGTATATAGAATATAAGAAAATTGGATTTAGAGAAGATAAAAAATGAGAGAGAAAGTGAGAATAGGACTCGAGTCTCGAGTTTTACCCCGAGACGCCTACGTAGCCTATAAAGGCATCAAAGTCCACGTAGTTCGCATACAAAACGAGGGGTGGGGTTTATCCCATAAATCCAAATGGGGGATCTCTTATTTGTGAGTGTGTGTCTGTGTATAGAAAAAGGTTTTTAGTTGTGAGAAAAGTATGAGAATCCCTATTTGGAATTTATGAGCAAACCCGCTTTTTCTTATTTTTTTTGGGTTTTATTTATATGAAAATATGAGATGTGCAATAATACTAAATAAAAAGTATATTAGGATGTGTGAGATGAGATAATAAAAGTGCTAAGTAATAAAATAAGTTATTGAGAATTTAAGAGAATTTGAAGAGAAAGTTGAGAAAGTTGGACCTTCTTGAAGATCTTGAGCTTGATCTTGAATGTTGGATAGAAGACCTTGCACTTGGATGATGATGGAGAGTGTCCAATTCACCAAGTTTGATGAAATGGATGATGAAAGGTGGAAGTTAGAAAGGGATTTGGATGTTGAAATCTCGCTGTCTTCGAGAGAGGTTTTTGGGATTCGCTGAGAGCGATTTTTATCAGATCTGGGCTCCCTTTTGCAAATGAGGTATAGGCCTCCTTTTATAGGCCCGGGTCACTGCCGATCGGCATAGACCAGGTTAGAACCTGCCATTTTGTAGTGTGTTTCAGGTCTTTTTTGGAAATTGGATGCCGAGGACAAACCGTTGGTCAAAATCGCGCACGAGGTAGACTGTAAAAATAGTAATTCAGAGACCTTTGAAAGTCCTTTGGACCGCTCCCGAATTCGGGAGTTAACTTTGGGTCAAATATGGCTCGGAAGAATTTATCGGTCCATTAGACGGGGAATCGTAACGACGCAAATGGATCGTTCGTCAGCATGGTAAGTCCGAATCGCGCACGGGGCAGACCATTGGAAAGGTTAGGAGATGTACTTCTACATTCCCAAGAGTTTGACCCAGTTTGGAGAGTTGACTTTGGTCAACTGGGCCCTGGAAGCATTCGGTGACCTCTTGGAGTTAAACGGACCTTCGTCCGCATGGTAAGTTAGAATACCGCTCGGAGCGAACCATTGGAAAGTGATTTCAGTTCCCTTTGAAGATTCATTCAGCCTTGGTCGAGCTGAAGAGTTAACTTAGGTCAAACAGAGCCCGAGAGCGCTCAGTGGCCTCTAGATCAAGTTTTGGATGCAAACGGATCGTTCGTCCGCGTGGTACGTCAAAATCGTGGACGGGACGGACAATTGGAAAGGGATTTTAGTGCCCTTTAAAGATTCATTCAGTCTCGATTGAGCTAAAGAGTTTGAATTTTTGTTCAAACGGAGCCTGGGAGTGCCCGATGGCTTCTAGGTCAGTACTCGGGGTACGACCCGGAGTTTGTAGTGATAAAGGGAGGTACTAGGGACCAAAGGAGAGTTATGGGGTAACAGAATGGGGTGTCTACAGCTAGGACTTAAATTAATGCAGCTCCTATAAGGATAGGTAAGTTTATGGGAGAATCCCAGAGATTTGAACAAGTTAATGAGTCCAGTTTATAAGGAAATGTAGGATCTAATATAATATGTAGTTATATTTTTTTATATTGAGATTTCCTACAAAGTAGTAACTTCCAAAGGATCCTCATTAGGGTCAGTAGTAGTGGCATATGCCTATTAAATCATTTTGGGGGAGGAAGTACCATAGGTGTCTTAAAGACTATGATAATAGGGTTTTTAGTGTCACATCAAGTGGAATCTCTTAAGGAAACTCAACAGTATTATTGAGATAAAAAATTAATTTAAAGCCTTTGTAGGAGGTAAAGATTTTGAAGGGACCTCAGTGGGATGAATGGATAAGGAATTTGGTCAAGTAGCAGTTTTAACTAGAGGAATCTCTGGGGAACACTTAACAAGTTGATCAAAAGGGTACTTAGAAGAATATAGTTACAATATAATGTGTCCTAAAATAACTCAACTAGCTGTGGCACCCCCGCCTATTTAAATATCGGGTGATTAGTCCTTCATAAAAATAAAGCAGGAATTTCATTTGGTTCATTCTTAGCATCGCTGTCGAAACCTTTTTTTAAGTTACTAACCACTTACGTTTTTAAATAAACTGGTGCCAAATTTTTTCTTTCATTAAATGACAACATGAGGAAAATAAATACAATCACCAAATCATCCACACATTATTCATATGAATCCATCACAAGATAAATACTTAATAAGATAATACTGAATAAACTATCGATTTCCAATACAAAAGTCTAACTAAAAATCTACTGAAATAAAATGAGTCCACAAATACAAAGTCTAATAAACTGAATAAAAAAAATAGTTGCGGGGGCAACATGCCCAAATGGAATAACGAAAATTGAATCCTACTCTAGGAATGAAGCAACTAAAGCGTCTAGTCCAAATCCTGCAAGCGTCCACAAGTGCTGCAGTTATGCATCCCTAGAACATATATTAATCTCGGCGTCCCTGTGGCTGGACACCTAAAAGGTTATTAAAAATGTTTTACAAGACGGGTCAGAGCCCAAGAAAATCTTTAGAAAATATTTAGCAAGTATTTATCACAGTTCAAGATCAGTTATTGATTACACATGTTAGTTCAACGTACACTCCCTTAAATTCCTCACCTCTCAACTAATGTGCATGCCTAGCATCTCCTGCATAGCTATGTTACCCAGCCCAACTAGGTCTCATCAATAACTAACTATCTGCTAAATAGTTTGACTCTCTCTTAACGTGTCTCTTATGTTATTATTATCCATAATTAACATCTCACTTATGTTATCATTAAACCATTTCATTAAGTTACTCTACTTAATTCATCTTTTAGATATACACTATCCAACTTTATTACCATCACACACTAGGTAGAATATCTCTTAATTACATCACATTTAGATATACGTTATCTATAACTACTACTTTCACATACAAGTAGGATAATACACATATATATAGATATGTCACACAATCTATATACATAACTCCAGCATCCCCGGGCTAATAACCGCGGTGCGAGTCTGCATACTCTAATATCACATCCATGTACCTCTCGTACTCAAACAAGGAATATTAGTTCGGTATGTCTCCTCAAACCCAAAATAAATCAACATATAAAAATTAGGCGAACATGGTTCTAAGACTTTGGGCTACGCACATACCTAACATACCCAAACAACACGCCAGCCACACTAATATACACATATAGTGAGCCGCCCTAAGTTCCATATTCTGGGGCACAAATCCAGACCTCACTAGAATTGTCAAGGAGGGATCTCCCTCTGTACAGAAACCTACGGATAGCAGGCAACGTAGGTATGTTCACACATATAAGAAAGCACATAAGAGGCATACACACCACCTATAATTGTAATTCGTATATGTATACACACAACCTATAAATACCATCTATGTAGGTTGATACACAACCTATAAATATGATTTGTATAGGTATACACACAACCTATAAATATCATCCATGTAGGTATACATTCCACCTATAATATAATCCGCATAGATATTCACTCAACCTATAACATAATCCGTGTAGGTGTACACTCAACTTATAATTATCATTCGTACGTAGCATATATACCTTGAATACTTACCTTACTTATCAATTTACGATTATAACTCTATATCATAAACTCCCCAGTATTAGTCTCAATTCAAAGGGATCTAGTTACTCCCTTACATTAATTTAGTAGTTAATTCACTTATACTCTACTGGTCTTTATAATACATCCATTTGAAATCCCCGTAACTCATCCTCGAGCTCTCGAATAAATTACCTTTCGATTTAATCCTGATTAATCCTCACCTTAATTTTCTCATTAAAACTAAGTTATAACCCTATCATAGTCATATTGTCATCCAATATACCCCTCATTATATTATAAGGAAGTCCGACAAGTTTCCCCATTTATAAATCAAATTTTAAGGGCTTAATAAGGTAAATAACACAAATCTGGACAAACTGAATCGATACGCCCTAGGGACGAATCGATTTGAAAAGTAGCAGTTTATATTGTTCGTTCAGTTCTTGCATTTTTCACCATTTTTATTTAACACAACTTTCATGCTTCTTCACCAAACTTACAAAAAATATTTTCCAACATCATATACATGTACTAGGATGATTATTAATGTGAATTTAACATCTAAACATTATGATTTCTATTTAAGGCTGGTTCAAATCATTTATTCATCAAACCCCTAGATTTTCATGTTCTTCAATTATACTCAACATAAAACCCATATTATCCCATTTAAATCATCACATATCATCTAGTTTCGTATCCTCTACGTACATGGATCAATCTACATGCAATCCTACCCACAATCATGTTTTTAATTCATCAATTTTTCAAGAACTTCATTTGGAATCATAAAAAATAAAACCCTACACTACATGAGTATTATAACTTCAAAGGGAATTGTAATAAACACTTGCCTCTATATGATTGATGATCTGAATTTGTGATTAAGATGATGTATTGATTGTCTTCTCCTCCAATCCTCAATCTAAATTTTATTGGGTCCAAGAACAATGAAGAACACTTCAAGGATCCTCTTCAAATCTCCAAGAATGCTCTCTCTTCCTTCTCTAATGGCCTCCCTTGGCTTTATAATCTCTTAACCCTAGCCTCTCCCATCTAATAGTTGATATACCCTTTAAAAATTCGTAGCTCTATTGTCCCTAGGCTACCAAATGACTAAAATGCCCTTATACGGTGTCGATTTAGTCTAAAATTGTGTTGGGACCCAAACAATACCTCTGGGTACACATTTCTGACTCTTTTGACCCTTCCGAACACACTGAAGCACTCAAAATGACCATATGAATGACCCATAAATAAATCACATTTTATTTAATATGTTTAAGTCTCGACACGACTCACACGCGCGTTCCGACTAAATTACCATAACTATCGTATTTCTCACTCACGATAATCATAATACTTTCTCATCAATTCATTACTCGTTCACTAAGTAATACTCAATAATCCATACAAATAAATATCGATCCTTATCACGCTACTTAATATTTATATTAATCCGAATTAATTTCCCCTTTTAATTTAATTAATCCTGATACAAAAATCATTAAAATTTACGGGGTGTTACACTAGCCTTATCATTTTCCTCTAATTATAAAAAATGTCTCCAAGTAAAATCAAATATCCATCATATTGTTTAAATTTATTAAAGATATTTGAATCCATCCTTTGCAATTTTTTTCTATAAATGAAATAGTTTAGAACTATAGACACCCGTTTTTATGCCCGTTACATCCCATAAAGGTTCCTTTGAAGATTCCACTCTCCTCAGAGCTTTATTTTTTTATTACTCGTAATATGAAGCTCAAACCTAACTTGCGAGATTATTTTACCCTTCAAAACATCCAAGTTCATGATTTTATCTTACACGAGGTTCGGAAGTCTCTCAATCATCTCCATAATGGTACTCTCAATGAGGAAATCAAATAATTAGTTCATAAAATATATGGGAAAATATGGAAAGAATATCTAGGTACTTTTTGATCGGTTAAGTTAGCCCTGGGCCGATCAACCGACTTATTTTTTCTTATTAGACAAGTTTACCCCTACTAATCAGTATGGTGATTGATGTACCAATCGCTAAACATTTTTAGGAATCCTTGTACTTCTACCTTTACAGGGTTTCCTATAAAAATAAGTGATTGATATCATTGATAGGGACCTTAAAACATATGCAACTTTTTTCCATACATTGAAATCCCATACATTCTCTTACATGCCTGTCCAAAATTTAACCATTCATACATTATTTTTGCCTCCTTCACCATCAATCAGGCACAATCAAGCATTTTAGAAGACATTTATAAAAGGATTTACTTTGAATATTTTTTAAATATTTAAAATAATATCTAATTTTTATTTATAGTTCTTCAGCTTTATGCCTACTTTAACTCCTCAGTTGTACTTATGCATTTCCAATTCATCCGTCATAAATTAATTTAGTGCTATTTTTTCCATCAAATCCTGTTAATACTAATTTTTCACTTTTTTATATAGTCACAAACCTATTTTCATATATCAAAAATTCCAAAAATATGATTTATATCATATTATACAATGTGTTGGTGGTATACACTTGATTTATTCACAAAAAAGGGGTTTTAACACCCAATTTCTTACAAACAACTCACAAGGGACCCTATATTCAAAATATAATGTAAAGACACATTTTATTTCTCCTTGGAATAGTACTTAGGCGTCATGGATCCATTATGGGATTCAAGTACATTTTCTTCTTAGTTTTGTCCATTTTTACTTTTCGTACATAATTTCTTATTACATGTATGTTACTATAAACTTACATACTCACCCTTCTATGGTGTTTTTTATATTTAGCCTTTGATCTTTACATCTATGTATTATACACGCACACACTTATATATTACACTTTATGTAGAGTTTACACACACATCATCTTACTTGTAAATGTGTATTCCATACACTCTCATTAGCACGGACGTGCACATGAGTAAGACTATATGTATTAGTTTTAACCCATTAGAGACTGAAAGGATAGAGGGGGTTCGTAACACCTTCATTTTTAATGAATTAGTCCCCGTCATCTTTTCACTTTCGTTTCCCGTTGATTATTTGAATTATATCCCTTTTGGAGGAATTCTATTTTGTTTTACCTATTTTTAGTAAAATAGACCATCGACTTTCAATTTTATATCATCACACCCATTAATCCCCAACACCATCCAAATATACAAATTTCTCTTTTCCCTTTCCCTTTCCCTTTCCCTTTCCCTTAGCATTGAAATTGTTGTTTTCTCTTACACATATATCATCATCACATGCACATAATCCACCCTTAAGTGTACGGACCGCTACAAAGGGTGCATGCACATTGTCGGGTTTGGACGGCCTATGTGGAGACTCCTTTAGGGACATTAAGGACAAAACTCTAATTTTATGTGTTTTTTTCTTTTTCTCTTCATCTTTTATCAAATTACATTAGTACACACATTGCTTATTACATGCTTCATGTGTGTACATTCTCTTCACATGATATCACTATACATGCTCTTATCACATGTCATATTTTATCATATTCCATCTTTATGATGCATTTCTTACTGTGACTATTCATTCATTATCACATATTAGATGTAAACACATGTCTTTATTTCTTATTTATGATTGAACATTCCTTTTTCTATGCCTCATATATGGATAAACTCTACAAAAAATACTAATAGTACTTGTGCATTTTTCTTGCTATGTTCACGTGAATTTTATTATTACCCTACTTATACCGCACTAGAAGGTCAATTCGTGATGGGTTGTCGACTTGATGGGTGCAGTGGACCTAAGCGATAGGCCGTCACTCTCCTTCCTCCCCATAACTTCGACATATCGAATTATTTCCCCACACTGTACTGCTTGACCAATACAATGACTAGAAGTGTCTCACAAGAACTTATTCACATACGTTGAGTATATCGAATTAGGTCTCACATGTATCGTCACTATGAGTTATATAATGAGGGGGTTGACATACAATTGAATATATCAAATAAATTATATACGTACCAATAAATGATTGACCTTGTAATTAAAAATATTATAGAGTCACAACAAAGGGAGAACCTAGCTACCCTAATCTTGTATAAATTGATTTTAATGCGAAACTTTATCGAGATTTCAGTTTGTCATGCCATGTGATTTTCATCAACGAGCCATCACCCATTTTTCTAAAAAGGATCCAATCAATGAGTTTGAAACAAAGTCCAACTCGTTTTGCATTATTCTTACCCATTTTTGCCAAAACTAGGCCATATCCAGCCATTCACTTTCACCAAGGGCGGAACATAATGCAAGTGGAACTTATAGTAACAACATCACGTTATTTTCCTTTTTCCTTTCTCCTCCCCTGACACATTTTGGATGCACCACCTTTTTTAAGGATTTGTTGTCTCTCAAGAAAAACTATTATTTAAATTTGACCTGACATGATATTGGTGTTGGGGATTAATATACACGGAAGAAAATTTTTATCCCTATAATCTTCGAATGATTATACAATAGAAAGAATAAACTGAAAAACTAGGTATAAAATTTACCCAGGGTTTAGCATACAATTCCTTTTAGGGTTCGATTAAAATTTGATGAGGAGGATAATATTTGATGATAATTTGGGGATGCCTTCTTTTAGTCCTCTAAAATCTTGCTAAAACACTCTTGGATCTTCTAGTATATGATCCACCCAAATTTAGGCACATGTGTGTTCACCTTTGAAGAAGAAAACTCTTACTTTTGAGTAAGATATGGTCCTATCGCTCTATGATCTTCACAAAAATGTGATTTAGCGCTTTCCCTCATCCCTCTCCAACCCTAATAATGAATAATGCAACTTAAAACAATATATACTACCTTAAGAGGTGGGCTTGGGCCAAACTGATTTTCTTGAGAATCTAAACCTAACTACTTGTGTATGTGGACTGTAATAGGGACCCAAGACAAATAATTAAATTGGATTCCAAATAAATATTCAGAAATATCAAATTATGAATCCCATAATTTATTTACTTTCTTTATTTAATCATAATTGATTCTACTAAATAATTAATGACTGAGTTTGAATTTGATTATCTCATAAATCACTCGAATATAATGAGGTATTGTTTGCAAATTTTATAATGGTGCACAATGTGATTCCCCACGTGAAGCTTCCGATACTCGCTTGGTAAAATAAATTTACTTTAACCAACATCTAATCAATTACTTGATTCTCAAACTTAACTTATTTTTCTATTCTACCGAATTATGAAATAATTCACTAATCAAGATTACGTCATGGAAATAAATCTTATACATCTACAAAAGAGATATCACAATAGGAGGTATCCTAGAAGTGAATTCCTCTTAATTATGATTTTAAACCTACTCACACAATTGTACCCCAATATGCAGGGACCATTTAGTTCAATGTAAGATCGAATTGCACCCATATAAATTAAATAAACAATCATACAAGCATTTCAATCCTCATAATTCTCAAGATTAAAAATCTATGCACCCTTTGCAAATGGTGAGAGATTACTTAAGTGTAATCAAGATAACCCTTAGAATTAAATCTCACATGTAGCCATGTTTAATATATTCTTGGATGTCACAATCCTCTTTTTAACTATCTCACAAGTTCTCAAACCATAAGATAAGTTTCCATAATTTGAGATAAAGTACTAGAATTATATCATAGCCATTCTAATAGGATTCAACCCCTTATCTAGCTTGTGAAATGTTCAATGATACCAGAACCGAAATTGTGATATCATGTGATCAAGTTGAACCCAACTCACTAGAATTCCTATTGACATTTATCAACATACATATGAAATAATATATTTAAACATAAATATAAATCATTCTTACAAACATGGTTTTTATTTTAAAATGAACAAGATAATCCTTTGTTAATCAAAATAAAATATCTTTTACATGGTTTTAAGAATAAAACCCCAACAATATCCCACATAGTCTTAAATCCCTGTAGCCATTCACTTGAATCCCATTCCCTTTACCTAACTATCAAAAGTCTTAGCTGGTAAGATCTTTGTAAAAGGATCATTTTGTAAGATACAATCTTGGTCACGGTGACATCTCCCTTTTGCACGATATCCCAAATTAGCAGATACTTGCGCTCAATGTGCATCTCCTTATTATGCGTCCTTAGTTCTTTCAGATTCCTAATCCTAACTATATTATCACAGTAAAGTGTAATAGTCGATTACACTAAAGAAACCACACCCAAACCACTTAGGAAGTTTTGGATCCAAATAACCTATTTTGTTGCCTTCAAAGTGATAAAAAATTCGTCTTCTATGATCAAATCAATAATGCATTATTGCTTAATACTCCTCCAATGTATGGCTCCACCTCCTAGGGTAACACATATTCCAAAGTTGATCTTTTGGAATCCCTATCTGATTGAAAGTCCGAGTTTGTGTACCCAATGCGTATTAGACTATTCATTAAGTACACCAATGCATAATCTTGAGTCCTTTTTAGGTATTTAAGAATGTGCTTAACAATGATTCAGTTCTCCTCATTAGGGTTAGATTGGAATCTGCTAACCGTGACAATAGTATAACATATATCATGTATAGTGCATACCATTGCATATATGAGGTTACCCACCACCAAAGTACAAAGTATATTCCGCATCCTCTCTATTTGATCAGGTGTCTTAGAAAACTGATCCTTAGATAAACAAGTTTCATACATGTTATCTTCTAAAACTAGTATATGAATTTATGGACCTTATCTCAAATATACCAATAATAAACAATAACAGGTAAAGAAATAATCACTAGCAAAATGCCAAATTTAGGTAAATTGAGAGATGAGAAACCAAAAAGAAATCATGGGTTTACATGGTTCGACCCAAAATGGTGCTTATGCCCACAGGTGTAGGGGTGATTATATTTCTTTTAATGGGAAATAACTGTGGAATTGGATACGATACAAGCTCTAGTATTCTCTCTAGGTTTTAGCAACGTAACTATTAGGTAGTGCCTTTATATATTGGGAAAGTATACCTTTTTCATACCAATAGGTGGATACTCACGAGTGTTACGTCATGATAAAGGAGGAATATCGATGATGTAAGTATAACTATAGTTATTCTATCACATGGTAAAAACTGGTACAAGCTGGTATTGGCGGGGTTAACAAAAAGTGTTAATTAATACTGTGTTAACAGTGATGAGACGATTGACAATATTGCCAGGTCAAGAAGACTCATACCTGAGTCGATCTTATTATTGCAGTTGAACAAATTCAATGTGAGGTAAATTTCATCTATGCTCTTTATAAGGACACATGTTATCATTTTATAGGCTTATTAGGTGATCCATATTTATGGTACAATAAAAAAACCCAAGACTTTACTTGTAATTGAAACTTGCAACTGATTCTCAAAGTGTTTCGGGTTCTGAGCATTTGTTAGGTGGATTGAATGAGTGAAGTGTTAATATGAGAATGTCCTCGGTATCCTGAATTTTGATCATACTTGAATCTCCTCAGCGCTCGCTAATCGGGTTGACTTATGAGTTTTTCTTTGAAAGTTAGCTTGGATGCGTGTCAATGATGGACAGTGTATCAGGCGTCATTATGACGCTTGTGCTTGGGGAAGCGTGTGTTAACCCTAAGTGTAAGTAGCCTTTACCAGGCATGATGTCATGTCAACTTACTAGCTACTTGGTACTTGAGATGGTTCGGCTAGTAGTTTAGTCTTATGATGATGTGGTCAGTTATTCCCTACTTGATGTACCTTACTAACTACCAGTTTGGGACGAACTTGGGTTATATTTAGGTTTTACTAATGCTTGTTACAAATTACTGGTTGTATGGACAAATCTTATTATTTAGACTATATGTCAGTATTGGTTACCTGATTCGACTAAATATGTTAGGATGTACCCATGCGTCAGTCAATTATTGTCAGATCTTATTGTCTATATGACTGCAATGAATTTCCTGAGTATAGTATACTTCTTGTTCATGGCATGTCTGCAGATGAGGTCAACATGAAGTTAAACTTCTTATTTATGGCCTCTTAAAAAATGAGGTCATATATAAATTTGGTTTTGGTTGTGCATATTGAGACACGCTGTTGAGATGTCTTTGGCTTAGGATTTTTTATTTCAATTAGCTCGATGCCACTACTGGGAGTATTTTCATAAATGTTCAAAATTACATGGATTCTTGACCTATTCTCCTTCTAAGGTTACAATTAAATAAGTTTTTGGTCGCACAACAGTATATACTTTGTATGGATTGTGTCAGTTAGGTTCCTTCTTGCTCCATCTCTGGATGAACTTTTTTATCATGTAGTCTCCCTCTTTAAAAGTGCTCGATTTTACTCTTTTGTTGTAAAACCGTGCAGTTCGTTGTTGGTATGCAACCACTTGAAGCATTGCGTGCTCCCTAATTTCTTCTACTAAGTCTAAATCTAATTTTCTCATCAGGTCACTCTGTGGCGAGTCAAAATTAAGGATGTGGTGTCTAGACATACCAATCTTCATTGGGACTACTGCCTCTATTCCAAAATATACACACAAGGATTTTGCACGTTGCTGTTTTGGGCGTTGTTCTGTATGCACATAGGAGTATCTCTAACTCGGTGATCCAATCCCCCTTAGCCTCGTCTAACCTTTTCTTCATTTTGTTCAGTAGGTTTTTTTCGTCACATGTCTGCCTATTACACTACAGGTGACCGGTGCAAATTCTAGATTTTGGAGCGTATACATTAATATTCAAACTCTTGATTGTCAAACTGGGTGTCATGATCAGTGATAAATGCATATAGCATCCTTTAACGACAGATAATGTTCTTACAAATAAAATGGAAGACCTTCTTATATGGCATCTCTGCTAAATATTCAACCTCCACCCATATGGTGAAATAGTCCACTGCGACGATCATGTATTTGAATCTTCATCTTGTCTCTGGAAGTGGGCCGAAAGATAAATCCCATACATGGATAAAGGACAAGGGGATGTTATCGGCACAAGTGTGACTCCCAAACTTTTATGGATTATGATATATTTTTGGCATTTATCATAACTCCTAGTATAGTGTATACAATCTGTCTTCATGATTGGATTATAGTAGCCATTCGCGATGACCTATTTTACCAATATCTACCCACTGAATATTTTTCATAAGAGCTGTCATGCCCTTCCTTTATTAATTCATTGGCTTCTCTCCTCATTTATCAATTCATTGACTTTGGTTGGATGAACACATATGAGAACTGATATGATGAATCCTCTTTTATATAAGATTCCACCAGCTAGCATATACCTTAACACCTTTTATCAGAGTCTTCGAGCTTTTTTTGGATCTGCAGAGACTATGTCGATTAATAAATATGCTCACATGAGATCCATCCATGATTACCTCAGGTCCAATTACATCACACTAACATTCTCTTTGTCAATACTGCAGTGCTTGAGGATTTTTACAGGCATTATTCTTCATAGTTATGTTCTTGTACTAGATGCCAAACGAGAAATTTTAATCATTCTGATCACTGAGAATTTTGACAGTAATTCCTTTGCTTTGACAAGGTACTTCGTCATGGCTTCCTTCTTCGCCTCATAAATACCTTGGACTTGGTTTACTATAAGTTGAGAATCATTATGTACTAGAAGTTACTCACTACCAAGTAATGATTCTAGTCTGAATCCTAATATAAGGGCCTCAAACTTTACCTCATAATTGGAGGCCTCAAAATGGAACCTAAGTGTGTACTCCATGTTGACCCCATAAGGCGTTGTTATTATAGGGTTTTACCCACTACCAATAGAGCAAAACGAACCATTTACAAATAGTTTCCAAAGTGGATATTCCTCTTTGAAACTTCTATGAACCATGCTTCCAATTTATAATATTTGTTTTCATTTTTTCGAGATCGCGAGAAATTTCTTCTTGCATAACTGATAACTTTGGTAGGTCAATGATCAAGTCAGCTGGGATTACTATGGAGCTATATTTCGCAGAAGTCTGCTCATTTGGTTGAACTGTTGAGCTATCTTTAAAAAAAGTGTGCTCAGTTTGCTTTGGGGCTGAGCTCTCTTTCGTAGAAGTCTACTCTGTCAATTTTAATACTAATCTTTCTTTCGTGGAAGTCTAATCGACAGTCTTTTCTTCATATGTAAATTTTGCAATGAAATCGTCCACTCCTTGGCCCTTGGTTATTATCCTTAGTTAATATTGGATATCATAATCTCTTGGATCTACTACTTAGGCCATTAGTCTGCCTGATTTTTTAGGCTTGTGAATAACTCGGTCTATTAGTGATAATAGTCCTTAAAAGTGCGGCTCCATCCTCATAGAAGCTTAAAATAGAGATAAGTCTAGCTTCTCAATCCTAAGGTATCATATTTTTATTCCACAACATTAACCTTTGTACCCATGCTTCTTGTCGGACCAATGCCAAACTAATAGCCGAATTAGACTATAACTAATTGCCGACTTATACCAGATACAAATAAATCTTTTTGGCCAAAATTGGCCTTAATAGCAACTATGTAAAGCCCAAATATCACTTCATTTCTAGGAATGCAAACTCAAACTCGTCAATCTATTCGAAGGTATTTTGTATCACCTTGAAGAACATAATACACTTATTAGTAGCTCTTGAGATGAATGTGTTCAGTACGACTATGGTATATGAATCTCTTCAGGGATATTGTATACGCCAACAGTTAGTGGGGTATTATTAGTCGTATATATTCATCTTATCACCCTTCTTGTCTTTTGTCTCTTTCCTCTCTGAACTCTTACTAGTGTTGTCCCTGGAGTGGCTTAACTCATTGGACGCTATGGCCTCTTCAGTATTCATGACCTTACCTTCATTTTCTAATAATTCAGTCATCATTCTCGATGGCTCGTTATCCAATGCCCAATAAAACCTCCCCGATAGTAGGCTATTCATCAGTGAAGTGATTGTGATCTTCTCATTAAAATCTATCACTTACAACTTCATATTATTAAAGTGAGTGATGAACTCGCGGGTCATCTCGTTAGCTTTATGATGGACACTTAGCATAATTCGACCCTCTTTCCAAGCTTATCTTTAAAATAAAAGTTGTTGACGAAGAGATCGGCCAACTATTAAAAAATTGAGATATTCATCCATAACAATTCATTATACCAAATCTGTGCCGACCCAGTGATCTTGGTGGAAAATGATACACAACACATCTCACCGAGAATCGAGTAAATGTTAGTAGCAGCTTGGTACTGTTCCACATGCACTATCGGGTCAATTTTTCCATCGTGCCTCGGGGTAATGGATGGTGATTTTAACTTTGCGGGTGTTGGATATCCCATATTTAATGGAGTAAATGGAGATCCTTTCATTAATCCACTCTGCAGGGGGTTCTTCTCCTTTGCAATCTCCCTTAGGGGATCCTCTAGATGCTGAATTGACCCCTTTTAGGGTTAATTTACTTACTCAGTCTTAATTGTAATGGACTTTCCTGATCGTCCTTAGTATTAAAATAAGCTCTCTTTTTGGGAAGTCTTCTCGTCTTGGGTTGATCCTTGCACACTTATCCTATATTTGGCTAAGCATTATGTTCTTCTCATAATCGATCTCATTGGTTATTCCCTGTGCTTTATAGGATCTCTATCATATTTCTTTCTCACTGCTCATGGTCCCAAATGATCAAACACAAATCCTCTGCTTGGACTTTCTAACACACTAGGGCTCTCCTTAGAGTAAGTCTATTTATCATCATAGCATGTCTTCTTGAGGGTCGAAGTGGCCTTTGGATTGTACCACCTGTTATCTCATAATCCAGGGTAACTAGATCTCCTTCCTTCATCTTGTGAACCCAAATTTTACCTCCTTGGGTTCTCCAGTACCTTACCATGGTAAGTTTGTCTCCTATCTCTGTATGGGGTAGGAAGCGACATTTCAAACCTCCCATCAAAGTGCTCACCCCTAGATATGGTGATAGGATCCACTCATAGACTTCCGTGCCTAGCTAAAAATGTTTGCGTTAACTACTTTACGCTTTCTTGCACTTGCCTCCCGGCCTCTAGCTAGGTTCAAAATAATTCCCTGTAGGCCACCCATACTAACATGTATCGAAGGAGTATTTCCTTCTGCATCACTGTTACTTTCTTGGTTTTCTCCTATTTTCCTGAAAGTAGCTAAACAACAGAGTATATTGTATGTTAAAAAACAAAGCATGCAGAAAAATTAAGGGGTTAAGGGAATAAATTTGAAATTGGGGGAAATAGATTAGGGATCTATGAATTAATAATGACAAAAAATAATAAATGTCTTGTCAAAACTTCCAACAGATGGCGCTAATCGGTTATCGTCAAAAAGTAGGTTATGAATTTATGGACCTCAGGTCGAATATACCAATAATAAATAGTAACAGATAAATAAATCACTACCAAAAGGATAAATTGATGTGAATAAAGAGAGATAGAAATAAAAAAATAAAACCATGGGTCTACATGGTTTGACCTAAAATGATGCCTACATCCATAGGTGTAGGGATGATTGTATTGCTTTTAATGGGAAATAACTATGGAAATGGATTGGATACCAACTCATATGATCTCTTAGGTTTTAACAATGTAACCGTCAGGTAGAATATTTCTCCATCCCTCGTTATGAGGGATTATCTATTTTTTTATAGGCCATTATATAAGAGAGAATGTAGTGGGACATGTGGCTTACCTTTATAGGTTAGGCATGCACACTTTTTACATTCCAATATGTGAATAATCATGAGTGTTACAGTAAGATAAAGGAGGAATATCACATATCTCGCTCACATGTGCATGCGATGCAAGTATGACTGCTGGTATTCTAATGCACGGTGCAAACTACTATAAGTTGGCATTGACGGGGTTAATTAACAATGTTAATTAACACTGTGTTAACAATAATGAGATGATCGACAATACTTTTAGGCTGAGCAGACTCATATCTGATCTGATCTTATCATTGTGGTCGACCGGATTTAATGTAAGGTTTATCCCCTCTCTGCTCTTTATAAGGACACATGTTATCATTTGATAAGACTATTGGGCGATCAATATTTATAATATAATAATACCTGAAATGTAGAAACCCTTTTTCAGAACTTACAAGCTAAAACTTGTGAGCACATTATTAATATTAGTAGCTTTGGATAAGCCCAACGTATTATTTTTTCGATCATGCAGAATCTTGAGCCCAACGATGTGATTGGTTTCTTCTAATTCCTTCATATAGAATTGACTAGATAACTACATTCTTATACAAGATAATACACCCACATCATTCATGATTAGGAGAATATCATCCACATAAAGTACTGGATATTACCACCACATTTATGTTAAGATTATTACACATAAATTTCATCCAAACATTGATCAAAGCCAAATAATTTGATTGCCTGAACAAAATCGATGTTATAAGAGCTTGTTGCATACTTAAGTCTATACAGGTACCTCTTAAGATTGCACACCTTGCTTTTCTATCCCTTTACTATAAATCCCATGAGTTGCATCATATAGATGCACTCATCAACATTATCGTTCAAGAATGCAGTATTGACGTACGTTTGACTAATCTCAAAATCAAGATAAGCGGTAATGGATAATAGAATTCGGATTGACTTCAACATGACTACTGGTGAGAAGGTTTCCTCATAATCGATCCCCTCTTTCTTAGTGAAGCATTTTTCCTTGAAAGTTTCCATATTTTCGTCTACCCCTCCATTTTTCCTATAAATCCACTTGCAACTTACAGGTTTTATCATATCCGTAAATTCTACAAGTTACCATACTTTATTCTAATACATCAAATCCATTTCGATATTCATAACCTTTAGCTAAATCTCAGAATCCTTGTCTTGGATTACCTCGTTGTAGTTATTGGGATCCAGTTAGTGTTCCCTTGGGACTTTAATTATAAGCATAAATTTTTCTTTCTTTTACTTTTTCTATTGTAGTAGGAATATTTAGCTATCAATTTATCCTCAAATATCTATGAAATAAACACTAAAAATGAGTATAATGGCAAGTAAGGAGTCAATCCGTGCTTTTAAACTAAAGAAAAGTCAAATGAGGTAACTAGAAATCATTTTCATTTTTCTAAACCTGTTTTTCGAGGGTTTTTTTTATTTATCTAAAATGATGAATTAACATGAAATCAAACATAAGAATATAAAGTACAAGAATCGATAGTAAGTAACTAGAATGATACGAAGATAAGGAATGAATTCCACCCCCATTTCATACGATTAACACTAGTTTAAACTTTCTAATTTTATTAACTACCAAAATATTTATCTAATTTAGAAGTTTATTCTCATCTACCAAAATATTTATCTAATTTAGAAGTTTATTCTCATCACACTAATGGATTAAACCAATTATTATTTTAGAAAAGGAATTTCAAATCCTATAAACTCTACTCCATATATATTAAACTTAATCAAATGAACTACCCACTAGGAAAATTCATTTCACTAATCTTAATATAACAAAAACATAAAAAGAATATTAGAAAGTTAGATTATAATTTCAATCAAAAGATAATCCTATATCTAGTTTGAATCTTTGGACAATATTAAATACTAGTTTTAATATTTTCTCAAACATAATTTACCATTTATCGATGAATAAACAAGTGTATGATTTAGAAATTATAAATCAAATGTAGTTAAGAAAAAGAAGTTATCAAACTAAATTAATGTAATCCATGAGGGCCTAATTTCATCCCTTTAATTGGATGATTAGCCAACCATATTGAACCTCCAAGCATGAAATAGATATTTAAGTTCATATGAAATTTAAACAAGTGCAAATAGATGGAAATTTTTTTTCGAACCAATCTCTTGAACTAATACCAATTTTACCTTTTACATAATCTGGAACTTCAAAATTTAATTCAAGGTACTTGAATCATTATTTCTCTACTAAAACCTAATAAAAAAACTATCCCTCTCTATAGTATTTTGACCTAACATATGATCTCCAATAATGTACACCAAAGTCTCTTTTATAGGAAAAATAAGGGTTTGACGACAAAATTAGAATTTCGCAAGGGTAATGGACACATTTAATTAAAAAAATAAAATGTCTGTATCAGCAAGACTTATTTAATTAAATGTGTGGGTTGATAACTAAGAGAGTATGGGAGAAAATATTAAATTTATCTCATTTTTATAAAAACAAAAAAGAAATGAAAAGGAATAGGGGATAAATGGAGAGAATATTAAAGAAATAAAAATTATGGGGTTAAAGTATAAAAACAAAACATTTGGTTGAGTAGGGATCTCGCACGTGTGGGGAACGTCTGGGCATGCGCACGTGCATTGTTGGATCCGAGGGTCGCTGGGTAGCCATGTGGTCCGCCAGGATGACGCCACGTGGTGCCTTAAGAATAAATGTCAAAATAGGGGACCCCCTAGTGATTCGAACTCGGGCCAATTCATTTATGCAAAACCAACATAACCACTGAGCCACATAGTGGCTCAGTTATATATATATATATATATATATGGCCTTTTCAATTTTCATAAATTATAATTAACCCCTAATACAAAGTGTGCTTAGGCATGGATGGTCTTAAGAAACCAAAATTCTATTTTTGTATCTTTCAAATTGAACTTTGAACAATTGACCAAATACAACTTGTTCGCCAAATCAAACCATTTACCAATTTTATATTTTTAACTAAAATTTACATCTAGGTGATAAGCATATAAAATAAATAAATCGTCCACAACAGACTGATGTACGAGGAAAACCACAAAGGAAAAAACCTCAAATGGCCCAGCCAAACAGTTCACTATGATAAGATTTTAAAAAGACTAGACAGTAGATTCACTCAATGACTCGTTTCCTTGCAAGTCTTGATGCTATTCAATATTTTATCCCTCCTTCACAGTGCAACGTAGGAGTCCACCCGCACAACTTGCCACAACTCACGAATCCACGCATGCCTCGATATCCACTAATGAGGCTCAATAATCGTCTATGGAATCTAAACACCGCTTCATCACTGCAACACAACAACCTAACAACGAAGTCCACCACACAAAATTTCTTCTCTCAAGATGAAGAGAAATTATACTTTGGTGCTCAACACAAAGATCTTAAAGTATATGAATATATAAACTTGGATCTTTAAACACAAAGAATGAAACTAGGATTTTGAATTTTTTGTAAACAGGTAGGAAATTGATTTTAATAAAAAGTTCTTCAAAAATCTGAATCCAACACGCCTTAAATAGTAAAAACACATATTTTGAGGCACTGAACTCGTTCAAATGAAAACACATAGGTCGTTCGAATAAGAAAGCATTTTCGTTCTAATGAAATCAAGTTTGTTCGAACGACAACCCCTTTTCATTCTAGCGAGTTGTCCACTGTTTGACAGAGATTCCTCATTTGATGTTCGTTAGATACACATTCAAATGAGAATCCAATTTCATTTTAATAAGTTCATAATGTCGTTAAAACGAGATATAAATTTTGTTATAATAGGGTGCATGACTCATTCTAACGATATAAACCCAATATATATTTTCTTCAAAATATAATCAAAAACAGTTCCAGATGAGCCATATTCAAAATGCATACATATATTATGAGATCCTCGATAAATATGAAGAAAAACTTGGCACAAAACACGACACAATGTGTATCGAACTTTGAATCTTGGTCGCTACATCTTTACCAACTATGTCATAGGCTTACGAGTTCAACAATACAAATCCTAACCTATGACTCAAATGTTCTATTCGTAATTAAGCCAATTACAAAAAAATTGACTCAATTGGAAACGTATCCTTACAAATATCTTCCTTATGCTATTATGTGATAACTAGAACAATTAGATGGAGGTAACTAACAACTACCATATCATATTAAATACTTTTTTTTGAAGTAAAATATTATTATTTAACATCTTTCATATCATGTTATTATTTCAGATTTGTTGGGAACATCACCAAAAGTGGATTGACATTATTTGATATGGATGAGCTATTGAGGTATAGTGAGTAACTTAAATTTTTTCAAATATATTTTCTCATTTAATTTGGACTATTTTTTATCTATTTGAATTTTTTTGTGATGAATTTCAGGTTGATGGAGATCATTTTGGAAAGCGTTATGGACATTTTTTGGCAATATCGCGGAATTTATTGTGGACATTTTATTTATTTATTATTTTTATTGTGCACTTTATTATGGACTTGCGCCACATTTTATGGTTTTTGGACAACCCCCTTTATGGCTCTTTTTGGACTGCATTTTATATCTTTTTGGACTGCATTTTGGATAGCCCTTTTATGACTGATTTTGGACAGTTTGGGCAGCCTTTTATGGCTAATTTTGGATGGTTTAGACAACCCTTTATGGATAATTTTGGACGTTTTGGACAACTTGTTTATTTGTTTAAATTTGGACAATTTTTTTCTTAAATTTATACACTTTTTATGATAAAATTTGATTTGGACAATACACCACTTATGTTAAAAAATGGACAAGTTTTATTCTAAAAAAATGATAGGTTTTATGCTAAAAAATGAACACGTATTATGTAAAAATTTGGACAAGTGTGGACATTTTTTAAAGGTGATTTTCATTTCTAAAATGATTAGTTTAATAAGATTAGGTAGACCGAACCGATCCTATAAAAAATCGGACCGACAAGGGTCGGGTGATCGATACAATCAGTCTGGTCTTGGTCTGACTTTTTTTAGGATCGGTTTAATCGGTTCGATCCTTAAAAATTCTAAAAATCGGACTGGACCGGACCGCGAACACCCTAGTCGTTAAGCTCTAAAAAATCACTCAATCCCCAACCTTAAAAAGAAAACGTACAACTTGACTAATTCATAAACTTAAGTAGCTTTGTACATTTGAAAAACTTTGTCATATATTGTAAACATGCACACATAAATACATCTTCAAATGCAAAGAGAATATAACAAGTATAAATCCGCACAAGAATTAAATTCGAACAATGGCTAAAATAATTTCAACCTAGGTAAGACGTCTCCCCCTAAGATATAGATATCTTAATCATGAAAGGAAAGATACCATTTTTCTCCCTATTTGTTCAGGAATAAACAAAGTACGAATATATAAACTGTTTCTCCCCCATAAACAAAATCTCCCACTAAATATGTGAATATATAATACCAAGAGAAACAGGGAGGAAGAAATGAAATCATGCAATGATGTAAAGTGAAAAAAAAAATACTACATTACAATACAAGCACAAATAATCCTTACCATGATCAAATAATATCGATATTGTTGCAAAAATATACCAGTATGAATAAACAATGAAATATTATACCAATTTGAAATTACTAATTTGATATATGGAATTTTAATGTGTTGAATGAGAGATACTAGTTTGATTATATACCATGCCAAAATTAATCCAAATATAAATCATATGGAAAATATGGACTAAATGAAAACACAAAAACTTAAAATGATACCATATACTATATGCAAAATATACCAATGAAACACACGTGCGCGCTGATAAGCACCCAAAACTGTACAATTTATACCCCAAATAGATGTATTTTAGTTGCTAATTCTCGATAATTTGGGTCTTATACGCTTTATTGTGTATTTTGTAGGTCGAATGCACGTTACGGTGTTCAGACGCGAATTTCAAGGCAATTGTGCAAATTCTGGAGCTAATTACCAATCCCGTAACCCTAGCCTACCCTAACCTAGCCTAAACTCTGTCCCGAGCCGTATGTGTTTAATTTGTTCCTTTTCATATTTTTTTTATATTTTTAATTTTTAGTTTGTATCGTTTTTATTTTTAGGATTTATTTTTTATTTCTTTTTATTTAATGATGTTTTATTTTGATTTTTAGTTTTTATTTTATATTTTTTATTTTATTAGGATTAGTTTTTTTTAGGAATTCATTTATTTTTTTAGTTTTATTTGGATTTACATTTTTGTAGCACATTAGTTTCAATTTTTAAGTTTTAGGAATTTATTTTTTTTACTTTTATTAGTTTATTTTTTTAGGACTTGAGTTTTTATTTTATTTAAATTTTTGTTTTTATTTTTATTTTTAGGATTTAATTTTTAGTTTTATTAGTTTTAATTTTTTTTAGCAGTCATAAATTAAACACACACACAAACATCCTACACTCACATACACCCTAAACTAATACCACACCCTCATCCCCACCACATTCCCCATACACCTCACACACAATCACCTCCACCCATCTTCTTCCCCACCAAATCCTTCTCTCTCCTATCCCCATACTCCATAACCATAACCACCACTAAACCCGACTCCCTCAACCTCATCCTCCAACCCGAACACCTATCAACCCCCCCAGCCTTGACCCACCTGCAAACCCATTCCCCAAACCCCTGCCTCCGGCCTATAACCCAAAACCCCCCAGCCCAACTCGCCGGAACCTCAGCCCTCAACCCAACCACGATACACCCATCCACTGTCACACCCGCACCTGTCCCCCTCGCTGGCGACTGCCCCACTGCCAACAACCGCAGTCTCGGCCCTTACACTCAACCCCTCACCTAAAACCCGGCGCCGACGGCGTCCCACAAACCTCAGCCCCCAACGGACCTGCTACAACCCGTGACCCAACCTTGGCGCCCCGACCCTGCCATGTTCGGCCACCCAAAACCCGAAAGCTGACCCATACCAGAAACCCACCAAACCCCAAACACCACCTCTTCAATCCCAATTCTCAAAACCTATATCCACCAACTTGTGACCTTCCCCAAACCAAACCCATTTCTCATTTTTAAGCCACGATCTGCATAAAAACTCTCCAAGTTAACCAAAACCACATCCCATTTAACCCACATATTTTATTCCCCATTTAACCCCAATTACCTTATTACCCCCAACTAATTCATTTAACCCCCAATTCTAAAAATGCCCCCAAACCTCTCATCCCCAAATCTGATTTTATTCCCTCATCCCACTTCCCACATGACCTCACACAACTCATGCACATTTGTGCATTTTCCTAAATTAACCCTCACCCACACCTTATATAACCTCTTGCACATTTATCCTCTCATTTTTACCCCAGCTCCATGCCTATTATAAAAAGAAGAAGAAGACCCCATTTGAAGCAAGCTTTAGGATTGGAATTGGGTAGAGAGAATTCTAGAGAGAGATAGTTAGAGTAGAAAATAAATTAGGTAGAAAATTTATTTGTAAATATTTTTATTTTATTTTTTAGAGAATTATTGAGTGATAAATTGTGAGTAATTCAATTGAGTATTATAATGAATTGATTATTGTTGGATGCTCATATTGGATGGATTGTGCTTGATTTCAAGGAAATAAGAGTTCAACTTCACTTCAAGAGATTGGGTTTGATTGTTCTCTTCTCTTCTCATTTATTTTATGCCTTTGATTATTAATTTGTCAAATTTCATACCACGTTAGGCTAAATCCCCTTTCAAGGGGGTGGGGTGAACCCTTATTTGATGTTATTTTAATTTAATTAGTTTGATTACTTGAAAATTCCCATTGAATATTAATTTTGATCCCTCACCCTTAAATTTACGCCTCGAGAGAGGGTAAATGATTTTCGAGAGAAAATCGAAATTCTAAGTTATAATACCCATTTTATATTCGAACTAGAGATAAGGGGTTTCTTAAGTGGGGTATTATTACTTGAATTTCAACTCTAAATTTATTTTCTAAGATTTACATAAATTTTAATCGATCGATCCTAGCGGGTGATTAATTAAAAAGAGTGTAGATCTATTTTCTAGAGTTGTGGGGGGTTAAACTTAATTTTCTAAAAGAGTACTATTAAAATTACACTTGCAATGAGAGTTGATTTGTAATTTTGATATTAATTTGGGACGATTCAATTAATTAAATCAATTAGTTAGAATAGCTAAAATTTGTGGTGTAATCCTACTCCTTGATTGTTCTCACATTTATTTACCTCATTTATCTCATATTTTTGTGTTAGACTTTATTTTTCATTTTAGTCACTTTTTAGTTTGTAATTTGATCTTCCATATAGTTTAGTGTTATTTCACATCCTCACCCTAATTGTTTTAATATTTAAAAAAGCTAAAAAAAATAGAAAAAGCAAAAGCCCAAAAAGAAAATAAAATTGAATTACAATTGAGTTTGTCTCTAGCTTACCCCCTTGATGTGGATTCATACCCTTACTTACCTCTACACTTGAGTTTGTTAAATTTTATAGGTAATTTGAGGATTTTGATTAACTTGGCTTTCAACAACGACATGCACGCAAAAAAGCAAGTTATCGCGCGCGCACACACACACACACAAACACACACACACACACACACACACACACACACATATATATAAACAACCACAAAAACTCGACACAAGACACATAAGCTTTACACATTAGTATAGTGTCGATGTGCCTAAACATGTGGGATGGAATGAACGGTTGTGAACTAGATACAAATGAATTATTACCCAAATACCCAAATAGGTTCAAGGAGTTCTATTTGATCACAAAAAATTGTTAAACTAAAATTTAGCCTCAAGTGATAAGATAAAGTGAAATCCATGAATAAACAAGAACAACAGACACAAGCCTAGAATATTGATGATGCTACTAATCAATAGCATCATGATAAAATAAGTATAACTAAGATTCATTGTGAAAACTCAAAAGTAAAACATATATCATATTTTAATTTCTCTCAATTCATTTGAAGCTATCATTTTTGAAAATCTAACAAACTAAACTTGTTGGCCATGGAAATTTTTCTATTTTTACTTTCTTTAATTTTTTTCATTAGGTTATTCCCAACAGTGGCGTTCCCTAAACGAGATTTTACCCTTTTATAGCCCTTTCTCGTGCACCCTCAAATATTTTTTCAATAAAATTAAACATTATCACAGTCAACAACTATTACAAGCAAAAATCCCGTATAATCACAAATTATGTAGATGACAAGATTAATGGAACATTTCAGCTCAAATATACATGTGAAGTTAACATTCAAAAGAGCTCGTGGATGTGTGTGCCGAGGCATATACCAAGCGAATCCATTAAGAAAATCAAGTTCTAAACAACTCCATGAATTCATGATTAAGAACAATCTAAGTATTAACAATCATAACCAAATGTCCTAGTCACATGGATAACATGAAATGAATTGGATTCAGACACACCAATATGCCATAAAAAATGTGTAAACCTAAAATACATAAAATCAAAAGAAAATACCAATTTTAAAATAAAAGTAACTCAAAAGAGAAACGAAATCTTTTTGTATTTTTCAATATGACATAATAAATAAAAAATCAAAATACAAAAGACTTAAAACAACATACAGATAGTAAGCATATATATCGTGAAGCAAAAACTAATGTATGTAAATATATGAACACAGTCAACCAATAGATCTATCATGGAAAGTATCATGTGAAAACAAACGAGAATTAACAAGTTTAATATGTAAAGCGTCTAAATTCGATTTCCTAACCCACATAGGTATACCATAATGCTCTCGAGTTTTGGTAACCTTGGTGACTCTATTCTCACACTTCCTAGGACCATTTTTTAGATCATAGCAAAACCTCTTAAGATGACTTTTCCTACCGTAATGTGTACATGTGTAAACACAAAGAGGGGTGTTACCTGAGGGTTGACCTTTTCTAACGTTCCTAGTCGACTCTCTCAAACACATGGTCTTGGCTTGAGTAACAAAAGTATTTTTATCATCGAAACCCATTACACCCTTGTCGTATTTGACTTGGACGACCCATAAAATATTATCTAACTTCTCCAACTTAGATTCCAAATCAAATTTGACCTAACTCGAATCTAGTGGAAGAGTTAGTCTTCATAAATTTGGTCAACAAGGTCAATCTCTTCCACTAGATGAGAGGGTAATTTTGAGATGTTAACCATTTACCTAAAAAAGTTTACCATCCTTGGGATTTTGAATGGTAAAGTCTCCGTAGGAAGTGACAAATTCGACAAGGAATGGATCCGACCATCTATTCTTGAGTTTCCCAGTGGGAATTATAAAACAAGACCTTTTTATCAGGGTAAAAATATTTTTGCAATATGTTTTGGTTTTGGTCGTGGTTCCATTTCGTTTTGTCCTTATATTTATTGGACAAATCATAGGCGTCGTTATTCAATTCTTTTAACTCATTAAGTTGTAATTTCTAGGAATAACTGCCTCATAGATATCATAGTTAAGGGCCTTGATGGCCCAATAATCATGATGTTCAAGATCAACAAGGAGATGACATGGTTTGCCAAAAATTAATTAGTAATGAGACATACCAATCGAAGTTTTATATGCAGTACGATATGCCCACAGTGAGTCATTTAAGTGTAAAGACCAGTCTTTTCGATTAGCATTGACAGTTTTCTTGAGGATTTGCTTAATTTCTTTGCTAGACACCTCGACTTAACCACTTATTTTAGGGTGGTAGGAGAGACCAACTTTATGAGTGATAACATACTTTTAAATAATTTATTAGAAGAATCGATTATACAAATGCTTACCCTCATCACTAATGGTAGCTTTAGTACTAAAACGGGAAAATATATACACTTTAAAAAAGTGGACTATAATATGATGGTTATTGGTATGACAAGCTATGACTTATATCCATTTTGAGACGTAGTCAACTACAACTAAGATGTAATGAGAACTATGAGAAGAGGGGAAAAGGACCATAAAATCCATACCCCACACATCTATGAGTTCGATGATAAAAATGGGTGCAAAGGGCATCATGTGCCTATGACATATGCCCAAAATGTTGGCATTTGGCATAAGCATGACAATATTGGTGCATGTCTCGAAAAAGTGTGGGCTAATAAAAATCACTTTGTAACACCTTGGATGCGATTTTCTCATAGCTGAATTGGCCACCACAAGCACCATTTTGACAAACTAATAGAATGCTAAACTATTCACTCTCGGGAACATAATGGCAAATGACATTATCAGTACAGTATTTGAAAAGATACGGGTCATCCTAAGAGTAATCCTAACATTGGCCAAGAATTTAGATTTTTCTTTTTTAAACCAATGAATAGGCAATTGGTTGGTAATGAGAAATTTGATAATATTCGAGTACCAAGTTGATTTGGAAATATATAAGAGTTGATCATTAAGGAAGGAATCAGAAATGGTAATATGAACAGTGTCAGACACAATAGGAAGATGAGAGAGATGATTGACAATGACATTTTTAGTACTTTTTTATTGCGAATTTCGAGCTTAAATGATTGGACTAAGAGAATCCACTATATCAATTGAGGTTTAGAATCCTTCTTATAAAGAAGGTGCCAGAGCGCGACGTGATAAGTATAAAATGATAGGGGATCCCACGAAATAAGCGCGGAATTTTTCAAGGGAAAATAGGACAGATAACAGCTCCTTTTCAGTTGTGGTATAATTGAGCTAGTCATCATGAAGGGTTTTTCTTGAATAATAGATCATTGAGAGTGTTTATTAACTCCTTGTCCCAAAATAACTCTGAGGGCGATGTCGAAGGCATCATACATGACCTCAAATGGAAGAAACCAATCTAAAGGGTAGATTATGGGAGTAGAGGTGAGCTCGACTCTAAGATTATCGAAGGAGGTAGTACATGTGGAATAAAAATAAATGGAATATCCTTTGATAAGAGAGTTATTAACGGTCGAGAAATTTGGGAGAAATCCTTGATAAATCATCGGTAGAAACCCGCATGGCCTAAGAAATATTTAATATCCCTGATAGACTTAGGAGGAGAAGAGTAAAAATTAAGTCGATTTTAGCTTCATCAACTTCTATTATATCACTAGAGACGATGTGGAATAAGACAACGCCCCTTTTCACCATAAAGTGGCATTTTTCCCAATTAAAAACTAAATTCTTATCTTGGCATTGTTCAAGGACCTTGATGATATGTACCAAGCATTGATCAAAGGAATATCCAAAGATAGATAAATTATCCATAAAGACCTTGACAAAACATTCTACAATATCACTAAAATACTCGTCATACACTATTGAAAATTTGTTGATGTATTGCATAAGCCAAAAGGCATGCGAGAATAGGCAAGCATGCCAAATGGATGAGTAAAAGTCATTTTATCTTGTTCATCGAGGGAAATGGGTATTTGGTTATATCATAAATATTCATCACGGAAGCAATATAATGCATATCATACTAATCGTTCAAGCACTTGGTGGTTTAAGGGAAGAGGAAATGGTATTTCTTAGTGACAAAATTGAGCTTTCTATAATCGATATAAACATACCAACCAATTTCCACATGCATTGTAACAATCTCATTATCATTATTATTAACAATTGTGATGCTAGGCTTTTTAGGCATGACGTGAATGGGACTAACCAATTGGCTACCAGAGATAGGGTAAACGATACTAGAATCAAGCAACTTTAAATTTCAATTCTCATAACGTCTATCGCAGTATTTAATCGATAGTGGGGCTCATGAGAAGTCTTAAACTTTTCCTCCAAATGAATACGATGACTAAAAATATTGGGATTAATGCCATGAATACCTAAAATGGCCCAACCTATAGTAGTGCTATGTTTAATGAAAGAGTAGACCAATTTATCTTCTTGATCCTTGGTCAAATCAAAAGCAATTATAGCAAGATGATGATAGTTTGGGCCTAAGAAAGTATATTTCAACTCTGAGGGAAATGTCTTAAGATCTAAAAAAGGTAGAGATTCTGGTGAATACGTGGACTCAGACCCAGAAACAGAGTCTATGGAATCATTAGGAAGAAGGTCTAGAGGACTATATACTGAGTGAATAGGCACGAGAAGGAGAGATTCCAAATAATTTACCTAATCATCAATGTGTATTAATTATGTGGACTCGAGTAAGGCATTAAGATCGAATATGGAAGAATCAGTGTCAAGATTGGACTCAAAATGAGCTAAACATTATTGAAGATGACCTTCAAGTTACTGTTGATCCAACATCTTTTGAACCAATTAGGCAATCATACGTAGCTCCTCAACACACTCAATATCAGTTTTGTGTTGCATGATGTCGAAGACATTGATATCAATACTCATATTTCCAAACAAAAGTTTCATGAAACTGTCACGAAATTTATAAGGGCATTTATTATTTCTAAGAAGGGATAACCCAATATAATAGGAATACTGTTGGGGTGGGGTGGGGGTGTCCAAAATTTTGAAATTAACTAGGTAGTAAAAGTTATAAAATTTCACCGAAACATCTTCAACTATTCTTTTAAGAATTTTCACCTACCGATCAGCTAGTTAAAGAGTAACACATGTCGGTTTCATCTGTTATAATCCTAACTCTAGATAGAGATAGTAAGGTAACAAATTAACATTGGCACCAAGATCTAGTATGAACTGGGTAGTGTACGTATCTAAATTGACATTGGCACCAAGATCTAGTAAGGACCAGGTAGTGTACGTATCTCCTACATGAAGAGGCAATTAGACAATTGGGGTTCTTTTATTTCACCACACCAACCTAATGAATGAGGGATATTTTCCTTTAGGTGATAAAATCGTGACGAGGAACATTCGTCTGTTAGTTGACATTAGACATGTTCTTTAAGAATTTAGCTTATGATGGGACTTATTGAATAGTAGTAAGGAAGGGAATATCAATGTTAACATTCTAAAAGACCTATTAGAGCCCATCAAATTGGTGAGCCTTCTTTGTGGGAGCTAACCTATGAGAAAATGATGGCTTGGGCATGTAAAACGTGGTGTTCTCAATAGTTTTAACTCGAAATTTTCTCTTGATTTCTTTAGTGGATGAACTTTAGCGTTTGGTTCTATTAGATTTTTTAGATTGGGTTTGACCATCTATGGGTATGTCAACACCGTTGTCAACCTATTTCTCGAATCTTGGAGTGGTTATCGCTTTCATGTCTTCTAAGTATGCAGGTTGGTTGGATGTAGTTCCAACCTCATAAGATGTCACTTTGGCATTCTTCTTAGAGTTAGTAATAGTTTAACTCAGGAATCAACATTTATATTCTCAAACTCAAGTTGGTTAAAATTATGCTCAAGCCTTTGGATGACTTAATTTTGCATTTGTGTAGTTTGGTGCTGAGTTGTAATGAATTTATTGAGAAGATTCTCGATAAATAAGGTGGACGATTGAGGTGCGGGTGCATAGGGTGGTTGAGGTACCGAATCTCTTTTTGAACTAAGTGGGGGATATTCATAAGACACTGATGGAACATGTATAAATTGATGGTTGATGCTTGATGGTCTTCCACATGGGATGCAATGGTTTGATAATGGTGGTGATTACAAGGAGAGTGATGATTCAGAATGGGGGAATGATGTTGTCGTGAGTGATTGTATTGAAACTAAGGAGGACCCAATAAGATGTTGTGGTCGAGAAGAAGTGAAGTTATTGTCGTACCTATAAGAAAAAAATGGGTGGTTCCCATTATTAGGATGGTAAGTTAAGGGTGATGGTGTGAGTTTCATAAATGAATCAAAGGAACATGCTTGTGTCATTGTAGGTTTAGGACATCTTCACTGATGGGAAATGAATGACATAAATGATCATGACTTAAGCACACAATATAATATGAAGGACTGGATCATTGGCATTCATCATTGGTTTAGAGATAGAAACATTTTGTTGCATTAGACAAGCTAGAGCTTCAACGAACCTAGTCAAAGTGCTTAAGCCATGTATTGACGTTTTAAAATATAGTCAATTTTTACCTTATTAGTGCTCAGCTGACGTAGTGGTTCAGATCTAAAAAACTCCTTGGTGCCCTCCTAATCTTGAGGGTCATCACTTGATTCTTGAAGAAAATTGTAGGCGACAGAGGAAGTCATATGCATGAACTTGGCTTTATACATAAACTCATTCATGGTGCGAGACGGGGGGATATGACCATTATAAAAGCTATGGAATATATTACTTTTCTCAATCCCATGATATGTTCCACTATGGATGAAACTTTGGAATCGACTTCAAGCTTCAAAAAATTGCTCATGGGATTTTGTCGAAAGTCTTGAATAGCTTGGCGCATTTCATTTTTTTGCTCATAGAGTGAAATTTAGACATGAACTCCTTTACAAGTTGTTACCACGTATGAATAGCATCCGGTTGTAATGAATGGTGCCACATGGATGCATTATCATGTAGAGAGAATGGGAATAATCAGAAATGAACATTTTCTTCGTCTAAATTTTTATTCTTGAAGGTTACTCAAGCGGTGAGAAATTTTCACAAGTGAATTTATGGGGACTTACGTTCGAGACCATAGGAATTGGCTAAAATGAAAATGGTGGCAGGACAAATTTTGAATTGGGTTGCCGATGTGGGTGGAAGAGTAATACATGATAGTGGATTAGCTGTTATTAGGGAAAAATAATCCTGCAGAGCATATTCATCAGCCGTGGTGGGCAAAGGAACGTGATCCAATTTTATCGAGATCTGCTTTATAATATCTTGGGACTTCACCAAAGTTCTTACCCATATACACTAACCTATGAGGTTGACACGTGATTATCCCACTACGACATGGCTCCGCTTATGGTAGTGACATTTATATCTTGATCATCGATAATACTCCCACTACCGTTAGGTAGTATACTATTAATATCAGATTGTATTTAATCCTGTACGGGTGGTCCCAAAGGAGTTACTTAGTCTAGTCCTCTTAACTCTTGTAAAATAATATTGTTCTTAGGCTTGTGTTTTATCATATAATCTTCCTATAAGTATTGGGAATTAGTGCTAACCAATACCCTATGGTCCTTAGGATTTTAAAATAAACCACCTTTGGCTACTTTCGGGTAACCATAAAGATACACAATCATGTCCTTAATTATAATTTACTAGGAACTAAGTTCAGTAAATTATTAATCACCTCTAATTCATAACTCCAAAACAATATGGCAGATCAAAATAACCCATCGTGGATCTAACATGTCCAAAAGAGTCATGTTCTTAATTTCTGCAGCACCATTTTACTGCGGAGTTCCTTAAGTAGTTGTGCCAAAGAGCAGTCAATTTTATTTATAGAATAGTTCAGGAAAAACTATTTAAAGGACTCCAATAGTGATTGGAGCACACAATCGACCTACGTTTTCCCATCGATTCCAGATCCCAGAATGTGTAGTTCTCCTAAAATATATATCATCTTAAGAACATGCTTACAAATGGGAATACTCTCTAGCGTCTTTATTTTAACTAGACTTGCCATAACATCTAAACTTGAGGCACAATTATGATCCTCAAACATATCCTCGAGGTTCAAAATCATGTCATAAGTTGCTGACATTTATCAATGCTGGTGTTTCAACACATTGGTCATTGAGGCCAATATATAGCAACGAGCCATATGATCTACCTTTTTCCACCTTTGATAGACTTGGACATCCCTTTGAGGTTCCCCCCTTCCTCAGGCTTGGAGGGTCTGACTTCAATAAAAAAAAACTTAAAGTCCTCAACGGTAAGAACAATGTTCCTTTTCCAGTATATATAGTCTAAGTCAGTTAACTTGTTGTCCTTTAAGATTGAAGAGAGTGGGTTAAATACACATCCAATTTTAAAATATAAAAATCATAAGTTTTGAATAGACAACTAATTTCAAAATATATATTTGAAAATTTAACTTTGATTTAGTTTTAGAATGACAGCCTTTACCGCAATTTAAAAGTGAAACTCCGTCAAACATTCCAATTCCCTTATGAAGTGATAGTTTTCGATGGGAACTTAAATCACTTCACATTGAACTAGTCAAACTCTTCTTTCAATTATGTGCTCCGCATAGTTCAGTAACTTTTGTTAAACATAATCGAATAGTTGGTGACTTTTGTTCCCACACTTAATGACATTGACTCTGATGGGAGGATATTAATCGTGTATTTGGTTGTGTTTTTCACTGACATGACACAACAAGGAACATTACAACACGAAAATGACTTGATACGAAGTCATGTTTTGTTTAGTTACCATGAATATGACCCACCTAAAATACGACACGTCGGGCTTAACACTATATACCACTAATTAGTCTAATGAAATTAAACCCACTTGTGTAGATTTTCCTCGATGGTAGGACTGAACACACCCATATTTAATTTCAATAAACTACGACTTAAGAATAATAAAATTTCCATGATACCGCGATTAAACAAATCCGATGGGAGGCCACATCTAGCTGACATGAAAAGTTTATCACATCACAATTTAAAACACCAATGGAGACCGTGAGTTTTATTTTAAAACCCCTCTCCCACTTAATTATTAAAAAAATATAAGGGTTTATGAAAAATATTTTTTTAATTCTAAAAGCCCGAATTAAGTCATTTGTTATTTTCTAATTTACTTTCATAAATTAAATATCTTGATCTCACAGTTTAATTTTCCAAAAATAAAAATTTATTAAAATAAAAATCAAAGATCTTAATTTAATTCACACTTTAAAATTAATTACCTCAATTTAATTCAATTTCGAAAAAAAAATTAACATGAATTTTTAATGAAAATGATGATCTAGGTCGGTCTAAAAAATATAAATAATGTTCTCCCCTAAATTGTTTGTCCCTAATTATTGAATCAATTAGCACACGAAATCATGTAACATAATATAATAATGAGACATTGCAACAACATTTTCCCTTTCCACAAGGACCTAAAATTCTTCCTTGATTAGACTCCTTGAAGAAATAGAACTCATTTGGAAGAAGTGTCCAAGTTGGTGAGGAATATGTTGAAGAAGAATACTTATAGAACAAGTTGATACATTAGAGTCGTTCCAAAATTGAATTACGCCCTGATCCCAATGACGGACCTGTTGGCGTGTTCACAAGATCTACCTTTAAGGCCCGGGCTGGCGAATCAACGTCATGGCTTGTTGCATGTTTGCTTCTTCCTTTGGTTATTGGTTCTTAAGCGTTATGATAAAACTCCAAAACTACGGCATTTGGGACTTACAGTAGCCTTCAAAAACTCCATTACATACCTCCACTTATAATCAAAATCATATAAAAAACAATGGGTCTTCCATTCAAATCACAAGCCGATGCACATATAAAATCCTAATATCTAATGATTACACCCATCACAAACTCCTCCAAATACATCAATTACATACAATAATTAAAAATCCTAATTATTACAACAAAATCTAATCTAGTAGAAATTTAACTATAAATAAACCACCGTAGGATCCATTTAAACAAACAAACATTCATATGACCACGATGGAAAAGACATAAATATTTAAATCCTACAAAAATATGTTAGTAGATGTATACCACCATGAACATATTTCTAACTTGAAAACCCAGGATTCTAGTCGGTGGATAATATGGACTCTACCTAAAGTATGATCATTATATAACGAGGGCTCTGATACGAATTGTTGGGGATCTATATATGCAGAAGAAAATTTTGAACTCTATAATCTTCGAATGATTATGCAATAAAAAAGACAAAAACAAGAAACTATATCCAAAAAAAGAACCTAGAGTTTTGAATACAATACATTCACAGATCTGACTGTCATTCGATTGGGAGAATAAAATATGATGAGGATTCAATGTAGCCTTCTTTTGGTCGTCCAAAATCTTGCTATAACACTCCCAAATGCTTGAATCTTCTAGTATACGATCCACCAAAAGTTAGTACATACATGGGCTCATTTTAAGAATAAAACTCTTGATTTTGAGTGAACTTTTGGCCTATCTCTTTTGAATCCTTCACAAAAACATTAATATTATATTCTCTCACCCCTCAGAAACCCTAATAATGAATAATGCATCTTATAACCCTAACTTAAACCAATATATACTAGCTTAAGAGGTGCACTTGCGCCAAACTAGGTTTTAAGAATTTGGGACTAACTACTTGGGTATATGGACCATACTAGGGACCCAAGAGAAATAATTAAATTTTCTTCCAAATAAATACTCAAAAATCCCAAATTATAAATCCCGTGATTTATTTTCTTACATTATTTAATCATAATTAATTCCACTAAATAATTATGACTGCACTATAATTTAATTATCTCAGAAATCACTCGGATATAATCAGGTCGTATTTGCAATGTTTATAATGGTGCACAATGTGGTTCCCCATGTTAAGCTTTTGATACCCACTTGGTCAAATCAATTTTTCGCTAATTGATATTAAACAACATAATATCAATTCCTTGATTCGTAGACTTAACTTATTTTCTACTAAGTGGCTGATGTACTAATGACTCTAATGCAGACGCAAACTAATGTTGATTAAACCCAAGTTACCTATGAGTTTCTATATCAAATTCAAGAGGGATCAATTTACACTTTACTTAAATTGTTAACTAATTTATTAATCAATATTAATTCCAATTACTCAATTTTAGTCCAACTTTTATTATTGAAAAGGAGTAGGCCCCCAATTTTTTAAATATTCTTATACTTTAAAATCAATTTCCTTGTTGATTATGCGGAAGCGAAAGATGATGGTTCAAATAAAATAAATTAACAAATTTTAATTTACTTCTAAATTAAAATACACAAAAGTGAAATAAGATCAATCCAAGTCTTAGAATTTGCGTAAGTCATATTTTTCAATTATATCAAGTTAGGCCAAACTAATTTTATCAATTAAATTAAATGACTTGAATTAAATTAACTAAACATTACCCAATATTAATTTGCACCAAATTAAACAAGTAGTGATTAAATTAAACCAATTTTATCTTTTTACCTAAGCATGCGTTCTAGGTGATTTTGCACAAGATAAAATAAATAATTAATCCACTACGTCGCGATGTACGAGGAAAAACCTACAACGAAAAAAAACCTCGGACGGCCCTAGCCTCAAATCCATTAAGTATGGAATTTACATTTACAAGACAGATGACTTACTTCCTCAACTCGAACCCTCTCAAGCCTTGACGCGTCTTCTTATAACCACCTCTTCCTAGCGAATAACCACGGAGCTCCACCGTGATCTCGAAACCACCGATCGGACAATAAGTACACCGTCAACCACACATAGTGCCTTTCACCATATGAGAAAGCCGCAGCTAAACAATTCTTTTTCTTTGAGGGATTAAGAAGATAACCCAAACTTCTTCTTCAAATGGTATAGAAAAATCGGTGCCAAAATGCTCCAAGAAAATTATATGTATATATGAACTTGGAAGAAACAAATATGGGTGAGACTAAGTGTTTAAAGGATTTTTCTTTATAAAAATGAACACTCAAACTCATGAACTTTTCCTTGGAAGAATCAACTCTCAAAACTCTCTCTAGGAGTTAGAATATTATGAAAAAGTTAGTTTAAAAAAAGTTGTTCCCGCACATTATAAGATCTGAGAAAAGTTAGTGGAGAAATAAGTGGGAAACATGGGTAAAAACTGCCATAAAATTTTCCCGCCTGAAATCTCGTTCGAACAAGATTTTCGTTCGAACGAGGCTTCTAACGAAGTTCCAGTGTGAACTCCTTAGAAATCTTGTTGGAAATCTCGTTCGAACATCCATCTCGTTCGAACGAAGTTCCAGTGGCCAATTACGGGAACTCGTTGGCAGCTTCGTTCGAACGACATTTTCTTCGATCGACAATCTCGTTCGAACGACAATATCGAACGAGAAACCAGAAAGTTCAAAATTACGAATTTAGCCTAGAAAATTTATATACTTTATATAGAAGTTTAATAAAATCTTTCTGACAAATAAACAACAATTTGTATTTAAACCTTCACCCATTATAAACCGTTCCAAGATCCTATATATATATATATATATATATATATATATATATATATATTATAGTTCATCCAAATTGACTATAAATTATATGTTTCGAGTTTATTTCGAGTTTTATTTTGGCACATATGTTTGGGACACAAATTACATAAATTTGACAGGGGGAGGATTACAAAAATAAGAGTATATGTTTGGTGGGACAACAAAAAATCATACATACAATCTTACACCCTCATTTTTGAATATAATTGGAGTTATACCTTAAAGTTTGAAATTTTACCAAAAAAACCCTATATATATAATTTTGTTTTTCAAAAATTGAACTGGGGCCACGGCCCCCTTGGTCCCCATGTGCATCCACCCCTGGGTTTAACCATAACCAAACTTTCTTAGTTTTGATTTAAAACAAAATGTTTTAAACAAATATTAACTCAGAATCAAATAGATTAATCAAAATACACACAAACGTGATTTTTGTGAGAAATAATGTTCAAATGTACACACTAAAATAGAACTAAGGCAGATCTAAAAGCATCAAACAGATAAATACATAAAACATGTATGTTCGTGTGTGATTTGTGTATCTAAACACAAATACTAAGCATGCAATATTTATCATGGATCTAGAAAAAAATCAGCAACAATATGACAGTGATGTATTTTGGTTCTATAAACAGATATAACATAATATTTAGTAATATCACCAAGCAAGATCTTAAAATTAGATCTAAACTATAAGGACATTATCATTGTCCGGTCTATATTTGAGTATGTCATATACCGCTACAACCATCGAAGAAATATTCAAGATCATTCAAGTACCGATACGGATCCGAATATCAAAGTTCTTCAACATTCAAACCCCCGCGAGATTAATTTTAGCAAGGTTGTGTTTTTATACCTTAACTGTGCACTTAAAGTGTTGGGATAAATTTTCTAAAATATTTTCTAAGTGTTGGAGCAGAGTTTTTTGTCAAAAGAATTTTTTTTAGATATTGAGGCGGAATATTTTCTGGCGAAATAAAAAATTATTTGTTTCCTGTCTCCTTCGAGCGACAAAGAAACCTCATTCAAGCAATAAAGTTGTGTCGTGTGAAGCTCGTTCGAGCGATGCGAGGTAACTTTCGAGCGACTCTGACATCTCGTTTGAGAGGCGCACCGCCTTTACGTTTATATAAATATCGTGTTAAACAACTCCGTTTTTTGTTAAGAAGACCAGACGAATTTTGATAACAGTAAACTGCATTAGGAAGAACACTTTGCCTTCTTCAATTTTAGGTTCAAAACCTTTTGTTTTCTATTCAGAAATCATCCCAATCTTTATGTGAATTAATTTGGAACCCAAGAACACTGTTTTGTGAAGTTTCTCTAAAACATGCAACTACGTGTGGATAGATCATGCTTGAGACTGAGTATTTTAAAAATTGACACAACAATTTATTTATGATTGTTTGATCTATCCATATGTAGTTGCATATTTTGTGAACCCAAGAACATTTTTTTAGAACCCAAGAACACTGTTAACTTGAAAATTTACAAATTCGTCTTAATCAAGTATCACACATAAAGTTTTTACAAATTGGTATCAGAGCAGGTTACACAAATATATTGTGTATTCCAATTTTCGCAAAAATGGTGTGATATTGATTTTTTTTTTAAATCTGTCTTATGAAAAATCGCAATTTTTCTAATGGAGCACTTATATAATCGGATGCCCATTTTTTATGGGACTAATTATGCCTACTGGAAAACATGTATGAAATCATAATTAAAGGCCATTGATGGGCACATTTGGGTAGTTTGTAAAAGAGGGTGGACTCATCCTACTGTCACCGCAAATAATATCACTACTTTAAAACCCATGACAAACTGCACTAAAAACGAATTTAAATGGAGCACTTTTAATTCACATGGGTTAAGTGCAATTTCTGGTGTCGTCACTCCTTAGGAGTTCCAATGTATTACGATGTGCACCACGTCAAAAGAAGCATGGGATATTTTACAACTTACCCACGAAGGCACGAATGCGGTCAAAGAGTCTAAAATTCAAAATTTAACTACTCAATTTGAAACAATTACCATGCTTGAGACTGAGTATTTTAATGAGTTTTATCCACGTTTGTCTGATATTGTCAACACTAGTTTTAATCTTGGTGAGCACATTCCTGGTGCACAAGTGGTTAAAAAGATTTTAAGATCGTTGTCTAAACGTTTTATCCATAAAGTGACTATTTTAAATTCCGTGAGTAATTTGAGCAATTTAAATTGAAAGGGTTGGTAGGAGACCTCCGGACAAATCAAATTGGCATGTTCCCCGACACTGTCAAACCTAAGGATAGAGGGATAGCACTTAGAGCCCAGTCTAGGAAGGGAGAGAAAATGTCCAAGAGAGAGAAGAAAAAGAAAGTGATAGTTTGTGAGTCCAACTCCTAGGGTAAGGTTGATTTTGATATGACCATGCTTGTAAAAAATTTTAAAAAAATTATAAAGTTTTCAAAATAAAATTCTGATAATAAGTTTTTTTTTGATAAAAACAAAAAGAAAGATGAGGCCAAAGAGAGCGGTGAGAAAGAGAGTGATAAAGAGAAAGAGTAAGAAGAGAAGTGTTTTGAGTGTGAGGTAGGTTACATAGAGATTTTGAGTGTCCCACTAGGCTAAAGAGAAAGGGCAAGCAAACTGCCATGCCAGCCACTCTTAACGACAGTGAGGAAGATGTGAGAGATTTTGGGGATGAGTCTTCATATGGGAAATTTATCGCCTTTTTAGATAGTCACGAGAGCACACCCAGTTTATCCCACAATGATGAGGATACTTGTGCACATCATACCCCTGGGAAAGACAATGGTTTGAGTATTTTGAGTGAGGGAGAAAGTAAGTGTGGGAGTGAAGGTGAAATTCAGCTTCAGATTGCTTTTAGAGATTTCTACGCCTTGATCTTAAAAACTAAGAAGTTGAATAATAAGTTAGGTCTTAGGATGAGATATTTTAAGAGAGAGTTAGAGGCTTTAAGGGTGTTTGAGGCGAAAGCATGTCAACTCGAGAAGATGAAGGTTTCTTTGAGTGAACGGTTGATTACTTTATATCTAAAAAATAGTGATTTGACCAACACGGTGTCTAGTTGGACGACACGTGTATCCAAACTCAAGAGTGATCTCGAATGTTCCCGGTAGATCAAAGTCCCTTTAGAGAACTCATCTAAGAAGGATGGAAAGATGGTTCTCAATCCCATTTTGGGTGATGTTGAGAGACGAGGAATAAGTCATAACGGTGCGTCCACTTCCCATGTTGATCCCGAGATGGTTACCGAGTTAGCAATAGATCCATATGGATCTCAACCTAACCCACCTAGGTGTCCCGTTCCTAAGAGGAGAGTGCACCCTAAACATTTTGAAATAGGTAAACCTAGTCCTATTTATGTTTACACCCACTGTAAGAAGAGAGGAGACCTTAGGGAGTTTTTTTTTAAGTTGGGTTATTTGTCACGCTTTGATACTACACGTGTTCACACACAAACACCCACACATGATGCTCTAGATGATTACATGAGAGAGTTTTCACATCTTAGGGAGAAGGTAAAATTGTTAGTCAAGACTTCACATGACTTAATGGATGTTTTTCATGAGATGTCACCACCTTTGGAAAACTCCACCGCACCTAACGGATGAGGTTTAGACTTGTTTGCTAGCATAGGATGATTTTCATGATAATATCATATGCTTATTTCTAGTGTGTACCATTTTTGTAATTCTATTTTCCATTTGTGATATTTTTCGAAAAACTAAAAAGATTTTTGTTTTTGAATTTTTTTGGAAAAATACAAAAAGATATTCATTTTTTGAGAAAAAATTGAAAAAGCCAAAAAGATTTTATATTGATAAGAGTTTTGGAAAAAGACAAAAAGAGTTTTGTATTTTGTTTACACCATATGTTGATACCAAAATTAACATGCTGATATGGACGAATGATACGAAGACACGTGTCAATCTACATGGCACAATAGCAACGAGGAAGTTCATTTACCCGACCAACTCATGTTCTCTCCAATCAACAAAGGATACACCGAGGAACTTTAGCACTCCGAGGTACTCCAGCGCTCCGAGGAACTCTTGAGCAACGAGCAACTAAGGCGGTCCGAGCTGCACCTCGGCCCCAGCATTGATTGCCAGATAACCAACAGTTCAACTATTCATTGAATGCTTATTATCTTGACGCACACGCTGCATTAAATGTATTACCCTTTCATATGTGTATCATTTAATGTAACACCCTTTCATGTACAGCCTAAGGGTTATAAATACCTTGTATCACCCTCATTCAAAGGGACCGAAATTTCTGGATAGAACTTGTAATCGAGAATTCCCAAACACTAAGCAATAACATAACAGTGGACGTAGGCCATTCTTATAAAGTTGAACCACTTTAAAAATCTTTGTCTTATTTTATTTATCTGTGATTGAATAATTAGAGTGATCTAATTTTTTACATCAACAGATTGGAGCCGTCTGTGGGAACGATTGTTACTATCGTTTTTCAACCAAAATCATTCATCATCAATGGCGGATAATCCAGAATCTAGCAATCGAAATGCTGGAAATACTGGAAATTCTCTGAATCCCTCTGCACCTCCAGATCTAGCCGGGATTATGACAAATCTGGCTCAAGGACAAACTGCCATGCAAGAAACATTGAGGCAACTCATACAAATCCTTCATGGAGGTGCACCTGCACGTTCAGGACAGCAAAGTGGTCAGAGGAAAACTTATTTACTTTCTTCACGATCCAGGCGTACAAAGTCATACTATAATGAGGAGTCTGATGATTTCTCTTATCATCCTAGGCGAACTTCGTCAATAAGGGCTACAGATACTGATCAACATATCACCCTCTCTCCAGAAAGACCCAGTGCTTTAGAAAGACTGAGTAGGGAGTCTCCTTTCAGTCGATTAGGCCCTAGGAGGCATAGGAGTCCACCTAAGACCATGTCGAGGAGTTTTCGACAACCAACAGATCTAAGAGAAGGATCAGCACAATCACGACCAGTTTCTCGTCAAGATAAATCTCAGGAGGCTACTTCAGAACGATCTATTGCTCGAACTAACAAGCTCGATGAAGGAAATGATGCGTGGAAAGGTTCCATCCAGCGGTTGGAGGATAGATTGGGAGAAATGGCTAAGGCAAAGAACCCCCTACAACGAACTTTTGTTCGAGGAACACCTTTTGTACAGGCCATTGTGGATTTTCCTACACCATCGAAATTTAAAGCACCCGTGGTAACTCCCAAATATGATGGAAAGACAGATCCTGTTCTTCACATAGAACAATATCAAGCTGCTGCTGACATCTATGTTGTCCCCGACGAGATGAGATGCAGAGCATTCTCAGGAACTCTTACTGGATCTGCCCAGATATGGTACAACAATCTTCCTCGGGGTAAGATTTTAACTTTCTTTCAGTTGGCCGAGTTGTTTATTGGAAATTTCTGTTTTGGAGCAAAGCCAGTAAAATGAGTAGCACACTTGTTAAGTGTTAGACAGAAATCTAGTGAGAGTACTAGAGATTACATAACTCGTTTCAATAACGAGAAGCTGGAAGTCATAGATTACGAAGAGAAGACAGCAATCACCGCCTTGATGAGTGGGTTGTTGCTTAATAAATTGTATTACACCTTGGCGAAAGATCCACCAAGAACTATGTCAGAGTTGATGGCAAAAGCGGCCAAAATCATGAATGCCGAGGAGGCTATGGCTGCAAAGAAGAATATGGATAAAGAAACCAAGGTGGAAGTCGACAAATCTAAGAAGAAAGAGCATAAAAGCAATGGTGGACATAAACATTCCAAGAATAAATGGGAAGTCATGAAGAAGTACGATAATTATACTCCTTTGAAAATGGGTATTAATCATGTCTTGGAAGAAATCAAGAACAACGAGGAGGTAAAATGGCCAAAGAAACTAAGATCAGACCCTGATTCGAGGAGTAGGGATAAATATTACGAGTTTCATAAAGATCATGGTCACATGACCAAAAACTGCATAGCTCTTCAGAATGAGATTGAAACACTCATCCGAAGAGGAAAACTAGCAAAATATGTTGATCGGGGAAGTGAAAGAAAAAATAATGATCGAACTAGAGAAAGGTCTAGATCTCCTCGTCGTGCAGAGGAGAAGAAGAAGAGGGACCACGAAGATGATCCAGATGATGACCCCGATCTTCCCAAGAAGACAAGGCAGCCGGAACGAGAGGTATTTTCCATACGTTTTGGATCATTTGATTGTAATGTTATTACAGGAGGAGATGCAGGAGGAGGAGACCTTACTGCAGAAAGAAAGGCTTATCTTGGAGAGGCTCAAGCTTGTTCATATATTCAGCGAATAAATCTGGACGAGGACGATTGTCCGAGGAAGGTAAACAAAGAGAAGCTGGTCATTGGCTTTTCAAAAAATGACCTGGCAGGTGTTCTTTATCCTCACGACGATCCTCTGGTGATCAAAATGAGGATGAAGGAAGTAGTGATTTCAAGGGTGTTGGTAGACAATGGAAGTTCGGCAGACATCCTGTACTATTCATGCTTTGACAGCTTGAATCTGAAATTATCTCAATTGGAACCGTATCACAGACCCCTCCTGGGTTTTCCTGGTGAGAAAGTTTTTCCACTTGGGACGATCAAGTTGGATATACTCATTGGAACCTGGCCTGCTTGTCGAACAGAAAGAATACGCTTCTTTATGATGGATAAGAATGTGCAGTCAGCCTACAACATCATTATGGGAAGAGTTGGTTTGAAGAAGTTCGAAGCCGTTCCATCTACAGTGTATCGATGCTTAAAATTCCCAACAAACTTTGGAGTAGGAGTTGTGAAAGGTGATCAAAAAGTAGCTCGGGAATGCTATTATTCATCTGCCGAGCAAGAGGAGCTTGAGGAATCAAGGAAAAAGACTACTACCTACCAGGTGGAAGAAGATACAGAGATTGAAACTCTCGATCCCAGAGATGAATCCCAACTTGTAAAAGGACAGGTGGTGGAATCTACAGAAGATGTTATTCTAGACGACGAGCACCCTGAACGAGTAACTCAGATAGGTTCAACGTTGGATGCCTCAATAAAACAGGAGTTAATAATTTTCTTGAGAAACATGAAGAAAACTTTTGCATGGAGTCATGAGGACATGCCAGGAATAGATCCAAACTTCTTATGTCACGAGCTCAATGCGAATAAGGAGATCAAGCCTGTAAAGCAGAGAAGAAGGGTATTTAGCCCCGAGAAGAATCAAGCTATTCAAGAGGAGGTCGACAAGCTCCAGAAAGCTCAATTCATTGAAGATGTGAAGTACCCGGACTGGTTGGAAAATGTGGTGATGGTAAAGAAGAAAAACAACAAATGGAGAATGTGTGTTGATTTCACTGATCTCAACAAGGCCTGCCCAAAGGATCACTTTCCATTACCCAGAATTGATCAGTTAGTGGATGCTACCTCGGGGCATGAGCTGCTCAGCTTCATGGACGCTTATTCAGGCTACAACCAGATCAAGATGAAACCTAAAGACAGGGAGAGTACTTCTTTTATTACCCCTAGGGGTACTTATTGTTATAATGTTATGCATTTTGGTTTAAAAAATGCAGGAGCGACATACCAGCGGCTGATGAACAAGGTTTTTGCCGAACAAATCAGTTGCAATATGGAAGTCTATGTCGATGATATGCTCACAAAAAGCAAGAATGCTGCTGATCATCTAGTTGATTTAAGTCAGACTTTTGAGTACGAGAAGGAATGTTCATCGGGTACATCGTCAACCAAAGAGGCATTGAGGCAAATCCAGAAAAGATCAAAGCTCTTTTAGGGTTGCGATCTCCAACAACGAAGAAAGAAGTGCAGAGTCTTACAGGACGAGTTGCAGCGCTCAACAGATTTGTATCTCGAGCAACAGATAGATGCTTACCATTCTTCAAAACACTTCGAGAAACTTTCGAGTGGAATGATGAATGTGAAAAAGCCTTTCAAGACTTGAAGAAATATCTGGGAACACCTCCACTGTTGTCAAGGCAAATAACGGGAGAAAAGTTGTACTTATACCTGGCAGTATCAGAGCATGCAGTCAGCTCGGCATTGATCAGATTGGAGAATGGAGTCCAGAAGCCAATTTATTACACAAGTAAGGCTTTCCGAGGTGCAGAGATCAGGTACCCAAAGTTAGAAAAATTAGCATTGGCATTAATTGAAGCAACTAGAAGAATGAGGCCATATTTCCAGGCCCATACCATCATCGTGTATACCGACATGCCATTAAGACAAGCCCTTCATAAGCCAGAAAAGTTAGGGAGACTGATGTACTGGGCAATAGAGCTCGGTGAATATGATATTGTGTATGAACCCAGATCATCATTGAAAGGGCAAGTTGTAGCAGATTTTATAGCAGAATTTACATATCCTGATACCCCCGAGGAATAAAAGTTGCTCGATGACCAACCTGTGGATGTTACAGGATCAACAGACATAAGTCCAGACCAACTCCGGTTGGTAAAAGGGCTTGTGGATGTAGAAAGATCATCAAATTCAAACCCAGACCAACTCCGGTTGGTAAAAGGGAGAGAAGAGATGGTCGACGAGGAGCGAAAATTAATAGGGGAGGATGGAAGAGAACAACAGATATTTCACCGAGGAACTCTGTCAGATAAGAAATTCGAAGACGAGTTACCTACATGGAGATTGTATGTAGATGGGTCATCTTACACAGCAGGTTGTGGAGCAGGGATTGTTTTGAAAACCCCAGACGAGATTGACATAGAATATGCCTTACGATTTCAATTCAAAACCTCCAATAATGAGGCTGAGTATGAGGCCATGATAGCAGGTCTTAATTTAGCAAATATTATGGAAGCACAACAAGTGATGGTATTCAGTGATTCTCAATTAATTGTGAATCAGATGATGGGAACATATGCGGTTAAAGGAGAATTAATGGTCAAGTATCATGCAAAGGTGATGGAATTGTTGGCAGAATTTGATGCCATTCAGTTGATCAGAATACCCAGAATAGAAAATGCACAAGCAGACGCACTGGCCCAACTAGCATCAGCTACTCGTACCGAGCTGCGAAGAACGATACCCATTGAAGTACTGGAAAGTCGGAGCATAGATGAAGACCTGACGATGAATGTTATTACCCTTGATTTAGGACCATCTTGGATGGATCCCATCAGGGCATATATTGAAGAGGGAGAATTGCCAGAGGACAAGCTCACGGCAAAGAAATTGAAGTTTAAAGCTGCTCGGTATGTACTAACTAATGGTGTTTTGTATAGACGAGAAATTATGGTAGGTTTGCAGAGATGTGTACACCCTTCCGAGGTGAAAGAATTGATTGAAGAAATCCATGAAGGATCTTATGGAGCACATGTGGCAGGTCGGACACTTTTGCAAAGAGTGATAACGCAGGGGTATTATTGGCCTACGATGAGGTTTGATTGTATAGCATATGCCAAGAAATGTGACAAATGCCAACGTTTTTCCTGCATCCGACGAACTCCGCAAGCATTATTGACACCCATAACTTCTCCTTGGCCATTTGCCATGTGGGGAATTGATTTGGTTGGACCATTGCCAACGACCCGAGGAAGATTCAAGTACCTCGTTGTTGCAGTGGATTATTTTACTAAGTGGGTAGAAGCTGAGCCACTTATTGATATGACGTACGAGAAGGTGTACCAATTTGTTTGGAAGAATATCATCTGTCGATATGGTCTCTCTCATGCCTTCATCACAGACCATGGAACACAATTCGATAATGAGGAGTTTGCTGCTTATTGTCAACAATCAAACATCCTAAAGACCCATTCAGCACCAGGTCATCCTCAAAGCAATGGGCAGACTGAGGTGACAAACAGAACACTACTAAACGGTTTGAAGAAGAGGCTAAGTGAGGCTAAAGCTAATTGGATTAATGAGCAACAATCAGTATTGTGGGCTTACCGAACAACTCCCCGAGCAGCAACTGGAGAATCACCATACATGCTGGCATTTGGAAGTGAGGCTGTAATACCTGCTGAGTTGGGTCTCCCAACACACAGAGTGCTGAATTTCAATTCCCCAGTCAGTGACTTGATGAGAAGATTAGATTTGGACATGCTCGAGGAGGTTAGAGAAGAGGTAGCCATTAGGAATGCTACTTACCAACAACGCACAGCTCTGTTCTACAACAAGAGAGTGAAGAAATGCGACTTAAAAGAAGGGGATTATGTACTAAAAAAGGTCATTCAGAAACACAATAAGCTGGAAGCCAACTGGCATGGACCTTACCGAGTTACAGAAGTTGTTCGACCAGGAACTTACAAAATAGCAACTCTAGAAGGAGAGGAATTTAAGAATGCATGGAATGCTGAACATCTACGCAAGTATTATCAGTAATGTAAAATGTAAAGCAATTACTTCATTATGAATAAAATGATGATGTTTCACCATCTCCTTCCTTTTATTACAAGTTTTTTGGGGAATACTAGTGTGATACACTACACTGATAGTTCGAGTGTGATCAACTTCAGTTGGTAAAATAGCGAGAACAAACTATACTCCTTTGGTTAGGAGGCGTACACTTGCGTGATCAACCTCGGTTGGTAAAAGAGCTTGTGGACAAAATATTTTGAAAGAACCTGATAGTTCGAGCGTGATCAACTTCGGTTTGTAAAATAGCGAGAACAAATTATACTCCTTTGGTTAGGAGGCGTACACTTGCGTGATCAACTTCGGTTGGTAAAAGAGCTTGTGGACAAGATAGTTCGAAAGAACCTAATAGTTCGAAAGAACCTGATAGTTCGAGCGTGATCAACTTCGGTTGGTAAAATAGCGAGAACAAATTATACTCCTTTGGTTAGGAGGCGTACACTTGTGTGATAAACCTCGGTTGGTAAAAGAGCTTGTGGACAAGATAGTTCGAAAGAACCTGATAGTTCGAAAGAACCTAATAGTTCAAACCCACGACCAACTTTGGATGGTAAAAGGGTAAGAACAACATTCTTAAAAATGCCAATTTTGGCTGGTTAAGAAATAAAATATGCCAACAAGTTGGTCGGAAGGTAAAACCATTCCAGAAAATACAAAATATTCCAAATTGAGCCAAGTATAGTTGGTCGGGGATAAAAACCCACTAACTGTAGTTGGTCAACGAGGAGAAGTTATTGACGAGGAGGATCCATCAACCTGGTTGGTCGGACACATTTTATGAAAACTCTCGCTAATTATACTTGGTCGACGAGTACAATTTAACAACCTTAGTTGGTTGGAAAAATTTTAAACATTTTTATACTCATTACTTTATTATTAAGTGATCGAGCAACATTTTTTATACTTGTAACTGTTTATTACTAAGTTGGTTGATGAACAACACAAAATTGTTATCTTTTTAACAGATACATACGTAGTATTTAGCACAGAACAATAGCAATACAAATTTGCAAACAAAAAATGAAATTCTTTCATTTAGGTCAAAATGTATTACAAATTACATGTGTACTAACTATTACATTAAGATCCCTACTCTATTGGTTTGTTTCCCTTGGCTTTTGAAACAGGTTCCTCGCCAGCAGGAGGATCTTCCAGGCAAAGAGGAGAATTAATGAAGTTAATATCTCTGAGCATTCTGACGTTCATCACAGAAGGTGTGTCCAGTAGATGTTCAGGACGAGATACCTCGATTTGGGAATGAAGATTGTAATCACCAAGGTATTTTGAAATTAAGCTCCTAGGAATGGAACGAGCTGGGATCCATTCCATGTCCAATTTATAAGGTGGCACGGGTAAATCTAGTAACCCAGGAGCATGATAATCCCATAAATAATGCCCTTGCTCCAATTTTAATACACCCAGGGCGTTCAACCATCCCTGCTTATAACCTTCATTATTGGCGTGTTCAATACGAGCATCTAAATGAACTAGAGCTTCGTTGTATCCAGCCATCCAAAATTCCCTAGGCTGTTTATGGAATTGGAAGGTTAATCTATCCAATTGTTCATGAAGGTTTTTAGCAAAAAGGTCCTTGGTATGTAAAGTAGACTTCATCGCGGTAAGTTGATCTTCCAAAGATAGGTTTTTCTTGGACATTTCAGACAAAACACGATCTTTTGCATTCAATTGGAATGCTTGAGTTTCCAAAGTTGACTGTGTACGAGCTTCTTCAACATCACGATGAAGAACTCTTGATTGTCCCCGAGCAAGTGGAATAATTTGTTCTTCGACAACGTTCAGAGCATTCCTTCTTCGTCCACGAGAACCTCTTCCTCGGCCCCGAGTTATAGGAGAAGCTCCAGACCTTCTCAGAGTGTCCAATTCTTGCCTTAATTTGGCATTCTCAACCTCCAAGAATGAGAATCCTTCATCGGTGACCGGTACCAAGGCAGCGGAGGATGAAGCTGCAGACTCATACTGTGCCAATTTTTTCTGCAAATTGTTGTTTTCTTGTTCCAGCAGCTCGACGATCTGTCTGCAGGCCTCAACTTCACCTTTTAGGGTTCTCTCCCTGACATCATACGCAGCTATGATCTTTTTGTGGCCTGTCTCGGAAGAAAGCTGTTGATACCTATTCTCATATTCCTTGTGCAACAAAGCAGTTGATTCATTGTGCTGATTCTGAAGATCTTCTAAGGTACAATGAAGCTCCTCGATCAAGTCATAGTAGGCCACGTTATTAGCTACAGCTCGGTCAAGTAAATCTTTCAAGTACTGATAAGCCCCAATTGCTTGTTCTGAAGCATCATGACCAAGGATGTCAGCAATTTCTGATACACTCAAATTTGTATGACCAGCCTTATAATATTCATGGCATTGCTGCATCAGCTTTGTATCATGTGCATATATCAGTTCCATTATAGCCACAAACTAATAAAGAGGAGAAGGCAAATGTTAATAAATAGAAACAGACAGAGCATCAACAATGAAGAGGAACAAAAAGATGTGATTTTATTACATCATCAACAAGATTACATCGTTTGGAATACAGAGGATAGGTAAAAGAAGAGCAGAAAAAGAGTACCGAACAACTTCACACCTTTTCCTTGTCTCCCAAGACTTTCTCGGGAGGCTGGGACGAGGACCTTGGTTGCTCGGTAGGAACAATGGTCTGATTAGTAGAAGCTGGGACTTGTTCTGGAGGAGCAGGCAATGAAGAAATCTCCTCGGTGGCTGTCTGGTTGGGTGGTGGAACAAGGACTTGATCACCCACTATCATTGAAGATTATTCAGATGCAGCTTCGTCTGAAGATTCATCTTCAATAACTGGAGGAGGACCAGGGAGATGTTGTTGAAATAGCTCGGAGTCCTCGCTCACCTTCAACTGCTGCAATGCTGCAACCCAACCATCATGAAAATATTTCAAACTTCCATATTTCACCTGGGTCGTCATAGCTGCCACCCCCCTATCCCATCCTTTGTCCCAACTAGTTTTAAAGGACGTCTTCACAACTTTTTTTCTCTTCATTTTTTCCGAGGATAGCTTCTCGGACATAAGATTCTCGGTGGCCTTCAGTTTGGTCTCCACCTCCTCCTTCTGGCGATTTACTTCTCGCAGGAGGGTCAGCTCTTCCTCAGCCGATTTCAATTTATTCTCAAGCTCCCCAAAGCCTGAAAGTTTCTCGGCATAATCTTTATTTTCTTTCTCCAAGTCCTTCACCTTAGTACCCAATTGTACCTTCTCTGCGTCAGACGCAGCCAATTTCTTCTCCCATTCAGTTTTATCCTCGTCATACTTCTGATGGGACTCACTCACAGATTTAATAGCCTTCTCAAGTGCTCCCTCCACAGTGGACGAGGAGCAAGAAGCTTTGACTGCTTCATCCTTTTTAAGGATTAAATTGAAACAGCTCGTCAGCTGTAATCAGAAAAGGGAAATGAAATCAGAAATAAATATGGGAAACAACAAAGGAAAATATAAAAAGCTCGGAGTAGAGATACTTACTGAAGCCAAATGACGAACAGCCAGAGCAGTAACCACATCCCGAGTAAGGTCTTCTTCAGTACCTTGCACCTCGGGAATGGATGAAAATGTTGCCAAACTCATCGTAGAGCTAGGAGGAACAATAATTGGAACATCATCTCCACCAGCAAGGAGTGGGGGAATGGCTCCAGAAATACTGACCGAGGAGGATTTCCTTAATCTCCTCGGTGCCTTTTCAGTAACTTCAACCAAAGAGGAACTTTTGGTTGGTGAGGTAGTGATTACCTCAACAGGTGCACCCTTTTGCACAGGAGCCACTGGGGGCTTCTCGGCAACCTTCTGAACAGCAACAGAAGGAGCATCATCAATTTTCTTTATCCCCTTTGGGACATTAACCTTGGTCTTCTTCCCATCGCCAGCAGAGGAACTCTCCTCGAAGAGAGTAGGAACTCTTCTCTTGCCCATTTTCTGGCTCAAAGGAATATGAGATTCCGGATCAGAGTCTTCAGGAATTTGCACTGGATCACTGGAGCTGACCACAGGGCGAGCAGTAAAAGACGACGTATAGCTCCTATACTGCAACAAGTATGAGGCAAACCTGATGTGCTCGTCTGCAATTTTCTGATGCAAGCTCCAGATATGTTTCAATTGCCTTATATTAACTTCTGATTCTTTAGGAGTTTTTCTCTTGCTATTAACTGCAAACAAAAACAATTTGAAATGTCAATCATGCATTTATTCAAACATGATGAAGTCATAATTTCGAGAATAAAATAAAATGAGAATAACCTATCCCATTGCCATATGGGGGGCATTTGGGACCCTCATACACTCCGTCTCCGACTAAAGGAGAATGTTGCCAATTTTTGAAAACTAACCCATGTTCAAAATAATCCCTGTTGGCATCAGGGAGGTTGACTACTAAAGCTCTATTCAAAAACCTGGTTTTTAAATAATAAACGTTATCTAAAACATCCCATCTATAGAAATACATAATCTCAGGAATTCCTATGCGAGTTCCATGAGTTTGATTTAATTTATGCACCCCATTAACTATTCTCCATGTATTGGGGGCTACTTTTGCAGGAAAAACATCGAAATGTTGGCAGAATTCAAAGCATAAAGAGTTGGGTGGAAAAGAAAATCCACACTCAGCAATAAAGAGGCTGGGGAACCAATGTCCCTCAGCCAAACGAAAAAAATCAAAGGGCTCAGGAAGATTCTCCAAAGTTACCCAAGATGGAATGGAATAATCAGAACGAAATTTTTCAATAGATTCAATAATGTAAACCATGATGAATAAAAGAAGAAGGAAGAAGAGCTTACAGAGTAAAAGGAGATCTGTTGACAAACAAATAAAGAAAAAGATGGACGCACAAGAGAAAGAAAAGCTATAGAAAACTCGAAAGCAAGAAAATTGGAAAAGGTAGAAGACGATATGATTTCTTAGGAAGTTTAAATACCTTGCCTTGGGAAATGGCGAAAGAAATGATTACAAAAAAGAAATTGTTACGCTACCGGCGGCTAAAAGGACAAAAAGGGCACGAAGATCGAAGCGCCTATAAAAGTGCAAAATGGCGGATTCTGCGAATTTGGAAGGAAATTCAAATATTAAGAAAAGGCTCCTAAAACCCAGGAAAGTCATTTAATATCGCTATATACCGAGAAAGAATGTTCCATACTCCTCAAAGTTCGAAATATGAAACATTGGAGGCTTCTGTTGATACCAAAATTAACATGCTGATATGGATGAATAATACGAAGACACGTGTCAATCTACATGGCACAATAGCAACGAGGAAGTTCATTTACCCGACCAACTCATGTTCTCTCCGAGCAACAAAGGATACACCGAGGAACTTTAACACTCCGAGGTATTCCAGGGCTCCGAGGAACTCCTGAGCAACGAGCAACTAAGGCGGTCCGAGCTGCACCTCGGCCCCAGCCTTGATTGCCAGATAACCAACAGTTCAACTATTCATTGAATGCTTATTATCTTGACGCACACGCTGCATTAAATATATTACCCTTTCATATGTGTATCATTTAATGTAACACCCTTTCATGTACAGCCTAAGGGTTATAAATACCTTGTATCACCCTCATTCAAAGGGACCGGAATTTCTGGATAGAACTTGTAATCGAGAATTCCCAAACACTAAGCAATAACATAATAGTGGACGTAGGCCATTCTTATAAGGCTGAACCACTTTAAAAATCTTTATCTTATTTTATTTATCTGTGATTGAATAATTAGAGTGATCTAATTTTTTACATCAACACCATATATGGATGGATATTTAGGATGACCGAGTCACAATGTCATTCCATATCCATGTGACTATTTGATAGTGTTTTTATATGCGTCATCATTTCATTTTTGTGCTTTACAATGTTTGGAGTCATTAAGATGTGATTTGTTATTACTACCTACATGTTTGACTCATGAGTTCCTTTAATGCACACTTGCACGGATTTATTTGACTATTTCTCTTGTCTATCACATGTTGGTCGATGTGTTTTCATCTCAATTCCATATTTAAAACAAACCAAATGCGATAAAACTTGACAATGAAAGTATTGCATGTAAGAACCGTTGTTGTGAGTTTGTGTGCTTTATTTGAAAACGGGGAAGGGATACGGAAGATACTCATTTATCCTTTGCGATTAAGCCACCGTTCAAATCGGACTTAGAAAATACATGGCCCAAAATCAAAAGCCAAGGTCCAAAGAGGTTGAAAAGAGCCCGAAAAAATTTATAGATAATAAAAAGAAAAATATGACAAAAAGTGGGCTAATAGGTCTTAGTTTCATCACCTTAAAATAAAAATAAAAAGCATTATTATTTATGAGGGATTTTGGATGGAATATAAAATGGGTTTGCACGTCCTGACAAAGTCATGAAAAAGCATTATATAGTTTTAGACGTTATTGGTGTGAAAATCATGTTTGACTTTGATTTGTCGATTTGATTAAGACAATGTCATCTAAATTCACATTTTTGACCCCTAAGGATGATTTTGAGATTCATTCGTTAGGAGTACAAATATTCATCGTGCACATATGTCATGCGTGATTGCATTGATTTGCCTATCAAATACGTTAACACCCATTCATTCTGATTTCATGATTTGGTTATCTTAGTGTAAATTCATGGTGTGTGATTTTTGTAAAATTATTTTTGCACTTTTGTATAAAAAATCGAAAATCAAAAAATAGTTTGTGAAAGATTTTGAGTTACTCTTTTGCATGAGTGTAATTGGATTGATATTTTCTATGCATATTTATCGTGACACTCCATGTTTATTTTGTGTATTCATTTTCTTGTCTATTTCAGACAAATAAAAAGGGGTAGAATGAATTATGGGGAAGATTTGATTATTGATTGATTTATTCTTATATCATTTCAAACTCGATGCGTCACAAAGGTATTTGCTTTGTCTCATGTGTATAGGTACAAAATTGAAGATCATTATTTTGCGCACCGTGATGATAAAAGCTTAAAGATTTGAAGATTTGATGTTGAAGATTTTGAAGAAATATTTTTAGACTTACATGTTTAGTACCTTTTCAGTTTTGGGTAGATGGGAGGGTATTAGTTTTGATAATTCATATGTTTTATTTTGTATTGACATAGACATAGGGGGATATTTGTAAGGACATTATCTTTGTCCGGTTTACATTTGAGTATGTCGTATACCGATTGTTGATGTAAAAAATTAGATCGCTCTAATTATTCAATCACAGATAAATAAAATAAGACAAAGATTTTTAAAGTGGTTCAGCCTTATATAAATGGCCTACGTCCACTGTTATGTCATTGCTGAGTGTTTGGGAATTATCGAGTACAAGTTCTCTCAAGAAGTTTCGGTCCCCTTGAATGAGGGTGATACAAGGTATTTATAGCCCTTAGGTTGTACATGAAAGGGTGTTACATTAAATGATACACATATTAAAGGGTAATTCATTTAATGCTCTTCAAACGTGTGCGTCAAGATGATAGGCATTCAATGAATAGATGAACTGTTGGTTATCTGGTAATCAATGCTGTGACAGAGATGCAGCTCGGACCGCATTAGTTGCTCGTCATTCGGGAGTTCCTCGGAGCGTTGGGGTTCCTCGAAGTACGCTTGTTGCTCGGAGTGGGTATGACTTGGTCGGGGGAAATAAACTTCCTCGTTGTTATTATGCCATGTGTCTTCATATTATTCATCCACGTCAGCATATTAATTTTGGTATCAACAGAAGCCCCCAATGCTTCATGCTTGATGGTTTACTTGAAATGATGGAGTATTTTATTTTGCAGTGTTGCTCGGTGCTCGTGAAATTCTTGATCTACCTTCTTGATTTGTTCAACATAAAGTGCATTATCTCCTGGACGACATATGACGCCGCTTGTAGCTTATAACTTGTCATAATCTTCAAGTATGTTGATTGGTTTGCTAGCCGACCAACTGCCATCTGTGCCGAGTAACTGAGTGCTAACTTCACGTGTTTGATTCTTCTGATTTATGATCCTCTGAATACTTTGTCGAAATAGTAGTAGCAAAGATCTCAGTGCTGTAGATGCTGATTTTGACTTCTACCTCTGCTCGGGGACGAGCATGAGGTTCTCGGGGACGAACAAGAGCTGCTCGGGTAACTGTCGAAGAACAAAGAACTCAATCTTCTTTGGAGAATCAAGCCTTCCAACTAATGGCCAAGAACTAGGTCTTGGCTGAGATTTCTGAGTAGATCATGAGTCTTGAAGAGCAACTTCCTTCTCGGGGATGAGCAAAAGCTTGTCGGGGACGAGCAAGAGCTTCTTGGGGACGAGCAAGAGCTGCTCGGACGGACCATCTGTGATGAACATCAGAATGCTGAAAGATCTTAACTTCATAAACTCCCCTTACTTTAAATGATCCACCTGCTGGCGAGGGACCTGTTTCTAAAGTAGAGGGAGAGAAACCAATAGAGTAGGAATCTCAATATAATAGTTAGTACACAATTTAATATCAATGTAATAAATTCGCGTAATTCATTTTGAATTCAGTGAAAGAATTTCATTTTTGTTCGCAAATTTGTACTTGCTATTGTCTTGTAAATATCAAACACTTTCTTATGTGTGCTTGCATAACAATTTTCTATGGTTCATCGACCAAAAAAGTTATAAGTATCAATGTTGCTCGATCACTTAATAATAAAGTAATGAGTATAAACATGTTGAAATTTTTTCCAACCAACCAAGATTGTTAAATTGTGCTCGTCGACCAAATACAGTTAGTGGGTTTTTATCCCCGACCAACCATACTTGGTTCAGTTTGGAATATTTTGTTTTCAAACCAATCGAGATTGGCGTTATAAGAATGTAGTTCTTGCCCTTTTACCAACCAAAGTTGGTCGTGGGTTTGAACTATCAGGTTCTTTCAAACTATCTTGTCCACAAGCTCTTTTACCAACCGAAGTTGATCACGCAAGTGTACGCCTCCTAACCAAAGGAGTATAATTTGTTCTCGCTATTTTACCAACCGAAGTTGATCACGCTCGAACTATCCGGTTCTTTCGAACTATCTAGTCCACAAGCTCTTTTACCAACCGAAGTTGATCATGCAAGTGTACGCCTCCTAACCAAAGGAGTATAATTTGTTCTCGCTATTTTACCAAACGAAGTTGATCACGCTCGAACTATCAGGTTCTTTCGAACTTTCTTATCCACAAGCTCTTTTACCAACCGAAGTTGATCACGCAAGTGTACGCCTCCTAACCAAAGGAGTATAATTTGTTCTCGCTATTTTACCAACCGAAGTTGATCACGCTCGAACTATCAGGTTCTTTCGAACTATCTTGTCCACAAGCTCTTTTACCAACCGAAGTTGATCACGCAAGTGTACGCCTCCTAACCAAAGGATTATAATTTGTTGATCCTGTAACATCCACAGGTTGATCAGCGAGAAACTTTCGTTTCTCGGGAGTATTAAGATCAGTAAACTCTGCTACAGCTTGTCTTAATGGCATGTCGGTATGCATGGTATGGGCCTGGAAACATGGCCTCATTCTTCTACTTGCCTTAATTAATGCCAATGCCAATTTTTCCAGCTTTGGGTATCTGATCTCTGCACCTCTTCCTTCGTCATTGGAGATCGCAACCTAAAAAGGGCTTTGATCTTATCTAGATTTGCTTCAACGTCTCGCTGGTTGATGATGTACTCGAGGAACATTCCTTCTCGTACTCCAAATGTGCACTTCGTCGGGTTGAGTTTCATTTGATAATTTATCCAGTTGATCAAAGGTCTGATCTAAGTCAACTAGATGATCAGCAGCTTTCTTGCTTTTTGTCAGCATATCGTCGACATAGACTTCCATACTGCAACTGATTTGTTCAGCAAAAACCTTGTTCATCAGCTGCTGGTATGTCGTTCCCTATCTTCAGGTTTCATTTTGATATGGTTGTAGCCAGAGTAAGTATCCATGAGCAGCTCGTGTCCCGAAGTAGCATCCACTGCCTTGTTGAGATCGGTGAAATCAACACACATTCTTTATTTATTGTTTTTCTTCTGCCTGACAAGGAGATCTAGATCTCTCTCTTGCTCGGTCTTCATTTCCTCTTGTATAGCTTGATTCTTCTCGGGGCTGGATACTCTTCTTCTTCGCTTTATCATCTTCCACTTTGGTTTCTTTGGTGTCCATATTCTTCTTCGCAGACATGGCCTCCTCGACATTCATAATCTTGGACGCTTTTCTCATTAGGTCTGACTTGGTTCGAGGAGGGTCTTTGGCCAAAGTGTAGTACAACTTGTTAGGCAACAACCCACTCATCAAGGCGGTGATTGCTGTCTTTTCTTCATAATTTATGACTTCCAGCTTCTCGTTATTGAAACGAGTTATGTAATCTCTAGTACTTTCACCAGATTTTTGTCTAACACTTAACAGATGCGTTACTCGTTTTACTGGCTTTGCTCCAAAACATAAATTGCCAATGAACAACTCGGCCAACTGAAAGAAAGTTAAAATCTTACCCCGAGGAAGATTGTTGTACCATATCTGGGCAAATCCAGTAAGGGTTCCCGAGAATGCTCTGCATCTCATCTCGTCGGGGACAACATAGATGTCGGCAGCAACTTGATATTGCTCTATGTGAATAACAGGATTTGTCTTTCCATCATATTGGGGGTCACCACAGGTGCTTTAAATTTCGACGGTGTAGGAAAATCCACCATGGCCTGTACGAAAGGTTTCCCTTGAACAAAAGTTCGTTGTAGGGGGTTCCTCGCCTTAGCCATTTCTCCCAATTTATTCTCCAGCCGCTGAATGGAACCTTTCCACGCATTATTTCCTTCCTCGGGCCTATTAGTTCGAGCAATTGATTGTTCTGAAGTAGCCTCCTCAGATCTATCATGACGAGCAACTGGTCGTGATTGTGCTGATCCTTCTCTTAGATCTGATGGTTGCCGAAAACTCCTCGACACGGCTTTAGGTGGACTCCTATTCCTCCTAGGGCCTAATTGACTGAAAGGAGACACCCTGCTCAGTCTTTCCATGGAACTGGTCCTCTTTGGAGAGAGAGTAATACGTTGCTCAGTATCTATGGGCCTTATCGATGAAGTTTTCCCAGGTTGATAAGAGAAATCATCAGATTCCTCATTACGATACGTCTCTGTACGCCTGGATCGTGAAGAAGGTGCACGGGTATTTCTTTGGATGTTTCGTGATCCAGGATGGGTTGGTAGACCGCCATGGAGAGTTTAGATGAGTTGCCGCATTGTCTCTTGCATGGCGGTTTGTCCTTGAGCCAGATTCGTCATAATTCCAGCTAGATCTGGAGGTGCAAAAGGATTTGGAAGATTTCCAGCATTTCCAGCGTTTCGATTGCTGGATTCTGGATTATCTGCCATTGATGATGAATGATTCTTGGGGAAAAACGATAACAATAGTCGTTTCCCACAGACGGCGCCAATCTGTTGATGTAAAAAATTAGATCGCTCTAATTATTCAATCACAGATAAATAAAATGAGACAAAGATTTTTAAAGTGGTTCAGCCTTATATGAATGGCCTACGTCCACTGTTATGTCATTGCTGAGTGTTTGGGAATTCTCGAGTACAAGTTCTCTCAAGAAGTTCCGGTCCCCTTGAATGAGGGTGATACAAAGTATTTATAGCCCTTAGGCTGTACATGAAAGGGTGTTACATTAAATGATACACATATGAAAGGGTAATTCATTTAATGCTCTTCAAACGTGTGCGTCAAGATGATAGGCATTCAATGAATAGATGAACTGTTGGTTATCTGGCAATCAATGCTGTGACCGAGATGCAGCTCGGACCGCATTAGTTGCTCGTCGTTCGGGAGTTCCTCGGAGCATTGGGGTTCCTCGAAGTACGCTTGTCGCTCGGAGTGAGTATGACTTGGTCGGGGGAAATAAACTTCCTCGTTGTTATTGTGCCATGTGTCTTCATATTATTCGTCCACGTCAGCATATTAATTTTGGTATCAACACCGATACAATCGTCGAAGAAATATTAAAAATTATTCAAGCATCGAGACGAATCCGAATATCGGAGTTCTTCACATTCAAACCTCCGCGAGATTAATTTTGGTAATGTTGTGTTTTTATACCTTAACAGTTCACTTAGAGTGTTGGGATAAATTTTCTAAAATATTTTCTAAGTGTTATAGCGGAGTTTTTCATGAAAAGTATTTTTTAAAGTATTGAAGCGAAATATTTCGGACAAAATAAAAAATTATTTTTTTCCTGTTTCGTTCGAGCGACAGAGGAACCTCGTTCAAGCGACAGTGTGTCGTGTGAAGCTCGTTTGAGCGACGCGTGGCAACAATCGAGCGACTCTAGCATCTCGTTCAAGCGGTGCATTGCCTTAACGTTTTTATAAATAGAGTGTTAAAGAACTCTGTTTTTATTAAGAAGACCAGACGAATTCCGATAACAGCAAATGACATTAGGCAGAAAACTTTGTTTTCTTCAATATTAGGTTCAAAATCTTTTGTTTTCAATTCACAAATCATCCCAATCTTTATGTGAATTATTTTGGAACCCAGGAACAAAATTTTGTGAAGTTTCTCTTGTAGAAAAGATCTCTACTGCTGATCTAGGTGACACATGAGGGAGGTGCGGGGCTTCCATGATTGTGTGTCAAATGGTGTACTCGTGGGTGTTCCTAGGCTGACTGAACTGTGGTTCGTGTGCAGTTGCTGCAGAATTCCATTACTAATTTAGGTTACGGCCTATGTGGATTTACTGAGATTAATCCATTGCGGATTTCACTTGTAATCATTGTGAGTATTAATTATGAAATAAAAGGTTTGACCCGAAAGGGATTTTTTCCTGAAATATGTGTGTCAACAATTTATTTATGATCGTTTGATCTATCCACAAGTAGTTGCATATTTTAGGGCTGAATAAAATTGGTTTAAAAATTAATAGTGATTAAATAAGGTTAACATGAAAATTTATGAATTCGGCTTAATCAAGTATCACACATAACGTTTTTACATAAACAATTATAGAGAAAATATGATAAATTTCACTTTTAAACGTTTAGACTTATAAACAAAAGTGAAGTAAATAATTAGGGTTTTAAAAATATGATATATCAGAAATATCACACCCTAAATTTGAGAGTTCTTGAAAAGATTTTGAAAGGATTCAAAAATGATTTTCGAAGGATCAAACACACAAAACAGGTATTCAAAAAACTATTTGTGTCTTGATGTTAGATTTGATTTATGGAAGAGATCAAATCTTAAAACTAAACACTATGTGTGTGTGGTGTGTGTGAACTCTCTCTCTCTCTCTCTCTCTCTCTCTCTCTCTCTCTCTCTATATATATATATATATATATATATATATATATATATATATATATATATATTTATATATATATATATATATTCCCTTTCTTGAAATCAAAAGTGCAGAGTTTCAGTATATTAACACATAATCACAACTTAAAAAAATTACACCTTAAGGTCTCAATTTATAGAAGAATAAGGTGTGAGCTAATTGGTGCAGGCATTGATAAAAAATATATTCAATGGACCACAAAGAAACAAAACTTAACCCATTATATATTAGACATGTTGCCTATTTAGTTGTTATCAATTAAAAGATGGAACCGTTGGAGCTTAAACGACGGCGTTTCAAAAACTAAGGAAACCAATTGATATCAACCAAAACCTTGTGCCATCTTTTTAAATTAAACGAAGTCATTTTAACAAGGTAGAATCTAGTTGTATACAACTAAGAGCAAAACCGTGGGCTAGTATTGTAAAAAATGTTATCGTTGGGAAACTAGTCAAACAAAATAAGGTTTAACACGTGTATGAAATGGGAATATACACAGGGCACAAAAGAGGGTATAGGTTGCGTATTCTAGAGGTATATTACGTAGCATATAACATGTATAAACAAAAAAATCAGAATAAACACAAATATTTAATTAAGGATTTTAAATAATTTATAAACCATTTTAAAACCAATAATTAAATCAGAGAAATTCCCAAAAATTAAGAGAAAAATAAAGAAACATATTTTTAATGTTTTTAGACACAAAAATGTTATTCTTATGATTTTACCCATATTCTTTTTAATTTAAATTAGTTGCACCAACCTATTTAAATTATGAATTAATTTGATTTACTTATTTTACAAATGTTTTAAAATTATTTAAAAATCCTTTTTAAACACACAAACACAAATCATGAGATATGATGCTATGTAATGTAGTGTAGTGTGTCCTATGTGTGTTAGATGTAATTCCTAAAGAGCCAATTGTGCAAGGTGTGAGAGACTACCTTTACTTGAGATGATTAAAGATGAATTATGAAATGTAGTAGACTGAGTAGAGGCATTGGTATAGGTACTCGACTCAAACATAAATAAACAAGACATCTTATCAAAATTCAAGTCCAACTAGTTGAAGGTCTATATAGCTAAAGACAAAACAAACCCTAATCCTAAGTGTGTTCTATATAGAGACCTTTATCTACTCCACTAGATTATAAAATAATCCATTGATCATGTTTAAGCGGTGATAATAAATCTTTTAAGTCTATCAAGGGGTATTGTAATCCAGGGTATATCCAGACATAAATTATTCCTAATTATAATCTCAGACGGGCTCACACAATTGTCCCCCAATATGCAGGGATCATTTCATTCAATCTAAGATCAAATCGCACCCATATAAATCAAATTAATAATCATACAAGCATTACAATCCTCAAAATTCTTAGGCTAAAATCTATGCACTCTTTGAAAATGGTGGAGATTGCCTAAGTCTAATCAAGACAACCCTTAAATTTAAATCTCACATGTGACCATGCTCAATACATTTTCGAATGCGACAATCCTCTTTTGAACTATCATAAAGATTCTCGAACCATCCTAAAGGTTTTCGTAGTTTGACATAAAATACTAAGATTGTATTGTAATCATTATGATAAGATATCAACCCCTTATCTATGTTGTAAACTTTTTAAAAGTATAAAACCAGAATTACGATATCCTGCAATCAAATAGAACCCAAATCATCGGGATTCTTACTAAGTATCATTGGCCGATAAACATATGAAACAATATTGTATACACCCCATCCTATTACCCTATAAACTTTCCTTAGGTCCCTTGCACCTCCCTTCATCACTGCAAACCCAGGTCATATCCCGAGTACTGACTTAGAAGCCATCAGACGCTCTCAGGATCCGTTTAACCAAAAGTCAAACTCTTCAGCTCGATCGAGACTAATGAATATTAAAAGGGCACTGAAATCCCTTTACAACGGTCCATCCTATACGCAATTCTGACTTACCATGCGGACGAACGACCCGTTGTCCCCCGAAACCTGATCTAGAGGCCACAGGGTGCTCCCGGGCTCCGTTTGACCTAAGTTAACTCTTAAGCTTGACCGAGACTGAATGAATATTCAAAGGGCACTGAATACCCTTTCCAATAGTCCACTCAGTGCGCGATTTTGACTTACGGTATGGACGAACGATCCGTTTTACTCTGAAAGGTCACCGAATGATTCCAGGGACCAGTTGCCAAAGTTAACTCCCTGAGCCGGATCAAACTCTTTGGAATGTCGAAGTAAATCTCCCAACCTTTCCAAAGGTCTACCCCATGCACAATTCTGACTTATCATGCGGATGAACGATCCGTTTGCGTCCGAAGTTTTCCCGTCCAAAGGACCGACGAGCGCTTTCAAGCCACATTTGACCCAAAGTAAACTCCTGAACCCGGGAGCAGTACAAAGGAATTTTTTAAGGTCTCTAAATTACCTTTCCAAAGGTCTACCCCATATGCGATTCGGATCAACGATTTGCACTCAGCGACCGATTTTCTAAAAAGGCCTGAAAGACACTGCCAAACGGCATATCCCAGACCCTACCTATCGACAGTGTGCCTAAATGCACCTGTCGATTGGCAGGACCAGGGCTATGCCGATCAAAAATTCCCTAGGCCTATTAAAAGGAGGCCTTGACCTCATTTCAAGGGGAGAACATATCAGATAGACATCACTCCCAACAAATCCAGAAAACCTCTCTCGAAGTAAGCATGATTTTCACATCCAAATCCCTTTCCAACCTTCACTTTTCATCATCCTTTTCATCAAAATTGGTGAATTCATTACCCTCAATCATCATCCAAGTGCAAGGGTTGTTCTCCAACACTCAAGATCAAGCTCAAGATCTTCAAGAAGGTCCAATTTTCTCAATTTTCTCCTTAAATTCTCTTAAATTCGCATTAATTTGTTTTATTATTTAGCGCTTTTATTCTCTCATCTCACATATCCTAATATCTTTTTACTTAGTATTATTCCACATCTCTTATTTTCATACAACTAAAAAACCCAAAAAATAAGAAAAATAAGGTTTGCTCATAAATTCCAAACGGGAATTCTCACACTTTTCTCACAACTAAAACACTTTTTTACACACACAACACATAAATAAGAGAAGTACCCGGTTGGATTTATGGGATAAACCCCACCCCTAGTTTTGCATGCGAACTACGTGGACTTTGATGCCTCTATAGGCTACGTAGGCGTCTGGGGTTAAAACCCGAGACTCGAGTCCTATTCTCACTTTTTCTCTCATCTTCTATTTTCACTAAGTTCAATTCTCTTAGATTCTATATATATATATATATATATATATATATATATATATATATATGTATGTATTTGATCTTAGGGGCGTATTATTCCACATAAGTTATCGTTCCATTATAACGATCAACGCAAGGATAATCGCGTAAATACTATTTTCTAATATTATTTCTATGAACCTTCCTACGGATGACTCCCTTTATCTCTCCCATGATAAATGCTGAGAATTCCTATCTCCACTATATATACACATGCACACATATCACGGGTAAAATAAAGGAAAATAGCAAAAACCCACGAGAGACTGTAAGGGAAGAATGGGTGCTTAACACCTTCCCATTTCGTAACTTAGTCTCCGGACCCTTCTCGAATCATTTTGGTTTCATATGTATCAGTATGTCCTTGGATGTTGTCCTTCGAGATGGCTCCCTTTCTTTTGTCTATTTTGAGTAAAATAAACCGGCGACTCCATGTCTCTACATTTTTCACCACATCAACGACGTCGGCCGAAGCGCTCTCGAGAGGGACGCGCGAGACCTAGGATCCTCACTCTCCCGCCCGCCGCGAGGATCGGGGATGGCCACAAATATATTCTGACATAAATATAAATAATTATCATAAACATGATTCTTATTTCAAAATGAACAAAAATACTTTATTGATCAAAATATAATATATTTACATGGTTTTTACAATAAAATCCCAATAATTTGTTGTGATCTTCCAGTCGTCCACCTCTGAGTCCAATTGCTATAACATCAATGTCTCTCTCAGCCTCATCAGAAGATACTAATGAGTGGAATAATTTTTTTCTCTCATTTACACACCTCCAAAATTGACAAATGTTCACCTCCTATTTATTGTTGCTCAGTTTCATGAAATGCCTTCACAAGGGTTACTAATTACCAAGGTAACCTTGTGAACCCTCGTCATTCCTAGAGCCAAGCTTAGTTAAATTCTTGCAATCCTTAAGTATATGAAAATCACTTCCAAAAACTCTAAAGTACTTTGAGTGTGGGACTCTTGCCTTTTCAAATCACATAGGGGTTTTGTCAATATCATACCTTCGACAGACTCGATTTACAATATATCATGGAGTGTTACACCCTTCGCACAAAATCTATTAGGCACACTCTTGCCTATAAATATGGACCTTACCATATCTTTGATTCTTTGATTTTTTTTCATTCAATAATTAAGGTTTTTGAGGGGTAGAAAATCCATTGAAAATAAAGTTAGGACGATAATCACACATTTGACTAATGCTAAAAAGTTAGTCTTTAAGTCGTCAACCCAAGGGACATTGTTAAACGTGGGAAACACTATTTCAACAGTACCCTTTCGTATCATATTAGACATAATCCCATCCCCCAAAGTAATCATACCAGTTTTTCCTTTAACGAGTTTTTAAAATAATGACTTATCCCTGTCCATATGCATAGAAAACCCACTATCTAAATACCATTATAATGAATTATGTGCAACTAAAGTAGTGTGAGTAAAAAAAACTACTTTATTTTATGATGAGAAAGGTTTTCTAGGAGGCTTAGTCTTGATATTTTTAACCAAAATATTTCTTCTTGTTCAACATTTCCTATTTTAGAAATTTTCCGAATATTGGACAAACAATCCTAGAATTTTTAATGGGGGTTTTAAAATCATGCTTTCCTATTGAAATATCATCATCGTTTAAAACATGGGGCCTATAGGTCACTTTGGTTTAATGAAGGTTTTAGTAAAACACCTTTAAATGTCCCTTCTTTTTACAAAATGTGGACTAGTACACAATGTGTTGAACTTTATCATTATAAGGGTTTCAAATCATTTTTTCTTCTAATCATGTTGTGGAGGAGACATTTTAGAAGTAAGAGTCACTTGAGGAGGTTTGACAAATGTGGTCTTAGGATTCACATTTGGTTTTACATCAAATTTATCGAACCCAATACCATTTTATCATTCAAATATCGATTGTGATATAAAAGATTTTTTCTTAATTTCTTGGACCGATCTTCCAAATCGACTCACACTTTTAGTGGAGAGGATATTATTTTAAATAGATATGATCATTTCAATTAAAAAGTTATTATAATTTTTACATTCTTTTCATTCCGTTTTCAAAACATTTATTTGATCTTTTCATTTAAAAAGTTATTGTAATTTTTACATTCTTTTCAATCTGTTTTCAAAACATTTATTCTTTTATGTAAATCATTTATGTCTTTCTCCGTAGACAAGAGACTTTTGCTTAAAACGGAAATTTGAGCCTCCACATTGCTCAAACTAAAAATTTGCTCTTTTAGTGAAATCATTTCTTTTTCATCCATTCTTAATTTTGATAAAATTAAAAAAAAAACGTTTTTTATGGTTGCCATTTTCAATGCATAATATATTTAAAAGGAAGCTGTAAATCACAATCTTCCTCCTTGCAGGATTCTTTACTAGAATATTCGAAAGACGATAAAATATCAATCTTATAAACGATCTCATCAAATAAGAGTGAAGATCTTCAAAACCTTTTTTTCTTTTGGATTGAAACCATCTAAAGATCTCATCTTAGGAAATATTCATCTCATAAAACATAACACTATATCCTATAATATCCCCAAAAGTGACCTTTCATCTAGGTAATCAAACCTAATAAAAAGAGGACTAGATATAATACCAACTGAGAGTGTTCTATGGTCTATGAATACTCGAATGGAAAACCACACCACATTAAATGTAAGTTTCTAATTTTAATCGATGCAAAAACAACGAAAACAACCTAAATGTCTATTTGACATTATTCTGCATATATTGATCCTCTTGTTTATGGTATCAGAGCCATGATTGGCTAAACTTTGTGTTAATGTTTAGGTAAGTAATGATAATGGTCTGAAATTTATGTCGTAACAGTAAGTTACTATTCACCAGAATAGTAAATTACTGTTCACCGACGTGAATAGTAATTTACTATTCACATTAAAAACCTAATTTAAATGATAATAATAAGGAGAAATAGAAATCTGGTTTTGATGTGGGCTAGTATTTGTCGCGTAATGGGTTGCTGTGTGAGGCGTTGAGGCCTAGTCCCGAGTAAATCGTTGACCACTGGGTGTCAGAAGTGATTTCTAATTCGTCTTATTATATTCTTTTAAATCTAGACTTTTTATTTGTATAAAATTTTCCTAATTAAAATCATAAGGTTATTACTATCCTAAATATTAACATTTGTATTATGGATTTAAACACCATTGATACACACAACTCACAAGAGTTTGTGAAGAACTCTTCTTTAATTGAATTTGATGTTCAAAAGGATTTGAACAGGTGGACTATTCCTAAATTCAAGCCTAAAACCATTTATAACACTAATTGGTATAACTTTCGCAGCAAGTACGCTATAAAGACTATGGAACAAACCATTAGTCTGAATGAGCAAGATAAGTCTATTGAGCTCTTCAACTGGGAAGATCTTAAAGATCATATAAAAGATAAAAAAAATACCATTTTATTCATGTTGGTATTATTCAAATTGCTTTTAAACCTTTGACCCTTTCTGGTATGAACGCCTGTTTGCAAGTTACTCTACGAGATGGTAGGTGTATTAATTTTAGACAATCTTTAATGGGAGCAATTAAAACTAGTCTTTGTAATGGACCTGTTTATTTTGATGTGTTTCCAAATATAACTTTGTCTTTATCTGATATGAACCTTTGTAAAGCTTTGAGTCTTAGGGTTTAAACTAAAGGTTATAACTTTCTTCCTGGATCGAAAACTATTGGGATTATCTATAGGATTTATTACAAGGTAATGAATACTATAGCTCCCAATATTAAACAATTTAGTCCTTTTGGTAAAACTGTGTTAATTGACACACATCTTATAGATTCTAACGTGCACACACCTAGAACTATAAGTTGGGACGAAATTGATTTCCCAGAGACTTGGGCTATAAAAAATGTTGTTCCTCCCCAGCCACGATAAAATGAAGATATTGGGGATATAATTGAGGATAAAGATGGTGATGTTTTTCTAAACTTTAGAAAATTTAATAGGTGTCAATCCTCTAGAGGCCAGTCTTCTAAACCTTTTGTTACCTATCCTCCATCTACTTCACGACACTCTGTTTGTGAAGATCCTATAAACCATCCATATCACGATGATATGAATCTTCATGGTATTTTTACCAATGAACAAATACCTCATGGTATTTATGAGACGAAGGATACTTCTCAGCGTAGAGAATCTCCTACGCCATCTAAAATGAACGTCAGACTTTAACCCTCTTTCCTTTTTAGGGTTTTTACAGTTAATGGGAAAGAAATTAATGCTGAATTTTATCTACCTGGTTATGCTAAATTTCGTGCTTGGTACTTTGCCAAATATAGCAAAACTGAGTTCGATAATTATAAAAATGAATTTTATAAATGGGTAGAAGATAACCAGCAGGTTACTTCTTTTGTTGTCTGGTTTCAAATGTTTTCTAAAGATAAGCATCTTTTTGTTATTGAGGATAAACATATTCTTAAAACGGAAGATAAACATTTAAAAACCTGGAAAACCTCGAATGAACAGATTATATCTGCTGTTCATCCTCCTACTGAACCACTTTCCCTAGATGTTGGAAGCACCAGCCAGAGTAGCAGCTCTCCTAAGTTAGAAGCCAATGCCTTCCTTAATATGGAAACTAGGGATAGACTTCTTACACATAAGAGAGAATTAAATCCTCTTTATAAACAAGGTAATTACACCAGCCTTATCCTTAATACGATAGGGAACCAACTCAATAGAATTGAGAACCTCCAGGTTAATTTAACGGTCAAGAAACCTGAAGACTTTAAGAAAAGTCTTGATCAACCTTTAGTCTAACCCCCTTATTGAGGTTGAAGGTTTTAAAATGGGAAATAAAAATGATTTTATGTCCCAACTTAAAGATATTAAGAACAATCTCAAAGGGTTAAAACTCAACACTTTATCCCATGTTGATTCTGATTCAGAATTTGACATTCCTTTGAAAGAAGCTCTTGACTTTGAAGATTCTTTCAAAAATTCTGAAGATTATGTCAATAAGATTACTCATGGTAACAACATTGGCTATTTTGGCCCTGTAAGAAATTACTATCACAGACTGACCCCTCAGGATCTCCTTTTTGAAGAAAGTACTGTGATGAACACACAGTCTAACTTCCAGGGTAAAACCATTTATGAATGGAATATCGATGGTAAATCTGAACATCAAATCTAAGAAATGATTCATCAAATGTCCATGTATTCCACCATTTGTAAACAAAATCAAGCCTCTGATCAAAGCATTGCTCAGATGATCATAGCTGGGTTTACTGGAACTCTTAGGAGTTGGTGGTCGAACATTCTTACTGACAGTCAAAGAAATGACGTCATTAATGTTGTCAAAATTATAAAAGATGAACATATGCAAGACATAGGTACACAGGATGCTGTTTACACTTTAATGCTTACCATTATTCATCATTTTATTGGTAGTAGAGATTATACTGGAGAACATACCAGAGAATTGTTATAAAACCTTCGATGCCCTAACCTACGTCAATTCAGATGGTACAAGGATGTCTTCCTTGCTAGGGTCACTCAGAGACTTGACGATAACCATGACCATTGGAAAGCCAAATTTATTGATGGCCTTCCAACTTTCTTTGCTGAGAAAGTTCGTAAGAAATTAAGAGATGCTAATGACAGCATCTCCATCCCTTACGATCAATATAGTTATGGCCAACTTATCAGTGTTGTGATTCAAGAGGGTATTTCCCTCTGCAATGACCTTAAGCTTCAGACACAGCTTAAGAAACAGAATCTTTCAGGAAAGAAAGAATTAAGAGAATTTTGTGATCAATTTGCTTATAATACTCCTGAGACTTCTACTCGTAAAGTCTCTAATAGAAACAAGAAAGTTTCTAAGAAACCCTATAAACGTAAAAAGAAACATCATAAAACTGTTATTAATCAGGGGGATAATTCTAAAAAGACATTTGTTAGGAATAAGAAAACTAACAAAACAAACCCTAAATGTTTCAAATGTGGCAAATATGTCCACTTTGCTAATAAATGCAAAATGGAAACTAAAATTAATAACCTTAAAATTGATGACCATTTGAACACTCAATTAAGTATACTCTTACTTAATTCAGACTCCTCTGAAGATCCAGAGGACTCCTATGAGAACGATGATTAACTTTATTATATTCAAAGCTTAAGTGACTCAGGTATCTTCGAGAAAGGAGATTGTCAGTGCAAACCTTTAACTGAGAGATGTAATCATCTCCAATCAGTTCTTCAGATGAATGGATTAAGTCTTAATGTTCTCACTAGTCAGCAACAATCCATGATTGGTGTCATCAATCATGTTACTGACCCAGACGTTAAACTTAAACTTATTAAGTCTTGCTATATTCAGGAAAGCCTTCCTAATTCTTCAGATACCCTTCCTCAAAACCAACAATACAGCCTTTCGAAAGTACTTTACCGTCTTGAAAAAGGCGAAGAATCTAATAAACCCGCTAACATTAAAGACCTAAGACATGAAGTCAATGATCTTAAAATTGAGTTAAGACTTCTTAAGGATCAGCATAATAACATGCAAATTGAGATTAATAATCTCAAGAATGCTTTAAAACATCCTAATTCAGAAATTTCTAAAACTGAAGATTCAGTGAATTATTTGGGTGTTATAAACCGTTTACCCAACCAGAAGTGGTACACAACTGTCAACCTTGTTATTAACAAAGAATTTACTTTGTGTAACATCATTGCTCTTGTTGACAGTGGTGCAGATATGAACTGTATTCAAGAAGGAATTGTTCCTACTAAATACTTTGAGAAGACTACTCAATCCTTGTTTAATGCTAGTGGTGATAGCATGGGCATTAAATATAAATTAACTAATGTCTCCATCTGTAACAATGGAATTTGTTTGGATAGTACCTTCTTGCTTATTAGCGATTTATCTCAACAGATAATTTTAGGTACTCCTTTTTTATCTGTGCTTATGCTTATAGATAAAATTGATTCCAGTGGAATATATGCCACTATTCAAAACAAAAAGAAAATTTTTGAATTCATTACCCAACCTGAGATTAAGAAAATCAACTCTTTGACAAATCATATTATTTTCAAAGAAAACCATTTGAATTTTCTTTAAAAAGAAATCTCTTTTTTAACTATTAAGAAGAAGCTGGAATTACCTAATGTACTGCAAAAAAATAATGTTGTTAAAAACCAATTAATAACTGAAGTTTGCAATGATATCTCTAATGCTTTTTGGGATAGGAAGAAACATATTGTTACTCTTCCGTATGAAACTGATTTTAATGAAAAATACATTCCTACCAAGGCCAGACCCAGTCAAATGAAGACTGAATTCCTTGACCTTTGTAAGAAGGAGATTCAGAGTATTTTAGATAAAAAGCTTATAACTAAAAGTTATTCTCCTTGGAGTTTTTCATCTTTTTATGTTAACAAGGCTGCTAAAAAGGAACGAGGTGTTCCTAGGCTCGTATTTAATACAAGCCCCTTAATAATATTTTGCAATGGGTAAGATATCCCTTTCCTAATAAAAAGGATTTACTTGACCGGCTTAACTCTGCCACTATCTTTTCCAAATTTGATTTAAAATCTGGATATTGGCAGATCCAAATTGCCGCAAAAGATCGGTATAAGACTGCTTTTGTGGTACCTTTTGGCCATTATCAACGGAATGTTTTGCCCTTTGGGCTTACGAATGCCCCCTCTGAATTTCAAAATATCATGAATGATATTTTCAATCCTTATTCTGATTTTTCTATTGTCTATATAGATGATATCCTCATCTTTTCTCAATCGATTGATCAACACTTTAAACATTTAAAGATTTTTAAAGATTTTATTAAAACTAATGGTTTAGTTGTCTCCGCCCCTAACATGAAAATTTTTCAAACTAATATTCGATTTTTAGGACATAACATAGGAGAAGGGAAAATACTCCCTATTGATCGAAGTATCGAATTTGCTTCCAAATTCCCTGACGAGTTAAAAGAAAAAACTCAACTCCAAATATTTCTTGGTAGCCTCAATTACATTGGTGATTATTACAAGAATCTTGCACAAGACAGTGCAATCCTTTATTCTAGGTTGAAAAAGAACCCCGCTCCTTGGACTTTAGAGAACACCAAAGCAGTTCAGAAAATTAAACTGAAAGTCAAGCAATTACCTTGTCTAGCTTTGGAAAATCCTTCATTTTCTAAAATTGTTGAAACTGATGCCTCGGATATTGGCTATGGTGGTATTTTAAAACAATTTAATTCTTCAACTAAAAAGGAAGAACTTGTTTGTTTTACTTCTGGATCTTGGAAAGATGCCCAGAAAAATTATTCTACTATTAAAAAATAAATCCTTTCGGTCGTCAAATGCCGTACAAAATTTCAAGATGATTTATTAAATCAGAAATTTTTACTACGAATTGATTGTAGTGCTGTTAAATAGGTTTTGCAAAAAGATGTTGAAAATATTATTTCAAAAGAGATTTTTGCCAGATGGCAAGCAAATTTATCCTCATTTGACTTTGAAATTGAGTATACCAAAGGTGAAAACAATTCTCTTCCTGATTTTCTAACTAGGGAGTTTTTACAGAATCAATGAGTGGCCCCTCTAGAGGGCGTGGCAGAGGGCGAGCACAATCCCACCAGAGGCCTGGAAAAGAGAAGATGATGGTCGATAATGACTAATATCCTCCGATACAGGATTATTTGGAATTTGTTCACCAGAGTGCGCAGAATAGGGGAAAATTGAGTTCCCCTCCTAACCCCTTTAGCAAAAAGAAGTCTGCTAAAGAAGTCTTGGAAACCATCAAATATGATTTTATTCCTAATCATAGGACTTCGGAATTGATACTCATTCTCAATGACGAAGATGAAAAGCAGATGTCTTCTCCGTGGGAAATTAAGTCCCTTTACCTCGATACACATAATTATGATGTGCAAGAAGGAAAATACCTGATGGTATATGAGGCGATCCTCACTGAGACTGAATCCGTGGTGTTTAATCATACTAACAAACACCAGAACAATTTCAAGTCTCCTATTGCTTATAGCGAGGCTGTTTTAAAAAAGTTTATCGGTCCCCGAGACTGGGGAATTCATCCTTTGAAAGCGCAAAAATGAAGTTCGCACACTGGATCCTATAATTATTAGGATTATGTCCAGGCTTGGACTAAAGAATTTTATTCCCAAATTCCTGAGCATAAACACACCTCGATCTTTGTTCTGTGCCCAAATTCCTTAAAAGATACTTACCCAGGATGGGTTATCAATTGGTGGGATAAATTTGGCCCAGGAATTGATTTACTCCCTGATGAAATTACCAAGGAAAACCTCTTTCTACCTTGGACAAAATTCCATCCAAAATTAAGAGGGAAAAATAAGATCCCAGTAGGGCTTAATACCCTACTATTTTTTATCGAGATAGGTATTCCCTGGATCTCTCAATGGGATCTTCAATGTAGAGTTAACCATCTCAATGTTCCTCTGTTTGAAAGAATCTTATATTACAGATGGTGGAGTGGTGTTAAGATTAATAATACCATTTCTAAAATAAAAGATAGCTTAAAGCACTACATGGCTTCGGTTGATGAATCACCGCCTCTAGCCGAGAAGATGACGCCAGCTGTCAATCCAATCAAGGACTTGAAGTTTTCCATCAAGAAGAAAATTCCCAAAGAGATAGAGCAGGAGCTACTGCAGAAGGTATTTCAGTACACCCAAAGCCAATTCAGATCAACTTTTGATTTTCCTAGAATGAAGACAAATCCTCTTAACGATGATTCTAATCCCATTCCACTTCCTTCGGATGATGATACATCCATGGCCTCTGTCAAAAATGATAATCCTTTCTTCTGCCTTGCCGGATAATACCAAAACCCAGAAGAAAATGAGTTTATTGGTGACATGTTCGACACCAACTTAACCTCTGAGCCAACAATGGAGGCATTCTTCAACTCACTAAGTTCAGCCTTTCCAACTCAAAGATTGGATGGAACCTTTCCTAATCCGGACCCAGAGGATGGCCTTGATGATTTGAGATAATTATCCCACCTGGCCCCAGAAAGATGTTCGCCGACGCTTGAAGACAAAGTTTGGCAGTCTCGTCGATAGTGGTAGGACCCACTGGCCCATCATCCAACAACTCGTGACAAACGGTAGGACCCATTGGCCCAGTGGCTGACGCTTCAGGATAGGAGACTTTGTCAGTGGAGGGACCCAAGGGTCATTTTCTCTGGAATTGTCTATTCCTTTTTTTGTAATATAAATTGAGGACTCTGATTCCTCATTTGGCACCTCTTTCTTTACCCCCCCTCTCTCTCTCTCTAAATTTGTAATAAGCTTCTGGAATTTTTGGTCTTATTCAGGTGGACTCTAATTCCATTTTTAAGTTTTAAGTTTGTTTTATTTTCAGTTTGTAATAAAAATTTGTATTATAAATCTCAAGTATTATTCCACATATATTGATCCTCTTGTTTATGGTAGCATTTCCTTGGTAATTTCATCAGGGAATAAATCAATTCCTGGGCCAAATTTGTCCCACCCATTGATAACCCATCTTGGGTAAGTATCTTTTAAGGAATTTGGGCAAAGAACAAAGAACTAGGTGTCTTTGTGCTCAACATTTTGGTAATAAAATGCTTTAGTCCAAGCCTGGACATAATCCCAATAATTATAGGATCCAGTGTGCGAACTTAATTTTCGCGCCTTCAAAGGATGAATTCCCCATTCTCGGGGATCGATAAATTGTTTTAAAATATCCTTGCTATAAGAAATAGGAGACTTGAAATTATTCTTGTGTTTGTTAGTATGATTAAACACCACAGATTCAGTCTCAGTGAGGATCGCCTCATATACCGTCCGATATTTTCCTTCTTGCACATCATAATTATGTGTATCAAGGTAAAGGGACTTAATTTCCCATGGAGAAGACATCTTCTTTTCATCTTCGTCATTGAGAATGAGTATCAATTCCGAAGTCCTCTGATTAGGAATAAAATCATATTTGATGGTTTCCAAGACTTCTTTAGCAAATTTCTTTTTGCTAAAGGGGTTAGGAGGGGAACTCAATTTTCCCCTATTCTGCGCACTCTGGCGAAGAAATTCCAAATAATCATGTATCGGAGGATATTGGTCATCATCGACCATCATCTTCTCTTTTCCAGTCCTTTGGTGGGATTGTCCACGCCCCCTGACACGCCCTCTAGAGGGGCCACTCATTGATTCTGCACAAACTCCCTAGTTAGAAAATCAGGAAGAGAATTGTTTTCACCTTTGATATACTCAATATCAAAATCAAATGAGGATAAATTTGCTTGCCATCTGGCAAAAATCTGTTTTGAAACAATATTTTCAACATCTTTTGGCAAAACCTGTTTAACAGCACTACAATCAATTTGTAGTAAAAATTTCTGATTTAATAAATCATCTTAAAATTTTGTAATGCATTTGACGACCGAAAGGATTTCTTTTTTAATGGTAGAATAATTTTTCTGGGCATCTTTCCAAGATCCAGAAGTAAAACGAACAAGTTCTTCCTTTTTAGTTGAAGAATTAAATTGTTTTAAAATACCACCATAGCCAATAGCCGAGGCATCAGTTTCAACAATTTTAGAAAATGAAGGATTTGCCAAAACTAGACAAGGTAATTGCTTGAATTTCAATTTAATTTTCTGAACAGATTTGGTGTGCTCTAAAGTCCAAGGAGCACGGTTCTTTTTCAACCTAGAATAAAGGATTGCACTGTCTTGTGAAAGATTCTTATAATAATCACCATTGTAATTGAGGCTACCAAGAAATCTTTGGAGTTGAGTTTTTTCTTTTAACTCATCAGGGAATTTGGAAGCAAATTCGATACTTCGATCAACAGGGAGTATTTTCCCTTCTCCTATGTTATGTCCTAAAAATCGAATATTAGTTTGAAAAATTTTCATTTTAGGGGCGGAGACAACTAAACCATTAGTTTTAATAACATCTTTAAAAATCTTTAAATGTTTAAAGTGTTGATCAATCGATTAACAAAAGATGAGGATATCATCTATATAGATAATAGAAAAATCAGAATAAGGATTGAAAATATCATTCATGATATTTTGAAATTCAGAGGGGGCATTCTTAAGCCCAAAGGGCAAAACATTCCATTGATAATGGCCAAAAGGTACCACAAAAGCAGTCTTATACCGATCTTGTGGGTCAATTTGGATATGCTAATATCCATATTTTAAATCAAATTTGGAAAATATAGTGGCAGAGTTAAGCTGGTCAAGTAAATCCTTTTTATTAGGAATGGGATATCTTACCCATGGGAAATATTATTAAGGGGCTTGTAATTAATTACGAGCCTTGGAACACCTCGTTCCTTTTCAATAGCCTTGTTAACATAAAGCTGTACAACTCCAAGGAGAATAACTTTTAGTTATAAGCTTTTTATCTAAAAGACTCTGAATCTCCTTCTTACAAAGGTCAAGGAATTCAGTCTTCATTTGACTGGGTCTGGCCTTGGTAAGAATGGATTTTTCATTAAAATCAGTTTCATACGGAAGAGAAACAATATGTTTCTCTCTATCCCAAAAAGCATTAGGGATATCACTGCAAACTTCAGTTATTAATTGGTTTTTAACAACATTAATTTTTTGCAGTACATTAGGTAATTCCAGCTTCTGCTTGATAGTTAAAAAATAGATTTCTTTTTGAAGAAAATTCAAATGATTTTCTTTGAAAATAATATTATTTGTCAAAGAGTTGATTTTCTTAATCTCAGGTTGGGTAATGAATTCAAAAATAATCTTTTGGTTTTGAATAGTGGCATATATTCCATTGGAATCAATTTTATCTATAGGCATAATCAAAGATAAAAAAGGATTACCTAAAATTATCTATTGAGATAAGTCGCTAATAAGCAAGAAGGTACTATCCAAGCAAATTTCATGGTTACAGATGGAGACATTAGTTAATTTATATTTAATGCCCATGTTATCACCACTAGCATTAAACAAGGATTGAGTAGTCTTCTCAAAGTATTCTGTAAGAACAATTCCTTCTTGAACACAGTTCATATCAGCACCACTGTCAACAAGAGTAATTATGTTACACAAAGTAAATTCTTTATTAATAACAAGGTTGACAGTTGTGTACCACTTCTGGCTGGGTACACGGTTTATAACACCCAAACAATCCACTGAATCTTCAGTTTTAGGAATTTTCGGATTATGATGTTTTGAAGCATTCTTGAGATTATTAATCTCAAATTGCTTGTTATTATGCTGATCCTTAAGAAGTCTTAACTCAATTTTAAGATTATTTACTTCATATCTTAGGTCTTTAATGTTAGCGGGTTTATTAGATTCTTCACCTTTTTCAAGACGATTAAGTACTTCCGAAAGGCTGTACTGTTGGTTTTGAGGAAGGGTATCTGAAGAATTTATTGGAGATGATTACATCTCTCAGTTAAAGGTTTGCACTAACAATCTCCTTTCTCAGAGATACCTGAGTCACTAGAGCTTTGAATATAATAAATTTTCTCATCGTTCTCAGAGGAGTCCTCTAGATCTTCAGAGGAGTCTGAATTAAGTAAGAGTTTACTTAATTGAGTCTTCAAATGGTCATCCATTTGAAGGTTATTAATTTTAGTTTCCATTTTGCATTTATTAGCAAAGTGGCCATATTTGCCATTTTGAAACATTTAGGGTTTGTTTTGTTAGTTTTCTTATTCGTAACAAATTTCGTTTTAGAATTATCCCCCTGATTAATAACAGTTTTATGACATTTCTTTTCACGTTTATAGGGTTTCTTAGAAACTTCTTGTTTCTATTAGAGACTTTATGAGTAGAAGTCTCAGGAGTATTGTAAGAAAATTAATCACAAAATTCTCCTAATTCTTTCTTTCGAGAAATATTATGTTTCTTAAGATGTCTCTGAAGCTTAAGGTCATTGCAGAGAGAAAGACCCTCTTGAATGACAACACTGATAAGTTGGCCACAAGTATATTGATCGTAAGGGATAGAGATGCTGTAATTACCTTCTCTTAATTTCTTACGGACTTTCTCAGCAAATAAAGTAGGAAGGCCATCAATAAATTTGGCTTTCCAGTGGTCATGGTTATCGTCAAGTCTTTGAATGACCCTAGCAAGGAAGACATCCTTGTACCATCTGAATTGATTGAGGGTAGGGCATCGAAGGTTTTGTAACAATTCTCTGTTACGTTCTCCAGTATAATCTATACTTCCAATAAAATGATGAATAATGGTAAGCATTAAAGTGTAAAGAGCATCCTGTGTACCTATGTCTTGCATATGTTCATATTTTATAATTTTGGCAGCATTAATGACGTCATTTCTTTGACTGTCAGTAAGAATGTTCGACCACCAACTCCTAAGAGTTTCTGTACACCCAGCTATGATCATCTGAGCAATGCTTTGACCCGAGGCCTGATTTTGTTTACAACTGGTGGAATACATGGACATTTGATGAATCATTTCATAGATTTGATGTTCATATTTACCATCGATATTCCATTCATAAATGGTTTTACCCTGGAAGTTAGACTGTGGGTTCATCACAGTACTTTCTTCAAAAAGGAGATCCTGAGGGGTCGGTCTGTGATAGTAATTTCTCACAGGGCCAACATACCCAATGTTATTACTATAAGTAATCTTATTGACATAATCTTCAGAATTTTTGAAAGAATCTTCAAAGTCATGAGCTTCTTTCAAAGGAATGTCAAATTCTGAATCAGAATCAACGTGGGATAAAGTGTTGAGTTTTAACCCTTTGAGATTGTTCTCAATCTCTTTATGTTGGGACATAAAATCAATTTTATTTCCCATTTAAAAACCTTTAACCTCAATAGGGGGTTGGACTAAAGGTTGATCAAGACTTTTCTTAAATTCTTCAGGTTTCTTAACCGTTAAATTAACCTGGAGGTTCTCAATTCTATTGAGTTGGTTCCCTATCGTATTAAGGATAAGGTTGGTGTAATTACCTTGTTTATAAAGAGGATTTAATTCTTTCTTATGTGTAAGAAGTCTGTCCCCAGTTTCCATATTAAGGAATCCATTGGCTTCTAACTTAGGAGCGCTGCTTCTCTGGCTGGTGCTTCCAACATCTATGGAAAGTGGTTCAGTGGGAGGATGAACAGCTTATATAATCTGTTCGTTCGAGGTTTTTAAGGTTTTTAAATGTTTATCTTCCATTTTAAGAATCTATTTATCCTCAAGAACAAAAAGATGCTTATCTTTAGAAAACATTTGAAACCAGACAACAAAAGAAGTAACCTGCTGGTTATCTTTAACCCATTTATAAAATTCATTTTTATAATTATCTAACTCAGTTTTGCTATATTTGGCAAAGTGCCAAGTACAAAATTTAGCATAACCAGGTAGATAAAGTTCAGCATTAATTTCTTTCCTATTAACTGTAAAAACCATAAAAATGGATAGGGGTTAAAGTCTGACGTTCATTTCAGACGGCGTATGAGATTCTCTACGCTGTGAAGTATCCTTCTTATCATAAATACCATGAGGTATTTGTTCATTTGTAAAAATACCATGAATATTTATGTCATCGTGATATGGATGGTTTCTAGGATCTTCACAAACAGAGTTTCGTGAAGTAGATGGAGGATAGGTAACAAAAGGTTTAGAAGACTGGCCTCTAGAGGATTGACATCTATTAAATTTTCTAAAGTTTAGAAAAACATCACCATCTTTATCCTCAATTATATCCCCAATATCTTCATTTTGTCGTGGCTTGGGAGGAACATCATTTTTTATATCCCAAGTCTCTGGGAAATCAATTTCGTCCCAACTTATAGTTCTAGGTGTGTGCACGTTAGAATCTATAAGATGTGTGTCAATTAACACAGTTTTACCAAAAGGACTAAATTGTTTAATATTGGGAGTCATAGTATTCATTACCTTGTAATAAATCCTATAGGTAATCCTAATAGTTTCCGATCCAGGAAGAAAGTTATAACCTTTAGTTCGAACCCTAAGACTCAAAGCTTTACAAAGGTGCATATCAGATAAAGACAAAGTTATATTTGGAAACACATCAAATAAACAGGTCCATTACAAAGACTAGTTTCAATTGATCCCATCAAAGATTATCTAAAATTAGCACCTACCAACACGTAGAGTAGCTTGCAAACAGGCGTTCATACCAGAAAGGGTCAAAGGTTTAAAAGAAATTTGATTAAACCAACATGAATAAAATGATATTTTTTATCTTTTATATGATCTTACAGATCATCCCATTTGAAGAGCTCGATAGACTTATCTTGCTCGTTCAGACTAATGGTTTGTTCCATAGTCTTTATAGCGTACTTGCTACGAAAGTTATACCAATTAGTGTTATAAATGGTTTTAGGCTGCACTTTAAGAATAGTCCACCTGTTCAAATCCTTTTGAACATCAAATTCAATTAAAAAAGAGTTCTTCACGGGCTCTTGTGAGTTGTGTGTATCAATGGTTTTTAAATCCATGATACATCTATGGCCTCTGTCAATAATGATAATCCTTTCATCTGCCTTCTCGGAGAATCCCAAAACCTAGAAGCCGATGAGTTTATTGGTGACATGTTCGACACCAACTTACCCTCTGAGCCAACAATGGAGGCATTCTTCAACTCACTAAGTTCAGCCTTTCCAACTCGAAGATTGGATGGAACCTTTCCTAATCCGTACCTAAAGGGTGGACTAGATGAATTGAGATAATTGGCCCACCTGGCCCCAGAAAAATGCTCGTCGATGCTTGAAGACAAAGTTTGGCTGACTCATCGATAATGGTAGGACCCACTGACCCATTAGCCAACAACTCGTGACAAATGGTAGGACCCATTGGCCCAGCGGTCGACGCTTCAGGACAAGAGACTTTATCAGTGGAGGGACCCAAGGGTCGTTTTCTCAGGAATTATTTATTCCTTCTTTTGTAATATAAATTGAGGCCTCTGATTCCTCATTTGCCACCTCTTTCTTTACCCTCTCTCTCTCTAAAAATTTACAATAAGCTTCTGGACTTTCCGGCCTTATTCCGGTGGACTCTAATTCCGTTTAAGGGTTTTCACTGACAATCTCCTTTCCCGGAGATACCTTAGTCACTAGAGCTTTGAATATAATAAAGTTCATCATCGTTCTCAGTGGAGTCCTCTAGATCTTCAGAGGAGTCTGAATTAAGTAAGAGTTTACTTAATTGAGTCTTCATATGGTCTCACTAGTCAGCAACAATCCATGATTGATGTCATCAATAAGGTTACTGACCCAGACGTTAAACTTAAACTTATTAAGTCTTGCTATATTCAGGAAATCCTTCCTAATTCTTCAGATACCCTTCCTCACAACCAACAGTACAGCCTTTCGAAAGTACTTAACCATCTTGAAAAAGGTGAAGAATCTAATAGACCCGTAAACATTAAAGACCTAAGACATGAAGTCAATAATCTTAAAATTGAGTTAAGACTTCTTAAGGATCAGCATAATAACATGCAAATTGAGATTAATAATCTCAACAATCCTTTAAAACATCCTAATTCGAAAATTCCTAAAACTGAAGATTCAGTGGATTATTTGAGTGTTATAAATCGTTTACCCATCCAGAAGTGGTACACAACTATCAACCTTATTATTAACAAAGAATTTACTTTGTGTAACATCATTGCTCTTGTTGACAGTGGTGCTAATATGAACTATATTCAAGAAGGAATTGTTCTTACTGAATACTTTGAGAAGACTACTCAATCCTTGTTTAATGCTAGTGGTGATAGCATGGGCATTAAATATAAATTAACTAATGTCTCCATCTGTAACAATGGAATTTGTTTGGATAGTCCCTTCTTGCTTATTAGCGATTTATCTCAACAGATAATTTTAGGTACTCCTTTTTTATCTTTGCTTATGCCTATAGATAAAATTGATTCCAGTGGAATATATGCCACTATTCAAAACCAAAAGATTGTTTTCGAATTCATTACCCAACCTGAGAGTAAGAAAATCAACTCTTTGACAAATAATATTATTTTCAAAGAAAACCAATTGAATTTTCTTCAAAAAGAAATCTCTTTTTTAACTATCAACCAGAAGCTGGAATTACCTAATGTACTGTAAAAAATTAATGTTGTTAAAAACCAATTAATAACTAAAGTTTGCAGTGATATCCCTAATGCTTTTTAGGATAGGAAGAAACATATTGTTTCTCTTCCATATGAAACTGATTTTAATGAAAAATCCATTCCTACCAAGGCCAGACCCAGTCAAATGAAGACTGAATTCCTTGACCTTTGTAATAAGGAGATTCAGAGTCTTTTAGATAAAAAGTTTACAACTAAAAGTTATTCTCCTTGGAGTTTTACATCTTTTTATGTTAACAAGGCTGCTGAAAAGGAACGAGGTGTTCCTAGGCCCGTAATTAATTACAAACCCCTTAATAATGTTTTGCAATGGGTAAGATATCCCATTACTAATAAAAAGGATTTACTTGATCGGCTTAACTCTGCCACTATCTTTTCCAAATTTGATTTAAAATCTGGATATTGGCAAATCCAAATTGCCCCACAAGATCGGTATAAGACTGCTTTTGTGGTACCTTTTGGCCATTATCAATGGAATGTTTTGCCCTTTGGGCTTAAGAATGCCCCCTCTGAATTTCAAAATATCATGAATGATATTTTCAATCCTTATTCTGATTTTTCTATTATCTATATAGATGATATCCTCCTCTTTTCTCAATCGATTGATCAACACTTTAAACATTTAAATATTTTTAAAGATGTTATTAAAACTAATGGTTTAGTTGTCTCCGCCCCTAAAATGAAAATTTTTCAAACTAATATTCGATTTTTAGGACATAACATAGGAGAAGGGAAAATACTCACATAGGAGAAGGGAAAATACTCCCTATTGATCGAAGTATCGAATTTGCTTCCAAATTCCCTGATGAGTTAAAAGAAAAAACTCAACTCTAAAGATTTCTTGGTAGCCTCAATTACATTGGTGATTATTACAAGAATCTTGCAAAATACAGTGCAATCCTTTATTCTAGGTTGAAAATGAACCCTGCTCCTTGGACTTTAGAGCACACCAAAGATGTTCAGAAAATTAAATGGAAAGTCAAGCAATTACCTTGTCTAGCTTTGGCAAATCCTTCATTTTCTAAAATTGTTGAAACTGATGCCTCGGATATTGGCTATGGTGGTATTTTAAAACAATTTAATTCTTCAACTAAAAAGGAAGAACTTGTTCGTTTTACTTCTGGATCTTGGAAAGATGCCCAGAAAAATTATTTTACCATTAAAAAATAAATCCTTTAGGTCGTCAAATGCATTACAAAATTTTAAGATGATTTATTAAATCAGAAATTTTTACTACGAATTGATTGTAGTGATGTTAAACAGGTTTTACAAAAAGATGTTGAAAATTTTATTTCAAAACAAATTTTCGCCAGATGGCAAGAAAATTTATCCTCATTTGATTTTGATATTGTGCATATCAAAGGTGAAAACAATTCTCTTCCTGATTTTCTAACTAGGGAGTTTTTGCAGAATCAATGAGTAGCCCCTCTAGAGGGTGTGGCAGAGACCGTGTATAATCCCACCAAAGGCCTGGAAAAGAGAAGATGATGGTCGATGATGACCAATATCCTCCGATACAGGATTATTTGGAATTTCTTTGCCAGAGTGTGCAGAATAGTGGAAAATTGAGTTCCCCTCTTAACCCCTTTAGCAAAAAGAAGTCTGCTAAAGAAGTCTTGGAAACCATCAAATATGATTTTATTCCTAATCTTAGGACTTCGAAATTGATACTCATTCTCAATGACGAAGATGAAAAGCAGATGTCTTCTCCATGGGAAATTAAGTCCCTTTACCTTGATACACATAATTATGATGTGCAAGAAGAAAAATACCGGACGGTATATGAGGCGATCCTCACTGAGACTGAATCTGTGGTGTTTAATCATACTAACAAACACCAGAACAATTTTAAGACTCCTATTGCTTATAGCAAGGATATTTTAAAATAGTTTATCGTTCCCCGAGAATGGGGAATTCATTATTTGAAGGTGCGAAAATTAAGTTCGCACACTGGATCCTATAATTATTGGGATTATGTCCAGGCTTGGACTAAAGCATTTTATTACCAAAATGCTGAGCACGAACACACCTGGTTCTTTGTTCTGTGCCCAAATTCCTTAAAAGATACTTACCCAGGATGGGTTATCAATTGGTGGGACAAATTTGGCCCAGGAATTGATTTATTCCCTGATGAAATTACCAAGGAAAAGCTATTTCTACCTTGGACCCAATTCCATCCAAAATTAAGAGGGAAAAATAAGATCCCAGTATGGCTTAATACCCTACTATTTTTTACCGAGATAGTTATTCCCTGGATCTCTCGATGGGATCTTCAATGTTGAGTTAACCATCTCAATGTTCCTCTACTTGAAAGAATCTTTTATTACAGATGGTGGAGTGGTGTTGACATTAATAATACCATTTCTAAAATAAAAGATAGCTTAAAGCACTACATGGCTTCGGTTGATGAATCACTGCCTCCAGCCGAGAAGATGATGCCAACTGTCAATCCAATCAAGGACTTGAAGTTTGCCATCAAGAAGAAAATTCCCAAAGCGACAGAGCAGGAACTACTGCAGAAGGTATTTGACTACACCCAAAGCCAATTCAGAAATGCTTTTGATTTTCCTGGAATAAAGGCAAATCCTATCAATGATGATTCTAATCCCATTGCACTTCCTTCGGATGATGATACATCCATTGCCTCTGTCAAGAATGATAATCCTTTCTTCTACCTTGCCAGAGAATCCTAAAACCCAGAAGACGATGAGTTTACTGGTGACATGTTCGACGCCAACTTACCCTCTGAGCCAACAATGGAGGCATTCTTCAACTCAATAAGTTCAGCCTTTCCAACTCGAAGATTATATGGAACCTTTCCTAATCTGGACCCAGAGGATGGCCCGGATGATTTGAGATAATTGGCCCACCTGGCCCAAGAAAGATGCTCGCCGACGCTTGAAGACAAAGTTTGGCAGACTCGTCGATAGTGGTAGGACCCACTGGCCCATCAGCCAATAACTCGTGACAAATGGTAGGACTCATTAGCCTAGTGGCCGACGCTTTAGGACAAGAGACTTTGTCAGTGGAGGAACCCAAGGGTCGTTTTCTCAGGAATTATTTATTTCTTCTTTTGTAATATATACCATGAGTTGTGTGTATCAATGGTATCTAAATCCGTAATACAAATGTTAATATTTAGGATAGTAATAACCTTATGATCTGAATTAGTAAAATATTATACAAATCAAATGTCTAGATTTAAAATAATATAATAATCCGAATTAGAAATTACTTCTGATGCCCAGTGGTCAACGATTTACTCGGGAATAAGACTCAACGCCTCACACAGTAACACGGCAACACGGCAACCCATTACTTGACAAATACCAGTCCATATCAAAATCAGATTTCTATTTCTCCTTATTATTATGATTTAAATTAGGTTTTTAATGTGAATAGTAAATTACTATTCACATCGGTGAACAGTAATGTACTATTCAGGTGAATAGGAAATTACTGTTCACCATAAATTTCAGACCATTATCATTACTAACCTAAACATTAACACACAGTTTTTCCAATCATGGCTCTGATACCAACCCTAAGACTCAAAGCTTTACAAAGGTGCATATCAGATAAAGACAAAGTTATATTTGGAAACACATCAAAATAAACTGGTCCATTACAAAGACTAGTTTCAATTGCTCCCATCAAAGATTGTCTAAAATTAGTACACCTACCATCTCGTAGAGTAGCTTGCAAACAGGCGTTCATACCAGAAAGGGTCAGAGGTTTAAAAGCAATTTGAATTAAACCAACATGAATAAAATGATATTTTTTATCATCTCACTACAAACATGATAAAGTGTTATAATGGGGATAAACGTCTTATGATCACACACTGTGCTAACTTATATCTCGCCAATTTTCCACAAATTCCCAGCGACCTGGAGACCTCTATAATATCTATGAGAATATCAACACACCATTGATGAAGCCTTTAAAAACTACACAGCCGTAGAAATTCTCAAGGATTATATGTCCTAAGTTTATACAAATTATGATGACAAAAGTGTTTGTAAGGTTCATAAAGTTTACTTCATTTATTTGATATTGATCAAACTAAGACAAGATTGATCAAGTGCAAACAAGAGAAAGAAAAAAAGGGAAGAATAAGGATGAACTAGTATTCTTTCCATAAAAAGGTTTTAGGTTCTTAAAAATGAAGAACACAAAATTTTTAAACTTATTTTGAAAACGAAATATATATATATATATATATATATATATATATTAGGTCTTTGAAAGAGAAATGGAAAATGGGGTTAATAACTTAGCAATCCCATCTTTCGCTTATCTCTGCAAGGAAGGAATGAGTAGGCTAAAAGATCCCATCAACAAAAAGTTAATTTTAGATATATCTAAACAATATATTTTATTTTGTAGAAAAAGTAGATTTGTTGACAGTATTTGATAATCCTTCGCTGCAATTAAGGTATTACTTCGCTCGAGAAAATTCTCATCAAAACCAAGTCGTGATATCCACCGGGGGTTTTCACGAGACATGAGATACAAGGTCACGACCTTATTTCCCCGGAGAGAAGTCTATCCTCGTTGCAATAAGAAATCAATGAAGGAAGTTGCGGATACCTCTAAGGATTTTTCCAAATAATATCAGAGAACTTATGTCTAGCAAAGGTATTCATTGTAGCGAATGTTCTACGACATCACCACAAATGAATTCTAAACATAGCTTTCATAGACAAAAATTCTATGACATTTGGAGACCAAAAAAATAGAAAACACACTAGAAAGTTTTGAAGAAGATTTTATTATTGTAAATTTCATAACCATGAAAGCTAAGTCCTCTAGTTCATGCTTACTTCATACTTAATTGATCTAAGCGATCGATAGATGAAATAAGATGTCTTAAATATCGTGAATGTTTATGAGTCTTTTCGAAGACCTCTTGGACAATGTGTATTTGGGAAATCAAAATAAGACAATCTATGTAATCGATGGAATAACAAGTATACTATAACACTTATGATAATATTGAGAACCATTATAATTACCATTACAATTAACAAAAATGATAGAGTAGTACATTTTTAACAAAAACGGAACTTTAATGGAATTTTCATAAACAATTTGTGTTCGACCGAAATTTCAAGACTAGAGGTTAAAGTTTCAAGTCTAAAAAATAACCTAAAACAAAAAATGAAGTTTCAAAATTTATAATAAAGTAATACATCAATAAAAATCTTAGAATCACCATTCCCTGACATCGACATCATTTTTATTGGGTCAAATAAGCGTGTAGAGGTCGTGTAAGGACATTGTCATTATTGTGCTTTACTGCTACAATGCGAAAACCTCAAACTTTTACTACACCTTTTTATGAGTATAACAACGATTTCGGGTATCAAATCCACGTGGAGCGTCTCTATGATTTAACTACTTTATAACTAATTAAATAATGATGTCAAAGATGATTTTTTGTTTAAAATATTTATACTAGTATATTTAAACTAAATTAATTAACAACAAATAAACTATTTATTAAGAATTATTTCTTCCACCATGAAATTACTTGGCATAAATGGTTACATGAAAAGAGAAGTATTTAAAAAAAACTCATTTGGAAAAATAATCAAACATTTAAATAGATAATCTCCAAATCTTTATGAAAGACTAAATTTGAGCTTCGTGTCAATAATTTATTTTAAATTGAATACACCGGTTTTAAATATAAAAGATATTATCATCTATCAAAGTTCCAAGGTGCAATTTCAACACATAATCAACACATCAAAATCTTCCAAACTTCATACCATTTCAAAGCAAGCTAATAACCCATGGTGATTTCAACAAGTCAACCTAATTTAATTATCTAAAAAGCATTTTAAAGTAGTTATAACAATATGTAAAAAGAGATATCAAGAGAGAAATCAACACCACTAAATTATTTGTATTTAAATTAATATAGGTTATAAAACATGAAAGATGACTAATAAAACGTTAAAAACAACGGAGGAGAGACAAAGAGAAAGAGACAATACCCATTTACAAATCCAAACCATAGGAGAGAGAGCCTCTCCCAACAAGTATTGAGGCCCAAAACCACCTAAAACGAAGTCTGATTACAAATAGAACCACCCCATAAATTCCCCTCTAAAAAGGCTTTCAAAACCCTAAAATTCTTCATTTTGTATGACCTGATCAATTGGGAATTGCCGATAGATCGGGGTGGGGGGAGGGGGTCTGTCACTTGCCAAAATGTTGTTGCCTCAAGTATATATTCGTGCATCGGTACGAGTATGACAAAAATTTCTTTATATAGATACAAAATGACACACGGTTTGAATCTGCAAAAAGATAACTCAATTTTTTCTTAAATTTTCATATTTTTCAAACCTCAAATTTTGTAGTATAAAATAACCAATTTGCCCATAAAGTAATAGAATATGACAAAACCTTACAGAAGCGACTGTAACTTCTTTATTTAGGATCAGAATGACGCACGGTAGATGATCGTACAATAATAATTTGATGATTACCGTATTGGTACATATATACAATCCAAAATATGGAGTTTAAAATTACCAAAATTTTCTTGAAGTTGCATCTTGCGATAAAAATTTCTTGAAATGTATCAAACTTCACACTTTACATCCCCAATACCTATAAAAGTTTAAGTAAACCTTGAAAAGCATATAAATACAATAACAAAGGTAATACAATATGATATCTTAGATATAAGAATTAACGAATATGGATATGTTAGAAAGAGCAAGAATAAAGGGTATTAAATGCAATATTTATGACTAGTTAGCTACTTTTGCTCTTCCTGTAGTTATGGCTAATCTTAATTAGCTTCATTATGAGATGTATGTCTTCATGAGAAGTTGAGGTTCCTATTTTTCTAGGATAGGCCCTCTACAAAAAATTCTACCATTTCACATTATGGGTGATTCTTCCTTATATTTTCCTCACCTATGTTCCTCTAATGGGTCAGTTTGCCTTATGCATAGTTCATTTGTCTGTATTCATAGTAAGGGTATCTCTATGATTTTATATATCCCAGAATTTTCTTGCAACCATTTATATATTATCTAATTTAACAAAAATCTTTATTTCACTATCATGTTCAAACCTACCCATTATCATTTGCATGACTTGGGTTCTAAGATAACTTTCGTTAGGGGATATGTGTACAATAACTTGTATAGCTTTAACGATACTCCACCACAACCTGTCACACTCAATTTTAGATCATTTGTCTTGCTTATTTTTATCTTTTATGATGTTTCATTCCGGACTTAAATTTATGGCATACCCATATTGGTCATTTCAATTTTTACTACCCATGTTTGATATTTTCCACTCTTTTTAAAGATTGTATAGATAATTAATTTTAACATGAAGTGTGGGGGATTTCCAAGCATGTCAGAAGCAATTATATATCACATATGAGTAAAACTTATAATATATTTGATTTGAATCTTTTTGGCCTGGAGGGGCTTCCCTTATTATTTTCTTTTTTAGAATTCACGATATAATGATTAACCTCCCCATCAAATCACTGATAGAAGATCAAGGAAAATCATAGCTTAAACGAATAAGGATTAAAACTTACAAAAATAATTAATATGACCTAACAATGATTCAGTATTTTCTTTATGATTATAATTTATGTTATAATAAATGAGATCTTTTGGTATAAACGATAGACCAGGTCACACAGCATTTGGGAGAGCTTATATGCTCTATCGAGAAAAATCACATAGAGACAACCTGAGGAAATTATTTTTGAGGATAGAGATCAAGGCATCGTTAAGAAATCTAAATTAACCATTCTAAATATACCAAATAAATCACCAAGACAACCCAAATGAACATAGTTTGAATAACCTCATTACATTATATTCTCAACCACACACATTTTTTATGCTAAATATAGTATATTTCACAAAATATCTGAGCCATGTCATATCATTTATAACATGGCAAATTAACAACATACTTTAAACTGATGGTTGGTAAATTAGTTACTGAAAGTGCAATGATGATGCACTGTGCCACTCGACACAAGTCAGTTGGTCCATCGTGTTTTCCCTTAACATTTAATGCTCTTGACATTTTGATAAGATTTTGGTCTATAAAATAGAAAACTTATTGTTTATCATCAGGTTATCAGATTGAAAGCTCTTAGAAAAAGATAAACATTTTTAGTTTACAGCCATTAACATATTTACCTCGTTCTAAAAAAGAACATCACAACTTATTACCACTAAACACTCACCCCACTCCCCCATTGGTTTTTTTTAGCTTTCTTTTATAAACTATATTACCTTTTTCTTCTTTCTTTTAATTAACAAAAAGTAATTTTAGGCCTTTTTCATTTTGATCAAAATTTTTAAAGGAGTCTCTTAGTAGAATAACTTCTCTTTTGAGTTGATTGTTCTAAATTTAAAGAGAATGTTGATACTTGTTCTTTTCTTTCAGGATATCATTATATCTGTTGAGCTCCTTATTTTAAGTTATAATTGTTTGTTTTATTTAAAAAAATGAATTGAAACATATAATTCTTTATTTTCATTTTGAATGGCAATATAAGTATCAATGAGACTCTTATAACTAACTACTAATGTGTCATAAAGTAATTCTATTTGATCTTTGTAATTTATTGCATATTCTTCAAAAATTCTATCTAACTCAATAAATTTAGAGTGTACCTCATCGTTAAAGGTATTTTCTTGAATATTTGGTTGTGTTATGGATTCTTCATTGGATGATGATGTTTCACAATCTTTTAAAGATACTTTATCCTTTAAACATGGAACTTCAGTTTTTGGTTTGGGTAACTCCTTAGTTATTCCTTCTTGGTTTGATTTTGAGAGTAGTAGTTCCATTTTGCTTTTGGTTGAATGGGTTATGGATTCGTCATTACTTATTTTGATGGAACTTCAATCAAGTACTCTTTTTTAAGAGTATCCAAGATGTCGCTTGCTTTTGTGTAGTGTGATGATTTTCTTGCAACAACATAGTCTATGGAAGAGCATAGAATTATCATAGCTTCATTTTTTACTTTAAGTTTATTTTTAGGGGGTTAATCTATCTAGTAGAGGAAATTTATTGTCATTTACTATTTTCCAAACATAGTAATCAATGGACTGAATAATCCAGGAGGTTTTGGTCTTCCATGTTTTGAAATCATTTTTTTATTGGGTATATCGTATCTTTTTGAAAAATATTGTGAAATTCTCGACATCTAAGTTTTTATATCTGTATACTCAAAATATACTTTTCAAAATAAGTATATATGATTTAGGCTCTGTACCAATTATTATCTAAAAAATATGCACAGGAGGGGAGGTGAATTGGTTATTGTAAATTAAATATTAATTTAAAACTTTTAAAGCTTCTATCTTAAATATTAATTGCAATAAACGGTTTAATTAGCAACAAGTCAATTAATCAATCAATAAGTAAGGACGACAGACAAATAATATCAACATTAAAGAGAAAGTTAAGAAACATGGTGCAAATTAAGATTTTAACATTGTTCAACCTTGCCTACATCCACGCTCGAGAAACTTCACTATCTTCGGTTCACTAAGGTATAACCAACAACTCCTAAGGATTTATCACACCTCACCAAAATTCATCGCACCGTATAGAATTTATGACACCTTACATATTTTATCACATCTCACAGGGTTTATTGCACCTCGACACTACTGGAAGTGAAGATACAATGAAGTTCAATCATAATATAAATAGAAAGTATCATGATCAAGGTGTAAAAAAAATCTGACTTTAATAAGAAACAATAGTGAAATGGCTTTTTACTTTTTCTCTCTAGAAAGTAAACTTTCAAACAATCACTAGTATAATGTTTGAGGGTAAAGCTTTTGGATCTTTAGGATAAGTGGGTAAGGGAATGGGAACTTGGCTAAGAGATTTTTCATTAAAAACCTTCCCTCAAGTGGGTTTTCTTAAAGCTTTTGCTCTAATGGAGTTTTTGCGTCAAAAACCACTAAATGGGGCTTCTTAATTTCTTTTTATAGAAGCTCAAGGAATGGGATGAGACAATATTGATTGTGGAACTTTCACTTGATGAGATAATGTTTTAATTACTTGTGTGTTTCACAAGAGAAGAAAATGGTTTCTTTTATTGGCATTTCAAAAACTATCAATTGGAGTGTAGTTTGGTGACATAAGGAAACTTTGGTATTTTGGAATTCAAAATAGAGTTATCAAATTTTTTTATCCAAACTATGCTTGGAGTCATTTTCACACATATAGAGACGACTCTATATAAAGGGGATCTTTTAAAAACTTTCCTTTTATTTTGTCTCAATTGAAAAAGTCACAATGCATTAGCCCAAAATACCCTGTGATGGAGTCGAGTCTATAATTCTTCTATCTTGGAATCGACTCCATAAGTACACCATTATAGTTTTTATGGGTTTTGACCTAGGACATGTGTGGGAAGGTTTAGGGTAATTTCTGAGAGTTACTTCTTTACAATCACTTCTAGACCTTTGAAACTCGGGATGAATACTTCTTAATTCTCTTGATCTGTTATTATTTTAAATTATACTTGATTTACTTTGATCAAATCATGATCTTTGTTTCTTGGTTGACTTTTTTCTTTAAAACATTTCTTGGTTGACTTGTTTCTTTGGAGCATGGAATGTTGTGCTTGTTTTTTCCTGGATTAGGAAGGTTGTTTGTTTCTTGATCACTTCAACTTTTTTATTTATTTATTTATACTCTCATGTTATGGATGAACACTTTGATGATATGTTCCATAGCTTGTATTGGAGTATTAATTTTTCTTTAGTAGTATAATATGCATGACTTATTCTTTCTTGAAGATGTACAGTTTGATCTAGGATGATCTTGCTTGCATAACTTCATTCTTGAGTGACTTGTGTGTACATGGGTTGGTTTTGGGTATAACTTATTCTTTTACTTAGATGCATGACTTGTATCTTCATTTTTAATTCTTGTGATATTGAGGTCTTTTAGTTTCTTGGATGATATAATCCCTGTGTTGTATCTCATTATGTATTAGGTGCATCTTTTTATCTCAAGTATAGTAAAGAGGGCATATTTAAGTATGATCCCATATCAATTGTGTGGTTATCTTGTAAAGTACTTTTCTTGATATGCTTTATGATTTATAAACCTCGCTATCAAACCATTAATAAAAGAACAAGGCAAGGCGGATCTTAAAATACTTGATCTTGCTCAATATTTTGTAGATTGATTCTTTGAAGACTGTGCTAACATCCTGGAATGCCGAATCAACTTTACTTCCATTCTTAGAGCCGTTATTACCCCCATTTTTATTCCTTTTATTTGGAGTGTCACTCTTGTATCCTTATTTGCTTTCCTTTGCTCGACCAATGTCCCATGCATTAGAGTGAACCACATCTTCAACCTTGGCATATATTTCAAAACGGGCCATAAAGTCGTCGATGATGCTGACCTCTTTCTTTTCCAGAGACTGGTACAATAGAGATGTGGTCGATAGACCAATCTTAAAGGATGAAATGAAAACTTACTTCAAGCAGTCCTCTACTTTATCCAAGACCTCCCATTATCTCTTGGCATAATCATTAAGGCTCTCTTATGGATTTTTCTTCATTGTGAGCAGTGCATCCATTATCTTGGGGTAGGAGCTGCTGATTATGAAACGAGAAGTAAAAGCCTGTACTAAGGCCTTGAAGCTCTTAACCAACCTATGGGGTTGCTTCTCGTACCACTTATGTGCTACGTCATGTAGGCTATAAGGGAAAACTCAAAACATCAAGGCAATGTTGTGTCTCCATAAGGTCATTGTCTGCATGTACTACCGAACGTGGTCTATGGGATCCATCTTCCCATCGTAAATCTTAAATCTGAGAATGATAAACTTCTTTGGGGGTTCCTCTTCTTCAATCTCCCTTGAAAAGGTGATTTCATATGGCTGTTGAGAGCTCTTTTGGCTAGCTCCCTAGTAGATTTGGCTCCTCGTTGGGCTGGATGTTGGCCTATCTCTCTTCGAACCAAAATTCAGATGCTCTTGTCCTGACGATCATAGCTTTTGTGGTGCCTTTCTGATCGTCCACATTCTGACCTTCCACATTTAAATCTATCTTGGTCACACTTGGAGCTTCTTCCTCGTCTGAGAGTATTACTCGTCTAAGGACTAGGAGTCCTATCAAGGTGCTTCCTGGTATACCTGTGGAGATTTTCTCCATTATTTAGAGTCTTCTTTGCAGGCGAGCATTCTCTTCCACCTGGAGGCCTTTTGCTTTTTCCTATTCTTGAACCTTGGCTTCATTAGTGTCGACCAACCTGGAGATCTGGGTAGATCTAGGTGGTCCTTGACTTTCTTTATAAGGCTACATTTCATGGAGAAACCTGAGATTTGGTTGTTGGTGAATCTCTGACATGACCCCATATGGGACTGGGTCATTCTGCACATTACCAACCTGAGGAATATTGTTATTGTGTTGAGACATTACGGGCTTCTTGTTGATTAATGCTTTCACAGGAAAAAGAATCGTTTCTCACACACGGCGCCAATTGTGAGTGCAAGAATTGTCACAATAAATGATCAAAAAAGCAATATCAAGTGGAAAATAATTAATCACACACACAACAATGGATGTACGTGGTTCGATAATTGCCTACGTTCACAAAGAGGTTACTATGTTCTTATTAGTGTCTCTCAATGACCAAGGTTACATCCCATTGCTCCGGTTCAGGGTTTATAATTTATAAATGTTGAAAATAGGAGATTGAGTTATACAAATAACTCAATTAGCTCGTAGATAACTCTTGGTGTACTTGAATATCTCCTTTGAGATTTTTGGTTACCGATTTTAGTATATCTTTGTTCATTTAAGTGCATGTTAAGTACACGAGTCTTATTTAATAGATGATTTAGTTCGAGCAGTCCACTGTCCACGATGGGCTGGTCGGCTACTGTCTTTGGCTGAAATAAATGAGCCCCCCAAATACCAGAAGTGGAATGACTGCAATAATAAAAGGAATCAAAAGCTAGCTCCATCACATACAAATGTTATTTTTCATAGATGTGGTCATAGTGAGAATTGGACATGTACCTATCATTCGCCGGAGAAAATGATGAAATAATATCAAGCCTCAAAAAAAGGAGTGGAAACAAACATTACAAAAGATCTTGAAGACTGCTAGAAATTTGATAATACCCTGCTAAATGTCAATGGCTTCTATTCAGATAATAGTGGATATTCAATTGATGATGAGACATTTAATGACTTAATTAAAGAACCCTAAGGCAGTTATGAATACCTAAACAATCATATTTTGTTATTTTATTAATATTTAGTGTTGAGACATAAGTAGTTTGGCATCGTGGCATAAATAACCCAATTGGTGATGGAAAACCTTTTTTCTAAACTATCCTACGGATATCTTTTTCACCGCGTACACCATTGATTAGTCTAAAGAACATAAAAGGTGGTAAATACAAAATAACTAAGAAGAGAAAATGATTGTTCAATGAAACTGTAGAAAATATAAGAGACGATAAAGGGAGAGAAGACTTACGGGTGAAGAAGAAAGCGCAAGATATCATGTTCTCGAATTATGGGAGTAAGGATAACGGTAGGGAAAGTCTTTGAACTGCTTAGTTCAACTTTCAACACAAACCATCATTTGGAACTGATAATACGCAAATATTGCGTATTTTATCTCTTGAACCTACGCATTTTAGCCCCCTTGGGAGCCTTAATCTATATATTTAAGCCCGTTAACCAGACAACCTCGGTTTATATTGTTAACATGCTATATGAGGTATAATTGGGATTTTTTTAGGTATTTAGGTACTAAGAATGGAGTTCGGATGCATTTCGCCCAAGTTTCGTACGCATTCACACGTTCAAGGGCAATTTAGTCAATTCACATTTTGGGCACCTGGCCCATCATCTTCACAAAAATTGTAGCCCTCCTTGTAAGCTTTGCGTGTCTGTGAACGGTGCGCAATTTGGATCCCTAATGAAGAAGTTACGGCACTTTTGGCGGAAGAGAAAAATAATGAAACCAAAAGAGGGGAGAAGATAAGGAAAAGGAATGTAGTAGGCTCACACCTGCTTGATCGATCGATCGATCAAAACCATTGATCATTCGATAACTCTTTATTTCTGAAATCATGGGAGACAGTGGGCTTGATTTTTTTCCATCGAGCGATCGACCAAATGGGTCGATCGATTGATCCCCTATTTTTTTGAGATATTTTGCTTTTCTTTTCTTTTCTTTCTTCTTTTCTTTTCTCCCAACTTACTATATATGGGAATTTTGTTGTAATATCAGATATACTTAGTTTTAGAAGACATTTTAGGTTAGGGTTTGGTTTTGAGAGCTCATCTTCTTTTCTTCTTGGGGTGACATCCATTTGGTTTTGTAAGATTGAACTATTCATTATATTCTCCTTTAATATGGTTTTGTTCTTTATTTTCCTTGCTTTGTAAATTAGTTTCATGCTTTGTTAATTAGTTTTATTTCTTTATTTCTTGCTTTCCTACTTTAATTAGTTGTAATTTAGTTTAATTCATGTACTGCCCTTAGATAAATAGGGTCGGGATTTCGTTCCGCTATTTTCGGGCCCCGAGCTCCAAAAATTAGGTTTTGTGCAAAATTGCGTTTAATTGAGCTCGCGCGAATTAAAGTCGGATTATTACGCGTTTAACTTTCTCTTTCATGCAACATTAGTGTTTATAGCGATAATCCGAGTTTAATCCGCATGCGACCAATTTTTAGTTAAATGTTTATTCTCGCAACTTTGGCTTAAATTCCTTATTGTGTGAAGTTTATGATTAATTGATAATGCTCGATTAAATTGCTTTCGAGCTGAAACTCTGATTAGTAGTTTTTTCGAACCGTATGGTTGTATGTTATCCCGATCCTCGCTTTACCTTTCTTTATACTTAACTTCTCTTTTTTCTTTTATTTACTAGCATACATCACCCATTTACAATTTTATTCCTGAATTAATAATCCAATTAAAATCGGTCGAACACTCACTGTGGATTCGATACCCGACTTACCGCTATACTTGTATCGCAAGTGTAGTCGTAGTTTAGGTTTTTGCATAGAGTTGGTGAGTCGAATATAAAATGACCGACGCGTAGGTGACTCTCACGTCGCGGCAAAACTCGGTCTATCAAATGGCGCCATTGCCGGGGAATGTTTTGATTTAGATTGTAATTGTCTTATTAGTTCGTAGTATTCTTTCTTTTGTATTTGTATTCTTTGTTTTAACCTTTTTTGCAAGACTACTGCATTTGAGCACTTAGAAACGCTCGAATTTCTCGCCCGTGCATCTACTTTGTGGAATTCGCCACTTCGAGCTATTTTTGGGGTAAGCATGTCTTATTCCAATTCATTCGGTAATCATTATGATAATTCTCAAAATTCTCACAAACCTTTGACTTTGGGTCAATACTTAGAATCCCAAAAAATTGCAACATCTAAAATGACTTTGGGCGAGTATTACAAAAGTCAAGCTTTGTAGTGCGTATATTTTGTTGATGATGATGATGATGATGATGATGATGATGATGATGATTTTAGGCCTCTACCTCCTTATAATAGGAATTTTGAAATGAATTGTAATAGTTTTCAAATTTCCTATAATAATGAGTTTAACTTTACTGCCGATATTGATTTTCAAACTCCTCATTTTCAAGCATTCACACCTCAGCCTATGACTTTCTACGAGGGTTTCCTTATGCTTGAGAACGAGAGGTATGGAGAATGTTATCGGGAAGAAAATCTTTGTTGGGAGCAAGACTTGGATTTATTATTCGAATCCGACGACGATTTCTCTTCCGAGACTTTTGAAGTCGAGGAATGTTTTGAACTAATTGAGGACTTTGTGCCTACTTTGGAACAAACCATTCATCACTTGGCCCATCTTGTAATTGAGAATGAAAGCAAGGATGAAATGGATGTAGTATCCATTTTCAATGAGATGATTTCTTCTTTGGATCCCAAAGAAGAAAGTTTCATTGAAAATGATCCTATCTCTTTTGAAATTCCAACTTTGAGCGATGATAACTCATCTCTTGAGTTTGAATTTCTTTCCTCCCCATTTTCATTTTCTGTTATCACACCGTCATAAGTACCCGATGAATCGGTACCGAACTTTAAAACATTCAACCCTTTCACCAACGAGGAGTACTTGCTCGAGTTTCTTTCCATGAAGGCATCTTTGCCCTCGTGTGCGCCATCTCTCACTCCGCTTGCTAAATCTTTGGGAGGATATTCAGCTTTTCTCGGTCCCCATATGTTTTTATCTCCCATCCTATCCAAATCCTCCATCCTCCCTCCAAAATTTGTAATTGGGGATGGTTCACTTTTACCGCCTTACACATGCCCTCCGTCGTTTGAACGGAATTCCAATTTTTTGGGAGGCATGCATGAGAGGGAAGGTCGACCATTGATCTTCCAAAGTCAAATCGTTTTTGCGGTGGACCCTCAGCTATTTAGACTTCTAGTGTATAGTTAGTATGAAGCCTAAGTAGTAGGTTGTATATAGTTAGCTTTTTATTCTTTCTTTCTTCTTAGTTTAGTCTAGTGTAATTAGTTAATCTCTTTCTATTTTTTTTTTGTATGCTTTGTACTAACTTGTTTTGCAGATTCATTTGGACTTGTACTTATGGAGATCGCTCCAAATTTGGGTAATATCATTCTTTTCCTATCTTTGTGTTGTGTTCTTTAATTGACGTATTGGAGACAATGCAACATTTAAGTTAGGGGATGTGGGATATTCTATCCATTTCATTGTTTAGTCCTTGAATTTGACTACAATTTAGTTACAAAGCATGTTTTTGTTAAAAATTCAAAATTTTCAAAAATATTTTCTTTCTTTTTTCTCCTTTGTTGGGCATTTTACCTTTGTTTCCGATGATAAATTTTAATACTTGCCCGATCCAATAGACAATTCAACGATGCATGTTCTCGAATTTAGAAGTTATTAGACTTTAGTCCTCAAATCATTAATATTATGAATAACTTCATGAATTAAACTTTATCCCGTGAGCACATGCGCTTTTCTTGTTATATTGATTTGGTTTAAGATTTTTATAACTCGGTAATTTTTTGTTGCATTGTATATACTTACACCGAGTGAGATTAGAGACTTATCTTCATATGTGAGTGTATACACTATTCTTTCCTCTTTAAAAATGTTACAGTCGTTGGTAATCTCTTTATTCTTTCATTGACCGTTCATTAATTGAGTTCATATATGGAAATGCATTACTTGAGCATGATTTTCAAAGTTTGATTTGACTCGAGAATTGCGTAAACTTTATGAAATAATCATAGGCCCTCTTTGTTATATCACCCATATGACCTTGACCTCACCTTTTATATGTTCCCTAGTCAATCCACTTGAGCCTAAATACTAGCCTTTCGATTCATTACCCAAATCCCATAACCAACTCCAAATTGGAGTTTTATACCATACATATTACCTTACATACCCTTGTTTGGATTGATATTTGGTATTGAATGATGAAGTGTAATGTGGTTGCAATTTAACCATGAAAAGAGTGAGAAAAGAAGAAAGTGTAGTGAAAAAGAGAAGAAAAAGAGAAAGTTGAAAACAAAAGAAAAAGTGAGAAAAAGAAGAAAAGAAAAAGAAAGAGAAAGAGAAACTTGTATATATTGTTTATAGTGATTCAATAATCCTTGTTACTCTCTCGGTTGTTATATCTAATGCTCGTTTGGAAATCAATTGTCCAATTTTGAAATTGCCCACTTTTGCCCATTATCCCAAGTTTCATCCCCAAACACTTTGAATCCGTATATACATCCCTTTCATTTCGTACCCTAGCCTAGCCTACATTACAACCCTATTAAAGTCCTATGTGATCTTAAGTAGATGTAATTCAAAGGTTTAAATAGTTTTGATAATCTATGAAAATGCATTTCGCCTCTTTTTTATGTGCGGTATCTTTCACTGAGATTACAGTTTTTATTTTCTATATAGCGTTCTTCAATTGTGACATGTGCGCGGCCTAGTTTCCCTTTACATTTACTCCTTATGCCCACATGTCATGTGTGTTACCTCCCTGTTTCAAGTGATTTCATTTGATGAGTGTAATGCCCGTGAGGATTGACTTTTATGCATGCTTTGATATTTAGTATTCGGTTTATATAAGTTTTCTCCAAATCATAATTTGCGTGTGATCACTCCCCTCCCACATTTTAAAGTTTCAATTCATTGAGGTGCATTCGATAATGTTAATAACTACGGAATTTTCACGTGAATTCATTTGCTATGCTAATAACATATTAAAATCTTTTTCGTATTGTTGAGTTTGTCGCACGCTTGATTGGGCATATTTTGAGGAAACTGTATGATGTTTGTGGGTTTCATCCCTGAAAACCCTCACGAGACGACACTCGTCCACTCGGGTAAGCTAGGGGTTTAACGACTTATTGCATATGCTAAATGCAATCGAATCGCCCGCGTACCATATTTTTATACTTATCATGCTTTTGGTTTGCTTGTAGTTCTTGTTGCATCCTATTTCATTGCTAGGGACTAGTAATGTGTAAGTAGGGGGTGTGATAATACGCAAATATTACGTATTTCATCTCTCGAACCTACGCATTTTAGCCCCCCCGGGTGCCTTAATCTCTATATTTAAGCCCGTTAACCAGACAACCTCGATTTATATTGTTAACATTTTATATGAGGTATAAATGGGCTTTTGTATGTATTTAGATACTAAGAATGGAGTTCGGACGCATTCCGCTCAAGTTTCGTACGCATTTTCACGTTCAAGGGCAATTTAGTCAATTCACATTTTGGGCATCTGGCCCATTATCTTCACGGAAGTTGTATCCCTCCTCTCAAGCTTCGCGTGACCGCGAACGGTGAGCAATTCGGATCCCTAACGAAGAAGTTACGGCACTTTTGGCGGAAGAGAAAAATAATGAAACCAAAAGAGGGGAGAAGAGAAGGAAAAGGAATGCAGTAGGCTCACACCTGCTTGATCGATCGATCGATCGTTCACTCTTTATTTTTGAAATCGTGGGAGACAGTGGGCTTGATTTTTTTCCATCAAGCGATCGACCAAATGGGTCGATCGATCGATCCCCTGTTTTTTTGAGATATTTTGCTTTTCTTTTCTTTTCTTTCTTCTTTTCTTTTCTCCCAACTTACTATATATGGGAATTTTGTTGTAATATCAGATATACTTAGTTTTAGAAGACATTTTAGGTTAGGGTTTGGTTTTGAGAGCTCATCTTCTTTTCTTCTTGGGGTGACATCCATTTGGTGTTATAAGATTGAACTATTCATTATCATCTCCTTTAATATAGTTTTTTCTTTATTTTCCTTGCTTTGTAAATTAGTTTAACTGCTTTATTTCTTTCTTTCCTAGTTTAACTAGTTGTAATTTAGTTTAATTCATATATTGCCCTTAGATAAATAGGGTCAGGATTTCGTTCCGCCATTTTCGGTCCCCGAACTCCGAAAATTAGGTTTTGTGCAAAATTGCATTTAATTGAACCCGCGCAAATTAAAGTCGGATTATTACGCATTTAACTTTCTCTGTCAGGAACGGTACCTTAGGTGACTGTTGGCATACATGCCTTACCTTTTGGTTTCCTCAGTGTAAAGATTACTAGTATACCCTACAACCAAGGCAAATTACGAGATTTCCCTTTGAACTCAACAGATAAAATAAAGTGGATTTCATCCCAAAAACTACTGGTGTTGACACGTTTCGATCTCATATTCAATAGGTGATCAAACATCACTGTCGACTAGCATCAAATTTCACTGGAGATCAAACCTCTTTACCCCTTTCAGGCTCCAAAGCTTTAAGAAAAATTATGGGGGAATTATCCGAACTATCTGCCCTGGTCGGAATAGTTAACATATATATGACAGTACTGAAAAAAGAAAGAGAAATACCCCCACGGACATAGGCACATTGCCTAACCACATATATCTTGTATTATGTGATTGTACGATTTTCATTTACTATTCGACTTTATTTGCTTGGAATCAATCTCAGTAGGATTTTACCACCTACATTAGCCTTGGTGGTGGGCACCCTCATTCACCCTCCTATTTATTTCTTTTAATAAATTGGTTCCCGGTGAGCTTTATTTCTAAAAAAATATGTAAATCGATTTGTTTGCCCTTAATAAACCTTCAACGTAACTTTTACTATCTAATATGTTAAAATTTGTTAATTGAGTATTAAGTATTAAATAATAGATATTAAAATTTGTTGAATATTGAAAATTAATTTCAATACCCTTTAGATACTAAATATTAAAGGGGCATATACTAAATAGTCCGTCGAACATTTTTTAATACACGTTTAGTCCAAACGTTTTCATTTTTTTAAAGTGCGGACTTTTAAAAATAAGAGAATATTGATTAAATAGGTGTTTAAAGGACTTTTTGGAACAATATAAAAAAGTTTGGACTAAATGTGTATTAAAAATGTTTGAGAGACTTTTTGGTAATTGATCCAATATTAAAACCTATTAAATTTGAAAAAGTGAAATTTGTTAAAATTAAAATATTAATCAAAGTCAAATTCTAAAGAGAGAGATTTCAAAATGGCCAACCTTGCGAGTGAGGTCCTTAAAAAATTTAAAATGTTTGTCTGTATTAGACAACAGATTATCATCACACATCATAATTACACATATTTAGTTTACTTTTCAATTGGTTAAGAATTTGCATGGTAAACAAACATACGAGGCACAGTTGTCGATTTTTCCCTTCGACTCTTGGTTCATTTCTATTCAACAGTACTATAATAAGCTGTCATGTGAACCATAAAGAGAAGTAAACAAGGATAAATATTACAGATAAGGTGGTCATCGTATAAATAAGATATTAGGTATGACTATGAATGTGACTTACATACACAAAACTTGTACATTTCCGCATTCAACCCCAATTTAATAAGCCCATATTGGTTATGACCCATAAACTCACCGATTCTGACTTTGAATATTTGATGTGGGAACAAGGGGAAACTAAAATGAATACATGGGGCCACCTTAATTGAACCTTAATAGAAAATGACAACTGACTGTTATATTGTTGAAATTTGAATATAGCTGAATTGATTTCGTTTCTCAAAAAATTTACGGATCAAATATTAAAAAGTCCCTCAAATATTTTTTAATATACATTTAGTCCAAGCCTTTTATTTTGTACTAAAAAGTCTCTTATTCTTTTATATTTAAAGGTCCGCGCCAGCAGCATGGTAAAGCCTTTTTACCATGGTGAAGGACTTTTGGGTATAAAATAAAAAGGCTTGGACTAAACGTGTATTAAAAAAAGTTCGAGGGATTATTTGGTATATGCCCCAAAATTTAATGCCTTGCTATTTTCAGTAATGATTTCTTTACGAGTCTTCACAAATGTGTTAAATAACCACCAAAGTGATTTGGAAAAAAAATAAAAAATAGTGCTATTGGTGTCCTGGCAGAACTTCATATCACAAGGCAATGTTTAATATATAAGTGAGAGAATAAGTGGAATCCACATCAGATTTTGTGGAGATTTTTGTACTCATATCATTATTCAAAAATAAATAAATAAATAAGGACACAGTGTGATGATGGTAATCTAAATGTTGAGGGTTGCTGACACATTATGAAGACAAATCCGTAGGCCATGAACACATATATGTATCGGATGAAACTTCTTTTATGGAAGATGTGTAAATTTTTGTTTTTTAAGCATCATAAGAAAAATAACCGGAACAACAACAACAACAACAACAACAACAATAATAATAATAATAATAATAATAATAATACAAGATATTAATACGTCCCATTAATGGGTCAATGGTGAAATAAGTGCCGTTGACTTTTAATTCACTTTTTAAGTCCCAGTCTAAAACCATTTTATTAATTGACTAAATTACCCATTTTTATTTTATATTTCCATTTTCAACTTAATTCTAACTTCTTTTTCATCTTTATGATCTCTTCCCCATATTGTCACTTCAACATCCACCAATCACCTCCGTCACGTGATACCCCGCTTATTAAAATAACGGGTGATCAACGTTATACTAAAATAAAACAAGAATATCATCGGCTCATTCTTAACATCACTGTCGAAACCAAGTAATTACTAACCACCTAGTATTAAATTAAGCCATATGTCAATTTTATTCTTTATTAACGTGACACAAAACACTATAATTAAACCATAATTTAATCTGATAGTAATAAATTCCACAATCATATATGAAGTCGGAAACAGAAATCCATTACATGCAAAACTTAACCGACTAAACCATCAATATCACATCCATACAATAAATCTCAATAATAAAATAAAATAAAATAAAATAAATCTGACTGACATGGGCAACATGCCCGAATAGAAACGTTTATCCCAAATCCTGCAACGTCCCACAATGGTCGCATCTCCAATACATAGAATAAATAATCATGCTTGGCATCCTATGGATGGATGCCTAAAAGGTTTTGAAAATACATTTGATACGGGTCAGAGCCCAAATCCTTTTAAAAATAATTTGCAAGTAATTAAAATGCATAATTAAATATATATTCATTCTTTCATATATAAATTGGTACGCATTCTCTCATGAGACACTACTCACCTCTCATCTAAAGTACACACCTAACGTATGCATTTTAAACGTCTAGTTATGCTACACTCCAAAGTAGTCCTAAAGTATCCTTATTTTTCTACACTATCCCATCTTGCGTATTTTATACAATTAACTTTCACATCCGCTAAACCATTACAATTCTCAATTATAATTAACCAATTCATTTCAAATGCTTTCAACAATTATAATTCTCAATTATAATTTATCATTTCTTTTCAAGTACTTTCAACAATTATAATTCATTGTTATTACAAATAACTATTACTAGTTATTCATTCACTATTCACATCATCTTATGCCCGTATATATATTTTTGCGAACACACACACACACACATATATATATATAATTTAATATCACATTAATCATACATATGTATCACCCAGTATATATGTATAACTGTTATCCCTTCGAATAATAGCTTATTAGATGCGGGTCTCTATAATGCTATCATACCTTAGGAAATACTCACATCATCCTTGCTAGGGGTGTTCGCGGTCCGGTCCTGTCCGATTTTTGGGTATTTTTAGGACCGGATCGCATTAATCGGTCCTAAAAAAGTATGGACCGAGATCGGACCTGAATAATCGATTTCGGTCCTATTCGGTTTTCAAGCAGTCTGTGTTCGGTCTCGGTCCTATTTGGTCCAACCCATATAAAACAGCACATATTTTTTTTAATTGAAAACCGCACATTTTTTTAAATTAAAAAAGCACATTTAAAAAAAATAACATTTCTCCTTAAAAAAACATCACTTGTAAAAAAAAAACAGCACATAATAATAAAACAACACATTTTTTAAAAAAAAAAAAGCACTGTTTTTAAAAATAAAATAAAAACAACACTGTATTTTTTACAAACAAATTACAAAACAACTTACAAATAATTACAAACAAATTACAAACAAAAATGACAAGGTTATAACATATGGGTTTTCAAAACCTTGTCACACACTCAAGCATTTTGTGTTAACATGGAAATTTCTCAAACAAATATTATAACAGATGGAAAGTTTTCAACTCCTCAAAGTTAATATTACAAACAAATAATAGATGGAAAGTTTTTAATATTATAACAGATAGGTTTTCAACTTTGATTTGTAAACAGAGATGTACCGTGGGTTGCTGTTTGCACCGTGTGTGGCCGTTTGTACCGTGTGTGGCCGTTTGCAAATGAAAATGTAACGTGTATGGTTGTTCGTAGTGAGGGTTGTGTCGGATCTCCACAGTAGATGATGAGGGTTGTGGTTGTTCGTAGTGAGGGTTGTGGCTGTGGCGTGTGAGAGATGGTGAGGGGCTGCTGGTATTAGAGAGATGGGTTGTGGCCGAATCTCAGGGAGATGGGTTGTGGCCGGTCGAATATGAGGGAATTGAGTGTGTGGTTGTTGGTAGGAGAGAGAGAGAGAGAGAGAGAGAGAGAGAGAGAAGGAAATTAGGTTAGGTTAGGTTAGGTTATGAATGTTGGGGTGGAGCGTGTGTGGTTGATTTTTGTTGTCCATTTTTCTTTGGAATTAGAGAGAAGCAGGTTATGAACTCAACTTGTGTGCGTGTGTGGTTGTGGTACACTGCGTGCGGTAGGAAAGAAATTAAAAAAAAACTATATATATATATATATATATATATATATAATGAAAGCGGTTCAGTCCGGTTCAAACTCGAATTTTACGAGCCAAGACCGAAACCGAATCGAATTATGTGGTCCTGAATATTTTTAGACCGAATTAAAATCGAATTAAAAAAAATCGCAAAAGCGTGTTCGGTTCGATTCGGTTCGATTTTTTCAGGCCATTCGGTCTATTCGGGTTCGTGCACACCCCTAATCCTTGATATCGTGTCGGAATCTCACACCGAATTATGATAGAAACCATAACGTTGGAGGCGGTCATAGGTTCCTCGATAATGAGTCATAACCATACCTAAAATTATCTCACTTCGAACTTCAACCCTACAAGGGCACGTGCGTGGCGCTATGACCTGGGAACTATACTTACCCTGTTGTTTTTCGCCAGGGAAGATCACCCACTTCGCGAAACCTCAAATGATAGTACTAGAGGAGTATGTCCATATATTCATATATATATATATATATATATATATATATATATATATATTCTCAATAATTGAAATTAATCATGCCTATCACTCGTGGCATAAACACAATATTTTTTTTAATATCATTTACATTCTCAATTAGTTAATTACTCATTTAATTATTTAATTGATTCCCCAAAATATAATTTATGGACACGTAACTATCATCACTCAACCCGTATCCTAATTTTTGAATTTTATGCATGTATAATTCTCAAATACGCTAATTTGCAACCCCGAATAAAGACCCATTCAATATAAGGCCCTAACGTTAATGCATAAAATTTTCAGTAATTCATAACATCAAATTTTGAATTTTTTAATATCACAAAATATCCCCTTTTGTCTCCAAATAAAAAATATATCCCTATCGCATCAAAACGTATTTTTTATTTTTATATATGAAAAAAAAACATGATAACTGATGCCTGTGTTGAAAACATGAAGTTTTATGAAAAAAAACATGAAGTTTGAAACATGATAACTGATGCTTGTGTTGACAAGGTTTTGTCACAATAGTATGAAACATGATAACTGGTGTAATTTAAAAGTAATTTTTACTTAGGTGCTTAAAAAGGAAAAAAAATCAAAACAGGTTCCCCGTGGAGAACCCGATACCCGTTTTAAACGCGTACGGAGATCCCTAAACCCATTATAACGGGAAACGGGGTTGGGACGAGGAATGATTTTTCTAACGAGGACGGAGATGGAAAGTTAAAACCCAACTCCGAACCGACCCGTTGCCATCCCTACTAATATCCCATTTCTTTTCCATCAATATCAATTATTAAAACCATAATTTACATGGAAAGATTTATAATATCCTTTATATGAATCATTTCTCAAAAATCCCATAGTTTTACAAGTGAAATCCACCCAAAATAGTTTTCCCAACTTTGATATGAACTGAAATCAAACGCACAAATACTTAGCAAGATAATTACTTGCCTTTAGGTTCGTAGTTTCTGAATTTGGCGAAGATGACGCTAAAAACTCCTAGAATCTCTTCCCAGTTCTTCAATCCTCTTGAGTTCTTGAGTTTACTCTTCACTTTCCTCTTGAATTCTTGAATTTCTCCTCAAATTCCTTTTTACTTTCTCTCTAACTCTTTGTATAACTCAACTAAACCTTTGGAATTGTGAAAATGACTTTCCTTTCACCCAAACCCTTCATTATATAACATAAATTCTACTTTTGCCTTTTCTTATCCCATTAAGAAGACCAAAAGACCCTTAAACTAGTTCCGACTAGTATAAAAAGCCCCCCCCCTCCCCCCCCCCAGACCCAAACACAACCATCGGCTACTTAATTTTGACTATTTTGACACATTTCGGATCAACTGTGCACTCAAAATTGTCACCCGATTCACTTATCAATATTTTTTATCTCAACCTATTATAAATTAATCAAACATATTCCGGTTGAGATATTATTAAATTTTGTCACGTTACTCACAACTTAATTCTTTTTTATTCATTGTAACACACCAGTAAATACCTAGTCACCTAAATATTAATCCATTTCACTCTAAATTAATATTGACTTATTTTATCATTATTTCTTAATTAAAATAAATTATGTGTCACCTGCATAATTTAAATATCCAATTAAATATATATAACACTATGGAGTATTACACGTCAGCACAACTTGTCATCCATGAGCACCACCGTCAACAATCGTTGTCTCTCTGGCTCGCTCACCCCCCCCCCCCCCCTCTCTCTCCATATATATATATATATATATATATATATATATATATAAGCGGCTCTCATACATACCAAATATTAAAAAAATATTTTTTAGTTCAATTTTTTTATATGATATTTAAACATTTCAAGGGACCTATATATAAAAAAATCAGCTCAAAATAATTTTTTTTCTATTTTAAAAAAATCAATCAAACTGTCACACCTTTTAAAATGCTTTAAAAGATGTGAAAGTTTGATCGATTTTTTTAAAATAACAAAAAAGTTATTTTGAGGTGAATTTTTTATGTGGGTCCCTTGAAATATTTAAATATCACATAAAAACTCAACTCAAAAATATTTTTTTTACTATTTTAAAAAAATCAGTATGTATACTTGATATGTACCGGAGCCTCTGTGTGTGTGTGTATGTGTGTATTCTAATTTTTTCTCACATCATACAAATCAAGTCATAAAGTTAAAGAGCGTACTGCATACACTAGACCTGGTAAATTGAGGAACGACATGATAATATGACAAGAACCGATACGAAGTTATAAGTTAATGGTTGGACCCTTAACGATTTCGGATAATATCAGTGCCAACCCGATAAGACACGACAATTAACCAGTCGGGTTAGTGTTGACCACCTTCATCCATTAAAGACCCGTTAAGATCCATTAATTTGAGCAAATAAAATATATTATTGGAACTTATAAGAAGTTTATGTAGTTTAATATTAATTTAATCATAACGAATATTAGTAAATGAGAGAGTTAGTAATGGTAATAAATTAATGGGTCTAATTTGTTTAAAAATGAGCTACTATGTCAACTTGTGTACGATTTAAAAAAATTAATTATGTTAATGGGTAATAACAGGTTAACACGACATGATACGACACGTTAAGATAACGGGTTGGGTTTGAATATAATTTTTTCACACAATAAAAAAGTCATTTCTTTATACACGAACCCGATAAGACCCAAATACGATAAAAATTGACATGAACACGACTCGACACGACTTGTTTACAGGTCTAAGCATACACCCACAAGTGCGCACACACGCACACACACATAAACATACATATATATATATATATATATATATATATATATATATATATATATATATATATATATATATATATATATATATATATATATATATATATATATATATATATATGTTGCAATCGATTTTTTGATTTTGAAGGACAAGAGCCATTCGGATGTGCATATTATGATTTCTCCTCCTCCTCCTCCTCCTCCTCCTCCTTTTCTTTCTTCTTCTTCTTTTTCTTCTTGTTCTTCTTCTTTCGAGGTAGTTATTATTACAAAATCTGATTTTTTTTTGGGGGGGGGGGGGGGGGGGGGGGGTGAGGGAAGGAATACCAAAAGAAAATATTTACTTTCAAGGTAAATTTCAACTCTTACCGGAGATATTTATTCTAATAATAAATAGTTACTATCAGCATTAACTATAATGATCCAAATGAAAAAACTATTGACTGTAAACATTTACTTTCAGGATTCATTGAGAAAGTAAATAATTTGGTATAAGTGTAGATAATTACTTTCAAAATTATAATGAAAGTAAATATTTACTTTTATAACTAATCTTCTTCTTCTTCTTCTTCTTCTTCTTCTTCTTCTTCTTCTTCTTCTTCTTAAATAGTAGGTATTTTCTTAAAGCGGTAATGTTTCACAAATAGTAAACTTTCACTCTCATAGTGAATATTTACTTTAAGACTCTAAAAGTAAATATTTACAATGAGAGTATATATTTATTCTTTGTAATAGTTCTTTTTCTTCTTCTATGTGTACGCAAATATATATATATATATATATACATACACATAAATCTAGTTATAGACACATTGATTACGGTAGGGTATATATATTAATATCTATATTTGTATATGTATATGTATATGTACATGTATATATGGACAAAGATCTATATATATATATATATATATATATATATATATAAAGATCATTGTATAGATATTTACATTTCATTAATTTTGTGTTGTTGACTATTTTTCGATAAAAACGATTTGCTATTTGGGGAGTTGGTTGGTGGTGGTTGTTCAAGACATTGGTGAGTGTGATTAACAATGTTCGGTGGTAGAGAGAGATTGTCGATGTTCGTTGTGGTGAGGCAAGTGTGGTTAGTTGCGGTGGCAATGAAGATTTTTGGTGGTGGAGATTGTCTATATGAAGGAGGGTTGTATGTACATGTTTCAGTAGTGGGTGGTTTTATTTATTTATTAATTTATAATTTTAGGGTGTTAAAGAGTATTCTAATCTTAGTTTTTCTTAGTTAGCATTAATAGGATTTATGTAATGGGTGAATAGTGAATGTGATCTCTTTAATGAAAATATGTTAATAAAAGACTTATATGTATAAGCATCAGCAATATAAATTAGGTTTGTCTTATTTGATGATTCATTAAAGGGTTAATTATACCTGGTCCCCTTGAACTTTGCCCCTCGTCACTTTACCACCCGAACTTTCAATTTTTATACTTAACCCCCTGAACTTCCAAAGTGACTGCAAATCGCCTCCTATCGTCCAACTCAATTAATTCTTCACGGGAAAGTTTAGTCATGTGTGATGTACATGATCATTTTTTAGGGTATTTTTATCCAAAATTGTAACACTCCGACCCGGATTTGGATCACCGTTGGATCAACCCGTACCAAATCAAGGAGTTAAAAGGAGGAGGGGAAAATGTCCATTTAGTTTATTTAAGAAAATCCTTTAATTACTCCATTGATTAAGGACTAAATTTACCAAATTCAAATTGAGAAAAAAGTGATCACTTTATGTGATTAGTAAATTTACAAGATTTATTTATAAAAATTCAATTTAATCCGCAAGGCTATATAAATGAGAATTAAACACTAATCAACCCTGTATTATTACAAGCCATGGCCCAAGGCCCGAATAAATGTTTAAAAGTACCAAATTACCAATGTTTCAAATTATAATTTTAAAAAAAGTTCAGAGCCTCTAACGAAGTTGGTTGCCCTCTGGGACTTTACTAACATCCTTTCTGATATCCCTACTCGATGTACCTGGAATGGGGGTGGGGGTGGGGGTGGGGGTGGGGTTTTTAACATAAAGAGTAGGGGACGAGTGAATGCTCAGGAGCGTGGGGAATATTAAGTTATACATTTTCTACAAAAATACTATACATATAACGTGAATTTTAATCAATTCCGAAAATGTTTAAATACAACCCCCTAAACCCTAAACCCTAAACCCTAAACCCTAAACCCATTATCCTGTCCTTTTTCCTTTATCTTTTCTCGGAATCTTTTAATAATCAGATACTTTAACGGGCTTCACACTGCCGGCTATGCTACTATATGCTCTGATTAGTGATTTTGGGTCTTTCACCCCAGACAACGGGGCCCTCCTTAATTATCCTGATGTCATCCGAGCCCAATTTAATATGTGTTAATAGTTTAACTAATGTCCACATTATTCCATCATTTCATCGTTTTTCTCATTCTACGATTTAAACCATTCTTTCGCTTTATCAATGTGCCATTTATCCCTTTTATCCACTTTTTACCGAAAATCGACCGATAAGGTCTGTAGAGGAAGTTCAACCACTAGTACCCTCATTTTTATGAAAATCACCATTTTGCCCTTTTTATCATAGTTTGTTGAAAAACGTATTTTAATTTCATTTTTGCTCTAGAACATAATATTTTTCTTATAAAATATTCTTTCTATGATTTTATGTCAAAAATCATGTTATCATTTTATGTTTTCTCACATAAAATACATTTAAACTTTTAAGATCATTTTTAATCAAATATCCATAACTTTTCCCTATTATCACACGTGACCCCAAATATTACTCATCTTCATTCTAACAATATTAAACACATTTTAGGGCTATTTTTCTACAATTACTCAATTCTTCATAAAACTTATTCTACACATGTGAAGGAGGATTTTAAGCTTAGAAATTCCTCAAAATGTACTTAGACAATATAATAATCACGGGTTTGTATTTACACATACTTTTTTCTCTCTTCAAGGTAAAAATACCATTTATTTGTAAAAGACCCATTCTAGAGTTTCGTCTTGTTAAAAATTCATTTTTTGGAAGACTATAATATTTTCATTAAATAAATTCATTTAGCCATTAAATATTATCCAGCATTCATCCTACATGTTTTTCATACTTAAAAAACCTTGAAACTTTGAAAGAGGAAAACCCTACCTCAAGTTTGAAGAGGAGACCAAGAGATAAAATAGCTATGGACGTTTCTAGCTCCAAGACTCCAAAAGCTCATTAAATAGCTCCAAAAATCCCTCCTACAAGCTTAGGTTTACCCACTTTCTTCCTTGATAAAAGCTTGAAGATGGTAGACAAGGCTTGGAAATGGTGTATACTAGTTTTTGGAGTTGGTGGCAAGGTGTGGCTATGGAGAAAAGAGATTGAGGAAGAATATGAATTCTTGAAACTTAAAGAGAGAGAGGAAATATTCTTAAGAAATATAGTGGGGGAAACCCACCCTCACTCTCTCTTCTTATAACTCCACAATAACCCATAAAACCATTTAAAAATTCTTTCCACACACATAAAACATATTTTGAACATTTGGGGTCACCACACATTGACACATCATCAATCCAATGGCCCAAAAATGCGACAACATACAAGGGTAGCTCGATTTGACCAGATTCAGGTCCTGTCATACGAACGACCTTTAAGTTTCGTTTAATAACACTCATACTCGTACGAATGATATTTTTAATGAGGGGATCTAAAGAGATCTTAGTGCGCGCGAGACAAGGCAAAAACTCAAGTCGTCAGAAGTATCGTTTGAAGTCGTTCAAACGGCACGTTCGAATGGCTCGTTCGAAATAGAAAGGCCCTCATTTAAATGACCTATAATTTTCTAGAATTTAAACTTTGAATCAAGAAAACTTCTATTTGACAAGAACGAAAGCTACTATGATTATTAAATCTCAATATTTATTCATAAATATAACTTTTACAAGGTAGGAGATAAAATCGAGAGCCCAGGTATTAAATTTTCCCCACCTTAGGAGATTTTTACCCCTAAATAAGAACAACCATCTAGGTAAAGAGCTCTATGTACTTCTCCCACATCTCCGGCTCACGTTCCCAGGTCGCGCCTTCAATGCCCGAAAACTCCCAAAGAACCTTTACCAACGGGATGATCTTATTGCGCAGGACCCGGTCCTCGCGATCCAGAATAAATATCGGTTGCGTGGAAAATGTGACATCTTCATATAACTCGATGAGGTTCTTATCAATGACATGACAGGGGTCGTGAAGATACTTCTTCAACATAGAAACATAGAACATATTGTGCACTTGGTACAACTATGGAGGCAATGCCAAACGGTACGAAACATCCTCAATTCGCTCCAGGATCTTAAAAAGACCGATATACCGTGGGGCCAGTTTTCTTTTCTACCCGAATTATTGACTACTAGTTCTTACTCTAACCTTGAGCATCATATGGTCGCCAACCTAAAACTCTAAACGTACTCAACGATTATCGGCGTAATTCTTTTGTCGGCTCTGAGCCGTCATGATCCTTTAATGAATTACCCGAACCTTCTTTGTCATATCTTGAATCAATTCCAAATTGGTGAGATGCTTCTCACTCACCTCGGCCCAACGAACCATAAAGCGACATGGCCACCCATAAAGGGCCTCAAAGGGGGTCATCTCGATGCTCACCTGATAGCTGTTGTTGTAAGCGAACTCCGCAAGATGCTGATTCTCCGCCCAACTACCCAGAAAGTTGAGCGCGCAAGCTCTTAGCATGCCCTTCAGAATTTGAATGGTTAGCACCGACTGTTCATCGATATCGGGATGACATGATGTACTCATGTTCAACTCGGTACCCTACTCTTGTTGAAACTTCTTCCAAAACTAAAACACAAATCAAGAATCCCTATCTAAGATGATCGAGAGTAGGCACTGTGAAGCCTGACTATTTCTCTGGCATACAACCTCGCCAACTTAGCCACTCTTTCCATGACCTTGAATGGAAAAAAGTGTGCAGACTTCGTGAGTTTATCCACTATAACTCATACCGCATAATTACCACATTCAGATTGTGGTAATGCTGTAATGAAATCCATCGTGATATCACATGACTAAGCATCAAGGATTTTCTGCTAAATGATTGGCTTAGCTACCACACCCCACAAGTATGCCCTGTCATAACTCCGTTGAACGTGCAAGTCAAACTTTTGTAACTCCCTAAATATTTTCACCTGATGGCATCTCATCACTACAAGGGTGAGACTAGACTTCCTACTAAGAGCATCGGCCACCACATTGGCCTTACTGAGATGATATTCCAATGATAAATCGTAGTCCTCCATTAATTCCGCCCACCATCATTGACGAAGATTAAGATCAAGCTGTGTGAAGATGTACTGAAGACACTTATGATCGAAAAACACCTCAAACCGTTTCCCATACAGGTTATACCTCCAACTCTTGAGTGCAAACACCACCGCATCTAGCTCCAGATCATGGGTGGGGTAGTTTCTCTCATGCACCTTTAACTGGCGGGCTGCATAAGCAACTACCGGACCATTATGCATCAATACTGCTTTAAGCCCTAACCCCGAAGCGTCACAATACCCCATATAACCTTTACCTCATTCTGGGAGGACAAGAGCGGGTGCAAAAGTCAAACTAACTTTCAATTACTGAAAGGAGGACTCACAGTCCTTGGACCACTCAAAGTGCACATCCTGTTGAGTCAACATGGTGAGTGGAAATACAACCTTCCAGAAGTCTTGCACGAACCTACGGTAATAATTGTCTAGGCCCAAGAAACTTTGCACTTTTGCAACTTTCGTTAGCTTATCCCATCCCAGGACAACCTCCACCTTGGAAGGATCGATAAATATGCCCACATCGAAAACTATGTGGCTAAGGAACTTGACCTCCTCCATTTAAAACTCACACTTACTGATCTTAGCGTACAGTTGATTCTCCCTAAGCACCTGTAATGTCGTGCGAAAGCTATCCTCGTCTCTATATCTGATTCCGAATAGACTAGTATGTCTTCCATAAAGACCACCACAAACCAGTTTAGGTAGGGATAATAAATACGGTTCATCAAGTCTATACATGTTGTTGGGGCATTGGTCAAACCGAAGGGCATTAACATAAACTCGTAGTTCCCATACCATGTTCGGAATGTCATCTTAGGAATATCCTCCCCCTGATATGCAACTAATGATACCTAGACCAAATGTCAATTTTTAAGAACCTGCCTCCCCACACAACTGGTCAAATAAATTGTCAATACGGGGCATGGAGTACATATTCTTTACCGTCACCTTAGTCAACTATTTATAATCAATGTAGAGTCTTAGGGTGTTGCCCTTTTTCATCGCAAAGAGGACAACGACTCCCCACAAGGACACACTGGGGAAAATAAAGCCCTTGTTGGTTAACTCCTCCAACTAAATCCTTAGCTCCTGCAATTCCATCGAAGCCATAGTGTGAGGTGAAATTGAGATAATCCACATGCCCTGATGCACTTCTATAGCAAAATTCACCTTTTATCATGGTGGTAACCCAGGGAGATCATCCGAGAACACATCGAGAAACTCCCGCACCATTGGGTAGTCTAAAACCATATTATTCGGCTCATCCTGAGCCACCAAGCTACTTAAGCAGCTAAAATATTGTGTCTACTTGTGAACTATAGAAAAATTACAAGGATAATCAATGCCCTGCTCGCTGCTAAAGCGATGGCGAGACCCGTCTAGAAGTGATACTAGGTCACTGTATCGATGGCAATCGTTGGTAGTTTTGAAACATGAAAGCCAATCCATACCAAGGATCACCTCGAACCCATCCATGTCCATGAGGATCAAATCATACTCCAGCACATAGTCTCCAAACATGATCACACATCTAAGACAAACCCCATTAAGAACTATGTCATCACCAATCGGAAGCCCTATGAAAATATGAGGACAAAATTGGTCTACCTCTAACCCCAAACTGAATGCTAAGGAACTCAATATGAAAGAAGGCAATGCACCTTAATCAAATAATGCCTTAACCCACGTAATGTACAAAAGAATCATGCCTTCTATCATCGAAGAATCGCTGAAAGGTGTAGCGTACTGAGATATAGCATAAGATCGCCTGGGGTTGAACCTATTGCCCTAATCGTCGGGCACCTATCCTAGCCCGTGGCTACCTTACCCCTGGCTTGGATGCGAACAGTCCACATTGTGCCTTCCAGGATGCTGATAGCCCGAAGAGAACTACTGTTGTTACTGAGTAGGGTTGTATAACTAGAACTCCGTCCCAACACAAAATTAACAATATGCTGATAACCCTGTTGACTTCCCGACCCCTAACTTAGAACTTTGCGCGTCCCGAGCAATATAAAAAAAATTAGTTTAAAGTTCAACTCTTGAAAATTCCTTTATTAAAATAAAATTCCACTTTCGCAGTCAAGCGATTGCATTGAGCATATGCAATAAGCCTTTAAACCCCTAGGTTACCCTAGTAGGACGAGTTTTGTCTCGTGAGAGTTTGCAGTGAATACACCCACAAAATTCTTTATTGACTCAAATAAATATCAAAATACTTAAAAATTGTACAATTGAAACTTTTTGAAAAATAATCACTATAAATTCATATTCAAATGTCTCAAACCATAGTGTGTGTGTGTGTGTGCAAAGCCAGAAATTAAACCTCAAATTTCCACCGATTGAGCATTACGTTACTTTCCAAAAATTCGTTTTGATTCAAATTCTTACGGATGCACTCACAAACGAATCACTCGGATTGTGGTTGTTTTCTCTCGGTATGCATGATATAAAGAGTAGATATAATGGACACAAATTCACGCATACAAAATTAAAACGAAGGAAATATATGATGAAAAGATCTCATCATCGGAATACAGTTATTAGGAAATGGGAAACATCATCTCTTAATCACACCAGTTTAATCTCTTTTATTATCTTTTTGTGTTTTAACTCTCCATGCAGTAATTAATTTCGCCATTCGGACTCGGTTAGGACTTTTTCGGGTTAAAAAGTGTAAAGGGTAAAAATGGGAATGGTCGGAATGTTCGGAATTGTAAAATGTCCTTATGACGTCCATTAGTGCTTTTTCGGGCATTTTCTCATTTTTCTCTTTCTTTTTCTATTTTCATTTTTTTCTTCTTCTTTTTTTGCATTTTTTTTTCCTTGCTATTTTTTTTTCTTGCTATTTTTCTTTTCTTGCCCTTTTTTCTTATTACACACTTTGGACTTACTTGATAAATTTCCAATTTTTCACAATTCCGGGCTATTTGGGTTTTTCGGGTTACCAAACGAAAAGGAAAAAATTTATTAGGCTCAAATTGGGTTGTAAAGGGATAATTTTTCACAACGTTTTTATGGCTAATATTTTTGGGTTAAACAAACGAGAGCCTACTTCATTGTCCAAATTTCTAATCACATTACCATATGCATCTCGAGATTAATTAAGTTTAGAGATATATTTAGCACGAAGTTTGAGACAACATTTCACACATTTCCCATAACCGATCAAAATAAAGGATTGAGATTATCAACGACTTAATAAAACGCTGAAAAGAACTTTGAGTTAATCATATGCTGAAAAGAACTTTGAGTTAATCATAAACTCGGATTGATTTAAAAACTCATAAAAAAATTGAAAGGCTCGAAATCTCATCGGGTTTGATCAATCTCCACACTTCTTCGTTAAGTCGTCAATTTTCTTTCAATTTCCATCTTCGGTCAATTTTGGCTTAGTGAATTTTGATTGTTAACAATTTGAGACTTCAAATAGAATAAAGGTGATATTTTTGAAAATTTTAAATTCCAATTTTTATTTATTTTGAAGAAAAATATTTTTGGCTTTTTTCAAAAATTTTCAATTTTTTTGAAATTTTCTAAAAGAAACACGCTTGGAAAGAACATGTGATCGAATCAATGAATCTAAACAATAAACGAGAAGAATATCTCACACCCCCTAACTTAAATGTTGCATTGTCCTCAATGCGAATCAAGAACACAACATAAAGAGAGGAAAAGAAAGATATTACCCAAATGGAGCGATCTCCGATGAGTGCGAGTCCATTGAATCTACAAAACATGTTAGAACCAAGCATAACAAAAATAATAACAAAAACTTTAACTAATTACTCTAAACTATAAAAAAAGAAAAGGAAAAAGAAAAAGCTAATTATGTACAACCTACGATTTGAAATTCTAATAAGTTATACACTAGAAGTCGAAAAATTTGAGGGTCCACCCAAAATACAATTTGACTTTGAGGGATTAATGGTGTACCCTCATTAGAAAGCATGCCGTCCAAAAAATAAGAATTCCATCGGAAAAACGGAAGGCATGTGCAACGCAGAAGAAATGAATCACCGCATATTAAAAAATTTAGGGGGATAATGAAGGATTTGGGTGCATTGGGGGACAAGTACCATTGGGATCCAAGAAAAATAGAATCACGTTCCAAAGATTTTTCAAGTAGTATGGCAAGTGGATCACACAAACAGAAAGAGTCCATCTTGGAAAATAATTTAAGCATTGAGTCCTTGTCCTCAAAATCTTCTCCCCAAAAATTTTCAGTTGGGTATGGTGGAGTGACACGTCTAAGTGTATGGCCCGTAAGATGAAGCATCTCAAAAAAAATTCCCATAAAAGAATCGGATCAACATCCTCAAGACATTCATCCATCTCTTGTGATGGATTTAATGGTTCGATAATAGTGAATGAGAATGGTGAAGACATAAATTCAAGCTCAAGTGATTCTTCATTGGATTCCTCATTTGGTTGAAAATATTCTTTAGTCTCAAAAATATCGGAAGAAAAATCATCATTGGATTCGAATAATGCATCCAAATCTTGCTCCCAAAAACGATTTTTTTCCCTATATTCTTTTTCACGCCTTTCTTCTTCAAGCCTTTCATTTTCATAAATTTGGATGGCCTTAGCACTGGGCTTGTATTTATGAGACTCATATTTAGTGATATTGATCCAATGTTCATAAATCGTGAGTTCATTCTCCTCCTCACTATTAGCATAACAATTAAAGCCACCAAATGAGTTAAAGTAAGACATTTCAAATTGGGCAATTCAAGAACGTGACACCCATATTTTTTATTTTTTTTTCGATTTTTTTTGTAAAGGTCAAATTCGGGATTAACCAACCCAACCTAAAGTCTACCTAATTCCCTGGCAACGGCGCCATTTTGATCGAGTGGAAGAACCGAGCGTCCGTGTAATACGCTAGTCATTGTTATCGGCTTCCAACCTCAATACAAAAAAAAACTAAACCTGATACTACACTCTTTAAGGAGTATAGTGGTGAGTCTGGGTATCGAATCCACAGGGAGTTAGGACGTGTGAGCGTGACGACAAAGGTAAGGTAGTTTAATCCTAAATTTGATATTAAAAGAAAACAAAAGAAAAAGATGAATAATAAAGATAAGAAAAGAAAAGATGATTGATTTTTTTCAATTTGTGATGAAATAAAATGTGCACAAAAACACTAAGAATTGTAAAGAAATTAGATTTGAAAATGAGAGAAAATAGGGCGGGGTACAATCCCTCAAACCTTAGTAAATTACCGTATAGAATACTAGAATTACAAATTGAAATTTTGACTAAATCCAGTCTTTATAGATCCTAAGCATTACATATATGAGGGAACTAGCCCGCATCATATGAAATCAAAGGCAAATACAAAGCGGTGAATGGACAATTACACTTTGCATAGCGTTCTGAAACATCTCAAGTACCTAGGGAAAGAGAGATTAAAAGATCGGCTATGTTCGTATAATTTCCATACACGATTCGGTCAATATTTAATTTACTCTCTATTTTCTACATGGGTAATTCACCTCGGAATGAATTCATGTACCCCAGCCCTTGAGAATTTAGCTGGACATGATTTTTCTAGAAAATAAATTCATACCAATACATGGAATTATGGATCTAGCAAACATTGGTAACAAATTGCAAAACAATCAAGAATTGAATTGAAAAGAAAGAATAACTAAGAGAATGGAAATTTTATACTTGTATTCAGCAACAGGAAAAACAAATGAACTTGAATCCAGAAAACTTCTTCTTAATCAACCTTACAAACTAGGGTTTATGAAAACTTCTACCAAAGAAAACTAAAAAGACTCTCTAAAATCTAACTCTCTCTCTCTAATTCGACTCCCTTGGAATGAGGTAGGGCTTGGTCTTTTATATCAGCAACTAGCATGAATTTGACAGCTAGAATCGCTGGCTGCGCAAGATTCTGCCAGATATGCACCTGTTCAGCTCTAAATTAAATTTCAGAATTTTAACAGCCGGATCGGTTCTGTCCGGATCGGTTTGGTAATCGGATTGGTTCTTTTTATTTTTAGCCGGACCGGTTTGATTCCATCCGGATCGGTCCTGTTTTTCTGGTCAATTTCTCTTCATTATCTTGCAACTTCAAAACCTCGTAACTTCTTCACCGTAGCTCGGATTGAGGTGTCGTTTGTTCCAGTGTTCTTGTAATTTAGATCTCTTCAAATTTCTAGTTGGCCCCACCTCCGGACTAAGGCTGAAAAATTACAAAAATGCCCTTCAACTCTCCATTTCTTAGTTTCTTTCACTGTTTTGCGTTCTCTTTCGCACTAACTTGCATGAAATACCTGTAAAACACATGAGAAATACACAAAACACAAAATAGTTGCCAAAAGAGGTTAGTAGCATAAATACGAGACAAATCCAAACTATTTACACTGCACAGGATCATAAAAATACCGAAATTAAGGGGATAAATATGAAGAATATGTCCCTAATCACCCGCTGATGGTAATCCCATTTAAAATGACTCGAGGACCCACAAGCAAAATAGGTCCTCTCTGTGGGGGGATATGGGGCCCTGATCGCTAGTGCACTGGGCTGATGAAGAACCAACCCCAATGGCGGCCTTAAGCTTCATGGGGAAACCTCAAGACCCACTTCAAGACTTCTTGTGACTGCCTAATTGGGACCATCTACGCTCCCTCTTATTCTTTTAGATAGCCTTGCTATCCTCATCATCAAGTTCCAACCGAATAGCCTTGTTCACTACAGTCTTGAAAGTGCTCAGATCCATACCTACCAGAATCCGTCGAATACCCAAGTTGAGGACCTTAACAAAACAACCTCGTTTTCTTTTCCACGTCTCTCTGCACAGTATCAACATACTTGCACAAACTTTTAAAATTCACTAAATAATCATTAACAGAGGTCTTACCCTGTATCAACTGATGGAACTCATCTTTCTTGGCATCATCGTCTCAGTGGTGTTAAAAGAGCATTAACATAAACTCGTAGAGAGTAGGTACTCCACCAGCCCTACGCTTGTTACGTAAGCTAAAACATAGTAATTTTGATGTTATGCCCTGCTGGCACATCTAGATTCTCCATTACCCTGGTGACTTCATCTAGCCACTCCTCAGTCGCATAGGGGTCAGCCGCCCTGTTAAAAGTGGGCGAGTGCAACCTCCTGAACTCCTTAAGGATAGAGGCAGAGGTGTCTCTCTTGACAGTCCCACTGCAACTGGCTCGCTGTTTCTGTGTGAGGGAGTCGGTGAGCTAGTGCACGGCTTGTTCTATGCATCTAAGCTCATTAGTACTCAACCCACTAGCAATATCACGGTGTGAAGGCATCTACACAAGAATGAAGAGTTTAATACACAACGATACGAGTTAAAGGTGATAACATAAGGGATTTAAACAATAACTAAAGCATTAAATACACGAAAATAGAAGAAGGAAGCGTACCAAGAAAGCATAAACACTCTATCACACCCGAGGATCCTATTGTTCTGATACCATTTGTAATGCCCCGAACCGAGTTTAGATCACCATTGGGTCAACTCGCACAAGTCAAGGAATTAAAAGGAGGAGGGGGAAAGTCCCTTTACTTTATTTTAGGGCTCTAAAAGGCGCGCCTAGGCTTGAGGCTTGGGAGAAATGCCTAGCCTTACACCTTTCACGCCTTATTCTTGGTAAAAGTCTTAAGGAGCAGTTTAAAAAAAAAACTCTTTAGTGAAACGATATCACCTTATAAAACTTTTTTTAAAAACCGGACCAATATCTCATTCAAAACAATCAAAAGACAAATGAGGTCCCAAATCTCTCTGCCTCTCGTCCAAAAAACGCGTGTTTTTTCTTAGTATTTAAAAAAATAGTATTTTAGTTTGCGTTTATTCAGACATATTTTAAGGTATGTGCAATTTTAGTATTTTCAATAGCCTTGCTATAATTAAAAATGTTAAAATATATTAAAAAATCCTAAACGCCTTTTCACGATTTTTTTACGCCTAAGGCCTGCCTTGGCTTCTAAGTTTTAAGGCTTGGCCTTCACGCCTCAGTCACACCCCGCATTTTTAAGACCTTGCTTTATTTAAGAAAATCCTTTAATTACTCCATTGATTGAGGAATAAATTTACCAGTTTTAAATTGAGAAAATAAGTGATCACTTTATATGATTAGTCAATTTACAAGATTTATTTATGAAAATTCAATTTAATCCGCAAGTCTAAATAAATGAGGATTAAACAAAAATTAACCCTGTATGGCCCGAATAAATGTTGAAAAGTACCGATCTACAATGTTTCAAATTGTAATTTTTAATAAAGTTCGGAGCATCTAACGACGTTGGTTGTCTTATGTGGCCTTACTAGCATCCTTTCCAACACCCCTACTCGATGTACCTGGGGTGGAGGTAGGGGTTTAACATAAAAATTAGGGGGTGAAGGAATGCTCAGCAGGGTGGGTAATACTAAGCTACATGTTTTCTACAAAAATAATATACATATAACGTGTATTTTAATCAATTTCAAAAACGTTTAACAATTAGCTAGTATTAATGCAACTACTATGCAATGCACCCACTCGTACTCACACTTAACCGTTTCAGTCCGCCCTATATCGGATCTAAAGACAATTTATCATATTTTATTCAGTAGCCTCCATTTATCACATTTTATTAGGTTGTATTACTTATGCATTATTAAGTACAACTAATATCATTTCCTTTTTCCTTTATCCTTTATATTTTCCTGAATCTTCCAATAACTGCATACTTTAACGGCATTTGCACCGCCAGTTATGCTACCATATGCTCTGGCCTGTAATTTTGGGTCTTTCGCCCCGGGCTCTGGACCCTCCTTAATTATCCCGGTGTCATCTGAGTCTAATCTAATGTGTGTTAACATTTTAAGTAATGTCCACATTATTCCATTATTTCACCATTTTTCTCATTCGATGGTTTAAACCATTCTTTCACCATTTTTCTCATTCTACGGTTTAAACCATTCTTTCACTTTATCAACGTGCCATTTATTCCTTTTATTCGTTTTCATCGAAAACCGACCGATAAGGTCTAAAGAGGAAGTCCAACCACTAGGACCCTCATTTTTACCAGAATTATCGTTTTGCCCCTTTTATCATAATTTTGTAAAAAACATATTTTAATTTCATTTTGGCACTAGAACTCTTAACCTTTTTCTTGCAAAACATTCTTTCTATGATTTTATGTCAAAAATTATGTTATCATTTTATGTTTTGCCACATAAAACACATTTAAACCTTCAAAAGACCATTTTTAACCAAATATTCATAACTTTACCCTATTATCACATGTGACCTCAAATATCATTTCTATTCATTCTAACAATATTTAGCACATTTTAGGGTTGTTTTTCTACATTTACTCAAATCTTCATAAAATTCATTATAATATGATTTAACAAGTTTAAAATACCATTATCTATCTTATTACGTGATTGCACACATGTGAATGAGGATTTCAAGCCTAGAAATTCTTCAAAATGTACTTAGACAAGATAATAATCATAGGTTTGTGTTTTCACATGCTTTCTTTAATTTTCAAGGTAAAAATGTCATTTATATGTAAAAGACCCATTCTAGGGTTTTGTCTTGTTAAAAATCCATTTTTTACAAGACTATTAATATTTGCATCAAATAACTTCATTTCGGCATTAAATATTATCTAGCATTCATCCTACATGTTTTTCATAGCTAGAAAACCTTGAAACTTTGGAAGAAGAAAACCCTACCTCGAGTTTGAAGAAGAGACCAGGAGATAAAATAGCTATGAAAGTTCGTAGATCCAAGACTCCGAAAGCTCTTCAAATAGCTCCAAAAATCTCTCCTACAAGCTTAGCTCTACCTATTTTCTTCCCTGATAAAAGCTTGAAGATGGTAGATAAGGCTTGAAAAAGGCGTATAGTAGTGTTTGGAGGTGGTGGCAAGATGTGGCTATGGAGAAACGAGTTTGGGAAAGGAGTTGGATTCTTAAAACTTAGAGAGAGAGAGAGAGGAAATATGGTGAAGAAAAATGGTGGGGGAAACCCATCCTCGCTCTCTCTTCTCATAACCCCACAACAACCCACAAAACCATTTACAAATTCTTTCCACACACATTAGACTCATTTTGATTATCTGGGCTCACCAAACGTTGAGACGTCATTAATCCAGTGGTGCAAAATGCGATAACATACAAGGGTAACTCGATTTGACCAGATTCAAGTCTGGTCGTTAAAACAACCTTTAAGTCTCATTTGAACAATACTGCTACTCGTTCGAACGATACTTCCAATGAGGGGATCTAGGGAGATCTCAGTGCGCACGATACAAGGCAAAAGCTCAAGTCGTCAGAAGTCTCGTTCGAAGTCATTTGAACGACTCATTCAAACAAGAAAGGCCCTCGTATAAACTTGAATTAGGAAAACTTCGATTTGGCAAGAACGATAACTACGATGATGATTAAATCTCAATGTTTATTCATTTATACAACTTTTACAAGGAATGAGATAAAATCGAGGGCACAAGTATTACAAAAACAATATAAAACTTTAAATAAATGAAAATTACAAAATAATTCATTTAAAATATTTAAAAATCTGAAAATTGTAGAACACATTTAAAAAATGACTTCCAATAAAAAATAAAAATAAGATTTCTAATAGATAAAAAAATAAGTTTCCAATAACATAACAAAATTTAAAAAATAAATATAGATTTCAAAATAAATTTAGGAAAATACTAAAAAATATACTTTAAAAAATTGGAAAATATTTTTAAAAAATCTGCAAAAAAATTGAATAAATATTTTAGATAGTTTGAAAAAATATTTCAAAAAATAGATTTCAATTACAAAATAGATTTCCAAAAAAATCCAAATTTCTAATTTAAAAATATTCAATAATTATAAAAAAAATTGGAAAAAACAGGAAATACGGGAAAAAAAATTTAAAAATAAAAATATGGAAAATACATAAAAAAAAATATAAAATTATTCAATAAACAGAAAAAATATTTTTAGAAATCTGCAAAAACTGAGCGGATGAGAGTGCGGGGGGTAGCATGGCGGGGTGGAGGTGGGGGTAGGCAGGGGTGGGGGGTAGTAGGCCGGGTGGGGTAGCAGGGTTGGAGGGGGGGGGGGGGGGAAGCTCTCCATGGCTGAGAGAGAAAAAATAGAGAAAAAATAAAATTAAAAGAGAGAGAGAAAGGAAAGAGGGGAAAGCGAAAAACGAGAGAGGTACCAAAATACCATGTGTAGCGCACATGATCAACGTTTCCCGCAAAAAATTAATGAAGTTGGACGGTAAAAGGTAATTTGCAGTCGTGCTGGAAGTTCGGGGGTTAAGTACATAAATTGAAAGTTCGGATGATAAAATGACGAGAAGGACAAAGTTTAGGAGACCCAAGTATAATTAACATTTCATTAAATATTGTTTAGGACTTCAAATAAGATTGTTTCTATACAAGTTCCAGGTTTTCGTTTTAAGGATAAATTTGTCATTTTGAATCATGTCTCTAATGATTTTGTTGAACTTTTTGACAGATTTTTATCATTTGTTATAAAGTTCACCAAAGATTAGTGTGGATTTTTTAATTGAAAGGGTGATCCATAAATGTGACCTATTTTAGAGGCCTAATGTAACTTTTTCTAATAATGTAACTTTCTCTAACTAAAATTACTATCAAAATATAAAGGCTTTTGAGGGAAAAGTAGATGGGGGCATATTTGTTAAGCAGATGACACATATTTTTAGTAACTACATAATGCCCTCACCTTTCATGCTATAAAAATAGTCCGTGATTATTACTAATCATTATTAGGTAGTGCAATGAGTAAAATTAATCTATATCTTATGGTTTTTGGATAATAACTAACTTTTTCCTTATCAAACAAATTAGTCTCTATTTGGTCTTCGTTTTATTGTATTTTAATAATGTTCCTTTATTGTACTTTATTATAAATATACTTCCAAATAATGTAAATACAATGTAAGAAAATATTTTATATGTTGTTTGATAATCTTTTTAAATTATTGTAGTGCATAATAACTTTTCTTTTTTGTACTACAAAAAATGGCCCCATTCTAAAGAAGAAAGGGGTAACATTATTAGTTTGTACAAAATTACAAAATAAATTTAACGAAGGAAAAAAGAAAAGTTATTATCCTTATAAAGGAGGGAATTTAACTGTGTTATAACCAGAAAACGTGATCTAATAGTGCTTTAAAAAAAGGGGAGGTGAGCAACAAAATCCAACGCTTATATGGAAATGCGTTTCTGGACTTTTGACCTCTCCCCTTTTTTTTGTTTTCGGAAACAACTTTTGACTTTCGTTTGTAGTCTAGTATAGATGGTCTGAACAAACACAAAATTACCCGTTGACGGGTGCAGCTGCAGCAGTTGCGTGATGGTAACGGAGGGTCCACATGTGTCTGCTTACCATTTCAATGATTCAAGCTTCACTACGTTATCTAACTAATAATTGTCAACTACTTTTTGGCTCTCATAAGTTATTACCATTTGAAAATTAATTTTCAAAAATAAATAATGGACGCTGACCTTTAATTTCGGTTGGTATGTTAATTAACATAATTTAATACTCTATGTTCATAGCATGTATTTTGATCGGTGTGTGGAATTAATATGTGACAAAAAAAATTTTGGAAAATATGTATGCGAAGGAAGAAATGGAGCTCTTTTATTTATAATAACAATGTCAATTTCAATATAATAATGTAAACTTCTGGATACAACATTTTTTTAACTTCAAAATAATTCTAAAACTTCAAAGTGTGATGTCACTTTTTCAAATACAGTATTTGTCCCACCAAGATAATTTGGTATACAAACGGGAATCTATAAATCCGTACTCAAGATACAATGAAGCAATTGCACTTTCCGCAAATTATATGTTTGAAGACAGCCCTTGGATGCAGTAGCGAAAAACAGTCAATCAAGTTCTTATTCTGTTTTCGTGCACATAACAGAATAAGATAGTTTTTGTATCTCCTGAAAATGTAAGTAAATAATTGTTGGGGTTTGAAAAATCTGAAATTATGTTAATATGAATAATGTGCAATTTCGAAATTGGTAACCTTTATTTATAGGGAATGAAAGGTTGTGTATCAAGAGTCATGACTGTTGAATTAACAATCTTAATTAAATTCGAAATGGTATGACTGTTAATTACCAACCGTCATAAGCCATTTTCGAATAGGTATAATTAAACCGAACCGATTTTACACGGGCCAACCAAAAAGTGACCGCTGTCGAGCTACCGCGATCCGACCCGGATAAATCCCGGCATCCCGCTACCACTGCGGACACGCGGCATGCGAAGTGCAAAGTGCGCCACTAGCGCCTCTACAGCCCACTTCCTCGCATGACAGTACTTCGCTCTGTATTTGAGCTCTCTTGAACAGCCCTCTTAAATGCTTGATAAAGTAACTCTTCATCTTCCATTTCTACTTATTAAGTGCACACATTTTTTATATTTTTTCAATGTGGGACACAAAGATTGTCTACTTCTTTTATAGCTTAGTGGGTTTCACTTAACTTTGTTCATTTTTCAATATGGGACACTCTCCCTTTTATATTGGGTCTGTTTTCTACTTTTCTCCACACACTTTTAATGTAGGACAAGCTTTCACACACCACTTTTACTCACTTATTTTAAAATCTCCAACATTCCTCCATCATTTTCAAAATAAGTTTTGTAAATCTTTGATTGTCTGTAAGACTGTGTATAAGTATTGGTATCTCACGACTTGAACCAATACCCTGTGAAGATTCGTCAAGGCTAACCATGAAAGTATAGTAGACTTGTCTTTGAACTATCAATCTATATTGATAAGTCAAACTTGTCTACACACACAAATCTTTTAGTCATTGATTATCCATATAAGCCGACACATGTATTAAGCCTTGTGTCTGTACCTTGATTTTATGAGTGCTTTAGAGTCAAACCCAGTTCTCATAGGAAACGGCACCACTTCCACACTCATATAGGTAGATTTTCATAGGTGTTCATGTAACTAAAACACCATAAATCTATTAAGATTAAACTCGTCATCTTTCATTATTCATTACATGTTCTAAGCACTTATCCTTCGGATGTTTACGTAATCCACTATGATTACACTATCTGTAATGACCCCACTCTTACATGCTCATATGTATATAGTTCGTTTTTACACTCATGTGTTACTTATTATCTTATAAATATTGTATTATTAGATATGTGGTATTATTGGCTATCAATATAACAAACCCCATTTTTATATATGAAGAATCAATTGTAAATTGGATCAAATCGAAGTCTTATGACATATCTTAAGGTAAATAATAAGTTTTGTGGTAGAAAATATAATTTTATAAAACTTTAGGGACTAAAATAAAAATATTAAAAGGGTCATTTTGTAAATAAAATATTTGTAAGGACCTCACAGAAATATTGAAAATATATAGTGTGAAATTATCAAAATGTCCTTCATGCATAAAATGACCCTTATACCCTTATCACATTTCCACCACGTACTGGTCACCTCCACCTTACACATGTTGTCTTTAGAGAGAAAGCTAAAACACTTGTCATCATTTGTTGATATTAAAACTGCAAGACCACTCCGGAACGCGACACCTCGGCGTTGAATCACCACTCCAAAAAGCTTAGTCATTAGACACGTGTCAACACCGTAATATCCTTGGAAACCTATAAATAGGGCCTTTGGGATCATTTATAACTCACACGAATTCCCTGAGAATTATAGTAAGAAAGAGTGATAGCTTGGGAAATATCTTAAGAAAGAGTTCTATAATTTTGAAGAAATAATTCATTTCGTAGGTATGGTTTTATTTAAATGTTGTAATGCGTTTTTATAGTTTTAATTTCGTGCTTTATAGCTTTACTTAGTAGTTATGCTGGGAAAATACACTAAAGGCTCCACTAATCAAAACTTAAAATTTGAAAACAATTTAAATTGATTTTATTTTCAAAATATGTCAACTTGTTTGAAAATATATATACGCTTTTAAAAAATGATTTTTGTAAGTAATTGCTCGTTATTATGGAATCTCATTTAAGTAATTCCAAAGTCAGTCCAGGTGAAATTCTTTCTGGTCAAGATGGCATTTAAGTGGTGCCCCTATGACCCTCCATCTCTACTGGGAATATATTCGAAAATGTTTTGTCTAGATGAGATGGTATTTAAGTGGTGCCCCTGTGACCCTCCATCTCTACTGGAACCGACTGATTAGGAAGAACTATGAATTGAATTCTTTAAATACGATGAATGATTATTAAAAATTGAGAAAATGGTTTTAGTAACCTTTTACAGCAAGTTATTTTAGGATTAAAAGACAATATTTAGAATTGGGTTTATTTAGAGTACGTGATTAAACCTTTATTGAATTTATTAGATTAACGTGTGACTCAAGACTCAATATCTGTATTTTCGAGCCTCTATTTTACGTGAGTACTATGTGACATTCCTTGCATATTTTGATTATATGATATTATGCAAACTATATATATTTTGTGAAATGTTTTATCCACAAAATACATCTGATACCGATGATTCCGTCGTTTGTTATATGTGTATATCTCTCGATATATACATCTGATTTGAATTCTGAAATTATTGATTCAGCTTATGGAAACTCTCTTACTATGTTGGCCTTGACTACCGAGTGGAAATATTTGGGTAATACCTTCCCAGCTGGTTTATCACTGGTGTGCCCTAAATAAGGAGTTATTCCAGAGATCATGATTCTCTGTTTGTGATGTTACCGGGTGAAAACATTTGGTAACACTATCTGTCTGAGTATTAGAGCGTACATGGCCACTAAAAACTGAAAAATTGACATATGCTCAATTGTTTTATCTGCTCTATTCTGAAATGGTTGATCGCGATTCCAAAATTTTCCTTGACAAAAATGCAGTAGACTTTTCCCTTGAGGCGCGGTCGATCGACCCCTGGCCGCGGTCGATCGGCCATAGCAGATATCTCGGCCAAGCTTCAAATTGGAAGAAACCTAACTTTTCAAAAACTCCAAAATACCATCTTCTAACCATAAATGTTCAACCCAATCATGTTTCTAACATTAAAACTCATCAAATAAATTAACCCAACTAATTTACAACCTCAAATCCATATATAAACATCAATTGTAAGATTTAACCCAAAAATCTAGGTTTTAACATTTTAACCCAAAATCCATAATTTAAATCCACAAATCATGACATAAATGATACACATGAATTATTTAGCAAGTTTAATCACTTGCCTCAAATTTGTAGAGGTTGAATCTTCCTCGATATCGCGTAATGGCCGGAATCCCCAAGTTTTTCTCCTCTTTCTCTTCTTCCTTTTTTCTACTCTCTCTATCTCTCTCTCTCTAGGGCTTTCTCTTTCTCTTTCTCTCAAAATGAGATTGGCTTCTCACGTAGGCTTTTTAAGCCTTAAATCCAAGATAGCCAACTTTAAATGATAATACAAACTTTAAATGACTCGATTACTTCCAATTCGAGTCAAACGAACTTAAAATACTCCGTAACCCAAATAAGACCCAAGTACAATCATTTCGACTATCTCGACCCACCCGGGATCAATCGCACACTCAGAATCGTCATTAGAAATACTTTCTAACGTCCTCAAATTTTGACCTCAATAGCTAGAATTAAAATCCTCCAATAAAAATAAATATTTATTTCTCCCAAATTAATTAAATTATTAGTCCAAAAATCACGGGGTATTACAGACTGGTTAGCATCATATCAGGCTAAGGTAGACTGTTTTGAGAAGAGTGTTACTTTCCCAATTCCTCATCAACCAAAATTTAGTTTGGAAGGAACTGGCATCATATCTCCAATGTGTATTATTTCTGCAATGCAAGCCTATAGTTTTCTTAAGAATAGATGTCAAGGATTTCTTGCAACTATTACTAGTTTGCAGATGATAGAGCCTAGATTAGAGGATATTCCTATTGCTAAGAAATTTATGGTTGTTTTCCCTGATAATTTACCCGGTTTACCTCCCAATACAGAAATAGTATTTACCATTGACCTTATTCCTGGAACTATACCAATCTCAAAACCACCATATTGTATGGAACCTTTAAAATTAAGAGAGTTAAAAGTTCAATTAGAAGACTTTTTAAACAAGGGTTTTATCAGACCAAGTATTTCTCCTTGGGGTGCTCTAGTGTTATTTGTTAAAAAGAAGGATGGGACGATGAGGTTATGTATAGATTATCGTGAACTGAACAAGGTAACTATTAAGAATAAATACCCCTACCTCGTATAGATGATTTTTTTGACCAACTAAAAGGTGGGAAAGTATTTTCTAACATTGACCTTAGGTCAGGCTATTATCAATTAAAGATTAAGGATGATGATATTTCAAAATCCGCTTTTCGTCCTAGATATGGTCACTTTGAATTTCTTGTAATGCCATTTGGACTAACTAATGCACCAATCGCTTTTATGGATATGATGAATAGAGTGTTTAGAAAATATTTGGATCAATGTGTGGTTGTTTTTATTGATGAAATCCTTATTTATTCTAAGAGTATTGAAAAACATGAGATGCATTTAGAGATAACATTACAAATCCTAAGGAAAGAGAAATTATATGCAAAATTAAAGAAGTGTGAGTTTTGGTTACCTGGCGTTTCTTTTCTAGGACATGTCATTTCCAAGGAAGTACCGTCGGTTGACCCTCAAAAGATTGAGGCTATACTAGATTGGCCAATACCAACTAATTTGAGTGAGATTCGTAGTTTCCTTGGATTAACAGGTTATTATCGAAGATTTGTTGAAGGATTTTTTAGTATTTCCAAACCTCTATCTAGGTTAACACAAAAGAAGGTGAAATATGAATTGTGTGAGGACGTCGAGAAAAGTTTTCAAGAACTTAAGAATCGATTAGTGACTGCCCAATTTTGACTATTCCTTCAGGTACGAAAGGATTGGTGATTTATAGTGATGCTTCTAAAAATGGTTTAGGATGTGTGTTAATGCAAAATGTAAAAGTAGTTGCTTATGCCTCAAGACAGTTAAAACTATATGAGCAGAATTATCCAACCCATGACCTAGAATTAGCAGCTATAATTTTTGCTCTTAAGATTTGGAGGCACTATTTATATGGTGAGACTTGTGAGATTTATACTGATCATAAGCGTTTGAAATATATATTTACTCAGAACGAATTGAACATGAGACAAAGGAGGTGGTTAGAATTGATGAAGGATTATGATTTAAATATTCATTATCACCCAGGGAAAGCTAATGTAGTAGTTGATGCTTTAAGTAGTCTACACCAAATTTAGCATGTCTTATTACAAACCATGAGGCTCTATTGAAGGATTTAAGAAATATGGAAATAGATGTTCGTATTTATAATAAAGGTGGAATAATTCAAAACTTACAAGTATAACCCATATTAATGGAAAGGATCAAAATTGCACAAGTAAATGACCCATAACTGAAGAAGATTAGAGAAGAGATTATTGAAGGGAAGAGAATGGAATTTGCGATATGGGATGATATATTGAGGTTTGGAAATAGAGTGTGTGTTCCACGTGATGCCCAACTGAAGAGAAATTTTTTAGAGGAAAGTCATTACTCGAGATTCACGTTTCATCTCGAAAATACCAAGATGTATATAGATATTCGGGAAGTGTTTTGGTGGAATAACATGAAAAGGGAGATAGCGAAATTTGTATCTCAGTGTTTGGTCTGTCAACAAGTAAAAGCTGAACATCAAAAACCATCAGGATTACTACAACCCCTACCTATACCGGAGTTGAAATGGGAACATATCACTATGGATTTTGTGAGAGGTTTACCAAGGAGTTCAAATGGTAATGATTCTATTTGGGTAATTACTGGTAGGCTAACTAAATCTTCTCATTTTCTTACCATTAAGATTACCCATTCTTTAGAAAAGTTAGCTAAGTTTTATGTGCCGAAAATTATTAGGCTTCATGGAACACCAATTTCAATTGTTTCTGACCGTGACCCTAGATTTGTGTCTCGCTTCTGGAAAAGCCTATAAGAAGCCATGGGAATAAAATTGAATTTTAGCACCGCTTTTCATCCTTAAACGGATGGACAATCAGACAGAACTATTTAAGCCTTAGAGGATATGTTTAGGGCATGTGCACTTGATTTAAAAGGGAATTGGGTTGATCATTTACTGTTAGTGGAATTCGCGTATAATAATAGTTATCAAGCAAGTATTCAAATGGCTCCGTATGAGGCACTCTATGGTAGAAGGTGTCGTTCCCCTACATGTTGGGTAGAAGTTAGGGAAAGAAAATTGTTGGGACCAGAATTGATTCAGATCACAACAAAGAAGGTGAAATTAATACAAGACCGACTTCGAACCGCTCAAAGCCGTCTATGTTGACAATCAACACCGACAGTTAGAATTCCAAAGAGGAGATTATGTGTTCTTGTAAGTATTGCCTGTAAAGGGAGTAATACAATTTTGGAAGAAAAGGAAGTTGATCCCAAGATACATAGGACCTTTTAAAATCCTTGAAAGGATGGGAGCTATTGCGTATAAAATAGCCTTACCACCTGAACTCTCTAGTGTACATAATGTGTTTCACGTATCAATGATAAAGAAATATGTCCCAGATCCAACACATATCTTAAGTCATGAACATCTTTAAGTTAGAGAAGATTTGTCATACATTGAGCATCCGGTAGAAATTTTGGACCATAAAGATCAAATATTACGCACCAAGATAATTCCACTGGTTAAAGTATTATGGCGTAATAATTCAGTTGAAGAAGCAACATGGGAGCGAGAAGATGAAATAAATGAAAGATATCCAAACTTGTTTGTAAATTAATATGAGTCAAGTTTGGGGACCAAACTTTTTATAAGGAGGGAAGGATGTAATGACCCCACTTTTATATGCTCATGTGTATATAGTTCATTTTTACACTGATGTGTTACTTATTATCTTATAAATGTTGTATTATTAGATATGTGGTATTATTCGCTATCAATATAACAAGCCCCATTTTTAAATATGAAGAATCAACTATAAATTGGATCAAATCGAAGTCTTATGACATATCTTAAGGTAATAATAAGTTTTGAGGTAGAAAATATAATTTTATGAAACTTTAGGGACTAAAATAAAAATATAAAAAGGGTAATTTTGTATTTAAAATATTTTCAAGGACCTCTAAAAAATATTGAAAATATATAGTGTCAAATTATTAAAATACCCTTCATGTGTAAAATGACTCTTATACCCTTATCACATTACCACTACGTGCTGGTCACCTCCACCTTACACGTGTCATTTTTAGAGAGAAAGCTAAAACACTTGTCATCATTTAGTGATATTAACACTGCAAGACCACTTCGAAATGCGACACCTTGGCGTTGAATCACCACTCCAAAAAGTTTAGTCATTAGACACGTGTCAACACCGTAATATCCTTGGAAACTTATAAATAGGGCCTTTGGGATCATTTATAACTCACACGAATTCCTTGAGAATTATAGTAAGAAAGAGTGATAGCTTGGGAAATATCTTAAGAAGGAGATCTATAATTTTGAAGAAAGAATTCATTTCGTAGGTATCATTTTATTTAAATGCTGCAATGCATTTTTATAGTTTTAATTTCGTGCTTTATAGCTTTACTTAGTAGTTATGCTGGGAAAATACACTAAAGGCTCCACTAATCAAAACTTAAAATTTGGAAGAAATCTAAATTGATTTTATTTTCAAAATATGTCAACTTGTTTGAAAATATATATACGCTTTTTAAAAAAAAGGATTTTTGTAAGTAATTGCTCATTATTACGGAATCTCATTTAAGTATTTCCAAAGTCAGTCCCGGTGAAATTCTGTCTAGGGAGATGGTATTTAAGTGGTTTCCCTGTGACCCTCCATCTCTACTGAGAATAAATCCGAAATATTTTGTCTAGATGAGATGGTATTTAAGTGGTGCCCCTGTGACCCTCCATCTCTACTGGGAACCTACTGATTAGGAAGAACTATGAATTGAATTCTTTAAATACAATGAATGAATATAAAAAATTGAGAAAATGGTTTTAGTAACCTTTTACAGCAAGTTATTTTAGGATTAAAACACAATATTTAGAATTGGGTTTATTTAGAGTACGTGATTAAACCTTTATTGTACTTATTAGTTTAACGTGTGATCCAAGACTCAAAATCTGTATTTTCGAGCCTTTATTTTAGGTGAGTATTCTGTGACATTCCTTGCATATTTTGATTATATGGTATTACGCAAACTATATATATTTTGTGAAATGTTTTATCGTCAAAATATATCTGATACCGATGATTCTGTCATTTTTTATATGTGTATATCTCTCAATATATACATCTGATTTGAATTCTGAAATTATTGATTCGGCCTATGGAAACTCTCTTACTATGTTGGCCTTGACTACCGGGTGGAAATATTTGGGTCGTACCTTTCCAGCTAGTTTATCGCTGGTGTGCCCTAAATAAGGCGTTATTCCAGAGATCATGATTCTCTGTTTGTGATGTTACCGGGTGGAAACATTTGGTAACACTGTCTGTCTGAGTAGTAGAGCGTACATGGCCCCTAAAAACTGAAAAGTTGACATATGGTCAATTAGTTTATCTGCTTTGTTCTGAACTAGTTATTCTGAATATATATATATATATATAGATTGACATTTACTTTATATATTTTACCGAAAATTCCTATCTTTATGTATATGCCTTATGTTCTAAATTGAATAGGTATCAATTTTCTGAAAAATCTGGAAAATTTGGAGATTGAATCTTATTTGGCTTTTAGCCGACGTTGTATAAATAACTATTTTTCAGGAAACAATTAAGCTCGTGGATGGAACATAAAAGGAATGTGTTGAAGATTTTAGAGCTCCTTTTGTTACATTAAGTAGAAGTTTATTTTATTAGATAGAGCATGTTTGGCTCTTTAATTAAAAGGTTTTAAACTTTGTGTCAAGTTGTAACTCATTGATCTTTTAATATAAATGAAGTTTCCTTTAGAAAGCTCTGATGATGTAATTCCTTGACTTTCAGTATTTTACGATTCATAACCATGTGATTGTATTTCAGCTACATATATTTTAAGAGAATTTTTTTAAAGATAGAATATTGAATGCCTTGGTGGCATGTCAAGACACTCGTTCCCTACTATTTTTGGGTCGGGATCATGACACTATCTGTAATCATTTGTCTGACATAACTATGTCTCAGGCCAATATGTCTAGATTTTCCATTGTACACTTTACTATAAGCTCTAGAAGGTGTAGATTCACTATCATAATGTATATATATTGGAGGCATTGGTTTTGGCCAAACTGTTTCAATCAAAAAATTTCTTAACCATTATGCCTATTTACTAGTTGTAGTTAATGCTACAAACTCAGCTGCCATTGTAGAGTCAGCTATACAAGTCTATTTTTTTTATCCCTAAGAAACAACTCCTCCACCAAGAGTAAAAATCCATCCACTTGTTGAGGAATGATCCTCCCATTCAGTTATCCAACTGGCATAGAAAAACCCTCTAATACTGAAAGATATCCACTATAGTATATACCATAGTCTATAGTTCCTTGTAAATATTTTAATATTCTATTAACAGTATGCCAATGCAATAAACTAGCATTACTAGTATATCTACTTAATTTACCAATAGCATATGCAATATCAGGTCGAGTGCATATCATGGCGAACATCAAACTACCAATTACTCGTGCATATTTCAATTGTTAAATAGCTTTACCAGTATTTGGGATCATCTTTAATTGTGGTTCAAAAGGTGTACTAACAGGTGTGTAGTCAAACTGATTAAATTTATTCAAAATTTTCTCAACATAATGAAATTGAGTGAGAATTATATTTTTATCTTTACTTATTATTCTCATTCCTAATATGACATCAGCTACACCCATATCTTCCATATCAAATTTAGAAAACAGAAAATGCTTTGTATTATTAATTCTTTCTAAATTAGTACCAAGAATTAACATGTCATCTACATAAAAACAAATGATCACACCTTTACCATTAGCAAATTTACTATAAACACATTTATCAAATTCATGAATTTTAAAACCATAAGAAATAATGACTTTATCAAATTTTTCATGCCATTATTTAGGTGCTTGTTTTAGGCCATATAAGGACTTAATAAGTTTACAAACTTTATGTTCTTGTCCAGGCATAACAAACCCTTCTGGTTGTTCTATGTAAATTTCTTCTTATAAGTCACCATTTAAAAAGGCAGTTTTCACATCCATTTGATAAATTTCAAAATTATATATAGATGTTAATGTAATCAAAACTCTAATAGTAGATGTTCTAACAACTGGTGCATAGGCATCAAAATAATTAATTCTTTCTTTTTATGTAAAACCTTTAGCAACCAATGTAGCCTTGAATTTTCAATTGTTCCATTTATTTTCATTTTCTTTTTAAAAATCCATCTACACTTAATACGTGTCGATCCTGGAGGTAATTCTAATAACTTCCAAGTTTTATTTCCCATGATTGAATCCATTTCATCATTTATAGTTTCTTTCTAAAATCTTGAATCTACAGACCTAATTGCCTCACTATAAGTTTGTGGGTTTGTTTCAACACTAAGAGTCAAAGCAAATTGATTACAAGGTGTCTCTGGTTCCTTTAACAAGATAGAGTACAAATTCGGGACCAAAGGTCTTTTCTTTTCTAGGTCTTTTAATTTTTCTAATCTCTTCTTGTTCTACTAGTAGTGTATCATTTAATTGTGAAGGAGTATTTACCTCTTTTTCATTATTTATCCTGGGAATAGAAGAAAACCTCTGTTCATAAAAAAATTCATCTTTAGATTCAATTATAGTATTTACCTCAACAGAATCATTAGGTTCACTAACCAAAAATCTATAGGCTTTACTATGTTGTGCATAACCTATGAAAATACACTCAACGTCTTTGCTTCCTAATTTCTTTGTCTTAGTTTCAGGTAGTCTTACAATAGCTCTACAACCCCAAACTTTAAGATAACCTAAATTAGGTAATCTATTCTTCCATAATTCATAAGGAGTTTTATTATTATCTTTAACAGGTATTCTATTCAGAATATGATACGCAGTTAACAGAGCTTCTTCCCGATAAAATGAAGTAGCAGAAAGAAAAAATAGGAAAGTGATATTCACCACCTCTATCAGATCTAAGACATTTGATTTTAGTATCACAATGATTTTCAACTTCATTTTTATATGTCTTAAATCTATTAAGCACATCATCTTTAGAGTTTAAAAGATATACATAACAATATTTTGAAAAGTCATCGATAAATGTATCAAAATATTTACTATCGCCTCTAGTAGGTGTTCCATGCAAATCACAAACATCACTGTGTACTAATTACAACAAAAATGTAGTTTTTTTTTTATTTTTGGAAAAGGTAATCTTGTTATTTTTGTTTACATGAATATTTTTTATTTTTCACTCATGTCATTCTCATATTTAGGAATTAAATTTAAATTAACCATGAAATGCATTTTCTTTGTATTAACATGTCTTAAACAACTATGCCATAACGAATCACAATCAACGATATAAGCAAAAGAATCTTTTTCATTGATGTTGAGCTTAAACATGCCCTCATACAAATAACCTTTGCCTATAAAGGTACCATTTTTAGTCAGAATAAATTTGTCAGACTCAAATACAAGTTTAAATCCAAACTTGTTAAGAAGACTTCCAGAAACTAAATTTTTCCTAACATCAGGAACATGAAAACATTGGTGAGACTAAGGATTTTTTCGGAAGTGAATTCGAGATCCAATGTCCCTTTACCTTTAACCGCAACAGTTGAAGAATTTCCTATATAGAAAACATCTTCTTCCATAGTTTCATAGGCAGAGAATAGGCTTTTGTCCATACATACATGCCTTGTGGCACCATCATCAATCCACCAAGAGTTATCTTCTCCCAGCATATTAACCTCGGATATCATAACCGTAAATTTTTATTTTGTGTCTCATGACCCTCCTTTTTCTTTTATTTTTATGAACTCATGACAATCCTTCTTGAAGTGACCTGGTTTATTGCAATGAAAATAATTTTCTTTCTTCTTTTTGTTTACTTTAGAATTGTTTGAAAAATTCTTCCGCTTGTTATTCTTTCCATGATTGCCAAATTTTTGTTCATTTCCTTCCTCCACCATTTCATGTTCCTCTGTTCCATCTAGAATTCGAGATGTTTATTCAATTCTTAAATGAGTCTCTAATTCTTCAAGTGAAATATTTTCCTTTTTGTGCTTGAGTTCTTTCTTATAATCTTTCCATGAAGGAGGAAGTTTTTCAATTATGGAAGAAGCAATTACATTATCATCCATATAAAAAATTTTAAGTTTGCAATGATTGAAGATGCGTTGGATGTCATGAAATTGTTCTAGCATAGGCCTATTATCATGCATTTTAAAACTTAAAAACAGACCGATAAGGAACTTCTTACTTATAGCGTCTTCCGTAAGATATTTGGTCTCCAATCTGTCCCAAAAGTCTTTAGCAGTCCCAAGATTTTAGTACAAGTCGAACAAATTAACAGCAAGTGCATTGAGAATGTGACCATGACATAAGTAATCATCGATCTTCCATTTTGTGTGTTGTCCCGTCTGTTCCACAGTTGCATTTTCTTCTTCATTTGATTTCTTCTTGTGACAAGACGTACACAATCTTCAATGTTTTTAAAAGAAAGTGAACCTTTTTCTGCCAACGTAGAAAATTACCACCATCAAAATGGTCCAATTTGACAAAACTTTATGTTATTTGTCGAAGTGATTTGGATGAGTCGCCATTTCTGGTGATACTGTATTTAGATTGTTGGAAAATATGTATGCGAAGGAAGAAATGGAACTCTTCTATTTATAACAACAATGTCAACTTTAATACAATAATATAAACTTTTGAATACAACTTTCGTTTATCTTCATAATAATTCTGAAACTTCAAGGCGTGATTTAACTTTTCTAAACACGGTATTTGCCGCACCAAGTTAATTCGATATACAAACGGGAATCTAAAAATTCGTACTCAAAATACAATGAAGCAATTGCACTGTCTGCAAATTGTATGTTTGAAGGCAGCCCTTAGATGCACCAGCAAAGAATAGTCAATTAAGTTCTTATTCTGTTTTTGTGCACAAAATAGAATAAGATAGTTTTTGCATCTCCTGAAAATGTAAGTGAATAATTGTTGGGGTTTGGAAAATCTGGAACTGGGTTAATATGAATAATATGCAATTTCAAAATTGACAGCCTTTATTTATAGGAAACGAAAGGTTGTTTCTCAAGAGTCATGATAGTTGAATTAAGAGTCTTAATTAGATCCGAAATGGTATGACTATTAATTACCAACAATCATAAGCCATTTTCGAATAGGTATAATTAAACTGAACCGATTTTACACGGGCCAACCAAAAAGTGACCGCGCCCGAGCTACCGCGATCCAACCTGGACGAATCCCTGCAACCCGTTACCACTGTGGACACGCGGCATACGAAGTGCAAGGTTCGCCACTAGCGCCTCTACAACCCACTTCCCCGCTTGCGCGCGCGCGTGTGCTTGTGTATAGTGCTTCGCACCGTATTGGAACTCTCGTGAATAGCCCTCTTAAATGCTTGATGAAGTAACTCTTCACCTTCCATTTCTACTTATTAAGTGAACATATTTTTATATTTTTCCACTATGGGACACAAAGGTTGCCCACTTCTTTTATATCTTAGTGGGTTTCACTTAGCTTTGTTCATTTTTCAATGTGGGACACTCTCCTTTTTATATTGGATTTGTTTCCCACTTTTCTCCACACGCTTCCAATGTGGGACAAGCTTTCACACACCACTTTTACTCACTTATTTTAAAATCTCAAACAAAAATTCTCAAAATATATTTTCTTACATCCAATCTAAAGAAAAAAAATTCATAATTTTTTTAAAATGTTTATTATCAAGTTTTAATTTAGGTCCGCATGGAAAAATAATTCAAAAAAATTGGGCGATCAAACACACCAAAAGTATGAATTGTAAGAAGCTTCTATGTTTTGTATGAAATATATTATCAATCAAATACACCCTTATAAATATTCCAAAATTTTGGAAAATTTATCAAAACTATTCCAAATTCTAAAAATATCTATTACAAAGTCGATAAATCCATCTAGTATTTTTATATGCAAAATAATCAAAATATACAGATTCAAAGGGAGATGTAGAGAAGAGTGCCTAAGTGAGTGTGGATTTGATAAAAAATATCACTTACATTCAATGCAGACCCAACAAAATCAATTACAATAAAAATCGAATTTTCATATAGGCATTTACTCTAGTGCACAAAATCGTAATTGTGTACATTCACTCCCTATGGTCTCCATTCCTCCTCCTTAACATTAGGACAATGTCTCTTCAATGAAGGTATTGTCACTAAGCTATGATTTTTTAATTGTTATTGGTTTGCCCTCACTAAAAGAAAAATACCCTTTTATAACAGTTTTAAAAATGACGTTATGACAATTAAAATAAAAGTGTCATTAAAAATACAATACTATTATTTAAATGACATATTTTTTATAAACTGTCATTAATTATTTATTATTGTTAGTTTATGTGATAGTTTTCTTTTCCGCAAAAACATTTGGATGTGCGTAAAATAAGAGGGGGGGGGGGGGGGAATGGGCGAAGTCTTTTTCCTAATCTCAAATTATAACCATTTCCCATTTTCCCTCCAAACACACCTAGCTCTCCCATAATCACACCAATACTTTCCTATCATCACCAAAAATCATCCTTCGATTTTCGTTAGTTTCGTCGTCCTCTGATTCCAGTAGCCTCTCTCTCTCTCTCTCTCTCTCTCTCTCGTGCACACACACATACATAGACACACGATTGTATAAAAACCTTATTTACACTGATTCGTACACAGTGATTTGGCAACATAACAACTTGACTCATCCTTATGGTATTGGCAATACATTTTTAGGACGTTTTTGGGCTTTGCTTCTTTACATTCTCGATCGATCAGGTTTTTGAAGGTAATAATTAAATTTGGATATATTTTTTTCAATTTCGATTATACTTTTTGTGAGTTACTTTATGTTTAGCTTAAGATTGACTTAAGCATGTTTGAATTCGAATGGAGTTAATTTCAGTAGCATGCCTGGACATGAGAAAATTTCAATCTCATTGTTGAACTTATTTCATTTTAATTTAATTATAGCAATATACTATTTAGTAAACTATTTTTCTATTGTTTACCTTAATAGATTGGTCATATAATTTTTTTTTTTACTAAGAATGAGTTAAAGCAAAGTGCATTAAAACCATATTTTCAAAAAAATTAATGCCGTGTATCGTTCTTGATACATGTCAAAACCACGATGAATGGATAATTTAAGGAACCTATTATTTTATTCCATTTGTATGATTAATGGATAGAATTTGGGACATAAAAAAGTATAAAGGAAAATGGTAATCTACTTTGGCACATATTTTAATCTTACATGCTACACTTCTCTATTTTTACTGGTGGTGTTGATATTACACAATGAGAGATTTAGAGGCTTTTATTGAGTTTTGTCTGTGTGGGGGGGAAATGATTTGCTTCTATATTTTTCTTTGAATAAGTTTGCATATAGGAATGGAGTAAGCAAGGAATATAGGGAATATAGATTGAGAGGAGCCAATATACCAATTCTTAATAAATAATTACATTAAAAACTTGTTAATTTAATTAATAAAGTTGTTATTACGAAATTTTACTACATAAACTAGTTCTAATTTGGATATTATGAATTTATGATGATTTTATGCATTGATATCTACATTGTAGACTAAATTATGTTCCTAAATAATATATTATATTGGTAAAAGTGGTTAAAAAATATTTAATTGTATAAAGTTTAAGGTATGTAATTTTAAAAAATTCCAAAGTTGGAGGGGGTCCCCCCCAAGAATGGCCAAGCTTCGTCCTTGCATGTTGTATGGCATTTCAAATGTAAGTTTGAATCCTATGTTCTATCCATCACTTAATTTAGTAAAATAAGTTCCATGGCATGGGTATTTTAATGACATTAGAAGTTTTAATGCTTGAATCTATGAACAGTGATGTTAATATTCACAGTTATTCATGCTTATCTGTTCAGTTTTTCACTCTACTTTTTTATCACTTGAAGAATTGTTTTATTTAAGTTGGTTCGATCATCTGTTGTATAGTTCAAGTCTTTCAATATTTCAGTGTTAGGGGAGTTTATTACTTCATTACTTAAGTAAAAACAACCCCATAAATAACATTGAATGGGCAATACAAAAGAGTATTTTCTCCTCGAACAATAATCGTTGATAAATTTGAGAGTATTTCAGCTAAATAGGTAATGTTGGATTCTGGGGAGGTCTCATATATATTTTTGCATAGAATCCATAATTAAATGAAAGATTACCTTTCCTTAAAGGAGTGGAACTTATTTAAATTCCAATATTTATAGTCAAAATTCTTCGATAAAAATCTAAAATATATTTTTTTTGTAATGTGTGTATATGTGTGTGGGAGGGGGATAAGAAACATTTATAGCTTAGTCGAGAAGAGTTATTACCCAACAAAAAGCAAGTTGTCGAACCAAAACATTCTCACTAATGGTTTGCTAATGTTGCTGAACCAAATTATTCCCCAACAAAAAGCAAACTGTTGAAGCTCCAATTACCAAATCTCCCTCACGAGTTCATATACCAACTAGTCTTCCATGGGAGAATGCTTCCAGTTTTTAATTAATGCCAAACTATTTGATGGACTGCTTATTTGGACCTAATACAACTTGGCCTCTCAATTATGGGGAATAAAACATTACTCCTCTTGGAACAGAAAACTTAGATCTCAAAAAAAATTTATCGATGAGCAATTCAAAAATGATTCAGTTGTTGCTTGTCTATGTCTTACACCATTGAATACCTGGGAATATGTGTCAAATATGGCGGCATTATAAAGGTAAGGGTCAATCAGGTTAAGTATTTTAAAAATATAGGTCATAACTATAGCAGTGGAAATGAGACCGATTTTATACCAATGGGATAACCCTTATATGGAAATAAAGATGAGAGTGTCACATTAGTGGATCACAACCAACCAGGTGTGTTTTCGATTGTGACATGTATTTTTAGCTTCTGGTTAGGTTCTTAACTAATGAATTTTATAGTGTATGATTTTCTCTACTTGAACACACATGATTTATTGTAAAAAAATATACATTACTATATACACCACTATATACACCATTGTTAATTCTTATTGAGTTCTTTTAATTAGGTCTTGTTGGAATCAGCTTCGTACATGTGTTGCAAGTAGCTTATATAGAATGTGTTTGGAGATGTGTAAACCAACAAGTTAAATCCTAATAACCTTGCCTAAATCTACCATGGAGGTGTTTTGGTCCTTGGTAAGGCATGTTGCTAAGAGGATTTGGAGTTGAATTGTTTCCAGTTTTTCTGCTTATGGTATTCCCTAGAGTATGTTTCCCCTACTCTAAAACTAATAAGAGGATAGAGGAATAGGTGGTGGTGGGGTGTGTAACATGTAATTCTATCTGCCTAGATTCTTGATGTAACTCATTAAAAGGTAAAAAGGGAGAAATGGAACTTGAAAGGTATTATGTAATAAGCCATTCCCACTTTTTTTATAATTTGACTGAACAAAGCATTAGAGCCTCTGGTCTCATTTGTTGAACTCAGTAGCCCTATGTATATATTTTTTAGTTTTGAATGTGTGATGGATATCCCATTTAGCAAATCAAAGCAAAACCTCAGATTGTTTTATTATAGTTTTTTTTTCACAGCCTCATCTTTCACAGTTATTCTTTCCCACATCTTTTATATCACAAGAGTAAGTGCGCACAAAAAGAGTAAGTGCATCAGGCTGAAAACAATGTCATTTTTATTCAAGTGTTCATACATTGAATATTCAAATCTAGTTTTTGTTTTAGTGAAAAAAGTTTACTTTTTTGGATAACAAGCGAACCATGAGAAATTTATAATATCTTTATTTTTTCTCAAGCGATTTCTATTTCATTCCATTTTTAGGTGGATCATAAACTTCCATTTGGGATCGAGATAACTCCATCATACTAATCCCACGATATTAGTCATTTGTGCTATTTTCATAATTTGACAAAATTTTGTAAATCCAGCTGGAATTAGAATTGCATACTATTTCTTGGCTTGTAATCTATCTACATCTTAGTTTAGCCTAAAAGGATCATGATTCTTACAACTGATGGTGTTGTTTTGGAAAATAGAAAATGTTATGTCGTATAAAAAAGTAAAAAGAATAAAGGAAAAACTATAGGTTATCACTATATTATTCCTAGAATGAAACCATTGTGCTTTTTATTCGAGAAAAATCAGAGAATGTTTTGTGTAAATAGTCAAACAATCAATTATTTCAATTGATTTTTCCATTTCAGTCCCTAGCTAATATATTTTTTGCCCTTTTTTACATAACCCCACTTTACCCTGACTTTTTTAATAGAAGTACAAGACCGCTAAGAAACTCAAATTCATAATTAGATACAATCCAATCAACATTTTAAGATAAAAATACCCTAACTAATACTCAAACCTTGTAATCAAGCACCCATAAAACCTTCCCCATTATCTATACCATGCATTAATAAAGAATAGAGTAAAAATTAACTTTTAGATTATACAAATGTTTAATTGTGATGTCCGTTTGGACCTTTATATTGTTGTTGATTGTGAATGCCCAGGGTGGTATTTATTTTATTATTATTGATAATGAATGATGCTCGGGGTGGAATTTATATTGTTGTTGTTGTTGATGATGATGCTAAATGCGCGGGGTGGGCTTTATATTATTATTGATGGTGAATGCCTATATTGGGCTTTATATGGTTGTTGGTTAAAAATGTCATATTATTTTGGATTATTAAAAAAATGAGGAAATTTTGCTGAAATTTTCATGATACTTTTCTCATTTAACTCTCTCACGCCTTAATAAAGAATGAAGTAAAAATTAACTTTAAAATTATGCAAAGTTTATTTTTTGATGCTTGATATTATATTAGAATATCATTATTGTTTGAGCTATATTCTTTATATAGTTAAACTATTTTAGTTGTTAACTGCTATTTGTTTCCTTTTTTTGTTCAGATATCGATCTCGTTGTTGCCTATTGCGTATCCGATGTAGTTGTTGCTAAATTGGATTTCCACGCTACACGAATGGAGCTAATGTTGCAGTCTAATTTGCAAGTCTTTTTTGTCTATAGTATAGGTCGTGTTAAATATCTTTTGTTTGTGAGTTGTCTAGAAGTCAATTGGGAAATTGACGGTGTATATTTTTTTAATGACATTTTTTATACTTATTGTTAAAGTTATATTGGTACTTGGAATTTGCTACTTTGAGTATGAAAATCTGTGCTTTGAATTTGCAAATCGTGGTTCTATGCATTACATGTTGGGATATTTGAATAGTACAATGCAAAAAAATAAAGGAAAAAAAACTTTTATGGCCGTTAGAATTCACATATAAAAATGGGTATGTTTTATTTTATGGTCGTTCTTATGTTCTGTGTTTGTTAATCCTAAAAGGCAACTCTTAATGATTGATATATCTTAAGGAAACTCGTGGGTTTAATTACCCAAAAATACAAAATGTCTATAATACCCTCTCGGGATGTCAATTAAGCCTAAAAACGCCCCGAGACCCAAACTAAACTCCTGGGTACACTTTTCTGACTATCTCGACCCTCCCGGACGCTTTTGCGCACTCGAAATGACCATTCAGGTGACTTATAATTTATTCACTTTTATAATACTCATATAGTCCCGACACGACACAAGCGCGTCCCGACTTAATTTCCATAATTGTCATATTATTCACTCGTAACAATATTAATAAGATCAATCTTATATATTACTTTACTCATCTAGAAATATTCAACAAATTCCCAATAATTACTAACTCTTGTCACGCTAGTAAATATTAAAAAATAAATTTTCGGATTAATATTAAATTAATATCTCAAATTAAATTTAATAAATCCTTAAATTTAAAAGTCATAAAAATACGGTGTACTACATACTTCCCCCCAATTAACGGAATTTCATCCCGAAATTCGAAAAATAAGGTATTCCTGGTAAAAATAGATCTGGATACTTTATTAATACTTAAGACAAACTTTAGGGTAAGGCGAATTACTATAGCCCCCCCCCCCCCCCCCCCCGCCTCATAGTAAGCTTATTTAGCACTCTTAATACTATCAGTTATACAGTCACACTAATAACGGCACTTCACATTTTGCTCCAATCCGCTGCTATTCGAATAAGACGAGCCTACACATCGTTGACTCCCATAATTTCAATATCAGTAAGAGACCGCAGCTCACTACGTGTTAACTACTCACATTTTTTTCTAAACACAAAAATCCCATTCTAAGAGAAACCATACGAACATCTGACCACTCTTGTCAGATCTTTAAATATCTATTTTCGACGACATAACTCTTACGACGGATAAAAGGATACCTCAGACAGTATGTGGTTATTCCACTTTAGTCATTGGATCTAACTCGACTAATCCAAACTTAGGATTATCCGCTCGCCTCTAAACAACTCGAGGGGGGAAATTAAGGCTTTTCCACTCAAAACTTCAATAAGCAATTTGTCCACAATAAACAGGTATGAGTGCTTCCACGGCACTCTACCGTACTATACTTCACTTGCTAGCTACAACCATTATGCAAATGAAAAGATCACCCCGAATCCAAAATTACTTTCACGCGGCTCCACTAATCGTTAATCACCGTTCGCCTACTCCCCGACTATGGGTGATACAACCTACTCAAAACTAAACGTTATCCACGCTGCTTCCTGAAATTCCATATTGAAGTTGGGATTCAAAAATCTCATCTTAATTCAGAAAAATACCGTGTAAGACCACGCACCGGCGCGATTTTTCTTTTCAAGGTAAAACTGGGGCACACTAGCTAATATTGTAAGTCTCCCCAAAGGAATATCAATCACTTCCTTCTTGGGAAACTTATTCCACACGTTCGAAGGAACCCTTTATCTTACCTTTAGGTTGGCAATCCATCAAGGAAACTTTAGAACTTTACTGGCCTCTTCCCTTATGGGAACCGTCGGCTTGCTACAAAATTCTCTGGTTGATCCTCTTGTTCCAACCGATTTCTATCTATGAGTGGTGCCTGCGGAGACTACCCATTTTTTCCTGCTCAATATCAATTTCTACTTGTAATGTCTCACATTAAGTGACACTTAATACTCCCCTTCTTTCCTTAGTGTATACCGAAAGTTTCGACCCGTGCACTTTTCTCCACGATGTGCACTGATGAACCTTTATACCTTACTAACATCATCATTCAACCTACGCGCAAGTCGCTCTCAACACTTGACTAGGTAAAACTCCGCTCCGAGTGTCTTCCATAATCATTAAATTTTATCCTTCTCGAGGAATACCCTTTTTTTAAATGGCTTCCCATAGCCTTCCAACTAAATTCATGTGTGCTACTCGGATCGAACACGTAGATATGGATTATCGTCCTTCACACCACGCTTAATCCATTCTACCAGTTCCACTTCATTATGTCATTCTCACAAACATATATTCCATGCGTTTATTCCCACATCCCTTCAACTCGGACGATTCAACCAACAGCTAACCAGGATGCCCACACACCCTATAAACCGTGCATACTGGTGTAAGCATCACCTACGCTTCACACATAACACCCAATTCTTTATTTCCCTTGTGCTCACAATGTGTTTACCACACTTGGGTACTCTCAATAACCCAAAAAATTGAATTTTTTAAGTCCTCCTTATCATCGTTCCATCCTTCAACTCGTGGTGATAAAACAAAACTTTCAATGTTTCCTTACCTCAGAACTGGCTCCACTATTCTTAAATCGTCACTTAACTATAACTTACAGTCATAATTACCGGCTCCTATGATGATCGAGGTACCGTTCTCATGTACTAATGACCAAACATCTCTCTAATTCCAACCTTATGCTAAGTTTCATGCTTGGGATGTCTCGCAAAACGAAATCCAAACAAGGAACCCCCTATACACTACTACCTAGCATAGTCAGTTATCGAAATCCGTTGGGTCCTCCTTCCATAACCTATACTTTTATATTCCATCTCTTGACATAAAATCTACATCTCCTCACGCAATTTTACTGGAACAAAGAACTTTTCACCAATTGCACTATCGCTCAGTATTTGTGGAATTCACATTCCATAAACCTCGTACGTACACAATCGGGACTCTCGAAATCCAATTCCCAAACATATGAATATAAGTCTTAACTTCCACATTTCTAAAGGATAATTATAACAATGCGATCTTCCTATCACTAAGTCCTGAGCGCTACACATAATAATGAGTGAAATCTTTCCGCTCAACGGTCAAACCAATACACACTGAATCATAACAACAAAGTCCCTAAACACCCCGGGATTAAAAAATTTGGTACCACTATACCCTTAGAAGTCTCTATAATATATAATATGAGTGCGAGCCCGACCCTCTCGCAGGTGAGGTTTTTCCAGAACAAAACATGTTGCACTAGGGCAACAACCCTGATAGCCTTGAAATCACTGTCCACTATCGTTTTAACCATTTATCTAAAACCATAATCAGTATAATAATATACTCGCATGTCACATCACTAAAATGAGTAAGCTCAATAAAGTATATAATACAAACAATGCACCCATTTATCCTCCGCGGATAACACTAAAGACAACCCCGCTATACCAGGGAAAACATACACATAATAATAACGTTGTTGATATATGCCCAAAATTCAACTCACATGCAAATTTTTCAATAATAAATATGTATTGACTCTCTCGTGTCACACAAAAATACACGTCCTCCTCTGAGGATAAAACGCATACTCCCACCTTGCCAATCACCCCAGCTACTCAAATGGTCTCCCGTACATAACACACCTGTCCGAATCCAAATTGAAAATTACATTAACCATTTCCCTTGCAAGCACCATACCCTTGTCCATTTTCTCGCTTCAGAAAAATTTTAACTCGTGTGGTTTTGCTCTCCACAAAATACCTCAACACATAACCCACTTATCTCCTGTCATACTGACCATATTAGGGTTGTCCCTCTCTCGGACTTGGATAGTCTCAATCCTGCTGGCTACGCTCGTCGTTCCCTTAGCTTTGTTGGCCCTAAGGAACGTGCTACTAGCTTCAATAACCCTTACTAAATTCACCATCGCTTGGTAAGAATTTATCTATCCGAATCATTTAAATGAGCCCCCTGATGGGTCTCCCCCTTGCGGCGTGTTGCTAACTGCGTTTCATATAGTCTCATTCTCCAACTAAACCTTTCGATTACTTTAGCTCCCTTCACATAAGAGCCTTAACATCTCTACGGACAATGCGTGACATTGTCACCATATGGATCGACTGTCCAACAGAATTCTCTTTAAGTGTTGTCAACTTTCCTCACGAGTTGATCTCCCACTTGAAATCCTCTCTACCATTGGTATCCACTTCCGTTGATACAAGATTTGCTAAAAGTTTAAATTCATGTTCACAAATAGACCTCTGACCGGCCCTCCTGTGATGAGTTCAGAACAACATTCACATCTTATCCTGAACATCTGATGAAGGAACCTTCGGTCAGAATGTACCTAAGGTCCTCCTATTGACACAATATTTGACTATAAAATATGGTGGTTAACTCGCACTATTATAACTTTGCTCTGATGATTCGAGAAAAACAAATTACCCCAAATTTTCACGTCCAGTTAACCAAACTATGACATATGCCCACGTCTTGGAATATATTACCTTCATTGGTAAACACACACAATTCCCGCATTTCTAGAACTTCCACTGATGACTCTCCTCAATTTTCCATTTAACCCTCTCCCAAGCGCACCACGTTGGGTGAGTGTAATTTGGCATCACTTTCGACTATATCAACACTTGGAATTTATAGGTTGCGTCCTAGCCGTCTTTATAGTCCTGGCCACTCGTGCCATTATAGGGGTGACCTCGACTACGGTCATCATCCTCGAACATACATCATCCGAACACAAATAAGATTCACTAATATATACGTGATAGCAGGAGAACGAAATCTCACCAAAGAAATCAACAATCCTAAACATAGGGCTTCATATCAAAGAAAGCTACGCTGGAAGAATAATAAGCCTCATAGATCCTAAAGGACACTAGAACCTGATGCTCTGATACCACTTGTGACACCCCGACTAACTAAATATCGGGTGATCAGTCCTTTATTAAATTAACATCAAGGTGAACGGTTGGTTCATTCTTAGCATCACTGTCGTAAAATAATTATTTCTAATTTAAACACCCTAAATGATTAAGCTAAGTGTCAAAATAATTTAAAGTCTTATTTTCATTTTATTAAATTCCAATATGAAACCTTTTTAATAACCAACAGTTTAAGAACCACATATCTACTAAGGATGGCAATTAACACACAAGAATCTAAACCATCTAGATAAACCAAACCAAGTTTAAGAACCATACATGAAATCATCCAGACAATAGTTAACTCTCAAAGAGTACTGAATACTGAAAATATAAATAAACATAAATCTCTGACCAATCCAAACGGGATAAGAAATCGGGCGACACATGCCCTAACTATGAAGAACTACGATAGGAACTGAGTCAATGAATAGGTCATCTAATTCAATGGCCTACAACTTCCACATAAGTTGCAGCACGTCCAGTCCAAAGAATTTATGCATGACGCCCCTGTGGATGGGCACCTGTAATACATACATATATATACAAGAGAGAGAGAAATGACAGAAAACGGGTCAGAGGCCGAGTGTAAAATAATTAAAAATAGTTTAGCAAGTATTTAAAATGCTTACCGGCTAATGTGACAACCATGTTAGTATGCGACACTCTCTTGAGAATTCTCACCTCTCATCTAGTGTGCACGCTTACCGTATTAATGATCTCATAAGTCTATCTAACTTATTTTTCATAAAGATTATCCTGAAAATCACTAAGGCTATGATATTTAGTTTTAGAAAATTAATCTCTTCCATTTTCTTACGTTACTTAGAACCACTCAGTACCGTTACAAAATTCACGAACACTTGTTATAAAGCTGGAGCATTTACTCATTACTTAACTACTTATACACATAGTAGAAAGTTTTCATATACATAAGTATATATATATATTAGTCACTCATATAATATATATACTATCGACACCCCACATAAAATCTATGGTGCTGGCATACTCTGCTATCAAGTCCCCGTATCTCTCGTACTAAGGGAAATATTAGTTCGGATCACTCTCGAACTGTATTAACACAATACACATACAAATGGAGGCGAAACATAGTTCCAAGTCACTAAGAGGTCAGCGCATACCCTCACGTCTCTTAGGACCATCTGATTATCATTTTCAGATAGCCTGTATCGAGGATACTATCTTTTAGGGTACGATTCATTATCCCCCATAAAGGTCCAATCGAGATAAGACTGTCCCGGCGTGGAAAACTCCGTGATAGCAAGTAGCTCGGTTATGATTATACATAGATACATAATAATATATATACATACACGTGCACTCGGTGATATATATATATATATATATATACTTCAAAATATTTTAATTAGGTTCGCACATGACCCAAATAGTCATATTTAAATCGTACTTAGTACAATTTTACCCAATTGTCTCGCAGAATGGATTCATCTCTTTTACTCTCAATTATACATATTTCACATTTACTTATCATCTCTCAAAGTACTCTCTCTCACTAAATATAATTTCAGTAGGTACACACTCTCTAGCCTTCTGGTCTAAGTCTTTCACGAGTCTCTCAATTCTTTAGTGAACGTACGCACAATTTCCAATGTGTGACTAACTCCCCGTTAACCCACAATTTCATCCCATATTAAATTTCACCCAAAGGAGTCTACTTATACCCTAATAGTCCTCTTCATAACCCATTATACTCTATAAATAAGAATTAAGGGTTCCTACGTATTTAAACCAGATTAAACAAAAAGGGGAAATATGGGCAGTTTTTCAGGAGGGATCGATCGATCGAGGAAAGGGGTCGATCGATCGATCGTCGAACGATCGATGCCCTTAGTCGATCGATCGATCAACCAGTTCTTGCCCAGAAATTGCAATTTCGAACTATGAGTTTCATCCAACAATTTTCTCCAAAACGCCATTAATGATCCCCAAACTCCCAAACAAGATTACTACCAGTCATAAATACCTATATACATGATTTCCTATGTAAAGCATGTGCAAATTCATTAAAGGGATTGAATTTATGGGTAAATTAACATAATTATCAAGAACCATAATTTTTCAATGAAACTTCCATTCTTCTAATTCTTTTCCAAATTTCTTGCTTCTAAATTCATACAATTTCGTGGGCAATCCTCTACATATGATTGAGATGTCCTGAATATATCTATTTCTTCTAAAACATGTGATATAAATTCTCTAAGTTATCAAATTCTTTCATGGAACATGCTTTTATCTATCATAATCTAACATGGGTGAAACATTAACTACAAACAATGCAAGATAGATACTTGCCTGGAACTTAAGGGTCTGATTTGTTGATGAAAAAGATATGGTTGCGTTCCTCGTCGTGCAATCTACGTTTTGGTGGTGATGGCGGTGCAATTGAGTGAGTTCTAGGCCTTGGATTGCTTGGAAAGCTCTCTACCTTCTCTAATGGCCGTTCTTATGTTCTGTGTTTGTTAACCCTAAAAGACAACTCCTAATGGCTGATATATCTTAAGGAAATTCGTGGGTTTAATTACCCAAAAATACAAAATGTCTCTAATACCCTCCTGGGATGTCAATTAGGCCTAAAAATGCCCTGAGACCCAAATTAAATCCCCGGGTACACTTTTCTGACTATCTCGACCCTTCCGGACGCTTTGGCGCACTCAAAACGACCATTCGGGCGACTTATAATTTATTCACTTTTATAATACTCATATAGTCCCGACACGACACAGGCGCGTCCCGACTTAATTTCCATAATTGTCATATTATTCACTCCTGACAATATTAATAAGATCAATCTCATATATTACTTTCTCATCTAGTAATATTCAACAAATTCCCAATAATTACTAACTCTCATCACGCTAGTAAATATTAAAAAATAAATTTCCGGATTAATATTAAATTAATATCTCAAATTAAATTTAATAAATCCTCAAATTTAAAAGCCATAAAATACGGGGTATTACAGGTGGAAGAGCTCCCCCATGTTTAGTGCACCTACAGTACTTCTCTGAGGAGACCAACTAGGGAAACACCCTTCGTTCTCACCTATGGAATGGAAGTTATTATTCCGCTTGAAGCTGGTCTCCCTACCATGATCAAGCTAGCTTCTTATCAGCAGTAGGTGGCCAAACAATTTAACAAAAAAGTCAATCCGAGGAAATTCCAAGTGGGGGACTATGTCCTAAGAAAAGTACTCGACAGTGCCGTAAGACCCTCAGATGGCATGTTGGGACCAAACTGGGAAGGACCTTTTAAGGTAATCACAGACGACCTTCAAGGAGCATATCACTTGAAAACGCTGAAGGGCATGGAGATACTGAGAGCATGGAACGCAAATCTCAAGAAGATTTACTTTTAGTCTTCTTTATCTTTTATCGTCACATTTAATTTATGCAAATTTTTATATCAAACTTATGTCGCTTGTAAGTTATTATTGAATAAATAAAGGCGTATTGGCTCTCACATTTTGATTTCGTATATTGGTCGCCTCAATTTTTTACATATCTCAATATTTTACCCCTTTATAAAAGAATACTTTCTCAACCATAAGAAGAAATAACCCGTGGTTACAATAAGCAACTCAGCTTGTTTTAGCCAAAGAACTTCCTCGTGCATAAGAAAACTCCTGTGGATTACAATAAGTTATTCAACTTATTTCAATCAAGGGATTTCACTGTGTCGAGCAGTGTTCACAGTGTTAGCCCAAAAATATTTGCCAATGGGTAGTTTCAAACAATTTGATTCTAAATTAGATAAAACCCAATTTTAAACCAATTTTATTTCATCCCTAAAATATGCAACTACGTGTCAAAACAAATTAAATAAGAATGCGACACAAAATTCAGGAAAAATACCCGTAGGGTAAAACCTTTTATATTTCTAGAACTTTGAAATAATTTACAAGACCTTTGACTTACAGACCACTTGATAATCGCCCACAAGTGTAATGCACAATGTCTTCAGCAAATCTTCAAAGTATCGATCTTGAATTCAGCTGTGGTTTACGCGCAGCAACACCACAAGAACACGCAGCCCTGACCGAACACGTAGTTTTCATCAAAGAATCAACATGCAGAAGATCTTTAATGACACGCAGTCATAAACTTCGTAGAGACTCCCTCCATAATAGCACATAGCTTTTCGGTTATAGAGATCTTCTCACAAAGGATGAACAATAGCAAAGTATGTTCTTTGGGTTCCAAAACAATTCACATAAAGATATTGGGATTTGTGAATTTAAAAAGGAAAAAAGGGAATAAACCCTAAAGGAATGAGCCAAAAGGATTCTGAAAATCGCAGTTTTTTTGTTCTGTAAAACGCTGGAACTTCTTCACAAAATACACCTCGTTTAACGCGCTTATATAGAAAATTTAAGTCGGTGCGTCATTCGAACGAGATTCTATTTCGTTCGAATGAGATCCAAGGTCGTTCTAACTACCTATCAAACGAGATTCTAGGCCATGATAGTAGATAATTTCTATACGAACGCGTGGCCGGCAGTTTCGTATGTTTCTGATTTTTTTTAATTAGTTATGATTTTTCTACGGGAAGGTGTCCGAGAACAAAAACTTTAGATAGAATGAATTCAAAAAAAATTAATAAAAACATTTAAAGCTCCAACACTTGGAAAATATTTTATGAAAAATAATTCCAATACTCTAAGTGCATTGTTAAGTTACTCTAAAACGTAACCTTACCAACGTTAACCTTACGGAGACTGTTTATTGAAGAACCTTGATTATTCGGATATGTTTTTATGGGAATGTGATCTTAAACTTCTTCGAATGTGTAGCGGTATACGATATATAAATTGATAATGGATAAAAATGTCCGTACAAATCTCCCCTATGTCTATGCCAGTACAAAATAAAAACATCCGCATTATCAATCAAAATATGACCTATAAAATTTACCCTCCCATGAACCCAAAACTGAAACGGTAAATGACAAGTCTTCAAACTTTTTCAATCTTCAATTAACTTCAAACATTCTTTGTCATCATCAGGGTGGCAATACAAAAATCTTCAATTGTACCTACACACATTAGATAAAGCAAAAATCTCGTGATGTATCGAGTTTGAAATGAGATAAACATAAAGTCAAATCAAAACATATATAAAATCTCAAATCTCCCCCATAATTCAAAAACTCCCCCCCCCCCCCCCCCCCCCCATAAAGTCATAATTCGTTCTCCCCCTTTTTATTTGTCCGAAATAGACAAGGAAAGAAGAAACACAATAAAGTAAATTAGGCTGTCATGGTAAACAAGGCAAACAAATATGACAAATGTGCTCAATGTAGGATATGCTAAAAAAACTTCACAAACTATTTTTGATTTTTCAATTTTTTTATACAAAAGTGTTACAAACACACACCATGAATTCATACTAAGATAACCAAATCGTGAAAACGGTATGAATGGGTGTGAACAGATTCGATAGGAAATAAAACTCAATCACGTCATATGTGCACGATGCATATTGTGTATTCCTAATGAATGAACATCAAAAATAGTCCTTAGGTGCTAAAATATTGAATTTAGATGACATCGTCTTAATCATATCAACAAATCAAAGTCAACATGATTTTCACACCAATAACGTCCAAAACGATTTCATGTTTTTCAAGACTTTTTAAGGACGTGCAAAGCCGTTTTAATTCTCCAACCAAACTCCCTCATATATATTTTCTTTTCGAAGTTATTTAAATTCTCAAACATTGGAGAATTGGTGAATAAACCTAATGGCCCATTATTGGCATATATTTCTTTTTAGTGCCATTCAATATTTTCGAGCTCTTTTAAACCTCCTTGGACCCCGGATAATTATAATTCCTCAATTTTTTAGGTCCAATTTAAATGGAAGCTTAATCGCAAAGGATAAATGAGTACCTTTCATAGCCCTTCACTATTTTTAAAATTCACACAAACTTACGGCAAACGGTAAAAACATGCACACCTTTTATTATCTTATTTTATCGCATTTGATTCGTTATAATAGACAGAATTGAGATGAAAATACGTAAACAACATGTGATTCGACAAGAATAAACGTCAAACAAATTCGTGCTCGTGTGCATCAAAGGAAATAATGAGTCAATCATGTAGGTAACACTTAATTACATCTTAATGACTCCAAACACTATAAAGCACATGAATGACATGACTTATTGTCTTAAGACACAATCAAATAGTCACATGGATAAATGAAATAAAATTATGACTCAATTATCCTAAATGTGCATTCATATATGGTGCAAAACAAATTACAAATTTTTTTTGTATTTTTCAATAAATTTCAAAAAAAAATATAATACAAAAAGTACACACGTCATAACACTAGCATGGATCGATATATCATGAAGTATAACTAGCGTATGACAAAAGAAACTAACACAATCATTTATAAGATATAGCAAGAGAAGAATCATATGCAAGTTTCAAAATCTCAAAATTTTCTTCAACAAAACTACACAAATCCATCGAAAAACAAAAAAAAACACTCAAGATATAGGAAAACAAGATCAAACGCAATAAATTAGCGTAATCCGCTCTGATATCACTTGTTATCCCAAAAATATTTGCCTATGAGTGGTTTCAAACAATTTGATTCTAAATTAGATAAAACCCAATTTTAAACCAATTTTAGTTCATCCCTAAAATATGTAACTACATGTCAAAACAAATTAAATAAGCATGCGACACAAAATTCAAGAAAAATACCTGCAAGGCAAAACCTTTTATATTTCTAGAACTTTGAAATAATTTACAAGACCCTTGACTTACAGATCACTTGATAATCTCCCACAAGTGTAACTCATGGTGCCTTTTGCAAATCTTCAAAGTACCCGGCCTTGAAATCAGCAGTGGTTTACGCGCAGCAACACCACAAGGACACACAACCCTGCCCTGACACGCAGTTTTCAGCAAAGAATCAACACGCAGAAGATCCTCAATGACACGCGGTCATAAACTTCGTAGAGACTCCCTCCACAATAGCACGCGATTTTCTTGTTATTGAGATCTTGTCACAAAGGATGAACATTAGCAAAGTATGTTATTTGGATTCCAAAACAATTCACATAAAGATATTGGGATTTGTGAATTAAAAAAGGAAAAAAGGGATTAAACCATAAAGGAAGAAGCCAAAAGGATTCTGCAAATCGCAGTTTTTCTGTTTCTGTAAAATGCTGGAACTTCTTCACAAAATACGCCTCGTTTAACGCACTTATATAGAAAATTTAAGTCAATGCATCGTTCGAACGAGATCCCATTTTGTTCGAACAAGATGTGAGGTTGTTCGAATAAGATCTGAGGTTGTTCAAACGACCTATCAAACGAAATTCTAGGCCATGATTGTAGATAATTTCGATACGAATGCGTAGCCGCCAGTTTCGTATTTTTCTGATTTTTTTTAATTAGTTATGATTTTTCTACGAAAAGGTGTTCGAGAACAAAAACTTTAGATAGAATGAATTTAAAAAATTAATAAAAATATTTAAAGCTCCAACACTTAGAAAATATTTTATGAAAAATAATCCCAATACTCTAAGTGCATTGTTAAGGTACTGTAAAACTTAACCTTACCAAAGTTAACCTTACGGAGACTGTTTGTTGAAGAACATTGATTATTCGGATCCGTCTTGATGTGAATGTGATCTTGAACTTCTTCGACGGTGTAGCGGTATACGATATATAAATTGATAACGGATACAAATGTCCTTACACATAGTAATTACAATAAGTTATTAATGTATTTCAATTGCTATAACCCTCAAGTCTTTGTCATAAACACAATAGACCTCATGAGTTGCCTCGGTAACAGCAAAATCCATACAGAGGATCCTTAGGGAAAAAAGGCAACCTAGGTTTCTAAAAATCTCCCATTAACCAAGTACATTCTCGTCATCATCTCACCTAGGCCTAAGGGAGTGTGATGACACAACTTAAAAGGTAAGGCAGATGGAATGATACTGCCAAGGCATATTGGACTGGGAAAATGTTCGAACACAAGTTAGCAAACTCAATAATTTGGTAGGGTCCCAAAACGATTAACACTTATTCTTGATCCATTTAGTTAGCTAAGAGCCCAAAATGATTCATCTTAAATACTAACTCATTTAATCAGCGAGAAACCCAAAATGATAAAAAATATTACATGGTCAACAAAAATCTTAAATTATCGATAAATATCGACTATTTCCAGTTAGCAGTCAAAACACAAAGGCAGTTGTTAACTCATATTTAGTGAGTATGTGCTCAAAATATGGAACAAGTTGATAACTAAAGTTTATACGTATTGACAAAAAATGAGAGAGTATAATTACAAGAATACAAAATACACCAAAGATCATACAAGGACCTAGACCAGCTATGGATGACGAGCAAGCTAATCAACTATGCTCGCTCTCCGAACATCATATGGGTTAGGAGAGAAAACCTACTCATAATCTTCAAGATAATGGTTTAGAAGTTGGGCAGGAATGGCATCAATAGGGATCCATTTATCATCCTTTGAGAAAGGAGGGTGGCGATAACTAGCGCAATCCACCTGGTACTTGTACCATAGGTCTGGTTCCTTGGGGGTCTTGACCTCCCTAAGGGAAATCAACCACCCACGCTTAAACATAACATCCTCGACCTCCTTTAGCCTTGCTGGTGCATCACTCTAGCCTTCTTCATAACCTGCTACCCATGTTTTTCAAGGGACCATTCTGAACAAGTGCCTTAAGCTTGTAACATCTCTTTGGAGATCGGCAGCGATGACATATCCCCTTTGGACGTCCTTTTTCATCTCGATGACCTCCTTTTTCATCGTTCTCGACTTAGATCATCTTGCCTACTTGGGTCACATCCTTACTCTCCAAGAGTTGGGCCTTCAAGCCCTTTATTATATCTTACACTGAGGAGCTGATGTCCCCCATGACTTGAAGATCATCCTTCAGCTTGGCTACCAGCTCGAACTGGTCCTTCTATTGTTCAGTCCTCACTTTCAGTTGCTTACAGATCTTTACAAATTACTTGCGAGCTTGGTTACTAATGTTTGGTCCCAAAATCCTCCCCAAATTTGAGGTAGGGGATGTAGTCCTCTTAAAAAATGGGCTACAAATAGCACAACAAATAAGAAATGAAACGAATATCAACATTATTGAAAGAACAGAACACATCAATAAAAGAACAGTCATTTTTATTAATTAAACAAGGGGAGGTCGAAGGCTAGTATAACCGGAAGAGATAAATTACAAGGCACAAGAAAAGAATAAGGAAAATTCCTATATCTAGTGAAATCTATTCCTCCACCTGCTCAGAACTACCTGATCCCTTCATTTTCTCAACAGACCTTCTCTCTTAGTCGGAGGTCGTTTCGACCTCAGTTGAATCCTTCTCAATCTAATCGACAGGCTGACCAACTGCAGGCTCTTCAGTAAGGGGATTGGGTCCAGAAGGATGGAGCAGGAACAATTCAAAATCTGAAGGGACTCCCGCCACTCCAAGAGCCTAATCCCATCCTTTTTTAAAGGATATCTTTTTGGCGTACGCGATCTAGAGCTGAGCATCATCATAGGTTGTATCTCAGCCTTTAGTATAACTATTATCATTCATGCCCGGGAGCAAATGCAGATACAGGGGGTAAGGGGTGGCATTGGCCCCCGAAACTTCAAAGAATTTCAAATTGTAACCCTATAAATTTAAAATTTTATGGAAAAAATTATAATTTTATAATTTTGGCCCCTAAAAAATTGGATATTTATTGTTTGGCCCCTTCTTACTCACATTTCTGGATCCATCATCGCCCGTGAGCTCCTTCTCCAACTTCTTAACCTTCCCGACCAGGCCGAGACGGTGACCACCAAGTTATTGGCCGCCTACAGATCGGCATAGGCCTTTGTCAAACTCTTCCTTTCCCGCTCTAGAGCAGTGAGGGAATCAATTAAGTTCTTTACGGACTTCTTCGGGTCATCTTTTAGCTCTTGATTATTCTTGGATTGGTCGGTGTGACCATCTAGAAGGGTAATAAAGTGGGCCAAAAACTGCACAAAATAGAAAGAAAAAGATCGGTGTGCAAAAGAAGAACGCGGAGAAAAAAGAGGAAGCTTACCAGAGCAAGTCCTTAGGCGAACTTAAGTTCCATTGTAAAAAAGGCTCAACGGGAGCCTTCAAAGTCAGCCTCTTCTTGGCCTCCTCTTTCTTCCTATCTTTTCTCTCTATTCTCTCTCTCTCTCTCTCTCTCTCTCTCTCTCTCTCTCTCTCTTTTCTGCTCTCATCTTTTTATCTTTTCTTCTTCTCATTCTTTTTATCTTTCCCCTTAGCCCCCAGGTTGGATCCACTGACCTTAGGGGAATCCCCCTCTGCTCTCTTCAATGATTTCATTCGATCGGAGAATACAGCCTAATCGTCATCATCTACATTCAGCACTCTCCTCTTCACAGGGGGTGTCATCTCATTTTCTTCTTCTTCTTCTTCTTCTTCTTCTTCTTCTTCTTCTTCTTCCTCTACATTAATTGCATCAGAGGGCCCAAGGCCAAGCAATAAAACTACTAGTGGTATTCTTGTACTCTAGCAGGTAAACTGTAGAACAAGGGTGCTCGTCATCAGGAAGTCTTTCTTGAACTCTTCAAGCTTTAAGGAGATCAGCAACTCTCATCTCGCTCAAGTCAGGTTCTTGATTTTTATCACGAGCTACAAAAATAGAGGAAGAAAATATAAATCAGAGGACAAGAAACAGAAGCAGCGAGCAAGTAAATAGAAGAAAAAGAAACAGGAAATAAATAAAAGTAAAGAGAAAATGACATTTATGATCATCCCCCATCCAGGGATCCAAGCAACTCGGTACCTCTCGCCCTCAGGTAGGGGAGGATGTCGCCAATTTCTAGCAATGAAGCAATGACCCCAATAATCTTTATGGGAATCAGGAAGATATACAACTAAAACTCAATCATCTTTTCTCGTCTTCAAGTACAAAATACCATCATTGGTGCGTGACCATACGTATAAGGGGTGGCAATTCGTGTGCATTGTGTCATGTTCGGATCGTGTCATGTCGAGTTCGTGTTAAGTATTAGTTAACCCTAACCCAACCCATTTAACTAATCGTGTCAGATGAGCAAACACTAACCCGACCTATTTATTATCGTGTCATGTTCGGGTTGACCCGCATAACCCATTAAGTAAAATATAAAATAATTTTTTCCTTCTCTCTTAACCAATCATACCACTCATAGGCCTACAATAACTTAAATTTAATTAATTTCAACTTCTTGCAACACATAAATAATTTATAATCCGATTCTCCATGAATTTTATAAAATGCCTATCAAGATATATAAATTATCTAATATATTCTCCATAAAATACGAGTTAAACGGGTCTATTCGTGTCATTTTAGAGTTATACGTGTTTGACACTAACCCAACCCGTTTATTATTTGTGTTGGTGGGTCGTGTCATATTCGGGTTCGTGTCAAGACATCGTCAATCCTAACCCACTAACTTCGTGTCGAGTTCATGTCAGGTTATCGTGTCGTGTCAAAAATTTCCACCCCTACATACGTAGCAGTAACATAGCTCAGCAAGTCCTAAGTTGATCTCATACAGTTCATTTATTATATGGACCTCATTTATAATTTTCCAAACATTTGGTCCATATTGTGCAGGGACGACATCGAAGTACTTGAAGAATCTCAGAAAAAGGGGGTTGGGGGGAAAAGTTAAACCCCTATATGGGATCAAAAGGGTATGAATCCAGTGCCCCCTTCTGTTTCACGGACATCTTTGGAGATGGGGTACAGTCGATTTCCACCCATTGAGAGATGTTATAAGACTTCCTAAATTCTACTATTGTTTTGTTATCTCGAAGCGCCATGGATGATAAAAAAAACTCTAATAACAAAAAAAGAACAGTCGAAGTAGTGAAAGCAAAGAGAATGTGAGAAGAACTTACAGGAATTAAATAAAGCTCTGAGAATACGAAGAATGGAAGAACAAAACACTGAAAGTTTCGTGGACGAGAATTGTTTGAAAGACGGCGTTTGGAAGCGATGTATCAGTGCTTGAACTTCGTGCTAATGATGAAGCATAAACATCAACGGGGACTTTGGCACTCCAAATGCCTGCTCGGACAGGTGTGTCTCTACCACTTCAACGAAACTACAAATCTGTCATGGTGTTTGACCTCGGACGAGCGTACCCTCTCAAGTTCACAAGTATTACAAAACCTGCCACTCCTATTTTGAAAAAGTTTTAGGCCATAGGCCTTGGACTCACTTAAAATATATTGGCCGAAATATTTAGCACAAGAATTTTAGGGGCAATTGTGGAGGCTCATTTATTTCACCCAAAGAGAGTAGCCAACCAGCCCAGCGTGGACAGTGGACTGCCCGATCCAAATTAGTTATTCATTAAGACTCGTGCATTTAACATGCATTTAAATGAACAGGGATATACTTAAATCGGTTACTAACAATCTTGGAGGAGGTATTTAGGGACACCACGAGTTATCCACGAGCTAATTGAGTTACTTATACAACTCAATTTCTTATTTTCTACATCTATAAATTGTAAACCCTCGCTCGAGGCAGTGAGATGTAATCTCGATCATTGAGAGACACTAATAAGAACATAGTAACCTCTTCGTGGACATATGCAAGTTGTCGAATCACATACGTTTGTTGTTATGTGTGTGATTAATTACTTTCATCTTGATATTGTCTTCTTGATCATTTGATGTGACAATTCTTGCACTAACGGGTATAATAATGATAATGGTGTGGAATCACACCTTTTGAAAGAATTTATATATATGAAATAAGCTTGATCCTGAAATCGCATATGAACTAAGACCTTATTGTAAGTCCCTTGTAAAGCCTTCCTTAACCGAATTGCACCTCAATATTTTTATAGCGATGTGAGTTTTAAGCACAACAATTGGCAAAAGATGAAAAAGACTAAAAAGCAATGATTTTTGTTATATATGAAAAACAGATCCAATGTAATTCTTGTGCTATGAATGAATAAGACGATAACGATGAGAGACCAAAATAAAATTAGAGCACTCGTGCTGATAACGTATTAAAAGAAAATAGATAGAAAGCATATTAAAGAGGGGCTAAACTTCTTATTAATTAATGTGTACCATATATTATTCAAGAGATAATTGAAGCACATATCATTATCGCATAACAATGATCATACTTACAAAATTTACAAGTATGAAATAAGCCTTGATTTCAAAGCCTGGTGCATGTAGAACTTATCGTAAAAACCCTCGTAAAGCTTTTGTAGAACGAATTGCACCTCAATTTTGATAATTTTGTAACATCATACCTTTTGAAAGAATAAATTGATGAGGACTTATTCATTAATACATTAAAAGGTTTACTTCTAATTTGAGACATCATAAAAAGGAAATAAAAACTCCTATTTTGTAAAGGAGGTATATTTTTTTGAATACTTTAGTGTGTGATTCTTTTAAAATAAATTTGCGATGTAAAATAGTAAGGTTAATTACACTACAATCCATCCAACTTTGCTCTCATTTTCACTTCACCATCTGTACTTTTAATTCTAAACCTCACCCCCCTCAACTTATAAAACGCATCACTTTGCCCCCTAACACTAACGATGTTAACTTTTTTTTTACGAAACATTGATCATGAGTGTTTCACATGAGAATATTTTTAGCCAATCACATGTGCAAATGACAAATTTTTCGTCCGAAAACTTGACACCATTATGGCCATGGGTAATATTATGCATTTTTAAAAGTCGAGGGGGTTAACTCTAGAAAATGAAAGTACATGTCTGAAGTGAAAATAGGTTCAAAGTTGAGTGGGATAAGTGTTATTAACTCAAAGTAATATCACAAACTGTAAAATGTTATCTCATAATAAAGTAAAATATCTTCGGTAACGTATTTACATAGGCACCAAAGTATCATGTTTGAGGATCTCACAAAAAATTAAGGATTGAAAAATTCACTTCGGTTCAAGTCCTCGCGGGGATCCGCAACTCTAACGGGGCGGGGATGGATGTAAGATTCGGGAACGGAGGTGAGGTCGGGGATGGTTTCTAATCCCGAATTCGGGTTCGTGACGGGGACGAGGAACGGGGTCTCTGCTCCGCGAGATTCCTCGTTATATTCCCCATGGAGTTTCCCTGACATATTGTGTCTTTTTTAATTTATTATATATTTAAATATTATTATTTACATTAAAAACTTTCTAATGCACTTTTAATATAAAAATGAGTTTCATATTGTTTGTTTACATATATATTAAAAAATTTAATTAGAATTAAAAGATGTAAAAAAAATTGGCCAAATCAAATCCTTATAGGGAACTCGATCTGTGAAAAATCCTCAATGAGCACTCCTCATCCCAAAAAAATGAGGATAGAGGTATGGACGGGATGGAAATTTCAAGTGGGTATGGGTATGGGGATGGGGATGACTCCCCCGAGTCGTCCCGTTGTCATCCCTACACAAAAATGCAAAATAAGTGAATTTTCTTGAAAACATATTCACACGATAGAACCAGCCCTACGAGTCCCTTACAATTACTATATTATAGGAGAAATGAAGAAATAAAAAATAAAGGCCGTGAACTTTTGGAACCTTTTGTTTTAATGATAAAACAACCTCCACTAAATTAAGTGTTTTTTTCTGGAAAATCTTTGCGATTGTCTCTCTAAACATTCTCTACCTCTACATCCTCATATAGATAATCAATCCCTATATATTTATACTAAATAATGATATAAGCCCCATATATGATACAAGAGTAAATATATTTTTATTGGGAATATTTTGAGACGCATAGTATTTACTCATTTTTAATGTATTATACATAAAGATTTAATATCAGTCGCTTGTGTTTGTGTGGGTGGTATATGACCACCACATTTATTACAGTTTAGGAAGAGAATAAAAGTTGAGAGAGAAACTCTTGAACTGATTGATTATTATTTGGTAATCATCTAATCTTTACATCATAAGAATACACTATATAAAAGAAACAAACTACAAAGCACGCAACACATGACAGCTCATGACAGGCTGTACACATGACAGGCTGTACACATACTACACATGTGACAGCTAATACAACTAATACAACTAATACTCCCCCTCAAGATGGACTATGAATGTCAATGAGTCCCAGCTTGCTTAGAAGATGCTTGAAAACAGCAGGTTGCACAGCTTTGGTAAATAGGTCTGCAAGTTGATTGTGACTAGAAACATACAAGGTCTTCAAATCTCCAGCTTGGATCTTTTCTCTCACTAAGTGACAATCAATTTCAATATGCTTAGTTCGCTCATGAAAAACAGGGTTAGCAGCAATATGAAGAGAGGCTTGGTTATCACAAAATAAAACAGCAGTTTTAGAGTGGGTTACACCAAACTCACGAAGAAGAGACATAAGCCAAGTCAATTCACAAGTGGCATTGGCCATAGATCGATACTCAGCTTCAGCAGAAGATCTAGAAACTGTTGTTTGCTTTTTAGACTTCCAAGAGACCAAAGAATTGCCAAGGAATACACAAAAACCCGAGATAGACCTTCGAGTATCTGAACATGCTGCCCAATCAGCATCAGAAAATACTTTGACTTGAAGATCAGCAATGGGGCAACAAGCTTCTGCATAACCTTGTAAAGAAATGGCAGAAGAAGAGGGATAAAAGAGACCTTGACCAGGGCAAGACTTTAGGTATTGCAAAACTTTGTAAGCTGCCTTTAAGTGAGGTTCGCGAGGTGAGGAAACAAATTGACTAAGCCTATTGACAGCAAAAGATAGATCTGGCCTAGTTATAGTAAGATATAACAATCGACCAACAAGCCTTCTATACATATAAGGATCAGTAAGTAACTCACCCTCATGTTGACTAAGCTTAAGATTTGGTTCCATGGGAATAACAGAGGGCTTACTTCCTAAAGAACCTGCCTCTTCAAGAAGTTTCAGAGCGTAACCCCTTTGGGAAATAGAAATGCCTAGAGAAGATCGGGCAATTTCAAGACCAAGGAAGAACCGAAGCATCCCCAAGTCTTTGAGCTTAAACTGAGCTTCAAGAGCTTTCTTTAATAATACAACAGCAGGATCATTATTAGAGGCAATAATGATATCATCAACATAGACGAGAAGAGCCATAAACTCCTCACCGTGATGTTTAACAAATAAGGAATGATCTGTGGCCGATTGAATAAAACCTTCGCCAAGCAAAACTTTAGTAAATTTAACATTCCATTGCCTTGAAGCTTGTTTAAGACCATACAAACTTTTATGTAATCTGCAAACTGGAGTTTTAAAATTAGAAAACTCCCCCTTAGCCTTGTATCCAGGAGGAATAGACATGTAAATTTCCTCATCTAAGTCCCCATTAAGGAAAGCATTATTCACATCAAGTTGATGAAGGGACCAACCATGAATAGAGGCAAGAGCCAAAAGCATTTTGACAGTAACTAGCTTAGCAACAGGAGCAAAAGTGTCAAAATAATCAACACCCTCTTGTTGAGTATACCCTTTAGCAACAAGTCTAGCCTTGTGTCTTTCTATGGAACCATCAGTTTTGTGTTTCACTTTAAAAAGCCATCTACACCCAATAGGTCGATGACCAATAGGCAAATCAACCACACTCCAAGTTTTGTTAACTTCAAGAGCTTCTAATTCATCTTTCATAGCAGCTTCCCATTCAGCTTTTCCACAAGCTTGATTATAAGATTGAGGTTCAAAAACTGTTGTAACGGCGAAGACAGCAGCTTTGTAATCAGGACTCAACTTGTCATAACTCATAAATCGATTAAGAGGATAAGCAGTTTGAGAAGCCGATATTGTTCCACAATGAAAATCCTGAAGATATGAAGGCTTTTTAATCTGTCTCAAAGGTCGGGTAATAAGATTCTTGTCCTGTTGATGTAGTGGGGAATCAACACAGATATCATTACTATCTAAAATAGTTGTGTCCTATCTTGTAGAAGTATCAATATTTGGGGATGAAGATAAATCATCGTCAGAAGTAGACATGATAGGAAGCACTGTATCAGGCAAAACTTGAAGAATATGCTCAGCAGAAATCTTATCCGCAAATGGGAAAATTGTCTCATGAAAAAGAACATCTCTGGACATATAAATTTGACCACTCTCAATATCAAGAAGCTTATAAGCTTTCATACCAATTGGGAAACCAAGTAATACACATGCTCTGGATCTAACAGAGAACTTACTTCTTCCATTAACCAGTGTGGATGCATAACACAAGCAGCCAAAAACTTTTATATGAGAGTATGATGGAATGGAAGTATTTAATACCTCAAAAGGAGTTCTATGTTGAAGCAAAAAAGAAGGCAATCTATTGATCAAGTGAACAGAAGTAAGAACAGCATCGGACCAATAGATGAGAGGCATACCAGACTGAAAAATGAGTGCCCGAGCCACATTCAATATGTGTTGATGTTTTCTCTCTACCACTGAATTTTGTTGTGGTCTTTCCACACAAGAGAAGTAATGTTGCACACCTTGTTGAGCAAAGAAATCTTTGAATGTTAGTTCTCTGGCATTATCCGATCTCACTCCTTTAATTTGTAACCCAAACTGAGTTTTTACCATAGCAAAGAAAATAGGAATGACATTATGCACATCAGATTTGGCCTTAAGCATATACACCCAAGTATGTCTTGAGCAGTCATCAACAATGGTTAGAAAAAATCGGTAACCATCCACAGAGGGTAAATGAAATGGCCCCCAAGTATCTATATGAATAAGCTCAAATATTTGAGAAGAAACATTATTATTAGAAATAAAAGGCAATCTCTTTTGCTTGGCAAAATGACAAATCTTACAATGAAAATCTTTTGTTTGTTTATTATGAAACAAAAGATGAGCACTATCTTGCTCTTTAACCACTAAAGAAGGATGGCCTAATCTAGTATGCCATATAGTTTCTTTATTACTGTGCATATGAAAACTATTAGCTGCAAAACTCTGAACATCATCCTTTAATGAAGAAAGCTGAGTTCTGAGGTAGTACAAATTGCCAATACGATCAGCTTTGCCAATCAGAGTAGCTGGTGAAGGGCCCTGAATGAGACAACAATTTGCATCAAAAACCAAAGAACAAGTGGTAGCAGTAGTCAAGGCACTAACAGATACCAAGTTGTACTGAAAAGTGGGCACGTAAAGGACTTTATGTAACACAAGATAAGAGTTGATATGAACTGTGCCAGTGTTAAGGATTTGAGCAGTTTGTCCAGTAGGAAGAGTGACTTTAGAAGCACAATTTGTGTTATCAAATGAGCTAAAAGCTTTAGCATCATGACAGACATGATGTGTAGCACCGGTATCAAGAAGCCAAACTGAACTAGAAGGAAGAGAATAATTCATACCAGTTATATTAGAAACTGATGGTTTGTCTTCAGCATTTACATTATTCGCTTGAAATTGATTAGTGATAAACGCAATCAACTGCTGGCACTGAGTATTGGTCAGCTTAAGAGAATCTGAGTTTGCATTCTCTGAGGTAGAAGTAAAAACTGGAGCAGTTTGATTAGGAGAGTGAACAAATGAGTTGACAGAAGTATCCTGCTTGACTTTATTCTTTGGTTTCCAACCCGGTGGATAACCATGAATCTTATAGCACTTATCCATAGTGTGACCAAAATAGCCACAGTGAGTGCATACAGGTTTGTCTTTCTTTCCCTTTGAACCAGCACAATTGGTGGAAGAAGTATGAGTAGAAAGTGAAGCATAGACAGCAGCAGAAGGTTGAGACACAACACTGTTGGAGCTAGCAAACTGATTAAAACCATGTCCAATGGAGGAAGAAGACAAACTTCTCTGTCGTTCCTCTTGAATAACAAGAGAGAACACCTTGTTAATGGAAGGTAATGGATCCATCATCAAAATTTGAGCTCTAACTTGACTGTATGAGTCATTCAGCCCCATTAGAAATTGCAGAATGTAGTCCTGCTGCTGATAATCTGCAATTTCTTTCATAGTTCCATATTCATTAACAGGAATTGGCCTATATTCCCTTAATTCATCCCATAAACTTTTGAGTTTAGTAAAATAGGAGCTCACATCATTAGATCCTTGTGACAGATTATGTATGGTCTGCTTTAGTTGAAAAATACGTGGTCCATTACTCTGCTTAAAACGATCATTAAGATCATTCCACATCTCATAAGCATTGTCAAGATACATCACACTTTCAGCAATATCTTTAGAAACAGCATGAAGAATCCAAGATATCACCATAGAATTACAGCGTGACCATGAACTGAACATCAAATCATCTTGACTAGGCCTAATTAGACTTCCATCAACAAACTTCAATTTATTTTTAGCATCAAGAGCCACCTTAAATGCACGATTCCAGGAATTGTAATTGCTGCCAGTTAAAGGAGCAGAAACCAGAAGCATACCTGGATGATCTCCATTACTTAGATAGTAAGGTGAGTTGTGTTCTTCTAGAAAATTCCGATCTGTGTTTTCTAGGGCACTGAATTGGTTGGAATTGGATCCAGAAGAAATTCCACCGCCATTGTTTCCACGACCTTGAACTCCTCCACGAGCCATCGCAAAAACAATCAGAAATGAATTGAGCAATCAAAGCTCAAGAACAATCAGAAATGGCAGAACCTCCCTGCTCTGATACCATATTACAGTTTAGGAAGAGAATAAAAGTTGAGAGAGAAACTCTTGAACTGATTGATTATTATTTGGTAATCATCTAATCTTTACATCATAAGAATACACTATATAAAAGAAACAAACTACAAAGCACGCAACACATGACAGCTCATGACAGGCTGTACACATGACAGGCTGTACACATACTACACATGTGACAGCTAATACAACTAATACAACTAATAACATTCATATACATACAACTGTTTAGCTACAGGAACAGGACCGCCACAATACTTTTATTCTTAAACGAAAAGGAAAAGTTAGCCATTTATCTTACCCCGTTGTGTAATTTAGTCTCAATTAAATAAAAGAGATTTATTTTTGGTAACTTCATGAAAAAGGGGAAGAAAAAGAGGTCATCTCATCCCATCGCTTTCTGGGATTCAGTGTGACTGACCACGGAGTTAAATCTGTTCTTGACCAGTCTTAAAGAGGACGATCAAGATTCAAGTCAATATTTTATATTTTCATTTTCTGGGTGTTCATACTCTGTCGCTGACAATGGTTCCCGAATTATTTCTTTGGGGTAAAAACACATTGTAGCTGCGCACAAAATAATTTTGTTTGTGGAATTAATTATCCTAATATTTTTGTAAATGACCGGACTTTTCTTGCTTTTTATCAATATATAATATTAATTTATATTTCCATAATGATAGTTTTGTATAGATTGTTAGAAGAAAGTTGCCTTAATAAATTTGATATATACATCACAGATGTATAAGATATGTTTAGTCATGTTGAGCATTATTTTGGAAAATAAATATAAAAAAATGGGTAATACTATGTCACCAAAAATATTCTTCAAACATCCCCCAAGAGTATTAAGGTTCGTTTGATTTTGTATTTAGAAAATTCGATTTAAATGCTATTTTTAAATATAATTTTAAAATTATATTTTTTGTGTTTATAATTATTGGTGCGCGATTGGTGAAATTATTTTTAAATACAGTTTTTTTTAAATTTGACAAAATTAGCAAACATGTGTACATATAGAGAAACAGATAGAGGCGACCTCATGTAAAAACTTCTTACAGTACAGGGCCCGGTACATACCATTTTTTTTTAAATAGTAAAAAAATAATTTTTTGATGAAATTTCATGGATATGATCTCCACAGTTAGAAGAACATCTTCAATTTTTTTTATCAAAAAAATCAGTAAAAAAAAACGTTGAGGTGAGGTGATATGTAAAAAAAATGGTATAAATATGCATTTTCGACTGTTGAAATGTTGGTGATCATCTCATCCACTTTTTAATTGATATTTTTAATGAAACTTCATGGATATGATCTCGAGACTAAGAAGATTATATCCATGAAGTTTCATCAAAAAAAATCAATCAATAAAGTGACTGGCGTCGTCCCAACATTTCAACGGTTGAAAATGAATAATTACACCATTTTTTTACATATCACCTCACATCAACGGTTTTTTAATTTAATTTTTTGATAAAAAAAAATTGGAGATGATCTTCTAACTGTGGACAACATATCCATGAATTTCATCAAAAAATTCTTTTTTTTTACTATATTAAAAAATTGGTATGTACCGGGGCTGCACCATAAGGAGTATTTACAAGAGACTTTTTGTGTATATATATATATATATATATATATATATATACAGAGAGAGAGAGAGAGAGAGAGAAGGACTCACATACATACCAAGTATACATACTTGCTGGCACAAATCTATTTTTTTTGAAATAAAAAAAAAAAATTGAGTCGAATTTTTTATATGGTATTTAAACATTTCAAGGGCCCTATATAAAAAAATCAACTCAAAATAATTCTTTTTTCCTATTTTTAAAAATTTGGTCAAACTTTCACAATTTTTAAAGTGCTCTCTCTCTCTCTCTCTTTATATATATATATAAACACATACATATAACTTTCAGATATACATGATACATGAATGTATACATATACATACATACATTCATTTAATATCATGTATATAACTTTCAGATATACATGATACATGAATGTATACATATACATACATACATTCATTTAATATCATGTATTTATATATATATATTTAATGAGGTATGTTGAGCAGTTATACATATATACAAATGTAAACGTATATACATACATAAATGTACACGCACACACACATACATTATATATATATATATATATATAATGATATTGCATATATAATTCACAATAAAATAATATACATATATGAATTGATAATATATTTTAATACATATGTATAATATGTATATTTTATATTATTTCATACATTAATAATATATGTATAAAACTATATATAAGTATCATATATCTATTGATAATATTATTTAACATATGGATCTTAGTATATTATATAATTTAATAATATAAATATATGTAATTTTTTGTACATGTATATATAATTTTTATTTATAAGAATTAACACATACTAATATATTATCTATGTAAATTATATATTAAGGTATAAATGCATTAAAATATTAAGAATGAATAATTCTGAGTTGAAAAATAAAAAACAGAAGTTATAAAACATCATTTTGCTGTTTTTTGAAAAACTTGATTATAACACAAAAATATTATAATTTAGTGTTTAAAAGCACGTTGTCAAACGCAAATTTTTATCATAATTGTATTTAAACACAGAAAATAAAATTATAATTACAAATCAAACAGGCCCTCAGTGATTATATAGTGGAATGTGAACCACACAAAGGTATAATTACTTAATACACTTAGTGAGATTTTGGAAGATATTTTTTAAACTCATTATTATTCTAAAAAAATGTTCATTTATGAGCACCATTTGACCATCTAAGCTCATCTTTGGAGCGTTGAACCATTTGAATTAGGCTAGTTAGGAGCATTACACGTGTCGTCTCTTCCCGCGGTAGTCTGATTATCGTGTCTTCTCTTTCCTCTGCAATCCAAATGTCACGATAACCTTTTACAACCAATTTTTATGACCTACAGCAATAGCCTCCTATAACAACAAGTTTTTTTTTTCTAATTTTAATCACCTACCTCAATCTTGAACTAAAACAATAATTCTTTGTAAATTTGTACCGAGAATATGTCTTCTTCATATGATGACTCCCTCATTAATATTCTTAGTGAGTCATCGTCGAATGGCACTTGCAATATCCCATCTCTTGGCGACTGAAGACGAACAGAAGCAGTTTCTCTTGTAAGAGCGTATATATGCTCATGTGTCCTCCGGTTATTTCGTTGTCTTATTTTGTTGTCAAATTTCACTTCATTCAAGAGGTCTCCAAAAAGCTTCACAATCATGATTTCAAGATCTGACTTCACCAAAACTTTATCACATCTTTTTTCGAAGTAAGACAAATTTTGAGAGTTGTAAGGTGAAGGTAAGTGACTTAGTGAACTTAGATTATACCCCATTAGTTAAATGTTTTCGTAAACTTAAAAATATTTTTTAAGTTAATCTCGTGGTTTGTGAGATTGCCATATGCATCATGCAATATACTTTTCTTATACAAACATATTAAGAAAATGCATCCTTTTGTATTTATAAAACTTGTTGTATAGATTGGGATAAGTATTATGGGTTTTACAATATTTCTGTACACTAGGCAAACTCTTATCTCACACACGACCTAGTTCGCTAAAGCGAAGCAGACCTTCGCTCCAGCGAAGTGTCTTTTTCGATGGTCGTGACATGTTGATTTTCTCGTGCGTTTTTTCCTGGCCACATGCTCAACCTTAGTCGTTGAAGCGTCGCGTCAGTGAATGAGACGCAAATGCCGGAGGACAAATCTTTTTTGCAAGATTTGCCTAAACTACCATATATTTTGGGTTAATTGGCAAGCAAGCTTATTTTGTGTGAATAAGAATTGCATAAGGTATTGGGGACTTGTGACCATAAGTTTGAAAGGATTTTTAGTGCTTCTTCTCACCACACACAAAGCTAAAAGATTTTACGGGTTCCAAATCACTTTATTAGCGAAAAGAAATCCAATTTCTTAAGAGATAGAGAAAACATTAATTGTATTTTTGAGATATTATTTTTATCATGATCTAAAGTACTGTTGAAGTTTTATCAGTTCACTTAAAGACTTGAATAAATATTTTATAATTTGTTCTTGAGTGACTATAGATCTTTGATATTTCAAAAATACTTTGTGAGATTTTTTTAGTGAGACCAAACATTTTCTACATTATCAATGAATAGGATATCCTCACATATCTCGGTGTTAGTTATTGGCTTCTCTTGATCCTGATTTACTTATAGCCAAGTTCATACTTAACTTTAAAAGAAATTTATGGAAAGGTTGGAACACAATATTATCAACAAGGTTACCACATTGCGACGTAATGAGTGGTTGGATGAAATTCGTGCTTATTTTTTCTACTACAAGGTGAAAACACTGGTTGTGGAGGTTGTGTGCTATTGAATCTAAGAGAGGTTCAAGTTTATAAGTCATTTCCCCCCTCTTGTAATACCTTACCTATACGAGTGCAAGGTGTTGGTTTACCCCAAGGTTTCCTCCTGAAATGGTTTCCTCGTATAAATCCTCGTCTCTATGATTTACTATTCCACATTTTAATTCTCATATATGTTTAATAAACATATGTTACCAAAAGAATCAATTTTGTAAATCAAGTTTTATCAATTAAACGTTAGGATAAATTTTTTTAGAATTTGGATTAAAGAGAAAAAAATATCTTTAGTTGGGTAGCAATCGTCAACAAACGTACTCTATCAACGTCGTTTTCGCATGCGGTGCTTGTTCCTCCATATCCTTGACGTGATTGCTTCTTACAAAGACTATTTCGTAAAAAAGCAAGGCACACATAGAAAATGGAGTTTTTCTTGTGTGCAAAATATGACGGCGGTCCTTCGAATGCTCGCAAGATGCTTAGCCGATTCAATTGGTGAGTGTATCCCAAATTCGAAAGTACTGCCATTAAGACGTTGAAGCGGTTTTAAGATGCGGTGTATGTCGTATTTTCGATTGAGTACTTGAGGACATCAACAACCCAAGACATCTAACAATTGCACACAAAGGAGAGCAACCAGGTTTTTCGAGCTTGTTGGGTAGCATATATTGTATGCATTGGAAGTTGAAGAATTTATTGATTGTATGGCATGGAACACATCGAGGTCGCCACTAAATGCTACGATCATACTTAAGGTCATAGTTAACAAGAGCTTTGATTTTGAAATGCAATTTTCAGTATGTCATTCTAGAAAAGCGATTTAAACGTTCCCGATCAGATGTTTTCGATGAGCCTATACACAGAATAGCCATTGAATGCAACTACATTGTCAAAGGACGTTCGTATAAACACAGGTTACCTTGGTGATAGCATATGCTCGAAATGATCCACTTTTGCAAAATAATTGCACAACCGCAAGTTGCAAAAATTGAAACACTCACAGTGCCAAGAGGGCGCACAAAAGGATATTGAACGAGCTTTTGGTGGATTAGAATATCGCTTTCCCATTGTGCCGTTATTATCTAGGTCACATCATGATGACTTGTATCAATCTTCACTGTATAATCGTAGAAGATGAATGAGACAAATATCTCGAGTCGTGACAACTGGATACTCGTGAAGTCAAGTTGGATTCAATTGATTCTTCAATCGCAATGATATAAATGGTGGGCCCACACATTTTTAAATTTTTTCTTTCAGAAAACTACAATAAATATTTCTTTTAACTTTGATTTAAATGGAGCATTTGCAGCATGTAGTATTTATGCCAAATATTTTTTTTATATTTCATAAATGATAAATAAATTCTTTTGTTTCATTATCTCTCCATTACATTGAACAAAACTAATTAAGGAATTTAAAATTAAGCATCCTATATATATATAGGCGACCTAGGTTAGTAGTGGTATTTGCGTTGAACGAAGGGAAAGGAACGTCGGAGGGGGGGAAGACACCGCTCATGTAGTCAAGGCTCACTCTGGCTCTGGCGGCGGAGTTGACTCCGCACACTAAATAAACTACGGTTGCGAAGTAGGCGCCAGAGTTGGGGGCATAGCGTGCTTGTCATTCTCGTCGACATAATAATAGAAAGTTTGGTTCAATTCCATCCCGGGGAGCTTCTATTAAGGGACGAAACTCACATATGCTAAGCATGCTTTCTCGTACGTGTTGAAATTTTTAATGCATAAATCATTATACCTATATGTCTGCTAAACAACGTGGTGAACGTTGTATATTTCATGACAAACGACCGTAAAATCTCGATCTACTCGTTGACTCGGGTGCCAAACAAATGGTTGAATAGTCGATTTGTGGTGATAAGTGAGAGGGGAGTGCAAAATCTAGGCAAATAATTAGTTGGTGGTGCGTTAGATGGAACGTCACGCCAAACATTATCTCGACATTTCAACTGCTACGCGTCCCATAAGATTGCCATTCCCACAGTGGCATATTTAAGTGCATATTTTATAAAATGTTATTTTACTTGATGTTCTAAATTATAAAAACTACCAAAAAGCAATGACTTGGGGGTAACCTTATAGTAATAAATTTTATTTGTGCAGAACGGATAGTTATGCCAAGGCTTAGGCCTACCCCACACCAAAGTGGGGTAGCTTTTACAGGCCAGACTCGACGTACTTCACAAAACTGGTTTCTAACCATTCTTTAAAGGACGTGGGGCACGGATTTGGATCCTTTAACAAGGTGAACTCTACAATTAAGTGAATTGGTAATATGAACCCTTTACACAAAAAATACCAAGATTATAAATGACGGTAATCTGACAATTTGACAGTCTAATTAAAGTAACTAATTTGTCCGTTTGTATGGATATTTATGGATATTTCTTGATTTCTCAATCACATGAGAAAAATAGAAATTACATTACCACCAAGGTCGCAACCATATGTACTCCAACCCTTGACACCGACACCGCTGAACTTTAAGGCCTCGATTGATGCACGACACAAGGAGGTAGAATATCATCATATTATCTCATCCCGTGTCGGGTGTTGGGTGGGATAGGAATTCAAGTGGAATAAACGATCCCATCCCATGTTTGGTATTGGATGGGATAGGATTTCAAGTGAGATAAAGTATTCCAAGTAACTCTCTTATCCCAGTAAGTGTGGGATAAGACCATCTCATCTAGGAGGTGGGATTATTTTATCCGGTTGGGATTTCATAACACATATCCTATCGCACCTTATCCCACGCATCAAATGCGACCAAGGGGAAAAAAGGTCTATGAATGAAAAATGTCACTGAAATAATTCTAAAATAATTACCAAGAGTGGAGTCGAAGTCAAAATAATTGTTTACGAGTGAGATAAAGTTTGATAAATACAGATTGATTTTCTTAGACCCACTTTAGTTGCACAAATTATTTAATTATGTAAATTGATTCATTGTGAATTAGTGAATTGCAAATGAGAGGATTTGAAATGAGTTTAATCCAATCTTAGGCGAAGTTTGGTAATATGAAATAGGTGTTTTGCGGAAAAGTCCAATCTAATTAAAAGTGTATAAAAATATGACACTCCACATAATTTTATAAATTTAGTCTCTGTAAGAGCATAAAAATTGATCAATATATTATATACCATTTGACAACTCATACAAAAAAAAATATCAAATTTTCAAAAGTCCATAACTTCAAATCTACAAATCCAAAATTCACAAAATTTATATATTTGAAATCTACTCGTCGAAATCTATCCAACAACACCAATATCTTTTTATTTTTTTTGACAAAAAAATCGAAACCAATAAATTTACTCTTTCACATAAAAGTCCATTTTTTCTGGCGAAAACTCTATTTTTCCGACGAAAAGCCTTCTTCTCCAGCACTGGCAAAATTTACAAATAGACGAAGAAAGAGAGAAACAATCCAGCGAGAATTCTTGTGAGAATTTTGGTGTTCCGACGAGGATTCCGGTGGGTGGGGTGCAAGGGCGGCTCTAAGATTCCTCAAAAGGGTGAGCTAAAATTAGTAACGAACCCGAGAATTTTTGTCAATGAGGCCGAAGTTCCGACCAATGTCCGGGGTTGAGGGCGATTCCCATGAGGAGAAATTTATAAAGTTTTTATATCTATTTATCTATATTATTTTTTATTTTCCAACAATTTTTAACCCTTATAAATTTTGGGGTCATTTTTCAATAACATTTTAAATTCAAGTAGCAACTTTTAACCCTAACAAAAAAAAAAATCATTTTTTTTCAAATTGGGAGGGGTAGGCTACAGCCCTAGTGGGCCCACCCCTGGATCCGCCCTTGGTGGGGTGGGGTGAAGGTGGGGTAATGTGTTTATTTTTAGAATGAGTTTAAATAAGTATGACTAAGGGTATAAATATAAATACATTTTTAACTAAAACAAATAAAATTAACTGTTTTGTGTACTCTTAACTCTAAAAGGACCACACAAATAAATGTTATTATACCACATGGACTAAATTTATAAACCTGAAAGTCACTGTCCTATAAATTCAAATATAGTAAGGAGCATAGCCTTGACCTTAATTCTCTAAACTGAAATTGATGTTTTGAGAGACAGAGTTCAGATTTTACACATGAACTAAAATAGGTCAATAAATAAATCATTTCATTAATAAAGCCAAACATAATTGAAGTACCAATTTATAAATGAGTCAATTTACAATTTTTTGACAAGCAAACAGAACCTCAATGTCCTTAGAAATGTATGATAATACAAATTTTCAATCTCTCATGAATGTTAATTTTGAGAGGTCACCTGGACCAAAAATTATTAGCGCAAGCAGACTAGTTTAAATTCCTCCATTGATTACCACGGTGATGGTTTGCCATTAATGACAATAATCCTAACCACAATATCAAAATAACCACCGATATTCTAGCAATTTGTCTCAAACAGGATGAAAAACATCCTACCTATCAATCAACACATGCTTACTACATAACAATATTCACATTAGTGACAGTTAGAGCTGACTAGCAAATGAAGGTGAGGAATTGTTGAGGCTCTTAATGGCTATATAATCATATCTTATGACCTTAATTATGGTTTATGAGTAAGTTGTAGAGTTCTTTTTTTAAAGGAAATGATCAATATTAGCACATTTTATCCCCAGATTGTATCTTCAAACTCAAAGCCCTCAGTCCTCGTTGCCTCTCGAGTCTCCCACTCTCTTCGAAGATATCTAACTAAAGAAATAAAAAGAGAGTTGCATCTCAAATGGTAGGGTCTTCTTTAGTGAATATTTATGCCCATATTTAATATTCAACCCCTCAATGCTCATAGAATATTAGTATGATTTTCTTTTCATTTTTATTTTGGGGCACCTCTATTGAAAAAGCATAAATGACTGCATCATTATCAATGCATAACGTAGAATTATTCATTGCATAGTTTTCTTTGATGAAAAACAGTATTGTTCTCGAAATAGCATTTTCCTACCTATTTATGTTATACGTATTACAATTTCCACTTGAGGATCGGCCCTACTTATATAGTCCATGCACTAGATTGAAATTGTGTCATACGATGAACGAGACTCGAACCCAATCTAGTTTGGAAAATGTAGTTCCCTTGAACTGTTGTCATTGTATATAATTTCCCTATTACATGTTACAAAAAAATGTTTTCCGTGACACACAAGTGCTTTATTTGCGATTTGTTACATAGGTTAAAAGGATTATTTACTATACCGGGAGTATTTGCAATTTGAGCAGGAGTATAAGGAGCTGGAGATTTTACATTTGACTGCAGATGTAATTTTTAACAGAAAAAGCTCCGAGTGCTGTGACATGATCATGATGGCCCCTTATAAAAGTGGTCGTACCAAATGCAAGTACACCTGAGGATCATTGTTAAATTAATCACGCTAACTTTTTCAACATATGCTGCTAAACCACATTAGTTTAATTACCAACGAAGCAGCCACTCCATAAAGATCAATGACTCGTACTGTCATTCTGATCCAATTAACAGTGTTTGAATAGCCATTGTTTACACTAATACATAGGTTTCTTTAAAATTATTCAGTTGGTCAAGATTCCAACACATTTCATGGCACCATTGTCTGCGCTAATTCTTTTTGAACTTATTCAGTTGGTCAAGATTCCAACACAAATTTTCATGGCCGCATATTCAAAAGTAACTTCTTTCATTATTTGGGGTATAGGATTCAAAGGTAGTGATGGAAAAAATTACAAGAAACAAAAGCGAGCTGTAGAGGTTCATATTCCTATACATAATAAAGACCCTTGACATAGAGGATTTTCCATGCTAAAGTCCCACATTCCTCTCTTTTGTGGTGGGGGTGGGGTAGGAGGAGTCATCACCACAGAAGCAAAGAAATTTGATAAATCTCATAATATTTAACCGAGTTTAATCTCAGTCCTTGATTATACTAGTCATTACTCAAATTTTGGAACATGCGGAGTACTAAAATTTGATAGTTTTTGGCAGTAGAAAACTAGAAACACATTTCATGATGGGTAACAATTTTTTTCAAGTCTAATCCTATGGTTTTGCATGAAATCACCACTGCCAATCTCCTTTTTCCGTACTGGGACACAGTGAACATGGAAGGGTAATTGGTCCAAACCGCTAATTAAAGAGAAATGACACCTTCACACAGTTGATGATCACAACTAAATGGTAGAAAGATACGCTCATTTTGAAATTATAAAAGGCCTACAACCATGAACTCGGGAAAAAAAATCAGTAATAGAGACTGCACTAATTAATTTTTTCATTCTAATTTATTCTACGTAATAATATTTGACTTGTAAAATTTGGCCCTTTAAAAAGCAGGAGACAGATAATAAGAAATACAAATGAGGGGCAAGATGAACCCTTTAAACCCATGCAACATGGTTTTAATATTACCTTGGAGACCTAGCAGACAGACACTTTCCACAGGAAACGTATCTTAGCAAGGCCTGTGGCTTCCTTGCCCTGATCTTAAAACGTGAAAGCTGCAGATAAACAAAAATCACTAAGTAACAACTATAAATTACCCCCCACACCACACCCCGATTAAAAACAAACAATTAAAATGTAAATAAAACATGATCTTGAAAAAAGTAAACAAATAAAGCAATCCTTATAAAACGCAAGTACTAAATACTAAGGCTGCTAAGTATAAAACATTAAATAAACAGACGGAAACCATATTATACCCCCACCTTCCCATAGGCGCTATGATCCCAAACCCCAAGGCACGTGCATAAATCAGTTTATTGTCCTACTTCCTCCATTTGTATAAGTAACATTTGTGCTGACTTATAAATGCACTCTAGGTACAAGTTGTAAATTAATATAGATGAGTACTTCATAGTCTTGCATTAAACATGAATTAATGATACCAATGGTACGTGGTATGTAGGGGTGGCAATGGATCATGTCGTGTTGATTTCGTGTCGGGTCTAATCATGTTCGTGTCAAAATTACCTCTACCCGAACCCCACCCGTGAAACGTTTACCATGTCAAGTCCTATCGGGTTCCTGTCATGTTTGAGTCGTATTCAAATCGTGCCTTAACGAGTCGTTTCGTGTATTTACACTAAATGGCTAAACCCAAACCCAATTCGCTAAGTTATCGTGTTTAGCGGATCCACCCGTTAAGCACCCGTATTCGTTGAGGCTTCACCCAAACCCTCTAAAAAGTCGTGTGGATCGTGCCGTGCTATCGAGTCGTGTGGTACCCCTAGTGGTATGTGTACAGATATGTGTTACATTTACTTAAGTTGGTACTTGGTACAATAGGGTAGACTTAGTTGATTCACTACTTTGTATTACGGAGCACTTTAAAATTGTTGTTGGGGTTCTTTTAGTAATAATAATGCTCTTTATTAAGAGTAATGTGCCCCACCAATATAGAAAGGTTCCGTAAGAATGTCTACAATATATAATCCATGTATACTATAATACAATAATAAGATACACACACACACACACACAAACACACACATATATATATATATATATATATATATATATATATATCATTCTTCTGTATATATATACATATTTTGTCTAAGAAGTATTTTTTCTTCCCATTTATTGATGTGAACCACCCGTCGGCTCATAAAATTATCTAAACACCACTTTAGAGAGAGAAACTCTTTTCTATTTCCAAAATTCAAGTCTTCCTCAAATGAGGCTAAAAGGGAGTATATTAAGGGAAAGAGTAGCTTAGGCTACAAACTATAGCCCTAATTACAAAAATGTCATTACTACTCCTTACCTCTAAATACAAAACAAAAATAAAGAAAAATACAAATAACAAAATAGAAGAAAAAACAAAAGAAAATAAAAATAATTAATAAAATCCTAAAATATGGCCCATTTCTATCACTCTCTCCGGCTTCGAAAAGCTCATCCTCGAGCGTAGGAAATGAACGGTAAGAAAGCAACGCCATCTTCGAAGAGCGACCCTAGGAAGAAGAGTCGTCCTCAGAAATACCCCTTGTACCGGCTTGCAGTAAATCCCGGGAGGATAGGAACACAATCTGAATGTGACCGACCACAGGCACTTCTTCAATTGGTACTTGACCTAAAATGTCATATTCTTCAATTTAGAAATTGTTTTTCCACCAAATTCTTCATTTTAGAATATTAGTTTCGCCAAAACGGAAGTAACAATCTTGATTATCTGAAATAATCATCACATCTTCCAATTCGTTGCAAACGAAGAACATTAATACATAGGTTTCTTTAGTATGTAAAAGTATAATTGATGTATACTCGCACGTTGTGTGATGTAACCTGCATTTCAATCCAATCAAGTGTTAGAATTTGACTTGAATTAGGTTCTTAAATCCTTCTTGCTTTTGGAAAGAAGTCTCGAATTCTTTTAAGATTTATTTATTCTCTCTTTGTAATTATGTTTCATTTATGAGTAAGCTTTTGGTATTAAGTTTACAAAATATACTTGCAAAAGACGTACATAATAATTTACGGTTACCAAAAAACATTTAAAAGTGCAAAGAAATACATAATAATTTGTGAGAGCCTCCATGTGTATTCTTCAAGGTGTCTTGAAAATTGTAATTGGTAGAGAAACCATATGTTATTTTGTGATAAAATTCTTTTTTTTGTGAGGAAAAATTCTTCCGAGCCGGGAAGAACCAAAAAGTTCTTCAACTTCGTAATCTTCTTCTATTATAGTGATATTGATCATCATTGCTATAATTTTTTTTTCATTCTTCTCTATTTTTTTATTTGGATTGTCATATTTGAACGATAATATTTGTTGATCAGGACAGGCTACTTCACGAAACAAATTAGTATAGAGTTGAGTTCATTTTTCAAAGTAGGGTACGACATCCTTGTAACAATTTCCATGTGACAAGTAGAACTAATAAGCATCCTTGTCAAGGAAGGCTTAATTGAGGCAATGAAAGAGAAACCTAACTCAATGAACGAAGCCGAGTGGAAGATCAACCCAGGGGCTTATTCCACGATTCAATTGTGTTTGCCTAAGGAGATTAACCCCGAGATATCAACAAAAAGATTCTCAAGAAGCTTAAAAAGCTCTATTTATTGAAGTCGCTTACAAGTCAAATCAATCTCAACAAGGAATAATACAAATTGGAGGCAAGTACTTTGTCACAAAACAAGAACAATGAGTTTAATAGATTTCTCTTTGAACTATTAAACATGGATTTGAAGATGGAGGAAGAAGAAAAATTATCAGTTCTACTCCACTTCCAAAAGGATCACTTGGTGACTGTGGTGATGATGTATATTAGTGACACGTGGCGTGAGATTATGCTCTCGGGAGAAGACTATCTCTTTTTTTCTATTTTTAGTTGGTGACTGTGGTGTTAGTGACACGTGGCGCGTGATTATGCTCCCGAGAGAAGACCATCTTTTTTTCTATTTTTAATTTAGAGTATTATTGTCACTTTCTTTTATTTTTAGCGTTTAATTAGTTTCCAAATATATTTGGGGCTAATTAGTCAATTTTAGTTATTGGTTGCCATTTTTAGTCTTTTTGGATCTTAGCTTGATTGGCAAGCTAATCTCTCCAATAAATAGGCCCTTGGCCTTTATTTGTAATTAGACTTGAATATTGAAAATCAGACTATAGAGACTCTTTTTTTAGTTTTATTTGGTGTATTTAGTTGGTGTGTAGTATAATAGTAACGCTTCCGCATTCTTGATTCACATCAATTGGTATAAGAGTTGTGTTTGTTCTTGGTGTTCGTTGTGGTGTGTGAAGTGGGTAACGAGTTGAGATTCCAACTCGGGCAACCCTTCAATCGGGGAGATTGATAAATGTCCAAATGGGAATCGGGTGGATGAAAACCCTAAATTCTATCACCACTAAATGGGGGGATACCAACCTTTTTAGCCTCCTCCACCCCCACCCTCCACCATCATCTTCCTCCACCTCCATCTCCAACCACCACCATGTCTACATGAATCTTCGTCTTCAATTTTTACCCTAACACTAACCCTAACCCTCAAGAACCCAAGAAACCCCAACCTTAGCTACCCAAACCCTACCCCACTGGCCTAACACAGTCGCCGACCACCCCTCTACCCCCCGACCGACACCCTTTTTCCCTACAGACAGCCCCCGAAAAGAACTCCCAACCTCCGATCTGTTAGCCCCCACCCCGATCTGCCCAAAACCACCTCCGACTAGCCTTTCCCTACCCCTTACCCCCTGTTCCGACCCATTTTTCTACCCTAACCTACACCCGCAACCTATATTTTACCTACAAAACCAAACCCTAAACTCTTTCTTTTTACCCCAAAGTAGCCCCACCCCAAATTCAACCCTATTTTTACCTTTCCCCACTCGTTAATGTCCAACCACAATCAAATTTAACAAAAATGGGCTTCCCTACTTCGATACAATCACCCACCCCCTATTTGACCTCAAATGCAATCAAAATTGATCTTAGAACTTATTTGTGACACAACATATGACTTCCATGAAAAAAATGTGTCCCACGTGAGGATCCATTTTTCCGACTATTTGTCATTTTTGGGTCCGGCTTTCCGGAATGTCACCGTCTTCGGTCCGCTTGTTTCGCCATCGTACTCGCAAAGGTGCGGTCGCCGGAGTTACCGTCCAGTCAGATTCAAGGGTCCACCACACCAAGTAGCAACCATGTGCTTATGGTGTCGAGAAGGGGGATATGATCGTCAGTTTTTGGTTGCTCAAATTTCGTAGAGGGACATCGCCGGAATTTGGGTTTTTTAGACCCATTATTGATGAGGTTCATACACATGGGACTAATTCCAGTTTGCCAGCCCGCTTTTGATTGATTTTGATTGGGGTCCAAAGCTTTTCGTGGTTCATATCATGTGGCATTGATGTGTCACCCTATACACTCGAGGACGAGCTTTTTCGAAGAGGGAGAATGATGTATATTAGTGACACGTGGCGCGTGATTATGCTCCCGAGAGAAGGCTATCTTTTTTTCTATTTTTAGTTTAGGGTATTATTGTCATTCTCTTTGATTTTTACTCTTTAATTAGTTTCCAAATATGTTTAGGTCAAATTAGTCAATTTTAATTATTAGTTGCCCCTTTTAGTCTTTTTGGATCTTAGCTTGGTTAGCAAGCTAATCTCTCCAATAAATAGGCCTTTGACCTTCATTTGTAATTAGACTTGAATATTGAAAATCAGAATATAGAGAGAGAAAGTCTTTTTTAGTTTTATTTGGTGTATTTGATTGGTGTGTAGTGTAATAGTAACGCTTCCGCATTCTTGATTCACATCATGTTATGTATGGAAAGAAGACTATTAGTCTTGAAGAGATCTTTTCTCCAACAAAAAATAGGAAGAAAGCGGTGTAAGGTGATGCCAAAAAGGCCACGAGCTTAATCGTGAGGAAAAAAAGATTAATGAGGTTCGAAGAGTTTCGATTCCAACGCAATTGGTTGCACACTGTCCCAAATTAATGGATAAAAGCAGGAAGGGTAAAGAGAAGGTTCAAAAGGGTGCAACAACAATGGTGACTGCCTCATGTGATTCGGAGGATGATAGTTGATCTTTCATGGCATCCGCTTCTTTAAATTCTTGAATTGCTCAGTTCATATGCATCCAAAAGGGATTCCTCTTTGTAATGATTGGCGGATTTATTTAATGACCGAACAAGATCCTTCAGAATATCGAGAATTTAAAAGTCAAGATCAAGACATATGACACATTGATGAGAGCACCATGTGACGTGCCACATAATTCGAATCCTCAAAGGATCCTTATTTCAGGAGGTGAGCTAGACTCTAGGGTTAACAAGGTGGAGCTATAAAGCTTGTGATAGGTTCTCTCGTGGTGTTATGGGGAACTAAATTGCAAATTAGTATGTTCTTCAAGGAAATACGGTAATGAGCATAATAGCTATTATAAGGTCTTTTATGACAATTAAGTTTCCGCATTTGCTTCTTGGCAAAAGACTAGGCAAGAGAGGCTTGCACCATGGGAATAATGGCAATCTCAATTATTAGTTGAGGGGTGCTACTCAACGAGATGTAAGAATGAAATTTGTTTTCATATATCAACCGAAATTTCACAAATAGGTAGACTCATGAAGATAGGTGTGACATTGGCTTGAGATAATCTTGGTGGTAGTGGGCCCATTTTAGTGCCATGTGTAGAGATTGGCTCGTTTTGTGGGTCCCATGCGTGAGGCACTGCAATGAGTTTTATTTTCACTTATTTGGATATTCACGTAGGGTGTTGGCCAAGACTCGGAGACTTGGCCTCATATACGAAGAACTGGATCCTATATTCCTATGCACAAGATGTTATTGGACCCATTACAGTATTGGCTTTGTGCTCCTTATTTACGACTTCAGTCATGGGTATTTGAAAAATAGAGAATTTTGGAGTGTGAAAAATTATGGGTTTTCACCACTTTTGTGTAAAATTAGTTATTTATTTTGAGAAAATTTTGGGAATTTTTTATAAAGAAATTGGCTAAAATTTTGAGCCTTTTTTTAGATTAATATTTTGTGTCTTCCATTATTGTGTGAGGGTTATTTTGTGCGAGTGAAGAGAGATTCTTTTGTGTGTGAGGAAGAAATAAAAAGTTCTTTCAATTTGCAATCTTATTCTAATTTAGTGAACAGATCGACATCACCTTATTATTTATGTTCTTTCTTCTTTATTTACTTTACTTGGAGTGCTACTTTTGGTGCGATTGTTTTTCTTTTTGTCATTGGAGTCATAGCCAAACACGCCTCCGGACAACAAATTGGTATCAGAGCCTTAGTTGCAAAGTAGGCTCATTTTGTTATGGCTTCAAAGATAGATTATGATGTAGAGAAATTTGACAACAAGAACAATTTTGGCCTACAGAAACCGGAGGTGATGTCATCCTTGTCAAAGAGGGCTTAATACAAACATTAGAAGGAAATCCGATGTAATAAAGGATAACAAAGGGAAGGTCGATAAGAGGCTTGTTCCACAACTCAATTGTATTCATCCAAGGAGATCAAACGCAATGTTATGACATAATCTTCGGTTAACGTAATTTTGGAAAAGTTTGAAAACCTTTATTTGGAGAAGTCTTTGACTAATTAAATTAATCTCAAAAAGAAATTCTACCGCTTTAGTATGGGTATGAGTATTTCATTGTAAGATCACCTCAATGATTTAATAGGCTACTGTCGGAACTATTAACAATGGAGGTGAAGATGGAGAAAGAAGATAAAATTCATGTACTTTTGGCTTCTTTCCGAGAGGTACGATCATTTGATGACTATAATAATGTACAAGAAGAAACGTATGGTTTTGAATGAGGTCATATCAACCCTTCTCTTTAATGACCAATAGGGGGGAAAGCGGTTGAGGGTGACGGTGAGACCGCAAGCTTAGTCATGAGAGGAAGACTAGAGAACGAGGTTCAAGGAGCTCCAAGTCAAAATCAAGGGGGCATAAGATGAAGTGTTGCTATTGTCACGAGCTTGGGCACATAATTTCGTCTTATCCCAAACTTAAGGAAAGATAAGGAGACGGTTCAGGACGCATCAACGTCAGTAGTGGCAGATTCAAGGGATTCAGAAGATGTCGATGACTTTGCTCTCATGACAACCGAAAATTTTGACAAATCATTTAATGACTTCTGAATTATTGATTGTGGTTGTTCAATTCATATGTCCTAATCGGGATTCGTTCTCCTCCTACAAAGAGGTGAAAGTTCTTCTATTTTAATTGCCGATGGAGGAGCCTTTAAAATTTTAAGAATTGAAACAATCAAAATCAAGACGAGGGTGTTAGATTTATGAGATAACCACATCACATTTTATTTATAACATAAAGTTTTAATATTTACACATGTCCCTACAGAATTAAATGACATAATTATACTCTTACAAATAAGCCCCTCACAACATTCCCCCTCAAGTTGGTGCAAAGATATTATACCCAACTTAACTAAAATTTTGTACAAGGTAGCTTTACTCACACCCTTAGTCAACACATCAGTCACTTGGTTAACCATGTTGACATACGGAGTACAAATGAGTCTAAGACAGTTTTTCCTTGATGAAATGCCGATCAACTTCGATATGCTTTATCCTATCATGTTGAACTGGATTGTGGGCAATAGTAATGGCAGCCTTATTGTCACAATACAAATTTATTAGCACACGTACTGGATATCACAACTCATTTAACATAGTTCGTAATTATAACAACTCGCAAATTCCATGTGCTATGCATCAGAACTCAATCTCTGCACTAGATCTAGCTACTACAGACTGTTTTGTAATACCCCGTATTTTTTACTATAATTATTTTTGGGATTAATTAATTAATTAGCGTATTAATTGGAAATTAATCCGGGTTATAAATACTAATGTGAGGCGAATTGGTATTTGATTATGTGCACACATGATTATGTATGTATCCGGTACTATAAAATTTGTCGTGGGATTTATATACCGCATTTTAGAAATTTTGTTGAGACGCGTGGGACCGCCGCGTCACGGTATAATATTTTGATAATAAAAGTGAATTTAAAATCTATAATCCGTATGGTCATTTTGAGTGCGTCAACGCGTCCGGAAGGGTCGAGATAGTCAGAAAACACTAGCCGGGGGTATAGTTTGGGTCCTGGGGTATTTTTAGGCTATACCGGTAACTTAAAGGGTATTTTAGTAATTTGGTATTTTTGGGAAATTAAAAGTGACGAAAATTGAGAGTTGTAATCTGATAAGGATTGACCCCAACCAACCTTTATTAACCCCATAAGCTACGTAGGTTATCATTTAGTCTTCCAACTCTCCCAAAGCAAACCCTAGCCACCATAGCCTTTTGGAGAAGAAAGCTTGGAGAAGGAGAGAGAGAGAGGAATTCTGCAGAGATTCTTCACCATATCAACACCAAATCCGAAATCAAACCAAGGCAAGTGATTTATTCCATTTAAATTTCGGAGAATGCTTCTTCCATGTTAGATTATTCAAAAATTTTGTATGTTCTTGGAAGATAATGAAAAACCCATAAGATTGGAGTTATTAATTTAAATTTTGGGATATAGGTTGCATGTAGAATGTTACTGGAAGATTATATTAAGAGAATTATCGACTTTTGTTATACCAAAAACGGATTTAAGATGAGGTTCATGACTGTTCTTGAGAAAAATCAGAAAAACTAGGTTTTGATGAAGATTGATCCATATGTAGCCTATAGTTGTTGAAATATTGATTTATGGACGTTAGTAATATTGTAGGATTGTTACATAACATTTCTATAACGTTATATCTGAGAATCATACGTTAGAAATAAATTTTGGGACGTTTTCAAATCTGCAGAACGAAGCAGTCCGTAGCCATACCTGTTCGATCGATCGATCGACATTCATCAGTCGATCGATCGACTAGATCGATCGATCGATATTCATAGGTCGATCGATCGACCTTCCCAGAATGAGTGAAATTTTCCTTAATTTGATTTTAATGGCGGAAACCCTCGGAGAATATGTTTGGAGACTTTGTGAATACCCTTAGCTTTAAGAAAGACCAGTAGGCATGATTATGAAGTGGGACTTTAATCAGAATGTAATTTGAGGAATTATTCTAAATAAATGAAATTCGTTATGTGAGTTAAAATTTGGGTTAATAGTACAAATTTGAATAAGTTGATGAAATAAGGTTTGGGGCAGAAGTAAAGACCTTAGGCATAAAGATATCATATGTGAGAATTATGGAAACTTAGTAGTCTATTCGAGATAGGTTTTAAGTTTAAGGAATTTCGACGTGAGACGAGTCGACTATTTAAATTATATATTATCAGATTACTTGAAATATATAAGTTTGGAATAATGGTATAATGATGTAGAAAATACCTTATTAATATGGTAATATCTAAGATGTGTGAATGCTTAGTATATAGTTTATGTGTATGACATACCTACCATACTTGCTATCACGGGAGGTTTGCGTTCGCTTAGGACCCTCTAATCCTTGTGTGCCTACGGGGGGGATTTAGACTGGTACCTTGATGAACATAGATCATAGAAGGACTTATTGTGATATTAATAAGTCTGCATGACCATGGGAGCGTAGGTATGTGCGTGACCCATGTGATGGTGACTGTGTTCGCCTCCATTATTTGTGATGTTGTTATCGGTAAACTATTCCTGAGAGATTCGGAATATGTAGTCCTTATGTACGTGATGTACCGGGATGGATAGCAGAGTATGTGTGCACTACAGCTTAGATTGCGGGGTGCTTGTATTGTATATTTATGATGTGAATAATATACATTAAATTAACGGAAATCCTCATGTTAATGTTGTAAAAATATTACGGTATTGTTTCGAGATATATAATGAGTTAGCTGATACTTATATCAATGGCATAGTTAGTAACTGAGTTTACGTTAAACCTCTATTTAATTACGAGCGTTGTTATGTTAATTGGAACCGAGTAATATGGGTATAACCTTTGGCAGTTTAGCTAGTTATGTTGTCAGTTAGCTAGTAATATGGGTCGTTATAGATGGGTACTTACGTTAGGAGTGCACAGTTAGTCGAGAGGTGAGAATTTAATGTGAGTGCACGTCCTAACATGTACTTTGCATTTAATGTTTTAAATGTTTTTAAAGCACTTGCAGGTTTTTAAAATGATTTCCACTTTCGGGCTCTGACCCATTTGCTTTCAAATATATTTTCTTGTAAAACCATTTTAGGTGCTCAGCCACAAGGACACCAAGCATAGGATTCTCATTCAGGTGACGAGCTGTAGCTGTTTGTGGAAGCTACAGGGACTTGCTTTTAGACGCCTCTCTCATTTGGATTCCAGTCTCAGCATCTATCAGTTGTAGGGCATGTTGCCCAATTCTATTAGACATTTTTACATTTCAGTTTTCAGACTCTAGCATGTGTTGCTCAGTATTCAGTTTTAGTTATTTATTTCAGTTTACTTATCAGTTGTGGGATTTGTATTGAGGAGTTTTTCCTCCAGACTTTATTTACTCTATTGTGATGGTTATTCGTTTTACTTCAGTATGGTGAATGGTGTTATTTAGTTATTCATTACTCTTGTTGCATGTTAATCAGATTTAATAAAATTTGGCACTTACTTTTTAAATACTAGGTGGTTAGTAATAATAAAACGTTTTCGACAGTGATGCTATTAACTGAGCCAACTTGGCATTTTGAATTAATTTTATAAAGGAGTAGCTACCCGGTGTTTAATTAGTCGGGGTGTCACAGGTGGTATCAGAGCATCAGGTTCTAGTGTCCTTTAGGATCTGTACGGCTATTATGTTTCCGCTACGTTTTCTTTGATATAGAGCCCTATATTTTAGGACTGTTGTACTCTTTGTGTGTACGTTTCGTTCTTCAGCTATTTTAAGGTTTATAACTGCGAACTTATAAGACCTTACTCTTATTTCAGAGATGTCTTCATAAAGGGGTACCACGGATTCCTAGGAATGTTGTGTCTATCTCTATACATTGGGAATTCGTACTTCTGCGATTTGTTTATTTGAATGATGAACTCATCCAAATTTACTTAAATTTTCAGATGGGTCGTCATGGGGAATTGGCTAAAACGGTTAGGGGAACCAGCGAGCAAGATCGAGTCACACCTCCGGTATCACCAGAGAGAATGTCAACCTCCGAGTTAGCAGGTATCGTGGCACAAGCAGTCACCACTGCAGTTTTACAATACCAAGAACGCAACATACGACTTAGAGGAGGCAAAAGACCTAGAGAGGTTAGCCATATACAAGTGACTAAAGCTGAAAAATGTGCGAAGACCCCGAAATTGCGACAACAAACTACCCAAGACCGAGTCAGTTCTGGCCAACAACGTGGTGAAAAGAAGCAGTTTCGAAAGAGGAATAAAGTCCCGAGTAACTTCAAGGGCCTATGTTTTGTGTGTGGCAAGTATGGCCATAAACGCCAAGATTGTCCGGATAAGGGCAAGGCCCCACAGCAGCAGCAGCTGGGTGCCCGTAATGATCCATCGGGGCCACTGTTTACAATCGCTCTCCCAGCACCAGCTCAGGTACTAGCCCTACCAACCTTTCCAGTAGCTCCAGTACAACAGGGGCAGAATGGTCAACAACGGTTTCAACAGGGTCAGCAATGCCAGGGCAGAAATGATAACGCTCACCGAGGTCGTGGTCATCATGGGCAGCGAGGAGGAAACTTCCAAGGGAAGTGTTTCAAATGTAATAAGATTGGCCACAAACGTCAGGATTGTCCTAATAAGAGCAGAATACCCCCGCAGCAGCAGCAGGGTGCCCGACATGAGCCGCAGAGGCCGCCTTTCCCACCTGCTCTTCCAACTTCAGCCCAGGTGACAGAATTACCAGCTATTCCAGCTTTTCCGGTGCAGCAAAGGCAGCTACAGTATGGACGTGTCTACAACGTTCACCAGGCTGCAGTTCCACAGGCACCGCCCGCGATCGAGGGTACGTTTCCTATCCATGGCACTATGGGTCGGGTGTTATTTGATACGGGTGCTACACACTGTTTTATTGCTACACACTTCGCGAAAGCTTTAGGATTGTTAGCTACGGCAGAGAGCACAGTGACGTGTGTCGACTCACCATTAGGGAGTGGGTCAATTATTTTCTTTATATGCCGGGGAGTGGGGGTAGAGGTTGGTGGTTTGGTATTACCTGCGGACATGTTAGTGTTAGACATGCATGTTCACGATGTGATCATCGGTATGGATTGGCTCGTAGCATATAGGGCCATGATTGATTGCTTCAGCGGGAGCATTGTTTTTGCCGTTCCGGGGCAGGAGATGTTTATAGTGGCGATGCCTCGCCCAGAGGGAGGATCGACCGCTCATCTGTATTACATTGAGGAGGATACCTCTAGGGAGGTTGTTATTCCTTTAGATTCTATCCCAGTTGTCAGGGAGTATTCAGATGTGTTTCAGGAGATACCAGGCTTACCACCCAGTCGAGAGATAGACTTCGTTAGAGATTTGCTACCAAGTACGAGACCTATAGCACGTGCACCGTACCGTATGGCTCCAGCTGAGATGCGAGAGTTACGGGATCAGATAGAGCAGCTGTTAGGGCAGGGCTTTATTCGTAGGAGTACCTCACCTTGGGGCGCTCCAGTTTTGTTTGTGAAGAAGAGGGATGGTTCACTGCGTTTGTGCGTGGACTACCGAGAGTTGAATAAGGTCACGATACGAAATAAGTATCCGTTGCCTCGAATCGATGACTTATTCGACCAGTTGAGAGGAGCTTCTTTCTTCTCGAAGATTGACTTGAGGTCGGGATACCATCAGTTGCGTATCAGGGAGGAGGATGTCTCGAAGACTGCGTTCTTGTCGAGATATGGTTCTTATGAGTTTCGGGTTATGCCTTTCGGCTTGACCAACGCTCCAGCAGTGTTTATGGACTTGATGAACAGGGTATTCAGAGATTTCCTCGATCAGTTTGTCATTGTCTTCATTGATGACATTCTGGTCTACTCTCAGACAGAAAAGGAGCACGCCGAGCATTTGAGGCAGGTTTTGCAGACACTTCGTCAGAACGAACTGTATGCAAAATACGAGAAGTGCGGGTTTTGGCTGAAGGAGGTCCAGTTCTTGGGTCACATTATTTCCGACCAGGGAATATCTGTCGATCCGGGGAAGGTGTCAGCGGTGAGGGAGTGGGGACAGCCCACGACACCAACGGAGATTCGTAGTTTCTTGGGCTTAGCAGGATACTACAGGAGGTTTATTCGGGGTTTCTCGGAGATAGCAGGTCCTTTGACACATCTTACTCGTAAGGGTGTGCCATATATCTGGAGTGATGCCTGTCAGTTGGCATTCGACGAATTGAAGGACAAATTGACCTCAGCACCTGTGTTAGCATTGCCGAGACCGGGAGTTGAGTATTTGGTTTACACCGATGCGTCTTTGCAAGGGCTTGGAGGTGTTTTGCAGCAGGAGAGACAGGCCATAGCTTATGCTTCCCGTAAGCTTAAGCCTCATGAGAAGAATTACCCCACGCATGATTTGGAGTTGGCAGCAGTGGTATTTGCCTTACGGATTTGGAGGCACTATCTTTTGGGGGAGAAGTTTCAGCTGTTCACGGACCACAAGTCCCTACAGTATCTGTTCACGCAGAAAGAGTTGAACATGCGGCAGCGTAGGTGGCTTGAGTTTGTGAAGGACTACCAGTTCGACATCCAGTACCACCCGGGTAAGGCTAACGTGGTAGCAGACGCGTTGAGCCGCAGGCCAGCAGATGAAGTGGCAGAGGTATGGAAGGCTAAGTGGAAGGAATTGGGACACCAGGATGCAGTGGCCCGATCTTTCATGTCTGTGATGACCGTTACACCGCAGATTGTCACGAAGGTAGTACGGGCACAGGCCAATGACTCGTTCTGTCAGGAGCAGATAGTCCGATTACTAGCAGAGGGAGCCGAGTCCTATACCGTTAGCTCAGACGGAGGATTGCGCTTCAATGGGAGATTGGTAGTTCCGGAAGGAGAGGAATTGCGACACGATGTTATGGCAGAGTCGCACGGCTCACGGTTCGCGGTACATCCCGGAGGGGACAAAATGTACCAAGACATGAGACGGCAATATTGGTGGAGCGGTATGAAGAAAGATATCGCTGAGTTTGTCTCAAAATGCGCCACTTGTCAGCTTGTAAAAGTGGATCATCAGAGACCAGCAGGATTGCTACAGCCGTTGGAGGTTCCGGTGTGGATGTGGGAGAGCATATCCATGGACTTTATCACGGGGTTGCCTACGTCGCAGAGGGGTCACGACTCCGTTTGGGTAATTGTGGACAGGTTGTCCAAGGTCGCTCACTTCTTACCCGTAAGGACTGACTACACTACGGGACAGTATGCCCAGCTCTTCATTTCAGAGATTGTGAGACTTCACGGTGTGCCCCTAAATATCGTGTCTGACAGAGACAAGATATTTGTTTCAAGGTTTTGGGAGAGTTTCCAGGAGGCCATGGGCACGGAATTGCGGTTGAGTACGGCTTATCACCCGCAGACCGATGGGCAGACAGAGCGCACCAACCAGATGTTGGAGGACATGCTACGCATGTGTATTATTGACTTCGGGGGTGGATGGGAGCAGTACCTTCCACTGGTGGAGTTTGCTTACAACAACTCCTATCAGTTCACGATTGGCATGGCTCCGTTTGAGGCATTGTACGGTAGACCTTGTCGTTCCCCAGCATGTTGGTTGGAGGTGGGGGACAACAAATTACTTGGGCCAGAAGTGATCCAGGATACTTCGGCAAGGATTGAGTTAGTTCGGAGTCGCATTCGGGTAGCTCAAGACAGGCAAAAGAGTTATGCTGATGCGAAGAGATTTTTCAGGGAGTTCCAAGTGGGGGACCAGGTTTTGCTCAGGGTATCTCCGATGAAGGGGATTATGCGATTCGGGAAGAAGGGGAAGTTGGCACCGAGGTATGTGGGGCCGTTTTCTATTATTGAGCGGATAGGACCGGTTGCATATAGACTTGGACTACCGGAGCACTTGCATCGGATTCACGACGTGTTCCATATTTCCTCGCTGAGGAAATACCTTAGGGACAATTTGGCTCATTCTCACATTGCTGTGGAGGACATCGATCTCCAGCCGGATAGCTCTTACGAGGAGAGGCCAATTACTATTTTGGACCGAAGCGAGAGGAAACTGTGGTCAAAGATAGTCCCGTTAGTGCGTGTTCAGTGGCGACATCACAATGTCGAGGAGTCCACATGGGAGCGCGAGGATGAGATGCGCGAACGTTATCCAGAGCTGTTTTTAGCAGGTACTTTCTAGTTTCGAATTTCGGGACGAAATTCAGTTATTAGGGGGGAAGTATGTAATACCCCGTATTTTTTACTATAATTATTTTTGGGATTAATTAATTAATTAGCGTATTAATTGGAAATTAATCCGGGTTATAAATACTAATGTGAGGCGAATTGGTATTTGATTATGTGCACACATGATTATGTATGTATCTGGTACTATAAAATTTGTCGTGGGATTTATATACGGCATTTTAGAAATTTTGTTGAGACGCGTGGGACCGCCGCGTCACGGTATAATATTTTGATAATAAAAGTGAATTTAAAATCTATAATCCGTATGGTCATTTTGAGTGCGTCAACGCGTCCGGAAGGGTCGAGATAGTCAGAAAACACTAGCCGGGGGTATAGTTTGGGTCCCGGGGTATTTTTAGGCCATACCGGTAACTTAAAGGGTATTTTAGTAATTTGGTATTTTTGGGAAATTAAAAGTGACGAAAATTGAGAGTTGTAATCTGATAAGGATTGACCCCAACCAACCTTTATTAACCCCATAAGCTACGTAGGTTATCATTTAGTCTTCCAACTCTCCCAAAGCAAACCCTAGCCACCATAGCCTTTTGGAGAAGAAAGCTTGGAGAAGGAGAGAGATAGAGGAATTCTGCAGAGATTCTTCACCATATCAACACCAAATCCGAAATCAAACCAAGGCAAGTGATTTATTCCATTTAAATTTCGGAGAATGCTTCTTCCATGTTAGATTATTCAAAAATTTTGTATGTTCTTGGAAGATAATGAAAAACCCATAAGATTGGAGTTATTAATTTAAATTTTGGGATATAGGTTGCATGTAGAATGTTACTGGAAGATTATATTAAGAGAATTATCGACTTTTGTTATACCAAAAACGGATTTAAGATGAGGTTCATGACTGTTCTTGAGAAAAATCAGAAAAACTAGGTTTTGATGAAGATTGATCCATATGTAGCCTATAGTTGTTGAAATATTGATTTATGGACGTTAGTAATATTGTAGGATTGTTACATAACATTTCTATAACGTTATATCTGAGAATCATACGTTAGAAATAAATTTTGGGACGTTTTCAAATCTGCAGAACGAAGCAGTCCGTAGCCATACCTGTTCGATCGATCGATCGACATTCATCAGTCGATCGATCGACTAGATCGATCGATCGATATTCATAGGTCGATCGATCGACCTTCCCAGAATGAGTGAAATTTTCCTTAATTTGATTTTAATGGCGGAAACCCTCGGAGAATATGTTTGGAGACTTTGTGAATACCCTTAGCTTTAAGAAAGACCAGTAGGCATGATTATGAAGTGGGACTTTAATCAGAATGTAATTTGAGGAATTATTCTAAATAAATGAAATTCGTTATGTGAGTTAAAATTTGGGTTAATAGTACAAATTTGAATAAGTTGATGAAATAAGGTTTGGGGCAGAAGTAAAGACCTTAGGCATAAAGATATCATATGTGAGAATTATGGAAACTTAGTAGTCTATTCGAGATAGGTTTTAAGTTTAAGGAATTTCGACGTGAGACGAGTCGACTATTTAAATTATATATTATCAGATTACTTGAAATATATAAGTTTGGAATAATGGTATAATGATGTAGAAAATACCTTATTAATATGGTAATATCTAAGATGTGTGAATGCTTAGTATATAGTTTATGTGTATGACATACCTACCATACTTGCTATCACGGGAGGTTTGCGTTCGCTTAGGACCCTCTAATCCTTGTGTGCCTACGGGGGGGATTTAGACTGGTACCTTGATGAACATAGATCATAGAAGGACTTATTGTGATATTAATAAGTCTGCATGACCATGGGAGCGTAGGTATGTGCGTGACCCATGTGATGGTGACTGTGTTCGCCTCCATTATTTGTGATGTTGTTATCGGTAAACTATTCCTGAGAGATTCGGAATATGTAGTCCTTATGTACGTGATGTACCGGGATGGATAGCAGAGTATGTGTGCACTACAGCTTAGATTGCGGGGTGCTTGTATTGTATATTTATGATGTGAATAATATACATTAAATTAACGGAAATCCTCATGTTAATGTTGTAAAAATATTACGGTATTGTTTCGAGATATATAATGAGTTAGCTGATACTTATATCAATGGCATAGTTAGTAACTGAGTTTACGTTAAACCTCTATTTAATTACGAGCGTTGTTATGTTAATTGGAACCGAGTAATATGGGTATAACCTTTGGCAGTTTAGCTAGTTATGTTGTCAGTTAGCTAGTAATATGGGTCGTTATAGATGGGTACTTACGTTAGGAGTGCACAGTTAGTCGAGAGGTGAGAATTTAATGTGAGTGCACGTCCTAACATGTACTTTGCATTTAATGTTTTAAATGTTTTTAAAGCACTTGCAGGTTTTTAAAATGATTTCCACTTTCGGGCTCTGACCCATTTGCTTTCAAATATATTTTCTTGTAAAACCATTTTAGGTGCTCAGCCACAAGGACACCAAGCATAGGATTCTCATTCAGGTGACGAGCTGTAGCTGTTTGTGGAAGCTACAGGGACTTGCTTTTAGACGCCTCTCTCATTTGGATTCCAGTCTCAGCATCTATCAGTTGTAGGGCATGTTGCCCAATTCTATTAGACATTTTTACATTTCAGTTTTCAGACTCTAGCATGTGTTGCTCAGTATTCAGTTTTAGTTATTTATTTCAGTTTACTTATCAGTTGTGGGATTTGTATTGAGGAGTTTTTCCTCCAGACTTTATTTACTCTATTGTGATGGTTATTCGTTTTACTTCAGTATGGTGAATGGTGTTATTTAGTTATTCATTACTCTTGTTGCATGTTAATCAGATTTAATAAAATTTGGCACTTACTTTTTAAATACTAGGTGGTTAGTAATAATAAAACGTTTTCGACAGTGATGCTATTAACTGAGCCAACTTGGCATTTTGAATTAATTTTATAAAGGAGTAGCTACCCGGTGTTTAATTAGTCGGGGTGTCACATGTTTCTTGCTTCTCTAGGAAACAAGATTACCACCAATGTGCAATATCCTGAGGTTGATTGTCGATTAGTCAGACCCTGCCCAATTAGCATTGGTATAAGCTTTGACATGCAAGTGACCATATCTCTCAAATAATATACCCTTACCAAGTAAACTTTTAAGGTAACGAAGAATATGATACGCTGCCTCAAGATGAGAAGATCGTGGAGCATGCATAAACTGATTAATCACACTAACAACATAGGTTATATTTGGACAAGTGATAGATAAGTGAATTAGTCTCCCAACCAAACGCCAAAATCTCCCCACATCATCAAGCAACTCGTTCTCCGTGTCATTTAACTTATGGTTCTGCTCAATGGGAGTATCAGCGGATCTAGCTCCTAGTTGACCTATTTCAACCAACAAATTTAACACATACTTTCGTTGAGATATGAACACTCATTTCTTGGATCTACACACTTCGATTTCAAGAAAGTATCTCAGTAATCCAAGGTCCTTAACCTCAAAATCTGTTCCAGAGAAAGACTTCATGGACTATATATCTTCAGGATTATCTCCAGTGATAACAATATCATCCACATATACAATACCTTTTTATGAAAAGAGTATGATTCGCCTGACTCTGTGTGTACTACACCCTCTTCACTGTTGTGCTAAACCTCTCAAACTAGGCATGTGGAGACTGTTTCGGCCCGTATAAGGCCTTATTTAGTTTGCACACTAAATCTTGACCATCAGCAAGTTTGAATCCTGTAGGCATCATCATGTATACTTCTTCCTCTAAATCACCATAAAGGAAAGCATTCTTTACATCCAACTGGTGTAGTGGCCAAGATAAATTTGTTGTCAAAGAAATAAGTACACGTATAGAGTTCATCTTGGAAATTGGAGCAAACGTCTCATGGTAATCAATCCCACAAGTCTGAGTGAAGCCCTTTGCAACTAGCCGAGCTTTGTACTTCTCGATTTTTCGATTAGCTTTATACTTTATTGTGTAGATCCATTTGCAGCCTACTGCCTTTTTTTCCTCTAGATAATTGAACAATATCTCATGTACCATTTTTCTCAAGAGCCTCCATTTCCTCAACCATGGCTATCATCCATTGGATTTGACGAAGGGCATCTGAAATGCTAGTAGGAACAAAAACGGAAGATAAAGAGGAAGTGAAGGCATCATATGTTTGAGATAAGGCATTATAAGAGACAAAATGAGAAATAGGGTGTTCCGTACAATCACGAACACCCTTAGGAATGGCAATTGGAACATCGATATCAACTGAGGGATTACCCGAATTAAGGGAGGCTTTATGGTCTTGGGATGAGGCAATGGTTTGTTTTGCTCTTCTAGCATAAACAAGTGGCTCGTTTCTCTGCTGCAAATCATGAGTGTTAGTAGCAGTTGACGTCGGCACAAACTCCCCCTGAATAGGAACAGGCAATGGAAGAGGATATTCAGGTTAAGTGGAAGGCTGGTTTTCTATACTAAGTGGAGTCTCCCTCTGTAGAGAAACCCTAGTGGTGGAGAAAAAAGGTACCGACTCAAAGAATGTAACATCCATGGAGAAAATACGACAAGCGTTGGGGTTATAACAGCGATACCCCTTTTGAGTTGCGGAGTATCCTAAGAACACACACCAAACTGTCTTGGGGTCCATTTTATATGTCATGTGACGAAGATGAACATGACAAACACACCCAAAGACTTTTGAAGGAACACTAAATAAAGGAGAGTTAGGTTGTAAAACAGAGAAGAAAGATTGGTTGCCAATAACCCGAGACGACTTGCGATTAAGGAGATAGACCTAAGTTAAGGATGCATAAGCCTAGTATGGTTTAGGCACTCCCATAATCATAAGAAGAGAATGAGTTATCTATGTAATATGACGGTATTTTCTTTCAGCTACAAAATGTTGTGGTGTATCAAACACACGAGGTTCGATGTACAATCCCATTAACATAAAAAAATGAGGGGAGACCACTGTACATAAACTCTCCTCCGTTATCGAATCGAAGTATCTTGAGGGGGCAGTACAAACTATTTTATGAAAGAACTTATAAATAGAAGGAAAATCACTTTTATGCTTCATGAGATAGAGCCAACTATACCTGCTAGTCATCAATAAATACCACAAAGTATCGAAAATCAAGTAAGGAAGTAGTAGGTCCAGACCCCCCACATCAGAATGAAGAAGTTACAAAGGAGCTGTAGTTTTCATTAATACTAGTTGATAAGGAACACGACATTGTTTAGCAACACATGGTTCAAAATTTAACTCTACATGTGCAATTAAAGCAAACTGAGGAAGCACACGCTTCAATACAAGAATGGGAACATAACCTATTCTATTATGCCATTGCATTAAGAAATCTTAATTCACACCACTAGCCCTAACACTAAACTGATTTGCAAAATAATAAGAAATTGGTCTGACGTCCCTTAAGTACAAGCCATTGTTGCTTGTCCTCACGCCCATTTCCAATCGTCGTCCTCGTAACCAAGTCCTGAAAGACACAATGAGACGAAAAGATTGTCACACCACAATTCAAACTTTTGGTAATGTGACTGACAAAAAGGAAGATTATTGGTAAGTTTTGGAGCATGAAGAACGGAGAAGAGTGTAATATTTGGAGAGGTTGGAATCGTGCCCTTCCCCGCAATGGTAACGAACGATCCATCAGCCACCCCAATCTTATCTCAACCTGAACATATATTGTATCTCAGCCTGAACATATACTGTATGAAGAAAAATCAGATGACATACAAGTCATATGATCAGTGGATCCAAAATCAATGATCCCAGGGGGAAAACAAGATGATGCAGAAATATGATGTGCCGAATGAGAAATACCTGTCTAAGCAAAATTAGAGGTGGAAGGAGCATCAGAAGTGGACTGGAGATCCAAGTTGAGTTAGCCTATGTCGAAGATAAACATTTTCTTTCTCTGAGATGATTAGCATCTTGTATAGACATATTCCTTGACGATCCGGGAGAGGTACGACCAGTGTTGGTGGCTCATTCACTGCGTGGTGTGCCAAGGGAGGTCTCCTTAATGGAATAGCTGACACCTGTGTCCCCCTAACTGGAGGGGTTCTCTGGGTTCTCTGTCTAGCAGGGGTTGAGTCTAGTCTCCCATGAAGATCCCAACAAGTTTTTTGGGTGTCGGTGCGACTACAGTGGACACACTTCAAGTGAGTCTTGTCATGTTGTCTTCTCCCTTGGAGGAAAAATTTATGTTTCATTATTGGGTGGCAAAAGCAGACCTCTCAGATAGAGGTACTTCTAATTCAGCCTTAGGAAATATAGCCTTCTTCCTGCTGTCCTTGGTTTGTATATAGGAGAATACCTCACGAACACATGTAGAATAAGGATACCTACCCAACACTTGCACCCTTGCATGCTCATATTGTGAGTGTAGACCACCCAAAAACTTATAAATACAGCTCCGTTCTACCATAGCCTGATACGCCTAAAAGTCAGTTGCACAAACAGGTACATAATCTTGGAAGAGGTCATACTCTTTCCACTTGCTTCGCAAAGAATGGTAATACGTAGCAAGAGATTGATCTTCCTGTTTAAATTTTGCAATACTCCGCTCAACAACTTGGCAAATTTTCAACGGACGAATACGTTTCTTCTACAGCAGTCCACAACTCTCTTGTTGTTTTCACAAATAGAGAACCCTTGCTAATTTGTAGTTTCATTGACTGCAACAACCATGTCATAACTAAGGCATTCTTAGCACCCCAATCACCATATTTAGGGTCGTTCGTGGGGGGATAAGGTACAGTTTTGTCAACATGGACAATCATTCTACAGCCATTAATGTACATACGAGCAGATTGAACCCACTGCAGATAATTTGTTTCATCCCGTCTAGCAGTCGTAATACACAGACCTGGACGATGATCACTACTATTACCCATAGCGGGAGTCATACCGGTAAAAGAACTAGTTGCTCCTGATTTATCTTCTGGGGTAGACATTTTTACAAATAGTTTCTAGACACATCGCTCAAAAAACAGCAAATACCAATTGTGCAGAGAACCACCTCTCTTACACACACAAGAACCACTAAGACACAATAACTACTATAATGGGTATTTGAACATCAAATTAATAACCGAAATAGAAAATGAGTCACATCTAAACTATTAACTAGCATCGAAGTAAACCTTAGTGAACAGTGAGAGAACAACGAGAATCCAAGGGAAAACATATGGATATGTGTAGGTTAGGTCGAAATACAACGATAGTAGACCTTACCTGAACAATGCGAGAACAACGAGAATCTAAGGGAAAACATACGGATCTGTGTAGGTCGGGTCGAAATGCAACGATCTGCGAAAGCTATGGATGGGATTAACACTTCTCATTTTTCAGAAATACCTTTGCATACACTAGGGTTTATAGACTCAACTCTAGGGATTCAAAACCATACCTTGAGCGTTACACACGATGTGCTGATACCATGTTAGATTTTACATAATAAAGGGAATAATAATAATAATTAGGAGTGAATGAATGAATTAGGCCATTTATCTCCCATCACATTCTACTTAAAACATAAAGTTTCAATATTTACACATAGGTCCCCAACAGAATTAAATGACATAATTAAACTGTTACAAATAAGCCCCTCGCAACAGGGGGATGGGCTGGTGAGAACTTTGTATGGCGTGTGGCATATTCTGGCTCTTCGGGTGAACCTTATGTCGGTGTATGTGCTAAACTCCATGGGTTACAAGGTTGTACTAGAAAGTCGAGCTGTGAGGGTCATGGCAGGTTCTCTTGTGGTGTTTAGGGGCCTCAAGGAATTTCTCCAAAGTATTCGCATTTAGATTTTGGCAATAGAGGAGCAACCAAGCGAGGCATGCATTACAGCAGTCCTTACAGGAGGCGGACTTATGAGAAGAGACATGACGTTAGCTTGAGATAATCTTAGTGGCATTGAGATAACCCGTTCGAATGTTATGAAGATGAGTGAGTGGAAGCAGTTGGTCATGATAAAGATGCAAGGGAAAGTGAGGGACGTCCTACTCTCCAAAGAACATCCCTGACTTTTGATTTGATTAAATAAGTTATTCTATCTATTTATGCAATTGATATTTTCTTTTTTTGGTTTCGTCTATAACTGGTAAGTCCTAAAGGAAGGGTTGGTGAGCAAGAATTGTAAAACTACGAGTAGAATCTCCCTGCTCAATTGCAATCAGATTTTCATTATTGATCAAATACAAAAGAGTTGGTCCCTTTTCTTTACTAATTAAATACAAAAGTGTGTTTTGATTGTTTTTTCGTGATCTTCTGAGATCCCCTTCACGGTGTCCTCCGGAGCATGCGTGTGTTTTGTGAGAATAATGATAATCGGAAGGATTTTTAACTTAACCTCTAATACAATATTTAACTCATGCAATTGCTTTCACCGTAACTAAATTACCCTTATTATTTTATTACGTTACAGTAGCCTTACAATTCAAATAGCTGGACTTTAGATAGTTCATGGCAAATCATATAAAAATCTATCATGAATTACCTTTCGACGAGTTACTCTAGATGCTCTCCAGCAAAGCAAGCTTCTTGATCTCGGTTCCAATCTCCTGCAAGCACACAAAGTATCTTGGGGTGAGTGCAAGTCACATCAGATGCAAAGTGGAAAATACATAAAACGCACACATATCAGAATCTCGAAGTCCCATAGACTTGTTGGTACGCAGCCAAAGCCTGAGGCCCGAATTTTGGTAATTAATTTTGTTTTTTTCGCAATGGGGGAATTAAAATAAATGTTGTACTACTAACGTTCTTTACAAAATTACATAAAGTGTTCAAAACTGTCATAGTAAGTGATGTGAATGAAGAATAGGGATTATTTTTAGTATTTTAGTCATTTTTAGTATTTCTTTTATTTTTAGTATTCATTGTATTTTCTCTTTTGTTTAGTATTTAGAAGATGGAAGGTTAATTGGCATTAAGGGTATATTTGTAATTAGATACTTAGCTTAGAGGCCAAGCAACATCCTTCCTATAAATACCCCTTATGTAGGCTCATTTGAGTCATTCCTTGATTACGAGATATTGTAATTTGAGAGAGTTTAGAGAGATTATCTTTTCATGCTCCCATTTGGCGTCATTTACGTTAACTGGTATCAGAGCCTAGCTCGCTCCACCGGTTGTTGTTGTTGTTGTTGTTGTAAAACAAAAACTCGTAAACAACGTCAAGGTGGGTTCATGAAAAGATGAACACATCCGACAAAAACCCTTTTAATCAAATCTTGGAGGTCCTCAACCGACTGACGGCTCGGATTGATGCACGTACTCCTCTACCAACCACCATCACCACTCACCTTCCCCCACCACCACCCAAATTGCCACCCACCACCATTAACCCTAACCCTAGCCCCAAAACCCCTCCACCCACGCTTCCGCAATCCCTTTCCCATCTCTACACCAAGAATATCAAAACCCTAACCCTATTTCCCCCACCACCACATCAAGAACCACCACAACCACCATCCAACCACCCTCTGCCGCCCCTTCCCCACACCAGCACGAGCAAAACCCGTTGAAATCCCGTCCGAACCAACAACCTGCGCCGATCAGCCCATCAGACCACCATACATTGGTCGGCCCACATCCCGACATGAACAGATTCGCTGGAATACATTTCAGACATCTCCAGACTCCTTCCATGCCGAACTCCACCAGATCCCGTCGGAATCCCCTCAGAAGGAGGTGGGCCCACCGAGCGACCCCGACATCCATCAGCAAGACCGATCCGACACTAACCAGGCCTTCCGACCTCCTTTTGACATCAAATAGTTCCGGCCAAACCCCAATCTGCTCATCTAGCACCTCCACAGTAGATCCCGCCCCTGTCTACACTAATCCCACCGCGAATCACCCCTGGCAAGGTGCGCCACCCTCAGGCCAACGGCGGACAACCATTCTGGCGGTCAACGTTCCCTCTTTTGGTTTCGATCAGTTAGATTTTTGTCCCCCACACAACCAACAACCAATTGAACAAAACCCTTGCTCCGACAACCCCCTTCCTCTGCTCGGATTTAACCAAAAACCCAATCTGATGGAGAAAACCCTAGGGCAGCACATTCAGTCCTTATTTCATGTAAGGATCACCCGTATAGTAACCGACAATGATTGTTTTGTTAAAGAACCGATGTTTCTTTTCCCCAATCCATCCAAGATTCTCCCGAAAGTTTTCAACAACCCTCCTCCCACAAAATCAATTCCATTTCAGCCCATTTTTCCCCAATCCTATCAAGAACAAAATCAAGAACTAGGGTTTGACATCAAAACCGTGATTTTTGACCCTGGGGGTAAATAATTTTTGATATTGTACATGTGTGGCAAGAGAAAGGAGATGAAGATTGATGCCATAATTGAAGAATCTTCCTCCAATTTTCAGAAATTACGTTGGTCCCTCAAGTTTTGCCTCTTCCGCAATTTTGAGAATTTTTGCATTCGACCTCAATCTTAAAGCTCGAGGACGAGCTTTTTCGAAGGCGAAGAGAATGATGTGAATGAAGAATAGGTGTTATTTTTAGTATTCATGGTATTTTCTCTTTTGTTTAGTATTTTGAAGAAGGAAGGTTAATTGGCATTAAGGGCATATTTGTAATTAGATACTTAGCTTAGAAGCCAAGCAACCTCCTTCCTATAAATACCCCTTATGTACGCTCATTTGAGTCATTCTTTGATTTCGAGATATTGTGATTTGAGAGAGTTTAGAGAGAGATGATTTTTTCTTGCTCCCATTTGGCGTCATTTACGTCAGTAGCATTACAAAATTAAGATAAAAAATGTTCAAACCGTCGTAATAATTGCTTAAATATAAGAAGCGAATAATTACAACATTTCTAAAAGAACCATAATTTTTGGTAATACTAAATCTAATATGAGGGCCCCATTTTGAAAGTTTGCCCCGGGCACACGAAACCTTAGGGCCGACCCTGTGCGTAGTACTCGAACAGTACATTCTTTTTCACCCAAATGCTTTATTTTGTCTGCTATCGCCAATAAGAAATACAATCCTTTCCCTACAGAATAAACTAACTCATAAGCACATATGACACTTCCTTCCTGCTTTTATCTTCTTTTTATATTACCAGGATTTTCTCAGTCACTCATGTTTTCCCCCTCAAAAACATTGCATCACCCTTCATACTCTCTTGCCTCATTTACTTCACTTACCCTTTCTCTTCATTTACTCCTCTCCCCTTCTCTCCGAAATACCTCCCACCCTCTTTATGCCACCTCGACTTCTAAAAATTACAAAAATAACCACTATAACATTTCATCCAAACACTTGCCCAATTTTGAAGAATTATATTTTGGCTCTTGAACTTTCCAAAAATGGACGTTTTGACTTCACCCTCACTTGTTCCAACTTTTGTGTTTCTCCACCACTTTTCTGCAATTGAGATACACCCCCAAGAACTTCTTCAAAGCTCAAAAGTGACGTAACTTATAATGAAACTTCATGAGTTTCATAAAAGATTTTAGGTGTGCATCTCAACTTTACAGAATAATGGCGAAAAGCAGTAAAGTCTGAACAAAAATTGTGGGTGAAAGTCAAAGGGAGCATTCTAAAATATATAAAATGGCCATGGGTTGTGCCTATATCACCGGCCTTTTCATAAGCAATGAAAAAGCAGTAGACACAGGTACAAGCATTGATAGTTATGTAGATGCAGATTTTACTATTCTCTTTCTATCTATATTATCGGGGTAAGTATAAGTTGGATATAGAGTAGTCGAGAAAAAGACACGCACAGATTTTCTTGCTCAAGCTTCTCAGCGATAGAAACAGCTTTGCGCTTCGACCATCCACTTCTCTGCGTACATCCTTCACCCTGCTGAATTACGTGGGAGAGGGATACTTTGCTTCTCACCAAACTCTGACTCTGATTTTGTTCCTCTGGTTTTCTTCTATCAGGTTGTGTATCGTCAAGATGCTCGTTACCTTTTGGTTCCACGGGAGAAGCTTCTATTTCAACTATCTCACTCCTTCCCAATCTGGTAGGATCAAAATGCAACAACTGGGCTTGAGCTAAATGGTCCCGAATTCTCAGTTGCCTTCTGCTGATATCATCATATCCTTCTGCTGACATCATCATATCCTGAGAAGCTGGTAAGAGAAGTGGCCCTTTATACCCTGCCCTTGTATCTTTCTTCGATTCATATCTGATTTCAATTGCCACGGGGGATCCAAGAACAGACTCAAATGCACGCGAGATGTGCATCCTAAATTTCTCTGCCTTCGATTTGGTCAGATGTGAGCTGAACATCAACTCAACAGTTGGAGCTGCCAAAAAGAATCTAGTTATTTGAGAGACAAAAAGCTGTAGAAAATTATAATCATAAGAAAGGAACAAAAGAGTGGAGGAGTTTAATTTAAATATTTCCAAATTGTAGTGTGGATGGATACAGATGAATGTTATTTACATCCTATGTATTCCTTATAAATAAGAACAAGATTCAATATTTTTACTATTCTTTTCTTAAGAAAATTCAAGCATACAGAAGCAGCGCGTCAGCAATGAACATGAACCAACAACACCAGTAATAATCAAAAATCAAAACAATTCAAAGAACTTCAGTATGGTTTTGAGTTTGTATAGATTCTTTTAAGTTCCTAGAGATAGAAATCAACTCAACAATGTCTTGTGCAGATTACATGGACAAACCTAAATCATAGCTCCACTAATAAACACCAGTATAAGAGATATCCACTGGTCCAAGAACACAATAATTTTTATGGGCATATTGATAAACACATAAATATTTAATAACATATTGAAAGCAGATATAGAAGATGAGCTTGACCCTAAAAGCCTTGAAATGTGTCTTCATGTGCCCTCGTATCAGTCGTTATCTCGATCTTCAGTATAATGTTCTTTATGTGCCGATCTTGAATGGAACTTTTAGCAGTGGGATGTGAACTACTCTCTCCGGATCAAATTATATGTTGTATATGAAAGTCAAACTTTATAAGGAAACACCGGTTTATAATGAATGATTAAGATCAAAACTTATTTATCTATGGTGAGATTTGGAACATTGATTTTCAAAATGTGATGCTGAGTTTGAGCTATCCTAAAATAGAAAGTATGACACTTAATTTAAGATGGATAGAGTAAACTTCCTTCACATAGGTTTTTACAAGGGTCTGTATATAGAATTTCCATCTACCGTCTCCTCTCAGTTGACTGAAAGGGAGTTTACAAGTCAAATGAGACTCTATGGTCAGAAGCAGCCTCCTGGGGCTTGGTGCAGGTTGCACAAAGCTGCTGAAGTTTGGATACAAGAAAAGTTATTTTGATTACACTTTGTTCATCGAAAGGAAAAATGGAAATATGACTCTAGTCATTTTATATGTCGATAATATAGTGGTGCCAAGAGATGAGGTAACTAAAATATCCAAATCAAAGCTCAACTTATAAAAAAATTTAAATCAAGAACTTGGATCCATTAGGATAGTTTCTTGGAATCAAGGATGCCAAATCACAGTGTGCATATTTAGAAGTACATTCTTGATCTCCTTGACCTGCCCAAAGCGATATGTCGCGAGCAATGTTCAGAATTGCCTTTGAGGCTATAGCCCCTCGTAGCGAGGCTATGGAATGCCAAGGTCAAGCTACAGACTCAAGGGTATTTTGCGAAACCATAGCCTCAAATGGTTGTTGCTGCCTCAAGGCGTTGCGCGTCGAGACCATGTAAGGCGCAAACCTCATTTTTTTCAAGTGAAGACCTAATTTTTTTCATTTTTTTGAAAGGTAAAGAGTTAAAAGCCTCACACGATTCAAATCTTAATCCCCGACATTTTTTTATAAATTTCCTTGTAGCTAAACTCTAGCCTCTGCCTTCCCTTTCATCTCTTTTTGTTCGTTTTTAAAATTTTTGTTCGTTTTTGGAAGAATATACTTGAAAGTGTGTTCGTTTTTTTGTTTGTCAAAAGATTTTGTATGCGTCTTTTGGTTATTATGCAAGAAAGTGTTTTTTTAATGATTTGTGTTTTTTTATGCAAGAAAGTCCGTTCATTTTTTTTTTTTTGTTTTAAGGAACATGTGTTTGATTTTGGTTTTAATATAAGGAATTGTGTTAGTTTTTTCTCTAATAAAAACAATGTGTTATGTTTTTGGTTTTAATGCAAGAAATTGTGTAACATTTTTTTAAATGAAAGAATTTGTGCTAGTTTTTTTTATGCAAGAAAGTCTGTTCATTTTTTTTTTTTGTTTTAAGGAACATGTGTTTGATTTTGGTTTTAATATAAGGAATTGTGTTAGTTTTTTCTCTAATAAAAACATTGTGTCATGTTTTCAGTTTAATGCAAGAAATTGTGTAACATTTTTTTAAATGAAAGAATTTGTGCTAGTTTTTGGTTTTAATGCAAAAATTTTGTGTTAGTTCTATTTTTAAAACAAAGAATTTGTTTTTTTTTTAACTTCACCCCCAAAGATAATGCTATATTTAGAGATAACCCCTTAGAAGTTCAATAATTAGACTTAGCCCACCGTATGCATAAGGTACAAGTGAGTCAATGTATAAGGTACAAGCGGTATGATGCAAGAATTTGTGTAACATTTTTTTAAATGAAAGAATTTGTGCTAGTTTTTGGTTTTAATGCAAAAATTTTGTGTTAGTTCTTTTTTTAAAACAAAGAATTTGTTTTTTTTTTAACTTCACCCCCAAAGATAATGCTATATTTAGAGATAACCCCTTAGAAGTTCAATAATTAGACTTAGCCCACCGTATGCATAAGGTACAAGTGAGTCAATGTATAAGGTACAAGCGGTATGATGCAAATGTGGGGGGTTAAGTCTAATTTTTTGAAAAACGGGGGGTTATGTCTAATTAAGGCATTATCTCATGAGGCAAAGTCAAAAAAACCTTTTATTTTATTAAACTTGGTCGCTTGTTTCTGTTTTGTACCATTTTACTTTATTTTAATGACTCTATGAGTATTTTTATTTTATTTATTTTTTTTCCAAATTGAGGCTATCGCCTTGCCTAGCCTCGTGTGGGGAAGATGCCACGAGACCACAACTAGCTTTTTCGAACATTGGTTGCGTGTTTGCATCTTGGAAGCAACTTCTCCAATAAATGGGGGTAAGGCTCGCCTACATCAATCTCTTTTAGATATTGCTAAAGCGGGAGTTTTGTGAACTGGGTACGATCTTATTCTTGATTCCCTTGCACAAAACAGATTCATATTGACACATATATCAGGAAAAGTGTGATACCCCATAATTTCGTTAACCTGATTTATTAATTAATATGGGTTTGGTCCCCCGTGGTTTGGTCCGGTGGTAAGAGGCGGCTCATTTAGGCAACAGGTCTCGAGTTGGAGGTCTCGAGTTGGAAATCTCCCAACAGATACCGGCCAAATTTGAAGCGGGGTGTGTTAGGGTAGCTCTGGCACCACGCCCCCCATGTTTAGCTCGCATGGGAGAGCTTTCGTGTGGAGGTTCTGGGTTATCAAAAAAAATTAATATGGGTTACTCGATTAAAAAGATTATTTTTGTTGGGATTTGAATTGAAATAAAAAGATTTGATTTAGATTTAAATTCAGTGATTTTTAGTGAATTAAATGAATTTGGTGGGACATTTATTTAATTAGTAGTAATTTGGTAATTTAGTTGGAACTTCAGAGTTAATTTGGTAATTTTATATATTCTTATATTCCAAGTAATAGCTTTCGATATAAGAATCACGAATTGGTTTGGTTCAAGATATTTGGTCTTAGCAGGATTCTTTTAAAAATAATGTTTTTTCTACACTTCTTCTCTTTCCTTTACAAAGCATTTGACTCTCCCTTTTCAAAACACACGCATCTTTTACTTTCAAACAGGGACGGAGGCGGTGCTTGGCTGGGTGGGGCACTTGCCCCGGCGAGAAATATTGAAAAAAAAAATGGGGTAAATTTGTAAAACTCAAAAGAATTAGGGTAGAAAGTAAAAAAAAAACATCAAGCGTGTGCCAATTAAAACCTACTCAAAATAACAACTAAAACCCCGTCCTTTTTTTCCCCCTTTTCTCCGACACGCCCAAATTAAAACCCCTTCCCATTTCTCCGACACTCCCATTTTTGTTCCTGCCCGAAGCTCCGAAGATTGGTGGTGCACCGGTGGTGCCATCCATATTTCCGTTCAAGGTAATCACCAATCTCTATTTTGTATTTGCCCAAATGGGTTTTAGTTTGTTATATGTTGTTTAGTTATATGCTCCGAAATGGGTTTTAGTTTGTTATATGTTGTTTAGTTATATGCTCCGAAATGGGTTTTAGTTTGTTATGTGTTATTCAAGGTAATCACGTTTGTTATCTTTTGTTTGTTATATGATGTTAATCTCTATTTGTTATATGTTGTTTTCAGTTTTGTATGCCCAAATGAGTTATAGTTTGAGATGTTATATGTTGTTAACTTGTTATATGTTGTTTTGTATGCCCAATGTATTGATATGTTAATTTTAATTATAATTATTTTCAAATATGGAAAAATATTTTAAAAGGACTCGTGAAAAAGATTCCGTTGGAGTGATGCCTCCACCCACCGAAAATATTGATGTTCAAGTGGAATGTACATCAAAAAAGATGAGACAAGAACTCATTACGTGTGACCTATCAAATCTTCTATCAAATCTTCCTTCTGATCCTGCTTTAAGATCTCAGATTTCAAATTATGATCCAAATGATCATGACAACATTAGACGAGCCTATTTACAAATGGGTCCTTGTTAACCCTCTATGCAAACATTTCCTCAAATGATGTTTGGAAATAAGGCTCGTCATTTCAATCCAATTGGTTCACCCAATATGGGAGTTGGTTAGAGTACAACGTCAAAAAAGATGCTGCACTTTGCTTGTCGTGCTATTGATTTCGACAAGAATTCGTGGACAGAAATAAAAGTGATGTTTTTGTGAGTGGTGGATTTACGAATTGAAAAAATAGTGGAAGACTCCTAGAACATGTTGGACCCCATACTAGTTCTCATAATGTTGCTTATATGAAGAGTCGAGATTTATTGAAGCAAAATCAACATATTCAGACCCTAATCGATAACAAATCGAAGGAGCATCGAATTGAGTATCGTATCCGGTTAAATGCAACCATTGATGTGATTCGATTTCTTCTACGACAAGGGCTATCTTTTCCTGCCAATGATGAATCGGAAGCATGGTTCGATCGACCGAGTTGACTCGGAATCGGAGGGTGGCGATACGATACCGAGACACGCTTCAAAAAAATACTGAATCGTGTTGTCTCGCCGAGATATCGGCCGAGACAACCGATTCCGAGACGTCTCGCCGAGATATTGGCCGAGATAACCGCGATATCGGCCGAGACAACCAATTCAAACGCTGAGAAATTTTTTTTGTACAAAAAAATAAAAAATGTTGAGAAAATTGTTGCGACATTATATATTTTCCCGAGTAACATGAAATTTTTTTTGCGTCATTATTGGAACATTGTGACATTTTTTTAATTTTTTGATAGAATTTTAATCTTTTACCATATTTCTTTGTTGTTAAAAAATATTGTAACATTTACAGAAACACCACCTATATAAGTTTGTACACATAACATATATATGCAAAATAATTTTACACACCAAGATTAAATTAAGTAATTGCAATAAAATTAAAATGTCACTAATATAAAACTAATAACATTCACTGTACATACAAATATTTGAACTTGGAACAAAATATAACATCACATAATGATGTCCAAAAATGGAAGAGACAAAGATTAGGGGAAAAAAAATCTCCACAAGTCTAGGCTTGTCCATGAAGGTCAAACATCCTCTTCCACTTACATAAATTAAAATCAACAATTAGTCATTAATACATAATTATTTAGACATCTTAAGTAATTAAAAATTAAATTTTAAATTAAAATTAGTACATTAGCAATATACCAAGTCCGCCGCGCTTCAATATAACCAATTGTATAAAGCAATGCATATTAAATGATGGTGATTCGCTCACATTGTTAATATTATTTTTTTGAAATTTTCTATATTTTTTTGTAATTTTTTGCGCTCTCTAAATAGCATATCTTTGCGTATCACCCGATACCGCAACCGATACCGCGACCGAGTTGAAAATCGAGTGTCCGATACCGAGACTTTGAACCATGATCGGAAGAGTCGTTGAATAAAGGTAATTTATTGAACTTTTACAATGGCTTGCAGATAGAAATGAAATTGTTAATAGTGTTGTGCTAAAAAATGCTCCTGGAAACCACTTATTGACATCTCCGGAAATTCAAAAAGATGTTGTAAATGCTATTTCCGGTGAGATGATCAAAGAAATTTTAAAGCATCTCACTGAAGAACCATTCGAGGTTTTAATTGATGAAGCTCGCGATGCATCAATTAAAGAGCAAATGGCTATTGTTTTGCGGTATGTGGACGATAGTGGTTCTGTGATGGAAAGATTTTTAGGTATGATACACGTTCGTGACACTACAACAATTTGACTTAAAACATCACTTGATGCTTTCTTCAACAAGCATACGTTGAGTGTGGCAAACTTGCGTGCGTGGTCAAGGTTATGATGGGGCAAGTAACATGCAAGGCAAGTATAATGGCCTGAAATCATTGATTCTTAATGAGAACCTATGAAGCACGGACACGTAATACGTGTTGCGATACGTGATACGCGACACGTGATTGATCCAAAAACTAGGATACGACACTTTATGATACGTATAATATATAATATATATTTAAATATATATTAATATATATTTAAATATATATTAATGAAATAAAACAGATTTTCCCCATAAAATACATTATTAGAGTATTCGTAACATGACATTAAGAAAATGGACAATACAAAATAAAATTCACACACACTTGGACCTTAAGAATCATTAATAAAGCACAATCACCATCACTTGAGTCAAAGCTGACTCGTGGCTTCTGGGAGAGTGTTCGTGCTTCATAGGTGTCGGATACGTTATCGGACACGACACGTTGGCTTCGAGGAGAGTGTCCGTGCTTCATAGATGAGAACAAGTCGGCATTTTATGTGCACTGTTTTGCACACCAACTTCAATTGGCACTTGTTCACGTTGCAAAAGATCTTGACCACGTTGTTGAATTCTTCTTCTTAGTTAATAGTATGGCGAATATTGTTGGGGCATCATGCAAGCGTCAAGACATTCTTCGAGAAAAGGAAGCCGAACGTGTTTTTAAGAAACTAGAATGTGGTGAATTATCAAACGGTCGGGGGTTAAATCATGAGAATAGTCTCAAGCGACCTGGTGATACACGATGGGGATCGCACTATGGTACACTAATAAATTTGATGGTTATGTTTGGATTAGTACTTGATGTCCATCTGGATTTAGTAGAGGATTCTCCGGATAGAAAAGGTGAGGCATTAAATTTATTAAAAACAATGCAAACTTTTGATTTCATCTTCACTATGCATTTAATGAAGAATGTACTTGGATTCACTAATGATCTTTCAAAAGCATTGCAACGGAAAGATCAAGATATTGTGAATGCTATCACTTTGGTTAGACTTTCGAAGCTACGTTTGCAGAAATGAGAGAGTGTGGATGGGATAATCTATTGATGGAAGTTGCTTCTTTTTGTACAAAACATGGTATCCCCATTCCTAATATGGAGGATAACTATATTCTTTTAGGAAAATCAAGAAGGGGACTTTTGATAACAAATATGCATCATTATCGAGTAGACATGTTCTACCTTTGTGTGGATAAGCAACTTGTTGGGCTTAACAACCGTTTTGATGAGGTGAATTCATAATTGCTTATGTGTATGGCATGTTTAAACCCAAGCAATTCATTTGCTTCTTTTAATATCACCAAATTGGTTCCTCTCTCTCAATTATCACCAAATTGGTTCCTCTCTCTCAATTCTATCCCGTTGAACGTATTGTCCTTGAGAATGAACTAGAGACATGAATTTGATATGAAATCTAATGATGACTTTCTTGAGTTGGAAGGGATTGTTGATTTGGGTAAGAAGATGGTTGAGACAAGAAAGCACAATGTGTATGAATTGGTTTATAAGCTTATAAAGTTGTCCCTAATTCTTCCACTGCTACAATTGAGAGGGAATTTTCAGCTATGAAAATAGTTAAATCTAACCTCCGAAACCGCATGGGGAACGAATGGTTAAGTGATAGTTGTGTGACATACATCGAAAAGGATGTTTTTTATTCCATCTTCAATGAAGCCATCATGGATCGCTTTCAGAAGATGAAAACACGTTGAGGGATATTATAGAATATTTTTACTCCATTTTGGTGTATTGCAACTCTACTTTTGTATGAAAATATGTAAATCCTCTTTTCTTTTTGGGTAATGAACTGTGCTTTTTCTATTTCTAACAATCTTGCAATATTATGTGAATATTTATCTTTGTTTAGATGAACAGCACTCAAAAAAAAAATTTGAGTGCTACCACCCCCGAACCCTCGTCATTTTTATTATTGTGCCCCACCCCTTCAAAATTCCTAACTCCCCCACTGCTTTCAAACCCTCTTTTCTCTAAACACAAGTTAGAACCTAATGTTAAACCTCCTTTAAACTAAAACTTCAACCTAATTTTGGGAGGCTTTAAACCAATATTTTCAAAAAGGTCAAAGAACGAAAGTTGCTTATTTTCGTGATACGAACGTAGCCGTGCACTCAGATTTTCAGAATAATTATTTCGCATGCAAGAATATCGCTATTGTTCTCCTTAAGTATTATTTGATTTAAATGTTGCCTAAATATTAATTATGCATGTTTTCTTAATACGATTAGCAACTTAATTAGGGAGAGTGATAACCTAATTATAAATCTGATTTCATTAACTTGTTCAATTGAATTTAATACTTGAAATACCGCATGCTTAAATGATTGTACTTTGTTATTTTGGGTTGTTGGGACGAATCGCATGTTAAATAAATTATGTAATTCGATGATAAGCGACGATTAATATGATGTAGAATGTATTAATATATCGCTGAAAATTTTTAATAAGCATGTTGGAACCGGTTTAGGATTTAATTGGATTAATTATCACTCGTATTAAAATGTTGAAATTTGGACAACTTGTTGGGATATTTTGTAGAACTCGTTTATCACATGATATAATTGGGTTAATGCGCATGAAATCGGACTTGTACAATTGTGAAGTAAAGAATTATAATGTGGGATTAAGAATGTAATAAATGTTGAAAGTGTATGTGTTAATAAATTGACACCGTGGGGACGTTGGGATTTACGTTAGTAGTTGTACTTTCACCCTTGAATTGGTATGTTACTTTCTAGGTATGGGTGAACTAGCGATTCATCATATTAACCGTTGTTGATACTTTCTAGGTATGGGACTAGGGAGCGTTCACTTGTACGTTTGGGTATTTTTTAGGTATGGGAATAGGTAGTACACCGTTACGTTGTTTTATCCTGGGCATGAGACTAGATGACGAGTATGCTTTAGGTCTTCTTCCTAGGTGAAGTACTAGATGATACTAGGCCTGTCAATGGGTCGGGTCTGGACCCGGACCCGGACCCGACCCGATTCGTATAATAGGGTCTGAGCATATTTTTTGGGACCCGAGACCCGAATACTCGAAGACCCGTTTATTAAACGGGCAGGGTCTGGATCTTATACAAAACCCGGACCCGAAGACCCGACCCGAATTGTACATTATTATTTATATATATATATATATATATATATATATATATATATATATATATATATATCCTATCAATATAACATGTAAGTATTATATATAAAAATATATATTTATGTATATAATAAATATAAGTAATATATGTTTTATTTATACTAATAATATGCTATAATACATTACAAAATATTTTAATTTTAAGATTAAAAAAATAAAGGGGTTAAAATAAAATAAATATAAAATAAATGTATATATTTGGCTAGCCTGGACCCGGACCCGAGACCCGAAGACCCGAACGGATCCGAGTCTGGATCCAATATTGTAGACCCGATGAAGACCCGAACCCGAACCCGATGAAGACCCGATTTCACGGATCTGGATATCCCTAAACCCGACCCGTCTCCTACCCGTTGACAGGCCTAGATGATACTTATGGTTTGGTGATATCTAGGTATGGGACTAGGGATGGATTATATTTGAAATGCTTGAATTATAGGTGGGGGCTAGTTGTAATAATGATAACATGATAAAAATAGATAATCAATACCTAAGCTAATAAATGGGTATTAGAAGAGGATTGATGTCATCACTGTTTGTGCGGGTGTGGATAAACTGGCCATTACGATGATTGTGGGACCCATATTGTCTTGGCTACTTGACGGTTTGTGTTGACGTCACAAGTATGTGCAGTGTCTAGTGTGGGTCGGCCATTACGATGATTGCGGAACCTAGGCTAACTGTCTATAGTCGTGTATGGGGAATATCACGATATGTGCGGGCTAACGAAAATTGGACCGACAGGCTATAGTGATGATGTGGATTTGATGTGTTGAGACGTTAAGCACGTTATTAGTATGTGCATGGGCAATAGAAAGGCAAACTATCTATAATAGTGTTGCATCGATAATATGATTAATATTGAGAAAGACAATTGAATTGTGTAAGTTAATGGAATGAGATTTAATTAATGTTGAAATAAACATAATTAGGACTTGGGTAATGATGGTTTTTGTTATAGCTTCACATTACTCGCATTGTTATTATTATTGCTTAGTTAATTAAAATCTTATATTGTGATATTTACCTCTTATAATGTTTATAACTAGATTCAAGGATCCTATTTAGAAAGACTAGTTGTTACTTTTGCGGTTGGCCCAGACCCATCGTTGTTGACTAACGTTTTAAGGTTAGGTTGCTAGGTAGCTACATAGTTTTAGAGATAGCGGACTTGCAGTTTTGAATTTATTTATTGCTTTAGTTTAGTTTCCCTTCTAAATCATTATTATTATGAAACAGTTATGGATTTCGGGGGTCAATAGACTCCACAGTTTTTTTATGGTTTTTAGTTGAAGAGATTTGATGTAGTCGACTTTATATTCATTTGAGTTTATGTTATTTCGTTGTGATTTATTATTGGGGTTTAGCATGGTGATGGATTATTATTTTGGTGAATGATTTATATTCATTGGATTATCTTGTGGAAAAAGTTTTAACTGTCTCATATTTCTGTCACGTGTTACGAATAGTATTTAATTTTAACGTCCTAACGTCCAACATAATTTGGTATCGTGGCCTGATCACCCTTCATGACAAAATATGCGGGGTGTAACAAAAAGTAAAGGAAGGGATAGATTGCATTCCCGTTTGTTATTGCATTCCCGTTTGTGAAATTGAAGTTTAGTTAGCTGGTGTGTTCACTAGCTGCCTTAGCAGTAAGGTAATTTGTTCCATTGAGTTCTAGATGGGCGTGAGAGGAAAATATACCCCCAATTTGAGAGAGAGAGAGAGAGTACTACAGCTTATGGACTTGAAATGTTTATATTTGTAAGGGTGCATTAGAATTTGCAGTTCATGGGTGTGTATATATGTGTGTCAAATACAATGGTTAAGATGACAACATTAAGCATTTTATACCACAGTAGATTCCACCAATCTTATTTCATACAGTACTGTTTGAACCATCAGAATACAAAGATTCTCTGAAACACAGTATAAAATTTGAAATAAGAAATCAAATTATGTGGACAAATATACCAAATTAAATGATTTTCCTGAATAATAGTAAATGCCAACAAAATTTATTTACTTTTATTACTAATTTCAAATTTGCATTACGTTTCATTTTTAACTTTTCACTGTTTCACAGGCAGAACAGTTCTAATAGCTTATTTGATAATATTTATGCCACCTTTTTTTCAAATATAAAATAAGATCCACCTTGTAAAGAAACTAATTTTGAGTGTTCTTCTCTTGGACTCCTGCTTCATTGTAAAAGCTTTGGAATTTATCAAGTTAAGTTATTTTTATCAAAGAAAAAGTTATATTGGGTAATATAGTTAATATATTCTTTGTATATGTCTAGAACAACAAATATTTAGCTTACCAAAAAAAAGGAAAATATGCTTCCGAAAGGGGAAATTGAGGTTAAAGTTTCAAAGGAATGCAGAAAGTGCAAGTTCTCTACCAAGCACAGGCGAGCAATTACGAAATCCAAAACCGGTAATGAAGAACTGTTTCAAATTCTAATGAATTCCGAAAACTCGAAGAAAAATAAATGACACTATTATTAATGTCCCAATTTTGTGTCCAATTCCATTTACTAATCTGGACCGCACATTCTTTCAAGCTACCAGGAGCTACTCTCTTATCATTTTTAGTATTTCTTTTATTTTTAGTATTCATTGTATTTTTCCTTTTGTTTAGAGGAAGGAAGGTTAATTGGCACTTAAGAGCATAATTGTAATTAGATACTTAGCTTAGAGATCAAGCAACCTTCTTCCTATAAATACCCTTTTGTCGCCTCATTCGAGGCATTCTTCCATTTTTTGAGATATTGATTAGCGAGAGTTTGAGAGAGAATTATCTTTTCTTACTCCCATTTGACGTCATTTACGTCAATTGGTTTCAGAGCCTAATCGTTCCACCGGTTGTTGTTGTTGTTGTAAAACAAAAACTTGTAAACAACGTCAAGGTGGATCCAAGAAAGATGAGCACCTCCGCATCAAACCCTTTCGAGCAAATCTTGGAAACCCTCAATCAATTGAAGGTTCAAATGGATGAGAAGAATGCGCAAATTACATCACCGGCAACCACCACGGACCTCCCTCACACCGCCCCGCTAATATCTCAAAAACCTAACCCTAACCCTAATTCCCCAAGATCTACCAATTCTACACCCCTACCACAAAAAAACCATAATTTCACAAACCCTAACCCCATTCACAACCAAGAAACACCACCATCGAAGATGGCGCCCTCCACCACCGCCCTCAGCCGGAACACAAAAAATAAAATCCAAGATTACACCTGCTAACCCCATACAGCCCCTGCTTCAGCGAAACATCCCGCCGACCCACCCGGAACCCAAAATCCACCAGCCCCTACCCCAGAGTTGCCACCCCCTACCGGAATCCCCCTCCCACCCTCTGGGTATTCACTCCGAAGTCGGACGACCCAGCGTCAAGGGCAAACAACCCCGATCCAAAGTCGGCTACCTCCGATCCTTTCCCCCACTGGTTTGGGCATCAACCCTGCCTTCGGTCAAGCCCCTCCAGCGTCCGAAGCACTCATGACAGAACCTTCAACCACTCCACAGCTTCTTGATGCTTGTCCGGATACTTTCTCTCCACTTTGCGTCCAATCGGTACCTCCCATGATGAAAATGCACTCTCCGACTCTCGCCGAGATTATTCGTGACATTCGGCATGCCAAGGGTTCAAATCCAACCAAATTTCAGCCCCAGGTAACATTTCCCATTTTCAATGAACCCTACACGCATCTTAACCCCAATCTTGAACCACAAACCCTAAAATTTCTACCCTCCCACATTCCTAATAATTTCACCCCCAAAATTCACCATCGCCCCCTATACCCCCTCCTCCACCACCAAACATATCAACACACCACCATTTTCCCTCTCCACACCTTCCCCCACCCCGAAGTCTTGTCCCCTCCCACTCCCCACCAACATATCCACCCAATTATCCCACTCTACCACGGCATGACTACCCCTTACCCCCTATCTCCATTTACCCTCGTCACCACCCACAAAAACATCTTGAAAACCCCCAAATACCCCCCATACCCCCTGCTCAACCCATTACCACACCTCCCCACCCACCCCATTCCACTTTCCCCACTCTTCCGCCCCCACCTTTTCTACACACCTCTCCACCACCCAGGCACCCTCTCCATGTACCACATCATCCACCCCCATGGGATACCCGTGCCTTTCACTCCGCACCCGTTGATTCCCATGAGCAGGTACGAGAGTGGATTAACCTACCTCCACATGATGGACCCTCTTCGCCCTAACCTCACTCCGCTCCTGAGTTTGAGCCACCCCATCCTACGGAGTGGCACACCGATGTTTCCTCCTTCGACACCTTGGGCCCGAAGGTTACTCCATATGGCCCTCTCTCCGAGCGCCATTGTTTTTTATGTTATCATAAGGGGCATCAGATGAACCACTGCCCCTACCGCCAGTCGTTGGTCCCAGCTCCACCTCCTTCTCCGCCACGAAACTCTTCCACCTCATACCACTCCTACAGCGCAGTTCCCCCACTAGCTCCTGAACCTCCTCATCCACCGCCTCGGAGCCACCCACAGCGCACCTTACTTCCCGGGCCTCCGCCAGGCGATGATGATCTAAATGAGGACACCCTGGCCCTTCAGGGTGGTGATGCCATTACTCAGTTGGCACTTCTGTTACTCTCACGAAGTATGCAGGGTGACATTAAAGTGGATGTCCCGATGTTTGACGGCCACCTACAACCCGATGCCGTCGTTGATTGGTTTGCCGCCATGGAGCGAATTTTTTAGTATAAACGGCCAAAGGATCATAGATATGTTCTTCTAGCAGCGACCAAGTTTCAGGACTATGCCAGTGTGGAATGATTTGGAGCAGGGATATGTCCTTGAGGGCCTACTACCTATCCAGTCTTGGGTCGACCTCCGCGCACAGTTTATGGCCGCCTTTGTTCCCGCTACCTACGAGCGCGACCTCTTCCTCCGAGTACAGTCTCCGAGACAGGACACTTTAGTTTTAGACTACACGGAGCGCTTCCAACTTTTGTGTACTCGTGCTCGTCTCGGCGAGAGTGAGGAGCAGCGGATTAATCGTTATATCCACGGGATGCAGAGTTATATTCAGCGGGATCTCGATTTACGTGATGTCACCTCCTTTGCCAAGGCGGTCGAGTACACCACAAGTAGAGTCCTTCCATCAGACTATCCCTCCACCGCGGGGCCGCTCCATGACAGCCCCTCCAGCACCAGTGACTTCTGCTCCTACTGTGACTCCCTCTACTGCCGCTACTCCTACTCCCACGGTTCCTCCTCTTGCACCCGCTCATCCGGTCACCTTCAAATGCTACAACTGTGAGATGATGGGTCATCGAGCCTCAGATTGTTCTCCCCGCCGTAGCGCTCTCCTAATTTCAGGGACCCTGATTATCTTGAGGAGGCACTGGGGGCAGCTCTCATTACTATCAAGGATGGTGACACTGAAGCCTTCCCTCTGAGTTCGAGGACAAACTCTTTCAAGCGGGGAGAGGGATGAGAATCAGGGTCATTGACGTCTTTTATCATTTTTTAATCATTTTTAGTATTTTATTTAGTATTCATTGTATTTTTCCTTTTATTTAGTATTTAGAGGAAGGAAGGTTAATTGGCACTTAAGGGCATAATTGTAATTAGATACTTAGCTTAGAGGCCAAGCAACCTCCTTCCCATAAATACCCTTTTGTAGCCTCATTTAAGGCATTCTTCCATTTTTTGAGATATTGGTTAGAGAGAGTTTGAGAGAGAATTATATTTTCTTGCTCCCATTTGACGTCATTTACGTCACAATTATAAAGAAAATTCTTATGAAAATTGATGTATATGGGATTTCTAGCGACATCTGGCGCGTGGTTGTGGCTACAGGAGACGCCTATCTTTTATTTTCTTTTATTTTCCATTTTTAGTTTAGGGTTTATTGTCATTTTCCTTTATTTTTAGTGATTAATTAGTTTCCAAGTATGTTCGAAACTAATGAGTCATTTTTAGGTATAAGTTGTCATTTTTTGTCTTTTTGGGTAATTACTTGGCTAGCAAGCTAATTCTTCTTGTAAATAGGCCCTTTGGCCCTCATTTGTACTTAACCTTGAATATTGAAAATTGAGAATGGAGAGAAAAAGGAACCTATTTCACTATCTTAATTATTTTTTTTTGTTGTTGTTGTTGTTGTGTAGGTAATAGTAGTTGTGTAAAGTAGTAATAACGCTTCCACGTTTGAAGATTTACATCAAATTGGTATCAAAGCTCGGTTTGTTCTTGGTGTTCGTCGGGGTGTGTGAAGTGGGTCACGAGTTGAGATTCCAACTTCGGCAATCCTTCAATCGAAAGATTGATAAATGCCTAAAAGAGAATCTGATGAATGGAAACCCTAAATTCCATCACCACTAAAAGAGGAGATACCAACTCTTTTATCTCCTCCACCCTCTATCTTCACCACCACCATCCTCCAGCTCCATCTCCTACCGCCACATAACCACCACCCCATCTACATGAATTTAAGTCTTCAATTTTTACCCAAACCCTAAACTAAGAAACCCACCACCCCAAATTTGAAACCCTAACCCTCAACAAACCCTAACCAAGAAATCAACAAACCCTACCCATAACCCTAACCCCACCTCACCAAACAGCCCCTAGCCTACCGCCGCCCACTGGCCACGCTCCTGGACCCATTTCCGGTACCGACACAATTCCCCAAGCCCCCGAAACAACCCTACCCCTTTTCCATCCTCCCCACTTCTGCCCCGCCATCCAAAAACCCTAATTATACCCGATACCCACCCCTACCCCTGCCAAACTACTCACAACTCTACCCCAGCCCTTTACCAATTTTTCCAACCACCGTCCTTACCTTTTAGCCGCCAGAAATCCCCTCGTCAACCTCCTAAACACCGTTAACCTAGAAAGAACCCCAATCCCTCGTCAACCTCCTAAACACCACTGACTTAGAAAGAGCCCCAACCAGCCTTCGTTTTAACCCAGAACTAGCTTCGCCGACCACCCCTAACCTCTCCGACCACCCCCTCCCCACTTCGGACAGCCTCCGGCCAGACCCCCAGCCCATTTCCGAAGCAAAAATACCCCCAAAACAACCCCACCCCACCAATCAGCCCCCCCACCCCCGATCTACCTCCCCACCTCTTCAAACCATACTTCCACGCTTGCCCCTTTCACGCCAACCTCCTGCCTTGCTGCCCTATTACCACCCCATATTCCTACCCCAAAACAAACCCTAGCCCTTTTTTTTTCATAACCCAAAACAGCCCCAATCCCTCCTTATCCAATTTCTACCTTTTCCCACTCATTAATGCCCAACCACAAGTAAATCCAACCCAAAACGGGTCTGCCCTACTTTGAGCCGATCTCACCCTCCCTATTGACATCTATTCCGGTCAATTTTTGACACAACATATGACTTCCATGAGAAATGTACTCACCGGGGATACATTTTCCTACTATTTGCCACCAGGGTTGTCGCCGTCTTCATTCCTCTTGTACCATCTGGTCAGATTCAAGGGTTTACCAAGCCAAGTTGCAACCATGTGCTTATGGTGTTGAGAAAGCGGAGTGGCCATCAGTTTTTTGTTGCTCGGATTCTGTAGGGAGACATCGTTGAGATTCGGGTATCTTAGATCTACTTGTTGAAGGTCCATATGGGTCTAACAGAAGTTCGGCTGGTCCATTTGCGTGATTGGATTTGATTTGGAGTTCTGCTTTACTTTGGAAGATAACACTTGTACCGACACGTATTTATGTGGGGTATTGATGAGTCACCCTCCAAGCTCGAGGACAGGCTTTTTCGAAGACGGGGAGAATGATGTATATGAGATTTCTAGCGACGCGTGGCGTTTGGTTGTGCCTACGGGAGACGGCTATCTTTTATTTTCTTTTATTTTCCATTTTTAGTTTAGGGTTTATTGTCATTTTCCTTTATTTTTAGTGATTAGTTAGTTTTCAAGTATGTTTGGGACTAATGAGTCATTTTTAGGTATTAGTTGTCCTTTTTGGGTAATTGCTTGGCTAGCAAGCTAACTCTTCCTATAAATAGCGTCCTTAGCCCTCATTTGTACTTAACCTCGAATATTGAGAATTGAGAATAGAGAGAGAAAGAAACCCATTTCACTATCTCAATTAATTTTTTTTGTTGTTGTTGTGTTGGTAATAATTGTTGTGTAGAGTAGTAATAACGCTTCCGCATTTAAAGATTTACATCAAAAATAATAAAAGAATACAAAGAAACCCAATGATGATAACCAACTATTCATGCATGATCATAGGTCATGAATAAATATGGCATGGGTTCAGGGAAATAACATTACCAGCAGCAAAGGAGGGGAACAATGCAAGTTGGAAGTACCTGCGCCAAAACTGACTGAAATCAGCTTTCCTTCCTGATACATGAATTGCTTAACGCTATTTATTTGAATCTTCTCGAGCACCTCTAACCATACTTCTTCGATTTTTTTTTGCAATTTATCCGGTAACCGCCTGGGACCCACTCTATTTTTATCACCTGAGCCACCAGATGTCTGTTGAAGGTTTTCTATTCTAACATTTGTTGGCAATCTTCTTTCATTATTAAGCATCTCAGCATTACTTCTCTCGGGCCTGTCTCTTTGATCGTCATTACTCAAGCCCACTGGACTGAAATTAAGACTACTGTTTGCAGAGGGACTGGGCAACAAATACTGCTGATCGGGGGCGAGTTGCAATAATGCAGCAGTCAACCACGTTAATCTGTCGTTTGACATTCTCAGCTGCTTTTCAGCTTCAGATAACGTTTTCAGAGCTTGACGAAGTTTTTCCATATCTTCTTTTGATACTGAAACCAATAAGTTTGTTCATCAATAGGAGAAAAAGGAAAGAACATAAAAACAAATAACAAACCGGGACCCGCAGGGGGGAGGGGTGGGGTGGGGAAACCTAACTCCTGTAAAATTGCCTGAATATAAAGGCAAAGAAATGAATTTCATATAATAATTAGGAAAAGTGCAATGCAAAAAACCTTCCTGGAAAAAAAACTTGAACTATTTTTAATGCAAATAACCCCCTGAACTATTTATTTTGTTGTAAAGACCCACTTCTGGAGGCTCTTCAGCGATGTTTTAAGCAACATGTGGGGAGAGTGGATCTTTGCAACTAAATGCATAGTTCAGGGATATTTTTTGCATCAAATATAGTTCAGGGGAGTTCTTTGCATTATACCCTGTTAATTAAGACAGATGGGAAGGGGAAAAAAAGGGCACTGGACACTTTTCTACTTGAAATATGCTGGGACATAGACAACCCCTCCGTCCCAAATTAATCATCACCGTTTCAAAGTCAAACAATTTCAGGAAATAACTTCACTTCCCACATTTATTTTCCTAAGAATTATGGATACCTTAGGAATGCATCGCACGCACTCGAATCATCTCTCTCCCATACGTATTGGGGGGGGGGGGGGGGGGGGGGTAGCCTTGTAATTTCATCTAGTTTGATATACTATTTTTAGAAACCGGACTACAAGTTTGGGACAAACCAAAAAAGAAAGAGAGACTATTAATTTGGGACTGAATGAGTATATGATTATTGAAGTGGTATGACAAATCAAATTCTAAGAGTCAGCTATTTATGGGTGCTAATTTGAATCAGCACCATGACTTCTAACTAAACCAATGACTTTTTAACTACGAAACTCCAACAAATTAGTCTAACTGTTAACCATTAACAAATGGGAGACCAAATCAATTTGAACTTACATCCTTGTTGCCGAAAAAACTTCCTTCTAGGCCTTACTTTCACGAAATCATAGCTACCAGCAAGAATGTCAGTTATTACAGTAGCAAGTTGAGACATCAAAGCCAATGGCTCAACACCAGACTCCATGATCTCTCTCAAATTCTTTACCGTATTAATTGTATCAGCAGATAATGCTAAATCAAGTAGATCCACCAACTTCTCATCAGATATTAGCCCAACCTGTGAAAGGAATATTTACAATGAGTGTTAATGAAAAATTTAAACTAATCATCTAGTTGTTATTACATGTTTAGCATCAAACTAGCCTCTTTATATTATTTCAAGTGATAAACACAAATTTGTAAACTTGTACAGTTGTTAAATCTTCCCATCATTAACTTGGTGTGTTGGTGTGAGGTGTATTGATTTTACCATTATCTACTTATTTCACCACTTCTAAAATATACAATGTAAATAGATTTTTCTGGTTCTAACTTTGCACATTGGAGTAGTAAAATTTTATATTAGGGATGCGTTTTTCATGTAAGTTCAACTACATTCTAATAACATAGAGAAATAAAAGAGACATAATTGTGCCCCCTATAGTTTAGAACAGGTATATATTACTCACATCAACCTTTTTAAGCACCAAATAGAAGTTTTTTTTCTTTTTCTGTTTGTGTCTTTTCAATTTTGGGTGAGCAGCGAGTGAGGAATCTCCTAAATTATTGGTCATTAAAGGCCGTTACCCAGACGGAACCACAGAACCGAGGGCCCCAAGAGGGGTGGACTAGATATGGACATAACATTTGCAAAAGGTTGCTATTCTCCGATTCAAACCTACAGCCTCTCGTATGGGGAGACTTAGGACCAGTTGGGGACCAAAATAAATATATATAGTAGGATGATTAAAAAGTACATAATATCATTAACAGGATTCTAAATGTAACCGTAAAAGTGTCAAAGAGAGATAAGCAGTCAATATGTACTTTTTAAATTTAACTTTTTTTCCTTTTTTTGGGGGGGGAGAACCCACTTGTATAGCCCACCCCCCGACAGCTGTTTACACCAAGATTTTAGCCAAGAACGAAGCCGCAAATTTATATAGGGGGGCATATAAATACAGTAAAATATTTTTATTGAGTACAAATATAACTGTAACAACCTGCTCTATTCAGTGGCAAACTTGCAATTGCAACTTGTAAGATTATCGCCAACATCACAAGCAAATACAACTATGAATATACTTGTTCTTTTTTCCACTTGAACCATTCTTTTAACAAGAGCAACAATTCCTTTCAAAATTTCAAAAGGTGCAACTAGTAGTGGTAGCTTTTCGAAAAAGAATAGTTGATTATCTTATTAAGTGGATGCAGCGTAAGGCCATGTAAGGGGTAAGGAGAGTTCGGTCCCAGCCAAGGACGTGTAAGGGCCAGGAGGACGTACTGAACGGCCCGATCAAGAAGAGGTCAGCCTAGGCTACGTGGTGTGGACATGGTAATTCAGACCGCCCCACAGGTTTTTGCCCCACCCTGACCCTAAGGCGTCAAGTTTAAAGAACCATTTAAACAATAGGGATGAATTTGGGTTTCAAAAACTAAATCCGAGTCGGGTTTGGAGTGGGTTTGGGTTTCCTATGTTTTATCCAAACCCGCCCCACGTCATTACTTAATAAGTTCAATTTTTACTCTCAATACCCTATTACATACCACACATAATCTTAATATTCTATCATAAACCTTCTCATCTCTCCTTCAGTAGCAAGCCCTAGCAGCAGGTCTGCAACGCGCTTATTCTTTCCTCTCCACAGCACACCGCTACCACCAATGACGGGATGACCGCCAAAACTTCAATTCTTCTTTCTTTCTCTCTGTAACAAATCTGAAGATTCCTCCTCTTTTGAAGCTTAGATTCCCCCATTGAAGCTCTGCGAGTGAAAATCTGAAGGTTCAGCCCTAGGCCTTCCCTTTGTGGCTGATTTCTAACCTCGATAGGGCAATAGTAATAAGAATTAGAAGATGAACATTCAAAACCCTATTTCGGCAACAAAAACATGATTGTGTATTTTTTATTCTTATGTGCGCATGTTCACATAACCTGTATATGAATTTATGTTTTTTGTTCATATATATATATATATATATATATATATATATGTATGTGTGTGTGTGTGTGAGAGAGAGAGAGAGAGAGAGAGACTTGAGAGATTTAGACATATCATGGAATTAAGGTCTGTGTAAATCATAATATGCTTGACGAAGGGATGGCAGTTTTGAACTTCAGATATGTGTATCGTGCGTGATTTCTTTTTTCTGTTTTTTTTTACTTTATTAAATACTAATTGGTAAATACTAAGCGGGGGCGAGGACACGTTAAGTTTATCTCAGTTTCAGGACAGGTTTAGGGAATAAAAATATGGCTCAGGTTTGGGGCGAGTTCAAGATAATATATATCTTGACAGACGGGTTAGGGCATGGCAAAACCCACCCATTTGCCATCCCTAGTGTGGTGAAGTATGGAGGCCAAAGGAACGCCTAGCTGAGTTGGTAATGGCGTCACCTTGACAGCATTCAGCCGGAAGAGTCTGTATTGGGAAATAAGTTAGCAATGGTCCTGGAGAAAGAGTGTGTGAGTACACCTGTCACAAGGAGCTTGAGTGGTTCCCAAAAAAGATGCTAGAAGGTTCTCCTTGTCCAAGCCATTAAGGAGCATTTCTGGGAAGCTGTACGAATTGTTACAAACCCCAGTAAAGCTTTCTTATCTATAAATAGCAGTCGTAGTGTTTAGGATATAGGGTTCCACATTTCTTAATTTTGTTTGCCGGAGTGGGTTAGAGGGTGAAAACTCCATTAGAGGGAGGTTAGCTTTGGTAAGAGAACTCTATTGTAGGAGCTGAGGATTGTGGTGGCTAGAGCCGTGAATGAATGCCTCAGTTTCTGAGTTGTAGTTTGGGAAACAATGCAACTTGGTAGAGCTACAACTTGTGTTCTTACGGTAGCAGATCTTGTTTTCTTCATCTTCTTTGTACTTCTTCAGGTTTACCTTCTCAATATTGTGTTGATTTTGAGTAAATACTCCTAATTATGTTCATTCTCTTACATTTCCCTGCTGAGGAATATTGATTGAAAACCAATCTTACAAACATAAAACTATCATTTCACAAACCTCTTCCATTTTGAAGAACGAGGGCTATTGACCCCTTTAGTAATTCTAAATTCGGAGTTGTTCCTTAGCTCTGTGTTCTTTGTTGTAAATTCTTCAGTGATGAAGACTAATGCACGAGGTGACCGCTTGAGCTCCTTGTTCACCGTGGGCAAGACTTTGGCTTCCTATTTTGCAGTTGGTCAGGAAAGAGGGATGACATGTTAGTCAGACCCTCCTCACGTGATGCGCTTGAGGAAGGATAGTGACTAGCATTGGGCATGACCCTAAGGAAAGATGGCTGACATACTGAACTCGAAGTCTAACCCTTAGCATGTGCTTGTAACAGAAGTTGTGGCCGGCACATGGCCTGAACAAGCCGAGGATTGGAATGTAGATGGGCAACTTGAGTATCATTTTGTTCGCCTGGAGCCAAGTTGGGCCAAGGCTGACCTCTCCCTCTAAGATCATATCCCTTACATGGCATATCGTATTCATATTCTATATCAGTATTCAAGCTACTTAGTCTACAATACCAGCATATAAAATAACCAACAAGAACCAAGTTCACCAGTCCTTTAAGAAAAATTTAAAACAAGATAGTAAGAGCGAAGTAAAAAAAAGACCGAAGCCCACTGAAGAAGATAAGAGTTCTTGGCTTTTTTTTTCTTTTTCTAAACCTTTAGTTAAGTGCTAAGCTTCCTCACCTAAACAGATTTTAATGCTTAAAGTCAAATTAAAACCCTGGATATTGGTTTTCGCCAACTGTTGGAGGTTGCAACTATGCCAATGTCGTGCAACAATGACACCACACCCAACCATAACAAGAAAATATATATGGAAGATTGATGGAAAGATACATAAGCACAAAATTAATAAGATGAACTTCAAGAGATTTAATGTGGTTCGGCAATAATACCTTGCCGATCTACAAGATAGGGAAACATTCCACTATTTGAGAAAATGGATTCCAATTGAAAGGATCTTACAAGAGTTATGCACACTCTCAACCCAAACCTCAAATACATCCATGTCTTGTTACAACTTATAATCAAGTTTAGAAACCTAAACCCTCACTTTCCTTGCCTCTCTCTTTAATGTATAGCTCTCTCAATGTCAAATAAAACCCTAATGAGACCCCTCGTATCATTCTATTTATACCCCAAAATGTTACGTGAGAAAAGCCTCAAAATAACCCTATTAAAAACCCACTTTCTCACAATCTGGGTCGGCCATTTGCTGAAGCAAACTAAAACCTTCGTTGTCGCGAGTTTCAAACCAGAAATCGTAAAATATCTGTCCAGGGTCGCAACCCACGGAAAAAACGACCTTCGTTATAGCAAAGCTAGGTAAATTTTTAAACCAAATTTCACAGCCTAGTCATTTGATGCCACAAGAAATTCATTAACAAAAAGGCTAGCATTAATACCAATTAACATCCAATAAAGGGCATAAACAATATATGCAACTTTGTTCAACTACGTGAAAAAGATGAAACCACTAATGGTTGTCTATTTTTTGTCTTATTTTCACTTCAGTTCATTTTTATCTATTTAGTGACAGACCTCAGCCATAATTGCCAAGAAAATGGGACTCCATGGGCCATAATAGAATAGTTTCTATCGTCAATCATATATTTGTTAAGTTTGTTAGGAACTCATAACATAGTTGGGCTGGAGTTGTTATTTACTAAGAGTGAGCTTAGAGGATCTGTTTGTACAAATATGTCTCGGTCAAGACGATGTAATATAATTTTATACGCAACAAGAATTCATTATCTCTATAATTTCTTCTTCGCCTCATATTCTCTCTTTCTTTCTTCCTATTTGTTGGAATTTCAAAATATAATTTATTAATTAAATTATTATTGAGTTTTATTTTTGAAATATAATTTAGTATTAATATTGTGTAAGTGAGTTTTAATTTTTGGGTTTTTATATTGGGTCTTCTAGTAAAGAGAGAAAGCTAAAGCAAAGTGGGTGTAAATGAGGTGGGTATGGTTTTAGTATCCCACGTAGAAACTTTACAAGAAATTGGAAAGGTATATAACCATAGTTGTCAAATCGCGAATCGTATCGTGAATCGTTTAACCCCCCCCCCCCCCCCCCCGAATCGCGAATCGTGAATCGAATCGGAACCAAATGATAAAAACGTAGTAAAACATAAGTAAATGGGATTTAACACTATAGAATTGGTAATTAAGCGTAATATGCCAAAAAACTAATCATAGCACATGATAATATACCAAAATATATCACAAATTAACCGTAGCATATGTTCTCATTCATTTTAAGATTAAAAATGTAAAAAACAAAAATATATCATAAAACAACCTACATATTAATTCAAAACATCCTACATATTAATTTAAAACAATAAAATAAATACAAAGGTTAATTTAAAACAATAAAACTGTAAATCAAATACTTCCAAAAATTTTAAACAGGCCTACCTACTAAGATTAACAATATTAATTTAAAACGGCCTACAAAGTTACAACAATATTAATTTAGCATAGTAAACCATATTAATTTAAAACAATAAAACATATGCTAAGATTAACTATAAAACAATATTAATTTAAAGCAACAAAACAAATATACCTTCAAAGATTTTATAACAAATACAAAAGTTTTATAACAAAAAAAAAAGCAAAAGATAGAAGACACTCAGCCAAGAGAATAGACAAGAAAAACCGGCTGAAAATAACCGAATCAAGAGAACATGTTTTTCTCTAAAACTCAGTATCTTAACTGTATCCTTTGTTATTTGCTTCTTTTTTTATTTGTTTTATTAAAACACACGTATGGTTATAAGGTAAAAAAAATCGCGAGAAAAAAAAAAAAAAAAAAAAAAAAAGTTGAATCGGAACCGAATCGGGAATCGGACCCGAATCGGAAGATTCGAATCGTGAATCGTCGATTCAGTCCGATTCTTTAGACATTTGCGATTCTCAACTCGATTCGAATTGTTTTATGTGAGAATCGAATCGAATCGTAAGATTCGATTCGCGAATCGTAAGATTTTGACAACTATGTATATAACTAAAAGACAAAAGATGACTATTAGTCTTCTAGTCAAAGAGGCTATGCTATGGTGCTTTGCGGTGGTGCGAAGCACCACCAATCGTGACACGAGGGGAGTGTTCGTGCGATCGTGCAACGTGCGAAAAGACGATTGGGCGAAAGTTTTGTCAAAGTCAACCAGATCGATGGCTATAGTTGATCGATCCGATCAAAGGATGTTAATAGTTATCAAAATCGTCCGATTCGCGAGTTGAATCATCCGATTCGATTCGATTCAGAAGAAGGATCGGAAATGTCCAAAGAATCGTTCGATTCGAGTTTGAATCGTCCGATTCGAGTTGGAATCGAGAATCGGAAGCTAAAACAATTCGGTATCCGAGTGTTTTTAACTGGCTCGTTTACTTTGTTTAACCCAAAACAAAAGAAACATACTCGTTGACTTACGAACTAAAGCAAACCCAACCATTTTCAAGCCGTTCTTACATACCGAAGCAAACCAAACCCTAATCGAAGGTTGTTGCTGCAAAACAAAGGCCATTTTGCTGTTTTTTCCAAGCCGGTATGTTTTCTTTGAAGTTTTCAAGTTGTTACCTGTTACGGCCTTCGTTTGTTGTTTTCTTTGTTGTTTTTGTTGTTTTCTTTGCAAAACGAAGTGGGACTTATCTTTTGTTGTTGATAAAAAGCTTGACGGCCTGCATTTTGTGTTTACACTCGTCTTTTGTTGTTATTTTTTTATGTTTTTTTTTGTTTTGTTATAAAACCATTCGTTTTTAAAACATGCGTTTATGTTTTTTGGTTATAAAAACATTCGTTTTTTTTTGTTATAAAACCATGCGTTTTTTTTTTGTTATAAAACCATGCGTTTTTGTTATAAAAACATGCGTTTTTTTGTTGTTGTATTTGCTGCATATGAAGTTCTTTTGCTGTTTTTTTTATTATAAAACCATGCGTTTTTGTTATAAAAACATGCTTTTTTTTTGCTGTATTTGTTATATTTGAAGTTATTTTGCTGGGTTTTTTTATTACAAAACCATGCGGGGTTTTTTTTTGTTGTTTTATGTATTTGAAGTTCTTTTGCTGTTTTTTTTAATAAAACCATGCATTTTTGTTATAAAAGCATGCGTTGTTTATTAAATAAATTGATATTTATTTGTAGGTTGGATGATGACTTTTTATAATTTAATTTTGCTTTTTACATTTTTAAGCTTAAAACGAATGAGAACATGTGTTACGGTTAATTTTTGTGATATATTTTGGTATATTATCACTGCTACAATTAGTTTTTTGTCATATTATGCTTAATTGCTAATTCTATAGTGTTGAATCCCATTTACTTATGTTTTACTACATTTTTATCATTTGATTCTGATTCGACCGATTCGATTCGCGATTCGGAGGGTAAACGATTCACAATACGATTCGCGATTTGACAACTATGGTTATAACCCAATTGAGTTTATCTGAACAGTTAGATTGACTCGCGGTGATTCATACAGGGGTGCGTCCATTCGCTTACGATGAGACGCCGAATCTAGACCGTGCGATCAAAGGAATTCTGAAAAGACTTGATCCGCGGTTGCTGAATTGCAGTCCTGAAAGGAGGTGATTGTTCATGAATAGCCACCAAAATGGCTATAAAAAGAGTGTCAGGCATCTGTTTTGGACACCGAAAATTGCTTTGTTCTCCCCTCTCCATCCTCTACCTTCTGGCATTATCAGGAGCACATTTCAGAGTGTTCTTGGTTTGATCAAATCGTACACAGTTTGAATCAAACAAGAAATATATTGCATTGTATCCTGAAGGCAAATTTCTACTTTAACTCCATTGTTTACTCGCATTTTTTATCCGGAAAGGGAGAAATATTGCCTAGAAGACAGCATTCCTAGAATGTGCCATGCGATAACTTGGATTCATAATTATTATAATTCCTTCATAAATTTCCAACATTATTCACTTCATCTCTCTTCTTTTACTATGTTTGGTTACTCTATCTAGTAATTTCTAATGCCGGTTAAATTGATCTCGAACTTCAATCAGGTTCATAACTCCACGCCCTTACAAAATCAAGATTACAGAGGCCACAATATTTTCTACTACAATATTTGTAAGAACGGGATTTTACACTCCTCTTTATTTTGGTTTTGGCTTTATTCCAAAACAAAAGTCAAGGTTGTGTTGTGTGTCATCTTTTGATTTGTAATTGTAGATCATTAAAGACGAAGACAAAGCAGCATGACAAGGAGCTAGACAAGGAGCTACTGGACCGAACAATTTTTAGACTATCGGAGGTTTGGTAAGAATTTGCGGTTTTGTATTTCCTTAAGTCTATTTTTGAAGTAAGGAATGACTTGACAAAACCATTTTTATAAAAAGGAAAAAGATTTAATTGTTTTAAGTTGTATTTTTACAAGAGCTATGGAAATTTGGACCGTCATTCAAACGATGGATCCCTCGTGCAAAGCCTAATTCACACGAGAGCATTTATTTGCTTCTTGAAGGCCTCGTAGAAAAATTAACTTCCCACGGTGTCCCCTTGTGAGAAAATAGTTTCGCACGAGGTACTTTCAGAATCCCTTATGTGATAGCAGCTTCGCACAAGATCCCCTCGTACGAACTCATACCCTAGCTCGAACGAGGGAAGCCTTTTGTCGGGAAATGTACTATTTTAATTCTCACTGATGTACAAAGCGCGATTGTTGAGGGAATGCAACCCAGTTTTTTTACAAAACCCAAATTAGTCTTGAGAAGTTTTTTTGTAACTGTGAGATCCTATTTTCCATGCTTTCGAAATACGCTTTTGGTCTATAAATTCCCTATATTTCAGCATGAGCAATCGCGTGGGTTTAATACAGTGTTTTTAAAAGCGCGCTATTGCGAACGCAATAGCGCACTATTGCGTTTTGCGGTGGAAAAAAGCAAGGCAAACAAGGCTGCTATTTGGGATGCTCAAAAAGCGTGCGCTATTTTGCGCTATTTGGCGCAACAGGAACGCTATTCATGTTTTTTTTTAAATCACAGTTTAGTTAAGGAGGGGGAAAAGTGTTACCTTATTTCACGTACGGACTTTGTTTGGGTGAGGTATTCTTTGTTCCAAACCCTCAATTTACTTATTTACGAAGGTCTCAATGATGTTATTTGCTTTTTTTAAAAAGTTTAGCTTAAAAGATTACTTTTATTTAATATTTCTATTCCAAACTCTCGGTTTACTTAAACGTTTACTTATTTTACATTTTTCAGTAAATAATGTTTTTTATTTTATAATTTCCAGTTTTAAATGTTACTAATTTTTCAAATCTCAGTTCAAAATGTTTTTTTTTAAATAATTGTCAGTTTAAAATACTACATGTGTCATAAATATCTGTTTAAATTGTTATTTATTTTATGATTTTCAGCTTTAAATGTTACTTATTGTTCAGATTTCTGTTTAAAATGTTGTTGTTATTATTATTATTATTATTATTATTATTATTATTATTATTATTATTATATTTGTCAATTTAAAATACTACTTGTTTTATAAATTTATGTTTAAAATGTTATTATATTATAATTTTAAGTTTAAACTTGACTTAATTTAAAATTTCATATGAAAATTTTATTTATTTTATTATTTTTAGCTTTGAATGTTACTTATTTTCAGAATTCTGTTTAACATGTTATTATTATTATTATTATTTTTTTAATTGGCACTTTAAAAAGTAACTTTAGAAAAAAAATTATTTATTTTATTATTTTTAGCTTTGAATGTTACTTATTTTCAAAATTCTGTTTAAAATGTTATTATTATTATTTTTTTAATTGTCAATTTAAAAAGTAAATTTAGAAAAAAATAAAAAAAAATCAATTTCAATTATAACTTTTTTTACCAATTTCAGTTCAAACTGTTACTTTCTTACAAATTTCATTTTAAAATGTTATTTTTTTATTTATATTTTTTTTATAAGTTTTTTAATTAAAAACGGGAATGCATGAATTGCTTGCGCGATGCGCGACGCTACTTAGGAGCCAGAACGCGACACCCTGCGCGACCGCGATTTAAAACATTGGTTTAATAGCACGTATTCTATGTGTGGAAAAATTGCATTAGTCAGATATCGACGGATACCGAGGCTTAAGGCGGGCAAATTGGGTCCGACATGGAGTTGTTGATTGTAAGCACAGACATTGGAACAGAATGCCAGGATTGAGACTTTGTGTGATGTAAATCTTCAAATGGGAAGCGTTATTGTTACACTCCACAACTATTAACTACACAACAATTACACTACACAACAACAACAACAACTAAACTAAAGAAATGAATTTCTTTCCCTCTCTATTCTCAATTCTCAATATTTAAGGTTAAGTACAAATGAGGGTCAAGGGGACTATATATAGGAAGAGTTAGCTTGCTAGCTAATACCCAAAATGACTAAGAAAGACAACTAATAACCAAAAATGACATATTAGTCTCAAATATACTTGGAAACTAATTAAGCACAAAAAATAAAGGGAAAATGACAATAAAGCCTAAACTAAAAATAGAAAATAAAATAAAATAAAAGATAGTCGTCTCCCGTAGGCACAACCACGCGCCACGTGTCGCTTCATATTCAATATACATCATTCTCCCCGTTTTCGAAAAAACTCGTCCTCGAGCTTGGAGGGTGGCTCATCAATGCCACATGAACACGAGTGTCGGTACAAGTGTTATCTTGCAATGTAAAGCAAAATCCCAAACCAAATCCAACACGCAAATGGACCGGCTGAACTCCGATTAGACCCATATGGACCTTCAACAAATGGGCTAAAATACTCAAATCTCAACGATGCCTCCCTACAGAATTCGAGCAACCAAAAACTGACGACCACTCTGACTTCTCAACAATATAAGCACATGGTTTCAACATGGTTTGGTGGACCCCTGAATCTAACCGGACGGTAACTCCGGTGACCGCACCTTTGCGAGTACGATGGCGAAACAAGATAAATGAAGACAACGATATCCCGGAAAGCCGAGCCCAAAATGGCAAATAGTTGGAAAATGTATCCCAAGTGGGTACATTTCTCATAGAAGTCATATGTTGTGTCAAAAATTGACCAAAATAGAGGTCAATAGGGTGGGTGAAATCGGGTTAAAGTATGGCAGGCCCGATTTAAATTGGATTTACTTGTGGTTGGACATTAATGAGTGGGAAAAGGGGTAAAAATAGGGTAAGGAGGGATTGGGGCTGTTTTGGGTTAAAAAAAATTAGGCTAGGGGTTTTGGGTTTAGAGGGTTATGGTACGAACTAGGGGTTGGATCAGAGGGTTTGGAGGGTGTTTTTGTGCCGAAAATGGGGTCGGTAGTGGCTGGCCAGTGGTCAGCGATAGGGTTTGGGAAAACAGGGGTCAAATCGGGGGAAAAAAAGTCAGGAGAAGGAAAAAAAATTGGCTAAAGTTTGTGTCTTCGGTTGTAGGCGGCAGAAAAGAAGTCATCAGCAGTACCTGGGCTAGGCGGCCCTGGAAGTGACGTGCTCTGATTGATTTCTGGAGGCACACGCATGAAACCCTAGGGTTTCCTTGCCGACGACGTGACCAGATTGGGTTCCGGTGGCAGAAGAGATGTTCCGGCCGTGTAAATGAGGTAAAATAGGGTCTCCAGTGGTGTTGCGTGCCTTGGGGTCAGATCCAACCTATTTTGGATGACCCAGGGTGCTGTGCGGGGCGGCCGCCTCTGTTGGTGATCCAGTAGGGTTGTTAGAGGAGGAGAAGGGTAGTAGGGTAGTAGAGATGGTCGGGAAGGGTTTGACAAGGATGGGATTAGGGTTTGTTGGGTCAGACTGAACAACCCCTATTTGGACAGTGTTTTAGCGTGGCAGCAGTTTCAGGCATGTTCTGGGGTTTTCCGGCCAGTTGGGTTGGTCGGGATAGGGTAAGGGTAGGTTTATAGGTAGGTTTGGTGTGTTCTTGGTTAGGGTTTGTAGGGTCCTGATTTTTTTGGGTTAGGATTTCAATTTTGGGGTGATGGGTTTTCTTGGGTGAGGATTTGGGTAAAAATTTGAAGACGGTGATTCATGTAGACATGGTGGTGGTTGTGTGGTGGTAGGAGGTAGAGATGGAGGAGGATGGTGTTAGAGATGGGGGTGGAGGAGCTAAAAGAGTTGGTATCTCCTCTTTTAGTGGTGATGGAATTTAGGGTTTCCATTCACCCGATTCTGTTTTGGGCATTTATCAATCTTTCGATTGAAAGGTTGCCGGAGTTGAAATCTCCAATCGTGACCCGCTTCACGCACCCCGATGAACACCAAGAACAAACCGAGCTCTGATACCAAATTGATGTAAATCTTCAAATGCGGAAGCGTTATTGTTACACTACACAACTATTAACTACACAACAACAACAACAACTAAACTAACGAAATGAAATGGATTTCTTTCTCTCTCTATTCTCAATTTTCAATATTCAAGGTTAAGTACAAGTGAGGGCCAAGGGGCCTATTTATAGGAAGAGTTAGCTTGCTAGCCAAGCTAATACCCAAAATGACTAAAAAAGGCAACTAATAACCAAAAATGACATACGTCCCAAACATACTTGGAAACTAATTAAGCACTAAAAATAAAAGGAAAAATGACAATAAAGCCTAAACTAAAAATAGAAAATAAAAGATAGTCGTCTCCCATAGGCATAGCCACGCACCACGTGTCGCTTCATATCCCATATACATCATTGTGGTAGGAGATAGTTGTCTTGTAAGTAAGTCAGACTTATGTAAAACATAATTCGGTACTAATGGAACTGTAGGGCTGGATGCAATAGTGGTTTTTCCTTCGAAGGTTCCACTCTAAATTACGTGGATTTTTTTTTGTGCGTTTGCTCTTTATTTTCAACATTGTTTATTGCACAGACGTTTTCAATATTTCATACATGCAATTTAATCTATCAAATCTCAAACAAATAACATGAAAGGATTCTTTGCTAAGAGAAGTCCTTGCTACATAATGCACTTTTATAAAGAACAAAGAGGAGGGTGATTGAGTCGCTATGCATGGGTAGATAAAACGTTAAAAATATTCCAAGCCCGTACGAAAAATGTACAAAAATAAAAACAACAAATGAACATAGTATATAAACAGAATCGCCATCTAGCAGACATAACATAATCTAAATGATGACTAGAGGCACCCAGGTCTTCCCCAAATCTATAAAAAGTCCCAAACAATTAAAGTCAAAAGAGTCTAATGAACAATGTCTTTTAAAAAAAAAGTGCCCAGTACTATATGATGTAGGTTGAGCAAAAACTACAAAGATTGCAATCTTGGCAGCAAGAACGAGATTAAAGTCAACAGCTCAATAGTGAAAGACTGTTAGCAAGTTAGTATCTAAATTATATAAAATGACAATGCCAAAAGACCGTTTCTCCAAGAAAAAACGACACAAAACTCACCAGTTCCTGAACCAGAGGAACAGAGATTCTTTGCCCAAGCAAACTCAATTGGTCAAGAGTCATCTCAGCATCCCTCAACGATCCATCTGATCTTGACGCAATAAGCTTTAGTGCGTCTTTATCGATTTCTAACTCTTCTTTAGTTGCAATCCACTGCAATGTATAGATAATATCCGCATCCTTCAACTTTGGGAAAAAGAATTTCTGGCACCTGGATATGATTATATGAGGCAAAACATCAAGACTCAAACAAACAAGGACAAAAACCACATGTCTGGGCCCACGATCAATGACCTTTGAAATAGCACCCCAACAATCAGGAGATAAATTACCACAGTCATCGAAAATAACCACTCTGTACTGTGATGGCTGCTGAGAAACAATCATATTGTCAAGTAGATCCATAATGCTCTCAAAGTCGAAATTACCAGCCGAACCTATTTCCTTTATATTTCGACTTTTACTCATGTCATATGAAATGCAAGAATCGCAAAAACCGCAAGGTTTTGGATGATCCAGAGACTGACAATTTAAAGCTCTCGCCAATATGCGTGCACAAGCAGTTTTACCTGTGCCGTGGGGCCCGTAAAACACGTATAGCGACCCAACTTTCCTTTTTGTAACTGCATTGGAGAGAGCTTGTGCAACCAAATTCTGCCCTACCAGATCTCTGAAAGTTCTTGGCATGTACTTCTGAGTGAAATTCTGATGCCTACTACCATTTCGATGCCCGCGTAACTCTGGTTGATCACTGGACCTAGCTTCCGAAGCAAGATCAGTGCCGTCAATTTCGTGCTTTAACAAGTTATCAGCAAAAATGCCTAATTCCCCTGAATAATCATGCACCCAAGCAGCATTATCAGTACTCTCGAGAGATCCAGATGCATCAACAAGTAAAGGCAGTGCTTCTGCATTAGGTTTCGATGATGAACTTGAGCAATCAGAATTCATGTCAGGCACATCAGAAAAATCCCTCTCTCGAGGAACCTGGCCACCTTTCTTTAGCTTTGGGTCAGACAAACCACAAGAAAGACTCCTCCCGGCAATGTCAAGGAAATTTTTACCCCTATGATGAATTCTCGACCAATTCCATGGAATCCCACACCCGTTTTGAGGGGCCCTCGTCACATTCTGTGCAGCACACTCTTCTTCTCTCCCCTCCATATGATAGTTTCGGAGAACTGCGCCTTGAGCTAATGAATTAGAGGCCATTGGCATCTCATTTTGACAAGCCCGATTTCTTCTTGCTCCTCGAAACTTACGCCTTTTTACCCTATTCAAACCACTGCAGGAGCTGCGAATGGTTTCTTCTGCTTCCTCGGCAGGCTTCTCGGGATGGGTATGTCTTCCGTGAGAACGAATGCGAGATGATGCCACATCATCAGTGTCCAATCGAACCTCATTTAACCGCTCAGAGAGAGTCTTAAGGTGACGATTATCGTCCCTATGCCTCCCTATTTGTTTGGCGTTTTTATCCTTTGTTTCAGTTCCCATATTCCTTCCACTGGATTCTTCCTTTTTAACTTTTCTAGTCTCTCGAACTCCACTCTTCTTACTTCGATCACTCACTGGTGCTGCCACATCACTACGCCTGCTAACCTCACCGGGACCCACTTTTGATCTCGATAAGCTAGCTAAAAGTGGTGAGCTTCCTGAAAACCCTCTATTAGCCCCTCGGCGTTCCATGTCTACCGACCGTCTTCCATTTCCCAATGCAGCATCCTTTTCACCTCTTTTAGACAGCAAATCGATAGCAGAAGGGGAATTCCACGAGGGTGGACTCATGGAAGGATCCCTAAGAGATCGGGACCTCTGAAGGACAGCAAGATCCCTAATAAGTGACCTATTAGACAATATGGGGCTGTGCTTGTGCATATGGTTCTTCAAGTGAATACAATTAGTCAAATGGATGTGATTTCGTAGATGGTCACTAATATCACCATTCGCGTCCTTAAGTATCCGATCACCAACTTCCCTGGTCATGATCAGGACATAAATTTTGTCCCAAAATCTCGCATTGTCTTGCTTAATTATTGTCCTTAATCATGGCAACAAAAATGCAACAACCCACAACTGAAATTCACCTAATTTTGTGTAAAAGCCAACATTATGCCCAAATCTTCAACAAAGCAGCAAAAGGGCTAAAGGGTATACACCAAGAAAATTGAACATAAAAATTTCAACTTTAACAACTCCAAACCCAAATGCCACTTCACAGCTTTATATGTTGAAATTACATGGTACAAGAGGCTCAACTAAACAAAAACACAGAAATCAAATCATGCGCCAATGGACGTGTGTAAATTTACTTAGTGGGTATAAAAGAATCAAAGGTGAACGTGAAAAGAAAAATCAAATTGTGGGAAAAAAGAAGAAAAAGAGTTGAGAAAACACTCAGTTCACCTGAATGAGAAACAAGTCATCCGTTTCCATCATTAAGTCTGCAAACTTTCACATGAACTTCACGAGGGTTTCTTTCAAAAAAGAAGATACAACATTATTCCAATATATACACACATATGGAGAGAGAGAGAGAGAGAGAGAGAGAGAGTTGTAGAGAGAGAAAGTAAGTTGTTTGTACAAGAGAGTGAGATTCGTAGGTGCAGTACAGAACCAAAAAAGGAGATTCGGGATATTGTAATGAGAGAGAGAGAGTGAGAGAGAGATGTAGAGAGAGAGAGAAAATGGTTTATTGAGAGAGTATGGGTATGGGACGGTGTGTCTGTCAATATATTTGCTGACGACAGCTGCCACAACTGGACACTCTCTCTTTGTTTCAGCTCAAGAACACTTGTGCCCAATTTGGCCCCATCCTTTCTTTTTTTCATAATATTCATTTCACTTTAAGTTTTTTTATAAATGTTGATACCAAAATTTATCTGCTGACATGGACCAATCATATGAAGACACATGGCTATCTACATGGCAACAACAAACACTTTCGAGGAACCCACTCGCTCCGAAGAACAAGATTACAACGAGGAAGACTAGTTCCCCGAGGAACTCACAAGCTCCGAGGAACAATGCCTCTCCGAGAAACTCTTGAATACCGAGCAACTCAGGCAGTCCGAGCAACTCAGGCGGTCTGAGCTGCACCTTGAAGCAGGATACCAACAGTTCAACTGATTCATTAAATGCTTATCATTCAGGCGCACACGCAAGGAGGGCATTAAATGTATTACCCTTTCATATGTATATTATTTAATGTATTACCCTTTCACATGACAGCCTCAGGGCTATAAATACGTTGTACAATCCTCATTGTAAAGGGGACCTGGACCTGATATCCAGAGCGGAATTTCTTGATAGAATTCACAAATCGAGAATTCTCAAACACTCAGCAATAAAGCAACAGTGGACGTAGGCCATTCTTATAAGGCTGAACCACTTTAAAATTCTTTGTCTCATTTATTTATCTGTGATTGAATTATTAGAGTGATCTAATTTTTTACATCAACAGATTGGCGCCGTCTGTGGGAAACGACTGCTAATATCGTTTTTCATCAAAAATAATTCATTATCAATGGAGGATATTCCTTAATCCGGCAATCGAAACGCTGGGACCCCTACAAATCCATCTGCTCTACCAATTATTCCAGATCTGACTGGAATAATGGCAAATCTGGCTCAAGGCCAGACCGTCATGCAAGAAACAATGCGACAACTCATCCAAACCCTCCATGGCGGTGCATCAGCCCATTTCGGACCACGAAGCATTCAAAGAAATACACGTGCGCCTTCTTCGCGTACTAGGCGTACTAACTCACGTCGCAATGAGGAATCTGATGATTTCTCTTATCAACCTGGGCGAACTTCGTCGGTGCGAGCCACGGATACTGAACAACGTGTCACCCTCTCCCCAGAAAGGACCAGCGCGTTGGAAATATTAAGTAGGATTTCTCCTTTCGACCGATTAGGCCCTAGGAGGAACAAAAGTCCTCTTAATGCAGCTTCGAGGAACTTTCGACGACCATTAGATTTAAGGGAAGGATCTGCCCAGTCGCGACCAGCTGCTCGTCAAGATAGATCCTATGACCGACCAGCTGCTCGTCAAGATAAATCCCAGTAAGTCACTTCAACGCGATCAGTTGCTCGAACCAATAGGCCCGAGGAAGGAAATGATGCATGGAAAGGATCTATTCAGAGGCTGGAGGATAGATTAGGGGAAATGGCTAAAGCCAAGAATCCTCTACAACGAACCTTTGTTCGAGGAACACCTTTTGTCCAGGACATTGTTGATTTCCCAACACCATCAAAGTTCAAAGCACCTGTCGTGACTCCTAAGTATGATGGAAAGACTGACCCTGTCCTTCATATAGAACAATACCAAGCTGCAGCCGACATCTATGCTGTCCCAAATGAGATGAGATGTAGATCATTCTCGGGAACACTTACTGGATCTGCTCAAATATGGTATAATAGTCTTCCTCGGGGTAAGATTTTAACTTTTCCTCAACTGGCCGAGCTATTCATTGATAATTTCTGCTTTGGAGCAAAGCCAGTGAAACGAGTAGCTCATTTGTTAAGTGTTAGACAAAAAGCTGGTGAGAGTACCAGAGATTATATAACTCGTTTTAATAACGAGAGACTCGAAGTCATTGATTATGAAGAGAAGACAGTGATTACTGCTTTGATGAGTGGACTGTTGCCAAACAAGTTGTACTACACTTTGGCCAAAGATCCACCTCAAACCATGTCGGATTTGATGGGAAAAGCGTCCAAGATTATGAATGCCGAGGAGGCTATGTCTGCGAAGAAGAATATGGGCGCCAAAGAAATCAAGGTGGAAGGTGATAAAGCTAAGAAGAAAGAACATAAGAACAATGGTGGTGACAAACAATCCAAAAATAGGTCGTCATGGGAGGTCTTGAGGAAATTTGATAATTACACACCTTTGAAGGTAAATATCAACCACGTCCTGGAAGAAATTAAGAACAGCGAGGAGTTAAACTGGCCAAAGAAAATGAAGGCAAACCCTGATACGAGAAATAGGGAAAAATATTGCGAGTTCCACAAGGATCATGGCCATATGACCAAAAATTGCATAACTCTTCAGAATGAGATTGAAACACTCATCCGACGAGGAAAGCTAGCAAAATACGTTGATCGGGGAGGCGAAAGAAGAAACAACGACCGAACTAGAGAGAGATCTAGGTCTCCTCATCGAGCAGAGGAGAACAAGAAGAGAAACCATGAAGTTGATCCAGAGGATGACCCCGATCTTCCCAAGAAACCAAGGCAGCCAGAACGAGAGGTATTTTCAATACGCTTTGGGTCATTTGATTGTAATGTTATTACAGGAGGAGATGCAGGAGGAGGAGACCTTACTACAGAGAGAAAAGCTTACCTCGGTGAGGCTCAAGCTTGCTCGTACATTCAGCGAATAAATCTAGCCGAGGAAGATCGTCCGAGAAAGGTGAACAAGGAGAAATTGGTTATCGATTTTTCAAAAAATGACCTTGCAGGTGTTTTATATCCTCATGATGACCCGCTGGTGATCAAAATGAGAATGAAGGAAGTCATGATTTCAAGAGTGTTGGTCGACAATGGTAGCTCGGCAGACATCATATTCTACTCGTGTTTCGATAGTTTAAATCTAAAGTTATCTCAACTGGAGCCTTACCACAGACCCCTCATCGGTTTTGCTGGCGAGAAAGTATTTCCACTTGGGATGATCAAGTTGGATATATTCATTGGTACGTGGCCTGCTTGTCGGACATAAAGAATACGTTTCTTCGTGATGGATAAGAATGTCCAATCATCGTACAATATCATCATGGGAAGAGTAGGATTGAAGAAGTTCGAGGCTGTACCATCTACAGTGCATCAGTGCCTAAAATTTCCAACAAACTTTGGAGTAGGAGTTGTGAAAGGTGATCAAAAAGTAGCTCGGGAATGCTATTATTCATCCGCCGAGCAAGAAGAACTGGAAGAATCAAAGAAAAAGACCACTACTTATCAAGTGGATGAAGCTGCAGAAATTGAAACATTGGATCCTCGAGATGAGTCGCAACTCGTGAAAGGTCAAGTGGTGGAAGCTACTGAAAATATCATTCTGGACGACGAGCACCCTGAGCGAACTACTCAAATAGGTTCATCGTTGGAGGCCTCATTAAAACAGAAATTGATAACTTTCCTTAGAAGCAGAAGACAAACTTTTGCGTGGAGTCATGAAGATATGCCTGGGATAGACCCAAACTTCTTATGTCACGAGCTCAATGTGAATAAGGAGATCAAGCATGTGAAGCAGAGGAGAAGAGTATTCAGTCCCGAGAAGAATTAAGCTATACAGGAGGAAGTCGAGAAGCTCCAGAAAGCTTGTTTCATTGAAGATGTTAAATATCCAGATTAGTTAGCTAATGTGGTGATGGTAAAGAAGAAAAACAACAAGTGGAGGATGTGTGTAGACTTCACCGACCTCAACAAAGCATGTCCAAATGATCACTTTCCACTGCCCCAAATTGATCAACTGGTGGATGCTACCTCGGGACACGAGTTGATGAGCTTCATGGATGCTTATTATGGCTACAATCAAATTAAAATGAAACCTGAAGACAGGGAGAGTACTTCTTTCATTACCCCTAGGGGAACTTATTGTTATAATGTTATGCCTTTTGGTTTGAAAAATGCAGGTGCGACATATCAGAGGCTGATGAACAAGGTCTTTGCTGAACAAATCAGTAACAATATGGAAGTCTATGTTGACGATATGCTGACAAAAAGTAAGAAAGCTGCCGATCATCTAGTAGACTTAAGTAAGACTTTTGATCAACTAGATAAATATCAAATGAAGCTGAACCCGACGAAGTGCATATTTGGAGTACGAGAAGGCATGTTCCTCGGGTACATTGTCAATCAACGAGGCATTGAAGCAAATCCTGAAAAGATCAAAGCTCTATTAGGACTGCGATCTCCAACGACGAAGAAGGAAGTACAGAGTCTCACAGGACGAGTAGCGGCACTCAACAGATTTGTGTCACGAGCAACTGATAGATGTCTCCCATTCTTCAAGACACTCAGAAAGACTTTTGAGTGGAATGATGAATGCGAGAAGGCTTTCCAAGACTTGAAGAGATACTTGGGAGCACCTCCACTATTGTTCAGGCCAGTGATGGGAGAAAAATTGTACTTGTACCTTGCTGTGTCCGAGAATGCAGTTAGCTCAGCGTTGATCAGAGTGGAGAATGGAGTACAAAAGCCAATTTACTACACAAGTAAAACCTTCCGAGGAGCAGAAATCAGATATCTAAGGCTGGAGAAATTGACATTGGCGCTGATAGAGGCGAGTAGGAGAATGAGGCCATACTTCCAGGCTCATACTATAGTAGTATATATTGATATGCCATTGAGGCAAACCCTGCATAAGCCATAAAAATCAGGAAGATTGATGTACTGGGCAATAGAGCTCGGTGAATATGATATAATTTATGAACCCAGATCATCATTAAAAGGGCAGGCTGTAACATATTTTATAGCGGAGTTCACATATCCTGATAGCTCCGAGGAACAAAAGTTACTCGATGATCAACCTGTGGATGTTACAGGATCAACAAACACAGGCTCAGACCAATTCCGGTTGGTAAAAGGGCGTGTGGATGTTACAGGATGTGACGCAGAGATAGTTGTGAGGACTCCGGACGAGAAACAAGAGTTGCTCACTGATCAACCTGTGGATGTTACAGGATCAACAAACACTAGCTCAGACCAACTCCGGTTGGTAAAAGGGCAAGTGAATGTTACAAGATCATTGACTTCGGGCTCAGACCAACTCCGGTTGGTGACAAGAAGAGATGATCGACGAAGAGCAAGAAAAATCCAAGGAGGAAAGGAAGCAACAAATATTTCACCGAGGAACTCTGACTGATCATAAATTCGAAGACGAGTTACCTATATGGAGGCTATATGTAGATGGCTCATCTTGCACTGCAGGATGCGGCGCGGGGATTATTTTGAGCACTCCGGATGAGGTCGATATGGAATATGCCTTGCGTTTCCAATTCAAAGCTTCCAACAATGAGGCTGAGTATGAGGCCATGATTGCAGGACTTAGTTTGGCAAAAATTATGGAGGCACAACAGGTCATTGTTTTCAGTGATTCTCAATTGATCATAAACCAAATAATGGGAGTATATGCAGTTAGAGGAGAATTAATGATCAGATATCATGCAACGGCAAAGGAGATGGTGTCAGAATTTGTCGCTATTCAGCTGGTCAGAATACCAAGAATGGAGAATGCGAGAGCAGACGCCCTAGCTCGACTAGCATCAGCTACTCGCACCGAGCTACGACGAACAATCCTAATTGAAGTGTTAGCCGGTCGGAGCATAGATGAAGATCTGACGATGAACTTTATCACCCTTGATTTAGGACCATCTTGGATGGATTCCATCAGGGCGTATATCGAGGAGGGAGAATTGCCAATTGACAAGCTCGCTGCCAAAAAATTGAAGTTTAAAGCTGCTCGATATGTATTAACTAATGGTGTTTTATATAGACGAGGAATTATGGCAGGTTTTCAGAGATGTGTGCACCCCTCCGAGGTGAAAGAATTAATTAAAGAGATCCACGAAGGGTCTTGTGGAGCACATGTAGCAGGTCGGACGCTTTTACAAAGGGTGATGACACAAGGATACTACTGGCCGACGATGAGGGACGATTGCATAGCCTACGCCAAGAAGTGTGATAAGTGTCAGCGCTTTTCCTCCATCCGAAGAACTCCACAAGCATTGTTGACACCCATAACTTCCCCTTGGACATTTGCCATGTGGGGAATAGACTTGGTTGGGCCACTGCCAACGACTCAAGGAAGGTTCAAATACCTCGTCGTCGCAGTGGATTATTTTACTAAATGGGTAGAAGCTGAGCCACTCATTGATATGACGTACGAGAAGGTGTATTAATTTATTTGGAAGAACATCATTTGTAGATATGGTCTACCTCATGCCTTCATCACAGACCATGGAACACAATTTGATAACGAAGAGTTTGTCGTCTATTGTCATCAATCAAATATTTTGAAGGTCCACTCAGCACCAGGCCATCCTCAAAGCAATGGAAAAACTGAGGTGACAAACAGAACGCTGCTAAATGGCTTGAAGAAAAGATTGGATGATGCAAAAGAAAACTGGATCAACGAGTTACAATCAGTACTTTGGGCTTACCGAACTACTCCCTGAGTAGCAACTGGAGAATCACCATATATGCTGGCGTTCGAAAGTGAAGCCGTTATACCCGCCGAGTTGGGCCTTCCAACACACAGGGTACTGAATTTCAATTCCCCTGTCAGCGACTTAATGAGAAGACTGGATTTAGACATGCTCGAGGAAGTCAGAGAAGAAACAACCATTAGAAATGCTGCTTACCAGCTGCGAACAGCTTTGTTCTACAACAAAAGGGTGAAGAAGTGCGACCTGAAAGAAGGAGACTATGTGCTGAAGAAAGTAATTCAAAAGCACAATAAGATGGAAGCAAATTGGCATGGACCATACCGAGTTACAGAAATTGTTCGACCAGGAACTTATCGAATAGCAACTCTAGAGGGGAAGGAGTTCAAGAATGCATGGAACGCAGAGCACCTACGCAAGTATTATCAGTGATGTATATGTAACACAGTTCCATCAGTATGAATAAAATGAAGATGTTCTGCTAAAGTCTCTCCTTTTATTGAGAATTTTTCGGGGAATACTAGTGCTACACACTACTCGGCAAAACTCGACAAAACTCAGAATGCTCAGCAGCAAAATATTCCTAAAAATGCCAACCTTGGTTGGTTAGGAAACAAAATATTCCTAAAAATGCCAACCTCGGTTGGTTAGGAAACAAAATATTCCTAAAAATGCCAACCTCGGTTGGTTAGGAAACAAAATATTCCTAAAAATGCCAACCTCGATTGGTTAGGAAACAAAATATTCCTAAAAATGCCAACTTCGGTTGGTTAGGAAATAAAATATTCCTAAAAATGCCAACTTCGGTTGGTTAGGAAACGAAATATTCCTAAAAATGCCAACCTGTTTGGCTAGGAAACGAAATATTTCTAAAAATGCCAACCTGTTTGGCTAGGAAACGAACTATTCCTAAAAATGCCAACCTGTTTGGCTAGAAGATAAAATATGCTCGCAAGTGCTAACTTATGTTGGTCGGGAGGTAAGATTATTCCAGAAAGTGCAAAAATTGCTAACTATGGCTGGTCGGGGATAAAAACCCACCAACTGTAGTTGGTCGACAAAGAAAATTTACCGACCTTGGTTGGTCGGAAACATTTAAGAGAAAAGTCTACTAACTATGGCTGGTCGGAGATAAAAACCCACCATCTGTAGTTAATCGACAAGCAAAATTTACCGATCTTGGTTGGTCGGAAACATTTTATGGGTAAAATTATTTCAAAAAGACTAACTATAGCTGGTCGGGGATAAAAACCCACTAACTGTAGTTGGTCGACATGGAGAGTCTAACAACCTTGGTTGGTTGGAAACATTTTAAACAACATTTTTATACTCATTACTTTATTATTGAGTGATCGAGCAACAGTACTGATACTTGTAATTTTTTAATTATTACTGAGTTGGTCGACAAACAACACAATATTGTTATCTTTTTAACATATATGCATATATATAAAGTGTTTGATAACTACAAGACAATAGCAATCAAGATTTGCAAACAAAATGAGAGTTTTTCATTGAATAAATTACAAGTACATTAATATTGAAATGTATACTAACTATTATATCAAAAATTCCTATTCTACTGGTCTCTTCCCCTATGCTTTTGACACAGGTTCCTCGCCAGCAGGCGGATCATTTAAAAACAGAGGAGAATTGATGAAATTAAGATCTTTCAACATCCTTGTATTCATCACGGATGGTCGATCTAAAAGATGCTCGGGACGAGATACCTCGATTTGAGAATGTAAACTGTAGTCACCGAGATACTTTGAAATTAAGCTCCGAGGAATGGCCCGAGCAGGGATCCAATCCATGTCCAAATTGTATGGTGGCACAGGCAAGTCAAGCAACCCGGGATCATGATAGTCCCACAGATAATGACCTTGTTCGAGCTTCAACACACCTAAGGCATTCAGCCAGCCTTGCTTGTAACCCTCATTGTTGGCATTCTGGATACGATCGTCCAGGTGGAATAGTGCTTCGTTGTATCCAGCCATCCAGAACTCCCTGGGCTGTTTGTGGAATTGATATGTTAGCCTTTCTAGCTGCTCGTGGAGATTCTTGATGAAAATCTCCTTATTCTCCAAAACTGACTTCTGCGCGGAGAGCTATTTTTCCAGGTCCCTAATCTTCTTTGACATATCAGACAACGCCTGGTTATTCGCCATTAGTTGGAAGGCCTGGTTCTCTAAGGCAGACTGAGTTCTATATTCCTCGACAAGAACCCGAGCTGCTCTTGCTCGTCCCCGAGGAGCTCTTGCTCGTCCCCGAGAAGATGTGGAAGGGCCCGACCTCCTCAAGGTGTCCAACTCTTCCCTTAACGTAGCGTTCTCAACCTCTAAGAACGAAAATCCCTCGTCGGTCACTGGGATCAAGGCACTAGAAGTGGAAGCTGCAGACTTCAGTTGTGATATCTCCTTTTGCAGGTTGTTGTTTTCCTTTTCCAACAACTCAGCAATCTGTCTACATTCTTCGACCTCACCTCTCAAGGTTCTCTCTCTTACATCGTACCCAGCAAAAAGCTTCTCGTAGCCCTTGTCGGCAATAATCTGTTGGTACTTCTTCTCGTACCCCTTATGCAACAAAGCAATGGATTCTTTGTATTGAAGCTGAAGGTCCTCGAGGGTGCTTTGAAGATCCTCGATCATTTCATAATAAGTAATGTTATTGGCTACAGCCCGATCAAGCAGACACTTCAGATATTGATATACTTCCACTGCCTGTTCTGAAGCATCATGACCAAGGATGTCGGTAACTTGTGCAGCACTCGGGTCTGTGTGACCATCCTTAAAGTACTCCTTGCATTGTTGCAGCAACTTTGTGTCATGGGAAGATATCAGTTCCATCCTAGCCAGAAACTAACATAGAAAGAAGAGCAATCATCAATAAGAAGAATAAGCAGAGTATGAATGAAAGATAGACAACAGTATGCAAAAAGTTCAAATTTTATTAGATCATAATTCAGAGTTACATTTGATAAAGAGAAACCTGAACAACACTAAACCTTTTCCTTATCTCCTAAAACCTTCTCGGGAGGCTGGGATGAAGAGGTAGGTTGCTCGGAGGGAAGAGATAGTTGCTCGGGTAGAGTAGGCAGTTGCTCGGAGGAAGAAACGATGTGCTGATTTTCCTCGACAGCAGGCTGGATGGTTAGGGCACGATCTCCCATTACCATCGAAGACTCTTCAGAGGTAGCTTCATCCTCTTCTAATTCTTCTGGAGTTGGGGGGGACCAGGGATATGTCTTTGGAAGAGCTCGAAAGACTCGTCGACCTTCATTTCCTGAAGGGCAGCAACCCATCCATCCCTAAAGTATTTAAGACTGCCATAGTCTACTTGCGACACCATGGCAGCCAACCCCTTGTTCCACCCCTTGTCCCAGCCAGAGCTGAAGGACTTCTTCACAGCAGCTTTCCTCTTCATCTTCTCCGAAGAAAGTTTCTCAAACAGCAGGTTCTCAGCAGCCTTCAATTTATTTTCTGCTTCCTCCTTTTGTCGACCTACTTCTTGAAGCTGGCCCAACCTTTCCTCAGCAACCCTGAGCTTATCTTTCAGCTCTCCAACAGTTTTGAGCTTCTCTTCGAGCTCCTTATTTGCCTTCTTCGAGGCATTTATTCTCTTCTCCAACTCCTTGGAGGCATCAACAGCCCGAGCTTTTTCTTGCTCAGAGGAGGCAAGCTTCTTCTCCCAGACAGCTTTGTCATCAGCATATTTCTGGCGAGAATCTGCCAGAGACTTGGTAGCTTCTTCCAGAGCTCCCTCCACACTGGACGAGGGGCAAGAAGCCCTAATCGCTTAATCCTTATTCAGGATTATATTGAAGCAGCTCGTCAACTGTGAACAGAAAAAGAAAGCAAGTTAGAAGCATAAATGCCAAAGGAAATATGAAATTCTAAGTAAAGAGACTTACAGAAGCAAGGTGACGAGCAGCTAGTGAGGTAACCATATCCCGAGTAAGGTTTTCATCAGTATCTTGGATCTCGGGAATGATCCAGGACTTTACCGAGCTCATGTCATAGCTCGGGGGAACAAAAGTGGGAACTCCAGTCCCAACAGCTGGGGACTGAGTGATAGTATCAGCCAAATTGACCGAGGAGCTCTTCTTTAACCTCCTCGGGGGAACAGGTACAGATTCAACCAAGGAAGAACCCTTGGTCGGTGATATCACAATCACCTCTCCAGGAGCAGCAGATCTGCTCGGAGCCACTACGGGCTTCTCAGCAACCTTCTCGATAACTTTAGCAGAAGTAACTGGAGGAGCTGCAGCATTCTTCTTCGTCCCCTCTTTTGGGACATCAATCCTACTCCTTTTTGCCTCCCCAGAACCGGAGGCAGTCTTCTCAAACAGGGTAGGAGGTCTTCTCTTTTTCATCCTTTCACTTAAAGGAATATGAGATTCAGGCGATGAGCTGGTGGAAGCTGGTACTGGCTCTGATTCACTTATCACTGGACGAGTAGTGAAAGAAGTGGTGTAACTCTTGTACTGGAGAAGATACGAAGCTGATCTAATGTGCTCGTCGGCAACACTTTGATGCAGACTCCAGATAAGTTTTAAATGCCTTATATTGATATCTGCTTCTTTTGTGCACCTTCTCTTACTATCGACTGCAAATAAATAAACATTGTTATCAGTGGCACATTTTATCAAACACAAAAGAAACATGATTTCAAAATAAATAAAATAAAATGAAAATAACCTATCCCATTGCCATAAGGAGGGCATCTGGGACCCTGGTAAACCTCATCTCCAGCTAATGGAGGGTGTTGCCAATTTTTTATGACAACCCCGTGTTCAAAATAATCCCTATTGGCATCAGGGAGATTGACTACTAAGTCTCTATTTAAAAATCTAGTTTTTAAATAAAAAATATTATCATTAACTGCCCATCTATAGCAGTACATGATTTCTGGAATTCCTATGCGAGTTCCATGGACTTGATTTAATTTATACACCCCATTAACTATTCTCTATGTGTTGGGGGCTATTCTCGCAGGAACGACGTCAAAATAATGATAGAATTCCAAACACAAGGGATTTGGTGGAAAAGAAAATCCACACTCAGCAATAAAAAGGCTGGGGAACCAATGTCCCTCAGCCAAATTGAAAAAATCAGAAGGCTCAGAAAGCTCTTCCAAGACAACCCAAGAGGGAATGAAAAAATCAGAGCGAAACTTTTCAAGAGACTCAATAGAGTAAACCATGATGATGAATAAAATAAATGAAGAAGAAAGAAGAAGATCTTACAGAAAAAGAGTAGAGCTGTTGACAACGAACGACGAAAAAGATGAACGGACAAGAGAGTAGGAAGAGACGACGTAAAACTCGAAGATAAAAATTTGAAAGGTAGAAGACGATGGGAGAGTCTGTGAAGTTTAAATACCTCGCCTTGGGAAATGGTGAAGTAATGATTACAAAAAAGGATGATTACGTTACCGGCGGCTAAAAAGATGAAAAGTAGCGCGGGAATCAAAGCGGACAATAGCGGCTAAAAAGAGGAAAAGTGGCGCGGGAATCAAAGCGGACAACAGCGGATAAGAAGACGAAAAGTGACGTGGGAATCGAAGCACGCAGAAAAGTCCAAAAAAGCATGATTCTATGAATTGGGAAGGAGAAATAAATACAAGAGAAACGCTCCCAAAAATCAGGAAGACTATTTAAAGCTACCATATTTCGAGAAAGAATGTTCCATACTCCTCAAATTTCGAACTATGAAACACTGGGGGCTTCTGTTGATACCAAAATTAATCTGCTGACATGGACCAATCATATGAAGACACGTGGCTATCTACATGGTAATAACAAACACTTTCGAGGAACCCACTCGCTCTGAGGAACAAGACTACAACGAGGAAGACTAGTTCCCCGAGGAACTCACAAGCTCCGAGGAACAATGCCTCTCCGAGAAACTCTTGAATACCGAGAAGCTTAGGCGGTCCGAGCTGCACCTCGAAGCAGGATACCAAAAGTTCAACTGATTCATTAAATGCTTATCATTCAGACGCACACGCAAGGAGGGCATTAAATGTATTACCCTTTCATATGTATATCATTTAATGTATTACCCTTTCACATGACAGCCTCAGGGCTATAAATACGTTGTACAATCCTCATTGTAAAGGGGACCTGGACCTGAAATCCAGAGCGGAATTTCTTGATAGAATTCACAAATCGAGAATTCTCAAACACTCAGCAATAAAGCAACAGTGGACGTAGGCCATTCTTATAAGGCTGAACCACTTTAAAATTCTTTGTCTCATTTATTTATCTGTGATTGAATTATTAGAGTGATCTAATTTTTTACATAAACAATAAATTTATTTGTGTGGCATCAACCATTATTTTGACTAGAGGTGCACAACGGAATCGAAAAAATCGAATCGAACTGGTTGTATTGAATTGGATTGGTTCGGTTTTTTAGACTATTGATTCGGTTTCGGTTCCGAAAAAATAAAACCGATATTTTCGATTCGGCTCTCGGTTCCACTGTAAATCCAGCCCGAACCGATCCACTACCCGATCCGATATATTTTATAAAATAAATATATGTATATATAACACTTGTAATTGGTATTTTTAGGATTACCTGAGTTTCTAACTTATGTTATTGGGGATCAAAATTAATTTTTACCTTAAAAAAATTATTTTTGAAATACATTAATCTTAAGATTTCGCTAAGTTTGAAATATGAATTTAGAATCGAAAATCGGTCCGAACCAATCTAGGAACCGTCAGTTCGATTTGATTTGGTTCTACACAACTGTCGGTTCGGTTCCGATTCCAAAAATTTGGAATCGACCCATCCCGATTCGGTTCTCGGATAGTATCAAAACCGAACCAAACCAAACTGTGTGCACCCCTAATTTTTAGAACCTGGTACCACTCCATCCATCCGTCCAAATTTAATTATTTACGTTTAAAAGTTAAATATTTTAATAAAAGTTTGTTAAAAAATAATTATTAATCTAAGACAAACTAAAATAAAAAGTATAATTATTAATTTGAGATAGATGAGTATTAAAAAATTTGAAAGTTTGACAAATAAATTATATTTATACAGTGTATTTCCGTATTAGTTTTATTAAAATATTTTTTTCAATAGGACATATTTATACATGTTGTTGTGAATATTCACTATCTATTTACGAGTAGGACATATTGGAAGAAAAATATTTCTTTTCATAGGATCTATTGGAGCAAAAAAAGATTGTTGTTGCCCAGATATTAACTCAAGAGGGGGGGTGAATTGAGTTTAGCAAACTTTTTGGGGTTAATTTTATATTTCAGAAAATATTTTTTAATTTAAATCTTTTAATGTAAATATAAATCTTCAAAGATTAACACTAAAATTATCTAACAATTTTAACTAAATAAATTAGACAAGATAAATCACAGAAATCAATACCCAAATAAATCTTTAATTAATTTTCGTGTTTAATAAAAAATAATATTCTGGATTTTATTAATTATTACGAAAATAATAATTTCAGTCTTAAAAGATTTATTAATTTCAATTTTAATTAATTAGCAAGTCTAATGCTTGATAATGAAATTAAATATTGACACAAGCAAATAAATAAACTTAAATGCAGAATATAAATGACACCGTGATTTTAACGTGGTTCGGCCAAAAACCCGGCCTACGTCCACGCGCCAGAGCCGCTTCCGTCTCCTTGCGCTTCAATACAGTGATCCACTAAGGCAGGATCAAACCTCCAACGTACAATCGAGCAGCTAAACCTTGCTACTTGTACAACCGAAGCTAAAGTTCCAGCTTCAAACAGTTCCGAAAGTTGAGTACAAAATTTGGAAGATGAAACTCTCAAAAGTTACAATGTAAGACTGAGTTTCTTCTGGTTTAAGACTTCTCAATAGATCTGAATATTTGGTACTAGATTTTTCTTGAATTCTTTGCAGTAGAGTAGTATTTCTTGTGCTTGTTCTCTTCTTCAAGGACAGCTAAAATATCAAGCCAAAGTAAACTGATATGCGGCTGTTTCAAACTTTGAGTAGAGCTAAAAAAATCTTCTCTTATTGCTTTCTTTTCTTCTTTTTGATCTCTTTCTAATTTTCTCTGTGTTTTCAACAACAACAGCTGATCTTCAATATGTAGATGTCAAAAATAAGATGACCGTTGGAGAGGAGAGTGAGATACGCTCTTCCAAAAAAAATCTGTAGCTGAAGGAGCATTAAATGCTCAAGAATAGATGGGAAGATATCTTCCATATCTCAGACTTTAATTTTCTGTCTAGAAAGAAAATGGTAGACTAAAATAGAAAGAGAGAGGTTAGAAAATTCAGTGAACCAAACGAAGCATTAACAGATTGTAGTCAACACAGTTTCAATAAGTGATATCATCCAAAAGGACGTCAGCCTAAAATAGTTCAAGGTTATTAAGGCCCTCTTCTAGGTAATGCCAGGCGTCAAAAAGATGTAAGTAAGTTAACTGTTCAAGACAGTTGAGTAGGAACTGAATTGCTATAGTTCAAATACCGTCACATCTTTATGCCACACAGTTATAAAAAATAAAACAAATGGAACAATATCTTAGAGAGAGATACAAATCTTGAATTTTACATTTTTCCATTGACTGAAACTGTATAGGTAGGTGCACGTGGCATAAGAAGTAAAAGAAAAGAGGCGTCCCAACAGATTACAGCAAGGCTTGCAAGGAGGTAAACCATTTATTGAAAAGGTACACGGATGGGACATAAAACAAGATGTGGCTTTCAACTATTCAAAGATGTAATAAATATATTTTCAACAAGTACACATTATTTCGTGAGTTTTGGATGGGTTAAAAGGTGTGGGACCAAGATATGAAATCTGTATAAAAAATTGTCCATGTTCCACCAATTAATATACGCAGAATACATCCAAGAGAGTAAAAGAGATTGAATAAACAATTACAAAAAGAGATCTCTTACTATATTTAAAGACAAGGCCTGCCGAAGCAGTTGTCACGTGGTCCAAAAACTCTGAGGAGAGGACTGCCGAAGCAGTTGGCACACTGTCCAAAAGTTCTGAGGAGAGACAGAAACCAGTTCCAAAGGTGGAAGTGACTGGACGAAATAGTCCAAAAAATTATCGTGCATATCATTTTTCAGATAATGAAATCTGACAAAAGTATATAGAGATAATTTTCGGGAAAAAAAAATAACAAAAAAAAAATCTCGGATAAAAATATAACTGATTTTGTATATAAGAAATATTCGGACAAAACAACCAAAAACAAACGTTAAAAAAAATGAATAAGATATAACTGATATTTTTTCAAAACATAATTTTTGGCCAGATTTCGTACAAGGCATCATGGGTTCTTAGGTACACTGCATAGGCCACTTGGCTTTTGTTTAACAAGGCAGAAAGTTATAACAGGTATAGAGGGTCAAGTCTAGTGCTACCTAGAAGCTAATGAGTATGGTCTGAAATCAGAAGCCATATAAGTAGCAGGTACCAACCAGATATGTCCAATCGGACAACTCAGGCCATAAACTCAATGGCAATACTAAAACCGTAACCTACCAAGATAATAGCACTAAAGTATAAAAACAAAGCATAGTTAAACAAAAAAAAAATTGTTTAAACAGACATATTGGAACTAATGACATTTTAATAAATAAAATGATTCCGAAAAAAAATTATTTTAGAATACGATATTCATTTTAAGCAAAGTTGCACCAAATGTACAACAAAATATTTTCAACTAGAATAATATAATTTCAACGGATCTATTTATAAAATAATTTCGAAAATTTATTTTAGACTAAGACATTTATCTTTTATTTTATTTTTGTAGACAAAGATACATCAGTTTTTATAAAGCAACAGAAATGTCTTTTTCAAAAAGTTTTGGCCCAATTAATTAGTCACACCATATGAATTATGTAACAAGATGTATGCATTGTGTGTCTAATTTGTCAAGAGTAAAAGTGCAACATCCGTGAGTACCTTTACTCGAATATATAACTTAAAAAGAATAAAGTTTGGAATCATCAAAATCAATATATTAAGTTAAACTAAAATGTATATTAATTAAACTAATTTAATTATGGATAAAATACATTTTTGTTAACAATCTCCCCCTTTTTGATGATGACAAACAACTAAAGAAATATATGAAGAAAAAAATATGAAGAAAAATTTGCACATTTCTCCCCCTGTTTGTCATAAACAAAAAGGAATAGGAAAGGGTGATACAAAAGGTGAGATGCAAAAAAAAGATAACTGCAGATTTTATTGAGAGTAAAAGGGAATTACATTTTCAGATTATTTATCATATGACATACATCATTGGGATGTCCTTCAAGAAGGATTTCTTTCCCATTATCTTTGACCATAAGTTTGATAGTATTTTCGGTGTAGGAGTTGGTTGAGGAAGATTCAGATTTGGTAGAAGTGTTAGCTTGTGAGGGAGTAGCCATATGAGGTGGTAGGACAAAAGGCCAAGGAGGTGGACTTACCCACGGAGCAAATGGAGGAGAGAGAGCTATGGCGTTAAGAGCTTCGGAGTAAGAAGAATATTTTTTGAATTTTGCATTACTTACACTTTTGGTTTGAAGCTCACACTCTCCCCAAGAGGTGTAGATCCCGGGTTGTTTTCCTACCCAAACAACATAGAAGGACTGCATGGTGTGTGTGAAGATAGAGTGAAAGGTAGTAACACACATATATATATAGGAGATGATGGTTTGTCTAATAGTTGGTACAGTATTTTGGAAAGATGTGAATACACTATTCATGTCAATAATGCAATATTTCAGAAATAAAATTTTGATTATAATTCTAGATTATTTAAACGAGCCATACCGAGTTCCCGACAAATAAAAGTAAAACGATCTTCGGGTAGTGGTTTTGTGAAAATATCGGCTAATTGAAGATCCGTAGAAATAAATTCTAGTCTAACGTCACCTTTTTGTACGTGATCGCGTAGAAAGTGATGTCTAATTTCAATATGTTTTGTTCTAGAATGTAGAATTGGATTTTTAGTTAGACATATTGCACTCGTGTTGTCACAGAAAATTGGAGTATTTTGAAAGGATATTTTAAAGTCTTCTAATTGTTGTTTCATATATAAAGTTTGAGCACAACTACTACCGGCGGCAATATATTCTGCCTCGGCCGTGGAAAGAGCTACCGAATTTTGCTTTTTACTAAACCACGAAACTAGTGAGTGTCCTAGGAAGTGACAAGTACCACTAGTGCTCTTTCTATCAACTTTACAACCCGCAAAATCCGCATCGAAATAACTTATAAGTTCAAATGATGTAGTTTTAGGATACCATAATCCTAAGTCTTTAGTACCATTTAAATATCTAAAAATGCGTTTTACGGCACACAAATGAGATTCTTTAGGATTGGCCTGAAAACGAGCACATAAACATACACTAAACATAATGTCGGGTCTACTAGCGGTTAAATATAGTAGACTACCAATCATGCCACGATATAAAGTTGAATCAACAGATTTTTCTTTCTCATCTATATCTAACTTTATAGATGTGCTCATAGGCGTACCAAGTGTTTTAGAATTCTCTAAACCATATTTTACTAAAAGATCCTTAATATATTTAGATTGATTAATAAAAACACCATTTTTAGTTTGCTTAATTTGTAAGCCTAAAAAGAAATTTAATTCCCCCATCATACTCATTTCAAATTCTTTTTGCATAAATTCTGAAAAATCTTTACATAAATTTTTATTTGTGGATCCAAATATAATATCATCAACATAAATTTGTACAAGAAGCATATCATTGTTAAGAATTTTTATAAATAAAGTAGAATCCATTTTTCCTCTTACAAAATCATTTTCAAGCAAAAATCCACTCAATCTATCATACCAAGCCCTAGGGGCTTGTTTTAATCCATATAAGGCTTTATTTAGTTTATAAACATGATTTGGAAATATGTGATTTTCAAAACCGGGAGGTTGCATAACATAAATATCTTCACTTATAAAACCGTTTAAGAAAGCACTTTTGACATCCATTTGAAAAAATTTAAAGTCCTTATAACATGCATAGGCTAATAACATGCGAATGGCTTCTAATCTAGCTACGGGGGCATAAGTTTCATCATAATCAATACCTTCTTATTGATTATAACCTTGTGCAACTAGTCTAGCTTTATTTCTTATAATTAATCCAGCATCATCCTTTTTATTTCTAAAAACCCATTTAGTTCCAATAATAGATTTATCTTTAGGTGTGGGTACAAGTGACCAGACATTATTACGTTCAAATTGTAATAATTCTTCTTGCATAGCTAATAACCAATATTCATCTTTTTCAGCTTCATTTATATCTTTTGGTTCAATTTGTGACACAAAAGCTAAATTATTGCAAACATTCTTTAAGGAAGATCTAGTAAGAATACCACTAGAAGGTTCACCTAAAATATTTTCAAAAGGATGATTATTAACAAATTTCCAACTTTTAGGTAAATTAGAATCATTAACCTCTTTATCTTTATTTGGAGTCTTTTCGACATTAATGGAATCATTAATACTAGAATTAGCATTTTCATTTAATTTTAATTCATTTACATATTTATTTAGGACTAAAACATCATCATCATCATTGTTTTTATTGACAAAAGAATTAGATTCATCAAAAGATACATGAATTGATTCTTGAACTATTAAAGTCCTTTTATTAAAAACTCTATATGCTTTACTATGAAGTGCATACCCAAGAAAAATACCTTCATCCGATTTTGCATCAAATTTACCCAATTTATCTTTATCATTTAAAATAAAACATTTACATCCAAAAACTTTGAAATAACTAACATTTGGTCTTTTATTTTTCAGAATCTCATAAGGAGTTTTATCTAAATCTTTTCTAACAATAGTTCTATTTATTATATAGCAAGATGTGTTAACGGCTTCCGCCCAAAAATATTCGGGTAAATTATGTTCATTTAACATAGTTCTAGCCATTTCTTGTAATGATCTATTCTTTCTTTCTACTACTCCATTTTGTTGGGGTGTCCTAGGAGCAGAAAAGTTATGTTCAAAGCCATTTTCATCACAAAATAATTCGACATCTTTGTTATCAAATTCTCTTCCTCTATCACTTCTTATAAAGACAATATTGCAACCTTTTTCATTTTGAATTCTTCTACAAAACTTAGCAAAAATAGGGTGTGTATCATTTTTATGAGTAAGAAAGAAAACCCATGTAAAACGAGAAAAATCATCAACAATAACAAGAGCATAATATTTTCCACCTAAACTAGCAACTCTATTAGGTCCGAATAAATCTAAGTGTAATAATTCTAAAGGTCTACTAGTTGAAATATACCTTTTCTTTTTAAAAGAAGTTTTGGTTTGTTTTCCAATTTGACATGCATTACAAATTTTATCTTTAATAAACTTAGTTTTGGGCAGCCCTCTAACTAACTCATTTTTGGACAAAATATTAAGTTGTTCCATGTTGGAATGTCCTAACCTTCTATGCCATAACCAACAAGTATTATTTAGGGCAGTTAAACACTTAATATTTTGTTGCGACAATTTATCAAAATCAAGAGTATAAACATTTTCATGTCTAGAAGCAACAAATAAAACACTATTATCCTTAGCATTTGTTATTAAACAAAAATCTTCTTTAAATGTAACATCATAACCTTTATCACACAATTGGCTAATACTAATTAAATTATGCTTAAGACCATCAACTAAAAGAACATTTTCAATGCAAGGGGAAAGATCCATACCGACTTTACCTATGCCGATGATTTTGCCTTTGGAGTTGTCTCTGAATGTCACTAGCCCTCCATCTTTGGCAACCAAGCTCGAAAACTTGCTTTTGTCACCCGTCATGTGTCTTGAACATCCGCTATCTAAGAACCACTTTGATTTATGTGAACCCACTCTAAAACAAACCTACAATGGACATTTAAATAATTTTTCTTTCGGTACCCAAAATGTGTTGGGTCCATAGGGGTTAGCAAAAATAGAAGTCCCTTTAGGAATCCATGTGACTTTAGTAGAAAATCTATATTTGCAAGAATCTGAAAAATGGGTGTGTCTTCCACAATATGTACATAAAGAATTTCCCATATTTTTAGAATAATTTTCAAAGCTTTTCTCATTTTCATTTTCATTATAACCAATTCCAGCCTTATCATACATCCATCTTTGACTTCCAAGTAGCATATTTAAATTCTTCTTTCCATTTACAAACTTTTCAAGACATGAAGTTAAATCTTTTACTTCAAGTCTTAATTTTTCATTTTCAGAAATAAGATAATAACTTGGTGAATCACTAACTTTAAGTTTTTCGATTTCTAATTTTATGGACTTATTTTCAGATTTCATTACATCTATGTTTTCAGAGAGAGAATCATATTTATGTAATAAAGAAGAATGCATCTTTTTAAGATTAATATATTTAGTTTTAAGTTCATCAAAGTTATAATAAAGTTCATCAAAAGCATTTTGAAGTTCATCATGATCATTTAAAGTTTCATATTCACTATCAGAATTAAAATTAGATGATACCTCATCATCCTTTGCCATAAGGCAAAGATTTGCAATTTCTTCATCACTTGAGTCTTCATCATTGCTACTTTCATCCGAATCACTCCAAGTAGTAGCTTTCATGGCCTTTTTGTGTTTCTCATTTCTTTTCTCTTTTCTATCATTCTTTCCTTCCTTGGCTTTAGGACAGTTAGGTCTGATATGGCCTAACTCTTTGCAGTTGTAACATCTTGGCTCAAATTTGGAGGAAGTCTTTCCATCATGTGCCTTCTTTGAAAAGAATTTCTTGAATTTTCCAGAATAACCCTTCTTTTTGGCAAGAAATTTTTTGAATTTTCTAGTGAGAAGTGCTATATCACCATCTTCATCATCATCAGCTTCTTCACTATCTTCCTCTTCCTCAATGGATTTGAAAGCAATGGTTTTGCTTACTTTAGGCTTCTCATCTTCAGCTAGTACTTTAAGTTCCATTTCATGAGTAATTAAGGATCCTAGCAATTCATCAAGAGAAATGGGTCTTTCTCGTATGGCTTCTTTGATTGCTAGCTTCTTGGTCATATAGGTAGATGGTAGTGACCTGAGAACTTTGCTCACTAATTCAGAATCAGTATAGGTTTTACCAAGAGATTTCAAACCATTAATAATATTTGTAAATCTAGTAAACATATCAGAAATAGTTTCATCTATTTTCATTTTAAAAAGTTCATAGTTATGAACAAGCATGCTTATCTTATCCTCTTTTACTTGACTAGTTCCTTCATAAGTAATTTCTAATCTATCCCAAATTTCTTTTGCATTTTCACAACAACATATTCTGTTATATTCATTAACATCAAGAGAACAATGTAAAATATTCATTGCTTTGGCATTAACTTGTATTTTCTGAATATCACCATCATTCCATTCATTTTCATTTTTAGGAATATTTTCATTATTAACAACTTTCATGGGAATATTAGGACCATTAATAATAACTCTCCAAACAGCATAATCATTTGATTGAACAAAATTTTTCATTCTATTTTTCCAATAGCTATAATTATTTCCTGAAAATAGAGGAGGTCTGTTAATTGATTGTCCCTCACCAAGAGATGAAACACTAAAGTTTGCCATAAATCGTAAACTCTAAAGATGTATAAAACAAAGATAATAAATTAGAGCGTGGCTCTGATACCAATTGTTGCCCAGATATTAACTCAAGAGGGGGGGTGAATTGAGTTTAGCAAACTTTTTGGGGTTAATTTTATATTTCAGAAAATATTTTTTAATTTAAATCTTTTAATGTAAATATAAATCTTCAAAGATTAACACTAAAATTATCTAACAATTTTAACTAAATAAATTAGACAAGATAAATCACAGAAATCAATACCCAAATAAATCTTTAATTAATTTTCGTGTTTAATAAAAAATAATATTCTGGATTTTATTAATTATTACGAAAATAATAATTTCAATCTTAAAAGATTTATTAATTTCAGTTTTAATTAATTAGCAAGTCTAATGCTTGATAATGAAATTAAATATTGACACAAGCAAATAAATAAACTTAAATGCAGAATATAAATGACACCGTGATTTTAACGTGGTTCGGCCAAAAACCCGGCCTACGTCCACGCGCCAGAGCCGCTTCCGTCTCCTTGCGCTTCAATACAGTGATCCACTAAGGCAGGATCAAACCTCCAACGTACAATCGAGCAGCTAAACCTTGCTACTTGTACAACCGAAGCTAAAGTTCCAGCTTCAAACAGTTCCGAAAGTTGAGTACAAAATTTGGAAGATGAAACTCTCAAAAGTTACAATGTAAGACTGAGTTTCTTCTGGTTTAAGACTTCTCAATAGATCTGAATATTTGGTACTAGATTTTTCTTGAATTCTTTGCAGTAGAGTAGTATTTCTTGTGCTTGTTCTCTTCTTCAACGACAGCTAAAATATCAAGCCAAAGTAAACTGATATGCGGCTGTTTCAAACTTTGAGTAGAGCTAAAAAAATCTTCTCTTATTGCTTTCTTTTCTTCTTTTTGATCTCTTTCTAATTTTCTCTGTGTTTTCAACAACAACAGCTGATCTTCAATATGTAGATGTCAAAAATAAGATGACCGTTGGAGAGGAGAGTGAGATACGCTCTTCCAAAAAAAATCTGTAGCTGAAGGAGCATTAAATGCTCAAGAATAGATGGGAAGATATCTTCCATATCTCAGACTTTAATTTTCTGTCTAGAAAGAAAATGGTAGACTAAAATAGAAAGAGAGAGGTTAGAAAATTCAGTGAACCAAACGAAGCATTAACAGATTGTAGTCAACACAGTTTCAATAAGTGATATCATCCAAAAGGACGTCAGCCTAAAATAGTTCAAGGTTATTAAGGCCCTCTTCTAGGTAATGCCAGGCGTCAAAAAGATGTAAGTAAGTTAACTGTTCAAGACAGTTGAGTAGGAACTGAATTGCTATAGTTCAAATACCGTCACATCTTTATGCCACACAGTTATAAAAAATAAAACAAATGGAACAATATCTTAGAGAGAGATACAAATCTTGAATTTTACATTTTTCCATTGACTGAAACTGTATAGGTAGGTGCACGTGGCATAAGAAGTAAAAGAAAAGAGGCGTCCCAACAGATTACAGCAAGGCTTGCAAGGAGGTAAACCATTTATTGAAAAGGTACACGGATGGGACATAAAACAAGATGTGGCTTTCAACTATTCAAAGATGTAATAAATATATTTTCAACAAGTACACATTATTTCGTGAGTTTTGGATGGGTTAAAAGGTGTGGGACCAAGATATGAAATCTGTATAAAAAATTGTCCATGTTCCACCAATTAATATACGCAGAATACATCCAAGAGAGTAAAAGAGATTGAATAAACAATTACAAAAAGAGATCTCTTACTATATTTAAAGACAAGGCCTGCCGAAGCAGTTGTCACGTGGTCCAAAAACTCTGAGGAGAGGACTGCCGAAGCAGTTGGCACACTGTCCAAAAGTTCTGAGGAGAGACAGAAACCAGTTCCAAAGGTGGAAGTGACTGGACGAAATAGTCCAAAAAATTATCGTGCATATCATTTTTCAGATAATGAAATCTGACAAAAGTATATAGAGATAATTTTCGGGAAAAAAAAATAACAAAAAAAAAATCTCGGATAAAAATATAACTGATTTTGTATATAAGAAATATTCGGACAAAACAACCAAAAACAAACGTTAAAAAAAATGAATAAGATATAACTGATATTTTTTCAAAACATAATTTTTGGCCAGATTTCGTACAAGGCATCATGGGTTCTTAGGTACACTGCATAGGCCACTTGGCTTTTGTTTAACAAGGCAGAAAGTTATAACAGGTATAGAGGGTCAAGTCTAGTGCTACCTAGAAGCTAATGAGTATGGTCTGAAATCAGAAGCCATATAAGTAGCAGGTACCAACCAGATATGTCCAATCGGACAACTCAGGCCATAAACTCAATGGCAATACTAAAACCGTAACCTACCAAGATAATAGCACTAAAGTATAAAAACAAAGCATAGTTAAACAAAAAAAAATTTGTTTAAACAGACATATTGGAACTAATGACATTTTAATAAATAAAATGATTCTGAAAAAAAATTATTTTAGAATACGATATTCATTTTAAGCAAAGTTGCACCAAATGTACAACAAAATATTTTCAACTAGAATAATATAATTTCAACGGATCTATTTATAAAATAATTTCGAAAATTTATTTTAGACTAAGACATTTATCTTTTATTTTATTTTTGTAGACAAAGATACATCAGTTTTTATAAAGCAACAGAAATGTCTTTTTCAAAAAGTTTTGGCCCAATTAATTAGTCACACCATATGAATTATGTAACAAGATGTATGCATTGTGTGTCTAATTTGTCAAGAGTAAAAGTGCAACATCCGTGAGTACCTTTACTCGAATATATAACTTAAAAAGAATAAAGTTTGGAATCATCAAAATCAATATATTAAGTTAAACTAAAATGTATATTAATTAAACTAATTTAATTATGGATAAAATACATTTTTGTTAACAATCTCCCCCTTTTTGATGATGACAAACAACTAAAGAAATATATGAAGAAAAAAATATGAAGAAAAATTTGCACATTTCTCCCCCTGTTTGTCATAAACAAAAAGGAATAGGAAAGGGTGATACAAAAGGTGAGATGCAAAAAAAAGATAACTGCAGATTTTATTGAGAGTAAAAGGGAATTACATTTTCAGATTATTTATCATATGACATACATCATTGGGATGTCCTTCAAGAAGGATTTCTTTCCCATTATCTTTGACCATAAGTTTGATAGTATTTTCGGTGTAGGAGTTGGTTGAGGAAGATTCAGATTTGGTAGAAGTGTTAGCTTGTGAGGGAGTAGCCATATGAGGTGGTAGGACAAAAGGCCAAGGAGGTGGACTTACCCACGGAGCAAATGGAGGAGAGAGAGCTATGGCGTTAAGAGCTTCGGAGTAAGAAGAATATTTTTTGAATTTTGCATTACTTACACTTTTGGTTTGAAGCTCACACTCTCCCCAAGAGGTGTAGATCCCGGGTTGTTTTCCTACCCAAACAACATAGAAGGACTGCATGGTGTGTGTGAAGATAGAGTGAAAGGTAGTAACACACATATATATATAGGAGATGATGGTTTGTCTAATAGTTGGTACAGTATTTTGGAAAGATGTGAATACACTATTCATGTCAATAATGCAATATTTCAGAAATAAAATTTTGATTATAATTCTAGATTATTTAAACGAGCCATACCGAGTTCCCGACAAATAAAAGTAAAACGATCTTCGGGTAGTGGTTTTGTGAAAATATCGGCTAATTGAAGATCCGTAGAAATAAATTCTAGTCTAACGTCACCTTTTTGTACGTGATCGCGTAGAAAGTGATGTCTAATTTCAATATGTTTTGTTCTAGAATGTAGAATTGGATTTTTAGTTAGACATATTGCACTCGTGTTGTCACAGAAAATTGGAGTATTTTGAAAGGATATTTTAAAGTCTTCTAATTGTTGTTTCATATATAAAGTTTGAGCACAACTACTACCGGCGGCAATATATTCTGCCTCGGCCGTGGAAAGAGCTACCGAATTTTGCTTTTTACTAAACCACGAAACTAGTGAGTGTCCTAGGAAGTGACAAGTACCACTAGTGCTCTTTCTATCAACTTTACAACCCGCAAAATCCGCATCGAAATAACTTATAAGTTCAAATGATGTAGTTTTAGGATACCATAATCCTAAGTCTTTAGTACCATTTAAATATCTAAAAATGCGTTTTACGGCACACAAATGAGATTCTTTAGGATTGGCCTGAAAACGAGCACATAAACATACACTAAACATAATGTCGGGTCTACTAGCGGTTAAATATAGTAGACTACCAATCATGCCACGATATAAAGTTGAATCAACAGATTTTTCTTTCTCATCTATATCTAACTTTATAGATGTGCTCATAGGCGTACCAAGTGTTTTAGAATTCTCTAAACCATATTTTACTAAAAGATCCTTAATATATTTAGATTGATTAATAAAAACACCATTTTTAGTTTGCTTAATTTGTAAGCCTAAAAAGAAATTTAATTCCCCCATCATACTCATTTCAAATTCTTTTTGCATAAATTCTGAAAAATCTTTACATAAATTTTTATTTGTGGATCCAAATATAATATCATCAACATAAATTTGTACAAGAAGCATATCATTGTTAAGAATTTTTATAAATAAAGTAGAATCCATTTTTCCTCTTACAAAATCATTTTCAAGCAAAAATCCACTCAATCTATCATACCAAGCCCTAGGGGCTTGTTTTAATCCATATAAGGCTTTATTTAGTTTATAAACATGATTTGGAAATATGTGATTTTCAAAACCGGGAGGTTGCATAACATAAATATCTTCACTTATAAAACCGTTTAAGAAAGCACTTTTGACATCCATTTGAAAAAATTTAAAGTCCTTATAACATGCATAGGCTAATAACATGCGAATGGCTTCTAATCTAGCTACGGGGGCATAAGTTTCATCATAATCAATACCTTCTTATTGATTATAACCTTGTGCAACTAGTCTAGCTTTATTTCTTATAATTAATCCAGCATCATCCTTTTTATTTCTAAAAACCCATTTAGTTCCAATAATAGATTTATCTTTAGGTGTGGGTACAAGTGACCAGACATTATTACGTTCAAATTGTAATAATTCTTCTTGCATAGCTAATAACCAATATTCATCTTTTTCAGCTTCATTTATATCTTTTGGTTCAATTTGTGACACAAAAGCTAAATTATTGCAAACATTCTTTAAGGAAGATCTAGTAAGAATACCACTAGAAGGTTCACCTAAAATATTTTCAAAAGGATGATTATTAACAAATTTCCAACTTTTAGGTAAATTAGAATCATTAACCTCTTTATCTTTATTTGGAGTCTTTTCGACATTAATGGAATCATTAATACTAGAATTAGCATTTTCATTTAATTTTAATTCATTTACATATTTATTTAGGACTAAAACATCATCATCATCATTGTTTTTATTGACAAAAGAATTAGATTCATCAAAAGATACATGAATTGATTCTTGAACTATTAAAGTCCTTTTATTAAAAACTCTATATGCTTTACTATGAAGTGCATACCCAAGAAAAATACCTTCATCCGATTTTGCATCAAATTTACCCAATTTATCTTTATCATTTAAAATAAAACATTTACATCCAAAAACTTTGAAATAACTAACATTTGGTCTTTTATTTTTCAGAATCTCATAAGGAGTTTTATCTAAATCTTTTCTAACAATAGTTCTATTTATTATATAGCAAGATGTGTTAACGGCTTCCGCCCAAAAATATTCGGGTAAATTATGTTCATTTAACATAGTTCTAGCCATTTCTTGTAATGATCTATTCTTTCTTTCTACTACTCCATTTTGTTGGGGTGTCCTAGGAGCAGAAAAGTTATGTTCAAAGCCATTTTCATCACAAAATAATTCGACATCTTTGTTATCAAATTCTCTTCCTCTATCACTTCTTATAAAGACAATATTGCAACCTTTTTCATTTTGAATTCTTCTACAAAACTTAGCAAAAATAGGGTGTGTATCATTTTTATGAGTAAGAAAGAAAACCCATGTAAAACGAGAAAAATCATCAACAATAACAAGAGCATAATATTTTCCACCTAAACTAGCAACTCTATTAGGTCCGAATAAATCTAAGTGTAATAATTCTAAAGGTCTACTAGTTGAAATATACCTTTTCTTTTTAAAAGAAGTTTTGGTTTGTTTTCCAATTTGACATGCATTACAAATTTTATCTTTAATAAACTTAGTTTTGGGCAGCCCTCTAACTAACTCATTTTTGGACAAAATATTAAGTTGTTCCATGTTGGAATGTCCTAACCTTCTATGCCATAACCAACAAGTATTATTTAGGGCAGTTAAACACTTAATATTTTGTTGCGACAATTTATCAAAATCAAGAGTATAAACATTTTCATGTCTAGAAGCAACAAATAAAACACTATTATCCTTAGCATTTGTTATTAAACAAAAATCTTCTTTAAATGTAACATCATAACCTTTATCACACAATTGGCTAATACTAATTAAATTATGCTTAAGACCATCAACTAAAAGAACATTTTCAATGCAAGGGGAAAGATCCATACCGACTTTACCTATGCCGATGATTTTGCCTTTGGAGTTGTCTCTGAATGTCACTAGCCCTCCATCTTTGGCAACCAAGCTCGAAAACTTGCTTTTGTCACCCGTCATGTGTCTTGAACATCCGCTATCTAAGAACCACTTTGATTTATGTGAACCCACTCTAAAACAAACCTACAATGGACATTTAAATAATTTTTCTTTCGGTACCCAAAATGTGTTGGGTCCATAGGGGTTAGCAAAAATAGAAGTCCCTTTAGGAATCCATGTGACTTTAGTAGAAAATCTATATTTGCAAGAATCTGAAAAATGGGTGTGTCTTCCACAATATGTACATAAAGAATTTCCCATATTTTTAGAATAATTTTCAAAGCTTTTCTCATTTTCATTTTCATTATAACCAATTCCAGCCTTATCATACATCCATCTTTGACTTCCAAGTAGCATATTTAAATTCTTCTTTCCATTTACAAACTTTTCAAGACATGAAGTTAAATCTTTTACTTCAAGTCTTAATTTTTCATTTTCAGAAATAAGATAATAACTTGGTGAATCACTAACTTTAAGTTTTTCGATTTCTAATTTTATGGACTTATTTTCAGATTTCATTACATCTATGTTTTCAGAGAGAGAATCATATTTATGTAATAAAGAAGAATGCATCTTTTTAAGATTAATATATTTAGTTTTAAGTTCATCAAAGTTATAATAAAGTTCATCAAAAGCATTTTGAAGTTCATCATGATCATTTAAAGTTTCATATTCACTATCAGAATTAAAATTAGATGATACCTCATCATCCTTTGCCATAAGGCAAAGATTTGCAATTTCTTCATCACTTGAGTCTTCATCATTGCTACTTTCATCCGAATCACTCCAAGTAGTAGCTTTCATGGCCTTTTTGTGTTTCTCATTTCTTTTCTCTTTTCTATCATTCTTTCCTTCCTTGGCTTTAGGACAGTTAGGTCTGATATGGCCTAACTCTTTGCAGTTGTAACATCTTGGCTCAAATTTGGAGGAAGTCTTTCCATCATGTGCCTTCTTTGAAAAGAATTTCTTGAATTTTCCAGAATAACCCTTCTTTTTGGCAAGAAATTTTTTGAATTTTCTAGTGAGAAGTGCTATATCACCATCTTCATCATCATCAGCTTCTTCACTATCTTCCTCTTCCTCAATGGATTTGAAAGCAATGGTTTTGCTTACTTTAGGCTTCTCATCTTCAGCTAGTACTTTAAGTTCCATTTCATGAGTAATTAAGGATCCTAGCAATTCATCAAGAGAAATGGGTCTTTCTCGTATGGCTTCTTTGATTGCTAGCTTCTTGGTCATATAGGTAGATGGTAGTGACCTGAGAACTTTGCTCACTAATTCAGAATCAGTATAGGTTTTACCAAGAGATTTCAAACCATTAATAATATTTGTAAATCTAGTAAACATATCAGAAATAGTTTCATCTATTTTCATTTTAAAAAGTTCATAGTTATGAACAAGCATGCTTATCTTATCCTCTTTTACTTGACTAGTTCCTTCATAAGTAATTTCTAATCTATCCCAAATTTCTTTTGCATTTTCACAACAACATATTCTGTTATATTCATTAACATCAAGAGAACAATGTAAAATATTCATTGCTTTGGCATTAACTTGTATTTTCTGAATATCACCATCATTCCATTCATTTTCATTTTTAGGAATATTTTCATTATTAACAACTTTCATGGGAATATTAGGACCATTAATAATAACTCTCCAAACAGCATAATCATTTGATTGAACAAAATTTTTCATTCTATTTTTCCAATAGCTATAATTATTTCCTGAAAATAGAGGAGGTCTGTTAATTGATTGTCCCTCACCAAGAGATGAAACACTAAAGTTTGCCATAAATCGTAAACTCTAAAGATGTATAAAACAAAGATAATAAATTAGAGCGTGGCTCTGATACCAATTGTTGCCCAGATATTAACTCAAGAGGGGGGGTGAATTGAGTTTAGCAAACTTTTTGGGGTTAATTTTATATTTCAGAAAATATTTTTTAATTTAAATCTTTTAATGTAAATATAAATCTTCAAAGATTAACACTAAAATTATCTAACAATTTTAACTAAATAAATTAGACAAGATAAATCACAGAAATCAATACCCAAATAAATCTTTAATTAATTTTCGTGTTTAATAAAAAATAATATTCTGGATTTTATTAATTATTACGAAAATAATAATTTCAATCTTAAAAGATTTATTAATTTCAGTTTTAATTAATTAGCAAGTCTAATGCTTGATAATGAAATTAAATATTGACACAAGCAAATAAATAAACTTAAATGCAGAATATAAATGACACCGTGATTTTAACGTGGTTCGGCCAAAAACCCGGCCTACGTCCACGCGCCAGAGCCGCTTCCGTCTCCTTGCGCTTCAATACAGTGATCCACTAAGGCAGGATCAAACCTCCAACGTACAATCGAGCAGCTAAACCTTGCTACTTGTACAACCGAAGCTAAAGTTCCAGCTTCAAACAGTTCCGAAAGTTGAGTACAAAATTTGGAAGATGAAACTCTCAAAAGTTACAATGTAAGACTGAGTTTCTTCTGGTTTAAGACTTCTCAATAGATCTGAATATTTGGTACTAGATTTTTCTTGAATTCTTTGCAGTAGAGTAGTATTTCTTGTGCTCGTTCTCTTCTTCAAGGACAGCTAAAATATCAAGCCAAAGTAAACTGATATGCGGCTGTTTCAAACTTTGAGTAGAGCTAAAAAAATCTTCTCTTATTGCTTTCTTTTCTTCTTTTTGATCTCTTTCTAATTTTCTCTGTGTTTTCAACAACAACAGCTGATCTTCAATATGTAGATGTCAAAAATAAGATGACCGTTGGAGAGGAGAGTGAGATACGCTCTTCCAAAAAAAATCTGTAGCTGAAGGAGCATTAAATGCTCAAGAATAGATGGGAAGATATCTTCCATATCTCAGACTTTAATTTTCTGTCTAGAAAGAAAATGGTAGACTAAAATAGAAAGAGAGAGGTTAGAAAATTCAGTGAACCAAACGAAGCATTAACAGATTGTAGTCAACACAGTTTCAATAAGTGATATCATCCAAAAGGACGTCAGCCTAAAATAGTTCAAGGTTATTAAGGCCCTCTTCTAGGTAATGCCAGGCGTCAAAAAGATGTAAGTAAGTTAACTGTTCAAGACAGTTGAGTAGGAACTGAATTGCTATAGTTCAAATACCGTCACATCTTTATGCCACACAGTTATAAAAAATAAAACAAATGGAACAATATCTTAGAGAGAGATACAAATCTTGAATTTTACATTTTTCCATTGACTGAAACTGTATAGGTAGGTGCACGTGGCATAAGAAGTAAAAGAAAAGAGGCGTCCCAACAGATTACAGCAAGGCTTGCAAGGAGGTAAACCATTTATTGAAAAGGTACACGGATGGGACATAAAACAAGATGTGGCTTTCAACTATTCAAAGATGTAATAAATATATTTTCAACAAGTACACATTATTTCGTGAGTTTTGGATGGGTTAAAAGGTGTGGGACCAAGATATGAAATCTGTATAAAAAATTGTCCATGTTCCACCAATTAATATACGCAGAATACATCCAAGAGAGTAAAAGAGATTGAATAAACAATTACAAAAAGAGATCTCTTACTATATTTAAAGACAAGGCCTGCCGAAGCAGTTGTCACGTGGTCCAAAAACTCTGAGGAGAGGACTGCCGAAGCAGTTGGCACACTGTCCAAAAGTTCTGAGGAGAGACAGAAACCAGTTCCAAAGGTGGAAGTGACTGGACGAAATAGTCCAAAAAATTATCGTGCATATCATTTTTCAGATAATGAAATCTGACAAAAGTATATAGAGATAATTTTCGGGAAAAAAAAATAACAAAAAAAAAATCTCGGATAAAAATATAACTGATTTTGTATATAAGAAATATTCGGACAAAACAACCAAAAACAAACGTTAAAAAAAATGAATAAGATATAACTGATATTTTTTCAAAACATAATTTTTGGCCAGATTTCGTACAAGGCATCATGGGTTCTTAGGTACACTGCATAGGCCACTTGGCTTTTGTTTAACAAGGCAGAAAGTTATAACAGGTATAGAGGGTCAAGTCTAGTGCTACCTAGAAGCTAATGAGTATGGTCTGAAATCAGAAGCCATATAAGTAGCAGGTACCAACCAGATATGTCCAATCGGACAACTCAGGCCATAAACTCAATGGCAATACTAAAACCGTAACCTACCAAGATAATAGCACTAAAGTATAAAAACAAAGCATAGTTAAAAAAAAAAAAAATTGTTTAAACAGACATATTGGAACTAATGACATTTTAATAAATAAAATGATTCCGAAAAAAAATTATTTTAGAATACGATATTCATTTTAAGCAAAGTTGCACCAAATGTACAACAAAATATTTTCAACAAGAATAATATAATTTCAACGGATCTATTTATAAAATAATTTCGAAAATTTATTTTAGACTAGGACATTTATCTTTTATTTTATTTTTGTAGACAAAGATACATCAGTTTTTATAAAGCAACAGAAATGTCTTTTTCAAAAAGTTTTGGCCCAATTAATTAGTCACACCATATGAATTATGTAACAAGATGTATGCATTGTGTGTCTAATTTGTCAAGAGTAAAAGTGCAACATCCGTGAGTACCTTTACTCGAATATATAACTTAAAAAGAATAAAGTTTGGAATCATCAAAATCAATATATTAAGTTAAACTAAAATGTATATTAATTAAACTAATTTAATTATGGATAAAATACATTTTTGTTAACAATTGCATACTTAGTAAACGGGACTAATCGGTAAAAAAAACTAAATTTAAGAACATAAAGTAAATTTCATATTCCACAAGTTGTTAGATCGCACAAAAAAATAATTAAGAGTGAGGAATTTAAAATTAAAGGCCCTTATATTTTAATAAATTTTGGTATCTATAAAAAATTTGAGGTTAAAATTATATTTTATTAGGCCATTTCTAGAGCACTCGAGCATTTTGGTCCAACAAAATGCTTTAAAGCATTTTGTTCTTCCACAATAGTTGGTTTACTATAAGGCATTCGACATATTTAACCTTTTCACGACATTTCTTTTGTTTTGCGCGTTTCTTTCCCATTGTACACGGGGAGGTAAGTATATTTTTTTCTTAAAAATATTGGTTTGATTTTTAAAATATAATAGCATGTATAATTATAATGTTTAAAAAAAGATTGAAAATAATTTATTTTCGTAAAAATGTGAAAAAAAAATACAAAACACAATTTATTTTTCTTTTCACTTTTTGAATTCTCTAACGTTAGAAAAATATATTTTTTATAAAAAAAATTAAGAGAAAATGAATAGCATGTCACGTTTTGTGCATTATCTTAATACAATAATATAACCGGTATAAGATATACTCGTAAATGAGATCAATAATCAAATTAGCCAAAAGAATTTTGTATACATATAGTACATATTTCTTTCTAAAATTTAAATTCAAAAATATTTTAAAAAGAAAATAAATATTGGATTGGGGGAATAGTAAGCCCTTGCTCCATCCTGTTGATATCAATTTTTAAATATTGGATTAGACTTTTAATTGGGTCGTACAACTAATGATTAGGTCAACTGTCCAATTGGACGTATCGATAAACTACATAAGTGCAGTTGTATATTTAGTCCTTACAATATTATTAGTTTTAATTGACCCCTTAACCAAATATTTGTGTTAAGCCTCAATCTTATTTTATTTTTGGTTCTCACCTTTCTTTGTTGTCGTGCCGCCCATATAAAAGAATTTGTATGCAAAAAAATAATGAAAGATATACTGAATGGTAAAATGGAGTGCGACTTTCGTTGCTAAAAAATCTAATGAAAATAAAAACTACTTAAAAGTCTTAAGATATAAAAATAAAAGTTTTATCATTTCTAGCTGATTTATTTTCCACACCAACCTTCGGGTATGAGAAATATTTTATACTTCCTCCCGCTAAATTAATAATTCATATTTAAAAATAATAATTTTAGAATATACACTCAATTAATGGTTAAGATCAAAACTTATATTACATTGTAAATTGGATTAAAAACCATCATACTCCCCTTTTGATACCATATTTTTCCAAACAACCCCCAACTAAAATATTGTTCAAACACCCACGATTTAACAAATGATGATTGGTAGAGGTACTTCCACCTATTTTGCAAGATTTCCCAAAAATTTCATTGTTTGTTAGTTATTTTGAAAAGTCTTTTAAAGGTGGAGTTTTTAATATAAAAAAATATATATTGGGAAGGAATCCTTTTGACAATTGCCAAAATTTGATTTGCTTATTATGTTCATAAAAAATATAAAGAGTAACTTTTAACTTACCCCCCCCCCCCCCCCCCCCCAAACAAAAAAAGTAGGAATATCAATTTGGTACTTTAAGTGAATAAAAGATTGACAATTCTTAATATAGTTTTTAGCTCAACACAGTAAACTATATGGATAGTGGGTTTTATTACAGCATTAACGAGTTTGTATTGTTTATTTTTATGAGCTTCCCAAAGGGGAATTGATTGAAGAACCAACAATTACAAGAAAAACAAAATAGCATAATCCAAAAAGGCTCGGGCTAAACAGGGGGCAAAATAGTGAAAAAAACTAGGATGACACCTAGAGCAAGACTGTTAGCGCACCTCACAAGTTTGGGATCATGATCATAACTCGTCCCAGTAATGAAATCAAAATCAAGACAGTGGTTCCAAAGGCACTAAGGGACGAGTCTCTCCAAACGAAGTCTACAAGCAGATGGTTGAGTTGTCCAAGACAGACGCAACTGAAGCACCAAAGCCAAGGAAGTTAGCAGCTCTAAATCTAAGAGACCTAATCAAAGATCCAATTTATAAGGTGGAAGATACCGAAAAAAGATTAAAGGTCTTATAAGCTTCTACCCGAGAGAAAAAACCGATGGAACAGTTGAACCACACCCCCAAAACCTGACAATCATACTAAAATAGGATAAAATGCTCCAAACGAAGACAATAGAGAGAATTCCAAACGGATCCCGAAAATGCATAAAAAATAGAAAAAGGCAACTAAAATAAACAAACAACAAATCGTCATCATCACGAGTCTAATCTATCTCCAAAGGAGTAGCTTTTGTCGCAACCACTCTGATCTACTCTTCGAGAGTTTTTTTTAATCGAGGCTAAGGTTTTACTAGCCTGGCATCTAGACTGACCAAACTACACAAGACCCACAAGACATGTTTGAGTTTTTATTCATATTTGAATTTAAGGAATACGGTTGACCCTCCCCCTCTCACATGGAGTGAAAGGGGGAAGTAGTAGAAATGGATGAAGGTGGGTGGGAGTGGGTGGGGATGAGGGTAGGTGAGGAGGATAACTAGGGTCAGTTGTGTTAGATTTATTTGGGGAGAGCTTTCCTCTATAAAAAGAAAGCTAAGGTCGGCTGTTGTTTAGTGCTCACTTTGAAAAGCATTACTTGAGTTTGTATTATTAACAAGTTAATTTGCCAGACACAATGTAAATAAATTGTTAATATAGTTTTTTTCCTGTTTACAAACTATTGTGACAAGTGCTGATAGTTATACATTTAGGGCGATAATATGGACTGGTAAAATTTGTCATTGAAAAATTTGTCTGGTTAAATTTGCTATACACACACCCAATGATTTTTTTAAAATGATCTAAAATAAAATTTAACATGGTAAATCATCAAAATATGCATTGGTGTATGGTACTTTAATGTAAGTTGATAAAATCTGTCAAGACAAATAAAGACTGTCAAATATGACAAAAAGATGACAATTCTAAAATATTCTCCATTTGACATGATAAATTTTGCCACCGAAGGTTATCAAACAAGACCACCATAACGTTAAATTTATAAACAAAGTATATAAATTGAAATGCCACCATTAATAATTGGTGTGGCGTCAATTTATGAAACAAAATATATATAATTTTTTACTATATAAAATAATATTTATATAATTTACAATATTATAAAAACATTTAATTAATAATAAAAATAATTTTATAAATTTTATATATTATAATTCTAATGAATATATTCATTAATGCTCAAATAAATTAAATTAAGTTATTACGTTACACTTCTCAAATCTAAAATGACATAAGCCAAACCTAACTCCTCCTAGCTGCCATGTGCGTCGTGAAAAGCATTAGTGAGGTAGCAATAGGAATTGGGATATATTCCTACTCCTTATGGTTTCTAGTAAAGTCGAGCTACCTCAAACAAAATTACACAAAAATGAGGAAAATAATACACGTGTTGATGCTCAACGTCAATAAGGACATGGCATGTTTGCATGTATAAAAATATTATCTTTATTGAGGGTAACATGTGGGACATGTATCGAATTTGTGTTATGTATTTATTGATGCGAAGCATAGAAACATTGTACCCTACACACATTATATTTTTTCTAAAAAAATGAGACTAATTTATATTTCACCCAAAGTTATTGCTCAAAATAAAATAAGTTTAATTTTAATAGACCATATATAGAGATTATAATAAATCAAAATGACATCTTGCATAATGATTTTGTAAGAAAATGCCCTCCAAGGTCTTATGAATAGAGATGGCAATTTAACCTGACCCACAGGGTTCCCGACCCGACCCGACACTAATGTAGCGGGTTAAAAATCAGTTTAAAATAATAAGGGTGGGTTTGAGTTTTTAAAAAAAATGTTTAATAAACGAGGAGGGTTCGGGTTTTATTAGAATATTCTTGACCCAACCCGACCCGACCCGACTCGTCTAGTAAATTTTCTAATATATCCTTATTATACTAAGCTAATAACACTCCCACCACATATATAAATAAACTTAAGAAAGAAATTTAGGTCAAACCCATTTCTCAAGCCAGCAGCCGCTCTCTTCTCTATCTCGTTCTCTCTCGCATCTCACTCTCAGGTCGGTGCCTCAAACCTCAAACCCACATAGCAGCGGCCACACAGTGACACATGGCAGTAGTGAGTGTGCTCGCGTCTCACTCTTGCGTCTCACCTCTCTGCACTCTCCCTCTCAGGTTAGTTTTTGTACTAATCAGGTCAAAGTGACGCGATGAGTGTACAAATCAGGTTGCGTCTCACTCTTGCGTTTATTTTTTTTGCTCAAGTATACAAATCAATGTGAGTTTTTTTTGGCGTCTCACTGTTATAACATCAAATGTTATAATAATTGTTATAACATTGGTAAATCATTAATTGTAATAACTGTTAAAGTTATTTATAACATTATTTATATAACTCTTTCAAAATCTGTCAAAGTTATAAAAATTGTTAAAGTTATGGAAAACTATTTTATGTAATTCCATTGAATAATTGATTCAAAGACCGTGGGTCTTTTTTATTTGATCAATATGTATACAACATGGGTCTTTTTGTTTATACATCGTGGGTCTTTTTTATTCAAAGACTGCACTAATTGAAGTTGATTCACATATTGTTCTGAAATTTGTTTATTGTCTTTTTTTTTTCTTATTTTCTCCGATACGTTAATAAAAAATAGGTTATCAATTTATATTCATTTAAAAAAATGAGTGAATCAATTTAAGGTGAATATACTGTTTCCGGGGCACAAACTTAATCAACACCGAAACCTAGTTCCACCCCATCCACACAAACACATTGTGTTAATCTAGTTGTTCAATTTTCTCCTAAAAAAGAAAATTAACATCTTCTGTTTGGAATGATTTTGAAAGGATTAAAGATAATTTGGGGACATTTGCAATATGCCATTATTGTCATTCAAAACTTAAGGCCGAAAGTAGAAATGGAACCCATCATTTGCGAATGCACTTGACTATGTGTAAGAAACATCAAAATGTTGATATTCGTGGTCAATTTCAGATTCAAACTCAAAAAACTTCCAATGAAAAAGTGCACTTCGGTAATTTTACACTTGATCGAGATGTGTCTAGAAAATAACTTGCAAGTGCAATTATTTTACATGAATATCCCTTTAGTATTGTCGAGCATGTGGAATTTAGGAATTTTGTTAATAGCCTCCAACCTCTTTTAAAAATGTGCCTTGAAACACCATTAAAAGCTAAATAATAAAAATGTATCAATTGGAGAAAGCAAAAGTTTACAAGTTATTTGATAAGCTTTCTTTCGCGTTGGAATCACCACGGATAAGTAGTCTTCGAGGCAAAAGATAGGGTACATGGCTATAACGACACTTTTTGTTGATGAACGTTGGTGCTTGAGAAATTTGATAATAGGGTATGTTTTCTTCTTTTTACCTTGTTTTCTAGATAGTTATGTTTCATCACAATTTAATATTTCGATATAATTATTCATGCGTATGTTTATTTATGTGCCTGCTCCACATATGAAAGATGTTATTTGTGATGTGTTGATGAATTGTTTATTAGATTGGAATTTGGATAGGAAAGATTCTACTATTATGGTATACAATTATTCTATTAATGATGCATTGATGGGTAGTCTTGTGGACAAGTTTGTTGCTAATAATTCCATTTTATCGAGGGGAAAATTGCTTCACATGCGTTGTGCCGCACATATATTAAATCTTGTGGTGAAGGATGGCTTAGACATAATAGGAGTTGTCTTGGGTAAAATTCTAGATAGTGTAGCGTTTTAGACGGCCACTCAAAGTAGGGAGGAAAAATTTGAGGAGGTTGACCGTCAATTAAAAATTCCATGTGCTAAAAAATTATGCTTAGATTGCAAAACAAGGTGGAACTCCACTTATTTGATGCTCAAGACAACCATTTGTTATGAGGATGTTTTTTCACGTTTGAAATAACGTGAGAGACATTATACATCTTTGCCTACGAAGCATGAGTGGAACTTAGCCAGAGAAATATTTGGGCTATTGAAACTATTTTTTTCCATCACTGAAGTGTTTTATGGCACTAAAATTCCATCAACAAATTACTTATTTCCTAAAGTTTGTGAGATTAAATTGGCATTACGTAGTTGGTGTATCTCTCCAAATGAGGTGATTAAAATGATGGCAATTAGTATGTTGGAAAATTTTGATAATTATTGGAGTGAGTGTCATTTGGTTGCCAACATAGCGATTGTTTTGGATCCTAGGTACAAAATGAAGTTTTTATAACATGTTTTTCTAAAAATTTATTGCGAGGAGTGTGATACACATATTGAGAGTGTACAAACAACATGTTATGACTTACTAAATGAGTACCAATATAAGGTGAATGTGAGGACCGAGATACCAAATGAGAGTGGGGTAAGTGGTGTTACAACGACTTGTTGTTCGAAAACCGTTAATGGGGAGTGGAATGTTAACATTTTTTCAAAATACGATCAACTTGTTAGTTGTATGTCAGGGCGTATAAATGTTAAGTCGGAGCTAGATCACTATTTGGAGGAAAATATATCTCCATTTACTACGGATTTTGACATTTTATATTGGTGGAAAGATATTGGTGTTCGGTATCCCACATTGCAACTTATATCGTGAGATGTATTGGCTATTTCAGTATCTACCATGGCTTCTGAATCATCATATAGCACAAGTGGTCGAATGATGAGACCTCATCGTAGTCGACTTACTGTGGTTGTTTTAGAGGCGTTGATGTGCACATAAGATTGGTTATGGAACGATATTCAAGGTATAATTGTTTAAAATAAATTTCGTTAATAATATGTAAACATTTTTCCTTAATTAAATGTTTATTTTTTTGTATTTTTTGTAGATGAAGCTTCTACTGCGGATTCGAGGCCTAAAGTTTGTGATGAGGAGTCCGATCCCATGGAAATTTAATGCAGAGGTAATGCAAGTAAAAAATCTATTATGATTTTTTTTTATTTATATTCATATTTTAAATTCTCTTTAATTTATTACTTTTCTAAATATGTTTTAATTTTTTTCAGGTTTGAGTTGATGATGAGGAGGGGGAGAGGAGGTTGCCAAAAGATGATAGTTGATCTATTTGAAACTTTTGTCTAATATTTGCTATATTCGGAACTTTTGAGACTTGTGTTGTTTGAAACTTATTTTGTGGTAGTTGATGTTATTTAGGACTTATTTTGTAACAGTTGATGTTGTTTGTGACTAAGTAGTTTGATATTTTAAATTGTGTTATTTGAGATATTTTAATTATTGAGACTTTTAAGTTGATTTTGAAGTTTTAGACTTAAAAATTGATGTTGAGGCATTGTTATTTGCTTATAAAGTCACCTTTATTTTTAGTTTAAAAAAAATCAAATTTTAGGTTTTAACTCGCGGGGCGGGTTCTGACCCGTTTAATTCATGCGGAGCGGGGACGGGTTTAATGAGGTTATACTTAAACGGGTTCGGGGTTTAAAATCATAACCCGTCGCGGGTCACGGGGCAGGGCGGGGGCGGGTTAATATTTTTTTTCGCGGGGCGGGTTTGGGTTTTGACAAACTCGCCCCATATTCGACTCGTTGCCATCCCAACTTATGAAACTTACCACAATGTAAATTTTTTAGCATATATAATGGTATTTTATCATTAGATACACCATAGTTAGTGTGGATAAATTCACCCTCTTACGACTGTCCAACCCCTACTAATTACGAGATGTGATCTCGCTACAACTCACTAGCCAGACGATATTAACTCGGTTTTATACAATAGTCAACTACAACACCATCTACGGACAACTATTTATGCTAAATTACTATTAATAATCATTTTAATGGATTGTTAAAAAAAATTATGACATTTAGATTAGTTATTCCATACTTATTTATTAGTATTAATTCAACTTTTTTTAGGATTAATAATAATTATAAATACAATGCACTATATAATTAAAAGGACTTAAAATATAAATGAAATGATGTTACTACTGGGACGATCCATATTGTGGGATCCATAGCTCTGAATGTATTGTTTAGGCTCTTAGCATCAAAATTAGCCACGATGTAGACATCATGCACTAAGAATCCTCTCACGTACGTTGTTCAACATGTGTCTTAGTCGAGATGCATGTCAATGTAAGATATGGTTAGGGGTCACCGGTTTGGGTCCTTGTGATATGGAATTATCTATAGGTTTGCGTGATTATAGGCTATGTAAGATGGTTATGATAACCAATATTTTTCATATTTAAGGTGGCCAGTCTTAAATATTGAGTATATAAACATCAAACAATTAAATAACATTATCGGAATATATACTAGAATAACAAATTAATGGAATCTACAACCAATAAGGAGACAAATCCTCCAATATCAACTATAAATAAAGCCTATGTGTAACTTACCACAACTCTGGAATCTCCCACACCTCTCGAGATCCACAGTCCATGTTTATATAACAAATTTCTTATAATTCTAACGACTGAAAAAGGGTAAAGAAACTAACCCTACATCAACTAAAATAAGATGAAACTGGCATGTAACTGTTGCTGCTCACTAGGTTTGGTCTACTGGAGGTGCTCCACGATAACTTAGAATGAGGAAAAGAAGCATAGACTAGGCTCACGTCTAGAAATACCACTATGTGATCCCAAATAATAGTCGTTGTAGAATTACACATCAAAATTATTAATGTCTTAAACGATTACCCAACCATCTCTCGTACGACTACATATATAAAACCTTGTCTACATAATACCATATCCAGACACCATAGCTAGATTACTATTAAAAGTTAATACCACATCGTATTATACACTTAAACATCATATTATGGACTTAAACATAATGCACATATAATATTGTCTCGTAGCCATATCATAAATAAGAGTTAGTGCCCCAACGTATTGCACAAAAAGACTTGGTGTCCATAAAATCCATCACTGCCACTACACCAAAATGGGCAAATTGGCACCCTTTAGTCGCTTAACCTTGTCACGGTCATTGACCGTGACAACAAACACGCGTTTTGTGTCACGTGCAGACTACAACATGGATTTAGTACCCTGCTCGTAGTACACATGACGCATGATGCCTATATAATCATGTCATCGTAGACAGACTATGACTAATAGTTAGTGCCCCTCATCGCACTACACACACACACACACACACACACACACACACATATATATATATATATATATATATTTATATATAATACTTAGCCTATGCATACCAACTACTTTCTAGGTACAACATCATATTAATATCATTTACTATCTTCTCAAGTAAATTATCGTACGTTATTTCACATGCCTTGGGATTTCATTCACATTCTTAAGCTAAGGGAGCCATTACATATCAATCCACCAATTTCATAAGTACGGGTTTTGCGTAATTTATCACATCTTAGCCATTTTCTTCTATTAAAATCACTTTATTTCAATAAGGTGTGCAAAGATCCATCTATCAATTTGGTTTAATTCAACATGTCAATGAGACTTTCATCACTATATTCTCTTAATGTAAGCAAAAGCAATAATTTTCAATTATTATTTTACCGAATTTAGTTATGTATGCTTAAAACTCTTTTTATTAACATGAAACTAAACAAGTTAATTATCAATTTACGTTTCTAGGTAAAGTTACCAATTCGTTAATATGGGTGTGCCAAATTCCAATTCCGGGTTATGTTAAACATATTATTTATTAATGCATCACTTCTATAATGAAATTTAGCACTTAATTGTTGTACCACTTTTTCCAATATTAATATTTGATTTGACTACAAAAGTGCTTGATTTTTCATGATTAATATTTTTAATTATCATATACAAAGACATGTTCAGAATCTCTTAACAAAACTTTCATGAGAATCTCTATTTTCTTTCGATAAAAATTACGTAAATAAACACTATCATCATATGCATAAGAGGGTAAAATTTCTACTCTTTTATTATTTTAACACTAAGCGTGAATGTGTCTTATTAAAGTTAACTAAAGCTCATTATCATAACACAACCTAATCATATTTCTAATTCATTTTAAAATAAGGTATCATTATGTTTAGGTAATAAGTAATTATAATAACTCTAAAGGAGAAAAGTATGATAAATTTTGCCTTATAAGATGAACCTTCAAGTTCTGAAATTCGTAGTCTGTTCCACTCTTCTTCTAATGAAAAAGTACGCGCCCTCGGTATCTCAATCAAATTAATTAATTTTAATTAATTAACTACACGTCTAGAAAAATTAAATCCATTTTAATTGAACCCATTTTAGTTTTATCGGACAAAATTAATTAGGTCAATTTAGCATGCGAGTGATGTAATCCCCCTATTTTTTGTGCATTTTTTAATTATAAAAATTAATTATATGTGTTTGATGTGACTTGTGATGTCATTATTTATAATTTATACGTGTTATCTAATTCATGTTTATGACTTAAATTAATGAGATAATTAATTTAATATAAATTTTCATATTTCGTATAAACTTTTGGGACATTTAGAATGTCCGTTTTGTATTTAATATTGGGGTTTAAGACCAATGGGTAGATACATAACTTGGGAAGAGTTTTAGACCATTTAGAATGTTATTTGGGTTCATTAGGTTGGGACTTAAGTGATGCTCAAGGCGAATGTTGTGGGAGGTTATAAGACAAACTCTAGAGGCTAATGAATGGAGAGGCACACAAGGGATAAGACGATTTGGGGGATTGATTCCTTAATCAATCCACAAGGCAAGTTTAATTAGTATAGGAATTTGGTTTTATGCTGGAATAGTAGTTATTCATTTTAATTTAAATCAAATCATGTGGTAAACTATTTTTAATCAAATTAATAAATAACATAAAAAGTTAAGTTAATGTTCATATTAGTAAGAGATCCCATGAATTTGACCTTTAATATAATTGGTATTGTTAGAAAAAAGTTAATGTCATTGAATCTGTAAGGACACAAATTTTCAATTGAGTCCTATTGTAGTATTGGCTTAATTCTGGATAAAACATTTTGTGTCATAGGATAGATGTTCATGGTATAATTGTCCAAGCCTATGACGTGTTTGTTGAAGACGTAGCAGTCAGATTTGTAAAGCTTCATCATTATCGAGTTTCTAGTGCCTCGTTTCTACGTCATCAACTTGAAGATTCCATAATCTCCAAAAGGTATGAATGCATTTTTATATATATTGGGAGACTTAGAATAATTTTATAATGGGTGTAATTTTATTTTAAAATGAATTTTATTTTTAAAAGGCTAATTTAGAAACTTTGAATAAAAAGTTTTTGGGCTTAATATGCAAAATTGGACTTCTAACATTTCGTTCGAAATTGTTGTTTGAACGATAATGTCGTTCGAAATAGAAATTTCGTTCGAACGAGTTTGCCAATGGGTTTTCCATTTTGTCCACTGGAACATCGTTAGATGTTCATTTGAACGAGACTTCTTTCGAATGAAAATCTCGTTCAAACGAGATTTTCGGGCGGGAATAGTTTTGACAGTTTTTACCCATTTTCCCACTCTTTTGTCCCACTTCCTTTTGGCAGTTTAAAACTAATTTCGGGACAGATTTTTCATAAGACTTTTGCAACATCTTTGAGAGTTTTTTAGAGCAAATATTTCCAAACAAAAGTCCCAGTTTTCATGTGTCAATTTATCTAGAAAATTCTCTCATACACATGTGTTTATACCCATAAAATCAGTTTATGTTTATTCCAAGTTCTTAAATATATATATCTTGCTTGGAGTTATTTGGCACCATTGGTTCATCTCTACCACAAGAAGGAGAAGTTTTGAGTTTACTTCTTCATCCCTCAAAGAAGAATAAGATTTTATTTTGTTGTGGCGTTCTCACATGGTGAAAGGCACCATGTGTGGTTGATGGTTGCTTGGTCTTGATTGGTGGACTCTAAGGTTCTGGTGGACTCCGAGATTATTCGCTAGGCGGAGGTTGAAAATCGAAGGAGCGCGTCAAGGCTTAAAGGGAGTCGAGTCTTTTGTGTAAGTCCTCTTGTCGAGTCTTTGTAAAATTCATACCGTACTTAGTGAATTGTTAGGCCAGGGCCGTCCGAGATTTTTTTTCGATTTGGGTTTTTTCTCGTACATTGTCGTGTTATGGGATTGTGAATTTATTTTATCTTTTGTAAAAATCACCTAGAACGCATGCTCAGGGTAAAAAGATAAAATTGGGTTTAATTCACATTCTTGATTAAAATGGTGCATGTTTAATTATTTGGGTAAGTTTATTTTAAGTTAATTTAATTCAAGTTGGCACTAAATTAATTGGATAATTTTCTTGCATAAATTGTTTAAACTTGAAAATTAAATTAATGTGGTTTGAGTGAAATTAAAGTGTGTGTGTGTTTACGTTAATTCACTTATTTAGGTCTAATTTTAATTTTGTTTTTTTTAGAAATTAAAATTTGTGTTTAATTTAATTTTTCATCTTTTTAAGAAAAGAAAATCAAATAAATTTGGAAAATCAAATTGTTGTGTTGAACTACCTTTATTCCGCATTTAAAAGGAAATTATATTGAATATTGATAAAAGATTTTAAAATTGGGGGTCCCTACTACATGTTTCAATATAAAATACCTAGAACAATATAGGATAACACTTACTCGCAAGTGTCCTCAATATTATCTCAATCCATATCATCAGATTTTTTTAATTCATTAAAGGTTTATTACATCTCAAAATCGTATTTTAAATTGCCTTCTAGTTTTTCAGCTATTAAATTATGAGTATACATATAAATCTACTTGGTGGTGTAAAAGTGTATTGCATATGTTCCCATAACATGAGGTTAAATGGCTATTGTGTATAAATTAGTAGGCATTTTAACAAGTTAATGTGTTTCCTGTTATTTTAACAAAGTAATGGACAATGTAGGAGGAACAAATGAAGTAAGATGACAGTAGTTCACAGTATTGAGCTTGAATTTTCTCTTGTGTTTGTGGCTAATTTGAATCACTGTAATGGAAGATACAACAAGCAACAAGGCTTATTTTGAAAGGTTTTGACAATTATAAATTTATACTAAATCAACAATGAAACATAGCACATTTTATTCTTTCTTATTTGAATTTTTTTAACCTAACAGAATAGATAGTAATCAGTGAAAAAAGCTTATAATGAAGAGCTCTTAATGGACACATTTCATTCTTTCTTATTTAAAAATTTCTTCACCCAATAGAATATGAAGGAATGTGGTGAAAAAATGCCTGTAATGAAGACCTTTCAATAAGTATCAATGTAGTTGTACGAAAAAACCTTTATTGGATCTCGAAAAATATGAATTGTGCAACTAAACAACAAAACAACGATATAAGAAACAAATATAAGTACGGAAAAAAAAATTCCAACACTTATTGTATGTCCAGATTTTAAAGGAGAGAGAAAAGGAAGAAAACTTTTGGGACGTTCATATATGAGTTTTAAGTTAATGTTTCCTCGCCGCCAAAGTTGAGTAGCACATCTACATTTTTTACTTTTATCGTTTACTAATAAAATCCTCATCAGTTTCTTCTTCAAGATTTTGCGTGAAAAATGTTAAACCTTGCGATCCAAATCTCTTAAAGCGCTACCTTTGATGTAGATGGAAAATAAATTTTCGATGTAAGTGTAGAGTTATAATTATTATAATGAATGAATCTTACCTTGTGGAGGAAGTTATATGTTTGTGAAGGTTTAATTAGGCATTTAATATTAATAAAATAAATGTGCTATAAGCTATTTGAATGTATAGATATGAATGATAGTACCTATTTTTTAAAGTCGATGAATATCGCAATTGATCATCCTATAAATGCCTCTGCTCAGTCAAAAAGATTGACAATTGCTTCTTGGTAGTTATCATGAACGACTAGGCCCACACACAAACTCTTAAAGCAATTCAAAAAGACAGTTAAGTAAAATAAGCAGCCAAAATGATCTTTGGAATTTTAAATCCAATAAAAGTTTCATCCGCATACATATCTAAAAAGACTTGAGTCTGAACTAAGAGCCATTAAAATTGTGGGGAAATAAAAACATAGATTCATTCCCAAATCAGGCATTTTCTTCCAATGAACAACAGAGACATCCAATAATACCATAACCCATGAAATAAACCTATTAAACCTCTATAAAATGGGAAAATAGAAAAAAAAAACATCTAACAAGATCACAACAACATATAGAGAGAGTAAGTAGAAATATTCTGAAATATGCTCAACCAAATTTATTAATCTAAAAGGAAATAATTTTTGAAACCTTAATTTTAGGAAAATTATAACACCATTCATAAATGTTATTGAAAATTACCCATACTAAATGTAATACAAAACCACTTAAAACAAGTTGAATGAATATCTGTTGAAATACAGAACCAAATAAGAACTGTAAAACATATTTGGGTTTTCAAAGAGGCAATTATCTAAATTAAAACTACAAAAAAATATTAATTACAATAGTAGGCCAAAATATATTGGGCCAATACTTAAAGAATGACGAAAGATCATAAAGAAAAAAGAGATACATAAAAACTAGAGACCATATACAAGGGTATAAGTTTGGAATTTGCGAAACATAAACAAACTCTTAGAAAAGAACAATCAAACCAAAACCTCTAAAATCCAATAAAATATAATCAAATCGAGAATAAAAAATACAAACACGGAAAAATATAAAATTCCTAAATTCAAACCCCAAATTATATGTTAACCCACTAACTCCGTGTTGCGCTCATGTAAAGAATTCTCACCCGTAATTTAATGCACAAACCAATAGACTCTACCATGTTAATGAATTTCTATTTTGAAACCACATTAGTAGCAAGTTTAGAATTACTTAAATATCAACATTAAAAAATGCACACCCATTACCATATAAAATGGCAATTGAATTTATCTAGCGGTTTAAATATGGGTTTACTGGAAGCAAGAACATTTACGAAACCTAAAAATAGTTGAGGGAAATTTTAATGAACCAACGAAAAATGCCATTTCCCATGATCTTTTTTTTTTTATAAAAAAAGAAACGTCAACCATTCATCTACTGGATATAATATGTGGATAAGACTACTACACTACAAAATTTTAACCAAACCAACAAAATCAACCATTGGGTCACTCATGCTTCAAATAATATACAACAAAATAATCAATGAAGACAAAATTTTAGGTACACAAGAAATTATATATATATATAAATATAAAATAAAGTTCTTATTTCTTTTTCAATCTTATTCCTTTTAAATTGTCTAACTTCGTGGAAGTTTATCCTAAATAAATTGTCTCAACGATTTGAATCACCAAGTGGATTTTTGAATGAAAAAATAATTATTAATGATTGACCAAGTTAGGCAATACATTTTTGTAAATGTACCAACACATAATCGAACCATATATATAAGTGGACAATATATTCACATACATTTTTTTTATATGTTAATAACTAAGACAAAATCCTAAAAATTCAATATATGGATCTCATAATAATTTGAATAAATCATTTAAATTTAAATAGGATTTGGGACATTCAAATTAAACTTAGCAACAACTTCAACTTACAAAATGATAGAATAAGATATAGGTAAGGTCTGAGAAAACATATATGTATGTAAAATGCAAAAAAAATATTTTTAAAATAATTTAAGTAACCATTAACCTATGTTGGCGTCATAATTCACCATAACCAAAAGCATATTGAATTGTCACTATATATCACGATACTAACCTTGGTAAGATGTTACCTATAATCCCCAATTAAAAGTCTATATCCGATGTTGGTTCATCATGGATTCAGTAAGCATTATCAATTAAAAATAAGGGAAATATATTTAAGTAAAATATAAATTAATAAAAGAAACAACGCGGAAGATTGAAAAATAACATATAAAATAAACACGAGCCTCTGGTGCAAAAAAACACGGACACCTATAATATGTAAACCTAAATTATTAAAAACGCTTTGATGGGAATTCGTAATTATTTTCATTTCATTTTATTTCTATTTTCTATTCTTTTATTTTTTAGTTATTTTACGCATTTTCTCCTTTAATTAGTCTCAAATCATGTTTAAGACTAATTACGTATTCTTTTGTTAATAATTGTCCTTTTTGGTCATTTTAGGTAATTACTTTATTAGCAAGTAATTCTCCTAATATAAATATCTCATGTAGTCTTCATTCTTGAAATATAAGAAACTTCTTATTTCTCTATCTAGAAATCATATTTGCCTTGATTTTTGGCCATTGACGTGTTGTTTATGTCAAATTGGTATCAGAGCAAGGTGGCGTTTCCCAATTAGTGTATTCGTGCGTTAGTAATCAAAATCGTACACTACTTTTAATGGCACCAAAAAAGACGATTCCAGTTCAAGACGAGATTAACCAAGAGTCAAGAAGAAGCAATGAAGAATTTAAACAATAAACCAAGGCCCTCGCCTAACTGGTTTCCAAATTACGAAACCCTAGCAACACAAATGGTACACAAACACCCTTTTCCATTGACCCATAAAGGAAATCAACACTGAAAATCTAGCTCAAAACAAAGCATGGACCAGCCACTCTGACCCAATCGGGTCGGGTAAAACTCCCACCCAAGGCTGCCATGTAGCAGTTGGGCCTCCCCGATCAACTGTTGTTTAGGATGACACCCACACCTCACCTCATCCTCTGCCTCCCACCCTCACTTTCGGTTACTATTCTCATCCCTCTGTCATCGGAAGACTGCTACTATACACCCCAAACCCCGCTGACTTAATATACCCTACTACCGAAAGTATTGAAAGGCCAGTGGGCTTGGATCCATGTCAAAGGGGTTTTGATCCCGACATCCCCACGAATTTTCATGGCCGCCCCACCCTCGGAAGGCCACTAATCTGCTCCACTTCCGATAGGCAGCCCTACCGGACAAATTTTGACATAAATCTTATGTCACCCGACTCTATTAACACTGTAGATCTTCTCGTCCATGCCCAATTCAGAAACCCTTACCAAATCGACCCAATAAAACTTGTCATTAATCTAAATCATAAGCCGTAGGAATCCAAATAAAACCCTAAGAAAAAATAGGGCAATTGGAACATATTCGACATAATTGGGCCTGCTGGCATACACAGGGAATTGCCCCAACCCTCTAACCACCTCCGATCCCGATCGTAAAACTCGATCAGAACCCGAATCCATTTATAATTCCCTCGACCAAAATTCAGATCCAAAACCCTTTATTTTTACCCAACTCTGTGATCCCACCTAAAAAAATAACCCTACCCTAGTTGCTCAAAACCTCAATTGTAATCCCCTACGCTCTCGACCAACCACCTAATCTCAACCCTATTCGACCACCCGCACCTCTATCCCACTTGACTATCGGGCACAACCATATGATTTTGATGGAAATATTGACATTTTTTATTCCTAACACATTGACCCATGCTAACACCCTCACCCACTACTATACATACTACCCCATTCATCATCACATCATACCCTTTCACATCATGACGTCTCTCTACTCTACACCGATTTCTCTTCCTCCTCTAATGCCGGGAATACTCACCACGATATCTTGGAGTGAATTCCTCTACAACCTGATGACCCTCGCTTTGTACCACTACGAGACCACCAATGCTTTTATTGTGGAGAGCATGGCCACCTTATTGGCACATGCCCCCATCGCGATCCCCCAGCACCTCTCGTGGCCCCACATGTTCATCATCCTTATCCACCACCTACCCAGATGCCGCCGATACCTATGGATTATATTGCATCTGCGTCGGGTGATGTGATGGGTATTGATGCTTATCGGGATGGAGACCCCCAATAGCACTTCAGCTATTTTCTCGGAGTTTCCATAGGGATATATGCATAGATGTTCCTATATTCGACGATCGATTCTCCCTAAATAATATGATCGATTGGTTGGTTACTTTGGAGATAATTTTTTACTATAAGTGGGTTTAGGGCCGCTTGTGTGTTCTCCTCGCCACCACCAAATTTCAAGGATTTGCACGAGTTTGGTGGAACGATCTTTACTACCATTGGACAGCTGCAGGACTGCCTCCCATCCAGGCTTGGCTTGACCTAAAAATCGCTCTTATGGCCTAATTTATTCCCCCCGACATATCAGCACGACCTATTTGCTCGCATCCAGTCCCTCTGTCATGATACGTCTTCAGTGGTAGAGTATACGGAGCAGTTCTAACTCTTTTGCACTAGAGATCGCCTCCTCGAGACTGAGGATTAACGGATCAGTCACTTAATTTTGGGGCTCTAGCCATATATTCAGTGTGATCTTGGGTTGAGAGAGATACCGACCTTTCTGAAGGCAGTAGAGTATGCTACCAAGGTTGAGGCCTATATTGCAGCACCCGCAGCTTATCCGATCCCCTGGCCTCCATCTCCATTGGTTTATTCTCCTCCTGCAGTGTCGGCCTCGACATCTTCTACCACTAATCCAGCCACCACTACCTCGCAGCGTCACATTTAGGTTCCCTTACGTTCCGATGCTATAATGCGGTAATGTGGAACACCAATCTTCATATTGCTCTCTTCCACATCATTGGGATCTCTTAGCAATGGATTGTCCACTAGAGTATCTTGATGAGACCGAGGATCATCCTGGACATGCCTTGATTCCAGGTTTAGAGGGTGACTTTGTAGGCCTTTCCCTTTGAGTTTGTGGACGAACTCGAGGGAGGGTGAGTGAGTGATAGTAGTCCTTTGTTATTTTCCTTTCTTTTCCTTTTATTTCTATTTTCTATTCTTTTATTTTTTAGTTTTTTTATGCATTTTGTCCTTTAAATTAATCTCCAAACATGTTTGGAACTAATTAGGTATTCTTTTTCTAATAGTTGTCCTTTTTGGTCATTTTAGGTAATTACTTGATTAGTAAGAAATTCTTCCAATATCAATACCCCATGTAGTCTTCATTTGAAGATAGCTTCCAATCTTGAAATATAAGAAACCTCTTGTTTCTCTCTCTAAAAATCATATTTGTCTTGATTTTGACCATTGACGTGTAGTTTATATCACTCTTCCTCACCACCTTCACTATTCACCTCCACTTTTTTACAGGGCAAATTAAAGGCTTCACATTATACCGACAATGTGTAATCTCATAAAAACTCATACAACAAGTCCTAAATTCCCTAAACTAAACAAATATTTTTTGATAAATGGTTCATAGAGTACACATTTGTATTCTAATTCCCGAATCCAAATATAAATCATGGACATAACACATTATGTATTAAACAAATTCAAGATATTTAGATAATATTATCTAGGAAGTCTCTAGGATGAAAATAATTAGCCACATAATTTAAAGTTTTTAAAATAAATAATTATAATTATAATTATTTATGTTGTAATAATAGGATGATAAATCATTACAAGAGATCCGAATGCTTATAAAATCATTACGACGAAGACATATTTGGTTATAAAATAATTAAGATAACTAAGCATATAGGTTTTAGTAATGAAAAGTGATAATGACGCATACATAAATTAGAACGGGATGTGTGTGTGTGTGTGTGTGTGTGTGTGTGTGTGTGTGTCTCTCTCTCTCTCTCTCTCTCTCTCTCTCTATCTATCTATCTATCTATCTATCTATCTATCTATCTATCTCAGAGAGAGAGAGGGGGGAAAGAAATTTATTAGGATTGGAAAACTTATAACAAAAAAGAAGAAGAGAAAAGGGGATGTGAGTTTACACGTTAATGGGTCAAAGTGAAATGAGGGGTTTGTAGTTTGGGCACAGTGTAGGGGTGTAATGTCAATACGTTCAAGTGTGAGAGTGATCGTGTGTGTGAGTGTGCCACAATGATATGAGTGACCATGTGAGTATGAATGTAATTTATATGAGGGTGTGTTTGGTGTGGTGTATTAATGTTCGTCTACATTAGGTGATAATGTTTTGGTATTATACGCGTGTGGTGTTAGATGATGAAGGATCAGATGGTGTGTGTTTAGTTATGTGACTGGATGGGATTAATGACTCTGATGTGCAAAAGGTAGTGCGAGGTTAGTATTTTTAGGAGTTATGGTATGCATGTGCCACTACACCCAAACAGTCAATTAGTAACACTATTGTAGTGTTACTAAAATAACTACTAACACTAAAAAAGTGTGTTGAGAAAAAGGTGTGGGGAAGCAAATTACTAACACTTTTTTACTGTTACTAAATTCTGTGTTACTAACACTATTTACTGTTACTAAAGTGTTATTAAATTCTGTGTTACTAACACTTTTTTACCGTTGCCAACATTTCGTAACACACTTCTACACAATTTTTATAACACATTTAGTAACGGTATTAGTCCGTTACTAATATTAAAAAATATATTTACACACACACACACACACTAGGGTATACATATTAAAAAATGCTAACATAATGCTGACATAATGATAAGAAAATAATTGTTGATCTGATTTAATTTCAATACAAATAAGTTAGATTTAAAAAAAATGGACAAAATTTCCTTTATAGTACAATCCATATGTTTAAGGTGTAAAAAATAGTACAACAATACACGCTCATATCAACAGGGATAGTTAACAGGGACGATTCTGACACGGTAAGCGACGATTTTGAGGAACATAGGCATGGCAATGCCAAAATGAGTTCGAGGTGGGTTGGACTAGCCTCCATTGTCACTGGCTTGCGCGAAGTTTATAGGGAAAAATTTGATAGCCGTGACCAAAATAGAAGGGTTCCCCGGGCTACCCCACTATGGGTCATTATTGCACTTAATATCAAAGCACGCTCCACAGCTCAGCCCATTGTTAAAAAGTGACATGCTCAATGCCTCCGTGTTCACACCATACCTTTGGCTATACAGATTTCCACACCCACAAGCACCACCTGTAAAAATAACAAGTCACTTAGAAACAAATATTAAGTTAAGCTACGCAATTAGGGTAAGAAAAATAAAACAAGCTTACCCATAGTTTCGAAAGCGTCACTGCCATCGTAGAACATGGATTGGGCACTTTGCCATGCGCCGCTGGTGAAAACGCCCCGCTGGTGAAAACCCTGAGTATTTTGGCATTAACCACCGACATCAAACAGAGCAGAGTACCAAAGTAGAGAAATCTCATACCCATTTCATAAAATTTGTTCAACCTAATAGAAACGGAACCGACAGAAGCTGAGAATTGAAGGCACAAGATAAAATAATTGAGTTGTTTTACTTATCACTTTCGCCTTTTACCATGGTTGAGTCATTATGATAAGATTGTGTTTGTTCCTATTCAAATGTTAAGACCGTGATCACATATATATAACATTGGGTGCCATGTAGAATATAGGAAAGTAGTGCTTTGCTCTGAAAGATAAGGAGTTTATATTACAATTCACGACATTAAATTATGGTGATGTGACGAAATATTAAGGGTGATAAAAAGACAAGGGAGAGAAATCTACGGTGTAGAGGGGGATTGAAAGTAATCTTGAGATTAGAGATAATCCCTCCATTAACAACAATGTTTGGGATTAAGACAACGAGGCAGCTCAGTGTGGCAGCTCAAGCGAGGAAGCTCATACTTTAGCTTGTTGTGTCACTTAGTCATATTGTATATTTGTTTATATTGACTATGATCTATAACGATTATAATGATGTAACGAGTATAATGTTTTTTAGTGTGAGGTCGAACGGTACTCGCGAGAGACCAGGCTTGGCAGGGCCTGGGAGAGCTTTCGTGCTCTATCGAATGACCTCGTTGCGAGAACTTTTGAGGGACTTGGTTTGGAAGATTGAGAAGTGAGGCACCGTTGGGGGTTGTCCTGACCATCTTAGATACACCTGGTAAAACACCAAAGGACCCTGACCGTGGAACCTCGGGAGGAACAACCTTGAGTTCCATCGGGCGTTGAGTTGTGAACCAAACAACCCTCTACTTCATGCCACATCTACCATATGCGATGTCACTAGCCAGCAAGGTAATGTCAAATCTGCACTTTAGTAAACCACCATGGTATTTGGGGCTGTCAGGCAGTCGGTGAGCCACCTCCGTGACAATAGTCACCTGACACACAATGATTACGTAAAAGGCATGTCTTGACATTTAATGTTTATGACGTAGAGCTAATTAGTGCATCATGCATTTAATGTTTGTGACATAAAGTATGAGAGATGTCTTTCATAGTTATTAATGACTGAGTTACCTCGGGAGTGGTGTGGGGGCTATTTAAGGGCCCTAACCACCTCTGAGGAAGGGATGTTCTTTTTGAGATTTTAGGAGTTATTGCTAGAGAGAATATACATCAGAGAGAGATTTATTACAAACCCGAGAGTTTACTCACCCACCATTGTCATTTATTATGGAGCTTTAATACTTGACATAGATCCTTAAGGGTGTTTGGGGTGTTTGGCTACGTGCCAAGGTGTATCTAGGGTGCTTAATTCTCTCTCCCTCTAAATGAGTTACTTCTGAGTTCGTTATTATCGTTTTGAGTTATACACGAGAGATTTGTGAGTTTAAACTGAGTTTGTCTTCACCGAGTTGTGATTGTGTGTCTTATAATTAATCAATAGTGTTGCTGGTTAACTTATCATTACTGTACTCAAAAGGGGTTACGCCTCCATTTAATCTAAACTACCCTCTTACATTTGGCGACTCTGCTGGGAGGCATTCTTCTAAGCAAGGATTATGACGCAGGATAACGTTAATCGAAGACTTAAATTTAATGACATTCAACACAATGAAGAACAAGCGACGAGAGAGCTGAAGGCTTCAAGGGACGGAGCCCCTCGATTGGAGGTACCTCCAACTCAAATGAAAACAGGTGTTCCAGGGGTGACACAAGCTTCCACCAGTGCTGGGTTGGAACCAGCCCAAGTGGAACTCCTCATGAATAAATTTTACGAGTTTTTGCAAACTCCCGTAGCTTCAACAATTTTGGGGGGATTTGAAGCCAACTCTTCCGTGACAACAGGGGCAGCTCTAACAGCCTCACCAAGTGCGATTTTAACAAGAACAACCCTAACAAATATACCCCCTGTTGTGAACCCAAAAGTGGGAACTCTAGGAGTATCAATCGTTCCAACTGCGATGATTTTTCCAGCTGCAACGGGAACTCCGCCTATAGTCCCTTTGACCATTCCTTCAACAGCATCAGCTATGGAAGAGATGCAAAAAGAGATGCTGGAATTCATGCAAGCTTCCTCGTAATCTGCTGGCGAGGTAACTTCGATTTATGATGACTTTCGAACGCTTTACCCTCAGAAGTACAACGATGAGCCCTACCCGAAAGATTATATTTCTCTTATCTTTGAAAAATATACAGGAAAGGGTGGGAACCCGAAAGAGCATATTAAACGCTTCGTGGAACATTTGGGGGCGCACTACAACAATAAGAAACTCAGGTTGAAGGAATTTTCTAAATCCCTAACCGATAAGGCATATACCTGGTATTCTCACTTAACTCATAAGAGTGTTTCCACATAGGAGGAGATGCACGTTTTATTTGTCCAGAAGTTCTTTCTGGCGGAAGATGAGTTCACCTTGACCCATCTGGTTAGAGAGAAGCAACGACCAGGGGAAGATGTAGTGGCATACGTTCAAAGGTTCAGGGAAAGGTCCCTCGATGTGAGGCAGGAGGCCAAAGAATCCAACCTACTGCAGATCTGCGCGGAAGGACTGCTTTCTGAGTACATCTGTCATCTTATTAATGAGACGTGCGACAGGACTTTTACGAAGTTCCTAAAAGCAACAAGGAATATATCATTGGTTGTAAGACCAAACCCAGTGGTGGTGCCCATGATGTTCAGGCAGCCGAACCAACCCGTGGGAGGGAGGTCTCGGCCCCCATTAGTGGGATATACCGAAGGAGCAGATGAGGGAAAACTAATGAAGAGGGACAATAAGAGAAAGTTTGGGAAGATATGGAGGATCCACCACCGTTGCCTTGTACAGTAGAAAAGGCAATCAGTTGTTATAACGCCATGGTTCAAAGAGGAACGAAGTATGAACTAAAGGGCATCCCCGAGGGAGAACTAGACGCAACAACTAGAGTGAATCCCAAATATTATCAAATCCATTGAAAGATCCAACATCCAACGGAGAGCTATTTCACGCTAAGAAGAATCATTGATAAATATGTGAAGGCAGGAACATTGCAAATCCCTCTGCAAAATATTAACAACAACCCATTCCCAGCACATGGGGCCAATTTGGTGGTGACCTACGATGAGGAGGTAGAGAGAGAAGCAAGGGAGCTAAGGATGGAGCAGGAGGAGTTTGAAGAATCTTTGAAAGACTGAACTAGGGGAATGGCTAACGTAGTGTTAGCTTATGACGAATCAAGTGCTAAAGATGCGGAGGACGTATATAACGTTGAAGGTGAGGAAGTAGACCAAGCTATAGAATACTGTCCAGTTTTAAAGTCCCCAAATTTTGCCTGGTTCTTTGACCAGGTGGGGATACCAAAGGAAAATAGGTTAGAGATAACACAGGCAATCCTTGATATTACGAGGAAGAACGCAGTCCCTTCGCTGAGATGGAAGGGACCCATGGCCCGATTGGTAAAGAGGTTTCTATCAGTGATAACTTTCAGCGATGCAGATAGGGCCCTGAGATTCCTTCATAATAGGCCATTGTATGTGATTTCCAGCATAAAAGGAGTTAGCTTTGCAAGGGCTCTTATGGATGGGGGAGCCTCTATCAACATCATAACAATCAATTCTTTCCACGCAACTAATATTCTAGAGAAAAGGTTAGTCCCCTTGCCTTTGGTGATTTCAGGTTATGACAACCAGGATTCCAAGTCCATTGGTTATTTGAACATTGGGATTGTGATAGGAAATCTGAGTTCCCACATCAAATTCCACGTGACAAAGAGTGCAACTTCCTACCATCTGTTGATAGGAAGAGTGTGGATGCACAACCAATAGCTAGTTCCTTCGACGTATCACCAATGCGCCAAGACGAATATCAAAGGAACGGAGGTGACCATTAGAGCTATGAAGAGGACCTTCGTTGTCGAAGAAGCTCACCTGCTAGATGCAGTATTTTACACAGAATTGGAGGAGGACGTCAGAGTCCTAACGAAAAGAATTGAGGGAGCATGCGTTCCCTCGATCAGATAAATGATGGGGCCCTTGAATGAGCAGAATAACGAAGTTGCAAGCAGCAAAGGAGTGATGGCAGAAGAAGCCCACCAGGTGGTCCCTCATCCCCAAAACATCTCAAAGAAGCTCAAAGACAGGATGAGGCCTAGAGTGGATTCGATGGAGCATGAGGTCCAACGATAAAATATGCTGAGCCGATTTTTGGGAGAAAGAGTTATTGAGACTTCTAGGGAAAAAAAGCAATTACAACTGCCAGCAGACAATGCAAGAAGGTTGTTAACGAAGAAGAAAAGAGATATGATCTTTTTTAAGCTTGCCCATGTCTTTCTCCAACTGCTTGACATTGGCCTTAGACTTCTCCAAGGAAGCCTTCAGACGCTCCACTTTAGCATTCAGAGCGACCTCGGTCTTTTGGGCCTCTTTGCCCTTTTCAATCAGAGGAAGTTTCCTCAGAGTCCAGTCAACAAACTGGTACATGGTGAGGAGACCCTGTAGAACATGTGCAGAGATGTCAGTTCAAGATCTGGTATAATTCAAAGACGAGGTTATCCAGTAAAAGCAAAAATCTTACTTGGATGGATCGATGGAGGGCGAACTCGTCCAGCATAGGGGTGTTCAGAGAAGGGATGAAGCGTTTGTCAGAGTCGGTCATAACCGAGCTGATAGCGTCCAGGTCCTTCAGACTCTGGCCGATAACTATCGCTGATCTTCAGTCGCTCCAGACGAGCAACTAGCGCATCCTCAGAAGAGATGGGGATGACACGATCCCCCTTTGAAGCTTTCTTCTTCTGCCTCTGATCCTTAGGGGCATGGACAATAAATCTCCTCTTCCTGGAGACCTCAGTCCTTGAAGTAGGAGGAGGAGGAGGAGGAGGAGGAGGAGGAGGTGCAGTTAGACCTGCTTTCTTTACGAGTTTGGTAAGACTAGGGGCTGCCATCTCCCAAAGGTCGTTAGAAAGTCCTTTGGGATATTCTTCAAACAAAAAGACCTGAGTTAAAAGATCAGAGACATAACAAATTTAGAGGTATAACTTATTGAAATAATAAAGTAACTTATGGAGCTCGGTCAGAGGACTCCCCCAAGGCCAGTTTCAGAGAGATAGTAGGGGGTCATCAAATGCTCGTACTTGACTAGCAAACCATGCTCCCCCTGATCCTGAAGGTCTTTGACCGTTTGAAGGTTATTCTGGCTTAGCCCAGGGTCGGCCCTAGCAGCCATTATCACCTTTCCCCATCTCAGGGGTATTCTCGGCTCTAAGGATGAAGAGGGGACACAGGGACCAAACTCCCATGGCCCTGATGCGAAGAAGTAGCGTGGTTTCTAATTGTGGTTCAAAGTTTGGGTAACCTACAATATCTTCTTATTGGACTTCCGAGCAGATCTCACCATCTTGGTCGCCAAAGGCCCTCTCATCCCTCAGAGGTCTCCTAAGTTTTATGGATGGACTTATAGAATACAGATGTCTGAAGGCTAGAAGGTCGATCTTGCTGACAGTGATCTCTATCTCGGTCGCCTCTGAGGTGTCAACATCGCTTTCGTTACCGCCATACTCATTCGGGTCAACGTCGGCTTGAGAAGACGAGGGAGCACCAGGGAACCTCTGAGCAAACTCAGCTCCTGTGGCGGCCGATAGGGGAATAGCGTCAAGGATTGGGGGAACAGCCACACTGGGTCCTATAGTTTTGACATCGGATGAAGAATGCGAGGTGCTAGAACTCTTGTGAGATGAGGAACGGCTAGAAACCTCGACTTGGTCGGGGGCTTGGTCCATCCGAACGGAATAGTCCATAGCCTCTTAGAAAGAATCCACAAACATAGGGTCTGAGGTTGACGACTCAGACTCAGACATCAGAACAGGTTCTACTGGGGCCTCTGCAGACGCAGATGGCTCAGGGTATATTACCTTCAGAGGGGGTGGGAATATAGGCCTGAGAGGGAATGCCTCTGCCCTACGAGCTTCCTCTTGGGCTCGTTCTATTTGCCTAATCTTATCTAAGGTTTTTTCCCTAAGAGAAGGGAATTCCTCTAAGAGTTGATAAAGGGGTATGAGCATATGGGGAAGACCTTACACTTGTAGACTCAAGAAAAAAATAAACAACTTGACTCAACCTAACTAAGGATCAAGCTGGGATTTTAAACAAGAATAATCAAGAACAGTCAAGAACAAGGGCCACTGGAAAACTCAAACAGTCACCGAAAAATGCAAAATAGTGGCCGAAAAACCTAAAAAACTCACCGAAAAATGAAGAAACAAGAATTAAAGGTTGAAAATAGCAAAGTAGAGTGAAGACAATACCTGTCGAAGTATGAAATGAAGGAGAAGAGGAATGGAAACAAGGAAACCTCTGAAATGCAGCAGCCAAGCTCTTTTAGAGAGAGAGAGAGAGAGTTGCAGAGATGACCAAGGTGGGAGAAAGAGATGAATGAAAAAGAAAGAGAAAGAAATGGGTTTAAACCCTTAAATGTGAGCGTACGCGTCCCAAAGCCCATTATTGCCTTGGGAGTCCAAAAGACAATCAACGTCATCACGCTTGTCAGGCACACTATCCACTTTAGTAGTTGACACTTGTCAATAAAGTATTGGCACTCAAAGAAGTCCAACCTCGGACATATATACCCCTTAGTCACCTGTTCACATAGGTAACTAAGGGTTAGGGGTGATTGATATGACCTATATGTACCCCACAACTCAGAGACACCAACCTCGGCCAGGGAGACGACCGAGGTTAGAAGGGAACCAGATTGGAGACCAGTGGTCTCGTCCTAAGTAAGGTAGTCTATGGCCGACATTGCTAGTTTCCTCACAGCCAAACAATAACTGAGGTCTTCGTGATCCATGAAGATAGTAATCCATAAGGTCGGCCGGAGCCGACATCACACCTACATCATACATCAACCTCGGCTGTGTGTAAGCCGAGGAAGCAGAGACTACACAATCGTCGTAATCAACCTCGGCTAGGAATCAGCCGAAGTTCCTGCTACTCTACCATTACCTCGGCCCAGGCCGACATTATAACTCCACCTGCCTTACCTTGGCTCTCCTATTGATCCGAGATTATCGCGGATAACCTCTGATTGGGCAGTTTCCAGACTTCACCAACTTCGTACTCTTCCAGGCCAAGGTTGGTATCACCCGAGGACAACCGAGCTTTTACACGTTCGTGTATAACTTGGAACACGTGGATAAATCTATTATAACCAAATTATTCCCTCCACGTGAGGGAATATTGAGGTCATCATTACTTAGTTGAGATCAGTCAGGTGCCACTCTCATACTGGCTCGATGCTCATGCCCATTGTATGCTTGGGGGGGGGGGGTACATTACACCCCCAAGCACTGTATATAGAGGTCGTCCTCTACCTTGTAAGGGGATAAAAAATGACAACCCTAGCTGAAACTCTATCATTTTACACAGTAGAGAGAGAAATCTTGAGAGATTCTATCCCTGGCCAATAGTGCCTTCATTCAGTGATATTACTCACACACACTCACAGTGGACGTAGGCCAGATTGGCTGAACCATTTACATTAAGGTGTTCATCCTCTTCTCCTCATCTCCTTCTACATATATACATATATTCTCCTGTGCTGCCATTATTATCAGTTGCTTGAGCTTGTCAACACCTTAGCTGGTGGTGCGGTTTCCTGCATCATCAATCGTAAGCACGGGACATATATGATATGCCCCGTCAAATCTCCTGGGCATAATAACTAGGGCAATGCACCTGAAATAGACCCATAAACACTATTATCATGCCAAGCAACGTGTTAACCCGAATGAGTTCCATTCAAGCACAACCTAATTTAAATTACCTAGAAAGCATGTTAAAAATGCGATAAATAAAGCGAGTAAATAAACGCGATAAAACTATACTAAAAAGCAATGAAAGAAAGCATGTAAACTAATTATGAAAGCTTGTAAACCTAATTATCAAAGCAAGAAAGAATGGAAAACAACTATATTAATGGAGAGGGTAATGCATAGTCAACTTACATACCAAAAAAGGTGTCAATCCAAGAAGAAATGAAGAAGAAATAACCAAAATCACCCAAACCCTAAGCTATTCTAACCTAAAACGAATTATATCTGATATTTACAACAAAAAAGTCTTATATAGTAAGTGGAAAGAAAAGAGAAAAGAAAAGAAAAGGCAAAATATATCCTCGAAACAGGGGATCGATCGATCGACCCATTTGGTCAATCGATCGATCATCAACAAAAAATCCACTTTCGAGAAGGATCGATCGATCAACCCCAAACCGTCGATCGATCGATCAAGCAGGTATAAGCCAAGGCAGCACACTGCATTGCTGTTTTGGTTTCCAAGCTTTTCTCCTCCGCTAAAATTACCGTAACTTCTTAGTTCTGTATTGGAATTGTACACCGTTTACGGCCACACGAAGCTAGTGAGGAGGGCTACAACATCCGTGAAGATAATGGGCCAGGTGCCCAAAATGTGAATTGACTAAAATGCCCTTGAACGTGAGATTGTGTACGAAAATCGAGCGGAATACGTCCTAACTTCACACTTAGCATCCAAATACCTATAAAAGATCAATTAACCCATGCAAAACATGTTAATGTTAAAATCCGAGGTTGTCTAGTTAACGAGCATAAATATAGGGAATAAGATACCCGAGGGGGCTAAAATGCGCAGGTTCGAGGGATAAAATACGCAATATTTGCGTATCATCACAAATGTAGAGGGGGCTTGAAAGTAATCTTAAGATTAGAGATAATCTGTCCATTAACAACAGTGTTTGTGATTAAGACAACGAGGTAGCTCAGTGTGGCAGCTCAGCGAGGCAACTTAGTATGGCAGCTCATACTTTAGCTTGTTGTGTCACTTAGTCATATTGTATCTTTGTTTATATTGACTATGAGCTATAACGATTATAATGATGTAATGCGTATAATGTTTTTTAGTGTGAGGTCGAACGGTACTTGCGAGAGACCAGGCTTGGCAAGGCCTGAGAGAGCTTTCATGCTCTATCGAACGACCTCACCACGGAAACTTTAAAGGGACTTGGTTTGGAGGATTGAGAAGTGAGGCACCATTGGGGGTTGTCCTGACCATCTTAGATACACCTGGTAAAACACCAAAGGACCCAGACCATGGAACCTCGGGTAGAACAGCCTTAAGTCCTATCGGGCGTTGAGTTGTGAACCAAACATCCCTCTACTTAATGTCACATCTACCATATGTGATGTCACTAGCCAGCAAGGCAATGTAAAATCTACACTTGAGTAAATAACAAGGTATTTGGGGATGTCAGGCAGTCGGTGAGCCACCTCTATGACGACCGTCCCCTAACACATAGTGGTTAGGTAAAGGCATGTCTTGGCATTTAATGTTTATGATGTAGAGCTAACTTGTGCATCAAGCATTTAATGTTTGTGACATAAAGTATGAGGGATGTCTTTTATAATTATTAATGACTGAGTTATCTCGGGAGTGGTTTGGGGGCTATTTAAGGGCCCCAACCACCTTTGAGGAAATGATGTTCTTTTTGATATTTCAGGAGTTATTGCTAGAGAGAATATACATCAGAGAGAGATTTATTACAAACCAGAGAGTTTACTCACCCACCATTGTTATTTATTACGGAGCTTTAATACTTAACATAGATCCTTGAGGGTGGCTGGGGTGTTTGGCTTCCTGCCAACGTATATCTAGGGTGCTTACTTCTCTCTCCCTCTAAATGAGTTACTTCTGAGTTCGTTATTATCGTTTTGAGTTATACACGAGAGATTTATGAGTTTAAACTGAGTTTGTTTTCACTGAGTTGTGATTGCGTGTCTTGTAATTAATTAATAGTGTTGCTGGTTAAGTTATCATTACTCTACTCAAAAGGGGTTTCACCTCCACCTAATCTAAACTACCTGTAGAGGGGGCTTGAAAGTAATCTTAAGATTAGGGATAATCCATCCATTAACAACAGTGTTTGGGATTAAGACAATGAGGCAGCTCAGCGTGGCAGCTCATACGTTAGCTTGTTGTGTCACTTAGTAATATTGTATCTTTGTTTATATTGACTATGAGATATAATAATTATAATGATGTAACGAGATAATATTTTTTAGTGTGATGTCGAACGGTACTCGCGAAAGACCAGGCTTGGCAGGGCCTGGGAGAGCTTTCATGCTCTATTGAACGACCTCACCGCGGGAACTTTAAAGGGACTTGGTTTGGAGGATTGAAAAGTGAGGCACCTTTGGCGGTTGTCCTGACCATCTTAGATACGCCTGGTAAAACACCAAAGGATCCAGACCGTGGAACCTCGGGTAGAACAACCTTGAGTTCCATCGGGCGTTGAGTTGTGAACCAAACATCCCTCTACTTAATGTCACATCTACCATATGTGATGTCACTAGCCAGCAAGGCAATGCCTAATCTGCACTTGAGTAAACCACCATGGTATTTGGGACTGTCAGATAGTCGGTGAGCCACTTCTGTGACGACAGTCCCCTGACACACAATAGTTATGTAAAAGGCATGTCTTGGCATTTAATGTTTATGACGTAAAGCTAACTAGTGCATCAGGCATTTAATGTTTGTGACATAAACTATGAATGATGTCTTTCATAGTTATTAATGAATGAGTTACCTCGGGAGTGGTGTGGGGGTTATTTAATGGCCAAAACCACCTCTGAGGAAGGGATATTTTTTTTGAGATTTCAGGAGTTATTGCTAGAGAGAATATACATCAGAGATAGATTTATTATAAACCAGAGAGTTTACTCACCCACCATTGTCATTTATTACGGAGCTTTAATACTTGACAGAGATCCTTGAGGGTGGTTGGGGTGTTTAGCTTCCTGCTAAGGTTTATCTAGGGTGCTTACTTCTCTCTCCCTCTAAATGAGTTACTTCTGAGTTCGTTATTATCGTTTTGAGTTATACACTAGAGATTTGTGAATTTAAACTGAGTTTGTCTTTACTGAGTTGTGATTACGTGTCTTGTAATTAATCAATAGTGTTGCTGGTTAACTTATCATTACTGTACTCAAAAGGGATTACGCCCCCATCTCATCTAAACTACCTGTAGAGGGGGCTTGAAAGTAATCTTGAGATTAGAGATAATACCTCCATTAACAACAGTGTTTGGAATTTAGACAACGAGGCAGCTCAGCGTGACAGCTCAATGAGGCAACGTGGCAGCTCAAGCGAGGCAGCTTAGCATGGCAGCTCATACTTTAGCTTGTTGTGTCACTTTGTCATATTGTATCTTTGTTTATGTTGACTATGAGCTATAACGATTTTAATGATGTAACGAGTATAATGTTTTTTAGTGTGAGGTCAAACGGTACTCGCGAGAGACCAGGATTGGCAGGGCCTGGGAGAGCTTTCATGCTCTATTGAATGACCTCGCCGCGGAAACTTTAGAGGGAATTGGTTTGGAGGATTGAGAAATGAGGCACCATTGGGGGTTGTCCTGACCATCTTAGATACACCTGGTAAAACACCAAATGACCCTGACCGTGGAACCTCAGTCGAAACAACCTTGAGTTCCATGGGGCGTTGAGTTGTTAACCAAATAGCCCTCTACTTAATGTCACATCGACCATATGTGATGGCACTAGCCATCAAGGCAATGTCAAATCTGCACTTGAGTAAACCACCATGGTATTTGGGGCTGTCAGGCAGTCGGTGAGCCACCTCTATGACGATAACCCCTTGACACACAGTTCTTAGGTAAAAGGCATGTCTTGGCATTTAATGTTTATGACGTTGAGCTAACTAGTGCATCAAGCATTTGATGTTTATGACATAAAGTATGAGGGATGTCTTTCATAGTTATTAATGACTAAGTTACCTCAGGAGTGGTGTGGGGGCTATTTAAAGGCCCCAACCACCTCTGAGGAAGGGATGTCCTTTTTGAGATTTCAGGAGTTATTGCTATAGAGAATATACATCTCAGAGAGATTTGTTACAAACCAGAGAGTTTACTCACCCACCATTGTCATTTATTACGGATATTTAATACCTGACAGAGATCCTTGAGGGTGGTTGGGGTGTTTGGCTGTCTGCCACGGTGTATCTAGGGTGCTTACTTATCTCTACCTCTAAATGAGTTACTTCTGAGTTTGTTATTATCATTTTGAGTTATACACGAGAGATTTGTGAGTTTAAACTGAGTTTGTCTTCACTGAGTTGTGATTGCGTGTCTTGTAATTAATCAATAGTGTTACTGGTTAACTTATCATTACTGTACTCAAAGGGGGTTATGCCTACATCTAATCTAAACTACCCTCTTACATACGGTATTATTTAATCATATCTTTCCCCAAATTAATAAAACCCATAATTGAATCATTAATAAAAAAAAATGTTCCATAACTATCGTTGCAAATAAATCAGCAAAAACAGCCTTGAGAGTAGTACGAATTGTAATAAAATGAGACAATGTATATAAACATAAATAAATCAACCACTGTCAATAAGAAGCCATGTTTAAACATAATGGTGGCGTGGAATGTACAGGAAAAAAAATAGGAGCAAACCTGTTTAACTATAAAATATACTATAAGCCTCTTGTCCTTAAGTTCATTCCGACTCAGTGTCACGTAAAGTCATATTCACCTCGATGCTTCATCAAAACTCAACGGCGAACCATATATTATCACACTCGGTGGACTAACACTTATGTTGAGGTAACAAACTTAGTATACTTGCACTTTTTCCATACTCAAATATATGGAAAAAGTGATTTGACATGACGTTCATTGAATCAAGCATAGTTCTTACCCAACACATGAACCGGAGTATGCCTTTACGTGACACTGAATATGTATGAGTGCTTTGGCATGAATTTTCTATCAGTGATATAAATATGCAAGGATATGTTCATATAAATATTTTCAAAAAGAAGCATTTCATAAGTATATCGTGCGTGCTTTTCATTAAGGTTAAAAAATACATATATTTTATTGCCTTTGCCAAATTTCTGGTATCTTTTGTGACTTGGTCATGTCAGCAAAAAGTTAATTCGCATCTGTGAAGTCTCTTTGCTAGCCGTGAACTCTTCCAGGGATTTTTTTTCCTATTTTGCAAAAGTATTGCATGACCTACCTCCTCACAGATCGTTTGCTTCAATAAAGACTTTTGTCGTGACTACGGGCTGCAAACGTTGTCTGTGAAATAAAATTTTCTTAATATCTTTCGTTCTACTCTAGGAATCTATGCAAGACTTTATTTCATCCATACATTTTCTTGTTTAAATACTCGCGTGTGAGATATTGAGGATGACATCACTCTCGCCACTTTTGCTACGTGTGGTTCACTGCATATGTGGAGAAACATCATATATGTGAAGAAAATTGCCTCATTATCATCATCTTTGTCAAAAACTCTTGAAAGAAAAAATAGTTGAGAAAGTTTCTTAGAGTAAAAACTACATTTGATCAAGAGGAATTTTAAAAGAACTAAGTTTTAGAGTTTAAATACTCTATAGATTAAAATCGTAGATTTCTTTTTCATTTTTCTCTTATGTATTTTTCATATGTTTGTTTTCAAAATTTGATCATAAGTCTTATTGAACTTTAAAACATTCCACATTTATTCTTTGATAAATATATTTATATATTTGTTTTTGAGAGACTTGTGTAATTATATAAAAAATGCATTGTGAGGTTTGAGTAAGCCAATGCATTTTTTAGCACTTTCTAAACCTTTAGGATCACTCACACCCTAGAAAGTGGTACCCGATCATTTCGTGGATTCACAACAAAGTTCATCTTCAACATCAGAAGAAGATATTAATTTTGGGGTAAAGATTTGAAATGGTTGATGTTAAAACTAGTCGTGGTAATGCAGTGTTCTCTAATTGTTGGCACGTTCTACGAAATATATGGTTCGAAGGAGAGGATGGTCAATTAGCACGTTATGTGATTCTAAGTCGTTAGTTTTTATTAATAGCTCTACCATAGTAAATTTTTCGTTCATTTTGATATGAGGTTTTTTCTCGTTAATGTTTTATTCCTCGTACCACTTGGAATTGTGTGTTGTTGTACTTATTTTTCTTTCAAATTAATAACCTAATATTGAAGTTACAATTTGGTGTAAACTAACTAATTTGTGCAAAATTTCGCCACATTGATCTGGGTTGTCTCATTTGTTCCCCAAAGGAATTAAAAGTAAAAGATGGCCACTATTACAATAATAATTTAATTTGGGTACCTTCGCTCTATCTCAAATTCGACTACACACACTCTTAGTATTGTCTTAAGACTAACACAAATTTTATTGACATTAAATATTTACTATCTTTGTGATTAGATAGTTGATTCTTAAGATAGTAAATATTTACTGTCATGAGCATAATGCATCCTAAGCGTATATTAACATGCAAGTAATTTATAAATATGCATTTTGTGCTCAATTTCAATTTCAGTTTCAATACATTATGAGTGCACATCTGCCGACTGTTATGCACATTGGCAATGAAAATTATAATTTATAGTTAATGCAAAATGTCAGTGGGCATATACTCTTGATAATAAATATATATTTTGTGTAAATAATAACAGATTACTTACATAATACACATCTATTATCTCTATGATTAAAAAGTTGGTTCCTAATACAGTAAATATTTATTGTCATGAGAATAACTCATCCTCAACGTGTTTTAATATGGAGGTAATTTGTAATTATGAATTTATTATTAAATGAATTAAAATGTTGATTGTAGTAAATAACATACTTGATGTTATTGGTTTTGTTCATTCCTTTAAGATTTTTTAGGCTCGACTTGCTTAGATACTTTGATACAATACCTTGTTGTATCAATGCATTCCATTTCAACTTCATTTTCTCGACCTTTGCACTTGATTTTATTTTGGATTGTTTCAATATTTACAACCATATCGTTCAGATCGCATAACACTCGTTTGGTTACCTTCCTTTTTAACCTCTTTTTACCATCGTTTTATATAGAAATGCATCCGATTTGTTTTCCTTACAATCTTCTTTACCCTTGATTCTTCGCACCAGTGGCGGATCCAGGATTTTGTGTGAACTGGGGTGAAAGTTTCGATAGTTGCCGGGGGTTCGGGGGCGGGAGCCCCCGAGGCGATTTTTTTTGGGGGGGGTCGAGTTTTTTCGAGCATTTTTTGGGCTGTTTTTACTTTTTTGGGCATTATGTTCATTTTCAACACTGATTGAAGTGGGAGATGACTTAACCTCGGCTTCAGATACGGTTGGTGCATTGTCTTCTCTTTTTCGTTTAAAAAATTTCTCTATTGATTCCCAATAGTTACAAATTTAATTTAATTTCACATATAAATTTAACTTCATATAAATTTATATAAATTTACACAAAAATAAATAAACAGACACATATAAACAATACACAAAATAAATTTATAAATTCACATTATAAATTTAATTTCATTTTAGTATAAATAATTTTAGTATAATTTCAGTAGTAAAAATATATAGGATTTTTCTTTTACTTTGGTACGAAAGAAGAGAGAGCACTATTTTAAGTTATGTTTTTTTTTTGTTTATTACAGATTTTCCCCTGAACTTTTAATATAATTACAAGTCACCTCCAGGTTTAATTTTTTACCAAAAAAAAAAAAAAAATTTTTTTTTTTTTTTTTTGAAAAATGAACTGGGGCGGCCGCCCCGCTTCGGCCCGGGCTGGATCCGCCCCTGCTTCGCACCATTTAGTTCATAGACCCTTGTAATGGTTAGAAATGGCTCAGCATCACTTCGAATGTATCAATATTGGTCTCATTTTCCATTTTCTTCACAGATTATGGGTTGACATGGCAACATGTGATTTATCAGATTTTTTGGCTTGATTATATTTTTAAAACTGGGAACTAACTCTCGCATCGGTTGATGGACACTCACTTGCATCGGGTGATACCTTAAATGGACTCCCAATAATGGTGATTTTTTACCCATAATCATCTTTTTCAAGCCATTATGCGATGATCAACTATTTATTTATTTGCATATTCCCTTTCCCTTTCCAATTCTAATTCTGATACTTTGTCATTTAAGTGGGAAAATTCTTCTTTTCCCTTAGTTATTCATCGTCTAAACCTTTCTTTGTCTCTCCTCATCTTGAATCTCTTTAATTTTTGTAAGCAGAGAATCAATCTCATCCCTCATTTCAAACCATTACTTTACGTGTTCAATTTCCATTTTATCTTCATATCTTCATGTTCATCAAACAACTCTTTGTACAACTTATCCTTCTTAGTCACTATATTTCTAGGCGTTAAACCTCGTTTTCTAATATTTTGATCTTAAATGTTATGTATTCATCAGTGATGATTATGCCAATCGGGGTGTCTCTGCAATAAATCTAGCTTATTTCCAATAATGAACGAACTCTGCATGAATTATAATATTTTAATATCTTTGATTAAATCTACCAAGGAGGTTTATGGATATTTCCTTTTAGAATATCCATCGCAACTTGAGAATCAGATTCCACCACAACAAATTTGAGATTAAGATAATCACAGAGTCTTAAGCCTTTCAATATAACAATGCATTCTGCCCCGTTGTTTGAAATGTTGCCTTCAAATGAGGAAAAAACTTTTATGAAACCTCCCTTATGGTCTTTAATGATGCCTCCTGCTCCTGCAATACATAGATTACCCTTGGTAGCCTCATCTGTATTGATCTTGAAGAAAGTTTCTTTAGGTTTAATCCATTTGACCAGTTGAAAGGATTTAAAAGCATAGACTATATAGGCCAAACTGCTGAATGATGTCTTCATAGACAAGGGTATGAGATTTGAAGGAGATCTCAAGAATGGATCGGCAATTAATACTTTTTGAGTGGTAAACAATCATTACTTAATCAATAAAGAGAGTCCATAGTAAATTATTTTTTATATTACAAGCCATAACTCAGGTATTCGTTTTGCAATATAGGTAATCAAGTTACAAATGACATAAACGATATATATATATATATATATATATATATGTAATAGTTTCGTAGAGTAACGGATAAAATATCATGTAATCATTAATATATAAAGTCAAATTCATTGATTATAAACAATTAATTTACATACTAACCATGTATTAGGAATGAAATCGATAATTATCACCATTGCCAAATTAAAAGTCAATGAATAAAAAAAAACAATAAACATATGTGAGGAAATATGCATCGTGTTAGGTAGAATTAAGTTAATATGTAACTTAGACAATACACTATAATACTTACCGAATGCCTTCATAATTTTATTATATGGAACTGTTTCACGAATATCAAATATATAAATTGATTTAATTTAGGATAAAACTATGTATGTAGTCGTGAAATTAGCTCAAATTTGACATCACCCATTAAAATGATGTCATCGAAAAAATGAGCACTTAACTTCGTCAAATTCCATTTAAAAAAATAGGTAGATTTTTAGGCACTCCAGAACTAATATGTTGGTCATGTTAAATCATACTGTTTTGTTAATCACAAATTCGAATATGAATCGTAAGGTTACATCACGAATAAAACAGTTTTGACATGAATCCAGGATGTTTATCTTCATGCAATCACATAATCGAAAATTCCTTAAAAAATACGATTTAAAAACTGACCTTTGTCCATCGTTGTTGAACGGATTAAAGTTACTTGAATGCTCCTTTAATTCCTTTCTTAAACAGCCCGGAATGAGATAAATGGATTTCAGATTTTCTCTCCCTCCTTAGAAACAGTGTGTGTTGAGATGACTCTAGATGGTGTACACTACACCAAAATGGGCAAATTGTCACCTTTCAGCCGGCCAACCTTGTCAAGGTCATTGACCCTGACAAAAAAACACGCGTTTTATGTCACGGTCATTGACCTTGACACGACCGTGACAAGCCCGTGACAATTCAATTTGTCACGGTCTTGTCACGGTCATTGACCGTGACAATTATTTAAATTCTTGTCACGGTCAAAGACCTTGACACGACCGTGACAATATTCGCAGCAAAAATCCTATCCCCCTTCTTTTTTTCCTCCCGCGCCGTTCCCTCCATTTCTCTCTCTCTCTCTCTCTCTCCTTTCAGGTCCATTTTCTCTCTCTCTCTCTCTCTCTCTCTTTCATTTATATATATATTTGTGTGTATATTTGTGTGTATGTGTATATATATATGTGTGTATGTGTGTGCGTGGAGGGGGGCAGGGGGTGGGGGTGGGGCAGGGTGGGGGAGGGGGTGGGGACGGTGGAGGGGGGCAGGGGGTGGGGCAGGGTGGGGGAGGGGGTGGTGGAGGGTGGGGTGGGGTGTGTGTGTGTGTGTGTGTGTGGTGGTGTGTGGTGGGGGAGGGGGTGGGGTGGGGTTGGGGTGTGTGTGTGTGTGTGTGTGTGGTGGTGTGTGGTGGGGGAGGGGGTGGTGGAGGGGTGGGGCAGGGGGTGGTTAGGGGTGGGGTGTGTGTGTGTGTGTGGTGGTGTGTGGTGGGGGAGGGGGTGGGGTGGGGTTGGGGTGTGTGTGTGTGTGTGTGTGTGTGGTGGTGTGTGGTGGGGGAGGGGGTGGTGGAGGGGTGGGGCAGGGGGTGGTTAGGGGTGGGGTGTGTGTGTGTGTACGTGGTGGTGTGTGGTGGTGGAGGGGGGCAGGGGTGGGGTGGGGTGGCAATTTTTGACACGACACGATACCCGACACGAACTCGACACGAACTCGGATGATAAATTATTTATGTGTTGCAAGAATTTGAAATTAATTAAATTCAGTTATTGTAGGCCTATGAGTGCAGTGTTTGCTCATCTGACACGATTAGTTAAATGGGTCGGGTTAGGGTTGACTAATACTTAACACGAACCCGACATGACACGACCCGAACACGACACGACGCACACGAATTGCCACCCCTAGTGGGAATTGATATCCAAGACATGTATTTGAATTGATATCTATTTATTTGAATTGATAGAATTGTTTCTAGGATAATAATCCTACTATAAGATAATTGCTCAAAATAAATATTAAATAATAATTACTAAGATATCAATTCAAATAAAGTCTTAATAACCTAACCAAAAGAAATAAAATAAAATATCAAATAAATTATCATCCACCTCATAGACATTCCCTACCAATCATTTTATGATAATTTTATCCTTATAAAGATAATAGATTATCTAATTTTAGGACTTAAAATAATATTGATTATGGATATAGGACAACAAACATTTTGTTTCCATTTTTAGTCCCTATTTTCAAATTAAAGGGACACGTGGCATGTTATGATTGGTTAACGTTTTATGAATATGGGTCCGCGCCAGCGGTTTTATTAAAAAATAGGGACTAAAATCATAAATAAAATGTTTGTTGTCCTATTTTCAAAATACATATTACAATAAATCCTAAATTTACAAACCCCTAAAGATAAATACCTTTGATTGCAAAGCATGCACTTGTATTATTTCGACGTGTAATTTGGAAATGCTTGTTTTTCTTTCTAGAGACCCGTGTCGTCAAAACTTGGTAGTGTTCGAGTGTGTTTTTATCACTAAATTATTATTTCACTAACAAATACTCCTTATATCCTAGATTAAGAGTCCATATTTAATTTTTGTACTTACTAATAATACACTTAATCAATGGCTAGGATTAACCCTTGTACTAATAACATTTTTTTTATCTGTACTAATAACATTTTTTTTACAGCAAAAATGTCTCCTTCAGATGTTAGGGCGAAGATGATGATGCTGTTTATGATGATGTCGTCGTCTGGGTTCGGTGGTAGCGGAGGCGACGAGGGCTCCTCCGCCCCTAGGCTCCCCAAATATGGAAAATTTGGGATTACCGTCGAAAACAAGTCGGAGCTTTTAGCGAGATCCCTCGAGCTGCTAAAGACGGTCATCGGCCCGGGGTTTATGAGTTGGAAGGAGGTGCCGTATGAGCTCAAGTTAGCTGTTTGGGCGGCACTACAGGTAATATTTATATGAATATTTCAATTTCAATTTCAATTTATATTTATATTTATATTTATATTTATATTTATATTTATATTTATATTTATTCGCAACTAACATTGTATTTGTTGGACATGAACAATTCAACTTGGATCCAAAGCTACGCGATTCCGTCTTCGAGCAGTTGAGGGAGCAACACAAGACGTGGAAAAAAAATATGCGGACACGGTACTTTGGAAAAACACGAGAGACCATTTTACAATGGCGCGGATCCGTCCCACCCAAGGAGCCGATCTCATTGGCACAATGGCAAAAGTTCATTGAAAATGAGATCGAGGATCGACAATTGGCATCTCGCCAATCGGGGAGGGAAAATCGGGCTAAAAAGACGGACGTGCACTACTCCGGCCGGACCTCTTACGCTGAGGTGGAGCATAGGATGAAGGTAATATTTAATTTATCTATAACTACAGAAATATATTATTGGATATTATTTTACTTTGCGGGGCCGATACTAATTTTACTTTACTTTATTTTATTTCAGGGGGTAGGGAGTGGCCCAGGGGGTAAGCCACATAGGCTCGATACTTATGTGGCTCTTCGGACGAAGAAGGGGAAGGACAAGGAGGTGTCCCCGAGCGTCGCGGCCACGATTGTAAGTAATCCGACAGTTTAATTATTGTTAATTACGTTATAATTTTTTAGTTTACTTATTTTACTAATCATGTGCTTTTTGTCGTTTCAGGCAAAGCTTAAGGAAGTGCATGAGTCGCAATCTGATGCCGACAAGGCATCTTTGTCCACAGACGCACTCAGCCAAGTGCTTGGCTCTGATCGCAAGGGGAGGACAAGGGGAGTGAGCTCGCGGGTGGCCAAATCTAAGATCATCGGATTGGAGACGAGCGACACTGGGTTGGCTCGAACGGTGGATTCACACGACGCGAAGCTGTCCCGTTTGGAGGCGACGGTCCAAGATATGTACGCATTCATGAAGCGTACGTTGGGTGGAGACCGTAAAGAGAAAGGTAAAGGGAAAGGGAAGGAGAAGGCGGTGGAGGAGGAGGTGCGGGAGGACGAGGCGCAGGATGACGAGGATGTGGACCTCGCTGCTTCATCACCGACACGTTCGTACTTCGACGATCCACTTCCCTATTTGACGCCCTCCAACAGACCATTATCGACGATTGGTTGGCCGAGCGTGTTCATATTGGACATATTTGATGGCCAGCGGATAGGGCGGGGGTTGAGGGACCCGGATATCATCGAGGGTGGAATAGTCCATGGACGTGTGCTTCAAGGGATGGAGTCCAGGGTGATCGTCACGCATGTCATACCCGGGAAGGAGAACTCCCTACTGTGGTTGCGTGAACAATGCGGCACGACATATATTAGTGGGTGCGTCAATTCGTATGTCGTGTGGCCTACTCACCTCCTCAGTTTTATACAAGACATGTAGTAACATTATTTTCAAGTTTGTCCATTTTAATTATATTTGGATTATATCGTCATGTATATTATTTTTACTTTGAAAATTTGGATTATACTGTCATGAATATATATTTGCATTATCTTTAGTTTGTGTTGGATATATGATGTTTGGAACAGGTACAACGTTGTTATAACAGGTACAAATATACTGCTGGGCAGTGGCGGTGGCCATACTACCCAGCAGATTTTTTTTAAATTCTGCCCAGAATTGTCACGGTCATTGACCGTGACAAGTCCTTGACAACATTTGTCACGGGCTTGTCACGGGCAATGACCGTGACAATTTTTTTAAAAAAGATCGCGGCTTAGTCACGGTTTTAAACCGTGACAAACGTGTCAAGGTCAATGACCGTGACACGACCGTGACACGACCGTGACAAAAAAAGTTGTCTCGCCTCGAAATGTCAAGGTGAATTTGTCAAGGTCAATGACCGTGACAAATGGGCAGATTTGGTGTAGTGGTAGAGGTCTCTATTTATAAGGGGAAGAGGGTCGGAATTCTAGCAGAGGTGGGACTCTTTCCAAGTCTCCCACTAATGCCACTAACCATCATGTGACTAACGGATAAGGTTCACCCAAATCTTTTAATATCTTTATTTATCATATTCCTAATTAATTATCTAATATTTATCAAGACCACAATTATGGGAAATTCGGAATTTAATAAAATTGAAATTAAATAATTAATTTCGTTACGTGACATTAATTTCCAACAGTCTCCCACTTGGTCTTAATAATTCGTATAATTAAATTAGGTATCATAAGGTGCACAATTATTGATAAATTCACTTTGCTAAATCAAATGATTCACCGATGCGAGTCATGGCGGTTCCATGCTATTCAAGAGCAAGGTTCCTTCCATGTACCACAGCACCAATGTTTCATTCAACTAAGCCTTTAATATTGGGTATCATAATGGCCTCATAATGCCCTTTTCAATAAGGACTATTTCTGTCAACAATAATTCATAATTATATGCATGTTTTCTCAAAAGACAGAAATAATAGAAATCAGAAACACTTTTATTGAATTCAAGTAATGGTGTCAAACAACTAAGCCAAAATAGCAATCATAGTCTAACTAATCGAGACCCATCTCTTTGACATGTTCCATAAAGGTCTTCGGAGATAGTCCTTTCGTAAGAGGATCTGCTATGTTATCACGCGTACTGATGTGATCAATTGACACTCTTTGTTTCTGAACTTCTTCTTTAACTGATAGGTATTTCATCTCAATATGCTTAGCAGCCTTAGTATACCTATCGTTCTTCGAGAAGAAGACTGCTGCGACATTATCACAGTGAATTTTTAGCGGCTTAGATATTGACTCCATAATTCTAAGTCCTGAAATAAAGTTTCTCAGCCATAATCCATGATTTGTAGCTTCGAAGCAAGCTACGTATTCAGCCTCCATAGTAGATGATGCAATGACACTTTGCTTAGCACTTTTCCATGAAACGGCTCCTCCAGTCATAAGGAAGACATAACCCGAAGTGCTCTTTCTACTGTCAAGGCATCCCCCAAAATTTGAGTCTGAATAACCAATCACCTCAAGGTGATCAGTCTTCCGATATGTGAGCATGTAATCCTTGGTCCCTTGCAGGTACCTCAGCACTTTCTTTGCAGCTTTCCAATGGTAAATCCCCGGATTACTTTGATATCTGCCTAGCATCCCAACAGCAAAACTGATGTCCGGTCTAGTGCAGACTAATTGTGCATATAACAAGCTCCCTACGAGCGAAGCATAAGGCATGCCTTTCATGTGCTCCCTTTCTAAATCACTTCCAGGGCATTGACTTAAGTCGAACTTATCCCCCTTTTGAAGTGGAACATTAACGGGATTGCAACTTTGCATGCTAAATCTTTCTAAAACTTTATTAATGTAAGCTTTCTGAGACAGTCCCAATGTTCCTCGTGATCTATCCCTAGATATTTCTATCCCGATCACGAAGGATGCCTCACCTAAATCTTTCATTTCAAAGTTTTTAGAAAGGTACTTCTTGGTTTCACTTAATAAACCAAAATCACTGCTGGCGATAAGTAAGTCATCAACATATAGTACTAAAAACACAAACTTACTCCCACTGATCTTCAGGTATATACACCGATCAACAGTGTTTTCCTTAAACCCAAAGGATGTAATGGTATCGTGAAACTTAATGTACCATTGAAGAGAAGCTTGCTTTAGACCATATATTGACTTCTTTAACATACAGACCATGTTTTCTTTTCCTTCCTTTATGAAGCCTTGTGGCTGTGCCATGTAGACTTCTTCTTCTAAACTCCCATTTAGAAAAGCTGTTTTTACGTCCATTTGGTGTAACTCCAAATCATAATGATCCACCAACGCTAATATGATTCTTAGTGAGTCCTTCTTTGAAACTGGAGAGAAGGTCTCATTATAATCAATGCCTTCTCGTTGATTAAAACCTTTGGCAACAAGTCTAGCTTTATGTCGTTCGATATTGCCTTGTGAGTCAAGTTTGGTCTTAAAGATCCACTTGCACCCAACTCGTTTTTGTCCTTCTGGCAATTCGACCAACTCCCAAACTTTATTGTCATTCATAGATTTTATTTCTTCATTCATGGCATTGACCCATTTATCTAAATCATCACTAGTTATAGCCTTTTCATAAGAAACTGGATCATTAATATCTCCTATGTTAAATTCGATCTCTTGAAGGTATACCACATAATCATACGGAATTGCCGATCTCCTTTCTCTTTGAGATCTTCTTAATGGAATTTCCTGTGGTGCTTCAAAAGTTTCATCGGTTACAATCTCATTATGTGGTTGTTCAGTCGGTTGATCATTCACTTGTTGTTCATTGTTATTGATTGGGTCAATGACCGGTGCAATAACTTCATTAGGAACAACAGGTATGTTATGAACTCTGGGTATAGGAATTTGTACCCTGACTTCTTGAATGATTACCTCCCTCTCTTTTATACTCCCACTTACTTCACCTTCTTCAATGAATTTAGCATTTCCAGTTTCTATGATTCTAGTTGTATAATTTGAACAGTAGAATCTATATCCCTTCGAATTTTCTGGATACCCGATGAAATGACAAGATAATGTCCGAGGATCCAATTTCTTTTCATGAGGGTTATAGATTCTAGCTTCCGCTGGGCAGCCCCACACACGTAAATACCTTAAATTGGGTTTCCATCCTTTCCACAGTTCAAAAGGGGTTTTTGAAACTGACTTACTAGGATCCCTATTTAAGATGTGTACAGCGGTCCTTAATGCATGTGTCCACAAAAATATAGGCAATTGTGTCCTACTTATCATACTCCTAACCGTTTCTATAAGGGTACGATTATGCCTTTCAGCTACACCATTCTGCCAAGGTGATCCTGGCATTGTGTATTGGGAGCAAATACCTAATTTCTCAAGGAGTTTAGCAAATGGGCCTGGGCGTTGCCCTGACTCATCATATCTACCATAATAACCTCTGTTTGATCTAATAATTTTCACCTTTTTGCCTAGTTGCCTCTCAACCTCATTAATGTATATTTCAACGACGTTCACAGACTGAGATTTATCATGCAACATGTACAAAATGCAATAACGTGAAAAATCATCTATAAAGGTGATGAAGTATTTCTCTCCACCAATGGATGGAATATCAAAAGGTCCACATATGACTGTATGTATTATTTCAAGTAGCTGGGTGCTTCTTGTGGCTCCTTTCTTTGTATGTTTGGTCTGTTTTCCTTTAATACAGTCCACACATACATCATAATTGGCCCAATCCAGGTTATGGAGTATTTCATCTTTAATGAGCCTTTCAATTCTCGGCCTGGATATGTGCCCTAATCTTTTATGCCACAAATAAGCAGATTTTTCATCATCAAGTGTACGTTTCGTACCAACATTAGGATGCAGGGCCACAAGAGTTTCAGAAAAATTCATTTCAAGATTCAATCGATATAAACCATCTAATAAAAATCCAGAACCAACATTATTAGAATTTTTAATCAAACCAAAACCATTGTTCTTAAATTCAATTGCAAAACTATCTAAAGCGAGTTTAGAAACAGAAATTAAATTCCTAGAAACTGTGGGAACATAAAAGGTTTCTTGCAAATCTAAAATAAATCCAGTGCTTAAAATCAGGCGAAAGACTCCAACAGCTTCTATTTTAGCCTTTGCCTTATTGCCCATGTAGAGAAAATGCTCATTTGGATTTGTTTTGCGGATCGAAATGAAGCCCTGCATCGAATTAGAAACATGACACATAGAACCAGAATCAATCCACCAAGTGTTAGAAGGAACATTAATAAAGTTTGATTCGAAACAAACATAAATAAAGGGTTTACCCTTTTTCTCGAACCAGGCCTTTCGTTTATGACAATCCCTCTAGAAATGGCCCTTCTTTTTACAGAAGTGACACTTGTCGTTCTTTTTCTTCTTCACAGCAGCAGTTGATGGTTCAGCTTGATGAGACGGCCCAGGACCTTTCTTAATGCCCTTGCCGAACTTCTTCTTAAAACCAGCTCCTTTGACTGTAATATTTGCCACCTGTCCTTTAGTCACATGGCCATTCTGTTGCTTAAGCCTTCCTTCCTCCTGTACCAACATGCTTTGCAAATCATTTACATTCCACTTATCTTTTATAGTGTTGTAATTGATTTGGAAAGGCCCATACTCAGGAGGTAGGGAGTTTATGATGAATTGAACGAGAAAAGACTCGTCCACTGTCATGCCCCAAACTCTAAGTCTAGCAGCCAGATTGGTCATTTCTATAATGTGCTCATTCATGGTTCGAGTACCATCGAACCTCATAGTGGTCAGGTCAGCCATCAGTTTCCCAGCAAGGGATTTATCAGCAGTGCGAAAGCGTTCCTTAATGTTGCAAATACTCTTTCGCTTTCTTAGTTTCAGGTAGGGAGGTCTTAATATTAGTAGCAACACACATTCGCATAAACATTAGGGCCAACCTATTGGATCGAGACCATGCTTCATGGACAGCAATTTCATCCTCGCTACTGGTATCAGTAATAGCAGCGGGTTCATCACACATAATTGCCATGCCCAGGTCAAGAACCCCTAGGCTGAACTCACTTTGCTCATTCCATTCAGAAAAATTAGTTCCATCAAATTTGGAATAGGACTGAGCTTGCGAATACAGGTTAAGGGGAACTGCAATTAATAACAATGTTCACAAATTTAAATTTCACACACAGCAAAATTGCAAGGGTCGAATATTAAATTGTTGACTGAAATTTTGGCATATTTCATTTACATTCTGAATATCACAGAATCTGTGTTAATCATCACATAATATTAAAATTGTAAAGATATATTACCCTATAATTCATTTATCATGGTCCCATAATTTTGGCATCTGTGTTTGTTGCCTACTTCATCTAATACCATAATTAATGGACTTAATGTCAACTATTCTGTTTTTACAAAACTAGTTCTAATGTTGTTCAATTCAGATATTAGCATGTGTTGCGCCTCAATCCAATTTTATAACTAACATTAGAATAAGTCTTTAATGAATGTAAGTATATTATTCGTACATGTAGTCTCAGCCTGTGTTTGACCTTTGACTTAACTCAAATGAATAATTGTTTACATGTCTCAACTTAAATATAGTTAATCATGCATTAATATTAACTATAATATGTAATCTATCAGTAATCACAAAGATACCAATAGTAGCTCGAATGCCTCAAAAATATAATTGCACAGGTATAAAAAAACATGTAATACATGAATTTTGCCAAAAATGGCAAAAATGAGTTTTCACCATGGAATTGAAGTAAAACATGCCAGAAAATCAAAACTTTTTGCGGAACGTCAATATCAATTTTCTGTAAAGAGTTATAAGCCCCGAGATTATTTCCTAAAATGGCAAAAACGGGGTTTTGAGGGCCTTAACGACGTCAAAACGCAAAAGTAAGGTGGTGCCCATTGTTTATAATGGGTTTTGTTTATTTTGACGTTTCCAGTCGACCATGTCAGTTTCCTAAAATTCCGAGCAAGTTTTGATCCTTTATTCTCACCAGTGAGTATTGGCGACAGAAGAAAAACGTCACAGAAAATCTCAGACACACTTTAAGAGCAGATTTAATGATAGAAAAAAGACGTCGCAGAAGGTCTCAGGTACAAAAGCAATTTCGTTCTTAATATCATAACACAAATTCGAATTACCATATGTACGATTATCGTATTTATCAAAATTTCCAGATTTCTAGATTTACCAAAAGTTCCAGAAAAATTAAATTTCCAGATTTCCAGAAAAACAAAATTTCCAGATTTACCAAAATTTCCAGATTTCTAGAAAGAGAATTTTTTTTCTAGATTTCCAGATTTCCAAAAGATCATAAATCAGAATGTTATAAAGAAATTTTCATTAACGGAAAACATGAGATTATAAACCGAAATCTCTGATACCACATGTTAAATCATACTGTTTTGTTAATCACAAATTCGAATATGAATCGTAAGGTTACATCACGAATAAAACAGTTTTGACATGAATCCAGGATGTTTATCTTCATGCAATCACATAATCGAAAATTCCTTAAAAAATACGATTTAAAACTGACATTTGTCCATCGTTGTTAAACGGATTAAAGTGACTTGAATGCTCCTTTAATTCCTTTCTTAAACAGCCCGGAATGAGAGAAACGGATTTCGGATTTTCTCTCCCTCCTTAGAAACAGTGTGTGTTGAGATGACTCTAGATGGTGTAGAGGTCTCTATTTATAAGGGGAAGAGGGACGGAATCCTAGCAGAGGTGGGACTCTTTCCAAGTCTCCCACTAATGCCACTAACCATCATGTGACTAACGGATAAGGTTCACCCAAATCTTTTAATATCTTTATTTATTACATTCATAATTAATTATCTAATATTTATCAAGACCACAATTATGGAAAATTCGGAATTTAATAAAATTGAAATTAAATAATTAATTTCGTTACGTGACATTAATTTCCAACAGTGTTTACAAAGCCGATAATGTATTCAGCAAAACAAACCTACAAAGATCACATCAATTACTAAGCTTATGTAAATATTTTGATAATCTAAAAATTACTACGAATGATAATTCATAACAATAATGAGATAACGCATCCTGCGTTGTGTGATTTCTATCTAGTGAGTTGATTAGATATTCATCAATTGCCTCGATCAAAATATACTTTTTCATCTCATCTATCTTCTTCATATATTTCTTAAACTACTACTTTAAATGAAATTCACTTGTTGTGAAAAGTATTTTTGCAAATGCTTAAAAGGCATAATAATTTACAATCATTTGCATTCCCGACCATTGTATTTGCAAACATGCTTAAATTATTTTAGTTTTTATTTGTGAAGATGTCGCCATTCCCGTCATATCTCCGAAACACCTCTTCATAAACATTGTTTGTAGGTTTCAACATTACGATGTGATCTTCACCTCGACTCCGCCAAAGGGGATGCCAAAGATTAGAGATGTTTATTACGGTGTGAATGGAACGACCTCCCACCGATGATCAAATATGCATTAGCTCCGTTATATGGTAGAATCAATTCCTCAATATTTTTCTTGAACTTGTTCATAAATGATCGGTCAAAATCCCGTTTTAGTAGTCTAACAACCCATATTTTCAATATTTACGGTGAAAAATCTTAAATATTTTATATATGCTAGTCACACAATTCAAAAATCATTCTTAGCATGTAATATAAATAAGCATAACTGTAAGAGCATAGTATACTCATGTGCCTCATGACATTTTAATTGTTTTATTTCGTATTACTACATGTTGAGTCTAGTCCAAGAGGTATCTGGAAAGCCTCACCAGACTTATACTGGATCATGAATGCTATTTAGCTTTACTTAATAACTTAGGATAAAGGTATTTTATCTAGGGGACTTACATTCACCCTTGACTATAAATACTTTTCACAATTGAAAAATCTTACACTTTTAACCTTGTGGTCCTTTTTGAGATTGCCAAATCTGAAACTGCTGTATTCTTCTTATACAAAAAGCTTATGTTTTTAAATGCATCCTTGTACTAAATTTTACTTGTCCTTGGTTGAATAAGAAAAAAAAGTGTTTTGTGAACTTGAAAAATAGGACAATTTTTATTTTTATCCACGACTTGGTTCGCTAGAGGTTCACTGTAAAGAAACAAGACTTCGTGTCAGAAAAAACTCTGCTTGACTAGTTGCGACAAATGGAAACTATGTTGGTGTAAACGTCTGGCCTTAATGGCGACCTGCTTCACTGATGGTTCACTACAGTAAAATGGACAGTCAGCAAAAATCCTTTTATTTCGGTTGTCGCGACATTTTGTAACCCACGTCCAAAATATTTGGTTACAAGAGCGACCTGTGTCACTGACCCTTTATTTCAGCGAGCCACATCTTCACTATAGCAAAGGAGACCACTATTTAGTAAGATTTTTTCACCTTTTGAGATTTTTTTCTCATTAGATCTCATTGTGAGTTGTGCTTAAACACAATCTTTATTTGCAGCCAACAAATATTGCTTCTAAGTCAATAAGGTTGCTCCACTTGAGTGTATTCCCATTTGGCTTCATGCACAAGTGCTATACATACTCTTGTAAGCTTTCCTCTTCAATGTTGATTTAAGAGGAAACTTTTATAAAAGAAAAAAATAGCTAAACTTTTAATCTTTTTATCTAGCTCTATCGTGATATCATAATTAAATTTGCCAAATTAATATGTAATCTTTAAAGTAAATTATATAATTTTGATATAAATATTAATTTGACAAAAGTCAATATTAACTTTTTTTCTTTGTAAAAAATAGAAATTATCCTAAAGCGAGTAGTTTTACATAGCCCACCATTTAAGACTAAATTTGTAGACGGATCCCCGAGCTTCTTATTACTAAATGTAATCATTACTGATTATGTGTTCATTTCTAGTACTAATTCTAATTCATATTATAGGTGAGCAAGATGGGTACTTGAATCCAGTTAGTAGTTCGAGTTAGTAGGGCTCGAGGGGCCTAAAGGCTCACCAAAGTAGTTAGTGAGCTCCTTGGAGGTTTTGGCTTGGAGGCTAGAGAGTAAAGTTTATTGGGTAATGTAAGTGCTCAACCACACAAACTAGATTAAGGTTCATTGAGTAAGGTAAGTGTTCAACCACAAACATAATTAAGGTTCATTGAGTAAGGTAAGTGCTCAACCACATAATGGAGATAATACTTTCTAAATATTTATTTAACGACTGACTTTATTACCACACAAAATGGGTTAATATTTGTGCCAAAAATAATCTGTGATTGTCACGGAAGTATTTAGTCTCAAATGGCGGGATACATAAACTTTCTCCTCCAATGATTCTTTCTAAAAATATTTTTCATAAAATACCCAACCACTCATGCTTCAAATGGTAATTTCATTGGTGAAAAATCATGAGGGGCACTCCTAATAAAATTGGTAAATGTCTATGTTGATATAGGGTATTACTACAATTTTATAAAGTAAAAGATTGGGATAAATGAATTTATAAGCTAAAGATTTAAAACTATAACTATAAGCTTCAATTGACAAGTCACTTTTCAAACCCTTTTATTTTCATGTATTCAAATGTCACCATTGCACTCTGGCCTCTCCTTTATTGCTCTCTCCTCTCTGTACCATCAGTTCTCTCATTTCTTTTACATTATTTTAACCATCTCCATAAGTTAAAATTGAGGTTGAAATCGAGGCTAAATTATATGCTGGAAATTTAAGTTAAATATTATGTTCTTCATTATATTAAATAAATATTATTTAAAAATAAATAAATTCAAAAGTAACCTAAAAGAAGAGTCTTAAGGGCTCCACTCGTAAACCCTTGACATGTGTTGTATGCTTTATATCCACTGAAAATTTGTTGCGTCCACCATTGGGAATCAACCACCAAATGTGGGCCTGAATTTATTTGATTTTAATTTTCACTTGGCAATATTTATTTTGTTGTTTTATATATCCAAAAATATACTTATTGTAAATTAAAATATGGACATAAAATTAAATGTAATAGAAATGATGAACTTACAAAATTAAACCTGAGCCTAGTGTTTCAAACAATATCCTTAAGACGAATTTGTTCCCTCTATGACACCCAAGGTATTTGAATAATTGTCTCCCAGGATAGAACGAATTTTGGCCTCGAAGTAGTAGCACTTCAATTCTTCGAAAATCGGCGACCTCGACTTTGTGGTTTGTACTCAAATTTTGAGGCTCGAACAAATGTGTAGATAAAGAGAGATGGAGGGATAATAATAAAGATTTAAATTCAATAAAATAAAAGATGGTGGAGGAGATTTCTATCTTTAGTCTCATGTTACTCTTCATAACCGGGGTGGATCCACCCCAGTTCAACTTTAAAAAAAAAATAGGGGTCTTTTGGTAAAAAATTAAACTTGGAAGTTACTTCTAATTATATTCAAAGATGAGGGGAAAATGTGTAATAAATTAAAAAAAAGACTTAATGTTTACGGTTGCCCAGCAAAATCCCAAAATCTCAAAATCCCAAACTTAAACATAACCTATTATCTCTTCTTCTCTTTAGTTTACCGCCGCCGCTCACTCCTTCCACCTTCGTTCCACCGCCGCTCCTTATCTCTCTGCCCTCTCCACCCTCCCCCTCCATCTGCGCCTACTGTCCAGTCTCCACCTGCCCTTGCTGCTACCGTCCATCTGCTGCTTGCTGCTATCTCCCTCTCCATCCGCCTGTTGTCTCCACCTGCCATTGTGAGTTTGTTTATATTTTGTGTATGTTTTGTTTGTTTAGCAAAATAAAATGTGTCTGTTTGTATGTGTTTAAATTTATAATGTAAAATTTGATTTATTAGTGTGAAATTAGTCTGAAATGTTAAATTTAATTTTTTAGTGTAAAATTTAATTTATTATAATGTAAAATTAGTCTGAAATGAAATTAAATTTAGTGTGAATCTATTAGTCTGTAATTAAATTAAATTTGTTGTAAATATAGGAAGTCAATGGAAAAGTTTTTTAAACGGAAAATAGGAGATAATACACCAACCGTATCCGAAGCTGAGGTTCAATCGCATTTGAAACGGAAAAATTTAGGAATCCAAATTTAATTAATTAATACCTCAACATTTTTAGGATTAAAAATTGCAATAAAATAAGTAAAAACAACCCAAAAAAAATCGCTTCGGGGCTCCCGCCTCCGAACCCTCAGGCTTCGTCAAAAGATTTCACCCCACTTCACTTCAAATCCTAGATCTGCCATTGCTTCATAAGACACCATTTCAAAATGACATGTCTCTTCCGCGCACATATCCAAAAATCATGTTTCTTAGATTAAACACCTTTTAAAACACAAAGACATGTCTTTTCTTAAGTGTTTTTCCACCATAAAAAATAAAAACGCAACTTTTCAAAGTGTCTCTACACTTTAAAACATAAAAACACAACCAAAATAAATAATAAAATGATAAACTAACATATTTTCACTAATTAAAATTATTAATATAATTCCAACATATTTTTGGAACAACTATTTATCGCTATGTTTGCAACCCCAATCATAATTAATCTGTTTGATTATAATTATACAGAGTGTATGTCAACAAATAACATATTCTTAGCACTACAGCTGCTTTCTCTACAAATGAAAAATGACAAAAGTGCAGTTGAGAGGCAGACAGGATATAATCTGCGCACAATTTTCTATTATTTTTTTCAAACTATCTCCATTAGAAAAGAACTAATAAATAAAGTATCGGGTTAGAGTAGATTGCATTGTATAACTGTTCGGACATTTTTTAATAACCATTTAGTTCAAATTTTTTTATTTTGCCTCAAAAAGTCCTTTGCCACATATTTGGGAGAGGGAGTGCCGCTGGCGCGGACCTCTAAAAATAAGAGGATATTGAGTGCTTGAGGGACTAAATGGGTTAAACTAAAAATATGTGTCCTTTTTAAAAAATATATATTTATAGTAGGGACTATTTAATAATTGACCCTTTAAAATATCATTTTATTTTTTTAATTAAAAAATGTTATTTTGACAGTAGCATTTACCGACTTTTTCTCACTCGAAGTCATATTGTGGTGGCATATATATGCTCCGTTACAAAAGTTTACTTCTGACATGTTGTGATCAATTAATGAATCTTATGGGGCCAACATACAAAATTGACAATAAAGCCTCATAAATGAGAAACAAAAAACGAAACTGACTGATAGAACTTAGGCTGTTATGTTCTATAAAATTAGATTTTAGACTGGTTGAACTTTTTTGCCCGAATAAAGGACACAAAAAACTGTACTTGCACTAACTCATTAAATTTTGAGAAATACAACAGTAGATGAAATATGACCTAAACCAATTTCCCAAGAAAACGAAGTCACCTGTTGATGAAAATGTGGATAAATCCTTTGAACCTATGAAACACTTGATTCACAGGTGGCAAAAAATGGGTGATGAAGTGTGCCCTATGACTATGACTATGACTAGACCTTAAAATGACATATACGAAATTATTAATTAATGGATGAATGTTTAATAATTTTGGATTATATTAGTGTCAATTCGATAGGACACGATACTTTAACGAATTTGATTAGTGTTGATCCCCTTCACTCATTAATACCCAATGAAAGCCGCTAAGACCCATTGATTTAAGGAAATAAAATGTATTATTATTACTTATAAATAATTTATATAGCGTAATGTTAATTTAATCATGATCATTTTTAATAATTGAAAAAGTTAGTAATATCAATGAATTCTTTGATCTAATTGAGTTAAGAAATGGTTGAATATTTCAATTTGTATACGATTTAAAATAAATCATTATCTTAATGAGTAATAACGAGTGAACATAACACAATACGTTAAGATAATGAGTCAGGTTTGAATATAATTTTTTCACAAGATAAAAAATCATCCGTTTAGATACGAACCCGATAAGATCCGAACACGATAAAAATCGATACGAATAGACCTGACAAAATGAGGAACTACACGAACCGACATGAAGTTATAAGTTAATTAATGAATTCTTAAAGATTTTGGGTCATATCAGTGCCAATTCGATAAGACACGATAATTAACGAGTTGGGTTAGTGTTGATCCCCTTCACTCATTAATACCCGATAAAACCTATTAAGACCCATTAATTTATTAAAATAAAATGTATTGTTGCGACTTATACAGAGTTTAGATAGCTTAATGTTAATTTAACCATGATCATTTTTACTCAATGAGAGAGTTAGTAATGTTAATGAATTATTCGATCTAATTGTGTTTAAAGATGAGCGAATATTTCAATTTGTATACGATTTAAAATAGATCATTATTCTAATGTGTAATAACGGGTGAACACGATACGACACAATACGATACATTAAAATAACAAATTAAATTTGAATATAATTTTTTCACATGTTAAAAAAATCGCTCGTTTAAACACATTCGATAAAATTCGAACACGGTAAAAATTGATACAAATATAACTTGATATAATTTATTAATAAATTTAAATACGAACATGATTGGACACGATGAATTGAGAGATTGAAGAGACCGCTTAAGTGCTCAAAGGGTGTTTACTATCCATCACTATCCATCAGTTCCCTTTCTGTGGCTAAAAATAATTTTCTTTTCAACTATCAACGTCAAGCCCATGTGTGACGTTTACTAATTCAAACCAACACCATGCGTGTGATGTTAAAAGAGATGTTTCCTCTTGACTTTTAGGAATAATCAGGATGAACTCTGTTGTTTTTTATTCATTATATCCGAATATAATCGCCTTCATAGTTTGTGCATTATTATATGACAACAATTAAAATTGTGCATTTGTAAGTCGCAATATTATATTTTAAAATAAAAATAATTTTTTTTGTTTTAATATTGAATAGAAAAATATTGTAATACCAATTCGAAGACACAAACTTGAGGTACCCAAACTAACTCGTAAGTATCTGATTAAAGTTTTAAAAACACAAATTCTTATTAGTATGTTTAATAAATAGTTCAATTTTTTGATTTATTTTGATTTTATCCTCACTTTTTAATTAAAAGGAATCCCCTTGTTTGAACACGAAGGTTAACATAAGCAAAATAATCATTATATTTTCATTTTTTATTTAGGTATACAACTAAATGAAAAACAAAATTGGATATATCACCCATTAGTTCTTATTTATAAATAGTAGTCACTTATCTTGCATGCAATCATTTAAACATAAAATTACAAAAATGAGTAAAACTTGAAAATCAATTATAAAAAATAATAAGATAAGCATATAAAAGTACAACAAAGATAAAAAGAAAAGTGAAAAATATAATCTCTCTCGATCGGCTCGCCTCCCCATTTATCTTCTTTTTGTTGCCAACACTCGCTCATTCATTGCACCACCTCCATAACCACGAACTCACTATGCAACAAAAGGGTATGTTTGCAAGCTCTATTTTGAAGGGAAAATGTTTCGTTTAATTCGTTTGGGAGTTTGAATATTAAGAGAAATGATACAATTTTTCTCGTTTGAAAGTTTAAAAGGAGAGAGAAAAAATAATATATTTTTTTAAAATTTTCTCTTCCTTTCTCTCCAAAACTTTCTCCCCAAATCGGAAAGAAAGAATGAGTTTTTTTCGTTAATTTGTAACACCTCCTATTTCCACGTCCAGTCGATCAGGGGCCGGATACGAAATATAGGGAGCGCAAAAATAATTTATATTATTCTCAGCATTAATGATAAATAAAACTATAGTGAATAAAAACCATCCCAAATAAAACTCAAATAAGGAATGATATAATGAATAACTGAACTGAAATAATTGAACCTCCAATAAATGACTTCACTATTTAAAATCTCTTATTACAACTCTTCCAAATGAAGTAAAAGAAATACAACCGAAACTATCTCTGAGTCAAACTCCTTAATATAATGACAACTGGATTGAAACAATACTCCGATTCTAAGAATGATAACTGGATCTCGAAGACTGCAAGTTTGGTCGTTCAACGCTACTACATATTTACAATAATAATACATGTGGGGGAAAAATATTTTATAGATTTGGGTCAGAGACCCCAAGTTGCAAAAAATAACTCCAATATCAACAATTAACAATCACGCGACTGATTTACAATACATGCCACCCGTCGGCTCTCACATATAATAAGTACCTTACCTCTCATCTAAGTGCAGTACTACGTGCATATCCCAACCCAAGGCACAACTCTATTAGAGTCTATATCTTTATTCTAATAAGTACTATGACACTATAATTAATAACACGAGATGCAACTAACTACTCATGTAGAGTATACAACCTAAGACCCAATCTTTCACTTATTTAGATTCTCATGATCTCATAACGTGATATTATACTTATCTTAACATTTTTAATTAAACATGTTCGTCTCTGAATAATACTATATGTACACAATACAATCTCATACTAAACCCCTCTTATATCACTTGAAAAGAAAACATATCTATCACACAATACGATGTTAAGAAACTAATGAGCAGGATGCCGACCTGAACCAAACGATTGCTGAGCAGGTGATCGAGAAGGAGAAGGTCGACAAAATAGCTTCTTAGAGTTTTATTTTAGGGAGTGTTATATTTTTTTAAATTTCCCATTGATGTAGGGGCATGCCCCAATTGCAATCCTTTTTAATGTAATTAATGGTTTGATTCCATAATTGGTGTCCTATTTTTTTTGCAAGTCTTGTTTTTAACAAACTCATATATCCGATCGATTGTTCATACAGTTTAACGTAAGGCTTGCATCACTGGTTGCTGTTCAAAGTGACTTTTAACAAAGATTTATGAGAATGTTTACAACTGGTCATGATAAAGACAATGACGAGCTTGACAAGGTCCTGGGTTTTGATAAGTCACCTCAAGAAAAAGAGGCATATTTGAACCTTCGTCGCCTCTTTCATCAGGCAATTGCAGACAATGCTGCCTTTCATGATATGATTTTTGCTGCCCAATACAGCCACAAAGAGTCATTGTCAAATCTCACAGCCGATTGTGAAAGAAGACTAGCCGATATGACAGGGAAGAGCGGTTTTGATGAGAAGTTGGCCGTTATATAATCTATCCATTTAAGGAAGGAATTCATTCTCCATGCCGATTTAGTGGGTGATAGAGAGGTCTCCACTATCCTCGAGAAAGAGAACAATGACTTAAGGGCTGAGTTTGAAGGACTTAAAAAGCCAAGATTAAGCGAGAAAGTTGGGGAGGGCGCTTCCTTTTTAGAAGAGGAGAATGCCCAGCTGAAAAGGGAGCTCAAACAAGGTAAAAAGGCTAAGGCCCATTCTTCGTTCTAAGGGAAAAAGGGAAATCGCCTACCCGAAGTGTAATACCCCGCCCTAGAAATAAATATTTTAATTATAATTTAAATAGTTTATTTGAATTTTTTTTGGAGAAATAAATGCATAGGGAATTAGACCAAATTGTACAAAAGGTGACACGTTGCATGTGGGGATTGAAAGGAAAAAAATTACATTGCATGGCTCGCATGGATGAATGCTTGTGTTAAATTAGTTGGTGTGAATACATTGGTGAAGTACGACATGAAGTAATCAAGGATTGGACATGACACATACACGGTTAATATAAGGTAATATTGTGACAGTACGCAACATAATAAGATGGAACTTTGCGTAATTTTTATAGGCCCCCCCTTTAGCTATAAAAATAATTTGACCAAATTTTTAGAGTACTAAAAATATATATATAAATTTCTTGGGGTCAAAATTACAAAAAAAGAGGTCTTTCCCACTGGACCCGGTCAATCGCCCCCCTGGCCGCAGTTGACCGCCCCTAACAGAAATCGGGCTGCTTTCATCTTTTAAGTGTTGTCATGATGATAACCTTAGGATGAGGTGAGTTATCGATTTGTGGGATCTTTATACTTGATATAGGACCATGGAAAGATGAGGGCCTTTCCATTTAAATCCATAAAGGCTTGTGGTTGGATATAAGAAGAGAAAGAACCGTAAGGGGGAAGCCATTCCCCACACTCCATTTCTGTAGATTTGAACACCCCCTCTCTCTCTAGCTTAGAACTCCCATGGAGGAACATCCCTCTGCCCCAGGTCTTTATCACACTCAACCACCACTTCCTCCACCTACACCCACCATTAGAAACCTTAAACTACGTCATCTCACCCTTGTAAAACCTTAGACAAATGTTGGGTTGAAGAAGAGATGATGTTCTTGATGTTTATTGGGTATTTGGAGATGGAGTTTGAAGAAGGTTCTTCGGAGGTTGAAGAGAGTTTACATGACGATAAGGAATGGATTCATGGAGACAAGCTTTGGTGGGCATTTAGAGACCCTCTTGAGGCCACCTTTGGAGGTTGGGGGTCCTCCATCTTCTTCTCCATTTCCACCATTTTTTTGGAGCTCATCAAGACGGGTAAACTAACTTTGAGTTATGGTGGTTTATTATATTATAAATTTAGCATATTTAATGTCATATATTAGATTAAATATATATGGGAATGAAGTTAGTTTACATGTAAGTGTTGTCTAGTAGTCATCTTATCATTTGTATGAAATGGGTTTTAAAAAGGATGATTTAAAATGGGTTTAAAGTGTAGCAATTTTCAGAATATATGTCTTGAATATTTTATGTAGAAAAATGTGTTATAATGATGTTTTCAAAGGTAAAGAATGTGATTTTAGTCAATGAAAATGTATTTGGTTTGTTTGAACTATTTCGTGAGATGAAAGGATTATTTCTTATGTAAAAAAAATGAAGATATATAAGAAAAGGAGATTCTCATGTTAAATGCATATTTGAAGTATGTAGAATTCATTTAGAAAGTAAAGTGGGTTCTAGGATGCCAAATTACATAAATAAAGTGTGTATTTTAAATGTTGAGAAAATGGGACTTCAATATGTAAAAATGTGTGATTTTATATATTAAAGATGTTAAAGTAGCAAGTAAGAAAGTGGGGTAATTGTGACATTGAACAAGTGTTAAAATGAATAAAAGGTGTTTAAAATGTTAAGTTCAAAACTTAATAACCATTTCTGGAAAAGTAACACTTGTTAAAGGATTAAATTATAAATTTGGCAAGAAAGAGGTAAATTGGTAATTTACTTAAAGTGGGACGTATTAATGGAATAAAAATGTTAATGAATGTTTGTATATCAATATGGTTGAAATTGAACTAAGTCCTCAAAGTTGCAAATGATTTTGGCATAAAATCGACGTGTGTGTGAATAAAGGAGTTAAAGGAGAAAGAAATAATTTTTTTCAAGTGTCAATGGAAAAGCAGACGGTTAAGTAAAAGTAAGAAAATGGAATTATGTGAACATTTGTTAAATGTTAAAACACATGAAAGGAACTGAGATAATACCAGGATAAATCAAGAAGGGCCCCGAGCCCTTGGGTGAAAACCCCTAAATAACTATCCAGAGTATATGGTGCGCATAGCTGTTGGGGTAGAGCCCGTGTTAGTATGCGGTATATGAAGATTTCGAGAAAAAGTTAAATTAAATGTGGAATACAAATCAAGAAATGGGTTATGCTGTAATTGTGTAGATACAACCTAACTTGAATGAATGAAATAAATGTGTCGATAAAGGCTAGATGGACAGCTTAATTCGTAAATCTACTAATGTCCATAAAACAAGGAAAAAGATTAAAGATAGTGGATAAATGGGTGGTTAAGCAACCTAAATGGTGAAACCCATATTTAACACAAGAATGTGTTGTAAAAAGGATTTTCGAAAGGTAAATAAGTATTTTCTAACACAATAAATGTGTGTGTTGAAATGATGATTTTCAATGAAGATACTAAAGTACATTCAATGAATGAATGGGTTAATTTCTGGTAAAAGAAAGGGTTTTGATAAATTAAATTAAAGGGTTTCGAACATCAAACCGGGTATATTAAATAAAGTGGGAATGCTTAGTATGGATAAAGAAAGCCTTTAATAATATTAAGGTCAATTAATATGGATAAGAAAGGTTTTCGGTAAGTAAAACGGTTAATACATCGGCATGTGTATTTTTCAAGGTATACACATGTAGATATATACATATTTTAGCATGCATGGGTTTGTAGCGTGTGGGTATTCCTTTCTACCCTTCGTTTCTATACTGTTTGTATAAATCCCACTGGGCATAAGCTCACGTCCCCACTTTGTTACGACAGGTTGGGAGTGGTTTCGTATTTTAAGGGTGTTTTACAGGTAAATGTACTTTAATTATGTTTCGTTAGTAGCTCTATTTACTTGGACTTCAGGGTGCTCCCCATAGGTCCCTCATGTAGTTTATCTTGAAAATTGGAATTGCATGCTAACAAGTGAAATGTTAATTAAAATAAAAACTGGAATGACAACATTATTTAGGTTGTTTCATCGTACTTCACACCTAATGCCCGAGTCGGACTGGGTTGACCCACGAGTAACCCATAAATCCGGGTCGGGATGTTACACGAAGAGTTAGAAATAACCAAGAAGAATTTTCATAACAAAGTGTAAACTATTAAAAGTCTGACCGAGAAGGTTGATCATCTTACGTTCCCGTTCCATAAATAACGTCGTCAGGTTTGGATAAACGACTACAACGAGGCTCTTGTAAATATGGATTCTGCCCTGAGTGATGCTTAGAATATTGGTTACAAGAACGGTTGGGTTAATTCCCTTGGTGTAGTGAACATCCCATAATATTATAAGTTATGGTATTGGTATGACCCAGGTTACTTGGACCATCAAGATCCTCCTTATAATCTCGTCGCAGTGTGGATCCTATCGGATGCCATTCCAGTCAGCCTTAACAAGAAATACCTTGGCGACTTCGAACTTAATGGGGATGACAATCTCTACCGACCTCAACATTTGGTTGATAGGGTGAGTCTAGGTAGGCCATCAATAAGAGATATGACTGCGACTGTTATTCCTTATGCGTTAGATTTTCCACTTGTCAGAGTTAGAATTTTAATAAATGAGCAACCCAGTTGCACAGTTGATCTGGCCATATTCATCATTTTATTGTAAATTATTTACTTTTTTTAACTTCTCTATAATAACTTAGAAGTGTTAATGGAAATTTTTACATTTTTGCTTTCCTATGTGATGTGTGGTCTTCTGGTCTTACCTTTTAGGTGACGTCGTCACATCTAACCTTAGGCTAAGGACCAAAAAAGCAAAAATGCACCTATTTGTGGGGTCGTTCCCTAACGAGGCTTTTTGTACCTAGCTGGTGCGGGTAACTAAGGTTTCCCAATAGGTCTTTTATCAACAGTAAAATACTGTTCATGTTTTGTTATTCGCCAAAACTCTTTATGTTGGCCGAACTATATCCAGAGTTGATATGCGATGGCACAATTAGTTAGTCTTGAAAGAAGACATTCTCTTAAAAGAAGACATTCTTGGCAAAATAAAATTATCACAAGTATTATTAATATATTATAGAGAATTCATTCAAATAATTGCTCTTCTTTATTATTTGGAATAAAGCGTATGTACGAGAATTTAAAGATAACTTCTTAAAGAAAATGCAAAATTGAAATAAATGGAAAAATCTATCATAAACTAAAAATATCTAAAAGTAAAATTTCTTCAGATTGGCTGCATTCAAAGCTCTGGGAACCTCTTTTCCTTCCATATTTTCTAAGTGGTAAGCTCCCTTAAGGTTATCACGAATGACTTTGAATGTACCTTCCCAGTTATGCTCCATTTTCTTATCAGATTAATTTTTGGCACTACCCATATTTTTTTTAGAACATAGTCTTTGACCTTGAATCTTCTCGCCTTGACCCCCCTATTGTATTGTTTGGACAACTGTTGATGGTAGGAGGTAAGCTTTATAATAGCCAATTCCCTCTTTTCATCGGACAAGTTAATCTCTACTCTGATTGATTCGTTGTTGAGATCTTGATCGATTAATGTGGACTTCATAGTCAACAGATTGCTTCCAATAGGATCACTACTTTCATTCCGTAAGCTCGAGAAAAGGGTGTCTCCCCTTTGATCACCTGTGCATTATTTGGAATGCCTATAGAACATTGGGGAGTTGGTCGACCTAAGTGCCATTTGATTTTCCTAGCCGCTTCTTTATTCTATTGAGGACTATCATGTTGGAAGCTTTTGCCTGCCCGTTGCCTTGGGGTTAGGCCATTGAACTAGAGTAATGTCTGATAATATGCTCGTTATACAATCTTAGGAATAATATGCTCTCGACTGAGTCCCATTGTCTGTGGTGGTGATTCGAGGAATGCCAAACCGTGTTATAACGTTTCTCCATATGAACTTAGTTATATCGACATCCCGGATTTTCGCCAAGGGTCCTTCAACCAATTTAGAGATGTAATTAGTGTCGACCAATAAATAATTCTTATTACCAGACATAAAGGTCAACGGCCCGACGATGTCAAGTCCCCACTGGGAAAATGGCTAAGGGCTTGTGAGGGACTTGATGTCGCTGGTTGGTTAGTGCACTAATAGTGAGAAGCGTTGACCGTTCTTTCATTTTGAATATAGGAAACTTCTTCTTTTTGCATGCATAACCACTAGTATCCTTATTTCGTTGCTCTAAATGCCAACGATCTACCCCCTATATGGCTCCCATATATCCCTTCATGAAGTTCGTAGAGGATTTATTCGACGTCATTCGCATGCATTGGAGGTAAGGCCCTAAAAAAAGGTTCGATAAAGTTTCTTATCTGTTCATAAGTGGAAACGAGCTGATTTCATTTGTATCTTATGATTTTATTTCTTATCAACTAGTAGGGGATCTTCCATTATTGTAATGAATGATCAAATCCATCCATCTCGAGGTCCTATTGATGACCATAACTCGCTCGGTAACTTTCCCTTTGTTGATAGTAGACTGGTTAAGGTACTCCACTTCAATCGTCCATTTTATGTCTCCTTTTACGGCAAAAGAAAGTGTGGCCATTGAGTCAGCATGAATATTGTTCCCTCTTGGAAGCTATTGCACTTGTATATACACAAATTAGGTGACCAACTATTGGGCTTCCTCAAGGTATGAGGATATGCGATCATCCCTCGATATTTGATTTGATACCAGCCTTGAGTCACAAATAACATCAAGGTGAAGGGCTCCCAAGGAGAGTGACTTTTTCAATCCATTGAACAAGGCTGGTATCCAAGGTGAAGGGCTCCCAAGAAAATAATTCTCATAGGAAATTCATTTGGGATTTGAAGTCTCCAATGTGAAGGGCTCCCAAGGGATTGAACAAGGCTTGAAAATAACATCAAGGTGAAGGGCTTATTGGAGACTCAAGGCTTATTGGAGGCTTATTGGAGAGTAACTCAAGGATTGAAAATAATTCTCATAGGAAATACTTAACTTCCTTATTGGAGGCTTCAAATCCCAAATGAATTTCCTATGAGAATTATTTTCTTTAGGGATACCAATACTATCCCCACTCCTACCCCCTTAGAATTTGATGCTCCATCAACATACAATACCCATTTATCTCCCTTTTTGATTGGCCATATGATAGAATCTATACTTTCGCTTCTAGTCTCTTGTGGTTCTTGATTGTTAAAAAAATCGACGAGGAAGTCTGCTATGACTTTCCCTTTAATCGAGGTTTTAGGCTAAAATTGAATATCAAAGCTTTTGAGTTCCACTGACCACTTAGACATCTGTCCAGATAGGTCATCCTTCCAGTGCATTAGTTTCAGAGAGAAGGAGGTTAGAACGATAATGGTGTGTGCCTCAAAGTAATGCTTTAACTTTTTGGCTCACCACTGCATATGCGAGCTTTTCCAATGGCAGGGACCTCTTTCAACATTGAGTAATATCTTGCTCTCATAATAAATCGTATCCTGTCCCCTATCCTTCTTGCGAACTAAGGTTGAGCTAACAACAACAATGGATACCACTAGATACAAGTATAAAGGGCCTCTACCATCTGGAATGTTCAGTAGTGGTGGTTTGCTATGATAATTTTTTATTTCTTTAAGTGCCCCGGTGCATTCATCGTTCCATAATTCCTTCATTTCTTTCTTAAGCTCTTGAAATAAAGGTCAGCACTTCTCTGAGGAATTGGAGATGAAATGATTGAGGGCGGCTAGCATGACAAATAGATTTCGTACCTCACGTATAGTCTTGGGGGGCTGCACTATTTTAATGGCTTCAATTTGGTCAAAGTTTGCCTCGATACCTCTTTTACTGACTAGGTATCCGAGAAATTTTCCCAATTTTACCCTCAAGGAGCACTTTGCCTCGTTCAACACCGTTCTGCAATAATGAAGCACTTCTATAAGGTGATCCTTTTCCTCATTCTCTTTACAAGCATATCATTAACATATACCTCCATTGTGTCTCCCAATTTCTCTTTAAACATCTCTGTCATAAGTCTCTAGTAGGTTTCCCCAGTGTTGTTCAATCCAGACGACATCACCCTGTAGCATTATAGCCCTAGGGTGGTGATGAATGAAGTATTTTCCTGGTCGAAAGCAGACAAAGGGATTATGTGGTATCCAGATTAGGCGTAGAGGAAGCTTATATGCTTATGGTTAGCGGTGGTGAGGAAAAACTATCCTTCGAGAATGCACAGTTTAGATTAGTGATGTCTATGCAGACTCTCCACTTCCCATTGCTCTTCCTTACGACTACATGATCTGACAATCACTTGAGGAATTGAACTTCTTTTATGGAGTGTGCCTCCATAAATTTATCCACTTCTTCTTTAAAAACTTTATCCTTCTCGGGCCCAGTTCACTGTGCCTTTTGAGCCACTAGTGGATGTAGTGGATCCACATGGACCTTGTGATACATCACTTTTGAGTCTATCCCTAGTATTTCATATGGACTCCATGCAAACATGTCTTAGTTGCCTTTGAAGAAAATAACCAACTCTATCTTCTCTTCTTCTGTGAGTGAACTGCCGATCAGGAACTTCTTTTTAGGCTTCTTGTCATCAAATCCTACCTCTTACAGGAGTTACATAGCGCGGTTGGCAGGGGAAATCCTTGTTTCCTCAACACCAAGTCTCTTATATTTATGCTCCTATTTAGAAGGCATTGGGCCCTCCTATATATCTAATTCTTTTTCTTTCTTATTCTCATGATTAGGTCGGAAGCAGAGTATAAAGCATTTTTTAGGCAAGGCTTAGTTTCTACATGTCTCCATGACTCCTTTGCCAATAATGCACTTTATTTTCTGATTGTAGGCCGATAGTACAACCATCATGGAGCGTAACCACCATCTACCAAGGATAGCATTGTATGGGGAGTCTATATCCACCACAAGCAACTCAATGAGCTTAGAGATCCCTCATCCCAGATGGGGTGAACTACATTTCCCAGGGGCAAGGTCATTCTCTGTAAATTCTACCAGTGAAATGACTGCTTCCTATAGGTCTTCTACACATAGGTTTAACTAATTAAACATTCTGAGGTAGATAACTTTTGATGATCTTCCTTGGTCCACCAATAATTTGTCAATCTCACTGTTTGCAATTTTGAGAGTGATGAGAAGATCTTCATGGGGGGGGAGTCCTCACTCCAATTCAATCATCATTTGTAAAAATGATGTGCTTTGTGTAATCAATATCCTATGGTCACTTCCATTATCCTATAATGGTCTTGGCTAGGTTAATCTAAAAATCTTTAATGATTATCGTTAGTTTTGTAACTTCCATTATGAGGGAATTCTTCTTAATTTGGCTTAGGTTTACCGTTCCATAAATCACTGTAGAATCATGGACCAAACACTCGTCCAAGACATTTTACAAGATCGTTCCCCCATGGATTACCACAAACTCACGTCCCATGTCATCTTCTAGGACGTTATCTTGTCTCTAGTCGCACACAAGCTGCGTTGTGCCTTCCATTTTCTTTATGAAGTCATTTAGATGACCAACTTGAACTATCTCCTCAAGATGGGACTTTAGTTCCCTGTAATTATCAGTCTTGTGATCGTGATCTTTATGATACATATATTTCAGTTCCGACTTCCTATTCTTTAAAAAATCTTCTTAGTCCCTTTGAAATACTTTCCTCCATTGATCTTGTAAAAGATCTTATAAATTAGTTTGGAGAACACTGCATTGACTACCTTAAATGACCTTTTGGGATATTTTTTCTCATCTCTTTTCTTCTTCCCATTCTTCTTCCTTCCTACTTTTTTGTTTGCCCCCACTTGGGTTGCCTTTGTCGGTCTCCATTCTGGACGAGTTTTGTCATCGTATCTTCGACCTTGGGAAATTTTTCAATCCTAGCTATGTGGTCGTCAAATTTTATGGTCTCCTACTTGGTAAGGGACTGGTAGAGCATGGAACCTCTTGATAAGAAAATTTTGAAAGATGCTACCGCGACTTTCTCAGTGAAGTCCTCCACTTCATTGTACACCTCCTAGTACATTCTAGAGCACTCGCAAAATGTCCCTTGGGCCTTTTTTTATTGTCAAAAGTGAATCTATTCGCTTGGGGTGAGTGCTACTAGTAATGAATTTGGTTGTGAGAAATTCAGCCAGTTACTTGAAGGAAGCTATCGATTAGTGAGGAAACTTTTCAAACCACTTATGGGACATGTCTCTAAGGTTGGAGGGGAAAATTCGACACATCAATCCTTCGTTAGTGTTCCACAGAGGTATTATCTGGCGGTATTGCTTGACGTGATAGGTGGGATTAGTCTTCCCGTCATAAGTTTTAAATTTCGGGGGAGCGAACTTATTGGGAAGCTCAAACTTCTCTATAGAGTGATTATATGGTGACTTTATTTGGTAGGTGAGTTCTCTTCTGGCGAGCTCCTTGGTAGTATGATCCCCTTAATGGGCTGGTTGTCTCTCTATCTCCCTTCGAATAAAGTTATTGAGATTTTTATCTCCTCGCTGATCATCGGGGAGTGGTCTCCCTTTAGGGGAACTTCGGCGAGGAGAACAATCTTGTTGTTCCTGGGTGCTCCTTCCTCGGTTGTGATTCCTCCTCGGTCGAGGGCTAGGAGTTTATGAGCGATAGCCATTATTTTTCTTTTCTTTTTAGGATTCCTTCTCCAACTTCTCTAGGCATCGTTGGAGTGCGGTGTTTTGATTTTGTTGGAGCTTGTTGATAGCCCTCTTATCCCAGAGGCGCTTCTCATAGTTATTAATGAGCCTTGAGATATGGTTAGATCACTGTAGCTCATCACTATTCACTCTCTTATCCTCCTGATGATGATAACGAGCATCTGAGGACTGGTAATACTCACCAATCTCAAATCTGAGCCTCTAAGAGGGAGGGGTCAGCTGAGAGCCCTCCTGGTCATCTTAATGTTCGTGATCGAGGGGATAACCCTTTGGGTCTCCATAACCGTGCTGTTGATGACCCTCCTGGTCATTCACATTCATGTGATCCGGGTTGTATGATTGATACATCTCAGAGATTTAGCTGGTGACAAAGATCTCGTATGGTTTCCTATAGACGACACCAACTGTAGGTTGTAATTTCCTACAATGTTTGTATTTAAGAGTGCGCACAAACTAATGGATGAATTTATTTAATTAAATACCTCAACATAAAAATCCTAATTTTAATCAAAATTGTGGGTGCATGCGAATTGTGTTCAAATAAAGATTTGTAATTTTCAGACCAAACAAGCAAAAACACACGTGATGAGAAAAAATTCATTTTTATGGAAAAACCTTTATTTAGCACTATTGGAAGCTTTATGAATATAAACGACTTACAAAACACTTAGCTACACTAAGTTAGATGCGTAAATCTTTAAAGACACCAACGGATACGATCCGGCTCCAGAGTCGTCCACAGGTAGCGGTCTACCATAGGTATCCACCGATTCAACCTTATTCCTTCTTTAGCAGTGGAACCTCGTCCCATAATTTAAGCAGTAGAGAACGCTCTCTACAAAGTGTTTATCACAAGAAACCTTATTGATGTTGGTAAAAGTGATTTTGAATAATTTCTGGGTGTAAGGAATGTAATATGAGGTGTTTGATCACAAAAGGAGAACTCAAAAGATGTTTTTCTTTTGAAAAGAGTTCTTAGAAAATCTAATTCCATTCAACCTTTTTATAAGAAGGGAAAATAAAAAGGATAAACATAAAAGATAATGGGAAAATAATCTTTAAAAAATAGATTTTGCGCCGGTCGTTCGAATGAAGGGGCAAGTCATTCGAACGACACTGCATCTCGTTCGAATGATGCTTCGAACGAAAGCTTCAAATGAGATCAGAGTGAAATAAAAAAGGCTTTCATTTGAAATAACGTCAAACTCATTTGAACACTAACTTCTAATGAGAAGTCATAATGACCCCAAAGAAATCTCGTTATTCGTTCAAACGAAACTTCAAAAATTTGAAAAAAATATTCTTATGAAAAATTTGAGTTATTTTAAGAAAATACTGCCTCATAGGAAAATAGGTAAACCCCGAAAAATACTTTAGAACCTTTTTTACCACACCAAACTCATATTTCTTCCATGATTATTGAGATGACCAAGTCTTGGGTTCTGACGGTCTTCAACGTAATCTTCAAGTACCGAGAATTAGTATCAAAGATATGTTTAGGTGACGTATTTATTTAATGGGATACGCCGGACTAAAATAAAATGTGATCAATTATAAATTTTTCTCTTATAGTATTTAATGCTCATAAGATAAATAAGGAAAAGTACTCAAAATGGATGATAAAAAATGCACACAACACATGAATATACATGGTTCGGCAACGTTCCTATGTCCACGGAGTTTGGAATATTCTTGTAGTAACTTAGATAACATGTTGGCAAAGTTGTAGTATTTTTTGACATTATAATTTCACATGCCTGTCCCCAAGAGCGGTGGGTTTATATTTATATAGGATCTTAGTAGAGTCCTAGCTTAATTAACTATTATCCCTAGAAGTTCGTACTTATCTTTTATCTCATCAAGCCGTCTCAAGGGATATATATGAGAGAGTCCTTCATGACATGGATTATCAATTGAATTGGTACGTAAGGAACTCGTGGACCCATGATGAACATGTGAAAGTCATGTGAAATTGTAACATCGAGAAGTATTACAAGTTTGCTTACATATTCTATAAGTTATAAAAAGAATAACCCCAAATCCAGTGGACGTAGGCACGTTGTCGAACCACGTATATTCATATGTTGTGTGATTTTTTTTAATATTCCCTCTTAAGTTCTTTTCTTTAATTGTCCTGTGTCCATTGAATACAAATATTGTAGGAAATTACCGCTTACACTCATGTAGAGTATACAACTCAAGGCTCAATATTTCACTTACTTAGATTCTCACGATCTCATAACGTAACATTATACTTATCTTAATATTTTTAATAAACTTGTTCATCCCTTAACTATAGACTATGTACACAATACGTTCTCATACTAACCCCTTCTCATGGCAGCCTAAAAGAATGCATATCTATCACATAATGTATTAAACGTGACGTAGGGTTCATTAACAATTTTTGCATCATTAAATTACATTAATTCATTCTCCTTATTTATTACATATAATGAAGGCCACTACCTCTAGGGACCATTTGGTGCCTCTATCGAAAAGTCTGTAGGAGTCCCTCACCTAACGGGCGTACAAAAAATACACACAAGTCAACATCGAGGCAATCACTACACGATACACCATCAACGGGACCATACCCAAACCTAGTTGATGGATAAGGTCATCATACATTCTCTCATCATAAAGTGGTTACCAGCCCAAGTTTATGATATAATATACTGAACTCCACTACATCCATCATCATCAGCTAGGTGCGTGGTTGATGGTTCTATTCACAAACGTAAACCCCAATCGATAAATTTCTCACGAGTAGCGATATGTTCACATAATCAACACAATATATATATAGATACACATAATATATATAAATATAGGACAACTCATACTCTAAAGCATACCCAAACTATCTAAATCCCTAAACACTAGAATATTTTTCATGTTCTTAGGTTTATTAACTCACAACCTTATTAAAGCCAACTCTTAGTTAATCTCTAAACTACAAGTCCCTGTCTCTCTCTCTCTCTCTCTCTCTCTATATATATATATATATATATATATAGATAGATAGATAGATAGATAGAAACATTATCTCGTAACATACATATAAGTCTCCTCATTTAATTATTAAATTGATTGCATGACATATAATTACTCAAGACCATAATTTACCACCCAAACACTTTAGCTAGACACTCTCACAGCTCAAACACATACACAACCATAAAATATCGCTCACTCGCGCGTTTACCCAATCTAACCTAATCCTAACACTAAAGAGTAGTAAATTGTACTAAGGTTCAAATCTCTAACCTATGTAACTATTTCCAATATTAACCAAATCCTATCTCTCAATAAGTTAAATTAAATAACCATAAAAGAAAACCCAAACCCAAATTCCCCATCCCATAATTTCAGCCTTATACACTCTTGGTAAAATATTCACAATAAATTCAATAAAAATCCAAAAAATATGAAACTAGCGCACATGTTCATAATTCAAAAATCGAAAATTTTGTGTTTGGAAAAAAGTATAAGGATCGATGGTTAATTGATCGATTACACCATATCTCATGTCCTTCTTTTTCTTATGGTTTTTAGGCTATAAATTCTCTATTAAAGTTCCCTAAGTTCCCAAAACAGATTCAAAACACAAACAAGCTTAAAACTAAGTATAGGGTTATGATTCTAAATGTTTTTCATCAATAATACAAGATTAAGAACATCAATTCAAGAATTAACTCCTAAAAATTCAGACTTTCAAATCTAGCATTTTGTCAACATAAAAGGGTTTTCTTTACCCATGCTTTCAATACCAAATTTTCAATTAACACGACTATTTATCTAAGAAACCTAATTAAATCCTAACACATGCATTCTAATACAGATTCATACATAAAATATCATCAATTTCAGATTTTTTTTTCAAAACATGAACTTTCCATGATGATTAATTATTCCCCAATTCTAATTAACCCCAAAACAAAACATGATTAAGATATAGCAAATTCAATCATAAACATGAGTTATAATCCCAAAAATCTAAAGTTAAAACATGAATTATAAATTAGTTATAGATCATAAGGTTATATTGCAAGAAATTTCTTGCCTTAGTTGAAGAATGATGAACGCCCACTTGAATCCTTTGGTTTTCTCCTCTACAAGTCTTTGCTAATTGTCGCTAAAGAATTATGGATTCTAGGTTTTTTTATTATGTTATTACGTGACTAATTAAAGAGTCTCAACCTATTAAACACTTCTAACTTTGCACCTCCACAATAGTCTTATTTTCGAGCCCTAAAATACTACCCAGTATGGCCCAAAACTTATCTTAAGGGTATACCTACCTCGGTCCTAACTTAAGATGGTAAGAACACATATCCAGGCTTTTGTGATCCTCTAGAGTCCAATCCAAATGATACTACCCATAACAGATGACAATACCTAACGACATAAATGAATTATTCTATGCGTATAACAAATCGGATATTGTATAATTACAATTAATTATTCCTAACGTACGTTACAAAAATCACATCGCACATAATTATTCTCTAAATTAAGCATTTTCATTATTATAAATCATGCAAGTAGTAATTTATACCATTTATTAATGATTCCTTAAAATAAATAATACCCAAAATTACCAGTATTACACAATTTAACTTATTCCTCTTAAAAATAATATTTTTCTCTTAATTCTCAAACAACATGAGAGAAACTTTTTTTCTATTCTCTTCTAAATACCAAAATAAATGAAGGAATACTAATTTCTCTTATCTTTTCTATTAATTTTCCTTTTTTTCTCTCATAATAAAACTTTGTTTTCTTTCCTCTCGTAAACTCCCAAACATAACGTAATATTCTCCTTGTCTCCCTCATTTGCTTTCTCTTTTTTATCTCCCTTGCCCGCTTTTCCCCTTTACTCACCACCTCCACCAGCACCCGGTTCCCAATAAGACCACACATACCATCATCATGATGTGCTACCCTATCCTCACCTAGCACACCTTCTTTTCACTACCACCCCTCTTCAATTGTGATTCCCCATCCACCTTAGCCCTTTGACCACCACCATTCCAACTCGTGACCACTCCAGCCCTTATACCACCACCTTCCATTCATCAAGTTAAATATCTCTAATTTCCAAGTTTGGTGATGCTTCCTACTTTGAACCTCCAATGGTGGTAAAAAACACAGTGTGACTCGCAGAGATGGAGAGATATAACAAAGTTTTTCTTTGCTTTTGATTACATGCTTGAATGTTAATTTTTTTTTACATCCCGAATGTCCAATTTTTTTTTAGATCCTACCTAAAAGTTTTTTGGAGAAAAATAGATAAGGGTTTTGGGTTGTTAAAATAGTGGAGTTAGGACAAGTGGAAATAGTCCTTTGGTCGTAGAGAGGGCGATTATTAGTGGGAGTGGGAGGGGGAGAAAGAATAGTGACAAAGAAAGATGTACTTAATTTGAAAAACCCTTATTCTTTACTATTTCATTAAAATATAAAAGAAAAGAAAAATCGATAAATAAGTTTATACATGATGATACTTATAAACTTTTATTAATATTTAATTATAACATAGTTTTAACCATTTCGTTCAACATTTATATCCAAATTCAAAGATGTTCAAAGAATTTCAAAAGAGATAAGGGTGGTGAAATTTTTTTTCATAACAAAATAGGAGAGCGGGTGAAATTTACCATAAATTTAACTTTGAAAACTTACATTGGGATACTTAAAAATAAAGTCAAAATGTTTTTTAGAAAAAAACTATATTATACTGCGAATTTAAGTAGGTAAGTTAATCAAGAAATTTTAAATAATTGACTTAATTGATTTAAATTGCACAAAATATTTTTTTTATAATAGATTAAATGAGATTTTTCGATAAATTAAGTTGGATACAATTTTAGTATTAAATAAAATTGGAGGTTTTTGTAATAAATCAATTTGTATAATTTTTATGTTAAAAATGAGATTTAATTTATGGTGTTATTTATGTTATGTTTTAGTTATAAATATTGATTGTGATGTTTGGGGTCATTGTACGCCGAAATAGTGTTGAAAAAAAAGGAAAATTTGGCATATGAGTTAAGTAACCCATTGGTGTAAGTTTGAAGAATTTGAGTTTGATTTTGGGGCCTATTAGGTTAAGTTAAAATAGTGTTTAAGGGGAGTGATGTGATTAGAAAGTTAAAAATATAAGGTTAACGTCGCATAAAATTCTTATCGTATGTTAAAAATAAACCCTAAACCTATTTTTGGAAGGTAAAAAGAAAGATGGACACTCTTAGGAGGAAGCTTGGCGAAGAAGGTGGAAGGTTAAGGAAACAAGTGAGAATGCTACAAGAATGGAACAACATATTCATTTTTTTATCTCTAACCAATCAAGGCAACAATTCTTCTATTTATCCCCCCCTTGACTAGGATATTGTATATTATAATTCATATGATTGACTTAATAATTAAAGAGAAAATTTTATGTTAAAAACTAAAATTTGGAGTTTAAATTATATTTTTGAATTATTGAGAATAATAATTGGAGTCTAAATGCTATAACTAGGGTTCATATCCAAGTTTTATAATTTGGGTAAACTAAATTGGGAGTTATTGGCCCAATATTGGATTGAAATAATAAATTTGTTAGAACAATTATTTAGATTGTAAGTGAAAAATTTATTGGATGAACTCATTTGAATTAAAGAATACATGTCGTTATCAATTAAATTGGGGTATTTATGCATAATATATAATTAGGTAGATTCAATTTGATATCTGGTTAATTTAATTATGTAATTTAGATTTATTTATATTATAATTATCATAATTGTAATTAGGCTGGCAATGGAATTTTCATTTTGAAAATTGGTTCTGAATTGATGAATTTGGAATCTTGGGTTTCATACGGGGACTTGTTCTTCTAACCCTAGAAAATTAATTTGAGACTCATATATGTTAGGTTTTTGGTGTTATTTTGATAAAATAATTGAGATTAAAACTTTAGTAAGTCATATATATGTGATTCATATGGATTGTCGATGAAATCGAGAATTTTGGGGTGGATATCAAAAAACATTGGATTCAATGAACTAGTGGGAAGACAAAGTTTTAGTTCTGAAAATTACCTTATATTCCCAAGCATGGCATTTTCATTGTATTTTGAATCAGTAGTTGTTCCATATATAAAATAAATATTTGGAAGTTATCTTTTCAAGTTCAACCCTTTCACCGATGAGGATTACTTGCTTGATTCAATTTCCTTGAAGGCAATATTTCCTCTTTGTGTGCAACTTCCCATTCCAATTGTAAAATCTGTGGAAGAAAATTTTATTTTCTTATCCCATGTGTATTCGTCACGTGTTCAATTTAAATCTCCCATCATCCACCAAAAACTTTTAATTGGTGATGGCTCATTCCTTACGCCTTATAAATGCCTTCCGTTGTACAAATGGAATTGTTATTTTTTGGAAGGTATGCACTCAAATGAGGTACACCAATTATCCTTCAAAGTAAAATCGTGGTTTGGGTAGACCATCACAAATTTCAACTTTTAGTGTATAATTAGTTAGTAGTAAATATTGTAGGCTATACATATTAGGTTGATTTTTCTCTTTACTTAGTGTCTAGTGTAATTAGTAACATGTCGTCTAGTGTAATTAGTTAAAATTACACTAGACATGCAGGTTGCACATGTTAGGTTGAATTTTCCAATTATCATTTTGAAATCCTATAACCAACTCTAAATTGGAGTTCTAAACCATACATATCACCACTATACCTCTATTTGGAATAACTCTTGGGATTGATTGGTGTTATTATTATGTGGTTACAATTAAGCATGCGAGAGTGTGAAAGAAAAGAAAAAGTGAAGAAAAATAAAAGAAAAGAGAAAGCAAAAAAATAAAAATAAAAAGATGAGAAAAAGAATAAAATAAAAGAAAGAGAAAGTATTTCCTTGTTCTATATAGTGTTCAATAATCTTTGCTACTCTACATTATTATATCCAATGTTTGTTATGCAAATCATATTCTGATTTTGAAATTACCTAAAATTTTCCATTTATCCCAAGTATTCTCCCCTGAACACTTTGAAAGCATAAATGTCCCATTCATTTCATAACCTTAACCCTGCCTACATTACAACCCTATAAAAGTCCCATGTGATTGTAGGGTAAGTGCAATTAAAATTTTTATATAGTGCGATAATTTGTGAAAATGCATCTTGCCTCCCTTAACGAGCTGTATCCTTTCAATGATATTACATATTTTACTTTTTATATATAGCGTTCTTCAATTGATGACACATGTGAAGCCTAATTTCCATTTTAATTTACTCTTTATACTCGCATGTCCCATGTGTGCGACACTGATAATACGCAAATATTGCGTATTTCATCCGTCGAACCTACGCATTTTAGCCTCCTCGGGTGCCTTAATCTCTATATTTAAGCCCGTTAACCAGACAACCTCGGTTTACATTGTTAACATGCTATATGAAGTATAATTGGGCTTTTGTAGGTATTTAGGTACTAAGTTTGGAATTCGGATGCATTCCAGTGAAGTTTCGTACGCAATCGCATGTTCAAGGGCAATCCGATTATTTCATAGCTTGGGCACCTGGCTTGACATCTCACAAAAGTTTTATCCCTCCTCGTAAGCTTCGCGTGTTCGCGAACGGTGCGCTATTCCGATCCCGAATGAAGAAGTTACGGCGTTTCTAGTGGAAGGAAAAACAAAGAAAGCAAAAGAGGAGGAGAAGAGAAAACAGGGGAAATTGCAGTCTTCCCTGCTTGATCGATCGATCGACCCTTCAGAATTTTTCCATGATTTTTTCAACTGTCGATCGATCGACCAAAGGGTTCGATCAATCGATCCCTTATTTTTCTGCAGATATTTTCTTTTCTTTTCTTTCTTCTTTTCTTTTTATCCAACTTACTATATAACCCAATTTTGTGTAATATTTAGAGATTCAGTTTTATACTTAGTTTTAGAAGACATTTTAGGTTAGGGTTTGGTTTTGAGAGCTCATCTTCTTCCCTTCTTGGATTGACAACCATTTGGTTTTGTGAGATTGAACTATTCACTTCCAACTCCATTAATTTAGCTTTGTTCTTCTTTTTTCCTTGCTTTGTAATTTAGTTTCCATGCTTTGTAGTTAGTTTAATTGCTTTATTTCTTGCTTTCCTAGTTTAATTAACATAATTTAGTTTAATTCATCATGCACCCTTAGATAAATAGGGTCGGGATTTCATTCTGCCATTTTCGGGCCCCGAGCTCCGAAAATTAGGTTTTGTGCAAAATCGCGTTTAATTGAATCCGCGCGAATTAAAGTCGGATTATTATGCGTTTAACTTTCTTTGTCATGCACCGTTAGTGTTTATAGCGATAATTCGAATTTAATCCGCGTGCGACCAATTTTCGATTAAGTGTTTATTCTCGCAACTTTGGCTTAAATTCCTTATTGTGTGAAGTTTATGTTTAGTTGATAATGCTCGATTAAATTGCTTTCGAGCCGAAATCTTGATTAGTAGTTGTTTCGATCCGTATGGTTGGATGATATCCCCATCCTCACTTTTACTTTATTTAGACTTAACTTCTCTTTTCTTTTATTTACAACCAACCATCACCTTTTTACACTTTTATTCCGGAATTAATAAGCTGTTACGATCTATCAAACATTCTCTATGGATTCCATACCTGACTTATCGCTGTACTCACCAGTTGAGTGTAGTCATAACTTAGGTTTTTGTATAGTTCAGGTGAGCCGAATATAAAACGATCGGCGCGTAGGTGACTCTCGCGCCGCGGCGAAACCCTTTCATACCTTCATTTCACGACTCTTTCAATTCTTCAATTAATGTGGCTACGAAAATGGAATCATATTTAATTAATGTTGAAATAAACATAATTACACGGGTAGTGAGTTTGGTTTGGGTAGTTATTATAATTTCGCATTACTCGCATTGTTATTGTTATTACTTTGTTAATAAAATAATATATTGTGATATTTACCTCTTATAATTCTTGTAACTGGATTCACGGATCCTATTTGGGAAGAATAATTGGTATTCTTGAGGTGGGCCCTGACTTATCGATGTTAACAAACTTTTTCAGATAGGTTATTAGGTTGTTGCAAAGTTTTTTTTAGTTTAATGGGACTTGTAGCTGATGAGGTTTGTGGAATCCTCGATTTTATAATTTCTTTTTAAATATTATTTCCTTGTTATGAAACAGATATGCGGAAGCGTAAAGGTGATGGTTCAACTTAAAAAACAAATTTTAATTTCTATTTCAAATTAAAATTAAGCACAAGTGAAAATTAATTAAATACACACACTTATGCAAATTTCACTTAAACCAATTAGGATGAACCATTTTGAACAAATGACTTGAATTAAATAAACTTTACCCAAAATTTAATTATGCACCAAATTAAATTAAGGGTGACAAGTAAAACCATTTTTATCTTGAATTATCCTAAGCATGAGTTCTAAGTCATTAAGCAAGATAAAAATAAATCAATCACACTACGCCGCAATGTATGAGGAAAAACCCAAGACGGGAAACAACCTCGGACGATCCTAGCCACAAATTCACTAGACACGGTTTTACAAATACAGGACAAACGACTTACATCACACAACTTGATCCCTCTCAAGTCCCGACGCTTTTTCTTGTAGACACCTCTTCCTAGCGGATAACCTTGGAGCTCCACCGCGGTCTCGAAATCCACCGATCGGACTTTATATGGTTACCGTCACCCGAACTAGGAGCCTTTCTCCAAGTGGGTAAATCAACATAAACAACTTCTTCTTCGTGGGATTTAGAAGTAAACCCAAACACTCTCTTCACTTTTGTGTAGAGATAAACTCGGTGCCAAACTCCAAGCAAGATGTATATATATGAACTTGGATAAACAAACTATGGGTGTGAAACTAAAGTGTATAATAGTTTTTCTTTGAAAAATTGACACTTTAAAATAATGAACTTTTCCCTAAAACAATTTTTCTCTCAAACACTCTCTAGAGGTTGGTAGGATATGAAAAGTTCTTCTTAGAAAAATAATTTCCCGCACATAGATATTCAGCAAAAAGTAGTGGGGTAAAAACCAAGTGGGAAAGTGGGCAAAACTGCTTAAAACTGCTAAAAACCTGTTCCCGCCAAATCTTGTTTGAACGACATTCTCGTTCGAACGAGTTTTCTAACGAAGTTCCAGTATGAAGTCATTAGAAGCTCGTTAGAAATCTCGTTAGAACGACCAAGTCGTTCGAACGAAATTTCAAACGAAGTTCCAGTATGCCATAATGGGAAGTCGTTGGCAATCTCGTTCGAACAACTGGTGGTTCGAACGACAATCTCGTTCGAACGACACTTGCAACGAACTCTGTTCAAAAATTCTTTTTAAGCCCAGAAACTTTTATATACTTTATATATAAGTTTTAATAGAAACCATTCTGAAAACAAAATGCAGTTTTAAAAACCTAACACCCAATATAAACTGTTCCAAGCTCCTATATATATATATATATGTAATGCATTCATACCTTGGGAGCATGGAACCACTGTTGATGACGTTGAAACGAGGCACATAAATCACGACATTTTGATGAAGCTTTATACACTTGGCCGCACGTCATAGGCTTGAAAGATGATCAATATACTCTATCCTATGACTTAAACGTTTTTGTCCGGAATTGAGCCAAAACAACAAAGGACTCAATTGGAAATTTGTGTCCTTAGAAATCTCCCCCTTTGGCTATTCCGGGACAAAAACTATACAAAAATCCTAAAGGGCCGTCAATCTCTACTAGAATAATAAAAAAAAATCCCACCCAAAATAAAATTACAATGCTTGACACAAAACAACCCAAAGGATCACAATCTTTGCCGGTGAAAGTTGCCACTTATAATATGATTCCTGCACACTTAAGAAAACACATTACACGCATAGGAAATATCAATATATTTAATGCAAGTGAACTAAGTACTCCCCCTAAATTAATTCTCCCCTTTATCAAACAAACCTACTTAGAAAGACATCTCCCCCTAAGATAAATTTCCTTAAACTAAAGGATTAGATACTAATAGGATTAGATACCATTTTACCATTTCTCCCCCTATCATCATTCTCCCCCTTTTTGTTCAGGAATAGACAAAGGCTTAAATAATAAAATGATGACTTATTTCCCCCAAAGTTTCAACAAAGATTCAACTAATCCAAGAAATAACATCGGATACCAACTAGGGTGCACTAAAATGATATCAATATGATATATAAATTATTAAGCATGTGATATCAACAAAGAATGCAATATGATGGATATCAAGTATGAATTAAAGCATATAGGGATTAGAAATCAAGGCAAAGACTAGACAAAAATATGAAATATATGTATACATAATATATACCAAAGAGACTTAAATACACATATATAGATATAAACACACAAATGACACACACAAAATATAATAGGAGTCCTTCACACTCGTATGGCAAAAATGTGTCATATGGAAACGAAAGTGTTGGGGTGTGAACTAGTAACGATTAAATTTGACCCAATCACTTAAAAAACGTGTTCACGGAGTTCCCAATTGGTTGCAAACTTCATCACATTTGAATATAACCTCTTGTGACAATATAGATTGAACTCAATGAACAAACATACACAATGCATACAAGCCTAGCATATTGATGATGCTTCAAACCAATTGAGTCATGACAAGAAATACACAACTAGGATAAATGGACAATGTGCAAACTGTTGATATACCATCCAATCTCCCTCAATAAGCATATATTAATTTTGAATGAATATATCAATCAAACATAGGCCTTGGAAATTATTTTTCTTTTAATGCCATATTTTCTGTTTTTAGGCCTTTGGACCACGTATATCTTTTAGGTTCATTAAAAAACGGTGGCTTACAATCGCAAAGGATTATTATTCCTTTCGGAGCCCTTCCCCTTGCACATTAATATTTAACATGTTTTCATTTTTCACACAAATCTCACGTGTAACGGATTTTGACATGCACTAGTCTTCCTAAGTCACAAATATGTAGATGACAAGATTGGTAGGAGAACACCTCACAAAGCTCAAATATACATATGAAGTTAAAAGTTTAAAAGAGCTCGTGCATGTGTGAATAAAGGCATATAAAAATAAAATCCATTTAATCAATACAAAATTCAACGACTCCATGTAAGCATGGTAAAGAACATAATAAGGATTGACAATCTAAACCAAAGGTTCTAGCCACATGAGAGCGTAAAAGATGGGATTCAAACACAAGTGTATGCCACATAAAGTGTGTCAAACTAAAATACACACATAATAAAATCTTTTTGAGTTTTTGAGATTTTTAACAAAAAAAAAAAATACTCAAAAGACAAACAAAAATCATTTGAATTTTTCATTAAGCTTAAATTACAAAGAGATAAAATCCAAATGATAAACAAAAATCTTTTTGTATTTTTCATTTAATTCAAACAAAATGAAGGAAATATAATACAAAAGATAAACAAAAATCATAATTCTAGCATGTGATAAGCATGGAGCATAGACTAGAAAATGATTAACAAGCATACATTTAGCATGTGAATATAGCATGAAGTACAAACACTAATGTATGCAAACACTAACACATTCATCCTTTAGATTTAGCAAGGGAGGAAGCATGTGAAAGTAAATGAGAATCAAAAACCCTATTTTGCAAGGCAACCAAGTCGGATTTCCTAACCGAAATTAATGAAGAATGACTATCTTGGGGTGTAGGAATTTTAACTACCGTGGCTACTTTACGATGGGATTTTTTAGGAATTCGTTTAAAATCAAAATAAAATTTCCTAAGATGACCTTTTCGACCACAATGTGTACAAGTAAAATTACATCGAAATTTGGTACCTAAGAAATGATCTCGAAAGACTTTCCTAGTAGATTCTCCTAAAAAATTGGTTTTGGCGTTATGAGTAAATTCATTACAAGTATTGAAGCCTAAACCACAAGTGTCATTTTTAATTTGGACCTTTCCTAATATTTTATCTAATTATTCCGAACGACACTCCAAATCAAATTTGACATTACTAGAGTCTTTTAATTTATTTTGCAATTAAAAAATGTTAGACTCTAATAAAACATTTCGCTCTTCAAAAGCAAGAAGCTCCTTTTTCAAGGATTCCATTAAACCCCTAAGGCTATCTCTGTCATCTTCTATATATTCAATCTTCTCTAGAAGAGCTTTGTCACGTGTCCTAAGGTCTTCAACCAACATACTATTATCAACGACCTTGACACGTTCTTTCAAACTAGCTTCTAACTTCAAATTAGCTCTTTTCAATTTAATAGATTCTTTATAAAGTTCTTGAAAAGCATTTTGAAGTTCACTCACATTAACCTCTTCTTCATTTTCACTCTCTCTTTCTTCTCCACTCTCACTATCATAAAAAACAAGAGAATCATAAACAATGACCTTGGAAGTGTCATGTGTTAACGTTTCATCAATTGATGAGTTCTCACTTTCACTCACATGACTAGCCATAAAAGCCACAAAATTAGGCTTAGTGGAAGGATCGGGTCATTCTTCCTTATCACTATCAATAAGGGTCGCATTATATGTAATGGGTCATTTTCACTCTTTCCTTAGTTTAGTGGGTCACTCAGAAGCCCTATGGCCATAACCCTCACAACCAAAACACCTATTAGACTCGTCCCTATTTAAATTTTCATTAATAGGTTTAGGTATTTTCTCAGCTTTGTCAGACTTAGGAGTTTCAAATTTCTTAAAATCATTTTTGAATTTATCTTTGTTAAATTTAAGAAATGTTCTAAATTTACGAGCAAACAAAACCATGTCTTTCGAGTCACTATCACTCTCGCTCTCTACTACTTGTTTAACCTCTTTTCGGGCTTTTAAAGCAACGCCCTTTTCAATTTTCTTTTCAGTTTTAGAGGGAAACATGTCTAGTTCATAAGTTTGTAAGTCACATACGAGCTCTTCTAATTTCGTACATGCTAATGTTGGTAAAGAATTTAAAATGCTCACTTTTGGAATAAATCTATCGGGTAGGGACCTTAAAATTTTCTTTACAACTCGGTTGTCAGGTATTTTCTCTCCCAAATTAAAAGATGACTTGACAATATCGGAATGTCTAGCATAAAATTCATCAAAAGTTTCATTATCTTTCATTTTGATAGTTTCAAATTGAGTGGTGAGGTTTTGGAGTTTCGAAGCTTTAACGACACTAGTTCCTTCATGAGTTAGTTGTAAAATACCCCAAGCTTTTTTTGCTGTTTCACACGTCATAATGCGTCGAAATTCATCCGGTGTGACCGCGCTAAACAAGGCATTTAAAGCTCGGGAATTAAAATTAGAAAGTTTAAACTCATTCTCAATCCATCTATCGGTCGGTTTGAGAACACGTTCATTTTCAACTAAATGAGTTGGTGGAGACCACCCGTTAATAACAGACATCCAAACCCTCTCATCGATAGATTTTAGTGCCGATTTCATACGCGCTTTCCAATACGCGTAATTAGAACCATCAGAAATAGGAAATTTTGAAAATGGGAAAAATTTCATTTTAGCCAAAAATTATTTAAAGGATCTTAACGAAATAATTTATCGCTTTGGCTCTGATACCAATTTGAAGTTTGTGGAACCCTCGATTTTAAAATTTCTTTTTAAAATATTATTTCCTTGTTATGAAATAGATATGCGGAAGCGTAAAGGTGATGGTTCAACTTAAAAAACAAATTTTAATTTCTATTTCAAATTAAAATTAAGCACAAGTGAAAATTAATTAAACACACACACTTATGTTAATTTCACTTAAACCAATTAGGATAAACCATTTTGAACAAATGACTTGAATTAAATAAACTTTACCCAAAATTTAATTATGCACCAAATGAAATTAAGTGTGACAAGTAAAACCATTTTTATCTTGAATTATCCTAAGCATGAGTTCTAAGTCAATAAGCAAGATAAAAATAAATCAATCACACTACGCCGCGATGTATGAGGAAAAACCCAAGACGGGAAACAACCTCGGACGGCCCTAGCCACAAATTCACTAGATACGGTTTTACAAATACAAGACAAAAGACTTACATCACACGACTCGATCCCTCTCAAGTCCCGACGCTTTTTCTTGTAGACACCTCTTCCTAGCGGATAACCTTAGAGCTCCACCGCGGTCTCGGAATCCACCGATCGGACTTTATATGGTTACCGTCACCCGAACTAGGAGCCTTTATCCAAGTGGGTAAATCAACATAAACAACTTCTTCTTTGTGGGATTTAGAAGTAAACCCAAACACTCTCTTCACTTTTGTGTAGAGATAAACTCGGTGCCAAACTCCAAGCAAGATGTATATATATGAACTTGGATAAACAAACTATGGGTGTGAAACTAAAGTGTATAATAGTTTTTCTTTGAAAAATTGACACTTTATAACAATGAACTTTTCCCTAAAATAATTTTTCTCTCAAACACTCTCTAGAGGTTGGTAGGATATGAAAAGTTCTTCTTAGAAAAATAATTTCCCGCACATAGATATTCAGCAAAAAGTAGTGGGGTAAAAACCAAGTGGGAAAGTGGGCAAAACTGCTTAAAACTGCCAAAAACATGTTCTCGCCAAATCACGTTCGAACGACATTTCGTTCGAACAACATTCTCGTTCGAATGAGTTTTCTAACGAAGTTCTAGTATGAACTCGTTAGAAGCTCGTTAGAAATCTCGTTAGAACGACCAAGTCGTTCGAATGACATTTCGAACGAAGTTCCAGTATGCCATAATGGGAAGTTGTTGGCAATCTCGTTCGAACAACTTGTGGTTCGAACGACAATCTCGTTCGAACGACACTTCGAACGAACTCTATTAAAAAATTATTTTTAAGCCCAGAAACTTTTATATACTTTATATATAAGTTTTAATAGAAGCCATTCTGAAAACAAAACGCAGTTTTAAAAACCTAGAACCCAATATAAACTGTTCCAAGCTCCTATATATATATGTAATGCATTCATACCTTGGGAGCATGGAACAACTGTTTATGACGTTGAAACGAGGCACATAAACCACAACATTTTGATAAAGATTTATACACTTGGCCGCTATGTCTTCAACAAACACTTCATAGGCTTGAAAGATGATCAATATACTCTATCCTATGACTTAAACGTTTCTGTCCGGAATTGAGCCAAAACAACGAAGGTCTCAATTGGAAATTTGTGTCCTTACAACTGAAGATTTATTTTATTGCATTATTTTAGTTTCCTTTCTAATCGTTTATTTATGAGACAAATTATTTTGGATTTTCTGAGTCATTTAACTCCACAGTTGTTTATGGTTTTTAGTTAGAGATATTCTATGTAGCTTCATTCCATTCGAGTTTTATTATCTGAAAAGCATGGTGATGGATACTATTATAGTGAATCATTTTATACTTGTTGGATTATCTCAAATTATATATTTTGAAAAAAGTTTGAAATGGCTCATATTTCTATTACATGCTAATAATGGTGTTTAATTTTAATGACCTGCATATTCCAGTATCGGGGTTTAACTTGCATATTCTAGTATCGGGGTTTAACTAACTTCAATAATAAAATATTTAGAGAATTAAGGTAAAGGTCATGTTCCTTTTTAATTTTGGATTTTTAGGACAATGCTTTTCAAGTTTATAAATCTAGTCCCTGTGGTACAATAGCATTTATAAATCTAGTCCTTGTGGTACAATACCTTTATTTTTTTGGTCCGCGCCAGCGGCACTATTTTTCACCATTTTTCATGGTATTTTTAGTACAGGGACTAAATTTATAAAATTATATGGAGTGTCCTATTTTTATACACTTTGAACACTATAAGGACCTTTTCCTAAACCCCCCTAAAATATTTAGGTTGTTATAGAAATATTTTCTCCCTTTCAGGCATGGACCTTCGTTATTTAACGATCAGTGTCCTAAGCACCTGATTAGATGGAGATAATGAGGAATATACCTTATGCTTCGATGGTGGGCAACCTCATGTATGCTTTGATGTGTACAAGACCGAATAAATTATGTGTCACTGGCATGGTTAGAATATTCCATTCTAACCAAGGTGAGGATATGTGTTTACCCTAGGAGGTGGAGACATAAGTTGGAAGATTACCTAAAAATCATATATTGTTGATTCGACCATGGAATCCAAATATATTATCGCTTTGGAGGTAATAAAGGAGGATATTTGTCTTTGGAACTTCTAAAATGACTTAGGTTTGGTTCCTTCAGTGAATTCGATTATCATACTTTATTGTGACGATAGTGGTGTGGTTGAAAATTCGAAATAACCAAGGACTCATAAGAGGGCAAAGCACATTGAGAGCAAGTATAACTTGATGCGAGAGATCGTACATAGAGGAGACATCATCATAACCAAGATTCCATCTTAGTAGAACTTGGTGGATCCTCTTACAAAGAGCTTACACTAATAATTTTTATAGTCATATAAAAGGAATGTGTATTATATGCAGAATGACATGGCTTTAAGAGTAGGTGGGAGATTACTGTTTTTTTCTTCTTCTTAAAACCATGTAATAACATTTGTCTATCTTAATGTGTCAAGTTCATTTTAAATAATGTTTGTGAGAATGCCTTATGTTTATGATTTAAATATATTGTATGTTATTTCGATCAATTGGACTTAGTAGTAATTCCGATGAGTTAGGTTCATCCTGATCACAGAAGATCAAAATTTCAGTTCTAGTATAATTGAACAGTTTACGGCTTAGTTGGGGATTTGACATCCTGTCAGTAGAGCTGTAAGTGAAATCCCAATAGTTTATCTCAAACTAAAGGAACCTGTTTAGTGGTTCAATAATTTCTTTAATCTTTCAAAGAGGATTATGATTGATACATTCATGACTGTATTTAACATGACCACTCGTGAGATTCAAGTCTAAGTGCCGACTAGATTAGACTTGGCAATCTCATGACTTTTTCAAGGGTGCATATATTCTTATTCCCTAGGATTTTGAGGATTGGAATTCTTGCATAATTATTACTTTTACTGTTGTGGGAAAGAATCAATTTTATTGGATCTTAATCTCTGTGAATTGGGAAATTGTTGTGTAACTAGGTCTTAGATCATAATTCGAAGGAATTCGCGTCCAAGAAAGATCTTGGATCATGATATCCCCTTGATAGACTTATAACTATTGTTTCCACTAGTAAACCTGATAAGTGGAATATTTTGTAATACGATGGAGTACTAAATAAGTTAAGTTTGAAAATCAATGAATAAAATTGATGTTGGTTAAAATTGATTAACGACAAATTGATTTGATCAAGACGGTATTGCATACTTAACCTGGAGAATCATACTGTGTACCATATTAACTTTGCAAGTAAGACATCATTTCTCCAAGTGATTTTGAGATAATTAAATTTGAGTGCAGTCATAATTATTTCATGGAATTAATTATGATTAAATAAATAAAGGAAATAAATTATGGTAATGTAATTTGGAATTTTTGAGTATTTATTTGGAAGCCAATTTAATCTATTGTCCTTGGGTCCTTAGTATAGTCTATATGCCCAAGTAGTAGGCCCAGACTATCTTGGAACCTAGTTTATACTGTTCCCATAACCTATACATGTATATATTGGTATAATCTAGGGTTTTAAGTTTCATACTCATTATTAAGGTTTAGAGAGGGAGAGAGAAAATGAAATTCACATTTTGTTGAGAGACTTAGAGAGAGATGTCCATATCTCACTCAAAACAAAATGTATTCATCCCCAAAGGTGCCCACACACATACCCAACTTTAGTAGGATCATTTAGTAGAAGATATTAAGATTTTGGCGAGTTCTAGGAAGCTTTTGGATGATAAGAAAAGGGCATCCCCATCATATTTTTTAAATTCTATTTTTTCCTCATTCAGATCACCTATAAGATTCGGTAAGGTATCGTGATTAAATACCCTAGGTTCATGATTTAAACCTAGTTTTTATCTTATCGTTCTTTTATATGATCGATCAAAGTTTTTGGGTCAATTATTTTTTTACAGATATCGATCGCCAACACATTTGTCACTTAATTAAAAAAACAAGATAAGGTACCTTAAAAGCCTTCACTAGAGTAGTGATAAACATCCAATGGTGGTTTAACCCAGTCTAATAGTGCAAAATATGGGTTGGAAGCCTATAGAAGGCTCGCCAAATTAAGGGAATTTCTATAAAATCACCAATAATCAGACATAATCGCGAGTCAACTACATAAAAGGAGGATAACAGGCTCAACTAACTAGATAAGGCATGATATTAAACAAAATAAAATTTTCTCTTGAAGATCCACCTCCATTGCTATGTTCCATCGAAGAAGGTATGCATTGTTACATAACAATAATGGCTTATGGTTTCATTTTTCTCCTAGAAATATTGCCTAATATGCTCCATTGGTCGAACTTTAAGCCAACCCAAAGTATTATAAAATACACCAACGAGTGGGTTATTGTACTGCTGAATGCTAGAGACTAAGGAGAGTCATCAACCAAAAGGTGGTGGTAAGGAACTTGTGAATCCCCCAGGATAATGTGAATAATAACCCCTACCATCTCATGCAGTAAACATGATAGTTGCATTTTTTTATGAAGCATAAGAACAAAGAGAACATGATGAGTTTGCCAGGATGCATGACGAATGTTTGGTAGGAATGACCAACATGGCCATTTCCTATGATGAACCAAACATTAGAGGCGCTAACCAAGCATTTTGAACTAAGGATTATGAAATAGATCCAAGTTTGGAGTACCAAGATATTTTGAAATCCCCAAAGTTCACTTGGTTCTTCCAACATAATTGTATATCTCAGATAAGTAGGTTACAAATCACCCGGGAAGTTTTGGACATATCAAGGAAGATTTTAGTTCCGTCACTAAATTATAAAGGTTCAATAGTAATATTTATCCAACATTTTATGTCCGAAATAACTTTTTAGACGCAGATAAAAAAATTAGGTTCCCACACAACATGCCTTTATATGTCATAATAAGCATCAATGGACCAGGTTTTCAAGATCTCTAATGAACGGTGGTGCGTCGGTCAACATTATGACCATTAACCCCTTCTACCAAGCTACTATCCCAAAGTCAAGGTTAATCACCATGCCCCTCTTTATCTCTAGTCATGATAACCAGTTTTCCCAATCAATAGGGTAAATTTACGTTGGAATTATAATGGTTAATGTCACATCATACATCAAGTTCCATGTGATTGAGTCAACTAATTCTTACCACTTGTTGATTGGGCGAGTTTAGATGCACCACCATAGGCTATTTCCTTCTATATACCACTAGTGCACCAAAGCTAATGTGAAGGTGTCAGAGATAATCATTAGGGCAGCTAAAAATCCCTTCTTAAAAGAAGAAACACCTTATAGATGAAACATTCTATATAGAACTCAATAAAGATATAAGCATCCTCATACGGTGTGTTGAATGAGTAAGAGTGCCAATGAAGTAATAACAAACATATTATATTTATCCCTCGCTTTTATGGAAATCTCATTTTAATCGAAATAAGCATACATGAAGATGAGGATTCATGATTGGTTAGCACATCAACTAGTTGGTTAATCCTGAGAAGGGATGGTGATATTTTTAACATTCCTTGTTCAAGTCAGTGAAATGCACACACATTCACCATTTCCCATTAGGCTTCCATACCATAAAAAAAATTGGAGATCCAAGTTGGGTGCCCAAAGTCTTCGATAAATTTATCTTGTAGGATTTATCAACTTCAAACTCACCCACCACATATATTTCTAGTGCAAAGAATGAATGCATCATGTCGTTGACTTTGGAAATCATCCAATTCTTTTTTGAGTTTTAGTTCTATAGACGAACTGATCTAAACAGTCCAATAAGGATTCCCATTGGCCAAAATAACTAGTTCAACATCTTTGGTTGCCTCACCATTTTTAATCGTCTCCTTGTCATGAGGATCAAATGTCTCTATTTTATATGTGATAGTTAACTTCTTGTGGGCTTCTTTACCCTCAGTTAAAGTGAAGTAACACTCACTATCCAATGCATGGTTTCCTCGAACTTCCCCAGCACCAAAGTCAGTTAAAAATTTGATGATTTATTGTAAAGTGGATGCCCTAACCTCAAATTTCTTCAGTCCTACTCAGCCCAAAATGATATCGTATGCAGAGATAAGTCTATAATTGAGAAAAAATAACCTCATCGTTTTACTAATACAAGTCAAACAAGTTCTCATAGTCACATCTAGCTCAACTGTGTCTAGTGGATATACGTTTCCCCAGAGACCACAATCAAAGGGTAATGATAGTTATGCAACTTTCTTTCTATGAGCTTTAACTTTTGAAATAATATATAATAGCAGATTGTGTGAACTTCGATGATCTATTAAGACACTTTAAATGGTATTGCTCTCATTCACGAGTAAACTCATATCGTGGGGATATAGAAGACCATTGATATTGACTTTAGAAAAATCGACAACGATGCTATCTTTATTAACCTTGCGAGGTTGTAAATATACAACCTTTTTTAAATTCACATTGGGTTGGATTCAACAAACACATTCAATTTGTTCATGTATACCTTTCGCTTGGTTGGGGATTTACCCATCTCCCGGATACACCTCTAGTGATGAAGTTTACCCAAATGAGATCATTTTTATGGTTTCCTACGGCTCTTTAGGTTTCTTAGATATCTTATATTTGTCATTATCATCAAATTCATCATTCCACATCCATATTCCCCCTATATCTTCTCCCCTCTGAGGTTATATGGATTAGTGCCTTTTTCTCCCTTCTCTTTTTGGCACCATAACTTAGTTATAGTTGTTAACATACTTCCTTAGTAATCCATTTCGAATAAATTTTTTTATCTCGTCTTTTAGAGTCATAAACTTATTTATTGTGTGGTAATGGACACATCAGTTCTTTTTATTTCTTCTGTCGATAAGCGATTTCAGTTTGGGATACCACATTAGTTCCAAATTTTCACGGATCTCACTCAAAATATGATGCACCCCCATTGTAAGATGGATATACTCATCAAACTTTTTCATATTTCTCTTGTGTATGGTTTTTGGACTTTTCTTTCTTGTTCGAGATACTTCTTGCCTCAGCCTTGTCCTGGTTTGTCTTCTTGGTCACCATGGCCTCATCGTCATTCATAATCTTCCTGGCCTTGGCAAGGAGTTCAAACAATGTGTTTGGGGGATTTTTGTCGGTGCATAATATAGTTTCTTTGGATGTAAACCCCTCATTATGGTTTTAATGGTTATCTTCTCCTCATAATCAATAACTTCCATCTTTTTATTATTAAATTGTGTGATATATTCTCTACTCGTTTCATCCTCCCTTCGCCTCATGCTCAAAATATCATCTACCCATTTTATTGTCTTCATGCCGAAGGAGAAGTTTCTTATGAATAGGTTTGTCAATTTTCTAAATGTATGTATCTATCCCTTAGAGAGTCAACTCTCTATACCACACATGAGTTGGACTAATCATGGTTCTAGAGAAAGCATGATAACACATTTCATCGGTAATGGTGTAAATATGTCTAACAACCTGATATTGTTATTTTCGATGCATGGGATCTTTCTTATCATCATATTTTGGGGTAATGGTAGATGGCTTGAACTTGGTTGGTCATAGACTGTAAGTAATCCTCTCGATCTCCCTTATCCAGTTGGCCTCTTGAGACCCGAGGGTTACAAGCTAGATGATAAAATGCACTTCATTAACAAAACCTTCAAAAGCATTGAGCCGAGGTCACTCAATTATGTAAATATTAGTTTTTCTCATCTCGATTGTAAAAGTTTCCCCTATAAAGTATGATACATCCTCCCAACTCGACCTATGTATAGTTTTTCTAAACCCCAGTTTCAATCGGCGTTAGTCTACCTATGATCAAACAACTGGAGTGATCAGATCTAGATTCGAATAAATTAGGGTTGGTGGAGCTTGTCTACCGATGAGACTATGCGTTAGATTCTTTATTGTATCCTGCATCTTAGACTGACTTTTGACCAAACTTGGTAGGACTTACTTAATATTAGCCATACTCATTGGAGAAGCAATATGCCTCTCTACCGTATTACTCACTTTAGAATCATTAGGAGTTTTGTCAAAAAATTATCGCAATGACCCAAATTGAGTTTGCAATAGAAGCAGTCATGTTGGTAAACCAGATATAGATCATTATTAAAGTAAGGATGAATCAAATAATATATTTTTAGGCGGATCTTACACAACAAATCAACTAATTACTTCTCTAAATTTTCTTAACATTTAAGAATGAGATTGCTTGACTCATTGTTACCTGAACTAGTATATCTTCAAGCTTCAAGAAAAATATATGGGGGGAAATCAACATGGACATGTCTCTCTCATAAAATTATTGATGTGAGAAATTGGTATAACATCATCTTCAATTATAAATTATCAATTTACAAATCATCAAAAACTTTATAGATGAATAAGGTATGAAATTTATTTAAATGAATAGAAGGATAAATAAAGACATTAGGAACCTAGATTTATGTTCTCTGGCACAAATCGGTGCCTACATCCACGGGTGAAACCAATTTGTACTATATTTGTAAACAATATCCAAAAGAGCAGTGTTACAAGCCTTCTCCTACTCTCGCTTTAGTTTAATAGAATAATAATATAAAATCATATATCTCATGCCTAATTGTGGATAATGGTTTCTATTTATAGGTGAGTGTGACACGTGTCTCACCTTTATAGAATGAGGTGAGATCATGTAAATGGAATAATTACAGGTTATGTCACGTGGATGATAATACCTTTATATTCCCTTTGGTGTTGCATGTTTTCTTTATCATGTCATCGTTCAGTCACATGATACTACTCATTGAACTAATTATGTCATTAAATGCGGTTAAACCCTTTGAATGACAACATTGGCCTCAATTCGGCTGAAGTTATACTCTCCAAGATATTAGTCTTTATCTAACTCAAGTGGGGTAACACTAGTCTCCACCTAGTATGAGGTTATTCTTATAGGTGGAAACGTTTGGCTGATTAATAGGACGGGTGGCACCACATGTATCATCTATGTGCCCTATCATATTTAGGGTATAACAATCGATCTTATGCCCATTCCCATATCTAATTGGTTGCATGATTTACACTCGTTCAATTAACTTTAAAAAAAATCAATGTCATAAAAACACTATCTATATATAAAGTTGCTTCTCGTTTCGTCATGATCCTTCCATTCCCTCTCTTTCTTTGCACACACGCATGTGCGCGCACACACACACACACACGCGTCTATAGAGAGAGGTGGAGTCATTCAAGTGAGAAAAAAAACATGAAATGGACCAATTTATACATACTAAACTTATGAATTTTACAACCAAACTTAGTGGAAATGATATTCAGACTCAGAAGTTCATATACAATAATTTCATCATAATATTCGATCGAGAAATGTATAAGATGCAATGTTGATAAATATGTGCATATTCGACCATCAAATGTTTAAATTATTTTTTCACCCACATTCTGGTAACTATTTTGATGAAATTACTTGTATATGATTTCTCACTATGAAGATCATCTCCACCAAGTTTTATTAAAAATATATTTTTTTATTCAAATTTTTTATTTATTTTTGGGTCCATCTTTTTTAGTCCAGACATGAACGGATATATATTCCCTTTTGGTGTAAATTTACATCAAGATACATCTCATTTTATTTTATTTTCTTTACAACCCATTCTTAAGTAGTTAAAAAATGAAAACTCTTTGTGTACTACATTTTCATAGTTATTCACTATTAAACTTTTCATATCATTATTCAATGCTTGTTTTGAGATGTACCATTTACAATAAACTTATTACATTCACCTGTTTAAAATTATCTTTACAAAATACTTTAATAGTGTTTAATATATTTTTATGAAATTAGGAATTCATCTTCCATAACGTAAAAAAAAGACATACCAAGTTTCGTGATAAGTCTTCTACTCAATTATCGTTTGTATACTTGACAACCAGTCGTATTAGAGCTCTTTGATAATGATTTAATGTAAAAAATCTAAACCCATACATGACTCATTAACAAATTGGTTTCTCAAGAAAAAAAAACATATCTAAATCATTATTGTCAACAGGTCACACAACCTAACCACTAACACTAGTTCAATAATAAATTAGTTTCGATCATGTTTGGGTGACCCTTTAATTTATCTATTTACCTAATAAATTAAATGTAAGGAGAAATTTCCAAATAGTGTCAATTTGTACATATTGGCATTATTTCGGATAAAAACCACTTTGAGTCATAGGATAGACTTTATATGTCGCGATTCCCTTAAGCCTATGACGTTGTGTTGAAGATGTAGTGGCCAACCTTCAAAGATAGATCATGCCGCATTTTTGGTGCACATTTAAAGTCTTCACAAGATTTTTGAGATTCTCTCAAGTATGAATGGATAATGGTTTATGGTTCTCAGAATTTTTTATAAGGGTGTTATTATATTTTAAAATAATTTTTATAAATATTTTTTGAGTTAAATCGAGTTTAAAGTCGTATGAACTAGGTCTTACACTTTATTTGGTTCAACGATTTTTTACATTCAAATGACATTGTGCTATCATTCAAACAATATATCATTCTCGTTCAAACTTGATGCTGATTTCGTTCGAATGACATGATGTTTTATTCAAACGACCAACTGCCTCAAAAAAATGTGTTTTCCTATTTAAGGGGTCTTTTACTAAGAAAAACGTAAGAAGAACAGAACAGATAGACATATGTTTTTCGCAGTTTGTTTACCAAAGTTTTTCAAAGCAAAAATCATAAATGTCCTTCCTTGTTTCAAGATCCGAATTTAAATAATCCATATGTCATAGAGATCTTGGTTTGCACCACTGTTTGATTCTTCCATAATTTGAAGAAATGTGTTCGTGCGGTGGACTCCGTACATGATGATTGTGGTGAACTAGCGGTAGACTCCGTGTTCTGAATTGTAGACGATTGTTGAGGCTGTATTGATGGATACTGAGGCATACGTGGACTCGTGTGTTTTAGACCTGGCATAGGTAGACTCATGCGTTACACTGTGGAGGAGTGATAGAAGAGAAGAAGCAACATTAAGTCTTATGGGGATCGAGTTATTGAGTAAGATTGTATTCTTCTTTTATAATATCCGTATCATAGTTATTGTCTGGCCTGGGTCGTCCGAGGTTTTTTTCCTTAGCGGTTTCTTCATACATCGGCATTTTGAACTTGCTTTGCTGTATCTGCCTAATCTCATTAGATGCATGTTTAGGACTAAGAAGATAAAATTGGATTAATTAAAATTGGTTCACATGTTTGGTGCATAATAAAATTGGAATTTTTTTGAATATATTATCTTTGCCTAAAGCATGTACACACAATTAGTATCAGAGCTAGAACACCAGGTTTCCGTATGAGTGATCCCGTGTGTCTTTATGAATTTCAGAATGTTTGATGGCTTTAGAACATCTAAGATTGATGGGTCAAATTATGCTCACTGGAAAATGTGTATGAAGTGTGCACTTAAGTCTATAGATGAGCATGTTTGGTTAGGGGTTGAAAAGGGGTGGACACCACCAGTCATGAGAGAGAGAGAGGTCATTAGTTTAAAACCTATTGAGTCATGGACTGAAGTCGAACACAAAATTGCATAATATAATTCTAAGGGTCTAAATGTGATTTCCTCTTCGGTCACCCCTGAGGAGTATAACGGTATTTATAACCGTATTATGATGTGTGAGACATCTAAAGAGGCTTGTGATGTACTTGCACTTACCCACGAGGAAACTAGCACTGTTAGGGCTTCCAAACTTTAAAACCTCACCACCCAGTTTGAGACGATTAAGATGTTATAAAGTGAGACGTTTGATGAGTTTTATACTAGGTTGTCCATTATTTTCAACTCGTCGTTTAACTTGGGAGAAAAGATACCCGACAATCGAGTCACAAAGAGAATCTTAAGGTCGTTGTCCGAAAGAATTAATTCAAAGGTTACCGTTTTAAACTCTTTGGGTATGCTTAATTGAAAGAAACTAAAAGGGCTTGTAGGTTACCTACAAACTTATGAGCTTAACATGTTTACCTCCAAGCAAGTGCCAAATAAAGAAAAGGGCATTGCTTTGAAAGCCCAAAAGGAGGAAACTAAAGTTTTGAATTATGATTTCGACGCCGATTTCGAAGATGTGGCCATGCTGGCAAAGAAATTAAAAAAAATTCTCGAGTTACAAAAGCAATCGAAAGATGCAAAACGGTTTGATAAAAATAAGAACAACAACTATGATCACATCCCTAAGAACTAGAGTGAAAGTGATAAGAGGGATGAGTCGGATAAGTGTTATGGTTGTGAGGGTTATGGCCATAGGGTAGCGGAGTCTCCCAATAGACTTAAGAATGAGGGTAAGAAACCGATTTTATTTAACGCCATCCTTAGTGATAGTGATCCGAAAGAGGGATAGGGTTCCCCCATTGAGCACAACTAAACCACGTTAATGGTTTTTCATGTGAGCAATGATGATAAATCTTCTCATTAAGATTCTCATGTGAACGACACTTCCATGGCCATAGTGAGTGAACCCCAAGTGAGTGAGGGTGATCCAAATGAGGATGAGGATGTAGAGGAGAGTGAGTCTCAAGTTGCCTTTCATGAATTGTATGAGGAAATGGTGAAGGTGAAGAAGGATAACTTAAAGTTGCATACTAGGTTGAAAGAATGTGCCATAAAAAATAATGATGCGTCGATTGAGGATTTTAGGGCACGAGAGAAGACTCTTCGGGAGAAACTAGAATATATTGAGGGTGAGATAGAAAGTCTTCGTGGTTTGATGGAGACTATAAAAAGGACATTCTAGAGTTTGAGGCGTCTAGGCATTTACTCGAGTCTATGATAGGAGAGCTTGAGGAGAGATTGAGATATTCGAGGAAGCTTAAGTTTGATTTTGAGGCTAGATAAAAAAAGTTAGATAGGATGTTAGGAACAATCCAAATCAAAGATGATAGGTGTGGAATTGGTTACGATGATCGTATTGCTACCATTCCCAAAGCCAGCACCACACATGTGAGAGAGCCAACTGGGAACGTTAGGAGAGGTCCACACTAAGGTAATATTCCTCGTCGCATCTACACTTGCACACATTACGGTCAAAAGGGTCACCATAGGTGTAGAAATCACATTCTAGGACCCCCTTAAGTCTCTCTTTATGTCCCTAGCACCTCCCCATTCACTATAAATCCTAGGTCATACTTCGAGTACTAATCTAGAGGCCATCGAGCACTCCCGAACTCCATTTGACTCTAGTCAACTTCACCGTCAGAGTGAAATCTCAATGAATCTTCGAAGGGCACTAAATTCCCTTTACAACGGTCCACCCTGTGCACAAAACGGTATAACGATTCAGACGAACAATCAGTTTTCACCAAAAATTGACCCAGAGGCTATCAGGCACTCTCGAGCTACGTTCGACCAAAGTCAACTCTTCAGCTCAAACGAGAGTGAATGAATTTTTAAAGGGCACTGAATACCATTTCTAACGGTCTACCCCGTGCACAAATCAGCCTTACAATACGGACGAACGATTTGTTTTACTCCGAAAGGTCATTGAGCACTTTCGGGCCCCATTTGATCAAAGTCCACTCTGTTAACCGAGCGAATCACTTAGGAACATAGAAGTATCAAGCACAAACTTTCCAATAGTTCACCCCGTGCGCGATTCAGACTTACAATTCGGACGAACGATCCATCGTCGTCTAATGATCTCCTATCTAAAGGACTGACGGGAACATCTAAGCCCCGTTTGACCCAAAGTCAACTCCTGATAAGCGCACACATCATATTTTTATCTTATCTAACATATATTAGAGTTTCTTCATAATGATAATTATCTCAATAAGAGCACACGTCATATTTTCTAATTATTATTTTGAGAACATTTCGACGGATGTCTGATCGGGAATAAATATTGTATATTTATCCCCTTAATTTCGGTACCTTTGTGAACCCGAGTGGTAAAATTGATACGAATTTAACTCGTAATTATGACACTAACCTTCTTTGTCAATTATTTCATGTTTTGTGTTTCTCTCGTGTGTTTTACAGGTAAAGTATGCAAGCGGTGCGAAAGAGAAATCGAAACAATGAAAGAAAGGCTCGGAAGGCAAGTTCAAGGGCATTTTTGTAATTCTATATCCTAATCCCGGAGGTGGGACCAACTGGAAATTTGAAGATCTCAGAACAGCGATAACACTGGAAAAAACGGCACCCAAATCCGAGCTACAGTTAAGGAGTTATGATCATTTGAAATTGAAAAAAACTCCAAGAAAGAAAAGAAGAAAGCATGAAAATATTTCTAAGTGTTGAATTTCTAGCAAGTTACCCAGAACCACAAAATGAATCGGTTTGGGGGGGAACCGGTTCGGCATACATGCATAACCGGCTCGGAGTACCTGATGCACGAATTTTCACTTGAATGTTGATTGGTCCAAAGAGTTCTAAGATGTTACAAACTCTTCTAAAACGTATATGTATCTTTATAATGAATTATGATTAGTTTTTCATAGAGAGGGAGGTAGAAGAGTAGCTTAGAACCGTAGAAAATAATTCTCCATCAAGTAGGTACTTTTAATGTTTGAATTACAAGTTTTCTTTAAATAAAGTTTGTTCCTTTCTTTCTTAATCTTGTAGTTAATTTATTTACAGGCTTTCTTTATTTTCTGGGTTTCCAATTCGTTTATACATGCTTAGAGATAGTTTTGTTATTGATTTAATTACATGGAACATAGGATTCATGTTTTTAATTAATTTACCCATGTTAGGCTAGATTTATAAGGGTTGGTGTGCATGAACCCAACCCGATATAATTTAGCCATGTAGAAACTAGGGTTTGAATTGAAATTTGAATGAATCGTGTTGTGTAGTTCTCACAACCATCATAGACCTTTTTACCTCGGTTGACCCTAGGTAACCGTGGTGTTTAAGGATGTGATGCGCGTGTAGCTATTGCGACACTGCTTTACTCATCCTTTGATTATGTATGAAGCGGGTTTGAACCTCATATATGTAATGCTTGGGAGTAATAAAGATCGGGTTCAATTAAATTTCTAATTCAAAATTCTAGCATTCTGTACCGTAAATTTACTAGGGTTAGAGGGATTGTATTCCCAACCTATTTTTTTCCTTCATTCTTGTTAACTCATTCTTAGTTAGTTAATTTTGCTCACATAGTTAATAGAGTAGTTTAATTTAGTTTGCACTTAGTTAATTAGTTATTTCCCATCTCAATCATCTTTTTATTTATTTTTAGAGTTAAGTTAGGGTTAACCGTCTGTCCTTCCGTCGTCACGATTTTCTCGTCCTATTACCCTGTGGAGACGATTCCGACTTATCGGGTTTATTACTAACGTGACAGGCTTGCACTTGAACCTATAGAGTACTCACTTTAGAGACACATTCTTAGTCGCGTCAATGTCCTCACTCCATTTTTTCCATGGTGCGATCCGAGCGATTCCGATATCCACTTATATACACGAACACACACTTCACGGAGAAATTGAGAAGAATAATACCATAAATCCACGAGAGACCGAAAGGGAGGTATGGGTGCCTAACACCTTCCCATTTCGTAACTTAGCCCCTGAACCTCTAAACTGTTCATTTCGCAAGCATGAGTTTGTCTTTGATGTCTCTCTCTCGAGGTGGCAACATGTTCTTTGCCTATTTTGTTAAAATAGGCTGGTGACTCTATCTCTTTACATCTCCCCAAAATTGACAACGGCTTAAGCACCCCCATGATGTAGCTAGGGTAGGAGACCTTTATCTCTCCCTCGTTATCTCCCCCCCACTCCCCGATAGCGCCCGGGGAAAAAGGGTAAGATCTCAAGATGGCCACAGTGGAGACTCTGCTGGGGATGGACTTAAGAGGCCTAGACTCTATTTGCATGAGTGCTATCATTTTCTAGTTGTGTGCTTATGCACCTACCTGTATGTTCCCTTTTCTCCTCTATCATTTCTTGTATTTATCTACCTCATGTTTATATCACCTCTCACTCACTTTTCACTTCACACACTTGTAAATACACTCCATGTACACCTCACACTACCTACAATTGTATATAGGTTCACTTGTATCCATATGTTGCATGTACCACTTAGAATATTCTTTCTTAGGTGTCACTAGCACACGCCTCCACTTGTCACACTTGTATATATCCATGCTCACTCATACTTATCACACACCAATCGTAGTTAATCCATGCTTAGATTCACTACCACACACTCACTTATAGATATTTACACATCACTCACTCTCATGTATCCATGCTTAGTGTAATCTTTATGCCCCATGCTAGATTTACTTTTCATGATACTTGTACATTCTTCCTTAGTAGTATAGTGCTCATCATGCCAGCTAAAATACTTCTCCATAATATACTAATTAAGATTCATTCATTTCGCACACTACATCACCAAGAGCATTGCTATATTGACCAATAATTTTACTGTACTAGGGGGTCACTTTGTAATGGGCAATGGTCTAGCAGTTAACCAGAGCAATATAACTCTCACCTTCCATTGGAAAAGTATGTTTGACGTATATCGAACGATTCCTCCCATATCGTACTGCTTGATCGAACTCACAATGTGAGGTATATAGCAGGGAACTCATTCACGCAATAATAATACAAGTGAAAACATAAACATAATAATAATCATGTTAAGACTCTTCTCTCATTTTTCCTCCTTCATTTTATCATAAGTGTAAAAAAAAACATTTCTCCCCCTTCTTTTTATTGAGATACCAAAAACCATTTTCCCCCTCCTTTTATAAAAAAATACCAAAAATATTTTGTCCTCCCCTTTTCCAAAAAATGTCAAAAACATTTTCCTCTTTTCTTAAAAAATATTCCTCTTTTTTCTCTTTCAAAAATAAATTCGAATCATTTTCCTTCTCAGGTCGATCACATACCCGACCCTTATCCTGGCTCCCTATTTGGCTTCGATCTTCCTCCAACTGCCCTGAAGCTCCGCCGATTCTCTCACTACTTCCTCTGAGCTTGAAATCCGCCTTCACCAACTCTCCATGGATAACGCATACCAAGTACCGAATGTGCATCCTAATTTTATGACGTTCCTAGTTTAATTTCCCACTAAGATTGACAATATTCAAACCAAGGTACATTAGATGCAGCCAAACCGGGTCCCTATTCCCAAAGAGCCCGAGGTCCTCTTCCCTCGTGCTATGGGTTCACATACACCTGAGCCTATTTGGGTCCCGAAAGAATATCAGTATGTCCCACGTGTGCCGCCTGTCAATGGGCAACCCCCAACTCAGCTCCTTATGCCGAATCTTGCCCTGCGAGGGGCTAATTTGAAAGAAGCAGAATTAAATAAGGTCAAGGAGGACCTTAAGTTGATGACCAAAAAGTTTGACCAAGTCTGAATTTCCATAAAGTACATGATTACACCCATATGTTTTCCTACACCAAAGCAAGGTTGTCGAAAAAATTCAAGATCCCTAACATTGAGAAATTCAGGGGTAGCGGGCCCTAAATTATTCATCTTCGAAGTTACCACTGATCCATGACTCTCTTAGGTGCCTCGGAGGATATAATGGCCCAAATGTTCAAGAAAACTCTGAAAGACATCACTCTTCAATGATTCTTATCCCTCGAGGAATCCAAAAATCGTAGTTGGGAGGATGTTGCCCGTGAATTCATGTCACAGTACAAATAAAATGAGGAGTTGGAGGTTACACGTCGTGATTTAGAACTTCTCAAGAAAAACCCTGGAGAAACTATTCAAAATTTCATAGCTAGATGGAGGCAGAAAGTGGCAACCATGACCAATCGGCCTTCCGAAGAAGAGCAAGTTAACATTGTGAAGAAAAAGCTTCTTATCCCATGTCCGAGTGACGATGGGAGGACATTATTACCCACATTTTTTAGCCCTCCGGGAAACAAGAGTGGAGATTGAAGAAAGTATTGCCAAGATGAGAGCCGAGAAAAAGAAAGTACCGAGCTTCATGCTTCCCTCTCCAAAATTTACCAAGCCCTATTGATTCGAAATCTCATCAAGCCGTTGGACCCTCGTCCATTACCAAGCCCACTTCCTAAAAGATTCAAACCCAATGCCCATTGTGATTTCTATCCAAATGTCGGCCATACCTCTGATTAGTGATTCCATCTCTAGAATGTAATCCAAGGTTTGATTGATCGAGAAGTTATCTCCCCACCAACCAATACTAAACCAATCACCACTCACAATCCACTCCCAAATCATACAAATTTCATCTTATAAGAAAATGAACCAAAATTTGACACATCTACCCAGATTGTACCTAGTAAATCACACATTATACCTATATCTTCACCTAAACCCCTTAAAGTGTGCCCATATTTTCTCCTACACCCCGACTATTTTGCCGACCAGGCCCTGTCGCTTCTTACAATATCGTGTATTGTCGTTCGTACCCATTCCAAGAGAAAAGATACGGAATTTCCAACAGTACTGAACCAGATCCTAGAGTTCGGGCTAAAATTTCCCTAAAAAATGATCATTGACTGCCAAAAGTTCAGTACACTGTTCATGAAATCTTGGAAGTGGGATCACGAGTTAAATAATTAGGTGGTACCCGTTGACAAAGAAAGTTTGGACAATGAAGTTCTGATTATGGCAAGCTTGTTCTGATAGACCAATGAGATTTTGCAGTATGTTCGAGTTACTCGATGCCTTAAAGCTAAAAGGGAAGTTGGTCCCTTTACTTTTACATCTCCCCATTGAGTGGGATGATCTATATGAAAAAGCCGTTGATGTCTTGGAATGCATTGCCTTATCATGGAAGGATAATATCGTTGTCATCGGATGGGGGGACAAGTTTGACAGTTCAGATGAAGAGCTAGGCTAAGAAAATGTCAGTCCGATAATCAATATATGTGGGATGATATTATTTGAAGATCTTCTAGAAGAAATCAATAAAGTCGTCGCACAGCCTTAGATTGATAAAGAAACAAGGTTTTTGTCATTCCCCTCTTCTGCGAACCATATGATAAGATCAGGGAGGCACTACCAAATTCTGAATCCTCAATCAGTAATAACAGATAAAAGAAAGTGTATTATCGGGGAACTCCCCATACCAGAAATGACCATAGAAGAGAGAAAGATCCTCGACCAGTTGAAGAAAACTTAGGCCAACATCACCTTGTGAGGACTCTTCATGCCATCCTAACTAAACCAAAATGCCTTGATAAAATTACTTACTGGGCCCACAGTCCCTCATTCCACCACTCCAGAAGAAGTCGTGAACTTAGTCGAATCCTTAACCTATACTAGAATTATTTCCTTCTCTGAAGAATGAATCCTAAAGTTTGGTCCTAATCACAACTATGCCTTAAATGTATATGTTGAAGGAATGGGGAAGACAGTCCCTCTCTCACTTGTCGACAACAGATCAGCACTTAATGTTTTCCCATTAAGAACCTTCAACTTCTTAGGTTTTAAAGTAAGCGACCTTGCTCCAACTTTTTTGGCGGTGCATGCTTATGACAACAGTCGTCGAGAGATGATGCGATCCATAAAGCTTATTAATGGGGTTGGACCTATCAATCCCATTACTAAGTTCCAAGTTATCGACATGCCAACTTATTTTAACCTATTGATTGGATGACTGTGGCTTCACAGCATCAAAAGGGTATCTTCCTCTTTCCATCAGAAACGTAAGTTCTTCGCCAAGGGGCATGTCATCACCATCTTGGGCAACGATGATAGTACTAAGAATACTAGTGATTAAGGGTGAAAAGTAGCGCGTGTCAAGGCGCTAATCATTGTTTTCGTTTCACCTCCTCAATACAAAAACCTAAACTTATAACTACACTCAAAAAGGGAGTATAGCGGCCAAGTCCGGGTATCGAAAATCCACAGAGACGAGTTGCTAGAATTTATAGAATTTAATACTCCTAAAATAAAAGTGTAAAAGGTGATAGGTTGAAAATAAAGAAAAGGGAAAAATTAAGAAGTTAAGTCTAAACTGGAATTAATAAAACGAGAGTCGGGATCGTGTCCCCACCATGGGCTAAACAACTAATAATTAGAATTTCGGTTCGAAAACATTTAATCGAGCATTTTCAATTAAGTATAAACATCACACAATAAGGAATTTAACCCAAAGTTGCGAGATTAAACATTTAATCAAAAATGGTCACACGCGAATTAAATTCGGATTATCGCTATAACACTAACGTTGCATGACAAAGAAAGTTAAACGCATAATAATCCGACTTTAATACCCGAAGTTTCAATTAAATTCAATTTTCCCCAAATCCTAACTTTCGGAGCTCGATGCCCATTAATGGAGAAAATGCAATCCCAACCCGTAAAACTACTCACTACACATGATTAAACTAAGTAAAACAACTAATTAACAAAAGCAAACAAGAATTAACAAAGTATAACTAACTATCTAAGCAATAAAAGTAACTACAAAGCAAGAAATCAAGTAAATAAGCATTAAACAAAGGAAAGTGATAATGAATAGTAATATACTTACATAAATGGGATGGACCCAAAGAGAAAGGAGGAGAGGGAAGCTCCAACAAAAATCCCCAAAGTTCTCTAACCTAAAATGAAATATATCCCCAAACAAAAGCCACTAACACTCTATTTATACCCCAAAATAAACCCTCAACAAAACCAATCCAAAAAACCCAAAATAAGTCAATTTTCGTCCATATCTGATGGGACCGGTCGACCTCATGTTTGGGACCGGTCGACCGCACACTTTTCCTCTTTGAACCAATTTTGACGCGTTGCACGAAAACGGCTATAACTCCCTCATACGGAATCGAAGCGAGGCTAATTCAATTCTCTACATGATTCTGTTTTGAAACCCTCCATATTATGCAGTATGAGATTTCCAAAATGCCCTTGAAGTAGAAAAAAATACCAAAACCTTCCAGAAATGGGCATAACTTCCACATACGGAGTCATAATGACGCACGGTCAGCGGCCACGAAAAGATAATTTGATGATCTACATGTTGGTAAATTCATTCTATAAAAATAGTGAGTTTGAAAAGACCAAATTACCCTTGAAGTAGCATTCGACGATGAAACTTCTCTAAAATGCAACCGAACCTCACTTTTAGCATTCCAATACCTACAAAAGCACAATTAACCCTGGCAAAACATATATATATCCAAATTCGAGGTTGTCTGGTAAACGATCATAAATATAGACATTAAGAACGTAAAAGTGCCAGAATGCATAAAGATAAAGGGCGCAAATATGCAATATTCGTGATGTATCACACCCCCTAACTTTGACATTGCTAGTTCCCAGTGATAAAACAAACAATATGTCGTCTCGTGAGGGTTTTGTGGGATGATACCCACAAACATCATATGGTTTCCTCAAAATATGCCCAAACCAACATGCGACAAGCCCAATAAAAGCGGAAAAGATTTCATATGCATTATTAGCAATGTGAATGAATTCACACAAAAGTCCAAATCATTAACATTATAGAATGCACCTCATAGAATTGAAACCTTAAAATGTGGGAGGGGAGCGAGCACATGCAAAGTGTGATTTGGCAAAAATTTATATAAACTGAATAAACATTAAAGCAAGAATATATTCAATCCTCACGGGCATTACACTCACCAAGTGAATTCACTCGAAACAGGGAGCTAACACACGGAACATGCGGGCTAAAGAGTAAATGTAAATGGAAACTAGGCCGCACACATGTCACAAATGAATAACGCTATATAAAAACTAAAAAATTGTAATCTCAATGAAAGGATACCGCACACTAAAAGAGGCGAAAAATATTTTCACAGATTATCAAAACTATTTAAACCTTTTGAATTACATCTACTTAAGATCACATAGGACTTTTAGGGTTGTAATGTAGGCTAGGCTAGGGTTCGAAATGAAGGAATGTATATACGGACTCAAAGTGTTCGAGATGAAAACTCGGGATAATGGGAAAATGCGGGCAATATCAAAATTGGAAAACAAGTTCCAAAAAGGCATTACATATATCAATTGGAGAGTACTCAAAGTTTATTGAACTATATACACAACATTTACAGCTGTCTCTTTCTTTTTGTTTTCTTCCTTTTCTCATTTTTCTCTTTTGTTTTCTTTTGCTTTTTGCTTTCTCTTTTTCTTCACTTTTTTCACTACTTTCTTTTCTTTACTTATCAAACTCTCATATGTCTAAATTGCAACCGACATAATAACAACATCATTCAATCCCAAGTAACATTCCAAACAAAGGTATGAAAAGTGTATGTATGGTTTATAACTCCAATTTAGAGTTGGTTATGGGATTGGGGTTATGAAACGAAAGGCTATATTTAGACTGAAAGGAGTTAACGAGGGAAAACATATAAGGGTGAGGTCAAGGCTAATATGGGTGATATAACAAAGACGGCCTATGATCATTTCCAAAAGTTTAGGCAATTCTCGAATCAAAACAATTTATGAAAATCATGATCAAGTAACACATTTCAAGTATGAACTCAATTAATGAACGATCAAATGAAAGAATAGTGAGATTACCAACGAATTCAATGTTTTCAAAGAGAAAAGAAGAGTGTATACACTCACAAACGATGAAAGGTACAAAGCTTACTCGCTGTAAGTATATACAATGCAACAAAAGATTACCGAGTTATAAAAATCTTAAACCAAATCAATAGAACCATAAAAGTGCATGTGCTCATGAGATTAAAGTTTAATTCATGAAGTTATTCATAATATCAATAATGGAGACTAAAGTCTAATAACTTCTAAAATCGAGAACATGCATCATTGGGCTGTCTATTGGATCGGGAAATTATTAAAATTTATCATCGGAAACAAAGGCAAAATGCCCAAAAAAGAGAAAAAAGAAAGAAAATATTTTTGAAAATTTTTAATTTTTCTAAGAAAAGCATACTAAGTAACTAACATGTGAGCAAAAATATGGACTGAAATAAGAAATGGATAGAATATCCCACACCCCTAACTTAAAACTTGACATTGTCCTCAATGTTAATTAAGAACCAAGTCAAAGAGAGGAAAATAGCGATATTACCCAAAATTGGAGCGATCCCCATAAGAACAAGTCCAAAGAATCTACAAAACAAGTTAGTACCAAGCATAACAAAAACAAATAACAAAAAGTTAACTAATTACACTAAACTAAATTAAAAAGGAAAGAAAACATAAAAAGTTAACTATATACAACCTACTATTTAGGCTTCACACTAACTACACACTAGAAGTATAAATAACTGAGGGTCCACCGTGAAAATGATTTGACTTTGGAGGATAACTGGTGTACCCTCACATACAAGCATGCCTTCCGAAAAATATGAATTCCGTTTGAACAACAGAAGGCATGTGTAAGGCGAAGAAAGGAACCATCGCCAATTAAAAGTTTTGGTGGGACGATGGGGGGTTTGGATTGAACGGGTGACAAAAACAAGTGTGGATCGAGAAAAGACGAATATCCTCCCAATGATTTAGAAATTAGAATGGGAGGTGGCGCACATGAAGGCACGAATGCGATCGTGGAAGGTGACTCGAGCAAGTACTCCTCATCGGCGATAGGGTTTAAAACATTAAAATTTGAAACCGAATAATCGGGTACTTGTTCCGGTGGGATAATAGAGAATGAAAATGGGGATGAATGAAATTCAAACTCATGAGATGAATCATCATTGCATGAAGTTTGGGTTTCGAATGAAATAATATCATTTTCAATGAAATGTTCTTCTTTGGGGGCCAAAGAAGAAATCATTTCATTGCAAATAGATATTACGTCATTTTCATCCTCGCTTTCAATATCTATTACGCGATGGGCAAAGTCTAGAATGGTTTGTTCCAAAGTAGGCATAAGTACGTCATTTGGTTCAAAACATTCCTCGACCTCGAAAGTCTCGGAAGCAAAATTGTCGTCGGACTCAAATAATAAATCCAACTCATGTTCCCACGAACGATTTTCTTCCCGATAATGATTTTCAATTTTCTCATTTTCATACATACGCAAACCCTCACCGGAAGTCATAGGTCGAGGTGCGGATGCATGAAAATGGGAACTCTGAAAATTACCATCGGACTTAAACGAAAACTCTTTGTTATAGGAATTTTGAAAACTATTGCAATTCGTATCAAAATTCCTATTATAAGGAGGTAAAGGCCCAAAATCATTGTCATCATCATCAAAATTCAAATAACCCAAATTTTGACTTTCGTTATACTCGCCCAAAGTAATATTTGAATTTGTTACACTTTGGGATGCTAAGTATTCACCGAAAGTCATAGGTTTGTGAGAAATTTGAGAATTATAACAAGGATTATCGAAAGAATTGGAATAAGACATGCTTACCCCAAAAATGGCTCGAATGGCGGATTTCACAAAGTAAGTGCGCGCGAAAAAGATTCGAGCGTTTCTAAGTGCTCAAATGTGGAAGTCCTGCAAAATATTAGCAAATAATACAAATAGAAAGAAAATACTATCAAATACTAAATCAAATAAAGTCTAAAACAAACTAGTCCCTGGCAATGATGCCACTTTGATTAAGGGTAAAAAGTAGCGCGTGTCAAGGTGCTAATCGTTGTTTTCGTTTCACCTCCTCAATACAAAAACCTAAACTTATGACTACACTCAAAAAGGGAGTATAGCGGCCAAGTCCGGGTATCGAAAATCCACAGAGGAGTTACTAGAATTTATAGGATTTAATACTCCTAAAATAAAAGTGTAAAAGGTGATAGGTTGGAAATAAAGAAAAGGGAAAAATTAAGAAGTTAAGTCTAAACTAGAATTAATAAAACGAGAGTCGGGATCATGTGCCCACCATGGGCTAAACAACTAATAATTAGAATTTCGGTTCGAAAACATTTAATCGAGCATTTTCAATTAAGTATAAACATCACACAATAAGGAATTTAACCCAAAGTTGCGAGATTAAACATTTAATCAAAAATGGTCACACACGGATTAAATTCGAATTTTTGCTATAAACACTAACATTGCATGACAAAGAAACTTAACCGCATAATAATCCGACTTTAATACCCGAGGTTTCAATTAAATGCAATTTTCCCCAAAACCTAACTTTCGGAGTTCGACGCCCATTAATGGCGAAAACGCAATCCCAACCCGTAAAACTACTCACTACACATGATTAAACTAAGTAAAGCAACTACTTAACAAAAGCAAACAAGAATTAACAAAGTATAACTAACTATCTAAGCAATAAAAGTAACTACAAAGCAAGAAATCAAGTAAATAAGCATTAAACAAAGGAAAGTGATAATGAATAGTAATATACTTACATAAATGGGATGGACCCAAAGAGAAAGGAGGAGAGGGAAGCTCCAACAAAAATCCCCAAAGTTCTCTAACCTAAAATGAAATATATCCCCAAAGAAAAGCCCCTAACACTCTATTTATACCCCAAAACAAACCCCCAACAAAACCAAGACAAAAAACCCAAAATAAGTCAATTTTCGTCCATATCTGATGGGACCGGTCGACCTCATGTTTGGGACCGGTCGTCCGCACTTTTGGAATTTGCCTTGGGCTGGAGACAACCCACTTTTCCTCTTTGAACCAATTTTGATGTGTTGCACGGAAACGGCTATAACTTCCTCATACGGAATCGAAATGAGGCGTGGTCGGAACCGACACGAAGCTAATTCAATTATCTAAATGATTCTGTTTTGAATCACTCCAAATTATGCAGTATGAAATTATCAAAATGCCCTTGAAATAGAAGAAAATATTGAAACCTTCCAGAAATGGGCATAACTTCCACATACGGAGTCAGAATGACGAACGGTCAGTGGCCACGAAAAGATAATTTGATGATATACATGTTGGTCACTTAATTCTATAAAATAGTGAGTTTGAAAAGACCAAATTTCCCTTGAAGTAGCATTCGACGATGAAACTTCTCTGAAATGCAACCAAACCTCAGTTTTAGCGTTCCAATACCTACGAAAGCACAATTAACCCCTGCAAAACATATATATGTCCAAATCCGAGGTTGTCTGGTTAACGATCATAAATATAGACATTAAGAATGTAAAAGTGCTAGAATGCATAAAAATAAAGGGCGCAAATATGTAATATTCGTGATGTATCAACTAGCACGTGTGACCCGGTACTAGAGCTACAACATGGGGCGAATGACATGATTCTATCTGACATTCGAGCTGAACCACTTTCACTCCTAATAGGGAATGATTTCAAAGATAGAGTCTATCTAGAGTAGAGCCCTCACGATTATATCAAAGTGATACAGATGTTCAAAAATATTCACTTCATGCTCGAATTGGGGCTGGGACGACGATAGCAAGGGATACTAAAACCCATAGTACTGAAGAAGGCCTTTCCTCCATATGGCCTGGGTTATCAACCATCATCAGAGGAACTTAGAATCTGCCAACCTCGTTTGAAGCAAAAATTAGAAAGTACTAAGACTATTTTGAGAAATTCCTTAAATGGTAGATTAATAAAAGAGGGTGAAGATTTTCCCTTTTGTGGCTTTCTCGAACCATGGTATGATCATATGGATAAGAAGATAAAGCCAGGCATGGAGATTATCTTCCAAGACAGTTACTCATGGGTCGAAAGTTCCCAGAATCATATACAACCACTCGTTGAGAAGACTACAACTGTTACCAAGGTTTTTGAGGGAAGTGACTCTAAGGACTCATTCAATCTGCAGACAGTGGGGATGACACTCAATATGATCCACTCAGGCGCTTCATCGTCAGATCTGCCCATCCTAATCAAGACTGCTGAGGCACCCCTCCATAACTGAAATGCTATACGAGTTCCAGTCACTAAAATGCAACCCAACCCATATGTTTATCCTATTTTTTGCTCTTTTATTTTTCCTCCCTTTTCTGATAACAATGTAATTGAGATCTCCTTTGATGATGTTCTCAATGTTATTTTTCCCGAAAATGATATAAACGAAGATTTTGAGTATATTATTGTGCCTTACATTAATTGTCCTCATTCTAGTCAAACTCTTGATGATGATGATTTTACAAATGAAGAATTCTTAACTGAGATTAATAAGGTTAATAACAAATAAGATAACCACGTTCAAATTAATGAAGATGAAACTGTTGTATCAACCTCAATTTTAGTAACCAACTAGGCGAGATTAGGATAGGATCCACCCTTGACGAGCATAAGCATGCGTAACTCGAAGAACTATTAAAAGGAATTTGTGGATGTCTTTGCATGGTCCTACGACGACATGCCCGGCATCGATACCGAAATAGCTCAACATGAGATTCCAACTATCTCGAAATTTAGACCGATCAAATAAAAATGGTGAAATCTACGCACTGAATGGTCGCTCAAGGTTAAAGAGGAAGTGGTCAAACAGTTGAACGTAGGCTTTATTCGGGTGATCGAATATCCCACATGGCTAGCCAATATTGTACCATACCAAAATCACGAGGAAAGATCGGCAATTGCGTTGATTATCGAGATTTGAACAAGGCATCTTCGAAAGATGATTACTCAATGCCCAATATCAACATGATCATGGACAACATGGCCAGTCATGCTCTCAAATCGTTCGTCGATGGGTTTATCGGATATAATCAGATTAATATGACCCTTATCATTAAGAAAAAACCTCATTCACTACCCCCTGGGGAACCTTATGTTATAAAGTTATGATATTCGGTCTAAAAAATATAGGAGCTACTGACTAAAGGGATACCACACCATGTTTCATGATATGATACACAAAGAGGTAGAGATCTATGTGGATGATATGATCATTAAGTCTAAGACTTGGGTAGGTCACCTTCTCACTCTTCGAAACTTATTCGAGCAGCTACGGTGATATCAGATGCGACTTAACCCACAAAAATGTGTCTTTGGCATCAATAATAGAAAACTTTTGGGATTTATAGTTAGCGAGAAGGGGATTGAAGTAGATCTTGCCAAACTTCCACGACCTTGAATGGAGAAGGAAGTGTGAGGATTCTTGGGAAAATTACAGTATATTAGTCGATTCATCAGCCAGTTGACTTCTATTTGTGAACCCATCTTTAAACTCCTCCGAAAGAATTCAATCAAAGTCTGGAATAGAGCTCTTCAGGAATCCTTTAATCGAATCAAGCAAAATCTAACTCGACCTCGGGTACTCATGCCACCGCAACTTGGTCTCCCTGTAATCCTGTACTTGACCATAACAGACACCGCAACTGGATCCTTTTTAGCCTAATATCTTAAAGAATCAAGCAATGAAAGGTCTATTTACTATGCCAGTGGAAAATAAGTTGGGCACGAAGTCAACTACACTGACTTAGAGAAAGCATCTATCGCCCATGTTTAGGTCACTCAGAAATTACGACATTACATGCTCGCTTTTACCGTTAGACTTGTATCCCGAATAGATCCTATCAAATACCTTCTTGAGAAATCAGCCTTGTCTAGCCGAATGGACCAATGGTTAATGTTGCTATCTGAATTCGATATCGTGTCTGTCACATAGAAATCCTTGAAAGGGATAGACATCTCCGACTACCTTATTGATTACTCCATAAAAAAATCTGACGTTTGGATCTCCGAATTATCGAATGAAGATATCATTTTCACCTCTCAAGAGAAACTCCAATGGAAAATGTTCTTTGACAGCACTGCTAATAAGAAAGGATGCGACATTAGGATACTCCTGATTGCCCCTAATGAATCTCACACTCCCATTGCCATCAAGCTAGATTTTCCCTGCACCAATAGCATGACCGAATATGAGGCAGGCATCGTAGGCCTAAAAGTCACTCTCAAGAAAGGAATCCAGTGCCTAGATGTTTATGGGGATTCTTCCCTCATCATCGGCCATGTTCTTAGAAGATGAAAGGTCAATAAAAGCTTTTACCCTTCCAAGTCCACCTAAAAGAGCTAGGCTCCCAGTTCCAATATATAACCTTCCATTAATTGCCCTGAGCATCGAATAATTTAGACGATTCTCTTGCTACCTTAGCCTCCATGGTCGATATGCTCGATGGAATAACGATGGCCCCCTTCATAGTCCAAAAATAAGAAAAATAGACCTACTGCTACCACATTGAACTCATCACAGAAAGGGACTCTGATATGATCAAGTGCTATTGCTATGACATTTGGTGCCTCCTTAAGCATGGTAGGTACCCCCAAGATGCCAACATGAAAGATCGATAAACCCTCCACAAGCTGGTTGCCCAGTACATTGTATGCGATAAAGCAATGTTCAAGAAAAACTTCAATGGAACCCACTTACACTGCATCACAGGAGATGACATTGAAGATATGATGTAGAGAATCCATAGTGGGGAATGCGAATCCCATATGAATGGCCATATGCTCACTAAGAATTTTATCCGACAGGGTACTATTAGACCATCATGGTTTAGGATTGCACCGCCTATATTCGAAGATGCCTTAAATGCTAACAGTTTTCCAATCTCTAACACTTACCTCCGCGGGAATTATACAACATGACCTTCCCCTGGTCGTTATCCACATGGGACATCGATATCATAGGAAGAGTCACATCCAAAGCCTCCAATGGGCATGAGTTCATCCTGGTTGCCATTGATTATTTCACCAAATGGGTCGAAGTCAAGTCATATGCAGTGCTGAATGCTAAAAAGGTAGCCAAGTTCTTCTGAAAGAAGATCATATTTCGATACGAGGTTCCACATAAGCTAGTATCAGATAACAGGTTACATTTCGAGGCACAAGTCACAGAATTGGCCAATAAGTATGGAATTCAGAGACACAAATCTTCTCCTTTACCGACCACAAACCAATGGTACAGTTGAATCCCCTAATAAGAACCTCAAAGAAATTACCAGCAAGATGATTGAGAATTATCGAGATTAGGCTGATCGGATCCCTTATGCCCTCTAGGACTACCTCACTTCAGTCTGAGCATCTATTGGGACTACAGATTACTCTTTGGTATACGACATGGAAGCAGTTCTACCTGTTGAACTAGAAATACTTTCATTATGTGTTATGCTTGAGAGCAAAGTTAACATGGAAGACTGGCATCAGATTCATTTTGACGAGTTGACGCTCTTAGACAAAAGGAGGCTAAAGGATTTATATCATAGACAAGGATACCATCGTCGGATAGTGCGATCATGCAATAGAAGAGTTAAGGACCGTGGTGTCTGAGAAGGGGATTTAGCCCTTAAAGAAATCATAGAACCCGTTTGGGACCCAGGTCAAACTAGAGTTGCCCCTACATCGTGAAGAATATTCTGTCTGATGGCACCGCTATGCTCACTGACCTTGATAAAGAATAAATGACGCGTCCATTTAACCTAGTTTATCTCAAGAAATTCTACCTCTAGTCCAAAATCTCAGCGCACTACGACTCCTCTCATCCCCTTCTATTCTAAAAAAAATTCTTCGTTTCCCTCTACTCATAACTACATGGGACCTGATCCCCTAAAAACCTTTTCAAAAATAAAACTCAAAATTTTTTCAAAACCCCCAGAGGTATATAGGTAACTCATATGCTGTGCATGGGCACGATCCCCTTCTTTTTCACAAATTGCTATTCTTTTCTTACCTCCGAGAACGACAATTCATTTAATCATTTGCATGAACATAATGATTATGTATGCCTTAGCGATTGGTATAGATATTTCAAAATTTAAAACTCATCAAGAGACACAACAATCTAATTAATAATCCTTTTTTATTCCATTATTGGAAAATTCGGTACGATTACACGAAATATCAGTGTAGGGAGTCAAAAAATACCCCCGCCAACCTGACTATCCGAATACAAATCAAACCAAACTACTCCTAAAATAAACTAACAAAACCTTCCCATATTTATTCCCAATAAACCAAAAGTAACCAACCACATCTCCATCATGAAAAGCTTCACAAATAATCACCAGCTTCATAAAAGACCTTATCCATAGCTACCGGAAGACCCAACCCCATCATCATCTACTCCTTGAGGCCCCCAAACTGCCCCTGCTTGGATGGTATGCCGAAGGTGCTATATGGAATGATAATCCGGGACCAACTTAGAGAAAACCACTATGACCCCTCCATAGTGTCAAACATGACAAACCATATCTACCCGGTCTCCTCTGCCAAGATCTTAGCCACTTCCCTCTTTTACAACCATTTCATATAGTCTCTAGAAACATGCCAAACCCTGTCAATAGATTGAGAATGACGGTTTAACGGGCGATGATTCTCCCACAGAGAGACTAACCGCGTGTGAAAGCCTTAAGTAAAATCCTGTAGAGGAAAAAAAATCCAGGGTATGGGAAGGCACAATTTTCTCCCATGCGACTTAATGAAAGAGGCGCTAGGGGAAATAAAAGGAGGTATGTCAAAGGCTAGCTAACTAACCGAACGCACCACCACAGATGACAACGCACCACCAATGTTGTGGGCAGACCCCACCGGTGGACTCGTACTCGGCCCGAAGCCATAGGATGTGGAGGCATATTCAATACATCATTGATACAGGAGGGTATCAGTCAGCCCATCCCAAAGTTAAGGTAGTCATAAGTCGCCACTGTGTCAGTATAGGACGAGTAGGGCTCGCCAATCATCGCCACCAAACTGGACTCCTCCAACATCTCTTGCACCAACTTCATATACCTCAGAGGAATCACCAGTGGGACTGCCACCTTATCCTCCACGATTTGTCATACTACTCTATCTCCCAGATACTAAGAATAAGCAAATTTTTGCTCCAGCAGCTGGCGCATCTACACATTCCCCCCGATCACCCTTGTGTGCTGAATAGCCCTCCCCCAGGGATACAAAGTCACCTACATTTTCCAACATAAAGTCGATACTCAAACAAATAAATAAAATGCCAAAGAAAGGGATTCAAAGTAGAAAAGAAGAAATAACATGGTCACTCGTCAGGACATTCAAGACCTGACGTACTGCCGATAAGGAGAGAGACTGCTTCGATTTTCGGAAGGACTTCCACCACCATTACATCCGATAGAAGCCCCTACCAACTCATTGAGCTCGATCACCTCGTAGAACTACGTCTACAAAGGACAAGGGACAATAATCAGAGGAAATCAAGATGAAAAATGCAAAAAAAATACATAAAGAGAAATGGGAAATTACCTCCAGAAGATACGTGGCTCCATTAAAAGTCTACCGGCATCACCTACTGATAGCATTCAAATAAGAATAAAGGGTCACCAACGTTAGGATCCCCCAGTCACAAAGAGGGATATTCAAAAATACCCTCAAATATGGTATATAAACCATAATTGGACGATGTCGGCGCTCGACACCACCAAGAACCCTCCTAACAGAAGAAGAAATAAGCGGGTCATCTGACTCACCTCCAACTCATCAGTCTCTTCAATATTTTGAGTCATTATAACCTTTTAGAGAAGAGAAATACGAATCGAGTCCCCTGAGACTATTTGCCCCACATCGCCCATAACCGCATCAACTACCATTGGTGTCACCCTAAAAAATCGATCCACCTCAATCTGCGTACCCTCGTAGTCAATCTCCAAAAGCTACTAGACATCAATGGGAGTCACCGTCATATTCCTGAATCCCAAGTGTATGGTGTGGGTAGTGTCCCGCCACCTCTCCCCTAGTAGACACAAAACAGTTGTAGAGCACGGAGTCTCATCCTAAGCAAATGCCAAACGACCAAAATTCACAGAAGAGACTACCCAGTGCACCAACACAGGAAGGGGCTCCTAAAGATCCCTAAATCTTATCGTCCCCTGGGAGAAAAAACTCATAGCATCTATGTGAGTCTGCCAAAAACAAGAAAGAAACCTTTTGTTAAAATTCATAGAAATAAGAAAATGCGAAGAAGAAAAGAAGGTCAAAAGTCTTGCGGTACTTAGATAGCCATTAGGGTTCCTCACCCTAGATGACTGGTGGTGCGAAGGCTCATATAGAAGAGTCCAATCATCAGCAACAGGCTCGAACAGGTCAAAAGTGTTCTCGTTATCCAAAGCTAGGGGCACCCTAGTCCATCACTCCAAGAATGCCAAATCGTTAATGACCAACCACGACATGTGGGTCTCGCAACTTGAGAAATTCTTCCTTTTTTAGTCTCGAATGAGGAAAGAATACAGGAGAAGATTGCAGAATAGAGAAGCAGAAGATAGGAAAGTTAGAAGTTCTGAAAAATGAAGAGAATTCGCCCCTTTTTATAGGAGGCTAAGGGGTATACCGACTGACAGTCCCCTGACACCCACCAATCGGCACTTACCTATTACGCTTCCCAAGGCAGCCCAGAAGAGTGTGCCACTATCGATTGGCAATCCCTGCCAACCTTCGATCGGCATTACCCCTAAAATTTCGTAGAAAAATATCCTAAAAATGCCAAAAAAGTCCAAATATTTTCCAGAAAATCACTAAACTTGCCAAATGAATATTGGAACATTTATTCACCAAGAAAAACATTTTTTAAACTCCCAAATTCCCAACCAAATTAATACCACATTTTATCCTTAGCTTAAACCCTAAAAATCAGCGCACTTGGATCCCAAAAACTCACTATAACTCCCCAAGAAATCAAATGCTTCCCTAGCAAGGCTACGTAATATCCTATTATAAATTAAACTTTTTCCCTCCAAAATTCCAATTTCCCTAAACAGAGCAAGAGGCCCTAACCGAATATCTCTCCCCCGCAAGCACATTCCCTGGAGGAATCACAAAACCTCAAGTCATCAACTATTTCCCTAATGAAATTTCTAGACTAAGAATTTTAGCTCCTCCAACAAAGCAATCTCTTCTCAAAAAGATATTGTAGAGGGGGCCTGAAGGTAATCCTGGGATTAGGGATAATCCACCAATTGGCAACAGTGTTCTGAGGATAAGCCCAGCGTGGCAACTCAAGCGTGGCATCTTGGTGAGGCAGCTCAGCGTGGCAGCCCAGCGTGGCAACTCAGGCGTGGCAACTCGTACTTTAGCTTATTGTTACTTTGTCATATTATAGCTTTGTTTATATTGACTACGAGTTGTAACGACTGTAATGTTGTAACGAGAATAATGAATGAGTGTGAGGTCGAACGGTACTCGCGAGAGACCAGGCTTGGCAGGGCCTGGGAGAGCTTTCACGCTCTATCGAACAACCTCACCGTGGGAACTTTAGAGGGACTTGGTTTGGAGGATTGAGAAGTAAGGCACCGTTGGGGCTTGTCCTGACCATCTTAGATACACCTGGTAAAACATCGAAAGATCTTCACCGTGGAACCTAGAGCAAAGTAGCTTCGAGTTCCATCGGGAGCTTTGCTGTGAACCAAACAGCCCTCTACTTTATGTCCCATCTACTGTAGGTGATGTCACTAGCCAGCTAGACAACGTCAAGTCTGCACTTGAGTAAACCACCGTGGTATTTGGGGCTGTCAGACGGTGGGTAAGCAACCTCTGTGGCAACAGCCCCCTGACACACAGTGGTTAGGCAAAATGCATGTCTTGGCATTTAATATTTATGACGTAAAGACAACTAGTGCATCAGGTATTTAATGCTGGTGACATAAGGTATGAGGGAGGTCTTTCACAGGCATTAAAATGACTTAGCTGCCTCGGGGGTGGTGTGGGGGCTATTTAAGGCCCCAACCACCTCCAAGGAAGGGCATCGATCAGAAAGTTCTAAAAAGAGTTCTTTTGGATATATCCCTCTGAGAGTTTTGAGAAATTATTTACTAGAGAGAGTTATTGAAAAAACCAGAGAGTCCTGCCACCCACCATTTGTCATATATTACGAAGCTTTTAATACATAACAGAGATTCTCGAGAGTGTTTAGTGTGTTTTGCCTGCCTACCAAGGTGTATCTAGGGTGCTTACTTCTCTCTCCCTCTAGCTAAGTTATTTCTGAGTTCTTTATTATATTGAGAGTTATACACGAGAGATTTGTGAGTGTAAACTGGGTTCCATGCATTCCAAACTGTTCTTTGTGTCTTGTGGCTAAATCACTAGTGTTTACTGACTAACCTTGTCATCACCATACTCAAAAGGGGTTACGCCTCCATCTTATCTAAACTACCCTCTTACATTTGGCGACTCTGCTGGGGAGGCATTCTTCTAAGGAAGGAGTATGGCGCAAGATAACGTTAATCGAAGGCTCAACTTTGATGATATCCAACACAGTGAAGAGCAAGCAGCGGTAGAATTAGAGGCTTTAAGGAGCGGAGCTCCTCGAATAGAAGTGCCCCCAGTTCAGACAACAACAGGCGCTCCAGGAGTGACGCAGGCTTCCACGAGCGCTGGGCTGGGACCTGCCCAAATGACCCTCCTCATGAGCAAGTTCTATGGGTTTTTGCAAACTCCTGCAGCTTCAACGGTGCTGGGAGGACTCGAAGACAATTCCATCGTAACACCAGGGGCAGCTCCAACGGTTCCACCAGGCGCAGGTACAACGGGAGCAGCCCCGACAAGCATACCCTCCGTCGTGAATCCGACGGTGGGAATCTCCGGAGTATCAACGGCGCCAGCTGTAACGATGGCTCCAACTATAACGGTCATTCAGCCAACACCCCCATTGGTCGTTGCCCCATCGCCCATGGAGGAAATGAGGAGAGAAATGCAAAAGGAGATGTTAAAATTTGTGCAAGCTTCCTCACAGTCTATAGGCGAGGTAGCTTCAGTCTATGACGACTTTAGGACACCTTATCCTCAGGAATACAACGATGAGCCTTACCCGAGGGATTATATTCCCCCCATCTTTGAAAAATACACAGGGAAGGGTGGGAATCCGAAAGAGCACATTAAACATTTTATTGAGCACCTGGGGGCGCATTGCAACAACAAGAAGCTCAGGTTGAGGGAGTTTTCCAAATCCCTAACCGATAAAGCATACACGTGGTATTCTCATTTGGCCCCTAAAAGTGTTTCCACGTGGGAAGAGATGCACGTGCTGTTTGTCCAAAAGTTCTTTCTAGCAGAGGATGAATTCACTCTGACCCAACTAGGGAGAGAGAAGCAACGACCAGGAGAAGACGTGGTGGCATACGTTCGGAGGTTCAGGGAAAGGTCTCTGGATGTGAGAGAGGAGGCCAAGGAGTCCAAACTATTACAAATCTGTGCCGAAGGACTACTCCCGGAGTACATCTGCTATCTTATCAATGAGACGCGCGAGGGAACTTTTTCGGCGTTCTTAAAATCTGTAAGGAACATCTCATTGGTCGTACGACCAAACCCGGTGGCGGTGCCTATGATATTCAGGCAGCCGATACAACCTGGGGGAGGAAGGCCTCAACCCCCACGAGTGGGATACACCGAAGGAACAGATGGGGGTATTGCGGCGAAGAAGGACAACAAAAGGAAGTTCGGAAGGGATAGGGAAGACCCACCACCGTTACCATGCACGATAGAAGAGGCGGTGAGTTGTTACAACGCCATGGTCCAAGGTGGAACGGTCTACCTACCAAAAGGCGTTCCTTCGGAAGAACCCGATGACGCAACGAAGGCGGATCCTAGGTATTGTCAGGTTCATCGAAAGATCCAGCACCCGACAGAGAGCTGCTTCACACTGAGAAGAATCATTGACAAGTATATGAAGGCAGGGACGCTGCAGATCCCCCCACAGAACGTTAATAACAACCCACTTCCAGCGCATGGGGCCAACTTGGTGATGGCCTACGACGATGAGGCGGAAAGAGAAGGAGGAAGGTCAACAATAAAGCAAAGGGAATTCGAAGAAACTCTGGAACATTGTACCACAGGAATGGCTAACGTAGTTTTAGCCTACGATGAAGCAAGCGCTAAAGACGTGGAAGACGTATACAGCGTTGAGGGCGAGGAAATGGAGGCAGTCGTTGAATACATCGCAGTTTCAAAATCCCCAAAATTCGCTTGGTTCTTCGATCAAGTGGGGATACCAAAAGAGAGCAGACTGGAAATAACTCAGGCAATCCTAGACATCGCGAAGAAGGACGCGGTTCCCTCGTTGAAATGGAGGGGACCCATGGCGAGGCTGGTGAAAAAGTTCCTATCAGAGGTGACCTTCAGTGATGCAGATAGAGCTGTAAGGTTCCCTCATAACAGGCCCTTGTATGTGACGGCCAGTATCAATGGGGTTAGTTTTGCAAGAACGCTTATGGATGGGGGCGCTTCCATCAACATTATGCCGATCAACTCCTTCCACGCAGCTGATATCCCAGAAGAAAGGTTGGTCCCCATGCCTCTGGTAATCTCAGGGTATGACAACCAATCTTCCAAATCCATTGGGTATGTGAATGTGGGAATTGTAATGGGAAATCTGAGTTCCCAAATCAAGTTCCATGTAATAGAAAGTGCAACTTCCTATCATTTACTAATAGGAAGAGTGTGGATGCACAATCAAGGTTTAGTTCCTTCAACATATCATCAATGCGCCAAGGCGAATGTCAAAGGAACAGAAGTGACCATTAGGGCTACAAAAAGGCCTTTTGCTATCGAGGAAGCTCACTTTGTAGATGCGGCCTTTTATACGGAGTTGGAGGAGGATGCTCGAGTCCTAACGAGAAGAATGGAGGGGGCATGGGTTCCATCGATCAAAGATTGAATGGGACCCTTAACGAGCAAAGTAAAGAAGCCGCGAGTAACGAAGGGGTGAGGGCCGAAGAAACCCATCAGGTGATCCCTCGACCCCAAAGCACCACGAAGCAGCTCAAAAATAAAGTAAGGCTTAGAATGGATCATGTGGAGCATGAGGTCCAACGGAAAAGCGTGCTGAGTCGCTTTTCAGGGGGGAGAATCGCTGAAGCTTCGAGAAAGAGGAAGAGGAAGGCCGTGGCAACAGCTACCAACAGGCAATGCAAGAAGGTGGTCACCGAAGAGGGGAAGGTGGTATACCGTTTATAACGATGTGAGCGGGCGGCCGAAGAGACCAAGGACGGGGCTGACCCGTTATATGAGTGTTTCTTGGTGGATCAATAGGGACAGTGTATGGTGATAGACAACTACAACATACAGGAGTTCATGGAGGAGGTCGCCGAAGAACCAGACTACATGGCAAATCAACCAAAACCCCAGGCACAAGAGTTGGAGCAGTTGAACCTGGCAGGAGAAGGGGAAGACCCAAGGCCCATCTTCATCGCGAAGGATCTTGGTAAGGAGAAACGAGAAGCCTTGGTTGGGCTAATCCGGGAGTTCATAGATGTCTTTTCATGGAAGTATACCGAAATGGAAGGGCTAGATGAGGAAGTGAGCTGCCACAAGCTGAACGTGATGCCTTCAGCCATCCTGGTGAAGCAGGCAACAAGGACTTATAAACCTGAGTTGGACTTGAAGAATAAGGAAGAGGTTCAGCGTTTGTTGGCAGCAGGATTCATCAAACCAATACAGCATCCCCTTTGGCTATCTAGCATTGTGCCAGTAGGGAAGAAGGACAAGAGTCAAATAAGGATCTGTGTGGATTTTAGAGATTTGAACAGGGCTTGCTCCAAAGATGAGTTCCCTCTACCCTCCATTGATAGCTTGATAGATGCCACGGCTGGGCATGAGATGTATAGATTCATGGATGGGTACGTAGGGTACAACCAGATCATGATGGACCCCGCGGACGCAGAGAAAATGACATTCAGAACCCCGTTGAGCAATTTCATGTACAAAGTAATGCCGTTTGGACTTAAGAACGCGGGAGCTACTTATCAAAGAACAATGATGGCCATTTTTCACGATTTCTTCCACAAATTTGTAGAATTCTATGTGGATGATTTGGTCATCAAATCGAAGAAGGAGGAGTCCCACCTAAACGACTTAAAGAAGGTGTTTACTCGATGTAGGAAGTATAAATTAAGGATGAACCCATTGAAGTGCGTCTTTGGAGTAACAAGCGGGAAGTTTCTAGGCTTTGTGGTTGATCGACAAGGGGTGCAGATGGACCAGGATAAACAACGCGCGATCTTAGAGATGCCGTGCCCAAGAACGGCGAAGGAGCTAAAAAGTTTCCTCGGCAAAGTCTCCTACCTCAGAAGATTTGTACCAGGATTGGCCGAGGTAACACACCCGTTGATGCAGCTGCTGTGAAAGAACACAAAGTTCAGATGGGAAAAGGATCACCAGGAGTCTCTCGATGAGTTGAAGAAGCTGCTCGTTTCACCACAAATCATGGTTCCTCCATAGGCAGGAGTACCGTTGCAGCTGTACCTCACCTCCACTACAAGGTCCATTGGAGCTTTGCTGTCACAAGAGATTGACGGGCAAGAACGGCCAGTGTATTACCTCAGCAGGATCATACATGGGCCAGAGATTAGATATAGCAGCCTAGAAAGGCATTGTTTGGCCTTAGTCTTTGTAGCACAAAAACTTAGACATTATATGCTGTCTTTTACAATTCATATTATAACTAGATGTGATCCTATTAAGTATTTGTTGGCTAGAACTATCTTGATTGGCAGGGCAGCTAGGTGGTTCCTTATTCTCTCCGAATATGATTTAAAGTGTGTGGTTCCTCGTGCTATCAAGAGCCAGGCGTATGTTGATCTGTTGGCAATCTTTCCATCAGGAACGTTTGAACCACCTAAAGAAGACATTCCTGGAGACGACTTACATGCCAACTATCTGGATGCAACCGATGAGGAATGGACGATGCAGTTTGATGGGTCTTCGGCAGAGAAAAAAGGAGGGGCAGGGGTCATCCTTTCAAAAGGAACGGAGGAGATTTGCCTTTCCTACAAACTAGATTTCCCTTGCTCTAATAACGAAGCAGAATACGAAGCATTGGTGCTAGGGTTGCTGGAGGCTCTTCGAAGGGAAATTCGTTCACTCTGCATCAAGGGTGACTCGAACTTTGTGATTCAACAAGTTAACGGAGAATATGCGTTGAAGCACATGAGTTTGGCACCGTACAGAACGATCATTCAAAGGCTCCTCAGCCAGTTCCATCGGACCAAAATCAGAAGACACCCAAGAACGATGAACCGTCATCCAGACGCTTATGCCACTATTGCTCAAAATATGGTCATGAGGAGCGATACGACTATCATTACGATCCAACGAAGAACAGCTCCTTCGGTGGTGCAGTCAATACTACCGATGGAGGGAGACGCGGATTGGAGAGGAAAGATCAGGAAGCAACTGGAGTCTGGCGAAGGAGCTATGGGACTAAGAGAGTTAGCCCAATACTTTACAAACTAGGGAAATCTTTACTTCAGAAATGCAGGGGGATGGTTATCAAGATGCATTGGGCCAGAGGAAGAAGAGCGGAGGTTGAAGAAAACACATGAGGATCACTGCGAAACAACTGAGACACCTCTTTATAGGAGAATTCAAAGAGGAGGGTATTTTTGGTCTAGAATGAAACAAGATGCGGCAGAACTACAACGGAATTGTGATAAGTGTCAGCTATTTTTCGAAGCAGCTGAGTGCCATTTCATCGAAGCCCAAACGGACTGGAGGCAGCCCTATATCGACTTTATTCAAGATAGAATTGTCCCAACGAAGAAAATGGATGCGATGGGACTGAAGCGAAGGGCCCCAAGGTTCTATATCCAGGAGGGGCAGCTTTATCGAAAGGGGTACTTAACAGGCCATTGCGTTGCATCACAAAGAAAGAAGCAACTGAGGTCCTCAAACAAGCCCATGACCCAGCTCACATAGGAGGGGCCAAGTTATATGATCAGCTGATGACGTTGGGGTATTATTGGCCAACGATAGAGAAAGACTCTGCCGAATTTGTTCAAAAATGCAAAGCTTGCCAACTTCATGGAAATATGATCCATACCCCATCGGTGGAATTACACTCTCTGGCAACGCCTTATCCTTTCCACACTTGGGCGTTCGACCTCGTGGGGGCGATACATCCTTCGTCGAGGGGCAAGATATAGATACTGGTAGCAACGGAGTGCTTTACAAAATGGGCTGAAGCAATACCACTCAGAAGGGCAACGGCTGGGGTAGTGAGTAACTTCATCAAAGAGTATATCATTTGCCGTTTTGGGATCCCAAAGGTTATTCTCTCAGATAATGTGACTCCCTTCGTCAACTCAGAAGTAACGATGCTCACAGACAAGTACTCCATTATTCATCACACTTCAACGGTGGCATACCCGAAGGGGAACGGACAAGCCGAAGCAACTAACAAAACTCTGGTTAATATCTTGGCTAAAACGATGGAGGACTTTCCAGGATCGTGGGATGACAAGATACCAGCAGTGTTGTGGGCCTATCGGACGAAGAAGAGGAAGCCCACAGGCTACACTCCGTTCTCCCTTGTCTACGGGGCTGAGGCAATCCTTCCAGTGGAGCTGGAAGTTCCCTCTGCTTGATACGCCTTGCGAAGTAGCATGCTTCCTCAGAACAGGCATGTGCAGTTGGAGGCATTGGATGAACACAGAGACAACGCGATGCAACATTTTCAAATGTATACAAAGCAGCTCTCTAGGGAATATGACAACCTGGTAAGACCAAGGAGGTTCGTGGAGGGAGATCTCGTTTTGAAAGCAGCGGTGAAACACATTAGGGGACTTCCTCTGCCAAAGTTCGCAGCCAATTGGGAGGGACCTTTCGTCGTGAAGGAAGCTCATGATTCAGGTTATTGCTTAATTTCTAAGTTGGAGGAAGATAAGCCATTCAAAATTAACAATAAATGGTTGAAAGTCTATCATGTGTAAACAATTAAGTTTGTACCATCGATGTATCTAGTCTTTGATTATGAATATACAAGTTTTATTGATGACGTGAAGTATAGACATTTGATATGAAAGCAGTCATAACTCAAAGATAAAACTGGAAAATATACATTCTTTCATTCATTAAACAAGAGAGCATTACAAAAAATTGGGAACTATTGCCCAAGAATTACATAAATGGATGAAGAAAGAAAATATATACAGGAGTTTACTACCCTAAAAGGAACCATAGGTCCGGGGAAGAGAAAAAATCCCCAGGAAGGCCCGAAGAAGCTGACGCAAAGGAGCTTTGAGCGTTGACAGCAACCTCTAGCCTGGTTTGCACCTGTGCGCGTTCAATAAGAAGTCTCTCCCGTTTTAGCTTGGCCAAACGCAGAGCCTCTTCGGCATTCTTTATTTCTTCATCCGCCGAATCCAAAAGAGGTGTCAGCTCAGCTAACTTAACCTCCTCAGCCCGTTGGTCCTCCTGGTGCTTTCTCAGTAGTTCCCTCTGGCCGATCAGCTGCTGACTCTTCAAAGTTTTCAAATACGTTATAAGCCAGTCGAAACGGAAACCGTCACGACCCAATTCCTTCAGAAAACTCAGAAACTGATTAATGAGGGCTCGGGTGACACTGGAAGTGGGAGTATTGGCAATCTCAGCAACAACGGTCGCCATGACTTCAGTCGATGACTCATCACGGGAATATTGGACCGTAGGCAGTCCACGGTGAAGGTCTCGGGGTGATGGTTCACCAACTGCTCAATCACCAAGCGATGGCTCACAGGCATTTGGGGAGAATTGTGAAGCACCATTAGGCAAAAGGAAGGAGGAGTTAAGTCAGGAAGAGGCAATTCGCACCCAGATTCACTTTCTGCCTCAACACCAGTCGTGGAACCTTGGTCAGCATGATCAGATTCTTCCGAAACAGCAGGTCCCTGACGAGGTGTGCCCATAAGAGAAAGAGCTGGTGAGGAATCCTCCCGAGCAACCTGAGAAGAGATATAAGGAACAGTGAGATTATATAAAAAAAATCTTAACAAGCGTTTTCATTGTTAAGTCACCGTTATAAGGTGGAGATTATATAAAAATCTTAACAAACGTTTTCGTTGTTAAGTCACCGTTATAAGGTGGAGATTATATAAAAATCTTAACAAACGTTTTCGTTGTTAAGTCACCGTTATAAGGTGGAGATTATATAAAAATCTTAACAAGCATTTTCGTTGTTAAGTCACCGTTATAAGGTGGAGATTATATAAAAATCTTAACAAACGTTTTTGTTGTTAAGTCACCGTTATAAGGTGGAGATTATATAAAAATCTTAACAAGCGTTTTCGTTGTTAAGACACCGTTATAAGGTGGAGATTATATAAAAATCTTAACAAGTGTTTTCGTTGTTAAGTCACCATTATAAGATGGATTTATGCAAAAAAAAAAAAACACAACCCTAACATACGGTGGAGTTTATGCAGAGAATTAAGAAAGTCCCTGAATCACAACAGGGGCAGGAACCGTTGGGAGGGGACTTGTTACCTCATCAGCCTCAACGGGGCCTCTGGCCGCAGACACCTCAACTATCGGCAGAGTTCCCTCGCCCACATAAGGTACCAAGGCAAGCGTAAGGGGCTCATTGGGAATAGATGAGGGTGGTGAAAGATCAGGGGAAAGCTACAATATAAAAGCCAATGTTAGTAAAGAGGAACAAGTACAGAAAAAGAGCGAAATGTATCCAAGTATTACTTACCTCAGTCAGAACATTGAAAAGGGGCACTGTGGTCAGAGGTCTCGCCAGCACCGTTGGGCGAAGAATGTTTGCTAGCAGCGAGGACACTTCGATCTAGAGCAACCAACATCCCAAATTCAGCACACAGAATGGGGTGAAAGAGAAGGAAGGCCAGATCAGACAAATTAAGTATGAAATCATTACCTCAGGGTCACTTGCAGCAGCCAGAACAATGGGGAGAGCAACCTCAGAGGAAGCCAGTGAGCCAGAGGGGGCTGAGGTAGTTGTCTCGGATTGTGTTGTCTCTGGTGGCGAAGAGACATCCATGGGCTCTATAACCTCACCCTCCACAGCTGCCTCCCTCGCCCCTCGTGAGATTGAACGACGGGCGTAAGTAAGCCCGGTCATTGGCGAACGGGGTGGGGTTGTATCGGATGAGAGGGCCCCACAGCGACCACCCACGAAACGGCTTATGGGGGGACTTGGGGGACTAGGAGAACGAGGCCCCGTTTCTTTAAGTCCCTGCACCAAAGTAATTAAGAACAATATATATAAGCAAATGCAGCTTGCTCTAACTAAAGAGGAAAAGAGAACAAGATAAGTGTACATACCTCAGATCGGGAAGAAGAATGAGAATCTTGCACCGTGGGAGCTTGCTTCCTCTGGGACTTGGTGCCTAAAGTCTTCCTCCTTGACCTTGTCACATCACTGCCAATAGATTGAGGAACCTTCGAACTTTTCCTCCTCCTTGCAGCTGGCTCAGTGGGATCGACGACGATTGTAGGGAAAGCAACCGAAGGAGGAACGACGACAGCGCGCCGTTGAAACTCTGCATTTACCCGATCTACCTCAGCCTGCGCCTCCCTCCTTAACCTCTCGGCCCTTTCAGGAGACATGGGAGGAGGAACGGAGGCAATGGGAAGGGCTGCCACAGGAGTCAGGGATTTGGACTTTGATTTTTTTGTGGAAGCCACCCCACTCTTGGCCTTCTTGGTCGATGGCTGCGAAGACCCTTCATCAGCAGTGGCTCAAGTCGAAGGAGCAGTCTTCCTGGATACCCCAGCACTTTTCGCTTTGGGTATGGCAGTAGGAGTCATGGGGCATAACGGAGGAAGCTTTTCGGTAGGCCTCTTAGGGGTTTTGCTTAGAGGGAACTCAATCCCCAGAACGGAGTTGTCTTTAAGTCCCAGCTCCAACGCAGAAAACGACAGAACTGGAGGGTACACGGGCTCGCCATCTATGAACTCAGCAATGTTAGCCAGTTGTTTCGGCCAGAACTTCGTGGCAAATAGACCGGTCACACTCCCTTGCCTTTTGTTGGAGGGAATGGTGACTCGCCCAGCCATTGATTCACTTATCCCCCACGCAGCAGTGGAGGAAAATAAGGAACATGCCTCGCTAAAGCTAACCTTTGGGTTTGAAGATTGGAAAACTGAGCGAGGAGCCCCCTGATCAAACCCAAATTGACGACTGCACCGATTGGGGTTATAATGTTCGCTGGAATATCCCCACTCGGTGTAGGACGGCAGATACCCCGGAGAAAGGAGAAGCACCACGGCTAACTGAGGATCTTCAATGTATACCCCCACCTGAACCACCCTGGATTCGTGCTGGAAGAAATCACAAGTATGAACAAAGACGTCCTCTCCGTAAAGCCTCATAACAAAGTCCGCAAAACGGTCAATTGAGGCGATCAGCTCTTTTCAGCTCTGCCTCTTATGATAAATATAAGAGCGTGGGGGCAGAATGGTTTCCCCAGAAGGAGGTCGGTTGGCCTTGGCCGCTACAACAGGAAAGTGCACGTAAAGAAAGCCGGTTAGAAGGACGCTGTTGGCAAAATTGGCCAGGTTATAACGGCCAAGAGATCGTTCCATGTCGAACAATGTTCTGTCGAGCCAGGTGTAGAGGGACCCTAAGGCAATTGCAGCCAAAGGAAGTTTGATGGCCCGGGCCAAACGAAGGGATATGTTGATAAGGTCCCGTCGGGGCTGATCATTTGGTTTGTCCGTCAAAAGAAAACGGGAAAGAATCACAAGGATGTAGGCAGAGAGCTCCAACGAAGTACCTTGACCAGGGGCATCCGTTGAAGTTGAAGAAATAACTTCACTAGAACCCTTGAAGAAGTAGTTAATCAGCGGAGTGAAGGTAGCTTTGTTTGAAGAACCGATGCAACTTCGGCATATTCGGTCCAACGCCAAACGATCAGCAATCTCTTGGGCGTCGAGAGGCTCATCGGTATAAGGCTCATGACCTGTTGCTTCGAGCCCCAGGAGCTCGCAGACATCTTCTAAGGTTATCTTAAACTCGCCCCACGCAGCGATGAATGTGTGAGTCATCACGTTCCAATGAGAAACAAGAATGGGGAGAGCAGCATTATTTTTGGAGAGAGTAAACTCAGCAAACCATTTGGCCCGTTGAAGGCCAATCTTACTCAGAATATCACCATGGGAACTCACCATGTGAGAGTTCCAAGCAGCAAAATGGGCAGGAGAACCCCCTGGTGCTTCAAAATCAATTTGGGACCATTGGAAGTCCCCTCGCTCCAGATGAAACCGGAGAGTCCCCTCTGGTGGAAGAAAGCCCCACTTCGAGGGTTCTTCGTCCTCATCACCCAGCATTAAGGTCTCAAACTTGCATTCAAAGTTGACCGTCTTGCAGGCAGCAGCAAAGCTATCATCCTCGCAAAAAATGGGAGAGCGACGATAAAACCTTAACTGTTCACGACGGACAACGTCCAAAGTGGTAGCAACAGCGGTAGCAGGTGGCGCACTGGTTGAAGAAATGGTGGGGTAACTTGGAGACGCCATGACAGAGTGTTAGAGCAAACAAAAAAAGCCTTGAGTAAGCGGAGCTTGAGCACGACAATGGAGGAGAGCAACCACAGGAGGTGGCGTAGAAGATGAGAGCAAGAAAAGGAAGGCACAAGCTTAAACAGCAATGGAGGTTTCAGATGCTCAACAATGGAAGCTCTCTCTTTCTCTCTCTAAAAAGCGAAGGAAATTTGAAGAAGGTAGTGGCAAAGTAAGAGAAAGAAAGGTTTTAAGTGTTTGGGGGATTTAGCCGTTTAATTTTTAAGTTCGTCGTTTAAGTTTCCCACCATTGCATGTGCGATGCCGCCTGCAATCATTTCAAATGTACACGTGGCACTTCGGGAAGTGTTCTGACAATGGAAAAGGCAACGCTACGTCATTAATGAAGTGACACCTAGGGAACCGCCACCATTAATGAAGTGGCACCTAGGGAACAACCATCGTTACCTTCCTAAGCAAGATTGAGTTTTGGGCGCCAAGATTTTCCCTGACATTTCCAATAAACCCCCCACGAGAAAAATGTCCCAATGGTTCAACAAAGCCACGATGTCCCCTCGTCAGAAGCTCAAACGTTGTTTAGTTATGACTCAGTTACATCGGGGAGAATTTTTCGCTTTTTCGAACATTACTGGGAGAATTTAGCAGGTCCTTCGGGAGGATTTCGGATATTCAAGCTAGAACGGTTGAGGCTCGGCATTAGGAAAAAGTAGCAGGCCAGACAGAGAAGGTTCATCGGATTGAGAAGTTTTCATGGAGGCACTTCTTGTTCCCACAACAAATCCCTCCACGAAGGGAAAAATGTAGAGGGGGCCTGAAGGTAATCCTGGGATTAGAGATAATCCACCAATTGGCAACAGTGTTCTGAGGATAAGCCTAGCGTGGCAACTCAAGCGTGGCATCTTGGTGAGGCAGCTCAGCGTGGCAGCCCAGCGTGGAAACTCAGGCGTGGCATCTTGGTGAGGCAGCTCAGCGTGGCAACTCAAGCGTGGTAACTCGTACTTTAGCTTATTGTTACTTTGTCATATTATAGCTTTGTTTATATTGACTACGAGTTGTAACGACTGTAATGTTGTAACGAGAATAATGAATGAGTGTGAGGTCGAACGGTACTCGCGAGAGACCAGGCTTGGCAGGGCCTGGGAGAGCTTTCATTCTCTATCGAACAACCTAACCGTGGGAACTTTAGAGGGACTTGGTTTGGAGGATTGAGAAGTAGGGCACCGTTGGGGCTTGTCCTGACCATCTTAGATACACCTGTTAAAACACCGAAAGATCTTCACCGTGGAACCTAGAGCAAAGTAGCTTCGAGTTCCATCGGGAGCTTTGCTGTGAACTAAAAAACCCTCTACTTTATGTCCCATCTACTGTAGGTGATGTCACTAGCCAGCTAGACAACGTCAAGTCTGCACTTGAGTAAACCACCGTGGTATTTGGGGCTGTCAGACGGTGGGTAAGCAACCTCTGTGGCAACAGCCCCCTGACACACAGTGGTTAGGCAAAATGCATGTCTTGGCATTTAATATTTATGACGTAAAGACAACTAGTGCATCAGGTATTTAATGCTGGTGACATAAGGTATGAGGGAGGTCTTTCACAGGCATTAAAATGACTTAGCTGCCTCGGGGGTGGTGTGGGGGCTATTTAAGGCCCCAACCACCTCCAAGGAAGGGCATCGATCAGAAAGTTCTAAAAAGAGTTCTTTTGGATATATCCCTCTGAGAGTTTTGAGAAATTATTTACTAGAGAGAGTTATTGAAAAAACTAGATAGTCCTGCCACCCACCATTTGTCATTTATTACGAAGCTTTTAATACATAACAGAGATTCTCGAGAGTGTTTACTGTGTTTTGCCTGCCTACCAAGGTGTATCTAGGGTGCTTACTTCTCTCTCCCTCTAGCTAAGTTATTTCTGAGTTCTTTATTATATTGAGAGTTATACACGAGAGATTTGTGAGTATAAACTGGGTTCCATGCATTCCAAACTGTTCTTTGTGTCTTGTGGCTAAATCACTAGTGTTTACTGACTAACCTTGTCATCACCATACTCAAAAGGGGTTACGCCTCCATCTTATCTAAACTACCTTCTTACAGATATAATCCCCAGATAGATGTCTCTGCCCTAGTAGAATCTAAGAAAAAAGGGTAAAATAAAGACTCCCCAAAAAGTAAACCCCCACACTATAGAGGTTCTTAAAATTGACTTCAAACCTCATAATTGGTCGCCCCAACTTATGGTCCTCAAAATTGACCTCAACCCATAGAATTGGTCACCCCAACTTAAGGTCCTCAGAATTTACCTCGACCCTCCGAATTGATCGCCTCTACTTAAGGTCCTCAAAATTGACCTCGACCCTTAGAATTGGTCACCTCCACCTAAGGTCCTCAAAATTGACCTCGACCCTCAAAATTGTTCATTCCCATTTAAGGTCCTCAGAATCGACCTCGACCCTTAGAATTGGTCGCCTCTACTTAAGGTCCTCAATATTTACCTCGATCCTCAAAATTAGTCGCCTCCACTTAAGGTCCTTAGAATTTACCTCGACCCTTAGAATTGATCACTCCCACTTAAGGTCCTTAGAATTTACCTCGACGCTCATAATTGGTCGCCTCCACTTAAGGTCCTCAGAATTGACCTCGACCCTTAAAATTGGCCGCCTCCACTTATGGTCCTCAGAATTGTCCTCGGCCCTTAGAATTGGTCGCCTCCACTTAAGGTCCTTAGAATTAACCTCAACCCTAATATTTGGTCACCTTTAATTAAGGTCCTTAGAATTAACATCGACCCTAAAAATTGGTCGCCTCCACTTAAGGTTCTCAGAATTTACCTCGACCCTCGGAATTGGTCATTCCCACTTAAGGTCCTTAGAATTTCTCTCGACCCTCAGAATTGGTCACTCCCATTTAAGGTCCTCGTAATTAACCTCGACCCTCAAAATTGGTCGCCTCCACTTCCTCAGAATTTACCTCGACCCTAAGAATTAGTCGCTACCATGTAAGGTCCTTAGAATTTACCTCGACCCTCGAAATTGGCCGCCTCCACTTAAGGTCCTCAGAATTAACCTCGACCCTCATAATCGGCTGCCTCCACTTTTGGTCCTCAGAATTGACCTCGACCCTCAAAATTGGTTATCTCCACTTAAGGTCCTTAGAATTGACCTCAACCCTCAGAATTAGTCACTCCCACTTCAGGTCCTCAAAATAGATTGCCTCCACTTAAGGTCCTCATAATTGACCTCGACCCTCATAATTGGTCGCCCTCACTTAAGGTCCTCATAATTAACCTCAACCCTCAGAATTGGTCACCATTACTTAAGGTTCTTAGAATTGACCTCGACCCTCAGGATTGGTTGACACCACCTTAGGTCATCAGAATTGACCTTGGCCCACAGAATTGGCCATCCCCCGCATTATCTTAGGTCCTCAGAATCAACCTCGACCCTCTGAAACGGTCATGCTCGTCACTTTAGTCCGCAGAATTGACCTCTTTCCCAGAACATCATGTGGTGTCTATTCGATAACTTTCACGTGTCCTAAGCTCACCCGTCGAGGGGATCTATAGATACCACATTCTAGGTACCCCCTTAAGTCTCTCATTAGTCCCCCTGTATCTCCTCATTCACTACAAACCTTTGGTTATACTCCGAGTACTGATCAAGAGACCATCGAGCGCTCCTGGTCCCCATTTTACTCCGGTCAAATCCATCGTCAGAGAAAAATATCAATGAATCTTCAAAGGGCACTGAATTCCCTTCCCAACGGTCTAGACTGTGAGAAAAATGACATTACGATTCGAACAAACGATCCATTTTCTCCCGAAAACTGATCCAAAGGCCACCAGGTGCTCCCGGGCTTCGTTTGATCAAAGTTAACTCTTCATCTCAAATGAGACTGAATGAATATTAAAAGGGCACTGAATACCCTTTCCAACGATCTGTCCCATGCATGAATTAGCCTTATGGTACGGATGAATGATCTTTTTACTCTAAATGTCACCGGGCGCTTTCGAGCCCCGTTTGACCAAAGTTAACTCTCCAAATCAAGTGAAGATCTTTAGAACATTGAAGTACCTCACAAAACCTTTCCAATGGTCTACCTCATGCACGATTAGGACTTACGATTCAAACGTACGATCCATTGTCATTTGACGATCTCTTGTCCAAAGGACGGACGGGCACTTTCGAGCCCTGTTTGACCCAAATTCAACTCCCGAAACCGAGAGCATCCTAAAGGATTCTCAAAGGTCTATGAATTACCTTTCTAATGGTAAGCTCTGTGCATAATTTGGACTTACATATTACGTTTTATGACCATTTTTCTCGAAAATCTACATGAGATTGCCAATTAGTAAGTCCATTTCCCTACCTATCGGAAGTGTGTCTAGGACAATGCCGATCGGCAGTCCCCTTACCATATATAAGGCGAGCATGAGCTCACTTCGAAATTCCCCTTAGAACTATCAATTTTAGTAATCTCTGTAACATTCTTCTGCAATCAATGAAGTTTACTTGTGTGAAATTCTTCTCCACCTTTCATTCCCATCACTTTCATACCCAATTTAGCAAAAATCTCCTTCTCTCTCATCTTATATTCATCCCAACTTGCAAGAAAGCTCATCAAGGATCAAGGTCAAGCTTCAAGTCCCCAAACAATGTTCAAACATCCTTCTCTCTCTTTAAATTCCTCTATTTTCGCATTAGTTATATAAAATTTTAATTTAGATTTTACTTTAGATCATACACATATTAATCTTCAGTCATTTATTAGTTATATTGCACATAATATATTTTCTATAAAAAAACAAAACAAGAAAAAGAGGGTTACACTCATAAATTCTAATGGGATTTTTCACCACATTTTCTCAAAACTAAAAACACCATTTTTCTTACGTACACATATAATAAAATTCCCGTTTGAAGTTATGGGATAAACCCCACCCTCATTCCGCATGCGAACTACGTGGACTTTGATGACTCTATAGGTTACGTAGGTGTTTCGGGTTAAAACTCGAGACTCGAGTCCTATTTTCACATTTTCATCTTTTTTCTATTTTATCCACATATCATTTATATATATCATACTTGTGATTCATACTTGCGTCTTATCTAACATATATTATCATTTCATCATAATGATCAATATCTTGATAAGTGCACACATCATATTTTCTAATTATTATGTTGGGAATAGTTCTATGGATGACATCACTCCATCTTTTCCATGATGCGATTTGAGTGATTCTGATCTCTACTTATATATACATGCACACACACTTCATGGAGAAATTGAGTAAAATAGTAGCATAAGCCTATGAGAGATCAAAAGGGCAAGAAGGGTGCCTAACACCTTCCTATTCCGTAATTTAGCCCCCCCTAAACTCTAAATTATTGGTTTCGCAAGCATCCGTTTGTCTTTGATGCCACTCTCTCGAGTCGGTAACATGTTCTTTTGCCTGTTTTGTGCAAAATAGATTGGCGACTCTATCTCTTTACATCACCCCAAAACCGAAGACAACCAAAACACCCCACGACGTAGCGAGGGGCGCGGGACCTTTATCTCTCCCTCTTTATCCCCCCCCGATAACGCCCGTGGCAAAGGGGAATTTCTCGGGATATCCACATTAGGTATTATTGTTATGGTCATAAAAATGCTCCTAGGAAGTTTATGAATAAAGTCGCTTCAATTCCCAAAACCCCCATGTGGTGTTACACACCTACTTCGGTTTGGAAATCGGACATGGATGATTTAGGAATTAGACTTCACGACTCTCGTTTACATGCACATAATTCTTCCCATGATAGATCTAACGGATGATTGTGTCATATTTGTCATACGCTAGTTTTGCTTCATGATATATATTTTCTAATGTTATGGCATGTGTATCATTTATGTTTTATTTCTCTTTTATTGAGTCTTATTGGAAAAATACAAAAAAATTTTTAGTTTCATATTTTTTTTTTAAAAAGGCAAAGATTTTGTTTTTGATAGTTGTTTTGAAAATACAAAAATATTTTTCTTTTGTGTCAAAAATATTTCTGAAAAACACAAAAAGATTTTCGTTTATTTTGTGTCTTGAGTTTACACTTATAATATGGCATATTGGTGTCCTTGGACCCCCTTCTTTCCATATTTCCATGTATCTAATACATTTGGTCATGATTTTGGATGCATATATTGATCTTAACCATGTGCTTAATGTAGTTATTTTGAACTTGATTTGCATGTAGATCGACTATGAATATGCATTGCACACACATGCACGAGCTTATTTGAATGTTTGACTTCTCATGTACATTTGAGTTTGGTGAGATGTTCTCCTCTCGATCTTGTTATCTATGCTCATATTAGACTTGGGGCAAGTTGTGCATGTAGGAGCCATTCCTCGTGAAGATATGTATTGTTAATAAAAAAATGATGAGTGTGCACGAAAAAGGGTTGAGAGAGGCATGTGAACTTGTTATGAAAGCCACCGTTTAAAAGAGAACAAGAAAAAAATTAAGGCATAAAAAAGATCATATGTTGCCAAAAATGGGCCAGTAGGAAATCTCTTAAAAGATAAAGTATAACTTCAAAAGAAAAATGCATTAGAAAAGAATTAGCATATATGTTTATCTTTTTAGGGAGTTTAGTTGAATATCAATGGATTTGCACAATAAGTCCTAGGTTGAAAAAATCGTATCATGACGCTATTGTTTGGTAGAATCGTCAAAATTCTAGGCTTGTGTGCGCGATGTTTGTTTAATTCATTAAGTTCAAATTATAATAATCACATATGGATAAACCATAGTGTAATGACATTTAGAGGCCAACTTGAACTTTTTGAACGTATCTATGTGTTTAAATTGTGATTCATTTGTGTTAGATTACATCCATTCATTCCATTCCCTATTTAGGCACATCGATACCGTGTTAAAGTGTAACTCATTTATGTTTTTGAGTTATTTTTTTTTCTTTTTTTGAAGTGTTGGTGATTTAGTTCTCTGATTCATCTTTCTGAGTTGATGTTACACTATTTTTTAGGTTAGAATCGAGAATTTTTGCTATCGTTAGGACATCTCAGTGTCATTTGAACGACTTTGTCACGTCGTTCGAAGAGTGGTTCCAGTGAGCTTTGCGTGAGATGTTTTCAACGTACAGTTTTTAGCTGTTAGAAGGTCGTCAGATATGTCCCTTCAAATGAGCTTCGCATGAGGGTTTACTATTTCTGGTCGTTAGTACCGAGCCTTCTGTGGTTCGAACAAGATATTTTTATCATTTTAATGACCTTCATAATCGTTCGAATGACCTACTTTTTTTAAAAAAAAATCGATCAATTTTGTACCTGTATGCTTCATATACTTTTGCGATTCTCATATGGTATTGCTGGACTGTTTGTAGGTAGTTTATTTGTAGTTGTCTTGGATTATTCATCCTTGATTCTTATACTACATTAAGGATGATATACTATTTAATCACATCATTTATTATAGTGATGATTTATTCATGTGACTGTTTACTAGCTACACTTTGTCATATTGTGATCGTTGATTTGTTGGTTACTTATGTTTATCTAGTTGTGCTCCACATGCTAGATATTATTTTCTGTTTATTTGTCCCACTAGTTGTCTATTTCAAGCAATACGAGGGAGAGATAGATATGTGATGTAGGCGGGACTTTGGACTTAATTGAAAGTTGATATTTTGATATTTGATTATGTTGTTTATATATTATCTTTTATTCCTCCATATTTCACTTGGTATCTCTTTACTTCTTGTGTATAAATTGTTCAGAGATTCAAAATTTTCAACTACATCACATTCAGACAGCTTATGCTTGTCGGTCCTACATATTGCAGTCTGTATCCTACATTTTTATTTTTGGGTTTATGGGATGGGACATAGGTTATTCGACTTGACGGCCCGGATTAACATTTCACTATTTTTGATTTTATGCCGGAATAGCTAAAGGGGGAGATTTGTAAGGACAAATTTCCAAATAGTATTAATTTGTATGTATTTTCATTGTTCCGGGCAAAAACTACTTCGAGTCATAGGATAGACTTTATGTGTCACAATTCCCTTAAACCAAAGACGTTGTGTTGAAGATGTAGGGGGCAAGCTTCAAAGATAGATCATGTAGCATTTTTTGTGCACGTTTGAAGTCTTCACATAATTTTCGAGATTCTCTCAAGTATGAATGCCTAATGGTTTATGGTTCTCAGAATTTTTTATAAGGAAGTTATTTTATTTAAAACTATTTTTAAAATTATTTTTATAAATCTTTTCTGTGTTAAATCGAGTTCAGATTCGAATAAACTAAGTCTTACGCTTTATTTGGTTCAAATGATTTTTTACATCGTTTAAATGACATTGTGTTATCGTTCAAATGAAATAGCATTCTCATTCGAACGAGATGTTGATTTCATTCAAACGACATGATGTTTTCGTTCGAACGACGCGCCGCGTCAAAAAATTGTGTTTTCATATATAAGGCGTCTTTTACTCAGAAAAAATGCAAGCAAAACATAACAGATGGACATATGTATTTTGAAGTTTATTTACCAAGGTATTACCAAGCTAAAATCATAAACATCCTTCCTTGTTTCAATATCCGAATTTACATAATCCATATTTTGTACAGATCTAAGTTTGTACCACTGTTTGATTCTTCCATCATTTGAAGAACTGTGTTCGTGTGCTGGATTCCATACGTGATGATTTTCGTGAAGAAGCGATGGACTCCATGTTCTGAATCGTAGACAATTGCTGAAGCTGTATCTGTGGATACCGAGGCATACGCGGACTCGTGTGTTATGGACAACTGGCGTAGGTGGACTCTTACATTACAATGTTGAGGAGAAATAAAAGAGAAGAATATGCGTCAAGACTTGTGGGGATCGAGTCGTTGACTAAGACTGTATTCTTCCTTTGTAATTGATGTATTATAATGATTACCTGGCCTGGGTTGTCTGAGGTTTTTTCTCTTAGTGGTTTCCTTATAAATCGACATTGTGAACTTGCTTTACTTTATCTGCTTAATCTCTCTAGATGCATGCTTAGGATTAAGAAGGTAAAATTGGGTTGGTTCACATATTTGGTGCATAATAAAATTGGAATTTTTTGGAAAAGATTGTCTTTTGAAAAACGTTACTAATGCCGTTTAATACAATGATTAAACTGTATAAGCAACTCCGAGTTGTTTGTTGAAGAAACCCTTTTCTTTTGAAAATAAAAATGATAAACAACAAGATGTGTTTACTAAAACTTATGTACGAGAATAACCAAGACTTTGTAATCAGTTTTAAAACTAAGATAGTTTCAAAATATCAGCACACTATAGAATGAGATGAGGAGATGAAGATAATCAGAACTCACTATTTTTAACGTGGTAAAACCTCTCCCAATAGAGGAAACATCCACGGTGACTTCTAAGTCACGAAAGTAAAAAAAAATCCACTAAAAACAAATAGCAGTTACAAACAATACAACATACATGCACACAACTCAGCCTATTCTAAGTTTAGGAATATACCCCACTTGGTGTCCTTCTAACTTCTTGTAGATCTGATTGTTGATGATGTTCTTCCAGTTTGATAACTTCCACTTTGCTTTAGCTTTCTTTGCGTCGACTTAAGAATCTTTGATCTTATACCCAACACTTTCAGTGTGGTAGTGTGTCAAGTGTTTGTGATGTGATTTCTATCCACATGCATGAACTCACACTCGCTTAGTTTGTACAGACAGTCCTAAAAAATTACATATAAAGACTATATGCTGTGATTTTCTTTTCTTTCTTTGTTACAAAACTTGGAACCTTTTGACCTTTTAATCTATCCCAGATTCCACGGATATCTTGCATTAAAATCGATCAAGATCTTAATCTACTCAGTTTTGAAAATATTTTCGAGATTGAAAATCTCCAAGTGAGAATCCAACTAGGTCAAGGTTTAGTTTCACAAGAACAGAAAATGTAAAACATTTACAGATCTAAATCAACAAATATTTTCTTAAAACGAGAAACAAATATGCAGATCTAGTGATATATAACATGCAATAGTGTAGATCTAAGATTTCTATGAAAAAGAAATACAGATCTCACCAAAATGTTTAAGTTGGTAACAAGATCACAGATCAAGAGGTTACAGCTACAAACGATCAAACCAGTAACACCAATCTCTCTCAAACACTCAAGGTTGTGTTTGGATTTCTGAAAGTACGAAGGTTTGAATATGGTTTGAAGTTGTTTAGGGTTAGGGTTAGGGTTTCTCTAACTCAGTTTCCATTTCTCTCTCTTCTCTCTTTTCTTTTCTCTCTCTCTTCTCTCTTCTCTATTTTTTTCTCTCAACTTAGACGACTGCCAAAAGTCTTAAAATGCTGAGAATAAGAGGGTTTATATAGGAGCTAAGGAAGGTTCTGGATAGCTGATAGAAATCAACGGTCGAGATTCAGTCTTCCTTATATTGACTTGATCCAAGGGTGGTAAAAAAACGGTGGGTTAAAACGAGGGTGACTGGTCCATAGTGATAGCACATGGATAGTCATAAAACACATGCAGGCCATAGATAACGTTTGATCTAACGATCCACAATACACCAGGCAGTTCTCTCACAAAACAAACACAAATGAGACAACAAGAGCATGACAAGTGTTGGCATTTCATAGGCTGGCAAACGCGCGTCCAAAGTAATTACATGCAACACCTTAAAGTCTCTAGCGCATTGATATTGTACCCAATCAAACATTCTGATGAAAAACTAACTTTTCATAATAGCATATTAACCCCACAAAGTTTTTAAACACATTTTTATTAAAGAAAACATTATTTTAAAAATGTTTAAAAATTCCCAAAAAATTATTAAAACAACATTTTAAGGGGAATTTAACACACAATCAATATGAGCAATATATACACATGTATGCACTTCTAATGTGTGTAGTGTGATTCAATTTATACCTTGTTTGGATCATTGAAGAGGATTAGAGAGTGAACAATTCTGAGGTTCTTTGGATTCTAGGTTAGACAACAAATTTTGTCACTATTTCCAAATTAGATGAACACTTATACAATATAGACTTAAGTAAGTCAAAGGTATAAGGTGCTTCAATCTCCCCCTTTGGAAATATGAGACAAAATCTCCTTTGAGTTAGATTAAACTCTTAGGGAACAAAAAAAATAAAACCTAGTCCTATACAAAAGATACTATCTACCCATTTCCTAGAAAGTAAAAAATTACATAACTCAACTATTTACAAATTTGTACACTAGAGAAAAATGGTAGATAAACCGTAGAAGAGGATCCTGCAAATATGCACTAAGATCAAGCATTTTAGATGAAATGTGAACAAAACATTGAACCCGTAAGACTCAAATTTCTCCCCCATTTTGTCTCAAATGGACAAAGGGTAAAAAATTACGGTCTTAAGAGATTAATCAGCACATACCATACCGATAGAATTACGCAAATACAGAAATCTGTTATAGTCTAGAGGTTTAGTGAACATGTATGCAAGTTGTAGATCACTAGGTAGGTAATGAATTTCTAACTCCTTAGTCTCAACAAGTTCGCGTATAAAGTGATGTCTTATTTTAATATGCTTAGTTCGCGAGTGTTGAACCGGGTTTTTAGATATGTTAATGGCGCTTTGATTGTCACAATACAATTGCAACTGATCTTTTTTAATCCCATAGTCGCTTAACATTTGTTTTATCCATAACAATTGAGCACAAAAACTTCCTGCTGCTATATATTCGGACTCAGCCGTAGATAAAGATGTGCAATTCTGTTTTTTGCTACTCCAACCTACTAAATTATTTCCGACATAATAACAGGCACCTGATGTACTCTTACTGTCATCAGTACAACCGGCCCAATCAGCATCAGTATACCCTATGATGGTACTGCAGGTATCATTAGTGTACCTAAGTCCAAGATTAAGAGTGCATTTTATGTACTTTATTATACGTTTTACACAAGATAAATGGCTTTCTTTAGGATTATTCTGGTAACGAGCACACAGACATACAACATACATTATATCTGGTCGTGAGGCAGTTAGATAGAGTAGACTACCAATCATACTACGATAAAGAGTTGAATCAACTGACTTTCCATTTTCATCTTTACATAATTTAATAGTAGCACTCATTGGCGTTTTGGCAACTTTAGCATTATCTAAACCAAACTTCTTAACAAGATCTAAGGCATACTTAGTTTGAGAGACAAATAATCCATCAGAATTCCGTTTCACTTGAAATCCTAAGAAAAGCTGTAGCTCCCCCATAAGGGACATGTGAAATTCCTTATGCATAATAGCAGAAAAGGATTTAACTTCAGATGTTGAAGTAGACCCAAAGATGATGTCGTCAACATAGACTTGGGCTATAATAATGTTTTTGTCAAAGTATTTGATAAAGAGGGTCTGGTAATTTCCTCCTCTCTTAAAACCCTTATCCAACAAAAAGTTGGAAAGGCGTTCATACCAAGCTCTAGGAGCTTATTTTAAGCCATACAAAGCCTTTTTTAGACGAAAGACATGGTCTGGGTATTTTGGATCAATGAACCCTTTGGGTTGTTCTACATACGTCTCTTCGAATAGAATTCCATTGAGGAAGGCAGACTTGACATCCATTTGATAAAGTGTAAATTTTAAGTGACACGCTATGGCGAAAAGAAGTCAAACAGATTCAAGACGAGTGACAGGGGAAAATGTCTCGCTAAAATATATCCCTTCTATTTGAGAGTAACCTTGAGCAACTAGTCTAGCTTTGTTTCTAAGGATTACCCCATCTTCGTCAGATTTGTTCTTAAAGATCCAACGTGTGCCAATATCATTTTTGTTTTGAGGTCGCGGTACAAGATACCAGACATCGTGAATGACAAATTGTAAAAGTTCTTCCTGCATAGCAGAAATCCAGTGTGCGTAATTCAATGCTTCATTAACATTTTTCGGTTCCACAAGGGAGACGAAACATGCATAATTAGCATAATTTCTTAACTGGGATCTAGTACGGACTGGCTCATTAGGATTACCTACCACGTTGTCAATGGGATGATCTTTAGAGACCCAGCCAGGTACTTCTGGACTCTCAACAGGTAATGAGTCATCTAGTTCTGGTGAATCATTTTTGAAGTCATTTTCAGATTCAACCACAATAGGTGATTCAGATATCTTATTTTCAACAATAGTGTCGCTTACAATTACATTTATCGACTCCATAAGGGTCTTAGTACGCAGATTGTATATACGATATGCACGACTTTTTGGAGAGTAACCTAAAAAGATGGCTTTATCTCCACGCGTCTCGAATTTAGACAAATGTTCTCTGTCTTTACAGACATAACACTGACTTCCGAAAGTTCTTAGGTATTTCAGATTAGGCTTCTTACCGTACCACAACTCATAAGAGGTTTGTTTAGTGTTTTTCCTAAGGTAAACCCGATTTATGATATGACATGCAGTTCTAATAGATTCTACCCAGAAGTACTTAGGTAGAGATTTGGCATGCAACATGACACGTGCCATCTCTTAAAGAGTTCGGTTTTTCCTTTCGGCAACACCGTTCTGCTGAGGTGTCTTAGGGGCACTGAATTCGTGTTTGTAACCGTTGTAGTCACAATATTTAACTATTCCCGTGTCTATGAACTCTCCCCCTCTATCGCTACGAACGCGATTGACTTGTGTGTCCTTCTCATTTTCTATTCTTAGTAAAAATTTCAAAAATGTCTGAAACGTGTCAGATTTATGTTTCAAGAAGGCAACCCAAGTGAATCGTATAAAATCATCAACCATGACTAGGATATAAGTGTGTCCACAAAGACTAACAGTTCTAGAGGGACCAATAAGGTCCATATGGATGAGATCTAGAGGTCTAGAGGTGATAATGTCTTTAACTTTTTTATGCAAAGTCTTAACTATTTTTCTTTCCTGGCAATGACCACAAACAACACTGGAAATAGGTTTAATTTTAGGAATTCCTCTAACAATCTCTTTACTAGACAATCTACCAAGGATATCATAACTTAGGTGACCCATACGATTATGCCAGATTTCATTGTCATCCATTCTGAAAATGTTACAGGTTTCAGAACTAGTCTTGACAGTATAACAGTTGTCAGGTGTTCTAAATTCGGTAATGATGCATTCACCTTTATCATTTAGAATTTTGCAATTGTTCTTTGAAAAGGTAACAGTATGGTCTGAGTCACAAAATTGTGATATACTTAGGAGGTTGGCTTTAAGGCCTTTAACTAAAAGTACATTTTCCAAAACATGCATTCCCTCTTCTTTTAGGATTCCTTTACCTATGATTTGGGATGAAACTCCATCGCCAAAAACTACTTTACCTCCAGCAAATTTGGTTTTGTTTAAGAGTTTGGTTTCATCTCCTGTCATATGTTTGGAGCATCCTGAATCTAAATACCAACCAGATGAAGTGTGTTTAGCCTTTAAGGCAGTGATAACAATGTTACACTTCATTTGGGGTAAAAGATCATCTTTTCTAACCCAAATAGCTCTAGTTTTAATTTTGCGCAAGTTTGCTCTCATTTGATAAAATTTTCGAGAAGCAGCTTTTTGTCGAAAAACATTTGGCTCAACAAACTGATTTTTGTGGAAAAGTTGAGCTTTTGGTTTAGGAAAGTTTCTGGGAGCCTTACTTTTAAATGAACTCTTAGTTTTGGTCTTTCTATTCCTGTAGTTAGAGTTCTTGTCAGGTTGTCTTGGAAGGACATAATGGTTACGATTTTTCCTAGAATAGTTAAAGTTCTTGTAAACAGGAGTGTTATACACAGGGGTGTTTAGACGCCTAGCATAACAACCTTCAAAAGAATGACCATAAACGTCACAGTAGGAGCAATATTGATTGCTTGAGGGATGTACTTCTTTGGGGAAACTTCTAAAGATGGGTTTGACAGGATTCTGTTGAGAAGTCTCATTCCTAGGAGGTATGGTTTTAAAGGTAGATTCAACCTTTTTGATCAAAGGACAGACGTATTTAGTCTCAAGTGTACTGTCAACCTTAGAGTTACTAGACTCTCCAATGTCTTTATGTTGTTTCTTTTGATCATATTCCTTTTTAATAAAATGAAAATCTGGACATGTTTCGATTGGTCTTTTGCCCCCAGACACAAACTTTATAGGTTCAAAATTTTTAGTTTGTGGTTTATTCTTAGGGCAGAAACCAATACCGGTTTTATCATCAGAATTGGTGTTGGAGTCAACAACAAAGTCAGTGAAACAATTTGAATTGTTTTCAAACTTAGAATTTTTTTTGAAAACAGTTGCTGTCTTTGTTTTTGCTTCCTCCAGTTCTAATAATGTTCCCTTGTATTTCATTTCCAGGGTTTCATTAGTTTTAGTCAACTCTTTCAATTTTGGATCAAAAGTTTCAATTTCAGATTGATGTGTCAGACAATGGTTAGTGTACTCTTCGGCATTCAGCTTCACAATAAGACTTAGATCATCTAATTTCTTAGTCAGGTCTCTAACAGTCTTCTCCAGTCTAGTGCCTTTTTTAAGAGTTTAGCATACAAAGTATGAATATCTGGGAGGTCATCTGTGTCTGAGTCGCTAAGTGAAGTGTGTGCTGTGACCCCTAACGATTCAGTTTTAGTACTCACGCACCCATTTACATTGTCTTTGTCGAGATCTCTTTGACTCACACACACGGAACTAGAGCTAGCAACATTTTCAGATAACAAGGCATCTAAAACAGTCAAAGCAGTATTCACAAAAGCAGGAGTCGAGATATCATTATCACACACAGGTATTTCATCATTGTAAATGATCTTAGCAAAAAAGGACGTGCAAGGGTCAATTACATTTGATGACTCAAGTTCCTCTTCATCAGAGTCACTTGAATCATCCCAAGTTTTACAGACATTGGCTCTATTGTGTGTCTTGGTTTTATTCAGATTAACTCTGCAATCGTGAGCAATGTGACCTAGTTTCCCACATCTAAAACATTTAATCTTTTTAAGGTCTCTGTTAGATCTGAAGTTGTTGTCCTTAGGATGTTTGTCAAGACCTCTCTCATGAGGTTTGGGATTAGACACAGTTGGATAATTAGGCTTGCCTTGTTTAGATGCCTCTTTATTTCTAAATTTAACAATTTTCTTAAATTGTTTTGACATTAAGGCAATCTGATTATCTAGTTTGTCTATATCACACTCCTCATCAGAGTCACAGTTGATCAAATTAGTCTCAAGTTTAGATATCTTAGAAGAAAAACTCAAGTTAGAGTTGGGTTGTTTTCTTTGAGACTGATTTAATTGTTTCTTAAAGTCTAATTCCATTTCCACAGTCCTAAGTTTGCTACTGAGTAAATCAGGGGTGAGGTTTTGATCACTCATCTCCTTAATAACATACCTCTTGTTGTCAAACTTTTGTGGTAATGATCTTAGGATTTTAGAAACAATCTCATTCCTATCATATGTTATACCATTAGCATGAAACTTAGTAACTATATCAGTTAGGTTCATATAAAAGTCATCAAAAGTCTCAGAGTCAGACATAATCAAAGAGTTGTACTGCTGGATAAGCATTTGAGTTTTAGCAGCTTTAACTCTTGAGTCTCCTTCATGGGCAGTGATTAATGTGTCCCAATCTTCCTTGGAAGTGGCACAAGATGAGATTCTCTTGAACTCATACTCATTAATAGACATAAAGATGGCATTCTTGCCTTTATTGTTATTACGAGAAATAGTTTTCTCTTCTTGGGTAAACTCACTTAAGATTTTCTTTACCCTCTCATCACTTCCTTAAGTGGCTGGTTTAGTAGGATAAGTATATCCATTTTCAATAATGTCCCAGACATCATCTCCTAAAGTCCCTTGGATGAAGGCAACCATTCTTACTTTCCAGTAAGCAAAGTTGTTTCCATCAAAGAGTGGAGGTCTGGACAGATTACCAAACCTTTCATTCTTCTCGTCCATAGTTAAGATTTTCAGAAAACGATTTCAGAAACACAAGATCCTTTTTGAAATAAAAGTTTACAGGGCTCTGATACCAATTGAAAAACGTTACTAATGCCGTTTGATACAATGATTAAACTGTATAAGAAACTCCGAGTTGTTTGTTGAAGAAATCCTTTTCTTTTGAAAATAAAAATGATAAACAACAAGATGTGTTTACTAAAACTTATGTACGAGAATAACCAAGACTTTGTAATCAGTTTTAAAACTAAGATAGTTTCAAAATATCAGCACACTATAGAATGAGATGAGGAGATGAAGATAATCAGAACACACTATTTTTAACGTGGTAAAATTCTCCCAATAAAGGAAACATCCACGGTGACTTCTAAGTCACGAAAGTAAAAAAAAATCCACTAAAAACAAATAGCAGTTACAAACAATACAATATATATGCACACAACTCAGCCTATTCTAAGTTTAGGAATATACCCCACTTGGTGTCCTTCTAACTTCTTGTAGATCTGATTGTTGATGATGTTCTTCCAGTTTGATAACTTCCACTTTGCTTTAGCTTTCTTTGCGTCGACTTAAGAATCTTTGATCTTATACCCAACACTTTCAGTGTGGTAGTGTGTCAAGTGTTTGTGATGTGATTTCTATCCACATGCATGAACTCACACACGCTTAGTTTGTACAGACAGTCCCAGAAAATTACATATAAAGACTATATGCTGTGATTTTCTTTTCTTTCTTTGTTACAAAACTTGGAACCTTTTAAAATTTTAATCTATCCCAGATTCCATGGATATCTTGCATTAAAATCGGTCAAGATCTTAATCCATCTCAGTTTTGAAAATATTTTCGAGATTGAAAATCTCCAAGTGAGAATCCAACTAGGTCAAGGTTTAGTTTCACAAGAACAGAAAATGTAAAACATTTACAGATCTAAATCAACAAATATTTTCTTAAAACGAGAAACAAATATGCAGATCTAGTGATATATAACATGCAATAGTGTAGATCTAAGATTTCTATGAAAAAGAAATACAGATCTCACCAAAATGTTTAAGTTGGTAACAAGATCATAGATCAAGAGGTTACAGCTACAAACGATCAAACCAGTAACACCAATCTCTCTCAAACACTCAAGGTTGTGTTTGGATTTCTGAAAGTACGAAGGTTTGAATATGGTTTGAAGTTGTTTAGGGTTAGGGTTAGGGTTTCTCTAACTCAGTTTCCATTTCTCTCTCTTCTCTCTTTTCTTTTCTCTCTTCTCTCTCACTTCTCTCTTCTCTATTTTTTTTCTCAACTTAGACGACTGCCAAAAGTCTTAAAATGCTGAGGATAAGAGGGTTTATATAGGAGCTAAGGAAGGTTCTGGATAGCTGATAGCAATCAACGGTTGAGATTCAGTCTTCCTTATATTGACTTGATCCAAGGGTGGTAAAAAAGCGGTGGGTTAAAACGAGGGTGATTGGTCCATAGTGATAGCACATGGATAGTCATAAAACACATGCAGGCCATAGATAACGTTTGATCTAATGATCCACAATACACCAGGCAGTTCTCTCACAAAACAAACACAAATGAGACAACAAGAGCATGACAAGTGTTGGCATTTCATAGGCTGGCAAACGCGCGTCCAAAGTAATTACATGCAACACCCTAAAGTCTCTAGCGCATTGATATTGTACCCAATCAAACATTCTGATGAAAAACTAACTTTTCATAATAGCATATTAACCCCACAAAGTTTTTAAACACATTTTTATTAAAGAAAACATTATTTTAAAAATGTTTAAAAATTCCCAAAAAATTATTAAAACAACATTTTAAGGGGAATTTAACACACAATAAATATGAGCAATATATACACATGTATGCACTTCTAATGTGTGTAGTGTGATTCAATTTATACCTTGTTTGGATCATTGAAGAGGATTAGAGAGTGAACAATTCTGAGGTTCTTTGGATTCTAGGTTAGACAACAAATTTTGTCTCTATTTCCAAATTAGATGAACACTTATACAATATAGACTTAAGTAAGTCAAAGGTATAAGGTGCTTCATCTTTGCCTAAAGCACATATACATAAGGGCCTCCTCATGAAGCATTAACACATTAATATAAAAAAATGAGTGAGTTAAGGATAAGCTTTACTCTAAACATATTAAAACTTAAAATTTCTCTATCCTTCCTCAATCTTGTTTTATCGTATTTTTAAAAGATATATAAATGGTGATTCAAATACAAATTCATTAAATAGTATAAAATTCAAATGTTGAATGAGTCAGTAGCTTAGTGTTAAAAGGATTTAGATGGTACAAACGGGTTAAATAATGTGTATTAAATGTCTCACACCCAAACCATTATTTTAATAAGTCTATTGTTTGACACGGTATTAATCTAAACCCATTAACTTATGATATTATTTCATGTCATGTCACGTCGCGTTTCATTTAACGTATGTAATGGTTAGTAAATAATTGACTATTAAGCTTCTTAAATATGGTCCGAGATTGAAGTTACTTTAACAATAAAATACTCAAATTAATTATTGAAAGTGGAAACAAATGAGATACTAGAACTGGCAAGTTCCAAGATGGCTAATGGACTTTTTCGTTCATAGAATTTATATTAATGTACTCTATGAGGAGTTCCATAAGACTGCATCTTTTTGTTGAAAAGAAAACCAACTAATGTCGCAAAACTAATGGTCCGTTGGATAGCATGGCAAAGGAAATTTTGCCATGGAAAATAGGGAATCTTTTGAATTTGCCATCTTTTCACCGTGTTTTATAGGATTTATTTGTCGTGACAAAATTTTCTAATTAACAGTAAAGTAGTACACACTAATTCACATTTTGATGATTTGTCATGGAAAAATTCTCTTTGAATGACAGTGAAGCAAAATTTGCCATGTAAAATTTGCTATTGCAAATTTTGGCACCCTATGCAATCAAACGGGCCCTACTACTCTATACAAAATGGATATCTTATTTAGATTTTCCTTAGAAAGAAACTCAAAAGGTGTTTATGCAAGTATTGAGTGAAATGATATTAATCCTTAGTAATTAGAGTTTAGATCAAAGTGGATTAGTTTTAGTGGCATGGTCAATGTTTTAATATAATATGCTTAAAGAAAAATGATAATATGTGTTGTTAGGATTTATAGGTATTAGAATTCTATATAAGTGATGTGCTCTATTATTTGTATGTTAACATTGTGTTTAGATAATTTTAGGTTCTTCACGTGTACCCTTAAGGTACATGTTATAAGGATCCTTATACATACATACATATATATATATATATTCGTATATAGAAGTTTACGAAAATAAGAAAACAAAGTAAACAAAGAATATGTTGGAATACTTATTAGAATAAAAATTAAATTGAGCACGAAGGTTTCGTTTAATGGCAAAAGAGTTGGGGAGAGTCATTGGAGTGTCAGTGTTGGGTATTGTTGTAATTATGGTATCTATATACTACTATAAAATGCTATACAAGCAATTTTATCTCCTCAATGCTAAGGATCCCCACATGGCAACTCAATTAAACTTAACACTCTTAAAAACCAAAAGCCCCTATATGTTGTTTAGCTGAACCTATGCATGCATCTGCTAATGAAAATCCCCTTCCTCTCCACCTTCTCACTTCCACCGTTACATATCACTGACTTCTCTCACTAAATACCATCCCTCATCCCCCTGTCCATCTTTCCAAACCCTTTTAATGCATCAAATACGGTAGCACGTCTCCCATTACTTAAAACCCTATTGATCGCTATCACCAAAACAGAGAAAAATCACATCCTGGTGTCTTCGTGCAATTGTTGCTATTGTAATCGTTGGTTTTTTTACCTTTAGCGGGATTTAGAACAGAGTGCTCCATGACCCTACCATTCGACCTTGATCAGACGTATCTAAGGAGCAATACATGAAGAAATAAGAGCAAACCACCATTAACCATTTCCATGAGAAGCTTCTCAAGCTGAACAATTTAATGAAAACATAGGCTGGGCGGGCAAGGGCTGAGAGGAGACACAAATTCATATAGGAGTTCCTAAAAGAGTTCTACAGGGAGTGGGATGGGAAGGCTTCACTAAGGTTTTAAGTTACATAACCACATAAGTTTTGAATTACTATTTCTATAACTATTGAATGTAAAGTGTCTTTGTCATCAGAGGATATGGTTTTTCAGAGAAGTAGTTGACATAAAAAAAGATTAATGTTTTCAAGTGTTATTTATTCATTTCATGTACTGTAGGTATGTGGTTTAACCCAAGCTCTATTTTCTTATCACATCCATTTGTTCCCTAACTCCAACACAAATAAACCTTAGTCTTCTTACCTAAAACAAATTTACCTGGATTATAATCTATATTTCTTACAATAGGGTTGATAGTGCAATCTTGAAGAATTGTTTACACCGAAAAAAGGCGGTTATTGTGGGGACATGGGAAAATGTAAGAAAGGTTTTTTCAATTGTTAGTTGTTAAGATGTTTATCTTCTTATTTCTATTACATAAAAATTGTTAAGTAATGTAGAATAGGGGGTCAAATTATTTTTAAATTTCATATTTCATTACTTTTTTGCTGTGTGCTTAGATTAACACAATAAAATTGATAGTTTCAGTTGTGATGGGGAGTTTGAATTGCTTTAGTTTATTTTACAGGGCCCATGAATTGAACATATTATTTTTTGGGGGTTTTGTATTGAATATGGTTAGGGATTTTAAAATTAACTGTGTTATGGCTATTGATTAGGACTTTGTTTTTCTTAATTTGTCTTTTGAGTGTTGATGTTTGTCTACACTTATTTGTCAGACTCTCAGTCTGAAATTCTTGATCGACCACTCTTTATAAGCATGTTGCTTAAAATCTTGTTGGGACAATAATATTTTCGGAGGTGTCTTACCACATAGAGGTGTTGAAATGTGAAGAAATAGTTGGAAGGGTACGATAGTGTTACTCTTCGATAAGATTGTATTCAAACCTCTATGTAGTATGTATCCTGTAATAGTATAGATAACATAACTTTTTTTTTACAAATAGTTGTGACACATGTTGATTTTTAAATTCTTGAACATTCCAACAGTTCATTGGTGCCAATGTTACAAAGAGACTAAGGCTTAAAAATACATATGTTTGGTGTAATATTTATGATTCCTTATATTTCCTTAAGTATATTTGGGTATGTTTTTAATCTTGACTTTTAGATTTTGAGGTTGACTCATTCCAGTGAATCAATAAAACTCTCATAGAAAAAAAATACTTTCTTATAGCATCTTATTGTTACATTATTTTGATTGGATTAAGTTAGTGATACTTTCTTCTCTCAAACAGCCAACCATTAGAGTTGTGGCTATAATAAATGAAGGTGTAACTGAGTTAGATGCCAAGGAGTTGATTCAATACGCAAGGGCTAACAATATGGTAGAAGATATTATGCAATATCTTATTGGACTTTTGACGTTGCACTATAGTTGGAGTACATTTTCGAAGTATGATGAACTTGAAGGGTGGAGCCAATGACCCTAAAGTCAATTTGAATGTGGAACCTACTCTTTTTTACCCTCTCTTTGTTTTTATATACACGAAATTATTCTATCTAAAATATCTCATTAAAATACTTTCGTTTTTTTGGATTAAATGGTTGAGTTTTTACTTATGTTTTTTGAGACTAAATGGTTGAATTTTTAGATTAAATATGGTGAAGATGCATCATATTGATCAAATTTCATAAAAAAATCCATCTTTTTAATGGGTGAGATGATGATCACGAATTTTAACCATCGAAAATACACATATTTATCAATTTGCATTTCACCAACTAAATGAATGAATTTTTTTAATGGAATTTTATGGGGAGATCATCTCCACCAAATTCATCAAAAAATATGTTTATTAACCCACCAAAAGTAAAGGTATATTGTAGATATTTTTCTCTCTCTCTTTATATGTATATGTTTGTTTTTTGTACAGTTAATCTTTGCCTCATTGTTTAACATTCCATCTAATTGTAATGTCATTGGTATTTACAAGTTGTAATTGGACTAGCTACTGCTAGGGGTAATTATAGCTGGAGTTTTTAAGATCGGTGACATTCATGGAACGATTTATAGTATTAATCACTGCAAGATGTATGGGCTTGGATCTGTTGGGCTTGCTACTATTAATCTCTCCTTGATCATCGACTAGAGACCAAGATAGGTATTTTGCATTGTGATGATCATTTGTACCATTCCTCAAAATATTAAGGGATAGTAATCTCGCACAAATGCTCACATTATTAGCCTAATTCATTTACTTAAGTAATCTCTCCTTCATCATATGTTACTCACTTAGCCCATCTCTGTATTTATATATTGCTGTTATTAGTTTTTTTTCACAAGTGAAATCATTTAAGGGAGATAATACTATTAGTATGGACCCGTGCATCGCACGGGCTTACACCTAGTTTAACTAAAATTGACAGCGAAATCCAGTGTTGACATTTTTCGCACCCACACGATGACACGTGTACACTTCATAAATATTTTAATTATTTCACTATGTCCCTAATTTGAAGAGGTCCTATTTATTTGACTCCATGACTCTTTATCTCATTGCCTTTTTGATTACCTAAATCCTCCTATTTTTTGTTCCTCTACAATCCCCCAAACTATCCAATTAATTCAACCCTAATGCATTCGTCTCTCTACATTCCACCTGCCAACGGCCACATACATAAGGAGGTGATTTTTTTTTGTAGAAACTATATAATATACTGAAATAAATTACGAAGGCAATCAAGAAAAGAAATATGATAGGGAAGATTCAAGGGAACAGATTATTGATTCCAATGGTAAGTTTTTTTTCTCTTCATTTCCCTCAAAAATATAAATTGATTAGGATTTGAAAGTTTTTATGGCGATCCTAGACATCCACGGGTAAGGCAATGCGTAAATCTATTTTATGAAGTACCAACAGAATTTTCACAAATAACTCCACCCAATAGGGACAACTTCTGTTGTTACCATGGTTAATAAGGTATCCAAATTGGTATTTTATCTCATTAATTAATAATATCAATTTCTATCACATTTGTACTAGTTGTGTTTAGATCGTTTTAGATGGGATTTTTTGGTGAAGCTGGTCCAATTTAGATTTTCGTCTCAAATTATGTTGATTTTTTTTTTCATTTCACATTGTGCTTGATTTTCTTTGATTGCTGCAAAATGTACTGACCTTCCAATTCCTTTATTTTTCACTTTGTGGTGAGATTGATTTTAAGTAGGTATAACTTGAATTATGGGTTGTTTCTTTTTAGTAGGAGACCCATTTAATTTTTTTTAATCAATATTTTGTCAACATTTGGATCCGCATGCTCTCTTTATATATGTACACATAGTTAGCTCTTAATCTGATTTATTTTTAAGTTTTTAGCTATATTATCTTATTAATTTTATAATAAATTCGCGCATCGTACGAGTCGCATGCTAGTATATTTAAATATTAAGTATAAACATGTGCCAACAAGTGTTAACTTGAGAGTGTTAGTGTCCAACATGCGTCTAACACGGAAAAGTTGTCTTCTCAAGCGTGCATGTGCTTCCTAAACTCAAGCAGTTGCCTTCAGCTCCTAACTAGTGGCCTCTTCAATGCAAAAAAACAATATTTTCGTAAGTCTATTTTTAAGTTTTAGACTTAAATTTAAAACACAAACTTTTTCACAAGAAGGGCACAAACAAATAAAATTTAGGGTGCTCAACACAAAATATAAAAAGGGTAAATTACAATAAACCCCTTATCTATAGCAGTTTCACATATCATCCCCTAGTTTATATAATCCGCCAAAGTGCGCCCCAAAATATTGAATTGTGACAATTAACACGTCGTCGTTATAATTTTAACATCTTTTAGACACAATATTAAGTTTATACCAATTCTTGTAATGAAAATATGTTAGTTGTCACGATTCAATGGTTTATGGTGCACTCTGTCGAATTTTTTGATCAGGGTTGAACTCCTAAATTTTCATAATTTAAAAGGTTTTAATATAATTTATCCTATAAGGAATGAATGATATTTTAGTTTTTTTCTCTGCACATCTTAGAATATTTTTCAAAAAGAAATTTTGTGACTACTATTTTGGTTTCCTAATATTTTTATAAATTTTTCGTATATACCCTTGAACCAGAGCAAAACATACTGTATGCATTAAACACTTTTATATTTAACATCAATCAAATTATGGTTTCACTTTTTTTAAGTGCTATAAAAAAGTAAGAATAAATGGCGAATGCATGAGTTAGACATTGAAAGGTATATATAATAATTTTTAGATGTTCAAACCTATAAACTAAAGTATATAAAAATGAGAAAATTAAAACTATTAATGCTAAATTTTAATGTTCCATATTTGGTGGGGGATGGAGCCATCCTCTCCCCTAATTAGGATGATGTTATAATTCATTTTTTATTATTTACTCCTTGGTAGATGTAAAACCCCGTATTTTTGGCTATATTTATTTTTGGGATTAATTATTAAATGAGAATTAATTGGGAATTAATCCGGGTAAAATACTAGCGAGTTGTGAGTTGGTATTTGACTATATTGAGCATATAAAATACTAGTGAGTTGTGAGTTGGTATTTGACTATATTGAGCATATATGATGTTATATGAATATTGAATTATGAAATTTGTCGTGAGATTGATATACGGCAATCTGATCATTTTATTGGGACGCGTGTGACAGTCGCGTCGGGATATAATTATTTTAATTATAAAAGTGATTTTAAATTCTATTAATCGTATGGTCATTTTGAGTGCGCCAACGCGTCTGGAAGGGTCGAGATAGTCAGAAAACACTAGCTGGGGGTGTAGTTTGGGTCCCGGGGTATTTTTAGGCCATACCGGCAACATAAAGGGTATTTTGGTAATTTTGTATTTTTGGAGAATTAAAAGTGACGAAAATTGGGAGTTTTAATCTGATTGGGAATTGACCCACTAAGCCACTAACCAACCCATATTAACCCAACAAGCTACGGGGGTTGTTAGATTAGGTTTTCTAAGTTTCCCCAAAATAAACCCTAGCCACCATAGCCATTGGAGAAAAGCTTGGAGAGAGAGAAAGGAGAAGGAATTCTGCAGAAAATCTTTACAAAATCAACACCAAATTCAGAGACAATCGAGGTAAGTGATTTAACTTCTTTTAATTCAGAGAATGTTTCCTCCATGTTAGATAATTTGAAGATTTACAATTGTTCTTGGAAGATAAATGAAAACCCATGTTGTTTGGACTTAGAACTTGAATATTGAGGACAAATTGCATGTAGAATCATATAGAGATGATTATTCTGGTATTAATATATGTTGGATGTAAGAAAAACGGATTTAGAATGGACTAATTGAGGACTTAAAAGTTTAGATTTCATGTTCTTGAAAAAAATTGGGGGAAAAGTGAGAGATTTATAAATTGATTGATGTTAGGATGAATTAATCCTTTAAAATATGTTAGTATGTGACCTAGGTACGTTTAGGGATGATTAAAGACCTTAAACAATCGATGGTTTGATGTTTAGATGAGTTTTGAAGAAGATAAAAATGGTGAAAAACGTAACTAAGAAATTATGGGCCGAAACTGGTCCCTCGTTAGAAGACCTTCCCAGGTCGTTCGAACGAGCTCGTTCGAACGAGCTCGTTCGAACGAGCTTCTAACGAGTTGACCAGTCGCTTCTAACGAGGGGAGACTTCGTTCGATACCTTCGTTCGAACGAACTGTATTTCGTTCGATACATTCGTTCGAACGAGATGTCGTTAGAAGGTACAGTTCGTTCGAACGAACTGGAATCTCGTTCGAACAGCCTCGTTCGAACGAGACTTCTAACGAGCTGGCAGTTTAGGCCTTTTTGGCCTGTTTTGATTTTGGGAGTCCCGTAATCTTGTTCGAGGATATAGATAACCTTCCTTTGATGATGTATTGATAGGTTTGGGACGTTTGTGTTATTTTGAGGAGTAAATTATATACGAGCGATTTAAATTAAAGGGATAGTTGGGTTGAGACGTGAGTGTCTACTATGACGTGAGAATAAGTTATGGCGCGTATGATTATAAACCGAAATCGTATAATGTGTGTAAATTATATATTAGTACTAGAATGAGAATAGTACTACAATATAACTACGGGATTACTAAAATGTGTGCTTACTTAGTATTGGTATATGAACTGTGTGTATGACATACCTACCATACTTGCTATCACGGGAGTTTTGCGTTCGCTTAGGGCCCTCTAATCCTTGTGTTTCCCGGATTTAGACTGGCTACCTTGATGAACATAGGTCAGAGAAAGACTTATTGGGATGTTAATAAGTCCGCTGATCGTGGGAGCGTAGGTATGTGCGTGACCCATGTGATGTGACTGTGTTCGCCTCCATTATTTGTGATGTTGTTATCTGTGAACTATTCCTGAGAGATTCGGAATATGTGATCCTTATGTACGTGATGTACCGGGATGGATAGCAGAGTATGTGTGCACCACATCCTAGTCTCGGGGTGCTTATATTGTATATTTATGTTGTGGAAATATACGCTTAATAGACTGGGAACTTTTATATAGTATTGTGTGTAACTATGGAATAACATAGAGGGTTAATTTATAACGAGCTGTATTACTCTTGTATGAGAACCGGAATTTACGTTAAGCACCTATTTAACTGAGGTCGTTATAATGTTAATGGAACCTAGTAATAAGGGTAGGACCTATGACAGTCTAGCTAGATATGATGTCACTTAGCTAGTGGTTTGTGTCGTTTTAGATGGGTACTTACGTTAGGAGTGCACAGTTAGACGAGAGGTGAGAATATCATGTGAGTGCACGTCCTAACATGTACTTTGCATTTAATGTTTTAAATGTTTTTAAAGCACTTGCAGGTTTTTAAAATATCTCCACATTCGGGCTCTGACCCGTTTGCTTTCAAATCTATTTTTCTTGTAAAACCATTTTAGGTGCCCAGCCACAAGGACACCATGCATAGGATACTCATTCAGGTGACGAGCTGTAGCTGTTTGTGGAAGCTACAGGGAATTGCTTTTAGACGCTTCTATCATTGGATTCCGTATTCAGTATTCTATCAGTTGTAGGGCATGTTGCCCATTTCTATTAGAGACATCTTTCCATTACAGTTTTTCAGACTTTGGCATGTATTGTTTTAGTATCCAGTTTAGTTATTTCAGTTGTGGTTTTGTAGTGAGGAGTTTTCCTCCAGACTTTACTTACATTATGTGATGGTTATTCTATTTACTTCTTTATGGTGAATGGTGTTATTATTCTTCATTACACTTGTTGCATGTTAATCAGACTTAAATTAAAATTTGGCAACTTACTTTTTAAATACTAGGTGGTTAGTAATCATTAAAATGTTTTCGACAGTGATGCTATTGACTGGACCAACTTGGCATTTTGAATTAATTTAATAAAGGAGTTGCTACCCGGTATATAATTAGTCGGGGTGTCACAGGTGGTATCAGAGCATCAGGTTCTAGTGTCCTTTAGGATCTGACGGCTTATTATGTTTCCGCTAAGTTTCTTTGATACAGAGCCCTATATTTTAGGACTGTTGTACTCTTTTTGTGTATGCTTCGTTCTTCAGTTATTTTAAGTTTGTAACAACGAACTTATAAACTTTGTTCTTATTTCAGATGCCTCCACGACGTGCACGACGAGTTCCCAGGGATGCAACGCCCGAACCCCAGCCCGCTCCGGTTCCGGGCATGATGAACGCCGTTGAGGTTGCAGCTATAGTAGCCCAAGCGGTAAATGCCGCAATTGCCGTTGTTCAGCAGGCACCACCTCAGGCGCCGGTTGCCGCGCCAGTACAGGCAAATGCATTCCCGTCTGCTTGGGAGCGTGTACGTGACGCTTTTCAGAAAGCGCATCCGTCAGAGTTTGCAGGCAGCTCAGATGTGGTAGTCTCGAGCCAGTGGAGGAAAGATATGCAGAGGCACTTAAGGATGTATGAGTGCACGGACGTTCAGAAGTAGGTGCTAGCTACTTTCAAGCTAGTTGGATCTGCGCTACAGTGGTGGGAGTCTATTACCACCGCGGAGGAGAGGGATACTCTCACTATTCAGGACTTCTGGGTGCGGTTTGACCGCAAGTACTTTCCGTCGGCTGTTCACACGGAAATGAGGAGGAAACTGATGAGTCTGAGGCAAGAGGGTAAGACCGTGACCGAGTATGAGGCCGAGTTCACGAATCTGTTGAATATCGTTCCAGATGAGATACCAACAGAGAAGAAGAAGATTGAGAAGTTCACGGACGGGTTGACATGGAGGATCCGTCAGCATCTGTTAGGGAACCTTTCGTTGGCCACGTATTCTGATGTGGTTAACGCTGCTTTGTTACACTTCCAGGACCACCGCTTTCATATGGCTGAGGGCAAGAGGTCGGGAGAGTCTAGCCATCAGGGCAGGACTGGAGGACATGGTGCCGGTGTGGCACAATCTGTTCAGGGGCAGAGACAGGGTGAGCAGGGTACCCAGCAGGGGGATCAGAAGAGGTTCCGATCAGGGAACTACAGACAGGGACAGGGAGGTTTCCGTCAGGGCCATCAGGGTCCAAACGGCCATCAGGGCCAACAGGGGCAGAATGGGCAGCAGTTTCACCAGGGCCAGCAGGGCCAAGGGAGGAACGGTAACGGCCACCAGAGCCGGGGACCGCAGGGGCAGAGAGGAGGGAACTTCCCAGGGAAGTGTTTTGTTTGTGGCAAGACTGGCCGTAAGCGACAGGATTGTCCTGATAGGGGCAGGGCCCCACAGCAGCAGCAGCAGGGTGCTCGCCAGGAGCCACAGAGGCCTATGTTTCCCGCCGCTCTCCCCGCACCGCCACAGATGGCAGTATTGCCACCCATTCCAGCAGTCCCAGCTCAGCAGGGGCAGCTACAGTATGGACGTGTCTATAACGTCCACCAGACAGCAGTTCCACAGACACCGCCTGCGATTGAGGGTACGTTTCCTATCCATGGCACTATGGGTCGGGTGTTATTTGATACGGGGGCTACACATTGTTTTATAGCTACACACTTCGCGAAAGCTTTAGGATTGTTAGCTACGGCAGAGAGCACAGTGACGTGTGTTGACTCACCATTGGGGAGTGGGTCACTTATTTTCTTTATATGCCGGGGAGTGGGGGTAGAGATTGGTGGTTTGGTATTACCTGCAGACATGTTGGTATTAGATATGCATGTTCACAATGTGATTATCGGTATGGATTGGCTCGTAGCTTATAGGGCCATGATTGATTGCTTCAGCGGGAGCATTGTTTTTGCCATTCCGGGGTAAGAGATGTTTGTAGTGGCGATGCCTCGCCCAGAGGTAGGATCGACCGCTCATCTGTATTACATTGAGGAGGATACCTCTAAGGAGGTAGTGATTCCTTTAGATACTATCCCAGTAGTCAGGGAGTATTCGGATGTGTTTCAGGAGATACCAGGCCTACCCCCCAGTCGAGAGATAGATTTTGTTATAGACCTATTGCCAGATACGAGGCCTATAGCACGCGCACCGTACCGTATGGCTCCAGCTGAGATGAGGGAGTTACGGGATCAGATAGAGCAGCTCTTAGGTCAGGGCTTTATTTGCAGGAGTACCTCACCTTGGGGTGCTCCAGTTTTGTTTGTGAAGAAGAGGGACGGTTCACTGAGACTGTGTGTGGACTACCGAGAGTTGAATAAGGTCACGATACGGAATAAATATCCGTTGCCTCGAATCGATGACTTATTCGACCAGTTGAGAGGAGCTTCTTTCTTCTCGAAGATTGATTTGAGATCGGGATACCATCAGTTGCGTATCAGGGAGGATGATGTCTCGAAGACTGCGTTCTTGTCGAGATATGGTTCTTACGAGTTTCGGGTTATGCCTTTTGGTTTGACCAACGCTCCAGCAGTGTTTATGGACTTGATGAACAGAGTGTTCAGGGATTTCCTAGACCAGTTTGTCATTGTCTTTATTGATGATATTCTGGTTTACTCCCAGACAGAGGAGGAGCACGCCGAGCATTTGAGGTAGGTTTTGCAGACACTTCGTCAGAACGAGTTGTATGCAAAATATGAGAAATGCGGGTTTTGGCTGAAGGAGGTCCAGTTTTTGGGACACATTATTTCCGACCGGGGGATATCTGTTGATCCGGGGAAGGTATCCGCGGTGAGGGAGTGGGGACAGCCCACGACACCAATGGAGATTCGTAGTTTCTTGGGTCTAGCAGGATACTACAGGAGGTTTATTCGGGGTTTCTCAGAGATAGCAGGTCCTTTGACACATCTGACTCGTAAGGGTGTGCCATACATCTGGAGTGATGCCTGTCAGCTGGCATTCGATGAATTGAAGGACAAATTGACCTCAGCACCTGTGTTAGCATTGCCGAGATCGGGAGTTGAGTATTTGGTTTACACCGATGCGTCTTTGCAAGGGCTTGGAGGTGTATTACAGCAGGAGAGACAGGCCATAGCTTATGCTTCCCGTAAGCTTAAGCCTCACGAGAGGAATTACCCCACGCATGATTTGGAGTTGGCAGCAGTGGTATTTGCCCTACGGATTTGGAGGCACTATCTTTTGGGGGAGAAGTTCCAATTGTTCACGGACCACAAGTACCTACAGTACCTGTTCACGCAGAAGGAGTTGAATATGTGGCAGCGTAGGTGGCTTGAGTTTGTGAAAGACTACCAGTTCGATATCCAGTATCACCCAGGCAAGGCTAACGTTGTAGCAGACGCGTTGATCCGTAGACCAGCAGATGAGGTGGCAGATGTGTGGAAGGCAAAGTGGAAGGAGTTGGGACACCAGGATGCAGTGGCCCGATCTTTCATGTCTGTGATGACCGTTACACCGCAAATTGTCACGAAGGCAGTACGGGCACAGGATAATGACTCGTTCTGTCAGGAGCAGATAGTTCGATTACTAGCTGAGGGAGCCGAGTCCTTTACCGTTAGCTCAGACGGGGGATTACGCTTCAATGGGAGATTGGTAGTTCCGGAAGGGGAGGAATTGCGACATGATGTGATGGCAGAGTCGCACGGCTCACGGTTCGCGGTACATCCCGGAGGGGATAAAATGTACCAAGACATGAGACGCCAGTATTGGTGGAGCGGTATGAAGAAAGATATTGCTGAGTTTGTTTCAAAATGCGCCACTTGTCAGCTTGTAAAAGAGGATCATCAGAGACCGGCAGGACTACTACAGCCGTTGGAGGTCCCGGTGTGGATGTGGGAGAGCATATCCATGGACTTTATCACGAGGTTGCCTACGTCGCAGAGGGGTCACGACTCCGTTTGGGTAATTGTGGACAGGTTGTCCAAAGTCGCTCACTTTTTACCCGTAAGGACTGACTACACTACGGGACAGTATGCCCAGCTCTTCATTTCAGAGATTGTGAGACTTCACGGTGTACCCCTAAATATCCTGTCTGACAGAGACAAGATATTTGTTTCGCGGTTTTGGGAGAGTTTCCAGGCGGCCATGGGCACGGAATTGCGGTTGAGTACGGCTTATCATCCGCAGACCGATGGGCAGACAGAGCGCACAAATCAGATGTTGGAAGACATGCTACGCATGTGCATTATTGACTTTGGGGGTGGATGGGAGCAGTACCTACCACTGGTGGAGTTTTCTTACAACAACTCCTATCAGTTCACTATTGGCATGGCTCCATTTGAGGCATTGTACGGTAGGCCTTGTCGTTCCCCAGCATGTTGGTTAGAGGTGGGGGACAACAAACTACTTGGACCGGAAGTGATTCAGGATACTTCGGCAAGGATTGAGTTGATTCGGAGTCGCATTCGGGTAGCTCAAGACAGGCAGAAGAGTTATGCTGATGCGAAGAGATTTTTCAGGGAATTCCAAGTAGGGGACCAGGTTTTGCTCAGAGTATCTCCTATGAAGGGGATTATGCGTTTCGGGAAGAAGGGGAAGTTGGCACCGAGGTATGTGGGACCGTTTCCTATTATCGAGCGGATCGGAGCGGTTGCGTATAGACTTGGATTATCGGAGCATTTGCATCGAATTCACGATGTGTTCCATATTTCCTCGCTAAGGAAATACCTTAGAGATAATTTGGCTCATTCTCACATTGCTGTGGAGGACATCGATCTCTAGCCGGATAGCTCCTACGAGGAGGGGCCGATTGCTATTTTGGACCGAAGTGAGAGGAAGCTGCGGTCAAAGATAGTTCTGTTAGTGCGTGTTCAGTGGCGATATCACAATGTCGAGGAGTCCACATGGGAGCGCGGAGATGAGATGCGCGAACGTTATCCAGTGTTGTTTTTAGCAGGTACTTTCTAGTTTCGAATTTCGGGATGAAATTCAGTTATTAGGGGGGAAGTATGTAATACCCCGTATTTTTGGCTATATTTATTTTTGGGATTAATTATTAAATGAGAATTAATTGGGAATTAATCCGGGTAAAATACTAGCGAGTTGTGAGTTGGTATTTGACTATATTGAGCATATAAAATACTAGCGAGTTGTGAGTTGGTATTTGACTATATTGAGCATATATGATGTTATATGAATATTGAATTATGAAATTTGTCGTGAGATTGATATACGGCAATCTGATCATTTTATTGGGACGCATGTGACAGTCGCGTCGGGATATAATTATTTTAATTATAAAAGTGATTTTAAATTCTATTAACCGTATGGTCGTTTTGAGTGCGCCAACGCGTCTGGAAGGGTCGAGATAGTCAGAAAACACTAGCCGTGGGTGTAGTTTGGGTCCCGGGGTATTTTTAGGCCATACCGGCAACATAAAGGGTATTTTGGTAATTTTGTATTTTTGGAGAATTAAAAGTGACGAAAATTGGGAGTTTTAATCTGATTGGGAATTGACCCACTAAGCCACTAACCAACCCATATTAACCCAACAAGCTACGGGGGTTGTTAGATTAGGTTTTCTAAGTTTCCCCAAAATAAACCCTAGCCACCATAGCCATTGGAGAAAAGCTTGGAGAGAGAGAAAGGAGAAGGAATTCTGCAGAAAATCTTTACAAAATCAACACCAAATTCAGAGACAATCGAGGCAAGTGATTTAACTTCTTTTAATTCAGAGAATGTTTCCTCCATGTTAGATAATTTGAAGATTTACAATTGTTCTTGGAAGATAAATGAAAACCCATGTTGTTTGGACTTAGAACTTGAATATTGAGGAAAAATTGCATGTAGAATCATATAGAGATGATTATTCTGATATTAATATATGTTGGATGTAAGAAAAACGGATTTAGAATGGACTAATTGAGGACTTAAAAGTTTAGAGTTCATGTTCTTGAAAAAAAATTGGGGGAAAAGTGAGAGATTTGTAAATTGATTGATGTTAGGATGAATTAATCCTTTAAAATATGTTAGTATGTGACCTAGGTACGTTTAGGGATGATTAGAGACCTTAAACAATCGATGGTTTGATGTTTAGATGAGTTTTGAAAAAGATAAAAATGGTGAAAAACGTAACTAAGAAATTATGGGCCGAAACTGGTCCCTCGTTAGAAGACCTTCCCAGGTCGTTCGAACGAGCTCGTTCGAATGAGCTTCTAACGAGTTGACCAGTCGCTTCTAACGAGGGGAGACTTCGTTCGATACCTTCGTTCGAACGAACTGTATTTCGTTCGATACATTCGTTCGAACGAGATGTCGTTAGAAGGTACAGTTCGTTCGAACGAACTGGAATCTCGTTCGAACAGCCTCATTCGAACGAGACTTCTAACGAGCTGGCAGTTTAGGCCTTTTTGGCCTGTTTTGATTTTGGGTGTCCCGTAATCTTGTTCGAGGATATAGATAACCTTCCTTTGATGATGTATTGATAGGTTTGGGACGTTTGTGTTATTTTGAGGAGTAAATTATATACGAGCGATTTAAATTAAAGGGATAGTTGGGTTGAGACGTGAGTGTCTACTATGACGTGAGAATAAATTATGGCGCGTATGATTATAAACCGGAATCGTATAATGTGTGTAAATTATATATTAGTACTAGAATGAGAATAGTACTACAATATAACTACGGGATTACTAAAATGTGTGCTTACTTAGTATTGGTATATGAACTGTGTGTATGACATACCTACCATACTTGCTATCACGGGAGGTTTGCGTTCGCTTAGGGCCCTCTAATCCTTGTGTTGCCCGGATTTAGACTGGCTACCTTGATGAACATAGGTCAGAGAAAGACTTATTGGGATGTTAATAAGTCCTCTGATCGTGGGAGCGTAGGTATGTGCGTGACCCATGTGATGTGACTGTGTTCGCCTCCATTATTTGTGATGTTGTTATCTGTGAACTATTCCTGAGAGATTCGGAATATGTGATCCTTATGTACGTGATGTACCGGGATGGATAGCAGAGTATGTGTGCACCGCAGCCTAGTCTCGGGGTGCTTATATTGTATATTTATGTTGTGGAAATATACGCTTAATAGACTGGGAACTTTTATATAGTATTGTGTGTAACTATGGAATAACATAGAGGGTTAATTTATAACGAGCTGTATTACTCTTGTATGAGAACCGGAATTTACGTTAAGCACCTATTTAACTGAGGTCGTTATAATGTTAATGGAACCGAGTAATAAGGGTAGGACCTATGACAATCTAGCTAGATATGATGTCACTTAGCTAGTGGTTTGTATCGTTTTAGATGGGTACTTACGTTAGGAGTGCACAGTTAGACGAGAGGTGAGAATATCATGTGAGTGCACGTCCTAACATGTACTTTGCATTTAATGTTTTAAATGTTTTTAAAGCACTTGCAGGTTTTTAAAATATCTCCACATTCGGGCTCTGACCCGTTTGCTTTCAAATCTATTTTTCTTGTAAAACCATTTTAGGTGCCCAGCCACAAGGACACCATGCATAGGATACTCATTCAGGTGACGAGCTGTAGCTGTTTGTGGAAGCTACAGGGAATTGCTTTTAGACGCTTCTATCATTGGATTCCGTATTCAGTATTCTATCAGTTGTAGGGCATGTTGCCCATTTCTATTAGAGACATCTTTCCATTACAGTTTTTCAGACTTTGGCATGTATTGTTTCAGTATCCAGTTTAGTTATTTCAGTTGTGGTTTTGTAGTGAGGAGTTTTCCTCCAGACTTTACTTACATTATGTGATGGTTATTCTATTTACTTCTTTATGGTGAATGGTGTTATTATTCTTCATTACACTTGTTGCATGTTAATCAGACTTAAATTAAAATTTGGCAACTTACTTTTTAAATACTAGGTGGTTAGTAATCATTAAAATATTTTCGACAGTGATGCTATTGACTGGACCAACTTGGCATTTTGAATTAATTTAATAAAGGAGTAGCTACCCGGTATTTAATTAGTCGGGGTGTCATAGTAGATAAGTATTTCGGGGGTTTAGGACACTATAAAAATCTCTTTTTAGTAGTGTCAGCATAATTTATATCTCATTTCTTTAGTAATGTCCACGTGAAACTTTTTTTTATGTAAATGGATTTTTATTTATTTATATATGAACTTTTATAGTGTATACACGGATTTTATAATGTACGTGTGTCAGGATTGTGTATACCCAAACACATAATGCATTTATACGGGGATGAAGGACCTTAATGCCGAAAAATATGTTAGTGAACTACAATAAAAAAATATTATTACGTGGAACTAAAATGAAAGCTCCTTACAAAATACCACAAGAAATGATGCACTCATCTATCTATCTATCTATCTATCTATCTATCTATCTATCTATCTATCTATCTATCTATCTATCTATCTGTTGGATATAATGTATGCAGAATAAACGAAAAAATCTCAAATTCGAAATAGATAAAATTAGAAGGACTTATCGATCGAGGTTTGTCTTGGACACAAAGTCGTAAATGTGAAATTGCTCGCTGATATTTGTAGCTGTCACCCTCGTGAACATACACCTCCCAGGATTCAACGATCTGATTACGCACCAGCTTTGTGGTAAATCTTTGAACTCTCAGGATACTCCGGTACTCCCAAAAAATAACGAAAAGTAGAAAGTAGCGAAATTATTTTTGCTGTGAAAGTGAGAGAGATTGATTTTTTTTTCTGTGTTCTTTTCTCAAAGCTGTAACTGTTGTTATATGCAAAATTTGGTAAAAAACGTGGGTAGTGATTTTAGCCAACTAACCCACTAATATCTCCACTAACAGGTAATTTATTCTGAATAGGAGACTAAGTCAAAAATTAAAAACGAATTAATAAATCTTGACCCTTAATAATTAGTGTGTTCCCTAGGAATTGAATCCATGACCTCATACACACACCACCACTAACTTACCACTTGGCCACTCCCACTAACTTATTTATTTCATTCAAAATAAATATATATAGTAGATATATCCAACACTCTCTCTCTCTCTCTCTCTCTCTCTCTATATATATATATATATATATATATATATATATATATATATATATATATATATATATATATATATATATATATATATATATAGGGAGAGGTTCAAAAGTGAACCAAAAGAATGAACTTTTTAGAGAACCTACTAAGACATTAAAAAATTGATCCTTAATTTCTTTTTATAATTGATCCGAGCCAGCGGCAATGAATAATTTTTCAATCCTTCCGCTGGGGCGGACCAATTACAACAAGAAATTTAAGATCAATTTTTTATATCTTAGTAGATTCATTAAAAAGTTCATTCTTTTGATTCACCTTTGAACCTCTCCCTATATATATATATATTACACGCTTAAACCTTTTTTTGTTAAGATGAATAAAACATCAAATATATGAGGATAATGATACATGTCCTTGTGTCATTAGTAAAAATATGAGTGGAGTGTATCTCACTTAAAGTGTTTAGTAATAACACGAGAACATGCGTAATGTGTTCTCAATCCGTGTCTTCCTAACGTTACACACTATATTATAACATTTGCCGTCTCCTTAGAGATTTGCAAAAAACTTAGAAGACCCACAAACTCGATTGGACCTCACCAAATTAAACTAAATTTTCTAGTTTTTTTCATAGCTGGTCTCATACGTTCTGCTTCGGGTATGGTCTTACACAAAACCAACTTAATTCGTCGAGTCCATGATTTTTGCAAGAGTAAACAAGTATTTGACGGAGCTGAACCGATTATACAATTAGTATCCATTTGATAGGTCACAATTAGGGCTGTGTTTCGGCCGGATCGGATCGGAAAATGACCTTTCGGAAAAAATTCTAATTTTTTCGGAAATAAAATATTTGTTCCAATTTCCTATCCAATTTTTTCGGAAAATCAAAAAAGTTTCCGAATTCGGAAAAATCGGAAAATCGGAAAAAATTCGGAAAAAATCGGAAATTCAAAACATATACTAAAAATTCAGAAATTTTGTAAATTCCAAAATTTAAAAAAAATTAATATAGGATTTTCGATTACTCGGAATTCTCATTTTAAAGAAATCGAAAAAAATATTTAACCCAACATGTAAATATGTAAGGATTTAACCATTTTTTCATTTTTGTAGACTCTACAATTAACCCAACATGTAAATAGGTATAAAAACATATATAAAGCAGGTATAGAAACAACAGGTATAAATCAACAATTAATATTTGATCTCAGTATAAATCAGGAATTAATATTTGATCTCAATATAATACAGTTATAAAAGAGGTATGGAAACATGTAATTAAACGATCGTTACACAATATATAATCTTACATATCCTATAAACATGTATAATCTTATAGAAACAAAAAACCATGTATAAACAGATCCTATAACAATCCTATAGAAACAAAAAACATGTATAATCTTACAGATCCTATAAACCGCTCGTTACATAATATAAAGTTTATCCCATAACGAGGATATGAAAGCTTACTGATCAAAACTTTATATTATAAACATATCATATCCTATAACAATCTTATCGTTACATATCCCATCCTATAACAATATAAACAGATCAGATCCTATAACAATATAAACAGATCAGATCGTCACAGATTCGATCATTACAGATAAGGGAAACAGATAAAAGGGCTTACTGATCCTTCGTTCGACTTGGATATGAAGAGATGCATTCTAATCGTTACAGATCTGTATCTGAGAAGCGTATAAATCAGAGAAAGATAGGTGAGTAGACGGACAAGAGTTGAAATAGAGAGAGGGGACTTGACGGTATGCGCCGTATTGAGAGAGAGAGGAAATATATGTCTAACCCTAAAACTAACAACATATATATATGGGTAAGGTAAAAAATAAGGGAAATGTAAATGTACACATTCTTATTATTAGACAAGGGAAATCCAAGGTAAAAAATATATATAAAATATTTGGAATATTAATCGGAAAAAATATTCGGAAAATTAATCGGAAATTATTTCGGAAAATCGGATAGGCTAAAATATCGGAAAATCGGATCGGAAAAATCGGAAAATCGGAATTTAAAACATAGTTCCAATTTCCTATCCAATTTAATTCGGAAAAATCGGAAATCGGAAAATCGAAAATCGGAAACCTTATATATGTTCCAAAATCGGAAAATATCGGATCGGACATCGGAAAAATCGGAATGTTCGGAAAAAAGGCACAGCCCTAGTCACAATTGTCGTGACAAATGTGATAAATGAAGGTTTTGCTCACCATTTTATGTATTTGATAGATTTTATTTTTCATGAAATTTTTTGCATAATGCCCATGTCCACATTTATGTGTTTGCCATCATTTTTTCAAATTTGTTGGTAAAGTTTGCTTACCTATATAAGGAAGGTTTTTCCAAAAATTTGTCATCCTTTAAAAAAAAAAAAAAATTAACTTGTTTTCCTTGGTTAAATTTTTTTTTGTTTTCATAAAAACTATTTGTTTTCAAATGTCTTTTATTTTTCATTAAAACCTTTTTTTTTGGGGGGGGCCTAAAATCTATTTTTTTTAATGTTAAATCTAGTTTTTAAAAAAGACACCGTTTTTTGCTAAAAACAACTTTTATTTTAAAAATTGTTTAGTTTTTGTCAAAACTGTTTTTTTTTTTTATTCTTAAAATTTGTTTTTCATTAAAAACTATTTTTTATTAAACTTTTTTTTTGTTAAAACTATTTCACTTTTCGGTAAGAAACTGTTTTTTTTTTCCGGTTAAAATTGTATTTTTTTCTTAAAAAAAGTTTTTCGCTAAAAATTGTTTTTCGTTAAAAAAAATATTTTATTTTCGTCGAAGCTATTTCTTTTTATTGTAAAAATTTGTTTTCATTAAAATTGTTTTATTTTTGTCAAAGCTATTTTTTATAACTATTTTCTAAAAAGGTTTTTTTGTTAGAAATTATTTTTCTTGAAAAAACTGTTTTTTTCTCATTATAAACTGTTTTTATTGTTAAAAACTATTTTTTAAGAAAAGTTTTTTTGTTAAAATTGTTTTTTTGGAAACTATCTTTTATTAACTATTTTATGTTAAGAATTGTTTTCTTTGCTAAAAATTATATATATATATATATATATATATATATATTATTTTATTTACACGTGTCACTTTTGTCATTCATTTTATCAAATATCTCACTTTTGCCACCTGAAAAATTAATATTATTAAACAACTCTCTGAAAAATTATAAGATACATGAAATTTTTTATCATTTCATAAAAAAATTTACCCACTTTTGAACTAAACGGACCTTTATATGTGTGTGCATATATATTTAGTAGTTCTCTCTCTCTCTCACACACACACACACCCACACCGTCCAGGGCCAATTATGTGCGAATCAACTTAATGGATATGTTTGGCAAAAAAAAAAGAAAAAGAACTTAATGGATTTATTAACGGCCAACTCAAAACGATGTAATTAAAGGGTGTTTTGAAGTGTAGTGAGAATTTTTTTTGTAATTTAACCCTCGTTTTTGCATCAAAGCTACTTTATTTTAACATGTTCCATTAGTAATCAGTTAACTTGTTCGCACCTCATCTTTTCTATTATATAGTTGTAATATTTTTGTGTGTATTTTCTAAAAAACGGACCCTAAAATTAGATCCGACTAGACCATGCACTACCCTAGTTAAAGAACATAATTGAAGCCATTATCCTCCCTTCTATACTGTAATGAGCACTCTCCCTTAAAGCCTTGACCAAACTAGTGCTTCAACTATTTAAGATATCTATCTTTCCTAACGAAAGGCTACTGAATTATTGTCCTATGCTATAGTTGGCACATGTGAGACCTGCTTATTTTAAATGCGTCAACAAACTGTGATAATTTGATTATATTCCTTCTTCTTTTTTTAGAGTTTTAGAATTGCAACTATCTTCTTATGGGTTAAAGCGAGGGTGGATGGCATCATTTTTATTCAATGGAAAAGCCCAATCATGTCTAGTTCCCAAGGGACAACATCTTGGGTGTGTGTTCCAAGCTCTAATCTTTTATTGCTTTGGGGGTAATTCAATCACTAATCTTGAGCATAGCACTGCTCAGTAACTGTTGAAAAATGTAAAAGTGTACTCAGGTCAAAAAAAAAAAATACTCACATGCAGCTTTGCGGCTGCCGTCTCATAAAGTAGGACTTCTCTTCTCTTTATTTTATTTTCTTTGCTTACAACCTTCTCTTGTCAAAGTAGATTTAATTAGATGTGGCTTTCCAAACTCAATCTAGACTGCATTTTTTTAAAGTTTAATAAATATTTAAAAAGCATGTAATTTTGTTATACATTAGAAAAAAGAGTTAAATGGTTTAGTGATATTGAAATGTTTACATAAGTTCTGATGAATCATAAAATCTACTTCCTTCGGGTGGGTAAAAATTATAATTGTAGGGAGAAAGATACTAGGATTTTCAGTTTTGCAAGAAACACCCAGACTTTTAAGTGACTTCTTAAGCAACACACAATGGAGTCATTGCAACAAAATGCATAATCTATGGGAGTTTTTTAGAGTTTAGGATATTTCTCACAAAAATTGAAAATTGTTAGTTTTTTTGGCACTTTCACCTTTTCATTATTATTTTTTTATTCTCTACAGGTTGGTGTTCTAAATTTTTTAAATATGGCCTTATTTTAAATTATTTTTCCAAAAATAAAAAAATAACCCAGTCTAACATAAATACGACGAAAAAAATTGGAGAAAGCCTCTTACAGGTGTGGTTGTTCCCCAAATGAAAAATGATCGTATATTTCTAATTTTCAACTTTAGCACAAATCATTTACTGATGATTTTTTAAGATTTGATGAATTCAAGTGATCTTATAAGTTATACAGAAAAATTGTTTAACACATTACAAATAATAATTTTAAAATTTAATCATTATATTTTGATGTAATGATAAGAGCTTTTATTCAAGTGAAGATAGATCTGGAATTCAAAACATGAAAGCACACACATTTATCTCCCCCATATTTTGCAGAGCTCTATGCACTGGTCTGGTACCAATTTTTTTATATTCTTTGGACAACCAAACTCGGTCCATAAAAATGATAACTAGACAGTTTAAAGAATCTTAAATAAACTTTAGCTTTTGCTCGTTAGATTTCTTGTGGCCTGAAAAAGTGTTTGGTGGGTGACGTTTGGACTTTTCTGACATGTAACTTATAACTTATAAAGTATGAAAACACTCTTAAAAGTTACGAGTCTCAAAACACGTATTTTGGTGTGTTTTGACACATTATCATGTGTTTAAATTTTATGACGATAATTCTGTTTTATTTATAATTTTTAATGTTAAAATGTATTCAAATTTTATTTTATATAATCTATTTTTTTAATTTTATATTAAGAATGATCTAATGAAGTATTTTATTAAAAAAATATGTTATATACCAAATAGTTTTTCAAATTTTTTTAATACACGTTTAGTCCAACCATTTTTATTTTGCACAAAAAAGTCTTTCACCATGCGGTCCTTTAAATATAAGAGAATAAGGAACTTTTTGGTACAAAATAAAAGGCTTGGACTAAATATGTATTAAAAATTGTTTTAGGGACTTTTTGGTATTTAATTATTATTATTATTATTATTATTATTATTATTTTTTTTTTTAGAACAACATGCATCAATTAAGAATACTCCAAAAATCAAAACTCCATTACAACAAATCTAAAAATATCCATAAAACATAAAATCTTTGAAAACTCTAATAAAATCAAAACAACAATAAAACCAAACTTAAGCAGTGAGTAGTACCGCACCACCAGCCTCCTTGATTTTCTTCTCGGCAGTCTTGGAGACTAATTTGGCCTTGACAACGATTGGCTGCGACGACGGCAACATACCCTTGCCAAGAACCTTAAAGTAGCCCAACTGGGTGGCATCGAGGATGGGTATTTTGTCAGCGGTGGCCTTGTCTTTGGCGTCTTGGGGAAGCATGGACCAAAGCTTGTCAACATTGACAATGGGGCAGTAGAACTTGTTGCGGAGCTTGTGGAAGTACCTCATACCAACCTTGCTGAAATAACCAGGATGGTACTTGTCGAAAAGGATGCGGTGGTGGTGCATACCTCCGGCGTTACCTCTACCTCCGGGATGCTTTCGATGCTTTCTAATACGACCGGGGCCGGCACTCACGTGCCCTCTCTTCTTCCTGTTCTTCTTAAAGCGGGTTTGTGTTAGGGTTGTCATTTTATTAATATATATATTATATATTATACTTATCCTAGTTTGTCGTATTCTAATTTTTAAAAGAATCACGTGTTAAAGTCATATGTCGAAACGTGTATTACGAGTCTGTGCTTCATAGCTTATAACCCAAGGTTACAATCAGTCGCTTCCAGTTGTAGGGTTCCCATTACTTTGAGACCCCGTTTAATGTGCGATAATATTTTGGATAAACTGTGATTATCAAGAAATCTTTTATTAGAATTTTAAATCTTTTTTGTTTTGTTTGGTTAACCCACGAATTCCTATAGGGAATCAAAATTTTATTTTTAGTTTATGCATATAAAGTGATATGGGAATGTACAATACATATCAGCAATACCATTTAACACACACACACACACACGCACGCACGCACGTACGCACGCACACACACACACACACAATATTATGGTTCACTATTTATAAATGTATGAATTGAAATATATATTTTTTAAATATATTAAAAAAATCAATATTTAACAAATATAATAATTTATTGTAGATATGTGTGTATCATATTATAAGTTACTCAAATTAATTATTACATGAGTGAAAAAAAAGCCTAAATAAAATTTGTTCGACTTTAAATTTAATACAAACTGACATAACAAAATTTTCTTCATAAAATAAGTATTTAAATTTTATGGGTAGTTTTTATAATTTAATATTTTTAAGGGTTGTCGCCCAAAAAAAAAATTTAATGAGATTTTTGTCTTTACAAAAATTATTTGTAAGGATTCTTATGGGAAAATAAAAATCTCACCTATATTGGATGAATTTTTATTCCACCCACTTTCCCACAAAATAGGTAACCTGATTCCATTGGGGTTCACATTCTCATAAAACTTAACCTCGACCAAACGCAGTAATCTTACACTTTCACAGGAATGTTCGAAAGGAATCAGATTCTACCCAACTTTACCACGTACCAATTGGGCCTGAGACCTTGACATAAATTAAAATTTCCAACCCTCATTAAACGAGGTCAATAAATTTCACTCATCTTAAAAACGTTAAATGGTTCATGAATGATATGCATGGAAAAAATATGAATTCCGATATGCCACATCTAATTAGTGTTCATGTAAATTTTTTGCAACAAAGAAAATCCGTGCAACAAAGTGTTCAGGGGCGGATGGACATTAAGTCGAATCGGGGCGGCCGCCGTAGTTCCAGTTTAAAACAAAATAGGGTTATTTTGTAAAAGTTTAAATTTACGGGTTACCTTCTTATATTTTACAAACACGAGGGTAAGTTTTTATAATTCTTTAAAAAAAAGACATGTTGTTAATAATCGAACCTCTCTCTCACTCACTTTTAAGTTCAGACCTAAAAAACGACCTCCCTCACCACACAACTTTGTAAGGATATTGTCCGTCACAATTAATTATGTCATATACCGCTACAAGTCGTCGAAAGATTGGGAACCTTACATGTACAAAGACGAATCCGAATTTTAAGAAGACTTCAATATTCAAGTACAACAAGGATGAATATGGTAAAATATTTTTAAGTTTAATTTACATTATACATTAGAAGTGTTGAGATATTTTTTTAAAAATGTTAAAATAGTGTTTGAAATTTTTAATAAATATTTTTTATTTAAAAGTTTTGGATAAACCTTTTCTGATCTCGTAAACAGTTTTAAGTTTTGATGTTTCCAAAATATTTAAAAGACTAAAGTTTTGTTTGGATAAGTGACTGTCATTCAAACGACGTCACATCTCGTTCAAACAAGATGAACTTTCGCTCCAACGACGTCGTCCTTCGTTCAAATGACTTACACTACACCAAAATGGGCAAATTGTCACCTTTCAGCCGGCCAGCCTTGTCAAGGTCATTGACCGTGACAAAAAATACGTGTTTTTTGTCACGGTCATTGACCTTGACACGACCGTGACAACTAATTGTCATGGTCAATGACCGTGACAAGACTGTGACAAATTTACTTGTCACGGACTTGTCACGGTCAATGACCGTGACAATAATTTAAATACTTGTCACGGTCCAAGACCTTGACACGACCGTGACAATGTTCGCAGCAAAAAACCTAACCCCCTTCTTTTTTCCCTCCCGCTCCGTTCCCTCCCTCTCTCTCTCTCTCTCTCTCTCTCTCTCTCTCTCTCTCTCTACTTTCACGTCGATTTTCTCTCTCTCCCTCTCTCTTCCATTTATATATATATTTTTGTGTATATTTATGTGTGTATGTGTATATATATATGTGTGTATGTGTGTGCGTGTGTGAGGGGTGGGGCAGGGTGGGGGTAAGGGGTGGGGCGGGGTGGAGGCAGGGCGGGGTGGGGTGGGGGAGGGGGTGGTGGAGGGGGGCAGGGGGTGGTGTGTGTGTGTGTGTGTGTGTGGTGGTGTGTGGTGGGGGAGGGGGTGGTGGAGGGGGACAGGGGGTGGGGTGTGTGTGTGTGTGTGTGTGGTGTGTGGTGGGGGAGGGGGTGGTGGAGGGGGCAGGGGGTGGGGTGGGGTGTGTGTGTGTGTGTGCGCGTAGGTGCGTAGGTGTGCGTGTGTGTGTGCGTAGGTGTGCGTGTGTGATTCATTCAAAATAAATATTTCATTAAAAAATATTGGATAATAATTGATATTTTCATTTAAATTGATAATAATTTTATTCATGAAATCAATTCAATTAGGTAAAACCTTAGATAATTTTTTAACAGAATTTGATTATATTATATAAAGTTTAGTAAATTCACAAAATGTTGCCAATTGTATGTTTTTAGGAATATCATTAGTTAGAATCCATATACATGCATGTTGTTAGAAATTCTTAACTTTAATTCTCACTTTAATTTGTAGAATCTCTGTACTTGGTTGGATTTATCCCTTTATGATAATGAAATTTATGCTCCAATTATAATTATCTCATGTCATAATTTTATTGATAAACAATATATGTAGTTGTCACGGTCGTGGTGGGGGGAGGGGGTGGGGGTGGGGTGGGTGGGGGTGGGGTGTGTGTGTGTGTGTGTGTGTGTGTGTGCGTAGGTGCGTAGGTGTGCGTGTGTGTGTGGCGGGAGGTGGGGGTGGGGGTGGGGCCCCCATTTAATAACTTTTAAAATATTTGGAAAAAACATAATATTACAAAATTGAAACGAAATGGTATTGACGGAACTTACACATACGTTATGTACTGTGCTCTTACGTTGAAAATTATTAGATAGAAAAATAAAAATATAAATTGAGATAACCTTATAATCTAATTAGGCTAATACATGAATTTATTTTTCCTATAGAACAGCTTAGATAGTGTGTGTGTGTGTGTGTATGTGGTCAATACATGAATTTATTTTTGTATTTGAATTAACCCATGAATTTATTTTTGTATTTGAATTAACCCATTATATGAAACATACTTGAAATTTAATATAGTGCGCATAGATACTAGCATTCTAGTTCTTATGCGTACGCATTAAATAGCCCTTAGACTCGTTCGAGAGTCATTACCCCTGTAATGAGATCTCTCGAATTGTCCCGTTTGGACAGTTTGAGACTGTATAATTTCTGTATAACATTCTTATTGGCTTAAAGTTGTTACTTTTGGAGGAAGTTCTGCAGTCGTATCTTAATGTTCTCTGGGTACATACTAGATTGACAAGTGTGACTGTTATTTTAATTGACCAATTGAAATAACACTCACACCTGCCAATCTACGTCGTGTACTTGGAGAACTAAGGGGATATGCTGTCGAATTTTTTTCAAATCGTAACAATGTGCATGAGCTGTTAAGTATATTACAGAAAAATGCATTCTTGAATGGGATAGGACCACTTACCCTTTAATAGGATAATTAAACATACCATAAATCTAAGTTTTGTTTACCTTTAATAGGTGTTTAGTTGTGGTAGTTGTGATGGGATATCCGAAATACAAAGAGTGGATGGGTGAGAATAATAGAATGGGGGATGTGTTTCGCGGAGGTGCTAACGAATTTGTGAAATATGCAAAGAGATGTCGTAATGATGAAGAGTTTCCGTGTCCGTGTGCTAGGTGTAAGAATGGTAAGGTGTTTGAGTGGAAAACAGTTGAACTACATTTGTTAAGATCGGGTATGCAAGATAGTTATTGATTTTGGAGTTTTCACGGTGAATTGAAAGTTCCTTTTGTCACCGACCAACCTTCACAACAACCTTCAACAAGTAGAATAGATGAAGAAGGGGACGACATAGATCATAATATGTTAGAGGATTTAGTTGATGATGCGTACGGAGTTTATGAAGCTGAGGAGAATGAGGTTACTGATGATGTAGAAGATTCAAGTGCTCGTGAAGATAACACGATAAAACTTGACGATGACTACCAAAGTTTAAAATTTAAGGCGACCCAACCGTTATACTCTGGCTGTGAGAAAGATCAAACAACTTTACATGCCATGGTTGGTTTGCACAGTTTGAAGACGCAGTACGGTTTGTCTGGCAATAGCGTGATGGGAATTCTGAAATGGGTGAAGGGCTTATTACCCAAGGTGAATACACTTCCAAATAGCTATCCTGTTATGAAGAACAGTTTGAAAGGTTTGGGAATGAAGTATAAATCGATTCATGCTTGTGTGTATGACTGCATACTATACCGAAAGGAGTATGAAAATCTCGATCGTTGTCCGGTATGCGATGAACCTAGATATGTCCAATTTACTAGTAAGGAAGGCACAAGCTCAAAAGTGCCTCAAAAAGTATTGAAATATTTTCCCGTTGGGCCTAGATTAAAGCGATTTTTCACAGTACCATGGATTGCAGAGGCAATGACTTGGCATGCTAGGGCAGAAGTAGGGGGTAATATCATGCGTCATCCTATTGATTCTACTGCCTAGCGGAGGATGAATTATGAGTATCCCGATTTTGCTCAAGAACAACGCAACATTCGTTTGGCTATATCAACAGATGGTTTCAATCCATTTGGAAATCTAAGCACCAATCAGAGTGTATGGCCAGTGATCCTAGCCCCACTCAACCCTCCTCCTTCACAGTGTATGAGACCTGGATTTTCGATGATGGCTTTATTGATACCTGGGCCAAAGGCACCAAGTGAAGACATTGATATCTACCTGGCTCCTTTGGTAGAAGAATTAAATGAGTTGTGGGAAGAGGGTGTGCAATAATTTGACTCTTTTAGAAAAGAAGAGTTTACGCTGAAAGCTATGTTGATGTGGGCAATTCATGATTTTCCAGCTTTTGGGACATTATCCGGATGTGTAGTACATGGTTATTTGGGGTGTCCTATTTGTGGAGAGGAGACTGAATCTCTTTGTCTATCCTCTAGCTTAAAAAATGTATACCATTGCCACAGGAGGTTTTTACCCCCAGCTCCTAGTTTCAGATTTGAGAAAGGTTCCAATTTTTTATTGGACGGAGTTGAACATAGGCTACCGTCGAGACAACTTTCGGGTTCAGAAATTGAAAGTAAATCTTCTGAATGTGGCCCAAATATGCCAGGTAAAAAATCCCAAATTTAAGAATGTCAAGCATAAGAAGACCCCAACTGGGAATGAAACTGAGATAAGAAAGGCATGGTCTCGGAGGTCAATTTTATTTGACTTGCCTTACTGGAAGAAAAACCTGGTGCGCCATGTATTGGATGTGATGCATGCAGAGAAGAACTTCGCTGAACATATTGTGGGTACTTGCCTTGGGGGGAGTCATTCGAAGGATGTAGAAAATGCACGAAAAGACCTTAAAACGTTAAAACTTAAACCACAACTATGGTTGAAAGAAGATAGTAGGGGAAGGACAATAATTCCCCCTGGTGCGTTTACTTTGACGAGTGAGGAAAGGAAGGTGCTTCTAGACACAATATATAATTTGAAGGGCCCATCTACTTTTTCGTCCAACTTGCAAAGGATTGTGAATTATGTTACTCTTGATTTACATAAGTGTAAGTCCCACGATTGGCATGTGATCATTCAATTGGTTCCTCTATTGTTTAAGCACTGTTTCTCCAAGCATAAGGATTTGCGTATGGCTATTATGCAAATTAGTATTACCTTCTCCCTCTTGTGTGAGAAGGTAGTGAATCGAGAACACATAGTGGCCACAAAATTGGCTGTGAACGAAGCGATTTGTGTATTGGAGAAGTACTTTCCCCCAGCATTCTTTGACATAAGTGTTCACTTGTTGGTACACCTATGCGACGAGGCACTTCTTTGTGGTCCAGTTAGATATCGGTGGATGTATCCGTTTGAAAGATTGATGAAAGTTTTTAAAGATTACGTCAAGAATACGTGATATATTGCAGGATCAATTGCAGAGGAATACATCACCATGGAGTCATCAATATATACTCGGGAATATATGACTGACTCGACCATCGTTGATGACACTGATGAATTCCTCGATGTTGGTGGTAATGTGATGGGAAAACGAGTGAAATTAACGAGTTTGCAACATGAACAAGTAGCTCGTTATCTATTTGACACACATGAAGATGTCGAAGAATGGAAAAAGTAAGTTTCGAATATTATAATGTTTAACATTATTTTAGATTATTTTATAGATGATTAATTTTGTAATATGCAGTAAATATGAAGCATGTGAGAACAATAAAAGACGAAAAACAGTGGTACAATCAGACAGCGAATTTAGGCTATGGTTGACACAAGAGGTAATTATAATGAAAACAGTCGTTATATAACGTTACATTACACTCAAATTTTACCACTAATATAATTAATTTATCTATATTCTCAGCTCCTAAAGATGGGTGATGCGACATCAAGGCTTGCTCGTCTAGCCACTGGACCCTTGTTCGTGGCACAAGAGTACAAAAAGTATCGATTGAACGGTTACATTTTCGGCGCTAAAGTGTACGAGGAAAGTACAAATGTACAGAAGTCGGGAATTTCATACAAGGCTCTTACTTTCTTTGGAGCGAGCGCAAAAGATAAATACCTCGTGAAAGCTGAAATGACTTACTATGGTGTAATCCAAAATATATTTGAATTGGATTATATAAGCTTCAAAGAGGTTGTATTTTACTGTGAATGGGTAAGAGTTGAGGATAAAAATGCTTGTAAAGTTGATCCTCTCACCAATTTGATCATGGTTAACTTGTCCAAGTTGAAGAGCAACGACCACGTGAGCGATGAGCCGTTTGTTTGTGCATTTCAAAAGGTTAAGAAAGTGTTTTACTCGGAGTATATCAACAACGAGCCGTGATCAATTGTCCAACATGCGCCAAGGCGTCTAAATAGTAGTGTGGATGACTTGGCTGCTCCTACCGAATATCAATCCATTTTTGATGATAACCCGAATTTGAAACAATTTTTCAATTTGTAATAAATATTTCAATTTGTACCGAAACATCCATTTTTAATGCTTTTACTTGATCTGCACTTTATCATTTTCACTCTTGTGTAGTGTGCGTGTGTGGAGAGGAGATTAATACATAAATATTACAACTACATCTAAGTTTTATTTATACTAATCCATGAATATACGCTTCTTACCTTTAATAGGTGATTAGTACATAGTTATTTGGGGTGTCCTATTTGTGGAGAGGAGACTGAATCTCTTCGTCTATCCGAACACTAAGAAATGCCATAATCCTATGGAGCGATGCTCTGCAAATTCCTCCCAACCGTTATGTAGCCAAACATTACCAGTTGAAGTTGTCACTTCCACTTTCCATACCCCACCACTTGGAACTTCTAGCAAAACATGGGAGACCATTGAAAGGTGGAATTGACAACTTCAACTGCTGATTTTTGGCTACACAACGGTTGGAAGGAATTTGCAACGCATAACTCCATAGGATTATGGTATTTCTTAGTGTTTAGATAAGAAGAGAATTATAATTGACACGATTGCCCGAGGTACATTAGTTGGAAGGAGGTGCCATATGAGCTCAAGTTAGCTGTTTGAGTGACACTACAGGCAATGTATTTATATTTATATGTCGATTTCGATTACAATTACAATTACGATTTATATTTATCTATATTTGAGGTGCGGATACTAATTTTACTTTATTTCAATTCAGGGAACAAGGAGTGGCCCTAAGGGTAGGCCACATATGCTCTATACTTATGTGGCAATTCGGACGAGAAGGGAAGGATAATGAGGTGTTCCCGAGCATCGCGGTACAAAATCTCTTTTCCATGCAAATAGTTTGTAGATTTGAGATAAAATGATGGTGATGTTGTTTCTTTTTAAACAGTTTCTTATTTGAATATATATTTGCATTATCTTTAGTTTGTTCGGATATATGATGTTTGGAACAGGTACAACGTTGCTATAACAGGTATAAATATACTGCTGGGCAGTGGCAGTGGCCATACTGCCCAGCAGTTTTTTTTTAAATTCTGTCCAGAATTGTCACCGTCATTGACCGTGATAATTTTTTTACTAATGGTCATGGCTTTGTCACGGTCAATGACCATGACAAACGTGTCACGGTCATTGACCTTGACACGACCGTGACACAAAACGCGAGTTTTGTATCAAGGTCAATGACAGTGACACGACCGTGACAAAAAAAAGTTGTCTCGCCTCGAAATATCACGGTCATTGACCTTGACAAGGTGGATTTGTCAAGGTCAATGACCTTGACAAATGGGAAGATTTGGTGTAGTGTTAGGTTTTTGTTGACATGTCACCACCTTGATTTTTATTATAAATAAGGGTGCCAAGCTCTGATTTTCCTGTGGAAAAAAACTGGTTTTGAGAGAATACATTTTCTATTATTCTCCAACCATTTGAGGGTTCATATCTTTTCTTTTTACAATTCACAATCCCAATTGCTTTTGTGTGAGTTGTTTTGTGGAACCCAAAACATAGTTTGCTATTGTTCATACTTTGTGGGGAGATCTCTACAACCGAGAGTTGTGTGATATTGTGGAGTGAGTTTCTACGGAGTTTTGTGATTGTGTGTCATTAAGGAGTGTTGCGGTGTTCCTGGGTTGAAGACTGGACTGCGGTTCATGTAAGTTCGCTGAGTGTGGACTTAATGCTGAAGACATCGATTGACGCCTGTGGGTATTCGAGCGTCAAGCTGTGTTTCATTGTAACCGTGTAAGTTGTGATTTACAATTATAGTGAAATAAAAAAGTTTTGCCCTGAGAGGATTTTCCCTGAACTTTGTGTCGCATATTTTACTTATGTTGGTTTGACACTTGCACGCAAATAGCTTTTTGAGTTTAAGGGCTGAATTGATTTGATTCATAAATTGACACTATTTAAATAAGTTTGTAATTGAAATTTGCGCAACTATTGAAATCAGTATCGCACACAGTTTTTCAAATTGGTATCATAGCAGATTACGCTAATCTATCGCCTATTCCTATTTTTTGCATAAATTGTGTGATATTAATTTTTTTTAGAAAAATCTATTTTGTGAAAAATCGCAATTTTTAAATGGAACACTTATGTAATTTGATGTCCCCTTTTATTGACACGAGTCAAAGTTTTAACTATTTAAATAGTTTGAATTTGACATTTGCGAAAAGAATTGAAGTTTGGGGAAAAAAATTCTCGTTTTAAATTCGCGATGGATGTTTTGTAAACGGTTCAAAATCAAAGTGATTTTTATCGTGAAAAATTTGTTTCTTTGGACCAGGACTTTAATGCTTTAAAATTGTTCAAAATGGAGAGTGATGATAGAGTCCTATTTTTAGAAAAAGAATTGAAGGACTTAAAAATTTCTAGGGTTCCAATTTGTGACGTTGAGGATAATAATTGTTTAATTAATGATTTTACGGCACATGAAAAGACTCTTAGGGATAAGTTTGTTTTAATTGAGGGTGAGCGCGATAAACTATTAAGTTTAATTGATAATTTGAAAATTAAATTCTTATCTTTGGAAGAGTCTAATTCATTACTTGAATCAAATATTTTGAAGTTGAAAAATAATTTAAACGATTCAAGTAGGTTTGATAGTGATGGTAATGGCTCGTCATGTTCTAATGCTTCCGTTGCTAAAGCCAAAATCATTATTTATTTTATAGGATCAACCATTTCGAAGGACGTTAGAAAAGGTCAACCCATAGGTGTCGTTCCACCCGTTTATACATATTCACATTGTGACAGGAAAGGGCACCTTAGGCCTTTCTGTTTTGATTTTCGAAGAGGTCCTAGGAAGTCTGAGTCTATTATTTTGTTGGTTCCCAAATCCCCGTATTGACATGTCACATCCGTTTGGGTTAGGAAATCACTTTTGGATACGCTAGATTTTAGACGTCTTAATTCTCACATGCTTGCTCATGATTAGTCACTTGCTATTTCATATCGTTGATTGCTTGCATGATTTTTGTCATACAATAGTTGTGGTTTCATGATATATATTTGCTAGTGTGTTGATATGTACTTTTTGTATAAAAAAATGATAAAATTAAAAAGATTTTATTTTGATAAAATTTTTAAAAAATTCAAAAAGATTTTTGTATTTTGTTTGCACCTTATATGAATTGACATTTAGGATGACCAAGTCACAACTTCATACCATATCCATCTGACTATTTGAGAGTGTTTTGAGATAATATATCGTGTCATTCATGTGCTTTACAAAGTTTGGAGTCATTGAGATGATATAGTGTTTCTACCTACATGATTGACTCTATTTGTCCTTTATTACACACATGCACGGATTTGTTTGACTTTTGTGCTTGTCTATCACATGTTGGTTGAGTGTTTTATTCTCAATTTTGTCTATACAATGAACCAAATGCGATAAATCTTAACAAAAAGTAGTGAATGATATAAACCGTTTGTGAGATTGTGTGATTTTATTTTGAAAACGGGGAAGGGCTATGAAAGGTATTCATTTATCCTTTGCGATTAAGTCACCGTTTAAATGGAACTGAAAAAGTGAGGAATTGAAAATTATTCGGGGTCCGATGAGGTTTAAAAGAGCCTAAAAAAATTACAAGATAGTAAAAAGAAATATATGCCAAAAATGGGGCTAATAAATTTTAGATTCATCACCTTATTAGAAAAATAAAAATCATTATCTTTTAATGAGGGAGTTTGTATGGAATTTAAAACAGATTGCACATCTTTGAAAGTCATGAAAAAACATTACATAGTTTTGGAGGTTATTGGTGTGGAAATAATTTATACTTTGATTTGTTGATATGATTAAGACGATGTCATCTAAATTTAACAATTCTACACCTAAGGACAAATTTTGATGTTCATTCGTTAGGAGTACACTTATGCATCTTGTACATATGATATGATTGAGTTGATTTTCCTATCGAATTGGTTCACACTCATCCTATCTGTTTCCACAATTTGGTTATCTTAGTGTAAATTCATGGTGTATGATTTTTGTAACATTATTTTTGCATTTTTGTATGAAAAAATTTGAAAAAATCAAAAATAGTTTGTTTGCCTTGGTATAACCGTGACACCCCGATTTGTTTTATGTGATTTCTTTTTTTCCTTGTCTATTTCGGACAAATAAAAAAGGGGAGAACGGATTATGATCTTATGGAGGAGTTTAAGTGTGGGGGAGATTTGATTATTCTTTTATGTTTATGTTTTTATATCATTTCAAACTCGATATGTCACGAGGTTTTTCTTTGTCTCATGTGTGTAGGTACAATTGAAGAACATTATGTTGCACACCCTGATGACAAAAGCTTGGAGTTTTTGAAGAGTTGATGGTTGGAGCGTCATTTGAAAAGTTTGAAGACTTGACAGTTTATCTTTCCACATTTGAGTTTATGGGAGGGTAAATTTGTATAGGTCATTTGAGTTTGATAATTCGGATATTTTTATTTTGTACTGGCATAGACATAAGGGGATATTTGTAAGGACATTGTCCATCACAATTAATTATGTCATATACCGTTACAAGATGCTACAGGTCGTCGAAGAATTGAGAAGCTTACATCTACAAAGACGAATTCGAATTTCAAGAAGACTTCAACATTCAAGACCAACAATGATCAATGTGGTAAAATGTGTTAAAGTTTTATTTACATTTTAAATTAAAAGTGATGAGATATTTTTAAAAAGGTTAAAATGGTTTTTGAAATTTTTAATAAATATTTTTTGTTTTAAAGTTTTGGATAAACCTTTTTCGATCTCGTAAACATTTTTAAGTTTTGAGGTTTCCAAAATATTTAAAAGACTAAAGTTTTGTTGGGATAAGTGATTGTCGTTCAAATAACGTCACATCTCATTCAAACGAGATGGACTTTCGCTCGAACGATGTCGTCCTTCATTCGAATGACAAAGGTTTTTGCTGACACGTCACCGCCTTGATTTTTATTATAAATCAGGGTGTCAGGTTTTTTATTTTTGTGTGGAGCAAAACTGGTTTTGATAGAATATGTTTGTCTATTATTCTCCAACCATTTGAGGGTTCATAACTTTTGTTTTTATAATTCACAATCCCAATTGCTTTTGTGTGAGTAATTTTGTGGAACCCAAAGCCTAGTTTGCTATTGTTCATACTTTGTGGGGAGATCTCTACAACCGAGAGTTGCGTGCTATTGTGGAGTGAGTTTCTATGGAGTTTTGTGACTGTGTGTCATTAGAAAGTGCTGCGGTATTCCTAGGTCGAAGACTAGAAGACGGTTCTTGTAGGTTCGTAGAGTGTGGACTTATTGCTGGCGACATCGACCGACGTCTGCGGGTATTTGAGTGTCAAAATGTATTTCATTGTAACCGTGTAAGTTGCGATTTATAATTATAGTGAAATAAAATTTTTTTGCCCTGAGGGAATTTTTTCTGAACTTTCTATCGCATATTTTACTTATGTTGGTTTGACACTTGCACGCACATAACTTTTTGAGTTTAAGGGCTAAATTGATTTGATTAATAAATTGACACTAATTAAATAAGTGTGTAATTAGAATTTGCACATCTATTCAAATCTTTATCATACGTAGGTTTCCCAAAGTTGTCTGCCTCCCCTCAGCCCTTGCCTCCACTGCTCCTCCCGGCTCCTCTTCTCTGTCCACCCTTACACCGCTGCCTGCTCTCTCACAACAAGTATTGGATATTCCTCATGTGGTATTTTTTAATTGTGAATAGGTGTTATAGTTGTGAATAGGCGTAAAAATGTGAACAGGTGCTATTAATTGTGAATAGGTGTAAAAAATATGTATAAAATTAATTAGTTCGAAATTTTGATAAACTTGTGTATAAAATTAGTAATTGGTGTAAATGTAGGAAGTCACGAAGAAATTTTTTAAACAGAAAAGATGAGACAACACACAATCCGTTAAAGTAATATTATGTTGAAATATTATTAAAAAAAACAGGAAAAAAGTAGGAATCCAAATTTAGTTAATTAACACCTCCACATTTGTAAGGTTAATAATTGAAAAAAAAAGTGTAATACCCCTTAATTTGGGAAGAAAAAAAAATTAAATAAGGGATTAATTTAATTTGGTGAAATTAATTGATCAAGGTTGTGAATAATTAGACTCATTATTATTTATAAATTTTAGAGTTGGGCTTTAACGATTTGAGAATAAACCAAAAGGGGCTTTATTTTTGAATAAAAAGTATTGGCGTGTGTCACGTCACAATTAAATATATTTTTAGGATAAAAATATTGTGGAATGCGCTTTGAGAGGTATTACGGGATTGTTTGGGCATTGTAGACTCTTAGGAATGGTCCCGGGGTATATATATATATATATATATATATATATATATGAGTTGGATAGTTATCGGGCTAATTAGATTATGTATTTGGGCTCATTTGGGGGTCCAATGTTGGGGCTTAAAGTCCAACTCGGGAATAGGGTAAAATAAAAGATTAGGAGGAAGGGAAATAACTCTCCATTACTAATCATAACCTAGCCCTAGCTGCCCCACTTCAAGAGAGAGAGGAACAAAGGCATAAGAGGAGAAAGAACACCCTAGGAGGGGGAAAAGAGGCTTCTTTACACAATTTCAAGCAAGGAATCTCTTGCCATTCTTATTCAACTTGTGATATTCTTATATAAATGTTAACATCATCATTATACAAAAAACAACAATTTGGCATACCTTGATATTAAAAATCTGGCACACTTTACTACTGTGCCAAATTCTGGTACGGTTTAATGACAATCTGGCACACTTTTAAACAGTGCCAAAATTTGGCACCGTTTAAAAACGTGCTAGAATTGAGCACACTTAACTAAGATATATAATTCTAATCTCACTTTTATCTTCCGCTCTCGTCTCCCGCTCGTTCCTCTCTCCCATTTTCATAGGTCCACCGTTCTCGTCTCCCACTCATTGCTTATTGTTTCTGGAACCTGCCCAACTCCACTTAGTCGCCATATTTTAAGGAACTTCATGTTGGACCAAGTTGGTTGAGTTTCACCTTAAGATGTTCTTTTTTTGCTAGGGTTGGATCAGGATTTTTGGTCGGACATAGTCATGGCCCCCGAGGATGCCTCTTGGTTGGAGACCCAACTGATTTCACCCCCCCTTCTCCTTACTGCGATAACCCACCCATGTCTGCTATCATTTTTGGCAAGCTTCATGTCAGGATGGCATTACTGTTTTCCTCAACATTTGGTGGATCTGGGCGGTGGACGTTTCCTTGTGAGGGTATTTTATTTTTTCCCAAGATTTGTTGCTGTTGCTGGACAGTGATAGTTAATTTGTTAATTTTTTTGAAATTTTATAATTTAATTTCTATCAAGTTTATTGTGAAATTTTATTAATTAATTTTATTGGTTAATTTGTATGATATTTGTTGCTGAAATTTTATTGCTAATATATATAACTTTGTTGCTGCTGAAATTATGTTAGTTAATTTGTATGGAAACTTTAAGTTAATTTCTAAACTCACTCCCACTCGGTTGGAAGGTCTATGTTGTTCTTAGTTTGTGCTTGCTTGATCAGAACAAAGGCAACTACTTGGCACTTGAAGGTATTATCTTCATAACTAGGATTTTATACTTATATTGAGGACTAGATAGATTGCACTTATGTCTCGAATTAGTGTCCGACTCTTACAACTATTCACCTTAATTAATATACTTAATAATTAAAGAAACATCCATTTATGTTAGGTTGGATTGGGTAATTTTACTTCTCATAACCAATAATATGATAAGATATGACCGGATGCATTAAATCATTAATCCAATGCTATATATTCAAGGTACCCTAATGTTGTTTGGATTTTACTGAAAATAGAAAATACATCTAAACATTTTTCTCCTTTTATACACATTCTTGTTGTGAAGTTTTTCGAATGGTTTACAGATCTTGAAGAAACAATAAAATATGAGGTTAGTTTTATTTTCTTCTTTCGAAATATCTGGTCTTAGAGAAATTGTGATTATAATCTTATTTATTCTTTGCCTAGACTGAGGAGAAGTACCATCACTACGTGAACATTTTAACAGAACGTATAGAGACATGTGATGGCATACTTCAACAAGTAAATAATTTTTTTCTCACACAAGCCTTGTTGCTTTCCTAATTTGCCTAGTGGGGTGAAACCATATTACTTTTGTTTGTATTGTATTACTAACTTTATTATGATCCTATTATAGGTCAATAATGTGGAGCTGTAGAGGTGAACCTGTGTGTATTGATGACATATATCACATGATAAGTAAGGATGAGGTGTCAAGTGCTGTGAGTATTGAAATTGCTCATTCAATTATTGTTATTGAATTTTAGTATATAATTTCGCACAGTTAAATCGCGATAAAAAAATAATGTAGTTATTGGCTAACAAATGCAAGTAATTGATGCATTTGGTGATATGCTATCTAGATTATAAAAAAGCATATGGAAGAAAAAAAGAGCATATATCGAGCCATAGTAAAATTTCTAAAGTCAAAATCTATCCAAGATCAATCTCAATTTACTTCTTGGCGAAGTGACAGTTTGATTTCAATGCATGCATACATGAAGGTTGATCAATTTTCTTTCCTTTTCTATCTCTTTATTTTATTAGGCTGCATTACTGTCCAGGATAGTAGTTATTATTTATTAATAGGGTAGTTTAATATGCTTTAGTATAATGGTTAATGTTTCGAATTGAAGGCTTAGGTTTTAACTCGAACTTCTAGGTTTGATCCGGATAGATATATTAGAATGGTATGAGTTTTAAGTACTAAAATAAAATTTAAGATTCCACAAGGACAACTAGGGGAGGACTACATTCACTTTTAATTATAAATGCTGAATGTTAAACTAGGAAGTACAGATACTTCACAGGATGTCAAGTGCCCACGCATGGATCACACACGGATATGAACACACAAAAATAAGGCATATTGCGGACACATGAAAGTGCGTTTAATGCTCACTATTATTCACAAACAAGTTATTAAAGGGTGAAAACCCAAACTAGCTCCTAAAAGGTCCCGTAAGAGGCATGAACATCTCGAACGGGACCAATGTGACTTGTAGGAACTCACCATGTAGTCATGGGTCACCTTGTTGGAGAATATGACGATAATTTGAAAATATCTAGATTAAGCTTAAAAACATGCCGTTAGAGAGTGAAAACTTAAATCAACCCTCAAACAGTCCCGTAAGAGGCACTAACACCTCGCACGAGACCAATGTAAGTCGTAGGAACTGACTGTGCAGTCACGAGTCTTTCGATTTGAGAATATGACTATAATTTGAAAATATCTAGATTAGGCTTAAAAACAAGTTGTTAAAGGGTGAAAACCCAAACGCCCCCGTAAGAGGTATGAACACCTCGCACGAAACCAATATAACTTGTAGGAACTGACCGTGTAGTCACTGGTCTCCCGGTTAAAAAATATGACGACAATTTGAAAATATCTAGATTAAGCTTAAAAATATGTCGTTAAAGGGTGAAAACCTAAACCAGTCTCAAACGGTCCCGTAAGAGTCACGGACACCTCATACGAGATCAATGTAACCCATAGGAACAAATTGTGTAGTCACGGGTCTCCTGGTTTGAGAATATGACGATAATTTAAAAATATATAGATTAGGCTTAAAAACAAGCAGATAAAGGGTGAAAACCCAAACTAGCCTCGTAAGAGGCATGAACACCTCAACGGGACTAATGTAACTTGTAGGAACTGACCGTGTAGTCACGGGTCTCCCGATTTGAGAATATGACAAAAATTTAAAAATATCTATATTAGGCCTAAAAACAAGCAGTTAAAGGGTGAAAACCCAAACTAGCCCCCAGACGGCCCGATAAGGGGCATGAACACCTCGCATAAGACTAATGTAACTTGTAGGAACTGACTGTATAGTCACGGGTCTCCTGGTTAGAGAATATGACGATAATTTGAAAATATATAGATTAAGCTTAAAAACATGTGGTTCGAGGGTGAAAACCAAAACTAACCCTCAAATGGTCCCGCAAGAGGCACAAACACCACATACGGAACCAATGTAACTTGTAGGAACTGACCGCATTGTCACGGGTATCCCGGTTTTAGAATATGACAAAAATTTGAAAATATATAGATTAGACTTAAAAATAAGCCGTTAAAGGGTGAAAATCGAAACTAGCCCCCAAACGGCCCATAAGAGGCATGAACACCTCGTACGGGTCCAACGTAACTCATAGGAACTGACCGTGTAGTCATGGGTGTCCTAGTTTGAGAATATGACAATAATTTGAAAATATCTATATTAGGCTTAAAAATAAGCCGTTAAATGGTGAAAATCCAAACTAGTTGCTAAACAGCCCCGCAAGAGGTATGAACACCATGCACGAGACCAATGTAACTTATAGAAATTAACCATATAGTCACGGGTCTCTCGATTGGAGAATATGACGATAATTTGAAAATATCTAGATTACGTTTAAAAACATGCCGTTAGAGGGTGAAAACCTAAACAAGTGATCAAATAGTCTCGTAAGTGCATTAACACCTCGCATGTGACCAATATAACTCATAGGACCTGATCGCATAGCCACTGGTCTCCTAATTTGAGAATATGACGATAATTTGAAAATGTTTATACTGGGATTAAAAATAAGTCATTAAAGGGTGACAACACAAACTAGCCCCCAAATGGTCCCGTAACAAGAATGACACCTCGCACAGGTCCAATGTAACTCGCAGGAACTGACCGCGTAGTCACGGATCTCCCGATTTGAGAATATGATGATAATTTAAAAATATCTAGATTGGGCTTAAAAATAAGCTGTTAAATGGTGAAAATCCAAAATAGCCTCCAAACGGCCTTATAAGGGGCTTGAATACCTCGCATAAGACCAATGTAACTTATAGGAGCTGACCGTGTAGTCACGAATCTTTTGGTTGGAGAATATGACGAGAATTTGAAAATATCTAGATTGAGCTTAAAAATATGCCATTACAGGGTGAAAACCTAAACTAGCCCTCGCACGGGATCATTATAACTAGTATGAACTGACCGCGTAGTCACAGGTCTCCCGATTTGATAATATGACGATAATTTAAAAATATATAGATTAGGCTTAAAAAATAAGTCGTTAAAGGGTGAAAATCCAAACTAACCCCCAAACAGCCACGTAAGAGGCATGAACGCCTTGTACGGGTCCACTGTAACTTGTAGGAACTGACCACATAGTCACGGGGGTCTCCTGATTTGAGAATGTGACGATAATTTGAAAATATCTAGATTAAGCATAAAAATAAACCGTTAAAGGGTGAAAACCTAAACTAGCTCCCAAACATCCCCATAAAAGGCATGAACACCTTGCACGAGACCAATGTAACTTGTAGGAACTGACCGTATAGTCACAGGTCTCCCTGTTGGAGAATATGATGATAATTTGAAAATATTAAGATTAAGCTTATAAACATGTCGTTAGAGGGTGAAAACGTAAACCATCCCTTAATCGGTCTTGTAAGAGGAAGTAACACCTCGCACGGGACCAATGTAATTCATAAGAACAGACCGTTTTGTCACGAATCTCCCGGTTAGAGAATATGATGATAATTCTAATATATCTAGATTAGGCTTAAAGACAAGTCGTTAAAGGGTGAAAATATAAACTAGCCCCCAAACGGTCCCGTAAGAGGCATGAACACCTCGCATGGGTCCAATATAACTCGTAGGAACTGATCATGTAGTCACGTCTCTCCCGATTTTAAAATATGAAAATATGATGATAATTTGAAAATATATATATTAGGCTTGAAAATAAGTCGTTAAAGGGTGAAAACCCAAACGACCCTGTAAGACGCATGAACACCTCGCACATGACCAATGTAACTTGTAGGAACTGACCGTGTAGTTATGAGTCTCCCAATTGGAGAATATGATGATAATTTAAAAATATATAGATTAAGCTTAAAAAAAGTTATTAGAGGGTAAAAACATAAACCAACCCTCAAACGATCCCGTAAGAGGCATTAACACCTCGTACGGGACCAATGTAACTCAAAGAATTGATCTCTTTGTCATCGGTCTCCCGATTTGAAAATATGACGATAATTTGAAAATACATAGATTAGGCTTAAAAACAAGTCGTTAAAGCATGAAAACCCAAATTAGCTCCCAAACGGCCCCGTAAGAGGCATGGACATCTCGGACGGGACCTATGTAACTTGTAGGAATTGACCTATGCCGATTTGAGAATATGATGATAATTTGAAAATATCTAGATTAGGCTTAAAAATAAGCCGGTAAAGGGTGAAAACCTAAACTAGCCCCCAAACGGCCCCGTAAGAGGCATGAACACCTCACAAGGGACCAATGTTACTTTTAGGAACTGACCGTGTAGTCACGGGTCTCCCGGTTGGAGAATATGACAATAATTTGAAAATATATATATTAAGCTTAAAAACATGTCGTTAGAGGGTGAAAACCTAAACCAACCCTCAAACGGTCCTGTTAGAGGTATTAACCCCTCGTACGGGTCCAATGTAACTCATAGAAACTGATCGCGTAGTCATGAGTCTCTCGATTTGAGAATATGACGATAATTTGAAAATATCTAGATTAGGCTTAAAAATAAGCCGTTAAAGGATGAAAATCCAAACTAGCTCCTAAACGGCCCCATAAGAGGTATTACTTTCTCGCACGGGACCAATGTAAGTTCTAGGAACTGACTATTTAGTCACAGGTCTCCCGATTGGAGAATATGAAGATAATTTGAAAATATCTAAATTAGACTTAAAAACATGCCTTTAGAGGGTGAAAACCTAAACCAACCCTCAAACGGTCCCGTAAGAGGCCTTAACTCCTCGCACATGACCAATGGAACTCGTAGAAACTGACCGCATAGTCATGGGTCTCCCGATTCGAGAATATAAAGATAATTTAAAAATATCTAGATTAGGCTTAAAAATATGCCGTTAAATGGTGAAAATACAATCTAGCTCCCAAACGGCGTAAGAGACCTGAACACCTCGAACGGTTCCAATGTAATTCGTAGGAACTGATCGCGTAGTCATGAGTCTCCCGGTTTGGGAATATAACCATAATTTGAAATATCTATATTGGGCTTAATAACAAGCCGTTAAAGGGTGAAAACCCATACTAGCCTCCAAACGGCCCCGTAAGTGGTATGAACACCTCGCATGGGACCAATGTAACTCGTAGGAGCTGACCACATAGTCATAAGACTTTCGATTTGAGAATATAATAATAATTGTAACTTGTATATGCAATGTTTCATCTTTAACAAGATTTTCTTTAAAATTACTTTGTTACTTATATCATCTCTTTTCTGTATCCTATTTTTTTGTAGGATAATATTTTATCATTAGATTTTATCCACGTGAAACACACAAAGAAGTCAATGGTTTACAACAAAGGGATTATTTATTTAATGCCGTTAATATTTAGATTCTATTTTTTGTGCTATGGCCGTGTAGGATTTTGTAGTTTTATCGTTAACTTTTTTTTCTTATATTTAAAGTTGAATCATGTTTTGATACTGCACAATTAAAAATATTTAGATTAGTGTAAAATTTGATGATTATTACATGATCCATGCGTAGATAAATAATCCTTTGTATCGAATCTGTATACATGTGATTTAAACTGAGAAATTATTTAGAAGACATGCTGTAAGAATCTTTCAACAAATCTGAAAGTTAATGGAGTAAAATAAAAAGAAATCGTGAAAATCCAACTAGATGTTTACTGTGAAGATTATTAATCGTTGCTATTTAGGGATAAATTAAGGAATTAAATGCATTAAAGGGAGAGATTTTGGTTGGGACTGCTGAACAGAATTTTGGGTATTAAAAGCTTGGAGAAGGTTGTCAATAGCGGAAACAATAGTAGAAGGATGAAGGGTTGGAAAATAAAGAAGGTCGTTTGAACGACACTGAAAGTCGTTCAAAAGAGATTATTATCTCTTTCGAACGAGATTGTTATCTTGTTCAAACAACCATGGCTTTGGACATGGAGATAGATATTTTCGTTATGAACGCGTGGTCGTCAGTTTCGCATTTTTCTGATTTTTTTAATTAGTTATGAATTTATTACTGGAGGGTGTCTGAAATCGAAATTCTTTGTGAGAAATCAAATCTGGATTATTTAGGGATGTCCATAGATGAGTGTAGGACTCGAAAAAAAAATTAGGGAACATTATTTTTACCTTGAAATTAGATGGGAATGAATTCGGGGTATGAAATTAGAGTGATTAGGATGAACAACGCTCGAAAATATGTGAACGGATTCGAATGGAAATTTCGGATGAAATTAGGATACGGACTGGATCGAGATGTGCTTTGTATCTTGAATAAATATATGAATGTAAGTTAATACTTATGGAATTAAGAGTTGGTGTTGTGGCTCGGATATTATTAGACAGGGTGCTATGGGAGTTAGGCACGGGGTAGCCGGTGTAATATAATAAATTATCAAATATCGAATTGATTAAAGGGTGTTTGACCTAATAATGGGATCTTGTGTAATTAATTCTGAAGGGTGAAGATGCGAACCGAATGAGTGAGAAAGGGTATTGTAGTGGGTGATACTACTTAACCATATTAGAGGATTTCTTATATATATACATATAACCCTTTTCACGATAATTGGATCCTTATATATATACATATAAACCTTATCGAAAAGGTATCAAGAAGCGAATAATTATTAATAATCTATAATGATTGAAGTTTGAGTCAATAAGACAACATACTAAGATTATTAAATGTATGGGTAAGGTTAGTTGGGGATAACTATACCTATAATCGTGTTGGTAAGGTTAGTTTGGGAATAGCTATACCTATAATGTTTTGGAAAGATTAGTTTGGGAATAAATATGCCTATAGTTAATTCCAAAAAGAATTTTATGATACTTGATATTTAATCGGAAAGTAGTCGTAAGATAACGACTTAAAATGATTTATGGAATAATTGACTAAAATGTTATAGTTAAGCCAAAAAGGCTGTAATTTATATGGATTGAGATTTCCTTGGATTAAAGTAGTTATAGACTAAATACTTATACATATTGGATGATAATATGTATTTATATGTATTTGTGTGGACATACCAATGTTCATAGACCGAACTATTGGCTTGGGGGTTCGTGCATTCAGACCGGGTACCACACGTCGGCACAGATGGGCTTGGCGATTTTGTACATCATATAGTTACTACGTGGAGGTGCCACTTATAGGGAGGTAGGTGTTGATGCTAACCCATCCCGTATCACCATTGGGCATGGGATGTGAAAGGGTATCCCGCATAGGGATCGCCCCCAACTTGTGTGTGCTTTATGGTGTCCGCTTAGGATAAGAGATTTCTCCAGACTTGCCGATAGAGCACAAATGAGACACCACCGGTAAATGCCTTTGTGTGTCACATGTATATATACGGAAATATGTATATTTATCTATTTACACATTGTGGTGTACTTTATATGGGAATGTGCCCTCTTAGTTTAAAGATATAGATGATGCTTAATGATAATAAAGTTGGGTCAATAAAATGATGTGGATTATTAAGGACGAAGATAAGTCCTAATGAATAATGTGGAAAATAATTATTAATGAGAATAATAATTGAACAGTCTAAGAAAGTAGACAATATTTAAAGAGACCGAATAATGGGGTAGCCAATTATTAATTAAAATAATAATTTGGTAATGTAAGAGGATGAAATTTATAGTCTAATGGTGTAGACGACAAGGAATATGCATTATATCATTAAATGGTCTGAAGAGATAGACAATGGTTACAGAATATTATGACATGAGAATATATATTTATACCTAGTTTATGTAAATTATGAAATTAATATTATGAAATCTATTCGAGGATTAGGGTGTCAGACATGAGTACCCACTTTTAGTTATTGCATAGCTGAATGGATTATTCCTTACATGACTGATTAAATAATAGAAGTTACAATTTTCATTTTGATTGAGGATAAGAATAGGATTGCTTCTAGATGAGATGTGAGGTACTCATTACATGTGAGCGTCGGTGGGGAAACGTGAAGTATAAGTTAGTAAAAAATTGCATATTTACTAGTGAATAATCATTGCACACCTCGGGCTCTGACCCAAATTATAAATGTTTTTTTCCCAAAAAAAAATCTTAATAACAAGGATGGCAGGACTGATAATGGACCAGACTTACAGTTGCATTGGATGTAGTGGATTTCTCTCCATTGATTTTAGTGTAGCTTCTACTTTAGCATTTTGTCATTTTATTTCACAGTGAAATTTGTACGAACATAAGCCCAAGGGTTTATTTATATCAATTGTACTTATCTTTACATTATGGACATTGTATGATGAATCAGTTTTTATTATTCACGTGTTAAAATAATTTTATTTAGATATTTTTATTCATTGTGGACTTTGATAAAAAAAATAAATAATTTTTTTATTTCTTCAGTGCTGAGAATGGTATAAATTGTTGATAAGCCCCATCTTCAGGGTATTGAGTCTGTCCAACCTTTACATGAGAAAATGGGAGTTGTTACAGTTGGTATCAGAGCACGGTTCTCGTGTCCTTAGGATCTGTGTTTGAGATTATCGTGTTTTGCATTGCGTCCTTTGATGTAGAGCCCTATGATAAGGAATCATTGTATTCTTTGCGATTAGTTACTACCCGTTCGGGCAAGGGGTTACTTTTGGAGAGAGAGCCATAGAGACCTTCATACGAGTCACTTGCTAGAATTTTGAGGAATATGGCCAATTTAGTACCTAGTAATTTAAAGGTAGACAATTAAAAAAAAATTAAGGATATGGTAATGTACACTAATGCATCAGCCGAGGTCATTTCGTTTAGGCCATGATCCACAATGAGATGTGCATAGGATTATAGATAAAAAAAAATAGCGGAGGAAGAGACTAATAATAGCATCAGTGGTAAATAAGGTGTTTTCCTACTTCACCCACAATGAGATGGACATCGGATTATAGATTAAAAAAATTAGCGGAGGAAGAGACTAATGATAGAATCGGTAGTAAATAAGGTGTTTTCCTACTTTGGAGTATATGGGATTTGTTTTGTTTGATATTGGGACTTAGTGTTCATGTGGGTTTTGTTAATACATTGGAAGGGATGGACATTGAATTTGGGAAGCTTATGTTATTTTAGGCCTATTTGTTAGCTATGTCAACGTGTGATATTTTTCCTGGGAATGGAATTATAGTTACTTGGAATATGTTAATTTTATGTGGGTTGTTATGAGTTGTGGTCATATATAAAGGACCGGATTGAATAGGAATTGGTGTTCACTGCAGTCGTGAGGATTATTGTGAGAAATTTTATAGGTGAGCGTAGTTTTGAAACAATAAATTTTGATGGGAAATTAAGTCGTGCAATGACCTTTAGAAAGTTGAGTATGCTTTTGGAAGCAACATGTGAGAGTGATTTGAAAATTTTAAATAACTCAAGGAGGTAGATACATGTGAATAAACTCAAATTTATGGAATAAATCGGGCGATGCTTAGGTGGGAGCAAGGGTCTTTTATTTGGGGAAAAGTCGATTGCGGGATGGCGTGATGATATGGTTTGGGAAAGTATTTCCTTAGTGAGTTTAGGCACCAAAATAGAAGTAAGGCTATAGATAACTTTGATTAATGAGATAGTATATGATCGTGTGTAATGTTGGTATAGTGACGTTATCATTAAGTGGTAATGGTAGACCTAAGTAGAATGGGTATGCCTTTGGAGACTTAGAAATGACTAAGTGCTCTAAAGATTAAATACAAGAGAAAAATGTCCTACCTAGGTTGTGGTAATTGAGATATCGGGTATGGTAAGGTCGGTTGACTCTAAAGGAGTTTAGTATAACTCTTATAATGGAATAAGTGGTTGGTTTGAAAAACAGTAAATATTAAAATTTATATGATTAACATAAATGGTTATTTTTATTGTCCTTTGTCTTGGGCCGATGGACCTCGATAACTGACTAAGCTGTGTAGTAGTGTATCAGGAGGGTTCCTTATTTGGATATTGCTTGTGAGACGTCCCACGCACAAAATTGGCAAAAGTCGGGAGTTGAGGGAAGTCGAATGCTAGGATGGTTATTTTATTTATGTACGTATGTGGTGGCATACTTGTTCTATGGATATTATTGGTATAAATGGTACATATTAGATGTATATGTGTCATTCATTTTTGTTAATGATATGTGTGTATATATAAGGTGGAATATAGGGGCACCTCAGTGATGTTATTATAGGTATGGATGAGCCTTTTCATTTATCTCATGGGATGCGAGTGTAACGCCCCACCTAATAAAATACTGGATGATCAATCCCATATCAAATTAAACAAGAATGTCATATGGTCCATTCTTAGCGTCACTATCGAAAACTTTTTAATTACTAACCACCTAGTCTTTAATTAAGCCGATTCAAAATTTTATCTTATGATTTAAATCAAAACCAACCAATATAATATAAATCCAAGATAACCAACACAATAAAAAATCTAATCGTTCTACACAACTAATAAAAGAATCGAATAACATCGACTATACAAGCAATCCACTAAGCGCAAAATGTAAAGGAGAGTACTGATACATGCCAAATTGAATATAAAAGAACAATTCCAAGCGACAACTGAAATATCCCTATCTAGAGAGAGAATAAGACAGGCGACTAAGCAAATGTCCCGCAGCATCCACATATACTGCAGCTACGCACCTTGTAAGAAGATCAAGTCTGGCGCCCCTGTGGTAGGACACCTCAATGGTTTTGAAAAGGTTTTATAGCAAGGGTTAGAATCCAAAACATTTGAAAATATTTATCAAGTGAATTTAAATGCAGGAAATTAAAGTGCAAGTAAGTTCTTCATATTTAAGTTAATGCCATACACTCTCTTGAGGACACCTCACCTCTCTACTAATCTGCACGCCTAATGTACTATAAATGACCTGCCTAGCTAACCAACCGGTAACTAGCCTTGTCACATATATTCTACTACTTTTCCCACTACTCTATCGCGAGTGAGTCTAGCATATATGTTATACGTTATTATTCACATTAACTTATTTAAACCAATTCTTATTCAATACCATATAACTGTTTCACAAGTTATATAATTTATACATTTCACACCGTGTGTGTGTATATATATAATTCTGCACTATATGTACGAATCATACCTTAATATTCACACGCATGTCGGATATAAATGCTATCACCCAGCGTATAGGAGGCGTTCATAGATCCCCCCGAAAGTGTTCGTTCTATACCATAACGGTCCTCCCCTATAAACAGATGCTATGACCTGGAGATTATACTCACACTGCATTTTCTAGCCATGGGACTCAACCACATCGCCCAACCTCCTAAGTTAGCATTAACATTGGTATGCTTTACTATAAATATTATTCACACAAATATTTATAATCATATATATATATATATATATATATATATATATATATATATATATACACTAAACATCACCGTATATATAAAGAAATCCAGGCAACTGGTGTACTATATCTATACACAAGCCTAAAATATGCAAGTCTATGGTCCGAATTCATTTCAATTAATTATACACTAATTAATTTTTGTTATCTTGGAGTCACCCTACCAATTATACCCAGACTCTGTCTCTTCCGGCCCGAAAGTCAATATTTCCCATCCATCATTCAATTTCATTCAATTAAGCCTACTCACTTAATTAACAAGTTTGAAATTCACTTAACCGTGAACCTTAATTATTCAAATGAATAAATCTTCTAATTAACTCAAGGGTAAACATTCAACACTTTGAACCTTATATTATAACCAAAATTGTTGAATCACCCAATGCAGAAGCTATGTGTCTCAAAACATATAACAGGTCTAAATCAAAGGAAGAAGAAAATCTTACAGGTCTTAGCAGGTCATTCAAACAATAATCCATGTCATTCGAATGATAGTGGCTCTCATTTGAACGGGATACCAGGTCGATCGAACAATCCTGGTATCATCATCATCCCTAACCTGTCCAGTTAAAAACCAGTCTACCATTGATATGTTTTAAACCTCATTTGGTACAGATTTTTTCATCAAAACTTCCCCAGATTCATCCTAATTCCATCCTTTTATTATATTCAATCTAACCCCACCAGTTACACCAAATTAGGGCATCAAATTAGTCAAAACTTAACACATCTACATATTTATAACTCCAGATTAATAAAATCCCCAATTTCTTTTGAACACAAACTGTAACATATTAATTGATTAACACCTCCTTTAATATGAATAGGTAAATGCAGATTAATAATTGCAAATTAAACCACTTCCCTCAATTTGTAGATCAAAGCCTTTGGATGAGGATGTTAGATTGAATTCAAGGATCTCCTCTTGTTCTTGAAGAAGTCTCCCTAAGCCCCCCAAATTCTCTTCTAATGGCTCTCCTGTTAAGCTCACCATAATTTTAGTCTTCGAAAATGACTTTAAGTTGCCTTACCCTTACCCAATTAGGGTTAAAAACTCAAATCCCGTTTTGGGCCTATGGGCCTCCTAAAAAGGGCATGAAGTCTTAATTTGGTGCTCAAATATGTCTAATTAAGTCCCAAAATCCAATATATACATATGGCCACTCATTTTGGACTATTTCAACCCTACCAGACTCAACCGCGCGCTCAAAATCGCCATCCGGATAATAATTTTTAAAATTAAGTTCCACCCGTCAATTTATATAAATAGACTCACTTTTAAATATCCCAATTAATTAATTCTCATTAATTTACGACACAAGTAAATTACCAAATTAATTGATAAAAATAAAAATCCAAAAATTATGAGGTCTTACATACTTCCCTCCTTACGAGGGAATTTCGTCCCCGAAATTCAGACGCACGTGTAATAAATAGCTCTGGATACTGCTCCCGCATGTCCTCCTCATGCTCCCAAGTGGACTCATTGGCACTATAATGACCCCACTGAACACGAACAAGCGGTACAACTTTTGATCGTAACTTACGCTCACTGCGATCGAAGATAGCTACTGGTCTCTCCTCATAAGAAATATTGGGCTGCAAGTCTATCTCCTCAAGTGGGACATGCCAAAACGCCCTCGAACTCCTCTTGTATTTCTTCAACGATGCAATATGGAACACATCGTGGATACGTTGTAGAGGATCTGGAAAATGCAAATGGTATGCTAAAGGTCCGACTCTCTTAATGATAGGAAATGGGCCCACATACCTTGGCGTTAATTTCCATTTCTTGACAAATCTCATCACCCCTTTCATAGGGGATACCCTCACTAATACTAGATCCCCGATCTCCAACTCTACATGTCTTATATTTACATCCGCACAGATCTTTTGCTTATCTTGGGCAATATGGATACGCCCTCGAATTAACTCAATCTTGGAGGACGTGTCCCAAATCATCTCTGAACCTAATAGTTTGTTATCCCCCACCTCCAAGTAACAAGCTAGTGAGCGATAAGGTCTCCCATACAACGCCTCGAATTGGGCCATGCTAATAGTGAATTGGTATGAGTTGTTATATGCGAACTCTACCAACGGAAGGTACTGCTCCCAACCTCCCTCAAGATCGAGAATACACATCCATAGCATATCTTCGAGCATCTGATTCACCCGATCCATTTGCCCATCTGTTCGGGGGTGATAGGTAGTGCTCAACCTCAACTCGGTGCCCATAGCCTCCTGGAGGCTCTCTTAAAAATGCGATATAAAAATCTTATCCTTGTCGGATACTATATTGATCGGGACCCTGTGCACTCTGACTATCTCCACTATGAATAGTCTCACGTACTGCATAGACTCAAAGTTTGTACGAACTAAAAAAATATGGTCCACCTTGGTCAATTGGTCTACTATGTCGCATATAGAATCTGACTCCTCTGTGAAACAGACAACTCCGTAATGAAATCCAAAGAGATTCTCTCCCACTTCCATATCGATATCTCAAGTGGCTGCAACATCCCTGATGGTTTTTGATGATCTACCTTCATAAGTTGACATGTGGCCCACTTCGAGACAAACTCCGTAATATCTCGTTTCATCCCCGTCCACCAGTAGTGCCTCCTCATATCTTGGTACATCTTGTCCCCACTGGGATGTATCGCAAACCTGGAGCCATGAGCCTCGATCAAAACGGCGTGTCTCAAGTCCTCCTCCTCTAGCATGACCAACCTCCCATTAAAGCGTCGCCCACCCTCGAAGCTAATGGAGTAGGACTCTGTCCCCTCTACTAGCAATTGTTTCACTATGTTTTGGTAGAAAGGATCATCCGCCTGAGCCCTCACTAACCGTATAACAATCTCGGGTGTGATTTCAAAAACTTCCATACATGTCCAGGCAATCTCATCATCGTGCCTAAGTTCACTCCATTTCGCCTTGCAAACTGCCGCCAAATCTTCCGTGGGCCATCGGCTCAACGCATCCGTAACTATATTGTCCTTTCCAGGATGATACTAAATATCACGATGGTAATCTTTCATGAACTCCAACAACCTCCTTTGCCTCATGTTCTAGTCCTTATAAGTGAACATATATTGGAGTGATTTTTGATCCGTGAATAAGGTGAACTTCTCTCCCAAAAGGTAATACCTCCAAATCCTCAAGGTAAAGACTACTGCGGCCAACTCTAGATCATGAGTGAGGTAACTCCTCTCGTGTGGATTTAGCTTTCGGGACACATACGTTATGGACTGCTCTTCTTGCTGTAACACACCTTTGAGTCCCTGTAAGGATGCATCAGTATAAACCCGATAGTCCAATCCTGCCCTCTATAATACTAATATGGGTTTCTATGTCAGCTTGTCCTTTAACTCATCAAACTCAACTATCACGAATCGCTCCATAAAAGGGAACCCCTTTACCAGTCAAATTTGTTAACGGTCCGTCAATCTTGGAGAACCCCTGATGAAACATCAGTAGTACCCAGCTAACCCCAAAAAGCTCATAATCTCAGTCGGTGTCATGGGTTGGCCCCACTCCCTCACCGTTGAAACCTTGATTGGGTCCACGATAATTCCCTGATTCGACACAATATGGACCAATAACTGCACTTCCCAAAGCCAAAACCCACATTTCTCAAATTTTTCGTATACCAAAATGTCGTCTATGAACACTATGATGAACTGATCGAGAAAATCTCTAAAAAATGGATTCACAAGGTCTATGAATACCACCAGTGCATTGGTGAGCCCGAATAGCTTCACCCGAAACTCATAAGAACCATACCGCGATAGAGCAGGATACACATCAGGGGAATCATGGCAAGAGATTTTGATTCGGAGGATAGGGGTTTAGCAGGGCCCGAATCAGCATCAGGTTCCTCAAGGCCATCAGGGCCAGGGGAATAATAGGGGTGGCCATCCGGGATAACAACCGGGACAGCCTTGCCAGGGCTATCAGGGCCAGCTGGGTCGGTATCAAGGAGATGATCAGAAATGCTGTTTCGTTTGCAATCTGGTAGGCCACTCCAGGAGGGATTTCCTGCAAAGAGATTGGGATCCGTAGTAGGGTGTCCCATATGGTTATCAGGTACAGGGACCTCCGGTAGCGCCAGCTCCCCAAATTCCACAGCAGTTAGAACAGTTGCAGTACGAACGTGTGTACAACATCCGAGATGTTCCAATTCCCCCGCCCCGCAAGCGCCATCGGCATTAGAGGGTACATTTTCTATCCATGGTCATGATGGTAGAATCCTTTTTTATATTGGTGCATTGCATTCATTTGTTAGGACCCATTTTGATATAGTTATTGGGAAACTAGATATGGCTGATAGTCTACTCATGTGTGTGGAGTCACCGAGAGGGGGTGGATCGCTCATTCACTTGATTTGTAAGGGGGTAGACATTGTGATTGGAGGACTGAATTTTGCGGCAGACCTCTTGGTATTGGATTTAGAGGGCTATGATGTTATTTTGGGTAGAGATTGGTTAGCCGGTTATAGGGAGATAGTGGATTATTATGAGAGAGCCATAGTGTTTGGCATCCCGGGGCAGGAGATGTTATTTGTGGCGATGACCCTTCCCAAAAGAGGATCGCGCACTAATTTATATTAACTTGAGTATGAGACCTCACAGGAGGTGGTGATCCTAATACACTCGATCTCGGTCATGAGGGATGATGCTGATATGGGCCTTATTGGCCGTGCCTGAACCCCTATCCTCTGAATCAGAATCTCGTGGCAGGATTACCCTAACGCGTATCTTACCCCTACTTTGCACCACTTGAAGATCCTCCATTGGACTTGCCCTACTAGCTTGGCTCACCACCCCTCTTGTTCCCCTTATGATGGAAGTGATGATCCTGGAAATGGAGTAAAGTTGCTTTGAACACGTCAGTATATGTTACTAAAGTCGGATTCCCAATCGGATGTTGCATGATCCTCCAGGCTAATCCATCAACAAACATAGCTTTCTTCCTTTCTTCGTTGCTCAACTCGTCCGTCACAAGAGTGTCCAAACGAGTGAATTCCTCCTCATACCCGGAAAAAAATCAGTCTCCCTGAGTCATCTCCTTAAGCCTCCTCCTCATCACAGTCTCGATGGCTAGAGAAAAATACTTGCGGTCGACCTGCGCCCAAAACTCTGCAACCATCGTATAATCCCTCTCTACATTAGTGGTAGTGGACTCCCACCACTACAAGGCAACTCCAGTCAGCCTAAACGTCGCAAGCATCTATATCTGCACCTCGCTACTCTCCACCATCCGTTGGTGCATATCACGCCTCCATTGGTAAGCTGCAATCACATTCGCACTACCCTGGAACTCTGGGGGATGGCCCTTCTGAAAGGCCTCTCGAACCCATTGCCACTCTGTTGGCCCTGGGTGGGACTGCCCTACTGGAGCCATGTTCAGCGATGGATGATGCTGAGGAAAGTGGGTTGCCATCGCTGTCATGGAGGTATTAACTACCTGAGCCACTATACCCGCTACTTTCTCGGTAGAAATGAACCCTTGTGGCGACTGGGGCTGCGATACATCAGGATCTTGGGGAGCCTCACCCTCTCCTCCTCGGGTGGCTTCCCTCGCGGGTCTACCTCTCACTATTCTGGGCGGCATCTGAAACGTATAACAAGTTGTATTAGTTCATCATTAATACAATTCTAAAAATTGTAGAAGAGCAATAACTATTAAATATAAAGATGAGTCAACAGTCCAAATAATTGGGCTCTATGCTAAAGAACGCAACGCTAAAACTAAAGTAAGATGCACAGATCATAGGGACACTAGAACATGATATTGTGATACCATTTGTGACACCCCTCCTAATAAAATACCGGGTGATCAGTCATATATCAAATTAAATAGGAATCTCATTGATACATCACGAATATTGCATATTTGCGCCCTTTATCTTTATGCGGTCTAGCACTTTTATATTCTTAATGTCTAAATTTATGCTGGTTAACTAGACAACCTAAGATTTGGAAATGTATATGTTTTGAAGGGGTTAATTGTGCTTTTGTAGGTATTAAAAGTGAGGTTCGGTTGCATTTTAGGGAAGTTCCGTCATCGAAAGCTACTTCAAGGACAATATGATCTCTTCAAACTCACTATTTTGTATGGAATGAAGTTACCAACATGTATATCATCAAATTATCTTTCCGTGGCCACTGATCGTGCGTCATTCTGACTCGGAATGACAACGTTATGGCCATTTCTGGAAGGTTTTGGTTTTTTCTTCTAGTTCAAGGGCATTTTGGTAATTTCATACTGCATAATTGGGAGGGTTTTAAAATAGAATCATGTATAAAATCAAATTATCTTCGCGTCGGTTCTGACCATGCAATCATTTAGATTCCGTATGAGAGAGTTATGGCCATTTCCGTGCAACGCGTCAAAATTGGTTCGGAGAGGAAAGGGGGAAAATTCCAAAACCGCGGTCGATCGGTCCCAAACACGAGGTCAACCGCGCTCATCAGATATGGACAAAAATTGACTTGTTTTGGGTTTTTTGGCTTAGTTTTGTTGGGGGTTTGTTTTGGGGTATAAATAGAATGTTGGGAGCTATTATTTGGGGGAGATAATTCATTTAGGTTAGTTTTTAAGTGATATTTTTGAGAGCTTCTCTCTCCTTGAGTTCCATCCCATTTTGTATGTATGTTTCTACTATTAATCTTCTTCCTTTTTAATAAAGCTTCCATTGTCTATTTCTTGGGTTGTTAACTAGTTTACAAGCTTTTATAATTAGTTTTACTTGTTTTAATTTATTTCCTTGCTTTAAATACATGTCTTTCACCATGCTTTCTAGCTAATTAAGTCTAAGTTATGTCGGATTGAACTCACCCCGGGTTGGCATGTTGCTTTGCTTTGGTGATGGAGTTTTACGGGTCTATTTCGAGTGCGTTGTCCTAGTTATTACGCCTACGAGATTTGATGGGGTATATCATGTATACTCCGTGCTTACGACCTTGCGTGTGTAATTTTTGGGGTATTTGTTGATGCCAAAATCGTATTAGACAGTTAGGAAATTTAAGGGTGTGACAACTCTTAATTTAATTAACTGTCGAAACGAGACGCATTCTTAATAACTCGTCGACCCATGTAACCATTTTATACTAATTAACTCTAGGTGAGGAATATTCGACGCAACCTATAGTTTTTATTCCTTTGTTAATTTAGTTTAAATACACTCATGCCTAGTTTATCTTTTATTTCTTTTTAGTCACCAAATTACCTTTTACACTTTTATTTAGAAGTATTAAACCAATTAAATTCTAACAACTCGTCTCTCTGAATTTTCGATACCCGGACTTGGCCGCCATACTCCCTTTTTGAGTGTAGTCATAAGTTTAGGTTTTTGTATTAAGGTGATGAACAGAAAACAACGATCAGTGTTTGACACGCGCTACTTTTCACCCTTAATCTAATGGAGCCGTTGTTGGGGATGAGTTTGTTTTAGAATTTATTTGATTTAGTATTTCTTAGTATTTTATTTCTATTTGTATTTTTTTGCTAACCTTTTTGCTGGACATCTAGATTTGAGCGCCAAGAAACGCTTGAATTTTTTGTGCGCGCATCTACTTTGTGGAGTTCGCCACTTCGAGACGTTTTTGGGGTAAGCATGTCTTATTCCAATTCTTTCGGTAATCATTATTATAATTCTCAAAATTCCCGTAATCCTTTGACTTTTGGTCAATACTTAGAGTCCCAAAAAATTAAAAATTAAAACGTAACTTTGGGCGAGTTTAACGAAAGTCAAAACTTGGGTTATTGGAATTTTGATGATGATGATAATGATTTTGTGCCTCTAATTCATTACAATAGGAATTTTGAAATGAATTGCAATATTTTTCAAAATTCTTATAATAATGAGTTTAATTTTAAGTCCGATGGTAATTTTCAAAGTTCTCATTTTCAAGAATCTGCGCCTCGGCCAATGACTTTTGGCGAGGGCATCCGTATGCTTGAGAATGAGAAAATTGAAAATCGTTATCGGAAAGAAAATCGTTTGTGGGAGCATGAATTGGATTTATGATTTGAATCCGACGACGATTTTTCTTCCGAGACTTTTGAAGTCGAGGAATGTTTTGAACCAAATGAGGACTTTGTTCCTACTTTGGAACAAACCATTTTTCACTTTGCCCATTGCATAATAAATATTGAAAGTGAGGGTGAAATGGAAGTAATATCCATTTGCAATGAAATGATTTCTTCTTTGGCCTCCAAAGAAGAAAATTTCATTAAAAATGATCTTATTTCCTTCGAAACTCAATCTTCTAGCAATGATGACTCACCTCTTGAGTTTGAATTTCTTTCCTCCCCATTTTCATTCTCTGTTATCACACCGTCACAAGTACCCGATGAATCAGTTTCAAACTTCAATGTGTTAAACCTTTTTGCCGATGAGGAGTACTTGCTCGAGTCGCCTTCCATGAGAACATCTTTACTTTCATGTGCTCCCCCTCCCATTATAATTTCAAAATCCTTGGGAGGATATTCTGCTTTTCTCGGTCCCCAAATGTATTTATCACCCGTTCAATCCAAATCCCCCATCGTCCCTCCAAAACTTTTAATTGATGATGGTTCATTTCTTCTGCCTTACACATGCCTTCCGTTGTTCAAATGGAATTCATATTTTTCGAAAGGCATGCTTGAGAGTGAGGGTACACCGGTCACCCTCCAAAGTCAAATCGTTTTCATGGTGGACCCTCAACTATTTAAACTTCTAGTGTATAGTTAGTATGAAGCCTAAATATTAGGTTGTATATAGTTAGCTTTTTATCATTTCTTTCTTTAGTTTTTCTTTCTTTTAATTCAGTCTCTTGTAATTAGTTAACTTTTTGTTATTTATTTTTGTTATGCTTTAGTACTAACTTGTTTTATAGAATCTTTGGCCTCGTACTTTTCGGAGATCGCTCCATTGTGGGTAATATCGCTCTTTTCCTCTCTTTAACTTGGTTCTTTATTTACATTGAGGACAATGTTAGGTTTTAAGTTAGGGGGTGTGTGATATTCTATCCATTCATTGGTAGTTTCTTTGATTTGATTATATGTTATTTTCAGGAATACTTTTCTTGTAAAAATTAAAATTTTCAAATTTTTTTTTTCTTTTTTCTCCTTTTTTGGGCATTTTGCCTTTATTTTCGATGACAAATTTCAATAATTGCCCGATCCAATAGACAACTCAATGATGCATGTTCTCGATTTTAGAAGTTATTAGACTTTAGTCCTCAATTATTGATATTATGAATAACTTCATGAATTAAACATTAATCCCATGAGCACATGCGTTTTTCTTGTTTTATTGATTTGGTTTAAAATTTTTATAGCTCGATAATCTTTTGTTGCATTGTATACACTTACACCGAGTAAGCTTTGTACCTTTCATCTTTGTGAGTGTTATACACTATTCTTTCCTCTTTGAAAACGTTATAGTCGTTGGTAATCTCTATATTCTTTCATTTTGAGTTCATTCTTGAAATGTATTACTTGAACATGATTCAATGTTTATTTTGACTCGAGAATTGTGTAAACTTTATGAAATGATCATAGGCCATCCTTGTGATATCACCCATTTGCCTTGACCTCACCTTATATGTTTACCCTCGTCAACCCCTTTGAGCCTAAATATAGACTTTCGTTTCATAACCCAAAATCCCATAACTAACTCCACATTGGAGTTACCTTTGTTTGGAATGATACTTGGGATTGAATGATGTTGTGTTTCATTTGCAATTTAGGCATGTGAGAGTGTGAAAATTAAAGAAAAGAAAGAAGTGAAAAAGAGGTGAGAAAAGAGAAAAATAAGAAAAAGAAGAAAAGAAAAGAAAGAGAAAGTTTGTATATGTTGTGTATATAGTTCAATAAGCTTTGTTTACTCTACCCATTTGTATATCTAATGCCTTTTATGGATTGTATTTTCCAATTTTTGATATTACCCGCATTCTTCCCATTATTCCAAGTTTTCATTCCGAACACCTTAAATCCGTATATAATCCTTTCGTTTCGTACCCTAGCCTATCCTACATTAAAACCAACCCTATTAAAGTCATATGTGATCTTAAGTATATGTAATTAAAGAGTAAAAATAGTTTTGATAATATTTGAAAATGCATTTCGCCTCCTTTAATGTGCAGTATGTTTCATTGAGATTACAGTTTTTCATTTCCTATATAGCGTTCTTCATTTGTGACATGTGTGCGGCCTAGTTTTCATTTACATTTACTCTTTATTCCCGCATGTCCCGTGTGTTATCTCCCTGTTTTGAGTCAATTCACTTGATGAGTGTAATGCCCGTGAGGATTGAATATATGCTTGCTTTATTTTGTATCCGATTTATTTATTTTTTTGTCAAATCACACTTTGCATGTGCTTGCTGCCCTCCCACATTCTAAGGTTTCAATTCTATGAGGTGCATTTTATAATGTTAATAATACGGACTGTTGTGTGAATTAGTTCACTTTGCTAATAACGTGTATGAAATCTTTTTCACTATTGCTGGGCTTGTCGCATGTTGGTTTGGGTATATTTTGAGGAAACCATATGATGTTTGTGGGTTTCATCCATGAAAACCCCCACGAGACGACACTCGTCCACTAGGGCAACCTAGGAGTTTAACGGCTTATTACATATACTAAATGCAATCGTGTTCCCTACGAAAGTGGAAATTATATTTTGATGCATATATACATTTTGTATTTCTTTTTGTGGATTGGTTTTATTTGTTTCATCACTAGGGACTATCAATGTCTAAGTTAGGGGGTGTGATACATCACGAATATTGCATATTTGCGCCCTTTATAGTTATGCATTCTAGAACTTTTACGTTCTTAATGTTTATATTTATGCTGGTTAACCAGGAAATCTCGGATTTGGAAATATATATGTTTTGCAGGGTTTAATTGTGCTTTTGTAGGTATTGTAATGCTAAAAGTGAGGTTCGATTGCATTTTGGAGAAGTTCCATCGTCGAAAGATATTTCAAGGGAAATATGATCTTTTTAAACTCACTGTTTTGTATGGAATGAAGTTACCAACATATATATCATCAAATTATCTTTCCGTGGCCATTGACCGTGCGTCATTCTAACTCTGAATGAGGAAGTTATGGCCATTTCCGGAAGGTTTCGGTATTTTCTTCTACTTCAAGGGAATTTTGGTAATTCCATACTGCATAATTTGGAGAGTTTCAAAATATAATCATATAGATAATTGAATTATCTTCACGTCGGTTCAGACCACGCATCATTTTGATTTCGTATGAGGGAGTTATGGTCATTTCAGTGCAATGCATCAAAATTGGTTCGGAGAGGAAAAGGAGGCTGGTGGCAGCCCAAGGAAAATTCCAAAACCGTGGTCGACCGGTCCTAAACATGAGGTCGACCGCGCCCATTAGATATGGACTAAAATTGACTTATTTTGGGTTTTTTGGCTTAGTTTTGTTGGGGGTTTGTTTTGGGGTATAAATAGAATGTTGGGGGCTTTTATTTGGGGGAGATAATTCATTTAGGTTAGTTTTTAGGTGATATTTTTTTAGAGCTTCTCTCTACTAGGGTTTTATCCCATTTTGTATGTAAGTTGTTGCTTTGCTTTGGTGATGGAGTTTTACGGGTCTATTTCGAGTGTGTTGTCCTAGTTATTACGCCTAAGAGATTTGACGGGGTATATCATGTATGCTCCGTGCTTACGTCCTTACGTGCGTAAATTCTGGGGTATTTGTTGACGCCAAAATCTTATTATACTGTTAGGAAAATTTACGTGTGTGACAACTCTTAATTTCATTAACTGTCGAAACGAGGCGCATTCTTAATAACTCGTCGATCCATGTAACCATTTTATACTAATTAACTCTAGGTGAGGTATATTCGACGCAACCTATAGTTTTTATTCCTTTGTTAATTTAGTTTAAATACACTCATGCCTAGTTTATCTTTTATTTCTTTTCAGTCACCAAATTACCTTTTAAACTTTTTTTAGAAGTATTAAACCAATTAAATTCTAAGAACTCGTCTCTGTGGATTTTCGATACCCGGACTTGGCCGCTATACTCTCTTTTTGAGTGTAGTCATAAGTTTAAGTTTTTGTATTAAGGCGGTGAACAGAAAACAACGATTAGCGTTTGACACGCGCTACTTTTCACCCTTAATCACTCATTTGGTTCATTCTTAGCATCACTGTTGAAATTTTTTTATTTACTAACTCCCTAGTCTTTATCTTATGATTTAAATCGAAACCAACCAATATAATAGAAATCCAAGATAACTAACACAATAGAAAATCTAATCATTCCACACAAGTAATAAAATCATTAGTCAAATAACATCGATTATACAAGAAATCCACTAAGTGCAAAATGTAAAGGAGAGTATTGATACATGCCAAAATGATTATAAAAGAACAAGTCCAAGTTGTAACTGAAATGTCCCTATCAAGAGAGAGAATAAGATAGGCGACTAAGCAAATTCCCCGCGGTATCCACATATACTGCAGCTACGCACCCTGTAAGAAGACCAGGATTGGAGAAACTGTGGTAGGACACCTAAAAGGTTTTATAGCAAGGGTTAGAACCCAAAACATTTGAAAATATTTAACAAGTGAGTTTAAATATAGGAAATTTAAGTGCAAGTAAGCTCTTCATATTTAAGTTAGTGTCGTACACTCTCTTGAGGACACCTCACCCCTTTACTAATGTGCACGCCTAATGTACTATACATGACTTGCTTAGCTAACCACCCCATAACTAGCCTTGTCACATATATTCTACTACTTTCCCCACTACTCTATCCCGAGTGAGTCTAGAATACACGTTATAAGTTAGTATTCACATGAACTTATTTAGACCAATTCTCATTCAATACCATATAACCGTTTCACAAGTTATATAATTTCTACATTTCACACCATGCATATATATATATATATATATATATATCTGTTTATAATTCTGCACTATATATACGTATCATATCTCGACATTCACACGCATGTCAGATATAATTGCTATCACCCAATGCATAGGAGGTCCGATCGTCCGTAATAATTTGTCGAGTGTCTGTATTTGATTAGGACTCAAATTCTTTTTGGCCAAAAACTTGACGTGACCACAATTGTGTCTAGTGTGCGTGCTATTTAGGCTCAAGTGCAAGCATGTCACTCAAGTAATAATTCAATAAGTCGGGTATCGATCCTCAGGGAAAAAGGACGAACGAAATCATAACGACGTTGGAAAGACGAAGGTAACCTAATTTTGACTCTAAAAAGAACGAAAAGGTGATTTGAATTGTGAAACAACTACAACTAGATGAATTTTTTTAAAATGATTAATTAATGAAATTATGAAAAAATGAAATGCAGTTACTCTAAATTAACGAAAAGACTAATGATGATTTAACTATGAGACGAGAAACATAGGTCGGGTTACAATCCCCCATACCCTAGTAATTCACTTCGTAGGATACTAGATTCAGAATTAAAGATTTAAATGAATCTGGTTTTTAATGCTCCTAAGTATTATATATATGAGGGATCGTAGCTCGCACAGTATGTAAGCAAAGAATGAATTAAAACCCGACCTTTATTTCTTCTAAATATTACATATATGAGGGAACGTAGCCCGCACAGTATGTAAGCAAAGGATGAACTAAAGAATTATCGCATTAACTATGATACAATTCATCTAAGATTTTAATTTCAACTTCAATTTACACTATCATGAATTACATCGGGTGGGGTTCATGCACCCCAACCCTTGAAAACTTAGCCGGACATATGAAAACTATAAGAAAACATGTTTTGAATGAAAGAAAACATTTTTAATAACAATTGAACGTGAAGAAGAATGAAATTACTCACTAAATAAATAACTACTGTGATAATGAAAGCAAGAATTGAAACAAATTTACTTGAACTGCAAAACTGGAATCAAACTAGGATTTCTTGTTGTTGTCTTCTCTAAATTAATTACAATGCTTATCTCACGAATTAGAAGCCTCCTTAATGTCTGGAAGGTGTTTTAAATTTATACTCTACGAATTTCTAAGAGTTTCAACCATACAAGACTCTTATTTTACAAGTGGATAAGTCCAAATTCCGATACTCGAACCGATCCTATTAAGGTGATTCGGTTCGGTTCCATCTTTGACAAAAGTTTTTCCTTGAACCGGTTCGGTTCGTTTATTTCCTCTTCAGTTCGATTCCATATCTTCGTGCTTCATAGGAAGTTTTCCCAGGATAGGATCGGTTCGTTTTTCAAGCCCTTCGATTCGGTTCCATCTTTTCAGGAACTTTTCCTCCTTGTAATTTTTGAAGACTTGTAACTTTTGATCCGGAGCTCGGATTAGGATGTCGATTGTTCCTAAGCACTTGTAGGCGCGAGGTCTTCGACTTTCATTTTGATTCTCTCTTTCCTTGTGTGCACTGAATACCTGCAAAATAGATAGGAATACACGAAACTCGGCGTACTTATTAGAAAATGTCAGTATCAGTGATATGAGATAAATCCACTCGATTTACACTTTGCAGAGCAATAAAAGTCTCTAAATTAAGGGAATAAATGGGAAGAATTTATGCCTAATCATATATAAACAAAGTAATGGGTTTAGGACTTTTAAAAACACTTTCTTCTAAACCCTAAGAGAAACAGTCTCCTCTTTTACATCTTCTTCCTCCGTCAAAACCTTAACTCCATTGGAGAGCTATTTTCAATCCAAGTTTTGAAGTTTTAAACCGGGATTTCTCAAGATCATTCAAGAACGTCTCTTTGCTATTTTTTCGAGAGGAATCCAATCGTGTATTCAGAATTTCTTCATCTTAATCTTAGGCATGAATAATCTATTTCTTTCCTTTAGTATTATGCATTTTAAGTGTCGCCTAAACCCTTAATCATATTTTTTCTTAAAATAATTTAGCGACTTAATTAGGAATAATGATAATAATTTTGCGGACTATTTTTATAAAATCTTTCAATATGAATAATAGTCATAACCCTTGGGTACATAGGATTTATGAGTGGATTTTGGGTTTTATTGGTGTAGGTTACATGTAAAAAAGCCTTAGTTTTGATTTAAATGAATTTGGGGGCGTATAACTCATGTAGTTTGTGTTAAGATAATGAAATTGGAATTATGATGTATTAATGATGAAATCTCGGTGTATTTGATTTAAAATAATTAAATGGGATTAATTGGGTGTTTATGACGATGTGAAAATTAAAGTAAGATTTAATTGAATTGGAATATCATGCGTAGTTTGGTACATTGATTAATTATGTTGGTTTGTGTGGCTTGTTAGTATTATTAAATTGCCATTGTGACGACGGGTTGTTGGGTATTTTTGTTCTCCCTATATTTTAGGATGCCTTTTAGGTATGGGAGTAGTGGGTAGGCCTTTTGATGATTTACACCTTCTAGGTATGGGACTAGTAAGGGTAGATTATCGTGATTTTATCATATCGGGGGAGGGCTGATTTTTGGTATTTTATCGTCGTTACACTAGTTTAGGTACGTGACTAGGTTGAGATTTATGTTAGAAATTCATCCTATACATAGAGTGTGACGTATTGATAACTTGGGGACCCTTAGGTATGGGACTAAGGGTTATTTTGAGGATCTCACATCAATAATAAGTGTGGAGAAATTTGTATATTGTGAAATGGAGAAAATTGAGAATTTAACACCTAAGATAATAAAATGAGTATCAAAATATATTGACGTTGTTAATAACGTGAAGGACTGACAGTTTAAACGGTTGGCTAGCTATTGCGACATGTAGGTGTGTGACGTCTGAATAACGTGCAGGGCTGGCAGTTTAAACGGACTGCCTGGCTATAAAGTCGTGTCGTGTGTGGAACCTCGTGCATAACGTGCAGGGCTGACAGTTTAAACGGGCTGACTGGCTATGGCGAGGGGAATTGCGGGTGGTGTAGAATTTATTACGGAAGTAGCGTAATGGGTAATAAAATCGAGATAAATGATAACTTTGGGTTAATTGAATTCAATTAATACTTTGGGGTAGTGGGATAATTAAAATATATTAGTGTGATTTTTATAAGAATATCTGGGGGTAGTTAGTAATTTATCTTTCCCACGTTTAAATTACTCGTCTAATTAAAATACTCGATTGTGATATTTACTGCGTATAATGTTATTGTCTGGGTTCACAGACCCTATTTGAGGGGAGTAGTGTGTATTCATTCTCGAAACTCTGACTTCGTGCGTTGACTAACTTTTCAGGAAATAGTATTTGGAGAAGTTGCGTAGAATTATTTAAAGATTTGCTTGGAGGTGCAGTTGGAGTTGCTTTACCTTATGCGTATTGATTTTTTTAGGTTTTCATTCCTTCGTATTTACTTTGAGAGATAGTTTGTGGTTTTAATTGGGCCATTCGTTTCCAAAGTTGTTATAGGTTTTATTCAATTATTTCACTCGATTCAGTTGGAGATTATTCAGTTGGAGATTATTCAGTTTCATATTATTAGAGATTGGATTTACTTTGAGTTTAGAATGGAGATGGATCTTTTATCGCTTAGTTGGATGGTTTATATTTTGGGATTGATTATCATTTATCTTGTGGATTAATTTTATATTCCTCATATTTGTCTCATGCTAGGAATGGTATTTTATTTACTCACGCCCGACTTAGTTTTGGTGGCGTCCGACGCCGGAATTTAGCGGGGTGTGACACTACACATCACCGTATATATATATAAATTCAGGCTACCGGTGTACTATATCTCTACACAAGCCTAAAATATGCAAGTCTATGGTCCGACTTCACATTTTAATTAATTATACATTAATTAATTTTTGTTATCTTGGAGTCACCCTAGCAAATATAGCTAAACTCTATCTCTCTCAGCCCGAAAGTCAATATTTCTAATCCATTGTTCAATTTCATTCAATTAAGCCTACTCACTAAATTAACAAGTTTCCAATTCACTCAATCACGAACCTTAATTTTTCACATTTATAAATCTTCTAATCAATTCAAGGGTAAACATTCAACAATTTAAACCCTAGATTATAACCAAAATTGCAGAATCACCCAATGCAAAAACTCGGTATCTCAAAACACATAACAGGTCTAAATCAGGGGAAGAAGAAAATCTGACAGGGCTTAATTGTTCATTCAAATGACAAGCCATGTCGTTCGAACGACAGTGGCTCTCGTTTGAACGAGATACCAGGTCGTTCAAACGATCCTGATATCATCATCATCTCTAATCTATCCAGTTAAAAACCAGTCTGCCATTGATATGTTTTAAACCTCATTTTGTATAGATTTCTTCATCAAAACTTCCCCAAATTCATCCTAATTCCATCCTTTTATTATATTCAATCTAACCCCATCAATTACACTAAATTAGGGCATTAAATTAGTCAAAACTTAACACCTCTACAGATTTATAACTCTAAATTAAAGAAATCCCCGATTTCTTATTAACACAAACCCTAACATATTAATTGATTCCCACCTCCTTTAATATGAATAGGTAAATACAGATTAATAATTGCAAATTAAACCCCTTGCCTCAATTTCTAGATCAAAGCCTTTGGATGAAGATGTTGGACTGAATTCAAGGATCTCCTCTTGTTCTTGAAGTAATCTCTCCAAATCCCCAAACTCTCTTCTAATGGCTCTCCTCTTAAGCACACCATAATTTTAGTCTTCTAAAATGACTTTAAGTTGCGTTACCCTTACCCAATTAGGGTTAAAAACTCAAATCCCATTTTTGGGCCTATGGGCCTCCTAAAAAGGGCGTAAAGTCTTAATTTGGACCTCAAATATGTTTAATTAAGTCTTGAAACCCAATATATACATATCGCCACTCATTTCGGACTATTTTAACCCTACCAGACTCAACCGCGCGCCCGAAATCACCACCCGGATAATAATTTTTAAAATTAAGTTCCACCCATAAATTTATTTAAATATACTTACTTTTAAATAACCCAATTAATTAATTCTCATTAATTTACAACACAAGTAAGTTACCAAATTACGAAATTAATTAATAAAAATAAAAACCCAAAAATTACGAGGTGTTAGATACTTCCCTCCTTACAAGAAAATTTTGTCCCCGAAATTCGGATGTACCTGCTGTAAATAGCTCTGGATATTTCTCCCACATGTCCTCCTCACACTCCCAAGTGGACTCGTAGGCACTATGATGACCTCACTGAACAATAACAAGCGGTACAACTTTAGATCGTAACTTGCACTCACTGCGATCTAAGATAGCTACTGGTCTCTCCTCATAAGAAATATCAGGTTGCAAGTCTATCTCCTCAAGTGGGACATCCCAAAATTCCCTCGAAATCCTCTTGTATTTCTTCAACGAGGCATGGAACACATCATGGATACACTGAAGATGATCTAGCAAACCCAAACGGTACACTACCGGTCCGACTCTCTCAATGATAGGAAATGGGCCCACATACCTTGTTGCTCATTTCCCTTTCTTGCCAAATCTCATCATCCCTTTCATAGGGAATACCCTCACCAATACTTGATCCCCGATCTCTAACTCTAAATGTCTTCTATTTCCATTCGCGTAGCTCTTTTACCTATCTTGGCCTATGCGGATACACCCCTGAATTAACTCAATCTTGGAGGACGTGTCTCGAATCATCTCTGTCCCCAATAGTTTGTTGTCCCCCACCTCCAACGAACAAGACGGTGAGTAACAAGGTCTCCCATACAACACCTCTAATGGGGCCATGCCAATAGTGAAATGGTACGAGTTGTTATGCGCGAACTCTACCAATAGAAGGTACTGCTCCCAACCTTCCCAAAATTGAGAATGCACATCCGTAGCATATCTTCGAGCATCTGATTCACCTGCTCTATTTGCCCATCCGTCTAGGGATGATAGGCGGTGCTCAACCTCAACTCGGTGCCCATAGCTTCTTGGAGGTTCTGCCAAAAATGCGATACAAAAATCTTGTCCCTATCGGATACTATATTGATCGGGACCCCGTTCCATCTGACTATCTTCGTTATGAATAGTCTGACTTACTGCATAGTCTCAAATTCCTTACGAACAGGCAAAAAGAGGTCCACCTTGGTCAAACGATCTACTATGACCCATATAGAATCGTGACCCCTCTGTAAAATAGGTAACCCCGTAGTGAAATCCATAGAGATTCTCTCCCACTTCTATATCGGGATCTCAAGTGGATGCAACATCCCCGTTGATTTCTGATGATCTACCTTTACAAGCTGACACATGGCATACTTCAAGACAAACTCTACAATGTCTCGTTTCATCCCTGTCCACCAGTACTGCCTCCTCATATCTTGGTACATCTTATCCCCACCAGGATGTACCGCAAACCTGGAGCCATGATTCTCAGTCAAAACGGCGTGCCTCAAGTCCGCCTCGTCTGGCACGACCAACCTCCCATTAAAGCGTAGCCCACCCTCGGAGCTAATGGAGTAGGACTTCGCCCCCTCTGCTAGTAACTATTTCACCCTATCCTGGAAGAAAGGATCATCCTCCTGAGCCCTCACTACCCGTATAATAATTTGGGGTGTGATTGCTAGAACCCCCATACATGCCCAGGCAATCTCATCGTCATGCCTAAGTTCACTCCATTTCGCCTTCCAAACTGTTGCCAAATATTCCATGGGTCGTCGGTTCAATGCATCCTTAACTACATTGTCCTTTCCAGGATAATACTAAATATCAAACTGGTAATATTTCATGAACTCCAACCACCTCTTTTGCCTCGTGTTCAAGTCCTTATGAATGAACATATATTGGACTGATTTGTGATTCGTGAATAAGATGAACTTCTCTCCCAAAAGGTAATGCCTACAAATCCTCAAGGCAAAGACTACCACGGCCAACTCTAGATCATGAGTGGGTTAATTTCTCTCATGGGGCTTTAGCTTTCAGGACACATAAGCTGTAGCCCACGCTTCATGTTATAACACACACCATTGAGTCCCTTCAAGGATGCATTAGTATAAACCCGATAGTCCAATCCTGCCCTTAATAACACCAATACAGGGGCCAATGTCATTTTGTCCTTTAACTCGTCGAACGCCAACTGACACGAATCTCTCCATAAAAAGGGCACCCCTTTACGAGTAAAATTTTTCAACAATCCGACAATCTTGGAGAACCCCCTGATGAAATGGTGGTAGTACCCAGGTAACCCCAAAAATCTCCTAATATCAGTCAGTGTTGTGGGCTGGCCCCACTCCCTCACCGCTGACACCTTGCTTAATTCCACGACAATTTCCTTTTTTGACATAATATGGCCCAATAACTGCACTTCCCGAAGCCAAAACCCACATTTCTCAAACTTGGCGTATAGTTGGTGATCCCGCAACATGTGTAAGACGATATAGAGATGACCAACATGCTCTTCCTTCATAACCTAACCCTAGTTTCCCCACTTCAAGATAGAGATGAACAAAGGCCTAAGAGGAGAAAGAACACCATAGGATGATGAAAAGAGCCTTTTCTACACAATTTCAAGAAAGGATATTCTTGTCATTCTTATTCTATTTCTATATAGATCTTAACTCCATGTTTAGATTTAAATTTGAATCATGTTTTGAGACTGCACAATTAGAGATATTTGAATTAGTATAAAATTTGATGATTACTACATGATCCATATGTAGATCCATAATCCTTTATATCAAATATGTATGCATGTGATTGAAATTGATAAATTATTTAAAAGACATGTTATAATAATATTTCAACAAATCTGAAAGTTAATAGAGAAACAAAAATAAATCGTGAAAACCCAACTATATATTTATTGTTAAGATTACTAATCGTTGGTATTTAGGGATAAATACATGAATTAAATGTGTTAAAGGGATAGCTTTTGGTTGGGATTGCTGAACAAAATTTTGGGTACTAAAATCTTGAAAAAGGTTGACAATGGCAAAAATAGCAGTAAAAGGATGAAGGGATGGTAATTAAAGAAGTTCGTTTGAATGACACAGAAAGTCATTTAAATGAGATTATTATCTCGTTAGAACGAGATTGTTATCTCTTTCAAATGACCATAGATTTGGACATGGGGATGGATCTTTTCATTACGAATGTGTGACCGCCAGTTTCGTATTTTTCTGATTTTTTTAATTAATTTTGAATTTATTGATGAAGGGTGTCTGAAACAAAAATTCTTTGTGAGAAATCAAATATGGATTACTTAGGGATGTCCGTAGATGAGTGTAGGACGTGGAAAAATATTAAGTAACATTATTTTTACCATGGAATTGGATGAGAATGAATTCTGGGTATGGAATTAGAGTGTTTAAGATGAACAACACTCGAAGATATATGAACGGATTCGAATGGAAATTTCAGATATAATTAGGATATGGACTGGATTGAGATGTGCTTAGTATCTTGAATGAAAATATGAATGTAAGTTAATATTTACGGAATTAAGAGTCGGGGTTGTAACTCGGATATTTTTAGGCAGAGTGCTACGGGTGTTAGGTACGAGATAACCAATTTAATTTATTATATATATAATAAATTATCAAATATCGAATTGGTTTAAGGGTGTTTGACCTAATAGTGGGACTTTGTGTAATGAATTTTAAAGGGTGAAGATGCAGACTGAATGAGTGAGTCTGGGTATTATAGTGGTGATACTACTTAACCATATTATAGGATTTCTTATATATGTACATATAACCCTTTTCACGATAGTTGATTCTTTATATATGTAAATATAAACCTTATCGCAAAGGTATCAAGACGCGAATAATTATTAATAATCTAAAATGATTGAAGTTTAAGACAAGAGGACAACATACTAACATTATTAAATGTATGGGTAAGGGTAGTTGGATTAACTATACCTATAATCGTATTGGTAAGGTTAGTTTGGGAATAACTATACCTATAATGTTTTAGAAAGGTTAGTTTGGGAACAACTATGCCTATAGTGTTTTGGGAAAGGTTAGTTGGGAATAACTGTACTAATACATTTAAAGAAGAAATAAATTATTATGTGAAGGAGATTTAAGTCCAAAAAGAATTTTATGAGACTTAATATTTAATCGAAAAGTAGCCGTAAGATAACGTTTAAAATGAGTTATGGAATAATTGACTAAAATGTTATAGTTAAGCCAAGAAGGGTGTAATTTATATGGATTGAGATTTCCTTGGATTAAAGTAGTTATAAAGTAACTAATTATACCTATTGGATGATAATTTTAATTTATATGTATTTGTGTGGACATACCAATGTTCGTGGACGGTTTTATCGGCTCGGGGGTTCTTGCGTTCGGATCGGGTACCATACGTCGGCATAGGTGGGCTTGGAAATTGTGTAGGTTATATAGGTACTACGTGGAGTTTCCACCTACGGGGAGGAAGGTGTTGATGCTGACCCATCCAGTATCACCGTTGGGTATAGGCCGTGAACGAGTATCCTACGTAGGGGCCGCCCCCAACTTGTGTGTGTTTTGTGATGTTCACTTAGGATAAGAGATTCCTTCGGACTTGTCGATAGAGCACGAACAAGACACCAACGGTAGATGCCTTTGTGTGTTGCATGTATATATACGGACATATATATATATATATATATATATATATATATATATATATATATATATATTTACACATTATAGTGTACCTTATATGGGAATGTGCCATCTTAGCCTAAAGATGCAGACAATGCTTAATGATAATAAAGTCGGGTCAATAAAATGATGTGAGTAATTAAGGAGGAGGATGAGTCCTAATGAATAATTTGGCAGACAATTATTAATGAGAATAATAATTGAATAGCCTAAGAAAGTAGATAATATTTAAAGAGAACGCATAATGGGGTATCCAATTATTAATTAGAATAATAATTTGGTAATCTATGAGGATGAAACTTATAGTTTAACGGGGTAGACGACAAGGAATATGCATTAAATCATTAAATGGTCTTAAAATATAGACAATGGTTACAAAATATTATGACGTAAGAATATGCATCTAGTTTATGTAAATTGTGAAATTAATATTATGAAATCTCTTCGGGGATTAGGGTGTCAGACATGAGTACCCACTTTTAGTTATTGCATATGTGAATGGATTATTCCTTACATTAATGATTAAATAATGGAAGTTACAATTTTCATTCTGATTGAGGATCCGAGTCAGACTGCTTCTAGATGAGAGGTGAGGTACTCATTACATGTGAGCGTCGTTGGGGAGACGCGAAGTATAAGTTAGTAACAAATTGCATATTTACTGATGAAGAATCCTTGCACACCTCGGGCTCTGAACCAAATTATAAATGTTTTTCCCCTAGGTATTCTTAATGATAGGGATGGCAGGACTGATGATGGATCAGACTTGCAGTTGAATTGGACGTAGTGGATTTCTCTCCATCGATTCTAGTGTAGGTTGTACTTCAGCATTTTGCCATTTTATTTCACACTGGGATTTGTATGGGCATAAGCCCAAGGGTTTATTTATATTAGTTGTACTTAGCTGTACATTATGAATATTGTATGATGAATCAATTTTTATTATTCATGTGTTAAAATAATTTTATTCAGTTGTTTTTATTCATTGATGAGTTTGATAAAAATAAAGAAAAAATTTATTTCTTCACTGCTGAGAATTGTATAAAATTTTGATATGCCCCATCTTCGTCATATTGAGTCTGACTAGCCTTTATGTGAGAAATTGGGGGTTGTTACAAAAACAACCTAAAAAAAATCGCCTTGGGGGCTCTCTCCCCCAAACCCGTCGGCTTCATCAGAACTTTTCGCTCCCCAAACTAAAGTGTTAGATATATTTGATAATTCTATTAATTATGAAATTAAGTAAAATTAAAAATTAAATATGTAATAAATATAACTGTTAGTTTGCTACTTAATGTGATCCATATTCAAATTTGATAAGGATTTGTTTATAATGATGGTAGGTTGGTTCTCTAATCAAACTTTAGTGTGATCGATAGTAGATTTCATGTTTAATTAAAAATTGGGCCATTTTTTCCCTATATAGTGTAGATTATATTCTATCAGTATGTTACACCTAAAGCAACACAATAAAGTTATAAGGTAAGAGGGAGAAATCCAAAAATTCCAATTATTATTTTTTGCTAAAATGATGAAGGCTATGCTCGAGCAATTATTTAGAAGATTAAAATGAGATTTTTTCCGCAAATTAAATCATAGCATTGGATCAAGGTAACATCTAGTGTTCTATTAATTTAGGCACACTTTGTGAAAACATGAAGATCGATCGTTTTAATGAGAAAAATGGTATGTTAAAGTTTAATCATAGTAATGAACTCGTGATTAATTTATGTTATTAAGGTGTGATTTTACATATGGTATCAGAGCTGAAGTCTAATATCTCGTTATTTTCCTTTGTTGATGTTTGTCTATGATGAAAACTGAATATACATTGAATATGTATATGTGGAACATTTACCGGCATTTCCCACGAAGATTTACTTATGTAATTAAATCTAAAAAAATTATTTTAAATGCATTTTAGCAATATTTTTCTTCTGTCATCAATAGACATTAGTTGTAATTAAAATTCTCAACTTGCTCAGAATTTTACAAAACTCACATGGTCGCTTTGAAACATTTAAAATAAGAAAAACTCATTAAATACAAGGACACGTCCTTATTTCAGCTATTTGACATCGTTGAGGTATTGTAAACTGTGTTTTTATCATTTTTGGAAATAATGACTTCAATATCTCACACCAAAAATTATATTTTTGTATTTCACCAATTGTCAAATAACTTAAATTTTCTTTTTTTGAAAAAAAATACAATTTTCACAAATATTATGTATTTTATTCATCACGGGGTTGTTTTATATGTTCATGTTGATTATAATATTGATGTTTAATGTTGGATTAAATGTCAAATGCACGCTATTATGGGGACTAGAATTATGAAAGCACGTGCCCTACATGTTCTTGGCACGAGCACCCAAGCTTTTTGCGTACCGAGTTAATGAAGAGACCAAGTTATAGAAGACTCCCACATACCCATCCATCACTTGTAATGATTCAAACTGATAAGGGATAGGTATGAAATTCTAAGGATATCTATTAACGGAGCTGAGGACTCTCTAAAAATTCTCTATAAATATAAACTCTCCTTTCATTAAGAGAGGCATGCGATATTATAAAGTCAAGAAGTACTACAACTCAATTGACCCATTCTCTGATGTTAATAAAAGTACAAACTTTAAACCCCGTGGACGTAGGCATGTTTTTGAACCATATATATCTTGCATTATGTGTTTATCATTCTCTGTCAACATCTATCTGTATTTGGCTTATGCGCATTGAATACAAATATTTTATTAAATTACCACCTATAATTAGCGCTCTTTCTGAGAACCAATATGATTTCTTTGCCACTGGCTAAGTTCCTAAGATATTTCACTCACCTAACTAAGATCATATGAATGTTAATGACCAGAAGGGTCATCAGCAACACGATTATGGAGACTTGGAGGGTTATCCCCTTAACCATGGAGATCATAATGATCATGAGGGTAGCCAACTAACCCCTCCCTCTCAGAGGGTTAGATTCGAGATTAGTGAGTATTACCACTCCGTTGATGCTTGTTATCGTCCTCGGTAGAATACAAAGTAGAAAGTGATGATCTTGAATGATCTAACCATATCTCAAGGCTTATTGACAATTAAGAAAAGTGACTCCTAGATGAAAGGGCTTCCAATAGGAGCAGAACTCCACGATTCAACAGCGCCTAGAGAAGCTAAAAAAGGAAGCCCACAAAGAGAAGCGCAAGTGTGACTGTTGCTCACGAACGCCTAGCCCTCAGGAAAGAAGAGCTCACATCCAACGAAGGAGTACTCAGTGACAAAAATAATTCTTTCCTCACTAGAGGTCACTTCAAAGGAGACCACACCCTGATGATCGGTGAGGAAACAACGATCTCTGGACCAAAATGAAGGAATAACAAAGTGCTTATGCAGCATCCCACTTCTCCCTGAAGTGGGAGACATCATACCTTAGAAAACAAAGTAAGTTCATTAAGAGTGCAACTAGTGATAACCCTACTTCTGGGGACCACTGGGTATTTTGATTAGATACCCACCTTTGACTTAAAGGCATTACAAAGGGTAAGAAAGGCTCAACATTGTATTTATGTCTTGTTACAAATCCTCCTTACGTCAAGAGTTTGTAATACATAATTGTTTAGTGTAAGACAAGCATAAATGTAAATAATGTTTTTTTTGTAGCAATTACGAGTATTATTGGTAAGTTTTTAATAAGAGAATTGGATTGTGGTGACCAATCCCAGAGTTGCAACATGTGTTGAAAAAGCCCTAGGTAGTCAGTTAGGTTAAGTATAGGAGAAGATTCACGGTAAGCTAGTCAGACAAGTGGCTTCAACCCATGCAACCATCAACATGAGGTCCGTCACTCTCGTAGGTGAGGGCAAAGAAGTAAAGAAAACCCTTAAATTTCCATATTCCTCGACGACAGCATGTCTTTTCGGGTAAAGGTTCTTTAAAACTAATGTAAGTACTTGTTTTATTCATATAATGTTGTTAAACAAAAATGTAATTAACCCTTTAATTAATATTAAATTAGTTTAATTGTAATTATTGTACATCTTAGTTTGATATAATATTTTAATTTTGATGATTCCATACATATATTTATTGTGTATCATAAAGGTATTTTTAATTTATAATACATGAATTTTATTTGTATAGATTTATATAAATATGCATTATGTTAATTCTACCATCTTTTTAGTAATACACACATCCTTGTTTCCTAGTCTTATTGTATTATTTTATTTATATATATATATATATATATATATATATATATATATATATATATATATATATATATATATATATATACACACATATATATATATATACACACACATGTTGTTTAGTATAAATTAAAAATATAACTATTTTTTTTATTAATATTAATTACATTTTTTTATATACCTTGGTTTTAGTCATCTATACACACGCGTTTTCTTACATACACCATACATACTTTATTGCTCCCGAGATAATTTTGTTAGAAAAAAAATCCCTTAATTACATGTATATTTCAAAAGACTTATATAAGCAATTACCTAATCAAAAATAAAAAATTGATTAGACCAATTTGTCTTCTGACTTTAACATGACCGGTTCAATATGATATTGTGCCTAAAGGAGTTGAAAAGGTGCAAATTTTGTATATAACTATCCTATATAATTATTATAATTTTTTGTATATATATTTATATATATTATTAACTTTTTTCAATATGTATTATATTTCTCTTAATATCTGTCATAAGTATTCTTTTTAAAAGAAGCAAGTCACCAACTGCCTTTGGCAGTAAAGATAATTGGTAATGGCTCCACACCCATGGGCCTTTTCTAAGATTTGTACCTCATTTTGTTTCTCCTACATGCATGTCTTTAATGTGTTGTCAATTCAAATTGTTTGACATCTCTTCTCATTGCCACAATGAGATGTCATCTCATTTATTTTCACGAGCCACACCACCACTGTGTGAAGAATTTTTTTGCTTCTTCCAACAATTACGAGTTTATATATTTTGTGCGCAAGTGTAGCTGAATGGCCAACTTTATGTTACCTTTTTCGAGCCTCGTAACAGCTATATATATATATATATATATATATATATATATATATACATATATTAACTTACATATATATTGTACACTACGTTTAAATAATATTATATACAATTTATCTTTTTATCCGTAAGGTTTATATTTAATTTTACTCTGAACTAAATTCGAAGTAGTCTATATCTGCTACAAGGAAATGGGCAATAACGTATGTAGATGGTCAAAAGACCTTGCACCCACTTAAATCCTTTAGGTCAGTTAATGCTAGGCTAGGATAATGGTTTATGATAGCGTTGAGACTTACCTAGGAGCTATACATCCAACTAATTTGTACACCCAACACACAATATCTAAAATACTGCTTTATTTCATATGTTATATTTATACTTGTATATATGTTTTATTACCGATCTAAAATTTCTCTTACATGTGTAACAACCCTCGATTCTGGAAGGCTCATTTTATTATAATTTTACCGCTTAAGGTAATTATATAAAATGTTGGAACTGGAGTAAATATTAATTTTATGAAATGAAAGTTAATATTTGCTGGGTTATTGCATATTTACTGCATGAGAAAGTAAATATCATTCTATTGTATGTTTTATAGTGTTATGTGTTTTAAATCACATTATGGTTCAATTGAAACTGGAATTTAAAATGGTTTAGAAAATTGTCGGATGCCATTTTAGAGGGCGTAGTTAGTCCCGGAATGTGCAAGACAGTCAAACTAAGTGCCATATTGTATTTTTGTGTTTGGGCACTTTTACCTGGTTTTAGCTTAACGCGTAATTGCGAGTCATTTTCATATGGTATTAACCACTTAAGTGGGGAGACTTATGTTAAGCCACGATTTAGTCTCCTAAATCCCCTAATTTCCCTATTTCATGTCTTAAACATAGAGAGAAAAGGAGGGAAAGAAAGAAGAAGAGAAAAGTGGAGAAAGAAGAGAAAAATGAAGATTGAAGATGGAAGATTGCTTCTACCACCAAGAAATCTGAATTCGCAACTCTAAGGCAAGTTTTCTACTTGCTAATATATGTTTTGAGATGAATAAATTGTGTGATATTTATGTATATATATTTGGAGATCAAAAATTGAAATTTTGGTATTTAAACCTAGATTTGGTTTTGATGATAAAATTGTGAATTGTAATGGTTATGAATCATGTGGAAAAATCTTTGGGTAGATAAAGGTTGTTGGTTGGGTTCAAAATAGAAGAGATTTGGGATTTGGAGAAAGTGAAATTTTCACTTGGATTTAATTTTGGAAGAAAGAAGAACCCTAGGTCTGCTATGACCGGTCGACCACGGTCTCAGGACCGGTCGACCGGGCCTTTGCGGGAGGGCTTACTGCTTTCCTACAAAGGCATAAAAATTTGAGCGCGATCGACCGCGGTTTCCTTGACCGGTCGATCGGCCACTACATTCTGACCTTTCTGTTTTTCTTTGTAGGCAAAATCTGGAGACGCGGTCGACCGCGGTTCCAGGACCGGTCGACCGGTCCCCTGTTTTTCATCCTAAAATCTTATTTTGTTTCCTAGATATATTTTCTTCAATAGGGACTAGGAACCTTCTTTAATGAAGTAAACAAGGTGTCCTAGAGTTGAAATTGAGTTAGTACTTTCCCTACACTAGGAATGGGGTATGTGGGGACTTTTCCGGGGTTTTGCCAATTGATGTTAGGGCATTTTTTTTCTAGTAAATTATCATGGAACTAGGATTCCTAGAGTTATGTTTGGGAGACTTTTGGAGCTCAACAGAGCTACATTAATATTGATGGATTATAATAACACCCTAAAATGTTTGGAGTTAATTAAGAGTTTACTTTCTCCTTGAGGTTGTAGCAACGATATAATTTATCGTATGGCTCCGGATAATCAGTTAGATTATTTACAAAAAAAATAAATGGAAATGGTTTCGGATAAAATGAAACATATACATGGAAATGAAATGGAAATGGTAATGATGATGGTAAATGATAATTTACTTAATCATGAATATGGTAAATGTTAATTTACTGGATACACACCTCTCTAAATGACATCATAAGGGAAGTTCGCGCGCTTGGTGATGCCCCCTGGCTAGTGAACGCAGGGTGGATATAGTCCATAGGCCATATGAGCGATATGTTATGTTTCTGCGCTGGTGAGGAGATTCCGGATGTGGTCTTGACTCTCCCGTAGGCATATGGACGCTTCCCGACGTATTGCGTTGTAGGTGACCAGGTTGTCTTGTATAGATAGGCCCTGGAAGATGATGGTCATTTAGGGGCGCGCCCAGTGGGGAAACTCGGAGGGGCGGTCTTAGAATCGTTATATGTATATAAATATAACTATTCATAATCAAGTGGGACTTAATGTATGAGATTATGCCATAAAGAGCATGATGAAGTGCCATAAAGAGAACAATGAAATTCCACAAAGAGCATTTGTTGATAATGATATTCCTGTTAAGGAATGGTAATGCCAGGATGGGCAGGAAATTGGAATAAAAGCCATAAAGAGCTTAAAATTTTAATTATATTTTCCTGATAAGGAATGAAATGCTAGTAAAGAGCACAAATGTTGTAATTATGAGTTCCTGATAAGGAACATAATAATGAAATGGAAGTTTTTAAATGTAAGTTACCCATGTTTTTCTTTTCTTTCTTAGTTATGTTTTAGAACTGTGTAAATAGATGTTATTCTTTCTAGCATGATTTTATTCATAACTGTCATACTTTTTATTCGTCTGGTAATCATATAGGACCGGGCCCTGATCCGTTTACATTTCTTGTTGCATATGCATCTTGTCTCCGCCCACGTACTCCGCCGTAAGGATGCCTGACTTGAATTCCTATTCCGATGTCTTCGGCGAGCCGTGATGCATTGCGGGTATTACGGGATAGAATTGGTATAAACGTTTTCATTTTTGTATTCTAGTTAAGTTTGGGTCTCTTTCACTCGGGCGAGGCCCAAGCTTTTGTAATTGATTAATGTAATGTAATATATAAATTTATTGAAATTGTTTAATAAATGTTGTATGAATCAGCGGACCGATAACATATTCGGTCCTCTTATTTGTTACCTGTTGTTATAGATATATATACATCCTTATGGTTTCCCCTATCTTTTCAGGAAATGGGTTGTTTGTTTTCTTTTAATTACTTTAAAAAAAAAAATATTTGGCAACCCGCTTTCTGGAATAGTGGGTGGTTGTCCTGGATACTCTATATTTTTATTGAGATGCTGAGAATGATTCCATCTATGATTCCGTATTATTGGAGTATTGGGCTGGCCACCCCTTATTTTGGTAAGCGGGTTGTCACAGATGGTATCAGAGCATCAGGTTCTAGCGTCCTTAGGAATCTGTGTGGACGCCTTAAGTTTCAGCGTTGCTCTTAATTTGACATAAAGCCTTAGGATTAAGATCGTTGGTTTCTCTTGTGAGATTTCGTTCTTCTGCCATGAGGTAAAATCTATAGAATCTTCTGCGCATTCATGTGAGAACAGTAGGTTGATTGGAGAAGGGCGTCATGAGAAGGAACTACTAAGGACTGTAAATTGTGGTCGGGGATGAGGACCGCTTTGGAGGTCGCTCCCTTTTTGTAGCACTTCCTTGTCTTGATACTACGACTACTAATTACAGTTGATGTAGTTTTCCCAAGTACCGCTAGAAGTAGAAAGTGGTACTAAGCTTGAGAATTCAAGCGATGTTAAATTGAAGTAGAGAAGTGCCCTGAAGTAGGATGGAGGATAATCCTTCACCCGTAGGAGTAGTGCTGGGATGGTGAAAATGTGGTCACTATATTCGTGGGTGCCGAAAGTTTGGCCCATAGAGAAGCCCGGTGGATACTTGCAATGGAGAGTTTCTCTGGGATAACTGGACTGAGGAGAAGGTGGATTCTCGAATGTTCACAAAATGTTCGGTTAAAGACCGATGAGGAATAAGGTGTTGTATGGTTAGGGAGACCGTGCACCAGGAAATGATAGGCTCCAGAATAGGTGTCGTTAACACTTCTAATGGAGTAAGATTCATGAAACCCCGTTGGTGGACATCCGCCTGGGGAGGTTTCATTGAACTGAGGAAGAGGAGGCCGAGAGCGTGTCCTCTTTTACTGAGGAAGTAAGAGGGACTGCGTGGGAAATTGTTTTTGACTAGAGTCGGAGTAATGGATAGGATGCGGAGTGGTTGGTAAGAATGTGGATGGGAATTCCACCTTATTAGTGGGTGGTGTATTCCTTATTATAAGACTTAGTAGTATTATATCTAATTTAGATTCGGGTGTGGAAATTACATTATATGCCCCTTGGGTTAAGTGGTCCATTGCTCGTTTGCATTATATGTGGATGTGATGACTTATCTTCACGACCAACAAGTTAAGTAGTAATGCATAGGAGGGGTTCCTTGTTTGGATTCCGCTTTTGCGGGACGCTCCACGCGTGAACCTTAATGACGTTAGGAGTGGAGAGATATTACTTTTTATTTTCTCTTGTTTTATGTACATTATGCGAGTATATATATTTTGGTCGGTTTGGTGCAATAGCAAGCAAATAAAATTGTAAGGCTATCTTACTTCTTGTTCAAAATGGAACTAGTTGTTCTATGATTTCTCCCCTGGATACGGGTTTAGACTTTATAGAGGTGAATCGAGGTAGGTAGGAGATTTTGTTATTCGTTTAGTTATCTTGTATGAGTGTTTGATTGTTTCTTGGTCTTGTTTATGCATGTTACGCTTATCTCCAGGATCAACTAGTTAAGTAGGCATGTGTCAGAGGGGTTCCTTGTTTGGATTTCTCTTCGGCGAGACACTCCGCCGCATGAACACTTAACGATGTTGTGAGTGGAGAGGCGCTACTCTTTTCTTTCTTTTATTTATTTTTTGTGTTAGAAGTGGAATTGGAAGTTTAGCCGAGAATCACGTAGAAGAGTGATTAAGGGCTATTAAAGTGCGAGATAGAAGCACTGTATATAGTTCTCTCCTCTGATCGATGTGAGGGAGACCGTGATACGAAGTCGGATTGAGACTTCGGGATTGTGCCTTGATAAGAAGGCCATGTTTTATAAGGGGGATATGTATCTGAAAGACTTCACAGGAAGTGAATGTCTGATCAGTTAAGATCTTTAAAAGATGCTATGGTAAGTAGTATTGTAAATTAAAATTGTACCGATCCCGATTATGTGTTTTAGACCGTCACATCTTAATGACCAACGATGCGAGGTAGTAGTGTAACGGGAGGGTTCCTTATTTGTATTTCTCTTCGGCGAGACGTCCCATGCACGAAACCGAGCGAATGTTGGAAGTTGAGATAGGTCTTGGACACTAGGGATATATTTAGTATTATCTATCTACGACTTAGATAGGATGTATACTTGTAGATCGACCTTAGGTTTATTAGAACATAAGGCCCTTAGGGCAGGTGATGTTGATTTAGGAAGGCGGTAAGGAGTTGATCCCGAATAAGTTGTGGGTTAACTCTATGTGGGATTAGATCCCTAAGAACGAGATTTATGGGGTCTCGAGAGGTTTGGGTGGTTTAGGCCGAAGGAGATAAGGCCTTTCTTAGATATGGTGCTACGTGGCGACTTCACTTACGGGGAGTTAAGGAACGGGCGGACCTTCACTCCTGAGCTCATGATGGTGATCTCGAGAGTGGGTTTAATGAATAAGTATCTGCCAGGAGTGGGAATTAATAATACTGGAGCATGGACCCGTTGTCTATGCGTCTCACATGCTTAAACTTGTGGGAAGTAATATCCCACGCTTGAATTTAAAATTCATTGATGTGGAAATTGCCTTAAAGAAATAGAGGCACTACTTCCTGGGCAGGGAAATTTAGTCTTTCTCGCGAAGCAACAAGTTGTTGCAATAGGTCGTGGGAGAAATCGAGTTAGTACTCGAATTTAAAAAGAACTAGTAATTGGGTATTTTCTCATTCGCTAAGAAAATGCGATTGGGTTAGTAAATGCGTCGAGTAAGAAACTCGTCGGAGATATTTGTGTTGGCATGGAAAGCCAAATGAAACGAGCATAACTCGAAAGGCTCTGTAGCGAGAGCATTCCGGTCTGTGATTGACCATTTCACCTACTCGTGCGAAGAAGAGTATCGGTGGAATGAAGAGGGGTATATTTATAGACGGTTGTATTGAAGTGCCGAAGCCGTTATGGTCATGATCCTATTTGAGAAAGTTATTGATCGCTTGACCAGCCTGTTGCATTCCCGTCCATTATGGATGGACTATATGTAGAAGAGTACGCCCCATTATTGATGGAGGAATGGTAGAACTGTGGGAGGTGCCTATTAAAATAGGGTGGACTGAGACGAGATATTCATGTCGGAAGTTTGGCTAAAGTTTCATGAAGAAATGGGAACTGTATAGAAATAGCATGTATCCTACCGCTCTAAGGTGGATGAATGTATGGAAGGAATTTGACTTAGGGCCGAAAAGCATACCTCGAAGCGGACGCCTTAAAATACATAGCATGTGAGAGCAGTTAGTATATGGATAGAGATTCCAGTACAACCATTAGGCTATCGAATGGCCTTGTGGATCATTTTCTAAGGCAGGGTATCATGAGTGGCCTAGCGTGGTTGGTTGAATATTTTGTATACTCGTTGGATGGAACCAACGGGTAATATGTTCCTTGGACTTGGAGTGGTCTCGTGTCGATCCTTTAAGATTTGGCTTTTGAGCCATATGCCTTGATGAGATACGTCAATGTGGGGGAAGTTGATTAGTGTTGGGGTTAAAACGATTAGAGTTGGTATAAATATCCCCGAGGAGGGAGTAAAGCGGTCTATGCCGAGTTGTGAGGGTATCTTCTTCCGTTTTAAGACGGTAGAATCGATAGTTAGGGAGGAACGCTTTGTGCTACGCTAGAGCACAAATGATGTAGGCTGAGATCGATAAAGTCGACCTTAGTCCGAGTCCATTTAGGATGACTGTGATGACGGGGGGTTTGTTTAGGATGGTAGAATCCTAGTTTAGAGTAGTATACCCTTTATGAGATTTGGTTATACCCGAATTTTGGGGGCAAAATTCCCTCTTAAGGGGGGGGGGGGGGGGGGAGTATTTAACAACCCTCGATTCTGGAAGGCTCATTTTATATTAATTTTACCGCTTAAGGTAATTACATAAAATATTGGAACTGGAGTAAATATTAATTTTATGAAATGAAAGTTAATATTTGCTGGGTTATTGCATATTTAATGCATGAGAAAGTAAATATCATTCTATTGTATGTTTTATAGTGTTATGTGTTTTAAATCACATTATGGTTCAATTGAAACTGGAATTTAAAATGGTTTAGAAAATTGCCGGATGCCATTTTAGAGGGCGTAGTTAGTCCCGGAATGTGCAAGACAGTCAAACTAAGTGCCATATTGTATTTTTGTGTTTCGGGCACTTTTACCTGGTTTTAGCTTAACGCGTAATTGCGAGTCATTTTCATATGGTATTAACCACTTAAGTGGGGAGACTTATGTTAAGCCACGATTTATCTCCTAAATCCCCTAATTTCCCTATTTCATGTCTTAAACATAGAGAGAAAAGGAGAGAAAGAAAGAAGAAGAGAAAAGTGGAGAAAGAAGAGAAAAATGAAGATGGAAGATGGAAGATTGCTTCTACCACCAAGAAATCTGAATTTGCAACTCTAAGGCAAGTTTTCTACTTGCTAATATATGTTGTGAGATGAATAAATTGTGTGATATTCATGTATATATATTTGGAGATCAAAAATGGAAATTCTGGTATTTAAACCTAGATTTGGTTTTGATGATAAAATTGTGAATTGTAATGGTTATAAATCATGTGGAAAAATCCTTGGGTAGATAAAGGTTGTTGGTTGGGTTCAAAATAGAAGAGATTTGGGATTTGGAGAAAGTGAAATTTTCACTTGGATTTAATTTTGGAAGAAGGAAGAACCCTAGGTCTGCTATGACCGGTCGACCGCGGTCTCAGGACCGGTCGACCGGGCCTTTGCGGGAGGGCTTACTGCTTCCTACAAAGGCATAAAAATTTGAGCGCGGTCGATCGCGGTTTCCTTGACCAGTCGACCGGCCCCTCCATTCTGACCTTTCTGTTTTTCTTTGTAGGCAAAATCTGGAGACGCGGTCGACCGCGGTTCCAGGACCGGTCGACCGGTCCCCTGTTTTTCATCCTAAAATCTTATTTTGTTTCCTAGATATATTTTCTTCAATAGGGACTAGGAACCTTCTTTAATGAAGTAAACTAGGTATCCTAGAGTTGAAATTGAGTTAGTACTTTCCTTACACTAGGAATGGGGTATGTGGGAACTTTTCCGGGGTTTTGCCAATTGATGTTAGGGCATTCTTTTTCTAGTAAATTATCATGGAACTAGGATTCCTAGAGTTATGTTTGGGAGACTTTTGGAGCTCAACAGAGATACATTAATATTGATGGATTATAATAACACCCTAAAATGTTTGGAGTTGATTAAGAGTTTACTTACTCCTTGAGGTTGTAGCAACGATATAATTTATCGTATGGCTCCGGATAATCAGTTAGATTATTTACAAAAAAAATAAATGGAAATGGTTTCGGATAAAATGAAACATATACATGGAAATGAAATGGAAATGGTAATGATGATGGTAAATGATAATTTACTTAATCATGAATATGGTAAATGTTAATTTACTGGATACACACCTCTCTAAATGACATCATAAGGGAAGTTCACGCGCTTGGTGATGCCCCCTGGCTAGTGAACGCAGGGTGGATATATTCCATAGACCATATGAGCGATATGTTATGTTTCTGCGCTGGTGAGGAGATTCTGGGTGTGGTCTTGACTCTCCCGTAGGCATATGGCCGCTTCCCGACGTATTGCGTTGTAGGTGCCCAAGTTGTCTTGTATAGATAGGCCCTGGAAGATGATGGTCATTTAGGGGCGCGCCCAGTGGGGAAACTCGGAGGGGTGGTCTTAGAATCGTTATATGTATATAAATATAACTATTCATAATCAAGTGGGACTTGATGTATGAGATTATGCCATAAAGAGGATGATGAAGTGCCATAAAGAGTATAATTTAATGCCACAAAGAGCATTTGTTGATAATGATATTCCTGTTAATGCATGGTAATGCCCGGATGGGCAGGAAATTGGAATAAAAGCCATAAAGAGCTTAAAGTTTTAATTATATTTTCCTGATAAGGAATGAAATGCTAGTAAAGAGCACAAATGTTGTAATTATGAGTTCCTGATAAGGAACATAATAATGAAATGGAATTTTTTTAATGTAAGTTACCCATGTTTTTCTTTTCTGTCTTAGTTATGTTTTAGAACTGTGTAAATAGATGTTATTCTTTCTCGCATGATTTTATTCATAACTGTCATACTTTTTATTCGTCTGGTAATCATATAGAACCGGGCCCTGACCCGTTTATATTTCTTGTTGCATATGCATCTTGTCTCCGCCCAGGTACTCCGCCGTAAGGATGGCCGTGATGCATTGCGGGTATTAGGGGATACAATTGGTATAAACGTTTTCATTTTTGTATTCTAGTTAAGTTTGGGTCTCTTTCACTCGGGTGAGGCCCAAGCTTTTGTAATTGATTAATGTAATGTAATATATAAATTTATTGAAATTGTTTAATAAATGTTGTATGAATCAGCGGACCGATAACATATTCGGTCCTCTTATTTGTTACCTGTTGTTATAGATATATATACATCCTTGTGGTTTCCCCTATCTTTTTAGGAAATGGGTTGTTTGTTTTCTTTTAATTACTTTAAAAAAAAATTGGCAACCCGCTTTCTGGAATAGTGGGTGGTTGTCCTGGATACTCTATATTTTTATTGAGATGCTGAGAATGATTACATCTATGATTCCGTATTATTGGAGTATTGGGCTGGCCACCCCTTATTTTGGTAAGTGCTTTATATATATAATATACTTATCCTTGGGTTCTTCTGCTTTAACGTTTCTTTTATGGTTTAACCGTCTTTTATATATACTTATTCGTTCCATTTTTTATTTGGTGCTTAATAACTGTTGTGTGTTAACTAGATTGATTCAAGATTATTTGTTTGTAAAGATATATGCCTTTGCTATATTTGTCCTTGATTTTAGTTGTACAAAATAATCTGCCTTAGCAGTCTCCTATCATTTTAAAAACTGCATCGAGCCATGCGCCATCAATATTTCAACATCTAGGTGTCTTTTATATTAATTGTCCCATCCATCATATGATAGCATTGGAAATCACAAATCTTTTATCTGATCACAATATCTTTATTATATAAGATTTTTGGAATTTCTACTTATAACAATTACTATGTCTGTATATTTTAATCACTAAAAACGCATGATGTATTTTTATCGGTTGGACTTTTTTCTAGAAGCAAAATGTTATATCAGAATGTTTTTATATACAAAGCTGGTATCCACTTTACTTCTTGTCATAATATTGTCTGGACAATTTTGTATAAGTCATAATATTTTTGTCAGTCCAAAGGAGTTGGTTAATTTGGTAGAGACGCTATTTTATATTTATTTTGTGTGTACTCACTTGCACCAAATGGCTTAAAAATCCATTGTATAGTTCTTTGCCTCTGCACTAATTATCTTTTGCAGATATTATGGCATTGTACTTAAAAAAATTATCAGTCATGCTTCTCGGTCTTCCTTTTCTTCCAACAGTCATTATTTTAGTATCTACATATAAAAGACCAAGATTTGTTGAAGAATTTCAAGAAATGAAAATAGAATATGTTCATCATACACTAAGAAGAGAGAAACCTGAGAATTATAATCAGCTCTACATGCATTTGAGATGGCAAAAAATTTATACGCAGATATTTATTAAAGAAGAGAACAAGAGGACAAGAAATATTATTATGCTATAAGATTTAAAGAGAAAGACTAGAGCAAAAAATCAGATTTATTTAGAAGTATTACTCAAGAAGAAACTTAGATTTACATTATAACTGTAGGGAGTTTCATCATCCAAACTTTGTACTAAAAAATCAAATTTGTTTGAAGCTTTGTTGAAGCTTCAGTTTGTATCGATGATTGGATCCTCCCCGCAAAATTGGACCATGAGGTTTGAAGCTCAGTTTCAACTTGCAAATGGTTGTATATGGTGGTTTGATCCTACCATCAAATGGATCAGGATTAGTGAAGTACAAGGGAGTCGGAAGCTCTAGTTGCGTGGACGTATGACAAGTTTTGGCCAAACCACGTTAAATTCGGTGTTATTTATTTTTCTGCACTTTATTTGTGCTTGCTTTAATTTACATTTTTCAGCACTCAAATTTGCAAATATATTAATTCCGAAATTTGGTAAATTTATTTTAAGATTAAAATAATTATTTTCTAATTAATTTATTTATTTTAGAATATTAATTTGTATTAAATACAAAAATAAATTCAAATATTAATTGGGTGTTAAAATTTGGACTTTAACTTGTATGAATATTGGCATTATTTATTTGATAATCATTTAAGATTTATTAATCTAAAATTTGAATTAAGTTAATTAAATTAACTATTTTCTGAAATTTTAATTTGACCAAAAAAGTTTGCTAAACTTAATCCCCTCCCCCCCCCCCCCCCCTATTGAGTATAATTTGGGCAACAATTGGTATCAAAGCAAGGCTCTAATTTATTTATTTTGATTTCATAATCTTAGAGTTAAAGATCATGGCAAAATTTTATGTATTTATTTTAAATATTGCACTTTACATTTTTGTTATTTGTATGCTCACATGTTTGATGTCTTGTAGCTATTCAATCTTTCATTTTGTGAGAAGAAAATGGACAAATAGTCAACATTGCATTTCAAGCCTTATTTTAAAGGAAGAATTCAATCCTTGCCTATATGATAATATTGATGAATCCAGTAGTGAAGAGACTAATACTCCTTGTCTAATGGCAATTGGTAGTGAGGAGGTACATTCTAACCCTAACTATAGTGATAGCGATGATGATATTGTTGATGATTATGAGAAATTGCAAAATATTTTTGATGAATTATGTGATAGTTTTGATGAACTTAAAAATAAATATATTGATCTTAAAAAGTATCATTTATTACTTTCAACTAAATATGATTATATTTCAAATGATTTTGATGATTTGAAATTAGAAAATGAATCTTTGAAAAATGAAATTAAATCTTTGAAAAAGAAAAAATACGTTAGTGTCCCTAACCCGCTTGAATCTGAAAATAGTGAGTTGAAAAAGGAAATTGATTATTTAAAGAAATTCATAGACACATTTATAAAAGGAAATGATTATTTTCATAAAATTGGGGAAAATCAAAGAATTTGGTTTAATAATAATGGTATAGGATATGATGAAGAAAATGAGAAAAAGACTTATTCCAATTAATTTAAAAAAGATTCTTCATGTAGTTATTCTAACTCTTTATGCACACATTGTGGTAGACGTACACATTATTCCAAATTTTATCATTTTAGAAAAAGAAGGTATAAAAATACAAAACTAAATTGGATTCCTATAGAAATAATTATGTATACTAACCCTTATCAACCACACACATTTTGGATTCCAAAAGATAAAGTTTTTGGTGCAAAACTGATGTCAGCACTTAAAAAAAAATCTATGAGAATATAATTAGTATTATATTTTTTTGGTTGTTAATGAATACTTTGATATGTTATTTTCATATTTCATGTGCTTATTAATGATTAATAATCTGATTAAATTCATATTTTTTTCAAAATGTGTTAAATGCTTGAAAATGTAAATAAATTTATTTTTGTATAAGTCAATGCACACTAAGGATGATAAATTCATTTTTTTCTTGTCATAAGTTGATTTTTATTGTTGATAAAATAATACAATTTGAAAATTTTGTTCTTTAATATTGCTTTATGGACCTAACACTTTCTTGGTATTAAAGAGAAAATCTCCAAAGTTGTAGGTTTCATGTTGAGATTACTTATGGATTTTCAAAGCCTATGACTTGGTATGGAAAGCAAAGTTATCATTACAAATATCTTTGGCAAAGGATGAAAATGCGACACTTTAAAAGAACTTCATGCAAATAATTTTGGTATCGGTAACGTGGTAAGGATCACCTTTCTTGATTTTCATATCTTATGCATCTTGATAATTTAAAATTTGCACTTATTTAACATTATTCCATGCTTAGATTATTTGAAGTATGCTAATGTGACGTGGATATTTAAGTCTTCACATGCTTATTTACTATTCTTTATGATTTATATTGTTAGATATGCACGTGATTTTAATGATAATTGTTTTTGGGTGAAAATTCATAATTTGGTTTGTGTTACATCTTTACATATATTTGTTGTTAATGATATTGGATTAATTCATAACTTTATTAATTTGAAACGAAAATGTCATTTGAAAAGTGCTTTTTATTTGTGTTTCATGTTGATTTTGCGACATGCATTCATTGATTTTGATGATATGAACATATTGATCTTTTTATTTAAATTTATGGCATGTTATATGAATATTATTAACCTTCTTGAAAAATATTATTTTCGAAAGATAATAACACTTGAGATATTCGTACTTAATTGAAAAATAAAAAAGTCTTATGATTATTGAAATTTTTCTTATTGTGAATATATTGAGATTTATTAATAATGATTCTACGAAAGAAAATATTGAAAATAGTTTACCTCGTGAAAAAGATGCACTTTATTTATCATATGAATATATGTCTCTATTGGTATCCCTTAGGGGGAGATAAAACTTTATTGGAAATTATTTGATTATCAAAAAATGCTTGATCTTAAATTTTAATATATTCGCTTACATTATTATGGATATTGCAATATGGTTAATTATTTCGAGAATCTTTTTTTCGTATCTCGAAAACAGAAAAGCTTGAACATAACGCAATTTTTTGTTGCTATATGCAGCTATATTCTAGGTCATGTTATGCGCTTAACTCAAATTATTTTAAAACATCGAGTTGTGAAATGTTTCATGTTATGCACTTAAAAGTTTATTAGATCATGATGATTTATACAACAATATTATTGAGAGAGTTATTTGTGCTAAATGATACATCTCTTATATCTCTCATATTTATATTAAACTCATGTTGTGTGCTTAATTAAATCTATTTGAGAACTTTGAGTTATGATTTCTATTTATGCGTAAAAAGTTTTCTGAGGTACCATTGCATGTCACGCAAGGTTAGTGTGCAACCCGGTATAATTGGTATCATTTATCTTTTATTATTTATCATTTTTGTCACCTATATGTTATTTGATGATATTCATGACTATCGAAAATTCTAATACATTATTTGAGAAAATTTATGATGAATATGTGCCTATTAAAAATTTTATGCTATTCATATATGGCCCTTATGATTTATGGTTGGATCTCATGCCAAAATTATTTTTGATAGGGGGAGATTCGTTTTTTACCCTTGACACTCGATTTATACTAAATATCTTTTTGATAATGTCAAAAGGGGAAGAAATATGCATGATTCACGAATTGTGTGATTAAATTATTCATTTTACAGATTAGTGTGAATCATTTTATGAATCATTATTTGTTATTTACTTATTGTGCTTATTTATTCATTTTATGGAATAGTGTGAATCATTATTTGTCATCATAAAAAAGGAGGAGATTGTTAAACGAAAATGTAATTAACCCTTTAATTAATATCAAATTAGTTTAATTGTAATTATTGTATATTTTAGTTTTAAATAATTGTCGTTCCTCGACTTAATTAAGTTAAGATTATCATTGAAAAATTTGTTTAGTTTTCATTAAACAATACTTTACTTTAAATCTCTCAGAAATATCATAATATTTGTTTTTCTTTTCTTTTCAAAGGCATGTTTAGATGGAAACATAACTACCTATACATATAGCTTACAAGCACTAAATAATTTACATATACAAGTTCCTTTATTTAACATTTACACAAAAACCTTGTAGATATTCGATCCATATAAGATATTTGTCACTCTCCTGTTTTAAGGTCTTAACTTCGCAGTGAACTCTAAACATAGGCATACCTGAAACATAACATTATAGGAGTGTAAGCAACACAAGCTTAGTGAATGACCATATACCACATATATAACCAATTTAAATAACTATTTTTATTTTATAATGTTATAACCCAATAAGAATTGTGTAACTCTCGCAAGCCTGGACCCGCCAGTCCAATTAACTCCCAGTTAATGGGGAACACCAAATCCCATAATTAGGCCCGAGTACAACACACCTTTAAGTTGGATTAACGGGGTCGCTGCATCCCGTAAGATCCATCACAATCCTTAACATTAGATAGATTTCCCACATTAGTCCATAATATTAGATAACATTATTTAACATTGTTAATCATACGCATATGTTTCATAACACCACATCACTCCATAAGCATCAAAATACATGTATTTAACTACACAATTCCATATGAAAATATAAACATCTATATTTCATAGGACAAGTTACTCACCTTGAATTTGGTACTAAGATTACTACCAAAACTATTTCATTGGTTTGGTAGTGTTAGTCACTTCCCCACCTAACAATTCAACATCATTAGTATTTGAATGCACCAAATCACATTAAACTCAGTATAACACATCACATCAATTGGTCATCTGACATAACTGAAAATTAACTGATTACTATACTTTACATTTCTATAACACCTTATTCATTAGGGTTCTAACACAATTTACGAAATTAAATTATGAATTCTCTAGACAAAGTTGTGCCCATTTTATTACAAACTTTTTCCAATCATTTCTAGAGAAAACAACAATAAAACTTTAACTTCAACACAATACTCAAGCCTAACCAAGAGGTTTTTTATTCTCCCCTTCAGTATATCATACCCGTATATGTTTTTTAACGTTTTCAATTGGAATTTCTTGATTTCAACAAGTATTCACTGATTTATGCCACTTTTAACACATCTAGGTCTGAGTAGACCATCAAAACATAACTTAACGTTTTTCAAGTATATATATAACCTCCATATCAGTTATAAATCATGGGAACATATATTAAAAATATTGAATAATAAAAAAATAAATTTTCATAATTTTTAGAGTTCATTTGCTAAGTCAAGCAAAATGTCGAACACCTGGTGTGCGCACTTACACTTTTGGGGAAGATTTTTATACCTAACCTTCAAACTATCACCCACAATTCATTTTTTCGTATTTTAACATAATTTTTGGATATTATATACACATATGAGTCTATTTTAATCTCCAATTAGAATTTCTCAATTCCAGTAAGTACACAAAATATATAGAAGTTTGAATACACAAGGTTTCTAAACAAAGCGATTTTGAGGGTTTACACATGTAACTTTTCTTGAACTTGCATCTATCTTGACATAACCACCAAGGCTTACAAGTTCAATAACCAATTGATGATTTCTACCATTTTAATCAGTAATACTAATAAAACATAATAAGATTTAGGGATAGAATTACCTTAAAGACTTTTTCGTAATTTTCTATGGATTTTTCTTCAACTTCTCCTCGCTTTTCTCTTCCTAAGCTCCCCTGTTCTCTCTCCTCTGGACAAACTTCCTCATGGATGATTTTGGCTGAAGGAGGTGATCATCTTAAAGGTTTAAAGTCGGCATAAGGTCACCTCCCTTGATCCAATAAAAATATGACATGTGGCGCCATATAAGACAAAATATCATTTAAAGCTAAATGACCACTTTACCCCTTATTCGTAAAAAGATAATATATTCTCACTCGAATGTCCGTTTGATTCACCTTTTATTGTGTTATAAACTTAGCTCATATATCTACAACTTCCATATTTTGTGTTTTTCCCAATTCATAAAATTAGTATGCCTAATTTGGGCTGGAACAGGAGAGTAATGATCTACTCAAAATTTCATAACTTTCACATTTGGCGACCAAACATCGCCATTTTCACACCAACACTTTAGTTTACTTTTATAAATATAATTATTCATTTAGATGCATATTTTCATGATGCATTTAATCATATAACTAATCATATGATCTAAACATGTTATCCCCGATCATAAGCTCGATTATCATTTAATGTAAGCAACACCTACATCACATGAGTATGCACTTCCCCCGAACATGAAAATTAACATATTTAACACCCATCACTAGCTTATAATTCATAACTTATACTTAAACATGTAATTAACATTCCTAATCACGTTTTAGGGCCTTACAATAATATTTTAATTTTGATAATTCTAAACAAAGATTTATTGTGTAACATGAAGATATTTTTAATTTATAATACATGAATTTTATTTGTATAGATTTATATAAATACGCATTAGGTTACTGCTACCATCTTTTTAGTAATACACGCATCCTTGTTTCTTAGTCTATATTTTTTTTATTTTATATTCTTATATAGACGCATTATATATACACTATTTCTATATAAACATGTTGTTTAGTATAAATTAAAAATATAACTGTTTTTTTATTAATATTAACTACGTTTTTTATATACCTTGTTTTTATACATATACACACACACGTTTTCTTATGTAAACCATACATACTTTATTCCTCCCAAGATAATTTCGTTAGAGAACAAAATCCCTTATTTACATGTATATTTCAAAAGACTTCATTTTTTAATATATAAGTAAACATTAGATCAAAAATAAAAAAAATTATTTAACCAATCTATCTCCTGACTTTAATATGATCGGATCAATATGACATCATGTCCAAGGGAGTTGAAAAAGTACAAATGTTGTACATAACTATTCTATATAATTATTATAATTTTTTTCGTATATATATACATATATTATTAATTGTTTTCAATATGTATTATATTTCTCCTAATTTATGTCATAAGTTTTCTTTTGAAAAGAAGTAAGTCACCAACTGCCTTTAGCAGTAAACATAATTGGTAATGGCTCCACACCTATTGGTCTTTTCTAAGATTTGTACCTCATTTTGTTTATCCTACACACATGTATTTAATGTGTTGTTAATTCAAACTGTTTGACATCTCTTCTCATTGTCACATTAAGATGTCATCTCATTTATTTCCTCGAGCCACACCACCACTGTCTGAAGAGTTTGTATACTTCTTCCAATAATTATGAGTTTATATATTTTGTCTTCAAGTGTAATTGAATGAACAACTTTATGTTACGTTTTTCGAGCCTCGTAACAGCTATATATATATATACTAACTTATATATTTATTGTACACTACGTTTAAATGATATTATATATAGTATATTTTTTTATCCTTAAGGTTTATATTTATTTTTACTCTGAACTAAACCCGAAATAATCTATATCTGCTACAAGGAAATGGGTGATAACATATATAAATGGTGAAAAGATCTTGCACCTTCTTAAATCCTTTAGGCTAGTCAATGCTAGGCTAGGATAATGGTTTATGACAGCATGAGACTTACCTAGGAGCCCTACATCCAACTGATTTGGAGAGCCTACACTCTTAGACACACAGGCCACACACAATATCTAAAAGACTGGTTTATTTTATATGTTATATATATATATATATATATATATATATATATATATATATATATATATATATATATATATATATATATATATATTATTGACAACATGAGACTTACCTAGGAGCCATACATCCAACTGATTTGGAGAGCCTACACTCTTATTAGACACACAAGCCACACATAATATTTTATTTTATATGTTATATCTGTGGGTACCCGGAAATTAGTGCTATAGGCCTGGACGAGTAGCCCAGCCCTAGCGGCCCAAAGTCCAGGCCCCTCATCTTTTGTATTGATCCAATTTCCCCACGATCCCATGAAGGGAAGTTATAGGGAAGATGGCTAATATGGAGGAACCCATCATCTCCACTAACTGACATACACATATATAAATTAAACCCTAGGTTCGGGGCAAAGTACAAGTTGTATTCTCTGTACTCATTCTCCAGATATTGAGAAATAATACTGACTGCACCACCGTGGATGTAGGCACATCTTTGCTGAACCACGTACATCCGTTGTTGTGTGATTGGAGTTTTATTTTCTTTGTTCTTTCTTGGTCATTACTTCTCTCATATTTATTTGTGTTGCATAATCATTGTCTCCACAATTGGCGCCGTCTGTGGGAAACGTTCATCTTTCCCTGAGAAGAGCCCACGCCAAGAAAAGAATCTAAGATGTCTGGTCACATCAGCAACGCTCCTCAAGCAAGAGGTATTCAAGAGCCACCTGCTCCTCGCAGGATTAGGTCTGAAGTCCGACGTTCAGATCGTGGGGCTCGCTCGAAAAGGCCAGCCTCAGAAGAAGGTAAAGGACCAACAGGGTCCACGCAAATATCCAGATTGATTGATGCATACGAGGCAAGGCTCCACGAGCAGAGGGAGTCTTCTCGCAGATACAAGGCTGAGAATGCTCGCTTGAAAAGAAGACTGGAAAGATTGGAGAAGGAACTACGTCCTGATACCAGGAGACACCCCTATCGCACTCCTAGCCCTCAGGCGAGCAAATCTCGCAGCCGAGGAAGGAGCCCTAGGCGGGAATATCAAGGGGTCGAAGGTGGCGACTCAGACGACGACCTCCGCGAACAACTAAGAAGAGCTCGCCGCTACCAGAGCCCTGCTAGCAGCGATGAGAACATACGAAACCTGGTCCGCAGAGAAATGGACCAACATCCAGCTCACCGCGGCACCAGGTCGACCAGAGAACTCTCCAGGAGAGCCCTCAAGACCCAGATGAAGTCACCCTTCACGAGGGAAATTGAAGAGGAAGAGGCTCCCAAGAAATTTACCATTCCAAGGTTCAAGATTTACGATGGGAAGACTGATCCCATTGATCATGTCAGGCAGTACCGACAGGCCATGACCCTCTGGAATCACCGGGATGCACTGATGTGCCGTATTTTCCCCTCGAGCCTCCATGATGTGGCCCAGAAATGGTTTGAAAAACTCCCTCACCGATCCATCAGAAATTTCAAATCCCTGGCCGAGCTCTTTACGTCCCGTTTCATCACCAACAGCTCCCATCCCAAAAGGATGGATGCTCTATTAACCATGAAGAAAACGCCTCAAGAAACACTCCGAGACTATGCGAAGAGGTACTGGGAGTTATTCAACGAGATCGAGGACTGCGCGGAAGAGGTGGCAGTGGCTTCATTCAAAATTGGGTTACCTAGCTCTTCCCTCCTTTACCAGTCCTTGACGAAGAAGGAAGTTATGACCATTGACGACCTGATGGCCCGGATTGAGAAATACGCAAAGGTGGAAGATGTCACCCGCCTTAATGTAGGAGAAAACGGTCGAGCCAAGCTCACTACTAAGGGAAGTGAGAAAGTTGAGAACCAGAAGAAAGGAGGAAAGAATGGGGGCAAGAATGGCTCGCGAAACGGAGGGAACCCTGACGTAACAAAATCGTTCCAGGAGGTCAACACCGTCTTCAAAGAGCCAATTTACAAAATTCTCGCGAAGATCAAGGATGAGCCGTTCATCAAATGGCCCCGAAAAATGGGAGGAGACCCCTCGAAAAGAAACAATGCATTAAAATGCACTTTCCACAAAGAGGGAGGGCATAAGACCGAGCACTGCAAGGCTCTTAAGTCCCACCTCGAGGAGTTGGCCCAGTTTGGACATTTGAATGACTTTGTGGAAAAGAGGTAGAGAAAGTGGCTGCCCACAGAGAGGCAAAACCCGACAACGTGCTGGAGGATGATGCCTGACATGAATTCGCAGTTATTCATGGAGTATCTGACGTCAAGAAAATACAAGGGAACTCAGCTCGAATGGAGGTAAAGAAACTGACAGCGGTAGTGCAAGCTTTTCAGATTGATCCAGCAAAATCACAGTCAGGAAAACGTCGACGAGCAGAGGACATCAACTACAACAAGCATATTATTTTCACGGATGAAGACCTAGTGGGAGTAAGGACCCCACATCATGATGCCTTGGTCATTACACTCAGGATAGCCAACTTTGACATCGACAGGCTGCTCGTCGATCAAGGAAGCTCATCCGAAGTAATGTACATCGACCTGTTCAGGAAATTGATGTTGAGCATCGCCGACCTAAAGGGAGCTATTGTCCCTCTGGTCGACTTTGCTGGAAAAATGACCATGCCCCTGGGCAAAATAGTACTGCCAGTGCGCGCTGGAAATGTTTCCAAGATGATCGAGTTTTTGGTGGTCGACATTGATTCACCGTATCAGGCCATCCTCGACAGGGGATGGCTTCATGCGATGAAGGCAGTCTCCTCGACCTACCATCAGAAGCTCAAATATGTTACCGAGCGAGGAGTAATGGAGATACACGGCGACGAGGCGATGGCAAGGAAGTGCTTCATAGCAGCCATCCGACCAAAGCCAGAGAAAAAAGCCGATCAACCCAGCAAGAAAGTGGAGGAAGGTGCAATTCCTTCCAAATAGCAATTAAAATATGGAAGGCCTGGAGTGGAAGAGACCAGGCTCCTCCCCTCCGAGCATGTCGTAGAGGACCTGGTAGAAGTGGCGGCTAGGGAAGGCGACAATAGCAGAGTCTTCCTGATCGGAGCGTCACTCACCGACCAAGAGCAAAAGGAGTTGTCAACCTTACACAGAAGCAACATAGATGTTTTCGCTTGGGAACCTTATGAGCTGCCAGGAATCGATCCCAATATGGTCTGCCACCAGTTGCACGTCGATCCCATATTCAAGACGATAACGCAGAAGGCACGACGAACTACTCCCGAGAAGGCCAGAGCAATAGAAAAAGAAGTCGAAAAACTGCTGGATGCAGGATCCATACGGGAAGTGCAATTCCCCAAATGGTTATCCAACCCAGTGGTAGTTCCGAAAAGCAATGGAAAGTGGAGAGTTTGCATAGACTTCACTGACCTCAACAAAGCTTGCCCCAAGGATAACTTCCCTCTTCCAAAAATAGACCAACTAGTAGACGCCACCGCAACTCATGAACGAATGAGTTTCCTGGACGCGTACTCAGGATATCACCAGATTCCCTTGTATGCCCCAGATCAGGACAAAACGGCATTTATCACGACGGTTGGTTTATATTGTTACAAGGTCATGCCTTTTGGGCTAAAAAATGCAGGGGCAACCTATCAGCGGCTAGTTACTAAAATGTTGAAGAATCAAATGGGAGACACAATGGAGGTTTACATCGATGACATGCTCGTCAAGAGAAAGGAGAAGGAGAATCACCTCTCGGACCGGTCAAGTACCTTCAAAATCCTCAGGAAGTACCAAATGAAACTTAATGCGAGCAAGTGTTCCTTCGGTGTCCAGTCAGGGAAGTTTCTTGGGTATTTGGTCAGCAAGCGAGGCATAGAGGCTAATCCGGACCAGATTGATGCAATCAACAGAGTGCAACCTCCTCGCACAATCCGGGATGTACAGAAGCTCACTAGAATGCTCGCTGCTCTAAATCGTTTCATTTCTAAATCCTCCGAGAGATGCAAGCCTTTCTTCCAACTCTTAAAGGGAAGCAAAACAGTAGAGTGGAGCCCTGATTGCTCGCGAGCATTGGACGAGCTCAAGTCCTACCTAAGCACCCCACCACTGCTTGTCATACCACAACAAATGGACTCTTTGTACCTCTACCTCTCTGTATCCAGTCATACTGTCAGCTCGGTGCTAATGTGTGAAGTTACAAGAATCCAACATCCCATCTATTATGCGAGCAAAACCTTATTAGATGCCGAGCAGCGCTACCTACCATTGGAAAAGCTCGCATTCACCCTAGTAATAGCCTCGAGAAAGCTGAAGTATTACTTCGAAGCTCATACGATCATCGTCCTTACATCACACCCCCTCAAGGCTGTCCTAAGGAAGGCGGATTTGTTAGGCAGACTGTCTAAATGGTCAGTCGAGCTCGGCCGGTTTGATATCCAATTTCAACCAAGGACAGCTATCAAGGGTCAAATCCTCACTGATTTCATAGCTGAATTCACAGGTGAAGAACCCTCCGACCAGCCTAAGCCAACAGAGCAAAACAACCAAGCTACAGTGGAAAGCTGAAAACTATTCGTTGATGGAGCCTCCAACTCAAAGGGGGCAGGGGTAGGAATTGTTCTCATCACTCCAGAAAACACAGTCCTTGAGCAAGGAATCAGGCTGGGATTTACAGCCTCCAACAACGAAGCAGAGTACGAAGCCCTAATAGCAGGTCTCCAAAAAGCTCAAACTCTAGGAGCAAAGCGTTTGCAGGTATTCGGCGATTCGCAACTAGTTTCCAACCAGATAAGTGGAGACTATAACGCAAAGGATGAAAGAATGGCAGCCTACCTCTCCTTGGTGAAAAACTTAATAACGAGCTTTGAAGAGATCAACATCCAGCAGTTTCCCATGGGGCAAAACAGCCACGCTGATGCATTAGCAGCCCTAAGTTCGGCAGTTAATTCTAGCCTTAAAAAGGTTATCCCTATCGATTTCCTCAGTTGCCCAAGCATTTACCCCAACTGCGAGCTGCCAAACGCGGAACCAATACTCCAATTGGAATCAGCCCCCAGCTGGATGGATCCCTTAAAGGACTATTTAAAGGACGGAACGCTTCCAGAGGACAAGAGAACTGTCCACCAGATAAGGGTCAAAGCTGCTCGCTTTCACTTATCCACATGAGGCGACTTGTATAAAAGATCTTTCTCCAGTCCCTACCTTAGATGCGTCCACCCAGGCGATGTCAAGGCAATGCTTCACGAGCTTCACGAGCTTCACGAAGGAATCTATGGAAGTCATGACTGAGGAAGGTCTCTAGCCTTCCGAGCAATGAAGGAAGGCTATTGGAGGCCATACATGCAAAAGGACTCCGCAGTATATGTTCGTAAATGCCTGAAATGCCAACTTCACGCTCCTATGGTCCACCAGCCCGCCAGCGAATTAAAATCCCTGACTAGCCCCTGGCCTTTCGCCCAATGGGGAATGGACATCATGGGACCACTACCCACCGCTGCCGGCAATCTCAAATACCTGTTGGTTGAAATTGACTACTTTACCAAGTGGATCGAGGCAGAACCACTGGCGAACATCCGAGATGCTGACATGATAAGGTTCGTATGGAGGAATATAATCACTCGATTCGGAATCCCCAGAACCATCATCACTGACAATGGAATACAGTTCGAGAGTGTCCCTTTTCAGGACTTCTACAACGAACACGGGATCAGGCACCACTTCAGCTCGGTGGCCTACCCTCAAAGCAACGGACAAGCTGAAGCTTCCAATAAAATAGTGATCGCTGGATTGAAGAAGCGGTTAGAGCAAGCCAAAGGCACATGGGCAACCGAGCTACCGCATATCCTATGGGCATACAGAACGACTCCTAGGCGAGAAACAGGAGAAACTTCATTCTCACTAACATATGGTATGGAGGCAATCATCCCACTAGAGGCGGGATTGCCAACAATGAGATCTGACCTTATCGAACAAGGCCAGAACGATGAGGCTTTGCTCGCTGAACTCGACCTAGACGGCGAGCGCAGGGAACTTGCCCTAGTGAAACTAGCGAGCTATCAGCAACAGCTCGCGAAGCACTACAGCAAAAGGGTCAACCCGAGGAGATTCAAAGTTGGGGACTATGTTCTAAGAAAGGTCCTGGGAAACACAGTGAAGCCATCAGACGGTAAGCTGGGCCCAAACTGGGAAGGACCTTATAAGATAATTAGAGACGACCTGCAAGGTGCCTATCATTTGGAAACGATGGAGGGCAGGGAGATACCACGAGCATGGAACGCAGCTAATCTCAAGAAATTCTATTTTTAGGAATTCTACTATTAAATCTTTTATTGTATTCGTTACGTGAAAGGACAGTTCATTTCCCATTTCACTAATGAAAATCTCTCAGTTGATCACTCTCTAATTAGTAACAGTTATATTTTATTACACATCCCTTCCAAATCACAGGCATAATGGTCGACATAGTAGGGGAACACCCCTCCTCAGGTCATCATCATGAAGCACGGCAGACCTCTTAGCATTGCCCCTGGCAATATATGAAGCCCTACAGAGTATTCTTAGGCATCAAACCTACTTTGGTTAAATAAAATCCTGATCGGATGAAGACATCCAATAACAGGTGTGTCCTCGCCAATTGCCCTACTTAGGCCTAAGGGAGTGTGACGACACAACCTAAAAGGTAAAGTGAGGGCACAATGGTATTCTTGCATTATACTGGACTGGGGGGACACTCGCATGACAAAATAAAAAAGATTATGAAGCAGCGAAAATATTAAAAGATTGGATGAAAACGTTTAGTCGGCAAAATTGCCCAAAACGCTAACTTTTCGTTAATCCTTTATATTTACAAACAATGATAATACATGTTTAGTCGGCGAAGCTCGCCCAAAGCATTTACATTATCAAAAAGAAAAAGAATAACAAAATCTCAAGGAAGTGAAAGCCTCCGAGCAAGATAATCAGCAACTTTAGCTCTCCTTCCATCATCAGGAACGGGGGCTAGCTCTTCCACGACCTCATTTGCGTCCAACTCCAATAGCTGCCGGGGAATAGCATCAATGGGGATCCATCGATCATCCATCCTGAATGGATTGGGCATCAGAGTGGAGGAGGACATCTCGTGTCGATACCATAACACCGAGTTCCTCGGGACCTGCAGCTCTCTCAGGGAACTCAACCAACCTCTGATGAAAGAAATTTATTCAAACTCTGATAGTCTCGTGGGAGCATCCAACCAGCCCTGATCGTAGCCATCAGACCACACTTGGCGAGGGCCCTTCTTGAATAGATGCCGCAGTCGGGAAACGTCCCTCTGGAGCCCAGCAGCAATTACATAAGCTCACCGAACATCGTCGCGCAGCTCCCCAATCTCCCTATCACGCTGTTCGGCGACTTCCCTGTTCCTACCCCTGGCACTCCTGCCAGCACGCGGGAGGGGAGGCCGAGCAGCTCGCGACGAAGAAGAGCCTTGCAGGACTCTTGGAACGGTGCTCAACGAATGCTCCTTAAGCTTCGAGCCCTCCCGCCTCAGGTCTTCGTTCTCTTACTGCAGGAACTCCCCAACTTGGTTAATCTCGGTGGCCTCCATTAACTTTTCTCTCAGTGCACTAACTTCTTCTTGTACTGAGGCACCGATTTCTTCCATTTTCTGGAGCCTATCCTTCAGCTTAGCCACTAGCTCAGATTGCTCCTTATATTTCTGATACCTAGACCTAAGTGACTTACAAAGTCTAAAAAAGGCCTGGCGAACAGCAGGGCTTGCATTAGGACCAAGAGTCCTACCCAGTTGGGAGGTAGCAGGAATATTGACATCAACATCAACCAACTACAAGAAAAAGAAAGAAAGAGAAGAGAAAGAGATCAGCATAAATAAAAATGAAGTCTTTTCATTAATAAGGAACGAGGTTACATCAGATTGAAAAAGAAAATATTACAAAGCAGCCCTATCAATTAGCAACCTCGGGTGGCCCAGAGGTGGATGGTCCCTTGTCCTTATCAGCATCAGCAGGGGCATTACCCTCTGCAGGGGTGTCCTCTATCCTCTCAACCAAAGGAGCGTCAGCAGGATTCGCTTGAGAGACAGGATAGTGCCTTCAGCAGTTGGGGCAGGGTCCGCATCTACGACTGGCCTCGGCCCTAGATCGTGCTCGTCAAAGAGTGGGGATGCAACGTCCACCCCAGCGGCCACGAGAGCCTTATTCCACCCTTTCTTGAAGTTCAGACGGCTGATATAGCCTATCTGAACTTCAGCGTCCTCATACACAGCAGCCCAGCCAGAGTTGTACGAGTCCTCCTTAAGGGTCGCTGCCTGGGCTTTCTCTGCCTCTAGTTGCTCGGCCAGAACCCTGTTCTTCTCTGCAAGGTCCAGCTTGCTCGTGCGCACCAGATCATAAGCCTTCCTCAGCTCGCCCATCCCTCTGACCGCATCATCTCTCTCGCGAGCAGAATTGACAAGGGCCAGGTCAGATGAAACTTGAGCTGCATCAGCAGCCTTCAGGTCGGCCTCCAACTGAGAGCCCCTGGCTTCCAGAGCAGATTTTTGCTGCTCCAGCTCACCATTCCTCCTCACCAGCTCGTCGCGAGAGCGATAAAGCACAGCGAAGTCGGTCACAAACTGCAAAGAATAAAGAAGAAATCAAGAAGAAGAAACCATCAAGACTTATTAAAAGAAATTGAGAATTAGAAGAGAACTTTACCAAGGCAAGCCTCTGGGTAGCTTGCAGAGCTAGTTGATCGGACCCCAACGCCCTCTGGCGATTCGCAGGAAGGACTGATCTCTCGAGCAGCGCAGGGGCTAGCTGAGGAGAAGTGGCCACCGAAGCCCCCTCAGGCAAGGCAAATACTGGGATTAGGGCTTGATCTGTTTTGGTCCTCGATTCCATCTTCCTCCTCTCCTCTTCCTTTTCTCTCTCCCTTCTCTTTCTCTCCTCCACTTTCTTCTTCTCCTCCACCTTTCTCCTATCCTCCTCCTTTTTCCTCTCCCTCTCTCTCACCTGCTCCTCCTCTCTCCTCTTCTTCTCTTGCTCCTGAGAAGAAGGCCAAGAACCAGTAGCTATGACCCCAGATGCATACTTTAGTTTCTTGGACCTCTGTGCAAGGAGCACGTCATCATCATCGTCATCATCTCTGATCAAATTCTTCCTGGGAGGCATCTCTTCACCAGAACTGTTGGAGGTGCTCGACGATCCTTGATCTTCAGAATTCTCCTCAAAACTAGAATAACTGCTACTGACAGAGCTCCCTCCACTAAGATTATCGACAGGCTCACTTTCAGAGCTCCTCTCCTCTTCGTCCAACTGGATTAGCTCGGCAGTAGTCTCTTCGAAGGAAGAAAACTCTGGAACACTGTCCACAGGTCGTGCTATGAAGCTAGAGCTTACGTTCTTATACTCTAACAAGAAAGAGGCAGATCTGGGATGCTCGCCGTCACCCAAAGGCTCTCTGAAGTTCCAAGCTTTAACCAATTCAGAAATTCGGACCTCGCTAAGAGCAGGCTCTAAGTTTTGTGACCTCGCTGTAAAAGAAAACGTAGAAAGGAGTTAGAAAAGTCATAAGTCAGCAGAGATTGAAGAAACAGTACAAATATCTACCTATATATTCTTTCCCATAAATGGGAACAGTGAATCTTTCAGACCTTGACCCTTCAGATTGGGGAGAGAACTGCCTATTCCTAACAAGAAAACCTTCCTGCCAGTAGTCCTTATGGGAATCAGGTAGATTTACTACCAATACCCTATTAGGGCTCCTAGCTTTGAGGTACAGGACACCTGAACTAGTTCGAGAGAAGGAGTAACAAAATCAGATCTCGGCAAGCCCTAACCTTGTGCCATACAGTTGATTTATCCTATGCACGCCGTTCACTATTTTTCATACATTGGGCGAACATTGTGCAGGTACAATACTAAAATAGCTAAAGAAATGCAAAAACAGATCATTAGGGGGAAAAGTAAGTCCCCCCTGGGAAAGCAACAAAGCATGAATCCAGTGGGCATCCTCTATATCCCTAACGTTCCTAGGAGGCGAGGCACAACACTCAATCTCTACCCACTCAGGAATGTTGTAGAATTTTCTAAATTCTGAGATTAACCTATTTCCAATCTTCGCCATTGGAAAATACAAGAAAAGATACAAACCAAAGAGAAAATGCAAAGGGCACGAGAAACTTACAAGACAGAAGATCAGGTCAAATGACGAAGAAGCAACGAGAATGGAGATCGAAAGTAGAAGGTACGAAGCGCAAGAGTTCTCAGAAGATTGAAGAGTGCTGGAAAAGCTGAAACGACGAAAAGAAATGAGCCTTATTCCAACAAACCTTCAAAATCTAATCATATCGCACAGTAAGCGAAGCGGCTGCCTCCAGAAATCAACTCTACAGCTCCCGAGGAATTGCAACACGGCTTTTATGGCTAATCATTTAAATCTGTTGGGCCCACATGCATGGCACAACAAATTTAGGGGCAATTGTGGGTACCCGGAAATTAGTGCTATAGGACTGGACGAGTAGCCCAACCCTAGCGGCCCAAAGTCCATGCCCCTCATCTTTTGTATTGATCCAATTTCCCCACGATCCCATGAAGGGAAGTTATAGGGGAGCACGATCCCATGGAGGGAAGTTAGAGGGAAGATGGCTAAAATGGAGGAACCCATCATCTCCACTAACTAACATACACATATATAAATTAAACCCTAGGTCCGGGGCAAAGGACAAGTTGTATTCTCTGTACTCATTCTCCAGAATATTGAGAAATAATACTGACTGCACCACCGTGGACGTAGGCACATCTTTGCTGAACCACGTACATCCGTTGTTGTGTGATTGGCGTTTTATTTTCTTTGTTCTTTCTTGGTCATTACTTCTCTCATATTTATTTGTGTTGCATAATCATTGTCTCCACAATATCTATACTTATATATATGTTTTATCACCGGTCTAGAACTTCTCTTACATTCTTTATATATATAATACATTTATCCTTGGGTTCTTCTACTTTAACGTTAATATGGTTTAACCATCTTTTATATATACTCATCTGTTCCATTTTTTTTCTCTGGTGCTTAATAACTGTTGTGCGTTAACTAGTTTGATTCTAGATTATTTGTTTGTAAATATATATGCCTTTGCTATATTCCTCCTTGATTTTAGATGTATAAAAAAATCATCCTTAGTAGTCTCTTGTCATTTTAAAAACTGCATTGAGCCATGCGCCATCAATATTTCAACATCTAGGTATGTTTTATATTAATTGTCCCATCCGTCATATGTTAATATTGAAAATCATAAATCTTTTATCTAATCACATTAGATATTTTATATAAGATTTGTTTAATTTCTATTTATAATGATTACTATGTTTCTATATTTTAACCAATAAAAACGCATGATATATTTTTATCGGTTGGACTTTTTTTAAGCAAAATGTTATATATGAACGTTGCTATATACAAAACTGGTATCCACTTTACTTCTTGCCATAAAATCATCTGGACAATTTTATATAGATCATAACATTTTTGTCTGTCCAAAGCAGTTGGTTGATTTGATGGAGGCACTCTTTTATATTTATTTTATGTGTACTCATTTGCACCAAATGGCTTAAAAATCCATTGTATATTTCTTTACCTCTTCACTAATTATCTTTTGCAGATACTATGGGATTGTACTTTAAAAAATTATCAGTCATGCTTCTCAGTCTACCTATTTTTCCAATGGTCATTATTTTAGTATCTACATATAAGAGACCAAGAATTGTTGAAGAAATGCAAGACTTGAAAATAGAATATATCTATCATGAAAATTATATTCATCTCTACATGCATTTGAGATAGCAACAAATTTGTACTCAACTATTTATTAAAGAAGAAAACAAGAGCACAAGTAATACTATTCTGCTACAAGATTTAAACAGAAAGACTAGAGTAAAAAATCAAATTTATTGAGAAGTATCACTCAAGAATTAACTCAGTTTTACATTATAACTTTAGAAAGTTTCATCATCCAAACTTTGTCCTAAAAAATCATATTTGTTTGAAGTTTTGTTGAAGCTTCGATTTGTAGCGGTGATTGGTTCCTACCCGTAAAATTGGACCACGAGATTTTAACCTCGGTTTCAGCTTGCAAACGGTTGTACATGGTCGTTTGATCCTACTGTCAAGTCGATCAGGATTAGTGAAGCGCAAGAGAGTCGGAACCTCTAGGCGCCTTGACGTAGGTCGGGTTTTGGCCGAACCACGTTAAATTCGGTCTTATTTCTTTTTTTCGCACTTTATTTACTTACTTATTTGTGCTTGCTGTAATTTATATTTTTCAGCGCTTAAATTTGCAAATATATTATTTTTGAAAATTGATAAATTTATTTTAAGGTTAAAATAATTATTTTCGAATTAATTAATTTATTTCAGAATATTAATTTTTATTAAATACGAAATTAATTTAAAGATCGATTGGGTGTTAAAATTTGTACTTTAACTTGTTTATATATTGGCTGTATTTATTTGATATTCTTGGTCATAATCATTTAAGATTTATTAATCTGAAATTTAATTAAGTGTATTACATTAACTATTTTCTGAAATTTTAATTTGACCCCAAAAGTTTGCTAAACTAAATTACCCCCCCCCCCCCCCCCCCCCCCCCGTGAGTATAATCTTGGCAACAAATGCATTGCATTTTTAAGGAATTTATCTTTTGATTTGAAGGAAAATTGGCACGTAACTCTAAGTGAGTAAGTGCTTTTTGGGGATTTTCAAGGTATATCATAATTGATGTAACGATAATGGTACACATTGTAGGGAGCGTACGTCTAAATCAGAGTGTCTAAGAAGTGAAATCCATAGATAATGATTGACGTTGTCCTAAGAGTACATGGTTATTCAAATAAGGGTTGTCAGGTTTCGTTTCCAAACCTTGACTCGAGACACGTTATGTTCATAAGGATTAAAGGGGATGATATGGAAAGGATAAGTAATGTCTCCATAATTTCTCACATCATATTTTGTGTGATTGTCAAGGGTGAACAAGTCTATAGACTTCACCTCTAAAGAGGGAAGCCTCTCATTATGTCATTCTTAATAGTAATATCTTGATCTTCATTGCATAAGGTTTATAATTCCGTTACTTAATTCTAGTATGGGTCAAAAGCCTAGACAAAGGCTTATGGTCTGGTTAAGGACTTCTTAGTAATACTAGTTAAATCCAGTTGTAGTTTTAATTGTGCTGAGAGTGTGTGGCCTTATAGTGAGTAAAAGTCTTATAGTTTGTACACATATAATCCCTCGAATTTTGGGAAGGAATATTCATACTATTCACTATATCCTAATTATGTTTAGTTAGACTCCAATAGATGGAGGTTGTTACTCAGTCATTCTCTGGTTATGTGAACAAGCGCAAAAAGTAGCGTCGCGTCAAAACGCTAATCATTGAATTCATTTCACCACGTTAATACAAAAAACTAAATTACTACTGCACTAGCGATACAAGTTGAGCGGTAAATCGAGTATCGAGAATCCACAGGGAGTGATTGAATATTAGATTTTAATTATTTTACTATTTTAAGAATAAAAATGTAAAAGGTAAAGGGGTTATAAAGAAAATAATAAAAAAGAGAAGTTACGCGAAAGCACTGTTCTGAAAAACCCGCCTAAGCTTCGTCTAGGCGCGCCTAGGCTTGAGGCTTGGGAGAAACGCCTCGCCTTAAGCTTTTGACGCCTTATGCTTGATAAAACCCTTAAGGCGCACTTTTTCTCTAAAAACAACAATGCTTTAATCGTCTTTTAAAGATTTTTTTACGAACCGGACCATTATCTCATCCAAGATAATCAAATAGTATTTTAATTTACAAATATTCGGACATATTTTTATGATATGTACAATTTTAGTATTTTAATAGCCTTATTATGGTTTAAAAATATTAAAAAATATTAAAAAGGCCTAAACACCTTTTTACGCCTAAAGCCCGCCTAGGCTTCTAAGGCTTGGCTTCCACGCCTCGATCACGCCCCGCGTTTTTTAGAAGCTTGAAAGTAAAGCGAGGATCGAGATCTCATCGCACCACACGGGTCGAACTACCAATAATTAGAATTAAGCCTTGAAGGCTATTTTACCGAGAATTTTGATTAAGCATAAACATCACGGATGAAGGGATTTAAACCCAAATATACTTGATAAAACATTTAATCGAAAATGGTCACACGCAGATTAAATTCAGATTGTAGCTTTAAACTCTAAAGTTGCGTGACAAAGAAAGATAAATGTATAACAATCCGCTTTTAATGCGGGAGGTTTCAATTAAACGAAATTTTATCGAAAAACCAACTTTCGGAGCTCGAGGCCCGTTAATGGTGGAACACAACCCCGACCCTATTTTTCTAGGTATTAAACATGGCTAGACTAATAAATACAACTAATTTACCAAAGAAAATAACTAATTAATCAACAAAAAATAAATACAGATCAAGTAACTAAGTAACTAAGTAAGAAAAACAATAATGGGAACTTACATTAACAAGTAAGAAGATGAATAGTGCCATACAAACCCATTTGGGTGCAAACCCTAAGAGAGATAAAGCTCCACCCAAAGTCCCCCTCTCTAACTTAAAACTAACCTAATATGATGTAAAAATGAGTTGACCTTTTATATAATGTATACATATAAATACCCCATCAAAAACCAACTTAAAAAATGAAATTTGTGGACTTTCATTCGAATCGATTCGCAAGGGTGCGAATCGATTCGCACCTGACAGTGCTGAATTCCTAGCTCTGTCCAACTTTACGAAAAATGCCATAACTTCTTCGTTATAACTCAGAATTAGGCATGATCAGAGGCTACGCAAAGATAAATCAGAGGAATACAACATCTAAGAAGACACTAGCCCAAAAAACAAAATTATGAAATGACTAAAATGGACTTAAATGTGACCTTGAGTGTGATTTGGATGACAAAATCATCCTAAAAATGCCATAACTCCCTCATTATACATCGAAATCATGCACCATTGGTGGCCATGCGAAGAGAAATCAAAGGGCCTAAAATTTCGTGAGAGTTCGAGATTAAAATCTGAATGCTAGAATTACTAAAATGCCCCCGAAGCTGCAATCTTTAACGAAACATTTTCGAAAAGCATCCAAACTTCATACTAAGCATCCAAATACCTACAAAATCTCAATTAACGCCTGCAAAGCATATATATATATATATATATATAGAAATCCGAGGTTGTCTGGTTAACAAGCATAAGTGTAGGGATTAAGATACATGAGGGGGATAATAACGCCTAGGTTAACGGGTGAAATACGCAATATTTACGTCGTATCACACCCCTTAACTTACACATTGCTAGACCCTAGCAATGAAATAGGAAGCAACAAGAACTACAAGAACAAGAGATAGTATAAAATAGGGATAAAAATAGAATAAGGCCACTTTCGTGGGCGAACGATTGCATTTAGCGTATGTAATAAGCCGTTAAATCCCTAGGTTACCCTAGTGGACGAGTGTCGTCTCGTGAGGGTTTTCAGGGATGAAACCCACAAACATCATATAGTTTCCTCAAAATATGCCCAATCAACATGTGACAAACTCAACAACAACGAAAAATATTTCAAACGCGTTATTAGCATATTGAACGAATTCAAGTTAAAGTCCGTTGTTATTAACAGGTTGAATGCACCTCATAGAATTGAACTTAATAAGTGGGAGGGGGAGAGCACATGCATAGTATGATTTGGACAAGACTTAAATAATTCGGATAAACATAAACGCGTGCATATGTTCAATCCTCACTGGGCATTACACTCAGTAATTGAAATCACTATGAAAGGGAGGTAATACATGGGGCATGCGGGCATAAAGAGTAAATGTAAATGGAAACTAGGTCATCCACTTGTCACAACTGAAGAACGCTATATAGAAAATAAAAACATGTAATCTCAATAAAAGATACCGCTCATTAAAGGAGGCAAAATGAATTTTCACAGGTTATCAAAACTATTATGACTTTTAAATTAAATGCACACTAAGATCACATAGAAGTTGAATAGGGTTGTAATGTACGCTAGGCTCGAGTTATGGAATAAAGGAAATATGTACGGATTCAAAGTGTTCGGAGATGAAAAACTTGGGATAATGGTAATTAGTAGGCAATGAAAAAAATGAAAAACAAGTATTAGATGTGAAATTGGAGAGCGACTAGGATTATTGAACACTAAATAGAACATATACAAACTTTCTCTTTTCTTTTCTTTTCTTCTTTTTCTCATGCTTTCTTTTATTTTCTTTTTTTTCACTTCTCTTTTTCTTCTCTTTTTCACTACTTTCTTTTCAACTTTTCTTACTTTTTTCATGCCTAATTGTAACCACAAGACAATAATATCATTCAATCCCAAGTTTCATTCCAAACAAAGGTATGAAAGATAATCTGTATGGTACATAACTCCAATTTGGAGTTGGTTATGGAATTTTGGGTACTATTTAGGCTCAAAGGGGTTAACTAGGGAAAACATATAAGGTGAGGTCAAGGCTAATATGGGTGATATAATAAATATTTCCTATGATCATTTCCTAAAGTTTAAGTAATTATCGAGTCAAAACAAATTTATGAAAATCATGCTCAATTAACACATTTCAAGAATAGACTCAATTAATGAATGATCAAATTAAAGAATAGAGAGATTACCAACGAGTTCAACGTTTTCAAAGAGGAAATGATAGTGTATACACTCACAAACGATGAATGGTACAAAGCTTACTCGGTGTAAGTATATACAATGCAACAAAAGATTACAAACCAAATCAATATAACAAGAAAATCGCATGTTCTCATGGGATAAAGTTTTATTCATGGAGTTATTCATAATATTAATGATTTGAGGACTAAAGTCTAATAACTTCCAAAATCTAGAACATGCATCATTGGGTTGTCTATTGGATTGGAAAATTATTGAAATTTACCATCGAAAACAAGGCAAAATGCCGAACAAAGGAGAAAAAAGAATGAAAATATTTTTAATGAAAGCATACTTAGTAACTAACATGTGATAAAATCCATGGACAAAACAAAGAAATGGATAAAATATCCCGCACCCCCTAACTTAAATGTTGCATCGTCCTCAATGCTCATTAAGAACACAACACAAAGATAGGAAAAGAATGATATTACCCAAAATTGGAGCGATCCCCGAATATGTATGAGTCCAAAGAATATACAAAATAAGTTAGTATCAAGCATAACGAAAAGCAATAAAAAAAAGGTTTAACTAATTACACTAGACAAAAATCAAAAGGAAAGAAAAACTAAAGAAAGAAAAAATAAAAAACTAACTATTTACAACCTACTATTTAGACTTCACACTAACTATACACTAGAAGTCTAAATTTTTTAGCATCCACCCAAAAAGGGATTTGACTTTGGAAGATCAACGGTGGACCCTCCATAGCATGCATGCCTCCCGAAAAATTGTAATTCCATTTGAAAAATGGAAGGCATGGGTAAGGCGTAAGAAATGAACCATCATCAATTAAAAGTTTGAGAGGGATGTTGGGGGCTTTGAATTTTAAGGGAGACAAGACTACATTAATCTCAAAAAAATTAAAATCACATCCCTAAGGCTCTTCAATTATAAGGGGAGGTGGGGCTAGTGCAAGTGAATAGCCCATGAGATGAACCATCTCAAAATAACATTCCCGTTCAAGAATCGGGTCAAAGTCCTCAATTCTTTCAACCAGTTCTTGTGATAAATTTAACGGTTCGAGAATAGTAAGGAATAAATGAAGTGAAGGACAATCGACAGTGCTTGGATCACTCTCAATTATTTCTTCCTCAAAAAGGGGTGTAGGTGAAACGAAAGTTTCAACCTCAACCCGACTTTTTAAAGAAGAAATGATCTCATCGAGTTGGACATTTTTCTTTGTCCAAGCATCATAAATCGCAACCTCAGTTCAATTGTAGACATATAACTTCTTGATTTTCACGTGCAAGACGCTCATACTCAAGAAATTGTAGGCATTCTCACATTATTTTGGGAGTGTAACTTTCAAAACTATTAGCATAACAATTAAATTTATCTAAAGAGTTATGGTGATACATTTCAAAATAAGCTAATTCAATAAAACGACAAGCACAAAAATTTTAATTTCTCTCAACAATATAGCTCAAGTAAAAAAGAAAGGATAAAATAAAGAATACAAATATGAATAAAAGAAATATTACGAAATAGTAAATCAACTATAATCTAAAATAAATTACTCCCCGGCAACGGTGCCATTTTGATTAAACGCGAACCGTGTGTCGTGTAATACACAAATTGTCGTTATCGGTTCGACGATTCAATGTAAAAAACCTAAACTACAACTACACTTGACAAGCAAGCATAGCGGTAAGCCGAGTATCGTAATAAATCCACATGGAATGTCGTATAGATGTTAATCGATTTATTTTTTCAAGAATAAAAGGATAAAAGGTGATATGGGGTGAAATGGTGAAAAGGAAAAATAAGAAGTTAACGCTAAATTACAACTAATTAAAACTAGAGTCAGGGTCACATCCCCACCATGGGCTAAACAATGCATAATTAGAATTTCAGTTTGAAAATATTTAACCGAGCATTTTTAGTTAATTATAAACATCACGCAAGAAGAAATTTAACTCAAAGTTGAGAGATAAAACATTTAATTCAAAATGGTCACACGCATCTTAAAATCGAATTATCGCTATAAACACTAACGTTGCGTAACAAAGAAAGTTAAACACATAATAATTCGACTTTAATACGCGAGGTTTCAATTAAATGTGATTTTATACAAAACCTAATTTTCGGAGCTCGACGCCCATCAACGGCGGACACATGATCCAAACCCTATTTAACTATTCACACAACATGATTAAGTGAATTAAACAACTAATTAATAATTAAAATAAGTAATAAACAACCAACAACACATAAATCAAAGAAATACACTAACTACAAAACAAGAAAGGAAGGAATTAAAGCATATATACAAGGAAGAAGACAATGAATACTATAATATATTCACATAAATGGGTATAAACCCAAAGAGAGACGAGAGGGAAAGCTCCAACAAAAATCTCCAAACTCTAACCTAAAAATGATATATATGAAGTCTAAAAATGATACCCCCCTCCCCTTAATACAATTTTTTCATACATATACCCAACCAAAAATCAACTTAAAAAATGAAATTTGCAAACTTTCATCCGAATCGATTCGCATAGGTGCAAATCGATTCGCACCTGACAGTCATGAATTCTCAGCTTTGTCCAACTTTACGAAAAATTCTGTAACTTCTTCATTATAACTCAGAATTAGGCACGGTCAGAGGCTACATGAAGATAACTCAAAGGGATACAACATCCAAGAAGACATTAGGACAAAAAACCAAATTATTAAATGACTAAAATTCCCTTAAATGTGACCTTGAGTGTGATTTTGAAGGCAGACCCATCCTAAAAATTCCATTACTCCCTCATTATGCATCGAAATCATGCACCGTTGGCAGCCACATGAAGATAAATCAAAGGTATTCAACTTCCATGAATTTTTAGAGATTAAAATCCGAATGCTGTAATTACTAAAACGCCACGAAGCTGCAATCATTAACGAAACATTTTTGAAAAGCGTCCAAACTTTATACTAAGCATCCAAATACCTACAAAAGCTCAATTAACCCCTGAAAAGCATGTATATATAGAAATATGATGTTTTCTGGTAACAAGCATAAGTATATGGATTAAGATACCTGAGGGGGCTAATAACGCGTAGGTTAACGGGTAAAATACGCAATACTTGCGTCGTAGCATTATGGTGATGGTATCAGCTCAGTGTTAGATGAAGGTTAGACCAAGAATGGCTAATGCATCATGGTAACTGAGGCCTTTGTCCGAAGAATCATTGTGTGAGATTATAAGAGTATCCTAGTTTGGTTTGGTTACATAGGTAATAGTGGTTTACGTTAAAAGTAATAGTTTATCAGTTTGGACTTAGTAGTCCGTTATGAGTATTTTGAAAAGAGTATTTTCTAACCCTCAAGAGAGATGTGTGTGTAAGTAAGGACTGGGTTATGTAAATACTATAGCTCGTCCACTTTGTTGGTGAATTGGTATGGTATTGGCTTGAAAACAAGAATTTGATCAGCGAATGTAATTCTAGTATTTTGTATCCCCGTCGCGAAGGACTGCCGTATATGGTGACATTGGGTATTCGCATGTGTGACGTAGTTGAATGAATTGTAAATCTTAGGACCTAAGATTAGGTTTGAGAACAAGTCAGAGACTTATTGTATAGGATTATTGATCTTATGGTAATTGACTTAATTGGGAACAAATAGAATGTTAAGCTATGAAAATGTTGTAAGAATGAATGATTGAAGATCTTTGTATGTTAGTGGAGTATGTTTTAGGAAGGGGACTATAGATTGGTGATATATTGATAAGCGTTATGATTTATAGGTCGATATATGTGATGAACTATGATCTCTAGGTGGTAGACTAGAGGTGGTCTTGGTAATTATGTGAGTTGCTTGTGCTTCCTTAGGTGTGTTATTAAAAGAGTTTCATGTGTTACTCCCTGAGTGAGAGAATAAGTGAATAAAAAAATATATGTGATTATGAATAAGGAAGTAATGATATTTGAGACTAATACTCGGGTGATGGTAGAACCTAAAGTTCATAATAGGTATATGAGAAGAAATGTTTATGTGTGTTTGGAGGAGTATAATATAATGGAGACTAGTGTATTAATAATTGGTGATGGGTAAGAATTTCGCGAATCAAATTTCCTAAGGAGGGAAGACTGTAATAACCTCGATTTTCGATTAATGAGACAAATAGTATTTATGATTAACTCATGTTAAATTGTGCATTGTGAAATTTTATTATCCATATTTTCGTATTAATATGGAGAATGGTAGAAATGTATGACTCATTATATAAAATGACTATTATTCAGGTAAATTGACTAATATTGGTGTAAGAGTATAATTAGGATGGGATAATTAATGTAAGAATTAAAATATAAATGAATAATTTGGAAGGAATTCGAGAGTTTTAAAGATAGTCCAAGAATATGATTTTCCATTTTCACTAAGTGAGTTTATAGATTAAAGGACATTTTTGTACAAAATGGTAGATGGTCAAGATAAGGGTTAATAACACCTAACCAGATTGAAGATGATGTTGTAGAAATAAAACATGGTTAATGCATATATTTTATAGTAACTGCATGTAGATTTGGGTAGAATTATAATAATGATAATAATGCATTTCTTTGTATCGTTCGTTTCTGTATTGAATTTTGTTAGAGAAACCCATTGGGATTAGCTCAACTCATTCCCATTGTTACAAACGGTAATCAATAATATATCTTTTGAGAGCATTTTACAGGTAAACAATTTTTTATCCCTACATTAGTAAATCTAGTTACTTGAACCCTAGGGTACTGCCTAATGGGTTCCATACTTATCATTATATGTTTACATGCGCTGAAAACGGAATTGCATGCTTATTCTGGAAGTCTAATTAAGAAAAATAGACTAAAGATTATTTAAGTTGTTTCATACCACATCATACCCATTGTCGTCGGGTCAAATTGGGTTAACCAACGGGTAAACCTAAATTTTGGTTCGGGACATGACACTAAATCAGGAAAAAGATATTAATGGAGATGTTTTAGTGTATTCTAAGGGAACTCTGTGGTGAGGACTACATAGGTATTCTTGTGCCTGCACAAGAAGGATCTCTTGGTAAGATCTTTACCATATGTTTATGTTTTATTAAGAATTTAGCCTTGATTTGATACTAATCGGTCTTTACTTCTATGCATGAAGAAAAGGATTATATCCACCAGAGAGAAATAAAATTGGGATAAGGAGAAGGAGAAAGGATGGAAAGGTAAAGAGATTCCAAAAAGTGGAAAACCGATAAGACTCCTCCCTCTACTCCTTGGGGGGGGGGGGGGGATAACCGACTTTTGGTAATTACCCCATAGCAGTAGAATCCACCACTACCATCAACATCCAGGGTTCATCCCTAGGTGATCATCTTTGTAAAGGGTAAGGATCAAGTTACCACTGAGGATTTAGCATTATATAATGCCTAAGTTTTCTACGCAATGGATCAAGATGTCGTGTAACCGAAAGACATGTCAGCCTTAATAATGTTTTCTTTTGATCCCCTTCACAGGGAAGGGCTCCATCACTATGTTCTCATAAGTTGTCTTTCAGTTTTACTTTTTAAGTCTTTGATATTGTCTTGATACTAATTGCCTTTCTTTTTTCATTTGTTTTTAAATTAAACAGACGATGCATGAGGAGGTCACTCGGGTCGATAATCTGTTGAGAAGAAATGCAAGCTTTATGACCAAGCTAATATTATGAAGAATAGTCTCACCGATAAAAATAACATGATTGTCAAACTTGAGGTAAATATCAAAGAAGATAATAACTGCAAGGAAAATATAGTGAAGGATGCTAACATTCTATAGTTGGAGTTTCGAAAGATAGACTCCGAGTTGGAAGCATTGAAGAAATATTTCACTCGAAAGATCCCGATAAAGTTAATAATCCATAGGCGGAAGAGGGATCTTTCTACTATCTAGGAGGATGACCAAGAAAAGTTTTTTGATGAGGGATTTGATGCCAGGATCTACGAAGTTTCCACACAACTTGACTATCATAGTTAGTTACATTCAACTAAGGATGGATTATTGGTCTCGAAGGATAATATTCCTAAAGGTTATCCTTATTACATCGGGCACCGCCCATCTTTGGAGAAGCTTGACATTAATGATGGTGCAGCTGCCATGGCATTTGGTTAAGAGGTCGATAAGCCAACAGCTAAATCTTTTGTTCCTGAAAAAAGGGCAAGCAAGGCAATGATGTTATTACTAGTTAGGGAGAGGTCATTTCTTAGGGTTTTTTTATTTTAATTTTAGTCCTTCTAGACATTTTTTATATGCCTTGTGACATCTATTTCATATTAATGCGAGTGGTTTCTTTTTTATTTCCCTTATTTTATTCATATTATGCAAAAAAGTTTAAAGACGTTTCAACTTATGGTCGGTGGAGTATAGGTGTTTGTCCGACTCCATTGACTTGTAAAATTTAATCAATAGTTCAACGTTCCAATTTAAACTACTGACTAAAATTTGATGAGTTAACATTCTTATTTAACTTAATTCTTAGTCGGTGAAGTTGGAATTTATGGTCGACTTCACTGACTTGTAACATTAATCAATAGGATCATGAATTAATTAACATTCTTTTTTAAGTTAATTGTTGGTCATTGAGGTTCGGATTTATGATTGACTTAATTGACTTCCAACATTAATTAATATTACAATGAATAAATTAACTTATTGACTAAAATTTGATAAGTTAACATTCCTATTTAACTTAATTGTTAGTAAATAAAGTTGGGATTTGTGACCGACTTCATTGACAAGTAAAATTAATCAATAGGCCATTGAATAAGTTCATATGTTGACTAAGATTTGATAAGTTAACATTCTTATTCAACTTAAATATTATTCGGTGAATTTGGGATATGTGACCAACTTCACAAACTTGGAACAATAATCAATAGGACAATGGATCAATTAACATACTCACTAAAATTTGATGAGTTGTCTAACCAAGCCAAAGTTAATGAACCGGAGGCCAAGGGTTTGAATGTCAAGGGATGGAATGCATTTATATATTAAGCATTTACATCCTTACATAACGTATGTGACGATTAGTTGTACAAACTATGAGTAATATGATTCTTAATATGTTGACCCTTTACTGATCTTGTTGGTCGGCCCTCTCAATACTTGGTCAGCATTCCTTGTGTTGGTTGGCATTCCGTGTTAGGCTATTATCAGCTGATTGGGATTAAGGACACGTAGGAGACAAAATTTTTATTTATGATTGGTATATGTAGATGGATAATTTTTGGTATCAACAGAAGCCCCTAATGTTCTATACTTGATGCTTGTATGAAAGTATAGAACATTTGCTCCAGGGTATAGCTCGAGCTATTTTCAAAATACTTGGTTGGCAGATGACTTAACACACTTGTAAAATTTAACTGGTACTATTTAAAGATGGCATTTTTATAAATAATTTGAAATTTGACGAATCGCCCAAAGGTAAATGAGCATTTTTCGTCATCTGATTTTTGAAGCCGTCGGAACGTCAATCGTTGGTACGTTTAATCATTACATTCACTGTTTTCGAGGTAACCTATAAAAGGCGATGAACTTTCCCAATTTGGATTTACCCCCAAACTTTCGAATTGTAGAAGCTATCTTTGAACTCTTGAGTGCCCGTTTGTCGTCAAGAGGGTGAAATATATAATGGACCCAACTAGCCTTAAAAGGGCCATGGAATAGGTTGTAATAAACATATTTTGTGTATTCATGCTGATGAAATACCTATTGATATTGCCCATTAACATTTGTTGTTTATTTACTTGGAGTTGATAAGAAGACGAAGAGTCCCAAAAAACTCAACATCAAGCTTGACGAGCTCAAGGTTTTATGGAGCATCTATCAAAAGATAGGTGAGGAGCATATTAGGTCGGCTTCATACTTGATGAAGTATAAAAGTTCTGTAACTTCTTTTGTTGCTCGACCAACAACTTCCACCCCTTTTAACATCATAGACTTAGATAGAGATCCAATCTCTACCTCCTCTTACACTATATCTAGTAGTGGTGAACTTGATGTTGGTACTTCCTCCTCTTTTGATTTTGAACTTCCCCTTTTTATGATTATGGGTAAAATAAAGTTTCTTAATCTCTTGGGGGATGACTCTGTGGCTAAAACCAATAAGATTATTGATATTAGTGCCTCAAAGAAGAAAACTGATGTTGGAAAGAAGCCACCAGCCAACAAGAGTGATGAATATCTTTTGAAACAATTGAGGAGAGGTCCCGCTGATAAGCAGGTTAATAAATTTATTGATGCCGACCAACAGGGTTTGGTTGGTATTGCTTCGTCTATTACTGGCTCATTTATAGCCTTGAATCCTAGCTTGGATAGGAAATTAATTAAATCTGACACCCTCCCAGACCATAGAGTTGTTGTTGCCTCTTTGCCTCGATTAAAACTGTTGGAAAGGGCTACACAGAGCTTAACCTTGGTAAGTTTTTAGCTTTAAAGTTGATTGAATATTATTCATAACGTTCTTGACTTTTACTGACTAGGCTTTTTCTTTCAGTTCTTAGTTGACTACAACCACATGCTAGAGAAAGATGATCTTCTCCGTTCTTCTTTGAATGATGTAGATGAAGCCTTTGCACGTCTTAGAAAATATTTGTTGGATTCCTAACAAGCCTTGGAGATAGAGAATAAGACTTGTAAATAGAAGATCAAGACTGATGAAGAACCTCGACAGAAGGCTGACTCGACTGCTGCTCAAGATGAGTTCAAGGCAAAGGCTGCTGAAGGACAAGTGGCCAAACTATCAAAAGACCTTTCTTCTGAAAGGGACAAGAGAAAGAAGGCTAGGAATGATCCATCAACAAGGATTGGTAGAAAGCCATTTCTGTCACCTCTACCCAAATTGCATACACAAAGAAGAAATTTTTTAAGGAAAGTTGGTCGGCATCATTGAAGGAAGCTAACACCGCTGAGGATACTGAACTTTTTCTTAAACATTACCCTGGCTCTCCCCCCCAATCTTGACGATGAAGTTGAGGATGATGTTGGTTATGGGTAATCATCTTTGGTGGTTCAGTCTTCTATCCCTTCTACCGATCAAGACCAGAATGTTTTTTATTCTCAACAGAGCAAGATAAAATCCTTATTGATCTAGCTGCCATTTCTGCCGACCAGGGTGTAAATCCTAATGTTGAAAGGGATAAGAAGAAGGTGTAGACTTGTTAGGGAATTGGTTTTTTTATTTTGCACATTTCTTTTATTTTCTTTCTATTTTTACTTTAATGTACTTGTAATTTTCCTTAATTTATTAATGAAAGAACCTTTTCTTCATACTATTTGTTGTCGCTCGGCTGTTGTTATAGCTTCTTCTGTTGTTAATCAATTGTTACTTTATCTTTTTAGTTTAGGGCCAAGATGGATGAAAGATGTGAGAGGCCCGATATGTGTGTTTCAAACAAAACAAATTTTTTCTACGAAAAAGATCCAACTTTTAATTATGCTCCAAACCAAGTTGTGAAAACCCAATTCTTACTTTAAACTAGTTTTATCTTGATTAATATTAAACATGCATTTAGTGATTAAAACAAGTAAAGTAAAGTTAAGTAAAGAATACTCACAATGCCGGATATACGAGGAAAGAACCCAAAATGGGAAAACAACCTCAGACGGCCCAAGCCAGACAATCACTATGAACAATGGTTATATAAAGACTAATTAGCCTTACACTAAGACTCGATCCCCACGGGTCTTGACACTACTTCTGATCTTCAACCGTTCTTCAATAGTGCCCACGTAGAAATTATACCTTCCATGATACCTGTCCACAACACACGCATCCACGTATGTCTCGGTGTCCACCGAATGGCTTTGATTCGTCTACGATGTCGAACACGATGTCCGTCGCTTCTTCACTGCAAAACACTTTGAAGTTCAATGTGTAGAACAAACAACTTTGGTGCAGCAAGATCACTTAAATATATAAGAATGATAACTCGGATCTTTGCAAACTCTAAGGATGTGTTTTTGCTTTGTAAACCTTAGAAAACATGTGCAAACAATGTTCTGGTTCGTAAAACTGTTTTCCAGAAAGCACACCTTACGAAATTATGATGAAAACACTTTTTAAATAGGATTTAAACGTCGCCTCGAAAAATGTGTTGTTCGAACCACTTGAGGAACTCGTTCGAGCGACATCCCTATCTCGTTCGAACGAGATTGGATGTCGTTTGAACGGCAGAGCGAAGGTTTGACTTTTTGACTTTTTGTTTCAAAACGTCTCTTCCAAAGACAGATCCAAAAATATCAAACTCTTTTACGATCTTATCATCATAAAACGTATTTTAAACCTTTAAAACACTTTTAAAACATTTAAAAACATTTTTCTTTATAAAAATTACATCCTTATCTTTTATAACATAATTCCGAGCACCATAAATTATACGCATTCATACCTGAGTGATCTTGGAATGAAATTAACTTTGAAGATGATTAAACTTGCACCAATTAAACTTCGGCATGATTTAATTCTTTGAAGCTTTGCCGCAGCGTCTTCAATTGCTTCAATACGTCATAGACCAAGTGGGATCGAGACAAATTAAAATTCTCCCTATGACATAATACAAACACAATTTTTTTCATGGAATTAAGTCAAAACAGTACAGGGACTCAATTGGAAATTTATGTCCTTGCAAATCTCCCCCTTTGACTATTCTGGGACAAAACTAAACCAGTGAAATGTCTAACCGGGCCGTTAAGCCGTATGATGCCTAAATCCCATCCCATAAACCCAAAGACAAAAATACAGGTCACGAACTAGAATATGTAGCACCGGCAAGCATGAACTGTCTGAATGTGATGTAGACTTAAAATCTCGAATCGCTGAAGCATACCTACACACATGAAACAGACAAACAGATACCCAGTGAAGTATGTAGGTACAAATGATACCAATTTATATTTCTAATAAGAACATATCATTTGAAACATGTTAGAAATTAACAAATATCAATAAAAGCGCTCAACAAATCTCCGTCTACATCACATACATCTCTCCCCCTTTTTGTCCCGAATAAACAATCCGATGAAAAGATAAACCAATATGAAATATCTAGCATGAGAATATGAAACAAATTTGAATCAAGATGATACCAATTTGAGAATTGAAAATCGTTAGATAATCATGAAACAACCAGCTAAATATGATCAAGCAATGATAAATCAGTAGCTAGTAGACCAAGGAATCACAGAAAGAATTTCGCAAATTAATCAGGTGTGATAAATGGACTCATATGCAAAAAATCAATTTGGAACATAAAATAACCTGCATATAAACCAAATAGTCCAAAAATGCTTCCCGCAGTACCAAAAATATAATAAATTAAACCAGAGGACTACAAACCAATCAGAAGCCATTTTTAGCCTATCGTTCGAACGAGCCAAGGACATCGCTCAAACGAGATGAGGATGTCGCTCGAACGAAGTACAGAAGTCGTTCGCGTGAGATGAGTTGTCGTTTGAATGACTTCGCGCGACCTAACAAAATTTCCCAGTTTCCCAGAAATATTATAAAGTATTGCCGAGTGAAAAAATTTTGACCAAAAAATTCCAGGATGACAGAATCAAAACAGTGTTAAAATAGTAGGTTTTTAACACAAAACGCAAAACTAATAAAAATTTAAAATGCGAGTTACATGCAAACATAGTACCGATGTGCTCAAACATGGATATGGAATGAATGGGCGTGAAACTACAACAAATGAGTCATAATTCCAACACATCAAAACGATCGAGAAGCTCTAATTCATAGAGATAAATCATCAAACTTTATCATAGCCATATGACAATTAAAGAGTGAGCTTAATGAACTAAACATACTACATACACACACATCCAGAATTTTGACGATTCTACAAACAATAGCGTTAAGTTGCAATGTTTCAACATTAAGATTAGTTGTGCAAACCCGTTTAAATTTTCTCCAACCAAACTCCCTCATATATATGTACTTTTTCAAGTTCTATTGAGGTTTCTAGCATTCTCAACCGAGAGAAAATCTTATTAACCTTTTTATTAGCTTATTGCCTTTTCTTTTGGGCTCTTTTAAACGGTGGCTTTCACGACGAGTCAATTTTGAACTCTTGCAGCCTTTCCCGTGAATCACTCATCATTTTTACCAATTTTAAATCCTCACGGTAAAAGGTTATTACATGCACACTTCTCCTTAAGTCTACTTACGCGTAGATGATAAGAATGAGATAAGAACGCCTCACCAAATTCAAATATGCATGAGAAGTCAAAGATCCATATAAACTCGTGTATGTGTGCAATGTTGGCATATATACAAAGTCGAATAAAAATGCATATCAACTTCGAAACAACTCCATATAAAAAATGGTTAAGATCATTCTAAGCATCGATAATAATGACCAAATGTCCTACGCACATGGATAATGAAAAGATTGGGGGGGGGGGGGGGGGTCAAGCACACCAATATGCCACATCAAACATGTAAACTCAAAAACAAAAATTGAAAATCTTTTTGGCTTTTCAAACATATTTTGACTCAAAGAAAAGCAAAATCTTTTTGTATTTTCAAAAGTTTTCTCAAAAATAAAATCTTTTTGTATTTTTCAAATAAGACTCAAACAAATGAAAACTATAATACAAAATGATACACATGTCATAATACTAGCAATGAATATATCATGAATCAAACTAGCATATGACAAAAATATTAACACTATCATCCTTTAGATTAATCATGGTAAAAATCAAGTACACCCAAACGAGAATCATGAAGTTTAATTCCTAAAGCCTCTAAATCCGATTTCCTAACCCAAGTAGGTGTAAAACGACGTATGGGGGGTTGGGTAACCGGTGCAACTTTATTCTTAAACTTCCTAGGAGCTTGTCTAAAGTCATAACAATAATGCCTAAGGTGACCTTTCCTACCACAAAATGAGCAAGTGTAGCGGTGGTGGGAATGATTACCTTTATGTGGACCTTTTCTAACCATCCTAGTGTTTCTCACACGTGCGGGGGGAATATGAACAACTCTCTCACCAAAACCTATACCTCCCCTATCTTCCTTAATTTGGACGATGCCTAGGATCTTATCTAACTTCTCCGACCTAGCCTCCAAATCAAACTTGACTCTAGACGAGTCTATCAATCTCTCCTCCAACTCATGAATCCTAGACTCGAGCAAACGCCTAGACTCCTCAAACTCTAAAATCTCCTTTTTCAAGGACTCCATCAAACCACGAAGATTATCTCTCTCTCCACAAAATCTAGTTTCTCCCTAAACTTCTTCTCACGTGCCCTAAGATCCTTAATTAAATAATCATTATTTTCTATGGCACGCTCATTCAACTTAGATTGCAATTTTGAGTTAGCCTTTTTCACCTTCATCGTTTCGGCATACCACTCATTAAATGCATTTTCTTTCACATCAACCTCCTCCTCGTCACTATCTTCACTCTCACTAACATGGGATACACTCAAAACCTCCTCAGAAGTGTCATTCACATGAGTAGTATCATTGTCGCTCACATGACAGGCCATAAATGCAACAAAGTTACGCTCAATGGGGGAACTCTCTCCCTCTTCCGGATCACTATCACTTAAGGTGGCATTATAGACAAAGGGTTGCTTGCCCTCTTTCTTAAGTCTAGTGGGACACTCCTTAACCTTGTGACCATACCCCTCACACCCAAAACACTTATCCGACTCATCTCTCTTAGGCTTCTCAAACTTATCTTTAGAGGCGGGATCTACTTTGTTGTTCTTGAATTTTTCAAATTTCTTGGCATCTTTCGATTGCTTTTGAAACTTAATAAATTTTTAAAAATTTTTTTCCAACAAAGCAACATCCTCAAAATCGAAATCGAAATCGGAATCTGAAACTTTAATTTCCTCCTTCCGGGTTTTTAAAGCAGTACCCTTTTCTTTCTTAGGCACTTGCTTAGAGTTAATCATGTCGATTTCATAGGTTTGTAAGTGACCTACAATCTCTTCTAGTTTTGTTGACTCTAACCTACCCAAGGAGTTTAAAATGGTCACTTTCGCATCAAACCTACTAGGAAACGACCTAAGGATTTTCTTAATGACACGGTTGTCGGGAATTTTCTCACCTAGGTTAAACGACGAGTTGATAATATTGGACAACCTAGCATAAAACTCATCAAAGCTCTCACTCTCTAACATCCTAATGGTCTCAAACTGTGTAGTGATATTTTGAAGTTTTGACTCCCTAACCGTGCTAGTGCCCTCGTGAATGAGTGCCAAAATATCCCAAGCCTCTTTTGATGTTTCACAAGTCATAATTCTATTATATTCTTCCTGTGTGACATGTGAAGAAATAAGGTGCAGACCCTTAGAATTATATTGTGCAAGTCTTTGTTCAGTTTTGGTCCATGACTCAACAGGCTTTAAACTAGTGACCTCACCTACAATAGTGACATGGGGTGTCCAACCTTTCTCATCTACAAGACAAACACGATCATCAATAGATTTTAAAGCACATCTCATTCTCATCTTCCAATAAGTGTAATTAGTGACATAAAAAATAGGAGTTCGAGAAAATTCATTATATCCAGAATTCATCTTTGAAAACACACGGGATCACAAAACAAATAAAAATGTTTTCTACCTCTGATACCAATTTGAAAGATGTGAGTGGCCCGATATGTGTGTTTCAAACAAAACAAATTTTTTCTCTGAAAAATATCGAACTTTGAATTATGCACCAAACCAAGTTGTGAAAACACAATTCTTACTTTAAACTAGTTTTATCTTCATTAATCCTAAGCATGCATCTAGTGATTAAAGAAAGTAAAGTAAAGAATACTCACAATGTTGGATGTACGAGGAAAAAACCCAAAATGGGAAAACAACCTCGGACGGCCCAAGCCAGACAATCACTATGAACAATGGTTTATAAAGACTGATTAGCCTTACACTAAGACACGATCCCCACGGGTCTTGACGCTCCTTCTGATCTTCAACCGTTCTTCAATAGTGCCCACGCAGAAATTCTGTCTTCCACGATACATGTCCACAACACACGCTTCCACGTATGTCTCGGTGTCCACCGAATGGCTTTGATTCGTCTACGATGTAGGTCGCTTCTTCACCGCAAAACCCTTTGAAGTTCAATGTGTAGAATAAACAACTTTGGTGAAGAAAGATCACTTGAACATATAAGAATGATAACTCGGATCTTTGCAAACTCTAAGGATGTGTTGATGCTTTGTAAACCTTAGAAAACATGTGCAAACAATGTTCTAGTTCGTAAAACTGTTTTCTAGAAAGCACACCTTACAAAATTATGATGAAAGACTGTTTAAATAGGATTTTAATGCCGCCTCAAAAAATGTGTCATTCGAACGACTTGAGGAAATCGTTCGAGCGACATCCCTATCTCATTCGAACGAGATTGGATGTCGTTTGAACGACAGCGCGAAAGTTTGACTTTTTGACTTTTTGTTTCAAAACGTCTCTTCCAAAAACAGATCCAAAAATATCAAACTCTTTTACGAGCTTATCATCATAAAACATATTTTAAACCTTTAAAACACTTTTAAAACATTTAAAACATTTTTCTTTATAAAAATTACATCCTTATCTTTTATAACATAATTCCGAGCACCATAAATTATACACATTCATACCTGAGTGATCTTGGAATGAAATTAACTTTGAAGACGATTAAACTTGCACCAATTAAACTTCGGCATGATTTAATTCTTTGAAGCTTTGCCGCAGCGTCTTCAATTTCTTCAATACGTCATAGACCAAGTGGGATCGAGACAAATTAAACTTCTCCCTATGACATATTACAAACATAGTTTTGTTCATGAAATTAAGTCAAAATAATACAGGGACTCAATTGGAAATATATGTCCTTACAATGGAACAAATTGTTGGTCACTCATTAATTTTGATTTACTCAAGCAGTGCAACAACCTATTCAAAGTTGGTCACTTGGATTTAACTGATGAAGAATTAACAGACTTGCTCGGTGCAGATGCTTCTAATCAAGCATATACTTATCTCAAGTTTCTTCTTGATCAGATTGTGGCTAATAATTTTGCATACTATGAAATGGTCGAAGAATTGCAAGCAGAACATAATGAGGTGAAATCTTTACTGCATGCTGACTACGAGGCCATATACCAAGCATTAAGTGAAGCCTGGGGGTTTGAGGGAAAATTGGAGAAATATGCTTCTACTTTTTGGAAGAAGGAATTTTTGCTGAACCGTGAAGTTTATGAGGCTAGAGAAATTGCTAAACTCTTAGAAGAAGAGAATAATAAGTTGAGAGATGAACTTAGGTATTTAAAAAGTTCTTCCATTGTTGTTACCGACGAAGGTGCTTCTTTCCTAGAGAATGCGAATGCTAAATTAAGAGAAGAACTTTAATCTTTGTAAAAGTCCAAACCTACACAATCTTCTAAATATAGAGCTGGCCGACCAAATGTAGAAGAGGCCAGGATGAAAAAGACTTTGACTGATCACGCTTCCCAGCTGAAGGCTAAGAACTGAGATATTACTGATTTATCTACAAATCTTGAAGTTAAAGACCAATACCTTACCAACCAATTCTTCTAATTGAAGGCGAAAGATGGGGTTTTATAGAGACTTCAACATCAAGTTGAAAGATTAACCTTCCAATTTCACAAGCAACCCAGAGAAGTATGGATGGATGGCTATAATTAAACTTTCGGCCATATAGATGATCACCTTTCTCAATTTAATCGTGATGGTTATAAATGGGGTCAGACTAATTGCTTAACTATGATAAAGGTTGAGCAAAATAGAAAACTCTGCTATTGGCATGATCCCAGTTTCTTAAACATCCAACAGCCTTCATTCAAGTTGGATGTCAGTTGGATTCCTATTGAATCAATTCCCCAATTCTTGATATCAAAATACTTAGGGGATTATGAGTTACATGGTGATCTTGAAATAGTTTGACCTCCTCATCTGACCAAGATACTGAGTAGCAGTAACAAAAGGATGTGTAAAGATTTCAACTTCATCAATTCTCCTTATACGCTAGATGATCCTCTTGCTACCATGGAAAAAGTGCAGCCATCTGTAACACCCCGTGACTTTGGGACTGAGAACTTAATTTTTGGGGAGAAATAAAATTTATTTAAACTGGAGAATTTTAAAATTTGGAAATTGAGGTCAAAAAAATTGAGGACGTTATAAAGTATTTCGGATGATGATTCTGAGTGCGCCATTGATTTCGGATGGGTCGAGATAGTCGAAATGACTGTCATTGGGTTTTATTTCGGTTCTGGAATATTTTTAAGTTAGTTTGACTCGAATTGGAGTAAACGAGTCATTTAAAGTGTGCATTATCATTTAAAACTGGGACTTATGTTTTAAAGGCTTAAGAGGCTTACAGATCAAGCCAATCTCATTTGTGAGAAAGTGAGAAAGAGAAAGAAAGAAGGAAAGAAGAAGAAAGGAAGAGAGAGAGAGAGAGAGAGAGAGGGGAGAAAGCTTGGAGATTTTTGACCCGTACGCGATCCCAGGGGAGATTCAACCTCTACGATTTCGAGGAAAGTGTTTAATCTTCCTAAATATTTCATTTGTTTATTTCATTTCATAAATTGTGGATAAAAGAATTGGATTTTGGGTATTAATATCAAAACCTAAATTTTGTAGTGTAAATCTTAAAATTGATGGTTATATATGGGTTTGATAGTGTAGAGATGGCTGGGATCAGATTTGGGTTGATTTATTGGCTTAGAATCATGATATAATGAAGGTTTAGGGGTTAGAAGTGAAAATTTTAGGGGTTAGAATTTGTGCATTTTGTGAAGAAGAAGAAGCCTTCAAGTTCTGCAGACTCGAATCAATTTCTGCTTAGGAAAAAGTCCCAGGTCTGTGTGACCGAATCGATTCAGACCCAAGACGAATTGATTCGGCCTGGGACAGTCTCCCAGGTCTTTAGGACCGAATCGATTCATATTGGGGGAGAGTCGATTCTCTGGGCCGAATCAATTCAGAAACAGGTTTAATTTGTGAAGTTTCTCTAGAATGATTTCTAACCCTTTTTGGTTGGGCTTATTGATTTAGGACATGACTATATGATGTGAGAAATATGTTTTGGAGATTTATTGGAAGTTTATTGCGTGACGAGATCGCGAGTACCTATCGCGTTATTTTGGGGACTTATATACATATGCATTGGAGAGGGTCATATCGATATAGTGGGGAATCTCATAGATACCAGGAGTTCTATTTAGAGGTCTTAAGTGAGCCTAGGTAGGACGTAAGATTAAGGACCCTTTGAAAACGTTGTGAGGGTACGGTATGGGATTGTAGGCTGATATTTGTATCGAATCCTTATAGTGATAGGATTATATTCAATATATGGTGTGAGACTAATGAGAGGTAGAGGTCGTGTATCCTTAGTAATGTTTAACTTAATGAATGAATTATAATGCCTTAAGATTTAGGGTTTATTAGAGGAATTGAACCATATGTGGAAATTTTGAGAGTAATTGGGTCATACTATCAACTAGAACGTGTTGTGTTGTAAATATAATCGGGATAGCTATTGTGTATCAGTGTGTGATTAACAATGGGGATTACAATAAGTGATGGGATCATGGAATGAATTTAGAATTGATTTGTGGTTTGAAGACTATTAGTTATGTGTATACCTATAGTCGAAATTATTACTAGATATATCGAAGTGTATTCGGATATAGATGGAATGTATAGTGATTGATATATATGTTACACTTGGGTGTTAGTAACCTCATTGTTATATGTATTGGGAGACTATTCATATCATAAGGGGAATGAATAAATATGTGTCCAGTGAGGCACTATATATAATGGAGAATGCTTCGAGTAAGTATACATCGTAACAAGAGCGAGTATTACGAGAGTTGTATATATATAGCCAGTCTATGTTACTTGATAGATAATAATTGATGATGGAGTATGTTTTTATATATAGAGTGATATATATATATATATATATATATATGTTGAAATGGCTATGTGAATATGAAACAATTGTATATTTCTTGTGTGATGATTTATACATATGATGTGATTGATGGCACATATCTATACATTATGGATGGTAAATATAAGTGTATATACACACCTCTCTAAATTCTATCATAGGGGAAGTTATGCGCATGAGGTGAAATCTTCTGGCTAGTGAATGTAGGGTGAATATAGTCCTCGGCCATAGGACCGGTTATTATATTGTGTGATTATTGTTCACAGTGGGGTAATTTGGGGTGTGGTTATGACTCACTGTCGAAGGTATATGGGCGCTTCCTGACGTTATACGATGTAGGATACCCAGGTTGTCTTGTGTGTGATAGGACCTGGAAGATGATATCTGTTTAGGGGTGCGCACAGTGGGAAAACCCGGACGGGCAGTCTTAGAATCGTTATATGTGTGTAATATAACTATTCATATTAAAGTGGAATGTTATGGATGGCAAGGTATACATTATGTGTGTTATGTATACATGGTCATGGAAATTAATGATTGACTATATATATATATATATATATATATATATATATATATATATATATATATATATATATATATCCTATAGGTGAAAAAGGATACGAAGTTTCGATGACGTACATCTTGGGTGATTTTGGTGTACGAGTTTAGTTGTGGTTAAATGATCGTACTTAGAGACGTTTGCGGTTATATCGACCTAAGGATTAGTGAAGATTCAATTTATGTTTTAGGTAGTACTCTATAATTAAGTGGTTGTAGTAGTAGGATCTTTGTGGATGACATAATGGATCCCTACAATCAACATTGTCATGGAGTAGTGTATCGGGGGGGTTCCTTCTTTGGATTTCGCTTTGCGAGACGCCCCACGCACGAAACACAGAGCAATGTTGAGAGTAGAGAAAAGTTTTATCCTTAGTACTTGTATCTTTATTGTTTAGAGAATACACTTTTATATGGAAGCTTAATACTAATATATGACGAACGGATCCCTACGATCGACGTTGTCAAGGAGTAGTGTATCGGGGGGTTCCTTTTTTGGATTTCACTTTGCGAGACGCCCCACGCACGAAACGCAGTGCAATGTTGAGAGTAGAGAGAAGTTTTGTCTTTTCTACTTGTACATATGTTGTTTAGAAAATAAACTCTCATATTAAATCTTAATGTTAATGTGTGATGTACTGAGATTGATAACTTGTTTAAGTTAATAATTGGAACCTAAGCCTATGAGGGCTTATATGTGTATATATTAATGTGAGATTTAATTGGAAATAAATTTTGGGTTATGTAAGGATGGTAGGTCAAGCGGGTATGAACCGGGCATATGGTAAGCTAGGTTGTCCTTGTGAGGGTGGGTTAACTTAATTAAGGTCGCAGGACACGATTAGGTGCGCGCTGTAGATAAGAGGTGAGTTTGGGGTTTCACGAGAGTGCGACTCCACTTTAATTATGAAATAGTGCATTTAGATTTATTATGCACGGTTAACACACTTGCTAAACATTTTTACAACTCGGGCCCTGGCCCGTTTATATTCCTCTTTTTCTATATATATGTATGTGCATATTACTACAGGTGTCCCACCGCATGAATGTCGGATGCTTTTCTATCCAGAGTCTGGGGAGCCGTAATAGGTGCGGACTGTTGCGGGATTTAGATTGTAGTCGCTTCCTATCTCTTTTTAAATCTAGATAGGTCTCTCTTGATGTATAGGGTTTATACCATGGAGTCATATGTACTTGTTTATACTTTTTCTTTATGGATGTTATATTAACTGTGACCCGACAGCTTATTCGGGTTTATTTCCTTTTGTGTACTAGTTTTATTTTAATGCGAGCATTTTTTCTTTCTTCATGGTACTTGTGTGTACTCTACTGTTTCCACATGTTCTATATTGTTGGTTTGTTGTCTGTTGTATGTTTTATTTAATTTTAGCATCTCCTTTTGTAGTTTCGGGTAGTTAGCCTTATTTATTTTGGTATAGCCTGTTGATGCTGAGAATGATCCATATGAGATTCCTGATTAAATGTAGTATAGGGCTGGCCACCAATTATTTTAAGCGGGTTATTACACCATCTTCCAGAGCTGAAGGAAACTTCCAATGGAATAATTATCTTGAAATTCATTTGAAGTACATTTGATTGTAATAAAATTTATATGAATGAGATATGTTAATTTTATGACTATTTAAATCAATTATTTAACTTGAAATTATTGTGCCATTGGTTCGGCTAATACATTTAGATATATTTATCCAAATTTAGTATCAGTTACCAGTAGTATTGCCATAGGTTATACTAATGCACTTAGATTTATAGACATAAGTTTAGCATCAGTTACCAGTCGTGTTGCCACTAATGCACTTAGATTTATTGACCTAAGTTTAGCATTAGTTTTTAGCGGTGACCAAGCGTATGTGGAATATATGTTTATATTTATATATTTAGGAATTTTTACATGCCTTCCTTCAATTGACTTGGTTCGAGTAAAAGGAATTTTTACCACTAAATTTTTTGGCCAAGTGCTGAGGATTTTAATCCTATTTTAAGTTGGATTTTTCATAACCGACCAGGTACTGAGGATTGAAATCCTATTTTGACTTGGTTGGTTATTGCTTTGATTGTTGATTTTTTTCGATCAAGTGTTGAGGACTTTTTATCCTGATCAGAACTATTATCTTTGGTCTGAACTGAGATTTTTAATCTGAGGATGATATGTATATGCACCTCTTCATACTCCAAAAAAATAAAAACTAAACTGAAATAACGAAAACCGATAATTTTATTGATAATCATCTTGAAAACAACTGAGATACAAAGCTTGCAATCTACTGATAATACTTTCTAAGGTGCTCGGCATTTCAAGGATTCTTAAACTCTTCACCCTCCAAAGTTTCTATCAGGTATGTGCCTTGTCAGATGACAACAAAAATATGATATGGACCTTGCCAATTAGCTTCAGGCTTGTTGCACTTTTGGATCACCTTCTTAAGAACATAATCTCCTAATTTCAAGTTATTCGGCTTGACCCTTTTATTATAAAAGTGAGAAGTTTTCTATTGGTAGGAAGCATTTCTCATGGCAGCATCATTCCTTACTTCTTCTAGCATATCAAGATCTAGTCGCCTCATTAGATCACTGATTGGGTAATTAAAGTTCAATACCCTATGGGATGGTAATCCCATCTCGGCTCGCATTATTATTTTAGTTCCAAACGCAAGCATATATGATGTTTCCCCTGTTTATGTTCTCAGCATGGTTCTGTAAGCCCATAGGACTGAATGCAGCTCATTGATCCAATTTCCCTTAGCTGTGTCAAGTCGTTTCTTCAGTCCATTTAGTAGAGTTCTATTTGTTACTTATATTTTACCATTACTTTGAGGATGGTTTGGTATAGAATCCAGCTTTTGAATTTTAGATTGGACACAGTAGGCTCCAAACTCCTCATTGTCAAACTGAGTACCGTGATCTATAATAAAAGCATATGGAAAACAATATTTGCAAATTATGATCTTCCATATGAATTAGTATACCTTTTCATAAGGCATGTCGACTAGTGGCTCGGCCTCAACCCATTTGGTGAAATAATTAACATCAACGATCAGGTATCTAAAGCTGCCTTTGTTGGTCGGCAATGGGTCGACCAAGTATATTCCCCAGATAGAGAATATCCAAGGAAAAGTGACTTGAGTTAAAGAAGAATTGGGTGTTTTTCTAATATTAGAGAACCTTTGGCATTTATCACATTTCTTTTCAAAAGTTGTGTTAATCCATTGAAGCAATGTTCTCCCAGATGAATGAGCCCCAGAAGAACCTTCATGGACTTCTTGTATCAAGTCTTTCACTTCTATTGGATGAACACATCTTTGCATAGAGGTCGTCAGTCCCATTCAGTATAGCAGTTCATTGTCCAGTGCATATCTTGTAGCCTTGTATTTGAGCTTTTTATCTTCTATAGGATATGAATGTAAGGTTTCGTCTTTAATATAACTTCTGATGGGATCCATCTAGGAGGGTCCCAAATCTATTACAATGAAATTTACCATTAGGGTCTTCATCGATGCTCCGATTATCTAGAATATCTATCAGGATCGTCCTTCTAATCTCAATCCTTATTGCTGATGCTAGTCGAGCAAGTGCGTTTGCTCGGGCATTCCCTATTCTTGGAATTCTTTGTATTTGGACAGTAGGTAACTCGGCTATTATTTTTATAGCTTTGTCAAGGTATCTTATCATCAAATCTCCTTTGACTCCATATATACGAAGGACTTGATTCACTACCAGTTGTGAGTCACCATGGGCCACTCCTTGCTCGACACCTAGTGAGTGGGATAGATTCAACCTGACTATTAAGTCTTCGTATTCTACCTCATTGCTCAACACTTAGAATTAAAACCTGAGGTCATATTCAATATCAATATCATCAGGAGTGTTAAGGATAATACCCTCACCACGGCCAGTGGCGCAAGAAGAACCATTAATATATAATTTGCATATCGGGATACCACTACTGAAACTTTCATCCGTCAATAACACATGTCTAAATATATTATTACTCTCCTCAGTATACTTTTGTACCATTTATTAGCCTTTGGGGGATTCAGGCTGCTCAGAAGCAACTTCAACTTGTTTTTTAGATGAACTTTCTTCTTCTGATTTCTACTTGGTAGGCAAATTTAGTTGGTCAGGCACTTCTAGGTAAGAGAATTTGGAAATAAAATCTGCCAAAGCTTGACCTTTCAAAAAATATCTAGGCTCATAAAAAATATCATATTCTCATAACTCCACTTCCCAATTCATCAATCTTCTCGACTTCTCAGGTTTGTGAAGTGCTTACCAAAGAGGCAAATCTGTATATACTATGATGGTATGTGCTTGGAAATAAGGTTTCATTTTCCTAGAGGCCTCAATAAGGGATAGGGCTTATGGATATCCCGATCAAATCTTAGGTGGCTCGCAGAGGTCTCGCATCCCTCTCGGAGACGCTTCGGTCATCGCCAGTGTGGGGTAAATGTAAGCAAATAGGGTCGCCAGTCTATTTTGCTCAAAATCGACAAAAGAACATGTCACTGCCTCAAGATGATGGCATCAAAGACAAATTGATGTATACAAAACCAATAGTTAGGAGGGTTTGTGTGCTAAATTATAGAATGGGAAGGTGTTAGACACCCATCCCTCCCTTTCGGTCTATCACGGGCTTGTGTTATTATTTTCCTTTATTTCTCCGTGAAATGTGTGTGAGTGTATATATAATGGAGATAGGAATCGCTCAACTCATATCATGGAAAACATAGAGTGAAATCATCCAGAGGAATGTTCCCAAAGATAATATATATAAAGAAAATATGGTTTATGCGCTTATCATGGTATTGACCATTATGGGGAAATGACAATATATGTCGGATGGAGCGCTAACAAAGAATTACGAAAATATAATAATGCAAGAATATGATGAAATATGGAAATATAGATTTTATGGAAATTAAAAAATCAAAAGTTGGACTCGAGTCTCGAGTTTTAATTCGAAATGCCTATATTGCCTATAAAGGCATCAAAGTTCACGTAGTTCGCATGAGGCGTGAGGTTGGGGTTTTATCCCATAGATTCGAAACGGATTTTATTATAAGAGTGTGTGTGGAAAAAAGAGTTTTAGTTTTGGAAAATAGTGAAAGATGAATTTGTGTTTTTATTGATTTTGGGTTCTTTGTAGAAAATAAAGTATGTGAAATACACTAATTAAAATGTAGAGATTAATATATATGAATTAATGTAAGAACTAGAATATGAATCTAATATAGCTAATGCAAAAATAAGAAATTTAAAGAGATAAGGGAAGGATTTAGACCAACTTTAAAGAATGAGAGCTTGTCCTTGATTTCGGATGAAATCCCTTGATGCTTGATATGAATATTGAATGAGATCTTTCCAAATTGGGTATGAAAGGGATCGAAATGTGAACTTGGATAAAATTTCACATAAGGGGACTTCGTTGATTGAGAGAATGTTGCTGAGATTAGTGATGCTGATTGATCTCAGCTGTATGTGTGCTTTGGAGTGACGACATGCCCTCCTTTTATAGGGTTAGGGGTTGCCAATCGTCATAGCCCTAGTCCTACCAATCGACAGGTGTAGCTAGGCACACTACCGATAGGCAAGGTCTGGGACCTGCCAATTGGTAGTCTCATGCAGATTTTCCTAGAAAAAAGGTTATAGAATGTAATCCGTTGACCCGCATCATGCATGAGGCATACTGTTATAAAGGTAATTCATATACCTTCAAGAGTCCTTAGGACTGTTCCCAGGTTTAGGAGTTGACTTCGGGTCAAATGTGACTCGAAAATGCACGTCGGTCCTTTGGATGGGAAATTGTCAGACGAAAACGGATCATTCGTCTGAACGGTAAGTCAGAATCACACACGGGGCAAACTATTGGAAAGGTTAGGAGATGTACTTAGGCATTGTAAAGAGTTTTTCTTAGTTTGGATAGCTAACCTTGGTCAACCGAGGCCTAGAAGCGCCTGGTGACCTGTCAGAGTAAAACGGGTCATTCGTCTATACCGTAAGTCAAAATAGCGCACGGGGTGGACCGTTTCAAAGGGTATTCAGTGTCCTTCGAAGATTCATTCATTATCAATTGATATGAAGAGTTAACTTTGGTCAAATGGAGTCTGGGAGCGCCCGATGGCCTTTGGAACAGTTTTTAACGAAAAATGGATCGTTCGTCTTAACGGTTATGCCGTTTTGCTCATGGGATAGACCATTATAAAAGGGGTTTTAGTTCCCTTCGAAGATTTAAAGATATTTAACTCTGACGATGAAGTTGATTGGGGTTAAAATAGGGCCCGAGAGCGCCCAATAGCCTCTAAATCGGTACTCAGAGTATCACCCAGGTTTTGTGGTGAATTGGGGAGGTGCTAGGGACCTAAGGAGAGACTTGGGGGGTCCTAGAATATGGTATCTACAGTGCCCCTCGATGGGTGAGCTTGGAATAAGTGATAGTCTTCGAATAGACACCATATAATATTTTGGAAAGAGTTCGGTTCTGCGAACCTGAGGTAATGATGGGGATGGATGAGCCGAGGTCGATTCTAAGGACCTGAGGTGGGAGTGACCAACTCTAAGGATTGGGGTCAATTCTGACCTAGAAGAGGCAATGAATGTAGACACCCCATTCTAATACCCCCTAACTTATCCTAAGGTCCCTAGCACCTCCCTTCATCATTTCAAACCTAAATCATAACCCGAGTACTGACCTAGAGGCCATCGGATGGTCCCAGGCTCCGTTTAACCAAAAAGTCAAACTCTTCAGCTCGACCGAGACTAAATGAATTTTTGAAGGGTAATGCATCCCCTTTCCAATGGTCCATCCCATGTGCGATTCTGACTTACCACGAGGATGAACGAACTTTTTTCCCCCGAAACCCATTCAGGAGGCCATCAGGCACTCCCGAGCTTCGTTTGACCAAAGTCAACTCTTTAGCTCAACCAAGACTGAATGAATCTTCGAAGGGAACTAAAACCCCTTTCCAATGGTCCTCCCCGTGCGCAATTCTGACTTACGATACGGACGAACGATCCGTTTTACTCTGAGAGGTCATCGAATGCTTCCAAGGCCCGGTTGACCAAAGTCTGAAGGTGCGCGAGGCCCCCAATTTTTTATAAATCTTATTACAAAAAGTAATTTCAATCTCCTTTTAAAGATAGATGTGCGGAAGCGAAAAGATGATGGTTCAATTGAAACAAATTAACAAAATTTTAATTTCTTTCCAAATTAAATTAAACAAAGTGAAATAAGATAAAACACACACACAATTTAAATTTCACTTAAACAAAATTAATTTAACCCAAGTCCTAGAAATTTGCCTAAGTCATATTTTTCATTTTTAACAAATTAGGCCAAACCAATTTTATCAAATTAAATGAAATGACTTGAATTAAATTAACTAAACATTACCCAATATTTAATTAGCACCAAATTAAACATGTAATGATTAAAACCAAATTTTATCTTGAATTACTTAAGCATGCGTTCTAGGTGAGTATAGCAAGATAAAATAAACAATAAATCACTACGCCGCGATGTACGAGGAGAAACCCACAACGGGAAAAAAACTTCGGACGGCCCCGGCCTTAAGTTCACTAAGTATGGATTTCCAAATTACAAGACAGAAAGACTTACAACACTCGACTCGATCCCTCTCAAGCCCCGATGCTTCTTCTTGTAAACACCTCTGCCTAGTAGATAACCCCAGAGCTCCACTGGAATCTTGGACTTCACCAATGAGACATAGGTACAGCGTCAACCACACATGGTGCTTTTCACCACATGAGAATGCCGCAGCAAAACAAGCTCTTCTTATTTATGGGATTTAGAAGAAAACCCAAACTTCTCTTCAAGCGGGTGTAGAGATAAACCGGTGCCAAACACTCCAAGCAAAGTATATATATATGGAACTTGGAATAAACAAACTTTGGGTGTAAAATAAGTGTTTTAAAACATTTTTCTTGAAGAAGAACAACACTTAAACAAAGAACTTTTTCTACTTTGAATTTCTCTCTAAAACACTCTCTTAGAGGTTGTAGGATATGAAAAAGTTAAGTAAAAAAACTTAGTTCCCTCATTTACATATTCAGGTAAAAAGTTAGTGGGAAAAGAAGTGGAAAAGTGGGAAAAAACTGCTCAAAACTGCCATTTAACTGTTCCCGCCAAATCTCGTTTGATCGAGATTTTTCATTCGAACAAAGTTCCAGAGTGAACTCGTTAGAAATCTCGTTGGAAATCTCGTTCGAACAACATTTCAAACGAAGTTCCAGTGGCTAATATGGGAACTCATTGGCAAACTCGTTCGAACGACACTTCGAACGAACGTCCAGAAAGTTTGAAAAATTCTATTTTTAGCCCAAAAACTTTATATACTTTATATTAACATTTTAATAAAATATTTCTGAAAATAAACAACAGTTTCAAATAAACTATGCCCAATATAAATTATTCCAAGCTCCTATATATATATATATATATTAAAATGCATTCATACCTTAGGAGTAAACGAAACATTGTTGATGACATAGAAACTAGGCACTTGAATATATATATATATATATATATATATATATATATATATATATATATATATATATATATTAAAATGCATTCATACCTTAGGAGTAAACGAAACATTGTTGATGACATAGAAACTAGGCACTTGAAACTCGGCATTTTGATGAAGCTTTAAACTTGGCCGCTACGTCTTCAACTTTAGTACGTCATAGGTTTGAAGGATGGTCAATAACTCTATCCTATGACTCAAACGTTATTGTCCTAAATTGAGCCAAAACAACAAAGGAGTCAATTAGAAATTTTGTATCCTTAAAAATTCAACTCCCCAAACCGGGTCAGACTCTTTGGAATGTTGTATTACATCTCCTAACCTTTCGAATGGTCCGCCCCATGCGTGATTCTGACTTACCATACGGACGAACGATCCGTTTGCGTCTGAAGTTTCCCCCTCTAAAGGATCGATGAGCGCTTCCGAGCCACATTTAACCCAAAGTCAACTCCAGAACTCGGGAGCAGTCCAAGTAATTTTTAAGTTCTCTAAATTACCTTTCCAAGGGATTACCCCATGCACGATTCGGATCAATGGTTTGCGCTCAGCGATCAATTTTCTGAAGGAGCCTGATAGAGAGTGCCAAACGGAAGGTTCCAGACCCTTCCTATCGGCAGTGTGCCTAAACGCACCTACCGATTGGTAGGACCAGGGCTATGCCAATAGGTAATTCCCTTGTCCTATAAAAAGGTAGGCTTAACCTCATTGCAAAGGGGAGCCCACATCTTAAATACATCACTCTTAGCGAATCCAAAAAACCTCTCTCGAAGTCAGTGTGATTTTTGCATCGAAATCCCTTTCCAACCTTCACTTTTTATCATCCTTTTCATCAAACATGGTGAATTAAGTACCCTCCATCATCATCCAAGTGCAAGGGCTGCTCGCCAACATCCAAGATCAAGCTCAAGATCTACAAGAAGGTCCAACTCTTTCAACTCTCTCCTTAAACTCTCATAAATTCACATTAACTTGTTTTTATTACTTAGCACTTTTATTCTCCAATCACATATCTTAATATACTTTTTATCTAGTATTATTGCACATCTCTTATTTTCATATAAATAAAAACTCAAAAAAAATAAGAAAAAAAGGATTTGCTTATAAATTCTAAACGGGAATTCTCACACTTTTCTCACAACTAAAACACTTTTTTACACACACACATATAAGAGAAGCCCCGATCAAATTTATGGGATAAGTACCACCCCTCGTTTTGCATACGAACTACGTGAACTTTGATGCCTCTATAGGCTACGTAGGCATCTCGGGATAAAACTCGAGACTCGAGTCCTTTTCCTACTTTTTTCTTACTTTTTCCATGTTCTTTAAACTTAACTCTCTTAGATTATGTGTATTTACATATATATGTTTGTTCTCAATGGCGTATTATTGCACATGTGTTATCATTCCCCTATAATGATCAACGCTAGGATAATCGCATAGATCCTATTTTCTAATATTACTTTTAAGAACATTCCTATGGATGACTTACTTTATCTCTTCCATGATACAAGTCGATGATTTCTATCTCCACTACCTATACACATGCACACATATCACGGGGCAAATAAAGGAAAACAACAACAACCCATGAAAGACCATAAGGGCGGAATGGGTGCCTAACACCTTCCCATTTCGTAACTTAGCCTCCGGACCCTTTTCGAATCATTTTGGTTTTGTATGTATCAGTATGTCTTTGGATGCTGTCCTTCGGGATGGATCCCTTTTCTTTTGTCTGTTTTGAGTAAAATAGACTGGCGACTCTATCTCTCTACAATTTTCACCTCATTCACCGATGCCAGCCGAAGCGCTCCCGAGAGGGACGTGCGAGACCTAGAGGGATCCCTTCCCACCGCGCCGCGAGGGGAGATATATTCGGGGATGGCCACAGTGGCGACTCTGTTGGGGATTTTTCATGAGGGATAGACTTTATTTACATGGATGTTATGCTTGTTTATATTTCCCCCCATTTTTACATGTTCCCATTTTTCATGTATATCCCATACTTATGTTTCTATTCACACACTTGTAGAAAATTCTCCATGTACACTTCACACCACGTGCACCTAGGATCACATATATCCCCATGTTCCACGTGTCAACCATACTTGGTATACCATTGTTACTCATACGTTGCTCCCTGTTGGGCATGATCAAGAAAGATACTCTCATCATAAGATACTAATAAGAGGATCATGCATGATTCACACGATATCACCAAAGAGCATTGTGATTGACCAAGTTATGTCCAGTAGCTGGAGGGTCACTTCGTGATGGGCGCTGGTCCAGCAGGGCACAGTTAGCCTAAGCGATATGACTCTCACCTTCCATTGGCCAAGTACCTTCGACGTATATCGAATGGTTCCCCCGCATCATACCGCTTGACCGACGGCATGACGGGAGGTATATCGCTGGGAACTCGTTCACATACACCAAGTATATCGAATTCTCTCTCACACGTACCGTCCCCACGAGGTATATGGTGAGGCAATTCACGTACACTCAGGTATGTCAAATGGCTTGTCCACACGTACCGATTACCCGCAAGAGCAAGACGCATATCATGGAAGTCACGCCAAAGGGGGGAACCCTTTCTGATTCACCTAACCAACTTCATACCCGCATATAGGTGTCAAGCCTAGGACACACATATAAGATTATCGATTTCAACCCGAAACTCTGTCGAAATTCTAGGTCGGCCCACCGCCAAATATTTACGCATTTTTAAAATGGGACCCTGCCCGTGAGCCTGGTTGTAAGTCCAGCCATAGCTTTGCATATGTTGTAAACCCAACTTTTCCAGGCTCGGATCCCGTCCGGCATTTCATTTTTCATTTAGGATAATTTAATACAAGTGAGAACATAATAATCATAATAATCATGCCGAGACCATCTCCCAAAAAAATAAAAAAATAACATTTATCATTTCTTTATCAAAAATCCAAAACATTCCTCCTTTCTTTATCAAAAATCCAAAAAAAAAACATTTCTCCTTTCTTTATCAAAAACCCAAAAACATTTCTCCCTTCTTTATCAAAAATCAAAAAATATTTCTCCCTTCTGTATCAAAAATCCAAAAATATTTTGTCTTTCAATCTCAAAAAGGAAAAAAATGTGTCAGAAATATTCTCATTCCTTTTCGTAAAAATAAATCACATTTTACGCCTCCTCAGGTCGATCGCACGCCCTTGGCCTGGCTCCTTATTGGCTTCGGTCTTCAGTCAAATCACCTCAGAGTTCTGTCTGTTCCCCTATTACTTCCTTCGAGTCCGGTATCCATCCTCTTCCCATGGAGAACACAGATCAAGCACCGGTTGCGCAACCAAATCTGACAGCATTTTTAGCTTAGCTAATGTCCAAGATTGACAACCTTCAGACTATGGTCCGGGAGATGTAACGAAACCAGGCTCCTGTTCCTTAAGAGCCTGAGTCCCTATTCCCTCGGGCTATGGGTCCACTCGAGCCTATCTGGGTTCCCTAAGAGTATCATCACGCTCCTTGTGTCCCTCCTGTTAATGGGTCATTGCCTGCCCAGCTTCTAATGCCGAACCTTGCCCTGCATGGGGCTAACTTGCTTATGATCGTTGATCCGAAAGGGGAGGAGTTGAACAAAGTCAAAGAAGATCTCAAGATGCTAACTAAGAAGTTCGACCAAGTCCGAATCTCTAGAAATTACATGTACTACACCCACATGTCTCCTTATCCTAAGGCAAGGTTACTCGAGAAATTTAAGATTCCTAATATCGAGAAATTTGGAGGAAGTGGACCCCTTATCGTCCATCTTCGCAGCTATCACCGTGCCATGACTCTCCTAGGGGCTTCTGAAGAGGTGATGTTCCTATTGTTTCAGCAAACTTTGAAGGATAACGTCCTCCAATGGTTTTTGTCTTGCGAGGAGTCTAGAATCCGTGGCTGGGAGGATGTAGCTCGTGAATTCATATCGCAGTACAAATATAACGAAGAGCTTGGGGTCACCCGCCGTGAGTTAGAGCTGCTCAAATAGAACTCTGTGGAATCAGTCAGTAACTTCATAGCCCGATGGAGGGAAAAAGCAGCTACCATGACTAATCAGCCTTCCGAGGAAGAACAAGTCAGCATAGTGAAGAAGAACTTCTTGGCCCATGTCCGAGCAACCATGGGAGGATAATACTATCCCCACTTTCGAGTTCTCAGATAAGCAGGAGTAGAAATCGAGGAAGGTCTTGCTAAAATAGAGGTTGAACCAAAGAAAGTATCCAGACAGTTCACCCCCAGAAAATATGACAAACCTGCCTATGCTGCAGTATCAACCATCAACAACGTCTCTCAACCAACCACTTCATGGGCACCAGAAATCCGCCCTATCCCAGTCCAAAAAGAATACACCGAGCTCCATGATTCCCTCTCCAAATTTTATCAAGCCATGTTAAGCCGAAACATTATCAAACCCCTGGATCCACGTCTATTGCCAAATCCACTCCCAAGAAACTTCAAGGCAGATGCCCATTGCGCCTTTCACCAAGCCGCCGATCACACCACTGACCAATGCTTTCACCTTCGAAACATAATCCAGGGTCTAATTGATCGGGGTACCATTGCCCCACCATCAAATCCTAAGACAAACACTACTCACAACCCACTCCCAAATTATGCTACTGCCATCTTCTTAGAAGAAAACTCAGAATATGATCCCTTAACTCAAATCACATCCATACACTCTCTCAAACCTCTCCAAACCTGCCCATATTTCCTCCTACACCCTACTAACCTCGCTGATGAGGTGTTATCACTCCTTACCAGAGTGTGCATCGCTGTCCGTACTCGTTCCAAAAATAAAAGTATGTAATTATCATAAGTGTTAAACCAACTCCTAGAGTTCGGGCTAAAATTTCCCTCACAGATGATCATTAATTGCCAAAGATTCAGCATGTTATTTTGGAAGCACGAAAATGGGCTCGAGAATTAGACAGTTGGGTAGTATCGATCGATGAAGTCAGCCTAGATGATGTCGTCCAGATTATAACATAATTATTCAGGCAAACCAATGATATTTGCAGTATGACCGAGTTACTTGATACTCTAAAATTACAAGGGCTCCTGGTCCCTTCACCCTCACATATCCCCACAGAATGGGAAGGCTTGTATGAATAAGCCATTGAAGTTGTGGAATGCATCGACTTTACATGGAAAGACAAAATTGTTTCCACCGGATGGGGGGAAGAATTCGGAGATTCGAATGAAGAACAAGATTTTGAGAAAACTGGCCCAGTAGCCGACATGTGTGGGATGATATTATTTGAGGAGCTCATCAGAGGAATAAACAAGGTAGTAGAACAACCCAAGATCGATGAAGAAATAAGGTTCATGTTCTTCCCTTCTTCAGTAAATCACATAACCAGACCAGGGAGGCATTACCAGATCCCAAGCTCACTACTTGAAAATGATAAGGGGAAAGGCGTTGAAAACCTTCCTATGCCAGAAATGACCCTCGAGGATAGTAAGATCCTCGATCAACTGAAGAAAACTCAAGCTAACATCACTCTATGGGGGCTTTTCATGTCTTCTCACCTTCATAGAAATGCTTTGATCAAGTTGCTCACTGGACCCATAGTTCCTCCCTCTACTACACTAGAAGAAGCAGTAAATTTGGTCGGTTCCTTGACCTCTACCCAAATGCTATCCTTTTTCGAAGAATAAATCCCTAGAATTGGGCCAAACCACAATCATTCACTCAACATCTCCATCGAAGTTATGGGGAAAATTGTACCACTCTCTCTTGTCGATAATGGATCTGCCTTGAATGTTTGCCCATTAAGAACCTTTAAATGCTTAGGACTAAAAGAAATTGACCTCACTCCAACCTCCACTATTGTACGTGCCTATGATAATACCTGTCAGGAGGTGATGGGATCCATAAAACTTGTAATAGGGGCTAGCCCTATAAACCCTGTCATTATTGACATCCCAGCTTGTTCCAACCTATTGGTCGGACGACCTTGGCTCCAAAGTATCAAGGGTGGGTCTTCCTCACTCCATCAGAAATTGACGTTCTTTGTGGACGAACGAGTTATTACCATTTGGGGCGATGATGATAATACCTAGGGTACAAGTACCAATAATCCAATCCTTGAGATACATCACGGGTCAAATGATATGCTCCTAGTGGAGCCACTCCTACTCCCGGCAGGGGACGATTTCAAAGAAAAGGTTTGTCTATAATATGGCCCTCATAGCAAAGTCAACGTGATTCAGATGTTTAAAAACATGCACTTCATGCCCAGACTAGGGCTAGGACAAAGACAGCAAGGGAAACTTGAACCTATTGAACCGAAGAAAGCTTTCCCTCCTTGTGGTTTGGGGTATCAACCATTAGAACGAGATCTTAGAATGATCCACCAGTCTCGACCATAGAGAAAATTAAACTGCATCCAGACTATCCCAGGTGACTCCTTGAATGAACGATTCATCATAGAGGGTGAAGACTCCCCCTTTTGAGACTTTTCAAAACCATGGTATGACCATACAGACAAGAAGATACAAACCGGAATGGAGATCTTTTTCCAAGATATCTAACCATGGGTCGAAAGTTCCCAATGCCATGTACAACCACTTATCAAATATACCAAAGAGACTGGGGAAAGTGACTCCGAGGGCTCGTTCAACTTACAGACACTGGGGCTGATACTATGCATGGTTCATTCAAGAACTACATCACTAGATCCATCCTACATGATTAAAGATGATGATACACCTCTCCTCAACTGGCATGCTGCGCCGATTCTACCAGTTGGAATCCCACGTAATCCCAATGTTTATCCTATTTCTTCTTCTGTTGTCTATCCTTACTCAAATGTAATCAAGTCCTCCTTTAATGAGGTTCTCAATGTTGTTTTCCTATCAATGAAATAAACGAAGATTTTAAGTATCTTATCGTGCCTTACATTAACTGTTTAGATTCTAATCAAACTTTTGATGATGATGATTTTGCAAATGAACAATTATTACTGATCTAAATAAAGTTAATAACAAACAATATAACCGCATTCAAGTTAATGAAGAAGATACTGTTATTATTAACCTCAGTTCTAGTATCCAACAACGCGAGATTAGGATAGGGGCTACCCTTGACGAGCATGAGTGCGCACAACTCAAAGAATTATTGAAGAAATTTGTGGATGTCTTCGCATGGTCCTATGACGATATGCCCGGCATTGACCCCGAAATAGCTCAACATGAGATCCCCACTCTTCCAGATTACAAGCCAGTTAAACAAAGGTTGAGAAAGATCCGTACCGAATGGTCGCTCAAACTCAAAGAAGAGGTGGTCAAACAACTGAACGTAGGCTTCATTCATGTGGTCAAATATCCCACATGGCTATTCAACATAGTGCATGTGCCGAAATCAGGAGGGAAGGTTTGGATGTGTGTAGAATACCAGGATTTGAACAAAGCCTCTCCAAAAGATAATTATCCTCTACCCAATATTGACATGATCATGGACAACACGGCCAGTCATACTCTCAAGTCATTCGTCGATGAATTTGTCGGATACAACCAAATCAAAATGCACCCAGATCACCAAGAAAAAACTGCGTTCATCACCCCATGGGGAACCTTTTGCTAGAGTGTCATGCCATTTGGTCTCAAGAATGCTGGGGCTACCTACTAGAGGTATGCCTTAACCATCCTGCACGATTTGATTCACAAAAAAGTTGAGGTCTATGTAGATGATATGATTATTAAATCCAAGACTAGAGAAGGGCATGTCCCCACTCTCTGAAAGTTCTTCGAACGACTGCGACAGTATCAGATGAGACTCAATCCACAGAAATGCATCTTCGAGGTTACAAAGGGAATTCTCTTGGGATTCATGATCAGTGAGAAAGGGATAGAAGCAGATCCTGCCAAATTGAAAGCCATACTTGAGATGCCACCTCCCCGAACGGAGAAAGAAGTCTGAGGTTTCCTTGGGAAATTGAAATACATCGGTCGGTTCATCAGCGAGTTAACCTCCATCTGTGAACCCATTTTCAAACTACTCCGAAAGGATTCAACCAAGGTTTGGAACGAGGCCTGCCAAGAAGCTTTTGGCCGAATCAAGCAATATCTGACCCAACCCCCAGTACTCATGCCACCACAGCCTAGTCTCCCTTTCCTCATATATCTAATCGTAATTGACACTGCAGTTGGGGATTTGCTAGCCCAATACCTTGAAGATTCCTATAAAGAAAGAGCCATCTATTATGCCAGTCACAAATTGGCTGGATACGAAGTCAACTACACTTATTTAGAAAAGGCATGTATCGCGTTTATCTTGGTCACCCAAAAGTTGTGGCACTACATGCTCGCCTTCCCCATTAAACTTGTATCCCGAATGGACCCCATCAAATACCTTCTTGAGAAACCAGCCTTATCCAGCCGGATAGCCTAGTAGTCGATGCTTCTAACTGAGTTCGACATCATGTACGTCTCGCAGAAAGACATGAAAGGAAGAGTCATCTCTGACTACCTCGCTGATTACTCCCTGGACGAAGATGATGTCTGGATCTCTGAATTCCCAGATGAAAACATCCTCTGCACTACCCAGGACAATCTCCAGTGGCTAATGTTCTTTGACGGCACTGCCAATAAAAAGGGATATAGCATTGGGATACTTCCGGTTGCCCCAGATGACTCCCACACTCCTATCGCCATCAAGTTGGATTTCCATTGCACCAACAACATGATTGAATACGAGGCATGTACGATAGGCCTAAAATTTTCTCTTAAGAAAGGAATTCAAAGCCTAGATGTCTATGGGGATTCTTCCCTCATTATTGGTCAAGTGCTCAGAAAATGGAAAGTCAAGGATGAGAAACTCCAACCCTCCATGTCCACTTAGAAGAACTAGCCTCCCAGTTCCAATATATCACCTTCCACTACCTACCTCTAGCAAAGAACAATCTAGCCGATGCCCTTGCTACCTTAGCCTCCATGGTCGACATGCCCGAAGGAATAATAATGGCCGCCTTCCTGGTCCAAAAGCATGATAAACCAACCCACTACTACCACATTGAGCTCATCACCAAGAAGATCCCGAGCTATCCAACTCCTGGTATTATGATATCTACCACCTCCTCAAGCATGGTAAGTATCCCAAGGGTTCCAATAAGAAAGAACGAGCAACCCTCTGAAGGCTGGCCGTCCAATACATCATCTGTCACAAAGCACTGTTTAAAAGAAACTTCGATGGAACCCATCTACACTGCATCGCATGGGCTAACATTAAAGAGGTGATACAAAGAATCCACAGCAAGGAATGCAGACCCAACATAAATGGTCACATGCATGCTAAGAAGATCATACGACAAGGCTACTACTGGACCACCATGATCCAAGATTGCACCGCCTATGTCCGGAAATGCCTCAAATGCCAACAATTCTATAACCTTCAACACTTGCCTCCGCATGAATTATATAACATGACTTCTCCCTGGTCGTTATCCACCTGGAGTATAGACATCATAGGGAGAGTTACACCCAAGGCTTCCAACGGGCATGAGTTCATCCGGGTTGCCATTGATTAGTTCACCAAATGGGTCGAAGCTGAGTTATATGCAGTTCTGAATGCCAAGAAAGTGGCTAAATTCATCAAGAAAAACATCATCTGTTGATATGGGGTCCCGTATGAGCTAGTGTCAGATAACAGGTTGCATTTCGAGGCAGAAGTCACAGAAGTGGTCAACGAGTATGGGATCCAGAGACAAAAATCTTCTACCTACCGGACCTCAATCTGAACCTCTATTGGGGCCACTCCTTACTCTCTAGTGTACGAAATGGAAGCAGTCCTACCCGTGGATTTAGAAATACCATCGTTATGAGTCATGCTTGAAAGCAAGGCCAGTGAGGAAGCCTGGCATCAAAGTCGGCTCGACGAGTTGTCACTCTTGGATGAAAGGAGGCTAAAGGCATTACACCACATACAAGGATACCATCGCCGAATAGACTAATCATTCAATAAGAAAGTCAAGGACCGCGGTGTCCGAGAGGGGATTTTTCCCTCAAAGAAATAATAGAACCCATCTGGGACCCCAGAGGGAAATTCAAGCCCAATTGGAGCGGCCCATACATTGTCAAGAAGATCTTATCCGACGGTGCTGCCATGCCCATCGATCTAGATGGAGAAGAGATGGTTCGTCCAGTCAACCTCGACCATCTCAAGAAATTCTACCCCTAGTCCGAAATCTCGGCGCGCTATGACTCTTCTCATCTCACTTATATTCTAAAAAAAATCTTCATTTCCCTTTACTCAGAACTACGTGGGCCTGATCCTCTGCAAAAATCATTCTCATAAAAATTAAGAAATTGCAAAAACACCCGGAGGTTTGTAGGCAGCTCATACGTCTTACATGAGCACGACCCCTTCTTTTTCACAAAAACTACTATTTTCTTATCTCTGAGAATGATAGTTCACTTTAACATTGAACAAAAGGATTATGTATGCCTTAGCGATCGGTATAGATAATTCAAAAAAATGCAAAACTCATCAAAAAGGCACAACTGGATGATCAAAAACTTATTAATTTCACTAACAAGAAGTTACAGTGCAAATTACATAAGAAAAGGAACGGATGACTCCCTTCCCCTCTACCTTCCTAAAAAGACAAATAAATTCCCAAAATTATCCCCCATTACAAAATAAACTCCCCAGGAGTTCTAACCACAGCTACCAAAGGAGCCTGCTTTATCATCGTCATCTACATCCTGGGGTCCCCAAGCTTCCCCTGCCTAAATAGAGTGCCGCAGACGCTCCATGGACCGATAAGCTCGAACCAGCTTCGGAAAAACTACCACACCTCCCTCCATGATATCAGAGAAGACAAGCCACTTTTGTCCAGTCTCCACTTCCAACATCGTGATAAGTACTCTCCTCCACAACCACTTCATATAATCACCATGGATGTGCCAAACTCTCCCAACAGATTGAGAGGGACGAGTCGACGGACGTCGAATCTCCCACAAAGAGCCAAGTTGCATGCACAGACGCTCAGTCAAATCTTCTACCAGAAAGAAATCTAGTGTCTAAGGTGGAATGACCTGCTCCCAGCCAAATTGGTGCAGAAGACGCTAAGAGAAATAAAAGGAGGTCTGTCTGAGACCAACCAACCAAACGTACGAATATTCTCCCAGCTCCAGAATAGGCAGCAGTTGTCCCCACCAAGGCACAGACCAGTACAGATTTAGAGCCCCATGCTCCACAAACCAGTTCTCCCAGCTCTCAATATCCAAGCCAATGCTTATAAAATAAAGCGAGAAGAAATTAGGTATAGCCGACAAAAGGTATTCCAGAGGAGTCACCGGGTGGAATTTTTCAGACAACCACATGAGCAACATCACAGGGCTACCCCTCAAAAAGTCCGAACAACCTTCTCGCTAGGAATCCAGTCCATTTAGAGTCTCCGCCAATACCACCGCCATAGGATTGTGATGCTGTGAGATCCATGAAGTAATAGCTGCAAGTTGTGGGTCCACCTGCAGCTCCTCGGTCACCAGTAATAATTTTGAAACCAAGCCTAGAACGATAGCTCTGACATATCCAGAATTGATGATATTAGGAATAGCACCACCAGGTAAGGTGTATATGAGCTTTAATCAATGTATAACAATGGCAGCACAAGTATATCAAGTATAAGAGAAAGAGGTGAGGAAAAGAGGATGAACTCCAGAGTATAAGTGGTTCAGCCAATTAGGCCTACTTCCATTGTGCAAGTGTGTGATTAATATCACTATATGAGGGCACTATTGGCCATGGATATAATCTCTCAAGCTTTCTCTCTCTCTACTGTACATTTGAACATATTTTCATCTAGGGTTGCCAATTTTGGATCCTTTACAGGGTAGAGGATGACCTTTATATATAGTGCCTGGGGGGTGTAATGTACCCCCCAATCATGCAATGAACATGTACATGAGGATTGAACTAGTATGAGGATGACACCTGACTGATCTCATATAGACAATGATGACCTCAATATTCCCCCACGTGAGTGGAATTATTCGGTTATAACTGATTGTGTACACGTGTTCCCAACAATACATATGCTGATAAGGGCTCAGCCATCTGTGAATGGTCCCAACCTCAGCCTGGAATAGGACGAGATGGTGACCTTGGCTCACTGGAAGAGCTGAGGTAAGGCATGTTGAGCTGTGATGTCGTCCTGGGCCAAGGTAATGGTAGAATAGAAGGAACGTCGACTGATCCTCAATCGAAATTGGTTATGATGATGGGATGGCAACCTCGGCCTGAACCAAGCCAAGGTTGTAAGCCTTGGACGACTAGATGGATAACCTCCCATATGGATTATGGAGACCTCACCTTTCGAGGTGACTAGTAACGTCGGCCATGGCCAACCTTGCTTGGGATGAGACCGCTGGTTGTTGATCTAAGGCCCTTCCAGCATCGGCCATCTCCATGGTCGAGGTTGATGTCTCTGAGCTGAGGGGGTACATTTAGGGTCTATCAATCTCCCCCTAGCCCTTAGTTACCTGTGTGATCAGGTGCCTAAGGGGTATATTTGCCCGAGGTTGGACTTCCTTAGGTATAAATACCTTTTTGATAAGTGTCAGCTGCTGAAGTGGCTAGCGTGCCTGGCTGGTGTAATGATTGCAGTCTTTTGGGCTCCCAAGGCAATGATGGGGCTTAGGATGCGTGTGGGGCTCTTTGAGGGTTTAACCTTCATTTCCTTTCCCTTTCTTCCCCACTCTTTCATTTTCTGGCCTGAAATTTTCTGCTTCTCTCTCTCTCTACCAGAGTTTGGTTAGCAGTGCTTTTTATGGCTTTTCCTTGCCAACTTCTCTCTTTTTACTTCACACATCCTCTTCAGGTATCGTCTATCAACCCTCTTTCTCCATTTGTTGCACTTTTCTGCCTTGTTCTTCCTTTTTTTGTAATTTTCGACAAGTTTATGCATTTTTCGACGAGCCTCGGAGTTTTTCGGTGAACTATTCTTTAATTGTTCTTGTTTAAAAGCTTAGTTTGATCCTTAGTCAATTTTCCAATCCTTTTTATTTATGAGAGTCTCAGGTGTAGGGTCTACCTCATATTCTCAGACCCCTTTACCAACTCTTAGAGGAATTCCCCTCTCTTAGGTAGTAAACCTTAGATAAAATTAGGTAGATAGAAAGAGCCCAAGAGGTGGCTCGTAGGGCAGAGGCATTCCCCCTCAGACCTATCTTTCCACCCCCTGTGAAGGTCATATACCCTGAGCCAGCCAAACCAGTTAAATCAGCAGAGGTCCCAGTTGAAACTACCCCCATGTCTGATTCTGAGTCGTTTACCTCAAACCCTATGTCTGTGGACTCTTTTCAAGAGGCTATAGACTTTTCCACTCAGCAGGATCAGGTCCCTGATCAAGCCGAGGTTTCTAGTCGGGCCTCATCTCACAAGATTTCAAGCACATCGCACTCTTCCTCCGACGTTGAGGTTGTAGGACCTAGCGTTGCTGTTCAATAAGTTCTTAAAGTCATTCCCCTGTCGGTTGTCACAGGTGCTGAGTTCGCTCAGAGGTTCCCAAGTGGTCACCTATCATTTGCTCAGGCCGACGTTGAACCCGATGATGATGATGATGATGCGGAGATCGATGTAGACACCTCTGAGGCGGCCAAGATAGAGAGAACTTTCACCGAGCTTGACCTTCTTGTCTTCAGGCATCTATATTCCATTAGCCCTTCCATAAAACTCAAGAAACCTCTGAGGGAAGAGAGGGCTTTCGACGGCCCAGATGGCAAGATTTGCTTGTATGAGCAGATGTACAAGTTAGGATTTCGTCTGCCCATTCATCCCATCATTAGGTTCATATTTTCCTACATCAACATAACTCCCTCTCAGTTATCCCCCAAAGCCTGGAGGGTGATAATTGGAGCTATAGTTATATGGAAGGCAATCCACCATTCAGACCTTCCAGTCCAGGTCTTCACCGGGTGCTACATACCTTCCTCTGTCAGGAATCATCTGAGATATTACCATTTCTTAGCTCAGAAGACAACTAAGAAGATGTTGCAGGTCACCCAAACTAGTAACCGTAATTGGAAGCTTTGCCTCAGGGGCATGGGAATTCGGCCTTTGTGTACCCTTTTCGAACTTAGAGTCGAGGATACCCCTGAGATGGGGCAAGGTGTCAATGGCAGCTAGGGCCGACCCTGGGCTTAGCCAAAATAATCATAAAAAAGTAAAAGATCTTCAAGATCAGGGGGAGCATGGTCTGTTGGTCAGGTTCGAACACCTGATGACCCCCTAGTATCTCTCTGAGACTGGGCTTGGGGGTTGTCCTCTAATAGAACTCTGTAAGTGCTTATTTTATTATTTTAGCAAGTTAAACCTCTAACTTTTTATGTCTCTGATCTTCTAACCCAGACCTTTCCATTTACAGAGTGCCCCAAAGGCAGTTCAGACGGAGTCTGGGAGATGTCTGCCCCAAGTCTCACGAAGCTGGTGAAGAAGGCAAGCCTGAATGCACCCCCTCCTTCTCCACCAAAGAAAAGTGTCGGCACGTCCAATGCCGATGCTACAAGAAAGAGGAAAAATACAACCACCTCCCCTGAGTTTCAGAAAATAAGTAAGGCCCAAAAGGACATCCTCATATCCTCTGAATATGCATTGGCTGCCCGTCTGGAGAAGCTAAAAATTAATGATAGCATAATAGGCCACAGTTTGCAAGTGTTGGATGCCATCGGCTCTACTATAACTGATGCTGACAAACGCTTTTGTCGCTCCATGGACACTCCTCTGCTGGTTGAGTTTGGCCTTCATACGTCCATTCAGGTATAACTTTTGATTTCAATTTAATTTCAAAGTTTAATTTCTATTTTGAATTTGAACTTATACATTTGATTTCTGGATTTGCAGGGCCTCGTTGCTATGCACCATCTTTCCAACTGGACTCTGAAGAAGTTTCCCCTCATCGAGAAAGGCCAAGAGGCCGAGAAGGTGCAAAGCTCCCTAAATGCAGAGGTAGATAATCTGAATTTTGCCTTTGAGGGATCTGATAAGAAGGTTAAGGAGTTGGAGAAAGAGATCTCCAAGCTTAAAAAGGACCACACCATTGCTCTGAAGTCCAAGAACGACGTTCTCCAGTAGAAAGTTAATATTGCAGTGAAGGCAACCCTTAAGGATGATACTTAGGGGATCCTGGTTGATTATTAAGTCTCTAATGAATTCATCAGCTTTGGCTTTGAATACCTCGAAAGAAGTATTAAGGCCACTGGAAAATGGGCGGCTGCAAAGAAGAAGGAGTCAGGGAACTTAAAAGCCTCTGACTTCATTGGTCTGGGTTTTGGCAATCCTCAATTTGCCCAGACCCTTTAAGAGGTTGAAGAAGAAGATGCTACCCCTGCAGAGACTGCACCTTTGGATGTTACTGAGACTGAACACGCCAACCTCCAAGATGATGGGGCCGAGGTGACCAACATCGGTCAAGGGAATGAGGTCGAGGATGCCAATACTGTAGATGCAAAAAATTAGGCCTTTTTTATGAAGCTTTATGTAATTCTCTGATTTTGATTTCAATATGTAACTTCTGATTGTAAACTCGGTTACCTTGTATCTTGTAACTCTTAGTTTATATTAACTTCTGATACATGCTTCACTTCCTTATTTGCTGTGTGTTCTTTGAATGATTTTCTTTTTCATGCAATGTGTATTTAGGTCTGAGGTCATCAACTAAGATGTTATCCCCATAAATAATTTTCACCAAATGAATGATGTCTATGGTCTGAGTTTATCCAAGTATGATGTCTGACCTCAGACATTGTCACCAAATCATGATGTTATAAGGTCTGAGGTCATGGACTAAGATATTATCCCCATAAATAATTTTTACCAAATTAATGATGTCTAGGGTCTGAGGTCATCCAAGTATGATGTCTGACCTCAGAACTTGTCACCAAATTATGATGTTATAAGGTCTGAGGTCATCAACTAAGATTTTATCCCCATAAATGATTTTCACTAAATTAATGATGTCTAGGGTCTGAGGTCATCCAAGTATGATGTCTGACCTCAGACCTTGTCACCAAATAATGATGTTATAAGGTCCGAGGTCATCAACTAAGATGTTATCCCCATAAATAATTTTCACCAAATTAATGATGTTTAGGGTCTGAGGTCATCCACTTATGATGTCTAACCTCAGACCTTGTCACCAAATCATGATGTTATAAGGTCTGAGGTCATGAACTAAGATGTTATCCCCATAAATAATTTTCACCAAATTAATGATGTCTAGGACCTGAGGTCATCCAAGTATGATGTCTAACCTCAGGCCTTGTCACCAAATCGTGATGTTATAAGGTATGAGGTCATCAACTAAGATGTTATCCCCATAAATAATTTTTGCCAAATTAATGATGTCTAGGGTCTGAGGTTATCCAAGTATGATGTCTGAACTCAGACCTTGTCACCAAATCATGATGTTATAAGGTCTGAGGTCATCAACTAAGATGTTATCCCCATAAATAATTTTCACCAAATTAATGATGTCTAGGGTCTGAGGTCATCCAAGTTTGATGTCTGACCTCAGACCTTGTCACCAAATCATGATGTTATAAGGTCTGAAGTCATTAACTAAGATGTTATCCACATAACTATATTTACCATTCGAGCACAATATTGACACATGAACTGATCTTCTCATTAATAATCTCTTCAAAGGATGATACATTTACATGAAAGCCCTGGTAACATCATATGTAATACTTTTTTAGATGATCAACATTCCAAGGTTGGAGAAAGGTTCCCCTTCGAGGTTTTTTAGCCTGTAGGTCCTAGGTACAACCTCCTCAATCACTTTATAAGTACCATGCCAATTTGGGTGAAGCTTGTTTTCCTTCTGTAACGTCTTCTTTAACACCAGGTCCCCTACAACTATGGGCCTTGATTTTACCCTTTGATTGTAGAATTTTGTTGTTTTTTACTGGTAAGCTTCCTGCCTAACTTCTCTGTCTTCCCTTCTCTCTTTAAATAAGTCTAGGTCGAGTCTTCTCTCCTCCCTATTCTTCTCAGGGTCATAGGTATAAATCTTATGAGTAGGGAATCCTACCTCTGTTGGTATGATGACCTCTGAGCCATGTGACAACATAAACGGGGTCTCCCATGTTGGTGTCCTAGCCGTCGTTCTATAGGCCCATAGCACAGCATAAACCTCTTCAGTCCATCTTCCCTTAGCCTCTTCTAACCTCTTCTTGATCCCATCGAGGATTATTTTGTTAGTGACTTCGGTCAGACCGTTTGCCTGAGTTCGGCCAAGAGAAGAGAAAAATTGCTTTATCCCAACTCTTTCGCAGTATTTTTCCAAGGAAAAATTCTTGAATTGGGTTCCGTTGTCCGAGATGAGGATGTTTGGGAGGCCATGTCTGCATATGATGTTTTTCCAAATAAATTAGAAGGTCTTATGTTCTATAATCGTGATCATCGGCTCACTCTCTACCCATTTGGAGAAGTAATCAATGGCAAATATCAAAATTCGATAATTATTTGCAGCCCTTGGCAGGGGTCCTACTAGGTTAATTCCTCATACTACGAATGGCCAAGGGAAACTGATTGACGTCATAGGCTGATGAGGTTGATGTGGGATAGTGGAGAATCTCTGACATTTATCGCACCTTTTCATGTAGGCTGCAGCATCTTTGGCCATGGTCGTCCACCAATATCCTTGCGTGATAATCCTCTTCGCTAAAGGTCTCCCTCCTATGTGACTAGAGCAAGAACCCTCGTGTACCTCCTATAGGTAGTGGGGAACTTTTGTGGGATGAACGCATCTGAGGAGAGGTAATAGGAATCCTTTCCTATACATGACATCTCCTACTATTGAGAATTTTGCATCTTTGTACCTCAATTTCCTCCTCTCTAACTTTGACTTTGGTAGCACCCCCTCTCTGATATATCTGATAAGGGGATCCATCCATGAGTCCCTTAGGTTCAAATTGAGGCAAGGGCTACTGACCTCTTCTTCTTCAATGGTTGATCTGTGTAAGATCTCAATAGGGAATGTCCTTCTGATATCTATCCTTGTTGTTGAAGTTAGCCTTGATAATGCGTATGCATGACTGTTATTTTTCCGAGGTATTCTCTTCATCTTTAACTCTTCGAAGCATTCGAGTATCGTTCTCACCCTTTTCAGGTATTTGGCCATCCTTTCGTCCTTAGCCTCATAAACCCCCAATACTTGATTAATAACCAACCTTGAGTCACTGTGAAGGAGAAGGAGTCTTATACCAATGGTTCTTGCCAAGGAGAGGCCTGCTATCATAGCCTCGTATTCTGACTCGTTATTTGACACCCTGAAGTTAAACCTTAGGGTGTATTCGATATTAGTTCCATCCGGGGCTGAGAGTATCAGGCCCGCACCGCTTCCACTTTCGCAAGAAGACCCATAGATGAAGAGGTTCCAGATGTCTTTATCTGATGAGAAACCCTCTTCTAACATGATTCCCTACCTGAAGAGGTACCGGTCTTCATCATTCTTGATTATTCCATCTCTGACTCTCTTGGGCATAACCTCGTCCGGGTGTCGAAAGACGTTGCTGTTTGACCCTTTTGTAGTCTCTAGATTATTCTCAACCTCGACCTCTTCCCATGTGAACTCTGCAATAAAATCTGCCAGTGCCTGCCCTTTGATGGCCGTCCTAGGATGATAAGTGAGGTCATATTCCCCCAACTCAATGGCCCATGTCATCAACCTACCCGATTTCTCAGGCTTATGGAGGACCTGTCTTAGTGGGGAGTCGGTGAGTATGACCATGGAATGGGCTTGAAAGTAAGAATTCATCTTCCTAGAAGCATGTATCAGGGTGTAGGCCAACTTTTCCATCCGAGGATAATTCTGCTCATACCCCTGAAGGGCCTTACTATTGAAGTACACAGGCCTTTGGACCCCAACGTCTTCCCGTACTATGGTTGCACTTATAGATGATTCAGGGTCTGCTAGATAGGCATACAACTTCTCTCCTGCTATGGGCCGAGATAAGAGTAAGGGGGATCTGAGGTAGGACTTGAGATGGTTGAAAGCCTCATCACACTCTTTATCCCACTCTAAGACCTTTCTAAGCACTTTAAAGAACGGAAGACACTTATCCGTTGCTCTTGAAACAAATCTGTTGAGTGCAGCTACTCTTCCAGTAAGCCTCTGAATGTCCTTGATACTCTTTGGTGTCTTCATGTCGAGCAAATCCTTGATTTTCTTAGGTTTCTCCTCTATTCCCCTCTGATTGACAATGAATCCAAGAAATTTCTCAGCTCCTACCCCAAATACACACTTCGCAGGGTTGAGTTTCATTATGTACAAGTCCATGGTATCGAAAGTCTTTTCCAAGTCTGCCACGTGGGTGCAGGCCTTTAAGCTCTTCATTAATATATCGTCGATGTACACTTCCATAGTCTTACCTATTTGGTCTTTAAACATCTTATTCACAAGATGTTGGTATGTTGCCCCTGTATTTTTCAATCCGAAGGGCATAACCTTGTAGCAATACGTCCCTTTGTCAGTGATGAAGGTTGTTTTCTCTGAGTCTTCGACATCCATGAAAATCTGGTTGTAGCCTGAATACGCGTCCATGAAGCCCATGAGCTCATGTCCTGCAGTTGCATCTACCATCGGGTCGATCCGAGGTAAGGGATAACTGTATTTCGGGAAAGATTTATTCAGGTCGGTGAAGTCTATGAACATTCTCCATTTTCTGTTGGCTTTGGGCACAATGACTGCATTCGATAGCCACTCCGGATATATGACTTCTCTGATAAACTCAGCCTCTTCCAACTTTCTGACTTCTACCCTGATAATGTCGTACTTCTTCCTAGAGTAAATTCTTCATCTTTATTTGATTGGCCTAACATCTTTAGTCACATTCAGCTTGTGGCACATAACTTCAGGGCTGATGCCAGGCATGTCCGTTTGACTCCAAGCGAAGACACTTTGCCTCTTACTTAGGAAGTCTATCATCTCTTCCTTGATTTCTACCTTTAAGGCTTTGCCGACCTGGATGGTTTTTTCTGGCTCGTACTCATTGAGGACGATGGATTCTACCTCTTCCATGGCCTCTTCTTTCTTCAATTTCGTTTTATCTCTGGGGTCAAGTGTATCAATGTTATATGGGGTAGTTGCTCTCTTATGAGCCTCTCTCTCTTCAGCCGAGTTGAAGTAGCATTCTTGTTCTATGGTTTGGTCACCCTGTACTTCCCCTACCCCATAGGGGGTCAGGAATTTTAGCATCTGGTGGACCTTCGACGACATGGCTTCAAACTCCTTAAGGGCTACTCTTCCTACGATGAGGTTATAGGCCGAGAAGATGTTTTCGTCCATAACAAAAAAGTTGATCTTCCGGGTTAACCTCTTTGTCCACTCATCGCCCATTCGCACGTCCATCTCATGCATGCCCAATGGATGGACCTTTTCGCCACTGAACCCCATTAACGGATGATGATAGGGTACTAACCTAGCTCTGTTAAGGCCTAGGCTTTTGAAGCAGGGCCAGAACATCACATCTGCAGAACTTCCTCCATCAATAAGAATTCTCTGTACCTCACATCCATGAACTCTTGTTGTGATCACCAAAGGGTCATCGTGTGGAGGTAGGATGCCTTTGAAGTCGAGTCGGGAAAACCCAACTACGAGAGTGTCCATGTCCACCTTCTTTCTATTCTACGTCGTCTCGGAAGACGTTAGATTTACTACTTCAAGTTTGGCCACTGACTTGGCCTCTGCCACATGGGCCTTCCGGTCAGCCACCTCAGAACCACCCCCTGCAAGTCCTTCTCATATGGTGTTAACACCAAAGGATATCATACCAACCCTCTTTACTGGGGTGTTGTCGTCTTTTGGTGGGAGGTCTGGATCTTCTTCATCATCGTCATCCGAGTCATCGTCTTTTCTTACTGTGGTATTATCACGACGCCTATCGTGTCTCTTCTTTTTGGGGCCTTCTCTTCCCCTTTTGGTAGCTTTGCCATCAACATATTTCCTCAACTTTTCTGACTTCAACATCTTCTCGATCTCATCCTTTAAGGTGAAGCACTTGTCTATGACATGACCATGGTCTTATTGGAATTCACACCAAAAGTTTTGGTTCCTCTTATGTGGAGGAGCCTTCAACTTCTCTGTCCATCTTAAGGATCGATCATTATTGATCTCATTGAGGATGTGTTCGCAGCTTACAGTAAGAGGGGTATACCGTGAAACTTGTCATCAACTAACCTCTTCTTTCCATCCTTCTTTCTTTGGAACTTTTTGCTGCTACCGTCGTTCTCGTCTTCATACTTAGCGGTCATGGCCTCTTTAGCATTCATGACGTTCCCCACAGTTTCCAATATCTCTGCCATGGACTTTGGAGGGTCTTTCATAAGTTTTAACAATAACTTCCCTTTTTGAAGACCTCCTATGAGGGCGGTCATGGCAATATTCTCTTCATAATTTTCAACCTCAAGTTTTTCTTTGTTGAACCTGGCGATGTAGTCTCTTAGGCTCTCGTGCTTACCTTTCTTGAGATACAACAGATGGGTGGTCTTCTTTTGAGGTCTTACCCTAAAGAAGAAATTATGAATGAACCGTTCAGCCAAGCCCTTAAAGTTATCAATTAAATTTTTTGGAAGAGAAGTAAACCATATATGTGAAACTCCCGTCAAAGTCCCAGAGAAGGCCCAACATTTCATCTCTTCTGGTATTGAGTAAATGTCCATCGCTGACTGGTACATCTCAATATGATGTACATGATTGGTGTTACCGTCATACTTGGGAGTCACTGTAGGTGGCTGGAACTTGGCTGGGGTAGGAAAGCTCACTATCTTAGCTATGAACGGAGAGCCTTCTGAGAAACCTCTTTGCAGTGGATCCCGACTTTTGATGAGGTGTGCTATCTTGTCCTTAAGACGTTGGATGGAGTCATTCCATGGTTTTGCAACGTCGACTTGGCCGAGGTTATCCCCATCCACCTCCAAGTGGTGGACTGAGGGTTACCCACCCATAGCACAACGTCTGTTGTTGACCTCTTCTTAGTCTCTTCCTCGTCCCTGATGAGGCCAACATTGCCTCTCTTCCCTTTGTGATCCGGTTGCACTCCTCGACCTTGACAACCTCTGTATTAGGTCATTTACAGGGTCGAGCCTTTCAAAGACTGACCCTCTACTCAGTCGATCAAAAGCTGATCCTCGTTGTTGGGCTTCTCCACCTCTTCTGTCTCTATAACCTTATCTCGGTTGGATAGGATGAACTGTGTTGTTCGAAACCTCATACGGCTCCCAATAATCTTCTAGGACATCTTTCACCTCTAGATCATCATACATCTCCTTAGGGAAAGGGTTTTATTGCCTCCCTAGGCACAAGTGCCTAGGGTCAGCAACGTCCCTCCTCTGTTGGGGCGTAGGGTGATCCTTTCGCGATGCCTGGGGTGGTCCCCTGGCTTCTGGTTACACCTGGACAGCCGCTGGAGTAATCATCTCCGGTGAGACTCTATATGGCCTTGTCATATTTTGACTGAGCTATGCAAATTTCTCCATCATGGCTTGCTGCGTTGTAGCCAAAGACCTCAAGGTTGCGGCCACCTCCGCCATTTCGGACTGAGGTGGTGCCTTGCTGGAGGTAGGTCCACCAGACCCAGGCGGCGGAAGAGGTGGAGGTAATTCTGGTGCCATGTGTTATCACTAAAGAGCTGATGTAGTAGATGAGTTTAATAACTTATAGGACCTCTTTCAATGGTGAAATAGCTACACGCAAAGGGTGAGGCCTGGTTCACCACCAGAGTCTCTTGTGAGGTTAAGTAAGAGATGAGGAAGAGATAGCTTCTCGATTCCCACAAACGGTGCCAAAATGATGATGTTGGGACTAGCACCACCAGGTAAGGTGTATATGAGCTTTATCAATGTATAACAATGTTAGCACAAGTATATCAAGTATAAGAGAAAGAGTTGAGGAGAAGAGGATGAACTCCAGAGTATATGTGGTTCAGACAATTAGGCCTACGTCCACTATGCAAGTGTGTGATTAATATCACTGTATGAGGGCACTAATGGCCATGGATACAATCTCTCAAGCTTTCTCTCTCTCTCTCTCTACTGTACATTTGAACATAGTTTCAACTAGGGTTGCCAATTTAGGATCCTTTACAAGGTAAAGGATGACGGCTATATATAGTGCCTCGGGGGTGTAATATACCCCCCAAGAATGCAATGAACATGTACATGAGGATCAAACCAGTACGAGGATGACACCTGGATGATCTCATATAGATAATGATGACCCCAATATTCCCCCACGTGAGGTGAATGATTCAATTATAACTGATTATGTACACGTGTTTCTAATAATACATATGCTGATAAGGGCTCGGCCATCTGTGAATGGTACCAACCTCGGCCTGGAAGAGGACGAGGTGGTGACCTTGGCTCAGTGGGAGAGCTGAGGTAAGGCATGTTGAGCTGTGACGTCGGCCTGGGCTGAGGTAATGGTAGCGTAGAAGGAACGTCGACTGATCCTCAGTCGAGATTGGTTATGATGATGGGATGGCAACCTCAGCCTGAACCAAGCCGAGGTTGCAAGCCTTGGACGACCAGATGGATAACCTCCCCTGTGGATTACGGAGACCTCACCTGCTGAGGTGACTAGTAACTTCGGCCATGGCCGACCTTGCTTAGGACAAGATCGCTGGTTGTTGATCTAAGGCCCTTCTAACATCGGCCATCTCCATGGCAGAGGTTGATGTCTCTGAGCCGAAGGGGTACATTTAGGGCATATCAAGCATGACCAACCCACTATAAATGCACGGACCGCAACACTTCCAGAAGAGAGATTATACCTCCAACCACCAGTGATCTGGCTGTTGAGCGTGAAATAAAGAGAAGCCCGGCCGACAACTCCCAGGGAGAATGGGAAAACTCAGGAAAAGCTGCAGTAATGTCGGGATTTATCCCCAACATGGCAGAAAATTCCTCATAAGCCAGACAAACTTCTTCCAAGCCAAAGAGGAATACATGGTCTTCGGGGTACCAGAATTGTACCGCCGCCATCATCATGTTCCACTCTATGGGCTGAGTACACTATAAAGAAACTCGACACATGTTATAAGTATCATAGTCGACGTTATAAGAGCATATTGCTTCCAGGGCTTCGAGGTAGTTAGCAAACTCAATGCTACCGGGAAGAACCATGTAAGGACATTTTTTCCATTGTCAATATGTATGTCGTACACCGTTACACCGTTGATGAGACTCAAGATCGCATCTACATCAACGAATCCGAATATGCGTCTTCAACATCATAACCTCTGCGAGAATGAACTTGGTAAAGTTTTGTTTTTAAGTCCCTTAAAGTTTCATACTTAGTATTGGGAAATTTTTATGAAATGTTTTTATAAAAATAAGAAGCAAGTTTTTTCAAGCAAAATGAGGATTTTAAAAGATTTTTATTTTCTGGTAAACCAGATCGGTCCGCCCCTTTTAAAAACGAACCGATCCGCCTCCATACCGAGTCGATCCGCTTTGCACCAGTAAACCCCAGATCGATTGCAAATCAAAGAGGCCATGTTCAAAAATGAACTGATCCGAGGTCAGACCGATCCGCCTCTAAGCCGGACCGGTCCGCCTGAGATAAAATCGAACAGTTCCGTGAGTGTTTTACCCACCAACTCAAAATTCCTATATATATACCTATTTCGGTGGTGTATTTTTTAAGTCTTTGAGAAAACATTTCTAAGAGTTCAAACACAACAAGACTTCGATTTTTGATGTGCCAAACATCTTTTTGATTCACACACAAAAATACTAATTACTTTTATGAATCTTTTGGAACCCTAGAATACAAGCTTTGCTACTATTTAACCTTTGTGGGCAGATCTTCGCAACCGAGGGTTGCGTGTCATTGCTGAGGGAGTCTCTACAAAGTTTTATGGCTGTGTGTCATTAAGGAGAGCTGCAGTTATTCCTTTGTTGTTTGGGCTGCGAGTCCTTGGAGGGTGCTGCGTGTATTCTCTTGTTGAGTTCAAGATTGCGTGTCTTTGTAAGTTAGCTGTGCGTTGATCCATTGCAGATTTCTCTATGTAATTGTAAGTTGCGATTTATATATTCATAGTGAAATAAAGGTTTTACCCAAAAGGTTTTTTTTCCTGAAATCTGTGTCTCAGTATATTTTTGTGTCACATGCTTTATTTATTTATAGATTGACACACGCACCTTAGATGCATGTTTAGGGGCTGAATTATATAAAGGTTGATTGGAAACTGTGAATTTAATCAATTATCACACAGTAACACTTTTCAAACCATCTTGAGAAATAGTAAGAAAGTGAGAATGTGGGAACGTAAAAGTGTGAATGTGTGATGAAAATACTCCACCCTTACCCCTTCTTTATACTTGCAAACCCTCACAAAAGACATAACCCCTGCAGAAATCGGAGGGAATCCTGCCCCACAAAGTACAGAAAGCTGAAGGGAATCCCGATCAAAACTTTGAATTGATAGAACTGGACTTGATTGCCGATAGGCAGGACAAGGGGCTTGCTGATCGGCAACCCCCTATTTTTGGAAATTTTCTTTTTTCCTCTTCTGTCAAAACCAGAAACTCATTTAAAATAAATTGATATTCTCAACAGAATTTCAAAAATCCCTCGTATAATTTCTCACCTTTAAAACTTTCCTTCAAAATCCCAAAAATATCTCTTTTTACGGTCTCATCAGCAAAGTAAAAAGCGCATGTGCATGCATTCATTCATCATTAATAGAAGATAATAAAAAAAATACCATTGCATTGCATATATATGTTTTTCTGTGTTACATCAAATTTTGTAGGAAATAAAGAAAAGAAAAAACAACGGGACACAGCCCGAACCCACATTCTCTCTCTTTCTCTCTCTCTCTCTCTCTCTCTCTCTCTCTCTATAAATATATATATATATATATATATATATATATATTTCTCTCTCCCTCTAACCTAAACTTCACCCCTGCGACGCTCTCTCCTTCCCCTGCGACGAGACAACGCACCACCACTACCCGAGTCAGACTCCTCCCTGAACGAAGCAGACGACACCAAGCAAGAAGGAACCGGGACTGCATCCCGAATATGGGCAGTCACCGAAGATATCCAATCTTTGATATCCCTCAGCCAAGTGGTCGACACCCACACTTCCTGCAAGAAAAAGGCTGAATCCATATCAAAGCAGAAAAGAAATCAAAAAGAAAGAAATAGAGGAACAAAAAGGTATACCTCAGGACGAAGGACCTCCTCTGTCAAGCCCAACTCCTCTGGATCCATCGCATGAGGACGATGCAACATAGGCACCATCCCTCCATCAGCCTGTCGAATGTTGTACGAAGGGTTATGCAACCGCACGAAGGGAACCTCCGAAGTCTCTGCCGCCGTAGACGTCGACGGACCACCATCGCTAAGGGAGGACCCCACTGGACGACTCGAACCCGTAGGACGGAAAGGCAAGGCATCATATATGCTGGGCGCCATCAACCAACTCGTCACAAAGTCCATGTAATCATACAGCGCAGCTGTATCAGTGTGCAGTAGGTAGGACTGCCGATCATCGTCGCGATGCTCGCATCCTCCAACAGCAGCTGCTCCCACCTCATGGACATAGGAGGCCGCACAGGTGGCACCACCACCTCATCCTCAGTGATTTTTCGAACCACCCTCGACCCGAGATACCAAGTTTGGCCAAACTCATGCGCCAGTAAGTGCCGCAACTGTGCGTTCACCCCAGTTAACCCCATATCCTGAATAGCAATCCCCCAAGGGTAAAAAGTCACCTAAAAAATCCCCAACAGACGTGAGCCAATATGGAATCAGAGCATACAAGTAACAGAACTGAAGAAGGAAAAGTCTTACCCTACCATTATTCGGGCCATTCAAGACCTGATGCACCGCCTCCAGAGAAAGAGATCCCCTCGACTACCAATTGGCCTTGCACCATCGATACAACCAGCAGAACTCCCAAATAGTCTCATCCTTTAGATATGATGATGCGGTGCATAGAAGAGGATGAACACTTGAATATAAGTGGTTCGGCCAATTAGGCCTACGTCCACTGTGCAAGTGAGTGTAATGTCACTTAAATAAGGCACTAACGGCCATGGATACAATCTTTTAAGCTTTCCCTCTTTACTGTGTAAAATGACAGAGTTTCAGCTAGGGATACAATTATCGATCCTTTTACAAGGTAGAGGATGACCTCTATATATGAGGCTTAGGGGTGTAATGTACCCCCCAAGCATGCATTGAGCATGTTCATAAAGATCCAATCGGTGTAAGGATGACACCTGGATGATCTTAACTAAGTAATGATGACCTCAATATTCCCTCACGTGGAGAGAACGATTCCGTTATAAGAGATTAGTCCATGTGTTCCGAGCCATTCATATGCGTGTAAATGCTCGGCTGTCTTAGCTTGGTACCTACCTTGGCCTGGGTGAGTACGAGGCTGGTGGAGTACGACCCTTGCCTTGTCTGAGATCAATGTTCCATAAAGACCTCAGCCAGGATGTCCAGCCGAGGTTGGGTATAAGGTGTAACATCGACCAAGGTCGATGATGACATGATGCTTATTGATTGAGCCTATGAGGATTTTTCTGGTCTCAGGTGATACTTATAATGTTGGCTGTGGTAGACCTGATGGATAGCTGATCCCATGAGTAATGCGGACCTCGGCTGATGCCAATCGAGGTGATGCTTGTAATGTCGGTTATGCCCGACCTGATGAAGGATGATATCGCAAATGGTTAATCATGAGATCTTGTAAGCTTGGTTGTCATACAGGCCGAGGTTAATGTCTCTGAACTGGAAGGTGCACCTTGGGCATATCAATCACCCCTAGCCCTTAATTACCTATGTAAATAGGTGACTAAGGGGTATGCATGTCCCAGGCTGTATTTCCTTATGTGCTAATATTTCCTTAACATGTGTCATCTTCTGAAGTGGTTAACGTGTCTGAGAATATGTAATGATGCTGATTGTCTTTTGGGCTCCCAAGGCAATGATGGGCCTTAGGATGCGTGCAAAATAATTTGAGGGATTAGACCCTTTTTCTTCTCATTCTTCTTCATTATTTCCTATTTATCCCGCCTATGCTCTCTGTGATTTCTCTCTCTTTAAAAGCTCAATTGATGTTGTTATTTGAGGATTTATTTGTTCTCTATCCTCTTATTCTTCATTTAGTACTCCATCATGTATCGTTTTTACCTTGCCTTTCCATTTTTAGCCTTATATTTCCATTTCTGCTTTTTCTAGTTAGGATTTAGGCTTTCCAACAAGGGTTTTAGGGTTTTTCAGTGATACTTTGCATATTCCGGTGAACTTGTTCTTGAGTGTTCTTGGTTAAAAAGGCTTTCAAAATCCAAGTTTTATCTTTGATTTGGATTTGAATTGATTTGTTTGGTTGTATTTTAGAGTCTCAAGTGTAGGTTGGTCTGTCTTATGCTCAGGCCTTTGTATAAGCTTATAAAAGAGTTCCCTTTTCTTAGAGAGAAGACCTTTGAAAAAATTAGGTAGATAGAGCTAGCCCAAGGGGAAGCTCATAGGGATGAGGCCTTACCCCTTAGACTTATCTTCCCTCCACCTCTGAAGGTGATATACCCTGAGCCAGCTGAGCATGTAGAGGATCCAATAGACCCCATACCCATGTCTGAGTCTGAGTCATCTACTTTAGACCCTATGTTTATAGATTCTTTCTAAGAGGTTATGGATTATTCCATTAGGCAAGATCAGATCCCTGATCAGGACGTGGTCCAAAGTCATTCCTCATCCCACAATGGTGCTAGCACCTCACATACTTCTTCTAATGTCGAGATTGTGGGGCTGAGTGTGGCTATTCCCCCACCCATTGATGCTATCCCCCTGTCGGTCGCCATTGGGGCTGAGTTCTCTCAGAGGTTTCCCGATGGTGTCCCTTCACCTGCCTAGGCCGACATTACTAGGGACGAAGATGATGGCCATGAGAGCGAAATTGATACCTCGGAGGAAGTCGATATAGAGAGCTCTGTCACTGAGTATGACCTCTTAGACTTTAGGCACCTCTATTCAATAGGTCACTCCATTAAGATTAGGAGACCTCTGAGAGGTGAGAGGGATTTTGATGGTCGAGATTGGGAGATTTGTGTGTATGAGCGGATGTTTAAGTTAGGATTTTGTCTCCCCATCCATCCTTCTATTAGAGTTGTACTGTCCCATATCAACCTAGCCCCTTCACAATTATCCCCCAATGCCTGGAGGGTGATGATTGGGGCCATTATCCTTTGGAAGGGAGTCCACCACTCAGACCTTCCTGTTAGAGTTTTCACGAGTTGCTACGTCCCATCCTATACCAAAATCCACCCCAACTACTACCGCTTCCTAGCTAGGAAGTCAGACAACAAGATTTTATTGGTTACCTAGACTATAAATCACAACTGGAAACCACGGTATTCCTTTGCCTCAGGGGCATGGGAATTTGGTCCTTATGCCACCTCTTCATTGTTGGAGCTGAGGACACCTCTGAGGTGGGGAAAGGTGTCCCTGGCTGATAAAAGTCAACCCTGGGCTTAGCCAAGATAGCCTTCACAAGGTTAAGAATCTTCAATAGCAAGGGGAACAGGGTTGGCTGGTAAAATACGAACATTTGATGACCCCCTATTACCTCTCTGAGACTGGCCTCGAGGGAAGTCCTCTGATCGATCTTCGTAAGTAGTATTTTTCCATAAGTTGTACCTCTGAATTTTAATACCTCTGATTTACTAACTCAGATACTTCATTTTGCAAAACACCCAGAAGGTATCTCTGATGATTTGTGGGAGATGTCTGCCCCTAGTCTCGTTAAGCTGGTAAAAAAGGTTGGGTACAATGCAGCCCCTCCTCCTCCCAAGAAAAATGTCGGCACGTCCAAGGCTAATGTTATAAAGAAGAGGAAGACTACCACTGACTCGGAGGATTAGAGGCCGAGCAAAAACCATAATGGAGATCGTGCCATCCCTATCTCAATAGATGATGCTCTGGCTTCTCGTCTGGCCCAACTGGAGATCAACGACAGTTTGATAGGCCATGGTCTGAAGGCAATGGATACCATCATCTCTGTAATGATCGACGCAGACAAGCGTTTCCTAAGCTCCTTGGATAACCCCTTACTGGCCGAGTTTAGCCTTCATAGGTCAATTCAGGTAACCTCGGCCTAGATGTAGTTTAAAACTTGAGCTTATATATCTAATTTTTCATTGCAGGGTATTCTGTCCATGCACCAATTCGTCTACTGGACCTTGAGTAAGATGCCCCTTATTGAGAAGGGAAAATAATCTCAGAACATGCAAGTCTCTTTAAATGCAGAGGTTGAATGTCTGCAGACAGCGTTGAATAAGTCTAATAATCAGGTTAAGCAGAGGGGCATGGATATAGCCAAACACAAGAAGGATCAGACAGCAGCCCTGAAAGATAAAGACGGTGTCCTCCGAACGAAAGTGGATGCTGCCGTAAAAGCTGCCTTGGAGGATACCTCAAAGAAGATCTTGGCAGAATACAAGGTCTCTGATTAGTTCATCAGCTTCGGCTTTGAATACATTAAAAGAGGTATTAAGGCAACTGGTAAATGGGCTACCTCTAAGGAGAAGGAGTCAGGGAGTCTGACTACCTCAGACTTCATTGGTTTAGGCTTTGGTGACCCCTGGTTTGCTTAGGCCTTGCAAGAGATTGAGGAGGAAGCTACTACTCCAGTCGAGATGGCTCCCCTGGAAGCCGCTGGGACTGAAGATGTTAATCCTCTGGAAGATGAACTCGAGGTGACTAACGTCATCCCAAAGGATACTACTGCGGTTACAAATACTGAGACCTGATTATGTGAAGCTTTTAATTTGTAACTTTTGCTTCTGTCTATAATTTGGTGAATTCTGATGGCTCTTTAGAAACTATAGATTTGTAAATTTGACTACTTAATGTAATACCATCTTCTTCAGAGGATTTTGCTTCTTTCAATGAATGTCTATTGCATGTTATTTTAAAGTCTTCATAAATTGCCACCAAATTATGATGTCTAAGGTCTGAGGTCATCAAATTATGATGTTAACCTCATAAAATGTCACCAAATTATGATGTTTAAGGTTTGAGGTCATCAAATTATGATGTTAACCTCATATTGTGTCACCAAATTATGATGTCTAAGGTCCGAGGTCACCAAATCATGATGTTTACCTCATAATTTTCACTGAATTAATGATGTTTAAGGTGTGAGGTCACCATATTATGCTATTAACCTCATACTGTGCCACCAAATTATGATGTTTAAGGTCTGAGATCATCAAATCATGATATTTACCCTAATAAATTGCCACCAAATTATGGTGTTTAAGGTATGAGGTCACCAAATCATGATGTTTACCCTCATAAATTGCCACCAAATTATGATGTTTAAGGTCTGAGGTCATCAAATTATGATGTTAACCTCATACTGTGTCATCAAATTATGATGTTTAAGGTCCGAGGTCACCAAATCATGATGTTTACCTCATAATTTTCACCAAATTAATGATGTTTAAGGTCCGAGGTCACCATATTATGTTAACCTCATACCGTGCCACCAAATTATGATGTTTAAAGTCCAAGGTCACCAAATCATGATGTTTACCTCATAATTTTCACCAAATTAATGATGTTTAAGGTCTGAGGTCACCATATTATGATGTTAACCTCATCAGTGTCACTAATTTAATGATGTCTAAGGTCTGAGGTCGTCAAATTATGATGTTAACCTTATTCTGTGTCACCAATTTAATGATGTTTAAGGTCTGAGGTCACCAAATCATGATGTTTACCCTCACCAAATCAGTGCTCAGGGGATTTGGATTTGGGGAAAGATGGATTGATTTTATTTGGAGGATTATATCCTCTAATTGGTTCTCTATTCTTTTAAATGGGCAAAGTTGTGGTTTTTTCAAATCCACTAGAGGCTTGAGGCAGGGGGATCCTATTTCTCCAGGTCTTTTCATAATTGTTGCAGATTTCTTGAGCAGAGGGTTGAATGTGCTTATGGAGAAGGGGAATATTTCTCCTTTCTACTTACCTAGTGGAAGCCCCTTGATATCTCATTTATCCTTTGCTGATGATCTTATGATATTCTGTAGAGGGGACAAAAAAAGCTCAAGGAATGTTATGGGATTTCTTGCTTATTATTCATCAATATCTGATCAGAAGGTCAACTTCAATAAGAGTAGCTTCTCAGTTGATTCCAAGTGCTCTTCTCAGTTCAAATCCAAAGTTGCTGGTTGTACATGCCTAAGGTTTAAAGACATGCCTATTAAATATCTAGGTTGTCCTATCTTTAAAGGTAGAAACAAACTTAAATATTATGACAGCTTGCTTCAATCTTTGAGATCTAAATTGGCAGGTTGGCAATCAAAATTTTTTACTACAGGTGGCAGATTGATTCTCTTAAAACATGTTCTATCATCTATCCCTCTTTTCTTATTAGCTTCCCTATCCCCTCCAAAAACCATCATCACCAGAATTCATAATCTTTTCAATAAATTTTTCTGGGGTGGTTCTATTGATCAGGGCTGGAAGTTCCAATGGAAAAAATGGGAAGTGTTATGCAGAGGTACTCAAGCAGGTGGAATGGGCTTCAAGAATTTTAATCTAATTTCTAAAGCTTCATCCATGAGGCTTTTTTGGAAGCTCAAGGAAGAGAAATCTCTCTGGACATCTTTTATGGCCAACAAGTACAAGAACCTAAAGGCTGCATCTATTGGTGGATCTCAGACTTGGAAGAGAATCAGAGCAGTTGAAGATGAGTGCTTGGACAACATGGTCAATGAAGATGGTTATTGGATATGGAAGCCTAATATATTCGGTGAATTTTCTTTCTCTTCAGCTTATGAGTTGTCCTTAGATCACTTTCCTTCATCCAGAATTTATGAGCAGATATGGGATTCTAATATCCCAATAAAATTATCTATTCTCTCTTGGAAGTTATTGAATCAGTGTGTTCCTATTGACGACTGCATTAAGAAGGTGGGAGTTAGGCTTTGCTCTAAATGAAAATCTTGTTATAATCATGCAGAATCCATTAGTCATTCCTTTATTCAATGTCCTATCATCTCCCCTATCTGGAAGTTTTTTTTGCTGATTTGATGGGTATGTCATTAGACAAGTCTTATATTTCTTCTCTTATGCACAGTTGGTGGCTGAAAGCAGGGTCCAAAGATTATCACAAATTCCTATGTAAGTGCATCCCTACAGTGACTTGTTGGGAGATTTGGAAAAGTAGAAATAGTTCTACATATAATAATGTCAAGATGGACTCTCGGTATATCATCTCTCAAGGAATTTCTTTAATTTATAAGATTTGTTCAGGCCTTCATTTTAAGAACTCAATCTCAGAGTTTGATGTTGGAATTAAAGAGATCTTTCAGCTAAAGTCATCATATAATTTCAAATTATGCAAGTCTATTAAATGGTGGTTTCCTCATTCGAATTGCTTCAAACTCAACATTGATGGTGCTTCTAAGGGAAATCCAGGTCCTAGTGTATGTGGGGGTATTGTTAGAGATGATAAAGGCAATGCAATTCTAGCATATGCTCATTCGACAAATATTGCTTCCAATTCTTATGCTGAATTATATGGCCTTAGAATGGGGCTGAAGTTATGTATTGAATTTCATATTGAGGAGATCCACATTGAGGTAGATTTAATGTTCGTGGTGAATCTTATCAATAGGAACTGGAAGCCCCCATGGAAACTGAAGAATTTGGTTTCTAAGATCAAAGAAGATTTGAAGTTCCTAAAATTTTCTTTATCCCACTGTTATAGGGAATCTAATATGGTGGCGGATTATTTAGCAAATTTTGGCATTCATTGCAAGAATTCTCAAATCTTCTCTTCAATGGCAGAGCTTCCTCCTTTGGTTAGGGGGGCTATTAGGCTTGACAAGATGGGATGTCACTACATCAGATCTTCCCCTATCAAATTATAGTTTCCCTATTCAATTTTGTAATGAGGCTGTTAATTTTCCCCACATTTATTGCGTTCAAGTTTTCTGTAATGTGTTTGCCACTTTGGAGAGGCTGTTTCTCCTTGATTTATAATACTGGTGCGGGTTCTTTCCCTCTTCAATTATTAAAAAAAAAAAATTCCACCAAATTATGATGTTTAAGGTCTGAGGTCACCATTTTATGATGTTTCACCTCATAAATTGTCACCAAATTGCTGATGTTTAAGGTCCGAGGTCATCAAATTATGATGTTTCACCTCATAAATTATAACCAAATTAATGATGTTTCACCTCATAAATTGTCACCAAATTAATGATGTTTAAGGTCTGAGTTCATCAAACAATGATGTTTCACCTTATAAATTGTTACCAAATTAATGATGTTTAAGGTCTGAGGTCACCATAATATGATGTTTACCCTCATAATTTGTCACCAAATTATGATGTTTAAGGTCTAAGGTCATCAAATCATGATGTTTTACCCTCACAAATTGTCACCAAATTATGATGTTTAAGGTCTGAGGTCATCAAATTATGATGTTTCACCTCATAAGTTGTCACTAAATTAATGATGTTTAAGGCCTGAGGTCACCAAATCATGATGTTTCACCTCATAATTTCACCAAATTAATGATGTTTAAGGTCTGAGGTCATCAAATTATGATGTTTTACCTCATAATTTGTCACCAAATTAATGATGTTTAAGGTCTGAGGTTACCAAATCATGATGTTTCACCTCATGATTTCACCAAATTAATGATTTTTAAGCATAATGAAATATTTTTGACACAAGAACTGCTCTTCTCATTAATATCCTCTTCATAAAATGATACATGTATTACGAAGAAACAACTGCAACATCATATGTAATACTTCTTCAGGTGATCAGTGTTCCATGGATTGGAGAAAGGTTCCCCTTCGAGATTTTCTAGTCGATAGGTACCAGGTACAACCTCATCGACTACTTTGTAAGGACCATGCCAGTTCGGGTGGAGCTTATTTTCCTTCTGCAATGTCATTTTTAGGACTAGGTCTCCCATAGCTATAGGTCTTGATTTCACCCTTTGGTTGTAGAATTTTGTAGTTCTCTGTTGGTAGGTCGCCTGTCTTATCTTCGCATCTTCTCTTCTTTCCTCAACCAAATCAAGGTTGAGTCTTCTCTCTTTCCTATTCTTCTCGAGGTCATAGGTCTCAACTCTATGAGTGGGAATTCCTACCTCTGTAGGTATGGCGGCTTCTGAGCCATGGGCTAACATAAATGTTGTCTCCCCCGTTGGTGTCCTTGCCATTGTTCTGTAGGTCCATAACACTGGATAAACCTCTTCTGTCCATTTCCCATTGTCTTGTTCCAACCTCTTCTTAATCCCACCAGGGATTATTTGGTTCGTGACTTCAGTCTGACCATTTTCTTGAGGTCGGTCGAGAGATGAAAAGAACTACTTGATTCTGACTCTTTCGCAGTATTTTTCCAAGGAAGCATTCTTGAACTGCGTCCCGTTATCTGAGATGAGGGTGTTTGGGAGATCGTATCTGTATATGATGTTCTTCTAGATGAACTGTAAGGTCTTCTGCTCGGTGATAGTGATCATGGACTCAGCCTCTACCCACTTGGAGAAGTAATCAATTGCTACTATCATAAATCGATAGTTATTCATAGCTCTTGGTAATGGTCCCACCAAGTCAATACCCCATAATGCAAATGGCCAAGGAGAACTAATTGACGTCATAGGTTGATGAGGTTGATGAGGGATAATGGAGAATCTCTAGCACTTGTCGCATCTCTTCACGTAAGCAGTTGCATCTTTGACCAAAGTCAGCCACCAGAACCCTTGAGTAATTATCCTCTTGTCTAGAGGCATCCCTCCTATGTGACTCGAATAAGATTCCTCATGTATATCTTTCAAGACCTGAGGAACCTCTGACGGTTGCACACATCTAAGGAGAGGGAGTAGAAACCCCTTCTTATACAAGATGTCTCCTATAATTGAGAACTTAGCGGCCCTGAACCTCATCTTTCTCCATTCTAATTTTGATTCTGGAAGCTCTCCCTGTCTGATGTATCTGATGAGTTGGTCCATCCATTAGGCTCCTATATTCAAATTGAGGCAAATTCTGGTAACCTCTTCTTTTTGGATGGTTGGCTGGGGCAGGATTTCAACCGGTACCGTTTTTATCATCTCTGTCCTCATTGCTGAGGCCAACCTAGCTAGTGCATCAGCTCGACTGTTGTCTTGTCGAGGTATCCTCTTCATCTTCACCTTTTCGAAGACTTCTAGCGTCGTTCTTACCCTCTTCAAGTATTTGGCCATCCTTTCATCCTTGGCCTCATACACCCCAAGAACTTGGTTGACAACTAACCTCAAGTCACTGTGGACTAGGAGTTGGTCAATTATAAAGGCTTTTACCAAGGAGATCCCCGCTATCAATGCCTCATACTCTGACTCATTATTTTAATCCTTGAAGTTGAACCTCAGTGCGTATTCAATGTTGGTACCATTCGGAGCTGACAGTATCATCCCTGATCCGCTACCACTTTCACAAGAATACCCATCAACGAAGAGGTACCAAACATCTTCATTTGAAGATAAGTTCCCCTCTGACAGGATCCCCTGCTTGAAGAGGTACCTGTCTTCCTCATTCTCAGCTACACTTTTTCCAGACTTGCTTGACCCAACCTCGTCCGGATCATGGAAGATGTTACTGTCTGGTTCTCATGCAATCTCTTGACTATTCTCAATCCTAACCTCTTCCTAGGTGAACTCTGCTACAAAGTCTGCAAGAGCCTGCCCTTTGATGGAAACCCTTAGTTGATAAATAATTTCATATTCCCCCAACTCGATGGCCCAAGTCATAAACCCGCCCAACTTCTTAGGCTTGTGGATGACCTGTCTTAGTTGGGAATCAGCGAGAACAACCATAGAGTGGGATTGAAAGTATGTCTTCATCTTCTTAGAAGCGTGTATCAGGGCATAGGCTAAATTTTCCATTCGAGGATAATTCTGTTCAGACCCTTGAAGGGCCTTACTATTAAAATATACTGACCTCTGCACTCCATCGTCTTCTCTTACTATGGTTGCACTGATGGCTGATTCTAAAACGGCTAGATACACATATAAATTCTCACCCGAGATGGTCCGATATAGGAGTAGAGGAGACCCGAGGTAGGACATTAGATCTTTAAAAGATTTGTCACACTCATTGTCCCATTCGAAGGCCTTTCTAAGCACTTTGAAAAAAGGAAGACACTTGTCCATCGCTCTCGAGACAAACTTGTTAAGTGCTGCAACTCCTTCGGTTAGCCTTTGAACATCTTTGATAGTTTTAGGTGTCTTGATTTCAAGCAGAGCCCTGATTTTCTTGGGATTAGCCTCTATTCCCCTCTGATTCATAATGAATCCCAGGAAATTTCCTGCTCCTACTCCGAATACACACTTGGCAGGATTGAGCATCATTCTGTATACATCCATGATGTTAAAAAAAATTTCCAGGTCGACCACGTGGGTGTCGGCCTTCAAGATCTTCATCAACATGTCATCCATATACACCTCCATGGTCTTGTCGATCTGATCTTCAAACATCTTATTTACAAGACGCTGATAAGTGGCCCCTGCATTCTTCAGGCCGAAGGGCATAAACTTGTAGTAATAGGTCCCCTTGTCTGTGATAAACATTGTCTTCTCTGAGTCTTCAGCATCCATAAAGATCTGCTTCTATCCTGAATACGCATCCATGAAGCTCATAAGTTCATGCCCTGCTGTGGCATCTACCATCTGATCAATTCGAGGCAAGGGGAAGTTGTCTTTTGGGCAATATTTGTTCAAATCAGTGAAATTTATGCACATCCTCCATTTCCCGTTAGCCTTTGGCACGATGACGGTGTTAGATAACCACTCAGGGTATATGACCTCTCTGATGAACTTAGCCTCTTCCAGCTTTCTGACCTCTTCCCTGGTGACATCGTACTTTTCCCTGGACTAAACTCTTCGTCTTTGCTTGATTGCCTTGGCATCTTCTTCCACATTAAGTTTGTGACACATAATCTCAGGGTCAATGCCTGGCATATCTGCATGGCTCCAAGAAAAGACACTATGCCTATTCTTTAAAAGCTTTACCATCTCTTCCATGATTTTGAGTCTTAGGGCTTTGCTGATTGGGATGGCTTTTTTGGGCTCATCCTCTTTGAGGATGATGAATTCTACCTTTTTCATGGCCTCTCCCTTATTCAATTTTGTTTCATCCCTACCCTATAGGCGGGCGGGAATTTTCGCATTTGGTGGACCATTGACGGCACGGCCTCAAATTCCTTTAGGGCTACTCGTCCCATGATGAGGTTGTAGGCCAAGAAGACATTTTCATCCATTATGAAAAAATTGATCTTCCAGGTCAACCTCTTAGGCCATTCGTCTCCCATTCGTACATCCATCTCATACATGCCCAACGGATGGACCTTTTCACCACTAAAGCCAATTAATGAATGATGATACAGTACAAGCCTAGCTCTGCTGAGGCCTAGGCTCTTCAAATATGGCCAAAACATTACGTCATCTGAACTTCCCCCATCGATTAGGATTCTCTACACCTCACATCCATGCACCCTTGTTGTAATTACTAACAGTTCATCGTGTGGATCTAGGATACCTTTAAAGTCAAGTTGGTAGAATCTAACTATAAGAGTATCCATATCTACCTTCTTTCTTTTCTTCTTAACCTCTAAAAATTCCAGATTCACAACCTCTACTTTGGTCACTGACTTAGCCTTTGCCAATGAGCTTTACGGTCGACTACTTCGGAGCCACCCCTGCTAGTCCTCCACAGATGGTGTTAACACCAAAGGAGATCATACCAACCCTTTGCATAGGGGTATTATCGTCTTTTAGTGGGAGGTCAGGATCATCCTCATCATCATCATCTGAGTCCTCATCTCTTCTTGTTAGGGGATCTTTCATACATCTGTCGTTTCTCTTCTTTTTAGGGTCCTCTCTTACCTTCTTAGAAGCTTTACCGTTGACATACTTCCTAAGCTTTACGGACTTCAATATCTTCTCAATCTCATCCTTTAAGGCGAAATAATTTTCAGTCACATGATTGTGGTCTTGGTAGAACTTGCACCAAAGATTCTTGTTCCTCTTATGTGGAGGAGCCTTCAGCTTCTCTGGCCATCTTAGGGCTGGACCATTTTTTATTTCATTGAGGATGTGTTTGCAGCTCACAGCTAGAGGAGTATAGTGTGTAAACTTGTCGTCTGCGGACCTCTTTTTTCGTCTTTCTTCCTTTGGAATTTAGCGTTGCTCCTTCCGTTATCATCCTCATACTTTGCATCCATTGCCTCTTCAGCATTCATGACCCTTCTTGCAGTTTCTAACAGCTCTGCCATGGACTTGGGAGGGTCTTCAGCAAGCTTCCATAGCAACTTTACCTTCTGGAGTGCTCCAATGAGGGCTATCATAACTATATTCTCTTCGTAATCTTCAACCTCCAATTTTTCTTTGTTGAATCTAGCAAAGTAGTCTCTTAGGCTCTCATTCTTGCCTTGCTTGACGTACAACAAATGAGTGGTCTTCTTCTGAGGTCTTACCCCAAAACATATATTATGAATAAACCGTTCAACCAAGCCCTTAAAGTTCTCAACAAAGTTCTTCGAAAGAGAGGTAAACCAAATATATGCAGCTCCCGTTAAAGTCCTAGAGAAGGACCGACACCTCATCTCATCTGGGATCAAGTAAATGTCTATCGCAGAATGGTACATCTCAATATGATGCATAGGGTTGGTACAACCATCATACTTGGGAGACACCATAGGTGGTTTAAACTTGGAAGGGGTTGGGAAGTTCATTGTCCTTGCCACAAATGGGGAGACCACTCAGAACCCTCTTTGTAGTGGGTCTCGAATTTTGATGAGTTCCCCTATCTTCTCTTCAAGACATTAAATGGAATCATTCCATGGCTTTGCAATATCGGCCTAACTGAGGTTGTCCCCAGCCACCTCCAAGGGGTGAACTGAGGGTTCCCCAGCTGCTGCACAGCGTCGGCTATTTACCTCCTCTTGATCCCTGTCTCAGCCATGTTGGGGTCGGGCCTGATGAGGTCGATGTTCCCCATCTTCCCTTTGTGAGCCTTCTAAACTTCTAAACCAGGATAACCTCTGCCTTAGGTCATTAACTGGTCCGAGCCTTTTAAAGGCTGACCCTCCAATCAATAGTTGATCCTATTTGTTGGGCACCCCCATCTCTTCTACCCCCACAACCTCTGTTATGTTGGATAGGACGTACCGTGTTATTCAAAACCTCATACCTAAGAGTCTTTTGTAGCATCCTCTGCCTCTATATCATCATACATATCCTCAGAGCAAGGGTTTCCTTACCTCCCCAAACATAAACGCCTAGGGTCAGCAACGTCCCTCCTCCGTTGAGGGTAGGTTGGTCTTTTCGCAATGCCAGGGGTGGTCCCCTGGCTTCAGGATGGGGTTGAACAGATTCCAGAGTAATCATCTCCGGTGAGACCCTAGGTGGCCTCATCATATTTTGACTGAGCTGTGCAAATTGCTCCTACATTGCAGTCAAGGACCTCAAGGCTGCCACCACCTCAGCCATTTCTGATTGGGGTGATGCCTGGCTAGAACTAGGTCCTCCTGCACCAGATGGAGGAGGAGGTGGTGGTAACTCTGGTTCCATATGTTAAAGCTAAAGATCTTGTGAAGAAGATGAACTTAATACCTTAAAGGACCTCTTTCAATGGTGAAACAACTTCACACGAAGGGTGATGCCTGGTTCACCATCAGAGTCTCCGGTGAGGTCAAGCTGGGAAAGGAAGAGATATATCTTCTCATTCCCACAGACGGTGCCAAAATGATGATGCGGTAAACAACACTATAAGATAAGGTGTTGACAAGCTCAATCAAGTGCTAACAATGGCAGCACAGAAGAATATAAGTAAATATGTAGAAGGAGGTGAGGAGAAGAGGATGAACACTTGAATATAAGTGGTTCAGATAATTAGGCCTATGTCCACTGTGCAAGTGAGTGTAATGTCACTGAAATAAGGCACTAACGTCTATGGATACAATCTCTCAAGCTTTCTCTTTCTACTGTGTAAAAAGACAGAGTTTTATCTAGGGTTGCAATTATCAATCCTTTAATAAGGTAGAGGATGACCTCTATATATGAGGCTTAGGGGGTGTAATGTACCCCCTAAACATGCAATGAGCATGTGCATGAAGATCCAACTGGTTAAACGATGACACCTGGATGATCTTAACTAAGTAATGATGACCTCAATATTCCCTCACGTTGAGGTAATGATTTAGTTATAAAAGTTTAGTCCACGTGTTCTAAGTCGTTCATATGGGTGTAAATTCTCGGCTATCTTCTCTTGGTACCTACCTTGGTCTGGGTGAGTACAAGGTTGGTGGAGTACGACCCTTTGCATTATTTGAGATAAATGTTCCACGAAAGACCTTGACCAGGATGTCTTGCCGAGGTTGGGTATGAGGTGTAACGTCAGCCAAGGCCAATGATGACATGATGCTTTTTGATTGAGCCTATGAGGCTTTTGCTGGTCTCAGGTGATACTTGTAACGTCGACTATGGCTGACCTGATGGATAGCTAATCCCATGAGTCATGTAGACCTCGGCTGATGCCCAATCAATGTGATGCTTGTAACGTCGGTTGTAGCCGACCTGATGAAGGACGATATCGTAAATGGTTAATCCTGAGCTCTTGTTACCTCAGCCAACATATAGGCCGAGGTTAATGTCTCTGAGCTGGCAGGTGCACTTTGGGCATATCAATCACCCCCAACCCTTAATTCCTATGTAAATAGGTGACTAAGGGGTATGCACACCTGGGTATTACACCCAATCACCTTATAGAACCATGTCTGCCAAAGACAAGAACTTGCAATACAAAATGAGACGTATAAGGAACGTGCGAATGCATGAAAGGAAAATGCGCAAATTAAAGAATACCTCAAGGAGATACATGGCTCCAGTAAAATTCTACCGGCATCACCGACTGAATGCATCAAGAGAAAAATAGATGGTCGCCAAAGTCAGGCTCCCCCAATCATAGAAAGGGATGTTCGAAAACACCCTCAAGTACGGAAAGAACCACAAGTAGATGACGTCCCCGCTCGACGCCACCATAAAGCCCCTCAGCACTAGCAAGATAAATAACTGGTCCATTTGCCTCACCTAAAGACCATCCTCCACGTCAATCACCCTACCCAACAAAACATCCTTCTACGGGATAGTCGAATGGAATCCCCAGATACTATCCTCCACACGTCACCGAGCGTCACTCGCACCACCCTTGGTCTCACTCGTAGGGGGCTATCCACCTTTATCTGCTCCCCATCGCAATCCATCCCCAGCAAATGTTGCACATCTATGGGATTCACGGTCATCTCCCTTAAACCAAAATGGAAGGTGTGGGTAGTATCCCACCATCTCTCCCCCAGCGCGCACAAGACCGCTGTCGAACGAGGTATCTCATCCAGCACAGACGCCAACATCCCAAAACCTGCTGATGATACCGCCCAACGCACCACAGGGGGAAGATGCTCCTAGACATCCTTAAGCCCCGTCGTCCCACGGGCACGCATATTCTTTAAAGAAACATCAGACTACCAAAAGAGAAAAACCTTGTCAGAATCCAAGATAATAGGAAAACACAAAAAAGAGAGTGCCAAATGTAATTTTACTTACATAACCACCAGGGTTCACCACCCTCGAAGAGAGATGATGTGACGGCTCCCACAGCAAGGTCTGCTCATCTGCAACCGGCTTGAACGCATCAAAGGATTTCTCGCTCCCCAAAGCAAGAGGTGGCCTAGCCCTTCACTCCACGTTTGCCCAGTCATCAATAGACAACCATTCCCGATAAACTGCAATGCTCACAAAACGGACATTTTCTAGATCACGGAATGATATAACTATTCGTAGAGTAAAATTGCAGAATGGGAGAAGGCAAGAAGCTGTGAAAATGAAAGGAATTCACCCCCTTTATATAGGATGCCAAAGGTCATGCCGATCAGCACTGACCCCCCATCTACTGATCGGCACTGCCCCTTTACCTTCTTGAGACAGTCCAAAAAATTGTGCCACTGCCGAATGGCACCCTCTACACAATGCCGACTGGCACGCCCCTTAAAACTTCGTATAAAAATTCCCCAAAAATATCAAGAGACCCTGAAAAATCCTCAAAAAATTCCTAAAAATCCCAGGAAGGATTTAGAACATTTTCAACAAGAAAATTTCACATTGCCTCAAGAGGAATCACAATTTGCCCAGCGAAACTCTCAAAATCCAAGCGAATCTCTCCCCGACGATATTCCAAGAGGACCTCCAAAATATCCAAAACTGCAAGATCATATCCTATTTCCCAAAGGTCTCAAATCTCCCCAAGAAATACTTCCAAACCCTGGACCATCTAATCACTTCCCTCACATCAGATTGTCTATTCCCCAGGTACAGTCTCCAAAAAAAATATAAGGATTTCCTCAGCAATCGGATCCCTAGCTCAAATAAAAATCACGAGGTAATTTCCTTGACGGAATTCCAAAGAATCATTCTCCCAATCAATGTCTCCAAAGGACGCTCTAAATTTCCCCTAACTCATTCGCTATTCCCCAGCAGAACCCAAAATCCAATCTTTATCCCCAACTTAAGCCCGTAGAATTGGCTTCAACCCGCAAAATTGGTCATCTCACCTAAAGCCCGCAGAATTGGTCATCTCACCTAAATCCCACAGAATTGGTTTTGACCCACAGAATTTTTCATCTCACCTTAAGCCCGCAGAATTGGCTTCGACTCGCAGAATTGGTCATCTCAACTTAAGCCCGCAGAATTGGCATCGACTCGCATAATTGGTCATCTCAACTTAAGCTCGCAGAATTGGTCATCTCAACTTAAGCCCGCAGAATTAGCTTCGACCCGCAGAATTGGTCATCTCACCTTAAGCCCGTAGAATTGGCTTCGACATGCATAATTGGTCATCTTAACTTAAGCCCGAAGAATTGGCTTCGACCCACAGAATTGGCCATCTCACCTAAAGCCCGCAGAATTGGTCATCTCACCTAAAGCCCGCAGAATTGGCTTCGACCCGTAGAATTGGTCATCTCAACTTAAGCCCACAGAATTGGCTTCGACCCGCAGAATTGGTCATCTCACCTAAAGCCCGCATAATTGTCTTCGACCCGCAGAATTGGTCATCTCACCTTAATCCCGCAGAATTGGCTTCGACCCACAGAATTAGTCATCTCAAACTTAAGCCTGCAGAATTATCTTCGACCTGCAGAATTTGTCATCCCCAACTTAAGCCTGCAGAATTGGCTTCGACCCGCAGAATTGGTCATCTCACCTAAAGCCCACAGAATTGGCTTCGACCCACAACATTGGTCATCTCAACTTAAGCCTTAAGAATTGGCTTCAACACATAGAACTGGTCATCTCGCCTAAAGCCCGCAGAATTGGTCATCTCACCTTAAACCCGCAGAATTGGTCATCTTAAAGTTAAGACTGCAGAATTGGCTTCAACCTGCAGAATTGGTCATCCCCAACTTAAGCTCACATAATTGGCTTCGACCCACAGAATTGGTCATCTCACCTAAAGCCGGCAGAATTGGCTTCGACCCGTAGAATTGGTCATCTTACCTTAAGCACGTAGAATTGGCTTCGACCCACAGAACTGGTCACCCCCATTATTGCTGTAATTCCTCATAATTGACCTAAATCTTTCCTTTAAGACCATCCCCAACATGTTCCTTCAAGCTCGCAGAATTGGCTTCAACCCATAGAATTGGTCACCCTCATCTTCAAGCCCTCATAATTGTCTTCAAGATCATCCTCATCCTTAGGTCCTCAGAATCGACCTCGACCCTCCAATTATCCTCTTTCAAAGGCATCATGTGGTGTCTATTCGACGGCTATCGTTTGTTCCAAACTCACCAATCGAGGGGCTCTGTAGACACCCCATTCTAATACCCCCTAACTTCTCCTAAGGTCCTTATCACCTCCCTTCATCATTTTAAACCCAAATTATACCCCGGTTACTGACTTAGAGTCCATCGGACGCTCCCAGGCTTCATTTCACCAAAAAGTCAAACTCTTCAGCTCGATCGAGACTGAATGAATATTCAAAGGGCACTGAATACCCTTTCCAACGGTCCATCCCGTGCGCGATTCTGACTTACCATTCGGACGAACGACCCATTTTCCCCCGAAACCCATTCAGGAGGCCATCGAGCTCTCCCGAGCTTTGTTTGACCAAAGTTAACTCCTCAACTCAACTGAGACTAAATAAATCATCGAAAGGCACTGAAACCCCTTTCCAACGGTCTGCCCTGTGCACGATTCTGACTTACGGTACGGACGAATGATCCGTTTTACTATGAGAGGTCATCGAATGCTTCCAGGGCCTGGTTGACCAAGTCAACTCCCCAAACTGAGTCAAAATCTTTGGAATGTCGAAGTGCATATCCTAACCTTTCCAACAGTCTTCCCCGTGCGCAATTCTGACTTACCATATGGACGAACGATCCGTTTGCGTCCAAAGTTTCCCCGTTTAAAGGACCGATGAGCGCTTCTGAGCCACATTTGACCCAAAGTCAACTCCTGAACCCGGGAGCAGTCTAGAGGAATTTTGAAGTTCTCTGAATTACCTTTCTAACAGTTTTCCCCATGTGCGATTACAATCAACGGTTTGCGGTCAGCGACTGATTTTTTGAAGGATCCTGAAAGAGACTGCCAAATGGCAGGTCCCAGACCCTGCCTATCGGTAATGTGCCTAAATGCAGCTGTCGATTGGTCGGACTAGGGCTATGCCTATCGACAATGCCCTGGTCCTATAAAAAGGTAGGCTTGACCTCATTGCAAAGGGGAGTCCAGATCTGAAATACATCACTCTCAGCGAATCCAAAAAACCTCGAAGTCAGCGTGATTTTCACATCCAAATCCCTTTCCAACCTTCACTTTTCATCATCCTTTTCATCAAACTTGGTTAATTAAGTACCCTCTATCATCATCCAAGTTCAAGGGCTACTCTCCAACATCCAAGATCAAGCTCAAGATCTCCAAGAAGTTCCAATTCTTTCAACTCTCTACTTAAATTCTCATAAATTGGCATTAACTTGTTTTATTACTTAGAACTTTTATTTTCCCATCACATATCTTAATATACTTTTTATCTAGTATTATTGAACATCTCTTATTTTCATATAAATAAAAACTCAAAAAAATAAGAAAAAAAGGATTTGCTCATAAATTCCAAACGGAAATTCTCACCCTTTTCTCACAACTAAAACACTTTTTTACACACACACACACACATATAAGAAAAGCCTAGATCGAATTTATGGGATAACTACCACCCCTCGTTTTGCATTCGAACTACATGAACTTTGATGCCTCTATAGGCTACGTAGGCATCTCGGGGTAAAACTCGAGACTTGAGTCCTTTTCCTACTTTTTTCTTACTTTTTCCATGTTCTTTAAACTTAACTCTCTTAGATTATGTGTATTTACATATATATATTTATTCTCAATGGCGTATTATTGCACATGTGTTATCATTCCCCTATAATGATTGACGCTAGGATAATCGCATAAATCCTATTTTTTAATATCACTTTTAGGAACATTCATATGGATGACTCGCTTTATCTTTTCCGTGATACAAGATGATGATTTCTATCTCCACTACATATACACATGAACACATATCACGAGTAAAATAAAGGAAAACAGCAACAACCCATGAGAGACCGTAAGGGCGGAATGGGTGCCTAACACCTTCCCATTTCATAACTTAGCCTTCAGACCCTTTTCGAATCATTTTGGTTTCGTATGTATCAGTATGTCTTTGGATGTTGTCCTTCGGGGTGGCTCTATTTTTTTGTCTGTTTTGAGTAAAATAGACTGGCGACTCTATCTCTCTACATTTTTCACCTCATTCACCGCCACCGACCAAAGCGCTCTCGAGAGGGATGCGCGAGACCTAGAGGGATCCCCTATCGTCGTGCCGCGAGGGGAGATATATCCGGGGATGGCCACAATGACGATCAATTTTAACCTAAAGGAGTTGACGATCGAGGGCTGAGGTCAATTTTGACCTAAAAGAGGTGATGACGGTCAATTCTGACCTAAAGGAGGTGACGACCAAGGGTCGAAGTCAATTCTAATCCAAAAAGGTGATGATCATGGGCCGAGGTCAATTATGAACTACAAGAGGTGACGAATAGGGGACGAGGTCAATTCTGACCTAAAAGAAGTGACGACCGGAAGCCGAGGTCAATTTTAACCTAAAAGAGGTGACGAATGGGGGCCGAGGTCATTTCTGACCTAAAAGAGGTGATGACTAGAGACCGAGGTCAATTCTGACCTAAAAACGTGACGACCGAGGGCCGAGATCAATTCTGACCTAAAAGAGGTGAAGACCAAGGCTCAAGGTTAATTCTCACCTAAAAGAGGCGACGACTAATGGCCGAGGTCTATTCTGACCTAAAAGAGGTGACGACCGATGGTCGAAATCAATTCTGACCTAAAAGAGGTGATGATCGAGTGTCGAAGTCAATTCTGACCTAAAAGAGGTCATGATCTAGTGTCGAGGTCAATTCTAACCTAAAAGAGGTAACGATCGAGGGTCGAGGTCAATTATAACCTAAAAGAGGTGACCACCGAGGTCCAACGTCAATTCTGACCTAAAAGAGGTGACGACCAAGGGCCGAGGTCAGTTTTGACCTAAAAGAGGTGACGACCGAGGGTCGAGATCAATTCTGACCTAAAAGAGGATAACTAGTATTGTGGGTCAAATCCGATTTTGAGAGATTAAGTAGGGATGAACTTGGGAGGCTCCACTGGAAATATTTATCGTGCGGTTTCGTATATGATTCAGGTTTCGCTAGGGAGATGCTTTTTCTTAGCTGGGGAAATTTCATTTTGGAGATATCAATCGGTTTTGTGCATTTTGCTCGAAAGGTGAGAGTTCTGCTGGGGAAATGGGAAAGAAAATTCTTGGTGAAAAAGGTTCTAAAACTCATGTGGAAATTTCAGGAATTCTCCAAGATTTTTTTTTGATTTTCTGTCATTTTCTGGAGTTTTTGTACAAAATGTTAGAGGGGATGCCGATCGTCATGGTTTCAGGGGTGGGCGCCAAACGAAAGTGGCACGGTCTTTGGGGCTACCTCGAGCAAATGGAAGGCCAGTGCCGATCGGTGGACGGCAGGGGACTGTCGATTGGCATGCCCCTTAGCCTTCTATAAAAAAGGGGGTAGGTTCCCCTCCTTTTTCAAACCTTTCTTTCGTGTTTTCTTCTGCATTTGTCTTCTGTAAACCATCCGACATTTCGAAATCAAAAGATGGTCAACTTTGTAAGCAATGCGACACACAGGGCATGGCTTAATGTTGATGATTGGACGAATCTGGAGTGAAGGTCTAGGGTGCCCCTTTCTTTGGGCAGTGAGGACTTCGTTAATTCTTTTGAGCCCGTGGGGGATGAGTGGACCCTTCTCTGTGAGATGATGTGTCATATTTCTTCGAGGGTGGTGAACCATGGAGGTTATGTAAGTGTTAATGGTTTTTGTGTTTTCTTTTCTTCTTTTTTTGGTTATTTTTCCTTGATTTCTTGAATTTTGACAAAGGGCTTCTTTTGTGCTTTGATAGACTGATGTTTCCACGAAGATTGTGCGTGCTCGGGGGATGATGGGTCTTAGGTATGTTTGGGAGAATTTTCCACCCGTGGTGCAGTGGGTGGTGTCCTCTGCTGGGTTTGGGAGGTTGGCGTCTATGCTGATTGAGACGCCTCTCTCTACGGCCGTTCTGTGAGCCTTGGGTGAGAGATGGTGGGACACTACCCACACAGTTCATTTTTATTTTGGGGAGATGACGGTGACTCCCATAGATGTGAAGCAGCTAGTGGGGCTGGAGTGTGATGGGATGCAGGTTACGATTGATTGGTCTTTGAGGGTGATGTCAGCGGCGGTGATGGTGGCGTTAAGCGATGTAGAGAGGATAGTTTATGGGGACTCTCTCCATTTGTCTTCTTTAAGGGATTTTTTATTGCATCGAGTAGTTGTGAGGAATATGGGTTACAGGTGCAACAGACGGATCAATTATTTATCATGCTGGTGTTAGGAGGTTTTCTGGTGGCGTTGAGCGGCGACGTCGTTCATTTGTGATTTTTTTCGTACTTGAGGATGTTTTTAAACATTCCTTTCTATGAATGGGGGTACATGAACTTGGAGACCCTTTATTCTTTTTTGGATGCATTTATCCGGTGTTATCGACAAACTTTTACTGGATCCACATATCTTTTTGAGGTATCCTTTAATTTGCTCAGTTTCCTTTATGCATTCGCATTTTCCTCATTTCCTGATTTCGGATTGCCGACCTTTGTCCTTTGCAGATGTGGTTTTATGAGGTGATTGGGTTTAACACCCAACTGATTTCTTTAGAGGATGAGTCTGTTGTAGACTTTTGCCAAACGTGCCGGTGGCGGAAGTCCAATCGACAGTCGAAGAAGCCTCTTTCTTTAATGATTGTGCGTCAGGTCTTGAATGGCCTGACAAGCGAGCGGGTAAGTACTTATTATTTTTCTTTCGACCTTTTTCTTCATGATGATCCTTTATGATATTAATCCTTATCTGCTGGGAAATTTCACAGGTGACCTTTTACCCTTGGGGGATGGCTATCCCGAATAGGGGGCGATCGGGGAGAATGTGTAGATGCGACATTTATTGGCGCATGAGTTTGGCTACTCCTGGTACCTCGAGGAGAGGGTTGTCTGACATATTATGGAAGATGAAGTGCTGGTGCCATCGGTGTATCCCTCGGTGTACATGAGGTGGGTGCGAGAGATGGTAGATGATGCGTGGATAGCGGCAATGATGGGTGAGCCTTACTCATCCTATACCAAAATAACGATACCGTATGATTATCTAGACTTTGTGTTGATCTGGTTGATGCTGCCCAGCATATATAACGAGATACCTCTCCCCCAGGTAGGTTTGAGTTGACCGGTGGGATCTTTCCATAGTGTATGTGGTCCATCGATATCCGCTGCAGCAACATCCTCAGAAATATATTTTGTACGGATGCACTCTCCTACTTACAATATTTAAAGGGATGATGGATGGTCGGTGAGCATGAAGCATCGCCCTAATACGATGGATATAGAGGAGATGGGCTTGACAAATGAGGTCCTTCGTCCTGAGGTATACTTTTCATCTTTTTTCCTTTTGATTCTCTAATTTGATTGATTGGTTCGTTCCTTTTATTTTTCTCACGTCACATTCGGGTGTCGACCACTTGACTGAGGGATGTTCGGGAATGGATATCCTTGATGACTTCCCAAATTTGGGATGTGATTTCGGTGCCTTCTTGTTTGGTATCGTCTGCTTCTTCTAAGGAAGGGTCTGGATCACGGAGTGGAGGTACGTCGTCTCGCCACCGGGGAAAGAGAGAGCGCTGTAGGGAAGGAGATATTAGAGAGAGAGAGAGAGAGAGAAAGAAATGCAGGTGGAAGGAGTGAGAGAGAGAGAAGAGATGTGGGTGTGGACTGAGTCCCGTTGTTATTTCTTATTTCCTGTAAAAAAAATTGATGTAACACAGCAATATATATCTATGCAATGAAGTTTTCGCTAATTATATTGCCCCAGTGTCTTAATGTGCATGATCTTTTTACTTTTCTACTGAGACCTTAAAAAGAAAAGATTTTGATAGAGTTTATTTAAAATAGGGTGAAATAAAGCACAAGGATAAGGAAATTTTAGAATAAAAATTTATTTTTATTGAGTTTTCGATTTTGATAAAAAGGAAAAGGAAAAGGGGAAATTTCCCAAAGTGGGGGTTGCCGATCGGCATACCCCTTGTCCTGCCTATCAGCATGTCAGTCCAGGACAATCAATTTAAGGCCTTGATTGTAATTTCTTCAATGGGTTAGTACTTGGTGGGTTAGTTCCCTCCGATTTCTACAGGATTCTTTGTCTTTGTTTGAGCCTTTCTAAGTATAAATAAGGGGCATGAGTGTAGTATTTCCTCACACATCCACATTCCTTCTTCTTTGTAGTCTTTTGCTCACTATCTCTTCATTTGCGATATGGCTCTCCCTGTAGCGTTAAATTTTCTAACTACCTCGAGACTTTGGAGGCAATGTGTTCATATAATGTCGACAAGGATGCTTTCTATATGCGTCGAGTCTCTTTATGGTGCAATTGGTCCATAGAGTGGAACATGTTAATGGTAGCCATAGAATTCTGGTAACCTGAAGACCATGTGTTTTGCTTCAGGTTGGATGAGGTATATCCGATCTATGAGGAGTTTTCTACCATGATGGGGATAAATCCTAGTGTTGCGGTGGCTATGCCTAAATTTTCTCGATCCCCTAGAGAGCTATTAGCGGTAAGTCTCCATATTTTGCCTTTGGTGGCTAGATAACTGGTAGTGGGGTTGATAATATCTCTTCCTACTGTGCTGCATTATGTTCATATGCAAGGTGTTGGCGATGCTGGCTACGCTGGAGCCATCATCCTGGGCCTGGTTTTAAACTGTTATTAGCGAATGGGGAGATGCTGGTGGACTCTAAACTCACAGCCATTATTTCCTGGATGTCATATCATCATAATCCTACGACAGTAATACTGGCAGAGGCTCTGAATGGTTTGGATGCCTGGTGGGAAGGCCAATCTGATTTTCTGAGGGTAGACCTATAATGTTGTTCATGTGCCTATCAGAGAGATTTCGTATGGTGGTCCCACCTAATTATCCCTTGCCGACCGTACCACACTTATTTTTGAACCACTTCATCATCGTAAGCCTGGATATTGAAAGTTGGGAGAACTGATTTGTGGAGAACGGGGCTCGAGGCTTGCACTGTTCAGTGCCTTGGTGGGGGGAACTTCTTTCCATTCTGGAACTGAGGGAATACAAGTATGTTCGATTAGCTAGCCTCAGGCAGACCTCTTTTTACTTTTTTTTGGCAGTTTTTGCACCAATTTGACTGGGAACAGATTGTGCCACCACGGACACTTGATATTTTCCTAATGGAGGACCTAACAGAGCGAATGCGCATGCAGCTTGGCTCTTTGTGGGAGAATTGTTGACCATCATATCATCCTTCATAGTCTGCTGGGCGGGTCTGGCATGCCTCAGAGGACTACCTAAAGTGGTTATGGATGAGGGTAGTTGCCAAGATACTGGCAGTGGAGTCCGATGAGCGGCGGTTCATCATTTTTGATAACATAGAGGGAGGTGTCCTGGTTTTCCCCAGGCTGGTCCGAGTTTATCGTTCTATGGAGCATCAATGGCATTCCATTTAGGAAAGGGAAGTTTGGGGGGCCCAAGATATGGATAATGATGATGGGGTTGGCTCCTCTAGCAACTGCGAGTAGGCTTCCCTAGGAAGTTTATTTGTAAAGATTTTGATATGGTGTTTGGAAGTGTATCTGGTTATTTTGGTTGTGCTGTGTGGGAATAATTTTGGAAGGGTTATTTTTAAGTGTGACTTATTTTTGGGAAAGTAGGAGTAGGTTGGTAATGGAAGTCATTTGACTCCCTACACCGATGTAATTGTACCGAATTTTTCAAATAATGGAATAAAAAAAATTTAGATTATCTAGTTGTGCCTCTTGATGAGTTTTGAACATGAATTTTCTTTACTAATCGCTAAGGTATACATAATCCTTTTGTTCAGGTATATATTAAAATAAAATGTCGTTCTCGGAAAGAAGAAAAAATAGCATTTTCTGAAAAAAGAGGGGGTCGTGCTCATGTGATGCGTATGAGCTGCCTACGTACCTCTGGGGTTTTTGAAAAGTTTGTTTTTTGAAAGAAAAAAGGTTTTTGTAGAGGATCAGAACCCACGTAGTTCTGGGTAGGGGAAATAAAGAGAGATTTTTTTTTAGAATAAAAAGTAGATGAGAAGAATCGCAGCACCCCAAGATTTCAGACTAGGGATAGAACTTCTTGAGATGGTCCAGGTTGACTAGACGCACCATCTCTTCTCCATCAAGGTTGGAGAGCATAGCGGCGCCACCTGATAGGATTTTCTTCACGATGTAGGAGCCGCTCCAATTAGGCTTGAATTTCCCTCTAGGGTCCCATATGGGTTCTACTATTTCTTTAAGGGTTAATCCCCCTTCTTGGACACCGCGGTCTTTGACACTCTTATTAAATGATCATGTTATTCGATGATGGTACCCTTATATGTGGTATAAATCTTTCAATCTCCTCTCGTCCAAGAGTTAAAGATTATTAAGACGACTTTGATGCAGTCCTCTTCGCCAACTTTGCTTTCCAATATAACACACAGTGAAGGAATTTTTAGTTCCATGTGTAGGATTGCTTCCGTGCCATAAACCAAGGAGTAAGGGGTGGCCCCAGTAGAGGTTATAACGAAAGTGAGATAGCCCCTGAGGGCATAAGGGATATGATCGGCCTAATGTCGATAACTTTCGGTCATCTTGGTGATGATGGCTTTGAGTATCTTATTGGAGACTTTGACTGCACCATTGGTTTAAGGTCGGTATGGGGAGGATTTGTATCTCTAAATCCAATATTTGACGACCACTACTATAACTTCTGCCTCGAAATGCAACCCGTTCTCGAATACCAGCTCGCGGGGGATCCTATATTGGTAGATAATATTCCTTCTGATGAACTTGGATACCTTCTTAGCATTCAGAACTGCATATGATTAGGCTTTAACCCATTTGGTGAGGTAATCAATGGCAATTAGGATGAATTTATGTCCATTGGAGGCTTTGGGCGTAACCTTCCCTATGATGTCGATGCCCCACGTGGAGAACGGTCAGGGATAATTAATGTTATACAATTCTTGAGGAGGCAAGTGCCGAAGATTGGAGAACTCTTGGCAATTGAGACATCTCCAGACATAGGTGATGCGATCCTAAACCATGGTAGTCCAGTAGTAACCCTGTCGAATGATTTTCTTATCAAGCATATGACCGTTCATGTGAGGTCCACACTCCCCACTGTGGATTTTCTGCATCATTTCTTCAATGTCAGCCCCTGCAATGCAGTGTAAATGGGTTCCATTGAAGTTCCTTTTGAACAGTGCTTTGTCAAAAATGATATACTGGGCAGCTAGTCTGCGGATAATTACTCAGTATTTCTTGTCGGAGACTTTGGGATACCTACCATTTATTAGGAGGTGCCAAATATCATAGTAACAACAGTCAGCCATTTTTGGATTTTCCTTCGTGATGATCTCAATATGGTAACAGTGGGTTAGTTTGTCTTGCTTTTGGACTAGGAAGGGGGGAATTATTATTACTTCGAGCGTGTCAACTATGGAGGCTAAGGTAGCAAGGGCATCATCTAGGTTGTTGTTTGCTCAAGGCAGTTAGTTGAAGGTAATATCTTGGAATTGAGAGGCTTACTCTTCTAAGTAGGCATGGAAGGGTAAGAGTTTCTCGTCCTTGACTTTCCATTTTTTGAGCACTTGATCGATGATGAGGTCTGAGTCCCTATAAACATCCAGGTATCTAATTCCTTTCTTGAGAGCGACTTTGAGGCCTACCGTACGCCTCATATTCAGTCCTCCTGTTTGTGCAGGGGAAATACATCTTGATGGAAATGGGAGTGCGAGAGTCATAAGGGGAAGTTAGGAGAATCCCAATGACATACCCATTTTTTATGGTGGCACAATCGAAGAATATTTTCCATCAAAGGTCTTCTTGGGAGTTATAAAGGGTATTCTCATCTAGGAACTCGGAAATCCAGACGTCGACTTCTTCCATAGGGTAGTCAGCGAGATAGTCAGAGATGGAACTTCCTTTCATGGACTTATGTGTGACATACATAATATCAAATTCGACTAGAATCGTCAACCAACGGGCCATTCGGCAAGACAAAGAAGGATTTTCGAGCAAGTACTTGATAGGATCCATTCGGGATATAAGTTTGATGGGAAAGGCGAGCATGTAATGTCGCAGCTTTTGGGTCACCTAAACAAGGGCGACACATTTTTTTCTAAAGAAGTGTAATTGACTTTGTACCCGAATAAGTTTGTGACTAGTGTAGTATATGGTTCTCTCTTTGCGGAATTCTTCAAGGAATTGGGCTAGCAAAGCCCCAACTGCCATATCTGAAATGATTAGGTATCGGAGTAGGGGAAGACCAGGCTACGGCGGTATGAGTACCGAAGGTCGGGTTAGGTATTGTTTGTTTTAATCAAAGGCTTCTTGTCAATCTTTGTTCTAAACTTTAGTTGAATCATTTCGGAGGAGTTTGAAAATGGATTCACAGATAGAAGTCAACTGGCTGATGAACCGGCTAATGTATTGTAATTTTCCAAGGAATTCTTAGAATTTTTTCTCTGTTCGGGGTGGTGGCATCTCGAGTAACTTCTATCCCTTTCTCGCTAACCATGAATCCCATGAGTTTTCCTTTTATAACGTCGAAGACACATTTCTAGTGGTTAAGATGTATCTGATATTGTCACATTCGCTCGAAAAACTTTCAAAGAGAGGGAACATGACCTTTCGTAGTCTTGGAATTTATAATCATATCATCCACATAGATCTCAACTTCCTTGTATATCAGATCATGAAAAATGGTTGTGGAATCTCTCTGGTAGGTAGCCCCTGTGTTTTTGAGACTGGATGGCATAACGGTGTAGCAAAAGGTTCCCCACGGGGTGATGAATGCAATTTTCTTTTGGTTATTCGGCTGCATCTTGATCTGATTATACCCGTCAAACCCATTAATGAATGATTTCAGAGCGTGACTGACTGTGTTGTCTATAATCATGTCGATATTAGGTAGGGGTAATCATCTTTCGGAGAGGCCTTGTCCAAGTCGTGATAGTCGACACACATTCGAACCTTCCCTCTTGATTTCGACACGAGCACGATGTTGGATAGCCATATAGGATATTCGATCACACGAATGAAACCCATGTTTAACTGTTTGACCACTTCTTCTTTAACCTTGAGTGACCATTCGGTGCGGAGCTTTTGTATTATATGTTTGACTAATTTTCATTCTGGAAGAGTAGGAATCTCGTGCTGAGATATCTCGGGATCAATACCGAGAATATCATCGTAAGACGATGCGAAGACATCCATGAATTCCTACAGTGATCCTTCAAGTTACACGCGCTCATGCTCGTCAAGGGTGGCCACGATCCTAATCTCACGCAGTTAACTACTACAACCAAGATTAATGATAGTAGTTTCATCTTTATTAACTTAAACACGGTTATGTTGTTTATTATTAACCTTATTTAGATCAGTTAAGAATTATTCATTTGTAAAATCATCATCATCAAGAGTATGATTGGAATCAAGACAATTAATGTAAGGCACGGCAAGATACTCAAAATCTTTATTTCTTTTATTGATAGGAAAAATAGCATTGAGAACCTCGTTAAAATAGGTCTCTATTACATTAGAGTAAGAAGAAACAACAGAAGAATAAATGGGATAAACATTAGGGTTGGGATGAATTTTAGCAGGTGCAACTGGTATAGCATGCCAGTTGAGGAGAGGTGTGTCAGTAGCTTTGATCAGGAATGATGGATTAGATGATACAGCCCCTGCGTGGATCATGCAGAGTGCTAGCCCCAGTGTTTGTAAGTTGAAGGAACCTTCGAAGTCACTTTCTTTGGAATCTCCAGTATTGGCTATGATCTTCTTAGTGACCGGTTGCATGTGATATTGGTAACTCATGACCTATGAATAGCTATCTTGGAAAAAGATCTCCATTCCAGCTTTTATCTTCTTATCCACGTGGTCGTACCAAGGTTCAGAAAAGACACAGAAGAGGAAATCTTCACCCTCTCTGATGAATCTTCCATTCGGGGAATCTCTTGAGGTGGTCTTGACATATTCGAGTCTTCTCTTAAGTTGAGGATGGTAAATAATCCCGAGTTCTCCTAATAACGGTTGATAGCCCAAGCCATAAGGAGGAAAATCTTTCTTCAACACAATGGGTTCGAGTATCCCTTGTTGTTTTCTCCCCAGCCCCAGTTCGGGCATGAAGTGCATGTTCTTAAACATGTAGATCACATTGACATTGCCATGGTGGTCATACTCCAGACAAACCCTATCCTTGAAATTGTCCCCTACTAGGAGTAGAAATGGCTCAACTCAAAAACTGAATAGGAGCATATCATTTGATCCATGTAGTATCTCAAGTACTAAATTACTGGTGCTTGCATCATTGGTACGGTTGTCATCGCCTATGATGATAATGACTTGACCATTAGCAAAGAACTTCAATTTCTATTCCAGGGACGAAGAAACACCCTTTATACTATGGAGACATGGTCGTCCAAGCAACAGATTGAAATAAGTTGGGATATCGATGGATTGGAATTCTAGGAAACGATTTATAAGGCTAACCCCTATTGCAAGCTTTATGGATCCAATCACTTCTCAACGAGTATTATCGTAGGCCCTTATAGCGGTAGAGGTTGGAGCAAGGTCGCTCACTTTCACTCCCAAACAGTTGAGGTTTTTCAGTGCAGATCCATTATCGATAAGAGAGAGCGAGATAGTCTTTCAAATGACTTTGATAGAGATATTGAGAGCATAATTATTGTTTGGCCTGATCTTAAGGATTTCCTCTTTGAAAAAAGAGAGCATTCTTGTAGAGGTAAAAAATCCAACCAGATTCACTGTTTCTTCTGGCAGGGTAGACGGAGGGACTGTGGACTCGGTGAGTATCTTGACCAAAGAATTTATGTGTATATGGTAAGATATAAAGAGTCCCCATAGAGTGATGTTATCTTGGGTCTTTTTCAACTGATCGAGGACCTTGCTCTCCTCGAGAGTCATTTTTGGCATAGGAAGATTCTCAACAGCTTTCCTTTTGTACTTGCTGATGGCATGGGGGTTTGGAACTTGGTAATGTCTCCCTGGCCTGGTCATATGGTTCACAGAAGAGCGGAAAATCATAAACCCCATTTCCTCATAGATCTCTGGTTTTTCATCCACCCTTTTGATCTCTCTTGAAAACTCCTCGAATGATATCAACCCATATATGTCAACTACCGAGATAGTCATTTCTGATGTTTGCTCCATATCTGAATCATCGAATGCATCTCCCCATCCCATGGCGATAATATTATCTTTCTATGAAAAGTAAATACACTCCACAAATTCAATAGCTTTTTCATATAAATCCTCCCATTCGGCGGGGAGGTGTAAAGGTGAAGGGACCAAGCATCCTTGTATTTTTAGAGCATCTAATAGTTCAAACATGATGCTAATATCATCGACTTATTAAAATGAATCTTCCATAATTTAGATGACATCATCTAGACTGACTTCATCAGTAGGTACTACCCAACTGTCTGATTCCTAAGCCTATTTTTGTGCTTCCAAGAACAGCGTATTGAAGCTTTGACAATCGATGATCATCTAGGAGGGAAATTTCAGCCCGAGCTCAAGGAGTTGGTTCAATACTTGTGATAATTCCATACTTCCATCTCTAGAACGGGTACTGACAGTGGTGCATGCTCTGTTAAGGAGTGACAATTCCTGGTCGGTGAGGATGGCCGGGTGTAGAAGGAAATATGGGCAAGTTTTGAGAGGTTTAAGAGAGTACATGGGTATGATGGGTAATTGGTTTGGTTTAATCTGGATTGATGGATCGAAGTCTGGGTCTTCTTCCAAGAAGATGGCATTAGTATGATTTGGGAGAGACTTGTGAGTAGTGTTTGGCTTAGGATTAGTTAGTGGGGTGATGACACCCTGGTCGATTAGATCTTGGATCATGTTTCGGAGGTGAAAACATCGTTCGATGGTATGGACGGCAGTTTAATGGAAGTCACAGTGGTCATCTAGTTTGAAGTTCTTGGGAAGTTGGTTTGGTAATGGGTGAGGATGTACTGGTAAACTTTAGAGAGGTGAGTATGGAGCTCAGTGCATTCCTTTCGAATCTGGACAGGGAGGCTTTCTATTTCCCATGAAGTGGCTGATTGAGAAATGATGTTAATAGTTGAGACTGCAGCACTGGATGTCTTTTCATACTTCCTGGGAGTAAATTATCCAGAAAATTTCTTCAGTTCAACTTATGTCGTGACAAAACCTTCTTCAATCTCCGCTCCTACTTCTCGGAGAGTTCTGAAATGAAGGTAGTATTATTCTCCCATCATCGCTCAGACATGGGATAAGAAGTTATTCTTTATGATGCTGAATTGCTCCTCCTCAGAAGGTCGGTTGGTCATGGTGGCATCTTTCTTTCTCCACCTTTCTATAAAGGTTCTAATTGATTCCTCAGGTTTCTATTAGAGCAGCTCTAAATCCTGATCGGTGACTTTTAACTCTTCATTATACTTGTATTGTGATATGAATTTCGGGGCCATATCTTCCTAATTACGGATTCTGGACTCTTCGAGAGATAAGAACCAGCAAAGGGCGTTGTCCTTCAAAGTTTGCATAAACATTTGGGCCATTATTTCTTTGGAAGTCCTTAGGAGAGTCATGGCTTGGTGATAACTGTGAGGATGAACAATCGAAGGTCCGCTACCTATGAACTTCTCGATGTTGGGCATCCTGAACTTTTTTGTCAACCTCTCTTTCGGATAGGGAGAGATGTGGGTATAGTCCATGTAGTTTTCCTAGATTTTGACTTGTTAGAACTTCTTAGTTAGCATCTTTAGATCCTCCTTGACCTTATTTAATTCCTCCTCTTTCGGATCAATGGTTATGGCTAAGTTAGCCCCTGGCTGAGCAAGATTCGATATAGGAAGTTGGGAAGGCGGTGGCCCATTAGCAGGAGGAGCACATGGAGCATGTTGATATTACTTGGGAACCTAGATAGGCTCGGGTGAAGGCGAACCCATAGCGCGAGGTAAGAGGACCTCGAGATCTTCGAGAATAGGGGCCCGGTTTCATTACATTTCATGAACCTCAGCTTGCAGGCTGTCAATCTTAGCAGTGAGATGAGTTAGGACTGTCATTATATTTAGTTGCACAATCAATACTTGATATGTGTTCTCCATAGAAATTGGGTGAATTCCAAACTCAGAGGAAGTAAGGGGAATGACGGAGCTTCGGGGCAGTTCTATTGAAGACCGAAGCCAATAGGGAGCCAGGCCAAGGGTATACGATCGACCTGAAAAAGAGGAAAATTGAATTTATTTTTAAAAGAGAAAAGGGAAAAACTGTTATTTTGAAAAGGAGTGAAAATGTTTTTGACATTTTAAAAAATATGGAGGAAAAATGTTTTGGACAAAGGGGAGGAAAAATATTTTTGGTACGAGAATAGGGAAAAAGTTTTTGGTTTATTTTTTTTTATAAAGAAGAAAGAAATGTTTTTGATATTTTCTTTGGAAAAGAGGGAAAAGACGAGTGACGGGTCTCAACATGATTATTATATGTATTATGTTCTCACTTGTATTAGGTTTACCTAAATGTAACAAGAAATGTCGGATGGGGCCCGAGCCTGGAAAAATTATGTTTGAAAAATGCTTAAAAATATGGTTGGACTTGTTACTAGGCTCATGGGAAGGGTCCTATTTTAAAAATTGAGTAAAAATTTGGGCGACATGCCGACCCGTCATTCCGATAGAGTTTCTGGTAGAAACCAGCAATTAAATATGAGTGTCCTGGGTCTGACGCCTATATGAGGGTATGCATTTGTTTGGTTAATTGGAAAGGGTTCCCCCTTTTGGCATGACTTCCACGATATACATCTTTCTTTTGAGGGTAATCGGTACTTGTGGACAAGCCATTTGATATACCTGAGTGTACGTGAATTGTCTCGCTATATACCCCATGGGGACAGTACGTGTGAGAGAGAATTAGATATATTCGACGTACATGAACGAGTTCGCTGCGATATACCTCCGATCATGACTTTGGTCAAGCAGTACGATGCGGGGGGAACCGTTAGATATACGTCAAAGGTACTTGGCCAATGGAAGGTGAGAGTCATATCACTTAGGCTAACTGTGACCTGTTGGACCAGATCCCATCACGAAGTGACCCTCCAATTATGGGATAAAATCTTGTTAATAGCAATTCTCTTTGGTGATGTGGGGTGCAAAAATGCATGATTTTTTATTAGTATCTTATGGAAAGAGTATCTTTATTGCTGAGTATCATTCCAAGCAGGGGATCATGTACGAGTATATAAAGTAAATCTATGCTAATCATGGATATGTGAGAGTGAGTGATGTGCGACTGTCCACAAGTGAGTGTGTGGTAGTGAACCTAAGCATGGAACATCTACAAGTGGTGTGTGATAAGTGTAAGCGTGTGTTAGTGACACCTAAGCATGGATTTCTAAGTTATGTGTGCAACATATGGATATAACTGATCCTAGGTGCACATGGTGTGAAGTGTACATGGAGAATTTCTATGAGTGTGTGAGTGAGTAGTGATAGAAGTATGAGGTATATAAGTGCAAGAAATAATAGAGGAGGAAAAGGGAACATAGAGATAGGTGCATACGCACCTAACGAGATAAAGCACCCATGCAAACATAGTTTATCCCTCTTATGAATATCCCTAGCGGAGTCGCACTGTGGCCATCCCAATCTGAGCTTGGGCGGTTCAGAGAGGTCTCACGTCCCACTCGGGGACCTTTCAGCCATCATCGTTGTGGGTAAATGTAAAGAGATAGAGTCGTCAGTCTATTTTTCTCCAAACAGACAAAAGAAAATGTTATCGCCTAGAGAAGACGGTATCAAAGACAAATTCATGCATACAAAACCAATAGTTCAGAGGGTTTGCTAAGTTATGGAATGGGAAGGTGTTAGGCACCCATCCCTCCCTTTCAGCCTCTCATGGGCTTGTGTCATTGTTTTCCTTTATTTATCTGTAAAATGTGTGTGCATGTATATAAAATGGAGATAGGAATCACTCAACTCATATCATGGAAAAGATAGAGTGAAATCATCTCGAGGAATGTTCCCAAATATATATATATATATATATATATATATATATATAGAGAGAGAGAGAGAGAGAGAGAGAGAGAGAGAGAAAATGGTTTATATGCTTATCACGATATTCACCATTATGGGGAAATGACAATATATGTCAGATAGAGCGCTAAAAAATAATTACGAAGATAAAATAATGCAAGAATATGATGAAATATAGGAATAGAGATTTTATGAAAATTGGAAAATCAAAAGTTGGACTCGAGTCTCGTATTTTAATCAATAGATAAAAGAGATTTTACGAAGATAAAATAATGCAATAATGAGAGCTTGCCCTTGATTTTGGATGAACTCGTTTGATGCTTGATATGAATCTTGAATGAGATCTACGAAATTGATATGAAAGGGATGGAAATGTGAACTTGGATAAAATTTCACAAAAGGGAACTTCATTGATTGAGATAATTTTTCAGAGATCAGTGATATTGATGGATGTTAGCTGTAGGTGTGCTTTGGAGTGAGGTAATTAATATGCCAAATATCACCTCGTCTTAGATCATACGCCTCGGCTGCAGCCGACCCTCACTATTTGTCCAGAAATGAGAAGTTGTAACTCCACCTGGAAAGATTCGGCCTACACTGACTTGGAGGACTCGTCCTTGGCCCTCATCAATAGTTCGATACAAGTTATCTGCATTGTTCCTGAAGATTGAGTATCCTCGGCCTCGGCCTCACCCAGGACTATATTGGTCAACATGACAGGTGTTATTCCACAGCGGTTCCAAGGTCTACGATTTTAGCCTCGGCCACTAGGGTTGGATGAGGTTACATTACTGACAGAGCGTGTGCATTGGGAGACGCATGGAGATGTGCGCGTGGATGTGCAACACACGTGAACCAAAACCGTTATACCTAGATCATTCTCTCACGTGAGAGAATATTTTATCATCATGACTTACACATAATGAAGAAAACTGACTTCTCCCTATTGGCTGGGAACATTCTGGGTGCAATACACCCCCAAGACACTATAAATACATATCATCTTCTTCACTGTAAAGGATCGTATTATTCAAACCCTAGCTAAAACTCTGCTCATTTGTATACAAAAGAGAGAGAGAGAGAGAGAGAGAGAGAGAGAGAGAGAGAGAGAGAGAAATCTTGTGTTGTAACCAGGCCATCAGATCCATATTTACTAGTGGATTTCACTCATACACACACAGTGGACGTAGGCCCCATCCGAACCACTTAAATTCAAGTGTTCATCCTCTTCACCTCATCTCCTTCTCTGTTGATATGCTAAGTGATTATTGCCATTATTATATACTTGTTCGAGCTTCTTATTTATATGACCTGGTGGTACCATTTGTGGTATCATCAGTTTGTCTTCGTCTATGAGAACGGAAAGTATCATCTACCCCCTTCTTTATCTTATCCTCACCGGAGTCTCTGGTAGTGAACAAGTCCTCCCCACTTGTGGAGCTATTTCACCATTGAAGGAGTTCCTGTTGAGCTACTAGGTCTTTACTCTCCAGTTATAGCTCACCTATCAAGTTTAATACATGGCATCTAAATTTCCACCACCACCACCACCAGCTGGTGGTCCTAGTTCCAGAAACGCACCTCCTCAGTCAGAGATGGATGAAGTTGTGGCGGAATCGAAGTCAGTGGTGTCTATCCGAGAGGCAATGCAAGAACAGCTGGCTGCCTTTAGCCAAAATGTGATAATTAGGCCAGCTGGGGTACAACTGGAGATGATTACTCCGACATCCTTGAAGCATCCTCAGGATGACAGGGGACTACCCCAGGCACCATTCAAAGACCTACCACCTCTTCAACGATGGAGGGAAGTTGCTAAACCTAGGTGTTTACGCCTGGGGAGGAAAGGCCAACCCTTCCTAGAGGACCGTTATGATGATTATGAGGCTAAAAATGCTCAAGATGATTGCTGGGAGACATATAAAGTATCTAGGAATACGGTACGCCCCATCTAAGGATGTCGAGGCCATAATAGTAGGTCAAGTATTGATGCACATCCAAGGGGCTCTGCTTTTGCTCAATTAAGTAGAGGGTCGGACTTCGAGAGGCTCGACCCTGTTGGTGATTTGAAGGAAAGGATATCTAGGTGAAGTAGCAATACTATCTCAGGAAGAGAGGGGATAGACGGCCGACCCCCCATGTGGCTAAGATAAGGGATAACAGGAAGTTAATAGCCAACGCAGGTCCGTAACTAGAGAACCATTTATTCGACCAATTGAGGTGGCAGGGGATAATATCGTCCAGGCCGACATTGAGCAAGCGGTCGAGAGGCCCTGGAATGATTCGATTCAGAGGTTAAAGAATAAAATTAGGGACATTCTTAAGAGCCGAGACCCCTTGCATAGTGGCTATTCTGAAGGATCTCGTTTGTAGCTAAGATATTCAGTTTTTTTACCCCTACCAAGTTCAAGCCACCAGTGGTTACTCCAAAGTATGATTGGAGTACCAACCCTATGCACTATGTAGAGATGTACTAGTCGATTGCAGACATCTACTCCGTTTCAGATGAGATGACATGCCGTGTAATTTCAAGCACTTTGACTGGGGTTGCCCATATATGGTTCACTTCACTCCTGAAAACTCCATTAAAATTTTCAAGAAACTCACAGAACGATTCAACCACAACTGTTGTACATTAAGCAAGGGAAGAATAAGAGTCTTAAAGAGTACATTGCGAGGTTTAATAAGGAGAAGTTTGAAGTGGAGGATTAGGAGGAAATAATTGCAATGACATCACTAATAGAAGGTTTGAAGAAAGGGAAATTTCTTTAGAAGCTTACGAAGGACCCACCAAAGTCTATGGCCAGGCTATTAGGGACGGTCGGTAAGGTCATGAATGCCGAAGAAGCTATGGAAGCTAAGTATGAGGATGATAAGGGGACTAGCAGTAGGAGTAAGTTTAAAAATAATAATAAAGATGGAAAGAAGAGATCATCTGATGATAAGTTTGTCGGGTATACTCCTCTCATGGTCAGCTGTGAGCATATTTTGAATGAGATCAAGAATGACCGATCCCTAAGATGGTCCAAAAAGCTGAAAGTTCCCCCTCACAAGATGAATAAAATCTTGTGGTGTGAATTTCACCAAGACCACGGGCACTTAACCGAAAAGTGTTTCACTTTGAAGATTTGAGATCGAGAATATAATTAAGGATGGGAAGCTGAGAAAATATGTGAGCAGTATAGCCCAAAGAGGGTTCGGAGGATGCTCCTGGGAAAAAAGATGGTGTCTCAAACTATGATGATGGGGATGATCCAGATCTACCACCAAAGGACGATGGTCCTAAAGGTCACCTTCATATGATTTCATTCGACGTGAAGATGATCTGCGGGGTTCTAGGAGGAGGAGGCTCAGAGGTTGTCGATAGAAAGGCAGACGTTACAGAAGTCAAAGATCTTCTTAGGATTTAAGTGGTTAATCCAGCTGCAATAGGCGTTAAGTCGGAGAAAAGGAAGATGGTGGATATGGAAAGTTTGATTGTGGGTTTTTCTAAACTCTACTTCAAAGGTATCCTAACCCCCCAAGATGACACCCTAGTGATTACAACTAGGGTTCATGGGTATGGCGTGCCCAGAATACTGGTCGACAACGAAAGTTTGGCCAATGTTATGTTCTGGCCATGCTTCAAAGGCCTGGGACTCATCAAGAAGACGCTCGTGCCTCATCATCACCCATTGATTGGATTCAGTGATGAGAAATTCCATCCGTTGGGAATGCATGAGATGGATGTCTGGATGGGAGATATTTGGCCAATGAGGCTCACAAATAAGGCAATTTCTTTATAATGGATGAAAGTGTATATTAGACCAATAACATTATTATGAGAAGAGTGACCCTCAAAGAATTTAAGTCGTGCCCTCCACTGTACATCAAATGGTGAAATTTTTTACTCCTTATGGGGTAGAAGAAGTCCAAAGTGATCAATTATTGGCACGTGAATGCTAAAAAGCAACTACTACCTATAATATCGATACCCTGGACCCAAGAGATGAAAAAAACTCAAGAAGGGAGAAGCCGTTGAGGAGGTAGAATCCATCATCCTCGATAAGGACGAGCAAAAAAAACCATCTAAATTAGAAAAATCCTAAAAAAAGAGGTTAAGGAAGAATTGGTGAAGCTATTGAAGAAGAGGCAAAGCATCTTCGCATGGATCCATGAAGACATACCAGGTATTGACCCAGAAGTTATGTGCCATAAGCTCAACGTAGTCAATGATGATAAGCTGATATGGCAAAGAAGACAAGTCTACTCAAGATAGAAATATGACATTATCAAAGAGGAGGTTAAGAAGTTAGAAAAGGCTTAATTCATCTGGGAGGTCATCTATCCTGAGTAGTTGGAAAACGCTGTCATCATCCCCAAGGCCAATGGTAAATGGAGGATGTGTATTGACTTCACAGATCTAAATAAAGCATGCCCAAAAGACATCTTCCCTTTGTCCAGGATCGATCAGATGGTAGACGCTACAGCTAGCCATGAATTGATGAGCTTTATGGATGCCTACTCAGGCTACAACCAGATATTTATGGAACCGACCGATGAAAAAAAGATAGCCTTTATCACTGACAAGGGGACCTATTGTTATAAGGTCATGCCCTTTGGGTTGAAGAATGATGGGGCAACATGTCAGAGACTGTTTAACAAAATGTTTGAAGACCAGATCAAAAAGATGATGGAAATGTACATTGATGATATGCTGACTAAAAGCCTCAAGGCTTACACACGTATGGCCGACCTTGAGAGGACTTTTGACACTATGGACAAGTACCGGATGAAGCTCAACCCTTCCAAGTGTGTCTTCGGCGTAGGAACAGAAAATGTTTTGGGGTTCATTATGAATCATAGAGGTATCGAATCCAATCCCAAGAAGATTAAGACCTTGCTGAATATTAAGACTCCTACGATGATAAAGGATGTGCAGAGACTAATCGAAAGAGTGGAAGCACTAAACATGTTTGTCTCTAGAGCCACTGATCAATGCCTTCCTCTCTTTAAAGTACTTTCGAATGGAATGAAGAGTGTGATATATCTTTTAAGGATTTGAAGTCCTACCTCGGCTCTCCATTCCTACTATCAAGACCAGTTCGAGGGGAGAGACTGTATCTTTATTTAGGAGTATCTGAGTCGGCCATTAGCCCCATTATTGTAAGAGAAAATGATGGAATCCAAAAACTAGTGTATTTTAATAGTAAGGCACTCCAATGGGATGAGCAGAGGTACCCCAAGATGGAAAAGTTAGCATATGCACTGATTCATGCCTCGAGGAAGATGAAGCCCTACTTTTAGGCACATACCATGATGGTCCTCAAAGACTCACCCCTCGAACAAGTAATCCACAAGCTTGAGAAGTTAGGAAGGATGATGGCTTGGGAAATCGAATTAGGAGAGTTCGACATCATCTATTAGCCAAGAAAGGCTATCAAAGGGTAAAACCTAGCAAACTTTGTGGCCGAGTTCACTTGGGATGAGGCTGACGTCGAAGATGTTGAGGCTACTTGTGAGCAAGAAAGCATAGCATGTCCTCCCCCGGCCTAGGCTGAGACGAGTTCAGCAAAAATCAAAGTATTTGAGAATGAGGAGGAAAAGTATATTTTCAATAATGGAACCCCGAAATACGGTAATTTTTCACCAAACATTACTGTGTGGAGTCTCTTTATCGATGGGTCTTCATGTGAGAATGGAAGTGAGGCGGGATTGATAGTGTCGGCCCTAGATGGGACCGATATTCAGTACGTATTGAGGTTTAACATCAAAGATTCAAATAATGAATTTGAGTATGAGTCTCTCCTAGAAGGCTTATCCCTTGACCGGACATTGAATGGTGGCCAATTCCTTGTCCATGGTGATTCGAGGTTGGTAGTCAATCAAATTTTAGGGACATACGGGGCTAAAGATGAAATAATGGCAAGGTACCTGGAAAGGGTCAAGACATCGTTGAAACATTTCACTGAAGTAAAATTAAAAAGGATACCCCAACTAGAAAATGGTCGAGCTAACGCCTTGCCATGGTTAGCTTCGACCACTAAAACTGGAATCAGATGGACTGTCCCGGTAGAAGTCCTTCATCAGCTGACGGTCAAAGGAGAAGAAAATACAGTGGAATTTTGTTTAAATGTGAGTATATGAGTCTCTTGGATGGATACTATAGTCCGTTATATTAGATATGGGGAAGCATCTGAGTCCAAGGCCGAGAAGAAAAAACTTAGGTACAAAGCTGTTAAGTTCTCCCTCATAGGAGGCATTCTATATAAGAAATGGTTCCTACTTCCTCTCCCCATATGTGTTCATCCAGCTGAGGTGGAGTATGTTTTAATAGATGTCCATGAAGGGTCATGTTCTAGCCACATCAGAGGAAGACCGTTGGCTAAGAGAATCATTACATAGGGTTATTGGTGGCCGACATTAGCCAAGGACGCACATGCTTACGTAAAGAAGTGTGATAAATGTCAAAGGTTTACTACCATACCTCACCAACCTCTTACCTTTATCACATCTCCTTGAACCTTCGCAGTTTGGGGGATCGATCTGCTTGGACCACTTCCTAGAGCTGTGAATAATTATCACTAATTGATCGTGGTGATCGATTATTTCTCAAAATGGGTACAGGCCGAGCCGATGATAATAATTATTAAGAAGAAAACCTATGAGTTTATCTGGAAAAACATCATCTGTAGGTACGGCCTACCTAATACTTTAATCTCTGATAATGAAACACATTTCAAGAATGTCTCCCTGGAAAACTATTATGATCAAGTAGGTATCAAGCAGTTCTTCTTTGCTCCTGGCTGACTCCAGGCCAATGGGTAGACAGAGGTAACAAATAGGACGATCCTTGAGGGGGTCAAGAAGAGGTTAGAAAATGCCAAAGGCAGGTGGGTCGAAGAAGTATATGTTGTCTTCTGGGCGTACAGAACAACAGAGAGGACTCCTACCGGGGAAACTCCATTTATGCTAGCTTACGGTTCAGAGGCACTAGTGCCGATGGAGATAGGTCTACCTACTCATAGGATTCAGACCTACGACCCGAAAAAGATGAAAGTATGTTACTAAAGCCGTTTATTGAAAATAAACTATTTAAGTAACTCCGAACAGTTTTTTGAAGAAACTCTTTTCTTAAAAACCAAAACTATTTGAACACAAGATGTGTTTAATAAAACAGTATGTACGAGATCTATTCAAGATTTGACTAACAGGTTTATAAAACAGTTTAAACAAACTTTAAACTCAGCACAACCAAGAATGAGATGAGAAGATGTAGGAAGATTAAGTTCACGATTTTTTATGTGGTAAAACCTCACCAACTGAGGAAACATCCACGACTCCCTCTACGGAGTAAAATAAAAAATCCACTAAAACAAATTTACCAGTTACAAACTATATAACTAACATGCATACAACTCAGACCTATATAAGTTTAGGAATGTACCCTCTGGTATCGTATCCTTATAACTTCTCTGCAGTTATGATTGTTGATGTTGTTCTCTGAGTTTGTTAACTTCTGATTTGTTCCAGCACTTTACGTCGACTCTTGTTCACAAGATCTTATTACCAGCACTTTTCGTGTGGTAGGGTGAAAGTGTTTGTGGAGGTACTCTCTAACACATGCATGCACACACTCACACTTATTAAGTACAAACAATCATAACAAATTACATATAAGGCTATATGCCGTGATTTTTCTTTTTTCTCTCTTCTCACAAAACTTTAACCCTTTTTTACCTTTAAATCAATCCCAGAATCCACGGATATCTTGCTCAGAAGACGTATCAAGATCTTAATCAATCTCAGAGTTTTGAAAAGATTTTTGAGATTGAAAACCTCCAAGTGTGATTCCAAACTAGGTCAAAGGTTTAGTTTTAAGATAACTAGAAACAGAAAACATTTATGGTTGATTTCAAAGTTAAAAACGATTTTCAGAAAAGAATCAACAATATATTTCTCAAGATGAGAAATAAACCATGCAAATCTAAGTGTGATGTAACATTCAGAACATAGATCTGAAATTTCTATGAAGAAGAAAATAGATCTAAGTAAACAGTTTAAGTTGGGAAGAAGATCTAACGAACAAGAGGTTACAGCAATAAAACCAACAATACAAATATCTCTCAAAAACTCAAGAACACTCAGGGTAGTGTTTTGGATATGTAGGAGTTTTAGAGGAGTGTTTGGTTTGAAAGAGGCTTGACGAACAAGGATTAGGGTTAGGGTTTTTAACTCTCTCTCTCTCTCTCTGGTTTCTCTCTTCTCTCTCTTTTCTCTCTCTTCTCTCTACTCTCCCTTTTCTCTCTCTTCTCTCTACTCTCTCTTTTTTACTCTAAAAAATGAACTGGCCAAAAGTCTTAGACGATTGAGAGGAGGGTTCCTTTTATAGGACGAAGAGAAGGATCGAGAAGATGGTTCAAAAACAAGGGTCAGGATTGAGTCAAGCTGGATTGACTTTGATCCAAGGGCTCACAGTACGCGGTGATTAAAATTCACCTGATTGGTTCAAGAGGGATACACAGGGATTACCAAAGAAAGCATGCAGATCGTTGATAAGGATTGATCCAACGGTTGTAAGCATACACGATTATATACTCAGTAAAGAAACACAAAATGAACCAATCAGCAAGCAACAGGTGTTGATCAATTAGGCGATATAAAACGCGCGTCATAAAATAATTACAGCCATACCCTGAATTCTCTGCCGCTTTTGGTTTCTACCCAAAGCAACTTTAAGCCAATAAACCCATTAAACCATAATTGTAGATTGAACCCACAAACTTTTAAAACTAAGTTTTAATTAATAAAACCTTTATTAAAAAATGTTTATAAAATCCCAAAAAATATTTAAAAACAAATTTTAGGATTTAAACATACTCAACATATGTACACACATTAATAGGCAATATGACATGTATATGATGCATTCTACTGTGTGTGAGTGTTGGTAATTTGGTCTAGATCACTAAAAGATAGATGAATGAAATAGAAAACCAATCTCTGAGGTTCTTTGGTTTCTAGGATAGACATAATTTTGTCACAATTTCCAAACTAGATGAACACTTATACAATATAGACTCAAGTGAGTCAAGAGTGTAAGGGCTTCAAAAGAACATTGTTAAGAGGAGGCTTGACCTAGATCTTGTGGAAAATAAAAGGGAAGACACTGAGGTTAGGCAAGATTCCTACTAGCAAAGAACAATAAGGTTCTATAACAAGAGGGTAAAAGCTCGATCGTTGAAGGTAGGGGACCTTGTTCTGAAGAAGACATGGAAGAACACCAATACGCTTCATCCAAATTAGCATGGCCCTTACAGAGTAGTCGAAGAGGTGGTGCCAGGGATGTATAGATTGGAAAATCTAGAAATAAAGACATTCTCCAACCCATGGGACACCGACCACCTCAAGAAATATTACCAATGAGATTACAGTTTTATTGTCTCTTTTGAATATCATTGTAATACATGTGTATGAGACTCAGATGAATGAAATTAAATAAAATAACAAATGTTCCCTCTTGTGTTGTTTATCTATTCACATGTTTGTTTATATGTATCAACTCACCTTAATCTATAAAACATCATTTGTGGTGAAGTAAGCTTAAGTTGCTTTGGTGATATGACAGCCCATGCGGGGTCAACCTCATCTATGGGTTGTCAATAACATTGAAAGACATTTAATATTTAAACATCATTAACTTGGTGAATTTTCTCCAGTAGCCGAGAAGACAGTGCATGGACGATACGACTCTCCATATACTCTCAAAACGACGATGGAGGACTTGTGCTTAAACACCATAATTTAGTGGATGCAAATTAAAAATCACTTAATTTTGGTTAATATTCAAACATCATTAATTTAATGAATATGCTCCCTCGAACGAGACGATAGTGCATAGATAAGACAACTCTCCATCAACTCTCAAAACAACGAGCGAGGACTTGTGCTTAAATGCCATAATTTGGTGGATGAAAATTAAAAATCACTTAATTATGGTTAATATTTAAACATTATTAATTTGGCCCTCGATCGAGATGACAGTGCATGGACGAGATGACTCTCCATACACTCTCAAAATGACGAGGGAGGACTTGTGCTTAAACACCATAATTTGGTGGATGCAAATTAAAAATCACTTAATTGTGGTTAATATTCAAACATCATTAATTTGGTGAATATTCTCCCTCGGCCGAGACAAAAGTGCATGGACGAGGGAGGACTTGATTATGGTTGATTTATAATATTATCTCATTTGAGTATGACATGGAAGTATAATTATAGCGTGCAAGTAACTAAAAAGGGAATGCAAATAAGTGAGCAATAAAGGATTCCATTTCACAATATACAAAGACGACAAAAGACTTAGAATAATTAAAAAGTGTTCATAATAAACAAAATAGAATTACAATCAAAAGAGGGCATCAGTCAAGATTAATGGTGGGAGTTTCCTCGATGTTAGGCTCAGTTCCACCCTCGGTCTGTGTTGCCTGGTCTGGGATATCATCCTGAATATTATCCCTGGCCTCGACTGCCTCCATCTTCTCCACGTACTCGACACCGAAGAGAGAGTCAGACAGGTCAGGAGCATCTAAGGCATGCCGAATAGAAGAGAAGACCTTATTTAACTTGGGAGGATTCCACTGACAAGCCATCTTTACTCCTCTCTCCAGGTAGATGATGCCAAATCTACCAAACTCATCTGAATCCTTAAAAACTTAGGCAGCCTCAGCCTTGATCTTCTCAAGGGACTCAGGAGACAATGCCTCATATTTTTTCCTCTGCATGGTAGCTGCAAGATCCTTGGTATGAGCAGATGATTACGTGGATAAGGCGTTATCTTTCTCTTTAAATAAGTCATCTTTCATCTTTAGCAAATCCTTTTTGAGCTTCAAGTTGTTCTGAGCTTACTCAAAGTCGGCTTGGTATGACTCCAAGATTTTTTTTAGTTTCTCTTTGGATCTAAGAGATCGGTCGGCCTCCTGAACCTTAGGATAGTTCTCAACCATCCACTTGTTAGCTGAGGTAAAATTGCATTCAAACTGTAAAATAAAGGAAAGCATATTAGTACAGACGAGATGAGAATACGAGAAAAGACTTGTCTTAAGAAGAAAATAATTACCTGAGTCATGAGATAAAGGCCTAAGTCAAATACCTGAGGGGGAGCCATCTTCCCAAAGAACTCGTAATCGTCCTTGGTGGGGAATCCTAGCAGGGCCCTTTTTGACCTTATGGCCGAGGGGATGATTGAGTTCGGGCATATCCTGAGTTGGGCAATGTTATTCTGCCAATACTCCTAAAATGAGTCCTCATACCAAGAGCTTGATCTAGAGCTGCTCGACGCCGATGAGCCTGAGGGGAAAACCCTCAGCCTCTGAGAGTCTCTCTCAGGCCGACCTTCAAGAGAAACTTGATCATGAGTTATTTTTTGGCTAACCTCGGATTGTGTCGGCCCTGTAGCTGCCGTATTCTTCGGTTGACCCTTACTAGTCAGCTGCTTCTTTTTGTTTAATGCATTGCGAAGACTTATCATATTCATATTCCAAGATTCTTCAAATATGTTCGACGAACGATCTGTAGTTCAAGAGTGGAGGAGGTTAGTAATAATAAAGTCAGAGCCGACAGGCCACTTAAAAGATATTATAAAAAAAAAGGTCACTCACATAGCTGAGCTAGGTGCTACCTTCTCCAAAAGGATATGAGTCATTATGTCCTCAAACTTAGGGAGAAGACCTTCCTTCCCTAAGCTCTGCAAGTACGTCACCCTCTCACGATCAGATACGCTCAAGCCAAGATCCAGTCTGCCCACCTTGAAGGGTTTCCCTAGTTACGAGGAACTCTAAGTTCATCCTGAGAAAGACTAACATCGACAGATAATTCCCACGCTCTAGAGATAAATAAGAAGCTCGGCTTCTAGAAGTGGTTAGAACTTTGGGTGACCTATATTATCTTCTTGTCAGGCTTCCTTGCCCCCAAATGATAATATCCTGCCTGGGTCTTAGAAGATGATGTGTGGTAGCAAGATTTGAAGATCTCGATGGAGGTGGTGTATGTGTAATTATTCAGCTACAGGGTGATGTAGTAGAACCCAAGAATTGGGCAACATTTGGGTCGTACCAAGTCCCAGTTTGGAAAGAATTTCTCGTACGACCGGATGAAAGGGTAATTTGAAGCCAAGTTTGAACATCTACTCATAAACTGTGATCTTACCCTCTCGAACACCATAGGATCTCTCTCCCTCTATAGAAATGTGCATGACTATATCAAGACTAATGCTATAGAGATGTCTCCAGAGGAAGAGGTCAGACTCTTTGATGGATGAGGGAAATTGATCATCGAAAGTATAGTCAATAGGATCCTCAGTCGCAGAGCTATTATCGTCATCATTTTCATGCTCATATACTATCCTGGTCTCATTCACCACCTCAGCCTCAGACGGTGGAAGTTCATCTGGGAACCTCTCTTGGAATTCACCACCTGCTCAAAGGCGTGGCAAACAGTGGAGGGGGAACGTTTGGGGTCGACTGGGAAAATTCAGAGATGACCTGGACTGAAGACACACTAGAAGTATCCTCATCTATGACCAGGAGATAAGAGTCATCTTATCCACAAGGCTTATCTTATCTTGATGAAGTGACATGAGCTGAGGTCTCGGGTACCTCAGGGCCAACAGCATGAGAAGGAGACACCCTCACGGCCTCTTCAAAAGAATCCCTCCTATCGAACGGAGGAGAGGAAGAACTAGTCATCTCCATCCTATAAACTTCAAAGGGAGTAGGGTATGTAGCCTTTAAAGTAATTATAAGTGTGGGTCGTACCCAAATGGGGTTGGCCCAACGCTTTGCCTCGTACTCTTCCTCTATCTGATGAATTTCCTAAAATCGCTTCTCCCTAAGTGTTTGAAACTCCTCGGCCAACTTGTATAGCCTTTGTAGCATCCAAGGGCCGAGGTAAGACTTGAACAGTTTTAAGAAAAATTCCTAAAGTGCCAACAACTTAAAATGTTAACCAAGGATGGTTCAAAGATCAAAATTATAGAAATGAATCATTTTTTCCAAGAACAGTTTGAAGGCTCGCTGGAAAAGATGACCAGAGTCTCATAGGAGTAAAATTAAAAGCCAAATGGAGGCTCAAACAAACACAAAACGAAACAAAAAATATTCCTAAGGGCTTATATCCACCCAAAACCACCACAGGCAACCAATGAATGGGCCCTAGCATCCAAGCACCCTTGCCGGAGCTGGGGTTAAACTCGTCAAAAAAAGGGAAATCTTGAAATAAGCTAATAAACTGAAAACTCTTGAGTGAAATGGTGGAAGAAGGTTATATGGAAGGGAAATAAGGACGAGGGAGTAGAAACGGTCTTAAAAAGGTACTTGGAAGCACAGAAAAGGACGCTAGACCACTGGTTCAGAAAAAAGGTAGCGCGCTGGAGAAATGAACTAAGGATGAAGAAAGGTTTGAAAAGTAAACCATTTTATACGCTGGTAATGATTTGTTCAAGCTTTACAAAGTGGCGCACAGTTTCCCATAACCCTCATCATACCAAGTGCAAAATCCTAAGAGTCTAAGCCGTCATTCGCACCTCGATTGGACACAACCCTATGGGAAGTGTGATAGTTGTCACTTTAAGCTCCCCGCTCACCTGATGGTTGCCATGTGTCCTCACAAAAGTCATCAACAGTGTCACCAGATGATATAACATCATTATCCCTCAGCCTCATCCAGATGTCAGAGACTTAGGGCTAGGGGTGATTGATACACCAAATATCACCTCGTCTAAGATCATAAGCCTCGTCCACAACCGACCCTCACCATTCATCCAGAAATGAGAAGTTGTAACTCGACCTGGAAAGACTCAACCTACACTGACCTGGATGACTCGGCCTCGGGCCTCAGCAATCGTTCGATACGAGTTATCTTCATTGTTCCTGAAGATTGAGTATCCTTCGCCTCGACCTCGGCCTCACCCAGGCCGACGAGGCCAGTCCGAGACTGGTCAACATAACTGGTGTCATTCCATAGCATTTCAAATGTCTATGAGTTTAGCCTCGGCCACTAGGGTCAGATGAGATTACATTACTAAAAGAGCATGTGCATTGGGAGACGCGTGGAGATGTTCACGTGGATGTGAAACACACGTGAGCGAAAACCATTATACCCAGATCACTCTCTCATGTGAGAGAATATTTGATCATCATGACCTACACATAACGAAGACAACTGACTTCTCCCTATTGGTTGGGAACATTTTGCACATGCTTGTTGCATGCTTTGGGGAGAAATACACTCCCAAGACACTATAAATGCATATCATCTTCTTCATTGTAAAGGATCGCATTATTCAAACCCTAGCTAAAACTCTGCTCATTTATATACAAAATAGAGAGAGGGGGGGAGATAGAGAAAGAGAGAGAAAGCTTGTGTTGTAACCAGACCATTAGAGCCATATTTACAACTTGATTTCACTCACACACACATAGTGGACGTAGGCCCCGAACGAACCACTTAAATTCAGGTCTTCATCCTCTTCACCTCATCTCCTTCTCTGTTGATAGACTGTGTGATTATTGTCATTGTTATATACCTGTTCGAGCTTCTTATTTTTGTGACCTGGTGGTACCATTTTTGGTATCATCAATCATGACCTCATTTTATAAGGTCAAGGGGTTTCCAATCGGCATAGCCCTGGTACTGCCAATCAATAGGTGACCCTAGGCTGGGACCTGCCAATTGGCAGTCTCATGAGATTTTCATGGAAAAATATTCGTAGAATGTCATCTGTTAATTCTAATAGTGCATGGGGAACACTATTAGAAAGGTTATTTAGATACCTTCAAGATTCCTTTGTACCATTCCCGGGTCCGGGAGTTGACGTCTGGTCAAATGTGGCTCGAAAGCACACATCGATCCTTTGGACGGGAGATCGTCGGACGAAAATAGATTTCTCGTCTGAACAGTAAGTCAGAATTGCACATGAGGCAGACTGTTGGAAAGTTTAGAATATTTACTTCGACATTCCAAAGAGTTTCACTTGGTTGGAATAGTTTACTTTGGTTAATGGGGGCCCAAAAATGCCCGATAACCTAATGGAGTAAAATGGGTCCTTCGTCTGTATCGTAAGTCAGAATCACACACGGGGTAGGCCGTTGGAAAGGTATCCAGCGCCCTTTGAGGATTCATTTAGTTTTGATTGAGCTAAAGGGTTAACTTTGGTCAAACAGAGTCCAGAAGCACCCGGTGGCCTCCGGATAATTTTTTGGGAGAAAATAGATCGTTCGTCAGAACAGTTATGCCGTTTCATGCACAGGACAAACTGTTAAAAAGGGGTTTTAGTGTTCTTCGATGATTCAAAGTTCTTTCGCTCTGATGTTGAAGCTGATTGGGGTCAAATTGGGACTCCAGAGCACCCGATGGCCTCTAAATAGGTACTTGGGGTATGACCTAGGTTTTGTGCTGAATTGGGGGGGAACTAGGGACCTAAGTAGAGACTTGGGGAGTCCAAGAATGTGGTGTCTACATGCCCAATTTTTCCAAACGTGAGTATCTAATCTCAGCTCTCCTGAAAAGCCTTCAGGGGAGCTGAGATCAGATCATATCAAATCAAATCAAATTGTCTAACACTCCATTATCTTGTATAACTAAAGCTGAGCTCACAGCTGATCCAGAAACGGCTAGGTATAAGTACAATTTCTCCCTTAAAATTGGTCAGGAGAGCAGTGGTGGTGATTTTAAGTATTTCTTCAACTCCTGGAAAGCTTTTTCACACACTTCGTTCCACTCAAAATTCTTCCTCATTACTTTAAAAAAAATCTGACACTTTTCTATTGTTCGGGAAACAAATCGATTTAACGTTGCCACTCTTCCAGTCACCCTCTGCACATCCTTCTTGAAAACTGGTGGTTTCATCTCAATCAGATCTTTTATCTTCGTAGGATTAGCTTCAATTCCCCTTTAGTTAATAATAAAGTCGAGAAACATCCCTTCTCAGACTCCGAACACACAATTGATTGGGTTCAGCTTCATCTTATGCTTATCTAACTGGTCAAAAGTTTAAGTTAGTTTGGCAATATGATCAGAGGATTTTTTTCTTTTTGTCAGCATGTCATCCACATACACCTCCATGTTTTTGCGAATCTTCTCTTTAAAAACTTTGTTTACCAACCTTTGGTATGTTTCCCCTGCATTTTTAAGACCAAAAGGCATCACATTATAACAATAAGTTCCTTGGGGAGTGAAAAAAATTCTACTTTCCCTATCTTTGAGCTTCGTTTTTATCTGGTTGTCACTAGAATAGGCATCCATAAAGCTTAAAAACTCATGTCCTGATGTAGCATCTACCAGTTGATCAATTCTTGATAAGGAAAAATGATCTTTCGATCAAGCTTTATTTAGATACATAAAATCTATGCACATCCTCAATTTATCATTCTCCTTTTTTACCATGACAACGTTGGCCAACCAGTTTGGATGCTTCACATCTTTAATAAACTGGGCTTTTTGAAGCTTCCCTACCTCTTCTTGGATATCTTGATTCTTCTCATGACTGACAACTCTATGTATTTACTTAATCATCTTGGCATCTTTACTGACATTGAGTTCATGACAGAGGAAACTGGAATCAATGCCAGGCATATCCTCATGACTCCAAGCAAATACATTTCTCCTCTATTTTGAGAACATAATCAACTCATGTTTGAGGATAGGATCCAGTGTTGAGCCGATCTGCGTAGTCCTTTCTAGTTTTTCGTCATCCAGAATGATGCTTTCAATTGCTTCCATAATTTGGCCTTTGACTAACTCTATTTTAACCCACTAATCTAAGGTTTCAACCTCAGATTCACTATTAGGCTTAGTGGTATACACCTGATAAGTTATAGTCTTATTCTTCAATTTAATTAGGTTTTCTTATTCGTCTGAATAGTAGTAACATTCTCTGGCCACCTTTTGGTCGCCTTTCACCATACATACCCCAAAATGAGTAGGTAACTTCAAGCATTGATGAATTTTTTATGGGACAACCTTAAACTTCTTGAGTCCTATCCTGTCGAGGATCACATTGTAATCTGATTGAATATTTTTATCCATTATAAAGAAGCATATTTTCCCAGTGAGGCTTACTATCCAGGTGCCAAATAATACTTCTAACTTGATTATTCCATAGGATAATCCTTTTCACCAGAACATCCTATTAGTGGCTTGTGATATGATTCTAACTGGCTAAGATTCAAGTCCAGACTTTGAAAATAGGGATAAAACATTATGTCTATCGAGCTCCCATTACCAATCAAAATTCTAACGATGATTATATCTTGGATTCCTAATTTGACAACCAACGGATCGTAATGAGGATAAAGTACCCCAAAGAGGTCACTTTTGGAGAAGCCAATAACCAACTTATCTTTGTTAACTTTTCTCGACCGATATTCTTCGGATGAATTAATCCTTCGAATATAAGAACAAACTTGGGCCTCATTCAGGTAAGATTTTCTTTCAGTCATATGATCTCCTCCTCCTGCATCACCACCTGTAATCATATAATAATAAAATGAACCAAAACTGAGCATAAATACCTCATGTTTTAGTTGTTTGGGCTTCTTTGGCAGGTCGGGATCATCCTCGCAATCATCATTGCGATTTCTCTTATTATATTCTCTAGACTTACATGGATAATTTGATTTTCCTTAGACTCTCTACTATCACACCAATCAATAAATTTATTGATTTTTCCTTGACAGATAATAGATTCAATCTCATTCTGTAAAGAAATGCAACCATCAGTTGTGTGACCATGATCCTTGTGGAAATTGCAGTACTTAGATCTATCTCTTTTATCAGGAGGGGCTTTCAGCTTCCCAGGTCGTCGCAATTCCTTACTATACTTGATTTCTTCCAAGATATGGTGAATGCCAACACTCAATGGGGTGTATATCCCATATCTTTTGAGTTTTTCTTCCTTCTTTAACATCTGTTCCTTTGACTCCTTATGGTCATTTTATTCTTTCTGCTCAGATTTTCCTTCAGACTTTGTGGTTGGACTCTGTTTGGCAGCCATTACTTCCTCGACGTTTATTATCTTTCCTGCCTTTGCCATGAGTTTATCCATCGTCTTAGGAGGATCTTTAGCCTAAGCATAATACAGCTTCTCAGGAAGCAAATCACTCATAAGGTCAGTGATGGCCATTTTTCCCTTGTAATCAATTACCTCCAACTTTTCATTATTGAACCAATTAATATGGTCCCTAGTGCTTTCGCCCACTTGCTGTCTTATACTTAGAAGATGAGCCACTCTTTTTACTGGTTTAGATCCAAAGCAAAAGTTGCTAATAAATAGCTCGACCAACTGAATAAAATTGGTGATCTGTTCTCGGGGCAAATTATTATACCATATTTGGGCTGAGCCCGTAATGGGCTAGAAAATGCTCTGCATCTCATCTCATCTGGTACTATATAAATATCTTTTGCAAGTTGATATTGCTCAATATCAAGAACGAGATCGGTTTTACCATCATATTTGGTTTTTTAAGATTTGGAATCAATTTTTGGATTAATTCAACCTAACCTAAAAATCTACCTAAATCCTCAACAATGGAGCCAAAAACTTATCGTGACTGAAAATGTGTCTAAAGTGTGTGCTTATATAGGATCAAGTGCAAGCCTGTCACGTAAGGAATAAACCCGATATGATGGGGTCGATCCTCGGGGAATTAGGACGATTGCTCATAACGACGAAGGAAAGGAGACTAACCCTAAACTGATTCGAGAAAAAACAAAAAAGGTGATAAATTTTGGAATTGAACTCTACTAGCTAAATGAAAACTAAAATTAAAATTACCAACTAAACTAAGTACAGCAGATGATTAACTATTAATGATAAAAAACAGGTTAGGATACAATCCCCCAAACCCTAGTACATTTACCGGATAGAAAACTAGTTTTTGAATTAGATAGTTTATTAAACCTAGTCTTTATTAATCCCAAGCATTACAAATATGAGGGTACTAGTCATCATCATACATAATCAAGGGAAAGAATAAAGAGGTGTTGCAGTATCCAACACACACATCGCATCCTTAAACACCCCGGTTACCTAGGGAGAATGATGTTAAAAGATCTACGATGTTTGTATTCAATACACAACACGATTCATTCAAGATTTAATTCAAAACCAATTTTTTATACATGTAAACTACATCGGGTTGGGTTCATTCAACCCAACACTTAGAAATCTAGCTAGACATGATTAAACTATGCTTGAACACGAAATCTGTTTTGCATGAATTCATAATTACGTAAAAAATGTGACGAAACTGTAAAAACGAATTGTAACATATTTCCTACAAATCTTCAAACACAAATATGAAAGAAATTGGAAGTGTTAAGAAAATATTACTTGGAATAAAGAAACTCTTGAATTAATGCCTAAAACTTGACCAATTGTTGAAGAAAGTAATTCCTTAGGGTTCTTAGATTCAAAAGCTCTCTAAAATTTACAAAAAGAGAAATCCTAAAAGTCTGATAATCAGTTGGAATAAATACCCAACAGTTTGAGATAAGTACAACTCTAATTTTGAAAAGAATAAGTCAGAAAATCGACAGCCGAACCAATCTGGTCTGGGGTTATCGGCTCGGTTTGGTCCACTGGACCGGTTCATTTTTGCTTCAAATCAAATCGATCCCTTCTATGAAGGAAATCTTAAGACGTTGTATCGGTTCATTTTTGGTTGACCCCAGATCGGTCCACTATTTACAGGAACTTTGTCTTCGTCGGACCGATTCGTTATTAGTACACATCAGATCAGTTCGATGATAGTTTTCCTCCGATTCTTCTTGTGATTTTCTTTCAACTTCGAAGATTCATAACTTTTGATCCGGGACTCGGATTTGGATGTCGATCATTCCTACGTGCTTGTAAACTCAAGATCTTCAATTTTCATTTTGGTTCCTCATCCGAATTCTAGATGTAAAATTACTCTTTTGCCCTCTGACTTTCTTTCTTTTCTTTCTTTTGGTTTCTCGATTTTGAGTTTCCTCTTTTTTTCACTTGTATAAAATACCTGCAAAATGCAAGAAGGATACACGAAACTCGATGCACTATATAGAAAATATCAGTAGCAAAGATATGAGATAAATTAACTCATTTTACATTGTATCATGTGATAAAAGCCTCAAAATTAAGGGGATAAATCGAAAGAATTTAAGCCTAATCAAACACCCCTAACTTAGAAATTTGATCATCCCGAGCAATGTAAAAGAATCAAAACAAGGCTCAACTCTTGAAAAACATCTTATTAGGATAGGATACCTCTTTCGCGGGAAAGCGATATCATTTAGAGTATGCAACAAGCCATTAAACCCCTAGGTCACCCTAGTAGGATGAGTGGCGTCTCATGAGGGTTTGCAGTGAATATGCCCACAAAATTCGATTTTTAATTAATAAAAATTTAAGATACCTAAAAATTGTACAGTTCAAACTTTTCTAAAAATAATCACCATAAATTTCTATTCTCAAGTCTCAATTTATCGTGTGTGTGTGTGAAGTCGAAAATTTAACCGCTAATTTCCATCGATTGATCATTACGTTACTTTTCAAAAATTCGTTTTGATGCTCTCACAAACAAATCATTCAAAATTTGGCTATTTCTCTCGGTGTACATGATTTTTAAGAGTAAATGTAAATGACTCAAGTTCACGCACACAAATTGAAAGACGAAATATTTATGGTGAAAAGATCTCTTCATCGAATTGCGTTCATTGTGAATGGGAAACATAGTCTCTTATTCACTCCAATTGATCTCTCTTATTTATCTTTTCATGTTTTAGCTCTACACACGGTAATTAATTTCAAAATTCGGACTCTATTAGGATTTTTTCGAGTTTATAAGGTATATTGGGTAACTTTGGGAAAGGTTGGGAAATTTGGAATTGGAAAATGTTCTTATGTTGTCCATTAGTGCTTTTTCAGGCTTTTGCTCATTTTCTTTTCTTTTTCTATCTTTTCGTATTTTGTCTTTTCTTACTATTTTTATTGAGCATTGTTCCATTTTTTTCTTTCCCCTTTTGATTGCACTATTTGAATTCAATTTTTGAATTTTCCTTTTTCACAATTCCGGTTTTTACGGGTTTTTACGGGTTACAAACGAAATAAAAAAAATTATTAGGCTCAAATTGGGTAGCAAAAGGATACCTTTTCATAACTTTTTATGGCTAATCTTTTTGGGCAACAAACGAGGGTCTAATTTCATTTATCCGAATTACTAATTATATTACCATATGTGTCTCGAGATTAATTTAGTTTAGAGATATTTTTAGCGCATTTTTCAAGACAACATCTCACTCGCTTCCCTTAATTGATCAAATAAAAAATTTAGAGATCATCAACGACTTATTTTAAACGTTGAGTTAACCATTAACTCATATTGATTTTAAAAACTCAGAAAAATAAATAGGCTCGAAATCTCGTCGGGTTAGTTAATCTCCACACTTATTTGTAAAGTCGTCAACTTTCTTTCAATTTCCATATTTGGTCAATTTTGGTTTAGTGCATTTGATGTTTTTCAATTTGACACTTCAGACAAAATTTCGTGACTTTTTTTGGAAAATTTAAATTCCAAAATTTATTTATTTTGACGAAAAATATTTTTGACTTTTTTTCAAAGTTTTCAATTTTTTTGGAAATTTTTGAAGTTGTCTAATTTTTTTGGTTTGGGGGAATTTTGAACTTTGTGAAATTTTTGAAGTGCATGCGTACCCCCCCTAGCAAAGTCCCGAAGCAAAAGGACTAAAAGCTAAACTAAAGAGAGAAGGCATAGAAAATAAACAAAGTACAAAATGCAATAATAAAACAAGCAGGTATAAGAAACGAAAAGATAGGCAAGTCAAATCTTCCATTATATAATCAGATTACAAGAAGTTATAAACAGCAAAATGGAAGTATGACACAAAACAACCAACTCAAAACATGTTATTGAGGGGGCGGGTGAGAGGTGATGGGATCATTCGGGTCATATGGGTCGTAAAAATAGCTCGGTGGTGGAGCACCCATAGTCATGCAATATAACTCAGCCTGAAGGCGGATGCATCATGCTAGAATCGCGTTGGTAGGCCTGACGATCCTCTTGGGGGTCAGCATTGTATTGATTGATGAACCCATCGAATCATAATTCTAGCGCGGTGATGTGTCGATCAAACGTCGTGCCTTGTGGCTCAAAATCAAAATTCGCCTTTTCATCCTCACCCTCTCCCATTTCAACATCCGCAACCACTTCCTACTCCCCCTCCTAATCATCATCCTCATCATCATCATCATCATCATCATCATCATCATCATCCATCTCATCATCATCATCCTCATTATCTTCCTCCTGCCGTGCTTGTAGTATTTCCCGTTGCTTTTCACTTTTAGTGCGGGTTCCCTGTCCAATAGGATTGGGAAGGAGAGGAACTGCTGGGGGAGGAACAATGTTGGAATCAGCTAAGATATAAGTGATGAGTTAGGTATATGGGAGAGGAGACATGTCCTTCTTATCCAAAGACACGTAGATGATGTCGGTGAAGAGAATGGAGGCCAGGTGGATACGGGTGTTGGGGTCGAAGAGGTGGTCAACCAGGGTATCTTGGCGGGGGCGCATCGCTGAGTCGTTGGAGGTTTGGAGGATGTTGGAGCATATAATTTGTAAGGTGATGTGGGCCTTGCATTCACCTTTCCCATCGTAAAGGTCTCAGTACCCCAATGTTCACCGGGCTCAAGGTGGGCTATGCATGTAACTTTCATAAGTGGGGCGAGATTATTGGGTACGTATATTCAGCTGGGCTTGGGACTCCTTTGGACTCTAACTTTCTGGTCAGAATATCCAAAGATAATTGGATGGGAGTGGAATCAACATAGGCTTCGGATGTATACACAGTTATGCAGACAAGAGAGCCGTAAAAAGCACGCACTTCGACCTCTCACACCGCTCCATAGGGCTCATTGAAAAAATGACACATCCCCCTCGGAAGGAAGAGGTTAGTGACAGGGGGAGCTCGTTCCATTGCACTTGGTGATCCATGTGGAGTTTGAGTGAGGGACTGAAAAAGTGTTCTCTCCATAGTTACTCTTGGTGCGAATGGAATGCCCCATTGCCGTCGGGGAGAACTTCGACGAAGCAGTATTTTTCGGGGAGGCCCATGTTTTCCATTTGAAAATGAAGTGGGGATTATGGGAGAGTATGAAAAAGAGAATAAGAAAGTGGGGTGAATGGGGGTGATGGTGAAGTGGGGGAAAGGAGATGTATTTATAGGTGGTGTGTAGAGGGGGGTTGATTTTTGGAGGGAAATAGGAAAGGGGGATGGATTTGGGAGAGAAAATGGGTGGGGAAGTGGGGGAAGCCGGATATGGAGGGAAATTAAGGGATTTGGTGATGGGGGATGCACCTTGGGAAGTAACAAATTTTTGCAGATAGCGAACCGATCTGGTTCCCAGGGCCGGACAGGTTCGGGTCATTTTTTTCGATTTTTTTCATAAACAAACCTATCCGGGTCCCCATGGGCGGACCGGTCCTTTTTCTTGTAAGTTTATGCTCGCCTTTCCAGATGATGATCTCTTATTTCTTGATTTTCCCGGTATTTCCATAATTATTCCTACGCAAGATTGACCTTGGACCTCCCAACACTTACTTCGAAACCCTATACACTCTTTCGGAATGTGTGCTTATGATCCTATCCTATCGTGACTTATAACTACGGACTCTTAACTACCCTAACCTACTCATAAGTACTATACACAAGAATCACTCCATACGTGTCGGGGGTGCGACGACCTTGTCGTTACAGCTCACTCAACCCCATAAACGGGGTTTGATAACCAGATTGTATCGGTTTCTTCCACATACACCTCTAAATATGGATTTAGGCGCTATCCGCTAACTTTGAATATATTTCCCCCTTTCGGATCTTCAAATTGATCCGCTCTGTGGAGGAATACACTTCTCACGACGAATGGGCCTGTCCATCTAGATCGTAATTTTCCCATAAAAAAATGTAGCCGAGAGTTGTAGAGAAGAACCGTTTCTCCCAAATGAAACTTTTTGCATCGGATCATCTTATCATGTTCAAGTTTCATCCATTATTTGAAAATCTTGGCATTCTCGTATGCATCATTGTGCATATCTTCTAACTCATTTAATTGAAGCTTGCGAGCTTCTTCGGCTTTATCCAAATTGTAGTTTAGCTGCTTGATTGCATAATACGCCTTGTGCTCTAGCTCCACAGGGATATGGCATGTCTTTCCATAGACAAAGAGAAATGGGCACATTCTGAGGGGGTTCTTGTATGCAGTCCTATAAGCCCATAGCACATCGTTCAATTTAAGGTACCAATATTTCCTATTAGGGTCAACAATCTTTTCAAGGATGTTTTTGATTTCACGATTCGCTAGCTCATCTTTCCCACTCATCTAAGGGTGAGAAGTTGTTCCAAACTTGTGAACAACTCCATACTTTCTCATAAGCTTCTCAAACGGCCTGTTACAAAAATGCTTGACATTATCACTAATTTTCGCTTTCGGAGCACCAAAGCGAGAAAGGATGTGTTCTTGTAAGAACTTAATCACTACTTTGTTGTCATTCATTTTGTTATCTATAGACTCCACCCATTTAGACATGTAATCTACTGTAATGAGGATGTATAGGAAGCCAAAGGACGGGGGAAAAGGGCCCATGAAGTCAATACCCCAATAGTCAAAGATCTCGATGATGAGTATAGGGGTTAATGGATTCATGTCTCGTCAAGTGATAGCCCCTATCCGTTGACACCTATCGCAAGATTTACAATACGCGTTTACATTTCGAAAGATTATCGATCAATACAGGCCACTTTGAAGGATCTTAGTGACTGTCTTGTTTGTGGGCATCCATATGCTTTCGTATGACAGAAATGAATGATGCTATGATTCTTATCATTCGGTACACAACGTAGGATGATTTGGTCCTCAAAATATTTAAATAGGAATGGATCATCGTAGAAAAATATGCGCGACCAAGTAATGAACCTCTTCTTTTCTTCCGGCATCCATTAGGGATAGGCGGCTCCCCTGACAAGGTAGTTAACTATGTTCGCAAACCAGGTAATAGAAGAGGTGGAAAATAGCTTCTCATCTAGAAAATAATCGTCTATGGGTATCAGATCACTAGGCACGTCAGATGAGAGTCGTAATAAATGATCAAAAATGACATTTTTTAACCTTTTTTTGTCTTTAGTCGATGTAGACACCCCATTCTGTTACCCCTCTAACTCTCCTTAGGTCCTTAGTACCTCCCCCCATCACCTTAAACCCAGGTCATGTCCCGAGTACTGACCTGGAGGCCATCGGGCACTCCCCAGCTCAGTTTGACCCAAAAGTCAAACTCTTCATCTCGATTAAGACTGAATGAATCTTCAAAGGGCACTGAATACCCTTTTTAACGGTCCTCCCCGTGCGCGATTCCGACTTACCATGCGGATAAACGATCCGTTTGCGTCCGAAACTTGACCCAGAGGCCATCGGGCGCCCCGGGCTCTGTTTGACCTATGTCAACTCTTCATCTCGACCGAGGCTTAATGAATCTTCAAAGGTCACCGAATACCCTTTCCAACGGTACATCCCGTGCACAATTCTGACTTACCATGCGGACGAACGATTCGTTCGACTCCGAGAGGTCACCGAATGCTTCCCAGGATCGGTTGACCAAAGTTAACTCCCCAAATCGGGTCAAACACTTTGGAATGTCGAATTACATCTCCTAAATTTCCAACGGTCTGCCCCGTGCATGATTCGGACTTACCATGCGGACGAACGATCCGTTTGCGTCCGAGGGATTCCCCGTCCAATGGACCGATAAATGCTTCCGAGCCATATTTGACCCAAATTCAACTCCCTAACCCAGGAGAGGTCCAAAGGACTTTCGAAGGTCTCTGAATTACCTTTCCAACGGTATGCCCCGTGTGCAATTCTGACCAACGGTTTGCCCTCGACGACCGATTTTCTGAAAAAGCCTGAAGCGCACTGCCAAATGGCAGGTTCCAGACCCTGCCTATTGGCACCTGCCGATAGGCAGGAACAGATATATGCCGATCGGCACTTACCTGGGCCTATAAAAGGAGGACTTCACCTCATTTGCAAGGGAAGCCCAGATCTGATAAAAACCTCTCTCAACGAATCCTAGAAACCTCTCTCGAAGGCAGCGCGATTTCGACATCCAAATCCCCTTTTTACTTCCACTTTTCATCATCCTTTTCATCAAATTTGGTGAATTAACCACTCTCCATCATCATCCAAGTGCAAGGGCTGCTCTCCAACATTCAAGATCTTCAAGAAGGTCCAACTTTCTCAAACTCTCTCTTAAATTCTTTTAAATTCCCAATAACTTGTTTTCTTATTTAGCACTTTTATTATCTCATCTCACACATCCTAATATACTTTTTATTTAGTATTATTGTACATCTTTTATTTTCATAAAATCCAAAAAACAAGAAAAAGAGGGTTTGCTCATAAATTCCAAGTAGGGATTCTCACACTTTTCCACACTTTTCTCATAATCAAAACACTATTTCTACACACACACACTTACAAATAAGAGATTCCCCATTTGGATTTATGGGATAAACCCCACCCCTCGTTTTGTATGTGAACTACGTGGACTTTGATGCCTTTATAGGCTACGTAGGCATCTCGGGGTAAAACACGAGACTCGAGTCCTTTTTCTCACTTTTCCTCTCATTTTCTATCTTCTCTAAATCCATTTTCCTTATATTCTATATACTTGCCCTTAGTGACGCATTACTCCATATGCGTTATCGTTCCATTATAACGATCAACGTAGGGGTAATCGCGTAAATCTTATTTTTCTAATATTATTCTTATATCTTCCTACGGATGACTCGCTTTATCTTTTCCATGATACAAGTCGAGGATTCCAACCTCCATTCTATATATACACATGCACACATATCACGGGAGAAACAAAAGGAAAATAGAAAATATTCATGAGAGATCGAAAGGGCGGAATGGGTGCCTAACACCTTCCCATTTCGTAACTAAGCCTCCGAACCCTTCACGAATCATCTTGGTTTCGCAGGCACCAGTATGTCTTTGGATGCCATCCTTCGGGGTGGCTTCCCCTTTTTCTTTTGTCTATTTTGAGTAAAATAGACTGGCGACTCTAAATCTCTCTACATTTTTGCACCACATCTCAAACGACATCGGTTGAAGCGCTCCCTAGAGGGACGTGCGGGACCCGAAGGATCCTTTCCTCCACGCTCCCGCCCGCCCGCACAGCGAGGATCAAGGATGGCCACATTGGCGACTCTACTGGGGAATTGTGTATTTTGAGGGTTTGACTCTATTTTCATGGATGCTATATTTTCTTATGTTTCCCCCCATATCTGCATGTTCCCCTTTCTCATATGTATCCCATGCTTATGCTTATGTTCACACACTTGTAGAAAATTATCCATGTACACTTCACACCACCTGCACCCAGGATCACATGTATATCCCCATGTTTCACGCATCACCTATCCATACTTGGTGTACCTTTTGGGGTACTTATACTTTGCTCCCTATTTGGCATAATCAAGAATGGCATTCTCATCATAAGATACTAATAAGAGAATCATACATGATTCACATGACATCACCAAAGAGCATTGATATTGACCAAATTTTACCCAGTAACTGGAGGGTCACTTCGTGATGGGCGCTGGTCCGGCAGGTCGCAGTTAGCCTAAGCGATATGACTCTCACCTTCCATTGGCCAAGTACCTTCGACGTATATCGAACGGTTCCCCCGCATTGTACTGCTCAATTGAAGTCATGATGAGAGGTATATCGCAGGGAATTCATTCACGTACGTTGAGTATATCGAATCCGCTCTCACACTTACCGTCCCCACGAGGTATATGGTGAGGCAATTCACGTACACTCGGGTTTATCAAATACCTTGTCCACACGTACCAATTGCCCGCAAGAGCAAGACGTATATCGTGGAATTCATGCTAAAGAGGGGAACCCATGCCGATTCACCCAACCAACTGCATACTCGTATATAGGTGTCAGACCTAGGACACGTACTTTAGATTTCCGGTTTCAACCCGAAACTCTGTCGAAATTTTGGGTCGATCTGTCGCCCAAATTTTAAAACGGGACACTGTCCGTGAGCCTGGTTACTAGTTCAAACCATAGCTTTGCATATATTAAGACCCCCACTTTTCCAGGCTCGGGTCCCGTCCGGCATTGCATTTAGGAGAATTAAATACAAGTGAAAACATAATAATCATAATAATCATGTTGAGTTCCATCTCCAAAAACATTTCTCTCTTCTTTATAAAAAAAATCCAAAAATATTTCTCCCTTCTTTATCAAAAATCCAAAAAACATTTATCCCTTCTTTATCAAAAATCCAAAAACATTTCTCCCCTCTTCATTGAAAATCCAAAAATAGTTCTTCCTTTTTTCTCGAAAATAAATCTCATCATACTCCTTCTCAGGTCGATCGCAAGCCCTTGGCCTGGCTCCCTATTGGCTTCGGTCTTCAGTCAAATCACCCCAGAGTTTCTTCCGTTCCTCTACTACTTCTTTCATGTCCATAATCTATCCATCTTTCATGGAGAATACAGATCAAGCACTAGTCATACAGTCGGATCTGACGACAGTCCTAGCTCAGCTCGTGTCCAATATTGACAACCTCCAAACTGAGGTTTGAGAGATGCAACAAAACCAGGTTCCTATTCCTCCAGAGCCCGAGGCCCTGTTCCCTCGTGCTATGGGTCCACCCGAGCCTATCTGAATTTCGAAAGAATATCAGCACGCTCCACGTGCCCCTCCTGTCAATGGGCCACTGCCTGCCCAGCTTCCAATGCCAAACATTGCCCAGCCTATGGCTAACCTGCATGTGGTCGTTGATCCAAAGGAGTAAGAGTTGAATAAATTCAAAGAGGATCTCAAGATGCTCACCAAGAAGTTTGACCAAGTCAGGATCTATGGTAATTACATAGACTACACCCACATGTCTCCTTATCCTAAAGCAAGGTTACCCGAGAAGTTCAAGATGCCAAATATCAAGAAGTTCGGAGGGAGTGGACTCCCAATTGTTCGTCTTCGCAATTATCATCGTTACATGACTCTACTAGGGGCTTCTGAAGAAGTGATGGCCCAATTATTTCAGCAAACTTTGAAGGATAGTGCCCTCCGATGGTTTTTATCTCTTAAGGAATCCAGAATCCGTAGCTAGGAGGATGTTGCCTGAGAATTCATGTCGCAGTGCAAATACAACGAAGAGCTTGAGGTCACCCGTCGTGATTTATAGCTGCTCAAACAGAATCCAGGAGAATTAGTCAGTAACTTCATAACTCAGTGGAGGGAGCAAGCAACTACCATGACTAATCGGCCATCCGAGGAAGAATAGGTCAACATAGTGAAGAAGAACATCTTGCCCCATGTCCGAACAACGATGGGAGTACAATACTATCCCCACTTCCGAGATCTCAGAGAGGCAGGAGTGGAAATCGAGGAAAGCCTCGTTAAAATTGAGATTGAACCAAAGAAGGTGTCCGTACAATTCACCCCTAAAAAGTATGACAAACCTGCCAGTGCTACCGTTTCGACCATCAATAACATCTCTCAACCAACCACATTATGGGCACCAGAAAGCCGCCCTGCCCCCACCCGAAGGGAATACACTGAGTTCCATGCTCCCCTCTCCAAAGTTTACCAAGCCCTGTTAAGCCGAAGCCTTATCAAACCCTTGGATCCACGTCCATTGCCAAACCCACTCCCAAGAAACTTCAAGACCGATGCTCATTGCACCTTTCACCAAACTATCGGCCATACCACCGACCAATGCTTTCACCTTCGGAACATAATCCAAGATCTCATTGACCGGGGTACCATCGCCCCACCAGCCAATCCTAATCCAAGCACTACTCAAAATCCACTTCCGAATCATGCCAATTCCATCTTCTTAGAAGAAAACCCATATTTCGATCCCTCAACTCAAATCACACCGATATACTCTCCTAAACCTCTTCAAACTTGCCCATATTTCCTCCTACAGCCTACTAGCCTCGCTGATGAGGCACTGTCACTCCTTACCAGAGCATGCATCGCTGTCCGTACCCATTCTGAAAATGGAAGTATGGAATTGTCAGAGGTGTTAAACCAACCCCTAGAGTTTGGGCTAAAATTGCCCTTACAGATGGTCATCGATTGTCAAAAGTTCGGCACACTGTCCTTAGAAGCACGAAAATGGGCCCGAGATTCAGACAAGTGGGTGGTACCAATCGCTGAAGTCAGCCTAGATGATGTTGTCCAGACTATGGTAGAATTATTCAGGCAAACAAACAGCATTTGAAGTATCACTGGGTTACTTGACACTTTGAAGCTATAAGGGCGCTTGGTCCCTTCAATCACACATGTCCCCACAGAATGGGAGGACCTGTATGAAGAAGTCGTTGAAGTTGTGGAATGCATCGACTTTACATGGAAACATATAATTATTACCACCGGATGGGGGGAAGAATTCGAAGAATCAAGTGAAGAACAAGCTTCAGGAAGAACTGGCCCAGTAGCCGACATATGTAGGATGATATCATTTGAATAACTCCTCGAAGAAATAAATAGGGTGGCAACATAACCTGAGATTGACGAGGAAACGGGATTCATGTTCTTTCCTTCTTCAGTAAATCACATGACCAGATCAGGGAGACATTACCCGGTTCCAAGCTCAATACCAACAAATGACAAAGGGAAGGGCGTTAAAAACCTTCCTATGCCAGAGATGACCATCGAGAAGAGAAAGATCCTCGATCAATTGAAGAAAACCCAAGCTAACATCACTCTATGGGGGATTTTCCTGTCTTCCCAACTGCACAGAAATGCTTTAATCAAATTACTCACTGGACCCATAGTTCCTCCCTCCACCACACCAGAAGAAGCGGTAAATCTGGTCGGATCCTTGACCTCTACCCGAATGCTATCATTTTCTGAAGAAGAAATCCCCAGAATTGGGCCGAATCACAATCATGCACTCAATATCTCCGTCGAAGTTATGGGAAAGGTCGTCCCACTCTCCCTTATCGATAATGGATCCGCCTTGAATGTTTGCCCTCTGAGAACTTTCAAGTGTTTAGGCCTGAAAGAAAGCGACCTCGCTCCAACCTCCGCCGCTGTGCGTGCCTACGATAATACCAGTCGTGAGGTGATGGAGTCCATAAAAATTGAAATAGGGGTTGGCCCTATAAACCCCGTCGTTGAATTACAAGTCATAGACATCCCAGCTTGTTTCAACCTGTTGCTCGAACGACCCTGGCTCCATAATATCAAGGGTGTGTCTTCCTCACTCCATCAGAAATTGAAGTTTTTCACCGACGGGCGAGTCATCAACATTTTGGGCGACGACAAAAATATCGGGGGTGCAAGCACCAGCAGTCCAATTCTTAAGATACAGCACGGGTTAAATGATATGCTCCTATCAGGATTTTGATTTGAACCACTCCTACTCCCGGCAGGGGAAGGTTTCAAATAAAGGGTTTGTCCAGAATATGACCATCATGGCAATGTCAATGTGATTCAGATGTTCAGAAACATGCACTTCATGCCCGGACTGGGGCTAGGGAAAAGGCACCAAGGGATACTTGATCCTATCAAACTGAAGAAAGCTTTCCCTCTTTGTGGCTTGGGGTATCAACCATCAGAACAAGAGCTCAAAATGATCCGCCGATCTCGACCAAAGAGAAGATTAGACTATATCCGAACTATCTCATGAGACTCCTTGAATGGACGATTCATCAAAGAAGGCGAAGACTTCCCCTTTTGCTATTTTCCAGAAGCATGGTATGACCACACAGACAAGAAAATGAGGCCGAGAATGGAGATCTTTTTCCAAGACAGCTACCTACCTAGGGGCCGAAAGTTTCCCACACCAAGTACAACCGCTCATCAAAGATACCAAAGAGACTGAGGAAAGTGATTCCGAAGATTCCTTCAATTTATAGATACTGGGGCTGGCAATCTGCATGGTTCATTCAGGCACTACATCAAAGGACCCATCTCATCTGAATAAAGCTGTTGATACTCCTCTCCTCAACTGGCATGCTGCGCCAGTTCTACCCTTTGAAATCTCCCCTAACCCCAATGTTTACCCTTTTTCTTCTTCTGTTATCAATCCTTGCTCAAATGTAATCGAGACCTCTTTTGATGAGGTTCTCAAAGTTGTTTTTCCTATCAATGAAATAAATGAATATTTTGAGTATCTTGTTGTGCCTTATATTAATTGTTTTGAATTCTAATCAAACTTTTGATGATGATGATTTTGCAAATGAACAATTCTTAACTGATCTAAATAAGGTTAATAATAAACAAAATAACCGCTTTCAAGTTAATGAAGAAGAGACTGCTGTTATTAATCTCGGTTCTAGTAGATAACTGTGTGACATTAGGATAGGGGCCACCCTTGACAAGCATGAGCGTGCACAACTTGAAGAGTTGCTGAAAGAGTTCATAGATGTCTTCACATGGTCCTATGATGATATGCCCGGCATCGATCCTGAAATAGCTCAACACGAGATCCCCACTCTCCCAGATTACAAGTCGGTTAGATAAAAATTGAGAAAGCTCTGCACTGAATGGTCGCTCAAGGTCAAAGAAGAGGTGGTCGAAAAGTTAAACGTGGGTTTCATTCGGGTGATCGAATATCCCATATGGCTAGCCAACATTGTACCTGTGCCGAAATCAGGAGGGAAGGTTCGAATGTGTGTAGATTACCGAGATTTAAACAAAGCTTCTCCAAAGGATGATTATCCGCTACCCAATATCGACATGATCGTGGACAACGTAGCCAATCATACTCTCAAGTCATTTGTCGACGGGTTTGCTAGATACAACCAAATCAAGATGCACCCAGACCACCAAGAAAAAACTGCATTCATCACCCCATGGGGAACCTTTTGCTACACCGTCATGCCATTTGGTCTCAAGAATGCTGGGGCTACCTACTAAAGGGCTGCCACAACTATCCTATACGATCTGATCCACAAGGAGGTCGAGGTTTATGTGGATGATATGATTATCAAGTCCAAAACTAGAGAAAGTCGTGTTCCCGCACTCCGAAAGTTCTTCGAACGACTGCGACGGTATCAGATGAGACTTAATCCATAGAAGTGTGTCTTCGGCGTTATAAAGGGAAAACTCTTGGGATTCATGGTCAGCGAAAAGGGGATAGAAACAGATCCTGTAAAGCTGAAGGCCATACTTGAGATGCCACCACCCCGAATAGAGAAAGAAGTTCGAGGTTTTCTTAGGAAATTACAATATATCAGCCGGTTCCTCAGCCAACTAACCTCCATCTATGAATCGATCTTCAAGCTCCTTCGAAAAGATTCAACCAAAGTTTGGAATAAGGCCTGTCAAGAAGCTTTTGACCAAATCAAACAATACCTTACCCAACCTCCAGTGTTCATGCCACCACAGCCTGGTCTCCCTTTACTCCTATACCTAACTGTAACCGACACTGCAGCCGGGGCTTTGCTAGCCCAATACCTTGAAGACTCCCGTAAAGAAAGATCCATATCTGATTACCTCGCTGATTACCCTATAGAAGAAGCAAATGTCCAGATCTCTGAATTCCCAAATGAAAATATCCTCTGCACCACTCAAGACCGCCTTCGATGGAAAATGTACTTTGATGGCACTGCCAACAAAAATGGATATGGTATTGGGATACTTCTGATCGCTACAGATAACTCCCACACTCCCATCGCCATTAAATTGGATTTCCCTTGCACCAATAACATGACGAAATACGAGGCATGCACAGTGGGCCTCAAGGTTTCTCTCAAGAAAGGTATTCAATACCTTGATGCCTACGGGGATTCTTCCCTTATCATCGGTCAAGTGCTCAGAAAGTGGAAAGTCAAGGACGAAAAGCTCCAACCCTTTCATGCCCAATTAGAACAGTTAGCCTCCCGATTCTGAGATATCACCTTCCATTACCTACCCCGAGCAAATAATAACTTAGTTGATGCTCTTGCCACCTTGGCCTCCATGGTCGACATGCCCGAAGGAATAAAAATGACCCCCTTCCTAGTTCAAAAGCAAGACAAACCGACCCATTGCTACCATATTGAGCTTGTCTCCACTGAAGATCCCGAACTAGCCAATTTCTGCTACTATGATAGCTGGTGCCTCCTCAAACATGGTAGGTATCTTGAGGGTTTCAATAAGAAAGATCGAACAACCCTCCGAAGACTAGCCGCCTAGTACATCATATGTCATAAAGCTCTACTCAAGAGGAATTTCGATGGAACTCATCTACACTGCATCGCAGGAGCTGAGATTGAGAAAATAATGTAGAAAATCCACAACGGGGAATGAGGACCCCACATGAATGGTCACATGCTCGCCAAGAAGATCATCCGACAGGGATACTACTAGACCACCATGATCCAGGATTGCACCGCCTATGTCCGGAGGTGCCTCAAATTCCAATAATTCTTCAACCTTCAACACTTGCCTCTGTGAGAATTATATAACATGACCTCTCCCTGGACGTTCTCCACTTGGGGTGTCGACATCATAGGGAAGGTTACACCAAAGGCTTCAAACGGACATGAGTTCATCCTGGTTGCCATTAATTACTTCACCAAATGAGTCGAGGCTGAGTCATACTCAGTATTGAATGCCAAGAAAGTGGCCAAATTCCTCAAGAAAAATATCATCTGCCGATATGGGGTCCCGCACGAGCTGGTATCAGATAACGGGTTGCATTTCAAAGTATAAGTCACAGAAGTAGTCAACGAGTACGGGATTCAGAGACACAAATCTTCCCCCTACCGACCTTAAACCAATGGTGCAGTTGAAGCCGCCAATAAGAACCTCAAAGCCATCATCCGCAAGATGATCGAAGATTATAGGGATTGGGCCGATCGGATCTCGTACGCCCTCTGGGGATATCGTACCTCAATTCGAACCTCTACTGTGGAGCGGGAAATACCCTCGCTACGTGTCATGCTCGAAATCAAGGGTAGTGATGAAGACTGGTGCCAAAGTCGTCTTGATGAACTAGCCCTCCTAGATGAAATAAGATTAAAAGGTCTTTACCACATACAGAGGTACCATCGCCGAATAGCGCGATCATTCAACAAAAAAGTCAAGGATCGCGGTGTCCGGAAGGGGGATTTAGCCCTCAAAGAGATAATGGAACCCATCTGGGACCCCAGAGGGAAATTCAAGCCTAATTGGAGTGGCCCCTACATTGTTAAGAAAATCTTATTCGGCGGTGCCGCCATGCTCACTGACCTAGATGGGGAGGAGATGGCTCGTCCAGTCAACCTGGACCGTCTCAAGAAATTCTACCCCTAGTCCGAAATCTCGGTGCGCTACGACTCTTCTCATCCCCCTTCTATTCTAAACAAAAACTCTTCATTTCCCTCTACCCAGAAATACGTGGTCCTAATCCTCTACAAAAACTATTTTAAAACTTTTCAAAAAAACCCTAGAGGTACGTAGGCAGCTCATACTCCTCACATGAGCGCGGCCCTTTATTTTTCACAAAATACTATTCTTTTCTTACCTCCGAGAACGGCGGTTCATTCTAAGGAATACTTGAACAAAAGGATTATGTATGCCTTAGCGATTAGTATAGATAATTCAAAATACAAAACTCATCGAAAGGCACATCTGGATGATTAGAAACTTGCTTATTTCATTAATAAGAAGTTATAGTACGAATTACATAAGGAACGGATAACTCCCTTCCCCACTGACGCGACTTAATATTTGTCTCAAAAGTGCGTATTTATCTAGGCTCAAGTGCAAGCCTTGTCGCTCAAGTAATAACCCGGTAAGTCGGGATCGTCTCCACAGGGATCAAAATTGCCAAATAATAACAAGGAAAATTACCAAACCGTGAAATGATTTCTTAAAAGAAATGAAAAGATGATTGATTTTTGGGAAAATTTCTAAAACTTACTTATGAAGAACGATTGGAAATTAACAGCAAAACTAGGTTTTAACAATTTAGAGAAAATTAGGGTAGGGTACAATCCCTCAATCCTTAACAAATTATCCTTTAGAATATTAGAATTATAAATCAAAATTCTTGATTAAATCCAGTCCTTATCATCACTAAGCATTACATATATGAGGGTCAAGCCCGCATCATATGAAATCAAAGATCAATATAAGGCGGTGAACGATAAATTATACATACAAAACATTCTTAAACATCCCAAGTACCTAGGGTAAGAGAGATTAAAAGATATGACAATGCATCTATAATTTTCATTCACGATTCAACCAATATTTTCATTTATTTTCTAATTTTCCATACACATAATTTGCCGTGGATTGAGTTCATGTACCCCAACCCTTAAGAAATTAGCTACTCATGATTTTATTGAAGAACAAAAATGAAATTATGAGACTGCAGAACATTGTAAGAAATTTGCAGAAATTAAAGCAAAAGAGAATAGAATGATATTACTTGAATTCAGCACAAAAACGGAATTGAGATTCAGACTACAAACTAGGGTTCATGCAAATCTTGAAGGAAATGGAAATTTAACCTACAAAGCTGTTCTAAAAACTCTCTCTAAAATTCCTAACCCTAGCCTCTCTCTAGCCTCTCTCTAGCCTCCTTGAACTGATGTAGAACTTGGCATTTTATAGCACAAATCCTCCAAAGTCGGTTTCCAATTGTGCTTGTGGAACAAGGTTCACAGCTACGCACTCATCAAATCTGCACAATAAATGAGAAATTAATTTCAGGATTTCGCATTCCCGGATCGGTCCGGGTCTTTATCGGATCGGTCCGATATCCATCGGATCGGTTCTTTTATTTTCTTCCGGATCGATCCGATAGTGTCCGGATCGGTTCGAATTTTTCTTCCATCGGTTTGCCATCCATCCGGGGTACACTGGCCTTGGGCAAATCGGATCGGTCCGGATCCTACCCGGATCGGTCCGAATTTCTTCTTCTTTGACTTTTTCCTTACAGCTTTGACTGGCCATATCTTCTTATCTAGACCTCCGATTTGGATGCCGTTTCTTCCTATGCTCTTGTGAACTCATTCTCTTCAACTTCCCTTTTGGTGTCACTTTCGAATTCTGAATGGAATTACACTTTTGTCCTTAGACATTTCTTGCTTGTATCCTTTCTTTTCTTTTGGATTCTTTCTTGCATTCCATTCCTGAAAACTTCATCCAACTTATACAAAACCTAGGGAAAGTTGTTAGGAATAGACAATGGAGTGATATGGCATAAAAATGGCTCAATTACATTGTTCGAGATATTAAAATCACTAAATTAAGGAGATAAATTCTGAAGAATTTATGCTTGATCAAATCCCCCTAACTTAGGACTTTGCACGTCCCGGGCAATGTATTTGAATTTAACCAACATTCATCATTTGAAAACTTCTTTATTGAAATAGTATTCCACTTTCGCAGGCATGCGATTGCATTTAGCGTATGCAACAAGCCTTTAAACCCCTAGGTTACCCTAGTAGGACGAGTTTTGTCTCGTGAGGGTTTGCAGTGAATTTACCCACAAAATTCTTTATTGACTCAAATAAATATCAAAATACTTAAAAATTGTACAATTTAAACTTTTCTAAAAATAATCACCATAAATTCATATTCAACTGTCTCAAACCATCGTGTGTGTGTGCAAAGCCAAAAATTCAACCTCAAATTTCCACCGATTGAGCATTACGTTACTTTCCGAAAATTCGTTTTGATTCAAATTCTTACGGATGCACTCACAAACGAATCACTCGGATTGTGGCTATTTTCTCTCGGTATGCATGATATAAAGAGTAAATATAATGGACACAAATTCATGCATACAAAATTGAAAATAAGGAAATTTATGGTGAAAAGATCTCATCATCGGATTACGGTTATTAGGAAATGGGAACATCACCTCTAATTCACACCATTTTAATCTCTCATATTATCTTTCCATGTCTTAGCTCTCCACGCAGTAATTAATTTTGCAATTTGGACTCGGTTAGGACTTTTTGGGGTAAAAGGTGTAAAGGGTAAAAATGGGAATAAACGGAATGTTCGAAATTGGAAAATGTCCTTATGACGTCCATTTGTGCTTTTTCGGGCATTTGCTCATTTTTATCTTTCTCTTTTTTTTTCTTTTTTTTTTTTTTTTTTTTTTTTTTTTTTTTGCTATTTTTGTTGAGCATATCTATTTTTTTTTTCTTTGCCCCTTTTTGTTGCACAATTTGGACTTGATGAATATTCAATTTTCACAATTCCGGGCTATTTGGGTTTTTCGGGTTATCAAACGAAAGGATAAATTTTTTATTAGGCTCAAATTGGGTTGCAAAAGGATAATTTTATTTTTCACAACTTTTTATAGCTAATATTTTTGGGTAACAAACGAGGGCCTACTTCATTGTCCAAATTGCTAATCACATTACCATATGCATCTCGAGATTAATTAAGTTCAGAGATATATTTAGCACGAATTTCGAGACAACATTTCACACATTTCCCATAACCGATCAAAATAAAGGATTGAGATCATCAACGACTTATTAAAACGCTGAAAAGAACTTTGAGTTAATCATAAACTCGGATTGATTTAAAAACTCATAAAAAATTGAAAGGCTCGAAATCTCACCGGGTTTGATCAATCTCCACACTTATTCGTAAAGTCGTCAATTTTCTTTCAATTTCCATCTTCGGTCAATTTTGGCTTGGTGCATTATGAATTTTACAATTTGAGACTATAAATAGAATAAAGGTGACATTTTTGAAAAATTTAAATTCCAATTTTTATTTATTTTGAAGAAAAATATTTTTGGATTTTTTTTCAAAATTTTTTTTTTTTTTTCAAATTTTTTTTTTTTTTTTTTTTAATTAAATATATGAATATTAGCGAAGTTTTATGAGTACGCACCTGTCATCCCCCCTAACACAATGATTTGCATTGTCCTCAATCAAACAGATAAGAGATAAAAAGAAGACAACATAAAGAGTGCGATAAATAAAACATGCCAATATCATATTAAAATTGTAGATTACAAACAAACTGTGGAAATAACTGTATAAGCAAAACTATAACATAGGGATAAAAATCCTAATAAGGGAAGGGTATCCTAAGGGGCGGGTGGGGGATGGGTAGTACTCGGAGCAGATGGATCATATGGATTATAATAGTAGGGGGGAAGAGGGGCCTCGGGTCCCGCTTGGAGACGGTACAAGTCGGCCTGCATACGCAGGACCAAACTCATATCCCTCTCGTAGGAGGACACATGGGCATCAAAACGCGTCTCAAGAGAGAGAACGCGCTCGTGCAAGACCGAATCTTCCGGAATGTAATCCGGATCCGCTGTCTCATCGTATTCTGCCTCTTCACCCTCCGCCATTTCCACGTCCTCCTCGGCGATGTTCTCCTCGTCATCGTCATCCTCCTCACTAGAATCGTCGCCGTGCCGAGCACGGACGAGCTGAATTTGCCGCTCACTTCGAGTGCGGGACTCTTGTCCTAAAGGTTTAGGAAGGTTGACAAGATCCTGAGGGGGTGCGATACCGGCATCTCGAAGCATGGAGGTGATGAGACGACCATATGGAAGAGGAGCGGTGCCCTTTTTAGTATAGGCCACAAAAAGGATATCTGTGTAAAATGTGCGGGCCAAATTGATCACAGTCGCCGGGTCGAAGAGATGATACACCATGGTGGCTTGGCGAGGCCTCATCGCCGAATCATTAGAAGTTTGCAAAATGTTGGCACAAACGATATGGAAAGTGAATCGTGCCTTGTCGGACAAGCGGCCGACGGGAAATGTCTCGGTGTTCCAAACCGCACCCGGTTGGATTCGCGAGATACAAACTTCTTTTGTGAGGACGGGATCGGGACTCGGATAGTCATACTGATCGGGAGTGAGCACACCATATGATTCGAGTTTGCGCACCACGAGGTCAAGCGAGAACGCGATAGGTATGGAATCCACAAAGGCTTGGGATTCAAATTCGGCCGTACGGACAAGAGAGCCGTAAAATTGACGAACTTCATTCTCCCACACGGCCTCATATGGCTCATTAAAGAACCGGCACCAGCCCCTTGACTGGAAAAGTGCAGTGACCGAATTGGGCATTTGATCCCATAATACTGGGCGCTCGATATGGATTTTGCGCGCAGGGCTGAAAAATTTTCGGCACCAATTTGCCTCTTGGAGGGAACGATACTCCCCATTGCCGTTGGGGAGAACTTCAATGGAAGTGTACTTCTGGGGAGCAGCCATGAGGTATGGAGGAGGAGATAGCTATGGAGATATAAGAGAGAAGATAGGTGGAGGTGTGAAGAAATGGGTAGGGGAAGGTATGTATTTATAGGAAGGAGGGTGGGGAATGGGGGGATGAATGGGTGGGAAATGGAATGGACGAAATTTTGAAGGAGGGGTTGGATTGGGTGAAGTGAATGGGTGGGGATTGAGGAGGTGGAAATGAAGAGGTGTGTCTCTTGGGATTATCAACCTGCAGAATATCGGACCGATCCGGTTTTGGGACGGACCGATCCGCCTCACCGGATCGGTTCCTTTTTTACCCCGGACCGATCCGGATGACCGGATCGGTTCTTTTATTTTACCGGACCGATCCGGTTTCAGGATCCCAGAATTCTTCTTCTCTCTTCCTAAAAACTCATACTCCACTCAATAATGATTTTTCAACCTCGCAAACCATTGATAACGAACAACCCGCACCATTCGGATTCTCAACCCTCAGAACGGACTCTAACCTATAACTTCTACATCCTACGACTCAAATGTACAACAATCACCCCATACATGTCGGGGGTGCGACGACCTCACTCTCTTCTTTCAATCAATCCCCATAAATGGGGTCCGACAGCCAGATTGTGTCGGCTTCCTTAACCATGGCTTCCAAATAAGGCTTGAGACGATGTCCATTAACTTTAAAAGTGGTTCCCCCTTTCTCATCCATTAGCTCAACGGCTCCATGGGGAAACACTTCTTTCACAATGTATGGACCAGACCATCGAGACCGCAATTTACCGGGAAACAGGTGCAACCTCGAGTTGTAGAGAAGTACCTTCTGTCCCAAATGAAACTCTTTCTTACGAATGATTCCGTCATGAGCTCGTTTCATTCGGTCCTTGGAAATTTTGGCACTTTCATACGCATCATTGCGCATTTCTTCCAACTCATTCAACTGAAGTTTACGTGTTTCACCGGCTTGATCCATTTTAAAGTTCACCCTTTTGATAGCCCAATACGCTTTGTGTTCAATTTCAACCGGAAGATGACAAGGTTTGCCATACACAAAACGAAATGGGGACATCCCAAGGGGATTCTTGTATGCGGTTCTATAAGCCCAAAGATCATCAGTCAACCTAAGAGACCAATCTTTCCTGTTAGGATCAACTGTCTTCTCCAAGATATGCTTGATCTCCCTATTTGCAAGCTCGGTTTGGCCATTCGATTGGGGGTGATAAGGTGTGCTAACCTTATGAACAATTCCATACTTCCGCATTAGTTTATCCATCGGCCTATTGCAAAAATGACTTCCATTATCACTAATTATGGCCTTAGGAATACCGAAGCGAGAAAGTATATTTTCTTGAATAAATTTGATCACCACCTTACTGTCATTCGTCCGTGTAGCTATAGCCTCTACCCATTTTGAGACATAATCTACAGCGACAAGAATGTATAGAAAACCAAAAGAAGGGGGAAAGGGCCCCATGAAGTCAATTCCCCAACAATCAAACAACTCCAAAACTAAAATAGGGGACATTGGCATCATATCACGGCGAGTAATGACTCCCATTCTTTGGCATCTATCGCAAGTCTTACAAAAATCATTCACATCCCGGAAGATTGTGGGCCAATAAAGACCACTTTGAAGGATTTTCGCAGCAGTTTTATTTTTAGAAAAATGACCGTCACATGCTTCCGAATGACAGAATCGAATCACCCCTTGGATTTCCTCATCGGGTACACATCTCCGGATAATTTGGTCAGCACAATACTTAAACAAGTATGGATCATCATAAAAGAACATGCGTGACCAAGTAATAAACCTCCTTCTCTCTTGCGGATTCCAAGTAGAGGGAACAACTCCGGTGACAAGGTAATTGACAATATCCGCAAACCAAGGGAGAGAAGAGGTAGCAAATAGATTCTCATCCGGAAAATACTCGTCTATGGGAATGGGATCAATAGGTACGTCGGACGAGAGTCGTGACAAATGGTCAGCAACGACGTTTTCTACTCCTTTCTTATCTTGAATGGAGAGATTAAACTCTTGTAGGAGTAGGATCCACCTGATTAAACGAGGTTTGGCATCTTTCTTGCTTAAGAGATACTTCAATGCCGAATGGTCAGTGAAGCAAAGGATAGGCGACCCAACGACGTAAGAGCGAAATTTGTCGAGAGCAAAAACAACTGCTAGCAACTCTTTCTCTGTAGTAGAATAATTAAGATGAGGGCCAGATAATGTTCGGCTAGCATAGTAAATAACATGAGCTTTCTTGTCTTTCCTCTGTCCAAGAACAGCCCCAATCGCGAAATCACTTGCATCACACATAAGCTCAAAGGGAAGCGACCAATCCGGAGCTTGCATGATAGGTGCAGAAATAAGCATGCTTTTGAGTTTATCAAATGCTTCTTGACATGCTTTACTCCACTCAAATGGAGTGTCTTTCATGAGAAGATTACTCAAAGGTCTAGCGATGGCGCTAAAGTCTTTGATAAACCTCCTATAAAATCCAGCATGGCCTAGAAAGGACCTCACATCTTTAAGTGATTTTGGCGGGGGTAGCTCAGCTATTACTTCAATTTTTGCTCGATCAACTTCAATTCCCCTAGATGAGACTATGTGGCCCAAGACTACACCCTCGGTAACCATGAAATGGCATTTTTCCCAATTGAGGACTAAGTCTTTTTCCACACATCGGAATAGAACTCTCTCAAGATTAGCTAAACAATGGTCAAAAGATGAACCGAAAACGCTGAAATCGTCCATGAACACCTCAAGACCTTTTTCAAGCATGTCGCTAAAGAGACTTAACATGCACCTCTGAAAAGTAGCCGGCGCATTACATAACCCAAATGGCATACGTTTATAGGCAAACGTACCAAATGGACATGTAAAAGTCGTCTTTTCTTGATCAAGAACATCCACCTCAATCTGATTATAACCGGAATACCCATCTAGAAAACAATAATAAGGATTGCCCGCAACTCGTTCAATAACTTGATCGATAAATGGTAAAGGAAAATGATCCTTTCGAGTTCCGGCATTGAGCTTTCGGTAGTCAATGCAAACACGCCACCCGGTGGTGGTGCGTTGAGGTATTAACTCTCCCTTAGCATTTTCAACCACAGTCATCCCTGATTTCTTTGGAACGACCTGAATTGGGCTCACCCATTTACTATCCGAAATGGGATATATAATTCCAGCATCTAGCAATTTGATTATTTCCGCTCTTACAACATCTTTCATTGTTGGATTTAACCGCCTTTGCATCTCACGAGATGGCTTCACTTCTTCCTCGAGATGGATTTTATGGGTACAAATCAAAGGACTTATACCCTTTAAAGCTGCTATGGTCCAACCAAAAGCACTTCTATGCTTTCTCAACACATTTAACAACATACCTTCTTGCCCTTTTTCTAGATGGGAAGACACAACAACAGGAAATGTATCATTCTCACCTAAAAAGGCATATTTGACATGGGAAGGTAGCTTCTTCAACTCAAGACTAGGAAATCTATGTTCAGAGGGGACCATGGGTGTCTCCCTCGGAGGCAATTCTTCATACCTAGAAATCCAGTCAACCGCTCTTAAACTTTCAAAACTTTCTTCCTCTTGTAACCACATTTTCAACTCTTCCACCTCTCTTTCAAAATTAGTATAATCACTCATTTGAGCATCACTTTGCCCTAAGCATACTGTCAAAGCATCTCCTCCTATGATTTTCTCAATATTTTCATCCACCACTTCATCAATAAGATCCACTTCAAGAATCTCATCCTCATCACCCATTTGTTTAGCGACATTGAAAATATTTTTCTCGAGAGTCATGTTTCCAAAAGTGAGTTGCATTCGGCCATTCCGTGTATTGATCAAAGCATTAGCGGTAGCTAAGAACGGTCGGCCCAATATAATTGGAACATGATTTATCGAATGGGGAACAGGCTCGGTGTCCCAAATAACAAAATCAACGGGAAAGTAGAATGTATCCACTTGAACTATCACGTCTTCTACAATCCCGCGAGGCACTTTGACTGTTCTATCCGCTAACTGTAGAGTGATTCGGGTAGGTTTTAAATCACCTAAATCAAGCTTCTTATAGATGGAGTATGGGAGGATGTTTACACTCGCACCTAAATCAAGCAATGCTCTTTCCACTCTCATTTCTCCAATGATACACGAAATGGTAGGTGAACCTGGATCTTTGAATTTTGGGGGAAGATCATTGAGAAGAACTGAGCTCACATTTTGTGCCAAGAAAACATTTTTCTTCACCTTAAGACGTCTCTTGACAGTCAAAAGATCTTTAATAACCTTCGCATATGCTGGAATTTGTTGAATAGCATCAAGGAACGGCAAGTTCAATTTTACTTGCTTCAACACATCCATCACCTCGATACGCGAAGCACCTTTCTGAGGTGACTCTAAGCGTTGAGGAAATGGAGCAGCAGTAGGCAACTTGACTTTAATATCAGACTCAACTTCCGCATCTTTCAATTCCTTTTCTAAGGAAGGTTCTTCAGCCCCGGAAATTTCAGATTCATTCACAATCTCGGGATTGACTCCATCATCATTCACCTTTGGCAATTTAGGTGCTAGATCAACTACGCGGCCACTACGAAGAGTAGTAACAGCTTGACATTGTTCTTGTAATTCTGATGATGTGGAGCAAACCGTGGTTTGACCTTGAAGAGGTGGTCTTTGGCCTTGGGCTGGAAGTTTACCCTTCTCTTGAGTATTCACCGCAGACTGCAACCTAGAGATGTTAGTATGCATTTCAGCGAACATTCGCTCAAATTTGGCATCTCTTTCTTTTTGGGCTTGGATGAATTGAGGGAAATTATCCTCATGAAATCTCCTAGGTGGAGGTACATAAGGACCAGGAGGTGGTACTTGCATAGGGTTTGCCACTTGCTGAAATTGAGGGGGTTGTGGTAGAGTCATCTGTGGGTTAGGAACCATCCCACCTTGGGGTTGTCCATAATTGTACCCGGGATTCCTCCACGATTGATTATATGCATTCCCTTGCTGAGCATTATAATTCCCTCGAAAACCTCCTAGCGCATCAACCTGTTCAGTGTACATGGCCTTGTATGCAGGTATGGTAGGACATCCTTCGGTAGAATGGCCTGCATTACAAATGGCACATACCTTCTCCATCTCGGTTTTTACAGGTCCAGACACATCTCTCAATCGCATATCTAGCATATCTCTAAAATTCTTCTCCATTTGGTCAAGTTTTAGATCCAACAAAGTGTCCTTATCCACGTGATAAATACCAGCAGGCAAGTTAGACACTTGTCGATTTCTATTTTGACTATTTGGATCAGAAGTATCCCATGCTTGGGTAGTTTCCGCCACATATTTCAAATGAGCCTCAGCATCGCTTGTACTTAACTCCCAAAAAGGTCTCTCACACATGGTTTGAACAAGTTGTTTAGACGCTACAGTAAGGCCTTGATGGAAAAATGAAATCAGATGATGAGTTTCAAAACCATGATGGGGGCACGCATTGACTAACTCCTGATATCTCTCCCAACACTTATCAAAAGCCTCATTCTCATTTTGACGAAAAGCTTGAATTTGGGCTTTAACAGAATTGGTTTTGTGTTGTGGAAAAAATTTTGAGATAAACTTGTTTTGCATATCTCTCCATGATAAAACAGAATTTGGGGGCAGGGTCCATAACCAAGTTTTCGCTTTATCCTTTAAGGAAAAAGGAAAGAGCTTTAACCGGATTACTTCTTGTGGACAAGTTTGGTCTCCAAATGTCTCACACGTATCTTCAAACTCTCTAATATGGAGATATGGTTTTTCCGAATCCATCCCATGAAATGTAGGAAGAATTTGGATCATTCCATTCCGAAAGTGGAACTGACCGGCATTATATGGGAATAAAATGCAACCAGGGTTAGCAGTTCTCTCCGGAAACAAAAGATCTTTCATGGGTTGATATGGTACATCATCCTCTCCAGCACCAACACCGACACTACCATGATCCGACATATTGCTACCGAAAGGTTCAGAATTCTCACTCAAGGTTTGACTCAACGAACGACTTGTGATGGAATTATTAGGGGAAGGAGGTGGAACCCAAAAAGGCAAAGACTCAGAATTTTCAGATCCGGCTTCGGCAATAGGATTTTCGTGAATTTGGGTGGGAGATGAATCCTGCATATAAAATCACAAGAGAAATTTTTTTTTTTTTTTTATGAAATCACTTGTAGATAACAATAACTTTCTTGAAAATTTAACAATTTTAGATCCCCGGCAACGGCGCCAAAAACTTGACGCGACTTAATATTTGTCTCAAAAGTGCGTATTTATCTAGGCTCAAGTGCAAGCCTTGTCGCTCAAGTAATAACCCGGTAAGTCGGGATCGTCTCCACAGGGATCAAAATTGCCAAATAATAACAAGGAAAATTACCAAACCGTGAAATGATTTCTTAAAAGAAATGAAAAGATGATTGATTTTTGGGAAAATTTCTAAAACTTACTTATGAAGAACGATTGGAAATTAACAGCAAAACTAGGTTTTAACAATTTAGAGAAAATTAGGGTAGGGTACAATCCCTCAATCCTTAACAAATTATCCTTTAGAATATTAGAATTATAAATCAAAATTCTTGATTAAATCCAGTCCTTATCATCACTAAGCATTACATATATGAGGGTCAAGCCCGCATCATATGAAATCAAAGATCAATATAAGGCGGTGAACGATAAATTATACATACAAAACATTCTTAAACATCCCAAGTACCTAGGGTAAGAGAGATTAAAAGATATGACAATGCATCTATAATTTTCATTCACGATTCAACCAATATTTTCATTTATTTTCTAATTTTCCATACACATAATTTGCCGTGGATTGAGTTCATGTACCCCAACCCTTAAGAAATTAGCTACTCATGATTTTATTGAAGAACAAAAATGAAATTATGAGACTGCAGAACATTGTAAGAAATTTGCAGAAATTAAAGCAAAAGAGAATAGAATGATATTACTTGAATTCAGCACAAAAACGGAATTGAGATTCAGACTACAAACTAGGGTTCATGCAAATCTTGAAGGAAATGGAAATTTAACCTACAAAGCTGTTCTAAAAACTCTCTCTAAAATTCCTAACCCTAGCCTCTCTCTAGCCTCTCTCTAGCCTCTCTCTAGCCTCTCTCTAGCCTCCTTGAACTGATGTAGAACTTGGCATTTTATAGCACAAATCCTCCAAAGTCGGTTTCCAATTGTGCTTGTGGAACAAGGTTCACAGCTACGCACTCATCAAATCTGCACAATAAATGAGAAATTAATTTCAGGATTTCGCATTCCCGGATCGGTCCGGGTCTTTATCGGATCGGTCCGATATCCATCGGATCGGTTCTTTTATTTTCTTCCGGATCGATCCGATAGTGTCCGGATCGGTTCGAATTTTTCTTCCATCGGTTTGCCATCCATCCGGGGTACACTGGCCTTGGGCAAATCGGATCGGTCCGGATCCTACCCGGATCGGTCCGAATTTCTTCTTCTTTGACTTTTTCCTTACAGCTTTGACTGACCATATCTTCTTATCTAGACCTCCGATTTGGATGCCGTTTCTTCCTATGCTCTTGTGAACTCATTCTCTTCAACTTCCCTTTTGGTGTCACTTTCGAATTCTGAATGGAATTACACTTTTGTCCTTAGACATTTCTTGCTTGTATCCTTTCTTTTCTTTTGGATTCTTTCTTGCATTCCATTCCTGAAAACTTCATCCAACTTATACAAAACCTAGGGAAAGTTGTTAGGAATAGACAATGGAGTGATATGGCATAAAAATGGCTCAATTACATTGTTCGAGATATTAAAATCACTAAATTAAGGAGATAAATTCTGAAGAATTTATGCTTGATCACCCACTACCATAAAAAGACAAATAAAAATCCCCACATCTATCACACAATTAAACTCCCCAAGAGTCCTACCCACAGCTACCAGAGGAGCCTGCACCCTCATCATCTACATCCTGAGATCCCCAAGTTTCCCCTGCTTGAATAGAGTGCCGTAAGCATTCCATGGATCAATGATCCTTAACCATCTTCGAAAAGACCACAACACCCCCTTCCATGGTGTTAGGTAAAACAAACCATCTTTGTCTAGTCTCTACTACCAATATCTTGTTGACTACTTTCCTCCACAACCACTTCATATAATCGTTGGGGACATGCCAAATCTTCTCGACAGATTGAGAGGGATGAGTCGACGGACGCCAATTTTCCCACAGAGACCCAAGCAACAGACGCAGGCGCTCAGTCAAACCTTCTACCGGAAAGAAATTTGAGGTCCCAGGGGGCACGACCTGCGCCCAACCAAATTGGCGCAAAAGCCGCCGAGGGAAATAAAAGGAGGTCTATCTGAGACCAACCAACCGCACATATGAGTACTCATCTTGCTCCAAAACGGGCTACAACGACCCCCACCAAGGCACTAACCAATACAGCCCACTAGCCCCATATTCCACAAGCTAATTCTCCCAGTTCTCAACATACAAGACAAGGCTGATGAAGTAGCGTGAAAAGAAGTTCGGTACGGACGACAAGGGATATTCTGGAGGAGTCGACAAACGAAATCTTTTAGACAACCACATGAACAGCATCACAGGGCTACCCCTCAAAAATTCAGAATGACCTTCTCTCCAGGCATCCAGGCCATTCAGAGTCTCCGCCAATATCACCACCGCAGGATTGCGACAGTATGACATCCATGAACGAATGGTTGCAAGTTGTGGGTCCACTTGCACCTCCCCAGTCACCAACAGCAATTTTGAAACCAGACCCAGAACAACGGCTCCAGCATAGCCAGCATCACCTACTTCCCGTAAATGCACGGACTGTAGCACCGTCGGGAGGGAGATCATTCCTCTAGCAACTAATGATCTAGCCACCGAAGGCGAAATGTGAAGAAGCCTGGCCAACAAATCCCTAAGAGAAAAGGAAAAATCGGGTAAAGCCGCAGCAACACTGGGATTTACACCCAGTATGGTAGAAAATTCCTCGTAGGTAGGACAAACTTCTTCCAACCCAAAGCGAAATACATAGTCTTCGGGGTACCAGAATTGTACCGTCGCCATCAGCATATTCCACTTAATAGACCGATTGCGCCACAAGGAGACTCGACGCAGGTTGAAAGCATCGTAGTCGACATTATAAGAGCACATAGCTTCCAAGGCTTCAAGGTAGTTGGCAAACTCAATGATACCAGGGAGAGCCATCTTGCAAGGCTAAGAGATGGTGGGCAAGTAGGTAAGAATGCAAAGGTGTGATGAAAACACCCTTACCCATTTTTATACTTGAAAATCCTCACAAGGGACATAATCCCTGCAGAAATCAGAGGGAATCCTACCCCACAAGGTACTAAAGGCTGAAGAGGGTACCATTCAAAGCTTTGAATTGATGGGACTGGACTGAACTGCCGATAGGCAAGTCAGGGTGCTTGCCGATCGCCCCCCCCCCCCCCCCAACAATTTTTAGAAATTTCCCTTTTTTTCCTCTTTTGTCAAATCAGAAAACTCAATAAAAATAAATTGATATTCTCAACAGAATTTCAAAATCCCTTTAAATTTCCCCTTTTTAATCAAAAACTTTACTTCAAAAAATTTCAAAAATATTCCTTTTAGCGGTCTCAGCAGAAAAGTAAAAAGCGCATGTGCATGCATTCATTCATCATTAATAAAAGATAACAAAAAACTTCATTGCATTTCATATATCTATTTTTTGTGTTACATCATCTTTGCAGGAAATAAAAAGAAAAAGAAAAAAACAACGGGACTCACCCCGAACCCACATGATTTCTCTCTCTCCCAAGAGCTTCCACCCCTGCAGCGTGCTCTCTTCCCTCTACGGCGAGACGATGCGCCACCACTACCCAAGCCCGAGTCCTCTCCAAACGAGGCAGACGGCACCAAGCAAGAAGGAATGGGAACCGCATTCCGAATATGGGAATTCGCCGCAGATATCCAGTCTCTAATGTCCCTGAGCCAAGTGGTCGACACCCGAACTTGCTGAAAGAAAAGGTGAAATCAGTATCAAAGCAGAAATGACCAAAACAGAAAAGAAAGAAAGAAAGAAAGAAAGAAAGGAACAGAAAGGTATACCGCAGGCCGAAGGACCTCTTCTGTCAAACCCAACTCCTCCGGATCCATCGCATGAGGACGGTGCAGCATAGGCACCATCCCTCCATCAGCCCGCTGAATGTTGTATGAAGGGATATGCAACTGCACAAAAGGGACCTCAGAGATCCCCACCGCCACAGATGCCGACGGACCACCACCGCTGTGGGAAGACCCCACCACCCGTCTCGAACCCGCCGGAGGGAAGGTCAGTGCATCATATATGCTGGGTGCCATCAACCAGCTCGTCACAAAATTCATATAGTCATACGGCGCAGCCGTATCGGTGTATAGCAAGTAGGAATCGCCGATCATCGCCGAGATCCTCTCATCCTCTGACATCAGTCACTCCTGCCTTATAGACGTAGGAGGCTTCACGGGTGGCACCACCACCTCCTCCTCGGAAATCTGACTAACCTCCCTCTCCCCGAGGTACCAGGAATGGCCGAACTCATGCGCCAGCAAATGCCTCATCCGCGCATTCACCCCGGTCACCCCCTCATCCTGAATGGCTGTCCCCCATAGATAAAAGGTCACCTGAAAATATCCAAGTGAGCATAAATCAATACAAGATCATAAGGAGCAAAAAACAAGATTGAAATGGAAAGAGTCTTACCCTACCACTGGTCAGGTCATTCGAGACCTGACGCACCGCCTCCAGGGAAAGAGATCCCTTCGACTGTCGATTGGCCTTACGCCATCGATAAAATCGATAGAAGTCACCAACAGTGTCATCCTTCAAAGCAATCAGCGGGGTATTGCACCCAATCACCTCATAGAACCACATCTGAATTTGCAAGCAAAAAGAGACGCATAAGGAAAATGCGAATGAATGAAAGGAAAATGCGAGTGCATGAAAGGAAAATGCGAATGCATGAAAAGAAATGCACAAACTGAAGAATACCTCAAGAAGGTACATGGACCCAGTAAAAGTTTGTCGGCAGCATCGGCTGAATGCATCCAGAGAAAAGTAAAGGGTCGCCAAGGTTAGACTCCCCCAATCATAGAAGGGGATGTTCGAAAACATCCTCAAGTACGGCAGAAACCACAAATAAACGACGTCACCGCTCGACGCCACAATGAAACCTCCCAATACCAGCAAAATGAATAACCGGGCCATCTGCCTCACTTGCAGTCCATCCTCCACATCAATCACCCTGCTCAGCAGAACATCCTTCAGCAGGGACAACCGGATTGAATCCCCAGAAACTATCCTCCCTACATCACCAAGTGTCGCACGCACTGCCTCCGGTCTCACCCATAAAGAGCAATCCACCTCTATCTATTCTCCATCACAATCCATCCCCAGCAGCTGCTGCACGTCTATGGGAGTCACAGTCATCTCCCCGAAGTCGAAATGAAAGGTGTGGGTAGTGTCCCACCACCTCTCTCCCAAAGCGCACAAGACAGCTGTCGAACGAGGCGTCTCGTCCAGCGCCGATGCCAACTGCCCAAAACTCGCTAATGAGACCACCCAGCGCACCACAGGTGGGAGGTGCTCCCAGTCATCCTTGAGTCGCGTTGTCCCACGGGCACGCATGTTCTTCAAAGAAATATCATACTGGAAAAAAGAAAAGTCTCATAAAAAGTCAAGAAAGAAAAATCACCAAAAAGAGAAGAATGCCAAAGGTAGGGTTACTTACATAACCGTCGGGGATCACTCTCGAAGAGCGATGATGCGATCGCTCCCGCAACAAGGTCCGCTCATCCGCAACAGGCTCAAATGCATCAAAGGAGTTCTTACTCCCCAAAGCAAGAGGCGCCCTAGACCTCCACTCCACATTCGCCCAGTCATCAACAGTCAACCATTACCGGTGGACTACAGTGCTCACAAAGGCAGCCATTTCTTAAAGATCGAAATGATAGAACGATTTGCAGAAGAATCGCAGAGAGAGAGAAAGCAAAAGAAGCTGTAAAAAAATGAGGGGATTTGCCCCCTTTATATAGGATGCCAAGCTCCATGCCGATCGGCACCTACCCCTACCATACCGATCAATACTGACCCCTTACCTTCCCGATGTATCCCGAAAGCCCGTGCCACTGCCGAATGGCACCCTTCATACTATGCCTACCGGCACCCCCCCTTAAATTTTGTACAGAAAATACCAGAAAACCTCAAAAAATCCCAAGAAAATTTCCAAAAATCCCAGGAAGGATTTAAAGCCTTTTTACCAAGAAAACTTCGCATTCCCTCTAGCGATACCCCTCTTCCCCAGCGGAATCCTCAAAAACCAAGTGAAAACTCCTCCCGGCAAAGCTTCGGAAGATCCCTAAAGATCACCTGATCACTTCCCCAGCAGAATTCTCTTACATCACCCAAAATAGGTTATTCCCCCCTGCGAGGTCTCCTAAAAGCTTCCCCGGCTATCGGCTCCCCAGCTCAGATAAAAATCACAAAGATCTTTCTCCAGCAGAATCAAAATCCAATCTTTATCTACTCTTGGGTCAGAATTGGCCCCGGTCTTGGATCATCACCTAAGTTAGGTCAGAATTGACCTCGATCTTCGGTCGTCACCACTCTTGGGTCAGAATTGGCTCCGATCTTGGATCGTCACTTGAGTTAGATCAGAATTGACCTCGGTCCTCGGTCGTCACCACTCTTTGGTCAAAATTGGCCTCGGTCTTAGATCGTCACCTGAGTTAGGTCAGAATTGACCTCGATCCTCGGTTGTCACCACTCTTGGTTCAAAATTGGCCCCAGTCTTGGATCGTCACCTGAGTTAGGTCAGAATTGAACTCGGTCCTCGATCGTCACCACTCTTGGGTCAAAATTGGACTCGGCCTTGGATCGTCACCTGAGTTACGTCAGAATTGACCTTGGTCCTCGAGCATCACCACTCTTGGGTCAGAAATGGCCCTGATCTTGGATCGTCACCTGAGTTAGGTCAGAATTGACCTCGGTCCTCGGTCGTCACCACTCTTGGGTCAGAATTGGCCCCGGTCTTAGATCATCACCTCAGTTAGGTCAAAATTGACTTCAATCCTCGGTCGTCACCACTCTTGGGTCAGAATTGGCCCCGATCTTGGATCGTCACCTAAGTTAGGTTAAAATTGACCTCAATCCTCGGTCGTCACCACTCTTGGGTCAGAATTGGCCCTGATCTTGGATCGTCACCTGAGTTAGGTCATAATTGACCTCGGTCCTCCGTCATCACCACTCTTAGGTCAAGATTGGCCCCGATCTTGGATCGTCACCTGAGTTAGGTCAGAATTGACCTTGGTCGTCACCACTCTTGGGTTAGAATTGGCCCCGATCTTGGATCGTCACCTGAATTAGGTCAGAATTGACCTCGGTCCTCGATCGTCACCACTCTTGGATCATAATTGGCCCCGATCTTGGATCGTCACCTGAGTTAAGTCAAAATTGACCTCAATCCTCGGTCGTCACCACTCTTGGGTCAAAATTGGCCCCGATTTTGGATCGTCACCTGAGTTAGGTCAGAATTGACATCGATCCTCGATCGTCACAACTCTTGGGTCAGAATTGGCCCCAGTCTTGGATCGTCACCTGAGTTAGGTCATAATTGACCTCGGTCATCCGTCATCACCACTCTTGGGTCAGAATTGGCCCCAGTCTTGTATCGTCACCTGAGTTAGGTCAGAATTGACCTCGGTCGTCACCACTCTTGGGTTAGAATTGGCCCCGATCTTGGATCGTCACCTGAATTAGGTCAGAATTGACCTCGGTCCTCGATCGTCACCACTCTTGGATCATAATTAGCCTCGATCTTGGATCGTCACCTGAGTTAAGTCAAAATTGACCTCAATCCTCGGTCGTCACCACTCTTGGGTCAAAATTGGCCCCGATCTTGGATCGTCACCTGAGTTAGGTCAGAATTGACATCGATCCTCGGTCGTCACAACTCTTGGGTCAGAATTGGCCCCAGTCTTGGATCGTCACCTGAGTTAGGTCATAATTGACCTGGGTCATCCGTCATCACCACTCTTGGGTCAGAATTGGCCCCAGTCTTGTATCGTCACCTGAGTTAGGTCAGAATTGACCTCGGTCGTCACCACTCTTGGGTCAGAATTGGACCCAGTCTTGGATCGTCACCTGAGTTAGGTCAGAATTGACCTCGGTCGTCACCACTCTTGGGTTGAGTTAGGTCAGAATTGACCTCGTTCCTTGGTCGTCACCACTCTTGGGTCAGAATTGGTCCCGATCTTGGATCGTCACCTGAGTTAGGTCAGAATTGACATCGGTCCTCGGTCGTCGCCACTCTTGGGTCAGAATTGGCTCCGGTCTTGGATCGTCACCTGAGTTAGGTTAGAATTGACCTCGTTCCTCGTTCGTCGCCACTCTTAGGTCAGAATTGAACTTCGTTATTAAATCTTTAGCCTAAGCCCACAGAATTGGCTTTGACCCGCATAATCGGTCACCCTCATCACTTAAGCCCGCAGATTTGGCTTTGACCCGTAGAATTGGTCACCCTTCCCAACACTACTTCAGGTCCTCAGAATCGACCTAAACGTCTGATCGTCATTCATCCCTAGCACACACCTTAGGTCCGCAGAATCGGCATCGACCCTATGAATCGATCATAGTCCCTCAAAACCATCATGTGGTGTCTATTCGACGGTCATCATTTGTTCCAAACTCACCCATTGAGGGGCTCTATAGACACCCCATTCTGTTACCCCATAACTCTCCTTAGGTCCCTAGTACCTCCCTTCATCACTGTAAACCCTGGTCATGTCCCGAGTACGGAACTGGAGGCCATCGAGCACTCCCCAGCTCAGTTTGATCTAAAAGTCAAGCTCTTCGTCTTGACCGAGACTAAATGAATATTCGAAGGGCACTGAATACCCTTTCTAACGGTCCACCCCGTGCGCGATTTTGACTTACCATGCGGACGAACGATCCATTTGTGTCACAAACTTGACCCAGAGGCCACCGGGCGCCCCCTGGCTCTGTTTGACCTATGTCAACTCTTTAGCTCAATCGAGGCTGAATGAATCTTCAAAGGGAACCAAATACCCTTTCCAACGGTCTGTCCCGTGCGCAATTCTGACTTACCATGCGGACGAACGATCCGTTCGACTCTGAGAGGACATCGAATGCTTCCCGGTCCCGGTTGACCAAATTCAACTCCCCAAATCAGGTTAAACTCTTTGGAATGTAGAAGTACATCTCCTAACCTTTCCAACGGTATACCCCGTACACAATTCGAACTTACCATGCGGACGAACGATCCATTTACGTCCGAACGATTCCCCGTCCAATGGACCGACAAATGCTTCTGAGCCATATTTGACCCAAAGTCAACTCCCAAACCCGGGAGCGGTCAAAGTACTTTCGAATGTTTCTGAATTACCTTTCCAACGATATGCACCATACGCGATTCTGACCAACGGTTTGCCCTCGACGGTCGATTTTCCGACAAAGCCTAAAGCGCACTGCCAAATGGCAGGTTCCAGACCCTGCCTATAGGCACCTGCCGATAGGCAGGAACAGATATATTTCGATCGGCACTTACCTGGGCCTATAAAAAGAGGCCTTCACCTCATTTGCAAGGGGAGCCCAGATCTGATAAAAACCTCTCTCAACGAATCCCAGAAACCTCTCTCGAAGGCAGCGTGATTTCAACATCCAAATCCCCTTTTTACTTCCACTTTTCATCATCCTTTTCATCAAATTTGGTGAATTAACCACTCTCCATCATCATCCAAATGCAAGGGCTTCTCTCCAACATTCAAGATCTTCAAGAAGGTCCAACTTTCTCAAACTCTCTCTTAAATTCTCTTAAATTCCCAATAACTTGTTTTCTTTTTTAGCACTTTTATTATCTCATCTCACACATCCTAATATACTTTTTATTTAGTATTATTGTACATCTTTTATTTTCATAAAACCCAAAAAATAAGAAAAATAGGGTTTGCTCATAAATTCCAAGTGGGGATTCTCACACTTTTTTCACACTTTTCTCACAATCAAAACACTTTTTCTACACACACACACACACACTTACAAATAAGAGATTACCCATTTGGATTTATGGGATAAACCCCACCCCTCATTTTGTATGCGAACTACGTGGACTTGATGCCTTTATAGGCTACGTAGGCGTCTCGGGGTAAAGCCCGAGACTCGAGTCCTTTTTCTCACTTTTCCTCTCATTTTCTATCTTCTCTAAATCCATTTTTATTATATTCTATATACTTGCCCTTAGTGACACATTAATCCATATGCGTTATCGTTCCATTATAACGATCAACGTAGGGGTAATCGAGTAAATCTTATTTTTCTAATATTATTGTTATATCTTCTTACGGATGACTCGCTTTATCTTTTCTATGATACAAGTCGAGGATTCCTACCTACATTCTATATATATACACATGCACACATATCACGGGGGAAACAAAAGGAAAATAGAAAATATTCATGAGAGATCGAAAGGGCAAAATGGGTGCTTAACACCTTCCTATTTCGTAACTAAGCCTCCGAACCCTTCTCGAATCATCTTGGTTTCGCACGCACCAGTATGTATTTGGATGCCATCCTTCGGGGTGACTTCCCATTTTTCTTTTGTCTGTTTTGAGTAAAATATATTGGCGACTCTGAATCTCTCTATATTTTTGCACCACATCTCAAACGACGCCGACCGAAGCGCTCTCGAGAGGGGCGCGCGGGACCCGAAGGATCCTTTCCTCCACACGCCCACCCGAACGGCGAGGATCGGGGATGGCCATAATGGAGATATTAAACTCTTGTATGAGTGTTATCCACCTTATGAGGTGTGGCTTAGCATCTTTATTAGCAAGGAGGTATTTTAGCATCGCGTGGACGGTAAAGCATCTCATGGGGGAACCAATAAGGTACGAGAAAAATTTGTCAAGGGCAAACACTACCATTAGAAATTCTTTCTCCGTGGTGGAGTAATTGAGTTGTGGTCCGATTAGAGTCCGACTAGCGTAGTAGACGACATGAGCTTTCTTATCTTTTCTTTGGCCTAAAACATCCCCTATAGCGTAGTCACTCGCATCACACATAAGCTTAAGTGGAAAGGACCAATCCGGAGCTTGCATGATGGGAGCGAAAACAAGCATGCTTTTCAATTTATCAAACGTGCCTTGGCATGCTTCGTCCCACTCAAAGGGATCATCCTTCATAAGGAGATTACTCAAGGGTCTAGCGATGGCACTAAAATCCTTGATAAACCTTCTCTAAAATCCTGCATGGCCCAAGAAGGAGCTCACATCCTTTAGTGATTTAGGTGGGGCAAACTCATCTATGACATCTATTTTAGCCCTATCTACTTCGATTCCTTTCGAAGACATTATGTGTCCAAGAACTATTCCTTCGGTAACCATGAAGTGTCATTTTTTCCAATTGAGTGTACCAAGTTCTTTTCCACACACCGTGCTAGTACTTACTCAAGATTTGCGAGACAAAGATCAAAAGAGGGGCTAAAAACTCGAAAGTCATCCATGAAAACTTCAAGGCCTCTTTCAAACATGTCTCTAAAGAGACTAAGCATGCACGGTTGGAAGGTTGTGGGTGCATTAGACAATCCAAATGGCATCCGTTTGTAGGCAAATGTGCCAAAGGGACATGTTAAAGTCGTATTTTCTTGGTCTAAAATATCTACCTATATTTGGTTATATCCGGAATAACCATCTAGTAAGCTATATTATGGATGTCATGTTAATCTCTCTATCATTTGATCGACAAATGGCAGGGGAAATGATCTTTCCTAATGCCTGCATTGAGTTTTCGATAATCAAAATGCGTTGTGGAATTAACTCACCCTTGGCATTCTCAACCACAGTCACTCCCAACTTCTTCGGGACAACTTGGATAGGACTAACCCATTTGCTATCCGATATTGGGTTGGTGATCCCGGCATCCAACAATTTAATAATTTTGACTCGCACTACCTCTTTTATTGTGGGGTTCAATCTTCTTTGCATTTTCCTTGAGGGCTTCACGTCCTCCTTGAGGTTGATTTTATGGGTACAAATAAAGGGACTTATACCTTTCAAATCTGTTATGCTCTAACCAAAATCACCTTTGTGCTTCCTCAAAATGTCTAACAACTTACCCTCTTGCTCTTTATCTAGGCTAGAGGAGACAACAACAGGAAATGTCTCACCCTTTCCTAAATAAGCATATTTTACATTAAAGGGTAGTTTCTTCAACTCGAGGGTGGGAAATTTCTCTTCGGAGGGGATCAAGCATGACTCCCTTGGGGTTATCTCCTCGAATCTAGAAACCCAGTGAATATCTCTCAAGTCCTCAATTGACGCTCTCTCGTCTAATATCACTTTTAACCCTTCGACCTCTCGCTCAAACTCAGTATATGGAATCTCACTTCTAACACCTTTCACTAGACATGCTTCTAAAGCATCCCCATCCATGGTTTTCTCAATGTGGTTCTCTACTACCTACTCTACGAGATCGACCGTGTGGATTTTATCTTCTTCACCACTTGGTTAGTAACATTGAAGATGTTTGTCTCGAGGGTCATGTTCTCGAAAGTGAGCTGCATTTTCCCATTGCATGTATTAATTAAAGCATTAGCCGTGGATAAGAATGGGAGGCCTATAATGATGGGAACATGGTTTCTTGAATGGATGGGGGGATCTGTGTCCCAAATGACAAAGTCTATCGGGAAGTAGAATGTGTCCACTTGGACTATCACGTCCTTGACAATCCCTCGAGGTATCTTCACTGTGCGATCCACTAGTTGGAGAGTGATTTGTGTGGGCTTAAAGTCACCCAAATCAAGATGCCTATAAATGGAGTATGGAAGGATATTAACACTCACGCCTAAATCCAGCAAGGCTTTCTCAATTCGATGCTCACCAATAACACATGAAATCGTGGGTGCGCTCGGATCTTTAAACTTGAGTGGGAGGTCGTTAAGTGGAACGGAGCTCACATTTTGTGCTAGAAAGACATTCTTCTTCACCTTTAACTGTCCTCTCACTGTTAAAAGATCTTTAAGGACTTTGGTATAGGCGGGAATTTGCTGAATGGCATCAAGAAATGGCAAATTTATCTTAACTTGCTTAAGAACATCAAGCACTTCTGTACGAGAGGCTCCCTTTTGAGGTGGGGCCAACCGTTGAGGGAACAGAGCTGCGGTGGGCGATTTCACTACAACTTTGGGCTTTCTATCGTCATCTTTGTCACTCTCATTCAAGGGGGCATCTTTGGCCTCTTTTGTGATGAGCGAAACATCCTTGTATTTTGGCTCCTCGTGAGGGGGAGGTGATAAATTCACGACTCGCCCACTACGTAGAGTGGTGACAACTTGGCATTGCTCCTGCCAATAGGAAGATGTAGAGTTAACATTGGCTTTACCTTGAGGAGGTCTTCGTCCTTGATCCAGAAACTTACCTTTCTTTTGGACACTTAACGAGGATTGTAACCTAGATATGCTCGTATTCATCTCAGTGAACATGTGCTCAAACTAAGCATTGGTTGTGTTTTGAGCTTGGATGAACTGGTTTAAATTGTCCTCAAGAGTCCTCCGCAGTGGGGTGATGTATGGTCATGGAGGTGGTGCTTGCATGTGTGGTTGCATAGGTGGCTCTTGTTGAAATTCAGGAGGGGACGGAGGTAGGGAAACATGTGAATTTGGATTCAACGCAGCTTGTTATTGTCGCTAGCTAAAATCGGGATGGTTCCGCCACGAAGGGTTGTAAGAGTTACCATGCGGGACATTGAAATTCCCCTTAAATCCCCCAATTGCTTCCACTTGCTCGTTAAGCATGCCTTTGTAGGTGGGTATCGTCGGATATTCCTTTGTTGAATGGCCCGCCTCACAAATGGCACACACCTTCTCTTTCATGGCTCGGGTGGATCCGGTAGTTTCTCTTAGTCGTACCTCTAGTATGTCTCTCATACTTTTCTCAAATTGATATAATTGACGGTCTAACAAGGTATCTTTTTCCAATTGGTACAGACCGGATACAGAAGGAGTGGTGGACACTTGTAGAGGTCGGTTTTGGGCAGTGGGGTCGGATGTATCCCATGCTTGAATAGTCTCGGCGATATACTTAAGATGAGCCTCAGTGTCACAACCAGCTAAATTCTGGTGTCGACCGCCACCAAAACTAAGTCGGGCGCGAGTAAATTAAATACTATTCTTAGCATGAGATAGATATGAGACATAAATAAAATAATCCATGAGATTAATGATAATCAATCCCAAAAGATAAACCATCCAATTAAGGCAATAACATAATCCGCAATAAATATCACAATGGAATATTTTAATTAATACGAGATAATTAAACGCAAGAAAGGTAAATTACTAACAACCCCCAAAGGCTCTTGTAAAATCACACCAATATCATTTTAAATATCCCACACTCCCCAATTTTTTAATTTAATTAAATTAACCCAAATTATCATTCTTATCACTTTTTATTATGGTGGTCCTCCCACCCCGGGTGGTAATTTTCACCAAAATTTATCACTTTCCCTTGCCAAAACGCCAGTCGAATCCGTTTAAATTGTCAATCCCCCACAATTTGATAAGGTTCCACACATGACATGACAAAAATCGCCAGCCAGCCCTTTTAAACTGTCAGCCCCCGCACATTATGTCGCCACAAATTTTAATACCCGTTTTTATCTTAGGCATTAATTCTAATTTTCTCAATTTCATAATTTTCAAATTGCCCCACCCTTTTAACCATTGTGAGAACATCAAAACACCCCTTAGTCCCATACCTAAGGGTCCCTAAGTACACGTACGTCCTATCCTACATATAGGATGAATCATCAAGAGAAAATCCGTCCTAGTCTCATGCCTAGGCTAGCGAAATGTTGATGTAATGTAAAAATCTGCCCCACCCCGAAATATAAAACCCCCATGGATTTATACTAACTAGACCCATACCTAGCAAGTATAAATTTTTAACCAAGGTCTACCCACTAGTCTCATACCTAGTAAGCATCCTAAAACAGCGAGAGCATAAATACCCAGCAACCCCACCATCGTAAAGGCAATATAAAAATATCAACAAGTCACACAACCATGCATAATTAATCCACATGCAAATCTGTTCAATATGGTTCAATTTTATTTAACCAATTAAATCACAACGTCGTCATAAATACGCAATAATCCCATTTAATTATTTTAAATGAATTCCAACCTTTAATTTAGGAATTTATCAACAATCTCCAATTTCATCAACCTCTACATAATTTTCATGAGTTTAAACAAACCCAAAATCATTTAATTAGCAACTATAATTTTCAACATGCAACCTATACCCAATTTAAACCCAAAAATCACTCGCTATCCAACGTACCCAAGGGTTATGAGTATTATTCCATATTAATAATTTTCATTCCCATAGTTAGTTCCGCTTTCTCCAATTAAGTTACTAATTGATTTTAATCAAAAACACATGATTAGGGGTTTGGGCGACACTTAAAGACACATAATACCAAAGGAAAGAATAGAGTATTCTTGCCTGAAAAATCGTCGATTGAAAATTTTGAATACTCAATTGCGTTCGTCTTGCAAAAATAAGCAAGTTTTGTTCTTGGGCCTTCTTGAAAATATGTAGTTTTTACCTCCCAAAATATGTTTGGAGTTTGGTTTAATGGAGGTTTGGAGTTAAAATATAAGGGTTTGAGTATTCTACTTTGAGTAGGAAAAAGAGGGTTTGGGAACAAAAATTGACGTGACTTTTGGAAAAGTGAGTTGAATCCCTTTTTATACGGTGAGACAAAAGAGTCCCACATAACTCCAACACTCAAAAAAAATTCTTAAAATATTATAAACATTTTATACTAACAATCCCCTTAAATCCATGCGCATCCCAAAACTGTAGAAGAAGCTATCTCACGTCATTACCATCTTCATCTCACATGGGACAAACCAAGGGACAAGTGAATACCAAAATATATATAAACAAAAAGTAGTCAGCCCAACAGTTGGTCCATGCGCCAAAAGGAAAGGCGGCCACCATCTCACCTTAATACCCATAAGGAATAGTAATATATATAGAAAGAAAAAAGAAAAAAAATGAAAACAGCTCCCACTCATGGGAGCCATGTGCTCCCAAAAGCAAAAGCAACAGGGGTGGGGGGTCGGCAATTTCTTTCTTTCACCTCAATTCTAAGAAACCAAATTTTTAATTAATATAATACAAAAATTACAAAGAGTTCAATTTTATAAATTTCTAAATGTATTACTATTTATTCAATTATAAAAAAAAATCCGAATCTTCATAGTAAATATTTTCTATATAATCCAATTTCGACCAAGGATCTTTTAATTTAAATAGTCCTCCTATTTATTATCAGCAAAAATTTAATTCCGTCAAAAAAAAACTTTTCGACTTAATATCTAAAACGCGTTATTTAAGTTTTAAATATTTCGAGGTGTTACACTCAGCATCGCTCGCATCTAACTCCCAAAACGGTCTTTCACACATAGTTTGAACAAGTTGTTTAGACACTATAGTAAGCCCTTGATGAAAGAAATAGATAAGGTGATGCTTCTCAAATCCATGATGTGGGCAAGCATTAACAAACTCTTGGAATTGTTCGCAATGATCAAATGACTCATTATCTTATTGTTGAAAGGCTTGAATTTGAGCCTTGAAGGAGTTGGTTTTATGTTGTGGAAAGAATTTCCAGAGAAACTTGGATTGCATATCCTTCCATGATATAATGGAGTTCGGTGATAAAGAGCAAAGTCAGGTCTTAGCTTTACCCTTTAAGGAAAAAGGAAAAAGTTTTAGGTGAACGACATCTTGCGTGCAAGATTGATCACTAAATGTTTTTCATGACTCTTCGAACTCACGGATGTGGAGGTATGGTTTCTCCTGATACATGTCGTGAAACATGGGAAGACTCTGTATCATCCCATTACGAAATTGGAGTTGTCATGCATTGTGTGGAAGTAGAATGCACCCAGGGGTGACAGTTCGCTCGGGAAATAAGGGTTCTTTCATGGGACGATATGGAAAATCTCCCTCCCCCGTACTGAAACTAGCGTGGACAGACATCGCGCTCTCTCCAATAGACTCGAAGTCCTCACTCGGTGCCCTAGAAGTTTGACTCAAATTGTGACTCGTGATGGAATGATGCGGTGTAGGAGGTGGAACCCAAAATTGCGGAACGTGAGGGGTATGTGGGCTATCAAGATTATACACACCGATAGGATTTTCACGGATACTTGTTTGAGTATTTTGAGGAGTTTGTTGCGGATTTTGCATGAAAGGGTTTTGAGAGATGTTATATTTATTTATTTTTTTCTTTTCAATTTTCTGAATTTTTTTTTAGATTTTTGAATTTTCTTTGCTTTTTGTTTGGCTTTTTAAGATTTGGAATCAATTTTTGGATTAATTCAACCTAACCTAAAAATCTACCTAAGTCCTCGACAATTGCGTCAAAAACTTTTTGCAACTGAAGATGTGTTTTAAAGTGCATGCTTATATAGGCTCAAATACAAGCCTATTGCGTAAGTAATAAATCCAGCAAGGTGGGGTCGATCCTCATGGAATTAGGACGATTGCTTGTAATGATGAAGGAAAGGAGACTAACCCTAAACTGATTTGAGAAAAAATGAAGGTGATAAACTTTGGAATTGAATTCAATTAGCTAAATTCAAACTAAAATTAAAATTACTAACTAAACTAAATGCGCAAAATAAAAACTATTGTAGGTGATTAACTATGAATGACAAAAAACAGGTTAGGATACAATCCCCTAAACCCTAGTACATTTACCGGATAGAAAACTAGCTTTTGAATTTGATGGTTGATTAAACCTAATCTTTATTAATCCCAAACATTACATATATGAGGGTACTAGCTGGCATCATACGTAATCAAGGGCAAGAATAAAGCGGTGATGCAGTAGCCAACACGTACATCGCATCCTTAAACACCCTGATTACCTAGGGCAAATGAGGTTAAAAGATCTACGATGTTTGTATTCAATACATAACACGATTCATTCAATATTTGATTCAAAACCAATTTTCTATACATGTAAACTACATCGGGTTGGGTTCATGCAGCCCAACCCTTAGAAATCTAGCTAGACATCATTGAACTATGCTTGAGCAAGAAATCTATTTTACACTAATTCATAATTGCATAAAAAATAGGACGAAACTGTAAAAACGAATTGTAATCTATTTCCTACGAATCATCAAACACAAATATGAAAGCAATTTAAACTATTAAGAAAATATTACTTGGAATGAAGAAACTCTTGAATTAATGCCTAAAACTTGAGCAATTATTGAAGAAAGTAATTCCGTAGGGTTCTTAGATTCAAAAACTCTCTAAAATTTACAAAAAGAGAACTCTTAGAAGTCTGATAATCAATTGGAATAAATACCCTACTGATTTACAAAAGTTTGAGCTAAGTACAACTCTAATTTCGAAAAAAATAGGTTAGAAAATCGACAGCCGAACTGATCTGGTCTGGGGTCATCGGTTCAGTTTGGTACATTGGACCGGTTCATTTTTTCTTCTAATCGGATCGATTCGTTCTATGCAAGAAATCTTATGATGTCGGATCGGTTCATTTTTGGTTGACCCCGGATCGGTCCGCTCTTTACAGAAACTTTATCTTCACCGGACCGATTAATTATTGGTACACATCGGATCGGTTCGGTGATAGTTTTCTTCCTGTCCTTCTTGTGATTTTCTCTCAATTTTAAATCTTTATAACTTTTTATCTGGGACTCGAATTTGGATGTCCTTCATTCCTACGTGCTTATAGACTCGAGGTCTTCAACTTTCATTACTCTTTTGCCATCTGACTTTCTTTCTTTTCTTTCTTTCTTTATTTCTCAATTTTGAGTTACCTCTTCTCTTCACTTGTATAAAATACCTGCAAAATGTAAGAAGAATACACGAAACTCGATGCATTATATAGGAAATATCAGTAGCAAAGATATGAGATAGATCAACACATTTTACATTGTATCAGGTGATAAAAGCCTCTAAATTAAGGCGATAAATCGGAAGAATTTATGCCTAATCACCCATAATTGCCAAAATAAAAGTAGAGCCTTTAAAAAATCTCCGTTGCAAAGGATTTTTTGCCTTCGCCATTTTACCCAACATATCTTCCAACCTCTAGATTTATCCTTTCCACGAAGGATTACTTACATCAGGTGTTTGTGAAGTATCTTGACTGCTCTGACCATTTATCTGCACTAAACTCTCCTCCTGAGAGGTCTGCTCGGCTCGTATCGATCATCGAATGCTTGACCTTCATCGGATTGAAGCCTCATGATGGTTGGATGGACATTGAGTATTCTTGGATAATGCCCTGGGAGGGTTTCTATTTCCTCTAGGTCCCAGACGATCAAATGGCGAAGCTCTGCTTAGCCTTTCCAAGATACTTGGCCTTTCAGGAGAAAAAAATGAATATCATGGGGTTTTGTAGACTTGAGTGACGAACTCTCTCCTAGGCGATAAAAAGTATCACGTGAAGTTTTGGAATAACTCTATCTGGTGGATCTTAGAGGTGAAGGCGGAATTTCTCTCTATCTGACTTGTAATGATTAGGCCAGTTATCTCATTGTGTCTTGCATGTCCTCCTATCCTCTGAAGATACTAACGAGAATTCCATTTAGATCACTGTTTGGTGGTGGAGCAAGTGGAGAAGGCGGGTTGCCTTCATTCCTGGTACTAGGCTCGAGATAATTCATCTTATTTGTACAAGGGTGTATAATAATGAGAACGGTGATTAGACACTCGTTCCCACAGACGGTGCCAATCTGTTGATATAAAAGACTAGACTTGATCTAATTATTTAATCACAGATAAACTATGTAAATAAAAAGAGAGCAACACAAGATTTTAAAGTGTTTCGGCTATGTATTAAGGCCTACGTCCACTATTATGGTATGAGTCATTGCAATAGCTTACTTTCTTGTGTTCTTACCTTTGATGGCAGAGGTACAATGTATTTATAATGACCCGGAGGCCAAGGGTTGGAATGTCAAGGGATGGAATGCATTTATATATTAAGCATTTACATCCTTACATAATTTATGTGATGATTAGTTGTACAAACTATGAGTAATATGACTCTTAATATGTTGACCCTTTACTGATCTTGTTGGTCGGCCCTCTCAATACTTGGTCGGCATTCCTTGTGTTGGTCGGCATTCCTTGTTAGGCTATTATCAACTGACTGGGATTAAGGCCACGTAGGAGAACAAATGTTTATTTCTGATTAGTCCACGTAGATGGATAATTTTTTGTATCAACACTAAGGTTATGAATATAATACATTTACGGATCCAGTTGTAATTTGATATGGAGAAAGGTATTTGTTGGTGATGAAGGGTTGTCTTACTTTGTTCCTCCAGAAGCTTTCTTGTGTCCACTGAAATTCTTGGATATTATAGTATATGATCCTCCCAAGTCTAGGTAGGTGTGTGGGATCCTTTTGAAATGAAAACTCTTATTTTCAAGTGAGATATGGACCTCTCTTTCTTAGCCTCTGTATGAAAATGCGAACAGTATATTCTCTCCCCCTCTCTGACCCTTAATAATCAATATATATCTTAAAGTTGTATCTTACACAAATACATTCTATTATAATTTGTGGACTTGGGCAAAAGCGGGCTTTCAGAGAGTCTGGGCCTAACTAGTTGGGTATATGGGCCATATTAGGGACCCAAGACAAATAACTAAATTGAATTTCAAAAAAATACTAAAAAATTCATAATTACACACGTAATTTATTTTCATTCTTTATTTAGTCATAATTAATTTCATAAAATAATTATGATTGCACTCCAATTTAATTATCTCAAAAATATCTCGTATATAATGAAGTCTTATATGTAAAGTTAATTGTGATACATAATGTGATTCCTCAAAATTAAACTTTCGATACTTGGTTGGTTAAATAAATTGGCCTATAATTGATTTTAACCAATGTCTGATCAATTCCTTAATTCTCAGACTTAACTTATTTTTCTACTTTGCCAAATTATAAAATAATCCACTGATCCAGTTTATTTAGTGGAAACAAATTTTATAATTCTATCGAGGGGGTAATGTATTTTAAGATATTTTTTGGATGAAGATTCCTCTGAAATATGTTCTTAGACCTTGAGAAGTCCCGATAGAGCTTAAGCATGTATGGTCTAATGAATAAAAAGTCTATTTTTAGATTTTTCAATTTTAAAGAATAAAACTTTAAACAAATAAAACCCAACAAAAATTTGTGCACCAATTTTAAACTGAGTTGTTGTGAAAAAATTATTTTACCCAATTTTATCTTTTTAACTTAAAACATAGGTGATAAGAAGATAAAATAAGTAAAACAAACTCACAACACGTCGATGTATGAGGAAAATCCACAACAGGAAAAACCTCGGACGGCCCAGCCAAACAGATCAATATGATAAGATTTTACAAAGATTAGACAGTAGACTTACTCAACGACTCATCTCCCTCGCAAGCCTTGACGCTCTTATATCTCCAACCTCTCATCTACGGTGCAATACAATAGTTTACCCACATAAGTTGTCACAACACATGAATCCATATGCGCCTCAGTATCCACCTCTGAGGCTCAGCAATTGTCTATAGAATCAAAATATGGAATCATCGCTTCTTCACCGCAATAAAGCAAACCAGTATGGAGTCCCCCACACGAAACATTTTCTCAATCTTAGATGTTGATAAACAAACTTTGGTGCCTAACACAAAAATCTCAAAACATAAGAACATGAAAACTTGGATCTTTAAACTCAATGGGTGAAACTAGGGTTTGGGAACTTTGGTAAACAGATAGGAATTCATTTTTTGCCAAAAGTTCTTAAAAAATTTTAGTCCAGAAAGGCTTAAATAGTCAAATCAGAATTTCTAGGTGGCGAAATCATTAGAACAAAAACTTATAGTTCGTTGTAACGAAAGGCTTACTTCGTTCTAATGAAACTCGGTTTCGTTCGAATGAACAGGTTTTTTCGTTCCAACGAGCTTCCAATGGGGGCCATTGTATTTAATAGAGAGTCCCATTTGATGTTCGTTAGATGTATGTTTTAATGAGGTTCCAAAGTTCGTTCCAACGAAATTCACTTTTCATTCATACAAGGTTTAAAACTTATTCTAATGAACTAAAAAAAAATATTTTCTCCAAAAATGATTTTAAAAATATTTCCAAAAGTTTATGTTTAAAAACATATCACCCAAAATAAATTTTCAAGGATCATATTCCAAAAGCATCCATACCTGTGAGATCCTTGGTAAACGTGAGGACAAACTTGGCTCAAAACATGGCACGTTGCATATCTAACTTTGAATATTGGTCACTACATCTTCATCTAACATGTCATAGGCTTACGAGATCGACAATAGAAAGCCTAACTTGTGAATCAAATGTTTTGTCTAGAATTAAGCAACAAATTGACTCAATTAGAAATTTGTCCTTTCAAATGCCCCCCTTCTGGCTATTACGGGACAAAACCAAAACCAAAACACTATGGGAAGCTCTCTAAAAAGACCCAATCCCTAACCCCAAAAGAAAAGAGTATAGATGCTTGACAGACACATACATTGAGTATCTTTACATGCTTGTAAACTTGGTCACGTCTTGTATACCTGCACACTTAAACACACCTTCAAATGCAAAGAGAATATAACAAGTATAAAATTTGCATATGAATAAAATTCTAACTATGTCTAACAATCTCAACCTGGGTAAGACGTCTTCTCCTAAGATAAATATTTCCTAATCATGAAAGGAAATATACCATTTATCCCCCTTTTTGTTCAGGAATAGACAAAGTAAGAATGCATAAAACAATTTCTCCCCCATAAACCAAATCTACCCTAAATATGTGAACAAATAATATTAATAAGAGAAATTACAGTAGAAGCAATAATATCATGCAACGGTTTTAAGGTGAACAAGCACACAACATGGCAACACTAGCACATATCATCCAAACAATGATCAAATAATATCACTATTGATGCAATAAGATACCAATATGAATAAGTAATGAAGTATGATACCAATTTTAAATTTTAAATTTCAATATACATAATGATAGATACATGCCAAATAAAATTCAAAGATAAAGCATATGGAAAGCATGAATTAAATGCAAACACAAAGACTCAAAACAAAACGATACCTCATATATAAATATGCAAAATTATACCAATGACACTCAAGTATATATATATATATATATATATATATATATATATATAAACAACTACAAAAACTCGACACAAAGCACTTGATCTTTACACACTAGCATAGTATCAATGTGTCTAAAAAATGGGATGGAATGAATGGGCGTGAACTATATACAAATAAATTATGACCCAATCACTCAAATGTGTTCAAGGAGTTCTATTTGATTATAAAACTTTATCAAACTAAGATTAGCCTCAAGTGACAAGACAAACAAGCACAATGCACACAAGCCTAGAATATTGGTATGTCTACAAATCAATAGCGTCATGATATTATAAACATATCTAGGATTCATTGTTCAAACCCGTTGATCTTCAACTATAACACCCTTAAAAGCTAAACATGTATCATATTTTCTTCACTAAATTTTTTTGAAGATATCACTTTTAAAAATCAAACAAACAGACTAGTTATCCTTGGAAATTTTTTTGTTTTTATTGCCTCTGATATTTTATATTATGCCCTTGCCAACGGTGACTTTCTCACAACAAAGATTTTCTTCTTGTGTAGTCCTTTTTTGTGCACCCTCATATTTTCAATAAAAATCAAACAGTCTTAAGGGAAACGGTTCTTACATGCATAAATCCCCCATAGTCATCAAATATGTATATGATAAGATTATTTGGAGAACATATCACATAGCTCAAATATAACATATGAAGTTAAAATTAAAATATACAAAGTGGATCCATTAAATGAATCAAAGTCAAAACAACTCCATGCAAGCATGATTAAGAACAATCTAAGCGTTGAAAATCATAATCAAGTGTCCTAGACACATGAAAACATGGAATGATTTAGATTCAAACACACCAATATGCCATACAAAATGTGTAAAACAATAATACACATAAACCAAGAATCTTTTTGGGTTTTTAAACATTTTACCAAAAAAACATTAGTTTAAAAAATTAACTCAAAAGACAAACAAATTCTTTTTTTGTATTTTTCAATATAACATAATAAATGAAAAATCAAAACACAAAAGACTCAAATACCCTACTAATAACAAATACATATATCATGAGGTACAAAAGCTAGTGTACGCAAATGATTAGGGGTAATATTTCATATCCATCCCCTTAATTTTGGTATTTTTATGGTCCCGTACAGTGTATTTAGACTGGTTTTATCTCATATTTATATTACTAATCCTTTTGGTAAGTAATTCGTGTTTTTTTTTCTCTCTTATTTTACAGGTATTTTGTATAAGTGGATGAGAGAGGAAAATTGAAACGACAAAAGAAACGAAGGAAAGGAGAGACAAGGGCATTTTTGTCATTTTTTGTCAGAACCCGAAAGAGGAGCCAACTGAAAAGTAAAATATTTCAAAGTAACGAACACACTGGAAGAAATGGCGCCCAAATCCGAGCTACGATAAAGGAGATAAGAGAAAATGAAGTTGGGATAAAAATCTAGGGGCAAAAGTGAAAATATGAAGAATTCGTCCAAAATAAGGCAGCTTTGTCAGTCCCAAACGCCGAGACGAATTGGTTCAGATGCCCTGATGTGGAAATTTTATTTTTCTTCTTACTTTTTAGGCCAAAGAGTTTATTGTCTTGAGGAATCTTCTAAACGACTAAGGACTTACGTAAACACATATTAAGAGTCTTTTAACAATGTTTTTCACTCATTAGGAGGCTAGAGAAGGACAGAAATATCAAAAGGTTTAATTGTGCCAATTTTCATGCATGAAATTATCAATAGACAGCTAGTATTCTTTCGGTTTTAATTCAAGACTTGGTTTGTGCATGTTCTTTCTTCTTCACTTCTTTAGTGATATTATTTACATGGTTTATTGTTATTTTCGAATCATCATGTCTTCATGCAATGTTATTAATGCATGTGTAGTTAGTTTCAACATGTCCGACTAAATTATTAGAATGTTGGGATACATGACCCTCACCTAGGTAGATGAGTCGGATATAAAATTGAATATAAGTATATATATAATTATTGGGTTTGATATTTTATCGAAACTCATATTATAGGTCTCTTAACTTCGTTTGTCATAGATAATCGGAGTGTTTGAGAATGTAGTATACGTGTCGACAACCTCGTCACTCACATCAAATTAATCATTGACTAATAATTGTGCAGAGTGAAATTCTCATATATTTAGTGCTTTGATAAAATTGATGGTTTTTTTTAAATATATACATAATTATTGATAATTTTACATCTAACGAAAATAACGACGGTTCGAGGGATTGAATCTCGACTCCACTTTTCTCAAATAGTTTTCAAAAATCAAAATTCCAGTTTTCATTTTTTTTTAATCAAATTGCATTTGCTAGATAGGTTTCTTTAGTTAAGTATAGATTTTTACCAAAATCATCACCTTTTTCTTTTCCATTGGAGAGTCAATATTTAGGTATTATAAGCCTCCCTTATAGACGTCGTTATGATATTCGTCATATTCCTTGCGAATTCGACACCGACTTACCGAGATTATTACTTGAGCGACCAGATTGCGCTTGAGCTGTTGATATACGCATTATACACACATTTTGTGTCTCGTTAAGTTTCTGGCACCGTTGTCGGGCAATCGGTAGACACACTAGGTTAGGTCGATTTAATTTAAGAATTTGAATCTAATTCTTAAAAATCCAAAAAAACATAAAATTTAAAAAAAAAAATCAAAAGATCAAAAAATCAAAAAATATCCAAAATATAAAGAAAAAGAAAAATACTCTCTCGAGATCTAAATGCAAAATATTCATCCCAATCCCAATCCAAATGCAAAATACTCATCCCAATCCCAATCCAAATCCTAACCAAATCCCCCTACAGTACACAAAAATCCTATAATTGAACTCACTCTTACTAGCCCTCACACTCAAAACTCTCCAAATTTATAGGTACCACCTCCAACACCGTGTAGTCATACCACGAGTCATACGTATAGGAACTTCGGTGATGAAAGTGATTCTGTAAGTGTGAGTGCGATGCCTGATCACACTAGTTTCGAAATGGGTGAGGGAGTGATATTGTATCGCTGCATAAGAGAACTCTTATAGCCCGAGCAAATCGTCGCTTCGAGATACATTATATTCCCATATAATGCGAGGCAAATCCACTTTAGGAATGGGATGATTCAAATTCTCCCAACATTTCAAGGTATGGATTTGAATAAGCCTTAACCCCACATTAGAGAGTTCAAGGTGGTGTGCGAGACGTTTAACAATCAATCTTGCACCCGAGACGTAGTGTGCCTCAAGATTTTCCCATTTTCACTTAATGACAAGGCCAAGACTTAGCTTTGGTCATTAGTACCGAACTCAATAGCTACGTGGAGCGACTTGCAGGCCAAATTTATCTAGAATTTTTTCCCGCACCTAGGACCAACTCAATTCATGCTCAAATTCATACTTTTTAGCAAAACAATAATGAACCTTTTGATAAGTGTTGAAAGAGGTTCAATGAGTTATTTAACATGTTCCCACATCATGGATTTGAAAAGTGGAGACTCATATCTTACTTCCATCATGTACTTAGTCTAATCTCAAAATAACTCGTTAAAACCATTTCTCTTGGAGAGTTCTTTAATTTAGATACAGATGACGCGAAGGACCACTTTAATTATATTGTCGAGACTGCTCAAGCTAGAGACACATCAGATCCGAACACCCAACACAAAGCTAAAATCATGTCCACAACTCCTTTCGCATTCGAACTCTATCACTTTAACAAGCAAGTTGAGTTGAAGATCCAAATTAACTAATTATCCAAGCAGCTAGAAGACATGGTCTAAGCTAGGAGAGAGACATATCCGACTGATTCGTATCGAATATTTCATTTATTAACATTTATACTTATGCATTTTAGTCTCCTTGGGTACCCTATTTCCTATATTTATGCTCATTAAGCAGACAATCTCTTTTATATATGTTTATATGCTTTGCGAAGTATAATTGAGATTTTGTAGGTATTAAAGTGCTTAGCGTGAAGTCTGATCGCATCTTAGAAAAGTTCCATCATAAAGCGCACATGCAATGGAATATTCAAGTGATTTTTAGTCATTTTATAATTTAGGTTTTTGGCCCAATGTCTTCTTGATAGTTGTATCTCTCGTAGTTACCTTCGCGTAACCTCCGATCGAGCCTAATTTCAATTAGTAAAGAAGAAGTTACGGCATTTTCCGAATGTTGGTAAAAATGAAGATTGAGAACTGCTAGGGGCGAATCGATTCGCCAATTTTCCAAATCGATTCTGCAACAATAAAAGTCTTCAAATTTGTATTTTTAGGTGATTTTTTGGTTGGGTATTTACAGAAAAATATTCCCTTAAGTGGGGGACTTCATTTTACAAAGGTTAGAAAATTAGATTTATTTTTTTGTGTGTGTGGCGGTGGAGCTTCCCTCTCCTAACCATTTTAGGTTCCATACCCATTTTATGTAAGTATTTACTCTTCAATATCACCTTCCTTTATTTAATGCTTTAATTTCTTTATTTTCTTGCTTTGTAGTTAATTTTCGTGCTTAGTTAATCAGTTGTAGTTAGTTTATTTGTTGTTTTCTTTAGTATTTATTTGTTTTAATTAGTTTTATTTATGTATTGTCCTTAGTTTAAGGGTTGGGGTCATTTCTCCCCCATTGATGGGTGTCGATCTTCGAAAGTTAATTTTTGGGTAAAATCACATTTGATTGAAACCCAGTGTATTAAAGTTGGAAACTTATGCGTTTAACTTTCTTTGTCTTGCAACGTTAGTGTTTAAAGCGATATGTTGAAATTAATCCATGTGTAGCCATTTTTTATTAAATGTTTTATCTCCCATTTTTGGATTACATTCCTTCATGGATGATGTTTATAATTAATTGAATATGCTCGGTTAAATGTTTTCGAACCAAAATTCTAATTATGCATGTTTTTCCCGTGGCGGGAATGTTACCCTACCCTTGTTTTATTATTCTTATTTAGCATATTTAACTTCTTATTTTTTTCGTTTTTTCCTTTTTACACCCATCACCTTTTACACTTTTATTTTAGGAATAGTAAATCGATTAAAATCTGTCCAACATTCCCTGTGAATTTTTTATGGCCGGACTGCTATTATACTCCCATAAAGAGTGTAGTCATAGTTTAGGTTTTTTGCATTGTGATCAAAAGTCGATAACAACGATTATCGTATCTACACAGACGCTCGACTTTACCTCATCAAAATGGCACCATTTTCGGAGAATGTTTTGTTAACGATTGTGATTCTTTTATTATTTTGTTGTATTTTTTCCTTTGTATATGTATTCTTTGTTTTAACCTTTTTTGAAGGTTTGCATAATAGAGCACCAAGAAACATTGAATTCTCGGTCGCGCACCTTTCTACGTGGATTTTCCATCTACAAACCATTCGGTAATCATGTCTTTTTATAGTTATTTTGATAATTATAATGGTTCTTAATTTGGGACTAGTTCTCAAACTTTTTATTTTCAAGAATTTGCACCTTCACCTATTACCGTGCATGAAGGCCTTCGAATTCTTGAGAATGAAAGGATTGAAAACATATATTAGGAAGAAAATCGTTTTGGGGAGCAAGAGTTAGATGCATTATTTGAATCCAACGATAATTTTTTTTTTCGATATTTTTGAAGTTGAAGAAGACTTTCAACCAAATAAGAAATCTGAGGTTCTAGAGCAAAGGAAGCCTAATTTGGAAGAAACCCTCCTTCCTTTCACCAAAGATCCATGGATAACGTTAATAGTGTTGAATTAGAAATGAAATCACTTCGCACTGAGATTGGTTCTTATTTGGAAAATAAAAAAGAGGTTGAGACTTGTGTTTCACCTCAATGTTTAGAAGAACATCTCATTGAAAGTGAGTCTTGCTCTCTTAAAATTCAATCTCAAGTGATTTGATCACAAAGAGATTGAATTTATTTCATCACCATTTTTGTTCTCCATAATGGAACCATTACAAGTATCGCTAGATTCCTATGAGTCCGTTGAAACTTTTAAAATATTTGAGCCTTTTACTGACGAGGACTCTTTACTCGAATTATTTTTTAAGATGGATTTTTCCTGTTTATGTTCCCTGCCTCCCATTCTACTTGAAAAACCTTTTGGAGGTGATTCTATTTTTTCTGGATCCCAATTGTACTTGTCCCCCTTAGCATACAAATCCCCCATCACCCTACTAAAAATTTTAATTGGGGATGGTTCATTTCTTACGCCTTACACATGCCGTTCATTGTTCAAACGAAATTCTATTTTTTGGGAGGTATGCATTCAAGGGAGGGTGCACCATTTATCCTTCATAGTCAAATCATATTTTGGGCGGACCCTCAAAAATTTCAACTTCTAGCGTATAGTTAGTTAAAAGTTAAATTGTAGGTTATAAATAGTTAGTTTTTTTTTTCTTTCTTTCTTTCTTTCTTTCTCTCTTTTTAATTTTAGTCTAGTGTAATTAGTTAAAGTTTTTGTTATTATTTTTTTTTATGCTTGGTTATAACAAATTTTTTAGATTTAATGGACTCATACTTATCGGGGATCACTCCATTTTGGGTAATATCTTTCTTTTCCTCTCTTTATGTTAAGTTCTTGATTTGACTTGGGGACAATGCAACCTTTAAGTTAGGGGGTGTTGGATATTCTATCCATTCTTTGGAAGTTTCATTTATTTGATCACATGTTTCTTTACTATGCACACTTTTTTGTAAAAAATTGAAAATTTTCAAAAATACTCTCTTTCTTTTTTCTCATTTGTTGTGAGTTTTGCCCTTGTTTTCGATGATTAATTTTAATAAATGCCCGATCCAATAGATAACTCAATAATGCATCTTCTCGATTTTAGAAGTTATTAGACATTAGTCCTCAAATCATTGATATTATGAATAACTTCATGAATTAAACTTTAATCCCATGAGCACAATTTTTATTTTATTGAGTTTGTTTAAGATTTTAATAACTCAGTAATATTTTCTTGCATTGCATATACTTACACCAAGTGACCTTTTGGCTTTTATTCATTTGTGAGTGTTTATACACTACTCTTTCCTCCTTGAAAATGTTAAAGTCATCGGTAATCTCTCCATTCTTTTATTTATCGTTCATTAATTGAGTTCATTTATAAAATGTGTTACTTGAGCATGATTTTTAAAGTTATTTTGACTCGAGAATTGCGTAAATTTTAGGAAATGATCATAGGCCATCTTTGTTATATCACCCACATTGACCTTGACCTCACCTTACATATTTCCTTAGTCAAACCCTTTGGGCATTAATTTATCCTTTCATTTCATAACCCAAAATCCCATAACCAACTCCACATGGAGTATAAACCATATATATAACCTTCCATAACTTTGTTTGGAATGATACTCGGGATTGTATGATGTTTTTGTTTCGTGGTTGCAATTAAGCATGTGAGAATTAGAAAAGTGAAGAAAAGAAAGAAAAAGTGAAAAATCAGAAGAAAACAAAAGAAAACACGAGAAAAAGAAGAAAAGAGAAAAAAGAGAAAGTTAGTAAATGATATATATATAGTTCAATAATCCTTGTCGCCCTCCAATTTCATATCTAATGTTTGTTATGGAAATTATTTTTCAATTTTAAAACTGCTCGCAATTTTTTATAATCCCGAGTTTTCTTCTCCGAGCACCTTTGAATCTGTAAATAATCCCTTTCATTTCCCACCCTTAACCCCAAACCTACATTACAACCCTATAAAGTCCAATGTGATCCTAGGGTGAATGCGATTCAAAAGTCTAAAATAATTGAGATAATCTATGAAAATGCATTTTTCCTCCCTTAATGAACGGTATCTTTCATTGAGATTACATGTTTTTTTAGTTTATATATAGCGTTCTTCATTAGTGACATGTATGCGGCCTTGTTTCCATTTACATTTACTCTTTATGTCCACATGTCCCGTGCATTACCTCCCATTCATTGTGATTTTTTTTGTTGAGTGTATACACTGGTGAGGATTGAAATATATGCACACTTTAATGCGAATCCGCTTTATAAAAGGTTTGTCAAATCATACTTTGCATGTGCTCTCTTTTCCTCCCACGCTTAAGATTTTAATTCTACAAAGTTCATTCTATAATGTTAATAACTACATACTTTTGAGTGAATTTTTTCACTATGCTAATAACGTATTTGAAATAATTTTCCCTATTATTGAGATTGTCTTACTTTTTTGATTTGGCATATCTTTCGAGGAAACTTTGATGTTTATGGATTTCATCCCTGAAAACCCTCAAGAGACAACACCCGTCCACTAGGGAAACCTGGGGATTTAATGGCTTATTGCATATGCTAAATGCAATCGTTCACCCACGAAAGTGGAATTTATCTCATTTTTACATATCTCTTCTCTTGTGATTTACTTCTACTCTTGTTTCTTTGCATTTCATTGCTAGGGACTAGCAATGTGTAAGTTAGGGAGTGTGATTCGTATCGAATATTGCATTTATTTTCCCTCTATACTTATGCATTTTAGCTCCCTTGAGTACCTTAATTCTTATATTTATGTTCATTAACTAGATAACCTCTTTTATATATGTTTATATGCTTTGCGAGGTATAACTGATCTTTTGTAGGTATTAAAGTGCTTAGCGTGAAGTTTGGTAGCATTTCGAGAAAGTTATGTCATAAAGCGCACATGCAATGGAACATTCAAGGGAATTTTAGTCATTTTATCATTTGGTTTTTTGGCCCAATGTATTCTTAAAAGTTATATCTCTTGGAGTTACCTTCGCGTATCCTCTGACCGAGCCTAATTCCGATTCATAATGAAGAAGTTACAGCATTTTTCGTATGTTGATCAAAGACGGAGATTGAAACCTGTTTGGGGCAAATCGATTCGTCAATTTTCCAAATCGATTAGGCTACCGTAAAAGTCTACAAATTTGTATTTTTAGGTGAGTTTTTGGTTGGGTATTTATGGGAAAACATTCCCTTAAGTGGGGGGACTTCATTTTACACCTTAGTTAGGTTAGAAAATCAGATTTTTGACGATTTTTTGTTGGAGCTTCCCTCTCCTCGTCACTTTGGGTTTCATACCCATTTTATGTAAGTATTTACTATTCATTGTCACTTTCCTTTATTTAATGCTTTACTTTCTTTTTTTCTTGCTTTGTATTTAATTTTCTTGCTTAGTTAATTAGTTGTAGTTAGTTTATTTGTTGTTTTATTTAGTATTTAGTTATTTTAATTAGTTTTATTTATGTATTATCCTTAGTTTAAGGGTTGGGGTCATTTATATGCCATTGATGGGTCTTGAGCTCCAAAAGTTAGGTTTTGGGTGAAATTGCGTTTAATTGAAACCTTGTGTATTAAAGTTGGAATATTATGCGTTCAACTTTCTTTGTCACGTAAGGTTAGTGTTTAAAGCGATATGTTGAAATTAATCCACGTGCGACCATTTTTTATTAAATATTTTATCTCCCATTTTTGGAGTACATTCTTTCATGGGTGATGTACAATTAATTGAATATGCTCGATTAAATAGTTTCAAACCAAAATTCTAATTACTCATGTTTAGTGGCGGGGATGTGACCCTACCCTCATTTTATTATTCTTATTTAGCATAGTTAACGTCTTATTTTTCATTTTTCCCTTTTTACACCTATCACCTTTTAAATTTTTATTTTAGTAATATTAAATCTATTAAAATATGTCCAACATACCCTGTGGATTTTCGATACCCGGACTAGCCGCTATACTCCTGTAAAAAGTGTAGTCATAGTTTATATTTTTTGTATTACGGTCGGAAGCCAATAACGACAATTGGTGTATCTACATGGATACTCGGTTTTCGCCACATCACCGACCCATCCCAAGCCTTATCGGAGGAGAGTTGCACGATTTCTTAGGTGGGACATTTAATAAAGGAATGTCCGACTATACCCGCCTATAAAGTTATGCTACAAGAGCAAGTTGAGGCAGTGGGAGCTTATAAGGTTAATTTTAACGTCCCTCACGGTAATTCTTTTAACCCCTCATGGTGAAACCATTCGATTTTAGCTCCAGGAAACCAAATGCAGTGATGAACCTGAATCCACACGTTGCCCAACAAATCGAGGACACTCTTTCTCAATTCATGCAAAATCAGTGAGGGATAAATGCTTAAATTTTGTCGACTTAAAGGCATCGATTTCTAAGTTGAAATCTTCCGTAATTGTCCAAGATAAGGGCAAGTTTTTCGCCCAAGGACAAAGTCCTCCCTAAGGTCAAAATCATGTTAGCTCTACTCCCAAAGAAAAAAAATAGCAATGTTAAGTGGTAACTACTCTACATAGTGGGAGAGTTGTTGACTTGTCACTTCCCCCACATGACGAGAAAAATGAAAAAGAGATTTCGCCCGATACACAAGAAGACGAAGATGCCCCCTTTGAAAAGAGTGAAAAATATTACATAATTAGGCCCGAGGTGATAGTGAAACCCCGATAGCCGCACCTTACCCTCAATGGTTGGTCCCTCCTCCTAAAGAGGCCTACCGTGATGATATCCTAGAAGTGCATGAGCAAGTGAAGATTAATTTACCTTTTCTTGAGGCTATCAAGAAAATTCCCTCGTATGCAAAGTTTCTCAAGGACTTGGTCACAGTGAAACATAAATTAAAGGTCAAGAATAAGGTATTCTTAGCATAAAATGTGAGTTCGATACTTTTGAGCGACCTCCCACCGAATTATAATGATTCGGGTGCACCAACCATTTCGTGCATAATTGCAGAGAATAGAATCAAGATAGCTTCACTAGATTTAGGGGCGAGTGTCAACATTCTCACCTATTCCATCTATGGGCATCTAGATTTGGGAGATATTAAGGCCGCCAAAATTACTCTCCAACTCATGGACCGTTTCGTGAAGGTACCCCATGAGATAGTTGAGGACGTGATTGTCCAAGTCGACATTTTCTACTTCCCATAGATTTTATAATTTGGGACATGGAGCCCTCCTTTCCCTCTAGTCATCATGTTCTTATGGTTCTTGGCTGCCCATTCTTAGCCACGGCTAATGCGTAGATTAACATGAATAATGGGTAAATGCAACTCACACTTGGGAATATGACACTCAAAACGAATATCTTCAACATCACCAAGAAAATAGGTGATGAAGATGAGTTACATGAGTCGAATCTTATCGGGGAGCTAGTACACAAACACTTTGAGGGTAACCACACTAAGGATACGCTAGAGGCGTGTCTAGTTATAGCGAGTGAGAGAGATAGCGCATACACCGATTTTGAGCGAGAGGTGAGGGAGATGAGAGATTTTTTAAATGAGGGTGAGAGCGATGGATGTGAGAGATATTAGGTGGGTCTTTCGATTTGAGGAATTACCACCGAGGGAATCGTGCATGGTTCCCTCCGACGTTAAATTTCTAAAACTCGAATTGAAGAAGCTTCCTTTCAATGTTAAATACGCTTAGTTGGGATAGGACGAGACATATCCCATTATTGTCTCCTCGAGTCTAAATAAAGATCAAGAAGGGAAGATTATAGTAATTTTGAAGAAGCACGGTGGTGCTTTTTGTTGGACCATCGTGGATTTTAAGGGTATAAGTCCTTTAATTTATACCTATGAAATCCACCTAGAGGAGGACGTAAATTCCTCTTGGGGGATGCAAAATCATTTGAACCCGACCATGAAATACATCATTAGAATGGAAATCATTGAGTTATTGGATGTAGGTATCATTTATCCCGGTTCGGATAGTAAATGGGTGAGTCCTATTCAAGTCGTCCCGATGAAGTTGAGGGACCAAATAATTCGGAGATGTGTGCTAAATGAGAGATCCCGAGTGTTATGCAATTTTACCATTCGGAAGCATGTGGAGGACATTTTTTTCACAAAAAAGATGGTCGCAAAGATTCTTCAATGCGGTCTCTATTGGCCCACTATCTTTCGAGATGTGAATGTTCATTACAAATCTTATGATAGGTGCCAATGGATGGGATCCATTACTCTACATGACATGATGTCTTTAACCCTTATTCTCGTCATTGAGATATTCGATTGTTGGGGCATCAACTTCATGGGACCTTTACCTTCCTCTTTTGTCTTTCTATACATCCTTGTCGCGGTAGACTATGTGTCTAAATGGGTAAAGGCCAGAAATACTAGGACGGGTGACAGTAAGGTGGTGGTAAAGTTCATTTACGAACACATACTTTCTTATTTCAGTACTCTGAAAGTCGTCATTAGTAACAACGGTAAACATTTTTTGCAATAGGAAGTTTGAAAAGTTAATCAGAAAGTATGGCGTCGTTCACAAGGTTAGGACGAGTTACCACCACAAACAAATGGGCAAGCCGAATTAGCAAATCAAGAGATGAAACACGTCCTCGAAAAGAGTATTAATCCCAACCATAGGGATTGGTCCAATAGATTACTTGATGCGCTATGGGATTACCATAAAACTTACAAGAATCCCCTTATGAATGTCCCCCTTCCACTTTATGTATGGCAAGACTTGTCATCTACCCGTTGAGATCGAGCTCAAAGTGTATTGGTCCATCTAAAGTTTAAACTATAATATCGATAAAGTTGGTGAAGTGCGAAAACTCTAATTGCATGAGGTGGAAGAAACACACAATGATGCGTATGAAATCACCCGCATTGATAAATAACGGATAAATCTATCACATAAGAGAAATATCAATCGAAAAGAGTTTAATCCTGGACAAAAAGTGATTTTGTACAACTCACGGATCCATTTGTTTCCCAGTAAGTTATGTTCGCGGTGGACCAGATCGTTCATCGTGAGAAATGTGTTTCCCCATGGTGCAATAGAAGTTGAGAATCCTAAAGATAGGGAAACATTCAAAGTGAATGGACAATGCCTAAAGCCGTTTCTAGAAGCGTGTGTTGATGAAGCCGACACAATCTGGTTGTTGGACCCCGTATATGGGGATAAATAAGTTTTTGAGGAAAGTTATCGCACCCCCGATGTATATGGGGTGAAGTGGTTGTATAGTTATTAGTGATATGTGTTTTAGCGTGTTTAGGAGTTAGTCATGTCCACATTAGCAAGAGGTAGGAACACCGATTTTTCCCTAACAAGTCCCGAGAGATCGAAAGTCGTAAAATGATGAATTTTTTAAGTGTCTCGGTCACCATTAGTTGAATTAGGATCCTTATAGAGAATTTGAAAGTTTTCCCCCATCACCGTGCCCCCCCCCCCCCCCCCCCCCACATTCGAGAGCAAAAGCCCATAATTGCCTCTTCCATTAGGCGAAGCACGAGGCAAATGCAAAACATGCAACCTCCTCCACCAATCTTTGAGGATGTTGAAATGAAGGAGGTCCATGGAGATGGCAATGAAGAAAGTGAGTAAGAAGTTCAAGTTAGGGAGGAGGACTACGAGAGTGAGGAGCAGGTCGACCCGGATTAAGAGGCGAAATTTGATGAGCATGCGTACGACGGTCATTAATAGACGTACTTACTACTTAGAGACTCTCCTCGATGGGTTTATTATTGAGTACTGTGAGGAACGCGAGGTGGACCGTGAAGAATATAGGCCATATGAGCATGATGATGCGCCTTTAAGCATACATGTATCGCTTGAACATGGGACCAAATCCGCAATTCTCGGACGACTTTTATGACCCATGCACCCGAGACCCCAATGCTCCCAGCCCTCTCCCTAGCTCACTTGGGTGTGGTTGTCTATTTTTATGTTATGTAGTTTTTTAATTCTTACTGATGTATCTTTTTCTGAAATACTATGTAATCATATATCTTTTGTTAATGCGATCGTATTTGATTTCTTCTTATGTCATACTGCATTTTACTATTTTCTTGTTCATATTCGCACTATTCTTGCTTATTTAAATTTTAGTCCTTTTGCTTGAGGAAAATGCAAAAGTCTAAGTTAAGGGGGTACACGTGCGTCTTTAAACTTCACAAATTTGAAGATGACAAAAAAAATTGAAAATTGTCAAATTTTTCAAAAAAAAAAGAAAATTTTCCAAAAAATTCGAATGAGTCAAAAATATTTTTCTTCAAAATAAAGCAAAATTGAGCAAAAATTGACAGCTTAATGAATAAGTGTGGAGATTTTTAACCCAATGAGATTTTTGATGTAATCACTTTTTTCAAGTAATTACATCAATCCGACTTAAACGTTAACTCAAAGTTCTTTTCATTGTTAAAAAGTCATTGATGATCTCTAAATCATTGCTTGATCAGTTACAGAAAATAAGTAAGATGTTATTTTGAAAACGCATGAAAAATATATCAAAATTAAAATTATTCTCAAGACGCATGTAGTAACTTAATTAGTCATTCGGATTAATGAAGTTAGGCCATCTTTTAATTATCCAGAAATATTAGCCATAGAAAGTTATAAAAATCATCCTTTTGCAAGACACTTTGACCCAAAATTATATACCCCTTTTTATTTGTTAACCCGAAAAACACAATTAGCCCAGAGTTGTGAAAATCAAAAATTCACCAATTTAGTCTAACATGGTGCATAAAAAGGGTAAAAAAATAAAAAATGCTTAAAGAAAAATAGAAAAAAAAATTAAAAAAGACAAAAGGACAAAAATATGAAAAAAGAAAAAGAGAAAATGAGCCAAATGCCAGAAAAAGTGCCAACGGACATCGAAAGAAATTTTTCTAACTCTAAAAAATTTTCAATCATTCCCGTTTTTACCCAAAGCACCTTAATTTGAAAAATTCCTAACCGAGTCCAAATAATGAAATTAACTACTGCAAGGAGAGCTAAACACTAAAAGATAATAAAGAGACAAAACAGTGTGAATAAGGATGATGTTTTTCATTTTTCAAAGATCGTAATTTGTTCACCATTAAAATTTTGTCTTTCAATGAGATCTTTTTACCATTAAAATTTTGTCTTTCAATTTGTGTGCGTGAAATCATGTTCCATTATATTTACTCTTAATATCACGCAAACCAAGAGAAAATAACCAAAAGTCGATTGATTCGTTTGTGAGTGCATTTCATGAGAAATTAAATCAAAATGAATTTTCAGAAAGTAACGTAATGATCAATCGATGAAAGTTAGCGGTTTATTTTTCGGCTTCGTACACACACACTATGAATTGAGATTTTATAGAAATAAAAATTTGATGTGACTATTTTTCTGGAATTTAAATTGTATGATTTTTATTTGTTTCGATATTTTCTTTGAGTCCAAAAACAATTTTTTTTGGTAAATTCACTGTAAAACCCTCACGAGACACCACTCGTCTTACTAGTGTAACATATGGGTTTAACGTCTTGTTGCATCCGCTAAATGAAATCTCTTACTTAAGAAAGACGTATCGTATCACAATAGTTGTTTAGAAGTTATTTTACACTCTTACCCTTATTCTTTTACATTTCTCGGGACGAGCAATGTTCTAAGTTGCGGGGATTTGAATAAGCGTAAATATTTCAAATTTATCCCCTTAATTTTGATATTTTTATGGTCACGTACAAAGTATTTAGACTGATTTTATCTCTTATTTATGATATTAATATTTTTGGCAAGTATTTCATACTTTGTGTGTTTCTCTCTTATTTTACAAGTATTTTGTGCAATTGGATGCGAGAAGAAGATTGAAATGGCGAAAGAAACGAAGGAAAGACAAGGGCATTCTCATAATTTTTTGGCTAAAACCCATAGGAGGAGATGACTGAAAACTCAAATATATCTAAGTCATGAACACATTGGAAGAAACAACATCCAAATCCGATCTAAGGTGAAGGAGATATGAGCAATCGAAGTTGGGATAAAAATCCATGGACAAAAGCGTAATTATGAAGAATTCGTCCAAAATATGGCAGATTTATCAGTCCCAAAGGCCAAACCAGTTTGGTACCGGGGAGAACTAGTTTGCCAGGATTAATAGATTCGGTTATATGAGCGAATTGGTTCGGATGCCCTGATGCGAAAATTTTATTTTCTTCCTACTTTTTAGCCCAAAGAGTTTCTTGCCTTGAGGACTATTCTAAACGACTTGGGACTTATGTAAACACCTATTAAGAGTCTTATAACATATTTCTTCATTCATTGTAAGGATAGAAAAGGAGAGTAACATCAAGGTTTAATTGTGTTAATCTTCATGAATGCGATTATCAATAGAGATCTAGTATTCTTCCGATTTTAATTCAAGGCTTGGTTTGTGCATATTCTTTATTCTTCACTTCTTTAGTGATACTATTTACATTCTTTATTATTATTTTCCAATCAATATGTCTTCATTCAACATTATTAACGCATGCGTAGTTAGTTTCAATATGTCCAATTAAATTATTAAAGGGTTGGGATACATGAACCCAACCTAGCTAGATGAGTTGGATATAAAATTGAATATAAGTATATATATAATTATTGGGCTTGATATTTTGTCGAAACTAATATTATAGGTCTCTTAATTTCATTTTCCTTAGGTAAACGAAGTATTTGAGAATATAGTATACATGTCGGTAATCTCGTCACTCTCATCAATCTAATTATTGATTAAATATTATGCAGAGTAAAATTCTCATATATTTAGTGCTTTAATAAACTTGATGTTTTCTTTTAATTATATAAATAATTATTTAAAATTTTATATTTAAGGAAAATACCAACGGTTCGGTGGATTGGATCCTGACTCCACTTTTCTCAAATAGTTTTCAAAAATCAAAATTCCAGTTTTCCTTTCTTTTAATTAAATTACATTTGCTAGATAAGTTGCTTTAGTTACGTAGAGATTTTTAAAAAATCATCATCACCCTTTCCTTTTTATTTAGAGAGTTGATATTTAGGTTTTAAAAGCCTCCCATGTAGTTATCGTCATGATATTCGTCATATTCCCTGCGAATTAGACCCTGACTTACCGAGATTATTACTTGAGAGACCAGCTTGAACTTGAGTTGTAGATACACGCACCGAACACACTTTTTGCATCGCGTCAACAAACATGCAAACACAATCAACCATTAGATATATCATGGTAATTATCATGTGCATGCAAACGAGAATCAACAAGTCTAATATGTAAAGCCTGCAAGTTCGATTAATAACGCACATAGGTGTAATGCGATGCTCTTAGGTATTGGAAACCTTGGTGACTCTAGTCTTAGATTTTCTAGGACCGTTTTTAAGATCGAAATAAAAAGGCCTGAGGTGACCTTTCCTACCGCAACATTTGCAAGTTTAGACACGGCATGGGGGGTTACCTAAGGGTTGACCTTTACCAACATTCCTAGCAATGGTTAACTCTCTCAAAAGCATGGTCTGGGCTTTATAGCGGAAACATCTTAATCATTGAAGCCAATTCCACACTTGTCATCTTTGATTTGGACGGTGCCTAATATCTTATCCAACTTCTCTGACCTAGATTCCAAATCAAATTTGAAATGACTCGAGTCTCTCAATCTCTCTTCAAGCTCAACTATCCTCAACTCGAGTAAATGCCTAGACTCCTCAAACTCAAGAAGCTCTTTCTTCATAACCTCCATCAAACCACGAAGGTTATCTCTCTCACCCTCAACCTACTCTAGCTTCTCTCAAAGAGTCATCTCACGTGCCCTAAGATCCCTAATTAAAATACTATAATCATTTTTTCTGGCACGTTCCTCCAAGCTATCTTCCAACTTTAAATTAGCCTTCTTTATTCTCAATGTTTTGCGTATAACTCATAGAAGGCAACTTGGAGTTCACTCTCCTCCTCTTATTTTTTTTATCCTCATTCTCTTCTCTACTCTAGCTTCCATCACTCACTTGGGAATCACAAACGATGCCCTCGAAAGTGTCATACTCATAATTATCTTCATAGGAAGATTTTTCATCAAGGCTCACAGGACTAGCCATGAATGCGATAAAGTTGTGCTAAATGGAAGAATCGGGTCCCTCTTTCGGATCACTATCACTCAGGGTGGCATTATAAACCTTCGGTTCATTTCCATCCTTATTTAGTTTTGTGGTCACTCATCTACCCTATGTTCATAACCCTCATAACCAAAACACATTTTTAACTCATCCCTCTTAAAGTTATCATTAAGATTTTTAAAGAAGTGATCGGCATTGTTATACATGTTTTTCTCAAACCTTTTCGCATCTTTCGATTGATTTTGAAAGATGAGAAATTTCTTAAATTTCTTTGCTAACATGGACATATCCTTAGACTCGATGTTGGACACATAATTTAAAACAGGTGTTTCCTCCTTCTAATCTTTCAAAGCAATGCCCTTATCCTTCTTTTTCTCAGTTTTGGAGGAAAGCATGCCAAGCTCGTAAGTTTGTAAGTCACCTACAAGCTCTTCAAGTTTTGTAGAATCCAAAGTACCCAAGGAATTCAAGACCCACTTTTGAATTAAATCTTCCATACAACGACCTTAAGATTTTCTTGATTACTCGATTTTTAGGTATTCTCTCTCATAAGTTAAAAGATGAATTAACTATATCGGACAGTCTAGTGTAGAAATCATCAAAGGTCTCACTCTCTAACATCTTAATGGTTTCAAACTGAGTAATGAGGTTTTGAATTTTTGAAGCCTTAACAGCACTAGTTCCTTCATGGGTGAGTCAGATTATGTCCCAAGCATCTTTAAACATCTCACAAGTCATAATATGGCGAAACTCATCCAAGGTAACATAACAAAATATAGCATTTAACCACGTGAGTTATAATTTGCTAGCCTATGCTCAACCTCATTCCGTGATTCTGTGAGTTTGGGTATCCTATTATCTCTAGCTAATGTAGTATGTGGAGTCCAACCAATTAAAATTCCTTGCCATACCCGCTCATTTATAGCTTTAAGTGTTGATTTCATACTCATTTTTCAGTATGCGTAGTTCAACTCGTCAAACATCGGGACTCTAAGAGCATCAAAACTATCAAAACTCATGCCTAAAAAAACTCAGACTGAAACACGACAACTTAGTATTCTAGCTCTGATACCAATTGTGAAAAATTGGTATCCTAAATAAATCCACACTAAAAATAAAGATCACACAATAAATTAGTGTAACTTTCTCTTATACCAATTTGAGAAGACCCGATAGAGTTTAGGCAGAGATGGTCTAACAAATAAAAAGTCTATTTTTAGATTTTTTTAATTTTAAAGAATAATACTTTAAACAGATTAAACCCAACAAAATTTGTGCACCAATTTTAAACCGAGTTGTTGTGAAAAACTGATTTTACTCACTTTTATCTTTTCATCCTAAAACATAGGCAATAAGAATAAAAAATAAGTAAAATAATTGCACAATAAGCTGATTTACGAGGAAAATCCAAAAAGAGAAAAACATCGGACGACCCAGCCAAACAGATCACTTTGATAAGGTTTTACAAAGACAAACAGTAGACTTACTCAACAACTTGTCTCGCTCGAAAACCTTAACGCTCTTTTATCTTTAACCTCTCCTCCAATGTGCAATGCATGAGTACACCCATGTAAGTTATTACAACATGTGAATCCACACGCGCCTCGGTATCCACTGATGAGGCTCAGCAACCATTTACGAAATCGAAACAGAAAATAACCGCTTATTCACCCCAACACAGCAAACCAGTACGAAGTCCATCGCACGAAACCTTTTCTCAATCTATGATGATGAGAAACAAACTTTAGTGCCCGATACAAAGATCTCAAAGCATAGGAATATGGAAACTCAGATATTTAAACTCATTGGTTAAACTAGGGTTTTGAAACTTTGGAAAACATATAGGAATTCATTTTTCACCAAAATTTCTTGAAAAATCTGAGTCTAGCACGCCTTAAATAGTAAAACACGAATTTTAGATGACAAACTCGTTCGAATGAAAACTTATTGTTCATTCGAACGAAATTCTTATTTCGTTATAAAGAAAATCAAGTTTCTTCGAACAAATAAGCTTTTTCATTCCAACAGGTGCCCTTCTATCTAACAGAGATTTCTTGTTTTATGTTCATTATACGTACGTTCTAACAAAGTTCTAAAGGTCGTTCTAACGAGGTAAAATTTAGTTCCAATGAAATTCATTTTTTGCTCCAAAGAAGTTTAAAACCCCTTCTAACGAACTGAGAAATGAAAAATTATTTTCTCCAATAATAATTTTAAAAATAGTTCCAAACGTTTCTGTTTAAAAACAAGTCATCCGATATAAATTTTCAAGAATCATATTCCAAATGCATACATGTGAGATCCTTGATAAACGTCAAGACAAACTTCGCATGAAACATGGCACGATGCATATATAACTTTGAATTGTGGTCGCTATGTCTTCATCAAACATGGCATAGGCTTACGAGATCGGAAATACAAAGCCTAACCTATGACTCAAATTTTTTGTTTGGAATTAATCCAATTATAAACAAATTGACTCGATTGGAAATTTATCCTTACAGCCCTACTTACATAATTGTTACCTGATATAAAATCGAATTGCACCCATAGCAATCAAAATAATATTTGTGCAAGTATCCAAATCCTCATAACTCTCGAGATTAAGAATATATGCACCCTTTGTAAATGGTGCGAGATTGTCTAAGTCTATTCAAGACATTCTTTAAACTTTAGTTTCACGGATGGTCTTGTTCAATACATTCCTAGATGTACAGGTCATAATCATCTTTCAAACTATCATATAAGTTCTCGAACTATCAAATAGGTCCCCACAGTTTGAGATAAACCACAACGATTATGCCTAAACAGTTCCAATGGGATGACTCCCTATCTAGGTTTTGAACTGTTCAATAATACTAAAATCATAATTATGATATCTTGTGATCAAGCTTAACCTAACTCACTAGAATTCTTATTAATCATTTATAATTAACTGAAATAGATAGAACAATATGTTTAAGGCATAAATATAAAGCATTCTCACAATCATGTTATTCATTTCCAAATGAGCTAGACAATCCTTCTATTTAAAAATAAAATGTCATTACATAGTTTTAAGAATAAAATCCCAACACTTAGGTGAGTTTGTGCTTATTCTATTCTGAACAACCCAAAGTTAGGTTGTACCGTCGTTTTCAAGTGGGTTTAGTGTTAAGCCGTAGACGATTGGATTGTTTTAAGTTTCAACACACATTTTTAGGTGGGTTTATACCTATTTTAGGTCGACTAGAACAAAGTTAGGTTATACTACCATTTTTAGGTGGGTTTATTGCCATATCATAAGTGACCGACTTGTTTTAAGTTGTACCACTCATTCTTAAGTGGGTTCGTGTCTATTCAAGGCCGACCAACCCAAAGTTAGGTTATACCACCATTTCTAGGTGGGTTTTAAATAAAGATCAACTAGGAAGTACAATCATATCAAATAATTATACTTCTTAAAATGAATCACCTTTAATGACCTAAAATATTTGCAAAAGGTAATCTATCGTACTTAATGATAACACTTGCTAAGGTTCATGGCATTCCATGACGTATGTATCACTTTGCCATCCAATTATTCTAAGTGATACGAACTTCCATCTTCTTTTGAGACCATTTTATATAGCCCTTAGATTATTTATTAGCAGCTAGAAGCAGTTCATGAGCACTAAGTCACCGACTTGGAATTCCCTGACTTTTACTTTCTTCTCATTATGTTTAGAATGCTCTTGATGATATTTTGTGAGGTGAATGAGAACTTGTCCCCTTGTTCCTTTATTAGGCCAAGTTCGTGATCTAGGAGATCATCGTTGTGACCGTCCTCAAAGATTTCAATTCTAAGAGTTTGCTAGACATTCTCTAAAAGGATGATTGGTTCCATTATGTATTCCAGGGCATAATGGGTTTCTAGTATTAGCCTTATGGGATCATCTTGTAAGCCCATAGGATCGACAGAATCTCATCCACCCATCCTTTTGCATTCTCTAGTCGTCGTTTAATCCCATAATCTCTACCTGATTATTGCACTGTGGGAAGACCACTAAGGCGTAGTGAATTCGGATCCTATATTTTGCGCCAAAATTATATGAATGTATCACTTTTGAACTGGGTTCCATTGTCTGACACTAAATCTTTAGAAATACAAATCTTGTGATGATGTTCCTCTACCCAAATCGTCTGTCGTCGACCTCTTTGATATGAGTTAACGGCTAGACTTCCACCCATTTTGTGAAGTAATATGTAGAAATTATTAAGAACTTCATATTCTCAAGGACTATATGTAGGGGTCCCATGATATTCATGCCCCATTTAGAAAAAGTCCATGGACTTATGAGAGGGTCTAGGTCATTAGCTGGTTGTTTGATGAAGTGCAAGAACTCTTAGCATTTAACACATTTCTGGACAAATTGAATAGCGTCTTTCTACATGAAAGGACACTAATATCCCTATGATATTTCCCTATAAGACAGTGAACTTTTGCCTACATTATCTCCAAAACTTCCTTTATGAATCTTAATGAGAATTTATTCCACCCGATCTGGGTGGATGCGTTTGAGTAGAAATCTGGTGAAAGATTATTGGTCAAGTTTTCCTCAGAGTTGAGGCAAAACCTTGTCGATTGGAATTCTAATTTTTGGGACACTTTGACATCTTGGGGAAGATCTCCATTCTTCAGATAGGTAATAATGGGATCCATCCAAGATGGTACTTACCCGATTTGCATGATCGTTGGGGCTGCATCTGGTTCATAAATATTTAGTCGACTGATGTATTCCACTTCGATTGTTATTTTCAAATCGATGTTAATTGTTAATGCTAATAAATTTATGGCATTAATACGACTGTTGTAGTTTCTCCGCATTTATTATATTGATGCCGACATGAAAGCTATTAGGAATCTCTTTGCCTTATCTCGGTAAGAGAGCATCTTTGAATCTTTGGATTTATGGTCTCCACTAAGTTAATTTACGATCATATATAAATCACAGTGCATGGCGATGTATTGTGACCCCTTGTCGATCACCCTTTGTAGTCCAATTATCATGGACTCATACTTCGCTTCATTATTGGATCCCTTGAATCTAAGACAAACTCCCTATTTGATAAGGCACCCTTGTGGGGTAAAGACAATCCAAACGTTGTTTCCTCATTCCCTAGATACTCCATACATAAATAACCTCCATCTTTCTACTTGATTTATTTGTTATAGGCTTATCACCTCTAGGAGGGGGCTAGGCTTAGTAACCCCTCTATCTCTAGACTTTATGAGAATTCGGCGATAAATTTATCCAACGCTTTCCCCCTTATAGTTTTTTGGTGCTCATATATAATGCCAAATTAAGCAAATTCTAAAGACCACTCAGTTATCCTGTTAAATTAATCTTCCTTCTTCAATACCTCCTTGAGTGGAAAAGAGGTTAGGACGACTACTGTGTGAGCACCAAAGTAATAGCGTAGTTTTCTTGAAGACGTCAGTAGTGATAATTCTAACTTTTCAATGAGCATTTATCCCCTTTCTAATTCAAGAAGAGTGTGATTGATGTAATAGATTGGTTTTTTATATCTGTCATGATATCGAACAAGTGCTCATCTAGCTGCATGTTAAGAAATATCCACGTACAGGTGGAGCTTCTCACCAACGATCGGTGTTGATAGTAAAGGGGGATATCCCAAGTACTGCTTGATTTTCTCTAATGCTTAACCGCATTCATGTGTCCAAATCATGGTGTTATATTTCTTCAAGATTTGAGTCGATTAAAGGCGTCCAATATCCTGATCATGACTTGAAAGTCTCTGACAATAATCATCTTCTTTATGTCTTTAATTGTCTTCATCTAGTTTAGATTGGATTTAATACCCCTTTGTGTCACCAAGTATCCTATAAATGTTCCAGAACTGACTCCAAAGGCACACTTTGATGCATGCAAATTTATTTTGTAGTTTCTCAGGATTTTAAATGTGTTGGAAAGATCTTTGATGAAGTCGATCGCATATCTTCTTTTGATGAGCATATTATCAATTTAAATATCCATGGTTGAGTCGATCTTCTTCTTAAATAACCTAGTCACAAGATGTTGGTATGTTGCCACAGCATTCTTGAGGCCGAATGGCATGACCTTATATCAGTAAAGTCCCAGTGTAAGGACATTTTTGTCCATTATCAATTTGTATGTCGTACACCGTTACACCGTTGAAGAAATTCAAGATCGCATCTACATCAACGGATCCGAATATAAAAAGCATCTTTATCTTGGAATTTGGTTTCTGTATAACCGAACCGGTTCGCCTATTTTTAAAAAAAAAAAGAACCGATCCACCTCCGGACCGATCTGCCTCCATACTGGACCGATCCGCTTTGCACCAAAAATAGTAAACCCCGAATCGAAGGCAAACCGAAGAAGCCTCTTTCAAAAAAGAATCGATCCGACCTCGGACCGATCCGCCTCCAAAAACGGACCGATCCGCTTCTGATAAAATCGAACAGTTCCGTGAGATTTTTGCACCATCTCAAAGTTTCCTATAATTATACATATTTCGTGGGTATATTTTCCAAGACTTTTTTAGACGAATTTAAGAGATCTAATTACTCTAGTCTTCACCCTTTTGAGTCCCGAGACTCATGTTTTGATTCACATAACTTTTCATACCTTTGTGAATCCTTTGTAACCCAAGAACACAACCTTGTGTTTGTTCAACCCTTATGGAGAAGACCGTCCTTCTTCTTCATTGCTTCCCTCCTGGAAAGGGAAAGTTCCAGCCAATGACTACAGAACCGACACCCGCGGGTATTTTTGTGTCACTGTAATTTCATTATAATCCATGTAAGCCATTTTTTTACAAATTATAGTGAAATAAAAGGTTTTGCCCCTTTGGGGGATTTTTCCTCATATGTGTGTTTGAAAGTTCTTGCATGTTTTACATCTTCTTCAATCACACCTAGTTGCATGTTTAGGATTTAATTGGATAAAACTGAGTTTAATTATATAATATCTTAATTTGAACGCAAGCGCAACTCTTCAAATTGGTATCAGAGCCAGTTACACAATTTTACCGTGTAATTTTTCGCAAAATTTTCTAAGATATCAATTTTCTGAAAAATTAATTTTTGAAAATGAGTGTGTTCATAATGGAGAAGTTATATAATAAAATGTCAGTTTTTGACGGGACAAACTATTCATACTGGAAAGCCCGCATGTGATCTGCATTAAAAGCCATTGATGAACGTGTCTGGATTTTGGTTTAAAGAGGGTGGACACCTCCCTCCATCACTCTTGAAAATGTGACCAATTTAAAACCTGTCACTACATGTGTCCAATTTAAAACCTGCTTTGAGTCTCCCACCAGACTTAGGAGAGAGGGCAAGAAAGTTTCCATGCCCACTACCCTAAGCGATAGTGAGGATGAGAAGGGTGATGAAAGTGTGATCCAAAAAGCTTTTAGAAAGTTGTTTATCGAGATCATGGAAACAAAAAGGTCAAATAGAATTATAGGTCCTCGAATTTGTGAGTTGAAGGAAGAGAATGTTGAGCTAAAAAGGGAAAAATGTGACTTGACCAACACCGTGTCTAGTCTGACAACACGTGTATCCCATCTTGAGGATGATCTCATACAAACACGGGAGGTCCAAGTCTCATTAGAGAACTCATCTGAGAAGGTTGATAAGATGGTTCCCTATCCCAGTTTGAATAGTGGTGAGAATGTTGGAAAAGGTCATGACGGTGCATTCACTACTTCTAATGCGCTCGAGCCCACCTCCACTTTGGTGAGTGATTCTCATAGGTGTCCGTCTAGGATAGTTCATCCCAAAATTTTTGATAAATTAGTTCCTAAACCAGTTTATGTTTTCTCCCACTGCAAGAAACAAGGACATCTGAGGAAGTTTTGTTATAAGTTGGGTTTTCTGTCACATCATTCCACCTCACACATTCATGCACATGCACCCACTCGTGATACCTTACTTGCACATAATGATAGAGAGTTTGCACACATTCGCGAGCAAGTGAAGTTTTTAATCAAGACCACACATGATCTTATGGAGTTGATCCAAAAGATGTCACCATCTTTGGAAAACTCCACCGCTCTTCCCGGTTGAGGTCTTGACATGTCTGCTAGCATAGGGTGGTTTTCATGATGTCTCTTTTGCTTATTGCTAGCATGTACCATTCATTTGTATTAGTTTTTTAGAAAATCCAAAAATATTTTCTTTTATAAAAATTTTAGAAATGCACAAAAAGATTTTTGTATTTCATTTGCACCTTTTATGGATGAGCATTTAAGATAGCCGAGTCACAATTTCATTCCATTTATCCATGTTACTGTTTGATAGAGATTGAGACGCTACATCATTTCATTGTTTGGAGTCTTTGAGATGTGATTCGTGATATCTTTCTACATGTTTGACTCCTAACTCCTTTATTGCACACATGCACGGCTTTATTTGATTATTGCACTTGTCTATCACATATTGGCTTGAGTGTTTCCATCTCAATTCTATCTATACAACTAACAATATGCGATAAAACTTAACAAGATTGGAATGCATGTAAAAACCATTTTGGTGAGACTGTGTGTTTATTTGAAAATGGGAAAGGGCTGCGAAAGGTTCATTTAGCCATTGCTATTCTAAGCCAGCGTTAAAAAGGACCTAAAAATGGAGGAATTTTATTATCCGGGGTCCAAAGAGGTTAAAAGAGCCCGAAAAAAAAAATTAAAGGCAATAAAAAGTAATATATTCCACATATGGGCCATTAGGTTTCACCATCAATTCTCCAAAGTTTGAGAATTTAGATCGCCTCTATACAAAATATAAATCTGAGGGAGTTTGGTTGGAGACTATAAACGGGTTTGCACTTCCTTGAAAGTCCTGAAAAGGCATAAAATAGTTTTGGACGTTATTGGTGTGGAAATCACTTTGAGCTTTGATTTGTTGATTTGATTGAGTCAATGTCTCATATTACCACCTTTTTACACCAAAGGAAGATTTTGAGATCATTCGTTAGGAGTATTCGATATTCATCGTGCACATATGTCATGTTTGTATGCATTGATTTTCCTATCGAATTTGATCACACCCCTTCATTTATGCTATCATCGATTTGGTTGTTTTTGTGTTCGTTCATGGTGTGATTTTTCTTGTTTGATATATTTTGTGTGAAAATTTTGAAAATTTTCAAAAATAGAGTTTTATTCCCTTGTGACAGTCTCCATGTGCCTCTATTTCTACTTCTCATATCTGTCTATTTGGGGACATCATAAAAAAGGGGGGAGAAATAATTATCATATTATGGGGGAGTTTGGAGTTTTGAGATGATGAGATCTATTTATATATGTTTATCTCATTTTAAACTCGATACATCACTTGGTATTTGTTATTTTTCATGTGTGTAGGTACAAAGATTGATGATCATATATTGCACACCCTGATGAGAAAAGCTTTGAGAAGTTTTGATGATTTGAAGAGCAAACGATGAAGACTTATTCATTTGTACCTTTTCAGTTTTGGGTTCATGGAAAGGTAGATTTGTATAGGGAAATTTTTTAGTTGATAATTCGGATTTTTTATGTATGTACCGGCATAGACATAGGGGGAGATTTGTAAGGACATTTTTATCCATTATCAATTTGTATGTCGTACGTCGTTACACCGTTGAAGAAAGTCAAGATCGCATCTACATCAACGGATCCGAATATCAAAAGAATCTTCATCTTGGAATTTGGTTTCTGCATAACCGGACCGGTCCGCCTATTTTAAAATAAAAAGAACCGATCCGCCTTCATACCGGATCGATCCGCTTTTCACCAGAAACAGTAAACCCTGGATCGAATGCAAACCAAAGAAGCCTCTTTCAAAAAAGAATCGATCCGACCTCGGACCGATCCGCCTCCAAAAACGGACCGATCCACTTCTGATAAAATCGAACAGTTCCGTGAGATTTTTGCACCATCTCGAAGTTTCCTATAATTATACATATTTCGTGGGTATATTTTCCAAGACTTTTTTAGACGAATTTAAGAGATCTAATTACTCTAGTCTTCATCTTTTTGAGTCCCAAGACTCATGTTTTGATTCACATAACTTTTCATACCTTTGTGAATCCTTTGTAACCCAAGAACACAACCTTGTGTTTGTTCAACCCTTATGGAGAAAACCGTCCTTCTTCTTCATTGCTGCCCTCCTGAAAAGGGAAAGTTCCAGCCAATGACTACAGAACCGACACCCGCGGGTATTTTTGTGTCACTGTAATTTCATTATAATCCATGTAAGCCGTTTTTTTACAAATTATAGTGAAATAAAAGGTTTTGCCCCCTTGGGGGATTTTTCCTCATATGTGTGTTTGAAATTTCTTGCATGTTTTACATCTTCTTCAACCACACCTAGTTGCATGTTTAGGATTTAATTGGATAAAACTGAGTTTAATTATATAATATCTTAATTTGAACACAAGCGCAACTCTTTACCCAGAGTAGTGATAAAGGAAGTATTATATTAATTATTGTCGACCAAGGGTATATGATGATATCCTGAGTAAGCATCCATAAAGATCATGCATTGATGGAATGTTGTGGAATCAACGAGTTGATCCATCCTTGGGAGAGGAAATTTGTCATTTAAGCAAGAATTATTAAGGTTTGTGAAGTCAATAAACGCTATCCACTTTTCGCTCTTCTTTTTTACCGCAATAGTGTTTGATATTGAATCCCTAAATTGAACCTCTTTGATGGATTTGGCATAAAGTAGATTCTCAACTTCATTCTCCGCCGCTTTGACTTTCTTAGGGGATTTTTTTTTCTTTTTTATTGAATGGCCAACATGCAGGTGCCACATGCAATCGTTGACACGCAATAATTGGGTTGATTCCTGGAAGATTATATGGCTTCCAAGAGAACATGTATGTGTTCATCCTAAGTAATTATATGATTTTCTCTTCCTCATTCTGTGATAATTTGGAACCGGTGATGAAGGCTTTGTTTGGTTAGGATGAGTCTAGAGAAACGGTCATGGGTTCCTCTATAACTCGACCGTTGGGTGCTAGTTTAGTTTCTTCCACACAAGTTGAGCTTAGTTCGATTTCCATTTAGGTTGACCGCCCTATCAATCTTCATACTCTTAATGTTTCTTGGGTTAGGCTTGATTTTCTTTGATGGAGGCGATGAAAAAACTACATATTGCTACTTGATCACCTCTAACTTCAATGATCCCCTGATCAGTCACGAACTTGAGCATTTGATGGAGTGAAAAGGCAAAGCTCTAATGGTATGGAGCCATCCTCTGCCTAGGATAGCTTTATAGGGAGAATCTGACTAGATCACGTGGAATTTAATGATTGATCGGGCCGACTTTGATCGACAGTATTAATTTTTCCTTATAGTGTCTCCACGTTACCGTTGAAACCAATCAAGGGGTCGATAGTTATATCAAAGTCTTTAATATTGTACCCAAGCTTGTAAAATAGATTGACGTACATGATCTCCAAAGAATTTCCTTAATCGACTAGTATTATTTATATGCTAAAGTTTGCCACCTATAGGGTTAGGACCAAGGCATCCTATACGATAAATTAACACCGACCATATTACCGTTGGTTAACATAATTGACTAGTCAAGACCCATGTCATTCTCTCTTCGTGAAGACTTGTTTTGACACTTCTACTTGTAAAGCTTCATTTACATTGGCTACAATCTTGAATTTTTTCATCAGCTTCTTACTCATGCATTGGAAATGATCAGTATAGCCATGTATGGAAATGATCATTTGAATGGTGGGAGGTCATCATCGTCCTTATTATACTACATTGACTCATGCTGAGGATTTAATCTTGTCAACGTCAATATGTTCTTTAAGGTGACCAGTTTGGACAAGATCTTCTAGGTATCTCTTGAACATCTTATAGTTCTATGCCCTATGACATGATCTTGATGATGCGCACACCTGAGATTAGTGTCCTTAATGTTTAGGTCATTGGATATCATAGGTGACTTTTTTAAGTAAGTTTTGTCTTTTATCTGAGGGGTTGTAAATTGGATCCTTGAAAAAAGTGACAACCGCTTGGTAAGCGCTCTCATTGGTTACCATCTTTAATCGTTCCTTCGAAATTTCAGTTTTAGCCCCCTTCTTGGTATAAGTTAGTTGGGTTAATCTCTTCGATCCCTTTTGTGTCATTATTTTTAGAATTCTTAGAAGGTTGTTCATCCTGAGTATCAACATTGAGGATCTCGTCTCCAACCTTGGCGTATTTCTAGATACGATCCATAAGTTCATCCATGAAAGACACCGGCTTCTTGGTGAGAAACTAATAGAGGTCGTCTGACCTAGAAAGATAGAACTTAAAAGAAAGAATTACCAGCTCATCATTGTAATTATAAATCTCATTAAAAAGCTCCTGATGTCGTTAAGCATACTTTATGCGGGACACAGCTTTCTTCCATCTGAGGGAAATTAGGGAGTCAATTTCCTTCACCGTTTTGCTAGTGGTGATGAAGCGAGATATAAATTGATTTGGCAATTACCTAAAGAAAGATATTAACTTGGGGGTTAGATTCTCAAACAACATGAGGCCGATCTCTCCTAATGTGGAATGGAAAATAAGACATATAAAGGCATAGAGATGGATTCATTGGGACATAGATTGCATGTAGTGTCTGATGCGATGAGTTGTATCCATCTTTCCTTCTTATGTGGTGATCTTGGGAATGGAGAACTTGTTTGGAGGATCTGATGACTTTATGTCAGTAATGAAAAGAGATTCATATCCGTGACCCAAAGCTATCCTAGCAAGATCCTTTAGAGTGCAAGCCAATTTGGGTTCCAAACGTCTTTTCAATTCCTTTTTGATAAATTCTCGCAACCAGCCACTACCAACGTTCTTCACTAGGAGCCTAGTCTTAGCCAAACTGGTCCTATAACTGGACTCGTTCAGCCAAGTTATTGATAGACCACAGCTAGCAGTTTTATGGACGGAAGCATGATCCAAATGAGGACGATTAGAATGTGCTTCTAGTGAAATTATAGATTTGGAGGCTCTACCATTATGGCCAGCCCAAGGGAGTCTAAGAGATCCAACTCTCAGTCTTTTGTAGCATTCAAGGTTGTGGGAACTAGACCCACATCCTTCAGATTGCTTGGTCAACTTCCTCTTCAACTGAGCAATTTCCTTGTCTCATTCATTCAATAATTCCTTATAGAGGTTGACCAGTCGTAACGTTGTGTTCCTAAAAGTGTGCTCCATAGAGGGATTGTTACATCGACGACTAAGACTAGACCTGCAAGGCATGCATCCCCGAGACCTTACATCACTGGGATGTGGAGGGGACTTAAAAGGATTTTGTTCCCTCCTTACAATTCTAACTTATAATTAAACGCAGTTTCCAGTATGGGAACGGTAAGACTAGTGGACACTCATATCGAATGGGGATTGGTATTCTCTAGTGGTGAGGATTCAAGTACTTTTCCACAGACAATGCCAAATTGTAAGGAATATAAATCCCACAATAATGCTGAATTTCAGCGTGACCCCATATAAGATTGCAATATTAAAAATCGATACATATATGTACGTGGTTCGGCTTGTCAGCTTACCTACGTCCACGTGGAAGTTACAACTGAGTTTTATTACTTTGGAAGATAGAGAAAAAACTAGTTGGAGCGCTAGGGTTGCTAGTTCAGAGTCCAAAACATGGATACAATGATGTGCAATTAGATTCCCTAAAACATTAGAGTCATGCTTATTTATATGTTTTACCAATAGTAAATATAAAAAAATTAATTTGAAACGTTCAGGACCTCCCTAAAAATTCGCTCTATTTTTTGCTACTTTAAAAAAAGGGTCAAAATTTATCAATTTTTAAGCCACTTAAAACTATCATATTTTGATCGGTTTTAAAAATAGCAAAAAAAGTAATTTTGACATTATTTTTTTCGAGGAGGGTCCCTTAAATGTTTGAAAACTCCCAAAAAAATCAACTCAAATTATTTTGGGGGATTGGGTGTCATTTCTAACGGATATGTTAGAAATGGTTGTCAGTCTCTCTCTCTCTCTCACAAATAAAGAAATGTAATTAAAAATTGTAAAATTCTAGATATATCAAAACAAAAAGTAATATTTTAGAAATTTATAAAACGTAATATTTGGATTATAAAAAATTCCTAATGCTTTTAACTATTTTTCAATCTTTTTGAACTCTATGCTTCTATAAAAATATTGTAACTTTATTTTTATAATAAAAACTATACGTTATTTAAAAAATGCACATTTTTTATAGATAAAAACATTCTAAATAATGTAAAAATAATTTAAAATTTTAGTTTTTATAAATAAAAAAATACAAAAATTGTACGGTTTTAAAACATTGTTTTAAAAAAATCCTTAAGTTTTTAACTATTTTTCAATATATATATATATAATTTTAAAACAATATTTTACAACTCTTTTAAAATAATGTCTTGCTAAAATTTTTATTTTATTAAAAGTGTCTTAAAAACATTGGGATTTTGTAAAACAATGTTATAAAACTGTTTTTTTAATGTACAGCTTTGTACTATTTTTTTAAAATGCACGTTTTATATAAAAAAAAACTATAAAAAATTTTAAATTAAATTTATTTTTATAATAAAAAATATATGGTATTAAAAAATGCATGTCTTTTTATAAAAAAAATTAAAAATAACGTAAAAATAGTTTTAAAATGTAGTTTTTTATTAAAAAAAAGGTTAAAATAACGTTAACTGCAGTTTAAAAAACGTTAAGAAATACAAAATTGTACAATTTTTTAAAAAAATAAGTAAAAATAACATTAAGAAAAATTGTACATTTTAAACAGTACAAAACTTGACAATTTTTTTCTAAATAAAACAGTTTTAAAACATTGTTTTAAAATGGGCTTTTGCATATAAATGCCGTGTGAACATTTTTTCATTTAATAAGTCTCATTGACTTTTCAAGCATTAAATAAGTCATTCCTTGTTTTGAGGTTTTTATCTGGCAAAAATACCCTTTATAATCAACTCATCCCTAATTGGTGGGAGAAAAACTTTGAGGCGATTTCAACTTTTTTTTCTATTTCCAAACTTTAAAAGCTTTGCTTGAGAAATCCGTTTATCACAGAATTGATACGTTTGAAACCCGAGCAATAAAATCTATCAAACAAGATCCATGATAACTATAAAAATTTGAAGAAAAAAACTAATTAACACAGTAAATATTTATCGTGTTCACCAGGAAATGAAACAGTATTTTATTTGAAATATTTTCACAGACAGTAACCATTTAATATTTTAATACTACACAGACAGTGGATACTTACTGTATACATAAAAACGAAGTGAACACGTTATTTGTATATTTTTTTAATATCTTATAATGAATATAAATTTTGTTTTATAAGGTTCGATTAGTAGCTTTCAAAAATATTGATTTTGTAAATATTGGATTTGTTTATCGAAAGTTAATAGTTCTTTAAAATTTAAAAGAAAAGTAAAAAATAATTAAACCTCCAAATTTGGAAGGAATGTAAAGAGCGTGGACATTATTAGTAAGATAAAATTCATAAATTCAAAAATAGGACGGGAGAGAAGATTGTAAGACCTATTTCATCATGAACACTTGCAATAGGACCTCAATATAACTTTCTCCTTACAAAAATCTTAATGTTTTTCATATATTTTTTAGTAAAATAATAAAATCGTACGCAGTGCACAAAGCTCACACTTAACTTTAACAACATAATTTTTTTAGCAAAACAATGTTTTAGACTTACACTTTTTTTATAAAATAAAAACATTTAAAGAATTAGGATTTTTTTATATTCCAAATATTACGTTTTTTAATTTTTAGAATATTATTTTTTTTATTTTCCTGAATATTACTTTTTTTAATTACATTTTAATTTTCCATAATATTATGCATTAAAATATCCCAACTATTCTCAGATTGAATGAATATATATATATATATATATATATATATATATATAATGCTCCTGTGCGGACTGGTCCGCATTTTAAGAATGCGGACCAGACATGTGTTACCTAACGGTGCGCCTAAAAATTATCGCCTAAATTATAAGCACTCTCTCTCTGCTTTCTGGGCTCACCGCCAGGTGACACATGTCCGGTCTGCATTCTTAAAATGCGGAGTAGTCCGCACAAGAGCAGAACTGTATATATATATATATATATATATATATATATATATAGAGAGAGAGAGAGAGAGAGAGAGAGAGTCTCCTTTAAGAACTTCTTATCTACATGCGCCGATACATACCATTTTTTTAAAATATAAAATTTTTAGATCTGATCTGTGTAGTTAGGAGATTATCTCCCAAAAAATATATCAAATAATTCAATCAAAAAGTGTGAGGAGATCACGTACAATCTTTAGAAATCTACACCACAACTAACGTGATGCATTTATATATCAATTGTCCCTAGCCTGTAAAATTTCAATATACAACAATTTTATTTCAATTATTCTAACAATTATATTTTTGTAAAACATTTGTCAAGATCGTTAATTGCGTTAAAAATATTGGTGAAAAATACCAAATTTACAAGTGTTTTGCATCACATTGTTCTCTCCACAGTTCAAGTTTTACACGAAACAGGTGAAATAAAATCACTAGACCACCAAATAAAGGCGTGTATAATTCAAGTGTGAGATCCACATTACATAGAAGATTTACACTGTCATCTCTAAAGAACCACCTACGTCAAGCACAGTTTATCGGGGCATTTCTTTTCCCCCATTAGCAAACAATAATATTCCTTATGGTGCATCCAAACAAACCATAATAAAATCACGGAGCATTTCTCAAAGACGTAACTCACTAACATCATCCAGTGAACAAAGTATACAAGATGTTTGACCTGTTTCCTTTGGCACAAATGGGTAAAGCACAAACAATGGGAATATGTAACAACAATACATCCATTGACAAGGAATGTTATGCTACAATTTCCAGTCAGATAAATCCAAAAAAAATCACAATATATATAGTAGCTGCTACTTCCACAGTGATGTTCACACAAGCTTTCAAAAAGTCTTTTAAGCCCTCATTTGGTTCGAGTTTTGGAGATTTCTTAAAATTTCTAATTCCCCCCATTTATGACTTTGTGACTTGATTAAAGTCGCAATTATACTGGAATCCCAGATTCCTTTCCTGAACCTCAAATTAAATGAGCAGTAAGAAGATACGAATCTGGTAGCACTCAAACTGGAAGAATTTTAGGAATAAAATGATAGCGAGAGTAATTTACATGATTTACAGTTTCAGTAAAGCATCGTACTAGGGTCATCTCTCCATCCTCAACTTTCCTGTATCAAATTGGTTGGTTCACTCAAAATGTACTTGGGTAACTCATATTTCGCACCTGCACCAAAACGTCCAAAAGTTGAATGGAATTCTAAGGAAAATATCAGAGACATGCATACATTTTATTTATTTCAGTTAGATTGATATGCAATGAAAAAAATCAAAATGTATTAAACACCTCTCTCATCATAGCAGATTGCTAAGTCAGGGGTCTGAACAATAACGCCTGCACTGTCCACTATCGCTTGTGCAAGAGTTACGTCAGCCTCAGAAGCAGCTCGGAGTGCATCCCAGATCTCTGATAAGAATGAAATATTTTCTCTTCAGATATTAAATCATTTTTATTTTTTCATCTGCTAGCCCTAATTCAAATAGTTCCTCATTTGCATAAAATTATTCATCAATATAACTCATATCAGAAGAACAGAAAAGAAAGAAGAGGAGCAACTGGAAACCTACCCCTCACTAGGGATCTGCAAATCAATATGGATTAATTTAGAGAGGTTACAATTATTAATACCATAGGTAAGACAAATCACCTAAATAAATAAAAAAACACTCAAATGACATGAATCGGCCAAATGCACCATATACCTATAAGATTTTAACGATCTACAACTTCAGATGATAAACTCATGGGTACAACTCAACCCCAAAAGCAAGCTTAAGGGGAAGGGTACCCGTCTATTTATATACTCCAGGAGTTCTCAGGTGATGTGACTCTCTGCACCTCAATTCCGAATCACAAATTCAAACGACTTCAAATACAAATGATTATCAACAAGCCTTAAACATCCAAACTTCTAAGTGATTCCACCTAAAGTCAGAACTTCAAATGAAGATCAAATCCAAGGCGAGCCAAAAAAGTAATAAAGATTGAAACAATTAAATATTAAAAATGGGACCATAGAAAAGGACAAAAAAATTACACAAAACCGCCCTGAAGTATCCCGGGTTTGCGGGTCAACTCCCTCGACCAAATTACCCTACAAACTCACCCCCTAAACTATCAACCCGTTTCAAATAAACCCAGAAATCGGTTCCCGACTATTTTGAGCGTCAATGGACTAAAATACCCCTGAACCAGATTGTGTTTGTTGGAAATTTTAAAAAGTGAGGCTGGGAATGAAATCACGAAGCAGTCCCAGCGCAAGAGAGTTTGGACAGAGTTACCAACTGTAGTATTTATAACTGTGGTTCTAAAGTTCATCCTTGCCTACCCCCCCCCCCCCCCCCCCTTTCTTCCCAAACCCCATCGCACCACAAGATAAAAAAAATATATATATATATATATATATATATATATATATATATTTATTACTTCCATTTTCCACTAAATTGGTGAAACATGGGGCATTACATATGAGTACTTTTTAAAAGTTCTCCTCCTGTTTGAGACACCGTAAAAAGGTAGTGGATTCATTTATTTGTTAACATGGATTATGTAGTCCATAATTAAAAAAAGTCGTACCCAATGCACAAAGCTCCCGCTTAACTGTAGGGTTTGGGAGAGGCGGATGTCGGTTGACCTTACCCCCATATATGGAGAGGTTGCTCCCATGTCTCGAACCCAATACCAACCATAGCTTGGGCGAGGACACTTGCCATCGCACCAAGGTACGACCTCTATTATATAGTCCATCATATTTATTAAAAAAAAAGAATATTGTCCCTAATTTGCTTTAGTTCCTAAGTTTCCTTTTTTGGCATATTAGCAACAGAAAGTAATATTGTACACTAAGGGTGTGTTTGATAACAAAGTTGGAAAATAACTCTAAATTAGTATAGTTTCACGATAAGTTGGAAAATGAGTGGAAAAAGATAAGAGCGAGATGTCTTACTTTTGGAGTTTTTCATGGAAATCAATTCTTTGGAGTTTGGGTAAGAATTGCTTTCCATGAAAAATGATAAAATTATGGAACACTGGCCATTGTTTTTATAGCCTGAATTTGAAATCAAGCATTACAAAAGTAAAAATGAAACTAAAATTACTCTTTTCTATAGAAAACAATTCCATATCAATCAAACGGACCCTAAATATTTTCTTGCTCTTCTAAGTTCAAAATTGTGCCAAATTGTTGTTTATCCCCCTCTTAGTGTGTCTTGGGCAAAAAGGGAGGGTTTGGACCATATCTTTGTGGGGAATTCTTCCTCTTGGTGGTATGATTGAGGAGTTTGATGTGGTGGAGATGATTCAAATATCCTCTAGTGAATCTATCGTGTCTCTGTTTCTTTGCGAAGACAAAGAAGGCTATGGAAATAAATCTAACATGAGTTCATTTAATAAAGATACCAATACAAGTTCAAATATTAAAGGTTCTTGCTTATAATGAAGGGGGCATGTATATCATTACCACATGCATCCCACTACGGTACAACACCAAAGAGTCATTTCCTTCTCATCGCAAATAATACCATCATTTTCTTTGAATATTAGGGGGGGGGGGGGGGGGGGGGGGGGAGGGATCCACATTCTATATTACTATGCTTAGAAAGAAAAAGAAAGACCACGAAATTTAAATTCTAAGCAGTTCATTTCACACCTATTTGGGACCTATCTTCAAGTTCTACTAACTTGTCTGGTATATTCTCTATCATGTATAAGGGCATTCCATTACTTCACATGCAGAGTTATTTAACTGAACACTACTAGATAAATAATTTTCAGTGTAATTTCCTGCAAAAACATATTGCAGAAGAAGATCACTACTTTGATCGAATGGTTGGATAAGGATGTAGTTTTGATAAACAGGAATGCAGGTTTCCACCGAACTGAACAAACAAAGAAAGCAAGAAACGAAAAGATCCTCAGAAGCTTTACTGTCAAGTCTCGTTAATTTATTAAATTCTTCTGGTAAGGAAGAGAAAAGAGGGTGGAGGGAATGAAAATCTCAACAAGTTTTTATTATGATGGAGCACAGATTTCAGCTAAAATGTAATGTTACTAAATGTCTATGAAGCACGGACACTTTCCCGGAAGCTACGAATAGGCTTTGACACGAGTCCGACACGCGACACGTTGCCGATACACTGGGACATGTTGGGACACGCTGCCGACACACTGGGACATGTAAAAGGGCACGTAAAAGGACACGGTTTTTACTTTTATTTTTTAATTTTTTTAAATTTTTTTTCCTTATGTGATGATGATTCTGTTTTATTTATGATTTTTAATGTTGAAGTGTGTTTGAATTTTGTTTGTATGGTCCATTTTCTTAATTTCATATTAAGAATGCTCTAATAATGTATTTTATGGAAAAAATCTATTTTATTTTATTAATATATATATTTAAATATATGTTATATATTTAAATATATATTTTATATTATATGTATCCTAGCGTATCGTATCCTAGTTTTTGGAAAAATCACGTGTCACGTGTCGTGTCGAAACACGTATTACGTATTAAGTACGTGTTTCATAGCTAAATGTACAACTTTTTGCACACCTATTTTATTTAGTGTATATCATAGAATTTTTCATCATAATTCATTTCTCAGAACAAAGAAAAATAATCAATACATCTTTAGGAAAGAATACCTTTTTGGCCACCATAGTGTGGGGCAGTGTCCCAAAACTCATCACGCATCTTGCTGAGTTGCACCCTTGTTATTGGTTCAGTATGTTTCCAAGGCTTTGGTTTTCGTATTTTCTTTTTACTATCTGTAACCAAAGAAACAAAAGAAATGAGCCCAACAAGGACATTGATTTTTAAGCCAGTATTCAATCTATCAATCTCATAAAAGAGTGTCAAGCCATGGTGAAAGTTCAGAATCTGTCAATAGCAAAAGAACACACAAAGGGTTGAGGAAAACATGCACTTGTCTTTCACCAAAATACTACACGTGGATAAGTTTATACCGTAGCGATATATATATCATTATTACATTTCAATATGGTATATTAATATTCATTCAGTCGACCTGCTTAGAATGCCCATAGATATTCACAAAGCGAAGAAAGGCCAAATGGAAGGTTAGATTATTTAAAAAAAAAACATGCGGGTTATTTGTACCTATTTCACTCTTTTCTTTTGTCTTCGATATTGACAATGAAAGACTGTCATCCATTTACAGAACATAGAACCCACCCCCACCCTCCCCACCCCCACGGACATTCAGGGTAGTGCAATTCGTTCCATACAACACCTTAAACCACTTTTTCTCTTTCATTTACAAAACTAGAGAAAGACAACAAACACACAACTTTCTCCCAAAAAAAAGCCCCAGAAACAAGCCTAGTGCTCCTGATGTAAATGCAGTGGAAATTTTGCACATATGAAATAATCAAGGTTTCCCTCGACTCATTCTCATTCATTCATAGTAAAGGTCGTACCCAAGGCAAAAGGCTCCCGCTTAACTGCAGGGTCTGGGAGAGGCGGATGCCGGCTGGCATATTTTGGGCGAGGGCACTTGTCATCGTACCAAGGTATGACCTCTTCATTCATTCATAGTAACTAGTTAAAAATAATATGAGAAAATACAAGGATATTTATAGGGAGCTGATACTTTCCCAAACTAACTAATGATGTCACCTAAGCTATGACATCACTTATTCTAACTAACCTATTTTAAAATGAAAAAATAATACAACTAAAGCTCCGTGGCCTCAATACTCATCAACAACACTAAAACTCCTTCTTCAATCCTTCTAATTCACCCGTCCCTTGTCATGTAAACCGCTACGTTACTTCCACTCACTTTTTTTCTTTTTTTTGGTTTTACCACGAGGTGTCCGGGCCAGCTTACGCGCACCTCAACTAATCCCCGTTCGCGGTTCGTGGCTTTCGCTGGCCAAGCATTATTTTGATAGCGCCGGGAGTCGAACTGGGGAGCAAACCTAGTCGACCCCAAGTCTGTCCCAGAGGCAGCCTTATACCACTGGCCAAGAGGTTTGGTTACTTCCACTCACTTTCATATTGTGTATCTTTCAATTTTAATTACTTGCAGTAGGAATAGTAGCTAATTCATGAGGGTACTCATGTTACCTATTTCATTTTTGCCAGACAAAAATACATTGTAAACGTTGATGTCAAAGTTGCAGTTATCCACACCGCAAACTTAAAAATTTAAGGTGATATAGAAAAGCTTGCAAGCAACAAAAAAAAAAATCTTTTGGCAAAATCACGGCATATCAGGAAAAAAATAATATGAATCCACAAGGTTCTGGACTCATCCAAATTGAGAAACCACACATTTGAGCACTAGAACTGCATTAGTGTGTATATAGTAGCCCGAGAAATCCTTCAGGTAATTAGATCCTCCAAACAGATACATTTTTACATATTAGAAGAAACAGTAATCTTGGATCTGGTCTAGCATAATAGAAGGTAGAGACCTGCTTCTACGTGGCCTCATATGGCAAATGAGGAGTGGAAGTAACATAAATGTTTGGGAACATGGTCGGGCACTGGGTGCACATTCTGACCTAGCTCTGAGAGACATGGTGGGAATAACTATATTTCCATTTCGGAGTTAATGGATGAAAGCAAGAGGGGGTGGAATTTTCAAAAGCTTAGACAACTGTTTGCCCCTAGAGATAATTGTGCCATTACAGCTACCCCATTAAGCTGATGTGCCAAAGACACCTTGATCTGGCATTACAACAGAAACGGTGAGTACTCCATGAAACCAGGGTACATAGAAGCAGAAAAGGGACGGCAAAAATGTCTTACCATCCTCGTTCACCCCTGATTCGAAGTAAAGGAAATTTATCTGGTCCTTAAGAACACACCCAAAGATTCGCCATTTATCATGGAAGATTTGTAATAATGTTGTGCCAACAACCTCTAATCTCTTTAATAGGAAATGTGCAGACTTGCCATCGTGACACCTTTGCAAAACTCACCATTGTGACCCCTTTGCAAAAGAGACAGTGAAGATATAGAATATACAATTTTGAGATGCGAGTGAGTGAGTTCCATTTGGGAGATAAATGGGCTGCAAGATTTTTCTTGGAAAGGTAATGGCCATTCCATTTTACACCGGTTCCCCAAGGTGGTTAAGGGAGTTGAGGCAACTGGGGAGGCAGCTCAAGTTGTTAAAGCCAATCGTGGTCCCGGCAGATGTGGAATATTGGGAACAAACAAATATTTAAAAATGAAAAGGCAAGAGCTGAGTAAACAGACTTCGCTATCCACAGAAATTAATCAAACTATGACAAATATCATAAAACTACTCTGCCCGAGGTGACAATCATTGTCAGCAATTCAGCTTCAGTGGCCAATATTCGGTGAATAGAGGAGTCCCTTCTAACCGTTGGATTCCCCCAAAGCTGGACCATCTCAAATTCATAATGGACGCGTGTTTTATTGAAAGAGTTGACTGGGTTTCAATTGTTGGGGTTTTCAGTTTTGCACAATTTTACGGCAGGGCTTTATTCAGTTTTCGTGAGGATGTCAATGCAGATTCCGCACGGTGTGAGCATAGGCGGAGGCAGGTATGGGCTGGGGTGGGTGCCAGCCCGCCCTGTTTTGTTAAAAAAAAAAAAAACAGAGGGTTATTTTGTATATTTGAAGTTCAGCCCGTCCTATTTTTTACTTTAAAGTATTAGGGGACAAAATCTAAATATGAAAAGTTATAAAACAAATCATTTGAAGCTCATCTAAACTCAATCACTCACTGTTTTGTCCAATTTAAGAAACAATAACAACAAGTATGTATCCCTCTTTGTGATTGGTTTAAGGTTAACAAAACCCATTTTTTAGATTGTTTTATAAGTCTATTTTTTTCTTGTGTATGAATTTTACGATGCTAATTGTATTGTCTCGTACTCCCTCATTTTTTAGATTGTGTATGAAATTGTATGAAATGATTCAAGGTCCCCCGAGCCACCTTATATTTTATTATTTTAAAGTAATTATTTGGTGAATACTAAAAAATAACCTCAAAAAAATTCGCCTCGGGGGCTCCCGCCCCCGAACCTCCGGAAATTACCGTAAAGGTAGCCCGCCCTGTCGGAAAATCCTGGCTCCGCCACTGGGTGTGAGGCTTAGCTGTCAGGAAAGCCTTTGGATTTATTGACACTTAAAAGCTCAAAATTACTGTGATTGAGATGACAATTGATATGTACCTCCAAAAAACGTGATTTTCCTTAAGAAGTGCATGTTCTGGTTTCAGACCCTACACATCCTACTGTTGGCTGAGAGGAATGATGTGTAATTTCAATGGGTGAATGCCAATATGACAGCTCACTGGATTATTTCGAAGTTGGACAAGGCCAATGGACTTCAAAGTTGGTCGAGGTCAATGGACTCTCAATCTGGTTTGACATATTCCCTGCTGCCTTGGAAAACGTTCCCAGTTATGCCCGTTTGTAATTTGTTTATTCTTTGTAGCCGGTTTAGGTTTTTGTTTTTATAAACCAAAAAAAGAAGGAAGAAGAAACAAAGAATGCTAAAACTCGTTGATATACCATATTTTGGATGTGCCTACACATGGCGTAAACGTCAGCACTTTTATTAGAATCAACAAACACTAAAGAGCTAAGGCATACAGCAAAGGACACGGCCTATGTATATAAAGCCGTGGGTCTGTGGCAGTCTAGCTTCAGTGGCCTCAGCCTTTTAAGGGCCTCGAGCATATTCAGCCAGCCATGGCCAGATGCAACAACAAGTCCAGCATTTTCCTGGACAACCTAAAGGCAATTCAACAGATCTCCACTCAAGGTACCCCATGACCGCAGCTCGTCTCTCCTCTCTTCTGCACGTGTCAAAGACAGACAACTCTAACATATTCAAGGATATTCTAGAGTCGTCTAATAGGGCACGTGAAGTCGGCATGGGACCTCATCCGACTCATTTATATACCTCCTCACCACATAAGGAAGTATTCATGCTCTCACAGCCTAAGGTGAATCCTTGCGGCCCTTGTCCAACTTAAGAGTCTTTATACGCTCACAACCTCTCTCCCTTTAAATCTACGTTCATCCTCTCTGACCAACTCCCTCACCGTTGGCGACCCTTCAGTGGCCTCGGCCTTGTAAGATATCTTGTAAAAGTCAGGGGTCTGTAAGTGATTTATGACCTCTTGGGCCTCTTTCATAAAACTCATGTTATAGTAGATGTAGGCCTCATCCACGCTGTACCATGTACATATCAGTAACTCACTCCTTTACTTATTTGCGTCATTAACTAATTTATTTGTTGATAATTAGCAACATGGCATGTGGCCTCATCCTTGGCCCAATTTGTCACAACAAAACTCGCTTTAATGTCTAATCAATTTTACATATAGTCCATTACACAGTTCCATTAGCTGCATGATGCTCACAAACATCACCATCTTGGCATGCAAGATGATGAAAACCACATGACGTGCTAAGATCATGGTAGGAGACATATGATTCATTAATCAATTACATGGTAATTATGAAGGTGTGGCCAAAGTTTAGGAGAAATGATAGAGCTTGCTAGAGGTGTAAACAAGGCAAGCCAAGTCGAGGAGGAAGTTGTTCAAGTTTGGTTTAAAAAACTTATCGAGCTTAGAAATATGTTGAAGCTTGGCACATTTATTTCAAACTTCTAAACTAACATACACATTTGAGCTTGAGTAGCTTGTTTTATACTATTGTACTAAAAATTACTGGTAGGTATTCCAGCCTAACGTAATAAGGTAATAAACCTAAAAAAATGTTGGCTCGTTCATATTACGAGCCGATCTCGAACGACCTTTTATCAGTGTTCTAAAAGGCTCGCCTAGGCGTGAGGCGTTTTAGAAACGCCCCGAATAAGGCATAGGCGTGACAAAAGGCGTGGTCAACGCGCATGTAAGGCGCGGTCAACGGTCCACGCGCGCCTAGGCGCGAAAAGGAGAGGAAAGGCGTGAAAAGGCGTGCGCCTTTTATTTAAAGTTTTTTTTTTCTAAGTTTTATTTCTTATCAAAAAAGCCTTCAAAAAGACAACAAAACCCCTAACCAAATTATATAGTACTTCACGATGTTCTGCGTATAATTTTTTTTATTCTACTTCATGATGTTTCTGCTAATGTTTTTTTTTTCTTATACTGTTATAATTTTTTTTGTTCTACTTATATTTTTTCTTTCTTATTCTGTCAGAGAGGGATGATGTTTCTGCTTACTTTTTTTTTTGGTTCTGCTTAAGTTTTTTTCTTCTTCTTTCTTCTTCTCTAATATTTGAAATATATTGTTTACTAACTTAAGTTATATTATATTTGATTATATTATATGATATTATATTATATTTGAAATATACTATACATCTGGGGAAAAAGGGTTACCAAATATACGGATATATTTTCAAATGTCAAGATATGTATTATTTTATTATTTTACTAGCCTTAGTATAATTAAAAAATATTAAAAAGGGGGAAACGCCTTTTTACGCTTAGGCTCCTAAGGCTTGAGGCTTAGCCTCCACACCTTAACCACGCCTCGCGCTTTTTAAAACCTTGCCTTTTATCCAAACTAATACTATCTAAATTCGCTTCGGCTTACATCCCTAGAAAGAACTGGGAGGATACCATAACTCATTGATTTTTTCATTCACAAGTACACTAGAGGTTCCTTCATGGGAAAAAGTAGAAATACATAAACTGACACAAATATATTAAAGAGAGGAGAGAGAGGGGGTGGGGGCATCTGAAAGGCACTAAAATAGAAATAGTAATGCCTATAGTAGCGTGGTGTGCAAATGATGAATCAGGTACAACAATTGAGGGACTGTGTAACCGATTGAATAACTTGAGGCATGAGACCCATGGATATAGGTTTAGGATTCTAGTTTAGGGGTTCGAAGGTGAATGAGTTGATGAAGAGATGAGTGATCAGTTTAGCAGAATAAGGGATCAAGCTGGCTAGGAATTCTTGATCATGTTCATGAGTCAAGACTGATGAAATTGGTGAGACTTTTCTATTTATAGGATAGGGAGCGTGTGTCCCAAGGTTCATTTGGGTCAATCGAAAGTGTTCCAGATGGGCCAATCAATAAGATCAAGGCAAAATGTTTAAGCTAAAATATAGACCGTAACATATTGTTGCTAAATTCTCTAACATAAAGATAAGTGTTTAAAACGATAACATACTTTCTTCCTATGCTGAAGCTAAAATAAAGACTAACCAAATCAGATTTCCTCCTAATGACAAGATCACACATTATATACAAATACAATTAACTGTAAGTAAAATCTCTGTGATCAAACCACATGATTTTAAATCAAAATGAACTAGGACATGTGTTATCCGACTAGATCCATTGCAATAGGAAAGTGATCAGCAGCAACACGTCTCTTTTTCTTGCTACTAGACACATCCCCCACTCCAAGGGGAAAAGGAATTTATCAATACGTGTGAAAACACCACATTCTATCTCATGTTGGACCACGTATATTAACCCTCACTCAAACTATGATCAATCAATCCCACCACACAAATAAAACAATAATTCTCCCATACTATAAGCAACGTCCCTACCCCTGACTTTTCCGTATCTCATGAGTGACATTCACTCCAATAAGATAACAAAAATGTCAACGAAATAAAAACTCTTGAGAGATCCCAATAGAGTGGGATCTGTGTTTAAGTTGAAGTAGCCACAGTTGCAATATAAATTAAATAAGGTAACTTAATCATGAAGAGGAGAAAATACAACATATGGTGTAGGCCCGGCAATATGGGCTCTTGAGGATGAAACCGTCCATAACCCACCCAAAATAATGTGTTTGGGGCCCATTAATTGTGTTTGTGGGTCAAAATGGTTTGAGCGATCCAATAAGACGGTTTGTTGGCGGGTCATTAGCAGGTCAAAATGGTTTTGGAACCTCTCAAAAATAAAACTCAAATTACCAAAGAGTTTAAAGATTTTTTTATTTAAGTACTTACTTGTATATTTTTTTTCAAAATTATTATACCACATTTATCCGTATATGGTATAATAATTGTTTTTTCATCAAGCTTGACCCGACCCGGATTTGACCCGACTCAACCCGTCCAAATTATTTTGTCCGACCCGCTTTTGACCCGCTCAAATTTATCCGTATCCATTTTTGACCCGTCCATAACCGCCCATTTGCCACTACTAGTATGGTGTTAGCAAGAAGTGAAGAGTCCGTTTGTTTCTCTTTAGTTGAGCAGTGAATTGGAGGCCTGGTTATATTTCACTTTTGTTGTTTTTAAGTGCCCTCTTATATAGATTTCATGTTCTTCCATCGCGCCCCTGATATTTAAGTCACAAGGAGTTTAGGTTTAAAAAAAAACTCTTCTCGAGTGAACTGCATACAAAATCCATAAATTTCTATTTTTTCTCACTTTTGTACGATTCCAATAAGTATATTTGTGATTCAGCCTAGATCAATAAAATAACAAAAAAAAATACATGTAAAATTCGGTTAAAATAAAATTCGGTTATAAATCCATGTTAAATATCTTGTGCATCTAGTAACTGTTCCACATGATGTAGAGTCCAACATACAGTGGGATATTTAGTTCTGTGTATCGATATTTAGTTTTGCATCTGGGACCTAACAATCCAAAATAACAAACACAACGACAAATGAACAGCAGCTCGACTACAGAATTTGACGCGCTAAATTATCAAGAAGCAATCAAAACCTAAAGAATCCATACTTACACTACACAACAATTACGAATTACTGAAAAATGGAAGCCACGTTAACATTACTCATCCTACACTTTTTGGGCTTTAGGTCGAGGTCTTTAACTTTAACACTCGCTCCCTCCCGAATTAAGAGTCCACTATTCCTCTTTAGGTCGTCGTTTTTCTGTGCATTATTTAAGAACAAAAGTTGATTTTGACAATTGATTAAGCATATCCTTAAAAAAAATGATAGCAAGTCTTAATTTAGAATGGAGGGCTTATAAAATGTCATATTAGAATAATTTAGTGATCTTAGAAAATATTTTTGTGACACAAAAACACCCCTTACTTAGACAAATTCTGTAATTTAATAAGAAATAAATGATCAAGGAGATGATAGTTGATAGCAAAAAATGAAGATCAATAAAAACATTTGTTAATAGACCTAATAAACTACAAAATAGTGAAAATTGTTACCATCTCCTTTGGCAGATGAGGATCCAGCACAACCCATGATGTTCAGCCTTGGCGATCTCTCTCTTAAATTTGTTTGAGTTTCTTTTGGGCAATGAGAATCTGCTAAATAAACAAAAATATATATAGATGCGTCGGCAAATATATATATATATATATATATATATATATACACACACTATACTATATGGGCATCTTTATCACTAATCATTGGGTGTATTATTCTGTATTAGTGAGACGGAGAAATGGAAGTCCACTTTGTTTCAAATCTGGGGTCGAGGGAGAGTGATGAGGTGCCTCATAATCTCCTTCTCGGGACTAGTCTATGCTCTCAACTATTATATTAGAGGGAGAGAAAATATTAAGAGGAGGAAATTTGTTTTATTAATAGGAGCCTTAAATAAGATAAATATAAATATTTATAAGAACTAATATGTAATTCATGCGATGCGTGAGTGTATTATTATTTTTTTTAAAACAATATATATATTAATATAATGAAAATAAATGTTTATTGAACTTTGGTTTAAAAATACATTAAACCAAAAATATTGCAAAATTAATATATATAAGTCGAATATATCAAGTGATATTGGCAATTAAGAACATAAAACAACTTAAAGGTAACTAAACAAAATTTAATATATATTCAACGAACACGAATCTAATTTTGTATACCAAAAAATTACAATATAGTCCAATAATAACATATCAGCATACTGTCCAAACACACACATACGCATATTACATTTACTGCGGGACCTTTACTTTTATCCATAGTATGAATTTTTATAATTACTTGAACAAACAACACCATCAAAATCATTTTCAATAGAAACCTCACCTACCAATGAACTAAATCTTAAACCATAATTTATTCATCATTTTTACCATCTTTATCTACTATGTATGTTCACATTCAAATTCATTCTAGCTCTCTCTCTCTCTCTCAAAGTATACACCTGAAGAACTTCTAAAAATTTCTTTAAAAATATTCTAATAATATAAATAGATAATAATTAATATTATTGGAAAATATGTTGTGCTTAATATTTTATAGTGAATGAGTAGTATACAAAATAAAGAGTGACAGTCTTGATAAAGGCATCAAACTTAATCCAAAATTCATATGATATAATGTTCATAGGGATTTGCATTTTATTTTTACTTGAATTTAAAAAATTCAATCGATAAAATGCATACATCCAAATTACTATATACACGATTAGTGGTATAATATAGATATAGATTACCGCACACGTCTATATATATATATATATATATATATATATATATATATATATATAGAGAGAGAGAGAGAGAGAGAGAGAGAGAGAGAGTGGGGGGGAGCAAGACTCTCATACATACCAACTTTATATACTGAATTTTTTAGAATAGTAAAAAAATTATTTTTGAGTTGAATTTTTTTATATGGTATTTAAACATTTTAATGGATCCACATAAAACACCATGTCAAAATAATCTTTTTTACTATTTTAAAAAAGTCGATCAAACTTTCACACCTTTTATAGCACTTTAAAAGCTGTGAAAGTTTGATCGATTTTTTAAAAATAGCAAAAAAAAACTTATTTTGAGTTGATTTTTTTTATATGGGTCCCTTGAAATGTTTAAATATCACATAAAAAATTCAACTCAAAAATATTTTTTTTAACATTTTATTAAAATAGGTTTGCGCCACCAAGTATGTAAACTTGCTATATATGAGAGTCTCTCTCTCTCTCTCTCTCTCTCTCTCTCTCTCTATATATATATATATATATATATATATATACTAGTGGTGACCCGTGCGATGCACGGTCAGGTGTAACGCATATTTAAATACTTTATTTAAATGTATAAATTAAAATATAGTTATCATTAGTATTTACAATAAAAGTTTGTAAGCATAACATGAGCATGTAAATGTAGATAATGCAGTGAATAAACAGTACAACTTAAAATAAATATGATAAAATGAATGGCCAGAACTATAATGTCGTAGAACAAATCATAGTCTGAAAGTCCAAATTAGGAAAAAAAAATACATTGTAATTTTCTTGTTCGCGTAATATATATATATATATATATATATATATTGTAGAGAGTAACATATCGGCGTCGAGAGAGATTATATGAAATATGGGAGGTATAATGCAATGAAAAAGAAGATGACTCCTACGTATAAAACAAAGAATATGACAAAGGACTAAAAGTTTACAAATTAAAAAAATACATTTTTGTTTTTGTGTGCTCGTGTTGATAACAAAAGTACATTCAAATTAAACACACACGTCATGTATATATTTGTTTAGGATTTGCAAATGAATCGTTTCCAAGATTAAAAAAATGATTTTAAGCAATATAAAATTATTTTCAGCATATAAAAATGATTTTCAACTAATTGAAACTCATTTTAAGCATTAATAAATTAATTTCAAGAAAAAAAATATTATTTTTAGAAAAAAAAAATGAATTTCAGCAACATAAAAGTATTTCCAAATAAATTTAAAACAAAAAAAATAAAGGAATAGAAAAATGCATCAAAAAATTCTTGTAAAAAATAATTTTCAACAATATAAAATTATTTTGCAACATATCAAAAGACGACTAACCTATCGACCTTGTTGAACATCACTATGTCCAATCGCAACAAACGCGTGAGAGATATGGAAAAAGTGCTCGTCAAACTGCACTCTTATTTTTATTAAAATGTTTATCCATTTTTGTGTTATAACTAAACTAATATATTTTTCTAAAAAATAATTTTCAACAATATAAAAGTATTTTCAGGATATAAATTTAATTTCCAGCAAATAAAAAATAATTTTCAGCAATAATAAATTTTTTGTAGCAAATAAAAACTCTAGGAGTTAAAAAAATATTTTCAACATATAAAAATGTTTTGCAGCAAATAAAAAATGGTTTTCAAAAGTAATAAAAGTTGTGCCAACTTTGTTTGGGTCCTGTTCAAGATAGGCAAAAAACTTGGGTCATGTTCGAGATAGGCAAAAAACTAACATTTCATGCTGTTATGTTTATTTTGGCCGGGTTATTTTTTGATTAAAAAATATTATATTGTGCCTATTTTACTTGGGTAATGTTCGTGATTGGTAAAATAAATTATTTCATAGCATGTTGTGTCATGTTTATTTTGATCCATTTCATTTTCGATTAACAAAACATTTGGGTTATTTTTATTATAAAATATTTTATTTTGTGTCACTTTTATTTGTGTAAAAAAGCTATTATAGAAAATTTAAGAAAATATGTTTTACTAAGAAAAATATTTAAAACGGTTATCTTAACAAAAAAATTTAAAAACTTTTTCATGTATTAAAATCTTGGACAAAATTAAAAAAAAAATCATAAAGTATAAAAAATGTTATATATATATTTAAATTGTACAATATTTTATTGAGTTTTTTTTTTAAAGTATACTTTTAAGATTATTTTTAATTATGCAGTTTAAATTGGCACAACTGAAATAATTTAAATTGTATAACAAATGTTAAATTGTAATTTCACTCCCATATATTTGTGTTTATGGCAACCCATATATTTGAAACACAATAATAATTTTGTACATGATCGCTCTTTCAATACACTTTATTCACTAAAAGATAGCCACACTCTAAAGGCAAAAAAAAATAATTGACCAGATGTTGATGAGTATAAGCACACGTTATTGGTGATTAAATACCAAGTCCATAACAATTTAATGAAACACATTATAATTAAAAAAAATGCTTTGAGTCCTCTACCAAAAAACTATTTTAAATAAGTGACGGCAAGAATAGTATTACTATCATGACCCATAAGCTTCCTTTATTATTTTGAAATTAAGTGTTGCATGGTCTATTTTTATTTTCAATTATTTTATTATAATAATATATCTACATGAGTTGAACGCGTGGAGGGCATGGAGCACACATCTGTCTTGACCATATGAGTCCTCTACCTAAAACTCCTATGAGGCGGAAAAGAGGCACCCTTGCCACGTCAAGACGGAAAACCCCGTATCTATTTTTTATACAAAAAATGATCTTTTTTCCAATAAACCCCCAACTATTTTTATACAACAAACCCTATAAACCATACATTTTGTTATATGTTGTACCTACAAAAACATTACTAAAAATATCAAAAGGGGGCATTTGCTAAGTTTTTTTTTCTAAGTTTAATAGGACGTTTAGGAACCTATTTTAAGAAAATGAAAGTTATAAGCTTTTCATGAAAATATAGAAAAGGTATACTAATAGAAATTGTAAATGAAGATTTTTTTTATAGCATTTAAAAGAAAATATATGGAATGAAATGAGAGAGAGGGAGAGAGAGTACCATTCTAATAAGGTGAGGTGAATTATAATGCCTCGTGTCTTTCAAGCTCCGTGGGAAGGCCGCCGTCATCAACTGCATACCCACCACACTACCTCAAAAAATCTGTCATAAGTGTTGATTTTTTCACTTATTTGAAAACCATTTTTTATATTGGTATTTATGGGGAAAAGGTGTGTTGATTTTAATTTGTTCTATAAACTCATGAAGCCTTGCTTCTAAACCCCACTTCTTCTAAACCAAACAACCCTGCTTAATAAAGAAAATTTTAAAAAATGAAAACAAATGAGACAGTGAAAGAGGCCCGCAGATATCCAAAATGAGACAAAAAAAAGTCAGACGTCTACGACGGAGGAGAAAAAAAAGTATGTGTATCACCAAAAAAAAAGTGAGACGTCTACGGAGATGTGAAAAGTGAGAACATGTTGGTAAACCACGTCAAAAACCACCAAACTTTAAAAAACCTCCCCATAAATATAATGAAACTGAAAGAAAAAAGGAGCTGCGTCGCCGACTGCATCTCGTGAAGGTGTTGGAACAGTGTCGCCGACTACCTAGAGTGCTTTGGACTCTGTGCTGAAAATGAACCAAATATAATCAACTTGTTGCAACCTGTTTCCAAACACGGAGAGAAGAGAGAGTGGCGGGAAGATGTAATCAACCTGTTGCAACCTGTTTCCAAATACGGACAGAACAAAGTTGCAACCTATTTCAATCGAAAACTACAACATGTTGAAATCTGAACTAAAAATAAAAACTAAAACTAAAAAATGATATAGATCTGTAGAATATATTTTTAATATAAACTAAAAGGCTTCTAAACATAGCAGAAAGGTTACCATGAATCATTGAATGGAGGTGAGAGAGAGAGCGTGGACCTGCAAAACATAAGTAAAACAAAAATACATTAAAACCCCATATATAATATAAATCCCAAACACAGTGAATGGGATAGAAAATTAAAAGATAAGGGGGGGAGTGTTCTGCAACAATTGAACAAATCATATTCTAAGACAAACAATATCCTATTTGCATATGTTCTAAGGTGTGTGAGTTTTAAAAGAAAAAAATAGAGTGAGAGCGAGAAAAGACTCTAGGTGAACTACATGAATTTGTTTACTCTTGTAGATTCATGGATCGAGAAGATAAAAAATAGGGATATGGCTCGACATCTGAACCGTACTTCTTGATCAAAACACAAATCTTTTGGGAGTTAATTTTGTTAGTGGGTGCATGGGTAGTTATATTTGTTTTGAAATCTGGTACGTAAATCATTAAAAAAGGTGACACGTAGTTTTTTTATTTTAAAGAAATTCAAAATTCTGAAAAAATCAGATTTGGAGTTTGGCGACTTCTCATCATCCCACTACGATATATCAACATTTACGGACACACACATATATGGGTTATACATATACCGAATATATGGATAGATTAGGCATACAGGCATTCCAGCCAGTTTTAGTGGAAGGGCGTGCTATTTGTTTACATCCATTAGTTTGTAAAGGATTCAATGCAGACTTTGGCGGGGATCAAATGGTTGTTCATGTGCCTTTATCTTTGGAGGCTCAAGCAGTGGCACGTTTACTTATGTTTTCTCATATGAATCTTTTGTCTCCAGCTATTGGGGATCCCATTTCCATACCAACTCAAGATATGCTTATTGAACTCTATGTCTTAACGAGCGGGAATCGTCACACACACACACACACACACACACACACACACACGTGTGTGTGTGTGAAGAATTGTCTTTACATTCATTTTCCTAGTATTACATAAAAATTAAAAAACTACTTTCAATAATGAAGATAATGTTCTAAATTAATTGCTAAGGTGAATGTAAAAAGATATACAACTGTATTAAACTAAAACATATCCCTGTATTCTTCCCACAACCATATCGAATGTAATAATTATTTTCACATTTTCTAAATTCCAAACAAAACATTAAGAAAATTAATAAAAGAATTAATGAGTGAAGAAGCCTAGTTTTTATACATCAAATAAGAAAAATTTGAGATTTATCAAGAAAAATGAAAACCCGCCATTTTACCTTGATCAATTCAAGATATCTTTCCGCTAAAAATGTTGAAATTCACCATCCCGCAACATGATATCTGCCAAGAAATACATGAAAAAGTACAAAAAAGTAGTACAAATTTATATATATAATCTTTTAGAGACCCGTGTTCTTGTAAATGTACTTTGATTGCAATATTTATTGATTTGAATATGACTGCCCTTGAATATCTTTTTCCTTTCTTGAAGTCCGGTATGTTTGTTGATTATCAAAAGTTATTGGCAACTTGCAATTGGTAGTAGCATTAATTAATAACTTTTATCGTTGTGGTTTTAGCAAAATGCAAATTTTAGGAGGTGACATAAACTGATTCGGTGTTTCATCCACCACCTTCTTCCCATTTTCCATTTATGTGTTGGTCACAATAATTTGATTAAATAATTAAAATCCATATGAAAATCATGAAGCAATTTTTTTTTTTAACAAAACAACACAAGACGTGTCATGTGTATATATATATATATATATATATATATATAAAGAAAACACTTATTTGAAGCACGAATAAAATAATATTTTTGCCTAACAATAGCCTCCTAAATAATAGAAGTCACAACCACCATAGACATAATAGTAACATAATTCTATAAGAAGACCGGGCATCTCGCTAAATATTACTCAGTTCAGGGCTTTCACTTGTCTTCATTAGTCTAACACATATGGCCGTATTTAATTTCTTCATGCTATCTCTTCTCTTAAGCCTCTTTTCAAACTCAAGCCCGAGGATATGGCCGGAGCATCGTAGTGACAGCGACGTGGATGTATTTCCAATTCCAGTAGCATGCAACCACACTAAGTGCCCCTTTCATTTAGAAAACAAGGTTGTGGATTTTGGAGAAATGAAAGTCGATTAGAGGAGTTGAGGTACATAGATTTCACACTTCCCAATTCGTGTGCGTATTTGTGTTTGTCAAATAGACAGATAGGGTTTTGGCGGCCAAATAGTGGCTATTTTTTACAGTCCCATTGATACTCCAAAAATGGCATCCTTTTGTCGACTCTGTGAAGTCAATGAGGGCATAAGGTTTTGTAAGGACATCTTTGTCCATTACCATTTAGTATGTCGTATACCGCTACATCGTCATTGAAGTTCAAGTTCACATTCACGTCAAGAAGGATCCGATTAATTAAGGTTCTTCAACATTCAAGCCTCGACGAGATTAACTTTGGTAAGGTTGGGTTTTAAGTTCTTTAATATTTCATTTTAGTATTGGGAAATTTTTACTAAAATATTTTTTATAAATTCGAGGCAAGTTAAGGAAGAAATATTTTTTTTACAGAGGGGACCGATCCATTTAAGAAGAAAAACGAATCGATCCGGTTGTCATTTTTATGCAGAGAATTATGTTTGACTGGACCGATCCGATAATGATCAAAACCGAACCGGTACGAACCTGATAAATTTTGTGCCACCTCAGATTTTCTAAAACCCTATATATACCTATTTCGGTGGTGTATTTTGGTAATTCTTTGATAAAAAAAATTTATAGTTCAAATACAACAAGATTTCATTTTTTAGATGTCCCAAAACATCTTTTCAATTCACATATAAAATTCCCAATTCCTTTTGTGAATCTTTTGGAACCCAAAGAACAACCGTGCTATTGTTCAACCTCTGTGGAGAAGGTTTCTCCATATCTAATCGGTGGACACCGAGTGTAGATCTCTGCGTGTGGACGAACCGAAGACGACGAACCGATGCCTACGGGTTTTTCGCTATCTCTCGTAGGTTTGAAGGTTTGAAAAAGACACCGGGCGTTACACATGTGGGCAATTATCAGGTTGTATGTAAGTCAATGGTCTTGTAAACTTTTCAAAGTGTTAAAAATGTTTTACCCGAAAGTGAATTTTTTCTGAATTTGTCGTCTTTGTTTTATATGCATGATTTGAATGGTTTAGTGCTTTATAACACTTAGATGCATGCATAGGGGCTGAATTAACAAATGAATTTGGTTTGTTCAAATTTAGACACCCAATTAAATAAGTGTGTTTGATTCCAATAGATATTTACAAACTCGATTGTGTAATACCCCGTAATTTTATTGATTTTTATTTAAGGGATTAATTAAATTAAATGAGAATTAATTAGAAATTAATCCGGATATAAATACTAGCGAGATGTGAGTTAGTATTTGATTATGATATTAAAATTTAATATTTCATGAGTATTGAAAGTATTTAAATTGTCACGAGGCAGAAATGCGACAATTTGGGAAACTTAGTTGGGACGCACGTGTCAGTCGCGTCAGGAACGACATGATTTAAATTAAAAAGTGAATTATTTTTATCAACCGAATGATTATTTTGAGTGCACCAACGTGTCCGTAAGGGTCGAAGTAGTCAGAAAACACTAGCCGGGAGTTTAGTTTGGGTCCCGGGGCATCTTTAGGCCAAACCGGCATCCTAGAAGGGTATTTTGGTAATTTTAAAAATAAGGGAATTAAAACCCACGAAAATTAGATTTTATGTTTATATTTTTAAAGGGGCCACTAAGGCCATTACCATCCAAAAAGCATTAGAAGTGGGCTACGGGAGTTAGAGAGGAGTTACCATAGGGTTTCAAACCAAAAACACTCACCACCATCAAATTGAAAAGGAATTTGTGACCGGAAAAAGAAGAGAATCAACCTTGAATCATCGATAACACATCGAAAGAACAAATCTGAGGCAAGTGATTTGATATTTTTACGTGCATTGAATATTTCTTCCATGTTTAGTGTAGGAACTGTTTTGTCTTGATAGTATTGAGGAAAATATGATGAATTTGTTGTAGAAAATCTAAAATTGGGTTAGGAATTGCATGTAGAATGGTTATGGACGGATTTGGTATTCGAAGACTTAACTTTGATGATTTGAAAACGGATTTATGATGAGTAATTTGGCATAATACAATTCTGGGTTCATGTTCATAGGGTTTGGGGTAATATTTGGGGATTTATGATAATTACATGTTGATTTGGAGAATTTGACCCCAAAAATATGTTAAGAAATGACCTAAGAGGATTTAGAGAAGTTTAAGAACATTAAAATGAGATTGGGACGATCTTAGGATGAATTTAGAGAAGAGGAAAATTGAGAAAAAATGAATTGGGAAATTCTGGGCGCAAACTGCCATCTCGTTAGAAGACCTGCCCAGGTTGTTCGAACGACCTCGTTCGAACGAGACTTCTAACGAGATGATAGTACCCCTTCTAACGAGTTTGTAGTTCATTCGAAGCCATTCGTTCGAACGACCTCGTTCAAACGAGATTTCTAACGAGTTAACAGAATGCCTTTTTAGGCCTGATTTTATTTAAAACTTCCAGAAGGCTTATATAATTGAGTGTAATCCTTCCCTTGTTGATCTATGGATATAGTTGTGAGATTGGAAGTACGTCGAGGATTAAAACTTAGAGTTTTGTAGTAAACTTGATGATGTTTATGGGTTAGGATATAAATATCTCAAACTTCGACGTGAGGAGAGTTGATAACTTTAATACATATAAATCGGGGACTTGTAAAAGTGTAACATTAAATGACGGTATAAGAATGAGAAATATACCTCTATTAATATTATGGGATACCGAAGATGTGTGAATGCTTGGTATATGTAATTATTTGTGTATAACATACCTACCATACTTGCTATCACGGGAGGTCGGCGTTCGATCAGGGCCATCTAATCTTTGTGTGCCTACGGGGGGATTTAGATTGGTACCTCGAGGACATAGGTCAGAGAAGGACTTATTGAGAAGTTAATAAGTCTGCTGATCATGGGAGCGTAGGTATGTGCGTGACCCATGTGATGTGAACTATGTTCTCCTCCATTATGTGTGATTGTTGTTTATTGAGAACGGTTCCTGAGAGATTCGAAATACGTGGTCCTTATGTACGTGATGTACCGGGATTGGATAGCAGAGTATGTGTGCACTGCAGCTTAGACTCGGGGTGCCAGTATTGTATATTTATGATGAGAATAATATACTGCTAATTGAAATGATTTGTCATGAATAAATGTAAGTGTGAAATATAGTAATATTTTAGTAGAGTTAAAAATGAAAATCGCTCGTGACTAGCATTACTAATGTTGGGAACTAAGAAGAAAAGTAAAACTCTCTATTTAAATTAAGGTGACGGATAATAAATCGTGAATCGTATAGTAATGTTAGATTGTGTATTGGACTAGTTAGATATGAGAATATCTTGAACGGGTACGGGTACGGGTACGGGTACGATAGGAGTGCACAATCAGTTGAGAGGTGAGGAACTCATGTGAGTGCACGCACTATCATGTACTTTATATTCACTGTTTAATTATATTAAACCACTTGCTGTATTTTAAACTTCTTTCATAATTGGGCTCTGACCCATTTGCTTTCAAATCTATTTTTGTAAAACCTTTTAGGTGCCCAATCACAAGGACACCAAGCATAGGAGTTCCATTCCGGTGACGTACTGTAGCTGCTGTGGAAGTTATAGGACCTTGACAGTAGGCGCCTCCACTTTCGACCTTGACTCTATATTATCAGATTTTCTCATCTGTTGGGCATGTCGCCCCATTTCTTTTAGAGACACTTTATCTATTCAGTCATTTCAAATTTTGGGTTGTAATTAAATTAATGATTTAGGCTTGTATTTGTTCATTTCAGCATTGGGATTGTTGTGAGGTGTATTCCTCCAGACTTAGTTTATTACATCATTATTTATTTGCAATTGTAGTGTGATTGTGGTATCAGTATTTTATAATTTAAATGGATGGCATGTTAATCGGATTTAATTAAAATAAGTAGGGCTTAATAAACAGAAACTTCACGGTTGATTGTTATTGTAGGAGGTGGTCGTTATCGTACATAGTACTAGTTATGAGAATATGTGTTAATAACATGTTAAGAGGAATAGGGTAGAGAGAAAATATTAGGAGGAGGAAAAACTCTTCATTAATAGGTGTGCCAATAATGGGGTCACCCCTTATTTATTGTACAAGATGGTGGAGTCCTAATAGGAGTGGACATCCACCTAAATAGGATAAATAAAAATATTCATAATAAAAGGATATTTTGTAAATGCGTTCATAATTGTTCCATTTTGGCACTAATTTATTTTGAGTTTTATTGAAATAAAAATAAAAGAAATTTGAATTTAACCCTTTAGTTTATGGTAATTTTCAATTTTAGACCTAAAGTTTCAAAAGTTACCACGTTAATCCCAAAGTACAGTTAGTAATGCAATTTGAACCACCGTTACCATTCTTTGTAAAACCTAAACGGTTTTTTACATGTGGCATTATCCAGCTATTTCCACGTAGACACGTAGCTAATACGTGGAAAAATCAGACGATTACTGTGGCATTATCCAGCTATTTGGTTCATGTAGGAAAACCAAATGCTTCTCATTTTCCATTGCCTGATCTCTCTCTCTCTCTCCTCTCTTTTCAAGGTTTGAGAAAAGGCTAGGGTTTTGTCTAAGCATTTGGCTTAAAATATGCACAGAGATAGGATATTTTCAGTCACAGGAGATGCCGGAGCCCCGTTATGGTAATAATTTTTGAGTTTCTATGGGGGTTTTTGTACAAAAAGTTCACTAATATGTTTACTCTCAGTGTTATGCAAATATACTCAAAATTTAGGGGTGATTTTTATGTCTGGAGAATTGTTTTGAGTTTTCTAGTTTTTCATATGTTTTTATACTTCATTTTTAAAACCGTAACAAAAAATGATATATGTTTGAAACATTTTAGTCTTTCATGTTTTGCACTAATATATTATCGTGTGTCAATCTTGCCATGAAAAAACCCTAACTAATATTTGTTTCATTTTCAAACAAGAATGGTGGTTTTTTCACTTTGCAAATTCATCATAATGGGAGGCTTGGGGATGCCATTTCTCCTATGAGCTATATTAGGGGTAAAGTAGATATGTATGAATTCTGTAACACTGGCCTAATATCCATATTAGAATTAATAGACATGGTTAAAGAGTTAAACCATAAAGACAACTTATGCATACTACACCATAGGATTAGTGATGGCAATTGGATGTACTTGGATAATGATAAAGTTTTCATTAAACTATTGTCTCAATTACCTCAGAAAAAATAAAATTTGTTTCATGTTTTTTGTTGAATTGATCACACCCTGGATGTAGTTCCTAGCCAAGATGCCTCACACGAATAATCACCAAACGAAAATGTTGAACAATCACCTAGTGAGATTATACAACTATATAGTCTTGACTATAAATTACCAAGGGAGGATGTAGAACCCCAAATCAGTGAGGAAGAGTGTAGTGAAGAATTTTGGAATTTATAAGGCTAGCTATGGATATGCAATTTATATAGAAGTTGAGAATGGAAAAATTGGGAGTGATTATGAGTGTGATTATTTATATTTTAATGACTCGGAGTTTGAAAATGAGATGAATGACATTGTGTTTGATGAACACACTATTTGTGAGGAGAATTTTAAGGGGAAGGAAAAAATTCAGGGTGAGGAGAATTCCAAGTGGAAAAAAAAATCAAAGGGGAAAGAAAAATTCAAAGCCCAATAGGATGATTTAGGTGACTTTAAATATGTTGATTATGTGTATCTAGATGATTTGAGAAGTCTAGATGATTCATCAGCCGAGGAAGAAAAAATAGACATGGAGGATACTCAATTTATAATTAGTCAAACCTTTAGTTCTTATACCATCTTAGTTGAGGCCATAAGGCAGCAATTTATCAAGAATGGTAAGCAACTCAAAATCATAAAGATTGAGAAAAGAAGGTTGATAGAAGTTTGTAGAGAAGGTTGTGATTGGATTTTATATGCTACAAAGATGACTAATGAGTTAACTTTACAGGTGAGGGTTTTAGAGACTAAGCACACATGTTGTAGGTCATTTGTGAATAAGAACCTTAGGCAAAGTGGATTAGTAAGAAGTTGGTCGATAGGATTAGGTTCAATCCCCAAATCCATTTGAATGCACTATAAGAACTAGTTATGTATGAGTTCAAGTGTAGTGTGAGTAGAACCAAACTTCATAGGGAAAAAATACATGCTTTCAAGTTGATTGAATGTACTTGGAATGAGCAGTATGTCAAACTACATGACTATGCTGTGGATCTTGAAAGGAACAATCCAGACATCACAGTTTGTATCATGGATTGTAATAGGTTCTTAAGAATGTATGTATGTTTATGGTCATGTAAGAAGGTTTTTAGGCCAGTATAGACCATTAATAGGCATATATGGCTGTCATTTGAAAGGACCTAATGGTATCCAATTATTTACAATTGTAGGCATGGCCGAACTGGTTCAGTTTACCTACTTGTCCAAAATATGGAATTGTAGATCTTTTCGTTACGATTGTGTGGGCGCCGACCTCATATTTTATTTTTATTTTTTTTAATTAGTTACGAATTTATTACGAAAGGGTGTCTAAGACCGAAATTCTTAGTGAGAAATCAAATCTGGATTATTTCGGGATGCCCGTAGATGAGTGCAGGACTCTGGAAAATATTAAGGAAACTTATTTTTACCTTGGAATTAGATGGGAATGAATTCGATGTATCGATTTAGGAGTGTTTAGGATGAACAACACTCGAAAATATATGAACAGATTCGAATGGGAATTTCGGATGAAATTAGGATACGGGTTGGATTGAGATGTGCTTGGTATCTTGAATAAAAAATATGTTGTGATATATATACTTGTAAGTTAATACTTATGGAATTAAGAGTTAGGAAATAGACTCAGTTATTTTGGTCTAGTGCTAAGGGTGTTAGGCACGGGTTAGTCGGACTTTTACTAAATAAAGGTGTACAGTTAGTGTGATAGTATATATATTTTTGTGTGATTTATAGATATCGATGTGAATGATATTTATAGGCATACACACCCTCTAGTGATATTATAGGGGGTGTTTGATGTAGGTGAATTCCTTGGCTAGTGAATGAAAGGAGAGTATAGTCCCCAGGTCATATCGGTTGATGTTTTATTATGTGATTTATTTTCTTAGGTGAGGCTCTTTGGGCATGATTCGGTCTCACTTTCGTAAGGAATATGACCTCCTCCACTACGCTTCTTATTTTTTACCAAATCTCATGAGTGAGTTCGACTTGAGGTAACCGGGTTAGAGTGAGCATACCTGGGATATGATAGCATTTTAGAGAAAAGCATTTGGTCAGTTATTACTCGGGAATGGATGGTTATTATACGCGACATGTGTGTGAATGTTGTAGTATACTAGTACATATATAATATGAGTAGTTAACTATATACGGGATTAATATATAAGTGTGAATATATTTCTTATATAACTAGTGTGAAAGTTATACGCTTATAAATGGGGTTTCCTATATAACTAGTGTGAAAGTTATATGACTTAATATAGTTGAACTGATTAATAAGTTAATGAGTAGATAACGTAATAATCAAAGTAAGAATACTCGGGTTAGAGACCAACGTTTTATTTTGATAAAGGGTTGGCCACCTGGTATTTTAATAGGCGGGGTGTCACAGATGGTATCAGAGCTTCAGTTTCTAGTGTCTATAGGGTCTGTGTGACTTTTTATGTTTCAGTGTAGCGTTCTTTGATATAAAGCCTTATTATAGGATTGCTATATTCCTCTATGTATGTGACTTAAATTCTCCTGTTGTTAAGTATAGTTGATGAAATTCGTATACGAGTTCGATTGGGCTTCATACACCGAACAATTTTGGACAACCAACGAGGGTCGTTAGAAGGACTGCAGAGGGAGAGGATCAGCAAAAGCCATGAAATATTCTGGGAACGGTGACTACGATAGAATCCACCATGGTTATTGTTCAAGCAGATGATGTTGTGATAATCACTAGGGCGTAGTAGTTTCCCTAAGCACTGTCGTAGAAAGCGGTGGTGCAAATTCAGACTCACCCAGCGTAGTTGATAAAGGTGGGGGAGGTCAGAGTAACTCAGCCAAGGATTCGGGGAAGAGAGGGAGTGTGATGGTTCAATGGAAGGAGATAATCCAAAGGCAATTGTGTAGGGTGGAGTGAAGTGGCACGCAAAATTAAATTTTGGGCAAAATTTTTGATCATAGGAGCAGCGTTATAGTGACAGGAGTCAGTCACCACAACCATGGAAAGATGCTATGAATAACGAGGAATTTGGGGTGCGGTTTGACCACAAATTCTCTCATCAATTGTTTAAACAGAGAGACAAAAGATATTTAAATGCTTATTTCAAAAGGATCGTACGGTGGTTGTTTATGAAGGAAAGTTATTGTGAGATTTATTTAGATTCTCTATACCTTGTTGAGTATGGATTTGGTTAGTTTTATTGAGTACCGCTCCACTCTCCTCGGGCGGGGTGTTACAACATGTGTAGTGAATTTCGTACCTGACGAGGTGGATGTGGAGAATAAAAAAAGGTCCTTAAGTTAATAATGGACTCATGGGTAGAATATACAAGCATGGATGGGGAAATCTGAATAGAACGACTAATACCGTTGTCATCAATGTCGTACGTTTATAATTTGATATCAACGCTTCCATGAGAAGGAAGCAATAGAGCTAGAGAACCTAATCGAAGGGTAAAACTGAATTTAACGGTGCTAGTGAGTCACCACAGGAGGGGATACCCAGTAGAGGACCTATTCTAATGATTAAGATTAATAGAATTCCTACCAAGTGAAGGGGGATTCATTCAGGGATGTCAAGGCTAGCAACAAGTCCCATAGGGCCAGTGGATCCAAAGGGACAATGAGGGTAGCAATCAAGGTCAAGACTACCAGGTCCACGAGAAGGACAACCCCAACATGGCTAGTTGGGACAGAGAAAGGGGAATAACACATAGAGGTGTCTTATGTATAAAGAGTATGCAAGGACAAATTTCCAATTGAGTCTATTTGTAGTGTCGTCTTGATTTCGGAAAAAATTAATTAAGTTATAGGATAGTAGTTTTTCATATCCTTTCAAGCCTGTGACATTTGAGTTGAAGGCGCAACAGACAAGAGTTTGAAGTTTTTACATCATTGTCGGTTTATGCGCCCTATTTTTACATCATCAATATTTCAAGTCCAAGGTCTCTAAAGGTATGAATGCATTTAATATATATAAAGACTTGGCTATTTTTTATGGGTGTATTTTTGTTAAACTTTTCTCATAACGACTTTTTATTTTTCTCAGAAAATCATTTTAGAACTTTTCATAAAAGTTTCTGGGCTTAAAAAGCATTTTTGGTTTTTCTGAAAAGTCATTTGAACTACATTTTTCTCATTCGAACGAGATTTCAAACGAGATTCAAACGAACTTTTGACAAATATCTCTATTTTTTCATTAGATAAGTCGTTCGAACGAGATTATATAACGAGATTTATGCTTGTTTTATCTCTGAAATATCGTTAGAATAATGTCGTTCGAACAACATCAAAAAGTCATCCGAACGACATTACAGTTTTATCAGTTTTTTGGCAGTTTTCATTTTAACCTCCCATTTCCCCACTAACTTTTTAATAGCTTTAATATGTGCGGGAAAAAAGTTTTTCAATAGACTTTTTCAAATTTTTCAAAGGCCTTTGAGAGACAAATTCCTAAACCAAAAGTTTCGTTTTGTGTTGGTGATTTTCAATGGATTAATTTCTAACAAAACACAAGTTTACACCCATAGTTTGTTTTTATCCAAGTTCAGATATATATTAACTGCTTTGAGATCACCATTATTGGAACCAGTAATTTTTCTCATCCCAAAAAGAGAAGTTTCCTACGGAGGAGTCCGTGTTTTTGAAGATTCGTGGTGTGCATACGTTGGAAAGGCATTCGTATGTTTTGATGGTAGTTCATCCCTATCGGTGGATTCTGATACGTTGGTGGACTCCAACATTATCTACTAGGTGGAGGTTTTAGAACGAAGGAGTATTAAGGCTTGAAGGGAGTCGAGTCGTTGTTGTAAGTTCTTATGTCGTGTCTTTGTAAAAATATCATACTTAGTGGATTTATAGGCAGGGTCGTCCGAAGTTTTTTCCGTTGTGGGTTTTCCTCATACATAGCGCCTTATGTGTGTGTGTGCTTATTTTTATCTTGCAAAATCTCACTTAGATGCATGCTAGGTTAATCAAGATAAAAATTGGTTTAAACACATAATTTGTTTAATTTGGTGTCAGGTCTAATATTGGGTAATTCTAGTTTGATTTAATTCAATTCAACAAATTTAATTTGAAAAATTTATGTAAAGTTTGTTTGGCCTATATTAAAAATTGAATCAATTATTGTTGGGCTTATTTAGGACTTGAGTTGAATTAACTTTGTGTAAAAGAAAAATTGAATTATTTGTTTAAGTTTAATTTTACTTTGGTGAAATTAAAACTTGAAGTTTTTAATTGTTTAGTTTTAAAAGAAATTTTTAATTTTGTTTATCATGGAACCATCATATTTTTGAATCATAAAATTTGTGGGATCCAATTCCTATCAAGTGGTATCAGAGCAGGAATGCTAAATTATTATGTTAAGATCCTTGGTAAAAAAATTTACTTTAAAAATGAAAAATTTACCATTTTACAAAATTTCCTATTTTTTATGGTTTCAACTACGCGTATTGGAAAGCGCGTATGTTGTTGACACTTAAATCCTTAGATGAGCAGGTTTGGCTATCGGTAGTTAAAGGGTGGACCCCACCAACATGCCTTGAAGGAGATGTTCGTGTACCTAATCCTGTAGAAAGATGGAGTGACACTGAGCTTAAGTTAGCTAATTTTAATTCCCATGGTTTAAATGCTCTTTTTAGTGCGGTCACACTGGAGGAATTTCGCAGGATTATGACGTGTGAAACGTCTAAGGAGGCATGGGATTTACTTCAACTCACCCATGAAAGAAAAAGTGTCGTGAAAGCTTCGAAACTCCAAAACCTCACCACTCAATTTGAGACCATTAAAATGTTAGAAACTGAGACATTTAATTAATTATGTGTGAGATTGTCTGATATTGTGAATTCATGTTTTAATTTGTGAGAAAAGATACCCGACAACTATGTCGTAAAATTTTTTTAAGGTCATTACCCGATAGATTTATTCCAAAGGTGACCATTTTAAATTCTTTAGGCACTTTAGACTCTACGAAACTAGAAGAGATTGTAGGTGACTTATAAACCTATGAACTTAACATGTTTCCCTCCAAGGATGAGAAGAAGAATGATAAGGGAATAACTTTGAAAGCCCGGAATGAGGAAACATCGATTTCGAATTATGATTTTGATATTGACTCGGAAGATATGGCGTTGTTTGATAGGAAGTTTAGAAAATTTCTCAAGACTAATATGGAGAAACTTAAAAATAATTTTAAGAAGTGTGAGAAGTCCGAGCAGCCAAGAGATTCCCTAAAAATCATAATGAGGATCTAAATAGTGACGAGTCAAATAGGTGTTATGGTTGTGAGGGTTATGTCCATAGGGAATCTGAGTGTCCTACTAGACTAAGGAAGTAGGGCAACCAACTGATTTTATATAACGCCACCCTTAGTGATAGTGAATCGAAAGAGGGACCCGATTCCCCCATTGAGTGCAACTTCACCGTGTTCTTGGAAAGTTATGTGAGTATTGACAATGAATCTCCCCATGAAGATATTCCTTTACATGACACTTTCGAGGCCATTGTTTGGGAATCACAAGAGTTTGATGGTAGAGAGTGGATGAGAGAGTGAGAATGAAGAAAAGAAGGAGGAGAGTGAACTTCAAGTAGCCTTTCGTGAGTTGTATGAGGAGTCATTGAAATTAAAAAGGGCAAACTTGAAGTTAGAAGCTAAAATGAGAGAACGTGACGTGGCTAATGATAAGAGTATTTTAGTTGAAAATCTTAAGGCACGTGAGATAACTCTTCGTGAGAAGATAGAGTACGTAGATGGTTAAAGAGATAGCCTTGGAGGTTTGATGAGGTTATGAATAAAGAGATTCTTGAGTTTGAAGAGAGTAGGTGTTTACTTAAGTCTCGAATAGTTGAACTTGAAGAGAAATTGAAAGATCCAAGTCGAGTCAAATTTTATTTGGAGTGTAGGTTGGAGAAGTTAGATAAAATCTTAGGGACCGTCCAAATCAATGATGACAAGTGTCGTATTGGATTCGATACTGAAGATACTTTTGCTAATAATTCCCAAACCATAGTTTTGAGAGAATCGTCTAGGAACACTATAAAAGATCAATCCTTAAGTCACACTTCGTACCATATTTTCACTTTCACACATTGTGGTCGAAAGGGGCACCTTAGGAAATTTTGTTTTGATGTTAAAAATGATCCTAGAAAGTCAAAGGGTAAATTTACCAAGTTCACCAAATCTCGAGAGCGTTGTGTTTCACTTATGCGGGTTAGGAGATCCGATCTTGAGACTTTACATGATAGAGTTTATGATTCTCATTTACTTTCACATGATTCCTCACTTGCTAAATCCAAAGGTTGATTGTGTTAGTTTTATTTTCATACACACAGGTTTTGTTCTACATGATATATTTTTTCTAGTTATATGATTGTTTGTCATTCTCTAGTCTTTGATTCATCATATATGTGTTGCTAGAATTATTACTTGAGTATACGAATTTGAAAAACTCAAAAAGATTTTCTATTTTTGTGTATTTTAGATTTACGCATTTTTGTGGCATATGTTTGTGTTTGAATCCAATATCATCCCCGCTTCCATGTGGCTAGAACTTTTGGTTAAGATTTTCAATCCTAAAGTGTTCTTTATTATGCTTGCAAACTTGCTTAATGGATTCTCTTTTTATATGCCTCGATTCACACATACACAAGCTCATTTGATCTTTATCTTCACATGTATATTTGAGCTAAGTGAGATGTTCTCTAATCAATTCAGTCATCTACATGTTGTTATGACTATGGAGGATTTGTGCATGTAATAACCGTTGCCCAGATTTATAAAAATAGAAAAATATTTATCCGGTGTAGTTGTTTATCAATTTAATCGAGCTGCGAAAGACAAAATTACTTTGCGTGAATAGACGCCATTGAAATATGGCCTAAAAAAGTGGCATTGTTAAGATTAGCCAATGCCCAAGTAGTTGAGCTTAATATGAACATTCAAAAGAAAGAAAAGAATTATTATATTTAAAGAAGTTTGGATGGATATATCAATGGGTTTGCACAATGATAAGGTATCCTAGTTATGCTAATTTTTATCATGACTCTATCGGTTTATAGAATCATCAAAATTCTCAGCTTGTGTGCATTTTGCTTGTTTGTTCATTGAGTTCACTTTATCTTGTCACATGAGGCTATATTTAAGTTTGATAAAGTTTTGCATTCAAATAAGAACTCTGTGAACATTTTAAGTGATTCGATCTTAATTTTTTTATTGCTAGTTCACACCCCTTCACTTCCGTTTACTACATGTTATTTAAATACATTTTTGCCATATGGGTGTGGAAAGCTTAATGTATTTTGTGTCATGTGTGGTGTTTATTCCTATGAATACGTGCGTGTGCGTCATTGGTATGGTTTGTATATATATATATATATATATATAGTCTTTGCCTTGCTATCTGGTTCATGTATTATTCATGCTGAAATATCTTCTTGTTGCGATTGATATCTCATTCTAATATTAGTTTATTCTTTTTGGTATCGTTTTTTTCTATTGCATCATAGTTGGTATTTATTAATCTTTGTTATGGATTAGTTGCTTCTTATGCCACGTGCTTTATTATTCTTGTCACTTTATTCACCATTGCATGATATACTTATTTTTTCATTATTTATATCCCTTGTTTCATTTAGGGGGAGTATTTGATTTAATTTGAGAGAAATAGGTTATTTAATGCATTTTGATCTTTGTCTATTCCTGAAAAAAAGGTTATATTTCCTATGCGTTTAATGGCGTGTTTAAGTGTGCAGGATTTCTTCTTAAGTGGCATCCTTTAAAGTGGTAAAACATTTCATCTCATGTGTCGAGTCAATCATCTGTAATTTTTTTTGGGGGAGGGTTTGTATCTTTTTAGATGTGCTTGATGACCCATAGGATTTTTATTTTGGTTTTTGTCCCGGAATAGCCAAAGGGGGAGATTTGTAAAGGCAAATTTTCATTTAAGTCTATTTGTAGTGTTGGCTTAATTCCAGACAAAACTGAAACTGATTGAGTCGTAGGACAGTAGTTTGTCATATCCTTTCAAGCCTATGACGTTTTAGTTGAAGACGTAGCGGCCAATAATTTGAAGTTTTTACATCTTGGCCAATTTATGTGCCATGTTTTTACGTCATCAACATTTCAAGTTCAAGGTATCTAAATTTATGAATGCATTTAATATATATAGAGACTTGGTTATTTTTTTATGGGTGTCTTTTTATTAAAATTTTGTTATAATGACTTTTATTTTTTCTCAGAAAATCATTTTAAAACTTTGCATAAAAGTTTCTGGGCTTAAAAGCATTTTTGGTTTTTCTGAAAAGTCGTTCGAATGACATTTTTTCTCATTCAAAAGAGATTTCTAACGAGATTCAAACGAACTTTTGCCAAATATCTTTGTTTTCTCATTAGACAAGTCATTCGAACGAGATTATCCAATGAGATTTATGCATGTTTTATCTCTTAAATCTTGTTAGAACAATGTCATTCGAATGACATCAAAAAGTCATTCGAACAACATTGCAGTTTTGTTTGTTTTCTTTTTAACCTCCCATTTCCCCACTAACTTTTTACCAGCTTTAATATGTACGGGGAAAAAAAATTTCAAGAGATTTTTTCAGATTTTCCAAGGGCCATGGAGAGCCAAGTTCCTAAACCAAAAGTCCCATTTTGTGTTGTTGATTTTCAATGGATTAATTTCTACCAAAACACAAGTTTACACCCATAGTTTATTTTTATCCAAGTTTAGATATATATTATTTTCTTTGAGATCACCATTGTTGGCACCATGAATTTTTCTCATCCCAGAAAGGGAAGTTCCCTACGGAGGAGTTCGTCTTGTTGAAGATTCGTGGTGTGTATACGTTGGAGAAGCCTTCGTATGTTTTGACTATAGTTGGGCCCCATTGATGAATTCTGAGACGTTGGTGGATGCCAACGTTATCTACTAGGCGGAGGTTGAAGAACAATGTAACGTCAAGGCTTGAAGGGAGTCGAGTCGTTGTTGTAAGTTCTTTTGTCGTGTCTTTGTAAAAATACCATACTTAGTGGATTTGTAGGCTGGGTCGTCCGAGGTTTTTCCCATTATGAGTTTTTTTCATACATCGCGCCTTGTGTGTGCGCGCTTATTTTTATCTTGCAAAATCTCACTTAGATGCATGCTAGGTTAATCAAGATAAAAATTGGTTTAAACACATAATTTGTTTAATTTGGTGCCATGTCTAATATTGGGTAATTTTAGTTTAATTTAATTCAAGTCAACAAATTTAATTTGAAAAATTTATGTAAAGTTTGTTTGGCCTATATTAAAACTTGAATTAATTATTGTTGGGCTTATTTAGGACTTGAGTTGAATTAACTTTTTTAAAAGAAAAATTGAATTATTTATTTAAGTTTAATTTTAATTTGGTGAAATTAAAACTTGAAATTTCTAATTGTTTAGTTTTAAAAGAAATTTTAAATTTGGTTTATCATTGAACCATCATCTTTTTGAATCATAAAATTCATGGGCATCCAATTCCTATCAGAGTAGGAACACATGTGTGGATCTTGTCCACAACAAGTTAGGGGATAAAAGAGGGATGCCCAGTAGGGGCGATAGTTATAAAAAGTTTTTAGTTTGGTTGGGACGAGAGTGTTATGTCCAGAAACCATTTGATGTGCGAGTGATATTGGTAATTGAAAGTATGAGTTTTATCCTAGGGTGAATGGGGTCTGTTTTGTGTGGCACGAGTGGGTCACAGTAGTTCGTTAGCACAATATTCTTGCATGAAACGAGTTTAGAAGAACTATCGTTAATAGTACTATAGTTGTATATATTTATCGTTGAGTAGAGGGGCTCTCTTGAAAACCCCTCAATAAGTTATTTTAACTTCTGTTAAAAAGGTTAAATGAGTTACGAATTACTTTTTGAAGAGAATCTTGTAAAAATATTTAATAATACACAAGGTGTGTTAAAAACAGTTTGTTAGAACAAATTATTCAAGATTCATGGAAATAGGTTTTTGGTCTAAAACCTAAGTTTATAGTAGCAGATTGTAGCTATGGAAAATAAAGCAGCACACACAAGAGTCAAGATTTTTTACGTGGTAAAACCCCACCCCTGGGAAAACATCCACGGAGGTCTTTACACCTTAAAACAAAAATCCACTAAAATAATTCAAAGGTTACAAGCATTAAACGAGATACACACAAAAATCAGACCTATTCTAAGTCCACAAATATACCTACACTCCTTGGTTATTTTCAGACTTCTTTAAGGTTCTGATGTTTTCCTCTCTGTTCTTTAGCTTGCCTTCTTTGCTCCTTTAGCTCTACGTCGAATCAAATGGCCAGAATCTCTCAACCAACATCACTATTATGTGATAATGGGTGATTGTGTTGTGAGTGTTGTGCCTAAATCACATGCATGCACTCACACACCCTTAATTACAAATAATAACTACAAATTACAAATCGTTTAAGTATGAAACTTCTTTTTCACACTACTGAAATTAGACTTAGACTTAATGTTTCAGAAAGATTTCAGATCTGTAAATCTTTAGAATCTTTAAAACAAAGATTCTTTAAAAAATATTTATATATAAAAATTTTCGAATTGAAAAATTTACCAAATCTAAAATATAGAAGTCTTTATTTAAGGTATGTAAAAAATGAGAAATGTTGGAGTAACAGATTTACAAATAGTTACAAAATAGATCTAACATGAGAGACTGATTTCTTAATAAAGAAATAAAAAATAACCTACGATCTAAGTGACTGTAACACTGAAATAGATCTTCAAGTTTCTAAAATCAGAAACGAGATCTAATTCATGTGAGGTTGTTGAGTGAGAGATTTAGACCTAAGAAAATCTTAAACAGTAAACCAGAAAACCCTAAACTCTCAAAAATATTTTTTGAAGAAAATTTGGTAGAGTTTTTGATATTACAAATATAGCACCTTGTCGCGGCCCTTCTCAGCACAGGGCGCGGCCCTTCTCAGCATAGGGCGCGTCCCTTATCAGCACAGGGTGCGGCCCTTCATAACATGGGGTGCGACACTACCCAGTACATGGCGCGACACCTTTGTCCCTAGCCTGTTATAGGATTCAGTACTCACATTTCTTGCCTTACAGGCCGCATCCCTCTCCATTACAGCAACTCCGGAGTTTATGTACGTCACGCGCTCAGAGCATGTGAGCATATCTCCAATAAATAGAGGACCACACCTCAAAATAGGGGGTGATCGATTCCACACGCCCGGGGCTCATTCCACAATACAGACTCTATCTACACAACCTCAACATAAAACCTATTCAGTTGCTCATCTACATCGCAACCACCTCTCCAGCACACCGGAATCCTCAATACTTCCATGTATATTCCTCTATACTTATACTTGTACGCCTCTTTAGGCATGATTATATTGTACAATACAACGCATATAATGAGAACGGAGCAACACATTGGATGTAGGCCCATTTTAGAGGCTGAACCACTCTATATCTTGTGTTCATATCTCCTTACTTGCTTTACTTGTTTTATTCCTGTTCTTTACTTGACTTGCTGGTACGAGACCGACAAGTGGACGATTTCTCGTATCATCAATATGGCTCCGTCCATGGGAACGAGATATTTCAATCTTATTTCTCTGTGTTTTGGGTTCTTAAACACCTTATTCTACATATGGGGATCCTTTGGATCATTATCTCATGGGTGGATTTTAGTTATTGAACTTGTATTTTGTATACACACCCTCATATGGGTATCGCATATTTTTAGATCTGTCCAGGGGTCTCCTTTTTATGACCTTAGATCTATTTCTATATACCCCAATGATGTTACCTCACCAAGATGACACTGAAAAGTGCAAAGGTCAATAGCCTCGCAAAGGTGGTTGATTAGGGAAGAGTTATATTTACTCTCTTTTTGCTGTTCTTTACCTATGATCTACGGTCTATCATTAGAATTGTGTGACTTTGTGTGCACCGAGAGGTTATTCTCTCATGGATAGACCCTAGTAGGTATGCTTTCCACGAGTTTCGAGAGAAAAACTCAGTTTCTGGGTTTCAATTTTGGGATTATCCCTTCACTGCCTAGGTAGGGATGCGGCATGGTAGTTAAACTACCTTACATGTCGCGGCCCCTACTGGGGCAGTTTTATTACAGAAGCCTCAAAACATCAAGGAACGAACTCAGGTGGTCTCCTGCTCAACCTTGGTGAATATCATACAAAGGCTACGGCAGTGCACCTATGTGCTATACTAGCCGCGGCCTCAGCAGCAATACCATGTGGCAGTGCAAACACTGCATCCCCATTTCCTACTTGGTTACTCCAATATTCCTAATATTACTCACTTCTGTTAGTTTTGTCTCAGATTATATATACTTTGTAAAGACTAATAAAAGCAGAAATGGAGGGAGAATCCAGCCAGAGCACAGAAGTCAAAGATGAGATTATGCAGCTGTACAATCACCTCAACCACATCTGTGACAGTCATGCCTCACTCCAGACCCAGGTCAACTATTTGACTCGGAGGGTACTAATGCTAGAGGCCGCGGCCTCACCCAATGTGGGTACGGCACCCAGAATCGGTGCTGCCGCAGCTCCAGAAGTTCCACCCGAGGAAGTGCACGAGCTAAAAGCACTGGCCGCAGAACGCAAGGCCACGGCTAGGATCCTAAAAAGGAGAATGGAGAAGGCAGAGAAGAAATTTGAGGCCTACACTCCGTTGGCCTTCCCGATTGAAGAGATCTTTGAGTTCATCAAAGAAGAAAAGCTGTTGAGGTGGCCAGAAAAGCTGAGAGCTCCACCCCATAAGAGGAATAAAGCTACTTGGTGCAAATTCCATCAAGATCATGGTCATGACACTGAGCAATGCTATGCTCTGAAGGATGAAATTGAGAGACTGATTGGGCAAGAGATGCTGTGGAGATTCCTCAAGGATATTTAGGGGACTAAGTCTAGTCTCGCATACCGCATGCCCTTTTTCATGCTTATGTCTTAAATTCCACATGTTTCTACTTTACAGTGAAAACTCCTCTTATGCTGTTTTAAACTAAACTTTGCATTATTCTTACAAAGTCATATATATATAAATAGTTATATGAAATCGTTGTTCACTTTTATAGTGCCATATTTTAATTCTCATTTCCATGAAACGTGATCTTATAAATGACCATTTTATCTTAAACAGACATACATACATACATATCTCGATCCGTGAGAAGATGTTATATCGGGAATGATAATATCTAAGTGGGCCCACAATCACCTGATAAGATGCCTGATTATTCGAAAGCAGATGATAATTGAAAATGGTGAAAGCAAATACTAAAAGAAGTTATCCAAGTTGGATTGCAACATCACTTTCAAGGGTCCATAGTGCCCGTACTTAGCTTTCGGGATGTGTCATTAGCTGCAAGGGCTTCCAATGCCCGTTCTTAGCTTTTGGGATACGTCATTAAGTCAGGAGACTTATAATATCTAGTCAGGGATGGCTTTATATATATCCATAGCTATGGGTGGCTTAATAACGTAACCCATCCTGGGGAGGCTTGAAAGTATCCTGTATGTTAGATGTGGGTGGCTTAATAACATAACCCAGACTGGGGAGGCTTGAAAGTATCATGTATGTTAGCTATGGGTGGTTTAATAACATAACCCAGCCTGGGAGGCTTGAAAGTATCCTGTATGTAAGCTTTGGGTGGCTTAATAATGTAACCCAGCCTGGTCAGGCTTGAAAGTATCCCGTATATCTACAAAGGACCGTGTTCAGATGAAGGGCTAGAAGAGTGCAGTTGCCATGCCAATACAACTGTAGGCATTAAATCAACTAAGTTAATGTAGTAATGACTTGGATTTAGATCCAATTGAAGCTACAAAAGAGGGAATTCAAATATTCAAGTGACACATCCCTGTTAATATGGATGCGGTCGTCAAGTAAATTCATTTAGAAGATACAAAAGGCAGAATTATCAAACTGTCGTGGCCCTGTTAAGGGGTAGCCCTTCCAGTCATGAGTGCAAGAAAAAGAAAAAGGGTCGCGGCCCGTGTACAAAGGCCATCCACATTAAAGCTGTAACCTATGACCCGTACGTTGGTTAAAGTGATTTTTTTCAAACGGTCTTTATACCTTTCAAGCACATGAAGATACCACGACCATGTTCAAACCTACTATGTGCAACAATAATAGAATTCAAGTAGAAAGGTCAAGAGAGCATTCACTCAAATATTAAAGCAAGCAAAGTAGAAAAAATAAGAAGCTATTAGAAAATAAAGGGAAAATAATCTAGAAAAAGTGGTTGCAGCCTTGATTAATATTATCGTATAGACAAAGAGGCCGTAACCACTACAAAGAGTTAAAATAACAGAAGGGACGCGACCCTCTATTAATGACCTATTCAAAAATTAACACAGTTCAGGAAGCTGCATCATCATGCTCATCTCCTTCGTCACCCTTCGCGGCGGTCTCAGTTTATTCATCCTCAGCCTCTGCCCTCAGCCTCGCTTTCTCTTCAACCGTGGCCTTGAGCTCAGTTATGCATTCTTGATGCTCAGCATCACCAAGTCCCCAGGAAAGAATGGTCTCCTTAGAGTCGGGAAAGTTCTTTATGACCTTATGCCTAAGTTCTTGGTAGCCGCGGAGGTAGGCCCTGTTATTGATGAGATAAAAGTCCCTAGAGCCCTTGAATGACTCCACAGTAGTGTCAATGGCAAGTTAAAGGGCTTCGGCATAGTCCCCCTCCATTTTCTTAATTATCGCGGCATGGGCTACGACATCTTGGGCAGACTTAGCCTCCAGCTCCTCATATTTCTTTTAAAAAAGCCTGAGCATATTACTGGAAGTTTTCACGACCTGTGCAGCTTTCGCGGTCTGAGAATGGGAGACCTTAAGGGGTTTCGCGACCTGTTTAAAGTTTTACTCCGCTTCCTCTTTCTCCTTATTTGCAGCTTCTAAATCCATCTGGGCTGGTTGAAGAGCCGCAGCAGTAAATTGCTTCCTAGCTTCAAAAGAGGAATTCCATTCAACCTCCAAGTCTACAGCGTGTACCCTCTCGGCAGCCTCTTTCAGTTTATAGAGGGCCTCATACTGCCTCTTCTGGGCCACCATGACATCCGCTGCCTGAAATGAAAAAGTTAGGAGCAAAGTATGGAATGCAAAATTAAAACTGAGAGAGCACTTGCACTTATCCTCAAAAGACTATGGAGGCCGCAGTCCTCCAGATCGTTATGATCTTCGTCCACCAACCTATCAAGGTCCACGACGTCCAGGGCCCTCTCCATCCTTCGCGCAGCCTTTGCGGTAGTGTCCCATAAGGACTCAGGGTTAGGATGTCTCAACTGTGGTCGCGATCGACCATAAGGACCAGCTTCAGAGCGGCACTGAGGATGTGCCAAGTTTATATTAACCGCTACAATAGGTGGCGGAGGCAGAGAAGCTGAATGCATAGGGACATCTGACGTTAACATCAGACCTGCCGCGGCTAAACTGGCCCCTATATCATCATCAAATTCAGCTTGGACTTGAGGGGCAACAATGTCAGTTTTCTCCATGGCCTGATTTTGGGTTGCGACAGGAGGATTTTGATCGTCGGAAGGGACCGTGGCAGGAGCCTTGTTCCTGGGCCTCTTCCTTTTTCGGTGCCTTGTAGCATTATTGACGATAACTGCATCCCTGTCTATCTCTGCCAATTGGGCAGCCAAAAGTTTCCTGTCAACCTCCTCACCTGAAAGAGGAAAAGCAATAGTAAATATTTGAAGTTTTAAATATAAGATGCCGTGGAGTAAGAATGTTGATTGAGTTATTACCTTCCGCGGCCATATCTTTGGGTATAGATTTATTTGGGAAGTAGCCTTCAAATACAGAGGCCGAAGTAACAAGTGTGCTAAATTTTTTATGCTCGACAGGAACGACCGCGGCCTCAATAACTCTCTTCTCTTGTCTCTTGCTCAATTGCAAGTTGTCGAGAACTGCACAAAACATTTCAAGGGTTAGTACAGAGAATGTGCAATTATAAAGAATGGATGCGGCTATAATCCAATTACCTAGTTTGGAGGGACAACCCCATTGCCACGACATTCGAAATGACTTCTCCCTCTCGTTCTCCTGAAGGTGTATCTCCTATCCTTCTCCGGATATGTAGAAATATTTACCCTTCCAGTTCTTTACACTGGTTTGCCTCTTAAAGTAAAAGGTCTCGTCCTTGCCGTGGACGGCGAAGTAGTAGTACCCAACGAACTTCACGGAGTTTTCCTTGGGGCGGTAGAAGTGAAAAAACTCTACGGGAGTAATGTCTTTCTTGAATTGATTATCCCAAAGAACGACCGCGGCAAGGATGTACCTCTAGCCATTGGGATATAGCTGGGCTGGCGCTTGTTTCATGGTTTGAAAATTCATCTGATGAGAACAGGAATCGGCAACCGCAACCCATAAATAAAGGCATGAAGTGGAAAATATACCCCATCGACAGCAAGTGCCATGCACGGTCTTTGATTCACGATAGGTGCTGAGCACATCAAGTTTTTTAGAAACTCAAAGGCCTCAGCTACCTGGTCAACCTAGTCTTGGGTCATGATGTTGCGAATATCAAGCGCAGTTAGGGGTCTCTCAGCCCTCCTAAATGGACCAGCTGGTTCGTCCCTAACATCAGCAGCACCCCTTGTCGCGGCATCATCTTCCACATCTATTGGTCGTTTACTAGAGTTGGCTTCCTCCTCCCTCCAAGTGGTCTCAGAATCCTTCCTAGAAGCATAGTTCGCAGAGTCTGAGTCTAATACTACACAGTTGGGGCAATTCTTCAGTTGGCAAGGCCCTATTGATTTCATAGGAGGTACGAAAGGGATTTCAGGAGGAGGGGCTCCAAAATGCTTTGGCTAAAAGCCTCTCAAAAATTTGTCTGGGTCAAAGCTCATATGGTTGCGGTAGTACTTGAAAAGCACAAGCCACAGTTAGGTGCCACAACCAATATGGTAAAAGGGCCTCTTAGAGGCCACGACAGGTTCAATGGAATATCAAGATGAACATGGACTATTGAGGCTAAATGGGAAAGTGTGGGGTTTGAGCCCCAAAAGACAAGCATCGCCGCGACACATTGATTGGATTGGTTTTACAGTGCCGCGGCTACTCACTCAACGATAGTTGTGGGCTAAAGAGCCGCAACCATTGCTCACCATAAGCCGCGGCTAGGGATCAAATCAAGGAATATTTGAAAGATTAAGGGCATCCCTAGATTACCAAATGGGTACTTTATCATGCCGTGTACATTCACTCAAACGGTTTTGTACCTAAAGTTTATTCATTTAAAGATCGAAGACCCAGAATATGAAGAGTTTATTCAAGAACATCAAGAACAATTATATGATTTCATGGGATTCAACACAGATACGTGCCATGATATACAAGCATTCGAAGATTAGGGGTTCAGTTCAGCATACGAAGATTGATTCAAAGAGCAATGTGGTAATAATTCCTACAACTATTTATTATACCTACGTGTTTGATTCTTGTAAATTAGAAGATTATTCAAACATATCCCTAGATTCCTATCAAGCAATGCAGAAATTCATGTGTTCGACTAGTAAAGAAGAATGATGAGCTACTAAAGCTATTAAAAAGGATATTGGTTGAAAAATTACCTGAAAATGAAGAAGATGGCGATGATTAGCCTCAAACCGCCTTGGAACCACCACACTCAGTCTTAGAAGGACACCAGAAAAAGCAAGAGGACAAACGCACAGAGTTCAACTTTTGATATGCTCTAAAAAATTTAGAAAACGTAATGAAGTCCACGACCTGAACAATTTATATAAAAGAGCGCGGAAGATGAATCTTCGCCTTGGTAATGCCACGACACCTAAGAAGACAGAACCAAGCCACAACCCCAATCGCAAGCTCTTGGCACTACGACTTGGGGGCTTATTGATAGTACAAATATAACACCCTGTTGCGGACCTTCTCAGTACAGGGCGTGTCCCTTATTAGCACAGGGCGCGGCCCTTCACAATACGGGGTGCGGTACCTTTGTCCCTAGACTGTTACAGGATGCAACACTCACATTGCTTACCTTATAGGCCGCATCCCTCTCCATTACAGTAACTCCAGAGTTTATGTACGTCATGTTCTCAGAGCATATGAGCATATCTCCTATAAATAGAGGACCACACCTCAAAATGGGGGGGGATTGATTCCATACACCCGGGGATGATTTCACAATATAGACTCTCTTTACATAACCTTAACATAAAACCTATTCGGTTGCTCATCTACATCGCAGCCACCTCTCCAGCACACTGGAATCGTCAATACTGCTATGTATACTCCTCTATACTCATACTTGTACGCCTCTTTAGGCATGATTATATTGTACAATACAATGCATATAATGAGAACGGAGCAACACAGTGGATGTAGGCCCATTTTAGAGGCTGAACCACTCTATATATTATGTTCATATCCCCTTACTTGCTTTACTTATCTTATTCCTGTTCTTTAGTTGACTTGCTAGTACGAGAACGACCAGTGGACGATTTCTCGTATAATCATTTTGTTTGTGTTTTCTATTTTCTCTCTTTTTATTTTTCTTCTCTCGTCTCTCTCTCTCTCTCTCTCTTTTCTCTCTCAAATCCTAAGCTTTTCCAAAGATTGAAATTATGAAGACGAAGACACTTATTTATATTGGTAATGGAAGGGTCTGGATGCCTGAGGCAAATCAAGGGCTGAGATTAGTTCGACTGTTCGAACTCTAAATCTTATGGCTTACAATGCACCGCATAAGCTTATATTATGATCGTTTCTTTTTAATGTCACAGGGATCGATCAGGATTACATGCAAGCCTTATATTATATATGATCCAATGGTGAAGATTGAAACGTTCAACTTAGACTCAAAAGAAGCACAAATCCATCCATCAACAAGCCAACACGTGTATGGTTCTCAGCGGTTGAAAAACACGTGTTTTGAGACTTTTAAAAATATTATTTGCACTCCCAAATGTCTCTAGCGCTTTCGGATTCTACCAAAGGCAGTTTTTAGAAAGATTTAAAATATGAAAATGAACCCCAAACATTTTAAAATCCTAAATTTAATTGTTAAAAAAATGGATTTCAAATGTTTAAAAAAATCCTAAAAATTCCTAATAAATATAGAAAATTCATTCTAATCCAAATTAACACACTCCTCATATGTGAAATGAAATATGCAATTGTGCAATCCTAGAGTGTGTCGAGTGTTGGTTTTCTACCTGAAGACCATTGATCTTTGCTGCTGTATACATTCTTGAAATTACTTGAAGATGCAATGATGTAGGAGTGACTCAACTTAGTTTTGTCTTCTTTTCCAAACTAATTGAGCTCCTATATAGTGTAGACTCAAGTGAGTCAACTATATAATGTGCTTTATCTATTTAGTTCCATCGTGTGGACCGCGAGAGGATATATTTTACTAGGTTAGCTCTTTTTGAGAGGTGATATGTGATGTATGATTTTATCCTGGGTACGGACTGGTTAGTGATGGTTAAGCGATGGTGGGCGGTTACAGCAAGACTATCGTGTTTGCTGTTTCGAGGCAGGATGTAAATTTTTATGATGTCTCACTTGAAAGAGGGTCGAGCTCGCCACGATATTTGTATGAAGTAGACTTCAGAGAGTACAGTTGTCTAGTTATACTGGATTTCGGTGCATAGGGACTTTTACTGATGTGATTCCGGGTATGTCGGGTCTATCGTGGAGCGAAGAGATTTAGCTCGTTATTAACTTAGCGTTGAGGACTTAATGATAAGACGAGCACATTATTATATGACTCTTTTAGAGATGCCGGAGTCGATGGTTAGACTTATAAGTATAGGGACAGGGTTTTAATGTCCCAGTTATATGCTTTGGACCTACGAAAATCGATAATGCTAAGGGATAGTGCACTGGGGAAAGATCTTTTGAGCTTTGCCGTGGGATGTTCCACGCATAAACCTTAATAGATGTCGGGAGTAGAGAGACGTTATTGGATGCTAGGGAATCGATTTCTAAATGTTAATTGTTGAACGTGTAGAGACAACACTTTAAACTGAGAGCTATTTATGATATATGGTTAGTGGATCCAAGTAGTGCTACAAAGGAAGCACTGAGAAAACTTTTACACCATAAGTTAATGGGTGGGGCAATATCGAGAAGAATTCAATTGGGATTTGTGGGGTAATCTAGAATACTCGTATGATACAACCACGTCGAGAGTGCTGGGCTGAGCTTGAGATAAGTATATTACATACGACGTTAGTGATAATTATGCTAGGATGCATGGGCTATAGGGTGTATGATCACCCTGGTTAGTTTGATTTTCAGAATCATCCAGGATAAAGGAATGTGAAAATAAACGTGTTAATGTATGTCCGTGGGGCAGTTAGGGACATATGTGGAAAGGTATGATGGACTGAAATTCGTTTGAGAAAGGAGATAATCTGACTATATGCATATCAAGGAGAACTATCACAACTGTGTGGAACTAAAAGACAGTGGAGGCACATGTAAAAAGATATCCCCGGACAAGGGAGAACCCCACAATTTTGGGAAAGTGTAGGAGAGTCTCACTAAGTCAAATGCCTAGAGTGGGTTAAGCACAAATAAGATATTGATTGCAACCAAGCAAAAAAGTGCCTAAGGAATGCATAGATTTGGGAGCAAATGCAAGGGAAATGATTTTTGGTATATTCCAGGAAAAAAAAGGATAAGATGTTCTCCCGTGATGTGAAACGTTGAGTATGAGGATTGGTCTTGAATAAAATACAGTGAAGTTTTTCTCCAGGTTACACCATTTAAGGATGGAAAAAAGTTAATCTGAGGTTATCAATCAAGAGTTTTTGTAATTTTGATGGTCCCAATGACGGGATTGATGCCCATGATTGGTGAAATTTATATTTGGGATATCCAAAATCGTGGAGATGTCAAGGTTTCCTTCGATATTGTGGAATGGACTGACCAAAATGGAATAATTGTTATTTTGGGGTAGATTATACTATAGAGCAGTACGTCCAACATTTCATTTGAAAGAAGAAACGAGCCGGATCAAGGTGCCATTCAATATTGTTATGAATTAGGATGAAACCTTTCAGTCCCACCTCTAATAAGGAGTGTCAGGAGGCGATGGGGATGAAGTTAAATTTTGTGCTAGACGTGTCACCCATAAATCGATGGGTTGACGAGAAGCGACTAAGTTGTAAGAGAAATTGAGAAATACATATTTTGGATTTGTGGGTAATTTGGAGTATTAATTACCATTGGTAAAGATACGTGTGATAACTTGTAAGAGTTTATTATCTGTGTGACGCCTTCTGAGGCATCATATAGAAATTTTGTCACCCTCGTTTCGTTTGGTTAAGAGAGGGAAATAACAAGCTTCTCGGAATCAAGATGATTTATGGTTCGTCGGCAAGGATTGAGTTAATATACAATAGTTTTGTGCTGTTTAGAAACATAATGAGAGTTTCGTCACCATGAATCGAAATTTTGAAGTCTGACATGAGTGGTCAGGAATTGTTGCGAGTACTTACCTTTGAAAGGGGAGGTCATGAGGTTCGACAAGAAAGGGAAGCTAGAGACGAGTTATATGGGACCCTTTCTGATCATTGAGAGGGTGTAACCAACTACGTATAGGCTTGGCCTAAACGAGCATCTGCAACAGAGTCATGACGTGTTTCACGTGTCATTGTTGAAGAAGTATCGGAGGAGTGAGAGGGCCTTTTGGCACGTTTCGTTAGAGGAGATAGATTCGCATCCAGATATCTCTTATGAGGAGAGACCAGTAGCGATACTTGATCGTAGTGAGCATAAATTGCGGTCTAAGGTGGTACCTTTGGTTCGAGTCTAGTAGGGTCACCACAGGGTTGACGAGTCGACATGGGAGTGGGAGGATGACATGCGAGATCAGTATCCAGAGTTATTTGCCGTAGGTATGGCATAATTTCGGGGATGAAATTCCTTTGTAAGGGGGAAAGTATGCAACACCCAGTATTTCTGAGCATTAAATAGTTAATTAATTCTAACACCTCGTATTTCTGAGCATTAAATAGTTAATTAATTCAGCTAATTTAACTTACAAGTGTATCGTAATTTAATTGAATTAATTATTATGTGTTTATTTAAACATTAATCGGGAGAGATAATAATTAATATAAATGGAATAAATTTACTAAGTGTGTAGTAAATAATTGGTGACTATTATTATACGTCGAAGTGAGTTAAACGATGAGATTTTATTGTATCTCAACCGGGAGTCGGGTATAGACTATATTGAGATTGAGATAGGAATTTTTAGTAAAGTGACTCAGATGATGATTCTGATTGGACGGTAGATTCCGGATGGGTCGAGATAGTCGAACTAGAGTGCTCGGGGGTAGTAATTGGGTCTTGGGGCATTTTTAGGCATAACCGAGCCCACACGGGGGTGTTCGGGTTAATTGGGCTTGACCCATTAGCCTAATTTCAGGATTTACAAGATTAAACGTAAGTTATGAAGTTAGTGGCAGCCATAACTCAAATTGCAAACCCTAAGTCTGGAGAGAAGAAACGAGGGAGAAAGTGAAGAGCTTTGGGGAGACAATTTGAAGAGGGATTAAGGTGCTTGTGTCAAATTCATCCTCTTCATCAAAGGAATCAAATTCTACGAATCTAATAACGCAAGTGGTTAAGCTTGATATTGATGTAAAAAAATGGACTAAATCCAATTTTCTAGTCACATATAAAATATATGATTATAATGAAATAAGTAAATAAAAGACAAAGAGTTTTAACCTGGTTCGGCTATATAAGGAGGCCTACGTCCACTGTTATTGTATTGATTTGAGTGATTATAGAAATCTACATACTCTTGTTAATAAGAATATCCTAGAATCCATTTTCTCCGCCCTTTGATGAAAGAAATACAATGTATTTATAGTGACCCGAAGATCAAGGGTTAGAATGCCTTTATACATTTAAGCATTTACACCCGTACATAATGAATGTGATGGTTGGTTATATGAACCACGTGTGACAAGACCTTTGGTTGTACTTCTCGTGTGGTGGCTTTTCATTTACATTGATGGTCTGCATTCTTCACGTTGGTCGACATACTTGTCGAGCAACTATCTGCTGATTAGGATTCATGTCACGTTGGAGACACTTGTCCACTTCTGATTGGTCCACGTGGGAGGATAATTTTTTGGTAACAACAGAAGCCCCCAATACTTTATTCTTGATGCTTTTGTTGAAAGGATGGAGTATGTTTTCTTCAGAGTTGGTAGGTTTCTGCCGACGTATGGGACTCGTGAAAATTGTCCATATGTTGATTTTGCAATGGCATTTTTGTAAATAATTTAAAAATTAGAGAACAACCAAAGGGTATGTTGGTATTTTTGCACCTTTTGTACCGTGAAGCCGACAAAATGTCAATCGTCGATACAAAATAATCATTTCTTGCGCGATTTCTCAGGTAAGCTATAAAAGGCGAGATTTTGCCGAATTTTCTTTATCAAAATTTTCCCAAGCTTTTGAACTCTTCTTTTTCTCCAAGTTCTCTATTTTTGAGCTTTTCTTTGCATTCTTCCTTCATTTCAGTCATCAGTTAAATTTTAAGCTTTCTTTTTCCCATTCTTTTTGCTTTCTTTCTTTCTTTATAGTAGCCATGATTTATATCGTACATGGGAATTCCTTAGATGAGTTTAAGCGGGAAAAGAATATTCCTCGTTGGGTAGACTTAGAGATGCCCATACCACCCATTGAGGTATTATCCTTACTTAAAGGTCACTAGATTCCCTCTTTGTTCATTGTTGAGTGTGGATTCACATTTTCCCCCAATAGCTTTTGTTTAGAGTTTTGCCTATACTTTTATATTATCCCAGCTATAGTAGCCCCCAACACTTGGAGAATGGTAAATGGGATTCATAGGCTAAACCAAATTTATGGTACACACATTTGCATTCCTGAGCTAATGTTCTGTTATAAGTGGGTTACTAGTGATAGTATGTATTACATGAAGACTAGGTTTGTGAATAGGGCCTTAATTGTCAATTTGCCAAACTCAAGTAAGGATTGTTTTGATTATGGAGTCATTGCAAAAAATTGGCAACACGCTCATTTACAACTAGGAGAAGTGTATGATGGGCCCAGGTGCCCGCAAGTGGGTCATAGCATAGGTTGTTAAATTACTTTGTTATTTTCACATCAACTATTTGATGATCTGCTAACTTAATATTGTCTTGTATTATTTCTGGTTTATGTATTAAAAGCAAAAGGAAGTATCCAAAGGAAGAGGACATGAACATCCAAGAGCTGAAATTCCTCTGGAACATTCACCAGAAGATTGGCGAGCAACATCCTAGAGCTGCCTCTTATTTGCTGCAGTACAGGAGCACTATAACTTCGTTTATTGCTCGGACCACCACTTCTATAGTTGCTGACTCCATCCATTTTAAGGAAGAACCAATCCCTACACCCTCTGCTGAAGAATCTTCTGATGCAGAGAAGGATTGGGGAACTTCTTTTTCCTTTGAATCCTGGTACATTTAAATAATTTCTTCCTCTCCACTTATTGTTATGGGAAAGACGAAGATCCCTGATTTGATTACTGGAGCCTTGTTTCCACCTGTTAAGAAAGTTGTTGGGAATGCTAAGAAGCTAGATTAGTAACCAAGGATTCTAAGAAGGATAAGGTTACTCAAGTCATCACTCCTGAGGAAGTAAATATTACTGCTCCTCAATTTAGGAGGTTGAAGAAAGGCTTGCCTGAGAAGAAATTTGAAAAAAGTTATGCCAACCAGGATTTGGTCGAGAAGATTCAAGAGAACCTGACTTTTGTTGAGTCATCTTCCATTGCTATTCATCCCGGTATTGTCAAGAAATTAATCAAGGCTGGCACTCGCTCTACTGACAGAGCAACTCTTGCCCCTCTATTGAGACTGAAATTGGTAGAAAATTCTTACCAAAGTTTGGCAATGGTAATCCTTTCTTCTTTATTAATTGCCTCTTGATGTATTTTTCTCTTGATGCTCCTTTTAACATAACGTTGTTCTTTGTGAAGTTTTTAGCAAACTTTAATCAAATTATTGAGAAGGAATAGCATGTCCGTTCTTCTGGTGGAGAATTTGAAGAGGCCCTTGAGTGTTTGAGGAAGTCTATCGAGGCATCCAAACAGCTATTGGAGTCCAAGCAGAAGACTTGGGATGCTGAACTGCAGAAGGCTGTTAATATGGCCACTCTTACTGAGGGAATATTGGTCACTGCTGAGACCAATTTGAGAGCAGCTGATGGAAATTTGGCCACTGTTGAGGCCAATTTATCATCTATTAAGAATAAGGCCATGGCGTCTGAGGAAAAATTAACTGCTAATCAAGGTCTCCTGAAGTCTGCCGAAGAGAAAGTTATTGGTCAGTCTTCTGAATCGATCGCAGAGAAGGACACAAATAAGAAACTTAAAGACGACTCCTTCAATAAGGACTGGGATAAAGCATTTTTTTAGCCTTTACTCAGATTGAGTTTGTGAGGAAGAAGTATTTTATGGATGGTTGGTCGGAGGCACTTAAGGAGGTTGGCACCCCAGTATAATTTGAGTTATTTCTTAGGCATGATCCAGGCTCTCCTCCCAACTTAGAGGAAGAGTTTGATGATGATGAGGGGTTTGGGGAATCTTCCTGTCAACTTACTGGGTCTGCTTTAAAGACCAGCGATGAAGCTGCCCCTCCTTTCGACTAGGCTTATGGAAGTAATACCCAAGACAAGGAGAAGGTTTAACTCCTTTATTCTTTTTCTTTTTCTGTTCATATGTTTTGTAATACGTCCAACAGTTTGAAACACCATTTTGGTTATTAATGAAAACATTTCCTCTTTTGTCTACATGTGTTGTATTTATCATACTTTTTACTTTTCTTGATTCGTTGAATGAACTCTTATACTTATGTAATTGTTGCAGTGATCACACTTGTTTACTTACATTGACCATTTTCAGTTTGATGTTAGAAAATAAGAAATAGTTTCTGCTGAATTCGACCTACTCAAATGGAGTAGAAGTTTTTTGGAAGATGGCTATGTTCCTTTAACTGAAGAAGCCTTAGTCGGCTTACTTGGACCAGAAGCATCCGCTCAAGTGAAAGAGTCATACATTTCTTTTCACTGTTTATTAGATATAACTGTAGCAAATAATGAAGCTTACTATGAAATGATTGAAGATCTGCAAAAAGATCATATATTTTCTCTAGCTTCACTTCACTTTGACTATGAGGCCAAATACAAATCCTCGAGTGAAATCTGGGGCTTTGAGAAGAAGTTGGAAGAATATGCTTCTATGTACAGAAGAAAAGAATTTTTGCTGAGGCGAGAAATAGATGAATCCAGGGAAATTGCCAAACTACATGAAGAGGAATATAATAAACTCAAAAATGAGTTAGAGATTTTGAAACAGTCCTCTGCTAGTGGTGTCGATGAAGGGTCATATTTATTAGAGACTGAGAATGACAGGATGGTGGAGGAACTTAAAGCTCTGAAGATATCCAAGCCTAGTCAAACTTCTAGAAAGCAAAGGACAAGCCGACCAAATGTTGATGGGGCTAGGACGAAGAAAACATTAGCCGGCCAAACCGTACAATTAAAAGTAAAGAATCAAGCCATTATCGAGTTGTCTATAAAGCTGTATGCTAAGGATAAGGTCATTGCCGACCAATCTATGCAGTTGAAGGTAAAAAGTGATGTTTTAAAGAAACTTCAACATCAAGTTGAAAGGTTAACCTTTGAATTTCATAAATAACCCAGAGAGGTGTGGATGGAAGGCTACAATGAAGCTCTTAGCCATGTTGATTATGACCTTGCCTAGACCCATCGTGAAGTCTATAAGTGGGGATGGACCAACTTATTGGCTTTGTTAAAACATGATCGTAATAGCAATCTTTGGTACTGGCACGAGCCTGGTATATTAAACTATGACAATCCTCCCTTTAAGTTGGACATATCATAAATCCCTATTGATGTTATTCCTCAGTGCTTTATCACTAATTATTTAGGATCCTATGGTTTTCATGATGTTCATGAGATAGTTCGTCCTCCTCATATGATCAATGCGCCGAACAACATCAAGTGGAGAATGCTAAGAGATTTCAACTTTATTAATTCTCCTTATACTTTGGATGATCCTCCTGCAAAAATGGAAAGAGTACAGCCTACTCAGCCAACTCCCAAAGCTCAAGGAAAATGTCCCGTTGAATAGATCTTCTGTATTTTGTTATTCATTTGAATGTAATACAGTTAATAATTTGAATAAAAATCCATTTTTTGTGTTTATCTACTCTTGATTATTTAATCAATTAGTCAACTGAGTTTTTGTCTAATATTGAATTATTAAACTACAATTGTAAAGCTATAGATTCTATTAATGCACATATATTTATTCATCTGAGTTTAACATTAGTTATCAATGGTGACCAAGTGTATGAGGAATATATATTTGTATTCCAATGATTAGGAATGTTTACATGTTTTCCTGCATTTAACTTAGTCGGGTAAAACTTGTTTGTAACTTTTTAGATGTATACAAAGTTTTACAGACTTCTTGTTCTTGACTTGTCAATGACCAAGTCATATACGAAGTAAATTATTGTGGCCGACCAAGTGTTTAGGATTGTATTCCTGTAATTACTTTATTTGGATAATACTTCTTGTTCGTGACTTGTTAATACAGGGTTATAAACAAAGTAATGATTACTTCTTGCTTGTGACTTGTACATACGAAGTCATATACGAAGTTTAATCTTGGGCGAACAACAATTGTACCTTAAGCTGTTGGCGCATCTGAAATTTGATAAATTTAACCTGATTAATCGGTAGATCGTCAGATAAGTTCAACCTGATTAAGTATTTACGTGTTGTTGATCGGCAAGAGCTGAAGACCAAGGGACATTTTTACTTCTTGTTTTTGGGGTATGTATATCGCCGTACTCTGAAAAAAATTGATAAAATTGAAGGGACTGAAATGAAAATTTTATTGAAACTTGAACAATAGTTATCTTGAACATAAATCATGAGAAATATAATTATGGAAATCCCTTGAATTATTGATAATACTTTCGTAGGTGTTCGGAGTTCCAGGGGTTTTGAATTCTTCGCATTCCAAGGTCTCAAGCTGATAGGCTCTTGGCCGGATGAATGCTGAAATGCGATATGGGTCATGCCAATTAGACTCAAGCTTGTTATTCTTTTGGATGACTTTATTAAGGACATATTCTCCTTCTTTTAAGTTGATCGGCTTGACCCTTTTGTTGTAGAAGTGAGTTGTCCTGTGTTGGTATGCAACATTTTTAAGAGGGGTTTTTAAATTCTTCACATTCCAAGGCCTCAAGCTGATAGGTTCTTGGTCGGATGACTGCTGAAATGCGATATGGGCCATGCCAATTAGCCTCAAGCTTGTTATTATTTTGGATGACTTTATTAAGGACATATTCTCCTTCTTTTAAGTTGGTAGACTTGGCCGTTTTGTTGTAGAAGCGAGTTGTCCTGTGTTGGTATGCAACATTTTTTAGAGCAGCATCTTCTCTGACTTCCTCCAACATATCTAGATCCAATATTCTCATTAAGTCATTAGTTAGGGAATTAAAATTTAGAACCCTGTGAGTTGGTAAGCCTATCTCAGTCGGTACCATGACTTCAGTCCCAAATGCAAGCATATAATGTGTCTCACCAGTTGCTGTTCTCGACGTTGTTCTGTAAGCCCAAAGAACAGAATGAAATTCATTACTACAGTTTCCCTTAGCAGCATCAAGACTCTTCTTCAGTCCATTGAGTCTATTGGTTACTTCTGTTTGACCATTACTTTGAGGATGGTCTGGTGTAGAATGGAGTTTCTAGATCTTGGACTGGACACAATATACTTCAAACTCTTCATTGTTGAATTGGGTGCCATGGTCTGTAATAAAGGCATATAGAATCCCATACCTACATATTATATTCTTCCAGATGAAATGATAGACCTTTTCATAAGGCATCTCAATCAAGGGCTCTGCCTCCACCCATTTTGTGAAGTAATCAACAGCAATAACCAAATACTTGAATCTTCCTTTGGTGGTCGGTAGTGGGCCAACTAGGCCAATTCCCTAAATAGTGAAGGGCCAAGGCGAAGTTATTGGTGTTAGAGTAGTATTATGTGCTTTGCGAATTGCAAAGAACTTCTGGCACTTGTCACATTTTCTTGCAAAGGCTTTACAATCTGCCTTCATACTTGGCCAATAGTATCCCTGAGTGTTGATTCTTTGGAGTAATGACTGACTAGCTGAGTGAGCTCCATATGAACCTTCATGCACCTCTTTAATCAGATCTTCCACCTCCAATGATTGAACACAAGCGTAATAAGGAGATAATTGATTCCCTTATGTATAAAACCCCTTTGCCCAACACATATCTTACTGCTTTATATCAGAGGTTTTTGGCCTCTTTGGGATCAGGTGGTAGGTGTCCATCTTCAATATAAGCCCTGATTGGATCCATTCAAGAAGGTCCTAAATCCAACACAATAAAATTGACCATTAAGTTATCATCAATTCTCTGAATGGCTAGGAGGTCTATTGGGATGGTTTGCCTCAATTCAATTCGTGTTGCTGAAGTAAGTCGAGCAAGTGCATATGCTCAGGCATTAGCTATTCTTGGGATCCTATTCATTTGTACTGCTGAAAACTTAGAAATAACTTCCATGGCTTTGGCATAATATCTGGTAATAAATTATCCCTTGACTCCATATAAATGAAGCACTTAATTGATAATTAGTTGTGAATCACTGTACGCCACTACCTGCTCGGCGCTTAATGAGTGGGCTAAATCCAATTCGACCATCAAATCTTTATATTTCGCTCCACTTCTAGTTGCACATGAAGATCCATCAACGTATAAATTCCACATCAGGATATCACTATTAAAGCTTTCTTCAGACAGAACTCCATAGTGGAATACTTTTTTATTCTTCTCTGCACACTTTTGAGCCATTTCCTGATTTTTGGACGATTCAGGTTGATCGTCTAGAACTTCAGCTTGCTTTTGAGCTCAGCTCTCTTCCTTAAAAGTCTTCTCAGTAGGCAAGTATTATTCGTCGGGAACCTATGGATAGGTGAACTCAATGATGAAATCTGCTAAAGCTTGGCCTCTTAATAAAGATCGTGGTTCATATACAATGGCATACTCCCCTAGTTATACTGCCCAGTACATCAATCTTCCTGACTTTTTAGGCTCATGGAGACCTTATCAAAGAGGTAGGTCAGTATACATAATTATTGTATATGCTTGGAAATAGGGCTTTATGCACCAAGAGTGTTAGGGCCAATTTTTCAAGCGTGGATACCTGATCGCAACTCGCTTGAATGCCTTCCTGGTGTAGTAAACTATTTTTTAGATCATGTTGTCCAATCAAACCAAGGTTGAGAGACTGTCGACTCATAAACAACTAAGTATAACTATAATTTTTCTCCTAAAATAGGTCGGGATAGTAAAGGTGGTGACCCTAGATACTCTTTTAACTCTTGGAACGCTTATTGACATTCTGCATTCCATTCAAAAGGCTTTCTCAACTCCTTGAAGAGTGGAAAACATTTGTCTGTTGCTCGGGAAATAAATCTGTTTAAAGCTGCCATTCTACTAGTGAGCCTTTGTACATCTTTCTTACAAATCGACGACTGTATTTCTATCAAAGCTTTGATCTTTGCCGCATTAGCTTTAATTCCCCTTTGATTAACTACGAAGCTGAGGAACATTCCTTCAATTACCCCAAACACACACTTGGTTAGATTCAACTTCAGCTGATGCTTTTCCAACTGGTCAAAAGTTTGACTATGGTCGCTGATATGCTCTGAGGCTTTCTTGCTTTTTATTAATATACCATCCATATAAAACCTCCATATTCTTGCCTATCTACTCTTTAAATACCTTGTTCACCAACCTTTGGTACGTCGCTCCAGCATTTTTGAGCCCAAAGGGAATTACGTTGTAGCAGTAGATTCCCCGATTGGTGATGAAAGCCGTGATTTCTCTATCTTTTGGTTTCATCTTTATCTAGTTATACCTAGAATAAGAATCCATGAAGCTCAAAAGATCATGTCCTGATGTAGCATCCACCAATTGATCAATTCTAGGCAAGGAAACGTGGTCTTTTGGACAAGCTTTATTTAGATCAGTAAACTCCACACAGATCCTCCACTTGTTATTTTTCTTTTTTGACCATCATACCGTTGGCCAACTAGGCTGGATACGTAACATCCTTAATAAATTGGGTTTTATAAAGTTTCTACACTTCTTCTTGAATGCCTTGATTTTTCTTCGGACTGAAAACCCAACGTCTCTGCTTGATCGGCTTGGCATCCTTATTAATGTTGAGCTCATGACAGAGGAAGTTGGGGTTGATCCCAAACATATCCTCATGGATTCAAGAAAATACATTTCTTCACTGCCTCAGAAACATAATCAATTCCTATTTAAGTATTGGATCCAGTGTTGAGCTTATCTCTGTATCCCTCTTTGGCTTGTCGCCGTCCAGAATAATACTTTCAGTAGCTTCAACAATTTGCTTTTTGACTAACTCTATATCATCTCGGGGATCTAAATTTTTAATTTCAGAATCACTGTTGGGCTCAGTGGTATCTACCTGATAAGTGGTGGTCTTCTTCTTCTTCTTCTTCAAATCAAGCAAGTCCTCTTGCTCGGTTGAGGAGTAATAAAACTCTCTGGCTACCTTTTGGTCATCTTATACAACACCAATCCCAAAATGAGTTGGGAACTTAAAACATTGATGGACTGTGGACGGTACAAATTTAAACTTCTTCAATCCTACCCTGCCAAGGATCTCATTACAGGAAGATTAAACGCTTTTATCCATCACAAAAAGCGTATTTTTTCAGTACAGCTTGTCGTCCAGGTGTCGAACAATACTTCTAGCTTGACTGTGCCCAATGGGTAAACTTTTTCACCCAAAAGCCTATTAATTAAAAGAGTGGTCCTATACGAATGTGTTTCAAATCAAACGAATTTTCACCAAAAATTATCCAACTTTCAATGTGTACCAAACCAAGTTGTGAAAAACTAATTTTTACTTTAAACCAATTTTATCTTGATTAATCCTAAACATGCATCTAGTGAGTAAAGAAAGTAAAGTAAAGTAAAGAATACTCATAACGCTGGATGTACGAGGAAAAACCCAAGACGGAAAAAAACTTCGGACGACCCAAGCCAGACAATCACTATGAATGTGGAATTACAACGAACAGACAAAAGACTTACTCAACGACTCGATACCCATGGGTCTTTATGCTCTTCTGATCTTCAACCACTCTTCTCATAGTGCCCACGCATAAAGTCCTTCTTTCACGATACCTGTCCACAACACACGCGTCCACGTATGTCTCGGTGTCCACCGAATGAATTTAATACGTCTACGATGTTGAACAAAAAATCCTTCTCTTTTCTTCACCGCAAAACCCTGATGTTCAAGTATAGAACAAACCTTCTTGGTGCAGCAAGATCACATAAACATATAGTAATGATAACTCAAATATTTGCAAACTCTAAGGATGTGTTTAAGCTTTGAAACCTTAGAAAAACATGTCCAAAACTCGTACTGGATTGAAAACTATTTTTCAGATTGCACCACACCTAAATTCTGTGGAAACCACGCTTTCAAAAGGAAAACTTAACCACCTCGAAAACTGTGTCGCTCAAACGAGATTGATCAGTCATTCGCGCGACACGGCTATCTCGCTCGAACGATCCGAGCTGTCATTTGAACGACGCGGGTGTCAGTTTGACTTTTTCTTTAAAACGTTTCTTACAAAAGAGATCCAATTAAGTCAAACTCTTTTTCGAGCTTATCAGAATAAAACGTAGTGTAAAACATTTAAAACACTTTTTAAAGACATTTTAAAACATTTTCCTTATAAAAATTCATCCTTATCCTTTTATAAAAAATATTCTGAGCACCATTAATTATACGCATTCATACCTGTGTGCTCTCGGAATGTAATAAACTTGAAGATGAATAAACTTGCACCAATTAAACTTCAGCATGATTAATTATTTGAAGCTTTGTCGCAACGTCTTTAATTTCTTCAATACGTCATAGACCAAGTGGGATTATGACAAAATAAAGTCTCCCTATGACATATTACAAACACAGTTTTATTCGCGGAATTAAGTCGAAACAATGCAGGGACTCAATTGGAAATTTATGTCCTTACATTAATGGTCTGTGGTAAGGTTCCAATTGGCTGAGTATCAAATCTAGACTCTGAAAGCATGGGTAAATCATGATATCATTCAAGCTCTCATTATCAATCAAAACCTTGGAGATAGCGGCGTCCTAGATTCTGAACTTGATAACCAATGGATCATCATGGGGATACAATACCCCAGAGAGGTCGTTCTTGGAAAATCCAATTACCAGTTTGTCTTTGTTGACCTTCCTAGGCCGATCATCTTCATTTAGATTGATTCTCTGGATATAAGAACAGGCCTGTGCCTCATTCAAGTGGGACTTTCTCTCGATATTGTGATCTCCTCCACCTACATCACCACCTGTAATTACATGATAATAAAATGAGCCAAAACTTATCGTTGCTACTTCACGCTCTGGTTGCTTAGGCTTCTTGGCAGGTCATTATCATCTTTATAACCATCTTCATGGTTTCTCTTCCTGCCATCTTTAGGCTTGCATAGAGAATTTAACCTTCCCCTTGCTTATCTGCCTTCTCGTTGATCAACAAACTTATTCAGTTTTCCTCGGTGAATGAGAGATTACACTTCGTTCTTCAAAGAAACACAGTTATATGTTGTATAGCCATGATCCTTATGGAACTCACAATATTTAGATTTATCCCTTCGATTAGGAGGTTCCCTTAATCTTTCAGGCCATTACAAATCCTTATTGTGTACGATCTCCTCTAGGGTGTGGTGAATGATAATAGTCAATGGAGTGTAATTTCCATACTTTTTGAGTTTATCATTCTTATTTGGCTTCTGCTCCTTTTGGTTCTTCTTATCAGGCTTAGTGGCTGGACTCTATTTTGATGTCATTGCCTCCTCGACATTCATGATTTTTCCTGCTTTAGCCATGAGTTCATTCATGGTTTTAGGAGCATATTTGGTAAGAGCATAATACAGTTTTTCTGGAAGCAATCCAATCATCAGAGCAGTGATGGCTATCTTCTCCTCGTAATCAACAACTTTAATTTCTCATTATTAAAATGAGTGATTTACTCACTAATAGTTTCCCCTACTCACTGCCTTACACTCAAGAGATGGGCTACTCTCTTCACTGACTTGGCCCTAAAATAGAAATTGCTGATAAACAGCTCGACAAGCTGGTTGAAGTTGGTGATTTATCCTTAGGGCAGGTTATTATACCATATTTGGGCTGAACCCGTAATAGTATTTGAAAATGCCCTACATCTCATTTCATTTGGGATTGAATAAATGTCAGTTGTATCTTGATATGTCTCGATGTCTAAAATTAGATTAGTTTTAACATCATACTTTGGGGGTGACCACAAGGGTATTAAACTTTGATGGAGTTGGGAAATTAACAATCACCTGAATGAAGGAAGATCCTTTGACGAAATTACTCTATAAGGGATTCTTTGCTTTTTCCATTTCTCCCAGTTGATCTTACAATCGCTGGATTGCTTGCGTCAAATTTATGCGAAGCAGCTCGACTGTCCCGACCATGTGTTTACGTTGTGCTCTCTTCTAGAGAAGTCTGCTCGGCGTGTATAGATCGTCAGACCCTTGATTTTGCCCTGACTGTGGCTTCACAATGGTCGGATGGATGTTGAGTGTTTTTGGATAACGCTCTAGGAGGGTTTCTGTTTGCTCGGGGTCCCAAATGATCAAAAGTCAAAGATCTACTCAATCTTTCCAGGATGTTTTTTCTTTTAGGAGAGAAAGAATGTCCATCATAGAACTTTGTGGCTCTAACCGATGAACTGACTCCTGGGTGATAAGTCCTATCATGAGATGATTTGGAATAGCTATGTCGGCTATGCCAAGGAGGTGGGGGCAACATTTTTCTCCTTGGTGAAGGAACTTCTTGTTGCCTGGATAGGGCTGGAGATTTTGCTTGTATTGACTGCACCAATTATGTCATTATTTACTGCATAGAATCTTGACCCCTAGCAATACTAGCAAGAATCCCATTTATGTTGGCTGTTGTAGACGGAGTATATGGAACTATTGGATTACCTTCGTTTTTGGCAATGGGCTCTAGATCATTCATTTTTCCTTGAATAAGGTTATACAGTATTAAGAACGACAATTATAAATACGTTCCCACAGACAAGGCCAATTTGTTAATGTTAAAAAATGGACTAGATCCAATTTTCTAATCACATATAAAAAAATATAATTGTAATGAAATGAGTAAATAAAAGACAAAGAGTTTTAAAGTAGTTCGGCTGTGTAAGGAGGCCTACATTTATGGTTATAGTATTGATTTCAGTGATTACAGAAAGCTAGATACTCTTGTTAATAAGAATATCCTAGAATTCATTTTCTCCTCCCTTTGACTAAAGGAATATAATGTATTTATTGTGACCCGAAGATCAAGGGTTGGAATGCCTTTATACATTTAAGCATTTACACCCGTACATAATGAATGTGATGGTTGGTTGTATGAACCACGTGAAATAAGACCCTTGGTTGTAATTCCCGTGTGGTGGATTTTCATTTACATTGATGGTTAGTATTCTTCACGTTGGTCGGTATGCTTGCCGAGCAACTATCTGTTGACTAGGATTCATGCCACGTTGGAGAGACTTGTCCACTTCTGATTGGTTCACATGGGTGAATAATTTTTTGTATCAACACTTGCTTTTGATTTAAATGGCAGAATTTCATGTTCATATTATAGTATGTGTTAACAAATCCGTTTTTGGGGAGGGTTGCCATATGAAATGGGTTTTTGATGAATTTAACACCTTGTGTAGATTTAACACTAAATTGATGATGAGTTATCATGTATTGCTATTGGAATCAAACTCATGTTCAAAATCCAATAGTAAATTTTATTTAAATGATGATGGTGAAATCGAATTTAATAAAAGGTTTGCTTAATTGTTGTTTAAACACAATTTGCAAACTTCGGAATGATTATAGAAATCAATAATGATTGGGGTTTCTATTATGATTAGAATTGGTTTTAGTTGCGTTATAAGCATTGGGTACACTTTCGTTGAAGTTTGTGATGAATCCATGGAGGTTTATGTGAACAGAAATAGAGGAAAAATGAGTTTGAAAAGAAGATGGTTCACAGATCTGGTACGGCGAACCAGTTTGGTTTTGAGGATTTCCTGGACGAACCAGTTCGGTTTACCTGCTCGTCTAAAATATGGAATTGTAGATCTTTTCATTACGATATGATTTTTTTCAATTAGTTATGAATTTATTACAGAAGGGTGTCTGAGATCGAAATCCTTAGTGATAAATCAAATCTGGATTATTTAGGGATGCCCATAGATGAGTGTAGAACTCTAGAAAATATTAAGAAAAATTATTTTTACCTTGGAATTAGATGGGAATGAATTCGGGGTATGGATTTAATAGTGTTTAGGATGAACAACATTCGAAAATATATGAAGGGATTCGAATGGGAATTTCTGATGAAATTAGGATACGGGTTGGATTGAGATATGTTTAGTATCTTGAATAAACAATTTGTTGTGATATATATAAATGTAAGTTAATATTTATGGAATTAAGAGTCGAGAAATAGACTCGGGTATTTTGGGCTAGTGAGAAGGGTGTTAGGCACAGGTTAGCCGGGATTTTATTAAATATATGTATACGATTAGTGTGATAGTATATATATATATATATATATATATATATATATATATATATATATATATATATATATATATATATATGTGTGTGTGTGTGTGTGTGTGTGTGTGTATATATATATATATATATATATATATATATATATATTTGTGTTATTTATTGATATCGCTGTGAATGATATTTATAGGCATACATACCCTCTAGTGCTATTATAGGAGGTTGTGAGATGTAGATGAATCCCTTATCTAGTGAATGCAGGGAGAGTATAGTCCACAGGTCATATCATCTGATGTTTTATTGTGTGATTTATTTTTTGAGGTAAAACCCTTTGGGTATGATTCGGTCTTACTTTCGGAAGGAATATGAACGCATCCACTACACTTGCGATATTTTTACCCAAGCACGTGAGTGAGTCCGACTTGAGGTAACCGGGTTAGAGTGAGCATACCTGGAATATGATAACATTTTAGAGAAAAAATCTGGTCAGTTATTACTCGGTAATGGATGGATATTATACGCGACATGTGTGTGAATGTTCTAGTATGCTAGCACATATATAATATGAGTAGTTAACTATATGCAAGATTAATACATAAGTGTGAATATATTTCTTATATAACTAGTGTGAAAGTTATACGCTTAAAAAGGGGGTTTCTTACATAACTAGTGTGAACGTTATATGACTTAATATACTTGAACTGATTTATAAGTTAATGGGTAGATAACTTAATAATCAAAGTAAGAATACTCGGGTTAGAGTAATGCGATAAAAAGACGTGTAATAAGGCTAGTTAGGTGGGATAGCGTAACTAGCGAGGTTAGAAGGTAAGCATTAGGTGTGCACATTAGATGAGGGGTACCTTAAGAGAGTGCGACACTAGCTTAAATATGAAAAGTGTGCATGCATATTTAATTAATTGCAATTTAATTGCTTGCTAAATATTTTCAAAATGTTTTGCTTGGGCTCTGACCCATGTCAAAATATTTTCTAAAACATTTTAGGTGTCCATCCATAGGGACACCTAACTTGAGGATTCTATCCAGGGATGCGTAACTGCAGTTCGTGTGGAAGTTACCTGACTTTGCTATAGACGTTTCGTTCATTTATTCCTAGTGTAGGAACTTTATTCAGTATTTGTTCGGGAATGTCGCCCTCAGATTTAGTATTTCAGTTTATTCATTAGACCTTGTGTATCCAGTTTATTATTTCAGTTTTATTGCTGAATTTTGTTGTTGAGAACCGATGGTTTATTCGGTCTTATTTATTTATATATCCGTCGTGTGTTGATTTCAAATTTTATTCGTGTGGATGGTTTGATTAGTATTTTATTTCTGCATGTTGTTAATTAATAAAAGATTAAATTTGGCACCGGTTTATTTAATTAATAGGTGGTTAGTAACTATGAAAATGTTTTCGACAACGATGCTAAGAATGAGTCATATGAGACCAACGTTTTATTTTGATAAAGGGCTGGCCACTCGGTATTTTAATAGGCAGGGTGTCACAATGAGATCTTTCATAAATCATCTTTTTCTTTCACAAAATCGTAAGAAATCACCTTCTTAAATCATATATGCATTCTACTCTAACAAGCTCTAGCTACAAGACCAATAATATGTAAAATAAAGATCTTAAGCTAAGAGTAGAGTTTTTCCACCTCAAAGAAGCTCCAAAATAATAGGATGAATGCAGAAGAAGATGCAACCTCCCACCTCCTAAGGTGGCCTTAAAGATGCTACCTAGATCCACCAAGCTTGTCTCCTTAAATTCTCCAAGAAAACCCCTTCAAAACTCCATACTTTATTCTATAATTCTTCTTTAACCCCCCCTCCCCCCCCCCACAAATATCTCCAAAATTCGTAGATCTGCCCAATAATGGTTTATATGGGTTTATAAGGCTTAAATATGGTAGAGAGGGTTAGACTATGTTGGTTTCGGGTAGAGAGATGGTGGTTCTAGGGTAGTGTGTGGCGGTTGGTGGAGGGAAAGCTCTCGAGAGCTAGAGAGAAATGCTGAAACAATGGTGGAAAGGGAACCCACCCTCTCTCTTCTTATAACCCTAAAGAAACCCACAAATGAATTAAAAACTCATTCTCCCATATGTTATACACATTTTAATTCATCAAATGCTCTAAGATGTTGACACATCATCAATCCAAGGGCCCAAAATGTGACAGCATACAAGGGCAACTCAAAATAATTAACTTCAGGTGGAGTCCTTCGAACGACATTTGACCTCGTTCGTACAAGAACCCTCCTTGTTCGAATGAACTATCTAAAGAGGATCTGACAAGGTAAAAAATTAGGTTAACCATTGGTGTGTGAAGCGCCTAGTTTGAACGAGAAAGGACCTTTCGTTCGAACGATAGGTGACTTCATTCAAACCAACCCTTCTAACGAGATTCCATAGGCAAGGGAAAATCGACCATTTTCCAAGTTATCAAAAGCCCATCCAAACCTCATTCGAACGACCCGTTCGAATGATAATGACCCTTGTTCGAACGACTTCTGTGTTTCGTTAAATAAACTTTAGACCATAAAAACTCCAATCCAATTGCGTCGGGGCTACTACGTTACCCAAATTAGACTTATGTTCCACCTTAACAAGCCTATAGACCAATTGGCATACCAAGTCACCAAATCATACAAATACGATCAAAATCACGGGGGTGGGTGTTATAGTATCAATCCCATCCCACAACCATTTGCACAGGACGAACCGTCAACAAACAAATTCCAGATCGGTGACCCTAGTGTAAAGGGACCTTAGGCCAAGGCACTATTTTTCAACAATAAATCTCGCTTCTGCATTGCAATCGTGTTATCGGTCAACGTTCCTTCGTCTGTAATTTCCTTTCCATTTTGGACGATGTTCGAAACTTCAATCGGTACTTCTCTTATCGTGTCGTCGGTCGACTCCCATGTGAAATCGGATATAAAATCTTCCAATGCCTGCCCCCTTAATTGCATTCCTCAATCGATAGATGATATTAAACTCACGTAGCTCAACCGACCAAGTCATTAACCTACATAATTTCTAGAGTTTATGAATAAATTTTTAAAGGGGCGTAAAGTGGGGATTTATTTTTCTGAAGCATAGTTCAAAGCATATGCAAGATTTTCCATCTTCGAATACCTTAACTCTACTCCTTGGAGTGCCTTGCTATTAAAGTAAATAGGTCTCTCAACTACATTATCGTCTCGAACGATGGTCGCGCTAATGGCCAACTCCGAGATGACTAAGTATAAGTATAACTTTGCTCCTTAGATCGACTGGGAGAGGAGCATAGGTGAGTCGAGATAGGCCTTCAACTTGTGAAATGATTTTTCACACTCCTCTTCCCAAACAAACACTTTTATTAAAATCTTAAAAAATGTCAAACACTTATCGGTTGCCCTAAGCACATATCTAATTAACACGACAACTCAGTTCGTTAGTCTTTGAATATCTTTGATCATTTTCGGCATTTTCATGTCAATCAGTGTCTTTATCTTGGTAGGATTTTCTTCAATCCCCCTTTGATTGACGATGCATTACAAGAACTTTCCAACTCTGATGTCGTACATGTATTTTGTCGGATTTAACTTCATTTTATACTGATCCATTGTATTAAACATTCTTTCTAAGTTGGCCACATAATTCTCGACTTTCAAACTCTTTGTGAGCATATTATCCACGTAGACCTCCATCGTTTTCCCAATATGGTCCTTGAACATTTTATTTACTAACCTCTGGTAGGTAGGCCTTGCAGTTTTTGAGTCGAATGGCATTACTTTGTAGTAGTATGTTCCTTTATCCATGATGAATGAGGTCTTCTCGATGTCCCCTGCATACATGAAGATCTAATTGTACCTTGAATAAGTATCCATAAAACTCACGAGTTCATGACCAGTTGTAGCATCCACCATCTGGTCGATTCTTGGCAAAAGAAAACTTTCCTTTGGGCAATCTTTGTTAGGGATAATGAAGTCTACACACATCCTTTACTTTTTATTATGCGTGGGCACTATAACAACATTGGATAGCCATTTCGAGAATTTCACTTCTCTGATGAACTCTGCAGTTTGTAGTCTACAACTTTTTCACTTGTTCTTGTATAACTTTGTATATATTTCTATCAAAGGTTCATTTCTTTGCTTCACAGTTTTTACTTTCTTGTTTAAGTCAAGTCGATGACAAATAACTTCCAGGTCAATCCACGACAACACACTTTTCCTTCTTCTCAATAACTTAATCAACTCCTTCTTTATTTTTGGCTTGAGGGACGAGCCTATTTGTACGTCTTTTTAGCTCATTCTATTAAGGACTATTGATTCTACCTCTATTGTAGGCTCCCCCTTCTTAAGTTTCTTCTCGTCTCTTAGGTCAAGAGTGTCAATGTTGTACGAAGTCGCCTTCCCCCTGTGGGCCTCCTCTCTTTTATCAAGGTGAATTAACACACGCGTGCTTCTATCTTATCGCCATTTAATTCCCCTACTCCATAAGGAGTCGAGAATTTCATCATTTGGTGTTCGGTGGAAGGCATGACTTCAAACTCTTTGAGTGCTATCCTCCTCAGAATTATGTTATACGCCGAGAAGATGTTCTCATCCATCACAAAAAAGCTGATCTTCCTCGTCAAGCACCTCGGCCAGGTTCCCATAAAAACATCCATTTCAAAGACTCCCAGTGGGTGGACTTTGTATCCATTGAACCCAATCAATGGGTGACGATACGGGACGAGTCTCTTCTTACTTTATTTTATCCCTTTGGAATGTTCCCAGGACATGATGTCGGTTGAGCTTCCCTCATCTACCAGAAGACGAGCCAAGTACTCGTGTGCCGATGATAAGAGTATCATCATGGGGGGATAATGATTAGGCATAAATTCTTCCGAAATTATCCCCTAATTCAGTATCTTTTAGCACCTCGGATAATGTAATTCATCTTGATTTATCTCGTTTATATGATATTGACCTTTCTACGTAGTATCTCGAACTTTGTGCATTTTTCATGATATTTACAGGTATTTATTGCTAAGTATAGAGAGGAAAAAGCCAAAGCAGAAAAATAAATCAAGGAAGAAAAGTCAAAAGGGTAAAAGCGTAATTTCCATCAGGAATCTGGATGAGAACCCAAAATGAGAGTTGAAAACCTCGAGTCTACAAGTGCGTAGGAAGAAACGGTGTCCAAATTCGAGTTCCGGAGCGGAAATTATGAGGTTCTAAAGATGGGAGATAATGAAGAGAAAATTAGGAGAAATTGGAGAGAACTCGAATCAAAGACCGAACCGATCCTATTTCTAACAAAAAAGGACCGATTCGGATTCTCAAAACTCACTGGAAAAATTTACATATCGAACTGATCCTATTTTTAACAAAAAAGGATTGATCCGGATTCTTGGAAGATTACTGGAAATTTTTGGATGTCGGACCGATCCTATTCTCAACAAAAATGGAACGGTCAATATTTGGAACCAGACCGAACCGAGCACACCCGATGGACCGATCCTTTGAAAATAAATCTGATTTTCTTGTTCTAATTTTAGAGTTTGATTCAGCTACAACTCCAAATGGTCGTGATGTATTTAACTTCTAGTTATTGTTAGACAGAGGGGGTTCGAGGAATTATTTTTCTTAATTAGTTTTCAGAGAGAGAAAGCTCTCTTGCCTGTGTTCCAAACCCTAGTTTTGAAGATTGATTGCAAGATTCAGATTTAATTTCCAGATTTATTGACTGCAAGTAATTTCATTTCATTGCCCTAATTTCTTTATTATTTGGTTAATTAATTCTTCGATTCCTAATTGCACTTTAAAAAAATTACAAATTGTTCTTGTTCATATCTTCTATGGCAATCATGAATCTTGTTAGTTTAATAGTTAATGTTTTCCTTCACCTAATCATGTCTGGATAAACGTCTTTAGGGTTGGGGTGCATGAACCCCACCCGATGTAATTCACTGTAATTGGAAATAGATTTTTGAATTAAACCTTAAAGGAATCGTGCTGCGTACTTGTCACAACCGTCATAGGACTTTTGATCTCGATTGCCCTAGGTAATTGGGATGCTTAAGAGTGAAACGCGCGTGTTAGTTAATGCGACATTGCTTTATTCTTACCTTTGATTTCGTATGATGCGGGCTACGATCCTTCATACGAAATGCTTAGGATTAATAAAGATCGGGTTCCATTAAGATTCTAATTCCGAAATCTAGTATCCTACGAGGTGAATTATTAGGGTGTGGGGGATTGTAACCTGACTTTTTATTCTCCTTTGCAGTTAAATCTTTTATACATTTGCCATCTATTCTTAGACTAATTAGCGTAGTTGTATTCCATTGATAGTTAGTCTAGTTAGTTGTTAAATAAATTTTACATTTAGTCTATAGTTGATCTTCCATTCAAAGCATCTTTTCATTTCTTTTAGAGTCAAGTTAGGATTACCTGTCTTGCCAACATCGTTATGATTTTCTTGTCCTAATACCCTGAGAATCGATACCCGACTTATCGGGATTACTACTTGAGCGACAGGCTTGCACTTGAGCCTAGATAACACGCACACTAGAACACATTTTTGATTGCGCCAAGTTTTTGGCGCCGTTGTCGGGGATTCTAGGTAGACTGTAGGTTAGATTGAATTAATCCATAATCTTGACCAAAAATTCAAAAAGTAAAAAAAAAATATTGAAAAATCCTAAAATATTTTTTTCTTCAAAATAAATAAAAATTAGAATTTAAATTTTTCGAAAATATCACCGGAATTTTATTTAAATTCTCAAACTTGCAACAATCCAAACACATAAAGACAAAACTGACTAAAGATGGAAATTGAGTATGAATTGATGACTTAAAGAATAAGTGTGGAGATTATTAACCCGGTGAGATATCGAGCTTATCCATGTTTCTGAGTTTTAAAATCAATCCGAGTTAATGACTAACTCAAAGTTCGATTTAGCGTTTAAATAAGTCGCCGAGGATTTCAATTCTTCAACTTTGATCGGTTATGGAAAATGAAATGTTGTCTTGAAAAACGCGCTAAATAGATCTCTAAATTTAATTAATCTCGAGACGCACATAGTAACGCAATTAGCAATATGGATAATGAAGTAGGCCCTTGTTTGTCACCCAAAACGATTGGCAAAAAAAATATAATAATAATGAAAATTTCATCCATTTTGCAAACCCAATTTGAGCCAAATAAATCTTTCCCTTTTCGTTTGTAGCCCGAAAAATACCAAATTTATCCCGAAATTGTGAAAAAAAAATCAGAAATTTAGTCCAAATGGTGCGATAAAAAGGAGCAAGAAAAATAGACAATGCTCAATAAAAATAGCAAGAAAAGAAAAGTGTGAAAATAGAAAGAAAAAAAACAAAAAAATAGAAAAAGAAGAGAAAATGAGCAAAAAGCCCAGAAAAGCACTAATGGACATCACAATAAATTTTTCCAATTCCGAAATTCCCAAGCATTTAAAATTTTACCCAATACACCTTATAACTCGAAAAAGTCCTCACCGAGTCCGAATTGCGAAATTGGTTACCGCGTGGAGAGTTAAGGCACAAAAGATAATAAAAGAGATTACATGTGAGAATTAGAGATAATGTTTCTGGTTTCCCCATAATCGTACTCTAGTGACGAGATCCTTCCCACTCCAAATAGTCCGTCTTTCATGATGGTGTGCGTGAACTTGTGTTCCATTACGTTTACTCTTATAAATCATGCATATCGAGAGAAAATAACCACATTCTGAGTGATTCGTTTGTGAGAGTATCCCGTGAGCATTTGAATCAAAACGAGTTTTCGAAAAAGTAACAGAATGATCAATCGGTGGAAATCTACAGTTAATTTTTGGCTTCGCAGAGAGACATGACAAATTGAGACTTACGAATACAAATATAGGGTGATTATTTTTCAAAAAAATTAAATTGAATAATTTTTATGTATTTTGAATTTCTTTGAGTCAAAACAAATTTTGTGGGTATATTCACTGCAAACCCTCACGAGACACAACTCGTCCTACTAGGGTAACCTAGGGGAGCTAAATGCAATCGCTTGCCCGCAAAAGTGGTACTCTATCCTAATAAAACTATCTTCAAGAGTGGAGCCGTACTTGAATTCTTTTACATTGCCTGGGATGCGCAAAGTTCTAAGTTAGGGAGATTTATTTAGGCATAAATTCTTTCGAAATTATCCCCTAATTCAGTATCTTTTAGCACATCGGATAATGTAATTCATCTGGATTTATCTCGTTTATATGCTACTATCCTTTCTACGTAGTATCTCGAGTTTTGTGCATTTTTCATGATATTTACAGGTATTTATTGCTAAGTAAAGAGAGGAAAAAACCAAAGCAGAAAAATGAATCAAGGAAGAAAAGTCAAAAGGGTAAAAGCGCAATTTTCATCAGGAATCTAGACGAAAACCCAAAATGAGAGTTGAAGACCTCGAGTCTATAAGTGCGTAGGAAGAAACGGTGTCCAAATCCGAGTTCCGAAGAAGAAGTTACGAGGTTATAAAGATAAGAGATAATGAAGAGAAAATCAGGAGAAATTGAAAAGAAATCGAATCAAAGATCAGACCGATCGTATTCCTACAAAAAAGGACTGAACCGAATTCTCAGAACTCACTGGAAAAATTTACATATCGGACCAATCTTATTTCTAACAAAAAAGGACCGATCTGTATTCTTGGAAGCTTACTGGAAATTTTTGGATGTCGGACCGATCCTATTTTTAACAAAAATGAATCGGTCCATATTTGGAACTAAACCAAACCGAGCACACCCGATGGATCGGTCCGGCGAAGATAAATCTAATTTTCTTGTTCCGATTTTAGAGTTTTATTCAGCTACAACTCCGAATTTTTTGTGATGTATTTAACTTCTAGTTATTGTTAGACAGAAGGGGTTCGAGGAATTATTTTTATTAAATAGTTTTCAGTGAGAGAAAGATCTCTCACCAGTGTTACAAACCCTAGTTTTGAAGGCTGATTGCAAGATTCAGATTTGATTTCCAGATTTATTGACTGCAAGTAATTTCATTTCATTGCTCTAATTTCTTTCTTAGTTGGTTAATTAATTCTTCGATTCCTAATTGCACTTTAAAAAACTTACAAATTTTTCTTGTTCATCTCTTCTATGGCAATCATGAATCTTTTTAGTTTAAGAATTAATGTTTTCCTTCAGCTAATCATGTCTGGCTAAATTTATTTAGGGTTGGGGTGCATGAACCCCACCCGATGTAATTCACCGTAATTGGAAATAGATTTTTGAATTGAACCTTAAAGGAATCATTCTGCGTAACTGTCACAACCGTCATAGGACTTTTGATCTCATTTGCCCTAGGTAATCGGGATGCGACACGCGTGTAGTTAATGCGATACTGCTTTATTCTTACCTTTGATTTCATATGATGCGAGATACGATCCTTCATATACGGAATTCTTAGGATTAATAAAGATCGGGTTCCATTAAGATTCTAATTCCGAAATCTAGTATCCTACAAGGTGAATTATGTGAGGGATTGTAACCTGACTTTTTATTTTCCTTTGCAGTTAAATATTTTATACTTTTGTCATATGTTCTTTGACTAATTAGCGTAGTTGCATTCCATTGATAGTTAGTCTAGTTAGTTGTTAATTAAATTTTACACTTTGTCTATAGTTGATCTTCCATTCAAAGCATCTTTTCATTTCTTTTAGAGCCAAGTTCGGATTATTTGTCTTACCAACATCGTTACGATTTTCTCGTCCTAATTTCCTGAGGATCGATACCTGACTTACCGGGATTATTACTTGAGCAACAGGCTTGTACTTGAGCCTAGATAGCATGCACACTAGAACACATTTGTGGTCGCGTCAGATAACATCCCCTTCAAGTCTAACCTGGAGAAGCCTAGTACAAGGCTCTCTATATCGACGTTCTTTAATTTTCTTGGTTTACTCTCGGCCTCGGCCAAATTGACTTCAGCTATCTTAGGACCTACCTTGGACCCAATCACATGAGCCTTCCTATCGGTCGACTCAGTTCCTCCACTTGCCATTCCTCCACATATCATTTTTATATAAAAAGAAATCATATTAAGGTTACCTTTAATTGCTGGAGATTTGACAGGATGATTTGGGTCATTTTTATTTACTTATTGTTGATACCAAATTTAGTCTGCTGATATGGACCAATCACTTGAAGACACGTGTCAACACTACATGGCAAATACAAATACTGTCGACGGACAACATATTGCCACCGAGCTACTCAGATGCTTCGAGCAACTTAAAGATACCGAGCAACTTAAACATACCGAGCAACTTAAGTGGTCCGAGCTACTTAGCGTGCAGAGCATCCAAATCAAGAGAATCAAAAGACAACTACGCATTAAATGCGCATTATTATCGTACAAATGTATATGTCTACTAGATAACAGCGCATTATCCTTTCATATGTACATCCTCAAGGCTATAAATACATTGTAACTTCCTCATAAGAGGGGGACTTTAGATCTCTTGGAAAACTGATCATCGAGATTCAAGGCAAACAGTCAGCAATACAAAACAGTGGACGTCGACCATTTTCATAAGGCTGAACCACTTTAAAAATCCTTTGTCTTGTTTATTCATTTTTATATGTGATTGATTAATTAGATATAATCTAGTTTTTTACATCAACAGATTGGCGCCGTCTGTGGGAAACGACTATACTTAGCGTTTTTCACCAAAACAACTCATCATCTATGGCTGAGAATCCGGAGTCAAGTAATCGAAATACCGGGGTCCCTCCAAACCCTTCTACTCCCCTAAATTTTCAAGATCTGGCTGGCATAATGGCTAATTTATCCCAAGGGCAAACGAGTATGCAATAAACTATGCGTCAACTTATACAAACCGTTCAAGGTGGAGTGCCGGCCCAATTAGGACAACGAAGTGTTAAGAGAAATACCCATTTGCCATCTTCAAGAACTAGACGAACATTATTCCTGGAGGTCTCTCAATCTAGACGTACTGACTCATATCGTACTAAGAGATCTAGTGATCCTTCATATCAACCTGGCCGGACCTCATCAGTACGAGCTACAGACTCTCAATGGAACATCACTCTAATGCCAGAAAGGACTAGAGCTCTAGAAAGGTTGAGTAGGGTCTCCCCTTTTGATCGATTGGGCCCTAGGAGGAATATAAGTCCTCCTAGGATTGCATCGAGGAACTCTCAACGACCATCCGACCTAAGGGAAGGCTCTGCCCAATCACGCCCAGCAGCCCGTAATAAAAGGTCCCAAGAGGAAAACTCAACGCGATTAGTCGCTCGAACAAATAGGCCCAAGGTGGGAAATGATGCATGGAAAGGCTTTATTCAAAGGTTGGAAGATAGGTTAGGGGAAATGGCTATGGCCAAGAATCCCCTACAAAGAAATTTTGTACAAGGGACACCATTCGTACAAACAATCGTGGACTTTCCCACGCCATCAAAATTCAAAGCTCATATGGTGACACCTAAATATGATGAAAAAACTAATCATGACCTCCATATAGAACAATACCAAGTTGCTGCCGATATCTATGAGGTTCCAGATGAGAAGAGATGTAGGGCATTTTCGGGAACTCTCACCGGGTCGGCTCAGATATGGTATAACAACCTTCCTCGGAGGAAGATTGCAACTTTCCTTCAACTGGCAGAGCTTTTCATAGGGAATTTCTATTTTGGAGCAAAATCAGTTAAATGAGTAGCACACTTACTGAGTGTTAGACAGAAGCCAGAAAAAAGTACCAGGGACTACATTACTCGTTTCAATAAGGAGAAACTTGAGGTAATAGATTATGAGAAGAAAACAACAATTACTTCTCTGATGAGTGGATTATTACCAGATAAGTTGTATTATACTTTGGCCAAAGATCCACCTAGGACCATGGAAGAACTGATGGAAAAGGCATCCAAGATCATGAACGCTGAGGAACCCATGGCTACGAAGAATAATATCGACACCAAGGAGACTAAGGTTGAAGCTGGTAAAATCGAGAAGAAGGATCAGAAGAACAATGGTGGCAACAAGCAGTCGAAAGGCGAGCAAGCATTGGAGCAGATGAGGAAGTATGGAAATTATACTCCCTTGAAGGTAGATATAAATCACATTCTGGAGGAAATCAAGAACAGCGAGGAGTTAGCCTGGCCAGGGAAAATGAAGGCAGACCCTGACAAAAGGGACAAGTCCAAATATTACGAATTCCACAAAGACAATGGTCATACGACCAAATGTTGCATAGATCTCCAGAATGAAATTGAAGCACTCATCAGGCGATGAAAATTGGCTAAGTATGTTGATCACCAAAATGGTGGAAAGACCAGCGATCGAGGAAGGCAAAGATCTAAGTCACCTCGCCGAGCAAAAGAAGACAAGAAGAGAGATCACGAAGATGATCCATAGGATGACCCTGATCTCCCCAAAAGACTAAGACAGCCAGAACGCGAGGTATTTTCAATCCATTTTGGGTCATTTGAATGTAATGTCATTATAGGTGGAGATGCAGGAGGTGGAGATCTAATTATGGAGAGAAAAGCTTACCTCAATAAGGCCCAAGCTTGCTCTTACATACAGTGCATAAATTTGGCTGAGGATGATCGCCCGAGGAAGGTGAATAGGGAAAAACTGGTCATCGATTTTTCTAAAAATGACCTCGAAGGTGTACTATATCCTCATGATGACTCGTTGGTGATCAAGATGATAATGAAGGAAGTGGTGATTTCACGGGTACTGGTGGACAATAGTAGCTCTGCAGACATCATGCTCTACGCATGCTTTGATAGTTTGAATCTGAAGTTAGCCCAGTTGGAGCCCTATCATAGGCGCCTCCTTGGTTTTACTGGCGAAAAGGTTTTTCCACTTGGGATGATCAAGTTGGACATGTTTATTGGTACATGGCCTGCCTGTCGAATAGAAAGATTAAGCTTTTTCGTGATGGATAAAAATGTCCAATCAGCTTACAACATCATTATGGGAAGGGTAGGTCTGAAGAAGTTCGAAGAAGTACCATCTACTGTACATCAATGTTTAAAATTCCCAACCATTTTTGGAGTGAGAGTGGTGAAAGGCGACCAGAAAGTAGCTCGAGAATGCTTCTATTCATTTGCCGAACAGGAAGAATGAGAAGAATCCGGGAAGAAGACTACTACATATCAAGTGGATAAAATGGAAGATGCAGAGATTGAAACATTAGACTCTAGAGAAGAATCTTAGCTCGTAAAGGGCCAGGTCATGGAAGACACCAAAAGTATCATTCTGGACAATGAACACCCAGAATGAATAACCCGAATAGGTGCATCATTGGATGAATCGATAAAAAAAGGAACTGATAGCATTTATAAGGTGCAGAAAATAGACTTTTGCATGGAGTCATGAATACATGCCAGGAATAGACTCGAGTTTCCTGTGTCACGAGCTCAACGTGAACAAGGAAATCAAGCGAGTGAAGAAGTGAAGAAGAGTATTCAGTCCTAAAAAGAACCAAGCTATACAGGAAGAGGTAGAGAAACAACAAAAAGCCTTTTTTATTGAGGACGTTAAATATCCAGATTGGCTAGCAAATGTGATGATGGTAAAGAAGAAAAATAACAAGTGGAGGATGTGTGTGGATTTCACTGATCTTAATAAAGCTTGCCCAAAGGACCATTTTCCTCTGCCTCGAATCGATCAGCTGGTGGATGCTACCTCGGGGCATGAATTATTGAGTTTCATGGATGCTTACTCTGGTTAAAACCAGATCAAAATGAAACCTGAGGATAGGGAAAATACCTCTTTTATCACCCCAATGGGAACTTATTGCTATAATGTTATGCCTTTCGGACTTAAAAATGCAGGTGAAACATATCAGCGGCTGATGAATAAGGTGTTTGCAGAGCAAATCAGTCATAACATGGAGGTTTATGTTGACGATATGCTGACGAAGAGCAAGAAAGCTGATGATTATCTAGTTAATCTAGGTCAAACTTTTGATCAATTAGAGAAATATCAAATGAAGTTGAATCCCACCAAATGCATATTCGAAGTACGAGAAGGCATGTTTCTCGGATATATTGTTAACCAACGAGGTATCGAGGCGAACCCTAAAAAGATCAAGGCCCTATTGGAGCTATGATCTCAAACTACAAAGAAGGAAGTGCAAAGCCTCACAGGGAGAGTCGCAGAACTTAACAGATTTGTATCATGAGCAACAGACAGATGCCTCCCATTCTTCAAAACACTTCGAAAAACTTTTAAGTGGAATGATGAATGTGAGGAGGCCTTTCAAGAGTTAAAGAAATATGTGGTAATACCTCCATTGTTATCTAGACTAGTGATGGGAGAAAGATTATACTTGTATCTGGCAGTTTCAGAGAATGCAGTTAGCTCGGCGTTGATAAGAGTGGAGGACGGAGTACAAAAAATGGTCTACTACACCAGCAAGGCCTTCTGAGGAGCAGAGATCAAATATCTAAGAGTGGAAAAGTTAGCACTGGCACTAATCGAAGCGAGCAGAAGGATGAGGCCATACTTACAAGCCCATACTATAGTGGTGTATACTGACATACCATTAAGACAAGCTCCGCATAAACCAGAGAAATCAGGAAGATTGATGTACTGGGCAGTAGAACTTGGTGAATATGACATAGTTTACGAGCCTAGGTTATCACTTAAGGGGCAGGCAGTAGCAGATTTTATCGCAGAATTTACCCACTCTGATACCTCCAAAAAGCAGGAGCTTAATACACACCAACCCGTGGATGTTACGGGATCATCGAATTTAACACCCGACCAACTTCCATTCGTGGACGATCAAGAGAAGATAATGAAAGAGCAGAGAGAAGTATCGAGGGAAGACAAAAGGAAGCATCAAATATTGCACCGAGGAACTCTGTCTGATCAAGAGTTTGATAATAAAGTACCTGTATGGAATCTGTATGTGGATGGCTCTTCGTGTGCCACAGACAGTGGAGCAGGAATTATTTTAAACACTCTTGATGAGATTGATATAGAATATTCTCTACATTTTTTGTTTAGAGCCTCCAATAACGAAGCTAAATATGAGTCTATGATTGTGGGTCTAAGTTTGGCCAAAACCATGAAGGTAGAGCAGGTAGTGGTGTTCAGTGATTCATAGTTAATCGTAAATTAAATTCTCGGATTGTATGCAGCAAAGGGAGAACTAATGGTCAAGTATCATGCAAAGGCTATGGAGGTTGTCTCCACTTTTACCACAGTACAGTTGATCAGAATACCGAGATTAGAGAATGCAAGAGCCGATACCCTAGCTCGGCTGGCATCAGCAACACGCATCGAGCTACGAAGAATAATCCCAATAGAAATCTTGGTTGGTTGGAGCGTAGACGAAGATTTGATGATGAACTTCATTACCCTCGACTTAGGACCATCTTGTATGGACCCCATCAGAGCCTATATCGAAGAGGGGGCTTTGCCAACTGATAAACTCGTAGCCAAGAAACTGAAGTTTAAAGCTGCTCATTACGTATTGACCAATGGCATTTTGTATAGAAGATGCGTTATAGCAGCACTACAGAGATGTGTCCATCCCTCCGAGGTTAAGGACTTGATTGAAGAGGTTCACGAAGGGTCTTGTGGAGCCCATGTAGCAGGTCAGACACTTTTGCAGAGAATAACCACGCAGGGGTATTACTGGCCAACGATGAGAACTGATTACGTAGCTTCTGCTAAGAAGTGCGATAAATGCCAATGTTTCTCTTCCATCCGAAGAACTCCCCAGGAATTGTTAACACCCATCACCTCCCCTTGGCCATTCTCCATGTGGGGGATAGACTTGGTCGGGCCATTTTCGACGACCAAAGGAAGATTCAAATACCTCGTGGTTGCTGTGGATTATATTACCAAATGGGTGAAAGCTGAACCTCTCATTGATATGATGTATGACAAGGTCTATCAATTTATTTGGAAGAGTATTATTTGCAGATATGGTCTCCCATACGCATTCATTACTGACCATGGAACCCAATTTGACAACAAGGAATTCGTTGCATATTGTCATCAATCCAATATACTGAAAATACACTCCGTGCCAGGCCATCCCCAGAGCAATGGGCAAACTGAAGTGACGAACAGAACCCTACTGAATGGTTTGAAAAAAACGGGTGGATGATGCAAAGGGAAATTGGATTAACGAGCTACACTCTGTGTTGTGGGCTTATCGCACTACACCGCGAACAACAACTGGGGAGTCTCCATACATGTTGACATTCGGGAGTGAGGCTGTCATACCTGCTGAATTGGGTCTACCTACACATAGAGTGCTTAATTTCAATTCTCCCATAAGTGACTTGATGAGGCGTTTAGATCTAGATATGCTCGAAGAAGTTAGGGAAGAAGCATCAATCAGGAATGCTACATACCAACAATGAACAACCTTGTTCTATAACAAAAGGGTGAAGCAGTGTGATTTAAAAGAAGGAGATTATGTGCTGAAGAAAGTGATCCAGAAGCATAACAAACTGGAGGCTAACTGGCATGGACCTTACAGAGTAACTGAAGTTCTTCTTCCTGGGACATACAAAATTGAAACCTTGGAAGGAGAAGAATTCAAGAATGCATGGAATACGGAGCATCTGCGCAAGTACTATCAGTAATTAAAGTCCACATGTAACACAGTTTCTTTCAATATGAATAAAAGGATGTTTCGCCCATATATTCCTCCTTTGTTGATTTTTTTTAGAAATATTAGTGCTACACACTACACAAATTCAAAGAAGCAACCACCAACTTCGGTTGGTCAACAACTCATTACCACCAACTCCGGTTGGTCAGCAAATCATAACCACTAACTCCGGTTGGTTGACAACTCATTACCACCAACTCCGGTTGGTCGGCAACTCATTACCACCAACTCAATTTGGTCGGTAACTCAATAACCACCAACTCCGATTGGTCGATAACTCAATAACCACCAACTCCGGTTGGTTGGTAACTCATTACCACCAACTTCGATTGGTCGACAACTTATTACCACCAACTCCGGTTGGTCGGTAACTCAATAACCACCGACTCTGATTGGTCAATAACTCAATAACCATCAACTCCGGTTGGTTGGTACCAAACTAGGCAAGAAGCTGGACGACCTCTCGGGGCATCCACTGTTTAGGCAACAAGGTAATCCAGACGAGATTACTACAACTAAGCAGGAACATGGGATGAAAATCATTCCATTGCTTAGGCCCAAAGAGTGACAAGTCACTATAATCAAACAACAAATGGGACAAGTTCCATGATTTAAAAACAAAACAGGATATATATATATATATATATATATATATATATATTCACCAACAAGTAACAAAGGCATTCTACAAAGAAATGAAATTGTAAAACTTTCTTCATTAAAACCAAGTAGATTACATATGATATGAAGTTTGATTAATTAGATAAAATGTCCTATTCTATGGGTTTCTTTACCTTTGCTTTTGAAACAGGTTCCACCCCAGATGGAGGATCATCTAATGCATAAGGAGAGTTTATGAAATTCATATCTCGTAGCATTCTGACATTACTTATGGATGGTCGATCAAGCAAATGCTCTGGACGAGATATCTCAAAGTTTGAATGAAGGATGTAATCACCGAGATACTTGGAAATTAAAATTCGAGGAATAGCACGGGCTAGAATCCAATTAAGGTTAAGTTTGAAGGGAGGCACATGCAAATCAAGAACTCTAGGTTCATAATAATCCCACAAGAAATGACCTTGATCCAGTTTCAGAACACACAAGGCATTCAGCCACCCTTGCTTATATCCTTCATTGTTTGACTGCTGCAAACGAGCATCAAGGTGATATAAAGCTTCATTATACCCAGCCATCCAAAATTCCCTGGGCTGCTTATGAAATTGATAAGTCACCCTCTCAAGTTGCTCGTGGAGATTTTTCACAAGAATTTCTTTACTTTCTAGAGCAGAACTCTGGTTGGAGAGTTGGTCGGTGAAATTCAGAATCTTCTTAGACATTTCTGCCAAGGCTTGGTTATTCGCCATTAATTGAACGACTTGGTTCTCTAAGGCCAATTGAGTTCTTGTTTCGTCAATAGTAACTCGACCAGCCCTTGCTCATCCACGAGAAGAAGATCTTGCTCTGCCATGAGCAGATGTGGAAGATCCTGCTCATTTCAAAGTTTCTAACTCATCCTGCAAGTTAGCATTTTCTACTTCTAAAAATGAAAAACCATCATCATTAATGGGGAGCAAGGCTCCCGAAGAAGAAAAGGCGGCAGATTTGAGCTATTTTATTTCTTCCTGCAAAGCGATGTTCTCCTGCTCCAGGAACTTGGCAATATGTATATGCTCTTCAATTTCAAGCTTTAACACACTCTCCTTTTTCTCATGAGCTAAAATATACTTGTCATATCCCTTGTCAGCACTCAATTGTTGGTATTTTTTCTCATAGCCTTGATGCAAAAGTGTGGTAGATTCTTTGTACTGCTGTTGAAGTTCCTCGATCATTCCTTGAAGATCTTCAATCATTTCGTAGTAAGTCACATTGTTGGCTATCACACGATCAAGTAGGCACTTCAAGTACTGGTAAGCATCATTGTCTTTCTTAGAAGCATATGATCCGAGGATATCAATGATTTGAGCCTCAGTAAAATCTGTATGACCAACTTTGAAATAGTCATTTCATTTCTTCATCAACCCTGTATCATGAGCTGATAAAAGTTCCATCCTGGCCACAAAATAGCAAAGACAAAATGAAAAACAAAATCAATAATGATGCGAACAGAGCAAGTAAGAGAGAAATTCCAGACGAACAACAAAAGTTCAAATTTTTATTCATCCTGGTAAAGGAAAACACAGATCAGGGTTACATCTAGGAAAATAAAGAATCAAAAGACTCGAATAACTTTACACCTTCTCCTTATTTCCTACGACTTCTTCGGATGGTTTAGATAAAGGGATTGGTTGCTCGGAGAGCAATGGCAGCTGCTCGGTGGATGTGCTGGTTGGTTGGACTTGCTCAGAAGGCGGAACAATAGCAACAACAGGGACCTGCTCTCTTATCATCATAGAAGATTCATCTGAAGCAGCTTCATCTTCTTCTTCTTCTTCTTCTTCTCTAGGAGAGGGAGGAGGGCCATGAGTATGCTCCTAAAACAACTCAGAATTTTTAGCAACCTTCAATTTCTTCAAGGCTGCTACCCATCCATCCCTAAAATATTTAACACTGGCATACTCCATTTGAGAAGACATAACAGCCAGGCCCTTGTTCCAACCGTTGTCCCAACTAGCACTAAACGATTTTTTAACAACAACTTTCCTCTTTGTTCTCTCCGAGGAAGTCTTTTCGGCAGCTTTCAACTTTTCTTCTACCTCTGTTTTATGTCGCTCAACATCTTGAAGCCTAACAACATTTTCCTCAGCAGATTTAAGCTTGACCTCAAGCTCCTTGTTACTCTATTCAACTTCCTTTAAATTTTTCTCCAACTCTTTGGAGGCAGTCACAGTTTGATCTCTATTCAGGTCAACAGACTTGAATTGCTTCTCCCAAGTTTCTTTGTCTGCCTTGTACTACTGACGAGATTCCTTCAAAGATTGAGTCAATCCAGTAAAAACTTTTTCTACCCCACCCGAAGAGGTGGAAATCCTGATGGCTTCATCTTTCTTTAAAATGCTGTTGAAACACGTCATGAGCTTAAAAAAGGAAGAATTTTAAGTCAATATATGAATATGCTACTAGAAGATAAAGGAATCAGGCTAACAATACTTACTGATGCAATGTTTTGAGTAGCCAGAGTAGTAATTCTCTCACGAGAAAAGGTATCTTCAATGCCTTGGAATTCTGGGACAATCCAAGATTTGATTAAACCCATAGCAGAGCTCGGAGGAACAAGAGCTGGAACATTACCTTCAACATTTGAAGGTTGAGATATAGGATCAACAAGTCTCTCAGTAGAACTTCTTTTCAATCTCCTCATAGGAGCAGGAACACTTTCAATTAAAGGTGTTGTCTCTATTGGTGAAATGATAACAGTCTCACTTGAAGGTGCTGTCTCTTTCGGAGGCACAGGGGGCTTCTTGCCAGCTTCCTTAGTAGTAGTGGAAGGGGGTACATCGATATTTTTTACCCCCTCATTTGGGACATCTTGTTTATTCTTCTTTGCCTCCTCAGTGTAAAGGCAGACTTGTCAAAAAATACAGGAGCTTTCCTCTTCTTCATTAGATTAGTAATAGGAGTACTTAAGTCAGAAGAAGAACCTTCTATACTGGTTTCAAAGGTTGGTATCTGATCAAGATCAACCACCATAGGACGAGCAATGAAAGATGAAATGTAGCTTCTGTATTGCAACAAATAAGAAGCAGATCTAATGTGCTCCCCAATAATAGATTGATGCAAGCCCCAAATAAGTTTTAAATATTTTATATTAACCTCGGTTTCTTTTGGAGGTTTCCTTTTACTATTAACTGCAACAAATAAAATTAATGTCAGTGATGCATTTCATCGAATACAAAGAAAATAAGATTTCAAAAATAAAAACAACCTATCCCATTGCCATAAGGTGGACACCTGGGACCTTGGTACACATTATTTCCATTTAATGGAGGGTGTTGCCAATTGTTCATCACAACCCCATGATCAAAATAGTCCCTATTGGCATCGGGAAGATTGACAATCGAAAACCTAGTTTTTAAATAGAAAGTAGTGTCGCTGGTAACCCATCTATAGCAATACATAATTTCTGGAATTCCCAAACGAGTTCCATGAAGTTGATTCAACCTATGTACGCCATTAACTACCCTCCATGTATTTGGAGCTACTCTTGCAGGTACAATATCTAAATATTGGTAAAACTCCAAATACAGGGGATTTGGTGGGAAAGAAAAGCCACACTCATCTACAAAAAGACTTGGGAACCAGTGTTCGTCTGCCAAAGAAAGTAAAAAAGAAGGACAAGAAAGTTCTTCCAAAATAACCCACGAAGGGATTGAAAACTCAGACCGAAATTTATCCAATGATTCAATAAGATAAACCATGGTGAATAAAGTAAATAAAGAAGAGGGAAGAAGATCTTACAGAAGAAAGAGAGATCGGTTGACTATGAATGATGGAAAGAACGAAGGCACAAGATAGAGAGAAAATGAAGAGTTCAAAGATACATATTTGAAAAGTAGAAGATGGTAGAATTTTTTACGCGCTTAAATACTTTACCTCAGGAAGAGAGAAAAGCAATGATTACAAGGGAAGATGTTTGCGTTTTCGGCGGCTAAAAGAAAAAAAAGGCACAAATATCGAAGTGATCGTGAAAATTCAAAATATTTATGAAGCTTGATATTATGCGCTCAAAAAGGAATTGTGTACAATGAAAACCTTCCTAAAATTCATGAAGACCAGTAATCCAAGCAGTTTCAAGAAAAATGTTCCACACTCTCCTTCAACCTCAACTGTGAAACATTGGGGATTCTGTTGATACCAAATTTAGTCTGCTAACATGGACCAACCATTTGATAACACGTGTCAACACTATGTGGCAAATACAAATACTGTCGACGAACAACATATTTCCACCGAGCTACTCAGATGGTCCGAGCAACTTAAAGATACCGATCAACTTAAGCATACCGAGCAACTTAAGCGGTCCGAGCTACTTATCGTGCAGAGCATCCAAGTCAATAGAATCAAAAGATAACTACGCATTAAATGCATATTATTATCGTACGGATGTATATGTCTACTAGATAACAGCGCATTATCCTTTCATATGTACAACCTCAAGGCTATAAATACATTGTAACTTCCTCATAAGAGGGGGACTTTAGATCTCTTGGAAAACTAATCATCGAGATTCAAGGCAAACAGTCAGCAATACAAAATAGTGGGCGTAGGCCATTTTCGTAAGGCTGAACCACTTTAAAAATTCTTTGTCTTGTTTATTCATTTTTATCTGTGATTGATTAATTAGATATAATCTAGTTTTTTACATCAACACTTGTATTTCCTTTTTCTTGGGACTTTTATACTTTGGCAAGGAGTGTCTCTTTCTGCTTTCGTATTGGCCTCCCATCTTGTCAACATACTTCTGTAGCTTCCATTGCTTTAACAATTTCTTAATCTTGTCTTTCAGAGTGAAGCATTGGTCCATCGTGTAGCTATGATCCTGATAGAACTCACACCATTTTCTCATGTCTCTTTTGTGAGGGGGAGATCTCAACTTTTTTAACCACCCGAGCTCTTTATCATCTTCTATCTCATTCAGAATCAGATTTGGACTAACTGTCTGAGGAGTGTACTTGGCAAACTTATCATCATTAGACCTTTTCTTCACTTATTTATCTTTTCTTTATCTCAGTTTGGGTTAAATTTATTACTATCAACATCTTTTTGGTCTCCTCTCATGGCCGTCATGGCCTCCTCCGCGTTTATAATTCTCAGAGCTTTAACCAGAAGTTCCATCATAGACTTTGAAGGATCCTTGGAGAGATTCTAATAGAAACTGCGTGGCTAAAGTGCACTGATGAGGGCTGTCATCGTAATTCTCTCTTCGTAATCCTCAACATCCAGTATTTTTTTCCATTAAATCGAGATATATAATTCCTCAGAGACTCGCTCTTCCCTTGTTTAACATTCAGCAGATGAGTAACGCATTTGTCCGATTTCATAATATAACAAGTTATGAACAAACTTCTTTGTTAGCTGCTTAAAATTTTCAATAGATCCTCTTGGCATGTCGGTATACCATACATGAGCAACACTAGTAAGGACAACAGAGAAATACAGACACCTCATCTCATCCAGGGTGGAATAGATGTCAATAGCCGACTGATACATCTCTATGTGATGAACATGAGTTATACTCCCATCATACCTAGGAGACATGATTGGACATTTGAACTTACCGAGAGTTGGACAACTAACTATTCTTGGCACAAAAGTAGAACCCTCCATGTACCCTCGATGGTTAGGATCACGGCTTTTAATGAGACAATCGATCTTATCCTCTAACATTTGAATTGAGCTATTCCAAGGATTTCCTCTAATACTTCATTATCAGTCATTCCTTCCACTTTAGCAGCAATTTCAGTGGTTGGCTCCCTATTTAAATATATCTATATGCTATTAATTTCTATATTCTCCCCTTTTCTTGATCTCGCCTCGACCGATCGTAGTTGGGATGAACTGTGGCACGTGTACCACTAATGCTTTGGGGAATATTATCACGGCTGCTATTGCCCCTTGGGCTGAGATAGTTAAAGGTCGACCCACTGCTTAGCATGTCAAATGAACTACCCTTTTGACGACTCTGAGGGGTGTATTGAACATTTCTTCCTTGATAAGTAGGTGTTGGGGTGGCCCCTGATCGATATGAAGTATCTGATATCTCATACCTCTCCGAACTATTCTCCTTTTCATATGTTAAGTCCTCTTGGTACTCTTAAACTCCCTTATCGAGATGGAGACGACGTGGGTAAATGAGTTCTCTATGCCTGTGGTTATATTGGACTTCTTCAATGGAAGATGAAGGTGAACCCCCTATTATTAGATGGCCGACCTCTCTGATAACCGTATTAATGAGATTGAGGATTGGATCCTCCGGTATTCGTCTCATAACATCTTGGTTGAAGGCCAAGAACCATTGTTACATCTGTTATTGGCCAGCCACAAAGCGACTGATCCCCGCCACTACATCAACCATTTTAGACTGCTGAGATGGTTGGCTAGAACTAGCCCAGGCATTTGACGGGGGATCGGTGGCCATATATGTCAAAACATAATCAATCAGCAAAAAGGTGAAGAAGAAAGAAGAAAAGCCCCGAAACATGATGAACCAAAGAAGTTGTTGAACCTACTAACTCAAGCTACATCAATGAGAATTCAACTCTAATAGTGGTGTACCTAGATCACCATCAGAGATGGGAAACGGAGATTTCAAGCAGAGATGAGAAAGAAAACACTGTCTCTTCCCACAAACGGTGCCAAAATAATGATGCTGGATATCGTTCTTTAGTGCTCAAATTGGTTTAGAGCTTACATAACAATGGATAAAATAATAAAAAAGAGTAGAGTGGTAGAAGGGATGATAGAAAATAGATGAACACAAGTATTTAATTGGGTTGGCTTTAGCCTACATTCACTATGTAAAATATCATAGTGATTTCACTATAAAAACAGGAAAATAGCCATAGATGGTGTATACAAGCTTCTCTCTTTCTCTCTACAAATGCACAGAGTAGCGGTAGGGTTTCTAAACTTCGATACTTGATGAATAAGTCACACCCAATCATGCACTCCATTTGTATATGAAGGAGGAGCCAACGAGTGTGTGACACTAGTAGAGAAGGGTGTTGTGACACCCTACTTATTAAAATAACAGGTGGCCAGCCCTCTACTAAAATAAAATAAGAATCTCATTGGCTCATTCTTAGCATCACTATCGAACCAATTAATTACTACCCACCTATTATTAAATTAAGCTGTATGTCAATTTTTAATCTTTATTAACCTCACACAAAATATAACAATCAATTTTATTCATCTAAATAATTTAAATAAAAATTCACAACCATAAATAAATTCAACTATAAATTTATTTCGTGCCAAACTGTTCCAACTAAACCATCGACAAATTCCTCCATACAATAATACCCATAATGAATAAAACATAAATTGAAATAAACCGTCTGACATAGGCAACATGTCTGAATAAGGAAAAAGTCCTGAACTAGAACATAAGAATAAAAACGGTTAAACAAAAACCCTACAATAATCCAAAGTTTTCACAGCTCCGATACCTGGATAGATGATCACGCTTGGCATCCCTGTGGCTGGACACCTAAAAGGTTTTGAAAATAATTTTTGACACGGGTCAGAGCCCAAATCGATTGAAAATATTTTGCAAACAGTTAAAATGCATAAATAAATGTGTATCCATTCACTCATATTTAAATTTGTACCGCACTCTCTCATAAGATACTACTCACTCCTCATCTAAAGTGCGCACCTAACGTACGCATTTTAATCATGTAGTTATGCTTCCCGCCTAACTAGTTCCCAAGTATCCTTAAATTCCATATGATATCTCCTCTTGTGTATATTATATATTTTAGCTTTCACGTCCGCTAACTATTATACTTTTCAATTATAATTTATTGTCTCATTTCTAATAACTTCCACTAGTTATTAATATTCACATTTTAATTCATCATGCTAGTATATATTTCTCTGCACATATATATACATAATTTATGATCACATCATGCATGCATATATATATATATCACTCCCTATATATGTATAACCGCCATCCCTTATAATAATAATAATAATAATAATAATAATAATAATAATAATAATAATAATAATAATAATAATAATAATAATAATAATAATAGTTTATCGGATGCGGGTCTCTACGATGCTATCATAATTCAGGGATTACTCACATCATCCTAACTATCGGATCAAGATATCACACCGAACTGCGATAGAAAATAACAACGTTAAAGGCGGTCATAGGTTCCTTGATAGCGAGCCATTACGGTACCCATAATTACCTCACTTCGAACTTCAACCTTATCAGACATATGCATGGAGACTTTGCCCGTGGATAATACTTACCTTGTATTCGCTAGCCCGGGAAGATCACCCACTCGCGAAACCTCCGATGATTGCACTAGAGGAGTATGTTATTATATTCATATAATTATATCTTACACACCGATATATATATATATATATACACACACACACACACACACACACACACACACATATATATATATATATATATATATATATACAAAATTTCCACACATGTATTTATTTTTTCAATAAGTCAATTAATCATACCTATCACAAATAGTACAACCACATTATTTCCCAAAGCTCCATTTTATACTCAATTAGTTAATTATTCTCTTAATTAATTAATTGATATTCAATTACAATTCTGGACACGTAACTAACCTCACTCAGCCCATATCCCAATTTTTGAATTTCCATCACAATTATTCACACTCAATAATATTCCTCAAATATACTAAATTCATAACCCGAATAAAAGTCTCCTTTAATCCAGGGTTCTAATACCCACTTTATTCGATTTCCAGAAACATAAAAATATTAACTTTGAATTTCCTGTATCATCAATCATCTAATTTGTCTCCAATAAAAATAACCCCATCTGAAAATTCACAGAAATTCGAACAGGTTCTGTCTAAAAGTGAACCAGTTCTGTCTAAACCCAGAAATCTGAACTAGTTCAGTCTAAAAGCGAACCGGTTCGCTTTTGCATTCAGCGAAGATCAATCCATGTTTTCTTCCCCAATTCAATCCCAATCATCTTCCAAATAGTATTATACGAAAGCCAATCCCTATATATTATAAGGGGACATTCCTAAGATGATTCTAGCATCTAGTAATCACTTTAATTTAAAAATTTAATCATCAATTCATGGGATTCATAACTAAAGTCAAGAATTGCATCATTCTAACAATCATATCACATAATCATTTCCATATACCATTCTTCCTATCAATATCAATTCTAAAAATTTCAGAGTTCTCAATCCATATTAATTCTTTAAAATCCATAATTTAAATCATTCTCGAAACATAAATCATTTCCCCAAATCCTATAGCTTATATATGAAACCTCCCAAAAAATATATTTTTCCAACTATGATATGACTGAAATTGAACACACAATTTAAGTAGTAAGTTAATTACCTGCCTTAATGTTTGTAGGGCTTGAATTTGGTGAAGATGTTGATAATCCTCCAAGAATTTCCTTCCAACCCTTCAATCCTATAGTATTCTTGAATTGTTCTTCAATCTCTCACTTGGAATCTTAAACTTTCCTCTCAATTCTCTTCACTTCCTTTCAAACTCTTTGTATAACTCTTATAAATCTTTGGATTCATGAAATGACTTTTCCTTAAACCCAATTTTATAAGACCCAATCCCGTTTTTGACTTTACATGTACGATTAAGAAGTCCAACAGTCACTTAAACTAGTCCCAATTAATCTACAAAGCCCCAAAACCCAAACACAATCCCCAGGTACTTAAATTTGACTATTTTGACCCATTTCGGATCAACCGTGCACTCGAAATCTTCACCCGAGTCACTTATCAATATTTTTCCATCTCAACCTTTTATAATTTAATCACACATGCCCCGATTGAGATAATATTAAAATCGGTCGCATTTACTCACTTACGACTTAATTCATTTTATTTACTGTAACACACTAGTAAATACATAGTCACATAAATATTAATTCATTTCATTCTAAATTAATATTTATTTAATGTTCCTATTATTTCATAAATTAAATTTTGTGTCCCCTGCATAATTTAAATATCCAATTAAATATACGTCAAAAACTACGGGATATTATAGGTGTAGAAGTCATAATGAGGAATATTCTCCCCACAAGTTTGTTTATCTTCCATAATGGTTTTAGTTGGATATGTGAACAATACTCCTATCATGATTTCCATTCGCGCACGAGACGTCTGAGGTAGAGGGTATCGGCTAACTGAACCTGTTGGAGTCTTATACCACTCTGGTTAGACCGAGACAAGATCGGTTAGTCGTTTAAGACTGGCACTAGGATTGCTGCTGAATCAATCTTCTAGTGTTGTCTGAGGCCAACACTGATAAAGGCCGAGACTTGTTATTCCTTGCTTATTGAGGAAAATGCTCTAACTGGTCGTCTGGAGTGGTCTTTGAGGGGGAGGGATTCAGAAGGATGATGGTTCACCTTAAAGACATGTTCAGCAAAAGACTCTTCCTTAGTGGGTCGTCCGGATGAGACCACACTTATGTATATCATTTAGCTTTGGTTTTTAATTTTCATTTTAGCTTTGGTTCAAAATATATATAGATTTTGATTTCTATTTTCAAAAATAAATTTCAAATTTTGATTATCTTTGTGTGTGGTGGGAGAGAGAAAGAGGGAGTGGAGGGTGACAGTCGGTGAGGGTGATGGGGCGGCTTAAAGTGGTGGTAGGTGTGGGTGGAGAAGGGGTAAGGGTAGGGTAGGGTAGGGTAGGGGTAGGGACGAAATGGGGTTTTGGTGGTGGGTGTGGCTATACACGATGTTTTTTAGTTTCTAACTCTATTTTTTTTCTTAATTATTTTTTGTTAATGGGCATATGATCGTTAAATGAAATAATTTTTTTAACGAAATAGGTACCTAACTCAGAGTCAATTAGTAAAAGATCTAAATACCGGGTAATTATGGACGTACTAAAGTAAAAATAAATTAATTTACTCCTCGATCTATAGGTAATATGTCTAATTCAAAATGCACTTCGACCTCATCTCCTTGTAATACTCCCAATTGGAGGTGGAACTTAAGGATCTCATACTAAGTCACAATAATTTTTGGTGACTTCTTGTGCCGGTTCATTTCCTTTCTTAAATGAAATGTTGGGTATGTTACTCGACAATTTAACTCACCCAAATTAAAAATAATTATTTCGCCTTGGTCAACCAATCCCAAAAATCCAAATGGAATCTTAACCTATTCATGATGTTGGGAACCTAAAAATGAACTTCACCAGTCTGCCTATCCATTCCATCACTAAAATCACCAATTATTGAAAAATTATGGTGGGTCGCCTCAGACCAAACTTTTCCCATTAACGAGTAGTGCACCTAGAGACAACTTCTTTATGCCTCACTCCACACCGATACACAAGCTCAATACCCCACGTCACGGGGTACATAGTACTCCCTTTCATGGGGTACTTTAAAATCGGGACCCATGCATTTGCTACAAACTGCACACATTTTGGGTCCTCCTCGCCTAGTAAAATCAACATCTTGCTATGCCTAAGCCACCCTCAATATTTGATTGAATAAGGATTCGCTCGATTCTCCTAAACTTGTTAGATCTTCCTTGGTCTAGAGAGATTCCTTACTTGTATCCCATCTCGAGTGTGATAGTTCTCCTTACAGCATATATATATATATATATATATATATATATATATATATATATATATATATATATATATATATATATATATATATATATATATATATATAGCCGGACTATCTCCTTCCTCAACCGCATTTCAGTCTATCTAACTTTTTAATTACACATCTATTGCCTCACAGGCATACGATTCAACACACTTATTACCACATACCCCTTACCCCGGACGTTTATGAAAATCAAACTAATTTGGGCACCCATACACCCTCTATCTCGTGCACATTTGCACAAACATCACTCATGTAACATTTTTATTTAAAATTTGGCACCACATGCTTGACGTGACTATACCGTAAGGGTAATATTGATTATCCTAACCATAATGACTTATATATCCTCAAGATTACCCACCTATCCACTAAAGGTGTTAACTTTTTAGTACTTTCTACACTGCACTACCTAGTTCCACTAGCCTTATATCGTATAATAGCTCTCAGATACAAGTGTTTTCTCCACATGTGATAAGATTAACATTCAAAATCGATGCCCTGGCATCTAAAAACATCTCCCAACTCCCTACGTTTATTAAGGTTCAGGCATGGAACGTCATGCAATTAAAATCCAACTAAGGAAGTTCTCCAATGACCTATCACTTGGCAATATTGGTTATCAAAATCTTTTTCCCCAAAACACATTAATATGACCCCCAAATCCTATCCCCAGACGTATAAGTCTAATCCTCAACTCCCACATCTCTAAAGGAGTCATAAAACACTACTCTCGCACTATCACTAAGTCTCCAGCGCTAAATCCATAACAAGCTAAATATCTCTACTCGACGGTAAACCCTAAATTGCGTCAGTATAGTCCTTACACACCGGGATAAAATATAACGAGGAAACTATATTCTCAAAAGTCTCTATTACAAAAGTATATATGGGAGTCGAACCTTTTTGAATTGAGACATCGTAAAACAACACATCCTTTGGAATTGTGAACACGATAGCCTTATTATAACAATCCACCATCACTCACCATCGCTAACCAGTAGCATCTCTCTAAAGTGAACATATCCTCCTAGTGTCCACACTCACTCCCTTGAAGATGGAATTAAAGAGAGTACCATTACCCGATGGTAAATATTTAAACTCAATAATGATACTAACGATTCATCTACTAAGCCCGTCTCACGCACAAATCTAGTGCTAACCCAAATACTGTGACATCGAACCTATCCCATCTGCCCATGGATAAAATTAATACTTTAAATTACCAATATCTCTGGCTTTTTAAATGTTCCTTGTACATAATACTTACGCATGAACTCGTCCAAAAATTTCTTTTACTGTTGCCTCAGTTGGGCACCATGCTCCTGTCCCCTTAACTCTCTACGGATAAGATTGAAGCATGTGGTCCTGCTCCCTACATATAAAATACCTCTCGACGTAACCCTCTACCTCTGGCCTTGCTGGACATGTCAGGGTTGTCTTCTCTCTGGCACTAGTAGCCTCGACCCCGATGGCTACCCCCCCGGTTATTCCCTTGGCTCCATTGGACCTGTAGAACACATTAATAGCCTTCATGGCCTTGTCTGAATCCACCATCACTCAATTGAAACTCCCTTAATTTAAATCTTTTAAATGGGTCTCTTTGCCATAACATCTTGATTTTCCCATGCTCTTGGCTCCCTTCACATGGAAGCATCGATATTGACATTATAAAAATATGACATTGATGATAACTGAAGGTATTTATATAGAGCACTCCCAGGGTTTATTTTTTGTGCCACATCTATATACACCTTCAACTAGTTGGACTTAAATTTTAACAAGTTTTTTATGTTGTGTCTAGATGCCTATGCCAACCTCTCCAATCTCTCTACTCAATCCTACATCAAATTCATAATCAAGCCAAACTCAGGTAGTCTCACACCTATTCTATTGGCTCATAGTATTTTATTACACATCACATAGGACACCACACGACACTGCATTCCATTTTGTCATATATCATTTCTAATGATTATGTGTTTATTTTATCTAAAAAATTGTTTTAAAAAAAACAACTTGAAATTAAAACTGATTTTTATTAATGTGATTAAATCCTTTAATAAAAATAAAATTTTAAAACTAATTTGGAAGTTTAATTTTTTTTTGAAATTTAATTTGTGTGATATGTATGGAGGCATGGCTCCACTTATTCGGTATATATAGATATATTGTTTTAGCAAGTCTTGATGGCATACACGATTTGACCGTAGATTATAGCCCATAGTTGTTATTAGGTGGAGTGAAGATTTGACCATATCTTAAAATCTACTCGCACTTTTTTGTATGATAAAACAGTGGGATATTTTACAAAACGACGTCATATGTAATAACGGAAGGCCTTGGTTTGTTCAATTGTTTTCCAACGATAACAACAGTTTTCAAACAAATCCAGCCCACTATTTTCTTTACCGCCCACGGTTTTAACTTAAAACCAAAGATGGTTTTCTTTTCCTTAGAAAAGACACCGTCTAATCTATATTGCAAAGGTAACATTTTAGTTGTTACTTCTATTTCTCAAAACAACGCCGTGCTGATTTTGTATCCCAACGATTTCATTTCAAAATTGGAATCCAGCTGGCACACTACATTTTAAACGACGACGTTTTACAAAACCGTCGAACATGTTTATTGATTAGTTGATAAAAGTTGTTAAGCTACGTGTCTTATTTTTAGATGGGTCTTTGTGTTTCTTTAAGAGCCGCGTGATCTCTTTTAATCTACGATTTTTATCTGTTTGGCACAATCCCTGTGACCCCTTTTTACACCAATCATCATACACCCACTAAGTCTATAAATACAGACTTTGGGTACCTCATTGTAATTATCCGAGAAAATCATTTTTGCACCCAAACTTTGTCAAATTAATTTTTAGAGAGAGAGAGAGAGAGAGAGAGGAGAGCTCATACACCACCACATACACTAAGGTAATTCATTGTGTTCTTGTTGAAGATGTAATCTCACTAATATATTATACCTAAAAACTTACACTAAATCTATTTGATTTTTGTGTGTTTAATGTATGTTGAAATTAGTTTGAATCTGTCAATCCTTTTTCAAAAACTCTCAACTTAGGGTTTAGTTTCACATTGTTGCATTCTTTAAAAAGAAACCCTAAGTTTTTCACCTCTAATTTTATATGATTTATTTTTTTAAAGTGAAATTTCATCTCTCCGTGTTTGATCTTATTTAGACCATGTGAAATATAATTGTGTTGAAATTGTGGCTATCATATTTTTTTTTTTGGGGGGGGGGGGGGGGGGGTGGTGAAATACACTATACACACTGATTTTCACCATTCTTGTGTTCTTATTCATCTTGCTCTTAAATCTAGTTGTTTAAATCTCGAATAAAGTGTTAGGTTGCTAGAATTTCTTGTGTATATTTTAAGTTAGTATTAAAATTTATTTTTAACAAATATTGATTAAGGTTTAGACATTTAAACCTAACTGATTAAACAAGACTTATCCGATTCAAATCTTATACCTTTTTATATTCTTAACCTTGGACTTTATATATCGGAACTGATATTGACATTTGACCAAGGATTGACAGAAAAGAACCGAGAACTGTTATACTGAATCAAGAACATTGAACTATCAAACTGTTGGATTGTTTTTAATTGATTTAATAGGGTATTAGATTAAAATTGGTTTAATCTAATCTCACATGTAAAATAGTTTGCTTATAGTTGTCTTTGTGCTTATAGTGTATATATAAATTTGAAGTGATATATTGTTTGTGTATTTCTAGATTATATATGCTTACTTGATTATTCTTGTTTTGCAATCTTAGTCTTATTTCAAATCTGTGATACATCATTTGCATATCACTTGAAGAATGTAATACCCCGTAATTTTATGGCTTTTAATCATGTGATTAATTAAATTCATTTGGGATAATTAATTGGAAATTAATTCAGATTTAAATAACTAGCAAGACGAGAGTTAGTATTTAAATATCATGATAATGTTGAATATTACTGAGTGATTATGGTAATATGTGATTATTGAATTTATTAAAATTGTCGTGAGTTGAAAATATGGGAGTTTCGATAATTAAATTGGGACGCGCGTGTCAGTCGTGTTAGGACCCAATTTAATGGATTTAAAAGTATTTTTGTTGTCATCCGTATGAGCATTTTGAGTGAGCCAATGTGTCCATAAGGGTCGAGATAGTCAGAAAACACTAGTCGGGGGTTTAGTTTGGGTCCTGGGGCATTTTTAAGCATAACCGGCAACCCGAGAGGGTATTTTTGTCATTCCTATTTTTGGTGAATAGTAACCCATGAATTTTAGACTGATAATATCAGCCAACACTTGAGTCCCTTAGGGTTTCACAACCAAAACTCATAAACGGCCATTAGAGAGGAAGAGAAGGAAGTTTCCAAAGGAGAACCACCACTTAGAGGCTTTTGCACCACCGGATAGATCGAAAAGCAAGGATCATCCCCATTTCGTCTACTTCATCGGATCATAATATTCATTACCAGGTAAGTGATTTAACTTGCAATTATTTAATGCATATATCATCCATGTTAGGTTAGAATTGGATAATAACCTTGAATAATGATAATTGAATGGATTTAAAGAATTGAAATCGTAATCTGGGTAGGTCTTGCATGTAGTTTAACGTTTGAGATAATAGCAGCCACATAATTATGATTCATGGGTAGAGAATTATAAATTTGTAATGAATTATATAGTGTTTTTGAGGAAAATAGGAGAACTAGGGATTTATATGAAAATTATGTGAATTGATCCAAGAAATTGATTTCCCATTTGGATTTGATGATTTTAAAACATTAGAAATTATGTATTTTTGTTGGTATGATGTTAGGAATAAATATTTGGGAGTTTGGGACATTATAGTAGAGGATTTGAGGGGTAAGTTGGATGAAACCCGTAGGCAAAATTATGCAGATTCGCAATACCTGCTTGATCGATCGATTGATCCAAGAATGTCGATCGATCTATGATTGATCGATCGATTCTTTTTGTCGATCGATCGACCTCTCCTGATTTTTGGCAATTGTTTTCCCTTAAGGTTTAATGAAGATCCCAAGGCCGATGATGATTCTTAGGGTGATTAATTTGATATTGTGGGACTTAGTTAAGGTCAGTAGGGTCTTAGTTGATGCCCGGGAAAATGGTTTACCTTATGGAATTGAATGCTATTGCTTATGAGGGACTACTGAGTGAGGTACGGTTAGAAATCATTCGAAATTAAACTATAATGGGAATGAATGCTGATGTAAGGATAAGAACAGTAACGGAGGGACTTTAAGTTACTGAGATGATATTAGAAACTAATAGGAGACCTAGTAGCCTTTTGGGATAGGTTTAGGTACTCAAATTGATACGACGGGAGAGTTATCAAGTTAAATATATATTACGTATGATATTCGGGATAAACTTGCTACGTACGAGACTTACTATATGGAATGTGTGAATACCAATATTGAAATACGTTTACTTAGGTTGTGTGAATGCCTAGTGTATGGATTTATTATGTGTATGACATACCTACCATACTTGGTATCACGGGAGGTCGGTTTTCGGGAAAAGGACCATCTTATCTTGTGTGCCTTCGGGTGGATTTAGATTGGTACCTTAAGGACATAGGACTGTGAATGACTTATTTTTGAGTTGATAAGTCAACTGACCATGAGAGCGTAGGTATGTGCGTGACCCATGGGTATGTGAACTATGTTCGATTCCAATATGTGTGATTTGTATTGAGACGGTTCCTGAGTGATTCGGAACATGTTATCCTTACGTACGTGATGTACATGGATTTGATAGCAGAGTATGCGTGCACCATAGCTTAGCCTAGGGGTGCCTATATGTACTGAGGGTGATTTATATATATACTTGTGACTGGTTCATTGTTTCTTAGTAGATGTGAAGAACTAAGATATTTGAATGGTCTAAAAATGTGAGAATTTAATTTACACTTGAGATAAGTAATTTAATGAATGTGAAAATGGGTTATGAATATGACTTTTTGAGTGTTACGAGTAGATACTCTATGTTAGAATGCGAAAGCAGGAGTGGTACAGACTAGTTAGTTGGCGGCATAACTAGGATGGGTTAAGGGAATACGTTAGGCGTGCACATTAGTTAAGAAGTGAGAAACTCATGTGAGAGTATGCAACTAACATGTTTATAATATGTGTTGTTTAATTGTAATTTAAACACTTGCTAAAATTTTAAACTGTTTTCACCTCGGGCCCTTACCCGTTTTCCTCCAAATCTATTTTTATTTTGTAAAAATATTTTAGGTGCCCAGCCACAGGGACGCCAAGCATAGGAGTTCCTTCTGATGACGTGCTATAGCTATTGTGGAAGTTACAGGATCTTGGTATTAGACGCCTCCACATTTATTCTTGATTCCTTCAGGGCCATTCATATCAGTTAGGGTATGATGCCTAATTCTTATCTAGAGATTGTAGATTCAGACTTTCATTATTTCAGATGTTGGATTATTCAAACTCTTGTATCGAGATTTTATTTACTCTGGTAATATTATTATTGGAGTGTTTACTCCAGACTCAGTTTATTTTATTTTGTTGGTTATTTACATGAGATTGTTTATGCGATTATAGGTTGTTGATTTAATTACTTGGTTATTGTTAATTTAATTAATAATAATTTGGCATCTCTCTTTTTAAATATTAGGTGGCTAGTAATAAATTAAATGTTTTCGACAGTGATGCTACGACTGAACCAACTTGATATTCTGTATTAATTTCACAAAGGAGTAGCTACCCGGTACTTAATTAGTCGGGGTGTCACATAGAATCACACTCATTGGACACCACTATTCACATAGTCACTCAATATTGGGTAAATATTATATCAAATCTGAGTGTTCTGATTTTGAAAATAAATTTTACTAAAAATAGTTTAAATCAAGACAACTTGAAGAACATAAGATTTGCTACTAATTTTTTTGGAGAACAAAAATTATTGCATTATCATTCGAGTTGTAACATTAAGGGTGAGTGTGTCATATAGAACATGGCACATAACAAAATAAATGCACTACCACTAGTCACTATTAGAATCAATAGGCACTGAGCTAACCTGCGCTGAGGAAGCTAAAGGGAAGGCCGAGACATGAAGAAAGCAAAGTGGGAAAGAGCTACATAGTAAGGTTAATTATGGAAGAGAAACCAGAGCAAAAAGAGGCTTGGTCGATATAGGAAATAGCTTTTTTTTATTTATCCAACTTCGAGTCTTGTTGCATGTTTGTATATTCGTTCCGTATTGATTTGTTCTAGCGGACTTTGGTAGACTAGGTGACCCTTGAGGGTTCGTCATTTTTCCCAGGGAAGGGTTTTTGCGACATAAAATAAACATCGTGTGCTTTAATTTTCTACATTAATCACCAATTCGAAACATAGGACTTAAGTCTAGAAACACGCCTAAATAAACTGAATTAATTATTATATGCTTAATCACCTAGTTTAACCAAGATAATAATTAAGACTTTAATTAACTTGCCAAACCTAAATCAGTTTGTAGTATAGTTATCAATTTAAGTAAATTTTAAATTGGTTCCCTCTTGATAATATTTAAAACTCGTAGGTAATTTCGGTTTATTCAACACTAGTTTACTTCCGCACCATAGTCTTTTGCACCTTAGTCACCCGCTCAATTGGTATCAGAGCTACACTTTACAAAATATCATTTTTAAAACTTTTGCTAAACTCTTTTTGCCTTGCTTTCATGGACGATTCAAGTCAGTTACTTAGGCTAGGAAACTTTAGTAGAGACCTCCTATTTTTTATGGCACAAATTTTCCATACTGGAAAATTAGAATGATTTCATTTATTCAAAGCACATTAGGAGATGATGTCTAGGATTGAATTTAAAATGGTTATAAGAACCCCCACTACTCCTATAACAGAAGGTATCTCTATTTTTAGATTAGTTAGAACATCTGAATTAAGTGCTAATAAGAAAAAGATAAGAAATTTCAATTATAAGGGCAGAAATGTGATTTTCATGGGTGTGAGTGAGACTGAATTGAAACGTATATGTCATTGCACTAATAGCAAATATTATTGGTATACTTTAGTAATAAAACACGAGGGTGACGATAGGGTAAAGGAATGTAAAACGCAAATGCTGGCTCAACAATATAATATGTTAATAATGAAAGATAACGAACCATTCGATGACCTTTATATACATTTGATTGATATAATTACCCAGCCACATTAGAATGGTATAGAATATATCGATAAATAAGTTTGTGCTAAGACTTTAAGTTCCCTTGCCCCTATATTTTACCATAAACGTTACATCAATGAAGAGATTAATGATCCATCTCTCACACCAGAATTGCTAAGCTCAAAACTGATAACTATGGAACTTGAATCAGCCTTTAGGAAGACTCTTATGTCTTATGCTAAAAATGAGTTGACCAATTCTTCTAAAGTTTCTTTTAAAACTGCATATCCTGATGAAAATAAGCATAAAGTAGTCAAACAAGAACCTGAGTCGGACAATAACTCTGAAGTGGATTTGGATGAAATTGACAAGTTTGACAATCAACTTGCTCTTATGTCTTCCCAATTTAAAAAACATTTGAAGAACATAAATGTTGTTGCTAAAATACGTGTGCAAGTGAATAATCAATCTAGTCAGTCCAACGGCCCCACAACAGAAGTTCAAAACAGACTCCTGATTATGACAGTAGAAGTATTAAGAGTGATAAATAAAAAATGGCTTGTCATAATTGTGGGAAACTCGATCACTTCATTGCTCAGTGTAGGTCTAAACCATAATCTAAGCATTTTAAAAGTCACAAGGCTTATGTTACTAAAACTTGGGATGTATCTTCTAATCTGAATCAAATAAAAACCAAGGAGAATTTGAATCAAATTGCCTTGCATTTTTAGGACAAGTTTATGACTGTTGCGGTGATGTGTACTTAGCAGGAATGACAGATTCCGAAGATGAATGTAAATCTGATGAAGTACTTGATTTGATTGATGTTGCTAAATATTTGCTAGCTAGACAACCTTCTATGATTGAATTAACTGCCCTGTTTGATGCAAAACGTGCTGCGTGTGTGGATGATACTAAGTCTGATGATTGCAACACTTCTCACATGGACACTACAGATAATGAAAATTTTATTAGCTATGATGATTACTCAGAATTATATGTCATAATATTACAAAACAGACAAGAATTATCTAATCTGGTTAAGTTGCTTAGTGAGTCTCTAGAGAATCAATATAAGATTGTTCACAAAATTTGATTGAAATGAGCAATGCCCAAACTGATTTTGAGAAATAAACACTGGACTATAAATATCAGATTACGACTTTAAATGAAAATATGATTTCTTTGGAAAAAAATATAAAGTAGCGCTATTACAAGTTGAAAATCTAAAGAAGTTTGTGAAACTGCTTTCAAAATATGTCATATTCGTGATATATATTTTCTTCACCTTGAAAAAAAGCTTGCTATCCAACGTGATAATGGTGATACTAGAGGGTTGGGATATGAGGAAACTCTGGGAAAAGATGATTCCAATAGACTAACTATCTTTGTGAAATACCAAAAAGAAATGGATCTTTCGTTAGATAGTAGGTTGTATGAAAAGGCTAAAGGAAAACAAATTTTAATTAAAAGTGATTATGAAAGTGACATTGATAGTTTCATTGAGAATTTTGTGGAACCATCTACGTTTAAATACTTTCCCCTACTAAGAGACTTTATAGACCTCCTAAGCCAAATTTTCTTGACAAATTTATTAACTGTTTAGATATAAAGCACCACTATTCAAACCTGCCTACTTCTAGTAAATTCTATACAATGTGTGATGTTTTTGGACACCAAAAAGTGTGAGTTTTTTTTTAAAGATTCATAAGAAAAAATCTCATTTTTAATTTAACTCAAAAGTTAGGAGATTTGGTAATAAAACCATGAACCGAACTAGGTCATTTTCTCCATTTTATAAGCCTAGACCCAAAATTAACGGCAAATCAAAACCAATAGGCATATCCTCTTTCCGATGTAAAAGTAAGGTATAAAACAATTTTAAAACTATGCCTATTTGGATCCAGAGTGATGATCTAAGATCCCAGTTAAATCGTTTTAATCTAAAATCTTTTGTAGTCTTGACAGCCCTATGCTGTGAGATGCAAACTGCTAGTTGGTACTTAGACAGCGGTTGCTCTTGCCATATGACGAGGGATGTTACAAAACTAAAGGATATTGTACATTATAAAGGTGGCCATGTTACCTTTGGAGATGGTAAGATCTCCCAAATCATAGGTAAAGGCATCCTTAACGAAGAGGGTTTACCTAATGTCAATGACGTGTTGTTAGTTAAAGGGATGAGAGTAAATTTCCTTTCTATCAGTCAGTTTTATGATAACGACTGCCAAGTCAAATTTATAAAGGCCTCCTATAACGTGTTGACTGAAATGGGAGAGGATTATATAAATGGCAACCGTACCGCAGACAACTGTTACAAAGCATCAGGTGCTCTGTCTTGTAATGTGACACTTTTGGATGATTTCGACCTATGGCATAATCGGTTGGGACACATCAATTTTGGTACTTTAAATCGTTTGTCATCACAAGACCTTATGAGAGGCTTACCTAAAATATAGAAATGCCCCACTGATGTTTGTGGTCCATGTCAAGTGGGAAAAATTACTAAATCGCCTCACAAGAGAGTTAAAGATGTTAACGCCACTGCTCCTCTAAAACTTCTCCACATGGATTTAATGGGTCCAACAAGGGCTAGTTTAAATGGAAATTCATATATTCTAGTCAGTGTGGAAAATTTCTCTCATTTTATATGGGTTGCTTTCATGAAAACCAAGTCAGAAGCTTTTAACCAATTTCTAAAAATTTTTACTAAACTAGAAAATGAGAAAGACACCCAAGTAACACGAATCCGAGAAGTGATAGAGTTGGTGAATTTAAAGAAACTGGTGTTGTTGTATATTGTGATGCCCAACGTTACTCCCATCAGTTTAGTGCTCCAAAAACTCCTCAATAAAACGGGGTTGTTGAACGAAAAAATAGGGTCATTCAGGAAATGGCTAGAGTCCTTATTCATGCTAAAAATTTACCATTATATTTTGGGGAAGAAGCATGCGTTACTGCCGTTCACATCACTAATCACGTTTACCTCAGAAAGAATACCAAAACCCCTTATCAGTTTTGGTTGAACAAAAAGCCTAATGTAAAATATTTTTGAACCTTTGGCCAATCTGTTACGTTTGCAATGATCGCGAAAATCTTTCAAAATTTGAAGCCAGAGGAGATAAATCAATTTTTCTAGGCTATTCTTAAAATAACAGGGCATATAAAGTTTTCAACTTAAGAACCAAATCTATTATTGAGTCCATTAATGTTGTAGTAATTGACAACAAAATTGAGCCTGTTAGTAAAGATCCACCTGTTGAAACTGATTTGGACACAAACGTTTTAAACGATCCAATGTCAACAGAAGATAAATCTTTGCCAACACCAACCCTTGTCGTGCCTAACTGGGTTTCAAAAGATCATCCCTCCACAGAAATTGTGGGAGATATCACGTGCCTATACGGACTAGGAATCAATTATGTCAAGTATCTCCTTTGATTGCTTTTATATCCTCCGTGGAAGCAAAATTAGTGGATGAGGCACTTCGTGATTCTTATTGGATTGATGCGATTGAAGAGGAGCTAGCTAAATTCAAGGATCATGACGTATGTTATCTAGTTTCAAGGCGCAAGGATATTAAAGTAATCGGTTTAAAATGGATTTTCAAAAATAAAACCGATGAAAAAGGGATATATATTCAAAATAAGGCTAAACTAGTTGCTCAAGGTTACTCCCAAATAGAAGGAATAGACTTTAATGAGACGTTTTCCCCGATAATGCGTCTTGAATCAGTGAGATTACTTTTAGCTATTGTATGTCACTTACAATTTAAGTTGTTTCAAATGGACATCAAATCAGCTTTTTTTAATGGTATTCTATCTAAAGAGGTTTATGTTGAGCAGCCCAAAGGATTTCAAGATCCTAAAGACCCTGATCATGTTTCCAAATCAAATAACGTAATGATGGCTTATTTATATCACTGTCTACTTATGCTAAGGATTTAATTGTTAAATTTGGACTTGAACATGCTAAGATATCGTCTACACCTATGGCCATAAAAACCAAGTTATCAAAATCTGAAAGTGGCCCTGATGTAGATCCTACATTATACCATAGTATTATTAGTAGTTTGCTATACTTAAGTGCTTCTAGGCCTAATATTCAATATGTTATCGATATTTATACGCGGTTTCAATCCAGTCCAAAGGAGTCTCGTTTTATTGTGCTAAAAATATTTTAAAATACATTAAAGGCATAATTGAGTATAGATTATGGTATACAAATGACTCGTCATGTGAGATAGTTGGGTACTCGGATGTGGATTAGGGCATTAGCACATATGATTGTCGTTCCAGCTCGAGTGGTTGTTACTATTTAGGATAGAACTTTATAGGATGTACTAGTAAAAAGCAGACTAGTGTTACATTATCAACTGCCGAATCTGAATATGTTGCTGTTGGTGCCTGTTGTGCTCAGTTAATTTGGATAAAACAGATGTTATCTGATTATGGTATAATTGAGTCCAAAGTTCACCTATATAATGAAAATGAGAGTGTTATTTGCATAGCTAAAAATTCGGTACAACATAGTAGGACTAAGCACAGTAATATCAGACATCACTTTATCATAGAGTTGGTAGAATCGAAAGAGATTATTATACAACATATTTCAACCGATAAACATCTCACCAATCTCTTTACAAAACTGTTAGATAAACCTAGATTTGAAAGATTGAGACATATGATAGGAATTGCCGTACTCGATTACTAGATTATGTTATTCTGCATCTTGATTACTAGATCTTCGAGGTTTTAAGATAAACTATCTACTAATAATGGTATTTCACGTTTAATGTAGGAGACGTTTATTTTGCAGTTTATAAACATTTATTATTTTCTTTTACCAATGTACAATTTAGTCAAAATGGGGGTGAGTTGAGTACATATTCTTATTTAGTGTGTTGATATTATTTGATGCATATTATCTTGTCTTATTTTTTCCTGCACATTTATTTCTGTCTTTTAATAATTAGTTAGAGCAAATGCTACTAACTTGATTTCTCGGCAGAAATGTATTTATTTATTTTGCAGGTTTTCTCGTCGGTCGTCAGTCATTGACAGTTGTTGAGTCTTTTCTTTTTCTAGGAGGGGTGGGTAGTTAAAAACAGTTTTATATAGAAAATTTTAGGATTTTTTACCTTAGTATATCATTTTATGTACTCAAGAATTTTGTCAACATTAGTCCAATGGGGGAGTTTGAAGGTACCTATATAGAGCACTACTAGGGTTTGTTTTTTATGTTGTAGATATATAGATCTTCAGATAGTTGGACTTAAATTTTGACAAGATTTTTTATGTCATGTTTAGATGCCTAGGCCAAGCTCTCCAAGCTCTCTACGTAAGACTACATCCAATTTAGAATCCAACCATACCCATGTAGTCTCACACCTATTCTATTGGCTCATAGGCTTTTATTACACATCACATAGGACACCACACGACACTTCATTCTATTTTATCATATATCATTTCTAATGATTATGTGTTAATTTTATCTTATTTTATTTAAAAAAATAATTTGAAATTAAAATTGAATTTTATTACTGTGATTAAATCCTTTCATAAAAATAAAATTTCAGAATTAATTTCGAAGTTTAATTTCTTTCTGAAATTATTTTTATGTGATATGCATGGATGCGTGGCTCCAATTATTCGTGTAGCATATGTTATATATATATATATATATATATATATATATATATATATATATATATAGAGAGAGAGAGAGAGAGAGAGAGAGAGAGAGAGATTTGTTATAATATATATTATCTTACCAAGTCTTATGATCTAGCCTTGATTGTTGGCATACACGATTTGACCATAGATTATAGCCCATAGTTGTTATTAGGTGGAATGAAGATCTGACCATATCTTAAAATCTACTGGCAATTTTTTATATGATAAAACAATGGGATATTTTCCAAAATGACGTCGTATGTAATAACGAAAGGCCTTGGTTTGTTCAATTGTTTTCCAATGGTAACAAAAGTTTTCAAACAAATCCAACCCACTGTTTTCTTTACCGCCCACGGTTTTAACTTAAAACCAAAGATGGTTTTGTTTTCCTTAGAAACAACACCGTCTAATCTATATTGCAAAGGTAACATTTCAGTTGTTACTTCTATTTCTCGAAACAACGCCGTGCTGATTTTGTATCCCAATGATTTCTTTTCAAAATTGGAATCCAGCTGGCACACTATCTTTTAAACGACTTCGTTTTACAAAACCGCCGAACACATTTTTTAATTAGTTGATAACAACTGTTAAGCTACGTGCCTTATTTTTAGATGGGTGTTTTGTGTCTCTTTAAGAGCCGTATGATCTCTGTTAATATACGTTTTGTATCTATTTGGCACAATCCTTGTGACACCTTTTTACACAAATCAGCACACACCCACTAAGTCTATAAATACAGACTTTGAGTACCTTATTTTAATTATCCGAGAAAATCATTTTTGAAACTTTGTCAAATTAATTTTTAAAGAGAGGAGAGAGAGCAAGCGAGAGAGAGGAGAGTTCATACACCACCACACACACTAAGGTAATTCATTGTGTTCTTCTTGCAGATATAATCTCACCAATAGATTATACCTAAAAACAAACACTAAATCTATTTGATTTTTGTTTATTTGATTTGTGTTGAAATTAGTTTGAATCTGTCAAACCTTTTTCAAAAACTTTGTACTTAGGGTTTGGTTTCATATTGTTGTTTTCTTTAAAAAGGAACTCTAAGTTTTTCAATTCTGATTTTATACGATTTATTTTTTTTAGTGAAATTTCATCTCTCTGTGTTTGATCTTGTTTAGATCGTGTGAAATCTGATTGTGTTGAAATTGTGGCTATCATATTATTTTTTGGGGGGTGAAATACACTGTGTACACTAATTTTCACTATTCTTGTGTTCTTATTCATCTTGCTCTTAGATCTAGTTGTTTAGATCTTCAATAAAATGTTAGGTTGCTAGAAATTCTTGTGTATATTTTAAGTCAGTGTTAAAATCTATTTTTAACAAAGATTGATTAAGGTTTAGACATTTAAACCTAGCTAATTAAATAAGACTTATCCTATTTAGATCTTATACCTGTTTATATTCTTGACCTTGGACTTCATATACCTGAAATGATATTGACATAGTACCAATGATTGTGAGAAAAGAACCGAGAATTGTTATACTGAATCGAGAACATTAAACTATTAAACTGTTGGATTGTTTTTAATTGATTTAATGGGGTATTAGATTAAAATTGGTTTAATCTAAACTCACATGTAAAATAGTTTTCTTATAATTGACTTTGTGCTTATATTGTATATATATTTGAAGTCATATATTGTTTGTTTATTACTAGATTGTATATGCTTACTTGATTATTCTTTTTTTACAATCTTAGTCTTTTTTCAGATCTGTGATACATCATTTACATATCACTTGTAGAATCATACTCACTATACACCACTATTCACATAGGTACTGAATATTGTGTATATATTAGATCAAATACGAGTTTTCTGATTTTGAAAAGAAAGTTTACTGAAAATAATTTAAATTAAGACAACTTGATTTAAACAAGAAAGAAAGAACGTAAGATTTGCTTATAATATTTAAGAGAACAAAAATTGTTGTATTATCATTCGGGTTGTAACACCGCGTGCTTTAATTTTCTGCATTAATCACCTAATTCAGAACGTAGGACTTAAGTCTAGAAACATGCATAAATAAACTGAATTAATTATTATTTGATTAATCACCTAGTTTAATCAAGATAATAATTAGGACTTTAATTAACTTGCCAAACCTAAATCAGTTTGTTGTATAGTTATCAATTTAAGTAAAGTTTAAATTGGTCCCCTTTTGATAATTTGTAAAACTCATAGGTAATTTGGGTTTATTCAACACTAGTTTACTTCCGCACCATAGTCTTTTGCGCATTAGTCGCCCGCTCAATAACTTCACAAGTCATTCAAGATGAATTACCATAAATACTAGCATATCCTAACCACTAGTCCATCATCAAACTTAAGGAACTTATTCTCCTCTGTATCCACCTTGTCAGGTACAAAGTTTTGTAACCAGGCACATTCTTCCTCATACTCAGCTACTGTTCGGCCCTCCTGTAATAATTATAGAAATTTCCTTCGCATCTGTATTTGAACATTAGATGAAAGGATTTTCGAACAAATCGCATCAAAACTCCTCAATACTTCCTAGTAGATCTCTTCACAGATGTGGTAAATAACTCCCATCACTACAACACTAATCCAATGATCTTAAAATTCACCCAAAACTTAATCCTGCGTGTCACTGCACTCCACCATACGTAAATGCATTCGGATTTTCTCCTTCCATTAGTTAGCTAATACACATCTGCACTTTTCCCGAACTCTTACGGATGGCTCTTCTGAAAAACCATTCCAACTCTCTCCCATACCTACTGTACTGGGTGAGTCTAAATTGGCTCCACGATCTGCTGTGGCAGTATTTGGTGAGGCTATTTTTCTATAATGATCATCATAGCATTATCCGCTCGAGGAATAATAGTGGCGATTTCTACTGCAACCACCATTTCTAGAATAGTTTATATCTCTGGTTGAGCCTCTCCTCTGGTAGTCTTCCTAGAGGCCCTCGTTGGTTATCCTTCTCCTATTAGGCTTCTGAAACTCAACCAAACCCATATAAGATTCATTTCCATTATACATAATAGCAGGAGAACGTACATCGCAATATGAATCGAATCAACAATCCTAAGCATAGGGATTTATATCAAAGAACACTATAGTAAAAGACGTAATAAGTCCGCACAGATCCTAAGGACTCTAGAACGTAATGCTCTGATACCATATGTGACACCCATCTTATTAAAATAACGGGTGGCCAACCCTCTACTAAAATAAAACCCGAATCTCATTGTCTCATTCTTAACATCACTTGTGAAACAATTAATTACTAACCATTTATTATTAAATTAAGTCTTGTGTTAATTTTTAATCTTTACTAACATGACACAAAATATAACAATCATGCGCACTCATCCAAATAATTTAAATAGAAATCCACAACCATAAATAAATCCAACTGTAAATTTATTTCATGTCAAACAGTTCTGAATAAACCATCGAAAAAATCTTCCATACAATAATACCCAGAATGAATCAAACATAAACTGAAATAAATGATCTCACATAGGTAACATGCCTGAATAAGGAAAGAGTCCTTAACTAGAACATAAGAATAGAAACAGCTAAACAAAAATCCTGCAATAATCCATAGCTATCGCATCTGGTACCTAGATAGATGATCACGCTTGGCGTCCCTGTGGCTAGACACTTAAAAGGTTTTGAAAATAATTTTGACACGAGTCAGTGCCCAAATCCATTTGAAAATATTTTTCAAAATATTAAAATGCATAAACAAATGAGTATCCATTCACTCATATTTAAATTGGTAATGCACTCTCTCATGATACACTACTCACCGTTCATCTAAAGTGCGCACCTAACGTATGCATTTTAATCACCTAATTATGCTGCCCGCCTAACTAGTTCCCAAGTATCCTTAAATTCCATACGCTATCTCCTCTTGCGTATATTATATATTTTAGCTTTCACATCCGCTAACCATTATAATTTTCAATTATAATTTATTGTCTCTTTTCTAATAACTTCCACTAGTTATTAATATTCACATTTTAATTCATCATCCCTGTATATATTTCTCTGCACATATATATACATAATTTATTATCACATCAGGCATATATATATCACTCACTATATATGTATAACCACCATCCCTAATAATAATAATAATAATAATAATATTAATAATAATATACCGGATGTGTGTCTCTACGATGCTATCATAATCTAGGGAATACTCACAGCATCCTGGCCACCGAGTTGGTATCTCACACCGAACTGTGATAGAAAATAACAATGTTGGGGGCGATCGTAGATTCCTCGATAGCGAGCCATAACCATACCCGTAATTACCTCACTTCGAACTTCAACCTTATCGGGCACATGCGTGGAAATTATGACCTTTGGATAATAATTACCCTGCATTCGATAGCCAGGTAAGATCACACACTCACGAAACCTCCGATGATAGCACTGGAGGGGTATGTTATTATATTCATATAATAATATCACACACACACACACACACACATATATATATATATATATATATATATATATATATATATATATATATATATATATATATATATATATATATATATATATGTACACACACAATTTCCCCACATGTATATATTTCTCTAATAAATTAATTAATCATACCTATCACAAATGGTACAACTACATTATTTCCAAAAGCTCCATTTTATACTCAATTCGTTAATTATTCTCTTAATTATTTAATTGATATTTAATTACAATTCTGGACACATAACTAACCTCACTCGGTTCGTATCCCAATGTCTGAATTTCCATCACAATTATTCACATTCAATAATATTCCTCAAATATTCTAAATTCATAACCGGAATAAAAGTCTCCTTTAACCCAAGGTTCTAATACACATTTTATTCGATTTCCATAAACATAAAAATATCAACTCTGAATTTCTTGTATCATCAATCATTTAATTTGCCTCCAATAGAAATAACCCCATTTGAAAATTCCCAGAAATCCGAACCGATTATGTCTAAAAGTGAACCAATTCTGTCTAAACTCAGAAATCTGAATTGGTTCGGTCTAAAAGCGAACCGGTTCCCTTCTATAGTCAGCGAACCTCAAGACCTATTTTCTTCCCCAATTCAATCCCAATCATCTTTCAAATAGTATTATACAAAACCCAATCCATATAGAGTATACAGGGACATTCCTAATATGATTCTAGCTTATAGTAATCACCTTAATTCAAAAAATTAATCATCAATGCAGGGGATTCATAACTAAAGTCAAGAATTGCTTCATTCTAATTATCATATCACATAATCATTTGCATATCCTATTCCTCCTGTCAATATCAATTCTAAAAATTTCAGAGTTCTCAATCCATATTAATTCTTTAAAATCCATAATTTGTATCATTTCCGAAATATAAATCATTTCCTAAAATCTTATAGTTTATATGTGAAACCTCCCAAAAAATATATTTTTTCTACTATGATATGACTGAAATTTAACACAAAATTTAAGTAGTAAGTTAATTACTTGCCTTAATGTTTGTAGGGTTTGAATTTATTGATGATGTTGATAATCCTCCAAGAATTTCCTTCTAATCCTTCAATCCTATAGTATTCTTGATGTAATACCCCGTATTTTTATGACTTTTAAAATTTTGGGGATTTATTAATTTAATTCGAGATATTAATTTAATATTAATCCGGAAATCACTTAAATATTTACTAGCGTGATGAGAGTTAGTAATTATTGGAATTTTTTTATAAATTACTTTATGGGTAAATTAAGATGTGTAATTAAATTTAGTAAAATTATCACGAGAATATAATTTGATAATTTTGAAAATTTTATCGAGACGCGCCTGTGTCGTGTCGGGATTAAATTCGAATTATTAAAATTGAATAAATTATAAGTCACCAGTATGGTCATTTTGAGTGCGTCAATGTGTCCGGAAGGTTCGAGATAGTCAAAATAATGTACCTGGGGGTTTAGTTTGAGTCTCGGGACGTTTTTAGGCCTAATTAACATCCGTGGAGGGCGTTTTAGACATTTTGTATTTTTGGGCATGAAAACCCACGAATTTTCTAAGGTTTTATCAGATGTTAGGGGTTGTCTTCTATGGTTAGCATAACCAAAAGCCAAGAACGGCCATTGGAGAGGAAGAGGAAAATCTTTCTATTGAGTTCTAGGCCAAGAACTCCACCGTTTGCACCGCCAAATTGTAGATCGCGCGACGAGGATCACAACCACACAAATTTCTTTCACAAACCAGAAATAAAGATTTCCAGGCAAGTATCTATCTTGCTTTATTTGAGTCAATGCTTAAATTATATTAGTCTAGGGTTGATTAGAACTAGTTTTCGTGAAAGAAAATCATATTGGAGACTAGAATTTACATGTTGTAGAGGTGAAAATCATATTATGGAAATCTATGTTATATGTAGAGGTGGAACCACGAATTTGCATTGAGTTAGGAGTAGAAAATCTGGAAAAAAAAAGGAATGGGAAGAACTAAGTTAAAGAAAATATTAGGGTTCTTGAGACTTATATAGATTTTGCCCTTTTAATTCGTCATACTTGATGGAAACTCACATGTCTTACGTAGAATATTATTTAATTGGGTATATAACACTTGTAGTATCATTTGTTGGGAGTTTGGGAGTCAAAAATGATGATTTGGATGAGTTTGGAATAGGATTCCCGTAACTGGTATTTCTGCAGTTTCGCCATAACTGCTTGGTTGATCGATCGACCAAAGATCATCGATCGATCGATGATCAATCGATCGACCCACTTCCATCGATTGATCGACTCCTCCTGGAAAATTCATATTCCTCTTTTAAATAGTTTATTTCGATTACAATGAGTGGTAACCTTTGAACATTATTGTTAGAAAATTTTGGGACATAAAGAGGACCAGTAGGACTTTATAAAAATTGAGCATTTAATGTAAATACGAAATTAGTATTAACGGGGAGTGATTTACACTTAATGAATAATAGGAACGTGTGTCTAAAGGAGTGAGACTCGTAAGGAAGTTATGTCGTAAAATAAGAGAGTACCTACTGAACTTATACTTAGGGAGATAAGATACTACGAGTGATGCGAAGTAAGTTTGGTATGATCCCATAAATAAGAATAAAAGAGACGAGCCGTTATACGCGATAATCTAGTAATGTGTACTAAGAACGAATATCATAAGTATGGGTCGTGGGTGTACCTAATTTAGAAATGGGAATGGTAGTATACATATATATGACTATGTTTGTGCATATACTTTATACGTGTAAAAATCATGCTCGCGCTACTTGCTATCACTAAAGATACCGCACCGGGACAGTCTTATCTCGATGGGACCTTTATGGGGGATATTGACTTGTACCCTAGAATATAGGAATCCTTGGTACATGCTATCTGATCGATAGTCAGTCGGTCCTAAGAGACGTGAGGGTATGTGCTGACCTCTTAGTGACTTGGAACTATGCTTCACCTCAATTTGTATGTGTTTTGTGTTAATACAGTTCGAGAGTGATTCCGAACTAGTATTTCCCTTGGTACGAGTGATACGGGGACTTGATAGCAGAGTATGCCAGCACTATAAATTTTATGTGGGGTGCCGATAGTATATATATATTATATGAGTGATTAATATATATATAGACTTGAAATTGGGAACTTTCTTCTGTGAATAAAAGTAGTTAAGTAATTAATAAATATTTCGACTTTGACATAAATGTTTGAAAAGTTTGAGGCAATACTGAAAGACTTTATAATATGAAATGAAATTCTTATGAAAACTTTACTCTCAGAAATTAATTATTTTAGCCCTAGTAATTGTCGGCATGAAGCCTTATAAGGAATTTAAGATAAGCTTAACTTGTGGGGATTAATAGTGCGGTAGGTGTGCACATTAGAAGAGAGGTGAGAATTTCTCAAGAGAGTACCGCATACTAATATGATTGTTGAATTAGCAAGTAAGCATTTTAAATACTTGTTAAACTGAATTTTTAAATTGTTTTACAATCGGGCTCTGACCTGTTTCCTGTTATCTCTTCTCTCTTGTATATATATATATATATATATATATATATATATATATATATATATGTATATATTACAGGTGCCCAGCCACAGGGGCGTCATGCTTAGGATTCTTTGGAAGGAACGTGTTGCATCTTAGGTGGGAGTTGCAGGCCTTTTGCTTAGACGACCTCACTATTGATTCCACTCTTAGTTCTGTTTTATCCAGTTGGGCATGTGTCGCCCTTTTTCCTTATTCAGTGGGTTTTGTCAGAGATTATGATTCATTTACTTTTAGTAGTTTTACTTTGGGATTTGTTACTGTCAGTATGTTTTCCTTTATGGTTTTAAAGTTAGAATTAGTTAATTGAATGCTTAAATTGCTTGGATGATCTTTTCCAGTTTAGTTATTTGTATGACTCTTAAACTGTGAATTATGAAAGATTTTTATTATTGGACTTAAATTAAAAATATAAATAATGTTTTAAATGGTTTCTACACTTAGCTTAATTATTTAGGGTGTTTAAATTGAAAAGTTTATTTTGCGACAGTGATACTAAGAATGAACCAACCGTTCACCTTGGTTATAATTTAATAAAGGACTGATCACTCGGTATTTAATTAGGTGGGGTGTCACAGGTGGTATCAGAGCATCAGGTTCTAGTTTTATTTAGGATTTGTACGACTTATTTCTGTTTCATCTTAGCGTCCTTGATATAAAGCCTTATTTTTAGTATTGTTGTATTCTTGCATTTACACTTACGTCTTCAGCTATTTGAGATTGCTAATAACTGTAGACTAATAAACTTCCTTCTCGTTTTACATGCCTCTGAGACGCGCACCCAAAGATAGACGTGCCCAGGCCGAGCAGCCAGTAGCTCCGGCTCAAGGAGTGATGAACGCAACAGAGGTAGTCGCTATCGTTGCCCAAGCGATGAACGTCGCATTAGCAGTAGTGTAGCAGGCTCCACCCCGGGTTCAGGTAGTGGCGCCAGTACCATCACAACTTCCATCTGCATGGGAGCGTGTTAGGTATGCCTTCTAGAAGGCTCATCCCCCAGAGTTCGGATATCATTGTATCCAACCAATGGAAGAAATATATCCAGAGGCATCTGCTCATGTACGAGTGCACGAACGTGCAGAAACATCTGTTGGTTTCCTTCAAGCTAGTGGGGGCTACTTTGCAGTGGTGGGAATCCACCACCACCTTGGAGGAGAGGGACATTATCACTATTCAGTCATTTTGGGCGTGGTTTGCATGCAAATACTTTTCATCCGCCGTGCAGACTGAGATGAGGCGAAAGTTACTAAATCTGAAATAGGAGAATACGATTATTGCTGAGTACGAGGAGGAGTTCACTAGACTTCTCACTATAGTGCCAGATGAGGCACCCACTGAGGGGAAGAAGATACTGTTATTTGTGGACGGGTTGGCCTGGAGGATCCATCAGCACCTCATAGGCAATCTGTCGCTGAGTACCTACATGGATGTACTCAATGCTGCTTTGTTACACTGCCAGGATCACCGCTTCCATCTGCAGGGATGCAAATGAGCAAGAGAGTCCAGCCAGCAGGGCAGGACAAGGGGTGGTAGTACTGGTAGAGCACCGACATCTCAGGGGCAGACACGTCATAATGAGCAGAGTTCCCATCAGGGGGACCCTGCCAAGCGGTTCCGATCAGGTGACTCCAGGAAGGGATTTAGTGGATTTAGGCAGGGCCAGTCTAATCAGCAGGGCCAACACCGTCAGCCGCAGGGTCAGCAGCAGGGCCATCAGGGCCAACAGCATTTTTAGCAGGGCCATCAGGGCTAATAACGAGGTGGTAACGGCCAGCAGGGCCGTAATCAGTAGGGACAGAGGGGAGGAAATTTTAGGGGCCGATGCTTCGGGTGTGGTAAAAATGGCCATAAGTTCCAGGATTGTCCAGATGGATATAGGGCCCCACAGCAGTAGGGTACCCATAATGAGCCACAGAGGCCACTTTTTCTAGCCGTACTGCCAGCACCGGCTCAGGCACCAGCCCTACTAGCCATCCTAGCATCTCCAGTACAGTAGGGGCAGTTGCAGTACAAACGTGTCTATAACGTCCACCAGGCAGCAGGTCCTCAGGCACCACCCGCAATTGAGGGTACGTTTCCTATCATGGTACTACGGGTCGAGTTTTATTTGATAATGGGGCGACACACTGTTTTATATCTACTAATTTTGCGAAGGCCTTAGGATTATTAGCCACAGCAGAGAGCACTGTGACATGCGTAGATTCACCACTAGGAAATGGGTCATTAATCTTCATTATATGTCGGGGTGTGGGAGTAGAGATTGGTAGCTTAATCTTACCAGTAGACATGTTAGTCTTAGATATGCATGAGCACGATGTTATAATTGGCATGGATTGGCTTATAGCATACAAAGCCATGACAGATTATTTCGGTGGGAGTATTATCTTTGCCATTTCGGGGCAGGATATGTTTCTAGTGGCGATGCCTCGCCCAGAGGGAGGCTCTTATGCTCATTTGTATTACATAGAGGAGGATACCTTTAAGGAGGTCGTGATTCCCTTAGACTCGATCCCAGTTATTTGTGAGTATTCTGATGTATTTCAAGAGATACCAGGCCTACCCTCCAGTCAAGAGATAGATTTCATCATAGACTTGTTATCGGATACTCGACCGATAGCACGCACTTTGTACCGTATGGCTCCAGCGGAAATGAGGGAGTTACGAGATCAGATATAACAACTGTTAGGTTAGGGCTTCATTCGTAGGAGTACCTCACCTTGGGGCACTCCAGTTTTATTTATGAAGAAGAGAGATGGTTCAATGAGGCAATGTGTAGACTACCGGGAGCTGAACAAGGTCACGATAAGGAACAAATATCCGTTGCCTCGAATCGATGATTTATTTGACCAGCTGAGGGGAGCAACTTTCTTTTCGAAGATAGATTTGAGGTCAGGATACCATCAGCTATGGATTAGGGAGCAGGATGTTTTGAAGACTACTTTCTTGACGAGATATGGGTCCTATGAGTTCAGAGTAATGCCATTTCGACTCACAAATGCTCCAGCCGTATTCATGGACTTGATGAATCGAGTATTCAGAGAGTTCTTGGATCAGTTTGTCATATTCTTCATAGATGACATCCTGATATATTCACACACTAAGGAAGAACATGCTGAGCACTTGAGGAAGGTTCTTCAGACTCTACGAGAGCATCAGTTGTATGCTAAGTACGAGAAGTGCGGATTCTAGGTACGGGAGGTGCAATTTTTAGAACATGTCGTATCTGAATTGGGGATAGCGGTTAACCCGAGTAAAGTGTCAGTAGTGAGGGAGTGGGGACAACCCACTACACCAACGAAAGTGCGTAGTTTCTTTGGGTTAGCCGGGTACTACAGGAGATTCATCCGAGGGTTATCCAAGATAGCGGGTCCATTAACGAACCTGACTCGTAAGGGGGTACCATATGTTTGGGACGATGCTTGTCAATTGGCTTTCGATGAGGTGAAAGATAAGCTGACTTTGGCACCAGTTCTTGCTTTACCTAATCCGGGAGTGGAGTATCTGGTTTACACCGACGCCTCCTTACGGGGACTCGGGGGAGTACTTCAGTAGGAGGAGAAGGCTATAGGTTTTGCCCTCCACAAGCTTAAGTCGCACGAGAGAAATTACCCCACTCACGACCTAGAGTTAGCAGCTATTATCTTTGCATTGAGGATATGGAGACATTATTTTGGGGGAGAAGTTCCTCTTATTCACAGCCCACAAGTCACTGCAGTAACTATTCACTCAGCGAGAGCTGAATATGCATCAGTGCAGGTGGTTAGAGTTTGTGAAAGACTTTCAATTCGACAAACAGTACCATCTGGGGAAGGCTAATGTGGTTACTGATGCGTTGAGCCATAGACCGGTGGCCGACGTAGCGGACGTTTGGAGAGCAAAGTGGAAAGAGTTGGGTCACCAGGACGCAGTAGCCCGTTCCTTCATATGTGTCATGACAGTAACACCCGAGATTGTTACGAGGTTAATACAGGCACAGACAGCAGACTCATTTTTCCAGGAACAAATTTTATAAATTTTAGCTGAGGGTGCTGAGTCCTATTCAGTTGGTTTCGATGGAGGTTTGAGGTTTAATGGGAAATTAGTGGTCCCAGAAGGAGCAGACCTACGTCATGCAGTGATGACACAGTCTCACGGGTCCAGATTTACGTTGCATCCTAGGAAAGATAAGATGTACCAGGATATGAGTCGACAATACTGGTGGAGTGGGATGAAGAAGGACATTGTTGAGTTCGTGTCCAAGTGTTCTACTTGGCAAATGGTAAAGTTAAACCACCAGAAATCGTCGAGGTTGCTTCAGCCGTTGGAAATACCCACGTGGAAGTGGGAGAGTATTTCCATGGATTTTATTACTGGGTTGCCTACATCACAGCGGGGTCACGACTCCATCTGGGTGATTGTGGACCGTTTGACCAAGGTGGCTCATTTTCTTCCAGTACGGACAGACTATACCACGGGCCAGGATGCTCAGTTGTTCATTGCCGAGATTGTTAGACTACATGGGGTGCCCCTGCATATTGTGTCGGACAGAGACAAGATTTGTGTGTCACGTTTCTGAGAGAGCTTTCAGGAGGCAATGGGTACAGAGTTGAGATTGAGTTCAACTTATCACCCACAGACAGATGGACAAACAGAGCGTATCAATCAGATGTTGGAAGATATGCTATGCATGTGTATCCTTTATTTTCGAGGAGGATGGGAGCCACACCTTCCACTGGTAGAGTTTGCTTATAATAACTCCTATCAGTTCACGATTGGCATGTCTCTATTTGAGGCATTGTATGGTAGGCCTTGTCATTCTCCAAATTGTTGGCTAGAGGTGGGGGACAACAAGTTTCTAGGACCATAGGTGATTCAGGAAACCTCCTCTAAGATTGAGCTTATTAGGAGTCGCATTCGGGTAGCCCAGGATAGGCAGAAAAGCTACGCCGATGCAAAAGGATTTTTTTGAGAATTTAATGTGGGAGACCAAGTATTACTACATGTATCTCCTATGAAAGGAGTGATGAGGTTTGGAAAGAAAGGGAAACCGGCCCCAAGGTACGTGGACCATTTCCCATTATCGAGAGGATTGGGCCGGTAGCATACAGATTGCGACTGACAGAACATTTACACCGAATTCACGATGTATCCCACATCTCGTCGTTGAAACGATACCTTCGGAATGACATGGCCCACACCCATATCGCAATTGAGGAGATTGACTTACAGCCCGATAGCTCTTACGAGGAGAGGCCAGTGGCTATTCTAGACCATAGCGAAAGGAGATTGAGGTCGAAAGTAGTCCCACATGTACGGGTCCAGTGGGAGAATCATAATGTGGAGGAATCCACTTGGGACCGTGAGGCAGACATGTGTGAGAAATACCCAGAGTTATTCTTACCCGGTATACTTTTTTTGAATTTCGGGATGAAATTCCGTTATTAGGGGGGAAGTATGTAATACCCTGTATTTTTATGACTTTTAAATTTTGGGGATTTATTAAATTTAATTAGAGATATTAATTTAATATTAATCCAAAAATTATTTAAATATTTACTAGCGTGATGAGAGTTAGTAATTATTGGAATTTTGTTATAAATTACTTTATGGGTAAAGTAAGATGTGTAATTAAATTTAGTAAAATTATCACGAGAATCTAATTTGATAATTTTAGAAATTTTATCGGGATGCGCCTGTGTCGTGTCGGGATTAAATTCGAATTATTAAAAGTGAATAAATTATAAGTCACTCGTATGGTCATTTTGAGTGCGTCGATGTGTTCGGAAGGGTTGAGATAGTCAAAATAATGTACCCGGGGGTTTAGTTTGGGTCTCGAGGCGTTTTTAGGCCTAATTAGCATCCCGAGAAGGCGTTTTAGACATTTTGTATTTTTGGACATGGAAACCCACGAATTTTCTAAGGTTTTATCAGATATTAGGGGTTGTCTTCTATGGTTAGCATAATCAAAAACCAAGAACAACCATTGGAGAGGAAGAGGAAAATCTTTCCAAGGAGTTATAGGCCAATAACTCCACCATTTGCACCGCCGTCACAACCAAATTGTAGATCGCACGACGAGGACCACAACCACACCATTTTCTTCCAAAAATTAGAAACAAAGATTTCCAGGCAAGTATCTATCTTTCTTTATTTTAGTTAATGCTTAAATTATATTAGTCTAGGGTTGATTAGAACTAGTTTTCGTAAAATAAAATCATATTGGAGACTAGAATTTACATGTTGTAGAGGTGAAAATCATATTCTGAAAATCTATGTTATATGTAGAGGTTGAACCAAGAATTTGCATTGAGTTAGGATTAGAAAATCTGGAAAAAAAGGAATGGGAATAACTAAGTTAAAGGAAATATTAGGGTTCTTGAGACTTATATAGATTTTGCCCTTTTAATTCGTTATACTTGATGGAAACTCACATGTCTTACTTAGAATATTATTTAATTGGGTATATAACACTTGTAGTATCATTTGTTGGGAGTTTGGGAGTCAAAAATGATGATATGGATGAGTTTGGAATAGGATTCTCGTACCTGGTATTTCTGTAGTTTCGCCCTAACTGCTTGATCGATCGATCGACCCCTCCTGAAAAATTCATATTCCTCTTTTAAATAGTTTATTTCGATTACAATGAGTGGTAACCTTTGAACATTATTGTTAGAAAATTTTGGGACATAAAGAGGACCAGTAGGACTTTATAAAAATGGAGCATTTAATGTAAAGACGAAATTAGTATTAACGGGGAGTGATTTACACTTAAGGAATAATGGGAACGTGTGTCTAAGGGAGTGAGACTCGTAAGGAAGTTACGTCGTAAAATAAGAGAGTACCCACTGAAATTATACTTAGGGAGATAAGATACTACGATTGATGCGAAGTAAGTTTGGGATGATCCCATAAATAAGAATAAAAGAGACGAGCCGTTATACGGGACAATCTAGAAATGTGTACTAAGAACGAATATCATAAGTATGGGTCGTGGGTGTACCTAATTTAGAAATAGGAATGGTAGTATACATATATATATGACTGTGTTTGTGCATATACTATATACGTGTAAAAATCATGCCCGCGCTACTTTCTATCACTGAGGTTACCACACCGGGACAGTCTTATCTCGATGGGACCTTTATGGGGGTTATTGACTTGTACCCTAGAACATAGGAATCCTTGGTACAGGCTATCTGATCGATAGTCAGACAGTCCTAAGAGATGTGGGGGTATGTGCTGACCTCTTAGTGACTTGGAATTATGCTTCTCCTCAATTTGTATGTGTTTTGTGTTAATACAGTTCGAGAGTGATTCTGAACTAGTATTTCCCTTCGTACGAGTGATACGGGGACTTGATAGCAGAGTATGCCAGCACCATATATTTTATGTGGGTGTGCCGATAGTATATATATATTATATGAGTGATTAATATATATATAGACTTGAAATTGGGAACTTTCTTCTGTGACTAAAAGTAGTTAAGTAATTAATAAATATTTCGACTTTGACATAAATGTTTGAAAAGTTTGAGGCAATACTGAAAGACTTTATAATATGAAATGAAATTCATATGAAAACTCTACTCTCAGAAATTAATTATTTTAGCCCTAGTAATTGTCAGCATGAAGCCTTATGAGGAATTTAAGATAAGCTTAACTTGTGGGGATTAATAGTGTGGTAGGTTTGCACATTAGAAGAGAGGTGAGAATTTCTCAAGAGAGTACCGCATACTAATATGATTGTTGCATTAGCCAGTAAGCATTTTAAATACTTGCTAAACTGAATTTCTAAACTTTTTTACAATCGGGCACTGACCCATTTCCTGTTATCTCTTCTCTCTTGTATATATATATGTATATGTTACAGGTGCCCAATCACAGGGGCGTCATGCTTAGGATTCTTTGGAAGGAACGTGTTGCAGCTTAAGTGGGAGTTGCAGTCCTTTTACTTAGACGACCTCATTATTTATTCCACTCTTAGTTCTGTTTTATCCAGTTGGGCATGAGTCGCCCTTTTTCCTTATTCAGTGGGTTTTGTCAGAGATTGTGATTCATTTACTTTTAGTATTTTACTTTGGGATTTATTACTATCAGTATGTTTTTCCTTCGTGGTTTTAAAGCTGGAATTAATTAATTGAATGATTAAATTGTTTGGATGATCTTTTCCAGTTTAGTTATTTGTGTGACTCTTAAACTGTGAATTATGAAAGATTTTTATTATTGGACTTAAATTAAAAATATAAATAATGTTTTAAATAGTTTTGAAACTTAACTTAATTATTTAGGGTGTCTAAATTGAAAAGTTTATTTTGCGACAGTGATGCTAAGAATGAACCAACCGTTCACCTTGGTTATAATTTAATAAATGATTGATCACCTGGTATTTAATTGGGCGGGGTGTCACACTTGAATTGTTCTTCAATCTCTCACTTGTACTCTTGAATTTTCCTCTCAATTATCTTCACTTCCTTTCAAACTCTTTGTATAAGTCTTATAAATCATTGGATTTGTGAAATGACTTTTCCTTAAACCCAAACCCTTCATTTTAAAATAACCAATCCCCTTTTTGACTTTACATATACCATTAATACGTTCAATAGTCACTTAAACTAGTCCCAATTAATATAAAAAGCCCAAAAACCTAAACACAATTCCCGAGTACTTAAATTTGACTATTTTGACCCATTTCGGATCAACCATGCACTCGAAATTGTCACCCGAATCACTTATCAATATTTTTCCATCTCAATCTATTAAAATTTAATCACACATGCCCCGATTGAGATAATATTAAATTCAGTCGCATTTACTCACTTACAACTTAATTCCATTTTATTTACTGTAACACACTAGTAAATACATAGTCACATAAATATTAATTCATTTCACTCTTAATATTTATTTAATGTTACTATTATTTCATAAATTAAATTATGTGTCCCCTGCATAATTTAAATATCCAATTAAATATACATCTAAAACTACGGGGTATTACAGGTGTAAAAGTCCTAATGAGGAATATGCTCCCCATGTGTTTGTTGATCTTCCATAATGGTTTTAGTTGGATATGTCAACAGTACCCCTATCGTGATTTCCATTCGTGCACGAGACGTCTGAGGTAGAGGGTATTGGCTAGCTGAATCTTTTGGAGTCTTATACAACTCTGGTTAGGCCGAGATGAGATCGGTTAGCCATTTGAGACTGGCACTAGGATTGATGCTGGATTAGCCTTCTGGTGTTTTCTGAGGTCGACACTAATAACGGTCGAGACTTGTTATTCCTTGCTTATTGATTCAAATGCTGTGGCTGGTCATCTAGAGAATGATGGATTATGGAGGATGATGGTTCAGCTCAAAGACATGTTTAGCGGAAGATTGTTCCTTAGTGGGTCGTCCGAATGAAACCACACTTATGTATATTATCTATCTTTGGTTTTTAATTTTCATTTTAGCTTTGGTTCAAAATAAATATATATTTTTATTTCTATTTTCCAAAATAAATTTTCGATTTCGATTCTCTTTGTATGTGGTGGGAGAGAGAAAAAGCGAGTGGAGGGTGACAGCCGGTGAGGGTGATGGGGTGACTTAAAGTGGTGGTAGGTGTGTGTGGAGAGGGGGGAGGGGGAGGGACGAAATGGGTTTTTGGTGGTGGGTGTGTCTATACACGATGTTTTTTAGTTTCTAACTATATTTAATTGTTTTCTCTTAATTATTTTTTGTTAATAGGCATATGATCGTTAAATGCAACAATTTTGTAACGAAAGAGGTACCAAACTCTGAGTCAATTAGTAAAAGATACTAAACTCAATACTGGGTAATTATGGATGTAATAAAGTATAAATAAATTAATTTATAAGGGTCATTTGACGTTTGTACCCCGTTAGAATATGTAATAACTCAAATATTTTTCCATCGGGGTTGATCATGTCCTTGTGCCAAGTAAACTTTTTCATCATGTGATAGGATTATAAGACATTTAAAACTTTTTCCACAAGTAAACTAAATGGAGACAAATGATAATAATAGAGATCCATCCACTATAATATGATCCAACCCCATATTGAACTCCATAATGAATCATCTTCAATAATGAAATAACGTCAACACTAGTCTCCAAGTAGAATTATAAATAACTGTGAAGTTTAAGGACCCACCAAATCCAAATGTAATTGTCTTATAAATAAAAATGATGTAATGGGAAAACTAATGCATAGAAATAAACTTCAGTTACACTCTTGCTACTCCAAATCCATGCAACTTACAACAACTTATTTTGAAATGTTAGTCAACATCAATGGGCCAGGTCCCATTGCAAAGATACTAATTGTGTTTCTCAAATAGGGTTTTATGAACCCAGCCATAAGTGTTAGATGAAATAAATATCACAATAGAGTATTTTAAATAACTATGGACAATTATAGAAGAACAAAGAAATAAAATTTCCTAATTTCTACTTATTAACATTAATTATGTCATAATTATGAGTTATATCATTGCTACACCACTATAGCCAAACAATCTCCTATACGACTTTGCACATACCATGGTGCACCACTTGTATCTTCGTATCAACATTATACATCACGTCACTATAGCCATACAATCCTATATGTCATCATGCACATACCGTGATGTATCTACACAACTAATATTGCCATTATAGTTGAATGAATTAGGTCCCACGTGTACTATAGTAACTAACTAAAAGTAGACCTCGCACATACCATAACGTGCACATAAATTCGTTACTACAGCCGAACATGAAGCATCTTATACCTTTGACTTACTTAAGTCTATATTGTATAAGTGTTCAACTAATTTGGAAATAGTGACAAAATTTGTTGTCTATAATAGAATCCAAAGAACCTCAGAATTATTCACTCTCTAATCCTCTTCAATGATCCAAACAAGGTATAAGTTGAATCACACTACACACATTAGAAGTGCATACATGTGTATATATTGCTCATAATTGTTTGTGTGTTAAATTCCCCTTAAAATGTTGTTTTAATAATTTTTTGGGAATTTTTAAACATTTTTAAAATAATGCTTTCTTAAATAAAAGTGTGTTTATAAACTTTGTGGGGGTTAAAATGCTATTATGAAAAATCATTTTTTCATTAAAATATTTGATTGGGTAGAATATCAATGCGCCAGAGACTTTAGGGTGTTGCATGTAATTATTTTAGGACGCGCGTTTGCCAGCCAATGGAATGCCAACACTTGTCATGTTCCTTTATCTCATTTTGTGTTTGTTTTGTGAGAGAACTGCCTGGTGTATTGTGGATCGTTAGATCAAACGTTATCTATGGCCTGCATGTGTTTATAGTCTATCCATGGGCTATCACTATGGACCAATCACCTTCTTTTTAACCGCCGCTATTTTACCACCCTTGGATCAAGTCAATATAAGGAAGACTGTATCTCAACCGTTGATTTCTATCAGCGATCCAGAACCTTCCTTGGCTCCTATATAAACCCTCTTATTCTCAGCCTTTAGAGACTTTTGGCAGTCGTCCAAATTGAGAGAAAAAAAGAGAGAAGAGAGAAGTGAGAGAGAAGAGAGAAAAGAAAAGAGAGAAGAGAGAGAAAGGGAAATTTTGTTAGAGAAACCCTGACCCTAACCCTAAACAACTTCAAACCATCTTCAAACCTTCGTATATTCAAAACCCCAAACACAACCTTGAGTGTTTGAGAGAGAGATTGGTGTTACTAGTTTGATCGTTTGTAGCTGTAACCTCTTGATCTGTGATCTTGTTACCAACTTAGACATTTTTGGTGAGATCTGTATTTCTTTATCATAGAAATCTTAGATCTACACTTTGCATGTCACATATCACTAGATCTGCATATTTGTTTCTCGTTTTAAAAAAATCTTTGCTGATTTAGATCTGTAAATATTTTATGTTTTCTGTTCTTATGAAACTAAACCTTGACCTAGTTGGATTCTCACTTGGAGATTTCCGATCTCGAAAATATTTTTAAAAACTGAGATTGATTAAGATCTTGACCGATTTTGAAGCAAGATATCCGTGGAATCTGGGATAGATTAAAAGGTCAAAAAGGTTTCAGGTTCTGTAATAAAGAAAGAAAAGAAAATCACAGCATATAGTCTTTATATGTAATTTTCTAGGACTGTCTGTACAAACTAAGTGTGTGTGAGTTCATGCATGTGTTTAGAAATCACATCACAAACACTTGACACACTACCACACTAAAAGTGTTGAGAATAAGATCAAAGATTATTGAGTCGACGCAAGGAAAGCTAAAGCAAAGGGGAAGTTATCAAACTGGAAGAACATCATCAACAATCAGATCTACAAGAAGTTAGAAGGACACCAAGTGGGGTATATTCCTAAACTTAGAATAGGTTGAGTTGTGTGCATGTATGTTGTATTGTTTGTAACTGCTATTTGTTTTTAGTGGATTTTTTACTTTCGTGACTTAGAAGTCACCGTGGATGTTTCCTCTATTGGGAGAGGTTTTACCACGTTAAAAATAGTGTGTTCTGATTATCTTCATCTCCTCATCTCATTCTATAGTGTGTTGATATTTTGAAACTATCTTAGTTTTAAAACTGATTACAAAGTCTTGGTTATTCGCGTACATAATTTTTTGTAAACACATCTTGTTGTTTATCATTTTTATTTTCAAAAGAAAAGGGTTTCTTCAACAAACATCTCGGAGTTGCTTGTACAGTTTAATCATTGTATTAAACGGCATTAGCAACGTTTTTCATAACATCCTTGGTCCCGCACATACTATGGTAGTCAGCCAATGTAGACACCACACATACCGTGATGGCCACATAAATCTCGTCAAGGTATCTAAACTACGTAAGTGTTGCACTTATAATGTAACAAGCCAACGCTACACCCCACACGTACAGTGATGCCCATAGAACCATCCACCATAAATACCTATTATGATGGAAAATAATGCGCCATATGTGGATAGATATTGCATGGCCGACTAAATCGATCAACTATCCTTATCACATGGATAAATATCACTAATGAAAACTAGCTTACAAAAATTAAGGAGGAGATAAAGCCGACCAACAAAAGATAATTGCGATAGTGATTGAAGGACTCAAGACTCCACTAATTGCCCTTATAAATATAAAACTTGCACTGGGGAAAAGGAGAACTGTAATCAAGAGCAATGAGACTCTATTAAAATATATTGAAGTTAATACGAGAAGAGAACCCCCCATTCACGTAAGCACATTGTCGCACCACGTACATCTTGTATTTATGTGTTTGCAAGATATTAACTTTACTCTCGTTATTTGTTTGGTTGGTGTGTATTGAATCTCGAATAGTAGGGTTTTACCATCTATACCTATCATATCCGAGGTATTAATCTCAAATAAACATCTCAACATATATCACCATTTTATTCATCAATTTCTCTGACCCAAATCACTAAGGCATAACAAACCAATTGTGACACCCCGCCTAATTTAATATTGGTTGATCAGGTCTTTATTAAAATTAAACAGGAAAAATTATGATTTTATTCTTAGCATCACTGTCACACAAATATATAAATACAGCCAAAATAAATATGAACCAAATAAAATGACAACGAAACTGAAAATAACTAATAAAAAATAACATAAATCGAATAAGCCATTGGTTACCATGAGTAATATCAACGTAATAAGCTACTGAGGAATAATAAGAAATAATAGACATAAATGAAATGTCCTATCCATCTACGAGCAACATGCCCAAAAGGAAAATATAGAAAATTGAATCCTATATAGATATAACGAACTGAGGTGGGTACAATCAAATCTCGTGGCATCTACAGCCACTTCACACAACAGCATAATGAAGAGACTAACCTGTTGTCCCTCCTATTGAACACCTGGGGTTTTATAAACTATATTTTCCAGCGGGTCAAAGCCCATGAATATTTGAAAATATTTGCAAGTATTTAAATGCTTTAAATGTAAAGGTGCAATGTATTACATTCATAATTAACTTTCCAGGCGCACTCATTTGAGACCTTTCCTCACCTCTCATCTACAGTGGGCACCTAACGCATTCATTTTATTATCCTAATCATGATATCCAGCCTAACTAGGACAATAACCGCTAACATAGCCCCATTTAATAGTCACCATTAGCTAGTATGCACTACCCTTACAAGGTATATTATCATAATTATTTATATATCTACACACATGCTAAAAATAAATATTCACATAATTATCTCGCATATACATGCATATATATCGCTCGCCGCATCCCAAGAGCATGGACCTCGCAAATGCATCCCTCGTTTGCTATCAGGCTCCAGGTATACCACATACCACAAGTGGGCAATCGGATCGAAATATTACCACCAAACCCAAAATATAAACATAAACAACGGAGGTGGTCATAAACATACGTCTGAGGGTCACAACCAAACCATATCGCACCCAACCAGTATCCAAACCCATACATATACTTACATATGGATAGTGGCCTTACAAAAGTGCTATGACATGGGGAATCAATCCAACACCTTCTGGTCAATGTTAATGTGGACTTTCCACTACGTGCAACATCCTAACGATAGCACTACCGAGTGGGTATGTTCTATACAAATACACAACAATCACACACGTACATAAGGAACCCATAATACGTATATATATATATATACGTAATAAAATCCCACATAGTACAAGTCTACCAAATCCCAAAGTTCAAACGGACTTCCCAATTTTCAGTTAAGTGTTCACTCGCTTGAAATCCTGTTTATCTCACTCGAATCTAACCATTAGTTGGGTTAACATACGCAACAACCCTTGATAATGTTCCAAGGAAATCCCAATCTACCCTGGAAACCCATATTCCCATTTATCCAACGCTAACGGGTTAAAACAATGAACAATAAAAATAGGGACAAACCAATAAACTAAATTAGTTCGCTGTCAAACCGAACCGATTTAGTCTAGTGAACCAATTCACTCCCCAAGCGAATCAGTTCGGTTCATTGGGCTACCTTTATCTTTAACCTCAGTGTTTTACCCTCTAAACTTATCAATAGATATCTCAAGCCTCCAAAAACCATTAATTAAGATCTCAAACCTATATCTATTCATCCCAGACATATTTTAACCCTAATTTAAATCCCAATCCAATATCAAACGCCAAATATTCCTAATCATTAATTCAATTCAGAACTAACCAAACTTTAAAATTCATTGATCTAACACCCTATCATTGTTCAGCATCTTCATAATCATATTACCAGATTTAAATCACGTAATTTGTCCATATTAATTCTCAATCACATTATTATGATAACACATGAATCAAATCCTCTTAATCAATCCCTTCATTATATTCTAAATTCCTAGATTAATCCTTAGCTAATAGTGAGCACAATTAACTATAAAATAACGCAATCTAAAGCAGGTAAACACTTGCCTTGATGGATTCAAATCCAAATCTTGATACATATAGATGAATTTCTTCCGAATATGGTTCTTCCACTCTTCTCCAAACTTTTTTTTTCTCTTTTCTCTTCTCTTCTGTTCTCTTTATTAATCCCCACTAAACGGAGGTTAAATGAGGCTTCTATCCACCCCATTAATCCTAAAACATCATTTAATTAATCATATTTAGGTTAAGCTATAAGGGAGATAACTATTCCCCTATACGGGTCATTCTATGTCAAAAAGACCCTAGAACCCATCTATAACCCCCGGGTAGCTATTCTGGACTATTTCGACCCATTAAGAATCATCGGTGCAATCAAAAGGGTCATCTGAGTCAATGAACTTAAAAAATACCACCATCATATTAACTGGGCGGGACACGTGCGTATAGCATGAGTCGCCCTTAAACCATTTTAAATCCGTCGTTTTAACTCTCTAACAAAAATATAATAATTCGCATCACTATTTACTTATTACACACATGTAAATTATTTTTCTCATAAAAATTGATCCTGAACTTGTTAATTAATATTTATCTAAATTAATTTAATTTCCCAATTAAACTAATAATTAACTTCACACGTGGAATAAAATACTGTTAAAAGTATGGGGTATTACATGCTCCCCCCTAACAATGGAATTTCATCTCTAAAATTCGAACGGACTAGCCACGAAGAGTTATAGATAATTTTTTCGCATGTCATCTTCGTGCTCCAAAGTCAATTTGGTGACATTATGATGCCCCCACCGTACACCTATTAATGGTACCACCTTAGATTGAAGCTTTCGCTCACTAAGATCCAAAATAGCAACAAGTCTCTCCTCGTAAGTAATGTCCGGATGCAAGCCTATCTCCTCTAATGTTATGTCCCAGTAGGCTAAATCATCCCTAATATACCTCCTCAATGACGACACGTGGAACACATTGTGAATCTATTGTAAGTGCTCCGATAAATCAAATCTATACGCAATTGGACCTACCCTCTCAATGATAGGAAAATGCCCCATATATCTAGGTTCCAACTTCTCCTTCTTCACGAACTGCACCACTCCTTTCATGGGAGATACCCGTAACAATACCTGATCACCTACGTCAAACTCTAAGAATCTTCGACTCACATCAGCATAACTCTTCTAATAGTCCCGTGCTACCCAAATATGACTCCTAGTCAGCTTAATATTCGCCAACGTATCCTGAATCACGTCTTTCTCGAGAAGCTTATTATCCCCAACATCTAACCAACAGAGGGCGAACGACAAGATCTCCAGTACAAGGCCTCGAAAGGTTCCATGCCAATAGTAAATTAATACGATTTATTATACATATACTCCATCAACTGTAGGAATTGCTCCCAACTACCTTTAAAATTAAAAGTACAGACCATCAGCATATCCTCCAGCATTTGATTCACCCTCTCCAATGCCCATCGATTCTAAAAACTCTGTCAAAAGTGGAACATAAAGATCTTATCTCGATCTAAAATAATATTGAGTGGCACTCCGTACAGTCTCACTATCTCTGTAATTAAAAGTAAGGCATACCGACCTGTCGTGTAGTCGACCTGAACAGGTAAAAAATGAGCTACCTTAATCAAATGGTCCACAATAACCCAGTCATGATCCCTTTATGACGTTGGTAATCTCGTGATAAAATCCATTGACATACTTTTCCATTTCTACATCGAAATCTCCAATGACTACAAATTTCCAGTTGGTCTCTGATGATCAACCTTCACCATCTGATAAGTGGTTCACATGGAGATAGACTTTGCTATGGCCCGATTCATATCGGCCCACTAATATTGTCTCCTCATATATTGGTACATCTTGTCCCATCATAGATGAATCGATAATCGTGACCCGTGAGACTCCTACATAACTACGAGCCGTGGGTACTCTTCATCAGAGATAATCAACCTCCCATTTAAGTGTAATCCACCCTCAGAATTGACTGAATAGGACTTCGCTCCATCTTCCAATGACTTTCGTAACTTCTCCTGATAAGAAGGATCCCCTGCCTCTGCTTTCACAACCCTTAAAATGATCTCGAGTATGACGATCATCACTGACATATGTGCCCCGATTACCTCCTCCTCCTCCTAATGAAACTCATCTCACTTCACCTTTTAGATTGTCGCCAACTTCCCTGTAGGCTTACATCTCAATCCATCTGCCACCACATTAGCCTTTCATGGGTGATACTGGATGTTAAATAGGTAGTTCTTCACAAATTCAAGCCATTTGTGCTGCCTAATATTCACCTCCTTCTGTGTGAAAAGATACTACAGTGACTTGTGATTCATGAACAATAAAAAATTCTCCACCAATTAGTAATGCCTCCAAATTCTCAAGGCAAAAAGAACTGCTACTAACTCCAAGTGTGCGTGGGATAATTATCCTCATGGGATTTGTCTTGCGAGATGCAAAAGCTATAGCATGCTCTTTCTGCTATAGATCTCCCCCAAGTCCTTGTAAGGCCTCATAAAAAAAATTAAGTACTCCACTCCTCCCCTAAGCAATGTGAGCACTGGTGCTGAAGTCCACTTTTCCTTTAGATAATCAAAAGATGAGAATTCCATGTGATACCAATTCAAATAAATTAGAAAATTACCAATTTAAACTTATTTAATTGGAGTAAATTTTAAACCAAATTAAATCAGCCCCTATACATGCAACTACGTGTGTGTGTGTGTGTGTGTGTGTGTGTGTGTGTGTGTGTGTGTGTGTGTGTGTGTGTGTGTGTGTGTTAAACCATCATAAATAAAATTGCTAACTCACATATTTTAGGGAAAAAAACCCTTTCGGGTAAAACCTTTATATCACTATAATATTTATAATGATTACAGTGAAATCCGCAATGAGTTAACCGTAGAAAACCCACAAAGACCGCAACCTAGGGTCAATAATGAAACAACTATAGCAGTCCACACGAACACCCAGTCCGAATCAGCTCAGGAACACCCTCGAGTACTCCATATCGACATACAGTCGTCTTTACCCCAGTACCTCAATCAATCGGAACCTAGATTAGCAGTAGAGATATTCTCTACAAGAAAAACTTCAACAAAGATGTGTTCTTGGGTTCCAAAACAATTCACACAAAGTAATTGGGATTTTGTGAATTGAAAACAAAAAGGATGAAACCCTAAACGAAGAAGACTAAGTGTTCTGCCGATTTCCAGTGTTTACAGAAACTAAAACATCAGGTCTTCTTAACGAAAACGAAGCTGTTTAACACTCTTTCTATGAAAAATTTAAGGCGGCGCGTCGCTCGAACGAAACATTAATGTCGCTCAAATGGCTGTGCATCTCGCTCGAATGAGATAAAAAATAATTTTTTATTTCCCCGAAAAATATTACGTCTCAAAACTTTAAAACAAACTTTTAATGAAAAACTTAAAAAGTCCGCTCTTAAACTTAAAAAATATTTTGATAAAAAATGTCCCAACACTCTAAATGAAATGCTAAGGAATTAAAAAACAACCTCTACCAAATTTATCTTGCAGAGGCTTGAATGTTAAGGAACTTTGATATTCGGATCCGTCCAGATGCTTGAAAGATATTGAATTATTCTTCGACATTTTTAGTGGTATACGACATACTCAATTGTTAACGGACAAGGTCCTTAGAAATCTCCCCCTAAGTTTATTCCGGTACAAAATAATAACATCCAAATTGTCAAATCCAAATGCCTATACAATTCTAATACCCTCCCATGAACCCAAAACTGAAAAGGTATAAAAAATACAAGTATAAAACTTTTCTTCAAAATCTTCAACTTCAAATCATCAAATCTTTAAGCTTTTCTCATTAGGGTGAGCAAAATAATGATTTTCAACTTTGTAGGTACACACATGAGACAAAGCAAATACCTTCGTGATGCATTGAGTTTGAAATGATATAAGAATAAACCAATCAGCAATCAAATCTTCCCCATGATGCAAATGCTCCACCATAATTCGTTCTCCCCCTTTTGATTTGATCGAAATAGATAAGGAAAAGAATAAACAAAATACACATGGAGTTGTCATGACAAATATGCATAACAAATATGAATCAAATTACACTCATGCAAGGAGTAACTCGAAAGCTTCCACAAACTATTTTTGATTTTTTAATTTTTTATACAAAAAATGCAAAAATACTTTTACAAAAAATCACACTTCATGAATTTACACTAAGACAACCAAATCATGGAAACGGAATGAATGGGTGTGAACATATTCGATAGGGAAATCAATGCAATCAAATGTAACATATGTGCATCATGAATATGTGTACTCCTAACGAATGAATCTCAAAATCGTCCTTAGGTGTTAAAAGTGTTGAATTTAGATGGCATCGACTCAATCCATCAACACATTAAAGTCAAGAATGATTCCCACACCAATAACATCTAAAATTATGTAAATTCTTCTTCATGACATTGTGAGGTTGTGCAAACCTGTTTGTCATTTCTTTTCATCCAAACCCCCTCATAAATAATAATCATTATATTTTTCTTTTGAGGTGGCCCCTTTTTGGCATATTTTTCTTTTTATTGCCTTTAAATTTTTCGGACTCTTTTAAACGGTAGATTTCCCGATTAGTTAATTTTGTACTCTCGTATCCCTTTATCGTGATTCACTCATCATATTTTGTTGTAATTAAATTCCACACGATAAATGGTTTTTATATACACTACTTCCATTGTCAAGTTTTATTGCATATGGTTCATTTTAAAGACAGAATTGAGATGACAACACTCCGACCAATATGTGATAAACAAGTACAATAATCAAATAAATTCGTACAAGTGTGCATTAACGGAACTCATGAGTAAAACATGTAGGTATTAATCACAAAGTACATCTTAATGACTCCAAACATTGTAAAGCACAAAAATGAGATGATGACGCATATAAAAACACTATCAAATCATCACGTGGATACCGAATGAAATTGAGACTCAGTCATCCTAAATTTCCATTCATATACGGTGTAAAAATAAACTACAAAACTCATTTTGACTTTTTCCAAAAATTTTATCAATAAAATCTTTTTGGATTTTTCAAAATTTTCTAAAAAAATGAAAATCTTTTTGTATTTTTCAAAAAAATTCTAAAAATAAAAAATCTAATACAAAAATGACACACACTAGCAATAGGAATAAAATATCAACATGTAAAAGATCCTATGCTAGCAAACAAGTCTAAACCTCAGTCGTTAGGTGTGGTGGAGTCTTTTAAAGGCGGCGACATCCAATGGAAAACCTCCATCAAATCATGTGAAGTCTTGACCAAAAACTTTACCTGATCCCTAATATGTGCAAACTCTCTCGTGTAATCATCTAGAACATCCTGTGTGGGTGCGTGTGTGTGAACACGTGTAGTAGCAAAACATGACACATGTGCCAACTTAAAACAAAACTCCCTAAGTTGTCCTCTCTTCTTGCATTGTGTGCAAACATATAAAGGCCTATGTACACCTCTCTCAAAAAGTCTCCCACGCACTCTCCTATCCGGTACGGGACACCTAGGTGGGTTGGATTAAGAGTCATATGAATTTATCATAAACACGGGAACCGACTCGTGTGTAACATGTGAAGTGGACGCACCGTCATGACCTATTCCTCGTATCTCAACATCACCCAAAACGGGATTGAGAACCATCTTTCTAACCTTATTAGATGTGTTCTCTAAAGGGACTATGACCTCCCGGGCACGTCCGAGATCACTCTCGAGTTGGGATACACATTTCGTCAGACTAGACACCGTGTTGGTCAAATCACTCTTTTTTCAATCTAAAGCAATCAATTGTTCACTCAAAGAAACCTTCACCCTCTCGAGTTGACTTGATTTTGCCTCAACCACCCTCAAACTCTCTAACTCTCTCTCCAAATCTCTCACCCTAAGAGTTAGATCTTTGTTCAACTTTTTGGTCTTTAAGGTCTCGGCATACAAATCTCTAAACGCAATCTAGAGCTCACTATCACCCTCACTAGCGCACTCACTCTCAGACTCACTAGAAACACTCAAATCATCACCGGGGGTCTCACGTGCATAAGTATCCTCATCATCGTGGACAAACTGGGTGTGCTCATGTGACTAGCACAAAAAGCAACAAACTTCCCATGTTACGACTCATCCCCGGAATCTTTCACCTCTTCCTCACTATCGCTAAGAGTGGTTGGCATGGCAATATTTTTTCCCTTTCTCTTTAACCTAGTGGGACACTCAAATGCTCTATGGCCTCTCCCCTCACACTCAAAACACTTCTTCTCTTCCTCTTTCTCACTTTCTTTCTCACCGCTCTCTTTGGACTCATTTTTTTCTCAAAAAATCTTTAATTGGAAGAATTTTGTTTTGAAAACTTGAGATTTTTTTTGAAATTCTTTGCAAGCATGTCCATATCAAAATCAGACTCGTCCTTAGACTCGGACTCACAAAAACTCATTTTCTTTTTCTTCTTAGACTGGGCTTTAAATGCTATCCATTTATCCTTAGGCTTGACAGTGTCAGGAGACATGTCGATCTCATATGTCTGGAGGTCTCCTACCAGCTCTTCTAATTTCAGATGGCTCAAATTACCTAAGGTATTCAAAACAGTCCCTTTAGGGATACAAATTTTTGGCAGCGATCTTAAAATCTTTTTAACCACTCACGCATCAGGTATAAGCCCACTAAGATTGAAATTAGTGTTGACAATTTCAGACAAATGAGCATAAAAGTCATCAAAACACTCAGTCTCAGTCATGGTTGTCGTTTCAAATTGAGTAGTTAAATTTTGAATTTTAGACTCTTTGACCAAGTTAGTGCCTTCATGGGTGAGTTGCAAAACATCTCACACTTCTTTAGACGTGGTGCATGTCATAATACATCGAAACTCATCGGGGGTGACGTGTCCAAAAATTGCACTAAGCCCACGTGAATTAAAAGTTCCCCACCTAAACTCATCCTCAGTCCTGTCTGGAATAGGATTTAAATTCGTGACATTATTTGTGGTGACAGTGGGACGATTCCATCCTCTTTCACAAATTACCCACACTCGCTCATCGATTGCTTTTAATGTGATTTCATGCGGGTGTTCTAGTAAGCATAATTAGACCCGTGACAACTGATTATATAAGTTTTCATTCGGAAACATTATGATAATTTTTCAAAATCATATTTTTAAAAAAAATCAATATCACATAAATTTTACAGAAAATATGAATTCATAATAAATTAGTGAAGCCTACTCTGATACCAATTCGAGAATGCCATGTGATACCGATTCAAATAAATTTGCAAATTCCCAATTTAAGCTTATTTAACTGGAGTCAATTTTAAATCAAATTAAATCAGCGCCTAAACATGCAACTACGTGTGTGTGTGTGTGTCAAACCATAACAAATAAAATTGCTAACTCGCAGATTTCAGGAAAAAAAAACCTTTCGGGTAAAACCTTTATTTCACTATAATAGTTACAATGATTACAATGAAATTCGCAATGAGTTAACTGCAGAAAACCCACAAAGACTGTAACCTAGAGTCAGCAATGGAACAGCCGCAATAGTTCACACGAACACGCAGTTCGAATCAGTCTGAGAACACCCTCGAGTCCTCCCTATCGACACGCAGTCGTCTTCAGCCCAGTACCTCAATCAATCGGCACCTAGATCAGCAGTAGAGATCTTATCTACAAGAGAAACTTCAACAAAGATGTGTTCTTGGGTTCCAAAATAATTCACACAAAGTAATTGGGATTTTGTGAATTGAAAACAAAAAATGGATTAAACCCTAAACGAAGAAGACAAAGTGTTCTGCCGATTTCCAGTGTTTGCAGAAACTAAAACATCAGGTCTTCTAAACGAAAACGAAGTTTTTTAACATGCTTTATATAAAAAACTTAAGGCGGCGCATCGCTTGAACGAAACATTAATGTCACTCGAACAGAACACGCTATAGCTCGAATGACAGCTTTGCGCGAGATCACATGTTGCTCGAAAAACTGTGCATCTCGCTTGAACGAGATACACAAATATTCTTTTATTTTACCAAAAAATATTCCGCCTCAAAACTTTAAAACAAACTTTTGACAAAAAACTTAAAGATTTTGCTCCAACACTTAGAAAATATTTTGATAAAAAATGTCCCAACACTCTAAGTGAAGTGCTAAGGAATTAATACACAACCTTTACCAAATTTATCGCGCGGAGGCTTGAATGTTGAAGAACTTTGATATTCGCATACGTTTAGATGCTTGAATGATTGTAAGTTATTCTTAGACGTTTGTAGCGGTATACGGCATACTCAATTGATAACGGATAATGTCCTTACAAATCTTCCCCTAAATCTATGCCGATACAAAATAAAAACATCTGAATTATCAAATTAAAATGTCTATAAAAATCTAATACCCTACCATGAACCCAAAACTGAATAGGCTTAAAAAATGCAATTATCAAACTTTTCTTTAAAATCTTCAACTTCAAATCATCAAATCTTTAAGCTTTTCTCAACAGGGTGTGCAAAATAATGATCTTCAATTTTGTATCTAAGCACATGAGACAAAGCAAATACCTTTTTGATGCATCGAGTTTATAATGATATAAGAATAAATAAATCAGTAATCAAATCTCCCACATAATGCAAAAACTCCCCCATAATATGTTCTCCCCCTTTTGATTTGACCGAAATAGACAAGGAAACAAATAAACAAAATACACATGGAGTTTTCACGACAAATATGCATAGAAAATATGAATTAAACTACGCTCAGGAAAAGAGTAACTCAAAAGCTTCCACAAACTATTTTTGATTTTTTAATTTTTAAAATAAAAAAATGAAAAGATACTTTTATAAAAAAAAATACACACCATGAATTTACAATAAGACAACTAAATCATGGAAATGGAATGAATGGGTGTGAACATATTCGATAGGTTACTCAATGCAATTAAACATAACATATATGCACGACGCATATGTGTACTCCTAACGAATGAATCTCAAAATCATCCTTAGGTGTTAAAAGTGTTGAATTTAAATGACATCGACTCAATCCATCAACACATCGAAGTCAAGAATGATTCCCACACCAATAACGTCTAAAACTATGTAAATGTTTTTTCATGATGCTGACGGGACGTGCAAACCCGTTTTTCATTTCTTTTCATCCAAACTCCTTCATAAATATTAATCATTATATTTTTTTTTTTGAGGTGGCCCCTTTTTGACATATTTATCTTTTTATTGCCTTTAAATTTTTTGGGCTCTTTTAAACGGTGGTTTTCACGACGAGTTAATTTTGTACTCTCACAGTCATTTTCTGCGATTCACTCATTATATTTTGTTGCAATTAAATTCCTCACGGTAAATGGTTTTTACATGCACTACTTCCATTGTCAAGTTTTATAGCATATGGTTCGTTTTAAAGATAGAATTGAGATGACAACACTCCGACCAAAAGTACATCTCAATGACTCCAAACATTGTAAAGCAAGAAAATGAGATGATGGTGCATATCAAAACACTATCAAATCGTTACGTTGATATGGAATGAAATTGTGACTTGGTCATCCTAAATATCCATTCATATACGGTGTAAAAACAAACTACAAAACTCTTTTGGACTTTTTCCAAAAAATTTATCGAAATAAAATCTTTTTGGCTTTTTAAAATTTTTCTAAAAAAAATGAAAATCTTTTTGTATTTTTCAAAACAATTCTAAAAACAAAAAATATAATACAAAAATGATGCACACTAGCAATAGGCATAAAATATATCAATGTGAAAAGCATCATATGCTAGCAAACAAGTCTAAACCTCAATCTTTAGGTGCGGTAGAGTCTTTTAAAGGTGGTGACATCTTATGAAAAACCTCCATAAAATCATGTGAAGTCTTGACCAAAAACTTTATTTGCTCCCTAATATGTGCAAACTCTCACGTGTAATCATCTGGAGCATCCTGTGTGGGTGTGGGTGTGTGAACAGGTGTACTAGCAAAACATGACACATGTCCCAACTTACAATAATACTCCCTAAGGTGTCCTCTCTTCTTGCGATGTGTGCAAACATAAACAGGCCTAGGTACACCTCTCTCAAACGTCTCCCACGTACTCTCCTATCTAGTTCGGGTTGCCTATGTGGGTTGGGTTGCGAGCCATATAGATTTGTCACAAACTCAAGAATCGGCTCAGGTGCAACCTGTGAAGTGGATGCATCGTCATGACCTATTCCTCGTCTCTCAACATCACCCAAAACGAGATTAAGAACCATCTTTCCAACCTTCTTAGATGTGTTCTCTAAAGGTACTTTGACCTCCCAAGCACTTTCGAGATCACTCTCGAGTTAGGATGCACGTGTCGTCAGACTAGGCATCGTGTTGGTCAAATCACTCTTTTCTCGATCTAAATCAATCAATTGTTCACTCAAAGAAACCTTCACCCTCTTGAGTTGAATTTCTTTTGCCTCAACCACCCTCAAACTCTCTAACTCTCTCTCCAAATCTCTCACCCTAAGAGTTAAGTCTTCATTTAACTTTTTGGTCTTTAAGGTCTCGGTATACAAATCTCTAAACGCAATCTGGAGCTCACTAGCGCACTTACTCTCAGACTCGCTAGAAACACTCAAATCATCCTCGGGGGTCTCACGTGCACAAGTATCCTCATCTTCGTGGGACAAACTAGGTGTACTCGCGTGACTAGCAGAAAAAGCAACAAACTTCCCATGTGACCACTCATCCCCGGAATCTTTCACCTTTTTCTCACTATCGCTAAGAGTGGATGGCATGGCAATCTTTTTGCCCTTTCTCTTTAGCCTAGTGGAACACTTAAATTCTCTATGAACTCTCCCCTCACACTCAAAACACTTCTCCTCTTCCTCTTTCTCACTTTCTTTCCCACCGCTCTCGTTGGCCTCATTTTTTTCCTCAAAAAATCTTTAATTGGAAGAATTTTGTTTTGAAAACTTGATTTTTTTTTTAAATTCTCTGCAAGCATGGCCATATCAAAATCAGATTCGTCGTTAGACTCAGAGTAAAAAAAACTCACTTTATTTTTCTTCTTAGACTGGGCCTTAAATGCTATCCCTTTATCCTTAGGTTTGACAGTGTCAGGAAACATGTCAATCTCATATGTTTGGAGGTCTCCTACCACCTCTTCTAATTTCTGATGGCTCAAATTACCTAAGGTATTCAAAATAGTCACTTTAGGAATAAAATGTTTTGGCAGCGATCTTAAAATCTTTTTAACCACTCGTGTATCAGGTATAGGCCCACCAAGATTGAAATTAGTGTTGACAATGTCAGATAAATGAGCATAAAAGTCATCAAAACACTCAGTCTCAAGCACGGTTATCATTTCAAATTGAGTAGTTAAATTTTGAATTTTAGATTCTTTGACCGGGTTAGTGCCTTCGTGGGTGAGTTGAAAAATATCCCACGCTTCTTTAGACATGGTGCACGTCATAATATATCGAAACTCGTCGAGGATGATGTGTCCGAAAATTACAATAAGCCCACGTGAATTAAAAGTTCCCCACCTAAACTCATCCTCAGTCCAGTCTGAAACAGGTTTTAAATTCGTGACATTATTTATAGTGACAATGGGACGAGTCCAGCTTCTTTCACAAATTACCCAGACTCGCTCCTCGATTGCTTTTAATGAGATTTCATGCGGCTTTCCAGTAAGCATAATTAGACACGTGGCAACTGATTATATAAGTTTTCATTCGAAAACATTATGATAATTTTTCAAAATCATATTTTAAAAAAAAAATCCGTATCACTCAAATTTTACAGAAAATAGAAATTCATAATAAATTAGTGAAACCTACTCTGATACCAATTCGAGAATTCCATGTGATACCGATTCAAATAAATTTGCAAATTCCCAATTTAAGCTTATTTAACTGGAGTCAATTTTAAATCAAATTAAATCAGCGCCTAAACATGCAACTACGGTGTGTGTGTGTCAAACCATTACAAATAAAATTGCTAACTCGCAGATTTCAGGAAAAAAAACCTTTCGGGTAAAACCTTTATTTCACTATAATAGTTACAATGATTATAATGAAATCCGCAATGAGTTAACTGTAGAAAACCCACAAAGACCGTAACCTAGAGTCAGCAATGGAACAACCGCAACAGTTCACACGAACACGCAGTTCGAATAAGCCTGAGAACACCCTCGAGTCCTCCTTATAGACACGCAGTCGTCTTCAGCCCAGTACCTTAATCAATCGGCACCTAGATCAGCAGTAGAGATCTTATCTACAAGAGAAATTTCAACGAAGATGTGTTCTTGGGTTCCAAAATAATTCACACAAAGTAATTGGGATTTTGTGAATTGAAAACAAAAAGGATTAAACCCTAAACGAAGAAGACAAAGTGTTCTGCCGATTTGCAGTGTTTACAAAAACTAAAACGTCAGGTCTTCTTAACGAAAATGAAGTTGTTTAACACGTTTTATATAAAAAATTTAAGGCGGCGCGTCACTCGAACGAAACATTAATGTCGCTCGAACAGAACACGCTGTCGCTCGAACGACAGCTTCGCATGAGATCACATGTCGCTCGAACGATTGTGCATCTTGCTCGAATGAGATAAAAAAAAAATATTTTCCCAAAAAATATTCCGCCTCAAAACTTTAAAACTAACTTTTGACGAAAAACTTAAAAAATTCGCTCCAACACTTCGAAAATATTTTGATAAAAAATATTCCCAACACTCTAAGTGAAATGCTAAGGAATTAATACACAAATTTTACCAAATTTATCTTGCGGAGGCTTGAATGTTGAAGAACTTTGATATTCGGATCCATTTAGATGCTTGAATGATCTTGAATTATTCTTCGATGTTTGTAGAGATATACGACATACCCAATTGATAACAGATAATGTCCTTACAAATCTTCCCCTAAATCTATGCCGGTACAAAATAAAAACATTCGAATTATAAAATAAAAATGTCTATAAAAATCTAATACCCTCCCATGAACCTAAAACTTAATTGGTATAAAAAATGCAAGTATCAAACTTTTCTTCAAAATCTTCAACTTCAAATCATCAAATCTTTAAGCTTTTCTCATCCGGGTGTGGAAAATAATGATCTTAAATTTTATATCTACGCACATGAGACAAAGCAAATACTATGAACTATGAACCTTTGATCTTCAATTTTGGACACACAATCTTTGAAAACCCTCTGATAAATCGATGGTGGAAACCTACTAACCCCAAAAAACTATGAACCTACATCGGCGTCGTGGGCTAGCCCCACTCCCTCACCATTGGAAGTTTACTTGGATCCACCGAAATCCCTCTCTCAGAGATTATATGACCCCAAAACTACACATCTAGCAACCATAATCCACACTTCTCAAACTTAGCATACAACTGATGGTATTGCAAAGTCTGAAGAACCATTCGCAGATGCTCTGTGTGCTCACCCTCTATCTGGGAATAAACGAGGATGTCATCTACAAAGAAAATGATTAACTAATCCAAAAAGTCCTTATACACTCGGTTCATGAGATCCATGAATACTCTTAGTGCTAACCCTAAACTCGTAATACCCGTATGTCGTGAAAATACAGTTTAGGGACTTTCTGCACCCTGATACATAATTGATGGTAACCTGACCTCAAATAAATCTTCGAGAAGTAGGTTGCTCCTCTTAGTTCATCGAACAAGTCATTTATACGCAACAACAGATACTTGTTCCGAATTGTGACCTCATTCAACTCTCGGTAGTTGATACACAATATCAACGACCCATCTTTCTTCTTCAAAAATAGTACTGGAGCACCCCAAGGTGAGGTACTCCTCTGAATAAAAAGATGCCCTAGAAGCTACTGAATCTGATGTCTCAATTATCGCATCTCTATTGGGGACATATGATACGGTGCATGCACTGTCAGCCTTATCCCCGATGCTAAGTCTATCACCAACTCAATCTCCCGACTCAGCGATAATCCTGGTATCTCCTAAAATACATCAGTAAATTACCTAACCACAGGGATCCAATCTAACAAGATGACTATACGCTCTGAAGTCTCCTCCTCGATGTAATATAAATGCGTACTTAATCCTCCCTCAGAACGAGGCATCGCCACAAGAAACATGTCCTGCCTTAAAATAAAAAACACGATAGTCCTACTATAATTGTCCACCATTGCTCTATACGTCGTTAAACAGTCCATCCCAAATATAACGTCATACTTGTCCATCTCCAAAATGAGAAAATATGCTACTAAACATAACCTTCTAATGTCCACACCCACTCCCATACATATGGAACAAATGAGAGCCCCACTACCTAATAATGAATCTATGGTCATAAGAATATCAGACGTTGTATCCACTAAATCCGTCTCCCGTGCGAATCTAGTGCTAAAAAAATAATATGAAACTCTCATGTCAAATAATACCCGTCCTATATGTTCGTGAATTAGAAATATACCCACAAATATTGGTGGTGTTGGTGGCATAACTGGCCCATGGACGTTATAGACACACCCAAACTGTAATTGCTCGTGCTGAGGCAACACTGCTAAAACTATTGGTGGGGTCGGAAATTGTGGAAGCTGTTACCCCAGTTGGGCATCTTGCTATGAACCCCTAGCCCATTCGGTCAAGAACGCCACATATGGACCTGATCCCTACATACGAAACACCTGTCTATGAAGTATGTTATCCTCTAGCCTTGACATCCATAACCCTGGTGGCTTCCACACTGATTCCCCTGGTCCTGCTGGCACTGAGGAGCACGCTGTTGACCCTGATGGCCCTGTCTGTACCCACAATCTCCTGGTTTGGACCTCTTAGTTGAGTCCCCTACTGGGAACCCCAATCCTGCTGCCTGCACTATTGTTGTGGTGCCTAGTTGGCACTGTTACCCCCAATCTTACCTTACTGAATTGAATCTTTAGTCCTCTTTGCCCCTTAAATGAAAGCGATGATCCTGAAAGTGTAGCAATGAAACATTAACGACATTGATGTAAGTCCTCAATGTTGGGTTACCGAATAGATAGTGATGGATCATCCACATGAGCCTATACATGAACTTTAATACCCTCTTCTCATCCGTGTTCACCTCATCTGGTACAAAGTTTACAACACGAGTGAACTCCTCCTCGTACTCATCCAATGTCCGACCCTACTGTGTAAGATCCAGAAATCTCCTCCTCATCTCCATATACACAGAGAACATAAAGAACTTACGGTCAAACCACACCTAAAACTTCTAAATTGTCATAGTACCCCTCTCCTCTGGCATGGCGACTGACTCCCACCACTACAATGCTTCCCTAACCAACTTAAAATTAGCTAGTACCTACTTTTGAGTGTCGCTGCACTCAACCATATGAAGATGCCTCTGGATATCCTTCTTCCGTTAGCTCGTTGCAACCATATATGTACTCCCCCAAAACTCTAGTGGATGGCCCTTTTAGAAGGCCTCACTAACTTGTTCCCACACGGACGATAACGTGTGAGTCTATACCGATATTGCCACTAGTAGATGTGGCTGTGCCTGAGGAAAGTGCTACGCAGTGGTTATCATGATAATATTAATTACCTACGCTATGATATATGTGACTTTTGCGGTGGTCACAGTCCCCTGGGTTGCCCGCGGTTCGGACTGAGCCTCCCTCTCTATAGCCCTTCTTACTGCCATTGCTAGTCTTCATCTTCGGGTGTCATAGCATCTGAAACCAAATTAAAATGATATGATACTCCACTTAAATATACAATATTAGCAGAAGAAAGAAAATTTGCAATATGAAAACAACCATTCTAAACATAGGGCGCTATATCAAAGAAACGCAACGTTGATAATGTAGCAAGTTCGTACAGATCTAAAAGGACACTAGAACCTAATGCTCTGATACCAACTGTGACACCTCGCCTAATCTAATATCGATTGATCAGGCCTTTATTAAAATTAAATGGGAATGATTATGATTTCATTCTTAACATCATTGTCAGACAAATATATAAATACAACCAACATAAATATGCACCAGATAAAATGACAACAAAACTGATAAGAGCATAATCATAAATAACGTAAACTGAATAAACCATCGATTACCACAAGTAATATCGACGTAACAAGATATTGAGGAATAATAAGAATATCTGGCATAAATGAAATGTCCTATCCATCTATGGGCAATACACCCAAAAGGAAAATAGTGAAAACTGAATCTTATCTAGATAAAATGAACATAGTCGGCTACATTCAAATCTCGCGACATCCACAGTTACTTCACACAATGTCATGATGAAGAGACTAACCCTATTGTCCCTACTTCTAAATACCTGGGGATTTGAAAAATATATTGTAACACTCATGATTTTTAAACCAATTTTAATTAAACTAACTTGAATTTTAAAAAAATTAGGATCTATTTAATTTTGGTATGTAAAAAAAATGTTGATTTTTTTATATAAAAATAAGGTTTTAAATGGAATTTAAAGTGGGATTAAAATTTAGAAATTATAACTTTTTGTATAAATATCGGGGAAGGATCCAACCTAAGGAACAAAAAAATTTTAAAAAAATATTCGACTGTATGATAGAGCTGAATTTTTTGTGCAGATTCCTCTTGCCTTAATCTACTACGCCTCCAAATTTCAGCCAATTCAAACGGTTCAATCATCCAAAATGTTTTTTTAGTGTTTGTATCTGATTAGGACTCTCATTCTTTTTGGTATATAAATATAAAGTGACGAGTCTAGGACTTTTAAAATACATTTTAGCCTTCTCAAAAATTAGTAGTCTCCTTCATTTTCATCTTCTTCCATCTACAAAACCCTAGCCCCATTTAAACTAATATTCAACCCATAATTTGAAGGCTAATTTGGTTTTTTCCCGAGTTTGGGTTAGAACGAGTTTTTTTTTTTTTTTCGCGTGAGGAACACAGTGTTATGATCAGAAATTTAAGGTAAAATCTTATGAGTTTCTTGTGATGATTTTAAGGTTCGAGGTTTACGTAATATGCTCCTTAAATCTCTCGAGAATAGTCGTTTGTTCTTCATTTATTTGTACTCATATTGTTGATATCACGACGTTTATTGGAATCTAAAATATTGATTTGATTGAGATATTGTATTTGTTGATGGGCATGGTGTCATGAAATTTTTATATGGCACGTAGAATGGTCACCCGCCAATAGTCCAATAGCCTGGATGAGTCTTTACTAAGCTTAGGTGAGGTGAGTTGAAGCCTGGTGACCTATTGATGTGTTATTGAGAAATTCAATTGGTATAATGCTTGTATGTCGCATTGGACTTGAATTCATATTCGTATTGTTGCACTTTATTCACCGTTATTATTTTAAACATCTATTCTTGTCATATTATGTACTTCCCCGTATTTTTCTTTTAGTTGCAGGTTAGCGTGAATTTGGACGCTATAGATTTGGGAGGATTTTAGTGCTCGACGTTTGGAGGATTTTTTTTCTTTAGATTGGCACTGTAACTATTTGGAGAGCTTAGCCTTATTTTTAGAGGAATTAAATTTTAATTATTTTGGAGGTGTAAATTTTGGATTGGACATTATGTAATTTTGGATTTGTTAGGTTTATTTTTGTGGAATATAGATACTATATACTATTTTTTGAGGATTTTGTTTAGTTTTAATCGTAGTAGCGCCTCGTATTTTGCACAGGGTGTTACATATATTTTCTAGTGGGTCAAAGCCTGAAAAGCATTTGAAAATATTTACAAGTATTTAAATGCTTTAAATGTAAAGGTGAAGTTTATTACATTGGTAATTAACTTTCTAGTCGCACTCACATGAGACCTTTCATCACCTTTCATCTACAGTGCAAACCTAACACATTCATTTTATTATTCTAATCATGCTACCCAGTCTAACTAGAACTATAACCTCTAACATAGCCAACCCTACTAATAGTCACCATTTGCTAGTATGCACTACCTTTACTAAGTATATTATCATAATTATTTACATAGCTACGCACATACTAAAAATAGATATTCACGTAACTATCCCATATATATATATATATATATATATATATATATATATATATATATATATATATATATCGCTCACTATATACGTATATACAGCATTCCTAGAGCATGGACCTCATGGATGCATCCCTCATGTGCTATCATGCTATAGGTATACCACGTACCACAACTGGGCCACCATCTCGAAATCTCACCACCGAACCTAAAATGAAAACACAAACAATGGAGGCGATCATAAACATACGTCTAGGGGTTGCAACCATAACACATTACACCCAACCGGTATCCAAACCAATACCTATCCTCACACATGGATAGTGATCATGCAATAGTACTATGAACTGGGGAATCAACTGGTCAATGCCAGGGTGGGCCTCCCACTACACGCAATCTATTAATGATAACACTACCGATTATGTAGGTTCCATACAAATACACAACCATCACACACATATATATAAGTAACCCACAATACGTGTGTGTATATATATATATATATATATATATATATATATATATATATATATATATATATATATATATATATAAAGTACTGACTACGTACGGAAATCCCACAGCGTACTAGTCTACCAAAATCCGAACTGATTTCCTGATTTTCAATTAAGTGTTCACTAACTTGAAATCCGATTCATCTCACTCGAATTCAACCATTAGTTGTCCTAACACATGCACCAACCCTTGATAATGTTCCAAGGAAATCCCAATCTACCCCGAAAACCCATACGCCCATTTATCCAACGCCAACAGGTCAAAATAACACACAACAAAAATCAAGATAGACCAAAAAATTAAATCGATTCACTGGTAGACCGAACGGGTTCGGTCTAGCGAACCAATTTGCTCCCCCAGTGAACCGGCTCGATTTGCTAGGCTGCCCTTTGACTTTAACCTTGGGTTTTTACCTCCCAAACCCATCCGTGGAGGTTCCAAGCCTCCCAAACCGATAAATTAACATCCCAAACCAATACGTAATCATACCATATGTATTTAAAACCCTGATTTAAACCCTAATCCAACATTAAATCCTAAGGATTCCTAATCATTAATTCAATCCAGAATTAATCAAACTTTAAAATTCATTGATCTAACACCCTATAAATGTTCATCATATACCCAGATTTAAATCACGTAATTTGTCCATATTAATTCTCAATCACATTAATATGATAACACACAAATCAAATCCTCTTAATCAATCCCATGATTATATTTTAAATTCCCAGATTAATCCTTAGTCAATAACGAACATAATTAACAGCAAAATAATGCAATCTAAAGCAAGTAAACACTTGCCTTGATGGATTCAAATTCGAAGCTTGACATGTATAGATGAATTTCTTCCGGAGGTGGTTATTCCTCTCTTCTCAAAGATTTTTTTCTCTTTTCTCTTCTTTCATCTTCTTTTTTGTTCTATCCCTTGATCCCCACTAAGCAGAGTTTAAATGAGGTTGCTATCCACCCCAATAATCCTTAAATACCACTTAATTAAACTCTAATTGTGTATATGGATTAAGCTCTAAGGGTAAAAAGATGACCATATCCCTATATTGGTCGTTCTATATCGTAAAAGCCACCCAAACCCAACTATAACTCCTAGGTACCTAGTCTAGACTATTTTGACCCATTATGAATCACCGGTGCACTCAAAAGGGCCATCCGAGTCACTGAACTTAAAAATATACAATCATCACATTAACTGGTCCCGACACGTGTATACAGTACGTGTCTCCCTTAAACCTTTTTAAATTCATCATTTTTAACTCTCTAATGACTATATAATAATTCGCATCGTTATTTACTTATTACATGCAAGTAAATGATTTTAATCATAAATATTAATTATAAACTCGCTAATTAATATTTATCGAAATAAATTTAATTTCCCAATTAAATTAATAATTGCCTACACGCGTAGGATAAAATACTTTTAAAAGTATGGGGTGTTACACAGACCATCCGTAATCCCATACATAGAGATCATCAAAGTCAAATGTATCCCCTAGTCCCATAACTAGGACATACCAAAAGCCATACACGTATTCCCTAATCCCATACCTATAAAGTACCCAACCAAAAAAATAACACACTCTACTAATCATACATTAATGTACCTCACTTGAAACAACAATATTTACATTTAAATAATTTAACGAAAGCATCCTTTAATTCTCTATGTCAATAATGATACGAGAAATCGAACTTACATCTTTCTCAACACCATATCAAATGTAAAACAGAAGTAAAGCAAGCAAGAAGGAAAATGACACAAAATATAGAGTGGTTCGATTATAAAATGAGCCTACATCCACTTTGGTACACAACTCTCATTGTATGCATTCTATTATACAAATTTAAGGAGCCATTAGAGGCATACAAAGTAGAGAGGGTAAGAGAATAAATGAGATCAGGCTAAGTCTAAGAAGGCTGTGACTAGGTAAGCCCCCCAGGGATTTTAGCTTGTAGAGAGAGGTAGTGTTGAGATTTTTGCAGGGCTTCGCAAAGTGAACCATCCTAAATAGTGGGGTGAGCAATTTTATTTATAGAAGTCAGAATGGAGGTGTCACGTGCATATCGCACATGATATATGGATGAGCTGTACAAATATGGAATTCTTCTAGAAGCAGGGCAGTTGTCAAGTCTGTGAGAGTAGGTGCCACGGCATGTTTCAACCCATGGTCTATGCTTGGTTAGATACCGTGGCCTGTTTGAACCCAGACAGTGGATTATTCTGACTGGCCTGTTAGGATCCAAGTCCAGATAAATGTATAGGGCCGTGACATGTCTGCTCCCAGGCAGCGGCCTGTTATTAACTCTTTCGCGACCTCAGTGACTATAATGGGCATATCAGTTAACATCATCTCATTTTATTTTATATTTGTTTATTCCAAACACATGTGATTACATCACTTTCATAATCCTATTTACAAGTTCAATATCATATTCTAACAAATTACCAAATTCCATTTTCAAATCCATGTGATATTTCATCAATTTAAAGCATATACCAATTTAAGCATGTAACTTAGCAATTCTAACAACATATTTCACTTTTAACCAATTTAAAATTTTCGTAATCATTAGAGTATATTCGGGATTAATATCATATGCATGAAGTAATATTTTCAATTTCAACATCACCCACAAAAGCCCTCAATATAGTCAAATTCCCCGAAAAATCATGCAATATTATAAGAATTTAGTCAGTCTTCTATTCATAAAAAATAAATATAATTAGATTTTACTTGCCCTAATAAGGTTCCTAATAAACTTACATATGATAAGGGTTTAAGCAACATTTAGTCCAAATAGAACTTAAGGAGAAAAGTAAAGATATTATTGCCTTATATGAGTAGTTTGAAAAATGTGATTTGAACGAGTTGATCTTCCCTAAAAAAGATTCAATTTATTTTCTTTAATTTTCTTCAAAAGTCAATTTTTAAAGCTCCCAAAATAAAGTTAAAAGTTATTTTAATGGAGTTTTAGGAGGTTAGGGAAAAAGAATACATAATGTTGTAGCTTTGCATTTGAGAGAAGGGTGTGAAAGTAAGGATCATCAAAAGTCCCCTTTAAATACAACTAGCAAAAGAGACCAATGGTTGGGCCACAATCCTTAAGGGTCGTTGTCGCATCCATCATTACCACGATCGTGGATAGGTACACCCGCGATTGTGGGTCTACGCGTTCAGTATCCCTCTATCTTTTGATTTCTCCTCGCTTAGAGTTTCAATAAAATATAATCAGTTAAATTTTGAACTCATTCTCAACTTCTCATATACATAATTTTAATAATTCTTCTTAAAGTCCTAACCTGGAGTTCACGAAATCTGAAAAGATTAAAATGTCCCTAGGGTTACCAGCCAATCCCCAAAATAGCACCTAATTAAATAAATGTTTATTTTATTATTTAAGTAACAAAAATTCACATAATTTAATTACATTAACATTTTCACATTTAATTCAAATTCCAACACCTAATATTACTTTAATTAATAATTCTAATTAATTAATTATTTTTTCTCTCAAAATTATGGGGTATAACAATGTCCAGGATCAATTTGCACGCACCTTGCAGTAATCCCTCCACCCAGAACAAGGCTTGCGAAATATGATTTTTTTCCCTACAGTCCATGGCCCCAAGTTTTTGTCAGTGAAGGAAATCGAACTCAGGAGCTTGGGTTTGCAGGCCCGTTACTCCTAATTGACTACTATTCAACCAACCCCTTAGGTTTGGATCCCATTACTTAGTTACGTTGCATTATCACTTTCTAGTTTCGAAGTTATTTTCACATTTTGCGATAAGTGTGGAAAAAAAGTGTCGCAAAAGGTTATAACAATGTAAAAATGCATAGCAAAAAGGGAAAATGGTACTCAAAATAATATTTTGTTAAACTTATGTACCCAAAGTGATATGCGACATAACTAATGGTGAACAAAGTCCCAATTATCCAATTAATAGTATGGAAGGGTTTTTACAACATCCATTTTAATGTGCTATTTTATTAATTAATGTTTAATAAAAATATTTTTATTTTGTTTCAAAATGTCCATCACCGTGTAAAACACTTAAAACACTCTTCCTTATCTTATTGTGAACCCTAAGAATTTTTTTTTCAAAAAACTAGATAATGAACCTTTTTGGAACATAAAAAAATAAGGTGGACTAAGTGTAAAATGCACTTAACTTCGAGGGATTGAACATTAATTTTTGGCCCGAAAATATACCTTAGAGAGGGGTGAATTGGGTGTATGGATTTAATGAAAAATTTAAAACCTTTCTTAACTTAGTTATAACGCTTAATTGCAATGTGATAAATATAATTATGAGTAACCAATTAATTAATAATAAATATCAGAAATTAAGAGAAAGAGGATAATGAAACTTTACAAATTGAGATTTTGACATGGTTCGGCCTCTGCCTACGTCCACGCTTGAGACGGTAATCGATAACTTCACCATATTCGGTCCACTTGCGGCAGAACCATAACCTCACAAGAAATATTACCTTGCAAACCATAACCAACAAGACACTCAACTCGTCCTTGCCCAAGTTATATCCATGCAATAGCCTAATGACTTTTAATGCCTTGACTACCCATAACTACGAAACTATTGGTCAAAAATATACAATGAAGTTAATCATGAGTCGCAACAATAAAATATGTAACCAAAATGAAAATCCAAGTAGCTTCACTAAAATAATGAAGTGGGTTTATTTTCTCTCTCTAAAAAGTAAGTAAACAATAATCACAAATATGCTTCTCAAATGGGATTATGGGTATGGCTTTAGCACAAGTAGGTATTGGGTTTATAACTTTGGAAAAGAGGAGTTGGAATGGAACCTTTTGTTTCAAGTGGGTTTTCTTAAAGCTTGAGCATTAATGGAGTTTTAGGACTAGAAATCTCAAATGGTTTTTAGGATATTGACCCAATCTAGGAAGATGAAACTTTACATAACAGTATGTTATTATGAGCTTATGTGTTTTTCAATGGAAGAGGGACTTTACCTAGTACGCGATAGAGATTCCCGTAGGAATTAGGGTAGGAACTCATTATGTGAAGGCTTGCGTGGAGCCCATTATTTTATGTACGTGGTTGGGACCGAAGTTATATTGATAGCTAACTTTGTGACTGTCTTTGCTTATATGTTTATACACTTGAGATATTTAGTGTAGCATTTTTAAGGATCCATTAGTTATATCTAATCGAGACAAATAGTACTTAATCATGATATCACTTGGGAAAGATTTTACACAGTTGATATATCTAGGGTTGTTTGGGTTGGGGTAAACTTAAAAACTATTCAAAGACGATAGGAAGATGCGTAGTGATATTGTAGACAAATTCAGTTATAATCCTATTCTACTTAAACTTGTTGCTAACGTTGTTAGTGACTTTACTTTTTAGGACCTAGGTCGTAGTTATAGCCTCAACCCTGACCTCTTAATTTGTATCTTCATTTTGTTGTTGCCTATTTAGGATGTCGGTCCAGGCCTCTGTGCACACTCTTTATATTCAGTTGAGTTAAATTATATAGTAGTTATATTTAAATGATTTTGATTATTGAGACAGTGATGGTTTTGGTGGTGTAGACTTTATTACTGTCAGTTATGATATCTGATGCGTATGTGTTTTTCATAATTATTTTTTATTATTTAATTTATGCATTTAGTTTTATTTCTAGTCATGCTTAGAATGATAGATAATTGTTTTGATTCTTGTTATTTTGTATTAGACCTAATCAATCTATTTTTTAATTTTACGAGGTATCAAAGGGGGTATCACAATCCAAAATACCTCATGGATACGGATTCCTTTGGAACATTATCTCTTACATATTCACACAATGATTTCCAAACTTATTGAAATTATTGGCCTAATAAATTAAATCTCACCCATAGCAAGCCAAAGCAATAATTATGTTAATATTCCAATCCTCATATCCCTTGGGATTAATAGTCTATGAGCCCTGTGTATATTGTGAGATTGTGTAAGTCTAATCTATGTAGCATCTAAACTCGTATCTCACTCTTAGTCTTGTTCAATATATTCTTGATGTACCATTATAATCATCCATAAACTATAAATAAGTTCCCAAACCATGAGAAAGGTTCGCGTAGTCAAGATAAACTACTAAGATTGTATATGCATCTTTTCCAATAAGATGGAAACTCCCTATCTATGTTGTGAAAATATTTAATTATACTATAAACAAATTTCTTATTTTTTGTGATCGAGTTGATCCCAACTTACCAGAATTCCTAGTAAGTATAGTTGACCGATATATACAATATGTAGACATATATAAGGCATTATAATAATCATGATGCATATTTTAAAATGAGCTAAGACAATACTTTATTATTAAATAATAAATATTATACCATGGTTTTAAGAATAAAACCCTAACAATCTCCTACTTAGTCTTGAACCCATGTTCCTATGCATCTAGCCCCCATTCCTTCTATATGACTGTGAAAAGCCATACTAGTGATTTTTATAAAAGGATAAGCCACATTTTCCTGAGATGCAATCTTCGAGATAATGATGTCACCTCTTCGCACAATTTCTAATATTGGGTGATACTTGTGCTCAATTTTCTTAGCCCTCTTATGGATCCTAGGCTCTTTTGAGTTAGCAAGTGCTCCTATATTATCACAATAAAGTGTAATAGTCGATCACACTAAAGAAACCACTCCCAAGTCGCTTAGGAAGTTCTTAAGACAAATAATTTCCTTTGTTGCTTCCAAAGCGACAATATATTCGTCTTTAATTGTCAAATTATCAATACATGATTTTTTTATTTTCCTCCGACTAATGGCTCCACCTTCTAGGGTAAACATTATCCCGAGGTATATTTTTTAGTATTCTTATTTGATTGTAAATATGAGCTTGTGTACCCTAAAGGTACAAGACAGTTAGTTGAATAAACCAACACATAATCTTTAATCCTTTTCAGGTACTTGAGAATGTGTTTTACTGCAGTCCAGTGCTCCTCACGTAGATTAGACTGAAACCTACTAACTATGGTAACAAATAAAGGGGATATATGATCTAGTACATAAAATATAATAAATAAGGCTTACCACTTCCGAAGCATAAGGTATATCCATCATCCTCTTTATCTGATCATGTGTCTTAAGACACTGATTCTAGTGATTATGTTCCTAAAAAGAAGAAATCCTTTCTTCGAATCTTATATGATAAACTTTGTGATCACATCATCGATATAAGTGGCCTAGGATAAGCCCAACATTTTATTTTTTTTATCACGTAAAAGCTTGATCCCAATTATGTGATTGGCTTCTCCTAAGTTCTTGATATCGAACTGGTCGGACAACCACGCCCTTATGCTGCATAATACACCCACTCATTTTAGATTATGATAATATCTTCTACATAAAGTACCATACATACCACCATGTTTTCTTCATGATTGTCATGCACATAAGTTTCATTCGAACATTGGTCAACCCACCAGGTTCGTTTGTCTTCATAATCTATATTATGTACCTCTTTATTTAAATATATATTTTATTTAGTTTAGTGGGTTTGCAATTATCATTTTTTCAAACAGTGTTCTATTAAATGTGTTTTCTAGTTTTGTGTGAGCCTCGCATTTGATTATCTATGCTTGTTGGTGCAAAAATTTAATAATTTGCTACTAGTAGATTTGGTCGTTAGCAAATTTGTTGCTATAAGACTTAGATCCATTATCCCCCATACTATTTGTTTATATATTGCTTTTATTCTTCTTTTTGGGTATCTCCAGCAAAAGATCTTACTCAAAAGATATATCTTGTGGCTTAATCTTTAATTTATTTTTATTGGATGGTCTAGGTAGGGTTTGCAGTACATCTAGAAAACTATCTCCATCAAACTATATAAACCATAAACTATATCTTTAAACATGGAGAGAGATTAAGATGAAGTAGATGGTTTAAGGGCCTTCAGAGCAAAGGATGGCGTTTTACTACTGTCTAATTTATGTATAATCCCAAATCATCCTCCTTTAATTTCTTGCCCACTTTTTAATTTGATTCCACGTTTTGATCAAATCTAGATCTTATTAAAAGTATATACTTGATTTTTCTAGACAATTTTGTACTATAATTGTGGTTTCTGGGAGTTTTTGAAGAACATGTCGAAATCTACATTGTGTTTAAATACTTCATTATAATAGTATCCGATGTAGTTGCATTCTTGTAAATTTTTATCCAAAATTCTTACAACGGAATTTTAGTTACATAGAATTTTGTGTTGCCATACTTATGGACTATAAAAATAATGTTTATCTCATGGTTATGACTAAATCAAATGCTTATAATTGGGAGTGGATTAGACACGTGCATTTAGTTTCTTGAAGATTTATTATATAGTTTTTGTTGATTAAATCCAATCTTAATCTTTCTTCAAATGTGCGGCATGGTTGCAATTGAAATATATCTACATATGATGATTAAACACCTTGGATTTTTATTTTTTATTTTGTGATGAGATTTTGTACTTCATGTGTGATTTAAAACTTTCCAGGTCGAAGTTAAGAATGTTTGAGTTTTGGACTTGGATTTGATTATTATCCGTCCGTTTTGGTTAATTGAAACTCATAAAGTTTGCCTCTAAATTCCAAACCTGAAATAATTGAAATGAATTAAAATTTTCAAGAAAATGATTTCTAAAGGGACCTTAACAACCCAAAAATATTTAGCATACTAAGTCTGAGAGAAGAAGTACTAATTTATTATCCCTTCTTCTTCACACCGACATTAATTGACTAATTGTCATATTTAACTGAGAAAGATACATTCTCAACTTTAGTTAAAGCTGAGTTTGTGAGAAGAAACATGAATTGATTATTCTCATGCTCATTTTTTTTAATGTATATGTATTATAATTGATCTATTGTAGTGTTATTTCCTTCATTGTTTAGTTCTAATTTTTTGTATTTTATTTTATTTCTTGAACTTGAAATTGCACCATAAAGTTTATGGCGGGCTCATGCATAAGCTTTAAAAATGAAATTTTATGGGTAGACACTTCAATTGGGACTTTAGTCATATATGTTATCAGCGTGACAGGAAGGATTGGGTCCACTTAGTACAAATTGTGTATCAAGTAACCAATTTCTTCCTCGGTCACTCTCCCCGATTATTGGATCTTCGGCCGACCAAGAACGGAAGTTTGAAAATGCTGTTATTCTTTATTCCAGTGTTTTTTAGTCTCTCGCATCAAGGCCTCCCAGGAACGAGAACAGTTGCAATTGAGGTTTTCCTCAATAGTATGCCTACGTCACAGACAGGTGGAGGAGTATACCTACATCACACTCAAGCTCATAAAATATGAAATTTGTTTGTTTATTTGTTTGTATTAGACGATGAACAAGTATGTACATGCTAGATTTAGTGGATTAAAAGTATATATTAATATATGAATTGCAGGACCACTTCTTCTGAACTTTGAAGTATCTTTTATCGTTGTCTACCATCCTATTTACCTGATGGACAAGTTGCTTCATCTAATTGGTTATTTATTTCCTATGAATTCCTTGTCTTATATTATGTTGTCCATGAAAATTTGGATCTTATCTTGTGTAGGATGGTGTTATGGTCAAGGTTGTTTTAGAGTTGTTTCGTTGTTAATTTGAGGATCGACATTGGCTACCAAAACGTGGGTTTTATACTTGTCACAATATACTTCATACGAAATTAGGTTTATTTGAAGTATTGAGCTAGTTTTGATGTTAGTTATGGTGTTGTGGTTGCGATAGTGGTGGTTATAGATGTGTTTTCTTTAAATTTTCATGTGAAAACCCTATTTATATTTGAGTTTTGTGCTTTTAACAATCAGTCAAAATTTTTGCATTCCAGTGTTTCAGGTGTCGATGTGGTTGATGACACTGGTTTTCTTATTATTTGTGTATTGTATTGATCTTATTGTTATAATAGGCCGTGTTGTTTTCTTATAGTTTAAATGACGATTATTGTTAAATAATGTTAGCTCAACTTTCGAAGTATATGATTTTCTTTGTAAAGTATTTATTCTTACCTCATGCTCCGTATTCACAACATTCCTCAATATGGGAACTTTACATACACGTAACTTCTGATAGGGAGGACTAGTGCGTTAGTGATGGTCAAGTTGTCATGCTTAAAGCTTTTTATCAAGAATTTGAGTGTCTTTATATAGGCATATGTTATTCAGTTGACATTCATCTTTAAATGATTGTTTCAGGTATTGCACTTTTACAATGGTGTGGTTAGTAAGTTGATTAAAGGTTTCTCACGGTTCCATGAACAATAATGTCATATACTCTCCCTATTCTTCACTCTCTTTTAAACTGAACCATTCCTTTTAACTGAAGTTCATTATCCTTTTACTTTTAGAAGGGGGAAGTCCTTTGGTCTATGTATTGATGTACTATTAAGTATTATTTTATTTTTGGTTCATTAATCCTAGGAGGAGTGAAGTCTGGAATGTAATTTTTTATGATATGCCTAAGTAGCATACATAAAGTGTCGATCACGAATGTAGTTCATTATCCTAGATCTCCTAATTTTTGTTATATTTTTAGGCAACTTCTTTGAAGTTCGGATCCTATGTAATAGATACTATGAAAAAATATTTGAGTTCCTTACTTGAATGAAGTTTGGCGAGTTATAGATTGTTCAAGATATTATAAAGATATATTATTGAAGTGTGATTGGGAATATCTTGATTTGGGGTAAAGTATTTCTTATTTTATAAATTTTTATAGTTGTTCATGACCTATTACTAGGGAATGCATTATGCAATTGGGTTAATGGAAAGGGATTGTTATCTGCGCTTAGATTTCTATGATTTTTTGTATATTTCAAATTTTTAGTTGCTTGAATGAATTTTAGTTCATGGATATAGCCATGTCATATTTAGAATCATGTTAAACTACTCTATCTATCTCTATCTCTCTCTCTCTATCTATCTCTCTCTCTCTGTAAAAGAGACTGTGTTTGAGGCAGTATCTGATGAAACTATAAATCTCTATATTCTTTACATATAACTAATCAATTATGGTTAGGTTGAATGAACACAAAGAACATAAACTATTACTTGTGATGATTGTAATATTTATTTATTTTATAATTGCTTTCATATCGCTTGAATATAGGACTTTTATTATTCTCTATTTTCCCTTACACTAAATTATCTATCATTGAGGTTGGTAATAGTTTCAAGGAAAGGAGCACTTAAGGACTCAACCGAGGATGATTTAAATAAGGTTAGTTTGTTTTATTTTATTAAGGTATACATGTATTTTTTTAATTTTACACTCTGTTACTAACAAATTATTTTATTTCTTGTGAAGTACATAACTACGGGTAGGAGGGTTGAGGACAATTACCAATCTTGATCTTCATTTCAAAGGTAATATTTATATTAGTTCCCTCTTTATTTGATGCTTAGATATAACAATTATACACAAATTTTAGGTTAAAATGGGGCGTTGGGGGTGAAATATCAAAACAACAATCAAACGACCCAGAAAAAGGCACAAGCACCTCAAGATAGATGATTATAAGGTGTTTAAACTGGTCTTGTTCTTATCGCAATCCGATTTAACAAAATAACAAGTGTACACAAGTTTAGGTTTGGGGGTAAAATATTAAATAACAGTCAAATGGCCAGGAAAGAGGCACGACCACCTTGATAACGACCATTATAAGTTGTTTGAACTAATCATATCCTTATCAGACTCCTGGTTTAACAAAATGACAAGTATACGCAAGTTTTAGGTTAAAAATACATCATTGGGGGTGAAATATCAAAAAAAATAACTAAATAGCCCAGAAAAAGGCACGAGTACCTCGATATGAACTATTGCAACATGTTGTAACTTGTTGTGTCCTTATCGGACTCCTTGTATAACAAAATAAAAAATATACGCAAGTTTTCGATTAAAATGGGGCGTTGGGGTTTAAATATCAAAACAACAACCAAATAACCCAAAAAGAGGCACGAGCACCTCGAGATGGACAATTATAAGGTGTTTGAATAATTCGTGTCCTTATCGGACTCTCGATTTAATAAAATATCAAATAAATTCAAGTTTAGGTTAAAAAGTGAGGCGTTTGGGGTGAAATATCGAAACAACAACCAACTGGCCTAGAAAGAGGCACTAACACCTCGATATGGGCCTTTCAAGATGTTTGAGCTAGTCGTGTCATTATCAGACTCCCGATTTAATAAAATGAAAAATATACGCAAGTTTTAGGTTAAAAATGGGGCGTTGGTTGGTGAAATATCAAAAGAACAACCAAATGGCATGAGAAGGGGCACAAGTACCTCGATATGGACCATTACAACATGTTTGAACTAGTCATGTCCTTATCGGACTCCCGGTTTAAAAAAATGACAAGTATATGCAAGTTTTAGGTTAAAATGGGGGCGCTAGGGTTGAAATATCAAAACAACAACCAAATGGTCCAGAAAGAGGTACGAGCACTTCGAGATGGATGATTATAAGGTGTTTGAACTAGTGCTTTCCTCACCAGACTCTCGATTTAAAAAATAACAAGTATACATAAGTTTTGGTCAGAGGTGAAATATTAAAACACCAACCAAATGGTCCAAAAAGAGGCATGAGTACCTCCATATGGACCATTGTAAGGTGTTTCAACTAGTTATGTACTTATCGGACTCTCGGTTTAACAAAATGAGTAGGATACGTAAGTTTTAAGTTAAAAATGGGGCTTTAGAGGGTAAATATAAATACAAAAACAAAATGTCCCCGGAAGAGGCACGAGTACGTCGGTATGGACTATTTCAACATGTTTGAAGTAGTTGTGCTCATATTGGACTCTCGGTGTAACAAATTGACAAGTATAAGTACGTTTTAGGTTAAAATGAGGCGTTGGGATGAAATATAAAAAAAAAAGACGAAATGGTCCAAAAAGAGGCACGAACACCTTGAGATGGACGATTATAAGGTGTTTGAACTAGTCGTGTCCTTATCTGACACCCAATTTAATAAAAAGACAAGTATACGCAAGTTTGGGTTAAAATTAGGGAGTTGAGGGATGAAATATCAAAACAAAAACTAAATGGACCAAAACGCATCATGAGCACCCTTATATGGACCATTATAAGGTGTTTGAACTAGTTGTGTCCTTATCAAACTCTTTATTTAATAAAATGACAAGTATATGCAAGTTTAGGCTAAAATGGGGCGTTGGGGGTGAAATATCAAAACAACAATCAAATATCCCAAAAAGAGGCACGAGCACCTCGATAAGGGCCATTACAACATGTGTGTGAATGAATTGTGTCCTTTTAGGACTATCGGTTTAACAAAATTACAAGTTTATGCAAGTTTTAGGTTCAAATGGGGCATTGGGTCTGAAATATCAAAATAACAACCTAATGGTCCAGAAAGGGGCACAAGCACCTCAATATTGACTGTTGAAATGTGTGTGAAGTGACTGAGACCTTGTCGAACTCTCAGTTGAAATAAATAACAATTTTACAGAAGTTTAAGGTTAAAATGGGGCGTTGCGGTGAAATATCAAAAAATATCCAAATGGCCCAAAAAGAGGCACAAGCACCTCGAGATGGATGATTGTAAAGTGTTTGAACTAGTCGTGTCCTTATCGGACTCAAGATTCAACAAAATGACAAGTATACACATATTTAGGTTAAAATGGGTTGTTGGGGTGATATATAAAAACAAAAACTCAAGTGGCCCGAAAAGAGGAACAAACACCTAGAGATGGACGATTGTAAGGTGTTTCGAACTATTCTTATTCTTATCGGACTCCCAAATTAAGAAAATGATTAATATACGCAAGTTAAGGTTAAAAAATGGGGTGTTAGGGTGTAAAATATCGAAACAACAACCAAGTGGCCCTAAAAGAGGCACGAGCACCACGAAATGGACCACTGTAAGGGGTTTGCACTATCTATGTCCCTATATCACTCCCGGTTTAATAAAATGACAAGTATACCCAAGTTTTAGGTTAAAAATGGGGCACTAGTGGGTGATATACGAAAATAACAACCAAATGGCTAGGAAAGAGTCATAAGTATCTCGATATAGACTACTGCAACATGTTAGAACTAGTCATGCCTGATGATGCCAAATATCATCCAGAGGGAGTCAACCTAGTTTCCAAGCTTATACAATAGTAGTGAAGATAAGATTAAAACAATTAAGTTCCAGAGGAGAAGAGAGGCAAAAAAGTGACATGGAGATTTAAGTGGTTCAGCCTTGGCCTACATCCACTGCGCAAACTGTGAAAATGATTCCACTATGTTAGATGGCTAAAATCCATTAATGGTGATCACAAGCTCTCTCTCTCTCTCTCTCTCTCTCTCTCTCTCTCTATATATATATATATATATATATATATATATATATATACACACACACATATAGAATATTAGTAGGGTTTCCAGAATTCGATCCTTATAGAAGGAGGCGATGAGCTCCTTTTATAGCCTCAAGGCTACACAATACCACCCCCAAGCATACACTTCGTTTGTAATGAGATCCAGTAGTCAATAAGAGCATGACACCAGTAGAGATGTGTAGGTCATGATGATGAAATATTCCTTCCACACATTGGTTGATTTGTTATAACAATATTAAGTGGATATGCCTATAAAACCCTTGTCATGTTTTCGCATGCATGCACTGTATCTAAAGTTATGGGTCTCGAGTAGCCGACATGGGAAAGGCACTGATCCTGAGGATGGAGCCAAGACGAGTCTAACTCAATATTTTTTAAGGAAAAATTTCCAATCGAGTCAACTTGTATGTATTGGCTTAATTCCGGACAAAACACTTTTAGTAATGAGGTAGAAGTTGTGTTTGTGAACTTTAATCCTATGACATGTTTGTTGAAGACGTAGTGACCAAACCAAAGAGTATTCATGATAATGACATGTTTCGTGCCATGTTTCGTCATCAACGTTCCAAGGATCTCTCAGGTATTAATGCTTATATTATGTTGAGCTTTGGAAGCTTCATTATTGGGCGTTAGAATTTTTTCAAAAATGTTTTTAAAATCACTTTATATTTTTTTTAGAAAAATAGTTTATTGTTTTTACTGTCGTTAGAACGACTTTATACAGTCGTTCGAATTAGTTTGGAGCCTCATTCTAAGTATTTTCATTTTTAGTCTACACTTAGATCTTGTTAGAAGGCTCCTTTTTTACTCGTTCAAAAGACATTGATATATCGTTTGAATGAGCCTTTATCTCGTTCGAACGACCGAGCTCGTGTATAAAAAAATCAATTTTTTTTAGCAGTTTTTTCCTCAACTCCCCACTACTTCTTTCCATCCTTTTAAGTAGTGTGGAATAGTAGTTTCTGTAGAGACTTTATCATATTCTAAGAGTGAGATATCTTTAAAAAAAATTCCAAGAGAGTTTTTGTTCTTGATTGATGGTTTAACTTTCAAAACAAAAACAAAGTTTATGCTCAATTGATTTAGATCCAAATTTCTACATGATATATATGTTTTGAGATCGAGTTTTGGCACCGTGTTTATTCTATACACTTTTGAGAATTATTTCTTGTGGAGGATGTCGTGCTTGTTGGTTTACCTACGGTGAACTCCATATACGTGACGGTTTTTGTGCCATATCGAAAGAATCCGAGGCGTAGGTGAAATCTTGCATTGTCACTAATCAGAGGTTTAAGGAACGAAGAATGTCAACGCTTGTGAGGGCATCGAGTCCTTATATAAGTCTTTTATCATGTCCTTTCTGTAATTTTGTACTTAATGGACTTTGTAATCTGGACATCCGAGATTTTTTCCATTTGGGTTTTCCTCGTCATCGAGTATAGTGGTTGTACATTTTATCTTGTAATTTCACACCTAGATGCATGCTTAGGTTAAAAAGATGAAATCAATTTAACCACAAAAATGATTTAATTGGTGATTAATTAATTTTGATAATTTAGTTTAATTTAATTCAATTTTGAATTAAGTTTGTTTAAATTTGATTTGTGTAAATTTGAACTTGAGTTAATTCATGTTTAAGAGAAAATCAATTTTAAGAAATTAAAATTTGAATTTTGGAGCCATCTTCCCATTACGTTAATAATTGGTATCAGGGAGGGTGCACTAAATTATCATGCTATATCCTTTTAGGATTGAATATGGAATATCTATCTTATTAGAGGTTTCCTATTTTTTATGGTTCTAACTACATGTACTGGAAAGCACGTATGAGGTCAGTACTTAAGTCGTTAGATGAGCAGGTTTGGCAAACGATTGTTAGACGGTGGTCACCACCTACTTATTTAGTAGGAGACGTTTGTGGTTCTAAACCCGTAGGAAGATGGACAAATTTACTCACGAGTGTAAAGATAAATTTTCAATTGAGTCCATTTGTAAGTGTAGGCTTAATTTCGTACAAAACAATTTGAGTCGTAGGATATAAGTTTGTGACCTTCAAGCCTATGACGTTTGAGTTGAAGACGTAGCGGCCAAGCATATTTTGAAGATATCATCATTGCCTATTTTCGTGCCAAGTTTTACATCATCAACCTTTCAAGTTTTCAAAGGTATCTAAGGTATGAATGCACATGTTATATTGAGCTTCGGATATATTTATTTTGGGTGTCATATTTTTACTAAAATTAATTTGAAAATGATTTTTTATTTTTTGAAGATTTTTTTAAAAGTCGTTCGAACGACTTCATTTTCTCATTCAAACGAGATTTCAAATGAGTTATTTTCCTATATTCTCGTTCGTAGTATCGTTCAAACGACATTCCTTCTGCAAAGTCGTTCAAACGAGATTAAAAAGTCGTTCGAACGATCGGCAGTTTTTTGCAGCAATTTCGTCAGTTTTTTTCAAAAACCACCCATTTCCCCACTTCTTTCTTACCTACTATTAAAAGTACGGGAATAACAATTTTGGAGTGACTTTTTCAAATTTTCTAAGTGCTCTTAAGAGCCAAAAAAACCTTTTTGAAAAAGTCCCCTTTGTGATTGTTAACCAAATGATTTAATTTCAAGAACAAAACCCAGTTTTACACCCAATTGCTTATATGGCCCAAGTTTCATTATACCATATGTTTTGAGATCATTATTTTGGCACCGGGTTTCATTCTCTACCCCAAACGAGATAGTTTCCTATGGAGGATTTTGTTTTATGATTCGTGGTGTGCATATGGAGAAAGAATTTGTGTGTTGTTGACGGTAGTTGTAACCCTTCGGTGGATTCTAGAGTTGTCGACTAGGCGGAGGTATAAGAACGAAGAAGCTTCATGGCTTGAGAGGGAGTCACGTTGAGGAGGTAAGTCTTTTGTAAATCCACACCTAATGGACTTATTGGTTGGTTGTCCAAGGTTTTTCCCGTTGTGGGTTTTTTCTCGTACATCGCTATCTTGTGGATGTGTGTTTATTTTATCCTGCAAAATCACGTAGATGCATGCTTAGGTTTAAAAAGATAAAATTTGGTTTAATCAAAATTTTTGTGTAAATTGGGGATATCTTAAATTTGGGTAATTTTAATTTAATTCAAGTCAACTAATTTAATTTAGAAATATTCATGCGTGGTTTGTTTGGCATAGTTAAAACTTGAATTAATGCTTGTTTAAGTAGAAATTTAAATATTTGTTTAGTTTAAGTTAATTTTAATTTTTAAGAAATTAAAATTTGTTACCCATCTCATTTTGAATTTAGAAATTGTGGTATCAAGTGCATATCTTATAATTTAGAGGAAATTGGCACTCCTCAGATTGGTATGAGAGCGTGAACACTAAATTATTGTGCTAAGATCCTTTTGTTCATTTTTTGGGTTTAAATTATAAAAAATATACCTTTTACAAAATTTCCTATTTTTTATGGGTCCAACTACATGTATTGGAAAGCGCATATAAGATCGGCATTTAAATCATTAGATGAGCGGGTTTGGTTATCTGTCGTTAAAGAATGGTCTCCACCAACATGTCTGGAAGGAGAAGTTCGTGTACCTAATCCCGTAGAAAGATGGAGTGAGACTGAGCTTAAGTTAGCAAACTTTAATTTTCGTGGTTTAAATGCTCTTTTTAGCGTGGTCACGCTGGAGGAATTTCGCCAGATTATGACGTGTGAAACGTCTAAGGAGGCATGGGATATACTCCAACTCATCCATGAAGGTACAAGTATCGTTAAAGCTTATAAACTCCAAAACCTCACCACTCAATTTGAAACCATTACGATGTTAGAATGCGATACTTTTGATGAATTATATGCGTGATTGTCTGATATTGTGAATTCATGTTATAATTTAGGAGATAAGATACCCGACAACCGTGTCGTAAAGAAAATTTTGAGATCGTTACCTGATAGATTTATTCCAAATGTAACCGTTTTAAATTCTTTAGGCACTTTAGACTCTACGAAACTTGAGGAGCTTGTAGGTGACTTACAAACCTATGAACTTGACATGTTTCCCTCTAAGTATGAGAAGAAGAAAGACAAGGGCATAGATTTGAAAGCCTGGAAGGAAGAAACATCGATTTTGGATGATGAGTTTGAGATTGACTCGGAAGATATGGCTTTATTTGCTAGAAAGTTTAGAAAATTTCTTAAGATAAATAAAGAGAATCTTAAAAATTATTATAAGAAATTTGAAAAGTCTAAGCATAATAAAGCCGAGAATCTCCTTAAAAATTGAAATGAATATCTTAATAGGGACGAGTCAAATAGATGTTATGGTTATGAGGGTTATAGCCATAGGGCATTTGAGTATCCCACTAAGATGCGGAAGGAGGGAAATAAACCGATTTCATATAAAAAACCTTAGTGATAATGAACCGGAAGAGGGACCCAATTCCCCCATTGAGCACAATTTTATCGCGTTCATGGCTCGTCATATGAGCAATAGTAAAAAGTCTTCTGTTGAGGATAGATTAACACATGATACTTCCAAGGCCGTTGTTTGTGAATCCCATGGGTTTAATGGTAAAAAGAGTGGAGAAGAGAGTGAGAATGAATAAGAGGTGGAGGAGAGTGAACTTTAATTAGCCTTTGGAGTATTTGAATTAAAAAGGGCAAACTTGAAGTTAGAAGCAAAAATGATAAAACATGCCATTGTTATTGATGATATTAAAGAACGTGAGAGAACTCTTTTAGAAAAGCTAGAGTATGTCGAAGGTAAAAGAGATAGCCTTAGAGTTTTAATGGAGGCTATGAAGAAAGATCTTCTCGAGTTTGAAGAGAGTAGGAGTTTACTTGAGTCTCATATAATGGAGCTTGAAAATAAATTGAAAGAATCAAGTCGGGTCAAATTTGATTTGGAATGTAGGTCGGAGAAATTATATAAAATCTTAGGAACCACCCAAATTAAAGATTTCATGTGTGGTATTGGCTTCGATACTCAAAATGCTTCAGCTAATAAAGATAAAACCATGTTTTTGAGAGAATAATCTAGAAACACTAGATTAGATCAATCCTTAGGCAATACTTCACATCGTGTTTTCACTTGCACACATTATGGTCAGAAGGGGCACCTTAGAAAGTTTTGTCTTGATCTTAGAAATGGTCATATAAAGTCAAATGGTAGAGTCGCCAAGGTCACCAAATCTCGAGAGCGTCATGTTTCACTCATATGGGTTAGGAGATTCGATTTGGAGACTTTACATGATAGAGTTTATTAATCTCATTTACTTTCACATGATTCCTCCATTGCTAAATATAAAGGTTGATTGTGTTAGTTTTGTTTACATACACTAGCTTTTGTGCTTCATGATAGATTTTTACTAGTTGTATGTTTGTCTGTCATGTTCCAATTTATGCCTTATTATATAAATTGTGCTAGAATTATGATATGTGTATCTTTTGTATTTTTTTATTGAATCTTATTTAAAAATACAAAAAAAAATTGTTTGTCTTTTGAGTTAATATTTTTTTATTTGTTTAAATTTTTTTGAAAAACTCAAGAATATTTTTTTGTGTATTTTAGTTTTACACATTTTATGTGACATATTCTTGTGTTTGAATCCAATTTCATTTTTCACTTCCATGTGGCTAGAACTTTTGGTTATGAATTCTAATTCTTAAAATGTTCTTTATCATGATTGTGTGGAGAAGTTTGATTTTGAGTTGCTTTATGAATTCTTTGTTATATGCCTCTCTCACACATGCACGAGCTCTTGAACGTTAACTCCACATGCATATTTGAGCTAAGTGAGATGTTCTCCTATCAATTTTGTCATTTACATTCTGCTATGACTATAGAGGATATGTGCATGTAAGAACCGTTTTACATGAGATTTGTTTGAATTGTATAAAAAATATATATATATGAGGGTGCACGAAATATGTCTAAAAGAGTGGCATTGCAAAAAGTAACCAAGACCTAAAGAGTTTAAAAAGGGCCTAAAAAGTGTGACATTGTAAAAACTAGCCAAGGCCTACATAGTTTAGTTGGTATGTTCATCTAAAAGAAACGAAAAAGAATTATTATTTATGAGGGAGTTTGGATGGATATTTCAACGGGTTTGCACAATAACAATGTGTCCTAGTTATGGTTATTTTGTCATGACTCTATTGGTTTATAAAATCCTTAAAATTCTAGGCTTGTGTGCATTGTGCTTGTTTGTTCTTTAAGTTCACTTTATATTATCACATGAGGCTATATCTAAGTTGATAACGTTTTTGCAATCAAATAGAACTCCTTGAACATTTTTAAGTGATTGGGTCATAATTTTCTTACCTCTAGTTCACAACCATTCATTATGTTTACCTCATAGTTATTTAGACACGTTTATGTTGTATTAGTGTGGAAAACTTATTGTATTTTGTATTTTGTGTGGTGTTTATACCTATATATATGTGTTTTTGTGTCATTGGTATCCTATGAGTATCTATATATAAAGTATTATTTTTTTGGTCTTTGTCTTGCTATCTAGTCCATGTATGATTTATGTTGATATAAGTATCTACCTTTGGATTAGTTACTCTTTTGTTGTCATGTTGCTTTATTGTACTTGTCACTCTATTAACCATCGCATGATATACTTTTTTCCATTATCCTTATCACTTGTTTAATTTATAGGGAGATTTTGTTTTAATTAGGGAGAAATGGATTATTTTAGGCACTTTAACCTTTGTCTATTCCTGAACAAAAAGGGGTAGAAATGGTATCTAAACATTTTAATTTGGGGAGATCTAACTTAGGGGGAGACGTATTCTTAGGTAGATCATGTTAGATAAAGTGGAAGAATTTAATTATGGGAGAATTTAATTATGAAATTTATATTGCTATATTCTCTATGCGTTTGATGGTGTGTTTAAGTGTGCGGGTTTCATCTTAGCGATAACATTTTAAAACAAGCAAAGATTCTCATCCCATGTGTCAGTCAAGCGTCTGTAATTTTTTAATTCTGGGTGGGATTGTGTCTTTTTAGATGAGCTTGACGGTCCATAGGATTTTTATTTTGGTTTTGTCCCGGAATAGCCAAATGGGAGGATTTGTAAGGACAAATTTTCAATTTAGTCAATTTGTAAGTGTTGGCTTAATTTCAGATAAAACTATTTGAGTCGTAGGATAGAAGTGTGTGACCTTCAAGCCTATGATGTTTGAGTTGAATACGAAGAGGCCAAGCATATTTTGAAGATATCATCATTACCGATTTTCATGCCCATTTTACATCGTCAACCTTTAAAGTTTTCCAAGGTCTCTATGGTATTAGTGCACACGTTATATTGAGCCTTGGATATATTTATTTTGGGTGTCATATTTTGTAAGGACAGTATTTTACATTGTCCATTCATAATTGAGTATGTCGTATACCGCTACAACCATCGAAGAAATATTCAAGATCATTCAAGCATCAAGACGAATCTGAATATCAAAGTTCTTCAACATTCAAGTCTCCGCAGAGGGTCATCGTTCGAGTGACAGACCATGTCGTGCGATATCATTTGAACGACACGTGTAACCATTCGAGAAACACTGACACCTCGTTCGAGCGACCTGTCGCCTTGACTTTTTATATAAATAGGGTTGTTCAACTCTATTTTTTATGAAAAAAAAACTGAGTTTTTAAACATATACGAAACTGCTTTGGCAGAATACTTTGTTTTCCTAATTTTAGGGTTTTAATCCCTTTTGTTTTCAATTCACAAGATCCCAATTGTTTATGTGAATTGTTTTAGAACCCAAGAACACATCTTTATTGAAGTTTCTCTTATAGAGAAGGCATCTACTGTTGATACAGGTGCCGCTTAAGGGACGTTGTGCAGATAAATGATGAGGATGAGATTGAAGATGAAGATGAACATTCACATCAAACATATAAGAGACAAAGATTTTTAAAGTGGTTCGGCTAGGAATAAAGCCTACGTCCACTGTTATGTTATTGCTGAGTGTTTGTGGAATTCTTGATTACAAGTTCTCTCAAGAAATTCCGGTCCCCTTGAATGAGGATGATACAAGGTATTTATAGCCTTGAGGCTGTACATGAAAGGGTCGATACATTAAATGATATACATATGAAAGGGTAATACATTTAATGCCCTTAGGCTTGTGCGTCAAGGATAATCATTTAATGAACCAGTTGGACTGTTCGTTATCTGGCAATCAGTGCTGTGGCCGAGATGCAGCTCGGACCGTCTGAGTAACTCGGGTATGTTGATCTTCCTGGTATTCAAGAGTTCCTCGGAGAGGTATGTTCCTCGGAGAGGTATGTTCCTCGGAGCCTGTGAGTTCCTCGGAGAGGTATGTTCCTCGGAGCCTGTGAGTTCCTCGGAGAGGTCTATTCCTCGGAGCCTGTGAGTTCCTCGGAGAGGTCTGTTGTTGCCATGTAGATAGCCAGGTGTCTTCGTATGATTGGTCCACGTCAGCAGATTAAATTTGGTATCAACAGAAGCCCCCAATGCTTCATGCTTGATGGTTTACTTGAAAGGATGGAGTATTTTATTTTGCAGTGTTGCTCGGTGCTCGTGAAATTCTTGATCTACCTTCTTGATTTGTTGGACATAAAGGGCATTATCTCCTGGACGACATATGATGCCGTTTGTAGCTTATCATAATCTTCAAGTATGTTGATTGGTTTGTTAGCCGACTTACTGCATTCTGTGAGCTAGTGGTGGACTCTGCTCGGGGACGATCAAGAGCTGCTCGGGGACGAGCAAGAGTTGCTCGGACAGACCATCTGTGATGAACATCAGAATACTGAAATATCTTAACTTCATAAAATTCCCATTATGCTTTGGATAATCTTCCTGCTGGCGAGGAACCTGTTTCAAAATCAGAGGGAGAGAAACCAATAGAGTAGGAATCTCAATGTAATAGTTAGTACACAATTTAATATCAATGTAATAAATTTGCATAATTCATTTTGAATTCAGTGAAAGAATTTCATTTTTGTTCGCAAATTTGAATTTGCTATTGTTTTGTAAATATCAAACACTTTATTATTTGTGCTTGCATAACAATATTGTATGGTTCATCGACCAAAAAAATTATAAGTATTAGTAATGTTGCTCGATCACTTAATAATAAAGTAATGAGTATAATTTATTCAAAGTGTTTCCAACCAACCAAGGTGGATAAATAATGTTTGTCGACCAACTACAGTTGATGGGTTCAACCATACTTGGTATAGTTTGGAATATTTTGTTCTTTTAAAGAACTTTTTGTAATAATGTTACCTCCCGACCAACATAAGTTGTAATGCGAGAATATATAAAGTCTTACCAACCGTAGTTGATCATGCTGGTGTATACCTCCTAGTCAAAGGAGTAGTAGGGTTCTTTCGAACTTTTTGGCTCCTTGGAGCATGTCCTCCTAACCAAAGGAGGTTGGCTACTTATAGCACTTTTGCTCCGTAGAGCGCTCCGTAGAGCTTATCCTCCTAACCAAAGGAGGTTGGCTACTTATAGCACTTTTGCTCCGTAGAGCGCTCCGTAGAGCTTATCCTCCTAACCAAAGGAGGTTGGCTACTTATAGCACTTTTGCTCCGTAGAGCGCTCCGTAGAGCTTATCCTCCTAACCAAAGGAGGTTGGCTACTTATAGCACTTTTGCTCCGTAGAGCGCTCCGGAGAGCTTATCCTCCTAACCAAAGGAGGTTGGCTACTTATAGCACTTTTGCTCCGTAGAGCGCTCCGTAGAGCTTGACTCCGTAGAGCATGGCTCCGTAGAGCATGGCTCCTTAGAGCAGTCTTCTTGGTTGATCCTGTAACATCCACAGGTTGATCAGCGAGCAATTTTTGTTTCTCAGGAGTATTAAGATCAGTAAACTCTGCTATAGCTTGTATTAATGGCATGTCGGTATGCATGGTATGGGCCTGGAAACACAGCCTCCTTCTTCTATTTGCTTTAATTAATGCCACTGCCAATTTTTCCAGCTTTGGGTATCTGATCTCTGCACCTCTTCTTTCGTTTTTGGGGATCGCAACCCTAAAAGGGCTTTGATCTTGTCTGGATTTGCTTCAACGTCTCGCTGGTTGATGATGTACCCGAGGAACATTCCATCCCGTACTCCAAATGTGCACTTCGTCGGGTTGAGTTTCATTTGGTATTTATCCAGTTGATCAAAAGTTTGACTCAAGTCAACCAAATGATCAGCAGTTTTCTTGCATGTCGTCAACATAGACTTCCATACTGCAACTGATTTGCTCGGCAAAACCTTGTTCATTAGCCACTGTTATGTCGTTCCCTGTCTTCAGGTTTCATTTTGATCTGGTGTTAGCCAGAGTAAGTATCCATGAGCAACTCGTGTCCCGAGGTAGCATCCACTGCTTTGTTGAGATCGGTGAAATCAACACACATTCTCCATTTATTGTTTTTCTTCTACCCGGCATGGAGATCTAGATCTCTCTCTGGCTCGGTCTTCATTTCCTCTTGTGTAGCTTGATTCTTCTCGGGGCTGGATGCTCTTCTTCTCGTATGTCATGTCAATAAGTGGCTCAGCTTCTATCCACTTAGTAAAATAATCTACTGTGATGACGAGGTATTTGAATCTTCCTCGAGTCGTCGGCAATGGTCCAACCAAATCAATCCCCATATGGCAAATGGCCAAAGGGAGTTATGGGTGTCAACAATGCTTGTGGAATTCTTCGGATGGAGGAAAAGCGTTGGCACTTGTCACATTTCTTGGCATAGGCTTATATAGTTAGCTCTCATCGTCGGCCAGTAGTATCTCTGCGTCATCACCTTTTGCAAAAGTGTTCGACCTGCTACATGGGCTCCATAGGATTCTTCATGGATTTCTTCAATCAATTCTTTGACTTCTGATGGATGCACATATCTCTGCAAACCTGCCATAATTCCTCGTCTATACAAAACACCATTAGTTAACACATACCGAGCAACTTTATACTTCAATTTCTTGGCAGCTAGTTTATCCTCCGGTAATTGTTCCTCCTCAATATATGCTCCGACTTTCTAATACTTCAATTGGTATCGTTCTTCGCAGCTCGGTACAAGTAGCTGATGCTAATCGGGCCAATGCGTCTGCTCTAGCATTCTCCATCCTCGGTGTCCTCACCAATTGAATAGCATCAAATTCTGTCAATAACTCCATCACCTTTGCATGGTACTTGACCATCGACTCTCCATTCACTGCATATATTCCCATCATTTGATTCAATTAATTGAGAATCACTGAAAATAATTACTTGCCGTGCCTCCATGACTTTCGCCAAATGAAAACCTGCTATCATAGCATCATACTCAGCCTCATTATTGGAAGCTTTGAATTGGAATCTCAAGGCATACTCCATGTCAATATCATCTGGGGTGTTTAAAACAATCCCTGCTCCACAACCAGCTGTGCAAGATGATCCATCTACATATAATCTCCATGTAGGTACCTCGTCTTCAAATTTCTGGTCTGACAGAGTTCCTCGGGGGAATACTTGTCGCTTTCTTTCATCATGTCGTGATACTTCTGAATACACCTCTTGAATTTCAATATACCTCCTGAACTTCAATATTCCTCCTGAACTTCAATATATCTCCTGAACTTCAATATTCCTCCTGAACTTCAATATACCTCCTGAACTTCAATATTCCTCCTGAACTTCAATATATCTCCTGAACTTCAATATTCCTCCTGAACTTCAATATCAAAAGTAATTCCTGAGAAAAATAACTCCTGAATGATGATTAGTCGGGGTTGAATTTGATGCTCGACTGCATGATGATATAAGAATGTGCCACCAAATGAACAAATATATCTGTAATATAAGCCCCCAACTGTGGAATGTGAACTTTGAATGAGATTTATCGACCAATACCAACCGGAGTTGGATTTTATCTACCAACCGGAGTTGGATTTTTTCTACCAACCGAAGTTGGATTTTATTTACCAACCGGAGTTGGATTTTGTCTACCAACCGGAGTTGGATTTTTTCTACCAACCGAAGTTGGATTTTATCTACCAGCCGGAGTTGGATTTTGTCTACCAACCGGAGTTGGATTTTATCTACCGATCAGAGTTGATGGTAATTGATAATAAATGATGAAGACTTCCTCGGAGCTGACCAACAGATTGTTGGGAATAAGATAATATAAATACTGGAGACCTCCTCGGCGCTGACCAACAGATTTGTTGGGAATAAGATAATACAAATGCTAGAGACCTCCTCGGCGATGACCAACAGATTGTTGGGAATAATATAAATGCAGGATACCTCCAACAGATTGTTGGGAATAAGATAAATGCAGGATACCTCCTTGATGATGACCAACAGATTGTTGGTAATAAGATATAATAAATGCTGGAGACATCCTTGGAGCTGAATAAGATATAATAAATGTTGGAGACATCCTTGGAGCTGAATAAGATATAATAAATATTTGTCGAGCTCCATGCTGAAATGAGAATAGAATATGCATCCAAATAGATATAAAGAATAATTAAAAATAATAAAGTGCCTCGCCGATCAGTCGAGGTAGAATCATATAATGCCGAACAAGAATAAGATCTTTCAGAACATAATAATATGGCCGAGGACGTTGTCAGGCCTGAATATAAATAAGAATTATCCGAATGAATGTTGTAATTCTCCTTAAAGCTGAATAAGTATCTTGTCGAGGCATAATTGCAGAATGCCGAATAAGAATAATATTTTCCAGAACATAAGAATATGGCCGAGAACTTTGCTGGGCCTGCATATAAATAAGAATTACCCCGACCAACCATCCGTTGGGGGTGAAATATAATAAATGTTACAGTTCTTCCTCGGAACTGAATATATATAGAGAGAAGGAATTTTTCGAGCTCCATGCTGAGATAAATATAAAATATGAATCCGAATGGATATAGAATAATTTGTGCTTCAGCATTCGTCGGCATTGAATCTTGTGCCTGTAAAAAATTAATAATTTGCTCTACCATATGTGTAGGCTGAATTGATTAGTCATGAGAATAATTTACTCATCCAATCAATATATGATATGTATATGCTTGAGAAATAAAAATATTAATTTCAAAATATCAGGGGTGCTTAGCATTTCTTAATAGCCCAAGATTCTAGTCCTGCCGACAAACAACATGGATGTTGCCGACCAACATTTAAGGATATCTCAAATTATAGAATATATGGTTGGATGACCAGAATATCTCGAATCTTGAGATCAAAAAATAACATTCAATGTAAAATTTAAGCCTTAAGAATGTTAATTAAATGAATAAATAAATAATCTGCTAGATCGTGTGATTTCGTCAAAGAAACCTTGTGATGTGATGAACGAGGGGCCAAAACATTAAATTTGTGCCCAGAGTCTTGATATGGTCATGATTATTTTACTGATCCTCTTTTACAAGAGGTGGGTAATGATTTTTCAGGTGATAAAAAATTATTTTTTATATTGATCCCTTCATATTCCCAATTTGGAGAGATAAAAATATGGTGAATGATTAAAGTTATTACCAAATTTATATAAAAAATCAATCAATTTGACTTTATTGACATAGATGGAAGATGAACCAATTATTTATATAGTTCATAAAAATGAATGCAAAGAGTCTCAAACTTGTGAATGCAAAGAGACTCAAACTTGAAGAGAAAGAAAATAGATCTGGGTCATGATTTCCATGAGAAGACTTTTCATTGTCTTTAACCTTTTCCCATTCTTTTATTAAAAATATGACGGGAATTTGAATAGACATCAAAGATCTTACAAAATTTATTTCAAAATCAACAATGAAAATGATTAAATCTTACCACCGTCATATATATTGGCATATGTAATCATTTACAATATTTATTTCATGATATAAAATTAAAACTTGAGAATCAAGCAAAGAATTATGATTTATGAAATCTACTATTTTTCAGATTTCTAAATAAGAATTAATCTAACAGTTATGATTTAAAAAATCATGATATGCAACATTTTGCAGATAACAAATGGATGATTAATTCATGTATATAAACATAAAAATCATGATTGAATCAAAAGATGTATGTATAATTGATTATACGTAGAGAAAATAAAAACTTAGCTTTTGGTGGAGAACAACGCTTGTAACACGTTCCCACAGACGGCGCCAATCTGTTGAAGACAGAAAATGGCCACTGCCATTTTAGTGGCGTCAACAGCAGATAAATGATGAGGATGAGATTGAAGATGAAGATGAACATTCACATCAAATAAGAGACAAAGATTTTTAAAGTGGTTCGGCTAGGAATAAAGCCTACGTCCACTGTTATGTTATTGCTGAGTGTTTGTGGAATTCTTGATTACAAGTTCTCTCAAGAAATTTCGGTCCCCTTGAATGAGGATGATACAAGGTATTTATAGCCTTGAGGCTGTACATGAAAGGGTCGATACATTAAATGATATACATATGAAAGGGTAATACATTTAATGCCCTTAGGCTTGTGCGTCAAGGATAATCATTTAATGAACCAGTTGGACTGTTCGTTATCTGGCAATCAGTGCTGTGGCCGAGATGCAGCTCGGACCGTCTGAGTAACTCGGGTATGTTGATCTTCCTGGTATTCAAGAGTTCCTCGGAGAGGTATGTTCCTCGGAGAGGTATGTTCCTCGGAGCCTGTGAGTTCCTCGGAGAGGTATGTTCCTCGGAGCCTGTGAGTTCCTCGGAGAGGTCTATTCCTCGGAGCCTGTGAGTTCCTCGGAGAGGTCTGTTGTTGCCATGTAGATAGCCAGGTGTCTTCGTATGATTGGTCCACGTCAGCAGATTAAATTTGGTATCAACAGACGTGTTGGGCTGACGTTGACTGCGTGTCAAAGGGAGCGCTTGCAGGTGTTCCTGAGCAAATTCAAGCTTGCGCATCTTTGTGGATCTTTCGCGATTGATTCACTGCTGATTCAGGACTGAGGTTCTTGAGAATTTGTTGCGGTAAATTCTTTGCAGATTTCGCTTGTAATCTTTGTAAGTGTTATTAGTGAAATAAAAGGTTTTTCCCTTCGGGGATTTTTCCTGAAATCTGTGAATTAATAATTTTATTTGCGATCGCATCATCCACTACACCTAGATGTTTGTTTGGGGATGAAATAAAATTGGACTTAATTAATTTGGATTGAAAATTGACAATTGATTAAATAAGTATTTAATTGGAAACTTGAGAATTCGTGTTTTAAATCAGTGTCACACATACGAGTTTTTGAAATTGATATAAGAGAAATTTACTCAAATTTATCGAGTATTCCTTTTTCCACAAAATTTGTATGATATTGATTTTTTTTAAATCCTTTTTGTGAAAAATCGCAATATTTTCGATGGACCACTTGTATAATCGGATGCCCGTTATTTACGGATCTAATTATGCATGTTGGAAAGCACATATGAGATCATAGTAAAAGGCCCTTGATGAGCGTGTTTGGGTAGTTTTTAAAAGAAGGTAGACGCCTCCCACTGTCACTGTAGATAATGTAACATCTTTAAAACCTGTGACTACCTGAACTGAGGACGAATTTAAATGGAGCACTTTTAATTCACATGGGTTGAGTGCAATTTCAGGTGTCGTCACTCCCGAGGAGTTTCGACGTATTATGACGTGCACCACATCAAAATAAGCGTGGAATATTTTACAACTTACCCATAAAGGCACTAATGTGGTTAAAGAGTCTAGAATTCAAAATTTAACTACTCAAATTGAAACGATTACCATGCTTGACTATGAGTGTTTTGATGATTTTTATGCACGTTTATCTGATATTGTCAACACTAGTTTCAATCGTGGTGAGCCCATACCTGATGCACGAGTGGTTAAAATATTTTAAGATCGCTGCGTAAATGTTTTATCCCAAAAGTGACTGTTTTGAATACCTTAGGTAATTTAGGCAATTTAAAACAATAAGAGCTAGTAGGAGACCTCGATACATATGAAATTGACATGTTTCCTGACACTATCAAGCCTAAGGATAGAGGGATAGCACTTAGAGCCCAGTCTAGGAAGAAAGTGGAAATATCCACGAGAGAGAAGAAAAAGAAAGTGAAAGTTTGTGAGTCCGACTCCGAGGGTGAGGTTGATTTTGATATGGCCATGCTTGCTAAAAATTTTAAAAAGTTTCTCAAGTTTTTAAAACAAAATTCTTCTAATAAAAGATTTTTTGAGAAAAATAAAAATAAGGCCAAAGAGAGCGGTGATAAAGAAGGTGAGAAAGAGGAAGAAGAGAAGTGTTTTGAGTGTGAGGGTAGGGGCCATAGAGCGTTTGAGTGTCCCACTAGTCTAAGGAGAAAGGACAAGAAAATTTCCATGCCAACCACTCTTAGTGATAGTGAGGATGAGGTGAATGATTCTGGGGATGAGTCTTCACATGATAAGTTTGTTGCATTTTTATCTAGTCGTGTGAGCACACCTAGTTTGTCCCACGACGTTGTGGATACTTGTACACCTGAGACCCCCGAAGGGGAGGATAGTTTGACTATTTTGAGTGAGGGTGATAGTAAGTGTGAAAGTGCAGATGAGAGTGAGCGCCAATTTTCTTTTAAAGATTTGTACACCGAGACCTTAAAGGCTAAGAAATTGAATAAGGAGTTAGGTCTTAGGGTGAGAGATTTGGAGAGAGATTTAGATGTTTGAGGGTGTTTGAGGTGAAATCAAGTCAACTGGAGAAGGTGAAGATTTCTTTGAGTGAACAGTTGATTGCTTTAGATCGAGAAAGGAGTGATTTGACCAACACGGTGTCTAGTCTAACGACACGTGTATCCTAACTCGAGAGTGATCTCGAGCATGCCCGGGAGGTCAAAGTTCCTTTAGAGAACTCTAAGAAGGTTGGAAAGACGGTTCTAAATCTCGTTTTGAGTGATGTTGCGAGACGAGGAATAGGCCACGACAGTGCGTCCACTTCCTACATTGCACCCAAGATGATTCCCTAGTTAGCGATAGATCCACATGGATCTCAACCCAACCCACCTAGGCATCCCGTACCTAATAGAATAGTGCGTAGGATACGTTTTGAGAGAGGTGTACCTAGACCGATTTGTGTTTGCACCCACTGGAAGAAGAAATGACACCTTAGGGAGTTTTGTTTTAAATTGGGTCATGTGTCACATTTTTCTATTACACATGTTCACACACACGCCACACATGATGCTCCGAATGATTACACGAGAGAGTTTGCACATATTAGGGAGCAGGTAAAGTTTTTAGTTGGGACTTCATATGACTTGATGGATGTTATTCATAGGATGTCACCACCTTTGGAAAACTCCACCGCACCTACCGGTTGAGGTCTAGACTCGTTTGCTATCATAGGTTGGTTTGCATGATGATATTTTGCTTATTGCTAGTATGTACCATTTTTGTAGTTATGGTTTTCCTTTTTGATATATTTTGGAAAAATACAAAAAGATTTTCTATTTTTTGAGAAAATTTGAAAAAACCAAAAAGATTTTATTTTAAGCAAATTTTTCGAAAAAGACAAAAGGATTTTTGTATTTTGTTTTGCACCGTATATGAATGGAAATTTAGGATGATCAAGTCATAATTTCATTCCATATCTATGTGACGATTTGATAGTGTTTTGATATGCGTCATCATTTTATTCATATGATTTACAATGTTTGGAGTCATTGAGATGTGATTAGTTATTACTACCTACATGTTTGACTTATGAATTCCTTTAATGCACACTTGCACGGATTTGTTTGACTATTGTTCTTGTCTATCACATGTTGGTCGATGTGTTTTCAACTCAATTCTGTCTTTAAAACGAACCAAATGAGATCAAACTTGACAATAAAACCATGTAATAATCGTTTACCGTGAGGAATTAAATTGAGAAATGATGAGTATTCATGGGAAAGGGCTGTGAGAGTACAAAATTAATCGTCATGAAATCCACCGTTTAAAAGAGCCCATAGAAAAAATTAAGGCAATAAAAAGAAAAATATGCCAATAATGGGCCAATAGGATTTCTCTAAGGAGAGAATTTAGTTTCATCACCTCAAAAGAAAAAATAAAAGTATTATTATTTATGAGGGAGTTTGATGGAAAAATGTAAAAAAATGGGTTTGCACGTCCTGACAAAGTCATGAAGAAGCGTTACATAGTTTTAGACGTTATTAGTGTGAAAATCATGTTTGACTTTGATTTGTCGATTAAATTAAGGTGATGTCATCTAAATTCAAATTTTCAACACCTAAGGACGATTTTTAGATTCATTCGTTAGGAGTACACGGATTCATCGTTGACATATGCTATATTTGATTGCATTGATTCGCATATTGAATATGTCCACTCTCATTCATTCCATTTTCATGATTTGGTTGTCTTAGTGTAAATTCATGGTTTGTGATTTTTGTAAAATTATTTTTGCATTTTCTGTATGAAAAAATTGAAAAAATCAAAAATAGTTTGTGAAAGCTTTTGAGTTACCCATTTGCATGAGCGTAGTTTGATCCATGTTGGCTATGCAAATTTGTCGTGACAACTCCAAGTTTATTTTGTTTATTTGTTTCATTGTCTATTTCGAACAAATAAAAATGGGGAGAACGAATTATGGGGGAGTTTTTTCATTATGAGGGAGATTTGATTATTAATTGATTTGTTCTTATATCATTTCAAACTCAATGTGTCACGAAGATTTTGCTTTGTCTCATGTGTGTAGATACAAAAATTGAAGATCATTATTTTGCACACCCTCATGACAAAAGCTTGAAGATTTAATGTTGAAGATTTTGAAGAAAATTTTGATAATTGCATGTTTAGTACCTTTTTACTTTTGGAGAGGGTATTAGATTTGTATAGGCATTTTGATATGATAATTCGGATGTTTTTATTTTGTACTGACATAGAGATAGGGGGAGATTTTTAAGGACATTATTTTACATTGTTCGTTCACAATTGAGTATGTCATATACCGCTACAACCATCGAAGAAATATTCAAGATCATTCAAACATCAATACGGATCCGAATATCAAAATTCTTCAACATTCAAGCCTCCGCGAGATAGATTTTGGTAAAGTTATGTTTAAGTACCTTAGCATTTCACTTAGAGTATTAGGATAAGTTTTCTAAAATATTTTCTCAGTGTTGGAGCGGAGTTTTTTGTCAAAGAATTTTTTCTAAGCGTTGAGGCGGACTATTTTCTCACAAAAAAAATTAATTTTTCATTCGAGCGACAGAGGGTCGTCGTTCGAGCGACAGACCATGTCGCGCGATGTCATTTGAACGGCACATGTAACCGTTCGAGCGACACTGACATCTCGTTTGAGCGACCTACCGCCTTGACTTTTTATATAAATAGGGTTGTTCAACTCTGTTTTTTATAAGAAGACCAGCGCTTTTGAACAGATAGGAAACTGCTTTGGCAGAATACTTTGTCTTCTCAATTTTAGGGTCTTAATCCCTTTTGTTTTCAATTCACAAGATCCCAATTGTTTATTTTAATTGTTTTGGAACCCAAGAACACATCTTTGTTGAATTTTATCTTATAGAGAAGATCTCTACTGGTGATCTAGGTGACACTTGAGGGAGGTGTTGGGTTGACGTTGACTGCATGTCAAAGGGAGTGCTTGCGGGTGTTCCTAGGCTGATTCAAGCTTGCGCGTCTTTGTGGATCCTCTGTGGTTGATTCATTGTTGGTTCAGGAGTGAGGTTCTTGAGAGTTTGTTGCGGTAAATTCTTTGCAGATTTCGCTTGTAATCTTTGTAAGTGTTATTAGTAAAATAAAATATTTTTATTTGTGATGGCATGATCCACCACACCTAGATGTTTGTTTAAGGCTGAAATAAAATTAGACTTAATTAATTTGAATTAAAATTTGACAATTGATTAAATAAGTATTTAATTGGAAACTTGAAAATTCGTGTTTTAAATCAGTATCAGACATACAAGTTTTACATATTTTTACTAAAATTAAGTTGAAAATGAATTTTTATTTTTTTAAGAAAAATAATTTTTTTAAAAGTCGTTCAAACGACTTTATTTTCTCATTCAAACGAGGTTGTTCAAATGAGATTCCAAATGAGTTATTTTCCTGCAATCTTGTTCATAGTATCGTTCGAACGACATTCGTTCTGCACAGTTGTTCGAAAGATATTTAAAAGTCGTTCGAACGACCAGCAGTTTTTTGCAGCAGTTTCGTCTGTTCTTTCCAAAAACCACCCACTTCCCCACTTCTAACAGGCCTACTATTAAGAGTACGGGAATAACAATTTTTCCGTGACTTTTTCAGATTTTCAAACTGCTCTTGAGAGCCAAAAATGCCCCATTGGTGTTTGTTAACCAAATGATTTAATCTCAAGAACAAAAACAAGGTTTACACCTACTTGTTTACATGATCCAAGTTTCAATGTACCATATGTTTTAAGACTGGCATTTTGGCACCAGTTTCATTCTCTACCCCAAAAGATATAGTTTCTTATGGAGGATTTCATTTTGTGATTCGTGATGTGCATACGGAGAAAGGCTTCATGTGTAGTTGTGCCCCATCAGTGGATTCTAGACGACGGTGGATTCCATAGTTGTCGACTAGGCAGAGGTAGAAGAACGAAGAAGCGTCAAGGATTGAGAAGGAGTCAAGTTGAGGAAGTAAGTCTTTTGTAGTGTCTTTCGTAAATCCATAGCTAGTGGACTTTTTAGCTGGGTCGTCCAAGGTTTTTATCGTAATTGTTTTTTCCTCGTACATCGCGGTCTCGTGGTTGTGTGTTTATTTTATCTTGCAAAATCACGTAGATGCATAATTAGGTTTAAAAATATAAATTTTGTTTAATTACAAATTTTGTGTAAATTGGTGCTAGCTTAAATTTGGGTAATTTTAATTTAATTCAAGTCAACCAATTTAATTTGGAAATATTCATGCTTGGTTTGTTTAGCATAGTTAGAACTTGAGCTAATGCTTGTTTAAGTGGAAATTTAAATATTTGTTTAGTTTAATTTAATTTGAGTTTTGAAGAACTTAAAATTTGTGAACCATCTCATTTTGAATTTAAAAATTGTGGTATCAAGTGCATATCTTATAATTAAGAGGAAATTGGCACTCCTCAACGAGGTTTAAATGCTCTTTTTAGTGTTGTCACACCAGAGGAGTTCCGCCTTATTATGACATGCGAAACGTCTAAAGAGGCTTGGGATACACTCCAACTCACCCATGAAGGTACAAGTGTTGTTAAGGCTTACAAACTCCAAAACCTCACCACTCAATTTGGAACCATTAAAATGGATGAGAGTGAATCCTTTGATGAGTTCTATGCTAGATTGTTCGATATTATGAACTCATCTTTTTAACTTGGGAGAGAAGATACCCGACAACCATGTCATATAAAAAATTTAAGGGCATTACTCGAAAGGTTTAATCCAAAAGTGGTCGTTTTGAATTCTCTAGGCACTTTAAACTATACGAAACTTGAAGAGCTAGTAGGTTATTTGCTAACCCATTAATATGACATGTTTGCCTCCTAGGATGTGAAGAAAAAAGATAAGGGCATAGGTTTGAAGGCCCAAAAGGAGGAAACAAAAGACTCGAATGACGAGTCTAACATCGACTCCGATGATATGGCTATTTTTGCTAAGAAGTTCTAAAAATTTCTTAAGTTTAATAAATAAAAATTTAAGAATGATTTTAAGAAATTTGAGAAGTCTAAGTATAACAATGCCAATAAACTCCCTAAGAATCGTAATAATAATTTTAAGAGGGATAAGTCGAATAATTGTTTTGGTTGTGAGGGTTATGGCCATAGGGAAGCTGAGTCTCCTACTAAACTAAGGAAGGCGGGTAAGAAACCAATTGCATAAAATGCTACCCTTAGTGATAGTGAACCGGAAGCGGAACTCGATTCCCCCATTAAGTGCAGCTTCACCGCATTCATGGCTAGCCATGCTAGTCTTGATGAGAAATCTTCACACTAAGATAGTTCTTTTCATAACACTTCCACGGCCATTATGTGTGAATCCCATGTGTTTTTTAGTGAATTGAGTGGAGAAGAGGGGGAGGAAGTTGAACTTCAAGTTGTCTTCTGTGAGTTGTATCCAGAATCGTTAAAATTGAAAATGGGAAACTTGAAGTTGGAAGCTAGGATAAAAGAACGTGCCAGTGTTTTATTTAAATATTTAAGGGCACGCGAGAGGAATCTTAGAGAGAAGCTAGAGTATATTGAAGGTGAGAGAAATAGTCTTCGAGGCTTAATGAAGGCTATGAAGAAAGACCATCTTGAATTTTAAGAGACTAGGAGTTCTCTTGAGTCTAGGATTGTGGGGCTTGAAGGTAAATTGAGAGACTCGAGTCGTGTCAAATTTAATTTGGAATCTAGGTCTGAAAAATTGGATAAGATGTTCGTCCAAATTAAAAATAACAAGTGTGGTTTTGGCTTCGATACTCAAAATGCTTCCGTTAATAAAGACAAAACCATGCTTTTGAGAGAGTCAACCATTGATAAGAATGTTAGAAGAGGTCAACCTTTAGGTAACATTCCACGTGTATTTACTTGCACACATTATCATAGGAATGGTCACCTTAGGTATTTTTGTTTCGATATTAGAAATGGTACTAGGAAGTCCAAGGGTAGAGTCACCCACGTCACCGAAACTCGAGAGCATCACGTTACATCCGTATGGGCTAGGAGATCCGATTTTGAGGTCTTACATGATAAACTTTATGATTCTCATTTGCTTACATATGATACTTCCTGTGCTTGGTCTAAAGGTTGATTGTGTTAGCTTTGTTTACATACACTAACTTTTGTTCTTTATGACATATTTATTTGCTAGTTGTATGTTGTAAAAACCACATTATAGGATCCCCTAAGACTCTCCTTAGGTCCCTACTTCTTCCACCTTCACCATAGAACCCTAGGTCAAACTCTGAGCACCAATATAGAGGCCATCGGGTGCCTTCGGACCTCGTTTGACTCTGTAAACCATATCGTTTGAGTGAAATCTCAATGAATCTTTGAATGGATCTGAATCCCCTTCCCAACGGTCTACCCCGTGCGTGAATTGGCCTTACGATTCGGACGAAAGGTTCATTTTACTATCGAAAACTGATTCGCGGGCCACCGAGTGCTCACGATCCCCGTTTTGACCCAAATCAACTTTCTCGCTCAAGATAAATCTTAATAAATCTTTGAAGGGATCTGAATCCCCTTTCTGGTGGTCTGCCCCATGCGCGAATAAGCCTTACGGTATGGATGAACCGTCAACTTTCCCTCATTAACTGAATCGGAGACTACCAGGCACTCCCGGACTCCGTTTGACTCCCATCAACTCTTAAGCTCGAATGAGACTGAATGAATCTATGAAGGGCTTTGACCCCCCTTTCCAACGGTCTGCCCTAGGGGTGGAAGCGGTACGGGTTTTTACCGTACCGTACCATTTTGGTCCGAAAAAAATGGTTTTGGTTTCATATATTTAAATACTAGAAACCAGTCTTACCGAAACCAAAATTATCGCAAAAAAGTTGGTTGGTTTTGGTTTTAATATTTAAAAAACTGATTTATCAAAATTACCATACCGAATTTATTGAAACCAGAAAAAATCGTACCGAAATTACCATACCATACCGAATTTACCGAAACCAGAAAAAATCGTACCAAAATTATCGTACCGAATTTACCAAAACCAGAAAAAAGTTGGTTTTGGTTTGGGTTTTAATATTTAAAAAAGTTAGTTGGTTTTGTTTTTGGTTTTTTGGGACTTTTAATGTTGTTTACCGAAACCAGAAACTAGAAAAAACCAGAATTTACCGAAACCAGAAGAAACAAGAAAAACCAGAATTTACCGAAACCAGAAAAAAATCGAAATTACCGAAAAATCGAAATACCAGCCGGTTTGGTTTTGGTATTGATTTTGGTGTACCGGGTGGTAAACTGGTACGGTTTGGTTTTACCATCTAGAGTTTGGTTTTGGTATTGGTATCTACTATTTATCGACGAAACCGTACCGCTTACACCCCTAGTCTTCCCCATACGCGAATTAGACTTACGATACGGACAAATAATCCATTTTACTCAGAAGGGTCATCGGGCATTTTTGGGACCCGTTTGACCAAAGTAAACTCCTGAAACCAGGAGAGGCCTAATGGATTCCTTAAGGTCTCTGAATACCCTATCCAACGGAATGCCCCTTGCGCGATTCGAACATACGGATTGCGTTTTACGTCCATTTTCTTTAGAAACCTGCATGGGACAGCAGAATGGCAAACCCATTCCCTGCCTCTCGGTAATGTGTCTGGGGATTCCTGCCAATAGGTAGGTCAAGTAAAATTCCTATCGGCACCCCCTTGACCTTACATAAGGGGAAAACATTCTCTCAAAGTCAGCGTGGTTTTCCTTTTTAAACATCTCTCCTCCATATTCCATTTCCATCCCTTTCACACCTAATTTAGAAAAATCCTTTCCCTCTCCTCCTACCAACTACATCCATTTACGAGGGCAGCCTTTCAACAATCAAGATCAGCCTTCAAGTTTCCAAAGAAAGTCCAAACATTCTTCTCTCTCTTTAAATTACCTTATTATCGCATTAGTTATTTAATTCTTACTTTAGCATTTCATCTTTGTTAGTCCACACATAATAATATACCACTTTTTATTAGTAGTATTTCACATACCATATTTTCTATAAAAAAATAAAAACAAGAAAAAGTGGGTTTGCTCATAAATTCCAAACGGGATTCCTCAGCACATTTTCTCAATTCAAAACATTCTTTTTTTACACACACACATCTAAATAAAATCCCCGATTGGATTTATGGGATAAACCCCACCCTCGTGTTGAATGCGAATTATGTGGACTTTGATTCCTTTTTAGACTACGTAGGCATCTCGAGTCAAAACCTAAGACTCGAAGTCATCATTTCCTATTTTTATTCATGTATTATTTTTATACATTATATTTGTGATTCATGCTCGCGTTTTGTCCAATTTATACCGTCGTATTTTTATAAACGATCGGTGATCCGATAAACGCACACGTTATAATTTTTATTCTTATTTTTGGGAACACTCCTATGGATGACCTCACTCCGCCTTTTTCCATGATGTGAGTTGAGAAATTTCATTCTCCATTTACATATAGACGTGCACACATTCCACGGAGTTATTAAGGAGAATAATAACACCATCCCATGATAGACCGAAAGGGCGGGATGGGTGCCTAACACCTTTTTATTTCATAACTTATCCCCCGCACCTCTGAACTAATTGGTTTTGCAAGCATCAATATGATTTTGATGCCGTTATCTCGAGGCGACAATATTTTTTTTGCCTGTTTTGTGCAAAATAGGTTGGAAACTCTATCTCTTTACATCACCCCCAAATTGATGACGACCGAAGTGCCCTGAGGAAGGGCGCAAGACCTTCTTCTCTCCATCTAATCGCACGTGCGAATTTCCGAAACGCCCCCCAAAGGAGGAGGAAGAAATGGGATGGCGACAATGGCAACTACGCTAAGGACTTACATTTCATAAGAGGGCTAGACTCTGTTTGTATGACTGTTATCATTTTTCACATGTGTGCGTATGCAACTACGTGTATGTTCCCTTTTTCCTCTATTTATTTCTTACTTATATCACCTATCACTCACTTTTCACTTTCACTCACTTGTAAATATCCTCCATGTACACCTCACACTACTTACACTTATATGTAGAACCACTTATATCCACGTGCTTCACACACCACTTAGTACATCCATGCTTAGGTTTCACTAACACACGCCTCCACTTATCACACTTGTATATATCCATGCTCACTTGCACATATCGCACGCCACTTGTAGTTGATCCATACTTAGGTTCACTACCACAATCTCACTTATAGATATTCACATATCACTTATTCACATGTATCCATGCTTATTGTAGTCTACATGATACATACTTGATTTACTTTTCATGATACTTATACATTCTTCCCTATTACAATAGTGTTTCTTTTACTCATTATGTCAAATAAGAGACTCTCTCCATAATATACTTATAAAAAAATATGCATTTTGCACACTACATCACCAAGAGCATGGCTATTGACAAAAATTTTATCCCATAATGGGGGTCACTTTATGATGGGTTCTGGTCCGGCAGGTCGCAGTTAGCCTAAGAAATATGACTCTCACTTCCATTGGCCAAGTACCTTCGACGTATATCGAATGGTTCCCCCCGCATCGTACCGCTTGATCGAACTCATGACAGAAGGTATATAGCAGGGAACTCATTCACGTACGTCGAGTATATCGAATTCTCTCTCATACGTACTGTCCCCATGAGATATATAGTGAGGAAATTCACATACACTCGGGTATATCAAATGGCTTGTCCACACGTACCAATTTCTCTAAAAAACAAGAAGTATATCGTGGAAGTCATGCCAAAGGGGGGAACGTTTCTACTAACCCAACAACTACATAAACCTCGTATAGGCGTCAGACCTAGGGTACTCATATTTAGTCTGCCAGTTACCACAGAAATTCTGCTAAAATACCGAGTTAACATGCTACCTGAATTTTCATGCGATTTCGTCATTTTTTTTTCAAAACAGGACCCTTTCCATGGGCCTGGAAACAAGTCAAACCCTATATTTTTCAAACCTAATTTTCCCAAGTTTGGCTCCTCTAATACAAGTGAAAACATAATAATAATAATAATAATAATAATAATAATAATAATAATAATAATAATAATAATAATAATAATAATAATAATAATAATAATAATAATAATAATAATGAGACCCTTCTCTCGTTTTTCCTATACTTTCTCAAAAAACTAAAATTCCAAGAACATTTTTCCTCATTTTCATCAAAATACAAAAAACATTTTTCTTCCTTTTCATCAAAATACCAAAAATATTTCTCCATCTTTTCATCCAAATACCAAAAACATTTTTCTTTCTTTTCATCCAAATACCAAAAACATTTTTCCACCTTTTATCAAAATACTAAAAACGATTTTCCTCCGTTTCATCAAGATATCAAAAATGTCAAAAGCACTCTCCATCTTTTTCAACAAAAAAAATCCTTTCTTCCCTTCTTTTAAAAATAAATTCGAATCATTTTCCTTCTCAGGTCGATCGCATACTTGATTCTTGCCCTAGCTCCCTATTGGCTTCAGTATTCCATCAAACTGTTCCGAAGCTCCGTCTGTTCCCCTGCAACTTCATTCGAGTCCGGAATCTACCTTCACAGTACTCCATGGAAAATGTCGATCAAGCACCGAATGTACAGCCTAATATGATAGCAGTCCTAGCCCAACTCACTGCCAATATTGACAACCTTCAAATCGAGGTTCATGAGATACGACAAAACCGAGTCCAAGTTCTTGAAGAACCCGAGGTTCTCTTTTCTCGTGCCATAGACCCACCTTCTCCCGAGCCTATTTGGGTCCCAAAATAATATGAACACACTCCACGTGCCTTGACTGCCAATAGGCCACAACCAGCTTAGCTCCTTATGCCAAACCTTACCCAGCCAGGGATTAATTTGTTAGTACCCATTTATCCCAAAGAGGAAGAATTGAACAAGGTCGAGGAAGACCTCAAGTTGTTGTCAGAGAAGTTTGACCAAGTTAAAATATCCGAGAACGACATGGACTACACTCACATCTCTCCCTACCTAAAGCAAGATTACCGAAGAAATTCAAGATTACAGTCATCGAGAAGTTCGAGGGTAGCACGCCCCTAATTATTCACCTTCCCAGTTATCACCGAGACATGACCCTTGATGGCGCATTCGAAGAGATGATCACCTAGATGTTCTAACAAACTTTGAAGGACAGTGCTCTTCGTTGGATCCTATCCCTCGAAGAATCTAGAATCCGTAGTTGGTAAGATGTCGCCCGAGAATTCATGTCATAGTACAAGTACAATGAAGAATTAAAGGTTACACAACGTGATCTAGAACTTCTTAAGAAGAATCCTGGAGAAACCTTCAATAACTTCATAGCAAGGTGGAGAGAGAAAGCTACCACCATGACCAATCGGACCTCCGAAGAAGAGCAGGTCAACATCGTGAAGAAAAATTTCCTTCCCTATATCAGAGAAACCATGGGAGGTCAGTATTACCCACACTTTCGAGCCCTTCTATAATAGAAATGTGGATATTGAAGAAATTTTTACGAATACGGAAGTCGAGCCAAAGAAGATGACCTAACAGTTCATTCCTAGAAGGTATGAGAAGCCTTCCAATGCCACGGTCTCAAGCATTAATAATTTCTCTCAGCCCGCTACCTCTTGGGAACCAAAAAATCCACCCTAACCCCACTAGAATAGAATACACCGAGCTCCATACTCCACTCTCTAAAGTCTACCAAGCCTTGTTAAGCCGAAATCCTACCAAACCTCTCGACCCTGGTCCATTTCCAAACTCACTTCCCAAAAACTTCAAAATTGATGCCCATTGTGATTTTCACCAGTCTGTCGGCCATACTACTAATCGGTGCTTCCACCTCCAAAATGTAATCCAAGGTTTAATTGATCGGGGTATCATCGCCCCACCATCCAATCCTAAACCAAACACCACTCACAACCCATACAAATTCCAACTTCCTAGAAAATGACTCGGAATTCGATCCATATACCCAAATTGTGCCTAGTAAAGAACCCATCATACCTGTATTTTCACCTAAACTGCTCTAAGTTTGACCATAGTTTCTCCTACACCCTACCTGCTTCACCAACCAAGATTTTTCACTCCTCACGAGGGCATGTATTGTCGTTCGTACTCATTTCAAAGGAAAAGATATAGAGTTATCAGCAATACTGAACCAACTTCTGGATTTTGGGTTGAAATTTCCCTTTGAAATGACCATTGACTGTCACAAGTTCAGCTTCCTGTTCATGAAAACTCAAAAGTGGGCTCGGGAGTCAGATAACTGGGTGGTACTCATTGATGAAATCAATTTGTATGATGTAGTATAGATAATGGCAAACATATTCTGACAGACTGGTGAAATCTATAGAGTTTTTTATCAACTCACCACTTTGTATCTTCAAGAGCGGTTGCTCCCTTCACTCTCGTACCTCCCCATTGAGTGGGAAGATTTATATGAAGAAGCCATTGCGGTTGGGGAATGGCTTGAGTTGTCTTGGCAGGATGACATCGTCGACACCAGATGAGGGGGTGAATTTGACAACTCAGATGATGAAATAAATAAGGAAAAGGTTAATCTAGTGATTAGCATGTGCGGGATGATATCTTTCGAGGACCTATTGTGGGAAATCAGTAAGTTAGCCGTGCAGCCCAAAATTGATGAAGAAACGGGGGTTCTTGTTCTTCACTGCCCCCGTAAACTATATGAACAGAACAGGAAGGCACTATCAGAATCTGAATTCTCATCCATCAAGAATAAATAAAAGAAAGGGAGTTGTCGAGAAACTCCCCATGACAGAAATGACCATCGAGGAAATTAAGATCCTAGATCAACTCACGAAGACTCAAGCCAATATTACCTTATGGGGGCTCTTCATGTCTTCCCAATTACATCGAAATGATCTGATAAAGCTTCTCACTAGGCCCACAATCCCTCCTTACACCACTCCAAAAGAAGTTGTAAACCTAGTTTGATCCTTGACCACCACTAAACTATTTTCCTTCTCTGAAAAATGAATTCCAAATATCGGACCTGATAACAACTATTCCCTCAACATCTCCATTGACGTGATGGGAAAGATAGTCCCTCTATCAATCGTCGATAATGGATCATCCCTCAATGTTTGCCCACTAAGGTTGAAAGTAAGTGACCTGACTCCTATTTTTATCATTGTGTGCGCCTATGGTAATACTCACCGAGGGATAATAGGTTCCATAACACTTACAATAGGGACTGGCCCTATCAATCCCATTACTGAGCTTCAATTTATTGACATACCCACATGCTCTAATATGCTACTTGGTCAATCGTGGCTACATAGCATTCGAGGGATATCCTCGTCCCTTCATCGAAAGTTAAAATTCTTCACCAAAGGGCAAGTCATTACCATTTTGGGAGAGGATAAAAGTACTAAAAATGCCTTCACCAGTAATTTGGTACTGGAAATATAGAATGGGACGAATGATATGTTTTTCTCCGGCTTCAGGATTGATTTACTTCCCCTTTCGACATGGTATGATTTCAAAGATCGAGTACATCCAGAGCACAGCCCACACGATAATGTCAATGTGATACAGATGTTCATGAATATGCATATCATGCCTGGACTCGGGCTTGGGCGACATTAACAAGGAATACTAGATCCCATAGCCTTGAAAAAGGCCTTCTCCTATGTGGCATGGGTTATCAACCTTCACCAAAAGAACTCAAAATACTCCACCAACTACGATTGAAGAGAAGTTTAGAAGATTCCAAGACTATTTTGAGGGATTCTCTCAGCGGGATATTTGTCAAAGAGGGTGGAGACTTCCCATTTTATGGATTTCCTAAACCATGGTACGATTATGTTAATAAGAAGATGAAGCCAGAGATAGAAACCTTTTTTCAAGATCACTACTCTTGTATCGAAGACTATCACCATCAAGTGAAACCTCTCACTCAGAAAGTCGTAGATATTACCAAGGTATCTGAGGCAAGTGATTTCGAATACTCGTTCAACCTACAAACACATGGGCTCACTTTCTTCATGATCCATTCAGGACCTACATCGTCGGACCCGTCCATTCTCATCAATACCACTTATGAACCTCTTCTCAATTGGAAGGTTGTACCCGTCCTACCTACTGAGATGCAACCCAACCCGACTGTTTACCCTATCTCTTCATTTATCGTTGTTCCTTATTTTTCTAGTAACAATGTAATCGAGATCTCTTTTAACGAGACTCTCAACACTGTTTTTCTCAAAAGTGAAATGAATGAGGATTTTCAGAATCTTTTTGTGCCTTACATTAATTGTCTTTATTCTAATCAAACTCTTAATAAAGATGATTTTACAAATGAACACATCTTAACTGATCTTGATAAGGTTAATAACAAATAACATAACGGCATTCAAATTAATGAGGATAAAACTACTGTTATCAATCTCGGTTCTAGCAGCCAACAATGCGAGATTAAGATAGGATCCACCCTTAACAAGCATGAGCGCGCGCAATTTGAGGAGTTGTCAAAGGAATTTATGAACATCTTCGCATGGTCCTATGACGACATGCCCGGCATCGATCCCAAAATAGACTAGCATGAGATTCTAACTCTCCCGAAATGCAAATCAGTCAGACAAAAATTGCGAAAGCACCGTACCGAATGGTCACTCAAAGTCAAAGAAGAGGTAATTAAACAGTTGAACTTAGGCGTCATCCGGGTGATCGAATACCCCACATGACGAGCTAACATTGTACCTGTACCAAAATTAGGAGGAAAATTCTGCATGTGTGTCAACTATTGGAATTTGAACAAAGCATCACTGAAGGAAGATTACGCACTGCCCAATATTGACATGATTATGGACAAAACGACCAGTCACGCTCTCAATTCATTCGTTAATGGTTTCATCAAATACAATCAAATAAAGATGCACCCTGGCCATTAAGAAAAAACTGCCCTCATCACCCCCTGGGGAACCTTTTGTTACACGGTTATGCCATTCGGGCTCAAGAACGCGGGGGCTAACTACCAAAGGGCCACTACAACCATCATATATGATCTGATACACAAGGAGGTCTAAGTTTACCTAAATGAATTATTATTAAGTGTAAGACTCGAAATGGTCATATTCACGCCCTCTGAAAGTTCTTCCAATGACTGTGGTAATACCATATGAGATTAAACTCGTAGAAATGCATTTTTGGTGTCACCAAAGGAAAGCTCTTGGGATTCATGGTTAGAAATAAGAGAATCAAAGCAGACCCCGCCAAACTGAAATCCATACTCGAAATGCCACCGCCCCAAATGGATAAGGAAGTCCGAGGATTCTTGGGAAAATTACAGTATATCATTCAGTTCATCAGTCTATTTACTTCCATTTCCGAACCCATCTTTAAACTCCTTTGGAAGGATTCTACCAAGGTTTAGAATGAGTCCTGCCAGGAAGCCTTCGACAGAATCAAGCAATATCTTACCTGAACTTCAGTACTTATGCCTTCGTAGCCAGGTCTCCCTCTAATACTGTACTTAATCGAAACAGATACAGCAATAGGGGCTTTGTTATCCCAATGCACTGAAGAAACCCATAAAGAAAAGTCCATATGCTATGACAGTTAAAAATTGGCTGGGTACAAAGTTAACTACACTGTCTTGGAGAAAGCATATGTTACCCTAGTTTGGGTCACTCAAAACTTACGACACTACATGCTCGCTTCACCTATAAGGTTTGTGTCCTAAATGTGTCCTATCAAATACTTGCTTGAGAAACCCGCCCTATCTAGCCGACTGTCTCGATGGTTAATACTGCTATTTGAGTTCGATATCGTGAATGTTACGCATAAAGACATGTAAGGGAGAGCCATCTTCGATTACCTTACTGACTACCCCATAAAAGAGGTTGATGTTTGGGTCTCTGAATTCTCGAACGAAGATATTCTTTGCACCTCTTAGGAGGACCTCCAATTGTAATTGTTCTTTGATGACACTGCTAATAAAAAAGGATACGACATTGGGATACTCCTAATTTACCCTGATAACTCTCACACTCCCATTGCCATTGAGGTAGATTTTTCTCGCACCAATAATATGACTGAATATGAGGCATGCACTATAGGACTCAAAGTCTCCCTCAAAAAAGGTATCGAACACCTAAATGTCTACGAGGACTCTGCCCTCATCGTCGATCAAGTTTTTAGAAGATGGAAAATCAAAAGCGACAATCTCTTACCCTTCCACGCTCACTTAGAAGAGTTGGCCTCCCAGTACCGAGATATCACCTTCTACTACTTGCCCTGAGCAAAGAACAGCTTAGCTGATGCCCTTGCTACCCTGGCCTTCGTGGTCAACATGATTGAAGGAATAACGATGGCCCCTTTCCTAGTCTAAAAATAAGTTATGCCAACCCATTGCTAACACATTTATCTCATCATAGAGGAAGATTTCTATATGGTCGAGTGTTGGTACTATGATATTTGGCGCATCCTCAATCATGGTAGGTATGCCCAAGATACAACCAAGAAAAACCGTGCGATCCTCATCATCTGTGGTAAAGAACTGTTCAAACGTAACTTCGATGGAATCCATTTGCATAATATTACAGGGGTTGACATTTAAAAAATGATGCAAAAAATCCACAACGGGGGATGTGGACCCCACATGAACGATTATATGCTTGCTAAAAAGATTATCTGTCAAGGGTATTATTGGACCACCATGGTTTAGGATTACACTACTTACATTCGAAGATGCCTCAAATGCTAATAGTTTGCTAATCTCCAGCACCTGTCTCCTCGAGAATTGTACAACATGACTTCTCCCTGGCCATTCTCCACCTGGGGCATTGATATCATAAGGAAATTCACACCCAAAGCTTCAAATGGGCATGATTTCATCCTGGTTACCATTGATTACTTCACCAAATGGGTCGAAGCTGAGTCATATGCAGTACTGAATGCTAAGAAGGTAGACAAGTTTATTCTAAAGAACATCATCTACCAATATGGGGTTCCCCACGAGCTAGTATCGGATAAAGGGTTACACTTTAAAGCCGAGGTCACAAAACTGGTCGGTGAGTACGGGATTCAGAGACATAAATAATCTCCCTATCGACCCCGAACTAATGGTGCAGTTGAAGCCGCTAATAAAAACCTCAAATCCACCTCACCATAATGACCGAGAGTACTCGAGATTGGGCCGATCGGATCCCTTACGCCCTCCGGGGCTATCGCACTTCAGTCAAGACATCTGCTGGGGCTACCCCTTACTCTTTAGTATACGACATTGAAGCAGTCCAACCCATTGAGATGGAAATACCTTACTTACGCATTATGCTCGAGAGCAGAGTCAGCGAGGAAGATCGGTCTCAGAGCCACTTTGATGAATTATTACTCTTTGATGAAAAGAGGCTGAAGGCTCTATATTACATACAAGGGTACCATCGCTGGATAGCGCGACCATTCAACCAATGAGTCAAGGACCGTGGTGTATAAGAAGGATACCTGGACCTCAAAGAAAACATAAAACTCGACTGGGATCTCAGAAGGAAAATCAAGTCAAACTAAAGTGGCCCCAACATAGTGAAAAAGATCCTATCAGGCGGCGTCGCTATGCTCACTGATCTTGACAGAAAATAAATGACACGTCAAGTTAACCTGGACCGTCTTAAGAATTTTTACCCTTAGTCTGAAATCTCGATGTGCTACGAATCCTCTCATCCCCCTTCTATAACAAAAATTCTTCATTTCCCTCTACCCAGAACTACGTGGGTTTGATATTTTAAAAATCCTTTTACTTTAAAAATGGAACTCAGAAAATTTTCAAAACCCCCAGAGGTACATAGGCAGTTCATATGATTTACATGGGCACGGTCCCCTTCTTTTTCACAAAATGCTATTCTTTTCTAACATCCAAGAACAACATTTCATTTTTCATTTACATGAACAAAAGGATTATGTATGCCTTAGCGATTGGTATAGATAATTCAAATGTAAAACTCATCAAGAGGCACAACAATATGATCAAAATCTTTTTTATTTCAAATAGGGGAGTTCAGTACAATTACACAAAGTATCAGCGAAGGGTGTCAAAATAACCACCCTCCGCTAACCAAACTGTCCCTAAAACAAGCCTAACTAAACTTCGTAAAATTATTCAAAAATCACATAAAACCAAAAACATACAAAAACATCCCAGTCACCAAAATATTCACATAAAAATAATCCCATCTTCACAAAAACCATATTCGCGGCTACCAAACAACCCAGCCCAATCTTCATTCGCTCCTTGAGGCCCCTAAACTTCCCCTCCTAATTGGTATTCTGAAGGTACTCCATAGAGTGGTATGCCCTGACCAGTCTAGATAAAACCACTCTCCCCCCTCTATAGTGTCAAAAAGAACAAACCAGCTCCAGTCGATCTCCTCAGCCAAGATCTTTGCCATGACCCACTTCCACAGTCATTTTAGATAGCCTCCGGACACATGCCAGACGTTGTCATTATCCCGCAAAGAACCTAACCTCATGTGCATGGATTGAGTTATGTCTTCTATAGGAAAAAAGGCTAGTGACCGAGGAGTCACTATTTGCTCCCATTTGACTTGGCGCAGAAGCCACCAGGGAAATAGAATAAGGTCTGCTGAAGGCCAACTAATCGAATGTACCGATCTTCTCCTAGTTCTAGAATGGGTTGTAGCTTTCCCCACCATGACACCGATCAGTGAAGGCATTGGGCTCCATGATCCATGAACGAATTAACCTAGTTCTCTACGAATAGGTCGAAATTGATGTAGTATAAAGTAAAAAATTCGGCACGACTACCAAGGGATACACAAGGGGAAGCGCCAAACAGAATCTCTCAGTCAGCCATATGAACAGCATTACCAGGCTCCCTCTTAGAAAATCAGAGCGGCCTTCCCACCAAGCATCAAGACCATTCAAGGTCTCCACCAGTATCACCGTCGCAGGATTGTGACGATAAGACATCCATATTGTAATTGCATCCAGTAGAGGGTCCACCATTAGGTCTCCCGTACCAGTAAGATTCTCGAAGTTAGGCCTAAGGAAACAGCTCCGGTATGGCCCGCATCGTTGAAATCCCTCTGACGCACAGAATACATGATAAACAGAAGAAAGATCGTCCCCCTAGTGACCAATGATCGAGCTGTCGATTGGGAAATGTGGAGCAACTCCGCTAACAGTGCTCGGGGAGACTAGAATATTTGGGCATAGTTGCCGTTATGCTAGGATTAATTCCAAACATGGCTGAAAACTCTTCATAGGTCGAACAGACCTCGTCTATACCAAAATAGAAAATGTGGTCTTCAGGGTAACAGAATTGTGCTGTCGCCGCCAATATGCTCCAATCAATAGCCTGGTTACACCACAAGGAGACTCGACGCAAGTTGAAAGCTTCGTAGTCCACGTAATACAGGCACATGGATTCTAGACTTTCAAGGCAGGAAGAGAATTTTTTTGTCATCGAAAGGGAATTTTAAGGTAGGCCTTCCTTTATACACAAAGGCCTTGGCTAAAGACAAGAAACCCAAAAAGCTCGAATGAATGCCTAACATACAAAGTACTCTGGGCTATATTAAAGTGCAATCAAAGCCTTAAAATGATTTGACTTGACCCATATACCAATAGGCAGGACAAGGGGTATGCCGATCGGCAACCCCCTTATTTCAGAAAATTATATCTTTCCTTTTTTGTCAAAATCAAAAACTCAAAAAAATAAATCCATATTTTAAGACCCCGAGGGTTATTTCTTTTAAACTTATCCATTTTTACCCTTCATTTCTCATCACAAGCCTTTTCCTCGAGTTATTTAATCTCTTTTCTAATTAAATAACCCATCATTTTTATAGTCTCAAGGGCAAGTAAAAAATGCATGTAAAATAAAAATCTTCTTCATATATATACTTCCATTGCATGATTATATTTTTTAGGTAGAAGAAGAAATAGAAAATACAAAATAAACGGGACTCGGCTCAAACCCACAATCTCTCTCTCTAACTAAACCCTCATTCCCTGTGGCAGACACGCTTCCCCCGATGACGTGCTGTAGAAACTCCACTCCTCGGGCCTGATCCTTCATCCCAGGTAGCAGGCGAAATGAGATAAGAAAGAACAGAGTCCTTGATATAGGTAGTCGCGGAGGCCATCTTTTGTAAGCCTCATCAACCCCGGATCTGCTACATTAGGGCGATGCGGCAGGCTCAGTGATCCCCCTCTAGTCAACCAAAAAATATAGGAGGGCGGAGTGACCTGAATGAGCGGAGCCTATTCTGTCGCTACCACCGAAGATGACGTGCCACCTGTGTTGTGGGCAGAATACCACCGGCGTACTCGAAGCCCTTCCTGAAGTCGTAGGAAGGAAATGCATGTTCACCGCGTCATAAATGCATAAGGGCATCAACCAACTAGTCATAAAATCCATGTAGTCATAGGTCGCCACCGTGTTCGTGTAAAGCGAATAATCCTCACCAATTATCACCGTTGCCCTAGCCTTGGAGGACATCTCCCTCACCTGCCTCATATACATTGTAGGCACCACTGGTGGGAACGCCACCTCATACGCCACTATCTGTTGCACAACCCTCTCTCCCAGGTACCTGGAGTACCCGAACTCATGCGCCATCAACCTCCGCATTTATGCATGCATGCATGTCAGCCCCATGTGCTGGGGAGTCATCCCTTAGGGGTAAAAGGACACATGTAATTCCCAACAAATATCAATATTTCTATAAAAGAAAGAAATGCCAAAAAATATTAAAAAGAAAAACAAAATAACCTGATCGCTCGTCAACGTGTTCAAGGCATGTCTCACCGTCGCCAGGTACAAGGACTAGTTTGATCTCCAGTTGGAATTTTACCATCGATACATCCAGCAGAAGTCCCCTAATTCCTCGTCTTTCAGGGCTATCAACTTGATATTGAGCCCAATCACCTCGTAAAATCACGTTTGTAGAAAGAATAGGAGTCAGCAAAGAGAATGTGAGAATTACCTCCAATAGATGCATGGCCCTATAAAAGTCTGTCGGAAGCACCGACTGAATGCATTTAAAGAAATATAAAGGATCACCAAGGTCCGGCTCCCCCAATCATAAAGCGGGACATCCATAAAAATCCTCAAAATGGAAAAAACCAAAAATTAACGAAGTCGCCACTCGTCGCCACCAAGAAACCACCCAACAAAAGAAAAATAAATAACTAGGACATCTGCCTCACCTGCTGCTTATCAGTCTCATCAATCCTCCTACTATAAAGGTCTGTCGGGAGCACCGACTAAATGCATACAAAGAAATATAAAGGATCACCAAGGTCAGGCTCCCCCAATCATAAAGCGGGACATCCATAAAAATCCTCAAAATGGAAAAAACCAAAAATGGACGAAGTCGCCACTTGTCGCCACCAAGAAACCACCCAACAGAAGAAAAATAAATAACCAGTCCATCTGCCTCACCTGCTTCCCGTCTGTCTCATCAATCCTCCTACTTAAGAGCATCTCCCCAAGAGAGGAAATGAGGATAGAATCTTTAGAAACTATACTACCCACATCCCCCAATGCTGCATGAATCTCCTTCGGCATTAACCTCGCAGTACGGTTCACCTCTATCTGCACACCCTTGTAATTTATCCCCAGCAACTGCGGAACTTCGATAGGAGTCATAGTCATCTCTTCAAAACCCAAGTGAATGGTGTGGGTAATGTCCCACCACATATCTCCCAATCCACATAAAACTGCAGTAAAATGCGGTGTCTCATCCAAAGCCTGGGCCAGGCGACCAAAACCATTAGAAGTAACTACCCAGGGCACCGCCGCCGGAGGACTGTCCTATACATCCTTAAACCCCATTGTCCCCCTAGAATGTGTGCTCGAAGGGGCGATGTCGGTCTGCTAAAAACTAAAAAGAAAGAAAGACCTTTTCACCAGCACAAGAAAACAAAGAAAAGAAGAAAAAGAAAAAAGAATGCCAAAGGTCATTGTACTTACATAGCCACTGGGATTCATCACCCTAGAAGAGCGGTGGTGAGAGATTTCACATATATTAAAGTGATCTTCAGCTACTGGCTCAAACACTTCTAAGGCATTCTCATTGCCCAAAGCAAGGGGCACTGTAGATTGCCACTCCAGGCCCGCCCAATCGTCAGCACTCAACCACTACAAGTTGTATTCCTCACTAAAACAACCCGCTATTTGAAGCCTTGAAGAAAGAAGGACTTAGAAATGGATTTTAGAGAGAAGAAGTAGAAGATTCAGATGCAGAAAAATGTGAAAATTGAGGAGGGTTCACCCCCTTTATAGGAGTCTGAACGGCATGCCGATCGACAGACCCCTACTCATACCAATTGGCACCTGCCTATGATTCTACCCAAGCAAGCCCAGGAGTTCGTGCCATTGAGAAACGGTAACCCATATAACATGTCAATCAGCAGCCCCTTGAAAATTTTGTACTAAAAATGCTAGAAAAATCCAAAAAAAAAATAAAAATGCCAAAAAAGTATTAGAACATTTCTTCAGTAGGAAATCAATTTTAAGCTCCTACAATCCCAAATCGGATTAATATTACACTCTTACCCCTAGAAAAAACCCTAAACGTATTCTAAAAAATGGTGCATCCTAAAAGTTCACTACAATTCCCCAACGGTACTCAAAATCAAATTCTTCCCCAAATCCCCAAGCGAAATTCCCAGACTAAAATTTCTCCCAATCCATCCATAATAAGAATTTCATCCTCCCTAGCCAATCAATCTCCTCTTAAAAATAAATGTTCCCCAGTCAAATGTCTTTACCCTGTAGAGTCTCGAAACAACACAATCCTTAACAAAATCGCAAGTACAAAACACTCCCCAGAGAGTAAACCTCCCCATGTTATGACCACAGGTCCTCAGAATTGACATCGGCCCTCGAAATTGGTTGTCAACACTTTAGGTCCTCAGAATTGACCTCCACCCACAAAATTGGTCTTCTCAACTAAGGTCCTTAGAATTAACCTCGGCCCGCAGAATTGGTCGTCATCACTTTAAGTCTTCAGAATTGACATCGGCCCTTAGAATCGGTCGTCATCACTTTAGGTCCTTAGAATTGACCTTGGCCCTGAGAATTATTCTTCTCAACTTTAGGACCTCAGAATTGACCTCAGCCCACATAATCGATAATCACCACTTTAAGTCCTCAGAATTGACATCGGTTGTAACGACCCCATTTTCTTATGCCAATATATAACTGTCTTCTTTCAATTTCGTCACACTTACTATCTAATAATGATATATTATTACATATATGATATTCTGAGTTCTTAATATGACACATCAGATTTTTAAATTTGAAGAATTAACGGTAAAATGGGTCAGACTGAGATTTTATGGCACATCCTAAGCTAAGTGATAAGTTTTAGGGTAGAAAATGTAATTTTATGAAACTTTGGGGACTTGGTTTTAATAAAGAAAGTTTCAGGGACCAAAATGAAAAATAAAAAGGGGACTTTTCATAAATAAAATATTTTCAGGGACCTATAAGAAATATTGAAAATATATGGTGTGAAATTACCAAAATGCCCTTCAGGTGCGAACTGACCCTTATACCCTTTATACCTTTCCACCTCGTGCTCGACACCTCGTGCTTGGTTTTGACACCTCCACCGTACACATGTCGTCATTAGAGGAGAAGCCAAAACACGTGTCGTCGTTAGAGGAGAAGCTAAAACACGTGTCGCGGTCCAGTGAAATAAGACTGCAAGATGCCTCCGTTACGCGACACGTCAACACTGACTCCCATTGTAAAATCTTGGTCAGCATGGACACGTGTCAATGCCGTGATATCTTTGGAAAACTATAAATAGGGCCTTTGGGGATCATTTGAAACTCACACCAATTTCTTGAGAATTATAGAAAGAAATAGTGTGAGAAAGTTTAAGAAGAAGTTCTTAGGGATATTCATCTTAAGGTAATCTTAATGTTATAATGCATCTTTATAGTTTTAATTTATTATTTTATAGCTTTACTTAGTAGTTATGCTGGTAAAATACAATAAAGAATTCACTAATCAAAACTTAAAATTTAGAACAAATCCAAGTTGATTTTATAAACTTGTTTGAAATTATACGCTTTTAAAAATTATTCTTTTTAAAGAAATTGCTCGTTATTATGGAATCCCATTTAAGTAATTCCAAAGTCAGGCCCGGTGAAGTTCTGTCTAGATGAGATGGTATTTAAGTGGTGCCCCTGTGACCCTCCATCTCTACTGGGAATGAATCCGAAAATGTTCTGTCTAGATGAGATGGTATTTAAGTGGTGCCCCTGTGACCCTCCATCTCTACTGGGAACCGACTGATGAGGAAAGACTATGAAATGAATTCTTCAATTACGATCAATGAGTTTTAAAAGTTAACAAATAGGGATTCAGTAATACTTTAAAAGAAGAGGTTAGTATAGTATAAACTGGACATTAGAATTTGCACTTAAATCTTTATCAGATTAACGTATGATCGAAGACCAATACCAGTAAATTTGACCTCCATTTTGGGTGAGTACTCTGACATTCCTTGTGTATTTTGATTATATGATATTATGCAAACTATATATATTTTATGAACTGCTTTTATTCTTAAAATTCATGTGATACCGATGATTGATTCAATTGTGATATGTTTATATTTGTCCATATAAACATACCAATTAAAATGATTATTGAAAAGGATATTGAATATTGAAAATCTGATTCGGCCTAAGGGACCTCTTTACTGACTGACCTTCCCAGCTGGGTTATCGCTGGTGTGCCCTAAATAAGCCGTTGTGACGAACATGTTCGATTGACCCTCAATTACCGGGGTATAATACGGTAGAAGAATACGGTATTAGAGTGTACTTGGCCATTAAAATGATATTATTGAAAGAAAAAGATATCACATTTGATTTGTTGCATTCGTCTTATTCTGAGCTATCTAATTGTGATAAAGATACTATCATTTCAAAATATATATCTATTTACTCCAAGTTCCTCTCCATATAGGTATATGACTTCTCTTTTGACTTGAATAGGTATTTATTTTCTGAAACCCTGGAATGTTTGGAGATTGAACCTCATTCGGCTTTTAGCTGATGTTGCATAAATAACCATTTTTCAGGAAACGTTTAGGCTCACGGACGGAAAGAAAATGGACTATATTGAAGATTTAGCTTTTAGAGCTCTTTTTGTAAAATGTTTATTCAGAGCAAGTATGGCTCTCTTGTAATGAGGTTTAAATTTTCTCTTAAGTTGTAACTCGTTGTTACTTTTAATATATATGAAGTTTCCTTTAGAAAGCTCTGATGACGTAATTCCTTTACTTTCAGTATTTTACGATTCATAACCATGTGATAATACATCCGTTGCATTTATTTAAGGAAACAATTAAATCAGAATATTTGTTGCCTTGGTGGCATGTCAAGACACTCGTTCCCTAATACTATTTTGGGTCGGGGTCGTGACTGAGGTGGTATCAGAGCATAGGTTATGAACCCGTAGACTACTGAACATAAGTTTCGAACATTATAGATTTTAAGTTTCCATACATAGGATACAGGATTAAATATCCGACTTATGTGATAACCCTCCACGTGTATTAAAATATATATCTTTATTTATATATCATTTTTCTTCTAAATTTAAATCTTGGCCTAGTATAATACATCTTACGTTTGGCCACGACTGTAGAAAATGACCAAGGTAAGATCAACTCGAGGAACTAGTGGTTCGAGTATGGAAGGACTGGAAGGTGCATACAAGGCGATTGAAAGTCTAGCAAGAATTGTGGAGCATCAAGTGAATAATGGAGCACTAAGGAATCTTGAACTAAGTAGTTGTACTATTGAACAGTTCAAGAAGTTGAATCTGCCGTCTTTTAAAGGGACTCCTAACCCCACTGAAGCAGAAAACTGGGTGATGCAAATGGAAAAGATGTTTGATGTTCTTAAGTGTACAGATGAACAACAGGTTTTATTTGGAACATTCAAGTTAGAAGGTGAAGCCGAACATTGGTGGAGAATGACTAACAGAATGCATGGGGAAAGGAATAATCCCATAGGCTGGAATGACTTCTTAGTGATCTTCTATGAGAAATACTTTCCCGAAACGGTGCAAGACCAAAAAGCAGTTGACTTCATGGGTCTGGTTCAAGAAAATATGACGGTTAGTCAATATAAGGCAAAGTTTACTGAGTTATCCCGTTGTGCACCTCATATTGTGATAACCGATGTTTTAAGAGCCAAGAATTTTGAACGTGGGTTAAGTTTGAATATTCGTAGCCGAATTTCCATCCTAAAGTTGACATCATATAATGACGTGGTGTCTAGGGCAACAATAGCTGAGAAGGATAGTGCAGAATATAATCAGGTTAGAGAGGGGAAGAGGAAGTTTGGAGAACAAAGAGGAAGGAACCCCAATAACAAACCCTTTAGGACTATACCTAATATAGGACAACCTTTAGTAAACAAACCCTTTAATGTTGATAAATGACAACGTTGCGGTAATATTCATATAGGGCGACCGTGTTACCTGGAGATGGGGAGTTGCTTTGGGTGTGGCCAAAAGGGACATAAAATGCGAGATTGTCCTAACAAAGGGAAGGCGGCAACAAAGACTTCTAATGACAATAAGGATCAGGGAAGACAAGGTAGAGTCTTTAATCTTTACGATGCAAAGGCTTCTAATGCAGTAGTGTCAGGTACACTTTCTATATGTGCACAACCTTTTCAAGTTTTAATTGATCCTGGTTCTACCCATTCATTTGTGTCTGTGCGTTTTGTTAATCGCTTTCCTAATATTCCTGAATCCTTGAATCATATCATACACGTTTCTACTCCTTCGGGTGAGTTATTGACGGGAACATTAGTATATAAGTCTTGCCCTATAAATGACAGTAGTTATAAACTATTCGTTGATTTGATAGTTTTAGACATAAGAGATTTTGAAGTCATTTTGGGGATGGATTGGTTAGCATCATATCATGATAGGGTGGATTGTTTTTAGAATAGAGTTATTTTCCAAATTCCTAACCAACCAGAATTCAGTTTTGAAGGAACTAGCATCTTATCTCCCATGCCTATTATCTCTGCAATGAAAGCTTGTAGTTTTCTTAAGAAGGGATGTCAAGGATTCCTTGCCAGTGTTATTGATTTGCAAACAAAAGAGCCTAGTTTATAAGATATTCCTATAGCTAGGCTTTTTCCAGATGTTTTTTCAGATGATTTGCCCAGTCTACCTCCTAGTAGAGAAGTAGAATTTACCATTGACCCTGTTCCTGGAACCACGCCAATCTCAAAACCACCTTATCGCATGGCACTTTTAAAATTAAGGGAATTAAAAGTTCAATTACAAGATCTGTTAGACAAGGGTTTTATTAGACCTAGTATATCCCCTTGGGGTGCTCCAGTGTTATTTGTTAAAAAGAAGGATGGAACGATGAGGTTATGTATAGATTATTGTGAACTAATTATGGTGACCATTAAGAATAAATACCCCTTACCTCGTATAGATGATTTGTTTGACCAAATACAAGGTGCGCAAGTATTTTTGAAGATTGACCTTAGGTAAGGCTATCACCAATTGAAGATTAAGGAAGAGGATATTTCGAAATCAGCTTTTCGTACTAGATATGGTCAATATGAATTTCTTGTGATGCCATTTGGATTAACTAATGCACCAGCCGCTTTTATGGATATGATGAATAGAGTGAATAGGAAATATCTGGATCAGTGTGTGGTTGTTTTCATTGATGACATCCTTATTTATTCCAAAGGTATTGAAGAACACGAGAAGCATTTGGAGATAGTATTACAAACCCTTAGGAAAGAGAAATTATATGCGAAATTAAAGAAGTGTGAATTTTGGTTGCCTTGTGTTTCTTTTCTAGGACATGTCATATCCAAGGAGGGAGTGTCGGTTGATCCTCAAAAGATCGAGGCTATACTAGATTGGCCAAGACCAACTAATGTAACGGATATTCGTAGTTTCCTAGGATTAGCAGGTTATTATCGAAGATTTGTTGAAGGATTTTCTAGTATTGCCAAACCTCTGTCTAGGTTAACACAAAAGACGGTGAAATATGAATGGTCTGAGGAAGTTGAGAATAGTTTTTGAGAACTTAAGAATCGATTAGTAACTACCCCAATTTTGACTATTCCTTCCGGTACAGGAGGATTTGTTATTTATAGTGATGCTTCTAAAAATGGTTTGGGATGTGTGCTAATGCAAAATGGAAAAGTGGTAGCTTATGCCTCGAGACATTTAAAACCCCATGAGCAAAATTATCCAACCCATGACTTAGAATTAGCAGCGGTAATTTTTGCTCTTAAGATTTGGAGACATTATTTACATGGTGAGACTTGTGAGATTTATACCGATCATAAGAGTTTGAAATATATCTTTACTCAGAAGGAATTAAACATGAGACAAAGGAGGTGGTTAGAATTGATGAAGGATTATGATGTAAATATTCACTATCACCTGGGGAAAGCTAATATAGTTGCCGACGCTTTGAGTAGAAAGTCTACACCAAATTTAGCATGCCTTATTACCAGCCAGGAAGCTCTATTGAAAGATTTGAGAAGTATGGAAATAGATGTACGTATTTATAGCAAAGGAGGAATAATCGTAAACTTATAAATACAACCCACGTTGATGGAAAGAATTAAAGTTGCACAAGTAAATGACCCACAACTGAAGAAGATTAAAGAATAGGTTATTGAAGGGAAGAGAATTGAATTTGCGATACGAGATGATATATTAAGGTTTGGAAATAGAGTCTGTATACCTAGTGATTCCCAACTAAAGAGGCAGATTTTGGAGGAAGGTCATTACTCGAGATTCACAGTTCATCCCGGAAATACCAAGATGTACAGAGATCTCCGAGAAGTGTTTTGGTGGAATAACATGAAAAGGGAGATAGTAGAGTTTGTATCTAAGTGTTTGATCTGTCAATAAGTAAAAGCTGAACATCAAAAACCATCAGGATTATTACAAAATTTACCAATCCCTGAGTGGAAATGGGAGCATATTACCATGGATTTTGTGACAGGGCTACCAAGGAGTTCCAATGGTAATGATTCCATTTGGGTAATTATTGATAGGTTAACTAAATCTTCTCATTTTCTTGCCATTAAGATTACCCATTCATCAGAAAAGCTAGCTAAATTGTATATACGGGAAATTATTAAGCTTCATGGAACCCCAATTTCAATTGTTTCTGATCATGACCCTGGATTCGTGTCTCGCTTTTGGAAAATCCTACAAGTAGCCATGGGAACAAAATTCAATTTCATCACTGCTTTTCATCCTCAAACAGACGGACAATCTGAGAGAACTATCCAAACCTTAGAGGATATGCTTAGGGCATATGTACTTGATTTGGAGGGGAATTGGGACGATCATTTACCATTAGTGGAATTTGCATATAATAATAGATATAAAGCAAGTATTCAAATGGCTCCGTATGAGGCACTCTATGGTAGAAGGTGTAGTTCTCCTGCATATTGGGTAGAAGTTGGAGAAAGAAAATTATTGGGACCAAAATTGATTCTGGTCATAACAAAGAAAGTGAAATTGATACAAGACCGACTTCAAATCGCTCAAAGCCGTCAAAAGAGTTATGCTGGCAATCGGCACCGACCGTTAGAATTCCAAAGAGTAGACTATGTTTTCTTACGAGTATCACCGACAAAGGGAGTAATCCGATTTGGGAAGAAAAGAAAGTTGAGTCCAAGATACATAGGACCTTTTGAAATCCTTGAAAGGATAGGTGTTGTTGCGTATCGAATAGCCTTACCCCCTGAACTCTCTAGTGTGCATAACGTGTTTCATGTTTCAATGATGAAGAAATACATCCCTGATCCAGCACATATCTTAAGTCACGAGCCTCTTCAAGTTAGAGAAGATTTGACATACATTGAGCATCCAGTAGAAATCTTGGACCATAAAGATCAAATATTACGAACCAAGGTTATTCCACTAGTCAAAGTATTATGGCGGAATCATTTTGTTGAAGAAGCAACATGGGAGCGGGAAGATGAAATAAAAGAGAGATATCCACACCTTTTTGGAAATTAATGTAAGTAAAGTTTAGGGACCAAACTTTTTATAAGGAGGGTAGGATGTAATGATCCCATTTTCTTATGCCAATATATAACTGTCTTCTTTCAATTTCGTCACACTTACTATCTAATAATGATATATTATTACATATATGATATTCCGAGTTCTTAATATGACAGAACCCCGTTTTTAAATTTGAAGAATCAACGGTAAAATGGGTCAGATTGAGAATTTATGGCACATCCTAAGCTAAGTGATAAGTTTTAGGGTAGAAAATGTAATTTTATGAAACTTTGGGGACTTGGTTTTAATAAAGAAAGTTTCAGGGACCAAAATGAAAAATAAAAAGGGGCCTTTTCTCAAATAAAATATTTTCAGACACCTATAATAAATATTGAAAATATATGGTGTGAAATTATCAAAATGCCCTTCAGGTGCGAAATGACCCTTATACCCTTAATACCTTTCCACCTCGTGCTTGGTTTGGACACCTCCACCGTACACATGTCGTCATTAGAGGAGAAGCCAAAACACGTGTCGTCGTTAGAGGAGAAGCTAAAACACGTGTCGCAATCCAGTGAAATAAGACTGCAAGATGCCTCCGTTAGCGACACGTCAACGCTGACTCCTATTGTAAAAGCTTGGTCAGCATGGACACGTGTCAATGCCGTGATATCTTTGGAAAACTATAAATAGGGCCTTTGGGGATCATTTGAAACTCACACCAATTCCTTGAGAATTATAGAAAGAAATAGTGAGAGAAAGTGTGAGAAAGTTTAAAAAGAAGTTCTTAGGGATATTCATCTTAAGGTAATCTCAATGTTATAATGCATCTTTATAGTTTTAATTTATTGTTTTATAACTTTACTTAGTAGTTGTGCTGGTAAAATACAATAAAGAAATCACTAATCCTGGTAAAATACAATAAAGAATTCACTAATCAAAACTTAAAATTTAGAACAAATCCAAGTTGATTTTATAAACTTGTTTGAAATTATACGCTTTTAAAAATTATTCTTTTTAAAGAAATTGCTCGTTATTATGGAATCCCATTTAAGTAATTCCAAAGTCAGTCCCGGTGAAGTTCTGTCTAGATGAGATGGTATTTAAGTGGTGCCCCTGTGACCCTCCATCTCTACTGGGAACCGACTAATGAGGAAAGACTATGAATTGAATTCTTCAATTACGATCAATGAGTTTTAAAAGTTAACAAATAGGGATTCAGTAATCCTTTAAAAGAAGAGTCTAGTATAGTATAAACTGGACCTTCGAATGTGCACTTAAATCTTTATCAGATTAACGTATGATCGAATACCAATACCAGTAAATTTGACCTCCATTTTGGGTGAGTACTCTGGCATTCCTTGTGTATTTTGATTATATGATATTATGCAAACTATATATATTTTATGAACTGCTTTTATTCTCAAAATTCATGTGATACCGATGATTGATTCAATTGTGATATGTTTATATTTGTCCATATAAACATACCGATTAAAATGATTATTGAAAAGGATATTGAATATTGAAAATCTGATTCGACCTAAGGGACCTCTTTACTGACTGGCCTTCCCAGCTGGGTTATCGCTGGTGTGCCCTAAATAAGGCGTTGTGACGAACATGTTCGATTGACCCTCAATTACCGAGGTATAATACGGTAAAAGAATACGGTATTAGAGTGTACTTGGCCATTAAAATGATATGATTGAAAGAAAAAGATATCACATTTGATTTGTTGCATTCTTCTTATTCTGAGCTATCCAATTGTGATATATATACTATCATTTCAATATATATATCTATTTACTGCAAGTTCCTCTCCATATAGGTATATGCCTTCTCTTTTGACTTGAATAGGTATCTATTTTTTGAAACCCTGGAATGTTTGGAGATTGAACCTCATTCGGGTTTTAGCTGATGTTGGTTAAATAACCATTTTTCAGGAAACGTTTAGGCTCACGGACGGAACGAAAATGGACTATATTGAAGATTTAGCTTTTAGAGCTCTTTTTGTAAAAAATTTATTCAGAGCATGTCTGATTCTCTTGTAATAAGGTTTAAATTTTCTTTTAAGTTGTAACTCGTTGTTACTTTTAATATATATGAAGTTTCCTTTAGAAATATCTGATGACGTAATTCCTTTACTTTCAGTATTTTACGATTCATAAACATGTGATAATACATCCATTGCATTTATTTAAGAAAACAATTAAATCATAATATTTGTTGACTTGGTGGCATGTCAAGACACTCGTTCCCTAATACTATTTTGGGTCGGGGTCGGGACATCGGCCGACATAATCAGTCTCCTCAACTTTAGGTCCTCAGAACTAGCCTCGACCCTTATAATCAATCTCTACAACTTTAGGTCCTCAAAATTAACCTCGGTCCACATAATTGGTCTTCTCAACTTTAGATACTCAGAATTGACCTCAGCTCGCAGAATCAGTGTCCTCAATTTTAGGTCCTCATAATTGACCTCAACCATTAGAATCGGTCTCCTTAACTTTAGGTCCTCAGAATTAACCTCAAACCTTTGAATCTTTCATCCCAATCATTACTTTAGGTCCTCATAATTGACCTCGAACCTCGAAATCGATCATCCTCATCCCTTTGGTCCGCAGAATTGACCTCTTTACCGAACATCCATCTGGTGTCTATTCGACGATTTTTACTTGTTCTAACTTCACTCATTGAGGGGCTCTATAGATACCAACTAGGACTCTCCTTAGTTCCCTAACACTTCCTCCTTCACCATAAAACCCTAAGTCATACTCTGAGTACCGATCTAGAGGCCATCGGGTGCCCTCGGGACCCTTTTGACTTCGGTCAACTTTCTCATCTGAGTAAAATCTCAAAGAATCTTAGAAGGTCTATGAATTCCCTTTTCAACAGTCTGCCCTGTGTAAGAATCGGCCTTACGATTCGGACGAACGGTTCATTTTACTATCAAAAACCTATTCGGAGGCCACTGGGTGCTCCCACGCCCATTTTGAACCCAATAAACTTCCACACCCAAGAAAAAGATTAATAAATCTTTAAATGGCTCTGAATCCCCTAACCAATGGTCTTCCCCGTGTGCAATTCGACCTTATGGTTCAGACGAACGATCTATTTTCCCTCAAAAACTGAACCGAAGACCACAAGGCACTCCTGGACTTCGTTTGACTCATGTCAACTCTTCAGCTAAAATGAGATTGAATGAATCTTTAAAGGGCTCTAATTTCCCTTTCTAATGGTATGCCCCGTGCGCGATTCGAACTTACGAATTGCGTTTTACGACCGTTTTGTTTAGAAAATTGCATGGAACTGCTGAATGACAAACCCATTTCCCTGCCTATCGACAGTGTGTCTGGGGATGCCTGTCGATAGGCAGGTCAAGTATAATGTTTATTATCACCCCCTTGACCCTATATAAGGGGATCATGAGCTCACTTTGAGAGACACCTCAAAAACATCCCTCTCAGTGATCTCATCCACATTCTCTCAAAGTCAGCGCGGTTTCCCTATTGAAACCTCTCCTTTATATTCCATTTACACCCCTTTCACACCCAATTTTTCAAAATCCTTTCCCTATTCTTCTACCACCTCCATCCACTTGTAAGGGCGGCCCTTCAATAATCAAAATCAACCTTCAAGTCTCCAAAGAAGGTCCAAACATTCTTGTATCTCTTTAAATTTCCTTATTGTCCCATTTGTTATTTAATTCTTACTTTAGCATTTCATCTTTGTTAGTCCTCACATATTAACATCCCATTTTTTATTAATAGTATGGCACATACGATAATTTCTATAAAAAAACAAAAATAAGAAAAATAGAGTTTGCTCATAAATTCCAAACGGAATTTCTCACCACATTTTCTCAAACCAAAACATCCTTTTTCTACACACACTTACCTAAATAAAATCCATGTTTGGATTTAAGGAATAAACCCTACCCTCGTGTTGCATGCAAACTCTGTGGACTTTGATGTTCTTTTAGGCTACGTAGGCGTCTTGGGTCAAAAATCGAGACTCAAGTCCTCCTTTCCTATTTTTATTCATGTATTATTTTTATACATTATATTTGTGATTTATGCTACTGTATTGTCCAATTTATACAATCGTGTTTCTATAAATGATCGGTGACCCGATAAACGCACACATTATATTTTTTATTCTGATTTTTGGAAACATTCTTACGGATGACATCACTTCACTTTTATCCATAATGTGAGTTGAGAAATTCCATTCTCCATTTACATATACACGCGCACACATTTCACGGAATTATTAAGGAGAATAATAACACATTTCCATGAGATAACGAACGGGCAGAATGCATGCCTAACACCTTTCCATTCCGTAACTTAACCCCTGAACCTATGAACTAATTGGTTTCCCAATCATCAGTTTGTCTTTAATGTCGTTCTCTCAAGGTGGCAACATTTTTTGCATGTTTTGTGCAAAATAGATTGGCAACTCTATCACTTTACATCACCCCCAAATTTCCAACGACAGAAGCGTCTCGAGGAAGGACAGAAGACCTTATTCTTCTCTCCCTGTAACCGCACGTGTCATCGCCGAAACGCCCCGAATAAGGAGGAGGAAACGGGATGGCCACATATGTGTTTTGAGTCATTTGTATTTTGATTTTTAATATATTAGGTCTTACTAAAAATACAAAAAGATCTTGTTTATCTTTTGACTTGTCCTTGTCTTAAATTATTTCTCACGATTAAAAAACTCAAAAATATTTCTTTTTGTGGCCATCCCCGATCCTCGCCGCGCGGGCGGGTAGCGTGGAGGAACGGATCCTTCGGGTCCCGCGCGTCCCACTCGGGAGCGCTTCGGCTGGCGTCATTTGAGATGTGGAAATGTAGAGAGATTCAGAGTCGTTAGCCTATTTTAATCAAAAAAGACAAAAGAAAAAAAAAGGGAAGCCACCCCGAAGGATGGCATCCAAAGATATATTGGTGCGTGCGAAACCAAGATGATTCGAGAAGGGTTCGGAGGCTTAGTTACGAAATGGGAAGGTGTTAGGCACCCATTTCACCCTTTCCGTCTCTCACGAATATTTGTTATTTTCCTTTTGTTTCCCCCCGTGATATGTGTGCATGTGTATATATAGAATGGAGGTAGGAATCCTCAACTTTTATCATGGAAAAGATAAAGCGAGTCATCCGTAGGAATATATAAGAATAATATTAGAAAAATAAGATTTACGCGATTACCCCTACGTTGATCGTTATAATGGAACGATAACGCATGTGGGGTAATACGTCACTAAGGGCAAGTATATAGAATATAAGAAGATTAGAGTAGATAGAAAGATGAGAGAAAAAAGTGGGAAAAGGGACTCGAGTCTCGGGTTTTACCCCGAAACGCCTACGTAGCCTATAAAGGCATCAAAGTCCACGTAGTTTGCATACAAAATGAGGGGTGGGGTTTATCCCATAAATTCAAATGGGGAATCTATTATTTGTGAGTGTGTGTGTGTGTAGAAAAAGGGTTTTAGATTGTGAGAAAAGTGTGGAAAAAGTGTGAGAATCCCTACTTGGAATTTATGAGGAAACCCTCTTTTTCTTATTTTTTCGGTTTTATTTATATGAACATAGGAGATGTTCAATAATACTAAATAAAAAGTATATTAGGATGTGTGAGATGAGATAATAGAAGTGCTAAATAAGAAGACAAGTTATTGAGAATTTAAGAGAGAGTTTGAGAAAGTTGGACCTTCTTGAAGATCTTGAGCTTGATCTTGAATGTTGGAGAGCAGCCCTTGCACTTGGATGATGATGGAGAGTGGCTAATTCACCAAGTTTGATGAAAAGGATGATGAAAAGTGGAAGTAAAAAGGGGGTTTGGGTGTTGAAATCACGCTGCCTTCGAGAGAGGTTTCTGGGATTCGTTCAGAGAGATTTTTATCAGATCGGGGATCCCCCTTGCAAATGAGGTGAAGGCCTACTTTTATAGGCCCAGGTGAGTGCCGATCGGCAGGTGCCGATAGGCAGGGTCTGGAACCTGCCATTTGGCAGTTCGCTTCAGGCTATTCCGAAAATCGACCGCCGAAGGCAAACCGTTGGTCAGAATCGTGCATGGGGCATACCCTTGGAAAGGTAATTTAGAGACCTTCGAAAGTCCTTGGGATCACTCCCGGGTTCGAGAGTTGACTTTGGGTCAAATATGGCTCGGAAGCATTTGTCGGTCCATTGGACGGGGAATTGCTCACATGCAAACGGATCGTTCGTCCGCATGGTAAGTCTGAATCGCTCACGGGGTGGATCGTTGGAAAGTTTAGGAGATGTACTTTAACATTCCAAAGAGTTTGACCCGATTTGGGGAGTTGAATTTGGTCAACCGGGCCCGGGAAGCATTCGGTGACCTCCCGGAGTTAAATAGATCGTTCGTCCGCATGGAAAGTCAAAATCGTGCATGGGTTGGATCGTTGGAAAGGGTATTCAGTGCCCTTTAAAGATTCATTCAGTCTCGATCGAGCTGAAGAGTTGACATAGGTCAAACAGAGCCCGGGAGCGCCCGGTGGCCTATGGGTCAAGTTTCGAACGCAAACAGATCGTTCGTCCGCATGGTAAGTCGGAATCGTGCATAGGGTAGACCGTTAGAAAGGTATTCAGTGCCCTTCGAAGATTCATTCAGTCTCGGTTGAGATGAAGAGTTTGACTTTTGGGTCAAACTGAGTCGGGGAGTGCCTGATGGCCTCCAGGTCAGTACTCGGGACATGACTAGGGTTTACGGTGATGAAGGGAGGTACTAGGGACCTAAGAAAAGTTAGGGGGTAACAGAATGGGGTGTCTACAGAGCCCCTCGATGGGTAAGTTTGGAACAAATGATGATCGTCGAATAGACACCACATGATGATTTTGAAGGAATATGATCGATTCAGAGGGTCGGGGCCGATTCTGCGGACCTAAGGAGCATGCTGGGGATGAATGATGATCGGAGGTTTAGGTCAATTATAAGGACCTGAAGTGGTGTTTGGGGAGGGTGACCAATTCTGCGGGTCAAAGCCAAATCTACGGGCTAAGGGTAAAGTTCTAATAACCGAGGTCAATTATGACCTAAAGAGTGGTGACAATCGAAGATCGTGGTCAATTTTGACCTAACTCAGGTGATAATCCAAGGTTGAGGCCAATTCTGGCACAAGAGTGGTGACGACCGAGGACCGAGGTCAATTTTCACCTAACTCATGTGAAGATCCAAGACCGGGGCCAATTCTGACCCAATAGTGGTGACGACCGAAGACCGAGGTCAATTTTGACCTAACTCAGGTGACGATCCAAGACCGGGGCCAATTCTGACACAAGAGTGGTGGCGACCGAGGACCGAGGTTAATTCTGACCTAACTCAGGTGACGATCCAAGACCGGGGCTAATTCTGACCCAAGAGTGGTGGCGATCGAGGACTGAGGTCAATTTTGACCTAACTCAGCTGATGATCCAAGATCGGGGCCAATTTTGACCCAAGAGTGGTGACGACCGAGGATTGAGGTCAATTCTGACCTAACTCGGGTGACGATCCAAGATCGGGGCTAATTCTGACCCAAGAGTTGTGACGACCGAGGACCGAGGTCAATTCTGACCAAACTCAGGTGACGATCCAAGACCGGGGCCAATTCTGACCCAGGAGTGGTGACGACCGAGGATCGAGGTCAATTCTGACCTAAATCAGGTGACGATCCAAGACCGGGTCCAATTCTGACCCAAGAGTGGTGACGACCGAGGGCCGAGGTCAATTATGACCTAACTCAGGTGACGATTCAAGATCGGGGCCAATTCTGATCCAAGAGTGGTGACGACCGTGGACTGAGGTCAATTCTGACCTAAATCAGGTGACGATCCAAGACCGGAGCCAATTCTGACCCAAGAGTGGTGATGACCTAGGATCGAGGTCAATTCTGACCTAATTCAGGTGACGATCCAAGACCGGAGCCAATTCTGACCCCAAGAGTGGTGACGACCTAGGATCGAGGTCAATTCTGACCTAACTCAGGTGACGATCCAAGACCGGGGCCAATTCTGACCCAAGAGTGGTGACGACCGATGACCGAAGTCAATTCTGACCTAACTCAGGTGACGATCCAAGATCGAGGCCAATTCTGACCCAAAAGTGGTGACGACAGAGGACCGAGGTCAATTCTGACCTAACTCAGGTGACGATCCAAGACTGGGGCCAATTTTGACCCAAGAGTGGTGACGACCATGGATCGAGGTCAACTCTGACCTAACTCAGGTGACGATCCAAGACCAGGGCCAATTCTGACCCAAGAGTGGTGACGACCAAGAACCGAGGTCAATTATGACCTAAATAAGGTGACGATCCAAGACCGGGGCCAATTCTGACCCAAGAGTGGATAAAGATTGGATTTTGATTATGCTAGAGAAAGAGCTTTGTGGTTTTGATCTGAGCTGGGGAGCTGATAGCTGGGGAAGCTTTTAGGAGACCTCGCAGGGGGAATAATCTATTTTGGGTGCTGTAAGAGAATTCCACTAGGGAAGTGATCAGGTGATCCTTAGGGATCCTCCGGAGCTCTGTCGGGAGGAGTTTTCACTTGGTTTTAGAGGATTCCGCTAGAAAAGAGGGGTTCTGCTTGGAGGAATGCGAAATTTTCTTAAAAAGAGGCTTTAAATCCCTCCTGGGATTTTTGGGAATTTTTCGGTGATTTTTTCGAGGCTTTCTGGTATTTTCTGGGAATTTATGTACAAAATTTAGGGGGTGTCGGTCGGCATAGTATGAAGGGTGCCATTCGGCAGTGGTACGGACTTTTGGGCTACCTCGGGAAGGCAAGGGGTCAGTTCCAATCGGAATGGTAGGGGGAGATGCCGATCGGCATGGCACTTGGCATCCTATATAAAGGGGGCGAATCCCCTCATTTTTTCACAGCTTCCTTTGCTTTCTCTCTCTCTCTGCGATTCTTCTGCAAATGGTTCTATCATTCCGATCTTCAAGAAATGGCCACTTTCGTGAGCACTGCAGTCCACCGGGAGTGGTTGACCGTTGATGATTGGGCGAATGTGGAGTGGAGGGCTAGGGCTCCTCTTGCCTTGGGGAGTGAGAACTCCTTTAATGAGTTTGAGCCTGTTGCGGATAAGAGGACCTTGCTGCGGGAGCCATCGCGTCATCGCTCTTCGAGAGTGATCCCTGGCGGTTATGTAAGTAACCCCACCTTTGGCATTCTTCTCTTTCTGGTGATTTTTCTTTCTTGACTTTTTATGAGACTTTTCTTTTTACCAGTCTGATATTTCTTTGAAGAACATGCACGCCCACGGGACAACGGGGCTCAAGGATGTCTGGGAGCATCTCCCACATATGATGCGTTGGGTGGTCTCATTAGCGGGTTTTGGGCGGTTGGCATCGGCGCTGGATGAGATGCGTCGTTCGACAGCGATCTTGTGCGCTTTGGGAGAGAGGTGATGGGACACTACCCACACCTTTCATTTTGGATTCAGGGAGATGACGGTGACACCCATAGACGTGCAGCAGCTGTTGGGGCTAAATTGTGATGGAGAGCAGATAGAGGTGGATTGCTCTTTACGGGTGAGATCGGAGGCAGTGCGTGCGGCACTTGGTGATGCAGGGAGGATAGTCTCTGGGGATTCTATCCGGTTGTCCCTGCTGAAGGATGTTCTGCTGGGTAGGGAGGTTGGTGTGGAGGACGGGCTGCAAGTGAGGCAGATGGCCCGGTTATTCATTCTGCTGGTTTTGGGAGGTTTCATGGTGGCGTCGAGCGGCGATGTCGTCCATTTATGGTTTCTGCCGTACTTGAGGATGTTTTCGAACATCCCCTTCTATGATTGGGGAAGTCTGACCTTGGCGACCCTTTACTTTTCTCTGGATGCATTCAGTCGGTGCTGCCAGCAGACCTTTACTGGGGCCACGTACCTTCTTAAGGTATTCTTCAGTTTGTGCATTTCTTTTCATGCATTCGCATTTTCCTTTCATGCACTCGCATTTTCCTTATGCGTCTCTTTTTGCTTGTGAATTCAGACGTGGTTCTATGAGGTGATTGGGTCCAATACCCCGCTGATTTCTTTGAAGGACGACACTGTTGGGGACTTCTGCCGATTATATCGATGGCGTAAGGCCAATCGACAGTCGAAGGGATCTCTTTCCCTGGAGGCGGTGCGTCAGGTCTTGAATAACCTGACTAGTGGTAGGGTAAGAATCTTTCCACTTCAGTCTTGGTTTTTGTACTTTCTGATCTTGTATTGATTTATGCTCGCTTGGATATTTTTAGGTGACCTTTATTCCTGGGGGACAGCCATTCAGGATGCGGAGGCGATCGGGGTGAACGCGTGGATGAGGCGTTTGCTGGCGCATGAGTTTGGCCATTCCTAGTACCTCGGGGAGAGGGTGGTTCGTCAGATTGCTGAGGAGGAGGTGGTGGTGCCACCCGCGCAGCCTCCTACGTCTATGAGGCATGAGCGACTGATGATGGAGGATGAGAGGATCGCGGAGATGATCGGCGAGTCCTACTTGCTATACACCGATACGGCTGCGCTGTATGACTATATGGATTTTGTGACGAGATGGTTGATGGCGCCCAGCATATATGTGTGACAACCCGCTCAAAATAATAACTGGTGGCCAGACCTATACTACATTAAATCAGGTATCTCAGATGGCACAGTCTCAACATCAACTGACAATACTAATAATATAAGGCTAACAACCCGAAATCATTAAAGGCGAATTGTCAAAAATTTAAAACTTTTACTTAACAACAACAACAAAACCAATAATGCAAACACAACCAACTATACACATCTAACTATTGTGAGTGATAAGTGCAAACTCCATCAATATACAAGAGTGCAATACAAGGAACAAATGAAATACCCGAATATGATGTCGGGTAACAGACAATACAATCAGAGAAATGAAATATAAAAGTGTTAATCTACAACACCTTGAATACTAACTCCATATACAACTGAATCCTAATCTAGATATACAAAGATAGGAATCGACTAAAGCAAAATGTCACGACAGTCCGCTATTGCCACAGCTCCACGAATCATGAATGGATGAACATCAAAGGCGTCCTTGAGGAGGAACACCTGAAGTAGTACAATATATACATGGAGGAGAAAATATAAACGGGTCAGAGCCCGAGTTGAAAAATATTTTGTAGCAAGTGTATTAAAATGCATAATAATTATAAATGCATTATTACATGATTAAGGTGGATGCCCGATTCTAATTTAGGTAAGAGTATTCTAACTTAAACCCAATTGAAGTATTTAAGTGAAACCGTCTAACCTATCTCCAAATCTACACTTATTTCAATAATCTACAAGTTATATACATTAACTTTAATGTAATAGTTATAGTTATCTTTATAATGTTCATTTGTTGAACATATAAAGTTGTATGATCCATCCCAAAACCACATCAACACAATATATCAACATTCTCATTTACTAGAATATTATATTCTAGTGAAGCCCTTATTTGGCATGTAAACAATATATATATGTAATTATAATATATGAGTTATTAGCATCAAGAGTTAAGGACTAAACTCCTCTCGATTCTCAACACGGCACTGCGTTTCGTGCGTGGGACGTCTCGCCGAGGCGAAATCCAAACAAGGAACCCCCCGTTACACTACTCCTGACAGTATCGATCCTCGAGGTTCATTATGCCCTCAATGCAAGATGCATGTAACCCAACTTATTAACCAAATTTTAATTAATTAATATTCCCAATTCTCAACAGTACACGGCGTTTCATGCGTGGGACGTCTCGCCGAAGCGAAATCCAAACAAGGAACCCCCCTGTTACACTACTCCTGGCACTGTCGATAGTCGGGATAGGTGCTATATATATATATATATATATAAGTATGATCATTAAGGACTAACTTATCCCCAATTTCCAACATTACACTGCAGTTCGTGCGTGGTACGTCTCACCGAAGCGAAATCCAAACAAGGAACCCCCCCGATACACTAATCCTGGCAATGTCAGTCCTTGAGGTCCATTATGCCCTCGATACCCAAGTACAAGCACAAGCAATAATAACCATCCAATCGAGCTATAACTCGAAGGACGCAGGCTCACATGCTATCATCTTCCAGCAGCCCATATACGTAGCAAACTGGGGTCACCTGGTGGGGTTCCACCACACCCACCTCGTGATCAACTCACGCACACGACGTCCCAGGAAGAGGTCATAGCTCCTAACCGGCAAGTGAGAGCGACACATACCCACGACCTCTCACCCCCAAAATAAATAAATGTATATATATGTTATTTTCTGACCACCATGGATGACTATGACTTGGGGAATATCCACACCCGGATCATCTATCCAGAATGCTCACCCTCTACGCACGTAACTTCCCAATGATAGCAAAGAGGGGGTATGCTTATCATGTATATACACAATCATATAAGGTATACATACATCCCACATAATAAAGATATACCATCATATAAGGTATACCTGCAACATCATTTTCATATTTATTATACGCCCATAGGGACAATTTCATTAACATCATTGTTTAGTATATTTCCCTCAAGATATACTAATCGTAAATTCTCACACATCTTCCCCACTTAGTATACGTTATACTATTTCTCGCTTGAAGCTCACATGTCGCTTCTAATTATGAATTGTCTCTAAATTCAATTCATGTTAAAGATATTCTTTCATCCTAATGCTCTTCAATTTGCATTTCTCACTATGTGAGACATCTCCCAAATTAAGCATCAATAAGGATATTTCTATATCCGTATGCACCTCAAATAGCATTTATAAATCTCCATCCATAATGGGGTTCAATTCATTTTATGAACCTTTTAAAGTTATCCCATTTGGGAATGGGTCCTAAGATCCGGTATCTCTAAATTATTCCCATTAATATCATAATCATCTCCAAATAGAATTCTCAAAACAAGGTGGGCTTCCCCAGTTAGAACATACCAAAATATCTAATCGGTATTCCTCAAATTTAGTCAATATGACTCCATTTATTTCTTTTAAGGGAAACTCTCTAAAATTCTCCAAAACATACTCCAAATATCTCCTATAGAGATCCCCAATCGATAACCTCGAACAAAACGGGATGAAATTCTTCTTAGAAAAAAATCCCCCAAAAGCCCTGCTTCCGAATCGATTCGGGCCAATTCCGAATCGATCCGGCCCAGCGAATCGATTCGGCCAGGAAGGCGAATCGATTCGGGTCATCAGACCTGGGACTCTGTCTCAGGCCGAATCGATTCGGCTAGGGTCCGAATCGATTCGGTCACTCAGACTTGGGCACCTGCATATTTCCGAATCGATTCGGTAGGAGGCCGAATCGATTCGGCCCTTCAGAAACCTCAAAAATGACTACTTTTTGTAAGCCTAAAATACAAAAAATTCATTTTTATCCTTTTCTCTCCCTCTCTCTTCAACCCAATCACAAATATATCATCAATAATCATCCTAGAATACATATAAACTAGTTTCTATCCTCAAATCAAAGATCTACATATCAAATCTAAGATTATACCCAAAAGTTAGATTTTGTTAAACTAAACCTAAAACCCAAAATATCAATCCACAAATCATGCAATAATTGGTACACAACAATTATTTAGCAAGTTTAATCACTTGCCTCGGGTTCGTAGGGTCTGAATCCGCCTTGAGATCGCGTATTGGCCGGAAATCTCCACTTTCTCTCTCTTTTCTCCTTCCTTTCTTCTTCTCTCTTTCTTTCTTTGGAGAAATATCTCCCGTAGGCTTAATAAGCCCTAAATCCCAAGATACACATCTTTAAATGATAATACACACTTTAAATGACTCGGTAACATTAATTCGAGTCAAACGGTCCTAATTTATTTCGAAACCTAAATAGACCCCAAGTACAGTCATTTCAACTTTCTCGACCCTTTCGAGCACTATGGTACCCTCAGAATCGACATTCGACACTCCTTCTAACAACTTCAAATTTTGACCTCAATTGCCAATTTAATTATTTCTCCAATAAAATATTATTTATTTCTCCCAAAATAAATAAATCCTCCTCTTCAAGACCTCGGGTTGTTACAATATGATGCGCTGCCCTTCCCTCCGGCGAGTTCGAGTTGGGCGGTGGGATCTTCCCATAGCGGTGGTGGTCCGTCGGTATCTGCAGCGGCGGCGACCTCGGAGGTCCCTATCGTGAAGTTGCACACTCCTTCATACAACATTCGGCGGGCTGATGGAGGGATGGTGCCCATGATGCACCGTCCTCATGCGATGGATCCGGAGGAGTTGGGTTTGACATAGGTGGTCCTTTGACCTGCGGTATACCTTTATGTTCCTTTTTTTCTTTCTTTTCTATTTTGGTCATCCTGCTTTTGATACTGATTTCACCTTTTCTTTCAGCAAGTTCGGGTGTCGACCACTTGGCTGAGAGACATCAGAGACTGAATATCTTCGGCGACTGCCCACATTCGGGACGCGGTTCCTGTCCCTTCTTGCTTGGTACCGTCTGCCTCGTCCGGAGAGGACTCGAGCTCGAGTAGTGGTGGCACATCATCTCGCCATAGGGGGAAGAGAGCACGCCACAGGGTTGGAAGCTCTTGAGAGAGAGAGAGAGAGAGAGAGAGAGAGAGAGAGAGAGAGAGAAAGAATGTGGGTTTGGGCTGAGTCCCGTTGTTTTTGCTTTTTTCTTTTTATTTCCTGTAAAGATGATGTAACACAGAAAATAGATATATGCAATGCAATGCAGTTTTTTTGATTATCTTTTATTTAATGATGAATGTATGCATATACGCTTTTTACTTTGCTGCTGAGACCGTAAAAAGGAAATATTTTTGGAATTTTTTGAAGTAAAGTTTTTGATTAAAAAAGGGAGAATTAAAGGGATTTTGAACTTCTGTTGAGAATATCAATTTATTTTTATTGAGTTTTCTGATTTGACAAAAGAGGAAAAAATGGAAATTTCTAAAAATGGGGGGGTTGCCGATCGGCAAGCACCCTGACCTACCTATCGGCAGTTCAGTCCAGTCCCATAAATTCAAAGCTTTGAATGGTACCCTTTTCAGCCTTCGGTACCTTATGGGGTAGGGTTCCCTCCGATTTCTGCAGGGATTATGTCTCTTGTGAGGGTTTTCAAGTATAAAAAGGGGGAAGGGTGGGGTGTTTTCATCACACCTTTGCATTCTTATCTACTTACCCACCATCTCTTAGCCTTACAAGATGGCTCTCCCTGGTAGCATTGAGTTTGCCAACTACCTGGAAGCCTTGGAAGATATGTGCTCTTATAATGTAGACTATGATGCTTTCAACATGCGTCGAGTCTCCTTGTGGCACAATCGACCTATTGAGTGGAATATGCTGATGGCGGGGGTACAATTCTGGTACCCCGAAGACCATTTATTCTGCTTTGGGTTGGAAGAAGTTTGTCCTACCTACGAGGAATTTTCTGCCATACTGGGTGTAAATCCCAGTGTTGCTGCGGCTTTGCCCGAATTTTCCCCTTCTCCTAGGGATTTGTTGGTCGGGCTTCTTCATATTTTGCCTTCAGCGGCTAGATCATTGGTTACTGGAGGAATGATCTCCCTCCTGGTGGTGCTGCAGTCTGTGCATTTGCGGGAAGTAGGTGATGCTGGTTACGCTGGAGCCGTTGTTCTGGGTCTGGTTTCAAAATTATTACTGGTGACTGGGGAATTGCAGGTGGACCCACAACTTGCAGCCATTACTTCATGGATGTCATACCGTCGCAATCCCGCGGCAGTGATATTGGCGGAGACTTTGAATGGCCTGGATTCTTGGAGAGAAGGCCATTCTAACTTTCTGAGGGGTAACCCTGTGATGCTGTTCATGTGGTTGTCTGAAAGATTCTGCTTTTTGACTCCTCCAGAATATCCCTTGTCGGTCGTACCCAAATTTTTTTCGCGCTACTTCATCTGCGTTGGCCTGTATGTTGAGAACTGGGAGAATTGGCTTGTGGAGCATGGGGCTTGTGGTCTGTATTGGTCAGTGCCTTAGTGGGGACAGTTACAGCCTATTCTGGAGCTAGGAGAGTATTCATATGTGCGACTGGTTGGTCTCAGACAGACCTCTTTTTATTTCCCTTCCGGTATTTGCGCCAATTAGGCTAGGCGCAGGTCGTGCCCCCTCGGACCTCAAACTTCTTTCCGGTAGAAGATTTGACTGAGCGCCTGCGTCTGTTGCTTGGGTCTCTGTGGGAAAATCGGCGTCCGTCGACCCATCCCTCTCAATCTGTCGGGAAGGTTTGCCATGTCCTCAAAGATTATATGAAGTGGTTGTGGAGGAAAGTAGTCAGCAAGATGTTGGCAGTGGAGACTCGACAAAGATGGTTTGTTTTATCTGACTCCATAGAAGGGGGTGTTGTGGTTTTTTCGAAGATGGTTAAGGCTCATCGATCTATGGAATATTTATGGCACTCTATTCAGGTAGGGGAAACTTGGGGGCCTCAGGACGTAGATGATGAGGGTGTAGGCTCCTCTGGTAGCTGTGGGTAGGACTCCTGGGGAGTTTATTTTTCTGATAGGTGTGGGGATTTTATTTGGCTTTTATGGTAGTGGGGAAGGGAGTTATCCGTTCCTTTTTCTTATGTAATTCGTACTATAATTTCTTATTAATGAAATAAATAAGTTTCTGATCATCCAACCGTGTCTTTTGATGAATTTTGTATTTTGAATTATCTACACTGGTCGCTGAGGCATACATAATCCTTTTGTTCAAATAATTTTAGAATGAACTGCCATTCTCAGAGGTAAGAAAAGAATAGTATTATGTGAAAAATAAAGGGGCCGCACTCATGTGAGGTGCATGAGTTGCCTACGTACCTCTGGGGTTTTTTAAAAATGTTTTAAAATAATTTTTGTAGAGGATCAGGCCCACGTAGTTCTGGGTAGAGGGAAATGAAGTTTTTTTTTTTAGAATAGAAGGGGGATGAGAAGAGTCGTAGCGCACCGAGATTTCGGACTAGGGGTAGAATTTCTTGAGACGGTCCAGATTGACTGGACGAGCCATCTCCTCCCCCATGCAGGTCAGTGAGCATGGTGGCACCGCCGGATATTATTTTCTTCACAATGTAGGGGCCGCTCCAATTGGACTTGAATTTCCCTCTGGGGTCCCAGATGGGTTTTACTATCTCCTCGAGGGCTAAATCCCCCTCCCGGATACCGCATTCCTTGACTTTTTTGTTGAATGATCGCGCTATTCGGCGATGGTACCCCTGTATGTGGTAAAGAGCTTTTAATCTTCTTTCATCTAGGAGGGCTAGCTCATCAAGACGGCTTTGGCACCAGTCTTCTTCACTAACCTTGCCTTCGAGCATGACGCGTAGCTAGGGTATTTTCAGCTCCACAGGTAGGACTGCTTCCATGCCGTAGACCAGGGAGTAAGGGGTAGCCCCAGTAGAGGTTTGGATTGAGATTCGATAGCCCCAGAGGGCGCATGGGATCCGGTCATCCCAATCCCTATAATTTTTTGTCATCTTACTGATGATGGCTTTGAGGTTTTTGTTGGCGGCTTCTACTGCACCATTGGTCTGAGGTCGGTAGGGAGAGGATTTGTGTCTCTGAATCCCGTACTCGTTGACTACTTCTGTGACTTCTGCTTCGAAATGCAACTCGTTATCTGATACCAGCTCGTGCGGGACCCCATATCGGCAGATGATATTTTTCTTGAGGAATTTGGCCACTTTCTTGGCATTTAATACTGCGTATGACTCAGCCTCGACCCATTTGGTGAAAAAATCAATGGCAACCAGGATGAACTCATGTCCGTTTGAATCCTTTGGTGTAACCTTCCCTATGATGTCGATACCCCAGGTGGAGAACGGCCAGAGAGAGGTCATGTTGTATAATTCTCACGGAGGCAAGTGTTGAAGATTGGAGAATTGTTGGCATTTGAGGCACCTCCAGACGTAGGCGGTGCAATCCTGGATCATGGTGGTCCAGTAGTAGCCCTGTCGAATGATCTTCTTGGCGAGCATGTGACCATTCATGTGGGGTCCGCATTCCCCGCTGTGGATTTTCTGCATTGTTTTCTCAATCTCATCCCCTGCGATGCAGTGTAGATGAGTTCCATCGAAATTCCTCTTGAGTAGAGCTTTATGACAGATGATGTACTGGGCAGCCAGTCTTCGGAGGGTTGTTCGATCTTTCTTGTTGGAACCCTCAGGATACCTACCATATTTAAGGAGGCACCAGATATCATAGTACCAACAATCGGCTAGTTCGAGATCTTTAGTGGAGACAATCTCAATATGGTAGCAATGGGTCGATTTGTCTTGCTTTTGAACCAGGAAGGGGGTCATTATTATTCCTTCGGGCATGTCGACTATGGAGGCCAAGGTGGCGAGAGCATCGGCTAGGCTATTCTTTGCTCGGGGTAGGTAATGGAAGGTGATATCTCAGAACCGGGAGGCTAACTCTTCTAATTGGGCATGAAAGGGTTGGAGCTTTTCGTCCTTGACTTTCCACTTTCTGAGCACTTGACCAATGATAAGGGCAGAATCCCTGTAGACATCAAGGTATTGAATACCTTTATTAAGAGCAACTTTGAGGCCCACTGTGCATGCCTCGTATTCCGTCACGTTGTTGGTGCAAGGGAAATCAAATTTAATGGCGATGGGAGTGTGGGAGTCATCTGGGGCGATCAGGAGTATCCCAATGCCATATCCCTTTTTGTTGGCAACGTCGTCAAAGAACATTTTCCATCGAAGGCGGTCTTGAGTGGTACAGAGGATATTTTCATCTGGGAATTCAGAAATCCGAACCTCCGCTTCGTCTATGGGATAATCGGCGAGGTAGTCAGAGATGGCTCTTCCTTTAATAGCTTTCTGTATGACGTGCACGATATCGAACTCGGTTAGGAGCATCAACCATCAGGCCATTCGGCTGGATAAGGCGGGTTTCTCAAGCAGGTATTTGATGGGATCCATTCGAGATACAAGTTTGATGGGGAAGGAGAGCATGTAGTGTCGCAACTTTTGGGTGACCTAGACAATGCGACACATGCTTTTTCCAAGGTAGTGTAGTTGACCTCATACCCGGCCAATTTGCGACTGGCGTAATAAATGGCTCTTTATTTATGGGAGTCTTTAAGATATTGGGCTAGCAAAGACCCAGCTGTAGTGTCGGTTATGGTTAGGTATAGGAGTAAAGGGAGACCATACTATGGTGGCATGAGCACTGGAGGTTGGGTCAGGTATTATTTGATTCGATCAAAAGCTTCTTGGCAGGCCTCGTTCCAAACCTTGGTTTAATCCTTTCAGAGGAGCTTGAAGATCGGTTCGCTGATGGAGGTTAGCTGCCTGATGAACCGACTGATATATTGTAATTTTCCAAAAAAACCTCAGACTTCTTTCTCTGTTCGGGGTGGTGGGATCTCAAGTATGGCCTTCAGCTTTGTAGGATCTGCTTCTATCCCCTTTTTGCTGACCATGAATCCCAAGATTTTTCCCTTTGTAACGCCGAAGACACACTTTTGTGGATTAATTCGCATCTGATACCGTCGCAGTCGTTCGAAGAACTTCCAGAGAGCGGAAAAATGACCCTCTCTAGTTTTGGAGTTAATAATCATAGTCCCCGACCTCTTTGTGAATCAGATCGTGCAGGATGGTTGTGGCAGCCCTTTGGTTGGTAGCCCTAGCATTCTTGAGACCGAATGGCATAATGGTGTAGCAAAAGGTTCCCCATGGGGTGATGAATGAGTTTTTTTCATGGTGGTCGGGGTACATCTTGATTTGGTTGTATCCAGCAAACCCGTCGACAAAAGACTTGAGAGCATGACTGGCTGTGTTGTCCACTATCATGTCGATATTGGGTAGCGAATAATCATCCTTTGGAGAAGCTTTGTTTAAATCTCGGTAATCTACACACATTCGAATCTTCCCTCCGGATTTCGGCACAGGTACAATGTTAGCTAGCCCTGTGGGATATTCGATCACCCGGATGAAACCCACGTTTAACTGTTTGACCACCTCTTCTTTGACCCTGATCGACCATTCGGTGCGGAGTTTTATCAATTTTTGTTTAACCGGCTGGTAATCTGGGAGAGTGGGGATCTCGTGTTGAGCTTTTTCAGGATCAATGCTAGGCATATCATCATAGGACCATGCAAAGACATCTACGAACTCCTTCAGAAATTCTTCGAGTTGTGCGCGCTCATGCTCGTCAAGGGTGGCCCCTATCCTAATCTCGTGCATTTGGCTACTAGAACTGAGATTAATAACAACGGTCTCTTCTTCATTAACTTGAATGCTATTATGTTGTTTATTATTAACCTTACTTAGATCAGTTAAGAATTGTTCATTTGCAAAATCACCATCATCAAAAGTTTGATTAGAATTCAAGCAGTTAATGTAAGGCACAGCAAGATACTCAAAATCTTCATTTATTTCATTGATAGGAAAAACAGCATTGAGAACCTCATCAAAAGAGGTCTCGATTACATTTAAGCAAGGATAGACAACGGAAGAAGAAATAGGGTAAACATTGGGGTCAGGGGAGATTTCACAAGGTAGAACTGGCGCAGCATGCCAGTTGAGGAGAAGTGTATCATCGGCTTCAATCAAACGGGATGGTTCCATTAATGTAGTGCCTAAATGAACCATGCAGAGTGCCAGCCCCAGTGTCTGTAAGTTGAAGGAATCTTCGGAATCGCCTTCCTTAGTCTCTTCGGCATCTTTGATGAGCGGTTGTACTTGGTGTGGGAAACTTTCGGCCCATAGGTAGCTACATTAGAAAAAGATCTCCATTACCGGCCTCATCTTCTTATCTGTGTGGTCATACCATGGTTCTGGAAAACCGTAAAAAGGGAAGTCCTCGCCTTCTTTGATGAATCGTCCATTTAAGGAGTCTCCTGAGATAGTTCGGCTGCAGTCTGATATTCTCTTAGGTTGAGACTGGCGGATCAGTCTGAGCTCTTTTTCTGATGGTTAATACCCCAAGCCACAAGGAGGGAAAGCTTTATTCAATTCGATGGGCTCGATTATCCCTTGTTGTCTTTGCCCTAACCCCAGTCCGGGCATGAAATGCATGTTTATGAACATTTGAATCACATTGACATTGCCATGAGGGTCATATTCTGTACAAACCCTTTTTTGAAATCCTCCCATGCCGGGAGTAGGAGTGGCTCGACTCGGAATCCTGATATGAGCATATCATTTGACCCGTGTTGTATCTCAAGAATTGGACTGCTGGTGCTTGCCCCCTCGACATTTTCGTTGTCGCCCAAAATGGTGATGACTCACTCGTCGGCGAAAAACTTCAATTTCTGATGGAGTGAGGAAGACACACCCTTGATACTGTGGAGCCAGGGTCGTCCGAGCAACAGGTTGAAACAGGCTAGGATGTCTATGACTTGGAATTCAACGGCGAGGTTTATAGGGCCAACCCCTATTACAAGTTTTATGGACCCCATCACCTCACGATGGGTATTATCGTAAGCATGCACAGCGACGGAGGTTGGAGCGAGGTCGCTTTCTTTCAGGCCTAAACACTTGAAGGTTCTCAGAGGACAAACGTTCAAGGCGGATCTGTTATCGACAAGGGAGAGCGGCACGAACTTTCCCATAACTTCGATAGAGATATTGAGTGCATGATTGTGATTCGGCCCAATTCTGGGGATTCTTTCTTCAAAAAATGATAGCAATCGGGTAGAGGTTAAGGATCGGACCAGATTTACCACTTCTTCTGGTGTGGTAAATGGAGGAACTATGGATCCAGTGAGCAGGTTGATTAAAGCATTTATGTGCAACTGGAAAGACATGAAAAGCCCCAATAGAGTGATGTTAGCTTGGGTTTTCTTCAGTTGATGGAGGATCTTGCTCTCCTCGATGGTGATCTCTGGCATAGGAAGTTTTTCAACGCCCTTCCCTTTGTCATTTGCTGGTAGTGAGCTTGGAGCCTGGTAATGTCTCCCTGATCTGGTCATGTGATTTACTGAAGAAGGGAAGAACATGAATCCCATTTCCTCGTCAATCTCAGGTTGTGCTGCCACCCTATTTATTTCTTCGAGGATCTCTTCAAATGATATCATCCCACATATGTCGGCTACTGGGCCAGTTCTTCCTGAAGCTTGTTCTTCACTCGAGTCTTCGAATTCTTCCCCCCATCCGGTGGTGGCAACTTTATCTTTCCATGGAAAGTCGATGCATTCCACAACTTCAACGGCTTCTTCATACAAGTTGTGTGATTGAAGGGACCAAGCACCCTTATAGCTTCAAAGTGTCAAGTAACCCGGTGATAACGAAAATGTTGTTGGTTTGCCCGAATAATTCTGCCATAGTCTGGACAACATCATCTAGGCTGACATTGTCGATTGGTACCACCCACCTGTCTGAATCTCAGTCCCATTTTCGTGCTTCCAAAAATAGTGTGTTGAACTTCTGGCAATCGATGACCATCTGTGAGGGAAATTTCAGCCCGAACTCTAGGAGTTGGTTTAACACCTCTGACAATTCCATACTTCTATTTTCAGAACGGGTACAGACAGCGATGCATGCTCTGGTAAGGAGTGACAATATCTGATCTGCGAGGCTAGTAGGGTGTAGGAGGAAATATGGGAAAGTTTGAAGAGGTTTAAGAGAGTATATGGGTGTGATTTGAGTTAAGGGATCGAAATCTGGGTTTTTTTCCAAGAAGATGGCATTGACATGATTCGGAAGTGAATTGTGAGTAGTGTTTGTCTTAGGATTGGACGGTGGGGCGATGGTACCCCGGTCAATGAGATCTTGGATTATGTTCCGAAGGTGAAAGCATTGGTCGGTAGTATGGCCGACAGTTTGGTGGAAGGCGCAATGAGCATCGGTCTTGAAGTTTCTTGGGAGTGGGTTTGGCAATGGACGTGGATCCAAGGGTTTGATGAGGTTTCGACTTAACAGGGCTTGGTAAACTTTAGAGAGGGGAGCATGAAGCTCAGTGTATTCCCTTTGGATGGGGGCAGGGTGGATTTCTGGTGCCCATGATGTGGTTGGTTGAGAGATGTTGTTGATGGTTAAAACGGTAGCACTGGCAGGCTTGTCATACTTTATAGGGGAGAGCTGTCCGGACACCTTCTTTGGTTCAACCTCTGTTTTAACGAGGCTCTCCTCGATTTCCACATCATCCTCTCTGAGAGCTCGGAAGTGGGGATAGTATTGTCCTCCCATCGTCGCTCGGATATGGGGCAAGAAGTTTTTCATCACTATGTTGACATGTTCTTCTTCGGATGGTCGATTGGTCATGGTAGCTGCTTGCTCTCTCCACCGAGTTATGAAGTTACTGACTGATTCTCCCGGATTCTGTTTGATCAGCTCTAAATCATAACGAGTGACCTCACGCTCTTCGTTGTATTTGTACTGCGATATAAATTCTTGGGCTACAGCCTCCCAGCTACGGATTTTAGATTCCTTAAGAGATAAAAACCATCGAAGGGCACTATCCTTCAAAGTTTGCTGAAACAATTGGGCCATGACCTCTTCAGAAGCCCCTAGTAGAGTCATGGAACGATGATAACTGCGAAAATGAACAATTTGGGGTCCACTCCCTCCGAACTTCTCGATATTGGCCATCTTGAACTTCTCGGGTAACCTTGCTTTAGGATAAGGAGATATGTGGGTGTAGTCCATGTAATTCCCAGAGATCCTGCTTTGGTCAAACTTCTTGGTGAGCATCTTGAGATCCCCTTTGACTTTATTTAACTCCTCCTCCTTTGGATCAACGACCACAGGAAGGTTAGCCATAGGCTGGGCAATGTTTGGCATTGGAAGCTAGGCAGGCGGCGGCCCATTGGCAGGAGGGGCACGCGTAGCGTGCTGATATTCTTTCGGAACCCAGATAGGCTCGGGTGGACCCATAGCACGAAGGAATAGGGCCCCGGTCTCTTAAAGAATAGGAACTTGGTTTCGTTGCATCTCTCGAACCTCGGTTTGGAGATTGTCAATCTTGGACACGAGCTGAGCTAGGACTATCGTCAGATCCAGTTGTATGACAGGTGCTTGATCTGTATTCTCTATGGAAGATGGATGGATTCTGGACTCGGAATAAGTAGTAGAGGAACGGATGAAACTCCGGGGTGATTTGACTGAAGCCAATAGGGCGCCAAGCCAAGGGCTTGCGATCGACCTCAGAAGGCGTAGGATGAGATTTTTTTTTTAAAGGAAGAATTATTTTTTGATTTTCGATAAAGAGACGGAACTCAGCATGATTATTATGATTATTATGTTTTCACTTGTATTTAATTCTCCTAAATGCAATGTCGGACAGGACCCGAGCCTGGAGAAGTGGGGGTCTTAATATATGAAAAGCTACGGTTTGGACTTGTAACTAAGCTCACAGACAGGGTCCCGTTTTAAAAATGTGCAAAAATTGGGCGGCAGGCCGACCCAGAATTTTGGCAGAGTTTCGGGTTGAAACCGGCAATCTAAAGTGCGTGTCCTAGGTCTGACACCTATATGCGGGTATGCAGTTGGTTGGGTGAATCGACAGGGTTCCCCCCTTTGGCGTGACTTCCACGATATACGTCTTGCTCTTGCGGGCAATCGGTTGTGTGGACAAGCCATTTGATATACCTAAGTGTACATGAATTGCCTCACCATATACCTCGTGGGGATGGTACGTGTGAGAGCGAATTCGATATACTCGATGTACGTGAACGAATTCCCTGCGATATACCTCCCGTCATGACTTCGTTCAAGCGGTATGATGCGGGGGAACCGTTTGATATACATCGAAGGTACTTGGCCAATGGAAGGTGAGAGTCATATCGCTTAGGCTAATTGCGACCTGCCGGACCAGCGCCCATCACGAAGTGACCCTCCAGTTACTGGGTAAAATTTGATCAATATCAATGCTCTTTGGTGATGTTGTGTGAATCATGCATAATTCTCTTATTGGTATCTTATGATAAGAATGCCTCTTCTTAATTATGCCAGACAGAGAGAAAAGTACAAGTACCCCAAAAGGTACACCAAGTATAGATGGGTGATGTGTGCAACATGGGGATATACATGTGATCCTAGGTAAACGTGGTGTGAAGTGTACATGGAGAAATTTCTACGAGTGTGTGAACATAAGCATAAGCATGGGCTACATATGAGAAAGGGGAACATGCAAATATATAGCATTCATATAAATAGAGGGCCCACAAACAAAAACACATATCCCCAGCGGAGTCGCCACTATGGCCATCCCCGATCCTCCCCGCGCGGGCGGGTAGCGTGGAGGAAAGGATCCATCGGGTCCCGCGCATCCCTCTCAGGAGCGCTTCGGCCGGAGTCATTTGAGATGTAGAAATGTAGAGATATTCAGAGTCGCCAGTCTATTTTACTCAAAACAGACAAAAGAAAAAAAGGGGAAGCCACCCCGAAGGATAGCATCCAAAGACATACTGGTTCGTGCGAAACCAAGATGATTCGAGAAGGGTTCGGAGGCTTAGTTACGAAATGGGAAGGTGTTAGGAACCCATTTCACCCTTTCGGTCTCTCACGAATATTTGTTATTTTCCTTTTGTTTCCCCCCGTGATATGTGTGCATGTGTATATATAGAATGGAGGTAGGAATCCTCGACTTTTATCATGGAAAAGATAAAGCGAGTCATCCGTAGGAAGATATAAGAATAATATTAGAAAAATAAGATTTACGCGATTACCCCTACGTTGATCGTTATAATGGAACGATAACGCATGTGGGGTAATGCGTCACTAAGGGCAAGTATATAGAATATAAGAAGATTAGAGTAGATAGAAAGATGAGAGAAAAAAGTGGAAAAAAGGACTCGAGTCTTGGGTTTTACCCCGAGATGCCTACATAGCCTAAAAAGGCATCAAAGTCCACGTGGTTCGCATACAAAATGAGGGGTGGGGTTTATCCCATAAATCCAAATGGGGAATCTCTTATTTGTGAGTGTGTGTGTGTGTAGAAAAAGGGTTTTATATTGTGAGAAAAGTGCGGAAAAAGTGTGAAAATCCCTACTTGGAATTTATGAGCAAACCCTCTTTTTCTTATTTTTTGGGTTTTATTTATATGAACATAGGAGATGTGCAATAATACTAAATGAAAATTATATTAGGATGTGTGAGATGAAATAATAGAAGTGCTAAATAAGAAGACAAGTTATTAAGAATTTAAGAGAGAGTTTGAGAAAGTTGGACCTTCTTGAAGATCTTGAGCTTGATCTTGAATGTTGGAGAGCATCCCTTGCACTTGGATGATGATGGAGAGTGGCTAATTCACCAAGTTTGATGAAAAGTGGAAGTAAAAAGGGGATTTGGTGTTGAAATCACGCTGCCTTTGAGAGAGGTTTCTGGGATTCGTTCAGAGAGATTTTTATCAGATCTGGGCTCCCCCTTACAAATGAGGTGAAGGCCTCCTTTTATAGGCCCAGGTGAGTACCGATCGGAATAGATCTGTTCCTGCTTATCGGCAAGTGCCGATAGGCAGGGTCTGGTACCTGCCATTTGGCAGTGCGCTTCAGGCTTTTTCATAAAATCGACCGTCGAGGGCAAATCGTTGGTCAGAATTGTGCACGGGGCATACCGTTGGAAAGATAATTCAGAGACCTTCGATATTCCTTTGGACTGCTCCTGGGTTCGGGAGTTAACTTTGGGTCAAATATGGCTCGAAAGCATTTATCGGTCCATTGGACGGGGAATTGCTCGGACGTAAACGGATCAGTCGTCCGCATAGTAAGTCCGAATCGTGCACGGGGCAGACCGTTGGAAAGGTTAGGAGATATACTTTGACATTCCAACGAGTTTGACCCGATTTGGGGAGATAACTTTGGTCAATCGGGCCCGGGAAGCATTCGGTGACCTCCCAGAGTCAAACGGATCGTTCGTCCGCATGGAAAGTCAGAATCGTGCACGGGGTGGACCGTTGGAAAGGGTATTAATTGACCTTTGAATATTCATTCATCCTCGGTCGAGATGAAGAGTTGACATAGGTCAAACAGAGCCCGGGAGATCCTGGTGGCCTCTAGGTCAAGTTTCGGACGCAAACGGATCGTTCGTCGGCATGGTAAGTCGGAATCGCGCACGGGGTGGACCGTTGGAAAGGGTATTCAGTGCCCTTCAAAGATTCATTCAGTTTCGATCGAGACGAAGAGTTTGAAATTTGGGTCAAACTGAGCCGGGGAGTACCCGATGGCCTCCAGGTCAGTACTCGGGACATGACCTGGGTTTAGGGTGATGAAGGGAGGTACTAGGGACCTAAGGAAAGTTAGGGGGTAACAGAATGGGGTGTCTACACTTTTATTTGTGTATTTTAGTTTTATACATTTTGTGTGGCATATTCTTATGTATGAATCCTATATCATTACTTGTATTCATGTGGCTAGAACTTTTGGTTATTAATTTTAATGCTTAAATTATTCTTTATCATGATTGCATGGAGTAGTCTGACTTTGATTTGCTTAATGGATTCTCATTGTATGTGCCTCCTCACACAAATTCACAAGCTCTTTTGAACTTTAACTTCACGTGTTATATTTAAGCAAAGTGAGATGTTCTCTCATCAATTTTGTCATCTATATGTTTTATGAATATGGGAAATTTTTACATATAAGAACCGTTACCCGTGAGCTTTATTTGAATTATATTGTAAATAAATAAGGGTGCATGGGAAAGGGCTACAAAAGGAGCAAATATCCTTTGCAGGAAAGCCACCATTGGCAAGATCCTAAAGAGAGCATTAAAGTAAATAAAAATAGAAAATTTTCCAAAGGCCAACATAGTTTAGTTTGTTAGATCTTTCAAAAGAAATAACTTCAAAAGAATTGAGAAAAAATACATAATATATATATCTTTTTAGGGTGTTTAGTTGAAGATCAACGGGTTTGCACGATGAAGCCTAGTTATGCTTATTTTTTCATGACGCTATTGATTTGTAGAATCATCAAAATTCTAGGCTTGTGTACATTATGCTTGTTTGTTCTTTGGGTTCACATTATCTTGTCATGTGATAAAGTTTTGTGATCAAATAGAACTCCTTGAACATGTTTAAGCGATTAGATCATAGTTCTCTTGTATCTAGTTCACACTCCTTCACTCTGTTTACGACATGTTTATTTAGACACATTTATGACATATGAGTGTGGAAAGTTTATTGTTTTTAGTGTCTTTTGTGGTGTTTATACCTATATATATGTGCTTATGCTTCATTGTTATCTTTTGTATATTTATATATATGGTATCCTTTATTTTGAGTCTTTGATTTTACATATAGTCCTTGTATATTATTTGTTCATATCGGTATCTATCTTATTGTGAATTTTCATTGGTATCCCATGCTTATCTTAGTACATTCTAAGTGGTATCTTTTTTCTATCGCATCATAGATGGTATCTATTGTTCTTTGTATGGATCAATTGTTCTTGTGTTACCAAGTGGCTTTGTTGTTTCTTGTATCACTATACACCAATGCATGAAATATTTGTTTTTCCTTTATGCTTATCCCTTGTTTCAATTAGGGGGAATTGGTTTAATTGGGGAGAAATGGGTTATTTTATGCACCTTAATCTTTATCTATCCTAAACAAAAAGGGAGATAAATGGTATCTAACTCTTTTCATTTGGGGGAGATCTATTACTTAAGAGGAGACGTCTTTTCTTAGGTAGATACTGTCAAATAAATGGGGGGGATTTTCTTATGCAATTTGCATTGTTATATTCCCTATGTGTTTTATGGTTTGTTTAAGTGTGCAGGTTTGCAACCATGCGGTAAAGTTTTAATGCAAGCAAAGCTACTCATAGTATGTGTCAATCAAGCATCTGTATTTTCTTCCTTTGGGGTAGGGATTTAGTCTTTTAGATGAGCTTGACGGCTAATAGGTTTTTTATTTTTAATTTTTCCCCAAAATAGCCAAAGGGGAAGATTTGTAAGGACAAATTTTTACTTTAGTCAATTTATAAGTATTGAGTTAATTCCGGACAAAACACTTTGAGTCATAGGTTAGAAGTTGTGTTTGTGACCTTTCAAGCCTATGAAATATTTGTTGAAGACTTAGCAACCGAGATAAAGAGTATTCATCACAATATTGTGTTTCGTGCCATGTTTTGTCATCAACATTCAAAGGATCCCTCATGTATGAATGCTTATATTATGTTGAGCCTTGGAACTTCATTATTGGGTATTAGAATTTTTCTAAACAGTCTTTAAAATCACAATACATTTTTTTTTTTGAAAAAATAGTTTTATTTTTTTATCGTCGTTCGAACGAATTTATACGGTCGTTCGAACGAATTTGGAGCCTCGTTCTAACAACTTCTAACGATGTTCATTTTTGGTCTGCACTAACATCTCATTAGAAGGCTCCTTTCTTTCTCATTCAAACGAAATTGATATGTCGTACAAAGGAGCCTTTATTTCGTTCGAACGATTGGGCTCATTTTTTAAAAAATTAGTTTTGTTTTTCTTGAAAGTTTTTTCCTTAACTCCCCACTACTTCTTTCCATCCTTTTAAGTAGTGCGGGATAGCAGTTTTTGCAGAGACTTTTTCATCATCTAAGAGTGAGACATCTTTAAAAAAGTCCAAGAGAGTTTTTGTTCTTAATTGATAGTTTAACTTTCAAAACAAAAAACAAGTTTACACCTAATTAGTTTAGATCTAAGTTTCTACATGATATATATGTTTTGAGATCGATTTTTCGCACCGTGCTTATTCTCTGCACTTATGAGAATTATTTCTTATGGAGGTTTCGTTCTTGTTGGTTTACATACGGTGGACTCCACATGCTTGACGGCTGATGTGCCCTTTCGGTGGACTCCGCGACGTAGGTGGACTCATGCGTTGTCACTAAGCATAGGTTGAAGGAATGACTAGGATCAAGGCTTGCAAGGGCATCAAGTCATTGTGTAAGTCTTGTGTCGTGTGATTTTTGTAATTCCTTACTTAGTGGAATTTGTGGTTGGGTCGTCTGAGGTTTTTTATATTTGTGTTTTCCTCATACATCGGGCGTAGTGGTTGTTTATTTTATCTTGTAATTTCACACCTAGATGCATGCTTAGGTTATAAAGATAAAATTGATTTAACCAAAAAAATAGTTTCATTGGTGCTTAATTAATTTGGGTAATTTAGTTTAATTTAATTCAATTTTGAATTAAGTTTGTTTAAATTTGGTTTGTGTAAGTTTGAACTTTAATTAATTCTTAATTAAGAGAAAATCGATTTGAAGAAATTTAAGTTTGAATTTTGGAACCATCTTCCCATTGCTTTAACATATTTGATATGTAGTTGATGGGAAGGTCTCGACCTTATGAGGGCGTATAAGGATGACATCATAAGATCGACAACTTATGTATGTTACTGCAAGGCTGATATTGTGCTTGCACGTTGATAAGGGAAGTCATATGATAGGATTTTTTTGGACGCTGAGACTATTTGATATGAGACAATTTAATGAGATCTTCAGTTGTATGGTGAGTCTGAGACAACATATATTGGGGTACTTATTGTTGCAATGGGTGTCGTCTGGACGAGACCAGACTTATGTATATCAATCACCCCTAGACCTTAGTCTTTAATGTTAACGGAAATTTGAGGTGTAAGTTATTGGAATACGAGGCCCCCAATTTTAAAATCTTACACAAAAAGTAATTCAATTTTCTTTTTGAGATGCGGAAGCGAGATGGTTCAATTAAACACATACAAACACCAAATTTTAATTTCTTTCAAATTACACTTAAACCAAATGAAATTAGATTAATAAACAAATACATTTTTCACTTAAACGACTTAATTCAATCCAAGTCCTAGAAATTTGCCTGACAACGTAATTAATCCATTTTTGCAAATTTAGGCCAAACCAAATTTTATCAAATCAAAGTAAATGACTTGAACTAAATTAATTAAATATTACCCCAATTAATTTTTGCACCAAATTAAACATGAGTAGTGATTTAAACCAATTTTATCTTTTTACCTAAGCATGCATCTAATGTGAGTTTTGAAAGAAGTTTTAGGGATCTTCTCGGCCTAGTCATGCTTGGATTTTTCAAATTTTTTAAAATCATTTTTAAATTTATCTTTCTTAAATTTAAGAGATTTTCGAAACTTCCTAGAAAACATAGCCATGTCCTCCGAGTCACTATCACTTTCACTCTTTACTACTTATTTTTCCTCCTCTCGGGCTTTCAAAGCAACGCCCTTATCTATTTTCTTTTCAGTTTTAGAGGGAAACATGTCGAGTTCATAGGTTTGTAAATCACCTATGAGCGCTTCTAATTTCGTAGAGGCTAAAGTGGGTAAGGAACGGTCACCTTAAAAATAAATCTATCGGGTAGGGACCTTAAAATTTTCTTTACTACTCAGTTGTCGGGTATTTTCTCTCCCAAATTAAAAGATGAAATAACAATATCGGAAAGTCTAGCATAAAATTCATCAAAAGTTTCTTTTTCATTCATTTTGATGGTTTCAAATTGAGTGGTGAGGTTTTAGAGTTTCGAAGCTTTTATGACACTAGTTCCTTCATGAGTGAGTTGTAAAACATCCCAAGCTTCTTTAGCGATTTCACACGTCATAATGCGTCAAGATTTCATCCGGTGTGACCGCGCTAAACAAGGCATTTAAACCTCGGGAATTAAAATTAGCAAGTTTAAATTCATTCTCACTCCATCTATCGGCGGGTTTGGAAACACGCTCATTATCTACTAAATGATTAGGTGGGGACCACCCTTTAAAAATAGACAACCAAACCCTCTCGTCGAGACAACCAAACCCTCTCGTCGATAGATTTTAGTGTCGATTTCATTCGCGCTTTCCAATACGTATAATTAGAACCATCGAAAATAGGAAATTTTGAAAATAGGGAAAATTCTATTTTTGTCAAAAAATAATTAAAAGGATCTTAAACGCAATAATTTAGCGATCCCTCTCTGATACCACTTGTTGAAATACGAGGCCTCCAATTTTAAAATCTTACACAAAATGTAATTCAATATCCTTTTTGAGATGCGGAAGCGAGATGGTTCAATTAAACAAACACAAACACCAAATTTTAATTTCTTTCAAATTAAAATTAAACCAAGTGAAATTAGATTAATCAACAAATACATTTTTCACTTAAACAACTTAATTCAATCCAAGTCCTAGAAATTTGCCTAACAACATAATTAATCCATTTTTGCAAATTTAGGCCAAACCAAATTTTATCAAATTAAAGTAAATAACTCTAACTAAATTAATTAAACATTACCCAAATTAATTTTTGCACCAAATTAAACATGAGTAGTGATTTAAACCAATTTTATATTTTTACCTAAGCATGCATCTAATGTGAGTTTTGCAAAAGATAAAATAAACAAATAACCACTACGCCGCGATGTACGAGGAAAAACCCACAACGGAAAAAAAACCTCGGACGGCCCGACCCTAGCCTTAAATCCACTAAGTACAGCATTACAAATACAATACAGTAAGACTTACAACACTCGACTTGACTCCGTCCAAGCCCCGACGCTCCTTCTTGTACACACCTTTGCCTAGAGAATAACCACGGAGCTTCCCCGCGGTTTCGGAATCCACGATCGGAATTTTAGGAACCCATCAACCACACACGGTGCCTTTCACCGTATGAGAATGTCGCATCCAAAAACAACGAACTTATTCTTTGTGGGATGTAGAAGTAAACCCAAACATTCTTCAAACGATAGAGATAAAACCGGTGCCAAAAACTCCAAGCAAAGTATATATATTAAGGAACTTGGATAGACTAAACAATTGGGTGAAACAAAAGTGTTTTTGGAATTATCTTAAAAAACAAACACTAAACACTTGAACTCTTTCTTTTTGAAATTTTTTCTCTCAAACTCTCTCTTGGAGATTATAGTATGTGAAAAAGTTAGTTCAAAAGAGTTGGTTCCCGCACTAAGTAGTTATGTCAAAAGATTGTGAGGAAAAGAAGTGGAAAAACCGTCAAAAGCTACCAAAATACCTATTCCCGCCAAATTTCGTTCGAACAACTTTTCATTCGAACGACTTTACTAACGAGGTTCCATAATGGAAAAAGGAAAATCGTCAGAAATCTCGTTCAAACGACCTGGAAATCTCGTTCGAACGAGATGCCAGTTCGTTCGAATGACATGGCGATCTCGTTCGAATGAGATCCCATATGGTTCGAACGATGTGACAGAAAAATGAAATATTATTTTTAAGCCCAAAACTTTTTATGAAAAGTTCTAAAAAAGATTTTCTGAGTAAAACAAAGTCGATAAAACAATTTATAAAAACTTTATAAAATACACCCAATAAATGTCCAAGCTCCTATATATATATATATATATATATATATATATATATATAAATTCCATTCATACCTTAGGAGCATTGGAACAATGTTGATGACATAGAAACGAGGCACACTAAATCGGCATCTGATGAAGCTTTATAAACTTGGTCGTTACGTCTTCAACTAACACGTCATAGGCTTGGATGGATACACTTGAACACTATCCTATGACTCAAATATTTTCGTCCGGAATTGAGCCAACACTACATTAATATTCAATCGGAGACTCGTGTCCTTATAAATCTCCCCCTTTGGCTATTCCGGGACAAAAACCAAACAAAAATCCTAAAGTATCGTCAAGCTCTACTAGACTTAAAAAAATATCCCACCCAAAATAAAAATACATATCTTGACTCAAACATCCCAAGGATCAATAACTTTGTCGATGATGAAAGTTGCCACTTAGAAGAATCCCTTCACACTTAAGCAAACTATCAAACGCATAGGTAATATCAAGAATATTAAATGCATAAAATAAATACTCCTCCTAAATTAATTCGCCCCTTTATCAACTATGATCAACCTAAGAAGACATCGCTCTCCCCCCAAGTTAAATCACCTAAACTTAGATAAGATTACAATAGGATTAGATACCATTTCTCCCCCTATCATTCTCCCCCTTTTTGTTCAAGAATAGACAAATGTGATAGAATTAATAAAACAAAAGTGCATATAAGCAACAAAATCATAACTAATCCAACAAATAATAACGGATACCAACTAAGATGCAAGAAAATGATATCAATATGATACATAAACTATTAATCATGTGATATCAATAAAGAATGCAACAAGATAGATACCAATCATGAAGTAGAAGCATAGATGGACTAGAAAGTAAGGTAAAGGCAAATAGAATACCTCGTATATGAGTACATAATTAATATCCTTAATGCACACACACATATACTAGGTATTAACACCACACATGACACAAAATAAAATAATCTTTTCACACTCGTATGGCAAAAATGTGTCATATGGAAACGAATGTGTAGGGGTGTGAACTAGCAACAATTAAATTTAGACCCAATCACTTAAAATATGTTCACGGAGTTCTCAATTAATTGCAAACTTCATCACATTTGAATATAACCTCATGTGACAATATAGATTGAACTTAATGAACAAACATACACAATGCATACAAGCCTAGAATTTTGATGATTCTACAAATCAATAAAGTCATGACATTGAAAGTACAACTAGGATAAACGGACATTGTGCAAACCGTTGATATACCATCCAATCTTTCTCAATAAGCATATATATTTTTGAATGAATATATCAATTAAAACAAGTCCTTGGCAATTATTTTTCTTTTAATGTCATTATTCTTTTAGGCATTTGGACCACGTATTTCTTTAAGGTCCAAACAAATGGTGGCTTACTCGCAAAGGATGATTATTACTTTCGGAGCCCTTCCCCGTACACATTTATATACAACATCTTTATATCTCACACAAATCTTACGTGCAACGAATTTTAACATGCATTAGTCCTCCTAGATCATATAATGTGTAGATGACTATATTGGTAGGAGAACGCCTCACAAAGCTCAAATATACATATGAAGTTAAAATTTCAAAAGAGCTCGTGCATGTGTGAATTGAGGCATAAAAAAATAGAATCCATTATAACAACACAAAATCCAACTACTCCATGTAAGCATGGTAAAGAACATAATAAGGATTGACAATCTAAACCAAAAGTTCTAGCCACATGGAAGCGAAAAAGAAAGGATTCTAACACAAGTGTATGCCACATAGAGTGTGTCAAACTAAAATACACAAAAAAAAAAAATCTTTTTGAGTTTTTGAAAAATTTTAACCAAAATAAAAATATGTACTCAAAAGACAAACAAAAATCATTTGTATTTTTTATTAATCTTAAATTACTAAACAGGTAAAACACAAATGATAAACAAAAATCTTTTTTGTATTTTTCATTTAATGCAAACTAAAATGAAAGAGATATAATACAAAAGATAAATCATTATTCTAGCATGTGATTAAGCATGGAGCATAGACTATAAAATGATTAAAACAAGCATACATTTAACATGATAATATAGCATGTAGTACAAAAGCTAAAGTATGCAAATAAAACTAACACATTCTACCTTTAGATTTTGTAAGGGAGGAAGCATGTGAAAGTAAACGAGAGTCAAAAACCCTATCTTGTAAAGCTACCAAGTCGAATATCCTAACCCAAACTAATTACGAATGATGATCACAGGGTGTAGGAATCTTGGCTACCTTGGTTGCCTTATGTTGGGATTTTCTAGGTCCTCATTTAAGATCAAAACAAAATTTCCTAAGATGACCTTTTTTACCACAATGTGAGCACCTAAAGACTCGGCAAAAAGACTTTCCTAAGGAATGATCTATAAAATTATTCCTAGAGGATTCTCCTAAGATATTAGTTTTGGCTTTATGAGTTGATTCAATATAAGTATCGAAGCCTAAACCACAAGTGTCATTTTTAATTTGGACCGTTCCTAATATTTTATCTAATTTCTCCGAACGACACTCCAAATCAAATTTGACTTTAATAGAGTCTTTTAATTTATTCTCTAATTCTAAAATGTTAGACTCTAATAAAATGTTCCACTCTTCAAATGTAAGAAGCTCTTTTTTTAAGGATTCTATTAAACCTTTAAGTCTATCTCTCTCGCCTTCTAGATATTCAAGCTTCTCACGAAGAGCTCTCCCACATGTCCTAAGGTCTTCCACTTAAGAACTCTCATTAATGACCTCGACGCTCTTTCAAACTAGCTTCTAACTTTAAATTTGCTCTTTTTAATTTAATAGATTCTTCATATAATTCTTGAAAAGCATTTTTAAGTTCACTCACATCAACCTCTTCTTCATTTTCATTTTCTCTTTCTTCTCCACTTTCACTACCATCATCTTTTATAGCTTCACAAACAAGGGCCTCGAAAGTGTTATGAGTTAAGATGTCATCATTGGATGATTCCTCACTATCACTAACATAGCTAGCAATGAACGCTGTAAAGTTGCGCTCAATGGGGGAATCGGGTCCCTCTTCCTTATCACTATCACTAAGGGTGGCATTATAGGAAATTGGTTTTTTACCCTCTCTCCTTAGTTTAGTGGGGCACTCAAAAGCCCTATGGCCATACCCTTCACAGCCAAAACACTTATCTGACTCATCACTATTTACATTTTCATTAGAAGTTTTAGGGATCTTCTCGGCCTAGTCATGCTTAGATTTTTCAAATTTTTTAAAATCATTTTTAAATTTATCTTTCTTAAATTTAAGAGATTTTCAAAACTTCCTAGCAAACATAGCCATGTCTTCCGAGTCACTATCACTTTCACTCTCTACTACTTATTTTTCCTCCTCTCGGGATTTCAAAGCAACGCCCTTATCTATTTTCTTTTCAGTTTTAGAGGGAAACATGTCTAGTTCATAGGTTTGTAAATCACCTACGAGCTCTTCTAATTTCGTAGAAGCTAAAGTGGGTAAAGAACGGTCACCTTAAAAATAAATCTATCGGGTAGGGAACTTAAAATTTTCTTTACTACTCAGTTGTCGGGTATTTTCTCTCCCAAATTAAAAGATGAATTAACAATATCGGAAAGTCTAGCATAAAATTCATCAAAAAATTCTTTTTCCTTCATTTTGATGGTTTCAAATTGAGTGGTGAGGTTTTAGAGTTTCGAAGCTTTTATGACACTAGTTCATTCATGAGTGAGTTGTAAAACATCCCAAGCTTCTTTAGCGGTTTCACGCGTCATAATGCGTCGGAATTCATCCGGTGTGACCGCGCTAAACAAGGCATTTAAACCTCGGGAATTAAAATTAGCAAGTTTAAATTCATTCTCACTCCATCTATCGGCGGGTTTGGAAACACGCCCATTATCTACTAAATGAGTAGGTGGGGACCACCCTTTAACAATAGACAACCAAACCCTCTCGTCGATAGATTTTAGTGCCGATTTCATTCGTGCTTTCCAATAAGCATAATTAGAACCATCGAAAATAGGAAATTTTGAAAATAGGAAAAATTATATTTTTGTCAAAAAATAATTAAAAGGATCTTAAACGCAATAATTTAGCGATCCCTCTCTGATACCACTTGTTGAAATACGAGGCCTCCAATTTTAAAATCTTACACAAAAAGTAATTCAATATCCTTTTTGAGATGCGGAAGCGAGATGGTTCAATTAAACACACACAAACACCAAATTTTAATTTCTTTCAAATTAAAATTAAACCAAGTGAAATTAGATTAATCAACAAATACATTTTTCACTTAAACAACATAATTCAATCCAAGTCCTAGAAATTTGCCTAACAACATAATTAATCCATTTTTGCAAATTTAGGCCAAACCAAATATTATCAAATTAAAGTAAATAACTCTAACTAAATTAATTAAACATTACCCAAAATAATTTTTGCGCCAAATTAAACATGAGTAGTGATTTAAACCAATTTTATATTTTTACCTAAGCATGCATCTAATGTGAGTTTTGCAAAAGATAAAATAAACAAATAACCACTACGCCGCGATGTACGAGAAAAAACCCACAACGGGAAAAAAACCTCGGACGGCCCGGCACTAGCCTCAAATCCACTAAGTACGGTATTACAAATACAAGATAGTTAGACTTACAACACTCTAATTGACTCCGTCCAAACCCCGAAGCTTCTTCTTGTACACACCTCTGCCAAGCGAATAACCACGGAGCTCCACCGCGGTCTCGGAATCCACCGATCAGAATTTTAGGAACCCATCAACCACACACGGTGCCTTTCACCGTATGAGAATGTCGCAGCCAAAAACAACGAACTTCTTCTTCGTGGGATTATCTAGATTTAGGCCTTTTGGGCAAAAGATCGATTTTTCGGTTGAAGCTCATCCGAGGTATTCTTATTGTTCTTGACTAGTTTTTTTCAAAAACCTTATAAGTCACCTTGTTTGATATTTAGTTAGCAATATAAAAATATTTACTTTTGTTTTTCATGTACCGTAGACTTTACAAACTAAGAGAAGAGTTTCCTCAACTTCGTCAGCGTATAAGACGAGAGATTCAAATGTTTGAGGCCGAAGATAAACGTTAAACAGAAGCTGAGACTTAACTTCCTCTTACTCCCATCCTTCTAGTTGTAGTACACCCAATATTACTCTTCATTTATCCTGCTTTATTCGAAATCAAAGTTATCATTTCCATTAGCCATGATTCAATGTCTGCTTCATCTTCTGTGGACTCTTTATCCATTTCTTATCCAATGGGATATAGCCCTTCTCACCTATTGGAGCCTTGTTAAAGACAAGAGAGATCAAAGGCCGACTCTTTCAAAATGTCCATGAGGTTACCTATTGGCTATGGGGACGAGGCTGAAAGTATTAAGTCCAATAATTATGGTTATGATATAACTTTTGCTCATAAATAAGGGGAACCTGAACCCGAGATTTATAATATCTCTGATGACGAGCTAGAAGTTACAGTGGACGACAAAATGCCTCCCATGGCAGTGCCCATCTCTGCCATGACTAAGGTCGAGTTCAGCATTCGGGATCCTCATGGCAAGGCTCCAGTCATTGAAGAGGATGAAGAGGATGACAAATATATTCTGGACACAAGTGTTGCTTCGACTATACCCAGTGAAGTCCATGAGACTAACCTATTAGTCTGGAGGCACACCTATGATGTCAAATCAACCATTAACATGAGGGTTCCCTCTAAGCAAAAGCATGCATTCGATAACAAAAATGATGGAGAAATTGTTATTTATGAATAAATGTTCAAAATCGGCTTTCACCTTACCATTCACTCGTCTATCCGAACGATTCTAGCCTCTATCGGCGTGGCTCTTCCCTAACTGATGCCCAACGCTTGGAGGACTCTTTTTGGGGTCACTCACCTTTAGCAGATTGCTTTCAAGGAGAACATGTCGATTAACATTTTTTGTGTCTGCTATAGTGTAATCACAATGAGAGTTACCCCATGCTATTAACATTTTGTAACTCATCGTTCTGATCGTAAGCTTATCAATATCACCAAACTTCTAACCATGTCTGGAAGTCTCCCTACTTTTCCTCTCGGGAGATCAGGAGTTCGGCTAAGGAGAGTCGTCTTCCACAAATGATTCGAGAGTCCCTCAGTAGTGGGATCGTGTCTCGATATCGATAAAAATAGATTCTGGTCTTTACCCCGGATAGACATTAATAGGATTAGGGGGAAAGTCAAATAGTTTTTGAGGGTTTGATTATCACCCATCTCCTTGAATATACTAGCATGGAGGTGAACCCCCTAACGAAGATTCGTAATTAAATATTTTCAACTTTTTATCAAATTATATTATTGTCTAACCTCTGCGTGAGTTTTAAGTAGGGCGATATCGAATATATGCTATTTTTGCATATTAACTAGAAGAATTTCCTGATTCTATTTGGGAAATGGGATCCCCAATGTCTAATAACTTATTTCCCCGCCTACAAGGAAAGTTTAAACAGCCGACACAAGCTCGACAGAAATCAATAGTTGCTTTCCCCCATGTTATTGAAGGGTCCAAAAAATGGAAAGATGGCCCATGGGTACCTCTGTTAGTCCCCTTCCTCAATAGAAAAAGAGTAAGTATGCCTCATCGATATAGGCGATTGACCCCCTACTCCTAATCTGAGATAATGTCTCGGCTACAGCTCGCCTCGCCCAGCTGGGCATAAATGCTGACTCTTTGCTCAGGAGTCAGTTGAGGGCTCGTGAGGTCCTTACTTTGGTTGTCTTAGATTGTGACAATCGATACTTTGATGCCCAAGACCCTACTTGGGTTTTCAACTTTGCACTTCACAAAGCCACCCAGGTAAAGATTTGTCTTGTATAGTCTTGTATTAACTCGTATTATTTTATTACAGTATGTTATTTCCCTCTACAAGATCCAGCTCTGGGTGACTGAGGTCGATAAGAAGGTCAAGCTACAGAGGGCACACAAGCTAAAATCGACAGCTTAAAACAAAAACATTAAGATCTAAAGGCCGATTAAGATAAGAAGGCCTTAGATATGAGGGCCTGTCATAAGGAGAAAATGCAGAACATAAAGACGGATATGCTGGAGAATATAGAGGAGTTGGAGAAAAAACTCCAAGATCAAGAAGTGGGTGAGGCTGAGAAGGTTAAGGAGGTGACCAAAAAATCTATTACCGACTTTAAAGAGTTAGAGGAGTTCTTTGGTTACTCCATCTAGTACATGGATAAAGGGGCAAAGACTGTCTGCCATCAAGTACGCCAGTGATCACAAACTAGTCGAAATAGTTAACTCCTTCAGTTTCACCAATCCTAGGAGTGTTGAATCCCTTCAATAGATTCAAGTCGAGGCTGATGTTATTGAGACTGGTGCGGTTGAGGCCGAAATAATTATGGTGGAATAGGAGACCACTAATAGGCGTAGGGACAAAGAGAGCAACACGGCCACTCAAAATGAAAATCCAATTGGGAAGACTATCACGGTGCCCATAGTAGCTGACTCTTGAATTTAGATATCTTAATGGGCAACCTCATGTGGTCAGTGAAGCCCCTTTTTTGTAACTCATCTCACTTAAATTCTAAACAATTTTAAACACTTTATCTAGAATTTTTAACTTTTAACCCTGAATCATCCTTTTTCTATTGCTTATATGATATATCTTGATTGGTAAATTACTTATTGATTTTCATTAAATAAAGTGTGGTGTCTGAATGAAGTCTGTAGTGTTTTACTTATTATTTTCAATAAAAAAATATTTCATCATAGTAATGATGTTTAAGATATTTCGCCATAATAATGATGTTTAATAATTTCATCATGCCAACATGACGTTAAAGGACCTCCCTCCTCTCAGGATTTCTTGAGTTATTCCTTGGAGCCGAGACTCTTCAGGAACTGTCGTACTGCCGAGGGAGAGTTTTAATTATTCACCATAATTACATGGTGTTTTAATTTGACCATACTTAAATGATATTTTTTTTGTCTCACCACTAAAATGATGTTAAACAACCTCCCTCCTCTCAGTATTTCTAAAGTGATGCCTTGGAGCCGAGACTCTTCAAGAACTCTCGTACTGCTGAGAGAGAGTTTTAATTATTCACCAGAATTAAATTTTGTTTTAAGTTCACTATACTCAAATAATGTTTTTTTGTCTCACCACTAAAATGATGATAAAGGACCTCCCTCCTCTCAGGATTTCTAGAGTGATGTCGTAGAGTCGAGACTCTTCAGGCATTCTCATAACGTTAAGGGAGAGTTTTAATTATTCACCATAATTAAATGGTGTTTTAAGTTCACCATACTCAAATGATGTTTTTTTGTCTCACAACTAAAATGATGTTGAAGAACCTCCCTCCTCTTAGGATTTTTAGAGTGATGCCATGGAGCCGAGGCTCTTCAAACACTCTCGTACCGTCGAGAGAGAGTTGTAATTATTCACCATAATTAAATGATGTTTTAAGTTTATTAGACTCAATTGATGTTTTTTGTCTCACCACTAAAATGATGTTAAAGGACCTCCTTCCTCTCAAGATTTCTAGAGTGAGGCCTTGAAGTCGAAACTCTTCAAGCACTGTCGTACTGCCATGTGAGAGTTTTAATTATTCACCATAATTAAATGATGCTTGCTTACTACCTAATAGGAACATAAATTCAATAAAGAATAGACGAGACAACACTTAATTGTATTTAATACAACAAACGGATAAATTATTAATAGTATTTCTTTAAATGATCTGCATTCCATGGGTTGGAAAATGTCTATCCCTCAAGATTTTCAAGCTGATAGGTGCCCGGGATGACCTCTTCCCTGTAACGTCCGTGCCAATTAATTTGAAGATTATTTTTTTTGTTGGCCATTTTTATGACTTTCTTTAGTATTAGGTCTCCCACTGCTATGGGTCGTGATTTGACTCTCTTATTGTAAAATTTAACGGCCCTTTACTGATAGGCCGACTGTCTAATGGTCGTGTCTTCTTATCTTTCCTCTATTAAGACAAAATATAGTTTTCTTTATTCTATATTAGCTTTATCGTCATAGGTCTGAACCCTATGGCTTGGTAACCCAATCTTTGTTTGGGATTACAGCTTAGGACCAGTAAGTTAACATGAGCAATGTCTCTCATGTCGGCATTCTCTCTATTGTCCTGTATGCCCACAAGTTACTGTGCAACTCATCAACCCATATCCCTTTGGCATTTTCAAGTTTCTTTTTAATTCTATCCAATATGGTCCTATTAGTTACCTATGTCTTCCTGTTAGCCTGTGGTTGGCTAAGTGAAAAGTATAACTATTTAAGGCCAACCCTTCCACAGTAAGCCTCTAGTGATTTATTCTTGAATTGCATTCCATTATTTAATGTCAATGTATTATGGAGGCTATAATGACAAGTAATATTTCTCCAGATAAAACTAAAAAAAAAATGTCAAGGATCATTACCATAGCCTCCATTTCCACCCCTTTGAAGAAGTAATCAATCGCAACAATCGAAAATATGAAATTTTTCTTTGCTCTAGGAAGAAGGCCAACTAGATATATGCCCCATATTGTAAAAGGTTAAGGATCCGGTATTGGGGAGAGCAACTGGTGGGGTAGTTGAGGGATTCTTGCGAATTGCTGTCACTTGTCACATATCAAAATGTACTCTACCTAATATTTTGCGAGACTCGACCAATAATACCCTTGGGTTACAATCCTTTTAGCCAAGGATCGTCCAATTATATGGATCGCACAAGAGCCTTCATGCATATCTATGAGTATGTAGTTAACCTCAGTTCGATGCTCACACTGTAGAAGTGGGAGTAAGAAACCCATTTTATATTGTCGATAATAATGAATTTTGCGTCGCGATATTAGATTTTTCTTCTCTCGGCCTTGGTCTTTGGAAGCTTTCCAACTCTGATATAGTCTATAATTGGGTCCATACAAGATGCTCCTAAATTCATATTTAGGAAAACTTCCATTTCAATTTCTTCTTCTTTAATGCTCGGCTTAAGTAGAAGCTCCACTAGTACGGATTGTCTGATTTTTATTTTAGTGGCGGAGGCTAGTCAAGCAAACGCGAGTGCTCTTCCATTTTATAATCTCGAATTACTCCTCACCATGATCTCATCAAATTTTGTCAGCAACTTCTTCACTCTGGATAAATACTTATCCATTTTCTCATCTTTAGCCTCATATATCCCCCATACTTGGTTGACAATCAACTAATAAGCACTATGATCAATTATTTGGCTGACTTTCAATGCTTTGGCAAGGGAGGGACCTGCAGTAGAGCTTCGTACTCTAACTCTTTATTCAACACTTTGAAGTTAAATCGCAAGGCATATTCAATGTCAGTACCGTCAGGAGCCGATAATATTAATCCTACATCGCTGACACTTTTGCAAGATGAATCGTCCACATACAAGCTCCTGAAAGGACCTTCAGCTAAATTTCCATTCTTTATTAGAAAATATTTTTTTTGTTACACCATATGTTCTACTAGTCATTATTTCCTCAACCATGGTACCCTTCTGGATGACCGGTGGAGTCTCAGCTATATTTGTGCTTTTGAGTCATTCTTGGTATCCCACACCAACTCAATAATGAAATTTATTATTTCCTGCCCTTTTATTGCATTCATCGACTGATAGGAGATATCATATTCACCTAACTCCACTTACCACACCATAAGCCTACCCGGTTTCTCGAGTTTATGAATAACTTATCAAAGAGGAGTGTTAGTGAGTACTACCATTATGTGCGCTTGGAAGTAAGGCTTCATATTCCTTAAAGCATGGACTAAAGCATATGCCAGCTTTTCCATCTTCGAAAACTTCGAAACTTCTCCTTAAAAAGTTTTATTGTTAAAGTAAAAGGGCTTTTGAACCCCTTCATCATCTCAGACAATAAATGTACTGATGATCAACTATGAGATGGAAAAATATAGATATAATTTTCCCCCTTTATCGATTGAGAGAGGAGCATAGGGGAGCCGAGATAGGTCATCAAGTCCTAGAATTCCTTTTTGCACTCTTCATCCCAGATTAACATTTTCTTGAGAATTTTAAAGCATGGCAAGCACTTGTCCGTTGCACTAGAAATAAACCGGTTCAAAGCAGCGACTCGGCCTGTCAACCTCTGAATGTTTGTCTTCAGCATTTTCATGCCAATCAACACTTTAATTTTAGCAAGATTCGCTTAAATTACTCATTGATTGACAATGGAGCCATTGAACTTCCTTGCTACGACGCCGAATACAAACTTTGCAGGATTTTGCTTAATTTTGTATTTGTCCATTGTATCAAAATTATTTCCAAATCGGCCATGTGAGTCTCAACTTTCAGACTCTTTGTGAGCATATCATCCACGTAGACCTCCATTTTCTTCCTAATTTGATATTCAAACATCTTATTAACCAACCTCTAATAGGTTTCCCCTGCATTCTTCAGGTCGAACGGCATAACCTTATGGAAGTAGGATCCTTTGTCTGTGATAAAGGAAGTCTTCTCGGCGTCATCCTTATGCATTAAAATCTGATTATACCTGGAATAAGCATCCATAAAGCTCAAGATCTCATGACATGTTATTTAATCCACCATCTAATCAATCCAGGGCAGAGGAAAACTATCATTCGGGCAGACCTTATTAAGATCTGTGAAGTCTACGCACATTCTCCACTTCCCGTTCTACTTAGGCAAAATGATGATGTTAGACAACCATTCTGGGTCTTGCACTTTTCTAATGAAATATGTAGTCTGTAACTTTTTGACCTCATCTTATATGACATCATATATATCCCTAATAAAGGTTTGTCGTCTATATTTCACTGGATTGGCATTCTCATCTTTGTTCAGGCGATGACTGATGATTTTGGGGTCAATGCCCGGCATATGGTTATGGCTCTAGATAAATACACTTTGTCATTTTTGTAATAATTTAATCAAATCTTTCTTTATCTCTGTCTTGAGGGATAAGCATATTTGGATGGGTTTTTTTAGTTTGTCCTCATTAAGGACGATGGAGTATACCTCCTCAGCAGGTTCTCCCTTTTTGAGTTTTCTCCCGTCCCTTGGGTCATGGGTGTCTATGTTATAAGAAGTAATCTTCCTTTTGTGGGCTTCTCTTTCTTCCGCTGAGGTGAAGTATCATTCTCGTGCTTTCACCTTATCATCATTTACTTCCCCTACTCCATAGGGAGTCTAGAATTTCATCATCTCGTGTACGGTGCAAGGCACAACTTCAAATTCTTTAAGAACTACTTTCCCTAGAATTATGTTGTAAACTAAAAAACATGTTCATCTATTACAAAAAAATTAATTTTCCTGGTCAAGCATTTCATCCAAGTTCCCATACATACATCTCATAAACTCTAAGAGGGGGTACTTTCTCCCCTTTGAATCCAATCAAAGGATGATGGTAATGAACAAGTCTCTTCTTGCTCAGCTTCAAACCCTTAAAATAATCCCAGAACATCACGTATGTTGAGCTTCCCTCATTAATAAATATATGAGCCACGTTATAATTGTGAACCCATGTACTAATAACTAAAGGATCATTATATGGGGACAAGATTCCTTTGAAGTTTTGTCTTGAAAATCCCACTACGAGATTATCTATATTTGATTTTTTTAGCTTATCGGGATTAGTTTTAATCTCAACCAAATTAACCTCGGCCCTATTAGGTGATACTTTTACTTCAACAACATGAGTCTTCCCGTTGTTCGACTTAGCTCCTCCACCTGATAATCCTTCAAAGATCATTTTTATATCAAAATAAATCATATATAGATTACCTTTAACTGTAGGTGGCTTAGTACGAAGGTTAGGTTCGTGTTCGTCACTATCGTATGATTTTTGTTCGTTCTTATTTTCCTAAACCTCATTCTTTAGCTTAACATCCTTCCTTGTATTAAACCTTTTTAAGCCTTCATCTCGTCCTCCACTTTTGTCCACGTACTTTCGAGATTTCCCTGTTTCAATAATTTTACAATCTCGTCTTTTAAGGCGAAGCACTGATCTATCGTGTCGTCGTGGTCCTAGTCAGACTCACACCACTTATTTTTATCCCTCTTGTGGGGTGAAGACTTCAACTTTTTTAGTCATCTGAGCTCCCTATCATCCTTTATCTCATTCAATATCATGTCAGGACTTATTGTTAGTGGAGTATACTTAGCGAATTTATCATCTTTAGATCTTTTTTTTCCTTCCTTCTCTTTCTCTGGGCCCCGATTAGATTTCCCATTCTTAACCAATTTAAAATCACCTTTCTTGGTTGTCATGGCCTCCTACGCGTTCATAATTCTCCCGACTGTTGTCAGAAATTCTACCATGGACTTTGGAGGATCCTCAGAGATGTTCCACAAAAGTTTCTTGGATTACATACTGCTTATTAGGGTTGTCATAGTGATACTTTCCTCGTAATCTTCAACCTTCAGTTTTTCTTCATTAAACCGAAAGATATAGTCCCTCAGAGTTTCATTTTTCCCTTCCCTGACATTCAACAGATGGGTCACACATTTAGCCAGCTTCGTACCAAAATAGAAATTATGAATGAATTTTTTAGCCAGTTGTTTAAACTTCTCTATGGATCCTCTCAACAGGCCGGTCTGCCAAACTTGAGTCGCGACTGTGAGAGTTCTGGAGAATTTTCTACACCTCATCTAGTCAAGTGTTTAGTATATGTGGTAGCCAGCTGATGCTTCTCTATGTGATGGATGGGGTTGGTGCTACCACCATACCGAGGTGTCATGCTCGGTGTCTTGAACTTGACAGGAGTTAGGTAGCTAACTATCCTTGACATAAATGGAGATCCGTCCATATATCCTCTGTGGATAGGGTCTTGAATTTTAATCAAACAACTTATCTTCTCTTCCAACCTCTAAATTGAACTATTTCAAGGCTTTTCCTCTTGCACTACATTATCTCTAGCCCCTTCCACTATCAAAATAATCTCAGGAGTTGGCTCTCTGCCTATAGTTCTCTATCCACTATTAACTTTTCAGTGTTCCTTTCTTTTCTGGTCTTATTTCGGCCATTCATTTACGTAATGACCAGTGGCACATGCGCCATCCATACTTTGAGAATATCAATCTCGACTACTATCACCACTTGGGCCATGGAGATTGAAAGTTGATCTTCTACTTAGTCTATCAAATACAGAGCCATTCAAATGACTCTGAGGAGTGTGTTGGATACTCTTTCCCTGGTAAGTGGGAGTTGGCATTGCCCTAGGTCGATATGACGTGCTAGAGGTTTTATACTTCTCTCAATAATCCTCATCTTCACAGGCTAAATCATTTGGATACTTATGGACTTGCTTTCCAAGGTAAAGATGTCGTGGATCAGCAATATCCTTCTTCTAGATGTGGTGTTGAACATCCTTTGATGGGGATGGGGTGCTCCCCTGGCCACTAGATATGTGGCCTTCATAACGGTTAGAGTTATCAAGTTTACAATAGGATCATCTAGAATCCTACTCATGATGTCATGGCTAAAGTCCAAGAGCTGTAATTATAGCTACTGTTGCTGCTGACTGGCCATAAAGGATCACAGCTTCGTCGCCACATCAGCTATTTCTGACTGCTAAGGCATTTAGCTAGAATTGGACCTAGTGTTACAAGGCGAATCACTGGCCATCTCCGGTGAGACTCAACTAAACATCAAATAGAGTAAGGATGAAGAAAGTAAGAAACCCAGAAATAAGATAAACTAGTAGAGCTCAAGAAACATCCAACTCAAGCTCTTTTAATGGTGATTCATCCCCAACAACGGTGGAATTAGATCACCACCAGAGATAAGCAAAAGAGTATACGAGCTAAGGTGGAGAACAAAACTCAGTATCTTCCCACATACAGAGCCAAAATGATTATACCAAATATCATCTAGTGGAATTCAACCTGGTTTCCAAGCTTAAATAATAATAGTGGAGATAAGATGAAAATAATAAAGTGCTTGAGGGATAAGAGAGGCAAAGAAGTGGCATAGAGATTTAAGTGGTTCGGCCTTAGCAAACATCCATTATGCAAAGTGTGAAAATGATTCCACTATGTAAGATGGACAAAATCTATTAATGGTGATTACAAGCTATTTTCTCCCTCTCTCTCTCTCTCTCTCTCTCTCTCTCTCTCTCTCTCTCTATATATATATATATATATATATATATATATATATATATATATATATATATATATATATACACACAGAATAATAGTAGGGTTTCCATAATTTGATCCTTGTAGAAGGAGATGATGAGCTCCTTTTATAGCCTCAAGGGTGCACAATTCCACCCCAAGCATGTAGCTCGTGTGTAATGAGCTCCAGTAGTCAATAGGAACATAACACCTATAGAGAGAGGTATGCAAGTCATGATGATGAAATATTCCTTCCTCGTACTGGTTGATTTGTTATAACGGTATTAAATGGATATACCTGTAATACCCTAATTATGTTTTCCACGTGCGTGCACTATATCTGAAGTTATGTGTCTCGTCTAGTCGAGACTGGAAAGGCACTGATCCTGAGGATGGATCCAAGACTAGGTTGACTCCATATTTGATCTTTTGTTGATGGTAAGTTCATGGCCTCATGAGGGCGTATGAGGCCAACACCATATATATGTTACAGTAAGGTCGATACTGTGCTTGGACATTGATGAGGGCAGTCATGTGATAGGATGGTCTTGGAAACCGAGACTATCTGATACGATACTATTAATAAGAACTCGAGTGGTATGGTGAGTCTAAGATAATAAATGGGGGATATACTTCCGCAGTGGGTGTCGTCTGGACGAGGCCAAACTTATGTACATTAATATCTTTATTGGGCTCCCAGTTTAACAAAATGATAAGTACACACAAGTTTTAGGTTAAAATGGGGAATTGGGGGTGAAATATCAACTTAATAACCAGATGGCCCAGAAAAATGCACGAGCACATCGAGATGGATGATTGTTAGGTGTTTGAACTAGTCAAGTCCTTATTGGACTCCCGATTTAACAAAATAACAAGTACACGTAAGTTTGGTTAAAAAATAGGGCATGGGGTGAAATAGTAAAATAACAACCAAATGGACCATAAAGGGGCACGAGAACCTTGATGTGGACCATTGTAAGGTGTTTGAACTTATTGTGTCCTTATCGGACTCCCGATTTAACAAAATAACAAGAAAATGAAAGTTAATGTTAAAAAATGGGGGGTTGGGGGTTGAAATATCAAAACAGCAACCAAATGGTACGTAAAGAGGCACGAGCACTTCAATATGGACCATTGTAAGGTGTTTGAACTAGATGTGTCCATATTGAACTCCCAATTTAACAAAATAATAAATATACACAAGTATAGGTTAAAAAAGGGCGTTGGGGGTGAAATATCAAATGGCTCGAAAAGAAGCACGAGCACCTCGATATGAACCATTGTAAGGTGTTTGAACTAGTCGTATCCTTTTTAAACTCCCCATTTAACAAAATGACAAGTGTATGAAAGTTTTAGGTAAAAAAAGGGGGCATTGATGGGTGAAATATCAAAACAACAAGCAAATATCTCAAAAGAGGAATGGGTACCTCGATATGGACCATTGCAATGTGTTTGAACTAGTAATGTCCTTATCGGACTCCCGATTTAACAAAATGATAATTATACGCAAGTTTTAGATTAAAATGGGGCGTTGGGGGATGAAATATTAAAACCATACCTAAATGGACCGAAAATAGGCACGAGCACCTTGAATTGACGATTGTAAGGTGTTTGAACTAGTCGTGTCCTTAATAGACTCCCGATTTAAAAGAATAACCATTTACACAAGTTTATGTTAAAATGGGGCGTTGGGGGATGAAATATCATGACATGAACCAAATGGCCCATGAAGTGGAATGAGCACCTCAATATGGGCCATTGTAAGGTGTTTGAACTAGGCGTGTCATTATCGGACTCCCGATTTAATAAAATGATAAGTATACGTACTTTAAGTTTAAAAAAGGGGGCGTTGGGGGGTAAAATATCAAAACAACAAAGAAATGGATGGGAAAGAGCGAGCACCTCGATATGGACCATTGCAATGTGTGTAACTGACTATTTCCTTATCGTACTCTCGATTTAATAAAATTACAAGTTTACACAAGTTTTAAGTTAAAATGGGGCGTTAGGGTGAAATAAAAAATCAACAACCAAATAGCCCGGAAAGAGGCACGAACACCTCGATATGGACCATTACAACGTGTGTGAACTGACCGTATCCTTGTCGGACTATCGGTTTAATAAAATGACTAGTTTACGTAAGTTATAGGTTATGATGGGGCGCTTGGGGTGAAATATCAAAATAACAACCAAATGGCCCGAAAGGAGGAATGAGCACCTCAAGATGGATGATTGTAAGGTGTTTGAATTATCCATGTCCTTGTCGAACTCCTGATTTAACAAAATGATGAGTATACGCAAGTTCAAGTTAAAAAATGGGGTGTTTTGAGTGTGAAATATCAAAACAACAATAAAATGGCCCGGAAAGAGGCATGAGCACCTCGATATGGACCATTATAAGGTGTTTGAACTAGTTATGTCCTTATCGCACTCCCAGTTTAACAAAATGATAAGTATACACAAGTTTTAGGTTAAAAACTAGGTGTTGGTGGGTGAAATATTAAAACAACAACCAAATGGCCAGGAAAGAGTCACCAGTACCTCGATATAAACCATTACAATATGTTTAAACTAATTGTTTCCTTATTGGACTCCTAATTTAACAAAATGACAAGTAGACACAAGTTTTAGGTTAAAATGGGGCGTTGGGGGTGAAATATCAAAACAACAACCAAATGGCCCGAAAAGAAGCACGACCACCTCGAGATGGATGATTGTAAGGTGTTTGAAATAGTCATGTCCTTATAGGAGTCCTGGTTTGACAAAATAACAAGTATACAGAAGTTTAGGTTAAAAATAGGGCATTGGTGTGGAAATATCAAAACAACAACCAAATGGACTAGAAAGAGGCACGAGGACCTCAATGTGGATCATTATAAGGTATTTGAATTTGTCGTGTCCTTATCGGACTCCCGGTTTAAAAAATAAGAAGTGTATGATATTTTAGATTAAAAAGGGGCGTTAGGAGGTTGAAAAATCAAAACAACTACCAAACGGACCGAAAAGAGACATCAGCACCTCGATATGGACCATTGTAAGGTGTTTGAATTATCCATGTCCTTATCGGACTCCCGATTTGAAAAGATAACAAGTATAACCAAGTTTGGGTTAAAAATGGGACATTCGGGCTGAAATACAAAAACAACAACCCAATGGCCCAAAAAGAGGCACGAGCATCTCGATATGGTCTACTGTAAGGTGTTTAAACTAGACATGTCCTTATCCGACTCAAATGACAAGTATACGCAAGTTTTAGGTTAAAAAGGGGCATTGGTGATTGATATATCAAAACAACAATCAAATGGCCCAAAAAGAGACACGAGTACCTCGATAGGGACTATTGAAATGTGTTTGAACTAGGAATATCCTTATCAGACTCTCGGTTTAAAAAAATGGCAAGTATACGCAAGTTTGGTTAAAATGTGGGGTTGGGGTGAAATATCAAAGCAATTACCAAATGGCTCGAAAAGAGGCACGAGCACCTCGAGATGGACGATTGTAAGGTGTTTAACTAGTTGTGTCCTTATTGAATTCTCAGCTTAAAAATGACAATTATACGCAAGTTTAGGTTTAAAAATGGGGCATTTGTGGGTGAAATATTAAAACAACAACCAAATGACTGAAAAAGGTTCGTGAGCACCTCGAGATGGATGATTGTAAGGTGTTTGAAATAGACATGTCCATATCCAACTCCTATTTTAACAAAATAATAAGTACACGCAAATTTAGGTTAAAATGAGACATTGGGGTAAAATATCAAAACAAAGACCAAATGTCCCGAAAAGAGGCAGGAGTACCTTAAAATGGACAATTACAAGGTGTTTGACCTAGCCATATCTTTATCGGACCCCCATTGTAACAAAATAACAAGTAAATGAAACTTTAGGTTAAAAAAGTGGACATTGGGGGGTGAAATATCAAAGTAACAACCAAATGGCCTGAAAAGATTCACGAGTACCTTGATATGGATCATTGTAAGGTGTTGGAACTAGACATGTCCTTATCGTTTAACAAAATGATAAGTATATGCAAATTTTAGGTTAAAATGGGGCTTTCATTAGTGAAGTATCAAAATAACAAAAAATAACCTGAAAAGAGGCACAAGCACCTCAAGATGGATTATTGTAAGGTATTTGAAATAGACGTGTCCTTATAGGACTCCCGGTTTAATAAAATGACAAGTATACACAAGTTTATACTAAAAAATGGGGCATTGGGGGTTGAAATATCAAAAGAATAACCAAATGGTCAGGAAAGAGGTACGAGCACCTTGAGATGGATGATTGTATGGTGTGTGAATTAACCACATCCTTATTGGACTCCCGGTATAACAAAATAACAAGTATATGCAAGTTTAGGTTAAAAAATGGTGCATTAGGGTTGAAATATCAAAACAACCAAATGGCCCAAAAAGAGGCAAGAACACTCTGATATGGGCCATTGTAAGGTGTTTGAACTAGCTGTGACCTTACCGGACTCATGGTTTAGCAAAATGACAAGTATACGCAAGTTTTAGGTTAAAAAGTGGGGCGGTGGGAGGTGAAATATTAAAAACAATACCAAATAGCTCGGAAATAGGCACGAGTACATCGATATGGACCATTGCAATGTGTTTGAACTAGTTGTGTCCTTATCGAACACCTGATTTAACAAAATAATTGGTATACAAAAGTTTAGGTTAAAAAATGAACGATTGGGGGTGAAATATCAAAAAATAACTAAATGGCCTGAAAAGATGCATGAGCAGTTCGATATAGATCAGTGCAACGTGTTTGAACTACTCGTGTCCTTGTCAAAATTCTGATTTAACAAAATGACAAGTATACGCGTTAAAAATGGGGAGTTGTTAGGTTAAATATCAAAACAGTACCCAAATGGCTCGAAAAGAGGTACGAGTACCTCGATATGAACCATTACAACGTGTTTCAACTAGCCATGTCCATATCGAACTCTCGATTTAACAAAATGATAAGTATACATAATTTTTAGATTAAAATGGGGAATTGGGGGTGAAATATCAAATAATAACTAAATGGCCTAAAAATTGGCACGAGGACCTCGAGATGGAAGATTGTAAGGTGTTTGAACTAGCCATGTCCTTATCAGACTCCTAGTTTAAAAAATTAACGGATATATGCACGTTTAGGTTAAAAAAATGGAGCATTGGTGGTGAAATATTAAAACAATAACAAAAAAATCTAGAAAGAGGTGCAAGCACCTCGATATGGACCATTGTTAAGTGTTTGAACTTGTTGTAGACTTTTAGTTTGACGAAATAATAGGTATATGCAAGTTTAGGTTAAAAAATGGGTCGTTGGGGGTTAAAATATCAAAACAACAACCAAATGACCCAAAAAGAGGCACGAGCACCTCGATATGGACCATTGTAAGGTGTTTGAACTAGTTGTATCCTTATCGGAACCCCGATTTAACAAAATAACAGGTATACACAATTTTTGGGTTAAAAATAGGGCATTCGTGTGTGAAATATCAAAATAACAATCAAATGGATCGAAAAGAAGCACGAGTACCTCAATATGGATAATTATAACTTTTTTGAATTAGTCATATCCTTATTAGACTCCCGGTTTAACAAAATTACAAGTATACGCAAGTTTCAGGTTTAAAATGGGGCATTGAGGGGGTGATATATCAAAACAACAACTAAATAACCCAGAAAGAGGCACGAGCCCGTCGAGATGGACGATTGTAAGGTGTTTGCGGACTCCTAAATTAATAAAATAACAAGTATGCACAAGTTTAGGTTAGAAAAGGGGACATTAGGGGCTGAAATACTAAAAAAAATAAGATGGATCATAAAGCGGCACGAGCAGCTCGAAATGGACCATTGTATGTTTGAATTAGTTGTGTCCTTACAGACTCCCGGTTTATCAAAATGACAAGTATGCATGGAAGTTTAGGGAGTTAGGGGTGAAATATTGAAACAACAACCAAATGGACTAAAAAAGGGCACGAGCACTTCGATATTGGCTATTGCAATGTGTGTGAACTGATTGTGTCCTTATCACACCATCAGCTTAATAAAATTACAAGTTTATGCAAGATTTAGGTTAAAATTAGGCATTGGGGGTGAAATATCAAAACAACAACCAAATGGACCGAAAAAAGGCACTAGCACCTCGAAATGGACCGCTGCAACGTGTGTGAACTGATCGTGTCCTAATTGGACTCTCGATTTAACAAAATGACAAGTTTACTCAAGTTTATGTTAAAATGGGCATTGTATAACCAAATGTCCCGAAAAATGCACGATCACTTCGAGATGGACGATTGTAAGGTATTTGAATTAGTCGTGTCATTATCGAACTAGCGGTTTAACAAGATGACAAGTATAGAGAAGTTTTAGGTTAACAAATTCTACTTTGGGGGTGAAATATCCAAAATAAGAACCAAAGGTCCTGAAAAAAGGCACGAGCACCTCGAGATAGACTATCGTAAGGTGTGTGAAATGAGTGTGTCCTTATCAGACCCCCGGCTTAAATAAATGACAAGTATACACAAGTTTAGGATAAAAATGAGGCACTAGGGAGTGAAATATAAAAAAAACAGCCAAATGGCCCACAAAGAGGCACAAGCATCTTTAGATGGACGATTGTAAGGTGTGTAAATTGAGCATGTCCTTGTCGGACTCCCACTTAAAAAATGGGGTATTGGGGAATAAAATATCAAAACAATAACCAAATGGTCATGAGAGAGGGACGAGTACCTCGGTATGGACCATTATAACTTGTGTGAACTAATAGTATCCTTATCGGACTCTCGGTTTAAAAAGAATGACAAGTTTATGCAAGTTTTAGGTTAAAATAGGACGTTGGGGGTGAAATATAAAAACAAAAATTAAATGGCCTAGAACCTCAAGATGAACGATTATAAGGTGTTTGAACTAGTCGTTTCCCTATCGAACTTGCTATTTCACAAAATGACAAGTATACACGAGTTTTAGGATTAAAATGGGGCGTTTGAGGGGTGAAATATCAAAATAACAACCAAATGGCTCGTAAAGAGGCACAAGCACCTCGATGTGGACGATTGTATGGTGTGTGAATTGACCGTGTCCTTCTCAGACTCCTGGTTTAACAAAATGACAAGTATACTCAAGTATAGGTTAAAAAATGGGGCGTTGGGAGGTGAAATATCAAAACAACAGCCAAATGGCCCGAAAAGAGGCACGAGTACCTCGATATGGACCATTGTAAGGTGTTTGAACTATGTGTGTCCTTATCGGATTCTCTGTTTAACAAAATGACAAGTGTATACAATTTTTTAAACATTATTTAATTACTGATATCGTCTCTTTTTTACCGGATAACATTTGAGTATTAGTTTTTATCCACGTGGAACGCGTGAACAAGTTAATGGTTTCCTTAAGCGATGTATTGAGCCACTATTCATGAACAAGTTCATGTTTTACTTTAGGTTTTGCCTACTTATTATTGTTAATGACATTAAATGGTTGCTTACATGATGTGTTATGGCCGTGTGGTCTTGTGTCATATTATTGTTAAATTTTAGAGTTATATTTATGTTTTATATTAACAGGTTTCTAGAATATCCATGAAAAATAATAAACTCTACCCATTTCGTTGTTGTATGTGAAAAATTAAGACTTGTAATATTTTGAAGTTTAATATGTGCATTAGTTTATAAAAAAATAATTTAGTATGTTCGCAATTGTTGATTATCCTAATTGTTTGTAAATAATAAATATTTTTTTTATTTCCTGAAAAATATGGCACGATTTTAAACCATGCCAAAAATATCCCAAATAATTTTAATTTTAATTATAATATAATTTGACACCCTTTAGAACCATTCCGAAGGTGTTTCATAAATAAAAATGGGCACTGTTTCAAATCATTCCAAAAGCGTGCCAGATTGTCAAATGTCTGTAAACTGAGGTCAAAATATAGCACAGTTATGGAATGCTTTAAAATAATTTTAAAAGCGTGATAGAAAAAAAATTGGCTCGATTTAAAATCATGCCAAAAGCGTGCTAGATTGGCCTTTTGGTAGAGTGCCAACCATAGATTCGAGCATGTCCTAGACTAGATTTGCTTCCAGCCCATTATTTTATGGGAGTTGTTGAGATCGATTAAGAAGGAACTAATTTCAATAAATAAGTAGTCATATCTAATACATAACCCCAAAAGGAATTCGATAGATACAAATAGCACATCTGAATATAACCGTGTCCATGTAAGTCATATTCATTATTTCCTCTACACCATTTTATTGTGGAATGCATGTTGAAGACAGCTAGGATGTAATCTCCACCGATGATAAATGATTTCTAAAATTTCCTAAGATTCACTCACCCATATGATCATATCGTAGGGTTTGGATTAGTTTACTATGCATAGGTTCTACCTCAATACAGTAAACTTTGAAGTTATCAAAGACTTCAAACTTGTGGTGCATAAGGTAAACATATTCATAACAAAAGTAATTATTTATAGAATTAATGAAGTACTCATAACCACCTCCTATCCAGATAGTCATAGGATCACACAAATCGAAATGAACGAATTCCAACACATATTTTTCTCTATTGCCTTTAGTCATGAAAGGCCTACTGGTCTATAAACAGGATTCATAGATTGGAAGTGCCTCAACTTTAAATGAACTTAATTGTCCTTTTGAAACTAGTCTTTGAATTATTTGAATAAGTCAAGGCATAAATATCACAAGAATGATAAATCGGTCCCGTTCGGACCAACATAATCAAATTATTTTAAACAATGGTTAAATATTTCCATTAGATCGGTATGATACCAAAATCACTACCAGGTTATTATCGTTGTTATTCAGTGAAATAAAAACTTTAACTGGTTGATTTAACTTGTTAATAAATTGATTTCAACTTGTTAAGTTACCAATATGATACGTTGATATATTGTGGGATTAGTTATCCAAAACTATTAACAATAATACTAATACATTGTTGTACAAAATTCTATTAAGTGTTAAAGTCGGTCAAAAACCTAACCTTCCATAAAAAATTCTATTCATATTATGTTGGCACTAAGAACAACCCACACGTTGAGAGATATGAATAGTAACAAAGATAAATGAAAGAAACTTTTTCATTAATCATTTGTAAATGGACAAAGTCCTGCATTTAGCGCAAAAGGAAAAAGTATAAAAAATTATTATTAGCCTTACATAGACAAGAAGAATAAAAAATTAAGAAAGCTTAGTCATCAAGGGTGACCTCCCTTTGGTCCCTACCCACAGTGGCTTCTTAAATTTTCCCCTAGGTTGGGGAATATCCAATTTAGGCATTGTCGGTGATCGACTAATCAACCTCATGTGGGTTGTTAATATTCAATAACGGGTTTGTGTAATTATGACTGAAATGTTATTGTTATGATTTCCATGCCTGTGAAAACATATAAGAGGTAGGAGATCTCAGCTCAGCCAAGATTTTAGAATTCCTTGCTCCATATTTGAGACTGGGATGAGTCAGGGTGGTCATTTATGATCGGTGCACCCATCTTAGGCTTGAGGTCACTGTCCTGCAATATGAGTGGTGTCATCTGAGGCCGACAGCAATGTTGATGTGAATGGTCTTGGTCTTCTCTGAAAGATCGAAATAGGGAACCTGAAAAGGTGCGTGGGTGTTAACTAGATGAAACCACTATGGGACAAGACCACTGGTAGGTATAGGTAAGAGCACTGGTCTCCTATGATGGGAGAGTCTGCGGTGGTCATTTTCTTGGGTTCTATCTGGACAACCATACTTATGCATATCAATTACCTCTAGACCTTAGCCTTCAGCATCAGTATGAGGGGGAGGTTTAGACTTAGTCCCAATTATCTTCAAGTTGACTCTTTTCATTGTCTCATCTTATCCTGATGCATGGTATGTAGATCATGACTTTTATAGCCTAGTTATCGATTAGCTGTCAGTCATACCTTGGGGATAGAATGGTCAGATTATCAAAAACAACTGTCATGTCTCCTTCATATGCTCTCAGATCACATCCCACTATAAGATAGCAATAAACTATCGACCATCTCTTGGTTGCGTCCGAGGTGGTGTGACTTGAAGAGATTATGTGACATTTCCAAGGCACATTTGGCCCATGCATGCAGCCTTTCCATCACCCCATCCCCTGGTTCTCGTGCTTAATTATTACCCTCATTTGAGATTGAAGTTGGTTGGTTTAGGCGAGATATCTCATTTCATCCATTTCTCAAAATGTAAAACTAGAGCAAAACCAACCCCTTCCTCTATCTAGGCTTCTTCCCTTTCAGTCTATCTCCGGTCGTCTTATCCGGTGTGTTCTTTCATTATTAAGTAGTCACATTTCTTTCCCAGGTACTTCTGAACATCTCTTCAATCTTTCCTTTACTGTTCACATCATTTCTCCATTTTGTATTTTTTTCGATGACATTTCTTGGTTGTATTCCTCCCTCTATAATGGTGTTTTGGTGTTGATTCTAGGAGCGCTAGGTTTTGGTGGTGGAATTTTATATCTTTGCTTAGGTATTAGGGTTTTCTGGTAGTTTTCGTGTCATTTGACATTCTCCGATGACCTTTTCGGCTTAAGCTGTCGGATTATGGGTTTTGTGTTCTTGAGTGTTCTTCCAAAAAAATGATTCCTTCTCCCTGTTTGATCCTTATAACCTTAAAAACTCTTTAAGTATTAGTTTGTTAATGTACCAAAGTTTGTGCTTGACTTGGATAGAGCTACGTCGCCTTCACGACCGCGTCGACTGAGAGAGGTGAGAGGCTGAGGCTAATCTTAATCGAGAGAGGTCTCTAGAACTTTTAACTCCGACAACTCTAGCAGTATTATCCCCTCCTTTGTGTCTGAATAACTTTCCTCATTGCAACATTACACTTGAAGTTAATTATCCAAGTGTTATTATCATTAGTAGTTACTATTATGTCATCGTATTTAAAGGGTTATAGCCCGTTTGAGTGCTTCAACCTTTGTGATGATACAATAAACTCTAGTTCCTATGATTCTTTTGATGAGTGCATAAGGTTGATAGTTTATCATCTTGGCATGACAGAGATAATAGACTTCGCTGAATCAAGCAACATGGGCCACCTTAATACCTCGTACTGTCAACAGAGGGATCTTGAGCCCCCAATCTATGACATTTCTAACGATAACACGAGAGATAACATCCATCCACCACCTAAAATTACCAAACCCTTGACTTCCATAACTGATGAAGAGTTTTTAGGTATAGATTGTCGTGGAAAATCTCTTGTTATTTATGAGGAAGAGTAGGAAGAGGTATGTGAAGTTGATACAAGTGTTTCTTTATCTTACAAAAGTGACATCCAAGAGATTGATCTTATCATCTAGTGATGCTTATATGGAATTGGCCCATCCATACACATGAGGGTGTCAATCGAGGATGAGAGGGCCTATGAACTCAAAAAAATAAATACGAGATTATTGTCTATGAACAAATATTGAAGGTAGACTTTTAATTTCCTTTTCTGCTAGCAATCATGGGGATTCTTTTATCTTTTGGAATTTCCCCCACCCAACTAGCCCGCAATGCTTGGAGGATTGTCATGGGGTAGGACATTCAATGTAGGATTGCCTACAAGGAATACTTACCCCCAAATGTCTTTCAAGTGTGCTACTCAACTGTCATAATAAAATTCAACCTTCGCTACTAACATTTCTTTGTCATAAAACCAGATCAGAAGCTCTCATAGGTGAACCAAACTTCCAACCATGACTAAAAGTCTTGATATCTCTTCATCTCAGGTCTATGGGAGTTCGACGATAATGAATCATTAATGCATAGGGAAATTATGGCACATCGTAAGTAGGACATGATTACTGTCTCGGCCAAAATTGATCATGGTCTGAGTATAAGTTATAGAAAGAGAATTGACCAATTGAGGGGTCTGATGGTCTTATTCTTCTTTAGGATTTGATCAAGCTAGGGATCCTTCGATTTATTGGGATGGGTCAGACATATTAGAGTCTCTTAATAATATTCCTTGTTGTGAATTTTTTCTTAACTTTTATTATCGTCTCATTTAATCTTAACCGATACTAATAGTTGTTGATGTTTTTTATTTTGAAGATCATCCAGAGAACATTCTTGATCATAGTTAGGATATGATAGTTTTAACTGCAGAGCAAGACTGACCAGCTGATAACCCCAATCCAAAAGGTTACGACTGTAATCCCTAATGCAGTTGAGGGCTTGCGAAAGAGGAAGTAGGCCACGGGGTCTGGAACTGTTCCTCCACAGCAAAAGAAATTAAAGATTTCGATACAAACCCTACACCTAGGGTCCCCATTTCTAATGATGTGTCGATTGCTGCACGTCTTACTCAATTCGCTCTGAATATCAGATCTCTTCTTAGGAGCCAAACAAAGGCTAAGGAGGTCATCACATCAGTGATTCCTCCCTATGACGATCGATTTTTTTAAGCTCAGAGAAGTAATAGAATTTCCAGTTTCTTCCTTCACATTGTCACTGAGGTGACAACCTTCACATCATATATTTATAAAGTATTATCTCGTCACATATTTTCATACTACGTATTGACTTTTACCTCTCGTATCTTCTTGCTATAGTTTATCATTATTCTCCAACACCTCCATTAGTGGGTGGAGGATTCTGAGCCAAAGATCAAATTGGATGAGTAGGTCGAGAAAAAATTGGTCGATATGAAGAAATAACTAGATGATCAGAATGCCACCCGTGAAGATGATGTGTTGAAGCTCCGAGATCGTTACAAGGAACCTCTTATTACCTTAAAGGAAAATTATAAAAAAGTGTTGGGACTTAAGGAGACCTTGAAGTAGTGATGAGTCCGAGAAGGATAATCTGAAGGTGAGCTATGAGTCGGCGGTGTCTCAATTTAAGGAGTCTAAGAAGTTCACAAGTTATGTCAACTAGTACTTATAGAGGGGGTCTAAGACCACATGCAGACGAGGGGCCAATCAATTTCTTGGCCTTATCTCTAAGTACCCTACGGTGGTTGAGACTCTCTCCCCTTGGTTTTAGCTAATCCAGAAACTATAATTTCTCTGTGGGATATTCATTTCGAGGTTGCCTGTAAAAGGAACATGGAGGCTGAGGCTAGTGGGATGAGATGACCCAGATTTCGTAGTATGAGTATCAGGTTGGCGACCAAGATTCCACCACCATTGTTTAAGAAGGATAGTCCGTCCCTAAAGTCACATATGCTGATGACTTGGCGGTTGGGACTTAACTTATTTTTTCTTCTTAGACGACTGCATGTGGTCTCTGATGCCCACCTAATTATTTATAAACATTATTCTAATCCCATTTTTGGGATTTTAACAATGTTACTTTAACTCTTATCACCCCTCTATTGGGGTGTTTTTTATGAATGGCACAAATACATTTTGCTTTACTTCTTCCTTTTGTCTACATACTTGTGTAGTGTCTACCTTTTTTGTTCACCGTAAATAAAATAATTATATTAAGTTTCACCATAACAATAATGTTGTTTAGTCTCACCATAACGATAATGATGTTTATTTTTCCCACCTCTTAGGGTTTACATTGAGATATGCTTAGGAGACGAGACTCCAAACACTCTCGTACCACCGAGAGAGAAATTTTATATTACTTTCACCATAAAATAATGATGTTAGGTTTCACCATAACAACAAGGATGTTTAGTTTCACCATTAGAATAATAATGTTTAGTTTTCCCACCTCTCAGGGTTTACATTGAGAAATGCTTTGGAAATGAGACTCTAAACACTCTCGTACCACTGTGAGAAAATTTTATATTACTTTCACAAAAAAATAATGATGTTAAGTATCATCATAAAATAATGATGTTTCATCTCACCATAACAATAATGATGTTTAGTTTTCCCACTTCTCTGGGTTTACGTTGAGATATGCTTAGGATACGAGACTCCAAACACTCTCGTACTGCCAAGAGATATTTTTATTTTACATTCAGCATAAAATAATTATGTTAATTTTTCCTACCTCTCAGGGTTTATATTGACATATGCTTAGGATACGAGACTCTAAACACTCTTGTACCGCAGATAGAGAGATTGCGTGAGTATACGATATCCAGAAAATAAAATTTCACAACTTAAGATAATAATTCATTTCATTCATACTGTAAAAGGGTAGTGATGCTGGGGTTTATGAATATATTGAAAATGTGAGGCATGACCTACTCCAATGGAAACCATCTTCAAGGTAATGATATTTCAATAACAGAGAAAAGACCAAAAAATAACTTTCAACACAACAACGAGCTTTCTGGTTGCAATAAAGAGAAAATGATGATTGATTATAACTTTTCAATAATAATAAAAGGAATGAAACCACTTAAGAATGATGATTCTCTGAGAGTGGAGAGATAATCACTTCAAGTACATAGGAGATAGAGAATACTTGTGAAAATTCGTGCGGAGTAACAATGCTCTAATGGTGATCCGTTTTGACCATGCCCCAAGCGATCTATTTATATAAAAACATTAGGATTGATGTGGCGCGTGTGCAACAAAAGGGATATTTCCTATCGACAAATACCTCTATAGTGCTATTTGTCCCTATCACTGTTTGTTTCACTGTATCAATATTTGTCTATTGATAGGTGACACCTGATGTAATCGAGATAAAAAAGTAATGTTGTCGGGAATAATGCCAAAAAGTACTATTTTATTTATTTTCAAATGATTACTTGGTGAACTGTTTTGAAAACTTATGAGAAGCCTTGAGGTCCACTCGCCATTGTCATAATTCTACAACAACTCATGAGCAAGTCAATGATTGCTCGCTACTAATAATTTGTGGATTGCATAAGTGTATGCATGCGTGGGTGACATCTTAGGTCCCTCGCCTTAGTATTCTATCTTTCTTGGGGTATTTAAATGCTTGAGCCTTAGAATGATCAATAAGATTTACCTCTCATCCTCCAAATCGAAACTCTCAAGAGGTCACAACTGGCCATCTGCTCAAGCCGTGATTGGTCGATCAAGGCTACTTGCTAATTAAACCTGTTTTCATATGATAAACGAATATTAATATATGTACTTTTATCAAACACCAGTATTTACGTGACTTGGGGTTGCTCGGGTTGCATCCCCTCGTTATTTAGTGTTTGTGGTTTATTAGTGGCTAGGATTTGTTTTTTTAGCCTTCCAAATGACTTTGGGCTTGCTCGGCCAACTTTATTTGTGTACCCCTTTACATTATCTTCCTCATATCAAAATTTTCATTTGATTAAAGAGGAAATCTGTGTATGAAAAATATTCTTAGAGAATTTGAGGAGGCCAAAACCATCATTAATTTTTCATCATTCATTAAACGCACTGATAGCGGCCATTCCTAGGATGCCTTTTTAGTGTCTCGAGTAGACACGTGCTTTATTTGTAAGGGCTTTGTGTGATTTGAGTAATCATTAACCCATTTTTTAACCATCAGACTCCCCTATCCCTCGTCCTACAAATACCCCCTCTCAGCTTTATTTGAAATTTTCATTACCTTTTGCCATCATTTTAGAGAGAGAGGAAATTTCAAAACTTTACCTATTCTTCCATCTCCATTCTTACTTCTTAATCCAGCAATCCGTGTATTCTTCATCCCAAATTGTGTCATTTACTACCTCCTCCTTAGTGAGCGAGGTTTTGGTTGATTCTTTGCCCATTCAAGTTATAGTTACTACCACTACCATAACTAGTGCCACCACCATCGTGAGTTCTTTAACCGTCTTTTATGTTGTTTTTATCACCACAACTGATGGTATTGAGTTATCCTCCCAAAGGGGAGTAGGGGGTTTTCTACCAAGACCAAATCCAAAAGGTCATACTTGGAATCGAAGGTAAAAATAGACTTTTCTATTTAATGTCTTTCCCCTTTCTTTGGCGAGGATGACAACGTCATGCCCTCGCTTGAAAATTTTGAGGTTGAGTACGTAATAAAGATAAACAAGAAAACACTCCAAGGGTTTCCTTAGTCTAATGACACCCCAGTGGTGCTTGCTGGTAGCATTTTGATGAACCAAGTGGATGGGGGTGATTCCCCCTTCTAAAATGTGAATGTTTATGTTTGTGGAGGAGCTCCTGACGAGTGGGGGTTGTGGGTGGACAATGTCATGGATGTTCTAGCTTATCGCATTATAATCAAGGAATTAGGTTTAGCTAGACCCTCACTAGCTTGAAGACTTGCACTATTCCCAAAAGTGCAAGTGCTTTTAACATAGTAATCTATCGTTGGAGTATAGATACTCATATTTTTATCACAGGCTAGGGAGAGTCTTCCATTACTCTCGAGGATGTTTGTGAGTTGAAAGGTTTGCCTATTTTAGGGAATCGTTTCTTTATAGATGATTACGAGGACTCTGTGGAATGAGAGACGTGTATGGGATGCATCAATCTTTAGGGAATTGTGCTAATTATTTGGCTCCCACTCAAACGGGGGAGAGCAAGCACACCTTTGCCAAATGGCAAAGATATTTGTTTAAATATTTCAAGCTACTATTCAAGGATGAGGCCAAAATAACGGAGCCCAATAGCTAAGACGGCCAAAAGAAAGGGTTAAAAAGTCACTTGGATGCTTTCTTCGTCACTTTCCTCAGTAGGTTCTTATTTTAAGGTAGGCCAAATAACTCCCCTTGCGAGCTGTTATTTCATTTAGCAGTTAGACTTTCTCTCATCAAAAGTTTGCCACTAACCACTCTTACACTTGAGTCCCTGTATACCTGGTTGGATCGCACTTATGTGGACATACAGTATTCGTACGGCCATTTTGACATGTTCAATTTTGTCAAATCCTTTGTACTGATAGGGCCAAATTGGGCTCCATTCACCCCCCACCCCACCACTACACACTCAGACAACTCGCCTTGCTAGGTGGCATGGAACGACGCCAAATCAATCACTTAGCTTATTTGTTAATAATATCAATGAATTTTCATTTCTCCCTTGATCGAAGAGAACGGGGGAATATTTTCTTGGGCATTCTTCTCTACCTCGCCTGGCATTTTCATTACCCCGACCAATACTGATTCTGCGAGGGATTGACCTCATATTTCAGTTATGGCATTCGTTCTCCATTGCATCCTCCCATCACTAATTGAGATAGGACAAGGCATTGAATTTTATCATTCTGAGCGAGTACGAAGGCAATTTGGGTATGACTAAGGTACTTATTCCCCAGATTTCGCTACTAGTATCTCGCCTTAAGAATTATATTTGGAGGTTTATTCCAACTTTACTTATGAGAGGATAGTGTAAAGAACTGCTCGCTTTGAAAATTTTCCCATACCCTTTCGTGACTACCTGCCTTCTATCAGTTGTCCATGGTTTGGCTTGTGGTAATGCCAAATTCAGTTAGTGAAAATTTTCATTTAAAATACTCTCAATAAGGTTTAGCATCACAGCTAAATTCTGAGGAACCCCTTTGAGAAGTCATCACTGTCCTTGTGAACCCTATTCGCGAGGAAAGCATCTACTCAAAACACTTTGAGGTAAAGACTCAACAACCCAAGAGCAAAGGCAAGTCCAATGTCCCTTCCAAGATGAAATATCCAGACGAGGATGTCTCTAATTCTATTCCAGTCCAAGTTGGTGGGGCTACCACCTCTCCTTCCCTAATAAAAATATAAGTGGCATAGTAGAAGAAATGAGTGATCAAGTCTGTTGGTCCTCCCATTGTAGTAGATCAAAGCTCAGACACTGATTCTTTAAGGAATGAAGAGACTTTTCAAACTGTACACAAGCAATGTTGTGAGGCCTTTCAAGAAACTCTTACTCAACCATGTACTCCACTTCCTACTCCCTCAGTGGAAGGTACTCTAGTTATTCCTCTTTTACTTAAAAATATAAGTAGTGGAACTATGAGTGCTCGCTTTACATCTTGTTCTTCTAAAGAGAAACTTGTTGATTATGAAATCACTTCTTCCCATGATTATCATAGTTCTTCTTTAAATGATATTGAATTACTTAGCATCAATGAAGGTCACTTGTCTTATGCTTCATCTTTTTTATCTGCCACGAGGGGAGAGACTCGTGACTTGAAGCAACCCAGTAGTGATCATAATGATACCATGATCTACTCCCCCTCTTCCACTAGCCTAACCATTGGGCCTCTGCCCTAATGTCAAACTCATTGTGAGGAGCCTGTAAGTATTTACTGCAGTTGATTATCTTTCCTTTACTATACATTCATAGGAATTACCACATATCTTGTTACTAATTTCATATATTTTTTTCGAGCATGCTTATTCTATGGGCACGAGAGGTTTACCTTGGATGAGGTTGGTACCCTCACCTGCTTCCCTTTTTATTCCTCGTGATTTATTTCATCGCAAGAGGAACTCCATAGTGATGTCTTCCTAGGGATTAGCACGAAAGGTCCGTACATGTGTTAGACATATACACCTCCCTCCCCCTTTTTGAATTTTTTATTATGAATTTTCAAACACTAGTTCTAGTTAACTAAATTCTTAATTCTTTTTCTTTCATCTCTCCACGATGTATCCCATCACTGTTGGGAGTTCTTCTATAGCTACCCATTCAATCTAGGTAATCCTCAATCTACAATATGTTTGACAAGTTTTTTACGTCCTCCACTAACTTATATTTTCTGTTGATAGGTGTCTTTGGCCCCTCTTGCATGTATTACTAGCCCACTTGTCTACTCTGTAGCGAGTGGTTCATCGGGCCAGTTCCCACTTAGTGCTGCAACTAGCTCTAGCAGAGTATTCTTCGAGCACTTACTTCCTTTGTCTCTTTATATACTTATTTTTTTATTCAAAATAATCTTACTTTTTGTTATCATTTTTTCTTTCGCAAGGCTTTCTCGCGAGTGATCCCCTCACTATCAGGGGCATACTTTTGCCCAAAAGGATTATCATCCCAGAGCTTCCTCCTTCTGGGAGGATATCGATCCCAAGGGTTTGCCTCCTTTTAGACAATGGGATCTAAGTCCAAGCCCTCTCTACTCAGCCTATTTTTAGCATTGCTTCGAGTGGGCTTGCTTCTCATGTCACTTGTTCAACACATGTAACTAGTTATATCATTTTTGTCACATTTGATAACTTTTATTGGCATTTTCTATATTGGCAAGTTAATGTGAGTATCCTCCCACCACCTGTTGTAGATCTGAGTGCTTCCATCCATCTGGGGTTCAGGTACTTAAATTAGTGCACCTTTGTACTTACTCAACTTTTCTTTCATTTTGTTGCATATGTATTTTAAGTAATCACTCACCTTATTTATTTGTTTTAATTTTTAGGCGAGTCTTGATGATGCTCCCTTACCTATTGAGTCTTAAGTGAGTGTTATTGTGAGTGTTCCACTACATGCGACTCCTCAAGTATTAATTTAACATATATTGATTCTTACTTGCTTTTTTCTGTGCAAGTGCTTAAGTAATCACTTCCCTTCTTTAAGGTTAGCATTACGAGCATTCCTCAAGCTGTGAAACCTCAGGTAAGCATAGTTGCGACTGCTCCCAAGCCTGTGGCTCCTCAGATATTAGTCTGACATACCTGAACTTACTTTAACTGTACAAGTGCTCAAGTAGTCACTTCTTATTTCGTTGTTTTCAGGTAAGTGTCACGAGTGTTCCCTTGGTTGTGGAACCCCATATGAGCATGGATGTGAGTGTTCCACTACCAATGGCACCTCAGTTATTATTCTGTCATACCTGGATTTTTTTTACTTACTTTTTATGTTCAAGTGCTCAAGTAATCACTTAGTGTCTATTTGTTTTCAGGTTAGTGTTACGAGCGTTCCTTTAGCTATGGAACCTCAGGTATGAATATGTCATACCTTGCTTTTACTTATTTTTACTGTGCAAGTGCTTGAGTAATCACTTCCTGCTTCTTTGTTTTCAGGTTAGTGTCACGAGCTCTCCTATAGCTGCAGAGCCTCAGGTATTAATTTGTCACACCTTAGTTTCATTTTCTTTTACTGTGCATGTGCCCAAATAATCACTTTATTTTTCTTTGTTTTCAGGTTAGTGTCACGAGCGCTCCTATGATGGTGGAGACTGTATCCAAGCAGAGGGATCAGCGTAGGCTTTCTGGTAGCATACAAACTCCCATTAGTGTGAGAGTAAGCCTATTTTCTTCTTTATCGTTATTATTATTTGTATCCCATTAGGCTTATTCATCTTCCTCTTTCTTATTTCATAGCAAGAAGTGAACGAGGAAGAGGAAGTCGCTGCGCTGAGACCACCCATTCTGACTAGGCTGAGGGTGAGCAATACAGCGCGGAGTCTTCTCCCCACTCTGACGCCATCTCCATGGATACTAGTTTTTATGCTATAGATATGTGTGGCCTTGACGTTTATATGAAAGATATGTGGTGCGAGTGACAACCCAACAAATTTTGAGCATCGGATCACACTATACTAGACTTGATCTCCGTGCACCCCCCTGAAACTTTTATAACCCGGAGTGTGTGCAACATTGAGAATTTGATCATCCTAAATTTGAAGGTGTTCACTAGTCACGTTCATCGGTTCATTTTAATTTCTCCAAATGAAATCACCAGCGCGGTTGCTCGCACTTTTGTGGGAGCCATTATGGACTTGGAGAATTGTTACAGCTTCAAGCTTGATTGGATTGATGCCTCTATTCGTAGACTCATCCATCTTACTACCAATAGATTACTAAGAGCCAAATCTTCCAAACATGCCAAGATCGAGCGGCGAAGTTCGCGAGCTGACACCGTTCGTGGGCAGATCAAATCCTTTGAGGCTGAGTTGGCTAAAATTTTATATGGTGAAGTGAAGAATACAAGTTCGAGGAGGATGTTTCATGAGATGTTGGTCCCTCATTCGAAGGCTTCAACTCTAAGAAGGAACTCCTTTTCTTTTGACTAATTAAACACTTGCAAAAAATTCCTTTTACACTTGTAATATTATGGCCTGCTTTATTTCGAGCAAATCATTTTGTGAAATGAAAAGGAATGATATTTGTCTTTCACACATATTTTTCATTTCATTCCCCTTTTCTGGCATTTTGTCATATGCCGTGAGATTGTCTTTCCCGGAGTTTATATGAGACATTTTTGCAAATAAATACAGTAGTTGTTTTACCTTATTTTGTGGAGTGTCTGCTCGCAAGTTTACGAGTAATTTATATAGTTTTCTCGTATTCTTTAGGAAAATAATATAATTAACTCACATTATTTTTACAAGTAGAGATAAATGATTCCTAACTAGATAGAGTTGCTCCCCTTATGCTTTGGGTTGTTATTGTCTTGCTTGCGATCATTTGAAATGACATAATGGTCAATATATCCCCTCAAAATATTACGAGTAGAGATATATGTCTACATGCTTTATTTTAATAAAAAAATGAGACTTGGGAGTATACTCACCCCCAATGTTATAAACAATATACAAATTGTTTAATTTTAGCATTTTAGAAAACTGTGTACTTCCTTACTCACTATATTTCATTGAGAACTCTATTTTGAAAGTGTATCCCCTCGAGATATTATAAGTAAAGGTGTACTTTGTTAAATGTATATGCATTTCCTTATATCTTGGAAATCTTTAAGTATTTTGCCTGTCATACTTTGCCAACTAGAGGTATATTTCCCCTAAGCTATGAGGAGCAATGCACCTTAACTTAAATGTCTTTTCTCTTATGTTGTGGAAATCTTGAGTTGCTTTGCTCATAACTTCGACTATGCCTAATCAAAAATCATTTTTAAATGTATTCACTCGCAAAATTTGCAAATAGATGTATAATAAAACTTGTCAGTTATGTAAATTAATAATTAAATATTATAATTATCATTATAAAATTATGAAAGAAGCTGGTCATAACCGAACATGAACTGTTGTATTCACCATGTCAAAGTTGTTGTTTTAATAGTGTTGTAAGTAAGAGGTTTCTTTTTCTTCTTAGGGAACTGGAACTTTTCGGGACAAAACAAAAGAGATCTTAAGCATAGTATTTCTTGAACCATTTATAATTGATTGACTATATGCGTTCACTATCTGGCTCTAAGATTTGAAAATACCCCGATTTTACTACTCCTCACACAATGAATGGTCCTTCACAGTTGGGCTTGAAGTTAGAGGCCTACATGCTCCTTAAATGACAAGTGGATGCTCGCAAGACTAAATCTTCCACTTGAAATTGTCTTGGCTTAACTAGATTCTCATAAGCCCTAGATAACTATTGAGTGTAGACTTTGAGATTTTACTTTGCTTTATCGGGATGCTCATTCAAATGTTTTAGTTGCACATGTCTGGGATCCAACACTAAATATGGTTTAGGTCCACTCGTGCCGATAGCACAGCCAATTCTAGTGGTAAGATAACTTCTGCACTATAGACTGGGGAGAACAGGGTAAAATCAGTTGGCTTCTTTATGGAGGTTCTCTAAGCTCGCAAAACCATCAACAACCTGTCATCCTATGTTCCTAGGAGGTCTTCTAATAACTTTTTCAGAATATTGATTAGAGTTTTATTAGTTGCCTTAGCCTGACCGTCTCTTTGGGATAGGAAATGGTCGAACTATTATTGATGATCTTGTACTTTTCTGTGAGCAGACCCATCTCTTTGTACATGAACTGCTTACCGCTATCCATGAGGTTGACCTTTGAGATTCCAAATATGCATATTATGTAATTCAGAATAAACTGTGTTACTACTTGAGCGATAACCCTTCTTAGAGGAATTGCTTCCACCCACTTAGTACCTAACTTTATAGTAATCAGAATAAAGGACTTCCCATGAGAGGCTGGGCCAATCTTGCATACCAAATCGAATGCCCAAGTATGAAACAAGTAGGGTGGAGCTAGACTTTGCAAACTCATCAAGTGGGCATGAACCATATTTCCATACACTTGATATGCTCTACATTTTTTTAATAAAACCTACAGAGTCAGCTTCCATCGTTAGCCAATAGTACCCCAAGGTCATTAGATGGTCATACAATTTTGCTCCGACTATATGTGAAGGCTCATGGGCTTCTTTCATTACTCTTGCCACTTCTTATACCACCACACATCTCATGACTTTCTCATTATACCATTTTTTGTAAATTTCTCCTTTTTTTAATTAAAAATGAGTAACCCTCTTTTTCAAATAAATCTCAGCTGGCAGCTCTCCATCCTTGAGATAAACGATGTAAGGTATTCTCTAATCCTCCTAGACTTCTACAAAATTAGCCTTTATTGGCTAATCAAACTGGTTTTGGCACTTCAGTAAGTTTTGTTTCATGCTAGTAGCCTCTGTGTTCATGGTGGGACAATAACATCCCCCTTGTTGCAGCCGCCTATAAAGTGGGATATCTGTATCACCACATTGCCTAATTTGCATTGGTTTTAATTTTTTATGTGTTTCCTCCTCTTATACACATCTTGCTAAGAAACCACCCGGGCCTTTCAAGTACAGCGTACCCCAAAGCATGTGAAAATTGCTAACTTTGATAACTTCATCTCTCCTTCATGTGTTTCTAGTTGCTTCACAATTATAAATATAAATCTTTAGGCTCTTCGCTTAGGAATAGAGATCTCACCGTTGCGGTCACTTTTTGTCATTGGGCGGTGATTATGGCCTCAGACTCTTCCAGCTCTAGCTTTTATGCAATCATCGCTAAAGCGTCGGGGTTTTAATTCATTGTATTAGGGTCCCTATCTACTTTGATGGTTAGGAATTGGCCTAACAACCTTTGAATGATTGCTCTATAAGGATAAAGATTTACGTGTTTAAGTACAAAATCTCTGTTAACTTCCTTGACCACTAGGTTGGAGTCTCCCCATATATAGAGCACTCTAATACCTCTTTGTAAAGCCTCTAACAGACCAAGTATGAGTGCTTTATATTCTGTTTCATTATTGGAGAACTTGAAATCTAATTTATAAGAGAGTGATCTTCCCTTTATCACTAAAAAGTATGATTCCTGCTCTATCAATACCCTGTAGGTATGAGCCATCGAACTCCATTCTCCACTCTTCCATCTCCTCAGCTAAATAACCTTAGAAATTATCCCCCCAGTAGCTCCTCACTCGATGGTTCAAAATTTTAGCTTGGGAAGTTGGCGAGAAGATATGTTATAGCTTGGCTTTTAATAGCCTTGGGAGCAAGGCACTTCAAATCGTATTTTAAGAATATCAAGAACCATATGGATGCTTGCCCTACCAAAATAGTTTGTGCAAGCAAGTACTCAATGGGATCACACTTGGTAATGATGTGCACCGTAAATGCAAGAAAGTAGTGCCTTAATTTTTGAACCACGAAGACCAAAGCTAGAGAATGTCTCCACATTCATATACCTGGATTATGTCCCTAATATCACTCGAGACAAATAATAAATGAGTTACTCTACTCTTTATATATCATGACCAAGAAAGGCTCTGATAGGCCATTCTATAGAAAAAAGAGATAACAGTGAAGGCATACCTACTTATAGAGGTATCATGGTTGATGGAGAAGTCAGTATTTCCTTGACTCTCTCAAAATATTTTCTCTACTTGTCCTCCCACACCCATTTTGCCTTCTCTCTCATGAGCGATACTAATGGGTGAGTGACTTTTGCCAATGCTGGTACAAACCTTCTCATATATGAAACTTTTACCAAAAAGATTTTAGTATGCCTCCGACTCTTTGACGGTGGCATCATCAAAATAGCCTTATACTTTTCTACATCAACTTGCACACACCCTACCTGTTGACAACGAATCCAAGGAATTTACCCGCAGTAACCCCAGAGGCACATTTTGAAGGGTTCATTCTCATTTTATACTTTTGACATCGTTCAAAAATTCTTCAGAGATCTTACAGATGCTTTCTCTCCTTTTTGGACTTCACTACCAAATCATCCACATAAAATTATAATATATAATAAACTAAGTCATGAAATATTCTCATTATTATTCGTTGGTATGCCACCCCCGCATTCCTCAATCCAAAGGGCATGATTGTGTAGTGGAAGTTGCCTAAAGGGTTCGAAAGGTTGTCTTCTCTGCGTCTGCCATATCCATTTTAATTTGGTTGTAGCGAACATATCCATCCATGAAACTACACATTTCATGTCCAACAGTTGCATCTACCAAGCTTTTAATACTTAGCAAAGGAAATTAATCCTTTGTACAAGTGCGATTTAAATCTTTAAAATCTACGCAGACTCAAATCTATTCTTTATCCTTCTTCGCCACAGGCATAGTGCTTGATAACCACACTGGTTGTTTAATGGGTTTAATGAACCCAGTAGCAAGCAATGTTTCCACCTTCTCCTTAATCTTTAAATCTAACTCAACTTTATACTTGCACGTGGCTTGTTTCACTGGTAAGGAGTTAGGCAAAACGTTCAGCTTGTCAAAAATCAACTACGGATCTATACGCAATATTTCAGCGTATTTTCATGCAAAGACGTATGTAAACTTTTTAAAGAAGTCGATAATTACCTCCTACTGCTTGGGACTTAGGCCTTTGGAAATGACGATAGGCCACTCATCATTACCTTCCACTTCCAAGTTTAGCTCCTCAAGCTTTGGAGTTACTCTCGTGGACCATCTTTCATGCATTCAGGTGCCTCATACATCTCTTCAATGTGTTCCACTATATGAGAGTCATCAATCATAAAACACTCCGGTATGGCTTCTTATTGACGCTGTCTAGATAAGGGTTTTGCAACTCCTCATATACGAAAGGTGATTCTCTCCGGAGTGAGAGAAGCCTCTTTACCTCTTCCATTGTGACTTCTTTGGAGGGCGATTCCTCCGCCTCCACTTTCTTCACTGCTGGAAAACTCTTAGGTTTTGAGACCTACTCTGACAACACTCTTTTAGTCGGCTTCATCTCTGTTACGCTTGCTCTTTTAATAGGATCCATCGTTGGTGTAACGCAAGCTTGGCCCAGAGTGGTCACGTCCACATTGTTCTACCTAAGAAACTCAAAGAATATACTCATGAGGTTTATTCCATTCAGGGGTGGAGCCACCGAGGTGTTTGCCTGTCCCACAAAAGGGTAGTAGTCCTTGTTCCGATAAACACAACTTCCTCATTGGTAGTTTGGTCACTGTGAACTCTATTTTTTACCGAATTATCTTCGAAAATCGGTTGCTTCGAAACACTGTAACCTTCTTTATCCATGACAATGAGAATACCTCCTCAGTAAAGTCGCCAAATGTAAGAGGGTTGTGATATTGGGGTCTATGAATATAGTAAAAGGGTGAAGCATGACCCACTCCAATGGAAACTATTGTCAAGGTGATAATATTTCAATAGCAAAGAGAAATTCAAAAACTTATTTTCAACACAACAAATAGCTTTTTGGTTACAATAAAAAGGAAATAATTATCAAATACAACATTTTAAAAATATTAAAAGGAATGAAATCACTAGAGAATGATGATTATCTTAGAGTGGAAAGACAAGCACTTTAAGTACCCAAGAGAGAGCAGGGAGAAAATACTTGTAAAAATTCGTACGGAGTAACAGTGCTCTAGTGGTGACCCATTTTGACAATTCCCCAAGTGGTCTATTTATAACAAAATGTTAGGGTTGACGTGGTGTATGCGCAATAAAGGGGATATTCCATATTGACAAATATCCCGATCGTACTTTTTATCCTTATCACTATTTGTTGGTGTCTACTATGATCTGTCTGTTGACAGATGACACTTGGTGTAACCGAGGTCAAAAAGTAAGGTTATCGGGCATAATGACAAAAAATACTGTTTTGTTTATTTCCAAATGATTACTTAGTGAACTATTTTGAAAACTTGCGAGCAGCCTTGAGGGCCACTCACCATTGTCATTTTTCTAAAATAACTTGCGAGCAAGTCAATGACTGCTCACTTATTTAACAATTTGTGGACTGTATAAGTGTATATGTGTGTGTGTGAGTGACCTCTTAGGTCCCCCGCCTTAGTATTCTCTCTTTTTGTGATATTAAAGTGGTTAAGCCTTAGCATGATCAATAAGACTTACCTCTCAACCTCCACACTAAAACTCTTAAGAGTCCTAACTGGCCATCTGTTCGAGCCCTGCTTGCTCGGCCAAGGCTTCTTGCTAAGTAAATATGTGTTCAAATAATAAACGAATGTTAATAGATGAACTTTTACCAAACACTAGTATTTATGTGACTTAGGGGTTCTCGTGTAGCGTACCCTCGTTGGTTATTATTTATGGTTTATTTATGGCTAGGACTTACTTGTCCAGTCCACACGTTAATGACTGCTCGTGTAACTTTTAAATGACTTTGGGCTTGATCGTTTAACTTCCTTTGCCTGTGTCTTTGGTCTTGCTCGCCCAATACTACTTTATTCGTGTAACTTGTCAATGACTTGGGCTTGCTCGCCTAATATTGCCTTGCTCGAGGGGTCTACTCATGATTTTGGATTGCTCATGATTTGGGCTTGCTCGCCCAATATTTTTTTTCTCTTGATTTGGGCGTGGTTGCCCAGTCATATATTTTTAGCGACTGCTCACAGAAGACCCAAATTTTTATAGGAGAGTTATTTATGTACCCCTCTACATATATCTTTCTCCTCAATATTCAAATACATTGAAAAAGCTCTCACGCTAACTAATAATATTTTTTAGATGATCAGCATTCTGTGGGTTGGTGAATGGATCTCCTTCTAAATTTTTCAAATGATAGGTGCCTCAGATTACTTTTTTTGCGACTCTATATGGTCCATGCCAATTAGGGTGAAGTTTATTAGCTTTCTGTATGACCTTTTTAAGTACGAGATCACCAACTTTGACTGGACGAGCTTTAACCCTTTTGTTGTAGAACTTTGTTGCCCTCTGTTGGTAGGTCGACTGCTATATAACCGCATATTATCATCATTCTTTATTAAGTTCCAAATTAAGTTTTCTTTATTCCAAGTTCAACTTAGGATCGCATATCTGGACCCTGTGACTTGGCAACCCAATTTCGGTTAGGATGACTGCATCCGAACCATATGCTAGCATAAAAGTGTCTCCATATAGGCGTTTCAGTCATCCGATGCACTAAGCAGTTTGTCAACCCATTTCCCTTTGGCATATTCTAACTTTTTCTTTATCTTGTCTAATATTGTTTGGTTTATCACTTTGGTCTACCCATTTGCTTGTGGTCGGCATGGTGTCGAGAAAATTTACTTTATGTCGACATTACCACAGTAGGAAGCAAATGACTTACTCTTGAATTGCTTTTCATCTTCCGATATTAGAGTACTTAGGAGTCCATATTTGCAGATGATATTTCTCCAAATGAATCTAAAACATTTTTCTCCAGGTATAGTTACCATGGCATCTGTCATTACCAATTTTGAAAAATAATCAATCGCAATGACGAAAAATGGAATTTCCATTTATCTTTTGAAAGAAGGCTAGCCAAATCGATTACCCACATCGCAAAGAACCATGGGTCTGAGGTTGAAGTGAATGGTTGGTAAGGTATGGTGGCAAAACGCTGACACTTCTCACATTTGAGGACGTGCTCAGCAGCGCCCTTATCCACGTTCGTCCAATAGTATCCCTGAGTGACAATTTTATTTGCTAACGATAGTCCCCCAATATGGCTCGCACAGATCCCCTTGTGAATATCTTTGAACATATAACTTACTTTCGTTTGGTGCACATACTGCAAGAGTGGGAGAAGATAACCTATTTTGTATAATACATCTCCAATGATAGTGAACTAGGGAGCATTCAATTCCTTGAGTACCTTTTTTCTTTCGTCTTTAATTTTTGGAAGCTTTCCATCCCTTGAGTAATCAATGATGGGGTCCATCCAAGATGGTCCCAAGTTCGAGTTAAAGCATTATGTGGGGTCTTCTTCTTCTTGATCGCTACTCGGCTCCTGGAGAATTTCGACTGGAACTGTTCTTTGAATTTATGCTCTTGTAGTCGATACAGGCCTCGCGAGGGCATATGCTATTCTATTCTCACTTTTTGGAATCCTCTTCAGTTTTACCCTTTGGAAACTCATTAGTGTCGTCGTTGTTCTTTGCACGTATTTTTTCATTTTTTCATCTTTTGCCTCATAGATTCCCAAAATCTGGTTCACCACTAGCTCTAAATCGATGTGGGCAAGGAGTTAGCTGACACCCAGTGCCTTCGCGAACGCAATCTTGCTAGTAAGGCTTCATACTCAGTAATGAACACATTATTCTGTATATTCTATACCCAAATTGTTAGTCCCATTTTATTTCATTTAATAAGTTCTTAGGATCATTTTATTAAAAAGGAAAAAATGCAAGAATGATTGAATTTGGATTAAAAACGACAATTCTAAGTGAAAAACGAGCACTTTGATAATTTTATAATATTCTTGTGCTAATTTGAGAAAAAAGTTGCCTAGTGAATTTTTTGCAGGTAACTATGGAATTAGGTGCAAAATGATGATCAACTTGAAAAAGACACGAAAAAGCTGATTATTACGGTCGTTCGAAAAAAGTTTTCACTTGTGAAATCGAAAATTTTTATTCTCTGATTTGGATGAAACTCGGCGTGCCTGTTCAATAAACAAATCTAAGACTTTTTGAGTGGGGATAAATCCAGTCCCTTATCCCGATCCAAATATTAAAGAGGTGGAGAGATATCTACCAACACTGTTCGGCCAATCAGAGAGAGGCACACCACAACTCAAATACCTCACCACTTGTCCTATAAAAAGGACCCTTAGGCTCATAATTTTAAAAAGGAATTTCGGGGAGCAACTTTGAGTGATTGTTATCAATTTGAGGGCCAAGTTTTTATTATTTTTTTAGAGGATTGAAGATTATTGTGAGAGAACTTATTATAAGTTTGATTCATTAATGAAAGTCTCTATTTATTCTTGCAATTTCTCTTTCATTATGGTCGCTTGATTCTTATATTAGGAGTAGGGTGAAGTTTATCATAGTTAGCTAATATTGTCACGCTAATTTGATTGTTGTTTATTCTCTACTTGTTTTAATTGTTATCAAAGATTAGGTATTCATTTTAAAACGATATGAGAGTGTGTTTTAAAACCTTCAAAATTGTTTTGTCAATCAAGTTTTGAAATTTAAAAATAGTATTTTTTTTTATGGATTATGCTTGCACTTTGATTATTTTGATAGTCCATGGTTAATACATTTGCGAATATTAAAACTTGTATTTTGTAAGGGAATAGGGAATTTAGCCGTCTATTAGAGACGTTACAAATATTTCGAACATAACTTTCATATTTTTCGAATTAAACGCGATGAAAGTCGGTTTAATTTGAGTTATAAGAAGGGAATGACAACATTAAGTTATTGAACAAAATTAGTTAGGTGATAAATGGACCCCGAATCCTAATTGTTTACAACTCTCGTGTGTTACTCTGATTTATCGTACTTGCTTTTATTTAATGTAGTTCATAATTATTTTCTATCCCATTTATTGTAGTTGAACAGTTGCAATTCTTTTAAAAATTAAAACTGACAAATCTCTGGGTTCGACCCGTACTTACACTCGCTATTCCATAATAGCCCGTGCACTTGCAGTATTTTATAAAATTGCATATAAGTTTTTGGCGCCGTTGCTGTGGATTTGTTCGTTTTTTTTAAATAAGTGTGATTTTCGGACTAGTTTTTTTTACTTTTTCGCATTTTTTTTGTAGTAAAAGTTTCATTAAAAAATTTTAAAAATTAAAAAAATCCAAAAACAAAATAAAAAAATAACTAATTAACCAAGCAATTGCATATACTGAGCCATCACATTCAATTTAAAATCAAGTAGACGCTGGCCTTAGGATATCACACCGCTCGTAAGAAAACTCTTAACGAAGCTAGAATTAAAAGCTACTCCAACGCGAACTTGTCAAATCGATTATGTTTCACCTTGTCTAGGATTTATGGTTTTTAAATGAGTCTTCGTACTGACCACTTAACTCGAGGAAAAAGTGGGATTTGAGGCAATAACCGTAGTTGTTCGTCTTTTAAATTCCCCCTTGTCAAAGAGTGGGAGTTGTCTAATTATATAAATCAAAACTGCTTGTGTTAGTTTACGTGGTTTTGAGTCTATTATAATTGCTTTTGCATTCTCATAAAAAATTTATTAAAAAAATATTAATGTGTTGTAAATTACAGTAGGTGATCCTCATATTATTATCCCTTCATCTTTCTCGTTTTTCTCTATTGATCCTGTGGACGTGTTTTTAAAAATACGGAAAATTTAGATGACTACGTATTTCAATTTGAGTCAGATGGGTCCGTAATCATTTTAAAAATTAAAGAAGGTATGAATGAGAATCCAACCCCTTTAATTACTATTTGTCCACCACGATGTATCAATTGAAAAAAGGTAAACAAATGGTATAATGATGCCATTTCTAAAAATAATCATGAATTAAATGTGGATAATCAATTTTGTGAGGAGATAAAAATTGACAATCTTAACACATGTAACAATTGTGATGATTTGGATGTGAATTTCTGTCTAGATTTTTCTCCTAATTTAGTTGGAAAAAATGTTGATTCTTTTTATATATGGGAAAATTTATTTGAGGATTCGTCATCTGATTTTAGTGATACTTCAAGTATTTATGACAGTCCTCCTATTTTTGATGAAGAAAATATATCAGTCCATGATACCTCTTCTTTCCGCACATTTCATAAAGTCTCACATTTAGGAATAGAGTAAATGTAGTTCATAATTATTTTCTATCCCATTTATTCTAGTTGGACAGTTGCAATTATTTTAAAAAATAAAATTGACAAATCTCTGTGGGTTCAGCCCGTACTTACACTCACTATTCTATAATAGCCCGCGCACCTGCGGTATTTTATAAATTGGCAAACACTCGGCCTCGTTGCTAGATGCTTCATATGTTAAACCTCAGAGCATACTCAATATCGGTCTCATTTGAAGTCGAAAACATCCTCCCAACCCCACTACCAGTTGCGCAGGATGAGCCATCAATAAACAAATTACACACATGCATATCTTATGAGAATGAGCCTTTAATAAGGACACCATTTTTAGTAGTAAATCTGTTCTAGAACACCAAGTGCAGTGTTGATTGTCGGCTTCTCGTTTGTTATAGGTTTTGAGTTTTTGGCTTGTTATGAGCCCTCAACTTGAGTTTCCATTTAGGCCTCCTCCGCCAACTCCCAAGTGAACTCTAATATAAATATTTGCTAAAGCATGCCCTTTGATTGCACTTTTTAGAGATGATATCAAACTCACCCAACTCAACTGACCAATCCATTAGCTTACCCTCTTTTTCGAGTTTATGAATGATCTGGTGTGTCAATGAGCACTACCATCGTATGATCTTAAAAATAGGGCTTCATGTTTCTCAACTCGTGTATTAGAGCATATGTAAGTTTCTGCACTCTTAAGTACCACATATCAACCTCTTGTAATGCTTTGTTGTAATAATACACCGACTTTTGAGTTCCATTGTCGTCCCAAACAATCGTCGCGCTAATAGCCGACTCTAAGACAGCCAGGCATAAATATAATTCTTCCCCCTGGATGGACTGAGACAGAAGCCTTGATGAACCTAAATAGACTTCCATCTCCTTGAGTGCTCTTTTGCATTCTTCATCCCACACAAACACTTTCCACAAAAATTTAAAAATGAACATACATTTATCGATTGCTCGCGAGATAAATCTGTTGAGTGCAACAACTCTGTCTTACAGCTTTTGAATATCTTTGGTGTTTCTTAGGGTTTTTCTGTAATCAATGCCTATATCTTGGCTGGGTTAGCCTCAATGATCCACTAATTGACTATGAATCCCAAAAACTTTCTTGTGCCGACACCGAAGACTACACTTGTTGGATTCAGCTTCATCTTGTAGCGGTCCATGATGTCAAAACTTCTTTTTAAATCATCAACATGATTCTTGACCTTCAGAATCATCATCAATATATCGTCAACATATACTTTTGTTGTGTTGCCAATCTGGTCTTTTAACATTGACGAGCCCTAGTAAATGGCTCATACGTTCTTTAAGCCAAAAGGCATCACCTTGTAGCAGTAGGTCCTTTTATCAGTAGTGAAGGATGTCCTATCGGTGTCACCCTTAAACATGAAAATCTATTAATAGCCTGAGGAGGCATCCATGAAGCTCTTGAGTTCATGTCGTAATACCTTGTTCCAGTAATTACATATGAAGATGAGTTAAATATGATTATAAGAGAATTGTGGGACAAGAATTTATTAAATAAAATTATGGGACAAAGGTCATTGGAACGACTGTGGAGGTCATTCTAATGACATCATTGTATCGTTAGAAGCGACATGGATGTCGCGAGAAGAAGGGTATCGAACGACATGCCACTGCTTTATAGTGGTTGGTCACGGGAAGGGTCGCACGATCCAAATGTCGAACGAGATGGATAAGTCGAGGGTGAAAAACCCTAGGATGAAAAAGGGCCCGAGCCCTAGGGTGAAAAACCCAAAACTATTGTCCAGAGCATATGGTGCGCATACCGGCGGTATGGAGCCCATTAAATTATGCGGTATTTAGAAAATTTTGAGAAAGTATAACGGTATAAGAAACATGTCAATAAATGGGTTGGGTAGTAAAATGTGCTAATACAACCTAGCTTTAATGAATTAATAACTATTACGGTAAAGGTTAAAATGGGCAACTAAATGTGGAAGTGATTAATGTCCATAAGTAAGGAAAAGGGTAAAGTAAGTGGGTAAATTGGTAATTAAGCAACCTAAACAGTTAAACCCATAGTTAACACAAGAATGCGTTGTAAAAATTTTCTCAAAAATTAAATAAGTATTTTCTAACATGGTGCCGCGTGTGTGTGACACCTCGCCCAATTAAATATCGGGTGGCCAGTCCTTTATAAAATTTAAAATAGAATATCCAGTTGGTTCATTCTTAGCATCACTGTCGAAACACAATTTTCTTATTAACCACCTAATAGTTAATTAAGCTATTGTCAAAATGTTTAATCCACTTGATAAATATTAATCCAATTAAACCATTTAAACATTCACCATTCTCACAATTTAGTAACTAAAGAATAAAACATCACCCAACTGAATATAATCAACTGGAATAATTGTCCCATTCAAAAGAAATCCAAACCAATAATAATAAGTCCAACTAAAAATGGAAAACTATAATTAAAAGTATAATGTATATCTGACATAAATAAACTGAGAATGGGCTACACATTCCCTAACTGAGAAGACTAGATACTAGAAACGAAAATGATAAATGTGGAGGCATCTATATGCGAGGACCTGCACTTTTCACACTCGTTGCAGCATGTCAAAAGATCCAATGGTCTAACCGTGGCATCCCTGTGGATGGGCACCTAAAATAATACACAAGGAAAAAGATATTTTTCAAGAGACGGGTCAGAGCCCGAGTGTAAAAGGTTTTAAAACGTTTAGCATGTATTTAAAAATTGCAATAAGCAAATATTAAGTGGATGTTAGTTTTCGAGCACTCACTTGAGATTCTCACCTATCAACTATTGTGCACGCCTAACGTACTTCTAAACCGTTCTAATCATAGTTATCACCTAACTAGATTATAGATCTAAACTATGCAACTATCATCCGTAGTAATGTCTTGTATTTCCCGTGTACTATTACTATACATTGCTCTTGTATTTGTTATCCCGAATATAAGGTTCACAAAATTATTAAGTGTTCACGTACTTAAATTATTTAAGGACTAATGATCTACAAGTCTCACACAGTAGATAGTATTATAAATGCATATACACAATCATCACAATATTATATATATACTAATACGGCACCCCTAGACTCAACTGTGGTGCATGCATATTCTGCTATAAAGTCTCGATACATCTCATACTAAGTAAGTACAATGGGTTTAGAATCTCCCACGAACCATAAATTTCAAATGACACATATTGGAGGCGAACATGGTTCCAAGTCTATGGTCTATGCACATACCTACGCACCCATATGACCTTCATCACTATCATTCTCACAGATAGTCCATACCTAGGTTCCATGCTCTGAGGCACAAGTAAAGTTTCCCCCCGAAGGCTCCTCAAGATAGGACTGTCGCCTTTTTAAAAAAACTCTCGTGATAGTAAGTATGGCAGATATGTTATACACATAGCAAATCAATCATATAGGTATTCATGTAACCAATTCCAATTAGTAGGTTTACACAACCTAAGTATATATTCATAAGTGATATACTTCTCACTATACTCCCGATATCATTTAATTACGATTATCTTCTCTATCGTGTCGCGTGTAAGGAATTCCCTAAACACAAGTATCTTTTACATTAGTTACCAAACCCTTATAATACTAATCTGTAATGAGGATTCACGTATACTAAGTCTATCTCTCTCAATTTAACTATGCTGCGAAGTTTAAACCTCAAACTACAAATTTCTAAAGTTCTGAAATCTCGTTCGAAATGTCGTTCTAATGAGGTCGTTCAACGAACTTTGAACGAACTAATCCCTAAATTCTCTTTCGATATCTCGTTAGAAGTTTCGTTGGCAATCTCGTTCGAACGACTTCCTCAAGTCATTCGAACGAGATTGACCTGCTTCGTCCCCTACCTCTTGAAACTTCATTTTTCACCATTATTGAACCTAGAAACCTCTACAAATTCATCCCAACCACCAATCAATCAATTATAATTAATGATCTAGCATATATATATGGTTTATAGCAACCTAGAATCATTAAATTATGTATAACTCTTAGTAAATTTCAAAATCCCTAAATTAATTTATTAAACCCTAGTTTTTCAGATTCACATTCAAAACTACCATAATCCCAGATTCGTTCATCATAGTAAGTCCTAAGTTCGCGTTCTTTAATCGACATACATGAAGGGTTTAACCTACTTTATTCTCATATTCCAATTAGTTGTTCCAAATCTCCAATTTCATTCAAGAATTATAAATAATACATAACATTCTACCCTACACCAACATGAGCATGATTATTGCTAAAAAAAGCGAGGTTTAAACACTTGCCTTGATTATGATAGTCTGATCCACTGGTGTAGGTGGTATGGGTATGTTCCTCGTTCTCCGTTCTACAAAGTGGTGGTCCTTGTGTTGCAAGGTGGTGGTTCTAGGTCTTAACTCCTTGGGTTTGATTCTCCTTCACCCTCTGTGGCTCTCCCTTAAAATTTGTGAATGAAAACCCTAATTGGAGTCACGTAGCAGATATATTCTATCTATAATTTTCGTGAATATTAATTGCCCAAATATAAAAATTGCCAAAACTCCCTCTTGGGATGCTGGTTTGGCCTAAAACTGTCCCGGGACCCAAACTAAATCCCCGGGTAGACTTTTCTGACTATTTCGACCCTTTCGGACTCAATGACGCACTTGAACTGACCATTCGAATTACTTATAAATAATTCACTTTTATTTCATTAATTTAGTCTCGACATAACTGACATGCGCGTCCCAACTTAAATACTGTAACTGTCGTATTTTTTACTCGTGAAAATTTTCATAAATTCTCAATCATATTCACATTCATATATTACTTTATTCGCTCGGTAATATTCAATATAAGTCTCGTCAATATTTACTTTAATCCGGATTAATTATTAATTAATTTCCCACTTTTAATTTAATTAATCCAACATTTAAAAGCATTAAAAATACGGGGTGTTACAGTGTGTTGAAAATGTGGGTTTCAACGAAAATCCTAAAGTATTTTTTTGTGAAATAAAAATGATGATTTCGGTAAAGTAATGGTTTCGGGTAAATCAAATGTAGTGGTTTCAAGGGTTGAACCGTGTAGGTTAAATAAAGCAAAAAATGCTAAAATGAGCAAAACGAAGTCATTTATAAGATTAAGGTAAATTAATTTGGATAAATAAGGATTTCGAAAGTAAAAATTATTTCATGCACTAAGTATATATATATATACACACACACACACACACACACACATGTATACAATGTAGTTGCATGTGCACATAAGCATAACGTGTTTGACTCTTGTGTCTACCATTCGATTCTACACTGCATTTGTATATTTTCCACCGAGCATCGGCTCACATCCTCACTTTGTTACGACAGGTTGAAAGTGATTTCGCATTTTGAGAGTGTTATACAGGTAAGTACTTTCTTTATTTTACGTTAGTAGCTCTGCATGCTTGGACTTCGAGGTGCTCTCCATGGGTCACTCACGTAGTTTATTTTGAAACTGAAATTGCATGGTAAAAAAGTGAAATGTTAACTTATATAATACCAAACTAACAACATTATGTATTTTATTCCATTGCACTTCACACCTAATGCTCGGGTCGGACCGAGTTCACTACGGGTAACCTATAAATCCGGGTCGGGACGTTACAAATGGTATCAGAGCTCAAAGTTCAAAGTTTCTTTCAAAAGTGACGTGGTGAGGTCAGTGTTGGATCTTTTGACGTCGGTGTTGGTTTGGGACTGTCATGTTAGTTTAGCAACTAGTTCATGTCCTCGACGGCAAAGATAAAGAAGTTAGCACGACAAGTAAGTTAGTGCCAAGTGGCACGCGACTAAGTTGATAATTATTAATCGCTTTTGCGCTTGTGATTAGAATTGTTAATAGTTTACGGGTGTCCTTGCAAGCCAATAGTGGTGACACCATGGTTGTTAGTGTGAGGTATTTGTGTTAAATTCATGATGGCATAGAATCATTTAAGATGTAAATAGAGTGAGATGACGCCCATCGGGCAAGTGGCATGAGTTGGATAGAGTCAAATGTAGAGGTTGATGGTTAGAGTATCATGACTAGGAACTAATGATTGGTGATTAAACAATATATGACCCTTAGGTACGGTGCTTACGGGTAGTTAACACCGATGATGTAATTCGGCAAATTCGATCCTTAGGGTGATATCTGTAACATCCTGATTTCATTTTTTAATTAAATTGAATTATTTTTGTGTCAAATAACCTTTTACGAGCTACTTATAATTTTCGCCATATTAATGACCCGTACATATGTTTTGTAACATGAAAATACGGTCGACACGCCTATTCTCTCGTTCGAAACATCATATTTTTCATATAAAACGGAGATTAAAACGAATTTATAACATATTATTTTTAATTATTATTTTAATTATAGTGTGTATATATTAGCATAATCCGAAAGTAATGTCAACGCAAAAAAAAATACAAAAACGTGACTTACGCGCTTAAATACTAATTTATAGTTCGACAAAATTTCAAAAATTATAAAAACTATACCCAAAAAATAATTATAATTGAGTACTAACGACACTAAGTGGAATGATTATCCAACTGATTGTGTACTTAATTTAGAACACTATAAATAGGCCTAGTACCTAAAGGAAAAAATTACAGCTCATTCTCATTTGAAACAAATGAGTTTATTCCCCAATTATCGGTATTGCATGTTCAAGTGCATTTTATGTCTTGAACGATATTAGCATGGTATGTCTACATATTTGCAACCCATACAGATGATAATTTATGGGTTATCGTATTATAGCCTGGACCTTATTTATAACTCGATAAACATCATATCCAGTTATTATCACCATACCGTTCTTTCATATATCGCAGGCTTCAGTATACCCTTGTTTAGTTTTGTTGATATTTCCTATTGTTGCAGATTGCCATACACTGTTTTATATTTTGAGCATTTCAAACCCGGATATGCTATTTAAATAGATTCCCATATTTACATTGTTATAAAATTCGAATTATCTATTGGGCAGAGTTTTGCTTATTCCTTCTTTTTCAGTTATTTTACACAGGTACCAATAGGCCATGATGAATAGTTCAGAGATTAGCTAATACATAGAGACAAAGAAAGGTCATGTTAAAAGAAAAGGAGTCTAGTTAGCAGGAGAAATAATTTTGTATTATTCATAGATTTCAGTTGTAATACATTTGAGAATCAATAAATGCCTTAGTTATTTCAGTATTCAGATTTATTTATGATTTAGTAATTATCAGGTTAACCCTCACCCTCGACAAACATCGGGATGTGACAGTGGGTATCACAGCTCAACCAGGTTATGTAGACTATACGGGGTATAAGTTGAGCAATAGTATCAAGTGAGTGATTTAGATCGTAAGGATAGTGCGAATATGATACTTAGACCTGAGTAAGGAAATAGATCTCGACATTACATGTGAGATATTTGGATATTGGTTAGGAAAAGGTTTTGGAAGATATAAAGAATAATGTATATTTATACGTTATGTATTTAGGGATTGCAAGAATAAGTTCTCGAAGTATGATTTGGAGATATGTGATGAGTTCTGATATTTAAAGTATAAGTAATTGGATGAATCGTTAATAATTTTGGAATCATTAACGATGTGATGGGGGAATTAGAAATATACTAAGAAAATTATCTTAGGACGGGGATGTATACACTATACTCCATAAGTCTATACGTACAACAATGTTCTTTTGTCTACATTATTTAATTTATTCTCCCCTTGAAGATAATTTACTTCATTTGGAATTCAAACAACTTTCATTCTTGAAAGTTATTTCACTTCTCTGTTGAACTTTTATTATCAACTTCTGCATTGCATTGTTGTCATACTGCATACTATTCCCATTAGATTACAAGAAGAATTATTTATGTTAGAATGGTACATGTTGAGGAGTAGATAAGCAACTATTTGAAGAATTATTAACGGATATTGGGAGTTCTTTAGAAGAAAGTTTGAAGGCGTTAGGAATATTACAAATGACCGTTCTATTCTTTAGAATGTAACGGTATTAATTATTGGATCCTATCCCATGATAATAAATTTCCCACATTTTACATGAACATGGTTATGAATTTCGATTATTTAATTAATACCCTATGCCTTATAATTTATGTTAAATTATTCCCCCAATTTACTGTGACTTAAAAGGTTATTGAAAATCTTATCACCGAAAACACTATAGGCTTCGTAGAAAATATAATTCTTATCCTGAACAATGAGCCTATTTGTAATTACATGAAATCCCATATGCATCTCCCTTATAAAACCATGTTTTCCTAAAGGAACCCTAATATTGAAACCAAATAATCTTGTTATTAGACAATGTGATTTTCCATTCCGACAAGTAAATAAGAAGACAAATAGTTTCCCTCATCCTTGTACGTAAGAGGAAATATGAATAAACCTTGTGAATGTTAGCAACTCATGTTAATGACTTTGGTATATATTACCAAGACGACCTAAGCTTTGCATGAATTAATCGTTGTTTACTTTACTCAACCAGAATTTTATAGTATCTAAAAATCCTTAGTCCCCAATTACTTGTTCTTTTTCTTATTAAGTTACTATGAATTATCAGATATAATTACCCGTTTACAGTAAACAGATCTATAGACATTTACTGGAACCTTACACTTTAATCATACAAATTCCATGACCACATTCGACAAGCTACATTCGACAATATGTATTCCTATTACGTTACGATAAACTTTAGATTAGCTGAATCTTTATTCGGTATAGTTCAAATACTTGCAACGTATGTAAGATCCTTTAGTGATCCATTTAATTTTAACTCTTTCCTACAAATATATACCAGGTATCCCAAATTGATTATCCTTTAGTGATCCATTTAATTTTCGCGATATTTATGACCCGTACATATGTTTTGCAACATTAAAATAGGGTCGACACGTCTATTCTCTTGTTCGAAACAGAATATTTTTCATATAAAATGGAGATTGGAACGAATTTATAACATATTATTTTTAATTGTTATTTTAATTATAGTGTGTATAAATTAGCGTAATTCGAAAGTAATGTCAACGCGAAAAAGATACAAAAACGTGACTTACGCACTTCAATACTAATTTATAGTTGGACGAAATTTCAAAAATTATAAAAATTATACCAAAAAAATAATTATAATTGAGTACTAACGACACTCAGTTGAATGATTATCCAACTGACTGTGTACTTATCCAACTGATTGTGTAGTTTAGAACACTATAAATAGGCCTAGTACCTAAAGAAAAAAATTACACCTAATAATCATTTGAAACAAATGAGTTTATACTCTCTCTCTCTCTCTCTCTCTCGGGAAAAAAACCACGAACCTCTGTTCAAATACCACAAACCCATAAAGAAACCCCCAAACCCTCGCTGACCCTCTTCCCCAATCCGTCGACCGCCTTTACCGGAGCTAAGACCAAACCGTACCTCTCCTCTCTCTCACCCTCAACCCGCCACCGTTGCCTCTCTCTCTCTGAATTCCTTTTCCCACGCCGATCATCTCCTGCTCCACCGCCGACAGCCGCTACTTATTCTTCTTCATATATTTCATTTTTTATTTATTTATTTCTGCCATGGACGAAGCTTCGAGCTTCTGATATATATATATATATATATATATATATATGTGTGTGTGTGTGTGTGTGTGTGTGTGTGTGTGTGTGTGTGTGTGTGTGATGTGTGTGTGTGTATGTATGTATGTATGTGTGCGTGATGTATGTGTATGCGTGATGTATGTGTATGTATGCGTGATGTATGTGTATGTATAATCGTGTGTGGGGGTGCATATATATATATATATATATATATATATATATAATCGTGTGTGTGTGGTTTGAACAGTCGACCACCACCCCTGCCGTGGTGGTGGCCGACGGTGGGCAGAAAACCCCAAAACCGGGGTGGGTTTGTTACCTATTTCGTTTTTTGATTTTATTTATTAGTATTTCTTATATATATATATATATATATATATATATATATATATATATATATATATATAAGTATATATGTTCAAATGCCCAAAATCAAACACAACTCCAAGTCGATTCGTTGATTTGTTGATTTTGTCAAAACTTGTCACGACTCGGTTTAAATTTTGGGTTATTTCCACTTTGGTATTGAAATTTGGAAAAAATTAATTGGGATAGTTTTATACTATTTTGAGTCCCTCTTTATACTCAATTACGTATAATTTTTCGTAAACACGAACCCCCCAAATACGTACGAGTAATCGTATTTTTCAAAAAATGGGTATTTGACCCAGTGTCAATTTTTTTGTTAAATGAGTTATAATACCAAACCACTCGAGGTTATGTAGTCGTTCTAACCCGAGACTATATTAAAAGTCAAATTTTGATTATGCAGGTGTTGGGCTATTTTTTTTGTTGTTTTGGTTAATTTTGGAAGTGGCACGACCACTGGATTATTGTCCAAATAAGGGGGAAAGTTTTCAAGTTTTTTCTAAAAATTATTTGTGTCACGACAAATATATTCGAGTAATGTAAATGAAAACGATAAATATCAACTTTTGACGAATCAAAAGTAATATTTGATCGGAATAATATTTTATTTGAATAAAAATTATTATTTATTCAAATTGAAAGTATATAAATCGAAACATTTTGATTCCTTTTAATAATTATTTTTTAAAACTCTTATTATTTTACTACCAAGATACTTATTAATTTTTTTTCATCAACATACGAGAATTATTATATTAGTAATGTAATTACTAAAATTGTGTAAGCTCGATATTACATATAAAGAAGTTATAACCTAGCTCTCCGACCATTTCGAACATATTACGTATAAAACCCGTTTATATAACTTGAATTCGTACAAGTTATCAGTTATCAGTCAATGTAATATATTTATACTACCCATAAATGAGAGATCGTAATTGAATTACGTACGAGATTCATATAGAATAAGTTATATTCGTATTTACCGAATGACGTACGATATCATAAACCAAACCCTTATCTCTCAAACCACCGATATAACCACTCTTATTCAAACCCTCGTGAACCAATAACTACGGAAACTGGAATGTAACAATGAAAGATCCGTGCATAATAACGAAAAGCTTGTAAACACCGGTAGGTGGTTCTATTTCACTATTATACCTTGAACTTCAGAGATAATGGCAAAATTTGGGCTAAATTGGATAGGGGATTGGCTTCCATCGAATGGTTTAACAGTTTCCCCAACTTTAAACTATCTCATCTTAGTAAAACTTGTCCAGACCGCTGTCCCCTCCTCTTTTCTATCCAAACTAAACTAGATGCTTCTCCCAAGCCTTTTAAATTTCAGAATATGTGATCTAACCAGAAAGATATCAGAAGACTGATTAAGGAATCATGGAGCATTCCAGTTCAAGGTAATCCCCTGAGATGTTTCTCTACTAAATTACACAGATTAAAAGCTTGCCTTAGTTCTTGGAACAAAGATACTTTCAAAAATGTCTTTTAAGAAATTGAGAATCTGGAAGATGTGGCCTTAATTAATGAAACCATTTATGAAGAAGAGCCTACTCCTGCTCATAGAGAAAATATGAATATATCCAAAGCCAAACTCCTTAACTCTTTAAAAAAATCTTTCTGGGCTCAAAAAGTGAGAGGCAAATGGCTTCTATAAAGGGACTCTAATTCTAAACTTTTCCATGCTTCTGTAAAGGCTAGAAGACTTCACCAAATGATCCATAAGGTAAAAAATGCAGATGGGGTATGGTTGAACAAAGAGGAGGATATTAAAGTTGAATTTATCAGTTATTTTCAGAATATTTTTCAATCAGTGCCTATTGAAGATGAAGATGAAATGATTGAATCCATTGACATCAGAATATCTCCAGATCATACTTTTATATTAGATGAATTTCCTGAAGAAGGAGAAATTTGGGAGGCCATTCAAAATCTCAATGAGGATAGTTGTGCAGGCCCTGATGGTTTCCATGGTGTTTTTTACAAAAAATTATGGGATATTATTAAAACTGACATTACCCAAGCTATTCATTTCTTTTTTGCAGGTAGTGATCTCCCAAAGAGTTGGACTAGCACCAATATCATGCTCATTCCTAAATCCAGTAACCCAAAATCATGTGCAGACTATAGACCAATTAGTCTGTGTAATTTCAACTTTAAGATCATCACAAAAATCCTTGCTTCCAGACTTGGATTAATTCTGCCTCAAATCATTGACAATTCTCAAGCTGGATTTATCAAAGGCAGGAACATCACAGACAATATCCTCCTAGCTCAAGAACTCATGCATTGCATTGGGAAAAAATGTCATGGATCAAATGTTATCATCAAGCTTGATATGTCTAAAGCCTACTATAGAGTTTCATGGCTTTTCCTTCTCAAAACTCTCAGAAAATTTGGATTCTCTGAAATTTGGATTGATAGAATCTGGAGATGTATCTCGAATAATTGGTTTTCAACTCTCATCAATGGTCAAAGTGCAGGTTTCTTTAAATCATTGAGAGGTCTAAAGCAAGGAGATCCTTTATCCACATGTTTATTTGTTCTAGTTGCTGAACTTCTTAATAAAGGGATCCGAAACTTGATTTTAAAAAATCTTGTTAAAAGTTATTCCTTGCACAGACACAGCCCAATTATTAGCAACCTTAGCTTTGCTGATGACAGAATTATCTTTTTTAATGGATCCCTTCATAGCCTCAATCAATTAATTACATTCCTTAAAAAATTTGAAAAAGCTTTTGGTCAATGCATTAATTTTCCCAAAAGCAGCTTTATTATGCATCATTAAATCCCCATTAATAGAATTAGAGCCATCTCTAAAGGAACAAACCTTAATTTCAAAAAGATTCCTATTTTCTACCTTGGTTGTCCCCTCTACTATGGTAGAAGTAACCACTCCTACTTTGAGCCCATTATTCAGAAGATTGGAACAAAAATATCTTCCTGGCAGACTAAATTTCTAACCTTTTCTGGTAGGAGAACTTTAATAAACTTTGTTCTCTCCTCTATACATGTTCATACTCTTGCAGCCCTAAAACCTCCTCTAAAAATAATAAAAATCACCCAATCTCTATTCAGTAATTTCTTGTGGGGTTCTTCCAAAGAATTTGGGAATAAAATCATTGGTTGAAGTGGTATAAACTATGTTTCCCTGTTGAAGAAGGTGGCTTGGGATTTAAACTTATTTCAGACCTTATTGAATCTTTTAGCCTGAAGATTTGGTGGAATATTTATTCTTTGCCTAGCCTGTGGTTTGATTTCTTTCTTAACAAATATTCAAACAGTCCTCGAATTGGTGGATCCCAGACCTACAAAAGATTAAAGTCTATTCAACTTGTTGCAGAAGCTGCTACTACTGAGGTTGAGGGGTCTAAAATTTGGGCTCATACAATTGATGGAAATTTCTGGTCAAATTCTGCTTGGCATCTGATCAGAAAGACCAATCCCACATCTTTTATATGCAAGGTTATTTGGAACTCAGTATTTCCTCAAAGAATTTTTATTTTCTTGTGGAAGTGCTATCACAAAATCATCCCCTTAGATGAATGTATCCAGGATAGGGGAATGCACATGGTGTCAAAGTGTAGCTGCTGTAACTTTTCTTTTGAAACCTTTGATCACTTATTTATTTTAGGTCTAATTGCCTCAACTGTTTGGAATCATTTTTCAAAAATGTTTGGTATCCATATAGCTTTATCCTCTTTCCATCATATGCTGATGTCTTGGTGGTTAAAAAACCAGTGCAAGATTTCTTCCAAACTCTTTTGATTATCATGCCAGGTGTTATTATATGGGAGCTATGGAAATGCAGAAACCTATCTAGGTATGAAGGTATTGGTGTAGACATTAGAAGAATCATTAATCAAGTCTCTGATCTTGTTAGATCCTGCTACAACAAATTGAAGTTCAGATCCAATCCTACTCAATTTGATTTTGTCTTTTAATATTTCAACCTTTCAAAATTGGAAATCAAAACTCTTACCTGTAATTTCCAAGTGGAATAAGGCTTAATACTGCTGGTGCAGGCACAAGGAAGTTACATCAATCAGGCTCAGGAGGTATTCTAAGAGATCACAGTGGGATTTTAATTCAAGCCTTCTAAAGAAATGAAGAGAATGTCACCAATGATTCAGCAGAATGCTCTGCCATCATTTCAGGTCTCCAAGTTTGCATAAAGTCCCAAATTAATTCGGTGGTTGTTGAAACTGACAACAAATTTATCTTTGATATTCTTAAAGGTCATATAGAGAAACCACCTTGGTACCTTATAGAAGCTATCAAAGTCATTAAAGATTTTCAAAATGAAATCTCTATTTCCTACTCTCATATTTGGAAAATGTCGAATTCAGTAGCATCCAATCTTGCCACTCATGGTAATCTCTCCCAAGTTTTTACATGCTTCTCAAAAGTTCATGATCTCATTTCAAAGTCTAAGGGTCTATATAAGATGAATATCTTGGGACTCAAATCAGTCTCATTTTGTCATTAATTATATTATTTTATTCATTTATTATTTTGATTCATTCTCAGATTTATTTTCTCTTTCTCTTGTAAGGCCACCTTGGTAGGGCTATTCTAACATCTTTATTAATAAATCTGTGGTCTCTATCCTATTCAAAAAAAAATTGTTATATCACTATATCATAGGTTTGAACTCGTATTATCATTTATGAACTCTTTTGATAGTTCAACTGTACCATAATTATTGATTCAATTTCTTATCTGATTAAACTCAATATACCCCAATCCTAATAACCTATTTGATTATCCGAATTGTAGTAGACCACTCAATCATGTTGAACAATTATTTAAACTGTTTTGCCCTATTGAAGTATATCCTGCATGTTATTAAACTTTGGTTTCAATCATCTGATTTGCAGCATAACCTTCCATTTTATATCTATTATCAATGAAACCTTTAGTAGCATACCGTATAATCCAGGGATTAGACCCGGTAAACCCCCGGTAAATATAATTAGCCTGAAGGACTCAGATGTTGAGTGCCTTGCTGTTATATTTACTCTACATATGAGTGTCGCTCTAGCTAAGTGTGTCGAGTTATTTGGCTATTCCCCAATTATCAGGATTGCCTGTTCAAGTGGATTTTATGTCTTAAACGATATTATCATGGTATTTCTACACATTTGCTACCCCTATAGACAATAATTTATGGGTTATCGTATTATAGTATGAACCTTATTTATATCTCGATAAACATCATATCCAGTTATTATCACCATACCGTTCTTTCATATATCGCAAACTTCAGTATACCCTTGTTTAGTTTTGTTGATATTTCCTGTTGCTACAGATTGCCATTCACTGTTTTATATTTTGAGCATTTCAAACCCAGATATTCTATTTAAACAAATTCCAATATTTACATTGTTATAGAATTAGAATTATCTATTGGGCAAAGTTTTGCTTATTCCTTCTTTTTCAGTTATTTTACACAGGTATCAATAGGCCATGATGAATAGTTCAGAGATTAGCTGATACATTGAGACAAAGGAGGGTCATGTTAGAAGAAAAGGAGCCTAGTTAGCACGAGAAATAATTTTGTATTATTCGTAGATTTTAGTTGTAACACATTTGAGAATCAATAAATGCCTCAGTTATTTCAGTATTCGAATTTATTTATGATTTAGTAATTATCAGGTTAAGCCTTACCCTCTGCGAATATTGGGATATGATAATATCGCAATTGATGGTAGTCTGGTAAACACATGACGTTGTGTAGGCTAATAGCGACAACGTCGTGATCTTTTGTGTGAGAGGTATTGTGTGTTAACTTTGATGATGAGAATAGCCTTGCTAGTGGCAATAATGAGTAGTGTGCATTGTGACCTAGTCGTAAAGGGTGTGTTTCATGTATGGGGGTTAGGTGACTGAGCTACATTCACAAGTATTGATTATGTGATGAGAACGTATTGGGTTCCTTGGATTAGGACTTAGGCTTCATGTATCTTGATTATAATGTAGCATTAAGGAATAGGATTCCGCATGGCGTCCTTAGTGTAAGCCTTAGTATTTATATGCAATACCCGACGTCCCATATCCTACCCAAATCTATATAGTTGTTTCAACTTGTAGGTTAACAAATGGTATGATGCTTATATAGTGAGGCACTTTAGTTGTTATAGTTGAATAATTATTGAGGATTACGTGAGGCAGACCTTGAGGTTTATAAGTTGTAGGGATGTCCTGATTTGTAGTAGCATTGTTTATGGTTTGTACGTGGCTTATAGTCACGACCGCTTGGGAGAAAAAAATATGATTATCAAGGTATAGAGACTCGTTTCAGCCGCCGAGGTAATGGCTAAGTGCGAGGTAATCCTAGTTGAGAGTAGTTCATAGGCACTTTTAGGTGCCCATAGAACAAATTGTGTGTGGCATCATTGAGGATAAATATCGAATGTTATGATGCCTTGATGTGTGATGGTTAAGGTGCACTATAGTTGGAATCTCGTAGACTAGTGTCTTTAGGAGCACAAAGTAATTTCAATGTGTGTATTGAAAGGTTAGTAAAGTGCTATAATGATAAAGTCATGTACGATGAAATCTTGTCAGGTTTTGGGACTTTTACATGAGATGTGTTAAGTGTCCTTCGAAGATCAGACAGTCCGTTATAAAGGAGCTTTAGCATTCTAGTAACGATTGTGTTGAGGGTCGGGTGATGACGATCCCAGATTGCTGGTCATATAGTGTACATGTCGAGTGTGGCATCCCAAATCAGCATAGATAGGTGGTATGATTTTTAAGGTAGGGTGATAATTATACCATTATAGGAGTGATACTTGAATGTCATGAAATGACTAGTATGGTGATACCCGATTTTGGGATGTACTAGGAAATGTATTTGAGAGTAAAGTGATGACGCCATGTGGAGACTTAAAAATGGAAAATGACGTGGGGTAACATCGAAACATGATTATTATGTCGATGTGTCAATGATATATGCTAGGGTAGCCTTAGAATGTAAGGATTAATTCTTGGCACGTCTTGACAAGCTGGTACGAGATAGAAGACGTAGCCCAGTGTAGTATTTACTACCCTAGAATGCCAATGGCGACGGGTGAGATCGTCATGAAGATTCTGTGTGGGTAGAAACCCAAGGTAAGTTCGGTGGCAACCTCATGCGGTCAAAAGACACATCAAGGCGAGTGTCTCGCTTGAACTAAGTAACGACTGTAGGAATTTGGGATTTTGATCACGATACGATAAGACAGATAATAGCCTTGGTGTAGTAGGTTGTTGATATCGTCACTAGTAATTAGACAAAGTCGATACAAACAAGGGCGTGAAGTATTCGCAAATCATAACGGTTCATGTATGCAAAGGATGTGAAAGGTAGGGTCTTGCTCCCAAAGAGGGAAGTAGAGCATTGACTTTCTAAAGGACTACCGATTTGTAAATTGCTTTCGTGTTGTAAGAATGAATGATTATGATTCGATTCGCCATGGCTAATGACCCAAGCCAGGGTATGGGGCTAGGATTTTTGCTCGGTGAGAACTCTAGGAATTAGTGGCATGACTTCAGGTTGTGACGTAGGTCCGCTTTCATAAATCATAGTCGAACGTCTATGGGCAAAATTTCTCGGGACAGTTGCTTGCTCCTTCTAACTCTCACGTGTTCCTTTCGATTTCGATAATCAAAATTATCTACAAGCACGCGTCGAATCTCATTTGATAGGTCATTCGAATGACGTGCTTTTGTCGTTCAAACGACATAGACATCTCGTGAGAAGTTTTTCGAGCGACATGTGTCCTTCGTTTGAGCGATATGCTTATCTCGTTCGAACGAGCTCTAATATCGAGGCGGCACGATTTTCTATAAATACTCATTAAATGGTTTCGTCTTCATTAAGAAGTCCCAGCATTTTGAAAGACATAAATCTACGAAAGTGCGGAATCCTTTTGACTTCTTCTTTTAAGGTTTAATCCCTTTTTGTTTACAATTCACAAAAATTCCATATGCTTTAGTGAATTTTTTTGGTGTTCAAGAACACAACTTTTGTTGTTGTTTACCTTTGTGGGGAGAACTCTACAATCGGAGAGCTGCGTACTATTATGGAGGGAGTCTCTACGGAGTGTTTTGGGTTGCGGTCCTTGTGGTATAGCTGCGTGTGAACCACTGCTGATTTCTAGTCGTTGCTTTGGAGGTTTGACGAAGACACCGTGCGTTACTCTTGTGAGCGAAAGCAAGATTGTATGTAAGTCAATGGTCTTGTAAACTTTTCAAAGTTCTAGAAATAAAAGATTTTGGCCTGAGTGGTTTTTTCCTTAAATTTATGTCACATGCTTTATCTATTTATGGGTTGACACACGCACACACATAGATGCATGGTTAGGGGCTAAATTGATTTGGTTTATATAAACTCTAATTAAACAAGGTTTAATTGGAAACTTGCGAATTAGTTTAAATCGGTATCACACACCGTCGTCACGTTTTTACAAATTGGTATCGGAGCTTTATTAAAAGCGAGTGCATACCTTTTACAAATTGGTATCCGAGCGGGTTATGCTAATTAATCGCGTGATCCTTATTTTTCAAGGATTTTTTTTATACAATTTGACTTCTCACCCAGTCAAATTGGTATCAGAGCGGGTTGCGCTAATTTATCGTGTATTCATATTTTCAACAAAATTTGTGTGATACTGATTTTTTTTAAACCAGTTTTGTGAAAAATCATAATTTTTTCGATGGAGCACTTATCTAATCGGATGCCCCCCTTTGATGACACGAGTCGGAGTTTTGATGATATAAATCGTTTGAATTTGACGTTTGCTAAAAGAATTGATTTTTTGGAAAAAGAAAATTCTCGTTTTAAATCCGCGTTGGATCTTTTGCAAACGGTTCAAAATCAAAGAGATTTTTATCGTGAAAAATTAGTTTCCTTGGACCATAACTTTGTTGCTTTAAAATTGTCCAAGAAGGAGAGTGATGATAGGATCCTATTTTTAGAAAAAGAATTGGAGGACCTTAAAAATTCGATGGTTGTGTGTGTGCCAAAAATGACAAAAATATTTTAATCAATGAGTTTGTGGCACGTGAAGAGACTCTTAGGGAAAAGTTTGCTTTAATTGAGAGGGAGCGTGATAAACTGTTAAGTTTAATTAAAAATCTGAAAAAAGCGTCCCTTAAATTAGAAGAGTCTAATTCTTTGCTTGAGTCAAAAATTTTGAAGTTAATTTTTTTTAACAAACTCAAGTAGGTTTGATAGTGATGGTAATGGCTCATCGTGTTCTCATGATTCTAATGCTAAAGCCAAAACCATTATTTGTTTGAGAGGGTCAACCCATAGGTGTCGTTCCACCCGTTTACATATGTTCATATTGTGGTAGGAAATGTCACCTTAGGCGTTTTTATTTTGATATTGAAAAATGTCCTAGGAAGTTTATGTCTAGTGTTCCCGTGGTTCCCAAAGCCCCCACACGACGTTTCACATCTATTTGGATTAGGAAATAACTTTTAGAGGCACTAGATTTTAGACAAGTTGATTCTCGTTTCCTAGCACATGATTCTTCTCTTGCCATATCATATATATGATTGTGTTTGCATGTTTGTCATACGCTAGTTATGCTTTTTGATATATTTTTGCTAGCGTTGTGACATGTATTTTTTGTATAAATTTTTGCTTTTGAAAATTTTTGAAAAATACAAAAACATTTTATTTTGATAAAATGTTTGAAAAATCCAAAAAAGATTTTTGTTTTTTGTTTGCACCGTTTATGGATGGACACTTAGGATGACCGAGTCACAACATCATTTCATTTTTTATGTGATTATAATGTTTGGAGTCATTAAGATGTAATTGAGTGTTACTTCCTACATGTTTGACTCGTGTTTTCCTTTATTGCACACATGCACGGAGTTGTTTCCGTGCGTTTGATTATTGTGCTTATCTTATCACATGTTGGTTGGGTGTTTTCACTTCAATCCTGTCCTTATAACGAATCAAGCGCGATAAAACTTGATAAGAAAGTTGTGCATGTAAGAGCCACTTGTGAGTTTGTGTGCTTTGTTTAAAAATGGTGAAGGGCTACAAAAGGTTATTTTTTATCCTTTGCGCTTAAGCCGTCGTTTAAATTGGACCTAAAAAATTGAGGAATTTTATTATCCGGGGCCCAAAGAGGTTTAAAAGAGCCCGAAAAATTTATTGGCAATAAAAAAAAATTCATGCCAATTATGGGCCATTTAGGTTTTTGCACCAATTTTCTAAAGCTTGAGAATTTAGTTTAACACCTCTAAAAGAAAAATATATATGAGGGAGTTTGGTTGGAGATTTTATAACGGGTTTGCACGTCCTTGAAAATGTTGAAAAAGCGCTTGAAAGTTTTGGACGTTATTGGTGTGAAAATCTCTTTGACTTTGATTTGTTGATTTGCATAAGACGATGTCATCTAAATTCAACAATTTTTACACCTAAGGATACTTTTGATGTTCATTCGTTAGGGGTACTCGTATGCATCGTGCACATATGATTGATCGAGTTGATTTACCTATCAAATGTGTTCACACCCATTCATTCCATTGCCATGACTTGGATGTTTGAGTTTAAACCCATGGTGTGTTCTTTTTGTAACTTATTTTTGTATAAAAAATTTGAAAAATCAAAAATAGTTTGTGAATGCTTTTTAATATATCCCTTTGCATGCGCGTAGTTTGATCCTTGTTTGCTATGCATATTTATCGTGACACTCCATGTTTTAATTATTTCTTCTTATCTGTCTATTTGGGGACATCATAAAAAGGGGGAGAAAGAATATTAACATGTTATGGGGGAGTTTTTGCATTATGAGGGAGATTTGATTCATTAATGCTTTATTCTTATATCATTTCAAACTTGATGCGTCACGAAGGTTTTTGCTTTATCTCATGTGTGTAGGTACAAAATGGAGATTGCACACCCTCATGAGAAAAGCTTGGAGCTTTGAAATTTGAAGTTGAAGATTTTTGAAGAAAAGTTTGAGATCTTGCAAATTTATTCATGGGAGGGTAAATTTGTGTAGGTATTTTGGTATTTGATAATTCAGATGTTTTTATGTATGTAGCGGCATAGACATAGAGGGAGATTTGTAAGGACATATTTTTAATAAGTCCGTCACAATTAATTATGTCGTATACCGTTACAAATCGACGAAGAATTGAGAAGATTGCATCTTCAAAAGACGAATCCGAATTACAAGTTGTCTTCAACATTCAAGCCCAACAATATGAACTTTGGTAAGATATTGTTTAAAGTTTCATTTACATTTCATATTAAGAGTGTTGGGATATTTTTTAAAAGGAGTTTTAAAAAGCTTTTATATAAAAATGTTTTTATAAATGTTTTTTTTTAAAAGGGTTTTATTGTTGTTTTAGAAAAATGTGTTTTTTTTTACTGTTTTAGAAAACATTGATTTTTGAAAAAATTTTGGAAAAAGTTTTGAAAAAATTCTAAGGCAGCAAACCTACCTCAATTTCGACGCCAAGGTCGTTCAAGCGAGATTACCATCTCGTTCGAACGACATGTGGATGTCGCACGTAGTCGTTTAAACGACACGCGATCTCGTTCGAGCGATATGGGATTATCGTTCGAGCGACCCTGTTTTTGCCTGACACACTGCTTCCATCCTGATCCTTTGACCGCCTCAAACCTCTTTTACAAAAGGGATGGCAGCCTTTTGTTTTAAACGCGGAGAACAGTTTCAGAATTAAAGAGTCTTATTCCTTTGAAACTTTTGTTTCATCGGCCTAGATTTAATTCAATACCTTTTGGCAGAAAGTTTTTCTCCAATAATTTTAAGGGTTCAAATATTTTTTATTTTAATTTACAAAATCCAAATTACTTTCATGTGAATTATTTTGTGGAATCCAAGAACATATTTTGCTTTGGTTTATACTTTGGGGGGGAAACTCTACAACCGACAGTTGCGTGCTATTGTGTAGGGAGTCCTTATAAAGTTCATAACATGTGGAGAAGTCGTTCCTCTTCTTCATTGCTGACCATCTGGAGTTCCTGCGGGAGATTTCAGCCGAGACATTGGAACCGACGCCTGAGGGTATTTCGTACGTCGCTCTTATTTTCATTGTAATCCGTGTAACCGTTCTTTACAAATTATAGTGAAAATAAAAGGTTTTGCCCCTTTGGGGGATTTTTCCTCACATGTGTGTGTTTGAATGTTCTTGCTTGATTTTATCATCTTCAATCACACCAAGATGCATGTTTAGGACTTAATTGATAAAAACTGAGTTTAATTAAATAATTTCTTTATTTGAACACAAGCGCACTCTTTCAAATTGGTATTAGAGCTTTATTAAAAGTGAGTGCATACCTTTTACATTATCACCTATGAGGTGACTCGGATTGGTTCCATGTCATGGTACGGTTCGATTAGGCTCGGGAGAGCACGGTGGGTAGGTTTTGGTTAGTGTAGCTCGATGAATGGGTGCGCCCATCAGAGGTATTCTTAATATTTCATAAACATCTATGTACGAGTGGCTTTATTTTTGGCCACAGGGTTTGCTCGTAGTATCGATCTTTCTTAGGACTAGTGAACTTTCGATAGGCCAGGTCGGCAGTCAGTGACTCGGGTTACAAAGAGTGGGACGATGACTTGAGGGTACGGTAAAGTATTAAAAATTGAGTTAAACTTAGCATATGATGTTTTATTTGCCACGGTGAGTGGATTAGAGCGATACTCTAGCGAGTACTCAAGGATGAAACACCTATGGTAGCATTAGATTCATCAGAGTGACGCATCGGAAGGTGTAAGTCAGGCGCACAGTGTTGACTTGATGGGAATATTAGTCCTTGGAGTGAGAGAATAACATAGTATGGTTATCAGCAAGCTCATGCGTGTTGTGTAGTCATCATAGCTGAAAAATTTGTTGAACACATGATGTACTCTTCTGAGCTAGAATTGATTTTGATGATGAATGCGATGGTTGGTTGCATTATGATTCACATTGGGTGAGCGTCGATCGCTAGAACAAGGTTTGCTTGAAGAGGCATCAGTACGCCTTAGTTACTAGCAGATGTGGTGCTAGAAATGGTTTGGACTTGATAATAAGATTAGTGGAGACTCGCAGTCGATTATGTAATGTCATGGTTAGCGAAATAGTGAACGTTGGAACATGTCCAATATTGAGTATTTGTTGACCTTAGTGTGGAAGACTTCGATGATTGTTTTAGAGGATTTTTAGGACTTAGAATATAAATTAGTGGATCCCATATGCTTGAGGAATAATGGATCGAGAATTTCGGGGATGAAATTCCCAAATGAGGGAAGTTTGTGATACCGTGTTCCATCAATTATATATGAAGAGGAACTAAAGATGATTATGAGAGAATTATGGGCCAAAAATTTATTAAATAAAATAATGGGATAAGGGTCGTTCGAATGACTGTGGGGGGTCGTTTAACTGACATCCCTGCATCGTTAGAAGCGAGATGGATATCATGAGAAGTAAGTATCGAACGACATGCCACTGCTTTATAGTGGTAGGTCGCGCGAAGGGTCTCACGATCCAAACTTTGAATGAGATGGAGAAGTCATTTGAATGACTTGTGCTTATCGTTTGAACGATGTAAATTAAATTTTTTTAGTCCAGTTTGCCCCTTTACACTATCATGATTTTGGCCATTGGATCTTTGAGATGTCGACCTCAGATCAGCCCAGAAGGGGCAAAACGAATTTTTGTTTATAAGGAATTTTTTGATTTATTTAAGGTTATTGGTGGGGAAAATGGAAGAATAAAGATAAAACAAGAGGTGGGTGGTCTTCCACCTCCTCCCACCATAAGCCACCATCCGTCCACCATTCCACCACCATTTAATGTAGTATTCCTTCATGTTCAAGCCTATAGTACCCATTTCCACCATTGTAGAAGAAGAGCTGTGAATTTTGGAGAAGTGGCAGGGGATTTTGGAGAAGATGAAGAAGGGTTTTCATGGAGTTTGAAGTGGGTCTTTCTTGGAAGTTGGGATGGAGCACATTTTGGAGCATTTTGAAGGATGCATTTGGTAACCCATTGAGTACACTTTTGGAGGTAGGAGTTGCTCCTCCTACACTAATATTTCTACCACTATTGGAGCTATTAGAGGTGGTAAAATCCATCCTTAGTATTAAGACTCTATTTTGCACTATGAGTAGTCTTGTAGTTAGATTCCATGGGTAGCTTGCGTATGAATATATGATGATATTATGTCTAGTGAGTAAGAAACATTTTTATGAAATAAAAAAGTTGGAAAAATTATATTTTGCTGAAAATTATGAATGAATAAATAGATCAAAGTTTTGAAGTATAAAAGTTAGTATTTTATTAAAATTGTGTATTTTCTAGAAAGATTGATGTTAAACATTTTATAAAATATAATGTTTGAAAATAATAATTTATTTTGGCAAACATTGGTGAAATAATGTTACTTGCAAAAATGAAGATTTTATGAAAAATAGAAATTTAGTGGGTTTGAAGAAATTAAATGTCTTTTATGCATTCAAAATATATTTTTACAAGTATGATGAATTTCTAGAATGGAAAATGTATTTAACTCATTTAATTGGATTTTGAGGTTTAAAGTCCATCTCTCCGTGTATATAAACTTGTTTTATTTTGGCACTGAGTGTATAAACAAGTTTAAAGAAGAGTTTGTTGTGTTTAAACACGAAATAAGAAAAGTATAAATTCTCGTCTTTAAAGTGTGTGAAAAAGGGGGTTAAAAGTATGATAAACACAAAGTTGTAAGACTACATATAAAATAAAGGAAATGGTATTTTCTTATAAAAGTAGTCTTAAGTGTAAATGGATTTTCTGAATGAAGAAAGTAAAGAAATGTGTGATTTGAGAAATTGTTAATAAAGTTACTGATTAAGTGTTAATGAGTAAATACGGGAAAGTTAGTGTTTATAACTTAGTAATGTTGTAAAGTATTAACACTTAATTGGAAAGAAAATGATGGAATAAAGATGTTTTCAATTAAAAAGAATATTACTCTAAGGTTAAAAGGGTGTTAATGTGTTAAAACACTTAAGAAGTCAGTTCGGATGACTTAATAGTGTTTTGGGGAAATTAGCACTTGTGGAAATTGAGTAAAAGGCGATTTTTGGAAATAAATGGGTAAAATGGTAATTTTACTTAAAGTGAAGCATTTTTCTGAAATAAAAATGTTGGAAAGGGTGTTATACAAAGTGGTCCTAATTGAATATGATTTTTTGAATAAAATAAAGATTAGAGCATAAAGGACATGAAATGATAATTTCAAAGTGTAACACAAGTTCGGGTGAAACCCTAGATTTTGGCTTCGATTGGGGTAAAGGAAATATGGGGTAATGTGGACATTTGTAAAATGTTAAAATATATTAAAAAGGAACTCAGATGACACCGGGATAATTAAAAAGGTTCGGGATCCCTAGGGTGAAAAATAAAAAATCATTGGCCAAAGCATATGGTGCTCATAGCCGGCAGTGTGGAGCCCATTAAAGCAGGCGGTATTTGGAAGATTCCGAGAAAGTATAAAGGTATAAGAAACATGTCAAGAAATGGGTTGTGTAGTAAAATGTTATAATACAACCTAAATTGAATGAATTAATAATTGTTCCGGTAAAGATTAAAATGGACAACTAAATGTGGAAGTTATTAATGTCCATAAAGTAATGAAAAGGGTAAAGTTAGTGGGTAAATGGGTGATTAAGCAACCTAAGCGGTTAAACCCATAATTAACACAATAATGTGTTGCAAAAAGGTTCTCAAAAATTAAATGAGTATTTTCTAACACGGTGTCGCGTGCGTTGAAAATGTGGGTTTCAACGAAAATACTAAAGTGTGTTTTTATGAAATAAAAATGGTGATTTCGGTAAAGTAATGGTTTCAGGTAAATCAAACATAGTTGTTTCAAGTGTTAAATCGTATAGGTTAAATAAAGGGAGAAATGTTAAAATGAGCAAAAGGAAGTCTTTTATAAGATTAAGGTAAATTAATTTGGATAACTAAGGCTTTCGGAAGTAAAAACCGTTTCATGTATTGAATGTGTGTGTGTGTGTGTGTGTGTGTGTGTGTTGCATGTGCACGTAGGCATAACATTTTTTAGTCTCCTTTATGTCGTTCGATTCTACACTATATTTGTATATTTTCCACTGAGCATTTGCGCATACCCTCGCTTTATTACGACAAGTTGGGAGCGGTTTCGTATTTTGAGAGCGTTATACAAGTAAGTACTTTCTTTATTTTACGTTAGTATCTCTTCATGATTGGACTTCGGGGTGTTATCCATGGGTCCCTCTTGTAGTTTATTTTGAAACTAAAATCTCATGCTAAACAAGTGTAATGTTAATTAAAATAAAATTGGATTACCAGCATTATGTAGTTTGTTCTATTGCACTTCGCACCTAACGCTCGGGTCGGCCCGAATTGATTATGGGTAACCCATAAATTTGGGCCCGGGGTGTTACACATGCCCTGCTATAGCATCCAATATTTAATCAGATTTGGGCTAGGGAAACTGTCTTTTTGGGCAAGCCTTGTTAAGATATGTGAAGTATATGCACATTCTCCACTTACCATTTTACTTTGGCACCATGACGACATTAGACAAACATTATGGATACTGAACTTATTTGAAGAAGTCAACTATATCTAGCTTTCTTTACATCTTCTTGGATGACTTCATATATGTCCCTAGCTAAAGTTCATCTTCTTTACTTTACTGGTTTCACCTTGTCGTCTAAATCAAGTCTGTGACAGATAACATCGAGGTCAATCCCTAGCATGTCACTGTAACTTCATTCAAAGGTACTTTGGCTTTTTCACAGTAATCAAATTAGTTATTTTATTAATTAAGTTTCAAGGGACGAGCCAATTTGGATAGTTTTTTCGGGTCCGTCCTCATTGAGGATGATGGATTCTACATCTTTCATATGCTCTCCCTTTTTAATTTATGTTCATCTATTGGATCAAGGATATTAATGTTGTAAGAGATGGTTTTCCTCTTATGGGTTTCTTTTTCTTCTGTCGAGGTGAAGTACTACTTGCGTGCTTACACTTGATCATCACTGACTTTCCTTACCCCATAAGTAGTCGAGAATTTAATCAGCTGATGTACAGTGGAAGGCACACCTTCGAATACTCTTAAAGTTACTCTCCCCAATATGATGTTGTAGGCCCAAAATACATTCTCGCCCATTACGAAAAAGTTAATTCTTCATATTAAGCATCTCAGTCAGGTGCCCATGCAGACATACATCTCAAACATTCCAATAGGTGAACCTTCTCGCTATTAAATCCTATAAGAGGATGGTGGTACGGGATGAGTCTATCCTTGCTAAGTTTCAGAATTTTAAAGCAGTCCTAAAACATAACAACGACTTATCTTCCCTCGTCAACCAAAATACAAGACACATTGTAACCGTGAACTCGTGTGCTGATGATGAGTGGGTCATTGTGTGGGGTTAGGATCCCTTTGAAATCCCCCCTAGAGAACCCCACTATGAGAATCTTAATGTCGACTTTCTTTAGCTTGGCCGATTTTCCTTCGTATTTTATCCAATTAACGTCTATTCTCTTTGTCTCGAACGTGGCTTCAATAACATCATCCTTATTGTCAGTTGGCTATATCCCTCCACATGTTACTCCTCATGAGATCATTTTAACATCAAATAAGATCATATGGAGATTACCTTGAACTGCGCAAAGCTTTGCTAAGAGATATGGGTCATCCTTCTTAACGTCGTCTGAATCTTTTCTATTTTGGTTCACTTGAACTTTTTTCTTCTTTGCCTTATCATCCCTCGATGTGGAATATCTATTCGTGTTGTAGTCTTGGATTTTACCCTTATCGACGTACTTACACTGCTTTCATTGGTTTAGTAACTTCTCAATCTCGTCTTTTACAATGAAATATGTATCTATTGTGTGGCCAAGATGATGGTGGAACTCGCACCAATTACTCTTGCCTCTTTTATAGGTAAGAGACCTGAGCTTCTCAGGCCAACAAAGTTCTTTATCATCTTTGATCTCGTTCAGAATGAGATCAGGGCTAACATTCATTGGGGTATACTTCGTAAACTTATCATCGATTGACTTATTCTTCCCACTTTTATCTTTTTCCTTGTCTCGACTTTGTCCAGATATATTATCGCCTAAATCTTTTTAGTCTCCTCTCTTGGTCACTATAACCGCCTCCGATTTCATAATTCTTTCTTCTTTAGGCAAAAGTTCTGCCATAGATTTTAAGAGATCTTTGGAGAGGTTCTAATAGATTTTTCCTGGTTGAAACCCACTGATGAAGGTTGTTATCACAATACTCTCATCATAGTCCTTAACCTTTAACTTCTCTTTTTTGAAATGAGAAATCAAATATTTTAACTGCTCGTTCTTTCCTTACCTAATGTTCAATAGGTGAGTCACACGTTTTGTAGGTTTCATGTCAAAAAAAGTTATGGATAAATTTTCTAGCTAATTGTCTAAAATTCTCTATCCCTCCTATCGATAGATTGGTATGCCACACATGGACAGCACCAGTGAGAGTGCTAAAAATGCCCGGCATCTTAACTCATCCAGAGTGAAATATCTGTCGATCGTTGACTGGTATATTTCTATGTAATGAACATGGTTGGTGCTCCCATCATATTTGGGTGTCACAACAGGCGATTTAAAGTTGCTAGGCGTCAAATAGCTGACAATGCTCGGTAAAAAAAGGAGAACCCACCTTATATTGTCTGTAATTGGGGTCTCAACTTTTATCAAGACATCCGATCCTATCCTTCAGTATCTGGATCGAGCTATTCTAAGGCTTTTCGTATTCAGTATCGTTATCATCTGAACCTTCCACCTCATAAATGACTCTGTATTACCTCTCGACAATCCCTTTGTTTAGAATGATGCCTTGGACGAGCTTGGCTGAGATAACCAGTTATCCTTGTCCCACGGATGCTATTTGGGATGATATCTCAGCTACAACGACCGTTTGGGCTGAGACAATCAAATACTTATCCTTATGAACACACTGTCCCTATGACGACTCTGGGGGAGTACTAAATATTTTTACCTTGATGAGTAGGAATAGGGGTTTTAGATGGCCGGTAGGATGTGTCTGTCATCTCATACCGTTCATCGTAGTCCATGTTGCTCTCCTCCTCACATTCCACGTCCTCAAGTTCGCCTTGCACCTCCTTGTCGAGGAGGAAACGACAGGGGTCAGCGACCTCTCTTCTCCTGAGATTGTATTGAACCTCTTTGGTTGGTTCTCCGAATACTGGTGGCACGTCTTTCGTCCCTCTCATGAAAACTAACATAATGAGATTCATGGTCGGGTCTTTCAGGATTTGGCTTATTATGACTTGGCTAAAAGCTAATAATTGCGTTGCATGGCTTGTTAATTGGCCACTAGATATCTCAGTGCCACCGTTATCTCGGTCATCTTAGACTAAGTGGTGGTTGGCTGGAATTAACCCCGATGTTTGATGTGGATCAGAAGGCATATTCGATCAGAGAATTCAAACAGCAATAACAGGGGTACAAAACCCAATAAATAGGTTGAATCAAACAGGAAGCTGGTGAAATCCTCCTCCCAAGCTCTTTTAATGGTGATGTATATCCAATAATTATATAATTGAATCATAACCAGAGATGAGAGAAAAATCCAAGATGAAGATAAGAATGCTAAAAGCGTTCCCACGGACGGTGCCATATTAATGAGACTAAGATTATACAATGAATTCACCGTGGATATAAGTATTGCACATATGTAAAAAGAAAGTAATTGACAAGAAATTCAACAGAAGAGATGAGATAAAACAGAGATGAGCATAAGTGTTTAAGTGGTTTGGCCTTGGCCTATGTCTACCGTGTAAAAAATGGGGGTGATTTCATGATAATATGGAACTAATGGCCATGAAAGATACACACTCGATCTTTCTCTCTCCTGACTCAATTCTACAGAGTAACGGTAGGGTTTGTAAAAGATCGATCCAAGTGAAGAAGATGTAGTGTGTTTTATATAGGTTGGGGGTGCGCAATATCACCCCCAGCATGCGTTCCACTTCCAGCTGAGGTTGTGACCTATGAGAGAGTGCCAGTTATATGTACATAAAGTAAGGTCATCATGAAGAATATTCCCCTATATAGGTTTTTGATCTTCGATAATAATTTTACATAGATTGATTGAAATGCCCTTGTCATGCTTTCCATGCTTGTGAAAACTTATCAGAGGTAGGAGGTCTCGATTTAGCTGAGACTGTAGGATGCCTTGCTTCATATTGGAGGCTGAGACGAGTCGGGGTGGTCATCTGTGACTAACTCACCCATCTTAGGCTTGAGATCGTTATCGTGTAATATGAGTGTCTTATGACACCCATATTGATGTGAGTGGGGTTGGTCTCCTCTATGAGACGGGACTAGGGATCATGGCAGGGTGCTCAGGTGTAATCCAGATGAGACCATTATGGGATAAGACCACTAGTAGGCATGGGTGAGAGCATTGGTCTCCTCAGAGGGGAGAGTCTATGGTGGTCATTTGCTTGGGTGCCACTTGGACGAGACCATACTTATGAATATCACTGCTCTAACTCAACTATTTAAGAGGTGATAAACTTAAAAACATGATAACTATAACTGAACTCAATCTCCTAGCTGTTGTACAATCATTTATATCTATCAGACCTCCCATTATGATGGGGACACATATTAATAATCAATCACACTTTCATTATAAAATCAACTTGGACTATTAACTAGCAACTCCAACACTTCAAGTTTCTCTCTTGAGAGTAAATGACTCCTCTCCCTTTCCCCATAGATGTAGGCAAGGTTGACTTATTGAACCATGTATATTTTATGCTATTTTATTTTTTGTACATACTTTGGTGATTTTTAAATTTATAGATTCGATTCCCTTGTAATTTTACTTATATTCTCTAATTAGCATAAACCTTTCTCAAATAACTTAATAACATTGTCCACATGTAACTCAACCTTCTCCTTCATCATATAATTTCAAATTATAGCTTTTACTTCTCACATACAGCCTCATTATTTCCATAACCTAAAGTCATAATTGTAACACACATTTTCACTAACTAGTTAACTAAAATGTATATATAACAATACATTTTAAAACTTGTTCTCCTTAATAAATCTTAATATCTATCTTAGTCAAAGTCGGGAATAACAAAATTTTAAAGTACTATAATTTAAAAAAAAAAATTGAAACTACCACTTTTATATAATACCCTGTATTTTTATGCATATTGTTTAATTATGAAAACTTATGGAAACTAATTACATGTGCTTGTCATGACTAGATATGTCATTGTTTACATTCTTTATATATTATTTAATTTAGATTTGAAATCGAATTTTAATTATTTTAATTCATTAATTGATTTAGTGATAATTGAACTCGTACCGGTTGATTATTAAATGTTGAGTTTGTTAGATATTTTATTTGGTATATTTTATACTCGACTTTTGGGATGCGTAGAATGTCCGTTGTTAGCTTAAAATCGTGGGGTTTGGGACTATTAGGTTAACATAAGGCTTGGTTAAGATTTTACGCCACTTGGAGGTGATTTTGGGCTCTTTTAGATGAAGCTCGTTTGGGACCCATGCTTAATTTCATTGATTAAGGGGTTTAATGAGTTATTAGGGATCTCACAAGTCACATATTACATTTGGGAGACACCTTGAGACTAGAGAGAAAGAACTCAAAGAAGAGAAGATGAATTGGGGGATCTTGACATGGTTTTCTCCACATTTTGATTGAGACAAGTTTATCTAAAATTTGATTATAGTTTCTTTTTTGTTAGATTATATATATTCATGAAAATCTAAACCTAACCATGTTTGAACTTGATTTTAAATTATTAAATAGTTAATTTTCGTAATTAATCTAATCAGGGTGTTAATTAGGTTAATTTTCACCTTATATTGAATGGTTTGCCCATAAAATTGAATTGAAATTGTTAGAAAAGTGTTAGAACTTATTTTATATTGAAAATCGTTTAAAATCCTTATGATTAATTGAATGAGTCCATGTAAAATTGCAATTTAATTGCAGTAGTTAATGAAACTAGGGTTCTTGTAATTTAATTTGAGATTTCCCTTTAAATCTTGATAAATACTTGTGAATTATTATTAGAATTAGGTTACAACCATATATTTGAAATGGATTTGATGTTTGGTTATTGGTTGGGGCTTGAATGAAGCTTGGGAAGTCGTTAATGGTGTTTTAAAGAGATAATTTAGGTTTTGAAGAAGGTGAATCGCATAACAAGGGGAAATGTCAACCTACAAGGGTGATAGATCGATCGACCCTGACCATCGATTAATCAACCACCCATGATTGTAGAAATTGAATAACAAATACATGAGTGATGGTTTCATATTTTTGGACTTTTCTGAATTTATTGTAAATATTTTACCACGAGTGAGAAAGGATGAAATTATAGGTTGGTGATTTTGGTTTGGGCTTTGTGCTGTGATCGGATTGTTGGATTTTGGGGATTAAGTCTGGGATATATTGTCCTTCAGGTTTTATTACACTTAGAGAATAAAGTTAGTTCTAATGTTTGAGGTTTTGGAAATTGGGTCCGAGTTATTTGGGTGTTTAGACCTCGGTTGGTTTGTGGGGGTCGAATTGTATAGGAAGTACTTGTTGAAAATTCGAGAGCGGGATGGATTGTTAAATGGGATATTTGAAGTATTCGTACTTAGATGTCTAGTCTCAAAAGATTGGGATATGACTATATACAATTTAGCATAGTTATTATTTATATTTTTAGTACAAGTTGTGTGTGAAACTATAACTAGAATTTAGTAGGCCGTGGAAAGTAGAGCTAGTAACATATAGATCCGGGTAGGGGTAACGAGTGTATTACCTTTTAATAGTTTGGATTATTATGGATAATCTATTAGTGGTGGGTCATATATATGTTTATGTTGATTTAACCTGTTAGTGAGGGTTGTAATTTTGACCCGGTAGCGTTGGGTTGGTATGTATATATGCTTATTTGATTCAACCTGTTAGCGAGGGTTATATTCGATTGGATGTTTTATGTGCAATGCATACCATGTGTAAGTGCTTGTAGCGAACATACTAGGAGGGATTCCATTATGGGGCACGTGCAACGTGAACCATGATGGTGCCTTGGTGAGGAGATGAGTTTTCCATGATCATTTGTACCTCGAGTCCTACGCCTAGGTACCCGTGTCCCAAGGGGGTTTCACGAGGAGATTTTATCGTATAAATTTGGGTATGGTAGGATATATGAATAATGGGTAGTCAAAACGATTTATCCCTTGGTCGTGATGAGGACCTAGGTTTGGAACGACCTAAGACTACATATAGTACGCGCGAGTGATCCCCGAAGGTGATAGGGATAGGCATTCGTTTGGTACGAGCATGCGAGTAGTCCATTTATTTGTACATGTCGAGGGTTGTACCTATGTATGGATGTTAAACGTAGATATTGTCTTTATCCTACCTTGTTTGATTATATGTTGTGGTACTATAGATAGTTGTACAAGTTTACGTACTATACTAGAGATGTGTATGCTTATTATAGGGATGTATACCTATATACTTATGACTCGGGATTTATGTGTTAACTATACTATAGATGTATGTATTATTGTGTGGAGTGCGATAGCCCCTCGACGAATAAACTTCAGATTTAAAATTTAAGCCTGTGAGTGGCACGTTGGTTATTTGGTGAGACGTAGCATAGGTTTTAGACTATTGTACAAGATATAATTCATACTGAAATATATTAGCCTAACATTTAGAAAGTAAAGATTAAAAAAAATGAGAGATAAAACTTCAATCACATGGGCTACGTATGGGTTCGGGATTAGAAACGTGTGTTATTTTAAGTTCTTGGGTTAGGTAACTAATAACTTAAAATCCACTAAAAGACGAGAGAAAGATGTGTAGCTATGTTGTAACCAAAATTCAGTTATAAACTTATTTTTCATAAACTTGTTGTTTACATTGTTATTATATTTGTGTTTTCACAGGTCTTAGATCATTGTTCCTGCCATTGTCAGACTTAATAGTTGGAGGAGCACCTCCAGAGGCATTCTATCCTTCATTCCTATGATGCAGAAGTGGAGAAGGGTCGCTCATTCGCTTTTGTTTTATTTTACACTTATAGTAGGATTGTATGTCGTATAATTTATTACCGAGTCAATTTTTTAACATATTGTATTGGTATCAGAGATGGATTATTATATTGATGGTAATTGGAATCAGAGTTTGTTTTGTATTACTTAGTATTGCATTATATCACTTTGTTACTTATTCAGATTTTAGTTGTTTCGTTATGCTGAGGATGTTACCAAATGTTTTTTATTATCGTAGTTTTTGTTTTTGACCTCATCAATATATTTGTGAATTTTACGAGGTGTCACGTAAGTATTAATTAAAAAAACTAAAGTTTGGGTCAAATTTCATCTTTTCCCTTAATCTTTCAAATGTTTTGATTTTACTCTCAATGTTTGAAAAGTATTTGTCACCAATTCGTTAAAAATCTTAACAACCATTACACGTGGCAAACTTTTGAGCTCTCTCTTCCCATCCCTTTCCTCACATATTCCTCGCACTTTTCACAACCAGAGTTTTTGGATGAGGTTTTGGGTCGACACGACACGAAAAGGTTTTTTCAGACACAAAAATAACACGACACGAGTTCGTGTTTTTTTAATTGACACAAAAACGACGTGACTAACACAATTTCTTAAATTTTATGCACAATTAAATTAAAATAGGCAAGATAACCTGAATAAAAATATGATTGACACGACAAGCCATGATAATACTACTAACATAACTCATAATTTTAACACAAACAGGACACGAGACGACTTTGTGTCAAAAAAACCTGACACGAATACGACATATTGTGTCTATTTCGTGCCAATTTCTTGTTGTTCTTTATCGTGTTTTCGTGTTGTTTCTTAAATTTTCACCCCTAGCAGTAGTGCAACTACCCCCTCCCCTTATTCTCTTTGTTCTCCTCATTTTTCTACATTTGTAAATATAAAACACGACACCCATACACACACACACACACGTATATATATATATATATATATATATATATATATATATATATATAAGGTGGTAAAATCATGCTTTGATTAACTCCCGACAAATAAAGCTAAGAAATAAATGGAAATCACAAAGTATAACACATAATATACGTGGTTCGACAATATGCCTATATCTATGGTACGTTTCTCTCTATTTATATTGATTAAATCAAGACAACAATAATTATATGCCCCTTTTCCCTAGGGAGAGGGTTACAATTATGGAGAACAAAAAGAAAATGGGTCGTGTATAACTCATGTCCTTAGGATGTAGTTGTGATTTGATCAAACATATCCAAGCCTAAGTTTGTTCTTATCTTCAAGTTGTGGTCATTTATTTGAGCTACCGGACATATGTCAATTCGTTCAAGTTGTTCGGATAAGTAGGATAATATCCCCATAATTGTCCCCAAAGCTTTGCAGCCTAAAAGGGGTGGAGAGATTTGATCCCTGGTTGACTTTGATGTTCGTCAGCAGTTACGGTTGATCGTCTGTTATAGAAGAAGTTGAAGAGTATTAGAACTTGTAATTTTTTACGTGAAAGTTCATTTTTATTATATTCGTTGAGTTTGGAGGGCACAATCATAATTCGCCCCGACCCTTGAGGAGTACGCTTATAATTTGTATGTTGAGGAGGCTAACAGGTGAGTGCATCCATCATCCGCCACCTAGGGTTCCATTCTAAATGATGAACTACTTTGGAAATTGAACCAAACCGTTCAAAAACTTATTCTACGACCATTTTGCATATTTACCTTCATCATTCAAGACGTCAGAGCCTTTTGCCTTCTCTTTCACCTGTAAGTCTTCCCGCTTCTCATTTTCTCTGCAATTTTCTTCAAACGATCACTTTCATTTCTTAGTTCTTTCATATTATCCACTGTTCCTTTTCTCCAAACTGAACAAGGGTATATGCACTGGGTAGAAGATCCATAGGAGATTTTATAGAAAGGTTTTTCCATCCTTGATTGGGTCATTATAAAGTGTGCTACGGAGCCTAACGACTACTATAATACGGAGGGGGTACTAGTTACATACCGAGTCCACTGCGTAGGGTGGAATCACTTTCCCCCCTAACTGACTATTTCTAGAATTTTGTGAGTACTTTAGAGTAGTGTTTGCTCGGTGTACTCCGAATACATAGAGGATTATAAACGGAGTCCATATAATCAATGAGTTGTACTAAACTTAAATAGGAATTCCTGAAATCGAATACCGTTATACTTGGGTCAAAATGAATGATAACACTTTTTATTTGAAGGGGAGGAGGGCAGATAGGGTGATGGTGGTAAACCTCCCTGCTTAAAATAATGGATATTAGTCACGTGGATTTATTATGAGGGGGATGGGAGCATCCACCAATTCCTAAGGGTGGTAACCCTTATAGGGGATTTCGGTCACCCAACTGAGGACATAAAATAGGTCAATTGTTGCCTTATGATTGCATTTTATTTTGGTCGACCAAGTTTCACATAAATTTGTACTAACAAGTTTGGTATTTGAGGAGGCTTTTATCTACTGGTGGCGAGCATCCAAGATCGACATCCTTGTTGCTTGAATACACTAACACCTTTCTCATTGCTAGGCATGTGGACACAATATCCGAGATCCAAATCCTTTAAATTAGTAAAGGGTCTTTGTGTGTGCCCACATCAACTTGTTTTGAGTTTATGGGCATCGCTTATATTCCTATCGTGCTCATTGCCACCTCAAAAAAAGATATGGCTCCAAGGAAAAAGATTCCCACTTCGTCAGATAAGTTCGATCTCCACACTTCCCCAATAGCTCAACCTTTCCAAAGGAAGGAGATTGGAGGTCCATCCGACCTTGTTACCATGTCGAATTCCCCCAATAAGGTTCAAGCTCAGAAGAAGAGCATGACTGACATTGGTCCTTCTGCTGTTGTTATCGTTCCCACCAAGAAGTTGGATGCCCCTAATAAGGGTAAGGTCTAACAAATAATGTGTGTAGTTAAAAATGCTAACTTAGCCCCGGCGCTACTGAGGGGGGTCATTCTAGAGATAGATAACAAGTGCCTACGGTGGGCATATTGACAAGGTTACCTCATTTAGAGATGAAGTTAAAGTTATTACAGATATTGTTGAAATGTTAAAGAGGGAGAATTATAGGCTGAGGTAGGAGCTCAGTACGGTAAATAAAGACTTCAAAAAAGATTAGATGATCAAGAACAATATGCAATAGAAAATAATGAGGCGGACGTATTAATTCAACCAAGGTCATCGTAAAGTTTGGGCGTCGGGATATAATGAAGGTTTGGTAAATGCCTTGTTGCATTTGGATGAGGCAAGGTAGGTATCCTACAAACATATGTGGCTGAAATGCCCTAACGATCATGGAAGTGACTAAAGATTTCCAGTTTTGGCGTTGGTATGGGGTAGATTATCCCTTTATTCGGCTCCCTCCCTTTGGGAGTGAAGAATCATGGATCCCGACTGATTACATCCCCATACAATTAATAAAGAACTACCTCCTCAACTATAATAGTGATGCCGAGTTTTGTCCTAATCCGGACAATGATGGTTGCCATGCTAGAGTGACTTTTAAGGTGGAGCACATAAGATGAAATGATGGTGGAAGACAGGTATTTGTTTTTTTGTTATGTGCCAATTAGAACACTTTGGAAAAAACTTTGATAATACATGAAATTATGTAATTAACTCAATGTTTAACATTTTCCCATGTTCTATGTCAAACATGTTTTTTTATTGTTTGCCTTAACTTTTAGAAAGGGTCATCATAAAATATTAGGTATAGGACAAACTATAGCAAAAATGTACATAGTCGTAGGACCTACCGCCCATTTTGGATTTTAGCTGACCAGGTCGAGACACTTCGTGCCTAGGGATCCTCCATAGGTTCTTTTCTTATATGGTAAATTCTTAATGCTCTCGTGTTTATTAGTGACGAGAATGTGTGACCTTGAGATTTGAGTAAGGGTAATCTTAGCTTAATTGGGTACTTGAATTGATGATCAAAACTTGATTGTATAAAATTGAGAAAAATTAAAGATGGCCTTGCTATAATGATAACTTATAATAAATAAAGGAGCGCTTATGCCTTTGGTCGTCTAAGGATGACAATGCCTTTTGGGAAGGTCGTTCTCCATATCCGAGCATAAGGAATATCTAAACTCATCGAGTTTCTCGTAATGGATATAGATTCCGCTTATAATGCCATACTTGGAAGAGGGTGGCTTCATGCCACGAGGGCAGTGCCTTCCACCTGCCACTAGAAGCTGAAATGCAATACTAAGAAATAAATAACGAAGATTAGTGGGAACCGACCGCTATCTCGGCAGTGGTTCGTAGTTGTCATCTTAATGAAGCAAAAAAAGAAGAAAAAAAATTATGGAACTCGAAGAGGGATCCATGCCCTCCAAGTAATAATTAAAGAATGGACATGGTATTGAGGAAATCAAGGTTACCTCGGTCGATCGGGTTATGGATCCCTTCCAAAAAGTGGTATTTGACAATGATCTGCCTGAGAAGAAGTTCTTGATCGATAATACTTTTACTAAAGAGGAAAATGAGGAACTGGTTGCTTTCGTCAAAAGTAATTAGGATGTGTTTGCTTGTCAACCCTATGACATGTCGGGCATTCACCTAGAGGTTATGTGTTACAAGACTCACATGGACCCTTCACATCCACTTTTGATCCAAATGGTGCATAAAACGTCCCTCGAGAAGGCAAGGGAAGTAAAAGAAGAAGTGGGAAAACTTCTAAAGGCACGGTTTATCAAGTAAGTTCAATTCCCTGAGTATTTCATCAAATCATGCAGTGGTTAAAAAGAGCAATAAAAAGTGGAGAGTCTGCATAGACTTCATCGACCTGAACAAAGCCCAATAATAGTTTTTCTTTGCCTAAGATATATCAGTTGGTTGACGCAACTGCAAACAAATAACGTATGACCTTCCTTGACACCTAATCTGGAAACCACCAGATTCCATTGTTCGGTCCTGCCTAAGAGAAAACCTCTTTTATTGCCACGTTTGGACTATACTGCTATAAGGTAATATCGCTTGTACTAAAGAACATTGGGGAAAATTACCAGATGTTTGTTTCGAAGATGTTTAAAAATCACTATGGAGAGATAATGGATGTATACATTGGTGATATGCTCGTAAAGAGCATAATTAAAAGTGATTACATTATCGACCTAGCCGAAATTTTGATGACCTTAGCTATTACATAATGAAGGAGAATAACGAGGATTACATTGTCGACCTAACCTAAAATTTTAAAGTCCTTCGTTATTATGTAATGAAGATGAATGCAACCGAGTGATCCTTTAGAGTGAATTCAGGAAAGTTCCTTGGGTACTTGGTTAGGGAAAGGGGGATTGAGGCAAGTCATGGCCAGATTAAAGTGATAAGGAACGTGCAACCTCCAAGCATCGCGTGCGAAGTGCAAAAGTTGACTGGCATGCTTATTGACCTCAACAGGTTCATATCACGATCTTCCAAAAAATGTCGATCTTTATTTCGGAAATTGAGTAAGGAAAGGAAATAAACAGGGAATAATCAATGTAACCATGCACTAAAGCAAGTAAAGAAGTATTTAAGCCAATCACAGTTGATAATCCTCAATTAAGAAGGATCCTTGTACTTTTACCCGGTGGTATACAATCACTTCGTTGATTCAACGATGGTTTACGAGAGGAAGGGGAATCAAGATCCCATCTATTATACGAGTAAAACTTTGCTCGACATTTAGAGTAGATACCTCTTGTAAGTTGAATCATTACTTTGAGGTGCACACAATCATTATGCTAACCTCTTTCCCTCCGAAGGAAGTCCTCCAGAAGGTCGATTAATCTGGGCAGATGTCTAAGTTATCGGTAGAGCTGGGGAGGTTTGCTATCCAGTATCGGCCAAATGGGTTGATAAATGGGCAAGTTCTAGCTGACTTCATCGCCAAATTCTTAAGTGACAATGCACCAGAGGAAGTTAGCACCAGAAGTGAATCAAATGTTCAACAAGAGGTTGAAGAAGAGGAACGATGGACCTTTTATGTGAATAGAGCCTCCTATTCTAAGGGGAAGGAGTGGGGATAATGTTAGTATCCCTGAAGAATACAGTCATCGAGTAAGTAATATGCTTAGGATTTGAAGCCTCTAACAACGAAGAGGAGTATGAAACATTGATGAAGATTTATAAAAGGAACTCTCCTTGGGCTCCCATCACCTTGACATCTTTTGTAACTTAAGGCTGGTATCGAATTAGATATCAGGAGACTAAGACATTAAAGATCAACACATGGCTGCATACCTTGAGGAGGCTTAAGCCATAGCCACCCAATTCCAACGTATTCACGTGCAATAGTTTATAATAGTCACTAATGGTCAAGTAAACGCCTTAGCCATACTTGGTTCGGCGATGAAAGGATATATTAAGTAAATAATTTAAGTGGAGTATATTAATCAACCTAGCATCAACACGTGAAATCTGGTCAAGCAAGTTATAGCTTTTGGCAGGGCCCCAAGCTGAATGGATCCAATAATGCGTTATTTAAAAGATAATGCTTTGCTTGATGGTAAGAAGTAAGCACATAAGATTTGGGTAAAAAATGCACACTTCCATTTGTCTCGAGGGGATAATCTTTACCGGCGCTCCTTTTCAGAACCATATATGTAATTAGTTCACCAGAACGATGTCGACCAAACCCTCTACGAGTTAAATGAAGGAATATACAAAAGCCACGCAGGGGAAGATCACAATCATTCAGAGCTATAAAACAAGGATATTGGCAGCCGTATATGAAACCGGACGTCATTGCATATGTCAAAAAGTTCAAAACTTCCATCTCTTCTCGCCTTTAGTGCATCAACCTACCAGTGACCTCAAATACCTCACAAGTCCTTGGCCTTTAACGCAGTGGGGATTTAACATTGTTGCCCCACTAAGTCTTGGACCAATAGTAAAAAGTTCTTTTTTTAGTGGGCACGGATTACTTCCCTAAATGGGTTGAAGGGGATCCACTGGTATACATTTGAGATGTTGACATGATAATATTCATCTCGAGGAATATTATTACACGCTTTGTCATTCCTCGGATCATCATAACAGATAATATAATATAATTTGAGAGCATTATATTTCAAAGTTTTTATAACGAGTATAAGATTAGACACTAATAGAGTTCAGTGGCCTACCCTCGGCAACGAGCAAGCAGAAGCTTCCAACAAGATAGTCCTCGATGGGATAAGAAAGAGGTTGGAAAAAGCAAAGGGCGCACGCGTCGACCAACTTCTCCACGTTCTCTAGAGATACCGAACTACGCCCAAGAGATCGACGGGGGAAACACCCTTTGCCTTAGCTTATGGGATGGAAGTTGTCATCCCATTTAAAATGAGTATATCGAATATAAAGTTCTCACTGGTTGACCAAGGTCTTAATAATGAAGCGATTAAAATCAAGCTTGGCCTAGAGAATGAAAGGAGAGAGTTGATCTTTGTAAATCTTACCTCTTACCAGTAATAATTGGCCAAACAATACAATAGGGGAGTCAAAGCGAGAAGCTTTAAGGTTGGGGACTACGTCCTAAAGAAGACCATGGGTAATACAAAGAATCCCTCAAACATAAAACTTGGGCTTAATTGAAAATGTCCATTCAAAGTTGTTAGAGATGACATGCAGGGAGCCTACCATTTTGAAATAATGGAGGGCAAGGAAGTTCCCCGAGCATTGAACAAATCCAACCTCAAGAAGTTTTACTTTCAGTTTAAATTCAATTCAAGATTGAATTACTTTTTAGACATTTTATTTATTTTCTTATAATTTTTTGTTTGTCAAAATTTAATTCAGAATTTTGTTTCAGAACTTATACTTTTATATCTTTAGTTTGTTCCAAGTGGTTAACAATGAGAATTTAATAAAGAAGATCATTAGTCGAATGGATTTTGTTTGACTTATTATTTGTTATCCAAATGTTTATCTTCTTTAAATGTCTTATTAAGACTGATTTGTTGGTCGACTAGTGACCAAACAGGAACTTAATTATTTTGTTGTTTAGAAAAACATACAAGATTGCTCATAGCAAATAAAATTCCTATGAGGACCCTAGGCGCCTAGTACTAACCAGGTTAAAAAAAATCCTAGCTGGGAGATGACCCCACAAATAAGTGCATTCTTGCTTTTTTCGCTTTAGGCTTGACGTTTGATGTGATGACGTCACTTAAAATGTAAGACCATAAACTATACAACGTAAGGGGGAACAAAATGTTATTTCCATTAATATTTGAAACTATTACAAGAAAATTGAAACTGTGAGTAATTTACAATGAAGAAGTAACTACAAATAAGTCACTTGGATGAATAAGGTGATTTAGCCTTAGAAGATCCAACTTCAGCATCCAGACCATCCAATGCATGGAGTTTAACAGTTCCAGGGAAGTCTCTAATTCCCGATGGACCTCGAAGAGTCACCATATTGACTAAGTGAGGAGATCGACAGAGTTCATCATCCCCATTAAGGACATGGTCGCCTAAATATTATCATATCAAATTGATTAAAATAGCATCCATTAGGATCCACTAAGAATTAAGTGTGTAAGAGGGAGAAGATAGTCGGGGCAACCGGGATCATATCAATAGCACAACTTTGAATCTTTTGGCATTTTTACAACAACTAAGTCGTTGAGACATATAATTTTATAAGTAACATTTTAAGCATCGGATGAGGCATCATTGTAATTGAGATGAGCCTCAACATAACCATCATTCCACACTTGGCACGGTTGCTTATGGAATTGAAATCTGAGATAATCAAGTCTCTTAGATAGACTCCCGATGTTCGCCTCCTTATCATGTAAAGACTTTTATACTTTCTCAAGTTATTCCCTTAATCGATTGCTCTCATTTTAACAAAGGAAGCTCCTTCTCCAACTTGTTTGTCTGCTAAAGACTTATTGGCTCTCCCAATCTCAAAGCTCTAATCATTATTTTCTTTCTCAAGAAGGATTATGACCTCCTTTGACCATAAAAGGTCGACTTATAAGATGGAAGTATTTTTAGCATGCATAGACTCAATGTTGGACAACTTTCGATAAATTCCCCTAGCTTTTGCCAGTCGGGCAACATTCTTGTCAAATTTAGCTTTCAAGTTGACTTATACTTCACTGTCACTGCCCTGGTTGGCACAAATCATATCATGATAAATAAACATCAGCCGCAACCGCTCGATAGAAAATTTGACACATATTTGAATAAGTTTTTTTTGCTCACAAAGATGCATCAAAACCCAAAATCTGGCCAACGTCGCTATAATCATCAATATCATCACAACTAGCTACGATGATCCTTGCACTCCTTTCCTCAAAATCGTGATGTGCAGCGACAAGTGTTGCACACCTTGCATCAAATTAAAAAGTACAAGGACTAGTGGTCGATCATTGAGCCAAGTAAAAGGAAAAATACAGTGAACATTGTAAGATAAATGAATTGAAGTTAATAAAATCTTTAAATTTCATTGACAAAATTTAATGAGGAGAATTCCTACATTATAAATTGGAGAAAAGAAGAACAAATAAAAAAGTCTCCTAAAACGATTTAAGTAGATCTTGTAGTGGATTTATCTCCCACATTTTCCTTCTCGGTAGCCTGAGCAATGGCGATACATTATAGTTAGTCCGCCCCATCCTTAGCCTTCTCAGCATTTTGATAAGCAATGACCTATTTTAGATAATCGACACTAACATTGGCCACCTTAACGCCAACAAACTGGTTATCGAGAAGCTCCTCATTATCACCATCACCATCGTCATCATCGATTGGAGGAAGAGAGCCTGCATCGTTCTCCTTGAATAACTCAGAGTCCTCCGAGATGCCAACCTTGATGAGTGACTCGTCCTAAACATTTTTAAAGAATACCTTCTTGAGGTATTATATATGCTATTGAGCTTTGACTAAGTCCCTATGCTAGCCGAGAGTGAACACATCATACTTGGCCTACATCATCTCGATCATGGCCTTCTCAACTTTGGCATTTGCCTTTTCAACTTTTGACTCCAATATATGGACCTTCTATTAAAACTACTCTACATTAGAAATATCATCTTCGTCGACTATATGAGCAACTTCCAAGGCTTTAGTTGCCGCATCTAAAGATGTCTCCACATCATTGGAGGATTTTCTCAGCATCACTCTCTAACAACTGATTATATCCAACCAAAAACTACAGAGAAAATAAAAGTTAAGAGATCGCAATTATGATGTGAAGAAGAACACACATGTAAAATGCAAACTTACAAGGTATAAAATATAGGTGGCACGCTCCATCAGCCAACCATAAGTCAGACTAGCGATCATCGTCGTGGCAACATGGAGGAAGGCGGACCTAATTAAGTCACGTGCCAAGTCAAGGCGCCGAATAATGGAGTTGGCAATAACTTTTCCTTTGTCAATAACAGTATTCCCCACAACAACAGGAGGGGGATGAGGAACTTTATCCTTCTTAGTTTTCTTAGAAGGGGGCTCCAACACCTTTGTTCGGGAATTCCTAATCGCTATAGGGTTGGTGGGATCCCCAACTTCATCTTTTCTGCTCGCAGGTCGAGAAGACTCTTCTTTCTTGCTCGCGGGGCGAGCAGTGGGAAATCTGGGACCAAGATTGGAAAATATCAAATCTAGTATTTTTCTCTTGGGGGCCATTTCTCCAGGAGAAAGTTCAGCACTAGGGATTGATGAAAGGTCTAATGAATCAAAGGAAAATGATGTATCCTCGCCCGAGTTGTCAGGAGTAGACGCATCCGGATCTTTAGGATATACCAGGATAATCGGAGTTTAGTTAACTAACCTCACGACAATCGAGGGGGTTGAACTTATTTACCCTAGTTTAAAAGCAACCGACCTTAGATGATTATTCTCCCCAAGCATTTGCTTTATCCACTAGACCTTGTGAATATTAAGAAAGTTTATGTCCCTATCACGAGGAAGCTTCCTCTTTCCTTTAGCTATAAAGACACGAAGAGGAACCAGTTACAACATGAAAGATATAACTAAAAAGGGAATATAACAATTAGGAACACAAGAGTATCCTAACCTATCCCTTTCCCTTCCTGAGGGCACCCTGACCCTTCATATACTACGCCTTCAAGAAGAGGGTTATGTTAGCATTTCTTCACAATTACACTATGAGCCTAGTACTCCTTGTTAGAATAAGACATGTTTATTACCAAGGCTTAATTAGTTACCCTTATTTTTAGGTAGTAAATTTTTTCGTTGGTCGCTGTTCGTTGATAACAATACATGACATCGGTGATGCCGAAATTGGTCCTGTATAATTCGTTAGTGTGGTGAACCCCATTAACAATCCTCTAAGTATTTGGAGCGACCTGGGCCGAAACCACATCAAAGTATTGATAAACTCAAGAAAAAGTTTATTTGAAGGAAAAGTCACCCCGCACTCAAGAATAAATATTGAGGACAACCAGTGGCCCTCATCAAGCTTACTAGGTTCATAAGGACCGCCTACTAACTCGACAGTATCCTAGGTGGGGATATATTCAAGTTTAAATGTATCTATGATGTTTTCGTTAATCACGTACACCATTGTAAAATCTAGTGCGAACTACGTAAGGACCAACTAAGTGCGGACCAACTTTTTTTCAAATAGTAAAAAATAATAATTTTGAATTGATTTTTTATGGGGTATTTAAACATTTCATCCCCCCCCCCCCCCCCCCACCCAACAAAAAAATCAACTTAAAGTAATTTTTTTACTATTTTAAAAAAGATCGGTAAAAAAGGCCAATTTTTAAGGGGCTTAAAACCGACATATTTTGAATGATCTTTTAAATTAGTAAAAATATTCACTTTGAATTGATTTTTCAGGGGAGGAGGGTAGAATGAAATGTTAAAATACCCTACAAAAAATCAACTATTTTTTTTTACTATTTTAAAAAATTGGTTCGCACGAATTCCACACCTGATCCTTCCCCCATATATCTATTTATATGTATCTATATATATGTGTGTGTGTGTGGAAGGCAACAATTGGTCGCCCGCACGCGAGAGAGAAAGGAAGAAAAAAGAGATAAATGAGGGAAAGAGAGAGCTCGACAGTTTGGCACATGTAATGAATGTTAAGTTTTTTAATAGATGGGATACTTTGAAAATACTTTTAAAAAAATTTAGGATATAATTGAAATATTTATAATAGATCATTTGAGAAATTGAAATTTAACCTAAACTTCAGTTTTGTTTTTTCAAATTAATCCCTTTTAAAAATAGGGACAGGAGCTAATAAATACATTGGAAGTCTATTTATATATGATGAGTCCAAGTGACAATCTTGTTAGTATCTTAAACCCATAAACTTTTCAATCAATTAACGATAAGTCCAAATGATATAATTACACTTATTAATGTAAAATATTCATCATTGTAACTATATCTACATTAATCAGTGTAACTGTATCTACATTACACATTTAGACTTGCTGAAAAGTGTAAAAAATGTATCTTTAATGCTAACTAGATGCGCCCGCGTGCGTTGCACGTGCGATCGAATCCGAGTATTCAATTTAAGCATTAAAAGTAGGGAACAAGGCATTATAAGTACAGAGATTCACTATCACCTAAGAAATCCATATCAATGGTATGTTCTATTGGTAAACGCGTTAAAATTATTCTAATCAAAATATATTCATTTGCAACTGAATGGAAACATAGTTTGAACATGATTTATGTCCAAAACATAAGTACAGAGTAAGTCTTGAAAAACCAAAAACGTAGAAGATGAACAATGTGCAAAATTTTAAATAATATATATGCATGTGTATGCATTTAACACCTGTATATGTATCTATTTTTAGGTTGGACTGTCGACTTAAGAATTTTGAGTAAAATATATCTTCAACTGAAGTGTTTCCAACTCAACAATATCAAAATAGAAATAGGATTAAATATGGAAGAAACAATGTAAACCCGAGATTCGTAGGATAATAATCACATCGAGGGACTCAATTTTTGCTCATCTTTGAAATTATAAAATTAGTTCCATATCTACCAATGAGAAATTAAGAAAAACTACAAAACGTATAGTATGATCTCATATTTTCTATCCCTAATGCACACACAAACTCCATAGATAGCAAACAAACATTACAATTAAATTATAAAATAGCTATCACAATATTAATCACTAACTCAACTGAATTTATCCTCAATATATCTTGAAACCTTACCTAAAAACTGAAAAATTATATTGCATCATCATAATATGGCCATTAAAGCGAGGACCATGATGAAGTGGTTGAAATGGGATAAGAGTAATGTTGACACTATAGGTAAAATAACTAAATTTATTTAACCAATATCTTCATGTAGGCTTCTGAAGTTAAAAAAATACAAAGATGATTACCATAAGAATAAGCGAATAAGAAATAGGAAGAAAGGACATAACCTTTATGTAAATCCTTTGCAAGTCTAGATGGATTGTGGTCTATAAATTTCACCTACCTCTCACATCTTCCCCTTCGTATATGATACACCCAATATTGAATTTTATATTAGCTATTAGTTTCTTCATTTTAGATTCATACGAAGCCTTGTTTCTCTCTTCCCCATCTCGCCTTCATCACCTCTTTCTGTCCCCTCAACCACTACCGCATCAACAGGTGATCCACCAAACCCACCACCATCGACAACCACGATTAAACGGTGAAAATTTGGATACCAAACTAGATTCCAAAATCTTCCCCAATATGCAACACAATTAAACCATCCAAATTCATTTTTATGAAGACTAGGGGACTCACTTTCGTTTTAATTTACACACTTTCAATTCCTCAAAATTTAATTTTTTCAATTTTCAGTGTGACATTTTGGCTAATGGGTACATATTATCGCACAAGTTCACCCCTAACAAAATAAAAAATCCACAAAACTCTAGAATCAAGGGTTGTATCCATACACTTTCCCTTGACAATGGTACGATGATCCATACTTTTTGGTGGTGGTAGCGGTTTTAGCTTGCAACAGGAGTCGAAGTTCATCATGTAGAGAAGGGGGTGGTTTAGTCGGTTAAGTGACTAAGAGAGGTGAATAGTTAAACGAGTGACCAACATTTCAAGAGAGAGAGAAAGAAAAAAAAATGATTACGGGTAGAAAGAAAGATGAGTGAATTGAATTGAATCGAAGGTTGAGGATAATTCGTACATATGACCATTCCAAATAATTTATCGTCTTTTTAGGCCGTAGAGATTATGATCGAAATAAATATTTTTTTGTTTAAAATAAAGTCGCTTAAATGCATTTAAAAAATTAAAAACTCAAAAAATCCCACACCCATACCGTGGAGGCAAAAGCCTATTCAAATAGGCACGTCAGCTCTTTACTTCGCCCACATCAACGTGAACTTCATTTCACATTTCCTCTCCTCCACATTCTACTAGTTCATCTCATCTGAGCCAGCATGAATATCTTCAGATTCGCAGGCGACATGACTCACTTGATCAGCATCTTAGTCCTCCTCCTCAAAATCTACGCCACCAAATCCTGCTCAGGTACACTAACATTTCATTTCATCATATGCTTATATATTAGGGCTAGGGTTTGTTAAATGTAGTTGTGAAATTGTTACAGGCGTTTCGCTCAAGACTCAGGAGATGTACGCGTTGGTGTTTGTGACTCGTTACTTGGATCTGTTCACAGATTTCATTTCCGTTTACAACACTTTCATGAAGATCGTGTTCATAGCAAGTTCTCTCGCGATTGTGTGGTGTATGAGGTGGCACCGAGCCGTTAAGCGCTCCTATGACCGCGACCTCGACACGTTTCGACATCATTTCCTGATTGCCGCGAGCTTGGTGTTGGCACTACTTGTTAATGAGAAATTTACTTTTCAGGAGGTTGGACATTGCTAACTTCACTCCGTTATATTGTTATTTGGATGAACTATGAGCTATTGAATGGATTTAGTGAGCTAATAGTTGTGATAAGTGTGATCTTTGGTTTAGTGACCCTGCGATACTAAAAAATAGGGATCACAAGTATTTAGTTCCACTTTTACAGCTTGTTTGGGAGTTTTTTTTAATAGAAAATTAAGGTAAAGGTCATGTTCCTTCCTATATTTGGATTTTAAGGACAATGCGTTTCAAGTTTATAAATGTAGTCCCTCTGGTACATTAACATTTATTTGTGTAGTCCCTTTAGAGTTAGAAGTTCGTTTTTTTGGTCCGCGCCAGCGGCACCATTTTTCATGGTGTTTTTAGTACAGGGACTAAATTTATAAAATTATGTGGAGTGTCCTATTTTTTATACACTTTGAGAATTGTGAGGACCTTTCCCTAAAACCCCATTTTTTTAAAGGAAGGAAAGGCAAGGAAATGAAAGTTTTATTAGTAGAGAAAAGAAAAGAAAGGAAGATTTATAAGAGATAAAAGAAAGGAAGAGAAGCGAAAGGATTCAGGAAGAAAGATAAAATAATTTTCTTTTCTAGTGTTTGGGAGTTGGAAGGAAATTAATTTTTTTAAGGGAAATAAGGTACAATCTTTAGAAAACTTTTCTTTCTCTCAATTTCTTTCCGATTTGGAAGGAAAGTTTTGGAAAGAAAGGAAGGGATTTTTTTTTTAAATTTTCCTTTCTTTTCTCTCACTTTAAACTCCCAAACGATGGAAAATGGCGAAACAACACTTACTCTCCTATGTAAACTCCCAAACGACGGAAATAAAGCATAATTTTCCTTCATTTCCTTTCTTTTCTCTCCAAAATAAAACTCTAAAACAAGCTGTTAAAGATTCATTTGTAGTCACTCCTATGTTAATTATTGGTCATGTTTTAACAATTATGGGATACATGTCATTATTTGCGAAAAGGAAAAGAGACGGTTATAAGGTAGTTGTGGACGGTTTTGGGACTTAATACAATTTAAAATACATGGGAGGGGAGTCTAACAAATATTTGGAAATGAAACTAATCTAAAAAATACTATAAAAAGTACTCCATCCATCCCAAATTAATAGTCCCGCTTTCCTTTTTAGGACGTCTTAAATTAATCCATTTTCCTTTTATGAACTAGATACAACGAGTGCATCCTTAAAAACCATTGTTTGTGAATAGGGACTACTAACTTAGGACGAAGATAGTATTAGTGAAATAAGTAATAGTGATTAGATAAAATAGTTAGATTAGTTAGACGAGTTAATAAATTAGTTATAGATGCAAGGATGTCATAAGGGAAGCATACTCAACTCAACAAAGTCAATTTATGCCTACCTTTACCGCTTACGTTACCATCAATACAAACTAAATCACTCTTCCATATGGGGGCATTCATTGGTCTACGCTTGACGTGTTCAAGCCATCTATCATAAGAGAAACATGTGATAGAATATAGTAAAGTGTTCTGGAAATGAGTTCTCTTTGTGTATAAATACTCATACTCTCCTATTGGGAAAAGCAATCAAGGAAATGAATTAATTGAGCATTATGGGCCTTCTTTTTCGATCAAAGTTGAGATTAAGCTAGTTGATATTCTTCCAAAGGCATATTAAAATTTATCTTTTTAATTTCTTATCTATACTCCATTTTCTTAATTTATTTGTGGTCATGTCCAATACAAATTGTTGGGGATATGACAGTGGGAAGATAGAGACAGAGCTGCTAGAAATTTATTTCATGGGCAAAATATACAAACAACACTTAGTGCAATATAGTGAAATAAACTACAGAAAGTTGTGGTTATGCAAAAAAAACTAGGGGTTTTTGGAAAAATGTCCAATCTAACTCGAAGTGTATAAAAATAAGACCCATCATATAATTTTATAAATGTAGCCCCTGTACTGAAAAGACCATGAAAAACGACCAATATTCCATTTGACAACTCATACAAAAAAAAATCCATCAAATTTTTAAAAGTCAATAACTTCAAATCTAAAATTCAAAAGATTTATATATTTGAAATCTACTCGTCGAGATCTGTCCAACAATACCCATATTTGATATTTTTTTGACAAAAAGATTGAAACCGATAAATTTACTATTTCATTAAAACCTTTATTTTTTCCGAAGAAAACTCATTTTTTTCCCCCCGGCAAATACTATATTTTTTCTGGTGGAAAAAACCTTCTTCTAAAAACCTTCTTCAGCGCTGGCAATGGTGCCACTGGCGCGGAAGACGAAGAGAGGGGAAAACGAGGAGAGGGAAACAATCCGACCAGGATACTGGCGATCTCCGATGAGGATTCTGGTTGATGGGGTGGGGTGGAGGTAGGATTATGTATTTATTTTTAGAATGATTTTTAAATGAGTATGAGTAAGGGTATAAATATAAATACCTCTTTAACTAAAACAAATAAAATTACCTGTTTTGTGTACTTCTAACTCTAAAGGGACCACACAAATAAATGTTATTCTACCACAGGGACTAGATTTATAAATCTGAAATCACTATCCTATAAATCTAAATATAGGAAGGAACATGACCTTGACCTTAATTCTCTGAAAAATTTATTGAAGCTGAAGCTGCGAGCGGCTCTGCCATATGGTAGAGATGCTTAATGCACTTTGATAAAAGCACACTTTGTTGTGACTTGTGAGAGTATCAGAATATATACGTCCGTGCGCTATTGACCCTGAGAATTTATCACTATTGAGTTTCCGGGCCACATAGTGGTGTTGAATGGTGCGTGAATTGGCAACTCAATAAATCTGTTGATGAAATTATTTGAATTTTGGGTTAATTGGGATTGAGCTTTACCATTTATAGTAAGTATGAGCTTTACATGTCATGTATATATATTGTTATTTTTACTTGTAAATCCATTAAGAAGCTCCCTTGGGGTGAAGACCCAATAACATGTACAAGATTTCTTTTGGTGGAGGTGGGGACTCCGTTAGACATGATGTATACTTAATCTTTACATTTGTTTATTTTCGAAGATGAGATTGTATGTGCTTTTACATGCACATGCATAATGCATTGTACTTGTACAAGCTAGATATGAATTTTTCGAAGAGGGTATTGGTGGGTAAGAGGGGTTCTTCAGAACTACCGATGAGAATGGTGTTGTCTTGGGTTCAAGGTATATGGGACTTGTCGGCATGTGTGGCCATTTAAGTGTTGAATATGGCTGAGTTTTTATGTCTTCCCATTTGAACATGAAGCCTCAAGAACACTTTAGTTCAACAATGGAGCGTCCATGCAATGTTTTAAATCGCGGTCGCGTAAGAGGTCGCATTTTGGCTCTGGGGTCGCGTCGCACAAATCGCGTCACGCATCGCGCAAGCAATTCGTGCCTTTACAGTTTTTTTTTAATTAGAAGAGCATTTCAAAAATATAAATAAATAAATAAGTTTAAATTCTAAATTTTATTACGGAATATTATACTTTATTAATTATATAAAACTTTAATTTTATTTCTTATAAATACATTCTCACAATTTTAAAACTAGTACTAAGTTATTGAAAAAGTATAACAATTTTATAAAAAATTGTACTAACGTATGGATTATGTACATAAAATTTAAGAAAGTCACATTACTAATTGTTAAGAAATTGTTTTTTATTCATAATGAAAATGTAAAAAAATCTCAAAACAGTTAAGCTTTTTTATATTTATATTGTATATAAAAAATCAACTTTTTATACAGAAGAGAAACGTAAAAACAGTTATTTTTTTTTTGTACAAAAACTTAACTTTTATTATTATTAATACTTCTCACACTTGTTGGAAGAACACCAATATTATCCCAATGCAATTTACTATGCTAGTAGATGCTTGGCAGCTATTAGACCTACTTTGACCAAACAAAACAAAACAGAGTACATTTTAAGCTATAAATTCATTCTTCTTGAAAAATGTTGACCTCATCAGCCCTCAAATCCCACAATCGTCTTTGCTTTGTAGTTGGATAGGGTCGACGACTTCAACCTTGTCCACCGACCTCAGTATCGATGGAAATTTGGTCGCCGTTTTGTTTGCAGCAGAGAAAGTGAGTTGGTTTAGGGTTTTTGTTTCCAGGTGGGTTGCGGGAGCTTTGAAAAGAGAGAAGCTAAAGTACGTACTATTTTTCTTTTTTCCCCCCTTGAAAACAAAACGGGACCGCCTAGTTTAGCTAATCGGGAAAAAATTAACCTTAAAAAAGCAGCTGTTGCGCACAGTAGCGCGAAATAACGCAAAAAGCGTGTCACATCACCATATTACGTGCGTAATCTGAACATTCCGCAACCCAGTACACGCAACAATGCGTTTTTGAACCACAACACGATAACACGCTATTGTGTTTGCAATAGCGCGCATTTAACACACTGCTTCCATGACGAGTGTTGTGACTGGACAAGTGGCATCCTCCCGGTTGCTTGTTGCTCAAAGTCGACGAGACTATTGGAGGGGAGATAGATCAGATTGGTTGAACTATCTTTGCAGGTTTGGGGAGAGGAAGTCTTCAAAGTTGTGGATGATTTATGTGGGGTTTTATTACCATTGATGAGGATACTGTATGTTAAAAGGACCTCCAACACAGATAATGGTGAGGGGCAAAAGACGATTCCAACGAGGATAGTGATAGCTGTTAGTGATCGGAGCTTTGAAGTTCCGGTGGAGGTGGAAGAGAATGTGCATTGTCGATATTGGCTGGATTTTGAGTTCAAAGACATCAAAAAGATGACCAGAAGGGAGATGAGAATAAAGCATGGGAGGCATGCGCGAGGAAGGTTGAGGGGAGGACGAGAGATGTATGAACCTTGGCACGTTACTCTTTGGAGGTGGGAGAGTCTGTAAAGGTATCCATGTTTTCGGATGTGCGGGGACACGTGGCAATGGGAGCGACGTGCGGTTGGTGAGAAGCTATATAGCACGGATACTTCAACAATGGCAGAAACGGAGTATCGGATACAGATCCGCCTACCCTATGGCCCCGTATGTATCTGATACTTCAAATCTGTATCCATTGACCAAATTGGCCATTTTGACTTTTGGATACGACCCAATACGTTAGGGATACAACGGAAATAATATTAGGATACGTCGGGGCCATTCTGTAATTAGTTTAAAAAAAAGTGGATCAGTTTTTGATTCTAAAACATTGAATAAATAATTACATAAGATAGTAACTCTCCTATCCATGCACTAAAACATTTTTTCCTCGTTTTTATTTTTATTTTTTTAATTATTGCAACTGATTCTTTTCTATATTATATCACACTCTCTTTGTTTCTTCTCATGTGATATATATGGCAAGTTTGCAACTGAGTGTTGTTTTATTTTATATCAATAGTATAATTTTTTGGTTGCTCTTTTCTTCGTATCATTTTTTGAGAATGAAGGTAAAGTTAAAAGTCCTCTTGAATTGTAATTAACAACTTCATTATAAATGATAGTTTACAATTACTATTCATTGTTGTTAGTGAACTATCATAGTCAACAAATTGTTTGTGTATGCTAATGCTAAAATTATCATATTTCTTAAAAGAATATATATATAATTTTATCGTTGTATCCTTGCTGTATTCGAACTCTATTTTATCAAGATTTTTCGTATTGCCGTATTATACCGTATCTGAACACTTACTGCGTATTCGTTTATGTGCAACATAGGTGAGAAGTGGGAAACAGGCATCTAGGCCATAATATAAAGGTAGTAGTGTGTGTGGTCCATGCAAGGTGCTGGCTGTAAATGAGCCACACTCTCATTTGGGTTGTCTTGTGAAAAAGAGGTGATGTTTTTTGAAGGCCCGAACTGTTGCTACTAAGGTGCATGTGGGCAGGTCCGCTAAGGCCCAATCTAGGTACTCAATTAAAGGTAGAAATGCATTTAAAAAAGGTGGGTTTTTATTGAAGTGGAGTCGCCCTAGGGTTTTTAATAAAAAAAGGTCTCTTGAAGCCTAGAAAGGGGACTAAGATTTGTGGATATTGACCCAGACATCAAAGGAGAAATGCATCTCCGACAAAAGTCGGAAGGGCCTCGGTTAAATGACGAAAGTGAGGTAGGAGGCATATATGTTTTAGCAACTAAGTAAGTGGCGAGGCACAAATTTCTTCTGAAGGTTCGGTGTTTGAAAAGGGGCAGTGAGTGGGTCGAGCTCAAGCCCATTGATGTATGCTCTTTTTGCGATCTCGATAGTATTTGGGGTATAAATAATCACTATTGTAGAGCGGAAGCGCACACAAACGAAAACCAAACAAAATATTAAAATCAAATTTACTATTGAAAGGACGGTCTTTTACAATGAAAAAATCTTTTATAGGCTCAAATATTCTTGTGAAGCAAGAAATCCCATAGAAAAAGAAAAATACCGTATATAAATCTTGTTTAAATTAAAGAGGATTATCCCCGAGGATACTACTTACCTAGTTAGACTTCTAATTCAATAAGGAAACAAAACAGAAGGAAAAAAAATTCCAATTAAATCCCTACTCCTCCTATCTCCTCAATTCTTTCGCCCCCCCCTTTCTCCGTTATCACTTATCACCCCCCTCAAGAAAGTTTATCCTCAAGCTTCAAAGTGGTATCCATTTGTCTCCGGTGGAATAGTTTCACGGTTCAACATCACTTGTGTCATGAGGTTTTTTTAAATCGGTTGTGTTTGTGTCAAGTAAAGAAAACGCGAAGTTGAAGTTTTAGTGGCTAATGAATGTGTGGAAGTTAGATTGAGGAACGAGCATCCAAAGGTCATCTGCAAACTTGTTATTGAGAAGGATTATGACCACATGAGTTGGGACTTGTATTATACATGCCGAGTAGAATTGACTTTGGGGACTAGCGGAAGAAATGGATATGTAATTGCATTTTTACTATTAAATTTTTCGATGTTAATGAATAGCACGCCTAAGTGTTGAGGTATGCGAGAGACTGCATCATTCCGTTGTTATTTATTCTAGTGATGGAGGCTTTATGTCGTCTTATCGCGGGTGGGCATGATTGATAGATTCTTAGAGTGGGAGAGGAGGCTCGTATGTGGTGATCTCTCATCAATATTTGTGGATGTCACCATTATTTTCGTGGGGTGGAGGAGGAGCATGCGAAGAGCTGAAGTATGCTTTAATGTGTTTTGATGCAGTTCTTGAGTTGTGAATTAATGTTAGAAAGTGCGTATTGCATGCGGTGGGAGTGGTCTCGAGATGTGATCGATTAGCTGAGGTGATTTGATGTACAGTGAGTCGTGCCTTCCATCGTTATGGGTTCCAGGGATACATTTAAGTCCAAGGCCTTTAGGATCAAATGATGGAGAGGGTGGAGAGAAAACTTGCAGGGTGGAAGAAGAGTCATCTTTCGAAGGGTAGTTGACTGGCGTTGACGTGTTGAGCCATCTTACTACTTACTTGAGAAGCTCATGCGTGACTTTCTTCGGAAAGGGAATGGGGAAAATTTGAGTATTGTATGGTTAATTGGGAGGAGGTATGCAAACTCGTGAAAGTAGGGCTAGTTGGAATTAAAAATCTTGCGCTATATAATTAGGCGTTGTTGGGTAAGTGGTTGTGGAGGTTCCTGCTGGAGGAGAACTGATTGTGAAGGAGCGTGTGGCTAAATTTGGGCTTTGTATTATTGGCTGAGGCTCCCAGCCCGCCCACCCGCTTCGCTTATGGTGTATGCTGTGGACAACTATAGCGTGGGTACTGAGTTATTCAGTCATACCACATTTTCGTTAGAGGATGCGTAGCAAATGAGATTTTGGCATGATAAAGAGGTGGGGAGGTCTCTTTGAAGGAACAAATCTTGGGCTATTTATTTGTATGGTGAGGGATAAGGAGGGCTCGGTGACTAATTATTTCATGTGGACTGAAATTAGGGAGGTGTTGAACTCTAAATTTAGAGAGGGTTTCACGATTGAGAATTGGAGGAGGTGGATGATTTCTTTGGGAGGCTGGGGGAGGTTTCTTTTTCGACGAGGGGTGGATGTTTGAGGTGGAACTGTAGTAGGCAGAGTTTTCGAGATTATTAGTATAACGTGAGTGAATAAAAGGTGGAGAGAGGGCCGAGAGGATTTAGGAGAGGGAGGATGTAGGATTTGATTTTTTTTTTGCTTTCGCTTTGTTCCCTTTATCTAATTAAAAGTCTAGTTAGTAAGTAGTTTCCTTTTGGATTTACATCTTAAATTCATGTAAGATTTCTTTATAGTAGTTGCCTTTTCCTGTTGGGTTTCTTGCTTAAGAAAAAATTCTAATTCTATAAATAAGAGGCTCCTTCATTGTGAAAGGCTGTCATTTTAATAATAATTCTGATTTTATATTTTGTGTAGTTTGTGTTTGTGTGCGCTTCTGCTCTACATGAAATTGGGATAAGAACTGCATTAGCTCTTGGTTGTGATCGTGTTGTGCTGTGTTCACATACGCAATGGGCAAAACATTCAATATGATAGAATGAGAACAAGGTTTGTATAGGATTAAAAAAAGATGATGAAGATGCTCTTCGAACAGTCAATTTCGCATCGCAACCCTGTTGCAGACTGCCCCAGATAACGTCTCCTTTGCGTAAGTTGCGTCATTCCACGACCTCCTCCGAGGGTCCTTCCATTGCTATGGTAGCCCTAGATCGGGCCATTGCCAAAAATGAAGCCGAAAACAGCTCGTGTCTTGTCCATGGATCTAGCCGAGCTTGTTGACACTCACAACGATGATAAGCTCTCCATAAGCATCTTCGAACCGTTGAAAGGGGCCGCCTCTACATCGTGTTTGATAAAGGATCCATGTTTTTAACCCCTCTCAAACGCTAGGAGCGAAACAAGTATTTCCAAACCAAGGAATGACTCCGGCATCTTGAGCTGCCACTTCCACTTTAGAAATTTTTCTTGAAGGAATTTTTGAGCAAAGGCGCTTCGTTCATGGCGATGGGAGAAAAGAGGTTAATCCAAACTCCCATGCTAATAGATACAAGAATGCTCTTAACTTTGTGGTTGTCAAAGAGCAGTTGTGTTACTGTCACAATAAGCCTGGCCACATGGTTCATGGTTACCCAATTGGAGGAAGTAAAGAAGATGGAAGCTGATGCGCTTATGGATTGGCTCGATTCGGTTGGAAAGGTTTTCGAGTACGATGAGTTTAGAGGCGTCAAATTTGGAAGTCTAGTGGCTACCAAACTGATAAGGAATGCAAAGGTGTGGTGGAACGGGCTTCGCAAACGATGCCAAGAAAGTGGTAAGAATCCTCTAGTCCTCTTGCGGCAAGATGAAAAGGCAAGTTACGGGTAACCTTTATGCCAAGAAAGTGCTAAGAATCCTCTAGTCCAGCTTGTTGACACTCACGACCAAGGAAAGGTGTATAGTCTATTGCGAGAGTAAGAATCACAACATGAATATCGAGGCAGCTAGGATTCTTTGGAGAGAGAATCTGGTGCCATGCAGACAATCTGTAGTGCCTGGTTCAGCAAATATGTTCGCCTGGCCTTACAAATTTATTTGGACTTGAGAAGGCTGTATTGGGTTTTTATCTTTATTGTGACTGGGCCTTGACACTTCTCAAATATGACTTGCCCAGTTAGGATATTTCCCAAGGCTATTAACCGCTAATGGGCTGGATTACTTTATGTGGGCAGTGAGCGTTTTAAGTGCAGGGAATTTGAGTATCATATACTCATTAACTTGTCGAATCCCCCCGTGGACCCAACGTCGAACTTTACAATTTCTGGGTTATGGAATTATGCCCATATTCACAATTGATAAGGAATTCAATTTGGAGACATGGGATTTAACAAATATCTACATGGTTCAAAAATAAGGTATGCAAGTATTTTTGCAAGTCTCTGTTCCTGCGGCTTGAGCGTTTCCCATTCGATATTTGAGTTCAAGGTCGAACTCTTTTATTAGTGGAGAGTCATGTAACTCGAGAGAAGTTTTGGGGCAGAATTTTGTATTATTTTATCATTTGTATCTCGTTATTTTCCGTCTTTATTTCGGTCAATTTAGTATAACTAGAGGCTTAGCCATATGGGTTCTTCAAGTAATAAGACTATTATTGTCCATTTAGCCTTATTAGTTTCGCCCTAGAGTACACTTCTCTAGGCCATCTTTTTATTATTGAATATTATAATAGGAAGAATTTCACTTGGTTTGTGCGTGCTTTCTTGAGTGCCATTGACATTGCTTACTACTGTTCACCATTGTTCTCTCCATCCAGAACAATCCGTAACACTGCCCTTTTGTGCTTCAGACCATTTTCGGCAGTGGTAGTTATTTTGCATTGCCACATTGGATAAAATTGGGTTTTCTCATTATCGGGTAGGGGTTTTGGAGTAGGCTGCTGCTCTAGCAGCTTGAATTTCTTTTCAGTTCTCGCAATATTCTAGTGTTGTTTTACCAATGGCCAAGGTTCTAAAAGGCGCGAGGCGTGGTCGAGCCTTAAGCCTTAGGAGCCTAGGCGTAAAAAGGCGTTTTCTTTTTTAATATTTTTTAATTATACTAAGGCTAGTAAAACAATAAAATAATACATACCTTGAAATTTGAAAATACATCCGTATACTTCGTAACCCTTTTTCCCATATGCATGCTCCATAATATAATCAAACACAATATAATATAACTTAGTAAACAATATGGGTTACCAAAATATTTTTGGTACTTGCATACAGAGGGAATGATCCAAAGAGTATTTCGTATCAAGTTTTGTGAGTGGATTAAAAGAAGAAATAAGGTGTGGAGTTAAAATGTTCAGCCCGGTTACCCTCTCCAAAGGCATTAGCCAAATTACAAGTGTTACTATTTGAGGAAGTTTTGGGTTTTTTCTTTAGGTTGTTTAAGTGAGTTTTGATGAGAAAAAAAAGAATTTCTTAATGACGCCGTTTTCTTAAATGAAAAAAAGAAGAAAAGGTGCGCCTTTTACACGCCTTTTACGAGCCTTTTACACACCTTACACGCCTTATGCGCATGGGCCGTTGATCACCTTACACGCCCGTTGACCACGCCTTTTGCCACGCTTATGCCTTATGCGAACCGTTTTTAAAACGCCTCACGCCTAGGCACTGCCTTTTAGGCCAACGGCTACCCCAGCAGCTATTTTTTTCAAACTCATATAAATTGCCCTAAAGGTTCAATACAAACCCCACTCACTCTCATTCTCATCTAACTCCAGGATTTCCATCTACTTTCTCAAAATCAACCGAACAATAGAAATGAATTTTGACTCTCAAACATGGTTCAAAGTCAAGGCCGATACCGCGACGATACGACCGAGTTGACTAGGTATCGGTGCCCACCGATCCGATTCCGAGTTACGAGCTGAGTTTTCAATTATTGATGTGAATCTATATCGGTAATTTCTCGGTAGTATCGGCGATATAGCGGTATAATCAGCCCATATCGGCGATATCGCAGTAGAATCGGCCCATATCGGCGATATCGCGATGAAATCGGCCCATATATCGCAGTAGTATCGATCCATATCGGTGATATATCGACCGAGATGGTATAAGTTACTAAGATTCAATCTCTCTCTCTCTCTCCAGTGTTGTGTTGGCAAACATGGTTTTTTGGGGGGGTTACGAAATGCTAATTGTTTTTTAATTTAGTGTGCTGTGTGTGTGGGTCATTTGATCATCGTGTGGATTTAATTTAGTGCGTTGTATATGTGCCAGTTTTTTTTTTAAAGAATGCAAATGATCCAAATGTTATTTGTTATTATTTTTTATAATAATGTTCCCAATGTTATATTTTAATATGTTGTTATTTATAAAAAAAACGTAAATGTTATTCTTTTAGAAACAAATATACAACTGTTATTATTGTAAAAATAATATTTGTATCCTTTATGTAAAAATGACATTTGCAACACAAGTAAAAAAAAAAAATTTGCATCCTCTTTGTTAAAAAATAACATTTCCATCAATTAATTAAAAACATTTGCAACCCGACAAAAAAAAAAACATTTAAATTCTTTTTAGAAAAAAAAACATTTGCATCATTTTTTGTAAGAAAATAACATTCGCATCCTTTTTGTAAAAAACGATTGTAAAAAAAAATGTAGTGTTTTGTCAAAATCACTATTTGTATCCTCTTTGTAAAAAAATAACAATACTAAAAAAAAACATTTCTATCCTTTTTAGAAAATTATAACATACTTAAAAAACACATTTGTATCCTCTTACTAAAAATAATACTAAGAATATAATAGTTGTATCATTTTTGTAAAAAAAAAAATTATCCTCTTACTAAAAAAGTAACATTTGTTTTTCTTTATAAAAACATAATATTTGTATCCTCCATTGACTTATTATGGAACATTGAATCTGCCAAGTTCGCAGCACGTCAATATAATCAATTGTACAATGTTATGCATATTAAGGGATAGTTTTAAACTTATCTGATTGGTCCACATTGTTAATCGTATTTTTTTAAAATTTCTAGATTTTTTTTGGAATTTTTTACTCTCTCTAAATAGTGTATCTTTGCGTATCGCCTGATACCATGACCACCGCGACCGAGTTGAAAATCGAGTGGCCGATACCGGGACCGGTACCGAGACTTTGAACCATGCTCTCAAACATCCAATGTTGGTGTTAGCCAGCCCAAGCAAAGTTCACTGCAATTATCTGTCGCGCATGGCTTCACACTTCGAACGAACGACTCAATTATTGGCACTAATCTGAGCTGGCTGACTTTATGGGAGGGAATTGCTGTAAAAATTTATTCGTTTGTTTTAACTAAATTTTCTTTTTAAAATTATGATGTTTCTTAAATTTATGTGGGATATATCTTTATTTTCTTTAATTATTTTTTGTTCAGGTATTTATGTTTTAATCAATGTAGTGTGCTTAGGAATGGTGTACAATTTAAATTATTCAAAAATAATTCAAAAAAGAAAGAAAACACTTGGTGTCGATATGCCAGTTGCAAATGACATATTTCTGGCCAAAGTGGCTTGACATATGAATTGAAATTGAGTAAAACCTATAATGCCCAAGTGGCTGGAGCACCCCAAACCTATCTCGAACAGCTAAAATGTCATGCAACTCATTTTGGCCAAGCTGCTAGAGATGGTCTAACGAATACAAAAAGTTACCACTTTCTTACACCTTCGACAAAAGCTCAGATACCAATAATTTATAGCCACAAGACTAGCCATAGCCAGCTAATTAAAAGGCCATTTGGTGCCATAAATCAATGTTGGTTTTATAATTTATAGGAGAGCGCTCGCCACACTTTTCCTGCATATATAATTACATTCTTGCTTTTGAATACACTGTTAAGTTTTTGTAATAACCACTAGAGCTACTGATCAGTCTGATGTAATAATCTTGCTGCAGATCTTCTGGGCATTTTCAATTTACTTGGAGGCAGTTGCTATTCTTCCGCAGTTGGTTCTTTTGCAAAGAAGTGGAAACGTGGACAATTTGACTGGACAATATGTTTTCTTTCTTGGGTACACGGATTTCTCCTTTGCATATACTTCTTTATAAGCAATAATTTTAATGCAGATTAAAAATGATTTGTTTTGGTGGATTTGTTTGGTACTTGTTAACATTCTGCAAGCACATTGTTCCATAAATATCTATATAACAAATGCTCATGGTTCACCCCTGCCATACATCTGTTGTGTGTGAATGACTAGTTGCATATTCTGGCACTTTAAAAGTTATCTAACTAATGACGCCAGAAGTCAGGAGGGTGGGCCTTGGCACAATGGTAATTCGGTTCATTATGAACTGGGCGTCATGGTTAGACTTGTAAAAACCCATTTCATTTGTCGGAGTAAGGTTGCATGAATTAACAGCTCTAAGTTAAAAGATCTTCATCTGATTTTCACTGGAGACTTCTGCGCAAGGATGTTTTAGCTCTTCTATGAAGGTCTTTTATCTTGGATTTGTTTCTATGTTTTCAGTTGCTGAAAATCATATGTCAAAACTGCAGTTACACTTCTATCCAATGACCAAGTGCATGAACTTGTGTACTTATATGTCTGTTAAATAATTAAAGTTTGTTAAAAATCGCATTAAGGGGGTGAACCCTTACTTACAAGCAGCATACAAATAGCGAACTAAAAAGGTCTAGTCTCCAAAAAACCTCAGGCACTAAAAAAATCCATAAAAGAAGCTAGAGAGACTAGAAAGGCTCCATTCATCCCCAAAAATAGACGACTCAGGCACTGAAAAACCAAGTTAAGATGTTGCATTTTCCCTCCCTCAAATAATCTCCAATTTGTTAAGTTTGAAATTGACAAAAATAAAAATAAAAATAAAAATGCATAGCTGCATCACTTCCCTTAACTTACGAACCATCTTCACCACTCAGCAACCCTCCATGAGTAAACAAGAGCCTCAATCGTTTTTGACATCACCCAATGAATACAAAAAAGTGCTAAAACCATCCTTTTTTTTTACCAAGGTTCTCAAAAGGCGAGGCGTGGTTGAGGCGCAGGGGTAAAGCCTCAAGCCTTAGGAGCCTAGGCGTAAAAAGGCGTTTCCCTTTTTTTTTGTTATTTTTAATTACTCTTTAAGGCTAGTAAAACAATAAAATAATTCATACCTTGAAATTGAAAATCAATCCATATGTTTGTTAGTCATCATTCAATTATCAATATCAATATCAATAATCATTCAATAATCAATAATCAATTTTTTGTATATAAGAAGAAATGTATGTTTTAGTTTTCAAATGAAACAAATAGAAAAAAAAATACTGAATGTATTATATTGTTAAAACTTAATAGGAAACAAAAAAACATTGAAAGTATTTATATTTTTCAGTTTGGAGTCAGATTTGGGATTTAAATAAAATAGGGATACCAAAAAAAACTTTAGTGATTAACCAGAAAAAATGAGAAAAGAGAGATATACCAGAAAATCTGAAGGTTGGAGTCAGAAATGAGTGAGTCGGAGTCGAAAATGTGTTGGAATCTAGGAGGTTTTGGTTGAAAGTCGGTCGGAGGCAGAGAGGGGCTTGGTTGGAAGTCAGTCGACAATGTATGGTTTTTTGCGATGAGAGGCAAAAATGAGGATTGGGTTTAGGTTTGTCTTTTGATCGTTTTGGATGAGCTGTCCGATTTGTATAAAAAAGTTCTTTAAAAGACGTTGTAAGGACATTTGTGTCCATTATCAATTTGTATGTCATCAGGCGCTACACTGTTGAAGAAATTCAAGATTGTATTGTCATCAACGGATCCGAATTCCAAAAGAAATCAAGGAATCAATTTGTCAGACAACCGGACCGGTCCGCTGGATTTAAAAAAGAACCGGTCCGACCCCGGACTGATCCGCCTCACCCCGGACCGATCCGCCTTGCTCAAGATCCAGTAGACCTCAGACCGATTGCGAACCGAAGAGAGATCTTTCAAAAACAAACCGGTCCGCCCCCCAGACAGGTCCGCATCAGAGGCAGACCGGTTCGCCTGGGATATATTCGAGCAGATTGTGTTGAGATTTTTTAGGGCCAGGACTACTTTTATAACCCCACTACGGGGAGTTGGTTTAGTAAGACTTCTTCAAACGATTTTCAGAGTTCATAAACTCAAAGTCTTCACCTTTGTGAGTTACCAAACTCATGTTTTGATTCACACATATTTTCAAATCATTTGTGAATCGTTTTGAAACCCTAGAACACAAACTCTGTTTTGTTCATACCCTTGTGGAGAAGACCGGCCGACCTTTTTCATTGCTGCCCTCCTGGAAAGGAAAACTTCCAGCCGTCGACTACAGATCCGAAGCCTGCGGGTAATTGTGTGTCACCCTTGTATTTCATTGTAATCCGTGTAAATCGTATTTTACAAAATTATAGTGAAATAAATGGTTTTGCCCCTTTGGGGGATTTTTTCCTCACATGTGTGTGTTTGAATGTTCTTGCATGCTTTACATCCTATTCAATCACACCTAGATGCATGCTTAGGATTTAATTAGTTTAAACTGTGTTTAATTATATAATTTCTTAATTTGAACGCAAGCGCGACTCTCTTCAAATTGGTATCAGAGCAGGTTACGCTACTCTATCGCGTATTCCTAATTTCTGCAAATTTTTTTTAAAAAAAGATATCAATTTTCTGAAAAATTGTTTTTTTTTTTTGAAAAAGAGCGTGTTCAATGGAGAAATCATATAATAAAATGCCAGTTTTTGACGGTACTAACTATGCATATTGGAAAACCCGCATGAGGTTTGCTTTAAAGGCCATAGATGAACGTGTTTGGATTCTAGTTGAAAGAGGGTGGACACCTCCCTCCGTCACTGTTGAAAATGTGACCAGTTTAAAACCTGTCACTTCTTGGACTGAAGAAGAATTTAAATGGTCATCTTTTAACTCTAAGGGTTCAAGTGCTATTTCCGGTTCCATCACTCATGATGAGTTCCGACGTATCATGACGTGCACCACGTCAAAAGAGGCATGGGATGTCTTGCAACTCACCCATTAAGGAACTAATGCTGTGAAAGAACCTAAATTGCAAGATTTGACAACTCAATTTGAAACCATCACCATGCATGAGACTGAATGTTTTGATGGGCTTTCTGACATTGTTAATACTAGCTTTAATCTTGGTGAACATATTCCTAATGCAAGAGTTGTGAAAAAGATTCTTAGATCATTGCCTAAGCGTTTTATCCATAAAGTCATTGTGCTAAATTCTATGGGTAATTTAAATACGCTAAAATTGGAGGAACTTGTAGGAGATTTGCAAACATATGCAATTGACATGTTTCCTAAATCTGTGAAGTTTAAAGATAAGGGAATTGCACTTAATGCCAAAGAGAGAAAAAGTGAGGGGTCGGTAAGAAAAAAGTAGAGTCATCTAGAAAGAGAGAGACTGACACGTCAGATTCTGATTGTGATTTTGACTTAGATGATTTGGCTCTTTTTGCAAAAAATTTCAAGAGGATTCTCAAATTTAAGAAAAATGGATATTTTAAAGATACAAAGAAATTTGAGAAAAATAAGTTCGAACAGAAACATGAAAAAGATTTTAAAGATCCTCCTAAGAAAGAAAGTGAGAGATGCTTTGAGTGCGACGGTAGGGGTCATAGATACTTCGAGTGTGCCACACGGCTGAACAGAGAAAAGGGCAAAGCTGTCCTTAATGCTACCCTTAGTGACGACAGTGAGGCCGAGTCGGTGGATTCTGGAGTCGAGTCACCGCATGAGTGTAACTTCACCGCATTCATGGCTAGTCATGTGAGCACTTCTAGTTCTCCTCACGACGATGAGGATGATTCTTCACAGGGACACCTCGACAGTGAGAGCGATGTGAGTGAGGGGGAGGATGACACAAGTGAGAGCGAGAGTGATATTCAACGCGCCTACGCTGGGTTATATTCTGAGTCATTTAAAACTAAAAAGCGTAACAAAGCGTTAGTTCTTAAGATCACCGGCTTAGAGGAAGACTTAAGAAAAGCGCGCGCGAGAGAGTCCTCCACCTGAAAGAGAGAATCTGCCTGTGTTGAGAAAGAGAGTTTGTTTAGAGAGAGTAATTTTGAGAAAGAGAGAGGGGACTTGACTAAACAAGTGGCCAGTCTTACGAGTGAGCTCCATTCCTCCGTGGAGACTCGGAAGAAACTTGAAGCCCTTGTTGCCCAGCTGACTCATGATCTTGAGAAAGCATGGGAAGTCAAGGTACAAATTGAGGACAGATCTGGGAAGATGGGAAAGATGCTCCTCGGCCCCGCTTTAGGTTTTGGTGATAGGCAGGGAATAGGTTATGATGGTGCCTCCACGTCCCAAATTGCACCTGGACCAGTTCCTGAGTTTACTACGACTCCTTATGGCCATTGTCAAAAACCTCGAAGGAGATTTCGACCAAGAACAGCAAACCAAGGTCCGCCTTCGATTGTGTTCTTTTGTACTTATTGCAAGAGAAAAGGCCACCTCAAGGAGTTTTGCTATAGTAATGGTCGGACATGACGTACTACTGCTCCACGTCAGCATACTGATGCTTTTACCAGTTTGAGAGATCAAGTTGAGTTTTTAGCTGCCACGTCTCAGAGTTTGATGGAGGAATTCCGACAGATGTCTTTGCCGTCAGTGAATGCTTCTCACATTTCAGCTAAAACCAACAACAACAAAGGCAAACAAAAGGTCACCACTTCTTGGGTACCTAAGAAAGATAAAAAGGCCTTTGTTGTTCATGTTTCTCTCAAAGCACATAATACCTCACAGTGGTATTTTGACAGTGGGTGCTCCAGACATATGACAGGTGATGCCTCATTTTTTACATCTCTTGAGGATTATCAGGATGGCAGAGTCACCTTTGGAGATGGGAGGAAGTCTAGCATTGTAGGACGTGGTACTGTCGAGTTACCTGGTTTTCCTAAACTAGAAAATGTTTTGTACGTCAAAGGTTTGAAAGCAAATCTTCTCAGCATTAGCCAGCTGTGCGACGCTGACTTTGTCGTAAAGTTTGACCGGGACGCTTGTAAGGTTTATAATCAAGCCGGTAAACTTTTAGTGCAAGGGGTGAGGACAAAGGATAATTGCTATGGGATTGAGCTCACATCCTCACTTGTCTGCAACAGCGCCACGATCACTCCTATGGATCTGTGGCACCAACGTCTAGGTCACGTAAATATTAGAGTTCTAACTCGCTTAGCTAAAAAGGACCTAGTACGTGGCTTACCATCTCGTGGAAGGCCAACTTCAACGGTTTGTGGATCCTGTCAGTTGGGAAAGCAAATTCGGAATCCTCATAGGAAGTTGCATTCCATTACCACCTCCCGAGTTCTTGAGCTGATTCACATGGATCTTATGGGTCCGACTCGTACTGAGAGTTTGGGTGGCGAGAGGTATATCCTCGTGATGGTAGACGATTTCTCCAGATATTCTATCGTAGGTTTTCTGAGGGAGAAATCCGATGTTGTAGAGTTTTTATCGACCAAGTGCCGTGTCCTGCAAAATCAACACGGAGTCACTATTAACAGGATACGTAGTGACGACGGCACTGAATTTAAGGAAGCAAAAGTAGATTCTTATTTTGATAGCCTTGGGATCAAACATGAGTTTTCTGCTGTGAAGACTCCTCAGCAAAATGGGATTGTTGAGAGAAAGAATAGAACGATCCAGGAGATGGCTAGATCTTTACTTAAAGTTTCTAGGAGATTTTGGGCAGAGGCAGTGTCTACTGCATGCCACACGGTGAATAGGGTTTACTTGCATCCACACACACTTAAGACGCCTTATGAATTGTGGACTGACAAGAAACCCAACCTGGCATATTTCCGTGTTTTAAATGCTACATCCCACGGGATAGAGAGCAATTAGGAAAGTTCGACTGTCGGAGCGACGAGGAAATATTGCTAGGATATTCATCGAATAGTAGAGCGTACCGGGTTTTTAACCTAAAGAGCTCTAAGGTTATGGAATCAATAAACGTCACCGTGTAAGATGACCAACCTTTGGTGTTTATTGATTCTAAACTTCAGTGTGAGGATGATGATATATCTAGCAGTGTTACCTCACCCACACGCTGTGGACCCCACTCCTGTGTTAGGGGACACACCTGCTTGGGTTCGCAAGAGTCATGACCCTTCCGCCATTCTTGGCGATCCCACTCTAGGGGTTAAGACTTGTGCTCAGCTAGAGAACGTTGTTAATCATCTTTGCTACACGTCCAAAGTCGAGCCCAAGAATCACAAAGAAGCACTCAAGGGTGAACACTGGATATCTGCCATGCAGGATGAGTTGCTTCAATTTAAAAAGAACAATGTCTGGGAACTTATCCCCCGACCTAGTGATACTAATGTGATAGGTACCCGGTGGATTTTCAAGAATAAAATGGATGAAAATGGTACCATAATCAGAAACAAAGCTAGGTTGGTCACTCAAGGCTACACACAGATCGAAGGTGTAGACTTTGGGGAGACATTTGCTCCAGTTGCGAGGCTTGAGTCTGTCCGTCTATTACTCGCCATCACATGTCATCTGCACTTCAAGTTATATCAGATGGATGTCAAGAGTGCCTTTCTGAATGACATTCTACAGGAGGAGGTTTACGTGGAACAACCAAAAGGGTTTGAAGACCCTCAGCACCCGGAGCACGTCTACTATCTGAGGAAAGCCTTGTATGGTTTGAAGCAAGCACCACCCCGTGCTTGGTACGAGAGGCTTACTTCCTATCTCTTAGCCCGTGGCTTCAAGAGAGGGGGAGTTGATATGACGTTGTTCGTCAGGAGAGATGACTGTGCAATTTTGGTTACCCAGGTTTATGTGGACGACATAGTCTTTGGATCCACGTGCTCTCAACATGCTCATCACTTTGAAGAGGAGATGAAAAGTGAGTTTGAGATGAGCATGGTTGGTGAGCTTACTTTCTTCCTTGGTCTCCAGGTTCGTCAGCTAGAGGATGGGATGTTCATCTCCCAATCCAAGTATGCTAGAGACCTAGTGAAGAAATTTGGTTTAGACTCCGCTAAGCATGCACGTACACCTATGAGTACCACTATCAAGCTTAGTAAGGACACTTCAGGCTAGGACGTAAAGCAAACCTTGTATCGGAGTATAGTCTTCTCTACTTGACTGCTAGTCGTCCCGACATCGCCTTTAGTGTTGGAGCCTGTGCGCGATATCAGGCGTCCCCGAAAGAGTCACATTTACTTGCTCTAAAACGTATTATTAAATACGTGAGTGTGACTCTCTCATACGGTATTTGGTATTCCTTTGATACTGATGACCGTTTGTCCGCCTATTCAGATGTCGATTGGGCCGCGGATGTAGATGGTTGTAGGAGCACTTCTGGTGGGTGTTTTCACTTTGGTTCTGCTCGTCTCCTGGTTGAGCAAGAAGCAAAACTCCGTCTCTCTATCCACTGCGGAGGCTGAGTACATCGCCGTCGGGGGTTGTTGCACGCAACTCTTGTGGATGAAGCAGATGCTGGAGGATTATGGGATTTCACAGAACACCATGACCATTTCCTGTGATAACACGAGCGCGATACACATCCCGCAATCCAGTCCAGCATTCGCGCACAAAGCACATCAGGATACGTGAGCACTTTATACGTCAGTTAGTTGAGGAGAAAGTTGTATCCCTGAGTTTTGTTCCCACCGACCATCAGTTAGCAGATATTTTCACGAAACCTCTAGATTCCCTTAGATTCGAGAGTCTTAGGAAGTCTTTGGGGATTTGCACAATTGAATGAGGAGTTGGTCCGTGTCTAGCATAGGATGCATTTATTTCATATCATCTACTGCTTATTGCTAGATTGTATCATATGTTTTGTTTTATTTTGTTTTGCTTTTTACATAAAATTAAAAAAGATTTTCTTTTTATAAAATTTTTAGAAAAGCTCAAAATTTTTTTTGTATTTTATTTACACCTTTTATGGATGAGCATTTAAGATAACCGAGTCACAATTTCATTCCATTTGTCCTTGTGACTGTTTGATAGAGATTTGAGACGCTAAATCATTTCATCCATGTGCTGTACATTGTTTGGAGTCTTTGAGATGAAATTAGTGATATTTTCCTACATGTTTGACTCCTATATCCTTTATTGCACACATGCACGACTATACTTGATTATTGTACTTGTCTATCACATATTGGCTTGAGTGTTTCCATCTCAATTCTGTCTATACAACGTACAATATGCGATAAAACTTGACAAGATTGGAATGCATGTAAAAACCGTTTTGGTGAGACTGTGTGATTATTTGAGAACGGGGAGGGGCTGCGAAAGGTAGTTATCTATCCTTTGCGCAAAAGCCATCGTTAAAAAGGACCTAAAAAAGGGAGGAATTTTATTATCCGGGGTCCAAAGAGGTTAAAAGAGCCCGAAAATATTTTAAGGTAATAAAAAGCAATTCATGCCAAATATGGGCCATTTAGGTTTCATCATCAATTCTCCAAAGTTTGAGAATTTAGTTTACCTCTATTCAAAATTAAAATCTGAGGGAGTTTGGTTGGAGAATATAAACGGGTTTGTACTTCCTTGAAAGTCCTGACAAAGCATGAAATCGTTTTGGACGTTATTGGTGTGAAAATCACTTTGAGCTTTGATTTGTTGATTAGATTAAGTCAATGTCTCGTTCCATTTTTACTTGCACCAAACAAAAGCATTTGAGTTCATTCGTTAGGAGTATCCGAAATTCATCGTGCACATCTGTTATGTTTGTATGCATTGATCTTCCTATCGAATTTGATCACGCCCATTCATTTACGCTATCACCGACTTGGTTGTTTTGTGTTCATTCATGGTGTGATTTTTTGTTTTGCGAGAAAATTTTGAAAAATCAAAAATAGTAGTTTGTTCCTTGTGACACCATGGCTTTACTTGTTTGATTTATTCTTCTCATTTGTCTATTTGGGGACCTCATAAAAAGGGGGAGAAAGAATTATCATATTATGGGGGAGTTTGAAGTGTTGAGTTTTTTATCACAAATTGGTATATCTGTTTATCTCATTTCAAACTCGATACGTCACTTGGTATTTTGCTTTATCTCATGTGTGGAGGTACCGTTTGATGATCTCTGAATTGCACACCCCGATGAGAAAAGCGTTGAGATTCCTGAAGATTCGAAGAGCAAACGATGAAGTCTTATTCATTTGTATCGTTCCAGTTTTGGGTTCATGGAAGGGTAGATTTGTATAGGCATTGTGTTATTTGATAATTCGGATGTTTGTTTTTATGTATGTACCGGCATAGACATAGGGAGAGATTTGTAAGGACATTTGTGTCCATTATCAATTTGTATGTCATAAGCCGTTACACTGTTGAAGAAATTCAAGATTGTATTGTCATCAACGGATCCGAATTCCAAAAGAAATCAAGGAATCAATTTGTCAGACAACCAGACCGGTCCGCCGGATTTAAAAAAGAATCGGTTCGACCCCGGACCAATCCGCCTTGCTCAAGATCCGGTAGACCTCAGACCGACTGCGAACCGAAGAGAGATCTTTCAAAAACAAACCGGTCCGCATCAGAGACAAACCGGTCCGCCTGGGATATATTCGAGCAGATCGTGCTAAGATTTTTTAGGGCCAGGAATACTTTTATAAACCCACTACGGGGAGTTGGTTTAGTAAGACTTCTTCAAACGATTTTCAGAGTTCATAAACTCAAAGTCTTCACTTTTGTGAGTTACCAAACTCATGTTTTGATTCACACATATTTCCAAATCATTTGTGAATCGTTTTTAAACCCTAGAACACAAACTCTGTTTTGTTCATACCCTTGTGGAGAAGACCGACCGACCTTCTTCTTCATTGCTGCCCTCCTGGAAAGGGAAACTTCCAGCCGTCGACTACAGATCCGAAGCCTGCGGGTAATTCTGTGTCACCCTTGTATTTCATTGTAATCCGTGTAAATCGTACTTTACAAAATTATAGTGAAATAAATGGTTTTGCCCTTTTGGAGGATTTTTTCCTCACATGTGTGTGTTTGAATGTTCTTGCATGCTTTACATCCTATTCAATCACACCTAGATGCATGTTTAGGATTTAATTAGTTTAAACTATGTTTGATTATATAATTTCTTAATTTGAACGCAAGCGCGACTCTCTTCAGACGTCGTTTCATTAAAGCATTTTAAAAAAAAAAATCGCGCCTTACCACGACTTAATGCACCTTAACACGCCTAGGCGCGCTTAGATCGATGACCACACCTTACACACATTGATTGTCTTTTACCATGCATAAGGCATAGGCGGCACGTTTCTCCCACGCCTCACGCCTAGGTATGCCTTTTAGGATACTGTTTTTTTACCATCTTACATTGAAGGAAGGGCATGCAACTAATTCCTCCACTTGTAAAAACATCAATTTTCCAAAAACCTCCTGTTTATTGTCTACCGTATATATCATGGTTCAAAGTCTCGGCCGAGTCAACTCGGAATCGGCAGTAGACAAGACGATAACGAGTCACGATACGAAAAAATAGCATAAACGTGCCATATCGGCTTGATTCGCCGATATATCGGCCGGTCCGAGATGATGGCCCGATATATCGGCCGAGTTAAAGAATCTCGGGCGATATGTAGAAAAAACAGTGGAAAAAGTAAAAATCTTGAAAAAAAAACAACGAATCTTGAAAATAAGAGGAAAAGTAGAAAACACATACCTTTTACAGCTGATTGGGACAAAAGTAAGTCACGGATCTTGCAAAATTTGAGCTATAAAATCAAATCTCTTTAACCCAGCCACAAACCCACTTTAACCCAGCTACAAACCCAGTTACCGACCAAACAACTTGCAAACCCAGTTACGAGCTCAGTTACCGACCAAACGACCCGCCAAAGAAGACGATTACGAGCTCAGGTGAGCCGACCAGAACTTCTCTCTCTCTTTCCTGTTTCGTGTGTGTTTTGTTTCCTGTTTCGTTTTCTGTTTTGTTTTGTGCGTATGTTTATATTAGTGTGTGCGTGTGTTTTGTTTATTAGGTGCATATGTTTTGTTTTTGGTGTTTATAGTGTTTATTAGGTGCGTGTGTTTATATTGGTGTATTTAAGGGTTGGTGTTTATATTGAGTTAGTTTTTAATAAAAGTAGACTTATTTTTTTAGAAGAGTTATTTTTTAACACAAGTAGAGTTATTTTTTAGTAGAATTATTTTTTAATAAAAGTAGACTTATTTTTTTAGTAGACTTATTTTTTTAGAAGAGTTATTTTTTAACACAAGTAGAGTTATTTTTTAACAAAAGTAGAGTACTTTTGTAAATAAAAGTAGACTTATTTTTTTAGTAGACTTATTTTTTTAGAAGAGTTATTTTTTAACACAAGTAGAGTTATTTTTTAACAAAAGTAGAGTTATTTTTTAATAAAAGTAGACTTATTTTTTTAGTAGACTTATTTTTTTAGAAGAGTTATTTTTTAACACAAGTATAATTATTTTTTAGTAGAGTTCTTTTTTAATAAAAGTAGACTTATTTTTTTAGAAGAGTTATTTTTTAACACAAGTAGAGTTATTTTTTAACAAAAGTAGAGTACTTTTTTAGTAGAGTTATTTTTTAATAAAAGTAGACTTATTTTTTTAGAAGAGTTATTTTTTAACACAAGTAGAGTTATTTTTTAACAAAAGTAGAGTTATTTTTTAGTAGAGTTATTTTTTAATAAAAGTAGACTTATTTTTTTAGTAGACTTATTTTTTTAGAAGAGTTATTTTTTAACACAAGTAGAGTTATTTTTAATAAAAATATATTTGTACCTTTTTTATTTTGTAGAATGGCTCCTAAACTAGATATTGGGTGGGAGCATGGAACTGCTGTTGGTGAAAATAAGAAGAAGATTGCTTGCAATTACTGTAATAAAGTCGTTAGTGGTGGTGTTACCAGACTAAAAGAACACTTGGCGGGAGTGCAAGGCCACGTCGAACCGTGTCGCCATGTTCCTAAAGAGATAGCAACTGATATTAAAAAAATTCTAGCAGATGGTATGAAGCAACTGGCCCTTGAGAAGAGGAAGAAGGAGAACAAGTAGAGAATTTGCGAGAGCAAACAAAATACTATCATGAAGATGATGCTAGTGAAGATAGTGATGACGGTAATGAAGATGATATCACCCGTTTAGAATTAGCACAGTTGAAAGCTGCTATGAAAGAAAGTCGGAGAATGGCAGGAGAACAACATAGACATTCAGTTTCCGGGGCAAGACCATCCACATCAGGGCTTAAGCGACCACACGTGTCACGATCGTGGTCATTGAGACAGGGGGTTGAATTGCCTGCTCAAGGAATTGACCCTTCCATGTTTACGTCGAGGAAGTCTAGTCAGAAAACTGTCAAATCCATGTTCTCTACAGATGGAGTCAAAAAGGTTGGGAAGGCCATTAGCAAGTTCTTTCACTTTAATGCCATCCCGTTTCATGCTGCTGATAGTGGACCTGCCTATCAACATATGATTGATACGATTGCTAAGGCGGGTCCAGAGATTAAAGGCCCTAGTGGTTATCAGATTGGAGGTGTTTACTTGGATGAGGAGGTCGAAGAGGTGGATGCATACATAGCAACTCTAAAGGAGAAATGGCCCGAGTATGGTTGTACAATCATGTGTGACGGGTGGAGTTCAAGGACGAAGAAGCCTATCATAAACTTCATGGTATACTGTGATCGTAATATGATATTTCACACTTCTGTTGACACAACTAACAAAATCAAGTCGGCGGATTATATTTTTTCCCTTATGGATAAAGTTGTGGAAGAAATTGGTGAGGCTCACGTCGTACATATTGTCACTGATAACGAGTCAAATTTTAAGGCAGCTGGCGCGTTATTGATGGCGAATAGGCGACACTTATTTTGGTCACCTTGTGCAGCACACTGTCTTGACTTGATGCTCGAGGAAATTGGAAATATGAAGTCAATCAAGTCGGTATTGAATGATGCCAAATCAATTACCTCGTTCATATATAACAGTCAAAAAGTTGTGAATTTAATGAAGGAGTATACCAGAGGTAGGGAGTTGCTAAGACCAGGCATTACGAGATTTGCTACCGAGTTTATTGCCCTTGAGAGTCTCATTCGTTATCAGTCTGAGTTGAAGCGAATGTGTACCACGAATGAATGGCGTGAATTCAACCGTGAGAGGACCCGAAGGAGTGCGGCCACTAAAGTGTCGGATTTAATTCTGACAGATCGATTCTGGCAACGGGCTGCCGAAGTTGCCAAGATTATGGAGCCCTTAGTATTGCTTTTGAAGATAGTAGATCAAGATAAAAAGCCTACACTCTCTATCATTTACGAAGGGGTGGATAAAGCAAAACTAGCAATCCAGGCGAGTGTTAAAAACTGGAAGAAGTATTGGCAGGTGATTGATGGAAGATGGGAGAGACAATTGCACCGACACTTGCATGCCGCCTGATATTTCTTAAATCCGGTGTTTCAGTATTCATCCAATTTTTCAAACCATCCCGAAATAAGAGCCGGACTAAAAGAGGTCATCAAAAGGCTAGAGCCAGACGTACAAAAACAAGCCTTGGCAATAAATGAGGTATCACATTTGTTTCCATTGAGTTATATTTATTTCATATATGTATTGTTTTTAAATTAATTTGTTTGCCTTTTAGGTTAAACTCTTTACGGATAGGAGAGGGGAGTTTGACTCAGATCTTACCAAGCAAGCAGTCAAATCTTCTCTTCCAGCTGAATGGTGGAAAAATTACGGTGAGGATGCACCCAATCTTAGGCGCATTGCTATCAAAGTATTGAGTCAAACATGCTCATCTTCGGGTTGTGAGAGGAATTGGAGCACATGGTCTCTCATCCATACAAAACTTCGCAACCGATTGGCAATAAAAAAATTACATAAATTGATGTATGTGCATTACAATCAGAGACTTGAAAGTTAGGAATCTGATGTACATGCGAGAGACCGAAGATTTCTACAATCCAATAGACTTGAATTTAATATTTGAGGAGGATGACATATTGGATGAGTGGACCCGAGAGAATGATGAAGGGGTCTTACCGACCGATGACTTAGACTGGTTGGATGAAGGTATTCAACAAAGCGAAGGGGAAGGACGACGGGGGGTCATAATCAACCGGCACCGGTCAGTGTTCTTTCCAGTTCTGATGATGATCATGGTGGTGATAATAGTTGGCAAGATATTCCTGGTACTTATGGAGCACATGTAGATGATGACGACGACGACGACGACGACGATGATGATGATGATGATGATGATGATGATGATGATCAAGGTGGTGGCAAGGGAACAGCGAGTGGTAGCCGACAAAGGAGTGGAGTTGGTGGTAACCACCAAAGGGGTGGTTCTTACAATACTGGTACACAACATGATGGTGGTATGACATGGGCACAAGGAGATGAAAACTACTATGCCACGCAAGACACAGATCATGGTTATCGCCCGGGAATAAGTGAACAACGAAGGCATTTAGACAATTTAACGAGATTCCCTAGTAGTGACGAGTATTCAAGCGGATATGATCAACAACGTCTTGATGATCAACTACGGGCAATGGGTTTAATGACGGATCATGCATACCACGGTGGAAGACATAGTATCTCTGGGAGTGGGAGTGGCACAGATAATTATGGCCCGGCACAACTTCCAAGATCTACTAGTACTAGTACATGTGGTTACTATGATCGTTATAGAGACCATTATGGATCTACTAGTAGCGGCACAACAGGTGGTGATTATTATGGATATAATCAAGGGGCGCAATATGGTGGGTCTTCAACTGATAGTTCTGGGTATAGAGGTTTTGGATATTATCATCACGGTAATCAACCGGGAGATCGTCAACCACAATTTCCAAATTATAGATCATCTAGCCAGTCATCCCAGCCATCTGAGCAGCAATATGGTTCATATTTCTTTCCTTACCCAACTGAAAGAAATTACCCCTATCCAAATCCGTATGATCGATACCGCAACTAGATAGGGAGATGAAAATGATGAAACATTGTAATCATTCCTATTTATCTTCCAAACAAATTTTTTATCTAAGCTTATGTGACATTAGATTGTTTTCAATATTATTATTGGTTTACTATGCAATATTAAATCTGACAACTCTGCCGCGGTTCAGTATAACCAGTTCTACAATGCAATGCATATTGAATGATGGGTTTAAATGTACATCATTGGTCCACTTTGTTAATTTTATTTTTTTAAATTTTTCTATATTTTTTTCGGAATTTTTTGCGCTCTCTAAATAACGTATCTTTGCGTATCACCTGATACCGCGACCGAGTTGAAAATCGGGTGTCCGATACCGAGACCGATACCGAGACTTTGAACCATGGTATATATTGTTTAATTTGTTGCAGCCCAAGCAAAAAAAGCCACCTTTCGAGGTGCCTTAATCTTTCATATTTTCCTTTCTAAGGAAACATTGATGTGCTGTTAAATTGAAGAATTGAGTAAACTCTGAACCGAGAACTTATCATTGCCACGTGATTTCCCAAGGAGAAGGCCAAAAGCACCAATAATAATAATAATAGTAAATATTTTGAAACTTATGTCAGAAACGTTGGTCCCACACTTCCACACCCGTGCCTCCACTAGAGAAAATTAGTCAACAACATTAGATTGCGTCCATGATCATGCCAAACAACACGAGGAAGTGAAATTTAAAGTGAGTTGCTATGTGAAATTTCCGTCCAAATGCCAATACTGTTGCCGTCCCTTTAAAACGATGACATTGCAGGTGACCAAGGTGGTCGTGCGACATAACTCTTCATTCTTTTCTTCCGAACCCTCTTCTTCGGGATCGTTGTCTTTTTCAAAAGCATTTGGAACATTTATTGGGCAAGTCACTCTCCCATCGGTTGTTCTGAGTTGAAGGCATAACTCATTAACTTGTACCTCGAGCTCCGAATGAATGCACATTGTAGCAGAATATTTACACATGAGGAAATAATTCAAAGATAACTCTCATTGTCATTAATTCATAATAGCTGTATTACTTCTGTAATACAAAATGAGAGGATACGTGCATATTTATAAGCCCCTAATATGTTGTGGGCAAGCTAGCATGACCTCACTGACCTATTCTAGAGTATTCTAAAGGAACAGTCATATATTCTAATGATGTGAATCGAGGGCATTATTCTCATTTTTGGGCATATTAATATTTTATCTTCTTTTTGTTAATTTTATTTTATTTTTTATTGTATTTTCCTTTGTTTTGTTTTAGTATTTAAAGGTAAGGGTTAGTAATGACATTTTTGTAATTAGGACATTAGCTTAGAGCCTACGAATTTTGAAACCCTAAATCAGATTATAAGAGTTAGAAACTAGGGTTAGAAAGAAAGGAAATACACCATAGCCATTAGAGAGAAGAGAAACAAATTCCTAACGCAAGAGAAGGAAGGAGGAAGAATTCTAAGGAAATTTCACCACCACCTTGTTGGGAAGAAGGATTGAAGGATAAAAATCATCAATCATCAACAACAACCACGAAATCAGACCCTACAAATCATAAGGCAAGTGGTTATTTGCAAAATAAATTGAGTTATAATACCCATATTTAAGCTTTATGAAGAACATGATTTTTATGATATTTTTGGGAGTAAAACACTTGATTATGATCCATGATTGATAAGGATTTCATGTAGAACGTTTTTGGATCTCCAAATATTCTGATATCATAGAAGACTAGATGATTAAATCGAACTAAAAATCTGGAATTATGATGAAAGATGGAAAGATTGTACTTTTAGGGTTCTTGAATAATAGTAAGATTTTTAGTTAATTTGGACAAGATTTATAATGATTTTGTTGTTTTAAATCGTTAGTAATCGTCATAGAATATGTAGGAATGATTAGAAATTGTTGGTTGCAAATATGGTGGATTATCATGGGAGATAGATAAACAAAAATGGTGAAACCCGCATGAAGAAGACGATCTGGGTCTGTCACTGCTTGATCGATCGATCGATCCTTGAATGTCGATCGATCGAGCAGTCGATCGATCGACCATATCCCATCGATCAATCGACCCTGGCTGTACTTTAGAAAATTTTGTGGATAAATTCCCTTTTTAATTACCGTTGCGTAATGGGAATCTTAGTGATGATATTTTACCTATGAGGAGACTTAATAAATACCAAGTAGGTGTACCGTTAGATTTCTTCATAAATGATTTAGTGGGAATTTTGGAGAAATGGACCGACGAGAAGATAATCGATTGAGCCGTATGTCGGGAATATGAGAATTTATTTTCGGAAAGAGTGAGAGTAAACTCCGGAAAAATACCAGTAGGTTAAAGATAATATAACTACTGAGTTAAGGGAGGGGTAACTAGGACCCTTAGAGTTGCGCGAATACTCGAATAAATACAATAGTGAAATAAATCGTAAATTAATGAGTACGGTGAATATAAGTAAAATATATTACGTACGGGTATGATTTGATAGATCGGGTGTGTACCTACTAAATTATATAAAATTTTGGGTTAAGAGAATTTTACCCAAATTAATTATGTTAGAGTCGGTGAGACATTCCGAACTAACATAAAGTTATTATATGTTTGGGATCGATGTAAAATGCCGAACCAAATCTTAAACTGGCGTCGCGATGAAAGAGTCCCGAACCAGAATATGTGTATATATATATATAAATAGTTGGGGTCGATGGGTCATTCCGAACCAACTCTCACTTAGGGTCGATGAATCATTCCGAACCAAGAGTCCTTTATGTGTGGTAAAAGGATATGCTAGTGATAACTGATATTCAATACATGATTGTGTGATAAAATGTATTTAATGTGCATAATCTACAGACTTAGAATAGTAGATAATGAGATGAATTGTAAATATCTTAGTAATAATTAAATAGTGTGATGTAATTATTACAAGAATAAGGATAACAAGCAGCAAATAAGTTATCTACGCTTATAGCTCATGAAATATGGATTATTAAAATTCTGCGAATAGGTTATAGAGACTTAGTGTGAGGGGGTATATACAGTGGGTATTCTAATCTAGTTATCTGGGGTAGTATAACTAGGTGAACTAAGTATCCTCGTTAGACATGCACTATAGAAGAGAGGCGAGGAAGTTCAAGGGAGTGTACGAAACCTTAATATGTGTAATCAATAACTCAATTGTGATAACTGCTTGCAAAATATTTTCAAATGTTTTGAATACTAACTCTTGCTATGTAAAATTAAAAAAAAAACCTTTTAGGTGCCCAGCCACAGGGGCACCCAACATAATTTCATTCCAGGGATTTGGGAGCTGTAGCACGTGTGGATGTTGCAGGGATTGTTTAGACGATTCCTCTTTTTCAGTTCTAGTGCAGGATCTCAGTTTTAGTATATTCTTAGTTGGGACATGTTGTCCTATCTTTACTTTTACAGTTATTCAGATTCTGGATTTTGAGTTGGTTTTTATTGGCCGTGGTTTTCGGCAAGACTTTATCTGCATTCAGTTATTTATGCAAATTGTTTTATTATTACTGGAATTGTAACGTGTTTGTATGGGTTGTTTATTCTGCTTAAGGAAGATAAAATTTGGCACTAGCTTAATTTCACTTAGGTGGTTAGTAACGTAAAAAGCTTTCAACAGTGATGCTAAGAATGAACCATTTAAGAAACCTGTTTAAATTAAATTAAGGCTTGATCACCCAAGGTTTAATTAGGCGGGGTGTCACAGAGACCAGCACTATTTTTATTACGGTGAGCAGGGTCATTTGATTGGCACGTGCCCCCACTATACGCGCCCCCCTCCCGTGCCTTAGCACGTTTATCCCGTATTCCACCCCCTCCCGCTAGTGTTGTTTCGCCTGTGCCAAGTGATGCGATGGATCTAGACGAGGGCCTACTATCTATGGCTCTTCAGCTGCTATCCCGGACCCTCCACGGGGAAATTCGCATTGACGTTCTCATGTTTGACGGACGGTTCTCTCCGGATGCCATGATGGATTGGTTAGCCTCGATGGAGGCGGTTTTCAACTGCAAGCGGGGATTCGCTCAGGTTTGGTGGAACGACCTCTGCTACCACCGGATATCGGCGTAATTGCCCCCTATCTAGACTTGGCCTGAGCTAAAAGGTCACCCTCCAGGCGTCGTTCATTCCTCCCACCTATTATCGCGACCTGTTTGCTCGCGTTCAGTCTCTCAGACAGGACACATCATCAGTAGTGGAGTATATGAAGCAGTTTCAGCTTCTGTGTACCCGATCCCGCCTCCCCTAGACAGAGGGTCAATGGATCAGCCGCTATATATTGGGACTGCAGTCGTATATTTAGCACGATCTCGGCCTGAGGGAGATACCGACCTTTCTGAAGGTGGTCGAGTATGCGGCCAAGGTTGAGGCCTACCACACAACGCTTACAGCTCTTTCGACCTCACGGACTCCACTACTTCGGTTTCTGCTCCAGCTCCTCTTCCAATGATAGATTCAGTCCATACTTCCACTACCTTCGCTGCTCCACATCCAGGCCCTCCTACTTTCCGGTGCTACAACTGTGGCAATGTTGTTCACCGAGCTTCTGATTGCTCTCTCCCGCGACGCTGCGAATTATTGGCGATGGATAATCCACTTGACTATTTGGATGCGTCCGAGGAGATTCCCCAGTATGCCTTGAATACAGTTTTAGAGGGTGATTCAGTTGGTATTCCCCTTTGAGTTTGTGGACGAACTCTTTTTAAGGAGGGGAACGTGATGTGAATTGAGGGCATTATTCTCATTTTTGGGCATATTAATATTTTATCTTCTTTTTGTTATTTTTCTTTTATTTTTTATCTTTGTTTTGCTTTAGTATTTAAAGGTAAGAAGTAGTAATGATATTTTTTGTAATTAGGATCTTAGCATAGAACCTAAGCTACTCCTCCTTTTTAAATACCCCCATGTAAGTCTCATTTGTGGTAGACTTGAATTTTGAAATAGAAAAGAGTATTTCTCCCTCTAAAAGTGTGTTATATATTTTTAGAAGCCTTTTGACGTGTAGTTTACATCATCTAATAAAAAGACAATAAAACAAAGCAGTGGTTACAACTAAAAATATCCGTAGTCTTTGGCTCGAATCCACGCACGTGACACGCACCCTTAACCATCACATGCTTTCCTTTTTGGGACGTCCCAAATTAAGAGTCCACTTTTCTTTTTAGACATAATCAACAAGCAAAATTTCACAATAAAACTGAATTCCACAATAGTGAACAAGTTTTTTTTGACTATTGATCGAGTGTATTATCAAAAACCATCAGTTTCAAATAGACTCTTAATTTGGGACAAAGGGAGTGTGTGTGTGTGTGTGTGTATATATATATATATATATATATATATATCTTGATGTGCGATTGTGTGTGTAATACGCACACATATGGAGGAAGTTGAAGACTACGGAAGATATGAATTTACATAATTTCATGTGTAGGAAGAGACTCTTATCTAATTTGCCAGTGGTGGGTGATTTGGTAGCTTAGCAGTAGTGGGTGGTTCAGTTCTTTCGTCATGAGTGGATGCAATCAAGGTGAGTGGTTGCCATGGTGATGCTTGGCAGTTGTTCATAAACAGATATCCTATCAATAACCGCAGGATATATCTTGTGCTAGTTTGCTAATTTACAGAAGGGAATTAGATTTCAATAATATTTTTGCTCAACTTAATAGTTTATATATATATATATATATATATATCATTGTAATAAATAATGGGGATATACCAAATAGTCCCAACATTTTTTAATACACATTTAATCCAAGCCTTTTTTATTTTGCTCCAAAAAGTCCTTTTCACATGTCGTTGGCCTTTAAAAACAAGAGAATATTAGTTAAATGGGTATTTGAGGGACTTTTTGGTACAAAATAAAAGGCTTGGACTAAATGTGTATTAAAAAATGTTTTGAGAGACTTTTTGGTATTTGACCCATAAATAATTTTGTGATAGCATAGTGTATTTATATATTATAATTCTAACAAATAGTGTTGTGATAGGTTTAGATTTATGGTGCCATGAGGAATGAAAATGTTCATGAACGTGAAAATATGAACATCTAGCTGGTGGTAATAGAGTCATATCTCTTCCTTCAAATCCAATTCTGCAAATGTATCAAAAGAATTTTGATGTCTTACTATCATTCCATGACATGCTTTTTTTTAAAAAAGAAATGTAAAGCAGCGGAATGAGCAATCAATCGCCAACCCCAAAAGGGTTTAGCATTCTCAAATTATAATTTTATTATTAAAATTGAGTACGAGGAGAGGCCTAGGCCTTCAATAATCGTGGAAACAAATAGAAGGTAATCGTAATTAAATCATAATTTAAAAAATCTTCATAGAACCCGAAAATCTCTTCCTGCCTCTACTGTTAAAGCGCCTTTTTATTGTTTTGGAGTAAATAATTAAACTGTTTTCAAGAAATCACTCTTATATTTGCGCTTGGTAACCAAGCTATGGGTATGTTTTTTCTAGCCATTGAATTATAATTCAAAGTATGTACATTGGTTTCTGTTCATTTCTGAGTCGTTAACATTTTCAGTCAAGAAGACTGAAATCTCAAGGCTCATTCATCACATAATCTACATAATTAATCCTAACTTACCATATCAATATTATGACCACAATAATACACAGCCATGCCTAATTACCTCTTCAACTCATTTGCCTTTTTTTTTCCACCCTGATTTCATTTTTTATTTATTTATACAAGCTTCAACCATTTTTATGCAGTTGCAGTGACAGGAATTACGTATTCAATTTTTTTCTTCGTGTGAAAATTAAAACATGATTCCCTATTATATATGGTTGTATCTTCCCTATTGTTTACCTAGCAGAGATCATAGATATTTGGGTATACGTTTCTACTTATTTTCTCATTTGCAGGGCCTATCGTGCACTCTACATCCTCAACTGGATTTATCGCTATTTTACAGAGCAACGTTTTGGTCGGTGGATATGTAAGTTGTAAAAATGTGGGAGGATAACCATTTGGTACGCATTGATGAATATACTGTTTCTAACTTCATTTGTTCTCCCTCCTCCCCCCCACCCAGCTTGCATCTCTGGTCTGGTCCAGACAGCTCTATATGCAGATTTCTTCTACTATTACTTCATAAGGTAATGGATCCCTCCTCCCCTCCAAAATTAAGGAGAAAGTATACCCCCACCCACCCCCACGCAGTTATGTAGTCTCCTTGCAAGAAAATCCCCGAAGCTATTTTAATGCAAAACGAGATATTCCTTCTGATTACTTTTTTACTCTTGTTGTAAACCACCTGTCTGAATACATTTTAGCGGCGATTTTTATTGTCATAATGGGTAACGGAAATATTTTGTATCAAAAAATAGTTCCCGGATATTTCTTGAAAAAAGTTCATAATTTATGAGAGTTTTTCTTATATTCCTCCTAAAATTAAATGAACTGAGCAAAAGCATTTCCAATGTGCAGCTGGAAAAACAATGCCAAGCTTCAGCTGCCAGCTTGAGACGCACGAGGATTATATGGAAATTCTTGAGGTGGATCATTGTTGTAAATGGGTAGGTGAAGTATCTACAGCATGGCACTAGTTTCGCATGGAATGAATACGGGTTATCCAGTGTTGATTTGATTTGTGATCCTTGTAATGGGGAACTATTAGTGTTTGGATGGCTATATTGGATACGCCTATCCCACACCTTTTAGATTTAGGTAAAATACCAATGTTTATAGGAGGGAACACCTTTGAAGTCTTTGGTCAATTTCCTTAACAGGTAAAGATGTTGAAAATTTCAAAGGGATGTTGGAAGTTTCGAAGGGCAGATTTGAGATGATTCATGCTTGTGTAGTGCGGATAAAAGTCAAATATATGAAGGAATTCATTTTGTCCCAAATTAATAGTCATCGTTTAAAAGTCAAGTATAAGATCTTGAATAGATATGGACTTGGATAATTGTTCTTTCATGGGTATTATTTGTAATGTTTGCTTTGTTAACTCATCTCATTTTATGTACTATATAATTATATATGCAAATATGGCTATTAATCTGGGACAAACAAAAAAAGAAGTATGCCTATTAATTGGGACGGAGGGAGTAATTTTTTTTTCTCGTAGGATGTTTCAAATTAAGAGTCATTTGCAAGTCGGTTGACCAAATTTTACGATATTTAAATATAGAGTATGTTTTGATATTTATCATTAATACACTGAAAGTAGCAATAATGCTATTAAGGATCAGAAGTAAGGATTTAACTTAATAATCATCTTTTTGTCATTGTTAGTTGCATGTAACAATAACAGGGAAGACATTGAATGCATTCCCATTGTATTTAATGGTGAAATGTACCATCTTTACGTGAATCCGTATTTTAGTTCTTTACATGAGCATTATTGTTGAAAGAAGTGATTATTATTTTTTTATTATTTTTTTTTGAAGTTTGATATTTAGATAGTAACTCTTAGTGTAGTATTCAGTTTTGTTTGATGGCTTGAATCGGAGATATTGAGGTTTCACCTCTAGTAGGCTTGCAATCAATTTGAGATTTATGGGTGCCCAAAGCGGGTTTTTGAAATGATGTTTCCTTTTTAACTATTTGATGATTTTTTTTTCCCGAACTTGCTAAAATTCAGCAACTTGATTATTCATTTTGCCAGGTGGAAAGATTTTTTGGAATTTTAAGTTGTCCATTATAACAAAAAAATCATTATCATCATCAATTTTGGCATTTTGTCCGTTGCGGGTAAGGGTGGAAATTTTGACATGATAACTTGTTTGTTGTAATAACTCAGTATGACTGAAGAGGATACGGTTAGCTCATATTAGATTTAGTTCTTAAAACTAGTACTTAAGCACAAAGCAACATAATTGGAATTTGAGATGAATAGCTTGAATTGCCTTCCCTAGTTGTTGGTCAATGATTGCCATGGATTTGAAACGAGCCCTTTTGATGTTGCTCTTGTCAATTTTGAACATGATGTATTTTTTTTTTGTTTTAGATATGGAATAGTGTAAGACCTCTCCTTTAAATGCCTTTTTTTTAAAAAAATAAATTAGTTTGCCACAAATATGTGGTTTATTATGTTTCTCATTTTTAAGTACTCCAAAATGTTGAAAATCTTATGTATTTTAAGAAGCATATAATCGGCCTCGCCCACAAAGGAGGGACACGTGGCGTAACCTCCCTAGTCAAATCGACCACCGACTCAACGAGGCGGATTAGAACAATATGACTTTAAATCCCAATAACTCAAATGGATAACGACGAATATCTTCTCTAGTAACACTATCATACATTAACTCAATTACAACACCAATGATATACTCCAAAAGACAAAAGAGAAATTGTATCATTGAATAAATGTAAAAGAAGTTAGGACTTCGTATTTGTATAAATAAGATTCCACATTATCAAGAGGGCAAAAGTTGATAATTTGTCACAATATACACCATTGTACTTCTAATTTTGACTTTTAGCTAGCAACCTTTACACTCCAAGTTTAGTCGTCCATAGTAAAATAACTCACCCGCTCTTTTTCCCATGGATGTAGGTAAGGACGATTTGATGAACCACATATATGATATGTTATTTATTCCTTTGCATAGCTTTCTAGGCTAAACAAGTAAATAACACTATTGTAGATTTAACTCCACTACAATTTGATGCCATTTGGGGAAAAACTTTGGTCCCCACCACTTGAGTTGTTATATTTGTTGTTATGATTGTTGATTAATCTTATCGCTCGGATCCGGTTTAAAATCTGGATAGAGAGTCAAGATTATTCACTTGCTATATCTCACCCCTCTCCCAACGATGCCAGGTGACGATCTCCCTGTTGGTCTGGTTCTAATTGTCGTAACCACCCTAACAGAACTCCCTCATGGGGGCCTCCCATAAGAAATTCGTTATGAGTGGTCGACCTTTATGAGAATGGTTGATGGAGCGAGATGACGGAATCCAATTCTATGCTGACGAGAATGTTCGTCTCATAAGACAATTGAGTGGGCGATCAGAGGGTGATGGATCCAGAACCTATGGTCCAGATCATCGTCTGAGGAAGAGAGTTCGGTCGCCCAAAACTTTGTCGCATCCTACTGACGACAGAGGCTCGAGAGGCGTCATGAGATGATCATCCCAGTCAGCACCATGAGAGGCGTCCTTCCGTGCACCGACCAGTCAATAAAACTAATTGCCTCAAAGAAAGATCTTAGGGGAGTCACCAAATCCTCTTCCAGATCTTCCTCGCCCAACAAAAAGAGTCCCAGACTAAGGAAATCTACGAGATCTTATCAAGAAAGAGTTGGAGGGCCCGTTGTAGACCAACAAAGTTTGCACTCTTAGGGCCTACCCAAGAGGGATTTGGGGCTTCGATCAGATTCACTCTTTACCTCTGAAATCTAACATTTGGATCTCCCAAAGAAGTTAGCTGCTTTAAAAATCAATACTTACAATGGGAAGACAAATACTTTTCACCACGTTAGGCATTTTAAGAAATCTCCGTCTTTATAATGTCACAACGACCCGTTCATATACCGTGTATTTCCATAAACTCTGGGAGACCTAGAGTGGTTTGAGAAACTAACCCCTAAGTCGATCTTTAAGTTCTCTGCATTGGTTGAGCAGTTCACCGTCTGTTTCATCACCATCAGTAAGGCCGTTAAGGAGGTGGACTACCTGACGCCTTCACAAAATTCATGGGAAGTCCATAAAGAAGTATGCTTAGAGGTATTGGTAGCTCTTCAACGAAACTGATAATTGTAATGAGCAGTTAGTAGTTTCGTATTTGAAGTTCGACCTTGCTCGGTCAGATGACCTACATAAGTTATTGACAAAGAAGCCAACACCCCGGACGATCTTATGGCGCCCATTGAGACACTAAGAAATGAGGGAAAGGTAGTGAAACCCTATCCAAGAAGGGGAAATCATCACAAAGGCAGGGCCAAGACAAGGGTGTCGACTGATGAGAATGTCTATCAAGGAATCAATACCGTCTTCAAGGAGCCCATTTACAAAATCCTTCCTTAATTCAAGGACAAAACTTTCTTCAAAAGGGCACCTAAGATAAGGGAAGATGCTGACCAACGAGACATATATCTCTATTGAACGTACCACCTGCATAGCGCCCTTAAGACGAAAAATTGCTATATACTGAAACACCACTTGGAAGACCTGGTTTAAGCTGATCATCTCAAGGATTAAACTGACACCAAGAAGATAAAGATTGTAAGCCGAGTCAACAATACTCAGAAGAAGGATAAAGATGACCTACTGCCTATCGGAATGATAACCACCATTCATAGATACTTGCGCGAGGATGAAGCTTCTGGAGAGGATCATGATCACATTCAACGTTTAAGAGGCCTTCCAAGTAGATGTCTCCAACCCACTTCTCAGCAAAAAGGAACGTAAGGATCTCAATCTCGACCTACTAATCATGTTCTTTGATGATGACTTGGTCGGGGTAAATCTCCCCCACAAAGATGACTTGGTCCTCACTTTTAGGGTCTCCAACTTCGATGGAAAGATGATCTTAATGGGTCAATGCAATTCTTCAGAAATCATGTTCGTTTATTTGCTTTACAATCTTGGGTACAACACTTGGGACCTTGATATTAATGCTGGACCTTTGATCAACTTTAACGACATCATGGAACCCCCCTTGGGGAAACATTTAACTGCCCATCAAAGTTGGACTGATCAACCAAAAAATTGAGTTCCACATTGTAGGATTTGAATCCCCCCATAACTCCATTATGAGGAGGGGGTGTTTTCATACTGTGAGAGTTGTGACCTTGTCCCTTCATTAGAAACTCAAATTTGTGACCTACTAGAGTATAATGGAAGTTAGGGGAGACCGTGTCGCGATCAGGAGTTGCTTTGCCGCCAGTATTAAACAGAATCAAGCTTGGACAAAGAATGATCATGGAGATATGATTTTGAGGCCAACCAAGCCATACAACAATGAAAGAGTGCTCAACTAAGGTTACTAGAGTGGCTCCTACCAATTGAGCAATTAAGGGCTTAGAACTGGTTCCTCTTGATCCATCGTAGCAGGAGAAGTTCTTTCTCATCGTCTTAAAATTTCCCGAAGAAGAAGTCGATCAACTTGGAGAGTTCCTTAAGCATAGTTTTGACATCCTCGCTTGACAGGGTTTTGATCTGCCAGGTATATACCTGGAGATTACTTGTCACCGAATGCACGTGGATCCTATTAGAGGAACTGTCAAGAAGAAACCAAGGGAATTGGTTGTAAAAAAGATAAAATTGGTGGAAGATGAAGTTAAGGAGCTATTTAATGCAGATTCCATCAAGGAGGTTCGATTCCCATATTGGATCTCCAATACATCGGTAATACAAAATAAGAGTGATAAGTATAAGATATGCATCGATTTCCCAAATCTCAACAAGGCATGTCCAAGGGATAAGTTTCCTTTTCCAAAGATAGATAAATTCACTGACTCAATCACTACACATTAAAGGATGAGCTTCATAGATGCCTATTTTGGGGATCACCATATGCCTTTATTAGTCCCTCTTGAACAAAAGACATCATTTATTAAAACTCTTGGGTTGAATTGCTACAGTGTTATGCCATTCGACCTCAAAAACATCGTGGCAACTTATTAACGACTTATCAACAAGATGTTAAAAAAACATTCCAGTTTAAGAATGAAGGTCTACATTGATGATATACTTGTAAAGACTAAGCTTTCCAGCAATCACATTAGATATCTATCCATCACCTCAAAGATCCTCAGGGCCATGAAAGCTAATCCCGATCATATCAAGGCCTTGTGGGAGATCAAAAGATCGAGTACAATCAAGGAGGTGCGGGTCCTCATTAGAATGCTTGAAGACCTCAATTAATTTATATCCAAATCGTCGAACAAGTGTTGACCTTTATTTCAGGCACTGAAGAAGGCCGATATCACATTCTGGGCAACATAATTCAATGAAGAATTGGAATAGATCGAGAGGTACTTAGGTTCCCAACCTTTGATGTCAACCCCAACCAGTGGTGAAAATCTTTATTTGTACTTGTTTATTTCCCAACTTTCACTTAACAAGGCATTAGTCCATTGAAGGAAGGGGAGAAATAGTCGGTCTACTATATAAGCTATATCCTCCTCGATGCAGAGAGGATATATATGCTCATAGAGAAGTTAACTTTAGGTCTGGTAATGCTATCTAAAAACGTAAGAGAATATTTTGATTTTCCTACCATAGTTGTCCTTACCTCTTTCACCCTGAAGGAGGTCCTGAAGAAGGTCGACCTTACCAATAAAATGATCAAGTGGTATATGGAGTTAGCTTAGTTAGATATCATATTCGAGCCTAGGATTTCCATCAAAGGGAAAGTCTTATTCGATTTTATTGCAGATTTTCTTAGCAGACCATAGGAGTAAGCCATTTACCCAACCCGATCTTGGAGATGTTCAATGTCTACCGGGGAGGTTAGCCCTTCTTGAATCCAATCAATCACTTGCCCAAGTGGAAGTTATTTGTGGATGAAGCGTACAATGAGAGAGGAACTGGCATCGACATTATCTTCATGCTCCCCCAAAATCCATGATTGAGTAAAAAGTATAATTAGAATTTGAAGGGTCTAACAATAAAGCTATATTAATCAACCTTCAGAAAGTTGTCGCAATGGGGCCAAATGACATTGCCATATGTTATCACTCACTTTTTCACCAACAAGTTGAATAGAGAATATGAAACTAGAGATCCTAGGATGATGGCCTAGTGTACCAAAGTAAGGTCCTTCTTAAAACATTTAGATGAATGTCAAATAGAATTATTATCGAGGAACTTCGACAGTCATGTTGACACCCTAGCCGCCTTGACCTCAACCTTTGACACTGACTTAATGAGTACATTTGAAGTGGAGTTCATTGAGTGACAAAATATAAATAAGCTAGAGCTAGATCCAGAGCCAGAGCCAGAGCCAGAGCCAGAGCCAGAGCCAGAGCCAGAGCTATTTGATATGGAGATTAACCAAACATCCTTTCGGAGGGATCCAATCATCACCCACCTCAGGAGCGACAAGCTTCCAACAGATAAGAAGGAAGCTCATAAGCTTAATGTGAAGTCGAATATGTTTTGCTTCAATTAAGAAGTCCATCTCCATCGATATTCATCGATTAGGCCTCTCTTTTAAGTGTGTTCATCCATAAAAGTTGAGAAGATTCTCAGAGACATGCATGAAAGTAACTACAGAGCTCACACCGACGACCAATCACGTGCGTACTAGGCAATCTCACAGGGATATTGGTGGTCCTTTATGTAGAAGGTTTTAATCAAATAATGCATAAGTTTTAGGAGTTCGCCCGTATCACTATCCTATCACTATACATACAACATGAGACTTAACCCTTTGACAAGTCCTTGTTTGTTTTCCTAGTGGGGCATGGACATAGGCGACCCACTGCTAAGGTCTCCACGTGATTGTACGTTTCTCATCACAATGATCGATTACTTCACTAAGTGAATAAGCGAAGATCCATTGACCCACATCAGAGAATCATACACAAAAAGGTTCGTTTAAAGGAACATCATTACCAAATTTGGGATCTCTAGAGCCTTTGTATCATACAATAGGTTCTAATTTGATAATGAATCTTTTAGAGACTTTTGTACCGAGAATGGGGTTTACAAATGTAGGTTGTAAAATCCTACTGTTATGGAATCAACACAATTAAATCCTAATAGAGTAAAAATAATCATAATCACAAAAGAACAAGATATACGTGGTTTGACAGCATGCCCATGTCCTTGCGTGTTAATCTATTTTTTATTAGTCGATTATTGATAATAAAGATTACATGCTCCTTTTTTCAGGGGTGAGGGTTACATTTATAGAGAAAAGAAAAGAGGTTGAGTTGTCTGGGACTCCATGAACTTAAATAGTTTTTTGAGGTTAATCGATAATATCTAATTCTGATATTTTCGCTGATCGGCCTAAACCGTGTATAAACAACATGAATAGAGTCTTGAGTTGTATTTCTTTAAGACGTGTTTAAAATTCATAGATACAATTATTTAGTTACAGAAACTAAAAAAAGAAGAAACTTCTGTCCAGATTTCAGTATACTATCACCAGAAAAGCTGCCCAGATTTGAGGGAATCTGTCACCAGCTTTTCTGTCCACATTCAGTGAATCTGTCAACACTCCCCCTTAAGCTGGTGTGCAAATGTTGTCCATTACCAACTTGCTTGTGATTAGTTGGAATGAATGACTCATTAATTCTTTGGTGAGGATATTCACAAGTTTCCCATAGAAGTTCATAAATTCCATATGCCATAGCTCAAAAACTCTGCCTCGACGCTTGATCTGGTTACCACAACTTGTTTTTTACTCCTCCAAGTCATCAGATTTTCTCCTAAAAATGTACAATACCCAAATGGTGATCAACGATCCACCACTGAGCCTGCCTAATCTGCATTTGTGTCGGTTTCTATACTAAATTCTCTATTATTTTCGAAGAAAACACCCTTTCCTGGGGTTTACTTCAAATATTGTAAGATTCGGTGAACATCTTCCAAATCACATTCCCTTGGATAATGCATGAACTGGCGTACTACACTCATAGCATACACAATGTCTGGCCATGTATGAGACAAATAAATGAGTTTCCCTACCAACATTTGGTATCCCCCCTCTCTATGATTGTATCTTCTGTAACTTCTCCTAGTGTATGATTTTGTTCGATGGGACTTTAAGAGGGCTTAAAACCTAGCATCCCTGTCTCATGTAGTAGTCAAGAATGTATTTTTGTTGGGAAATGAATATGCCATTTTTGGAGTACGCTAGTCCACTCCCTAAGGAGTATTTCAACCTTCCTAGTTCTTTTATCTCAAGTTCTTCGACCAACTGTTTTTTAAACTACTCAGTTTCTTCAAGATCATTTCCAGTTATGATAATATCATAAACATAGATAATTAAAACAGTGATTTTATCGATTCTTGATTTCTTAATGAAGAGTGTATGATCATCTTGTGATTTTTTGAACTCCATGTTTTTCATTGCACTGGTAAACCTTCCAAACCACGCTCGAGGAGATTGCTTCAATCCGTATGAAACTTTCTTTAACCTGTACACACTATTACTCCCAAAATCCGAGGTAAAACCTGAAGGTTCCTTCATGTAGACTTCTTCCTCTAAGTCACCATGTAAGAATGCATTTTTTTACATCCAATTATTGCAAGGGCCATTGAAGATTAGTTGCTAACATTAACAAAGCCCTAACAATATTCATTTTTGCAATTGGGGTAAACGTTTCTTGACAGTCTACCCCATACATTTAAATATACTCCTTTACTACAAGCCTTGCCTTATATATCTTTAAATTACCATCAACATTATATTTAATAGTATATATCCATTTGCAACCCACTGTTTTTTTTCCTTTTGGTAACTTGACTACATTCCACGTCTCACTCCTTTTTAGAGCTTTCATTTCTTCACTCATGACTTTTTTCCATTCCTCACTCTTAATTTCCTCTTGGACATTGTGTGGAATTTTAATCGTGTGTAGCTTTGTGAGAAACACTTTATGTGAAGACAAGAGTCTATTAAAGAAGATAAAGTGAACTACAGGGTGTTGTGTGCATTTTCATCTACCCCTTTTGATTGGTTGTTAGAATACCAATATCATTATCAAAAGGAAGATTTTGTGGTCAACAAGAATTTGGAAGACTTTCGTTACCTGTTATAGGATCAGACAATTAAGCTTGCATTAGTTCGGGCTCAACTTTCCTCCTTGAATAGACTTACAATGAAAAATTAGGACCGTCTTTCCTCGTTTCCTCATTATTGATATTTTTGGGAGATGAAAGAGATGAAAGAGGCTCATGGTATGATGGAGTAATGACTATTTTAGGGGTTGATTTTGGAATTTCAGGGTTTGTTAGTGTAATTTCAGGAGCTTTTTTTATGATTTTAGAGGGTGAAAGGATTATTTCAGGGAATTTAAGACTCAAACTGATCTTATCTTCCATTGAACTCTCCCCCTGAAGATAAGATTCCCCAAATAAATATTTGTTTTCATCCAAGGTAACATCTTTCGTAATAAAGAATTTCTTGAAATTCAGATGGTAGCACTTATACCCATTTTTGTGTTGAAGAATACCCAAGAAAGACACATTTAAGAGCTCTCGGATCTAGTTTACTACGATTTTGTGTATAAATGTGAACATAGAAAACACAACCAAATATATTGGGTGATAAGTTGAAATTGTTCCCTATTTTGTCTGTCCCAATTTTGAAAGTGTGTTGTTTATCTTTGTTTGTAGTGCCATTATATTTTCCAACATTTTGAATTTAATTCCTTTTATAATTTCTAGTTATACAATTTAATTCTTAAAATATTTTTAGCATAAACTCTTACTAAAATATGTTTTATCCTTATCATATTTTATTTTTGTATCTTTAGCATTTATTTATTTATTTTCGTTTGTATGGAATATATAAACCATTTGAGTTAAACACTACATTTGTTTAAATTCAAACCTTTATATTCCTATATTAAAATGATTGAGTTTTGTAGTGGTTTCGTGCGTTTTGGCTAGCTGGTTTGGCCTTTGGTTTTAGAGCTCGAGGTCTGCGTGTTTGGTCTTTCCAAGAAATGTTTTAGCGTGTCTTTTAAGCCTTGGCTGTCTCCTTGCAATTTGACCTATTTATGCCTTATCTCCTTTGGGTTTTTACGCTGGTATCCCCGAGTGTGTGGCTTTCATTTTTATCCCTGGCTGCTGTTGTGGTAGTTCGTTAATACCCCTTATTTTGTGGGTTATTATTTACGAACCATGCCATTGTGGCTTTGGGTATATATTGTTGCGATGGGGTCATTCTTCAGGTAGGGTTTTTGATTTTGTAATCTCAGCCGACATCTCATTTTTTTTCTACATTTGTTTACCATTTCTCCATTGTTGAGAGTGTCTTTGTGGGTTTATTATCAGATCTTTACCTCTTTACACATTTGTGAGTTTTGAGAGGCTTGGAGATTTCAGTAGCGGTTTGGTTTGGGTTGAGAAGCTGTTGGAACCTTGTTCGTGCTGTTTGGGTTTGATATTCTTAACGAAAGTTTTTTTTTGTTTGCTGATTTGATTTGGAGCAATTTTTTTCTGGGGATCGTTTTTGTTCTTGTATGTTTGGACGATCTTTGTGGCCCGATTTCTTTTCCATCAGATCGTGTCCTGCATAAGCTATTAGGGTTGATCTGTGGGTTCTTTCGTTTATATATATATATATATATATATATATATATATATATATATATATATATATATATATATATATATAATCTGATATATGTTTTATATAGTGTCATACATACGATATATATTTACATATACTGAAATATAGAGATATACGTATACATATATATATTTTTTTTGTTTGTTGGATTGGAGCTATGTTAAACTGTATGTGAGTTGTGTTGTTCTTTGACCTGGTGTGTGTGAGTGTGACTGTGAGTTTAGTGTTAGCTCATGTGTGTGAGTTTAGTGTTAACTTTTGTGTGTGAGTTTTAGTGTTAACTCGGTTCAACTCAGTTTGTAACTCACCTAGTTAACTCACTGCTTTGACTCATCCACTTAACTCACCTATTTAACTCGCTAGTTCAACTCACCTATATAACTTGACTAAATTTTTATTGGATTAATCTTGGACCTTAAATTTGTGCTAAACTCAGACTAGACCTGGACCTTAATATAGGACTAATCTTGGACCTAATTAAAATTTTGGATTAAGGCTGTTTTACACTTATGTGGGTTTCCTGATTTTGTTTAAACTGATTAAAATAATTTTTTTGATTGGTTTGAGTGTGTTTTGGCTTGTGCAAAAACCATTTTGAGAGTGTGTTTGAATATGTTCCTACCTCTCACTTAGTCACTGATTGGTAGATTGTTTTGTTAGTAGTCTTAACCTCGATTGTGTTTAGTCTATTTTTATAAAACAAAATATTTCTTTTTAAAAATTAACTTTATAAATTAATTACTGTGTTGCACAAACTTCACGTAGTCCCGAGTTTGAGTGTGTTGTGCGTGTGTAGTGAGTGAGTGAGTGAATGTCACTATTACTTGGATTTATTGGGTTGACTGATTTTCAGTCAAGTTGGATTATTTTAGACTAGGCTGGTTTTATGGGTGTGTATTTGCTTAGTTTAATTCATTGTGGAATTGGGGACTGTAATCTTCAACTTCCAATTGGTAATAGTGGACTTGGGTGTGTGAGTTGTCCTGGGACTTGGGACACAACGTTTACCACTGCGGTGGGTTCCTCGAGAACAAATACTGTGTCACTACCTACTTTTCCTCATCTCATTATCTTTATTTCACCAGCATCATCATAAATCTATTTTTATTTGTGTGCGTACGTACAACGTTTCAATCAAGTCTTTTTTTTTTAAATTTAAATGTAAAAGAGTTGGAGTTTATTTATTAACTATAACACTTTAGGGTGTTTATGTTATTTCAAGTGGTATCAGAGCCTCAAGACTCACTTTTTAAAAGTTTTATTCTGCAAAGTTCCTGAACTCTTTTGTTTTTGGAATACAACTTTTTATTACGGGTGACCATAATGGATCTTCTCTACGTCCTCCCATGTTTGATGGTGACAACTTCGCTTACTGAAAAGTAAGAATGGTTGCTCACCTCCATCACTAGGGAGATGAGGTATGGGATACGGTTGAAACTGGTTTTTCTGCTCCCACTAGACCTAGTGATGATGATGCTGAAATTTTTGTTCGAAAACCCCTTTCAAAATGGTCTAAAGAAGAAAAGCTATGCTCACAGGCTAATAATAAAGGCAAAAATTCCATTTTCCAAGCGATGGGTGCAACTCAATTTAAAAGAATTTCAGCCTGCACTACATCTAAAGAGGCTTCGATCATTTTAATGACTACCCATGAAGGAGACTCTAGAGTTAAAAGGGTCAAGTCCCAAATGCTTTTTAGGCTTTATGATTCTCTATACATGAAAGATAGTGAGAAATTTGATGACTTTTATTTAAAATTGCAAGATGGTGTACATCAGTCACATGCTAATGGTATCATTTATGCCGACTCTGAAATATGTGATAAAATCCTTAGGTCTCTTCCAAAGAGTTTTGATTTAATTGGCCACACTATAACTGATAATTTGGATAGCTATACACCTCATCTCTTATGTAGCAAACTTAAAACTTACAAATATAAAATACTTTAAGAAATGAGCAAAGAGGAAAATCACCTGCACACACCGAAACTCAAAATGTGCTTAATTTTAGAACTAGTGAAAATAGTTTGTCTTTTGTATCCTACTTATCTAATGTGAATGAATATGAAATCTGTTTAGATTCTTTGGATAATGAAATTTCTCTCTTGACTAAACATTATAAGAAATTTGTGAAGATTAGGAATAAATTTGCATCAAAACAAGGCCAACCTAGCTATTCCAATAGACCCCATGAGAAATATTTTGAGAAGAAAAGCTTTGAAAAATCTGGGCCTAAAAAGAATTTGAGCCATATTTAGTGCCGTAAGTGCAATGAATATGATCAATATGCTAATAAGTGCTTTTCTAAATCAAAATGGGAACCGTTAAATAAAGCACATTTGTCTAAAACATGGGATGATAGCTCCAATAGTGATAATGAAGAAACTTTTGATAATCTTATGGCTTTTACTTCTACTTGCACTATCATATCGGAGGACATGTTAGATAGTATATCTAGTTTATTTGATATTTATGATTTGTGTGATGATGATTGTGATTTAGACTTTGTAAATTTATCTCATATTTTTCCTGCTAAAAATCACCCCACTGTCATGGCTTCTCCTTTTGACATTGGAAATATTTATGCTGATTTAGATGAATTGGAAATGCCTGCGGTTACTGCAATTGTTGAAGAGTGTGTGTGTGATACTTCTGAAAATGACACACGTGATAAAAGCACACACTTAGGTGATGGTAATTCTAGACTATTAGCTAAAATTGACGCTTTAAATAGTCAAATAAGACTTATGTCTGAAGAATCTTCTTTTCATATAGAAGAATTGAAAAACGATGTTGTTTTACTTGAAAAGAGGACTGCTATGCTAACTGATTTGAATCACTCTCTTGAGACTAAAAACAAGGAAATTTTGTTTAAATATGATGAATCTCAAATTGAACTTAAGGATGCTTTGAATAAATATGATGAATGTAAAAAGGAACTAGAGATCACCTCCAAAAAGTTAAATAATTTTTGGAATGCTGATAATGAAGTCAAAACTATTAATAAAAATATTTGCTATGATTCAACCAATTCTTATCCTGATTTTGTTCCTACAGAAGGGCTTGGATTTGAGGGTGAAGAGTTTGATGTAACCAATTTTGTTAATTCAAAAGAACATTTTCCTGAGTCTAATGAAATTAGCCTGTCATACAAATATGTTAAATATGAGGGCTGTTCCACCTCTTCTAAACCTATCTTTAAATGTAGTTTTTGTCACAAAACAAGACATCTGGAAAAATTTTGTTTTAAGAAATTAGGAAAGAATGGACCTAAATTAGGCAAACTGAAAATGGAAAGAAATTTCAAACCACTAAGCCCACTTTTCAATGTGAATTTTGCTTTAAATTGGGTCATTTAGAGTCATTCTGTTTTAAAAAGGCAAACATGGTTAACTCCAGACCAGCTCACAAACATGCTGTTCTGACCAAACCTGTTTATAGGAAATTTTTCCGTTGTGATTTTTGTCATAAAAATGGTCACTTGATTGAATTTTGCTATAAAAAACTGCAAACTCAAAATAGGCCAGCTCGATTTTACGGTAAAACTAAATTTGTTAAGAAGCCTAATTTGTCCAACAAGCAGCCTTATCAAACAAAAACTGTTTTTGAGAAAACTAAGGCTAATTGGGTTAAAAAATATGAATCAAATGACTCATTGAGATGCAATGTGGTTTTATCAGCACTAAATGCTTGTAATAAAAATTCTCAATGGTATTTAGATTCTGGTTGCTCTAGGCATATGATGGGGGACAAATCCAAATTTACCACGTTAAAATCTTTTGTTGGTATTGTTGTAACTTTTGGAGATGGAAAGATGTCCCACATCATAGGCAAAGGGTCGATTGAGATGGATGTCTCCCTAACTTAAAGGAAGTTTTACTTGTTGAAGGTTTAAAAGTAAATCTGTTAAGTATTAGTCAATTTTGTGACATCGATCATGCTGTTAATTTCTCCAAATCTGATTGTAAAATTTTAGACCCGAATGAGAATCTTATTTTGTGTGGTACTAGGACTTTAGACAATTACTATGCGGTTAAACATTAACATGAATCTGAAAATTGTTTATCTTATAGGATGAGTGATTTAGACTTATGGCATGAAAGACTAGGACATCTAAATTATGATAGTTTGTTTAAATTAACTAGTCAAAATCTTGTTCATGGTGTCCCCAAAATAACTAAAGTTAAACACTCTAATTGTAGTCCATGTCAGATTGGTAAAATTCATAAGGCACCCCATAACAAAGTGTCTGATATTTTTACTTCTCACCCTTTAGAATTGTTACATATGGATTTAATGGGTCACTATAGGACAATTAGTTTATGTGGTAATTCCTATATTCTTATTATTATTGATGACTTCACTAGATTTACTTGGGTTGATTTTATGAAAGAAAAATCAGACACTTTTAATCATTTTTTAAAAATTCTGCTAAAAATAAAAAATGAGAAATACACTCAAGTCACTCGTATTCGTAGTAATAGAGGTGGGAAATTTAAAGACACGGGATTCATTGGGTATTGTATTGGGAATGGGTATCAACATGAGTTTAGTGCTCCTAAGACACCCCAACATATAGGTATTGTTGAAAGAAAAAATCGAACCATTCAAGAAATAGCTCATGTTTTGATTCATGTTAAGAATTTGCCAAAATATTTTTGGGTTGAAGCTACTCAAACAGCTTGTCACATAATTAATAGGGTTCATTTAAGGAAAAATACTAAACAAACACCCTATGAATTATGGTATGGTAGACAACCAAACCTGAAATACTTTTGAATATTTGGTAGTGAATACTATGTGTGTAAGGATCGTGAACACTTGTCCAAATTTGATACTAGAGGGGACAAGGTTGTTTTTTTAAGATACCCCTAAAATAGTAGGGCTTATGGTGTTTATAATTTGAAAACTAAGTCTATTATGGAATCCATTAATGTTATTATTATAAATGATTGTGTTGTACCTTTGGTAGAAGATAGCCCGGAATCATTACCCGTTGAAAACACTTCGTCATATGATTTATCAAAACAATCAACGGATAGTGACTTGGACTCCCTTCCATCAGAAGACCTTGATGTTCCAAATTAGGTTAGGGCAAATCATCATAAAAAGAACATTTTGGGTGATGTTAAAGAACCAATTAAAACTAGAGCTCAAACCTTAAATGCCTTGATGTCTTATTTTATTTCTCTAGTACCTAAGAATGTAAAGGATTCCCTTGTTGATAAATCTTGGCTTCTTGCTATGCAGGAAGAGTTGGGTCAATTTAAAATCCATGATGTATAGTTTTAGTTCCTCGTCCTACTCATACTAATGTCATTGGAACTAAGTGGATTTTTTAAAATAAATGTGATGAAACCGGTAATGTTTTGCGTAACAAAACTAGACTAGTAGCTCAAGGGTACTCCCAAATTGATGGGATTGATGTTGATGAGACATTTGCCCCAGTTGCTAGAATATAGTCTATTCGACTTTTGCTTGCCGTTTCTTGTCATTTAAAATTTAAATTGTACCAAATAGACGTAAAATCTGCATTTTTGAATGGGTTTTTAAATGAAGAAGTGTATGCTAAACAACCTAAGGGTTTTGTTGATCCTTTTCTTTCGGATCATGTTTCTAGATTAAAGAAAGATCTTTATGGTATCAAACAAGCCCCTAGTGCTTGGTATGAGCGTCTCACTTCTTTTCTTTTAACCCACGACTTCATTCTAGGGGGAGTAAACCTAACAATGTTTGTTAAAAGAAATACAAATGGTTTGATTATTGCTCAAATATACGTTGATGACATTACTTTTGGGTCTACATCTCCTCAAGAAGTTGAAATTTTTGCTAACATTATGAAATTTTAATTTCAAATGTCTATGATGGGTGAGTTGCAATTTTTCTTGGGTTTACAAGTATCTCAAAAATCGGACTACATTTTTATATCCCTAACTAAATATGCAACTGAATTAGTTAAGCGGTTTGGGCTAACTAATGCAAAAATAGCTAGGACCCCTATGAGTTCCACCATTAAGATTTGCAAAGATTTATCGGGTAAAAAGGTAGAAGTCACACTTTATCGTAGTATGATTGGTAGCCTTCTTTATTTAACGGCTAATAGATCTGATATTATGCATAGTGTCTGTGTTTGTGCTAGATATCAATGTGAACCTAAAGAATCTCACATGATTGCGGTTAAGCGCATATTAAAATATGTTAGTGGTACTTTAAGTTTTGGCAGTATGTATACCATGGACACAAATTCAAAAATAATTGGGTATACGGATACCGATTGGGCCGGTTGTGCCGATCATAGTAAAAACACTTTCGATGGATGCTTTTACTTAGGACACAACCTAGTTTCTTGGTTGTCTAAAAAGCAGAATTGTGTCTCTTTCCTACACCGAAGCTGAGTACATCGCTGTCGGTAGTTGTTGTACTCAGCTTTTGTGGATAAAACAAATGCTAAATGACTATGGTATTATTGAACCTACTGCACTTATTTTATGTGATAATGAAAGTGCCATTAATACTTCAAAAAATCCCATTTTCACTCACGTACCAAGCATATCAAAATGCGTGAACACTTTATTAGGGAACTTGTTGAGAAAAAAGAAATTTGTATTGAATATCCTAACAGTAAAGATCAGCTAGCTGATTTATTTACTAAACCTTTGGATAATCATAGATTTGAAACTCTAAGAATGTCTATTAGTGTGTGCGCTTTCCCTACATAATTTGATTTTACTTTCCTCCCTTCGTCCCTTTGAGACAAACAGGGGGAGAATTTGAGACTCTTTGTGCCTTTTATGGTCTTTTAGGACTCAAAATGTTGTTAGTCGAGTTATGTATTTGGTTAGGACTCAAAATGTTGTTTGTTGAGTTATGTATTTGGTTAGGACTCAAAATATTATTAGTTGCGTTATGTACTTTGTTTCAAATCCTTGTTTGTCTCAAATTGACCAAAGGAGGAGATTGAAATTGTTCCCTATTTTGTTTGTTTCAATTTTGAGAGTGTGTTGTTTATATTTGTTTGGAGTCACATTTTATTTTCTAAAATTTTGAATTTAATTCCTTTTATAATTTCTAGTTATACAATTTAATTCTTAAAATATTCTTCGTATAAACTCTTACTAATATATGTTTTGTCCTTATCATATTTTCTATTTGTATCTTTAGTAATTATTTATTTATTTATTTTCGTTTGTATGTAATATATAAAGCATTTGAGTTAAACATTGCATTTGTTTAAATTCAAACCTTTATATTCCTATATTAAAATGGCCGAGTTTTGTAGTGGTTTTGTGCCTTTTGGCTGGTTGGTTTTGTCGTTGGTTATGGAGCTCGAGGTTTGCGTGTTTAGGTCTTTCAAATACCTGTTTTAGTGTGTATTTTAAGTATTAGCTGTCTCCTTGCAATATAACCTATTTACCCCTTATCACTTTTGGGTTTTTACGCTGGTATCCTCGAGAGTATGGCTTCCGTTTTTATTTCTGTCTGTAGTTGTGGTAGTTAATTAATACCCCTTCTTTTGTGGGTTATTATATACGAACCATGCTGTAGACACCCCATTCTGTTACCCCCTAACTCTCCTTAGGTCCCTAGTACCTCCCTCCATCACTACAAACCTAGTTCATGTCCCAAGTACTGACCTAGAAGCCATCGGGCACTCCCCGACTCAGTTTGACCCAAAAGTCAAACTCTTCATCTTGACTGAGACTGAATGAATCTTCGAAGTGCACTTAATACCCTTTCCAATGGACCGCCCCGTGCATGATTCTGATCAACAGCTTTCCCTCGGTAGCCGATTTTCCGAAAAATCCTGAAGCGCACTGCCAAATGGCAGGTTCCAGACCCTGCCTATCGGCAGGTGCCGATAGGCAGGAATGGGTCTATGATGATCGGCAGTGACCTGAGCCTATAAAATGACACCTTCACCTTATTTGCAAGGGGGGACCATATCTGATAAATTTCACTCTCAACGAATCCCAGAAACCTCTCTCGAAGGCAGCGTGATTTCAACTTCCAAATCCCTTTTTTACTTCCACTTTTCATCATCCTTTTCATAAAACTTGGTGAATTATCCACTCTCCATCATCATCCAAGTTCAAGTGCTGCTCTCCAACACTCAAGATCAAGCTCAAGATCTTTAAGTAGGTCCAACTTTCTCAAACTCTCTCTTAAATCCTCTTAAATTCCCAATAACTTGCTTTCTTACTTAGCACTTTTATTATCTCATCTCACACATCCTAATATACTTTTTATTTAGTATTATTGCACATCTCTTATTTTCATATAAATAAAAACCAAAAAACAAGAAAAAAAGGGTTTACTCATAAATTTCAAATAGGGATTCTCACACTTTTTCCACACTTTTCTCACAACTAAAATACTTTTTCTAAATACACACACACACACACACACACACACACACACACACACACACTTACAAATAAGAGATCCCCCATTTGAATTTATGGGATAAACCCCACCCCTCGTTTTGTATGCGAACTACGTGGACTTTGATGCCTTTATAGGCTACGTAGGCGTCTCGGGGTAAAACCCGAGACTCGAGTCCTATCTTTCACCTTTTCTTTTACTTCCTATTTTATCTAAATCTAATCTTCTTATATTCTATATACTTGCCCTTAGTGATGCATTACTCCATATGCGTTATCGTTCCATCATAACGATCAACGTAGGGATAATCGCGTAAATCTTATTTTTCTAATATGATTCTTATATCTTCCTACGGATGACTCTCTTTATCTTTTCCATGATACAAGTCGAGGATTCCTACCTCCATTCTATATATACACATGCACACATATCACGGGGGGGGGGGGGGGGGGGGGGAATATAAAGGAAAATAGCAAATAGCCATGAGAGATCGAAAGGGCGGAATGGGTGCCTAACACCTTTCCATTTCGTAACTAAGCCTCTGAACCCTTCTCGAATCATCTTGGTTTAGCACGCATTAGTATGTATTTGGATGCCATCCTTCGGGGTGGTTTACCCTTTTTCTTTTGTCTGTTTTGATTAAAATAGACTGGCGACTCTGAATCTCTCTATATTTTTGCACCACATCTCAAGCGACGCCGACCGAAGCGCTTCTGAGAGAGACGCACGGGACCCAAAGGATCCTTCCTCCACGCGCCCGCCCGCATGGCGAGGATCGGGGATGGCCACAGTGGCGACTCCACTGGGCACCTGTGTATTTTGAGGGCTTGACTCTATTTGCATGGATGTTATATTTGTTTATGTTTCCCCCTATATCTGCATGTTCCACTTTTCCATGTGTATCCCATGCTTCTGCTTATATTCACACACTTGTAGAAATTTCTCCATGTACACTTCACACCATGTCCACCTAGGATCACATATATCCACATGTTGCACGCATCACCCATCCATACTTGGTGTACCTTGGGTACTTGTACTTTGCTCCCTGTTTGACATAATCAAAAAGGCATTCTCATCATAAGACACTAATAAGAGAATCATGCATGATTCACACAACATCACCAAAGAGCATTGCTATTGACCAAATTTTACCCAGTAACTGGAGGGTCACTTCGTGATGGGATCTGGTCCAGCAGGTCGCAGTTAGCCTAAGCGATATGACTCTCACCTTCCATTGGCCAAGTACCTTCGATGTATATCGAACGGTTCCCCCGCATCGTACCGCTTGACCGAAGTCATAACGAGAGGTATATCGCAGGGAATTCGTTCACGTACGCCGAGTATATCGAATTCACTCTCACACGTACCATCCCCATGAGGTATATGGTGAGGCAATTCACGTACACTCAGGTATATTAAATGGCTTGTCCACACGTACCGATTTCTCTCAAGAGCAAGACGTATATCGTGGAAGTCACGCCAAAGGGGGGAACCCATACCGATTCACCCAATCAACTGCATACCCGCATATAGGTGTCAAACCTAGGACACGCACTTTAGATTGCCGATTTCAACCCGAAACTCTGTCGAAATTTCGGGTCAATCTGCCGCCAAATTTTTGTGCATTTTTAAAATGGGACCCTATCCGTGAGTCTGGTTACAAGTCCAAACCGTAGCTTTGCATGTATTAAAAACCCCACTTTTCCAGGCTCGGGTCCCGTCCGACATTGCATTTAGGAGAATTAAATACAAGTGAAAACATAATAATTGTAATAATCATGCTGAGTTCCGTCTCCAAAAACATTTCTCCCTTCTTTATCAAAAATCCAAAAACATTTCTCCCTTCTTTATCAAAAATCCAAAAATAGTTCTTCCTTTTTTCTAAAAAATAAATCTCATCCTACGCTTCCTCAGGTCGATCGCAAGCCCTTGGCCTGGCTCCTTATTGGCTTCGATCTTCAGTCAAATCACCTCGGAGTTTCATCCGTTCCTCTACTACTTTTTTTGAGTCCATAATCCATCCACTTTTCATGGAGAATACAGATCAAGTACCAGTCATACAGCCAGATCTGACGACAGTCCTAGCTCAGCTCGTATCCAAGATTGACAACCTCCAAACTGAGGTCCGAGAGATGCAACGAAACCAGGTTCCATTTCCTCAAGAGCCTGAGGCCCTATTCCCTCGTGCTATGGGACCACCCGAGCTTATCTGGGTTCCGGAAGAATATCAGCACGCTCCACGTTCCCCTATTATTAATGGGCCGCCGTCTGCCCAACTTCTAATGCCAAACATTTCCCAGCCTGTGGCTAACCTGCCTGTGGTCGCTGATCCAAAGGAGGAAAAGTTGAATAAAGTGAAAGAGGATCTCAAGATGCTCACCAAGAAGTTTGACCAAGTTAGGATCTCTGGGAATTACATGGACTACACCCACATGTCTCCTTATCCTAAAGCGAGGTTAACCGCGAAGTTCAAGATGCCAAATATCGAGAAGTTCATAGGCAGTGGACCCCCAATTGTTCATCTTCGCAGTTATCATCGTTCCATAACTCTACTAGGGGATTCTGAAGAAGTGATGGCCCAATTGTTTCAGCAAACTTTGAAGGATAGTGCCCTCCGATGGTTTTTATCTCTCGAGGAATCCAGAATTCGTAGCTGGGAGGATGTAGCCCGAGAATTCATATCGCAATATAAATCAACGAAGAACTTGAGGTCACCCATTGTGATTTAGAGCTGCTCAAACAGAATCCTGAGGAATCAGTCAGTAACTTTATAACCCGGTGGAGGGAGCAAGCAACTACCATGACCAATCGGCCATCCGAGGAAGAACAGGTCAACATAGTGAAGAAGAGATTCTTTCCCCATATCCGATCGACGATGGGAGGATAATACTATCCCCACTTCCGAGCTCTTAGAGAGTCTGGAGTGGAAATCGAGGAAAGCCTCGTTAAAATAGAGGTTGAACTGAAAAAGGTGTCCGGACAGTTCACCCCTAGAAAGTATGACAAGCCTGCCACTGCTGCAGTTTCAACCATCAATAACATCTCTCAACCAACCACACCATGGGCACCAGAAAGCCGCCCTGCCTCTATCCGAAGGGAATACATTGAGCTCCATGCTCCCCTCTCCAAAGTTTACCAAGCCCTGTTAAGCCGAAACCTCATCAAACCCTTGGATCCCCGTCTATTGCCAAATCCACTCCCAAGAAACTTCAAGACCGATGCTCATTGCGCCTTTCACCAAATTGCTGGCCATACCACCGACCAATACTTTCACCTTCGAAACATAATCCAAGATCTCATTGATCGGGGTACCATCGCCCCACCAACCAATCCTAAGATAAAAATTACTCACAATCCACTTTCGAATCACACCAATGCCATCTTCTCGGAAGAAAACCCAGATTTTGATCCCTCAACTCAAATCACACCCATATACTCTCCTAAACCTCTTCAAATTTTCCCATATTTCCTCCTACACCCTACTAGACTCACTGATTAGGCACTGTCACTCCTTACCAGAGCATGCATCACTTTTCGTACCCGTTCTGAAAATGGAAGTATGGAATTGTCAGAGGTGTTAAACCAACTCCTAGAGTTCGGGCTGAAATTACCCTTACAGATGGTTATCGATAGCCAGAAATTAAGCACACTGTTCTTGGAAGCACGAAAGTGGGCCCGAGATTCATACAAGTGGGTGGTACCAACCGACGAAGTCAGCTTAGATGATGTTGTTCAGACTATGGCATAATTATTTGAGCAAACCAATAGCATTTGCAGTATCACCGGGTTATTTGACACTTTGAAGCTACAAGGGCGTTTGGTCCCTTCAATCACATATATCCCCACAGAATGGGAGGACCTGTATGAAGAAGCCGTTGAAGTTATGGAATGCATTGAGTTTACATGGAAAGACATAATTGTTGCCACCGAATGGGGGGAAGAATTCGAAGATTCGAGCGAAGAACAAGCTTCAGGAAGAGCTGGCCTAATAATCGACATATGTGGGATGATCTCATTTGAAGAACTCATCGAAGAAATAAATAGGGTGGCAGAACAACCTGAGATTGATGAGGATACGGGATTCATGTTCTTTTCTTCTTCAGTAAATCACATGACCAGATCAAGGAGACATTACTAGGTTCCAATCTCACTACCAGCAAATGACAAAGGGAAGGGCGTTGAAAACCTTCCTATGCCAGAGATGACCATTGAGGAGAGAAAGATCCTCGATCAACTGAAGAAAGCTCAAGTGAACATCACTCTATGGGGGCTTTTTATATCTTCCCAGCTGTACAGAAATTCTTTAATCAAGCTACTCATTGGACCCATAGTTCCTCCTTCTACCACACCAGAAGAAGCGATAAATCTGGTCGGATCCTTGAACTCTACCCGAATGTTATCATTATCTGAAGAAGAAATCCCCAGAATTGGGTTGAATCACAATCATGCACTCAACATCTTTGTCAAAGTTATGGGGAAGGCTGTGCCACTCTCCTTTGTCGATAACGGATCCGCCTTGAACGTTTTCCCTGTGAGAACTTTGAAGTGTTTAGGCCTGAAAGAAAGTGACCTCGCTCCAACCTCCGTCGCTGTACGTGCCTATGATAATACCCGTAGTGAGGTAATGGGATCCATAAAACTTGCAATAGGGTTGTCCCTATAAACCCCGTCGTTGAATTCCAAGTCATAGACATCCCAGCTTGTTTTAACCTGTTGCTCGGACACCCTTGGCTCGACAATATCAAGGGTGTGTCTTCCTCGCTCCATCAGAAATTGAAACTCTTTGCCGATGGGCGAGTCATCACCATTTTGGGCGATGACAAAAATGTTGGAGGTGCAAGCACCAACAGTCCAATTCTTGAGATACAATACAGGTCAAATGATATGCTCCTATCAGGATTCCGAGTTGAGCCACTCCTACTCTCGACAGGGGATGGTTTCAAAGAAAGGATTTGTCCAGAATATGACCCTCATGGCAATGTAAATGTGATTCAGATGTTCAGAAACATGCACTTCATGCCCGGACTGGGGCTAGGGCAAAGGCAGAAAGGGATACTTGAGCCCATCGAACTGAAGAAAGCTTTACCTCTTTGCGGCTTGGGGTATCAACCATCCGAACAAGAGCTCAGAATGATCAGCCAGTCTCGACCAAAGATAAGATTAGACTGCATCTGAACTATCTCAGGAGACCCCTTAAATGGACGATTCATCAAAGTAGGCGAGGACTTCCCCTTTTGCGATTTTCCAGAACCATGGTATGACCACATAGATAAGAAGATGAGGCCGAGAGTGGAGATCTTTTTCCAAGATAGCTACCCATGGGCCGAAAGTTTCCCACACCGCATACAACCGCTCATCAAAGATACCGAAGAGACTGAGGAAAGTGATTTAGAAGATTCCTTCAATTTACAGATACTGGGGCTAGCCGTCAAAGTTTCACACAGAAAGCTGTTAAACGAAGTGCCATCTCTGGATACCTCGCCGATTACCCCATAGACGAAGAAGATGTCTGGATCTCCAAATTCCCAGATGAAAATATCCTCTGCACCACTCAAGACCTCATTCGATGGAAAATGTTATTTGACGGCGCTGCCAACAAAAAGGGTTATGGCATTGGGATAATTCTGATCGCCCCAGATGACTCCCACACTTCCATCGCCATTAAATTGGATTTCCCTTGCACCAACAACATGACGGAATACGAGGCATGCACCGTGGGCCTCAAAGTCGCTCGCAAGAAAGGTATTTAATACCTTGACGTCTACGGGGATTCTGCCCTTATCATCGGTCAAGTGCTTAGAAAGTGGAAAGTCAAGGATGAAAAGCTCTAACCTTTCCATGCCCACTTAGAAAAGTTAGCCTCTAGGTTCCGAGATATCACCTTCCATTACCTGCCCTGAGCAAAGAATAACCTAGCCGATGCTCTCGCCACCTTGGCCTCTATGGTCGACATGCCCGAGGGAATAACAATGACGCCCTTCCTAGTTCAAAATCAAGACAAATCGACCCATTGCTGCCATATTGAGCTTGTCTCCACCGAAGATCCCGAACTAGCCGATTACTGGTACTATGATATCTGGTGCCTCCTCAAACATGGTAGGTATCCCGAGGGTTCCCACAAGAAAGATCGAATGACCCTCCGAAGACTGGCCGCCCAGTACATCATCTGTCATAAAGCCCTACTCAAGAGGAACTTCAATGGAACTCATCTACACTGCATCGCAGGGGCCGAGATTGAGAAAATAATGCAAAAAATCTACAGCGGGGAATACAGACCTCACATGAACGGTCACATGCTTGCCAAGAATATCATCCGACAGCGCTACTATTGGACCACCATGGCCCAAGACTGCGCCGCCTATGTTCGGAGGTGCCTCAAATGCCAATAATTCTCCAATCTTCAACACCTACCTCCGCGAGAATTATACAACATGACCTCTCCCTGGCAATTCTCCACCTGGGGTGTCGACATCATAGGGAAGGTTACACCAAAGGCTTTAAACGGACATGAGTTCATCCTGGTTGCCATTGATTACTTCACCAAATGGGTCGAAGCTGAGTCATACGCAGTATTGAACGCCAAGAAAGTGGCCAAATTCCTCAAGAAAAATATCATCTACCGATATGGAGTCCCGCACGAGCTAATATCAGATAACGGGTTGCATTTCGAAGCAGAAGTCATAAAAATAGTCAACGAGTATGGGATTCAGAGACACAAATCTTTTCCCTATCGACCTCAGACCAATGGTGCAGTTGAAGCAGCCAATAGGAACCTCAAAGCCATCATCAACAAGATGATCAAAAGTTGTAGGGATTGGGTCGATCGGATCTCGTACGCCCTCTGGGGCTATCGAGCCTCAATCCGAACCTCTACTGGGGCTACTCCTTACTCCCTGGTTTATGGCATGGAAGCAGTCCTACTTGTGCAGCTGGAAATACCCTCGCTACGCGTCATGCTTGAAAGCAAAGTTAGTGAAGATGACTGGTGCCAACGCCGTCTTGATGAGCTAGCCCTCCTAGATGAAAGAAGATTAAAAGCACTTTACCACATACAGGGGTACCATCGCCAAATAGCGCGATCATTTAACAAGAGAGTCAAGGACCGCGGTGTCCGGGAGGGGGATTTAGCCCTCAAGGAGATAATAGAACCCATCTGGGACCCAGAGGGAAATTTAAGCCCAATTGGATCAGCCCATACATTGTGAAGAAAATCTTATCCAGCGGTGACGCTATGCTCACTGACCTAGATGGGGAAGAGATGGCTCGTCCAGTCAATCGGACCGTCTCAAGAAATTCTACCCCTAGTCCTAAATCTCAGCGCGCTACGACTCTTCTCATCCCCCATCTATTCTAAAAAAAAAATAAACTCTTCATTTCTCTCTACCCAGAACTACGTGGGCCTGATCCTCTGCAAAAAAAAAAACTATTTTGCGAACAAATAAATGCATTTTCAAAAACCCCAGAGGTACGTAGGCAGCTCATGCACCTCACATGAGTGCGACCCTTTCTTTTTCACAAAAAAACTATTCTTTTCTTACCTCCGAGAATGGCGGTTCATTCTAAAAATACTTGAGCAAAAGGATTATGTATGCCTTAGCGATCGGTATAGATAATTCAAAATACAAAACTCATCGAAAGGCATAGTTGGATGATCAGAAACTTGTTTATTTCATTAATAAGAAAATTCAGCACGAATTGCATAAGAAAAAGGAACGGATAACTCCCTTCCCCCACTGCTATAAAAATCCAAATAAAATCCCCACATCTGTTACACAAAGAAACTCCCCAGGAGTCCTACCCACAGCCACCAGAGGAGCCTGCACCCTCATCATCTACATCCGGAGGTCCCCAAATTTCCCCTGCCTGAATAGAGTGCCGTAAATATTCCATGGATATATGATCCTTAACCATCTGCGAAAAGACCATAACACCCCCTTCCATGGCGTTGGACAAAACAAACCATCTTTGTCCAGTCTCCACTGCCAACATCTTACCGACTACTTTCCTTCACAACCACTTCATATAATCTTTGGGGACATGCCAAACCTTCCCAACAGACTGAGAGGGACGGGTCGACGGACGCCGATTTTCCCACAGAGACCCAAGCAACAGACGCAGGCGCTCGGTCAAATCTTTTATCGGAAAGAAATTTGAGGTCCGAGGGGGCACGACCTGCGCCCAACCGAATTGTCGTAAAAGTCGCCAAGGGAAATAAAAAGAGGCCTGTCTGAGACCAACCAACCGCACATATGAATACTCTCCTAGCTCTAGAACAGGCTACAACGGCCGCCACCAAGGCACTGACGTTTACAATCCATGAGCCCCATGCTCCACAAGCTAATGCTCCCAGTTCTCAACATATAGGCCAACGCTGATGAAGTAGCGTGAAAAGAATTTGTGTACGACTGACAAGGGATACTCTAGAGGAGTCGCCAAGCGGAATATTTCAGATAACCACATGAACAACATCACAGGGCTACCCATCAAAAAGTCAGAACGGCCTTCTTTCCAGGCATCCAGTCCATTCAGGGTCTCCGCCAGTATCACCACCGCATGATTGCGATGATATGACATCCATGAGATAATGGTTGCAAGTTGTGGGTCCACTTGCACCTCCCCAGTCACCAGCAACAATTTAGAAACCAGACCCAGAACAACGGCTCCGGCATAGCCACCATCACCTACTTTCCGTGAATGCACGAACTGTAGCACCGCCAGGAGGGAGATCATTCCTCCAGTAACCAATGATCTAGCCTCCGAAGGCGAAATATGAAGAAACCCGGCCAACAAATCCCTGGGAGAGCGGAAAAATTCAGGCAAAACCGCAGCAACACTGGGATTTACACCCAGTATGGAAGAAAATTCCTCGTAGGTAGGACAAACTTCTTCCAACCCAAAGCAAAATACATGGTCTTCGGGGTACCAGAATTGTACTGCCGCCGTTTGTACGTTCCACTCAAGAGGCCAATTGCGCCACAAGGAGACTCGACGCATGTTGAAAGCATCGTAGTCGACATTATAAGAGCACATAGCTTCCAAGGCTTCGAGGTAGTTGTCAAACTCGGTGCTACCAGGGAGAGCCATCTTGCAAGGCTAAGAGATAATGGGCAAGTAGGTAAGAATGCAAAGGTGTGATGAAAACACTCCACCCTTACCCCTTTTTTATACTTGAAAATCCTCACAAGGGACATAATACCTGCAGAAATCGTAGGGAATCCTACCCCATAAGGTACCAAAGGCTGAAGAGGGTACCATTCAAAGCTTTCAATTAATGGGACTGGACTGAACTGCCGATAGGCAGGTCAGGGTGCTTGCCGATCGACAACCCCCCATTTTTAGAAATTTCCCTTTTTTCCTTTTTTGTCAAATCAGAAAACTCAATAAAAATAAATTGACATTCTCAACAGAATTTCAAAATCCCTTTTTCTCCTTATAAAATTTCCCCCTTTTTAATCAAAAACTTTACTTTAAAAAAATTCCAAAATATTCCTTTTTACGGTCTTAGAAGCAAAGTAAAAAGCACATGTGCATGCATTCATTCATCATTAATAAAAGATAAATAAAAAAAACTCCATTGCATTGCATATATTTGTGTTCTGTATTACATTAATTTTGCAGGAAATAAAAAGAAAAAGCAAAAACAATGGGACTCAGCCCGAACCCACATTCTCTCTCTCTCTCTCTCTCTCACCCACCTTTCTCTCTAAGATCTTCCACCCCTACGACGTGCTCTGTTCCCCCTACGGTGAGATGATGCACCACCACTACTCGAGCCAGAGTCCTCTCCAGAAGAGGCAGACAACACCAATCAAGAAGGAACAGGAACCACGTCCCGAATATGGGCAGTCGTCGAAGATATCCAGTCTCTGATGTCCCTGAGCCAAGTGGTCGACACCCGAACTTGCTACAAGAAAAGGTGAAATCAGTATCAAGGCAGGGATGACCAAAACAGAAAAGAAATAAAGAGAGGAGCAGAAAGGTATACCGCAGGTCTAAGGACCTCCTCTGTCAAACCCAACTACTCTGGATCCATCGCATGAGGATGGTGCAACATTGGCACCATCCCTCCATCAGCCCGCCGAATGTTGTTTGAAGGGGTATACAACCGCACAAAAAGGACCTCTGAAGTCGCCGTCGCCACAGATGCCGACGGACCACCGCCGCTGTGGGAAGATCCCACCGCCCGACTCGAACCCGTCGGAGGGAAAGTCAATGCATCATATATGTTGGGAGCCATTAACCAGCTCATCACAAAGTCCATATAGTCATACGGTGCAGCCGTATTGGTATACAACAAGTAGGACTCGCCGATCATCGTCGCGATCCTTTCATCCTCTGATAGGAGTCGCTCCCGTCTCATAGACGTAGGAGGCTGCGCAGGTGGAACCATCACCTCATTCTCGGCAATCTGAAGAACCACCCTCTCCTTGAGATACCAGTAATGGCCAAACTCATGCGCCAACAAACGCCTCATCCGCGTATTCACCCCGGTCCCCCCGCATCCTAAATGGTTGTCCCCCAGGGATAAAAGGTCACCTGAAAATCTCCAAGCGAGCATAAATCAATACAAGATCAGAAGGTGCAAAAACCAAGACTGAAATGGAAAGAGTCTTACCCTACCACTGGTCAGGTCATTTAAAACCTGACGCACCGCCTCCGGGGAGAGAGATCCCTTCGACTGCCGATTAGCCTTACGCCATCGATACAATCGACAGAAGTCCCCAACAGTGTCGTCCTTCAAAGCGATCATCGGGGTATTGTACCCAATCACCTCGTAGAACCACGTCTGAATTCACAAACAAAAAGTGGACGCATAAGGAAAAATGCAAATGTATGAAAGGAAAATGTGAATGCACAAAAGAAAAATACGAATGCATGATAGGAAAATGCGAATGCATGAAAGGAAAATGAGAGTGCATGAAAAGAAATGCGCAAACTAAAGAATACCTCAAGAAGGTACGTGGCACCAGTAAAGGTCTTTTGATAGCACCGACTGAATGCATCCAGAGAGGAGTAAAGGGTCGCCAAGGTCAGACTCCCCCAATCATAGAAAAGGATTTTCGAAAACATCCTCAAGTACGGCAGAAACCATAAATGGAAGATGTCGCCGCTCGACGCCACCATGAAACCTCCCAATACCAGAAAAATGAATAACTGGGCCATCTGTCTCACTTGTAGCCCGTCCTCCACATCAATCACCCTTCTCAGCAGGACATCCTTCAGCAGGGACAACCAGATAGAATCCCCAGAAACTATCCTCCCTACATCACCAAGTGCCGCACGCACTGCCTCCGGTCTCACCCCTAAAGAGCGATCCACCTCTATCTGCTCTCCATCACAATCCAGTCCTAGCAGCTGCTGCACGTCTATGGGAGTCACAGTCATCTCCCCAAAGTCAAAATGGAAGGTGTGGGTAGTATCCCACCACCTCTCTCCCAAAGTACACAAGACCGCTTTCGAATGAGGCGTCTCATCCATCACCGATGCCAACCGCCCGAAACCCGTTGATGATACCATCCAACACACCACAGGTGGGAGATGCTCCAAGACATCCCTGATCCCCGTTGTCCCACGGGCACGCATGTTCTTTAAAGAAATATCAGACTGAAAAAAAGAAAAGTCTCATCAAAAGTCAAGAAAGAAAGAAAAATCACCAAAAAGAGAAGAATGCCAAAGGTTGGGTTACTTACATAACCGCTAAAACTCACTCTCGAAGAGCGATGATGCGATAGATCCCGTAGTAAGGTCCTCTCTTCCGCAACAGGCTCAAATGCATCAAAGGAGTTCTCACTCCCCAAGGCAAGAGGCGCCCAGCCCTCCACTCCACGTTTGCCCAGTCATCAATGGTCAACCACTCCCGGTGGACTGCAGTGCTCACAAAAGCGGCCATTTCTTGAAGATAAGAATGCTAGAATGATTTACAAAAGAATCGCTGAGAGAGAGAAAGCAAAGAAACTGTGAAAAAATGCGGGGATTCGCCCCCTTTATATAGGATGCCAAGCGCCATGCCGATCGGCACCTCCCCCTACCATACCAATCGGCACTGACCCCTTGCCTTCCCGAGGTAGCCCAAAAGTCTGTGCCACTGTCGAATGGCACCCTTTATACTATGCCGATCGGCGCCCCCATTTAATTTCGTACAGAAATTCCCAGAAAATACCAGAAAGCCTAAAAAAATCCTCAAAAAATTCCTAAAAATCCCAGGAGGGATTTAAATCCTTTTCACCAAGAAAACTTTGCGTTCCCTCAAGAGGAACCCCTATTTCCCAGCAAAATCCTCAAAAACAAAGTGAAGACTCCTCCCGGCAAAGCTCCGGAGGATCTCTAAGGATCACCTGATCACTTCCCCAGCGAAATTCTACTACATCACCCAAAATAGGTTGTTCCCCCCTCACAAGGTCTTTTAAAAGCTTCCCCAGCTATCAGCTCCCCAGCTCAAATAAAAATCACAAAAGTACTTTCCCCAGCAAAATCAAAATCCAATCTTCATCCACTCTTTAGGTCAAAATTAACCTCGGTCTTGAATCGTCACTGAGTTGGGTTAGAATTTATCCCGATCCTCGGTCGTCACCACTCTCTAGATCAGAATTGACCTCGATCTTGGATCGTCACCTGTCGGTCTTGGATCATCACTTGAGTTGGGTCAGAGTTGACCCCGGTCGTCACCACTCTTTAGGTTAAAACTGACCTTGGTCTTGGATCGTCACCTTAGTTGGGTCAGAATTGATCTCGGTCCTCGGTCGTCATCACTCTTAGGTCAGAATTGACCTCGATCTTGGATCGTCACCTGATTTGGGTCAGAATTGACCCCGATCCTCGATCGTCACCACTCTTAAGTCAGAATTGACTTCAGTCTTGGATCGTCACCTGAGTTGGGTCAGAATTGACCCCAGTCCTCGGTCTTCGCTACTCTTAGGGAAGAATTGACCTCGATCTTGGATCGTCACCATAGTTGGGTCAGAATTGATCCCGGTCCTTGGTCGTCACCACTCTCTAGGTCAGAATTGACCTCGATCTTGGATCGTCACCTGAGTTCGGTCAGAATTGACTCCGGTCCTCGGTCATCACCACTCTTTAGGTCAGAATTGACCTCGATCTTGGATCGTCACCTGAGTTGGGTCAGAATTGACCCCGGTCCTCGATCATCACCACTCCTCAGGTCATAACTAACCTCGATCTTGGATCGTCACCTGAGTTGGGTTAGAATTAACCCCGGTCCTCGATCGTCACCACTTTTTAGGTCAGAATTAACCTCGATCTTAGATCGTCACCTGAGTTGGGTCAGAATTGACCCCGATCCTCGGTCGTCACCACTCTTTAGGTTAGAATAATTCTCGGTCTTGGATCGTCACCTGAGTTGGGTTAGAATTGACTCCGGTCCTCGGTCGTCACCACTCTTTTGGTCAGAATTAATCTCGGTCTTGGATCGTCACCTGAGTTGGGTCAGAATTGACCCCGATCCTCAATCATCACCACTCTTTAGGTTAAAACTGACCTCAGTCTTGGATCGTCACCTGAGTTGGGTCAGAATTGACCCCGGTCCTAGGTCGTCACCACTCTTAAGTCAGAATTGACCTCGGTCTTGGATCATCACCCGAGTTGGGTCAGAATTGACCCCGGTCGTCACCACTCTTTAGGTTAAAACTGACCTCGGTCTTGGATCGTCACCTGAGTTGGGTCAGAATTGATTCCGGTCCTCGATCGTCACCACTCTTAGGTCAGAATTGACCTCGGTCTTGGATCGTCGCCTAAGTTGGGTCAGAATTGACCCCGGTCCTCGATCGTCACCACTCTTAGGTCAGAATTGACCTCGGTCTTAGATCGTCACCTGAGTTGGGTCAGAATTAACCTCGGTCCTCGATCGTCACCACTCTAGGTCAAAATTGATCTCGGTTATTAGAACTTTACCCTAAGCCCATAAATTTGACTTTGACCCATAGAATTGATCATCCCCAGCACACTCTTTAGGTCCTCAGAATCGACCTCGACCTTCTGAATCGGTCATACTCCCTCAAAAGCATCATGTGGTGTTTATTCGACGGTCATCATTTGTTCCAAACTCGCCCGTTGAGGGGCTCTGTAGACACCACATTATGTTACCCCTAACTCTCCTTAGGTCCCTAGTACCTCCCTCCATCACTACAAACCTAAGTCATATCTCGAGTACTGACCTAGAAGCCATCGGGCACTCCCCGGCTCAATTTGACCCAAAAGTCAAACTCTTCATCTTGACTGAGACTGAATGAATCTTCGAAGTGCACTTAATACCCTTTCCAATGGACCGCCCCGTGCGCGATTCCGACTTACCATGCGGATGAACGATCCGTTTGCGTCTAAAACTTAACTTAGAGGCCACCGGGCGCTCCCGGGCTCTATTTAATCTATGTCAACTCTTTAACCCGACCGAGGATAAATGAATCTTTTAAGGGTACTGAATACCCTTTTCCAACGGTCCATCCCGTGCGCAATTCTGACTTACCATGCGGATGAACGATCCGTTCGACTTCGAGAGGTCATCGAATGCTTCCTGAGCCTGGTTGACCAAAGTCAACTCTCCAAACTAGGTCAAACTCTTTGGACTATCGAAGTACATATCCTAACCTTTCCAACGGTCTACCCCGTGCATAATTCAGACTTACCATGCGGACGAACGATCCGTTTGCGTCCGAACAATTCCCCATCCAATGGACCGACAAACGCTTCCGAGCCATATTTGACCCAAAGTCAACTCCCGAACTCGGGAGCCGTCCAAAGGGATTTTAAAGGTCTCTGAATTACCTTTCCAACGGTATGCTCCGTGCATGATTCTGACCAACAGCTTTCCCTCGGTAGCCGATTTTCCGAAAAATCCTGAAGCGCACTGCCAAATGGCAGGTTCCAGACCCTGCCTATCGGCAGGTGCCGATAGGCAGGAATGGGTCTATGATGATCGATAGTGACCTGAGCCTATAAAATGACACCTTCACCTTATTTGCAAGGGGGGCCCATATCTGATAAATTTCACTCTCAACGAATCCCAGAAACCTCTCTCGAAGGCAGCGTGATTTCAACTTCCAAATCCCTTTTTTACTTCCACTTTTCATCATCCTTTTCATCAAACTTGGTGAATTATCCACTCTCCATCATCATCCAAGTTCAAGTGCTGCTCTCCAACACTCAAGATCAAGCTCAAGATCTTTAAGAAGGTCCAACTTTCTCAAATTCTCTCTTAAATCCTCTTAAATTCCCAATAACTTGTTTTCTTACTTAGCACTTTTATTATCTCATCTCACACATCCTAATATACTTTTTATTTAGTATTATTGTACATCTATTATTTTCATATAAGTAAAAACCAAAAAACAAGAAAAAGAGGGTTTACTCATAAATTTCAAATAGGTATTCTCACACTTTTTCCACACTTTTCTCACAACTAAAATACTTTTTCTACACACACACACTTACAAATAAGAGATCCCCCATTTGAATTTATGGGATAAACCCCACCCCTCGTTTTGTATGCGAACTACGTGGACTTTGACGCATTTATAGGCTACATAGGCATCTCGGGGTAAAATCCGAGACTTGAGTCCTCTCTTTCACCTTTTCTTTTACTTCCTATTTTCTCTAAATCTAATCTTCTTATATTTGATATACTTTCCCTTAGTGGCGCATTACTCCATATGCGTTATCACTCCATCATAACGATCAACGTAGGGGTAATCGCATAAATCTTATTTTTCTAATATTATTCTTATATCTTCCTACGGATGACTCGCTTTATCTTTTCCATGATACAAGTCGAGGATTCCTACCTCCATTCTATATATACACATGCACACATATCACCGGGGGGGGGGGGGGGGGAGATATAAAGGAAAATAGCAAATATCCATGAGAGATCGAAAGGGCGGAATGGGTGCCTAACACTTTCCCATTTCGTAACTAAGCCTCCGAACCCTTCTCGAATCATTTTGGTTTCGTACGCACCAGTATGTCTTTGGATGCCATCCTTCGGGGTGGCTTCCCCTTTTTCTTTTGTCTGTTTTGAGTAAAATAGACTGGCGACTCTGAATCTCTCTACATTTTTGCACCACATCTCAAATGACGCCGACCGAAGCGCTCCCGAGAGGGATGCGCGGGACTCGAAGGATCCTTCCTCCACGCCCCCGCCCGCATGGAGAGGATCGGGGATGGCAACACATGACATTGTGGCTTTGGGTATATATTGTTGCGATGGGGTCAATTTTCAGGTAAGGTTTTTCATTTTGTATTCTCAACCGACATCTCATTTTTTTCTACATTTATTTACCATTTCTGCATTGTTGAGAGTGTATTTGTGGGTTTACTATCAAATCTTTACCTCTGTACACATTTGTGAGTTTTGAGAGGCTTGGAGATTTCAGTAGCAGTTTGGTTTGGGTTGAGAAGCTGTTAGACCCTTGTTCATGCTGTTTGGGTTTGATATTCTCAACGAAAGTTTTTTTTGGTTTGCTGATTTGATTTGGAGATATTTATTTTTAGAGATCATTTTTGTTCTTGCTTGTTTGGACGATCTTTGTGGCTCGACTTCTTTTCCATCAGATCGTGTCCTGCATAAGCTATTAGGCTTGATCTGTGAGTTATTTCGTTTATATATGTATGTATGTATGTATGTATGTATGTATGTATGTAACAGACATACATACATATATATACACACACACACAGACACAGAGACACATATATATATTTATATAATCTGATATACATTTTTTATACTCTCATACATACGATATATATTTATATATACTAAAATACACAGATATTCATATACGTATATATATTTTTAGTTGTTTGTTGTATTGGAGCTATACACGAATCAGATTTGTTAAACTGTGTGTGAGTTGTGTTGTTCTCAGATCCGGTGTGTGTGAGTGTGACTCTGAGTTTAATGTTAACTCATATGTGTGAGTTTAGTGTTAACTCCTATGTGTGAGTTTTAATGTTAACTCGGTTTAACTCAGTTTGTAACTCACCTAGTTAACTCAGTTTGTAACTCACTGCTTTGACTAATGCACTTAACTCACATATTTAACTCTCTAGTTTAACTCACCTATTTAACTTGACTCAGTTTTTATTGGACTAATAGTGGAACTTAAATTTGTGCTAAACTCGGACTAGACTTGGACCTTAATATTGGACTAATCTTGGACCTAATTAAAATTTTGGATTAAGGCTGTTTTACACTTATGTGGGTTTCCTGATTTTGTTTAAACTGATTAAAGTAATTTTTTTGATTAGTTTGAGTGTGTTTTGGCTTGTGCAAAAACCATTTAGAGAGTGTGTTTGAATCTGTTCCTACCTCTCACTTAGTCACTGATTGGTAGTTTGTTTTGTTAGTAAACAATAGTCTTAACATGGATTGTGTTTAGTCTATATTTATAAAACAAAATATTTTAAAAAAATAAACTTTATAAATTAATTACTGTGTTGCACAAACTTCACGCAGTCTCGGGTTTGAGTGTGTTGCGTGTGTGTCGTGAGTGAGTGATAGTCACTGTTACCTGAGTTTATTGGGTTGACTTATTTTCAGTCAAGTTGGGTTGTTTTAGACTAGGCTGGTTTTTGATGTGTACTTGCTTAGTTTAATTCATTGTGGACTTGGGGACTGTAATATGTGACTTGTAATTGGTAATAGTGGACTTGGGTGTGTGAGTTGTCCTGGGACTAGGGAGACGGGGTTTACCACTACGGTGGATTCCTCGAGAACAAATACTCTGTCACTACCTACTTTTCCTCATCTCATTCTAATTTTCTTTATATCAGCATCATCATCATAAATCTGTTTTTATTTGTGTGAGCATTTTTTTAATTTAAATTTAAAAGAGTTGGAGTTTATTTATTAACTATAACACTTTAGGGTGTTCCTGTTATTTCATAAGTAACGAGACTTATTAAATTCTAGGTAAAAATGTGAGAGAATTTTTATAGGAGTTCTATTTCCTGACACTCATGAAGATAGTCGATTTATAATATGAGTTGCAGTTAACTCGATTTCCCCCAGTAGTGCTTGGGCACTAGTTTTTCAAATAGTAGGGCTCAGGTTGTGTCAAGAAGGTGATGAGATTTTCGTTCTGCAACTCCTTTTTTTGAGGTGTATCTGTATATGATGACTGATGTATGATCCCTTCTTTTTGATAAAACGATGAAAAAATTGATTAAATACTCCCTTCCATTATTCGATCTAACATTTTTAATATGAGCACCAAATTAATTTTGAATCATTTTTAGAAAATTGGGAAAAATTGTACTAATGTCAGATTGAAAAACCCCCACTTAGTTATTTTAACTTCTGTTAAAAAGGTTAAATGAGTTCCGAATTAATTTTTGAAGAGACTCTTGTAAAAATATTTAATAATACACAAGATGTGTTAAAAATAGTTTGTTAGAAAAATTATTCAAGATTCTTGGAAATAGGTTTTTAGTTTAAAACCAAAAAACCTAAGTCTATATAAGCAGATTTTAGCTATAGAAAATAAAGAAGCACACAAAAGAGTCAAGATTTTTTAACGTGGTAAAATCCCACCCAAGTGGGGAAACATCCACGGAGCTCTCTACACCTCAAAGGAAAAATCCACTAAAATAGTTTAAGGATTACAAGTATTCAACGGGAAATACAAAAAAAAGTAGACCTATTATAAGTCCAGAAATATACCTACACTCCTCGATTTTTTTTTAACTTCTTTAAGGCTCTGATGTTGTCCTCTCCATTATTTAGCTCTTCTCCTTTGATCCTTTAGCTTTAAGTCGACTCAGAAGGCCTGAATCTCTCTACCAACAACACTATTAAGTGATGGTGGGTGATACTGTTTTGAGTGTTGTGCCTAAATCACATGAAGGCACTTACGCACACTTAAGTACAAACAATACCTACAAATTACAAATCGTATAAGTATGAAACCTTTTTTTCACACTATTGAAATTAGACTTAGAATGTTTTTCTCAGAAAGGTTTCATATCTATAAATCTTTATAATCTTTAAAACAAAGATTCTTTAGAAATTATTTATGTACAAAATTTTTTGAACTGAAAAATTTACCAAATCTGAAATATGAAAGTCTTTATTTCAGGTTTGTAAAAAATAGAGAAATATTGGATAAACAAATTTTACAAAAGTTACAAAACTAATCCATCATGAGAGAGTGGTTTCTATGGTTGGTCTCAATATTGTTTTGCCTTGATTCCTATCACGAGGTTTGTTATTGGAATGATTAGGATAAATAGGTTTCCCTTATATAGAAGCAACATTGATTCTAAACTTTAGAATTTTCTTAAAATGTTTTGACATAAAGGCTATCTGATTATCCAGGGTTTCCAAATCACATTCCTCATCAGAATCAAGGTAAATGTTAGGCATAACTAATTGTTGTGAAGTCATTTTGGACTAAAATACAACATTAAAACTAGACTGCCTTTTGTGATTATTGAAGAGGTATTTTTTAAATTCAATTTCCATTTATACAGTCCTAAGTTTGCTACTGAGGAGTTAAGGGGTCAAGTATGTATCGTCTATCTCCTCAATTGCATACCTTTTATTGTCAAATTTTGGGGGAAAGGATCTTAGGATCTTAGATACAATTTCTTTTCTATTGTACATTATACCATTAACATGAAATTTTGTTATGATATCAGTCAATCTAAAGTAAAATTCATAAAAGGTCTCAATCTCATGCATAAGCAAGGTGTTATACTGCTGTATCAACATCTGTGTTTTGGCACCCTTAACACGCTCATCCCTTTCATGGGATATGAGTAACGTGTCCCAGGCTTCCTTAGATGTTGAACAGATAGAGATTCTTTTAAACTCATGTTCATTTACAAACATATAGATAACATTCTTTCCTTTGTTATTACTTAAAGAGGCATGCTTTTCTTCTTTGGTAAACTAACTGAGGAGCTTCTTTTTCCTCTCAGTGCTACCTTTTGTTATAGGTTTAGTTGGGTGAGAATAACCATTTTCAATAGTTTCCCAGACATCATATCCCAATGTCCCTTAGATGAAAGCAATCATCCTTACTTTCCAGTAAGAGAATTTGGTTCCATCATAGAGGTGAGGTTTACATAGATTTCCAAGACGCTCAAATTTTTCGTCCGTTAAAAAGATTTTGTAAACAGTCTCAAAGTATAGGAGAAAACAAAATACTCAGCTCTGATACCAATTGAAAAACTCTCACTAAGTTATTTTAACTTTTGTTAAAAAGGTTTAACGTGACTACAAATGTGTCTCTATTGCGTACTTATTACGGTTAAAGTCCAAACCAATCGCGTAAGTATTGACCCGGTAAGATGGAGTCGAATCCTCAGGGAAATAGGACGAATGCTCGTGATGACGTAGGAAAGATGATTAACCCTCAATTGACTCCTTGGAAATAAACGAAAAGGTGATTAATTCGGAGACTGAATTCTACTAACTAAATGAAAACTAAATTGAACGTACTAACTAAATTATGTGAGCAGAATGAAAACTACTAGAATTAATTAAATATGGATGATGAAGATATATTGGAATACAATCCCCCAAAACCTAGTATGTTTACCAGATACAAAACTAGTTTCTAAATTAGATAATTGATTAATCCCGGTCTTTATTAATCCCAAGCATTACATTTATGAGGGTAGAAGACCACATCATAAGTAATAAAGAGAAAGAATAAAGCAGTGCTACAGTAGCTAACACGCACATCGCATTCTTAAACACCCCGTTTACCTACGAAAATGAGAATAAAAGGCCTACGGCATTTGTGATCACTACACAACATGATTAAATAGTTATTTAATTCATAGCACTAATTTTCTATTCGTGTAAACTACATCGGGTTGGGTTCATGCATCCCAACCCTGAGAAATCTAGCCTAGCATGGTGAAATTAACTACAATTATAATTTCTACTGTATAGGAAATTAAAACTACGATGAAATTAAACTTAGAAGAAAAAGATAATCTATGAACTATTGGAAACAAACAAACCATGCACTGATTAATGAATTCAAACAATCAAGAAGAAGAAGAAACAAACTTTACTTGAGAAATCTGAATTGAGAACACAAATTTGTAACTTTGAGATACTAGGGTTATTCACTACTTTTTCTCTCTAAATTATGCTAAACTAACTCTGAAAAGGAACTCCCTTAAGTCTGGGAATATGTTGGATTAACAAGAATACATATTTACAAGAGTTTCAACCATGCACAACTATAATTTTGGATAATGATGAAATTCGACAGCCGAACAATTCCGGTGAGATCCATCAATTTGGTTTGCACATTACATAAATTTTCTTCATTACCGGGCTGGTTCATTTTTTTTCTCTATCGGTTCGATTTGGTTTTTACAGAAATTTCCCTTCCTTGTGGTTTTTCTCTCAATTTTGAAGCATCATAACTCGCGATTCGGGACTCGGATTTGGATACCGTTTCTTCCTATAGCTCATAGACTTGAGATCTTCAACTCTTCTTTAGGCTTCTCATCCAAATTCCAGATGAAAATCACTCTTTTACCCTTTGACTTTTCTTCTTTTCTCTTCCTTCTTTCTTCTTTCTTTCTTTCTTTCTTTCTTTCTTTCGTTCTTTCTTTCTTTCTTCTCATGCACTAAATACCTGAAAAATCTATGAGAAATACACGAAAGTCGGTATACTCGTTAGAAAGTGATAATTGAAATGATATGAGATAAATAAACTCGAGTTACATCACACGAAATATTAAAAGACTCTAAATTACGGGGGTAAATACAAAGAATTTATAACTAATCAAATCCCTCCTAACTTAGAACTTTGTGTGTCCTGAGCAATGTAAAAGAATCAAAACAAGGTCAAACTCTTATCAAATGTCTTATTGGGATAGAATACCTCTTTCGCGGGCAAGAGATTGCATTCAGCGAATGCAACAAGCCGTTAAACCCCTTGGCTACCCTAGTAGGACGAGTGGTGTCTCGTGAGGGTTTATAGTGAATATATACCCACAAAATTCATTTTTGACTCAAAGAAAATTCAAAATACTTAAAAACTGTACAATTTAAATCTTTTTAAAAATAGTCACCACAAATTCTTATTCATAAGTCTCAAATCACGGTGTGTGTGTGCGAAGCTGAAAATCAAACCGCAAATTTTCATCGATTGATCATTACGTTACTTTTTGAAAATTCGCTTTGATTTCAAAATCTCACGGGATGCTCTCACAAGTGAATCACTCGTATTGTGACTATTTCTCTCGGTATGTGTGATTTATAAGAGTAAATGCAATGGACACAAGGTCACGCACACAAATTTGAAAGACAAAAAATATTTAGGTGAATAGATCTCTTTATCGAAATACGGTCATTTGGAAAACGGGAAACATCGTCTCTTATTCACACAAATTAATCTCTCTTATTATCTTTTTATGTTTTAGCTCTCCACGCGGTAATTAATTTCGCAATTCGGACTCAGTTAGGACTTTCTTGGGTCATAAGATGTATCGGGTGAAAAAGGGAATGGTTTGGAATTTCAAAGTTGGAAAGTTTTCTTATGATGTCCGTTAGTGCTTTTTCGAGCTTTCGCTCACTTTCTTTTCCTTTTCTATTTTTCACATTTTTCTTTTCATGCTATTTTTGTTGAGAATATTTTTATTTTTTCTTTCCCCTTTTTATTGCACCATTTGGACTTAATTTCTGAATTTTCCATTTTCACAATTTTGGGCTATTTGGGTTTTTTTGGGTTAAAAAGAAATGGCAAAATTTTATTTGACTCAATTTGGGTAGCAAAAGGAAAATTTTTACAACTTTTTATGGCTAATATTTTGGGTAAACAAACGAGGGCCTTAATTCATTTATCTAAATTACTAATTATATTACCATCCGTGTTTCGAGATTAATTTAGTTTAGAGATATTTTAGGACATTTTTAAACACAACATCTCACTCGTTTCCCATAACTGATCAAAATAATGGAATTGAGATCTTCAATAACTTACTAAAATGCTGAAATGAACTTTGAGTTAACCATTAACTCGGATTGATTTAAAAACTCGCAAAAAGTGATAAGCTTGAAATCTCACTGGGTTGATTAATCTCCACATTAATTCGTAAAATCGTCAATTTTCTTTTGATTTCTATCTTTGGTCAATTTCGGTTTTGTGCATTTGAAAATTTTCAATTCGAGACTAAAAAAATTGTGACATTTTTGAAAAATTTAAATTCCCATTTTTATTTATTTTGAAGAAAATATTTTTAGTTTTTCATATTTTTCATTTTTTTTGGGAAATTTTCTATTTTTTTTTTATTTTTTTGGGCATTTTGAACTTTGTGAAATTTTGAAGCGCATGTGTACCCCTCTAACTTAGACTTTTGCAAAGTCCCTATGAATAAAGACTAAAATCAAAATTAAAGAGAGTATGCACAAAAATGAATAAAGAACAAACTGCAACAATAATCACAAGCAAGTATAGGAAATGAAAAGATAGGAAGTTCTTAGTTTTCCATTATAAAATATAAGCATTTAAGGGCAGAAAATGTGAAGAACTACAAAATGAAAATAACAAAACCAACAACTTGCTACTGAGGGGGTGGGTGAGATGTGCCTGGAGCATTTGGGTCATATGGGTCGTAAAAGTAGGGCAATGGTGGAACACCCATATGCAATTGATACAACTCAGCTTGAAGGCGATGCATCATACTTGTATCGCTCTGGTACGCTCGACGGTCCGCTTAGCGATTAGTACGGTATTCATTAATGAAACTGTCAAAGCATCTTTCCAGCGTGGAAGTGCATTGATCAAGATCCTCTCTCTCCAGATCATAGTCAGAATCGACCGCTTTATCATACTCTTCCTCGGCTCCCTCGGCCATCTCTACGTCCTCGACTTCTTCCTCCACATTATCATTGGAATCCTCATCCTCCTCATTAGAATCATCAAGATCTACCACCGATGCTCTTATAACCTCCCGTTGCTTTGAACTCTGATTGCATGATTCTTGCCCAATGGGCTTTGAGAGGCGGGGAAAAGCCTGGGGGGATCTATGCCGGCATCGACGAGTGTGAAGGTGATGAGGTGGGGATATGGGAGAGGGGCCTTGCCGTTTTTGTCCAAAGTCGCATAGAGGATGTCAACGTAGAATGTGCGGCCAAGGTGACTGGTAGTGTTGGGATAAAAAAGGTGGTAGATGAGTGTAGCTTGGTGAGGGCGCATCATCGAATCATTAGATGCTTGGAGGAGGTTGGGGAAAACAATATGAAAGGTTATATGGGCCATATCATTTAGATGCTCCACCGAAGAATTTTCTCGGACCCAATGTCCGTCAAGTGTAAGTCGGGCTATGTATGTAATTTTGGGCACGGGTGCGGCGACACTTGGGTAGTCAAATCATTCTGGGATCAGGACCACTTTGGAGGAAAGATTTTGGGACAAATTATCCAAGGATAAGGGAATGGGTTGGCCATCAACAAAATCTTGGGCCTCGAACTCGCCCGTACGGATGAGGGAGCCATAGAAACATCGAACCTTTTCTTTGCATACCACCTCGTGGGGTTTGTTGAAGAATTGGCACCACCCCCTCATGCTGAAAAGGTTTGTGATTTGGGGGGTATCTCCTGTCATTCAACGAGGTGCTCAATATGGAGTTTACGAGAGGAGGAGAAAAACCGTTCGCACCATATGCATTCTATGCAAGAACAATAGTTACCGTTACCGTCGTGGAGGTGTACTTGAAGGGTGGAGCATGGTTGGCCATGTGAAAATTATATGTTGCTGGAAAATGTGTGTGTGAGAGAGAGAGTATTTATGAAGGGAATTGGCTAGAGTGGGGAGAAAAGGGTGGGATAAGGTGGGATTTTTAGGTGGTGTGGGTGGGTGGGGGGGAGTATTTGGAGGGGAAAAGGGAAAGGAATGGTGGGAAAATCAGAATAAGAGGGAAGAATCTTAGGAAGGTTAAAAATTATACAGAGGCCAAACCGGTCTGGTTCCACTCTTTTCTTATTTCAAATTTTTCCTAACCGAACCGATCCGATCCAGTGGCATCGGTTCGGTTTGCTGGGAACAAAAACTCTCTTCTCCTCAGTTAAGCATGAATTCTTTCACTCTCGATTTTTCGAATACTCCCACAACTATTCCAACATATGAACTTTCTCAAAACTCTCCATGTCCTCACGAAACCCGCCTTTTGAACTCTTATCTTTCACGACTTAAACTTACGGACTCCTAATGACCTTAACCTAATTCTAGTTAGTGTACACAAGAGTCACCCCATACACGTCGGGGGTGCGACGACCTCTTTGTTGTAGTTCACTCAACCCCGTAAACGGGGTTCGACAACCCGATAGTGTCGTCTTCTTCCACTTATGCCTCTAGATATGGATTTAGGCGTTGTCTGTTAACTTTGAATGTATATCCCCCTTTGGATATTCCAATTCCACTGCTCCATGGGGAAATACATTTCTCACAATTAATGGGCCAGTCCATCTAGGACACAATTTTTCGGGAAACAAATGTATCCTAGAGTTGTAGAGAAGCATCTTTTCTCCCGAATGAAACTCCTTGCATTGAATTATCTTATCATTTACAAGTTTCATCCGCTCTTTAAAAATATTAGCGTTCTCGTACGCATCATTGTTCATATCTTCTAACTCATTTAATTGACATTTGCGAGCTTCACCGGATTTATCCAAACTGTAGTTCAATATCTTGATTAGACAATAAGCTTTGTGCTCTAGCTCCACGGGGAGATGGCATGGAAATCTATAGGCAAAGCGAAATGGGAACATCCTGAGGGATTCTTGTATGCAGTCCTATGAGCCCAAAGCGCATCGTTCAATCTAAGGGACCAATCTTTCCGGTTGGGGTCGACGATTTTTGCAAGGATGTTTTTTATTTCACGATTTGCTAGCTCGGCTTACCCACTCGTTTGAGGGTGATAAGTTGTTCTGACCCTGTGAACAACTCCATACTTTCTCATAAGCTTTTGAAATGTCCTATTACAAAAATGCTTGCTATAATCGCTAATTATTTCTTTCTGAGCACCGAAGCGAGAGAGTATGTGTTTGTGCAAGAACCTAATAACCACTTTATTGTCATTAATTTTGGTAGATACGACTTCTACCCATTTAGACAAGTAATCTACCGCAACGAGGATGTATATGAAGCCAAAGGATGGAGGGAAAGGGCCCATGAAGTCAATACCCCTACAATCAAATATCTCGATGACGAGTATAGGGGTTAATGGAATCATGTCTTATCGGGTAATAGCTCCTATACTTTGACACCTATCGTAAGATTTACAATAAGCGTTCACATCCCGAAAGATTGTGAGTCTGCTTTGAAGAATCTTAACGACAGTCTTATTCATGGAAAAGTGGCTTCCACATGCTTCCGTATAGCAGAAACGGATGATGCTATGAGTCTCATCATCCAACACACAACGTTGGATGATTTGGTCCACCTAATATTTAAATAAAAATGGATCGTCATAGAAAAACATGCACTACCAAGTATTAAACCTCTTCTTTTCTTACAGTGTCTGATCGAGAGGGATGACTCCCGTGAAAAGATAGTTAACTATGTTCATAAACTAGGCAAAATAGGAGGTGGCAAATAGTTACTCATTCGGGAAGTACTCGTCTATGGGTTTGGGATCACTAGGCACATCAGACAAGAGCCAGGACAAATGATCGACAATGACATTTTCTACCCCTATTTTGTCTTTAATGGAGAGATTAAGCTATTGTTGGAGTAAGATCCACCTTATGAGGCGCGGCTTCACATTTTTCTTAATAAGGAGATATTTTAGCGTTGCGTGGTCGGTAAAGCATGTGATGGGTGAACCGATAAGGTACGAATGAAATTTATTAAGGGAGAACACTACCACTATCAATTCTTTCTCCGTAGTGGAGTAATTGAGTTGCAATCCGCTTAAAGTCTGACTAGCATAGTATATGACATGAGCTTTGTTATACTTTCTTTGGCCCAAAACATCCCATACGACGTAATCATTTGCATCACACATGAGCTCGAATGGTAGGGACCAATCCGGAGCTTGCATGATGGGAGTGGAAACAAGCATGCTTATCAATTTGTCAAAAGCACCTTGGCATGCTTCGTTCCACTCGAAGGGGGCATCCTTCATAAGGAGGTTACTCAAGGGCCTAGCAATGGCACTAAAATCCTTGATAAACCATCTATAAAACCCATATGGCCTAAGAAGGTGCGCACATCCTTTAGTGATTTAGGTGCTCAACTATGACATATATTTTGGCTCTGTCCACTTCGATCCCCTTGGACAACACTATGTGGATAATAACTATTCCTTCCGTTACCATGAAATGTCATTTTTCCCAATTAAGCACTAAGGTCTTTTCCACACACCGGGCTAGAACTTTCTCAAGATTCGCAATACAAAGGTCAAAAGAAGGGCCAAAAATGCTAAAATCATTCATAAATACCTCAAGGACTCTCACAACCATATTGCTAAAGAGACTAAGCATGCACATTTGAAAGGTCCCGAGAACAGTACACAATCCAAATGGAATACGTTTGTAGGCAAACGTGCCGAAGGGACATGTGAAAGTCGGTTTCTCTTGATCAAGAACGTCTACCTCTATTTAGTTATATCCGTAATAACCATCTAGGAAACAATAATATGGGTGTCTTGCTATGCTCTCTTAATAAATGAATGGTAAGGGGAAATGATCTTTCCTTGTGCTCGCATTGAGTTTTAGATAATCAATGCAAATGCGCTACTCAGTGGTGGTACGTTGAGGAATTAACTAACCCTTGGCGTTCTCGATCACAATCATTCCCGACTTTTTCGGGACGACTTGTATATGACTTACCCATTTTCTATCAGAGATTGGGTAGATTATCCCAATGTCCAACAACTTAATAATTTTATCTCGTACGACTTCTTTCATTTTGGGGTTCAGTCTTCTTTGCATTTCCCTCGAGGGCTTCACATCCTCATCGAGGTGGATTTTATGCATACAAATCAAGGAATTTATACCTTTCAAATATGCTATGCTCCAACCAAAAGAACTATGGTGCTTCCTCAAAATTTCTAACAACTTACCCTCTTGATCTTTATCTAGGCTAGAGGAGACAACAACAGGAAATGTCTCATCCTCTCCTAAATAAGCATATTTTAAGTTACAGGGTAGTTTCTTTAATTCGAGGGTGGGAAATTTTTCTTCGGAGGGGATCATTGATGACTCCCCCGGGGGTAGGTCCTCGAATCTAGAAATCTAGTTAACATCTCTCAAGTCCTAAATCGACGCTCCCTTTTCTAATAGCGCTTTTAACCCCTCTACCTCTATCTCAAACTCGGTATACGTACCCTTGCTCTTGTCACTTCTCGCAAGGCATGTTTCTAAGGCGTCCCCACTAATGGTTTTCTCAATGTGCTCCTCTACTATCTCCTCTATGAGATCGACCGCATGAATTTCACCTTCTTCACCCATTTGGTTAAAAATATTAAAGAGGTTCTTCTCGAGGGTCATGTTCCCTAAAGTGAGTTGCATTTGCCCATTGTGTGTATTGATTAAAGCGTTAGATGTGGTTAAGAATGGGCGGCCTAGAATAACGGGTACATGATTGCTATAATAGATGGAGGGATCCGTGTCCAAAATGACAAAATCTACCAGGAAGTAGAATGTGTCCACTTGTACTATCGCGTCCTCAACAATCCCTCGAGGTATCTTCACCATGCGATCCACTAGTTGGAGAGTGATTTGTGTACGTTTAAGGTCACACAAATCGAGCTACCTATATATGCTGTAGGGAAAAATGTTGACACTTGCCCCTAAATCAAGAAAGGTTTTTTCTATTAGATTTTCTCCAATAATGCACGAAATTGTGGGTGCATCGGATCTTTAAACTTTGGTGGGAGGTCGTTAAGTAGAACGGAGCTCATATTTTTTTCTAGAAAGACATTCTTTTTCACCTTTAGTGTTCTTTTCACCGTCAATAAATCTTTAATGACTTTGGAATAGGCGGGAGTTTGCTGGATGGCATCGAGAAAAGATAAATTCTTCTTTACTTGCTTAAGGACGTCTAACACATCTGCACGGGAGGCTCCCTTTTGGAGAGGAGCCAACCGTTGAGGGAATGGGGTGACGGAGGGTGGTTTCACCCCGACTTATGGCCCGCTAGTGTCATTATTGCCACTCTCATTTAAGGGGGAATCTTCGGCCTCTTTCATACCGGGCGAAACCTCCTTATATTTAGGTGTGTCGTGTGTGGGGGGGGGGGATAAATAAATGACTCGCCCACTACATAAAGTGGTGACGGATTGACATTGCTCTTGTTGATCATGGGAGGTAGAGCTAACATTAGCTTGACCTTGAGGAGGTCTTTGGCCTTGGGCCGAAAACTTGTCCTTCTTTTGGATATTTAAAGTGTTTTACAACCTAGAGATACTAGTGTGGATCTCAGTGAAAAATCACTCATGTTAGTGTTGGTTGCAATTTTGAGATTGGATGAATTGATTTAAACTATCCTCGAGAGTCCTCTGTGGTGGGGTAATGTATAACGCGGGAGGTGGTGCTTGAATATGTATTTGCAGCTGTGGAGTGTGTTGGAAATGTGGAGGTGGAGGAAGGGAAACTTGTGAATTAGGATTCAACGCAGCCTGTTGTTGCCCATAGCTAAAACCAAGATGGTTCCTCCTCTAAGGGTTATAAGAGTTCCCATGTAGGGGATTGAAATTTCCCTTAAATCCCCTAATTGCTTCCACTTACTCGTTAATCATGACTTTGTAATCGAGTATCGTCAGACACTCCTTTGTTGAATGGCCCACCTCATAAATAGCACACACCTTCTCTTTCATGGCTCGGGTGGATCATGTAGTTTCTCTTGAGCGGGATCCACAGACATACTCTATTTTCTTAGCAAGTTGATTATAATTCCACTCAGCATCCTTGTCCAAATTGGACGTCTGTCGGACCCGATTTTGGGAATTGGGGTAAGATATGTTCCATGATTGAGTAGTGTCAACGACATACTTATGATGAGCATCAGCATCTAGCTCCCAAAATGGTCTTTCACACATAGTTTAAACGACTTGCTTTGACGCTATATTTAGTCCATTGTGGAAGAAAGAGATAAGATGATGCTTTTCAAATCCATGATGTGGTAAAGCGTTATCTATCTCTTGTAAGCGTTCCCAACATTAATCAAATGACTCATTATCTTGTTGTTGAAAGGCTTGAATTTGAGCTTTGATGGAGTTGGTTCTATGTTGTGGAAAGAATTTTGAGAGAAACTTTGATTGCATATCCTTCCATGATGTGACTGAGTTCGGTGATAAAGACCACAACCAGGTCTTAGCTTTATCTTTTAAGAAAAAAGGAAAAAGTTTCAGGCGAACGACGTCTTGCATGCAAGCTTGATCACTAAATGTGTTGTATGCCTCTTCTAACTCGCGAATGTGTAGGTATGGTTTCTCCAAATCCATGTCATGAAACGTGGGGAGAATTTGTATTATCCCATTACGAAAGTGAAACTGTCCTACATTGTATGGGAGTAGAATGCACCCAGGGGTGACAGTTCGCTCAGGATATAAAATTTCTTTCATGGGACGATATGGTAGGCCCCCCTCACCCGTACCAAAACTGACGTTATCAGACATGTCTCTCTTTCCTAGAGACTCGAAATCCTTACTCGGTGTGATATAAGTGTGACTCGATGTTTGACTTGCAATGGAGTTGGGACCCAAAACTGCGGTACGTTAGGAGTGTGTGGGCTATTGGGATTGTACTCAACTATTGGGTTCTCCTGAATGCGTGTGGGATTAGATTGAGGGGTTGTTGTGGATTTTTTATGAAAGGGCTATGGGAGATGTTGTATATTCTTCTTTTTGCTTTTCAATTTTTTTTTGGATTTTTGATTTTATGATTTGTTTTTTTTGTTTTTTGAGTTTTGGAGTCAATTTTTAGATCAAATTGACCTAACCTACCAGTCTACCTAAATCCTCGGCTACAACGCAAAAAACTTGATGCAACTACAAATGTGTCTCTAGAGCATACTAATTACGGTTCAAGTGCAAACCGGTCACAAAGGTAATAATTCGGTAAAACAGGTTCGAATACTCAGGGAAATAGGATGAATGCTCATGACAACGTAAGAAAGATGATTAACCCTAAACTGACTCTAGGAAAGAAAGGAAAAGGTGATTAATTCAGAGACTAATTTCTACTAACTTAATGAAACCTAAGTTAAAGTTACTAACAAAATTATGTGAGCATAATTAAAATTACTGGAATTGATTAAATATGGATGATGAAGATAAGTTGGAATACAATCCCCCGAACCCTAGTACATTTACCGAATACAAAACTAGTTTCTGAATTAGATAATTGATTATAACCGACCTTTATTAATCCCAAGCATTACATATATGAGGGTACAAGCCCGCATCATATGTAATCAAGAACAAGAATAAAGCAGTGTTGCAGTAGCTAACATGCGCATCGCATTCTTAAACACCCCGATTACCTAGGGCAAATGAGCTTAAAATACCTACGATAGTTGTGATCACTACACAACATGATTCAATCCTTATTTAATTCATAGAACTAATTTTCTATTGTGCAAACTACATTGGGTTGAGTTCATGCACCCCAACTTTGAGAAATCTAGCCTAGCATGGTGCAATTAACTACAATTATGATTTCTATTGTGTAGGAAATTAAAATGATGTTGAAATTAAACTTAGAAGAAAAAGATAATCTATAAACTATTGAAAACGAAATAAACCATGCACTGATTAATGAATTCAAACAATAAAGAAGAATAAAAAACAAATTTTACTAGAGAAATCTGAATTGAGAATCACAAATTTGTAACTTTGAGCTCCTCGGGTTCTTCACTACTTTCTCTCTCTCAGTTATGCTAAAAGAACTCTGAAAAGTAACTCCCTTAAGTCTGGGAATACGTTGGAATAAAAAGAATACATTTTAATAAAAGTTTCAACCATGCACAACTCTAATTTTTGATAATGATGAAATTTGATAGTCGAACCAATCTAGTTAGATCCATCGGTTCGGTTTTCTCATTGCAAAAAGTTTCTTCACTACAGGACCGGTTCGTTTTTCTCTCTATCGGTTCGGTTTGGCCTTTACAGAAATTTCCCGTCCTTGTGGTTTTTCTCTCAACTTTGAAGCTTCATAACTTGCAATCCGGGACACGGATACCGTTTCTTCCTATTCGCTCATTGACTTGAGGTCTTCAACTCTGCTTTAGGCTTCTCATTCGAATTCCAGATGTAAATTACTCTTTTGCCCTTTGGATTTTCTTCTTTTCTCTTCCTTCTTTCTTTCTTTCTTCTCATGCACTAAATACCTGCAAATCTATGCGAAATACACGAAACTAGGCATACTTGTTTGAAAGTGTTAGTAGGAATGATATGAAATAAATCAACTCGAGTTACATCGCACGAAATGTTAAAAGACTATAAATTATGGGGATAAATACGAAAAATTTATGCCTAATCAAGGTTAAATGAGTTCCGAATTACTTTTTGAAGAGACTCTTGTAAAAATATTTAATAATTCACAAGATATGTTAAAAATAGTTTGTTAGAACAAATTATTCCAGGTTCTTGGAAATAGGTTTTTAGTTTAAAAACTAAGTCTATATAAGCAGATTGTAGCTATGGAAAATAAAGAAGCACACACAAGAGTTAAGATTTTTTAACGTGGTAAAACCCCACCCAATTGAGGAAACATCAACAGAGGTCTCTACACCTTAAAATAAAAATCCACTAAAATAGTTTAAGGATTACGAGCATTCAATGAGAAATACTCACAAAGCAGACCTATTCTAAGTCCAGAAACATACCTACACTCCTCAGTTATTATCTGACTTCTTTAAGTCTTTGATGTTGTCCTCTCCGTTCTTTAGCTCTCCTCCTTTGCTCCTTTAGTTTTACGTCGACTAAGAAGGCCAGAATATCTCTATCAATAACACTATCAAGTCATGGTGGGTGATTTTCTTGTGAGTGTTGTGCCTAAATCACATGCATGCACTCACACACATTTAAGTATAAAAAATACCTACAAATTACAAATCGTCTAAGTATGGAGCCTATTTTTCACACTACTGAAATTAGATTTAAACTTATTTCTCAGAAAGGTTTCAGATCTGTAAATCTTTAGAATCTTTAAAACAGAGATTCTTTAGAAATTATATATGTACAAATTTTTTGAACTGAAAAATTTACCAGATCTGAAAGTCTGTATTTCAGGTTTGTAAAACTAGAGAAATGTTGGACAAAGAGATTTTACAAAAGTTACATAACAGATCCAACATGAGAGAATGATTTCTATGGTTGGTCTTAGTATTATGTTTATCCCCATTCCTATCATGAGGCTTGTTATGGGAATTATTAGGATAAGTAGGTTTCCCTTGTTTTGAAACAACATTGTTTCTAAGCTATAGAATATTCTTAAAATGTTTTGACATATGGGCTATCTGATTATCCAGGGTTTCCAAATCATATTCCTCATCAGAATCAAGGTCAATGTTAGGCATAACGAATTGCGGTGAAGTCATTTTGGATTGGAATACAACATTAGAACTAGAGTGCCTTTTATGATTATTGGAGATATGTTTTTTAAATTCAAGTTCCATTTCTACAGTTCTGAGTTTGCTACTGAGGAGTTTTGGGGTCAAGTATGGATCGTCTATCTACTCAATTACATACCTTTTATCGTCAAACTTAGAGGGAAGGAATATTAGGATCTTATATACAATTTCTTTTCTAATGTACATTATACCATTAGCATGCAATTTTGTTATGATATCAGTTAATCTAAAGTAAAATTCATAAAAGGTCTCAGTCTCATGCATAAGCAAGGTGTTATACTGTTGTATCAACATCTGTGTTTTGGCAGCCTTAACACGCTCATCTCCTTCATGGGCTCTGACTAACGTGTCCCAGGCTTCCTTAGATGTTGATAAGAAAGAGGTTATTTTAAAGTCATGTTCATTTACATACATAAAGATAGCATTATTTCCTTCGTTACTACTTAAAGAGGCATGTTTTTCTTCTTTAGTAAACTCACTGAGGAGCTTCTTTATCCTCTCAGTGCTACCTTCTGCTATAGGCTTAGTTGGGTGAGAATAAAAATTTTCAATAGCTTCCCAGACATCATCTCCCAATGTCCCTTGGATGAAAGCAATCATCCTTACTTTCCAGTAAGGGAAATTGGTTCCATCAAAGACGGGAGGTCTGCATAGATTTTCAAGACGCTCAAATTTTTCATTCGTTAAAATGATTTTGTAAACAGTCTTAAAGTACATGATCAGAATTTTTTGAGAAAATAAAATACTCAGCTCTGATACCAATTAAAAAAACCCCACTAAGCTATTTTAACTTTTGTTAAAAAGGTTAAATGATTTTTGAATTACTTTTTGAAGAGACTCTTGTAAAAATCTTTAATAATACATAAGATGTGTTAAAAACAGTTTGTTAGAACAAATTATTCAAGATTCTTGGAAATAGATTTTTAGTTTAAAACCTAAATCTATATAAGCAGATTGTAGCTATGGAAAATAAAGCAACGATAAATACACACAAAGCAGACCTATTCAAAGTCCAAAAATATACCTACACTCCTCGCTTATTTTCTGACTTTTTTAAGGCTCTAATGTTGTCCTCTCCATGCTTTAGATCTCCCCCTTTGCTCCTTTAGCTTTACATCTACTCAGAAGGCCAGAATATCTCTACCAATAACACTTTTAAGTGATGATGGGTGATTGTGTTGTGCCTAAATCACATGCATGCACTCACACACACTTAAGTACAGACAATGGCTACAAATTACAAATCGTCCAAGTATGAAATTTCTTTTTTCACACTATTGAAATTAGACTTAAACTTATTTTTTGAGAAAGGTTTCAGATATATAAATCATCTTTAAAACAGAGATTCTTTAGAAATTATTTATGTTCAAAATTTTTTGAATTGAAAAATTCACCAGATCTGAAATATGAAAGTCTTTATTTCAAGTTTGTAAAAATAGAGAAATATTGGATAAACAAATTTTACAAAAGTTACAAAAGTGATCTAACATGAGAGAGTGATTTCTTTTTAAAGAAATAAAAAACACTCTAAGATCTACGTGTTTTAAAATTAGAAACGAGATCAAGTTCATGTGAGGCTGTTGAGTGAGAAATTTAGACCTAAGAGGATTTAAATAATAAACCAGAAAACCCTAAACTTTCAAAAATGTTTTTTGAAGAAAATTGGACAGATTTTTGTTTGTGTTTTCTAATTTTCTCTCTTTTTATTCTTCTTCGCTCTTTTCTCTCTCTCTCTCTCTCTCTCTCTCTCTCTCTCTCTCTCTCTCTCTCTCTCTTCTATCTTTTTTCTCTAAAAACCTATCCCTTTCTAAAAGATTGAAATTGTGAAGATGAAGGCACTTATTTATACTGGTGATGGAAGGGTTTACAAGACTGAGGGAAATCAAGGGCTGAGATTAGTTCTTTTGTTCGAACTCTAAATCTTATGGCTCACATTGCACCGCACAAAATATGCTTTTATTGGTTCTTTTTAATGTTATATGAATCACTAGAGATGACATGCAGGCCTTAGATTATAATTGATCAAATGGTGAATATTGAAATGTCTAATACAAACTCAAAAGAAACACAAAACCCTCCATGAATAAGCCAACACATGTATGAATCTTAGGGGATAAAAACACGTTGTGGCCATCCCCGATCCTCGCCGTGCGGGCGGGCGCGTGGAGGAAGGATCCTTCGGGTCCCGCGCGTCCCGCTCGAGAGCGCTTCGACCGGCGTCGTTTGAGATGTGATGTAAAAATGTAGAGAGATTCAGGGTCGCCAGTCTATTTCACTAAAAATAAACAAAAGAAAAAAAGGGGAAGCCACCCCGAAGGATGGCATCCAAAGACATACTGGTGCATGCGAAACCAAAATGATTCGAGAAGGGTTCAGAGGCTTAGTTACGAAATGGGAAGGTGTTAGGCACCCATTCCGCCCTTTCGGTCTCTCATGGATATTTGCTATTTTCCTTTATTTTTCCCCGTGATATGTGTGCATGTGTATATATATAGTGGAGATAGGAATCTTCGAATTGTATCATGGAAGAGATAAAGTAAGTCATCCGTAAGAAGGTATAAGAATAATATTAGAAAGTAAGTGTTGATACCAAATTTAATTTACTGACTTGGATCAATCATATGAAGACACGTGGCTATCTACATGGCAACAACAAGCACTTCCGAGATGATCACACTCTCCGAGGAACTCATACGCTCCGAGGAACAGACCTCTCCGAGGAACAATACCTCTCTGAGGAACTCTTGAGTACCGAGAATATGAGATGGTCCGAGCAACTCAGGCGGTCCGAGCTGCATCTCGAACAAAGCATTAATAGCTGGATAACCAACAGTTCAACTGGTTCGTTGAATGCTTATCATTCAGACGCACACGCAAAGAGGGCATTAAATGTATTACCCTTTCATATGTATATCATTTAATGTATTACCCTTTCACATTACAGCCTCAGGGATATAAATACATTGTACAATCCTCATTGTAAAAGGAGGGAATCCAGAACGGAATTTCTTGTTATCGAGAATTCCCAAACATTCAGCAATAAAACAACAGTGGACGTAAGCCATTCTTATAAGGCTGAACCACTTTAAAATATTTTGTCTCATTTATTTATCTGTGATTGAATAATTAGAGTGATCTAATTTTTTACATCAACAGATTGGTGCCGTCTGTGGAAAACGACTGGTAATATCGTTTTCTCACTCAAATACAATCCATTACCAATGGCGGATATTCCTGAATCCAGCAATCGAAACGCTGGAACCCCTCCAAATCCATCTGCACCACCAATTATTCCAGATCTGACTGGAATAATGGCAAATCTGTCTCAGGGCCAGACCGTCATGCAAGAAATGATGCGACAAATCATCCAAACCCTCCATGGCGGTACATTAGCCCATTCTGAATCACGAAGCATTCAAAGAAATACCCGTGCCCCTTCTTCGCGTACTAGGCGTACTAATTCATATCGCAATGAGGAATCTGAAGATTTTTCTTATCAACCTGGACGAACTTCGTCAGTGCGAGCCACAGATACTGAACAACGTGTCACCCTCTCCCCAGAAAGGGCCAGCGCATTGGAAAGATTAAGTAGGGCCTCCCCTTTCGATCGATTAGGACCTAGGAGGAACAAAAGTCCTCTTAATGCAGCGTCAAGGAGCTTTCGACGACCATCAGATTTAAGGGAAGGATCTGCCCAGTCACGACTAGCTGCTCGTCAAGATGAATCCTTTGACTGACCAACTGTTCGTCGAGATAAATCCCAGGAAGCCACTTCAACGCGATCAGTTGCTCGAACCAATAGGACCGAGGAAGGAAATGATGCATCGAAAGGATCTATTCAGGGGCTAGAGGATAGATTAGGGGAAATGGCTAAGGCTAAGAATCCTCTACAACGAACCTATGTTCGAGGAACACCTTTTGTCCAGGACATTTTTGATTTTCCAACACCATAAAAGTTCAAAGCACCTGTTGTGACTCCCAAGTATGATGGGAAGACTGACCCTGTCCTTCATATAGAACAATATCAAGCTTCTGCCGACATTTATGCTATCCCAGATGAGATGAGATGCAGGGCATTCTCGAGAACTCTTACCGGATCAGCTCAGATATGGTATAATAATCTTCCTCGGGGTAAGATTTCAACTTTTCTTCAACTGACCGAGTTATTCATTGGGAATTTTTGCTTTGGAGCAAAGCCAGTTAAACGAGTAGCACATTTGTTAAGTGTTAGACAAAAGGCCGGTGAGAGTATCAGAGATTATATAACTAGTTTTAATAACGAGAAACTCGAAGTCATTGATTATGAGGAGAAGACAACAATTACCGCTTTGATGAGTGGACTGCTGCCAAACAAGTTGTACTGCACTTTGGCCAACGATCCACCTCGAACCATGTCGGACCTGATGGGAAAAGCGTCCAAGATTATGAATGCCGAGGAGGCTATGTCTGCGAAGAAGAATATGGACCCCAAGGAAACCAAGGTGGAAGGTGATAAAGCTAAGAAGAAAGAGCATAAGAACAATGGTGGTGACAAACAATCCAAAAATAGGTTGTCATGGGAGGTCTTGAGGAAATTTGATAATTACACACCTTTGAAGGTAAATATCAACCACGTCCTGGAAGAAATTAAGAATAACGAGGAGTTAAATTGGCCAAAGAAAATGAAGGCAGACCCTGACACGAGGAATAGGGAAAAGTATTGCGAGTTCCATAGGATTATGGCCAGATGACCAAAAATTTCATAGCTCTTCAGAATGAGATTGAAACACTCATCCGACGAGGAAAGCTAGCAAAGTATGTTAATCGGGGAGGCGAAAGAAGAAACAACGACCGAACTAGAGAGAGGTCTAGATCTCCTCGTCGAGCAGAGGAGAAGAAGAAGAGAAACCATGAAGTTGATCCAGAGGATGACCCCGATCTTCCCAAGAAACCAAGGCAGCCAGAACGAGAGGTATTTTCAATACACTTTGGGTCATTTGATTGTAATGCTATTACAGGAGGAGATGCAGGAGGAGGAGACCTTATTGCAGAAAGAAAAGCTTACCTCGGAGAGGCTCAAGCTTGTTCGTACATTCAGCGAATAAATTTAGCTGAGGAGGATCGCCCGAGAAAGGTGAACAAAGAAAAATTGGTCATTGGGTTTTCAAAGAATGATCTTGCAGGAGTTCTGTATCCTCATGATGACCCACTAGTGATCAAAATGAGAATGAAGGAGGTAATGATTTCAAGAGTGTTGGTCGACAATGGTAGCTCGGCAGACATCATGTTCTACTCGTGCTTCGATATTTAAAATCTAAAGCTATCTCAACTGGAGCCTTACCACATACCCTTCATCGGTTTTGCTGGCGAGAAAGTATTTCCACTTGGGACGATCAAGTTGGATATATTCATTGGTACGTGGTATGCTTGTCAGACAGAAAGAATACGATTCTTCGTGATGGATAAGAATGTCTTGTCATCGTACAATATCATCATGGGAAGAGTAGGGTTGAAGAAGTTCGAGGTTGTACCATCTACAGTGCATCAGTGCCTAAAATTTCCAACAAACTTTGGAGTAGGAGTCGTGAAAGGTGATCAGAAAGTAGCTCGGGAATGCTATTATTCATCCGCTGAGCAAGAAGAACTGGAAGAATCAAAGAAAAAGACTACTACTTATCAAGTGGATGAAGGTGCATAAATTGAAACCTTGGATCCTCGAGATGAGTCGTAACTCGTGAAGGGTCAAGTGGTGGAAGCTACTGAAAATATCATTCTGGACGACGAACACCCTGAGCGAACTACTCAGATAGGTTCATCGTTGGAAGCCTCATTAAAACAAGAATTGATAACTTTCCTTAGAAGCAGAAGACAAACTTTTGCCTGGAGTCATGAAGATATGCCAGGGATAGACCCAAACTTCTTATGTCATGAGCTCAATGTGAATAAGGAGATCAAGCCTGTGAAGCAGAGAAGAAGAGTATTCAGTCCCGAGAAGAATCAAGCTATACAGGAAGAAGTCGAGAAGCTCCAGAAAGCTTGTTTCATTGAAGATGTAAAATATCCAGATTGGTTAGCCAATGTGGTGATGGTAAAGAAGAAGAACAACAAGTGGAGGACGTGTGTAGACTTTACCGACCTCAACAAAGCATGCCCAAAGGATCACTTTCCACTGCCCCGAATTGACCAACTGGTGGATGCTACCTCGGGACACGAGTTGCCGAGCTTCATGGATTCTTATTCTGGTTACAATCAAATCAAAATGAAACCTGAAGACAGGGAGAGTACTTCTTTCATTACCCCTAGGGGAGCTTATGGTTATAATGTTATGCCTTTTGGTTTGAAAAATGCAGGTGCGACATATCAGAGGCTGATGAATAAAGTCTTTGCTGAACAAATCAGTGACAATATGGAAGTCTATATTGACGACATGCTGACAAAAAGCAAGAAAGCTGCCGATCATCTAGTTGATTTAAATCAAACTTTTGATCAACTAGATAAATATCAAATGAAGCTAAACCCGACGAAGTGCATATTTGGAGTACGAGAAGGCATGTTCCTTGGGTACATTGTCAATCAACGAGGCATTGAAGCAAATCCTGAAAAGATCAAAGCTCTATTAGGGATGCGATCTCCAACAACGAAGAAGGAAGTACAGAGTCTCACTGGACGAGTAGCGGCACTCAACAGATTTGTGTCACGAGCAACTGATAGATGTCTTCCATTCTTCAAGACACTCAGAAAGACTTTTGAGTGGAATGATGAATGTGAGAAGGATTTTTAAGACTTGAAGAAATACTTGGGAGCACCTCCATTGTTGTCCAGTCCGGTGATGGGAGAAAAATTGTATTTGTACCTTGTAGTGTCCGAGAATGCAGTTAGCTCGGCGTTGATCAGAATGGAGAATGGAGTAAAAAAGCTAATTTACTACACAAGTAAGGCCTTTCGAGGAGCAGAGATCAGATATCCAAGGCTGGAGAAATTGGCACTGGCACTGATTGAGGCGAGTAGAAGAATGAGGCCATACTTCCAGGCTCATACTATAGTAGTATATACCGATATGCCATTGAGGCAAGCCCTTCACAAGCCAGAAAAATTAGGGAGATTGATGTACTGGGCAATAGAGATCGGTGAATATGATATAATTTATGAACCCATATCATCGCTAAAAGGGCAGGCTGTAGCAGACTTTATAGCGGATCTCACCTATCCTGATACCCCCGAGGAGAAAAATTTGCTCGCTGATCAACCTGTGGATGTTACAGGATCAACAGACACAAGCTCAGACCGACTCCGGTTGGTAAAAGGGCGAGTGGATGTTACAGGATCATCAATTTCGAGCTCAGACCAGCTCCGGTTGGTAAAAGGGCAAGAAAAGATGATCGACGAGGAGCGAAAAAAATCCGTGGAGGATGAAAGGAAGCAGTAAATATTTCACCGAGGAACTCTGACTGATCAGAAATTTAAAGACGAGTTACCTATATGGAGGCTATATGTAGATGGCTCATCTTGCACTGTAGGATGTGGCGCGGGGATAGTTTTGAGCACTCCGGACGAGGTCGACATGGAATACGCCTTGCGTTTCCAATTCAAAGCTTCCAACAATGAGGCTGAATATGAGGCCATGATTGTAGGGCTTAATTCGGCAAAAATTATGGAGGCGCAGCAGTGACTCTCAATTGATCGTAAACCAAATGATGGGAATATATGCAGTTAGAGGAGAATTAATGATCAGATATCATGCAAAAGAAAAGGAGCTGGTGTCAGAATTTTCCGCTATTCAACTGGTCAGAATATCGAGAATGGAGAATGCGAGAGCAGATGCCCTAACTCGACTAGCATCAGCTACTCGCACCGAGCTACGGTGAACAATCCCAATTGAAGTATTGGCTGGTCGGAGTATAGATGAAGATCTGACGATAAACTTTATCACCCTTAATTTAGGACCATCTTGGATGGATGCCATCAGGGCGTATATCGAGGATGGAGAATTGCCTATTGACAAGTTCGCAGCCAAGAAATCGAAGTTTAAAGCTGCTCGGTATGTATTAACTAATGGTGTTTTATATATACGAGGAATTATGGAAGGTTTGCAGAGATGCGTACATCCCTCCGAGGTGAAAGAATTAATTGAGGAAATCCATGAAGGGTCTTGTGGAGCACATGTAGCAGGTCGGACGCTTTTACAAAGGGTGATAACGCAGGGATACTACTGGCCGATGATGAGGGCTGATTGTATAGCCTATGCCAAGAAGTGTGACAAGTGCCAGCGCTTTTCCTCCATCCGAAGAACTCCACAAGCATTGTTGACACCCATAACTTCCCCTTGGCCATTTGCCATGTGGGGAATCGATTTGGTTGGACCACTGCCAACGACCCGAGGAAGGTTCAAGTATCTCGTCGTTGCAGTGGATTATTTTACTCAGTGGGTAAAAGCTGAGCCACTCATTGACATGACGTATGAGAAGGTATACCAATTTGTTTGGAAGAATATCATTTGTCGATATGGTCTTCCTCATGCTTTCATCACAGACCATGGAACACAATTTGATAACGAGGAGTTCGCTGCCTATTGTCATCAATCAAATATTTTGAAGGTCCACTCAGCACCAGGCCATCCTCAAAGCAATGGACAAACTGAAGTGACAAACAGAACGCTGCTGAACGGTCTGAAGAAAAGATTGGATGATGCGAAAGCAAACTGGATCAACGAGTTACAATCAGTACTCTGGGCTTACCGAGCTACTCCCCGAGTAGCAACTGGAGAATCACCATACATGCTGGCGTTTGGAAGTGAAGCTGTCATACCTGTCGAGTTGGGTCTCCCAACACACAGGGTGCTAAATTTCAATTCCCCTGTCAGCGATTTAATGAGAAGGCTGGATTTAAGCATGCTCGAGGAAGTTAGAGAAGAAGCAACCATTAGAAATGCTGTTACCAGCAGCGAACAACTTTGTTTTACAACAAGAGGGTGAAGAAGTGTGACCTGAAAGAAGGAGACTATGTGCTGAAGAAAGTAATTCAAAAGCATAACAAACTGGAGCCAAACTGGCATGGACCATACCGAGTTACAAAAGTTGTTCGACCAGGAACTTATCGAATAACAACTTTAGAAGGCGAGGAGTTTAAAAATGCCTGGAATGCAGAGCACCTGCGCAAGTATTATCAGTGATGTATATGTAACACAGTTCCATCAGTATGAATAAAATGAAAATATTCTGCAAATATCTCTATTTATTGAAAATTTTTCATGGAATACTAGTGCTACGCACTACTCGGCAAAGCTCGGCAGACTACTCAATGAAATATTCCAAACTGTACCAAGTATGGTTGGTCGGGGATAAAACCCACTAACTGTAGTTGGTCGACGAGGAGAATTATTCCTAAAAATGCCAACCTGTTTGGCTAGGAAACGAAATATTCCAAACTGTACCAAGTATGGCTGGTCGGGGATAAAAACCCACTAACTGTAGTTGGTCGACGAGGAGAAATATTCCTAAAAATGCCAACCTGTTTGGCTAGGAAACGAAATATTCCAAACTGTACCAAGTATGGTTGGTCGGGGATAAAAACCCACTAACTGTAGGATAATTTATCGACCTTGGTTGGTCGGACACATTTTATGAAAAAGAAAAAAAATTACCAAGTATGGTTAGTCGGGGATAAACTCTCACTAACCGTAGTTGGTCAACAAGCATAATTTGACAACATTGATTGGTTGATACTCGTAATTTTATTATTAAATGATCGAGCAACAGTATCGATACTTGTAACTTTTTAATTATTATTGAGATGGTTGACAAGCAACACAATACTTGTTATCTTTTTAACAGAGATGCATAAATATAAAGTGTTTGATATTTATAAGACAATAGCAATTAAGATTGGCAAGCAAAAATGAAAGTCTTTCATTAAATTCAAAATAAATTACATTGATGATAAAATGAAAGTTACATTGATATGTATGCTAGCTATTACATCAAAAATTTCTATTCTACTGGTCTTTTCCCCTCAGCTTTTGACACAGGTTCCTCGCCAGGAGGAGGATCATTGAAAGACTGAGGAGAATTGATAAAGTTAAGATCCTTCAGCATCCTGACATTCATCACGGATAGTCGATCTAAAAGATGCTCTGGATGAGATACCTCAATTTGAGAGTGAATATTGTAGTCACCGAGGTACTTTGAAATTAAGCTCCGAGGAATGGCCCGAGCAGGGATCCATTCCATCTCCAAATTGTATGGTGGCACAGGCAAGTCGAGCAACCCGGGATCATGGTAGTCCCACAGATAATGACCTTGTTTGAGCTTCAACACACCTAAGGCATTCAGCCAGCCTTGCTTGTAGCCCTCATTGTTGGCATTCTGGATACGATCATCCAAGTGGAATAGTGCTTCGTTGTATCCAGCCATCCAGAACTCCCTGGGCTGTTTGTGGAATTGATATGTTAGCCTTTCTAGCTTCTCGTGGAGACTCTTGATGAAAAGCTCATTATTTTCCAACACTGACTTCTTTGCAGAGAGCCGTTTTTCCAGGTCCCTGATTTTCTTTGACATATCAGACAAAGCCTGGTTCTTCGCCATTAATTGGAAGGCCTGGTTCTCTAAGGCAGACGCTGTCCTCTGTTCCTCGATAAGAACCCGAGCTATTCTTGCTCGTTCCGAAGAGCTCTTCCTCGTCCCCGAGGAGACGTGGAAGGGCCCGACCTCCTCAAGGTATGCAATTCGTCCCTCAACTTAGCATTCTCAACCTCTAAGAATGAAAATTCCTCACCAGCCACTGGGATTAGGGTTGTTGAAGAAGAAGCTGCAGACTTCAATTGTGATAGATCTTTTTGTAAGTTGTTGTTCTCTTGCTCCAGTAGCTTGGCAATCTGTCTGCACTCCTCGACCTCACCCTTTAAAGTCCTCTCCCTCAGATCATACCCAGCAAAAAGCTTCTCGTAGCCTTTGTCAGCCATGATCAGCTTGTATTTCTTCTCGTAACCCTCATGCAACAGGGCGGTTGATTCCTTGTATTGATTCTGAAGGTCTTCGAGGGTGCACTGGAGATCCTCGATCATTTCATAGTAATCCACATTATTGGCCACTGCTCGGTCAAGTAGACACTTCAAGTACTGATATGATTCAACTGCCTGCTCTGAAGCATCCTGGCCGAGAATATCGGCAATTTGTGCAGCACTCAGGTCCGTGTGACCAGCCTTGAAGTACTCATTACATTGCTGCAGTAATTTTGTATCATGGACAGATAGCAGTTCCATCCTGTCCAGAAACTAGCAGAGAAAGAAAGAGCAATCATCAATAAGAAATAAAAGCAGAGTATGAATGAAAGATAGACAACAGTATGGAAAGAAAAGTTCAAGTTTTATTAGATCATAATTCAGAGTTACAAGTTCTGGATTACATTTGACAAAAAAGAAAAATATAAAGGTAAGCCCGAACAAAACTACACCTTTTCCTTATCTCCCAAAACCTTCTCGGGAGGTTGGGAAGAGGAATCAGGTTACTCGGAGGGAACTGTGGGATGTTCGAAGATCACCAGCTGTTGCTCGGAAGAAGAAATGACTTGCTCGGCAGCAGACTGGATGGCTGGGGGGTGATATCCCATCACCATTTAAGACTCCTCAGAGGTAGCTTCGTCCTATTCTAATTCTTCTGGAGTAGGAGGGGGACCAGGGATATGTCTTTGGAAGAGTTCGGATGACTCGTCGACCTTCATTTCCTGAAGGGCAGCAACCCATCCATCCCTAAAAACTTTAGACTGCCATAGTCCACTTGAGATACCATGGCATCACACCCCTTATCCCATCCCTTGTCCCAGCCAGAGCCGAAGGACTTCTTCACAACAGCTTTCCTCTTGGCCATCTCTAAGGCAAGCTTCTCGGACAGCAGGTTCTCAGCAGCTTTCAATTTATTTTCTGCCTCTTCCTTCTGCCGACCTACTTCTTGAAGCTGGTCTAACCTCTCCTCAATAACTTTGAGTTTATTTTCCAGCTCTCCAGCGGTTTTGAGCTTTTCCTCAAGCTCTTTATTTGCCTTCTCCAAGGCATTCTTTTTCTTCTCCAACTCCTTGGTGGCATCAGCAACTCAAGCCTTTTCCTGCTCGGAGGAGGCAAGCTTTTTCTCCCAGATAGCTTTATCATCAGCATATTTCTGGCGAGAATCTGCCAGGGACTTGGTAGCTTCTTCCATAGCTCCCTCCACACTGGATGAGGAGCAAGAAGCCTTAATCGCTTCATCCTTCTTCAGGATTATGTTGAAGCAGCTCGTCAACTATGAACAGAAAAAGAAAGCCAGTTAGAAACAGAAATGATAAAGGGAATATGAAAAAATTCTAAGTAAAGAGACTTACTGAAGCAAGATGATGAGAAGCCAAAGAAGTAACCATGTCCCGAGTGAGGTTATCTTCAGTACCTTGGACCTCAAGAATGGTCAAGGACTTTACCGAGCTCATGTCAGAGCTCGGGGGAACAAAAGTGGGAACTTCAGTCCCAACAGCTGGGGACTGAATGATGGTATCAGCCAAATTGACCGAGGAGCTCTTCTTCAGCCTCCTCAGGGGAACAGGTACAGCTAAGGAAGAACCCTTGGTCGGTGATATCACAATCACCTCTCCAGGAGCAGCAGACCTGCTCGGAGCCACTGCGGGCTTCTCAGTGACCTTCACAACTGCAGCAGCTGAGGAAGGTGCATCATTCTTCTTCGTCCCCTCCCTTGGGACATCAATCCTACTCCTTTTTGCCTCCCTAGAACCAGAGGTTATTTTCTCAAACAGGGTGGGAGGTCTTCTCTTCTTCATCCTTTCGCTCAAAGGAATGTGGGATTCAGGCGATGAGCTGGTGGAAGCTGGTATTGGCTCTGCTTCACTGATCACTGGACGAGCAGTGAAGGAGGTTGTGTAGCTCTTGTATTGGAGCAGATATGAGGCTGATCTAATGTGCTCGTCGGTAACTCGTTGATGTAGACTCCAGATAAGTCCCAAATGCCTTATATTGACATCTGCTTCTTTTGGGCACTTTCTCTTACTATCAACTGCAAATAAATAAACATTGTTATCAGTGGCATATTTTATCAAACACAAAAGAAACATGATTTCAAAATACATAAAACAAAATAAAAATAACCTATCCCATTGCCATAAGGAGGGCATCTGGGACCCTGGTAAACCTCATCTCCGGTTAATGGAGGGTGTTGCCAATTTTTTACGACAACCCCGTGTTCAAAATAATCCCTATTGGAATCAGGGAGATTGACTACTAAGGCTCTATTTATAAACCTAGTTTTTAAATAGTAAATATTATCATTAACTGCCCATCTATAGCAGTACATGATTTCTGGAATTCCTATACGAGTTCCATGCACTTGATTTAATTTATGCACCCCATTAACTATTCTCCATGTGTTGGGGGCTATTCGTGCAGGAACAACATCAAAATACTGACAGAATTCCATACACATAGGATTTGGTGGAAAAGAAAATCCACACTCAGCAAAAAAGAGATCGGGGAACCAATGTCCCTCGCCCAAATTGAAATAATTAGAAGGCTCAGAAAGATCTTCCAAGACAACCCAAGAAGGAATGGAAAAATCAGATCAAAATTTGTCAAGAGATTCAACAGGGTAAACCATGGTGATTAAAAGAAATGAAGAAGAAAGAAGAAGATCTTACAGGAAAAGAGTAGAGATGATGACGACAGACGATGGAAGAGATGAATACGCAAGAGAGTAGAAGACAATGAAAAACTCGAAGATGAAAATTTGAAAAGATAGAAGACAATGGGAGTGTCTGTGAAGTTTAAATACCTTACCTTGGGAACTGGCGAAGTAATGATTACAAAAAAGGATGATTACGTTACCGGAGGCTAAAAGGGTATTAAATATTGGCGCGGGAATCAAAGCGAACAACAGCGGCTAAAAAGACGAAAAGTGATGCAGGAATCGAAGCACGCAGAAAAGTCCAAAAAAGCATGATTCTACGAATTGGGAAGGAGAAATAAATACAAGGGAGATGCTCCTAAAAATTAGGAAGAACTATTTAAAGCTACCGTATTCCGAGAAAGAATGTTCCATACTCCTCAAATTTCGAACTACGAAACATTGGGGGCTTCTGTTGATACCAAATTTAACCTGTCGACTTGGATCAATCATATGAAGACACGTGGCTATCTACATGGCAACAACAAGCACTTTCGAGATGATCACACTCTCCGAGGAACTCATATGCTCCGAGGAACAGACCTCTCTGAGGAATAATACCTCTCCGAGGAACTCTTGAGTACCGAGAATATGAGACGGTCCGAGCAACTCAGGCGGTCTGAGCTGCATCTCGAACAAAGCATTAATAGCTGGATAACCAACAGTTCAGCTGGTTCATTAAATGCTTATCATTCAGACGCACACGCAAAGAGGGCATTAAATGTATTACTCTTTCATATGTATATCATTTAATGTATTACCCTTTCACATTACAGCCTCAGGGATATAAATGCATTATACAATCCTCATTGTAAAAGGAAGGAATCCAGAACGGAATTTCTTGTTATCGAGAATTCCCAAACATTCATCAATAAAACAACAGTGGACGTAGGTCATTCTTATAAGGCTGAACCACTTTAAAATCTTTTGTCTCATTTATTTATCTGTGATTGAATAATTAGAGTGATCTAATTTTTTACATCAACAGTAAGATTTACACGATTACCCTTACGTTGATCGTTATAATGGAACGATAACGCATATGGAGTAATACGTCACTAAGAACAAGTATATAGAATATAAGAAGATTGGATTTAGAGAAGATAGAAAATGAGAGAAAAGGTGGGAAAAAGGACTCGAGTCTCGGGTTTTACCCCGAGACGCCTACGTAGCCTATAAAGGCATCAAAGTCCACGTAGTTTACATACAAAATGAGGGGTGGGGTTTATCCCATAAATCCAAATGGGGGATCTCTTGTTTGTGAGTGTGTGTGGAAAAAGTGTTTTAGTTGTGAGAAAAGTATGAGAATCCATATTTGGAATTTATGTGCAAACCCTCTTTTTCTTATTTTTTGGGTTTTATTTATATGAAAACAGGAGATGTGCAATAATACTAAATAAAAAAGTATATTAAGATATGTGAAATGAGATAATAAAAATGCTAAGTAATAAAACAAGTTAATTGCAAATTTTAGAGAATTTGGAGAGAAAAATGAGAAAGATGAACCTTCTTGGAGACCTTGAGCTTGATCTTGAATGTTAAAGAGCAGCCCTTTCACTTGGATGATGATGGAGAGTGGATAATTCACCAAGTTTGATGAAAAGGGTGATGAAAAGTGGAGGTAAAAAAGGGATTTGGATGTTGAAATCGCGCTACCTTCGAGAGAGGTTTTTGGGATTCGCTGAGAGCGATTTTGATAAGATCTGGGCTCTCTTTGCAAATGAGGTGAAGGCCTCCTTTTATAGTCCCAGGTCACTGCCGATCGGCATAGACCTGGTCCTGCCTATCGTCACCTGTCGATAGGCAGGGTCTGGAACCTGCCATTTGGGAGTGTGTTTCAGGCCTTTTCGGAAAATTGGATGCCGAGGGAAAATTGTTGGTCAGAATCATGCACGAGGTATACCGTTGGAAAGGTAATTTAGATACCTTTGAAAGTCATTTGGACCTCTCCTAGGTTCAGGAGTTAACTTTGGGTTAAATATGGCTCGGAAGCGTTTTTCGGTCCATTGGACGGGGAATCGTTCGGACGCAAACGGATCGTTCATCCGCATGGTAAGTCCGAATTGCACATGGGGTGGACCGTTGGAAAGGTTAGGAGATGTACTTAGACATTCCAAATATTTTTAACCCGGTTTGGAGAGTCGACTTTGGTCAACCGAGCCCTGGAAGAATTCGGTGACCTCTTGGAGTCAAACAAATCGTTCGTCGGCATGGTAAGTCGGAATCGCGCACGAAGTGGACCATTGAAAAGGGGTTTCAGTGAAATTCTAAGATTCATTTAGTCTCGGTCCAGCTGAAGAGTTGACTTAGGTCAAACAGAGCCCGGGAGCTCCCGGTGGCCTCCGGATCAAGTTTCGGACGCAAACGGATCGTTCGTCCGCATGGTAAGTCGGAATCGCGCACGGGATGGAACGTTGGAAAGGGATTTTAGTGCCCTTCGAAGATTCATTCAGTCTTGGTCGAGCTGAAGAGTTTGACTTTTTGGTCAAAAGGAGCCTAGGAGTGCCCGATGGCTTCTAGGTCGGTACTTAGGATACGACCTGGGTTTGTAGTGATGAAGGGAGGTACTAGGGACCTAAGGAAAGTTAGGGGGTAACAGAATGGGGTGTCTACACACGTGTTTTTAAAATTTAACAAAATACCATTTACACTTAGAAATGTCTCTAGAGCTTTCGGAGTCTACCTAAGGCAGTTATAGGAAGCTCTAATATATGAAAATGAACCCCCAACATTTTAAAACCCTTAATTTAATTCTTGAAAAATGGATTTTAAATGCTTAAAAATTCTTAAAAATTCCTAGTAAATGTAGAAAATGCATTTTAATCCAAATTAATACACACACACACACACACACACATACACACACCCCTCATATATAAACTAAGATATGCGATTGTGCAATCCTAGAGTGTGTTGTATGCTGGTTTTCTACCTGAAGGCCATTGATCTTTGCTAATGTAGACATTCTTGAAATTCCTTGAAGATGCAATGAAGTAGGAGTGATTTAACTTAATTTTGTCTTCTTTTCTAAACTAGTTGAGATCCTATATATTTTAGACTCAAGTGAGTCAACTGTATAGTGTTCTTCAATCTCCCCCTTTGGAAATGAGAGACAAATTCTCCTTTGAGTCATCTAGGACTCGTAGGGATAACAAAAGATAAGAAAACCCTATTCCTATAAAAAAGTCTATCTACCCTATTTCATAGAAAATGAAAAGTACATAACTCAATTACATACATACCAATACCCTAAATGTATCCAATGGTAGTAATGGCACGAATTCCTGGAAAATAAAGAAGCTCGTGGCAAAGATCAAGAATTTTAGTTGAATTTATACAATAGAATGTCCAAGATGGTCACAAAATATCTCTTCCCCTTTTTGTCTCAAATGGACAAGCGACATAAAATCATAATAACCAAATATGAAGTAAGAAATAAATCTGTTAACCCAAATTATTCAACTAGTCATTTTTGAAACAACTGAGCATTATATCCTCAAAGACCAATTACAAGCAAGAAAATAACTGGACGATATAATAATAGAAGACAAGATTATATTCAGGCAATATCATACCAATTGATTTTCTTAAGGATTCAAATCGTATATTATCCAAAGGTTTAGTAAACAAATTTTCCAGTTGATATTCAGTGGGTAAATAATTTATCTTCAGTTCTTTAAATTCAACTAATTCTCGTATAAAATGATGCTATATCTTAATGTGTTTAGTATGGGAATGTTGAACTAGATTCTTAGAGATATTAATTGCACTTTGATTATCGATGTATAGGGTTTGCTTTTCTTCTTTAATTCCATAATCATTAAGCATTTATTTTATCCACATTAATTGAGCACAATAACTTCCTACTGCTATATACTACGATTTAGTCGTGGAAAGTGAAGTACAATTTTGCTTTTTACTACTCCATCCTTCCAAATTATTACCTAGATAATAACAAGCACATGAAGTGCTTTTACCGTCATTAGAACACCCAACCCCAACGTCGTTGTATCTTACAATTGTGTTAAATGTATCTTTGGTATGCCATATACCTAGTTTTATTGTCCCTATAACACACTTAAGTATACGTTTAACACATATGAGGTGGCTTTCTTTAGGCGCACTTTGTTAAGGGGCACAATACAAACAACATACATGATATCAGGTCGAGAGGTTGTTAAGTATAACGGACTGCCTATCATGCTTCTATATAGGCATGATCTATAGGTTTCCCAAGTTCATCTTTAGATAACTTCGTAGAAGTACTCATGGGAGTCCTAGAAATTTTGGCATTATCTAAATCGAATTTCCTTACTAACTCTATTGTGTACTTAGATTGCGAAATGAATAACCCATTATCATTTTGTTTGACTTGAAATCCAAAAAAAATATTGTAGCTCCCCCATAAATGAAATTTGAAATTCCCCATGCATAATTTTAGAAAACTCTTTAACCTCAGACGGGGAAGTAGAACCAAATATTATGTCATCGACATAGACCTGAGCTATTAAGGCTTGTTTGTTAAAGTGTTTAACAAATAATGTCTGGTCATTTCTACCTCGTCAAAATCCTTTATTGATTAAAAAGGTTGACATGCGTTCGTACCAGGCCCGAGAGGCTTGCTTTAAATCGTATAAAGTCTTTTTAATCTATAAATATGGTTTGGGTTATGAGGATCAATAAAACCTTTCGGCTGTTTAACATTAGTCTCCTCTGTTAAAATACCATTTAAAAAGACGAATTTTACATCCATTTGATAAAGTGTGAATTATAAGTGACAAGCTATGACCAAGAGCAAGTGAACAGATTCAAGCCCTGTGATAGGGAGAAAAGTTTCATCGAAATATATTCCTTCAACTTTAGAGTAACCCTGGGCAACTAACCTAACTTTATTTCTAACTATCATCCTTAACTCACCTGTTTTGTTTTAAAAATCCAACGAGTGCCAATAACCCTTTTATTTTTTGGCCTAGGTACGATATACCACACGTCATGACTTTTGAATTGGATGAGCTCTTCTTGCATAGCACCTATGCAAAATGAGTCATTGAGTGCTTCATTTACATTCTTTGGTTCAATTAAAGAAACAAAGCATGCATAATGAGAAACATTACGTAATTGGGATCTTGTACGTACCAACAATATTATCTAAGGGATGATCTTTAGAAACCCAGTTAGGTACTTCAGATGTCTCAGTTGGTAAAGGATCAACTACCTCTAGAGAGTCATAGGTAATTTTTTTTCCAGACTCATCCACTATTGTTGGCCCTTGTTTTTTACTCTCGACATTAGTGTCACTCACTATCACATTTATCGATTCCATTATGACTTTGGTATGCAAATTATAAATGTGATAAGACCGACTATTAGGGGAGTAACCCAAAAATATTATTACTTATCACCACTGGTTTCAAATTTAGACAGATGTTCTTTATCTTTGCAAACATAGCAAATACTCCCCAACGTTCGAAAAAAATTTAAGTTGGAATTTTTGCCATACCAAAGTTCATAGGACGTTTGTTTGGTATTTTTTCGAAGGTAAACTATGATGATAATATTACATGCTTTTTGAACTGCCTCAACCCATAAGTATTTTGGCAAGTTCTTAGCATGTATCATTACCCTAGCCATTTCTTAGATTGTGCGATTTTTACGCTTGGTGACACCATTCTGCTGAGGTGTTTTAAGTGCATTGAACTCGTGTAAGTAAGCATTACAGTTATAGTATTCTGTTACGCTTAGGTCTTTAAATTCTCCTCCTCTATCGCCACGAATTCGATTGACTTAGGTGTCTTTTTCATTTTCGATTCTTAAAATAATTTTTAAAAATTCTCTGAATGTATTAAATTTTTGTTTTAAAAAGGATACCCAAATAAATCGAGTGAAATCATACACCATGACCAAAATATAACTGTTAGCACAAAGGATTACAATTCGGGAAGGACCCATAAGATCCATTTGGATTAGCTCTAGTGGTTTTGTTGTTAAAGTTTCTTTAACTTTCTTATGAGCAGATTTAACAATTTTTCCTTCCTGTCATGACCCACAAACAACATTTGAAATAGGTTTTATGTTTGGAAAACCTCTAACTTTTTGTGAGCTTAATTTTCTAAGGTTATCATAATTTATGTGACCCAAATGATTATGCTAGAATTCATTGTCATCAAGTCTGGCTAACCTACAAGTCTCATAACTCGAATTTATTGTGAAATAGTTATCTGGGGTCATGTGATCAGTAAGCATGCAATCACTATTCTCATTTAAGATTTTACAATTAGTTTTTGAGAATGTGACTGTATGATTGGATTCACAAAATTATGATATACTTAACAGATTCGCTTTATTACCTCTCACTAATAGGATATCTTTGAGAATAGGGAGTCCTTTTTCTTGGAGTATTCCTTTGCCTATGATCTGAGATGATACTCCGTCCCCAAACAAAATATTTCCTCCTAAGAAGTCAGTTTTGTCGGTTAATTTAGTATCGTCTCCGATCATATGTTTGGAACATCCAGAGTCTAAATACCAACCGAAAGCAGTGTCTTAAGCTTTTAAAACACTTATCTCTATATTACACTTCAACTGAGGTATTAGATCGTCCTTTCTAACCCATATTGCTCTAGTTTTAAAAGGTTTGTGAGCTTTTGGTTTAATAATAGATCTCACTACACCAAAAAGGTTATATTATCACCTTTGAGTCATCCAGCCTCGTCACAATCAATGAATGTGACAAGTCCGTGACAAAGGATTATCACGGTCATTGACCGTGACAAGTATAGTTCTCATGGACTTGTCACGGTGAATGACCGTGACAACTTTAAAGAGTTTTCACGGTCAAAGACCTTGACAGGTCCGTGAAAACTCTTTTAACAAATAACCCTAGCGCCTATTTTTTTCCACCATTTCCTTTCCCTCCATTTTCTCTCTCTACTGCTCGAGCGATAGTTCTCTCTCTCTCTCTCTCTCCTTTGTGTGTGTGTAGGACTACCTGTGTCTATGTGTGTGTAGGGAGGGGGGGCAGGGGGAGTGGTGGGGTAGGGGCAGTGGGGGTGGGGGTGGGGGTAGGGGGTGTAGGGGTGGGGGGAGTGGTGGTGGTGGTGGTGGGGGGGGGGGGCAGGGTGGGAGTGGGAGACTGGGCAGGGTGGGAGCTGTGTGTGTGTGCGTGATTTAGGGTAAGTGATATTGAATTTGAATATAAATTAGACGATTCAATGTGCCCCGGCCTTATAGTATGAATTGCATTGGAATTGATATTGAATTCGAATTGCATTGAATTGAAATTGAACGAAATTGAAATTGAAATTGAAATTCAATTTAAATTGAATTGAATTAGTATAAATTGAAATTGAATTTGAATTGGTATTGATGTAAATTGGTATAAATTAAAATTGAATTTGAATTAAATGAAACATACTTTAAATTACATAATTAAATGAAACATACTTTAAATCTTTAAATTACATACTTTAAATTACATAATTAAATGAAACATACTTTAAATTACATATAGTGCGCATAAATACTATCCTTCTAGTTCTTATCCCTATACATTCAAAGCCTTAGACCCGTTCGAGAGTCATTACCCCTGTAATAAGACCTCTCGAATTGTCCCGTTTGGACAGTTTGGGACTGCATAGTTTCTATACAATAATATTCTTAGTATCTTAAACTTGTTACTTTTGGGGGAAGTTCTACAATAGTATATTAATATTCTCTGGGTACATACTGGATGATGCGATGTTAAGTGTTATTTAAATTGATAAATTGAAATAACACTCACACTTGCGAATCTATATCGTGTGCTTGGAGAATTACGGGTATATGCTGTCGAATTTTCCTCAAATTTGAACAATGTTCATGAGCTATTAAGTATATTAAATAAATATGCGGTCTTAAATGGGATACGATCACTCATCCTTTAGAGGAGATAGAGGAAATATGAATTTGAATGCACGAAATTTACATTAAGTAAACTTCTTACATTAAGTAAACTTCTTACATTAAGTAAACTTCTTATATAACACTCGTTTCGGGGGGTGCATCCTGCATGTATTCTCATTTGAATGCACGACATAAGGGTTATGTAACACTTATAACTAATTTAAATTACATATAGTGTGCATAGAAACTAGCCTTCTAGTTCTTATGCGTACGCATTCAATAGGTGGTTGTTTATTCTAATGGGAACTAAATGTTCACTATTTTGTTTATACAGATTCACGAATATACGCTTCTTACCCATAATAGGTGATTGTTTATAGTAGCTGTGATGAGATATCCTAAACACAAAGAGTGGGTGGGTGAGACAAAGTTTTACAGAGTTGTTAATAAATTTGTGAAATACGCGAAGATATGTCATAATGATGAAGATTTTTCATATGCCAGGTATAAGAATGGTAAGGTGTTTGAGTTAAAAACATTTGAACTACATTTGTTAAGATGGGATATGCAATATAGTTATCAAATTTGGGTTTTTAATGGGGAATCGGAAGTTCCTTTTATCCCTGAGCAACCTTCAAAACAACCTTCAACAAGTAGGATAGATGTACAAGGGGAGGATGACAATGTAGTTCATAATATGCTAGAGGATTTAGTTGATGATGCGTATGGAGTTTATGAAGTGGAAGAGAATAAGGTCACTGACGATGTACAAGGTTCAGGTGCTCATAAAGATATCGGGATAAAACTTGATGATGACTACCAAAGTTTAAAATTTAAGGCGACCCAGCCGTTATACTCTGGCTGTAAGAAAGATCAAACAAATTTACATGTCATGGTTGGTTTGCATAGTTTGAGGACCCAATATGGGTTGTCAAGAAATAGTGTGACATGAATTTTGAATTGGGTGAAAGGCTTGCTACCCAAGTAGAATATCTTCCAAACAACTATCCTACTGTGAAAAATAATTTGAAAGGTTTGGGAAAAAAAGTATAAATCAATTCATGCTTGTGTGTATGAATGCATACTACACCAAAAGGAGTACGAAAATCTCGATCGGTGTCCGGTATGCGATGAACCTAGATATGTCGAATCTATTGGCAAGGAAGGCATAAACTTAAAAGTGCCTCAAAAAGTGTTAAAATATATTCCCACTTGGCCTAGATTAAAGAGGTTTTTGCAGTACCATGGATTGCGGAGGCAATAAATTGTCATGCTAGGGCAGAAGCAAGGTATAATCTCATACATCATCCTATTGATTCTACAATGGGGAAGAGGCTGAGTTTTGAGTATCCTAATTTTGTTCGAGAACAGCGTAACATTCGTTTGTCATTATCAATAGATAGTTTCAATCCATTTGCAAATCTAAGCACCAATCAGAGTGTATGGCCAGTGATCCTAGCCCCACTCAACCTCCCTCCTTCACAGTATATGAGACTTAAATTTTTGATGATGTCTTTCTTGATACCTGGGCTAAAGGTACCAAGTTAGGACATTGATGTCTACTTGGATCCTTTGGTAGAAGAATTGAATAAGTTGTGGGAAGAGGGTGTGTAAGCATTTGAATCTTTTAGAAAAGAAAAGTTTACGCTGAAATCTATGTTGATGAGGGCAATTCATGATTTTCTAGCTTATGGAACATTATACGATTGTGTAGTACATGGTTATTTTAGGTGTTCTATTTGTAGAGAGGAGAATAAATCTCTTCATCTTCCCGCTAGCTCAAAAAATGTATGCCATTGCCATCGGAGTTTTTTACCCCCTGCTTACAGTTTTAGATTTGAGAAAGGTTTCAATTTTTTACCTACAGGATTGAACATAGGCTACCACCGAGAAAACTTTTAGGCTCAGAAATTGAAAATAAATCTTCTGATTGTGGTCCTAATATGCTAGGTAAGAATCCTAAATTTAAGAGTGTTAAGCATAAGAAGATCCCAACTAGGAATGTAACTGAGACAAGAAAGGCATGGTCTAGAAGGTCAATTTTATGTATTAGATATGATGCACGTAGAGAAGAACATCGTTGAACATATTGTGGGCACATGCCTTGGTGGGAGTCATTCTAAGGATGGAGAAAATGCACAAAAAGACCTTAAAGCGTTGAAACTTAAACCACAACTATGGTTGAAAGAAGATAGTAGGGGAAGGACAATAATTCCCTCCGGTGCGTTTACTTTGATGAGTGAGGAAAGGAAGGTTATTTTAGACACAATATATAATTTGAAGGTTCCATCTAATTTTTCTTCCAACTTGCAAAGGATAGTGAATTATGCTACCCATAATTTACATAAATGTAAGTCCCACGATTGGCATGTGATCATCCAATTGGTTCCTATATTGTTTAAGCATTATTTCTCCGAGCACAAGGATTTGTGGAGGGCTATTATGCAAATTATTATCTGCTTTTCCTTTTATATGAGAAGGTAGTCAATCGAGATCACATAGTGGCAGCAAAATTAGCGATGAACGAAGCAATTTGTGTGTTGGATAATTACTTTCCCCCATCTTTCTTTGACATAGGTGTTCACTTGTTGGTACACCTATGTGACGAGGAACTTCTTTATGGCCTAGTTAGATATCGGTGGATGTATCCGTTTGAAAGATTGGTGAAAGTTTTCAAAGATTACGTCAAGAATACGTGATACATTAAAAGATCAATTGCAGAGGAATACATCAACGTGGAGTCATCAATCTACACTTGGGAATATATGTCTGACTCGACCAGCGTAGATGACATTGATGAGTTCATCGATGAGGGTGGTAATGTGATGGGAAAATGAGTGAAATTAACGAGTTTGCAATATGAAGCCTGTGAGAACAATAAAAGACGAAAAATAATGGCACAATCAAACAACGAATTTAGACTGTGGCTATCACTTGAGATACTTATAATGAAAATGGTTGTTATTAAATGTCACATTACAATAAATCTTTACAATTAACCTAATTAATTTATCTATATTCTCAGCTCTCATCAAGGCTTGCTCGTCTAGCCACTTGACCCTTGTTCATGGCACAAGTACTAAAAGTATCGATTAAACGGTTACGCATTTGGTGAAAGGGTGTACGAGGATAATACAATTGTACAAAACTTGAGGATTTCATACAAGGCACTTACTTTCTTTCGAGCGAGCGCGAAAGATAAAAACCTCGTTGAAGCTGAAATGACTTACTATGCTGTAATTCAAAATATATTTGAATTGGACTATGTAAGCTTCAAAGAGGTTGTATTTTATTGGGTTTGGGTAAGAGCCGAGGATAAAATTGCTTGTAAAGTTGATCCTGAAACCAATTTGATCATTGTTGACTTGACAAGTTGAAGAGCAAAGAACAGTGAGCGATGAGTCGTTTGTTTACGCTTTTCAAAAGGTTAAGCAAGTCTTTTATTCAGAGTATATAAAAAACGAGTTGTGGTCAATCATTCTACATGTGCCAAAGCGTCTAAACAGTAATGTGGATGACTTGGGTGCTCCAACCAAATATCAATCTGTTTATATGATAACCCGAATTTGAAACAATTTTTAGAGTTGTAATAAGTATTCCAATTATTTGTAATGACCAGTGGCCGTATTATTCTAGTGCTTTATAATTATCGAATGACAATTTAGTGCTTTTTATTCATTTGTACTTGATTATTTTAATGCTTTTAATAACCAATGCTTGGGTAGGGGTGGGTGCAATATGTGTGCGTGTAAATTGAATTTGGTATTGGGTATTGGTATAAATTTTTATTGTTATTATTGGATTTGAGCATTAATTCAAACTCCATATACATTTTTGTACTAATAATAAAAAAATTCAGAAAATGTCTTCATCCAAGCACGGTAGCGGAGGCGACGCAGGCACCTTGGCTAGTAGGCCCCCAAAATGGGGCAAATTGGGGTCTATCGTTGAGAATAATATGATATTTTTGGCTAGATCTCTAGAGTTGCTGAAGGCGATCGTTGGTCTGGGGTGCACTCATTGGAGGGCCATGCCTAATGAGCTCAAGATTGGAATATGGAGGGCACTACAGGTAGCATATTTATATTTATATTTATATTTATATTTATATTTATATTTATATTTATATTTATATTTATATTTATATTTATATTTATATTTATATTTATATTTATATTTATATTTATATTTATATTTATATTTATATTTATATTTATATTTATATTTATATTTAAGTTTATAATTATATTTATATCTATAAGCAACTAACACTTACTTTATTTTTGGTTTGTATTTGTTTGACATGAACAATTCGGCCTACCCCCGCATGTCCACGACTCCATATTAGAACAATTAAGGGATCAATATAAGATGTGGAAGAAGAATATGCGGACACGGTACTTTGGAAAGACCCGGGAGTCCATTATGAGAGTACGTGACACCGTCCCCCCAAAGGAGCCTATCTCATTAGCATAGTGGCAAAAGTTTGTTGATAATGAGATCAATGAGCAACAATTTGCATCTCACCAATCGGGAAGGGAGAACCGGGCAAAAACGTTGGACGTGCACTACTCCGAGCGGACATCTTATGCTAAGGTGGAGCATAGGATGGTAAGTTTTTATTTTTCTTTAGTTTTGGTTTTGTGTTATTCTAATTTATAATTACTTTGCATTACTTACTAATTCTGCATTATTTTATTTTAGGATACGGGGAGTACCCCTGGGGGTAGGCCACATAGGCTCGATGCTTATGTGGCAATTCAGACGAAGAAGGGCATGGACAAGGAGGTGGCCCCGAGCGTCGCAGCCACGATTGTAAGTTATAAATGTTTAATTTTTTTAATTACGTTATAATTTTTTATTTTACTTAATTAACTAATCATGTACTTTTTTTTGTTTCAGGCAAAGCTTGAGGAAGTGCATGAGTCGCAGTATGATACCGACAAAGCATCTTTGGATATATACGCACTCAGCCAAGTGCTCGGGACGGATTTCAAGGTGAGGACTAAGGGGTGAGCTCACGGGTGGGGAAGTCGAGGATCATTGGAATGGAGATGAGCAACATCAGGTTGGCACATAAGGTGGACACCCATGACGATAAGCTATCAAGGTTGTAGGTGACAATCCTAGATATGTACGCCTTCATGAAGCGTCAGTTGGGGAAGGGGAAGAAGAAGGATAATGGTAGGGGAAGGGGAAGGACAAAGAGGTAGAGGTATACGAGGTTGCCACTGCTTCATTGCCGATACGCACAAACTCGCCATTATATGATCCATTTCCCACATTGTCTCTCGTCGAGTGGCCTATGTCAACAATCGGTTAGCAGAGCGTGTTTCTACTTGACATATATTGTGGGGGATGGATAGCGAGGGGGTTGAGGGACACTTTCTTACTCTCGAGTATGCTGGTTCATGGACGTTGCCTCCAAGAAATTAAGGTAAGGGTGCTCGTCACGTATGTGGTGATCGAAAAGAAGAACTCACCTCCGTGGTTGCGCGAATAATGCGACGTTCAACGAATTAATGGGGTTTTCAATGGATATATCGTGTGGACTTTTTTCCTCCTCCAACCAGCTCAAGACCTTGTGGCATGACATTATTTCTATCTTATTTATTTGGATATTAGATGTACATTATTTCTAATTTATTTGTTGGTTTGGATATGAATATTTGTATTTGTTTTTTATTTGGATATAGATTATATATGCCACGATTAGGTACATAATTTCTATTTTATTTGGATATATGCTGTTTGGACAGGTATAATATTGCTATAACAAGTACAAATATACTACTGGGCAGTGGTAGTGGCCATACTGGCCAACTGCTTTTTTTTAAATTCTATCCAGAATTGTCACGGTAAAAAACTGTGACAAGTCCTTGACAAAGAAACTTGTCACGATTATTGATCGTGATAATTTTTTAGTTTTGTCAAGGTAAAAGACCATGACAGGACCGTGCCAAGTCTAATGAACTTATCACGGTCTTTGACCGTGAAAAGTCCGTGATAAAGGGAGTTATCACCCCAAGATTTATCACGATCAAAGAGATTAATAAGTTTGAATTGTCACGATTTTAGACCTTAACAAGTCGACTATTTTGGTGTAGTGTCTAGGACCCTTTCTCTTAGACCTCTTCTCAGTGAGAGATCTTTTCTTTCTATTCCTATAGTTAGAGTTTTTGTTGGGCTGCTTAGGAAGTACATAATGGTTTCTGCTCTATCTAGAATAGTTAAAGTTTTTATAAACAAATGATTTATAGACAGGCTTATACAGTCTTTTTTGAAAACATTCATCGAGATAGTATCCATAAACATCGTAGTATAAACATTATTAGTGGCTAGACGATTGTCTCTGATTTTAAAAATCTTTGAAAAGAGGTTTATCCATTTGGTGGACATTGAAATCTCCTCACAGGGGGGCAAACATATTTGACCTTAGGCTCAGTAGTAGGCTTTGGACAATATTTCATCAAGTTATCAGGCCCTTTTTGTTTATTCTCAAAATCAAGTTTTAAGGATTAAAAATCAGGACATAGATAAGTAGATTTTTTTCGAGAAGACACAAATTTTATGTTTTGCAAAGGTTTATTTTGTGTCTTAGTTTTTTTATCAAAACCTATGCCTATTTTGTTTTCAGAATTAGTTTTACTAGAGGCAATAAAATCTTAAAAAATAATTGGAATTATTTTCAAACTTAGAAATGTTTTTGAAGACAGTTGAAACCTTTTCTTTAGATTGTTTTAATTATATTAAAGTTTCCTTATATTTCTTTTCCAAAATGTCATTTGACTCAGAAAGTTCTTAAATTTTTTTTCAACGAAAGATTTAGTTTTGGATTCATAGTCCAAACACAGATTTGTATAATCCTTAGCGTTCAGTTTTATCATTAGGCTTGAGGCTTCAATTCTTCCAGTTAAGTCCTTGACACTCTTTTCTAGTTTGACACTCTTCTTAAGTATTTTAGTGTATAGTGTGTGAATGCTAGGGAGATCATCATTATCGGACTCATTAAGTGCAGTGTGTGGGTTGTCCTCTAATGTTTCATTCGTCGTACTCACGCACCTATTCAATTCGTCATTGTTGCATTCAATTTGACTCACACACATCGTCGTGGAGTTACTACAAGTAGTATCAACAACATTAACATTATCTAGGCAGAGTGCAGATAAAAAAAATAGGTAAGACATCATAGGACATAACAGAACTAGATAGGATAACATCAAGTTCATTATTACTAGTAAAAATATCGTCAGCATAGACGATTTTAGCAGAAAAGGAATTGCAAGGGTCAAAAGCATTGTATGATTCAAGCTCATCTTTTTTAGAATCTCTTGAATCGTCCCAATTATTATTGATATATTCTCTAGCAGTGTTATTCAATTTCACCCTATTATTAGTAGCTAAGTGACCCATTTTACCATATCTGAAACACTGAGTATTTTTAAAGTCTCTTTGATTTTTGTGGTTGGTCTCAGTATTGTGTTTGTCCTAATTCCTAGCATAAGACTTGTTATTAGAATGATTAGGATAAGTAGGTTTCCCTTATATAGAAACAACATTGTTTCTAAACTTTGGAATTTTCTCAAAATGTTTTGACATAAGGGCTATCTGGTTTAGGCCTGTAAACGGATCGAATTCGGACTGGATCATGCAAATCCAAATTCATATCCATTTATGTTGAATGGATTCGGATCTGATCCGTTTATTGATCGGATCAGACAAATCCAAATCCATATCCGTTTATGTTAAACGGATTCAGATCGGATCCGATTATCCGATTATTCGTTTATGTTAAACTTGATTTGCAACATTTTTATTTTCAACTCTTATTTCATATATTTATTTTGCAAATGTTCCAAAAAAACAAATAATGAAATAAAGAACTATTGTAATAAATATTTAAAATATTATTAAATATAATATATATTAATTAAAAATATATTATATATAATTTATACACACACACACACACACACACACACACATATATATATATTAAAAATATTAATCGGATCAGATTATTAACGGATCGGAGTATATGAATCCAAATTCGATCCATTTAATAAATGGGTAATCGAGTAATCGGATAATAGGATTTTAAGCATGATCCATATCCGCTTAAATGGATCGAATTCGAATTCAGATAAAATCCAATCTATTGACAAGCCTAATCTGATTATCCAGGGTTTCCAAATCACATTCCTCATCAGAATCAAGGTCAATGTTAGCATAATTATTGGTGAAGTCATTTTGGACTGGAATACAACATTAGAACTAGACTGTCTTTTCTGATTATTGGAGAGATGTTTTTTTAAATTCAAGTTCCATTTCTAAAGTCCTAAGTTTATTACTGAGGAGTTGAGGGGTCAAGTAGGGATCGTCTATGTCCTCAATTGCATACCTTTTATTGTCAAACTTAAGTTGAAACGATCTTAGGATGTTAGATACAATTTCTTTTCTATTGTACATTATATCATTAACATGGAATTTTGTTATGATATCAGTCTATCTAAAGTAAAATTAATAAAAGGTCTGAGTCTTATTCATAAGTAAGGTGTTATACTGCGGTATAAATATCTATGTTTTCGCAGCCTTAACATGCTCATCCCCTTCATGAACTATGACTAGCGTGTCCCAGGCTTCCTTAGATGTTGAGCAAATAGAGATTCTTTTAAACTCATGTTCATTTGCAGACATAAAGATAACATTCTTTCCTTTGTTATTACTTAAATATATATATTTTTCTTCTTTAGCAAACTCATTGAGGAGCTTCTTTATCCTCTTAGTGTTACCTTCTATTATAGACTTAGTTGGGTGAGAATAATCATTTTTAATTGCTTCCCAGACATCATCTCCCAATGTCCCTTGAATCAAAGCAATCATCATTACTTTCCAGTAAGGGAAATTGGTTCCATCAAAGAGGGGAGGTCTGCATAGATTTCCAAGACGCTCAAATTTTTCGTCCGTTAAAAAGATTTTGTTTTGAGAAAACAAAATACTCAGCTCTGATACCAATTGAAAAGCCCTCACTAAATTATTTTAACTTCTTTTAAAAAGGTTAAATGAGTTCCGAATTACTTTTTGAAGAGACTCTTGTAAAAATATTTAATAATAAACAAGATGTGTTAAAAATAGCTTGTTAGAGCAAATTATTCAAGATTCTTGGAAATAAGTTTTTAGTTTAAAACCTATGTCTATATAAGCAGATTGTAGCTATGGAAAATAAAGCAGCACAAACAAGATTCAAGATTTTTTAACGTGGTAAAACCCCACCCAATTGGGGAAACATCCAGGAGGTATCTACACCTCAAAACAAATATCCACTAAAATAGTTTAGGTATTACAAGCATTCAACGAGAAATTCACTCAAAGCAGACCTATTCTAAGTCCCTAAATATACCTACACTCCTCGGTTATTTTATGACTTCTTTATGGCTCTGATGTTGTCCTCTCCATTCTTTATCTCTCCTCCTTTTCTCCTTTAGCTTTACGTCGACTCAGAAGGCCAGAATCTCTCTACCAACAACACTATTAAATGATGGTGGGTGGTTGCGTTGTGAGTGTTGTGCCCGAATCACATGCATGCACTCACACACACATAAGTAAGTATGAAACCTCTTTTTCACACTACTGAAATTAGACCAAGACTTATTTTCTAAGAAAGGTTTCAGATTTGTAAATCTTTAGAATTTTTAAAAATTATTTATATACAAAATTTTTCGAACTGAAAAATTTACCAGATCTGAAATATGAAAGTCTTTATTTTAAGTTTATAAAAAAATGGAGAAATGTTGGATAAGCAGATTTTACAAAAGTTACAAAACGGATTTAAAAAGAAAGTGATTTATTTTTAAAGAAATTAAAAACAACCTAAGATCTACGTGACTGTATCACCGAAATAGATCTTCAAGTTTCTAAAATAAAAAATGAGATTTAGTTCGTGTGAGGTCATTGAGTGAGAAATTTAGACCTAAGAGGATCTAAATAATAAACTAGAAAACCCTAAACTCTTAAAAATATTTTCTGAAGAAAATTGGACAGAGTTTTGTTTGTGTTTTATAATCTTATCTCTTTTTATTTTTTTCTCTCTTCTCTCTATTTTTTCTCTCGAACCCTAACCCTTTCCAAAATATTGAAATTGTGAAGACGAAAGCGCTTATTTATACTGGTGATGGAAGGGTCTGGAAGCCTGAGGGAAATCAAGGGCGGAGATTAGTTCGATTGTTCAAACTCTAAATCTTATGGCTTATAATGCACCGTACAAGATATGGTTTTGATTGGTTCTTTTTAATGTCACAGGGATCACTCAAGATGACATGAATGCCTTAGATTACAATTAATCCAACGATGAAGATTGAAATGTCCAACACAGACACAAAAGAAACACAAAACCCTCCATCAATAAGCCAATACGTGTATGGATCTCAGCGACTGAAAAATGCGTGTTTTTAAACTTTAAAAAAGATCATTTGCATCAACAAATGTCTCCAGCGCTTTCGGATTCTACCCAAGGCAGTTTTTAGGAAGTTTTAATATATGAAAATGAACCCCAAACATTTTAAAACCCTAAATTTAATTCTTGAAAAATGGATTTTAAATGTTTAAAATTTCTCAATAAATGTAAAAAAATCATTTTAATCCAAAGTAACACACACCTCATATATGAACTAAAATATGCAATTGTGCAATCCTAGAGTGAGTTGTGTGTTGGTTTTCCACCTGAAGGCCATTGATCTTTGCTGATGTAGACATTCTTGAAATTTCTTTAAGATGCAATGAAGTAGGAGTGACTTAACTTAATTTTTTCTTCTTTTCCAAACTAGTTGAGCTCCTATATAGTGTAGACTCCAGTGTGTCAACTATATAATTGTAACACCCCGCCTAATTAAATACTGGGTGGCCAGTCCCATACCAAATTAAAACAAAATATAGAGTTGGCTCATTCTTAGCATCACTGTCGAAAACATTGATTAATCACCTAATACCCAATAAAGCTGGTGTTAAAAACTTTCCAAATTTTAATTCAACAAAATTCATTTTTAGTTTACGAATAACACTACACCTTTTATCTTCTCACAATAATAACAGAACAGATAACACAAAAGAATTTAAATTCCATTGGAATACACATTCCCAAATAATAATCCAATACAGTAATCCCAACAATAATAAATGTATTAAAATGACACGAATACAAGAGTATCTTGACTCAGATAGAAAGGAGATAACTGAATTTCTTTGGGAGACATTCCCTAAATAAAAGAATACTATGAATCAAATGAAGATAGGCGGTTAAGCAATACTCCATAGATCCATAGCTCATCATAATCCTCTAAGGTAGGCGTCCCAGCTGCTGGACACCTGATATAGAAGGTACAATAGAAAAAAGAATATGCAAGGAAACGGGTCAGAGCCCGATGTGAAAATGATTTTGAAAACATAAAGTATTTAACAAGTGCAATAAAGCATTTATTATGTATATGTTAGTATCCAGACTCTCACTTGCTATTCTCACCTCTCATCTAGAGTGCACGCTTAATGTTTCTTATTAACCTCCTAGTTAATGGTTCCTCCTAACTAGTTTCCATAATATGATTCCATCCCATATCATTACCCAGTATGTCCCATACCATACATAGTATAATCGTTCATATACATTTCTCATTAATATGAATTAAGCTTTTACGATAAATATTCATTAACTTAATTCAATTCTTTTTCTCTATTCACCGTCATCTACAATTATCACACAGTAGATTGATATAACCACTATATATACATTCATTTAATTCATTATACATATACATATATAATACGACACCCTGAGTTACAGCTGTGGTGCGTGCATTACTCTGATATCACGTCCTAGTATCGCTGGTCGCCGAATAAGGGACTAAAGGTTCGGTAAGGATTCCTCGAACCACAAACATCAATAAAAAAATTTGGAGGCAAACATAGTTCTCATACCCACAGGTCACGCACATACCTACGTTAGCATAGTCAGGGGACTTATCAACTCCCCGATAAGTCTTTCATAGACCTATATTCTCGAGTGACAAATAAAAAATTCCATGGATTCATCAGGATATGACTGCCCTCACGCGCAAACCTCCCATCGATAGCAAGTAAGCTAGGTATGTCATACATATAAATCATCAATTAATCAAATAGGCATTATCATCTACCTATAGATATAATATCAACAAGGTAATCATACTACCCTAAGATAATTCCCATACGTAGCATTATATCTCTTTAAATCCTATGTATTAATATATTATGACTTTACATCTTAAATTTAATTATCATAATTCTCATCAATTAAATCCCAATCACATTAATTCGGTTCTTAACTAGGGCTTACTAATCTTCCTTAAGTCCCATTATATCCAAGGCACATTCTCTCTATACCGAAATAATTAAAGAATGAATTCTCACATACTTTTCCCAAAATGTTTTCCTATTTGAATTTACTATTTGGTAGTTTCTCTCACTCCAATAAATCGACAAACTCAGAACTGGACTCCAAGAAAATTCCCAGAAATTCACCCTGTCGTTTGAACCAGAATGACATGTCATTTGAACGACTTCCATATGTCGCTCGAACGACTTCGCACGAGATGCAATCTCGCTCGAACGACTTCGAGCGACTTCGCGCGAGATCCCCATCTCATTTGAACCACTTCGCGCGACTTCGCGCGAGACCTACTGTTTCGTCTTCTTCACCAAATTTCAGCGGTTTTCACCATTTTTGAACCTAAAAACCTCTAAGATTCAACACCCAACATCTCATCATCAATATCCATCAACTCCTAACAGTTTATAAATCATTCCTAACCTCCTAGGATCATCAAGAGTTTGAATTAAAAGCATATATTTATCCTATTTTTCCAGAAAATTATATACATGATATCATCAAAAACACACCAATGATTCTCAGAATTTCTTCAACAGCTTGATGATTAATTCGTGGATTACTATCTACCTACACATGAGTTTGATTCCTATATATTTCCATTTGTTCAAAAATCAATTAACAACTCTATCTTTATCTTCCAAACATGTGAAATCTCATTTTTAATAACTATCCTAACATGGACAATATACTAACTATATTGCAATTATCAAATACTTTCCTCTAATGAAGATCTGATACTTTGGGGTTGTATAACACAGGTGGTTCTCCCCTTCTCCGATCACTTTCGGTGGTGGTTGGTGGTGGTGACCTTTGTCCCTTGGTTTTCCTCCTTTCCAAGTAAGCTTCTCTTCTCCCAAGCAACCTTTCACTCACTCTAAAAAGGTGACCTCTCAATTTTGTGTACAAGAGATGAATGAACCCACGTACAACTAATCTCCTAATATTTATAATAAGACAAAATCCGAAATCACTATTCATTCCCCCTGTAAAATGACCAAAATGCCCTTTTTGGTTGTCTTTTTATTTCCAAATGTCCCAAGATCCAAAACCAACATCCAAATAGACTTTTTTGACTATTTCTACCCTTTCGGATGAAACGGCTCACTCAAAATGACTATAAGGTTGATGAAAAAAATAAGTTTCCTTTTTAATTTAACAAATTTGTCCCGACACGTCCCATACCGCGTCCGACTAAAAATTTAAATTACTGAATTAATAACTCACAGCAATATCAATAACATCATATTCATATATTACCTAAATATCTTTAAAAAATATTCAGAATCATTCATTTTACTATCCACAATTCGGATAAAACCCAAATAAATTAATTTATAATAAAATCCAATTAATCCATGAATTTAAAATATAACAAAATTAAAAGTCATTAAAATTACGGGGTATTACAATAATGTGCATCACAGATTTATTTTTCATGAGAAACAACCAGGTAACACTAGTGCAATCATCAATAAAAGAAATAAACAACGAGCTCCAGTAATGTTTGGAATCCTAGAAGGTCCCCAGACATCACTATGAATCAACAGTAATGGATACAAAGATTTATTATCACCAAAAGGGAATGGGACATGATGATGTTTGACAAATTGACATACTTCGCAATTAAAAGATTTATTATTCACACCCTTGAACAAAGTAGGAAATATAGTTTTTTAAACTAGAAAATACAAATTTCCTAACCGAAGATGATGAAGCAGAATCTGATATTTATTTGGTGATTTTTTTTTATTGAGATAGAGGTAGTAAATATCCTTTCCACCACGAGAACCCAATGATTAGAAGAGAATACCACTTTAGATCTTTTGTCAGTTTATGAATGGAAAATAAGTTAATAGAAAGCTTAGGAACTTGGAGCACATATTTTAATAAAAGATAATAAGTAAGGGAAGTGTTTATTTTCCCGTAATGGATGCTAATGTACCATCGAAAACTCTTATTTTTTAGAACATGGGGTGTATGTAGTGAAGTGATGTGATGAGTGGGTCATGTGATCAGTAGCACACGAATCCACAACCCACGTTTCATTTCCTGACTGTGCCAATGAACACATTTCAACCGAAGCTCCGGAACTTTTCAATCTCCTCTCTGTTTAGTGTATTTATCTCTGGCTGATTGATCTCGATTTGGGTTGCTTTTGATGTTTCAAAAATAACAGACATTATGATTGTTTTGGGTGAAGGAAATTAAGGCCGAATTTTTTTGGCGATGAAGGCCAAGTATTATTTGGAAGTCAGAGAAGAAAGAGATGGAATGATCCTATAAGAGATTCTTAAGCCCTGATACTATAGAGACAATATGAATAAAATTTTGACTTTTATTTCTCTATTACAGAGAAATAAAAAAATAAAAAGGTAGAAACTTCTTTCCATAGTTTTAGCAAACCGTCACTAGAAAAATTGCCCAGATTTGAGGGAATCTGTCACCAACTTTTCTTCCCACATTCAAGGAATCTGTTAACACCGTGATCATCCTCATAAATCATTATCATTTATCGGGCGGGCGGTCACGTGTCATTTTCTTAGGCATGATCGAAAAATTCCCTCATGACTTCCCTCAAAGTTTTACAACTGGTTATGGTGCATAGGTTTGCTCGTCCACAAGATGGAGTCTTGATCGTGGTCGATTGTGCAATGTGGTTATCCCCATGCTCGGAGGATGATGACACTTATATTCTGAGTATAAATTTTTTTAATTCTATCTGTTTAGACTTAGAGGGCATGCGAGTAATTTTCCTTGATATTATAAGGACACGTTGGTATATGTGCGCTATTTAGCCCAAAAGTCACTAGCGTGTGTCCGTCACCATTTAGGGGTGTGCCTGGAATGATGGGAACTGCCATGGAAGTTGAGTCCCCCACTAATGCCTTTCAAACTGTCAGTTGGCCTATTTTCATCCCATTTCGTCTTTAACTCACTCCATATCTTCATTTGCGCATCACTCTTTATAAGTTCATTTTTCTAACTCTTTTACTATCTACAAATATTTCTTAAAGATTTTCATTATTCTTCCCTTTTCTTGAGTTTCCAGTTGTAAGGACAATTTACCCTATTAACTACGATGCCATAAAAGATTTACGGTGTTGTTATATATCTAAATGGGTAGTTCTTGAGTGAGGGGATCATCGTAAGGATTATTATAACATTGAGGGGGATCACTAGATATTTTCCCAATTTGTAGCAAAAGCAGACATCACCTTCCTCCCAAACCAACTCTTCCTAGAGTTTTGTTAGTTTTTTATGTGGTTCTTGCCCAATGTTCTCCAAACACTTGGAGGATTGTGAATGGGGTCCATAAACTTAATGAACTCGATGGGAAGGAGAACTTTTATTATCTAAAGGCGAGGACATCAGAGAGAGTCCTCGTCATAAACTTGTAGGATTCGAATAAGGACTACTGATCTTATGATTTTGTAGTGAAGGACTGTGTATGTTTGCCCATCTCAAAGGGTGGTCAACCCTATATGATCTCGAGGTGATCTAAAAGGGGATTTGTGATAGGTTCGATCTTAATTCTGGTATATCTCTTTTCTTAGCCCATAACTTGCTTGATTTCTCTGATGTTTTGGTCTTTATTTGTGCCAAAAGTAAGAAAAAGGAAGAGCTCGACCAGACACACGTCAACTTTGATGAGTTGAGGAAAGCTTGGAAATTTTGGATACCCCTGTCTTCTTTCATTGAACACTCCAGATTGGATTCTCTGTTACTGTCCTATATGTCCACCATCACATTTTTTGTCGCCTGACCAGTTGAAAGGAAGACAGAGATCCCTAAACTGCCTGGCGAGAAAGGATCTTCTTTTAAGTTCACTTCAGGACCATTTGAATATATTGATATCACCACCATGCCTACTATCACCTCTTCCACATTCGAGGAGGGAATGAATTTGAAAAGAAAGATCCCAAACTTAGTGTAGGGGAATTTGTTCTCAGTTTTCTAACTACACAACCTTCTAAGAGGAAAGAAATTTTGAGTCCATCTAACCTAGTCAACTTGGGGAATTACCCAGATAAGACTCATATCACACCTGAGAAGAAGGACAAGACTAACTCTAGTTTTACTGCTAATCTTATCGCTGAAAGAAGGTGGATGCCCTCAATAAGGGGAAAATCCCCAACGAAGGGTCAGTGGCTAAGAACATTGATTTGGCCCTTGTATTGATGAGGGGTGCTTGTCTTCTAGTCGACCAGGTTGTGGCCCAAAGATAAGTTTGTCTCTCAAGTTGCCCAGACTCTCTCAGCGATAAGTCTTATTAATATTTGTTCGTATGATCATGCCTTCAAATCTTTTCTACACCATTATTTTACTCAGCTCTTAATTTGTAGTTTCTAGTGGATTTTGTCAACCTCCCAGATAGGAGGTATGATCAAGACAAGGCAAAAGCCGACCTGGGTAAAGCCTTAGATGAAGCCCAAAAGCCTCTAAACACTGCTCAGAAAAAACTCAAGAGGCATGGGGCTATAATGTGGGCCAAAGACTTAAAGGTTTCCACTCTAACATCAAATGTTGAGTAGCTACAGAAGGATGTTGAAGATTTTACTCAGTCACTATCGAAAGCATTGGAGGCCAAGGACAATACTTATAACAAAGGTTGGGAAGAAACCTTTCGCCATATCGAAAAATAATTGGACTTCATTTGTAAGTCTTTTTTCAAGAAAGGCTAGGATGAAGCTTTGTCAAAGGCCAAGGTTCCCCCTAGTCTGAGTTATTTATCAAGCACGGTCTTGGTTCTCCCATTAATTTGGAGGAAGAAGGTAAAGAAGTGGGTTTAGGGCCAGACAAGAGAAGGAGGTCCCAGATTAAGTCAAGATCGTGGTCGATCAAGACAAGGTGATAACAAATAAGAAGACTCATTCTAGTTTGATTAGTGTAAGACATTCTTTTATTTTTGATTCCTTGCCTTTTTTATGTTCTATTATACAGGATTTCACCATGCTTCAGTCAATTAAATGACTTATCATTTTTGTCTTCATTATACTTTATTCGACTACTGTTGATTGTTTGTTTGTATTTTCTTTCTTGTCTTTTCCGAATGTCCCTCTTTTTAATTTTTGTAGTCTGATAACAACTTGACCTTGGTGCCAATAACCCAAGAGAGTTAAGATCTAGACTTCATTCTTAGTTAAAATGATTATAATCGAACTTGAACAACCTTTTTCACTATTCGACAAGCACTTTAAAAAATGACAAGTTCTTATGAAGATCGGGCTGATGTGGTTGCTATACTTCAGGCCGAGCTTGGGGACATAAAAAATGTAGGTGGTCTACTACATAGTGAGAATAATTCTTTAAGGTAGGAGCTCGGCAAGGATAAGAAAACTTTCAACGAATACCAAGTGGCTAAGTAGAGTCTTAAATCATAGGTGGTGAGGCTAAGGTATCAATTCCGTCATAAGCTTCATGTGGTTTGGGAAGATGGTTATATTGAGGTATGGATGGATGACTTGACCCATTTTTATGAATCTAGGAATGTCGCCTATAAGCACATATGGCTGAATGCTTTGGCAATTCATAGAGTACCCTTTAATTCTCAGTTTTGGTACTGATATGGGGTTGATTGCCCCTTTGTTCAGCTTCCCCCATTTGGTAGTATAGAATCATGGATTCCTATTGATTCCATTCCCATCCTAATATTGAAGGCCTAACTTATCGATTATAACAACAATGATGAGTTTAATCCTAATCCAGACGTTGGTCGTCGAGCTGCTGTGACCACTGAGCTTTATCGTCGGAGATGAACAAGTTGTGATCATCTTTTTTGTACTTTTGTTCACTTATAATTATGTCAATATGGATACTTTTTGTAATGACGTGAATGTTTAAGAAATTTATAACGTAATTTCTCGTTCCCATTTTTTTATTTTTATACCGAGCATGTGTTACGTTTGTATTACCTTTTAGGATAATTCCATCACACCTCCTTGGGCCTAGACCAAACTATGCAGAAAATGCACCTAGTCGTTGGGGGCATTCACCCGTTTGGGATTTTAGCTGACCAATATCAAAACACTTAATGCGTACGGATCCTCTGTTGGTCTTTTTCTTATTTGGGCAATTCTTGATGTTTTCGTGTTTATTAGTGATGAAAATATGCAATCTTAATATACAATTAAGTGTAATCTTAGTAAGGTATCAAAAGGATGAGCATAATTAGATCGGACAAGTTTCTAATGATGTTGGTCTACCATTTAGAATAATAAGAAAACTAATTGAATTAATTATTCTTTAAATATCCAAGAAGTTGGAATGACCAAATAATTAAAACTTGAAAAACACTAATTAATTAACGAAAACTTTAGAAATGAAATTTCTTAAGGTTGGTTGCATTTCAAGCCTTGGGTATCTCCCCGCCCTCTATTATTTTTAGATGGTAGGCTCCTTTGAGGTCATCCCTATTGACTTTGAATGATCCCTCCCAGTTTGGGCCAAATTAGTCATCTGACGACTTCCTCGCATTGCCGATGACCATTCTTATCATATAATATTCGATATGGAACTTCTTTGGATTGATGCCTTTGTTGTACTACTTGACCAAGTATTATTGGTAGGATGCCAGTTTGATTAAGACTTGTTTTCTTTTTTCCACTACCAGGTTAAGCTCGATCCTTATAATTCTTCGTTCATGGATTGAGCTGTAATTGTGCTCTTCATGGTCGACAAGCCTACTTTAAGTGGAATTATGGATTCCATTTCGTAAGCCAAGGCAAAAGGTGTTTCCCCATCAACCTCTAGAGCACTTAGGGAAGAAATTTCACCTAAGCACCTTTGGATTTCTCCAATATCTTTTTCCTCACGTCGAACACTATATTTTTAGAGGCCTTAAACTAGTTTATTTCTTTGGGTATAGGCCACCGAACTGTAATAATATTTGATGTTGTGGCTATTACAAAAGTCTTATAATGGTTCACTATTAAATTACGTTCCATTATCGGTGATGATCATCCTTGGCACGCCAAAAAGGGTCACAATATTTGTCCAGATGATTCTAATCTTGTTAATATCCCTTATGTTCGCAAGGGTTCCTCTTCTATGTAGTTGGTGATGTAATCCGTATCGACCAGGAGATACTTCCTATTTCCTGGCGTTGAAGATAGGGGCCCCATAATATCCAATCCCCTTTACGTGAATGGCGACATACTAGTTAAATAATTGAGGTCAAATATTGGATTATGGGGCACGGGCGAGAACAATTGGCACTTCCTTACGTAAGGGAACATATAATTCTGCATGTAAGGCCACAAGTACCCTTATTTTATGAATCTCAATGCCAAAGATATTCCCCTACATGACTCCCACATACCCCCTAATGCAGATCATATAGAACCTGATTGATGTCGTTAGGGTGGGGTGCACTCGTTGAAGGTATGTCCCAGTGAAAGACTGTCTATATAACTTTCCCTTGGGCGATATGTAAAATTGAGCAGCCTTTACCCTGATCTGACGGGTTTGCATTTTGTCGACATGCATTGTGTTATCTCTCAAGTATGTGATGACTAGATCCACCTAGTTAGGAGCCTTTGGATTATGAGAACTTTCTCAGGATTATTCAACTTTATTATGCTCGACTGAGCAATATAATCCACTTCTATCATTCTGTTGAGGTTGGAGTCGACAGTTGACGCTAAAGTGGCTAGAGTATCTCATGACTGTTATTCTTTTAAGGAAATTATTGGACTTGGACGTACTTTAATTTGAAAACTAAGTCCTGAGAAATTTAGAGATATGACGACATGCCCTCTTCCCTGGCGTTATAGTCTCCTGATATCTAGTTGGATACCATCCTTAAATCGCAATAGACTTCACGGTGACTAGCATCAAGGGATAAAGTTGTCTTCAATTCGTTGATGTGGGCATCGTATTTAGCCTCGTAATTGGACGTCTCAAAGACAAGTCTCATTCTTTGTTCGAGGACACTATGATCTGGGGTTACCAAAAAAATCCCCACTTTTAACCCTTTTGAATTATATGCTCCGTTATCATAGAGCATCCATTTGATGAGTTGATCGGGTCCTTTGGTGGTCATTTGATCAATAAGTTCCCTCTCGTCGGCTGCTTGCCCTCCAGTGAACTAAGCAATAAAATCTCTTAATACTTCTCCTTTGAGAACAATTCTTGATTGATAATAAATATCGAACCTACCCAGTTCCATCACTTGGACATTCGTCCAGAGAGGTCGGCCTTTCTGAGGATTTCCTTTAAAGTAAATGAAGTCATAACGATGACAAAATGGGCCTCAAAGTTTTGATTCTGCTTACGCGAGGAAAATATAAATGAGTAAGATGACTTTTCCAGAAGAAGGTAGCATTTCTTGGCATCTAAAAATGTCTTGCTACGTAAAAAATCAGGGCCTGATATCCATCCTTACCATATACTAAGGTCGAGCTAACTACGTGGTCGAACATCATGAGATACAAGTAGAATGGATCACCCAAATTTTGGATCATGAGCAGAGGTGGTCGACTCAAGTAGAGCTTGATTTTTACAATTTCCTTTTAGCATTCTTCATTCCAATCCCGACCCTTCTCTTTCTTCAAGAGCTAAAAGAATGGTCGACACTTCTGAAAGGACTTATTAATGAAGTGCTTGAGTGCTTCCAATATTTTGGCCAACTTTTGAACGTCCTTAACTGTTTCAGCTGGTTGAACATTGTTTATTGCCTCGATCTGGTCAGGATTTTTTTTATTTCCCTTTGACTGACCAGGTAACCCAAGAACTTCCTGGACTATACTCCAAAAGAGCATTTGGTCGCATTACACTTCATTCTATAATATTCGAGGATCTCGAATGACTTTGTCAAATCTTTCAGATGGTCGCATTTGAATTTACTCTTTATGAGAATATCATCTATGTTGGTGTCACCCAATTGACGTTTAAACATCTTGGTGACCAATAACTGGTAGGTCGCTCTTGTATTTTTAAGTTCAAATGGCATAATTGTGTAACAGTACAAGACAAGGGTAGTGATGAATAAAGTCTTATCTTGGTCGAGTCTGAACAAAGGGATTTGATGATACATTGAGTAAGCATCCAAAAAACTCATCCATTCATGGCTAGCAATAACATCGACCAAGTGGTTGATATTTGGCAAGGGAATGTTTTCCTTAGGATAGGATTTGTTCAGGTCGGTGAAATCTATGCGAACTCTTCACTTCCTATTGCTCTTTTTGACTACTACTAGTTTTGAGAGCCATTTGGGGAATTGAACTTCTTTAATGGACCTTACCTCTCGAAGTTTCCTTATTTCCCCTTCTACTGCTTTTGCCTTTCAGTGTTGTTCGTCGTGCCTTATGTGTGATTGGTGAGAACTCCAAATCCACGTGAAATCGATGACACATGAATTCGGGATCAATACGGGGATTACAACTGCTAGACAAATATCTATTGCTTCTCCTTGAGGAGAGAGATCGATTCTTCTTTTTCATGATCGATGAGTGAGCCGTCGATCAGAAATTTCTTCTCTGATTGAGAGTCGTCGAACATAACTTCCTGAAGTAGTTCCATGACTCTATTTATGGGGGGCACACTTATTTTTTCTACCTCGGGTCTCCTATAATTTAGCTGCTATTTGGAGGGGGGAAACCCCTCTGTGATCACCTATTTCGTGACCATATTTTCCTTCTTCTTTTAATATTTAGGTCTGATGGAAGCAATAAAGTAGTGTCGAGCAGTAGTCTTGTTGCCCCATATCTCCATTAACCCTCGGTCGGTAATGTATTTGAGATTTCGGTGGTAAGTGGATGGTATTGCTTTCATGGTGTGGAGCTAGCCTCGTCCTAAGATCCCGTTATAGGGAGACTTAATGTCCACTAATAAAAACTCTATCGATTTGGATATATTCCCAATTCGCACCACCTTCCTCAAAGGAATTGTCATTCTGCCAGCGAAGCCAACTAAAAGGATGGTCACTTATTTCAGATCCTCCATCATGAGGTTGAGTTTGTTGAATAGTTTCAGGTACATGACCTCCGTAGAGCTACCTTGGTCGACTAGTAGCTTGTCCACATCCCAGTTCGAAATTCTGAGAGTGATCCCTGGCGCTTCGTGATGTGGATTTCTTACTCTCAATTGAAAATTCTGAGAGTGACTATATGCTTGGCATAGTCGATATCTTCTAGTCGATGACGTTTCCCCGCTGAGTTTATAACAGGGTCGATTTGAAATGCCTCCATGACTGTAGTAACTTGAAAATATATAATTTTGTATTATATATTAGTTAGCTATCTCTCGTGTCAAAACATTTGAGTCAGGCACAATGTCGAGCCCAAAATCTTAATACACTTAGATAAGTGAAATTTTCTTTATCCATTACCTATGGAGACTTGTGATTTGAAGACATGAAGACATCTCAAAGTTTGATGCTTTCTGTTGTCGTTATTAAAGAATATCCTTTTGTGGATTTGGTAAACATTTGACTATTAAACACACTCACATATTTTAAAAAGAGAGTTTATTTCTTGAAATTTTGTTTTTGAAATATTCCTTTGAGTGGTGGTATTTTGTTATGAAAGGGATCGAGGTTTGATTTTTCAAAAGGCTCTTTAAATGATTTTGGCTGAGAGTCATTCGAGCTGCGGTATTTTAAGTCGTTCTCCTGGCAAGTGCGGATTGTGGACAAACTGTGCGCACAAATGAGATTTTAATATTCACAAACGTGCATTTTCTTAACCTAATTTAACTCCATTCACACTATATTGCCTTGAATATGGTTTGGATTGGAGGAGCCACGGATAATAGTGAACTCGTGTCCCACATTATCATCGTCTAAGATGTTTTGGGGTTTTTAATTGCACTGTACAAGAGTTTTTTCGTTCTTTTTTCCATATAGTCATCCAGATGACCTGTTTAGGCAAGATCTTTTAGGTGCAAATTTATTAGCTTGTAGTTTTTTGTTTTGTGCCCGTGCTCCTTGTGATAGGGACATCTCAGGCCAGTGTTTCTTTTTTATGGGTCCCCTACCATCTTCCTTAGCCACTTGAAATACTACTAATCTCTAATCTTGTTTGTAGGAGGGTAGTGAGACTGGGGTCTATGAAAAACTGGAAAGGGTGAGGCATGACCCACTCCAATGGACGCTGTCTGCAAGGTTCTCAAGAACTTCAGGAGCAGCTTCTGATGAGACCTTCTCCTTTTGGTAAAAATGGAGCTCAAGCTGAAACTCCCTCCCTACAAGATTATGAACTTACATAAAAATAATAGTAATTTTCTCAAGAGGATCTCCTGAGAATGATGGTTGTAGTGAAGAGTGAAAGAACAAGGCACTTAGCACTAGAGAGAGAGCAGGGAGAGAATACTTGGAAGTCTGGTGTGATTTCTGCAGAGTAGAAGTGCTATTTATTTTTTCTACATCTTCATGACCTTGCCCAGGGGTCCTATTTATACTTGGGCACTAGGGCTGGGTTGGCACTTTTGGCTCCAAAACTTAGAGGTTTGGTGAGGGACAAAGTCTGTCGTGTACTATTTGTCCCTACCTACAGACCGCTCTGCCTGTCCCCTCTGGTAAGTGCCCCCTGGTGCCAACCAAAGTTCAAAAGCAAATATGTCTTTTAATGGAGATAAAATATCTGATTTGCTAAATATCTTTTGAAATGGTAACTTTTGGTACAAACTTTGTAAACTTGAGGGGGGTCTCGAGGACCACCTCCTCTAAAATATTTGTAAACTTGAGGGGGATCTTGAGTACCCCCTTATAAAATCATTTTTCTTGAGAGGGGTCTAGAGGACCCTCAAATTTAAAATCATTTTATAAACAGTTCTTTTCTTGTGAGCAGCCAGCCCTTTAGCTACTCACTTCACTTGTGACTAAGTGTGAGGTGTGTGAGGACTGGGAGACCCTAGGGTCTTCGTACTAGTATTCTCTCAATCCTATAGTTCTAAGTGGTTGAGATTGCTCAACATACCTTGTCCCTCAACCACTAAGCCAAAACTCCCAAGAGATCCCAACTGGCCTACTTGAGCCATGTTTGCTCAACTAGGCAACCAGTACAAGAAAATGAGTGTTAGTACTTATTCACTTTTTCATGATGAGTGGTTACTTATAGTAGACACCCCATCATCCTAACTTGGTTTTTTGGGAGCTGAGGGGGAAGGACCTGACTGGTCCCTCCTCCCATGTAAGTTTCTGCTGTTGAGGAACCCTAGTGGGGGGTTCCATCTCAAACATAATTTTTATTATTGAGGAAGCCTTGGGGGGGTTCCTCCTCAAATATCATTTATGTGGGGACCTTTGCGAAGTCCCTCTCCACTTGGGATTCTGCAGGGACCTTTGCGGTGACTCTTCTCAACTCGAGTTCCTGCAGGGACCCTTGCAGTGGTCCTTCTCAACTTGGACTTCTACAATGACCCTTGCAGTGGCCCTTCTCAACTTGAGTTTCTGCAGTGACCCTTGCGATGGCCCTTCTCAACTTGGACTTCTGCTGGCCCTTCTCGACTTGAGTTTCTGCAGGGACCCTTGCAGTGGCCCTTTTTAAATGTCATTTCTGCAGTGACCCTTGTGGTGTCCCTTCTCAAATGTCATTACTGCAGTGACCCTTGCAATGGCCCTTATCAAATTGGACTTCTGCAATGGCCCTTCTCAACTTGGACTTCTACACTGGTCCTTACGGGGTACTTCTCAAATGTTATTTTTATAGTGACCCTTGCGGTGGCCCTTCTCAACTTAGACTTTTGCAGTGACTCTTGCAGTGGCCCTTCTCAACTTGGACTTCTGCAGTGGCCCTTGTGGGGCACTTCACAAATGTTATTTCTGTAGTGGCCCTTCTTAACTTAGATTTCTGCAGTGACCCTTACGGTGGCCCTTCTCAATTTGGACTTCTGCAGTGGCCCTTATGGGGCACTTCTCAGATGCCATTTCTGTAGTGACCCTTGCTGTGGACCTTCTCAACTTAGACTTCTGTCGTGGCCCTTGCGGGGCACTACTCGAATGTTATTTCTTCAGTGACCCTTGCGGTGGCCCTTCTCAACTTGGACTTCTGCACTGGCCCTTACGGGGTACTTTTTAAATGTCATTTTTGCAGTGACCCCTACGGTGGCCCTTCTCAACTTGGACTTCTGTAGTGACTCTTGAAGTGGCCCTTCTCAACTTGGACTTCTACAGTACCCCTTACGGGGCACTTCTCAAATGTCATTTCTGCAGTGACCCTTACAGTGGCCCTTCTCAACTTGGATTTCTACAGTGACCCTTGCGATGGCCCTTCTCAACTTGGACTTCTACAGTGGCCCTTACGGGGCACTTCTCAAATGTCATTTATGCAGTGACCCTTCTCAACTTGGACTTTGGCAGTGGCTTTTGCGCGGTACTTATCAAATGTCATTTCTGCACTGACCCTTGCGGTGGCCCTTCTCATCTTGGACTTCTACAGTGACCATCGTAGTGGCCCTTCTTAACTTGGACTTTTGCAGTGGCCTTTCTCAACTTGGGCTTTTGCAGGGACCCTTGCGGTGGCCCTCTCAAATATGGTACTTCTGCGGTGGAGGGACCCTTGGGGTTCCTTCTCCATTATGGCATTTCTATAGTGGAGGGACCCTGGGGGTTCCCTCAATCTATTATTTTTTGTAAGCTAAATGGGGTCTTTGAGGGACCCTCACCCATAAATATAGTGGTCAAGCTTAAAACACCCTTCTACATTAGCCCCTCGTACAAAGTCTTTTGTATTGGGTAGACCAAAAGGCTTTGTACGCAATTAATTCAGTTTTTTATTTTTATTTTTAGGGACCCTAGGGTTTCTTCATCATTCCCTTTAGGGTCATTAAATGTTATGTCACTTCATCCCAAGTTTTGTAGACGAGGCCACTTATAGTGGACCTCCTTATCTGGGTATCAACTTGGGCGAAGGGGTTACTTACGGTGAGACCCTCACCCTTGGCCTTCTTCTGTGGCCTTCTTTCTTTGGTAGAAGGTTTGCTCGCGGTGAGCCCCTCACCCCTAGCCTTCTTCTGTGGCCTTTTTTCTTGGGTAAAGGGATTTCTCACGGTGAGCCCCTCGCCATTGGCCTTCTTCTGTGGTCTTCTTTCTTGGGCGGAGGGATTACTCGCGGTGTGACCCTCACCCTTAGCCTTTTTCTGTGGCCTTTCATCTTGGGCGAAAGGGTTACTAGTGGTGAGCCCCTGGCCCTTGGACTTCTTCTGTGGCCTTTTATCTTAGGTAGAGGGCTTGCTCATGGTAATTCCCTTGCCCTTGGCCTTTTTTTGCGGCCTTCTATCTTGGGCAGAGGGGTTACTCTCAGTGAGCCCCTCGCCCTTGGCCTTCTTCTATGGCCTTTTATTTTGGGCAGAGGGGTTACTTGTGGTGAGCCCCTCGCCCATGGCCTTCTTTTGTGGCATTTCATCTTGGGCGGAGGGGTTACTCAAGGTGAGCCCCTCGCCCTTGGCCTTATTCTGTGGCCTTTCATCTTGGGCGGAGGGGTTACTCGTAGTGAGCCCCTCGCCCTCGGCCTTCTTCTCTGGCCTTTCATCTTGGTAGAGGGGTTGCTCGCGGAGAGACCCTCTCCCTTGGCCTTCTTCTGCGGCCTTCTATCTTGGGTAGAGGGGTTGCTCGTGGTGATCCCCTCATCCAGGTATTACACCTCGTCATAGGGTCACTCAAGGTGGACCCCCTTGCTCTAGATATTTTCTTATTAACTTGGGAAGTAAAAACCCTTCTAGGTGGGCTTACTCGCCTTCAAACTATTACTTGCATTGGTCTTAGTGAAGGGGCCACTCGAAGTGGACCCCTCGCCCTGAGTTATTTTCTGTAGCTCCAGGTTTTGGAATAGGGGCCACTCAAGGTCGGTCCCCTCACCCTAGACTATTTTCTGTCAAACTTGCAATCTTGGGCAGGTGGAGCACTCTAAGTGATCCCCATGCTTTGGGTTATTTCACTATTTGTTAGCTTGCTTGGTGACTTCTTAATATTAGCCCCTCATGCAGAAGTGTCTTATAGTATCAAGATACTTGTGCACGAAATTTCATAATAAAGATTCCACTCTTTGTTCATTATCTCGAGGACTTCTAACCATTAGACCCCCTTTGAACAGAATACAGGTTAATAGTATGAGCTCTCCGACACCCTTAGAGACTGCATTACTAAGCTATCGTACCTAATATTTACACTTGACATTTTCTCAATACTATGAGCGCTCTTATGCCCTTGGAGCCTGAGGTACTAAATGGCCGTACTTTTTATTTATACTTGGAATTTTCTCAATACTGTGGGCGCTCTGGTGCCCTTGGAGCCTTAGGTAGTAGCAGTCATACCTTATGTTCATACTTGGCAATTGCTCAAGACTATGAGCGCTCCGGTGCCCTTGGAGCCTTAGGTCAAACTGTCGTACCTTATATTTATACTTGGCAGTTGATCAAGACTGTGAGCGCTCCGATGCCCTAGGAGCCTTAGGTGATAAACTGTTGCACCTTATATTTATACTTGGTAGTTGCTCAAGACTGTGAGCGCTTCGGTGCCCTTGGAGCCTTAGGTATAAAATTGTCGTACTTATATGTATACTTGGCACTTGTTCAATACTGTGAGCGCTCCGGCGCCCTTGGAGCCTTAGGTACAAAACTGTCATGCATATATTTATACTTGACACTTGCTCATGACTATGAGCGCTCCTATGCCCTTGGATCCTGAAGTACTGTGAGTTGCTCTACTTTCTGTGAGAATTTTAGGATTGAACTGCCCCGGAGTCTGTGGGGTACTTGCCTATGATCTGAGCAAGTTATCATTCTAGAATTTCCCCTCTAACTGTGGGGGTACTTGCATAGGAGATGAGAAAGTTATCATTTTAGAGGTGTCCCTTCTAAGTGCGAGGTACCGACATGAGGTATGAGCAAGTTATCTTTTCTGAAGTTGTCCCTCTAACTGCGGGGTACTTTCATATAGGCGAGCAGGTTAAAATTTTGGAGTTACCCCTCTAACTGTGGGGTACTTGCATACAACTGAGCAAGTTAAAATTTGGAAGTTGCCCCTCTAACTACGGGGTGCTTGCATATAACTGAGCAAGTTCAAATTTGAAAGCTGCCCCTTTAGCCGTGGGGTACTTGCATACAACTGAGCAAGTTAAAATTCTGAAGCGGCCCCTCTAACTGTGGGGTACTTACATATAACTGAGAAAGTTCAAATTTGGAAGCTACCCCTCTAACTGCGGGGTACTTGCATATAACTGAGCAAGTTCAAATTTGGAAGCTGCCCCTCTATCTGCGGGGTACTTATAACTGGGCAAGTTAATATTTTGAAACTTCCCCTATAACTGTGGGGTACTTGCACATAGCTGCTCAAGTTAAATTTTTAAGCTTCCCCTCCAACTGCGGGTCGCTTGCATATAGCTGAGCAAGTTATTTTTTTAGTACAGCCCCGTGTGACTGTGCGGTACTTTTTAGTGCAACCACGTGTGACTTTGGGGTGCATTTTTTTTTAGAGCAACCCCATGTGACTTTGGGGTATTATTTTTTTTAGAGGAAACCCCAAGTGATTGTGGGGTATTTTGTTATGCACATTCATTTCTTAGGGAATAGCTAGGAGATGGGGTTAGCCCCCCCACAAACTTTGCATAAAATTTCACATATATCATAAGTAAATAAATAATTATTTCTTTATACTATAAACTTCCCTTGATCTGCAGGGTCCTTGTTCCAAACTTTTCTTAGGAACATTTTTATCTTATAAAAATAACAAGTTTAGAGAGGGGGGTAGACCCACTGCTCCCTATTTTCTGAAAACTAGTCAATTATATTTTTTCTTGAGAACAGAGGTTAGGACTTGTTCTCTAGGCTATAAATCTGTATGGAATAATAATAAAAAAATGTAGTGAAATTTTTATTATTATTATTACCAGGAGGATAACCTCCTGCTGGTTTTGTCGGGTCTGTAGGGACTTTACTCACTATACTTTTACTTTTTTCTTGGATATACCCCTAAGTATAATGAGAAAAGTTCCTTATATCATGGGACCTCTTCTAATCTAGTAGAGGTTCTACCCTTCTTATAAGAAAATAACACATAAATCTGGTGTACCCACCGCACAATGTAGGTAAATGAGCCATGCACAAAATTTTAAGTGCCAACAAAAAATAACTAGTGTTCCTTTTCTTCATTGCAGTCACTCTTTGTATTTCTTACAAAGAGTGTACTCGTATAATTATTTTTTTTTAAACTTTTCTGCACTTAGAGCAAGTCGTTCAATCTTTTAAGAAAATGAAACTTGGCAAAAGTTAGGCATGGTACCTCTTCAACCATAGTGGTAAGCTGGCGGGGGGTTCTTATTAACCTCTACTGGTGGAATCTGCAAAGTTCCATTGGCTACCTACTCGCCAAATGAAAACAATCTTTGGTGGCATGCTGAGCCCTCTGGTGGAGCTCACAAAACTTTACATCCTCCTTGTCAGTTACTGTTAGGATTTCCCGATTTGAGTGAGGGGGTCCTGCTACCCCCTTCTCGTACTAGTTTTTAGAAGTCTGTCTGGATACGAGATCTATTGATGGCGGATTGAATTTTGGGGCGAGGACCTCTAAGGGTCCCTCGCCTCTTTCTATGGTAGGCGAGGGTTCCTCGTCTGAGGCCTTGAATTTAGGGATACCTCATTCGCCGCTTTGGATTCGAGGGGTTCCTCAGCCAGACGCTTCGCTACTGTGGATTCTTTATCTGAAAGTTTGAACTTAAGGGGTACCTCATTCACCCCTTAATTTTGAAGAATTCCTCACACCACGTAAGGGAGATCGCAGCTTCCCCGCCTATTGCTTCCTATACAAAGGGTTCCTCGACAACGGGTATCTCATCTGGAGAAGTGGGTTTTTTACCCCAACCCTACTGCTGGTAGGGAAAATGATTTTAAAATGTCAACTGGTATATCTTCATGGCCTTGCCCAGGGGTTCTATTTATACTTGGGCACTAGGGCTGGGTTGGCACTTTTGGCGCCAAAACTTAGAGGGTTGATGAGGGACAAAGTCTGTAGTGAACTATTTGTCCCTACCTGCAGGCAGCTCTGCCTGTCCGCTTTGGCAAGTGCCCCCTGGTGCCAACCAAATTTCAAAAGCAAATATGTCTTCTAATTGAGACAAAATATCAGATTTGCTAAATATCTTTTAAAACGGTAACTTTTGGTACAAATTTTATAAACTTGAGGGGGGTCTCGAGGACCACCTCCTCTAAAATCTTTGTAAGCTTGAGGGGGATCTTGAGGACCCCCTTCTAAAATCATTTTTCTTGAGAGGGGTCTAAAGGACCCTCTCCTTTAAAATCATTTTATAAACAGTTCTTTTCTTGTGAGCAGCCAGCCCTTTAGATGCTCACTTCACTTGTGACTAAGTGTGAGGTGGGTGAAGACTGGGCGACCCTAGGGTATTTGTACTAGTATTCTCTCAATCCTATAGTGCTAAGTGGTTGAGATTTCTCAACATACCTTGTCCCTCAGCCGCCAAGCCAAAACTCCCACGAGATCCCAACTGGCCTACTTGAGCCCTGCTTACTCAACTAGGAAACTTGTACCAGAAAATGAGTGTTAGCACTTTTGCTCTTTTTTATGATGAGGGGTTGCTTATAATAGGCACCCCGTCATCCTAACTAGATTTTCTTGGAGCTGAGGGGGAAGGACCTGGCGGGTCCCTTCTCCCATGTAAGTTTCTGCTGTTGAGAAACCCTAGTGGGGGGTTCCTTCTCAAACATCATTTTTATAATTGAGGAAGCCTTGGGGGGGCTCCTCATCAAATGTCATTTCTGCGAGGACCCTTGCGGAGTCCCTCTCCACTTGGGCTTCTGCAGGGACCCTTGCAGTGACTTTTCTCAACTTGAGTTCCTGCAGGGACCCTTGCGGTGGTCCTTCTCAACTTGGACTTCTACAATGACCCTTGTAGTGGCCCTTCTCAACTTGAGTTTCTGTAGTGACCCTTACGGTGGCCCTTCTCAACTTGGACTTCTGCAGGGACCCTTGCAGTGGTCCTTCTCGACTTGAGTTTCTACAGTGACCCTTGCAGTGGCCCTTCTCAAATGTCATTTCTGTAGTGACCCTAGTGGTGTCCCTTCTCAAATGTCATTTTTGCAGTGACCCTTACGGTGCCCCTTCTCAACTTGGACTTCTGCAGTGACCCTTGCAGTGGCCCTTCTCAACTTGGACTTTTACACTGGCCCTTATGGGGGACTTCTCAAACGTCATTTTTGCAGTGACCCTTGTGGTGGCCCTTCTCAACTTCGACTTCTGCAGTGACTCTTGTAGTGGCCCTTCTCAACTTGGACTTCTGCAGTGGCCCTTGCGATGCACTTCCCAAATGTCATTTCTGCAGTGACCTTTATGGTGACCCTTCTCAACTTGGATTTTTGCAGTGACCCTTACGGTGGCCCTTCTCAACTTGGACTTCTGTAGTGGCCCTTGCAGGGCACTTCTCAAATTTCATTTCTGCAGTGACCCTTGCAGTGGCCCTTCTCAACTTGGAATTATGTAGTGTCACTTGTGGGGCACTACTCGAATGTCCTTTCTGCAGTGACCCTTGCAGTGGCCCATCTCAACTTGGACTTATGCAGTGGCCCTTCTCAACCTGGACTTCTGCAGTATCCCTTGCAGGGCACTTCTCGAATGTCATTTCTGTAGTGATCCTTGCAGTGGCCCTTCTCAACTTGAACTTCTGCAGTGACCCTTATAGTGGCCCTTCTCAACTTGGACTTCTGCAGTGGCCCTTGCGGGGCACTTCTCAAATGTCATTTTTGCAGTGACCCTTGCGGTGGACCTTCTCAACTTGGGCTTTTGCAGGGACCCTTGCGGTGGCCTTCTCAAATATGGAACTTTTGCGGTGGAGGGACCCTGGAGGTTCCTTCTCCAATATGGCATTTCTGAGGTGGAGGGACCCTGGGGGTTCCCTCAATCTCATATTTTCTGTAAGCTGAAGGGGGGGGGGGGTCTTTGAGGAACCCTCACCCACAAATATAGTGGTCAAACTTGAAACACCTTTCTACATTATTCAAGATTTTATAAGTCGATTCATTAAACACGGTGTTGATGGAACGGTGGGCCTTGGTGGGGTCGGCCTTCATATCGCCCTTAGATTCTCCACTCTGTTTCTTTCTCGCCTTTTGGGAGCATTCTCATTATATCCATTTTTGCTCGCTTTCGACCGACCATGATCCTGTTTTGTGCTGGCCACCACATCTTGCACTTCAACATACTTCTTAATTATTGATATGAAGTCATCTACGGTTCCGAATTTCTTAGTTAAGGATTGGTGCATCATAGAGCTGCTCGGCAGACTGATTTTAAATAATGCCACAACCATTTGCTCAGAGCAATCTTTCACTTCGTTGTAGGTTTCCCAGTATCGTTGATCGTACTTGCGTAAGGTTTCCTAGGGATTATTCTTTATAGTGAGTATCGATTCCATCCTCTTTGGGTGGGAGCTTCTGGTGATAAATCTAGCGGTAATGTCCTTTGTGAGATGCTTGAAACTGGTGAGCAACCTGTGTGGTAATTTTTTGAACTACTTTTGCGCAATGTCCCCTAAACTGGAAGGGAAGATGCTGATAAGCACCCAAAAGTGTACATTTTATACCCCGAATAGACGTATTTTAGTTGCTAACTCTCGGTAATATGGGTCTTATATGCGTAAATGTTAAATGTTCAGGCTTGATCGTCAATTGCAGAGTTCAAACGCTTATTTCAAGGCAAACGTGCGATTTATTGAGCTAATTCCCTAGTCCCGTAACCTTAACCGAGCCTAAACTTAGCCCAAACCTTTACCTGAGTCCGTGTGTGTTTAGTTTGTGCTTTTTAGATTTTTCAGTCGTTTTATTTTAGGTTTTATTTTTTATTTATTTAGAATTTTCTATAAATTATTTTCTATTTTATTTTTTTTATTTTTTATTTTTATTAGTTTTTAATTTTAATCTTTATTTTATTTTATCTTTTTTTTATTAGGATTGGTTTTTAGGAATTTATTTTCTTGTTTTATTAGATTTTATCTTTCTTTAGTTTTATTATATTAGGATTATATTTTTTTAGTTTGAATAGGTTTTTATTTTTATTTTATGTCTTTTATATTTTTTTATTTAGGATTTTAGTTTTTTTTAGTTTTATTAGATTTTTAATTTTTAATTTTTTTTCTTATTATTTTTAGGGTCTTTTTAATTTAATAGGTTTATTGTTTTATTTTCTTTTTAGTTTGATTTATTTTTAGTAGGATTTTATTTTTAGTTTAAATTTTTTTATTTTTTTATTTTTAAGGGTTCTAACAAAAACACACATACAAAACTAAAATACACTCACATACACCCAAATACTCACTCACCCACACCCTTTTCCCGCATACACCCTCACCACACAACCATACCCACCTTCATCTTCCTAACTCACCCACATTTTTTCTCTCATCCCTCATCCTCCATTAACAACTCACAACCCACTCACTCCTCTTCCAAACCCCATACCCATTTCATCCACCTCAAGCCCATCTTTTCACTCCATCACAACCCGAATCACCTTCTAACCCGGTGACCAACCTGGTGATCCAAACTCTCCTGAACTCGATCCAAGCCTCAATCATAAATCCGAAACCCCTTTCACCTGATCTCAACCCCATACTTGTTGATTAGGCATAAATTCTTCTGAATTTATCCCCTTAATTTAGGGAATTTTATCATCTCGAGTAATGTAAAATGTCACATTTCCTTGCTACTGACTCCTTCTAACAAGTACATCTAGTTTCGTGTATTTCTCATGAGTTTTGCAGGTATTTAAAGCATCGAGGAAGAAAGAAATTGGAAAAGAATCAAAAGAAATCAAAGAGGGAAATTCAAAAGGGTAGTTTCATAATTTTCTAGCCTTAGTACGGAATCGAAGTCAGCTGGAGAGTTGAAGATTTTTCACTCACAAGAACATTAGAAAAAACGGCACCCCAATCCGATCTACGATGTAAAAGTTACGAGTATTTGAAGATGAGAAAAGGCAGGCGATCGGACCTTTATTTTTAAAGGATTCGGATCGGTTCCCCAGCAAACACTGAATGAAAAAGGCAGGTGATCCGGACCTTTATTTTTAAAGGATCCGGACCGGTAACCCAACAAACTTTGAATGAAAATGGTAGGCGATCCGGACCTTTTATTCAAAAAGGATCTGGACCGCATGTCTAAAAAGTCCCTGAATGAAAAAGGGGTTCGATCCGGACCTTTTATTCAAAAAGGATCCGGACCTCCCTTGTTTAAGGATCCCTGTTTAAAATAAGGGGTAAATCGGACCACCCAGCCCGATGGGTCCTGACCGCTTGGAATTTTCCGAATTTTCTTTTCTTTTTCTCAGAGTTTTAAGCGGGTCAATCTCTTGAAAATTTCGGAGCTATTTATGCTAGGTTGTTACACAATAGTAGGGGTTCGACATTTTAGTTTTCTAATTATGAGTAGAGGGTTTTTGGTAGCCAAAAATCCTAGTTTTACAATAAGAGAATTTACTGTAAGGATTGCACTTTGATTTCTTCAATACAAGTAATGTTCTTCTTTTAATTTTTCAATAGCTAATTAGTTTGATTGCTGGTAATATGACCAATATGTATCCTCATGCTCGGAGTCGACAACCTCGGATAATCTAACAGCCGAGTCGGCAGGAGGTTCACAATGTCCATCAGATAAGTCGTCCTTCACAAGGTCGGCCCCATAATAACCCACCTCGGCTGGACATCAGACGAGGTCAAACATACATCATTAGCTCGAGCAACCGCCACCATCATACTCTGCTTCAGCCGACACTTCGGCTATGATTGAAATCTAACCTCAGCTGGTAAATCAGGCCAAGGTTGTACTTTCGTTTGGCATCATCAAAGACAACCCTCGGACTCACCAAGCATTGTACTCTATTGGGCCGAGGTTACCGCGGATGACATCACAAGTCCGAGCATACGTAAGCACATGGGAAGACTAACACGTGGACTAAACTGTTATAGCCAACTCGTTCCCCTCACGTGAGGGAATATTTGGTCATCATTACCTGCACGTGGCATAACCAGGTGTCCACATGATATTGGATTGATCTTTACATACATTCTCATGGCATGCTTGGGGGTACATTACACTCCCCAAGCACTATATATACATGTATTCTCCTACCTTGTAAAGGGATCCAGAATTGTAACCCTAGTGAAAACTCTGCAGAATTACACAGTAGAGAAAGAAAGTGAGAGATTGTATCACAGGCCGTTAGTTCCCTCATTCTAGTGAAATTTACTCACACTCTCACAGTGGACGTAGGCCAGATTGGCTGAACCACTTATATATTGGTGTATCTCATCTTCTCCTCATCACCTTATACTAGATGCTTACTCTTGTGTTGCCATTATTATTGCTAGCTTGAGCTTATCAACACCTCTTACTGGTGGTACTATTTACAGCATCATCATTTTGGCACCGTCTGTGGGAATGAGAGGATATATCTCTTCTTACTTTGCTGCTTGACCTTACTGGAGACTCTAGTGGTGAACGAGACCTCCCTCGTCGTGTGGAGTTGTTTCACCATTGAAGGAGATCCTTAAAGGTATCAAGCTCCTTAGTATTTTCATTACAAGGTCTCTAGTCTTCTTACATGGCACCAGAGTTACCACCTCCACCATCTGGTGTTGGAGGACCCAGTTCTAGCCAATCACCGCCCCAGTTCAAGATGGCAGAGGTGGCGGCGACCTTGAAGTCCTTAGTTGCTAATCAATAAGCAATGCATGATCAATTTTCCCAGCTAAGCCAGAACATAATAATAAGGCCACCAGGGGTCTCACCGGAGATGATTACTCCGGCAGCTGATCAGGGACAACATGAGGCTAGGGGGCCACCCCAGGCACCATGGAAAGACCTACCTCCTCCTTAACGGCAGAGGGATGTTACTGACCCTAGTTGTTTACGCCTGGGGAGGTAAGGGATAGGTATGATGATATAGAGTCCAAGGATGCCTCGGTTGACTGTTGGGAGACATATGAGGTCTCAAAAAATATTGTACGTCCTATCCAGCAGAGCCGAGGTTAGGGTGAAAGATGAGACTACGATGCCCGTCAAAGGGGTTCAGCTTTTGATCTGTTAAGTAGAGGGTCGGCCTTCGAAAGACTTGGCCCAGTTAATGACCTGCGAGAAAGGTTTTTTAGGTCAAGAAGCATCTCTGGCTCACGAAGAGAGGGTGGAGATCATCGGCCCCATTATGGCCGACCCCCACAGGGCCGAGACTGTGGTCAGGGGGAGGTCAACAGACGACGCTATGCTGCAGCTGGGGAACCCTCAGTCCACCCTTTGGAGGTGGATGGGGATAACCTCGGCCATGTCGATGTTTCTAAGCCCCTGGAATGACTCTATTTAAAGGCTTGAAGAGAAGATAGGGGATATCCTAAAAAGTCAAGACCCATTACAGAGGGGGTACTCATAGGGTTCACTATTTGCAGAAAGGATTGGCAACTTCCCAACCCCTTCCAAGTTTAAACCTCCAATGGTGTCTCCCAAGTACGATGGAAGTACCAACCCAGTCCATCATATTAAAATATATCAGTCTGTAGCAGACATTTATTCAATCTCTTATGAGATGAGGTGCCGAGCTTTCTCAAGTACTCTAACTGGGGCTGCACATATCTAGTTCACTTCTCTTCATAAAAATTTAATTGAGAGTTTTAAAGGGATGGCCGAGCGATTCATTCACAACTTCCATTTTGGGGTAAGGCCTCAGAAGAAGAAGACCCATTTGATTTATGTAAAATAAGGAAAGAATGAAAGCCTCAGAGATTATATTGCGAGGTTCAACAAATAAAAATTGGAGGTAGAAGACTATAAAGAGAGTATAGCCATGACAGCCCTCATGGTAGGACTTTAGAAGGGAAAGTTACTCTGGAAGCTTAATGAGGACCCTCCTAAGTCTATGGCTGAGCTGTTGGAAACAGCTGGAAAGGTCATGACCGTAGAAGAAGCAATGGTTGTGAAGTATGAGGATGAGATTGGAAGTAGCAGTGGGAGGTTTCAGAAGAAAAAATATGGAAAAAAGAGGCCTACGGATGACAAGTTCGCAGACTATACCCTATTAACTGTAAGCTATGAACACATCCTCAATGAGATAAAGAATGACATGTCTCTGAGATGGCCAGAGAAGCTGAAGGCTCCCCCATATAAGAGAAATAAGAATTTATGGTGCCAGTTCCATCAAGATCACGGCCATCTAACTGACAAATGTTTCTCCCTGAATGACGAGATTAAAAAAATGTTGAAGTCTGTAAAGCTAAGAAAATATGTGGACACAAGGTCTTCAAAGAATGGTCGAGCTGACCCCAAAAAGAAAAGAAATGATAAATGTCGGGAAAATGCCTCCGCAGGGAAAGATGATGCCTCGGATGATAAAGATGATGACCCTGACCTCCCACCAAAGGACGACAATGTCCCAGTAAAGAGAGTCAACATAATCTCTTTTGGAGTGAGCACAATCTGTGGGGAACTGGCAGGGGGTGGCTCAGAGGTAGCTGAATGCAAGGTTCATGTGGCAGAGGCTAAATTAGTGACTAAAATCGAGGTTGTGAGCTTGGCTTCAACAGAGGTTAAACATAAGAAAAGAAAGAAGTTAGAGATGGACACACTCGTAGTCGGCTTCTCGCGACTCGATTTCAAGGGTATCTTAGACCCTCATGATGACCATCTAGTAATCACCACAAGGGTGCATGGGTGTGAAGTTTAGAGGATCCTTGTGGATGGGGGCAGTTCTGCAGACGTTATATTTTATCCCTGTTTCAAGAGCTTGTGTCTCAGCCGAGCAAGGCTTATCCCTTATCATCACCCTTTAATTGGCTTCAGCAGGGATAAGGTCCATTCATTGGTAATGTATGAAATAGATGTGAGAATGGGAGATGAATGGCCGAGGTTAGGGTGAGAATGGGAGATGAATGGGAGAGAGGCTAACCAGAAAAATTAATTTCTTTGTGATGGATGAAAATGTCTTCTCAACCTATAACCTCATCATGGGACGAGTGGCCCTCAAGGAATTTGAGGTCGTGCCTTAAACGGTCCACCAGATATTAAAATTATAGACTCCCTATGGAATAGGGGAAGTGCAAGGTGACCAAACATCCGCACGAGAATGTTACTTCAACTCTGCAGAAGAGAAAAAGGCTCATAAGAGGGCAACAACTACATACAACATTAACACCCTTGATCCCAGAGACGAAACAAAGCTCAAAAAGGGACAGGCCGCGGAGGAGGTACAATTCATCATCTTCAATGAGGGCGAGCCATAAAAAATCATCCAAGTTGGCAAAATCCCTAAAGCCTGAGACCAAGGAGGAACTAGTGAAGCTGTTAAGGGAGAGATAAAGTATCTTTGCTTGGAGTCATACAGATATGCCAGGTATTGATCCTGAGATTATGAGTCATAAACTCAATGTTGTAGAGTATTCCAAGCCCTTTAAGCAGAGAAGAAGGATATATTCAAGTCAGAAATATGATGTCATCAGAGATGAGGTTTGAAAGCTTGAAGAGGCCAAGTTCATTAGAGAAGTTATATACCCTGAGTGGTAATATAATGTTGTCATAGTGCCCAAAGCTAATGGGAAATGAAGGATGTGTGTAGACTTCACCGATTTAAATAATCTTGCCCAAAGGACAGTTTTCCCCTGGCTCATATAGATCAGATGGTGGATTCCACAGTAGGACATGAGCTCATGAGCTTCATGGATGCATATTCTGAGTATAATCAGATCTTCATGGACTCGATCGACTCAGAGAAGACAACATTCATTATAGATAAGGGAACCTATTACTACAAGGTCATGCCCTTTGGACTGAAGAATGCAGGGGCTACTTACTAACGTCTTATAAATAAGATGTTCGAGGATCAGATTGGCAAAACCATGAAAGTCGATATGGATGACATGCTGACAAAGAGTCTGAAGATCGACACTGATGTGGTCGACCTTAAAAGAACTTGAAAAAGGGGTTTTGTACCCTATTAAGATACGCGTAGACTGCTAATCAAATAGAGGACTGAATATTTTCCAATGATGAGCCGTGTGTTCCCCAGGTGACATGTGCTACCTCAAGACCATGAAAGTAGGCTGAAGGGATAGGCCTAATTAATGCAATAGTGATGGTTTGAATTCCAATACATAATAATCATTTCATATAAAAACTTTTGGTATGCCCAACACACAAATATTTATACGAGGGGACTAATGTAGAGAGGTACACACTTAATAGCTTAAAGGCTTTGGCAAGCAGTCCCAATTATCTAGGAGGGACTCACCACGAGCACCACCAAAATTAGAACTTGGGCGAGGAGGGCCCCAGGAAGGTCTCCTCGCCCCAATTTTCCTAAAGTTCACAAAATTAAAATTTGGACGAGGAGGTTCCTCGCCCCAACTTTCCCAAAGTTCAAAGAATTGGAACTTGGGCGAGGACGGCCCCAAGAAATGCTCCTCGTCCCAATTTGTCCCAAAGTTCACAGAGTTAGAACTTAGGAAAGGAGGCCCCCAGGAAGGTCTCCTCACCCCAATTGATCTAAATCCCATAGAGTCGGTACTTGGGCGAGGACGCCAACCAGGAAAGGCTCCTCGTCCCAATTTAGTCAAAGTTTATAGATATCGAACTTGGGCGAGGAGGCCCACCAGGAAGGTATCCTCGCCCCAAAAATACCCAGAACTCATAACTTGGAATTTGGGAGAGTAGGCTCATCAGAAAGTACTCCTCGTTCCAAATAACTCGAAAAATACAGAAATGGAGTTTGGACGATGAGGCCCATCAAAAGTGGCTCGCTCCTCGTCCCCAAATGTTCCAAAGTAACAGGAATAAAGTATGAACGAGGAGTCCCACCATGGGAAGCTCCTCATCCCCGAAAATCCAAATTCCCTATATAATAGAACCAGTAGGCGAGAAGGTCCACCTAGAGTGACCTCCTCCCAAAGATTTGTTACTCACATGAATGTCAAAGTACTAACATATTACTTGCTTATACAAGTAGCCTAGTTGAGAAAGCAGGGCTCAAAAAGGCAAGTTGGGATCTCTTGGGAGTTTTGGCTTGGTGACTAGGGAATAAGGTTTGTTGAGAAAGATCCACTAAGCACTTTAAGATTGAGAGAATACTAGTAAATAGACCCAAGGGGTTGCCCTGTCCTTACGCATTTCACACCTAGTCACAATTGAAGTGAGAAACCAAGGGGTTGCTCATAAGAAATGAACATCTTGTAAAATGATTTCAGAGGAGGTGGTCCTTGAGACCTATCCTCAAGTTTGTAAAAGATTTTAGAAGATCCTAGAGGATCCTCCTCAAGTTTATAAAAGACTTTAGAGGAGGTGGTCCTTGATCCCCTCCTCGAGTTCACAAAGTTTGTACAATAAGTTACCGTTTTAAAAGATATTTACCAAATCATATATTTTATCTTCAAGTGCAGACATATTTTCTTTTTGACTTTGGTTTGCACTAGGTGGTACCTGTCAGTGGGGACAGGCGGTTGCACACAGATAGGGATAAAAGGTACATTGCAGACATTATCCCCCACTAACCCCCTCAGTTTTCGTGCCTAAAAAGTGCCAACTCAGCCCTAGTACCCGAATATAAATAGGACCCCTGGGCAAGTTCAAGTCATAATCACAACTTAAGTCATACCGTTACTCTATCAAAATCACCCCAGATACCTAGTGTTCTCTCCCTTCTCCCTCTCTCTCTAAGTGCTGAGTGCCATAATATACCACTTATATAACAATGATATAGATACAAATGAGAGTTGGAGTGTGCATAGCATCAGTGTTTAAAATGGCTGACACTAATAAGCTAATAATTCCATATTTATCATATTATAAATATCAAAATGTTAGAAATTTATAATTCCATGGTGATTAGTCCGTTTAGGAAAATACGATACATTACCGATTTAGTTAGAATCGTATTTTGAAGAAAGTCAAGGAATTTGAACTAATAATCCCATTCTTATCAGTTTAAATTTATCATAAATCATCCCAAAACTTTTGGAGAAAATAACTTACTATGCCAACAATTAAAGTGGAACTCATATGTATGTAGCAATAATCAGGTCTCCCAATCATCCGAGACCAATAGGCCAAGTAGAAAGTTTCATGGGATAACACGTTAGTCTACTTCCTAGTTAATACTGATGCTTATAGTAAAATAGCACAAAAGTTCAAGGGTAATGAGGTGATTTAAAACTTAATGGCCCCTTTTTTTCATATTTATATTTTTATTTCTTTTAAATTTTTTTGGTCTCTTTTCAACCTCTTTGGACATTGGCTACTTTTTATAATGCAACACTTTGTTTAGGTCCGAATAAACGGTGGCTTAATCGCAAAGGATATATGAGTAACTTTGGTAGCCCTTCCCCGCTCACTCAATATCTTAAACAAATTCCTCACGGGCAACGGTTCTTATATGAACTACTTTCCTTGTCAAGTTTTATCGTATTTAGTTCGTTTTAAAGACATGATTGAGATGAAAACACTTAGACCAATATGTGATACACAAGTACAATAGTCAAATAAATTCGTGCAAGTGTGAATTAAAGGAGACTAAGAATCAAACATGTAGAAAGTAATCTCAAATTTCATCTTAATGACTCCAAACATTATAAAGCACAAAAATGAAATGATGAGGCATATAAAAACACTATCAAATAGTCACATGGATATGGAACGATGTTGTGACTTGATCATACTAAATGTCCATTCATAAATGGTGTTAAACGAAATACAAAAATCTTTTTGTCTTTTTCCAAAAATTTTATCAAAATAAAATCTTTTTGGCCTTTTCAATTTTTCTCAAAAAATAGAAAATCTTTTATATTTTTCCAAAAAACTTTCAAAAAATTTCTTTTTGGTTTTTCAAAAAATATATCAAAAATGTAAAAAATAAATACAAAGATGGTACACACTAGCAATAGGAATAAAATATCATTATGAAAATCATCCTATGCTAGAAAACAAGTCTAAAGCTCAACAATTAGGTACGGTGGAGTTTTCCAAAGGCGGTGATATCCTATGAATAACATCCATCAAATCATGTGAAGTTTTGACCAAAAACTTCACTTGATCCCTAATATGTGAAAAATCTTTTATAATCATCTGGAGCATCATATGTGGGTATGTGTGTGGGAACACGTGGCAAAACTCTACGTGACACACTACCAAACTTAAAATAAAATTCTCTAAGGTGTCATCTCTTCTTGCAATGGGTGCAAATATACACGGGCCTAAGAACACCTCTCCTAAAACGTCAACGATGCACTCTCCTCTTGGGTATGGGATGCCTAGGTGGGTTACGTTGAGAGCCATATGGATCAATCACAAACTCGGGTACCGGCTCGGGTGCAATGTGGGAAGTGGACGCACCGTCATGACCTATTCCTAATTTCTTAACATTACCCAAAGCGGAACCGAGGAGAATCTTTCTTACCTTCTTAGATGTATCCTTTAAAGTGACCTTTACTTCTCGGGCACGTTTAAGATCTCTCTCTAATTGTAACACAAGGGCTTCAAGTTCACTCGTTTCCCAACCTACGATGATTAACTGCTCACTCAAGGTAACTTTCACCTTCTCAAGTTGACTCGCCAATTGTTTAGGCACATATTCTTCACATTTATCCCCTTAATTTCAGTATTTTTATGATCCCGTGCAGTGTAAGTAGCTTGAATTTGTCTCTTATGTATGCTACTAACCCCTTTTGTCAAGTATTTCTTGTTTTGTGTATTTCTCATGTGTTTTACAGGTATTTCATGTAAGTTAGTGCAAAGGAGAACTCAAAACAGTGAAAGAAACCAAGAAATGGAGAGTTCAAGGGCATTTTCGTAATTTTTCAGCCTTAGTCCAGAGGTGGGTCCAACTAGAAAGTTGAAGATCTCTAAATTACAAGAATACTGTAAAAAACGGCACCTCAATCCGAGCTACGGTGAAGAAGTTACGATGTTTTGAAGTTGCGGGATAATGAAGAGTCTGGATGTGCGGATTTCTGTCATTAATTATGCATTTAATGCAGTGCAACTCTTGGAAAACTTGTTCCACAAGCACTATTGGCTGTCAATTTCGAGATTTTGTGCTATAAAAGCCCATGACCTACATCATTTGAAAGGGAGTTGCTAGAGAGAGGCTAGGTTAGGAGTAGGTTAGAAGTGCTAGATTGAATTTTAAGGTTAGATTTTGAGAGCAAATTTTCTATTCCTTCAAGAGTTTTCATGAATCCTATTTTGTAAGAATTTTTGAATCCCAATTCCGTTCTTGTTGCTGAATTCAAGTAATCTCATTTCCATTCTCTTGTTTTATTATTTGCAATTTATTGTAGATCCTTAATGTTGTGTATGAATTTGTTTTTTTAATCCAATCATGAGTAGCTAAATTCTCAAGGGTTGGGGTACATGAACTCAATCCTAATACAAATTATTTGTATGGAAAATTAGAAAATAAATGAAAATATTGGTTGAATCGTGAATGAAAATCATATATGCATTGTCATATCTTTTAATCTCTCTTGCCCTAGGTACTTGGGATGTTTAAGAATGCTTTGTATGTATAATTTGTCGTTCACCGCCTTATATTGATCTTTGATTTCATATGATGCGGTCTTGAATCTCATATATGTAATGCTTAGTGATGATAAGGACTGGATTTAATCAAGAATTTTGATTTATAATTCTAGTATTCTAAAGGATAATTTGTTAAGGATTGAGGGATTGTACCCTACCCTATTTTCTCCCATTTGTCAGATCTAATTTCTTTTGCACTTTTCAGTTTGTTTTTCTTAAGTAATTTTTTAATAGAAATTTTCCCAATCATCATCTTTTTCATTTTTATTTTAGAAGTAATAAATCAATTAAATTCTATAAAACATACCCTGTGGATTCGATACCCAGACTTACTACTATACTCCATAAAAGTGTAGTTAAAAGTTTAGGTTTTTTTTTTGTATTGAGGTTGGAAGCCGATAACAACGACTAGCGTATTACACGGACGCTCGGTTTTTCCACTCCATCAAAATGGCGTCGTTGCCGGGGAATGTTTTGTTATAGATTATAATTGATTTACTATTTCGAAAGATTTTTTTTTCTTTGGATTTTTTTACCTTTTTTGTAGCCTTGCACAATTGAGCACCAAGAAATGTAGAATCCTCAACTGCACACCTTTGTACTCGAATTTCCATTTACATACTATTTGGTAATCATGTCTTTTCATGGTGAGTTCGGTAATTCTAATGGTTCATATGGTAATCGTTTTCAAACTTTTTATTCTCAAGACTCCGCGGCTCGACCTATTACCGTTGGTGAGGCCGTTCTAACTCTGGAGTGTGAAAGTCTTGCAAATGAATATAGGAGAGAAATTTATATTAAATATTCTCAAGAATCTGTGCCTCGGCCTATTACCATGGGTGAGGCCTTTCTAAATCTTGCGTATGAAAAGCTTGAAAACGAATATCGAAAAAAAAATCATTTTGGGGAATCCAATGAAGATTTTTTCTCCAATATTTGTGAAACTATAAAAGGTTTTCAACCAAAAGAGGAATCCGAGGTTCTAGAGCCAAGGGATCCTACTTTGGAAGAATACACACTTTTTCTAACCAAAAGAGTACTGGATTTTCTTTCCACCCAAAGCACAAAGAATATCGATTATGGTCTTGTGAAGGAAATGGTCACACTTTGCGATGATGTGCGTTCTATTTTGGAAAACAAAGAGGAGGTTGAGACTTGTGTGTCACCTCAAATTTTTGAAGAACATCTCATTGAAAGTGAGTCTTGCTCCCTTGAAATTCAATCTCCAATTGATGATGAATCACTTGAAATTGAGTTTATTTCATCACCATTTTCGTTCACGGTTATTGAACCATTAGAAGTACCGCTAGATTCCTATGAGTCGGTTGAAAATTCTGAAACGTTTACACCTTTTACCGACAAAGACACTTTGCTAGAATTGTTTTCTAATATGTAATGTTCCTTTTTGTGTGCCCCTCTCCCCATACTACTTGAAAAATCTTTGGGAGGTGATTATATTTTTCTTGGATCTCAATTGTATTTGTCCCACCTAGCACCCAAACCCCCCATCATCCCGTTAAATTTTTTAATTGGTGATGGTTCATTTTCTCCATCTCACACATGCCTTCCGTTTTTCAAACGGAATTCTTATTTTTCGGGAGGCATGCATCTTAGTGAGGGTACACCATTAATCCCTCAAAGTCAAATTGTATTTTGGGTGGACCCTCAAATTTTTCGACTTCTAGTGTATGATTTATTAGCCGTTCAAATTGTAGGTTGTACATAATTAGTTTTTTTTGTTTTTTCTTTTTCTTTCCGTTTTTAATAGTGTAGTGTCATTAGTTAAAGTTTTTGTTATTCTTTTTGTTATGCTTGGTTCTAACGTGTTTTGTAGATTCAATGAACTCGTACTCATCGAGGATCACTACATTTGGGTAATATCTTTCTTTTCCTCTCTTTATGTTGTGTTCTTGATTTGCATTGAGGACAATGCAACATTTAAGTTAGGAGGTGTGGGATATTCTTCCCATTTATTGTTTAGATTCATTGATTCGATCACATGTTCTTTCCAAGTGTGTTTTTTTTTAGAAAAAAAAAAGAAAAATCGAAAAAATTTGAAAAAATCCAAAAATATTTTTCTTCAAAAAAAAATAAAAATTGGAATTTAAATTTTTCAAAAATGTCACCTTTATTCTATTTAAAGTCTCAAATTGTTAAATCTCAATTGCACTGAGCCAAAATTGACCAAAGATGGAAATTGAAAGAAAATTGATGACTTTACGAATAAGTGTGGAGATTGGTCCAACCCGGTGAGATTTCGAGCCTATCGATCTTTTTGAGTTTTTAAATCAATCCGAGTTTATGATTAACTCAAAGTTCTTTTCAGCGTTTTAATAAGTCATTGATGATCTCAATCCTTTGTTTTGATCGGTTATGGGAAATGTGTGAAATGTTGTCTCGAAATTCGTGCTAAATATATCTCTGAACTTAATTAATCTCGAGATGCATATGGTAATGTGATTAGCAATTTGGACAATGAAGTAGGCAATCGTTTGTTACCCAAAAATATTAGCCATAAAAAGTTGTGAAAAATTATCCCTTTGCAACCCAAGTTGAGCCGAATAAAATATTCCCTTTCGTTTGATAACCCGAAAAACCCAATTAGCCCGGAATTGTGAAAAATTGAAAAAAAAAATTATCAAATAAAGTCCAAAGTGTGCAACAAAATGGGGCAAGAAAAAATAGATATGTTCAACAAGAAGAGAAGAAAAAGAAAAGAAAAAAAGAGAAAAATGAGCAAATGCCAGAAAAAGCACAAATGGACGTCATAAGGACATTTTCCAATTTCGAACATTCCGTTTATTCCCATTTTTACCCTTTACACCTTTTAAACCAAAAAGTCCTAACTGAGTCCGAATGGCGAAATTAGTTAGCGTGTGGAGAGCTAAGACATGAAAAGATAATATGAGAGATTAAAATGGTGTGAATTAGAGGTGATGTTCCCATTTCCTAATAACCGTAATCCGATGATGAGATCTTTTCACCATAAATTTCCTTCTTTTCAATTTTGTATGCATGAATTTGTGTCCATTATATTTACTCTTTATATCATGCATACCGAGAGAAAATAGCCACAATTCGAGTGATTCGTTTGTGAGTGCATCCGTAAGAATTTGAATCAAAACGAATTTTCGAAAAGTAACGTAATGCTCAATCGGTGGAAATTTGAGATTTAATTTTTGGCTTCGCACACACACACTATGGTTTGAGACAGTTGAATATGAGTTGATGGTGATTATTTTTCGAAAATTTTAAATTGTACAATTTTTAAGTATTTTGATCTTTATTTGAGTCAATAAAGAATTTTGTGGGTAAATTCACTGCAAACCCTCACGAGACAAAACTCGTCCTACTAGGGTAACCTAAGGGTTTAAAGGCTTGTTGCATACGCTAAATGCAATCGCGTGCCTGCGAAAGTGGAATTTTATTTTAATAAAGGAATTTTCAAGAGTATAATTTTGGTTAGGATTCATATACATTGCTCGGGACGCGCAAAGTTCTAAGTTAGGGGGTGTGTTTAGGCACATATTCTTCACATTTATCCCCTTAATTTCAGTATTTTTATGATCCCGTGCAGTGTAAGTAGCTTGGATTTGTCTCTTATGTATGATACTAACCCCTTTTGGCAAGTATTTCTTGTTTTGTGTATTTCTCATGTGTTTTACAGGTATTTCATGTAAGTTAGTGCAAGGAGAACTCAAAACAGTGAAAGAAACCAAGAAATGGAGAGTTCAAGGGCATTTTCGTAATTTTTTAGCCTTAGTCCGGAGGTGGGGCCAACTAGAAAGTTGAATATCTCTAAATTACAAGAATACTGTAAAAAACGGCACCTCAATCCGAGCTACGGTGAAGAAGTTACGATGTTTTGAAGTTGCGGGATAATGAAGAGTCTGGATGTGCGGATTTCTGTCATTAATTATGCATTTAATGCAGTGCAACTCTTGGAAAACTTGTTCCACAAGCACTATTGGCTGTCAATTTCGAGATTTTGTGCTATAAAAGCCCATGACCTACATCATTTGAAAGGGAGTTGCTAGAGAGAGACTAGGTTAGGAGTAGGTTAGAAGTGCTAGATTGAATTTTAAGGTTAGATTTTGAGAGCAAATTTTCTATTCCTTCAAGAGTTTTCATGAATCCTATTTTGTAAGAATTTTTGAATCCCAATTCCGTTCTTGTTGCTGAATTCAAGTAATCTCATTTCCATTCTCTTGTTTTATTATTTGCAATTTATTGTAGATCCTTAATGTTGTGTATGAATTTGTTTTTTTTAATCCAATCATGAGTAGCTAAATTCTCAAGGGTTGGGGTACATGAACTCAATCCTAATACAAATTATTTGTATGGAAAATTAGAAAATAAATGAAAATATTGGTTGAATCGTGAATGAAAATCATATATGCATTGTCATATCTTTTAATCTCTCTTGCCCTGGGTACTTGGGATGTTTAAGAATGCTTTGTATGTATAATTTGTCGTTCACCGCCTTATATTGATCTTTGATTTCATATGATGCGGTCTTGAATCTCATATATGTAATGCTTAGTGATGATAAGGACTGGATTTAATCAAGAATTTTGATTTATAATTCTAGTATTCTAAAGGATAATTTGTTAAGGATTGAGGGATTGTACCCTACCCTATTTTCTCCCATTTGTCAGATCTAATTTCTTTTGCACTTTTCAGTTTGTTTTTCTTAAGTAATTTTTTAATAGAAATTTTCCCAATCATCATCTTTTTCATTTTTATTTTAGAAGTAATAAATCAATTAAATTCTATAAAACATTCCCTGTGGATTCGATACCCAGACTTACTACTATACTCCATAAAAGTGTAGTTAAAAGTTTAGGTTTTTTTTTTGTATTGAGGTTGGAAGCCGATAACAACGACTAGCGTATTACACGGACGCTCGGTTTTTCCACTCCATCACCAATGCCTCAAATCCCATCAAAATATCTATCTCTCTCTCCAAATCTAACACCCTAAGACCTAACTCCTTATTCAACTTCTTCGTCTTTAAGGTCTCAGCGTATAAATCTCTAAACGTTATTTGGAGTTCACTTCTAAACTCACTTTCTCCCTCACTCTCACACTAAACACTAAAATCATCATCGGGGCTCTCACGTACACAAGTATCCTCATTGTCTTGGGACAAACTAGGTGTGCTCATGTGACTAGCTAAAAAGGAAACGCACATCCCATGTGAAGACTAATCCCCGGAATCCTTCACCTCTTCCTCACTATCACTAAGAGTGGCTAGCATGGCAATCTTCTTGCCCATTCTCTTTAGCCTTAAGGGACACTCAAGCACCTTATACCCCTTTCCCCCACATTCGAAAAATCTCCCATCTCCCATCTTCCTCTTTCTCATTTTCTTTCTCTTTCTCACCGCTTCCTTTGGCCTCATCTTTTTTTTATTTTTCTCAAAAAATCTTTTATTGGAAGAATTTTCTTTAGAAAATTTGAGAAACTTATAAATTTACACATCATCATAATTAAATTCACCCTTAGACTCAGACTCACAAACTTTCACTTTCTTTTTCTTCTGTCTCTTGGACACTTCCTCACTCTTCGTAGACTGAGATTTAAGTGATATCCCTCAATCCTTAGGCTTGACAGTGTCAGTAAATATGTTAATTTCATATGTTTGGAGGTCTCCTACCAGTTCTTCTAACTTAAGATTGCTCAAATTTCCTAAAGAATTTAACATAGTCACTTTCGGGATAAAACGTTTAGGCAACGATCTCAAAATGTTTTTAACTACTCGTGCTTTAAGAATGTGCTCACCAAGATTGAAACTAGTGTTGACAATATCAGATAATTGTGCATAAAACTCATCAAAACACTTTGCAATTTAGACTCTTTTACTGCAGTCGTGCCTTCATGGGTAAGTTATAAAACATCCCATGCTTCTTTTGACGTTGTGCACATCATGATACATCGAAACTCGTCCGGGGTGACGGCTCCAGAAATTGCACTTAGCCCACGAGAATTAAAAGTGCTCCATTTAAATTCATCCTCGGTCCAGTCAGTCACAAGTTTAAGATTAGTGACATTATTAGCGGTGATAGTGGGAGGATTCCACCCTCTTTCACAAACAACCCCAACTCGTTCATTGATGGCCTTTAAATGAGATTTCATACGGGCTTTCCAATATGTATAATTAGTTTCGTAAAAAACTGGCAAATGATTATATAAGTTTTCATTCGGAAACATTGCAATTTTTCAAAATCATATTTAAAAAAAATCAATATCACAAAAAATTTGCGAAAAAGGGATCATTCAATAAATTAGAGAAACCCGCTCTGATACCAATTCGACAATGTGATTAGTTAAAACGTATCAGACACAAAAATAAAAATTATGATCACTCGATAACTTGTAGCAACCTGCTGTGATACCAATTTATGAATGCGGTGTGATATCGATTGCTCGTTGATTCACGAATTTCCAATTTTAAACTTATTTAACTAGATGTCAATTTTTGGATCCAAATTAATTAAATCCTAATACATGCATATAGGTGTATAAATCATGTCATCACAAAAATAAATTACTGACACGCAGATTTCACGAAAAAAAACTTCCGAGTAAAACTTTTTATTTCACTATGAAGAGTAAATCACAACTTACATACACAATGAAATTTGCAATGACTATTTCGCAGAACACTCTCATAGGTCTCAATTTAGAATCAGTAATGAATCTACCTCGATAAATTCACAGTCTTCAGCAAGGAACACCCTCAAGCACTCCCAATGACCGCAGTCGTAGTCATCCAGCCCCTCACTCAAGAGATATCAAGTCAGCCATAGAGATAGCACTCCACAAAGATAAACTTCAATAAAGTTGTATCTTGGGTTCCAAAAAAATTCACTAAAGCAATTGGGATGATTTGTGCATTGAAAAACAAAGTTAAAAACCCCTAAATGAGAAGACAAAAATTATGCAATTTGCAATTTTCATAGATTGAAACACTCAGGTCTTCTAAAGAAAAATGGACTCATTTAACAGGTATTTATAAAGAAATTGAGTCGGCGACTTCGTTCAAATGACAGTGGGAGGTCGCTCGAACGACATCTAATTTCGTTCGATCCAGATATCGCGTGACCATCTAACGAGATTAACAAAACTAAAACAATAGCATATCGTTAGATGAAACACTTCAAACGATGTATCACGTGAGATGCTTTGTCTCTTGGAGAGGTCGTTTGAACGACTTGCTCCCATCGTTTGAACGATATCACCTAAAAATAATTTTTTTTTTTAAATTCCGCATCAGGACTTAGAAAAATTATTTTGACGAAAAAAGACACTTTAGACCTTTAAAAAAAATTTAGAACAATTATCCCAACACTTAAAATGAACCATTAAGGAAGTTAAATACAACCTTACCAAAATCTATCTCGCAGAGGCTCGTTTGTTGAAGAATTTTGAAATTCGTATCCGTCTTGATGCATGAATGAACTTGAACTTGAACTTTTCTTAGACGATTGTAGCGATCTATGACATACTCTAATGTAAACGGACTGCAAAATATGTCCTTACAATTAGGATAGGGTCCACTATTGATGAGCACGAGCACGCATAACTCGGATAATTGTTCAAGGAATTTTTGGATGTCTTATCATGGTCCTACAATAACATGCCCGATGTTGATCCCAAAATATCTCAGCACGAGATTTCAACTCGCCCGGAATGCAAATCGGTCAAAAAGAAATTATAAAAGCTCCACAGCGAATGGTCGCTCAAGGTTAAAAAATAGGTGATCAAATAGTTAAATATAGGCTTCATTCGGGTGATCAAATATCCCACATGGCTAGCCAACATTGTACCCGTGCTAAAATCAAGAGGGAAAGTCCGCATGTGAGTTGAATACAGGGACTTGAACAAAGCATCTATGAAAGGCAACTATCCATTACCCAACATCAACACGATTGTGGAAAATACGTCCAGTCACGCTCTCAAGTCATTCATCGATTGGTTCATTAAATACAGATCAAGATGCACTTTGATCATCAAGAAAAAACTGCCTTCATACCCCTTTGGGAACCTTTTGTTACACGGTTATGCCATTCAGGCTCAAGAACGTAGGGGTTACCTACCAAAGGGCCGCCATAACTATCTTGCATGATCTGATACACAAAGAGGTTGAGGTCTACGTGGATTATATGATCATTAAGTCTGACACTCGGGAAGGTCATGTTCCCACCCTTTGAAAATTCTTCGAACGACTATAGCAATACCAGATGCGGTTAAACCCACATAAATGTGTCTTCAGCTTCACCAAAGGAAATCTTTTTGGATTCATGTTTAGCGAGGAGGGAGTTGGAGCATACCCTGCCAAACTGAAAGCCATACTCGAATTGCCACCACCCCAAACAGATAAGGAAGCTCAAGGATTCTTAGAAAACATACAATATATCAGTCGATTCATCAGTCAGTTGACTTCCATATGCGAACCCATCTTTAAATTCCTCCGAAAGGATTCTACTAAAATCTGGAATGAGGTCTGTCAGGAAGCCTTCGACTGAATCAAACTATACCTTACCCGACCTCCGGTACTCATGCCATCGCAACTTGGTCTCCCGCTACTCCTATACTTGACCGTAACAGACACCATAGTAGGGGATTTTCTAGCCCAATACATTGAGGAAACTCATAAAGAAAGAGCCATCTACTATGCCAGTCAAAAGTTAGTCGAGTACGAAGTCAACTACATCGCCTTGGAAAAAACATGTGTTGCCCTAGTCAGATTACTAAAAAATTATGGCACTACATGATCACATTTCCCATCGGACATGTGTCCTGAATGGATCCTATCAAGTACTTGCTTAAGATACTCGCCCTGTTTAGCCAAATGGCCCGATGGTTGATGCTCCTGTTTGAGTTCGATATCATGTATGTTGAGCAAAAAGCCATAAAATGGAGAGCCATCTACAATTACCTTGTTGACTACCCCATGGAAGAATTCAATGACTAAACCTCTGAATTCCCAAATGAAGATATTCTCTGCACCTCCCAGGAGAACCTTTGAAGGAAAATATTCTTTAATGGTGCTGCCAATAAGAAAGGATATTGCACTGGGATACTTCTGATTACCCCTGATAACTCTCACACTCCCATTGTCATCAAGCTATATTTTCCCTGCACTAATAATATGACCGAATGCGAGGCGTGCACTGTAGGCCTTAAATTCACCCTCAAGAAATGTATCAAATAATTAAATTTCTATGGGGACTCTACCCTCATCATCGGTCAAGTCATTAGAAGATGAAAAGTTAAGAACGAGAAGCTCTTACCCTTCCACGCCTACCTAGAAGAACTGACCTCCTAATTCCAAGATATCCCCTTCCACTACTTGCCCTGAGCATAGAACAGCTTAGTTGATGCCCTTGCTACCTTAACCTTCATAGTAGACATGCTGGAGGGAATAACGATGGCCCCCTTCCTAGTCTAAAAACAAGCCTTTTCCAACCCACTGCAACCACATTAAGCTTATCAAAAAGGAAGAACCTGATATGGTCAAATGTTGATACTATGATATTTGGCACCTCCTCAAATGCGGTAGGTACCCCCAAGATGTCGACAAGAAAGACTAAGTGATCCTTCACAAATTAGCTGCCCAGTACATTATCTGCAACAAAGCACTGTTCAAGAGAAACTTCGATGGATCCCACTTGCACTACATTGCAGGGGCTAACATTAAAGAAATAATGCAGAAGATCCATGACGGAGAATGCGGACCTCACATAAATGGTCATATTTTTGGTAAGAAGATTATCCATCAAGGGTACAATTAGACCACCATGGTTCAGGATTGCACCGCCTACATCTAAAGATGCCTCAGATGTCAATAATTCACTAATCTTCATCACATACCTCCTCGGGAATTGTACAACATGACTTTTCCCTGGTTATTCTCCACTTGAGGCATTGACATCATAGCGAAAGTCACACCCAAAGACTCCAATGGGCATGAGTTCATCCTGAACACCATTTATTACTTCACCAAATGGATCGAAGCCGAGTTATATGCAGTATTAAATGCCAAGAAAGTAGTCAAGTTCATCTAGAAGAACATTATTTATTAATACGGAGTCCCTCACGAGCTAGTATCAGATAACAGATTCGACGCAGAGGTCACAGAATTGGAATACAAGTATAGGATTCAGAGACACAAATCTTCCCCTAACCCCAAACTAATGGTGCAGTTGAAGCCGCAAATAATAACCTCAAAGCTATAATCAGCAAGATGACTAAGAGTTGTCGAGATTGGGCCAATTGGATCCCTTATTCCCTCTGGGGATATCGTACTTCAGTCGAGACATCTATTGGGGCTAGCCTTTACTCTCTGGTATATGATGTGGAAGCAATCCTATCCGTTTAGCTAGAATACCTTCCTTACACATTATTCTTGAGAGCAAAGTCAGCAAGGAAGACTGACATCAGAGCCGCTATAATAAGTTGTCATTCTTGGATAAAAAGATGATGAAGGCTCTATACCACATACAAGGGTACCATCGTCGGATAGCACGATCATTCAACAGAAGAGTCAAGGATCGTGGTGTCCGAGAAGGAGACTTAGCCCCTAAAGAAATCACAGAACCCGTCTGGGACCCCAGAGGGAAATTCAAGCCAAACTAGAGTGGCCCTTACATAGTAAAAAAGATCCTTTCAGGCGGTGCTACTATACTCACTTACCTTGATGGAAAAGAGATGGCGCATCCAGTCAACATGGGCCATCTCAATAAATTTTACCCTTAGTCCAAAATCTCGGCGCGCTACGACTCTTCTCATCCCCTTTTTATTCTAAAAAAATTCTTCATTTCCCTCTACTCAGAACTACGTGGGGCCTGATCCTCTGAAAAAATTTTAACTCAAAATGTTTTCAAAACCCCCATAGGTACGTACGAAGCTCATATGCTTTATATGGGCACGGACCCCTTCGTTTTCACAAAATGCTATAATTTTTTTACCTCCAAGAATGACAGTTCGTTTTATCATTTATAGGAACAAAAGGATTATGTATGCCTTAGCAATTGGTATAGATAATTCAAATGTAACACAATCAAGAGGCATAACAATATGATCCAAATATTTTTTATTTCAAATTTGGGAGTTGAGTACAATCACATAAAGTATCAGCGAAGGGAGTCAAAATAACCACCCTCGGCTAACTAAATTGTCCCTAAAACAAGTCTGACAACCCATCCTAAAATTATTCTCGAATCCCAAAAACAAAAAACAAAAACACACAAACACATCCTAGTCATATAAAATCTTCACAAGAAATGAACACCAACTTTACAAAGACCCTATCCGCACCTGTCGAAAGACCTAGCCCCATAATTCTCTACTCCTTGAGGCCCCCAAACTTCCCCAGCCTGATTGGTATTCTAAAGGCGCTCTATAGAAATATATGCCCTGACCAGCCTGAAGAAAACCACTATGCCCCCTCCATAGTCAAAAAGGGCAAACCACCTCTCGTCGGTCTCCTCTGCCAAGATCTTTGCCCCCACCTGCTTCCACAACCATTCCAGATAGTCTCTGAACACATGCCCAACCCTGCCTACGAATTGAGAGGGATAGATTGACGACTGACGATTCTCACACAAAGAGCCTAATCTCATTTGCATGGATTCTGTTAAGTGTTCCACATGAAAGAAGTCTAGTGCCCGAGGTGGCATTATTTTCTCCCATCCGACATGACGCAGAAGTCGCCAGGGGAAATGGAATGAGGTTTGTCGAAGGCCAACTAACCTAACGTACTGGTATTCTCCCAGTTCCAGAATATGATACATCTCTCTAAACCATGGCACCGACCAGCGCAGAAATCGAGCCCCATGATCCAAAAACCAGTTTACCCGGTTCTTTATAGATGGGCCAAAGCTGATGGAATAACAAGTGAAGAAATTCGGCATAGCTGCCAAGAGATATTTAGAGGGAGCTGCCAAATGAAATCTCTCAGTCAGCTACATGAACACCATAATCGGGCTTCCTCTTAAAAAATTAGAGTGGTTTTCCCGCCAAGCATCTAGACCATTCAGGGTCTCTGTCAGTATCACTTTCATAGGATTGCGATGATATAACATCCACACTGTAATGGAAGACAGTTAAGGGTCCACCATCAGGTCCCCAATCACCAGAAGTAGTGTAGAATTTTAGCCCATGGCAACAGCTCTGGCACGTCCTGCATCATTGAAATCCCACAGACGCACCGACTACTTGACAATTGGAAGAGAGATCATTCCCCTAATGATCAACGATCGAGCCGCCAAAGGTGAAATGTGGAGAAATTCTGCTAATAAAGCCTGAGGAGACTGAGAGAATTCGGGCATAGTGGTCGCTACGCTGGGATTAATCCCCAATATAGCTGAAAATTCCTCATAGGTTGGACAGACCTCCTCCAAATGAAATTAAAAAAATTGATCCTTCGAGTACCAGAATTGAACTGTCATCATCAATATGTTCCAATCAATAGCTCGGTTGCGCCACAAGAAGACTCGGTGCAAATTAAAGGCTTCGTAGTCAACGTTATAAAGACACATGGCTTCTAGGCTCTCGAGATACTACTCAACTCAACTCAATAAAGCCTTTTCCCAATTATTTGGGGTCGACTACATGAATCCTATTTTTCCATTCCATTATGTCCAGTGCAATATCTTCGGTTAAATCACATGACATCATGTCCTTTTTTATAATATTCCACCAAGTCAATTTAGGCCTACCTCTACCCCTTGTGTTAACATTAATATTAACTAAATCACTCTTCCTTATAAAAGGATCCATTGGTTTACGTTTGACGTGTCCAAACCATCTAAGTCGATTTTCTCTCAATTTATCTTATGTAGGAGCTACTTTTACTGTTTCATAAATTTGTTCATTTTTAATTTTATCCGTTAGAGTTTTACCACAAATCCATCTTAGCATTCGCATCTCCCCCACACTCATTTTCTTCACATTTTATTTCTTGGTTGCCCAACACTATGTCCCATATAATATGGCGGGTCTAATGACCGTCCTATAAAAAAATTCTTTTAACTTTAAAGGTATACGCCTATCACACAAAACACCGATAGCACTTCTCCACTTAACCCTTCCTCCTCTAATCCTATGAGTAACATCATCATTAATATCTTCATCTTTTTGGATAATCAATCCTAAATAAAGAAAACGATCATTTCTAGGTATCTATTGACCCTCAAATTTCACCACATCTCTATTAGTCCTCCTATTACTACTAAAATTGCACTCCACGTATTCTGTTTTAGTTCTTCTTATTTTAAATCCTCTTGTTTCTAAAGTTTCTCTCCACAATTCCAACCTAGCATTAATCTCGGTCTTAGTCTCATCCACTAAAATAATATCATCTGCAAATAGCATACACCATGGCACCTCATCTTGTATCTGTCCAGTCTACTCATTCATAACAAGAACAAAGAGATAAAGACTTAATGTTGAACCTTGGTGTAGACCTACCATAATTGAAAATTCACTACTTTATCCAGATGACGTTCTTACTGTAGTTATCGCACCATCATACACACCCTTGATCACATCAATATATCTGCGAGTCACTCCTCTTTTATGTAGAACCCACCATATTATATCCCTGGGTATCCTATCATACGCCTTCTCCAACTTTATAAAAATCATATGAAGATCCTTCTTTTTCTCCTTATACCTCTCCATTAATCTCCTCAACAAATAGATTGCTTCTATTGTTGACCTCCCAGACATAAACCCAAATTAATTCTCAAATACTGTTGTCACGTATATTCATATGATTCATGTTCATAAGGACCTAACAAAGTTTTACCCTGGTTATCCGCTACCTAATGCAACCCTCCTCCTTTATTCGGGCTTGGGACCGGCAATGTAAAAAAATAAGAATTTAAGCACGACACAGGCAGAGTTATAGGATCTCGAGATATGAAGTGAATTTTCCACTCATGGGAAGGTCCATTTGGGAAATAATAAGGCAAAAGGCATGAAATAAGAAATAAAATGTGGAATGGGTGAAAAACTACACCCCCTTTACCCCCCTTTTATACCCAAATACCTTGGCTAAAGATAAGAAACCCAAAGGGACCGAAATAAAACCTACCCTACCAAGTACTTTAATTGGGCTACAAGAAAGTGCAATCAAATCCCTAGGGTGATTTGTCTTGACTCACCTATCGATAAGCAAGACAAGGGGTATGCCGATCAGCAATCCCTTTATTCTGGAAAATTCTATCTTTACTTTTGTGTCAAAATCAAAAAGTTATAAAAATGTATTCTTATGTCAAAAACCCTTGGGTTATTTCTTCCTACATTATCCATTTTTACTCATCATTTCTCAAAATAAATCTTCTCTCGAGTTATTCAATAAACTATCCCAACCTTATTACGGTCTCAGCAACAAAGTAAAAAGTGCATGTAGAATAACTCATTTAAGCAAAGATAAATAAACAAAAATCTCATTCATTTTATATATAGCCATTTGCATCATTACATTTTTTAGGAAAAGAAAGAAGAAAAATAGTAGAAAGCAAAAATAGTGGGACTCAACTCGAAACCCTCAATCTCAGTCTCTCTTTATCTAAGTGTGAATATATCACAGTTTTAGATCTTTAAGTTTCTAAAAAGAAACGAGATCTTAAACTGTGAGGTTATTGAGAGAGAGAGATTAAAACTTATGAGGATTAATGAAAACCCTAACTCTCAAAAATAATTTTCTGAAAATATTTTGCAAGAGTTTTAGTACGAAAATAACTTTCTCTATTTTTATCTCTCTTCTCTCTCTTTTCTCTCAATTGACGAAATGTCAAAATTCTTCAAATGGGTACCCAAAGACCTTTATTTATACTTGGCTTAGAAGGGTTTGTAAGGTCGAAGCAAAATGAACGGCTAGGATTAAACCAACGGTTAAAATTTTAATCTAATAGCTATTAAATGACTGCATAATACTCTGATTGGTTTAATTGGAACGCACTTGGATCACTCAAGATAACATGAAGATCGTTGATAAGGTTTGATGTAATGGTCAAAAGAGATGCGCTGGAATGTGAGAGGAAACAAACACACAATGATCTAATGATAAGGCAACACGTGTAGAGAGAATACCGATTGTAAAATGCGTATGTTTAAAGTTTTAGAAATCCAAGTTTTATCCAGAATAGTTTGTGCCAGTTTTATATTATACCCAAACCATCTTTTAGGAACTTATAAAATATGAATTTTATTCCCAAACAATTTAAAACCCTAATTTAATTATTTTAAAAATAAGTTTTAATTGTTTTAAAATTCCTAAAAATTATAGAAAAATCATTGTAATTCAATTCAACGCGCACCAATCAAATATGAGATTAAATATGTAGTCCTATGTGTTGAGTGTGTTGGTTTTCTACCTATTTGACTTTGATCTTTGATGTTGCTGCTGATGTATTTGAAGAGGCAATGATGTATTGAAGGAGGGACTCAATTTTGTCTATCTTTCCAAACTAGTTGAGGCTCCTATATAGTGCAGACTCAAGTAAGTCAACTATATAGTGTGCTTAAATCTTCGCCTTTAGAAATGAAAACAAACGCTCCTTTGACTCATATAGGACTCTTAGGGATAAAAAAAATAAGAAAAACTTATTCTTATATAAAAATTCTAACTACCCCATTTCCTAGGAATCAAAAAGTACATAACTTAACTATGAAGAGACTAATACCCTAAATATATCTGATGATACTGATTCCTCAAAAATAAAACCTATGGCAAAGATCAAGAATTAATCATATTTTTATAACAAATGTCCTGATGGACTCAAATACCTCTCCCTCATTTTGTCTCGACTGGACAAAGGGTGAAAAACATAATATGAACATAACAAGAATTCTATCAACTTAAATTAATCAACGGGTCACCTCAACGGTCTCCTACATATACTAGCGATAGGAGGTGTCTTTTGTCATTTATCAAAAGATCGTGCCCTATATCCTCAAAGACCAATTGTAAGTATGAAAGTAACCGTAGGATATTATAGATGATAGATATCTATTCAAGCAAAATCATACCGATGGATTTTCTGAAAGATTCAAAACGTAAATTATCCAAAGGTTTAGTGAACAAGTCAGCTAGTTGATGTTCAGTGGGTAAATAGGTGATCTCTAATTCTTTAGACTCAACAAGTTCGCGTATAAAATGATGTCTTATTTTAATATGTTTGGTACGCGAATGTTGAACATGATTTTTATAGATATTTATCGCACTTTGATTATCGCAATATAAATTCATCTTTTCTTCATTAATGCCATAGTCAGTAAGCATTTTCTTTATCCATAATAATTAAGCGCAATAACTTCATGTCGCTATATATTCTAGTTCGACTATGGAAAGTGATATGCAGTTTTGTTTTTTAGTGCTCCACCCTACTAGATTGTTATCCATGTAATAACAAGCATCGGAAGTGCTCCTCCTATCATTTGAATAGCCGACCCAATCAGCATCAATGTATCCTATAATTGTGCTTGTGGTGTCTTTTGTGCACCATATACCTAAGTTTATCGTTCCCTTAACATATTTGATTATTTGTTTAACATGGATAAGGTGACTTTCCTTAGGTGCACTTTTGTAATAAGCACAAACACACACAGCATACATGATATCGGATCGAGAAGCTATTAGTTATAATAAGTTGCCTATCATACTTCTATATAGCGTAAGATTTACAGTTTTCCCAATCTCATCTTTGGATAGTTTCGTAGAAGTGCTCATGGGAGTCCTAGTAACTTTAGCATTACATAAACCAAATTTTTTCCTAATTCTATTGCGTATTTAGACTACGATATGAATAACCCATCATATTTTTACTTAACTTGAATACCTAAAAAATATTGAAGCTCCCCCATAAGCGACATTTGGAATTCCCTGTGCATAATTTTTTGAAAACTCTTTAACCTCGGATGGAGAAGTAAAACCAAATATAATGTCGTCAACATAAACCTGAGCAATTAAGACCTATTTGTTAAAATGTTTAACAAATAATGTCTGGTCATTTTTTCCAAGTTGAAAATCTTTATTGATTAAAAAGGTCGACGGGCATTCGTACCAGGCTCGAGGTGCTTGCTTTAAACAGTATAATGCCCTTTTCAATATATACACATGGTTTGGGTAATGAGGATCAATAAAGCCTTTCGGTTGTTTAACATAGATCTCCTCCATCAAAATACCATTTAAAAAGGCGAATTTTACATCCATTTGATAAAGGCTGAATTGTAAATGATAAGTTATGGACAAGAGTAAGCAAACAGACTTGGGGCGAGTGATCGGGGCAAAGGTATCCTCAAATTTTATTCCTCCAACTTAAGAGTAGCCCAGGGCAACATACCTGTCATTATTTCTAACTATCATCCCAGATTCATTTGTTTTATTTCTTAAAATCCAGCGAGTGCTAATAACCCTTTTATTTTCTGGACTAGGAATAAGGTTCCACACGTCATGACTTTTTAAACTGAATGTGCTCTTTCTGTATAACACCTATCCAAAATGATTCACTAAGTGATTCATTCACATTCTTTGGTTCTACTAGAGAAATACATCACGCAAAATGGGCAACATTACGTAATTGGGATCTTGTACGCACTGGTTCATCAAGGTTACTAACAACATTATCAATAGAATGATCTTTAAAAACCAAGTTAGGTACTTCAAGGGTCTCAATTATTAATGGATCAACTATCTTTGGAGAGTCATAAGTAAATAATTTCCAGACTATTCCACGATAATTGGTCCTTATTCTTTACTCTCGACATCAGTGTCACTCACTATCACATTTGTAGATTCCATGATTACTTTGGTACACAAATTATAAATGCGATAAGCCCTCTTGTTAGGGGAGTAACCCAAAAATATTTATTTATTTCCACGGGTTTTAAACTTAGGCAGGTGTTCTCTATCTTTGCAAACATAGTAAGTACTCCCAAAAGTTTAAAAATATTTAAGATTGGGCTTTATACCATACTAAAGTTCATAAAAGGTTTGTTCGGTATTTTTTTCGAAGATAGACACGGCTGATGATGTGACACGCTGTTTGAACTACCTCAACCCAAAAATACTTTGGCAAGTTCTTAGCATGTATCATTACCCTAGCCATTTCCTGGATTGTGAGATTTTTATGCTCAGCAACACCATTATGTTGGGGTGTTTTAGGAGCACTGAACTCGTGTTGATAACCATTACAATTACAATACTCTGTTACACCTAAGTCCTTAAATTCACCTCCTTTATCACTATGTATTCGATTAACTTGGGTATATTTTTCATTCTCGATTCTTCAAAGGATTTTCAAAAATTCTCAAAATGTATCAGATTTTTTATTTAAAAATGCCACCCAACTGAACCGAATAAAATCATCCACAGTGATTAAAATGTAACTGTTACTATAAAGGCTCAGAGTTTAAGAAGGACCCATAAGATTCATGTGGATAAGCTCTAAAGGTTTAGTTATTAAAATTTCTTTAACTTTCTTATGATCAGACTTAATCATTTTTCCTTCCTGGCATGTCCCACAAATAACATTTAAAATTGGTTTTATTTTTGGTAAACCTCTAACTATATCCTGAGAGCTCAATTTGCCAAGATTATCATAATTAATGTGACCCAAATAATTATGCCAGATTTCATTATCATCAAATCTAGCTAACCTACAGGTCTCACTTCCAGGATTTAATATGTAACAGTAATCTATGGTCTTGTGACCTATAAGGATACAATCAGCATTCTCATTTAAAAAAATTTAATCAGTTTTTGAGAAAGTGACAATGTGATTGGAGTCACAAAATTAAGATATGCTCAACAAATTGGATTTAAGACCGTTTACTAATAGGACATCTTTAAGAGTAGGGAGTCCCTTATCATGAAGTGTTCCTTTGCCTGTGATCTGAGCTAATACTCCTTCCCTAAACAAAACATTCTCTCCTAAGAAGTTAGTCTTGTCGGTTAATTAAGTATCGTCTTCGATCATATGCTTGGAGCATCCAGAGTCTAAATACCAACCATAAGTAGTGTTTTCAGCTCTTAAAGCACTAATAACAATGTTACACTTCAACTGGGGTATTAGATCGTCCTTTCTAACCCAAATAGCTCTAGTTTTGAAAGGTTTGTGAGCTTTTGGTTTAGAAACACATTTAGGACTCTTTCTCTTAGATTTCTTCTTAGCACGAGATCTTATCTTCCTATTCCTATAGTTAGAGTTCTTATTAATTTATTTAGGAAGTACATAATTATTCCTATTCCACCTAGAATAGTTAAAGTTTTGCAAACTAGTGAATTCTAGACAGGCTTATACAGACATTTTTGAAAACATTCAGGGAGACAGTGTCCATAAACATCACAATAGGAACAGTATTGGTAGCAAGATGATTTATTGACATTTTTAAAACCTTTGAAAAGAGGTTTATCTATTTGCTGGACTTTGATCTTATATCTAACTACAACAGGTTTGAATAAGGAATCTCCTTACCTAATAGGGCGCAAACATACTTAGCCTTGGGTTCAACAGTTGGCTTAGGACAATTTTCCATCTGATTATCTGGCCTCTTTTGCTTATTTTCAAAATCTTTCTCTAACATTTGAAAATCATTACATAGATCATCCGGCCTTTTTCCAGAATAAATAAATTCCACATGTTGAAAAGTTTTGTGCCTTAGTTTTCTGATCAAATCCTAAACCAGTTTTGTCTTTAGAATTGGTTTGACTTGATGCAACACAGTCTTCAAAACAGTTGGAATTGTTTTCAAATTTAGAAAATATTTTAAAGACAATTGAAACCTTTTTGTAAGGACATATTTTCATAAGTCCGTTATCAATTTATTATGTCATATACCGCTACACCGTCGAAGAGCATTCAAGAGACGTCTATATCAAAGATGGATCCGAATTACTCAAGTTCTTCATCATTCAAGACTCTGTGAAGTTTACTTTGGTAAGGTTATGTTTTTAATACCTTAACTTTTCGCTTAGAGCTTTTGGGATATTTTTACAAGATATTTTCTAAGTGTTGGAGCGAACTTTTTCGTCAAAATTTGAGAATGAGTATTTTTCTAAGTGTTGAAGCGGGCATTAAAATAATAATTTTTTCACAACAGTCGTTCGAGCGACATAGCATATCGTTCACGCGAGATAGCATGTCACGCGATCTCGTTCGAACGACAGCTGTCCTTTGTTCGAGCGACATGCTTATCTCGTTTGAACGAGCTCTGTTTTCCAGGCGGTGCGATTTTCTATAAAATATCATTCTCTGGTTTCGTTTTCATTAAGAAGTCACAGCGTTTTGACGAACAGAAAAACTGCGAAAGCATAATTCTTTTAGGCTTCTTCTTTTAGGGTTTAATACCTTTTTGGTTTTTCAATTCACAAAACTCCCATATGCTTTAGTGAATTGATTTGGTTTTCAAGAAAACTTTGCTTTTGTTCATCTTTCGTGGAGTGCGTCTCTACACCATATGGCTGCGTGTCATTGAGGATCTTGCTGCGTGAAGATTCTTTGCTGAAGATTGGGTTGCGAGTCCTTAGAGGGTGTTGCATGTATTCTCTTGCTGAGCTCAAGACTGCGAGTCTTTGTGGGTTGGCTGCATGTTGATCCATTGCAGATTTCTCTATGTAATTGTAAGTTGCGATTTATTAATTCATAGTGAAATAAAGGTTTTACCCGAAAAAGGTTTTTTCCTGAAATCTGTGTCTCATCATATTTATTGTGTCACATGCTTTATATTTATTTATGGGTTGACACTCGCACTTTAGATGCTTGTTTAGGGGCTGGATTAATTTGGTTTAAAATAGACTCTAGTTAAATAAGGTTTGATTGGAAACTTGCAACTTAATTTGTAATCGATATCACACATACGTTTTTTATACTTTTGTTTTTATTCTTCTAATTTTATTAAAGTTGCCTTATATTTATTTTCCAAAACCTCATTTGATTAAGAAAGTTCTTTAATTTTTTCAACAAAATCTTTAGTTTTCATTTCATAGGCCAGGAATTTATTTGTATAGTCCTCTACATTATGTTTCACCAATAGGCTTAAGGAGTCTATCTTTTCAGTTAAATCTTTGACTGTATTTTTTAGTTTAGTGCTCTTCCTAAGAGTCTTAGTGTAGAGTGTGTGAACGTCAGGGAGATCATCGTTATTGGACTCATTATGTGCAGTGTGTGAGTTATCCCCTAGCGCTTCATTTGTCGAACTCACACACTCATTCAATTCGTCATTAGTACGAACACTTTGTCTCACACACATCGACCAAGAGACATTGCTAGCAATATTTACAACATTTGTATTATCTAAGCAAAGGGTAGATAAACTAGGAGTAGGCAAAACATCATCACACATAGCAGTACTAGGCATGATAGTATCAAATTCAACATTGTTCACACACATATCATCATAATAGACAATTTTCGCAAAGAAAGACATGCAAGGGTTAAAAGAGTTAGAGAACTCAGGCTCATCTTCTTCAGAGCCACTTGAATCATCCCAAGTCTTACTCAAATTGGCTTTAGTAGAGTTATATATTTTAACCCTACAATTAGAAGCTATGTGACCCTTTTTACCACATCTAAAGCATTGTGTGTTTATAAAGTCTTTTTCAGGTTTGCAATTATTTTTTACATTTTATTCATCACGGTTTCTCTCGTGAGTCCTCTTATTAGAGTTGTTTGGATATCCATCCTTCCCTTATTTAGAAGCAAATGTTTCCAAACTTTGAAATTTTCTTGAACTATTTAGACATAAGGGCTATCTGGTTATCCAAACTCTTTAAATCAAAGTCTTCATCAGAGTCCAAGTCTACATTTAGTAAGACTAACTGAGGTGAGGTCATTTTAGATCGAAAAACTACGTTAGAACTGGATTGTGTTTTTTTATTGTTAGAAAGATGCTTCTTAAACTCTAGTTTCATTTCTACAGTCCTAAGTTTGCTAGTGAGGAGTTCAGGGGTCAAAAATGGATCATCTATCCCCTCAATTACATACCTTTTGTTATCAAACTTAGAGGGAAGGGATCTTAAGATTTTTGACACTGTTTCTTTTCTATTATACATGATTTCATTTGCAGGCAGTTTTGTAATAATGTCAGTCAACCTAATATAGAATTCATCAAAGGTCTCAGTCTCATGAATAAGCATGGTGTTATACGGTTGTATTAACATCTATCTTTTGGTTTCCTTAACACGTTCATCACCTTTGTGGACAGTGACTAATGTGTCCTAAACTTCCTAAGATGTAGAGAAAATAGATATGCGTTTGAATTCGTGCTTATTAACAGACATGAATATAGCATTTTTCCGTTTATTATTACCTAAGGAGGCAAGTTTTTCTTCTTTGGTAAACTCATTGAGGAGTTTTTTAATCCTTTCATTACTACCCACTGCAACAGGCTTAGTTGGATAAGAATATCCATTTTCAATTGCCTCCCAGACATCATCTCCCAATGTCCCTTGGATGAAAGCAATCATTCTTACTTTTCAGTAAGGAAAATTGGTTCCATCAAAGAGGGAAGGTCTGGACAGATTTCCAAAACGCTCAAACTTTTCGCCCATAAAAGATTTTTTAAACAATTTCAAAGTACGAGGTCAAAAGTTTTGAAAAGTACTCATCTCTGATACCAATTGAAAAAAAGCTCACTATGTTATTTTAACAAAATTTAAAAAGGTTTAATGATTTTCGAGATTACTTTTTGAAGAAATAATTATAAAAATCATAACAAGAACACAAGATGTGTTAAAACAATTTGTTTGAACAAATTAGTTAAATCTCTTTAAAATGGGTTTTATAATAAACCTAAGTCTATGTAGCAGAATATAGTAATGGAGAACTAAAAAGCACACATAATAGACAACATTTTTTACGTGGTAAAACCCTACCCAACTGGAGAAACATCCATGGTGGTCTCTATACCACAAAATCAAAATCCACTAAAAGCAGTTTAAGTTACAAGCATGTAACAAATCATACAAATAGTTCATATTCTAAGTCCAGAAATATACCTACTCCTCCACAGTATTTTTTCTGACTTCTTTAAGGTACTGAATTTATCTTTTCTCTGTTCCTTGCTCTACTCCGTTTTCCACAAGGTCAACTCAATAGTTAGAATCTTTCAATCAACAATACACTTTAGTGTTTGTGGAAGACAGTGTAGCGAGTGAAGTGCCTAAAATGACATTCATGTATTCACACACACTTAATTACAAACATTTCCTACAAATTCCAACAAATCTAGTAAAGAAACTCTTTTTACACTTCGAAAATTAGACTTATTATTTTTTAACAAAGTTTTAGAGATTCGAATGCCTTGAGGATATTTAAAACTTAGATCCTTCCAACTTATTTATAAACACAATTTTTCGAAGTGATAAATCTTCTCAGATCTGAAACATGCAAGTCATGATTTCAGTTTTGTAAAAATAAGAGTTGTTGGATAAAAATGATTTTAAAACAATTTACAAACAATATCCAACAAGATGTAATAATTTCTTAACTAAGAAATTAAAACAACCTAAGAATCTAAGTTTGAATATATCACTGTTTTAGATCTTCAAGTTTCTAAAAAGAAACGAGATCTTAAATTATAAGGTTGTTGAGAGAGAGATTGAAACTTATGAGGATTAAAGAAAACCCTAACACTCAAAATGATTTTCTGAAAATTTTTTGCAAGAGTTTTAGTACGAAAATAATTTTTCTCTCTATTTTCTCTTTTTTTTTCTCTCAATTGATGAAATGCCAAAAGTATTCAAATAAGGACTTAAAGACCTCTATTTATATTTGGCTTAGAAGGGTCTGCAAGGTCGAAGAAAAATGAACAGCTAGGATTAAAACAACGGTTAGAATTCAAATCTAATGGCTGTTAAATGACCGCACAATACTATACTCTGATTGGTTTAATTGGAACGCACTTAGATCACTTAATATAACTTGCAAATCGTTGATAAGGTTTGATGTAATGGTCAAAAGAGATGTGCTGGAATGTGAGAGGAAACAAACACACATTAATCCAATGATAAAGCAACACGTGTAGAGAGAATACCGATTGTAAAATGCGTATTTTTGAAGTTTTAGAAATCCAAGTTTTATCCATAATAGTTTGTGCCAGTTTTATATTATACCCAAACCATCTTTGAGGAACTTATAAAATATGAATTTTATCCCCAAACAATTTAAAACCCTAATTTAATAATTTTAAAAATAGGTTTTAATTGTTTTAAAATTCTTAAAAATTATAGAAAAATCATTTTAATTCAATTCAACGCATAACAATCAAATATGAGATGAAATATGCAATACTATGTGTTGAGTGTGTTAGTTTTCTACCCGTTTGACTTTAATCTTTGCTGATGATGATGACGTACTTGAAGAGGCAATGATGTATTGAACGAGGGACTCAATTTTATCTATCTTTCCAAACTAGTTGAGGCTCCTATATAGTGCAGACTCAAGTGAGTCAACTATATTGTGTGCTTTAGGTGTACATTATAGATAAAGGTTCCTTAAAGGAGTTTATGAAAAGAAGAAAAATCCTTATTTAGGTAGATTTAGAAATAGAAAATGACTGTTGATGTGTATCCCAACTTTATTCATTTCTAAGTGCGGCATCACTTTTCCCCCCAATCCATTATTTCTTCAATTTTGCTAGTATTTTGATGAAGTTCTAGCGAGCGTAGCCCCTAATACACGGAGGGTTTTAAATGGGGTAAATAAATTAAATGAAATTCGTGGGACATGTATTAACATCCCCGAGTTGATGTTTTTTTACAAATGGAGAACCATGGGTGACAACACCTATTGCTTGAAAACTAGGTCGGCCAATAGTCACTGGTGGTTAATCTGCAAGATTCAAATAAAGATTACTGAGACTATGGTGTAGTAGTGAAGAATTGGCAATATACTGTACTTAGGTGCCCCCAATAAGGGCTTGGCATAGTTTGTACAACATTTTAATATTCCATTTATTTCCATGTTTATTAATTGTTCAATGATTTGTTGACAAACCGTTTCCCTTTATTCTTGTGCAGAGGAAAACAAAAGGAAGTTTCTAAAGGAAGGGGACATTAATATTGAACATCTTAAGTATTTATGGTCCATCCACCAAAGACCAGGAGTGGAGCATCCCCGAGAAGCCCCTGTTATGCTAGAATACGAGAGCTTTGTTACCTCATTTGTTGCTCAACCAATAATTATTCTGCCACAGTTCCCCATAAACTTGGACGAGGAACCATTTTCTACGTCCTTTGTTACTGAGTCAAATGGAGTAGATAGAGAGTTTGCATAAGGAGGAAAATCATCCTCTTTTTAATTCTTTGATCTTACAACTATCCCAACTTCACCTTCTTAAAAAATGGTCAAGAGAAGAATCCCAAACTTGTTGACTGGATCCGGATCTCCCCCTCCTGCTAAGAAGAATACGACCACTGACAAGAGGCCTCAGGTCCTAAATATGGAAGAAGTAAGAATTGTTGAGGCTCAATTTAAGAGGTTGAAGAGAGGTCTTCCCAGTCACTAAAAGTTGGCCCAAAAAGTTTCTATCTTCCAAGTCAGAGCTGAGTCGGTGGCTATCAACCCTGGGCTGGATAGAGATCTGATTAAGGCAAGAACTCTTCAAGTAGACAGGTCAACTATAGCATCGATGTCTAGATCTCGATTAGTTAAAAGGTCTAACCACAACTTAGTACTTATAAGTATTTAACCTTTTTATTTGTCTTCAATAATGTCTACTGAACTTCTTATGTACTCATGTTGTATATTTCTTCTTCTGCACCTATTGACTGATTATAACCAAATACTGAAGAATGATGACTAGCTAAAATCTTCCTCAACTGATGTAGAGGAAGCCTTTAAAGGCTTACAGAAGTCCTTGCAAGAGTTTGAGGAAGCCTTGGAGAGAGAGAGAGAGAGAGAGAGAGGGGGGGGAAAGCTTGGCAGGAGAAGTTGCAGGTGGTCGAGAATAGGGCAACTACAGCAGCAAATAAAATAAAGGTTATCGATGATAGAGTGACTGTTGTCAAGGAAAAGGAAAAGGAAGCTGAGAGCAGGGCAAAGGCTGCTGAGGAAAAAACTACCAACTTGAATACTGAACTTGCTGCTTTGAAGGACAAGAGGAAAAAGATAAGGAGGATGCCACTAATAGAGGTTAGGACAAGGCATTTTCTGCTGCTACCATCCAAATTGAGTATGCCAAGAAACTATCCTATAAGGATGGATGGTTGGATGTTGTTGATATAAAAAAATTATCCATTTACGTGGACCAATCAGAAATAAATATTTGCTCTCGTACATAGCCTTAATCCCAGTCAGCTAGTAACAACAAGGAATGCTGACCTACACGTGGAATGTCGACCAAGTACTGAGAAAGCCGACCAACAAGATCAGTAAAAGGCCAACATATCAAAAGTCACAATTCGTACAACTAATCGCCATATTCATTATGTAAGTATGTAAATTCTTACTATATAAATGCATTACATCCCTTGACATTACAATCCTTGGCCTCCGTGTTATTATAAATACATTATACTTCTGCCACCAAAGGTAAGAACACAAGCAATCAAGCTATTGCAATGATTAATATCATAACACTGGACGTAGGCCTTGATACATAGCCGAAATACTTTAAATTATTGAGTTGTTCTCTTTCTATATACTTATTTTATCAGTGATTAAAGAATTAGATCTAGTCTAGTTTTTTACATCAATAGGTTGGTGTCGTCTATGGGAATGTGTGTCTAATCATCGTTCTCATTCTATATGGAAAACTGATCCAGTTCTCCATATAGAATAATACCAAGCATTAATTAACATTTATGTGGCTCCTGACGAAATGAGGTGTAGAGTATTCTCTGGAACAGTTACTGGATTTGCCCAAATCTGGTACAATAACCTTCCTCGGGGACAGATTTCCACCTTCCACCAATTAGCTGAGCTATTTATTAGCAAATTTTGTTTTAGGGCCAAGCCTGTAAAAAGGGTGGCACATTTGATTAGTGTACGACAGAAGGAAGGAGAGAGCACTAAGGACTACAACACTCATTTTAATAATGAGAAGCTGGAGGTAGTAGATTATGAGGAGAAAACTGCTATAACACCCCTTATGAGTGAATTACTCCCAGAGAAACTCTATTATACACTTGCAAAAGATCCCCCAAAGACCATGGAAGAATTGATGGCCAAAGCAGCCAAAATCATGAATGTCGAGGAGGCAATGGCAACCAAGAGGAGCACGAGTGTAAAAGTTAAGGGGAAAAATGCCAAGAAGGACCACAAAGATTCCAAGGAGCATAGGGAGTCAAAACAGAAAGGAATTATAGAAAATCTTAATAAGCATCACAACTCCACTCCACTCACCATGGGCATTCATCATGTCTTAGAGGAGATCAAATACAACAAATATGTGCATTGTCCTGATAAATTGAGAAGTTCCCCTACTAAGAGGGATAAAACTAAATACAGCGAGTTCCATAGAGACCATGGTCACACGACGGATCATTGTATTGCCCTTCAAAATGAGATTGACTCTCATCCGAAGAGGAAAATTAAATCAGTTTATTGATCGACAGAATAATAAAGGAGCTCAGCACTGATCAAAATCCCCCTGTCGACCTAGAGAGGAGAAGAAGAGGGCTCGTGAAGATGATCAGAATGATGATCCCGACTTACCTAAAAAGCCCAGATAACCAAAGCACGAGGTATTCACACTTAGTTTTATTTCTTTTGATTGCCAAATGATTACAGGTGGAGATGCAGGAGGCGGGATCATACTGCAGAGCTAAAAGCTTACCTCAATGAGGCTCAAGCTCTCTCATATACACAGAGGATTAATCTTGCTGAGGAAGATAGACTAAGGAAGGTTAATACAGACAAGATGGTAATAGGTTTTTTAAAAAATAACCTATCAGGATTATTGTAACCCCATGCAATTCTCTGGTAATTAAAATTAGAAAGGAGGATATTATCATCTCTCGAGTGTTAGTAGATAATGGTAGATCGACAGATATTATATTCTATCCTTATTTCAACATCTTGAACTTTAAGCTCAGCAAGTTAGAGCCCTATCATTGACCACTAATAGTTTTTGTAGGTGAGAAGGTTTTCCCTTTGGGAACCATCAAGATGGAAGTAATGATTAGTACATGGTCAGCCAGTCGAATATATAAAATTTGTTTCTTTATAATGGATAATAATGTCCATTCAACATACAATATAATTATGGGAAGAGTTGGGTTGAAGAAGTTTGAGGCAGTGCCTTCTACTGTTCATCAATGATTAAAGTTCCCAACTAACTTGGGTGTAGGAGTCGTGAAAGGTGATAAAAAAGTAGCTCGAGAATTCTACTATTCATCTGCCGAGCAGGAAGAGTTGGAAAAAATAAAGAGGAAAACCACCACGTACCAAGTGGATACCTCTGAACCTGAAGAAGATCCTCAAGTTGAAACCTTATATTCAAGGGAGGAGACAAAGATGGTAAAGGGTCAGATTGTAGATACCGTAGAAAGCATTATGTTAGATAACGACAAACCAGAGTGCACAACTCAAGTTTAAACAACGCTGGATCCTGTTCTTAAGCAAAAACTAGTGAGCTTACTTAGACAAAGAAAACACGCATTCGCCTGGAGTCATGAAGATATGCCAGGGATTGATCCTAACTTCCTTTGCCATGAGCTCAATTTCAATAAATAAATCAAGCCAGTGAAGTAAAGACGAAGAGTACTCAGCCTTGGGAAGAAACAATCCATACAGGAGGAAGTTGAAAAGATTTAGAAAGTAGCCTTCATTAACGAGGTGAAATATCCTGAATGGTTAGCCAATGTAGTTATGGTCAAGAAGAAAAATAACAAGTGAAGGATGTGCGTAGACTTCACATATCTTAACAACGCATGTCCAAAGCATCACTTTTCTTTGCTCCGAATAGATCAGTTTTTGGATACTACCTTAGGACGTAAGTTGCTCAATTTTATGGATGATTATTCTGGTTAAAATCAAATAAAAATGAAGCCTGAAGACAGGGAAAGCACATATTTCATTACTCCCCGAGGAACTTACTGTTATAATATTATGCCTTTTGGTTTAAAAAATACAGGTGTTACATATCAAAGGCTGGTAAATAAGGTCTTTGAGGAGCAAATATGTAAGTGTACGTGGATGATATGCTTACAAAGAGCAAAAAAGCATTTGGCCATATTGTCGACCTCAACCAGATTGTTCATCAACTTGAGAAGCACCAAATGAGATTAAACCCGACCAAGTGCATCTTTGGAGTACAGGAAGGAATGTTCCTCGGGTATATAGTAAATTAGAGGGGAATTGAAGCAAATACCGATAAGATTAAAGCAAATCTTGAGATGTGGTCCCCAACTTGCAAGAAGGAAGTGCAAAGGCTAACTGGACGAGTAGCAACTCTGAACGGGTTTGTGTCCCGAGCTACAGATAGGTGCCTACCATTTTTCAAAATAATCAGAAAGAGTTTTAAATGGAATGAAGAATGCGAGAAAGCTTTTTTAGAATTGAAAAAGTATTTAAGGTAACCTCCACTACTTTTTCGACCAATTATGGGGGAGAAATTATACCCGTACTCAGTTATTTCTAAATTAGCCATGAGCTCTTCTTTGATCAGAGAGGAGAATGGAATTCAAAAGCCTATTTACTACACCAGTAAAGCTTTTTGAGGAGCAAAAATCAGGTACCCTCGCTTAGAAAAGTTGGCACTGACGTTAATTAAAGCATCTAGACGCATGAAGCCCTATTTTTAGGCCCATACGATAGTAGTATACACTGATATGCCATTAAGGTAGACTCTACACAAGCTAGAGAAATCTGGCAGATTAATGTATTGGGTTTTGGAATTGGGGGAGTATGACATTATTTATGAACCAAGATCTTCTCTAAAAGACCAAGCAGTAGCGGATTTCATAATTGAATTCACTTACCCAGAGGTACCTGAGCAACAAAACCAATAATCCGAGCAAGGATCAGGAGAAAATAAAGTTGTTGACAATCAAGATCCGGAGGAACTTTTACCAGCAGAGGTCGTTGCTTACCTACCAGATTCCTCTTTAAGAATAAAGAAGATGTCAAAAAAGTATGAGGAAGTAGGGAGAAAAACCTTCCACTATGAAATTTTGACGGACCAAGCATTTGTCGACGATCTCCTAATATGGAACTTATACGTTGGTGGATCATCTTGTGCAACTAGAAGTGGAGCAGGTATCATGCCTAACACTCTAGATAATATTGATATTGAATATGCCCTCCGATTTCAATTCCAAGCCTCAAACAATGAGGCAGAATATGAAGCTCTCATTGTGGGCTTAAGTCTAGCCCAATTATTGAACGTCAATCAATTTGTGGCACATAGTGATTCCCAGTTGGTAGTAAATCGAATCTTGAGCTTGTATGGAGCTAAAGGTGAATTGACAATCAGATACTTGTATAAAGCATTGGAGGTAATAGAAAAATTACCAGTTGTTCGGATGAATAGAATTCCAGGGGTGGAAAATGCCAAAGCAAATGCTCTTGCTCAGCTAGCTTCAGCTACCAGAGTTAAACTCCAACAAACTATGCCTATTGAGATTTTGGCCAACAGGAGTATAGATGAAGATTTAATGATTAATTTTATTGCTGTAGATATGGGGCCATCTTGGATGGATCCCACGAGAGCATATATTGAAGAAGGAACCTTGCCATCAAATATGGTTGAAGCAAAAGAACTGAATTATAAAGCTGCCAGATATGTGCTAGATAAAGGAGTTTTTGTACAGGAGAGGATTGACAGTCAATTTGTAATATTGCGTTCATCCATCCAAAGTATCAGACCTAATTCAAGAAGTATATGAAGGATCGTGTGGAGCTCACATTGCAGGAAGAACACTTCTATAGCGAATAAGTGTGCAAGGATACTACTGGACAACTATACGAACAGATTATGCAACTTTTGCTAAAAAGTGTGACAAGTGGCAAAGGTATTCAAGCATTCGTAAGACTCCACAGGCTGCTCTCACCCGAATCACTTCACCTTGGCCATTTTCCATGTGGGGAATAGACTTGGTCGGTCTATTGCCAACCACCTAATGAAGATTCAAATACTTGGTTGTTACAGTGGATTACTTTACAAAGTTGGTTGAAGTAGAACCATTGATAAACATGCCTTATGAGAAGGTTTACTAATTCATTTGGAAGAACATCAATTGCAGATATGGGTTTCCTTATGCCTTCATCATCAACCATGGAACACAGTTTAACAACGAAGAATTCGTAGCTTATTGTGCTCAATCCAACATTAAAAAATTACATTCTACACCAGGACACCCTCAGAGTAAGGGGAAAACAAAAGTTACAAATATAACTATGTTGAATGGCTTGAAGAAAAGGCTTAATGACGCAAAGGGAAACAAGATCAACGAGCTACATTCTATTTTATAGGCGTACCGAACAACCCCGAGGATTACAACTGGAGAATCCCCATGCATGTTAGCATTTGGGACTGAAGCAGTCATACCTGCTGAGTTGGGTCTTCCATCCCATAGATTTTTGAATTTTAACTATCCTGTGAGTGATCTAATGCGAAGGTTAGATTTGGATATGCTAGAAGAGGTACGAGAAGATGCTGCTCTGAGAAATGCAGCTTACCAACAGCGAACAACTCGATTTTATAATAAAAGGATGAAGTCGACCAACTAAAAGGAGAGAGATTATGTACTTGTAATACCCCGTATTTTTATGCTTTCTAAATATGTTTCTAAATTTGGGGATTTATTAAATTTAATGTGAGTTATTAATTTAATATAAATTCAAAAATTAATTATTTTTATAATTACTAATGTGACGAGAGTTAGTAATCATTGGAAACTTGTTGAATATTACTAATGAGAAAAGTAATATATAATATTGGTTCTATTAAATGTCACGAGTGAATAAAATCACAATTTTGGAAATTTAAGTCGGGACGCGCCCGTGTCGTGTCGGGACTAAATTTTGATTAATAAAAGTGAATAAATTATAAGTCGCCCGTATGGTCATTTCGAGTGCGCCAAAGTGTCCGAAAAGATCGAGATAGTCAAAACAATGTACCCGGGGGTTTAGTTTGGGTCTCGGGGCATTTTTAGGCCTGAAAACCCACGAAAATTTTAAGGTTATATCAGATGCTTAGGGTTGTCTTCTAGGGTTAACACAACAAAAAATAAGAGATGGCCATTGGAGAAGGAAAGAGAAAGCTTGCCAAAGAGTTCTAGGCCAAGAACTCCTCTGTTTGCACCGCCGTCACCGCCAAACCCTAGATCACGCCACGAGGATCATAACCACACTGATTTCAGCCACAAATCAGAAACAAAAATTCCCAGGCAAGTATTTATCTTGATTAATTTAGTTAATGCTTCATTCATATTAGTTTATGGTTGATTAGGATGAGTTTTTATGAAAGAAAACCTATGTTGGAGGTTAGAAATCACATGTTGTAGAGATATAAACATAAATCTGAAAATCCCCTTCACATGTAGAGGTTGAACCACGAATTTACATTGGTTTAGAAGTAGAAATTCTGAAAAAAGAATAAGAAGAACTAAGTTAAAGAAATTTCCAGGGTTCATGAGAATTATATTGATTTTGGCCCTTTTAATCCATGATTCTTGATGCAAACTCGCATGCCTTGCGTAGAATATTGTTCTTTTGGGTTTATAATGCTTGTGGTATAAATTTCTCGGAGTTTGAGAATTAAAAACTTAGATTTGAATGAACTTGGATGATAAATCCCGTAACTGGTATTCTGCAGATTCGTCATACCTGCTTGATTGATCGATCGACAATAGGTCATCGATCGATCGATGGTTCGATCGATCGAACACCTGCCCTCGATCGATCGACCCCTCCTGTATAACTCACATTCCCTTTTTAATAGTTAATTTTAACTTAAATGATTAGACATTTTTGGGATATAAATGTTAATACAATTTGGGATATAAAGAAGACCAGTAGGACCTTAGAAATATATGGACCCGTTAATACGAGATTAACATCTCACGGGGGGGTTGTTTTACACATAAGGGATAATGGGAACTTGTGTTAAAGGGTGAGACTCGGAAGGAAGTTATGTTGTAAAATAAATGAGTACCTACTGAAATTACACTTGGAGAGATAGGAATCCATAAGTGTTACGTAGTAAGTTGGAATAATTCTACCAATTAGAATAAGAGACAAACCGTTATACGTGATGACTAAATAACGAGTAATAAGGGTAAATATCCTAATTATGGGTTGTGAGAGTGTACCTAAATTTAATATGGTAATAGTAGTATTTTTATATGACTGTGTTTATGCATATACTATATACGTGTGAAAATCCCGCCCGCGCTACTTTCTATCCCTGAGGTTATCGCGTTGGGACAGTCTTATCTCGATGGGACCTTTATGGGGGGATATTGACTCGTACCCTAGAAGATAGAAATCCTTGGTACAGGCTATCGTATCGATAGTCGGACGGTCCTAAGAGACGTGAGGGTATGTGCTGACCTCTTAGAGACTTGGAACTATGCTTCGCCTCAATATTGTATGAGTTTTGTGCCAATACAGTTCGAGAGTGATTCCGAATTTGTATTTCCCTTAGTACGAGTGATACGGGGACTGGATAGCAGAGTATGCCCGCACCATAATTATTATGTGGGGTGCTATTAGAAGGATATATATATTATATGAGTATTTAATATATATATTTAAATCTGGAATTTGGGAATTACCTGTTGTGACCATGGTATGTAAGAAATGAATAATTACTTCAACGTGGGAATAAGTATTTGGAAAGTATAATATATCACTGAGAAACTTTATTATGAAATAAGGTTTAAATGATAACTTTGTTGTTAAATAAAATTAACCTCTTAAATATTTGAATTTGTCGGCTTGAAACCTTACGAGTAACTTAAGATAAGATAAGTTAAATTGTTGGGAAGATTAGTGCAATAGGTGTGCACATTAGGAGATTGGTGAGAATTTCTCAAGGGAGTGTCGCACTCATATGTTGGTTGCATTAGCCGGTAACATTTTAAATACTTGATAAACTAATTTTTAAATTGTTTTACAATCGGGCTCTGCCCGTTTGCTACTTTCTCTTCTCTCTTATATATATATGTATATATTACAGGTGCCCAGCCACAGGGGCATCTTGCATAGGATGCTTTGGAAGGAACGCGTTGCAGCTTAGGTGGGAGTTGCAGGCCTCTTGCTTAGACGACCTCATTGTTGATTCCACTTCTAGCACTATTTATTCTGTTGGGCATTTGTCGCCATTTTCCATTATTCAGTTGTTTATCAGATATTGTGATTCGTTTATTTCTAGTATTTACACTTTGGGATTTATTGTCAGGATGTTTTCCTTTAAGTTTTAAATGTTGGAAATCAATTAGTTGGATGTTTAATTGTTTGGATTATATGTTCCAGGATAGTTGTTGTGTGATTCATTAACTATGAATTATGTAAAGTTTTAAATGTTGATTTTTTTTTAAATAAAAAAAATTGTAAAGTAATGTTTAAAATGGTTTTGACACTTAGCTTAATTATTTAGGGTGTTTAATTGGAAAAGTTATTTTTACGACAGTGATGCTAAGAATGAACCAACCGTTCACCTTGATTATAATTTAATAAAGGACTGATCACCCGGTATTTAATTAGGCGGGGTGTCACAGTACTAAACAAGGTGCTCTAGAAAAATAATAAGCTTGAAGTTAACTGGCATGGGCCCTATTGTATTTCTGTAGTCATCTAATCTGGAACTTATAGGATTGAGACTTTGATGGAGGAAGAATTCAAGAATCCATGGCACGCCTAGCATCTTAGAAAATATTACCAGTAATGTAATCAAGTGTACTCGGTTCAATACCAATTTCTAAGTATCAGTACAATTACTTTCCTCTAATTTCTATTTTTCCAAAAATTTTGGGAGTACTAGCGCTATGCACTACTTATATACTATATACTATATACTTGATCTTAAATAAGCTAAAAGTTGTCAAAAAAAACTTCAAAATGTTGCTCGGTATAAGAAATAAGTTGCTCAGAACAAGAAAAACTTGATCGGCATAAGCAATAAGTTGCTCGTCAAACAAGTTATTGCGACCTCAAGATGGTCAACAAATATAAGGATAAAACAAGATCTTTATCCTACTGGGCAAAGTGTAGGAAGAACGTTGCGAAGATTCTAAAAAGGAATATAGGCACATATTCCACATATGCCTGATCACACCACTGGTAACTAATACAGAAAACCTAAGCATTTCGGTGTGTTAGTGAAACCTCTGGAGACACATGGGTAACTAGCTCCTAATTTAGATTTTAATCTAAGTATGCTAGTAGAACCTATGTATTCATTAGTAATTGATACTAAATTTAGATTTTAATCTAAATGTGTCAGTAGAACTAATAAAAAAGAAGAAATCATTCACACATTCAGAGATTAACAAGATAAGATAATCAAATGTTTTTTTTCATTCATTTGAATAATGATTACATAACTGTGTTCACATAAGAAATACAAGACATTATTCTTAAGGACGTTTTCCCTCAGCTTTGGAAACAGAATCCACGCTAGCTGGAGGATTATCTAAAGTATAAGGAGAATTGATAAAATTAAAGTCTTGGAGCATTCTCATATTGCTGTTGCTTGGCCGGTCTAACAGATGAGGAGGTCGGATGATTTCCAGTTCATCGTGCAACTCATAGTCTCCCAGATATTTAAAAATCAAGGCCTGGAGAATTGTGTTAGGAGGAATCCAGTTAACATACAATCTAAAAGGAGGATCTTCAAGGTCTAACAACCCAGGATCATACCATTTCCATAAAGGACTATTATATTCTACCTTCAACACTGTTATACAATTGGTCTAACCCCATTTGTAGTCTTTATTCTGAGCCTATTTAAACCTAGCATCAAAATGCCCTAAAGATTCACTATACCCTTCCATCCAGATCTCTCTAGGTTGCTTGTGAAACTAGAAATTCAGCCTCTCAACTTGATGACATAATTTCTTCAACACGCCATCATTAGCTTGCATTTGAGAGGACTGAGTGGGGATTTGCTCGATTTGAGTTTCAAGCTTCTGGGACATCTCAGCAAGGGCTTGGGTTTTAGCCTTCAACTGAGCAACTTGGTTAGCAAGGGCTTATTGAGTCCTAGCATCATCTATAGTTCCTCGGCCAGGTTTATTTCTTACTCGAGAAGAAGAAGCGGGCTTAAGCTTTTTCAGTGCCTCCAATTCTTTCATTAATCTAGCATTTTTAGCTTTTAAGAAAGAATAACCTTCAATTATAGTAGCAACAGTAATAGAAGAAAACTTAAAGGCATTTAGCTCATCTCTTAAATTGTTATTCTCCTCTTCTAGCAGCTTGACAATGGCTCTGGATTTCTCTACTTCATGGTTGAGAAAAATTCTTGTCTTTGAAAATGAGATGCAAATTTCTAAAAATTCTGTTCAAAGCCCCAACCTTCACTCAAAGCCTTGTACTTTTTCTCATAGTTATCACGTAAAAGAGCCTTGGCCTCCTTATGCTCCTCCTATTACTCTTCAATCATTTCTTAGTAGGCAATATTATTGGCCATTGCCCGATCAAAAAGGCATTTTAGTTAAAGATAGGCTTCCTTGGCTTGCTCAGGCACACCTTCCCCGAGCAACTTTAGTTAATCTTCCTCAGTGAGAGATAAATGACCATCTTTAAAAAGTTTATTGCATCTCTGGAGTAGCTCAGAGTCAGTAGAGGATAAGTACTCCTGTTTATCCATGAAATATTAAAAGCAAGAAGAATACTCAATCAATGACAATCAATGACAGAGTATAAAGTATGAACAAAGACAAGTAAAATATAAAGAAAATTTCTTTTCATTGATAAGTTATTAAGTACAAATACATCAAGAAAGGAAAAATTACAAGTGCAGAATAATATAAAAACAAAAGCTACTCAGACATATCTACACCTTCTTCATATCTGGCGTAGTCTCAACAGAAGTAGAAGTAAAAGCAGGTGCAATAAGAGGTGGATAACTGTCAGATGGAGGAGAAGAAGAGTCAACTGCCTGGTGTTGATCGACAGAATCCAACACTAACAGGGATTCACTTAAACCCCTATCATCTTCAATCTTCTCATCCATGTTAAGGGGAGCCCCTAGATCATGTTTGAGGAAAAGTTCAGAATCTTGAAGGGTATCGATCTCCATTAGGGATGCCGACCAACCATCATTGACGCATTTTTTCTTTATAAAATCAATTTTTAAATAAGCAACCCCAACAGCTTTATCCCAGCATTTGTTGAAACCATCCTCCCTGGCCTTAGCTCTCTTAGCTCTTTCAGTAATAAATAGAGCCTTCTCAATGTCCAAATCCTTCTTCAGCTTGATGGTTTTAGCTTTTTTAGCATCCAAGTCTTTCTGCAGAGCAGCAACCTGGCCTCGAGCAGCCACAACACCTTCTTCTAAAACTCTCAATTTTTTCTCCCATTTCTTCTGCTCATTGGTCAATGCTTATTTGGAATCAAGTAATGACTTTTTAAGCTCATAAAAAGCTTCTTCAACCTCCTGAGAAGAATAACACAAGGCATCATCCTTCTCCAGCATGTTATTGAAGTCAACAAGAAACTATAAAATAAAGAGATAGAGCAGGAAAAGAAAATTACCAGAGCAAGGCTTTGAGCAGCCCTTTCAGAACTCCTTGATCGGGGTAATGCAACTGTAGCACCCCTATAGTTTGGCAAAGTACCAGACTTTATTAATTATTTGGCCAAACTAGGGCCAAGTGCCACTGGTGAACTTAAAACAGATAAATCAACCAACTCTCGTTGGTTAGCGTTGGCTAAAAACCCTTCTGCTAGCCTAGAAGGGGGTCCTCTTCTCAACGTCTTAAGCTGACTTTCATCAGCTTCTTCAGCAGGAAGTTTCTTCCTAATATTCCCCTTATTAGATGGGGGCTTCTTTATAACATCCTCCTTATTGGATGGGGGCTTTTCATCTTCTTTATTTTTAGCTCCATTAACAGCTTGTTTGGAGGAGCCAGTAGTAGTTATGTCACCCAAGATATAGGAAACTTACTCTTCCCTATAGCAGCAGCAAGAGGTAGATCCAAATCCAAAGAAGAAGAAACGGCAGCAAGTTCACCACTTCCAGATACAGTGGCAGAGGATGTGGAGATGGGGTCTTAGTCAAGGTTGATTAAAAGAGAAGGCACAACTATAATTGGGCGAGCAACAAAGGAGGTGCTGGTATTTCTATACTTCAGTAAGTATGAAGCTGATCTAGTATGCTCTTCCCCAACTTTTTGATGAATGCCCCAGATGAACTTCAACTCCCTGAGGTTGATGTCACTCTCTTTGGGACACTTTATCTTTCGGTCAACTACAAGTAAAAGTGAACAAAATATACATCAGTATTAGCAGTTAGCATATTATGCAAAGAAGTACAAGAAAATAAATGGAACCTATCCCATTGCAACTTGGTGAGCACTTAGGCCCCTGGTACTTAGCATTCCTAGTCAAAGTAGCATGTTGCCAATTTTTAACAACCACTCTATGTTCAAAGTAATCCCTATTGGAGTCGGGAAGATTAACTACTAATGCCTTGTTCATAGCCCTAGTTTTCAAATAAAAGGTGCTATCACTGGTTACCCACTTATAATAAAACATAATTTCTGAGATCCCTAGATGAGTCCCATGAAGTTGGTTTAATCTATATACTCCATTAACTACCCTCCAGGTTTTGGTGGATACTCTAGTTGGGACGATATCAAAATACTGGAAAAATTCAAGACAAAATGGGTTTGGGGGAAAGGTAAACCCACATTCAATAATAAAAATGGAGGGAAACCAGTGACCCTCAGCTAATGAAAAAAGATCAGCGGGCGAAAGTGGGGTGTTCTAATTCTACCCATGAAGGAATATTCCATTCACTTCTGAATTCATCAAGAGAAGTAACGGGATAAACCATATTGGATGAAGAAGAAAAAGATTCTTACAAAACTTAAGGATTCAGCAAAAACTGAAGAATAGATATCGATCAAACAAGAGAGAGAAAAAGCTTGAAGACACAACAGTAGGAAAAAATTTAGAAAGTTTGAGGTAAGAGACGATCCTAGCTTTTTCCACCTTTATAGGTTACCTCAAAAATTAGAAAGGTAATGATTAAAAGGAAATGTCGATTGAACTGTTGGCGGCTAAAGACAGAAAGGACGTATTTATCCAAAAATGATTCGCTAAAGTTATGGATAATTATAAAAATACCATCCACGTTATGTACCGATGGTTAGAGTGGTTAAATATACAAGTATGGGAAGTCGGTAACCGACCAAGCCTTAAAATTATTGCCCGAGTAACTTTAAGAGCTAAATGTTCCATACTCTTGTAAAAACCTTAAGCATGAAACATTGGGGGCTTCTTTTGATACAAAAAATTATCCCGCTACGTGGACCAATCATATAGAAACACGTATTATCCATTTAGGCTTTAATCCTAGTCAGCAAGGACAAGTTACCGACCAACTAAAGGATGACCGATAATAGGTTAAAGAAGACCGACCAATACCAGTAAGATCAACCAACAATGACAGCAAATAATCAACAGTTGTAAACGTTATTAACATTGTACATATGTAAATGCCTATGTTCTAAAGTTATTCCAACCCTTGTACACCCTCAAAGGGCTATAAATACAATGTAAACCTCATAACCAGGGGACATGAGAAAAATGAGACAAGAGACAATTGAACAAGCCCAAGGCAATATACAATAGTGGACGTAGGCACTTTCTTATAGCCAACCCACTTTAAAAATTCTTTATCTCTTTTATTCATTTTTATCTGTAATCAATTAATTATGACAGTCTAGTTTTTTACATCAATACTTGGGGTCACCACCATTGCTCTCCCGATCAGTTTTATGGGAGAAATTGTATTTATACTTTGATGTATCTGAATCAGCTGTAAGCTCGGCCTTAGTCAGATAAGATAATGGAATATAAAAGCCAGAATACTACACTAGAAAAGCCTTCGGGGGAGCTGAGATCAGGTACCTGCGTTGGAAAAATTGGCTCTAGCCCTTGTTGAGGTCTTTAGACGAATGAAACCTTACTTCCAAGCACATACCATAGTAGTATATACGGATCTGCCTCTTCGGCAAGCACTCTATAAACCTGAGAAGTCAGGATGACTAATATATTGGGCAGTGGAGTTGGGAGAATATGAAATTATTTATGAGCCCAGATCTTCGTTGAAAGGTAAAGCTTTGGCAGACTTTATTACCGAATTCATTAACCCGGAAGTGCCCGACCAACTAAATTTGCCCACCGAGCAGAAGTCAGAAGGGGAAAGTTCAACTCAAAAATAAGTCGAAGTTACTACCGAGCAACTTAAATCACCCAGAAGCCAACAAATGGCACAAAAGTATACTGAGGAGAGTAAGAAGATCTTTAAGCCCGGTTTATTGACTAATGAAAGCTTTAGTAGCAATATCCCTATATGGAAATTATATGTTGATGGCTCTTCCGGCTCGGGTATAATCCTTAATACTCCTGATGATATAGATATTGAATATGCTCTCAAGTTTCAATTTAAAGCGTCGAACAATGAGGGAGAATATGAAGTCTTGATAATCGGCTTGAATCTAGCCCACTCACTAGTGGCCGAGCAAGTGGTGGCCCATAGTGACTCACAGCTGGTAGTGAATCAAGTCCTTCTTATATACGGAGTCAAAGGAGATTTGATGACAAGATACCATGCCAAACCCATACAAGTGATAGCCGAGTTACCTACTATCCAAATATAAAGAATTCTAAGGATAGAGAATGTCTAAACAGATGTACTTGCTCGGCTAACATCAGCAATAAGGATTGAGCTTTAAAGGACGATCCCGATAGAGATTCTGGCTAATCAGAGCATCGATGAAGACCTACTGGTCAATTTCATTGCAGTAGATTTGGGACCCTCCTAGATGGATCCCATCAGAAGTTATATTAAAGACGAAACATTACCAGCAAACCCCATGGAAGCTAAAACACTCAAATACAAGGCTGTAAGATATGTACTGGACAAATAAGTGCTATACAGAAGGGGACTGATGACCTTTATACAAAGATGTGTTCACTTTATAGAAGTGAAAAATTTAATCCAATAAGTGCATGAAGGTTCTTATGGCGATCATTCAACTGGAAAAACATTGCTTCAATGAATTAACACACAGGGCTACTACTGGCCGACCATGAGGGCAGATTGCACAGCCTTTGCAAAAAAATGTGAAAAGTTCCAAAGATTCTCTAACGCTAAAAAAATGCCCAATACTGCTTTAACTCCAATCATTTCACCTTGGTCGTTCGCTATTTGGGGAATTGACTTGGTCGGCCCATTACCGACCCCCAAATGCAGATTTAAATACCTGGTCGCTGCTATTGATTATTTCACCAAATCGGTTGAGGTAGAGCCACTATTCGACATGCCTTATGAAAAGGTACACCAGTTCATATAAAATACCATAATTTGTAGATATGGTTTGCTATATGCTTTTATTACAGATCATGGCACTCAATTTGACAATGAGGAATTTGAAGCATACTGTGTCCAATCTAAAATTCAGAAGATGTATTATGCACTAGGCCATCCTCAAAGTAATGAACAAATAGAAGTAACAAATAAAACTCTATTGAATGGATTGAAGAAATGGCTTAACGTAGCCAAGGGAAGTTGGATTAATGAGCTGCACTCAGTCTTATGGGATTATAGAACCACGCCGAGAACAACAACAGGGGAAACACCATATATGTTTGGGTTTGGAACTGAAGCAATTATACCAGTCGAGCTCGACTTACCAACTCACAGAGTTTTGAACTTTAATTCCCCAGTCAGTGATTTAATAAGGCGGCTATATCTTGATATACTATAAGAAGTAAGGGATGCTGCTGCCATGAGAAATATTGCTTACCAACAGAGAATTGCTCGCTTCTACAATAAAAGGGTCAAGCCGACCAACTTGAAAGAAGGAGATTATATTCTCAAGAAGGTGATACAGAAGAACAATAAGCTTGAAGTTAATTGGAATGGTCCTTATCGTATTTCTGCAGTCATTCGCCCAGGAATATATAGGATAGAAACTTTGGAGGAAGAAGAGTTTAAGAATCCTTGGAATGCCGAGCAACTTAGGAAATATTATCAGCAGAATGCAAGTTTTGTATTTCAGTTGTTCATCAATAAATTTGGCGATTTTTGTTATTTAATTTTGTTTTTAATTTTTTTCGGAGTATGGCATATACATACCAGATCAAAAATACCAATTTCATGGTCGGCAACACTTGATGGGCAAAAATAAATAATCAAAATAATAACCGACTAAGTCAAAATAGAATGTCAATCCTCAGTATTTGGTCGGCTATTAAAAATCCAAGTCAAAATGGGACTAAAATCCTTAGGACTTTGCCTAAAATTTAGTGGTAAATATTCATTTTACCCAAACCAAGTTAAATGAATAAAGGCATGTAAAAATTCCTAAAGACAAGAATATGAACATATATTCCACATCGCTTGGTCACCGCTGGTAACTAATGTTAAACTTAGGTCAATAAATCTAAGTGCATTAGTAGAAATTATGGCGATATCACTGGTAACTGGTGCTACTAAACTTAGGTCAATAAATCTAAGTGCATTAGTAGAACCAATGGTGATACCACTAGTAACTCATACTAAATTTGGATAAATATATCTAAATGTATTAGTCGAACCAATGTCACAACAATTGCAAGTGAACTAATTTAATCATAAGTTAGCCAAACAAAAACTAACACATTTCATTCATATAAATTGTGTTATAATCAAATGCATTTCAAATAAATTACAGGACAATTATTCTATTGGATCTTTTCCTTCAGCTTTGGAAGAATACTTCACTTTCTCCATGCCAGTACGGGGATCGTCCAGAGTATAAGGAGAATTGATAAAGTTAAAATCTTGAAGCATTCTTCTATTAATTTTGCTCGATATATCCATCAGATAAGAAGGCCGAGTTATCTCCAGTTCATCATGTAACCCATAATCTTCTAAATATTTCGATATCAGGCATTAGGGGATTAATTTAACAGGAATCCAACTAACATCTAAGTGGAATAAGGGATTTTGGAAGTCTAAGAAACTAGGATCACGCCAATACCAAATGGGACTATTTTGATCAACTTCCATCACAGTTAAGCAGTTAGTCCAGTCCCATTTATAGCCGTTACAGTTAAACTGAGTAAGATGATCATCAATATGGCTCAAAGCTTCATTGTAACCATCTATCCCTACCTCTCTGGGTTGTTTATGACATTGGAAGGTCAATCTTTCAACTTGATGCTTAAATTTCTTCAAAATTTCATCGTTCACTTTCAATTGAGAGGGTTGGTTGGCAAGGACCTGGTCTTTAACTTCTAACTGTGTGGACAACTCATTAATAGCTTGACTTTTTACCTTTAATTGGGTAACTTGATCAGTTAGAGTCTTCCTGGTCCTAGCTTCTTCTACAATTGGTCGACTAGTTCTTTTTTTGGAAGATTGAACAGGTTTGGTCTTTTTTAAAGCTTCAAGCTATTCCCTTAATTTGGTATTTTCCTCCTCCAAAAAGAAACACCTACGTCGGCAACAATAGTAGAAGAATTCTTCAAAGACCCAAGTTTATTACTCAGTTTATTATTCTCTTTTTTTAAGAATTTAGGAACTTCTCTAGCCTTATCAACTTCACGCTTCAGCATATATTCTATCTTCCTAAAAGCAGACGCATATTTCTCTAATTTTTCTTCAAACCCTCAAGCTTCACTTAATGCTTGGTATTTGGCCTCGTAGTCATCATGCAATAAAGCTTTGGTCTCATTATGATCCTCTTGAAGTTCTTCAATCATATCAAAGTAAGCCACATTATTGGCCACAACCCGATCAGGAAGAAACTTGAGATAAGTATATGCATATTTGGCTTGATCAGAAACATCTGCACCGAGCAAGTCTGTTAATTCTTCATCGGTCAAATCCAAGTGACCAATTTTGAACAAATTGTTGTAGCGCTTGAGCATGTCGGAATCATTGGATGTAATTTGTTTCATCTTGGCCATGAACTAAAAAATAAAGGAACAGTCAATCAACAAAAGAGGAAGACATAACAACAATCGAGAAACAAGAAACAGTGTGAAGAAAGAGTTCTTTTATTGATAAATAAAGAAAAGTTATAACTATATTAGAGCAGAAATAGAAAAGAAGTAAAAGAAATGTGCACAATATAAAGGACAAATACCGAACAAATCTACACCTTCTTCTTATCGGCCTCAACATTAGGGTTTCCACCATGGTCAAAAGAAAAATCAGCTGGATCAATCGAGGTTTTATCTTGTTCAGCTAGAGGGATAGTTGAATCAACAGTATTCTTATTTTGGTCGGGAGAAGGAATAAATGACTCAACCACTAGAGAAGACTCCCCAGAACCAGCATCATCCTCAATTTCATCATCCAGATTGGGGAGAGCCTGGATCATACCTCAGAAAAAGTTTAGAACTTTCAGTGATTCCAACTTACTTTAACGCTGTCAACGAACCCTCTTTAATTTTTTTTTGCGTACTCAATTTGAGCAGAGGCAGTAGAAATGGCTTTATTCCAACCCTTGTTGAAGGACGCTTCCCTGACTTTCTTCCTCTTGGCATTTTCATAGGATAGATCTTTCTCTAGCTTGGCTACTTGTCCTTCAGTAGGCTTTGCCCTGCGCTCAGCTTGAAGGGCAGTCGTATCAGCCTTCTGCTGAGCGTTTTTAGTAACCTTGATCTTCTCTTCCCAAGTTTTCTTCTCTGTCTCCAAGGCTTGTTAAGACTCCAGTAAAAAATATTTAAAACCTATAAAGGCCTCTTCCACATCATCTGAAGAAGAATGAAGAAGATCATCCTTCTATAATATTTGATTATAGTCGACCAAGAACTGTAAAAGAAATCCAAGTCAGTACAAGTCAAAGCAAGTATCAACTGTATTCAATCAACCTTAAAGCTGAAAAACTTACCAAGCCTAAGCTCTGAGTAACCTTCTCTGATAGTTTTAGTCGGGGTAAAGAGGCAGCAATAACCATATGGTCTGAAAGAGTGCTAGACTAAATCAATTTCCTAGCCAAGCTAGGACCCATAGCCACGGAGGAGCCAGTAGCAGAAGGAGCAATACCTACCAAGGCCTGTTAGTCAACATTAATAACTTTCTCAACCTTCTTGTTAGCAGAACCTCTCCTTAGTCGTTTCAGAAGGGATTCATCATCCTTATTGGTTGGGGGATTCTTACCAATGTCATTCTTCTTGTTCAAGGCACCACTATCAACATGATTATTGGTGCCAGTAGCAGAGACATCTCCTAAAATATTGGAAAACTTCCTTTTACCCATACTTACAGAAAGGGGAAGGTCGGAGTCAAAAGATGAGGAAGTACCACTAACAGGTTCACCATCACTAGATGTAGTGGATGAAGAAGTAGAGATTGGATCGTTCTCCAAGTCTATGATGTTTGAAGGGGTAACAGTTGTTAGTAGAGCAACAAAAGAAGTTATAGAACTTTAAAACCTCAATAAGTATGAAGCCGACCTAATATGCTCATTGCCTATATTTTTATGGATGCCCTGTAAAAACTTAAGCTCGTTAAGCTTGATGTCAATTTCATTGGGACTCTTTTTCTTCTTGTTAACTGCAAGTAAATAAATAACAAATGTTAATGAGAAATATCAATAAGTATTTCATCAGCATGGATACACAAAAAATATTTATTACAACCTATGCCAAGGCCCTCTTGAGGACATCTGGGTCCACCGTATACTTCATCCCCTTGAAGAGGAGTGTATTGTCAGTTCTTTGTAATAACCCCATAATCAAAATAATCTGTATTTAAGTCAGGCAAATTGACAACTAGGGCTCTGTTGACAAAGCTCGTGTCAAATAATAGGTATTGTCACTGATAACCCATTTGTAACAGAACATAATTTATGGGATTCCGATATGGGTATTATGGACTTGGTTAAGCCTATTAATTCTATTAACTATCCTCTAAGTATTGGGGGCTACCCTAGTAGGTACAACATCAAAATATTGATAGAAATATAAGCAAAAATGATTTTGGGGAAAGGTAAAGACGCACTTAGCTATGAACAATGATGAAATCCAATGACCCTCAAAATAAGAGAAGACAACAACGGGAGGACTGGGAAACTCTAAATTTACCCAATTTGGTATATTCCATTCTCTCCTAAATTCGTTTAGAGAATCAATATGATATAAACCATGATTTAAGAAGAATAAAAGAAGTAAAAAGAAAGATTTCTTACAGAAACTTAAAGATTCAGCAAGAATTGTCAAAAGAGATGAGGAACGATATCAAACGAGCACTCAATAGTTAAAAGATATATCTGCTACAGTTTGAAAGTTTGGGGGTAAATTAAAATTGAGAAAGTTCATCACCTTTTATAAGTTACCTCAAAAACAGCAAACGTAATGATTAAACGAACCAACGATTGACGTTTTGACGGCTTCGCAAATCAGAAAAAGAAAAATACTCATTTACCCTTAGGCAGTCCTTCAAAATTCAAACTATTTGTAAAAATAACATCTTTAAATAAAAGAAGTTAAATTTCACAAGTGTGGTAAATGGACTGCTAACCAAGTATTATGAAAATAGTCTAAGCTATACCTTAGAGCAAATGCTCTACACTTTTATGCAAGCATAAAATATTGGGGGCTTCTGTTAATACCAAAAATTATCCATTTACGTGGAACAATCAGAAATAAACATTTGTTCTCTCAAGTGGCCTTAATCCCAATCAGCTGGTAACATCAAGGAATGCCGACCAACACATGGAATACCGACCAAGTACTGAGAAGACCTACCAACAAGATAAGTAAAAGACCAACATATTAAGAGTCATAGTTCGTACAACTAATCGTCATATGCATTATGTAAGGATGTAAATGCTTAATATATAAATGCATTCCATCCCTTGACATTCCAACCCTTGGCCTCCGGGTTATTATAAATATATTGTACTTCTGCCACCAAAGGTAAGAACACAAGCAAGCAAGCTATTACAACGATTAATATCAGAACAGTGGACGTAGGCCTTGATACATAACCGAACCACTTTAAAATCTTGGGTTGTGCTCTTTCTATTTACATATTTTATCTGTTATTAAAGAATTAGATCTAATCTAGTTTTCTATATCAACAGATGCCTTAAGGGAAGTCGACACACAGGTTGATTCTTAATTGTTTCAAAGGCATAACCTAGGAACCCCTCCCAACGTGGATGAGGAGTTTGATGATGAGGAAGGATCTGGGGAATCTTCCATGGTGCCAACTGTTATTACTGACCTGCCTCCTCCTTAATCAGTTGTCAAAAATAAGGAGAATGTTTAACTCCTTTAACTAATTTTTTCCTACTTTTTGTGTATTTTTTATTTTTTCTCTCTTTCTTCTTCATTTGTAATGGAACCACAATTGTAATCCTTGGCTTATCAATAAAATAAAGAGGTTTTGTTAATCTCTTTAATATTCATAACTTTCTTGATTATTGTTGTTTGTTTTCCACAGTCGGACTTATGTTCTTATACTTGTGAATTTTCAGTTTGATGTCAGGAAGAATGTGATCATTTCTGTCGAATTCGACTTGTTGAAATATTGCAAAAGTCTTCTTAAAGCTGGTCATGTAACTTTAACTGAAATAGAGTTATTAGGGTTACTCAACATAGATGCCTCAACTTAAGTGAAGGATGCCTATACACACTTGCATAGACTTTTTTATACGGTAGTGGCGAACAACGCAGCATATTATAAAATGATTGAGCAGCTACAAGAGGATCATAATCTTTCTCGGGCATTGCTACACTCTGAATATGAAGCCAAGTATGAGGCACTGAGTGTATGTTGGAGCTTTGATAAGAAGGTTTATGATCTTTCATACGCCTTGAAGTAGAAGAATATTGTAGTAAATAGATAAGTGGAAGCTGCTCGGGAGATTTTTGCACTCCTAAAAAAAGGAAAATAATGCCTTGAGGAAAAAGTTGGATAGTCTAAAGAAGACAACTGGTACTGGGTCAAATGAAGGTGCCTCTTTCCTAAAACTGGAGAATGCCAGACTACTAGAGGAGCTAGAAAACTTAAAGAAGAGAAAAACCAAGTCCGGCTAACCTTCTAGACAAGTAGTCATTGCTCGGCCAACTATAGATAAAGAGAGAACTAAGAAGACCTTGGCCGACCAAGCAGTTTTGTTGCAGAAGAATAAAGCCATCAAGAAGATCCAAGATAGAGTAGACCGACTAACTATTCATTTCCATAAACAACTCAAAGCTATATGGATGGATGAATATGATAAGGCTTTAACTCATCTGGATAACCACATAAAGCAAGATCGTGTGAAAGGATATAAATGGGGTCAATTGAACGTGCTAGGATTGCTGAAGGTACATGACAAAAATAAAGTATGGCACTGGCATTATACAGGTATGCTGCATTACCATGATCCTCCCTTTGAGATTGATATTACATGGATTTCGACCGGCGCTAGTTCCCAACGTTTGGTGCAAAAGTATATAGGTGATTATGGTCTTCAAGATGAGGATGAATATGTTCGCCCCCATATCTGTGATCGACCGAGAAGCAGCAGACGTAATGGGCCAAGAGACTTTAGAGCTATAACTTCACCCAGCACTCTTGATGATCTTCTTTTGGGGATAAGTAAAGCCGAAGGAAAACGTCCAGTGGAATAGACTTGTATTCCCTGATTTTTTTATTTATGTATTGTAACACAAAATATGTTGGGAAAAAAATAGACTTTGTTTTTATGTATGTTCATTAATACATTTAAGCCTTTACTTAAGCTTGTGATTAGTCAATCGGCTTGCCGACTAGGTAATCTGCTTAAATGACAAGTGTTTGGTCCAGTGTTAAACCTAATTTATGATGCCTTAGATTCTACTAATGGATTTAGGTAAAATTATAAGTAGTTTGTTAAGCTAAGTGTTTGCACCAGTTACCATTGGTGAACACACGAGTTAATAATGTATATTTATTCCCGTGTTTAATCCAGTTGGATAAAACTTCTTGTGTTTAACTTGAGGTCGTACTTGAAGCTTTAGTGATTTCTTGTTCTTAACTTGTCAAAGACAAAATCATACATGAAGTTTAAAGGTAATTTCTAAACTTTTTTGAAGTTGGAAAAGTTTGAATTTAAAATTGGAAAAGTTTGAATTTGATGTTAGAAAAGTTTGAATTGTGGTGGATGTATATTAACATACCTCGAAAAAAATCATAAAAACGAAGCATAATTGGTAGGATATCATAACTTAATTAAATTGAATAAATGATTACATCATTTGGGGAGTTTGGGACGTTGTAATGTGATTTGGAGGTGTAAAAATGGTAGAATTCCGTAACTGTTAAAGGAATTTTGGGCAGATAACTTCTTGATCGATCGATCGATCCAAGCATGTCGATCGATCGACTGTTGATCGATCAACCCATTTCTTCGATCGATCGACCCCTCTAGAGAAGAAGTAAAGTATTTTTCCTTTAAATCATTGAATAAATTCCAACCTTTAGAACTCTTTATTGATGATTGATTGAGCATATTGGTACTTAGGGAAGACCAGTAGGATGGTATTTGAAGCCCAAAAATTTATTAGGTTTAATTGAGGTTAAGTGGTAAACTTACGAATATCCGACTAATGAGGTACGATTGTAAGTTGAGAGAACCTAAATATATTTTGCTCCAATTATAATTTTAGGTTAAAGACAAAAAGGGGGAAACTTTAAATACTGAGATAACCTTAGAGACTAGTGGGGGACTTAGTAACCTTTTTAGGATAGGGTATGTACTCGGATCTATACGTCGAGAATTATCTCGTTAAAATCTATTGTGTAAAATAAATGGGACAATATTATTATATGTGTGAGACATACGATATAGGCCTTGAATATACCTATACTAAAACGATGATTATCTAAGTTGTGTGATTACTTAGTATCTGTATTATTGTGTGTATGACATACCTACCATACTTGTTATCACGTGAGGTTAGTTTTCGGAAAAGGACCATCTTATCTTTGTGTGCCTTTGGGGGGGATTTAGTTTGGTACCTTAAGGACATAGGACTATGAATGACTTATTTGCGAGTTGATAAGTTAACTGACCATGGAAGTGTAGGTATATGCGTGACCCATGGGTATATGAATTATGTTCGCCTTTAATATGTGTGATTTGTATTGAGATGGTTCCTAAGTGATTCGAAACACGTGATCCTTACGTATGTGATGTACATGGATTTGATAGCAGAGTATACGTGCCCCGCAGCTTAGCCTAGGGATGCCATATATGTATATATGTAGTGAGAGTGATTTATATATGTACTTGTGACTGGTTCACTATTGCTTAGTTGATGTGAATAATTAAGATAATTGAATGGGCTAAGAATGTGAGAATTTAAATAACACTTGAGATAAGTAATTTAATGAATGTGAAAATGGGATATAAATATGACTTTTTTGGGTGTTACGAGTAGATAACCTATGTTAGAATGCGAAAGCAGGAGCGGTACAGACTGGTTAGTTAGTGGCATAACTAGGATGGGTTAAGGGTACGTTAGGCGTGCACATTAGTTAAGGGGTGAGAAACTCATGTGAGAGTACGCAACTAACGTGTTTGATATATGTGTTGTTTAATATTATAATTTAAACACTTGCTATATTTTTAAACTGTTTTCACCTCGGGCTCTGACCCATTTTCCTCCAAATCTGTTTTGTTTGTAAAAACCTTTTAGGTGCCCGGCCACAGGGTCGCCAAGCATAAAAGTTTCATTCTGAAGATATGTTGTAGCTGCTGTGGAAGCTACAGGATCTCGATATTAAATGCCTCCACATTTATCTTTGATTCCTTCAGATTCATTCATATCAATTGGGGCGTGTTGCCCATTCTTATTTAGAGGTTGTAGATACAGACTTTTATTATTTCAAATATTATTTTCTTTATTCAGACTCTTGTATTGGGACTTTATTTTACTTTGGTATTATTATTGGAGTGTTCACTCCAGACTCAGTTTATTTCATTTTGTTGGTTATTCATATGAGTTTTTTGTACGTTTGTTGGTTGATGATTTAATTACTTGGTTAATTGTTAACTTAATTATTAAAATTTTACATCTTTCTTTTTTAATATTAGGTGGCTAGTAATCAATTAAATATTTTTGACAGTGATGATAAGACTGAACCAACTTGATATTCTGTATTAGTTTAATAAAGGAGTAGTTACCCGGTATTTAATTAGTCGGGGTGTCACAAGTGGTATCAGAGCATCAGGCTCTAATGTCCTTTAGGATCTGTGCAGCTTATTATGCTTCCAGCGTAGCTTTCTTTGATATAGAGCCCTATGTTTAGGATTGTTGATTTTTTTGGTGAGATTTCGTTCTCCTGCTATAATGTATATGATAGTGAATCTTATTTGCATTCGGGTGTGTTCGTGTGTCGAATAATGCAGTATGTTAGGCGAGGGCAGTTGGGCGGACAGCAGGAGGCAAAGCTTAATTGAGATAATTGGGTATAGTCAAGAATGATGATCGTAGTTGAGGTCACCCCTAATATGGCACGGTAAGCCAGGACGGTAAAGACGGCTAAAAACAACATATGACTTTCAGGTACCACTATAGTAGAAAGTGGGGTCAAATTAGACTCACCCAGCAAGGTTGGGCTGGGAGAGAGTCAGACGAAACATTGAAGAGAACCAGCAGTGAAAATTCTAGAAATGCGGAGATGGCGTGTGTTAGCCAACAAAGATAAAATATCCAAAGGCTTGGGCATGTGTCAGAGTGTGACTAACCGGAAGTGAAATTTAGGGTAAAATGTTTTCTTGGCTCATAAGAGTAGAGTTACAATGGTGAGAGGCAACCACCACACTTAGAAGTGGAATGTTTTGTCAAGAGAAGGCGCATAGGTATGGTTTGACCATAAGTTCCTTCATCAGATGTTCAGGATAAGAAGCGAATGTTGTTCTGAACTCACACAAGAGGGTCGAATATAGGTCACTTTGTGAATTTTTTTTAATTAATTAGCGAACCTTGCACCGGATGGAGTAGGTACAATGGAAAAGAGGATATTGAAGGGGAAAATTAGCTTACAAGAAGAATTGCTCACACTTTTGGGGAATTCTGCTTGGATGGTCAATGAATATGGTAACAATGTCGCGTTTTGTTAATATGGAGGTAAACGCTTCCTTGTGTGGAAAGCTACAAGAATCGAACAATTTTGTCAGAGAGTAAGACTGGGTGAAACGGTGTTAGTAAAGCACAACAAGGGAGAGACCCATTAAGGGACCCACTTAGATTATTCGGATAGCTAAATTTTTTTACCAAGCGATAGTGAATTCAGTAAGGGCTGTTGAAGCCAGTAACGTGTTCCTTAGGGCCATCAAAACTAAGGGAATAACGGAGGTAGCCATCAGAGTCGAGACTTCCAAAGTCCGAGAAAAGGATAACCCTAACATGGTCGGTGTGATCGGAGATAAGTGAAGTATGTGTAGAGGTATTTTGTAGGGAGTGAAACCCATGCATTAAAATTTTTCCAAACCAAGTATAAGGATAAGGGTATGGTGCCTAGCAAGGGAAATAGTTATTGAAATTATTAGTTGGTACGGACAGGCGTGTTAAGTCCAGGAACCATTTGAGCAGCCAGGGTTATTGGCAAGGAAGAAGTATGAGTTATATCCTCAGAGGATGAGGCGTATTTTATGTGTCACGAATAAGTTATTAATTTTTTATTATTGTTATATTCGCATAAGAGACGAGTTTAATGCGTATATCAGTAATGTTATTATTTATGTGAATATTTTCCCTGGTATAATGGGGTTACCTTTAGTGTTATCCGCAGAGGATGAATGGGTGTATCGATAGTGGTATATACTTTATTGAAATTTCTCTTTTTAGTGTTGTGTTATACGAGTATGATATTATCATAATTATGGTTTTATAATAATGATTAAACCGGTAGTGTGCAGATAGTGCAAGTCTATTGGGGTTACTACCTTGGTGTAGAATGTTTTGTTATGGCGGAACCCCATCTGCGAGAGGGCGGGCTTGCATTTATATATTTATATATAGGTATATATATATATATTTTATCTAGAATTCGAAAGGTATAATGGTCTCGGATATTTGATCCCGGTATGTATAGGGACTTTATTGATATGATTCGGAGTGTATTTGGTTTACTGTTCAACGAAAAGATTTAGCTGGTTATTAATTAACGCCCAGGATGTGGTAATAGGAAGAGTGCATTGTTATATCACCCTTTAGAGACGTGTAAGTTAATACTCAAAGTTGTATGTCTGGGGATGGGATTTTGAGAGCCCCGATTATATTTGCATGATGTTTATGGAATGTGATTACCATCAATGTTAAGAGACAGTGTCTTTCGAAAGAAGTTCCTTATTTAAGTGTAATTGCGAAAGGAGTTATGACTTTGTTATCAAGAGACGAGAATATAGGGGTACATGTTATGGACTAAGGGCTTAACGGATTTCGATGATCGACAATGCTAAGTAGTAGTGTATCGGGGGGTTCCTTATTTGGATTTTGCTTTGTGCGACATCCCACGCATGAAACTTAGTGTAAGGTTAGTAGTAGGGAGATGTTTGGCCATTCATCCATGAGTCCGGTACCTCGGTCGTAATGGAAGTATATAGTTATAACTCAAGGTTAAAAGGTAAGTTACAATATAAGGCCAGTAGAGCCAGTTGTGTGGTGAGGAAGTACTAAAAATATTATTTTATTCTAGGAGGATTTAGAATTTCAAATTCAAGGGTAACACAGAACGCCCAAATGGTATAGCCATGTTGTGAATGCAGGGGAAATAAAGAGTTTGGAGTACGTATGAAGCGCATATGATGTTTAAACCCGTATGCATAGTTTATAGGGGTGTAGACACCCTGGTTTGCTGATGTAACAATCGCCAGAAGAAGAGACATAGAGATGGGTGAAATTTATGCTTGTGGGACAAATATGACAAAATGGAAGTGGTAGAGTGGATTAAGTGTCGTGAGAAGAACGACAATCTATATATTCATGTGAAATCAGAGTAGCACGTCTGAACTTGGTTGAAAGGCAGTGGGAAGCCATTTAAAAGGGAGTATCCCTTGAGAAGATAAATAATTAACTATTATGGACAAATTAGAGCAGAGTTCTACCCAGTAGAATATTGAGAGTGACTTGGGCGTCAATTAAATACTGATGTGAATAAATTATAAAGAGTCCAGGAGTACACATCGTGGTGAAAACTTTTGGTATGTGCCGAGGGAAGAAGAGGGTTATTAAGTATCACTTAACGGGAAGAATTATAAGTGAAAGTCGGTGTTGAAAGGGGTATAGTAAGCAGTAGATCGGTTGGAGTAAGTGGATCAACTAGAAAAGTTTGTATAAAGCCGACGATTCCAGTGATGAAAGAGTCAAGTTAGTAAATTTCTTTGATGGCTTGCCAACCTAAGATAAGTAACGATTTCCTTTGAATGTCTGGACTAGGTGGTCCTACCCAGTGTTATTCTAAACTAGGATGAGATCCCCGAAATCCACCTTCAAGATGGGGTATCATGAAGTAGTGGGGTTAACAACTCATTTTGAAAAGGGTGTCTCACCTATATCCCGAGGAGTAGGCGTAAGGTGATTGACGACGGGTGGAGTTGTATGAAAGAAATTTTGCACTCATTGCGGTCATTTAATTTTCACAACGGGTATAGCTATTAACTGTAGTATAATATGGTATTGGGGAGAGGATATTACCTAATAGTAGAGTTATGTGAAAGCACTCGTACCTATTTATTGTGGACAAGGTACTTACTGAGGCATTGTATGGATAAACCTTACTATTCTTCCTCTGGATGTTTAGAGGTGAGCGGATTATCAGAGTTTTTGGATCAGTCAGAAGTTAGAGTCCGATGACTATAATGGGATAACCACCAATCGTCTTAAGTGACTTTTTCCTATGTAAAAGTCACACCGCCAGGAGCAAAATTCGAAGAATGGACAAGAGTAGTCAGATGTCCTATGGTTTCTCCCAGGTTGGGAGTTTTGCGTTTAGATAAACGCGAGAGTTGATACGAAGTGAGGTGCGGACTCCCAATAATATTGAGATAATGGGGCCAATGACGTATAGGCTATTCTTATTCGAATGTTGTTTAGTAAGAACACAAGGTGAGGTGAATTTATTGAGGTGTGACCCTATAACTGATAAAATCGAGAGTGTTCAACAAGCTTGTTGTGAAGTGGGGGCTATAGTGATTGAGCCTTACTTTAAATTTTGTTTTGAGTACTGGAAGATGCCTAATTTTTCAGGTATGCCTTAATTTTTCGAATTTCGGGATGAGATTTTATTATTAGGGGGAAGTATGTAATACCCCGTATTTTTAAGGCTTTTAGTTATGAGGTTTATTAAATAAAATTGCTTTTAATTATGGGATTAATTAAATTAATTTGAGATAATTAATTGAAAATTAATCCGGATCTAAATACTAGCGAGACGAGAGTTGGTATCTGATTATGATAATAATGTTGAATATTACTGAGTGATTATGGTAATATGTGATTATTGAATTTATTAAAATTATCGTGAGTTGAAAATACGGCAATTTCAGTAATTAAGATGGCACGCGCGTGTCAGTCGTGTCAGGACCCAGTTTAATAAATTTAAAAGTATTTTATTTTTATGTCATCCTTATGATCATTTTGAGTGCGCCAACGTGTCCCGAACGATCGAGATAGTTAGAAAATACTAGCCTATGGTTTAGTTTGGGTCCTGGGGCATTTTAGGCCTAATCGATAATTCGGGAGGGTATTTTAGTCATTTTGACTTTTTGAGGAATAGTAACCCACAAATTTTAGACTGATATTATCAGCCAACACTTGAGTCCCTTAGTGTTTTCACAACTAAAAATCATAATGGCAGTTAGAGAGGAAGAGAAGAAAGTTCCCAAAGAAGAAAGCACCCTAGAGGCTTTTGCACCACCGTCACCACCACCAGATAGATCGGAAAGAGAGGATCACTCCCATACCGTTCTACTTCAAAGGATCATAATATTGATTTTCCAGGCAATTGATTTATCATGCAAAGATTTATGGCATATGTTCTACATGATAAATTAAAATTAAAGACAAATTGTGAATACTTGTGATAATGTGAAATTGGAGACTAAATCATGAACATGGGTAGGTTTGCATGTAGTGGACCTTCTAGAATCATTAAGAGAAAGAATTATAAACTAAGAGTTAGCAAATCACGAAATTAAATTGAGGTTTATAATGATTTTGAAGAGATGATGAAAAACTAGGGTTATAGTATTATTAATGACTTTTAATCCAAGAAATCGATAATCTGTGATGTTTTGATGAATCTTGAACGTTAAGACTGGTGTAGTAATGTTGGTTTCATGATAAGTATACTCATTTGGGGAGTTTGGGACGTTGTAATGTGATTTGGAGGTGTAAAAATGGTAGAATTCCGTAACTGTTAAAGGAATTTTGGGCAGATAACTGCTTGATCGATCGATCGATCCAAGCATGTCGATCGATCGACCCATTTCTTCGATCGATCGACCCCTATAGACAAGAAGTAAAGTAATTTTCCTTTAAATCATTGAATAAATTCCAACCTTTAGAACTCTTTATTGATGATTGATTGAGCATATTGGTACTTAGGGAAGACCAGTAGGATGGTATTTGAAGCCCAAAAAATTATTAGGTTTAATTGAGGTTAAGTGGTAAACTTACGAATATCCGACTAATGAGGTACGATTGTAAGTTGAGAGAACCTAAATATATTTTGCTCCAATTATTATTTTAGGTTAAAGACTAAAAGGGGGAAACTTTAAATACTGAGATAACCTTAGAGACTAGCGGGGGACTTAGTAACCTTTTTAGGATAGGGTATGTACTCGGAGCTATACGTCGAGAATTGTCTCGTTAAAATCTATTGTGTAAAATAAATGGGACAATATTATTATATGTGTGAGACATACGATATGGGCCTAGAATATACCTATACTAAAACGATGATTATCTAAGTTGTGTGATTACTTAATATCTGGATTATTGTGTGTATGACATACCTACCATACTTGCTATCACGTGAGGTTAGTTTTTGAAAAAGGACCATCTTATCTTTGCGTGCCTTCGGTGGGAATTTAGTTTGGTCCCTTAAGGACATAGGACTATGAATGACTTATTTGCGAATTGATAAGTCAGCTGACCATGGGAGCGTAGGTATGTGCGTGACCCATGGATATGTGAACTATGTTCGCCTCCAATATATGTGATTTGTATTGAGACGGTTCCTCAGTGATTCGAAACACGTGATCCATACGTACGTGATGTAAATGGATTTGATACAAGAGTATGCGTGCATCGCAGCTTAGCCTAGGGGTTCCATATATGTATATATGTACTTGTGACTGGTTCACTATTGCTTAGCTGATGTGAATAACTAAGATAATTGAATGGGCTGAGAATGTGACTTCTCAAATAAAATCTAATTTTAATTAATCCTAAATTTTTGTTAAACCCTAAAACATGTATCTAGATGATTTATCCAATAAAATAAAGCATGCAGGATAAAATAAAGAATTTCAGGAAAAATTCCCCAAAGGGGCAAAACCTTTTTATTTTCACTACAATTTGTAAAGAACGGTTACACGGATTACAATGAAAATAAGAACGACATACGAAATACCCTCAGGCGTCAGTTTCGATGTCTCGGCTGAAATATCTCGCAGGAACTCCAGGTGCTCAGTATTGAAGAAGAAAAATGGCTTCTCCATAAGTTCGTCGGTTGGAAGTTTCCCTTTCCAGGAGGCATCAATGAAGAAGAGAGACGGATTCTCCACAAGTATTAACAAAAGCAAAGCAGTGTTCTTGGGTTTCAAAAGGATTCACAAAAGTATAAGAATGATGTATGCATCAAAACATGAGTTTTGGGACTAAAAAATATGAAGACTTGAGCTAATAGAACTCTCAAAATCGTCTCTCAAAGTCTTAAAAAATTGTTCCCCCGAAGTTGGCTTTTATAAGGAAACCAAAAAGAATTTTAAGTCATTGGGACTCTTGTCAGCGTCAGGTACCCGAACTGGTTCGGCTTATAACTCAATCAGTTTTCCCCCCGAACCGGTTCGCCCTTCGGTTCATGAAACTTCGCTAGTTTTGGGGCTATAACACACAGTATTCTCCACAAGGATTTTCTCAAAATTTTCTCCAATTTCAAAGGGCCATAACTTCTTCATCGTAGCTCAGATTGAGGTACCGTTTCTTCCAGTATCTTTGCGGCGTCGAGATCTTTAACTTTCCAGTTGACCAGACCTCTGAATGATGGCTATAAAATTACAAAAATACCCTTGAACGTTCCTATATTGCCTTTTATTATTATTTTGACTTCTCTTGCGTAGCGCTTGCATAAAGTTTCTAAAATCGTGGAACGTGAAGTCGTTGAGGCAGATGTGGGACACATGATGGAGTTGTTGAATGCTTAATCCCCAGAATTTGAATAGAGGCCATTATGTGAGACCGTGAAGTGACGTGTCTCTTGTAGTGGCGTACAACATACACAAATGCAACATATCGGACTTGAGAAAAATGTCCTTACAAATCTCCCCCTATGTCATTTTATGGGGGAGTTTTTGAGATTTGACTTATAATTTTCTCATACATTGGTATGTGTGTTTATCTCATTTCAAACTCGATACGTCACTTGGTATTTTTCTTTATCTCATGTGTGTAGGTACTACATTGATGATCATATGCTGCACACCCTGATGAGAAAAGATTTGAGATTTTGAAGATTTGAAGAACAAACGATGAAGGTTTACTCATTTATATCTTTACAGTTTTGGGTTCATGGGAGGGTAGATTTGTATAGGTCAATTGAATGATAATAATTCAGATTTTTTATTTTGTACCGGCATAAACATAGGGAGAGATTTGTAAGGAAATTTTTCTCAAGTTCGATATGTTACATTTGTGTATGTCGTATGCCGCTACAAAAGGCGCATCACTTCATGGTCTCACATGATGGCCTCTATCCGAATTCTGGGGATCAAGCATTCAACATCTCTAGCATGTGTCCCATATCAGTCTCAACGACTTCACATTCCATGATTTTAGGGACTTTATGCAAGTGGTACGCAAGAGAAGTCAAAATAATGATAGAAGGCAGGATAGAACGTTCAAGGGCATTTTAATAATTTTATAGCCATCGTCCGGAGGTTCGGTCAACTATAAAGCTGAAGAGCTCGACACCACAAAGATACTGGAAGAAACGACACCTCAATTCGAGCTACGGTGAAGAAGTTATGGCCCTTTGAAATTGGAGAAAATTATGAGAAAATCCTTAAGGAGAATGCTATGTGTTTTAGCCCCAAAACAAACGAAGTTTCGCGAACCGATGGGCGAACCGGTTCGGGGGGAAAACCGGTTGAGGTACAAGCAGAATCGGTTCGGGGTACCTGACGTTGGCAAGAGTCCCAATGACTTAAAATTCTTTTTAATTTCCCTATAAAAGCCAACTTCGGGGGGGAGTTATTTTTCAAGACTTGGAGAGACGATTTTGAGAGTTCTATTAGCTCAAGTCTTCATATTTTTTAGTCCCAAAACTCATGTTTTGATTTACACATCATTATCATACTTTTGTAAATCCTTTTGAAACCCAAGAACACTACTTTGCTTTTGTTCATACTTGTGGAGAAGCCGTCTCTCTTCTTCATTGCTACCCTCCTGGAAAGGGAAAGTTTTAGCCGACGAACTTGTGGAGAAGCCGTTTCTCTTCTTCATTACTGACCACCTGGAGTTCCTGAGGGATATTTCAGCCCAGACATCGAAACCGATGCCTGAGGGTATTTCATATGTCGTTTTTATTTTCATTGTAATCCGTGTAATCGTTCTTTACAAATTATAGTAAAAATAAAAAGGTTTTGCCCCTTTGGGGGATTTTTCCTGAAATTGTTTATTTTATCCTGCATGCTTTATTTTATTGGATAAATCATCTAGATGCATATTTTAGGGTTTAACAAAAATTTGGGATTAATTAAAATTGAATTTTATTTGAGAAGTTGAGGGGTGAGAAACTCATGTGAGATTGGATAAAAATTCGATGCTTTATTTCCTGAAATTATTTATTTTATCCTGCATGCTTTATTTTATTGGATAAATCATCTAGATGCATGTTTTAGGGTTTAACAAAAATTTGGGATTAATTAAAATTGAATTTTATTTGAGAAGTTGAGGGGTGAGAAACTCATGTAACAAAAATTTGGGATTAATTAATTAAAATTGAATTTTATTGGATAAATCATCTAGATGCACATTAGTTGAGGAGTGAGAAACTCATGTGAGAGTACGCAACTAACATGTTTAATATATGTGTTGTTTAATATTGTAATTTAAACACTTGCTATATTTTTAAACTGTTTTTACCTCGGGCTCTGACCCATTTTCCTCCAGATTTGTTTTGTTTGTAAAACCCCTTTAGGTACCCAACCACCGGGTCGCCAAGCATTGAAGTTTCATTCTGAAGACGTGTTGTAGCTACTGTGGAAGCTACAAGATATCGGTATTAGACGCCTCCACATATATCTTTGATTCCTTCAGAGTCATTCATATCAGTCAGGGCATGTTGCCCATTCTTATTTAGAGATTGTAGATACAGAGTTTCATTATTTCAAATATTAGTTTATTTATTCAGACTCTAGTATTGGGACTTTATTTTACTTTGGTATTATTATTGGAGTGTTCACTCCAGACTCGGTATATTTCATTTCATTGGTTATTCATATGAGTTGTTTGTGCATTTGTTGGTTGATGATTTAATTACTTGGTTAATTATTAACTTAATTAGGAAAATTTGACATCTCTCTTTTTAAATATTAGGTGGCTAGTAATCAATTAAATATTTTCGACAGTGATGCTAAGACTGAACCAACTTGATATTCTGTATTAATTTAATAAACGAGTAGCTACCCGATATTTAATTAGTCGGGGTGTCACATCAACAAACATAACTATTGTCTTAGTCCCGAAAGCAAGCATGTACGGAGTCTCTCATTGTTGATATAAAAAACTAGATTATCTCTAATTAATCAATCATAGATAAATAAATTAATAAGATAAAGAATTTTTAAAGTGGTTCAGCCTGATGAAAATGACTTACGTCCACTATTTTTGTATTGCTGACTGTTTATTTGGAATCTCGATGATAGGTTCACCCAGAGATCCAAAGTCCCCTTCTTATGAGGAGGTTATAATGTATTTATAGCATTGAGGTTGCATATATGAAAGGATAATGCGTTGTTATCCAGTAGACATATACATCTGTACGATAATAATGCGCATTTAATGCGCAACTGTCTTTTCATTCTGATGCTCTGCACTCTAAGTAGCTCGGATCGACTGAGTTGCTCGGTACGCTTAAGTTGCTCGGTACGCTTGAGTTTCTCGGGGCGCTTGATTTGCTCGGGGAGCCAAAATTTCTCGTCTAAAGTATTTATATTTAACACGTAGACCGCCACATGTCTTCAAGTGATTGGTTCACGTCAGCAGACTAAATTTGGTATCAACAGAAGCCCTCAATGTTTCACAGTTGAGGTTGAAGGAGAGTGTGGAACATTTTTCTTGAAAACTGCTTGGATTACGGATCTTCATGGATTTTAGAAAAATTTTATAATTCCTTTTTTAGCGCATAATATCAGACTTCATAAATATTTTGAATTTTCACGATCACTTCGATATTTGTTCCCTTTTCTTCTTTTAGTCGTCGGAAACGTAAACGTCTTTCCTTGTAATCATTGTTTTTCTCTATACCCTAGGTAAAGTATTTAAGTGCGACAGAAATTCTATCATTTTTCACTTTTCAAATTTGTATCTCTGAACTCTTTATCTTCTCTCTATCTTGTACCTTCTTTCTTTCCATCGTTCATTGACAACTGATCTCTATTTCCTTTGTAAAATTTTCCTCCTTCTTCTTTATTTTCTTTATGCACCATGGTTTACCTTGTTGAATCGTTAGACAAGTTTCGATCTGAGTTTTCAATCCCTTCATGGGTTATCTTGGAAGAAATTTATGGTCCTTCTGATTATTTTTTTTGGCCGATGGACATTGGTTCCCAAGTCTTTTTGTAGCCGAATGTGGCTTTTCTTTCCTGCCAAATCCCCTGTGTTTGGAGTTTTGCCAATATTTCGATATTGTACCTGCAAGAGTGTCTCCAAATACATGGAGGATAGTTAATGGCGTACATAGGTTAAATCAACTTCATGGAACTCATTTAGGGATTCCAGAGATTATGTATTGCTACAGATGGGTTACGAGTGACAGTATTTTCTATTTAAAAACTAGGTTTTTGAACAGAGCGTTAGTTGTCAATCTTCCCGATGCCAATAGGGATTATTTTAATCATGGGGCTGTGATGAAAAATTGGCAACACCCTCCATTAAATGGAGACGATGTATACCAAGGTCCCAGATCTCCACTCTATGGCAATGAGATAGGTTGTTTTTATTTTTAAAATCTTGTTTTCTTTATATTTGATAAAATGCATCACTGATATTTGATTTTGTTTATTACAGTTGGCAGTAAAAGGAAACCTCCAAAAGAAACCGAGGTTAATATAAAGCATTTAAAACTTATATGGGGCTTGTATCAATCTGTTGCTGAGGATCACGTTAGATCTGCTTCTTATTTGCTGCAATACATAAGTTACACTTTGTCTTTTACTGCTCGTCATGTGGTGGTTGATCTTGACCAAGTACCATCCTCTGAAACCAGTGTGGAAGGTTCTTCCTCTTACTTAAGCATTCCCATCACTGATCTGATGAAGAAGAGAAGAGCTCCGGCCTTTTTTGATAAATTTACCTCTGCCACTTTGGAGGCAAAGAAAAGTGAACAAAATGTCCCAGAAGAAGGGACAAAGACTATAGATGTACCCCCTCCCACTGCTGCCAAGGAAGCTGGAAAAAATCCCCCTTGTGGCTCCGAATAAGACCGTTGTTATCTCTCCTTCAAGTGATGTTGTTGTCATTTCACTAATAAAGACAACATCTTTAGTTGAACACGCTCCTGCTCCTCTGAGGAGACTGAAGAGAAGTTCTACTGAGAAACCTGTTGAACCTATCTTTTAACCTTCAAATGTTGAAGGTAGTGTTCCAGTTTTTGTTGCTCCAAGCTCTGCTGTGAGCTTGTTAAGATCCTGGACTATTCCAGAAGCTCAAGGTGTTGAAGACACCTTTTCTCGCGAGAAACTTACTACCCTGGCTGCTCAACACATTTCTTTAGTAAGTATTTTTAACTTGGCCCCTTTATTTTTTAATCCTATGTTCATGTATTAACTTTAAGTTCTTTTTTTTAGCTTGTGACGTGTTTTAACAGTATTTTGAAGAAGAATGAAGCTATCAGAGCTTCAAGCTCCTCGGGTGGGGTAGAAGAAGCTTTTACTGGATTGACCCAGTCTTTGAGGGAATCTTGTCATAAGTACGAGGAGGACAAAGGTGCTTGGGAGAAGCAATTGAAGTTTATTGAAGCAACTCGAGACCAGGCTGTGACTGCCTCCAAAGAGTTGGAGAAGAAACCGAGGGAGGCTGAGCAGAGTAACAAGGAGCTTGAGGTCAAGCTCAAGTCTGCTGAGGAGAAGATTTCAAAGCTTCAGAATGTTGAGCGACAGAAGACGGAGTTGGAAGAAAAATTAAAGTCTGCAGAAGAGCTCCTTAGGGAAAGGACCTCCTCAGAGAAGGCAAAGAGGAAAACTGCAGTTAAAAAATCCTTCAGTGCTGGTTGGGATGAGGGCTGGAATAAGGGCCTGGCTATCACGTCTTCTCAAATGGAGTATGCTAGTGTCAAATACTTTAGATATGGATGGGTAGCAGCCTTGAAGGAGTTGTAGGTTACTGAAAACTCTGAACTGTTCTAAGAGTACACTCATGGCCCTCCTCCCTCTCCTAGAGAAGAAAAAGATGATGAAGCTGCTTCAGATGGATCTTCTTTGATGACCGGAGATCAGGTCCCTACTGTTCCTGTTGTTCAACCTTCTGAGCAACTCCAACCAACTAGCACTTTTGTCGAGCAGCTACCATTATCCTCCGAGCAACCAACTCTTTCATCCTAACCGTCCGACGAAGTAGTACGGAATAAGGAGAAGGTGTAAAGTTGTTCAGGTCTTTTGTTTGATGGCTTTCTTGAATGTAACCTGGAATTATGATGAATAAAATTTGAACTTTGGTTGTTCATCTTGAATTTCTCCCTTACTCACTCTATCTGCATCATTATTGATTCTTTTTATTTCTTCTCTTTACTAGTTTATGGCCAGGATGGAGCTCTTATCAGCTCATGACACGGAATTAATGAAGAACTGCAATGACTATTTTAAAGCTAGTCATGCAGATCTTAATGAGGCCCAGATAATTGACATCCTCAGATCAGGTGCTTCTGACCGAGCAGTTGAAGCTTACCAATACTTGAAGTGCTTGCTCGATCGTGCTGTTGCCAATAATGTGGCCTACTATGAGATGATTGAAGATCTCCAAGGAAAGATCGAGGAACTTTAGCAGCAGTACAAAAAGTCCTCCACACTTTTACATCAAGGTTATGAGAGGAAGTACCAGTAATTGAGTGCTGATAAGGGATATGATAAGTTCATCTTTGCTCATGAGAAGAAGGAGAGTGTTCTGAAACTTTAAATTGAAGAGCATAGGCATATTTCCAAGTTATTGGAGCAGGAGAACATTACTTTGCAGGAGGAAATAAAGCAACTCAAATCTGTTGCCTCTTCCTTGGGAGCGTTGATCCCCATTAATGATGAAGGCTTTTCTTTCTTGGAGGTAGAAAATGCTAACTTACGAGATGAGTTAGAAACTTTGAAATGAGCTTGACCCTCCACATCTACTCGTGGACGAGAGAAATCTTCTCGTGTACGAGCAAGGGCTGGTCAGGTCACCATTGAAGAAGCGAGAACGCAGTCGGCTTTAGAGAATCAAGCCATTAAATTGATGGCGAAGAATCAAGCCTTGGCAGAAATGTCTAAAAAGATTCTGAACTTCACCGAATAACTCTCTAATCAAAGCTCTGCTCTGGAAAGTAAAGAAATTCTAGTGAAGAAACTCTACGAGCAACTTTAGAGGTTAATTTATCAGTTCCATAAGCAGCCCAGGAAATTTTGGATGGTTGGGTATAACGAAGCTCTGTACCATCTCGATGCACGATTGCAGCAGTCAAATAACGAGGGATATAAGCAGGGCTGGTTGAATGCCTTGTGTGTGCTAAAATTGGAGCAGGGCCACTATTTATGGGATTATTATGAGCCTGGAGTGCTCGATTTGCCCGTGCCTCCTTTTAACCTTGATATTAGTTGGATTCCTGCTCGCGCAATTCCTCAATGCCTGATTTCCAAGTATCTCGGCGATTACAGTCTTCATGCAAACTTTAAGACATCTCGCCCAAAGCTCTTTCTTGATCGGCCCTCCATAATGAATGTTCGAATGCTGCGAGATGCAAACTTTATAAATTCTCCTTGTGCATTAGACGATCCTCCAGCCGGGGTAGAACCTGTTTCAAAAGCAGAGGGGAAGAAACCCATAGAGTAGGATATTTTTATGTAATGAATCAGACTTTTCATATCATATGTAATTTTACTTGATTTGAATGAAGAATTTTTTTAGTCTTTTGCCATTTTATTTTCTTCGAAAAAATTTGTAGAATGTCCTTTTTCATTCATTTGTGAACATATGATTATAGTGACTTGTCACTCTTTGGGCCTAAGCAATGGAATGATTTGCACCCCCATGTTCCTGCTTAGTTGTAGTAATCTCGTGTGGATTACCTTGTTGCCTAGACAGTGGATGCCTCGGGAGGTTATCCAGCTTCTTGCCTAGTTTGGTACTAACCAACCGGAATTGGTTGTAATGAGGTCCCGACCAATCGGAGTTGGTGGTAATTGATTTGCCGACCAATCGGAGTTGGTGGTGATGAGTTTCCGACCAAACAGAGTTGGTGGTAATTGATTTGCCTACCAATCAGAGTTGGTGGCGATGAGTTCCCGACCAAACATAATTGGTGGTAATTGATTTACCGACCAATCGGAGTTGGTGGTGATGAGTTTTCGACCAACCGGAGTTGGTGGTAATTGATTTTTCGACCAACCGAAGTTGGTGGTAATGAGTTCCCGACCAATCGGAGTTGGTGGTAATTGATTTGCCCACCAACCGGAGTTGGTGGTGATGAGTTCCCGACCAATCGGAGTTGATGATAATTAATTTGTCGACCAACCGGAGTTGGTGGTGATGAGTTCCCGACCAATTGGAGTTGGTGGTAATTGATTTCTCGACCAACCGGAGTTGGTGGTAATAAGTTCCCGACCAACCGGAGTTGGTGGTAATTGATTTGCCGACTAACCAGAGTTGGTGGTGATGAGTTCCCGACCAATCGAAGTTAGCGGTAATTGATTTCTCGACCAACCAAAGTTGGTGGTAATGAGTTCCCGACCAACCGGAGTTGGTGGTAATTGCTCTGAATTTTGGTGGGTTTGTGTAGTGTGTAGCACTAGTATTCTGAAAAAACTTCAACAAAAAGGAAATGGGGGTGAAACATCACTTTATTCATTTTGAAAAAAATTTGTTATATAGGAGTTTTAACTACCGATAATACTTACGCAGATGCTCTGCATTCCATGCATTCTTGAATTCTTCTCCTTCCAAGGTTTCAATCCTGTATGTCCCTGAACGAACAACTTTTGTTACTCTGTAGGGTCCATGCTAGTTGGCTTCCAGTTTTTTATGCTTTTGGATCGCTTTCTTCAGCACATAATCCCCTTCCTTCAAATCACACTTCTTCACTCTTTTGTTGTAGAACAAAGTTATTCGTTATTGATATGCTACATTCCTGATTGCTGCTTCTTTCCTAACTTCTTCGAGCATATTCAGGTCTAATCTTCTCATCAAGTGACTGACTGGAGAATTGAAATTAAGCACCCTATGGGTGGGTAGGCCCAATTAATCAGGTATGACAGCCTCACTCCCAAATGTCAGCATGTATGGAGACTCTCTTATTGTTGTTCGTGGTGTGGTACGATAAGCCCACAACACAGAATATAGCTCGTTAATCCAATTTCCCTTTGCATCATCCAGTTGTTTTTTCAAACCATTCAGTAGCGTTCTGTTTGTCACTTCAGTTTTCCCATTGCTTTGTGGATGGCCTGGTGCAGAGTGAATCTTCAGTACATTGGATTGATGATAATATGCAGCAAACGCCTCGTTGTCAAACTGGGTTCCATGGTCAGTAATGAATGCATGTGGGAGACCATATCTGTAAATAATATTCTTCCAAATAAATTGATAGACTTTGTCATATGTCATATCAATAAGAGGCTCAGCTTCCACCCATTTAGTAAAATAATCCACAGCAACCACGAGGTATTTGAATCTTCCCCTGGTTGTGGGAAGTGGCCCGACTAAGTCTATCCCCCACATGGCGAATGGCCAAGGGGACATGATGGGTGTTAACAATGCTTGGGGAGCTCTTCTGATAGAGGAGAAACGTTGGCATTTATCGCATTTCTTAGCATAAGCTACACAATCAGCTCTCATCATTGGCCAGTAATACCCCAGTGTTGCTATTCTTTGGAAAAGCGTCCGACCTGCTACATGGGATCCACAAGACCCTTCGTGAACCTCTTCGATCAAAAATTTCACTGCGAAGGGATGGACACATCTTTGTAGCCCTGCCATAACTCCTCGTCTATACAAAATGCCATTGGTCAATACATAACGAGCAGTTTTAAACTTAAGTTTCTTAGCTACGAGTTTATCAGGTAGCAGAATCCCTACTTCGATATAAGACTTGATGGGGTCCATCCAGGATGGTCCCAAGTAGAGGGTAATAAAGTTCATTATTAAATCTTTGTCTATGCTCCGACCAACCAAGATTTCTATTGGGATTGTTCTTTATAGCTTGGTGCGTGTGGCTAACGCTAGCCGAGCTAGGGCGTCTGCTCTTGCATTGTCCAATCTCGGTATTCTAATCAGCTGAACTGCAGTAAAACTCGATACAACCTCCATTGCTTTTGCATGATACTTGACCATTAATTCTCCTTTTGCTGCATACACCCCCAGAATTTGATTTATGATTAATTAGGAATCACTGAATACAACGACCTGCTCTGCCTTAATGGTTTTAGCTAGATTTAAACCCAAGATCATAGTTTCATATTCGGCCTCATTATTAGAAGCTTTAAATTGAAAGCGCAGAGCATACTCCATATCAATCTCATCCAGACTGTTTAACACAATTCCTGCTCCACTGCCTGTAGTGCACGAAGAGCCATCCACATACAAATTCCATACAGGTACTTCATTATCAAACTCCTGATCAGACAGAGTTCCTCGGTGGAATATTTTATGTTTCCTTTTGTCCTCCTCTGGTACTTCTCGCTGCTTGTTGATTATCTTCTCTTGATCCTCCAGGGTTGGAAGTTGGTCGGGGGTTAAAGTTGACGATCCCATATCATCCAAGGGTTGTTTTGCATTAAGCTTCTACTCTTTGAAAGTATCAAAATGGGTGAACTCTGCGATAAAATCTGCTACTTCCTGCCCCTTAAGCGACGATCTAGGCTCATAAACTATATCATATTCACCAAGTTCTACTGCCTAGTACATCAATCAACCTGATTTCTTCGGTTTATGCAGAGATTGCCTTAATGGCATATCAGTATACACAACTATAGTATGAGCTTGGAAGTATGGCCTCATCCTTCTGCTTGCTTCGATCAGCGCTAGTGCCAACTTTTCTAATCTTGGATATCTGATCTCTCCTCCTCGGAAGGCCTTGTTGGTGTAATAAATTGGTTTTTGCACTCCGTCCTCCAATTTTATCAGTGCCGAGATAACTGCATTCTCTGAAACTGCCAGATACAAATATAATCTTTCTCCCATCACTAGTCTAGATAACAATGGAGGTGTCCCCAAATATTTCTTCAATTCTTGAAAGGCCTCCTCGCATTTATCATTCCACTCAAAAGTTTTTCGGAGTGTTTTGAAGAATGGGAGGCATCTGTCAGTTGCTCGTGACATAAACCTATTAAGTGTTGCAACTCGTCCTGTGAGGCTTTGCACTTCCTTCTTCATAGTTGGATAACATAGCTCTAATAAGGTTTTGATCTTTTCGGGGTTCGCCTCAATACCTCATTGATTAACAATGTATCCGAGAAACATACCTTCTCGCACCCCAAATATGCACTTGGTGGGATTTAACTTCATTTGATATTTCTCTAGTTGATCAAAGGTTTGTCCTAAGTCAACTAGATGATCAACAGTTTTCTTGCTCTTCGTCAACATAAACCTCCATGTTATGACTGATTTTCTCTGCGAACACCTTTTTCATCAGCCGTTGATATGTTGCACCTGTATTTTTTAGTCCAAAAGGCATAACATTATTGTAATAAGTTCCCCTTGGGGTGATAAAAGAGGTACTTTCCCTGTCCTCATGCTTCATTTTGATCTGGTTGTACCCAGAATAAGCATCCATGAAACTCAACAATTCATGCCCCGAGGTAGCATCCACCAGTTTATCGATTTGGGGCAAAGGAAAATGATCCTTTGGGCATGCCTTATTAAGGCCAGTGAAGTCCACGCACATCCTCCACTTGTTGTTTTTCTTCTTTACCATCATTACATTTGCTATCCAATCAGGATATTTGACATCCTCAATAAAAAAGGCTTTTTGTAGCTTCTCTACTTCTTCCTGTATAGCTTGGTTCTTTTCAGGACTGAATACTCTTCTTCGCTGCTTCACTGGCTTGATTTCCTTGTTCACGTTGAGCTCGTGACACAGGAAACTCAGGTCTATCCCTGGCATGTCTTCATGATTCCATGCAAAAGTCTGCTTTTTGTGCCTTAGAAATGCTATTAATTCCTATTTTATCGATACATCTAATGACGCACCAATTTGGGTTGTTCGTTCAGGGTGCGTGCTCGTCGTCCAGAATGATACTTTCGGTAGCCTCCATGACCTGGCCCTTCATGAGCTGAGACTCGTCTCTAGGGTCTAACGTTTCAATCTTTGCATCTTCTATTTCATCCACTTAATAGGTAGTAGTCTTCTTCCTGTATTCTTCACATTCCTCCTGTTTGGTAGATGAATAGTAGTATTCCCGAGCTACTTTCTGGTCGCCTTTCACAACTCCCACTCCAAAATTGGTTGGGAGTTTTAAACATTGATGTACAGTAGATGGTACTACCTCGAACTTCTTCAGACCTACCCTTCCCATGATGATATTGTAAGTTGATTGAACATTTTTATCCATTACGAAAAAGCGTACCCTTTCTGCTCGACAAGCAGGCCATGTATCGATAAGCATATCCAACTTGATCGTCCCAAGTGGGAAAACCTTTTCTCCAGTAAAACCGAGGAGGGTTCTATGATAGGGCTCTAACTGGGCTAACTTTAGATTCAAACTGTCAAAGCATGGGTAGAACATGATGTCTGTCGAGCTACCATTATCCACCAGTACCCGCAAAATCATCATTTCCTTCATTCTTATCTTGATTACCAATGGGTCATCATGAGGATACAGTACACCTGTCAGGTCGTTCTTGGAGAAACTAATGACTAGCTTGTCTTTATTCACATTCCTCGGGCAATTATCTTCTGCCAAGTTTATTCGCTGTATGTACGAGCAGGCTTGAGCCTCATTGAGGTAAGCTTTTCTCTCTGCAGTAAGATCTCCACCTCCTGCATCTCCACTTGTAATAGCATTACATTCAAATGACCCAAAATGGATTAAAAATACCTCGCGCTCTGGCTGTCTTGGTTTTTTGGGGAGATCGGGGTCATCTTCTGGATCGTCATCGTGGTCTATCTTTTTGTATTTTTTTGCTTGACGAGGAGATTTGGATCTTTGTCTTCCTCGGTTGTTGGTCTTTCCATCATTTTGGCGATTAATATACTTAGCCAATTTTTCTCGTCTGATGAATGCTTCAATTTCATTTTGGAGAGCTATGCAACGTTTGGTCATATGACCATGGTCTTTGTGAAATTCGCAATATTTGGACTTGTCCCTTCTGTCAGGGTTTGCCTTCATTTTCGCTGGCCAGGCTAGCTTCTCGCTGTTCTTGATCTCCTTCAGAATGTGATTTATTTCTACCTTCAAAGGAGTATAATTTCTAAATTTCTTCATCTGCTCTAGTGCTTATTTTCCTTTCGACTGCCTGTTGCCACCATTATTCTTCTGATACTTCTTTTCGGTTTTACCATCTTCCACCTTGGTCTCCTTACTGTCTGCATTCTTCTTCGCAGCCATGGCTTCCTCGACATTCATAATTTTGGCTAATTTTATCATTAGTTCAGCCATGGACCTAGGCGGATCTTTAGTTAAAGTGTAGTACAACTTATCTGGCAATAGTCCACTTATCAGAGCAGTAATTGTTATTTTCTCCTCGTAATCAATTACTTCAAGTTTCTCGTTATTAAAACGAGTAATATAGTCCCTGGTGCTTTCGCCTGCCTTTTGTCTAGCACTCAACAAGTGTGCTACTCATTTGACTGGCTTCGCTCTAAAATAGAAGTTCCCGATAAAGATCTCTTCCAGTTGAAAGAAAGTCCCAATTTTCCCCCGAGGAAGGTTGTTGTACCATATCTGAGTCGATCCGGTAAGAGTTCCTGAAAATGCCCTGCATCTCATCTCATTTGGAACTGCATAGATATCGGCAGCAGCTTGGTATTGTTTTATATGAAGGACATGGTTAGTTTTTCCATCATATTTAGGCATCACCATAGGGGCTTTAAATTTTAATGCTGTGGGAAAATCCATAATTGCCTGTACAAATGGTGTCCCTTGGACAAAAGTTCTTTATAAAGGATTCTTGGCCTTAGCCATTTCCCCTAATCTATCCTCCAACCTTTGGATAGAGCCTTTCCATGCATCGTTTCCCACCTCGAGCCTATTTGTTCTAGCAACTGATCGCATTGAGTTTTCCTCTTGGATCGAGCTGCTGGTCGTGATTGGGCAGAGCCTTCCCTTAGATCGGATGGTCGTGGAGAGTTCCTCGACGCAATCCTAGGAGGACTTCTATTCCTCTTAGGGCCCAAACGATCAAAAGGAGAGACTCTACTTAACCTTTCTAAAGCCCTAGTCCTTTCTGGAGATAGAGTGACGTTTCGTTGAGAATCTGTAGCTCGTACTGATGAAGTCCGACAAGGTTGATAAGAAGGATCATTAGATCTATCAGTACAATATGATTCGGTGCGTCTAAATTGAGATACCTCTGGGAATAGCATTCGCCTAGTTCGTGAAGAGGGTAAACGGGTATTTCTCTGAACACTTCATTGTCCTGATTGGGTCGACACTCCTCCTTTAACAGTTTGTATAAGTTGACGCGTGGTTTCTTGCATGGCCGTTTGGCCTTGGGCTAAATTAGCCATTATACCAGCCAGATCTTGAACATTTGGGGGAGTAGAAAGGTTTAGAGGGATCCCAGTGTTTCGATTACTGGATTCCGAATTCTCTGCTATTGATAATGAATCATTTTGGTGAAAAACGCTAAGTACAGTCGTTTTCCACAAACGGCGCTAATCTGTTGATGTAAAAAACTAGATTATCTCTAATTAATCAATCACAGATAAATAAATTAATAAGATAAAGAATTTTTAAAGTGGTTCAGCCTGATGAAAATGGCCTACGTCCACTATTTTTGTATTGTTGACTGTTTATTTGGAATCTCGATGATAGGTTCACCCAGAGATCTTTAGTCCCCTTCTTATGAGGAGGTTACAATGTATTTATAGCCTTGAGGCAGTACATATGAAAGGATAATGCACTATTATCTGGTAGACATATACATCTGTACAATAATAATGCGCATTTAATGCGTAACTGTATTTTCATTTTGATGCTCTGCACGCTAAGTAGCTCGGACCGAGTGAGTTGCTCGGTACGCTTAAGTTGCTTGGTACGCTTAAGTTGATCGGGGATCCTGAGTTTCTCGTCTAAAGTATTTGTATTTGACACGTAGATCGCCACATGTCTTCAAGTGATTGGTTCACGTCAGCAGACTAAATTTGGTATCAACACTCATGTTGTCGTTCTTGGCGTAGTCCTGTGAGGCTAAAGGACATTGTGCATAACATTGATCCAGTTCCCCTTAGCATCGTCCAACCTTTTCTTCAACTCGTCAAGCAAAGTCTTGTTAGTGACCTATGTCTAACCATTGCATTGTTGATGCTTAGGTGCGGAATAAAGTTTTGAATATTAGGCTGGATGAAATATTCCTCAAAATACTCATTATTAAACTGAGTACTATGATCAGTGATGAAGGCATAAGGCATCCCATAACAACATATGATCTGCTTCCATATGAACTGAAAAACTCTCTAATAAGGTATATCGACCAAGGGCTCAACCTCCACCCATTTGGTTAAGTAATCCACAGCTATAATAAAATACTTGAACCTTCCCTTTATTGTCAGTAATGGGCCGACCAAGTTAATCCCTAAATAGCAAATGGCTAAGGAGAGGTGATGGGATTTAAGGTTTCCCCCATTTTTTATGAATAGTAGCGAACTTATGGCATTTATCACACTTCCTGGCAAAAGAAACATAATATGCCTTCATCATCAGTCATTAATAGCCTTACATAGCTATTCTTTATAACAATGATCGATCGACTAAAGGATCTCCACACGAGCCTTCATGTTCCCCCTTTCAAGTCATGTACTTCGGATGCCAACAACCCTTTGTCAATGTAATCTTTGATCGAATCCATCCAAGAAGATCCCGATTCCATAGAGATAACGTTGATAGCTTCCATATCGATGCTTCTGTGTGTTAGGTACTCTACTGGAATGGTTCATTTGATATTTATCTTAGTTACGGACGCTAGCTAAGAAAGTGCATCTACTCGTGCATTCTCCACTCTTAGGAACCGGACCACCTTGATTGCAAACAATTGAGAGATAAACCATTATGGCTTTGTCTAAATACTTTACCATAAGTTTTTTTTAACTCCATATATCTGAATCATTTGATTGATAATGAGTTGAGAATCACTATGTGCTATCACCTACTCGACACCCAGTGATAAGGCTAGTTCCAAATTCATAATCAATGCCTCGTACTCAGCCTCGTTGTTGGAAGCCTGGAACTAAAATGGTAAAGCGTATTCTAAATCTAGGTCATCATGAGTATTGATGATGAGTACTGCTCCGCTGCCAATGGCACATGAAGATCCATCCAAGAATAATTTCCAAATTGGAATATCATTGTTGAAGTCTTCCTCTGATATTAATCCCTCTTTGAATATCTTCTTGCTTTGCTCAACTAATCGTTGATCCTTTTCTTGGGCAGCTGATATTTTCGGTTGCACAACGACAACCTCAATTTGTTTTGGAGTTGAGCTTTCCTCCAAAGAAGTATACTCAACAGGTAGGGATGGTAATTTAACCCACCTCGCCCCCCCTAATAGGGCGGATATGTTTTCTTTTAAATCCGTCTATTAAACGGAGAGGGTTCGGGTTTACTATATATAAGCATACCCCCCCCCCCCCCCGTTTATTTCTTATATTTACTAAAATACTCATATTTAATATATTATTTACACTAAAAATTTATATATATAAGTTAAATATGCGGGTTTTAACCCGCCCCGAGCGGGTTTTTGACTTGCTTAATCTAAACGGGGCGGGGCGGGGGCGAGTTTAGAGGGGTTACACTTAAACAGGTTCGGGGCGGGTTAAAAAAACTAGTCATGGGGTAAGGCGAGTTTTAAAAATAATTTGCCGGGCGGGTTCGGGTTATGACAAACCCGACCCATTGCCATCCTTATTAGCAGGTAAACTTGGGTTATTGGTGTAATACCCCGTATTTCGGAGTATTACTATTTAATTAAATTGGAGAGTTAAATGATAAAATACGATTTGATTTAAATTACGCCAGAAAAGTAATTTAGTGAGATTTATTAATAATTGTGATTATGGAGTATTAATCGAGAGATAAATACTGATTAATATTGCATCTTTCTATTTACTTAGCGCGAGTAGTAAATAGTTACTTCGTACGTGCAGATCATTTTGGGGTGAGAACGAGTAATATATTTTTAAGTAACTCAAATGATAATTTAGAGGTCACAGATGAGTCTGGAAGGGTCGAATTAGTCAAAATAGTATATCCGGGGGTACTAGTTGAGTCACGGGGTAATTTTGGACTAAACCGAAACCGTTCGGGGGCGTTTTGGCCTTTTAAAATGTGAGGGTATTGAGACCTACGAATTTAATAATCTATTATCAGCCGTATGAAAGAGGGGTTAGGGTTAGAACACCCATGTAAACACCAAGACCATTAGAGAGAAGGAGAAAATCATTCTCAAGGCTTAAAAGATGCTTTTTTGGGTTTGGATTTTGCATCCTAGGAGCCAAAGGAGGAAGGATTGAAGAAGAGAAGAATCAATCCATCATCAACTCCACGAAATCAGAACCCCTCTGTCAAGTCAAGTGTTTATTAAAAATCAAATTCAAGTTATAATACCCATGTGTAGGAAGTTTTAAGAATTGGTTGATTCTATTGAAAAAACCTTGAATTAAATGTATGAATTGATCATATGTTTGGGTAGGATTGCATGCAGAATGAATCCTTCAGTAAAGATGAAATAAAATTAGAATATATTTGATTATTAACATAGATTCTTTATGAGTTTTCAGTTAAAGAACATGAATCTTGAATGACTTATGGTTTAATTGATGAACACAAGATGTCAATCTGCCAGAATTTTGACATAACTTTAAACGTATGCCATTTGAGTTTTAATTCGAATTAGAGTGTAAACCATACATATCTGGAAAGGTATGTCTCTTAGATATTCAATGAACTTGGAATCAAGTAAATCGGAGTTCTGTAGAGGGAGTAATCGACATGTTACTACAGGGTGTTTGATCTGCCAGCATAGTAATCTGCCAGAATTTTGACGTGACTTTAAACATGTACGATTTGAGTTGTACTTAGAATTAGAGTGTTAATCATAGATGTGTGGAAAGGTCTATCTCTTATATTTCCAACAAACTTGGAATCAGGTCAATCAGAGTTCTGTAGAGGGAGAAATCGAAATTTTACTAGAGGATGTTTAATCTGCGAGAAAAATTTATGATTCGTTTCACCTGCGAGAAAATGTAAGATCTTTCTTTTTAAGACTCAAATGCCTAAAATTTTATCAGGGAAGTGTTTGGGACCTTGATGAAATATATTTCTGGAATAATGATAAGGAAGTAGGTCTATGATTGAGTGTTGGACTTTAATTTTGTGAGAGAATTAAAGTGGAGATTCATAGGCTTGATTATGACGTATTCTTATTCGAGATGATAAGAATATGATTACGAAAAAGTGTGAGTGAGCTTAAATTTATTGAGTCAGTAGGTTAACAAGAGTAACTACTGAATTGATATAACAAGGGGTAACTAGCACCCTTAGAGTTGTGTGAATACTCGAATTAATATGAAAGTGAAATAAATTTGTAAAGCAAACAATTATTGTTAATATAAGAGAATACTATATTACGTACAAGTATGATTGATAGGTCGGGTGTGTCCCTACTAAATTGTATGAACTATTAGGTTGAGAGATGTATACCTAAATTAACTACGTTAGGGTCGATGAAGTATTCCGAACTAACGTAGGGTTATTATATGTTAGGGTCGATGGAGTATTCCGAACTAACATTGGGTTATCATATGTTTGGGGTCGATGCAAAATGTCGAACCAAACCTTCGAACTGGTGGCGTGATGAAAGAGTCCGAGCCAGAATATGTGTATATAAAAAATTGGGTTCGATGTATCCTTCTCAACCAATTCTCACTTGTGGTCGATGGATCATTCCGAACGAAGAGTCCTTTACGTGTGTCAGAAGGACATAATAGTGACAACTGATATTTAGTATATATTGTGTGTGAAATATATACACTTAATGATATTCTACTGTTGTGTATTAGTAGATGGATATATGATCTGTTTAACGATACATATCAAATTGGTAAGTTAAGTAGTGAAACTTAATTACAAAATGTACCTTTAGATAGAGAAAATCTAATTAGTAATTTAAGTAGTGGAACTTAAATACGCAAGTGGGAAGACAACAATTGTGAGAATTGTAGTAATTTTAGTAGTGAAACTAAATGAGAAGTCTTGAAACATAATATAAGTGAAATGCTACTTGAGAATTAATTAACATACGCGAGATGTTAGTGAAACGGATGTACTGTATGGGCGGTACTAGAACTTAGGTACAGATAAGTTCAGTTGACTACTTTGGTTTTAGTTAGCTTGGGAGGTATGGCTAGATAAACTAAGTGTAAAACGTTAGGTGTGCACAAAAGATGATGGGTGAGTAAACTCAAGAGAGTATACGAGAACCTAACATATATAATCAATAACCGCATTTTATATTGTGATAAACGCTTGCTAAATATTTTCAAAATGTTTTGAGTACTAACTCTTGCTATAAAATATTTTCAAAACCTTTTAGGTGTCCAGCCACAGGGACGCCATGTATGATGATTTCATTGTAGGGACTCGAAGGTGTAGCACAGTGGATGCTTACAGGATTTTTACTAGACGATATCTCTCATTCAGATCTAGTACATGATCTCACATTATTCTATGTATGGACTTGTGGTTCGATATCAGTCTCAGATGTTAGTTTCAAACTAATGGTTATTCTATTGTTATTTGGGATTTTTAGCCGATTGTTTATTCGGTAATACTCTTGTTTTGTTGTACTTATACTTTGTTAGATTGGGTTTTAGTACATGGTGATTGTCTTACTATTTTTCGCATGGTTAATTTATCTATTTTAAGAAAGATAAAATTTAGCACCGGTCTAATTTTTACTTAGGTGATTAGTAATTAAAAAGTTTTCGACAGTGATGCTAAGAATGAACCATTTGAGAAACCTGTTTTAATTTAATAAAGGCCTGATTACCCGATGTTTAATTAGGCGGGGTGTCACAGATGGTATCAGAGCATCAGGTTCTAGTGTCCATAGGATCTGTACGGCTTACTACATTTTCAGCGTATCGTTTGATTGATATGGAGCCCTATCTTAGGATTGTTGTGTTTTTCTACGTACGTAGTTTACATTCTCTTGCTATTTAGTAGATGTAATGTTATATCTACGAGTTCGATTAGGCATGGTATGTCGAACATGGCGGTAGGATCGCATTGGCGTTGGAAGGACTACAGGAGGGAGGAGCTCGGCATGAAGCATGGAGTTTTCGAGGATGGTAATCATGGGAGAGATGACCGTTGTCGAGGTCGCTCCTAGTGTGTAATGGAAGTAGATGTTGCAAGGACTGTTGGGGCATATCAGACATTTTTTTAAGTACCGTGATGGTAAAGGGTGAGGCTAATCTAAACCCGCCCAACGCAGTGATAATGGGAGAAGGTCTGAAAAATCTTGGAAGAGAACGACCCGTGAAAAATTTGATAAAACGTCGACTGTGCATGTTAACCAATGGAAGTAGAATGTACAGAGGTTTGGGCATTAAGGATAGAGTAGAAATACTCAGAAGTGAAAAATTGGGTAATTTTTTTTTATAGAGGCAACATGGTGGGGATACCAGTCACCACATCCGGACCGAGGGTCAGTATACAAATAGAGGGACCTTACACATAGTTTAATCGCAAATTTCTCCAATGATGGTTCAGAAGCGAAGTGAATGGAAATTTCTGAACCCATCACGTGAAAGCCCGGTAGAGGCTAACTGTGTGAAATAAATTTATCTGTTGAAGTGAACTTGTACCCGATGAGATAGGTATAAGGGAAAAAAGAACCCTTGAGAGAATGGACTCTCGAGTTGTCGTTTATAATTTTGATAAAACTCTGCTTGGACGACTTATGTATATGAAGGCAGTATGGTGCTTCTTACAAGGTTAAGGTAAATGCTTCTAGGTGGGCGGAGCTAAAAGAGTTTAAGGATTTAGTCAAAGAGTAATACTGAATGTAATGGGTCTAGTGCAAGCCATAAGTGGAAAGCCACTAAGGGATTCATTGATTTGATCCTAAGTCGGGACTGTTAAGTCTAATAGTGCGTTCCTTGGTCAGCGAAACTAAGGGAACTATGATGATAGTGTTAAAAATCAAGGCTGCCGAGTCCGAGAGGAGGAATACCCTAAACCAGTCGCTGTGGCCTGAAATAAGGGGATTTATGAAAAGATGTCTTATGTGGGACGTAAGACCACGCGTGTTGATCTTGCCCGGAGTTATTTAAGGGAGTAATAACTCCGATAAGTTTTTCATTTCTGTAAGGACAAGCGTATTATGTTCGGGAACCATTTGAACCACCAGTGCGATGGGCAAGAAAGTACATGAGTTTTAGCCTCAAGTGATGAGGTATTTGATGATGCCTCGCCTGAAAGAGGGTCGACCTCGCATTATTCATCAGTATGTTGGAGACTTAAAAGATTATGGATGTCTCAGAGTGGTTGATCTCGGTGTATAGGTACTTTAATGATGTGATTCAAGGTATATCGTATGACCACTGAGCGGAGAGATCGAGCTCGTTATTATGATTAGTGCTAAGGACTAGGTGATAGTATAAGTGCTGTGCCACTTGACTCCTTTAGAGATATTGGAGTATGGTTGCACATATTATCGAGGAATGGAATTTGAGTATCTCGACTGTGTTGTTCTGATAATGCTCAGTAAGAATGCATGGGGAGAAGTCCTTTGTTTAGGTTTGGATGCGAAAAGGGGGTACGACTGAATTCGTAATGAACGTCAGGAGAAGAGACGTTAGATGCTAGGGCATCAGTGGAACCGATAGTGTTGTGGAGAAACACTGAAAGGCTTATTTCACCACGAAGGGATATGTGGGACTTTATGGGAAAGAATTTGATTCTTGGTCTATAGGGGATTGAGAATACCCGCAAGATTGTAGTCACGCCGTGAAGACAATGAGAGAGTAGAGGAAAAGCGTGTTACGAGAGCGACATTTGCAATGTTTTTACAAATATTCAAGGAGAAAAGGGTGTATGGGCGCCCTAGTCAATTGTCTTTCTTAGTCATCCGAGATAGAGGGATGCGGAAAATTATTTTGATAAGTACGCCGGTGGGGAAGTTATGAGGCAAGTCATATTGATGAAATGGATTGAACATCATGGGAAATAGACGCTAATCCACGCTTATATATGCTGAGAGTGCAGGCACACCCTATGGGATGAAAGTCGGTGGGAAGCCATTCAAAAGTTATCTCTTGATATGGGAGGCCTAACTATTGTGAAAAAGTAATGCAGTGTACTACTTGACTGAGTGTTGAGAGCGACTTACGCGTTACTAAAATGTTGATTCTTACAAGGTAACCAACCCTAAAGGTGCACCAATTACGAGCGCACAGATTGTAAAGTATAAAATACCCAGAGAGAAAAGGGAATAGAGTACCACTTGAAGAAAGATGACGTAAGTGGGAAGCGGTGTTGCGGTAGAGATGTAGTGAGATTGTCTCCAGACGCACCACTAGTTGATAGAGAAAGACGGTCTCGAAATGAGCAATCGAAATTCGATGGTGAACCTACGTTTCCAGTGATGGAATGCGTAGGCAGACTTATAATTTATGGATAGGCTGTGAACATCGTAACTAAGTCTAAATTCCGTTGGGTTAGCGAAATGGGTTGACCGTGATGGACTAATATGTCGTTAAAAAGGTAGAGTGCACAAGTGCAAGGTGCCGCTCTATATTGTTGTGAATCAGGATGGAATCCTAAAATCCCACCCTGTGAGAGATGGTCAGGGAGGAATGGAGATAACGTTTTATTTTGGGTATGCTGTGTCGCCTATAACCCAATTATTGTGAGAAAGGAAGATACTACGTCCTAACGATAGTGGAATTTTGGAAGAAACCACTGATCAATTCATAGGTTGAATGTATAATCGTATGGGCATATTTTATAGGTAGTGTGGGTGCCTATATGGACTGTACATAAGTTTTAGGTTCTTGGGTACCTATTATGAACTTATATGTACTTTGAGGGTGGTTCGAGGAGACATTTCGAACTATTAGTCCTTAACACGTGATATGAGGACATTTTATGGGAGTATGACATTTTAGGATATATAAAGTGTGTAATATATGGCTAATAAATTATCTACTCATGTGCGATGAGATATATTTACAAATATTAGTTCTCGAAGTGTGATTCCGAGACAATATAACTAATCACTATTGATGATCGAGGTGAGATTCCAAGCTAATAACCCCAAAAGTGTTATAGTAGGGGGCGATTATAATATTAGTGTTGATAGTATATGTTATGTGTAAGAAATACATACCTTATGGTTTTACTACTTATGTGCGATAATAAGTATGCTTAATTCTGTATTGGGGTCGATGATGTTTCGGATCAAAAGATGAAGGATTCAATTTAGGGTCGATGATTTGCCGAACCAAATCGATGATGAATAATAAACATTGGTATCGATGGAAGGTCTGAACCAACATGTGCATTACATTTACCTTGGGGTCGAGGGATTTCTGGACCAACGTAAATGATAGGACGATTGGGGTCGATGATTTTGCCGAACCAATTTTCCTTATAGTATATATTGTGTGTGAAATATATACCTTAAAATATTTTACTTATGAGAAATAGTAGACACATAGATGCTATATATAGAGATATACATCAAAAGGGTAAATTAAGTAGAGAGAAACTTAATTTCAAGAGTTAACGTTAGATTGGGAAAAATCTATGGAGATATTAAGTAGTGAGACTAACTTATAATATATGAGGCATGGACAACATGTAATAAGGGTTTATAATGAAGCAAGACATGTACTAGGGGCGACCCTTAGGATAATATGATTGGATTTTTGGGTATTAGAGGAGGCGGTGATGTTTAAGGTCCTTAGTCTTAATACCAGTCTTATCCTAATTTCGAGAACGAAATTCCCTTGTAAGGGGGGGAGTATGTAATACCCCGTATGAGAACGCGTGATAATTGATTAACTTCGCAACTTTCTAATATAGCACACTTATTTAATTTCAGCCCCTAATCATGCATCTAAAGTGCGTGTGTGTGTCAAACCATAAATAAAGCATATGACACAAAAAATATGCTGAGACACAGATTTCAGGAAAAAACCCTTTTCGGGTAAAACCTTTATTTCACTATGAATATACAAGCCGCAACTTACAATTACATAGAGAAATCTGCAATGGATCAACGCGCAGCCAACCCACAAAGACACGCAGTCTTGAACTCAGCAAGAGAATACATGCAGCACCCTCTAAGGACTCGCAGCCCAAACAACAAAGGTAGAACCGCAGCTCTCCTCAATGACACGCAACCATAAACTTTGTAGAGACTCCCTCAGCAATGACACGCAGCCCTCGGTTGCAAAGATCTCTCCACAAAGATGAACAATAACAAAGTTTATGTTCTAGGGTTCCAAAAGATTCACAAAAGTAATTGGGATTTTTGTGTGTGAATCAAAAAGATGTTTGGCACATCAAAAATTGAAGTCTTGTTGTGTTTGTACTCTTAAAAACGTATTCTCAAAGACTTAAAGAAATACACCATCGGAATAGTTATATATATAGGAAATATAAGATGGTGGATAAAAATCTGACGGAACTGCTCGAGTTTATCCCAGGCAAACCGGTCCGGCTTGGGGGCAGATCGGTCCGACCTCGGATCGGTTCTTTTAAATTTTGCCTTATGCGGTTCACATTCGATCCGTGGTATACTGGACCTCGAGCAAGGCGGATCGGTCCGGGCAGAGGGCGGACCGGTCCGGTGGCGGATAGGTCCGGTAGGGAGGCGGACCGGTCCGGCTTTCCCAGAAAAATAAATGCCTCATTTTGCTTGAAAAAACTTACTTCTTATTTTTATAAAAAAAACATTTTATAAAAATTTCCCAATACTAAATATGAACTTTAAGGAACATAAAAACAAAATTTTACCAAGTTCATTCTCGCAGAGGCTATGATGTTGAAGACACTTTGATATTCGGATCCGTTGATGTAGATGCGATCTTGAGTTTCTTCAACGGTGTAACGGCGTACGACATACAAATTGATAATGGACAAAAATGTCCTTACAAATCTCCCCCTATGTCTATGCTGGTACATACATAAAAATATCCGAATTATCAACTTATGACCTATACAAATCTACCCTCCCATGAACCCTAAAGATGGAAAGATACAAAGGTATAAATCTTCATCGTTTGTTCTTCAATCTTCAACAATCATCAAATCTCAAAGCTTTTCTCATCAGGGTGTGCAACATATTGATCTGCAATATTTATACCTACACACATGAGACAAAGCAAATACCACGTGACATATCGAGTTTGAAATGAGATAAGAATGGATACCAATATATGATAAAAACATAAGCTATATCTCAAAAACTCCCCCAAAATTCAAACTCCCCCATAATATGATAATTCTTTCTCCCCCTTTTTATGATGTCCCCAAATAGACAAATGAGAAGAATGAATCAAATAAGAACAATCGGGGTGTCACGGTATACAAAACATGGCATCAAATAATATGGAAAACGTGCTCTTGCAAGGAGATGCTCAAACAAATCTTCACAAACTATTTTTGAATTTTTAAATTTTTCATACAAAAGATAAGATACCAATGCGAACAAATATGATACAAAAATCACACCATGGATTTAGACACAAACAACCAAGTCATGGAAACAGAATGAATGGGTGTGAACACATTTGATAGGTAAATCAACTCAATCAATCATATGTGCACGATGCATATGTGTACCCCTAACGAATGAACATCAAAAGTATCCTTAGGTGAAAAAATTATTGAATTTAGATGACATCGTCTTATGCAAATCAACAAATAAAAGTCAAATGATTTCCACACCAATAACGTTCAAGACTATGTAGCGCATTTTCAAGCATTTCAAGGACGTGCAAACCCGTTTTAAATTCTCCAACCAAACTCCCTCATATATATATATTCTTTTAGAGGTAATCTAAATTCTCAAACTTTGGAGAATTGGTGCAAAAACCTAAATGGCCCATAATTGGCATGAATTTTTTTTTATTGCCTTTAAATTTTTTCCGGGCACTTTTAACCTCTTTGGACCTCGGATAATAAAATTCCTCAATTTTTTAGGTCCTTTTTAACGGTGGCTTTTGCGCAAAGGATAGATGATTACCTTTCGCAGCCCCTCCCCGTTATCAAACAAATCACACAAACTCACAAAACGGTTTTTATATGCACAATTTCCTTATCAAAATTTATCGCGCTTGGTTCGTTTTAAGGACAGGATTGAAGTGAAAACACCCAACCGACATGTGATAAGACAAGCACAATAATAAAATAAATCCGTGCATGTGTGCAATAAAGGAAATATGAGTCAAACATGTAGGAAGTAACACTTAATTACATCTTAATGACTCCAAACATTATAAAGCACATGGATGAATTGACCTATTGCCTCAAAACAGTATCAAATAAGTCACATGAAAAAATGGAATGATGTTGTGACTCGATCATCCAAAGTGTTCATCCATAAACGGTGCAACAAAAAAAAATCTTTTTGTATTTTTTCAAAATTTTATCAAAATAAAATCTTTTTGTATTTTTTAAAATATTTCCAAAAATAAAAAAATCTATACAAAAAGTACATGTCACAACGCTAGCAAACATATATATCATGAAACAAAAACTAGCGTATGACAAACATGCAAACGCAATCATCTATATGATATGGCAAGAGAAGAATCATGTGCAAGCAAACGAGAATCAACTTGTCTAAGATCTAGTGTCTCTAAAAGTGATTTCCTAACCCAAATAGATGTGAAATGTCGTGTGGGGGATTTAGGAACCAAGGGAACACTAGACATAAACTTCCTAGGACTTTTTCCAAGACCAAAACAAAAACGCCTAAGGTGACCATTCCTACCACAATATGAGCATGTGTAAACGGGTGGGATGACACCGAAAGTGTGATCTTTTATAGCGTCCCTGGAATTAGTTGACCCTCTAAAACAAATAATGGTTTTGGCTTTAGCATTAGAAGCATGAGAACACGATGAGCCATTACCATCACTATCAAACCTACTTGAGTCTGTCAAATTATTTGTTAACTTCAAAATTTTTGACTCAAGCAAAGAATTAGACTCTTCCAAATTAAGGGACGCCTTCTTCAAATTATCAATTAAACTTAACAGCTTATCACGCTCCCCCTCAATTAAAACAAACTTATTCCTAAGAGTCTTTTAGCGTGCCGTAAAATCATCGATTAATTTTTTATCCTCGACGGTACAAACGGGAACCCTAGAATTTTTTAAGTCCTCCAATTCCTTCTCTAAAACTAGGACTCTCTTATCACTCTTCTTTTTGGCAATTTTTAAAGAATCAAAATCAGTACACAAATTACCAAAGTGCTCACGACAAATATCACTTTGAGTTTGAAACTCTTGCAAATATTCAATCTTACTTTTAAAGAGAGAATTTTCTTTTTCCAAAACTTTAATTATTTTGCAAAGTTTCAAATTCAAACTTTTTAATTTTTCAGCATGGTCGTGAATTTTTTCAAAAATAGGCTCCTCATTAAATGGGCATTCCATTGAAAAATTGCGATTTTTCACAAAATTGATTTTTCAAAAAAAAATCAATATCACACGATTTTGCGGAAAATAGGAATACGCGATAAATTAGCGTAACCTGCTCTGATACCAATTTGAGAACACGTGATAATTGATTAACTTCGCAACTTTCTAATATAGCACACTTATTTAATTTCAGCCCCTAATCATGCATCTAAAGTGCGTGTGTGTGTCAAACCATAAATAAAGCATATGACACAAAAAATATGCTGAGACACAAATTTCAGGAAAAAAACCCTTTCGGGTAAAACCTTTATTTCACTATGAATATACAAGCCGCAACTTACAATTACATAGAGAAATCTGCAATGGATCAACGCGCAGCCAACCCACAAAGACACGCAGTCTTGAACTCAATAAGAGAATACATGCAGCACCCTCTAAGGACTCGCAGCCCAAACAACAAAGGTAGAACCGCGGCTCTCCTCAATGACACGCAACCATAAACTTTGTAGAGACTCCCTCAGCAATGACACGCAGCCCTCGGTTGCAAAGATCTCTCCACAAAGATGAACAATAACAAAGTTTATGTTCTAGGGTTCCAAAAGATTCACAAAAGTAATTGGGATTTTTGTGTGTGAATCAAAAAGATGTTTGGCACATCAAAAATTGAAGTCTTTTTGTGTTTGTACTCTTAAAAACGTATTCTCAAAGACTTAAAGAAATACACCATCGGAATAGTTATATATATAGGAAATATAAAATGGTGGATAAAAATCTGACGGAACTGCTCGAGTTTATCCCAGGCGGACCGGTCCGGCTTGGGGGCGGATCGGTCCGACCTCGGATCGGTTCTTTTAAAATTTGCCTTCTGCGGTTCGCATTCGATCCGTGGTATACTGGACCTCGAGTAAGGCAGATCGGTCCGGGCAGAGGGCGGATCGGTCCGGTAGGGAGGCGGACCGGTCCGGCTTTCCCAGAAAAATAAATGCCTCATTTTGCTTGAAAAAACTTACTTCTTATTTTTATAAAAAAAATATTTTATAAAAATTTCCCAATACTAAATATGAACTTTAAGGAACATAAAAATAAAATTTTATCAAGTTCATTCTCGCAGAGGCTATGATGTTGAAGACACTTTGATATTCGGATCCGTTGATGTAGATGCGATCTTGAGTTTCTTCAACGGTGTAACGGCGTACGACATACAAATTGATAATGGACAAAAATGTCCTTACACCGTATTTCTGAGTATTTCTATTTAATTAAATTGTAGAATTAAATGATAAAATACGATTTGATTTAAATTACGCCAGAAAAGTAATTTAGTGAGATTTATTAATAATTGTGATTATGGAGTATTAATCGAGAGATAAATACTGATTAATATTGCCTCTTTCTATTTACTTGGCGCGAGTAGTAAATAGTTACTTAGCACGTGTAGACCATTTTGGGGTGAGAATGAGTAATATATTTTTAAGTAACTCAAATGATAATTTAGAGGTCACAGATGAGTCCGTAAGGGTCGAATTAGTCAAAATAGTATACCCGGGGGTACTAGTTGAGTCCCGGGGTAATTTTGGACTAAACTGAAACCGTTCGGGGGCGTTTTGGCCTTTTAAAATGTGAGGGTATTGAGACCTACGAATTTAAGAGTCTATTATCAGCCGTATGAAAGAGGGGTTAGGGCTAGAACACCCATGTAAACACCAAGACCATTAGAGAGAAGGAGAAAATCATTCTCAAGGCTTAAAAGATGTTTTTTTGGGTTTGGATTTTGCATCCTAGGAGCCAAAGGAGGAAGGATTAAAGAAGAGAAGAATCAATCCATCATCAACTCCACGAAATCAGAACCCCTCTATCAAGTCAAGTGTTTATTAAAAATCAAATTCAAGTTATAATACCCACGTGTAGGAAGTTTTAAGAATTGGTTGATTCTATTGAAAAAACCTTGAATTAAATGTATGAATTGATCATATGTTTGGGTAGGATTGCATGTAGAATGAATCCCTCAGTAAAGTTGAAATCAAATTTGAATATATTTGATGTCTAAAATATAATCTTTATGACTTATTGGTTAAAGAACATGAATCTTGAATGACTTAGGGTTTAATTGATGAACACAAGATGTCAATCTGCCAGAATTTTTGACATAACTTTAAACGTATGACATTTGAGTTTTACTTCGAATTAGAGTTTTAAATGATACATGTCTGGAAAGGTCTATATCTTAGTTATCCAATGAACTTGGAATCAGGTCAATCGGAGTTCTGTAGAGGGAGTAATCGACATGTTACTACAGGGTGTTTGATCTGCCAACATAGTAATCTGCCAGAATTTTGACATGACTTTAAACGTGTACGATTTGAGTTGTACTTAGAATTATAGTGTGAATCATAGATGTATGGAAATTTATATCTCTTATCTTTCCAACAAACTTGGAATCAGGTTAATCGGAGTTCTGTAGAGGGAGAAATTAAAATTTTACTAGAGGGTGTTTAATCTGCGAGAAAAATTTATGATTCGTTTCGCCTGCGAGAAAATGTAAGATCTTTCTTTTTAAGACTCAAATGCCTAAAATTTTATCGGGGAAGTGTTTGGGACCTTGATGAAATATATTTATGGAATAATGATATGGAAGTAGGTCTATGATTGAGTGTTGGACTTTAATTTTGTGAGAGAATTAAAGTGGAGATCCATAGGCTTGATTGTGACGTATTCTAATTTAAAATGATAAGAATATGATTACGAAAAAGCGTGAGCGAGCTTAAATTTATTGAGTCAGTAGGTTAACAAGCATAACTACTGAATTGATATATCAAGGGGTAACTAGCACCCTTAGAGTTGTGTGAATACTCGAATTAATATGAAAGTGAAATAAATTTGTAAAGCAAACAATTATTATTAATATAAGAGAATACTATATTACGTACAAGTATGATTGATAGGTCGGGTGTGTACCTACTAAATTGTATGAACTATTATGTTGAGAGATGTATACCTAAATTAACTACCTTAGGGTCGATGAAGTATTCCGAACTAACGTAAGGTTATTATATGTTAGGGTCGATGGAGTATTCCGAACTAACATTGGGTTATCATATGTTTGGGGTCGATGTAAAATATCGAACCAAACCTTCGAACTGGTGGCGTGATGAAAGAGTCCGATCCAGAATATGTGTATATAAATAATTAGGGTCGATGTATCATTCCGAACCAATTCTCACTTGGGGTCGATGGATCATTCCGAACCAAGAGTCCTTTACGTGTGTTAGAAGGACATAATAGTAATAACTGATATTTAGTATATATTGTGTGTGAAATATATACACTTAATGATATTCTAATGTTGTGTATTAGTAGATGGATATATGATGTGTTTAATGATACATATTAAATCGGTAAGTTAAGTAGTGAAACTTAATTACAAAATGTACCTTTAGATAGAGAAAAGCTAATTAGTAATTTAAGTAGTGAAACTTAATTACGCAAGTGGGAAGACAACAATTGTGAGAATTGTAGTAATTTTAGTAGTGAAACAAAATGAAAAGTCTTGAAACATAACATAGGTGAAATGTTACTTGAGAATTAATTAACATACGCGAGATGTTAGTGAAACGGATGTACTGTATGGGCGGTACTAGAACTTAGGTAGAGATAAGTTTAGTTGACTACTTTGGTTTTAGTTAGCTTGGGAGGTATGGCTAGATAAACTAAGTGTAAAACGTTAGGTTTGCACAAAAGATGAGGGATGAATAAACTCAAGAGAGTGTATGAGAACCTAACATGTGTAATTAATAACCGCATTTTATATTTTGATAAACGCTTGCTAAATATTTTTAAAATGTTTTGAGTACTAACTCTTGCTATAAAATATTTTCAAAACCTTTTAGGTGTCCAGCCCCAGGGACGCCATGTATGATGATTTCATTCGAGGGACTCGAAGCTGTATCACAGTGGATGCTTACATGATTTTGACTAGACGATATCTCTCATTCAGATCTAGTACAGGATCTCACACTATTCTATGTATGGACTTGTGGTCTGATATCAGTCTCAGATGTTAGTTTCAGACTAATGGTTATTCTATTGTTGTTTGGGATTTTTAGCCGATGGTTTATTAGGTAATACTCTTGTTCTGTTGTAATTATACTTTGTTAGATTGGGTTTTAGTACATGGTGATTGTCTTACTAGTTTTTGCATGATTGATTTATCTATTTTAAAAAAGATAAATTTGGGGGTCTAATTTTCACTTAGGTGATTAGTAATTAAAAAGTTTTCGACAGTGATGTTAAGAATGAACCATTTGAGAAACCTGTTTTAATTTAATAAAGGCCTGATCACCCGATGTTTAATCAGGCGGGGTGTCACAATTGGTCACCTTTGGGTAAGTAAATTTTGTGAAGAAATCTGCTATTACTTGCCCTTTTGATGTAGTTCTTAGCTCATAGACAATCTCATATTCCTTAGATCTACTGCCCAGGACATCAACCTTCTTGACTTTTTTTGGTTTGTGAAAACCTTATCGCAGGGGAAAATCAATGTACACCACAATAGTGTGTGCCTAGAAATATGGTCTCATCCTCCTCGAAGCTTCAAGAAGTGCAAGTGCTAGCTTTTCCAAGCGTGGATACCTGATTTTTGCTCCTCAAAATGCTTTACTGGTGTAGTAGACAGGATTTTGAACTCCACCCCCTAGTCGGATCAAGGCAGAACTAACAACTGACTCTGAAATAGCCAAGTACAAATACAACTTTTCTCCCCAAACTGATCGAGAGAGTAGTGGTGAGACCCCAAACATTTTAACTCCAAAGTTTTCTCACATTCGTCATTCCACTCAAAGGTCTTTTTTATCACTTTAAAAAATGGAAGACACTTGTCTGTTTTTAGGGACAAAAAATGGTTGAGGGCTTCCACTCTTCCAGTCATTTTCTGTATGTCTTTCTTGCATATGGTAGATTTCATCTCCATCAAAGCCTTTATCTTGTCAGGATTGGCTTCAATTCCCCTCTAATTTATAATATAACCCAAGAACATTCCTTTTTATACCCCGAATGCATTTGGTCGGGTTGTGTTTCATTTAGTGCTTCTCCAACTGGTCAAACATCTGAGCTAAGTTTTTAATGTGATCAACAGCTCCCCTGCTCTTGGTGAGCATGTCGTCCATATATACCTCGATGTTCTTGCCAATATGCTCTTCAAAAACTTTATTCACCAGCCTTTCATATGTTGCTCTAGCATTTTTTAGCCCAACGGGCATAACGTTGTAGCAGTATGTACCTCAACTAGTAATGAAAGAAATGTTATCCTTATCTTCCGACTTCATTTTAATCTAGTTGTAACTAGAATAAACATTCATGAACTTGAGTAACTCATAACTTGCAGTTGAATATACCAATTGATCAATCCTTAGTAAAGGAAAATGATCATTTGGGCATGCTTATGTCAGTAAAGTCTACGTACATATGCCATTTTTCATTCTTTTTTTTAACCATTACTATGTTGACCAACCAACTAGGATACTTAACATCTTCTATGAATTGAGATCTCTATAATTTCTCCACTTCCTCTTGGATGGCCATATTCTTTTCGAGACTGAACACTCTGCATTCTTCTTTATCGACTTAACATCTTTGTTAATGTTTTGCTCATAACGTATAAAATTTGGATCAATCCCAGGCATATCCTCGTGGCTCCAAGCAAATACGTTCTTTCGCTCTTTAAGGAATGCAATCAATTACTGTTTGAGGGAAGGTGTTAAGTTAAAGCTAATTTGTGTGGTTCTTTTTGGCTTCTCATCATCAACAACAATGGTCTCTGTTGCCTCCATAACCTTTCCTTTGACCAAATATTCTTCCTCCCATGGATTTAGAGCGTCGATATGATAGGTATCAGTGCACCTTTGGATTTCCTGTTGGTCGATAGAAGTGTAATAGCACTCTCTAGCTTCCATCTGGATGCCATTCACTATGCTGATTCCATAACTAGTAGGAAACTTCATACACTGATATATTGTAGACGGTATTACTTCCAACTGCTTCGTTCTAACTCTATCGATAATCATATTGTAGGCTAAATGGACATTTTTTTTCCAGTACACAAAAGCGAATCCCCCCTTTCTGCTTGCTGGCCAAGTGTCGACCAAGACATCTAACTTGATTGTCCACAAGGGATAAACTTTTTTCTCTTGAGAATCCTATGAGGGGATTGCGATAAGGTTCTAATTTACTATCTCGTAGCCCAGGCTATTAAAATAGTTATAAAATATGATGGTTGCTAAACTCCCATTATCTACCAGGATTCTTGCCACTCTGCCATAATGAACCTGGCAAGTGATAACTAGTGGGTCGTCACGAGGGTAGATAACTCCGCTCAGATTATTCTTGGAGAAGCCGATCACTAATCTATCATTGTTCACTATCCTGGGATGACCATCTATGTACTCGGACAAGTCAATCTGCCTGATGAAAGAACATGGGCTTCATTTAGATAAGCCTTGCTCCTAGCTATCTCCGTCATCGACGTCTCCTCTTGCAATGAAATTACCGCCAAAAGAAATCATTTTCACCTGAAATTTTAGCTCATTGGGTTTCTTTATCAGGTCGGGATTGTCCTCATAATCATCGCCACAATCCCTTTTCTTATCATCTTTTCCTCTATAAGGTGACTCAGACCTCCTTCTGGGGCCCCGACCACTAGCCTGATCAATAAACTTAGTTAATTTCCCTAATAGGTAAGATTTTCCACTTCGTTCTTCAGAGTGATACATCTGTTAGTGGTGTGCTCGTGGTCTCTGTAAAAATCATAATATTTAGATTTATCTCTCCTGCTAGGAGGCGATTTCAGTTTCTATGGCCGGTTTAACTCTTTATTCCCCTTAATCTCCTCGAGTATGTGATATACGCCTTTGGTGAGGGGGTATATTCATAATACTTCTTGATTTTATCAATCTTCTTGTCTTTATAATTCTTCTTAGTTTAACTCTTCTGGCTTTCAGTCTTCAACTCTGGAGCTTCTTTTATAACCATTGCCTTCTCGACGTTCATAATCTTCCCAGCCATGGTCATCAATTCTTTCATGGTATTGGAGGATTTTTTTCCATCACATAATAAAGGTCCTTAGTGGGCAATCCGCTCATCAGCGCTGCAATGGCAGTCTTCTCCGCATAATCAATTACTTTTAACCTCTCGTTATTGAAGCGGGTGATGTATTCCCGAGTAGTTTATCCAGGTCTTTGACGAACGCTCAAGAGATGAGTGACATTCTTTATCAACTTTAGCCCAAAATAGAAGTTGTCGATAAATAACTTGGCCAACTAAACGAAGCTAGAAATCTTCCCCTTGGGTAAGTTATTTTACCATATCTGGGCTAAGCCTGTAATGGAACTTAAGAATGCCCAACAACGCATCTCGTCGGGGACAGAGTATATATCAACAACAACCTGATATTACGCAATATGGAGTACTGGATCAGTCTTCCCATCATACTTAGGAGTAATAATTGGTGGCTTAAATTTAGAAGGTGTAGGGTAATCCACAATAGCCTAAATGAAAGGGGATCCCTTCACAAAACTCCTCTGCAAAAGGTTCTTAGTCTTAGCCATTTCTCCCAAACGATCTTCTAGTTGTTGCATAAATCCTTTCCAGAAATGCTCTTCTAGTTTAGACTTAGCTGAGGCAGCTTTGGTGGCTTTAATGCGCATATGTGCTGAGCTTTCTTCCTAAAAAGTCTGCTTAGCATGCGCAGAGCCTCTTATGCTTGCCCTAGACCTAATGGATCATTCTCTATGCTCACGGGATCGAACTGGCTCTCGGTGATAACTTATGGATACTCGGGGCCCCAAACAATCAAATGCATATATCTTATTTAAGCATTCCAACACGCTCGGCCATTTAGAAGAAAAAGATCGACCACCGTAATAATTCGTAGATCAGATTGACGACATTGCCCCCGGATAATAAGATCTATCACGAGATGATATAAAGTGACTACTTCTCTCATTCCTAGTGAGTGGAGGTGGCATGTCCCTCCGGGATGGCACAGTAGTGGACTTATCTTGTAGCGTGCGAGTCAACTGCTTAATTGACTCTTGTAAGGCTTCTTGCCCTTATACAAGGTTGAGTAAAATTCCTTGGAGATCTTCCACACTGGGAGGAGAGGATGGATCTGGATTGTTACATGTAGCCGCAAGTCTACTCTCAGGAATAATTGTTATTCCTCAGAGAACTTCCCAGGTGAATAAATGTACAAAATAGGTAGAGAACGATGACCAACAGTCATTTCCAAAGACGACGCTAATATGTTGATGTCTAAAAATGGAGTGGGTCCAAATTTATAATCACAGATAAAATAAAGATAATCAAGCAAGGTAAACACAACAAATAAGATTTTTAAAGTGGTCCAGCTACGAGAAAAGCCTACGTCCACCGTTTTTAGTATTTCTGGTGGTCACAATAGCTCATAATTGAGTATGTTTGTGCCTGATTAAAATCGTCCTTTCGAGTTAAAAGAGATCATGTATTTATAGCGGTTAGGAACATAAGAGATTAAATGCCTTTATATATTCAAACATTTACATGTGTATACAATAAATAAGACTTTCGATATTCACAGGTACGTGTACAAAGGTTGTTAGATATTCCACCCGAGGGACTTTTGTTATTCTTGAGGTTAGTCGGCCTGTCGGCCGACCAAGTGTCTCTGGAGCCGACCAAGAAAGTAAGTATTGTGAGGATAGCCACGTAGGAGGACAGGTGTTCATCTCTCATTGGTCCGTCTTGATGAATAATTTTTACATACAACAAATATATATATTTCTCACTATACACGTATCCCCATAATATTTACCTCATGGATACATCCCTCGTATGCTATCAGGCTCAAAGCATCACGTGTCATATTAGCCACTAGGTTGGAATCTCACCACCGAACCCAAATGTAAACACATACAACAGAAAACCAATACATATCCTCACACATGGATAGTGGCCATGCAATAATATTATGACCCGGGGAATTAATTTGATACCTGTTGGTCAACGCTAGGGTGGACTGCCCGCTACGTGCAACCTTTTACGATAGCACTACCAAGTAGGTATGTTCATTATAAACAATTAACATACACACATACATATATACACGTCATTTTAATATGTATATATAAAGTACCGCGCTAGTACGCATATCCTACAATGCACTTGTCTCCTAATCCTTAAGTTCGAACCAACTTCCCGTTAAAATATCTAAATGCTCACTCACTTGAATTCTCGATTCTCCTCACCCGAACCCATCAAGTCGTTGGCTTATCATGCATACTGGAAAGTAATCCCCGGTAATTCCATAATACCCTGAAAGCCTCTACGGTCACTCCCCTAGCTCTAACGGATCAAAACAACATGCGAACAAAAATTGGACAGGCCAACAAACCAAATCGGTTCACTTGGTAGACCGAACAAGTTCGTTTGAATGAACTGGTTCGCTTCTTCAGCAAACCAGTTCGGTTGACTAGGTTGCCTGTCATTTTCTTCCTCAAGTTTTTCTCCTCCAAACCCTCAAATGGAAGTCCTAAATCACCACAATCACAAAACTAACATACTACATCATTATACTAACATCTCAGAAGTATTTTAATATATAATTAGCCTGGAATCCATCATTGAAACCCTAGAATTCCAAATCAAACATCTATTCTAACAAACCAAGAATTTACCCAAATTGGATTTTCATTAATTCGACCTTCCTATCAATGTTCTACATGCTCAACATTATAAACCCAAATTTAATTTTGAAATTCCTACATTATCAACATCAACTAGTAATCAATTCAAATCAGAGATTAATTATCGCCTACATCTCTTAATTAAATACTCAAAGTTCCAATCTTTAAACCTTTAAATCACAGATTTTCACACCATTAACTATGAAACTGATTAACTGCCTAATAATGCAATTTAAAGCAAGTAATTACTTTCCTTAGAGGATTTAAGTCCGAAGTTTCGACTGTTGTTATGGGTTGAATCTAGAGATGGTTCCCTTTCCTTCTATTTTCCAAGTCTTTTTCTTCATTTTCCTCTTCTTTTAAACTCTCTCTCAAACTCAATTGTGTAGAATATTAAAGGTGGGTTGCCATCTACATTCCTTACCCTTATATAGCTTCAAAATACACTCTAATTATATTTTCCATTAAACCCTAAGAGTAAAAAGACCGGTCTACCCTTATGCGGGTCCTTCTGTGTCTAAAAAGCCCCTGAAACCCAATAATAACCACCAGGTACATATTCTAGACTATTTCAACCCTTTTCGGATCATCGGTGCACTAAAAAAGATCACGCGCGTCACCTAACTATAAATATACCGATATCTCATTAACCGCCCCAACATGTGTGTATTGTACACATTGCCCATAAAATATACCGATCCGCCGATGTAACTCTCTATCGACATATAATAATAAACCGCCGCTTTTCATTCATACGAGATATATAATAAATCACATATCTATTTACTTATCACACACAAGCCAATAATAATAATAATGATAATAAATATTAATCCTTATCTCGCTACTTAATATTTATCAAAACCCAATTTAATTTCCTTGTATTAAATTGATAATTATAAGCACACGAAAATTAAATAATCATAAAAGTACGGGGTATTACAAGTCCTAAGCCCCATTAATAAACATCCCTAAGAGATCAGACTTATCCTCTATCTTTATCAACATTACAGGTGTTTGAGATGAATAATTTCAATCAGACTGCGAGTCTTCATTAACTATAGGTGCATGTGGCCGAGGATATGCCAGGGTTATTCTTGTCCCCGTAAATTTTATCTCACCTATTGTGTTATATAAACATATACAAGTAAATAGAACCATCCAAACATGACTTCTTTTAAAGAATGGAATAATTTTTACTTAAAATGGAATGAACAACTATATATTACTTAAAACAATGAAAGAAAACAAAAGAATAAACTAAATAAATGGGACTACCATGGCAAAAAAAAACTTCTTTTGATTACCTACATATCATGTTCTTGGTACCTTGGTGTCCTCCATTATTTCCATGCGATGGCCATTGTCTCGGTTAGTTGTCGTAGTCTAGATGACTTCCCAGTTAGGGTCTAACTTGCCATCAATGGAGTTATTCGCACAACACACTATCTCGGTAGAATGAAGTCTTTAGTTTTGAGCTCTCTTTAATTCACATGACGTTCGTATAATATCTATTGAGCTACTGTTGCTATGGAATAAGTCTGATTACATCTTGACCTCTCCGCTCATCAATGAGGTCCAACTCTATTCATATCCTAAGCTCATTTCCACATTCATCCATCAGTTAAGTCCTCATGGTGGGAAGGTTGAACTCTAAGGGGATCATCGATTACATTCAATAAGCAAGGGTGAAAAATGTTCCCCTATAAATCTCCTTGATGTAGTCCTATAAGCCCAAAGGACGAGAGATATCCCATATTTTAGCACCGCAACACCACGCCAAACACCATGAGAAAAAGATACCAAAGATATAAGATCTTTGTTTACAATTTTTCGATAACCCCTCCCCAATAACCAAACCACTATAACCCTCAATCATTCCCACCTAAAACCACATTTGAGCATCAATATAAGATTTTATGTTAGATTAGATTTTCCTTTCAAGTTGACCCCCTCTAATTTCACTTCCAATTTGCAACTATAAAACCTTTGGTTTTATGAGCATGTTTGGGTTTCGCTGGATATTTAATGTGGTTTAAAAGTAGTGGTGTGATTGTAAGGGATAAATTTGGATTTTAAGTCTCTCACCTAATGTTCAGGGCACTGATTTAATGCAAAAATTTATGTGGTTATGGTCCATTGGTGGTTTGATGAAGAAGTATATTACCAACTGGGGGAAGGGTGAAATAGATGATATCAAATATTGTTTTTTTCCTTATGTTTAAATGATCGACGACCATAGGGAGTTTTCTCCACCACTCACGAAAAAAACCCTTTGTCCGTCCGTCTCTGTTGAAAACTCAATATCTCACGCCCATCTCTGCTTCTCCTCTTCCCCACCTAGCCCACTCACTTCTCCCCCCTCTTCCTCACAATCTTCTCTCCAGTCGTCCCCATCGCCAAGGTAAGCTAGTTTTAAAAAGAGTTTAAATTCAATTCATATTAGGTCAAACTATTTGACTAACAAGTTAGTTGGGGGCACAATACACAATTTTAGGAAAATATGAGGCTAATGCAAAGACGGTGATAAAAATAGGAAAATGAAGTGAAAATAACTCAACTATAAATACAGGTAAATAGACCCAAAATAGCAGAGAGAGATAAACGCGTGTTACCGTATTTTCCCAGATCTCTCCGCTCCCCCCTTTCTCATAATAAAACCCTATTCCATCCCCATCCACACAGGTTCAAAAACAAGCTTTCGATCTATAAATTTCCAACTGTAAGTCTAAAATTATAGATTTATTATCCATTTCTGTACATAGATTTACGATCTTAATCTTTTTGAATAATTGATCTCATGGATCTATTAAAATTTTCTGTATGTGAATTAATTAGATGCGTTGAGATTTATATATTCATTGTAGTTGACTTACTCGATCTATGAATCTGGTCATCTACTTGAGCTGTATTTGATTGTTAACAAAATTATGGAGTAAATCGGAATTATTGCCTTGATTTTTGATCATTTTTGTAGATTTAATTTCCGTAACCTAGAAATTTTGCATTGTGCAATGTTGGGTGAAGTTTTTGATTGTGTGATTTGTCCTGCAATGTTTTCTTGCTATGTGGAAACTGATTTTTGCTTCAATAGGTTCTATTTGTAAACATACATTGAATGTTTATGTTCTATTGCGAAAAATTTGTTTTGATAGACCAATTATGAAATGTCTTCTATAAATAGGACTTATTTGTCGAGCTTCCAATAGAAAAACAAGTAGATTTATATTAGTGCCTTCCTTTCAAACCTAATAGTCGATGTTTGAAAGTCAACTTAATAGTAGGTGTCTGAAAGTCAACTTTATCCTCGTGAAAATGATGAATATCTTTGAATTCAAGACATGCACGTGAGTCTTGTTTGTTCATGGGTATTGTTTGGATGGAGAAATTTGTAATATCACCTAGTTGAATTTACTAATGTTAGAAACATGACTATTAATTTTGGACAGGCTAAATTGGAAAGCTCAAACTATTAATTTGGGATGGGAGGATTAATAGTTTTTGGGAGCTTAAACGCATTGGATCTAACTACTTACAGAATTATTTTGCTATTTGCGACTTTGGATTGGTATTTAATGAATTGCTTTATTTATCAAGGATTTTTCAGTCCTTTGGTTTTGACATTGCAACATATTTCTTTTGGATCTTACGTTCACTTGTTTTTAGTTGGTCCTCGATCCTGATAAACTAAAGATTAGTCGGTGCTTCCTAGCAACTTATTGTGAGTTTAGGTTTTAAAAAACGGTCATTGTCTAATTAGTTGACATTCACAATGATTATTGTATAATTAGTTGACATTCATGCTTTATTTTTTCTTGTAATCATGGAGATAAATAATGGATGTTTCAACATTGGATGCACATTATTTACATGATGCGCATTTGACTATTATCATAGATTGGTATGACATGGCTACATTTTGCCCGAAGTGTTTTATATATATATATGTACACACACACACACACACACACACACACACACAGAAAGGCAGGCTCTTGCGCACACTAAGTTTGCATATCATTTTTTTTAAAATAGTAAAAAAAATATTTTTGAGCTGATTTTTTTTGTGTGATATTTAAACATTTCAAAGGACCCATATAAAAAAAATCAGGTAAATTTTTTTTTTTTTGTTATTTTTAAAAATGGGTCAAATTTTCGCTGTTTTTAAGCACTTCAAAAGCTGCGAAAGTTTAACCGATTTTTTAAAAATAAAAAAAAAGTTTTTTGAGCGGATTTTTTTTATATAGGTCTGTTGAAATGTTTAAATATCACATAAAAAAAACCAACTCAAAAATATATTTTTAATATTTTAAAAAAATTGGTGTGCGCCAGCACTTGTGGAAACTTAGTGTGCACAGGAGCCTGCTTGCTAATGTGTGTACTTTGTGGGTATAATAAAGGTCATAGCGTTTTGTGTGTGCCTTATTGGCTGCTACGTGGAAGCTAGATATCATTTGGTATTTTTATATTCATGAAGTTAGAGAACTAAAATTTCTTCAAGGTTGATTTGCTTAGATTTGTTCTATAGTTTTGTTTTTAAAAGTTCACAACACCACCTAGTAAGGGAATTTTTGTTTATTGTAAGGCACCAGATATAAGCTTCTGATTACATGTGTTATAGGCTTATAGCTCATGTGTTACATAATATTGTTGTGTCGCCTATAATTCCATAAGACTTATTCTTCGTCTTCACAAATGCATGCATCAAAAAGCAGATCGGGAATATATTGCTTGACTTGTTAAGATGGGAGGAGGTTTTAGAGTGCTGCATCTGGTCAGGCCCTTCCTTTCATTTCTTCCAGAAGTTCAGAGTGCTGACCGAAAGGTTCCCTTTAGAGAGAAGGTCATATATACTGTGATCTCTCTTTTCATCTTTTTGGTGTGCAGTCAGCTCCCCCTTTATGGCATACATTCCACGACCGGTGCAGACCCTTTCTATTGGATGCGTGTGATTCTTGCCTCAAACCGTGGAACTGTTATGGAGTTGGGGATTACACCCATTGTGACATCTGGCCTAGTCATGCAACTATTGGCTGGGTCAAAGATCATTGAAGTGGACAACAATGTTCGTGAGGATCGAGCACTTTTGTAAGTTGTTACACTGTGATATATTCCTTTGAATGCTTTTCTATGGCTCATTATTGTAAATGCAAATGTTCTCCGTTAATTGGTTGTTTTTTTATTTTTTATGTTCTTTTGGTTGTATTGATTTCATATATATTAAGAATATAAACTATGGGAATGTTTGGCGTCTGTCATGCTTCAGTCTTCTTGTTCTGATTTAGTTTAGATGAAATTTCTGATGGTCATTAATCTTCATATTTCTTTGATACCAGTAAGCAAATGTCTCCGTGATAATTATAGGCATAAGCAATTTAAATTATATCAGGCTGAAATTGTATCATGACATATTTGTGTGTGATTCCACATACATCTGTAACTTGCATATACATTCTGTTTTAGATGGTGAAGCAGGCTTGATTTTTGTGCATATTTGTTCGAATAATTTAATTATTTCCAGCTCATTATTGTTACTTTCTCCAGAAATGGTGCTCAAAAGTTGCTAGGAATCCTGATTGCTGTTGGTGAGGCCGTTGCTTATGTTCTCTCAGGAATGTATGGTAGTGTTGCCCAACTTGGTGTTGGTAATGCTATTCTCATAATTGTTCAACTTTGCTTTGCGGGGATTATTGTGATATGCCTAGATGAACTTCTCCAGAAGGGTTATGGTCTTGGGTCGGGGATTTCCTTATTCATAGCTACCAATATCTGGTAAGCCATAAACCATTTTCCCCCACTAAAATCTTTGCTATTGTATACTCCCAGAAATTAATTCCTCAAATTGACCTCACAGTGAAAGCATTATCTGGAAAGCATTTAGCCCCACAACTATTAACAGCGGGCGTGGTGCTGAATTTGAAGGGGCTGTTATTGCACTGTTCCATCTGCTGATAACTAGGACCGACAAAGTTCGTGCTCTCCGGGAAGCATTTTACCGGCAAAATCTTCCAAATGTTACGAATCTGCTTGCTACCGTCCTAATCTTCCTTATTGTTATCTACTTCCAAGGTTTTCGTGTGGTTTTGCCTGTTAGATCGAAGAATGCCCGTGGACAACAGGGATCATACCCAATAAAGCTATTCTACACTTCCAACATGCCCATCATTCTTCAGTCTGCACTCGTATCCAACCTTTATTTCATCTCTCAGGTATTACTTTTTTATATATGTATGTGGAATTCAAATGTTTTGCTTTATCAGGCCATGTATAATTCCATTTTTCTACATGTACAGTTGCTGCACAGGAGATATAGTGGAAATTTTCTTGTTAATCTGTTGGGCAAGTGGAAGGAATCTGAATATTCAGGCCAATCGGTCCCTGTTGGCGGTATTGCTTACTATGTAACTGCACCATCAAGGTAGTAAAGTTCCTTATATTTCCTATTTTTTTAGTAGTTTGAAATCGGCTACTGCCTACTAGTTTTCACATTAGTTAGTCCCAACACTGAGCTTTCTTTGTTCTCTGGTTTAACTGATGCCTGGTTTTTCTTGATTTATGTGGTCGTATATCAGCTTGGCAGATATGGCAGCCAATCCCTTCCATGCTCTTTTCTATTTGGTGTTTATGCTATCTGCGTGTGCACTATTCTCAAAAACTTGGATTGAAGTTTCTGGATCTTCTGCTAAAGATGTAGCCAAGCAGCTTAAGGTAACACTTAGGCCATCTCCAATGGGAGATGTAGATGTGCACATTTACATTTTATTGTCTTCACAATGGGCATCAGAAAATGTACATTCAAGAGAGAAAATGTAGAGACAACGTAAAACTACATCCTCGCTACACAATGTGTAAATTGGACCCACATAGCTGGACGGCTAAGTGTTGCCCGTCCAGACTGTGGACGGTAGAATCTCGTCCGCCCAAGCCATGGTTTAAACAAAAAAAAAATATATATATCCTCCAAATGGTTGGAAAATGGGAGAGAATGCTGGAAGATGGCGGGCCCATTGCCTGGACGGCTTAAACTTGTCCGTCCAAGGCTGATTCTCCGTTGTCCCAGTGTGTGAACTACTCAAACAATGTAAGCAAGAAAATGTAAATTTACATCTTTTGGCTTCAAGCCATTGGAGATGGCCTTAGATGAGAACTTTCAATCTTATCCTATTACATGTACTCCCAAGATTTGATTTACATTTTGCACTAATTAGTACAAAGTGAGAACAAAAATCATTTAGACTGTACAGTTTTATCCAAGTTCTGTTTTTACAGTATTATTTTTTAAAACTTCTATAAACATCACTAGAGGGGAAGCTGAGTTTTCTTGTTTGTTAGGATAATCTCTGCACATTGTGGCCACATGACAATTTTAGTACTTCTATTGTGTTAATATCTAGCAGAGAAAGGTATTAGAACCGTAATACGAATTATCTGAGTGGTGGTATAGTAAACGCATCTTCGTTATAAACCCAGGATAGGAGTACCAACGGGCTGAATTTTGCTGACGATGGTGTGCAACATGATGATTACATATCAAGAGCCTACTTTCCTATTGGTTGTTTGTGCCCAACTCTACAGTGAATTAGGGGTGGACAGGGGGGCCTGATGTCCCTGCTCAACCCAAAAGCCTGAGGCCAGCCCAACCCAAAAATCCGAGCCCGTTAATCTTATGGGGTATGATTTAGCTATGTAGGCCCATAACACCCGGGGTGCTTCAGTGAGGCTCGAGTATTTAAAATATATTTAACATTAACTTTATAATATTTATTTTTGTAATACAAATTGTAAAATAGAATCTAGAAGCTATTGATACTTAAAATGATTAATATCAAGATTCTAAACATAATTTTTTCTCTATTTATTATTCCATTTCTCCCTGACACGGCACTTAAGTACGGCATATAAGATGCAATTATTTGTGAAAGATTAATAACAAAATTACACAAATCTCATACTTGGGCGGGCTTGGGATCATAAGATTAAGCGTCCGTAGGTGACCCCAAGTTCTGTCATTATATATTATGGCCAAGCTGCTGGGCCCATCCTATTGTGAACCTTTATTGTCTCGAAGTTCTCAGTAAAAAATATGTTCATTTTTGCCCCATTTATCTTTTGCTTATATATGGGCTCTATAAAATTGTGAAGTGCATTCTAAACGAGTTTCCGATATTTTGAAAAACTACTCGGTTTTCTATTATGAACTTACCAGCAGTATGACTTGTATTTAACTTCTGGGGTCTTGTTAAAATTATTTGTCTCTTGTAGTTTCTTAATGTTTTTGGCTCAGATGTCACTTGGGCAGGAGTCCTGGGGTTCTTGTAAATTTATAAAGCATATATGAGACATTCTCCCACCCACTAATAAACAAAAAGAAAAAAGAAAAGAGAAAAACACCCACCGCCCACCCTTTTTTGGACGGTGCTTATTTATGTATGTGTACCTATAATATTAAAGCATTTCTTTGATTGTGGAAGGGCGGTTAATTGGATAATAATATAGTACTTGTGGAGTGACAAGTTTTTATTTGAGTTCCTATCTTCGTCAAATCACTAGGTGTGTAATATATCTTCAGCAGACAGCGGTTAGTCTCAAGTACAAAGTCCAAAGCATATAAATTAATATGACAGAGAATACGAGACATGTTCTGTTTTTGTCATTATTGAATAAAAGAATTCATGCTCACTTTTCACAAGGTAAAAAATTCATATCCTGTGTTTATGAACCTTCCAACCTGTGTTCACGAGTTCTCAAAATGAAATTCATGCAAAATGAACATCCACATTTGGGTCTCTTGTTCATTTTGATGGTGCTTGTGCAGGAGCAACAAATGGTGATGCCTGGTCACCGTGATTCGAACTTACAGAAGGAATTGAACCGCTACATACCCACTGCAGCTGCCTTTGGGGGAATGTGCATTGGTGCTTTGACTGTGTTGGCTGACTTCATGGGTGCGATTGGCTCAGGGACTGGAATCCTGCTTGCGGTGACAATCATCTACCAGTACTTTGAGACGTTTGAGAAGGAGAAAGCCAGTGAACTTGGTTTATTTGGTTTTTAAAACACTTCACGGTGTCTGTTTTGGGTAAGTTATAATACTTGGCTTACCGGAGTATTGTTGCTACGTTTTAGTAACTTGTTAGTCCTTTTCAAAATGCTAGGAAAAACAGATGGAGGCGGATTGGCAGTTCGACCAAATGACATTTTGCTTAATTTAGTAATGTACACCACTGTAAAAACTTGAAAGGTTCTCAGGATTTTGGTTGATACTCTCTTAGTTGTTGAAGCCTATTTTGTCTTGCTTTTATTTTCTGTTTCCCACCATCTTTATATCCGTTGTAGAGCTGTGGTGCTTGAATCTTAAATAATTAAGACTATATAACCTCAGAAGGTATGGAAGAAAATACAAAGAAACTAGGGACAAATCATGTGTGTATATATATATATTTTTGGTCGGAAAATGATATGTGCACCAAGTGTTTACACCAAAAGTGGTTTATCAAGTGCATTAAACTGTTGTACCTGCAGTAGTGTACAACAATTTAATGCACTTGGTAAACCACTTTTGGTGTAAAAACTTGGTATGTATATCATTGTCCTTTTTGGTCAATGCGACCTTGGTCCCCATTAATTTTGCTTACCTAGTCTGCTCCCGAATTTACGGATGAGGAAGTGTTATACGCATAGATCATATGTTCAAGTAAATCCAACTGGTTATTGAGTTAGTTTGCAAGAGGGGGTTCTTTTCAAAACTGTCAAAAGGACAAATTAGGTCTACTACTTTTTTATTTTTATTTTTTTAAAAATGTCTTCGATTTCAGGCTTAAATACAATTTTATTTAAAAGTTATCTTCTAATACAAATCATTAGAAAATCTGTAATTGACGTGTCCTTTTGAATTAAAAACCCAAAAGATCTAATATGAAAAACAATGATTAAAAATATAAATGAATTAAAAAATACAGAAATTTCTTTAAAAAAAAATAAAACCAAAAGAAAAAAAAACTGAATCCTCTCTCTCTCTCTCTCTCTCTCTCTCTCTCTCGCTCTCTCTCTCTCTGGTAGACCTTCATAGCACCCCCCCATCAACTCCCACCTCTTGCAACACCCTCCTCTGTTTTCCCCATAAGTACCCCTCCCAGCTAGGGGTGTGCAAAAAAAATCGACTGAACTGAAAACTGAACCGAACCGGCCCGAATCGAAACGAAACCGGCGGTTTTTTTTTTAGCCTGGTTCGGTTTGCGGTTTAAGGATTTAAAAACCGACAATATCGGTTCGGTTGTCGGTTTAGACAAAGAAAAAATCGATTCGAACCGAACCGAACCGACATCAATATTATATATTAAAAAACCCTTAAATATCTTTTATTTTTATATCCAAAAACCATTAACCAACCTCCAAAACTGGCCAAAACTGAAAATCGGTTAAAACTGAACCGAAACCGAACCGAAACCGATGTCAACCTAAACCGGCGTTTTTTTTCATCGTCGGTTCGGTTTCGGTCTGATTTTTTCCAAAACCGAACCGATCGGTTCGGTCTGAATTGCGGTCCAAAACCGAACCGAACCGACCCGTGCACACCCCTACTCCCAGCCCACTATAAATCACACCGGCAAAACCCCCCACACCCCTGTTCCACCACCAGCTGTACCAGCAAAAACCCTTCCACCCTCACCCCACTGCTTCACTGCCACACCGCCAACACCACCACTACATCCTCACTCCCCACCCACCATCGCCTCCACCTGCAAATACTGTTAAACCCACCAACTTTGAACTCTCAAACCCACCGAATCAAACCTGCAAGACCCACCAAATCTCGTCAATCATTTGATATCTAAAACCGATTTGGATCCAATATCAAAACCCGTGAAAATGTGTTCCATTTGCAGTAGATTTGAGGGTTCGATGTGGGTGGTGTGGATGGTTTCTTGGAGGTTTGGTGTTGATGATTTGAGGGTTGGATGTGGACAGAGGTGACCAAGGGGGTGGGGATGGGGGTGGTCTGGAGAGGGGAGGGGCTGTGAGGGGTTGCTGAAATTTGTGAGGGAGCGTGGTTGTTGGGGTGGGGGTGGGGTGGTGAAGACATGGGTTTTTTCCCTTTTTTTTTTTGAGATTTTCTGCGTTCTTTTTAAAAAAAAAACTAGTAATGCATTTTCTTTTTCTTTTTCTTTTTCCTTTTATTTTTTAATCATTTTTAGAGATTTGTTATTAAATTTAATTCAAAAAGCCACATGTTTGTTACACTTAACGGATTTTCTAACGTTTTGTGTAGTCTAATTTTTAAACAAAATTGTATTCAAGTCTCAAAACGAAGATTAGTAACGTATTAAAGTAAAAAAAACCAAAATTTCAATCTAAAATGTAGGTTATTTATGTCATGTTCCTCGACTCATAATTTTCTTAGCAAGATGCCTCCATACTTATTGTTTTTGGTGATATTTTTAAGAACTCTTATATGTAAAGTTTTTTTTACCAAGTTTATTAAATTGTTGTACATTAAGTGTATGGACAACCATTTAATGCATTTGAGATACAATCATCTAATCTAATGTTACTATTTAAATATGGTGTCTCTCAAAGATGAGTTGCCAGCCGTATGCTCCATTTAAAAGTCCGAGATTATGAGCTCAACTCCTTTTTTTTGCCCTTCCTTTCCTATCTATTCAACTGCTCGCGTTCCGTTCCCCCAACCATATCCAGAGTATTAACCACTGAGCCATAACATGCCTCTCCCAATTCCTCCTTAACCCCTCAACTTCCTCATTTATTTCACCAGAGATTTACATAGACTATAAAACTCAGAAGGAGCTATTGTTTTTGTCATCCATTTCAGTAATATATTCAAGTAAAGGTAATGTATCTTCTCTGTTATGTGTATATTCATAGGGTATTGGTATGCCACATGTTTAATGAAATGTATAAGAAAATGTTTGCTCCACGTATTATGTTAAACAGGTCATTTTTTTTAGAATTTTTATACTTCCGAGTACAATTATGTTTTAGCAAAAAAAAAAAAATCTTCTTAATTTATCTTATCTCCGTTTATAACTATGAATTGTTAATGGTGTATTTTGGATTTGGTAAATTATATTCTATGTTGTGTATATATTCATATGGGAATGGTATGCCACATGTTTGATGAAATGTTTAAGAAAAAGATTAGTCTAATTTCCTGCCCCCCTAGTGTAAAGATATTTTTTAACAGTTTGTGTGCATATCTCTTCACACTGGTAATTTACATCTACGAAGATATTCAAGAAATTTTAACTAATACGCTGTTATTCTACAGCTTTCCAGTTTCTTACAAGAATTGCATGTTAAAGTTTTTGCAAAGGCAGGGACATTACATTAACAAATATTTTTTTGACTAAAATAACCAAGTTTTAGAGACTAAAGACGGGATCTCTATATGATTTATAGTCGCTCAAGTTTATATGGAAGTGCATGGAGACATGATGACATATAACAAATTCAACAAAAGTAGCTGCCCACATTCTTCTTGCTCAATTAGTATTATTTCACACATTCACTCTTGCCAAGCTTTTTTGTAATGTAATATTCCAATGGCCTTGAACAAGAAATATTTGCAAACTAATAAATTTGAACACTTTAAATTATACAATGAATAAACAATGGGATTTATGGATTGTAATTATCAATGGTGTATTATAGATTTTGTATCAGTTCTATATTCCGACAAACCACTTTTCTCCATTTTTTACTAACCGAATTTGAATGACAGCTACTCTTGAGATAAGCGTGTTTTATGTAGCAATTCATTTATGTCTACCTTATATTGATGAATAACATTTTCCCCTGACGGATTTTCAATGGCATACCCAATTGATATGACCGTGCTTTGTATAGCACTCTGTTTATTGGACATTATATTGATGAATCATATAATTCATGTAAGAGAACAAAATATAGATGTAATTTAACTGAGTTTATGGTATATATAAAATCTATGATGATTTAAAATTTTGAATAAACATGATAATTTTTCACCTAAAATTATAGCGTTTACATATTTTTGTCACGTATGTATCGATAAGGAAATTTATAATTCTTTTTTAAATTTATTCTAAATGTAAATTTTGTTGTGTATGTCTAGTTATGTCTAGTAGGAAGATATAAAGTTTTTTCTGATTTTTTTTTATCACGTTACACCATTTGTTGATAGGAGAAAGGGTGCAAAGAGGGGTTGAACTCCTAAAGAAGGCAAACAAAATATATGAATGCAAAGATGTTATCGATATCGACAATCCAAACCCCCGCTAGTCACTTTTGCAATTAAGGCATCGCACCCACGAATTAAATGAGTATATGAAGATCTCTAAGAACAAACCTACAAAAACACGCGTAGATAAAATATTTTGTGTCTCGAAAGCATTGCACACCATTCCCTTCATTACCACATATGACCAAGAAGGAAAGATAATGGAATATAAGGGAACCGAGGAAATAAAGGAAATTATGTTTTCATCTTTGTTCCCCCTCCTTGAAAGAGCTATTGAAGGTAATGAACTGAATCGATCAGATATGGACATTGCCTTTTACGATGCCGATAGTTTATCCGAAGCCAATAAACTGTAGAAAATGAGGGCGAGAATGAAGATCCTTCGATTGCTGATGAATTTGTATACATGGAGGACTGCCCTTAAAATGAGTTGTAATTCTTATAGTGTCTTTAAGAAGTCTTGAGCAATAAGGACCGCTTATTTTCTTTTTTATAGTTATGTCATCAAAAGAGGTTTTTACCATTGTTGATGCAATAATGATGATGTATCGAATAGTGATATGCTATCTATAGCGTTATGAATGAAAAAATTATTTTATGTGATATCGTTTGTTTTTGTGTTATTAATTTTATGCATTCAAGGAACAAATATGTGTTATGAATGTTGGAAATTGATTGTTAATAATACTGCTAGGTACGTTTATATTCATATTGGTATATCTAATTTTTTTTCCTATTAACATAAATATATTGACCGTTGGATGTAATGTATGCTATTAATTTGTATTAATGCTTTAGTCAATGTCTTTAATCACCGATGCACATATAAACTATCTTTTTCTAAGATTATTATAAGATATATTAATTAATTATACCCTGAAGTAATTTGATACTATGATTCATACATTTCAGTCTTTTGATTGTCATAAGTAATTTGAAATAACAACTAAAGTGTCTCCAATAAAGAAGCTACAGTTACAGGCATTTTCGGTAGGCCTTGCATTATGTTTTAATTAACTGATGTTGATTTACGATTAATTTTGAGATAATGCAAATGTGCTGAACAATAAGATTTTTGCTATGTTTTGTTTACTAGCGACGTAACTAATGTAGCTACTTTAAGTTCATTGAAATTTTTATCCTATTCCAATGTTTACTATATTTTATTTCCGACTACTTTAACTGATCTACATATTGTTAAATTATTGATATTTTCATGCTTTACCAATGTCCAAAGTTATTTATACATATAAGTATGTCAAAGTGACAACTTTGGGTCACTTTTATGTTATTTTAATATTATGTGCAAGAAAATGATTTACTAACTTCAATTCTAAAATTTATGATGACTCTAACATCTATTTATTTTTAATAAATGTCTTACTGGTATTAATCTTAATTGTTTCATAGTTTTGCAAGTATTAAGTACCAATATTTATGTAACAGTGTTGTATCGGAGAGTCTTTTGTAAAAAAAATATGTCCATTCCATCCAAACAACATAACTTGAGGGGCATTTGAAGTCAAGAGTTACATTTAATCTATATTTTCCCCCCTTTACTTAACACTTTTGTCTTTTACACCTATTTTAGAAAGTCCTTTTTTACAAACTGATGAAGCAATTTATTATATTCCGCCAGTTGTAATATTGTTCGATTTCCTTTTCCTTTAGTATGGCGTTCTACCACAACTACTATTTTAACTTATGTTAATTTGGTTCACGACCAGCGAGTGTAGAATGAACAGTGTAGTGACCCAAGCCTTGAGTACTAGATTTAAAGCAACTTGCCTCCCATACTGTTTGAATACAAAAGGTTCGTAGCGTAGCTCCATCCAACGGTGGCATTATATTAAGAAATTGATTCACAAACTCTACAGTAATAAATAAAATAATATTTTCATTGAATTGTTAATCGCGTCATTGTATCTACAAATCTGCTAGCATATATTATTGTTTTGCACCAGCTCTTATGACTTTTATTTTAAAAGAAACCATGATAACAGTATTTTCAAATCAACAACCATTTCTCGGTCATTTGAAAATGAAGATGGAAGCGTTACATTTTCAAAGAAAGTTGTCGGCCCATCATGTAATGCTATGTATGGGAACTATAGAGAATACACCATTGAAACCGTAAGAGATGCAGTTGCAAGAGTAAACGAGATCGCTCATATAGGTGGCCTTCAGTATTTTATTTATTCAATTTATTATTGTTAGCTTACTAATTATAAGTTTCCTTTTAAAATACTTTTTCCTATAACAATTACATAATTCCCCATATACATTTTTATTACCAGTCAATGTCGAACGTAAACAACCTATTCGAAGGAGAAAAATGGACTGGGACATTCGTAACCGACATTCGAGTAAGAATTTCATATACAATTAAAATATTTCATATGGTATGAAGAGTGTAGTGAGAAACATAGACGACGCGGAATAATAAAGTTCTCCATATGTTGTCGAGAAAGAAAGATAAAATTGCCCCCACTTCAACAACCTCCCGTGTTTCTAAATAGTCTGTTAAATTCTTTGGCAGACAAAAGAGCCTATATATTCTGTGAGAATATACGGGCATATAACTCCATGTTTTCCATCACATCAATGGTTGGAAAAATTGACAAAAGTATAAACAATGATGGAATAAAAAAGAGGTTGGTAGAGGTCAAAGGAAGATGGATAAAGGAGGTATATGTTGTGCTTTGGGCCTACAGGACGACAACGAGGACACCAACAAGAGAAACTCCATTTATGTTAGCCCATGGCTCAGAGGCTGTCATCCTAACAAATGTAGGACTTCCCATTCATAAAGTTCGGACATATGACCCTCAGAGGAATGAGGAAGAGATAAGACTTGATCTTCATTTGATTGAGGATATAAGAGGGGATGGAGAGATAAGACAGGCAGCCTATCAGCAGAGAACTGCGAGATTCTATAATCAGAGGGTAAAGTCAAGGCCGATAGTTGTGGGGGACCTAGTCTTGAAGAAGACCTGGAAAAAAAATAAAAAATCTCCATCCTAATTGACATGGTACTTATAGGATAATTGATGAGATTGTACATGGTACCTACCGAATAGAAAATCTAGAAGGAGAACCTTTTTCCAACCCTTGGAATGCCGATCACTTAAAAAAATATTACTTATGATGTTGCAATTATCCATTTATCAACTTAAATAGAGGATGTTAATGAAAAAGTAGCAACATTGTGTTAATGCTCTTGCTCCGATGTGTGTGTATTTAATATCATTAAGTTGGTGAAAATATGAGGTGAAACATCATAATTTGGTGACCTCAAACCTTAAAACATCATTTAGTTGATGAAAATATGAGGTGAAACATCGTAACTTGGTGACCTCAGCCCTCATTTGTTTAGTGAAAATATGAGGGTAAAACACCACAATTTGGTGACCTCAGACGTTAAACATCATTTAGTTGATGAAAATATGAGGTGAAACATCATAACTTGGTGGCCTCAGACCTTAAAACATTATTTAGTTGGTGAAAATATTACGAAAAAATACCATAATTTAGTGAGCTCAGACCTTAAACATCAATAATCTGGTGAAATGTAAGGTGAAACATCATTAATTTGGTGGCCTCAGACGTTAAACATCATTAATTTGGTGAAATCTGAGGTGAAACATCATAACTTGGTGACCTCAGACCTTAAAACATCATTGAGTTGGTGAAAATATGAGGTGTTACACCATTAGCGTGGTAACCTCAGATCTTTTAACATTATTTCGTTGGTGAATATGGGGTAAAATGCATTAACTTGGTGAACTCAGACCCTTAACATCACTAATTTAGTGAATTGTATATCTGTTGTTACTTTCTTTGACTCCTATTATTCAAATTTGGTGATATGAAGGATGAATGAAACATCATAGACATGAAACAACAAAGCAACAAGTAAAGAAAATGGAATTACATTCATTCAAACCAAAAAATATTACATCATTCTGAGAGAAGATATTACAGTTCACCAAATACAAGGGGTTATACAAAAGCTTCACAAAAATTCAGGCATGCAGAGGAGATACTCAGGCACTCAAGCTTCAGCCGACCCACCAGCAGTAGGGTTGTTTTGCTCTTAGACTTGGTTGGTAACTTCAGCCTCTTCACCTTGATGTCCAGCATCCTTAGTCTCAATCACCTCAAGCTGACTCGTCTCTGCTGGACCACCCTCTTCCACCTCCTGCAGGGCCTTGGCAAGCTGGGCATTTGTAAAGCCGAGGTAAATAAAGCCCTCGATCGACAAACTGCCAGAACTTTCTTGCTTCATGATAGCCCATCTGTTGATTGCCTTAATGCCCCTCTCTAGGTATTCAAGACTGAAGCTAACAAATTCATCAGAGGTTTGATACTCCCTGATGATTGTCTCTGAAGCATCCTCTAAGGCAGCCTTATTAGTAGCATCAACTTTGGACTGGAAGCTATCATCCTTTGCCTTCAGAGCATTGGCATGATCAATTTTCATTTGGGATATCTCGTTACACTTCTCCTTCAGACTGTTGTCCAAATCTTCAATCTTCTTATTCGGACTCTCCTCAAGCTTTTCAGCGTCCCCTCCCTTCTGGATCAACGACAACCTCGTCAAAGTATAATTAGCTAGGCGATGAAGAGATAAAACACTCTAAAAAAGAAGAATCAAACACATTAGTAACAATGAAATGCTAAGAGCAGAGGTAACACTTGAGAAAATTATAAATAAGTACCTGAACTTCCATATGAACAACAAACTTTGCTAGCAGAGGGACATAAATCGTGTGAAGAAAGTGCTTATCATCCTCGGTCATTGTGTGGTCGAGGGCATCAGATGCCCGGGCACTATTGCCTATGAGGTTGCCACCAATTTTTAGCTGAGCAAGCCGAGCTGATAAGGCGTTGTCTGAGGATATTGGTATACCACGCTCAGTATTTTGAGCTTTGTTGAGCCTTATATGGGAAGGGTCTGTAGGTGCCCTCCTCTTCTTTGATGCCTGAGCTGGAGCTTTTCCCTTTTTTGTGCGGGCAAGGGGTGGCACAGTCTTTCTACCACGCTTCTCTAGTAATTTCGTGATGCTGGGAGAAGACATATTCCAGATGTCTTCAGAAACTCCTTCTCGCTTCTCTGCAAAAAGAAAACATCGGAGGGAGAAGAGCAAACACATGAAATTCACGAGACTAGACTTGTTGTAAAATTGATTTTTCTAAAATACTTACGAAGCTCGGCCAAAGGGCTACTTCCATGACCCGTCTAAGACAAATAGTAAGGGGTCATCAGATGCTCATACTTAACGAGTTTACCATCTTCTACCTGACTACGAAGATCTTCACATACTTAAGATTGTCTATGCTCAATCCAGGGTCGGTTTTGGCCGAGAAAGAGACCTTAGCCCACCTCAGGGGTGTCCTTGGAAAAGATGTTCCACAAGCCTCATTAGGACCAAACTCCCAAGCCCCTGAGGCAAAGAAGAGCCGAGGCTTCCAATTGTGGTTAGAAGTCTGAGTCACAAGCAACATCTTCTTCTCAGACTTCCTAGCTACAAAGTGATAGTAACCAGGGTGATTTTTAGCAGATGGGGGTATGTAACAAGCTAAGAGTACCCTAACTGGAAGGTCGGTATGATGAACCACCTTCTAGAGTACGATGGCCCCAACCAAGACCCTCCAGGCATTGGGGGCAAGCTTAGAAGGAGCGAGGCTGATAAAAGAAATAACAACTCGGATAGTGGGATGAATTGGGAGACGGAAGCCGAGTTTGAACATCTGCTTGTAGACGCAGGGCTCTACTTCTCAACTGTCGAAGGCCCTCTTGTCCTTTAGAGGTTTCCTTAAGGTAAATGAGGAAGGAATGGCATACAGATGCCTGAAGACGAGGAGCTCGTATTCAGTGACAGATGTCTCAGGACCATCGACCTTAGAAGTGTTGAGATCACCCCCTTCATCGTCATCATTATCACCAGTAGTCTGAGTCTGAGGCTCAGATGGGGCACCATCAGGAAACCTCTGAGCAAACTCAGCATCGGTAGCAGCTGATAGAGGAATGGCGTCAATAGGAGGGGGAACTGCCACACTGGGCTCTAAGATTTCAATGGACGAAGACCTACGAGAGGAGCTAGCCTCTTGATGAGAGGAGGAACGGTCAGAAACCTCTGCTCCCTCAGAGACAACACTCCCCTTGGGGGAGCAATCCATAACCACTTGGAAAGAGTCTACAGACTCAGCAGCCTCAGAGGTGGACATAGGGTCTAAGGAAGATGACTCAGACATTGGTACAGGAACCTCAGGAACCTCTGCTGGCTCAGCAGGCTCAGTTAGCCCAGGATATATAATCTTACAAAGTTACTCACACACTCACAGTAGACGTAGGCCAGATTGGCTGAACCATTTATATACTAGTGTTACTCCCCTTCTCCTCACCTCCCTTTACTAGATATTTGCTCTTGTGTTGCCATTGTTATTGCTAGTTTGAGCTTATCAACACCTCATACTGGTGGTGCTAATTCCAGCATCATCAATTACGATGACCCTTATCCTCTTGTTGAGTCTTGAACTGTCTCAACTATATGCGTTGATAACGATCATTTTCACCCATTTCCAAAAATATTAGTATCAATAATGGCTTGGGTTATGTCGGCCTAAATTCGTTGGGCCACTAATGACACACAGGTCAGTGTCTGACATTACAAAGGATATGTGAGGTCGATCTTGTATATGTGTCTGCCTCAAATTGAATAGAAGATTTACTCTCCTTTACCAACAATAAAAATTGGTTTCATGTTATTTCGAACGGTTGTTCACATTGTTAAAGGGGCATTTGGAGGATAAAAATGTATGGTGGTTTACTCCATGAATCCCTCCAAAATAAAGCCCACGGCCAAAAATGGAAAATTGTGGGATGGTGACTAGGCGACTAAAAATAAAATGGACCAAACCAAAATTTCCCAAAACCTGTACATTTCCATTTATCTTTATTTATGCAGTGATGTTTAATGGTGCATATGCACCTCATGCAAAGCGAGTGACAACGACCTTTATCTTTCATTCCCGCGCTTTAACTCTGCTTTACCAACCTCACCTCCGGCCTTCCACCTTAGAGTCAAAAGAAGACGGACCGCTTTTCTTCCTTTTCCTTCACACACTTTTCTCTCACTCACTCTCTCCCAAATCCTATCTTCTTACACTCTCTTCCTTTCATAAGTCCCCATCCTTTCTTTCACCCCCAAACTGATGGATTCAATCAAACCCACTTCAACCTCAACCAAAACCAAATTAACCAAAACATTCCACAAACTCATCCGCTTCAAACCACCCACAAAACCCCTCAAAAATGACCCACCAAAACATGAACCTCCTCACCAATCTCAACAACATGAAGCATTCATTTCTAAGCTTTTTGCAGCCATATCCGCTGTAAAATCCGGTTACGCTCAGCTACAACTGGCTCAGTCTCCTTACAACGCAGAATCAATAAAGTCTGCAGATGAAGCCGTGATATATGAACTCAACCAACTTTCTGAGCTAAAACAGAATTTCTTGATGAAAAAACATGACACTTCACCCATTGATCTAACTCTCTTGCTCTCAGAAATCCAAGAGCAACAGAGTTTAATGAAGATGTACGAGATCACTATGATGAAGTTGGAAACAGAAATTCAATCTAAAAACTCTGCCACTTTGCGTCTCAAGAAACAAGCCCAGGAATCCCATTTACACAACTCATCCCTCGAAAAAATATTAAATTCCAAACCATTATATTCTAACCATAGTGATTTTGTTCAACTATTGAACTATGCAGTGAAGTGTATTAGAAACTTCGTGAAGATATTAATTGATGAAATGCAGTATGCAAATTGGAATATAGACGTTGCAGCAAAATCTATTCAGCCTCACGTGGTGCTTCCGAAACACCACATATGTTACATATTTGAATCATTTGTGTGTCGGGAAATGTTCGATGGATTTAATGAGCTAAATTTCTCTATCCCAAACATTATTCAACTTCGTTCTCTATCATTTGATGAGCTAAACACCACATATGTTACTTCTCTTATGCATCAAACCAATTCCATATTTGCTGAATTCACTAGAAAAAAGTACCTCCATTTAGTTCACGAGAAAATGGAGCTTTCATTTTTTGGAAACCTCAACCAAAGGGAAATGATTAGTATGAGAAACTACCCACAAACAGAATTTTTTGTTGGGTTTGCTGAGATGGCAAAAAGTATTTGGCTTCTACACTGTTTTGATGAGCAAGTGAGTATTTTTCAGGTGAGAGAAAACTGTAGGTATTCTGAGGTGTACATGCAGCGCGTGAATGATGGCACGTTATCTAATGCGCGTGGTAGTGGTCCAAGAGTGGCTTTTAATGTAGTTCCTGGGTTTAAGATTGGATCAACGGTTATACAGAGTCAGGTATACTTGTTTCCGGGGGAGTGTTAATGATTTGTGTTGTCTCTGCTTTATTATGGCGCTAGTGGGTGTAGGATGTTTAATTTGTAAATTATTGTGTAAATAATTGTTTTCTTTGTTATGACATTAATTTAAACACTTGCTTTATTAAAGGTTGATGTTAGTGCTGGGTGATTGTAACATGTTGCCTCTTTTGATAAAGGTAAATTTCGTTAAATCTTGTAAAAGTGTTTTGGGATTACTGGTCCCTTCCTTGCTAAAAAAAATAGATAAAGTAACCTTTGAATTATTGACTTGTGATAATTAACATAAGTTTCTTAAAAGATTAATGATATTGTTAATTATTTTCCATTGGTTTAGGAAATGATCTTCCAAATTTATTAAAAAATTTAGGGATAATTGCAAATTTAATTTCGAAGTTTGGGACGATTTTAAATTTTAGACATATTCTTTCAATTGTTGCAATGTTAAATTTGCAAATTGCAACAATTGAAAGAATGTGTCTTACATTCAAAATCGAATCAAAGCTCATCACATGGCATATTTATTTATTTTCACATTTGTTCACATGAAAAGTGATCTTCCAATATCCATATTTCATTAAACAAAATAAAAAAAATGCTTCAACACATAATAAGTCTGTCTCTAAAAATGATATATTTTAATTACAAAATAAGCACAAACACAAGATACTACCTAATTTTAACATAAAGCCTCGGTCTCCATTTAACACAACCTCCGTGACTTCTTTAATATTCTTGGATCCTGAAACAAATTAATTAAATAGGCAGTGTGAAGATATAATGTATGCAATAATTAAAAAAGAGAATATAATTTCACAACCCACAACCCAAAATATCAAGGGCAACCTTGACCAAATGTACAAATCAAGAATATGATGAACATCTTAAGAACCCTAAGAGGAACCACACACGTATCCGAAGTACATATGGCACTAAACATTATTTCCTTAAGTCCGCAACCCAAATGAAGGAATAGGAACTCCTTTTTACTTTGGTAGGCAATGGACTATGACTATTCATGAACATATCAAAGGGGGCATGCATCCATAATGCATTAATATTTGTATTTGAATCCTCCAACAACAACAGAAGTTATGAATCTCTGTTCACAGGATTTTGGCTATCCCTTTCAATAAAAACTAAGCAAGCTTATTTCTTGAGCGGCTCTCAAGTGATTGTTAACTTCATATTAGGAGAATGTGAAGTTAGAGGGGAAAACATAGTTTCCCACCTAAAAAGAATTTAAGATATGGCCTAGTGGTTAGAGGCCTTTTTAACCATGTGGATCCCCAAAGAAAAAAATGTGAAAGAGAGATGACCACTTGGATTAACTAGACTTATTAAAGGAAGGAATGCCCTTGGTTGAATTTCTGCACTAGTCAAATATTGAATTGGAGATATTAAGGATGTGTATTAAAAGGACGTCAACCCAAATAAGATGGATAAATTCATTTGGTATCAAATATTTGAAGTCCTCCCAAAGGACCAAGCTAAATCAAGGAAGATTAGAGAACGACTTGTAAGTACATGCTCTACGACTCCTATAATAACAATGAGACTATGATTAGCCGATTTTGAGACATGTCTACTTAATAGAGGTCAGAATAATTGTGTACAAATCCATTAAGGGGATATCACGGACACTTAAAAAGATGAAGCCTCAACACCGTGTACTCAACCAGGGGTACTTTTGACCAATATTGATTAGGGGTGCCAAAGAGTGCGTTCGGAAGCATGATAAATCCAGAAGTTGTCATAATTAATCCAAAGTTACTCCATGACGTTTCACCCATTGGGGAATGGACATTGTAGACACCCATTCCACTCCCTAATAATACTAAAAGAGTGTGACATAATCTATCAAACCTCCTAGTCCCAAATAAAGCCCCCAAAATCTTAGTTACACTAAGAGTTGCCCAAATAGCACTATGATAAGGGTCCAAAACCTTGGAAAGAAAAAAAATTTATCTAAAAGACCTGTAATCGGATCTGAATTAGACTGAAATTCAAAATATGCGCTCATGATCTATCGGTCTTGGGGTAAACTGAGTGATGACCAATTGGTCGTATTAGAGGACCTATCAATCAGAAGCCTAGGCAGTTTGCTTATAAAAGGAGCCTCTCATCTACCAGTTCTTCACACAATAAATCTGCCTCTTAAATGTTTCTTTTCTATTTTGAAGCTCATTCTATCTAGAAAAGCCTTAAACTCTCTTCTTTTACCTTTCAAACACCCTGAAGCCAAGATTTAAACTTATTACCCAAATTTCTAACCTTTCTCCTTCCCACTTGAACCAAAAGGAGACCAAAAACCTCTATTTTCCCTTTTCTTTCATTTTTCTTCTCAAACGGTTCTTTCCTTTAAAGTGATCTTAGATCTACACTCTAACAAGTGGAATTCAAGCCGAAACTATGTTGAAACAGAAAGGTGCACGTGTAACATCGCATGTACACTTCTTGTTACTCTTTTATTTTGAAGTCTAGAATTAAAAAGGGTGGTGTTGTGCGAAAACATCACCTAAAATCTCCTATTTCTTTATCTCCTTCTTCTTTAGGCATTTTTTTTCTCTAAACGTCTTGTCCGAACTATGTTGACTTTAATTCCGCCTTTGATGGTTATGTAGGTGTGTTAGAGAGACCCGGTCTCTAAATTTCAAGTCATGTATTGTACATAATTACCTATTTATACTCTTTATTTCTATAAATATAAAAAACCAAACAAAAGTTCTTCAAAATGATGAAATATTCTCATATAGGTTAGAGGGTCACTAGATCCGGAGATTCTACCTATTATTTTTTTCTTAATGTTGGAAGTTTAAAAATTCGTTCTTCACCAAAGTGGTTTTATGAGTGAACCCATTTCATCCTAGTCTTTTCATGAACATAAATCATTTACATCTTCAGATCTGGTCTTACTTCTTTCTTAAATACCATGAAAGATTAAATAATCTTTAGTCTTCTTGCATCTAGACTCTAGAAAAGGTAGAATCCTCCTGGTTTTCAAATGAACTACGTGGACTTTGCATGCTCCGTGCAGGTATGTATAGGCTCACTCAGACAGTCTTATGAGTGAAAAAGTCCGACTTTATATATATTTATCCTTTGTCTATATTATTCATACACATAGATCTAATAAAAACAACACAATTTATTTATATACGAAATGTTTTTATTTACTATATATTTTCATGTTATAATGTGTTAATATAAATACTTTATATTTATTTTTGAGACAAAAAGGGTGGAGCATGTGCCTAACACCTTTTCAATCTAGAACCCGCTCTCTGGCTAAACATACAGATAATTTTCCTTCAATAGGTCTCTACAAAAGTCTACCCCTTCATTTTTCTATTTTGTGTAAAATAGAGTGGTGACTCCATTACTTTCAAAAAGAGAATGAGACGATGACCACGCATCGTCGTCAAAGACCCTTATCTCCATATATTATCCTAAAAAAGACACGTGTAGGGGCAAGAGAGGCGCGTTGCCTCGGGTTCGGGTTCTCATAGACATCCGAGACCCATTCCTAACTGACTAAGGGTAATATTGGTTCCTTTTAATAGGGACTTTTTACTTTAAAAAGTGGATGAAACGTGATCCCATTGATTAAATTATCAACTATTAGGTCATATCATTCACGTGGAAGCTAATTATAACCCGACAGGGGATACCTTGTGACATCCTAACATATAAATGAAGGTAATTTTGAAAAACAAAAATCAACACACTGTGAAAATAGTTTATAATTAAACACTTTTAATTAGCTCCCTCAATGCAAGGTGATAAACATGACCATAATCCATAGCTTGAAGACCGGGCAGGTTACTCCAAGTGATTATGGGCCAACTGCCTCCTTAGCATCCTTTGGGTGTGCAGTACAACCACAAGGGGGATAAAATATGATACGATATTCACTCTAAAATTTATTGTATAAGTATTACTCCACATATGGAACTGGGCATACTAACCCTTAGGGTCAATTATTTTAAGACCAAATGGACATGAAACTTGTGAGAAAAAACCTAAATGTCCTAGATGAAAGGAAGGACCAATATGCAACCCTAATGGTGACCAATTATATGAAGATAATATGGTATTATAACTAAATAGTCAAAACATAAAATCTTTAAAGGTTGGAACGTCATGGTAAAGAAGGACACTCAGGCCACAAAAGATCCTAGTCACACCAAGCTGGACACAATTGACATGGATTATATATCAACACAAAACAGTGCAAGCATATCCATACGGACTGCATGACCACAAATGATGACTCATGACACAACTATACAAAATAGAGAGTTTTAAGTTCTATTACTATCTAACGATAAGAAATTATCCTTGGGATTATGTACATACACAAACTATAATTTTATTATTCATAGTCATTAGCTTTTTATATTTTTATTCTAAAATTTTAGATGTAATTACATTTTCACTATAATGTAAATCATTGTTTGACATATTACTTGTTTGTTAGTTTGAGACACATGTCTTCATATGTGAAGAATATAACACATGTACGAGGATTATGACTTTGGGGCGTTATAAATAGGCCTAGTCCATAGAAATAAAACATGTTGCTCGTGGATAATTATGGAAGACTTATTCCCATTATCTATCATTTTGGAGAAGATAAACATGGATCAACAAATGAGGCAATCAATAAGCTGGATGAGTTTAAACACGGTTCAAGCACTTTTATCATTATAAATAAAACCCCTACCCCGGGGTAAAGGGGCTTGTAATTCTGAGACTCTAAAAGAATTAATAAAAATTGAGAGACCCTTTGTGGACATAGGAAGTCGCCAAACTATGTAAATTTTGTGTGTCGTGATATTTTTCACTCTTTAATTTATTAACTTTTAGAATTTAATTATGGTTATTTACATTCACAACTGGCACCATTTATGGGAAGCGATTCTCTATTCTAAAGCAACTTGAAACTAACGAGTGAAACAATATCTCACCCTTATAGTGCACCCCTTGCTGGTGATCTACGAGATGGGTTGTACTTACACAGAGTCAAATATGAGGTTTATGGGGACTGAAATTCGACTATTAATCATCCACGATTTTTCTCGCAAGAATAGCCTTCTGATCAGAGCAACGAGTAACCAAGATCAACACAAATCTCGCGACTAGTCAATGCTTATAAGGAACAACTCCATCAACAAGAGAAAGAAAGACGCCTATAGGTGGAGGAAAATGCATGTCTCCATCGATGTTTGGAAAAGATGGAAAGATAACTCCGTGGAGGAAATCGCAAGTGTCATGATCGAATGCCCGGTCTGCGATCGAGAAAAACTTGAGTTGGGGAAGGAGTTTGGGATACAAATAGGATTGTTCAAAGTATGAGAGTTGTTTGCCAAGGTGAAACCAAGACTAAGAACGCCTTAAGCACGATATATGAAGTCTGGTCCACAGAGAAATGGACCAACACCCAGCTCATCAAGGGGACAGATCCACAAAAGAGTTAGCATGGATATCACTCATCACTCAGATACAGTCCCCTTTTTCAAGGGTAATTAAGAAATAAGAGCCTCCAAAGAAGTTCCTAGCCCCAAGGTTTAAGATATACAATGAAAATATCGACCCATAGATCATGTGCACCAATATAGGTAAGAGATGACTCTCACTACACCAAACTGGGCGATTAGTCACAAAAAAGGGGTCACGACCCATAGCCGTGACCGGCTGGTCACGACCTATAGTCATAACCATATATGAAATAGGCATGATGAAGTCCACGATGTAGTTTGGTGATGTTTCATCTCGCATTTGGTCATGGATAAAAGTTGTGACTCGCGTGAGTTACGACTATGAGCCGTGATCCAACCGTGACCATTATAGCGCTAAGTTTCCCTCCAAATCTGGTCTCGGATGGGGTCACGGCCCTAGACCTTGACCATAAACCAAATCCACACTGATATAGTCACGGCTTTGGTCTGTGACCATTATGGGAATCGAGTCACGGCTTTTGGCCATGACGAGGTTATTATTTTCACGCTGACGTGTTAAAAATTGAGTGTGTCACGGAATATGGTCACGACCCTGAGCCGTGACCAGAGTCTTTATACTAAATTTGTAGAAGAACTTTTCATTTCCCTCGCAATCACCTTAAACCCTCTAAATTTCAAATCTCGTGCGATTTTGTGCGATTTCGTCTCAATCTCTTTCAATCCCTAAGGTGTGTATTTCTGTGTATTTCATTGTGTATTACTGTGTGTATTTCTGTGTATATATGTATATGTGTGTGTATTTATATGTATACGTGTGTATTTTAATGTGTATATGTGTGTGCGTGTGTGTATTTGTGTGTGTGTGCATTTCAATTTGTATATATGTATGTGTATGTAGGTGTGTATATGTATATGTGTATGTATGTGTGTATAGTTTATATGTGTGTGTATGTGTATGTATAATGTATGTGTGTATGTATTCTAGAAAAAAAATATATGACTAATGTTGTTTTAGGTTTAGGGATGGAATATAACAAAAAAAAAAAAAAAATGGGTGTCCTTTAATATTGATGCTAAAAGTTACAAAACAATATATGACTAATATTGGTTCAAGTCTAGAAAAAAAATATATGACTAGTGCTGGTTTAAGTTTAATATTGATGCTAAATTCGGGATTAATTGTAGGGGTAATGTTTGTAAGGGACTAATATTATGACTAATGTTTGTAAGGGTTAATTTTACGACTAATGTTTGTAAGGGTTAATTTTAGGGTTGATGTTAGGATTGATTTTAGGGATTGTTGGATTAATAAATTAAGGGTGAGATACACACACATACACGGGATTCACTCGTGGAAGACTACGTGGCTCCGTTGGTTTATTTGGAGTTCTGTCTGGACAGTCTTTAGACCAGTGCCCTAGATTTTTACAACTATAGCAAGTGTTCCCATTACTGATTTTAGATGGTGCATTCGATTTTTTTGAGTGAGGGGAAGTAAGGCGTGTTATGCAACTATAGTTTGATTCCATGCTCTCCTTCTCAAATGTTATATTGTTGGTGGGAATTTCCATTGTAAAGACAAGACTTAATATGAGCAAGAAAGTAACCGTTGTGTGAAGGAAATCAAAGGTCGGGTCACAAAGATTTTCACAACCTGGGTCATACAGTTATCTACTTCAATTACAAGCTATGTCAGTTGCAGAATTATTTAACTCGAAGTGACTCCACAATCACATTCATATATCTTTACGCGTTTATGTCTGTGTGTGTATGTGTGCTCGGGATTCAAACTATAGTTCATAATAACTTATTAATGATTCATTAGAGCCATTATTTATAGGAATCATAATCACAACCTCGTTCATCTTTCTAAGGAAAAATGAGTCATGGTGCTAATAAATGGCAAAAAGAGTGGGAAAGGTTACAATTAGACCGCACTCGTACATCTTTCATTATTGAGCATCATTCAGTGGGTACTCAGGTTTATTGGTATGGGAATAGGAAGATCGAAGAATTTAACTACCTTGTAAGTCGTCGAGTTCATCTCCAACAAGAGTAGGGGTGGGCACGGTCCAGTTCGGTCCGGGTTTTGCCTATTTTTTAGATCGGACCGAATATTCGGTCCTCAATTTTTTTGGACCGAGACCGGACCGATTAATTCGGTTAACCTACTAATTCGGTCCAGGCTTTTTTCGGTCCGATCCGGGGTAAAATTCGGTCCTGACCCTATTTTATATATATGTACATTTTATGAATGTTTTTATCTATTTTTCTCACAAATATATATACAAAAAAAAATACTCGAAACTCCAAGTAATATTTACATAGGTTTTTTTTAACCCAAATTAAAAAAAAATGTCTATACATATATAAAATGTTCCAAATTAAATTCATAAGTTATATACATTAATTCAAAAACTATACATAAGAAACACAATAACATTATTTTTATTATATATATATGGGAATCGGTTCGGTCCGGTCCAAATCGGTCTTTTAATATAGTGGACCGCGGACCGGACCGGATTAATCGGTTTTTAGTTTTTGTGAACCGATTTTTGGACCGGTTTCAAAATAGCCTTAATTTTTGGTTCGGTCCGATTCGGTCCAATCGGTCCATTCGGGTCGGTCTTTTTTTTGTCCACCCCTAATGAGCGTGGGTTATTGATGAGGATCCAAGACCCGTGGCATGCTGAGGCGCTGAGAAGGGGAATGTTGAAGAAGGAATCGACATCTATGAGGGTAATGGAGAAGGAGGAACCAACATCTGTGAGGAGAATGGAGGAGAAAATTTTTGAGGAGGTATGGGGTAACGGGGATGCATTGGGAGTGCAAGGGCATACGACCAGTTAAAAGGGATATAATCTGTGAAAGTTTATCATTCACACCTCCCAATTCATTTCTAAGCCCCATTATATCCCCTTCAGTCCTAGAATGACGTTCATTATTGGACGAGAAACGCTTATTAACAGAATAAAGCTCATCCATTATAGGGGTGGAGTGTTTAAATCTTATTTTTGACATATGTGACCCCAAACCTCTTGTCCTCCCTCTATGGTCCTTCCTAAAGGTTTGTGCAAGGGCATCATTATCAATGTCGTCGAAGGGGTTGACTGACTCCATTGATTTTAGAGTCTTGGCCAAGTGAGGAGGGAATTTATTTTCTTTGTCTCGTCTAGCATGCACGTACAAGTTATCCATATTCGGTATCTTTCCTTTATCTGGGTTGCCTTTTGTCTTAGTCTACCACTCATTCTATAAATCTTGATAATATTTTGAGCCAAGCCAGTAGATATTAGTTTTTTTGGCCCTATTCTGCTTATTTTTCTCCCTTTACAGTATTTTTGAGTCCTTTGCCTCGTTTTACAAAAAATATTCCATTTACCGATTGGCATCTCAACGTTCGAAGGGACTTTGTCTTTGAGCGCCAAAATGTCGGAGCTTTATTCTCCCTTAGGGAAATTTTTTTGCCTAATGTTTCTCCCATACGTTCAAAGATGTTCAGCAACTCGAGAAAGAGCCTTATATATTGAGTTTGCCGAAAATGAAAACCGTTTGTTGAGTTGCTAAAAATCTCATCTTTAATAGCTTTGTCTACGAGGTTCCAATCGTCAACTCTTCACACTCCCACATTCATTTTTTCCAAGGACAAACACTTGGATTTAAATTATTGAACGTGATTCTTATCCCATTAGGGTTATTTCCCAATAGAGAGAACCTAATAAGCTTCTTCTCAACAGACCTGGTAGTTTCAAGAGCCTTGGTTGTGACTGTTGGATTACTGGGAGTACCTTGTCTACTACAACTCAAAGTAGTGGAGTGTATATCTGGTGGAGATGTGTATTGGTCACTAATTGGTGACGATAATTCTTCTTGTGGTTTTTTCATATCCTCGGTTGGAGCTTTGTTTCCATTACTGCCCGATATTTTCTACAAAAATAATAAACTCAATGTGTATCTAGAATAATAGATGCATAATTTCAAAGTTCAATATGAAGTTATAACTAACTAAATAAATTATTTGTCTATATATTATAATTTACCTTTTCATGGTAAGACTTTAATAAAAGTTCAATATATCTGATCTCCATCCTGTCGGGATTTATTTTTAAAAACCTATATATTTTTGCACATGGCCAATTAGGAGGAAGTGTATCTATAATGGATGCATAGATGCCAGCGACATGAACTCGAAATCTCATCATCTTCAGCCTATTGGCAAGATTGAGCTTGACGTGTATATGTTGCGAGACATCACAGTCTTCGGCAATGCTCTTTGTACGTAATTCTATCCATAAAGGGTGATTTTTTTTCTGCCTTCTCTAATAATGTAAGAAAGGTCAGTGTTCTATCAGGATTATGTACATGAAATATATAGTGTAGAGCTTCATTCCAGCATTCTGGTAGGGATAACAGAATACGATCGAACAAGTACTCCTTGTTCGATCGTATTCTGTTATCCCTACCAGAATGCTGGAATGAAGCTCTACACTATATATTTCATGTACATAATCCTGATAGAACACTGACCTTTCTTACATTATTAGAGAAGGCAGAAAAAAAATCACCCTTTATGGATAGAATTACGTACAAAGAGCATTGCCGAAGACTGTGATGTCTCGCAACATATACACGTCAAGCTCAATCTTGCCAATAGGCTGAAGATGATGAGATTTCGAGTTCATGTCGCTGGCATCTATGCATCCATTATAGATACACTTCCTCCTAATTGACCATGTGCAAAAATATATAGGTTTTTAAAAATAAATCCCGACAGGATGGAGATCAGATATATTGAACTTTTATTAAAGTCTTACCATGAAAAGGTAAATTATAATATATAGACAAATAATTTATTTAGTTAGTTATAACTTCATATTGAACTTTGAAATTATGCATCTATTATTCTAGATACACATTGAGTTTATTATTTTTGTAGAAAATATCGGGCAGTAATGGAAACAAAGCTCCAACCGAGGATATGAAAAAACCACAAGAAGAATTATCGTCACCAATTAGTGACCAATACACATCTCCACCAGATATACACTCCACTACTCTGAGTTGTAGTAGACAAGGTACTCCCAGTAATCCAACAGTCACAACCAAGGCTCTTGAAACTACCAGGTCTGTTGAGAAGAAGCTTATTAGGTTCTCTCTATTGGGAAATAACCCTAATGGGATAAGAATCACGTTCAATAATTTAAATCCAAGTGTTTGTCCTTGGAAAAAATGAATGTGGGAGTGTGAAGAGTTGACGATTGGAACCTCGTAGACAAAGCTATTAAAGATGAGATTTTTAGCAACTCAACAAACGGTTTTCATTTTCGGCAAACTCAATATATAAGGCTCTTTCTCGAGTTGCTGAACATCTTTGAACGTATGGGAGAAACATTAGGCAAAAAAATTTCCCTAAGGGAGAATAAAGCTCCGACATTTTGGCGCTCAAAGACAAAGTCCCTTCGAACGTTGAGATGCCAATCGGTAAATGGAATATTTTTTGTAAAACGAGGCAAAGGACTCAAAAATACTGTAAAGGGAGAAAAATAAGCAGAATAGGGCCAAAAAAACTAATATCTACTGGCTTGGCTCAAAATATTATCAAGATTTATAGAATGAGTGGTAGACTAAGACAAAAGGCAACCCAGATAAAGGAAAGATACCGAATATGGATAACTTGTACGTGCATGCTAGACGAGACAATGAAAATAAATTCCCTCCTCACTTGGCCAAGACTCTAAAATCAATGGAGTCAGTCAACCCCTTCGACGACATTGATAATGATGCCCTTGCACAAACCTTTAGGAAGGACCATAGAGGGAGGACAAGAGGTTTGGGGTCACATATGTCAAAAATAAGATTTAAACACTCCACCCCTATAATGGATGAGCTTTATTCTGTTAATAAGCGTTTCTCGTCCAATAATGAACGTCATTCTAGGACTGAAGGGGATATAATGGGGCTTAGAAATGAATTGGGAGGTGTGAATGATAAACTTTCACAGATTATATCCCTTTTAACTGGTCGTATGCCCTTGCACTCCCAATGCATCCCCGTTACCCCATACCTCCTCAAAAATTTTCTCCTCCATTCTCCTCACAGATGTTGGTTCCTCCTTCTCCATTACCCTCATAGATGTCGATTCCTTCTTCAACATTCCCCTTCTCAGCGCCTCAGCATGCCACAGGTCTTGGATCCTCATCAATAACCCACGCTCATTATGGTGAGCAATACTATATAAAGGATGTGAGTGGTAAATTTGTCATTGGGGTATTCACGCTCATCTCCACTGAAGTAGGGACGAAGGTACATAATCGGCCTTTGTAGGAGGGTGAGTATCAGATCCTAGTTAATAGAGTATTTAATTGTTTCGAAGATGCTCCAGTGTACGTCGAGAGTAGAAAAGGGAATTTGTTAAAATTTTATTTAGACTTTTTTACCACTTGTCTAGTTTATCGTTTGATGAAGATGTAGTAATATTTTTCTTATGTTGTAATAATATTACTAGACAAATTTATTTAATTTGATTTTAAGTTGTTGTGTATTATCATTGATTGGTGTGTTCTTATATTTTATTTATTGCATAGTTTGATTGATTGGTGCGTTGTTGACACTATATTACTGCATTGTTGACACTATATTTATGCAACGTGATATTTATTATATCATGTTCACACATGACTACAATTTGAATATTATTAAATGGATTTTTCACAATACAAAGAGTGGATGGAGGAGACTGACCGGATAACTAATAGGTATATTAAAGGCATTCAAGAATTTTTTCTCTACGCTTGTAAGAACCTTAAAAGTGAGAAAATTCCGTATCCGTGCACCCATTGTATCAATCGAAAATATAAATCTTTAGAAGATGTTGAGTTATATTTAAAACAATGGGGAATTAGTCAAGATTATAAAAAATGGACATACCATGGTGAAAAACAGGTACCTTGTGTTCCCAAAGAATTATCGGTGATCGACCGTGTAACAAAACACCAAGGAGTGGAAGTGGTAAATGATTCACCAACACATCATCTATTGACCGACCTAATTGACGATGCTTACGAAGTCCACCACGACCAAAATCACCAACCTATGGAGACAAATAATGCGCACAATTAACAATTTGATACTGAACTACCAGAAGACCTATAATATAGACGGTTGAAAGTCGATGTGGCTAAATCGCTGTATAAAGATTGCGATGAAGATCATTCGGTATAATATGCAATGATTGGTTTACATAATTTGAAGGGTCATTTTAGTTTGTTTGGGAACAACGTAACCAAAATTCTTAAGTGGGTTAAAGAAATTCTCCCAAAAGAGAACACGTTAACAGACAATTATCCTACCATGAAGAAGAGATTTAAGGGTTTAGGATTGAAATACAAATCTATTCATGCATGCAAGTATGATTGCATATTGTACTGCAACGAGCACGAAGAGAAGGATGAATGTCCAGTATGCAGTGAGCCTAGATATGTCATTTGTGAGAAGGGAAATGAGAAACCTGCAAAATATCAAAAGTGCTCGCAAGTCCCACAAAAGGTTTTGAAATATTTTCCACTTTGGCCACGTTTAAAATGGTTTTTTACTATACCATGGATACCGAAGGCCATAACATGGCATGCTTGATGCGAGGTGGGTGGGAACCTGATGCGTCATCCCGTTGATTCAATCATCTGACAAATTTCAAACACACGACACCATGAATTTGTAAAGGAACCGCGTAATGTTTGTCTTGCAATATCAACTGATGGGTTTAACCCCTTCGATAATTTAATTGCTAGTCATAGTTATTAGCCAGTAATCATGGCGCCTTTAAGTCTCCCTCTGACACTGTACATAATAAAGGAGTTCACATTGTTATCTTTATTGATACCCAGGTCGAAGGCTCTAAGCGATGATATTGATATATACTTAGCCCCATTTATTGAAGAACTTAAAGAGTTGTGGGATAAAGGGGTGACGGCGTTCAACTCTCATAAGGGGGGAGATTTCGCACTTAAAGCAATGGTAATGTGGGTGATCCACGACCTTCCAGCGTATGGGACGTTATCCAGTTGTAATGCTCATGCTTATTATGGATGCCCCGTATGTGGGGAGGAAATTGAAGCTGGTTGGCTACAACATAGTAGTAGGATGAGTTACACGGATCATCATAGATTTTTGTCGATCAATCACCCTTTCAGGAATGATAAGTCTAACTTTTATCTTATTGGTTATGAGCACTGAATGCCACCTACTCGGCTTTCTGGTCAGCAGATCGAGGAGAAGGCGATAGTTGCGACTGCAGGGAATATGTACGTAGGCAAACACTCCAAGTTTGTAAACCGAAAGTGTAAATAAGGGGTGATCCTAACGATCCTAGTAAAGTAAAATCATAGTCCAAGCGATCAATATTTTTTGATCTGTCGTATTGAAAAGATCACCGTGTAAGGCATGTAATTGATGTGATGCACATAGAGAAGAATGTTGCAAAATACATGATAGGAATATGTCTGGGTGGATCTCATTGTTAATATGGATAGCGGGACCGCTGAGATCTATAGGATATGAAGATAAAGAAGAAACTCTGGTTAAAAAATGATCCTTTAACAGGAAGAATTTCTACCCATCTGTCTGCTTTCACTTTGACTACTAGTGAGAAGAAGATCCTCTTAGACACGTTGTTCAACTTGAAGACTCCAATAGGTTATTTTGGTAATTTATGTAGGGTAGTAAGCTACTAAGTAAATGACTTAAAATAGTGCAAGTCTCACGACTGGGATGTAATCATCCAATTAATCCCTGGGTTATTTCGTCATTTGCTTCTCTGAACACAAAGATCTCCATCGGGCCATTATGCAAATCAGTTTGTGTTTTACCCTATTTTGTACAAAATTGGTAAACATAAGGCACATTAAAGCTGCAAAATCAACTTTAGCCGAGGCAGTTTGTGTATTAGAGAAATATTTTCCTTCGTCGTTCTTCAATATTAATATCCACTTGCTTGTGAATTTATGCGATGTATCTTTATTATGTGGTCCCGTTAGGTATCATTGGATGTATCCTTTTGAGTGCTTGATGAAAACATTCAAAGATTACGTAAAGAATACACAGTATATTGGAGGGTCAATTGCTAAAGAATACGTAACTGTGGAATCATCGTAATACACTAGGGAATATATGCCAAGAACAAGAGGTGAGGAGTTTCAATACTCGTGGAGGAGGTTTGATCGAGGAACTTTACGAGTTTGAGGACAAATTACCATTTGGTAACCCTAAAGAGTTTAAACTCACAAATATAAAATACGAGCAAGCAAGTCATTATGTCTTCGAATCGGAATATGAAGTCAAAGACTGGAGAGAGTAAGTATCTACTGAATTCTTATTCTTTGATTATATGTATTTTATATTTTATGATCTAAACTCTAAAATTTATCCGTATCAAGTACGAGAACGAAATTTCCCAAAATCTAATGAGAAATTGCACGACAACTGATTTTAGTACAGGGGTATCAAAAGAGGTAAATCTCACATCTTATGTCTGTAGTTATTTATTCGTTGTTATAAAAACATGCTCTAATACAAATTCATTAATAAATATAACTTCTAAAAAGAGGTGATGCCTCTTCCAGGCTTTCACGCCTAGCAAAAGCCCCTAGTTTTTGCACGAAAGAGTTTAAAAATTCTGCACCAACGGTTTTGATTTCATTTCATATCCATATGAGGAAAATCTTTTGACGCAAAATAGAAGAATATCAATTTCAGCCTTGACAACCTGTATCGTTAGCAAAAGTGATAAAAATCCAAAGAATACGATGCTAACCTATTGTGGGATAATCCAACAAATCCTAGAACACGATTACTTAGATTTTACAGAAATCGTATTCTATTGTGATTGGGTAAAGGTGTAGGAAACTACGAATGCTTGCAAAGTTGATCCTGACTCCAAAATTATTATGGTAGATTTATCAAAGCTCAAGAGTAAAGATTTCAGAACGTAAAGAAGGTATTCTACTTTAAAATGCATAAATGATGGAAATTGGTCTATTATTGTGCATGCACCAAAGGGTATGACTACTGAAGTGTATGCATTAAAGGCTCCAAAAGAGTTCCAGTCAGCTCTTGATAACAACCCTAATTTGAAGGATATTTTAGTTAATTTAGAGGAAGATTGAGTATCAAAAAATTATGTTAACCTTGTCAATCTTATTTGTATCCTATGTTGATATTGACATTATATTAGCCCTTTACTTTAATGTATGAATGTGTATTTACTTTTACGAATGTTTAATATGATTTATGTAAAACTTTCAATAATATGTTATGCTCCGTCGAATATTTAGTTAGTTTCACAAAATGCTCGATTTGAGAATTGAGTCATTTGAGTTTGTGATTAGATCAAATTGACCCAGCTCAATTTCCATGTATTCTTGTACAGATACGTTTGTTGATCAGTTTCATTGATGTAGTGTTCATAAAATTAAGTTAAATTAGCTTTATTTTATTAATATTGTATTAAAGAAACTAGTCAACAAATGTACATGTAAAAGAATACGTTGGGGGCTCCAGGATCAATTTGGTCCAATCACACATTCAAAAAACTTTATTTAATGGCCTTCTTAGATTGGAGGAATCATGTACTCTTTACTTTAACTGAATTAGTTATATAATTGTTATGCATTATCTTTTAAATGACACAAGGAGTATGGGATAATTATTATTATTTTTGGTTTAGTTATTGGATAATTATTGGTTGTTGGCTTGTTGTTGGATAGTATGTTAGCAGGAGTATGGGGTAATTATTGGTTTTATTTGGTTTGGTTGTTGGATAATTATTGGTTGCTGGCTTATTGTTGGATAGTATGTTAGAAGCAGTACGGGATAATTATTGGTTATTGTCTTGTTGTTGGTTTTTGGCGGTTGTTTGGTGGTTGGATAATCACGGGACCCCCGATTTGAGAACACGACGTTAATTTCAAAATATCTAGGCTTACGCTTAAAAACATGCCGTTAGGGGGCGAAACCTCAAAACACCCCACAAACGGCCCTGTAAGAGGCACCAACACCCCGCTCTAACACCATTCACAGGGGCATTTAGGGGGTGCTTGGGGTTTTCACCCTCCAACAGCATGTTTTTAAACCTAATTCTATATATTTTCAAATTATTGTCATATTCTCAAATCGTAGGTCTCGTGACCACGCTGTTAGTTCTTGCGAGTTACGTTGGTCCCGTACGAGGTGTTCAAACTTCTTTTAAGGTTATTTCGTGGGTGTTTTGTGTCTTTGCCCTCTAACGACACTTTTTCAAGATTAAGTGTGAATTTTCTCAAATTATCATTATATTAACTTGTGTGAGACTACGTGGTTCTGCTAGTTTCTTTGGAGTTTTATTTGGACAGTCTTTGGACCAACGGAGTCACCTAGTCTCCCATGAGTGAATCCATGGATTTTTTACAACTATAACAAGTGTTCCCATTATTGATTTTAGATGGTGGAGTTCGATTTTGTTGAGGAGAGTGAGGCATAATGTTTGTAAGGGGTTAATTTCAAGGTGCAAGGAACTCAACATTACAAGATGGCCTCACAGGAAGATTAACAACTTAACAACCCTCAATAAGGGTTATCAAGCTCATAAGCTTACTGCGAGGCCACCTTTTTTGTTCATAACAGTACAGCCAGGATGCTACTACAAATTATTCAACACATTAGGTCTAATGTCGTGCCAGCTCAGCAGGAACTGCTTCCCCATCCTTCATCTCCTGAGCATAAGTTAAGTTCCCTCTAAGGCCACCTTGAGTTCCCTTGAATATCCAATATTACTGGTTCTTGATGAAGGCCACACTCCTCGTAATGAGAGGAGTCATATTTGAAATAATCTATTAAAATCCAAATGGTAAAACGCAACACATTACCCGGTACTCCTTTCTAGAATAATTTAAATGATCTCTACAACACACTGCAGTTGGCGAGGCCAGAAATGGAAGATTTTCTTGCCAAACTTGCCTTTTGAGGGCGAAAACCCAAAGCACCTCCCAAACGGCCCCGTGAGAGGTGCAAACACCTTGCACTCGACCAATGTAACTCGCAGGAACTGATCGCATAGTCACAGGGCCCTCAGTTTGAGAATATGATGATAATTTGAGAAAATCCACACTTAGGCTTAAAAACGTGTCATTAAAGGGAGAAACCCCTTAACACCTCCCAAGCGGTCCCTTTAGGGGAGCGATCACCATGCAAGGGATCAATTTAACTCGCAAGAATTGATTGCGTGGTCATGGGACTCCCGGTTTGAGAATATGGCGATAATTTGAGAAAATCCATACTTAGGCTTAAAAATGTGCCGTAAGAGGGTGAAACCCCTTAGTGTCCCCCAAAAGTCCCCTTAGGGGAGCGATCATCGCACACGAGTCCCATGTAGCTAGCAGGAGCCGATCGCGTGGTCACGGGACCCTCGATTTGAGGGCACAACCCAAAACAGAGAAAATCCACACTTAGGCTTAAAAAGTGCCGTTGGGTGGCCAAACCCCTTGGCGCCTCCCCCAACGTCCCCGTGAGTGGTGCCACACCTCGCACGAGTCCAATGTAACTCATAGGAATCAATCTCATGTTTACGGGACCCCCGATTTGAGAGCACAATAAAACTTTATGAATATCCACACTTAGGCTTGAAAACGTACCGCCGGGGGCCCCCCAGGGCCCACCAAACGGTCCCATAAGCGACGCCAACACCTCGCATGGGACCAATATAAATCGTAGGAGCCGATCGCAAGTCACGGGACCCCTGGTTTGAGGGCACGTTCCAAAACAGAGAAAATCCACACTTAGACTTGTGGCGTTCATCAATATCCACTAAACATGACTTTAGAGGAGTCTAATTTGGAATACTCTATTAAACTCCAAACAAGAAAATGCATCATATTATTCGGGACACCTTTCCAGAACAATTTCAATGAGTTCTACAACATGCCGCATTTGTCCATGCCAGAAAAGACAAATTTTTTTTCCAAACAAGCCTTTAGAGGGCGAAACCTCGCAACGCCCCCCAAACGGCCCTGTGGGAGGCTCCAACACTGCACTCGGGACCAACGTAGCCCGAATGAACCAACTACGTGGTCACGGGACCCCTAGTTTGAGAGAATGACCCAGATTTCAAAATGCCTACACGAGTCCCGTAATCACGTGGTCACAGGACCCCTTATTTGAGAGCATGGGACCTACGTGTGGTCACAGAAGGAGCAATTACAAAAACTAACCATTTAGCCTCTCGATTCGAGGATTTTTTATTATTATTAAACCTGGTCACGGCTTTGGGCCATGACCAGGTTTAATTCTACAAAAAAAATGGTCACGACTTTAGGCTCCGACTATTTGATTTTTAAATTGACGCTTGTAAATGGGGTCAGGGATATTGTCCGTGACCATGTCCGTGTCTATCACTAATCCGTAACCAAGGAAGTGGGCTAAGGATTTTGGCCATGACCACCAAAAATGGTCATGCCAGTTTTGCTCAGGGACCAAATTCGCGACCCCCAGCCGATGGTCTGGGATAAATTCTGTGACCAATCGCCCAGTTTGGTGTAGTGTCTGTGGAATCATAACGACGCCCGCGTGTGTCACATATTCCTATCTAAACTAGCAGACATTGCTCAGAAGTCATTTTAAATGCTCCACAGGTCGGTCAAGATCTTTAAGTCACTCGCAAAAGCTTTCACAACTCTCTTTATAATTACTCACACTCGAAAGAGGATGGATACTCTCCTCACCATGAGGAAGAAACCCCATGAGACTTTAATAGGCTTACCAGATGCAATTGGGAAACCTTTAATAAGGTTAAAGATTGCTCAAAGTAAGTTACCATAGCATCGTTCAAAATAGGCCTATCCCACAACTCTATGTTGCATCTGTTCTTCACCAAAAAGGAGGTAGACACCATTGATGATCTCATGTCGCGCATTGAGAAGTATGCAAGTTGGAAGATGTTGTCTCTCTTGACCAAAGAGAGAATGATGGTGCAAAGGCGACCAAGGTTAATTACAAAGAGAACACCCCTAAATAAGGAGGTAAAAACCAGAACGGAATGTCCAAAAACGGGAGCTAAGCGAACCCATCTAAGGCATTTCAAGCAGTCAACACCATTTTCAAAAAGCTAATCTATACGATCCTAAGTAAGATCAAGTACCAACAGTTCCTTAAGTGGTTGAAGAAGATGGGCGGTGATCCGAGCAATAGGAACAATGCATACAGATACAACTACAATAAGAAAAATGGGTATAAGATAAAGAATCACAACGCCCTTAAGTCCCATTTAAAGGAGTTAGTCCAGACAAGGTATTTGAATGAATACATAGAAAATAAAGATGACCAGGTCGTCACCAGCCCTGACCCAAAACCATATAATTTTCAAGACGATGGAGTTGGGCATGAATTTACTATTTTTTATGAAGCTTCAGACCCGAAGCAGATCCAAGGCGACGCAGTTTGAATAAAACTCAAGAAGGTCACAACAGTAATGGAGGCCTTCCAAATTGACCTTGCTAAAAGTCATCTGGTAAATAAAGATGACTAGAGGATTTAGACTACAACAAGAACATAGTCTTCACAGAAGATGAATTGATCAAAGTGATGGCTTTACACCGTGATGCATTGTTAATCACTCTCAGGATTGCAAACTAGGACGTGTATATACTACTAGTGGATCAAGGGAGTTCCTTCAAAGTGATATATCTGGAGATCTTTTACAATCTCAAACTGAGGATGAAAGACATGAAGGAAGAAATTGTCCCTTTGATCATTTTGGCTGAAAAAATGACTATGTCACTAGGGAAGGTGGTCCTACCAGTTAGGGCAAGTAACATATCTAAACTATTTGAGTTTTTGGTGGTATACATCTCTAAAAAGAGAAGAAATTCATCCCCAAAATGTCTCAAGATGGAGTTATTCCATTTAAATAGCAACTACGGGAGACCAGGAGTGGAAGAGACAAGAGTAAAATCCCCTGATAGAGTCATGGAAAAATTGAAGGAGATAGCTTTGACGAGAATCAACTAGAAAGAAATTTTCTGATTGGTACTATGCTATCCAAGCAAGAAAAAAATGAATTAACTGCTTTACTGAAGCATAATTAAGATGTGTTTGCATGGGAACCGTACAATATGCCATGTATCGATGTGTTTACACAAAAGGCTCACCGCAGTGCCCCAAAAAAGGCCAAGGCATTAAAAACTACGATGGGGAAAATTTTGGAGGCAAGGTCCATCAGAGAAGTTTAATTCACGAAATTTCTCTCAAACTATGTGGTGGTACAAAAGAGCAATATTAACTGGAGTGTATGCATGGACTTCATCAACCTTAACAAGGCTTATCCCACATATTATTTTCCTCTACTAAAGATAGATCAATTAGTTAACGCCACGACAACCCACATGCATATGAGATTTCTGGATTCATACTCGAGATGCCATCAGATTCCTCCCCTTTCCCTGTATTGTTATCAGGTCATGCCTTTTCGCCTAAAAAATACAGTAGCCACGTACCAGAGATTGGTTACTAAAATGTTCAAGAAACAGTTGGGAGAAACAATGAAGGGGTACATTGACGATATGCTCATCAAGGGAAAACTCAAAGACGATCATCTAAAGGATTTAGTTAAAAACTTTGAAATCATCAAGCATTACCAATGAAGCTTAATCTGACGAAATGCTCCTTTGGAGCTCAATCTGAAAAGTTCTTAGGGTATTTGGCCAGCAAAGTGGGATTGAGGAAAATCCCAACTAGATTGTCGTGAGAAATAAACTTCAGCCACCAAAGACATTGCGCGAGATTCCAAAGTTAATAGGGATGCTAGCAGTCCTAAACCATCTATCTCATAGTCCTTTGAATGATGCCATCCATTTTTTTAAATACTAAAAAAAGAAAAAGGCCTCACCTGGAATGAAGATTGCTTGAAGGCCCTGAAAGAAGTTAAATCTTATATGAGAGAACCTCCTATGTTAACTATCTCATAACCTAGAGATCCTCTTTATCTCTACTTAGTAGTTTCAATCCATGAGGTCAGTTTGACCTTAGTTTGTGTGAAGGGCAACAATCCCCCAACTATTACATCAGCAAGATGCTCTTGGACATCGAGCAACGTTACCTCCCAATGGAGAAATTGACCTACTCTTTGGTCATCGTGTCTCGCAAACTAAAATAATACTTTGAAGCTCATTCAATTATTATCGTCACATATTTTCCCCTCTAAGTATTCTTCAAAAGGCCGACCTATTTGGGTCGATATCCAGATGATCAATCAAACTTGGGAGGTTTGATATACACTACCAACCATAAATGGTGATTAAGGGATAAGTGTTGAGTGATTTTATCATAGAATATATAGGGGATAATGGACCTAGTGACCAACAGGCTACTGATTAGTTCAGATGCCGTGAGATTGATCAATCCAGAAAGTAAACATTGTATATGAATGGTGCCTCTAACTCTAAGGGGCAGGAGTAGGGATTGTGCTTGTCATTTTAGATAATGCCATGATCGAGAAAGTAATTAGGCTTAGATTTAAGTCATCCAACAATGAAGCTGAATATGAAGCCCTTATAGTCGGATTACGTAAAGCTCACTCACTAGGAGAAAATCACCTCGACGTGTATTATGTTTCAAAGCTGGTGTCCAACTAAGTAATAGCAGACTTAATTTCCAAGGATGAACGGATGGCAGCATACTTGCAGGTGGATCACAATTTAATGTCAAAATTTTAGGAAGTACACATTCAACAGTTCCCCCGTAGGCATCATAGCCATGCCGACGCTTTAACAACTTTCAACTCAGTAGTGTAATTAATCTAAGAAGAACAATGGAAGTGGAGTTCCTCGCCATGCTTAACAATATAAGGCCAATGGTCATCGAGCATGTTAACATCATGAAAAAAGTCCAGCTAGATGGACGAAATGATTATTTATTTACAAAATGACATCTTGTTGTCCAACAAAAGCAAGCTCACCAAGTCAGGGTAAAAGTTACACAGCTTTACCTGGTGGCTGAAGGAAAAATTTATAGAAGGTCCTTCACTGGTCCTTACCTCTAATCCGTTAAATGACATCGATCAATTTCTTTATGAACTGCAAGATGGGATCTGTGGGATCAACGCATGAGGAAGGTCTCTTACCTTTCGAGCAATCAAAGAAGGATACTGGTGGCCATATATGTAGAAAGACGCAACCTCTTTTGTCCAAAACATGTGAAAAGTGATAAAAGTTCCCCCCAATACTTTATCAGCCAGCCAGTGACTTAAAGTCGTTAACTATCCTATGGTCATTTGCCCAATGGGGGTTGGATATTATAGGTCCACTCCCAACAGAACTGGGGAATCATAAGTATCCGTTAGTTGGCACAAATTACTTCATAAAGTGGACTGAAGAAAAACCATTGACAAATATGAGGGACACCAATATAATCTGGTTTATTTGGAGAGACATTGTAACACATTTTGGGTACACTGAAAAATCATCATGGAGAATGACACAGTTTGAAAGTGGAACCTTCCAATTTTTCTATGATAGCCATGGCATTCAACATGATTTCAGCTCTACGACCTACCATCAAAGTAATGGGCAAGTAGAGGCTTCTGACGAAATGATGCTCGATGGCATGAAGAAGAGATTAGAAAAAGAAAAATGAGTTTGCGCAGATGAGCTTCCCCTTGTTCTGTGGGCATATAGAACTATGCCAAGAAGGCCTACTGAAGAAACGCCTTTCGTTCTAAGATATGGGATAGAGGTTGTCATTCATTTAAAAGTTGGTCTTCCAACTATGAGAACCACTACTGTCGATTAGGGAATGAACGCCAAAGCAGTGAGGACTAAACTGGATTTAGATGACGAGCGAAGAGAATAGGCCATAATGAAAGTGGCCTCCTACCAGCAAAAGCTAGTAAAGAAGAAAAACAAGGTCGTCAATCCGAGAAAATTCCAAATTAGTGACTACGCCCTCAGAAAATTTCTCAACAATGATAAAAAAACCTTCGGGTGATAAATTAGTGCCAAATTAGGAAAGACAATTCAAGGTCATCATAGATGATTTACAAAGAGACTACCACTTAGAAATAATAGAGGGCAGGGAGATACCGAGAGCATGGAATGTAACAAACCTTAAGATATTTTCCTTTTTTGCTCTTTCCTAATTATTCATAGACATTTCTAGTTTTTCTAGTTTGATTAGATTCAAGAAATTTTAAAAACTTGTGTTGCTCGAGAACTGTTTTTTGTAATAAATCCTAATTAGCTTATTTGTCTACTCAACATTGTTCCCAAATGGTAGGCTTACATTTTAAGTAATGATTAAAGCATTGATCAACCTCACCTTAGTTTAATTACAATTAAAATTTGTTCAATTACAATTAAACCCAAGGTCTCAATGTCTTTTTCATGAGAAACACGAAAACTTCATGAATTTCCCAGGAAAACAAAAGACATACGGGGATCCCTGGGCACTGGGTGAACCCGTTTTTGGTCAGATAAAAAATCCTTAATGGGTGGATGGACCTAAAACCAAGTGTATTTTTTCCATAGACTTTTCTAGGCCTAAGGTCATGTGATGACACAACCTAAAAGGTAAGACATGACAATAAAATATGTGCTCGACATAATGGAATGGAAAAATGTGAAATAATGATATTATATAATCAACTTGTTATTAAAAAAAGTTATGATTTAGAAAAAGTCCATTTACAACAATAGAAGGACAAAACAAATAATAATTATCCTTGGCGAGCAAGCACTCCAGCAAGAGCTTATCTTCGACTATCATCTCGATTTGGTCAAAACTCATTGTCACTCTCATGCGAGGACAAATAAATCTTGTCCAATTTAAAAGGAACAACATCCAATGGAGCCCCAACTCTCTTCACTTATAAAAAACTTGGTACCTATACCAGAGCTCAGAGTCCTTGGGAACTTTCAAGACCCCCAGGGCATTCAACCAATCATGCTTATAAGCCAGTGTGACACCCCGCCTAATAAAATACCGGGCGATCAATCTTGTACCAAATTAAAACAGGAGTCTCATATGGTTCATTCTTAGCATCACTGTCGAAAACCAATTTAATTACTAATAACCTATTAGGCTGGAGTCAAAATTTTATTTAACTAATATTTTTAATCAAACCATTCAAATAAAACATTCACAATATATATATATATATATATATATATATATATATATATATATATATATAACTGAAATGATTAAAATAACCGAACACTCGGATCAATATAATACAACCAAATCGAATGCCGCACTAAAAGGCAGTAAAAGATTAAATGAATACAATTGGGCTTTTGGCCCGAGTGTTACTACAATGCTTCTTATTTAGATCACAAGAATAAAAGCCTTTAAAAATAAACCTGCATGCATCCACAACTGCTGCAACAACGTCTGACTCGAAAGGATCATCATCTAGGCGTCCCTATGTCTGGACACCTATATATATAATATATATAGCAAGAGAGGAGAAAATAGAGAAACGGGTCAAAGCCTGAGTTTTGAAAATATTTTAGCAAGTGCTTAAATTCCATATTTTAAAATATGAAATCTCTCATATTTAAATTGGTATCGTACTCTCATGAGATACCCCTCACCCCTCTTCTAATAGTGCACACCTATCGCATACGTTTTAAACTTACTAGTTAAGCTACCCTGCCTAACTAAACGCTATCACCCATCCTCTAAAAATACTTATAAACCCGAGTACTAAGGGCTAAACTTCTCCCCATTCCCAACATTGCTCTAAGTTCGTGCGTGGGGTGTCTCGCGAAGCGAAATCCAAACAAGGAATCCCCCCGATAAACTACTACCTGACAATGTTGATCGTCGAGATTCATTAGGCCCTCAGCACATAATTCATATATATAAACTCATATATATAAACTCATATATATATATATAACTACAGTTCTCATTAGAAACTACGATTCATATTCATATAAATTCGGATATAAATCTACCGGAAGGGGAATAACTCTTATTCAATCTTTCCATCTTATATACGTTTACTTTATAGGATATCTCATCTTCATATACAAGCAATATACTATTGTTGTCAAGTTTTATTTGTTATAATACTACCGTAAGTGCACGGCCTATTGAAATATAACGGGTGTAAGTACGGGTCGAACCCACAGAGATTTCGTCAATTTTTCTAAAGTATTGGCTGTCTAACTAGACATATGAATGTATAAAAGTAATTAAGTTTCTAAACTAAAATTAAAGATGGAATAAACGAACAAGTACAAGAGATAATATTAAATGTGGAAGAAACTAGGACGTCGGTTCCGTTTGTGAATTTTAATTAAATCAACACATCAATTTAATTTCGTAGTTCCGAATTTATAACACAAAATATACCGACTCTCGTCGCGTACATTTTGGAGAATAAAACATTACATGCGCTCAAAATATTTTAACGTCTCTTGAATTAGACACCATAAATCCCTATTCACTCGAAAATATCATGTTTAAATTTTTTAACATGTATTTAAGCATGAGGTATCAAAACATCTAAGTGCAAGCATAACCCATAAAAAATGACAACTTTAAATTTTTTAAAGCATGAATTTATAATTAATTCGTTGAGGTTTAAAAATACACTCTCGTGTAATTTTAAGCGAATACAGAATTTTTTTATTTCAAATTAGAACACGTTGAAATAGGTACGAAATTAAATTAACATGCGTGGTTCAATTAGTCCTGAAAAACATCACCTAAGTCCTAGTAATTAAACTACTCACACAACATATTTGACAGACAAATATTGCAAGATGAAAAAAATAATTTTCATTAATAAATGTCAACTTACAAAATTTCGGGTCCAAGACTTGAATTACAATACACAATATGCTCCTCCAAACTGTGTCTCAAAAATACTATCTACATAGATTTTTTTTTTATCTCTCAAAGTGTGTCTTTTTTATTCTATCCAAAAGTGTTTCCCAAAGTCTCTACATTACCCATAATTTATACCAAAAAAAGAAACCAACAAAATAGGACAAAGTGGGGGTTAAACAGGTATGGGGACATGCATTTTTGAAAGAAGAAAAACATGGGTTGGTGGGGTTTTGGTAATGGGCAGGTGTGGTGGGGTATCTGCTTTCGTCAGATTGGAAAATGAAGAAATAGAGAAGGTGGGAGTGTTTGGTTTAGTGGGCAAGTGGGGTAGTATTTTAGAGATTTTCGCCAAAAAATTTAGCGGAAGGCAGGGGTCCAACCCCTGACCTCTCCAGTGCATGCCCAAAACTCCAACCACTGAACCAACTATCATCTTTGTTTACAATATGCCTCCAGTTATATTTAACATCATATTAAATCCCAAATTTCATAATTTCCACAATAGCCCAATTCACCATAACTTCTTCATTAGGAGTCCGATTGACTTGCCATTTGAACCAATGTGTACCTCATTTCGGGACCAACAAAATTTAAATAGTGTTCATTTCATGAGGTTGACTTCGAGCGTTGACTCGGGGCTTTGACTTTGACTTTCATTTGAATTCAACTTTGCACGGCCATAACTTCTTCGTTTCAACTCCGATTGTCACGCCGTTTGAACCCAGGCGTCCCTTGATTCAAGGCCTTAAATTTCCATGGTTGATCCGATTCCGAAATAAGCCATTTGTATTTACAATTTAGCCCTTGAAGTTTCATAGGTTCCCGATTCTTGCCTGAATGATGTCCTGTCATCGCCGCTTGCCTTTAAATCCTGTAAATACTCAAAACGACCTTGCACAAGAGATTAAAAATAAATATTTAAGGTCATGAATGAAATATGTGAGCATAAAGTTCACAAAATTTCATTATTAACCCCATTTATTCTGAATTTTGTATTTTTCTTTTAAATAACAAAAATAACTCCAAAAGCTCTTTATTGATGGTGCAACGGAACTAACAAGGCCTTGATTTGGGTGTAAATAATACAAAATAATTCACTCATCACTATGATCAACAAATATAATTATACCTATTACAATCATAAGCATAATAACCATCCCATCGAGCTATAACTCGAGGATGCAGTCTCATAGTGCCTATCCAAATCTGGGTTTACTCACTCTACCATGGTACCAAGCCAGACTTACTCATGGTCATGGTAAAAATACACAATGGTGGAGGTGGTCATGTTCCCTCTGCAAGTGGAGTACACACATCGCACTCGAATACGGGATGATATGACCTGGGGATATACTCTCCCTGCTCCTCAAGCCAGGGGATTCACCCACATTGCGCAACTTCCCTGGATCGCACTAGAGAAAATATATAATCTGGTTGTCCAACCCTATGCCTGGGGAAGTCCGTGGAACCATCCTCTAAGATACAAATATACCAATCACACATAGATATATATGTCTTTCTGTATCATATTATATACATACTGTAAAAACGTCGTATATATAATCTATATCACTTCTCGGTACATATAGTTATAATTGCAAAACTCTCATAACGATAGCCAATAACCTCGAATGTTCCCATTCATAATAGTATCCAAGTATTCGCACATGTACAATACTAAATTTATAAGTATTCTCTTACTTAATATATAACTCGTACCTTAAATCACTTTTGAGGATTTAGATATACTCTCCGAATATACCAATTCATAATAATTAAATAAGTATACTTTCAACTTGTTTAAGTCCCATAGGTATCACATTACCTAATAATAGTAGCCAACTGACACCGGATAGGCACTCAAACATCTCTATACCTATCCTTAATTCCATCTTACTCACCTCCTAGGATTTACTCACCCTCAATTCCATCGTACAGGAGTACTAATGCCATATCTAGAATCCCAAAAAATATAACCTCCAGATTTATAATTAACTTCCCCTAAACTTAAAGGAAGAAAATTTCCAATATTTTTAAGGAGAATCGATTCTCCACATCTGTGAATCGATTCAGTCTAAATCTAAATCGATTCGACTTGAGACAGTTTGACAGGTCTTCCTATGCGAATCGATTCAGTCCAAATCTGAATCGATTCGGCCTGTCCGAATTTGATAGTTTGGCCAATTTTGCTTAAATCTCCAAAACCCAAAAATCATCCCAATCTTCATTTAAATTATAACTCGGATTTATATCTCCTTAAGTCCTTTAGATGTCCTAAGACTCTATTTGGAAGCTCCTAATATTTATCTCCAAATAATTCTAGCCTTAATTTCTGACTAACGATTTCGATCTCGGACACCCTTTAGTAGTAAAATCATTACTAATTTAAAAAAAATCAAAAAAATACGTGGTCAGTTCCCACGTGACCGTAACGAAAAGATATATAAATTTTATTTTTTGACCAAGAGCCTAATTGATTCACTTACTAGCCGAATCGATTCGGAAAGGATGGAGTAACTATTCACCTTTTTCTCAAAAATACCAAACCTTTTTTCGATTCGATTCGGCTAGTAAGTGAATCAATTAGGCTCTTGGTCAAAAAATAAAATTTGTATATCATTAATACACCTCCAAGATTTTTATCTTCTCTCCCATCATCATCCAACCTCAAACAACCATATATACAGACATAAAAAGGGTTCTAATCATCCTAGAACCCATAACCAACAACTAATTTTAATTAATTCCTAAGTTACTCAAATTGAATATTATCCTTGTTTTATTCGTTAAACTTCCGAAAACCCATTTTGATTCACGAAAATCGAACCCAAAAATATTTATAGCTTTACACACCAACTATAATATGAGAAATAAACACACTAAATTAATAAAGCAAGTAAACACTTGCCTCATGGATAAAATCCGACGACCTCGAGTCGAATCCCACGGAGTTTGGCCGAAAATCCCCTTTTGCTTCTCCCTCTCATCTTTTCTCTCTTCTCTTATTTCTTTTCTCTCTTTTCTTTCTTTCTTTCCTCTCTCTCGTGCCTTATATAGAGATAAATAAGGGTTTATCCATTATAAATCCAAAAATGACTCGTTTACTCGATTGCGAGTCCCTATTAGTCCAAAAAACCTCGGGATCTAAGCACTACCCCCGAATACTCTATTCTGACTATCTCAGCCATTTTGAACATAACCTAGCACTCGAAATCTCCATCCGAGTCACTTGACTACAATTCACTAATTAAACCCAACACATCTCAATACGGGTTTTTCTAATTAAAATATTATCCTTTGTTGCTTTACCCAATTGTGACATGTAATTAAAATAATCCGACTCATTTACTTAGTCCCAAAAGTAAATGTAATACACATCGAAAAATATCTAACACTCGAAATTTCCAAAAATTATTATTCACAGAAATTCCTCAAATTTCTAAATTAGACTCATTTATGTAATTTAAATATCCATAAAAATGCAGGGTATTACAGCCACTTTCTTTGCTTCATCTAACTTAAGTGGGAAATCCATCCACCCCTCCTCATAACCAGGAAACCATGCTACCCCGGACCCATCCTAAAAATATTGCAAATCTTGAGTATGTCATGGCTAAGCCCCATCTTGACAATGCCATCCTTCTCCAATCATCCTTTGCATCAACAAGGTATTCCTTAAGGGAATCGTTCTCAGCCTATAGAATATCCCTATCATATCCAATGTCCTTGGCTTCAGCGAGTTTCTTTTTCAAGGGTTTCACTTCCTCCTCCATAAGGGTGCCCACATCGCCCAAGTCCTTCACATCATTCTTCAGATTGGACACTAAGGAAGACTGGCCTTTATAAGCTTCGATCATATTTTTAAGAGATTTTTGAGCTAAAATAAAAGCAAAGTGATATTGGGCACTAGCCTTATAGCCAATAATGTCATCTAGATTACTAGTAAAAGAAGGAATTTCTCCAGGAACATTTCCATACTACAGAAAGTAAGAATCAAAAGGGAAAATTCAGCAATAACATAAGATAAAATTGAACTTCAATAAAGTCTTTCATTAATAGCTAAAATAGGCAAGACCCTTACAAATGAAGACCAAAAGAAAATATAAGGATTCACAGTTTAATTATTTCTAATTAGTCTCCTTGTCATTCACCTACTCTTATTTTTTCTGAACATTTCCCTTATCATCCTCAAAGAACATTTGGTGGGAAGGAGCATTTGTTAAAGCCTCTTCATCTTCCTTCAGTAGGGAACCAAGATTATGCTCGTTAAAAAGTCAAAAATTGACTATAACATATACCTTAATAAGCGTAACATCTCAGCCTTTCTTAAAATTAGACTTCCTGATGAAACCCAACGGACATTTAACATCATCAAAGGATTTAACATAGCCCTTAATATAACTTGCCTCCTTGGCTGCAGTAAGCTGGTCATATTCTTTCTTCAGTTAGTTGCTTTCAACCTTAAGTTAATTGAACTCAACCTTTAGTTGATAATGAGCAACCTTCAATTGGTTACATTAATCCTTCAGTTCATCCATGGACTCACTAATGGACTTCTTCTCCGAGTCATACTCCCTTTGGGAAGTAGCAAGATCTTCTTTGGACTTGTTTAAGTCCGTCATCGGGTCATTATTGATCTTGGACTACTCAGAGCTTTTTCCAAAATGGCAAAGAACTTCTCCATAAAATGTCGATGGAGGAATAAGGATTACGTCAAAATAAAAAGTTAAAAGTTCAACAGTCTAGGCAGAGTAGAAGATAATTTTACATACTAGAGACAATTCCAGAGTGACATGAGTAGAAAGTTGATCGTGTGACAGCTGATTGATCGATTCGCGATCAAGTCTGAACATTGCCCCTTTAGAAAACAAAAAGCCAAGGAGGGGTTCTTGGCCCCTGACATCACCTATTGGGTTCTCCCAAAATAATGGGCATCACCCTTATTATAACGCAACTAGGACATTAAATAAGGGGCCTTTTCCTTCCTACCCTTTTCTCGAACTAATGATTCCGACACCAGTTTAGGGGAAAAGGGCCTTCATGCCCACTCTTCTTAGAGGCCTTAGACTTGGGGGAGGCACGATTCATATCATGATCATCAATCAACAAAATCCTCTTCCTAGGGGCCATTAAATCTTCCTGGACAGTATGAATAGACTCAACGTATAAGGATTCAAATCAAGAATTGGTAGAAGCTTCTTGACTTCCAGAAGAAAGTGGAACCTCAAGCGTATCTATTGGGCAGGCTGCGAAGATACTAGTAGAATTTTTATATTCAAGATGAAAGGAAGAATATTGGGGGTTCTCACTATTTGGAACCAAAGGCCTCTTCAGCTCCTAAACTTTGAGTAAATCTGGTTTGATATGAGAAAGAGAGGGTTAATTCTTCTTCGATCGAGCTGATCATAAGGAAATAAAAATTCATCAATAAATTGTATAATAAAATAGAGCTCAAAGCAAGAAGAAAAAGAAGCTAACCTATGTCACTCCCCCATTACGGGCACAAAACCCCTTTTGATATTTCTCTCCCCCAGGAAACGGTGGATGTTGCCGATTCCGGATGATAAAGCCTTGATCTCAATATCCCTTATTTGAATCAGGGAGGTTTACAACCAAAACCTTACCAACTTTTCGTGCCTTTAGGTATAAAATGCCATCCATAATATGGGACCAAGAATAGCAGTACCTAATCTATGGGATTCCTATGTCGGTCCCACATAGATAATTTATTCTATGAATTTTATTAATGATCCGCCATGTGTTCGGGGCACCTTGAGCGGGAACCACATCAAAAAATTCACATAACTTCAAGAACAGTTGAAGTTAGGCTTGATCAAATAATTACAAGGCATACCTTAGGCGAACTCAAATATTAGGTTTATCATTTAGACCAACAGAATGTATAAAATGCTTCAACGCATTATTAATAAAGAATTTTAGGGGCAACTGTGGGGTGCAAATCATAACGAACAAAATATTCGACAACCCAAAGAGGCCCAATTCAAATAAATAAAACGTGTTGCTCTTGGATAATTATGAAAGGCTTATTCTAGTTGTCTATTCTTTCAGATGATATAAACATGGATCAATAAATGAGCGAATAAATAATCTGGATGAGTTTGAACATGTCTAAACCATTTTTATCATTATAAATAAAGCCCTTACCCCGGGGATATGTAATTATAAGAATCTAAAAGAATCAATAAAAATTTAGAAACCCAACGTGGACGTAGGTAGTTGTCAAATCATGAAATTTTATGTGTTGTGATATTGTTGATCCATGTTTATAAAAAATTAAAACTTAAAGTATCTTGAACTTAAGATATACTTGGAATATAAATCCCAAGAACCTTAATAATGGAATGTAACACCATTTGGATCCCAAAGGAAAATTTAACTCAACTTCAACACAAGAATATTGATGTCTATCTGCAAAGAATCAATATAGTAAGAATAATTTGGTTGCACTCAGCCCTATAAGTAAATAGAAGAGAAGGCATAATAGTATTCCATTAAGGGGTTGGGGTAAAAACATATTCTATTTAGGGGAATGGGATTTAAAAACTATAATTTCATCAATGTATTATTTTAAAGGTAGAAATTTTCCCTTACAACATATACATAAAAAATTAATAGTTTCACATGAAGGGTCATTAACAAGAGTAGGGAGGGGGAAATTAAGCTCGGTCTTCGTTAGTCCCTCAAGGCCTCCTTTGCAGTCATCTAAGCTATCTATATCCAAGGTAATCAACATTACCAAATACTCCACCTTGACCATATTATCATGCAATAATGGGGGTAGAAGGAAAGATTATTTAGTTATCTCCACTTGAGTAGTGTTGCACCTTGGTAAACCAATTTAAGCGGAGTCCAATGCAAACCAAGCTATTAGATCATAATATCTATTATTCAATGATGGGAACCTAATCAACCTTTGTACTTAAATGCGAGAAAATATTGCAATTATCAAAATATGGTAATGGGAAATAAATACCACTCATCTTAGTACGAGCGTGGTCGTCATCCTTATTCATCTTCTTATCTATCTCTATAATCTTAGATTGCAAGCAAGTTAAATTCTCATAATCTATCATATTTTTAGCCCTAGTTTCCTTCAGGTTATCTGCTACCTAATCAAATGTTCCCTCTACATCATCATTTAGTTTTCCCTCACTCTCCAAACCCTTACCTTAATCTTAGAGTCTTCGATCTGCGTGAGTTTTATTGTCAACCATTCTAGATGAATGAACACCAAACATCACCACCTATAAAAAATTGAAGGGAGTTAGTGGAGAAGAAAAATAAAATTTTGATACCAAGACATTAAATTTAAGAATACCTTCGTCCCCATATTGACCTGATATTTTGCATAAATGAACAATCATATACCTAGATGTAAGACCAATTCTTCCAATATTGTTCATAGCATAGTTTAGACTAATTTGGCGTATTCCGTTACAAATCGTCATGCTCCGTCAAGATGAACCAAGCTCAAGCATCTTCAAGTTGAAGACTTTCCGACATCTCGTAAAGGTATAAAAAAATTTAGAGTTTCAATTAATTTACAGAATTAATGTTTGGGATGATTATTTTTTTTACCAAAAATGAATAGGCTTTTTTATTTTCAAAAAGAAAAAAAAATATTTTTGTTTTTAAATCTCGTCCAAGCGAGATTGACATATCAATTAAACGAGATGACATGTTGTTAGAAGTTTGTTCTTTATGTTTTTCAAACGAGGTTCAAAGGAGAGCTTACTGTCAAACATTTTTTTTATCTCTTTAGAAGTTAAGTTTATCTCGGTCGAACGACATCAGCATGTCATTAGAACAATCCTATATTGTCATTCGAACAATGCGTAGACTTTAAATTTGCATAAATACATATTTCGTGTTCAGAGTGTTTAAGACTTTTTCTAGATTTGTTTATGCATAACTTTTATGAACGTTCTTCAATTTTTGTGTTGCAAAAACACAGTTTAATTCACAGAAAAATATCCTGAATATTTAGTTTTGTGAATTCTTTTAAACCCTAGAAAGTTTTGTAAACATTCATACACCTTTGTGGAGAAGGAATCTCCATGGTTGACTTGTGATACCTGAGCGGACTCACTGCTAAAGACAAAGGCTGAGGCTAAAGGAGGACTGCAGTCTTGTGATTCTTGCAAGGATCATAGTTGCTTAGTAAAGATTTGTGAAGATTAGCGCATTATACTTATGGCGGTTATCAAGTAGTCTGTAAGTCGACTGTCATGTAGATTTCTAAATATTCACACAATTATAAATTTAAACGTTATGCATGTGATTAAATTTATTAGATCTAAGACTCCATAAGGTGATGAATCATGTGTGTATATGATTGAGATCATATTCGAAAGGTTTTCGTGTCTAAGAGATGTCCAAGATTGTGATACCTTTTTGATAAACTTATAAGTTTTTATTCTATCGGTAAACCTAGCCAATGGATTTAATAATACGGTAGAGAAATAGATAAGTTAAGTTTGAAATTAAGAAATAAATAAGATTTTAGTAAAAATCTATTAACAATGAATTAAATCTCACCAAGTGGGTGTTATATGCTTTAAGCGGGGAATCATATTATGCACTATCAAACTTTGCAAATAAGACCTCTTTATTCGAGTAATTGTCAGATAATTAAATTGATGTGAAATTATAACTATTTAGCTAAATTAATTATAAATAAACAGAGAATAAAATATATTACTGTGATACCCAGTATTTATTTAATATTTATTAATTGTGAAAACAAATTAATAATTGGAATTAATTATCAATTTAATGAATTGGTAATAATAAAAATGAATATTTAGATGATGATTAAATTTGCATGTTATGTGATTTATTTGTACCACGTGTCATATTTAACTAGTCAGTGTAATTAATTAAGATTGGAATATATGCAGTTAAGCATAAAATAAGGCAATGTACGTTTTATTGTACATTGTGAGGAATTACCATTAATTATGAGATAATACCATTTGGACCGAAATCAAGCGGGATACATGGCCCGTATATGCATTTTTACTGTTTTAGGTTGGGCTAGGGGTAAGTATAATGTTATGCTATGGTTTGGACTACTCTGAGTAATATTTTGTAATACCCCGTAATTCTGCATAATTAGGAATTCTACATAATTAGGAAAATACGTTTTATTTAAATTACGTGAGTAGAGTAATTTAATGTGTTACTTTTTATTTAAATTACGTGAGAAGAGTAATTTAATGTGATAAAATACGTTTTATTTAAATTATGTGAGAAGAGTAATTTAATGTGATATAATGTTAATCAAGATTAATATGACGAATTAAAAAAATTTACTAAATGCGAGTAGTAAATTTTTAATGTTGATATGTACGGTCTAGTGATTATATGGACGTACCTGAGTTATCTCAATCGAGTGTCACGCATAAACAAAAATTGAAGATGAGATTAGAAAAATATTTTAAGAGACTCAAACGATAATTTAGAGTCCACAGATGATTCCGAAGGGGTCGAATTAGTCAAAATAGTGTACCCGGGGGTACTAGTTGAGTGTCGGGTCATTTTTGGGCTAAACCGGGACCATTCGAGTGCATTTTGGTCTCTTTACATTTATGGGTAAGTAGACCTACGAATTTTGAAACCCTAAATCAGATTAAAAGAGTTGAGGCTAGGGTTAGAAAGAAAGAAAATACACCTTAGCCATTAGAGAAGAGAGAGAGAGAGAGAGAGAATTTCCTAAGGCAAAAGAAGGAAGGAGGGGAAATTCTAAGGAGATTTCACCACAAATTTGTTGGGAAGGAGGATTGAAGGATCAAAATCATCAACCATCATCAACAACCACGAAATCAGACGCTACAAATCATAAGGCAAGTGGTTATTTGCAAAATAAATTGAGTTATAATACCCATATTTAAGCTTTATGAAGAACATAGTTTTTATGATATTTTAGGGAGAAAAATAATTGATTATGATCCGTGATTGGTAGGGATTGCATGTAGGACATTTTTGGATCTCCAAATATTCTGATATCATAGAAAACTAGATGATTGAATCGAACTAAAAATCTGGAATTATGATGAAAGATGTAAAGAATGTATTTTTAGGGTTCTTGAATATTAGTAAGATTTTTAGTTAATTTGGCCAAGATTCATAATGATTTTATTGTTTTAAATCGTTAGTAATCTTCCCAGAACATGTAGGAATGATTAGAAATTATTGGTTGCAAATATGGTGGATTATCATGAAAGATAGATAGATAAAAATGGTGAAACCCGCATGAAGAAGACGAACTGGGTCTGTCACTGCTTGATCGATCGATCGACCCTAGAATGTCGATCGATCGAGCAGTCGATCGATCGACCAAATCCCATCGATCGATTGACCCTGGCTGGACTTTAGAGAATTTTGTGAATAAACTTCCTTTTAATTACCGTTGCTTAATGGGAACCTTTGTGATGATATTTTACCTATGAGGAGACTTCATAAATACCAGTAGGTGTACCGTTAGATTTCTTCATAAATGATTGAGTGTGAATTTTGGAGAAATGGACCAATGGGAGAACGATCGATTGACCCGTATGTTGGGATTGTGAGAATTTAGCTACGGAGAGAGTGAGAGTAAATTCCGGGAACAAAAATACCAGTAGATTGAAGTTAACTTAACTACTGAATTAAGGGAGGGGTAATTAGGTCCCTTAGAGTTGCGTGAATACTCAAATAAATGCAACAGTGAAATAAATTATAAATTAATGAGTACGGTGAATATAAGTAAAATATATTACGTACGGGCATGATTTGATAGGTAGGGTGTGTATCTACTAAATTATATAAAAGTTTGGGTTAAGATAATTTTACCTAAATTAATTATGTTAGGGTCGATGAGACATTCCGAACTAACATAAAGTTATTATATGTTTGGGGTCGATGTAAAATGCCGAACCAAACCTTAAACTGGTGTCGCGATGAAAGAGTCCCGAACCAAAATATGTGTATATATATATATTTTTAAATAGTTGGGGTCGATGGATCATTCCGAACCAACTCTCACTTGGGGTCGATGAATCATTCCGAACCAAGAGTCCTTTATGTGTGGTAAAAGGATATGTTAGTGATAACTGATATTAAATACATGATTGTGTGATAAAATGTATTCTATGTGCATAATCTACAGATTGAGAATAGTAGGTAATGAGATGAATTGTAAATATATTAGTAATAATTTATAGCGTGATGTAATTATTACAAGAATAAGGATAACGAGCAGTAAATAAGTTACCTACGCTTATGGGTGGTATAACTCGGTGAACTAAGTATCCTCGTTAGACAGGCACTATAGAAGAGAGGTGAGGAAGTTCAAGGGACTTGTGCGAAACGTTAATATGTGTAATCAATAACTCAATTGTGATAACTGCTTGCAAAATATTTTCAAATGTTTTGAGTACTAACTCTTGCTATGTAAATTCAACCATAGGGACACCCAGCATGATTTCATTCCAGGGAATTGGGAGCTACAGCACGTGTGGATGTTGCAGGAATTGTTTAGACGCTTCCTCTTTTTCAGTTCTAGTACAAGATCTCAGTTTTAGTATTCGTAGTTGGGATATGTTGTCCTATTTTTACTTTTACAGTTATTCTGATTCTGGATTTTTAGCTGTCTTTTATTGGCCGTGGTTTTCGGCAAGACTTTATCTGCTTTCAGTTATTTATGCAACTGTTTTAAATATTACTAGAATTACATTGTGTTTGTTGGATTATTAGTTCTGCTTAAAGAAGATAAAATTTGCAACTCGCTTATTTTCACTTAGGTGGTTAGTAAAATAAAAAGCTTTCGGCAGTGATGCTAAGAATGAACCATTTTAGAAACCTATTTAAATTAAAATGAGGATTGATCACCCAAGGTTTAATTAGGCGGGGTGTCATAGATGGTATCAGAGCATCAGGTTCTAGTCTCCATAGGATCTGTACGGCTTACTGTGTTTCAGCATAATGTTTGGTTGCATTATAGCCCTACTATTAGGACTGTTGATTCAGTATCCGCCTTTGCGATATCGTACATCTCCTCTTAAATTTTGTATAAACTGTGTACTTATACAATTTGAATCTTATTTCAGATGCCACCAAGGAGACAGCGAGCGGAGAGGGCTGAAGCCAGGGATGAGGTGAGGGAGGCTCATCAGGAGCCACAGGTGCCGATACCACCACCCCCACCCGAGTTAATCTCCACTACTTAGGTTGCAGTGATAGTGGCTCAGGCAGTCGAGACAGCCATGAGGGCCATGGCAGCCCATTTTCCTCAGCCACAGGTACCTCCTCCCGTGGCACCGGTAGTTCAGGCTCCAGCAGGACCATCTACTTGGCAGCGAGTCAGAGAGACATTTCAGAAAGGACACCCACCCGAGTTTCAGGGTAGTACCGATATAGTGGAGGCGTGCAACTGGAAGAAAAATATCCAGGGCCACTTGCGCATGATAGAGTGCACCGAGGTACGAAAACAAATGCTAGCCACTTTCCTTCTGCCAGGAGCGGCCTTACAGTGGTGGGAGTGAGTTACCACCACCGAGGAAAGGGACACTATGGGAATTTCTGAGTTTTGGGTGCGGTTTGACCGCAAATATTTCCCTCCAGCAGTAGAGTCAGAGATAAGGAAGAAGTTCAGCAAAGTGGTTCAGGGTGATCGCTCAGTTACTGACTATGAGGAGGAGTTTACCCGCTTGGCTAACTTTGTGCCAATTGAGGTGAACGATGAGGAGAGGAAGAAGTCAAAATTTATGGATGGTTTGACCTAGAGAATCAGGCAACACTTGATCGGCAATCCGGCGTTAGTGACTTATACAGATGTCGTCAATGCCGCTCTACTACACTGTCAGGACCACCGCTTTCATGCAAGGGGAAACAAGAGAGTTGAGCCTAGCCAACCGGGCAAAGTAGTTGGAAGTAGCGACAGTAGCACACCACAACAGCAAATAGTAGGCCAGTTAGGACAGGATTCCCGACAGGGGAACTCTACCAAAAAGTTTAAGCACAGGAGGCATCGCTTTGACAGACAAGGCCAGCAAGGTCCCCAACAACAAGTTCCTCAGGGCCAAAAGGGCCAAGGGAACCAAAATGGAGGACAGTAAGGACAAGGTCGACAGGGCCAACGCCAGGGCCAACATGGCCAAGGGCAGAGACAGTTTCAGGGTCAGTGTTTCACTTGTGGCCAGCAGGGTCACAAGAGTAGAAATTGTCCAAAGTCAGACAGGGCACAACAACAGGGTGCCCAACAGGGGCAGCAAGTTCCGTTAGCCCCAGCAGCAGTACATGACCCACGACCAGGACAGATGCAGTACGGACGTGTGTTCGACGTCCATGATATTCCATTTCAGCCAGCACCTCCAGCACCACCGACAGTTGCGGATATGTTTCCTATTCATGGACTTGAGGGTAGTATTTTGTTTGACACGGGGGCAACGCATTCATTTATTGCCACTAGATTTGCACGGGCAGCTGGCCTATTAGAAACAACTGAGACTCATCTTATGTTCATGGAGTCACCGATGGGTAGTGGGTCCCTTATACACTCAATTTGTAAGGGTGTGGACATTATGTTCGGGAGATTGAGTCTAGCGATGGACCTCCTAGTGCTAGATATGGAGGGATATGACGTCATCCTAGGCATGGATTGGTTGGCGCAATATAGGGCAATGGTAGATTATTATGAGAGGACTATCACGTTCTCCATCCCGGAACAAGAGATGTTCCTTATGGCAATGCAACTCCCCGAGGGAGGATCGCGAACTCATTTATATTATATTGAGGAGGAGACCTCACATGGGGTTGTCATTTCTCTGGACTCAGTCCCAGTTGTGAAGTATTTTGAGGATGTCTTTCAGGAGATGCTAGGGTTACCACCCAGCAGGGAGATAGAGTTCGTTATTGACCTAGCACCGGGGACGAGGCCGATTGCCAGAGCACCATATCGCATGGCTCCTTCGGAGATGCGAGAACTGAGAGAACAGATTCAGCAGCTATTAGGACAGGGTTTTATTCAACGGAGTACCTCTCCATGGGGTGCGTCGGTATTATTTGTAAAGAAAAGGGATGGTTCACTTCGTCTATGTGTAGATTAGAGAGAGATGAACAAAGTGACTATACGTAATTAGTATCCATTGCCGAGGATTGACGACTTGTTTAATCAGTTGAGAGGGGCTACATACTTCTCAAAGATCGATTTGAGGTCGAATTACCACCAATTGCGCATTCGTGAAGATGATGTACCCAAGACCTCTTTCCTGTCGCGGTACGGGTCATACGAGTTCAGAGTGATGCCGTTTGGGCTAACTAATGCGCCAACAGTATTCATGGATCTCATGAACATGGTATTCAGGGAGTTTTTGGATCAGTTTGTGATTGTATTCATAGACGACTGTCTGATTTACTCTCGCACAGAGGAGGAACACGTTGAACATTTACGAACGGTTCTACAGACATTGCGGGACCATCAGTTGTACGCCAAATTTAAGAAGTGTGGATTTTGGCTTCGGGAGGTTCAGTTCCTAGGCCACGTTGTATCTAGCAAAGGCATTTCTGTTGACCCGAGTAAGGTATCGGCGATGAGGGAGTGGGGACAGCCCACGACACCGACCAAAATTTGTAGTTTCTTGGGGTTGGCCGGTTATTATCGTCGCTTCATCAAGGGGTTCTAAAAAATTACCGGACCTTTGACGAAATTGACTCAGAAGGGAGTGCCCTTCGTATGGAGTGACAGTTGCCAGTTAGCATTTGATGAATTAAAGGACAAGTTGACATCAGCACCCGTTCTTACCTTGCCTAGGAGCGGAGTGGAGTACTGAGTCCATACTGATTCGTCCTTACAAGGGCTTGGGGGCGTGTTACAGCAGGAAGAGAAGGATATAGCTTATGCGTCCCGAAATCTTAAGCCACATGAGAAGAATTACCCCACCCATGACCTCGAGTTGGCAGCGGTCTTTTTTGCATTGAGGATATGGAGACACTATCTTCTGGGCGAGCAATTCACTCTATTCACGGATCATAAGTCATTGCAGTATCTGTTCACTCAGATGGATCTTAATATGAGGCAAAGGAGGTGTCTAGAATTCGTGAAGGACTACCAATTTGATATACAGTATCATCCTGGTAAGGCTAACGTGGTGGCAGATGCGTTCAATAAAAGACCTACCGGGGAGTTGGCAGAAATTTGGAAGGCGAAGTGGAGTGAACTTCGACATGAGGATGAGTACATGGCAGTCTAGCTATCACTCCCGAGAGTGACATGCGGATAGTGAGGGCACAGACCGAAGACCCATTTTGTCAGGACAAAGTACGATAGTTACTGGCCGAGGGGGCAGAGTCCTACTCCATCAGCTCAAAGGGAGAACTACGGTTCAATGGTAGGCTGATAGTACCCGAAGATGATAATTTGAGGCATGCCATTATGACGGAGTTACACGGGTCAAAATTTTCGGTACATCCAGGTGGGGATAAAATGTACCAGGATATGCAACGATTATATTGGTGGTCAGGTATGAAACTAGATATTGCAGAACTTGTCTCAAAGTGTGTTACATGTCAGCTCGTAAAAGTTGACCATCAGAGGCCTTCAGGGATGCTACAACCACTGGAGATTCTCGTGTGAAAGTGGGAGAGTATAACGATGGATTTTATTACTAGGTTACCAACATCACAGAAGGGTTACGATTCCATATGGGTAATAGTGGATCGGCTGACTAAAGTGGCTCATTTCTTACCGATTCGTACGGATTATGATACAATCCGGTACGCGCAGCTATTCATTTCGGAGATCATTAAGCTGCACGGAGTTCCTATTAATATTGTGTCTGACTGAGACAAGATATTTGTGTCACACTTCTGGCAAAGCTTTCAGGAGGCCATGGGCACCGTCTTACGGTTGAGTACGACGTATCACCCACAGACGGACGGTCAGACCGAAAGGGTAAACCAAATATTGGAGGATATGCTGAGGATGTGTGTCCTAGATTTTAGGGGAGGTTGGGAGCCATACCTTCCTTTGGTGGAGTTTGCATATAATAACTCTTACCAATTCACTATCGGCATGGCTCCATTCGAGGCACTTTACGGGAGGCCTTGTCGTTCGCCCGCTTGTTGGTCAAACTATTGGGGCCAGAGAGTTGATTCGAGGACGTATTCGAATAGCTCAAGATAGGCAGAAGAGTTATGCTGACGCCGATAAGAGACACGTGGAACTAGATGTGGGCGACCAGGTATTAATTTGGGTATCTCCTATGAAAGGGATTATGAGGTTCGGCAAGAAGGGAAATTTAGCACCGAGATATGTGGGGACGTTTCCTATCATTGAGAGGGTGGGACAGGTAGCTTACAGATTGAGGCTCCCTGAGCATCTTCAGCGAATACACGATGTATTCCATGTGGCATCGCTGAAGAAATACAAGAGGAGTGAGAGAGCCTTCTGGCACATTCCACTGGAGGAGATCGATTTGCAGCCAGATGCCTCATATGAAGAAAGACCCGTGGCTATTCTGGACTATAATGAGTGCAAACTACGATCCAAGGTGGTACCCTTAGTACGAGTACAGTGGGGACATCACAATATGGATGAGTATACTTGGGAACGGGAGGAGGATATGCGAGAACAATATCCAGAATTATTCACAGCAGGAATTTTCTAATTTCGAGGACGAAATTCCTTTTGTAAGGGGGAAGTATGTAATACCCCGTAATTCTACATAATTAGGAAAATACGTTTTATTTAAATTACGTGAGTAGAGTAATTTAATGTGATAAAATACGTTTTATTTAAATTACGTAAGTAGAGTAATTTAATGTGTTACGTTTTATTTAAATTACGTGAGAAGAGTAATTTAATGTGATAAAATACGTTTTATTTAAATTACGTGAGAAGAGTAATTTAATGTGATATAATGTTAATAAAGATTAATATGACGATTTAAAAAATTTACTAAATGTGAGTAGTAAATTTTTAATGTTGATATGTACGGTCTAGTGATTATATGGACGTACCTGAGTTATCTCAACCGAGTGTCACGCGTAGACAAAAATTGAAGATGAGATTAGAAAAATATTTTAAGAGACTCAAATGATAATTTAGAGTCCACAGATGATTCTGAAGGGGTCGAATTAGTCAAAAATAGGGTACCCGGGGGTACTAGTTGAGTACTGGGTCATTTTTGGGCTAAACCGGGACCATTCGAGGGCATTTTGGTCTCTTTACATTTATGGGTAAGTAGACCTACGAATTTTGAAACCCTAAATCAGATTATAAGAGTTGAGGCTAGGGTTAGAAAGAAAGAAAATACACCTTAGCCATTAGAGAAGAGTGAGAGAGAGAGAATTTCCTAAGGCAAAAGAAGGAAAGAGGGGAAATTCTGAGGAGATTTCACCACAAATTTGTTGGGAAGGAGGATTGAAGGATCAAAATCATCAACCATCATCAACAACCACGAAATCAGACCCTACAAATCATAAGGCAAGTGGTTATTTGCAAAATAAATTGAGTTATAATACCCATATTTAAGCTTTATGAAGAACATGGTTTTTATGATATTTTAGGGAAAAAAACAATTGATTATGATCCGTGATTGGAAGGGATTGCATGTAGGACGTTTTTGGATCTCCAAATATTCTGATATCATAGAAAACTAGATGATTGAATCGAACTAAAAATCTGGAATTATGATGAAAGATGTAAAGAATGTATATTTAGGGTTCTTGAATATTAGTAAGATTTTTAGTTAATTTGGCCAAGATTTATAATGATTTTCTTGTTTTAAATCGTTAGTAATCATCCCAGAACATGTAGGAATGATTAAAAATTGTTGGTTGCAAATATGGTGGATTATCATGAAAGATAGATAGATAAAAATGGTGAAACCCGCATGAAGAAGACGAACTGGGTCTGTCACTGCTTGATCGATCGATCGACCCTTGAATGTCGATCGATTGAGCAGTCGATCGATCGACCAAATCCCATCGATCGATCGACCCTGGCTGGACTTTAGATAATTTTGTGAATAAACTTCCTTTTAATTACCGTTGCTTAATGGGAACCTTAATGATGATATTTAGCTATGAGGAGACTTCATAAATACCAGTAGGTGTACCGTTAGATTTCTTCATAAATGATTGAGTGTGAATTTTGGAGAAATGGACCGATGGGAGAACGATCGATTGACCCGTATGTTGGGATTGTGAGAATTTAGCTACGGAGAGAGTGAGAGTAAATTCCGGGAACAAAAATACCAGTAGATTGAAGTTAACTTAACTACTGAATTAAGGGAGGGGTAATTAGGTCCCTTAGAGTTGCGTGAATACTCAAATAAATGCAATAGTGAAATAAATTATAAATTAATGAGTACGGTGAATATAAGTAAAATATATTACGTACGGGCATGATTTGATAGGTAGGGTGTGTATCTACTAAATTATATAAAAGTTTGGGTTAAGAGAATTTTACCTAAATTAATTATGTTAGGGTCGATGAGACATTCCGAACTAACATAAAGTTATTATATGTTTGGGGTCGATGTAAAATGCCGAACCAAACCTTAAATTGGTGTCGCGATGAAAGAGTCCCGAACCAAAATATGTGTATATATATATATTTTTAAATAGTTGGGGTCGATGGATCATTCCGAACCAACTCTCATTTGGGGTCGATGAATCATTCCGAACCAAGAGTCCTTTATGTGTGGTAAAAGGATATGTTAGTGATAACTGATATTAAATACATGATTGTGTGATAAAATGTATTCTATGTGCATAATCTACAGATTGAGAATTGTAGATAATGAGATGAATTGTAAATATATTAGTAATAATTTATAACGTGATGTAATTATTACAAGAATAAGGATAACAACAGTAAATAAGTTACCTACGCTTATGGGTGGTATAACTAGGTGAACTAAGTATCCTCGTTAGACAGGCACTATAGAAGAGAGGTGAGGAAGTTTAAGGGACTTGTGCGAAACCTTAATATGTGTAATCAATAACTCAATTGTGATAACTGCTTGCAAAATATTTTCAAATGTTTTGAGTACTAACTCTTGCTATGTAATTTTTTTTAAAAACCTTTTAGGTGCCCAACCACAGGGACACCCAGCATGATTTTATTCCAGGGAATTGGGAGCTGCAGCACGTGTGGATGTTGCAGGGATTGTTTAGACGCTTCCTCTTTTTCTGTTCTAGTACAGGATCTCAGTTTTAGTATTCGTAGTTGGGACATGTTGTCCTATTTTTACTTTTACAGTTATTCTGATTCTGGATTTTTAGTTGTCTTTTATTGGCCGTGGTTTTCGGCAAGACTTTATCTGCATTCAGTTATTTATGCAACTGTTTTAAATATTACTAGAATTACATTGTGTTTGTTGGATTATTTGTTCTGCGTAAAGAAGATAAAATTTGGCACTCGCTTATTTTCACTTAGGTGGTTAGTAAATTAAAAAGCTTTCGGCAGTGATGCTAAGAATGAACCATTTAAGAAACCTGTTTAAATTAAAATAAGGTTTGATCACCCAAGGTTTAATTAGGCGGGGTGTAATATATTTTTGGTTCATTAGAAATCCAAAATTAGTCCTATAGACACGTGGATTTAAGGATTAATTGGGAGAGTTAAACCTTATTATTGCACAAGAGACACAAACCCTACTTCCCTTAAACCTTTCAAATAGATTAAGGAGAGTGTTTAGAGAGGACGAACAAGGATTCATGCATAGATATTCATCTTTCATATATTTTTAGGCAATAAATTTCTTGATTTATCATGTATAATCTTCAACTTGTTTATATTTTCATGTTATGTAGTTTATTCTGGGATTAAAACCTATGTTTAGGATTGAAATTTGATATATTAATTACATTTTTTGATGGATTAATCGGGATTAGTATTTAACTAATTCGGAATTGAAATACTTAAGCTTTGAGGAAAAACTTAAATTTAATTGTTTCATAATGTAATTATGTGATTATAATTCATGTTTATGATAAATTTTCTTTTGTTGATTGAATTCTCATGTTAATTTAAAATTTAAATATCAGATCACATGTTTTTATGATCCTGTTGTATGTTAAAGATTGAAACTTGGTTTGGTTTGGAGAATAGTATGAATTAAACCTTTAATTATGTTTATTTGATGTTAAACCATAATTAGGATCTTGATCATGAAAGTTTTCGGGTTGGATAATATGGTTTAAGGTGTTTTTAAAGCTCAGTTTGAACATGCATGGTGGTTGGATCTGTCAAAATCTTTTTTTGAAGACGGCACGTGCCTTTGCCCCAAAACGAATCGATTCAGTGGGGGTGGGGGTGGGGGGAAGTGATTTTCCCTTGAGACGGTCGAGGTCGGGTAGTGATAATGATTGTTTGATTTTCCCATTTGATTCGAGTATTATTATCTTTGTATACTTGAGAGATAAATTGAATTATAAAGAATGCTATGTTTATTATATAATAAACTGAGAAATTAAATATGCTTAATTTAATTAAGGTTAGCTATTGTATAAGAGTTTAATTAATTATGTACAATCCGACATTGGGGATTGAGACAATTTTAAGTATGCATGATATTATATATATAAGTTACATTTTTATAAAAATATATCGTTATTAGTGGAGAATCTATCCGTTGGGTTGTTTGGATGGCTGGACCATATACAACATTCTTCACTAATGACGTGCAGGTTTGCATAGGTCGATGTGTATTTGATCTTACATTCAGTATGGTCACCATTTTACGACCAGAGACATGAATTGACTCAATACATTGATCTAGTTTGGGTTTGGTTATGGAACTTGTTGATGGTGTTACTAAGTAGTGATCTTCCCATTTTTATGTGTGTTTGTTTAAGTTTGTCAAGTGAGGACTCTTGTAGATTCATAGATAGAAGCACAAAAAGGACCCCGAAGGTAGTTTCCTTCATGTGCTACTAGTGAGATCATGATAAATGAAATATTTTAGTCTAGTTATGGAAACTTAATTAAATGAACCTTATGTCACATTTATATGTTGTTATATGAGATCGTGTGTATCCTAGTTTGTTACTGACGTTTATGGGGTTATTATTAGGGTGTATAATTTGCCTGTGTAGTTAGATACATCCCCTTGGCATCTTATACTTTTGTTACACATTTATTATTATAGTGATAGAGACTTTGGTATCATCCATGCCTTGGTTGGGACATTCATTTAGTATTTCACTTATGATGAGGGGGATGTAGTTATTGCATGCGACAATCGAAAGGTTGTCCTATTTATTATAAATGAATCACATGATTACTACTATTGATAAGGAAGATATTTATTGGAACTTTAGGGCGCTAACCCAAATTATATAAAAAATGTTATCTAGATAGGAATTGCAGGGCTGAAGAGATTAATACTTGCCTCTCCACTTCCTTTCTAATATCTTTAGTTGATTCTTAGATTAGGTTGTTATTTATTTCAGTACTCTAGTTGATTAATTTATTTTAGAGATCATATTGATCTTGAGTCTCAGCTATTTTTATTAAGTTGGATTATTTGAGAGTTGACACTATTTTAGTTTTATTATGTTGGACGATTAAGTCGTTGTTTTTCCCAATTTTTATTAATCATTTAGTTATCACATGTTGTGGATAAGCTTAAATTCACTTCAAAACATTTATTTGTATGTTGATTATAATAATGATATGAATTATCTTACGTTCCCTATCGTTGGCATATTAGAATGGCTAACCAGTATGTGTGAAAATAAGGGTTGTTATAGTTGATATAAGGGCATCCCAGGTTCTCGTGTCTTAGGTTCATTGGGATTCCCGTTACATTATACATTGAGTTATTTTATTTATTAGAGTCCAATGAGTAGTATTTTTTTATTCATATTTGAATTGTTTGCTAATACAAACCTTGATTTCTATTAAATGGTAAACACTAGACGCAGTAGAGGATGACATACTGCCAATGTGCTATAGATAGAGATGCTCAGTAGGAGAAGCTTCCACAACCACATCAGGAACCACCGATAACATTTGCAACATATTTATTTTTCATTGTTCCCCAGGAAGTCAAAATAATAATGGATTCCATGTAACAACACTCTCAAGAGCCACCATAGATGCATCTACAGCCACAACTACAAGTGGTAAAACCATAGATGCATCCTTTGTTAAAGTCAATCCGCTTGAGTTTATTAGTAGTAATAACATTATAGTTTCCCATCGGTAGATGAAGGAAATCTAGAGGCACCTGAGGATGATAGAGTGAACGGAGGTCCAAAGACAGATGTTAGATGGTAGATAAGGCCTTGTAGTGGTGGAAGTATATAACCACACTAGATGAGAGGATCATGATGACCATATCTAAATTTTTGATCAAATTTAATGGCAATTAGTTTTTGCCGTCCACCAGGAGTCAGAAGAAAAGGGACTTCTTATAACTGACTTAGGATATCCACATTGTCGTAGAACGTGTGCAAGAGTTTACTATAGTTTTGTTATTTTGTCTAGATAAGGTAGATATATAGAATAAAAAGATGAAGAGTTCGTCTTTGGGTTTACTTGTCATATCAGTAAAATGCTTATGGAGAATAAACTTTTACCACATATAAACATGTGGTGAACGAAGATTTGCTATAAATGGGATTATCGCAAGTTTCAAAAGGGTAAGGGAGATAAAAGTCTTAATAATGATTCATCCAACTAGTAGGATAAGAAAAATAGAGGTAGAACTCAAAAACCTCAACAGTCTAAGGGGCCTCAGTCAGGGGGATCAATAGTACGATAAGCATAAGGGTTATGAAGATCATAATCACAAGGGCCAAGGGCAGTAGTCTCAACAGGGCTAGGGACAACAGACTAAAGGCCAATAGAGACAACATGGATATCATCATAGTAGAATATAGTTTTATGACCATTATATTAATTGTGATGAGGTCAGACATGTAGCTAAGAGGTGCCCTACGTGAAATCAGGGCACACAGGAATAGGGAGGTCAATATGGGTATCAAGCACCTTAGGGACAACATTAGAAGTTGCCAGCCCTACCAGTCATTTCAGTTCCAGTAATAACATCACCAATAACCCAACCTCATAGGTATCCACTACTGCAGTACGAGCGTGTGTTCTATGTTAATCCTAGGGATGCAACTGCACCAACCCAGGAAGTTGATGGCATGTTTCCTATTTTTGGTCATGTATACATTTTATTTGATACTGGTGCATTGCATTCATTTATTAGTAGTACCTTTTCTTGATCTTTATGGATGGAAGATTTAGCATCGGATATCCAATTACATGTGAATTCAACCTTGGGAAGATTTGTGCCTATTCATTCCATGTGTAGATGGATAGGGGTGGATATTTTTATACTTCTATTTGTAGCCGACTTGATTATTTTAAATATATTTGATTACAAAGTTATCCCAGGGATGGATTTGTTAGCTACTTATCATGCTTGTATGGATTGTTTTGGGAGGTCCATCGTCTTTACCATTTTGGTGCAAGAGATGCACTTAGTTGTGACGCCACGTCCCGAGGGAGGGTCAAACATGAATTTGTCATACATTATATAGGATACTTCTGAGAAAGTCATTGTATGTTCAGAATCTATTCTAGTTGTTAACAAGTTTTCTATTGCTTTCCAGGAGATTCTAGGGTTCACACCAAGTAGAGAGATTTATATTATGGTTAACTTAGCTCTAGGCACTTGATCGATAGCCCACCATATCGTATGTATCCATTAGAGATGACACAGTTGAGAGAGAAATTACTGGGCCAATGATTTGTTACAAAAAAATTGCCCAACTTTAAACACAACATAAATCTAATTCATTTTTAAGTCTCAAAATGATCTAGTTGAATTAAAAACATACAAATCCAACACAAGCATTGTAAAATGTTAAGTAATGAGATAAAAATGCACAACGCCGGGTATACAAGGAAAAAAACCCGACCTATGGATAACAGAATTCAGTGTGACCTAGCATCTTATTAAATTTGAATGGTTTTTTTACACAATAAAAGAAGGGAAATCAATCTTACGCACTTATAAGAAATTACCTAAGAATATTGTGACCCTCCCATATTCTAATGAGAAATGCGATTGATGCTTCATCTCTCTAATATTGGATCCCATTCTCCATTCTATATCCGCACCATTCTCTAACTTTTTAAAATCTTTATAACCTTCTTTTAGATCTTGGAGTTTAAAATCATATGATTGTTTGAAATTCTGATGTAAATAAGGATATTTATCGATAAAAAGCTCTAAAATGACCTATTAATTAAATATATTTTGTAGATATAAAAATCTCATAAAATTTCAAATTAAACATTCAAATTTGAATTAGAGAGAGAAAGTAGAGCTCTCTAAAATGAAAAATACCTCGTAATATGTATTCGCACGTAAAAAAGGCTATTTAAAGAAAACATTGAAAATCCAGTGCCATCATGCCCACGGTTAGTTTTCCTGTGTACATGATTTTGGATAATAACCCCCGATTAAAAATGATGAAAGGTCATGCGTACATGGAAAATCTCAAGCGTGCACATAGTTGGTCCAAAAGACATAATTACCGTGCTAACGACTTAAACGCCTATCATTCGAATGTCTCACAATAAAATCATTTGAAATGACATTTTTGAAAAATAGACCTTGATCCCTATCCTCAAACAAATACATCAATCAAAATAATTTGTCATAAACTCTCGATTTCAAAATTCATGAGTGTGTGCAATTGTCAAATGTTTAGTTGATTCCATAAAAAGGGTATTCTTCAAACTCACCCACAGAAGGCTTCAAACTTTGAAATGTCTTCAGGTCTTCAAATAATAATACTTCATAAGTAATGGACAAATATAATCTTACTCATCAAAATGAATCAATTTTGGGCTATACTTTTTGCATAAGTCAAATGTTTTGTCACGAGATATAGATAACTAGTATATAATACAAAATTTTACAATTTTAATATCCCCCTTTGTTTGTTCTATGCCCCCTCCCCCCCCCCCCCCCCCAAAAAAAAAAAATCAAAAATCTTTGATTACGATAAGCAAGTCTCACTCAACATTAACCATACAATGACGGAGGACAAACTCGATATACAAATCCAATTTTTTGTTCTTTGAAATAATGGGAGGAATAATGCAAAAATCTCAACAATAAGAAACAATTGCACAGGATATGCAAAAGAAAAAAAACTGGTCGGGAATCCTTCCAAACATCCAAAAATGATCATATCAACAAATATGAATAATGGGATAAAGATATATGATAAACATATTGCAGAGCAATAAAGTTCCTATTCAATCAAGCATATATCCAAACAAAAAAATCTTTAATTAACCCCCATTAATTAATGATTATAAACAATTAAACTCATCTTTAGTACAAGAACATAAGTGTAAGGACACAAATTTTCAATTGAGTCTTATGTACTATTGGCTCAATTCTGGACAAAACCATTTGCGTCATAGGATAGAATGTAAAGTTTATCCATCCAAACCAATGATGAGTTTGTTGAAGACGTAGCGGTCAGATTTGTAAAGCTTCATCATTGCCGAGTTGTTGGTGCCTCATTTCTACTTCAACTACAATTGAATTCCATAGTCTCTAAAGGTATGAATGCAATTTTATATATGTAGGAGACTTGGAATATTTTATGGGTGAAATTTTAATTTAAAATGGCTTTTAATTTTCAGAAATTATTTTAGAACTTTGGATAAAAGTTTTTGGACTTAAAATTGAAATTCTGGAAAGTCTGTTTTTTCTTTCGAAATGTTGTTCGAACGAGATTGTCGTTCGAACGAGTTTGCCAACGAGATATGCCAATTGTTTTCTGTTTTTTTGTTCGATCTTTTGTTCTAACGAACTCGTTCGAACGAGTTTTTCCTACGAGAATTTGGTCTTCTTTTCTTCTGAAATCTCGTTCGAACGACTTTGGCGGGAAGGCCAATTTTTGACTGTTTTCTTTTTCAACCACCCATGTTTTCCACTTGTTCCACTAACTTTTACCAGCCCTATTATGTGCGGGAACAAGGCTTTTCTAAGCAATTTTTTGAGATTCTTTCATTCTCTAGAGAGCAAAAATTGTTTGCCCAAAAATTTCATGTTTTGAGTTTTGAATTTATGAATTAAAATCCTTCCAAAACTCTACACCCCCATAGTATTGTTTAAATTCCAAGTTCCCATATATATATATCTTACTTGGAGTTTGGTTTGGCACCTTTGGTTCATCTCTACACTAATAAAGAGGAGAGTTTGGGTTCTTATCCACCCAAAAGGAGTTTGTTTATGTGCTGCGGTGTTCCCACTTGAAGAAAGGCTTCGGGTGAGGGTTAACGGAGACCAAAAGCCTCATTGGTGGATTCCAAGGTTCCAGTGGAGTCTGAGATTGTCAACTAGGCGGAGGTAGTTACAAGAAGACGCGTCAATGCTTGGATGAAATCGAGTCGTGTGAAGTAAGTCATCTGTCTTGTAATAATAAATCCATACTTAATGGACATAAGGCTAGGGCCGTCCGAGGTTTTTCCCATTTGGATTTTCCTCGTACATCGGTGCGTAGTGGTTTGTGATTTATTTTACCTTGCTATATCACCTAGATGCATGCTTAGGACTAAAAGATAAAATATGGTTTAAACCACTACTCATGTTTAATTTAGTGCTAACATTAATTTGGGTAATGTTTAACTTAATTTAATTCAAGTCTAAATAATTTAATTTGATAAAATTTGGTTTGACCTATATAGAAAAATGAATTAATCATGTTAGGCAAATTTTAGGACTTGGGATTAAATTAAATTTATTTAAGTGAAAATTTATGTTGGATTAATTTTATTTGACTTTAGTTGAGTTTAATTTTAATTTGAAAGTAATTTAAATTTGAAGGTTGAGTGTGTGGTGTTGAACCATCGTATTCCGACTTAAAGGAAATTCATATTTAATTTTAAAAGAAATAAGTTTTATTGAAATTTGGGGGCTTCAAATTGGTATCAGAGCATTTAGTATTTTTAACTCACATTTTAAAATTGGTATCAGAGCCGGAGCGCTAATTTATTGCGTTAAGGTCCTTTTTAGAATTTTTGTTAAAATGGAATTTTCCCCATTTTCAAAAATTCCTTTTTTCGATGTTCCAATTACGCGTATTGAAAAGCGCGTATGAAATCGGCACTAAAGTATATAGATGAGAGGGTTTGGTTGTGAGTTGTTAACGGGTGGTCCTCACCCACATGTTTGGTAGAAAATGAGCGTCCCCCCAAACCCGTAGATAGATGGAGTGAGAATGAATTTAAACAAGCCAACTTTAATTCTCGAAGTTTTAAATGCTTTCTTTAGTGCGGTGACACCAGATGAATTCCATCGTATTATGACTTGTGAAACCGCTATGGAAGCTTGGGATATATTAGAACTCACTCACGAGGTAACTAGTGTCGTTAAGGCTTCTAAACTCCAAAACCTCACCACTCAGTTTGAAACCATCAAAATGCTTGAAAATGAAACCTTTGATAAATTTTATGCTAGAATTTCCGATATAGTTAATTCATCTTTTAATTTGGGAGCAAAAATACCTGATGACGTGTAGTAAAGAAAATTTTAAGATCCCTATCTGATAGGTTTATTCCTAAAGTGACCGTTTTAACTTCTTTACCAACCTTGCACTCTACCAAACTTGAGGAGTTACTAGGTGATTTGCAAACCTATGAACTAGATATGTTACCCTCCAAAAATGAAAAGAAAATAAATAAGGGCATCTCTTTGAAAGCTCGAAAGGAGGAAAAACAAGTTGAGGTTGAAGAAAGTGACAGTGACTCAGAGGCAGGGCTATGTTTATGAGAAAATTTCAAAAATTTCTTAAATTTAATAAAGATAAGTTTAAAAATGATTATAATAAATTTGAAAAATCTAAGCATGACAAAGACGAAATGATCCCTAAATCTCATAATAAAAATCTTAATAGGGACGAGTCAAATAGGTGCTATAGTTGTGAGGGTTATGTCCATAGGGAGAGAGAGTGCCCCACTAAACTAAGGAGAGAAGGAAAACAACCAATTTTCTATAATTCCACCCTTAATAATGAAAGTGAAAAGGAAGAGCGACCCGATTCCCCCATTGAGCGCAACTTTATTGCGTTCAAAGCAAGTCATGTGAGCACCGATAATGAATCTTCCCATGAAGATATACATTTACATGACACTTTCGAGGCCTTTGTTTGTGAATCCCAAAAAGATGATGGTAGTGAGAGTAGAGAAGAGAGAGCGAGTGGAAGTGATGAAGAGGTTGATGCGAGTGAACTTCAATTTGCATTTAGAGAATTATATGAAGAATCTATTAAATTAAAAAGAGCAAATTTGAAATTAGAAGCTAGTTTGAAGGAACATGTCAATGTCGTTGATGAGAGTGCCTTAGTAGAAGACCTTAGGGAACGTGAGAGAGCTCTTTGAGGGAATCTTGAATATGTAGAAGGCGAGAGAGATAGCCTTAGAGATTTGAAGGAATCAATGAAAAATGAGCTTATTATATTTAAAGAGAGGAATGTTTTGCTAGAGTCTAGAATTTTAGATTTGGAAGAAAAACTAAGAGACTCTAGTGAGGTCAAATTTGATTTGGAATGTAGGTCCGCTAAATTAGATAAAATATTAGGAACCGTTCAAGTCAAAAATGACACTTGTGGTTTAGGCTTCGATTCTTTTAATCATTCCAATAATAAAGCCAAAACCAATTATTTGAGAGAATCACCTAGGAACACTTCTAGAGGTCAATCCTTAGGTATTACTTTTCGATGTGTCTTTACTTGCTCACATTATGGTCAAAAGGGTCATCTTAGGAGATTTTATTTTGATCTTAAAAGAATTTTTAGGAAATCCAAAGGTAAGGTAATCGAGGTAGCTAAGATCCCAAAATCTCAAGATTGTCACTCTTCACTAGTTTGGGTTAAGCGATCCAACTTGGTTGCTTTATAAAATAGGAGTTTTGATTCTCATTTTCTTTCACATGCTTCCTCCCTTGCAAAATCAAAGGTTGAATGTGTTAGCTTTGTTTTGCATACTCTAGTTTTTTTATGTTATATATTTATGCTATTTGTATGCTTGTGTGTCATTTTTCTAGTCTATGCTCCATGATTAATTACATGCTAGAATTATGATTTGTGTATATCTTTTGTATTATATTCTCTTCATTTTAGTTTTCATTAAATGAAAAATACAAAAAGATTTTGTTTATCATTTGTTTTTTACCTTATGAGTAATTTAGTAGTAATGAAAATACAAAATGATTTTTGTTTGTCTTTTGAGTAAATAATTTTTGTATGTTTGGTTAAAAATTTCAAAAACTCAAAAAGATTGTGTTTTGTGTATTTTAGTTTAACAGGTTTTTTGTGGTATATGTTGGTATTGAATCCTTCTTTTCGCTTCCATGTGGATAAAATTTCCAATCCTTAAAATGTTCTTTATCATTGTTACATGGAGTAGTTTAAGTTTGACTTGCTTAATGTATTCACATTTATATGCCTTTTCACACACAAGCACGAGTCGTTTTTGAAATTTTAACTTCACATGTATATTTGAGCTTTGTGAGGTGTTCTCCTTCCAATCTAGTCATCTACATATCTTGTGACCTAGGAAAATTTGTGCATGTTAATTCCATTGCACGTGAGATTTGTGTAATAAAAATGATATTTGAATGTGCATGGGGAGGGGCACCGAAAGGAAAAATTATCCTTTACGAGTAAGCCACTGTTTGGAATGGACCTAAAAGAAATACGTGGTCCAAAGGCCTAAAGGAAAATTATGGCAATAAAAGAAAAATATTTTCCAAGGCCTATTTTGTTTAGTTTAATATATTCATTCCAAAGAATTATATGCATATTTTGAGGGAGTTTGGATGGTATATCAATAGTTTTTCACAATAACTTTGTCTGCTAGTTGCGCTATCTTATCATGATTCTATTGGTTTGTAGAATCATCAATATGCTAGGCTTGTATGCATTCTGCTTGTTTGTTCATAAAGTTCAATTCATCTTGTCACATAAGGCTAAATCTTAGTTGATAAAGTTTTTCAATCAGATGAGAACTCCGTGAACAATTTTAAGTGATTGGGTTTTAATTCATTGGTATCTTATTCACTCCCGTTCACTTCCATTTTCATATGACACATTTATGCTATAAGAGTGTGGAAAACTCATGTTATTTTACTTTGTGTCATATGTGTGTTTATATCTATATGTGTGTACTTATGCTTAGTTTGTATCTATTGTGTATACATATATATGACATTTTGTTTGTTTTTGAGTCTTTGCCATGTTAGCTAATCCATTTATGTTTTTAATTCATAATTGGTATCTATCTTGTTGCGAATTTTGGTTGATATCCCATGCTTATGTTAAATACATTTTAGTTGGTATCATTATTTTATCGCATCATAAGTTAGTATCTAATTACCGTTGTTGTGGATTTGTTACTTTTTCTCGTTGCCCATATGCTTTATTGTTCTGATAACTTTATGGACCATCATGTCTTTACTTGTTTTCCCATATTTTGTATCCCTTGTTTCGATTTGAGGGGGAGAAATGGTATTGCTTTAATTAGAGGGAGAAATACGTAATGTTTGAATTATTTATCCTTTGTCTATTCCTAAACAAAAAGGGAGAGAGATGGTATATAAACCTTTAGTTTAGGAGATTCAACTTAGGGGGAGTCGCGACCTTTTTAGGTAGATCATATATTTGATAAACGGGAGAATTAATTTAGGGGGATTATTTAGTTTAATTGCATTTTATATTTTGATATTCCCAATGCATTTAATGGTTTGCTTAAGTGTGCAGGAATTTATTCTAGCGGCATCTTTATATCGGCAAAGCTATTTATGCTTGGGCCGAGTCAACGTCTGTATTTTTATTTTTTATTTTTTGGGTGGGATGTTTGCTTCTAGACGTGCTTGACGGCCCTTTAGGATTTTTGTTTAGGTTTTGTCCCGGAATAGACAAAGGGGTATATTTGTAAGGACACAAATTTCCAATTGAATCTTATGTAGTGTTGGCTCAATTCCGGACAATATAATTTACATCATAGAATAGAGTGTAAAGTGTATCCATCCAAGCCTATGACGAGTTTGTTGAAGACGTAGCGGTCAAATTTGTAAAGCTTCATCATTCTAGAATTGTTAGTGCCTCGTTTCTACGTCAACAATAATTGGATTCCATAGTCTCTAAAGGTATGAATGCAATTTTATATATGTAGGAGACTTGGAATATATTATAGGTGTAATTTTAATTTAAAATGGATTTTACTTATCAAAAATTATTTTAGAACTTTGGATAAAAGTTTTTGGACTTAAAATTGAGATTCTAGAATTAATTTTTTTCGTTCGAAATGTCGTTCAAACGAGATTGTCGTTCGAACGAGTTTGCCAACAAGATGTACCAATTGTTTTCTGTTTTTTCGTTTAATATTTCGTTTTAACGAACTCATTTTAATGAGTTTTTCCAACGAGAATTTGGCCTTCTTTTCTTCTAAAATCTCGTTCGAACGACCTGGAAAATTCGTTCGAACGACTTTGGCGGGAAGGCAAATTATTTATTGTTTTCTTTTTTAACCACCCATGTTTCCCACTTGTTCCACTAACTTTTACCAGCCCTATTATGTGCGGGAACAAGACCTTTTTAGCAACTTTTTGAGATTCTTTCATTCTCTAGAGAGTAAAAATTGTTTACCCCAAAAGTTCATGTTTTGAGTTTTGAATTTATGGATTAAAATCCTTCCAAAACTCTACACACCCATAGTTTTGTTTAAATTCAAAGTTCCCATATATATATCTTGTTTGGAGTTTGGTTTGGCACCTTTGGTTCATCTCTACACCATTAAAGAAGAGTGTTTGGGTTCTTCTCCACCCAAAAGAAGTTTGTTTGTGTGCTGCGGTGTTCCCACTTGAAGAAAGGTTTCGGGTGCGGGTTGACGGAGACCAAAAGCCTCATTGGTGGATTCCAAGGTTCCGATAGAGTCTAGGATTATCGACTAGGCAGAGGTAGTTACAAGAAGACGCGTCAAGGCTTGGATGGAATCGAGTCGTGTGAAGTAAGTCATCTATCTTGTAATAATAAATCCATACTTAGTGGACTTAAGTCTAGGGCCGTTCAAGGTTTTTCCCATTTGGGTTTTCCTTGTACATCGGCGCGTAGTGGTTTGTGATTTATTTTATCTTAATATATCACCTAGATGAATGCTTAGGACTAAAAGATAAAATATGTTTTAAATCACTACTCATGTTTAATTTGGTGTTGAACTTAATTTGGGTAATGTTTAACTTAACATAATTCAAGTCTAAATAATTTAATTTGATAAAATTTGGTTTGGCCTCTATAAAAAAAGAATTAATCATGTTAGGAAAATTTTAGTACTGGAGATTAAATTAAACTTGTTTAAGTGAAAATGAATGTTGGATTAATTTTATTTCATTTTAGTTGAGTTTAATTTTAATTTGAAAGTAATTAAAATTTGAAGGTTGTGTGTGTTGTGTTGAACCATCCTATTCTGCACTTAAAGGAAATTCATATTTAATTTTAAAAGAAATAATTTTTATTAAAATTTAGGGGCTTTAAATTTGTATCAAAGCATTGAGTATTTTCATCTCACGCTTGCAATAAAAAGGATCAAACTTTATCCCCCTTACTATCAAATACATGAACAAACAATCAATCAATGTATGGATAATAAAAAAAATATCTAGCCCTTTTTTTCATGGAATTAGACAAAGTAAACATGAATCTTATGGGTACAAGATAGAGAATATTAGGGAATAATCATGGGAAACCAAGAGAAACATGAGAAATAAACAGTGACTGATCACGCCATTAACATTTGAAAACTAAACAATGATGCATGAAAATAGGAGATCATGCACACGAGGCGCTTTTTAGCTGTGCAAATAGGAGTGTACGCACGAAGCCATTTATTCGCGAGCATGAAATTAGGTAGTGTGTCTCCAACTTCAACCATTTCCACATCCATGTGAACGGATCTCTTTAGAGCCATGTCAAAAGTAAAACTCATAATTTCACACTCAAATTTAACAAATCATTAGCAACACTAAGCAATCACCAACCTTATCACTCATTTAAAAAGAAATTATCCCCCTTAAAACCAACTCATCCAATACATTCCTTAGCGAAATCCAGCCTCAACTTAACTAAAAATATAGTTATGCACCTAATCAACATGCTAAAAGACTAAATAGAAAAGAAAGATAATTAGTACAAACTAAAAATATAGAAATATACTAGAAAACACATGATCAAATCACAAATACCAAAGAATTAAGAAAATCATGCAATATCACATAAGTTAGAATGTAGTGTAACTTAAGATTTGTTAAAACAAAATTGTGTACAAATGTTGTGCAAATTAAATATTTTCAAGTCACACTTAAACACAACAAGAGTAAGCTAAGAATCATATTGGCTTGCATGTGCATAGAGAATGAAAAATCACAAAATCATTAACCAATTTTATTTCTTGACACGTTTAACAAACATTTATAGGGAAAATGCAATGCGATCATGCGTTTTTCTTTAATATCTACTCCAAATATATACTTCCTCGGCACAATTGTTAATCAAATCTTTTGAATGCAATATAAAATAATAATTTCTTTTTTTTATGTGCTAAAGCCCTATCTTGTTTTTATTACCCATTAAACACTTGGCTTGTGGATTTTTCCACTAAATTGGCTTTTGCCATTGATTTTCTCTTCACCCATCTAGATGAAAACTACCAAATGGTACACAAATTCAAATCATGCATTATCTTTCTAATGATAACCCTTATCAATACATATAATATGGTCCATATTAAACTCCATCATATAAAGATCTCAATTGATTATAAGTAGACAATGGATTACTTATGAAACTCATGCAAGATTGATATTCAACTTTAAATTTGTAAATTCTTGTAAAAATAATAATTCAACAACACCATTTGTGAATTCGTGCAATGTAATGTGAATACAAGCCTTCAATTCATCAAAGTCAAACTAAAGTCAATGTTTGTCATGATATTTTTGAAAAGTTTACTTTTGACAAAACACATTCAACAATTACATCAAAATAAATCATATAAGTAAAAAAAAACTTTTATTTATCCAAGCCTATAGATTAATCAACATGTTAAGCATGGAATTTGACCAAAAATACGCAAAATAAATGAAAATTATTTTTGTATTTTTTTAAGAAAAGCATAAAAGTTTGTGCAAACACAAATGTACAATCTCAAAGAAAAAGATTAATTCAAATGCAGACAAGCTCGAACAATATACAAGATAACAAGGATAAGAACCAATCAAAATATCAAATGACCAAACATATTATTTGACTTTTCAAAAATATACCAAAATAACTAAATAAGAAAAACAAAGTTTGCGAAACGTAAATCAAACATGTTTTTGAAGTTTTCTCACAATAAGTGACAAGAAAAAAAATAAAAGATGCAAAAATCGTATATGCAATAGGAATACAACTTCTCATAACATGTTCCAAATGTTCAATTAAATCTCTCTTCCAGACTACGGACACGGACATTCCTAAATGAATACAAGCACAAAACACACAAATCACATCATTACTACAAACTCACTCCTCAAAGAACAAAACCTAGCGCAATATATGGAACACAAGATTAGATAACCCTAGCTATGGCAAACACCAAACAACTCAAGTGTAAAGAATAACTTCTTCAGTATCAATGAGAGGTTTGGGTAAAAATTTGAATATGACTCCCCCTAAGAGGCGAAAAAACATATACCATCATCCAAAACACCTTTATTTTTTCAAACATACCTTAAAATGAGATTTTTGGGTTTAGAGAAATCCCTTGTCAAAACATGAGGTTTCAAATTCAAATCACTTCCATTTTTGAAAACTTGTTTTTTTCACAAAATTCCAACTGCTATTTTTTTTCATTACCATGATTTTCGGAAGGATAGAAGACCAGTTTTGTTGAAAATTCATGTGGCATACAATTAATATTTCCCTTAAATCTGTTTTTCTTTTCAAAATTCCCACCACATTCCATTTTCAACTCATTTAAATTTGTCGCAAGAACATTCAAATCATTATTTAAGTAATCAATCGAGTCATGGTTATGTGAATGTGAACCAACATTAAAATTCCTAATCATGAAGTAATAATTTCTAAGATGATCGGTTTTATGACAGTGAGTGAACACATAATTTTCACAATGATGAACCACCTTAGAATGAGATTTACGAACATTTTTGGACTTCTATTAATTTTTAAACAACTCGTAGCAAAACTTTATCAAATGTATGACAAAATGTGCAAGTGTAGAATTGAGAAGGTCTTTTTAAACATTCTTTACCTTTTTCAAAACAATGAAATTCGAGAAAATTTGATCATTTTCTTTTACAGTCAAAACACTTGGGGCAACAACCACTTTTTCCTTTAAATATTCATCTTTATCATTAAGATTCAAACAGTATTGAATCATTCTTATTAGTTGATATGTTGGAACCCTTTTCTCAAAAATTGTGTTAGATCGAGAAACACAAGTTATAGCTTTACCAATACATTCATAAAAACCTTTCTAAATTTGATTTATTTCCACAAGAATTTTGTCAAATCTCTTTGAACATTTTTCAATGTTAATTTTAACATTTTAACACATATCCTTAGATTCATTTATGAGATCATCACAATTCTCACTAGTCCAAAAACCTTTCGTTAAAATCTTTCCTAACCAAACATTCACTCTTGGAAAATTCCCAAAATGATCATACTCATAAAGTGGAATAATGCTAATGAGATTAGCATTAAGTCCTTTAACATAAATAACACTTTGAAGTGTGATGTTTTATGAAATTTTCACTATGCCTATACCACTCACTATAGATTTCTTAACATTTTTTAAAGTGGCAAAATCTTTATCATAATCCTCTATAGTAGTGAAAAATAAATTTTCTCCCATCATATGACGTGAGAAACCATTATAAAGGTACATATATTAAGAATTTGGTTCTTTAAAATCCCCAAATACCACCCAACACATATGACTATCTTTCTAACCCACTTTGGTTTAATTTGAGTGCCTTTTCTCAATTCACTCATTTCTTTTTAAAGTTTTTACAATTCATTCTCAAGTTTCGCATTCACTCCTTAAAAGTAAGTTCTCCTTAAAAACTTTGAATATGAATGTTACTCATTTTATAGAAAAATGTCCTAAATGTCCTCTCTTTAAACAATAATAGAACTTCTATGTTTGAAATGGTTTTGAGAAAAATTCACATTCCTTTTGGCAAAATGTTGTTCTCTTTGATTTAAAAAAAAATCTTTCTCTTTTAAAGAAATTTCAATGATCCCTAAAGTGAGAGTTTTTTTTTTGTTAAACTCTTTTCTCTCATTTTCACGCCTTTGAGGTTTTTGAACAAACTTAGGTTGATTAACTTTATAGTTCTTCTCAACCTTAGACACATGCACATCTATACTATTGTTAGGCAATATATATTTCTTAAGCACTTTTCCTTTAGAAACAAAATTTTTATCCTCAACTTGAGTATAATTTTCTTATCTATCATCTTTATTTTCATATATACATGCAGAAGAAGTGTTAGAAGGATAATTAAAACAGTCAAATTCAATACCTTTCATTCCATTTCAAATAACGATTTTTTAATAAAATATATTGTTTATCTTTTTCGATCTTTCCTCTAAAGAAAATGTCGCCTTCAAGGCATTAGACAAATTATATTGGAGAGACACAACTTCTATTTTGTATAATCTTTCTTTAATTTAAACCATTTTACACTTTTTTAAGTCTACATTTCATTTCAAGTAGATCACCCTTTTACTTTCTAAAGACGAATTTTGTTCATTTACCCGTTTTAACTCACATTTGAGTTGTAAAAAATTTGATCTTTGTATTTAAAAGAACTTCACTCTTCTTCAAATACTATAATTTTATTCCTCATTTTAATGTTTGGTTTTAACTTAAGTGACTCATGAAATAATTTATTATAAGCATAGTTTTTCATTCATTTCGTCGTCGTCAAACAACTCATTTTCATTTTATGTAATTTCATATCTAGGCTCACTTGAAGCTGTGACAACCCGCTCCAAATAATAACGGGTGGCCAGCCCTATACTACATAAATCAGGTATCTCAGATGGTACAGTCTCAACATCAACAACTAAACACTATAATATAAGGCTAACTACCCGAAATCATAAAGTGCGAATTACCAAAAATTTAAAACTTTTATTTTTAACAACAACAACAACAAAACCAATAATGCACACAACCAACAATATACATCTAACTATGATGTGAAATGTGCATGCTCCAATAATAAAAGAGTACAATACATTGTACAATAAAAATCTCAACAATGAAATACCCGAATATGCTGTCGGGCAACAGACAATACAATAATCTGATAAATAAAATATGAAAGTGTTAATCTACAACACTTGAATACTAACTCAATACAACTGAATCCTAATCTAGATGTACGATAGATAGGAATCGACTAAGGCAAAGTGCCGCAACAGTCCGCTACTGCCACAGCTCCACAAATCCTGAATGGAGGAATATCAAAGGCGTCCTTGCGGAGGAACACCTGAAGTAATACAATATATACATGGAGGAGGAAAATATAAACGGGTCAGAACCCGAGTTTGAAAAACAGTTTATAGCAAGTGTATTAAAATGCATAATAATTATTAATGCATTATTACATGATTTAGCTGGAATCGAACACTCCATAAAAATTCAACTCACCTCTCATCTAAAGCACGCACTAAGCGTATGCACGTGTCTCCAAAAGGATGTTCAATTCTAATTTAGGTAAGAGGATTCTAACTTAAACCCAAAAGAAGTATTTAAGTGAAACCGTCTAACCTATGTCCCAATTCTACATTTATTTCTCTACTTTCTTTAAGTTATATACGTTAACTATAATGTAATTGTTATAGTTATCTTTATAATGTTCATTTGTTGAACATATAAAGTTACATGATCCAATCATGTCCACATCATCACAATACATCAACAATCTCATTTACTAGAATTTATTTTCTAGTGATGCCCATATAAGGCATGAAACCATATAAATATAATTATAATAGTAATTATATATGAGTTATTAGCATCATGAATATAAGGACTAAACTCCTCTCGATTCTCAACACGGCATTGCGTTTTGTGCGTGGGATGTCTCGCCGAAGCGAAATCCAAACAAGGAACCCCCCGTTACACTACACCTGACCGTATTAATCCTCGAGGCTCATTAGGCCCTCAATTCATGAAGCGTGTAACCCAAATGATTATCCAATTTTAATTAATAAATATTCCCAATTCTCAATAGTACACGGCGTTTCATGCGTGGGACGTCTCGTCGAAGCGAAATCCAAACAAGGAACCCCCCCGTTACACTACTCCTGGCACTGTCGATTGTCGGGATAGGTGATTTATATATATAATTAACTATGAGCATTAAGGACTAAACTTATCCCCAAGTTCCAACATTACACTGCGGTTCGTGCGTGGGACGTCTCGCCGAGGCGAAATCCAAACAAGGAACCCCCCCGATACACTAATCCTGGCAATGTGGGTCATTGAGGTCCATTATGCCTTTGACACCAAAGTACAAGCACAAGCAATAATAACCATCCAACCGAGCTATAACTCGAAGGACGCAGGCTCACATGCTATCATCTTCCAGCAGCCCATATACGTAGCAAACTGGGGCCACCTGGTGGGGTTCAACGACACCCACCTCGTGATCTACTCACGCACACAACGTCCGGGAAGCGGTCATAGCTCCTAACCGGCAGGTGAGAGCGACACATACCGACGACCTCTTTCCCCCAAAATAATAAATATATATATATATATATATATATATATATATATATATATGTCATATGATGACCACCATGGACGACTATGACCTGGAGAATATCCACATCCTGCTTTTCGAGTCAGGATGCTCACCCACTACGCACGAAACTTCCCAATGATAGCAAGGAGAGGGTATGACTAACATGTATATACACCATCATACAAGGTATACATACATCCCACATAATAAAGATATACCATTATATAAGGTATACCTGCAACAACATATTCATTTTCATTATACGCTCTTAGGCGCAATTGAATTTGTGTCATTGTTTAGTTTTAGTATATCTCTCTCCTGATACACTAATCGCTAAAACTCACACATCTTCGCCACCTAGTATACACCATAATTTCTAATCGGTATTCCTCAAATTTAGTTTATATGACTCCAATAATTTCTTATAAGGGAAACTCACTAAAAGTCTCGAAAACATACTTCAAATATCTCCTATAGAGATCCCCATTCGATAACCTCGAACACCACGGGATGAAATTATCCTTAGAAAAACAATCCCCCAAAAGCCCTGTTTTCGAATCGATTCGGGCCAATTCCGAATCGATTCGGCCCAGTGAATCGATTCATCCAGGAAGGCGAATCGATTCGGGTCTTTAGACTTGGGACTCTGTCTCAGGCCGAATCGATTCGGCTGGAGACCGAATCGATTCGGTCACTCAGACCTGGGCACCTGCAACTTTTGGAATCGATTCGGTAAGGGGCCGAATCGATTCGGCCTACCAGAAGCCACGAATTTGGCTATTTTCCTCAAAAGCCAAAAATCCAAAACCTTCATTTAAATTATAACTCGGATTTTATTTCTACGAACCCAAAGTTTTCCCGTCTCCTCGAGTTCTTTAGATGTGCTAACACCCTATTTGGGAATCCACTAATATTTATCTCCAAATAATTTTAACCTTAATTTCTGACTAACGATTTCGATCTTGGATAGCTTTTCGTAGAAAAATCATTAAAAATCCAAAAAAAAATCAGAAAAATGCCCAGTCGGCGCTCACGCGACCATATCGAAAAGATCTACAATTTTCATTTTTTGACCAGGAGCCGGATCGATTCGCATCATGGCCGAATCGATTCGGAAGTGACGCTGTGTCACTATTCATCATCTTCTCCAAAATTCTAAAATTCATTTGAATCATTTTCCAACCATTTTGATCCATCCCAATCACAAATACATCATCAATATTCATCCTAGAATACATATAAACTAATTTCTATCTTCAAATCTAAGATCTACATATCAAATCTAAGATTATACCCAAAAGTTAGGTTTTTGTTAAACTAAACCTAAATCCCAAAATATCAATCCACAAATCATGCAATAAATGTACACAACAATTATTTAGCAAGTTTAATCACTTGCCTCGGGTTCGTAGGGTCTGAATCCGCCTTTAAATCGCGAAATGGCCGGAGAATCCTCTTTCTCTCTCCTTTCCCCTTCCTTTTCTTCTCTCTTTCTTTCTTTCTTTTTCTCTTTCTCTCTTTTGGAGAAATATCTCCCGTAGGCTTTTTAAGCCTATTCTCCCAAAATACACATCTTTAAATGATAATACACACTTTAAATGACTCGGTGACTTTAATTCGAGTCAAACGGTCCTAATTTATTTCGGAACCCAAATAGACCCCAAGTACAGTCATTTCGACTTTCTCGACCCTTCCGGACACAATGGTACCCTCAGAATTTCCATTCGAGACACTTTTTGACGACTCTAAATTTTGACCTCAATTGTCAATTTGATTATTCTCCAATAAAATATTATTTATTTCTTCCAAAATAAAATAATTACTGTTCCGAAAGTCTTGGGTTGTTACAGAAGCATGTGTAGTGTTCTTAGATAATAATGAACATGAGGATGAGTGCATGTTATCTAGACTTACACCTAAAGCATAAAAATATGATATATCCATGGACAACCACAAATAAACAAACATACACTTAAAGGAAATGATCTACTCAAGATGTTAGCCCTAATCGATCAACCCCGCTTTACTCCCAATTGAAAATGAAAGTGTATGAAGACAAAAAATAGCGTAGGGGTGAATAAGTTATTATAAAAAATTTGTTATTATATATTTCAATTTCAAAGAAGTCCTAAATCTAAGTCATGTTTCAAATCTCCAAGTGATTTAGTTGGATTGCAAATACACAAACACAGACAAGCATTGTAAATGATAACCAATCACACAAAAATGAACTACATCGGGTATACGAAGAAAAATCCCAACCTATGGGTAAAAATCCTCAGAGTGACCTAGAATCTCATTAAATTTGAAAAGTTATTTTCACACAATACAATAATGTAAATCGATATTATGAAATCATAAGAAATTACTTATTAATATTGTGACTCTCCCCATTCTCATGAAAAATCCGATTGAAGATCCATCTCTCGAATACATAATTCTATTTTTCATTATAGATCCACACCATGCTCCAGCTCTTTAATATCTTGACCACCTCCTTTTATATCTTGGAGTATTGATCATGTGATTTATTTGTAATTAATATATAAACAAGGGTATGTGTGGATAAAAAAACCTCTCAAATCATCTCTCAATTGTAGATAAAAAAATATCAGAAGATTCTAAATGAAACACTTAAATTTGAATGAGAGGGAGAACATGGATCTCTCTAAAATGAAAAACTCCTCAAAAGATATATTTTTAAATGAGGGAAAAGTGTTCTAAAAATTTTGAGGGAAGAAAGACTATTTATAGAAAAAAAATCTAGCTTTCTTGTACGCATGACTGAGTTTTCTTATGCATACAGTTTTGGACAGTATGCCCCCGATAAAAAATGATGTAGGGCCACGTGCATAAGGAAAATCTCACTCATATGCAGGTTTTTTCCACAAATTATACTTATCATGTAAACGGCTTAAAAGCCTGCCGTTCGAATAACTCACAACGAAAATCACTTGAAAATCATTTTAAATGAGATTTTTGAAAAATAGACCTTGATCCCTATCCTTAAACAAATACAATACACAAAATAAGTTTTCAAAAATAAGTTTTATAAAGAAACTATCAATTTTAAAATTCGTGAGCGCGTGCACTTACCAAATGTTTAATTGATTTTGTAAAATGAATATTCTTCAAACTCAGCAGTCGAAGGCTTCAAACTTTGAAATGTCTTCATGTCTTCAAACCAAAATACTTCATAGGTAAAGGACAAAGACGCTCTCACTCATATAAGTGAATCAATCTTTTGGGATTGACTTTATGCATGAGTCATATGTTTTATTATAAGAGATATCCATGATAAAAAAGGTTAAATTTTCAGTGGTGAAGCCAGATGTGTAGCTAAAAGGTGACATAAAGACAATTAGGGCGTAGAAGAGTAGGGATGTGAGCATGAGTACTAAGCACTTTAGGGGAAACATCAGTTGTTGCCAGCCCCACCAGCTATTGCGATGATAGAAGTAACCGTACCAATAACCCAACCTCATGAGCAACATCTATTACAGTATGAGCGTGTGTACCACTTCTCTCCTAAGGATGCATCGGTACTAACCTAGGTAGTAGATATTATGTTTCTTATTTTTGGGCATGTATGATGCATTAGGTTTAATATTGACGAATCGCATTCATTGTTAATAGTACCTTTACTCACTCTTCGAGGATGGTATATTTAGCATTCGATATTCTATTTCATATTGATTTACCATTGGGAAGAGGTTTTCCTATTCATTTAATGTGTACATGGATATGGGTGGATATTGTTAGACTTCGATTTGTAGCCAAATTGAATATTTTATATTTGTTCAAGTATAAAGTTATACTAGGGATGGATTGGTTAGCTACTTATCACACTTTTGTGGATTATTTTGGGAGGTCCATCATCTTTATCATTCCGGGGTAAGAGATGTACTTGGTTGCAATGAGACTCCCGGAGGGAGGCTCATTAACATATTGGTACTATATTGAGGAGGACAATTCTAAGGGAGTTATTGTGTCTTAGTACTTTATTTAAATTATTAGCAAGTTTTCTGATATATTTTAGGGGATATTGGGGTTGCCACCAAGTAAAGAGATATCGTTATGATTGACTTAGCTTTGGGCAAGATATGGATAGCCTAAGAACCTTATTGTATGGCTTCATTAGAGATGAAAGAGCTTATAGAGAAGATTCATCAGTTACAGGTCTAGGGATTTATTCGAATGAGTATTTCACTTTGGGGAGCTTCAGTCCTTGTTATGAAGAAAAAGGACAGATCGTTGAGATTTTTCATTGATTATGAGGTTTTGAACAAGGTCGCTGTAAAGGGAATAAGTATTCGTTACCCCATATTAATGACTTATTCGACTAGTTAAGGGGTTTGTAATTTTCAAAGATTTCTTTGAGGTTGGGGTACCAAAAATTGAGGATTCAGGAGCAATATGTTCCAAAGATAACATTTTAGATGAGATATGGGTTGTATGAGTTTATAGTTGTGACATTTGGGCAAACCAATTCACCAATAATTCATATGGACTTGATGAATCAAGTGTTCATGAAGTTTTTGGATCAATTTGTCATTGTGTTCATTGATGACATATTGATTTATTCTCGAATTATAAATGATCTTGTTGATCATTTACTAATAGTTTTACAAACATTATAAGACCATTAACTATATGCTAAGTTTGAGAAGTGTGGATTCTAGTTGAGAGAGGTGCAGTTATTAGGACATAATGTGACAATGGCGGGGATATTAGTGGACCTGAGTAAGATATCAATAGTGATGGGGTGGGGATACCCCACGATGCCTATAAAGGTGCATAGTTTTTAGGATCAGTAGGCTAATATTATCGGTTCATTTAGGGCTTCTCGAAGATAGCAGGCCTTTTGACGAACTTGATAAACAAGGGGGTGCCATTTATATGGGATTATTTTTCTAGACAACTTTTGATGAGTTGAATGTCAAGTTGACTTTATCTCTGATTTTCTCTTTGCTTTATAGTGGGGTAGATTACATGGTTTATATCGATGCCTCACTACGAGGACTTATTAATGCAGGATGAGAGGCTAAAAAATTATACTTCTCGAAAGCTTAAGGCTTATAAGGGGAATTACCCCACCAATTATCTAGAGTTAGCGGTAGTTGTTTTGGGTCTTCACATTTGGAGACAATATTTATTAGGGGAGAGATTCCATCTTTTCATGAACCATGATAGTTTATAGTATCTGTTCACACAGAGGGTTTGAACATGAGAGAACTTTGATGGATAGAGTTCATGAAAGACTATCTGTTTGATATAGAGTATCACCCATTCAAGACAAAGGTAGTGGTAGAATCGATAGTTACACTTTCGACGATTTAGAAGGCGAAGTGATATTCCCTTCGCACTGAGGATGAGTTAGCTCACGACTTTATGGTCGTCCTTTCCATCACAAATGGGATCATTATCCGAATTATGAGGGAAAAGGCAGGATATTTCTTTCTAAGTTAAGATCAAATAGTTATTAGCTAAGGGATTAGAGTTGTACTCAATTGGATTTAATGGGGGGTTTTATTTCCACGATAAATTAGTGGTTCTCAAGGATGAGGAGTTACGAAGGATAATAATGACTGAGGTGCATCGGTTGCATTTTGCATTACATCTCAGTAGGGATAAGATATACTAGGATATGAGATGTCAGTATTTATGGGAAAATAGAAAGAGGGACATTATAGTATTTATGTCCAAGCGTGCTACTTGATAGATGGCTAAGTTACATCATCATACTAAAAGGTGTTATACAACCTATTGAGGCTCCAGTATGGAAATAGGGGAGTATTTCCATGTATTTTATTACTTCGATGCCTACATCGTAGAGGGGACACAATTCCATGTGGGTAATCATGAATGACTTGAATAAGGTGGGTCACTTTCTGCCAATTCGGACATAATTTACTTCAAAATAATATTTTAGGTTTTTCCTAGAAGAGATCATGAATTTGTATGGTATACCTCTTAATATCGTGTAAGATAGATACAAGATATTTGTGTGCCACTTTTAGAGGAGTTTCCAATAGTCATTGGGGACAGAGTTGATATTGAGTACTTTGTATCACCCATTAACGAATGAAAAGATGGAGCGAGTAAACCAAATATTGGAGGATATGCTACGATCGTGTATTTTAAGCTTCAAGGGTAGTTGATATAAATACTTACCGTTGGTAGAGTCTTCTTACAACAATGATTATCAGTTTACTAATTGCATGACACAATTTGAGGCTTTGTATGGGAGGACTTGTCATTCACACACTTTTTAGATGTGGGTGGTGGAGAATAAGATTCTCAGACTGGTGTTTGTTAAGGTCACTTATAATAATGTGGATCTTATTGGAGAGAAAATGAGGACCATCTAGAGTCATCAAAAGAGTCATGCAGATGCGGGGCGGAACTTAGAGTCTGCTATTGGAGATTAGGGGTTACTTGAGGTGTCTCCCTCTAAGGAACTGATGCGTTTCAGGGAAAAAAAGAGGAGATTATCTCCTCGGTATATAGGGTCATTCAACATCATTGATTGTATCAAACTAGTCACGTATAGTTTAGCCTTGTTGTATCATTTGTAGCAGGTGCACGATGTATTTCATATCTTGATATTACGAATGTTCATTAGAGACGCTTTAGCATATCAACACATTAATCTTGATAAGATAGAACTTCAAATCGACGTGAGTTATGAGGAGAATGAAATTTCTATCTTGGATCATTATGAGCGAACTCTTCATTCCAAGGTGATTCATTTAGTGCATGTCCAATTGGGGCATCACAATAAGGACGATTCGTTATGGGAAAGGGAGGATGACATGCAAGAAAAGTATCCAATTTCTAGGATGGAATTCCTTTATTAGGGAGAAGACTATAATATCCAGTATTTTCTGGTATTTATTAATTATGAAAATGAATTAATAAATTGGAATTAATTATTACTTGAGTGAACTAGTAATAATAAAAATGTATGTTAAGATGCTGATTAAATTTACACGTAATGATATTTATTTGTACCATGTATTATATTTAACTAATCGATGTAATTAATTAAGTAGGATCGGACTATATGCGGTTATGCATAAAATAAGTCAGTGTACATTTTATTTTACATTGTGAGTTATTACTGTGAGTTATGAGGTACTAGCATTTGGATCATACTTTAGAGGGATACAGAGGCCGAACTATGCATTTTAGTCATTTTAAGTTGGGTTCAGGGGGTAAGTATACCCTTGGACAAAGTTTTGGCCTACTATGGGTAGTATTTTAGGCTCATTTGGAGGAAAAAAATTAGGCCTATTATTGACTAGAGGATTTTATATTAATTAGAGAGTTAAACCTCATTAACCAAATACTTTACATAAGAGACACAAGCACTATAAGCCTTAAACCTTTTGGAGAGATTAAGGATAATTTTTGGGAGAGTAAGAACAGGGAGCAACGCGTAGAGATTCACCATTCATATATTTAAGGAAAAAATATCTTTCTTTTTCACGTATAATTTGTGACTTGTTTGTAGTATCATGTTACGTAGTTTATTATGGGATTAAGACACATTCTTAGGATTGAAATCTGATATCTTAATCATGTTTTGTTATTGAATTCATTGAGATTAGTAAAGGATTAAATCTGAACTGAAAGTCTTAAGATTTGAGGAAAGACATTAAATTTTGTAAGCGTGTAGTTCTCTTTGCTAGTGTATTTATGGATAAACCGAGGCGTAACCCGTATTAATGGTGATAATTTAATAGTAAATGTACTCTTAATGATAATGGATGAACTCAAGTACATATCTCAATATAAGATGATGAATACAATTATTTGATTTAATAAACGAACCTCTAATGGAAGTTAGTTAGTGGGAGAGACAGGTAGGCAGATAAACACTAAAATATAGGTATTATAGTGTTTAGAACTCAGTAAATGTTTGTGATTTTGGGAATAACTAGGCAAGCGTATTGATGAAAGGGATTACAAGACTTGGTTTGCAATGAATATCTCAAAGTGGTCTTTTGGCTCAAATATCACGCGATTTATAAAAGGATAAATGAGGGCATATATAGGTTCAAATTACACCCGAGGAATCTCAAGTGCATTAAATGATAGGTCAGGCTACCATTCATAAAATGTCATTAGCATTAAATGTTGAGTGAAATATCGAGTGACCAACTACTATTTCAGATGGCGCCGCATTGTGTCTGTGCTATGCCAACTAGCTATTCACCAAACCATAATTGTTTAATGTAAGTTTGATTTGGCATATGTTAGGTATATTGTAACATCACTCATATCTTTATGGAAAGATAATATTTTTTTCACCACAAATCTATGGCAGAGTAAGCTCTTGGTTAGTAGCCCAAGAGCTTACTCTTGAGTGTTTCTCGAGTGTGCTCAATCAGGCAAATCTTGGGGTTTTGACTAGTTTATGTAAAATGGTTAAATCATGATTTAACCCTGCCTTACTCTCTATCCTTCAAATCAATTTACTTAGAGATTTCCAAGTGAGGTAGATCGATAGAGAAAGAAAGCTCCCACTAGTCCCGCCAAACCTGGTCCATTGCTCGAGTAACTTCATCACTATAACAACATAACTCATAATTTACATAAATCAATAGACAAACTACAAGGTTACTTAACTAGATTCTTATGGTAGTCTTCTTAAATCTTCGATTAAGCTTCACTTTTCCTTGATCTTAAATCAGATTAGTTGATTCCTCATACTCCTTTGTGATGTCACTAATCTTTAATTATTTTTCTTTAGTTTCTCATTTAGTTTCATAATGGGGAGGTTTATCTCTAAGTAAAGAGGTTTATATATAAGCCCCTAATGTAAATTTAATTATTGGGGAATATAATTATGTGATTTGAACTCATTTTTACGATTTATTTTTGTGTAATACCCATGTTAATTTAAGGTTTAGATTTAGATCGCATGTATTTATGATCTTATTGTATGTTAAAGATTAAACCTTGGTTTAATTTGGAGAATAGTAAGAACTAAACCTATGATCATATTAGTTTGATGTTAAACCCTTTATAAAGGAATTAAAATCTTGATCATGAATGTTTCTAGGTTGGATAATAAGGTTTGGGGTGGGTTTGAAGCTTGGCTTGAACATACATAATGGTTGGGGTCGTCAAACTTCTTTTTAAATAAGACATTTTCCTCTACCCAAACCGAATCGATTTGGCCTGGGGGAGAATTGATTCAACCCCCATAGCAGATCGAGGTTGGGCTATGATGACGATTATTAGAGTTTTTCCCTTTGATTCGAATATCGTGATCTTTGTATACTAGAGAGATAAATTGATTTATGCAAAATGTTAGGTTTATAATATAATAAAAGATAAATATTGAATATGTTAAAGTTAATTCAGATTAGATATTGTATAAGCCTTTCATATATTATGTAAAATGCAGCGTTGGGGATTGGGACGAGGTATGTGCGATATATATATATATATATATATATATATATATATATATATATAATGCTCTTGTGCGGACCAATCCGCATTTTAAGAATTCAGACCGGACACGTGTCACCTAACGGTGCGCCTAGAAATTATCGCCTAAATTATAGGCACACTCTCTCTCTTTTCTAGGCTCACCGCCAGGTGACACATGTTCGGTCCGTACTCTTAAAATGTGGATTGGTCCGCACAAGAGTAGGACTATATATATATATATATATATATATATATATATGGTTACTTTCTTATGTGAACATACCATCACTCATGGGGAATCTATTGGTTTGGGTTATTTTGATGATTATATTGTGTACCGTATTCCTAGCTGATGATGCAGGACTTAGCAGATTAAGACGATTTTAAGTATGCATAAGATTTATATATACTAATGCCAATATTAATGTATATAATTCTCATGATTACTTAAGAAACATAATGATATGAGGAGAAGGGGTTTAACCCGCAATATTTTGATAATGAGGAAACTAGCGTAGTGAAAAATCCTGAGTCTATTAGTACTAAGACAACACACACTTCAAAGCCACTATAACAACAACTTAAGTACATAATACAGATTACAATGTGTAAATGTATAAATACAGTCAATATAACATGCATACCAATGCTAACACTAAACAACCCCATAACTATTGAAATTTTACCAAACAACAAAAATAGTAAATTTTAGAAGAATAAACAAACAAAGCTTCATACTCAAGACAAGAGTATCAGTGTAGATGATTTTTTTAATATGTTTTTAGTTTTAACAAAAGGAAAAAAAATTTAAACTTTAAAGAGTAGATAAAGGGTATTTACTTTAGAGTTTAAAGTTTCAACCATAAGAAAACCTAAAAATCAGTTTTGTGTAAAAGGAGAATTTGATTAAGAGTTTTAACACACTATAATTGGATCTACCCAAATATATATATATACCTCTGTGTGTGTGTGTAAACCCTTTATACAAGAATTAAAAGCGGACTTGATCATGAATTAAAATCTTGATCATGAATATATAATTTAAAAAATATTTAGGTGTAAAATACATATATAATGTATAGATACAAAAATAAAGAATATATTAACAAAATTTCATTTCAAGGTTTTAAAAATTGAAAATTGAGTTTAAAACTTACAAAAATCTTTTTAGGAACATGTTTAGTGCGTGCAAAGGTTCGAGTGTATTTGGGATTGTTGTTACAAAATTGAGCCAAAAACTATCTCGTGGAATCTAAAGAGGGTATTTTCAATCTCCCCCTTTAGTCAATTTTGGAACAAACCAAATTGAAACTCGATAAATAAGTCACAGACACAAGTACATAACTCAACTATGCACATGATTCTTACAAAAGAAGAGTACAGGACTCAACTAGCAACATGTGTCCTAAAAAGAAGAGTACAAAACTTAATTAACAACATGTGTCCTAAGAGACTCAATTACATTAAAATATAGGAGTCATAAAATCTCCCTAACATAAAATAAGGAGTCTCAAATTCTCCCATTATTTGTCACAAAGTGAAAAATGGTAGGGAAGAATCCTACAAATTATGTTATTACCACAATATATTATGCTAAAATATGTAATAACATACAAACCTAACACATTTTAAATGGGGTAGGCACAAATAGGCATTTAATAGCAATGGTTGTCTAAAGGTAGATCTACTAATTGACCTTTGGTTTTAAGGTATCCAATGTTAATTTCATTTTTCTTAATTAATTCTCGAAACAATGTACTCTTATTTTAATATGTTTCGTTCGAGAATGAAAAACCGAACTTTTAGCATTGATTATATCACTTTGATTGTCAAAAAGTATGAAGGTAAATGATTCATTTAATTTATAGTTACCTAACATTTGTTTCACCTACAGAAGCTGAGCACAACAACTGCCAGTGGCGATGTATTCGTTTCTGTAGATTAAAGTGAGACATAAATTTTCTTTTTCGAGAACCAGAAAGCTAGATTGTGTCCTAAGTAAAAACAGCCACCCGAGGTGCTTTTACTGTCAATGGCACAAGTAGTCCAGTGAGCGTTCGGATGCCTGATTATCTTAGAATTAGTGTCGAAGGTGTAAAATATACTATAGTTTATCATACCACTTATGTACTTTATAATACGTTTTACTGCGTGTAAGTGGGATTTTTTTGGTTCACCTTGGTATCTTGCACACACACACATGCTATACATTATCTCAGTTCTACTCGCAGTTAAGTAAAGAAGGTTGCCTGTCATACTATGTTATAAAGTAATATTTATATTTTTTTCAGATAAGTCTTTTGAAAGTTTGATAGAGGAGCTCATTGGATAACTAGCAGTTTTAGCCGTAGTAAAACCAAAATGTTTAATTAAATAAGTATCATGTTTGGATTGGAAAATAAAATTATGGTCAGATTTTTGTGCTACTTGAATTCCTTAGAAGAACTGTAGTTACCCTAACAAAGACATTTGAAAATTATAATTTCATCATGTTAGCAAAAAAAATTGCTTCCTAGGGACAAGTGGACCTGAAAACTATGTCGTCATCATAAACTTGAGCAACTAGCAAATAATTTTTATTACATTTTTCAAACATTGTTAGGTCGACTCTCTCTCAATTAAAATTATTTTCCATTAAAAAATTTAAGAACCTATCATACCAAGCACAAGGGGATTGTTTTAAACCATAAAGAGTTTTCTTTAATCTAAAATATGATTTTGAAATAAATGATAAATAAAACCTAAGGTTGTTCTACATACACTAATTCATTTAAAATATCATTTAAAATGCAGATTTTAATTCCATTTCATAGAGTTTAAACTTTTAATGACACGAAATAGCAAGTAAGAGTCTAACAGATTCAAGTGTAGCAATAGGAGAAAAGATTGCATCTATATTATTTTCCCAAATTTGTGAATAACCACATCCAACTAACCTAGGCTTATTTCATAAGACATTACCAATTTCATCAAACTTGTTTTTAAATATTCATTTGGTTTCGAATATATTAGTGTGACTATGACGAGGGACTAATACCAAACATCACGAAGTCTAAACTGTCCTAATTCTTCTTGCATGGCTTACGACTAAGATTCATGTTGTAAAGTTTCTTTTACATGTTTAGGTTCAATTAAAGGCGCGTAAAAAGAAAATAAAGCATTAACAAATTGTGATCTAGTTCTTATAGGGGCTCAAACATCTCATAGAATATTTTCTTATGGTTATTAGCTATAACACCCCATAAATTTAAAAACCTCAAATAACTCGTTTCGAAATTAAAAAAAAAATTGCAAAATTATTTTGGCGGGATTTAATTATTTTTGACAATTTAAAAATGTTAATTTGATTTTATTAAAATGGAATTTTAATCGAATTGGGATCGTGATTCAATTTTAGATGTTACAATTTTTTATATAAAATGGGGGAACTTTTGGTTCTTAGGGCATCCGAACCGATTCACAGGGAGGGGTGCACCGATTCGCCGATGATGGCAATAGTAGTTTGGTCTCTTTTTAATTGTTGTGTAGGATTAAAACTCTTTCTTTTACTTAATTAAAAACGGATGGGTTTAGGGTTTTTAAAACATTTTATAGCCTTTTCATAAGATAGTAGCCTCCCACAAAATTCATCATCACTTTTTCCCAAAACCTAAACCCATTTTAAACAATTAACACAAGATTTAGAGGGCAAGACTCGATTTTCTCAAGATCATCGAACATATTTTCGTCGTATTTTTGAGATGAACGTGACCATTATTTCAGAATCATCACACGATTTTTCTAAGGCATGAATACTTTTATTTCTGAATTATCATCGAACGTTTAAAATGTCGCCTCTACCTAAACATTGGATTTTTTGTTAATATGGGTGTAGGTGTGCATGTAGAAACTATAGTTGCATTATTTAAATTAAAAAGGGACTCGTGAAATCAAATAAAAAAAATTATGTAAGTGTGAATTAAGAGAAACTATTTTTGTGTGATCGATAAACTTGCATGATGTTAAAATTCAAATTATTGCACAAATAAATGGTTTTAATAATGGGGAGTAATTGAACGAATTGAATTAAATTAAATTTAATAGTGATCGCATGAGAAACTTGTGGAATTGTTGATAAAATTTCGTATGCGAATTATTGGTTTGATTTTATTTATAATCGCGGGGACGATGGGATTTTGGGTAGTTATGCTCTCACCCAAATTTTAGGAGTACTTTCTTAGTATGAGACTACTGGGTATGCCTTAGTTGTGGTTAGCACTTTTTAGGTATGAGACTAGTTAGTGTAGATTTTTACGGATTAGATATTTCGGGATGGGGCTAATTTTGGTGTCATTCCGTTGATTTGAATAGCCTAGGTGCGAGACTAGGAAGAGATAAATTGTAGAACTTCATCCAATAAAATAGGGTAGGATGTGGTTGTGTTTTGGAGACCTATAGGTATGGGACTAGGGGCATGTTTGAGGATTTATACTCTATAATGTGGTGGGGCTAATTTAAAACAATGAGAAATTGAGAATTAATGCCTAAGATAATAAACGAGTATTAAAATAGATAAACGTCGCTAATAAGTACATGACTGAGAGAATACGGGTTGGCTGGCTATTGCGACGTGGGTGTATGTTGGCCTCACCAATAAATACAGGGATGACAGAATACGGGTTGACTGGATATTATGACATGCCGTGCATGAAACCTCGTCAATAAGTGTAGGGCTAAAGAAATTAGGCTGGCTGGCTATAGCGAGGGGAATGTGTGGAGTGTAAAATTTTAGGCGGGTCCGAATAAGTGCTGGACATATAGAATGGTCGGCTGGCTACGACGGCGCCGCTATAATAATAATAATAATAATAATAATAATAATAATAATAATAATAATAATAATAATAATAATAATAATAATAATAATAATAATAATAATTGTTGATACCAAAATTAGTATACTGATATGGACGAATAATACGAAGACACGTGTCAATCTACGTGGCACAATAGCAGCGAGGAAGTTAATTTCCCCGACCAACTCATGTTCGCTCCGAGCAACAAGGATACACCGAGGAACTCCAGCACTCCGAGGAACTCCAGCGCTCCGAGGAACTCTTGAGTAACGAGCAACTAAGGCGGTCCGAGCTGCATCTCGGCCACAGCATTGATTGCTAGATAATCAACAGTTCAACTATTCATTGAATGCTTATCATCTTGACACACACGCTTAAAGGGCATTAAATGTATTACCCTTTCATATGTATACCATTTAATGAATCACCCTTTCAGATTATAGCCTCAAGGCTATAAATACATTGTACTACCCTCATTCAAGGGGACCGGAATTTCTTGATAGAACTTGTAATCGAGAATTCCCAAACACTCAGCAATAACATAACAGTGGACGTAGGCCATTCTTATAAGGCTGAACCACTTTAAAAATCTTGGTCTCATTTTATTTATCTGTGATTGAATAATTAGAGCGATCTAATTTTTTACATCAACAGATTGGCGCCGTCTGTGGGAAACGACTATTGTTATCGTTTCTCACCAAAAATCATTCATCATCAATGGCAGATAATCCGAAATCCAACAATCGAAACGCTGGAAATGCTGGAAATCCTCCAAATCCCTCTGTACCTCCAGATCTGGCTGGAATTATGATGAATCTGGCTCAAGGACAAAATGCCATGCAGGAAATAATGCGGCAACTCATACAAACCCTTCATGGCGGTGCACCTGCACATTCGGGACAGCGAAGTGGTCAGAGGCAAACTTATTTACTTTCTTCATGATCCAGGCGTTCAGATGCTTATCGTAATGAGGAGTCTGATGATTTCTCTTATCAACCTGGGCAAACCTCATCAATACGGGCCACAGATACTGAGAAACGTGTCACTCTCTCTCCAGAGAGGACCAGTGCCATGGAAAGACTGAGCAGGGCGTCTCCTTTCAGTCGATTAGGCCCTAGGAGGAATAGGAGTCCACCTAAAGCCGTGTCGAGGAGTTTTCGACAACCATCAAATCTAAGAGAAGGATCAGCACAATCACGACCAGTTGCTCGTCAAGATAGATCTCAGGAAGCTACTTCAGAACAATCAATTGCTCGAACTAATAGGCCCGAGGAAGGAAATGATGCGTGGAAAGGGTCCATTCAGCGGTTGGAGGATAGATTGGGAGAAATGGCTAAGGCAAAGAACCCCCTACAATGAACTTTTGTTCGAGGGACACCTTTTGTACAGGCCATTGTGGATTTTCCTACACCATCGAAATTTAAAGCACCTGTGGTGACCCCCAAATATGATGGAAAGACAGATCCTGTTCTTCATATAGAGCAATATCAAGCTGCTGCCGACATCTATGTTGTCCCCGACGAGATGAGATGCAGAGCATTCTCAGGAACTCTTACTGGATCTGCCCAGATATGGTACAACAATCTTCCTCGGGGTAAGATTTCAACTTTCTTTCAGTTGGCCGAGTCGTTCATTGGAAATTTCTATTTTGGAGCAAAGCCAGTAAAATGAGTAGCACACTTGTTAAGTGTTAGACAAAAACCTGGTGAGAGTACTAGAGATTACATAACTCGTTTCAATAACGAGAAGCTGGAAGTCATAGATTATGAAGAAAAGACAGCAATCACCGCCTTGATGAGTGGGTTGTTGCCTAATAAGTTGTACTACACTTTGGCCAAAGATCCACCTACAACTATGTCAGAGTTGATGGCAAAAGCGGCCAAAATCATGAACACCGAGGAGGCTATGGCTGCGAAGAAGAATATGGATAAAGAAACCAAGGTGGAAGTCGACAAATCTAAGAAGAAAGAGCATAAGGGCAATGGTGGTGACAAGCATTCCAAGAATAATAGGTCTTCATGGGAAGTCCTGAAGAAATTCGATAATTATACTCCTTTGAAAATGAGTATTAATCATGTCTTGGAAGAAATCAAGAATAGCGAGGAGGTAAAGTGCCCGAAGAAATTGAGGTCAGACCCTGACTCGAGGAACAGGGAGAAATATTGCGAGTTCCATAAAGATCATGGTCATATGACCAAAAATTGCATAGCTCTTCAGAACGAGATTGAAACACTCATCCGAAGAGGAAAGCTAGCAAAGTATGTTGATCAGGGAGGTGAAAAAAGAAATAATGACCGAACTAGGGAGAGGTCTAGATCTCCACGTCGAGCAGAGGAGAAAAAGAAGAGAGACCATGAAGATGATCCAGATGAAGACCCCGATCTTCCCAAGAAGCCAAGGCAGCCAGAACGAGAGGTATTTTCCATACGTTTTGGGTCATTTGATTGTAATGTTATTACAGGAGGAGATGCAGGAGGAGGAGACCTTACTGCAGAAAGAAAGGCTTACCTCGGAGAGGCTCAAGCTTGCTCGTACATTCAGCGAATAAATTTGGCTGAGGAGGATCGCCCGAGGAAGGTAAACAAAGAGAAGCTGGTCATTGGCTTTTCAAAAAACGACCTGGCAGGAGTTCTTTACCCTCACGACGACCCTTTGGTGATCAAAATGAGGATGAAAGAAGTAGTGATTTCAAGGGTTCTGGTAGATAATGGTAGTTCGGCAGACATCATGTACTACTCATGCTTTGACAGTTTAAATTTGAAATTATCTCAATTGGAACCTTATCATAGACCCCTCCTGGGATTTGCTGGCGAGAAAGTTTTTCCACTTGGGACGATCAAGTTGGATATATACATTGGAACTTGGCCTTCTTGTCGAACAGAAAGAATACGCTTCTTTGTGATGGATAAGAACATGCAGTCAGCTTACAACATCATCATGGGAAGAGTTGGTTTAAAAAAGTTTGTGGCAGTTCCATCTACGGTACATCAGTGCTTAAAATTCCCAACAAACTTCGGAGTAGGAGTTGTGAAAGGTGATCAAAAAGTAGCTCGGGAATGCTATTATTCATCTGCCGAGCAAGAGGAGCTTGAAGAATCAAGGAAAAAGACTACTATCTACCAGGTGGAAGAAGGTACAGAAATTGAAACTCTTGATCCCAGAGATGAATCCCAACTTGTAAAAGGACATGTGGTGGAATATACAGAAAATGTTATTCTGGACGACGAGCATCCTGAACGAGTAACCCAGATAGGTTCGTCGTTAGATGCTTCAATAAAACAGGAGTTGATAATTTTCTTGAGAAACAGGAAGAAAACTTTTGCGTGGAATCATGAAGACATGCCAGGAATAGATCCAAACTTCTTATGTCATGAGCTCAATGTGAATAAGGAGATCAAGCCTGTAAAGCAGAGAAGAAGAGTATTTAGTCCCGAGAAGAATCAAGCTATACAAGAGGAGGTCGAGAAGCTCCAGAAAGCCCAATTTATTGAAGATGTGAAATATCCAGACTAGTTAGCGAACGTGGTGATGGTAAAAAATAAAAATAATAAATGGATAATGTGTGTTGATTTCACCGATCTCAACAAGGCATGCCCAAAGGATCACTTTCCATTGCCCAGAATTGATCAACTAGTAGATGCTACCTCGGGACACGAGCTACTTAGCTTCATGGATGCTTACTCTGGCTATAACCAAATCAAGATGAAACCTGAAGACAGGGAAAGTACTTCTTTTATTACCCCCAGGGGTACTTATTGTTATAATGTTATGCCTTTTGGTTTGAAAAATGCAGGAGCGACATACCAGCGGATGATGAACAAGGTTTTTACCGAACAAATCAGTTGCAATATGGAAGTCTATGTCGATGATATGCTGACAAAGAGCAAGAAAGCTGCTGATCATCTAGTTGATTTGAGTCAGACCTTTGATCAACTGGATAAATACCAAATGGAGCTCAACCCGACGAAGTGCACATTTGGAGTACGAGAAGGAATGTTCCTCGGGTACATTGTCAACCAGCGAGGCATTGAGGCGAATCCAGAAAAGATCAAAGATCTTTTAGGGTTGCGATCTCCAACAACAAAGAAAGAAGTGCAGAGTCTTACAGGGCGAGTTGCAGCGCTCAACAGATTTGTATCTCGAGCAACTGATAGATGACTCCCATTCTTCAAAACACTTCGAAAAACTTTCGAGTGGAATGATGAATGTGAGAAAGCCTTTCAAGACTTGAAGAAATATTTGGGAGCACCTCCACTGTTGTCCAGGCCAATAACGGGAGAAAAGTTGTACTTATACTTAGCAGTATCAGAGAATGCAGTCAGCTCGGCATTGATCAGATTGGAGAATGGAGTCCAGAAACCAATTTATTACACAAGTAAGGCTTTCCGAGGTGCAGAGATTAGGTGCCCAAAGCTGGAAAAATTGGCACTGGCGTTAATTGAGGCAAGTAGAAGAATGAGGCCATATTTCTAGGCCCATACCATCGTCGTGTATACCGACATGCCATTGAGACAAGCCCTTCATAAGCCAGAAAAATCAGGGAGACTGATGTATTGGGCAATAGAGCTTGGTGAATATGATATTGTGTATGAACCCAGATCATCATTGAAAGGACAGGCTGTAACAGATTTTATAGCAGAGTTTACATATCCTGATACCCACGAGGAACAAAAACTGCTTGTTGACCAACCTGTGGATGTTACAGGATCACCAAACATAAGTCCAAACCAACTCCGGTTGGTAAAAGGGCTTGTGGATGTAGAAAGATCATCAAATTCAAACCCAGACCAACTCCGGTTGGTAAAAGGGCGAGAAGAGATGGTCGACGAGGAGCAAAAATTACTAGGGGAGGATGAAAGAAAACAGCAGATATTTCATCGAGGAACTCTGTCAGATAAGAAATTTGAAGACGAATTACCTACATGGAGATTGTATGTAGATGGGCCATCTTGCACAGCAGGTTATGGATCAGGGATTGTTTTAAAAACCCTAGACGAGATTGACATGGAATATGCCTTGCGATTCCAATTCAAAGCCTCCAATAATGAGGCTGAGTATGAGGCCATGATGGCAGGTCTTAATTTGGCAAAGATTATGGAAGCACAACAAGTGATGGTATTCAGTGATTCTCAATTAATTGTGAATCAGATGATGGGAACATATGCAGTTAAAGGAGAATTAATGGTCAAGTATCTTGCAAAGGTGATGGAATTGTTGGCAGAATTTGATGCCATTCAGTTGATCAGAATACCCAGAATAGAAAATGCACAAGCAGAGGCACTGGCCCGATTAGCATCAGCTACTCGTACCGAGTTGCGAAGAACAATACCAATTGAAGTACTGGAAAGTCGGAGCATAGATGAAGACCTGACGATGAATGTTATTACCCTTGATTTAGGACCATCTTGGATGGATCCCATCAGGGTATATATTGAAGAGGGAGAATTGCCGGAGGATAAGCTCGCTGCAAAGAAATTGAAGTTTAAGGCTGCTCGGTATGTACTAACTAATGGTGTTTTGTATAGACGAGGAATTATGGTAGGTTTGCAGAGATGTGTACATCCTTCCGAGGTGAAAGAATTGATTGAAGAGATCCATGAAGGGTCATGTGGAGCCCATGTAGCAGGTCGAACACTTTTGCAAAGGGTGATGACGCAAGGATATTACTGGCCGATGATGAGGGCTGATTTTATAGCATATGCCAAGAAATGTGACAAGTGCCAACGTTTTTCCTCCATCCGACGAACTCCACAAGCGTTGTTGACACCCATAAATTCTCCTTGGCCATTTGCCACGTGGGGAATTGATTTGGTTGGACCACTGCCAACGACCCGAGGAAGATTCAAGTACCTCGTCATTGCAGTGGATTATTTTACTAAGTGGGTAGAAGCTGAGCCACTTATTGATATGACATACGAGAAGGTGTACCAGTTTGTTTGGAAGAATATCATCTGCCGATATGGTCTCCTTCATGCCTTCATTACAGACCATGGAACACAATTTGATAATGAGGAGTTTTCCGCCTATTGTCATCAGTCAAACATTTTGAAGACTCATTCAGCACCAGGCCATCCTCAAAGCAATGGACAGACTGAAGTGACGAACATAACATTACTAAATGGTTTAAAGAAGAGGCTAAGTTAGGCTAAAGCTAATTGGATTAATGAACTACAGTCAGTATTGTGGGCTTACCGAACAACTCCCCGAACAGCAACTGGAGAATCACCATATATGCTGGCATTTGGAAGTGAAGCTGTAATACCTGCCGATTTGGGTATTCCAACACATAGAGTGCTGAACTTCAATTCCCCAGTCAGTGACTTAATGAGAAGATTAGATTTGGATATGCTCGAGGAGGTTAGAGAAGAGGCAGCCATTAGGAATGCTGCTTACCAACAACGAACAGCTCTGTTCTACAACAAGAGGGTGAAGAAATGCGACTTAAAAGAAGGAGATTATGTGCTAAAGAAAGTCATTCAGAAGCACAATAAATTGGAAGCAAACTAGCATGGACCTTACCGAGTTACAGAGGTTGTTCAACCAGGAACTTACCGCATAGCAGTTCTAGAAGGAGAGGAATTTAAGAATGCATGGAATGCTGAACACCTACGCAAGTATTATCAGTGATGTAAAATGAAAAGCAGTTCCATCAATATGAATAAAACGATGATATTTCACCATCCTCTTTCTTTTTATTGAAAGTTTTTTGGGGAATACTAGTGTACAACACTACGCTGTTCAGCAATTTATGGCAACACTGATAGTTCAAACCCACGACCAACTCCGGTTGGTAAAAGGGCGAGAACAAACTATACTCCTTTGGTTAGGAGGCGTACACTAGCGTGACCAACTCAGGTTGGTAAAAGAACTAGTGGAAATGATAGTTCAAACCCACGACCAACTCCGGTTAGTAAAAGGGCGAGAACAAACTATACTCCTTTGGTTAGGAGGCGTACACTAGCGTGACCAACTCAGGTTAGTAAAAGAACTAGTGGACATGATAGTTCAAACCCATGACCAACTCCGGTTGGTAAAGGGGCGAGAACAAACTATACTCCTTTGGTTAGGAGGCATACACTAGCGTGACCAATTCAGGTTGGTAAAAGAGCAAGTGGACATGATAGTTCGAACTCAGGCCAACTCCGGTTGGTAAAAGAGCGAGAACACGAGACTCTTAAAAAGGCCAATCTCGGTTGGTTAAGAAACAAAATATGCTCTCAAATTCCAACTTATGTTGGTCGGGAGGTAAGATTATTACAAAAAGTTCCTCGAAGAACGAAATATTCCAAACTGAACCAAGTATGGTTGGTCGGGGATAAAAACCCACTAACTGTAGTTGGTCGACGAGGCGAATTTATCAACCTTGATTGGTCGAACACGTTTTATGAAAAAGACAAAAATTTACCAAGTATGGTTAGTCGGGGATAAGCTCTCATTAACCATAATTGGTCGACAAGCATAATTTAACAACCTTGGTTGGTTGGAAAAATTTTAAACATTTTTATACTCATTACTTTATTATTAAGTGATCGAGCAACATTTCTGATACTTGTAAATTTTTATTACTAAGTTGGTTGATGAACAACACAAAATTGTTATTTTTTTAACAGATACATATGCATAAATATAAAGTTTTTGACAGGCACAAGACAATAGCAATACAAATTTGCAAACAAAAATAAAATTCTTTCATTAAAGTCAAAATGAATTACACAATTTCATTACACCGATATTAAATTGTGTACTAATCATTACATCAGAATTTCCTATTCTTTTTGCTTTTTTCCTTCAGCTTTTGAAATAGGCTCCTCGCCAGCAGGAGGATCTTCCAAGCAAAGGGGAGAATTAATAAAATTAAGATCTCGCAGCATTCTGACGTTCATTATTGAAGGTGTATCCAGTAAATGCTCAGGACGAGATAAGTCAACCTGCGAATGAAGGGCATAGTTACCAAGATATTGGGAGATCAAACGACGAGGGATGGCCCGAGCAGGGATCCAACTCATGTCAAGCTTGAATGGTGGATTTGGTAGATCGAGCAGCCCAGGATCATGGTAATCCCATAAAAAATGGCCATGTTCTAGTTTTAATACACCCAGGGAGTTCAACCATCCCTGTTTATAACCTTCATTATTGGCATTTTCAATGCGAGCATCCAAGTGACAAAGGACCTCATTGTAGCCTGCCATCCAGAACTCACGAGGTTGTTTATGGAATTGGAAAGTTATTCTCTCTAACTGCTCATGAAGGTTTCTGGCAAAAGCATCCTTATTATCCAGAGCAGACTTTCTCGAAGCAAGTTGATCTTCCAGAGTTTGGATTTTCTTGGACATTTCAGACAAAGCCCGATCTTTTGCATTCAATAGGAACGCTTGAGTTTCCAATGTTGATCGAGTACGAGCTTCTTCAACATTACGACTAAGAGCTCTTGATCCTCCCCGAGCAGGTCGAGAACTTGGTTCCTCGATAATATTCTGAGCAGCTCTTCCTCATCCACGAGAACTTCTTCCTCGTCCCCGAGTAGAAGTAGAAGTACCCGACCTTCTCAAGGTATCAAACTCTTGCCTTAATTTGGCATTCTCAACCTCTAGAAAGGAAAATCCCTCGTCAGTCATTGGGATTATAGCTGTTGAAGAAGATGCTGCAGACTTATACTGTGCCAGCTCTTTTTGCAAATTGTTATTTTCTTGCTCTAGTAGCTCGACAATCTGTCTACAAGCTTCAACTTCACCCTTTAGGGTTCTCTCCCTAACATCATACCCAACAAGGATCTTTTTGTGGCCTGTCTCGACAGAAAGCTGTTGATATCTCTTCTCATACCCCTCATGCAACATGGCAGTTGATTCTTTATACTGATTTTGAAGGTCTTCTAAGGTACATTGAAGATCCTCTATCATTTCGTAATAGGACACGTTATTGGCCACAGCTCGATCAAGTAAATCCTTCAAGTGCTGATATGCCTCCACTGCCTGCTCTGAAGCACCATGGCCAAGGATGTTGGCAACCTCTGATGCACTTAGGTCTGTGTGACCAGCTTTATAATATTCATGGCATTGCTGCATCAGCTTTGTATCATTGGCAGATAGTAATTCCATTCTAGTTATAAACTAGTAAAAAAGAGAAGGCAGGAGTTAATAAAAGAAGCAGACAAAGCATCAACAATGTAGAGAAACAAAAAAAGGTGACTTTTATTACATCATCAAAGAGAGTACAACATTCAGAATACAAAGTACAAGTAAAAGAAAAATAAAAAGAGAATACAAAACAACTTCACACCTTTTCCTTGTCTCCCAAGACTTTTTCGGGAGGCTGGGACGAGGAACTTGGTTGCTCGGTGGGAACAGCGATTTGGTTGGCAGAAGTTGGGACTTGTTCAGGAGGAGCAGGCAAAGAAAAATCTCCTCGGTGGCTGTCTGATTGGGTTGTAGAGCAAGGACTTGATCACCCACTATCACTCAAGACTCCTCGGATGCAGCTTCATCCTCTTCTTCATCTTCAATAGCTAGAGGAGGACCAGGGAGATGTTGTTGAAATAGTTCAGAGTCCTCGCTCACCTTCAATTCTTGCAAGGCAGCAACCCAACCATCACGGAAGTATTTCAAACTCCCATACTGCACCTGAGTCATCATTGCTGCTACCCCCTATCCCATCCTTTGTCCCAACCAGTTGGAAAGGATTTTTTCACAGCCAATTTTCTCTTCATTTTCTCCGAGGAGAGCTTCTCGGATAGAAGATCCTCGGTGGCTTTCAATTTGGCCTCTACCTCCTCCTTCTGGCGATTTACTTCTCGCAGAAGGGACAACTCTTCTTCGACCAATTTCAACTTATTCTCAAGCTCCCCAAAACTTGTGAGCTTCTCTGAGTATTTTTTATTCTCTCTCTCCAAGTCCTTCACCTTCTCTCCCAACTGCACTTTCTCTGCCTCAGACGCAGTCAACTTCTTCTCCCATTCACCCGTATCCACGTCGTATCTTTGACGGGATTCCTTCAGAGATTGGGCCAAGCCCTTTAAAGCATCCTCTACTCTGGACGAGGAGCTAGAAGCCTTGATTGCTTCATCTTTCTTCACTATGGTGTTGAAACAACTCACCAGATGAAAGAGAAGGTAATGCTAAGTCAGTACCGAGATACATATATTGACTGAAAGAAAGAAAAATTCAGGATAAGAAAAACTTACTGAAGCGATATGACGAGTAGCTAGGGATGTCAGCATATCCCTAGACATGTTTTCTTCAATTCCTTGGACTTCAGGAATAGTCCAACTCTTTACCGAGTTCATTGCAGAACTCGGGGGAATAATGGTTGGAACGCCAGCTCCACTAGCTTGGAGCTGGGGAATGGCTTCAGAAAAACTGATCGAGGAGGATTTCTTCAGTCTCCTCGGTGTCTTTTCAACAACATCAACCAAAGAAGAACTTTTGGTTGGAGAGATGGTGATTACTTCCACAGGAGCATCCTTCTGCACAGGAGCCACTGGGGGCTTCTCGGCAGCCTTCTGAATAGTAACAGAAGGGGAAGCATCCACTTTCTTTGTCCCCTTTGGGACATCAGCCTTGTTTCTCTTTCCATCTCCAGTAGAGGAGGTCTCCTCGAAGATAGCAGGAACTCTTCTTTTGCCCATCTTTTGACTCAGAGGAATGTGAGAGTCTGGTGAAGAATCCTCAGAAGCTGGCAATAGTTCACTGGTACTGACCACAGGACGAGCAGTAAAGGATGTAGTATAACTCCTATACTGCAACAAATATGAAGCAGACCGGATGTGCTCGTCTGTAACTCTTCGATGCAAATTCCAGATATGTTTCAAATGTTTAATATTTACTTGTGATTCTTTTGGAGTTTTTCTCTTACTGTCAACTGCAAACAAATACATAGTGAAATATCAGTCATACATTTTGTCAAACACAATGAAATCATAATTTCAGAAATAAAATAAAATGAAAACAACCTATCCCATTGCCATATGGAGGGCATTTGGGACCTTCATATACTTCGTCACCAACCAAAGGGGCATGTTGCCAATTTTTGATAACTACCCCATGTTCAAAATAATCCCTATTTGCATCAGGGAGGTTGACTACTAAGGCCCTATTCAAAAATCTAGTTTTTAAATAATAAACATTATCTAGAATAGCCCATCTATAACAGTACATAATCTCAGGAATTCCTATACGAGTTCCATGAGTTTGATTTAACCTATGCACGCCATTAACTATTCTCCATGTATTGGGGGCTATTTTCGCAGGAACAACATCGAAGTGGTGACAGAACTCTAAACACAAAGGGTTTGGTGGAAAAGAAAATCCACATTCAGCAATAAAAAGGCTAGGGAACCAATGTCCCTCAGCCAAATTAAAATAATTTGAAGGCTCAGAAAGATCCTCCAAAGTTACCCAAGAAGGAATAGAGAAGTCAGAACGGAATTTCTCAAGGGATTCGATAATATAAACCATGGTGAATAAAAAGAAATGAAGAAGAAGGAAGAAAAGATTACAGGGAAAAAAGGAAATCTGTTGACAAAGACAAGGATGAACGCACAAGAGAAAGAAAGGCTATGGAACTCGAAAGCAGAAAATTGGAAAAGGTAGAAGACGGTGTGATTACCTAAGAAGTTTAAATACTTTGCCTTGGGAAATGGCGAAAGAAATGATTACAGAAAGGAAACTATTACGCTACCGGCTGCTAAAAGGACAAAAAATGCACGAAGATCGAAGCGCTTTTAAAAATGCAAAAAGGCGGATTCTGGGAATTTGGAAGGAAATTTAAATACGAAGAAAAAGCTCCTAAAACCCAGGAAGGTCATTTAATATTGCCATATACCGAGAAAGAATGGTCCATACTCCTCAAAGTTCGAAATATGAAACATTGGGGGCTTCTGTTGATACCAAAATTAGTATGCTGATATGGACGAATAATACGAAGATACGTGTCAATCTACGTGGTACAATAGCAGCGAGGAAGTTCATTTCCCCGACCAACTCATGTTCGCTCCAAGCAACAAGGATACACCGAGGAACTCCAGCACTCCGAGGAACTCCAGCGCTCCGAGGAACTCTTGAGTAACGAGCAACTAAAGCGGTCCGAGCTGCATCTCGGCCACAGCATTGATTGCTAGATAATCAACAGTTCAACTATTCATTGAATGCTTATCATCTTGACACACATGCTTAAAGGGCATTAAATGTATTACCCTTTCATATGTATACCATTTAATGTATCACCCTTTCAGATTATAGCCTCAAGACTATAAATACATTATACTACCCTCATTCAAGGGGACCGGAATTTCTTGATAGAACTTGTAATCGAGAATTCCCAAACACTCAGCAATAATATAACAGTGGACGTAGGCCATTCTTATAAGGCTGAACCACTTTTAAAATCTTGGTCTCATTTTATTTATCTGTGATTGAATAATTAGAGCGATCTAATTTTTTACATCAACAACAACAACAACAACAACAACAACAACAACAATAATAATAATAATAATAATAATAATAATAATAATAATAATAATAATAATAATAATTTGATTAATCGATTAAAATAAAGACGACAACTTTTGTATAATTATCAGATTGTGATAACATAAGTGCAGCTTAAACTTTTGGGGTGACATAATTACATGATTAGATGATAGTAGTTTATTTTACTTGCACGTTAATAATTATCTTGTTTAAATTTAAAATACTCTATTATGGTATCTATCATGCATAATGCTACTGTCTGGGTTCATGAACCCTAATTGGGGAGAGTATCTAGTATTCATGCGATGGGCTCTGACCCATCGCGTCGACTAATATTTCAGGTACAACGCTGGCGTAGCTGCATAGGAGTGATGGGAGATATTTTGGAGGTGCAGCTGGAGACTTATTTATTTTAGATGCTTAAGTTGTTTAGGATTTATTTTCTATTCCATCGCATATATTATGAGACTTTATTTATGGATTTGGTGGGTTAATTGATTCCATAATTGTTTACGGTTTTATTCAGATATTTACATTTGTATTATTTCATTTGAGATTGATATTTATTTGGAGTTGTATTTATTTTGGAGATTAGCATGGTGATGGATTTTAATATTTCATGATTGGTAATATTTATTGGATCAATCTAATTATTATCTTATGGAATGAATTTTTATATGTATCATATATCTATCACATGCTAGGAATGATTTCTTATTTAGTGATGCCCATCGTAGTTTGGCAACGGTGGCTGGCCACCTCGTTGGTCAGATTGCGCGGGGTGTTACATTAGCCTTAACCCAGTTAAGAACATTGGGTTCATCAAATGGCAGGGAGTCATAATCGCTATATGTTGACTGTTTTTGGTAAATCTTCATTTTCAAACTTGTCAATAGGTAAAGGATTATCACTTTCTTACAAGTTATGGGAAACACTATAATTTTAAACTATAGTAATCCATTCTATTATAGTTTTTATTTTTAGGTTAAACACACGATAAACATGACTGTTTGGTGAATAACCTAAAAGATAGAATTTTCACCCCTATTGTCAAATTTAGATCGATGTTCTCTATCCTTACAAACATAACACACACTCCCAAACACCCAAAAATATTTCAAATTGGGTTATTTTCCATACCAAATTTCGTATGATGTTTGTTTAGTATTTTTCCTTAAACACATTCTATTTATTATGTGACATGTAGTTTGTATAGCTTCAACCCTAATGTATTTTGGTAAATTCTTACCATAAAGGAAGACAAGGGCAATTTTTTGTATGGTTCAGTTCTTTCTTTCAGTTATACCATTTTGTTGAGGGATTTTTATTGCACTAGATTCATTTTTGCACCCATTTTCTATATAATATTTAACAACACCGGTGTTTCTAAACTCTCTGCCCCTATCACCTAAAATCCTAGTTACTTGGATGTCCATTTCATTTTCAATCGTTAAAAGGATTCTTATAACGTTCTGAAAGGTATTTGATTTTTATTTTATAAATGTCACCCATGTAAATCTAGTAAAATCATTTACAATGACAAGGGATATAGGAGTTACAACAAATACTAATAATCCATAAGGGACTTATTAAATCCATGTGAAGTAATTCTAAAGGGTGGGAAGTTAAAACATCTTTAACTTTCTTGTGTGGGTATTTATGCATTTTATACATTTGACATGGTCAACAAATAGACTATTTGATTTTGGGTATTTTAGGTAAACTAAGTACAAGTTGTTGACTAATTAATTTTGATAGATTATCATAACTATTGTGTGTTAGCCTTCCATGCCATAAGTCTAAGTCATTTAGCATAGCAGACAAATAATTTTCAACTTCTTTGTTTAGAATAACAACATAACAACTATCGGATGTTGTTTCTCCTTAAAGAATAGTTTTTCCCTCAATCCTAAAAATTTTGTACTCTAATTTAGAAAATGTTAACAATGTGGACTATGTCTCGAAATTGACTTATACTTAACAATTGGCTTTAAGTTCTTCAACTAGTAGGATATCATCCAAGTTAGGAAACCGATCACCCCTAATTGTTCCCTTGCCTATGATTCGGGAACATTTTACCATATCCAAAGGTGACATTTCCTCAAACAAAAGTTTTTAAAGACGAAAATTTTAATTTGTCCCCATTCAAAGCCTAGAATAACCCGAATCAAGGTACCGTTGAGAGCTTTTATATGAATAATGTATTGCTTATAAACAACATTGCATGACAGTTCGTAACTTAATTCTTCTTTCCTAATCCAAATTGCCTTAGTTTATATAAAAAAAAATGTTTTGGACTTAAAAGGCATGGGCTTAGGTGGTGTGGATTTCTTAACAGATTTAGCCTTAATAGGTATCTTGGGTCTATTAACATGCCCACTTTTCTATTTAGATTTAATCGTTTATAACATAATATTTCTAAATGACCAATTTTATAACAGAAATTGCAATGATAAATCTACCTAGTAGGATAGTGAGCTTGAGTCTGATTTTGATTTTAAAAATGCAAAATTAATATGTACATTTTTGAAGATTCTGGACAATCTACAATGGAGGAAACAAAATATATTTCAAAGATTTTTTTTCCTTTAAACCCAATTCTCCTTTTATTAATATGGAAAGACTTTCTCGGATCAAAAAGTTGTTTGATCTTGATGCCAGAAATGTTGAAAGCACTTAGTTTGTTCAAGGATCATTTTAGTTGACATTATGATTCTTCAAAATAATTTAAGATAACTTTTTGTTTTTTCTCTAATAAAAGACTTCTTTCAGTTAATTTATATTTTTTCTCTAAAGCATCAAGGTTTCACTCTCAAACTCTTCCATTTGCATAGAAGATCCATCTGAAATTAGGGGAATTTGATTATTCAAAATATCAATTTTAGATAACAACCTATTAATGATTTTTCCTAAATAAGTACATTTTTTCAAAGTAGACTTCAAAGTTTGTTAAAGTAAAGATTATCATAATCATATTCACTATCAATAGATTCAGTCTTAAGAAATGATTCCTTGTACAAATTATTTTCATCATCCTAGTTATAATCACAATCACAAAGAGTTTTAGAAATAATAGCAGTAGTATTATTATGTACAAGAGTCTTAGTAGGTAAAGAGTTATTTAGAAAAGGTAAATCATAAATATCTATAAATAACTAAGAGTCATTAGACATAATAGATAGATTATTAATACCAATACCAGACTCATTTTAACAAATAGAAAAAAAGTCACACGATTATTATAGTTATCACTTCTGTGACTATCTGAACTATCATCCCAAGTATTAGATAAATGTGCCTTATTATTACCATTTTGTTTTTGAAAAAACATGTGTTAGTATAATGACCAAATTCATTACACTTTCTACATTAAATATGACTTAAATCTTTATTATTGTCATAGTTATATAAAAAAAATCTTTTCAGACTATTTTTCATGAGGCCTATTAGTATAACTAGGTTGGCCTTCTGTGGAAGAAAATTTGTTCCTAAACTTAATAAATTTCTTTAAGTATTTATATAACAAGGAAATTTTATTCTCTACCAACTCAAGAGAAATTGAAGAGTCGTCTATATGGGAAAAGGAAGAAACAAAAGCAAGACTATTTACACTAAATATAAACACTAAAAAAGGTTGTGTTGTGTATTCTTTTCTTAGCCTCTTTGATTATCACTTATGGAAATTTCTAATTCAAAAGTTTTCATTTTTCTACACGAAAATTCAAGTGACATGTTAGCAGCAACCATTTCATCTATGACATGTTTCTTCATTTAAAATTAATGAGGTAAAGACCTAAGTATCTTAGAACTTATTTCAGAATCAACATAAACTATAACATTTACATGTGCTTGATTAACTATGTCTTGTGATCTAAGATAAAAATCATCAAATTTTTTAACATCATCATAAACATAATTTCATACATATGTACTAATAATTGGGACTTAGCCTTTTTACCCCTAGTGTCATCCTCATGGGTAGACATTAATATGTCCACAACAACCTTGGATTATTTCATGATGAGATTCTTTTAAACTCAATCTCACACATCTCTTGATAAATGGCTTTTGTGCCTTTGTTGCTATATTATGGGCATTGTTTCTCCTTTCTGGTCCATTTAGGAAGAAGTTTTCTTTCTTATCCTTGAGCATCATCTTCACCAATAGGTTTAATTGGTATAGGAAATTCAGTTTCAACCATATCACATACCTCATCTCCTAATGGTTAGATATGCGCAATCATTCTTACTTTTCAGTAAGCAAAGCTTGCAGCATCAAACATAGGAGGACGTACATAACTACCATTAAGATATTCTATTTAAAATAGATTTTAAAAGAGCTCGGGATCTTAAAAAGTAAAAAAACTTTAAATAAAAAGTAATCTTGTTGTTTTGATACCACTTCAAAATAATCTAATACACTAAATAGTTAAGATTAATAAAATTGTTTTTAGCTATTTGGTAAAAACCTTTTGAACTTCAATGGTTGAATACAGACACAAAAAAAAATTGGTATTGGTTGGTGTGATGTTCAAATTAAAAATATAATTAAATTGGAAACAGAATGAGATGAGGAGAAAAGGATTAACCTAAAATAGTTTGATAACTAGGAAAGTAGCGTACAGAAAACCCATGGTTTTTTAATACTTGACTACACACACCCTAAGTGCATTATAACAATAGTTTGAGTACAGAATATAAAATACAATGTGTAAACGTATACATATATAACCAATACAACATGTATACCAAGTCTAACACTAAATAACCCCACAATTACTGAAATTGTACCAAACAATAAAACTTAAAGAACAAACAACCAGAGCTTCACACTTAAGACAAGAGTATAAGTGAAGATGATTTTTTTAATATGTTTTTGTTTTTAATAGAAGGATGAAATTTTCAAACTCCAAAGACTAGATACAAGGGTCTTTAATTTTAGAATTTTAAGTTTCAATCGCAAGAAACCTAAAAATAAATTTTGTGTAAAAGAAGACTTAAATCAAAAGTTTTAACACATTATAATTAGATAGCCAAATATGAGAAATATTAAAAATAAAACTTTATTTTCAAAGTTATATCAGTTCTAAACAAAGGTTTTGTTCATAAAACAAGATCTAGTAAAAATTCAAGATATATATAGTTGCAAACAATAGGTTTAGTGAGATCTAACTGAAAATAAGAATATGAAAAAGTTAGGGTTTCATAGAAAACAAGTTTAGCTTTAACACATGTGATTATAGATTAAACATGAAAAAACACATACTCATATAAACCAGATTATATATATATATATATATATACTAGGGTGTACCCGTGCCGATGGCACGATAATAAATTTGTTCCCATGATATTTTGTACCTGTATCGCTGGCACGACGATAAATTTGTTCCTATCATAAATTTGAACTGTGCCGATGGCACGCTCATAATTTTATCCCGATGCATTTCTATTAGTGATGATATATCATTAAGATTTAATAGTTGATGTTCTTAATTGTTTTTATCATGCTTATTTTATAGTTGTATTAATTACATACCACTTTTTAATTTACTGTCATTTAAACTTACTACCCTTTCGTCACTTAATTATTCGACCGATAAAATGCCCGACGATGTTACAAATCCATTAGTTTGTTTCACCTACTACCTAAACAACCCTCATAACTTTACAAACCCCATTTTGTTAGAGACCTAATATTACCAGCAAACGGTAAATATATGCAGATATATATCTCAAATCAAAAATAATTTGAAAATTGATATAAACTATATTAAAAATGCTTATGAATATTTTTGTTGTATGAAAAAATATTACTGTTGTTTTGTTAACACTTAAGTTGATGTAATAAAGATTGATCAACAACAAAAAGGGATTTTTGTTCTACATTAAAAAATACATGATTCAGATTTGTTTGCAGTATTAAAAAATACATGATTTAGATTTCAATAGCCTGTACTATTTATTTTGAGTATGCAGTAAGTTTACTCAGTTTCTTTCAAAATTTTGTACCTTTAGGTGAGTCCAAGTAAAATAAGTAAAGAGTTTCATAGAGTCATTGTTGGGCCTAAGACATAGTACAACTTTTGGGACTACAATAATATTTTCTTCACCTCTCACTTATATCACGTTCTACTGTGTGCTTTACTTGAGCCACACAAAATGTCAATAGATACATCATGTATGCTTGTACCAGTCCCAATCAATAAGTAACGAAAATATATGGCTAAAACTATTTTATAAACCAAATTTCCAAGGATTTGGTTTACATAAACTTTAGCTTTGTATAATATATATACTCTTTCTATGATATATATACACGCCAATACATAAAATAAAAAAGAACCTACTGCCCATAAAGTGAATAAAAAAAATTATATGATAAATATACATGAACGCAAATGTATATATGTACATGAGTTGGAATGAAAATTTTGCTCAATACATGTTCATGAGTTGCAATGAAAATTTTGATAAAAGTTTCTACATTATTATGCACCATGTATTTATCAAAAGAAATATGATATTAATCATATTCCTTGCAAAATATAACACAGTACAAAAATCACTAACTAAAAATGCGACCTATTTGTAACTATTTTGTTGCTGTCTCCATGACACACAAACACATTACAAACCCCAAACATAAATTTCAGGTGGGAAAGTAGGTGGCACACACCCATGTTTTGAGATCTAGGACGGTGTAAAAAAATACAGAATACCTGTGGTGCAAAAAAAAAAATAAAGAATAAGGAATACAGAATACAAAAAAATCAAAATAAAATATTGAGGGAAAAAATACATAAGACAAAAATGTAGAATACCTGACTGTTTATCTACATCACAACCACGTCCACATTCCCAAATGCTCTAAACGCCCATTTCCGATTTGCAGCCGCGTGAATGTGTGTGTTTGTGTGTGATAAAAAATTATCTCTTTTCTTACATGACCCCCCACTTGTCCGTTTGTTCTCTCTCCCTTACAGTCCCGGCCCCGATTTATCCCCAAAACTTGTAGAAAAACTAAGAATCCATCTAATACCGCATATCCAACCCTTGTTTATTTTCGTTACCTGGTTCTCACCCATGTCCAACTGTTGCACCAAGACAGGAGTAACTGCTGCACCCGAAGGGTCTGAACGGAGTGTTGCCGGAGATGACATGCCCCACAAAGGGTCTGAAGAGAGGGTCTGAGATGAGGGCACGAACAGAGGGTTTACACCCATATATACCTGGAAAAAGATCTACAAATCATGTGTAGAGGAAAGAAACCCTCATCTACAAATCTGGTATAGAGGAAAGTAAAATAAAGAACAAAAAAATAGATACTCACCTGGGTACAGAGAGACCCATGTTCGAGGATAGAGAGAGAGGAGTGATCGTTTGTGGTAGATGAGTAGATATGTGATGGAGTGTAATTTGGACAGAGAGTCAGAGATGTGAAATAGGCTTTAGGCGGTATACGGAGCATCATCTTTTTTTTTTCTCGAGCCTTGCGCTCAACTTTTGAGGTGTAAGTCCATCTTGAACCCTTAAATGTATAAATTATCGTGTTCAATCTCAGCCGTCAGTTGATAAAAGCCAAACTCAACAAATTTAATCCGAATCGTTAATTGAGAGAGACCAAAAAATCCTCCTTCTTTATTATATAGATACATAATTTATTTATATAGATTATGTCTACAAAGTTATATGACGTAGATATATGATGTGGCAAAACTTATATGATGTGGTATAAGTCCCTCCTGCTTTATTATATATATATATATATAGTGTGTGTGTGTGCGTGTGTGTGTATAATAAAGAGTTCAGAAGTTATACCCCGAAGACGATGATAAATCCGAATAAGGAGCTGTCTTGAAAGTTCCAAAATAGAAATCACACAAAAAGCTTTTAAAGGATACAACTGTAACACCCCGTATTTTTGATGATTTAAATAATTATGTGATTAATTATTATTATGGGAATAAATATGCGATTAGTTATTGTTGTTGGATTAATTAAATTAAAATGTGAGAAATTAATTTGTTATTAATTCGGATTAAAATAATTATTAACTAGCGTGCCAAGGGTTAATACTTATTGTTGTGAACTGTTAAATATTACTGGGTGATATGTAATATGGAATTATGATATTTAATAAATTGTCGGAAGTGAGAAATACGGCAGTTTGGTAATTTAAGTCTGTCACGCGTGTGAGTCGTGTTGGGACTAATTGAATGGAATAAAAAGAGAAATTATTTATATTAACTCGTATGGTCATTTCAAGTGCGCCATTGAGTCCGAGAGGGTCGAGATAGTGAAAATAGTATACCATGGTGTGTAGTTTGGGTCCCGGGGCGATTTTAGGCCTAACCGGCGTCCCGAGAGGGTATTATGGTAAATTGTATTTTTGGGCTAAATTAATGGACGAAAATTAAGAGTAATTATATCTGCCTAGGAAAGTCCATTAGGGTTAATAAGTGACAGGAAGTTAGAACGGCCACGGAGGGTGTGAGGGAGAACCAATTTCCAAGAGAGAATGCTCGATTAGTACCACCTTGCATAACCGTGACCACCAACGCGTAGATCACGAAGAGAGGAACGCGTATGTACCAACATCAACAATGGATCAGACCGTCATATTCGAGGCAAGTGTTTATTACTTGCTTTCTTTTATAAATAATCATTCTCATGTTAGTATCGGTGGATTTAATCATGATTTATATGTTAATTGGGTGAAAATTGGAGATTTAAATTATGATTCAGGATTGGTTTAATTAGTGATTGGAATTCCTTCATGTATGTAGAGGATTAATCACATAATTTGATTATATACTAATGAACGAATCTGGGTTGATTAGGTTCTTGAATTGGAATTTTGGAAACTAGGGTTCATGTGAATTAATTTGGGGTTTTTATATAATTATAGTGATTTATGACGAATTAATGATCCTAGGAGGTTAGGAATGACTTATAACCTGTTAGGTGTTGATGGGTATTGATGATGAGTTGTTGGGAATTGAATCTTAGAGGTTTTTAGGTTCAAAAATGGTGAAAAACGCTGAAGTTTGGTGAAGAAGACGAACAATGCAATCTCGCGCGAAGTGGTTCAAACGAGATGGAGATCTAGCGCGAAGTCATACGAGCGAGATGGCATCTCGCGTGAAGTTGCTCGAACGACACGTGGAAGTCGTTCAAACGACAACCCTTCTAGTTCGAGCGACAGAAGGAATTTTTGGGGATTTTTTTCAAAGTCTAGTTTTGAGTTTGCCGGTTTATTGGAGTGAGAGAAACTGCCAGATAGTAAGTTTAAATAAGATGGAATTTCGGGAAAGTATGTGAGAATAAATACTTTAATTATTTCGGTATAGAGAGAGAGTATACCTTGGAGATTACGAGATATATAGTAATCTAAATATTTATACAATACGTAGAGATGAGATTAAAATACGTATAAAGAGTATATATGTAGGTTAGAGAAATACCTATAATTTATAATAGGATGTGTGTATGCCTATTATGTGATATTATTGTAAGAGCACTAATGGGTGATAACCCGGGGGTGCAAGAACCTTATAGTTAAGCGCACTAATGAGTGATAACCCGGAGATGCAATATTCTATTGTTAGGCGCACTAATGGGTGATAACCCAGGGGTGCTGAATTATTATTGATAGGTGCATTAATGGGTGCTAACCTGGGGATGCATGATTTTCTGTATATGTGCACTAATGGGTCTTAGCCGTGGGTACAGGATTAGTATATATATATATATATATATATATATATATATATATGTGTGTGTGTGTGTGTGTGTGTGTGTATAGGGATGATGTGATTATATAAATATATATGGACTTGTGAATATTGCTTCTTTGTGAAATTAGTAGAATTGGTAATAATAATAATCATTAGATTGCACCAAGCGGTCTTAACCTAAGTGTGCAGGATTAGTGTATATATATAGGGATGATGAGACTATATATATGTATGAGTGTACTTGGGTAACTTTCTACTTTGTGAGACTAGTGCATAAAATGAAAATGAGAAGTAAGATAATCTTAGTGAATAAAAGATTAACCATTCAAACGATGTGTAATGAAAATTAGTATATGAGATAAACTGTCTGAATAGCGTACTGTATGGGCGATACGGGAATACTGCTAGTGAGCATAATTAGTATTAGTATGGTTTCTGACTAGTTAGACTGGGAGGTATAACTAGGGGGAGATTAGATGTACGTTAGGCGTGCACAATAGACGAGAGGTGAGAAACTCATGTGAGAGTTCGATAAATAACATGCGTATAAGACTTGTTTTAAGAACCGATTTTAAATACTTGCTAAATCATTTTTACACATCGAGCTCTGACCCTTTTCTTATATCTCTTCTCTCTTTTGATATATATATGTATTATATCAGGTGCTTAGCCACAGGAGTATCAGATTTAGAGATTTGGATTGCTTGACGTGCTGCAGCTGATGTGGAAGCTGTAGGTCCTTGAAGTAGACGCATCTATCCTTTCCATTCAGTTTTATCTAGACTTATTGTTTAGGGAATATGTCGCCCACTTCTAGTTCTTTCATCAGAGTTATTGTATTCAATTTAGTTGATGGTTTGGGGTTTTGAACTGAGAGTTTTACCCAGTCTTATTTATTTCAGTACTTGATTAATGTTCAGTATTTATTTACATTCCTATGTGTGGTGAATGGTTTATATTTTAAGACTAAATGAAAATGGATTTACTTGGTTTTACTAAATTGGAAATGTTTTGACACCTAGCTTAATGTTATATTAGCTGATTAATATGTTAAAAAGTTTTTCGACAGTGATGCTGAGAATGAACCAACTGAATATCCTATTTTAAATTGGTAGAGGACTGATCACCCTATATTTAATTGGGCGGGGTGTCACAGGTGGTATCAGAGCATCAGGTTCTAGTGTCCTTAGGATCTGTGCGGCTTATTATTTTCCAGCGTATCGTTCTTTGATGTAGAGCCTTATGATAGGAGTGTTGTGTTCTCTTACGTATGCGACTTACATTCTCCTGCTACGAATCATAATGGAGGTGACTCATTATACGAAATTTGGTGTGATTCGAACCCCGAACATTTTAGCACAACCAGTGAGGGCCGTAAGAAGAACTGCGGGAGAAGAGACTCAACAGAAGACATAGAGTAATCGGGTAAGAGTTATTGGGACAAAAATCACCACGAGATTTACTAGTAAGAAATAGTAAAAATCGTCACTCGGGAACGGTGGGTTCCCAGGACACAGTCATAGATAATGGTGGAGTGATTTCAGGACCACCTAGCAAGTCGATAAAGGGGAAATCAGAGGGACTCTTTTGAAAACCCATCGGTGAAGATGCAGAAAAGAAAATGAGAAAGTGTAACAGACCAGCGGAGGTAGAAAATCTGAAGGTAATTGTGTAGAGTGGGGCGTGACGACACTCAAAATTTAATTTGTAGTTAAAAGCTACAGCTCTTAGGAGCATCATGTAGTGATTAGAGGCAATCACCACATATGAAGATGTGTGTTTGAAATTTAGAGAGAAATTTGGGTACGATTTGACCATGAGGTCTTCCATTCGATGTGATAACAAAATGTGAGGGAAACTTTGATGTTTAGCACAATGGGTAAGATAGAAATCGATCGTGAGAGAAAGGTTGAATTGCATAATGAACTTCGTACCTGGCATAGGGGTATAAATTATCCAAAGGGTTTATAGTTAATAAAGGACCCGTGAGTAGAATACCAGTGTGGATGAGAAATCCATCTAGGATGACTAATGTTGATGTCATCAAAGTTATACGGTTGATAGTGATTGCAGTCCTTCCAAGAGAAGGGAGTAAAGAGGGTTAACGAACTTGCTGAAGAGCAGAAACTGAATTTAACGGTGTTAATGAAACCCCACATGAGAGTATACCCAATAGGGAACTCAGTTAGATGATGTTAAGTGATTAACTTCAAGAGGAAGATGAAGTCAATCAGGCTGTAGAGGCCAACCATAGTTTCGGATAGCTAGCGTAGCCAAAGGGACAGTGGAAGAATAATTGTGAATTGAGACTATCAGTCCGAGATAAGGACATTCCCAAAATGGTCAGTGGGACTAGTGATGGGAAATAGTTCATGAAGTTTTCCTTATGTAAAGGAAACATAACTATAAGTGTTGAATGTGTCCACAATTGAGAAGTGAGACCTAAAAGATTAGAAATGGTAAACTATGCCAGTTAGGCATAACGACTGGAGGAGTGAGACTTCCAATGAAAGAATTTGGGGTCAAGGGAATTTGGCCCAGGAAATTTATAACCTGAGAGTGATGGGTTCAGGCTGGACCAATAGAGTCCTCGTTAATAGCAGCATGTAATATGTCAGAGTCTACGGGACCTGGGATGTAAATAGGAGTTTAATAAAGCTATAATTGAGGCCTGGAGAGCTTGGGCCAACATTTTAATAATGGGCGCAAAATCCACAAGATGGAATAAATTGTCCATGATGAGAGGGGACAACCATAGGATAAAATCTTAGGATGTATGACGATTAGAGATTTTCATGGGTCATGATGGCAGCCACGTGCTGAGACCCTATGATTTGGTGAGACTGGTGAGGTTTTACTTCTTCCTTATGAGTAAAGGATAGATTCTAGAGACATGAGTGTGCCACAACTTTTATGTAAATGGGAAACCCTAAACTTCGCGTGCGGGTCGAGTTTAGTGGGAACGTTAGTTTTAACAGTTTTGTGACAAACGTATTTCTCGTTGTTAGCAGGGCATTTTGATGATTGCCCGTGAATAAATCGGGTGGGCCCTAAGAATATGTCTTGTTGTTATAATTTTCTACTGCAGTGAGCCAACTTTAGTAGAGATTATTATGGTAATGTGTAGTGATTAATTACCGTATGGTTAAACGATAGTAAAAATGTAGTGATATGACTATCGTGCAGGATACTCCGGGAGGAGTGATCTTAGTTTTGTGCGGCGCCACCTGAAATAGGGTTGGGCCCAGATATGTATATATATGAAACTTTTATGGTATTATAGACCTCAGCGAGTATAGTGTCTAATTATATGCGATTCCCTAGCATAGGGATTTATTTGTCTGTTAAGACTTAGAATACATTGTGTTCTTATCGAGCGGCGAAATATAGCTCGTTATATATCTATAGCACCAAGTACTTGGGATAGGTTGTGCGCCATGCTTCATGTTACATTTTTAGGGACATGAGAGTGGACGAGTAAAATTTTATATCACAATACGTAGATTGTGGGAAAGTACATAGTATGTACCAAAGGCTTTACGGACCTCGACAACCGGCTAGGTTAGATAGTAGTGTATCGGGGGCGTTCCTTGTTTGGATTTTTCTTTGCGAGACATCCCACGCATGAAACTAGTGAACGTCGGGAGTTGGAGAGAAGTTTGGACGATAGTACATAAGTTTTGTATGTTGGTTATTGTACCTATAGGAGGATGTAATTGAGAGTTAATAATTCGTTTATGACTTAAGGCCAATAGAGTCGCCTAGTCTCAATATCATTCTGAATAGAGCAATGATAGCATTGAAGGATTGATTAAGTTATGATTAGTGGGGCGGTTGAGTGCACCCCTACCACATCAGCATACCGAGTGTGCAAGAATTGAGGTAAGAAAATTTTATGTCTTTTGTATAATGATGCGTGAGGTATAGGGTGTATGGACGCCCTAAGGGATTGAATCAGGTAGTGGACTGTGATTAGCATGTGAATTCGATAACATGTAGTCGGGTAAGCCGGAGCTTATTCACGACGTTTTGTCAGAGACTTATGTTTCAAGATAAGTTGAAACTTATTCAAGAGAGTATAAAATGTATCAGGATATAAATAATAGTGGTGATAATGGGTTACGATATAAGTTAATATTGCAAGGATAGTCTTGCAGTGGGTCACCTGACGAATTGAAATATGGTGGACAATTCGAAACCGATAGGGTCTTCTTCCACTCGAGAATGGAAGAGTATCCCCAAGGATATTCTCATGTAGCTGAGATGGGGAGATTATAGGTACTAAGATGCGATTGAGTGTGACCTATTACCCACAGAGGGATGGGCAGGACAAGCGGTCTAATCGAATGTGGGAAAGAAAATTTTATGTGAACCCTGAGATCTTAGGGGAGGACGAGAGTAGTACCTTCCACTAGTGGAGTTTTTGTCCAAATAATTCCTATAAGTTCACGTTCGGGCAGAGTTCCAATGGAAGCATGGAATGATAAACTTGGTTGTGTCCTACTTAATAGTTAAAGGTGAGGGACCAGTTATGATTACAATTGTCGAAGAAGAATCGATATTATCGTATATATTGTGTGTGAAATATATACTGCACAGCGAATTTACTTGTATGAACGACACGAGATGAAGTCGTATGTATATGAAAAGAGGATAAATGTACTAAGGTGCAAATAGTAGAAGGCTAGATAGTGAATATCTAAAATAAAGTTGATGTAGTGAAACTTAAGCAGAAAGGCTTGGGCAAGAGCCTATATGACAGGGTAACCTGGAGTTTAAAGCAAACACATGTGAAGTGTTCATTACTAGGGGTATTCGATAGCGTACTATATGGGTGGTATAGAGTAGCTTACTTGTGAGCGCCAGGATGCGATGCGCAATATTTTTATAGCATTGTCTGTACCTGGTATACTTTTTCCGAATTTCGGGATGAAATTCTGTTGTAAGGGGGGAAGTATGTAACACCCCGTATTTTTGACGATTTAAATAATTATGTGATTAATTATTATTATGGGAATAAATATGTGATTAATTATTGTTGTTGGATTAATTAAATTAAAATGTGAGAAATTAATTTGTTATTAATCCGGATTAAAATAATTATTAACTAGCGTGCCAAGGGTTGATACTTATTGTTGTGAAATGTTAAATATTACTGGGTGATAGTAATATGGAATTATGATATTTGATAAATTGTCGGAAGTGATAAATACGGCAGTTTAATAATTTAAGTCTGTCGCGCGTGTGAGTCGTGTCGGGACCAATTGAATGGAATAAAAAGAGAAATTATTTATATGAACTCGTATGGTCATTTCGAGTGCTCCATTGAGTCTGGGAGGGTCGAGATAGTCAAAATAGTATACCCGGGTGTTTAGTTTGGGTCCCAGGGTGATTTTAGGCCTAATCGGCGTCCCGAGAGGGCATTATGGTAAATTGTATTTTTGGGCTAAATTAATGGACGAAAATTAAGAGTAATTATATAATCCTAGGAAAGTCCATTAGGGTTAAGAAGTGACAAGAAGTTAGAACGGCCATGGAGGGTGTGAGAGAGAACCAATTTCTAAGAGAGAAGGCTCGATTAGCACCACCTTGCATAACCGTGACCACCAACGCGTAGATCGCGAAGAGAGGAGCGCGTATGTACCAACATCACCAACGGATCAGACCGTCATATTCAAGGCAAGTGTTTATTACTTGCTTTCTTTTAGCAATAATCATGCTCATGTTAGTATAGGTGGATTTCATCATGATTTATATGTTAATTGGGTGAAAATTGGAGATTTAAATTATGATTCAGGATTGGTTTAATTAGTGGTTGGAATTCCTTCATGTATGTAGAGGATTAATCACGGAATTTGATTATATATTAATGAACGAATCTGGGTTGATTAGGTTCTTGAATTGGAATTTTGGAAACTAGGGTTCATGTGAATTAATTTGGGGGTTTTATATAATTATGGTGATTTATGACGAATTAATGATCCTAGGAGGTTAGGAATGACTTATAACCTGTTAGGTGTTGATGGGTATTGATGATGAGTTGTTGGGAATTGAATCTTAGAGGTTTTTAGGTTCAAAAATGGTGAAAAACACTGAAGTTTGGTGAAGAAGACGAACAGTGCAATCTCGCGCGACGTGGTTCAAACGAGATGGAGATCTCGCGCGGAGTCGTTCGAGCGAGATGGCATCTCGCGTGAAGTCGCTCGAATGACACGTGGAAGTCGTTAAAATGACAAGCCTTCTGGTTCGAGCGACAAAAGGAATTTTTGGGGATTTTTCTCAAAGTCTAGTTTTGAGTTTGCCGGTTTATTGTAGTGAGAGAAACTGCCAGATAGTAAATTTAAATAAGATGGAATTTCGGAAAAGTATGTGACAATAAATACTTTAATTATTTCAGTATAGAGAGAGAGTATACCTTGGAGATTACGAGAGAGATAGTAATCTAAATATTTATACAATACGTAGAGATGAGATTAAAATACGTATAAAGAGTATATATATAGGTTGGAGAAATACCTATAATTTAATAGGGTGTGTGTATGCCTATTATGTGATATTATTATAAGAGCACTAATGAGTGATAACCCGGGGGTGCAAGAACCTTATAGTTAAGCGCACTAATGAGTGATAACCCAAGGATGCAATATTCTATTTTAGGCGCACTAATGGGTGATAACCCGGGGGTGCTGAATTATTATTTATAGGTGCATTAATGGGTGCTAACCCGGGGATGCATGATTTTCTGTATATGTTCACTAATGGGTCTTAGCCGGGGGTACAGGATTAGTGTATATATATATATATATTTATATATATATATATATAGGGATGATGTGACTATATAAATATATATGGACTTGTGAATATTGCTTCTGTGTGAAATTAGTAGAATTGGTAATAATAATAATCATTAGATTGCACCAAGCGGTCTTAACCTAAGTGTGCAGGATTAGTGTATATATATAGGGATGATGAGACTATATATATGTATGAGTGTACTTGGGTAAATTTCTACCTTGTGATTCTAGTAGATAAAATGAAAATGAGAAGTAAGATAATCTTAGTGAATAAAACATTAACCATTCAAACGATGTATAATGAAACTTAGTATGTGAGATAAACTGTCTGAATAGCGTATTGTATGGGCGATACGGGAATACTGCTAGTGAGCATAGTTAGTATTAATATGGTTTATGACTAGTTAGACTTGGAGGTATAACTAGGGGGAGATTATATGTACGTTAGGTGTGCACAATAGACGAGAGGTGATAAACTCATGTGAGAGTTCGATAACTAACATGCGTATAAGACTTGTTTTAAGAACCAGTTTTAAATACTTGCTAAATCATTTTTACACATCGGGCTCTGACCCGTTTCTTGTATCTCTTCTCTCTTTTGCTATATAGATGTATTATATCAGGTGCTCAGCCACATGAGTATCAGATTTAGAGACTTGGATTGCTTGACGTGCTGCAGGTTCTATGGAAGCTGTAGGTCCTTGCAGTAGACGCATCTATCATTTTCATTCAGTTTTATCTAGACTTCTTGTTTAGGGCATATGTCTCCCACTTCTAGTTCTTTCATCAGGGTTATTGTATTCAATTTAGTTAATGGTTTGGAGTTTTGAACTGAGAGTTTTACTCAGTCTTATTTATTGCAGTACTTGATTCATGTTCAGTATTTATTTACATTCCTATGTGTGGTGAATGGTTTATATTTTAAGACTAAATGAAAATGGATTTACTTGGTTTTACTAAATTGGAAATGTTTTGATACCTAGCTTAATATTATATTTATGTGATTAATATGTTAAAAAGTTTTTCGACAGTAATGCTAAGAATTAACCAACTGAATATCCTGTTTTAAATTGGTAGAGGACTGATCACCCTATATATAATTGGGCGAGGTGTCACAACAACCCATAAATCTTCGTGTTTCAAAGGATGAGGGGATAGAAAGCTTAAACAATTTTAGACATGCAAACGACCATACTAGAAGAAGCTCAAACACACGAGCCCTAAGATAAGATCTATAACACACGGGCTCACCGATATTTTTCAAAGAGAAAAATGTTGTTTAAAAGAGTTTGGGAATAAGGAAAATAACTCTCAAAATACAAAAAAAGGTTTTAGAGAGAGAAATGGTCTGGGTAAATTTTGACAGAGTTTTGTTTGAGTTTGGAGATAATCTGGACATTTTAGAACCGACCCCAAGCCTGCTATTTATAGAAGCGAATGAAATGTCCCTGGTACAAGTGTAATTCCAAGATAAATAATGGTACTTAAGTAAGCAACCAAGGAATTCAAAGTGTAAGATGGGCAACGTAATAAAAGGATATGAGTGAGGGCAATGAGTTAATTAGACAAGCCACTGTAGAGGGGAAAATTATAAAATAGCCCTCAATAGTAAGCTGACGCCTCAAACGTGTCCTATGCTCACGCGCGATCAACTTGCATGGGCAACACCTTACGATCACATTGGCCAAAACCTATTCACTAGATCGACATCAAATGACCAATAAGCCCTTAAAATGCTGCCATTTTATTTTTAGCTGATTTTAATTTAAGAAATAATTAATACGTTTAAATTGTTTCTTTTAAATATATAATTCAATAATTTTAAATTCTAAAAAAATCATAAAAATTATCATAATTAATTTTAAAATTCTGAATAGTTAAAACACCATAAAATGTATAGTATAAAAATTATTTAGGTATAGAATATGTAGATATATATAATCTCTAAATACAGAATATAAAATATATTAACAAAAATTCATTTACGGTTTTAAAAATTACAAATTGAGTTTAATAAATTTTTAAAAATGCTTTTAGGAATGCATTGAGTGTGTGCAAAGGTCTGAGTGTATTTTAGACTTTTGTTAAAAATTCAGCCGAACAAAAATCTGTAGAATTTAAAAAGGATACTTTCATATGTTATTTTGATCATACATTTAGGATGACACTGCTTCGCAGCGAGAGATGCGGATTGAATTGATCCATCAAGGGAGTTTGGGTTGGGACTAACTGATGGTTTTATTGCATAGTGATCTACCCGTTTTCATATGTGTGTTTGTTTAAGTCCGTTAGTTTGGAACTCCTACATATTTACCAATAGAAGAACGAGAAGGTCCCCAAAGATACTTGCCTTCATATGATGTTAGTGAGATTACAATAAAAAAGATATTTTAGTCCAGTGATAGCCCTTAATTAAATGAACCTTATGTCACCTTTATACGTTGTTATATGAGATCATGTATATCCTATATTTGGGGGGGGGGGGGGGGGGGGACGTTTGTGGGGTTGGTATGGTTTGTATACTTTTCATGTGTTGTTAGTTATGCCCCTCTTGCATTTTATCATCTTGTTACACATTGAGTAGGGAAACGTGTTTAGTATTTCACTTATAATGAGGTGTGATGTATTTATTATAAATGATTTGCATGATTATTACTATTTATATTGAAGATATTTCTTTCATCTTTAGGGCGTTGACCAAAATTATATAAAACTGTTTTTAGCCATTCATAGATAAGAACCACAGTGCTAAGGAGATTTAGACTTTCCACCCCACTTGCATTCCAGTCTTTTCAGTCGATTCCTACATTAGGCTGTTATTTATTTCAGTACTCTAATCGGTTTAAATATTTAGGAGATTATATGGACCTTGATTCCCAATTATTTTTATTCAATTGGATTATTTAAGACGTGAGACTATTTCAGTTTTATTATGTTAGATAATTGAGACATTATTTATTCTAATTTTTATTTATACTTTGTTATTGCATTTTGTGTATGGATTTAAATTAACTCCAATTATATTATTTGTATATTGATGATGATAATGATATAAATTGACCTGCCATATCTTCAGCTTATTAGAATGGTAAATCAATATGTGAGAAAATAGGGGTTATTAAAATTACCAACTGTAATATGAGATTTTCATATTTCTGTTTGGAAGACAATTTAATTATTTATTTTGTGTCTCTTTTATAGTCATTTTCTCAAGTGGCAAGCCCAAAACTCTTTGAAAACCTAATTATCCTAAGGTCACTTCATGTACATATTTATATGAGTCAAGGTAAGGGGTTTAAGTCGCATGTGCCATTCAAAAGGTTTAAAAAGGGAGAGGAAAGATACTCTTAACATTTTTGTGAGGATAAAGAAAGTGTTTCTCTCATATTTCACCAAGATTTCATCTCCGGAAGTGACCATACACATGGCTTTCTTTGGGTGGATCATTTACTAGCATATCTAAGGCTTACAACACATTCTAAGAAGGATTTAGAGCACGAAAAAGTCCACAAATGTCATTTTCTTCATTAAATATTTCCCCAGTATTAAATCACCTACAAGATATATATAGGCATGGTAATCTGAACCCAAGATATATTCTTTATATCTAGTTATTTTGTTTACTTTATTAAACGTGATTAATTAAATTTTTTAGGGAAATAAATATTTTTATGTCAATCCCTAGCGTGTAATGGAAGGTTCATTAATCTTCTCAGATGATGGAATAAGTGTTTGACCTAGCATGTGGATAGATGATCCACTTATTATTATAGTCCATAAGATAGGGAATGAAAATGTTATTTTATTATCCCCAATACACATGATCCAAACATATTATTTATATGAGAAACCACTTCTACATTGGTCTAGGAAAAATGGTCCATTACGTACAACCCTTTCTTGACACATGTCTGACCATGTGCCCATTTGGTGAATAGTACAAGGAAATGCCTTAGTATTGTCGTACTCATTATAACCATGATAAGTTAAGAAGAAAGATGTGTATATTAAACTATGAGCTTGCAATTAAGAATGACACTATCACACCCCAAACCCAATATCCACACTTATCATTTGTTATTAGAATAATTGGATCATAATCTTGAACCCATAGGAAAATATACTTCATTTATCAATATTTTTCTGCATACTGTGCATAATGAACATAATATTATTATTATACCATAATGAAATCAATATCAAAGTCATAATTAAGCGGATATACAATACTATGATTAACTATGATAAAATTTCACAATCATCAACTCAATCCATACTAACGCAATATATACAATGTGTGAGTATATTAAAATCTTCAGTGTGACAATGATAAAATCCCCATATTTAAACCCCGTCTCTTTCCAACGGTGCAACTTTTAAAGTTACCGATCATATGGTATCCTAGCTGGCAGCATACAAACCTGAAATTGTTAAAATATAAACCATAAGCAATAAGCTTAGTGAGGTACTCCTTCCCTACAATGTAATAACAATTCTATATCGAATATGTGGATATAAAATCCGAACAATCCTACCCATTGGCAATAACAAATCCTGGATCATAAGATCCAAATAATTCTGCCCATTGGCAATAACAAATCCTGGAACATGAGTTCCAACAAATCCTTGTCATGAGACAAATCAAATCATTGGATCTTTCTCCAATTCCAATCCTGGATCATAAGACATAAAACAAATCCTGGATATTTGAATATCCAAACAAATCCTGAATACCGAAGTATTCAAACCAATCCTGGATCATAAGACCCAAACAAATCCTGCTCTTAGAGCTATATTCATATATATTCATATATGAGACAACCATAAGTACACTCACCTTGACAGTTTAACTTGCTTTTCCCTTGCCTTTATTCGGTACTTATTCAATCAACTCTTCTTCCCTTCCTATCATTCTTACAATATTAGTATCATCATAATAATATTAATAGTCCAAAGAATAACTTCAACATAACTCAATTCATAAGCATCATATGATTCAATTCAAATCATTCATTATAAATGAAGTCCCATCTAGACTCAGGTTCTGATATCTAACATATTCAAATTACAACCCAAAAATACGTTAATTCTTCTTGGTAATCCAATCCTTATCATATTAGGTTTCATCACAAAAAACGACACATCATTTCAAGTTTCCTAGGGTTATATATGCCCATTTCTTTACTACATAGTAAATCTTCCCTATAGGCTCCTCTATCATTCAGTCATCTTCCAAGAATTTTCATAATTTTTATACATTATAACTTTATATGATATTTCACCAAATTTCATAAAACATATTGAATAATACAAGGTTAAAATTTCATAATTTTCATTGTTCATTTTATGTGTCAAGCAAAACATCAAACACATGGTATGCATATTTACTCTTTTGGGGCAGATTTCATGTCCGAACTTCAAACCATCACCCAAGATTCATTTATTGGTATTTTTACTTGATTTTAGGATATGATATACATATATTAGTCTATGTTAAGATCCAATTCGAATCAATCAATTTCAATAAGAATAAAAAAAATATGATAGTTTGAATACACAAGGTTTCTAAACAAAGCAATTTCAAGGGTTTACACATTCAAGTTTGCTTAAACATGCATCCATCCATGAGTGCACATCAAGACATGGAATTTCATTAAACAAATGATTATTTCTATAATTTAAATCATCAATACAAAAAAATTAAACAAGATTTATGGATGGAATTACCTTAGGGACTTTTATGTAATTTTCTATGAATTTTTCTCCAATTTCTCCTCACACTTTCTTCCTAAACTTCAAAACTCTCTTTACTTAGGTTAAAACTCTTCCATGGCTTAAATATGCTGAAGGAAGAGCTTAATTCAAGGGTTATAAATCGGCATAAGGTCACCCCTCCTTGGTCCAATCAAAATATGACATGTGGCATTATATAAAACAAAATATCATTTAAGGCTAAATGACTACTTTACCCCCTGTTCATAAAAAGACAATATCTTCCTACTCGGATGTCCGTTCGATGAACCGTTTGTTGTGTTACAAACGTAACTCATATATCTACAAATATACCTCAAGTCAATTGTTAGGTCATAAAGGTCAAAACTAGTCTTAAACATGAACATTCCTACCGAAAACTTCAAAATTTCACATTTGTAACTAATTCAATATTTCTTGCTTTATGATGCTAGGATTAAACTAAATATAATGACTTAACAATATATATACTAATAACATATTATCCATATCACATAAGCTAATCATGATTTAAACATAATTTATCTTAATTATATTAGGGTTGTCACAGACACATTGCATCATAATCCTCCTTAGAATTTAACAAACATTTACCCTCTCATTTACCCCATGGACGTAATCACACAAAGGCCTAACCAGTATCTATAGTTTATAGTTGGTTTTCATGCAGTGTATTTCGAGGAATCTTTTAAGGGATGTTCCATTTTAGAGTAAGACGAGGTCTAATATTAAGATGTCATTTTTTCATAAGGATAATGAATGTGGATCAATATTGTGATACCCCGCCCAATTATTTTATTTTTTTTTCACCGCATAAGTTGTAATAATATAAAGACATGGAGATTTGGATGATTATGACTGATTTTATATTCTTATTTGACTTCTTTGAAGTCTTGATGGTTGTTGTTGAAAGATTAAGGGTTCAAATGGAAACTTTGGTAAAAATAGGAATAAAGGGTCGTTCGGACGAAGTGCAGGTCGTTTATAGTGGGGAATAAATGAGATTCGAACGAGATACCACTGTATAACAGGTCCAAGTCGTAAAAAGCAGAGTTCAAACGAGAAGACAATCTCATTCGAATGAGGGGCGTATCTCATTCGAATGAGGTTACGCAAATTTTTTTAATCCGAGTTACCCTTGTGCGTTGTTACATATTTTGCCTTTGGATTTTTGAGTTGTCAAAATCTGATAAAAATGGGATTGTTAAGGTTTGGGGGTGTTTTTAAGGGTTGTTTGGTTTATTTGGTTTTATTTTTAAGCGGGAAGAATATATATATATATATATATATATATATAGAGAGAGAGAGAGAGAGAGAGAGAGAGAGGTGGTCTTCCACCATTGTTGAGCATTTCCCCCACCTCAAATCATCATGCCACCACTATTCTTCCACCTTATACCACCATATTTGCTATGTATTCCACCATATTTGAACTATACATACCCATTTCCACCATGGATGAGAGAGCTACGAATGTATGGAGTTATTTTTGGGAGTTATTAAAGATGAAAATGAAAGATTTATGGAGTTTGAAGGGACTTTGCTTGGAAGCTTAGTGGAGCTAGGCAACCTCTCTAAGGTCACATTAGGAGGTGGGAGGTTTCCATCTTCTTAGACATTTCACACCTTTCATTGTTGGAGCTTCATTTGAGGTGGGAAAACCTACTCTTAGATTAAGACTTTATTTTGTGTAATTAGCACTCTTGTTCTTAGAATTTAAGAGTAAAAAGTATATGATAAAATAATAGGTTTCTAGTAGATTGGTATTAAACATTTTATAGAATAAAAATGTTTTAAATTTACATGTCCTTTGAGCCTGGAAAAAGAATTTTTTTTAAGTATTACGAATGTCTGTGGAGTACCTAATATGTGTGTTTCAAATAAAACCCAATTTTTCTCTTAAAAAGATCCAACTTTTAATTATGCACCAAACCAAGTTGTGAAAAACCCAATTCTTACTTTAAACCAGTTTTATTTTAATTAATCATAAACATGCATCTAGTGATTAAAGCAAGTAAAGTAAAGTAAAGAATACTCACAACGTCGGATGTACGAGGAAAAAATCCAAAATGGGAAAATAACCTCGAACGGCCCAAGCCAGAGAATCACTATGAATAATGGTTTTACAAAGACATATTAGCCTTACACTAAGACTCGATCCCCATGGGTCTTGACGCTCCTTCTGATCTTCAACCGTTCTTCAATAGTGCCCACGCAGAAATTCCGTCTTCCACGATCTCTGTCCACAATACACACGTCCACGTATGTCTCGGCGTCCACCGATATGGCTTTGATACGTCTACGATGTCGAACACGATGTCCGTCGCTTTTTCACCGCAAAACCCTTTGTGTTCAATGTGTAGAACAAACAACTTTGGTGCAGCAAGAACACGTAAACATATTAGAATGATAACTCGGATCTTTGCAAACTCTAAGGATGTGTTTATGCTTTGTAAACTTTAGAAAACATGTGCAAACAATGTTCTTGTTCGTAAAAATCTTTTCCAGAAAGCACACTTACGAAATTATGATGAAAACACTGTTTAAATAGAATTAAAATGCCGCCTCAAAAATCATGTCATTCGAACGACTTAAGCATATCGTTCGCGCGACATTGTATCTCGTTCGAACGAGATCCAATGTCGTTCGAGCGACCTCGCGAAAGTTTGACTTTTTTTGACTTTCGGATTAAAACGTCTCTTAACAAAGAGATTCAAATTAGTCAAACTCTATTTCGAGCTTATCATCATAAAACGTATTTTAAACCTTTAAAACACTTTTAAAACACTTAAAACATTTTTCTTTATAAAAATTACATCCTTATCTTTTATAAAATAATTCCGAGCACCATTAATTATACGCATTCATACCTGAGTGATGTCGGAATGAAATTATATTTGAAGACGATTAAACTTGCACCAATTAAACATCGGCGTGATTAATTCTTTGAAGCTTTGCCGCAACGTATTCAATTTCTTCAATAAGTCATAGACCAAGTGGGATCGTGAAAAAATAAAATTCTCCCTATGACATATTACAAACACAGTTTTGTTCACGGAATTAAGTCAAAATAATACAGGGACTCAATTGGAAATTTATGTCCTTACAAATCTCCCCCTTTGACTATTCCAAGACAAAACTAAACCAGCGAAATGCCTAACCGGGCCGTCAAGTCGTATGATGCTTAAATCCCATCCCATAAACCCAAAATAAAAAATTACAGGACACGGACTAGAATATGTAGCACCGACAAACATGAACTGTCTAAATGTGATGTAGACTTAAAATCTCGAATTGCTGGAGCGTACTTACACACATGAAGCAGACAAATAAATACCCAGTGAAGTATGTAGGAACAAATGATACCAATTTATATTTCTAATAAGAACAAATCATTTGAAACATGTGAGAACTTATTTGATACCAATTTTAATTTGAAACAGATATAATCAAACAATATGTAAACCTAGATATTAATAGAAGCAGCGCTCAACAAATCTCCCCCTACATCACAGACATCTCCCCCTCTTTTTGTCTCGAATAGACAATCCGGTGAAAAGATAAACCAATTTGAAATATCTAGCATGTGAATATGATACCAAATCGAAACAAGTTAATACCAATTTTGGAAAAAAATGCTAGATAATCATGAAATAACCAGCTAAATATGATCAAGCAACGATAAATCAGTAGCTAGTAAACCAAGGAATCACACAAAGAGTATATCAATCAAATCAAGTGTGATAAACGGACTCATATGCAAAATACCAATTTGGAACATAAAAGAACCTGCATATAAACCAAACAGTCCAGAAATGCTTCCCACAGTACCAAAAAAATATCAAATTAAACTAGAGGACTGCAAACCAATTAGAAGCCATTTTTCACCCTGTCGTTCGAACGAGCAAGGGACTTCGCTCAAACGAGATGAGGAAGTCGCTCGAACGAAGTATAGATGTCGTTCGCGTGAGATTCAATGTCGTTAGAACGACTTCGCGCAACCTGCCAAAATTTCCCAGTTTCCCGGAAATATTATAAAGTATTGCCCAGTGAAAAAATTTCCACAAAAAAATTCCAGGAAGGTCCTGACAGATGCAAAACAGTGCAAAAATAGTAAGCTTTTCGCACAAAACGCAAAAACTCATAAAAACTAAAAATCCGAGTTACATGCAAACATAGTATCGATGTGCTCAAACATGGACATGGAATGAATGGGCGTGAAACTATAACAAATGAGTCACAATTCCAACACATCGAAACGATCAAGAAACTCTAATTGATAGCGATAAATCATCAAACTTTATGATAGGCATATGACAATTAAAGAGTGAGCTTAATGAACTAAACATACTACATGCACACAAATCCATAATTTTGACGATTCTACCAACAATAGCATCAAATTGCAACGTTTTAACATTAGGATTAGTTTTGCAAACCCGTTTAAATTTTCTCCAACCAAAACTCCCTCAGAAATATATACTTTTTCAAGTTCTTTTGAAGTTTCTAGTATTCTCAACTTAGAGAAAATCTTATTGGCCCTTTTCTTAGAATACTGCTTTTTCTTTTGGGCTCTTTTAAATGGTGGCTTTCACGACGAGTTAATTTTGAACTCTCTCAGCCCTTTCCCGTGAGTCACTCATTATTTTTACCAATTTTAAATCCTCACGGTAAACGGTTATTACATGCACACTTCACCTTAAGTCTACTTACACATAGATGACAAGATTGAGATAAGAACGCCTCACCAAATTCAAATATGCAAGAGAAATCAAACATCCATATAAACTCGTGCATGTGTGCAATGTTGGCATATATACAAAGTCGAATCAAAATTCATATCAACTTCCAAACAACCCCATATAAACAATGGTTAAGATCATTCTAAGTATCGATAATAATGACCAAATGTCCTAGCCACATGGATAATGAAACGATGGGGGGGGGGGGGGGGTCCAAGCACACCAATATGCCACATCAAACATGTAAACTCAAAAACAAAAACCGAAAAAAAAATTGTCTTTTCAAACATATTTTGACTCGAAGAAAAGCAAAATCTTTTTGGATTTTCAAAAGTTTTCTCAAAAAAAATCTTTTTGTATTTTTTAAATAAGATTCAAACAAATGAAAACTATAATACAAAATGATACACAAGTCATAATACTAGCAATGAATATATCATGAAGCAAAATAGCATATGACAAACATGGCAACACTATCATCCTTTAGATTTAGTATGGGAAGAATCAAGTGCACCCAAACGAGAATCATGAAGTTTAATTCCTAAAGCCACTAAATCCGATTTCCTAACCCAAGTAGGTGTAAAACGATGCATGGGGGTTTGGATAACCGGGGTAACTTTATTCTTAAATTTCCTAGGAGCTTGTCTAAGGTCGTAACAATAACGCCTAAGGTGACCTTTCCTACCACAAAATGAGCAAGTGTAGCGGTGGTGGGAATGATTACCCTTATGTGGACCTTTTCTAACCATCCTAGTGTTTCTCACACGTGTGGGGGGAATGGGAACAACTCTCTCATCAAAAACTATACCTCCCCTATATCCCTTAATTTGGATGGTGCCTAGGATCTTATCTAACTTCTCCGACCTAGCCTCCAAATCAAATTGACTCTAGACGAGTCTCTCAATCTCTCCTCCAACTCGTGAATCCTAGACTCGAGCAAATGCCTAGACTCCTCAAACTCTAAAATCTCCTTTTTCAAAGACTCCATCAAACTACGGAGATTATCTCTCTCTTTCTTCACAAACTCTGATTTCTCCCTAAACTTCTTCTCTCGTGCCCTAACATCCTCAATCAAACTATCATTATTTTCTATGGCACGCTCATTCATCTTAGATTGCAATTTTGAGTTAGCCTTTTTCACCTTCACCGTTTCGGCATACAAATCATTAAAAGCATTTTGCAATTCTTTCACATCAACCTCCTCCTCGTCACTCGCTTCACCCTCACTAACATGGGATACACTCAAAACCTCCTCAAAAGTGTCATTCACATGAGAATCGTCGTCTCTCACATGAATTGCCATAAACGCAACAAAGTTATGATCAATAGGGGAACTCTCTACCTCTTCCAGTTCATTATCACTTAAGGTGGCACTATAGACAATGGGTTGCTTGCCATCTTTCTTAAGTCTAGTGGGACACTCCTTAACCTTGTGACCGTATCCCTCACACCCAAAACACTTATCCGTCTCATCTCTCTTAGGCTTTTCAAACTTATCCTTAGAGGTGGGATCTACTTTGTTATTCTTGAATTTTTCAAATTTCTTGGCATCTTTCGACTGCTTTTGAAACTTTATAAATTTTTTAAATTTATTTGCCAACAAAGCAACATCCTCAAAATCGGAATCGAAATCGGAATCTGAAACTATAATTTCCTCCTTCCGGGTTTTCAAAGCAATACCCTTTTCTTTCTTAGTCACTTGCTTGGAGGTAATCATGTCGATTTCATAGGTTTGTAAGTTACCTAAAATCTCTTCCAGTTTCATTGACTCTAACCTACCCAAGGAGTTTAAAATGGTCCCTTTCGCATCAAACCTACTAGGCAACGACCTAAGGATTTTCTTAATGACACGATTGTCGAGAATTTTCTCACCTAGGTTAAACGATGAGTTGACAATATTGGACAACCTAGCATAAAACTCATCAAAGGTCTCACTCTCTAACATCCTAATGGTCTCAAACTGTGTAGTGAGATTTTGAAGTTTTGACGCCCTAACCGTGCTAGTGCCCTCGTGAGTGAGTGCCAAAATATCCCACTCCTCTTTTGATGTTTCACAAGTCATAATTCTATTATATTCTTATTGTGTGACATGTGAAGAAATAACGTGCAGACCCTTAGAATTATATTGTGCAAGTCTTTCTTCAGTTTCGGTCCATGACACAACAGGCTTTAAACTAGTGAACTCACCTACAATAGTGACAGGGGGTGTCCAACCTTTCTCAACTGCAAGCCAAACACGCTCATCAATAGATTTTAAAGCACATCTCATTCTCATATTCCAATAAGTGTAATTAGTCCCATCAAAAACAAGAGTTCGAGAAAATTCATTATATCCAGAATTCATCTTTGAAAACACACGGGATCACAAAATAAATAAAAATGTTTTCTATCTCTGATACCAATTTGTGGAGTGGCCAATATGTGTGTTTCAAACAAAGCCCAATTTTTCCCTGAAAAAGATCCAACTTTTAATTATGCACCAAACCAAGTTGTGAAAAGCCCAATTCTTACTTTAAACCAGTTTTATCTTGATTAATCATAAACATGCATCTAGTGATTAAAGCAAGTAAAGAATACTCACAACGCCGGATGTACGAGGAAAAAACCCAAAATGGGAAAATAACCCCGAACGGCCCAAGCCAGACAATCACTATGAATAATGGTTTTACAAAGACAGATTAACCTTACACTAAGATTCGATCCCCACGGGTCTTGACGCTCCTTCTGATCTTCAATCGTTCTTCAATAGTTCCCACACAGAAATTACGTCTTCCACAATCTCTGTCCAGAACACACGCGTGCACGTATGTCTCGGTGTCCACTGATATGGCTTTGATACGTCTACGATGTCGAACACGATGTTCGTCGCTTCTTCACCGCAAAACCCTTTGTGTTCAATGTGTAGAACCAAGGTTCTAAAAAATGCGGGGTGTGATTGAGGCGTGGAGGCCAAGCCTTGCCTTAGAAGCCTAGGCGGGCCTAGGCGTAAAGAAGCGTGAAAAGGCGTTTAGGCCTTCTTAATATATTTAAATATTTTTTAACCATAGCAAGGCTATTAAAATACAAAAATTGCACATATCATAAAAATATGTCTGAATATATGCAAATTAAAATACTATTTGATTATTTTGGATGAGATAATGGTCCGGTTTGTAAAGAAATTCTTTAAAAGGCGACGTCATTTCACTAAAGCATTGTTGTTTTTAGAAAAAAGTGCACCTTAAGGGTTTTACCAAGAATAAGGAGTAAAAAGCGTAAGGCGAGGCGTTTCTCCCAAGCCTTAAGCCTAGGCGGATTTTTTAGAACAGTGTGTAGAACAAACAACTTTGGTGCAGCAAGATCACGTAAACATATAAGAATGATAACTCGGATCTTTGCACACTCTAAGGATGTGTTTATGCTTTGTAAACCTTAGAAAACATGTGCAAACAATGTTCTGGTTCGTAAAACTCTTTTCTAGAAAGCACACTTACAAAATTATGATGAAAACACTGTTTAAATAGAATTAAAATGCCGCCTCGAAAATCATGTCGTTCAAACGACTTAAGCATGTCGTTTGCGTGACATTGTATCTCGTTCGAACGAGATCCAATGTTGTTCGAGCGACCTTGTGAAAGTTTGACTTTCTTTAACTTTTTGATTAAAACGTCTCTTAACAAAGAGATTCAAATTAGTCAAACTCTATTTCGAGCTTATCATCATAAAACATATTTTAAACCTTTAAGACATTTTTAAAACATTTAAAAACATTTTTTTCGTAAAAATTACATCCTTATCTTTTATAAAATAATTCCGAGCACCATTAATTATACCCATTCATACCTGAGTGATCTCGGAATGAAATTATATTTGAAGACGATTAAACTTTCACCAATTAGACATCGACATGATTAATTCTTTGAAGCTTTGCCGCAACGTCTTCAATTTTTTCAATACGTCATAGACCAAGTGGGATCGTGACAAAATAAAATTCTCCCTATGACATATTACAAACACAGTTTTGTTCACAGAATTAAATCAAAACAATATAGGGACTCAATTGGAAATTTATGTCCTTACAATGTCTAGAATGAAAAATATGTGTAACCCATTTGATAGGATTTTAGGATTTAGAAACCATCTTCACATGCATATAAACTTGTAGTATTGTAATAATGGACATGAAAACAAGTTAAAGAAGGTTTTGCTGTGTTTAAACATGAAATAAGAAAAGTAGAAATTCTAGTCTTCAAAGTGTGTCAAAAATAGATTATAGGTGTGAGAACTATAAGATTAGAAGACTACATATGTTAGTAGAAGAAATGGTATTTTCTTATAAAGTAGTCTTATATGTTCAATAATTTTTAGAAACGAAAGTAATGAAATAAAGATGTTTCCAATTGATAAGAATATTACTCCAAAGGGTTAAAAAGGTGTTAAAAAAACTTAAGAAGTTAGTGTGGGTAATTATATGGTGTTTTAAAAAATTAAAACTTGTGAAAATGGAGTAAAAGGGGAGTTTGAAAACAAATGGGTAAAATGGTAATTTTAGGTAAGGTGAAATATTTTTCTGAAATAAAAATATTGGAAAGGGTGATACACATAATAGTCTTAGTGAACATGATTTTTGGAATAAAATCAAGCCTAAAGTGTAAAGTACATGAAATGATGATTTCAAAGTGTAACACAAGTTAAGGTGGAATCCTGGGTTTTGTCTTCAGTCGGGTAAAGGAAAGGTGGTATAATGTGGACATTTGAAAAATGTTAAAATACATTAAAAAGGAACTCGGATGACACCAAGAAAATTTAGGAGGGACAGGAGCCCTGGGGTGAAAATTCAAAATCATTGTCTAAAGCATATGGGGCACATAGCCGGCTGTGCGAAGCCCGTTAAAGTATGAGGTTATTTTAAGATTCCGAGAAAAAGATAAAGGAACAAGGAACATATTAGCAAATGGGTTGTGTGGTGAAAATGTGTCAAGACAACCTAACTTGAATAGATTGATAAATGTTTCGGTAAAGGTAAAATGGATAAGTAAATGTGCAAATTGATTGATGTCTATAAGGTAAAGAAAAGGCATAGTAAGTAGGTAAATGGCTGGTTAAGCAACCTAACAGATTTAACACATAATAAACACAAAGGTGTGTTGTAAAAGGTTTTCAAAGGCTATATAACTATTTTCTAACACGGTATTCATGTGTGTTGAAAGGGTGATTTTCAATAAAAATACTAATATGGATTGGTTAAAATGTAAAGGGTGATTTCAGTAAGAAAATGACTTTAATTCATACCAAGTGGAGTTGTTTCAACTGTTTAATCGTGTGTGTTAAATAAAGGGATAAATGTCAAAATGAGAAAAAGGAAGTCTTTTACATGATTAAGGTGAATTAGTCGGGATAAATAAAGTTTCATAGTAAAATGGTTTCATCTATTATACACACACACACACACACACACACACACACACACACACACACACACACACACACACACACACACAAAAGGTAGTTACATGCGCACATCGGTATAACGTGTTAGAGTCTTCTTTCTTCTGTTCGATTCTATATTGCATTTTTATATTTCTCATTGAGCATTCGCCTCACTCCCTTGTTTTGTTACGACAGGTTGGGTGTGGGTCCATATATTGAGAGTGTTATACAGGTAAGTACTCTATTTTATTTTATGTTAGAAGCTCTACATTCTTGGACTTCGGGGTGCTCCCCACGGGTCCCTCACCTATTTTGATTTAAGATTGGAATTGCATGCTAAATAAGTGCAACATTAATTAAAGTAAAATTGGACTAGCAACATTGTATAGGTTATTCAATGAACTTCACACCTAATGCTCAGGATGGATCGGGTAGACCACGGGTAACTCATAAATATGGTCCGGAGCGTTACATATGGTATTAGAGATCTAGGTTCAAGGATCCTTTCGGGAGTGATGTAATCAGATCAGTATTGGATCTTTCGACATCGGTGTCGGTTTGGGCTAGTCACGGTAGTTTTGTAGATAACACAGTTCGTGTCCTCGATGGTGAAGTCAAAGAGGTTAGCACGATGGATAAATTCATTGCCAAGTGTCAGGTGATTAAGTTACTTGTTGTTAATCACTTTTGCGCTTTTGATTTAGATATGTTAATAAGTTGTAAGTGTCCGTTCAAGCTAGTGGTGGCGACATCGCAGGTTTTTTGTGTGAGGTGCTTGTGTGTCAATCCGTAGTGATATGAGGAGTCAATTGAGATGTGGAGAATGATGATATACATCGATTGAGTTAGAAACATGACTCGTGTAATGTCAATTGTGGAGATTAGGTAGTTTGTATGTCATGTCTAAACAATGTTGATTGGTGATAAAATTGCATTAAGATCTTTAACTAGGTACTTTCGGGTTGTTAGTACCAATGAGGTGATTAGGCGAATTTGATCCTTGAGATACTATCATGTCTTAAGGAAATTGGTGATTTAGTGGGCATGGTGAACCGTGTTGGTCAACACTTGGGATGTGTACTCGGTTTAAGTCAATATGATAGTCTCTTTATAAGTTAGTGTCCTAGTAATTCTTGGTCAAAGGTTGTACCTCATGGGGTATAATGATAGTTACGGTAAAATTACGATGAGTATATTGAGTATACAACGATGATGGTTGAGGAGTGAACTCTAGGTAATCTAGTATGTTGGGGTTCTAGAGAATATGATGTGATTTTAAGGAATAAGATCTTTAGTGATGTCAGTGATGCAAACCTAGAGGTTTATAGGTTGCCTGTATCTTTACAGAATCTTTAGTAGTATTAGTTGTGGTTTGGTATGTGGATTATGGTCACAGCCGTTTGGAAGAGAGATAAAATTGTTATCTAAAAGTCATGTCACATTTTAGCGAGCGAGTTAATGACTATATACGATGTAATCCTAGTGCAAGTGTGGTTTAAGGGAATCTTAGAGTGTCCATAGGACAAATTATGTGTGTGGCATCATTGGAATATATATCTACTTGTTGCAACATCTTAAGGTATTCAATGATTAAGGTGAACCACATATATAAGCTCGTAAACTAGTGTCTTTGTGAGAACCTACTAATCAGGATATGCGTACTTAAAGGTTTGTAGAGCGCACTTACAATGATAAAGGTATGGATGACGAAATCTATCGAGTCTTGAGCACTTTTAGATAGAGTATGTTTGGTGTCTGAAGGTTATGTGATGACCTCAGGTTTCTGGTCAAGGTTTAGAATAGTCGAATAACGTACGTGTCAGGTATGATTTCTTAAATTGGCATAGATGGGTGGTGTATCGTCTAAGGAGAAATTAGAAGCTCATTTTATTTATGAGGAGTAGATTCCAAGTGTCATGGAATGACTAGTAGTGGTGATGTGACACTATATTTTGAGGAGTATTAGGAAAAGTATTTGAGGCTCAGGCTGATGACGCCATGTGGATACTTGAAAATGGCACCCAAGGTGGGGTAATATCTAAGCATGAATAGAATGTGGGTGGGTTTCGATGGTATGCCAGGATAGACTTACCAAGGTAAGGATTAGTGATAAGCACCCAAAAGTGTACATTTTATACCCCGAATAGACATATTTTAGTTGCCAATTCTCGACAATTTGGGTCTTATGGGCGTTAATGTTTATTTTGTAGGTCAATTATTTCTTGCGGGTGTAAAAGAGACAAATTAAGGAAGATGCGTAGTTAAAAGGATCTAAACATATTCCCGTACCTTAAGCCTGACCCACCCAGACCCTTTCTATCCTATCCCCAAACCATCACCCAAGTCCCGTGTGTGTTTGGTTTGTCCCCTTTTATTTATTATATTTTATTAGAATTTATTTTCAATTTCATTTTATTTTTTATTTTTACTAGTTTTTAATTTATTCATTATTTTTAGTTTGCTAGATTTTATATCTTAAGGACTTTAGATTTTATTTTTACTTCTTTTGTAGTTTTTATTATTTGAGTTTTATTTTTAATATATTTTAATTATTTTTAGAGGATTTATTTTGTTTATGTTTTATTTTTGTGTGTCGAGCATTTGGTTCTTTACTTTCTTTTATTTTTATTTGCTTTTTGTTTTTCAGTTAGTTTATTTTCAGTTATTTTATCTTATTTGTTTTATTCTATTTTTATTTTTATTTTTAGTTGTGCCCTTTATTAGTTTATAGGATTAGGAATTTAATTTTTTTTAAAGTTTTAATAGATTTTATTATTTTCATTTTCATTTTAGTTTAGTTTTTATTTTACTTGTTTTTATTTTATTAGGTTTATTTTTATTTTATTTTTACGGGGTCACAAGTTAAACACACACATCACCCAAACAACACACTACCTATCCTACACACGTATACACCCAAACACTCTCCCCCACCCACACCTTATGCCATACACCCTCACCACACAAAAACACAACCTCTCCATTATTCATCATCATCTCCACACCTCCACTGTCTCTCCTCCACCATTACCAACCACACCCAATTCTCTCTCTCCACAACTCTCACCACTTAAACCCTCAAACTCGCCCAGACCCGAGACCCAAAATCGTTTACACCCTTCGACCTTCTACAACCCATTACCTCCCCCTACCTCTAAACTCCGGCAACCCAGAAATCCGGTGAGTCCCAACCCCCTGCTCTGTCAAACCCGCGACCAATACCCCTGCAGGTTGCCCCATACCGAGATCTCCCTTCTCTCCATAACCCGAGTTCGAACCCGGCAAGCCGCCTTATACCTCTCAACCCAGCGCCCCAACTCAGATGCACCCCAAACCGGACCTGACTTACTCGTAATGCCATCCTGCTACTCCCCAAACCCTTGGCAACCTGGACTCGACCCGGTCCGACCTCCTGCCCATTCCGGCTGAACCCGAACAAACTCACCCATGACCTTTTATCGATTTTCTCCTACTAACAATTCAAAGCCAAACAACAAAATAAAGGCCAACAGATGCCCACATGTATTTAACACCCATTTAAGCAACTTAACTCCTATTTTTCCAAAATACCCCCACACTTTCCTTTCCTTTATTCCCTTCACCTAAATTACCCATCAAACAAATTTGATTTTTATTCCCCTATTTACCACTTGTCCCTTATTACCTCACACAATCCATGCACATTTGTGCATTTTTATAATTTACCCCCTTTGCTCCATGTGCATATAAATTGAAGACTAAAGGCCATTTGAAGACCCATCTAATAATCTAGATTGTAGAGAGAATTCTAGAGAGAGTTAGAGAGATAGTATAAAGTAGAAAATTAGGTAGAAATATTTGTAAATAGTTTTAATTTTATTTTTTTCATTAGAGATTAGTGAGTGATAAATTTGTGAGAAATTCAATTGAGTGTGTTCTTATTTTTAAAAAAATCATTTGGATGCTCAAGGTGAATGGATGATGTGCAAATTCAAGGATTGGAGTTTAATTTCACTCAAAGAGATGTGGTTTGATTGTTCTCTTCTCTACTTTTATTTTAATTGTCTAGTTTATTTTATTATCATGTTTCATATGATGTTAGGCTAAATCCCCTTTCAAGGGGTGGTGGGGTGAACCCTTATTTGATGTTATATTGATTTAATTCGTTTGATTAATTAAAAATTCCCTTTGAATGTTAATTTTGATCTCCCACCCTTAAATTTACGCCTCGAGAGAGGGTAAATGATTTTCGAGAGAAAATTTATAATACTCATTTTAGATTCGAACTAGAAATAAGAATTTCTTAAGTGTGGTATTATTCCTTAGATTTCAACTCCAATTTCATTTTCTATGATTTATACAAATTTTACTCGATCGATCCTAGCGGGTGATTAATTAAAAGGAATGCAGATCTATTTTCTAGAGTTGTGGTGGGTTAAAATTAATTTTCTAAAAGATTACTATTAAAATTACACTTGCAATGAGAGTTGATTTGTAATTTTGATATTAATTTGGGAGATTTCAAATAATTAAATTAATTAATTTGAATAGCTAAAATTTTTGGTGTAGTCCCACTCCTTGATTGCTCTCACATTATTTACCTCACTTGATCTCTTATTTTAGTGTTAGATTTTGTTCATTATTTTTAGTCACTTTTTAGTTACTTGTTTTGATCATTGATTTTATTTTAGTGTTATTTCACCAATCACTCCTAAAAATTATTTTAATATTAAAAAAGGCAAAAAAAAATAGAAAAAGCAAGAAAACTCAAAAAGAAAATAAAAGTGAATTACAATTGTTTTTCCCTCGCTTTACCCCCTTGATATGGATTTACATCCTTACTTACCTCTATTCTAGTTTGTTATATTTTTGTGTAGGTGATAAAGGAATTGATTGAAGAGCTTTCTCAACAACGACACAACAAAAAGTTATTCATCAAACGACGCTGTTGCCATTCTTGGGCGCGTGAAGCACTTGGAGCAGATTTCATTTTGTAGTTCATTTATTTTGAAAATTTTTGAATAATTTTTAAAACTGATTTTAAAATTTTGAAAATTTTAAAACCAGATTTTTAAAATTTCATGCAGTTTCTTTCATCGCAATCATTGACGTGAATTTTCTATCATCCATCTTTTAAAGTTCAGGAATCAAGCTAGAGAATATTTTTTTATAAATAGCCTATGTAATACATAACAAGGGATTTTGCACTATGAATTTCTAGACTCAACATAATTTATGCACTTGTCACGTCACTATGATTTAGAGTTGATGAGTAATATAATTCTGAAGAAAACCTTAAGGATCACTAGTAGAGACTTTTAGCTTGTGAGATTTGTTCCTTTCACCCTTTTAGAGTGTTTTACGAAATCTCCGAGTCACAAGTTGATTCAACTTTCTTTGGGTATGTATTTAATCGTTGTATGATCTCATTATTTTTCATTAAAATTTTTGCTTGATCACTGAGAACGATATGTTTTTCGAGTTGTAAGAAACGCGTGTCTTGAAATTTATCCCGATCACTAGATTTTCAGCCATTCACTTCACCCATTACATTTACTCACCTCCTCACACACAAGAGCGATACACTAACCCAAATCTCGAGAGTTCATTTAAGAGAGATATATCCAGTGAGAATTTGAAATTGAAGCATTGATTTCGAAAAGGAAATCTAGGAATTACTCTGATGATGCTCGACCCATTTTGACTGATTCACACTACACACGTTGACTTCTAGGAAGGATGTGTCTTGAGTATTTACTTAGCTAAATATTTTTACACGCTTCTAGCTTGTATTTGCATAAAAATTACTCTTGTGATGGATTGTGCGATTATTCTACGTCTAATAAGAGATTGATTACCGTTTGCAAATAAGAATTTTGTAGGTATATTCTCTGCAAACCCTCATGAGACGCAACTCGTCCTGTAGGGCAACCTATAGGTTTAAAGGCTTATTGCACATGCTAAGTGCAATCGCAAGTGCCCGCGAAAGTGGTACACTTTTGGTTACTTATCTTTCTCTCTATCTTTTTGCTCGAGGACTAGAAATGTTCTATTTGGGGTTGTGTGATAAGAACCCAAAAGTGTTCATTTTATACCCCGAATAGACATATTTTAGTTGCTAATTCTCGACAATTTGGGTCTTATACGCATTAATGTTTATTTTGTAGGTCAATTGTGTCTTGCGGAAGTAAAAGTGATAAGTCAAGGAAGATGCGCAGTTAAAAGGAGCTAAGCCTCTCTCTGTACCTTAAGCCTGGCCCAAACCCTTTTTATCCTGTCCCAAAACCATCACCCTAGTGTCGTGTGTGTTTGGTTTCCCCCCTTTTATTTATTAATTTAGAATTTATTATCAATTTCCTTTTATTTTTTATTTTTATCCGTTTTTAATTTTAGTCTTTATTTTTAGTTTGGTAGATTTTATATTTTTAGGACTTTAGATTTTATTTTTACTTCTTTTGTAGTTTTTATTATTTGAGTTTTATTTTTAATAGATTTTATTTATTTTTAGGGGATTTATTTTGTTTAAGTTCTATTTTTGTGTGTCGAGCATTTGGTTCTTTACTTTCTTTTTTTTATTTGCTTTTAATTTTTTAGTTAGTTTATTTTTATTTATTTTATCTTATTTGTTTAATTGTATTTTTATTTTTATTTTTAGTTGTGTCCTTTATTAGTTTATAGGATTAGGAATTTAATTTTTTTAAAGTTTAAATAGATTTTATTATTTTCATTTTTCATTTTTCATTTTTTTTTAGTTTAGTTTTTATTTTATTAGTTTTATTTTTATTTTATTTTTATGGGGTCACAAGTTAAACATACACAACACCCAAACAACACACTACCTATCCTACACACTCATACACCCAAACACTCTCACTCACCCTCACCTTATGCCATACACCCTCACCAGGCAAAAACACAACCTCTTCACTATTCATCATCATCTCCACTCTCTCTCCTCCACCATTACCAACCACACACCCAATTCTCTCTTTCCACACCTCTCACCACTCAAACCCTCAAACTTGCCCAGACCCGAGACCCAAAACCGTTTCCACCCTTCGACCTGCTACAACCCATTACCTCCCCCTACCTCTAAACTCTGACAACCCAGAAATTCGGCGAGTCCCAACCTCCTGCTCTGTCAAACCCGCGACCAATACCCTTGCAGATTGCCCCATACGCGAGCTCTCCCTTCTCTCCATAACCCGAGTTTGAACCCCGCCAGCCCCCTTATGGCTCTCAACCCGGCGGCCCAACTCAGATACACCCCAAATCGGATATGACTTACTCGGGATGCCAACCTGCTACTCCTCAAACCCGTGGCAACCTGAACTCGACCCGATCTAACCTCTTGCCCATTCCGGCTGAGCCCGAACCAACTCACCCATGGCCCTTTGTCGATTTTCTCCTGCCAACAATTCAAAGACAAACACCAAAATAAAAGCCAACAAATGCCCACATGTCTTTAAAACCCATTTAACCAACTTAACTCCTATTTTCTCAAAATACCCCCACACTTTCCTTCCCTTTATTCCCCTCACATAAATTACCCCTCAAACAAATCTGATTTTTATTCTCCCATTTTCCACTTGTCCCTTATTACCTCACATAATCCATGAACATTTATGCATTTTCCCAATTTACCCCCTTTGCTCCATGTGCATATAAATTGAAGACTAAAGGCCATTTGAAGACCCATATAATAATCTAGATTGTACATAGAATTCTAGAGAGATAGTTTAGAGTAGAAAAATAGGTAGAAATATTTATTTCTTTCATTAGAGATTAGTGAGTGATAAAATTCTGAGAAATTCAATTGAGTGTGTTCTTATTATTAAAAAAATCATTTGGATACTCAAGGTGAATGGATGATGTGCAAATTCAAGGATTGGAGTTCAATTTCACTCAAAAATATTTGGTTTGATTGTTTTCTTCTCTACTTTTATTTTAATTGTCTAATTTATTTTATTATCTTGTTTAATATGATGTTAGGCTAAATCCCCTTTCAAGGGGTGGGGTGAACCCTTATTTGATATTGTTTTGATTTAATTCGTTTGATTAGTTGAAAATTCCCTTTGAATGTTAATTTCGATCCATCACCTTTAAATTTACGTCTCGAGAGAGGGTAAATGATTTTCGAGAGAAAATCAAAATTCTAGTTATAATACCCATTTTAGATTCGAACTAGAGATAGGGATTTCTTAAGTGTGGTATTATTCCTTAAATTTCAACTCTAATTTCATTTTCTATGATTTATACAAATTTTACTCGATCGATCCTAGCAGGTGATTAATTAAAAGGAATGTAGATCTATTTTTTAGAGTTGTGGTGGGTTAAACTTAATTTTATAAAAGATTACTATTAAAATTACACTTGCAACGAGAGTTTATTTGTAATTTTGATATTAATTTGGGAGAATTCATATAATTAAACTAATTAATTAGAATAGCTAAAATTTGTGGTGTAGTCCCACTCCTTGATTGCTCTCACATTATTTACCTCACTTGATCTCTTATTTTAGTGTTAGATTTTGTTCATTATTTTTAGTCACTTTTTAGTTACTTGTTTTGATCTTTGATTTTAGTTTAGTGTCATTTCACCAATCACTCCTAAAAATTGTTTTAATATTAAAAAAGGCATAAAAAAGTTGAAAAACCTAGAAAGAAAATGAAAGTGAATTACAATGGTTTTTCCCTCGCTTTACCCCCTTTATATGGATTGACATCCCTACTTACCTCTACTCTAGTTTGTTATATTTTTGTATAGGTGATAAAGGAATTGATTGAAGAGCTTTCACAACAACGACAGAACAAAAAGTTATTCGTCAATTAGTTCTTGGCACATCCTGCTAAGCTGGATATGTAGTCCGATGTGGTACTTACTATCCTTAGAATGCCAAAAGCGACCGATGTGGTTTTCACATTAGTTCAGTTTGGGTAGTACATGGAAGTAAGTTTGGTACAATATCGTACAGTCAAAGGACCCAATAAAGTGAATATATATCTTGAAATGAATACTGCCTAAGGGGAATTAGAGTTGCGATCATGATATAATAAGGCAGACAGTAACCTAGGTATAGTAAGTCGGTGATGTTGTCACCAATAAAGGGACTAAGTCAGTGTAAATAAGGGCGTTAGGCATTCGCCAATTGGAGTGGTTCATGTGTTCCAAGGATGTAAGGGAAAAGGCCTCACTCCTAAGTAGGGAATTATTTCATCTTGTGAGGATGAATGGTTGTGATAGTATTCGTCATGGTTGGATACTCAAGCCAGGGTATGTGGCTAGGTTAGTACCCAGTGAGAATGTCTGGGATGAGTGATAAGACTTCAAGCACACAGCGTAGTCTCTTTTTTCATAAATCATAGTCTAACACGTACAGACGGAATATTCTTAGAATAGTTGTTTGTTATTTATGACTCTCATTGTCCCTTTCGATTTCAGTAATCGGGAATTGGTATTCTCAAATATGTGGTAACTCGAATTGGTACCATGTCATGGTACGATGCGATTGGGCTTGGTAGAGCGCAGTGGATTGGGTATGGTCAATACAACTCGGTAACTGGGTGCGCCCTATCTTAGGTATTCTTGCTATTGTACAAAGTTTAGTGTGTGGGTGGCTGTGCTTTCAGCCACATGGTCTGCTCATAGTAATTGCTTTCAATTGAATTAGCGACCTTTCGACTGGCCGGCATGGAAGTCAGTGGATTTGGTTTGAAAAAGCAGGATGATGACTTGAGGATATTATATAGTATTAAAAATCGAGTAAAATTAGCGCACGGTGTAGCTTTGCCATGGTGAGTGGATTGGAGCGAGTCTTAAGTGAGTGCTCAAAGGTGAGACGCCTAGAATAGTACTATAGTCATAGTAGTGACGCATCGAAAGGTGTTAGCCGAATGAGTAGTGATGGTTTGGTAGGTGTATTACTTCTCGGAGTGAGAAATTAACAATGTATGGATAATGTCAAGATCTAGAAAAATTTGTGTAGCTGGGATAACCTAAAAACTCATGGGATACATAATGTGTAGTCCTAAGATTGGAAATAGTTCTTGATGATGAATTTATTGATTTGTCGTATTGCGGTTCACTCTTGGGTGAATGTTGATAACTAGAGAGGGTTTTCGTGGAGGTACCAATATGCTTTTGGTATTAACCAAGGTAGATTTGGGACTCGATTGAGCATGATCATCAAATGAGTGGAGACTCGAAGTCAGTTATGTGACGTTTATGGCTAGCAATACGGTGAGCGTTAAAGCATGTTGTATGTTGAGTTTTAGTGATAAACCCCGTGTAAGGGCGCGTGATGTGATCTTATTTATAGAGGGCGCGTTATGATTTTGTCTTAGTGTGAAGTTATATGAAAGTTTTTAATCCGAGTTGCCCTTGTGCGCTGTCACGTTTTTTGCCTTTGGATTTTTGAGTTGTTAAAATCTAGTATGCCCAGATGGGCAAAAACAGGATCGTTAAGGTTTGGGGGTGTTTTATAAGGGTTGTTTGGTTCATTTGAATTTATTTTTTAGTGGGAAGAAGAAAGAGAGAGAGAGAGAGAAAGAGAGAGAGAGAGAGGTGGTCGTCCATTATTATTGAGCATTTTCCCCACCTCTCTCCACCTCAAACCACCATGCCACCACCATTCTTCCACCTTATACCACCATATTTGAACCATACATACCCATTTCCACCATGGAAGAGGGAGCTACGAATTTATGGAGTTATTGTTGGGGGTTCTTGAAGATGAAAACGGAAGATTTATGGAGTTTGAAGGGGGATTTTCTAGGAAGCTTAGTGGAGCAAGCTTGGTGGAGCTAGGCAACCTCTCTAATGCTAACTTATGAGGTGGGAGGTTTCCATCGTCTTATACATTTCATGCCCTCCATTATTGGAGATTCATTTGAGGTGGAAAAACCTACTCTTAGTTTAAGACTCTATTTTCTGTAATTAGTAGTCTTGTTGTTAGAATATAAGAGTAAAAAGCATATGATAAAATGACGGGTTTCTAGTAGATGGGTATTTAAAATTTTATGGAATAAAAATGTTTTAAATTTATATTTTGATCTTGCTAAAGATTTGGTAAATTAAGTTAGATTTCTTGCAAAAATGAAGATTTTATAAAAATGGGACATTTATTTGAGTCTTTAAGAAATAAAGTGTCCTTTGAGTCTTGAAAATGCATTTTTGCAAGTATTATGAATTTCTAGAATGAAAAATATATTTATCCCATTAAAAAGGATTTTAGGATTTAAAATCCATCTTCACATGTATATAAACTTATAGTATTTTGACAATGGGCATAAAAACATGTTACAGGAAGTTTTGTTGGGTTTATACATGAAATAAGAGAAGTAGACATTCTAGTCTTCAAAATATGTTAAAAAGGGGTTATAGCTGTGAGAACTCTAATGTTGAAAGACTACATGTGTTAGTAAAAGAAATGGTATTTTTTTTATAAAGTAGTCTTATATGTTCAATGATTTTTGGAAGTGAAAGTAATAAAATAAAGATGTTTCCAATTGAGAGGAATATTACTCCCATGGGTTAAAAATATTTTAAGGTGTTAAAATTACTTAAGAAGTTAGTATGGGTAACTTAATGGTATTTTGAAAAGTTAACACTTGTGAAAATGGAGTAAAAGGTGAGTTTGGAAACAAATGGCTAAAATGGTAAGTTTAAAGGGTGTTACACATGGTAGTGCTAATGAACATAATTTTTGGAATAAAATCAAGATTAAATTTTAAAGGACATAAAATGATGATTTCAAAGTGTAAAACAAGTTGGGGTGGAACTCCGGGTTTTGGCTTCGGTCGGATAAAAGAAAAGTGGTATAATGTGAACATTTGTAAAATGTTAAAACACATTAAAAAGAAACTTGGATGACACCGGAAAAATTAATGAGGGTCGAGCCCCAAGCCCTTGTGTGAAAGACCCAAAATCACTGGCCAAAGCATATTGTGCGCATATCCAGCAGTGTGGAGCATGTTAAAGTATGCAATTATTGGAAGATTCCAAGAAATAGATAAAGGAACAAGGAACCTGTAAAAAAATGGGTTGTGTGGTGAAAATGTATTAAGATAACTTAACTTGAATGAATTAATAAATGTTCCGGTAAAGGTAAAATGACCAAGTAAATGTGCTAATTGATAAATGTCCATAATGTAAAAGAAAGGTAAAGTAAGTGGGTAAATGGGTGGTTAAGAAACCTAAGAGGTTTAACCCATAATTAACACACAGGTGTGTTGTGAAAGGTTTTCAAAGGCTAAATAAGTATTTTTTAACATAATGTTAACGTGTGTTGAAAGGGTGATATTCAGTGAAAATACTAATGTGGATTGGTCAAAATGAAAAGGGTAATTTCGATAAAGAAATGGCTTTCGATCATATCAAGTGGAGTTGCATCAAATATTTAACCGTATGTGTTAAACAAAGGGATAAATGTCAAAATGAGAAAAATGAAGTCTTTTACTGGATTACAGTTAATTAATCGGGATAAATAAGGCTTTCGGAAGTAAAATGGTTTCATACATTAAGTATACACACACACACACACACACATACATGGTAGTTGCATGTGCATGTTAGTATAACGTGTTAGAGTTTTCTTTCTGTCGTTCGATTCTATATTACATTTGTATGTTTCTCACTGAGCATCCGCCTCACTCCCTCATTTGTTACGACAGGCTGTGTGTGATTCATATTTTGAGAGCTTTATATAGGTAAGTACTCTCTTTTATTTTATTCTAGTATCTTTGTACGTTGGACTCCGAGGTGCTCCCCCTCCCCATGGGTCCCTCACGTAGTTTGATTTGAAATTATAACTGCATGCTGAACAAGTGTAACGTTAATTAAATAAAATTATATTAACAATATTGTATAAGTTGTTCATTACACTTCAAACCTAACTCTCGGGTCAGACCGGATTGACCACGAGTAACCCATAAATCCGGTTCAAGGCGTTACAAAGATTATGTTCCTTAAGGACATAGACGTAATCCACTTTGGAGATGTCTTGATCGAGAGCTAGAGATTAGTGATAAATAATAATAGTATGAGGTATATAATAAGAATAATATGAAATATAAAGGATTGAACGGTAAGTCAAATGAAATTCATAAGGGACGCTCTAGAGTTTCACCAAGGAGAGTGAGAGTATAAACACCATTTTGACGATAAGAAGCCTTAACATTAATACTTGTGATTGTATGAGGAGATTTGGTTAACAGTGAGGTTACTTTTCTCTCGAGGGGATTTATAAAAAGTAGTGATATTAATAGTGGGAGAATAATGGGAGGAATGAAAGGCTTTCTTGGGGAGTGTTTTGAGGGTGGAGTAATTGTGATATTAAGCTTGAATATAGATCATTAATGCGTCGTGAAGATTTCCTTCGTGGAGTAAATTCAAATGCTTGTATTTATAATGGTTGGTAAAATGATTATGGTTAATCTAGGTTTAAATAACATAGTGTATGGGTTACTTTAATGTGGATGTAATGGATATTTAGTGATGATGGGATAATCATTTGATGCTTATGATAGTGTATCATGATAAGTGACTGAAAGTACTATGGGATGACAATATAACGTGACTAGGGGCATGAATTTTGCACCTCCCATCATGCATAAAAGATGCCATTAGAGGTTTAAGGTTTAACCATTCTCAAAATTAAGGTATAGTGGTGTTCCTTACTTTTTCAGGCTGTTTGGCTAAGTGTGAGCCCAACGTGCTTTGTCTTTCGGCTTTCATGACAAAATTGTTGAGAAATCCCAAAAGCACACAACACGTGGTTCTGATTATCTCTTCGAGTTCCATCTAACTTGAATCCTCTTATTAATATTCGAATATATTTTTTACAAAAGGGAGGAAATACTTAATTGTGGAGCCCAGAAGGTTTTTTAACATTACGAACTTCGATGATCCTAGTAATGCTCTCGATGAGCCCAGAATGTTCTCGCAATTTTTACTTTTTTGAGATTTGCCAATCATTTGTGATTGTTACGTTGTATTATATTGATTGCTTATTTATAATAATAACTTAAAATATTAGATTACCAAAATAACCCCTACAAGATGTTAAGAACTTAATCTAACGGTTATAATTTTTCTTTCCTTTAGAGCTAATATAAACCATATATACATTTTCTGTGGACTAAAGTTGAGCAACATAAATCTTGATGTTATGCAACTCTCTGCTAATTCTCATTTCATACAAGTAATTTTGAGGTTTTAGATACCACTCCACCATTGTGATTATTTAGGAAAATTTTTAGTAAGCTTTATAACGTCATATGTAAAATATTGAATCTTTTTGCTAGTAATTTAAAAATGGGCCTTTAAAATGAAAAATAATTAGCCAACTTGAAATTTTCCTAAGGCATTTTATGAGTAAATTATTCATCTATAGTATATAATTTGGGTTATAAAATATAGATTATGTAATTTTAGGACTTAAAAAATATTAATAATGGATATACGACAATAAATATTTCGTTTCCATTTTTAGTCCCTATTTTCAAATTAAAAGGACACGTGGCATACTGTGATTAGTTGACGTTTTATGAATATGGGTCCGTGCCAACAACTTTATTAAAAAATAGGGACTAAAACCATAAGGAAAATGTTTGTTGTCTAACTTCCAAAATTCATATTACAATAGGTCCTTGATTTACAAAGCCGCTATAAAATAATTGGCAATTGATTTTGGACCAAGTCAAATCTCTATACTATTATATAACGCTATACATAGCATTCAAATGTTCTCAAAAGATAAATAATCCACGTACCATATCAAAGTTGTATCATGTTTTTACACCATGTGTCACTTCAATTATCCCTCTCATTCCAATTCATTTACATCTTATAGGTCTAATAAATTTTAAAAAATGACGATTCACTCTCTTCGGTGGGATTTCAAGATCCCTCTTTAATTAGCCAGCCTATCTCATATTATCTCCCTTCCACGATTCATCTTCTCCCAACCCTTAGTATATCTTTAAATATAGTTTCACAAAAAAAAATTCATGCAGGCTGGGTGCCTTGGGAGAAAACAAGTATGGATATGTACAAGAAATCTCCATTCTCTAGCGAGATGTTAGCGTATAAGGCAAAATCGAATGAAGACTCTAATGCCACCACTGACTGAAACATGTGGATTTGTGAAGAGACAAGCTTTCCATCTGAGAAGAGTTCGTTGGTGGGGAGCATCATCACCGGATCTTCAAGTCTGAACTCGTAATCTATGAGATATGATTCCTCCAGCAGATTAGCCGAAGAAGAAGAGCTAACGCCTGCAATCTTTGATTTTTCTTCATCAGGGTTGTCTCGGTTATAAGAGAATCTAGGAATATTCATTTGACATGAGTAAAATGGGTAAGTAGCGGAACACTCTGTAACAACCCGCCTAATGGGATACCGGGCGATCACTCCTATATCAGATTAAAACAGGAGTCACATATAAATTATTCTTAGCATCACTGTCGAAAATCCATTTAATTACTAATATCCTATTAGGCGAGCGTTAAAAACTTTTACTTAACTACTCTTTTTAAACAATTATAATAAAACATACACACGGTTTAAGCGTAAATGAAACTGAAAGGAAAATGAAATGAAATGAAATAAAATAACCGAACACTCGGTTCAAATTATACAACCATATCGAATGATGTATTGAAAGAATAAATAAATTCAATTGAGCCATTGGCTCGAATGTTTATACAATACCTCCTATCTAGAGTACAATGATGGAAGCGGCTATCAAAAACCTGTATGCATCCACAGCTGCTGCAGCTGACGTCTGACTCGAAGGAAGTGTCAGTCAGGCGTCCCTGTGTCTGGACACCTATATATATATAGCAAGAAAGGAAAGTAGATAAACGGGCCAGAGCCCGAGTTTGAAAATATTTTGCAAGTGCATAAATGCTTTATTTTTTTAGAAAAATAGTTTTATCTCATATTTAAATTGGTATCGCACTCCCATGAGATACCCCTCACCTCTCCTCTAATAGTGCACACCTAACGGACCCTAACGACATACCCTAGTCAAGCTACCCCGCCTAACTAGTCTAATCACCCATCTACTATCTACCCTTGATAGTCCAAGTGCTAAGGGCTAAACTTCCCTCCATTCTCAACACTGCACTAAGTTCGTGCGTGGGGCGTCTCGCAAAGCGAAATCCAAACAAGGAACCCCCCCGATACACTACTACTTGGCAGGGTTAATGGTAGAGATCCATTAAGCCCGTAGCACACACAAATGTATAAATAAATAAATAAATATATATATATATATATATATATATATATGTCCGGATAATATCTCCCAGAATGAGGTTTACATAATGATCATCTATATACTACACATCCGGATCTACCTCCCGGACTGAGGTGTATACTATACTCATATCAAAACCTTCCATTTCCCTTCTCATATCCAGGAAATGTATTTAAAAGCCAATTCATTAGCATGAATTGCTTTACCATATCATATACTTTTTAAAAAGTCAATTTTATTATCATAAAAATGCTTTTCTGTTTTATATCATCCCATTTCCCTTTTTATACTCAGGAAATGTATTCAAAGCCATTTTCATTATCATGAAAATGCTTTGATCATATCATGCTTCCACATCCCTTCTTCCATCCGGGAGTGTTACCGAAGCCAAACCTTTATGCCATTCCCTTTTATACTCAGGAAATGTAAATATAAAGCCAATTCATTATCATGAATTGCTTTAATAAATCTAAGACCGCCCCTCCGGGTTTCCCCACTGGACGCGCCCCTAAATGGCTATCATCTTCCAGGGCCTATCTATACAAGACAACCTGGGAACCTACCAATGCCGGGAAGCGGCCATATGCCTGCGAGATAGTCAAGATCATACCCAGAATCTCCTAACCAGCGCAGTAAAAATATATAATCGCCCATATGGCCTAGGGACTATATCCACCCTGCTCAATAGCCAGGGGGCTTCACCACAACGCGTGCAACTTCCCTTATGATAGCGATTTAGGGAGGTGTGTAATCCACATTTTTATCAATTATGAAAATCATTTGTCTTTCCATTTTTGAAAATATTCATTTTTATATTTTCAAAAATCATTACCATCATATCATATATATATACTTTAATTACGTAGTATATACATATACCATATATTCCTCCTAGAATATATAAACGGCCAAAATGGCCTATAGCATCTAGCGATGACCAATATTCCCAAAGATTCCCTCAAGGAATCATAATCATGCATTCATATAAGCATGATACTAAACCCAAAGTATTTCTTACTTTAATAAACAATACTTAACTTAATCCCCTTTAGGGATTTACTTGGATAACTCCAATTATACCATTTCACACTAAGCGAATATATATCTATATTCCCCATTTATCCTAACTATCTCGTAGGATATACCCAATCTACCATCGTTTATAATTATTCTTCCTATACGCATAATTATATAGGCCTAAGATCCCACTAAAGCAATCCTAGGGATTTACCTCACCCGAATAACTGTAAATTTTGGTGGGTTATGGATTTCATTTCCATGAACCCAAGGACTACCTATTGTCCATAATATCACCTAAAGGTTCCCAACCTAACTCAGGAACCCGAAACCTTCCAATTCTACAGTTATCCTATTTTTCTCGAAAATATAGATTAAGGGTTATACATTTAAAACCCTTACTTTACTCTCCTAAATTCCCTTAATTAATGGACCACAAAGTCCTAAAGGTCCCTTAGGTTATCACCTAATTAACCTCGAAGCAATTATAAATGGAAATTTATCCCATCCCATTCACCCTAGAAGAATTGTCTATTTTCAGCAGGGGTCGATCGATCGACCCTTGACCGTCGATCGATCGATCGAGCCCCCATGATCGATCGATCGATCATGTCGGGCAGCTTCTTCTCCGAGAAGCTGTTTCGGCCATAGAAGCTTCCCCCAAGCTTCCATCTCCTCTCCCAACGGCCTACAACTTCTACCAACAACAAATACACTTATAATACGGGTTCTAAACATCCTAGAACCCGGAATCACCCAATATTTTCGGTTAATTTCTAAATTTCTCCAATTATCAAATTTTAGGGGTTTATTCGTTTTAACTCCCAAAAACCCGTTTTTATCCACGAATACACAACCCAAAATCATTAGGGTTTGTTATACCAACAATGATATGAGATATTTACGCTTAAAAATAAATAAAGCAAGTAAACACTTGTCTGGTGGATACAATTCGACGTCCTCGAGCCGAATTCCGCGGAGGCTGGCCGGAATCTCCCCCTTTTTCTTCTTTTCTCTCATCCTCTCTCGCTTCTTTCTCTTTTCTCTTCTTTATTTCTCCTTTTCTCCCTCTCTTCCTCCTTTTATAAGGAGAAAAGGGTTTAATCCCTAAATACCCAAAAATGACTCGTTTACTCTATTACGAGCCCGTTTAACCCCAAAATCATCCAGGACTCAATTTCGACAATCGGACACTCTTTTCTGACTATCTTGGACATTCCGAGACTCATGGCGCAGTCGAAATTTCCATCCAAGGTACTTGACCGCAAATCACTATTCTAACCCATAAAAGTAAATGCGGGTTTTCTACTCAAAATCTTACCTCTTTTGTCACTATACTCCACGGCGACATGTAATTAAAATGTTTCGACCTATATAGTCCCAAAAATAATCACGACATCCATAAAAAATCATTCAATCCTCGAAAATCTCAAAAATTACTATTTCGAGAAATTCTCTAAATTCCCAATTTATACTTAATTATGGAATTTAATCGTCTCCAAAAGGGCGGGTTGTTACACACTCCAAAATTTTTTTCTCGATGTTGTTTACGTATACTGAAGCGATCTCCGACGGTCATACAAATAAAAAATAATCATCCAGTGGCCGAAATCACATTAACAGAAAATGTCAACCACTAGAGTTTTTCAAAAAACTCTCGTGGAACTGAATGAGATCGTGAGATAGGTATTGTTTATTTCAAGAAAAGGATTTTCTAACTTTCTAATTTTATCGCTTTAATTTATAGATTTGTATTTATCTCAAACAACATAAAAGTGATGCATTCGACTATGTAATTTTAAGGCGGCTTATTTAGTTTTTTAATTCATTTTTTGAATAGTGATTTTGTATGTAATTATTTCATCTTAGATATATTAATTTTTTTCTTTTAAATTTTTTTTCTGATTGCTTTGAAGGTGAAGTCTCTATGTTTTTTGGTCGTTTTGAATGCTTTGTTGTCTCTCAATTTGGGGGTATTAGGAGTTTGTATTTTTTGTTGAAGGTATGGGTAGCAGGTGAGAGAGAGAGAGAGAGAGGGTGGGGGCATAAAATTTTTTTAGAACTCTACTAAATACTTTAAAATAAGGAAAAGTTTTTTTTAATTTTGTTGTTGTTGGCAGGAGCTACAAGTTTATAAGGTTTGTTTTCATATTTTTTTGCAGATTCGAATTTATATTTATATGTATTTTTTTTATTTTAAGAAAAATATGTGATTTGATTTATTGTGTGATGTCTTTATTATAGAAATATTGGCATACACGTCGGCAATTCAACCAAGAGCGGATACGACTTACTATTTACATGTCCTAATGAAGCGATTGGGGAAGACGCATATGGAAAATATGATTTTTTGTGATTTTGAGCTCAATTGTGTTGTGGATACCTTCTTCAAAAATGATTTGGGTGTTTATCAAATTTGTTGGTAATGTCTCTTTTGCCATTTTAGACCATATTGCATAATTAGTTTTGTTAAATTCACCCTCCACCGTCCAAATGTTTATAAACTGGTGGGTCACTTTGTAGTTAAGGGGTCAAGTGCCTCACCTAAGATTTAAAAAAATGCATTTCTAAAACCTTAAGGTTAAAGTTGTATTTTACCTAACTTGAGGGCAAGTAACTGTAGTTGATAATTTTCTTAAAAAGACTTATCGTATATGGTCTAAAACAATTATATAAATTGTTTTAAACCTATTTTGTTACTTAAATGTAGTTTGTGTATTATGAAATTGTGCTTAATTGAATATTGGTGAAAGCATAAACATATGCCCTAAAATATGCCTCGGGGCGCGAGAGAACCCCAAGTCCACATCTTTGAGTGCCTTGTCCTAACATTTTTTTTCCTTGGATATGCACAATATATTTCATGCATCTTCTATGCATAATGCTATGCGAGGGGGGTTGCATATTTTACAATAGACATAATTCTTATGTGCTATGACTCAAATTTATGTATCATGACAGTGTTCCTATTTTGCTATTGTTCGAGTTTTAATTGAAAAGCATCTACCTATTCACGTAAAATTATATTGGTTGATGCTCATATTGAATAGAAATTGCTCTCAACATTCTCCCCTCCCCCACTACACAAATAAAATTACAAATTACAAATTTATCCTACATTGCGCCTCGCCTGCGCATCGCGCGACTTAACCCTAATATTTTCAAGGTTCTAAAAAACGCGGGGCGTGACCAAGGCGTAAAGGCTAACCTTTAAGCCTTAGAAGCCTAGGCAGGCCTTAGGCGTAAAAAAGCGTGAAAAGGTGTTTAGACTTTTTTTATTATATTTTAACATTTTTATCTATAACAAGGCTACTAAAAATACTAAAACTGTACATACCTTAAAATATGTTTGTAATATGCAAACTAAAATACTATTTTTTAAATGCTAAAAAATAAAATAAAAAAACAAGCGTTTATTTTTTTTGGGACGAGAGACGGAGAGATTTGGGACACCATTTGTCTTTTGATTGTTTTGAATGAAATATTGGTCTGACTTTTAAAAAAAAAGTCTTTAAAAACTTGTTTTAAAAAAAAGTGCGAGACGTTTCTCTCAAGCTTTGAGTCTAGACAACACCTAGGGGCGCCTTTTAGAACACCGAGTATTTTATATAATGTCTGATTTTTAACATAGGATCGTATGGTTTTTTAGGGTTGTTTGTGATATCAATTAGGCCATATCCGATCATACTATTTCCAAACATATTTCGATTCCATGTGTAAAGCATGTTTTGGAAAATTTCCTATCTACGTTGCATAATTTTTATCCGAATAGAAAACTTGGCAAATTCACTTCTCCAATTGTTGAATTTCTATGTCAAATTTCTAATATATTCCATTGCCACATCATATTGGAAAACACATAGAAATGGCATTGGAGAAGGTTTTTTGATAGGATGCAAATGGGGATTGGAAATGGCGTTTTTTTTTTGTTTGTTTGTTTGTCGTATCATATCACGTGATGTCCGAATTAATTTTAAGCGCACATCAACTAATTCATGTTTGTGATTCATGACTTCCGCTAGTTGACAGCCCGTGAAAAGTTGGTAGAGGCAGCAGCGCGTCTATTGGCGCCTCATTTTGCCTTCACATCTGTATAAGTCATTCTACATTGATACAATTTTGCAACATATTTGGTGCGACACAGTGACATGTCACATCGGTATTGACTATTATCACTGGCATGAACCCACATTTATAAGACAATAACCTATACTGACTTAATACGTCACTGTATCGCACAATTTTGTATTTCAAATCTGTATCGACTTAACTTTTCTGCATGCGTATTAAACTGTCAGATAATAATAAAAACAGTTCAACAACAGGAGTGTAGCATAAATACCATTTGGACCCACACACTTGGCAATGGATCACACAGAATATAGAACCGGATTTGGGAGATAATATAGTTAAATATAATATGATTTTTGTGTGTCTTTTTCTAGACAAATGAATTTAATGTTTTTGATACGAATCTTTGTAAAGAGTACTCTATATTGTTACAAGTCTCAGTGCAATAACTAGTAAGAGTGAAGAGGACGAGATATTTCTGACGAATTTAGGAAGATTTTTTGTAAAAATTATATCATATAAATAAATAGATAAGTAAATATATAGTCACTCTCCAGCATATTTTTTAATAAATTACCTATAAACATATTTATTTTTATAAATAGTGAAAAACTATATTTTTTAACTAAATTTGGTCACCATTTTAAAAAAAAATTACATTAAAAAATCAAACTTGAGAAAGGGTGAGGTGATGATCTGAAATCTTGACTATTAAAAATGCATGTATTCATCTAATTTTAAATTACCCACTTTGGAGTAGTATTTTTGAATTAAATTTTAGTTAATAATATTTTAATTATAAAAATCATATATACCAAATTTCATTGAAAAATATATTATTTATTATTATTTCAAATGTATATATTCATAAATATATTGTTAAAAAGTACGGTAGAGAGAGTCACTCTATAAATAAATATTCTTATATATATATATATATATATATATATATAGAGAGAGAGAGAGAGAGAGAGAGAGAGAGAGAGAGAGACTTCTAAAAAAAATTCGTAACACTACATAATGCATACGTTTAGAAAACAATACTATGATGCGGGAAAGAGAATCTTGGATTACCTTGGGAGAGAGGGCGATCAGGCTGTGGGGACGTAGATGACGTCTGTTTTTGTGTTGTAGTAAAAAGGAGGGAAAATGTGGAGTTGTGACCTTTTTTGCATTGATGTAAAGGTGGTGTTATATATTGTTTTACTTGTCTACGTAAGGGGAAACCACACCATATAAATATGTACTTGCCATAACAATGTTTTGTATTCTTTGTCCGATGGCTTAGATTTTATTTCATTATTTTCTATAGATACTATCTACTTGCAAGATGAAAACAACTTGTTTGACCACTCCAAGTCGTTATAGATGAGTTGGTTTTGGTACCTAATATGGAATTTTTCAATTCATAGAATTCTTTAGCCAAGCTAATGACGTTTTACTAACTTCAGAAGACATTTTTTCAACTCATAAAGTAGTTTAGCCAAACCCAAACTAAGACGTTTTACCAACTTCAAAAGACATTTAAGCTATCCTACTTAAATTCTAATACTAGGAATATTATTATTCTTGTGAATTTATAACTATTAGAGATAATTAATGTTTAGGATTTATTATATTGTTCATTGTGGGTTTAGGACCCTCAATTTTTTTTTATATAAAATCAATCCCTATTTTGTCTTTTGTTCTCAACAAAAAAAATTTAATTTTTAAAATACCAAAACGACCCTTATATTAAACAATTGCAAGAGCATCTGGCAACCCGATTTCTATTTTTTCAGGTCGTGCGGACCTTCAAGCATCCTATCGCTAAATCTCCAAGCTTTCGGTCACCATAGGTCTGGTTGACAAATTATGAATTTTAATTTGTAATTCGTAAAATAAAATCAACATTTTTTTTTCTCTTTTAGTTTCTCACCCGCACAAATGACCGACGTTTGACATCATACATCCCGCGAATCCCTGGACGCGAGATGCAAACTCAAATTTGCATGATTTGCACTGCAAAATTGAATTTGGAGAGTCAATAATGCAACTCTGAGTTTCTAATGTAAAAATCTTCTCAATCGTACAAAAAAATAATTTTGACCACATTTTTTTATTAAAAACTTATCAATTTAGACAAGAATCAAATTCAACAAAGTTCATTGGATAATTTGTACATTGGTGAAATTTATTTTGTATGTCGATTAAGGAAGAAATATGAAAAGGAGATATGCATGTTTTAATATTGTCCATAAATTAATATTTTGGGATTGTGTGTGTGTGTGTGCGCTCGTGTGTGTATGTGAGAGAGAGAGAGAGAGGTCAAAATAGGGGAGGCGTGTTGAATCATCGTCGAAAGAGAAAAAATAATTATCGCCATGGTTGATACAATTGGTGATGGTCGCTAACTTGCTTGGAGGGTGGACTATTTATACCATTGTGCGGCTTTGTTATTTGCCAATTGTTGTTCTCATTTTTTGCATGCTTGTGCAAGAATATCGAACGATTGATTTAAGAGAAATTGTCTTACTATTAATCACTATTTTTGTTTGCCATTTAACCAATGTCGCAGATAGAATGACTTCATTATTTGATTGGGTTGCTAAATGCTCTTTATATGAGTTTGTTAGCGTGAATTTGGAAATTGAGTTCAAATTTGTTGACCCACCTCAAAAGTGGGTCATCGTGATCCTTTCACATTATTAGTTGAAACATTAAAATAATAAATAAGTAGTTGCATTGGGTTTGTAAGTTTTAATATTTCAACCGATCATATGAGAGGGTCATAATAACCCTTTTTTTTAAAGTTGGTCAACAAATTTAGATTAATGGAAATTGGCTTGAAGGCATTTGGTATCGATAATTGTAAAAGTATAACAAAAATATATTTTTATTACCTTAGTACAATGATTTACAAAAGAAAATGATTAGTGTTATACCATAAATATAGGACACCACGTGGACCACTCAGGAGATAACATGTGTCCTCATTAAGGGTAAAAAAAGAGGTCGGCTTAATGTAGAATCTGCTCCGCTAGGGGCAGTGAGGTCGACTCAAGTATAAATGTGCTAAGCCGTGCTATTTAATTGACTATCTCACTAATGTTAAAACACGGTGTTAGTTAACAATGTTAACTAACCCCGTCAATACCGACCTCACGCCAGCTTGCACACATGGTGGAATATCAACAGTCACGTTTAACATGCTTGTGCACGTGAGAAAGTTACACAATATCTCACTTTTATCATGCTATAACAAACTCATCATTATCTGTCCCCTAGAATGTAAAAGGTGTAACTTCCTGACCTATAAAGGCACTCTGCCTGTCCAACTATACTCTCTTTCTATAATAACTACTTATAAATAGCACGCAATCCCACATAATACGAGATTCGAAATTATTCTACTAGACGACGATATTCAAGCCGTAGGGAAAGAACTTACAAAGCTTGTATTCCTAACTTTCATGATTATTGCCTAATGAAATACATGGGATCAACAGTGCACTTGTGGACGCAGACACCATAATGGGCCGAACCACGTAAATCAATACTATGTCCTCCCCAAATTAGCAAGTCTGTAGCTATAATTTCTTTATTGTTATTGTTTATTATTCGAACTTCATAGCTAAGACCAAGAACCCATATACCAATTTTAGATGATAATAGATTGGTGCTGTGTGTGGTTATCTCGACAAGCTATTATTGTTTCCTACCATCCTCAATCCTGAAATACTTTTTCCCTTTTTCCAATGATTCACTTGCGAACTCGAGGAAGTGGAAAATAACCCAAAGAGTAGTCACGTAGTAGAAGCACATCCACCCTCACTGCACCAAAATGCCCCATTAGTAACACAATTTTATCGTTACTAAAACTATTAGTAGCACAATTTTTTCGTTAGAAAAAAAGGTGTGGGGCACTGCATTAGTAACGGAATTTTATGTTACTATTAGTAACGGTAAAATTTTGTCACTAATAGTAACAGTAAAATTCAGAATTAGTAATGCTAAAATTCTGTTACTAATAGTAACAGAAAATTCAGAATTAGTAACGAAATTTTTTGTTACTATTAGTAACGGTATATTTGGAATTAGCAACGGTAAAATTCTATTACTAATAGTAACGGTAAAATTCTGTTACTAATAGCAACGGTAAAATTCAGAATTAGTAACAGTAAAATTATGTTACTAATCTTAATACATATTAAAAAAATATTTTTCATAATCCAATATCCTAAATTTAAAATCGAGAACACTATTTAAATCCTAAGAACATATACAAAAATAGTGGCCTAATCATATTTCAAACTAATCAATTCGAAAATAAACACGGACAACCTAATCATATTTCAAACTAAAAAGGGAAATGAAAAGCTTCCAACTTCAACACAATCTTATAGCAAGGCACTAAGGTAAGTAAACCAATCAAGCAAACAAACGGTTACAACATAATTGCAAGTTAAATGTACAATAGTTTCAATGTGTAACTAAAGTAACCCAAAAACTAGCAACACCCTTTCTCTCTTCCCTATATAATATTGTTGTTAACATAAATATATAACACTCCCTAGAAATCAATAAAACAAACTTCACTGACAAAGGATTAGTGATTGACAAGCCTAAAACCTTATTTTTAGTCATATTATTATATAGTGTAGCCAAATGATGCCAATACGATATAGCCAAATGATGCCAAGAGTCCACAATCGAAAGTAAAAATTGGAGAAACTGTACAACTCAACAAGCTCGCATAATTTCTCTATCCTCCTTAACTCGTCGTCTTGTATGTAAGCAAGATCTGTTGGTGATATTTGGTATTTATAACACTTTTGGGTGACAAACTTATATAACATGCAAATTTTTGGCGTCAAAGGCATTAGATAATCAAGAACATCTACTACCAAACAGTTAATCTGTTGGATACCACTTGTTGGGGATTGACAAAATAATTTTTAGGATTTTGTAAAATGAGCATAAAGAAAATGATATAATATAATGAAAATAAAGAAAGAAAAACTTCAGGAATTACACATATACCATATTAACAACTGCACAATTTTATATTAGACTCCAATTGGGAGGAAAAAAAATGATTACACAGTTGAGAAATGAAATTGGGAGGAAAAAAATGAAGACAGAGAAATGAAAGCTAAAAAATGTAGTCATTTCTCAAGTTTGTAAGCACATTCATATTCAAGTTAATCCAACCAGTAGTTTAAAAAGTATCTAGTGCTCAATAGAAAAGAAATTAAAAATATAGCCAGTATCAAGATTGCACCTGATGAAATAACTATCAACTTCAAATATAAAAAAAAGCATGAGAGAGAGAGGTCCATCTTGTGTGGGTAGTGGCAGCTAGCTAGGTTGATTAAGACGCTATTAATGAATAATTCAACGGCATGTTATTCATCTTGTGTGGGAAATGGCAGCTAGCTGGGCAGTGAGAATAATCCGTATGAATCTTGCTTGAATATTTAAGCAGAGAGATATAATAGCGGAGTTGGAGTTGGAGTTGGACTTTAAGTTAGAGTTACCTCGGAATTGGGAGAGGAAGGGGGATACGATATCTTCAGTGTTACTGTTGCTGATACGTTTCAGAGACTTCCTGGTTTGTCCGTGTAAGGAAGGTTAAGAACTTCATATAATTAAGGCGTTTTAAATTTAGAATTCATGTCAGAAATTGAAAAGGCATAAGACATTACAATGAAACTTGGCTTTCTTTACTTGGTTCTACTAATAAGCAACATTTGGAAGCTCAAAATGATTTAATGTTAAACCAAAAGATTTGATACACAAATTACAAACTAAGTTAACAAAACGAAGATGCGTAAATAGATAAAATCAAAATTGAATATGATTGAGCAAAGGACATAAAAGTAGGGCATATGCATGAAATTTCCTAGTTTTATGTCTCGGAAGCATAAAGTTAACAAAACGAAGATGCGTAAACAAATAAAAGTAGGAAATTTTACATATAAACAAGTATGTGAACTTATAATATCACACTTTCACATCAGCACACAACACATATGGTTTCTAACACAAATACAATTTTATTTGGTACAACTAATAATGTTTCACAAACACAAATTCAATTTTTTTGGTACAACACCATAGTTTGTGGCCATTGGCTCTAGACTCAATTTGGGTTTGGGTTGCTCTATAGGCACTCTATGTACAAGTATTACAGAAAGAATACATAGTGCTTTAACTAATTAAATTTTCTGTTAGGACAACCAAAAGATTTCAATATGCCTCTATAAAAAGTGAGACAAAATTGTTTTCAAATGCCTTGTTGACTTATTTGAATTTTGTTTAGATAGTTCACATAAATTTTGCACAGTTATATTCAAATGAAAATAACAGGTTTATATGAAAATTAGCCAATTAGTAATTAGACTACAAAAAAATAGGGCATTAACTACTAGTAGTAAGAGAATTAAGAAGATAAAATTACCTAAGTCGAGTGTGCAAAATGTCAAATTCCAGATGAGTACACGAGCGATCGGATGCAACGGTATGAGGCTCCCGTGTCACAACCACATTTGCTCTTTGTGGGTGTTGAGCGTCATAGACGGCAACATTTCCATTTGATTTATTTTTAAAATGCCAACAGGGTCTTGGCAAGTGCCCAAACATACTTCGTTGAGCTATAAAGTATTGAAGGATCAAACTATATGCATTTCACCAATAAAATATGGGTTATTTTGAATCAATTATTTCAATAGATAATATATTATAAATATATTTAGGAAAATATTTATAAAAAACTTTATCAAATAAATAGTTTATAACGCTTTGAAAATAATATAAGCAGTGTCTATGCCCCCAAAAATATGGCAACCTTGGGGCCAGGGGTGAACATGATCATAGAGCTATAAAGAAGAATATTTCTGAACATAATCATAGAGAAAATGGATTAATGAATGAATTACTTGATTGCGGTGTAATTATCCTTGTTTTCATAATAGTGGGAGCGTTCTTGGTGGCTGCAGAAGCATTTTTGAATTCCAAGTATCACCTGTAGGGTCCTTTCCCTTGTATTATCTAATATACTCATCTGTAAATCACAAAATAGAGATAACATAAGTCAATGGATGCAAGTTTGTAAAACTAACCTCACGTACTAATAAGTTGTTAAAACCTCTTTAAATGCATATGATCAATCAATTTTAGCTCATAGAGTATGACTATTCACTTTTAATTGGTGGAACATAGTAAAACTATCCGCTTCCAAAAATTAGGAGGCAGTTTAAATTTCCACTAGGGCTTGTCAAAATAAATATGTTGATTTTAAATGTAAGACCCTTTAAATTTTGCAAGGAGAGTTTCATCTCCTTTAATAACACACATAGTGTGTGTGCTACTGTTTCTAGTGTATATGTATTATTGCATAACAATTTCTTAAAACGTCTAAAGACATTTTCCCCGTAATATGGTCCCCAATCACACTTTGTTGATCACTGATTGATCTCCAAAGAAGATAAAATGGATTAGAGCTATCTGATTTGATGAAACTAAATTCAATCCAATTAAGCCAGTATAAGATGCTGCCAGACATGCGTCCCTAATACTAAAACCAAGACAGTACTAACCATGTGTTCAGATAAAGAATAAATCATATGATACTATTATGAAGATCTCATAATAATTCAAGATCACACATAAATCTCTGATGTAGTATACGAGTTGTTGGATCATGCTATAACTCATGATTTAATGATGAATCACTAATCCCATTTCAATTGAAAAGTAAACGAATACAAAATGTTTCAGAACTGAACTGAACAAATGGTTTAGGAAAATGGACCCAACTCCCAATATGTGAATCTATACCAAAAGGAATGAGATTATCCAATAAGAGATGAAATACACCAAAAGAGACAAGCTATGAAATGAAATCCATCCGGAAAAGCATCAATTTATTACCAAAATCCACCAAAAGAGATAAGCTATTGGAACTGAAGATCAATCTTAGCTTAGAACGGTAGTATATTAAACTTTGATTTATTGCCAAAATCTCTGACTCCGAGAAACATTCTACTTGGAAAAAGCATAATTTGGAAAATGAGTTGTAGCCAAAGTGAAATAATCAAACTACATCACGTGGGATATCATGGGATACTTTATTGGTATCTCGATTACCTAATTATAATTTTAGAGTTACATATTAAGTAATATACTATAAATCAAGCCATATCGCAAAAAAAAGTGCTTGACCAATAACAGTTCACGCTACTAATACGCTAAAACACAAGAAATTTTTTAAGGTAATGTAGATTAAAGAGGCCTAACCTAGAAAATGTAAGTGAAAAACTAATAAGTTATAGTAAATAATTTCAGTTTTCTAGAAGTCCAAATGTGTAGAATCTATAATATCACCAATGCACTGGATGCCTGTGCAATTTTAACAAAATTAAGTCACCAAATGTATATCAAATCTCACATCATTATATCCATCTTTCGAGTTATCGATACCCTAGATTCCTCAACAATCCAACAACTAATCTAATGAAATTTCAACCAAAAAGGTGACTTGCATAATATATATCACGTAAGGAACATGTTCACACTACAAAGCTAATATATGTTACCTTCAATTAAGATCAATAATAGTAATATTCAATTTTCATTCATCTGAAACATCTCCGTCAAACCTCAACATACATAAAGCCACTTTAGACACATTGAAACACTAAACATATTTGTTATTCACAATAACAATTAATTTAATAAATCTTCAACTCATACACAAATTAATAAAATCTTCAACTAGTTTATGAAAGCCATTATGAGAGAGAGATTATAGTTGGGGGAAAGTATTTAAAACTAATGTAGCATCTACTTTTATCAACTATATATTAGTGCCTCCAAAGGCATTAGAACTTACAAGATTCAAATTATATGTTAAATACTGCAACTTTTATTAATGTATATTAGGCATCAGAACCTACTGCATACAAATTAGGTGTTAAATACCATTACCAACTGCAACCATTTGTTTCCCCTATGTTACTTGAATTATTGGTTTTTAACATATTAAACATAACATGTTTAAGAGTACCCATTCTCATAGACTGACAAACATTAGTCTGATAAAATAGTGAACTATTGTGTGTCCACAAATAGCTGCAAAAGCCAAAAGCATAGCATATATGCATCATCAATACAATGTTTAATTAACCATAATCTATATGAATCATAATCTAACCCCGAAGCATGTAGTTGGGATCTCAGCATGAGTCGTAGACGCCACACCTCAAAACAGCCTCATCTCATTCCCATCAAAATTATACAAACAATATATACAAAATAAAAACTGAACTGAAAACACAAAACAAAAAACAAGTTTACCTCTTCTAGGGGAGGAAATATTTGTACAGTTATTGTAAATCTTGATAATGTAGTAAAATTAGTGTAATCAAATTAAAGGAAATTTCAAGGAACTATGTGTAAATATACAAAGATGAGCATAAATGTGTTTGCTCTACTACTTACAGTTCCAAATTTTTTATAAGACTGATTTTTATATATGTTTCCCTCTTCATGTTTATGTTTATACATAAATTTCCTTGTACAGGCAACTAAATAGTAGAAAAGAAAACCCTAATTTGATTTCCATAAGAAATAAAGTAATAATACCTTAACTATGTTGTCGGTCAAAATTCGTTCTCTGCAACTCCTCCTATTGGTACAATACAAATTGTACATTTATTTACAAAACATTCATTCATTCAATCAATCGATAGCAACAACATTCAAAGTTAGGTATGTATTTGCTACATATTTGCTACGAAGATGACCTTTAGGATTCAAATCTTGTTGTCGAGAAGGCGAGAAACCCTAACCACATCTGATCTTCAAACATCGAACTTAGCCAAATCTCTATGGAGGAGGACAGATCTGAGAGAGGGAGAAAGAAATTTTTGGCGATGAGGAACTAAGAGGGTTTCATGTGCGTGAGTGGGGATTTTGAGTTTTGGGAGTAAATTTTAGTCAGGAGGCATTTCCTTCATTCGGAAAAAAAATATTTTTTTTAAAAATATCACTTTTTAAATATTGTATCAATATTAGTAATACTTATATAGGATTACTAACGGTATTTTATTGTGAGAAATAGTAATGGTATAGTACTGTTAGTAATAAAAAAATTGTCTGTTACTAAAAGAGTGTTTTTGTGTAATGCCTCCACACCTATGGGGATGGATGACATATAAGAAATTTTGATGAGCCTGACAAAGGGCCATGAGGAAATACAGGAAAATATGAAGCAACCGGCATAGACACTCTAGGCTGGAAAGAGTCGATCTCGGGAAGATCTTTTCACCCTGAGCAAAAGAAGAACCTCGAAAAGGAGAAAAGAAATGTTACCCTCAGTCCCTTATAGAGACAGGCGGCATTCTTACAGATCTCACTCTCTGAAAAACCCAAGAAGATTGAACCTAGGGTCACGAGATGTCATGAGTACGTCCAGGCACTTTAATCCCAAGAAGACCGGTCGTACTGCCCCAAGGTCATTTCCTCCCTCTGAACAATCGGGTAAGACGATGAACAATCCTTTTTCGAGGAGAAGCCCAATGTACTGGAAAGGCTAAAGGGTCAGCATTTGATCGTTTGGGCCCATAAAAAATAAAGGGCCAATAACAAGGAAATCCTACAGAGCGCCATGAGCATCAAGAGGAATCAGTTCCATTTATTACCAGGAGAACACAATTCTCAGCTAAGTCCAGAACGAGTGTGAAGAGATCAACCCATGCCAAGAAGACTTCCTAGGAAGAGAGATCGTTTGAAAGTCAAGGCAGATCAGTCAAGACAATATTTGGCAAAGTTACGCTGAAAATATTTGATGTTATTCCTTCTACGATTCACGAGTGCTTGAATTTTTCTACCCATTATGGAGTTGGTGTAGTCAAGGGGAACCAAGTAGAGGCCAGAGAATGTTACTACTCCTCGATAGACCAGGAAGAGCAGAAGAAATTGACGAATACCTACCAAATAGAATTGATATTCACGAGATGATAAAAAGTTAGTCAAAGAGAAGGTTGTTAAAGAAATCAAGTCCTAAAGAAAATCGTTCAAATTGACTCGTCACTGGAACTCGAACTTAAGAAAGATTTAGTCAATTTTCTCATACAGTGAAAAAGGTTATTTGCCTGAAGCCATGAAGATATGCTTGGAATTGATTCAGATTTCATATGTCACGAGTTGACTATAATTAAAGGGTCCAAACCGATCAAATAGAAGCGACGAGTCTTTGATCCGGAAAAGAATACATCAGTGCAAGAAGAAGTATAAAAGTTGTAAAAAGATAATTTTATAGAGGACGTCAAGTATCCAAAGCGACTTTGTAACGTGTTAATGGTACAAAAAAGAATAACAAGTAGAGAATGTGAGTGGATTTCACTTATTTAAACAAAGCATGTCCAAAAGATCATTACCCATTACCTAGGACTGACCATTTAGTCGATGCCACATCGGGACACGATCTATTCAGCTTTATGGGTGCTTACTCATGGTGCAATCAGATCAAGATAAAGCTGGTGGACCGAGAGAAAACATCATTTATCACTACTAGAGGCACTTAATGCTACAACATTATGCCTTTTTGCTCGAAAATGCTTGGGCAATATATCAGGTACTAGTGAATAAAGTGTTCAAAGAGAAGATTGGAAATAATATGGTGGTGTATGTCGACGACATGATTATAAAGAGAAGAAAGGTCGAAGACCACATTAAAGACTTACAGCAAATCTTCGACGAGTTGGAGAAACACCAAATAAAGCTCAAACCAATGAAGTGTGTCTTAAAGGTGAAGAAAAGGATGTTCATAGGCTTTATTATCAACTAAACAGGAAACGAGGGTAATACCGATAAGATCTAGGCGTTGATCAGTATGTAGACCCCAACGGCCAAGAAAGAAGTGCAGAGACTAACGAGATGTATGGAAGCACTTAACACGTTCATTTTTATAGCCACTGGTAAGTGTCTTATATTATTTAAGGTGTTAAGAAAAAAATTTGAGTGAAACGATAAATGAAAAATCGCATTCTTAGAGTTAAAACGGTACTTGGGGTCCACACCACTACTGTCAAGGCCAATTTTAAAAGAGAAACTGTAACACCTCGCTAAGTTCTGGCGTCGGCCGCCACCAAAATTTAGCCGGGCGTTAGTAAATTTAATATCATCCTTACCATGTTACAGCTATGAGACATATAAAATTTTAATCCATAAGATAAATGATTTAAATCCATCCCAAATATCAAGAACCTCTAACTGATTTAACACCAAAGTTGGATAAAAATCCATCACATGCAATCTCCGAATATCGTAACTATTACAATAAATCGAACCCAATTGAAATCTTAAGACAAATTTGGAATCAAAAGGCCCAATAAGACCCAAATTTAGAATCGTAACAATTAGGGGTGGCCGTGGGCCGGGCCTGGGCAGGCCCGGTCGGGCTCGGGCCAGGCTTGAAAAATTAAGTGCTATCCCAAGCCCGCTCGGGCCTAGATCGGGCCTTATTATGTAATCCCAAGCCCGCCCAGATTTGAAAGCTCTTTACCCAGGCCCGCCCGATCGGGCCCTATTATGTTAATTAAAAGATTTTTTTTAAAAATTAAAATACCTATTTTTTTATTTAAAGACCAATTTTTTTAATTAAAAATCTGTTTTAAACTCCATATATTACAAAGTCCATATATAAAGTTTTTCACTTTACATGAAAAGACTTGGTATACGTTTTTATATTTATAGAAGTCCCCCCCTCCCCAACACACACACACACACACACACACATACATATATATATATATATATATATATATATATATATAAATATTTCGGGCCTCGGGCCGGGCCTCATCGGGCTTAAGAACTCATGCCCAAGCCCGCCCGAAAAAAAATCGGGCCTATAAAATTTTTCCAAGCCCGCTTTGCGGGCCTATTTACCTTACCCAAGCCCTATTTTTTTATTGGGCGGGTTGGGCGGGCTTGGCGGGCCTCGGGCCTATGGCCACCCCTAGTAACAATGATAAATATAGAGAATTTACCCCCACCCCAATTTATATAACCCGCATAGACTCATACTAACTAGTCCCATACCTAATTAGCATAAATCGCAACTAAGGCCCACTTACTAGTCTCATACCTAACAAGTGTACTATAACAAGGGGTGAAAACCAATTACCTACAATACCCAAAGTTCCGGAGATATTGAAAATTATAATATTTCATAAGTGACACAATCAACAATTTATAATAATATTCTCAACAACACTAAATTCCCAAATAAATGTTTTTTTAAACTAAATAGGAGGGAATCCAGAACACATAATTATTTTGATTTTTCGAATCATTATTACTCGCAAGTTCCATATTAGCTATTATTTTTCTAGCACAAGTAATTTAATTAAATTTAGGAACTTTTGCATGAAACATCCAAATTAAATTTCTAAGGGCTCCTCTACATGCATATGCCCATAACATAATCGACTACCCAAATACAACCCAAAGGAGAACAAAGTTATAATTATTTGGTAGCGTTAATAATTCATACAAAATAGTCCCGAAATTAATTTCTTAAAAATATTATGTTCTTAATTTATTTTAGAAACATGAGTTTAATGGAGGCTACAATCAAGACACATAACACTAAGGAAAAAGAATAGGATAAACATGCCTGATTTTTAGATGTAAAAATTGACTAGAGATTCGAGTTCTCCTTGAAAAATTGATCGAAAATCCCTCTTGAACCAACTTGGAATATATATGTTTATGCCCTCAAAATTGAGCTTGAAAATCCGTTTTAATGGGGGTTAAGGTTTGGAGGTGGAAGATGATGGAAAATTTAAGGGTTGGCTGCTCAAAGTTTGGGGAAGAATGGGTCTTAAAAACCTAACCCCGAAATCTTATATATATATATATATATATATATATATATATATAACTTGAAGGGTTTTAAAGAAAATAGAAATTCGTCAAAATGACGAACTACTGAGTAAAATTTCTGGGAGGGTCGATCGATCGATCATACAGAAATTCTGACAGTTTCCGTTAAAAATTTCATAAGGAAAAATTATTAAAAATTCGTTTTAAATCCGATTTCAATTCCGCTTGACGTTCTAATCTTCAAAAATCATAACCAACACATTTAACCAATAAAAATTATAAAATTCAGAAATTTATTTTTCTTGAATTTTCCAATTTATTAATTTAATTAATTAATAAAAACACGGGATGTTACATACTTCCCTACTAACAAGAAATTTTGTCCTCAAAATTTGACGAAAACCCAAATGCATAAACTAAAGTAAGGCTCACATATGCCTACCCGTAGAGTGCCAAAATCGGGAGTCCATACACCCAATCCTAGTCACACAAAATTCTACGGTCGAAAATATAGTGCATATCACCTATATATATACATAACTATGAAAATAACGGCGTACCACGCTCTCTCCTGAATCATCACCCGATTAAATCTCCAAAAGTCATCTAAACACCAAGGTCCTCAAATTTCTTCACATCATAAAAATCGATACTTACAATAACCAACAATTGCACTAGCAATATCCAAAATAACTCTCATCTCCAAATCACCTCTAAAGATACTCGCATAGAGATTACTAATTCTAACCTCAATTACCACAATCAACACAAAACTCCAAGTCATTCTAAAGCTAATACATCATTCTCATCGATATTCCTGTTTCCACACTTCGCTAACACATATGCTAGAACCACTATTTTAGAGGGTACGAACCAACAAAGGGAATCAAAGATCGCTAACGCGGAAGCTAAACGGTCTCATAACCTACGAGACTTAAGACCATGCTCTGATACCATCTGTAACACTCCGCTAAATTCTGGCGTCGGCCGCCACCAAAATTTAGCCGAGCGTTAGTAAATTTAATATCATCCTTAGCATGTGACATATATGAGACATATAAAATTTTAATCCACAAGATAAATGATTTAAATCAATCCCAAATATCAAGAACCTCCAACTGATTTAACACCAAATTGCGATAAAAATCCATCACATGAAATCTCTGAATATCTTAATTATTATAATAAATTTAACTCAAATGAAATCTTAATACAACTTTAGAACCGAAAGGCCCAATAAGACTCAAATATAGTCTCACAATAAATGCGACTGAATAGGAGAAGAAACAAACTACTAAAACAATAAAAATAGCTCCAGGTGCACTTCTTAAAGATCTCCAATATTTCCTATGCAGCTACTCCAAATAAATCCCTGAAAATATTAGTCAATGCATGTGTCAGATCCAAAGTCCCGAGCATGAATACCGGCTACTCTTTTCAATTAGGGTCCTTGAACTCGGACAATAGTGCTATATATATTGACAATAACAATATGATCTTTTAATTAAAATAAAGTCTATAATCATCAACAGTAAATTTCTAAGTACCCGCAAGGTTTAAATGTGCCACACCAATATTATTTTAAATTAACCCAAGTCCCACGATATTAATTTAACTAAATTAACCCGAATTATCGTTTATTCTCACTTTATTATTAGGTATAGCGGTCCTCCCACCTCGGGTGGTTCTCCCACCAAAATACATTATTATACTGGTCCTCCCACCACGGGTGATTTCTCCACCAAAATACATCATTATAGTGGTCCTCCCGCCACAGATGATTTCTCCACCAAAATACACATCCCCTTGTCAAATTCGTCGTCTGATCCATTTTTATCCTGCGATCCTCACGATATGACAAGGTTCCACACACGAAACGACATAAACTGCCCTCTGACCCGATTAAACTGTCGGCTCAGACACATTATGTCGTCAATTAATTTTAATACCCATTTTAGTCCTGCGGTATTAATTTCCCAAAATTTCTCATACTAATTATTCAAATAAATTTTCCACACCCTTAAAAGCGATGTGAAAATCCTCAAAATACCCCTTAGTCATAACTATGGGTTCCCAAAACACTATTCCGTCCCATCCTTAATAAAGGATGATTATAAGAATTTCACTCCACCTAGATATCAATCCTATGTTATCATAACAACGGTAAATATAGAGAATTTTCCCCCACCCCAGTTTATATAACCCGCATAGACTCATACTAACTAGTCTCATACCTAATAAGCATAAATCGCAACTAAGGCCCACTTACTAGTCCCATATCTAACAAGTGTACTATAATAAGGGATGAAAATCAATTACCTACAATACCCAACGTTCCCGAGATATTCAAAATTATAATATTTCCTAAGTGACACAATCGACAATTTATAATAATATTCTCAATAACACTAAATTCCTAAATAAATAATTTTTTAAACTAAATAGGGGGGAATCGAGAACACATAATTATTGTGATTTTCCGAATCATTATTGCTCGCAAGTTCCATAGTAGCTATTATTATTCTAGCACAAGTAATTTAATTAAATTTAGGAATTTTTGTATGAAACATCCAAATTAAATTTCTAAGAGCTCCTCTACACGCATATGCCCATAACATAACCGACTACCCAAATACAACCCGAAGCACAAAAAAGTTATAATTATTTGGTAGCGTTAATAATTTATACAAAACAGTCCCAAAATTAATTTCTTAAAAATATTATGTTCTTAATTTATTTGAGAACACATGAGTTTAATGGAGGTTACAATCAAGACACATAATACTAAGGAAAAAGAATAGGATAAACATGCCTGATTTTTAGATGTAGAAATTGACGAGAGATTCGAGTTCTCCTTGAAAAATTGATCGAAACCCCCTCTTGAACCAACTTGGAATATATATGTTTATGTCCTCAAAATTGAGCTTGAAAATCGGTTTTAATGGGGGTTAAGGTTTGGAGCTCAAAGATGATGGAAAAGTTAAGGGTTGGCTGCTCAATATATATATATATATAAGGGTTTTAAAGAAAATAGAAATTCGTCAAAAAATGACGAACTGTTGAGCAAAATTTCTGGGAGTGTCGATCGATCGATCATAAAAAATTCTGACAGTTTCCCTTAAAAATTTCATAAGGAAAAATTATTAAAAATTCCACTAAAAATTAGTTTCAATTCCGCTTGAAGTTCTAATCTTCAAAAATCATAACCAACATATTTAACCAATAAAAATTATAAAATTAAAAATTTTATTTTTCTCGAATTTTCCAATTTATTAATTAAATTAATTAATAAAAGCCCGGGGTGGTACAGAAACACTATTTCTATTTAGCCATATTAGAATCGCTATTCAATTTGGCTTTAGTAGGATAAGAGGTTACAAAGATTAATTTACTATACCATAAAAGAATATTGTGGGGAAAAATCCGGTATCCCAGACTGAGAAATTAGCTCTTGCACTTATCGAAGCATCCGAGAGAATGAAGTTATACTTTTAATCCCACACTATCATTATCTGCATGGAGCTTCCTCTATGCCAAGTCATTCATAAGCATGAGAAATTATGTAGATTGATGGCTTAGGCAATGGATCTGGAAGAATAAGACATTCAGTATGAACTAAGGATGGCAATCAAAGGCGAAACTATGGCAAATTTCTTCGAAAAAGAGCTCAGAAATCATGGAAAAGCAAACTTTTAAGGAATAGAGCTCAACACCAAACCAAACCGATAAAAAATCATTAGAAGAGAGCTCAAAAGTCCAACTAGTTGAGTAGACTCTTGAGAGAGATAGCTCGAACACTCGGTTATCTTACCAGAGTGAGGAAGTTCAAAAATAGTTAACTAAACAAGAAAAACTTTCTTTTGACTTGGAGCAAACAAAAAAATTGTTCAGACATGGAGAGCTGATTATGGGGAATTTTAAAAAAGAGCTTCCTGTATAAAAATTGTTTGTGGATGGTTCATCCTGAACCACCAAAAGTGGAAAAGGTCTGATAATAATTATGCTGGATGAGATCGATGTGGAATACGCCCTTAGGTTGCAATTTGAAGGCTCCAAAAATGAGGCCGAGTATGAGGCGCTTATAGCAGGATTCAGGCTCGCCTCATCACTGGTTGCAGAGAAGAATTTTACGCACAATGATTCACAATTAGTGACAAATTTTTTGTTCAGAATATATGAATCAAGAGAGGAATCCATGATCAAGTATTTGGACAAGACGAAATGGTGGTTATAAAAATTTCCAGGGGTAATGATGCACAAAATCAAAATATTCAAAAATGCCCAAGTAGATGCACTTAGCGTCATCCACAAGAACAGAACTACGAAGAACTATCCTAGTGGATATTCTCACACATCGCATCACTGATAAAGAGATAATAAACATCATGGATATAGACCTCAGACTATCTTAGATATATTCGATATGAGATTACATAAAAATAAGAACTATACCAATAGACCCCCAAAAAATAATAACACTCTGTTACAAGGAAGCAAGCTATGTCTTAGAAGGAGGAATTTTTTTTAGGAGAGGATAAATTGTCTTGTGGATGCGATGTGTTCATCCAGTTGAAGTAAATTATTGTGGCACCCCAACTATTCTAATACCAGTTAATCAGGCTATTATTAAATTAAATAAAATCATATCGGATTTCATTCTTAACATCACTATCGAAAATAAATTTATTAGCTTATTAACCTATCAAGTCTAGTGTTAATTTTAAATCTTATTAACATGCATACATGAAACCATTCAATAAAATATATATGTAACCAACCATAATGACTGAACGTAAAGAGTACGACTAACATAGATAAAATCAACCGAATAAACTCTGAGTATCCAGAATAAAATAATCCAATTAGTCAACTGACATAATGTAAATGACGTATAATAGTAAAACTGCCCAACTGCAAGCAACATGCCCAAAGGAAATATAGAAATAAAAATTATTTAGATAGAAATGAATAAATCGTCTAATCAAGTCATGCATGCATCCACAGCTACTGCAACATCATCTGACTAAAGTGGAATGACTATCCTTGGTGAACCTATAGCTGAGCACCTAAAAAGTTTTGAAAATATTTTTGATATGGGTCAGAGGCCAAAACATTTGAAAAACGTTTTTCAGTATCTAAATGCAATAATAATAAAGACGGAAGAATTATTCATGTTCACCTGGTGTCACACTCACATGACATTAACCTCACCCCTCATCTACAGTGCGAACCTAATGTGTATATTTTATCCGCCTAGTTATGCTACCCCACCTAACTAGTCTAATAATCGTTAATCTACTTTAATCCACTAAATATCTAGCCCATCTGTACCGTCCATACAATACCCCGTACTATATACTAGGTACAAAATTCATAACTCATGACTTAGGCTTCTCAATTATATTTATCGCAATGCATAGGCAATGTAACCATACATTACTTATACTTTGATGTTCACATAATCATTGAAACACATATACACATATCACTCTTTATACATATATATATATATCATCCTAGAGATGGACCTCACGGATGTGTCCCTAGTATGATATCAGGAACCATGTGTATCAAGTACCATTCATGGGACGCTGGATCAGAATCTCACCACCAATCCCAAATCGTAACCACATAACGGAGGCGATCGTAAACATTCATCCGTGGGTCATAAATATACCACATCACATCCAATCGGACTCGAAACCACTACATATCCTCTTACATGGATAATGTTCATGCAACAGTACTATGATCCGATGAAATAATCCAACACCTACTAGTCAACACCAAGGTGGACCACCCACTATGTGCAACCTCCAATGATAGCATATTAGAGTAGGTATGTTCACATAAAGTCAATCACACACACACACACACACACACACTCAAATATATATATATATATATATATAGTCGTCTAATGTGCATAATATCCCTCGAAGCACCAGCCTAACAAATCCCAAAGTCTAACTTGAATTTCGATTTTATCTAAGTATTCACTTACCTATAGTTTAACTCCCTAATTATATACTTCTGGACAACATGCTATTCTAACCACGCACTAGTCTAACCATCCCGAAATCCTAATATGATTTTACGATCTCTACTCGTATACATTCACTCGCTTATTCACATGTTTTCCATACACGAAATTCATTACCCGCTAGCCTATGACATTTCCTAACCCTCAACTTAAATTCCCAGAAACCTAAACTCATCGACAAACCTAAGATCCCATGCCTGATCCTTAAACGGTGCATGAAAATAACATAGGGTAGAGGAGGTGATCCAGCAAAACTGAGCCATTTTGCTTTTCCCGAATTAAAATTTCCAAAAGAAAGCCAAATCCAAAACGACAAATTTAAATTTATTTCATAAAAAATCAAAATAAAGTTAGAAAAATACGAAAATCACACTCAAGGCTTCGTAATTTGATTATACACAACATCATCCAACTTTTAAAAGTGAACCAATTCGCTAGCTAACCGGTTCGGTGAGCAAATCGGTTAGATTTTCTGAGCTGCCAGAATGAACTTTTGACGAAATTTTTCCCCTCCCTTCATCCATGGTAGTCCTAACCTTTATCTAACACCCATACATGAACTTTAATACATTCAAAAACATAAACCAACAATTCTCTACATAAAAACTACCCCAAAAAAATATCTAAATCATCCGACAACGAATTAAATCAAGAATCATGCCATACTAAAAATCAAAGTTTTAAGATTCGATATTTTCTTCTAAAATTATACAAGAACCTATATTTCTTATTCAGTTTATATCAGATTCAAAACATAATCATTATTAGATTCATCTCCTAACATCTACTTCATTCAAACCCCAAATTTACCTTGTTTTCCCAACCTAAAATTCATTGTTATTTTACACCAAATTGCATGAACAGTTAAAACTATGCAGGGATATTAAAGCAAGTAAATACTTGCCTTTAAAGTGATGGATTCAAATATTTCTCTTCCAAAACTCCTCTTTTGATAATGATCTTCAACCTGAAAACTATGGATCTTCTCTCGGGATCCTCTTTTCCTCTTCTTTTCTCCCTTTCTCTTCATTTTTCTCACTTTCTCTCAAGACCTAGCCTCTTTGGGTGGATGTATGGTATCCCCCTCTATCCACCTTGATTATATATTAACCTAAAATACTCTAATATCAAAATGGGGGCCGTACCCTTAAGTAAAATGACTCGTATACATTCTACGGTTCCCAATTAGTCTAAAATGCCCTCAAAATCCAGTTGTAACCCCTAGGTACCTATTTTGGACTATTTCAACTCATTTTGGACCATATGCCCACTCAAAATTGCCATATGAGTCATCTAACATAAAATTCCATCCCATGCCCGACACAGCTCTAACCGTGTGTCCCAAATAAAATACCGATAAACATGTCGCCTTAACATACTTACGACGTAACATAATTTAATACATTATCATTTACTTATCACACAAGTAAATATAAATATACATAAATTTTAATCCTTTTTATTGACCAATTAATATTTATTTAAGCCAATTTATTTTCTGGTTAAATTAAAATTACATGCACACGTGTAATTTAAAATACTTTAAAAATATAGATTGTTACATACTTCTCCTCTACCAACTGAATTGTATCCCTAAAATTTGAACATTCCTCACATAAAGAGCTCTGTATACTTTTCCCCGCATGTCATCCTCACGCTCCCAAGTCAACTTAGCGGCATTATGATGTCCCAGCTAAACACGAATTAACGGTATCACCTTTGACCAAAGCTTTCCCTCACTATATTTAAAAGGAAACAAGCCTCTTCTCGTACGAGATATATGGCTGCAATTCAATCTCCTCTAATGGTATGTGCCAGTTAACCATGACACTCCTTCAGTACTTCTTCAACGACGACACATGGAACACGACGTGAATCCTTTGGGAATGCTCTGACTGGCCGAGACTATACGTAATTGGCCTTATCCTCTCAATGATCAGGTAAGGCCCCACATACCTTGGTGGCAACCTTTTCTTATTCACAAATCGCATAACTACCTTCATGGGAGGCACTCGTAATAACACTTGATCACGCACATCAATCTTTAAAAATTTCCTATTCATATCGGCATAACTCGTTTGAAATCCTGAGTTATTCGAAATATACATCCTCAGCATATCCTCCACAACTGCTTCACGATCTCCATTTGCCCAACGGTCTGTGGGTGATATGCCATGCCCAAATGCAACTCCGCCCCATCGCCTTATAAAAAACTCTATCGAGTCGGGAGGAAAGATTTTATCTCAATTTAAAACATTATTGAGCGAAACCTCTTGTTGGCTCATTCTCATTCTGCAATGAAAAGTTGGGCACAGTGCTCGATCATGTAATTTACCCTAACTGGGCCATATCATCCCACTAATATTGCCTCTTCACATCCTTGTACATCCATTTCCCCCTAAAATGCACCAAAAATCCTGACCCATTCACCTTCTCCATAGTCGCACACCATAAGACCTCAACATTTGGGACAATCAACGTCTCATTAATGTGAAAGTCGCCCTCAAAAGAGATTGAGTAAGACTCTACTCCACCTATTAATAATTATTGGACCCTTTCCTAATAATACGGATCCCTTAATGTTCCTTCAGTCTCCTTAAAACGATCTCGAGTGTGATAGTCATCACCGTTATTCATTCCCAAACTATCTCTTCCTCCTGAAGAAGCTCAGTTTAATTCACCTCCTAAAAATTCTATCAATTGCCTTATATGCATAAAACTCAATGCATCAACCACCATGTTATCCTTCCTCGGATGATAGTCAATATCAAACTGACTAGGGCTCACATACACCCTATAGCACGTGTAGACACACACAAATACCATAGATCCAACCCACATGCATCAGATTCCACTACTCATGATTTACATGATCATACAGTAATGGTAGACTCTATTAACCTCTTAATCACGACTCGATTCTTTCTAAAATTACCCCACTTATAAACTCGTGGTAGAAATGTTCCCATTATATGGTAGAAACTAGTGGAATTTTTCTTTCTAAAATTCCACTTATATATGGGAAACCACGTGGTCCTCTCAGGAGGTAACACACGTCCTCATTAAGGGCAGAAATAGAGGTCGGCATAATGTACAATCTTCTCGGGCAGGGGTAGTGAGGTCGGCTCATGTGTAAATGTGTTTGGCCATGCCATTTCATTGACAGTCTCAATACTGTTAATACGATGTTAGTTAAAAGTGTTAACGAACCCGTCAATACCAATCTCGTGACATCTTGCACATGTGGTGGAACATCAACAATCACATTTATCATACTTGTGCGCGTGAGGAAGTTTCATAATATCCCCGCTTTATCGTGTTGTATCAAACTCATCATTATCTTCCCCCCTCCCCCCACCAGAATGTAAAATGTGTAATTGTCTGGCCTATAAAAGTACTCAACCGGCCCCACTATATGCTCTATCTAATAACTACCTATAAATAGCACTCAATCCCATAGAATAAGGGATCTAAAATTATTCTAGTAAATGGATATAAGCAAACCCTGGGGAGAGAACTTACAGAGCTTGTATTCCTAATTTTTATGGTTATTTCCTAGTGAAATACATATAATCAACAATGCACATGTTGACGTTCCTCCCAAATTAGTAAGTCTATAGCCTTAATTTCCTTAATTGTTATTATTTATTATTGAAAATTTCTAGCTATTGAAAAAAATCTAGCTAAAACCAAAAACCCATATACAAATTTTAGACGATAACATTTAGATAGGTTATAAATGGTGTTTGGATACTACAATTTTGTAAGGACTAATTTTATAAAAAAAAATATTAGGTTTCCTATATTTGAAATATAAATACTACTAAGTCATTTCTTATGAAACCACTTTTTTTAATATATGCAATGCATTTGCTCAAGTAGCACTAAAAGTTTTATATAAAATTATAGGTAAACTGTAAATTTATCCATGCCGTTGGTGATTAGTTTTAACTGCACCCCAATGTTTTAATTGTTAAAATTTAAACCCTAAATAGTTTAAATTATGCATCATTTAAGTATTTTTGTTGATAAATTATGATTAAAAAATGACGTGGTAATTGGGGTTGTAAATTGGGTCAAGCAAGCCCGAAACCCACCTGTTCGACTTGCCATGTTCGGGTTGAGCTTTAAGTGAGTTTCAGTCGAAATGAACTTGAGCCATTCCCTGAATAACAATTCGAGCCAAGCTTGTGCTACATGTCGGTGTGCCCGAATTTGGCCCGAGCCAAAAAATTAATATATATATATATATATTGCAAATGAGTTCTACATGTAATATTGTATCGATTTAGCCAAAATATTTAAATAGTTATTTTTGGGTTTAATTCTTTTGGACTACCACTTTTAAAATTCATAATTTGATGCAAGGGTTGTAAACATTTATGCTTTATTATTTTGCATTTCATTTAATTTTAATTTTTGTGATCATTTAATCCGTAAATGAAACGTATTTTTATAAATTATGGCCATTGAAATCGAGTTCAAGTCGACCCAAATTCGGAACTGCATCCCATTATAGAATGCGTGTCGAGCTTGAGTTGAACTAAAAATCAGGCTCAACCTGATTTACTGGCCTGGTGGTAATGACGTGTCATCTTACTTGGCATCTTATTGTATATTGTTCATATTCCAACTATAAACACACTAATTTTTAATCAATATTTTTTATGATTCTTTCTTAATGGATATTGTCTCTCAAGTACTCAATCTTTCCTGTGACATAGTCGATAGTAACTACAATTTTACATATTTTAATATTAAAACTTTATTTATTTTAGGTTAATTACACTCACCCCTTGAAATTTACCCCCTCATTCACTTCACCACCTAAACTTCATTTTTTGAACTTAACCCTCGCAACTTAGTAAAACACTCCACAATACACCATAACCATAATAATGTTAAACATATGGATGAAAAGTCATCCATGAGCACAATAAGTGAAGGCATTTTGGTCAAAACATATATTATATCTAAAAATCTCAAAATGTATAAAAATCCATAATCTAAACTTCTTATTATCTCTCTCTATACAATGAAACACCATGTTTTCATTCTCAGTCCTTACCCTCCCCAGTCACCCCGAGCACCGCCGGTCATTACCGAGCTCCACCGACCATCGATATTTTATTCATTTTCCTTGCTCTATCACCACACATAGATACATGAACACATTCCCATACATAAAAATACGCACACTCACTCTCACACACACGTAGGTCTCAGATCTAAAATATTCCTGAGTTTTAGAGAGTTTTCATGTTCGAATGTTGATCACGCCAATGGTGTTGGCCGTGGTGGAGGTGGGTGAAAATGGTGATGGCTTGAATATTTCTTGTTCTTACGTTTTATTTTGATTTCTTTAGTGATTGTTTCTTGATCTCATGAAAGATTTATTATTGTTTCCCAATCTCATGAAAGATTTATTGGGTTTCTATATCTTGATTATGGTTTCCTTGTCGATGGTTTTGAGATCTTTATTTTTAGTTTGGGGTTTATTTTCGAGATTTATTGGGTTGAAATTTCTAGTTTTTTTTATAGTTTTTTTAGCCTTTTAGTTCGGATTGAAATTTTAGTGTTATAGTTTTTCCCATGTGATTTATATTTATAAGTATAATATAATTTAATGAACATTCAGTGTTTGATATAAACTTTTTTGTAATTTTCATTTTCTTCAATATTTTTTTGCTTTTTTATTTTCTATAATTTTCAACTTTATCAATCTTTCTCTACTTTTTTATTTTCAGATTTTAGATATATTTTCTAATATATCCAGATTTAAAAAAAAATACTTTTTAGTATTTTTTCGATATAAAAAAATATTTTTATAAAGTCTTTCAATTTTATTCAAATATTTTTTTATTGCATTTACTATTATTTCCATAATTTTGAAATTTTTTAACAAATTCCAAAATATATATTTTATTATTTTTGGATTTAAAAAAATAATAATCTTTAGATTTTTTAATGTTTTTTATAAATTTTGAAATATTTTTCTATTAGATCCGAATTTCATTGAAAAATATAATATTTTTAAGTTAATTTTTTTTGTAGTTTATATTTGTTTTATTGATTTTTCATATTTTTCATGTTATTCTATTTTATGTAAGGACAAATTTTCAATAGAGTTAATTTGTATGTATCAATTCTTTATTCCATGCTTGGACAAAATTATATATGTCATAGGTTAGGATTTGAGTGTGTTAACCTTTCAAGCCAATGATGTGTTTGGATGAAGACTAAGAGGTCAAGTTTCAAAGATTGCATCATTGTGTCGTATTTTGTGCTCGTTTCCATCATCATGTTATGAGGATCTCTCATGTATGGATGTTTTTGTGACTTAAAATAGAAATGCTATGTGGACTAATAACTACATGACAAATGTCATAGTTCTTAGTGGGTCCTATCCAACACTTTAACGTGGTTGGCCTTATTATCCCCTTAGGTCGGCAGGCTGGTCGACCACTATCAGGAATGCGAACCATCTGTATGGTGAATAACCATACGTGGTAATTTATACATTCACCCATGCACATGCACATGAAGAAGTACACAATTGTTATCTATCGTGTAAAGGTGTAAATACATAATATATAAAGTTTATAGGAGATCTTTCCCACAATAATTAGATAAATATCAGGTTTGCCCGAACAATTATATAAATGCAGAGAGAGAAAGAGAGAACTGTTTACGTGGTTCAGCCATGAGATCATCCTACATCCACGAGGGTAAAAGCGAGTGTTTTTTTTATTAAAGAGGGGAAATGGTAATATTCAAAGTGATAGTGTTGCTAGCTGAGAGTCCGGGTTATGATGTGTTGGTTACAATTAATTCCGAATGCTGGCCGAACTATCCTTATTAATGAATTTAGTGTCCTATGCCCATAGGTTACCTCATGTTCATCTCTATCTTTCTTGATTTCATTAGATTTGGTCTTATCCCAGCTATTATGGGCCGATTACTCCAAATCCCTCAACCGGGTTATTCTTCACATGTTCAATCACGTGTTTAATTAATTATGTTCCTTCATTTTCCCCTAAGATGGAGGTGAACGGTTGAACACACTGATCGGCCTTACCTTGATTGGCTGGAATAGTTTCTGATCGTTCTTGGCTAATTGGCCGCGTGATTTATTAATTTTGGCACCTTTTAAATTCACGTTCATTTTGGAGGCGCGTGAAGCAATCATTGCTTTTGAGACTTATGCACTTGTGTGCCGCATTATTTAATGTGTCTAGTGATATCATTAGAAATAATGATGGTGCGTGAGCACGTGATGCATGTTTTAAAGCAATGTGATGACTGTAGAGGGAACGTCTCTTCAGAGGGAGTATAAGGGTTTTCAAATTTATACGTTGGCATTTCCACCAGTTGCCAAGGTAATTTTTCTCTCACTTCTCTCCTCATTTCCACTATTCATCTTCTTCGTGTTCTTCATTTTTGTTTATCTTCTTCATTTTTTTCCATGTCTAGGAGCTTCAAAAAATATGAGGTTTCTTTTGCCAACAACTTTCAGTAGTTTCATAGTCAATATGGCCTTCCTGATAATGTTGCTTTAATGGTTTCTCCTAAGGAAGAGGATATTTTTTTATCTTCTTCATGGGGAAGTAGCCATCATAAGAGTGGAAATACTTAAAGGAGGTACGGTTTCCCCTCCACCCAATACTGGTGAGAGTACTCCGTATTATGAAATACTTCCAGCCCAAGAAAATGGTAGCTTTTACCGTATTATAATGGGAACAATGGCTATTAATCAAATATGTGGGACCAACCTTGGTCTTGAGGATATCAAGTATTGTTATGAACTGAGGTCTTCCCTAGGCATAGGACTTTAGCACTTCTAGGCCAGGGATAAAGCCCAAAATTTGGTCACTTACATTGCCAGATCCTAAAAATACACAGACAAAACTATCATTGTGGTGTCTGGGGAAATTTATAGTGAAGGCTATAATGGACTTTGGGTAGTTTCCATACAAGGGATCCTGGTAGGTCGCTCGCCAATAGTTTACTTTTGTTTCCCTTATTTCTTATTATTATTGATCGATCTAATATTTTGTTTGCAGATCAATTTCTAATCACCAACCCCTTAGATTATTAGGTGAACTTTACAGACTTTAAGACAGGAGTTTATCCACGTTGGAGACTAGCCCACATCCTCCTATATTACCCACTCACTTACCAATCCCTTTCTGACTTCACTTCCATTCTGATTGGCATCCCAATATTTTAAGTCACCGAGTTGGTTGCCCGTGAAAACCCAACCCCTTCCACTCCTCACATGATCTCCACTGCCTCTAGTAAGAGCGAGGAGGAAGAAGAAGAGGAACAAAGAGATGAAGAGGGAGATGAGGAGCAGGAGAGGGAAAAAGTGGAAAAATATTTGGGTTGATTGTTAGATGGACTTGATCCTCTTTTTTCCAACGAGGTGAGCGTATTCGATCGGCTATGAGAGGAAGTTAAAGTTGAAGAAGATTTTTCCTTTGAATACTTCACTTTTACCCCATCCCCTCCTCATTTGATGACATAACCAGTTGTAGATACCCCATTCTGTTACCCCCTAAGTCTCCTTAGGTCCCTAGTACCTCCCTTCATCACCGTAAACCCAGGTCCTGTCCTGAGTACTGACCTGAAGGCCATCAAGCACTCCTCGGCTCAGTTTGACCCAAAAGTCAAACTTTTCATCTCGATCGAGACTGAATGAATCTTCGAAGGGCACTGAATACCCTTTCCAATGGTCTGACCCGTGCGTGATTTCAACTTACCATGCGAACGAACGATCTGTTTGCGTCCGAAACCTAACCTAGAGGCCACCTGGCGCTCTCGGGCTCTATTTGACCTAAGTCAACTCTTTAGCTCAACTGAGGATGAATGAATCTTTGAAAGGCACTGAATACCCTTTCCAACAGTCCATCCCGTGCCCGATTTTGACTTTCCATGCGGCCGAACAATCCATTTGACTCCGGGAGGTCACCGAATGCTTCTCGGGCCCGACTGACCAAAGTCAACTCTCCAAACTGAGTCAAACTCTTTGGAATGTCGAAGTATATCTCCTAACCTTTCCAATGGTTTGCCCCGTGTGTGATTAGGACTTACCATGCGGATGAACGATCCGTTTGCGTCCGAATGATTCCCCGTCCAATGGATCGACAAATGCTTCCGAGCCATATTTGACCCAAAGTCAACTCCCGAACCTGGGAGCGATCCAAAGGACTTTCAAAGGTATCTAAATTGCCTTTCCAACGGTATGCCCCGTGTGTGATTCTGACCAATGGTTTACCCTCGGTGACCGATTTTCCGAAAAATCCTGAAGCACACTACCAAATGGCAGGTTCCAGACCCCGCCTATCGGCACCTGTCGATAGGCAGGAACAAGACTATGCTGATCGGCACTTACCTGGGCCTATAAAAGGAGGCCTTCACCTCATTTTCAAGGGGAGCCCAGATCTGATAAAAACCTCTCTCAACGAATCCCAGAAACCTCTCTCGAAGGCAGCGTGATTTCAACATCCAAATCTCCTTTTTACTTCCACTTTTCATCATCCTTTTCATCAAACTTAGTGAATTATCCACTCTCCATAATCATCCAAGTGCAAGGGCTGCTCTCCAACATTCAAGATCAAGCTCAAGATCTTCAAGAAGGTCCAACTTTCTCAAACTCTCTCTTAAATTCTCTCAAATTCCCAATAACTTCTTTTCTTATTTAGCACTTTTATTATCTCATCTCACACATCCTAATATACTTTTTATTTAGTATTATTGTACATCTTTTATTTTCATAAAATTCAAAAAACAATAAATAGAAGGTTCGCTCATAAATTCCAAGTAGGGATTCTCACACTTTTTTCACACTTTTCTCACAACTAAAACTCTTTTTCTACACACACACACACACACACTTACAAATAAGAGATTCCCCATTTGGATTTATGGGATAAACCCCACCCCTCGTTTTGTATGTGAACTACGTGGACTTTGATGCCTTTATAGGCTACGTAGGCGTCTCGCGGTAAAACCCGAGACTCGAGTCCTTTTTCTCACTTTTTTCTCATTTTCTATCTTCTCTAAATCCATTTTCCTTATATTCTATATACTTGCCCTTAATAACGTATTGCTCCATATGCGTTATTGTTCCACTATAACGGTCAACGTGGGGTTACCGCGTAAATCTTATTTTTCTAATATTATTCTTATATCCTTGTAGGAGGGTAGTGAGACTGGGGTCTATGAATAACTGGAAAGGGTGAGGCGTGACCCACTCCAATGGATGCTGTTTGCAAGGTTCTCAAGAACTTCTGAAGCAACTTCTGAAGAGACCTTCTTTTTTTGGTAAAAATGGAGCTCAAGCTGGAACTCCCTCCCTGCAAGAAGACGAACTTCCATAAGAATAATAGTAATTTTCTCAAGAGGAGCTCCTGAGAGTGATGGCTGTCAGTGGGAAGTGAAAGAACAAGGCACTTAGCACTTAAAGAGAGCAGGGAGAGAATACTAGAGAGTTTCTGGTGTGATTTTGATAGAGTGACTTTGCTATTGAGTTTTTTCTCATGTCTATGACCTTGCCCAGGGGTCCTATTTATACTTGGGAACTAAGGCTGGGTTGACACTTTTGGCGCCAAAACTTGGAGGGTTGGTGAGGGACAAAGTCTGCAGTGTACTATTTATCCCTACCTACAGGCAGGTCTGCCTGTCCCCTCTGGAAGATGCCCCCTGGTACCGACCAAAGTTCAAAAGAAAATATGTCTTCTAACGGAGATAAAATATCTGATTTGCTAAATATCTTTTGAAACGGTAACTTTTGGTACAAACTTTGTAAACTTGAGGGGGGTCTCGAGGACCACCTCCTCTAAAATATTTGCAAGCTTGAGGGGGGTCTTGAGGTCCCCCTTCTAAAATCATTTTTCTTGAGAGGGGTTTAGAGGACCCTCTCCTTTAAAATCATTTTATAAACAGTTCTTTTCTTGTGAGCAGCCAACCCTTTAGCTGCTCACTTCACTTGTGACTAAGTGTGAGGACTGGGTGACTCTAAGGTCTCCTACTAGTATTCTCTTAATCCTATAGTGCTAAGTGGTTGAGCTTGCTCAACATACCTTATCCCTCAGCCGCCAAGCCAAAACTCCCAGGAGGTCCTAACTAGCCTGGTTGCTCAACTAGGCAACCTGTATAAGAAAGAAAAGTGTTAATAATGTTGTTCTTTTAAAGAATGACGTTTCATGATGAGGAGTTGCTCATAATAGCCACTCCCTCATCCTGGCCACCCTGGGTGGGTTCCTTCTCAATATGAGTTTCTGCCGGAACCCTTGTAGTGGCACTTCTCAGATAACATTTTTGCAGTGATCCTTGCAGTGGCGCTGACCCTTGCAGTGGCGCTTCTCAATTTTGGACATCTGTAGTGACCCTTGCGAGGCACCTCTCGAATGTCATTGCTAGAGTGACCCATGCAGTGGCGCTGACCCTTACATTGACATTTCTCAATCTTGGACTTTTGCGGTGACCCTTACGAGGGACCTCTCGAATGTCATTGCTGCAGTGACCCTTGCAGTGGCGCTGACCCTTGCAGTGGCACTTCTCAATCTTGGACTTCTGCGGTGACCCTTTCGAGGCACCTCTCGAATGTCATTGTTGTAGTGACCCTTGCAGTGGCACTGACCCTTGCAGTGGCACTTCTCAATCTTGGACTTCTGTGGCAACCCTTACGAGGCACCTCTCGAATGTCATTGCTGCAGTGACCCTTGCAGTGGCGCTGACCCTTGCAGTGGCACTTTTCAATCTTGGACTTATGTGGTGACCCTTGCGAGGCACCTCTTGAATGTCATTACTGCAGTGACACTTGCAGTGGCGCTGACCCTTGCAGTTGCGTTGACCCTTGCAGTGGCAGTGACCCTTACAGTGGCACTGACCCTTGCAGTGGCGCTGACCATTGCAGCTGCAGTGACCCTTGCAGTGGTGCTGACCCCTGCAGTGGTACTTCTCAATCTTGGACTTCTGCGGTGACCCTTGCGAGGAACCTCTCGAATGTCATTGTTGTAGTGACACTTGCAGTGGCGCTGACCCTTGTAGTGTCGCTGACCCTTACAGTGGCAGTGACCCTTGCAGTGGCGCTGACCCTTGCAGTGGCGCTGACCCTTGCAGCTGCAGTGACCCTTGCAGTGGAGCTGACCCTGGTAGTGGCGCTAACCCTTGCAGCTGTAGTGACCCTTGCAGTGGCGCTGACCCCTGCAGTGGCACTTCTCAATCTTGGACTTCTGCAGTGACCCTTGCGAGGCACCTCTCGAATGTCATTTCTGTAGTGACCCTTGAGGCGACACCTCTCGAATATCATTTCTGCAGTGACCCTGGGTGGATTCCCTAAAAATATGAGTTTCTGTCGGGACCCTGGGGGGGTTCCTGCTCAATATGAGTTTCTGTCGGGACCCTGGGTGGGTTCCTTCTCAATATGAGTTTCTGCCGGGACCCTGGGTGGGTTCCTGCCCAATATAAGTTTATGCCGGGACCCTGGGTGGGTTCCTTCTCAATATATCCGATAAAAAAATATTTTTATTTATTTTTTATTTGTACGTAGACACCCTTCTAGATTATCCCCTCGTGCAAAGTCTTTTGTGTTGGGTAGACTAAAAGGCTTTGTACGCCATAAATTCATTTATTTTCAGGGACCCTAGGATTTCTTCATCATTACCCTTAGGGTCATTAAATTTTATGTCACTTCATCCCAAGTTTTGTAAATGTGGCCACTTATAGTGGACCTCCTTATCTGGGTATAAACTTGGGCGGAGGGGTTAACCGAGGTGAGCCCCTTGCCCTTGGCCTTCTTCTGTTGGCCTTTCCTCGTAGGCGGAGGGGTAACTCGCGATGGGCCCCCCGCCCTTGGCCTTCCTCTGTGGCCTTCTGTCTTGGGCGAAGGGTTACTCGTGGTGCGCCCCTCTCCCTTGGCCTTCATCTGTGACCCATCATCTTGGGTGGAGGGATTACTCGCGGTGAGCCCCTCTCCCTTGGCCTTCTTTTGTGGCCTTTCATCTTGGGCGGACGGGTTACTCGCGGTGGGCCCCTCGCCCTTTGCCTTCTTCTGTGGACTTCTATCTTGGGCGGAGGGGTTACTCGCAGTGAGCCCCTCGCCCTTGGCCTTCTTCTGCGGCTTTTCATCTTGGGCGGCGGGGTTACTCGCAGTGAGCCCCTCGCCCTTGGCCTTCTTCTGTGGCCTTTTATCTTTGGCAGCGGGGTTACTCGCGGTGATCCCCTTGCCCTTGGCCTTCTTCTGTGGCCTTCTATCTTGGGCGGAGGGGTTACCCGCGGTGAGCCCCTCGCCCTTGGCCTTCTTCTGTGGCCTTCTATCTGAGGTGGAGGGGTTACTCTCGGTGAGCCCCTCGCTCTTGGCCTTCTTCTGTGGCCTTCTATCTTGGACGGAGGGGTTACTCACGATGAGCCCCTCGCCCTTGGCCTTCTTCTGTGGCCTTCTATCTTGGGCGGAGGGGTTACTCGCGGTGATCCCCTCGCCCTTGGCCTTCTTCTGTGGCCTTCTATCTTGGGCAGAGGGGTTACTCGCGGTGAGCCCCTCGCCCTTGGCCTTCTTCTGTGGCCTTCTATCTTGGGTGGAGGGGTTACTCGCGGTGGGCCCCTCGCCCTTGGACTTCTTCTACGACCTTTAATCTTGGGCGGCGGGGTTACTCGCGGTGAGCCCCTCACCCTTGGCCTTCTTCTGTGGCCTTCTATCTTGGGCAGAGGGGTTACCCGCGGTGATCCCCTCACCCTTGGCCTTCTTTTGTGGCCTTCTATCTGAGGCGGAGGGGTTACTCGCGGTGAGCCCCTCGCCCTTGGCCGTCTTCTGTGGCCTTCTATCTTGGGCGGAGGGGTTACTCGCGCTGAGGCCCTTGCCTTTGGCCTTTTTCTGTGGCCTTCTATCTTGGGAGGAGGGGTTACTCGCGGTGAGCCCCTCGCCCTTGGCCTTCTTCTGTGGCCTTCTATCTTGGGCAGAGGGGTTACTCGCGGTGGGCCCCTCACCCTTGGCCTTCTTCTACGGCCTTTCATCTTGGGCGGCGGGGTTACTCGCGGTGAGCCCCTCGCCCTTGGCCTTCTTCTATGGCCTTCTATCTTGGGCGGAGGGGTTACCCGCGGTGAGCCCCTCACCCTGAGTGATTTTCTGCAGCATCAAGTTTGGGAAGAGAGGGCACTCAAGGTGGATCCCCTCTCCCTAGGCTATTTTCTGTCAAACTTGCAATCTTGGGCAAGTGGAGCCACTATAAATGGAACCCCACACTCCAAGTTATTTTACTATTTTTTCACTTACTTGAGGACTTATCAATATTAACCCCCTCGTGCAGAAGTGTCTTGTAATGTCGAGAGACTTGTGCACGAAACTGTCGTACCTTTTATTTATACTTGGCAGTTGCTCAAGACTGTGAGCACTCTGGTGCCCTTGGAGCCTTAGGTGATAAACTGTCGCACCTTATATTTATACTTGACGCTTGCTTAAGACTGTGAGCACTTCGGTGCCCTTAGAGCCTTAGGCGCTCAACTGGCGCACCTTATATTTATACTTGGCACTTGCTCAAGACTGTGAGCGCTCCGGTGCCCTTGGAGCCTTACGTTTATACTTGGAATTTTCTCAATACTGTGAGCACTCCGATGCCCTTGGAGCCTTAGGTTCTCATCTGTAGCACCTTATGTTTATACTTGACACTTGCTTAAGACTGTGAGCGCTCCGGTGCCCTTAGAGCCTTAGGTGCTAAACAGTCACATCTTATATTTATACTTGGCCTTTGCTCAAGACTATGAGCGCTCCGGCGCCCTTGGAGCTTCCGGTGTTAAACTATCACACATATACTTATACTTGGAAATTTCTCAATATTGTGAGCGCTCCGATGCCCTTGGAGCCTTAGGTACTAAACTGTCATACCTTATATTTATATTTATATTTGGCACTTGCTCAAGATTGTGAGCGCTCCGGTTCCCTTAGAGCCTAAGGTGCTCATCTGGAGCACCTTATGTTTATATTTGGCCCTTGCTCAAGACTGCGAGCGTTCCGGTGACCTTGGAGCCTTAGGTACTAAACTTTCGTACCTTATATTTATACTTGGCAGTTGCTCAAGACTGTGAGCTCTCCGGTGCCCTTGGAGCCTTAGGTGCTAAACTGTCGCACCTTATATTTATACTTGGCAGTTGCTCAAGACTGTGAGCGCTCCTATGCCCTTGGAGCCTTAGGTACTAAACTGTCGTACCTTATATGTATACTTGGAGTTCCTCAATACTTTGAGTTACTCTTTTTTATATGAGAACCTCAATATTGAACTTCCCGCTTCTAACTGTGGGGTATTTGCATATGAGATGAGCAAGTTAAAATTTTGAATCTCCCCTCTAACTGCGGGGCACTTGCATATAACTGAGCAAGTAAAAATTTGTACGTTGCCCCTCTAACTGCGGGGTACTTGCATATAGCTGAGCAAGTTTAAAATTTTAAAAGTTTCCCCTTTAACTGCGGGGTACTTGCATATGAGATGAGCAAGTTAAAATTTTTAAGTTGCCCCTCTAACTGCGGGGCACTTGCATTTAACTGAGCAAGTAAAAATTTGGACATTGCCCCTCTAATTGCGGGGTACTTTCATATAGCTGAGCAAGTTTAAAATTTTAAAAGTTTCTCCTTTAACTGCGGGGTACTTGCATATAACTGAGCAAGTTGAAATTTGGAAGCGGCCCATCTAGCTGCGGGGTACTTCTTACATATAGCTGAGCAAGTTTAAAATTTTTAAAAGTTTCCCCTTTAACTGTGGAGTACTTCCATATAACTAAGCAAGTTGAAATTTGGAAGCGGCCCCTCTAGCTGCGGGGTACTTCTTGCATATAGCTGAGCAGTTTATAAATTTTAAAAATTTCCCCTTTAACTGCGGGGTACTTGCATATAACTGAGCAAGTTGAAATTTGGAAGCGGCCCCTCTAGCTGCGGGGTACTTCTTGCATATAGCTGAGCAGTTTATATATTTTTTTAGCGCAGCCCCGTGTGACTGTGCGGTACTTTTAGTGCAACCCCATTTTGTTATGCATATTCATTTCTTGGGAAGTAACTAAGAGATGGGTTAGCCCTTCTCCTTCCACAAACTTTGAATAAAATTTCACATATATCATAAATAAAGAAATAATTATTTATTTATACAAAAAATTTCCCTTGGTCTGCAAGGTCCTTGTTCCAAAATTTTCTTGGGAACATTTTTTGTCTTTATAAGAATAACAAGTTTAGAGAGGGGTTAGAACCGCTTCTCCCTATTTTCTGAAAACTGATCAATTACATTTTTCTTGAGAACAGAGGTTAAGACTTGTTTTCTAGGCTATAAATCTGTATGGAATAATAATAAAAATGTAGATTTTTATTATTATTATTATTATTATTATTATTATTATTACTACTAGGAGGATAACCCCCTGCTGGTCAGGTGACAAAAAAAAATAATTGTTATGTCTGTAAGGGATTTATTCAGTATACTTTTCCCTTGGGATGGATATTCCTCCAAGTATAATGAGGAAAGGCCTTCAGGTCATGGACCCTCTTCTAATCTAGTAGATGTTCTACTATTCTATTAAGAAAGAGAAAACATTAGTTCGTGTACCTTTTGTTGAGCGACTATAGGCCTTTCCGCCTATATTCCGACTGCTTCTACTTTTTGAGTTTAAATGCTTCAGGTGGTTTCTTATGTTAGGTATCAGTCATAGGAAGTTCTCTGTCTGGGATTCTGGCCATCTCGGGTTCCTCGCTTAGGATCTGTACCCCTGGGGGTTCCTTGTCAAAGGCATCACAGAATTTGGGTTCCTCACCCATAGCGCTACTGGTAGGGATTCCTTGCAAAAAAAAACATCTGTGGCAGTGGGGGTTCTTTACTGATGAGGGTTCCTCGCTTGGAGTCCCCAAGCTCCTTCTTCACTGGGTTCGTCGTTGGAACATATAGCTACTAGTGGTTCCTCATGCGAGGTGTTGCCCATGGGGGTTATTCTCTTGGAGATTGTACTTGTGGGTTCCTCGTAATCACAGTCAATCAAGGTGGGTTCCTCGACGGCATTACTGTCCATGGGTTCCTCGATGACATTACTGCCCATGGGTTCCTCGATCGCTGTCGTGAACGAGGGGTGTCTCGACCTCTCTTTTCGTCAAGGGTTCCTCGTCGGACCCAATATCCTAGGGTATCTCGACCTTGCATTTCGTCAAGGGTTCCTCGACCTTATGTCACGTCGAGGGTTCCTCGTGCGTCGACTTCACCTCTAAGGGTGTCTCGATATCTGCTGATGTTGATAGAGGTTCCTCGCGTGTCGACCTCGTGTCTGAGAGTGTCTCGCCGACTACCAATGCTATCAAGGGTTCCTCGTGCACTGACCTCGTGCCCGAGGGTGTCTCGCTGGCTCTCAAAGCTACTACGAGCTCCTCGCATATTGACCTTGTGGTTTGAGGGTATCTCGCCAACCGCCAATACTAGTAGGAGTTCCTCGCGCGTCGACCTCATGTCTGAGGGTGACTCACTGACTGCCAATGTTAATAGGGGTTTCTCTCCGCCCATTATTTCCTTAGGCTTTATTACTAGCAAGGGGTCCTCGCCAACTATTGTTGCTATAATGCAAGTGCCTAATGACCCACTATAATGGTGAGTTCCTCGCTTATTAAGGAATCTAGTAGCACCTTTTTCTGTTGGAGGTTCGCAGCCTTTGGGTTCCTCGCGTGCCATTACTGCCCATGGGTTCCTCGACGGCATTATAGCCCACGGGTTCCTCGACCGCTGTAGTGAATGAGGGGTGTCTCGACCTCTCGATTCATCAAGGGTTCCTCGTCGGACCCAATATCCGAGGGTATCTCGACATTGAGTTTCGTCAAGGGTTCCTCGACCTTGTGTCACGTCGAGGGTCCCTCGCGCGTCGACTTCACCTCCAAGGGTGTCTCGACATCTGCTTATGTTGATAGAGGTTCCTCGAGCGTCGACCTCATGTCTGAGAGTGTCTCGTCGACTACCAATGCTATCAAGTGTTCCTCATGTACTGACCTTGTGCCCGAGGGTGTCTCTCTGTCTCTCAAAGCTACTAGGAGTTCCTCGCATATTAACCTTGTGGTCTGAGGGTATCTCGCCAACCGCCAATACTAGTAGGAGTTCCTTGCGCATCGACCTCATGTCTGAGGGTGACTCACTGACTGTCAATGTTAATAGGGGTTCCTCACCGCCCATTATTTCCTTAGGCTTTATTGCTAGCAAGGGGTCCTCACCAACTATTGCTGCTATAATGCAAGTGCCTCATGACCCACTATAATGGTGAGTTCCTCGCTTATTAAGGAATCTGGTAGCACTTTTTTTTGTTGGAGGTTCGCAGCCTTTGGGTTCCTCGCGTGCCATTACTGCCCATGGGTTCCTCGACGGCATTACAGCCCATGGGTTCCTCGACCGCTGTAGTGAATGAGGGGTGTCTCGACCTCTCGATTCGTCAAAGGTTCCTCATCGGACCCAATATCCGAGGGTATCTCGACATTGAATTTCGTGAAGGGTTCCTCGACCTTGTGTCACGTCGAGGGTCCCTCGCGCGTCGACTTCACCTCCAAGGGTGTCTCGACCTCACGCTTCATCGAGACTGCTGCCATGACTTTTTTTGTTGGCGGCGAGGAACATCCAGGGTTCCTCGCCCATGAGTTCCTCGCTCTTAGACTTCCCATCCGGTGGTGTCTCGACCTCATGCTTCGTCGATACTGCTGCCATAACTTCTTTGTAGGTGACAAGGGCCACCCAGGGTTCCTCGCGAGTTGACATTTCTATAAGGGTTTCTGCCGCTACTTTCTTTTTTTATACGATAAGGGACACCCAGAGTTTCTCATCCATGGGTTCCTCGCGAGTTGGTGTTTTTGTAGGGGATGTTGCAACTGAGAGTTCCTCACTTGGAATTTCTACCACGATGGGTTCTTTTCTTGAGGGTTCCTCATCGTTAACATTGAGCGAGAGGAGTTCCTCGACCATACCGAATTCCTCGCTAAACACTTAGGGTTCCTGGGGTTCCTGTCAGTGAACTTGACGGTTGTCACAACTTTCTCCAGCACCGTCCTCCGCGTCTGAGCTACTTCTACCGGAATTGCTGCCGGAACGGCCGTCCCTCCACAGGGGGTTACTGCTGGTGTTACACAATCTTGACCCAAACTTGCCAAGTCTCAAAAAACATACTCATAAGCCTCTGCCACCGGAGCTGCTTCCAGTGAGCGGGTCTGCCCTCCCGGAGGAGCAGGTATCTTTGTTCCGATCACCACCACATCCAACTGAGTGGCCTGGTCTCTTTGAGATCCATTCCCAGATGGAATGTCTTCAAACACTAGCTTCTTAGAAACATGAAAACCTTCTTTGTCCATTGAAGTGAGGATAACTCCCCAACAGAGTCGCCAAATGTAGGAGGGTAGTGAGACTGGGGTCTATGAATAACTGGAAAGGGTGAGGCGTGACCCACTCCAATGGACGCTGTCTGCAAGGTTCTCAAGAACTTCTGAAGCAGCTTCTGAAGAGACCTTCTTCTTTTGGTAAAAATGGAGCTCAAGCTGGAACTCCTTCCCTGCAAGAAGATGAACTTCCACAACAATAATAGTAATTTTCTCAAGAGGAGCTCCTGAGAGTGATGGCTGTCAGTGGGGAGTGAAAGAACAAGGAACTTAGCACTTAGAGAGAGAAGGGAGAGAATACTAGAGAGGTTCTGGTGTGATTTTGACAGAGTGAATTTGCTATTGAGTTTTTTTCTCATGTCTATGACCTTGCCTAGGGGTCCTATTTATACTTGGGAACTAAGGCTGGGTTGGCACTTTTGGCACTAACACTTAGAGGGTTGGTGAGGGACAAAGTCTGCAGTGTACTATTTGTCCCTACCTGCAGGCAGGTCTGCCTGTCCCCTCTGGCAGATACCCCCTGGTGCCGACCAAAGTTCAAAAGAAAATATGTTATCTAATGGAGACAAAATATTTGATTTGCTAAATATCTTTTGAAACGGTAACTTTTGGTACAAACTTTGTAAACTTAAGGGGGGGTCTCGAGGACCACCCCCTCTAAAATATTTTCAAGCTTGAGGGGGGGTTTTTAGGACCCCCTTCTATAATCATTTTTCTTGAGAGGGGTTTAGAGGACCCTCTCCTTTAAAATCATTTTATAAACAGTTCTTTTCTTATGAGCAGCCAGCCCTTTGGCAGCTCACTTCACTTGTGACTAAGTGTGAGGTGTGTGAGGACTGGGTGACTCTAGGGTCTCCTACTAGTATTATCTCAATCCTATAGTGCTAAGTGGTTGAGTTTGCTCAACATACCTTGTCCCTCAGCCGCCAAGCCAAAACTCCAGGGAGGTCCCAACTAGCCTGCTTGAGCCCTGCTTGCTCAACTAGGCAACTTGTACAAGAAAGAAAAGTGTTAATACGGTTGTTCTTTTAAAGAATGACGTTTCATGATGAGGAGTTGCTCATGGTAGCCACTCCCTCATCCTGGCCACCCTGGGTGGGTTCCTTCTCAATATGAGTTTCTACTAGATCCCTTGCAGTGGCACTTCTCAGATAACATCTCTGCAGTGATCCTTGCAGTGGCGCTGACCCTTGCAGTGTCACTTCTCAATCTTGGACATCTGCGGTGACCCTTGCAAGTCACCTCTCGAATGTCATTGCTACAGTGACCCATGCAGTGGCGTTGACCCTTGCAGTGACATTTCTCAATCTTGGACTTCTGCGTGACCCTTGCGAGGCACCTCTCGAATGTCATTGCTGCAATGACCCTTGCAGTGGAGCTGACCCTTGCAGTGGCACTTCTCAATCTTGTACTTCTGTGGTGACCCTTGTGAGGCACCTCTCAAATGTCATTGCTGCAGTGACCCTTGCAGTGGCGCTGACCCTTGCAGTGGCACTTCTCAATCTTGTACTTCTGCGGTGACCCTTGCGAGGCACCTCTCAAATGTCATTGCTGCAGTGACCCTTGCAGTGGCGCTGACCCTTGCAGTGGCACTTCTCAATCTTGTACTTCTACGGTGACCCTTGCGAGGCACTTATCGAATGTCATTGCTATAGTGACACTTATAGTGGCACTGGCCCTTGCAGTGGCGCTGACCCTTGCAGCTGCAGTGACCCTTGCAGTGGCGCTGACCCTTACAGTGGCGCTGACCCTTACAGTGGAAGTGACCCTTACAGTGGCCGTGACCCTTATAGTGGCTCTGATCCTTGCAGTGGCGCTGACCCTTGCAGCTGTAGTGACCCTTGCAGTGACGCTGACCCCTGCAGTGGAACTTATTAATCTTGGACTTCTGCGGTGACCCTTGCGAGGCACCTCTCGAATGTCATTATTGCAGTGGCGTTGGCCCTTGCAGCTGCAGTGACCCTTGCAGTGGCGCTGACCCTTGCAGTGGCAGTGACCCTTGCAGCTGCAGTGACCCTTGCAGTGGCGCTGATCCTTGCAGTGGCAGTGACCCTTGCAGTGGCGCTGACCCTTGCAGCTGCAGTGACCCTTGTAGTGGCGCTGACCCCTGCAGTGGCACTTCTCAATCTTGGACTTCTGCGGTGACCCTTGCGAGGCACCTCTCGAATGTCATTTCTGTAGTGACCCTTGCGGCGTGACCTCTCGAATGTCATTTCTTCAGCGACCCTGGGTGGGTTCCCTAAAAATATGAGTTTCTGTCGGGACCCTGGGGGGGTTCCTGCTCAATATGAGTTTCTGCCGGGACCCGGGGTGGGTTCCTGCTCAATATGAGTTTCTTCCGGGACCCTGGGTGGGTTCCTGCCCAATATAAGTTTATGCCGGGACCCTGGGTGGGTTCCTTCTCAATATATCCGATAAAAAAATATTTTTATTTATTTTTTTATTTGTAGGTAGACACCCTTCTACAATCCTCCTACGGACAACTTGCTTTATCTTTCCCATGATACAAGTCGAGGATTCCTAACTCCATTCTATATATATACACATGCACACATATCACGGGGGGAAACAAAAGGAAAATAGCAAGTATTCATGAGAGACTGAAAGGGCGGAATGGGTGCCTAACACCTTCCCATTTCCTAACTAAGCCTCCGAACCCTTCTCGAATCATCTTGGTTTCGCACGCACTAGTGTGTCTTTGGATGCCATCCTTCGGGGTGGCATCCCCTTTTTCTTTTGTCTATATTGAGTAAAATAGACTGGCGACTCTGAATCTCTCTACATTTTTACACCACATCTCAAACGACGCCGGCAGAAGCGCTTCCTGAGAGTGACGTGCGGGACCCGAAGGATCCTTTCCTCCACGCGCCCGCCCACACGGCGAGGATCGGGGATGGCCACAGCAGCCGAACTTGGAGACCGATTGACCTGGAAGGTACTAGGGATAATTTGAAGAAATAATCGGTCACCAACCAATATGGCGGCCAATCTTCCTCTATTGATGACTAGAAGGAATAATAAGCTACACACCCTAAGGGATAATGAATTCCACCAGCTAGAACGCCAGAGGGTGGAGGCCGAATAGGCTAATAAGAAAAAGACCAATAAAACTCAATTCGGTGGCAGTTTCAAAAAGCCTCCTCAACCAATTCATTTAGTGATTATCAATAAGGTTTACCAGAGGCCTCGTTCAAGGACTCTTTATCTCCCCGTGAATTGGAACCATCTATGGGAGCCTACCTTCTTTAAGGGGATGAAGCTTGTGATGGCCACCGATTGGACACAAGAGGATTTAAAGGTGGCATTATCTATTTCTCATGTAGTGATTCTCTTGTTTAACATGACATAATTTAGGAGCTTTACTCTATAAAGGCTTCACAATGAAGTTATTCATCACATCATGCTCTTAGAATTGCCCCTTTGTCTTTTATGCATTTATTTTATTTTATAAATTTTTGACACATCTTGTTTTGTTGGTGCATAGCATGCAGGTTCAGCAGGAGCTTGCTAGTTGTGCGTCCTCTTACTATAAATAACTTGAGGGGACTGAGAAGGAGAATACCTCCCTCAAGAGCCAAATGAAGACTCAGTCCCAGTAAGTGGACGACCTGAAGAAACAGCTAAGGGCCTAAGTTGATGCCTACATCAAGGCGGTGGAGGAGGTCAAATGAGTCTAGAATGAGTTCAGCCCGATCGATAGTCAATTGACCAAGCTCATTATCTTGCACCAATGGGCCCTTTTGGAGAAGATTATCTGCTTTAAACTGAGGTCTCAAAGGGATAAGAACAGGGAGGCCAATCTGGATAAGGCCTTCAACGATGGGTATGATTCAGCCATTCAGGAAATAGTTACCCAATGGGAGTACCATGAGTCTATTGCCTTTAATAAAGTCTCGGTAGCAGGTCTCAAGAAGGGTAACATTGATGAGGGTGACCCTGCTTACGCTGAGAAACCTCTTATGATTAACACTTTGACTGTTCCCCCTGGGGAGGCATCGGTACCCTCCTCTACCGATCTTATATCTTCAACTAACCCCCTCCCTCTCCTATTAATCTTTTTGTCGAGGTGGCTACTGAGCAGACTAGTTAGAATTAGGCCTTTTATTCCTTTCTTTTTCTTCTTTCTACTTTTTATTGACCCTTAATGGTCTTTTATTTATCATTTAATGGAAAAAGGATTTCTCATTTATGGTGATCGTGTGTTTCCTTCTTGTCAATTAGCAAAGAATCCCTAACTAATTTTTTTCAATCACCCTAAACAAAATGATTAATGCAAAATTTACTAATTCAGGTTGTCAGTTAATGCCAGTTTTGGAGATCAACTAAGCTACCCTTGATTATTAGTGTTTGTACAAAGCCATATCAAGTGACTATCTTGGACAAATTTCTAGGCAATTTTTAATCAATGGCATAGTTTGCCGATGTTAATTCCCATATTCCTTTAATTGACCTTGTGTATTCTTTGTTTGGTGAGGTAATTAACTATTTTCTCTAGTGTTTGTCCTTATTTTAAACAATTTAGACCTGAACAATCTCGAATTATTGGTTGAGTTTAACTTTTTCACGATTTCTTATTTATTAACAAATGATTGGTTAAAAAGTGAGTTTTTCTTTAGGTCGATCATCCTGAGATGTATTATATATGTTTTACTTTCAGATTATTCCACGTATAGAAGTGGGTATTTTTCACATGTTTTAAATTTCCTTTCCATGATGTATTACTTATATGTGGTATTTTTCCTTCTCTAAGACAATCTAATTTAGATCATAGCATTCACAAGGGTGGATTTTGATTGACCTTTCATAGATCATACCACTTATATAAGTGGATTTTCTGCCTTATCTAGGCTGATGCAACTTATATCATACCATTCACAAGAATGTGTTTTGACCGACCTTTCCCAGATCGTACCACTTATATAATGGGTTTCTTGCCTATTTTAAGATGATCTAACTTAGATCATACCATTCATAAGAATGGGTTTTCATCGACCTTTCCCAAATTGAACCACTAATACAGTGGGTTTCATGCCTCTTCCAGGCTAATCTAACTTAGATTAAACCGATCAGAAGAATGAGTTTTGATCGACCTTTCCCAAATCCTACCATTTATACAGTGGGTTTTTTGCCTCTTTTATGCAGATCTAATTTAGATCATACCATTCACAAGAATGGGTTTTGATTGACCCTTCCCGATCATACCACTTATACAAGGTTTTTTTCACGTTCTATGTCTATCTAATTTAGATCATTCCATTCACAAGAATACATTTTGACCGACCTTTCTCCGATCGTACCACTTATACAAGTGGGGTTCTGCTGATGTATGTTATGAAATATATTATCAATAATTCAAGATGATCGAATGCTAGTTGTTTTATTGTGCATAAAAAAAAAGTTTCACTAATTGTGCATTTTAATGATACAATTTCCTAAGGTTCATAGCATTCCATGACCTAGGGACTACCTTCTCATCTAATTCTTCGAAGTGATATGAGCCTGTACCCCCTTTTGAAACGATATAGTAAGGTCCCTGCTAGTTCGGTACCATCTTTTTATCTAATGGTTTCTTTGTGGAAGGTAGTAGCTTCCAAAGAACAAAATCACAGACCTAAAACTCTCTGATCCTGACTTTCTTGTTAGGTTGTTTTGCCAATTTTTGTTGGTAGGCAGTGAAGTGTATTAAGGCCTACTCCTTCCTTTATTCGATAAAATCCATCTTGTGGAATATTCGTTCGTCATTTTGACGATCTTTAAATATTTTTTATCTAAGCATTGATAGGCCAATCTCTAGGGGTATTACCGCCTCCATTCTGTAGGCAAGGGAATGCGGGGTTTCCTTTGTCGACTTCCTTAGACTTGTCTTGTATGCCTATAGAACACATGACAGTTCATCTACCCATCGTCCTAAATAGTTGTTTTATACCTGATAGGATAGTCTTATTGGTAATCACCTCTTGACCATTATATTAGGGGAAGACTACTAATGCATAATGAACCTTTACTCCATATTCAGTGAAAACAATACTTGAACTAATCCTTGTCAAACTAAGTCCCATTGTCAGTTACCAGCGCCCTTGGAATGCTAAACCTTATGACGATGTTTCTCTAGACAAAATTCATGACACATCTCTGATAAGGGTGAGAGATTCTGCCTCAAATAGCCATTCACCATTATCAAGTATTTTATATTTCTAGATGCCACTGATAGTGGCTCTAGAATGTCCATGCCCCATTAGGTAAAAGTCCATGGGCTTGTAAGTGGATTGAGAACTTCGACATGTTATTTGATCATTAGTGAAAATATTTGGCGCTTTGGGCATTTTTTGGAAAGATGTGTTGATTCCTTGGGTATATACGACCACTAGTACCCTTGAGAGATGACTCTATAAGAACGCAATCTCCCACCCGTGTGCGCTCCGCTGCTTCCTTTGTGTATTTCCTTTAGAATTCTTTCGACTTGATCTGGGTGGTTGCATTTCAATATCGAGCATGTGAATGATCTTTGGTAAAGCTTTTCATTCGAGCTCAGATAGAATTTGGCTGCTATGACTTTCAGCTTGTGTGCTTCTTTTTCGTCCAGGGGTAGTTCACGGGTTTTCAAAAAAAAGGTGGTAGGATCCATCCATGATGGGGACAGTTGCACTTGAAGGATGATGAAATATCTTATTACTTCTTTAATGTTTGATCGGTCTATATATTCCATTTTAATTTTCCTCTTCACGACGACTTTAATGGCATAAACCAAAGTCATGCATCCGTAGGGTGTTTTTATTTCTGGGGAGCTGTTTCACTAAGGCCAACTTGAACTGTTGAAGTAGTTCCCTGGATTTTTTTTGTAAGTAAGAACCCTAGGGTTGCCTCATATTCCCCATTAAGTTGATTTGCTATTAGTATATAATCAAAAAACACAGTGATGTGATGAGATCCCATATTGATCGCCTATCGTAAACCCTGCACCATGGCATCGTATTCAGCTTCATTGATTGACTCTTTGAACCCCAATCTAATGGATTACTTAACCAGGACACCTTGCGGGGTTAGAAAGGCTATCCCCACTCCGGTGCCTTTTTCGTTCGATGATCCATCCACAAAGAGTTTTAAAAGATGATCGTTCTCGGTGACTTATAATGCTTTTAGGTGGGTGGTGGCAGCTCGGCCCTTTAAAATGCTGAAAATTCTACTACAAATTACACCAAAACCTGGCCTTTGATCTTTGTTCTGGGCTCATAACTAACGTCGAATTGGGTGAGCTCAAGAGACCATTTGGTCATTCTCTTTGAGAGGTCGACCTTTTCGATGGCATCTTTTAAAGGGCAGGTTATCAGGACGACTATAGTGTGGGCATCAAAATAATGCCTCAGCTTCCTCGCGGCAGTCACCAGTGCTAAAACCATCTTCTCTATGGTCATGTACTAGTTTTATCTTCAAGAAGAGTGTGGCTTACGTAGTAGATCAACTTTTACGCTCCATCATGTAGATAGAATAATGTTGCACTGGTTGCACGATTCGCAATGGCCTGGTAGAGGTACATGTCTTTGCCATCATTAGGAGTTGGTATCAAGGGAGGATATCCCAAGTACTACCAAATTCCTTTTAGGGCTTGATCACATTCATCTATCCAGGTTATAATGCTTATCATTTTTAAGGCTTGAAAAAAGCATCGGCACTTATCAAAGGATCTTAAAATGAACCCATTGAGGGTCACCATCATTCGAGTTATCACCTAAATATATCTAATGGTGGCAGGACATCTAATGTTCTAGAAAGTTTTAATTTGATCTGAATTCACCTCAATTCCCCTCTAAGTAACTAGGTATCCCAAGAATTTGTCAAAACTTACACAGAAGACACATTTGGAAGTGTTGAAATTCATCTTGTATTCCCCCATAATGTTGAAAGTCTTCATGAGGTCTTTCAAAAGATCAGTTGAATACCTGCAATTAGCTTTCTGAACATCTTTGTTCCCTATGTTCTTTAGTTTAAAGGGAATTACCTTGTAGTATTAAATTCCTAAGGTCATGATGAATGATGTTTTCTCCTGTTCCGGGCCAAGTATGTGTATTTGATGATAGATGGTGTATGCATCCATGAAGATTTATCGCTGGTGCCCCGCCGTTGAGTCCACCAATTAATTGATTGGGGGCATTAGAATATTATCCTTTGGGAAGTTCTTATTGAGGTCGATTAAATCCATACAGACCCTCCATTTACCACTTTTCTTCTTGACATAATGATGTTGGAGATCCGTTTCAGGAATTGGACTTCCGTGATAATTCCTTCTTGGAGTAAGTTGTCAACTTCAGCCTCCACTGCTTTTACCTTCTCTAGTGCCGACTTCCTAGGTTTCTATTTGATCATCTTGGTAATTGGTTCCATATTAAATCGATTTCAAGAGACCTATGGATCAATTCTTGGGATATCATAAGGTTATAAAAAAAATGTTTGCATTTGTTATGAGGAAATGGACAAGTTGGTCAGCTTCATCTTTAGGCTGCTCGGATCAAATGAGGAAGACCTTCTCTGGTTGTGAGTCTTCTAAATGAACTAAAACTAATTCCACTAGTGCATGTTTGGTAGGGGCCATTCAAGTTTCTTCGACCCCTGGCCAAACCCCATTTCATTGCTAGTTGGGATTATCGCCTTCAGAGTTGTCTTTGCTCTAATTGTACGTGGACTTAGATTGCCTTACCATGATTGTGGAGATGAAACAGGTTCTCACTACTACCTAATCGCCCCTTATTTATACGCCCCTTTGTCTATCATGAACTTGAGCTTATGGAAAAGTGATGAGGGAATAGTCATTATGTTGTACAGTCATCATCTTCTTATAATGGCATTATATGGCGAGTCCAACAGGATTATATGGAATTTTACCTCTTTATTATCCAGATCGAGTAGCGTAATTTTTCCTAGGGGTGATCAACGTATTCATTAAAGTCGATGAATGGATAGGCATTAGTATCCAGATCCTCAATGCAGGGGCCAACATTGTAGAGCATGGTGAGGTACATGATCTCTAAGGAATTTCCTTAGTCTATCAATATTCTTCTTATGTAAGTTTGTTATTCATAGAGTAAGCACTAGATCATCTTTATGGGTAATTTTGATGCCGATCAAATTATCATCGGTGAACGTGATTTATCGATCAGTATCGAGTTCCCTTTTTTCCCTCATGACTAAGACTGGTTTGGTCGGGTCCACTTGGAATGCCTGTTGAACGCTAACTGCCACTCTCACCTTTTCCCTTAGCTTTTTGCCAATGTGTTGGGCTACATCGGTGTAGCTATGGATGGTGGCAACCAGTCATACTAGTGGGAGGTTGTCATATTCTTTCTGAACTGCATTGATCTTGGTTACTTCCTTTGGCTTTAATGTGTTGATGTACTCCTTGAGATGCCCCTCTTGGACAAGGTTCTTCAGATACTTCTTGTACATCTTTCGCTCTTTTGTGAGGGGCTTATGGTCCTAGTGATAGTTGCACCTAAGGCTGGCGTCCCTAGCATTTGGTTAGTCGACCATTTTCGGAGGCCTTTTAAAATGGGTCTTGTCCTTACTTTGGTGAGGGATCCTAAATATTGGCTCCTTAAAGACTTTTTCCATTTCCTCGTAATTGATTTCTCTAGTCTATGTTTTGAGGCAATTATTGGAAGCTTTGTTCCTGGTTGCGCTTGTGGCCAATGATGACTGGTTCCTTCCTTTAGGGGCTTTCTTCTGGCCATTGTTTTTTTGGTCGGTCGGTGGGGTTGCGTTGGTGAGCTCATCCTCTACCTTTGCATAGTTCTCAATATGGGACATGAGCTCGTCAATTGAAGATGTTGTCTTTTTGGTCAAAGACTGGTAAAGGTCGTCTGGTCATTTTAGACCAAACTTGAAAGAGGCCATTACCAGCTGCTCATTGAGTCGTCGATTTGTTGTATAACTCCCAGTAACTCTGAGCGTAGTTCCTAAGAGTTTCTCCAATATTCTTTTAAAGGGAGGTTAGAGATTTTACCTCCTTAACCACTCTGCTGCTTGTGATGAACCGAGCTATAAATTGTTCGGCCAATGACTTGAAGGTGGAGATTGATCTAAGGGATAGTTTTTTTAATCCATTTTAGACCGTTGTCGCTTAGAGTTGATGGAAACACCCTGAATATCAGGATGTCATGATGTCTTTGAAGATTCATAGTCTTTTTTTAATGTTTGATATGGTGAGCCGAGTTTATTTTTCCTTCGTACATCGTGACTTTTGGCGTGGAGAACTTCTTCAAAGGATCAAAATATTCTATCTGGTCAATGAATTGTGAGGTTGTGCCATACTGTAATGATTTTATAGTTAGATCCTTAGGAGTCTATGCAAGGTTTAGATTCATCCTTCCCTCCAGCTCCCTTTGGATGATCCCCCTTAACTCTTTTGTATTGATCTGATTTGGTTATTTTTCAGATCGAGCTAGTCTGCTACTCTAGGTTAACTTCGATGGGCATGGTCGATGATTCCCGTGGTTGATGGAGTTTCTTCCAGAAGAATGATCACGCTAATAGTAATGGATTATACGGGGACTTCTCAAATGAGAATCCCTAATGGGATAAATCTGAGGGAACGATGTTCCCTCCTGCAGTGCTACCGAGTAAAGGAATCTGAGGTATCGCCCTTGAAATTTAAAGATCTCTAGAGAGGTTCTCTTTTGTGATGAGGCCAAATTCATGAGTCTGATGTGTCACCCTCTAATTGTTGGGTGAGTTGTTTCCTCGTATGGGTGATCTCTTGATTATGAGTGTTGAGTTTCTCCTCATAAATACTGTTAAAATAGGATCGGCGGCGTTTGATGTCGTTCACTAGGTCCATATCTTCCAGGCAAGGATCATATGGATCTTAATAATTATTGGAGAGAAGGCATCCTTTCAAGAGTTTTTTCCCTCCCGACGATGCGAATTTCGAACTGTATGTGACTTCTTGCTTGGGTGGAGTGTGATTGTTTTGCACTCATGATGAAGCTTTACGCTTTTCCTGACTTTGGAGGTGGTGAGAGATTCATTTCCCATAAACAATGCCAAATTGTAGGAGATACTTCCCACAATATTTTGATGAATATATGGAATTCCCCAAACAATTATATTAATGCAAAGAGATAAAGAAAGAACTGTTTATGTGGATCGGTCGTGAAATAGGCCTATGTCCACTGGGGTAAAGGGGAGTACTTTCTTTTTATTAAAGTGGGGGAATGGTAATAGTTGGAGTGCTAGTAGTGTTAGATGAGAGTACGGACTACTACGTGCTAATGTTGGCCAGACTAGCCTTATTTATCATTCTAATGTCCAATGCTCGTAGGTTACCTCATGTTTATAACTATCATTCCTGATTTTATTAGATTTTCTCTTTTCCCAATTGTTATGGGATGATTACTCCAAATCCCTCCTCCTTGATCGCCACGTGTTTGGTCATGTGACTAATTAATTATATTCCTTCAAAGGTATTCATCCTCTTCTTTTACCCATCACTATAAATAACTCACTACCTCCCTTAGAAGGGAGACAACTAAAAAATAGTGTACACCTAACCCTAGAGAATTCCTGAGAGCTTGTACTCAAATCCTAAAACTTAGTGGCATTACAACCGTGGATGTAGGCACTATATTGGGCTAAACAACGTAAAAACCTTCGTCTCTCTATTTATCTATCATCGCTCTCTAGTTCACATATTCTCATATTATATTTGTGGTACATAATTATTGATATAGTTAAGCTAAGAGTAATTGTGATCATCATACCAATTTTAGTCACCAACAAACTTGCGTCATCGGAGAAAACTCGACAAGTCATTTGTCACACCCCGTTAAATTCTGGCGTCGGCCGCCACCAAAACTAAGTCGGGCGTGAGTAAATAAAATACCATTCTTAGCATAAGACAGATATGAGACATAAATAAATCAATCCACAAGATAAATAATTGAATCAATCACAGTTGATAGTAACAACTGAACGATAAAAGATCCATCCCATGCTAAAACTTCAAATAAATCTAATCTCCAGAATGATTTAATGAAAATTGAGTAATAATCAACTGTGAATAATCCAATTAAAATCCTCTAACAACTTTGGAACCGAGTGGCCCAATAAAACCCAAATTAAGTCTTATAATAAATACGACTGAAAAGAAACTCTAACTAATTAAGACGATAAAAAGAGTAAACTCCAGTTGCACCTCCAAACGATATCCAATAAATCCTATGCAGCTACTCCAACATTAATACCTGAAAAAGTTACTCAACGTACGAGGTTAGATCCCCGAGCATGAATACACACCACTCCCCTCGAATAGGGTTCGTGAACCCAGAAAGTAGCATTATAAGTAATAAATATGACAATAGAATATTTAATTACGAATATAATTAAACGCGGGCAAGATAAATTACTAACCACCCCCAAAGATTTTGATAAAGACACACCAATATTATTTTAATTATCCCATAGCCCCAAAACGTTAATTTATTTAAATTAACCCAAATTATCATTTTCTCAATTTATTTCACTTAAGAATAGCGGTCCTCCCGCCTCGGGTGATTTCTCCACCAAAATACACATCCCTTCACCAAAACGCCAACTGGTCCGTTTAAACTGTCAACCAGGGTCTAGCATACGTGTTAGATGTGTTTCTTAGAGATATATAATTTTGTGTTAAGGACGTTGTAGGCATCGAGTTTAGAATTAGTAAACTTCATGTGAGGATCCTAAGAGTTGATTTTGAAGACGTTAATTATTTGGAAGATCATTAGTATAAATTTTGGGTATGTCTTATATCGATGTGGCGATGTAATTTGATTTGAGGATTTATGTGTTGCGAAGATTATCAGAAATAGAATCGAGTGGTGATTTGTGAGAGCGCGTGGTACGGCGTTACTTTCATAGATATATGTGTGTATGTGTGTGTGTGTGTGTGTATATATATATATATATAGTGATATATATTATTTTGTTCTTCATGAGGTAGGTACGCGTAGAATTGGGTGTATGGGCGCCCAATTATGATATTCTACGGGTAGGCGTATGTGAGCCTTATTTTCATTTGCGAGATTTACGTCTGATGTGTATGCTTCTTCTAATTTCGAGGACGAAATTTTAGCTAGTGGGGAACTATGTAACAACTCGGATTTTTAAATGGGTATTTTTAAATTAATTTTGAAAAATTCGAAGAAAATAAATTTTTGGGATTTAATTATGTTTTAATAATTAAATATGTTTATATTTGAAAATTGGATTTTCAATCGGATTGTAATCGAATCAAAATCCGAGTCATAATGGGATTTTAAAATAAAAATAAAAAGGCGTTTGTCACGGATTTAGGCCGTAACTTATGGGAAATATTTTTTCCAGTTAAATAGAATTAATCTCGGAGCTCTGGCAGAGGCGGCGTACCTGATCGATCGATCGATCCACCTAGGGAGTCGATCGGTCGATTATGCCCATATTTGTGGCGGTTCGGTGATTTTATTTGTAGTATTAGAGTGTGATTAGGATTCCTAATTAGTATATAAACATTCTAATTCATGGGGGGGGGGGGGGGGGAGTTCTCATAATCACTTTTTCATCAACTTTTCAACCAAAAGACCTCTCCAAAATTATTCCCTTTCATCTACAAACTTTAGCCCCAAACTTAATCAAATGTTTGACTCAATATTTGAAGGCTTATTTGGTGTTTTTTCGAGTTTGGGCTAGAACGAGTATTGATTATTTTCACGAGAGGAACGTGATGGTGTGATAAGATTTTGAGACTGAAATTTATGTGATGATTCATGTGATAATTTTGAGGTACGTGACATACACAATATGCTCCTAAATTCTCTCGAGAGTATTCTGTATGTATTTCTGTGTCGATTGCACTCATATTGAATTGTGATTCATTTGAAATCAGAAATAATTGTTGGAATCTAAATTTTCAATCATTTTGATTTATTATATTTTTATTTAAGCATCGTGTCATGAGATTTTAATATGGCACGAAGAATGGGCACCTGCCAATAGTCCAAAATCTGGATATGCTTAAGAATGCATAGGCGTGGTGAGGTGAGGCCTGGTGACTCATTGATGTGTTGTTGAGAAATTAATATTGATATAATGCTTGAATGTTGCATTTGATTTGTTTATGCGATTCGTACTGTTGCGATTTATTCATCGTGCTAATTATTTTTGAGCATCTATTCCTGTCATATTGTATACTTCCCTGTATTTTCTTTTAGTTGTAAGGCTAGCTTGGATTGGGACTCTATGGGCTATCTTGGAGAAATATTTTAGAGCTTGGCTTGGAAGATTTTTTTTATGTATAAACTAGTGGTGTAATTTTAGTTGGAGAATTTTGTATTTTAAAGACATTATTATAATCATTATTGTGGAAATAGAAGAATTATGGATTTGATATATTTAAATCGTGAAATTTAGATGCTCTATACTTATTTTTGACGTATTTAGTTTAGTTTTATCGTAGTAGCATGCCGTGTCTCTTTTTTGGGCGCGTAGGGTGTTACATCATTATTGTCTCCTACCTATTTTCAATCTAGAATTAACTCTCCAGTCACTTACCCATAAATATTAAAAAATCGTTGACAACCCAGAAAGCAGCCACGCCACAGGTGATACCTTTGTTCCCTTCGACCCTCCTGTTATAAGGGACATCCAAGGAATATTGTTGAGCATAACACAAGGTCAAGAGGCTATGCAAGAGACTGTCAAATAATTGACTCAAATGATCTAAGCAACGTTTTCAGTAGGCCCCAAGCGAGAGGATAAATGCCCCCTCTTGCACCCTATGGGGATAGGAAACTCAAACACCCACAAGGGAGGCATGAAAGAAGCAAGTCTAGGCACTATGGATCAACTAACAACTTCACCTATCATCCTGGTGCTACCTCGTCTCTAAGGTCCACTAACTATTATGACGGGAATTCATTCTCACGAAAAAGATCGAACGTGCTAGAAAGGTTGATATAGGGCCCAATATTTGATCGCCTAGGTCCCTAAGTAATAAGGCGTTGCAAGGAATTCTCAAGCACTATTTTCGAATTAGCCCAGATCAGGTACAATAATTTACTATAGGGGAAAATATCTAGCTTTTAATAGTTGGTTGAATTGTTCATCGACAATTTATCCTTTGGATCCAAACCTGTCAAGAGGGTAGCTCATCTACTAAGTGTTCACAAAAGAGTTGAAGAAGCCACCTGCGGGTATATCACTCGGTTTAATAGCGAAAAAATATAGTTCATTGATTACAAAGAGAGGACAACAATCACTTCGTTAATGATTGGATTGATCCTTGAGAAACTATGCTACGCTTTGGCCAAAGACCCTCCAAGACTGTGACCGAATTACTAGCCAAAGTTGGCAAAATTATTAACGCCAAGGAGGCCATGACTGCTAAGCAATCTCATAACCCTAAACCCAACAATAGTAACGACTCCGAGAAGAATGAATAGAAGGACAAGAAGATAGACAAACCCAAGAGGTATAATGAATATACCCCTCTCACTATTGACGTACATCACATTTTAGAGGAAATTCGAGGAAGAAGGGACCTGAAATTACTCTCGAAGTGACAAATCCAACTATTGTAAATTTTATAAGGACCACGGGAATAATATAGACAATTGCATACCCCTAAAGAATGAGATAAAATACCTCATTCGGAGAGGAAAACTATCCAAGTTCATTGATAGAGAGGGAAGAATATATCCTTCAAAAGAACGAGATGGTCGAAGATAATTGGAATCCCCTTGTAGAAGAGGGGACAATAAGAAAAGGGGAAGGGATAATGAAACCAAAGATAACACAGATCTACCGAGAAGACTCAAAGAGCCTGTGCACGAGGTGAAGCTAATCTCTTTTGGAAGTCATTTTAATGAAGGTGGTGACACTGGCGGAGATAATGAAATAGTTAAGAGGAACGAAGCTAAAGAATGCTCCTACATTCGGTAGAACAATTTGTTCAACAATGTTGATATATGCCTATGGAAAGTAAACAAGGACAGACAAATAATTGGGTTCTCCAAGGATGAGATATCAAGAGTACTCTATCCCCGCGATTATCCCTTAGTCTTCACAATGTTGGTACACAAGGGAAGAGTAGCTAAACTATTAGTGGATAATGGAAACTCAGTCGACGTACTGTTCTACGATTGCTTTAAGGAATTAGGACTGTGAGATAGAAAATTGTATGCCTATCACAGACCCCTTATTGGTTTATCAAGGGATAAGGTGTATCCCCTATGGATTGTTAACTTGGAAGCCATAATTGGTAATTGACCGACCTATAGAGCTGAGAAGATATGTTTCTTCATCCTTTATAAGAACATTATCTCAGTATATAACATTATCATTGGCAGGGTTAGCTTATAAAAGTTTACAGTTATTCCTTCCACCGTACACCAGTTCCTAAAGTTCCCTACACACTAAGAGATTGATGTTATTAAAGGAAAGAAAGTTAAAGCTCGGGAATGCTACTACACGCCAACCGACCAGGAGGAACTGAAGAAACTCACCACCACCTATCAGATAGAGACCATAGACCCTCATAAAGAATATGGATTGGTCAAGTGGTAAGTCATAGAAGTAGTAGAGACCATAATCGTGGGTGATGAACACCACAAAAACACAACAGTGATCGAATCATCCCTAGACCCGACCGTCAGAAAAGAACTAACCCTCAAACAGCGAAAGAAATTATTTGCTTGGAGTCAATAGGATATGCCAGGGATTGACCCCAAGTTCATGTGTCATGAACTCAACATTGTTAAAGATGTGAAGTCGATCAAACAAAAGTGATGTGTCTTCAGTTCCAAGAAGAATATGGCAATACAAGAAGAAGTGGAAAAGTCACAGAAGGCAAATTTCATCGAAGATGTCAGAATCCTCGAGTGACTGGCCAATGTTGTTATATTTAGAAAGAAAGATAATAAATGGCAAATGTGTGTCGATTTCATATATTTGAAAAGTCTTGCCCAAAAGACCATTATCCATTTCCAAGGCCTAATCAATTGGTTGTTACAACTACTGGGCATGAACTACTTAACTTCATGGATGCGTATTCTAGTTATAACAAAATTAAGATGAAGCCAAAAGATAAGGAAAAAACCTTATTCATTACTAAGCAAAGTACCTACTGCTACAACGTCGTGTCTCAAAAACGCTGCAGCAATATACCAAAGATTAGTGAACAAGGTTTTCAAAGAACAGATCGGAAAAAATATGGAGGTATATGTGGATGACATGCTCACAAAGAGAAAAATAGTTGTCGACCATGTTAAAGATCTGGGGCAGACGTTTGACCAACTGGGTAAACACAACATGAAGCTTAACCCCACCAAGATCATGTTCAGTGTACATGAAGGAATGTTCCTCAACTTCATAGTAAATCAAAGAGGTATTGAGGCTAACCTAGATAAAATTTAAGCACTGATCAATATGCAGTCTCTCATAAATAAGAAGGACGTATAAAATTTGACTGGTAGGGTAGCAGCACTCAATTGATTTATCTCACGAGCCACCGTCGGGTACCTTCCTTTCTTTAGGGTGCTAAAGAAGACTTTTGTATGGAACGAATAATGTAAAAATGCCTTCTTGGTGTTGAAAAATACTAGGGATCTCTACCCTTGCTTTCAAAATAAATCTTAGTGGGAAAGCTCTACTTATACCTCATTGCATCGGAGTAGGAAATTAGTTCGACACTTATCCGAATAGAAAATGGTGTGCAGAAGCCAGTTTACCGAGGTGCGGACGTGTCAAAATCCTCTACTCACGACTGGAAAAATTAGCTCTGGCCCTAATTAAATACTCCCAAAAAATGAAGTCATACTTCTAAGAACACACCCATATGGTCTACAAAGATCTTCCCTTATGCCAAGTCATTCATTAACCTGACAAGTCAGGAAGACTAATGGTTTGGGTTATGGACATAGGAGAGTATGATATACAGTATGAACCCAGAACGATGGTGAAGGGATAGGCAGTTGATGATTTCATTGCAATATATACTTACGAAGGGAAACTTGTCGAGAAGACTTCAATAAAATAGTGTTCAATAGTAAAACCATCCGAGAAGACTTGTTCAAAAAAAAGATAAAGAGTTTAAACTACATAGAAGACTTCTCCGAAAGATAGTTCAATGGCTGGCACAGCCGACCAGGATGAAGATATACTAGAGACATCGAATAAGTGAGAAGAAGTTGCCCACTACCTAGAGCAAAGTTAAAAGTTGTTCAATTATAGGATTCTGGTAAAAGGAGATTTCAAGGAAGAACATCCCATTTGGAAGATGTATATAGATGGATCGTCATTTCCCTCTAACATCGGGACTGGGCTGATAGTCAACACCCCGAATGATAGGCATTGAATATTCCATCAGGTTCCAATTCAAGAACTCTAATAATGAAGCAGAGTACGAAGCACTTATAACCAAATTTGAGTTAGCAATATCTATGGGTGCCAAGAAGATAAAGTTGCACAGCGATTCCCAACTGATTATAAACCAAGTACTTGGTGTCTATGGATTATAAGAAGAGTTCATGACAAAGTACTTGGATAAAGATCAAGATAGAATATATAAATTTCCAACAGTAAAAATAATCAGAATTCCCAGGATTGATAATGCTCGAGAAGACACACTTTCTCGGCTCGAATCTATGACTGGAACTGAGTTTAGAAGAACCATTCCAATAGATATCATCATACATCAGAGTATTGACGAAGAGAGGCATAATACAATTTCACTGGATTTATGCCTATCATGGATGGACCAGCTAAGGGAGCATATTAAAAAATTCATCCTGTCGATCGATCCAATGGAGGATAAAAGACTAACATACAAAGAAGTTGGATACATTATGGAAGGAGGAATTCTATATAAAAGAGGCTTCATCATTTCGCTACTTAAGTGCATCCATCCCATCGAGGTACAAAACCTAATAAAAGGAATACACGAAGGATCCTGCATATCTAATTCAGTAGGCGAATTAATAGTGAGGCGAGCGTCCACATAATGTCATTATTGGCCCACCATAAAGTCAGATTGTTCCAACTATGCAAGACTCTATGACAAATGTCAAAGATATTCTACAATCCATAGGATGCCTGGGGATATATTTACACTGATCACATCCCCTTGGCCCTTTGCCATGTAGGGAATTGACCTGGTCGGCCCTATAATGAAAATAATAGGAATGTTCAATTACTTGGTCATCACGATAGATTATTTTACCAAATGGATTGAAGCAGAACCTCTGGTGGGTATGCCTTATGATAATGTCTTCTATTCATATGGCAGAACATCATTTGTTGAAATGGAATGCCATATTTCTTCATCACCGATCATGGAATACAATTTAATAACAAAGAATTTAAAGATTACTGTGCTTAATCCAAAATCCAAAATTTTCATGCTGCCCCTGGACATCCACAATGTCATAGGCAGACAGAAGTGAAAAACAAAACTATGCTTGATAGAATGAATAAGAGACTATATGACACAAAGGGAAACTGGATCAATGAACTACTAAGTGTGTTATGGGCTTATAGAACCACATCGGTGATAACCAATGATAAAACTCCTACATGTTAGCATTTGGGACTGAGGTAGTAGTCCCCATAGAAATTAGTCTGCCCAATCACAGAGTGCTCAATTTCAATTCCCCAAAGAGTGATCTCATGAGAAAGTTGTATTTGTATTTGGTTGAAGAAGTTAGAGAACATGATGCACTGTGCATGGTAGCATATTAGCCAAGAACTGCTCGTTCTATCATAGGAGGGTTAAACTAAGAAATCTCAAAGAAAGAGACTACATACTAAATAAGGTGATTTATACATGGAACAAACCAGAGCCAAATTAGCATGGTCCTTACCGTATTTCTATAGTTGTTCGACCAGTCACCTATCGGATTAAAATCCTAAGAGGAGAGCAATTCAAAAACCCTTGAAATGTTGAGCATCTGAGGAAATATTATCAGTGATCCAATCAAATGTAATTTCTTTTTATTTCTTGTAACTCATCTCCAAGTCTCAATAAAGATCATTCATTTATAACAAATATTATTGCCTTTTTTATGTGTTTTTGGAGTAGGAGATGTGCTAAAATTTAAGGCAAGCTCGAGAAATCTCAAATAACAATGCAAAACCAAACTTTAAAAAACTCAAAGCCTTAAGTATGAATTCGTCTTCGGGTAAGACATGAATGAGAAGTTCCAAGTACAGAAGTTCATGTATGGCCCTGCAAGGTCAAGAATACGAAGATCCAAGTATAAAACTTCATGTATGACTCCCTAAAGTCAAGAACGAACAGTTTTACCAAACCAAATTAAGGAGTAATTCAAAAACATTTGGTTGCCAATGGTAACTAACGCTAGCCCTTGGTCAAAATGACAAGATCCATTTGGGCAGCCAAAAATGAAAGCACGTTGGTAGAACCTAAGGCGGGACAATGTGAGTTTATCTAAATTAGTAATCAGTAAGGCAGATTAGTAGGTTTACTTCCCATCACACAGTAAAGCAATCAAGGCATTTATTCAAATACTCCAAATATCATAGTTTCATTAAATAGGAAAGTTTAATAATAAAAAAACGACATCTAAACAATCAGGGGGATGTTTTCCCATGTCCTTTTCCATTCCAGCAAGAGGAACATAAAAGGAAAAATGAAGGATTATTTTGCTCAAATCTCTTAGCCTCAATTGGCTACTAGACTAGCTCTATTCACTAGATGCAAAGGCCGACTAAGAATGTCATCTCCATGTTGTGGCCATCTAGGTCAGATTCCTCCGACGTGGGCCGAACTCGAGATCAGGATGGTGGAGAAGGAAATAAGGTCCCCCTTTTTCTCTCCCTTTTTTCTATGCGCGTATGGGTGATTTCAGGACATGGAGATCCTCTTTCCACCACTTGAGCCTGAGTCTTTGTGGGCTTCCTCGGATAAAAAATTGGTCGTCATCTAATGGGGATAACAAGAACAGATAGAGACATCATCTTATTTTGTTCAAAATAGGAAAAAGAATGTAGTCATGTCGAGAGAACGACATCAAGGTCATACTGATTCATACAAAATCAAGTGATTCGAAGGTCCGGGGACTAAGTTACGGAATAGGAAGGTGTTAGGAACCCTTTTCTCCCTTTCGATCTCTTATGAGTTATGTTGATGTGTATATGTGTATAATATAAATAACGGGAGAATGAAATTATCCAACTCACATTATGGAATGGATGTAGTGGACTTATTTGTAGGAGTGTTCCCCAAAAATAATAATAAACATATGATATAGGTGTTCGCCAAATCACAAATCGTTATAAAAGAGCAAATATGTATGGCGGATGAGACATGAAAATGTAGGAGTCCAAGACTAATAAAATATATACAATAGAATATAAAGGTTCATAAAAATGAAAAGGGTGGACTCGGATCCTGAGATTGGCTCGATATGCCTACGTAGCCTAAAGGGCATCAAAGTCCACGTACTTCGAATATATCATAGGGGTGGGTTCAAATCATAAAGTCAAATTTAAGAATACTCTTTGAGTGTTTTTTCGATAAATGTGTTCATGTCTGGAAGTGAGAGAAAATTAGAAAGTCTTACTTTTGGAATTTACAAGTAAACCCTCTTTTTGTCTTTTTGGGGCTCTCATGAAAATAAGTTTTGTGAAATATTCATAATAAAATGTGGATATTATTTTATGAAAATGATAATACTTGACTAAACAGGAGTGAGATAAGCTCCCCCTTCTCTATAAAATCCTATGTCTTTTAATAATAGCTTACCACGCTAGCTATGGGTTCTAGTCCACCATTAAGTTTGGACTTTGATCCTTAGACATTTTCTAATCCCTTTTGCACTCCATATTTTGGTGCACCTAGTGATAATCTTCGTAGCTCTAATACCCAATCTCATCCACCATTATTTTCTGATATTGTTCATAAGAAATATGTGTGTTCCTTGGGAAAATCCTACCTTCCACCACTTTCTGCTCCCTATATTCATGGTGACTCAGTAACAATTCGGCTATTTGATGATTTTTATCAAGAGGTAATCAAAAACTTCTTTTCCATCTCTCTTATTAGTCATATTTTACTCGCCAAAGGTGGATTACCTTGGAAGGTTGCTATGTTAAAATTGGAGATCACATCAGTTTTCCAGACCAAGCTGCACTAGGTCCTTACACATGTTGGCATGGGTTATTTCAACATTCGCTTTTCTAGTGAAATTGACAGAAGTAAGGCCATGGTTGTTCATATCTTTAAACTTTCCACTGGTACATTTAAAATATTTAACTGGGTTCCTGATTTTAACCCAAATTTGCATGTCGTAACTACTGTTAATCTTTGGGTTCATTTTATGGGGTTGAGCCAAGAATATTGGGACCCTCGCCTTCTCCTTCAAATTTCTAGGGCGTGGGTCTCCCTCTGCGTGATCACAAAGATACTATGGGGCGGAGTTATGGTAGCTTTGTAAGAATTCTAATAAGGTTGATCTGTCTTATCAACCTGTTGAGCGTGTGTTAGTTGAATGAGGTGACAGCTCATTTTTTGTTAACGTTGTTTATGACTCTATGCCAATGTTTTGTAAATTTTGCAAATTCATGGGAAACTCTTTTAATGATTATAGGAATTTACAAAAAAAGGTTGTCTTACCAATTTCCAAAGAAAAAACAAAACTCATTTTCTTTCAATGAATCCATTGTGGTTAATGACGGTACAATGGTTCAAACCCAAAGGCCTCAAAGCGGTCCTATATCTATTTGAACCTCTAAAGACTCATTCCCTTGTGCTTTGAATATTGTCAATTCATTTAACCCAGAGCCTTCAAACAATAAAGACTCCAGCTCTTATGGCAGGCCACATGTGGTAGATGTCTGTGGCAGTCCATCTGGGGAGACCGGATCATATGGTAATGTGGTAACTAAAGCAGATAGTAATCCTTATTTTTCAAAACGTTTGAACTCTCATAATGATAAGAAGCAAGAATCGAAACTAGTGGATTTGAATGTAAATCCATCTCTACGTGTAATTAATCAAGGAAAAGATGCAAAAAAAGTTGTAACTAACTTGGGAGAAGGTGAATCCCATCCTAGAACATAGGCTGGTATTAAATCAAATTAAGAGGTTCAAATATCTACTAAAGCAGGTAACATGAAAGAAAATACACGTGACTCTTCACATGTGGTCAAGTCAAAAGAAACTTATTATTCTAGAGTCGATGTGGATAGTAATAAGGCCAAAAACTATTGCAGTAAAAACTCTACGATAATTTCCCATGCTCCGGGTAAAATCCATTTTATGGCCAAAAATGGAATTAACATTGTAAATGATATTTCAATGGATGAAGAGACATTCGAAAAAACATGAGAAAATGATGTTAGGACTAAAAAGAATTATGATTCATAATTATAGGTCTCAAATTCAAAAGATGAAATGCTCCCTCTAGAGGACATACCAAATTTAATCAATCCAAGAGTTATTTATATGTCTATCTCCCCAAATTTGATTTAGGAATGATTCATAATTTCGCCAAAGCAAGGGATTTTATTGAAGATTCGATTATTAAAAAAGGTGGAAACATATATTCTCATACGCAAATTATCAACTCATTCGATGTACTAGGAAATTTTGAAGATGATTTGGTGGACAAAAATTCTCAAAAGCGAAGAAATAAGAATTATGAAGTGAATTTTCCGACCTTAACTCGTGAGGAGAAATCAACGCTTAAATATAATTTAAGGTCTTCCTTTGCTCCTTCAAGATTTTGTAAATTTTAGTTTTATTTATTTTTCCTTTAGCTCTTGTAAGGTCCACTGGGAGAGGATTTTTCTCCTATTTGGTTATTAATAGAACTTCTCTTTTTGAAAAACTAAAAGATATCACAACATGAGAATAAAGTGAGTAATAACACTAAGGTAAGTAAACAAGAAAATAGATGAGGGTAGACCTCCTAGAAGACTTTTGTTGCTAAATTTGGGAAATATGTAAGCTAATTTTATTAGTGGTATGAGATTGGTATGAAAGGATAAGGTACGTTGATAAAGGTAGAAGGAAATTGTGATGGGAGAATGTTGGAAAATAAGATTTTTGGGTAAAGAGAATGCTCTGATTTCGAGGGAATGTTTACTGACTACTGAAAGGGGCCTCCTTCAGGGGTGAGGTAATAGGCTCTTTATATAGTGACTTTTAGGGTTAGAGGGTGCAAAATGGAATGGCCCATGGACTGCCTATCAGCATAGTCCTACCTTGATGGTAAAGGAAAGTACACCTTATCGATAGGCGGGGGGGGGGGGGGGGGCAGGGGTGCCTATAGGCAGTTCGGAGTGGACTTTTTTGAAAAATGGGCATAAAATGCAAAATGTAGGTCCAAATCACGCAACGCTGGGACCGTTAGAAGGTGAATTTAAAGACCTTTAAAAATCCATTGAGACATTCTCGATTCCAAGAGTTGACCGAAGTCAAGTGGAGTTTAGAAGCACCCGATGGTCTCTGGATAAGGGTTTTTGGAGTAAAACTTATCATTTATGTGAACCGTGAGGCCGATTCATGCATGGTGTGGACTGTTAGAAATTGAATTCAGTGACCTTCAAGATTTCATTAGGGTTCGCTTATCTTGAAGGGTTGATCAAGGCCGAGCGGGGCCCAAAAGTGATCAATGGAATTTCGAAGTAAAACGAATCGTTCACACGAACTGTGAGGCCAATTATCAGATGGGATTAACTGTTGGGAAGAGGATTTAGAGACCTTAAATTTTTCATTGAGGTTCTCTTATGTTGGAGAGTTTAATGAAGTCAAAGGGGGTGCGAGAGCACCCGTTGGCCTCTAGATCACTACTCAGAGTAAAAGGGATCGTTTGCGCAAATCATTTCATTGATTCATGCACGGGACAAATCATTAGAAAGGGGATTCCAGTGCCATAAAGGTTTTATTAAGATTAACTCAAGTAAGAGAGTTGACCCGAGTCAAGTAAGGCCCGAGAGCACCCAGTGGCCTCCAAATCAATACTCGGAGTACTTGGGATTATTCGTGCAAACTGTGAGGCCGATTTGCGCACTGAATGTACCATTGGAAAGGGGATTTAGATATGTTAAAGGTTTCATTGAAATGCATTCCGGTCGAAGAGTTGATTAGAGTTAAACGGGGGCCAGGAGCGCCTAGTGGTGTCCAGATCAGTACTGAGAGTATGACCTAGGGTTTATGATGAGGAGATGAGTGTTAGGGACCTAAGGAGGTGCTTAGGGGGATAAGAGGATAGGGTGTATACAAAGCCCATTGATGAGAAAGCGAGCGATTTTATGGACCTAAATATGTGACGACCGATTCTGCGGGTCGTGAACAATTCCGCGGACCTAATGAGTGAGGTAATTAATTCTACGAGTTGAGGTGAATTATGTGGACCTAATGATGTGGCGACTGATTCTACTAGTAGTGACCAATTCTACGAACCTAAAGAGTGATGTGACTAATTCCACGGTTCGATGCCAATTATGCGGACCTTAATATGAGACGATCGATTCAGTGAGGCAAGGTCAACTATTTTAGATAAAAAAGAGTGAGGTGACCAAGTATGCGGGTCAAAGTCAATTCTACGAACTTAAAGAGTTAGGTGACCAATTCAGTGGTTCGAAGTCAATTATGTGGACCTGAAGATGCGTCAACCGATTCGAGGGGTCAAGGTCAATTATGCGGACCTAAAGAGTGAAGTGACAAATTATGTAGGTCGAGGTCAATTCTGCGAACCTAGAGATGTGGCGGCCAATTTTACGAGTCGAGGTCTATTTTGTGGACCTAAAGATGCGACTATCAATTCACCAGGTTGAGGTCAACTCTGTGAACCTAAAGAGTGAGGTAACCAATTCTATAGGTCTAGATGAATTCTACTGATATAAAGATGTGGTGTTAGATTTTGCAGATCAAGGTCAATTATGCGGATCTAAGGTCGTAGTTTATGGGAAGTGGCTTCACTCCAGAAAGCGTGGAGTATTTTGGTGTTGGTGCACCTTAGATTTTTTATTCCACTAGGGAGTATGTTAATGATAAGAGTACGTGATGATGATCTTACTGGGGGTTTTCGAGAGTTTGTAACCATTTTGTTACTTCAAGAGGGGTTTTACTTGGCGAATAATGCTATTGAGTCTAGCAGGAATCTTCTGGGAATTTTTATGAACTTTTCGTTAAATTTTTGGATTTTTCTGGCATTTTTAAACAAAATTTTAAGGGGGGTTGTCGATAGGTAGGTCTGGGAAGGTGCCTACCGGCATAAGGCATAAACTCCTGGATTTTTGGGGAAGGGGAAAGGTCACTATCGATAGGCAGGATCAAGGGAATGCCGATCGACATACCCCTTAGCCTTTTATAAAAAGAGGGCGACACTCTTCATGTTTCACAACTCCAAGTGAGTGAATCTCTTATTTTCTCTCTCAAAAGTCATTTTCAAGTCCATTTCTTTGCAAGATCTAAAATGAAAGGTACTTTCAATAATAACAACAACGAGTGGGTGTTTGTTGATGATTTGGCGAGTTTAGAATGGCGGGTTATGGTGCCGCTGGCTTTGGGTAGTGAGAATGCATACGATCATTTTAAGTCGATGACTGATGAGATGATTTTTATTAGCGAGCCTGCGTATCATCGTTCGTGTGTGGGGTAATTCTGAATAGGCAAATTTTCTCTCCCAGGAGATAATATCTCCAAATCTGAAGTGCAAATACGACTGATGCCAACTCTAAGTCATGTGTGGGGTAATTCATCTCGTGGGGCTTAAGATTGCGGGAGGCGTAAGCCATAGTCGTATCCTCCTGTTGTAATACTCCACCTAGTCCCTGTAGGGACGCATCGGTAAAGACAAGTACTCTACTCCTAGCCTGGGGAGTGCTAGTACGGGTGATGAAGTCAACTTATCCTTCAGATCATCAAATGCCAACTGACACGCATCATCCCAAACAAATGGTATGCCCTTATGGGTCAGATTAGTAATCGGACCCGCAATATTCATAAAAACCTGAATAAATCGTCTATAGTACCCAGCTAATCCCCAAGAAACTCCTCACCTCCGTCGGTGTCGTGGGTTGTCCCGACTCCCTCGCCGCTGACACCTTATTGGGGTCTATTGATATTCCACTATCTGATATAATGTGCCCTAAGAACTGTACCTCTCACAGCCAGAATCCAAATTTCTCGAATTTAATGTACAACTCGTTCCCCCATAAAGTCTGCAAAACCCTATGTAGATGTTCAGCATGCTCCTCCTCGGTCTGTGAATAAATCAAAATTTCATATATGAAGACAATGACAAACTGATCTGAGAACTCTCTGAACACCCTGTTCGTTAAGTCCATAAATACTGTTGGTGCATTGGTTAGCCCAAATGGCATAACTCGAAACTCATAGGATCCATACCTCATCAGAAACGCAGTCTTAGACACATCCTGCTCCCTAATCCTCAACTGGTGGTATCCTGATCTCAAGTCTATCTTTGAGAAGTAAGTTGCAGCTGATCAAATAAGTCGTCAATTCTGGGAAACGGATAATTATTCCGTATCGTGACCATATTCAACTCTCGATAATCTATGCAAAGTCGTAAGGATCCATCCCTCTTCTTCAGATGCAGAACGGAGGTACCCCAAGGTGAAGTGATCCGACGGATGAAACCCTGTCCCAATAATTTCTTTAGCTGATCCCTTAGCTCCATCATCTTTACAGGAGACATACGGTAAGGTGCATGAGCTATCGACCGAGTGTCCGTCACTAAGTCAGTCACAAAGTCTATCTCTCTACTCAGCGGTAGACCTGGTATATCCTGAGACACATCAACATACTCACGAACAACCGCAATTGAATCAAAGGAAATAACAACTCCTATAGAGGTCTCCTCCTCTCTATAAAACAAGTGAGTGGACAATCCTCCCACAGGGTGAGGCATCGCCACTAAAAACATCTTCTGACCAGGGATAGCAAAAACTATGCTCCTACTAAAGAAATTGATCATGGCCCTATACTCGACTAGCCAATCCATCCCGATGATAGCATCATACTCGTGCATATCTAAAACAAGCATATCATTCGGTAGGGCAATCTCCCAATCTCTATGCCCACTCCATGAAGTATAAATAATATCAATGACCTATAGCCCAATGGTGAATCTACACTAGTGATTGTCCTCTCCACCATATCTAAAACCTCGCGGAGCGTGCAAACTAGTGGCAATAAAACTCTGTGAATCCCGCGTGTCAAATAATATCCTCCCCAAAGTCCCCTAGATAGAAAATGTACCCTTAACCGTGGGCGGTGCCTGTGGGACTACATCCTGATGGACATTGAAGACACGCCCGTACTGTAGTTTCCCTTATTGAATTGGAGTTACTAAAATGGCAGGCAAGGCTGGGACTGTGTTGGCACTGGCTCCAGGAGAGCGGCTGGGAAGATCGGTCTCTGGGGCTCCTGGTAATCACCATGTTGTTGAGGATACTTCCCCTTATCAGGGCACTCAAATTGTTTGTGTCCAGTATTGCCACAAGTGAAACATCTACCTGCGTAGTTACCCCCTCTCTGCCCCTGTTCGTTATGGCCACCTCTCCCTTGGCCTTGATGGCCCTGATGGAACTGTTGTTGGCCTTATTGTCCCTGCTGGTTCTACTGTCCCTGCTAGTCATGTTGACCCTGGTGTCCATGCCTGAAACCTCCCTGTCCATGACGAAATCCCCTAATCTAAATCTCTTAGGAGCAACCCCCTGATGGGAGACCTACTCACCCTGCCTCTACTGACTCTGACCTTCTTGTGCCCTACTGGGACTACCTCCACCTGTCCTGCCCTGCTGGATGCACTCACCTACTCGCTTACCCCCGTTAACTTGGAAGCGGTGATCCTGGAAGTGTCGTAGTGCAAAATTGAGTACATCTATATAGGACTGCAATGACAGATAACCTAGAAGATGTTGTCGAATCCTCCAGGTCAAGCCATCCATGAACATCTAAATCTTTTTATCCTCAATAGGCACCTCAGCTGGTACTAAGTTTACTAGTCTAGTAAACTCCTCTTTATAATCAGCTATAGTCTTCCCCTCCTGGGTGAGGTCTAGTAGTTTTTGCCTCATCTCAGTCTGAACGGCGATGGAAAAATATTTGTGGTCAAGCCACACCCAGAAGTCCTGTATAGACATCACATCGTGCTCCTATGTGGTATTAGTGGAATCCCACCACTATAATGCTGCCCCTACTAGCTTGCAAGTTGCTAGTATCTACTTCTGAACCTCCATACACTCGTACATCCTCAGATGCCTCTGGATGTCTTGCTTCCAATTGATAGATGTAACAACACTAGAAACCCCTATGAACTCCGGAGGATGCCCCCATGAGGAAGGGAATGCACGAAATAGTGCTAGTGCCACTGCTTGTTCCTGTGGCAGGACCTGCGGGGCCACAGCTAGTGATAAGTTAACTTCCTGAGAAACGATGGTAGTAACCTCGACAACACTCACTGTGCCCTGAGATGGTGCTGGCTGAGGCTCGGGTTGGGCATTTTTGGCCCTAGGTGCACATCTGGGAGGCATTTGAAATGAGAAATAATTTATAAGTCCACAGTTATCAAATCTCAAATAGCTGAAGATGTAAACACATAATCAAGAATGCAATAATCCTAATAATGGGGCTCTACATCAAAGAACGCTAAGCTGAAAGCATAATAAGCCGTAAATATGCTAAAATACTCTAGAACCTGATGCTCTGATATCGCCTGTGACACCCCCTCCCAATTAAATACTGAATGATCAGTCCTTTATTAAATTTAAAACATAATGTTCGGTTGGTTCATTCTTAGCATATCTGTCGAAAACATTTAACCTTATTAATCACCTAATAAATAATTAAGCTAGTGACAAAACTTGTACCATTTTAAGTCATACCCAAATAGTCCATTAATAAATTCTATTTATTAAGACACAAACCATTTACCATACATATGAATAAAATAAAAACTGGATATGAATTAACTGCTAAAATAAAAAGAATAGATAAAACATTCTAGCTCAAAGTCTCAAAATCATAAACCAATATAATTGAGTCCAACTAAATACTAAATACTAAAATGAAGGAAGTACAATCTCTCCAATAAAATGACAGAGAAAGGGATTGCATAAGCCCTAAATAAAATGTCTAGAGAGAGCTGAAGAAATGAAAATGAACGCGTCTAAGCACGAGGACCTGAAGCTACCACAACTGCTACAGCGCGTCAAATAGTCTGAACGTCTATGGTTGGCATCCCTGTTGCTGGACACCTGATATAAATAGTATAAGAGAAGAAAAATATGCAAGAGACGGGTCAGCGCTGAGTTGTAAAAATATTTTAGCAAGTATTTAAAATTTGCATTAAAGCAAGTATTATGTGTATGTTAGCTTTTCATACTCTCAAAAGAGATTCTCACCTCTCAGCTATTGTGCATGCCTAACGTACATCTAGTCCAATATAGCTATCATAATCTCATTTAACTAAATTCTAAACTTACCCAGTAGCTTTATCTCGACATGGTATCTCGTATTCCCAAATACTTGTATTAACTCTTTCAACATTTATTAATTCGATTAAGGGTTATCACTCTAAAGTTAAGTATTCACATCTTAAGATACTTAGGATTTCATAGTCTTAATCATCTACAAATATCACACTATAGATAATAACACAAGTATGCATATATACACCACACTATAATATACATATACTAATACAGCACCCCAAGGCTACACCGTGGTGCAATGCATACTCTGTTATCGAGTCTAGGTACATCTCGTACTCAATTAAGGACAATCGGTTCGAAAATCTGCCACGAACCATTTAAATAAATCACACATATTGGAGGCGAACATAGTCCTATGCCTTTGGGATACGCACATAGCTACGTACCCAAATGACCGTGCAATACCATTGTTCACACAAATGGCAATCCAACCTAAGTCTTATGTTATGAGATACAAGTCAAATATCCCCTCGAAGGCTCCTCAAGATAATATTGTATCTTCCACAACCTCCCGCGATAGCAAGTATCTAGGTATGTCATACACATAATCAACATACATTAGGTATTCACACAACCTATAACTTTAGTTCACACGCTTCATACGTAGTTTATTTTTATCTTGAATATCTTACATAATAATAATTCATACTAACTATCAATAATGATCGTTCCCGAGTATTTCTTGTCGCTCGAAGGATATCTCTAAGTTTACACATCATAACAGTAGGTAAGGTCTCTATCTACTACTGGTATAAGTCATCATTTCTCTCGAATCTCTGAGTCTCGAATTATTCTCTAAAGTAAATATTTTTCTCCGATTAATACCGACTAAGCTCAACCCCTAGTATACTTCATCATAAATCTTGAAATTTTATGATTTGAAAAGTTCTATAGGTTCTGCTAAAAATTATAGCAGATCGGACCGATCCAGCTGAAAAATGAACCGATTCGACAAATGGACCGGACCGGTCCAAGGATCTGTGAAAAACCATTCTTTCCCCAAATAAGTTTTTTCCACCATTTTCATTCTCAGATTCTCTATCGAGTTTTCCCAAACACCAATACAACTATACTAATTTATAACCCAGCATGTATATTCTGATTCTAACATCCTAGCACCATCAATTCATCATTAATCATGAGTTAAGTATGAAATCTCCAATTTAATCTATTAGAACCCTAGTTCTTTATATTTCCCATTTAAGAACAAGAATATCTCAGATTCATTCATCAATCAATATATGATTTTGTGGGATTGTTTCCTTTACATGCATAAATGAATCGACTTATGTTCATTGCAATATCAGATTAATGATTTACATCTCCTAGTTTCCTCAAAATTCTTATATAAACATAGGTTATATTCTCCTATGCTAACATGAACATAAATGGTGCTAAAAGAATGTAATTAATAAACACCTTCCTTGATTTAGATAGTCTGATCCGCTGGTGTAAAAGGTATGGGTGTGTTACTCATCTTTCGATCTACACGGTGGTGGAAGATAGTGGTTAATGGCCTATATCCCTTGGACTTGGTTCTCCCTCACCCTTTGTGGCTCTCCCTTGAAACTTGTGAATAATAACCCTAATTGGACTCACATAACAGATATATTTTTCTCTAATTTTCGTGCATATTAATTACCCAAAAATTGAAATGACCAAAACGCCCTCTCGGGATGCTGGCTTGGCCAAAAACTGTCCCGGGATCCAAACTAAACCCTCGAGTAGACTTTTCTAACTATATCGACCCTTCCGGACATGTTAGCGCACTCAAATTGACTATCCAGAATACTTATAATTAATTTACTTCCTAATTCCTTTAAATTAGTCCTGACACGTCTCACACGCGGGTCTTGACTTTATTTTTCCATGACTGTCGTATTTTTCCACTCGCGACAATTTTACAAATTTCATAATCATATATTACTTTATTCGCTCAGTAATATTCAACATAATACACATCAATAAATACTAACCCAATACACATCATTAAATACTAACCCTTAACTCACTAGTTAATATTTATTTTAATGTGGATTAATTCTCAGCTAATTCTCACATTAAATTTAATTAATCCTATTTTTAAAAATCATAAAAAAATATGGAGTGTTATAGGTGGGGCACGACCAACACATTCCATTTAGGTATTGGGGAGATGACAGTTACTCCTATGGATCTCCAGTAGTTAATGGGGTTGGAATGGACAGGTTATAAGATCGTGGTGGACCATACTCTACGAGTCACGGAGGCTAAGGTGTGGGCTAGCTTGGGGGATGTCAGAACAATCGTGTCAGGGGACTCGATCAATATATTAGTGCTGAAGGAGACTTTGTTGTCTAGGAAGATTGATGATACGAATGGGCAACAGGTGAGACAGGTAACCCGCTTATTTATTTTTGTTCTACTGGGAGGGTTTAAGGTGGTGACGAGTGGCGATGTCGACCATCTTTGTCTTTTACCATATTAAAGGATTATTTTGAATGCCCATCTATATGACTACGGGAGCTTCACTATAGCCTCCCTTTATGATTCCTTGGATGCTTTATGTCGGTGTTGCCAATAAACGTTCACAGGACCCATATATCTCTTGGAGGTAATCATTGAGTTCCATATACCCTTTCTTTTCTTAGAGCCTTTTGCTTTCTTTTTTCTAATTCTTGGTGTTTCCTTTTATATATGTGGTTTTACGAGCTGATTGGGCACAATGTGGTATTGGTGTCCTTGAATGAGATCAATCTTGGATACTTCTATAAGATGTACACGTGGAGGAAGTCAAATAAGCATTCAAACCAATCCTTTTCCTTAAAGGATGTGCGAGAGGCGTTGAATGCCCTGACGAGTAGTCGGGTTAGGTTTTCAATCCTTATCCCTTTTTTATGTTTTCCATAGTTTTTACTTCTACGTAAATTATTGACTCCTTGTTAGGGAAACAATTGACTTTATCCCCCTTGGATAGGGCAATAGAGGCTATAGGTGTACATGTGTAGATGACGCGGTTATTTGCGCACAAATTTGGGTATGTTTGGTACCTCGGGGGGAGGGTGGTGCATCAAATCATGGAGGGAGGTGGAAATCCCACCATTGGTTCCACCTAAGTACATGACGCGAGTGAGGGAGATGACGGAGATGTAGGGCGAGCCCTATACATTCTATATTAATATGACGATGGGCTACGTTTATTTGGATTTTGTGACTAGCTGGTTGACGTCGTCATGCATATATGACGTGGATAATATGCCTCCACCTACTATTGGCTCGGGGAGAGGTACCAACATGTCGACATCATCAGCCCATAATTATGGAGGAGGCGCGACTATGACGGTGGGGGAGGTTCTGCTTCTTCATTTTTTACTCTCTCTTATCATTTTTTATTGTGTAGCGGGGAAGTGGTGTCGGTGCCCCATCATCCTCATGCAACGGTGGGCGGGTTGGAAAGTCTATCCAACGATGCTCTCCGAAATGAATTATAATCCTTTCTCTCCTCTTTATATCTTTTATTCCTTGCCTTATTTTCCTCTTTATTGACTTGCTCAATTTTGGCGTTTTATTCTTCTTTTGTTTTAAATTGTCCATATGTCGACCACCTAGCTGATGGATATTAAAGGTTGGTGTTAGCTTATGTGATAAAGTCAGTCAGTGCCTTCTTGGTGTCGTCAGCCACATCTGATGAGAGTTTTGGCTCTAGGAGTGGAGGATCTATCATTCATCGAAGGGGAAACATGTACACTATAGATCTTGAGGGTCTATTTATGAGGGATTTTTTAGGGATTCAGGCTACGTCCTGATGTATATTTTTTCTTATTTTTGTACCAGCAAGGAAATTTAATAATTCCAGAAAATATATATAAGAAATGCATTTTCTTTCTGGTGTTATCTTGATTTCTTGACTTACTCTATATGCACTTTAATTTATTGCTATGGTTTTTCATTATTTGCAAATATGAAGATAAAAATGAAAAGGTGGTCTCGAACTAAAAGGAAAATATTTATATTCAGAAATTATGTACAAAAGAGAGAGTAATATTTTTTTTAAAAAGGGAATAGCCCAGAGATTTACCTTTTTCAAGGAAAAGTATTTATTTTGCAAATTGATATGTGTAAAAGAGGAAATAAAGAACTTACTAAAAAGGGGGGATGCTGATCGGCATACCCCTTGTCTTGCCTATCGACATATGGGTTAATTCCAAATCACTCCCTTGGCTTTGATTGCATTTTTTGTGTACTTTAGGTACTTTGGGAGCAGGGGAACCGGTGGTGCTTTGAATGGCTTGTTTCTTGTGGAACCTTTTAATATAAAAGGGGACTTTGGAGGTGCTTTTATCATCACATTCCACTGTCTCTCATTTGTAGCTTTCTTCTTCTCTTTTCTGCAAATGGCTCTTCCAGTGTTCGAGGCTTTTTCTACTTACCTCGAGGGTTTAGAGGAAATGTACCTCTATAATGTCGATTATGAAGTCTTTTATTTGCACCAGGTCTCTTTGTGGTATAATCGTCCTATAGACTGGAACCTTATAAAAGTTGCGGTACAGTTCTAGTAATCTTGAGACCATGTTTTTCAATTCGGCTTAGAGGAAGTTTGCCCCACTTACGAGTTCTCTGCGATGTTAAGTGTTAACCCCATTGTAATGATAGATATTCTGAATTTATTCGTTCTCCCATGGTGTCTTTGGTGGAGTTGCTTCACATCTCCCCTCAGTTGCTCGATCGCTGGTTTATGGAGGAAATATCGTCCTCCCAGTAGTTATGAATTCGGTGTGCTAGAGGCATATTACTAGTAACGGCTTTATATGTGTTGTGGCCCCATATTTGACTACTAGGGTTTTATTGGTGACAGGCAATTTGATGACTGACCCTCAGGTGGACACGATAGCAGTGTGGTTATCCTACCACTGTAGTCCTACGTCGGTGGTATTAGCAGAGACTTTGAACGATCTGGATGCTTGGATGGAAGGATAGAGCGTCTTTTTACAAGGGATCCCTTCCATGCTATTCATGTGGCTTTCAGAGAGACTGTACCTCGCGACCCCTCTTGAGTAACCTTTGTCGGGTGTTCCCAATTTATTTACTAGGACCTTCTTCAGTTTTGGCCTATCAATAGAGAATGGGGTTAACTGGCTTATGGAGCAAAGGGATCAATGCCTTTGTTGGTCTGTGCCATTATGGGGGAACTTCCAACCCATTTTTTTTATTAGGAGAATACCGATATGCGTGGTTAGTTGGTCTTCATCGGACTTCCGTCTACTTTCCATGGAATATTCTGTGCCAATTGGGGTGGGAGCATATTGTGCCTCCCCACATAATTAATTTCTTTCTGGTGGAGTACTTGACTGAGTCCTCGAGGATGATACTGAGACCTTTATGGCAGTGGCATCGGACATCTACTCATTCGTCATAATCCGTGGGAGAGTCTAGGTTTGTATCTAGGGATTATTGGAAATGGTTAAGTAAATGGGTGGTTGAAAAGATTTTGGTGGAAGAGAGACGACAAAGATTGCTTGTTATGCTTGATACCATGGAGAACGGTGTTGTGGTTTTGTCAACGTTTATTAAACCCTACGGTGGCACGGAGCTCATCTAAAACAACAATCTTGAATGGGACATATAGGGGCCTCCAGGAGTAGGTAATGATGATGAGGATTTCCCATCTAGTAGCTAAGGAAAGGTCTTGAGAAGTTGGTTTTGTGTTTGTGTTTGTGTTTTGTGGAAAATTCTATTTCGGTATGTTTTTTTTAAGCTTGTTTAATGGTAGGGACTGGTAGGTTGTATGAAGGTTAAGAAGGGGAATGGTTTGTCTAACTCGCTCCACTGATATTTTATGTAACAACCATATTCCTGGTCATAAAAGAAAAGTAATTTTTAAATATTTTATTTTGTCTTTTTGCTGAATCTTATATTTAAATTGTCTATACTGATTACATAGGCATACATAATCCTTTTATTCATTTATTAGGTGAGATGGACCGTTGTTCTCAAGGGAAGAAAAGAATAGCATTTCATGAGAAAAAAATGACTGTTCCTATGTGTGTTTTATGGGCTGCCAACGTACCTCTGTGGATTTTGAAAATTTTAAGGGTATTCTGAGAGGATTAAGTCCCACGTAATTCTGAGTAGGGAAGAATGAAGAGATTTTTTTCTTAGAATAGAAGGGGGTAGAGAAGATTCATTGCGTCCCGAGAGTTCAAATTAAGGGTAGAATATATTGGGGCGATCTCGGATGACTGGACACGCCATCTCTTCTCCATCAAGATTTTTGAGTATAGTGAGGCCACCTGACATGATTTTCTTCATAATGTAGTGTCCAATCCAATTAGGTTTGAACTTTCCCTTAGTATCTCAGATGAGTTCTACAATTTCTTTGAGGGTAAGATCTCCTTCTTGGACACCATAGTCCTTAACCTTCCTATTAAATAATCGATCGATTTGGCAATAATATACATGTATGTAGTACAAATATTCTTGTCTCTTTTCATCTAAGAGTGAGAGCTCATCGTAGAGGCTCTGATGTCAATCCTCCTCGCAGACGTTGATTTCGAGCATGACATGTAGAGAAGGCACTTCTAGTTCGATGGTGGAAATTTCCTCCATGTTGTATACCAAGGAATAAGGGGTAGACCCAGTGGGTATCCTTATGGAGGTACGATAATCCCACAAGGTGTATGGGATCCAGTCAGCCTAGTCTCTACATCTTTTAATCATCTTACTAATGATGGTTTTGAGACTCTTATTGGCACCTTCAATAGTACCACTGGTTTGGGGATAGTCGGGAGAAGACTTGTGCCTCTCAATTCTATACTCAACGAATAAAATTATGTGGCTTCTGCCTCGAAGTGGAGTCCATTGCTGGACACCAATTTATGGGGAACTCTGTAGTGGCAAATGATATTCTTTCGAATGAACTTATCTACTTTCTTCACATTCAGTACTGCGTACGACCTAACTTCGACCCATTTAATGAAATAGTCAATGGCGACCACGATAAATCCTTGCCTGTTCAAAGCTTTGGGGGTGACCTTCCCTATGATGTTTATTCCCTAGGTAGAGAAGGTCCAATGAGAGATCTTGTTGTAAAACTCTCAGGGAGGCAAGTGTTTCATGTTAGGCATTTCTGTTGGCATTTTTGGCATTTTTGTAGAGAGGTCTTGCTGGCATTTTAGGCATTTCTGAACATAGACAGTCTAGTCTTGGATCATGGTGGTCCAATTGTACCCTTGATGTATGATTTTCTTAGTAAGCATGCAACCATTCATATGGGGTTTGCATTCTTTTCTATAGAATTTCTGCATCATTTCTTCATTACATCCCCTGCTATTCAATGCAAATGGGTTCTATCGAAGTTTCTCTTAAAAAGTGATTTATCGCAGAGGATATACTGGGCAGCCGTTTTGCGAAAGGTCGCATGGCCTTTTTTATCTGCATCTTGGGGATACCTACCATGTTTGAGAATATTTTAAATGGCATAGTACCATAATCCTACCATGTTAGAATCTTCTTTGGTGACGAGTTTGATGTGGTAATAGTGGGTGGGCACAACTTATTTCGGAACCAGGAAAGGGGCACTATTATTCCCTCAGGCATGTAGACCATGGAGGCCAAGGTTGCTAGTGTTATTCTTCAATCGAGGAAGGTAATAGAAGGTTGCATATTTGAATTGGTAGGCAATCTCTTCTAGGTGTGTGTGGAAAGGTAGGAGCTTCTTATCTTTGACTTTTCATTTCTTAAGGATTTGTTCGATATTTAGGGTAGAGTCCCTATAGACATCCAAACTCTTAATACCTTTCTCGAGGGTGATCTTGATCCCTACAGTGCATGCCTCGTATTCATTCATGTTGTTGGTGAACGGGAAGTTTAGCTTGATGGCAATGAGGGTGTGAGAGTCATCGGGAGCGATCAGGAGTATCCCAATGCCATACGCTTTTTTGTTGGCAACTCCATCGAAGAACATCAGCCACCTGAGATCCTCCTGAGAGGCACAGAGGATGTTTGCATCTGGGAATTCAGAGACCCAGACTTCAGTTGCTTTTATGGGATAATTGATAAGGTCATCAAATATGGCTCTCCACTTTGCGACTTTTTTCATGATGTACACAATGTCGAACTCGTCTAGCAACATCAATCAACAACCCATTCATCTTGTCAGAGCGGGTTTCTCTAGCAGGTATTTTATGGGATCTATTCGAGATACTAGTCTGATGGGGAATGCGATCATGTAATGCCGTAGTTTCTATGTGACCTAGAATAGGGTGACACATGACTTTTCAAAGGCAGTGTAGTTGACTTCGTACCCAACTAGATTTCAACTAGCATAGTAGATTTCCATCTTCAAAGCATTGGGCCATCAAATCCCTTGTTGCAGTATCAGTGACAATCAAGTGCAGGAGGAGGGGGAGACCTAGCTACGAAGTCATGAGCATCAAAGGTTGTTTGAGGTATCACTTTATCGGATCGAAGGATGATTGGCAAGCCTCGTTCTAAACTTTAGCTGATTCCTTTTATAAAAAATTAAAATGGGCTCGTAGATAGAGGTCAGTTGGCTGATGAATCAACTGATGTATTTCATCTTACTCAAGAATCCTCGTAGTTCTTTCTCCATCTGGGGTGGTGGCAGCGGGTCTACTACAATCCTTTTCTCAATGACCATTAATCCAAGGAGTTTTCCTTTAGGGATGCTAAAGACACATTTTTGTGGGTTGAGCTGCATTTGCTACTGTCGCAGTCATTCGAAGAATTTTTTCAAAGCGGGGACATTACCTTCCTGAGTTTGGAATTTATGATCATCTCGTCAATATAGACCTAGACTTATTTATGGATGAGGTCATTCCGGATGATTATAGTGGCCTTCTAGCAGGTAGCCCCGATATTCTTGAGCCCAAATAGCATAAAGGTGTAGCAGAAGGTTCCCCGTGGGGTAATAAAATAAGTTTTCTCCTCATGGTCAGGGTGCATTTTGTTTTGGTCAGAACCAACAAATCCATTGACAAATTATTTGAGGGCGTGGTTAGTCATGTTCTCAACGTTCATGTTGATGTTAGGCAGAGGGTAATCATCTTCCAGGGATGCCTTGTTTAAATCCTGATATTCGACGCACGTGGGAACCTTGTTTCCTAATTTCGACCTAGGGACGATATTTCCAAGCCATGTAGGTTATTGGACTATGCAACTAAAACCTGTGTTTAATTATTTGACTACTTCATTTTTGACTTTGAGGGACCACTCTATTCAAAGCTTCCTCAATTTCTGTTTGACAAGTTGCTTTCTAGGTCAATGTTAAGATGTCTATGAAATCTTTCAAAATCTCTCCGATTTATGCCCTCTTAAGCTCATTGAGGGTGGACCATATCCTAATCTCACGCAAATGGCTACTAGAACTAAGATTAATTACAATAGTTCCATCATCATTAGTTTGAACGCAGTTATGTTGTTTATTTTTTTTCTTAATTGAGTTCAGTTAAAATTATTCATTTACTAAATCAACATCTTCAAAAGTTTGATTAGAATCAATGCAATTAATGTAAGACACAACAAGATACTCAAAATCTTCTTTTATTTCATTCTTAGGAAAAACATAAATGAGAACCTGATCAAAAGAAGCCTTATTTATCTTGATATCAGAAATAGGAGAAATAGTGACAAGTTCAGGGTTGAATGGGGTGGATAGCAAGGTTTAGCTGGGCTTGAGCGGGCTGGACTAGGATAGCATGCTAGTTAGGGAGTGGTGCCTTAGCAGTGGTAATATTTGGGGACAGGTTCAATGGCGTAGCTTCTTGGTGAATCATACAAATACTTAACCCTAGTGTCTTCAAGTCAAATGACTCCTCGGTGTCATTACTCTTTGAGTTTTTAGTGTTTTCAATGGTCTCACCAGTCAAAGGTTCCATCTCATGCTTCTTTGTCTTGCCACAGGTGTTGTTATCTTGGAAAATAATCTCAAACCCTAGTTTTATCATTTTATTAGTGGGGTCATACCAAGGTTTGGATAATTCATAAAAGGCACAGTCGTTTCCCTCTTTGATAAACCTTCCATTCAAAGAGTCTCCCGAGATGGTCTTTTCATCATCCGATCTTCTTTTTTAGCATGGTAGATGAACTTCTTTGAGTTCATCAGGTGAGGGTTGGTAGCCAAGTCTGCATGGGAGAAAAGCTTATTTTAGAACTATTGGCTCAAGGATCCCTTGATGGCATCGTCCTAGTCCCATCTTGATCATAAAGTGCATATTCTTGAACATATGGATCACATTGGCATTTCCATGAGGGTTATGTTCGGGAAAACTCAATCTTTGAAATTTTCTCCCACTAGGACAGGAAGTTGGTCGATCTTGAAACTAGAGAGGAACATGTCATTAGTCCCATGCTAAATTTCTAATGTTGGGTTGATGATTCTAGTACTGTCTAAACTATCGTGATCCACAAGGATGGTGATTACCAAACCTTTAGAGAAGAATTTTAGTTTTTTATGGAGAGAGAGGAAGATAATCATTGGATGCTATGGAGCTATGGGTAACCAAAGAGTAGATTGAGACATGCATGTATATCGATGACTTTTAACTCAATCAAATGGTGGATAGGGTCAGGCCTTAGTTTAAGTTTTATAGAACCCATTACTTCCTGGAAGGTGTTATCATAGGCACGCACGGTGGTGGATATGGGGGTGAGATCACTGACTTTTAATCGTAGGCAATTGAAAGTTATGAGTGGAAGACGTTAAGAGTGGATCCATTATCAATAACTGCGAACGGGATTGTCTTCCTGAAATTTCGATAGAGATGTTGAGAGCATAATTGTGATCAAGGCTAAATTTTATGATTTCTTCTTTGGAGAAAAAGAGGTATACGTTAGAGGTTAGGGATCCAACCATATTTATTGCTTCTTCGATAGTGGTAGAGCCTTATTAGAGCATTTCGGTGTAGATAGGAGGACATGGAGAGTCATCACAATGTGATGTTGTCTTGGGTTTTCTTGAGATAGTCGAGAACTTTACTTTCTTCAACGGTCATCTCTGGAATCAGGATCTCCTTTATAATTCCTTTTCCTTTATTTTTTATAGCTAATTGGTGAGTCGGATCTTTATAACATCAGCTAAATTGGGTCATGTGGTTAACAAAGGCGGGAAAGAACAAGAACCATGTGACATCGTATACTTTGGGATTAATAGACACCTTATTGACTTCCCCTAAGAATTCTTTGAAAGAGATCATTCCACACAAAGAGGTAATTGAACTGGCTTACCCACGGTTTGATTCATCATCGGAGTTATCAAAATTATCTCCGCATTTGGTAGCGATGATATCCTCCTGCCAAGATTAGTTGACGCATTCAACAACCTTCGCATCTTTATCATGTAGGTCTTACCACTCATTGGGAACGTAAATGAATGAAAGAACTAGATGCCTCTAGAGTTTCAAGGTTGTGAGAAACTTGGGGATGGTGCATATCTACCCTTTATGGAGAAACATATTTGATATGGTATGCACGACCTCAACCAATCTTATTTCTTCTATGGGTACCACCCATTCATCTGATTATTGAGCCCACTTCTGGGCTTCTATAAATAGGCCACTGAACCTTTCACAGTCGATAGTCATTTATATGGGTAGTTTCAGCCCAAACTTCAGAGTTGATCTAGTGCAGTGAGTAGTTCCATGCCTCCCCCTCTAATCAGGTGAAGACGATAATACAAGCTCGTGTGAGGAGTAACAGATCTTGATCAACGAAGCTCATGGGTTGTAGGAGAAAGAATGGCCAAAGTTTGAATGGTTTGGGTGAGATTGTGGATGTGCCGAGTATTTTGACTGGAAAAATTTGGGTAGAAGGATCAAAATGTGTGTTGCTAGTCTTGGTGCAAGACTGTGCTAGGATGGCCATCAAATCTAGTTGGACATCCAGTGCCTGGTATTCTTTCTCGATGAAAAACTTGCAAAAGTTGATCTTAAATTCGGTGGAAGCAGCAAAGTAAGCCGTAGCGCTTCAGGGTGGTTTGACGGAAGATTGAAGCCAATGGGGAGCCAGGCCAAAAATCTGGGTATGCGATCAACCTGAGGGGAAAAATGATTTTGGTTTATTTTTAAAGGAGAAAGAGTTTTTTTTTTAAAAGATGGAAAAAAGGAAAATACCCATCATGATTATTATTATTATTAGGTTCCACTTGAATTATATTTGCCTCAATTTAAGGGAAATGATGGATAGAACCAGAGCCGGGGAAAATATAGGATATAAGATATAAGACACCGTTTTATTTATTTCAGACTCACAGACTAGGTCCCATTTTAAAAATATGCGAAATAGCACAAAAATTTGGGCGGTAGGGTGACCCAAAAACTCGGCAGAGTTTCGCATAGTAACCATCAATCTAGTTATGAGTCTCCTATGGCAAAACGCCTAAATGAGGTTCATGCACTTGGTGGGTTAGTTGAAGAGTTCCCCCTTTTTCATGACTTTCACGGTATACCTCTTATCTAAAAGGGAAGTCATTCATTGGTACGTGTGGATAAGCCATTTGATATACCTGAGTGTACGTTAATTGCCTTATGATAAGACTCGTGGGGACAGTACGTGTGAGAGAAAATTCGTTATACTCGATGTACATGAATGACTTCCGTACTATATACCTCCCCTCATGAGTTAAGTCAAGCGATGAGATACAGGGGGGAACCGTTTGATATATGTCAAAGATACAAGGCAAATGGAAGGTGATAATCATATCTGTGGGTCCCTTTTTATTACTATGTGGAAACGAAAAGTGTTTTAAGAATGACAAAATAATTTCTCTTTTTATGAAAACCCTTTTTCCAATTTTTAATTCGCATCACGTTGTGAACTAATTTTAACTTAACCAAATTTTATCTTGATTAATCCTAAACATGCATCTAGTGATTAAAGCAAGTAAAAAAGTAAAGAAAGGAAAACTCATAACGCCGAATGTACGAGGAAACCACAATAGGAAAAAATCTCGGACGTCCCAAGCCAGACAATCACTATGAATATAGATTTACAATAAACAAACACGAGTCTTACTCAACGAATCGATCCCCGTGAGACTTGGCATTCTTCTGATCTTCAACCACTCCACTCACAATGCCCACATAGAAAGTCCTTCTTCCACAATACTTATCCACAACACATGTGTCCACGTATGTCTCGGTGTCCACTGATATGGATTGTAACATCTACGAAATCGGAACACGAACTCTTTCGATTCTTCTCCACAAAACCCAGAAAAGTTCTATGTAATTCAACTCGTCTTGGTGTAAAAAATATCACTATTGCATATAATAATGAATACTCAGATATTGTAAATTCTAAGGATGTGTTTAGATTTGGAAACCTTAGAAAACTAAGTGTAGAAATGTACTAGTTCATAAACCATTTTTCAGATTGTACACATTCAAAATTCTGATGGAAACACGCCTTATATAATTTTCTTGAGGCGGCTGCTCGTTCAAGCGACTTTGGTCTGTCGCTCGAACGAGATGCACATGTTGTTCGAACGACACGTCATCTCGCTCGAATAATTAGTTAGGTCATTTGAGCGACGCAGCGAATTAGAGTCCAAACCAAACACTACTATAATCCATCCTTATCTGAATAAAATGAAGTGTAAACTGTTTCAAACGCTTTAAAAACATTTTAAAACATTTTCTTAACAAAATAACATCCTTAAACATTTTAAAATAAATTCTAAGTCCCATTAAAATAATGCATTCATACCTAAGTGATCTCGGAATGCAATTAAATTTTAGACGAAAAAACTTGCACCAATTAAAACTTCGACATAAACAATTCCTTGAAGCTTTGTCACAACGTCTTCAATAAACTTCAACATGTCATAGTCCGTGGGGGATCGTGACATTAAAAATTACGACCTCTGACTCAAACGTGTTTTGTTCCGGGAATAAGTTAAAACTATATAATGGAGGACTCAATTGGAAATTTTGTCCTTACAAATCTCCCCCATTGACTATTCCGGGACAAAGCCAACAGTAAAATGCCTAAGCCGAGCCGTGAAGCCGTATGATACATAAATTCCATCCCATAAACCCAAAACCAAAAATAATGGACAAGACTATAAAATGATTATCCGGTAAACATGAATTGTCTCTGAATGTCTGAATGCGATGTAGTCTTGAAATCTCGAATATTTTAAAGCATGCCTACACGCATGAAATAGAAAAATACCCAGTGAAATATGGTGGAACAAATGATATAAACCAATATAAAAAATAAATTCAAATCATTTGTTACGTGAGAAAAATAAATCTATATGTAAACAAATTATTAATTAAATCAAGATAGCAAGCTCATCATAAAAAATCTCCCCTACATCACATACATCTCTCCCCCTTTTATCTCAAATAGACAACCTGGTGAAAAGATAAACATATCTATCATGAGATAAATCAAAGAAATATATCTAGATAAACATGAAACAACTAGCTAATAATGATTAAGAATATCAAATCTGTAGCTAGAGAACAATAGCCACACAATATGAATCAACAATCTAATCAGGTGTGACTAAAAGAGTCAATGTAGCAAAATATCAAATCTATCAAAATAAACTACATAAACAGAAACCAGAAGCAACCAGCAGTACCAAAATATATAACCAAATAACCCAGGGTACTGAAACAGTAGGAAAACAGAAAATACATACTTGTCGCTCGAACGAGACAGCTTACTCGTTCAAATAACAGGAGCTTCTCGCTCGAAAGCTTCGCGCGACTCATGTTTGTCGCTCGAACGAGAAAGTAGAATTTTTGCAGTCAGCGTATAAAATCATACAATTTTGCCCAGTGAAAAAAATTGACTGGAAGGGGCAGAAAACTATAAAACTGTACCAAAACAGTAGCGAAAACTACAAAAACTATATGAGTTACATGCTAACATTGTACCAATGTGCTCAAACATGGACATGGAATGTATGGGCGTGAACTACAACAAATGAATCCCAATTGCAACACATCGAAATGATCAAGAAGCTCTAATTGATAACTATAAATCATCAAACTTTAATTTAGCCATATGTGACAATTAAAAAGTGATCTTAATGAACTAAACAATCAAACATGCACACAAACCCGAAATATTGACAATTTTATATACAATAGCGTCATGATACGATTTTTCAACGTTAGGATTCATGGTGCAACCCTGTTTAATTTTTATCCATCCAAACTCCCTAAAAAATATATCATATTTTTCTTTGGAATGAATATAAACAAATTTGTCCCATTTATAGAATATGATTATTTTTATTGCCTTTTAATTTTTTTTCGGACTCTTTTAAATGGTGGCTTTCACGACGAGTCAATTTTACACTCTTGCAGTCTTGAACACCCATCATTTTTTAAATACACTCCTCACGGTAAACAATTCTTACATGCTCACATCCTCCTTATGTCTACTTACGCATAGATGACAAAAAATTGAGATAAGAACGTCTCACCAAACTCAAATATGCAAGAGATGTCAAACATCCACAAAAACTCATGCACGTGTGTAAATATGGCATATATACAAAGTCGAATCAAAATGAATATCAACTACGAAGCAAACCCATAATACAATGGTTAAGATCATTCTAAGAATCAATAATTATGACCAAATAACTTATCCACATGGATAATGAAAGGAAAGGGGTCCAAGCACACCAATATGCCACATCAAACATCTAAAACTAAAAAAAATGAAAATCTTTTTGGTTTTTCAACATATTTTGACTCAAATAAAAGCAAAATCTTTTTGTATTTTTCTCAAAAATATTTAAGCCAAAAATCTTTTCATATTTTTCAAAAAAATTTGACAAAAATAAAATATTGTTGTATTTTTCAAATAAAACTCAATAAATGAAAAATAATACAAAATGGTATACATGTCATAACACTAGCAAGATATAAATCCTGATGCAAAGACTAGCGTATGACAAGCATGGTCACACAATCATCCTTTAGATATAGCATGGGAAGAATCAAGTGAAACCAAATGAGAACCATGAAGTTTTAGTCCTAAAGCCTCTAGGTCCGATTTCCTAACCTAAGTAGGTGTAACATGACGGGTGGGGTCTTTGGGAACTGACATGACTTTATTCCTTAACTTCCTAGGAGAATTCCTAAGGTCATAGAAAAAATATCTAAGGTGACCTTTCCTGCCGCAATGTGTGCAACTGTAAAGACGGAAGGAATAAGTACCAAAATATCGACCTCTCCTAAAGTTCCTAGTGGGCTTTCTCACACGATTGGTATTGGCTTTTGGAATGGGAACAGCTCTATCATCGTAGCCTATACCACACCTATCACTCTTTACTCGGACGGTGCCTAACATCCTATCCAAATTCTCCGACCTAGATTCCAAGTTAAATTTAACCTTACTTGAGTTTTTAAACTTATCCTCCAACTCACTAATACTAGACTCAAGCACTCGCCTAGACTCCTCAAACTTAAGAATCTCCTTTTTCAAAGCCTCCATCAAACAACTAAGACTATCTCTATATTTCTCGACGTACTCTAGCTTTTTACTAAGATTTATCTCTCGTGACCTAAGATCCTCAATCAAAACATAATTATTTGCTACGGCACGCTAATCAACCTAGCTTGAAATTTAGAATTTATCATTTTCACCTTCATCGCCTCGGCATACAACTCGTTAAAGTAACTTGAAACTCTTTCACGTCAATCTCCTCTTCCTCACTCACTTCACCCTCACTTACTTGGGATTCAATGGCCTCGAAAGTGTCATGCACATGAGAATCTTCATGGGAAAATTTATCATCGTCGCTTACATGACATGCTAAGAAATCAACAAACTTTCTCTCATTGGGAAAACTCTCTCCCTCTTCCGGTTCACCATCACTTAAAGAGGCACTATAAGCTATATATTTCTTGGCCTCTTTCTTCATTCTAGTGGTACACTCGACAACTTTGTGACCATATCCCTCACACCTAAAACACCTATCCGACTAACCCCTATTAAGTTTCTCACTTTTATCTTTATGGGTGGAATCTACCTTGTTATTCTTTGATTTCTCAAACTTTTTGGCATCTTTCGATTGCTTTTGAAACTTAAGAATTTTTTTGAACATTTTAGCCAACAAGGTGACATCCTCAAGATCGAAATCAGAATCTTCATCTGAAACTTTAGTTTCCTCCTTTTGGGATTTCAATGCAATGCCCTTTTCTTTCTTTGGCTTGCTTGGAGGTAAACATATCGAGTTCATAGGTTTGTAAGTCACCTACAATCTCTTCAAGCTTCATCGAATCAAGAAAACCTAAGGAGTTTAAAATGGTCCCTTTTGCATCAAACCTACTCGGCAAGGATCTCAAAATTTTCTTTATGACACGGTTGTCAGGAATCCTCTCTCCTAAGTTAAATGACGAGTTGACAGTATTAGACAACGTAGCGTAAAACTCATCAAACGACTCACTTTCTAACATTTTAATCGTCTAACTATTAGACTCTCTAACAATTATAGGGCCCTCGTGAGTAACTGCAAGTGTATACCAATACTCTTTTCAAGTTTCACAACTCATGATTCTATTATACTCTTCAGGTGTGACATATGAGGAAATTACGTGCTGGCCTTTTGATTGTAAAGTGCAAGCCTATGTTCAGCCTCAGTCCATGACTCAAGAGGTTTCAAACTAGTGACCTCACCCTCGCATGTGACAGGTGGTGACCAACCCTTTTCAACCGCTAATAACACATGCTCATCAATGGATTTTAAAGCACTTCTCATTTGCATTTTCCAATAAGCATAATTAGCGCCATAAAAAATAGGAGCACGAAAACTTTCAAAATCACCAAAATTTATCTCGAAAACACAAGGTATCAAACACAATAAAAAATATGTTTCTAGCTCTGATACCAATTTGTGGGTTCCTTTTTATTACAATGAGGAAACAAAAAGTGTTTTAAGGATGACAAAATAATTTCTCTTTTTACGAAAAACCTTTTTCCAATTTTTAATTCGCACCACATTGTGAACTAATTTTAACTTAACCAAATTTTATCTTGATTAATCCTAAACATGCATCTAGTGATTAAAGAAAGTAAAACAAAGTAAAGAAAAGAAAACTCACAACGTCGAATGTACGAGGAAACCACGACAGGAAAAAACCTTGGACGGCCCGAGCCAGACAATCACTATGAATATGGATTTACAACGAACAGACACAAGTCTTATTCAATGCCTCGTTACCGACGAGACTTAACTCTCTTGTAATCTTCAACCACTCATCTTACAGTGCCCACATAGAAAGTCCTTCTTCCACGATATCTGTCCACAAAATAACGTCCACATATGTCTCGGTGTCCACCGATATGGCTTGTAACATCTACAAAATTGGATAACGAACTCCTTCTATTATTCTCCTCAAAACCCTGCAAAGTTCTATGTAGAACAACTCTTCTTGGTGAAAACAAGATCACTATTTCATATAGTAATGAATACTTGAATCTTTTAAACTCTAAGGATGTGTTTAGCTTTGGAAAACCTTAGAAAACTAAGTGCAGAAACATACTGGTTCATAAACTATTTTTCAGACTACACACATTCAAAATTCTGATGGAAACACAACTTATATAATTTTCTTAAGTCGGATGCTCGTTCAAGTGACTTTGGTTTGTCGCTCGAACGAGATGTACATGTCGTTCGAACCAGTCATCTCGCTCGAACGACTGGTCAGGTCATTTGAGCGATGCAGCAAATCAGAGTCCAAACCAAACATTACTCTAATTCATCCTTATCATAATGAAATGAAGTGTAAACTGTTTGAAACACTTTAAAAACATTTTCTTAATGAAATAACATTCTTAAACATTTTAAAATAAATTTTGAGTCCCATTAAAATAACGCATTCATACCTGAGTGATCTCGGAATGCAATTAAATTTGAAGACGAATAAACTTGCACTAATTACACCTTCGGCATAAATAATTCCTTGAAGCTTTGCTGCAACGTCTTCAATAAACTTCAACATGTCATAGTATGTGGGGCAGCGTGATAGTAAAAATACAACCTATGACTCAAACGTGTTTTGTTCCGGGAATAAGTCATTATGCAACGAACAATTGGAAATTTTGTCTTTAGAATATCGCTTAGGTTAACCGCACCCCAGAGGATCGGCACCCATCACGAGGTGACCCCCAAGCACAGGACAAAAATTTTGTCGATATTGTCGTGCGCAGGTGATGAAATGTGCAAAAATACACGAGTCTTTATTAATATCTTATGGACATTTTTCGGCATGCTAAGTAAAGGGAGCACTACCACTATAGGGGAGAATATACAAATATCATGAGATAAGAGGGATAATCATTGAAAGTAAAGCTAAAAAGTATATATATGGAGCATGGGGACTATTCAAAGCATGGTGATAAAGTGTGATGCCGACGAATATACAAGTGAGTGAGATAAATGTGCAAACTGAGAGAGTGACATGGGAATAGTGTGAGTGAAACAACATGTGAATATATATACGTGAAAGTGTGTGCTAGTGAGACTAAGCATGGGTAAACTACGAATAGTGTGTGAGATGTGTAAGTGATTATGAAAATATATACAAATGAAAAAAAGTGTGGGTGTGTGCTAGTGAAGCAAATCATGGATAATCTACAAGTGGTGTGTGGAGCATATAAGTAAAGGTGAGACTATACACAAGTGCGAGTGTTGGAAGTGAGCATGAATAATATATACAAGTGAGCATATGGTGGAACATGGTGAGCATATACAAGTGAGTAAAAAGTGACATATACATGAGGAGAGAGCATAATAGAGATAAATATGCAAGATATAAGCATAGGAGTAAAGAGGGAATATACAAGTGGAAGAATATGTAGACATGTAAAAAAGAAGGAGAGTAAATAAGTAACACCCAAGAGAAAATAGAGTCTAGTCCTCTAAAAAAATCCCCGACGAAGTCGCCACTGTAGCCATCCAGGTTGGATTCCTCTGGGTCAGGCCGACCCTGAGATAGGGACGGAGGAGAAGGGAAGAAGGTATCCCCCTCTCTCTCCCTTTTTTCCATACGCATGTGGGTGATTTGAGGATATAGAGATCCTCTTTTATCCACTCAAACTTGCATCTTTGTGGGCTACCTAGGATAAAAAATTGGTCGTGGTGAAATAGGGGTAACATGAAGGAAGGAAGTCGCCAACCTATTTTGCCCAATATAGGCAAAAGAATGTAGTCGCCTCGAGAGAATGGCATCAACGTCATATTGATGCATACAAAACCCATTGATTAGAAGGTCCGGGGACTAAGTTACGGAATAGGAAGGTATTGGGAACCCATTCCGCCCTTTTGTCTCTCACGGGCTATGTTGATCCTCTCCTTTTTCTCCGTGATGTGTGTGTATACATGTGTATAATATAAATTATTAGAGAATGGAATTATCTCACTCGCGACATGGAATGGATGAAGCAGATTCATCCATAGGAGTGTACCCTAAAAAAATAATAAACTCATGATGTAAGTGTTCACCGAATCACGAATTGCTATGAAAGAGCGAATGTGTATGTCGGACGCGACACGAATATGTAAAAGTCCAAGACTGACAAAATAAATATAATAGAATATAAAAGATAAGGGAGGACTCGAATCCTGGGATTGTCCTAAGACACCTACGTAGTCCAAGGAGCATCAAAGTCCACGTAGTTCGAATATATCATAGGGGTTCGGTTCAAATCATAAAGCCAAATTTAAGACTTCTCTTTTAGTGTTTGTTCGAGTATGGAAATGTGAGAAAATGAGGAAGTGTTACTTTTGGAATTTACATGTAAACTCTGTTTTTGTCTTTTTTGGGTTCTTATGAAAATAAGTTGTGTGAAATACTAATAATAAATGGTGCATATTATTTGATATGAGATAGTGAAATAAAACTAAAAGATATCACAGAATGAGAATAAAGTGAATAATAACACTAAGGTGAATAAACTATAAATTAAATAGAGGGTAAACGTCCTAGAAGACTTTAATTGCTAAATTTGAGAGATATGTAAACCGATTTTAGTAGTGGTATGAGAGCGGTGTGATAAAATAAGGTAGGTAGTTATATGTAATAGGAAATTGAGGTGGGAGAAGGTTGCAAAATAAGATCTTTAGCCAATGAGAATGCTCTGATTTCGAGGGAATGTTTGTTGACTGCTGAAAGGGACCTCCTTCAGGGGTGAGGTCATGGAGTCTTTTTATAATGCCTTTTACGGTTAGGGGTGACAATAGGCATGGCAGATGGCCTGCCAATCATCATAGTGCCTGCTTTGACGAGCAAGGAAAGTATACACTGTCGATAGGCAGGGGATCGAGTGACTATAGGCTATCGAGAAAGAACTAAAGTCCCCGACAATGGCGCCATTTGATAACTTTGCTTTTGGTGTAGTCGTTGTTTGAAAGCCAAGTTAATCAAAACCTCAATTACCTACAAAAATATAAAATCTAAAGTGTAGCGTTAAGTAAGGGTATCAATCCAGATCAAGGGGGTAAAGCGAGGGGAAAACAATTGTAATTAACTTTTATTTTCTTATTGGGATTTTTACTTTTTCTATATTTTTACGCTTTTTCAATATTAAAACAATTTGGCTGATTTTGTGAAATAACACTAACTAAATCAAAGATGTAAAGAACCAACTAAAAAGTGACTCAAAATGAATAACAAAATCTAACACTAAAATAAGAGATCAAGTGAGGTAAATAAATGTGAGATCAATCAAGGAGTGGAACTACACCACAAATTTTATCTATTCTTACTAATTAATTTAATTATTCGAATTCTCCCAAATTAATATCAAAATTACAAATCAGTTCTCGTTGTAAATGTAATTTTAGTAGTAGTCTTTTAGAAAATTAAGTTTAACCCCCCACAACTCTAGAAAATAGATCTACACTCCTTTTAATTAATCATCTGCTAGGATCGATTCATCAAAATTTATGTAAATCTTAGATAATAAATTTAGAGTTGAAATTCAAGAAATAATACCACACTTAAGAAACCCCTATCTCTAGTTCGAATCTAAAATGGGTATTATAACTAGAATTTTTATTTTCTCTCGAAAATCATTTACCCTCTCTCGAGGCATAAATTTAAGGGTGAGGGATCAAAATTAACATTCAAATGGAATTTTAAATTAATCAAACTAATTAAATCAAAATAACATCAAATAAGGGTTCACCCCACCCCTTGAAAGGGGATTTAGCCTAACATCATATTAAACATAATAATCAAATAAACTAGGCAATTAAAATAAAAGTAGAGAAGAGAACAATCAAACCAAATCTCTTTGAGTGAAATTGAACTCCAATCCTTGAATTTTCACATCATCCATTCACTTTGAGCATCCAAATGATTTTTTAATAATAAAAACACACTCAATTGAATTTATCACAAATTTATCATTCACTAATCTCTAATAAAAATAAAATGAAACAAAACTATTTACAAAATATTTTTCTAATTTATTTTCTACTCTAACCTATCTCTTTAACTCTCTCTAGAATTGTCTCTCTACAAAATAATTGATAGCTCTTCAAATGGCCTTATTCTTCCTTAAAAAATTAGGCATGGAGCTAAGGGTAAATTGGAAATTAGCTTGGGTGTGCATGTGGTTTAGGTGTGTCATATGAGAAGAAATAAAAATCAAATTGCTCATGAGGATATTTTGGGTATTGGGTTAAAAGTTGTAGCTGGGGGTAATAAGGGGAAAATGGTTAAATGGGTTTAAAACATGTGGGTTTTATGATTTGGTCTTTGGTTTTGTTAATAGGTATAAAATCGTGGCTTGGAAAAAAAAGGAAATGGGTTTGGTTAAAATGGGTCTTGGCCTTTGGATTTGAAACCGGGTTGGAAAGGTTAGCAGCGGGTTAGGTTCGGACTAGGGTCGAAATCGGGTTTGACTGCTTGGTCGTGGGTTTCCGGTCGGAATGGGGTCTGAGGTGTGGGAGAGAATACGGGTTTCGAGTTTGGGTGCTGCTAGACGCGGGTTGGTCGAAATAGGGGCTCGGATTTTGGGTCACCGACTTTGGGTCAGTATGTCGCAGGTCACAACCAGTTCAGGTGGGGGTATAGATTACGGGTCTGTCCGATTTTGCTAAGGTGGGTCGGTTTCGTTTTCGGGTTGGGTGTTAATGGTGGATGATAATGGAGGGGAGGAGAGAGAGAGAGGTTTGATAGGGGGACATAAGGTGGGAATGGTGGTATAAGGTAGGAGATTGGGCATGTAGGTTAGATGAGAGATGGAGGTGGGTGATAATGGAGGAGAGAGAAAGGGTGTGTGTTGGAAGGTTGAAGATGGGTTGGGTGAGATTAGTGTGTAGGTGAGGTGCATGGTGTTAGGGTGAGGTTGAGGCTTTTGTTTAGGTGTAGTAGAGTTGTAGGTTGATTTTTGTGTTTGGATTATGGGGGGTGTGTGTTTAATTTGGACACCTAAAAAAATTAACTAACTAACTAAAAACAAAACTAACAAACTAAAAAAATAAAATCAACAGAAAATAAAATCCTAATCTATTAAAGAAAAGAAATAAAAATAAAAACCTCTAATAAAGTCCTAAAAAATGTAAAACCAAATCAAACTAAAAATAAATGAATTCCTAAAAAAAACTAATCCAAATAAAAACTATTAAATATCAAAATCAAGATAAAACTACACTAAATAAAAAAAGAAATAGAAAAGTAGAAAATAAATCTTAGAAAATTCTAAATAAATCTAAAATAAAAACTTAAAAAACATAAAAACAAACTGAAATAAAAATTAAAAATATAAAATAAAATAAAAAGGGAGCAAATCAAACACACACAGCCCGGGACAGGGCTTAGGCTTGATTTAGACTAGGCTAGGGCTTTGGGATTGGTAAATGTCTCCATGAATTGCATATCTGACTTGATTTATCGCTTTTACATCTTCAAGACACAATTGACCTACAAAATAAACATTAACGTGCATAAGACCAAAATTGTCGAGAATTAGCAACTAAAATACGTCTATTCGGGGTATAAATGTACAATTTTGGGTGCTTATCAAACTATAAAATAAATTGAGGGTAAACGTCCTAGAAGACTTTAATTGCTAAATTTGGGAGATATGTAAACCGAGTTTAGTAGTAGTATGAGAGAAGTGTGATAAAATAAGATAGGTAGTTATATGTAGTAGGAAAGTGCGATGGGAGAAGGTTGCAAAATAAGATCTTTTGCCATTGAGAATGCTCTAATTTCGAGGGAATGTTTGGTGACTGCTGAAAGGGACCTCCCTTAGGGGCGAGGTCATGGGATCTTTATATAATTCCTTTTAGGGTTAGGGGTGCTAATAGCATGGCACATGGCCTGACAATCATCATAGTGCCTGCTTTGATGAGCAAGGAAAGTACACCCTGCCACAGGGGGTCAAGGGTGCCTATAGGCCCTCCAGAACGAAATTTTTTGGAAAATGAACATAAAATCCAAATTGTAAGTCCAAAATATGCATGGATGAGACCGTTGGAAAGAGAATTTAGAGCCCTTCAAGAATGAATTGAGCCAATCTTGCATCCAAGTGTTGATCGAAGTCAAACAAAGCTTAGAAGCACCCGATGGTCTCAAGAAAATGGGTTTTCGGAGTAAAACGGGTCATTCGTGTGAAATGTGAAGCCAATTTGCTCACAATGCGGACCGTTGGAAATGAAATTTAATGCCATTAGATTTTTTATTGATCCTCACTAGGTTTGGTGGGTTAGTCAAGTTCGAACGGGGCCCGAAAGAGTTCGGTGGCCTTTCAAAGTAAAACAGATCGTTCGGGCGAATAGTCAGGCCGATTCATGCACAAGGTGGACCATTGAAAAAGGAATTCAGAGACATTAAAGGTTTTATAAGCGTAACTCAGTTCGAGGAGTTGATTAGAGTCAAACAGGGATCAAGAGCACCAGTGGCCTCCAGATCAGTACTCAAGTACAAGGGATCATTTGTGAGAACCGTAAGGTTGATTTGTGCATGGGATTGACCTTTGGAAAGAGAATTAATAGCCCTTAAAGGTTTCATTGAGCTTCACTCATATCAAAGATTTGACTGGAGTCAAACCGGGCCCGATTTTACCCGATGGCCTTCAGATCAGTAGTCATAGTAAAATGGATCTTTTATATGAACCGTAATGCCAATTTACGCACGAAATGAACTATTGGAAAGTGTATTTAGATCCCTTCAAGGTTTCATTCAGCTTGTCTTCGTTCAGAGAGTTTATCGGAGTCAAATGGGGCCTAAGAGCACTCGGTGGCCTCCAGATTAGTACTCGAGCTATGACCTAGGATTTATGATGAAGGGAGGAGTGTTAGAGACCTAAGGTGGTGCTGAGGGGGGTACCAGAATGGGGTTTTTAAACATGCAAGCCATAGTCTCCAAGATACTGACTAATCAGACTGATTGGGATTATGTCCATCAAAATACTAGATATATCTAACTTAAAAAGGAGGAGAAGGCTGATCCAATCAATTGGGGTCATGCCAGTACCAGAGTTTGTCTTCCTTCTATAGCTTAATCAAGATTAAAGTATTTAACCACCACCATGTATAACTCTCTGTGTGGGACTGCTTAAGTTTGTCACCCAAGTGTGCTAATGCCTCATCATAACCATTCATCCATATCGTGTGAGGTTGTTTCTGAAAATAATAAGTAAGATAATCAACTTTCTCACCGAGCCTCATAATGGTAGCCTACTAATTCTTTATGAGAATTATTTGATCGACCAGAGTTTTCTTAGTTCTTTCTCTTCCACTGATGGCTGAGATAGACTAACCTTCTCCCTTTGATTTCTTCATCTTCTCCAACTCTTCCATCAACCGAGTATTCTCCTACTCCAAGAACGAGACTCATTCACTCTAATCATATATGGTCTCCTTATTAAGGCCCTCCAGTTCATCGCTCAAAAAATAGTTTTCCTTCTAAAGAAGACTAGCTACCTTCCGAGCATTCTTCATGTCCAATTACAGCATAAAATCTTTTTTGAAGTAAGCCAACACCAAGTCTTGTAGTATTTTATCAAACCCACTATCACTCCGTAGAACAACAAAATTTTTCTTGTAGTCGGTAGATAAACTGGAAACAAAATCCGTATGATCATGATGGAGGTAAAGAATCATCTCATAGTAGGAAACATTGGTTTTCATTGCCTGATGGAACAACCTATGCATATGGAGGTAAGCATCCTTAGCTTGGTTAAAACATCCAAGTCGTGCAATTCCTTCGCCTCTTTTTTGTCTGGTTCTTCATGACCTACGCCAAACATTTGGTTGATCCTCCTGAAAAGTTCACTTTCAGCTGTAACTAAACTTTCCATTACAGATTGAAACTGAAGTGAATATGATAGTACATAAATAAAGAAAGAAGGGATGCAGCAAATTATTCAAAATCATGATTGAAAAAAGGAGAAATTTTATTAAAGATGTAAAATTATTACAACTGAAGGGATTTAACAAATACATCAGAAGTACTTAAAATGAAAATAAAAAAGGTCTTATCTATTACACCTTCTCCTTATCCTACGTTTTTTCCTCCTCTAGTTGCTCAGTAAGCACTAACTAATACTAAGGCACCAAGGACTCATCCATCCCCTCTTCATCATTAACTTCCTCCTCAATTTGTGTAATACTGCCTGGATTATGATGGGAAAAAAGGTTAAAGCCAATAGTCATGATAACTAGGGTCAGAGATGCATCTTAACCCTCCTTTAAGGACGACTTCTTTAGATATTCAACTTGAATGGCAGCAGTAGAGAATGTTTTATCCTATCCCCGATTATAGGCATCTTCCTTGTCCTTCTTAGCCTTGGATTTCATCTCTACCAGTTGGCCCGTAGAATCCTCTTCCACCTTTTTAGCCTCCCTCGCAACCTTCTCAGCTTAGTCGGATTTTTTCATAACATTTCCAGTAGATTTCTTGACTTAAGTCTTTCCATCCTCAGGCTCCTTGATAGTTATTGTCATATTCTTCTTATCATCTGCATGAGCTCATTTGACAACTTTCAAGGACACATGCATTCTTTTGAAAGCTGCCCCACATCCATATAGGATTCCTTCAAATTGTCATCTCTCCTCAGCAGCTGGTCATAGTCAATTAGGAATTGGAAAAATCAACATTCAAAAGCATCAGCAAGAGGTAATAGTGAAATGTGATAACATAAAAATATCAAGTGATACTTACGAGAGACAGATTTTGGTTGGCTTGTTCAACCAACCTTATCTGAGGAAGATAAGATATATCAGCCTCATAGGTTAAAAAAACTGCTCTAATCATACCACGAGCAAGCCCAGGGTTCACAGTAATAGATTGGGTGTTATCTTGGACCTTATCGGCATAAATTTCCCCAACCAACTTCAGGGTGGGGTTGGACACCTCTTCAATCTCTTGAGCTAGGGCGCCTGATTTTTCATCAGAGAGATTTCAGCTACATTGGGATGCTTGGAACCCTTATCATGATATTTCCTTTCAAAATAAGGGGGATTTTGATACATTTAGTAGGTTCGGGATCTTCCTTCGGTGAAGAGATGTTGATCGAAACAAGCGAAAGGAATTGGGATTCAAAAGAGGAAGATGTTCCCCCAGTAAAGAAATTCCCTTTTGCATGTGGTGGGGACTTAGACTTAGCATCATAAGACAAGGAAGTTGGGTCTCCTGGATTGATGCGGGTTGTTAGAATATCCTCTTTTAGGCGAGAAACAAAGGATGTAATGGAGTTGTGATAGCTAAGAAAAACAAAAGCAGAGCGAGGATGGGATTCACCATTCCTCTTTTTGATGGACTAGATAATCTTCAGGTCAACAAAATTAACCTCAGAGGCACGAGGGATATATTTCTTCTTCCTTTAAAATAGAGAGACAAAAAAATGCAATTAATAACGAAATTAGAAGGAAGACCAAAAAATGAAAATTATACAAATATATGTGAATATCGACCTATGTCATGGCCTTCCTAAGGGAAACGAGGTCTGGTGTATTACTCACCCTCAAAAAGAGGGTAAAACTGTCAGTCTTTCAATATCAAACCATGATCTCAATAATCTTTATTGGAATCAGACAAATTCACTACAAGGTTCTTATTGGATAACTTGGCTTCAGTTAATAAATATTCTCGTTAATGGTTCCCCAACTATAGCAGTACATCAACTCTTTTATTCCTATGTTGGTCCCATACGTCTCGTTGATTCATCTCACTCTATTAACTGCTCTCCAAGTGTTTGGGGCCACTTGAGCTAGGACCACATAAAAAAACTCTAAGAATAAGTGATAGGGAGAAAATATCACCCCACACTCAGCAATAAAAATCGTGGGTATCCAATGACCCTCCTTTAACACATAGAGATCACAAGGGCCTGTTCGCAACTCTATTTTTACCCAAGTAGGGATTCTTGTAATAGCCCTAAAAACCTACAAGGAACTCTTTTCAATAATATACACTATTTTTTACAACGAAGATAAAATAAATTCAAAAGGAGAATTATTCTTACACTGAAAACTAAACGATAAGGAGGAACAAATCTCTCAAATGGCGATAGAAAAACATAATAAGGAAGGAAAGAGTTTGAAATTCAGGGTAAAATTAGCAACGGAGGGAACTAACATTTTATAGAACTTAGTGATGATTCCTTAGTTACACGAAGTGAAATGATTAAACGTACCCACTGGTTCACCTTTTGACAAAATAACAATTCCCAAGAAACAAAATGATCAGCGTACCCCTAAACGGTTCGCTATTTTTGTTGTGATTTATAAAAGTGCCACTAACTCAAAAAAAGTAGTCTAGAAATTTACAAACTCCCAGAGGTCAGCAGTCGAACAGAAGCCTGCAGAAAACCAAATAAATTCTGAGGTATAATACTCCATCCTTTCAGTTATTACTCACTCCAATCAAGAATGAAGTATTGTGACCTAAAATAGCAATACTATGTGGATAAATTACTATATGACACCTATCATGGTGCCTAATAGATCTTATCCAACAGTTTAACTTGGTTGACTTTATTTTCCCCTTAGGTGGGCAGGCTGGCTGATCACCTTCAGGAATGCGAACCATCAATAAGGTGAACGGACACACGTGAGAATTTATACAATCACCCATGGACATGCACATGAATAAATACTAATTGTTATATACAATGTAAAGGTGTAAATACATAATGTACAAAGGTATTCCACCTCTTATCCTTCCCATTACTATAAATAGATCACTACACCCCTTAGCTGGGGGGACAACTGAAAAACAGTTTACACCGAACCCTAGAGATTCCCTGAGAGCATATACTCAAGCCCTGATACTTTGTGACATTACACCAGTGGATGTAGGCGCCCTATTGGGTTGAACCACATAAAAACCTCCGCCTCTCTCTTTGTCTTACATCTCCCTATAGTTCACATCATCTCATCTTTTATTTATGGTATATAATTATTGGTATAATTAATTAAGACTAACTATGATCATCATACTAATTTCAGACACCAACCGATGCGTATATATTTTGATCTTTGGAGATTTTATATTGGGAGTTAAAATTTTATAAAATGTTTTTAAATTATCTATCCTTTTAATATTTTTAGTAGAAAAATATTTTTCGCGAGGTCATTAGAATGACATTAGGTATGTCATTCGAATAAGTCTATGTACCTCATTAGATCATTCACGTTCCAATAAAATTTCGCACGAGATCATTTTTACCCTTTTCTGGAATCTCCTTAGAAGTGTCGTTGGAAAGGTATTCGAACGAGATGCATGGATTTATTCGAATGAGATGTACCTCGTTCGAATGAGAGTGTGAATTATTTTTGTTTTATAGATTTTCTAAATATCTTTTCATCCTTATCTTGTTTTTAAAAAACCTCTTATAAATAGGAGTGTTGAGCAACATTTTTATTGGAAAAAAAACTTATATTTTGAGTTCCTAAACTTTACCAAAAATCTTTCAAAAACCCTAGTTTACGCCCAAGTTGTTTAGGATCCAAGTGTTCATCAATATGCTTTGAAGATCCTATGTTGGACATCGAGGTCTAGTCTTTATATCTTTGTCATAATTGTCCTGTTGCGGTGGACTCCGTATATTCTAATGTGTTTTAATAGGAAGGACTTCATGTGTGACAGTTATTGAGTAGTTCGGTGGATACTAAGGCGTGTGGACTCACACGTTGTGGCAATGCTTGAGTGGACTCGTGTGCGTCATTATGTCAAGGTTGAGGAATGAAGAGAGTCATGGCTTGCAAAGGCGTTGAGTCATTATGTGAGTGTACCCTCGTATCCTTTTTAATTCCATACACTGCGAACTTACATGGCTAGGCTGCTCGAGATTTTTTCCACTTGGATTTTCCTCGTAAATCAGGTGTTTATATTCATATTTATTGTTTTAGCCTTCACTCACCTATAGGCATGTTTATGTTAAGATGAGATTAGTTAATCGATTTAATAAAAACTTGTTTAAAAGCAGTGTAACATTTTTATTTGGAGTTAACTTATTTAATAGAAATTAAAATAAATTTTTTTAAAATAGTCTATTTGTGTTTTTTGCACCCTATTCCATATTTAAACCCTTCGAGCCTATAGTGTATCTCAAATTGGTATTAGAGCTAGAACATTAAGTTATTATATTAGACTCATGTTTCGGCATGAATTTTAGCGGTTCTTATATGGAGGGTCATTCACTTTCTAGACCACCGATGTTTGATGGGTTTAATTGTGCATACTGGAAAATGCATAGAAAATCAGCACTTAAGGCAATAGGTGAGCGAGGTTGGTTATTAATTTTTAATGGGTGGTCTCCACTAGCCACCAAAGTTGGGAAAGCGACTCTTTTTAAAACTTGTAAAATCATGGAGCGAAATGAGTATAGTTCAACAAATTATGATTCACGAGATTGAAATGCTCTGATTTTTGTAGTCACGCCAAAGGAATTTTTTCTTGTTAAGACATTTGAGATGTCTAAATAGTATTGGGACATACTCCAACTCACCCCTAAAGATACTAGTGCCATTAAGGCTTCCAAACTCCAAAATCCCACCACTCAATTTGAAACCATTATTATGGATGAGTGAATCCTTTAATGAGTTCTATGTTAGACTATCAAATATTGTGAACTTAACGTTTAACTTGGGAGGGAGAATACTCGAAACCCAAGTAATCAAGAAAATCTTAAGATCCTTACCTGAAAAATTTAATTCAAAAGTGTCAGTTTTGAACTCCTTGAGCACTTTGAACTCTATGAAACTCGAAGAGCTTATAGGTGATCTTTAAACTTATGAGCTCAACATGTTTTTGTCCAAAAAGTAAAAGAAATATAAGGACATTTCTTTGATATCCACGAAGAAGGAAATAGGAGTTTCGAATGAAGAGGCTATAATCGATTCTGATAGTATGGCCATTTTTCAAGGAAGTTAAATAAATATCTCAAATTTGGAAAAAAAAAATCAAAAGCTCAAAAGAAGTTCGAGAAAAATAAATTTAACAAGGTTAAAAATTCCTTAAATATCGTAATGATAATTTTAAAAGGGAAAAATCAAAGAGATGCTTTGGATTCAAGGGTTATGTCTAGGGCAGATGAGTATCCCACTAAACTAAAGAAGGAGGGAAAAAAATCAAAGGCGTAAAATGTCAACATTAGTGATAGTGATCTAGAAAACGAACTCGATTCTGCCTTTAAGCGTAATTACACCGCGTTCCTGGCTAGTCGTGTAAGCCTTGATGAAAAATATTTCAATGAAGATGATTATAAATATGATACTTCTGATGAAACTACTTGTTATTCCCAAGTGAGAGATGGTGGAGAGAGTTGATAATAATAATAATAATAATAATAATAATAATAATAATAATAATAATAATAATAATAATAATAATAATAATAATAATAATAATAATAATAATAATAATAATAATAATAATAATAATAATAATAATAATAATAATAAGAAGAAGAAGAAGAAGAAGAAGAAGAAGAAGAAGAAGAAGAAGAAGAAGAAGAAGAAGAAGAGAAGGAAAATAGTGAACTTCAAGTTGCCTTCCTTGAGTTGTATACGAAAATGATGAAATTGAAAAGAACTAACTTGAAGTTAGAAGCTAAGTTGAAAGAACATTCCATAGGTAATTATGAGAGTAAATTTATTATTGATCCTAGGTCATGTGAGAAAACTCTTAGGAAAAATCTCACATTTGTTGAAGGGGTGCGAGATAGCCTTCGGGGATTAATTAAGACTTTGAAAAAAGATTCCCTAGTTTTTTATGATTCGAATAGTTTGCTCGAGTCTAGGATTATGGAGTTTGAAGAAATATTGAGAGACTTGGGTAATATCAAATTTGATTTGGATTTTAGGTCAAAAAAGTTTGAAAAGATGTTAGGCACCGTCCGAGTCAAAGGTGACACTTATGGTATTGACTTTGATATTCCAAATGCTTCTGCTACTAAAGCCAAACCATGAATTTTAGAGATTCAACTATTGCTAGGAATATCATAAAAGGTTAACACAAGGATAACATTCCTCGTGTCTATACTTGCACACATTGCAAAAGCAAAGGGCACCTAAGGCGATTTTGCTTTGATCACACAGATGGTACTATGAAGTTTAATTCTAGAGTCAATGAGATTTCAAAAACTCAAGAGAGTCATGTCACACCTACGTGGGTTAGAAAATCATATTTAAAGGCCTTACATATTTTACGTGATGATTCTCAAATGCTTGCACAAGAGACTTCTCATGCTATATCTAAGGGTTGACTGTGTTTGCATGTTTACGTACACTAGATTTCGTACTTCATGATATACTGTTTTACTAGTTGTATGTGGTTTGAGTCTTTTTGTATTTTGATTTTTCATTTATTGGGTCTTATTAAAAGATACAAAAAAAATCTTTATATTTTGAGTTTTTTTTTTAAAATTGTTATCCTTTTTTTAAAATGTTTAAAAACTCAAAAAGATTTTTGTTTACATGTAGTTTAGTTTAACACATTCTGTGTGACACGTTGGTGTGTTTGAATCCAATTAATCCTACGTTTCCATGTGATTAGGCCATTTGATTATGATTTTCAATGCTTAGATTGTTCTTAATCATGCTTATATACAGTGGTTTGAAAATTATTTGCTTAATTAATTCACATTACATTTGCCTCCTCATACACACATGCATGAGATCTTTTGGAATTTAACGCCCATATATTACATGAGCTAAGTGAGTTGCTATCCTAATAATCTTGTCATTATACATATATATTTGATTGGGAGATTTGTGCATTTCAAAACCATTTTCCATTATTTTATGATTTTATTGAAAATATGATTGTGCACTGGAAAGGTTTACGAAGGAAGAAATCTTCCTTGCACGAAAGGCCACCATTGGCAAGAGCCTGAAAAATTGAGAGGAAAAAGAAAGAAAATATTGCCAAGGCCAACATTTTATTTCATTGATCATTCAATTAAATAGGTATCTTATAAATGATAGTGGAAAATGATATATCTATAATTTTGAGGGTTTTATGTGTTAAAGATCAATGGGTTGTTACAATGAGTCCTAATTATTTCATATTTGACTCTATTGATTTCATAATCATCAATATTTTTTAGGACAGTGTGCATTGTTCTTGTTTGTCCATTTATGAGCTAACTTTATCTGTCACTATGAGGCTAAATCTTTGTTTGATAAAGTTAATACAATCATATAAAACTCCTTGAACATTTTTGAGTGATTGACTCATATGCTAGTGTGTAAAGCTTATGTTTTTTGTGTCATTTTTTGGTCTTTATATATATATATATATATATATAATAAGGAGTAGAAGTTTGGTTACTATTCCATAAGTTGATAAGCTAATTAGGGGCTAAGATTTGTCCACCAAGGCAACAATCTAAAGGTTGAGATTAAAATACCCCTATTACCATTTTTGTCCCTTAACTATTTGATTTCCCCCTCTTTTAATACCCTTCATTTCCTTTTCTCCTTTTACTCAAAATTCAAATACATGCATAAAATAGGAAATTAACACATTGGAAGCTTTTACACACTAGCAGGCTACACTACTCTCTCTCTCTCTCTCTCTCTCTCTCTCTCTCTCTCTCTATATATATATATATATATATATATATATATATATATATATATATATATATATATAAATTGTACAGCTCTCCCCTCTCTCTCTCTCTCTCTCTCTCTCTCCATTTGTTCTTTAACAATCAGAAGGTAAATCTCTTTGCTCTCTCTCTTGAATGGATCTTGGGGGAAATCTAGGGTTCGAAGGTTTCAAATGGATATCCCACACTCTTACACGTACACACTCACCCATCGCCCTCCATCTCTCGCATCTTTGTCTCATCCAAGAACCCTATTTTCACATACATGCGATTTCCCTTTGTTAGACTCTTGCCATTTCTCTTTGTTCAGATACATACCCACATACACTGTATTTAGGGTTTACTTTATTACTTTGTTCATTTTGATTTTGGTTCAGATCTATTTTGATTTTATTCATTTTGTTTTATATTTGTTTACATGTATGCTTATGTGTTGGGATCTAATCATTTTTTTGTGTTTTGTTGTTTTTTTTTTACAAGTTACTGATTATACTTGGAATAGCCTAAGCAGGTATACTCCTTTTATTCTCTTTATAGATTTTTTTTCCTTTTTTGTGCATTTTAGGTAATATTTATAGGTGCTAAAATGCATGTTTTAGGTTTTGACAGTTCCAAAATTGGGGAAAAAGTTTATTTGACAATGGTTCAGCTAGATATTAGTAGCAAGATGTTGAATGATATATTATCTTTTGGGGGTTTGAAATCTTACCATTTACCAGTTTTAGTTCACCGTATATTTCAATCACACACATTGATGTTTACTTGGAATGAATTTCATTGAAGTTTTCAAATTTGTTTCGTATTGATGTTGTAACTGTAATCTTTTTGTGAATTTTATTGAAGTTTTTATCTCTATTTGCTAAGATCTATTATCTTACTGAATGTTTTATATGTTGTATGTGTTTGATACTGATATGAAATTCATCTTAATGATTGTTTTATATGTTGTATGTATTTGCTAAGCTCTATTATCTTAACGAGTTATATGCATTTTCTACTCGTTGAATGTTTTATATGCATTTTCGACTCAATAAATGCTATACTTTTACATTTTTTTCCTGACTTCTCTTATTAGTATTTCTTTTGCCAATGTGATTTTAGAAGTATATGTCAGTTGATTAATTTATTCTTGATGGTCAGCCTCCTTGATTTTAGGGATTAAGTTTATTAATGATGTATGAGGGGATCTCACATGGACCTTGGGAGAACTATATTTGGTTTCTATGTATAAGTTCATATGAATTAATTTAGTCTTTTAAGGATGTTTTCATGTATACTATTTGTAAACTATCAGTTATGTTGATGCCTTTAGAAGCATCATTTAAAGACCTTGAAATTTTTGACATTTTTCTTTATTGAATGCCAAGTGCTTAAAAAAATGCCAAGGTGAGCTCGGCCGCTTATCTTATTTATGTTGTATTCTTTTCATTTCCCATGTATAATGTCCTCATCCCTTTCCTATTTTTTCAATGATAATTCAGTTTGGATAATGTAATTAGTATGAAATGACAACGATTGGAATTGAAAGTAGGGAAGCTGTTGCTTTTGATAATGTGCTCATCCTTTTCCCAATTTTTCAATGATAAATCAACCCAGCTAATGTAATGTGCTCATCCCGTTCTTAAGGGAATATTGATTTTGACGGAATATAGTGCAAGTTGCTCCTAAAACCTGTCTTTTTCTTATACCTGATTACTGAATGTCTAAGAAAGATTATTATACACATTTAGTGGATACTTTATCTTTGTCGGAAGCACTATTGTGTCGATTGACAGAATTTTTATTTCATTTTCTCTCAATCTATTCACTAATTTTTAGGTCGGTATTTAGTTCTATTCCTGTTTCCAAGGCCTACTTAATTTAAGGTTTGTAATTTTTGGAAGGCAAATATTCAAAATTTCATCTTCTAATTTTTTGTATGATGTCGAGTTCCAAGTATTCAGTTGGAAGAAAAATATTCTAATTATATTAATGAAAAATATTCAAATTATATTCATGTAATTTTTGGAAGGAAAATATTCTAATTATATTCATGACATCTTGCAAGAGTGGGTTGAACTTTTTTATCTTCTTCTTACACATGTTCAATGTTCAAGTATTCTGTTGCCCTGAACTTCTATTGTTGTAATCTTGGTTTTCACTTACTTTTGATCATTAATTTTACTGTGACTATTTAACATCACTTTTCAAATTAGTTTGAATCTTTATGTTGAATGTATTAGAACTTTTAATCACTTTTGATATTAGTCAATGAACACAAATAAAATAAAATTAACAATATTGTTATATTAACTCGTTGTACGCATCAATTAACTCGTCGTATGAATATATATAATATTGTTGGAAAGTTTGTTAACGGTAACTGAGAAGATTATAATGTTGAAGACTACATAGTAGTACTCACATTTCAACAAACATTGCCTATAATTATATAATGGTTGATTTCCAGCAGAAGCTATAGGCTTAAAGGTACATGAGTAAAGAAAGATGTTATAGTCTTGAAGGTACATGATTGTAATTTGTATTGGTGTGTTTAAGGGGAAAAACATGTTCTCACGTTTTCGGGAACCCAAATTGATAGGTATACTTAGAAGGTGAAATTCTATATATATAATTGAGTTGTATTTTTCAGTTTCGAAATAGATTACTTTAGTTTCCAAGGTGGAATTCTAAGGTTTCTCAATTGATTATTGTTGATTTGTTTCTGTGTTTTCTTCTCCCATATATAATAGTTGAGGATATTGATCTCTATTACACGTGTTATTGTTGATTGGTTTAGATTACTAGTAAGTCTTCAACAGTGCTATTTTTTTTTAATCTCAGTCATTATAAATTAATTTAATGCTGATATGTTTTTGGAGTAGCACTCAATTTAGTATAACTTTGTACTAATGATATATTTCGTTTTGGGGTTTTTGGAAAATTTGATTTTTAACCCCAGATCTAGCGAGATCCACATCTCCCCGCAACTACAGTTTGACCTCAGATCTATGAAGACAATGTTTCATTGCAGCAAGTATGGTTTTTTACCCTTAATTTTAATTTTTTTATTTGTCTTGGTAAATGTCAAAGCATTGTTGGGCTATAATTGAAATCGGTACTATTGTTGAGATTTCATTGCAAATATTTACTATTGTTTCATTTGTTAGTCTCTTTTTCTTTCAGGTACTAACTTGGTGCCTCTTTATTTTGTTATAGGTTTGGATTATTGGTCTGAAGATATTCATGGTATGACCAATAAAAATTTTATTTCAATTTTAGCATTGTTTGTGAGTGTTTATTGTTTACTTTTAATAAATTTGGCTTTGGTTCGTACACCAAGTCATATGTTCTTCATCCAATTACGCTAAATGTATTGGCTCGTACATGAATTTGACTTATAAGCCATGGTTTATATTTTCCATTAAGGATTCACTAAAGTTTGGGGTTTCAAAATAGCATCAAGTTGGTCCTGTGTTGGTTATCTCCCAACAATTTTTATTTAAAGCCTTTTTTGTATCTTACTCTACGAAGATTTTCTTCAAAACAAAAAGTTGGGCAATAAAATGATAGTGGATTTTGGATGGAGTTTTTTTAATGCTATCATTCATTTCATGGCTAGACCATTGCTATGTGTTTGGCAAAATGCCCAATTGGGTGATCTACTTGATTTTGAGACTTATCTGCTTGGTTTTATTACGAACGAGAAATTGTTGGGTATGGTTTGAGATTAAATTTAAACTGTTTTACAGTTTACACATAGGACATTTTGTTTTTGTTGGTTGTCGTGTTTAATTAAAATAATATTTAATTTATCATAGAAATATTCATTTTTACTTGATTAAGGTATTTTCTCCCGCCTCTATATATTTTGGGATGAGTGTTCAATTTTGAATCAAGTTTTAATGCCTTATATCTATGCAGGGACGTAATTTTGCTACATGGGGAATCGACGACATGGTAAGCACACTTAGTTTTTTCTCTTCTCTTTCATTTTTGATATTTTTAACTTCTTTAACTTTTAAGTCTCATATGCGTGTCTCAGATGCTCGAGGTGGTTCACCTCATTGCAGTGCCTCAAGGTTGAAATCTTCTGATGAGGGAAGGGACTCTTTTGAGCATACTAGGATACTGTAATTGAGGGGATTTCCTTTCTCAGATGGTAAGGATGAAATTATGAATTTCTTTAATGATTTTATGCTATCTTAAGACTCGATTCCTTTTATTGTTAATTCATAGGGGAAGGCCTAATGGCGAAGCATTGTGGAGTTTGCAAGTGCTGAAGCTTCGAAAGATGCAATGGTGAAGGACAAGAAGACTCTGGGCAGTCACGATATAGATCTTTTCCCTTCATCACGTGAAGAGTTGGATAAAGCAGTGTAGTGTGGAATGGGAGCAAATATGTAGTGTGGAATGCGAGTAAAAGTTGAAACACGAGGCAGACTAATTTTTTTTTAGGCAGTAACTGTAGATTTCATAAATTCAGTGGACGAATAATCCACCTAAGCAGCAGAAACATAAACCTGAAAATAAATCAGCATGCAAAAGAGAACTTATTCTCCCAAGTATATTTCTATCTATTACTTAATCTGATTTGATTTTGATTAATTTATTTTATATGTTGCTAATCTTTTGAGTTGGTAACATAAATGTGAGCAGTTTACAATTCAGATGGAAGATAGATAACGAGTTGATAAGTTTCTTTATAAGCACTCACTATCGCTCTGGAGACCTAATCTAATCCGTGATAATAAGTAATTTAGGCCAATTGATTACTCCCAAGTATGTTTCTATCTTTGGAGAACACTATTCACAGTGATGGTCTTAAGGTATGTATAGAGAAAAATCCACAAGATATGATTCCCCTTATAAATATACTAGGTCTTAAGGTATTCACAATGATAGTTCCTCCAACTTTGAGTTTGACGGAGGTAATAGAATATTGATTTTGGAGGGTAGGTATAATATGTGTTTTATCTCTCTAAAATATTCATTAGAATGTTTGACATCTCTGTTCTTTTCTCTGGACCTCTGTTCATAGAGTGTCTCATTTTTTGTTTACTTTTTATATAATAAGCAAGGTTATTGGTTTTTAGACTGTATTTTTATTTGTTGTGTTGCTCTGTTTTGAGTATATGTAAGAGAGTTGATGGAACAATACCTTTGAACAAAACCATTCCCTCAATAAATCATACAGGATATGAAAGTTTTGTATCTTTCCAATATCGTATGCCTTTTCATTTTCTTACTTGACAGGGAACTGAGTGCTATAAATTGTTCCTCATATTGTTCCTTATACTTGACAGTGAACACACAGGGAACATACCCCATCGCCGGAAAGACCCCAAAGGTATCCATTACAGAACTTATTTTTGAGCTTTCACCGGAGCTGTTCACCAGTTTAGAAGAGCACGATCTTTATTTTTGCACTTATTTTTTATTTTCCAAATTTGTCTTATTTTTATTTTGGTCGAAATTTTAGGTTTTCGTGTGTTTGCATGTTAGGGGTGATCGCATTTGATTTGTAGCAGGGATTCAGCAGAGAACAAGTTTTGTGCAAGTTTTCATTTTATTCCTTTAAGGAGAATGAATAATCGCATGCATCCCACTCCCATATTTTCTCAAACTACTCATACAATATCTCTCCCACTCTGCCACTCTGTTTCACTGTCAGCTTCTTAAATAATAAAGGAGAATGAATGATTGAAAAAATAGAAAGGGGAGAGATAAAAAGAGAAAAGCAGTATCTCTTAAATAGAGTTTTTTGTAAGTTTGTCATTTTTATCAAGATCTTATGTGTTTGTGTATAACTAAATGTTTTTGTTGGGTTTTGGTATCGAGATATTGCGATGATGAATTCTTGCACGGTGAAGGAACCTAAAGTGGTTATTAAGTAGAAGGTTATTGAATTCTTAGTATGTCTAATTGTTTTAGATTTCTTCAATTAAATTACTCAGTTCATTATATAATATATATGTATTTTTCCCATTCTTTTCATTTCAACATAGGATTTGTTTTGGATTTCTTATTTTTCATTCTGAACTTCCATTGTCTGTGTTTTCTTCTTTTGTGTCAGGGATTTATGATTATATTTTTTCAGCGGTTATTGGTTGTTCAGTGCAAGACACGTATGATCCTCATCAGCGACCACCATATCTCCGCCCTTTGCACATCATATGGGGTAATGTTATATGTCTGTTTACTCAGCACATCATATGGTTGAATAAATGTCTGCAAAAATATTTTTTGAAAAGATGACTTTGGTATAACAAATTAGTTAGTTTGTTATACTTTGGTACTTGATTTTATCTTTAGCAGTGGAAAATATACACTCTATATTCATATGCAGCATATTACTTATTTGTCTCGCCTATTATGCAGCATATATGCATATGCATATACATATATGCATATATGCGTACAGTTAAGTTTTGTGAGATATTATTACCTACTATAAAAAATTGAAGACACGTTAGGGATGGTTGGGTTTATATTGCCTTTTTGATAGGTAGACACTGTTTCGCTTTTCAAAATTACATTTCTTAGTTTGGTTGGGTTTATATTGCCTTTTTTTGTCTTTTGTCTAAAACAAAGTTGATCTAAAAACAGAGTTGATCTAAAACAGATTTGATCTAAAACAAATTTATTAGTTGATCTAAAACATATTTGATCTAAAAATGGATTTGGGGAAAATAAAATTTGATTAATGGTCCACTTATTATTAGGAGAGTATGGTAGCTACACATGATTTGTTTGTCTTTACACCATACTAATGTCATATATTTTCTTTGGGTTCTGAATGTGTATTGTTTATTTTCAATTGCCTCGTGTATTGATGTGTATTGTTTACTTTTTCTTTTACAGGTTACTAATTATACTTGCAACACCTTATGATCTATGTCTTTATTTTACAGGTTACTAATTGAGTTGACTGTTATCATTATCACTACTGGATTATGGCCAAGTTACAAAATCCTATGATCTCTCTCTCTTATGTGCCAACTACGAGATTATGTCCGATTTGGTCCATTCTCACCACTAGATTTGGTAAGATTTTGTTTTAGAGATTTAAACATTAAAACCTGATATGTGGTTGCAAATCTCATACTGTTGTTATGTTTTGCAGGTTTTGGAATCCTAATTTCATCAAAAAGAAGCCCTAATCATGTTTGAGATCAGAATAGCTTCTTTCTGGTTTGATTATTGAGTGTTAAAGTTTGTTTCAGTTACTTCTCCAATGACAATACTAAGGTCCAATTTCGGCAATTAGCGATACCCGAGTAAAAAACTCATTTTTTCCCTTCAATTACTTTTAGTTATTTTTTATTTATAGTTATATATTCTTATTAATCAAATTGTTGCTTTGTAGATCAACTCGAGTTGGAGAGGGATTGAGGTCGTGGGTTAAACAAAAAAGGGGCAGGATTTCGAGATGGAGATGATGTGTGGCCGCGTTGTTCCATGTTTTTTTCGAAAAGGGGTTACTTCTCTTTTGGTAATTGTATTTCAAATTGTTGGAAACAACTATGCTTTCATCATTTTTAGTATGCATAGTTGTGTATAATTACATTTTAGGTTTGTGTAATTTGCGTTGAAGAATTTGTTGGATGAATTTGGGCTCTTTGAATATTGTTTGATTGGTTGTCATCCCTTAAGCAGGGTGGATAGTTCAATAAATAAAGGAGGCTATGTTCAATTTGTTTTTAAAATTGATACTTTGTTTATTTGAGGGACAATGTGAATTCAGTTGATGAATATTGTATATTTCATGTTATATGTGAATTTGTTTGATGAATTTAGACTATTTCAATATTGTTGGACTATGTGTTATTTGTTAAGCGGGTGGATAGTCCTACTAACATAGGAGATTATGGCTATTTTTTTTAAAATTACACTTTATTTTGTTGGGGAATGAAATTTTTTTCGTTTTGCAATTACGTGCCTTGAAATTTTTTGCCATTTTACAATTACGTACTTTGAAAATTTTCGTCGTGCCTTCGGGAACGGGCATTGCCTTAGTATATATATGTGTGTGTGTGTGTGTGTGTGTGTGTGTGTGTGTGTGTGTGCGCGCGCGTGCATGTGTGTGTCATTGGTATATTTTGCATATTTATATAGATGGAATTGTTTTGTTTTTAAGTTTTTGCATTTGCATTTAATCCATATTTTCCATATTATTTCTCTTTGAATGAAATTAGCATGTTATATGATCATATTAGTATCTCTTGTTGCTTGTTTATATTGGTATCTCATGCTTCACTGTGTATTCAAGTTAGTATCATTTTTTGCATCAATATTGGTGTTCATTGATCATTCTTTGAATTATTTGTGCTTGTGTGTCCATGTTATGTCTGTTTTACTTTACACCCTTGCGTGATATTATTCTTTCCTATATATTTCCAATCAGTATCACATGTTCTCACATTTTAGGGGATAAATGATTTATGGGGGATAAAGCATTCTTACTTATCCTACTCCTGAATAAAAAGGGGGAGATATAGTATCTTTTATTTTAGTTTTAGGAGGGGATCTTTGCATTTGAAGGTGTTCGTAAGTGTGCAGGTTTGTAACATGTGGAAATATTTACAATCGTGCATAGATACTTAAGGTTTATGAGTCCATCGAGTTGTACTTTTTCATTTGGGGTTGGGGATTGAGTCTTAGATTAGATTGACGAACCATAGGAGTTTTTATTTTTAGTTTTGTCCCGAAATAGCCAAAGGGGGAGATTTATAAGGACAAGTTTTCAATATAGTCAATTTTCTTGTATTTTAGCTTTATTTTGTGTTTGGAAAAAAACTATTTTTGTCGTAGGTTAGGACTTGAGCGTGTTGACCTTTAAGCATATGACATTTTTTGGATGATTATCATGTTACTATCAAATATCCCTATAACTAGCTTGTATTCTTATTTTTATATCTTGAAAAATCTAAAAAGATCTTTTTCTTCTTGAAGTGTTTTCAAAAACCTACAAAAAGATTTTTTTTTAATTTGTTTTAGACCATATATGGATGCGCATTTAAGTTATTTGAATCCTAATTACATTTCATCCATTCATGTGACTTAATCATGGTGTTGTTCAACTTAATTACATTTTCTTTATGTGATTAATTATGCATGTTTAGCATTTCATCGTTGATTATTGATTACCCCCTTTATTCTAGACTCATTATATCGTCTTGATTACAAATATACACGAACTTTTGAACATTATACTTGATTGTTATAAAAACCTTTCCCGAATTTTTTTACCAAAAAATTATTACATGTTTAAGCAATGGAAAGGGGCTATGAAAGAAGAAGTCTTCTTTGCATTAAAGGCCGCAATTGGCAAGAGTCTAGACGATGATTTTGGCACATAAAAATAGAAGTGCCAAGACCAAAAGAAATCATTGATGCTTCATTATACATGAGCAATATAATTCCTTCAAAAAATTTGAGATTTTATACTTAAAATGTGATAGATTGAGGGTGTTATTAGTTGAAGACTAATGGGTTTGCACAATAACATTCCTTCAAAAATATTAAATAGTTTTGCATTATTGATTTAAGAAGCATTGAAATTTGTGACATATTGTATGAGTTGAGTCAATTTTAGTTTGTTCAATTCTTTTACACCAAATGTTGAATTGAGTTTTTTTTAGGAGTATCTCTTTAACTTCGTACACCATCGCTACGTACGCCTATGTTGACTTTTTCGTGTGTTGAGTTCCCACAATTTTATTCTATATTAATGATTCAGTATTTTCGTGCAACTCCATGGTATGATTGTTTGTACTTGTACTCATATGTATATTTATATACTCAAAAATTTCAAAACTTTCAAAAATAATTTGTTGGTTTGTTTAAGTTTCATCGCCTATGTTTAGTTTTCAATACTTTGTGATGATATTTCGTATTTGGACTCTCTTGGTGTTAAATTTTGAGGTTTATCTTCTAAATGGTCAAAAGGGGGAGGACATACTGAGGGGGAGTTTCCTTTATTTTAAACTCCATACGTCTCAGCATTTCTTTTGCTTCATATGCATTGGAATTTTCTGCCTTGATTATTTCATAGAGTAGACGATGAATATTTTCAGTTGAATACAAAGTCACAAGCGTCTTTTCCATTTTCAGTTTTGGAGTAATAGACTATTACAAATGGCAAACTCCTCTACTCACCGAGGCACCATCCCGATCCACTTTGCACGTATCTCTATAATACAACCCCTCCTAGAAATATACGCCACGAGAACTCACAAATGGTATGCATTGCACATAAAACATAGAAATAAATCACAACCCTTACTAACAAGACAAAATAAGCAGATATATACACAACTCTTACTATCATGTTAAGCTAAATTATATATACATACCAACCCCACCCTACTGGGTCACATTAACATCCAAATAATTAAAAAAGGTATAACATTTTTATAACCTAACAACCCGAGCTTCCCAAACCTCGGTATGGTCTCAAACTACCCTATACCAAAATACTCACATTGACTATATTAACCTTAAATTGCCCTTGCCCAACCTCCTAAGGCTTCCCATATAGGTAATGAACCCATACCTACATTATATAACACATCCAATGTATTAACCACCCTACTTTAGGATTTTTGACTCAATTCTAGGCTTCCCCGAAGGATAACACCCTAATAGTATAACACAACAACCCTACTAATCCCGACTAATAAGTCATATCTCTAAGCGTCCTAAAAATTCCACCTAATGATCCATTCAAATCTTGGATTTACAACTAATACATTGCACCCAATTCAATACCTACAACCAACCATGATAAAATACCTAATTAATCCATTCTACTCATAGGCTTGCAAAACTAAAGCCTTAAACTAATAACAATTCCCTATAAATAAAAATTTCACAATAATTAACTAATCCCCAAAACTAATTTACAACACTTCAAAATATTAGACTCTAACTTTATTACACAACATAATAAATATCAAGGCAAAAAAAAACTAACCCCAAGCTCCAAAATCCAAAAAATCCAAACTAAAAACCAAAAATCGCATCTAGACCATATCTAAGACTGTCGATCGATCGATTAGTCCAGAAAACGCCCAATTTATCCATGTTATGGGAATGCTCCACCTCAAACCCTAAATTATCTTAATAAAAATCCATTAATCCACTTATAAGCTTGATACAAGTTCACAATCAACAACCAAATAATTATAACATATCATACAACCAATTATAACTTGTTTCTAACATCAAATCTCAAATATGTACCAATATTCAAAGTAAAAACCCATCATTCACTCGACAATTCTAGATCTAACACGTTATACAATTTATTAATGACTCTCATGAGTTGATTCAATTAAACATATGGATTTTAGATGATTCACAATATAAAACATATTCAAAGCATTATCTTATATCTTTAATCCATGTTCATAAAGAAATCATTCAATATAAAAGTGAAATTAACCTATTTAACATCTAGATAACGTAAATTATGAGAATTAATTAATTAAACATGTAAAAATTATATTCATAAAATAACTTGATTTAGATTTGGAATGAATAGATATAATCTTTACACACATATAATTATAACCATATTTTATATAAACTTATATAGGCTTTATCATAGATGTTTTATTTATTTAAAAAAATTTAAAATCAAGTGTACTTAAGTAAAAGATGAAATTATGTAGCATGGATATCATTCGGGATTCGTATTAGTACCACATGCTTATATATGTTGTTTGTGTTGGGATAAATCAAATTAACTTAATATCGGAGGAAGATATGTTTTTATTATTATGGCCTAAATGTAATGATGTTTTTATACAATGTAGACTTGTTAAGTTTAATCATTTATATGAAACTATTTTTACAGGTCCTAGGTTGCAGTCGCTACCTAAAACTTGGGCTTTCTTAGTTGGAGGACTTATCCAACACAATTTCCTTTTATCTCTTTTGAGGATGTAGGTGTCGAACATGTAGCTCATTTTAAAATTTAGTTATTGAGACAACTTGTTATTTTATTCAAGTCAGATATTGTATGAGTTTTATATATTTTGGGATGGTTTATTATCCAAAGATTGGATATTGGTTTAGTATTAGTTATGTTATTCTAGTGGTTGGATTTTATTACATTATGGTTAGTTGGTATCATAGATGATTTCTTTGTTTGTCATTATGTTATTTAGCTTTGTTAATACTTATATTATACCCGTTCATGATTATAATGTTATCAATTGATTGACTCCCGTAATCTTTGTATTTAAAACTGATCAATCTACTTATGGATTTTACAGGGCTCAGTAATGAAGATTATTTTACTAGAAAGTGACATAACATAGCCTAAAAATTAGCAATCCCCTCTAATGCGACGAGTTGGTGAATATGGGTCTCACTAAGAACATGAGAGGAATGTCGATTGTTATTATAATATATGTGAGCAAACGCATAGGGTCGGTAAACTCTTAGCCGCGCATCTCCATCATTTTTCATGAATGCCTCCAAATGAGAGATGGAAGATAAATGGACATAGCATAGCCTATAGCATGCTTGAACATAATGCGATCGAGGTTATAGGTACTCTGATTTACTACGGCTTGGAAATTAAATTGACTATCTTATTCAAAATGCGGTATAAGAGTAAAGATGACTACTATGTGGTTTCTTATGATTACAAGAAGAACGATTCATAAAATTAACGTACCTATACAAATCATAGTAAGGTGTGATATGGTTAAGGCACTCTGAATATTGGAGCAAGGTAACCCTAGAGGTATCAAGGATATCGGTATTGGTATCGAGTGAAACGATGACATTGATGCCCCTAACTCTCGACATAATGAACTCACTACCAACCCTAGCATATAAGGAAAACTCTATCACCATGTATAAGGACCCACTCAAAGGTAGGATGGATTCCCACACTCTATCGACTAACCAAATGAGTAATAAAGTACCCTCTAAGTTTTTCGGGTATATGGGTCTCTCAACCACCACCCTCTTTTGGTAGTATCGGGTGGATATGAAGCACTTAATTACCTCACGCATAGCCCATCATAGTGGGTTAGAGCATGGGTGAGGTTAGGGACATATCTTTCTCGATTTCGTTCCCATCGTAAAAAAATTAACGAAGTAAACATAAAGGATAAAAATTCTAAGGATAAACTGGGAATATAACAAGGTCACAAACCAAACTACTAACCATAGAACTAACCACAAACACTAAGAAATAACTATCCAAACCACCCAAAAGTAAACCTGCACAAAGCCATAAAACCAAAAGGTAGGAACTAATAAGAAATGGATCTCTCATCATTATCTAAGGCAAAAAAAAAGAACCACACGTATACATATGAGAGCCGATCATATAGGGACTGACTTAAGGTCATTGTTTCCTTACATCTTTTACCGGGCTTAAGTCAGATGGCATTGTTTCCTTAAATCTTTTACTAGCCAAAGAAAAGAGGATAAAAGATAAATAAAAACACATGCTATAACTTTTCACCTAAACCCATCCGTATCAAACAACCCTTGGTTTCATGCACAAGACTAAGAAAAAAGGTCCCATACTCCAAGACAAAACCCAAAAAAAAGTCCCCTTATCCAAGACAAAACCTAGAGAACGGGTAAGCTTTATAGTTGAATCTTTGGATTATTTTAAATTTGTCCCAAATAAAACCATACTTATAGTCATTGTTAACTTATTTATTCAAAATATAATTGAAAATTATAACATGTCTGTTTAGAAATTACAGTAGCTTTTTTTCACATAATAGTGTACCTCATTTGGCGTGTTTCACTTAATTATTTCAAATATAGTAGCTAATTTTCATATTTATTTTTGACAATTTGTATTTCAAGTTTGTTTACTGATATGAATTATGGGGTTAATAATTGATGAAACATGAAAATGGTACCTCAAAAGGTAACTCAGTGAGTCATTTTAAGAACTCGTTCTAGGCAAGAGTGATGAACAGTTTTCAATGTAAATAATTGTAGTAAATAAGATCAAACATAAAGTTTTAGAGTGGTTCAACTCAATTGAGCCTACATCCACTGTTAGACAGTTCAGTTGTCATTATAACTTGAGTTGTTTATAAAGGTATAATTACTTTCTCTCTCTAGAAGTATCTCTGCCAACTTTCAGTACATAAAAATGACTTGCCTAATAAGGTACAATGACCTACTATTTATAGGTGAGTTGGGGTGAAATGTACACCCCAAGTCACATGGAGAATGTTGGTAAATCTCCACCACTAAATGAATGTCATTTGTCCTTCTAGAAGCTTCATGAAGAGTTTAATTATTCCTCTCACGTGTGATATCATCACCACTACACCCATAAGGGAGATTTGTAATTGCCATTAGCAGTTACAAATGATATTTGTAATTTTTATTTTCCATCATGATTTAGGGGGGTCACAAAAAAAATTATCACTCCTAACATCAGCTATAATTTTTATCACCCCTATGGGGGTTATAACATCAGTTACAATTTCAATAATCATAACTGCTAATAAAAGATACAAAAATTGCTATTAGTGGTTACAAAGATCTTTATATTTTCAAAAAATTCAATAGAATATCCTTTACTTATCCTATAGACATAAAACTTGTTTAAACTTAAATTTAACATCAAGAATAATATCATATAAGCCCACTCTGAATATTATATGAGTAAAAAAATTTGACATAAGTTTATTTATATTTTGGACATTCCAAATATCCTGTATACATACAACTTGTTTAAACTTAAATTTAACACCAAATAAGCCCATCCAGGGCACTAAATACAAAATGAACATCCAATAAAAAATAAAAATAAATAAATAATGCCACGTCACTTCCATGACATAAAATGCCATGAACATGTAACAAATCATCCTGAACCTAGACGAGGGGTCACCACGCAGCAGATACGCTTCGTGAAGTCTAAGTATATGAACCGTGGGGGTATTAATATTGTAAAAACCTCCCTCGTCCACTCAAAGTAAGCATGATGAGCGTGTTCAATAGAATAATTTTTTTTATATGCGGCTCCTCGGTATCCACTAACTTTTACTTATGTTACTTGCCACAAAATGTAAACACGTGGATTTAGGTCTTTGAATTCTACATTTCCCATGTGTATACCTGCAAATAATACAATATAATTATTATCATCTGAAGATAAAGTTAAAGTTAAAAGTATATAATTTATCTATATATAAAATGCAGCCCCTCCCCCCCCCCCCCCCCCCAACCCACCCATCTCCATTACAACACCAAATGCACCCCTCCCCCCTCCATTACAACACCAAACACACCACCCTCTCCAATAGAAGTGGATATGTTATGTTAGACAGGAAAATAAAGAAGCCATAGTGAGGGTGAATGGACTTATCGAACCCCACACAAGAGGCATGATGGAAGTGTAATGGAAAATTTCACATCGAGTCAATTTGTAACGTTTGATGTCAATTTATTAAGTTTTCCTGCATTCCGTTTACACTAAAATTTGTAAATTTTAAAGTAAATTTTGGTTGCATACAACATCTTTAGATAAGGATGTTTCAATACATGGGTCATATATATATATATATAATATGGAAGTCATGAACAACAATAATGACATTAAGAACTAACAAATGAAAGCAACAAGGTCAAGTGCCATTTTAGAAGAAATTGAAGCATGCAATCGGTCACTTAAACAACATAAATAAATAAAGCAGGATATTCAAGATATGAGTCAACTTAATAGAGCCTCATTACCAACCACCTTTGATAAATCTTAAAGGATAATTACATTAACATCCTTTTGGTTCTTTGGGTGAAGCTAAGGTGTGGATATAACCTTAAAGAACTAATTCATGACCTATTTAGAAGAAATTGAAGCATGAAATCGGTCACTTAAACAACATAAATAAATAAAGCAGGATATTCAAGATATGAGTCAACTTAATAGAGCCTCATTACCAACCACCTTTGATAAATCTTAAAGGATAATTGCATTAACATCCTTTTGGTTCTTTGGGTGAAGCTAAGGTGTGGATATAACCTTAGAGAACTAATTCATGACATATGCTTAAAAAAACTAGTGCATACACATCAAGGTGACAAGGCCTCAACCACGCTTTTAGTTTTCTCGAACATTGCATAGTTTATTAAACACTGTTAAAAGAATTTGGTGAGTCACTAAAATAACCATAAAAGGCAAACCATTTAGTTGACTGGTATCTCCTTTATCATTTCTAGTTACCCACCACCTACATTACCATCACCAGTGGCCTTCCAATAAATAACTCGTCTAATGAGCGCAACCATTATTTTATTTATGTATAGGTTCTTAACATGTGCCCTTAAAGCGGGCTTTATCAATAGTTAATATATAAGTGTTCATATGGATATTTAGAGAATGAAATGATGGGGAGGAATTAGAGGTGAGTTGTGCGATGTGGTATGTTCATTATCGAGGATGAGCGTGTAACATATCACGTACAAAACCTCAGCATTTTTTATCATTTCCAATTAATTTTCAGTTAAAATTCACTTTTTTTATCCAAAATAACTTCTTTTTGGAAAATTCCCTTACAAAGGACTTAAATACACTTATAACCTTATCGTAAATGAAAATAACACAAATGAATCATAACTATCAGTCAAGAAACAAATTTAAAAAAAATATCCAAATTCCTTTAGGTTTACAGTAATCTTTTGTAGCAGATGGGGAAAAGAAAGATGAAAATGTGATCAAGGATAATGAAGTGGGAAAATAACCTTTTTTAGATATTCTCATAGCTGGGTTTACTGGTGAGAGAGAAATACAATTGAAAAATATCAGCCCCTCTATAGCTAAAAGGCTATAGCCTGTTGTAATCTTCTTACCCTATATTAGCATATATACACATAGTAATTACTAAATTCTATGCTTATTAATTTGGAACATATAGGATTTCAATAATAAAACTAAGTACTTATGTTGTATATTTTGTGCAAAATTGCAAATAATCTTACCAAGTTACTTTTAGCCAAGGTCTTTGTTTCTAAGAGGAACAAAAATATATATGGTTTCAATCAAGCTTTAATATGGCATAGACATACCTGCAGTATCCCATAGGCTAAGGTTCAATGTACTACCATCCACCACCACATCAGCACTGAACTTGTACAAAATAGTGGGAACATAGTTTTAAAACTAAAAGAATTATCAGGAAAAGAAATATGAAACCAATAATTATCTCTGTAAGGGGGAGACCTCACCAAAGGTTTATATGGTGAGTTGGTATTGTTCTTAGCAAAAGACTAACTAAAGAAGGAAGACTAGTACCTCTCGAAGGACCTCCATGAAGACCCTCCACTGAGACTTCCCAAAGGACTCCTTATAAAGATCAAAGTTGTTCGAGCGATAATATTTTGTAATAAGAAACATGAACTATTTGATATTGTATTTTACTTGTTCAACAAATTTACTTTGTAATATGGGAGAGGATGTTCGGTACTCTCGAGGGACCATGTCTGGATGGGCATGGGAGAGCTCACATGATCTATTGAATAAGCTACTCTTGGGAACCTCACAGGGATTTGGTTTGGAGGATTGTGAGCAGGGAAACGTTGGGAAAGCATTAGATAACCCTCTTGGCACACTTGGGAAAAACTTCACCTAATACAAACTAGTGCTCGAGTAATTTCCACCTCGAGTCACTTCATTTAAAACAAACTCAGGTGAACCTCCTCGAGGGACCTCCATCTCAAATTCATCGCCTGGAGGTAATTCCCAGCCAACAAACAACGCACTTAATGTTTGAACTATTGTTAATTGAGCAACTCCAACTTCATATGATATCTCCTTTGATTGATGTGACCAAGCGTTTGGTGGGGGCTATTGTTCACTTACTTTATGGCATCATAATATCTGGAATTTAGGGCCTCAAGATAACAACACTCAAGTGAGATTTATCCTTAATATGGAAGGCCTAGTTAACCAAATCTTATTTCATAGCCGTTCTAAGGTAAACCTTTAAGCTGACATGTCATATCCTCATTAATGCCACCACGCTTTTAATTGGTTGAACAGTTTCCTGCTAAAACATAACATCTTGTGAATTTAATGCAATATCTTTGACATTACTGTCGCACTTAATGCCCATTAATCAAATTTAATTCCAGTAAGGTTACTAGAGTAACCTTTCCTCCATATAAATAGACCAACCAAACAGTTTACAAGCACGACAATTTAAACCTAGAATTTTTATTGGATTTTACTTACACACGAGAGATTCTGTGAGAACATTTATTACCCAACATTTCATTTTGTTCCATTAATACTACTATCATTGAGTATTAACTATGCCTGAAGTTCCCGCATTACCTTTATTATAACAAGAGTGCTTTCTCCTTCTCCCTCCGACCAAATTACTGGCTGGTTTTACTTATTTATTCTGTCCACGGAGCATTTATGGTAGAAAATACCTCATTTAATATCATCTTAGGTGTTGAATATTACTCACTCTTACTCTCATGCGTCGTCATTATTAAACATAGTCTTGGGCATTAATCACGGTATTGATAGGGGGTTACGCCTCGCTTGATACTAATCATATTCCAATAACCCTCATCTTACATTTGGCGACTCTTTAGGGAGGTTTTCTCTTTTGAAAATATATCGGAGGATAAGACTATTGACTTCGACGCTATGCAGTATGAGGAGGAGGCAGAGCTCACCATATTGCCTGAAGGAGCAAGAGTAACACGAGTAGAACCTAGCACAACTGCTAGTGGTGTAACGGAGATGGTCGGCATGCCGATAAGAATAGGCCCGGTGCAAATGATAGGGCTCATGGGTTTATTTACAGAGTTAATCAAAACCTCTGGAGCCTAGGTGATGCTGGGGATCACTGGAGGATCTAACTCTTTTGTGACTCCACCGTTTGGGATACGATCTCCCTCTGTCACAGCGGGAGTTGCCACACCTATTATTAATACTAGTCCCCCCACCACTCCAATAACGATTATCCCAACCTTGGCTACAGGAACAACTATACCCGATATGGGATCAGCAGGTGCAATGCCTGCAATGATCGATAATGTAGGGGAGTGCGCCGGTTGTGCCCATAACTCTCGTCACCGTGGTGCCACCAACAAACAGTTCTCCACCCTGAAGCTTGGAGGAGATGAAAAAGGAGCTCTTGAAATTCATAGCAGTGTCTAAATCTGGAAGAAATAGTTCCTCAGCTTATGAGAACTTTCGTACTCCGTACCCAGAGGAGTACAATAATGAGCCTTACCAAATAGGGTATATTCCACCAATCTTTGAGAAATATATGGGAAAATGCACTAATACCAAGGAACATGTGAAAAGTTTCATCAAGAGCCTAGGGGATTACTGTAATAACAAGAAACTAAGACTCAGGGAGTTCTCAAAATCACTGACAGAAAACTCTTCCACTTGGTATTCTCATTTAGTGCCAGGTAGTGTGGCCTCTTGGGGAGAGTTGCACGCGTTATTTGTACAAAAGTTCTTTTTGGAAGAAGACGAGTTTACACTCACATAGCTGGATTGTGAGAAATAAAAGTTGGGGAAGGATGTCGTTGCTTACATTAGAAGGTTTCTCAAATGCTCTCTATATGTGAGGGAGGAAATGTGAGAAGATAAAATTTTATAAGTTTGTGCCGAAGGGCTACTGCCCGAGTTTATCTGCCACCTGATTAATGAGACTCGAGAAAGCACATTTGTTGCATTTTTAAAGGCATCAACAAATATTTCTCTTGTGGTAAAACCGACACCACCACCACCTGCCTTGACAAGCTTGTTACTAAGATCGTTAACTAGCTCTAGGAGGGGAGTACCCCCGAAGGTAAATTACGTAGACGATAGAGGAAGAGGGGAAGGAAGTGGTAGCCGAGGAAGAAGAAATAGGGGCAACAAAAGGAGGTTCGAATGCAAAGAGGATCCTCCCGAGTTGTCATGCACGATGGAGCAAGACCTAAACCTTTATCATCCGATGGTTCAAGATAAAGTTTGCAGACTAGTCAATAGTATTACGACCCAAGTATCTCGAGAACATAGAGAAAATACAAACTTTTACGAGATCCACAACAGAGTGAATAATCCAACTAGGGTCTATTTTTCACTAAGAAGGTTGATCGACCATCATGTGAAAAATGGGGACATTGAATTACCTCAAGGCAATGTGAATGATAACCCTCTACCAGCTCACGAGGCATATATGTCTAGTTCTTTTGACGAATAAGTTGTGCAACTAGTAAGGGAGCAATGGATCCTGGAGGAAGACTTCGAAGAATAATTAGAGGAATGTACCTTCGAGTTGGCTCAGTTGCAATTGAAAGATGAGACAGATGAAGAAGATGAACATAAAGATGACAAAAAACCCATCGAGAGCTTCAAGAGATAGATGGAAGTCTGCTCGCTAGAGATAGTGTATGTTGTGATAGCCTATGATGAGGTGCCTATAGAGATGTGGAAGACATGTATGAACTCGAGGGGGATCAAATTGACTAAGTTGGGCTCCCCGAGCACTCTAGGTTGGAGGTCAAGCGAGCTATCTTAAAGATCGCTAAGAAGAAAATAGATCCACACTTAAGATGGAAGGGACCCATGGCCAAGCTTATAAGAAAGTAACTTTTCGAAGGTTGATCGATTGATTAAGTACCCTCACAACAGGCCCCTTTATGTTACAACCACTGTAAATGATTGTGTTTTTAATCGTATTTCGTTGGATGGCGGGACATCCATCAACATTATGGCCATTGGGTCCTTCTACGCTAATGGCCTATTAGAGACAAGGCTGGTAAAACATCATTTGTTAATTTTAGGATATGACAACCAATCATCCAAATCTATGGGATATGTTAACATGGGCATTACGATGGAGAATATTACTTCCCATATAAAGGTCCACATTATGGACTGCAAGCCATCATATCAACTGTTAATGGGAAGAGTGTGGATGCACAATCACGAGTTGGTGCCTTCCACTTACCACCAGTGTGCCAAAGCAAATGTAAAGGGCAAGGAGGTGGTGATTAGGGCATCTAAGAAGCCATTCGCAAAAGAGGAAGCATACCTAGTAGATGCAGCCTTCTACACTGAGTTGGATAAAGAGGATATAGTTTTTAAAAGGTATATAGGGGGCATAAGGGTCCCAAGTAATAGAGAAAGAGTTTGCACACCAGCTCGATCGGTGATGATCTATAAAGAAGAACGCGAGCAGGATGTGGTAAGGCCTCGTACTTTTTCGAACCAGCTTTGGAACCGAATGACTCCACGTATTGACCCTATAGGACACCAAGTTCAACATTAGAACGTGTTAAGCAAACACTCTGCAAATGAGTTAGAAGAAAATTAATGAAAAAGGTCTTATAGAGAAGAAAAATCCTAACAATGCAAAAGAGTACTCTTGCCCAGTAGTAGAATTATTTATAAATTATGAAGGTGTGAATGGGAAGATGAAGGATTGGATGATGAAACTGACTCGATCTACGAGTGTTTCTTAGTGGACAACCAAGGTAAATGTTTGGTGATTGATAACTCGAGCATCTAAGAATTTTTAAAAGAAGTAGAGGAGGATCCTGAGTGCCTGAAAAATAGACCCAGACCACAGATCCAAGAGTTAGAAAAGATTTATCTGTCTAAGGAGGGTGATGACTCTAGCCTAATATTTATCTCGAAAGAATTAGAAGAGGCATTGTGAGAGGGTTTGATCAAGATTCTACAAGATTTTAAGGATGTCTTCGTATGGAAGTAAATCGAGACGCTTGGAGTTGATAAGGAGGTGAGCTGCCATAAGCTAAATGTTTTGCCATTTGTTATTCCAGTGAAACAAGCCACCCTAACATATAAAGAAGAATTGGATTTAAATATCAAGGAATAAGTTTAAAGGCTTCTCGCAACCGATTTTATTTTACCTATACAGCATCCCATTTGGTTGTCTAGCATTGTGCCAATACGAAAGAAAGATAAGTGCCAAATTAAGATCTACATGGATTTTCAGGACTTGAATCCTGCATGCTCGAGGATGAATTTCTACTTCCCTCCATAGATATATTGATATATTTCACTGCGGGGCATGATATGTTTAGCTTCATGAATGGTTATGTGGGGTATAACCAAATTAAGATGGATCCGACTGACGTCGAGAAAACTTCTTTTCGAATGCCCTTAGGCAACTTCGTGTACACAGTCATGCATTTTGGTTTAAAAAATATAGGATTCAACTATTATAGGACCATGATGGCAATCTTACATCACCTTTTCCACAAGATCGTGGAATTTTACACCGATGACCTGGTAATCAAGTCCAGAAAGGAGGCTTCCCATTGAGATGACTTGAGGAAAGTGTTTACCTGATGCAGAAAGTACAAGTTGAAAATAAACCATCTCAAATATGCATTTGGGGTGACAAGTGGTAAGGTCCTAGAGTTTGTGGTAAACCGACAAGGCGGCCAAAGTCGACGAGGGAGTTAAAAATCTTCTTGGGAAAAGTGTCCTACTTGAGGAGGTTTGTACCCAGACTGGCAGAAGTGGCCCACTCACTAATGGAGATGTTGAGAAAAGGTTCAAAGTTCACGTGGGAACAGGTGCATTAGGAGGACATGGAAAAGATGAAAACACTCCTCACATCTCCTCAAACAGGTATCCCTTTACGTTAATATCTTACATCTACTGAACGATCAATTGGTGCATTACTAGCCTAAGATATGCATGGTGTAGAGAAACCTATTTATTACTTGAGCAAGATTATACATGGGCTGGAGGTCAGATACACTAGCATAGAGATGCATCATTTGACCCTTTTATTTGTAGCACAAAAACTTAGGCACTATTTGTTATCATTCACAGCTCACATTATAACCAGATGTGATCCTATAAAGTTCTTTCTTGATAGAACTGTACTAATAGGTCGAGCAGTCAGATGGTTTCTAATCTTCTCAGATTATGACATCAAATATGTAGTCCCTAGAGCCATCAAGAGTCAAGCTTACACAAATCTCTTAGCCATTTTTCCTTTTGGGATGTTCGAGCCACCTGTGGAAGAACTTCTAGGCAATCATCTTCAGCCTAAATTTTTGGCAGCCAGCCTAGATGAATGGAGCAGTGAGTTTGATGGCTCCTCGGTCAAAAACAAGTGAGGAGAATGTGTGTTTTTTAGAAAGAATGGGGAAAAAGTCTGACTATCCTTCAAATTGGATTTTAAATGTTCGAACAATGAAGTTGAGTATGAGAAACGGGTGTTGGGATTGCTCGAAGCTCTTAAAAGGGGCATCTAGGTGCTCACAATAAAGGGAGACTCGAACCTGGTTATTAAACAAGTGACGCACGAGTTTGCGTTGAAGCACATGAGTTTGGCACGCTACCGAATAATCATACAAAGGTTACTAGGCCCGCCTAACCCTCTTTTTTGGGAGATTAAAATCCTACATTACTAGGCCTGCCTGACCCTCGATTATGGGAGATTAAAATCCAAATTTACTTAGTGCACTAGACCTTCACTCATGGGAGATTTAAATTCCTATACATATACTAGGCAACTATAATTATAGTTATTGCAGGAGTTACTGCCCCAAGTAAGGAGATGTTATACCTATGAAAAAGTAAATTGGTAAGGATCATCACCGAATTGCCTAGGGGAAATCTGCACCACGTCTTCCTCTCCATGAGAACCTCCTTGACCCACCAAGGGATGTTGATATACCTGAATGACTGGAGCATTCATAACAGCGGCAGCACCTTCTTGCCCTAATTCTACCTGGCCAACAGAAACAACAACCTCAATTCCCTCAAGGTTGAGGATTGATGGTCCAAATAAAGTAACCAATACTTGATCATTCGTGGGAGGTGGCATCACGAGGACAATCTTGTCGGGTAACCCAGCCTGCAAAGAAGGAATCAAAGTTGGAGAAAAGGGTAAATAAAAAAGATAGACAAAATAGAATACATTCAAGTGTTACCACGATAGAGGGTACAACCACGGGGGACTTTCTAACACCGCACTCCATAACACCTTCATCGGGGGCACCCTCCTCAAGGTCAGCCAGGTTGTGCAAGAAGTCAGAGTTAGGTGAATAGCCACTACTGGACTTAATAGAACAAAGATATTTATCTACCCCTAGGGGGAAATTTGTAGTTACCTGCGAAGTTATAAGGGAATCTATTTTCTTTGGCAGAGCGTCTTTAGAGGTGGGTAAAACTTCAGTTGTCTACCTGGGAATCACCTCTCACACCAACCTAAAGATAAAGAAAAGGGACCAATATTAAAAGAATAAATAGGGAGGATAAAAGTAAAATAAAGGAAATTGAGTTATACCTCTTCTTCCAAGATTTCTTCCATGACTTTGTAGTCACGGAGAGGCGAAACGGGCTTTGAAGCAGAAACCATTTTATGAAGTCTGCTCCTTTTAATAAGGGGGAGTCATCCAACTCTTCCTCTTCCTCCTTTTCCTCCTCCTCTCCATCATCATCACTTTCCTCATCATCATCAGTAATAGTTTCCTCTTCATAATGTTCTTCATCACTCGCCTCATCACTTTCCTCATATACAATCTTAACAGGACTGGTCAACCTAACAGAAGACCGACTACATTTTCTACTACCTTCAGTAATTGAGGGTATATAAGAAAAACCTCGAGTATCCATCTTTGCTAACATAAAGTCCCTAACTTCCATAGAAAATTTTTCCCAAGTTTGTTGAAGCTGCTTGAACATCTCACTAACCTGATGACACACCTTGGGGTCAGGAGTCAATGAGGGAGAAACCTCATTAGTAACCTTGGGATTCTTCTTTTGGATCTTCCTAGTCTCCCTCATAACTGCCCTAGCAGAAGCAGCATAAGAAGTGTAACCTATTCAATTGACCTCAAAAGACCAGGGGCAATAATAGTTTCTTCAACCAGAATCGACGATTGAGCACTCTTTTTTTTCGTCACTATGTCCTGTTCAAAAGGGCCCAATGGAGGCAGATCGAAAGGGGTTGAAGTGTTAAGGGTAATTAAAGGAAATAAATAACTAGAAGTATTATAGCTCCTCAACCCTAGGTCTGAAAGAGCATATCTCTCAATAGCAGGGTAACGGGGCTCCTTGAGGAGGTTTCTCTAAAACCTGCCCAACTGATTTTGCCAAAACACAGTCAAATACATAGTTGACCTACCCCCTAGGGCTTTCCTACTTGGGATAATGGGTTTGTTAATATAGTTGGAAAAAAACTTCACAACGATCGAGGTCAGAAAATTACTATAGGCAAAAGAGAAATTTGTGGGCTTCTCACGAGTGAAGTGACTCAACATGGGGTTGCCTTGGTCATACCCAAATTGTATAGCCACACGATTGGAGAAATATATAGAATAAAAATAATACCACTCAGTATACGAGAGCAGGTGTTAAGGAACCAATAGCAAAGGAATGTTATTCGTAGGAAAATTCCTAGCCACTGATTCCTCGAATGGGGCAACAGGACGCTCCTAGTCCGCAAAGAAATGGTTAGTTAAAAATTAATCCACCCCAACGTAAAGGCGAGGGGAAAACTTATCAACTTTATCAACCAATGAGGCAAAGGGTTTGTTGGAACACTTATGGTTCCAGCAACAGATTCGGGGCAGTTTAATGGGATGAGAACTGGTGAATCTATCAGCTAGAGCAGACTCTAAAAAATGGGCATATATAAAAGCCGTCATCAAAATATGGTTGGCATAATTTGAAACATAAAATCGACCGATGCTTCTAGCATAATCACCCTGCACGCGATCCAGCCACGTGTATAACGAACCCAAGGTAATTACAGTTAAGGGGAGTTTAATACCATAGGTAATACGAACGGCCATATTGATTAAATCTTTCCTGGGGAAGTCGTGGGGATAATCGGGAAGAAATATCTTTGATAGGATAACCTAGATATATCTCTCCAATATAATCTTCGAACCAAAATCTTTCCTATCTGGGGGAGTCTTTAACACCTACTTCTCTTTGGATTTTTCTTGACCGCCTCGTGGGCCATGATCACGACTTTGTCCTCAATAAAGTAGAAGTACAGTATTACCTCCAAATAGGTGCACTTATTGTAAATCACCGTACAATCCTTTACTACTGACTCTAACTCTGCCCGGGTATTTTTCTCAATGCTCGAAGTAGCCCCCTCAAAGAAAGTATCAAAGCCAGCAGCTTTCAGGCCCAAAAGTTCACAAATGTCTTCGAGAGTGATAGTAAACTCACCCCAAGCCTCCACAAACGTATGAGTTTGATGGATCCAATGAGAAACAAGAATTTGAAGAGTGTTGTTATTTTTGGCAAGCACAAGATCACCTAGCCAACTGGTGGAAGATAAACTGACTAGCGCTAGCTGCACGAAGAATTTGGCATGGATATATTCAGTTCACGGGACTAGACCCTCACAAGCACCAGAAGTAGACTCAAAATCTACCTTCTAAAAAGGGTAGTACCCCATTCAGTTCGAAAATGGGTCACAATGGCGGTAGGAATGTAAGATAAGTCTTCTGCGTTATCACTTTCATCCATCAATAAGTTTTTTGGCTCCACCGGAACAAGTTCCCCCAAAAAATGCTCAACCAATGACCAGAAACGATTAGGTTCCCCAAAGTAAAGAGCCTGATGGTATCGGTCCATTAATTTTGATGTGCTTGAGTACAGGGAGAAACATCCCTTGTGGAGGGATTCCTTTTGACAATAGGAGCCATGAATAAAGGAAGAACAAAGAAAATGGAAGAAGAACGAACAGTTAGAGTGAAGCATAAAGGCAAAATAAAGCACTTAAATCTCTTTCTCTTAAAACAGGCGAAGGCAAATGATAATGAACCCAAAGGTAAGGGTTTGACAAATGCCAAGTATGCTTTTTATAGGGGAAACACAAGACGCAACAGGTGGTAGAATAAGGACCCTTGGAAATGTGGTGATGATTGAATCACCTCGCATAGCCCACACGCATGCGTAGGGGCACAAACTCAGACGCTACAATTATGATGCTTCAAGAGGTGACGTCTTAATGCCCCTGCATGAGAAGAACGCACTAACCCCAAGTCGTCAAGTGTAAAGTGCAGAAGAGCAAACGTCAATCTCATTAAATGCAACGCGGTCAGGGTAATGATGGTGCATGCTAAGAGTTCTCAACTTGGGGGAAGTGAAGCGTTTTGGGGGAAAGTTAAAAAAAATCCCTTCACCCCCCCCCCCCCCCAAGATAGTGGTCACATGAAATCATGGTGTCCCATAAAGGAACAACACTATTAAACAAACCACAAAGCAGTTAAGGACGAACTAGTTCAAAGGGAAGACTAGATGAGTCCCTCATCCACATTTCTCCTCACTGAATAATTCATACAATTATTATGATATGATTATTTGCTTATGAAAAGTATACTTTCTTTGTAGAATGGTTCGAATATCATCCAAGTATTTCGAACGAATATTTCTTCATACAATAAAAAAAATCTCTACAAAGGGGAAACTGTAGGGGGTCCTCACCAAAGGTTGATTAGCTGAGTTGGTCTTGTTCTTAGCAAAAGACTAACTAAATAAGGAAGACTAGGACCTCTTGAAGGACCTCCACGAATACCCTCCACAGAGACTTCTCGAAGGACTCCTTACGAAGATCAAAGTTGTTCGAGCGATAATATTTTGTAATAAGAAACGTGATGTATTTGATATTGTATTTTACTTGTTGAACAAATTTACATCGTAATATGGGCGAGGATGTTCGGTACCCTTGAGAGACTATGCCTAGAAGGGCATGGGAGAGCTTACATGCTCTATCGAACAACGTCCTCTAGGAAACCTGGCGGGGATTTGATTTGGAGGATTGGGATCAAGGCAACGTTGGGAAAGAAATAGTCCACCCCCTTGGCACACTTGGACTATTTCCACCTCAAGTCACTTCATTCAGCACATATTGGGGGAACCTCCACGAGGGACCTCCATCTCAGATTCATCGTCTAGAGGTAATTCTCAACCAACAAATAAAAAACTTAATGTTTGAACTGTTTCCAGTCGAGTAACTCCAACTTCATACGATATTTCCTTTGATTGACGTCACCAAGCGTTTGGTGTGGGGTTACTATTCACTTACTGTATGATGTCATAATATCTGGAATTTAGAGACTCGAGATAACATCACTCAAGTGAGATTTATCCTTAGGATGGCAGGCCTAGATAACCAAATCCAATTTCAGAGCCGTTCTAAGGTAAAACTTTGAGCTGCCATGGCATCTCCCCATTAATGCCACCACGCTTTTAATTAGTTGAACAGTTTCCCCCCAAAACACAACATCTTATACATTTAATGAAATATCTTTTACGTAAATTCCACAAAATTATCGCACTTAATGCCCATCGATCACATTTAATGCCAGTAAGGTTACTCGAGTAACCTTGCCTCCATATACATATTCCAACCAAATAGTTTACAAGGATGGAAATTTGAACCTAGAATTGTTGTTGAATTTTCCTCATACAAGAGAGATTCGGTGAGAACATTTATTACCCGACATTCCCTTTTACTTCCATTGATACCACTATCATTTAGCATTAACTGAGTCTGAAGTTCCTAGTTTGCCTTTATTATGACAAGAGTGCTTTCTCTTTCTCCCTCCGACCAAGTTACTGGTTGGTTCCACTTATTTATTGTGTTCATAATGAATTTATGGTATAAAATACCTCATTTAACATCATTTTAGGTGTTGAGTATTACTCTCTCTTACTCTCATGCATCGTCATTATTAAATATAGTCATGGGCATTAATCTCGGTTTTGATAAGGGGTTACGCCTCGCTTGATACTAATCATATTCCAAGAACCCACATCTTAAAATATCTCCTCTTAACACATTAATTATTGCCACATACTTTCTCACGGAATAAAATTATTCAATGATGGAACAATTATACTACCGCTGGAAAAGTATTGCTAGTGTAGGAAATGAGCATGCACGTCTTTTCGACCGCTCCATCTCTTATTGTCACTCTCTTAATAAATTTATTGGTAGTTATTTTTCTATTTTATAAAATTCGTCAAATATAAATAGAAAACAACCGAGTTGATGAAAAACTATCGATTTAGCTAAACATAACTACAGATTGAAACTAAATGAAATGATAATGAAAAAGTTAGAATTTGACGAGCCATAACAGATTTGATTGTTTCCATACCTTAGTTTTTCAAATCTGATTGGATTGAAAAATATAGAGAGAAATTAGGTTAATAGTTATATGAGAAATTAAATTAATAGTGACATTATAAACCAAAAATGAAAATGTTACGCATCTCATGCTAAGCATTTCATTGCTTGAAGAGATCTCCCAACTAGTTCATCAAGGTCAACCAGTTTGACTTTAATGGTTCGTAGATATAAGGCATAATATTCATTGTCTATCTTATAAATAGCATACAAAATCTTATTGATTCCATGGATTCAAATGATAGAAAGAAGACCCAAATAAACTTGTCAATAAAAAAGGAACTACAACACACAAACTACCCATTCATAATAAATAAATATATACTTATGAGATACAACGAGATTTTTTCAAAAGAACAAATCTGCGATAAATAAAAACAATAATTCACAAATGGTATGAAAAAATAACAAGTACAGTATGATAATAAGTATGGATTATGATTGTAAATTAACCTTCAGATGTAACCAAACGAGGAGGAGAGGCTGCAAGAAGAAAAATAAACGATTACCTAGATTTTCAAACCTTGAAGAGAGCTTGAAGAGAGTGGTAGTTGGAGAGAGGAGAGATCTGAAATGTGTGACCTTAATGAGGAGAGACGAGAGAGAAAAGGAAAATGAAATTATAGTTATAAATTTGTGATCCCTCATAGCAGTCACAAATTAAACCTAATGCTAAAGGTTGTGACTTCTATCAAATTTGTGAATACTAATAGCACTTACAAATTAAGCCCCATGTCAATATTTGTAACTGCTTATACCAGTTATAAATTTGTGATTGCTCATAACAGTCATAATTTAAGCATACTGATAAATTTGTGACTGCTTGTGACAGTTACAAATTTGTGACTACTTATAGCAGTCACAAATTAATCATACGATAAAGTTTGTGACTGCCATTAGCAGTGACAAACCAATTTACTCAAATGTTTCTTTACCCCCAAATTTATCACTCCTAATGGCAGTTATAAATAATTTTTTTACCACTCCTGGCAGTGATAAAGTTTGTCACCCCCATCAGCAGTTACAAGAAGGCAATCACAAAATCAGTATTTTTATGTACTACACGTGTACTCATTTGCATAGCCTTTAAGTGATAAAAATGACCTTTCTGAAAAATCCTACACGTTTATAGTTTTCTGTCAGACTTTGGCCGACCATATGAGGATGAGACTTTGAGGTTGACCGTTTAAGGTTGACCCATTTAGGCCGAGGGGTCAAGCCTTCGTAATAATGATGAGAGATCATAACTGGGATCATCAATCACCCCCTAGTCTTCATTCTTCTGAGATGTTTCGAATATGATAAGAGATTGGTGGCTATGAGCTTCTCAAAATATTTTTTTCGAACCATTAATTGTCGAACCCAATAAATAGTCTCATTTGTTAGAGCATTCGAACCTCACGAATATTTTTACTTGTCGAAAGTTCCAAACCTGACAAATATTTTTACTCATTAAAATGTTCGAAGCTAACAAATGTTTTTGTTCGTTTAAAGATTCAAATTTAGTAAATAATTTTACTTGCTAAAAGAAATTTGAAGCTAACAAATATTTTTAGTTGTCAAAATGTGTGAAATTAAAAAATATTCTTATTTGTTAAAAATTTTGATTTTAACAAATATTCATACTTATTTTACAAGTCTGAAATAAAAATTTCTAATTTTATTTATCGCAAATAAAAATTTGAGTACAAATTTTGAGTCAAAGATATTATTTTAATTGTCAACATAAATGAGGGCAAAATTGGTCACCATAAGCAGACCCAAATAGAGAGCCTTAAACATTGCATAGCCGACCCAATTTCAGGAAGAAACGTTGAATCTCATATGTGTGTTACGATTTTGAACTGCCGAACTAAATAAAGGGTTTTTAAAAATGCATTAGGGGATTATTATATCTAAGTCCTGTTTTGAAAGTTTTTCCTTAATTAAGTCATGTTGATTAGTCAACCATTAAATAAGTCATATTTTTAAATTTACGAACTTTTTCTTTACTAATATACCCCTGTCCCAATATTCCCTCCAAATTTATAAATGGCAGTTTTTTTTTTCTCTTTCAAATTTTAAAGAACTATAACTTTGTATATACAATTTCAAAATTTATAAAATTTAAGTTTTTGAAAACTACTAATCGAGTCCTATTAAACAAGACCCATATTCGATAGAAAATATTTTATGATGTGTTTTTTTCGTTTTTAAGAAGATAGTAAATATTGTTATATATGTAATATTTATACAGTAAATGTTTATTGTCTCTGAAAATATCATAGATATAAAATTGTTTCATTTTCTGGTGAACATGATAAATTTTACTGTGTGCGTAATATCAGTACAGTAAATGTTTCTGCCTGTGAAAATGTCCCAAATATAAAAGTGTTTCATTTTTTTATGAACAAAGTAAATTTTATTGTTCATATAATTCTTTTATTTCTTTGAAATATTATGGGATTCCAAGATCCTATTTTATTTTATTGATCTTGGTGAGAAGATTTCAAAAATAGTAATTTTGCGAACAATAGATTTGTAAGTCAAAAGTTATGATCATTTGAAGATTAAAAATACGAAGAAAAAAGTTCAACCACTTTTGTAACTTCCCAAAAAAATCACAAATGATTAGTTTCAAAAGGATAAAGTTACGAAAAAATTCCAAAAATTTAAGAATAATGCTTATTTAATGGTTAGAAAGTTAATAGAATTTATTTGTGTAAAATATAATTTATATATAAAGTCCCATATATTAGTCGAACCAGATTATTATTTTGGCCGAACCGAGTAGAGTTCATTCAAAATATTCAACCGATCCTTAAATCTTCTTTAGCAGAGGGGCATTTTGCCGAAGGTTAATTTTATATACACTGAGTTTGTCATTTTGGAGCCTCCGTCCGTATGTAAATCAACACATATGGCTGAGATCCATTTATATCACCTAATTAAATGGGGTAGAAAAACAAATCGCCATATCTACTACATTAAAAAAAAACCTTCAGATAATAACACCGAAAACAATTATCGTCAAATACCTTCTCAACCATCACATTTAAAAAAATTCAGTTTTTTGGCCGACAGTAAAATTGATGGAAAGAGCAGCTATGAAGATTTGTTCCTCGAAAGTTATGTTAATTAGTACTTTCAAAAGAACTTTGTGCTAAGAGTTACGATAGGGTTTATAAATTTGTAAAATAATATATCTCATCAGTACGCCCGGCAAAATGGACTTTTGAGGATGAAACCGTCCATAATCCACCCAAAATAATGTGTTTGGAGCCCATTAATTGTGTTTGTGGGTCAAAATGGTTTGAACGATCCAATAAGACGGTTTGTTGGCGGGTCATTAGCGGGTCAAAATGGTTTTGAAACCTCACAAAAATAAAACTCAAATTACTAAAGAGTTTAAAGATTTTTTTTATTCAAGTATTTACTTGTATATTTTTTTTCAAAATTATTATAGCATATTTATTTGTATATGGTATAATAATTGTTTTTTTTTTTAAAAAAGCAGGTCAACCCGACCCGACCTGGGTTTGACTCGACCCAACCCGGCCCGAATTTAACCCGACCAAACACTCCCAAATTATTATGTCCGACCCGCTTTTGACCCGCCCAAATTTATCCATATCTATTTTTTACCTGTCCATAACCGCCTATAACCACCCATTTGCCACTACTACTCATCAGGATGGAAAAAAGCAAGGAAATTGTGTCATTTCATGTGTTACGTTTTCGGGACAAAGACATCATTTACCCCTTCACAAATGGCCAAAGAAGAAAAGAGAGTGAGAGGATATCAAAACTAACAGTTCTAATCCCAAACGAACCATATACAAAATAGTACTTCTACGCCTACACATGATTTTCATCGCGATAATTGACGTGGCATGTCGCTATTGGTTAGTGTCACTGGCGCGGACCCACATTTATAAAACAATAATCAATCGTGACACAACACGTCACTGTCTCACAATAGATAGATGAAAATCATGACTCGACCTAGACTTATTGTTTACAAAATGCACCTTCTGCACCAAAATTGTGGTCGACAAATAAACCACAACCGAGCTCATGAGGGGTTAAAAACTTTGTCAGACAATTTAAATTGGGACGAGCTTCAAATTGATTTAAAAAAATCCGTATCCAATTTTCTTGTCCCGAGACTTTTTCATCTCCGGTCTTCATATAGGTTCATTGGGGGAATTTCTTTGTTGAAGGTTTTCTTAACGGTCGAACCGTTAATGCTGTAAAGGATTATGGTAATTCTATTGTAAAGCAAAAACACCTGCTGATTACTGGTGTAGATAATGAGCGTCCATGGCACGTGCTGAGGCAATCGGAGGACACAGACCTTTAGCCTAAAAACCATTTTAGTAATTATAAGGTCTCGTATGGGATTGCAATATTCTTCTCTAACGTCTGAAATACAATTGTTTTTTTGAGTACATGCACTTCTCTTCAGTTGAGTAATTTGTGTGGTTGTTAAAAATGACCTTTCGTATGGCAATGTTTTAAAATAACTAATTTGGTGAGTCGAACCATTTTTCTACCAAGTGATTCCACATCCACTTGCCGAGTTTTTGTTATGTGATTCTGCCAATCATAAAACGTTCATAGAAATTTTCCTTCCAAACTCGATTTAAGTGCAATAGTCGATCGCCCTTAGAAGAGATTAGTCATTTTCATAAACTAGTTATGCCCACGTGCGTTGCACGTGTGGCCGTTTTCAGATATTAATCTCCCATTACAAACCTGTTAAGGACAAAGTAATAAATATACTTGTAACATATTATGTAGAATCTGTTTTGTTAGAATATAACATAAAGTACCTAGTACGAAGCATCAATCGTTACCCCAAAAACCAAACCTCCATTGAACTGCAAACTCTACAAGATATTCCTGTGAATACTCTAAATCTATCACAAACGAACTCAGAACTCCCTACTCAAAAGCAGGAAGAAATACACACAAACATGTATGTATATATAATCCGAATAAATATATCACAATGAAATTAGCTTGAAATGATTTATAGGGAAATATCATTAAAAAAAATAAGTTAAAAAAAGCTTCAGCAAGCAAATTCCAAATCGCAGTTATTGAAGATGACATTTGATAAAAACAGTGTGTAATCCTAAAAACTGAAAATTTAATGCTTAAATATATTACTTTTGACGTTTGTTAGGATTCAAAGGTTCTTCTTCCTCTTCAACTTTATGAGCGACGAACATGGATGACACTATCTGAAGAACCTTTGTACAACATTCTTGTTCCGTTACATAATCCAATTGATGGATTTATATTGCGTAGAAGAATGATTGGACAATTATGTTTAAGTTTCAATACGTGTGGTGGCAATCCATTCGGCATCAAAGAATTTAAAAATTCTTCTTGGTAATAGTTGTGCGTGTCATCCACAGCTTCATCAAAGCTATTTAATGCCTTTTATTCTCCGGGGAACATATGAATCATCATATCATTGAGTGAGTCTACGTGCTCGTTTATTGTTGCAAGAATTGCTCGATCTGTCAAGAAGTTTGGCGAGTTAGCATTTATATTTAATGATGGGAAGATAACGTCAATGAGAGACTATTCGGGGTCCTAATCATGTGTTGATGCTTCCGTTCCATTGCCAATCCTTAGAAGGAAATCGCTAAGTGAGGAATTGATACCCAAATCTTTAATTACTTAATCATCACTATAAAGTTAAACAGGGCATTAGTTCTTTTTAGTCATTACATTTACATAATATGATGGATGGATTATAAGTCTTAACATATCAATACAATAACTTTCAAAGATAAATTACGTGAGACAGAGAAACTGCATTCATGTTCATTGAATAGAAATTACAAAATAACAAAGAGAATCCATCCGGTTAATAAGTATGGCGAAACCTAAGTTTTCAAGAAATTAAAACAATTTACTCAACAATAAGATGAATTGAAAACAACAACTGTAAATTAATTTTAAAAAATTAAAAAAAAATTATGGTACTTGAATAAGTGCAATGTATTCCATAAGTATCCATAAACCATGAACAAAATAAGTGACACTCAGTACTAAATATTAAGAGTAGGGAAGAACAAACTGAAATTCTTTGAACACTATGGATCTAAAGATGCTAAAGATACAGTTTAGAGTGTGTGTTTGAGTTGACAAAGATAATTCAACCAAGGCATGTAATTTGGACTCATTTTGCTCACTTATTTGATTATTCTTGGAAGTTATGTTTTTCTTAGTTGGAGAGTTACAACCTGAATCGACGTAAGACTTAATAAGAAGAAAATATGTATGTAGAGAGACAAAATTAATACATTGAACCATATAGTATGAAAAAATTCCAACACAGAGGAAATTGGAATTAAATTAGATTATAAAAACACTAACAATCAAAATATTTGAGATTTTACATTCTCAAATAAAAAAATCTAACATCATGGTATCTATTTTAAATAAATAGAAAACAAAAAATATTCATTTTATTCCTCTTCATTGAAGATTTTACCTAAACATGTTATGTGTGATATGAAAGAGAACATTAAACTTAAACAAATAGTAGCAGTAGCTACTTAAGAAATATTATTACTTTATAACACAACTATACACCAAATTACAAATTAATTATGGAGTTAAGTTTATATCAAACAGGAACTATGTAGGAGTTTGTGTTTGGTACATTTGATCAAACATAGCATACACACATGATATATATAACATAAACCTAAGACATATACAACAAGATAGTAAGAAGAGCGAACTGAACATCATTATCTATCGAATAATCACAATAAAAATGTTAATTGAAATCAGTTTAAAGCGTATGATAGATTAATACCTCTAGCAGAAATAACTCACAATCAATCCTCAAAATTTTCTCCTCGACAAACCACAATGAGACATTTAGAATCCCTATAACTGCAACAGAGGTAATGCAAAAACTCTGATAAAAATACCTCTTTCGAGTGGTTGAAACGATTTATGTGGCTCATCAAATGGGTAAAAAATGAGGGGATATTAATATGGAGTGTAAAATTTGTTCGTACTTAGATCTGGGAAAGGCAATTTTCTCAGGCTTAATAATGACTCTAGAATTAAGGATTTGTTACCCAACAAAAGCCCCTGGAGATTCGAAAATAAACCAATTTTTTGTTAAATTGGCCCTGTAACCCCACAAAGTCAATACATGTAAATTTTGGCAGTTTGAAATTCCCCTAGGTTATTATCCTCTGAAATCATTTTTCGACGGGTCCAAAGTTTGTAAAGTGAAATTTTTCGTGAGTGACACTATGCTACCTAATTTGTTCTCCAATTCCCAAAACTTTTTCAGCTTCTTAAATTCAAACCCCAAATCTACACTCAAATTATTAGCGCTCAGATCAACATACTGAATATTAGAGCATACATCAAGGAAATTTCCCATCTCACCAGTTAAATTATTACTCCAAATATTCACAACAACCAAGTTGTCACAAATTCTAGGAAAATGTACTGAATTCCACCATGAATTATATTAAGTGAAAGATGTTAAACTCAATAGTAAACCAACTTATAAGATAACACATTATTATATTATGCATCTGTTGATGTAAAAAATTAGATTATCTCTAATTAATCAATCACATATAAAATAAATAAGACAAAAGATTTTTAAAGTGGTTCAACCTTATAAGAATGGCCTACGTCCACTGTTTTTGTATTGCTGACTGTTTGTCTAGAATTCTCGATATGTGGTTTATCCATAAATCCAGAGTCCCCTTCTAATGAGGAGGTTACAATGTATTTATAGCCATGAGGCTGTACGTGTGAAAGGACAATGCGCTGATATCTAGTAGACATATACATCATTATGAAAATAATGAGAATTTAATGAGCAGTCGTCTCTTTGATTCTCTTGATTTGGATGCTCTGTACGCTAAGTAGCTCGAACCGCTTAAGCTGCTCGGACCGCCTAAGTAGCTCGGGGCCCATGAGTTGCTCGGGGAGCCTAAGTTGATCGGTACGCTTGAGCTGTTCGAAATGCATGAATTTCTCGTGGTGCTTGAATAGCTCGGTGGCAGTGAGTTGATCGATAGAAGTATTTTCAATTGCCATGTTGGTTGACACCTGTCTTCAAATGATGGGTCCACGTCAGCAGATTAAATTTGGTATCAACAGAAGCCCCCCAATATTTTATAGTTTGATGTTGAAGAAAAGTATGGAACATTCTGCTTGAAAATTGCATAGATTATTGTTTTGTATGGTTTTTAGGAAAACATTCGTTGTATATAAATCGTTTTTGAGTGCATAGTATCAGGCCTAATAAATATTTTGAATTTTCATGACCGTTTTGATATTTGTGCCCCTTTTCTTCTTTTAGCTGTCGAATATGCAAACGTCATCCCTTGTAATCATTGCTTTTATCTATTTCCGAGGTAAAGTATTTAAGCGCGCCAGAAATCCTACCGTCTTTCACTTTTCAAATCTGTATCTTTGAACTCTTCATTTTCTCTCTATCTTGTGCCTTCGTTCTTTCCGTCGTTCATTGTCACCTGATCTCTTTTTCTCATTAAGATTTTCTTCCCTTTCTTTTATTTATTTTGTTCATCATGGTTTATCTTGTGGAGTTATTGGACAAATTTCGGTTTGAATTTTCAATCCCTTCGTGGGTTATTTTGGAAGAACTTTCTGAACCTTCTGATTATTTTTCTTTGGCTGAGGGACATTGGTTCCCAAGTCTCTTTGTGGCCGAATGTAGTTTTCTTTTCCTCAAAATCCCCTATGTTTGGAGTTCTGTCAATATTTTGACGTTGTACCTGCAAAAATAGCTCCAAATACCTGGAGGATAGTTAATGGCGTACATAGATTAAATCAACTCCATGGAACCCGTTTAGGGATTCCGAAGATTATGTACTGCTATAGATGGGTTGTCAGTGATTCCACATTTTATTTAAAAACTAGGTTTTTAAATAGGGCTTTAGTTGTTAATCTTCCAGATGCCAAAAGGGATTATTTTGAGCATGGGGTTGTTATGAAAAATTGGCAACACGCTCCAATAAATGGAGATGATGTATATCAAGGTCGCAGGTATCCCCCTTATGGAAATAGAATAGGTTGTTTTTATTTTTTGAAATCTTATTTTCTTTGTGTTTGATAAAATGTATCACTGACATTTGTTTTTATTTGTTACAATTGATAGTAAAAGAAAACCTCCAAAAGAAGCTGACGTTAATTTAAAGCATTTGAAACTTATTTGGGATTTTCACCAATCTGTTGTCGAGGAACATATTAGATCTGCCTCTTATTTTTTGCAGTACAAGAGTTATGCTTCGTCTTTCACTGCTCGTCCTCATCCAGTAGTAGTTAATCTTGACCAAGTACCAGTTTCTGAGACTAGTGTGGAAGGCTCTTCCTCTGAATCAAGTATTCCTATCAGTGATCAAATGAAGAGGAGAAGAGCTCCTGCCTTTTTTGACAAGTCTGCCTCTACTGCTGTGGAGGCAAAGAAAAATAAAAAAGATATCCCAGAAGAAGGGATAAAGACGGTAGATGTACCCCCTCCTATTGCTACCAAGAAAATTGGCGAGAAGCCCCTTGTGGCTCTGAGCAAGATTGTTGCTCTCTCTCCTCCGAGTGAGGTTATTGTCATATCACCAACAAAGACAACGTCTTTAATTAAAAATGCTCCTGCCCCTATGAGGCGGTTGAAGAAAAGCTTTTCTGAGAGACCTACTGAGCTTGTCTCCCAACCTTCAAACGTTGAAGGTAGTATTCCATCTTTTGTTGCTCCGAGCTCTGTTGTGAGCTTGGTGAAATCCTGGACTATCCCAGAAGTCTAGGGCATTAAAGACACACTTTCTCGCGAGAGAATCACTACCCTGGCTGCTCAACACATTGCCTCAGAAAGTATTGTTAGCTTGAGTCTTTCACTTTCTAATATTATGTTCATATACTGACTCAAAGTTATTTCTTTTTCCAGCTGGTGACGTGTTTTAACAGCATTCTGAAGAAAGATGAAGCTATCAAGGCTTCAAGCTCGTCTGAAGGAGTAGAGGAAGCTTTTATTGGGCTGACCTAATCTCTGAAAGATTCTCATAAAAAATATGAGGAAAATAAAGTTAGTTGGGAGAAGCAATTCAAGTCCATTGAGCTAGAAAGAAATCAAGTTATGAGTGCCTCCAAGGATTTGGAGAAGAAATGGACCGAGTCTGAGCAGAGCAACAAAGTCTTCGAACAAAGCAACAAGGATTTGGAAGTTAAGCTCAAGTCTGCTGAAGAGGAAGTTGTTAGACTTCAAGATGTTGGGCGCCTGAAAATGGAGGTGGAGGAGAAATTGAAGGCTACCGAGGAGCTCCTTAGGGAAATGACCTCCTCGGAGAAGGCAAAAAGGAAGAAAGCAGTTAAAAAATCATTCAATGCTGGTTGGGGTAAAGGCTGGAATAAGGGTTTGGATGCTATGTCCTCTCAAATGGAATACGCCAGTCTTAAATACATTAGGGATGGATGGGTTACATCCTTGCAGGAGCTGAAAGTTGCTGAGCATTCTGAATTATTCCAGAAGCACACTCATGGCCCTCCTCCCTCTCCTGGAGAAGAAGAAGAGAATGAAGCTCCTTCAGATGAATCTTCTATGATGGCCCTTTCTGTCCCAGTTGTTCAAACTTTCTCCGAGCAACTCTAACCCACCAGCACTTCTGCCGAGAAGCTACCCTTGTCCTCCGAGCAACCCGTACCTTCCTCCAAATCTTCTGAGGACGTTGTAGGGAACAAGGAGAAGGTGTAAAGTTGCTCAGGATTTTATTTTGTTGTTCTATTGAATGTAACCTAAGATTTTGTATTTTCCCTCATGATGAAATAAAAATTCGAACTTTGATTATTCGTCTTGACCTTTTCTTTTACTTTCTTTGTCTTCATCCTTATTGATTCTTTTTATTTCTTCTCTTTGTTAGTTTATGGCCAGTATGGAGCTCTTATCAGCTCATCACACGAAATTGATGAAGAAATGCAATGACTATTTCAAATCTGGTCATGCAGATCTAAATAAAGCTCAAATCATTCATATCCTCGGTTCAGATATACTTCTGAACGAGCAGTTGAAGCTTACCAATACCTGAAGTGTTTGATTTATCGTGCAGTCGCCAACAATGTGGCCTACTATGAGATGATTGAAGATCTCCAAGTAACTATCGAGGAACTCCAACAGCAATATAAAGAATTTTCTACCCTTTTGCACCAAGGATACGAGAAAAAATATCAACAAATGAGTGCTGACAAAGGGTATGACAAATTTATCTCTGCTTGTGAGAAGAAAGAAAGTGTTCTAAAGCTTGAAGTTGAAGAGCACAAGCATATCGCCAAGTTGTTGGAGCAGGAGAACATTACCTTTCAAGAGGAGATAAAATAGCTCAAGTCTGCTGCATCTTCCTCGGGAGCCTTGGTTCCTGTTAATGATGAAGGTTTCTCTTTCTTGGAGGTAAAAAATGCCAACTTACGAGATGAGTTGGAAACTTTGAAAAGGGCTCGATCCTCCTCATCTACTCATGGATGATCAAGATCTTCTTCTCGTGGACGAGCTAGGGCTGGTCGGGTCTCTATTGAAGAAGCTAGAATGCAGGCGGCTTTAGAAAAGCAGGCATTTCAGTTGGTGGCGAAGAACCAAGCCTTAGAAGAAATGTCTAAGAAGATTCTGAACTTCAGTGAACAACTATCTACCCAGAGTTCTGCCTTGGAAAATAAAGAAATTCTGGTGAAGAATCTCTACGAGCAACTGAAGAGGTTAACTTATCAGTTCCATAAACAACCCAGAGAGTTTTGGATGGCTGGGTATAATGAAGCTCTGTACCATCTAGATGCTCGGATACAGCAGTCGAATAATGAAGGGTACAAGCAGGGATGGTTAAATGCTATGTGTGTGCTACAATTGGAGTAGGGACATTATTTATGGGATTATTATGAGCCAGGAGTGCTCGATTTACCCGTACCTCCTTTTAAACTTGATTTTAGCCGGATTCCTGCTCGTGCAATTCCTCGATGTCTGATTTCCAAGTATCTTGGTGATTACAGTCTTCATGCCAACTTTGAGATATCTCGCCCAGAACATTTACTTGATCGACCATCTGTAATGAATGTTAGAATGTTGAGAGATGTAAATTTTATAAATTCTCCTTATGCCTTAGATGATCCTCCTACTGGAGTAGAACCTGTTTCAAAGGCAGAAGGGAAAAAACCAATAGAATAGGATTTTTTATGTAATGAAGTATATTTTTCACAGCATATGTAATTCTACTTGATTTGAATGAAGAAATTTTTAGTCTTTTGCCATTTTATTTTCTTCTAAGTAATTTGCAGAATGTCTTTGTTTATGAATATGTGCACATTTTGATATGTACATTCTGTTTTGTTTTTGGATAATAGAACTTGTCCTATCTATTATTTGATTATAGTGACTTGTCACTCTTTAGGCCTAAGCAATGAAATGATTTTCATCCCATGTTCCTGCTTAGTTCAACCAATCGGAGTTGATTGTATTTAATTTTCTGACCAATCGGAGTTAGTGGTAATTGATTCACCGACCAATCGGAGTTGGTGGCAATTGATTCCCGACCAACCGGAGTTGGTGGTAATTAGTTCCCGACCAACCGGAGTTGGTGGTAATTGATTCCCGACCAACCGGAGTTGGTGGTAATTATTTCCCGACCAACTAGAGTTGGTGGTAATTGGTTCTCGACCAACCGGAGTTGGTGGTAATTGGTTCCCGACCAACCGGAGTTGGTGGTAATTAGTTCCCGACCAACTGGAGTTGGTGGTAAATGATTCGTCGACCAACCGGAGTTGGTAGTAATTGATTCCCGACCAACCGGAGTTGGTGGTAAGTAGTTCCCGACCAACCGGAGTTGGGGGTAATTTATTTGCCGACCAATCAAAATTGGTGGTAATTGATTCGCCGACCAACCGGAGTTGGTGGTAATTGATTCGTCGACCAATCGGAGTTGGTGGTGATTGATTCCCGACCAACCGGAGTTGGTGGTGATTGTTCTGAATTTGATGTGTACTTTATTCATACTGAAGAAATTGCATTACATAGGAATTTCAATTACTGATAATACTTGCGCAGATGATCTGCATTCCATGCATTCTTAAATTATTCTCCCTCCAAGGTTTCAATCTTGTATGTCCATGGACGAATAACTTCTGTTACTCTGTAGTTTCCATGCCAGTTGGCTTCCAATTTGTTATTATTTTGGATCACTTTCTTCATCACATAATCCCCTTCCTTCAAATCACACTTCTTCACTCTTTTGTTATTAAACAAAGTTATTCGTTGTTGATATGTTGCATTCCTGATCGCTGCTTCTTCCCTGACTTCTTCGAGCATATTCAGGTCTAATCTTCTCATTAAATCACTGACAGGAGAATCGAAATTAAGCACCCTGTGCATAGATAGGCCCAATTCCGCAGGTATGACAGCCTCACTCCCAAATGCCAGCATGTATGGGGACTCTCCCGTTGTTGTTCGTGGTGTGGTGCGATAAGCCCACAACACAGAGTGTAGCTCGTTAATCCAATTTGCCTTTGCATCATCCAGTCGTTTTTTCAATTCATTTAGTAGCGTTCTGTTTGTCACCTCAGTTTTCCCATTGCTCTGGGATGGCTTGGTGCAGAGTGGGTTTTCAGTATATTGGATTGATGATAATACGCAGCAAACTCCTCGTTGTCAAACTGGGTTCCATGGTCGGTAATGAACGCATATGGGAGACCATATCTGCAAATAATGTTTTTCCAAATGAATTGATAGACTTTGTTGTATGTTATATCAATGAGAGGCTCGGCTTCCACCCATTTTGTAAAATAATCCACAACAACCACAAGGTATTTGAATATTCCCCTGGTCATTGGGAGTGGCCTGACCAAGTCTATCCCCCACATGGCAAATGGCCAAGGGGACGTTATGGGTGTTAACAATACTTGGGGAGTTCTTCGAATGGATAAGAAGCGTTGGAATTTGTCGCACTTCTTAGCGTAGGCTGTGCAATCATCCCTCATCGTCGGCCAGTAGTACCCCTTCGTGGTTGTTCTTTGCAAGAGAGTTCGACCTCCTATATGGGCTCCACAAGACCCTTCATGAACTTCTTCGATCAAATCTTTCACTTCGGAGGGATGGACACATCTTTGTAGCCCTGATATAACTCCTTGTCTGTACAAAATGCCACTAGTCAATACATAATAAGCATCTTTAAACTTTAGTTTCTTGGCTGCGAGTTTATCAGTTGGTAAATCCCCCTCTTCAATATAGGCCTTCATGGTATCCATCCAAGATGGTCCCAAGTCGAGGGCAATAAAATTCATCATCAGATCTTCGTCTATGCTCTGACCAACTAGGATTTCTATTGGGATTGTTCTTCGTAGCTCGGTGCGTGTGGCTGATGCCAGTCGAGCTAGTGCGTCTGCTCTTGCATTCTCCAATCTTGGTATTCTAATCAACTGAATTACAGTAAAATTTGATACAACCTCCATTGCTTTTGTATGATACTTGATCATTAATTCTCCTTTTGCTGCATACACTCCTAGAATTTTATTTACGATTAACTGGAAGTCACTGAACACAACGACTTGCTCAGCTTTCACGGTTTTGGCCAGGCTTAGACCCACGATCATTGCTTCATATTCGGCCTCATTATTAGAAGCCTTAAATTGAAAGCGCAGAGCATATTCCACATCAATCCCATCTGGACTGTTTAAAATAATCCCTGCTCCACTGCTTGTAGAGTACGAAGAGCCATCTACATACAAATTCCATATAGGTACTTCATTATCAAACTCTTGATCAGAAACAGTTCCTCGGTGGAATATTTGATACTTCTTTTTGTCCTCCTCCAATGCGTCTCGCTGCTCGTTTACCGACGTAAGTTGGTCGGGGTTTAAATTTGATGATCCTATAACATCCACAGGTTGGTCTGTGTTCAACTCCTGTTCTTCGGAAGCATTTTCTTGTGTGAACTTTGCGATAAAGTTTACTACTGCCTGCCGTTTGAGTGACGATCTAGGCTCATAAATTATATCATATTCACCAAGTTCCACTGCCCAATACATTAATCTTCCTGATTTCTCCGGCTTATGCAAAGCTTGCCTTAATGGCATATCGGTATACACCACTATAGTATGGGCTTGGAAGTATGGACTCATTCTTCTGCTTCCTTTGATCAGTGCTAGTGCCAACTTCTCTAGCCTGGGATATCTGATTTCTGCTCCTCGGAAAGCCTTGTTGGTGTAATAGACCGGTTTTTATACTCCATCCTCCACTCTTATCAATGCCAAACTCACTGCATTTTCTGAAACTGCCAGGTACAAGTATAGTCTTTCTCCCATCACTGGTCTAGATAATAGTGGAGATGTCCCTAGACACTTCTTCAACTCTTGAAAGGCCTCTTCGCATTCATCATTCCACTCAAACATTTTTCAAAGTGTTTTAAAAATGGGGGACATCTATCAGTTGCTCATGACACGAATCTATTAAGTGTTGTAACTCGCCGTGTGATACTTTGCACTTCCTTCTTCGTTGTTGGAGATCGTAACCCTAATAGAGCCTTGATCTTTTTAGGGTTCGCTTCAATTCCTCGTTGGTTAACAATATATCCGAGAAACATTCCTTCTCGTACTCCGAATATGCATTTGGTGGGATTCAACTTCATTTGATATTTCTCTAGTTGATCAAAGGTCTGACCTAAGTCAACTAGATGATCGGCAGCTTTCTTGCTCTTCGTCAACATATCATCAACATAAACCTCCATGTTATGGCTGATTTTCTCTGCGAACACCTTATTCATCAGTCGCTCATATGTGGCACCTGCATTTTTAAGTCCAAAAGGCATAACATTATAACAATAAGTTCCCCTTGGGGTGATAAAAGAGGTGATCTCCCTATCTTCAGGCTTCATCTTAATCTGGTTGTAACAAGAATAAGCATCCATGAAACTCAATAATTCATGCCCTGAGGTTGCATCCACTAGTTGATCGATTCGGGGTAAAGGAAAATGATCCTTTGAGCATACCTTATTGAGATCGGTGAAGTCTACACACATCCTCCACTTGCTATTTTTCTTCTTCGCCATCACCACATTTGCTAGCTAATCAGGATATTTGATATCTTCAATAAAAGAGGCTTTTTGTAGTTTCTCTACTTCTTCCTGTATAGCTTGGTTCTTCTCAGGACTGAACACTCTTCTTCGCTGTTTTATTGGCTTGATTTCCTTCTTCACGTTGAGCTCGTGACACAAGAAATTCGGATCTATCCCTGGCATGTCTTCATGACTCCATGCAAAGGTCTACGTTCTTCGCCTTAGAAATGCTATCAATTCCTATTTTATTGATACCTCCAGTGATGCACCAATTTGAGTTATTCGTTCTAGATGCTCCTCGTCTAGAATGATATTTTCAGTAGCCTTCATGACCTGTCCATTTATGAGCTGAGACTCGTCTCTAGGGTCAAGCGTTTCAATCTCTGCATCTTCTATTGCATCTACATGATAGGTAGTAGTCTTCTTTCGGGATTCTTCATATTCCTCCTGCTCGGCAGATGAATAGTAGCATTCCCGAGCTACCTTCTGGTCACCTTTCACAACTCCCACTCCAAAATTGGTTGGGAATTTTAAACATTGATGTACAGTAGATGGTACCACCTCGAACTTCTTTAAACCTACCCTTCCCATGATAATATTGTAAGCTTATTGGACATTTTTATCCATTATAAAAAAGCGCACTCTTTCTGTTCGATAAGCAGGCCATTTACCGATAAGCATATCCAACTTAATCGTCCCAAGTGGAAAAACCTTCTCGCCAGTAAAATCAAGGAGGGGCCTATGATGTGGTTCCAACTGGGATAGCTTTAGATTCAAACTGTCAAAGCATGGATAGAACATGATATCTACCGAGCTACCATTATCTACCAGTACTCGTGAAATCACCACTTCTTTCATTCTCATCTTGATCACTAATGGTTCATCATGAGGATATAATACTCCTTCCAGGTCATTCTTAGAAAAACCAATGACCAATTTGTCTTTATTCACCTTCCTCGGGCGATCATCTTCAGCCAGATTTATTCGCTGAATGTACGAGCAAGCTTCAGCCTCATTGAGGTAAGCTTTCCTCTCTGCAGTCATGTCTCCACCTCCTGCATCTCCACCTGTAATAACATTACATTCAAATGATCCAAAATAGATTAAAAATACCTCATGTTCTGGCTGCCTTAGTTTTTTGGGGAGATCGGGATCATCTTGGTCATCTTTTGGATCTTCTTCGTGACTTCTCTTCTTGTCTTCATTTGCTCGACGTGGAGATCTAGACCTTTGCCTTGCTCGGTCGTTGGCCTTTCCATTATTTCGGTGATCAACATACTTAGCTAGCTTTCCTCGTCTGATGAGTGCTTTAATTTCATTCTGGAGAGCTATGCAATTTTTGGTCGTGTGACCATGATCTTTATGGAACTCGCAATATTTGGACTTATTCCTCTTGTCAGGATCTGCCTTCATTTTTTCTGGACAATTCAGCTCCTCACTGTTCTTGATCTCTTCTAGAATATGATTTATATCTACCTTCAAAGGAGTATAATTTTCAAATTTCTTCAACTGTTCCAATGCTTTCTTTGCTTTCGATTGCCTGTTGCCACCATTATTCTTCTGCTCTTTCTTCTCAGTCCTATCAGCCTCGACCTTAGTCTCCTTAGTGTTTGTATTCTTCTTTGCAGCCATAGATTCCTCGGCATTCATGATTTTGGCTGCTTTTGCTATCACTTCAGCCATGGTCCCAGGCGGATTTTTGGCTAAAGTGTAGTACAATTTATCTGGCAACAGTCCGCTTATCAGAGCAGTAATTGTTATTTTCTCCTCGTAATCAATTACTTCGAGTTTCTCGTTATTGAAACGAGTAATATAGTCCCTGGGTGCTTTCGCTTACCTTTTGTCTAACACTTAGCAAGTGTGCTACTCGTTTGACTGGTTTCGCTCCAAAACAGAAATTCCTGATAAAGAGTTCTGCCAATTGATAGAAAGTCGCAATCTTTCCCCGAGGAAGGTTTTTATACCATATCTGAGTTGATCCGGTAAGAGTTCCTAAAAAGGCCCTGCATCTCATCTCATCTGGAACTGCATAGATATCAGCAGCAACTTGGTATTGTTCTATATGAAGGACAGGGTCAGTTTTTTTTATCATATTTAGGCGTCACCATAGGAGCTTTGAATTTTGATGGTGTGGAAAAATCCATAATTTCCTGTACAAATAGTGTCCCTTGGACAAAAGTTCTTTGTAGAGGATTCTTGGCCTTAGCCATTTTCCCTAATCTGTCCTCCAACCTCTGAATAGAGCCCTTCCATGCATCGTTTCCTTCATCGGGCCTATTGGTTCGAGCAATTGATCGCGTTGAATTTGCCTCTTGGGATTTTTCATTACGAGCAGTTGGTCGTGATTGGACAGAGCCTTCCCTTAAATCGGATGGTCGTGGAGAGTTCCTCGACACAATCCTAGGAGGACTTCTATTCCTCCTAGGACCCAATCGATCAAAAGGAGAGACTCTACTCAACCTTTCTAGGGCACTGGTCCTTTCCGGAGATAGAGTGATGTTTCGTTGAGAATCTGTAGCTCGCACTGATGAAGTCCGACCAGGTTGATAAGAAGGATCATTAGATCTCTCAGTACGATATGAATCGGTGCGTCTGGATCAATATTCCTCTAGAAATAACGTTTGCCCAGTTCGTGAAGAGGATAAACGGGTATTTTTCAGAACACTTTGTTGTCCTGATTGGGCCGGCACTCCTCCTTGAATAGTTTGTATAAGTTGACGCATGGTTTCTTGCATGGATGTTTGACCTTGGGCTAAACTAGCCATTATGCCAGCCAGATCTGACACATTTGGGGAAATGGACGGATTTGGGGGGATCCCAGCGTTTCGATTACTGGATTTCGGATTATCAACCACTGATAATGAATTATTTTAGTGAAAAACGATAAGTACAATCGTTTCCCACTGACGGCGCCAATCTGTTGATGTAAAAAATTAGATTATCTCTAATTAATCAATCACAGATAAAATAAATAAGACAAGATTTTTAAAGTGGTTCAGCCTTATAAGAATGGCTTACGTCCACTATTTTTGTATTGCTGATTGTTTGTCTGGAATTCTCGATATGTGGTTTATCCAGAAATCCAGAGTCCCCTTCTAATGAGGAGGTTACCATGTATTTATAGCCATAAGGTTGTACGTGTGAAAGGACAATGCGTTGTTATCTAGTAGACATATACATTAGTGCAATAATAATGAGCATTTAATGCGCAGTCGTCTCTTTTATTCTCTTGATTTGGATGCTCTGTATGCTAAGTAGCAAGGATCGCTTAAGCTGCTCGGACCGCCTAAGTAGCTCGGGGACCATGAGTTGCTCGGGGAGCCTAAGTTGATCGGTACGCTTGAGCTGTTCGAAATTTATGAGTTGCTCGTGGCGCTTGAATAGCTCGGTGGTAGTGAGTTGATCGGTAAAAGTATTTGTAATTGCCACGTTGGTTGACACGTGTCTTCAAATGATGGGTCCACGTCAGCAGATTAAATTTGGTATCAACAGCATCCACTAAGGTTGATTTCACTGAAAGAATCCTATCTTTTCTCGCTAAAATTCTATTTACAGCAACAGCTACTGTTCTTGCTTAGCCACTCATCCGTGCTTACTCATCTGTGCCAGCCAACTAATAGGTATCTGTAAGCAACAGCAGCAGCTGCTGTTGTTGCCAACCTATCATGCATGTGGGCGATATCGACTGATGACTAAATTCTATTTAGGACTCGAAGGCCTTTGTGGTATGACTAAATCCGCATGTGGGACTTTGTCTTCGGATGCTTTTTCTGTTTGACCGCGGCCGTAGAGTGGTACTAAGGTTTATTCTGTAATTTCAGCCTTGCACACAAGACATTGAGGTTATTGGTGATCTTGGATTTCAGCAAATACACTTGGGTAATGAATCTAATTGTAAATACAGGGGCAACAATAGAGGTGGTTACGGGGTCTTGAACCATGTCTAGGCATATGTTACAGTCGAAACCACCGGTCGCATTATTTTCCGTTAAGTTGATGGATTATTTTCTAACGCTTTCGACTTGATATTGGTCTACTTTTCTACCGTACCAAAGAAATAGGATTCTCATCATTAACTTTATTAATTGGGTACCTAACCACTTGCCTCTTTTTCTTACTACCATAAAAAATTAAAATGTTATTCACCATTTTTATAACTTACCAATCAGATGTACCCTAGACTAATCACGTGGGAAAAAAATCTTATCTCCGATGTAGGCGAAAGATGATAGTATTTTGCCAAGTGCTAAATTTTCAGGACTAAATAAATGGGACAATATGTGCCACCATCTTCATTATACTCAACAATTTAGGTCTCACCCTATAAAACCAATGCCAAACCTATCTCCATTCTCTCTATATACGTATCCATCTAGTCTCCCATATATATGAATCCAACAATTATGACATAATGAAAATAGTTTGAAAAATTTAGGTTAAAAAAATATATATTCGGCTAATATAGAAGTAAATTATGTATCAATACGTAAGTTTGTGCGTGAATGTCATTTTAAACTTAGTGGCCCCAAAATTCCACTCACTGAGTACCAAATCGCTCCAAAAAAGCCCATTAAATAATGAATCATCAGAGTCTTTGATTATTTTGGTTCATAGGTTGTTTCATTTATTATGATATCAAAAAGTTTAATATGTATGTTGCAATCACGTAATTTTGTTTATCCAAATAATTATTTTCTTCATTATTTTATTAAAATTTGGGTGTCTACTTGGTTCTACTCTATAACTTGTTATACACGCGTAGTTTGTAAATGCACCCCTTTACAGAACTATATCACCTGCATTTCTTTCAGTATTAGGTACCATGTATGTATACGTTTCTATTTTATAATTCGCAAATCGAATACCCAAAATAGAAAACGGAGATAGAAATGTTAAAAAAAAGACATAGATGAATATTATCAAACACATGATATGCAATGGATTTCATTCATGCTAACAAAGTTTAATTGTCCGACACTCATAAAACAATAATACATAATTGAATCAAAGCATATACTCTAACCATATATATAATCATTTATTTATTTTACAAAAAGGTATTTGAGATTAGAAAATTGTTAGGCAAACGTATGAATGATTATCATCACGGTTATGACGGACCTTACTTTTTCATTTTTGTCAACATAAGAGAATCTTATATAGATCAGTTTCTAAATGATAAGTAAAATAGCAATGATACATTAATCAATTGCAATTACCTCGTAAACCAAAGTGAGATTCCTTCACTATAAGATGGACAATCCAAGCTTTGACCACAAATATTGACAATATCCTAAAAAGTTTCAAAGGAAATATATGACCATTTCGAATATAAATTATAGGAAATATTTTTAATGTGGTATTAACGGGTATAGTTAACCACGCTCCAAAAAATCTTAAAACACTCTAAATACTTTTTGAAAGACAAACTTGCCCTTTGCTTTAAAGATCAAACAAATACTTTTTTATTTGTTAATTTTTTTCAATATAGAATAGTATTTTAAACTGTTTTTTTTTTATATTTTTTTATTTTCTAAAATTAAAAAATAACTGTTTTTTAATCAAAACTGTTATGATAGTTTTAAAAGCCTTTTTTTATTTAAAAAGATGTTATGATAGTTTTAAAAAAGTTTTTTTTAAGCTAGATTTAAAAACTGTTTTTTTTCAAAAAAAAATGTTTTTACATAAAATTTGGAAAAAAATTAACAAATAAAAAAACTGTTCTTTATATCGAAAACTATTTTTAATATTTTTTAAGTAACACGCTCACAACCCAAATAAAACGCGACGTGACATGAAGTCGTATTTTTTTTATACCAGTGGCGAGGACCATTATTTATTATTTCAAAAATAATCTTTTTACTATTTAAAAAAATGGTCCGCGCCAGCGGCACGCATAGTCGGGGACCACTTTTTTAGTATCTTGGTACGCGTCAGCGGTATGTATAGGCGGTATTATAAAACATTTTAAATAAAATGTAAAAAAAAACAGTTTTAAACAATTTTTTAAGTGCCTAAAGATTTTATTTAAAAATAATTAAGATTCTAATAGTTATTGTTTTGGAACTACTGATTTTTTATTTTTGTAAAACAATTTTTGTGAAACACTCCCATGCTTTGATTTTACTTATAACAATTTTTTTTAAATAAAATCTTTAGGCACTTAAAAAATTGTTTAAAACTCTTTTTTTTTTTACATTTTATTTAAAATGTTTTATAATACACGACCAAAATAAAATTAACACGACGTGGCACGACACACCTCAAAATCTTAATTTTACATAAAATGAATATGACACATATGAAAATGACATGACATGACACGACACAAAATTCTTTTTTTTTACGAAATACGAACACGACTCACTTTTCGTATTGCGTGTTAAGTGGGTTGTGTTAGTATTTGGTAAAAAATGAGATTTCGTGTTGTGTCATATTACTTTTATATGTGAAAATAAGATTTTGAGGCGTGTCGTGTCATTTTTATTTTGGTTGGGTTCGTGTTTGGTTAAAAAAATAACATATATTGTGACGTGACACTTTTACTTGGGTTGTGTTCGTATTTTGTAAAAAAATAATATTTATGTTGTGTCGTATCACTTTTATTAGGATCGTATTCATGTTTGGTTAAAAAAAATTGTCGTATCGTGTTGTGTCGAGTTGCTTTTATTTGAGTCGTGTTCGGTTATAAAAATAATTTTCAATTTAAAAAACTGTTTTTTATTTGTTAATTTTTTTCCCAATTTTATGTAAAAAAATATTTTTTTTGAAAAAAAACAGTTTTTAAATCTATCTTAACAGTTTTTTTAAATAAAAAAGGATTTTTAAAACTATCATAACAGTTTTTTTAACTGTTTTTATAAAAAAACAGTTCTTTTTTAATTTAAAAAAATAAAAAAAATGTTTTAAAAAGCAGTTTAAAATATTATTTTTTTATTGAAAAAAATTAACAATTAAAAAAATATTTGTTTGATCTTTAGCGCAAAAGGTAAGTTTGTCTTTTAAAAAGTAATTGGAGTGTTTTAAGAATTTTTAGAATCTTTAAGAAATAAACATGAATACAAATATGTCCAACTGGGAAATACATATGAATGCATAAAAAACAATAATCTAATAAGGTGTGAACTTGGTAATTCCTTAACTTAAAAAATATATATATTTTTTCTGAAATTAACATTGAATTTAGAATTATTATAAAACATGAATAGAACAACAATAAAACTGAAAATATAAAATCTGAGCACAAAAGAGAGACAACATTCATGAATGAGATCGATATAATTATAAAAATTATGTATTTGCTTTCAAATTAACAAATGCATACTTTTGATGGCAAATGAAAAAGGTGTAAAAATTTATAGAAGAAATTATGAGTATTGACCTTGTTTTTTGGACAAGAATAAATCTGATGGGAAGATGAATGAACTTGGGCAGCTGACTTTTGATTTCTAGGGTTTCAAGATGAATGTATTTGGAAGTTTTGTTAAATGAATGTATTAGGAGAGAGAACGTATCAAGTTAAGATTCGTGGAATGATTTTAATTTAATGAATGTGTGAGACTAATATTAAGGGTATGATAGAAAATGTTAATTTAATGAGAGTAGTTTGAGATTTGAAAAGGAACTTCCCTTTTTTTAAGTTGTAGAGATAGAATCTATTGTGGAGAAAAATTATGGGACCTGATGGAATACAAAAAAATTGTTAGAACCTACTGAAATACATAGCAACGGGACTAATTGGTAAAAAAAACTAAATTAATTAGTTACGACCCTTGACTGGCCAAATCTTTGTTTGGTATGTTTATGGTCTCAGATCGTTAACTCAAATTTATCATTAATTTCTAATTACCGAGTCTCAGATTCGTGACTGGATTGGCATGGGTCGAGTTCATACTGGCACTTTCAACTTTAAATCGGAGTGAGTGTTGTTATTCTGAATAGATGAAAAATTGCAGGCCTTGAGTTGGTATGAGAATCATTAGTCGGTGGAGAAAACGATTTCATTCGTTTCTGAGATGACTCCGCGAGTTCAAAACCATTGTGAACTAAATCTAGGCTATTGAACCCAAAAACTTAGTGTCGTTATTCTGATCCTCAAATTTGCATGGGACGAACTTAACTCCTGCTAAGGCTCAGAATGGCACCCCCAAAATGCTTAAGCTGGCTCACATCCATCGAGTCAACCCCCTCCCAAACTTTTCTATTGACACCGAATTAATTACTTTTTGAGAAAACAGCCATTTCAAATGCAAAGATTTTATCTTGTTGCTGAGTTTGATAGGGACGGCTTGATTATTGGTATTGCCCCTTGAACATTTGGTTCACATTGGCTGGTAGTCGGCTTAAAAATTTGAGTCACCTTGACTAGAGATAGGCTTATTAAAAATGTTAACGCTGAGCCTTGAGTTGGTATCCCCCATTATTATTATCGACCCCTGATCGGCCGAACCAGTGTTTTAGCCGAACCATCCTTGGGAGAGAATTTAAAAGGATTTTTGCAAGATTTTTTATTTTTAACAAAACCCGATCACCAATCGAATTAATTCAGGTTGAAAAAATTAGATAGGCAGGCTGAACCAATAAACCCAAACTCATGGTAGATTGTTGGGGTTTGAGCTTATCGTCAAATCATGAAATATCCAAGCATGTTGATCAGGTTGCTGAATAAAGAAAGTCGAGCCTCCTTAGGCCAAGAGTGACTTTTATTTATGACTTTTGCCTTGGGTCGTTTGTCTTCCTATCTTTATGATTTTAATTAATTCCTTCATATCTTGAATATTTTTGGTTAAGCATGTGAATGTTGACAGGTTTTCTTTTTGGTTCCCCAATATGCTTCACCATTTTTCTACTCATGCCTTATTTATAAATTTGCAGTCGAACCTTGGTTAGTTGATAATCTCAAAATACCTTTAAACTCTTAAGGCCGACCCCATTTTGGCTAAGGCACCAGAGGGTTACTAAAATGTTGTAATCGACCTTATGAAGGTGGAGGGAGCTGGGGGGTCCGAAAAATGAGCGGGTCAACCCTTTGAAAATCGAGGGAGCTGAGGATTGCAATAATTTGTAGGTTGACCCTATAAAGGTGGAGGGAGATAAAGATCCCAAGAGCGAACAGGTCGATCCTCAAGGTGAGGTCATGGCTCTGAATTCGAGGGGAATGTTCTATGACTTTCTAAGAGGGGTATCTAGTGTTGTCTTCAAGGTGAGGTCATGGCCCTTATTAATAGGGTTATGAGGGCTGATGATTGGCATAGGTCTTGACCTACCTATCGAAAGTTTTCTTACCTTGGTGGGAAAGGAATAGGACACTATGCCAATAGGTAGGGTTCTTGAGGTGCCTATAAGCAGTCCGGAACGGTTTTTTTTTTAAAACAGGCATAAAATGCAAATCATAAGTCCAATCATGCATGAGACAGACCATTGGAAAGGTTCTTTAGTTTTGTTTAAGATTCCATTGAGCCACTCTCGGGTTTGAGAGCTGACGGAAGGTAAACAGGGCTCGGAAGCGTCCGATGGTCTCTGAATGGGAGGTTTTCGGAGGAAAACGAATCATTCATTTGAATCATAAGGTCAATTCATGCACAAGGCATGCCTTTGAAAAGGGAATTCAATACCTTTCCATATTTTATTGAGCTTCGCTCGGTTTGGAGAGTTGACCAACGTCAAGCGGGGCCCGAAATCACCCGATAACCCTTCAAAATAAAACGGATCGTTCGTTTGAACCTTAAGTACTATTTGCATATTAGAGGGATCGTTGGAAGGGGATTTATATCCCTTTAATTATTCATTGAGCTTCGCCCAAGATAGAGAGTTGATCGAAATCAAACTGAGCTCGAGAGCGCCCAATGGCCTCCAGATTAATTTTCGAAGTAAAATATATCATTTGTGTGAATCGTAAGGCAAATTCATGCACAAAATGGATCGTTGTAAAGGGGATTCAAATAATTTCTAAGATCCATTAAGCTTTTCTTAATCTGGAGAGTTGATCGGAGTCAAACGGAGCTCGGGAGTGCCCAGTGGCCTCCAGATCAATATTCAAGTATGACCAAGGGTTTATGGTGAATGGGTGAGTGCTAAGGACCTAAATATGTGCTTGGGGAGGTCTTAGGATGGGTTATCTACAGAAACCGGTAATGGGCAATCTTGGAACAAGTGAAGAGCGTAGAATGATAGACACAATATTTATGATGAGGAAAAGGATTGAGGTCAATTTTGAGAATCTAAAGGATGAGGAGGACCAATTCAGAAAATCGAGGTCAATTATGAGGACCTAAAGTTTTAATGATAAATTCTATGGTCGAGGTCAATTATGAGGACCTAAGTTGTGACGATCGATTATGCGGGTCAATTTTGAGTACCTAAAATTATAACGATCAATTATGTAGGCCGAGCTTAATTCTGAGGATGTAAAGTTGTGACTGCCAATTCTGTGAGCCGAGTTCAATTTTGAGTACCTAAAGTTATGATGATCAATTTTATGGGTCGAGGTCAATCCTAAGGGTCTAAAGTTGTGACGATCGATTTTGCAAGCCGAGGTCAATTCTGAGGACCCAAAGTTATAGTGACGAATTATGCGACCTGGGGTCAATTTTGAGGGCCTAAAGTGGTAGTTCAGATGGGGATATCTCCACTGGGGAAGCGTGAAAGATTTTGATGCAGGCGCACCTTTAGTTTCATTAGGGAATGGGTTGACTTATGGTTTCCACTTGGGAAAGTTTAGTATGCTTGGACGCAGGTGTACTGCTGGGAAAATATAGTAGGATTGAGTGCGGGTGCACCATTGGCTTTGCTGGGGAATATTTTTTGGGTATTTTTGGGGAATTTTTTGGAATTATATGGGCATTTTTCGGAAAAACATTTAGAGGTGACTGTTGATAGACAAGTTTGGGAGGTTCTTATTGGCATAGGTCATGGACTCCTGGGCTTCTTAGGAAGAGGAAAGGCTAACTACTGACTGACGTGGTCGTGGGGTTACCGATCGGCATGCTCCTTAACCTTTTGTAGAAAGGGGGTGGCCCCTCTTCATTTTTTGCACCTTCAAGTGATTGAATTACTTGCTTTCTCTCTATAAGAGTCGTTCCTAAGTCCTTATTTCTTTAAGATTTCAAATGGAAGACACTTTTGGCAAATGTAACAACTAGTGGTTATCCGTTGACGATTGGGCAGGCATGGAGTGGCGGTATGTGGTGCCGCTTGCACTGGGTAATGAAAATATCTACGACACTTTTGAGTCAGTTACTGATGAGAAAATTGTATTGCACGAACCCGCGCACCATTATTCGGTAAGGGTGAAAAACCCTAACGGCTATGCGAGTATTCTAACCTTTGGTTTTCCAAATTCATTTTCTCTTTTCCTTCTTGTTCTAATGAAGATTTTTCTTTAAATTCTTTACAGACTGATATATCTCCTTTGAGCATTCAGTCTAGGGGGACGAAAAGGTCGAAGGATGTTTGGGATAAGCTCCCTGCGACGATGCACTGGATGGTGTCATTTGTCTAGTTTGGCCCATTGGGGGACGTATTGGAAGAGATGTTGTACTCTATTGTGATGTTTTGTGCTCTTGGTGAGAGTGGTGGTACATGACCCACATATTCCATTTATGGTTCACGGAGATGACCGTCACTCCCATTGATGATCAGCATCTGACAGGGCTAGATTGTGAGGGGCATCAGATTGTGGTGCACCATACTCTGCGGGTCACACCGGAGGTGGTGCAAGCTGCTTTGGGGTGTGTGGGTAGAATCACGTCAGGGGATTCTATCCGTATTTTTATTCTAAGGGAGACGCTACTGAAGAGGTGGATTGACGAGACTGACAGGTGACAGGTGAGATAGATGGTATGTCTGTTTATTTTTCTTTTGCTTGGAGGATTCATGGTGGCGACGAGCGGCGACATCGTCCACTTATGGTTTTTGTTGTATTTGAAAATAATATCGAACGTACCTACGTAAGATTGGGGGAGCTTCACTTTGGCATACTTTTATATACCTTCTCGAGGTAACTTTAAGTTTATTTTCTTGTAGTCCTTCTCATTCGTACTCTTTTTATGATTTCTTTGTTTTCTTCCAGACGTGGTTATTGGAGGTGATAGGGATCAATATAAGGTTGGTGTCCCTAAAGGATAGTGATTTAGGGGACTTCTGTCGGATGTACTAGTGGCAGAAGTCCAACCGGAAGTCGAACCATTCCTTGTCTCTGAACGATGTGCGGAGGGCTCTGAATGACTTGACGAGCAACCAAGTTAATCTTTATATTTTTTTATCTTTTATAAAATCTTTGAGTAGATACTTATTCTTTTATAGGGTTGCAGTTTACCTTTTATCCTTTGGGTGTTCCTTCACGGGCCACGGGGTTACGGGAATGCATGCGCAAATACGGCGGTTGCTGGCGCATGAGTTTAGGTACGTCTGGTACCCAGGGGGGAGAGTGGTGAGGCAGATTATGGAAGAGGAGGTAGCGGCCCCACCATTAGTACCCTCGATGTTTATGAAGTGGGTGAGGGAGTTTTCGGATGATTCTAGGGTAGCGTCGATAATGGGCGAGCCCTACACGCTCTACACAAATACGATGACGAGTTACGATTATTTGAATTTCGTGACCAGTTCGTTGATGCCCTCTTGCATATATGACATGGAGAATATGCATCCACTTGCCACTTATTTAGGGATGGATACTAGCACACCTATAGGGTTGGTTCACAGCACGGGAAGTGGTACGGTGGCAGCGAAGGAGGAGGCTCTGATCATTCAGGTTACTCCCCCTTCTTACAATTTTCAGTTAAATAGCGGGGAGATGATGGGCGTGCCCCATCGTCCTCATACGCCGTTATCCGAGTTGACGAGACTTACTAATGAGTCTCTTAGGCTTGAGGTATACCTCTCTTCTTTCTTTTTCATTTCTTATTTCATTCTTCTTTGCTCTTTACTGACTAGATCATTTTTTGTTATTTTCTTCTTTATTTATAGTTTGTGTGTGTGCTAACCAATTGGCTGCAGGATATTAAGGACTGGATGACAGCTATGTCTTCTTACGTGAAGAAGTCAACCACTTCATGTATGATGTCTTCATCCACTTCTGAGGAAAGTCTCAGTTCTAGGAGCGAAGGGTCCACCGCCCGTCATAGGGGGAAGCATGTATGTCGCGAGGGCTGAGGGTTTGATTAGATCTTTGGAGGGGTTCGAGCAAAGTCCCGTTGTATTTTTTTTTTTTTTTGCTTTTTCTTTTTTGTTCCTGTAAAAATGTAATGATTCCAAACAAGAATTATATATGAAAAATATGCTATTTTGTTACTTTTCTCAAATTAGTTGCCTAATCTATATGCACTTTAATTTGTTGCTGAGATTATTTATTTTACAAAGACAGTGATACATATCAAAATGGTTTTGAAGGAAAATGTTCATTTTATGAAGAAAGGATTAATAAAAAGGAATAACCCGGGAGTAAACTTTTTAAAAGTAAGGATTTTTGGAAATTGATTTTAGGCAAAAGAGGAAAAATGGATTTTTTCTAAAATAGGGGGTTGCCGATCGACATACCCCTTGTCCTTCCTATCGGCATAAGGGTCAAGTCAAATCACTCCTTTGACTTTGATTCCACTTTTTTCATACTTGGAGTACTTATAGGGTAGAGTAATTTATGATATTCCGGGTGGTTCATCTTTTGTAAGGATTTTTGGGTATAAAAAGAGGCTTAAGGAATGCATTATTCACCACCATCTTTATCTCTTCTTTTGTGAGGTTCTTCTATTTCTCATATGGCACTCCTAGTGTCTGAAGAATTATATTCGTACCTCAAAGGCTTAGAGTCCATGTGACTCTATAACATTGACTATGATACTTTCAGCTTGCACCAGGTCTCCTTATGGTGCAACCAGGCTATAGGCTGGAATCTGCTAGGAGTGGAGCTATAATTTTGGTACCCCAAGGATCATGTTTTTGAATTTTTGATAGATGAGGCATACCTTACTTATGATGATTTTTCAGTGATGTTAGGGATCAGCTCTAGTATGGCAGCGACCATGCCAGACTTGTCTAGTTCTCCTCGAGTGTCTTTGGCTGAGTAACACCATATATCTCCTTCGACAGCTCGACCATTCATCCATGGTGATAATATCGCTCTTCCGATGGTTATTCACTCCATTCATCGAAGGGGGGGTTTTTATGTTGGTTTTTTCAGAATTATTGCCTTTTTTATACTAGATTATTATTGGTGATGGGTGACCTGATAGCCGATCCTCGGGTGGCAATAATAATGGTGTGGATATCTTACTGTTGTAGTCATGCGGTGGTAGTGCTGGCGGAAACCTAGAATGGTCTTAATGCATGGAAGGGGGGTCATTCCGATTCCCTGAGGGGGAGCCCTATGGTGATGTTTATATGGATTTCTAAGAGGTTTCATCTGGCGTCCCCTCCTGAGTATCCCATGTCAGGTGTTCCTAACTTCTTCGTCCAACCTTTCTTCAGTTTCGTCCTTTTAATAGCGAACTGAGTTAACTGGTTCATGGAGCACGGGGCCCGGTGTCTTTACTGATCTAAGCCATCGTGGGGGGACTTGAAACCCATATTTCAATTAGGGGAGTATTGGTATGTGTGGGTTGTTGGCCTTCGACAGACTTCCTTCTATTTTTCTTGGCGACTTCTGCACCAAGTGGCATGGGAGCAGATAGTGACTCCTCGTATAACTAACTTCTTCCTGATAGAGAACTTGACTGAGTCTTTACATATAATACTGGGACCCTTGTGGAAACACCGTTGATAATCTGTATGTCTGTCACAATCTGTTAGAGGTGTTTGATATGTGTCTGGGGATTATCTAAAATGGTTGTGGTAGTGGGTAATCGGGAAGATTTTAAAAGCGAAGACTATAAAAAGGCGGCAAGTGGCTTTCGATACCATGGAGGAACGTATTGTGATTTCGAGCAATCTTGACAAGGCGTATGACTTCATGGAATGCATACGAAACATTAATCAGGAGTGGGAGACTTGGGACCTCCGAGAACAGGTAATGATGACGAGGCAGGGTCGTCTGGAAGCTGAGGCTAGAATTTTGTAATGTTGGGGTAGTATATATAAAGCTAGGGAATTTTATTTGGGGAGGTCTATGTTGTTATTTTGGGATGTTTTAGGATTTATCTATGAATATGGTTATCTGGTAGGTATTAGGTAGGTTGTTTGTTGGTTAGAAAAGGGGAGTGGTCCGTTTGACTCCCTCGACTGATATTTCATGTAACAGTTGTATTCCCTCACTTGAAATAAAAATAATTTTGACATATTTTGTTGTTTCTCTGATGAGTTTTGCATTTGAATTATCTATACCAATCGTTAAGGTATACATAATCCTTTTGTTCATGTAAATGATAAGATGGGCCGCCATTCTTAGGGGTTAGAAAAGAATAGCATTTTTCAAAAAAGAAAGGACCGTACCCATATGTGTCGGATAGGCTTCCTACATACCTCTAGAGGATTTTGAAAATTTTTAGGTTTCATTTTGAAAAGAATTATTTTGAGAGGATCAGATCCCATATAGTTTTGGGTAGGGAAACGAAGATATATTTTTTTTTAAATAGAAGGGGGATGAGAAGAGTCATAGCGCCCCTAGATTTTGAATTAAGGGTAGAATTTCTTGAGACGGTCCAGATCCACTGGATGTGCCATTTATTCTCTGTCGATATTTATGACCATAGCGACATCGCCTGACATAATTTTTTTCATAATGTATGGGTTGCTCTAATTAGGTTTGAATCTCTCTCTAGGGTCCCGGACAAGTTCTATAATTTCTTTGAGATCAAGGTCTCCTTCTTGGACACCATGATCCTTGACTTTCATGTTGAATGCTCGCGCTATCCGGCGATAGTACCCATGTATGTGGTATAGATCCTTAAGTCTCTTTTCATCCAAAAGTTATAGTTCAGCGTAGCGGCTTTCATGCCAGACTTCTTCACTGACTCTGCTTTCGAGCATGACACATAAGGAAGGTGCTTTTAGCTCAATGGAGAGAACTGTGCATGTACTATACCAAAGAATAGGGGTAGCCCTAGCAGGAGTTCTGATGGAAATGCGGTATCCCCAGAGGGTGTATAGGATTCGATCGACCCAGTCTCTGTAACTTTCTATCATCTTGCTGATAATTGTTTTGAGGCTTTTGTTGCTGGCTTCGACAGCACCATTGGTTTACGGTCGGTAAGGAGAAGACTTATGCCTCTGAACTCCATACACATCGACTAGTTTTTTTACTTTGGCTTCAAAGTGGAGCCCATTATCGGATACTAATACATGAAGAACCCCGTAGTGACAAATTATATCTTTTTTATAAACTTAGCCATTTTCTTAGCATTTATCACTCCATCTGATTTGACTTCAACCCATTTTATAAAGTAGTCAATGGCGACTAGGATGAACTCATGATCATTTGAAGCTTAGGGAGTGACCTTCTCAATGATGTTTATTCCCCGGGTGGATAAGGGCTAGGGAGAGGTCATGTTGTATAATTCTGGGGAGGTAAGTGTTGGAGATTGGCAAACTGTTGGCACTTAAGGCATCTTCGAACATAGCTAGTGCAGTCTTTAACCATGGTAGTATAATAGTACCCTTGACGGATGATCTTCTTGGCAAGCATGTGACCATTCATGTGGGGGGCCACATTCCTCATTGTGTAGCTTATGCATCATTCCTTCAATATCATCCCTTGTTATTCAATGTAAATAAGTTCCATCAAAGTTTCATTTGAAAAGTGATTTATCACGGATGATGTACTGGACAGCCAATATGCGAAGGGTCTCACGGTCTTTCTTATCTATATCTCGCAGATACCTACCATGTTTGAGGAGGCCCCAAATATAATATTACCATAATCCGGCAATGTCAGAATCTTCTTCGGTAATGAGCTCAATGTGGTAGCAGTGAGTAGGCGCAGCTTGTCTCCGAACCAAGAAAGGGGCTGTTGTTATTACCTCAGGCATATCAACCATAAAGGCTAGGGTTGTTAGGGTGTCATCCAGACTGTTCTTTGAGCGAGGAAGGTAATGGAAGGTGATATTTTTTAACTAGTAGGCGAGCTTTTCTAGGTGGGCGTCAAAGGGTAAAATCTTAGCGTCTTTGACTTTTCATTTTCTGAGAATTTGTTCGACGATGAGGGAGGAGTCTCCATGGACGTCTAAGTGTTTGATACCTTTCTCAAGGGAGATTTTAAGGCCTACGGCGCATGCCTCGTATTCTGTCATGTTGTTAATGCAAGGGAAGTCTAGCTTAATGGAAATAAAGGTGTGGGAGTCATTAAGGGTGATCGGGATTATCCTAATGTCCTACCCTTTCTTATTGGTAGATCCATCGAAGAACATCTTCCATCTGAGACCCGCCTGAGAGGTTCCAGGAATTCCTTCATCTGGGAATTCAGACACCCAAACATCGATTCCTTCTATGAGATAACAGGAAAGGTAGTCGGAGATGTCCCTCCCTTTTATGGATTTCTCCATGACGTACACAATGTCGAACTCAGCTAACAACATCAACCATCGAGGCATTCGACTTGACAGAGAGAGTTTCTCTAGAATGTATTTGATGGGATCCATTCGAGATACCAATCTGATGGGAAAGGAGAGCATGTACTGCCTTAACTTCTGTATAACCTAGACTAGGGTGACACATGCCTTCTCCAAGGAGATGTAGTTGACTTCGTACCCAACCAATTTCTAAATAGCGTAGTAGATGGATATTTCCTTGTGGGTTTCTTCAATGTATTGGGACAGCAGATCCTCTGATGTCGTATTGATGACGATTAATTATAGGAGGGGGGAGACCTGGCTATGGAGGCATGAGCACCGGAGGTCGGGTGGGGTATTGCTTGATTTGGTTAAAAGCCTCTTGGCAAGCCACATTCCAAACTTTAGTTAAATCCTTCCAAAGAAGTTTGAAGATTGGTTCACAAATAGAGATCAGTTGGCTGATGAACCAACTTATATATTGCATTTTATCCAGGAATCCCATAACTTTATTCTCTATCCACGGTGGTGGCATCTCAAGTATGGATTTCAGTTTGGCAGGGTCTGCTTCAATTTATTTCTTGCTGTCCATGAACCCCAAGAGTTTCCCTTTAGTGACGCTTAAAACACACTTTTGTGCATTGAGTTGCATTTCGTACTATCGCAGTCGCTCGAAGAACTTTTAGAGGGTTGGAATGTGACCTTCCCGAGTATTAGACTTGATGATCATGTCATCAATATAGCCCTTGACCTCTTCATGGATGAGGGTGTGCATATGGTTGTGGAAGTCCATTGGTAGGTAGCCCCAGCATTTTTTAACCCAAATGGCATGACGTTGTAGTAGAAAGTTCCCCATGAGGTGATGAATGTAGTTTTCTCTTGATGGTCAAGGTGCATCTTGATCTGGTTTTAACCGCTAAAATTGTCGACAATTGATTTGAGGGCATAGTTGGTCATATTGTCCATGATCCTATCGATGTTTGGCAAATGAGTAATCTTATTTAAGGGATGCCTTGTTTAAATCCTGATAGTCGACGTACTTGTAGAATTTTCCTCCTAATTTTGGCATGGGGACAATGTTGGCAAGCCATGTAGGGTATTCGACCACGCGAATGAAGCCCACATTCAGTTTTTTTACCACTTCCTCTTGGACTTCGATTAACCATTTGGTTTGGAGTTTCCACAACTTCTGTCTGACTTGTTTGCATTTCGAGAATGTCAGGATCTCGTGTTGAGTTATTTTTGAATCAATGCAAGGCATGTCGTCATAAGACCATGCAAAGACATCTATAAATTCTTTCAACAGATCTTCAATTTTCATACGCTCATGCTCATTAAGGGTGGACCCTATCCTAATCTCACGATGATGGATAGTAGAACTGAGATTAATAACAACATCATCATCATTAGTTTGAACGCAGTTATGTTATTTATTATTTTCCTTATTAAGAGCGGTTAAGAATTATTCATTTGTAAACTCACTAGCATTCAAAGGTTTTATTATAATCAATGTAATTAATTTAAGGCATATCAAGATACTCAAAATCCTCATGTATTTCATTTTCAGGGAAAACAGTGTTGAGAACCTCATCAAAAGAGATCTCAATTACATTTACATCAGGAAAAAGAGAAGTAAAAACAGGTGTAGAGATTCGAATAGGATAAGCAACGGTGCATATTAGCAGTTGTGATCTGGATGGACGGGTCTAACGGTGCATCATCTTGGTTGTAAATGGAAAATAATCCAAGATGGTTTTAAACAAAAATTTCAACACCAATTTTAAATGTGGAAGCCAATTTTAAACAGATTTTATCTTTTTATCCTAATCATGCATCTATGGTGATAAAACAGATAAATCAAACAAGCAAATATGACAAGGACAATTTTCAGGAAAAAAAACAAATAGAATTACCTTTATTCACTTAGAAATTTACAAGATAGTCGACTTAGAGACTACTTGATCACCGCCACAAGTATAATGGGCTAATATTCACAAATCTCTAATGAACAATGATGATCCTCACAAGAATAACATGATTGAAGTTCTCCACCAACCTCAGCCTTCGTCTTCAGCAGTGAATACCCGCAAGTATCACAAGTCAGCAATGGAGATCCTCTTCACAAAAGGTGTATGCAAAGATACAAATTTTCTAGGGTTTAAACAATTCACAAGAACAATATTCAATGGTGTTTTATTATAAATTAAAAAAGTGTTTTTTAACACAAAACTTGAAGAACTTTTACAAACGTTATGCATAAATGGAGTTGGCAAAAGTTTTAAACGTTCTAAACGCGAAACATATATTTATACAAAACTTAAGGCGACGCGTTGTTCGAACGAGATCATAGGGTCGTTTGAATGAGATTGAGATCTCATTTGAAGTGGCTTCGAAGGACTATCTAAAGATCTCTTAAAAACAAAACAGTACACTTCATTTGAAGCTCGTTTGAAAATAGGGATCGAACTACCTTAAGATGTCGTTTGAACGATTGAAACAAAAAATTAAATTTAAAAACTCCACCTACAGTAAACTAATAAAATATATTTTTCAAAAATAAAAGTTCATGTTCGTATTTTGATAAAAATAAACATCCCAAAATGTAATTTCATAAATTAATTCAAACTATAAATTGTTTTATACCTCATTGGGATATCGGTAAGTCTTCAAACTTGGAGATGCTTGTGTTTGGTTCGTCTTGACGGTGCGTGACCACTTGTAATTGGATACACCAAACTAGCCTAAAGATAGGTTATGAACAATATTAGCAAACTTGTTCTTATAAATCTCCCCCTTTAGCTATTCCGGTACAAAACAAACAAACATGACCGAACACCAAATTAAAATTAAAATCTCCTATGACAAGAAATACTAACACCCTTCCTAACCAACCCTAGAACGGAATGGCATAAGTCTCTTTGTCATTTGTTTCTTCTTCTTCTTCTAAAACTTTGTCTTCATCCGTGTGTCTTGAATTCCTCTTTAAATACCTACACACATGAGACAATAGCATATACCCTCGTGATGCATCGAGTTTGAAACAAAGTAAAACTCATATAGAATTCTCCCCCATAATTCAAACTCATCAAAACCCCATTTTAATTTTCTCTCCCCCTTTATTTTTATCCGAAATAGATAAGTAGACAAATAAGTAGAAACATAAGAATAAAATGTGAAGCATCACATAGAAAATAAGATATCATCACATAAAGATATAAATTAAGCATGTGTAATGATCATCTCAAAGGGAAACAGCCAACTATTTTTTAAAATTAAAAAAATTTCCAAAAAAAATGCAAATTTCACAAATACAATATGCAATACCATATATAAGATATGCAGTTTATAAATTCATACTATATCAACGAAAGTCCGAAAAACATATATAGGTATAAACGATCACAAAATATGACATAAAACACATAAGCTTTACACACTAGCATTGTAGCGATGTGTTCATACATGTGGGATAGAATGAATGGGTGCGAAATAGTAACAAAAGAATTATAACCCCTGCATTCAAATATGTTCAAGAAGTTCTAATTGATCGCAAAACTTTATCAGACAAAGATTTAGCCTCAAGTGACAAATAAAGTTGAACTTAATGAACAAAACAAGTACAATGCTCATAAGCCTAGAATATTAATGATTATATAAATCAATAGCGTCATGACAAAATAAGCATAACTAGGTATCATTGTGCAAACTCGTTGATCTTCAACTAAACTCCCTCAAAAGATAAACACGATCATATATTCTTTTGTTTTCTTTTCTTTCGAAGTGAATTCTTTTAAATGATCATCAAACTAAACTATCTGGCCCCTTTTTGGCATATGTTTCTTTTTATTGCCTTATTTTTTTCTTGGACTCTTTTCAAACGGTGGCTTTCACGACGAGTTCACTTGCCTCTCACAGCCCTTTTCTGTATACAATCATTATTTTTTTAATTATAAACAGACTCTCATAGGCAACGGTTCTTACATGCACAAATCATCCATAGTCAAATAAATATGTAGATGGAAAGATTGATAGGAAAACATATCACCAAGCTCAAATATACATCATGAAATCAAAATCCAACAAGCTTGTGCGTGTGTGTGTGGAGAGGCATGAACATAGTCGAATCCATAAAGAAAGTCAAGTTCAAAACAACTCCATAAACATGGTTAAGATCAATCTAAGTATCTAAAGTCATAACCAAATGTCCTTGACATGTGGAATTGCAGAGTGAATTGGATTCAAACACACCAATTTGCCATACCAAATGTGTAAAACCAAAATACACAAAAACCAAAAAACTTTTTGAATTTTTCAAAATATTTTTCAAAAAACACAATCTTTTTGTATTTTTTAAAAAATATATAAACCAAAAATCTTTTTTTATTTTCCAAGTAAGACTGAATAAAAGAAAAAACATAATACAAAAAGTACACATGTCATAACACTAGCAAATATATATATCATGAAGCGCGACTAGAGTATGACAAATAAAATCATGTAAGCAATCATCCATAAGATATAGTATGTGAAGCATCATGTGAGAATCAACCAATCTAGCATTTAGCATCTCCAAAACAGATTTCCTAACCCAAACAAAAGTATACCTAACTCGAGGGGTTATGGGAACTAACGGGACATTACACTTAAACTTCCTAGGACCTCTTATAAGATCAAAATAAAAATGCCTAAGATGACCTTTCCTACCACAATGTGAACATGTGTAAAAGTGAGGAATGTTACCTATGGGTTGAACTTTTCTAAAGTCCTTGGTTTTGGTTAACCCTCTAAAACAAACAATGGTTTTGGATTTAACACCGAAAGTATTAGAACAAGATGAGCCATTACCATCAACACTACTTGAGTCTTTTAAATCATCTTTTAACTTCAAAATTTCTGTCTCAAGTAAAGAATTTGATTCTTCCAATTTTAGGGACTCCTTCTTCATATTTTCAATCATTCCTAGGACGTTATCTCGCTCCCCCTTAATGAAAGAAAACTTATCCCTAAGAGTCTTCTCATGTTCTTTAAAATCATTAATCAAAATATTTTATCCTCACTGGCATAAACACAAATCCTAGAATTTTTCAAGTACTCTAATTCTTTCTCGAGAAATAGGACTCTATCATCACTCTCCTTTTTGGACACTTTAAAAGTCATAAAGTCATTGTGCAAGGCAACAAACTTCTTACGAATGATATCTATTTGATTTTGAACAGTTTGCAAAAGTTCCAAAAAAATTTAACACGATTTTCAAGAATTACAATTCTTTTGGAAAATGTCAAATTCAAATGAGAGTCCATCGCGAGACCAAAAAAAATAAACACACGAGATATGAATAAACAATCACCCAAAAATAACTAAACATGACCTACACAATAAGTTAGTGCAACCCGCTCTGATACCAATTTGTAAATGCAAAATAATCCAAGGTGGTTCTAAACAAAAATTTCATTACCAATCATAAATGCAGAAGCCAATTTTTAACAGATTTTATTTTTTATCCTAATCATGCATCTATGGTGATAAAACAAATAAATCAAACAAGAAAATATGACAAGGCCAAGTTTTAGGAAAAAACAAACAAAGAGAAAAAACCTTTATTCACTTAGAAATTTACAAGATAGTCGACTTACAAACTACCTGATCATTGCCACAAGTATAACGTGCTAATCTTCGTAAATCTCTAATGAACAACTATGATCTTCGCAAGAGTCACATAATCGCAGTCCTCTGTCAACCTCAGCATCCGTCTTCAGCAGTGAATCCCCCAAGGTTTCACAAGTTAGAAATGGAGATCCTCTCCACAAAAAGTGTATTCAAAGATACAAACTTTTGAGGGTTTAAACAATTCCAAAGAACAATTAAACAAGATTTTTTCACACAAAACATGAAGAACTTTTGCAAAAGTTATGCAGAAACGGAGTTGGGAAAAGTTTTAAATGTTTAGAACACAAAACATGTATTTATATAAAACTTAAGGCGACGCGTCGTTCGAACGAGATCATAGGGTCGTTTGAACAAGATTGATATTTCATTTGAAGTGGCTTCGAAAGAACTATTTAAAGACGTCTTAAAAACAAAACAGTACGCTTCGTTTGAAGCTTGTTTGAAAATAGGGATCGAACGAACTTAAGATGTCGTTTGAATGACTGAAACAAAAAATTAAATTTTAAAAACTCCGCCTACAGTAAACTCAGAAAACATATTTTTCGAAAATAAAAGTTCTTATTCGTCTTTTAATAAAACAAACATCCCTAAATATAATTTCGTAAATTTATTCAAACTCTAAATTGTTTTATACCTCATCAGGATGTCGGGAAGTCTTCAAACTTGGAGATTCTTGAGTTCGGTTCGTCTTAACGGTGCATGAATATTTGTAACGTAATATTCCAAACTAGCCTAAAGCTATGCTATGAATAATCGTAGAAAATTTATTCTTATATTGGTGGATCATGCAAAAACTTAGCTCCAGTGTCTGCAGGTCAAAGGATTATTCGGAGTCACTTCCTTCTATAATTTCCATGGTTTGCCCGGTCAGCGATTTCACTTTATGTTTTCAGTCTTCATCATAAGTGTTATTTTCTTGAAACGATATTTTTAGCCCCGATTTCATCTTCTTGTAAACGTGGTCATGCCACGGTTCAGAAAGTCCATAGAAGGGGAAGTCTTTACCCTCCTTGACAAATCTTCCTTACAGAGAGTCCCTCAAAATAGTTTTTTCATCCCCTAAGATTATTTTAAATCGTTGTCGGTCGAGTGATTTGAGTTCGGCTTGTGAAGGTTGGTAGCCCAGGCCATATGGGGGAAAGGCTTCTTTCAGGATTATGGGCTCGAGGATTCTTTATTAGCAGAGCCCCAGTCCTATTTCGGGCATGAAGTGCATATTCTTAAATATCTGAATTACATTGACATTTTTGTGAGGGTTATAGTTTGGACAGACTCGATCTTTGAAGTTACCCACTATTGGGATAGGTAGCGGATCAATTCTAAAATCGAAGAGGAGCATTTCATTGGTCACATTATGAATCTCTAACACTAGATTTCTAGTATCAGCATTGTTTGAACTGTCGTCGTCCCCCAAAATGGTGATAACTTGACCTTTGGCAAAAAACTTTAGTTTTGACTGAGAGAAGAGAATACTCCTCGGATTTTATGGAGATAAGGACAACCAAGGAGTAGGTTGCAGAAAGAAGGTATGTCAATCACTTGGAATTTTATTAGGGGATTAATAGTGCCAACCCATAGTGTGAATTTTATGGAACCCATTACTTCTCAACGAGTGTTGTCATAGGCACGCACGACGGCGGTTATAGGAGTGAGATCACTGACTTTAAATCCCTAGAAGTTAAAGATTCTGAGTGAATAGACATTGAGAGAAGATCTATTATCGACATATGATAGAGGGACTGTCTTTCCCAAAACTTCGATGGAGATGTTGGGATCATAGTTGTGATCAGGGGAAAATTTTAGGGCTTCTACTTCAGAAAAAGAGAGTATTCTGGTAGAGGTCAAGGATCCAACTATATTCACAACTTCTTCGAGAGTAGTAGAGGAAGAACTGTGGGTTCGATGAGGAACTTTATCATGGCATTTCGGTGCAGCTGGGAGGACATGAAGAGTTCCCATAAGGTCATGTTGTCTTAGGTTTTCTTGAGTTGATCGAAGACTTTGCTTTCTTCAACGATCATTTCTGGTAATGGGAGCTTTTCGTCAACTCCCTTTCCTTTGTTTACTCCCATTGAATGGGGAGTCGAATCTTTATAATATCGCCCTGATCTGGTTATGTGGTTCACAAAGGCAAGGAAGAAAAATAATCTCGTGGCTTCATCCAGTTCGGGTTGAACTGAAACTTTGTTAATTTCTCCTAATAAATCTTTAAAAGAGATCATTCCACATAAACTGGCAACTGAGCTGGCTTCTTCATGATTTGGTTCATCATTTAAGCTATCAAAGTCATCCACCCATCCGATGGAAATGATTTCCTCCTTCCAAGAGTAATCAATTCATTCGAAAACCTTTACAGCCTCACTATATAAATCTTTCCATTCAGTGGGGAAGTGCATAAGTAAAGGGACTAGTCATCCCTGAAGTTTCAAAGAAGTGAGCAACTTAGAGATATCGCAGATTTATTTTGTCTGTCTGGAAAGACACATCAACGATGATCTGTATAACTTTATTATACTGGCCTATTCAATGAAAACCACTCACTCATCTAATTCTTGAGCCCACTTTCGGGCTTCCATAAACAGTCCACTGAAAGCATTGGAAGAGGGTTGTGAGTGGTGTTGGGCTTGGGATTAGTTAGTGGGGTGATGATACCCTGGTTAATCAGGCCTTGGATGACATTTATGAGGTGAAAGCATTGGTCAGTGGCTTGGCCTACAACCGGGTGAAAGTCACAGTGGGCATCGAGGTTGAAGTTTTTAGGGAGTGGGTTTGGTAATGGTCAATGTTCCAATGGATTGATAAGATTTTGGGCTAGCAGAGCCTGGTATACCTTCGATGGGGGATCATAAATCTCAGTATACTCTTTTCTGAAAGGATTAAGGCGACTTTATGATGCCCAAGAAGTAGGTTGTGATATGTTATTGATGGTTAAAACTGAGGCATTATCGGGCTTCTCATACTTTCGGGGGGTAAACTGTCGGTCGACTTTTTTATATCATCCTCTCAGAGGGCTCGAAAGTGCGAGTAGTACTGTCCTCCTATAGATGCTCAGATATGATGCAAGAAATTCATCTTAATAATGCTTATTTGTTCTTCCTCTGTGGACATGTTGGTAATAGTGGCGTCTTTCTCTCCCCACCTTATACTATAACTATTGATTGATTCCCTAGGATTTTACTTTAACAGCTCTAAGTCTCTGCGCATGACCTATAACTCTTCGTTGCATTTGTACTGAGATATGAATTCCCAAGAAATATCTTCCCAACTGCAAATTCTGGATTCTTTGAGGGACAAGAACTATCAGAGAGCGCTTTCTTTCAAGTTTTCCTAAAACTCTAGGCCATTATTTCTTCGGAGGCGCCAAGAAAGGTCATGGCTCGGTGATAACATCGTAAGTCGACGATTGGGGGTCCGCTGCTCCTGAACTTCTCGATTTCCATCATCTTGAACTTTTGCTACAGTCTGGCTTTAGGGTAAGGATACATGTGGGTGTAATCCATATAGTTCTTGAATATTTTAACGTGTTCATACTTCTTCAACAGTAGGTTGAGGTATTTTTTGACCTTGTTCAATTCTTCTTATTTTGGACCCACGAGTACGGACGAATTAGCCCCCGGCTGGGGAAGATTCTGAATCGGTAGGTGAGCAGGTGCGACCTATTTATAGGTGGGGAAAGCGAAACATGTTGGTATTTATCTGGGACCCAAAAAGGCTCGAGGGAAGGTGGACCCATAGCACAAGTAGAAAGGATCTCAGGTTCATAAGCTTTAGGAGTCTAGGCTCTATGGCTTCCACGATATACCTCTTGCCTATAAGGGCGATAATTCATCGGTACGTGTGGATAAGTCATTTTGTATACGTGAGTGTACGTGAATTGCCTCACGGTATACATCATGTGGATAGTACATGTGAGAGAGAATTTAATATACTCGACGTACGTGAATGAGTGACTTGCTATATACTTCCCGTCGTGAGTTCGATCAAGTGGTACGATGTGGGGGGAACCATTAAATATACGTCGAAGGTACGAGGCCAATGGAAGGTGAGAATCATGTCGCTTAGGTTAACCGCACCCCAGTGAAGCCGTCACCCATCACGAAGTTACCCCTAGTAAAGGACAATTTTTTATCAATATTACCATGCTCTGGTGATGTAGTGTGCAAAAATGCATAAATCTTAATTATTACTTTATGCAAAGAGATCTTTTTATTTGCTTGCTAAGTAAAGGGAGTTAGGCCTGTCAATGGGTCGAGTCTGGACCCGGACCCGATCCATTTAATAAGGTTTGAGTATATTTTTTAGGACCTGAGACCCGAAGACCCATTTATTAAATGGGTAGGGTCTGGATCTTATACAAGACCCGGGCCCGAAGACCCGACCCGAATTGTACATTATTATTTTTTAAATATATATATATATATATATATAGAGAGAGAGAGAGAGAGACTATAAATTTATATATACTTATAAATATATCTTATCAATATAACATCTACATTTATATATATTTATAAATATATCTTATCAATATAACATCTACGTATTATATATATAAATATATATTTATGTATATAATAAATATAAGTAATATATGTTTTATTTATACTAATAATATTCTATAATACATTACAAAATAGTTTAATTTAAGATTAAAAAATAAAGAAGGGGGATAAAATAAAATAAATGTATATATTTGGCCAGACCCGAACCCGAGACCCGAAGGCCCGAATGGATCCGGGTCTGGATCCAATATTATAAACCCGGTGAAGACCCGGACCCGAACCCGATGAAGACCCGAATATACGGATCTAGATCTCCCTAAACCCGACCCGTCTCTGACCCGTTGACAGGCCTAAAGGGAGTACTACCACTATGAGACAAAATACACAAATAGCATGAAAAGTAAATCTAGCATGAAGACTATACTAGGCATAGTGATAGGGAAGCATGTGAATATATACAAGTGAGTGAGATGTGTAAGGTGAGAGGGTGACATGGCAGTAGTGTGAATGATCATGTGAATATACACAAGTGAATGTGTGTGCTAGTGAACCTAGGCATGGATTATCTACAAGTGGTATGTGAGATGCGTAAATGAGCATGGAGATACATACAAGTTAGATAAGTGTGTGTGTGTGTGCTAGTGAAACTATTAATGGATAGTCTATAAGTGGTGAGTGGAGCATGTAACTAGAGGTGAAACTATATGCAAGTGTAAGTGTATGAAGTGATCATGTACAAGTGAGTGGAAGGTGATACATACATGAGGAGAGAGCATGGTAGAGATAAGCATGAGGTAGGCATACAAATAGTAAGTAAATAAGTAAAAGGAACATACAAGTGGGAGCATATGTATACATGTAGAAAAGTAAGAGAGCAAAGAATAACACCCATGTAGAAATAGAGTCTAGTCCTTTAAAAATATTCCCCAACGGAGTCCTCACTATAGCTATCCTGGGGGATCAAATTCCCTTCGGAGCTCGCGGAATATCGGGGGTCGATCATCGTCATGTGGGGGATACTCTAAAGAGATAGAGTCACCAACCTATTTTGCTCAAAACAGGCAAAAGAATGTCTCCGCCTTGAGAGAATGGTATCAAGGTCAAGCTGATGCTCACAAAACCAAATAGTTCGAAGGTCCGGGGACTAAGTTACCAAATGGAAAGGTGTTAAGCACCCATTTCGATCTTTCGGTCTCTCATGGACTAATGTTAATCTTATCCTTTTAGACTTTGTGAGGTGTGTGTACAAGTATATAATATAAATGGTGGGAGAATGGAATCATCCAACTCGCGTCATGGAAGGGACTGAGTGGATTCATCCGTAGGAATGTTCTCAAAAATAATGATAACAAAAATATTGTGTAAGTGCTTGTAAATCGCTATGAAGAGCGAATGTGCATGTTGGATAAGATACAAGTATATAAGAGTATATAAAACTTACAATATATATATATATATATATATATATATATATAAAACTTACAATATATATATATATAAGAAATCTATGAAAAAAGAACTCGAATCTCGGGATTAACCCAAGATGCCTACATAGCCCAAGGGTCATCAAAGTCCACATAGTGTGAAAATAGCATTGGGGTGGGGTTCAACCCACAAAACCAAATGTGGGATTTCTCTTATTTGTGTAGAGATAATGTGTTTATAGAGTGAGAGTGTGAAATAAGAATCCTGCTTTTGGAACTCACGGATGAACTCTCTTTTTCTTATTTTTGGGTTTTTATGAAAATAGGTTAGTGCAATACTACTAATAAATAGTAGAGATTAATGGATGTGATGTAATGGAACACAATTACAAAAATAGAAATAAGATAAATAACACTAAAAAGGAAAACTAGAGAAGGGGATGGAGAAGTAGACCTCCTTATGAATGCTTGTTGCTGATCTTGAGATGTTAATATGCTGATCATGAAATGGTATGGAAGTGGTATGAAGAGGTGGGGTGTATTACGAAGTGAGGTAAGAAATTGATGGAAAGAAATATGGGTAAATGGGATTTTTGGGAAAGGGAATGGCTTGGAATTCGAGGGAAATGTTCTCTGACTTTCTGAGAGGGGTATCCAGTGTTGTCTTCAAGGTGAGGTCATCGCCCTTATTTATAGGGTTAAGTGGGGTGCAGATCGGCATAGGTCTTGACCATCCTATTGGAAGTTTGCTTAACTTTCCAGGCAAGGAAAAGGACACCATGCCGATAGGCAGGGTTCCTGAGGTGCCTATAGGCAGTTCGGAACGATTTTTTTCAAAAAATATGAATTAAATGCAAATTGTAAGTGTGATCGTGTATGAGGTAGATCGTTGGAAAGGGTATTTAGTTCCCCTAAAGAATCCATTAAGCCACTCTCAATTTCGAGAGTTGACTGAAGTCAAACGGGGCTTGAAAGCGCCCGTTGGTCTCTGGACGTGAGGTTTTCTAAGGAAAATAGATCGTTCATTTGTACCATAAGGTTGATTCACGTATGAGGTAGACCATTGAAAATGAAATTCAGTTCCCTTCAATATTTCATTGAGCTTCCTGGTCGAGGGTGAAAAGTGGCACGTGTCAAACGCCGATCGTTATTTTCTGTTCACCTCCTCAATACAAAAACCTAAATTATGACTACACTTGCGGGTCAAGTCTAGCGATAAGTCAGGTATCAAAAATCCACAAAGACGATTTGCTAGAATTTATACGATTTAATACTTCTCAATAAAAGGGAAAAAGGTTAATTACAAACTCAAAAGGAAAAGATGCATAAAATGGAAATGATTAATCTAGGCAAGTGTATTGAAACTAGATTAACAAAGCGATAAAAACTATAGGTTGCGTCGAATATCCCTCACCCGAGTTAATTTGTATAAAATGGATACATGGGTCGACGAGTTATTACAAATGGGTCTCGTTTCGACAGTTAACTGAATCAAGGGTTGTCACGCCCCTAAATCCGCATAAAAGCCTTTAAGATTCTGGCGTCAACAATTATCCCAAAAATTGCGCACGCAAGGTCGTAAGAACGGGACATACATGATATGCCCCGTCAAATCTCCTAGGTGCAATAACTAGGACAACGCACCCAAAATAGACCCATAAATGCCATCACTAAAGCAAAGCAACGCGTCAACCCGAGTGAGTTCAATTCTAACACAACCTAATTTAAATTAGCTATAAAGCATGTTAAAAATGCAATAAATAAAGCGGTAAGTAAACGCGGTAAAACTTCACTAGAAAGAGATTAAATCAAAGCATGTAAACTAATTAACAAAGCATGTAAATTACACTAAAATGCAAGAATAAAGGAAATGGAAGCTATATTAATGGAGAGGGAAGATGAAAGCACCAATTACAAACCCAAAAGGGTGTCAAACGAAGAGAGAAATGAAGATTGAGCTCTCAAACCCCAAACCCTAAGCTAAACTAACCTAAAATCTATTCTAAAACTTAATAATTGATTATTTATACAAAAAACCTTTATATAGTAAGTGGGAATTGAATTAGAAAAGAAAAGAAAAGCAAAATATCTCCTAAAAATAGGGGATCGATCGATCGATCCAAACCGTCGATCGATCGATGGTGAAAATTGAAGCCCACTGTCTCCCAACGAATTGCAAAAACTGAAGGATCGATCGATCGATCCTTTATGATCGATCAAGCAGGTATGAGCCCCCTGCATTGCTGTTTTTGCATGTTTTCCTTTCTCTTTCGCTAAAATCCCCATAACTTCTTCGTTCTGAATCGGAATCGCGCACCGTTCACGGCCACGCGAAGCTTAAGAGGTGGGATACAACTTCCTTATAGATGTTGGGACGTGACCAAAATGTGAAATGACTAAAATGCCCTCAAATGTGCGATCGCGTACGGAAATCAAGCGGAATGCGTCCAAACTTCACACTTAGCAACCAAATACCTATAAAAGATCAATTAACCCCTGCAAAACATGTTAACGTAGAAATCCAAGGTTGTCTGGTTAACGAGCATAAATATAGGGACTAAAATACCCGAGGGGTCTAAAATGCATCGGTTCGAAGGATAAAATACGCAATATTTGCGTATCATCACACCCCCTAACTTACACATTGCTAGTCCCTAGCAATGAATAGGATGCAATAAGAACTACAAGAAAACCAAAAGTAGGAGATAGTACAAAAGTATGGTATAATTGCATAAGGCCACTTTCGCGGGAGATTCGATTGCATTTAGCGTATGCAATAAGCCGTTAAACCCCCAGGTTACCCTGGAGGACGAGTGTCGTCTCATGAGGATTTTCAGGGATGATACCCATAAACATCAAATGGTTTCCTCAAAATAAGCCCAAACCAACATGCGACAAGCCCAACAATAGCCAACAAGATTTCATACACATTATTAGCACATTGAACGCATTCAAACATAAGTCTGAATCATTAACATTATAGAATGCACCTCATAGAATTGAAACCTTAAAATGTGGGAGGGGAGAGAGCACATGCAAAGTGTGATTTGGTAAAAACTTGAATAAATCGGATAAACATTAAAGTAAGCATATATTCAATCCTCATGGGCATTACACTCATCAAGTGAATTCACTCGAAACAAGGAGCTAACACACGGAACATGCGGGCATAAAGAGTAAATGTAAATGGAAACTAGGCCGCACGCATGTCACAAATGAAGAACGTTATATATAAACAAAAAAACTGTAATCTCAATGAAAGGATGTCGCACATTAAAGGAGGAGAAATGTATTTTCAAAGATTATCAAAACTATTATAACTTTTGAATTACATCAACCTAAGATCACATAGGACTTGTATAAGGTCGTAATGTAGGCTAGGCTAGGGTATGAAATGAAGGAATGTATATACGGGTTCAAAGTGTTCGGTATGAAAACTCGGGATAATGGAAAAATGCGGGCAATATCAAAATTGGAAAACAAGTTCCAAACGGCATTAGATATATCATCGGGGAGAGTAATCAAAGCTTATTGAACTATATACACAACATTTACAACTTTCTCTTTTTTTTTCTTTTCTTCTTTTTCTTTTCGTTTTCTTTTGCTTTTCGCTTTCTCTTTTTCTTCACTTTTTATCTTTTTTTTCTCTTTGCTTTTCTCACTCTCAAATGCCTAAATTCCAACCACAATACACAACATCATTAAATCCCAAGTAACATTCCAAACAAAGGTATGGAAGGTGTATGTATGGTCTAAAACTCCAATTTGGGGTTGGTATGTGTTAATACCAAAATTAATATGCTGATGTGGACGAATAATACGAAGACACGTGTCAATCTACATGGTACAATAATAATGAGGAAGTTCATTTCCCCGACCAACTCATTTTCTCTCCGAACAACGAGGATATACCGAGGAACTTCAGCACTCCGAGGAACTCCTGACCAACGAGCAACTAAGGCGGTCCGAACTGCATCTCGGCCGTAGTATTAATTACCAGAATATCAACAGTTCAACTATTCATTGAATGTTTATCATCTTGACGCACACGCTGCATTAAATGTATTACCCTTTCATATGTGTATCATTTAATGTATCGACCCATTCATGTACAGCCTAAGGGCTATAAATACATTGTATCATCCTCATTCAAAGGGACCGGAATTTCGTGATAGAACTTGTAATCGAGAATTCCCAAACACTCAGCAATAACATAACAGTGGACGTAGGCCATTCATATAAGGCTGAACCACTTTAAAAATCGTTGTCTCATTTTATTTATCTGTGATTGAATAATTAGAGCGATCTAATTTTTTACATCAACAGATTGGCGCCGTCTGTGGGAAACGACTGTTACTATCGTTTTTTTACCAAAAATCATTTATCATCAATGGCAGATAATCCAGAATCCAGTAATCGAATTGCTGGAAATGTTGGAAATCCTCCGAATCCATCTACACCTCCAGATCTGGCTGGAATTATGACGAATCTGGCTGAAGGACAAACCGCCATGCAAGAAACAATGAGTCAACTCATTCAAACTCTTCACGGTGGTGCACCTACCCGTTCAAGGCAAAGGAGTGATCGTGGGCAATCGCGATCCAGGCATACTGAGTCATATCGTAATGAAGAATCTAATGATTTTTCTTATCAACCTGGGCGAACTTCATCGATACGGGCTACGGATACAGATCAACATATCACCCTCTCTCCAGAGAGAACTAGCGCCCTAGAAAGATTAAGCAGAGCATCTCCTTTCAGTGGGTTAGGACCAAGGAGAAATATGAGTCCACCTAGAGCCCCATCGAGAAGCTTTCGACCACCATCAGGTTTGAGGGAAGGATCGGCGCAATCAAGACCAGTTACTCGTCGAGATAGATCTCAGGAAGCTACGTCAGAACAATCAATAGCTCGGACTAAGCAGCCCGAGGAAGGAAATGAAGCATGGAAGGGTTCCATTCAACGATTGGAGAATAGACTTGGAGAAATGGTTAAAGAAAGGAATCCCTTACAGAGAACTTTTGTTCAAGGGACACCTTTTGTGCAGGCCATTGTGAATTTTCCTACACCATCGAAATTTAAAGCACCTGTAGTGACACCTAAATATGATGGAAAGACAGACCCTGTTCTTCATATAGAGCAATACCAAGCTGCTGCCGACATATATGCTGTCCCCGATGAGATGAGGTGTAGAGCGTTTTCGGGAACTCTTACCGGATCTGCACAGATATGGTACAATAATCTTCCTCGGGGTAAGATTTTGACTTTTATTCAGTTAGCCGAGTTGTTTATTGGAAATTTCTATTTTGGAGCAAAGACAGTAAAACGAGTAGCACACTTGTTAAGTGTTAGACAAAAGTCTGGTGAAAGTACTAGAGATTACATAACTCGTTTCAATAACGAGAAGTTGGAAGTCATAGATTACGAAGAAAAGACAGCGATCACTGCTTTGATGAGTGGATTATTTCCTAACAAATTATATTATACTTTGGCCAAAGATCCACCTAAAACTATGTCGGAGTTGATGGCAAAAGCGGCCAAAATCATGAATGCCGAGGAGGCTATGGCTGCGAAGAAGAATGTGGATAAAGAAACCAAGGTGGAGGTTGACAAATCTAAGAAGAAAGAGCAAAAAGGTAATGGTGGTGACAAGCACTCCAAGAATAATAGGACGTCATGGGAAGTCCTGAAGAAATATGATAATTATACTCCATTGAAGATGGGTATTAATCATGTTTTAGAAGAAATAGAGAATAACGAAGAAATCAAGTGGCCAGATAAACTGAGGACCAATCCTGATCTGAGGAATAGGGCCAAATATTGCGAGTTCCATAAAGATCATGGCCATACGACCAAAAATTGCATAGCCCTTCAGAACGAGATTGAAACGCTCATCCGAAGAGGAAAGTTGTCAAAGTATGTAGATCGCAGAGGTGAAAGGAAAAATGATGATAGAACCAGAGATCGTTCCAGATCTCCTCGTCGGACGGAGGAGAAAAAGAAAAGAAATCATGAAGATGATCCAGATGAAGACCCCGATCTTCCAAAGAAGCCAAGACAGCCTGAACGAGAGGTATTTTCCATACGTTTTGGCTCAATCGATTGTAATGTTATAACAGGAGGAGATGCTGGAGGGGGAGACCTTACTGCAGAAAGAAAGGCCTATCTCGGAGAGGCCCAAGCCTGCTCATATATTCAACAAATAAATCTTGCCGAGGAAGATCGTCCGAGGAAGGTAAATAAAGAGAAACTGGTTATTGGTTTTTCAAAAAACGATTTGGCAGGTGTTCTTTACCCTCACGACGATCCCTTGGTGATCAAAATGAGGATGAAAGATGTGGTGATTTCAAGGGTGTTGGTGGACAATGGTAGTTCGGCAGACATCATGTACTACTCATGTTTTGATAACTTGAATTTGAAATTATCTCAATTGGAACCTTATCACAGACCCCTTCTGGGTTTTGCTGGCGAGAAAGTTTTTCCACTTGGGACGATCAAGTTGGACATATTCATTGGAACTTGGCCCGCTTGTCGAACAGAAAGAATACGCGTCTTCGTGATGGATAAGAATGTGCAGTCAGCCTACAACATCATCATGGGAAGAGTTGGTTTGAAGAAGTTCGAAGCAGTTCCATCTACAGTGCATCAATGCTTAAAATTCCCAATAAACTTCGGAGTAGGAGTTGTAAAAGGTGATCAAAAAGTAGCTCGGGAATGCTATTATTCGTCTGCCGAGCAAGAGGAGTTTGAGGAATCAAGGAAAAAAACTATTACCTACCAGGTAGAGGAAGGTACAGAAATTGAAACTCTTGATCCAAGGGATGAATCCCAACTTGTAAAAGGACAGGTGGTAGAATCTACAGAAAATGTTATTCTGGACGAGGAGCACCCTGAACGAGTAACCCAGATAGGTTCGTCGTTATATGCTTCAATAAAACAAGAGTTGATAATGTTCTTGAGAAACAGGAAGAAAACTTTCGCATGGAGTCATGAGGACATGCCAGGAATAGATCCAAACTTCTTATGTCACGAACTCAATGTGAATAAGGAGATCAAGCCCGTAAAGCAGAGAAGAAGGGTATTTAGCCCCGAGAAGAATCAAGCCATACAAGAGGAGGTCGAGAAGCTCCAGAAAGCCCAATTCATTGAAGATGTGAAATATCCAGACTGGCTGGCAAACGTGGTGATGGTAAAGAAGAAGAACAATAAATGGAGAATGTGTGTTGATTTCACTGATCTCAACAAGGCATGCCCAAAAGATCGTTTTCCATTGCCCAGAATTGACCAACTAGTGGATGCTACCTCGGGACATGAGCTGATCAGCTTCATGGATGCCTATTCTGGTTACAACCAGATCAAGATGAAACCTGAAGACAGGGAAAGTACTTTTTTTATTACCCCTAGGGGAACTTATTGCCATAATGTTATGCCTTTTGGTTTGAAAAATGCAGGAGTGACATACCAGTGGCTGATGAACAAGGTCTTCACTGAACAAATCAGTTGCAACATGGAAGTCTATGTCGATGATATGCTGACAAAAAGCAAGAAAGATGCAAATCATTTAGTTGACTTAGCTCAGACATTTGATCAACTGGATAAATACCAGATGAAACTCAACCCGACGAAGTGCACATTTGGAGTACGAGAAGGAATGTTTCTCGGATACATTGTCAACCAGCGGGGCATTGAAGCAAATCCAAATAAGATCAAAGCTCTTTTAGGGTTGCGATCTCCAACAACAAAGAAAGAAGTGCAGAGTCTTACAGGACGAGTTGCAGCGCTCAACAGATTTGTATCTCGAGCAACTGACAAATGCCTCCCATTCTTCAAAACACTTCGAAAAACTTTTGAGTGGACTGATGAATGTGAAAAGGCCTTTCAAGACTTGAAAAAGTATTTGGGAGCACCTCCATTGTTGTCTAGGCCAATAACAGGAGAGAAGTTGTACTTATATCTAGCAGTATCAGAGAATGCAGTTAGCTCGGCATTGATCCGATTGGAGAATGGAGTTCAGAAACCAATTTATTACACAAGTAAGGCTTTCCAAGGTGCAGAGATCAGGTACCCAAAGTTAGAAAAATTGGCATTGGCATTAATTGAAGCAAGTAGAAGAATGAGGCCATATTTCCAGGCCCATACCATCATTGTGTATACCGACATGCCATTAAGACAAGCCCTTCACAAGCCAGAAAAATCAGGAAGACTGATGTACTGGGCGATAGAACTCGGTGAATATGATATTGTGTATGAGCCCAGAGCATCATTGAAAGGGCAAGCTGTAGCAGATTTTATAGCATAATTTACATATCCTGATACCCCCGAGGAACAAAAACTGCTCGCTGACCAACCTGTGGATGTTACAGGATCAACAGACATAAGTCCAGACCAACTCCGGTTGGTAAAAGGGCCTATGGATGTAGAAAGATCATCAACTTCAAATTCAAACCAGCCCCGGATGGTCGAAGAACGAGAAGAGATGGTCAACGAGGAGCCAGAAGTAATAAATATTTCACCGAGGAACCCTGTCAGATAAGGAATTTGAAGATGGGTTACCCATATGGAGATTATATGTGGATGGCTCATCTTGCATGGCAGGTTGCGGCGCAGGAATTGTTTTAAGCACCCCAGATGAGATTGACATGGAATATGATTTACGATTCCAATTCAAATCCTCTAATAATGAAGCTGAGTATGAAGCCATGATAGCGGGGTTAAACTTAGCAAAAGTTATGGAAGCACAGCAAGTGATGGTATTCAGTGATTCTCAACTAATTGTGAATCAGATGATGGGAATATATGCGGTTAAAGGAGAGTTAATGATCAAATATCACACAAAGGTGATGAAGTTGTTGACAGAATTTGATACCATTCGGTTGGTGAGAATACCGAGGATGGAGAATGTACAAGCAGACGCACTGGCCCGACTAGCATCAGCTACTCGTACCGAGTTGCGAAGAACCATACCGATTGAAGTATTAGAAGGTCGGAGCATAGATGAAGACCTGACAATGAATGTAATAACCCTTGATTTAGGACCATCTTGGATGGATCCCATCAGGACATATATTGAAGAGGGAGGATTGCCGGAGGACAAGCTCGCTGCCAAGAAACTGAAGTATAAAGCTGCTCGGTATGTGTTGACTAATGGTATTTTATATAGACGAGGAATTATGGCAGGTTTGCAGAGATGTGTACATCCCTCCGAGGTAAAAGAATTGATTGAAGAAATCCATGAAGGGTCTTGTGGATCTAATGTAGCAGGTCGAACGCTTTTACAAAGGGTAATGACTCAAGGATACTATTGGCCAACGATGAGGGCTGATTGTATAACCTATGCTAAGAAATGTGACAAGTGCCAACGTTTTTCCTCTATCCGACGAACTCCACAAGCATTGTTGACACCTATAACTTCCCCTTGGCCATTCTCCATGTGGGGAATTGATTTGGTGGGACCATTTCCGATCACCCGAGGAAGATTTAAGTACCTCGTCGTCGCAGTAGACTATTTTACTAAGTGGGTAGAAGCTGAACCCCTCATCGACATGACATACGAGAAGGTATACCAGTTCGTTTGGAAGAATATCATTTGTCGATATGGTCTCCCTCATGCCTTCATCACAGACCATGGAACCCAATTTGATAACGAGGAATTTGCTGCTTATTGTCATCAGTCGAACATTTTGAAGGTCCATTCAGCACCAGGCCATCCTCAAAGCAATGGACAGACTGAAGTGACGAATAGAACACTGCTAAACGGTTTGAAGAAAAGGTTAAGTGAAGCTAAAGCTAACTAGATTAACGAGCTATAATCAGTATTGTGGGCTTACCGAACAACTCCCCGAGCAGCGACTGGAGAATCACCATATATGATGGCATTTGGAAGTGAGGCTGTAATACCTGCCGAGTTAGGTCTCCCAACACACAGAGTGCTGAACTTCAATTCTCCGATCAGTGACTTGATGAGAAGACCGGATTTGGATATGCTCGAGGAAGTCAGAGAAGAGGCAGCCATTCGGAATGCTGCTTACCAACAACGCACAGCTCTGTTCTACAACAAAAGGGTGAGGAAATGTGACTTAAAAGAGGGAGATTATGTGCTAAATAAGGTCATTCAGAAGCACAATAAACTGGAAGCAAACTGGCATGGACCTTACCGAGTTACAGAAGTTGTTCGACCAGGAACTTACCGAATAGCAACTCTAGAAGGAGAAGAATTCAAGAATGCTTGGAATGCTGAACACCTTCGCAAGTATTATCAATGATGTAAAATGTACAACGGTTCCATCAATATGAATAAAACGATGATGTTTTCACCATTTTCTTCTCCTATTGTTTGAAAGTTTTACGGGGAATACTAGTGTTGTACACTACGCTACTCGACAGCAAAAAGAAGACAAAAAGTTCGAAAGAACCAAAAAATATACTCCTTTGGTTAGGAGGCGTACACTAGCGTGACCAACTAAGGTTGGTAAGATAACTAGTGGACAAAAAGTTCGAAAGAACCAAAAAATATACTCCTTTGGTTAGGAGGCGTACACTAGCGTGACCAACTAAGGTTGGTAAGATAACTAGTGGACAAAAAGTTCGAAAGAACTAAAAAATATACTCCTTTGGTTAGGAGGTGTACACTAGCGTGACCAACTAAGGTTGGTAAGATAACTAGTGGACAAAAAGTTCGAAAGAACCAAAAATATACTCCTTTGGTTAGGAGGCGTACACTAGCGTGACCAACTAAGGTTGGTAAGATAACTAGTGGACAAATATCATTTTATTTAAAACCAACAAGTTGGTCGGAAGGTAAAATCATTCCAGAAAATACAAAGAATTCCAAACTGAACCAAGTATAGTTGGTTGGTGATCAATTATACTTGGTCGACGAAAATAAATTATCGACCATGGTTGGTCGGACACATTTTATGAACCAAGTATGGTTGGTCGGGAAACAAAACCCATCAACTGTAGCTGGTCGATAAGCACAATCTAACAACCTTGGTTGGTTGGAAACATTTTGAACATTTTATACTCATTACTTTATTATTAAGTGATTGAGTAAACTTGATACTTGTAACTTTTTATTAAGTTGGTCGATGAACAACAATATTGTTGTTATTTTTTAACTTATATGAACAGATGTAGAGCATTTTACAAGACAATAACAATACAGATTTGCAAAATGAAAGTCTTTCATTAAAATTCAAAATAAATTATAGGTTACATGAATGTACTAACTATTACATTGAGATTCCTATTCTATGGGTTTCTTGCCCTTTGCTTTTGAAACAGGCTCTTCGCCAGCAGGAGGATCTTCCAGGCAAAGGGGAGAATTAATAAAGTTCAAGTCCTTTAGCATTCTGACATTCATTATTGAGGGTGTATCCATTAGATGCTCTGGACGAGATACTTCGATTTGGGAGTGAAGGCTGTAGTCACCAAGGTATTTTGAAATTAAGCTCCGAGGAATGGAACAAGCTGGGATCCATTCCATATCCAATTTATAAGGTGGTACAGGCAAGTCTAATAACCCAGGAGCATGATAATCCCATAAATAATGCCCTTGCTCCAATTTTAATACACCCAAGGCGTTCAACCACCCCTGCTTATAACCTTCATTATTGGCGTGTTCAATACGAGCATCCAAATGACAAAGGGCCTCATTGTACCCTGCCATCCAAAATTCCCTGGGCTGTTTATGGAATTGGAAGGTTAATCTATCCAATTGTTCGTGAAGGCTCCTGGCAAAAACATCCTTATTATCCAGAGCAGACTTCATCGCAGTAAGTTGATCCTCCAAGGATAGATTTTTCTTTGACATTTCAGAAAGAGCTCGATCTTTTGCGTTCAATTGGAATGCTTGAGTTTCTAACGTCGACTGAGTACGAGCTTCTTCAACATTGAGGCTAAGGACTCTTGATCGACTCCGAGCAGCGACTGGAGAACTTTGCTCCTCGGTAATATTTTGAACATCTCTTCCTCGTCCGCGAGAACCTCTTCCTCGTCCCCGAGCAATCGCAGGGATAACAGATTTTCTTAAGTTGTCCAGTTCTTGCCTTAATTTGGCATTCTCAACCTCTAAGAACGAGAAACCTTCATCAGTAACTTGCACTAAAGCAGTGGAAGATGACGCTGCAGATTCAGACTGTGCCAGCTTTTTCTACAAATTATTGTTCTCCTGTTCCAGCAACTCAGCAATCTGCCTGCAAGCTTCAACTTCACCTTTTAAAGTTCTTTCCCTAACATCGTATCCAGCCAGAATCTTTTTATGGCCTGTGTCAAAAGAAAGCGGTTGGTATCTATTTTCATATTCTTTGTGCAACAAAGCCATTGATTCATTGTGCTGACCTTGTAGATCTTCTAAGGAATAATGAAGTTCCTCAATCAAGTCGTAGTAGGCTACATTGTTGGCCACAGCTCGGTCGAGTAAATCTTTCAAGTATCGATAAGCCTCAATTGCCTGTTCTGAGGCAGCATGGCCAAGGATGTCAGCAATTTCTGATGTACTAAGGTCTGTATGACCAGCCTTATAATATTCATGACATTGCTGCATCAGCTTGGTATCATGTGCAGATATCAGTTCCATTCTAGCAACAAACTAAGGATGAGAAAAAGACAACAATCAATAAAAAAAAAATCATCAACAACAGAGATGAACAAAAATGTATTTTATTAGATCATCAAAAGATTACATTGTTTGATTACAAGTGATAATAAAAGATATAAATGATACCGAACAACTTCACACCTTTTCCTTGTCTCCCAAGACTTTCTCGGGAGGCTGGGACGAGGAGCTTGGTTGCTCGGAGGTGATAGCAGTTTGAACAGCAAGAGTTGAAATTTTCTCAAAAGGAGGAGGCATGGAAGAAATGTCCTCGTTGGCAGCAGGAAGAGAGGCAGGGACTTGATCACCTATAGCCATAGAAGATTCATCAGAGGCAGGCTCATCTTCTTCTTCTTCCGCAATTGGTGGAGGAGGACCAGGGAGGTGCAACTGGAATAGATCGGAATCATCCTTGATCTTCAATTCCTGTAGGCCAGCTACCCAGCCATCTCGGAAGTATTTCAACTTCCCATATTGAACTTGGGATGTCATCGCAGCAATCCCCTTATCCCATCCTTTTTCCCAGCCAACGCTGAAGGAATTTTTAATGGCGAGTTTTCTTTTTAGCTTCTCCGAGGAGAGCTTCACATCCAATTCTTCCTTTTGGACCTTGATATCTTGCAGGGCGGATAACTTTTCCTCTGCCTCCTTCAACTTATCTTCAAGCTCTCCAAAGTTCTTGAGCTTGACATCATACTTCTGATGTTCGACCTCTAAACCTTTTACTTTATCCTCCAAATTCTTGGAGATCTCAGCCATTTTCACCTTCTCAGCCTCAACTGCAGACAACTTTTTCTCCCAAACAGCCTTGTCCTCACTATACTGTTGGCGAGATTCCTTCAAGGATTGGGTCAAACCCAGCAGAGAGGAGCTTGAAGCTTTAATAGCTTCATCTTTCTTCATGATATTATTGAAACAGTTCACCAGCTGAAAGATGAGAAAAACAGTAAAGTCAATACAAAATGCAAGCATTCAGAGAAAGAAAGAAAATTCAGAATGTGGGAAAGTTACCGAAGCAAGATGACGAGTAGCTAGGGATGTCAGCATATCCCTAGAAATTTTCTCATCAATTCCTTGGACCTCGGGTATGATCCAACTTTTTACCGAGCTCATTGCAGAGCTCGGAGGAATGATGGTTGGAATACCAACACCACCAGCAGGTAGAGAAGGGATAGTTTCAGCCAAATTGACTGAGGATGATTTCCTCAATCTTCTCAAAGGGACTTCAGCAGCTTCAACCAAGGAAGAACTCTTGGTCGGAGAGATAGTAATCACTTCTATAGGAGCAACTTTCTTGCTCGGAGCCACTGGTGGCTTCTCGACAGCTTTGGAAGGTGAAGCATCCACCTTCTTAGTCCCCTCCGGGACATCAGTTTTGCTTTTCTTAGCCCCAACAGCAGAAGTAATGTCATCAAAAAGAACAGGAGGAGCTCTTTTCTTTCCCATTCTTTGACTTAAAGGAAGATGAGAATCTGAAGAAGAATCCTCTGGAGTTGAAGTTGGTTCAACAGGGTGAGCAGTATAAGAGGTTGTGTAACTCTTATACTATAGCAGATATGATGCATACCTGATGTGCTCGTCTTCAACGTTCTTATGCAAACCCCAGATAAGTTTCAGATGCTTAATATTAACTTCTGATTCTTTTGGAGTTTTTCTTTTACTATCAACTGCAAACAAACACATAATGAAATATCAGTCATACATTTTGTCAAACATGATAAAAGCATAACTTCATAAGTAAAATAAAATGAAAAATAAACCTATCCCATTGCCATATGGGGGGCATCTGGGACCGTTGTATACTCCATCTCCAACTAAAGGGGCATATTGCCAATTTTTAATAACCAACCCATGTTCAAAATAATATCTATTTGAATCAGGGAGGTTAACTACAAGAGACCTATTCAGAAACCTAGTTTTTAAGTAATAAATATTATCTAGAGTGGCCCATTTATAGCAATACATAATTTCAGGGATCCCTATACGAGTCCCATGAGTTAGATTTAATTTATGCACTCCATTAATTATTCTCCATGAATTGGGAGCTATTTTTGCAGGGACAAGATCAAAATACTGACAAAACTCAAGACACAATGGGTTTGGTGGAAAAGAAAATCCACATTCAGCTATGAATAGACTGGGGAACCAATGTCCCTCAGCTAATCAAAAATAATCTAAAGGTTCAGAAAGAACCTCCAGAGTTACCCAGGAAGGAATGGAAAAATCGGAATGAAATTTTTTAACAGACTCCACAATATAAACCATACTGAATAAAAGAGATACAGAAGAAGGGAAGAAAGATCTTACAGGAAGAAAAGAGGTGTGTTGACAACGAACGAAAACTAGGATGAACGCACAAGAGAGAAGGAGAAAATAGAAAGCTTGAATGCAGGAAATTGGAAAAAGAAGAAGACGGTATGGTTACCTAAGAAGTTTAAATACTTTGTCTTGGGAAGCGGCGAATGAAATGATTACAAAAAAGAAACTATTGAACTTTCGACGGCTAAAAGGACAAAAAGGGCACTAAGATCGAAGCGCTCTTAAAAGTTCGAAAAAAGGCGGATTCGTTGAATTTGGGAATAAATTTAAATACGATGTTCCTAAAACCCAGGAAGATCATTCAATATTGCCATAAACCGAGAAAGAATGTTCCATACTCCTCAAAGTTCGAAATATGAAACATTGGGGGCTTCTGTTAATACCAAAATTAATATGCTGATGTGGACGAATAATACGAAGACACGTGTCAATCTACGTGGTACAATAATAACGAGGAAGTTCATTTCCCCGACCAACTCATGTTCTCTCCGAACAACGAGGATATACTGAGGAACTTCAGCACTCCGAGGTACTCTAGCGCTCCGAGGAACTCCTGACCAACGAGCAACTAAGGCGGTCCGAACTGCATTTCGGCCGTAGTATTAATTACCAGAATATCAACAGTTCAACTATTCATTGAATGTTTATCATCTTGACGCACACGGTGCATTAAATGTATTACCCTTTCATATGTGTATCATTTAATGTATCGACCCATTCATGTACAGCCTAAGGGCTATAAATACCTTGTATTATCCTCATTCAAAGGGACCGGAATTTCTTGATAGAACTTGTAATCGAGAATTCCCAAACACTCAGCAATAACATAACAGTGGACGTAGGCCATTCATATAAGGCTGAACCACTTTAAAAATCTTTGTCTCATTTTATTTATCTGTGATTGAATAATTAGTGCGATCTAATTTTTTACATCAACAGTATGGGATTTGGGTTATGAAACGAAAGGCTATATTTAGGCTCAAAGGGGTTATTAGGGAAACAAATAAGGTGAGGTCAAGGCTAATATGGGTGATATAACAAGGAATGCCTATGATTATTTCAAAAGTTTACGCAATTCTGGAGTCAAAACAATATATGAAAATCATGATCAAGTAACACATTTCAAGAATGAACTCAATTAATGAACGATTAAATGAAAGAATAGTGAGATTACCGACGAATTCAACGTTTTCAATGAGGAAAGAATAGTTTATACACTCACAAACGACGAAAGGTACAAAGCTTACTCGGTGTAAGTATATATAATGCAACAAAAAATTACCGAGTTATAAAAATCTTAAAACAAATCAATAAAGAAAGAAAAGTGCATGTGCTCATGGGATTAAAGTTTAATTCATGAAGTTATTCATAATATCAATAAGTGAGACTAAAGTCTAATAAGTTCTAAAATCGAGAAAATGCATCATTGGGTTGTCAATTAGATCGGGCAATTATTAAAATTTATCATCGAAAACAAAGGCAAAATGCCAAATAAAGGAGAAAAAAGAAAGAAAATCTTTTTGAAATTTTTGAATTTTTCTAAGAAAATCATACTAAGTAACTAACATGTGACCAAAAACATGGACACTACCAATGAATGGATAGAATATCCCACACCCCCTAACTTAAAACCTGACATTGTCCTCAATGTTAATTAAGAACCAAGTTTAAGAAGGAAAAGAGCGATATTACCCAAAATGGAGCGATCTCCGGAAAGTGCGAGTCCGATGATTATACAAAACAAGTTAGTACCGAGCATAGCAAAAGCAAATAACAAAAATTTAACTAATTACACTAAACTAAAATAAAAAGAAAGAAAGAATAAAAAGCTAACTATATACACCCTACTATTTAGGCTTCACACTAACTATACACTAGAAGTCTAAATAGCTGAGGGTCCACCGTGAAAACGATTTGACTTTGGAGGATAACCGGTGTACCCTGACATAAAAGCATGCCTTCCGAAAAATATGAATTCCATTTGAACAACAAAAGGCATGTGTAAGGCGGAAGAAATGAACTATCGTCAATTAAAAGTTTTGGAGTGACGATGGGGGATTTGGATTGAAAGGGTGACAAAAACATGTGGGGACCGAGAAAAGCTGAATATCCTCCCAAGAATTTTGAAATTGGAATGGGAGGTTGTGTACACAAAGGCAAAGATGCGATTGTGGAAGGCGACTCGAGCAAGTACTCCTCATCGGCGAAAAGGTTTAAAATATTAAAGTTTGAAACCGAATCATCGGGTACTTGTGACGGTGTGATAATAGAGAATGAAAATGGGGATGAAAGAAATTCAAACTCATGAGATGAATCACCATCGCATGAAGATTGAGTTTCGAAGGAAATAATATCATTTTCAATGAAATGTTCTTCTTTGGGGGCCAAAGAAGAAATCATTTCATTGCAAATTGATATTACGTCATTTTCATCCTCACTTTCAATATCTATTACGCAATGGGAAAAGTCTAGAATGGTTTGTTCCAAAGTAGGCAAAAATACCTCATTTGGTTCAAAACATTCCTTGACTTCGAAAGTCTCAAAAGAAAAGTCATCGTCGGACTCAAATAATAAATCCAAGTCATGTTCCCACAAACGATTTTCTTTCCGATAATGATTTTCAATTTTTCTATTCTCATACATACGCAAGCCCTCACCGAATGTCATAGGTCGAGGTACGGATACATGAGAATGGGAACTTTGAAGGAATTTTGAAAACTGTTGCAATTGGTTTCAAAATTCCTATTATAAGGAGGTAAAGGCCCAAAATCATTATCATCATCATCAAAATTCCAATAACCCAAATTTTGAATTTCGTTATACTCGACCAAAGTCATATTTCAATTTACAATACTTTGGGATTCTAAGTATTCACCGAAAGTCATAGAATTACGAACATTTTAAGAATTATAACAATGATTACTGAAAGAATTGGAATAAGACATGCTTACCCCAAAAATGGCTCGAAATGGCGAATTCCACAAAAATATGCGCGCGAGAGAAATTCAAGCATTTCTAAGTGCTCAAATGTGGAAGTCCTGCAAAAAGATTAGCAAATAATAAAAATAGAAAGAAAATACTACGAAATACTAAATCAGATAAAGTCTAAAAGAAACTCATCCCCGGCAACAGCGCCATTTTGATCGAGGGTGAAAAGTGGCGCGTGTCAAACACCGGTCGTTGTTTTCTATTCACCTCCTCAATACAAAAACCTAAATTACGACTACACTTGCGGGGCAAGTCTAGCAGTAAGTCAGGTATCAAAAATTTACAGAGACGAGTTGCTAGAATTTATACGATTTAATACTTCTCAATAAAAGGGAAAAAGGTGAATTACAAACTCAAAAGGAAAAGATGCATAAAAGGGAAATGATTAATCTAGGCAAGTGTATTGAAACTAGATTAACAAGGTTGCGTTGAATATCCCTCACCCGAGTTAATTTGTATAAAATGGATACATGGGTCGACGAGTTATTACAAATGGGTCTCGTTTTGACAGTTAACTGAATCAAGGGTTGTCACGCCCCTAAATCTGCATAAAAGCCTTTAAGATTCTAGCGTCAACAATTATCCCAAAAATTGCGCACGCAAGGTCGTAAGAACGGGACATACATGATATGTCCCGTCAAATCTCCTAGGTGCAATAACTAGGACAACGCACCCAAAATAAACCCGTAAATGCCATCACCAAAGAAAAGCAACGCGTCAACCCGAGTGATTTCAATTCTAACACAACCTAATTTAAATTAGCTAGAAAGCATGTTAAAAACGCAATAAATAAAGCGGTAAGTAAACGCGGTAAAACTACACTAGAAAGATATTAAATCAAAGCATGTAAACTAATTAACAAAGCATGTAAATTACACTAAAATGCAAGAATAAAGGAAATGCAAGCTATATTAATGGAGAGGGAAGATGAAAGCACCAATTACAAACCCAAAAAGGTGTCAAACGAAGAGAGAAATGAAGATTGAGCTCTCAAACCCCAAACCCTAAGCTAAACTAACCTAAAATCTATTATAAAACTTAATAATTGATTATTAGAACAAAAAAACCTTTATATAGTAAGTGGGAATTGAATTAGAAAAGAAAAGAAAAGCAAAATATTTCCTAAAAATAGGGGATCGATCGATCGATCCAAACCGTCGATCGATCGATGGTGAAAATTGAAGCCCACTGCCTCCCAACGAATTGCAAAAACTGAAGGATCGATCGATCGATCCTTTATGATCGATCAAGCAGGTATGAGCCCCCTGCATTGCTATTTTTGCATGTTTTCCTTTCTCTTTCGCTAAAATCCCCATAACTTCTTCGTTCTGAATTGGAATCGCGCACCGTTCGCGGCCACGCGAAGCTTGCGAGGAGGAATACAAATTTCGTTATTGGGCTAGGTGCACAAAATGTGAAATGACTAAAATACCCTCGAACGTGTGATAGCGTATGGAAATCGAGCAGAATGCGTCCGAACTTCACACTTAGCATCCAAATACCTATAAAAGCTCAATTAACCCCTGCAAAACATGTTAACGTAGAAATCCAAGGTTGTCTGGTTAACGAGCATAAATATAGAGAATAAGATACCTGAGGGGGCTAAAAGGCGTCGGTTCAGAGGATAAAATACGTAATATTTGTGTATCATCACTTCCTTTGGTTCGAAGAGTTGACCAAGGTTAAACGGGGCCTAGAAGTGCTCGATGACCCTAAGAAATAAAATGAATCATTCGTCCAAACCGTATGGCCGATTCACGCATGAAGCTAATCGTTAGGAAGGGGATTTAGATCTCTTAAAATATTTATTGAGCTTCGCTCAAGATGGATAGTTGATTAGAGTCAAATGGGGCCCGGGAGTGCCAGGTGGCCTCTAGATCCATTTTTGAAGTAAAATGGATCATTCGTTTGAACCGTAAGGCTAATTCATGCATGAAATGGACCGTTTAAAATGGAATTCATATCCCTTCAAAGATTTATTGAGCTTCGCTCAAGATGAAGAGTTAACCAGAGTCAAACGGAGTTCAGGAGTGCCCAGTGGACTCCATATCAGTATTCAGAGTATGACCTGGGGTTTATGGTGAACAGGTGAATGCTAGGGACCTAAGGAGGTGTGTAGGGGTGTCCTAGAATGGGGTGTCTACAAGGCTAATATTTTATGTTTGCAAGCCTTTGGCAAGTATCTTATTTCTTTGCGTAGGCATGTGTATCTTTAGCCAGGGTAGGCCAAAAGCAACCTTGTATAACAATTCGCTTTGCCAACGATCCTCATTCTATGTGACTTTCACAAGATTCTTCATGGACTTCCCTCAAAATGTAATCTACTTCAGAGGGATGAACGCACTGTAACAGTGGGAGCTGAAAACCCCTTTTATATAATACATCTTCGAAGATCACGAACTTTGTGGCTCTGAACCTAGTCTTTTTGGCTTACCATTTTGACTCTGGAAGCTTCCCGCCTCTTAGGTAGTCTATGATAGGATACATCCATGATGGAATGAGGTTGAGATTGAAAATGTCTGACTCTTCAGCATCATCTCTATCAATACTTGGTTCTGTCAGTATTTTGATTGGAATAACTCTATGAAGTTTAGTTCTTATTATCGAAGCTAATTTGGCTAAGGCATCTGCTCGTGTGTTTTCTATGCGTGGGACTCTCTCTACCTTGACTTTGTCAAATAGCAGTATGAGTGTTTTTACCTTGGCTAGGTACTTATCCATTTTCTCATCTTTTGCTTCATACTCCCCGATTATCTCACCACAATTTCCGAGTCACTATAAATCCAAATTTTCATCACCCTAATTGACAATGCAAGGTTTAACCCAAAAATTAGGGCTTCATATTTTGCCTTATTATTGGAGGCCAAAAGTTTAATCAGAGTGTATAATTAATATTAGTTTCATTGTTTAAATTTCATCAATATTCATAAATAAATATTATTTATTTTAATATCAATCAGGGTCGATTGTGGACTTATCGTGATGCATTATATAGAGGATCTTGGGAAAGGGAACATGCTCAGGGGTATATTTTGTATAGGGTCAAGGAGTAGAGGAGGCCTCTCCTGAGATTTTTAATAAATTTTATCGAGAAAAAAATTTCAGGGGTGTTTTGTGTGAAAATAGTAAGTAAAAGGTATGTATTTAAAGGTTTTCGAAACATAAAGGGTAAACCATAATAACTTTCATTTGTTTGACCTAAACAACGCACTTTTTTTTTAAAATTTTCATGTTATCCTTCTTCTTCTCCAATCTTCTCTCTTATTTAAGAAGCCTTTTCTTTCTTGTGTCTCCATTAACAACACAACACTAACAACACTCCTTTCTTTCCTCTTTGTCGGAATGCAACCCTTTCTCTCCAGTCGGAACGCAATCCAAAACTATTATCTTCAGCAGCACCTGCTAGTCATGGGAACCCTTTCTCGCCACTAGTTTTCTCGCCTGGTGGTAGTAATCCTTTCTCGACAAATTTTATCTTCTCCACCCTCCGGCTCCGATCTGTTGATGCTCATGTCATGTGATATGAAACTCTCAGCATTCTTTTTTTTAATGTTTGAAATTTGAATGATTCATTTTATGATGTTTATAATTCTTATAATGTTTATAATTTTTTTTAGGCTTGAAATTTTAATTATTCAATTTTTTCGATCTATAATGTTTAGATTAACTGCTAATGTTTATAATGATTCAGTTTAGATTATTAGTTTTGAAATTTGAATGATTCAATCTTTCAATTTAGTTTATCAGGATACAATATATGTTGAATGATTCAATTTTACAATGTTAATGTTTATAATGTTTACATTAAATTAACTGTTAACAAACTAAATTAGTTAAACTAACTGTTTGAATTGTATTTTTAGACAGCTAAAGAAAAATATTTTAAACACAATAAAAGTGATGAAACATATTTTGAATCCGAAATTCAATCTTCTCAAAATGTGGAGTCTAATAATGTAAAAATGCAAGATCAATTTGTTGAACAATCACAACATTCAGTAAATATTCCTCCGTCTTCGTGTATTGTGATCAATTTAGACAAGCTCCCGTCTGATCCTACTTTAAGAAAAAATCGCACTTTATCTTATGACCTTTATTTTATTGTCAATTTTTATGATTAAAATTTTATTTGGTTGTATCTTCGGCAAAAAAAAATTATTTGGTCCGGCCTTCCTAAACTAAAGTCCTAGATCTGTCACTGAACATGTTGAAGGAAAATTTTTAAGAATGTGATATGGATAATGAGCACACATTTATTAACACAAGTACTATGCGACAAGAAAATGATTCATTGAAGAATGTAAACAAAGAATTCAAAACAACATTTGAATGAGTAATATTTTTTCATTCATAAATGTAATATTAATATTTGCAAACTCTTGTAAATGGCATGTGTATATAGATGTTTTATTCATATATTTTATGTAAAAAGTATAATATTGTAACTGTTCCACCTTATAACACTTATAATTTGATATAAAGTGGCATATTTAATATGTACATCTATTATCTATTATATCTATTATCTATTATCTTTTACTACTATAAAATGCAAAACAAGGCATTTATGATTCTTTACAATGACCTTATCCACATTTGCATCCACGTTTGCAACATTTATCTTTCCTATCCCCACCAACATTAATCTGTAAATGTCTCTTAGAATTCAAAATTAACTCATCCTTACCATATACAACTATGTCCAGCAGTTAATCCACAGCAGGCCTTCCATCTCCTCAAGCCACCCCTTCCATCTTTTGTTGCCTACAATGGAAGCTCTAAAGTTCTTCCCATCTTATATTTATTTGGAGATGCCTCGCCTGCAATGCCTCCTTATCACGTCTAGGACATTTTTTCTTTCAAGAGGAGTTATCAGAAGCGAGTTATTCCCGGCACCCAGCCAGGTATTTCACTCTTTGTAATTTCATTTGTGTTTTTACTTTTATATTTTATTTGATTGATTGGTTTACTTATATTTAGATTTCAAAATAGAATTGTTGCCCATTATTTGTTTGTGAAAAGTTGAATGTATTAACTTTGATTTGTTATAATTTGTTGTGTATATGATAAGGCATTAGACACTGTCATATTAAAAAAAATGCCCAATAGATGTTTGATAAAATGATTGAAAGAGAAAGAATTTGATTTATTCTTTGTAAACACCAAATTTCCCCTGTTATATTTTGTTCCCACTTTGTATGATGGGATGAAGTTTGGCCCTTCAATCCTATTTGAATGCAATCTTAGTTGTGTCATTTTTTGGTATACTGTTCTATAGATGGTTGTTTCATCTCCTGAATGTGTTCATGCCGGTCTGTTGTGTCTCTTGATGATGTTGGTGTCTGTGTTGAATTCTTTGTTGGTTTTTGTGGATCTCTAATTCCTGAATTCTTTAAATTTTATACCTATAAATTTATTTTGGTATTTTTCTGTCTATTACAAATAGAAAGCTGAACTGTGTTTGTATTCTCTGCTTGCAATATAAGGCAATTGGTTGGTGTCCCATGTGTGTTTGGTCGTTGTTTTTTCTTTGTTCTTGATATGTTTTGAGTAAATTTTAATTATTGATGGAAGATTTGAAGTTTTTTCTAATTGCAGATTTATAGTCATATGATATTGAGTTACAACATTCCTAAATTGAAGAAAGATTTCCATTCTACCTCTATATATGTTGTAGTTTAAAGGGAATTTGAAGAAATTAAATTGCGTTTGTGTTGAGGTTGTCATTCTGTGTACGTGTATTTGAGAAGACATTAGTAGTTTCTAAATAAAAAAATTTCCCTGAAAGTGTTTGGCGAAATGTGTGAAATAACATATAACCTTTATATCTTTAAGTATGTGAGGAAACTATAAACTACCCATTTTAGATTCAGTTTGTTATAGTATGTTCATAAAGAGGGGAAATGAAAAAGTATGCTTCCTAAAACACTAAGTTTTTATATTTTGGAGACTTCAAGTTGAATCTAGCTTTAATAAAGTTGGCTCACACTGAATTAGAATAAATAATATGCCACATGTGTTCCATAAGAGGTTTTTAATTATTAGTCTTGAGGTTCACCAACCCAAGACCGCCTTTATTATAGGGGTGGCAACGAAAAAACGACACGGAACGACACGAAATTGACCCGAAATTGACACGATGTTTCGTGTTCGTGTCGTGTTTTTTTTACACGAAGTCGTGTCGTGTCGTGTTCGTGCCTTAATTATGAGTCGTGTCGTGTTAACGTGCTATCGTGTTTTTTAAGCCTGAAATTTAAGAAATTATGGTTGTCGTGCCGTGGTATTTTTTATTCGGGTCGTGTTCGTGTCAGCTAAAAAAAATACGAATTCGTGTCGTGTCGTGTCGGGCCAAAACACGGCCCGTTGACCCGAATTGCCACCCCTACTTTATTATAGGTAGGACATGTAGTAGCCCAAGAAACTGTTATAACTGCTCTAAAGTTGCCCATAGTAGACTTCATACTATTTGATGAGGGATATGATATTATTAAGAGAAGAGCTGGTGGACTTGAAGAAAACCAGAAGGTCATATGCATAAAAATGGTGGTATGGATTTGAAGGAACTCTAGGAGAAGATATCGATTTGATTTTACATTGTCAAACTTTTGGAGTTATACCGCTACTTAGAAATTCTTAAGTGAGAATAAATAAGGAGTTCTAGAAGGACTCCCATTGATTATTATGGAAAGATGCTTAGAGTTCAATAAATTCAAATTGAACTAGATAATACACGAAATCACAAGTAATAGAGATCGAGATACTCCTCAACCGTATGTCCCATTTCATGTGAATACAATAACTAGAAATTCTTAAGCGAGAATAAATAAGGAGTCCTAGAAGGACTTCCATTGATTATAATGGAAAGATGATTAGAGTTCATTAAATTCAAATTGAATTAGATAATACACGAAATCACCAGTAATGGAGATCGAGATGCAAAAAAACAAAAATATAGTTTATGTCAAATTTCTATGTATTTAAAATAGATAACTTCGCTGAATTTTTACGTTAAAAATGTATTTTTTTATTATATACCGATTCTTGGTTAATTAATGTTAAATCATCAAGGTTTTACTGTATATGTTCAATTTCATCAACGTTTGACCAAAATGAATAAGGTTTTCTTGCTTTGATTCAAAGTTATCAAGGTTTGGTTTCTTTCACATCATATTGAAATTATTATGTTTTATGTTTGTATTGTATTAGAACACATTCTTTGAATCAACACTTCTTTAATCTGAAACAATAATGAGATAAATCTGAAGTTTCACTTTGTAGTATTTATGGACTTTTGTAAGAAATACACTAGTTAATCCACTAGGCGATACATGAATGTTCGTTTTATGATTATACTCATGCTCATTAATAGATACATCAAGTACTCACACATATTTTTATGAAAGACACGTCAATCACTTGATATTGTGATAAATGTTTTTTTGGGAATTCCACTTTCTCTACAATTATTGGATGGATGTATATCTTTTCCAAATTTGTTTTTCTTGCCTCTGCCACCTAAATTTGTAAGGATTCACCTTATAACGTAAGATAGTTGAATTCTATTATTTTTACTTTATAATTTCTTGCTCCCCAATTGGTTGGTTTTGAGTTCTAAGGGTCCTGATTGTGATTCAATTACACAGAGGGGATCATATATGCAATTTTAAATGAGGCTCAGGGATAGAATTTAATATCTTTGTTCTTTTTTTAAACATAAACAAGGAAAAAACTAGAACTAAACAGCTAAAAGGGATAGGAGAATCTCAGAATGAGAGGTAGACCAACCGTGGTTATGAAAAGCATAAGGATGCTTGCATATACAACGGGCTATTATGTTATATTTTCTAGAGATCCAGCTGAAATTAATGTCCCAAGACGAGAATATCTCCATGATATCTGCAGCTACATAGCCGATCTCCCATGGAACGTCACTTTCTTCTTGGCAGCACTTAATAAAGCTTGAGTTGCCACTCTCAAAAGCTATGCATGTGATCCCTTGGCTATTAACAACTAGGCATGCTTCTCTTAGGGCTAGAGATTCCCCCATAAGGGCTGAAGTAGTTGGGTAAATCTTCTAAATCCCATCACAAATGTACCATGAGGGTTAAGGATGAAGCCACCTATGACATCCATAGCTATAGAAGAACAGACTGTAGCATCCGTACGAGCAGTAAATCTATTGATGTTTACTTCTTTTACTAATCAGCGCATTCTTCCCGATCATGTAACATAATTAACCTACTTCTCTAACCCAAATTCAATAAGTATTGCGTACACTTATTACATCTTATTGTCATCCTAACTCGACTAATCTCAAATAATTTAAATCATGGTCATAACAAACAATCAGTCGATGTGTTAGATTCAGCTCCTATATCCTTTTTCACCATATGGTCCACTGCCTGATCCAACCCTCTTTGTCTTTTCCAACAACCATCCATCCCATACACAACCTCAATAGTGAATTTGAGAATGGATTTATTTTATTCCATATTACATACATTTGAAATATGAAGTCATTCAATCAATTCAATGGTTGTACTGTTGTTTTTTTCCGCATATCTGTGTGTTCCATTTGTTTATTTTTGGAGACAGATATGAGGTTTTGATTAATATATGTGTTTAACTTTAAAGTAGAATCGGTTGGTATGCGTAATTTCTTTACTAATTGAGAATTTTAGCCATTGTGGACTACTGATTGAGCACTGGCCTCAATCACTTCCTACAATCGATCAGTCATATAATTAATAAAATATGTCTTCAATTGTTTTGGGTAGGGGATGATGTTATTAGGACAAACTTCTCCTACAATGTTTTTTTATCATAGACAATTGGTCACTACCTACACTTTTATAATTTATGTTGCTCCCAAACAATTTTTACAGTATATGACCACAACTCTCACTGTTGTTCCTTAACTCTAAATTGTTTGTCTCTGTCAAAATTTTACTCTCAATACTTTCAACTTTAATTTGATTATTTCAGCAGTTTGAGTATTTGTCATATTCAAGTATATATCCAAAGGATATAATGTTCACACCCTTCTCGCTATTTCAAAACATTTTACTGTTTCTGTCCCAAACTGCCTATGTTGTTTCTTCCCTACGGATTACAATTTGGTATTTTTAAAACAACCTATGTATGACATCCATTTTATAATTACGCTTTTCATATAATACATTATACATTCATAATTTGTATTTCCTACTTTCTATTAATTTGTATTTCCTATACTCATAATTATACATTCCTGTTAGTACAAACTGCATTGAGGTTCCATTGATGGGCAATTTGACCCGGTGCATACATTTTTGTTGTTTTGAAATGCCCCGAGACCCATACATATTGATTTTTGTCCATCTCACTAGGTTCATATGGCTACCGATACCAATGTTTCTCACTTTCATTGCTGATTTGGGGATATACTTCGAGTACTAATTGATATTTCACTATTGCCTCCTCTTTTTTCACTCTAACCTTTTTTAAAACTCCTAATTATTATTTTTGGGTTCGCAATATGAAAGCATAAATTTTATTAATATAAAGCATTGAATTACCGTGAACCAACAGTGAGATAATGTTCGCATCCTTTTCGCTATTTAAAAACATTTTTCCATTTCTGTCCCAAACCACCTGTGTCGTTCTTTCCCTATGAATTACATTTTGGTTTTTCAAAAAACACCTCTATATGACATCCATTTTACACTTTTTTTCTTTTCATATAATACATTATACATTCATAATTTGTATTTCATACTTTGATTCACTACCTTCTCTGTTCAACATGCATAGTTTTGCCATTTACATATAACGTATAGACGAGAAGCTCTTCAATTTATTTAATCGCTATATATATATATATATATATATATATATATATATGTTTCGGTTATTAGATTTCTGTAGGCAATTTGGCATGGTGCACACATTTGCATTGTGTTGAAATGCCCTGAGACCTATACATATTGATTTTTGTCCAACATAACATCTGAGAATGTTGCTTGCTTCTGCTGGTATTCTTGTAGTAGGTCTCCTGGGTTGACCTTGCGTGTCCAAACATAATTGATCACTTCTTCACAGATTCAAGCACAAGATGCACCAAATAAGTTGCTTTTGAATATTTTACTGGAAAATAGTAGGCCTTGAATGGATCCAACCAACCAACAATAATCAATCAATAAAACCCCGACCCTAATCAAATGAACAAATTATGGACTTGCATGAACTCCTAGGTTCATGAAAATATGTCCTTTCCCATAAACTCAATGGTCGAGAGAATATTTCCCCCGCGATGAATTTCTCTGCTTTCTGGACTGTGATTCAGAATCAACAAAATCATATTTTTCATCTTCTAGACACCCACGGTGAGTGGTCTAATTCCATATTTACCATCCTCCACTCCCAATATGACTTCTATATCAAACACGCAAAGCAGTATGGATGATGATTCCGTCAAGGGGGTATATATATATATATATATATATATATCATGATACTATTCAACCAATAAAACATAATTGTTATTTTCATTCAAATTAGATGGATCCTGCATACCAATCTCGCATTGCTAGATCCCGTTGTAGGTTGATTATGTTTCGTAAGCGATCAAGTAACGTACGTCATACGTCAACGCCAAGTATTTCTTGAAGTAATATGTCGTATAATCTTCATCCCTCGATTCAAGACATGTCTTCTATTCGGCATCTTAGTTGTACTGCTGACAATGTAAGGAATCAAGGCAGTGCTACCACAAAGAAACGGAAGACAATTACGTCTCGAACAAAAGTGCTAGAAAATGGAGATGTCATGACAACAACAATTGTTGATGACTCATCAAATGTGATTAACCATCCCGGTAACTATTGTGGATATAGCATTACCTTTTTAAACCATGCTTTGGAATCACTTCATGCTGTAACTGGATCAGGTCAGTCATTTATTAACTGTACATAATAGTAACACGTATCTATATTAGAAAGAAATATATATTTTTTGTAATATAATTAATGAAAATTATATGTAATGTAGGAAATATAGGGGATACAACACCAACCGAGCATACGACTCGAAGTAAGGATCATTTGAATAGCATTTTGAAAAGTAAGTACGGTATTAGTAAGCATTCTTTGAAAAAACTCATAAAAAATTATGGATTTACTTCTATTATGGTTTAACAAATTCCAAAATTTTACGAATTTATAGGTAAGTTTAAAGAAGCATGGGATTTTGGTGGTCCAAGCGTCGTTTATGACAATTGTAGTGCAATTCTATGGTACGAGGAGAGAATTGATAAGAACCGTACTCCTGCGTGTCCTAAATTCTCATTGTGTTGCCAAGAAGGAAAGATCATCTTACCCATTATAAAAGGAGCACCACATATTTTGAATGATCTACTGAATTCTGAAAATAATGGTGGTTCATTTAAATTCAAAGGCAACATTAGAGCATACAATTCCATGTTTGCGTTTACCTCTACTGGCGCAAAAGTTGATAATCAAATAATTAATGGATTCCGTCCCTATGTCTATCGCATTAATGAACAAAACCATCATTTGCTTGGTTCTTACTTCCAGTTGAAGGTCAAAGCCCAAAATTTGTGCAACTTTATATTTATGACACGGAGAATGAATTGAGCAATAGAATGAAATCTTTAGGAGGAGATAGGCCGACATCAAAGTTGGATGCAGAAGTTATTTCAAAATTAGTATCGATTCTTGATGAGCACAATGATATTGCAAAAGTTTTTCGAATGGCATGTGAGCATTTTGAGAATTCAAATGTCATGCCTATGAGAATAAGGTTGATTAAAAATCGCTCGAAAGACCCATCGATTTACAATTTGCCTACCGCTTCTGAAATAGCAGCACTCATTGTTGGTGATTTTACAGAGGAGAATGTTATGAGAGATATTATTCTTGACCATAAGTCAAATGGATTGCAAAGAATTAGCGATCTTCATCCATCCTTTATGGCTATGCAATACCCATTGTTATTCCCATATGGTGAAGATAGTTACCAACTGGGTATAGCTTATAGAACAAATAATGGGAAACGTAAGACTAAGCGAAATTGCTTGACTATGAGAGAATATTACGGATACCGTCTGCATCAAAGAACAAATGAAGCTCCCACTATTTTACGCTCCAAAAGACTTTTTTATCAATATGTGGTCGATGCATATACATGCATTGAACAAGAAAGGTTGAGGTGGATTAAAAACAACCAACCACAATTAAGGGTTGAGTTATATAAAGGATTGAAAGATGCTGTTCTTGAAGGAGATTCAACGCCTTCGTCTGTAGGAAAACGTATTGTCCTTCCAACAAGTTTCACTGGGGGTCCATGTTATATGGCTCAAAATTTCCAAGATGCAATGGTTATTTATAGATTCTTTGGTAATCCAGATATGTTTATCACCTTCACGGCTAATCCTAAATGGCCCGAAATCACAAGTTTCTTTAAATGATTCCTGGACAAAAGCCTGAGGATAGGCCAAATAATATCACACGAGTTTTTAAAATAAAACTTGATGCTCTAATGAAGGATTTAGTTAAAGAAAAACACTTTGGGAAAGTAATGGCAGGTACGTATCTCATATTTAATAATTAATGATTCAAAATTACAAATCATATTATTTGATTTTCTAGACTTTTATAATATGTCAATAGATATAACAATGCTTATATTTTATGACAGCTATCTAAAAAGTGGCTTGCCACACGCCCACATACTTCTATTCTTACATGCAGATTCAAAACAACCAACATCAGATGATATTGATAAGATTATTTCAACTGAGTTACCTCATTGTATTTCTGACCCAGTCGGCTCGCATCTGTTTCCCAATTCATGATGCATGGGCCCTGTGGGCACGCAAATCCCCGTTCTCCTTGTATGGCAAACGAATGTTGCTCCAAAAAATTCCCTAAAAAATTCACAACCATGACCAAATTTGATGATAATGGATTCCCACTTTATAGACGGAGAGATGACAAGAGATTTGTAGAAAATATGGGAATCAGACTTGATAACAGATTCGTTGTTCCCACAATATTGACTTGGTCGTCAAATACCAAGCTCACATAAATGTGTAATGGTGTAATAAATCAAGGGCAATTAAGTATCTTTTCAAGTACATAAATAAAGGACCAGACAAAACCACAATGGAGCTCACGCAATCAATTGTCCGTAATCATGATGATTGTAACAACGAAATCTTAGAGGTTGATGAAATTAAAACATTCCTCGATTGTCGTTACTTATCTGCATGTGAAGCTTGCTGGAGAATTAATCAGTTTCATATACAATATCGAAGCATCGGTGTTGAGCGATTGAGTTTCCATTTGCCGGACGAGCAGGTTGTCACTTTTAAAGATTCTGACAATCTGAATACTGTGATTGACAGGATAGATGTTGAGAAGACTATGTTTACCCAATGGATGGCCACAAATTGCATTCACGGGGATGCAAGGGAGTTAACCTATGCTGAATTTCCTTCAAAATGGGTTTGGGACTCAACGGCAAAGGAATGGTTTAGAAGGAAAATTTTAGGCACATGCCTAAGTCGTATAGTATATGCTCATCCAGCATCTGGTGAGAGATTTTATATTATGCCTACCTGATCTTATTCTTAGTGAAAATCAATTGAAGAATTATGCCCTTCATGAAATTGAGCATATTTTAAACAAAAATGGGAAAAGCCTACAAGATTTCTCGTCGATGCCACTTCCCGATGCTACAATGATTCGAAAAAAGGATAATAGGCTCTTAAGAGAGGAACTTTCGTACGATGCAGATTCTTTGGCACGAGATCATACTAACATGTTCAACGCATTGAATGATGAACAATTAGATGTCTATAATCATGTTATATGATCCATCAACAAAAATAAAGGAGGCTTTTACTTCGTCAATGGGGCAGGTGGCACGGGTAAAACATTTTTGTATAAAATAATTCTTGCACGCTTGCGTTCAGAGGGAAAAATTGTTCTCGCAGTTGCATCTTCAGGAATCGCATCATTGTTGCTACCCGGTGGAAGAACTGATCATTCAAGATTTAATATTCCCATTGATATTCAGGCCAATTCAACATGCGATATTCATCAACAAACTCATCTTGCAGAGCTCATTAGGAAAACAAGCCTAATTATTTGGGATGAGTCTCTTATGAACCACCGTCATTACTTTAAAGCAGTTGACAGAACATTAAGAGACATAATGCGATTCAATGACGAAAAATCTTTTGAAAAACCTTTTGGTGGAATTACAATTCTTTTGGGCGGAGATTTTCGTCAAACCCTATATGTTTTTCATAAGGGAAGAAGAGAAGAAATTATAAATTCATCAATTTACAAATCAAAGCTTTAGAGTTTGTGCCATGTATTCAACCTATCGAAGAACATGCGAATACAAGATTCAACTTCATTTAGAGATTGGGTCCTAGCACTAGGTGATGGGAAACTACACACAGAATCATTTGGAGATGACGAATATCCATCATGGGTAAAAATCCCAAATTCCAACCTTATACCCCATTCCGATAACCCAATTGCTGATATTGTTTCAAGTGCATACCCCGACTTAGTCAGGAGATACAGTGATCCAGATTACATTAAGGGTCGAGCTATTCCAACTCCAACAAACCATATGGTTGACACCATCAATGCTTACGTACTAAATGTCATTCTCGGAGATGCGACAACTTATTTCAGCTCAGACTCAATATCTAAGGCTGCTGGGGACATTCGAGACCAAGATGTACTTTTTCCTGTTGAATTTTTAAATATCTTGAACTTTGCTGGACTCCCAGCCCATATCTTGGAGCTAAAGATAGGTTCACCTATTATGCTAATGAGAAACATAAATCAAAGTGTCGACCTTTGCAATGGCACAAGATTGATCATTACACAATTATCTCCATTGGTCATAGATGCTATAATTATCACCGGATATAATATAGGCACAAAAGTATTCATTCCACGAATAATTATGTTTGCAACGGGCTCCAAATGGCCGTTTATTCTGAGAAGACGCCAATTTCCAGTTCGTCTTGCTTTCTCTATGACAATTAATAAAAGCCAAGGGCAAACTCTCGATCAAGTCTCAATATACTTACCAAAGCCTGTTTTCAGTCACGGTCAACTGTATGTCGCTATATATAAACTAACTTCAAGCAGCGGTCTAAAATCATTCATAAATAATGATTATCAAATTGATAGACATTTGACAAAAAATGTTGTGTATGATGAGGTTATATCATCTATATCTATAGGTATATTTGAGTAATTCACAAAAATTTTAATATTATTAATCCTTTTACTTATGATTCAACTCCCTTAATTCATTTAACCAATATGTGTTTTCTCATAAAACAATTCAGGACCATGAAAGAAGTGACAAGACTTGAAGATCTTCCACTAAGCAGGGATGATTGGACCAGCTTTGTACGTGTTGTTCGAAAATGGGAATCCAAGATTCGAACTGGCGATAACCCAAAAATATTTGATGACTTTCTCTTAGTTGATGACCAGGTACATCATTTAAACATTAAAGTTTTTATTATTGTTTTGTCGCTCAAAATATCCTCATTTTAATTACTATTTATCGTTTCTTTATATATTTTTTTTACTTGCACAGGGTGATTCGAAACATGCAGCATTGCGCAAATACTTATTTGCCAAATTCATCAATTCACTGGACGTTGGAAAAGTCTACACAATAACCAATTTCAGAGTCATGGATACCAAGCATAGCTATAGGGTCTCCTCCCACAATCTAATGATTGAATTCAGTCCATCTTCAAGATTTATACATTCTGAAGGTGACAATTTCATTCTTCTAAAATATCACTTCCAATTTCTAGAATTTGATGAATTGAGCTCTAAATTGGGCAATAACACATATCTCACAGGTATTTTATATTCATTACTCATTATACAATTAATAATAATCATTGAATTCTATTCATATATATCTATTCACTTTTTATTTCATTAGATGTGTTCGGCCTTTTGACTTCTATATCACCTGTTGAGGATCAACCGGCTAGGGGATCCATAGTAAAGAAAAGGGTTTTGAAGCTTGAAAATCAAAGGTCCTCCCTTCTTATTTTCACATTATTAACTTCGTTCATTTCCAATATATAATATTAATTTACACTTAACCACATACCCTATTATACAGTGGGGAAAGGATTTTTGTGACTCTGTGGGACGAAGAAACGGCACTAATAAGTGAAGAGATATGCAAGAATTTCACTGACCATTTGATTGTAGCTGTTACGTCAACTACAGTGAAACAATTTAGAGGTAATTCTAATTTATTTTTAATAATATCATCATTAAATATATTCACGATTTCATACGATACATTTTAATATTCATACCACTTTTATTCCATAGGTGATTTCTCTTTGTCATCAACAAATGCATCGAGAGTCTATATAAATCCTGATTTTCAATGCATTCAAGACTTTATGACCAATAAGACATTATTGACAATAACATATGTATTTTATCACCTGCTTCATCAAGTTTAGGAATGATAACTACATGATTATAGTTCAATCCAGGTATAATCCATCCATGCTTAAATAAACTAGAGGTTGCTTTACAAACATCACGACCAACAACTTGGGGAAATTTCTTCAAGAAAATTACTCCAAAACCATTGGGACCAGACATAGGATTCATAGAGCAGCCCACATGTTTGATTTCACTTATATCAGGAGTGGCACTTTGTCAATCATTACGAATAGAAGATTTCAGCTTAACAAAATATTAACATTAGTGTTATAAATAATGACGCTTTGATTAGTAGATCAAAGATTTAAAATTTAATTAATGCATAAAATTGGTATAACTGTGTACATATACTATACATATGTTTAACAATTGCATTCATTAATTTACTGTTTAACAAATAGGTAAGTGTGGCCCACTATAAATTTTGTAACGAAAACCGTGTCAATCTTCGACATCAAAACATTAATTACTTCATTACAATCCTCTATATACTCGACTTTTTAGCATTTTCATTGTACCGATTTCAATCATTGTTCAGTCCCGATTAACATATGCTTTTTTCTTTACGATATTTTTTCGTATGCCTTCTCGACTTACCTTTTTCACCTGAATTAGTGATCCTGTTAAACATCTGCCATAAATACCTGCTTCAATAAACATACATCCAGTGAACCTTTGCTATAAAATAGAGCATCATCATACACATCCCAATCCGTTTTCGCCTCTAATTGTCTATCATCTGGTTTTCTAGCACTGTAAATAAATGTAACTATGTCTTACTATGACCTATCCATTCTTCACATACATGACTTATTCTATTGTTGTATAACTATAAGAACTTAAGTATCTTTTATTCAGTTAGAAGGAATGAATTTATCCCAAATAGACTTGAGGATTAATGAAGAAGCTTTGTAGTATTTGATTTTGTCATGAGTTGATTTAAAGCTAAAGGCTCCACCCTCAGTAATAGAACAGTACTTTTTTGCCTCTACTTCTATAATTTACTTTTCAACATCTGCTATAACCTTTCTGAAATTTCTTTAAGCCATAGAACCAGAGGAAAATTCTTGGTTTTTGTATTTACCCCTCAAGAAATTGTCCTAAAGGTTGTCTTTATTGAGATACTTTCAAGCAACTCTCCACTTTGAAGTCTTAATAATGTCTCCCATACTTCTTAATCCAAGGACACCTTCTTCAGTAGTATAACATAAGTCCATCCATTTCATCCAGTGAATCTTCTTCCTAAATTCTTTACTAGATCCCGAAAAGAAATCATTGAATATACCTTCAACTTTCTTAATTATTATTTTGGGAGGGTGAATGGCAGCTAAAGTATACAATGGTATGGTGGAAAGCACTGATTTAATGAGAGCAAGTCTTCCTCCATAAGAGAGAAATGTAGATTCCCATCCAACTACCTTGAATATAATCTTTTCCACAAAACTTTCAAAATATATGGACTTCCTTCTACCTTTGAATAATGGACAACAGAGGTATTTAATGGGAGATTTAATTATAGATAGACCTGTCACTAAGGAAATTAAACTAATACTCTTTGGAGAGTTTTTAGAGGACACAATGAAATGCCTTTTGTAAGAGTTTATCAGTTGTCCAGAGACTTTTTCATAGTCCGTAAAAATTTCATTAAAGCTTTTAGGCTGTGTTTTGACCCCCCTTTGGATATGAGAGATTAAAGACCTATTCTAAGAACTTCTGCAGCTAACACAAACAAACTAGGGGACAAGGTGTCCCCTTGCCTTAATCTTCTAGAGGATTTGAAAAATCCTGTTGGTTGACCATTAATGCTTATAGAAAACCAGTTTGATGAGATACACCTCCATATCATATCTATAAAGCCTTCTGAAAAGACAAAGTCTCAAAGGACTTCAATGAGGAACGACAAAGACACTCTATCATAAGCTTTGTCCATGTCCAAATGTACTTGGTAGCCATGTGATATAAAAACGTTAAGAGGAGGCAGGCATCTGAAATTTTGCAACACAAGTATAAGATTTTTGTGACACTTGTGAAATAATAGTCACACCTATCTTTTTTTCTTTAAAAAAAACATACACTTGTAAACCAAATCATAAACAACAAACCATTACTGTTTTCTCTTTCTTCATACCATTGACTCCCCATGTTCATACCTTATGTCCCCATTGAGGAGACATAGCATGCCTTTTTTCCACACCTAATTTTACATCTGATTTATAATTATGTTTACATTTTTTTTTCAAATTAGCATTGGCTTTGTTGACATCTGACATATTAGCGGTGTATCTTTATGATATATATACAGACTTCATAACAAAAATCGTTCTTTCATCCTAACAACTGATCCAACCAGCGGCAACAATTCACAAATTCAGATTGAAGGAGAATCTAAATGCATTGAAGATATCTTATCCCTTCGTTCTGACTCTCCAAATGAGGTATCCCCTTTTAAATATACTTTTCCTTTCTCTCCTTCATTATCTACTTATAATATAAATATTATATATTTCACAGGTTATATACATCACTTGCAACGCAAGAATCACAGGTGTAGACGAACATGGTGGCTGGTATTATGCAGCATGCAATCACTGCAACAAGAAACTTAAACATTATATGACTTCTTTCTTCTATGAAACATACAACACAGACAAACTGATTCCTTCTCCGGGGTATTATATTCTTACAAGTTATTTTCATTTACTGTTCTACCCATCAATTTTTACCAACCTATACTTCTCCATAAATAGGTACAAACTTCAAATCTTAGTCAATGACCAAACAGCTACCACCACTTTCGTACTCTTCAACAAAGGAGCTGAATCTTCAATCAATGTCCAATGTTCTGAGCTTGCAAAAATTGATCATGACGTTTGCGTACATTGTTCCTAATAATTTTACTATTTTATCACTACATTCATTTTATCACTACATTCATTTTACGCATTCCTTTTTGAAACATAATATATTTACTACTTTCCACAGGTACCAAAAGATCCACTTCCACTAGCAATCACAAGGATCATCGGCACCTCTCACAAATTCCGCCTCAAGCTCAATAACTACAACTTAATACGTGCCTATGAAAACTTCACTGTGTCAACCATTTTTAAAGATTCTTCATACAGAAATACTTCAATGACTAACCACAACATTCAAAAGGTATTTTTTAGATACTCACTACTAATTTTATATTCTAATTTCTTTTCTTACTCTAATCATATCTCATTTACATAAAAGGGTACAAATCCAGTCTCAACAACACAACATCCAATCATTATCACAGACAATGACAGTTCCTCTCACAGAAATGATGTCGAATGCAAAGTTAACCCAAAAAGGAAGCTTCCTTCAAGGTATTTTAAATTGATTTTCCATTTAAAGTCTATTCGCATTTATTATACAATACTTTCATAATGTTTTTTAACATATATTTTTATTTCTTTCTAGGAACTTGGACGCAAGGAAAAAAACGATGATTTAGCTTCATTTCTAAGATCTCATTCTTCATGAGCTTATTAATACTTCTTCTACTTCATCCAATTTCTATTTTATTTCCTATCACAATGTAAAACATTGGCAATCTTTCTAGGCATTTCTACTTGGATTTTACCGATCACTAATATTCATCAATTTCACTGTATTTCAGTTCTTTTATTTCTAATTATAATTTCATACTTCGATGCCTTTATTATGCATTAATTTACATTTTAACCGCGAATCGCGTGGGTTTCCACCTAGTAACTTCTAAAATGCTTAACAAGAGGCTACTAAGATTAAATTTTCCTTCATATTGAGAGTGTCCACGTCCTCTTACTTGAAAAGCCTTTTCATGTATTTTATTGTCCACGTGGACAGAGCATATAAAGAGTTATCTTCACACTTCTTTTATACATTGATAGAGCATATGAAGAGTTACCTAACCCACTTCTTTTATACATGGTATAATTATTATCGATGGGGTATTGGATGGTATTTTCCCTCATTTCAACATGTCTCTCCCTCTCCCTCTCAACCGTTGCTCTTCCCTTTAATTAAAAGTCATGTAATCTATACATGATAGCAGCAAACAAAGAAGGAAACGTGAAATATGAGTCCAATCTAATCACCCCATCACTGTAATTATCATCACCGTTACTAAATTGTTGTTTTACAGATTTAACTCCAACAACAATTCCAATGGGCACAAGTATGTTTTTAGAATTGTGACCAATTAATTGTCGAGAGTGTAATAAAATAGCCACTCACTTGTGCCACCGGACATAACTTTAGATTTAACTTCTCCATCTTATACTTTTTTTATGGTGTCGGTTTGGTTTTTGCACCACTTATTTCCTATGGTTTTTCTTTAGGTTTTCGCGGCTGAGTTGCGTGTATCTTTCTCCCCAAGCTTGGATTCAAACTGATGTTGAGGCTTCGCTCCAGTAATCCTCACAGCCACCCCTTAGTATGTTTTGTGGTGGAGGTTTGGCTATTGTTACTATGATCCGGCAGTTTTGTGATGAAGCTGTAGATCCTTCATCTCCTTCATCCATGAGAGATATATTAGGATTTATAAAAAGAGAAAAAGGTGTGCCTGATTTGATGGTGTATTTTTCTTTGTATTATGAGGTGAATTTTCTTAGAATTTACATAGAGAGAGCTTGTGCGTGATGATATTTTTGAGGAATAATAAATCGAACCAGAATTTAACTCACCGGAACAAATAATCTCACAATCAACCCTCATGTTTTTTTATCTATAATGTCTTTTTGGTAACATATTTTCTTTATCTTACGAGGGGTTTCATATTATGTTAATGCTTTTGATCGGTATTATAATCCTGATTTGTTGAATCGTCAAAAGAAGGTGAACAGTTTCTTCTTTTTTATTCCATTTTTTTTGTTGAGAAAATCCTTGGTGAATGGAAGAAACAAAGGTTCAATCCTCTATAGGTGTTCGTTTTATTGCCTATATTAACTTTGGTTATTAAGAATTACTTAGACTACATTGATCCTCGCTCCATTTCATTGGATTTACTATGTATTCTTTCAAGAAGTTGCTCCAAAGTATATGGGTTTGTGAGTTGGTGGCTCACTATTTTTTTCCAATTTAGCCAAATGTGACATGATTCTTTTGATTAGATTTTAAACATGAATTTATTGAAATGAATTGAATTACAAAACATATAAAATAAAGGGCATGAGGTGAAGGACTCTCCGGAGTCAATTTGGTATCCATGAGTTACTGTAAATATAACTAATAATAGTTACGGAATCATTTTTCTCACTAAAGCATTAATCAAATTTTAAATTTTATTTGATCTTATAAAAGGTATTTCAAAATATACAAAAAATTGATTTTTCTCATAAAGTGTTTGTGACTTTATTTGACCTTTATGTTGTTTAATCCATTTGCTTAGGACACCCTGTTGGGAATTATTGTATTAGGCAATTTCTCTAAATAATAATTATTCTTCATTTTTTATTAAGTAAATTTTGGCTGACTTTTAAGAATTGATATTTTATTCCAATTATATTATATTTTCAGTAGGAAATAAATTGTATACAAGTTAGTTATTTAAAAGTGTAAACCTCGTTAATTTAAATTTTAATTGTTAAATATTTATCACAGATAATTATAAGTTGTCCACGCATCGCGCGGTTTACACCTAGTTTTCACATATTCCTCACACAACGTCATTTAACAACACTACACGAAAATTTACTAAAGGTGGATAGATATAATACTAAAATACACGTGAATATACTAACATTATATATAAATTTATCGAAGGTACACACAAATATTATTAATATACATATGGATAAGGTAATAATACACACAAATTAATATCATTACATGCAAATCTACAACAGCTACATTCCACACCAAAAATTCAAAAAAAAGTACATGCAAATGCTACCATGGCTGGCCTGGTCATGTGTCAAATGAGCAATGGCACAGAGCTCATTTTAGAGTATGCACACACACACACACACACACACACACATATATATATATATATATATATATATATATATATATATATATATAATATGGGACAATGGTGTTATGAATAGTAACTCATGCATGATAAACATGTATGATAAACATGCATGATAAACATGCATGGCATTTTATGTGTTGCATGCTTGCATGCATACACATGCATGTATGCATGCATACATACATAGATTATTATTTTTTTATTTTTTTATTAAAATATTTTTTTAAAAAAATATTTTTTTAAAATATATTTTTTAAATATTTTTAAATATTTTTTTATTTTTTTAAAAGGTTTTTTTAAAAAAAACGGGTTATTATGGGTTGGGTTTTATCACGGGGGCAAATTTATCGCCGTGCCCTCGGGCACGGGCATCCGCTAGTATATATATATATTATAGGGGTTCAAAAATATTTTATGTATATTAAAAATGATAATTTTTTAAATAAGTTTATTTTTTTAGGGGACCATTTTTTTAACTACCCAAAAACAATCTGTACAAAAAATGATTCACATTATGTACAAAGAATGATAGATTGTACAAAGAATGATTCACAGTCTGTACAAAGAATGATTCAACTATCCAAAAATCTCACCCAACTAAAATGACCCCCTAAAAAATAAGTTTATTTTTTTAGGGGCGCATTTTAAGTATTTACTATCTTTGTACAATATTTTTTAGAAGGATCCTAAATTGACTTTCTTATGGGACACTCCAAATCTTAGGATCGACCCTGAATGCTACAAGTTCTAACCAATGACTGTAAACAAGATGTACACAATTATTCACTTGTTCATTCAACAAACAAATGAAAAGATCAAAAGATGTTAAAATAAAATCTGTTTCCATAATCAGTTTTTTTTCCCAACCATAATCAGTTGATAACTCGACAACCATCAAGTATCTTTTCCGCCCAATAACAAACCGATATCAGAAATTTAGCATGAGAATATTTGAAAGAAAATTTAAAAATACAACATGCATGTATCGACAAACACAAACATGACCACAACCACAACCACTACGTAAAATTACACATAATGATACAATTTGCGTGCACACTTTAGAGAAACATGATTCCAAACAAATTGAACAATTACATTCAAATAAAACATGAAATTATTACAAAACGTCCAACTTCCAATAGCATGTTTTAAAATGGATACAAACCTAAAACTTTTATACAACCTCATGTAACTTAAGAAAACACATCAGCATAAAAACTTCATCTACCTAAAAGCATTAATTGGACAAAAACTTACTTGCCTTAATGAATATCAAGCCAAAAATTACTAATCGTCCTTTCTCAATCAACACTGTCAATAAATAGAACCATCACCACTTCAGGAGGACCACCATCACTTGATAAGCGAAATTAAATAAGAAGATTACAACACAAACACAATAATTCAAGTGAGCGATGTAGCACAGACATCAAAATGAGATGTGTCAGAATAATTTATTTTTTTATAAACTATTGTCTCGAAATTTAGAAGACTATCAATATATAGCTCGACGAGATTACGCTACTACTAAAAATAAGTGGCGTTAAAGGTAACTTTAATTTTTTTTCTCCCCCACTACATACTAAAAAAAACTCGGATAACGGCATCCACATAAGCACTGTTCTAAAAAATCCGTCTAGGCTTTGCCTAGGCACGCTTAGACTTGACGCTTGGTAGAAACGACCCGCCTTAAATTTTTTACCCCTTATTCTTGGTAAAACACTTAAGGTGAACTTTTTTCCAAAAACAACAATGTTTTAGTGAAACGATATCGCCTTTTAAAGATTTTTTTTACAAACCAGACCACTATCTCATCCAAAATAATCAAATATTATTTTAATTTGCATATATTCAGACATATTTTTTATATATGTACAATTTTAGTATTTTAATAGCCTTGTTATGGTTAAAAAATATTAAAATATATTAAGAAGGTCCAAATGCCTTTTCACGCCTTTTTACGCCTAAGCCCCGCCTAAGCTTCTAAGGCTTAAGGCTTGGCCTCCACGCCTCGATCACGCCCCGCGTTTTTTAGAACCTTGGACATAAGTTACCAACCAAGGAAAATGAAAGCCAAACCCACATATATTCTTTCAATATAATTTTAAACCCTTAAAAAAATTTCTTTCAAATTTATCTTTAACCCACAACATTTACCCTAACCACCACCACCTTAATACTAGCTCACAACCACCATCACGACGTCCTCTACCACCAATCTCTCACCACCACCACCACCACCACCACCACCACCACCACCCCCCAACACCACCACACAGTGGCGGATTCAGGGATTTAGGTGAAGTGGGGCAAAAGTTTTAAGTGGTCCTAAGGCGATTTTTTTTTTGTTTATTTCTAGTTTCATATAAAGTATAGTTTTATAATGCACAAACAGCTACTCTCAATCATTATTAACAATACCTAATTAATTTCAAGAAATAAATATTCACAATACCCAAATTTTAGAAGTTATAACAATTGAATTTTGTTTAATATGTAGTACAAAAATGAGTTAATTCACCTAACACCATTAAGGCTCAATCTAGGTACACCTGATGAAACAGAAACAACTCAATGAATACCTCTTCTCCAAAACCTACCCTGAACTTTGGAGATGATTGATTGGACTAACCCTAAATTTTATTTTATTTTTCAAATCTCACGCCCCATTTGGGCTTATAGTTGATCCGCCACTGCCACCACAAACAACCATTAAACCACTACAAAACTATGTTTTGTTTTGTTTTGTTTTTTATCAAATATATAACATTATAAACAACATTCTATAAGATTCATGACCTAAAATAAATGCAAAATGAATAAAAATCCCTCGATTATTCTTAATATCGTAGAAAATGTTAAACACGCCTCATTTGTCATTTGATGATAAAACACCAAAAACGATGACTATTTTTGGTGATTCGTCATCACTGAGTTCTCATTGCTACATTAATTGAATCATCACCGTCTATGCTTTTTAACATTTGGTGATGAATCACCAAACATGCACTAATTCAAAGCAAGTGCATTTTCATTGATCCATCACCAAATGTTGCAAAGTAAATTCGATGATCCATCATCAAGTGTGAACTTTGTGATGAGTCACCGAAAATAGTCATCCTTGTTGGTATTGCATCACTAGATGCCCTAAGCGAAAACCTTTGATTTTTTTTTTACGACTTTGATTGTAACTTAGAAATTTTAATTTCATTTTGTATTTGTTTTAGGTCAAAAATCTTATTAAAATTTGTTTATAATGTTAGTTATTTGAGAAACGAAAATTTAGGGTTCTTGAAAATATTTTAGAGAAAGGAAGATGATGATGGTTGTTTGTATTGTAAACATGCGTGGCTCCAACAATGTTGGTTGTGGTGGGGATAATTTTTTTGCCATGTGGGTGCCAACTATTGCCGTGGATGGGATAATTTTGTTCAACTTATGTGAGATTTTTAGGATGCGGCGCTTAACAACATCCATTCATATCACACTCAACGTATTAACATGACTTAAAGCATATGTACCCACACCTTATATATATACACACTCTTGTGCGGACCAGACATATGTCACCTAACGGTGCGCCTAAAAATTATCGTCTAAATTATAGTCACACTCTCTCTCTTTTCTGGGTTCACCGCCAGGTGACACATGTCCGGTCCGCATTCTTAAAATGCGGACTAGTCCGCACAAGAGCAGGATTATCTCTCTCTCTCTCTCTCTCTCTCTATATATATATATATATATATATATATATATATATATAGAGAGAGAGAGAGAGAGAGAGAGAGAGAGAGAAGAAGGTTCACCTACATCACACTCTATACATCATTCATACATCACACCAAGTTCTAAGCACTAAAAAAAAAATTCAAATTTTTTATTTTTATCTTGAAATTAACCTTTTAATCATCCCATATTCAAAAAATTATGTTAAATACATTTTGTAGCTATTTTTAAAAAATTCAACAAAAAACTACTCGATATACCTTATTTGTAAGAGTTTGCGCCAACATAATTTTGTGATTTTTTTTTAAATAACTACAAAATGTATTTTGACCTAATTTTGTAAACATGAGTTGATTGGAAGGTTAATTTTAAGAAAAAAATAAAAAATTTGAAAAATCGTTTAGTATCCCTAGAACTAGGTGCGATGTATAGAGTGTAATGTAGGTGAGTCTTTCTCTATAAAAGGCTCTCCTACATCACACCTATTTCTAAGTCCTAAGGAATCTTTTTTTATTTTTTCTTGAAATTAATCTTTCAATCAACACATATTCAAAAAATTAGGTCAAAATACATTTTCTACTTATTTTTAAAAAATTCACAAAATTTTGCTGGCACAAATCCTTATAAATAAATGTCTTTTCAGCAGTTTTTAAAAATAGCTAAAAATTGCTTTTTGACATAATTTTTTTAACATGTATTGATTGGAAGGTTAATTCCATAAATAAAATAAATAAAAAATTGAAAAAAAATTAGAAGCTAGAATGAAGTGTTGGTAATCCAAATAAATTTAAGATGAAATATATACCTAATACATAGAAAAATGAATAATAATGAAATTTTCGTCTCAGGCATTTGGCGACAACTGTTGGCAATACGTCCGGAAATTTGGCATCAATATTAGTGTAAAAATTTAACATCTAGTACCCAATTTGTATTGACTTGGTGGTTTTCCATCAAACATCCTAAAGGAGATTAGGTGATTTTTCGCTCAATATCCTTTACAAAACTCGACGAGAAACCGTTTAATCAATAGAAATTTTATTGCACCCATATATTGTCTAAACACTTGTCACCGAAAATGTCACCAAAAACCAAGGATGCAAAATTTAGATTTTTTTTTGTTGTCAATTAGATAATATTTTGTTGACATGAATTATAATACGAATAAAATATAACATGTATGTGTCTCTGAAGAGAGAGAGAGAGAGAGAGAGAGAGGAGGAGGAGGTGATGGTGGGGTTAAGAGGATGAAAACGATAAAATAGTATTTGGTTTAGATTTTTTTTGTTGTCAATTAGATAATATTTTGTTGACATGAAGTATAATACGAATAAAATATAACATGTCTGTGTCTTTGAAAATAGAGAGAGAGAGAGAGAGAGAGAGAGGAGGAGGAGGAGGAGGAGGAGGAGGAGGAGGTGATGGTGGGGTTAAGAGGATGAAAACGATAAAATAGTATTTGGAGAGCGATCTTTGGATTTCTAAATCGTGAGAGTGCCCAGTTGTGGTGCCTAGTTGTGCCTTTAACAGCACCTAAAATAAATCACCTTCATCCCAACAAGAATCGCGTTATTCTTGTATATCACATAGCAATAGCATCGTAAGCTAATTCCTCATTAAACTTATCTTGCAAAAAATGATCTAGCTTTAAAAAAAATGATCAATTATCAAAAAATCCCTAAAATATTTTTCAATACACATTTAATCCAAGCGTTTTTATTTTGTTTCAAAAAATCCCTTAAACACTCATTTAACCAATATTCCCTTATTTTTAAAAGTCCGAGCTAACGGCACCCCCGCACCACCTCCCCCCTCTCCCCCCCCCCCCCCCCACCCCCACCCCCACCCACCCACCCACCGTAGCTCCAACTACCCTCACCGTAGCTCCTTGTTTTTTTAGTGTTTTTATGTGGTGAAGGACTTTTTGAAACAAAATATAAGGACTTCAACTAAACGTGTATCAAAAAAAAAATCGAAAGACTATAGTATATGTCTCTTAAAAAAAATAGATTCACTAGGAAAAGGCATGATACTAATTAAAATCTGCATCTAAAGCATCCCATAATGACCGTGTGATCATTCCTACTCTCTCCAGCATATCCCTAATACATGGGATATACGATTGTTTGAACTGCCTTGCTACCCACACAGAAAACACTTTTGTTCCTCTGAACACATTATTCTCTTTTGAATTTCCTTAATGGAAAAATCATCTTCATTTATATAGCCACCCAAGATTTATTAGGATGATTAGACACGCGACAAGTGGGATGATTCGAACACAACAAGACTGGGTTCATTCCAAGGCCCAAACCATCTTTAGTTGACGTTTCAAAAAGTTTGCAAAAGCGCCTTCACCTCCTTAAAACTGCTTTCCAGTAACACAAGGATAATTGCAAGCAAGACCGGCCCAAAATATTATTGAAATTTGTTAAGGCTTGTGCAAAAACTATATATAAGCTCCTTTATAAATTAAGGCAAAAATATTGGACCCCAAACATATAACAATCAACAAACAGGCCAGTTATCGACCTTTCACTCAATCTTCTCTCTAACCATGTGGCCTAACAATAGTGTTGCGTACAGTTTGTTGTAGGAACCCAAACTTGAAGAAGCTCTTCTACACGTCCCTAGATCAATTATTTTTTCCTTTTGAAACACGAGGTATTTGCAAAAAGCTCTTCAAAACTTAGTGGTTGAGTGGTTATTTCCAAAAAGAAATAATAATAAGAAGAAAAAAAAGAAGAATTATTTTTTATTAATACCTTTCATTTGCCCCTCAGGTAACGCTAAACTTACTAACTTTTCTTTCTACAAAATGACAAGCCATTGTTATTAAAAATGTGAACCTCATTCATGCTACTAGGCCTATCAATAGATCAAATTTTATCTGAATCCGATTCATTTAAACGGATATTGATCATGCCTAAAATTCGATTACCCGTTTATTAAACGGAGCGAATTTGGATTCATATACTCCGATCCGTTAATAATCCGATCCGATTAATATTTTTAATATATATCTATATAATAAAGTAACAAACTTATGTATGTCATAAGTTTGCTTGATGATGTCATCAATTAAATTTGTATTGTCCTGCCTATTTTGCCCTTTAGAAATTTTAGTTCCCCCTCATTTTTACTCCCCAAACTTTTATTTTGAATTCAAAATTGGGGTATTTTAGTAAGTCCTGCAAACAACTACCAGCTGTCATGGCCAAACCAAGAAAGGGACGACAACCTCCTTTCTCTATGGCCTTAGCCTCTAATCTTTTCTCACTCCTTCATTCTCTCTCTATCTTTGTGTCTCACACATTTTATTTATTTTCTCTCCTTCTGGGTTTACTGAAGACTAGGATTTTAAAACCTTCGTATGGTATCTAACAAGTTTATTTGTTATTTTCTAACGCAGATCTTTTACACATCATGCTCCTATGGCTTGGAGATTTATTTTCTACAGGTATTTTCTAACGCAGATCTTCATATTGAAGAGTTCATAATTTTTCTAAAGGTATTCATGATTTTTCTAACGCAAATCTCCATATTGAAGAGTTCATGATTGTTTGTACACATTTTGACTCCACCCCAAAACGGTCGCTATATTCCTCCTTATACAGGTATCTAAGGCTAAGAGAGCACCTTGGTAAATTTGGTTTCATTGTGTTATTATAACGCAACCACAAAATCAAGCCCAAAATCAAGCCTGACCAGAGGTGGGTCGTAGTTGTCTTTGCAAAATCAAGCCTGACCAGAGGCTAAGAGAGGTGCTACGAAATCCAACGCCTCTATTTCGTACTGAGTTTTCCCATTTTTGCAGGTTTGGTTATTTTTTGAGTTTTCCTATTTCCCCTGTTTCATTTTTACAGGTTTGTAAGATATGATGATGGGTACATATTTTAATTTTTCAATTGTGCGAGTGTTTGTTAGTTGTGGGTGACATCGATTAAGTGGATTTCTTTTGATTGGGTTTGTGCCGCTGTAGAACTGATTTCTTTTGATTGGGATTTGTAAAATGTATGAGTTTACACTGATTGGGTTAAGTGGGTTTTGTAAAATGTATGAGTTTGTGCGTGTATGGGTTTACCCGGACTGGGTTTTAGTGAGATTGAACTCATTTCTTTTGAGTTGTGTATCCCAATTATCAAGACACTCTCTTACACACTCACCCCTTTCTCTCTCTTCACGTCTCTCTCTTAAAAACCTCACCGGCCATTCTTTCAAAATAGCTAAGCCTCAGATTCAATGTATGGGTTTGAGCTCTTTTGCTATTTTTTAATCTATGGGTTTGAGCTATTTCTTTGCTATTTTTTAATCTATGGATTTGAGCTTTTTCTTTCCTATTTTTTAATGTTTGCAGGTCATATTGGTCATACTATGAGTATTTTGTTTCCATGTATTTCAGAGGAAATGTATTTCGGAACATGTATACACAAGGTTATCTTTAATTTGTTGTCTTATTTGTCTTCTCAGTTCTGATATAGAACAGCCATTTCTCAAGAATTATAGTAGATAGAGGTAGAGAAAGAGAATAGAAAATGGGTTTTCTGCCTGCTTCATCTCCTTTTGGGATTTCCCTTTAGGTTCAATTATTTTTGTATTAAATATTTGGGGGCAAACAGGTATACTCACGGAACTGTGTACATTGGGTTTCTCCATCGCCCATTTTCTCTCCATTTCTTTTATTTTGGTTTGTTTACATATCATCTACTCAAGCTAAAAGAATTTTGTAAATGCATTATAAATGCATACTTTTTATTTTGTACTGTGTGTATCTCTACTGTGTTTGCTAATTGATGTTCGCAGGGCTCCTGTACAAGAGGCTAACTCTCTCCTATAACTTTCGTTATTTTGCATATTTGAATCTAGAAGTGCAAACAATTGATAAAAAAGAACACTTTCTCCCTCATGCTCAAGTGAATAGGTTCGAGCCACATTCTTCACACGAATATCAAGAGCTGGAAATATAACCTGCCATTCCACGAGAAAATAATTATGACGAATTGCACATTGCATATGAATATATGATGTACGAACAAAATAATTGTTCTTTTTTATCTGAACAAAATATATGATGTACGCGCCAGCTTTCGTTAGTTTACACTGATTTGTTATGATGTACGAATAAATAAAATAAAATAAAACTAAACATGTTTATAAATATGCCGCTGGCGCGGATCTACATTCAACAAATGATGTGGATTCGGGAATGTGAGTTCGTGTCAACGGCACTAATCAATCGCGATATCATGTTAATAAACATGATTTTTTTTTATTTATGCAAAAAAGTTTTTTTATGTCTTATATTTGCTTTTTAATTTGATTAGCATCGTTGTTTAATTGATTAGTATTGCTGGTGCGGACCCACATTCAACAAATGATGTGGGTTTCCGTCATTTATGAAAAAAAATAGTTTTTTTATTTATGAAAAAAAAGAATTTTTAATTTTAATTTTAATAAAAAACTGTTTACTTTCAATAAAAAAAATATTTTTTTTAATATAAAAAACTGTTTACTTTCAACAAAAAAAACTATTTTTTTAATATTAATAGAAAATATTTTTTTTTAATTTAAAACTATTTTTCATAAAATTTGTATGACTTAAATTTAATAAAAATTATATGACTTAAATTTACCCGATTCTATACTTTAAAAATTTATACTTCTAACATACAAAACATTTATTATTTATATTATACACGACTTTGTGTTTTTTAAAATTATCAGCGTGCCTTCAGGCACGGGCATACCCTAGTGTATATATATAATATTTTTAATTAATATATATTGTATTTAATAATATTTTAAATATATATTATAATAGTTCTTTATTTCATTATCTGTTTTTTGAAACATTTGCAAAATAAATTTATGAAATACGAGTTTAAAACAAAAATGTTGCAAATCAAGTTTAACATAAACGGATAATCGGATCCGATCCGAATTCGTTTTACATAAACGGATATGGATTTGAATTTGCCTTATCCGGTCCGAATCCGATCCGTTTACAGCCTACATGCTACTATGACAGGGTGTGCCACATTTTTTTAACATCTCGAAACATTTTCTATTATTTTCTTTTCTTCTTTAATTTCTTTAGCTAACCCATGATGGGTTGGGTTAACATTCGGAAGGATTTAAATAGATAACCAAAAAGTTACAAACAAGGCCTACGACAGGGCAACACAAAAACTACAAGTATACAAAGCAAAGCAGACAAAAGAAAACTTATATAGAGCTTGGGCTGTAAACAGATATTCGAAAATCCGCATACGTCCGATATCCGAATCTGAATTTACGAATATTTATCCGAAAAAATGAAAACGGATACGAATATGAATACTCTATAAAAATATCCGAGAAAATAGATACGGATAAGGATAGTACTAGTATCCGACACGGATAATCCGTATCCGATGCGGAATATCCGTTTTACCGGATATCCGTATCCGTCAAACATATGTTTAAAATATTACTAATAATATTCATATTAGTATTACTAATAAAATAATATTAAAAAACCTTAATCGTTTATTCCCTAAACGCTAAAAGAAAACAAACACATACTCCACTCAAAACAAAAAAAACTCTTAAAGTTATTATTTTATTGGATATATTATAAAATTCCATGCATTATTATTTTATTGGGTATATTATTATGTAGTTACACTAAAATTACAATACACCCTATCACACACAGCATACACTCACTAAAGAACATATACTCCACTCAAAACCAAAAAGTCCGAATTTCATTTCATTTCTCCTCAAGAAAAAATAAACCTTCATTTCATGGCACAAAAAACTCTCATTCCACCACCTCCCCCTCCGCCGAATCTGCTCGCCGCTGCTCATCAACCCCACTACCGTTTCTCATCAACCCCTCCGCTGCGCATCATCTCCTCATGCAACAGAAAGTTGGGAACAATATGTACATACAACATAAAAATAAAAATTATATAAGTGTATTTATATATTGTTCATGTAGTTGTTCATTAGTTTCCTTAATTATAAATAAATGTAGGAGAAAAATAAAAAAGTTAAGAAATGATTTTGATTGTGATGAGAACTGAAGTTAACAACAGGTATATTATATACAAAATAAAAATGTATACTTATTAAAATAAAAATATCAGTATATTTTGAAGACTAAAGATCCATGAGATTATCATTCTCACTAAATTTGATTTAATCTAAAAGGTTTATATTTATTTTAACTGTTATGAAATGCTACTGTTATTTTTTTTTAATGGATTTAAAAACTTATATGGTTATAAAGTATGAATCTTTAATACATATTACCATTATGGAATGCTACTATTATTATGGAAGCCATAATTGTTGATGTTAGGAGGTAATAATTTTGTTATATATTTATTTGGATTGAATTGGATTTCATTGGATTGAATATTTTAATTGTTATTTTTTGCGATGGCTAAACAATGTAAATGGATACGGATATTATCCGAATCCGAGGTATCCGAGTGGATACGGATATGGATAATTGTTTTAACTATCCAGACGGATATGAATACGGATAGTTCATTGAAATAGCGGATAAGGATATAGAAAACATGGTATCCGATCCGTATCTGTCCGTTTACCATCCCTATATGGAGCCAACCACCAAAAAGAAATAAGCTCCAGCTAGATAGAGAGGAAATAAAAGTAATACATAGAATCCTAGTATGAGCCGAATGCCGGAGAGTTTTGCTAACAGTGAAGAAAACCACTCCAGAAGCTCCGGAAACAACCGAGGGGGATTGAAGAAAACGTCGATCTTCATATCCACATGAAAAGGGCTTAGCATAACAAGGTACAAGAGGAGTGGGAAAGAAGCGAAGGATAAACACCAGATAATTGAAACCTTTAAAGGGTTTCCAATAAAATTAAAACCGATAACACAAGAACACAACAAAAATAACCCACTTCACGGACTGATCTGCAGGGCTCAGAACACGGCGCAGAAGGCCAATCAAATCAAAAAAGAAAAACATGCCCTCAGTAGACTACTCCATTTAACAAAATCACTTGAACTGGACACGAGCAAACCTGCAACGGCGGAGAGATTAGATGGTTGATGTAGACTGGATCTAACGAAAAGCACCCAGTCCATTCCAGATCCGGGTTTATAAAAACTAGTTTGGGAATAAAAGTTACTTTAATAATAAATTATATTGTTTATTTACACTTTGGGGTAGTTTGTGTATTTTTAGTGAGGTGTAGGCCGTACTGCCATTGAGGTCCCCATTTTCACTTTTTGCTCAGACTCGTTCTCTCAAAAGAAAATGGGCAGCGTAAAAAGAAAATTCACAAGTTTAGACAATATGATTATTCTGGACCCCAAAATACAAATGACCCTAAATAATAAGGAAAAACTCCAAGAAGCAGCGGACAGTTTCGGTGGAGGTGAGATACCGTGGAGGCTCCAGAAAAGAAAGATTCCCCTATAGCAAGATAGGTGTGCTATTAGTTCCTGGTAAATTCTGGGGTAGAACCTCATTTTGCAATTTGTACTTGAATACCCCATCAAGATCCACAACATATGAAAAGACTTTTAACAATGAAAGTCTCATTGGAAGCACATGCATGCTGTCATCCTGCTCTCATAAAAGGTATAAAGATGAAGAAAAAAAAGTACGTTTCTATAAAAATTTACAGGTTTATCAGCCAGCAAATTTGGCCGAGTAAAAAAAAAGTTATGAAAGTTCACTCTGAAAAAGAAAAAACTAGGGGGGGGAAGCAACTGTATACAGTTTTTTGAAGGCACCTTGACAACTTAAGAACACCTCGTGTGGATAGCCCTTTATTCGGAAGCAGAAAAAGAGCAACTACACCAAATCCTCCAAATTCTTCACAGTTTCTTTCTACTCAAAGTTAGTCTTCCATAAACAAACGCGCAGTCTTGCAAAATTTCCAAAGATAAAATTCAGGTTTTTCTATACTTTGTACCTCACTTTCCTTTCCACACTGTTAAGTCTTTTCCTCGTTCAAAACCCAAAATTTGCGTACATTCTACAAGACAACATACAACTTCTTTTCCAACATGTTTCTTTCAAACAAAGCAGAAAATCCATCAAAACCATAATGGCAGGCTCGCACAGCATACTCCATGAGTAATTCTACACCGACAGTTTTAGGTCACAATTTGACTGACAAAGTGATGTGACACAAGTACATTGGTTAGTATTTGAGAAGTATATCTCAAACACTGACCAATGCATTCACAAAACATCACTGTAGAAGTCAAACTGCGCCCCAAAAGTCTATCCGTCTATAATAACTCATGCTCCATATTGGGTTAATGTGGAAGAAAAGTGAAATTTACTCGAACAAGAAACCCAACGTCAAGGGTGGGACTCCGTTTTAACTTCTGTAGAGGATGGAAGATCTGAGACTTCTGCAAGAGCTTCGAGCATGTTTATGACCTCGGTTGTGTCGTCCAAATAGTACTTGGCTTTACTTGGTTTTTGTCCTACAGTGCAAGCAAACACAGATGTTTTCGATGAAAGGATACCACTATTCATCGCACTTCCGATTATCTCAAACATATCTTCGTCGGATCTATCATCACCTATACAAAGTACGAAATCAGCGAGCTTTCCATGATCAGACATCGATGTAAAAACCTTCTCTGCAACTAGGCCTTTACTGACTCCCTAAATCATAGTTAAAAAGCCAGATTTAGATATTGGATTATTAATGCCAAAACCATAAATAATATCCATTCAAAGATAGCAATAATAGAAGAATCTAAAACAGGATATAAATTGTTAGTATTATAAAGTGCACGATATCAAAAGGAAGCTATAGAGGAGGTTGATCATAAAGGAATCTCATGCACAACTACGAGCATCCTGTGTGACTCCCTGGAAGTACACAACTGCAATACATAGAATAAGAACGAGAAAGTAATACGCCACTTAAGAGGGTAGTATACATTAATTATGTTCGACATCCACCACCCTTCCCATAATTACACCCAAATCCACTTTTACTGGTAAACTGAGATACATTCTAACTTGTGTATGTTTTAGAAAAATATATGATATTACTTTTTACAAGTGTGTTTTTTGGGATAAGATATATTGTATAACTGTTTAATAACGAACAAATAGAGAAAAAATTTCGCTTTTAAATGATTAATAAACTGGGGTGCATTGGATTACAAAGTTGGAAGGATTTCTTATCATAAAAATATTAATACTGATGAGAACAGTGCCCATATCGTAACGCCTTTCGTTCGGGATAATTGAATAACTGTTCATTTGATTGAGAAGTTGAAAAAATGAAGGAAAATTGGGTGAGATGTTTCTCTTACTTTTCCGGATTTCTACTGAATCCATATCTTAACAACCTCAAAGAATTCGATTCATTGGAAATCCAGGAAAAGTAAGAGAACATCTCACTAATCCACTCATTTTTTTTCCACCCTATTTCAACTTCTCATTAAAATAAACTATTTTTTTCCTTTTCCAACTTCGCAACTGAACGAATCATTAGAATAAAAGGAGGGACCAATTTTTCACATCCAAATAATAATTATTAACCAAAGTATTAACATTTCTAATTACATAGCCAGCCCTTCTCCGTACCCCTTATTTCAATTATTCATTAAACATTTCACCAAATTCTTTTGCCAAACATAGCCTTTTTGTCTTCTTTTACAACAAACCATTGTACAAAGTAATACATCATCGAAACTAAGTCTTTTATATGATTCTACTGTCAAAACCATTATCAGCATCAAACAACAAAACATGCAATTAATATGTAGCAAAACATGCATAGAATGCCAAAAAGGTTGTAGGTTAAGGTGGCTCTCTAATGGGCATCACAAGACTTTGCCCAGGTCAATCATACAAGTGTTTCCCATAGGGATTGCTAATGACAAGCACATTGCTATTTTGAAAAAGATATGGTTCTCCTATGGGCAATTACACCATTATTTCTCAAAACTAGATATATTGTTCGGAGTGGCATCGAAAAAGATGAGACCATGATCCGGCCGTGAACTAGCCTTTGCTCCTCAGCATAGCATAGGATAAGCTCAAGAAAAGATTCATTTCTACGAGGACTCTTTAGTCCTAAGCTTGTTAGGAAATTTTTAAAAAAAATATCGTCTCTCTCTTTCTCTGGACTATTGGTTCATCTAGAGTAAGGACTATTCCACTCATACTCTCCCTATCATGAAAGCAACTCTCTCTCTCTCTCTCTCCCTCTCCCTCTCAAACTAGGTTGTATGCAATTTCACTGTTCCACCCTCCATTCACCTAGAACCTTTGAGGCATTACACCCACACACTGTGTGTGTGTGTGCACACACACTCACGCGCAACAATCAAGGACATGTGCATAGGAAACATGCATAAAATGCCTAAAAGGTTCCAGGTTAATGTGGCATGATAATGGGCTCCACAAGGATTTCCCTCCCTCAGTCATAAAAACACTCCCCAGTGGTCATTATGCGTGGCAAGCATACCTCTGTTTTGAGAAACATAAGGTTCTTCTGTGGGCAATTACAGGACAATATTTCTCAAAACTGGGATTGATGTCCCATGGGCAGTTATGTATAATTTATATCATTAAATATCACTCAAATGAGTTCATATCAGAAATTCGAAAGAGACAGTTTAGAAGAGAAAAATGTGAAGTGAAATTATTTTGGAAAGTTAATCGGTTGTCAGAAGAATATACATAGATTAAAGTTCATACTGACCGTTGCAGATTGAAATTTGGAAATATCAATTACGTCAAATCTGGTACTGTACACATCGATTAGGTTAAAACTATTAATTCATTAAACAAAAATTCTAATAACGACACTCTGGCTCAATATCAAAATATCAATTGCGTCAAATCCGGTACCCATCAAATAGGTTAAAATCTAGTAATTCTTTGAACGACAATTCTAATAATGACACTCCTGGTTTGGCTCAATACCAAAATATCAATTACGTCAAATCTGGTACACAACAAACAGATTAATTAATTCAACTAACGAAAATTCTAATAACAACACTCTTTGTTTGGCTCAAAACCAAAATATCAATTGCGTTAAAATACTCCGCATAAAATAGATTAAAATCTATTAATTCAATAAATGACAATTCTAATAACGAGACACTCTTTGATTGACTCAATATAAAATATCAATTACGTCAAATCTGGTACACATCGAATAGGTTAAAATCTATTCTCTCATTAAACGACACTCTGTGTTTGTTCAATATCTACTACACAATTAATAACAAGATTCGTACCATATTAGCCATGTCGTGACTGTCAAGCTTCCATTTCCAATTTAACTCTTCACCAAAGCATGTCATGCATTCCAACTCAAACATAAAACCAAACAATTGACAACTCCCATATTAACTTTGTATTTCATTTTTAAAAATGAACAAGGTGATCAGGATAATTAATTTACCGTAAAAGAAATGCGATAGATTTATGTGAATTTTCATTTCATGCAGAAAATATGGAAAGGACTAGTGGAGCTAAGGATGATATACCTGTGGTTTCACCTCTACAATGAACTGACCACTTTTCACTGCAACAGGTTCATTTGCTAGCACGCTTTCAAGATGGTCCAACATCTCCTTAGCCTGGGAGGATCCAAATCCTAGATCCGCATCCTGATGGTGCCAAACCAATGCACTCTCTTTAGGTTCAATGTACGAACCATCAGTAGCTTCTGTATATAATTTCATTACAGGCTCAGCCATCTGTATCCACCCAAAATCACTGTTATGGCCACAATTTTCCCACTCTTCGTCCGCAGACCACCTGACATATATACCCAAGATTAAACTTGCGACTATCAAAAAAAATGTCAATATATAAAGAAATATCATACCTTAAAAAGTATCCATGTTCGGCTGCAATACCGAGTTTCTTGCATGGGGAAAACCACCTGCCTAAGCTGTCCCTTCCTCGCCCACTAACTACAAAAACTGTATTTTTAACGTCACTGCAAAGCCTGTTGATTAGCGAGATAACCTCCTGACTCGGGGTTTTGTTTATGGATGTTTGAGGCATAACAGTACCATCATAGTCCAACAATATGGCCCTGTTTTTGGCTCTCGAATATGCAGATTCGATCATATCTATGGACAACTTCCGGAAATTAGGATCAAGTGCCACAACCCTAAAACCGAAACTCAAACCAATCCCCCAACACCGACGTCTAAAATGGTCTTTGCATGTTCTCTCTAAATCTTGGAAGAAGCTTCTCGACCAATACGCCACGTCGTGCGTGCTTACGTACCTATAATGCTTCTCGTGACGCATCTGCTTTTCGTTTTCAGACAATGAGATCGCTTCGTACATCGCCTCAGCGGTCGTTTCCACGTTCCACGGGTTGACCCGTATGGCCCCGCTAAGAGAAGGCGAACACCCGATGAACTCCGACACCACTAGCATGCTCTTCTTGGGACCGTTAGATTCAGTACCCGAATCAGAATCTCCCGAGATTCCCTGTCGGCACACAATGTACTCATACGGAGTAAGGTTCATTCCATCCCTTACAGCCGTCACAATGACACACTCAGCAACGGTGTAATATGCAGCTCTCTCGCTGACGGAAACTGGGCGATCAATAAACACAATGGGCTTGTAACTGTCAATACCGAATTCCTGATTGATTCTCTCACAACTCGCGTGTATTTCAGCTTGTATTTCCTCAATATCTTTCCCTTTTGCTCGAGCAGGATTCGCAATCTGTACTAAAACTGCCCTCCCCTGCCACTTCGGGTGTTGCTTGAGCATTTGTTCCATCGCTAAAAGTTTCAAATTGAGCCCTTTAAAGATATCCATGTCATCAACCCCTAGCAACACGGTTTTTCCTTCAAACTGCTGCTTCAGCTCTTCCACCTTCCACTCTTTATCTGCAAGCCTCAACACGTTCTCAATCTGCCCCATGTGGATCCCACTCGGCATGATTTTTATCCCGACTGTTCGTCCATAATATTCTAACCCAATGTAACCTCTCTTCGATTGATACTCCAAACCTAGCATCCGACTACAACAAGAAAGAAAATGTCGAGCATAATCAAATGTGTGGAAACCGATAAGGTCGGAATTTAAAAGTGCCTTCATAATCTCCTCTCTCACGGGTAGAGTCCGATATATCTCCGACGAAGGAAACGGACTATGCAGAAAAAAACCCATTCTTAACCGATTAAATCGTCTCCTCAGAAAGGTAGGTAAAACCATTAAATGGTAATCATGTATCCAAACATAATCATCTTCCGGATTAATTACCTCAATCACCTTCTGCGAAAATATCTTATTTGCCGCCACATATGCCTCCCACAAGGACCGATCGAATCTCCCACCATGACTAGCCGAAAACGGGAGCATATAATGAAACAAAGGCCACAAATGCTGCTTACAAAACCCGTGATAATATTTCACCAATATCTCCGGAGGCAAAAAAGCAGGGACGCATTTAAACCTATCCAACAACAATTGCGATACGTCATCTTGTTCATTCGGATCGACCTCAACCCTCAACGAACCAACGTAAATAATCTCCATATCCTCAGGTAAACCATCTTTTATGTGCAAGAACAAAGAATCATCGTCCCAACTAAAACTCCACCCATTGTTGTCGGGCCGACGTTTAGCCTTCACGGGTAGCTGATTGGCCACAACAATTATTCTATCTACAACCACCGATGAGGGGACATCAGAGGAAACACTATTAGCTTGATCATCATCAAGCTCCGATATTACCCCCGGAACAGTCATTACCCGGGGCAAACGAGGTTTCCTTTCGTGACCCATTACCGGAAAATTCCCGGAGGCTAGATCTAACAAATTAGTATACGATCTAGACATCATTTTTACAAACTTTTATTGAACAAAATTTCCACAAGATCTTCAAATCATAAACAAATCAAACCCCAGACTGCCTTATTGATGTAGTTATGCAAGATCTGTAATGGGTATCATCCAAAAAACAAGATCATTAGATTTAACATATGTCACACAAGAAAATGGATAGATCCATGCAATCAAACAGAAAACCATGCACTAAAATGTACTAAAAACATGATCCTTTATTTCTTCTTTACCATTTGATCAAGTAAACAACATAGAAAACAACTAAACAACATAAAAAAGAAGTGATCTTGTGTATTAAACACAAATCTTTAATGTAAATAGATTAAAAAAATGGAAACATGAAACTGACCTTCGTATGATATGATTGAAGGTTTGAAGCTTTTTTTAGGATCTTAGAGTCAAACCCACATAAAAATGATCTGTTCTAGTCAGAAAGAAATCTAGGGTTTGGTTTCTCTCTCCTCACTTCACCTTCAACTCTTCCCTCTTGAAACAGCTTTATTGTTTTATGTTTTTTATGTTTTATGTTTATCTATATCTATCTGTCTCTCTCTAGCATGCTTTTAATAAAAAAGTACAAATTTATAAACATAAAAAAATGAAAAATAGAAGAGGATAAGGTTGGCCAGCAAAAACCAAAGTGATGCCAACTGGAACAGATGTGTTTTTATTTGTCACGCGGTTTTTTCAAAGGAAAGTTACACGTTTCAATCTAGGAAAAAACAGGTGTCAGAATGTCAGGATGTTAATCGTCTGTACTCATGTTGGTTTGTTTTAGTCTACAACTCCAATGGTCAAACTAACTATGAAGGGAAATGTTTGACCACGTGTTAAATGTTTGCATTTAATAAGGGGAGTTGTGGTGGTCCGCGAGGTAGGTGAACATGCGTACCAAACAATTGGTTGGGGAGACCAAGACAAGGTACCGGATAAGGCTCTTTGGATGACATGGCACTTTAGTTTTGTCATGAATGATGTCATATTTCTAACGTGATGGCACGTGGTCCCCTTTTTTTGCATGGTTTTCTTTGCTAGTGATGGTCAGCTCAATTGGATCTTGCTTCTAAAATGTCCTTATCCTCCCCCAACACAAATGTTTTAAGCTAAATTACCTTACAATCCCCCTACACTTTGGTATATTTTTGTTAGGGGGTTTTATTTGTTTTACAAAAAAATTAACCATGTGCATGTTATATGTCTTTGACAAACAAAAATATACTTTAATATTTTCCTTAGTTACTAAGAAAAAAAAAAAAAATATATATATATATATATAATAATGCTCCTGTGCGGACTAGTCCGCATTTTAAGAATGCGGACCGGACATGTGTCGCCTAAAGGTGCGCCTAAAAATTACCGTCTAAATTATAGGCACACTCTCTCTCTTTTCTGGGCTCACCGCCAGGTGACACATGTACAGTCCGCATTCTTAAAATGCGGACTAGTCCGCACAAGAGCGGGACTGTATATATATATATATATATATATATATATATATATATATATATATATATATATATATATAATTAAACTCTATACAACCTTAAATTAATTAAAAAGACAAACTTAAAAATAAAATGTTATTTAAAGTCACATCGCCACAACCAATTAACCAATGATTTCACAACGTTAACTGTAAATTTGCAACTCCTACAAATCGTAGTAACCTTTTAGGGGGGTTCAACACAAATTCAATCGTAACATCTTCTCTGACACTCCTCTATGTTGGTCACCCCCACCTCCGACAACCTTTCTCTATTACTTCCTCTCTCTTTATCTCATTTTCCTTATTTCTTGATCTCGTGCACTAGAGTAGCCATCATGGTTGTTCAGCCTCACCCATTTTCCTTGCACAAAACCAACCATCAACAAACTCAGCATATTCACCTCCACCTACCTCATCTTCTTCCAACTGAACCCACATACACACCCCTCATATATAGAGAGAGAGACACACACACACACAAATCCATTACCTCATTCTTCTTTCCTCCAAATTTTCTTCTCCATCATTAAAACATACATACTCATCACTTTCTCTCTCATCCATACATTCTTCCTCCTTATTTTTCCCTCACCACACCCACCCACACAAGCATAAACACTCAACACGCACATGGTATACACACACACACACACACACATCCATTACCTCATTCTTCTTTCCTCCAAATTTTCTTCTCCATCACTAAAACATACATACCCATTACTTTCTCTCTCATCCATACATTCTTCCTCCTTATTTTTCCCTCACCACACCCACACACACAAGCATAAACACTCGACACGCACATGGTATATATATACGCATACCTAGAATAGCACAACACCATTGGTAAAACACGTAAGCTATTTTTTCCTCTCTTTGCTAATCTCTATTTTTTTCCTCATAACCCTGCCTACTCAAAACCAACATATCTACTAGGGGTGGCCGTGGGCCGGGCCTGGGCAGGCCCGGTCTTGAAAAATTAAGTGTTATCCCAAGCCCGCTCGGGCCTAGATCGGGCCTTATTATGTAATCCCAAGCCCGCCCAGATTTAAAAGCTCTTTACTCAGGCCCGCCCGATCGGGCCCTATTATGTTAATTAAAAGATTTTTTTTTTTAAATTAAAATACCTATTTTTTTATTTAAAGACCAATTTTTTTAATTAAAAATCTATTTTAAACTCCATATATTACAAAGTCCATATATAAAGTTTCTCACTTTACATGAAAAGACTTGGTATACGTTTTTATATTTATAGAAGTCCCCCCCCCCCACACACATAATATATATATATATATATATCGGGCCTCGGGCCGGGCCGGGCCTCATAGGGCTTAAGAACTCATGTCCAAGCCCGCCCGAAAAAAAATCGGGCCTATAAAATTTTGCCAACCCGCTTTGCGGGCCTATTTACCTTACCCAAGCCCTATTTTTTTATTGGGCGGGTTGGGCGGGCTTGGCGGGCCTCGGCCTATGGCCACCCCTAATATCTACCCCTCTCGAATGGGAGTCTAAGTGAATTTACTAACCAATGAGGATCTTCTATGTGTACTAGGGGAAAATAAACATGCGGTGTAATTTTTGCATGTAAAGAAATAGGTGGGCTAATAGGCGTGGAGGGGGGAGGATTGTCACGTGTACAGAGATGTTAATTGTCAGAGATATTAAACAACATAGATTGTTATGTCTACTGTTTAATAAATACAAAAGTACATAATTATTAATAATAATATAATTACAGAAATAAAACGAAATTACATAAATGAAATACTTACTTGTATTTGCAGAAATAATATTAGAATAGAAAAAGTAATCCGAGCCCTGTTTAGAACAGTCTCCTTAAGACAAATTTATTCCCTCCACAAGGTGTCAAAGATAATGAATAATTGTCTCCCGAGATAGAACGGATTTCCAAATTAATCAAGCATCACAACAATGATTAATTTCTTCGAACACGATTCTGTGTTTATACTCAACCAGACCAAAGAATGATATGCAGGAATGTATGCAGTAGCAGTAGAAAAGTTTATATTTTTCTGGGAAAAGATGCAGCATGAATTCGGAATTATTGGAGGGCAATTTTTTCAGTAGTCAATTCTGTAGGGGAAATGTTTAATTTATAGCTTTTGTGTTGACTGTTGGAACAGTCAACCGAAATTAACTGTCAAAAACAGTTAATCAGTTAAACGAAATTAACTGTTGACAATAACTGCCAACAGTTTATTAATTAATTAATTAATAATTGAAGCCCAGAAAGTTAAATAAATTAGGCCCAAAAATGTAGGAGATTTTTATAACCCGAGCCGAACCGAGCCGAGCCGAGCCGGACGGACACGAGCGCGCGTGTGGACTTTTGATCGAAAGTCAACCCCTGCATAGCTTAGGTTATCTCCCCTTCAAAGAGTTGGGATACCCCAAGGCATCCAAGCCTTAGTCCATACTTGGGGTGTTATTAACTCATCAAATTTTCGCTACTCTTCCAATGTGGGACAAGAGTTAAAACACACTCAATTCATTAACTTTTATTGCTTTGTGAGTCACTTTGGGGACATATTTATCATTCATAACTTATTAAAATTAGACGTATGAATATACTACGTTAATCTCCTTGCGGAGGTGAACGCGTTCGTATATGGTCCCACGATTTTCGTAGTGTGGGTCCCACCTAAATTTGAGCTCAAATTTGCTCAAAATTCTGTCCAGAAATTCTGGACAGCTTTCTAAAACCCAATTCAAGTCCAATTTTCCAACAAGTTATTTTCAGTGGAAAGAGACAAAATCTCATTTTACGAAAATACTACTTATCACACTTAAAGTGTGACTTAATAATTATTCATTCGTTTGAATTTTGTAAATTTTATAAATATAACCTTTCATAAATATTGTTCAGATTTAACACCCAAGCAAATTTTCATAAACTATATCAAAATATGCACCTAAATTTTATTAATCTCTCGTTCGATTTAAAAAAATCATCGGGATTTAAATAAAAAATCAAATGAAATGTTTCTAATTTAACCCCATATGAATTATATCATAAAAGTACAACACTAGCATTTAATGAAAACTTTAAATAAATTATTTTAAGGGTTTATAATTAAATTTAAAAATAAAAATAAAAATATTATAGAGAGTTTCAACCTGTAGATTTTGGATTTTACAACTGACATGATCAGATATAATTGGTATTTTCTTAAACTTATGTAAATTCCAAAAGTATAATATTCATTATGGAGGTCTTATGATAGATAATTGACATTGTTCTAGGAAATAAACTCAACCCAATAAATTAAAAAGTTGTTTAAACTATATTATATTACAACTAATCAATCATGTTATTATTATTTAACATTTACTAATATACGAATTTAAATTGAACTAGTCAAATTAGAAATCTTAATTAGCAATATTATTTGAATGTGAATTAAGTCAATTGAGATAAAGTGGGAAGAGAGTTAATTATGGATTATTGCATCCTACCCTCCTTATTAAAAAACTTTGTCCTCAAAATTTGCATATTCATGAAGATTGTGATTCTATACACGTATTGTATCCTCGTTTAATATGTAATACTTCAATTAAGAATCATATTATACAATTTACACTACTACATGTCACTAAAAGTATAACTTTTTTCCTATTGTTAATGATTTATTAGAATATATTTGGAATTAATTATTTTTTTTAATTTGCAACATGAGATTTCAATTAATTTCATGTATCAAATCATATTGGCAAATTGTATTATCACGATTTTTTTCATGATTTAAAAATTTAAAGTAATGTTAGGGGAAATTATATTTAAAAGGGTGGAATTTCACATATTATTATGTCTATAAAATCTTGAATTTATGTGTTTCTATATATAGTGATCAAACTGTGTTACCTTAACTATTGCTTTGGGTAGGATCTTCAAGGTATTGGAAGAGTTATAGTTAGAGACCATTATTGAATTTATGAAGTCTAAGGTTTAATATTTAGACTATCAAAAGTTTTAAGGTTGGTAATAACATAATATGGAGTTAACATATATATAATGCCTATATAGATAGACATATGAAAGCATTACATCCTAACTACTTTAAAAATAATTTTGGTCACCACATATTTACATAAGATGGTATCTCTAAAGTTAATCGTCAAGGTATGTATTTATGCATCTAAATGAAAACATCATGATTCTCAACAAGAATCTTAAATACTATGTTTAAAGTATTATATATTGGGAGATCGTAATATTAATGGGTTAAAATTACAAGAAAAATTGGAATGTGAAAATTAATTTGATGTGGAATGTGAAAAGCCATAAGGAGGTTAAAAAGTCAATATTCCACATTATAAACTGATGAAAATTTGAGTAGGTTAACAAAGGCATATATGTCATAAGAGTTTACTTGTGCGTATTAAGGAATATGCTCCTAACATGCACCATAGCACCAAGGATGGTGCAAAGCACCATTCGCACACGCACACTTGCGCACGCGTGTGTGGGTACCCAAAAATTAGAGCTATGGGCCTGGACGAGTAGTCCAGTTCTGGCGGCCCAAAGTCCAGGCCCCTCATCTTTTATAACTGATCCTTACAATTGATCCTTATATTTTGATCTAGTCTCCCCCCACGATCCCATGAAGGGAAGTTATAGGGGAAATGGAAAACGTGGAGGAACCCATAACCTCCACTCATCTACATGCACATGTATATATTAAACCCTAGGTCCGGGGTAAAAGGACAAGTTGTATTCTCTGTAATCACTCTCTGGAGTATATAGAAATAACATCGACTGCACCACCGTGGACGTAGGCACATCTTGGCTGAACCACGTACATCATTTATTATGTGATTGGCTTCTTCTATTCCTTGTTCTCTTCTTGATAATCTTTCTCTCATATTTATTTGTGTTGCCTAATAATTTCATCTACAATTAGCGCCGTTTGTGGGAACGTTCATCTTTCCCTGAGAAGAGCCCACATCAAGAAAGGAGTTTAAGATGTATGGTCACAGTAGCAATGCCCCCCAAGCAGGAGATATTCAAGAGCCACCTGCTCCTCGCAGGATTAGGTCTGAAGTCCGGCATTCAGATCAGAGAGCTCGCCTGGAAAGACCAGCCTCAGAAGGAAGTCAGGGACCAGCGAGGTCCACGCAGATATCCAGGTTGATTGATGCGTACGAGGCAAGGCTCCACGAGCAGAGAGAGTCTTCTCGCAGGTACGAGGCTGAGAATGCTCGTTTGAAAAGAAGACTAGAAAGACTAGAAAGGGAGCTTCGTCCTGATAACCGAAGACGCCCATATCGCACTCCTAGCCCTCAGGCGAGCAAGTCTCGCAGCCGAGGAAGGATCCCTAGGCGAGAATCTTAAAGAGACGAAGGAGGCGAGTCAGACGACGACCTTCGCGAATAGTTGCGAAGAGCTTGCCGCCACCAGAGCCCTGCTCGCAGCGACGAGCTCATACGAAACATGGTCCGTAGGGAGATGGACCAGCATCCCGCTCACCACGGGACAAGATCAACTAGAGAACTCGTGAGGCGAGCTCTCAAAACCCAGATGAAGTCACCTTTCACGAAAGAAATTGAAAAGGAGGAAGCTCCCAAGAAATTTGCCATTCCAAGGTTCAAGGTTTACGACGGAAAGACTGATCCCATCGATCACGTCAGGCAATACCGACAGGCAATTATTAAGCAACACAAATAAATATGAGAGAAAGATTATCAAGAAGAGAACAAGGAATAGAAGAAGCCAATCACACAACAAATGATGTACGTGGTTCAGCCAAGATGTGCCTACGTCTACGGTGGTGCAGTCGATGTTATTTCTATATACTCCGGAGAGTGATTACAGAGAATACAACTTGTCCTTTTGCCCCGGACCTAGGGTTTAATATATACATGTGCATGTAGATGAGTGGAGGTGATGGGTTCCTCCACGTTTTCCATTTCCCCTATAACTTCCCTTCATGGGATCGTGGGGGGAGACTGGATCAAATATAAGGATCAATTGTTAGGATCAGTTATAAAAGATGAGGGGCCTGGACTTTGGGCCGCCAGAACTGGGCTACTCGTCCAGGCCTATAGCTCTAATTTTCGGGTACCCACAATTGCCACTAAATTTGTTGGGCCCTATTTATGGATCCAATGGATTTAAATGATCAGCCATTCTGGCTGATTTGTGATTCTTCGAAAATTGTGAAGTTGCTTTGGCGACACTCGCTTCGCTATCCGTGCGCTATGATTAGAATTGAAGGCTTGTTGGGATAACCTCTTTTTCATTCGTCGTTTCATCATTTCCATTACTCTACCTTCTTCTGAGAACTTTAACGCCTCGTACCTCCTTCTCTGAATCCCCATTCCCATTGCTTCTTAGTCGTCTTGAGTTCGTGCTTCTTCATCACTCGAACCGGTCTTCTATTTTGTAAGTTTCTCGTGCCCTTTCTCTGCACTTTCTCTTTGGTTTGTAGAGTTTTTTTGAGTTTTTCAATAGCAAAGATTGGAACTAGGTCAATCTCTGAGTTCAGGAAGTTCTACAATATTCCTGAGTGGGTAGATATTGAATGTTGTGCCTCCCATCCTAAGAATGTTAGGGATATAGAGGATGCCCACTGGATCCATGTTTTGTTGCTCTCCAGGGGGGACTTACTTTTCCCCCTAATGATCTATTTCTGCACTTTTTTGGTTATTTCGGTATTGTTCCCGCACAGTGCTCGCCCAATGTGTGGAAGATAGTAAATGACGTCCATAGAATAAACCAGTTGTATGACACTAGGTTAGGACTTGCTGAGATCTATTTCTGCTATTCCTTTTCTCGAACTAGCTCAGGTGTCTTATACCTCAAAGCTAGGAGTCCTGATAAGTTATTGGTAGTAAACCTACCTGATTCCCATAAGGACTACTGGCAAGAGGGTTTCCTTGTTAGGAATTGGCAGTTCCCTCCCCAGTTTGAAGGGTCGAGGTCTGAGAGGTTCACTGTCCCTTTTTATGGGGAAGAATATATAGGTAGACATTGTACTGTTCTTTCAACTTTTGCTGACTTGCGACTTTTCTAATCTTTCTCTGCTTTTCCTTTTACAGCGAGGACAAAGAATTTGGAGCCTGCCCTCAGCGAAGTTCATATCTCGGAGTTGGTGAAAGCTTGGAATATTAGGGAGCCTCTGGGTGACGACGAACATCCCAGATCTGCTGCCTTTTTGCTCGAGTACAAGAACACAGGCTTCAGCTTCATAGCACGACATGTGGATAGTGTTCCAGAGTTTGATTCTTTTGGAGAGGTTACAGCTGAGCCTATCTAGTTGGACGAAGCGGAGAGAAGCTCTGAGAGTGAGCCTGCAGGTGCTGTGAGTGGTGTAGGGAGTTCTGACAGTAGTAGTTCTTCTGAAGAGGATTCCGAAGCTCAAGACTCGTCGAGCACTACCAGCAGTTCAGGCGAAGATATGCCTCCAAGGAAGAACCTGATTAGAGACGATCATGATGAGGACCATGTGCTTCTTGCACAGAGGTCGAAGAAACAAAAGTCTTCTTCTGGGGCCGTGGCTGCTGGTTCTCGGTCTTCCACTCAGGAGCAAGAGAGGAAGAGGAGAGAAGAAGAGCAGGTGAGAGAGAGGGAGAGAAAGAAGGTGGAGGAAAAGAAGAAGGTGGAGGAGAGGAAAAGGATGGAGAGGGATAGAGAGGAAGATGGAGTCGAGGACGAAGACTGGGCAAGCCTTGGTCCCGGTGTCAGCTTTGCCCGAGGGGGCCTCGGTTGCCACTTCCCCTCAGCTAGCTCCTGCACAGCTTGAGAGGGCAGTTCTTCCTACAGATCGCCAGAGGGCATTGGGGTCTGATCAATTAGCCCTCCAAGCTAGCCAGAGACTGGCTTTGGTAAGGTTCTTTCCCTTTTCAATTCCTTAACAAGTTTTAATTATTTCTCCCTCTTGATTCCTTCTTTATTTTTGGCAATTTGTGACGGACTTTGCTGTGCTCTACCGTTCTCGCGATGAGTTAGTGAGGATGAATGGCGAGCTGGAGCAGCAGAAGTCCGCTCTGGAAGTCAGGGGTTCTCGGCTGGAGGCTGACCTAAAGGCTGCTGATGCCGCCCGAGCTGCCTCTGATCTGGCCCTTATCAATTCTAACCGAGAGAGGGATGCATCGGTCAAGGAGCTGAGCGAGTTGAGGCAGGCCTATGACCTAGTCTGTTCGAGGGGTGTGGTGGAGGAGAACAAGGCCCTGACCGAGAAGATGAAGGAGAAGGAGTCCATGGTAGCCACCATCAAGGAGGATTCATATAACTCCGGATGGACTGCGTCTTATGAAGACGCCGAAGTTCAGATAGGCTATATCAGCCGTTTGAACTTCAAGAAGGGCTGGAACAAGGCCCTTTTAGCTGCTGGTGTTGATGCTGAGTCTCCGTTGTTCGACGAGCACGACCCGGGTCCAAGGCCAACCGTGGACGAAGAAACCCCTGCCCCAACCATCGAGGGTGTTGAACTTACTTCTCTGACAATACCTGCCGATGTTGGTCCTGCCCAGGCGAACGAGTGTATCTCTGTAGAGGGGGATGCCTCTGCTGCTGCTGATAAGGGGAAGCAACCAGCTACCCCTGGGCAGCCTGAGGTTGCTAGTTAATCCTCCCTTAGGACTTATTTTGTACTTTTGTTTGTAATTTTCCGTTTCCTGCTCGATGTACTTGACCTTCAATAATGAAATAAAAAGGCTTCTTTTTCCAACGCATTGATTGATTTCTCTTTCCTTTGCACTTTTATGTCTTGTAGTTGACTGATGTAGAAGACTATATTCCTGTCACATCTCAATTGGGCAGGACCCTTGGTCCCAATGCCAGTCCTCGGGTTCGTCAGATCTTTATTAGGCTTTGCAAGCTTCTTAGGTCAAGGAACCAAAAATATAAGGATCAGTCCGAGCTGGTGGCTAAGCTGAAGGATAGGCTCCAGGAGATGGAAGGCATTGGTGCTTCTGTACAAAAGGAAGTCAATGTTCTGAGAGCAAGATTGCTAGAGGCCACCGAGATAAATCAAGTTGGGGAATTCCTGCAGCAGGAGAATGAAAATCTGAGGAGGGAAGTCCTGCAACTTAGAGAGCATGCGTCGAGCACTGCTTCAATAATTCTGCAAGGCGCCTCGTCTTCGCAAGATGGATATGCTCCTCCTATGTTACGAGGTTCCACTCGTCCTCCCCTCCCGCGAGCTGGTAGGAGCACCAGGGGCAGGAACAGGGAGGCAGAAGAATAGCGGGATAAGGAGATGGAAGAGCTCCGCCGACTAAACATATACTATCACTGCTGTAAGTATACGAGATCAATGAAAAGTTCGTGTTTTGGGCGATTTCGCCGACTAAACGTGTTCATCCAATCTTTTTATATTCTCGTTGTTTCATAATCGTTTTTATTTTGTCATGCAAGTGTCCCCCCAGTCCAGTATAATATCAAAATACCATTATGCCCCATTTTACCTTTTAGGTTGTGTCATCACACTCCCTTAGTCCTAAGTAGGGCAATTGGCGAGGACACACCTAGTATTTGATGTCTTCATCCGATCAGGATTTTGCTCAACCAAAGTAGGTTTGATGGTCAGTATAAAATTTGGTCGCATTGCCTAAGAATCCTCTGTAGGGCTTTATATATTTTGCCAAGGGCAAGTCTAAGAGGTCATTCGTGCTTCATGGCGATGACCTGAGGAGGGGTATTCCCCTGCTATATCGACCATTGTGCCTGTGGTTTGGAAAAAGATGTGTGATAAAATGCAGTTTACTGATTTCATTAGTAATAAGGGGAATGAACTATTCCTTTCACATAACAGATACCAGAAAAAGATTCAACAATAGAATCCATGAGAATTTAAAAATATAATTTCTTGAGATTGGCTGCATTCCATGCTCGTGGTATCTCTCTGCCCTCCATTGTTTCCAAATGATATGCACCTTGCAGGTCGTCCCTAGTTACTTTAAATGGTCCTTCCTAGTTTGGACCTAGCTTGTCGTCTGATGACCTTAGTGTGCTGCCCAGGACCTTCCTTAGAACATAGTCCCCAACTTGGAATCTTCTTGGGTTAACCCTTTTGTGGTAATGCCTTGTGAGCTGTTGCTGATAGCTCGCAAGCTTCACCAGGGATAGTTCTCTACGCTCGTCGGCGAGGTCGAGTTCAGCGAGCAACTCCCCATCATTCTGGCCTTAGTCGATAAGGTCAGATCTCATTATTGGCAAGCCCGATCTAGTGGAATGACTGCTTCCATGCCATATGTTAGTGAAAATGGGGTTTCTCTTGTTGCTCGCCGAGGAGTTTTTCGATATGCCCATAGAACATGGGGTAGCTCGGTTGCCCATGCGCCCTTGGCTCGCTCTAGTCGCTTCTTCAATCCATCGATCACAGTTTTGTTGGAAGCTTCTGCTTGCCCATTGCTCTGTGGATAGGCCACCGAACTAAAGTTGTGCCTGATCCCGTGCTTGTTACAGAAGTCCTGAAAGGGGCCACTCTCGAATTGTGTCCCATTATCAGTGATTATGGTTCTGGGGATCCCGAATCGAGTGATTATATTCCTCCATATGAATCTTATCATGTCAGCATCTCGGATGTTTGCCAATGGTCCGCAGGGAGATGGACCAGCATCCCGCTCACCACGGGATAAGATCAACTAGAGAACTTGCGAGGCGAGCTCTCAAAACCCAGATGAAGTCACCTTTCACGAAAGAAATTGAAAAGGAGGAAGCTCCCAAGAAATTTGCAATTCCAAGGTTCAAGGTTTACGACGGAAAGACTGATCCCATCGATCACGTCAGGCAATACCGACAGACAATGACCCTCTGGAGTCACCGTGATGCCCTGGTGTGCCGTATTTTCCCCTCGAGCCTTCATGATGTAACACATAAGTGGTTCGAAAGGCTCCCCCATCGGTCGATTAAGAATTTCAAATCCCTAACCGAACTCTTTACGGCCCGATTCATTACCAGTATCTCCCATCCCCAAAGGATGGATGCTCTACTGACAATGAAGAAAACGCCTCAAGAAACCCTCTGAGAATACGCGAAGAGGTACTGGGAGTTATTTAATGAGATCGAAGACTGCGCGGAGGAGGTGGCAGTGGCCTCCTTCAAAATTGGGCTCCCTAATTCTTCCCTCCTCTACCAATCCCTAACAAAGAAGGAAGCTATGACCATTGACGACCTTATGGCCCGAATCGAGAAATACGCAAAGGTGGAAGATGTCACCCGCTCTAATATAGGAGAAAACGGTCGAGCTAAGCTCACTACCAAGGTAGGTGAGAAAGCTGAGAACCAGAGGAAAGGAGGAAAGAACGGGGGTAAAAATGGCTCCAAAAACGGAGGGAACCAGGACACATCGAAAGCATTCCAAGCGGTCAACACCGTCTTCAAAGAACCAATTTACAAGGTTCTCGCGAAGATCAAGGATGAGCCATTCATCAAGTGGCCCAGGAAGATGGGGGGAGATCCCTCGAAAAGAAATAATGCGTTGAGATGCGCTTTTCACAAAGAGGGAGGGCACAAGACCGAGCACTGCAAAGCTCTTAAGTCTCACCTCGAAGAGTTGGCCCAGTCCGGGCATTTGAACGACTTTATGGAGAAAAGGGTAGAGAAAGTGACTGCCAACAGAGAGATGAGACCCGACAATGTGCTGGAGGATGATGTTGTACACGAGTTCGCCGTAATTCACGGAGTATCTCACGTCAAACAGATACAAGGGAACTCAGCTCGAATGGAGCTGAAAAAACTTACAGCGGTAATGCTGGCCTTTCAAATCGATCCAGCAAAATCATAGTCGGGAAAACGTCGACGAGCAGAGGATATCAACTATAACAAGCATATTGTTTTCACAAATGAAGATTTGATGGGAGTAAGGACCCCACATCATGATGCTCTGGTCATTACACTCAGGATAGCCAACTTTGACATCGATAAGCTGCTCATCGATTAAGGAAGCTCATTCGAAGTAATGTACCTCGACATGTTCAGGAAATTAAAGTTGAGCGTCTCCGACCTAAAGGAAGCTATTGTTCTTTTGGTCCGCTTCGCCGGGAAAATGACCATGCCCCTAGGCAAGATAGTGCTGCCAGTTCGTGCTGGAAACGTCTCCAAGATGATTGAGTTTTTGGTAGTTGACATCGAATCACCGTACCAGGCCATCCTCGGCAGAGAATGGCTTCATGCAATGAAGGCGGTCTCCTCGACCTACCATCAGAAGCTCAAGTATGTAACCGAGCGAGGAGTAATGGAGATCCACGGCGACCAAGCAATGGCAAGGAAGTGCTTCATAGCATCCATCCGACTAAAGCCAGAGAAGAAGGCCTGTCAACCCAGCGAGAAAGTTGAAGAGGGTGTGATACCTTCTAAATAGCAACTAAAGTATGGAAGACCAGGAGTAGAGGAGGCCAGGCTCCTCCCCTCCGAGCGTGTCATCGAGGACCTGGTAAAAGTTATAGCCAAAGTTGGTAACAGTAGCAGATTCTTCTTGATTGGAGCATCTCTCACCGATCGAGAACAGAAGGAGTTGACGACCTTGCTGAGACACAACATAGATGTCTTCGCATGGGAACCATACGAGCTACCTGGAATTGATCCTGGTATAGTCTGTCATCAGCTGCACGTCGACCCCACGTTCAAACCAGTCACGCAGAAAGCACGAAGAGCTGCACCTGAGAAGGCTAAAGCAGTCGAGAAGGAGGTCGAAAAACTGCTGGATGCAGGATCCATACGGGAAGTACAATTACCCAAGTGGTTGTCCAACCCAGTGGTAGTTCCGAAGAACAACGGGAAGTGGAGAGTTTGCATCGACTTTAGTGACCTCAACAGAGCATGCCCAAAGGATAGTTTCCCCCTCCTAAAGATAGACCAACTAGTAGATGCCACTGCAGCTCACGAGCGAATGAGTTTCCTGGACGCATACTCAGGATATCACCAGATCCCCTTGTATGCCCCAGACCAAGATAAAACGGCGTTCATCACGACGGTTGGGTTGTATTGTTACAAAGTCATGCCATTTGGGCTCAAGAATGCAGGGGCAACCTACCAGCGGCTGGTCACAAAAATGTTCAAGGATCAAATGGGAGATACAATGGAGGTCTACATCGATGACATGCTCGTTAAGATCAAGAAGAAGGAAAATCACCTCTCAGACCTGTCAAAGACCTTCGAAATCCTCAGGAAGTATCGAATGAAGCTTAATGCGAGCAAGTGTTCCTTCGGTGTCCAGTCAGGAAAATTTCTTGGATACTTAGTCAGCAAGAGAGGCATAGAAGATAATCCGGACCAGATCGATGCAATCAACAGGGTACAACCACCTCGAACAGTCAGGGACGTGCAGAAGCTCACTGGAATGCTCCCTGCCTTAAATCGCTTCATTTCCAAATCCTCCGATAAGTGCAAGCCTTTTTTCCATCTTCTAAAAGGAAATAAACGAATAGAATGGAGCCCTGATTGCTCGTGAGAATTGGACGAGCTCAAGTCTTACTTAAGCTCTCCACCGCTGCTTGTCATACCACAACCAATGGATTCTTTGTACCTATACCTCTCGGTATCCAGACACACCGCCAGCTCGGCGTTAATATGCAAGGTCGGAGGAATCCAACACCCCATTTACTACGCAAGAAAGACCTTATTAGACGCCGAGCAAAGGTACCTGCCATTAGAGAAGCTCGCATTTGCACTAGTGATAGCCTCGAGGAAACTGAAGCATTATTTTGAAGCTTATACTATCATCGTCCTTACTTCGCACCCCCTTAAGGCGATCCTGAGGAAAGCGGATTTGTCGGGCAGATTGTATAAGTGGTCAGTCGAGCTCGGTCGGTTCGACATACAATTTCAACCAAGGACCGCTATCAAGGGTCAGATCCTCACTGATTTCACAGCCGAATTCACTGGCGAAGAACTCCCCGACCAACCTCTACCAACAAAGCAAGAAGAGAACTCAGCAACAGTGGAAACCTGGAAACTATTCGTTGATGGAGCCTCCAACTCAAAGGGGGCAGGCGTAGGCATCGTCCTCATCACCCCAGAAAACACCATCCTTGAGAAAGGAATCAGACTTGGATTTGTAGCCTCCAATAATGAAGCAGAGTACGAAACCCTAATAGTCGGTCTCTAAAAGGCGTAAATTCTGGGAGCAAAAACATTTACGGTGTTTGGCGATTCTCAACTAGACTCCAATTAGATAAGTGGAGATTACAACGCGAAGGATGAAAGGATGACAGCCTACCTCGCCCTGGTAAGGAAACTAATGACGAGCTTTGAGGAGATCAACATCCAGCAGTTTTCCAGAGGGCAAAACAGTCATGCCGACGCCTTAGCAGCCCTAAGCTCGGCAGTTGATTCTAGTCTTAAAAGGGTAATTCCCATCGATTTCCTCACTTGTCCAAGCATTAACCACAACAGCAAGCTGCCAAATGTGGAACAAATACTCCAGGTGGGATCAGCCCCCAGCTAGATGGACCCCTTAAGAGACTATTTAAAGGAGGGCACGCTCCCCGAGGATAAGAAAATCGCCCACAAGATAAGAATCAAAGCCGCTCGCTTTCACTTATCCACAGGAGGCGACTTGTACAAGAAGTCCTTCTCCGGTCCCTACCTGAGATGTGTCCACCCAGGCGATGTCGAGCAAGTGCTGCGCGAGCTTCACGAAGGAATCTGTGGAAGTCACGTCGGAGGAAGGTCTCTAGCCTTTCGAGCAATGAAGGAAGACTTTTGGTGGCCATATATGCAAAAGGACTCCGCAGTATATGTCCGTAAATGCCCCAAATGCCAGCTTCACGCTCCAATGGTCCACCAACCAGCCAGTGACCTAAAATTCCTGACCAGCCCGTGGCCCTTCGCCCAATGAGGGATAGACATCGTGGGACCACTACCCACTGCTGCCGGCAATCGCAAATACCTGTTGGTTGCAACTGACAACTTCACCAAATGGATCGAGGCAGAACCATTGGCAAACATCCGAGACGCTGACATGATAAGATTCATATGGAGGAATATAATCACTCGATTCGGGATCCCCAGAACCATCATCACTGATAATGGGACACAATTCGAGAGTGGCTCCTTTCAGGACTTCTGTAACGAGCACGGGATCAGGCACAACTTTAGTTCGGTGGCCTATCCACAGAGCAATGGGCAAGCAGAAGCTTCCAATAAAACTGTGATCGATGGATTGAAGAAGCGACTAGAGCGAGCCAAGGGCGCATGGGCAACCGAGCTACCCCATGTTCTATGGGCATATCGAACAACTCCTCGGCGAGCAACAGGAGAAACCCCATTTTCGCTAACATATGGCATGGAAACAGTCATTCCACTAGAAGCGGGCTTGCCAATAATGAGATCTGACCTTGTCGACTAAGGCCAGAATGATGGGGTGTTGCTCGCTGAACTCGACCTCGCCGACGAGCGTAGAGAACTAGCCCTGGTGAAGCTTGTGAGCTATCAGCAACAGCTCGCAAGGCATTACCACAAAAGGGTTAACCCAAGAAGATTCCAAGTTGGGGACTATGTTCTAAGGAAGGTCTTGGGCAGCACAGTAAGGTCATCAGACGGCAAGCTAGGTCTAAATTGGGAAGGACCATTTAAAGTAACTGGGGACGACCTGCAAGGTGCATATCATTTGGAAACAATGGAGGGCAGAGAGATACTACGAGCATGGAATGCAGCCAATCTCAAGAAATTCTATTTATAAATTCTTATGGAATTCTATTGTTGAATCTTTTTCTAGTATCTGTTATGTGAAAGCAATAGTTCATTCCCCTTATTACTAATGAAATCAGTAAACTGCATTTTATCACACATCTTTTTCCAAACCACAGGCACAATGGTCGATATAGTAGGGGAATACCCCTCCTCAAGTCATCGCCATGAATCACGAATGACCTCTTAGACTTGCCCTTGGCAAAATATATAAAGCCCTACAGAGGATTCTTAGGCAATGCGACCAGATTTTATACTGGCCATCAAACCTACTTTGGTTGAGCAAAATCCTGATCGGATGAAGACATCAAATACTAGGTGTGTCCTCGCCAATTGCCCTACTTAGGCCTAAGGGAGTGTGACGACACAACCTAAAAGGTAAAATGGGGCATAATGGTATTTTGATATTATACTGGACTGGGGGGACACTTGCATGACAAAATAAAAACGATTATGAAACAACGAGAATATAAAAAGATTGGATGAACACGTTTAGTCGGCGAAATCGCCCAAAACACGAACTTTTCATTGATCTCGTATACTTACAGCAGTGATAGTATATGTTTAGTCGGCGAAGCTCGCCCAAAGCATTTACATTATCAAAAAATACAAAAGAATAACAACTTGTTATTTTCACAACAAAGATAATACACGTTTAGTCGACGAAGCTCGCCCAAAGCCTTTACATTATCAAAAGAAAAAACTTGCAAAAACATCCAAGAAGGAGGAAGCCTCCGAACAAGATAATTGCCACCCTAGCTCTTCGTCCATCATCAGAAGCAGGGACCAGCTCTTCCACAACCTCATCCGCGTCCGACTCTAACAGTTGCCGAGGAATGGCATCAATAGGAATCCATCTATCATCCCTCCTAAATGGATTGGGCATCAGAGTGGAGGAGAACATCTCGTGACGATACCACAACACTGAGTTCCTCGAGACCTGGAGTTCTTTCAAGGCACTCAACCACCCTCTGATAAAAGAAAGTTCTTCGAACTCGGATAGTCTTGTGGGAGCATCTAGCCAGCCTTGATCATAACCATCAGCCCAGGCTTATCGAGGACCCTTCTTGAATAAATGCCGAAGTCGAGTAATGTCCCTTTGAAGACCAGCAGCTGTTACATAGGCTCGGCGGACATCATCGCGGAGCTCTTCCATCTCCTTATCCCGCTGTTCTTCTACCTCCCTGTTCCTGCCCCTGGTGCTCCTACCAGCTCGCGGGAGGGGAGGACGAGTGGAACCTCGTAACATAGGAGGAGCATATCCATCTTGCGAAGACGAGGCGCCTTGCAGAATTATTGAAGCAGTGCTCGACGCATGCTCTCTAAGTTGCAGGACTTCCCTCCTCAGATTTTCATTCTCCTGCTGCAGGAATTCCCCAACTTGATTTATCTCGGTGGCCTCTAGCAATCTTGCTCTCAGAACATTGACTTCCTTTTGTACAGAAGCACCAATGCCTTCCATCTCCTGGAGCCTATCCTTCAGCTTAGCCACCAGCTCGGACTGATCCTTATATTTTTGGTTCCTTGACCTAAGAAGCTTGCAAAGCCTAATAAAGATCTGACGAACCCGAGGACTGGCATTGGGACCAAGGGTCCTGCCCAATTGAGATGTGACAGGAATATAGTCTTCTACATCAGTCAACTACAAGACATAAAAGTGCAAAGGAAAGAGAAATCAATCAATGCGTTGGAAAAAGAAGCCTTTTTATTTCATTATTGAAGGTCAAGTACATCGAGCAGGAAACGGAAAATTACAAACAAAAGTACAAAATAAGTCCTAAGGGAGGATTAACTAGCAACCTCAGGCTGCCCAGGGGTAGCTGGTTGCTTCCCCTTATCAGCAGCAGCAGAGGCATCCCCCTCTACAGAGATACCCTCATTCGCCTGGGCAGGACTAACATCGGCAGGAGTTGTCAGAGATGTAAGTTCAACACCCTCGATGGCTGGGGTAGGGGCTTCTTCGTCCACGGTTGGCCTTGGACCCGGGTCGTGCTCGTCGAACAGCGGAGACTCAGCATCAACACCAGCAGCTAGGAGAGCCTTATTCCAGCCCTTCTTGAAGTTCAAACGGCTGATATAGCCTATCTGAACTTCGGTGTCTTCATAAGCCGTAGTCCATCCGGAGTTGTATGAATCCTCCTTGATGGTGGCTACCATGGACTCCTTCTCCTTCAGCTGCTCGGTCAGGGCCTTGTTCTCCTCCACCACACCCAGCTTGCTCGAACAGACTAGGTCATAGGCCTGCCTCAACTCGCTCAGCTCCTTGACCGACGCATCCCTCTCTCGGTTAGAATTGATAAGGGCCAGATCAAAGGAAGCTCGGGTGGCATCAGCAGCCTTCAGGTCAGCCTCCAGCCGAGAACTCCTGACTTCCTGAGCGGACTTCTGCTGCTCCAGCTCGCCATTCATCCTCACCAACTCATCGCGAGAACGATAGAGCACAACAAAGTCCGTCACAAACTGCCAAAAATAAAGAAGGATTCAAGAGGGAGAAATAATTAAAACTTATTAAGGAATTGAAAAGGGAAAGAACCTTACCAATGCCAGTCTCTGACTAGCTTGGAGGGCTAATTGATCAGACCCCAGTGCCCTCTGGCGATCTGCAGGAAGAACTGCCCTCTCAAGCAGTGCAGGAGCCAGCTGAGGGGAAGTGGCAACCGAGGCCCCCTCGGGCAAAGCTGACACCGGGACCAAGGCTTGCCCAACCTTCGTCCTCGATTACATCTTCCTCTCTATCCCTCTCCATCCTTTTCCTCTCCTCCACCTTCTTCTTTTCCTCCACCTTCTTCCTCTCCTTCTCCTTCTTTCTCTCCTTCTTTCTCTCCTTCTCTCTCACCTGCTCTTCTTCTCTCCTCTTCCTCTCTTGCTCCTGAGTGGAAGATCGAGAACCAGCAGCCACGGCCCCAGAAGAAGACTTTTATTTCTTCGACCTCTGTGCAAGAAGCACATGGTCCTCATCATCATCGTCTCTAATCAGTTTCTTCCTTGGAGGCATATCTTCGCCTGAACTGCTGGTAGTGCTCGACTAGTCTTGAGCTTCGGAATCCTCTTCAGAAGAACTACTACTGTCAGAACTCCCTACACCACTCACAGTACCTGCAGGCTCACTCTCGGAGCTGCTCTCCTCTTCGTCCAACTGGATAGGCTCAGCTGTAACCTCTCCAAAAGAATTAAACTCTGGAACACTATCCATAGGTCGTGCTATGAAGCTGGAGCCTGTATTCTTGTACTCGAGCAAAAGGGCGACAGATCTGGGATGCTCGTCGTCACCCAGAGGCTCCCTAATATTCCAAGCTTTCACCAACTCCGAGATACGAACCTCGCTGAGGGCAGGCTCCAAATTCTTTATCCTCGCTGTAAAAGGAAAAGCAGAGAAAGATTAGAAAAGTCGCAAGTCAGCAAAAGTTGAAAGAACGGTACAATGTCTACCTATATATTCTTACCCATAAAAAGGGATAGTGAACCTCTCAGACCTCGACCCTTCAAAATGGGGAGGGAACTGCCAATTCCTAACAAGGAAACCCTCTTGCCAGTAGTCCTTATGGGATTTAGGTAGGTTTACTACCAATACCCTATCAGGACTCCTAGCTTTGAGGTATAAGACACCTGAGCTAGTTCGAGAAAAGGAATAGCATAAATAGATCTCAGCAAGTCCTAACCTAATGCCATACAACTAGTTTATTCTATGGACGCCATTTACTATCTTCCACACATTGGGCGAGCACTGTGCGGGAACAATACCGAAATAACGAAAAAAATGCAGAAATAGATCATTAGGGGGAAAAGTAAGTCCACCCTTGGAGAGCAACAAAACATGAATCCAGTGGGCATCCTCTATATCCCTAACATTCTTAGGACGGGAGGCACAACATTCAATATCTACCCACTCAGGAATATTGTAGAACTTCCTGAACTCAGAGATTGACCTATTTCCAATCTTCGCTATTGAAAAACTCAAAGAAACTCTACAAACCAAAGAGAAAGTGCATTGAAAGGGCACGAGAAACTTACAAAACAGAAGATCGGTTCGAGTGATGAAGAAGCACGAACTCAAGACGACTAAGAAGCAATTGGAATGGGGATTCAGAGAAGGAGGTACGAGGCGTTAAAGTTCTCAGAAGAAGGTAGAGTAATGGAAAGGCTGAAACGACGAATGAAAAAGAGGTTATCCCAATAAGCCTTCAATTCTAATCATAGCGCACGGATAGTGAAGCGGGTGCCGCCAAAGCAACTTCACAATTTTTGAAGAATCACAAATCAGCCAGAATGGCTGATCGTTTAAATCCATTGGATCCATAAACAGGGCCCAACAAATTTAGGGGAAATTGTGGGTACCCGAAAATTAGAGCTATAAGCCTGGACGAGTAGCCCAGTTCTGGCGGCCCAAAGTCCAGGCCCCTCATCTTTTATAACTGATCCTTACAATTGATCCTTATATTAGATCCAGTCTCCCCCCACGATCCCATGAAGGTAAGTTATAGGGGAAATGGAAAACGTGGTGGAACCCATCACCTCCACTCATCTACATGCACATGTATATATTAAACCCTAGGTCCGGGGCAAAAGGACAAGTTGTATTCTCTGTAATCACTCTCCGGAGTATATAGAAATAACATCGACTGCACCACCGTGGACGTAGGCACATCTTGGCTGAACCACGTACATCATTTGTTGTGCGATTGGCTTCTTCTATTCCTTGTTCTCTTCTTGATAATTCTTCTCTCCTATTTATTTGTGTTGCTTAATAATTTCATCTACAACGCGTATGTGCGAAAGTGTGATTGGATTTTCAGGGAGCTTCAGGTACTTTAGAGGTGCACTTTTCATGTACGAATCATCGCCTGGAGCAGTTGGAGCCTTCAATACAGTCTAGAATTAAAACACACACGATCAGGCATAATACACACACGGATCAATCTGAATGGTCGAATTTTTGGTGCCACTTTAGTGAGTGACAGTTGTACGACCACGCCCCTTTTTAGACAAATTTGGAGCGTTAAATCGAAACAGTTCAGGTCCAAAGGCCGCGATTAAATGACAATTCGAAATTCTACCTATAATCCTGTCGTTTTTTCACTTTCGAAAATTCTCTTCTTTCTCTATATTTTCTTCTTATCAATTTCGTTGAGTGTTTTGTAGTAATTCTTTAAGTTTACTACTTGAAAAATCTCATGAAATTGTTGTATCTTAGAGGTAATTTGCATATATACCCATTAGCAAAGTCGAGTTGAGTGGGGGACAAATAACATCTTAAGGATAGTAATTCATTACGCCTCAAATCCTAAGGTCTTTCGAATTTTTGATACTGTAATCCTATATTTTTCTAACAATATTAAGGTGTTATTTTAATTGAGGCAGAAAAGAATATGGCTTTTTTTCCTGAATCCCAGCGTTCGTTTGGATCACTTTAATGGAACAAATTTAATCCGGTGGAAAGGAACATTATTTTTTCTTCTAACTAGGGTTACAAACGAGCTGAGCCGAGCCAATTTTGAGTTGAGTTTAGCTAAGCTCATTTATTAAATGAGCTTGGAATTGTGTTCGAGCTCTATTCATTTACAAATGAAGGAGCCGAACACGATATTTAAATGAGTTAAACACGAGCCGAGCTCTAGCAACTGGATATTAAGAGGACTAATCGATCTCATTTATGCCTTAAAACCCGAACAAGAGTTGAGCTCAAGCCGAGACTAACAATCCATTTTTTTAAATGATCTCAACATCGTGTTCAAGCTCGGTTTGTTTGCTTAAGAAATGAGCCAAGCACGAGCTTTAATCAAGATGAGATCGAGCTATTCATGAATAACTCGGTTCTTTTACAACCCTGCTTCTAACAGTACTAAAAGTTACTTATGTTTTCAAGACCAATAGAATTCCTTTAAAGTTAACTTTGTTGAAGAAAATAAATTTTAAAAGAATTTCAATACCAATAATGGTAAGAAGTTTAGAAAATTTAAGCCGAACAAGAAACGACCCAATGGGGCTTGTTTCAATTGTATCAAAAGTGGCCACTGTGCCTTTGATTGCTAGAAAAGATAAAGAAAAGATAAATGTCATCGAATCCAACAATACAAACAATGCAAATATGGTGGAAAATAAGATCGATGATCTTGTTGCGATGGTATCAGAATACAAATTGGTATGATTATCGAACTGAATATGCTAGAAGTGACAAAGTTAATTGGTAGCTCGATTCCGAGGCTACCATATATATTTGCAATGCTAAATCATTATACTCCGCATATGAAGAAGTAGTAGACGGTTAAGAAGTTCTAATGGGAAATTATAATTCTGCCAAGGTTCTGGAAAAAGAAAACGTCGAACTTCAGTTTAATTCGAAAAAGAAATTGACATTGACAAATATTCTACATGTGCCAAAAATCAGGAAAAATCTTATGTCTACAAATTTATTGCGTAAAAGCGACATTAAAACCATTTTTAAGTCTGATAAGTTGATTCTTACTAAGAATGGGGCGTTTATTGGAAAGGGATATGTTTATGATGGGGTGTTTAAACTCAATATTATTATCAATAAAATAATTTTTTTGACTAATTGGATGTATGACATGCTAGATTAGCACATTTAATTTTAGATCATTGAAATACATGCCAAAACAAAATTCAATATCTTGTACTAATACCTCTCATGAAAAATGTGAAATTTGTATTCAAGCCAAAATAACTTAGAAATAATTTTCTAAAGTTGAACTAAATAACAATTATTAGACTTGGTGCATTATGATATAGGTGAATATAATGGTCATTTAACTAGATACGATAAAGGATATTTTATTACTTTTATGAATGATTGTTCAAAACTCACATATATGTATTTAGTAAAAACTAAAATGAAGCTTTTTTATGTTTAAATGGTATAATTCAGAAGTTGGAAAAAAAGAAACAAAAATAAAACTTCTTCGTAGTGATAGAAGGGGAGAATATTTTCCTAATGAATTCGATTAATTTTGTGAATAACATGGATTAATACATAGAAAAATCGCCCCCTACACTCCCCAATAAAATGGATTGGCTGAAAGAGAGAATATAACACTTACTAATATGATTAATTATATGTTAATTAATTAAAAATTGCCAAATAATTTATGAGGAGAGGGCCTTCTCACAACTTGCCACTTACACAATAGAATTCCCTAAATGAAAACACATATTTTACCATACGAAGTATGAAAGGATAGAAAACCTAACTTTTATTACCTTAGGGCATGGGGTTGTTTAGTTTTCTATATAACTAATGACCCAAAAACTTAAAAGTCAGTCCCTAGAGGAATTAAAAGTGTTTTCATAGGATATGCAAAAAATTCGATGGTTTATAGGTTGTTAAACTCGAACCCTAATATCATAATTGAATATGGAGATGTTGAATTTATTAAAAATAAATTTCATAAAGATCCTTGTCCCAAACCAGATGCTGCCCTTGAAATATCAACTGACTTGAACCCTAGTTCATCAATTTAAGATAAAAGAAATGAATCTGAAACACAACTTAAACCTAGGAGAAGTCAACATGCTAGGAAAGAAAGATCTTTAGGCCTTGATTTTATTTCTTCACAAACCTTAGCCTTTTTCGTGGAAGGAGATAAAAATAATGTTCTTAATAAAAATACCTATTTTACTTAATGTAGAAGAAGATCATATAACCTTTAGTGAAGCAATGGCTTCAAGAGATGCGGATCTCTGGAAATAAGTTATTAATAATGAGATGGTTTCAATACTATCTAATCGAACTTGGGTTTTGGTATACTGACCCCAAGGATCACAACATATTAGTAGTAAATGGGAATTTAAAATAAAGCATAATACAAATGGGTCTATTCAAACATTTAAGGCTCAATTGGTAGCTAAAGGATTTAAATAAAGAAAATGTTAAGATTATTCTGATACTTACGCACCTGTAGCTAGAATAACATCTAAACGAGTATTACTGGCAATTACATCTATTAATTATTTTCATCTACATCAAGTTGGTATTAAAAATGCATTTATAAATGGTGACCTTGATGAAGAAGTATACATGGAATAACCCCAACAGTTTGTTTTGCCTGGAAATGAAAATAAACTTTGTAAATTAATTAAGTGACTTTATGGTTTTAAACAAGCACCAAAATAATGGCATGAAAAATTTAAGTCGGTCATTATTTCAAATGGTTTTAAACACAACAATGTAGATAAATGCATTTACTCTAAATTCATCAACGATTATATTATTGTTATTTGTGTTTATGTTGATGACTTATTAATTTTTGGAGCAAATATCAGAGGTATATCTAAGACTAAGAAATATCTTACTTCACAATTTAAGATGAAATATCTTAGTGACGTGGACACTATCTTAGGTATTAAAGTTAAGAACATAATGGGGGTTATACATTGTGTTAATCTTATTATATTGAGAAGGTGCTTCTGAAATTCAATCACTTGAAAATAAAATACATAAATACTCCATATGATTCTGTTGTGAAATTATTTGAAAACTCTGGCAGAGAAGTTACACAACTTGAGTATGCTAGTGCAATTGGAAGTTTAATATATGTAATGCATTGCACAAGGCCAGATATCGCATTTGCAGTAGGAAAAATGTCAAGATAAAACTAATAATCCAAGTGTTGATCATTAGAAAGCGATTAGGAGGATACTTGGTTACCTCAAGAGGAGAATTGGGGTAGGTCTATTTTATTATATCTTTCCAACCATGCTTGAAGGATATTCTTATCCTAGTTGGATCGCTGGTGCAAGCGATAATAAATCCACATCTGGATGGTTATTCATCTTAGCGAGTGGAGCGATTTTTTGGGCATCCAAGAAACAAACTTGCATAATACATTTAACAATTGACTCAGAGTTTATAGCACTAACAGCAGCAGCAGGCAATGAAGCATAATGACTAAGAAATTTATTATTTGATATAAAATTGTGGCCAAAACCAATGTCATCTATTTCTTTATACTGTGATAGTAAAGCTACATTGTCTAGGACAAATAACAAATTTTATAATGGAAAATCTAGGCATATTAGCTTAAGATGTGAATATGTCAAGTAATTAATTACGGATGGAGTTATTAATATTATTTATGTTCAAACAAGTAAGAATTTAGCAGATCCTCTTACCAAAGGACTCTAAACAAATTTAGTAAAGGATACAACTAGTGGAATGGGACTAAAACCTTTTTAGATAGTCATCAGTAATAATAACCCAACTTTTTAGTAGCATTACCATTATTCCAAAGTTTAATGGGTAATAACAAGTTGTTGATAAGTGATTGCTTATGCACTGAAATTAATTTAATTTAGTTTCCATTCTATGATGTTCAGTGCAGATTGTTACGTTGTGAGGATGAGTTCAAATCTTAATGAAGTTCAATGTCTAAAGTAACAAGGACATGTGAGTGAACTTCTTCTAGCGAGAGTTTGGATTTTCTCTTGTAAATGTTCATGAGACCAAGATAGAGCGCATGGACATAATAATGCTAAAATATATTGAACTTCACGTTGAAATTTAGATATCTCATGTGTGATGTATTTTCGGTTCTAAACATTGAGATAAGGTTTAATGCATAATGCACATTTGTCTTATTAACACTTTGAGATATATTCAGCAATTGAAGGTTTAAATAGAAAGATACCTTCTTGTATGCATGAGCATATCACAAGAAGAAATTGTATAAGTATAACAATCTATTTGGGGATTATTGGGAGATTGTAATATTAATGGGTTAGAATTACAAGAGAAATTGGAATGTGAAAAGCCATTTGGTGCAGATAGTGTAAAACCAAACGGAAGTTAAAAAGACAATGTCTCACATTGGAAAATGATGAAAAGTTAAGTGGGTTAATAAAGGCATGTGTGTCATAAGAGCTTATTTGTGTGTATTAAGGATTATGCTCCTAGTGCGCACCCTAGCACCAAGGATGGTGCAAAGCACCATCCGCACCCACACACGCAGGCGCGTGCACGTGTGCGGGAGTTTAAGGCTCTTTAAAGGCGCACTTTGCACGTACGCATCATCGCGAGGAGCAGTAGGAGCCAATTTTTAACGAAGTCAACAAATCAAATAATCTATAATTAAACACATAAGATCAAACACAATACACACACACGAATTAATCTGAACGGTCAGATATTTAGTGTCACATTGGTAAGTGACAGTTGTACGGCCGTGCCCCTTTTTGGACAAATTTGGAGCGTTAAATTAAAACAGTTCAAACCCAAAGTCCGCGGTTAAATAATTGTTCAAAATGGTGTATGTTGGTGAACAGACACCATTCTACCTATAAAAAACAACCAAATCATGTTATTTTTCGCTTCCTAAAATTCTCTTTCTTTCCTTATATTTTCTTCTTATCAATTTCATTAAGTGTTTTGTGGGAATTCTTCAAGTTTTCTACTTGAAGAACCCGTGGATTTTTTTTATCTCGAAAGTAATTTTCCTATATACCCGTTAGCAAAATCGATTTAAGTGGGGCCAAATAACACCTTGCAGATAGTAATTCATTAAGCATCAAATCCTAAAGTCTTTCATTTTCATCACTGCAATCCTATATGTTTCTAACATTATAAAGTTGTAGGGTATTATTATGCTTTAAAGTTAGGTAATTTTAAAAGGCTTGTTATTCTTGAAAATTGAACTAATATATATATATTTAGAATAGAATTTCTAGAAATTTCTATTCAACTTAAAAGTCAAAAGTAAAATTAAAAAAATCTTTATCGTTAAATCATTATTTATATGACAAAATATAGAGTTCAAGTGTATGGAGAATAGTTTAGCTACCATATTACGTAGGGGTGTGCAAGAACCCGAATGGATCGAAAAAATTGAAAAAATCGAGTCGGACCTGACCCACTTTCGGGGTTCTTTAAATTCACTCTTAAAATGTAAAGGACCACTTTATTCGGTTAGGTATCGATCTTGGGTCTAAAAAAGCGGGTCTGGAATGGATCATATGGCTTTTATTATAATTATTATTATTATTATTATTATTATTATTATTATTATTATTATATATATATATATATATATATATAGATAGAGAGAGAGAGAGAGAGAGAGAGAGGGAGAGAGAGACAACAAGACTCCTATACATCATGCTTCCAACATCACTCATACATCATACCTAGTTCTTGTCCCTAAAAAATATTTTTTTCAATATTTTTATTTTATCCATGGAGTTAACCTTCCAATCAACAAGTGTTCAAAAAATTAGGTCGAAATACAATTTCTAACTATTTTGTGAATTTTTTAAAAATAGCTAGAAAATGTATTTTGACCTAATTTTTTGAACATGTGTTAATTGAAAGGTTAATTTCAATAGAAAAATAAAAAATTTTGAAAAAAAATTTCAGAATTAGGTAGAATGTAGGAGAGCCCTCCTGAGAGAGGGAGAGAGAGAGAGGGGGGAGATTTAATTTACTAAGTTACTAACACTATAACAAACATGTCAAGAATTAACCACACAAAATAAGGGCAACTCGCAAGATAGCTACATAGACGTGCCTATTTTTTTCACACAAAAAAACAAAACTCAACCCTTTTTTACCTAACCCAACAGAATAAACCTTAGAGAACCATTTCTCTCTCCCTTTATTCTTCCTTGTCGACGGCTACTTTTCCTTCTCTATGCCTCTTCATCTCTTATCTCTCTCTCTGCTGACACATCTGATGAACATACACATCGGACCAGTCACTATCCCGCTGAACACAACATCCAAAACAATCTCTCTCCCACTCGAAAGGATCCCTAAAAGTTGTCTCAACATTCGACCAGTCTTCTCAATATCTCTACTCAAGATGTAAGTATTTGAGATAGTATTATGAAATTATTATTTTGGTCAAGTATTAAGGCAATCTATATGAATGAGGATTTTCTTCTAGAGATACCCTAGTTGTTCTCTAGTTAGCAGCAATTTATTTTATGTATGTACTTGGTTTGACATTCTACACCACTTGTCTTCCCCAATATAAATTACTTGCAATAATTTATATTTTTTATATTTTTTGTGTAATAATAAATTTTATACATTATTTTTTATTTTTATATTACAATTAGCAATAATTGAGGGGCAGGGGCTTAGACTTGGAGGTTTGGACGTTTGGATGATAATTCACAACCACACTCACAAGCACAAGTACTTTTTTTTGTATCCAAAGGTATATGCATTGATTAATAATTTTGATTTATTTTTGAGTTACTAATGTATTGTGAGAATGAAATTAAACATATCGATAATTTGTTTTTTAGTCAATATTGTAATGAGTAAATAACAGATTTCTCATGCATACAACAGATTTTTGGTTCATATAACAGATTTTTAGTTGATGGTCAAATAGCATATTTTATTAAACAAAGTTTTGGCTCATAGTCATACAACAGATGTTTGTTATTCAAAAAATATATTTCTCTCAATTTTTAAATAGTTTATGTTATTAAAAAATAGATTCATAAATTTGAAAACAATATCATTTATTTAAAAAAAATGATAAAAACAGTTATGATTATTTAAAAAAAAATAGTTGCATTTTAGATCGAATAAGACCGAGATCGAACCCGGACCGATATGAAATCGAATAGGACCGAGACAAACTGTATGGTATGCTCTCAATTTTTAATTTTATAGACCGATTAATTCGTTCTAGTCCCAAAAATACCTCAAAACTAGACCGAACCAGACCGTAAACACCACTAACATTATGTATGACTTAAATTAATTATAAGTATAGATTACATTATCTCAATTTACGTAAATATATATGTTCTTCTTCATTGATAAATTATAACAAAAAATTAATGTTTAGAAGATTTGTCTTATTTTGGAAATAAGGATTATTTTTAAAAAGTTATAATATTTTCCACAATACATGGTCTTGGATGTCTAATATTTAAAAGTAACATAAACTAGGAATAAAAAACAATTTTAAGAAGTGATTTTTAGATCGTTTCAAAATTTGAAATATACGAGAGCCGTGGATTTTGAAAACATGAGTTTTTATGTAAGAAATGTCATACATATACATACATACATACATATATATATATATATATATATATATATATATATATATATATATATATATATATATATATATATATATGTGTGTGTGTGTGTGTGTGTGTGTGTGTGTGTGTGTAAGTATATAATAGATTTCTTAAAGTAAAAATTAATCTCGAAGTAAATATAAATCTATCAAATACACAACTTCTTATAGGGTTGGAGTATATATTCTGAACAAAATTTATTTTACAAGTACCTAATTTAGTCATTCATATAATAGTATGCGAAAATTAATAAGTTATAAAGGACCTTGTACAATATATAATTTCTAACTCTTACCGACTGGTAGAGAAAAGTTGAAGATTTCAAAATAACTCATCTAATAAAATAATTCGAATTTATTTTCAGTATAAAGAGGGTAACAAGGGAACGCATTATTTTTCCAATAGAATTTCACTTGACCTCACTTTGTATATACTTAATTTGATTTAAATTAATGAACTAACTCTAGAAGATTATTTATAGAATTTATAAATATGTTTATAGTTGGGTACATATATAAATTTTAATGGTTTCAAATTACATTATTTAATATGCATTTGGAAATAATAGCTTGAAAAGTTGATTGAATATAGAGATTCAATTATTTTTTACTCATATTATGCTACCTACATCATTTATCATATTATTTTTCAGTAAACTAAAAGGCAAATGAAATATACAAAATGACCTTAGAGGGAATCTAAGATGAATTTCAGGTATTGATTACTCTTAATCTAAACCTAAGAAATTTTGTGAAATTTCATTTATAGCGATGCAAATAGTATTATACCATTGTAAGGTTGTTATGTATACAATTTTATCATCAAATATGAGAATCCAATAGGCTATGTTTAGAACGTCACCATTTACATATTAAATGACTATTTAATTAAAAGGTTAATAGCTATGATAAACTTACCTAAGTTTAGTACTTCAACATAAATTAATTTACTTATACAATAATTAACTAAGAAATTTGATGGCTTATTGTAATCTATCTATAATAAGTAATATGAAAACATGGGATTTTATATATTGCTTATTAATAACTTGAAGTTTGGCACACATTTATTTAAGTAACCTATTCATTAGTGTGAATATACCTAAGTAAAACATTTAAATTAAAAATGGTGTTTGATCTTAAAAAATAACCTATTCATTGATGGTTTGTTCACATTTCTCACTACACATACTGATCATTAAGATATCGAGTTTCCAAGTATAATTATTTTTTTCTCAAAATTAATCGTAAGGCAAATATAATAAATAAAAAGAAGTCATATGACATAAATATATTTACGTAATGTTTAAGCAAAATGTATATTTACTAGTGATAACTAAGTATGAAGATTACTACCAATCTTGTAGTGGTTTCTTATTAATTATAAGACCTTGAAAATGTATTGCCACATGGGAGAATTTATAATTAACAATCTGTATTATAAAAGCATATGTTATCCAGAAAACTAAAAGTTTTGCGATTAATATATTGGTGATATTCTAATAACAAAGGTAATTTCTAAATACATAACCTGCTAGGTAGATATAGTGCGTTCCTAAGAGTAGTTCAACTCGACTAATACTTCACACGTTAAGAGATTCCTAAAGAAGTTCTTAATACTTATTATAGAATTCCTCTAGTGACTATTATAATTATTCCTACCCACGTATCACTAAAACATCAAAATTTCCTCTCACTTAACATAAAAAAAATTACACAATACAACCAGAGTAAAATAAGAAAACTGATAAAAAAAAGTGTGGTAACTTGTAAAGGGTAAAATGGAATTCTAAAGTAAGAAATGTAGGCTCAAATGGAGTATAAATTGAATAATCGAATAAGAAGAATAGTGTTTTACATAAATACATTTGAAAGTATATTTTTATACAATCCAATTAATAAAATAACATACTCATTATCACAATTCCTATTCTTTTTATAATCCACCATTTCTCATAATGTTAATTCCCGTGTACAATCTTAAAATCAAATATCATATCTCCTTATATGTCTCAAAATGTAATCCAAATATCTATCTCTTAAATTGTAGATGGAAGTCTTATCTTAAAATTCATTCAATTAACCAATCTCCTTAATCTTAGCCTAGACATATCTCTTGTATAGGATATATAACCCTAGGGCTCTAATACCATGTTTTCGCGTCTCGATTTATGTGTGAGATATTACTTAATAAGACTACTAAAACGTAAAATATAAAGTACATTTATCTAGAAATATAATGTTTATTAATAACTAAAAGAATTCCACCACAAAACTATAATCATTGAATCATTGTATCCATACACATACATCGACTATGGAATCCACGCATGACGCTAAATTCTTTGATGCTCGACACAACCTATTAGTAGTTATTACACAAATAATGGGGGCATTAAGGTTAAGAACACTTTTTAGTAGATAATAACATATTATATTTAAACAAGGTTTACAAAACATAAAGGCAATATATATAGGGGATATAAAACCATCAATAAAAGCAATATTATAATTTATATCTACAAAGTAATATAAATGAAACGAACATAGAGAACATAAGATGTACGTGGTTCGACAGATCGTCCCGCCAACCTCCACGGGAAAGGGAGGGATATTAGTATATTTCCTGGAAGATCAAGGACGATTGAATTAATAGGGTTGCTAGCTGAGAGTCCAAGTCTCCTTATGCAAGATACAAGTCAATACCCACAAATTAAAGGGTCCTATATTTCTAGGTCTCTTTATGGGCATCCCCATTGCATACCTGATTTTCCTAGATTACTAATTATCTCTCCATTTATTAGGCTTACTACTCTCGTTGTCCCCTGACCACTATGTGTCGGCCAAGTGGTGCATATTCGGCTTTATTCCTTTCAATTGCCCCATAGACTAGGATGATCGGCCAATTAGTTGGTCGACCTAGTCTTTTTTATTATGCGTGGTCAAATATCACCATGGAGTTCTTCAACCGTCATTTCTATCTTCATGCCTTCCCACTTATAGAAGTGGGAAGTAATGATTACTTACTATAAAAAAATGTTCCTTCTCCTTGAACCTCGCAAACCGTCAGCAGGATTTCATGTAATGATGGCGCGTGGGCGCGTGTACTGCACTACTATTATGGAAGGCTTCTGACCCAATTACTGGACGTCGGTTGATTTGGCACTGTTAGGGGAAGGTATAAGGCATCTAAATCTTTATATCTTAAAAAATTCAACCTCATCAAGGTATTTTCGCTGCTTCTTTCCCTCTCTAGACTTCATCTTTAGCATATTTTTTTAATTCTTTCCACTTTTATATTTTTCTTCCTTATGTCTAGGCATGGAAAAAATATGAAGTTTTTACCACAAATAACTTTAAGGAATTTCGATATCGTCCTATTAGGGGATCTCTTTAACCTTGAAAATGTTGAAGTTGTCCACCTTGGTTATAATAGAAGGGGAGTTCATTTTACCTTCCATCCATTACTGGTAAAAGTACTCCGTTATTGTGGAATACTTCCAACTGAGGCACATGCTAGTTTCTATTGGATCGGGCACATTCGTAATTAATAAGATCTGTGGGACCAAACTTTTTCCCAATGAAATTTGATTTCGTTATGACCCAAGTTCTTCCATAGGGGTTGACGTATATTATTTCCAGTATAGGGATAAGTCTCGTAACCTAGTAACATACTTGCCCAGACTGCAATAATCTTGTGTTTTTTAGGTGTTTATATGGTGAGAACTATAATGGTCTCCAGTTTACTTAAAAGAAGGGGAAACCTGGCAAGTCGTCCGCTACTTGCACAAAATTGTGTTTATATTAATTTTGTTACTAATCGCTTACACCTTTTATCCATGTCTCTTATTAAATTACAAGCCAGAAGACTATTAAGTCAATTTGAGAAATATTCAACTCATATAGAGAAGGCAAACATCGGTCGATGTTCATTCTCATTAGAGAGCGGTTAAAGTTTTGCTGGATAATATTTTACTGTCACTTAAGTTAATAATTTTATAGTTGTTTCTAAGGTCACCGTCATAGATTATACGGTAGTCGGTGATGAATCCATCCCTACAGCACTCCCGTGCCAAGTGAAGTCGCGTGAGGAGTTAAGTTGGGGGAAGAGTTCCCCTACATTATTCCCATCGATTCTAGCGACGAATAAGGGAAGGAGGATGAAAAAAAGGAGGATTCATTTTTTGAAAGCCTAAATCCCCTTTTTCCATTGGGGGAGACCAGTATCGTAGGTCATCCTTGGGATGAAATAAAAGTACAGGAGAATCTTTGCACTAAGGTTTTCACCTTTCCACCTATCCCAGAAGACCTTGAACATATGACGAGTCAATCAAGAAAATTGGTCAATTTGGCAGTTGCTCGGGCTAACTTGAAAAATAAGAAGGCCCCAGAGAAACAGGTCGAACAAACAATGCCCAAAAGAATAATAGGGTGATGACCCTCGAAAAGAAAGAAGACTAAGAGCTTAAATGCCAAAGGGGCAAAGAGGTCGAGCAGTCCAAAAGAATAAAGTTGGGTGAGAATCAAGATGATGCTTATGCCCCAATTCCCCCGCCATTATCGAACTGACCTATAATCATTATTAAAAGGCAGAAAACCAAGACACCTTCGTCGAAGAGTAGCAGGAGTCGTCCATATGAAATTGCATTTATGAAATAAAAATGAGTCAGTCACCATTATTGACTCGGATCACATAGATGTGGAGGTTTCTTACTTGATCGTTCAGCCAATGATGTTTCTTTTCAACACGATTGACCTGAGAGGGTTGTCCTTAAAATGCCTCCATAAATAAAGCCTTCATTACATCATGCTGGTAAGCTACCTTACTTATAATTTTTGCTCTTCTTCAATTTATTAAAACTAACTACTGTATTTCCTTTATGTAGGTTATGCAGGTCATCCAAGAGATCGCAGGTCGAGTCGACCACCTAAGGAAGAGCAATGACTAGCCTTTTTAAATCCACTAATATTCTAAAGAGATTATTGAATACTAAGAAGTCAGCGCTGGATTATCTCACCCAAAAGTTAAAGGATGAAACAACCACCAAAGATAAGTTTATGGAAGATGATAAGAATACTCAGCTTGAATTCAACTGAGTGGATGTTAAGTTATCCACAATGAGGATTTACTTCTACCAAAATGTGTCGCATAAGATGGTCTTCCAATGACAAAAGCGAGATTTAGAGACGGCGCCTGAGGATGACCTCAACAAGGGTTATGATGAAGGATTTGAGGCAGTTATCCAAGAAGTCACATCGCAATTGGACTATCATGAGTTCGTTACTTTTAACAAAGTCTGGGTGGTCAGCCTTCAAAGGGGAAAAGTCCTTGAGGGTGATCCGACATATGTCGAACACCCATTTAGACCCTAAGTCCCCGACCTCCCATTCATCATCCATCGATCTTCTTATTGTGGAGGAAAACTAGCCCGTGGAGGAGGCTGGGAAGAATATTGAGTACACTCCCCCTACTCTGTTAGAGGGTAATGTTCCTGATGGAAGACTGGGTAGGTTACCCCTTTCTCTTAGTTAGTTTTTTTTGTTCAACTTATGTATACCATTTGGTCACCATCTTTGTAAGCATATGGATATTTTTATCATATCAATGAAAAGTATTTCGAGTTTACCGTATTGTTTTAGTTTGCATTTTCTTTTCATATATGGTATGCTTAGTAGATTATTTTCCTAATTGTGCCTTTCATAAAATATTCTAGTAGATCTTGTCTAACTGTTTCAAGTTAGTTTAATCATTCGTTTGATTGTTGACCGTATTAATTGTTATAGATTAATTTGATCATTCATTTTGAATAGGTACCCCCACAGGAGGTTACCAATATTTGTCAAGTTAAATTACAAATATTATATGGGTTTTATATGTGTTATAGGCCGACTAATACAACTTATTTTATACCATCATTTTCGAGTGGGTTTAGTTCCAGGTTGTCAGACATCAAAATTATTCTTAGCTGTACCACTGCTTGAGGAAATTTAATGTCAAATGTTGGCGACAAACTTAAGTCTAAGTAATACCACCCAATTCTTAGGTGGGTTTTTGCCTCTACTAGTCTGACCAACCTAACTTGGGTTGTACCACCGTTTTCAGGTGGGTTTAGTACCAAGTTCTCAGGTGACCTACTTGTTTCCAAGTTGTATCACTACTTGACTAGATTTGATACCAAACGTAGGTAACTAATTTACGTCTAAGTTGTACCATATAATTCTTAGGTGGATTTTTCCTCTTCTAGGATAATTAACCCAATTTGGGATGTACCACCATTTTAGGTGGGTTTAGTGCCAAGATTTCAAATAATCAACTTGTTCTATGTTGTATTAGTTCTTGAGTGGGTTTGAACAAGTAAAATAATGAAACACAATTTACAAAAGAAATTCTTTGATTAAACGATCATAGTCTTATTGTCTAGTAAAAGAAAAAATGATTTTATTTCCTACTTAATGATAAACTTCCTAAGGTTCACATAATTCCATGATCTTGGGACTATATTCGTCAACTCTTCTAGGCAATAGAATCCACTGCCACCCTTTGAAGATACTCTATAAGTACCTTGCTAGTTTGGTGCCAGCTTCCCATCTAAAGGGATTTTTTCTATCAAAAATAAATTTTTCGAAACCAAATCGTCGACCCAAAATTCTCTGACCTTGACCTTCTTATCATGTTACTTTACCAATTCCTATTGGTAAGATGCTAAGTGTACGGGAGCATGCTCCCTTCGCTCCTCAACCAGATTTAACTCGTGATCTAGTCGATCGTCATTATCTTTAAAAAAAATGATTTGGGAGTTTGGAATTCTATCTCTATAGGGATGACGACCTATATACCATACGCCAAGGAGTATGGGCATTTCCTTATTCGTCTTTCGAGGAGTCATCCTCTATGCCCAAAGGACGAACATGAGTTCATCATCTTCCTTTGGAATTTTCCAATCGATGCTTAATCACTGATGGGGGAGTCTTGTATTGATCTCAGCCTGGCCATTGCACTGAGGGAACACCACTGATTCATAGTGAATTCTGATTATATGCTCTCCATAAAATTCCCTGAATATGTTATTGTCAAACTGTGTTCCGTTATCGGTGACCAGTGCTCTTGGGATCACAAACCTTGTAATGTTGTTCCTTCAAAAAAATTTCCTGTTATGTGTTTATCTAATATTTGCTGAACGGCTTTGCCTCCACCCACTTTCTGAATTAGTTGGTGGTAGTTATCAGGTACTTTCTATTTCTAGGTGCTACTAGTAGTGGTCCCATAATATCCATGCCCCATTAAAAAAAGGGTCAGGGAATCATGCGAGGGTTCAAGTCTTCGATCGGTTACTTGATGATCGGGGAGAACTGTTGGCACTTGACACACTTTCGGGTGAACTTCAAATCATCCTTTTGTATAAAGGGCCACTAATATCCTTGAGATATCACCCTATGAAAGAATGAATTGCTCCCTGTGTGAGCTCTATATCTGTCTTCATGCATCTATCTAAGAAACTCTTCCACTTGGTCTGGATGGACACACTTCAGTAGAGGATCGGTGCATGATCATCGATAAAGCTTGCATTTATAATTAAGGTAATACCTCACCAACTGGATCTTTAACATGTGTGACTCTTTACTATCTTATGGTAGATCGTCGGTCTTTGAATTAGTAATGATCGGATGCATCCATGATGAGGATATTTTTACTTGTAAGATATTCAATTATTCTCTTCAATTTAGTGTTATTGGTAGATCCTAGAGTGCCTAAATCATCCTCATGGTTGTTGTTATTCATTGGTAGCTGCTCCACTGAGGATGACCTAATATGTTGGAGGAGATTCCTTATTTTATCTTTGTAAGCGATTATTTTGGGGTCTCTAGCTTCATACTCTTCGCTGAGTCGATTTTCGATTAGTTGGGAGTCACAATACACTTCTATATGATGAGTTCCTTAACTGATCACCCTTTGGAGTCCATGGATTATTGCCTCGTATTCAGCCTTATTATTGGAGCCTTTGAACCCAAGTCTGACTACTTGATCTATAAAGCACCCTTGAGGAGTGATAAAGCCAGTTATGACTCCAATACCACGCTCACTGGATGCCCCATTAACGAATAATTTCTATTTTTGATCGTCCTCATTGATGGCCAGTGACTCTCTAATTAGGTTCAACTCCTTCTCATTTCCTGGTGGTTATGCTAAGAATTCAGCCCCAATGTCAAATAGAAATTGCCTTGTGATGGAAGTTTGAGGCTCATCCTTGATGTCAAACTGTGTTAGCTTTAAGGACCACCTCGTCATTTCGTTGAAGTGATATGGATATGTCATTGGGATGGCTATCCTGTAGGAGGAAAGTAATGTCTCATCTTCTTGGTCGATGCTACTAATGCCAGGACCATCTTCGCAATAAGAATATATTTAGTTTTTTCCTCAAGGAAAGTATGGACGACATAAAAAAATGGAATCATCTCCCCATCTTGAAATTGCACTAATGCTGCGCTGGTAACATTTTGTGAGATAACTAAGTATATGTAGAGGTATTTATCGATTGTGGGAGTAGATAAAAAGGGAGCCCCCCAAGTATTGTCAAATTACCTCAAGTGGCCGATCACATTCCTATGTCCGGACTAATGAACTTATTGTCATCAGTGATAGGAAAAATAGTTAACACGTACTTAATGACCTGGATATGGACCAGTTCAAGGCAGTCAGCATCCCGATGAGAACCTGTACATCTCTGATGGTGGTCAGCCTCCTAATGTCCTGAAAATATTTGATCTGATCTGGATTGTCCTCTATCCCTCTTTTAGTGACTATGTAACCATGGAACTTGCTAAAACTTACCTCGAAGACACATTTTAAGGCATTATGATTCAATTTTTATTCCTTAAGGATCTTAAAGATGCTCGTTAGATACTTGATATGATCGGCTACTTCCCGCTCTTAACGAGAACGTCGTAAATATAAACCTCCATGGTTGAGCCGAACTACCTCTTAAACTTCTTGGTAACAAGACGTTGGTAAGTTGCCATTCATTTTTCACACCAAATGGCATTATTTTATGACAGTTTATCCATAAGGCAGTGATAAATGAGGCCTTATCCTAATTAGGAGTGTAATTTTAAAAATAGCACGAAAAAATGACACGAAACAACATCAAATTAACCCAAAATTGACACAATATGTCGTGTTCATGTCGATTGTTTTTACACAGAGTCGTGTCATGTCGTGTTTGTGTCAAAACTATGAGTCGCGTTAGTCGTGTTATTATGTTTTATCGTATTAATCATATTTTAATTAGAGTTACCGTGCCTATTTATGTTTAATTTAGTGTGAAATTTAATAAATCGTGTTATTCTTGTCCGGTCGTGTTGTGTCATGTTTATTTGGGTCGTGTTCATGTCAACTAAAAAACATGAATTCGTGTCATGTCCGTGTCCAAAAAACCCTTATCGTACATGTCGTGTCGGCCCAAAATACGATGCAAAGATACGAATTTCCGCCCCTACTCCTAACCCGACTGAACAATGGTATATGATGATATCTAAAGTATATGCGTCCATAAAACTCATGCACTAGTGTCCTATAGTTAAATCCATGAGGTGCTCTATCCGGGGTAATGAAAAACTATCCTTTGGGAAGTGCTTATTGAGGTCGGTAAAGTCCACACACACCCTCAACTTTCCTTTATTTTTCTTGACCACAACGGTGCTGGAAATCCAATATGGTAATTAAACCTCTCTAATGAAGACATCATTGAGGAGGTTCTCAACTTCATTTTCTACAGCTTTAACTTTTTTCTGGCACCGACCTCCTTAGCGGTTGGATCCACATGCAATCGATGACATGCAATAACTGGATCTATGTCTAGGAGGTCGTAAGGTTACCACGCGTGCGATCTGCTCAACTTCCTCCTTAGGTAACTCTAATTTAATCAGAAAAGTTTTGTCCAGTTGAGATGAATCCAAAGGAATAGTGATAAATTCCCCTATTACTCATTCGACGGAGGCTAACTGAATTTCTTCCACTCCTGGTTGAGCGCCTTTTAGTTGCCATTTGAACTGATTATCCTCTGAATCATCATCATTTTGACTCTTATTGGCCTGCTCCTGCTTCATCTTGATCGCAGCTAAAAAATAACAGCGAGCCACCATTTGATCTCCCCTGATTTTTATGATTCCCTGGTCGCTCAGGAACTGGAGTTTTTGGTGAAGGGAGGGTGTGACAACCTTCGTATCATGGAGACAACCTATGATAAAAATGACATTATAAGATGATCCTGGGTGGATAACATAAAAATATATCTCACGGTTTACCTGGATGATTTTAACTGGCTATTTGATCTTCCCCAAAGGAGTTATTACATCTCTATTGAAACAGATTAATGGCCCAACCTTAGTGTCTGGATTTTAATGTTGTAGTCGATCTTGTACAATATAATCACATACATGATCTTCGATTAGCTTCTTTAGTTGATCAAAATCCTCTTCATATCGAAATTGGTGATTCACAAAGTCAGAACCAATGCATCTTTATGCGGTAAGTTTATGTTGACCAGATCATTGTTGGTAAACATTATGGAACGATTAAAATATATATCCTTGCGCTCTATTTTGGACAGGATGGACTTGGATACTTCTACCTGGAAGGCCTCCTAGATATAAGTCATAATTTTGACTATCTCCCTATTTTTTTCGGTGCACATGGCATTGATTAGTCCTTCAGACAAAAAATCGTCGCCTTTTTTTTTAAAAATTCCATTTATCGTAACCGTTGACTTTGTCTTGGAAGTGTCAATATATTTTTTGAGGTGCCCACCATATACGATTTCCTCCTTATGCTTCTTAAATATATTACAATTCTTTGTAAGGTGTCATTGGTCATGGTGATAAGTGCATCTAAGGTTGGGATCCCTGTCTCTAGGATTAATGGCCATCTTGGGTGTTCTATTAAAATATGGTTTGTCTTTGATTTTCAAAATTAACATATAGATAAGTTCCTTGAAGAGAGTCTCCAACGTTTGTAAGTTGTTTATGTTAGTTTGCGCCTTGAATCACTCCTTTCTAGTGTCACTTCGTGGTCCTTTCTTCGCAAGAACAAACTAATTTCCTCCCTTATAGGTTTTCTTATCATTATTCCTCGATTTCTTAGAACGTTGATTAGTTGGAGCCTCTGTAGTGATGAGTTCAGCCTCTACTTTGGCGTATTTCTCAATACGAGCCATGATATCATCCATAATCTATATTGGCCTCTTCATCAAGGATTAATAGAAATCATCCGACCTTGAAAGATTAAACTTTAAGGATAAGATGACGAGTTGTTCCTTGCAGTCGTCCATCTCCTAGAACAATATCTAATACTATTATGCGTACTTTTTGACAGTTTTTCCCTTCTTCCTTTCTAGAGAGATCAATGAGTCTACCTCCTTAATTATTTTACTTCTCGTGATGGAGCGGGTTGTGAACTGCTTGGTTAGCTCCCCGAATTGGAAGATTGAGCTAGGGGATAGCTTCTCGAACCACTTGAGGACGATATCTCCTAGTTGAGGGAAATACTCGACACATGAGGGCGTCATGATGGATCTATAGAGATATTGTCTGCAGATAGTGCCTGATGTGATGGGCGGGATCCGCCTTTTTATCATAAGTTATCATTTTTAAAATCGAGAATGTCTTCGGTGGCTCTACAAGTTTTATCTCAAGAATAAAAGGATAGATCATTTAATAGATAAAATAACGGTTCTATTATTTCCTTCAATATATGAGTAGATATGTACCAAATTTTAAAAGGATAGATCATTTAATAGATAAAATAACGGTTGCAATCTAGTTATGTTATAATAATTAATTATTCTAAACTTGAGTATACCATATGATAAACAGTAGGATATTTTCTTAAACAATAATATATTGATTGAAATGCTCGCCAGTAGTGCTTAAAAGGTTCTTATATACGAAATATCCCAATTATATACATATAAACAATACCGTTTGAATAGTTGATATCAATTTTGAAAAGGATAGATCATCTAATAAATAAAATAGGTGGATGGAGTCTAGTTATTGTTGAAATAATAAATATTAGTGAAACTGAGTATACTAAATGATAACTAGTGGAATATTTTCTTGAATAATAATAATAATATATCGATTGAAATTGTAACTAGGAGTGGTTCAAAGGTTCTTGAATAAGAAATATCCCAATGTCATACATATAGTAACAAGGGAGATAATAGTAACATAACTGGTAATCTCACTTATGAAAAAGTATCCATATGTGAAGAATAACAACAATTAAAAAAGTTGATTCTATGTGCAAATTAATTTCATAATTGTTCCTTATGTATGACTTACTATATATATATATATATATATATGTGTGTGTGTGTGTGTGTGTGTGTGTGTGTGTGTGATCAAATTAGGCAAACATAATAATTTAATACGGGGTGAACAATAACCAAATGAAACATTAGTATCAAATGATACAATAGAATAACAATTATATCCTTTAATATGAGAATACAAAATAGTTAAAATGATGGAATAATTAAGTAGCTGCATCGAATGGTAGAGTTACAAATCATGATTATTCAAAATGGTCATGTCCCAAAGGATATGTTTTCACATTTAAGAAAATATGATTATAATTTGATAGAAATTTACAGCAAATGCATATTAGATCACAATGCATTTTAAGATAACAATATAAAAAGAAAAATGAATTTTAATAGTTTTTCTATATATAAAGTATCAATCGCTATTAACAGAAGGAGACTACCTACCAACAATCCATAGAGCTTAGCTTGATTGGTATAGAATCAGTTGAGGGTCTCTACCTGTGATTATAATCAAGTTCACCAAATTAATGTTAAAAGGTACATTGTTTAGTTTCAGTGATTTGATTGGAATTATAATCATCAGTAATTACTAAAAAAATTTAGTTACATATAAGTTTATTTGGAAATTCTCATGTTGAATTGATCATTTAAATAGTTAAATCAATACACTACTAATTAAAATAAGCAGTATAGTGTTTATTTATAAGATTTGGTAAATACTTAAATAAAAATAGTTTTTTAGATTGTCAAATTGTAATGCACAATCATATGTAGATGTTGAGGTTTAAATCTCACAAATGAGTAGTGAATCAAATACGTGCTATAGTAAAAATATAGTTTATGGACTCTTAACAAATGTACATAACAAAATATTTCCTCCATAAAATATCCAATTATATATGTGCGTGTATTTATGTGTGTGTTATCATCTTACTAAAAAGGGTTAAAGAGTGAGTATATGATGTGTAGAGTGTGCCTTAACTGACATGAATGATCCAAACAAAACATATCAATATTTTGCCAAAAAAATTCTATACCGCACAATCACAACGGTGTTTTTCTTATATTTTTTGATTTTTTATTAGAATATGTGATTCATTTAAATATTAAAAAATGATATAAATAAATGGAGGAGGAGTTAATTTTATTTAAATCTTCATACACACAAGCCAACTATTATTCTTCGACACTCCTCCCTACCGGCCACCCTCACCTGTTTCTCTCTCTCTCTCTCTCTCTCTATATATATATATATATATATATAAACTTACCTACCTTTTCCATTACATACAAATTCACATGTACACACCTCATATACACGGGGCAAACACACACAACTATCTTTCTTTCACACACACACTTTTGATTGTCATAGTCGTATGTATAAATTATAATTAATCTAGGAAATCACAAGATGTTTCCACACACGCATACATACATACATACATACATACATACATACATACATACATACATACATACATACATACATACCCATGAACCTCTTTCCTCTTCCTCCAATTTTTTTCGTCATTAAGACATACATATATAACACTCTCTCTACCTCATACTTTATTATTCTTCCTCATTTTTCCCTATCCACTCCTACACACACACACACACACACACACACACACACATATGCGCGCATGCACGCACACACGCGCGCCCACACCCACCCACACACCCACCCACACCCACACACACACATATATATATACATGCATGAAATAGACTCACACAACGACACATATACCATACAGAAAGAAACATGATATATATACACACACATACCTAGAGTAGTACAACACTAACAAGGAAACATATAACCAATCTCTCTCTGCCCAGCTATACTTCTTCTTTAGGCACAACATTGCCCACTCAAAACCAATATATATTTCTCTTTGTCTTTTTAATGAGGCTTTATAATAAATTTTTAATGTAATCACCAATGGAGCTCTTTTACGTATACTCACGAGAAAGAAGCATTGGGTATAATTTTTGCATGTAAGGCAAAGAGGTGGACAATAGGCGTGGAGGGGATGGGTTTGTCACATGTAAGGAGATGTTGATTGTCTAAGATATTGTACGACAAGACGATGCTTTCACTTGGACATAACCTTTCAAAAAAATACTACTTGAGACCCTTAAAGTGTAACTTAATAACTACTCATCCTTTTTAATTTTGCAACTTTTAAAATTATAACTTGTCAAAAATATTATTTTCACTTAACATTTAGACAATTTTTTCATGAAATAATATCAAGATATACATCTTATATTATATTAGTCTATGGTTTGATTTCAAGAATTATAAAGCCGTAAAGAGCAAATAAGAAAATATTATGAATTTAACCCCATATGAATTTTATTAGTAAACTACAATACTAATATTTAACGTGAACTTTAAATAAATTACTTTAAGGGTTTGTTGTAAAATTTCATTATAAAAATTTATTAAGAGTTTTTTCCTGTAGATTTTACAGTTGAATTGATCACTCATTGATATGCCCCAAGCGTGACCTCGGCCCAGAGACACAAACCTCGGTCTAGATTGTGGCCGACGTTGGGAACACGCGATATCAGCCCTCGGCCATAGCAAGGTCGGCCTAGGCCGACCCTACTACCATCCCCTACAAGGGTCACCACAAGGATCAACATCATTCACATTTGCCTTGAAATGGCAACCTCGGCCAGACATAGGCCGAGCTCGCAGGAAGCCACCAGCAACCTCATCAAGACATCGGCCGATACTCCAAACACTCCAGCTTAACCTCGTCCATTGTCTCGGCCATCACTCATAGTTGGTATTTTCTTACAATTATACAAAATCCAAAATTTTATTCAATATTAAGGTATTATAATAATTAAATTACCTCAACCGAGCTAAATTACGGTGGTGTTTAAACTATAAGAAATTACATTTAGTAAATCATGTTGTTATTCAATGTTATATATGGATTTGTAAATATAAACATCACTATTAGATTATAAATATTAATGAAATAAGTCAATTAAGCTAATGTGAGAAGAGCGTTAACTAAGAATTGTCATAACGGTAATTGTTATGGGGCTGCACTTGGTTAGAGGTACCTATTGTATATACTTGATTTACAATGTGTAACCTTATAACTTTTGTTTCATGGGAACTATTTTAATTTACTATTACATTTGCTAACAAATATATTTTATTATTTTTAATTTTTTTCTTTCCTAATTACGTATTTTTTTAAGGTAAAACATCCACGTGTGACACCTGACATCACATTCAATGTTGAGAGTTGTTTGTCAGGCCATACCTATTAATTTTAATATAATTACATATCTTATTTAGGATATGAAAGGGTTCTTTTAGTCTCTTTCACATTGAATTGTTTAATTATTTCAAGTGGAATTTAAAATACCTTTTGTAATGCCACTTGATTTTAAGAATGTCATTTAATTTAAATTAAATTCACATGTATAATTAATAATTTAAAAATTATTACGTGTTAAAGAGTTAATTTTTTTACCTAAATTAATTAATAATGTCATAACCAATTTATACTAGAGTTAAAATAAATGTATCATGTGGTTATTTTATATTTATTAGTCTTGGTACCTATTGCTATTTGGCAGGTTGTGTAATGCTTCGTATTTTTTTAAAAATTAAATAAATGGTATAATAATAATCTGTTTATGTTTATTGATAAATTAATTCGGGTAATTTTTATATTTGAGTATGAGTATTATTGTACTTGCTTGAGAGGAGTTTAAAGGCCTTATTTATTGTTTGAAAATATATTAAGTTGGACCCTAAGGTTGGATAACCCTTTGGGCTAAACTTTTGAAGCATGGAATTACTTTAAGGGCCCATTTAGGGCTTTAAGTTGGGACTATAAGGGACCTAAAAAATTAAGAATGTAAATAAGTTCATTAGGTCATTTAATTAACACAACATTATCTAGGACTAAAACCCTAGATATGGGAGACGAGGATTATAAAAGGAAGCACAATAATGGAGATTCATCAATAGAGATTCAACACCAGGAATCCATGTAAGAAATACATATCTTTTCTTGCTTTATTGGTTGTAATTTGTTTATTATTAAATTAAACAATTTTATACCATAATTAAGATGATCTGATAAATGATTTACGATTGAATCAGTATGAAATGTATGGAAAACTAATACTGAAACCTTAATTGTTGATAAATATGCGTAATCTAATGGAAACTTGGATTATGACCTTGTATATGCGTTTAGATATGAGATTATGAACTAAATATGGAATTAAATGTTGGACATACTTGATTAGAAACCAATGGGTTAGAATCATAATCTAGGTTTCAATCCTTGAATGAGGTAAGGATAATCCCTTATATCCGACCTGGCACCGGATCAATCGAATCCTACTTTGAATCAATTCGATGGGCCTCCGAATTGATCTGACCCTATAGCCTGACAGTTTCGTCCTTCTTACGGGATTTGCATGTAAGAACGGTCATAACTCATACGGATCTTCACGAAACTTCATGAAACTTTGTCCAATACCCAAACCTTTATAAATTCATTTTTATAAGTGTAAACAAATATTATATCCCCTCACAATTGCCTCAAATTCCGTCGATAATGAATAATTGCAACAACCTAATTATTACAACCATATCGAATCTAGAAGAGAAAAATAACTACATATAAACCACGGTAAGATCTATTCACACAAAAAACACATATGTGGCCATGATGGAAGGAATTTAAATAAAGAATATCTGTAAAACCATATTGGTATGACACCATACACCAAGATGCACATTCCTACAACATATAAAACTAGGGTTTTTAAGGTTGGGCAACATGGACATATCCAAAGCATGATTAATCTAAGCCAAAGTCTATGATACTAATTATTGGGATCGATATACAAAGAATGAAAAATTTCGTCCCTTGAATTTTTTTATTAATCATACAATAGAAAGTGTAAATGCAAAAACTAGGTTTGAAAACTAATCCTACGGTTTTGAGTACAATACCTTTGCGGATTTGATTGCAATCCAATATGGAGAAAGCTATTTGATGAAGATGAGGGGCTGCCTTCTTTTGGATTTCCAGAAGCTTGCTTAAATTCTCCAAAACTCTTGGATCTTCTAGTATATGATCATCCCAAAGATAAGTAGGTGTGGGGGCACCTTTGAAGAAGAAAACTATTTCTTTTTAGTGAGATATAACTCTCTCTCTCTCTTGGCCTTTTCAAAATATACTGATTCTTTTAGAGATCTCTTATTAAATTTCTCATTCAATGAACATTCTGAATATTATGCCTTAAAGATGACTCGAATCTCCATGCTTTTTAGCATGAGATTTTGAGTCTCGCTTATACCATTTCACCACCAAGGCATATAAAAGAAATATAAATAGATAAAATAGAAATGACACGTGTCATGTCAATGACAACAACGAGATATAAAATTAATGGAATTGGGCCTCTTGAATCTTCTTTATCACTATTTATCCTTATTTTAATTTCTTTTTGTATGTAATGTGGCTTTTATTATTTGTTTTCTTTATTATTGATAGGAATTATCTTATTAAGACCTTATGAATCGATTCTCTCCCCATTATCTAACCCTAATAATGGATTATTCAGCTCAAAATCCCCGCTTAAACCAATATATACTAGTTTAAGTGGTAGACTTGGGCCAAAGTGGGCTTGTTGAGAGTCTGGGCCTAACTACTTGGGTATGTGGACTATATTAGGGACGTAAGATAAATAATTAAACTGACTTCCAAATAATTATTTGCAAAATCTCAAATTATGAATTCCATAATTTATTTAATTTCTTTTTGTAATCATAATTAATTCTTCTAAAAGTTATGACTGCACTCTAATTTAATTCTCTCAAAAATCACTCGGATATAATTAAGACTTATATAAAAAGTCGATTATGGTACACAATGTGATTTCCCACGTTAAGCTTTTCATATCCAATTGGTCAATCAATTTGCCTCTAATCGACTTTAACCAACATCTAATCAATTCCTTAATTCTCAGTCTTAACTTATTTTTTACTGCACTAGATTATAAAATAATCCACTGATCAGGTTTGACTAGTGGAAATAAATTTTATAATTCTATCAAGGGGTATCGCAATTTAATGTATCCTCGGGCCACGAATTCCTTCTAATTATGATCTCAGACCTACTCACATAATTATTACCCAATGTATAGGTCCTGTTGACTTAATACTATATCTGATCGAACCCATAACAACTAAAATAACATTTTTTGTAAGTATTCCAATCCTTATAACTTTCGGGATTAAGAATCTATGAACCCTTTGCAAATGGTCTGAGATTACCAAAGTATAATAAAGAAAACCCATAGGCTTAAATCTCATGGGTGGTCTAATTCAATATATTCTTGAATGTGCCGATCACAGCCCTATTTCGAACTATAATACAAGTTCTCGAACCATTAGACATGTTATTGTGGTTTGAGATAAACGACTAGGATTGTATCACAACCGTTCTTATAGGATGTCAACTCCCTATCTAGTTTACGAACTGTTTAATAGAGATAGAATTGAATTTACGATCTTCAGTCATCAAGCCAAATCCAGATCGTCGGAATTCCTACTAAGCTTGATTGACCATCATATTAACAAATATATTTAAAAAGTGTAAGAATAATTTTTCCAATATTGTTCATAGCATAGTTATAGACTACGTTGGTGTATCCCATTACATATCATCACACACCATCAAGACGAACCAAACTCAAGCATCTCCAAGTTTGAAGACTTACCGACATCCCATAAAGGTATAAAGCAATTTAAAGTTTAAATTAATTTACAGAATTTATGTTTGGGATGCTTATTTTATACCAAAAATGAACAGGGCTTTTTATTTTTGACGCGACTAAGAATGTGTCTCATAAATGAATACTCTCTAGGCTCAAGTGCAAGCCTATCGCTCAAGTAATAATCCGATAAGTCGGGTATCGATCCTTAGGGAAATAGGACAACAGAGTTGTAACGACGTTGGACAGACGAAGGAATCCAAACTCTGACTCTAAAGAAAAAGGAAAAGATGATCTGTTTTGGGAATTGACTACAACTAAATGAAATTTTGAAAATATTTATTTAATGAACCAAAATATGAATGGAATGCAACTATTCTAAATTACCTAAATTACTGATAATGATTGAACTGAAACTTGAACTATATAATGAAGAAAACAGGACGGGAATACAATCCCTCAACCCTAGTGTATTAATGGTATAAAACTAATCATAAATTTAAGTGATTAATTAGACCCATAATTTAGTACTCCCAAGCATTACGTATATGAGGTTCAAGCCCGCACCATACTTAAGAAGAGGACGAGTAAATCGGTATTGTGATAGTTACACTCAAATTGCATTCTGAAGCATCCCAATTACCCTGAAGCAAACGAGATCCAAAGATCTACAATTGTCGTGTTTCTACGTAATACGGTTATAATCAAATCATTAAATTTAGAGGATTAATTTTATACACATGCAACTACAACATCAGGTTGAGTTCATGCATCCCGACCTTAAAAATCTAGCCTGACATATGAAAACTAGTAGACAACACGTTTGGAATAAAAGAAAACATTTTTAATACTGAATGAAGATGAATAGAATAACAAATACTTACTAACAAAATAACTACTGCAATAATAAAAGAAGGAATTGGAAGAAATTTACTTGAATTGCAACTGGAATCAAAACTAGGGTTTATATGTTATTCTCTTCTAAAATTAATTACAATTTTCTTCCTTGATGAATCAGAAGCCCCCCGTTATGTTGGGAGGAATTTACAATTTATAATCTACGAAATAAAAGAGTTTGAACCAAGTAGGATTTTAATTTTTACAAGTGGATAATTCCGAAAAATCGAGAACGGAACCGATCCTGTTAAGGGGTTCGGTTCGGTTCTGTCTTTGACAACTTTCACAGAGAATTCTTCGAGCATGGGGTCGATTCTTTATTTTTCTGCTTCGGCTCGGTTCCATCTTTTTGACTATTTACTGGAAGTTTTCCAGGTGTAGGATCGGTTCGTTTTCCCCTCCCTTCAGTTCGGTTCTATTCTTGACAGTCTTTACAGAGCACTTTCCCAGGATGGATTCGGTTCTTTTTATTTTCCTTGGGTTCGGTTCCATCTTGTCAGCTATTGCAGAAACCTTTCCTTCTTGTTCTCCTTTGGAGATTTTGGTATTGAACTTAAATCAAATCACTTAACACCTGCGGAATAGTTGGAACATACACGAAACTCGGCGTACTCATTAGAACTTGTCAATATCAAAGATATGATATAAATCCACTTGAATTACACTTCGCGATGAGATAAAAGCCTATAAATTAAGGGGATAAATGGGAAGAAGTTATGGCTAATAAATTTTCAAAAATAGGACTTTTATATTCAAAAAGAAAAATATTTTATTTTTAAGGCTCATTCAAATGAGATGGAATCTCATTTCAAATGAGATTGTCATGCCGTTAGAAGCCTGGATCAAACGAGGTTCAAACGAGGGATCACTGTTTTAATTTTTTGAATGTCGTTAGAAGCGAGACTTATCTCGTTCGAACGAGATCACCATCTTGTTAAAGAGATATTACATTCTCGTTCGAACGTTGAGCTGCCTCAAAATTTGTATAAATACCCGTTTTGTGATCAGAACGTTTAATACTTTTGCCAAAATCCTTTTTGCATAACTTTTGCGAAAGTTATTCACTTTTTGTATTGTAAAAACACTATTTAATTGACAAATAAACATTTTGAATATTTAGTTTTATGAATTCATTTAATCCTTAGAAAGTTTTATATTTTTTCATACACCTTTGTGGAGAAGGCATATCCGTAGTTGACTTGTGATACCCGAGGGAACTCACTGCTGAAGAAAAAGGGTGAAGAAGGAGGACAGTAATCTTATGATTCGTACAAGGATCATAGTCGGTCTTTAGAGATTTACGAAGCTTAGCACGTTATACTTGTGGCGATTATTAAGTAGTTTGTAAGTCGACTGTCTTGTAATATTTTTAAAGTGCTGAAAAAAAGTTTTACCCAAAAGGGGTTTTTTCCTGAAACTTTACCTTTGTTGAATCCTTGGTTTCATTTATGTTTTAAATCATATAGTTGCATGCTATAGGGCTAAAGGATTAAAATTTGGTGTGGATTGTCATTTGAATTTAATAAGTTAACACCATTAGATAATTACGCACTCTCAAATTGGAATTTTGTTGAGCATATTTATTTCCGCATACTCTTAGTGGTAGTAGTTTCCACTCTCTCTAAGTGATGCCAGAACATTCATACTGCATTTACAAATTGGTATCAGAGCGGGTTGCACTAAGTTATTATGTTAGGTCCTTATTTAGTGCTTTTGGAGTGTTTTATTTCTCTCTCTATGGATTCCCATAGTTTTAATGACTTAAATAGTTTGAATTTGAAGTTTGCTAAAAGAATTAAAATTCTTAAAAAAGAAAATTCTCATTTTAAATCCACGTTGGATCTTTTACAAACTGTTCAAAATCAAAGAGATTTCTTTTTGAGAAACTTGTGGACATGGACTATGATTTTAGAAAATTAGAATTATCGAAGAAAATGAGTGATGATGAAGTCCTAGTTTTAGAAAATGAATTAGAGGACTTTAAATTTTTTTAGGGTTAATGTTTATGCCATTGAGGATAGAGTTTTGATTAATGAATTTAAGGCACGTGAGAAGACTCTTAGGGATAAGGGGGAGTGGTATAATCTTCTAGAAATGATTGAAAAAATGAAGAAGGAGTCACTAAAATTGGAAGAGTGAAATTCCTTGGTTGAGTCTAAAATTTTGAAGTTAGAAGATAATTTAAAATCCACAAGTAGTTTTAGTAGTAACGGTAATGGCTCACACGTTTGTAATGCTTCGAGTGTTAAAACCAAGACAATAGTTTATTTTAGAGGGTCAACCAAATCCCAAGATGTTAGATAAGGTCAACTCATAGGCAACATTCCTCGCGTTTACACATGTTCTCATAGTGGTAGGAAAGGTAACCTTAGGCATTTTTGTTATGATCTTGGAAGAAGTTCTAGGAAGTTGAAGTCTAGTGTTCCACTGGTTCTCGAAATTCTTCTTATTAGGTAGACACCTATCTGGGTTAGAAAATTCATTTTAGAGGAGTTAGATGTTAGACTTGTTGATTCTTACATGCTTGCACATGTTGTTTCTATTGTTATATCTTATAGATGATTGCTTGTATGATTTTGTTTGTCATACTCTATTTGTGCTTCATGATATATGTTTTCTATTGTTATGACATGTATATCTTTTGAATTTATATTTTTCTTTTATTGAGTCATATTGAAAAATACAAAAAAATAATTATATTTTTGTGTATTTTAGTTTTACAGATTTGGTGTGGCATATTGGTGTGTTTGAATCCAATTCACTCCATAATTTTCATGTGGCTAGGACATTTGGTTATGACTGTAGATACTTAGATTGATCTTAACCATGTTTATGGAGTTGTTTCGAACTTGATTTTCTTTATGGATTCGACTTTGTGTATGCCTCCGCACACACACATGCATGAGTTTGTTGAACATTAACTTAATTATGTATATTTGAGCTTGGTAAGATGTTCTCCCATCACTTTTGTCATCTACGTGTTTATGGACTATGGTGGATTTGTGCATGTAAGAACCATTACCCATGAGAGATTTTATTTATTATTGAAAAAATATGAGTGGACATGGGAAAGGACTACGAGAGACAGGTTGACTCGGGGTGAAATCCATCGTTTGAAAAGAGCCCAAGAAAAAATAAAGGTAATAAAAGAGCAAAATTTGCTAAAAAGGGGCCAACATAGTTTAATTTGTTTGATCTTGCAAAAGAAATCACTTCAAAAGAAAAGAATAGAATAAAATAGAAAATATGACTATGTTTATCTTTTGAGGGAGTTTAGTTGAAGATCAACGGGCTTACACAAAGAATCCTAGTATGCTTATTTTTGTAATGACCCGCGTAATTTTGGGCTATTTTAATTAATTTCTGGAAAATGGAGGAAAATAAAGTTTTTGATAAAATTATTTTTATTGCTCAAATATGTTGGTTATTATTTTTAAAGGCGATAATTTCGAACGGTTTCGAAAACGGAGTTAAAACAGATTTTAAAATGATTTTAAAATATTTTTAACTCTTGGAGTTGTTTTGGTTCCAACTCTTCATTTCTTTCCCTTATTTGAATGAGTCTTCTGGATTCCAACTCTTCATTTCTTTTCATTATAAAAGGAAGTCGTGGGAAACCTTTTTAACCTACTTTTGGCACAAATTTTGGCAGCAAATATATTTTATATTCCTCTACTTTTTATATATATTTTGGCCCTTGAGATTTGTGAGTTCCAACCTTAGATTAGAGGTGTTCTTGGGGCTATTTTGTTGGAAGTTCTTGGAGGAGATTTTGTAGATCTTTTGAGTTGATCTTGAGGAAGTGATCATTGGTTTCTCATCATGGTTTGAGGTATGAGGTTTTACACAATATGCTCCTTAAATCTCGCGAGTGTCATTCTCTTTGAATTCTTGTTAATTGAACTCATGTTTGAATTGTTAAATTTTTGGAAATCTAGAAAAATAATTGTTGGAATTATTTTGATTCATGTGGTATCATTGAATTGTTGTTGATCACGTTGCCATGAGATTTTAATATGGCACGGATGTGGGCACTCGCCAAAATTCCTGTTTCCCGGGTTATGGCTTGATAAAGCATATACAGATGTGGTGAGGCCTGGTGACCCGGTTAAAGTGTTGTTGAGAAATTATAATGATGAAATGCTATTGAGATTTGCATTTTGATTTGAATATTCGTACTCGTGTTGTTACGTTTTATTCATCGCTAACATATATTTGTTGAGTATCTTTCTTATCGTATTGTGTACTTCCCCATATTTTCTTTTAGTGGAAGGTTAGCATGGATTTTGGGACGCTATGGAGATTGATTTTAGCGATGATTATTTGGGAAAGATTTGTATTATTTTGATGTATATAGCTTTGGAGATTTGTATTTTATTTTAGAGTTAGTTGTTGTATGTAATTCGAGAGATTTGGTATTTAATTTGAAGAGATTGAGATTTGTAGTTTCTCTTTTGTTGTTGTGGGACTTAGATGCTCTATACCTTGTTGCTTGTGGATTTAGTTATTTTATCTAAGTGGCGCTCCGTTCCCTCTCCCCAGGTGGGCGGGGTGTTACAATTTTGTAATGACGCTATTGATTTGTATAATCATCAATATTCTAGGTTTGTGTGCATTGTGCTTATTTTGTTCATTAAGTTAAAATTTATTTGTCACTTGAGGCTAAAGCTTAGTTTGAGCTTTGTGTTCAATTAGAACTTCTTGAACATATTTCAATGTTTAGGTTATAATTCACTTGTGTCCAGTTCACACTCATTCATTCTATCTCACACGTTTAGACACATCGATACTTTGCTAGTGTGTAAAGCTTATGATTTATGTCATGTTTTATGGTCGTTTATACCTATATATGCGTGTCGTATTTTCCTTGATATATTTTTCATATATTATATATGGTATTGTATGTTGTATTTGTGAAAATTATTTTTTTGAAAAAAATAAAAAATATAAGAAATAGTTTGTTGTGTTTGCCATTGAGATTATCATTATGCATACTTGATTTATATCTTTCTGTGATGATATCTTATCTTCTACGTTATGCTTCGTATTTCATGCTTATGTTTCTACTTCTTTGTCTATTTTAGATAAAAAGAAAAGGGGAGAGAAAATTAAAAATGAGTTTTGATAAGTTTGATTTACGGAGAAGAATTTATTTCTGAATTATATCATATTTAATTCTCTAATATGTTTTTTGTCTCATGTGTGTAGGTACTTAAAGTAGAATTTAAGACACATAGATGAAGACACATTTTATGAAAGGGAAGAAAAAGAAGTATGAAGACAAATAGACTTATGTCAATCCGTTCTAGGGTTAGGAAGGGTGTTAGGATTTTTGTTATAGGAATTTTTTTTATTTTAATTTGGTGTTCAGTTATGTTTGTTTGTTATGTACCGGAATAGACAAAGGGGGAGATTTGTAAGATTTTTTTTCCAATATTGTTCATAGTATAGTTTTAGACTAGTTTAGCGTATCCCGTTACAAATTGTCACGTACTGTAAAGACGAACCAAACTCAAGCTTCTCCAAGTTTGAAGACTTGCAGACATCCCGTAAAGGGATAAAGCAATTTAGAGTTTAAACTAATTTACAGAATTTATGTTTGGGATGTTTTTTTTACCAAAAATGAACATGGCTTTTTATCTTAAAAAATAGGGTCAATTATTAAATAGTCCCTACTATAAATATATATTTTTTAAAAAGGACACATATTTTTAGTTTAACCCATTTAGTCCCTCAAACACTCAATATCCTCTTATTTTTAGTGGTCCGCGCCAGCGGCACTCCCTCTCCAAAATATGTGGCAAAGGACTTTTTGAGGCAAAATAAAAAAGTTTGGACTAAATGGGTATTAAAAAATGTCCGAGGGACTATTTGGTATATGTCCCTAAAAAATAGTACCTTTTTATTTTCAAAATGAAAAATATTTTAATTTTTAAGACTCGTTAAAATGAGACGGAATCTCGTTTCAAACGAGATTGTTATTTCGTTAGAAGGTCGTTAGAAGTCTGGATCAAATCAGGTTCAAAGGAGGGCTCACTTTTTTAAAATTTTGGATGTCGTTAGAAGCGAGACTTATCTCATTCGAACTAGATCACCATCTCATTAGAACGACATTGCATTCTCGTTCGAATGACGAGCCGCTCCAAAATTTGTATAAATACATGTTTCGTGATCAAAACGTTTAAGATTTTTTCCAGAATCATTTTTGCATAACTTTTGCCAAAGTTCGTCACTTTTTGTGTTGTAAAAACATTGTTTACTTCACAAATAAACATCTTGAATATTTAATTTTGTGAATTCGTTTAAACCCTGGAAAGTTTTATATTCTTTCATACACCTTTGTGGAGAAGACATCTCCATGGTTGACTTGTGATACCCGAGGGAACTCACTGCTGAAGACAAAGGCTAAAGAAGGAGGGATGCAGTCTTGTGATTCTTGCGAGGAACAAAATTTTTCTTTAGAGATTTACGAAGATTAGCGCATTATACTTGTGGTGGTTATCAAGTAGTCTATAAGTCGATTGTCTTGTAATATTTCTAAAGTGCTGAAGAAAGGTTTATTCGAAAGGGTTTTTTCTTGAAACTTTACCTTTGTTGAGTATGTATATTTGTGCTTGGTGAGATGTTCTCCCATCAATTTTGTCATCTACATGTTTATGGAATATGGTTGATTTGTGCATGTAAGAACCATTGCCCGTGAGAGATTTTGTTTATTATTGAAAAAATATGAGTGAACACGAAAAGGGGTGATAGACAAGTTTCTTGTCGTGAAAGCCACCATTTGAAAAGAGCCTAAGAAAAAATGTAGGCAATAAAAGAGGAAAATTTGCTAAAAATGGGTCAACACAGTTTAGTTTGTTTGAACTTGCAAAAGAAATCACATCAAAAGAAAAGAAAAGAATATAATAGAAAATATGATTATGTTTATTTTTTGATGGAGTTTAATTGAAGATCAATGGGCTTGCACAATTAATCATAGTATACTTATTTCGTCATGATGCTATTGATTTTTAGAATCACCAGTATTCTAGGCTTGTGTGCATTGTGCTTGTTTTGTTCATTAAGTTCAAATTTATTTGTCACTTATGGCTAAAGCTTAGTTTGATAAGTTTTGCTGTCAATTAGAACTTCTTGAACATATTCAATGTTTGGGTGACAATTCATTTGTGTCTAATTCACACTCATTCATTTCATCTCACGTTTCTAGACACATTGATACTATGCTAGTGTGTAAAACTTATGTGTTTGTATCACGTTTTGTGGTCGTTTATACCCATATATGTGTACCGTATTTTCTTTGATATATTTTACATATATTATATATGGTATTGCATGTTGTATTTGTGATTTTTTTTTTGAATAAATGGAAAAACATCAAAAATAGTTTATGGTATTTGACTTTGAGATTATCATTACACATAATTTATATCTTTTTGTTATGATATCTTATCTTCTATGTGACGCTTTGTATTTCATTCTTATGTTTCTACTTCTTTGTTTATTTCGGTTAAAAACAAATGGGGAGAGAAAATTAGAAATGAGTTTTGATAAGTTTGATTTATGGGGAAGAATTCATTTATGAATTTTATCTTATTTCCCCCAAATTAAAAATGAGTTTTGATAAGTTTGATTTATGGGGAAGAATTTATTTATGAATTTTATCTTATTTCAATCTCGACGCATCACGAGGTATATGTTTTTTGTGTCATATGTGTAGGTTCTTAAAGAGGAATTCAAGACACACAAATGAAGGCAAATTTTGTGAAATGGAAGAAGAAGAATAAGTTTGAAGACAAAGTGACTTATGCCATTCCGTTCCAGGGTTAGGAAGAGTGTTAGGATTTTTGTCATTGGAGATTTTTTATTTTAATTTGGTGTTCGATTATGTTTGTTTATTTGTTTACCAGAATAGCCAAAGGGGGAGATTTGTAAAATATTTTTTCCAATATTATTCATAGTATAGTTTTAGACTAGTTTAGCGTATCCCGTTACAAATCGTCACGTACCGTCAAGATGAACCGAACTCAAGCATTTCCATGTTTGAAGACATCCCGACATCACGCAAAGGTATAAAGCAATTTAGATTTTAAATTAATTATAGTATTTATGTTTGGGATGTTTTTTTTTTATAAAAAATGAATAGGGCTTTTATTTTCAAAAAGAAAAATATTTTTATTTTTAAGGTTTGTTCAAATGAGATGGAATCTCGTTTCAAAGGAGATTGTCTTGTCATTAGAAGCCTGGATCAAACGAGGTTCAAATGATGGATCACTGTTTTAAAATTTTGGATGTCGTTAGAACCATTATACAGGGCTTAAGTCTGAGGATCCTAATATGGCGACCAAGGTGGTTTCTTCTCGTAATAAAGAAGGTAGTCATAGTTGAGGCTCTAGCACAGTAATCTCTATATCCACCTTTATGACCCATAAAACATTGAGTTCGTTATAGTTAACTTCGTGGATTTTCCCGTAATCCACGTATAGTCCTTCCTCATAGAGGATTTCCATCCCCGGTTATAAAGATTTCTTTGTTTCGTCCCACCAAGGCTTTAGGAAATCGTGATAAGGAAATTCTTCCACTATGTAGACAAAAATGGTTTATCCATTTGCGATGGGGGTCTTTGGGATAGGGAATTCGAGGTTTGCCATAAGGAATGTATTAGAGACCATCTTTTCCTTTGTGTTTCATAGCTATGATGGCTTCTAGAGTTACCTGTTTATTTTTTCTAATTCTGAACCTGGGATGTATCTCATTTTGTGAATGATTCACGGGGATACATTGTGAATTATCATATCCTCTTCTATCATGTGAGCGAGGCATGACCCAGAACCCACTGAGGAAGATGTCGTTGTTGTCGTGGTGGGTGTCTATGTGTGGAATGGTACTGGTGTTGGCGACTGTGGACAAACTATAATCCCCTTGGAATGTGATCAAATTCGTGTAAAAAAGGAACCTAACTTTCATGCATAATGATGAGGGTAATCCCCCCATGGGATGTATCAGGCTCTTCCTAGAAGGTTGAAGCTGGCGGGGACATCGAGTACTTAAAACTCAATGATGGGCTTGCATAATAACCGGGACTTTCAAATAAATCAACCTAACCTAATCACTTATAGTCATTGTTTCAACCCTCATAAAGTATTCAATTTTAGCGATGGCAATTTTCCCCAAAAATTTGGGTCCCCGTAGATAACGGACCCTATCGGGTAGGGTATGGGGATTAAGTTTTGGGGATCGGGGCGGGTTCGGGGAGTTACAAAAATCCCCAAAAAATTTTGGGTCGGTTTTGGGTATAGCCTCGGGTCCCCACGGGAATACCCAAATTATTAATATATAATAAATATGTATGTGTATATTATAATAAATATATAAGAACAAGAGCAACTACTGATACATCACTCTTCATGAAAAATCATGTAAATATAACACTAAAAAACACCCAAACATATAGTAAGAAAGGTTTGCAAAAAAATGAAAGCAGAAAACAACACACGAAATTAACTCAAGTCCTATATCTAGTGTAATTAAACCATGTATCATCAAAGTTTAGCATTATCAATAGTTCCTTTTCAAAATGAAAGCCAAATAAAGTAACTCAAATAGGACCAGATTTGACCAAAAAAAATCAAACACTCCCTTAGATTTTTAATAGGAGTAACTCACTTAAGTTTCGTAGAAATTCAACCATTATTCCCAATTAAAAATAGTGTCGCTTTGACTTTCCACAAGAAGGAAGATTACATTTTTAGTATAAAAAAAAGCCTTGGAAAGAAAGAAAAGGGTTCCCCGCGGGGAAATCGATACCCATTTTAAACGGGAACGGGGATCCCCGAACCCGTTATAATGGGGAACGGGGCGGGGGCGGGGAATGATATTTTTAACGGGGACGGGGATGCTTTCTGATGATACGAGAAATCGTACATAGGTAGATCTCGTGCCAACAAATCAAGTATGAAGTGTAGAATAAATAGATTAAGCAAGCAAACAGAGAGAAGACAAGATATAGAGTGGTTCAGCCCCTAAAATGGGCCTACGTCCACTGTGTTGCTCCCCTCTCATTATGTGCGTTGCATTGTACAATATAATCGTGCCTATAGAGGCGTACAAGTATGAGAATAAAGGAGAGTACATGATAATATTAGAGATTCCGGTGAGCCCATGAGGTGGCTGTGATGTAGATTCTAGTCCTCCAAAGCTTATGTTGGGGTGATATAGAGAGAATCTGTGTTGTAGTGCCTCGGGTGTGTCTGGAACCGACCCTTCACTTCCAGGTGTGATCCTTTATTTATGAGGAAGTGTGTTGAGTCACGTGCCCTGAGCACGTGGCGTATACCAAGCCTACAGTAGATGTGGATAAGGGTGTGTGACCCACAGAGTAGCAGCGCTGAGCTGTTGGAGGGGGACCGCGGACCCTAAGCTGGGGTGCCGCAGCCTCTTATGGAGAGGGACGCACCCTACAGGAGTTCTGGCCGCGCCTTGAGTGAGATACCTGCCGCGGCCTATGTGGCCTGAATGCGATTGTAGAAGTACTGCCACGGCAGGGTGCTATACTTGTACTATCAATAAGCCCCCAAACCGTAGTGCCAAGGGAGATATATTGGGACTGCGGCTAAGTAGCCTAGGTACCGCGGTGCTTCCAAAGTGACGATTCGTCTTCCGCGCTCCCTTATATAAATTGTTTCTTGCCGTGGACTTCATTACGTTTCTAAAACTTTTGAGAGAAAATCGAGAGAAAACCTTGTTCTTTCTTCCTCAAGCATTTTCCGGCAACCTTCCAAGGTGGTTTGAAGCTGCGTGTGGTGTTTCCAAGGTGGTGTGAGGCTGAGCATCGCTGATTTCTTCATTTCCAGGTAATCTTTCGATCCATAGACTTCGTAGTTTGTATTTCTTTCCAGTTTTTAATAATCGAACGTCTGAATCGTACACCAAACCTACTTCTAATTTTCATGAACAAACTCTAGCTGTTTGATAGGAATCTAGGGCTTGCTGTTCTTGTTGTTCTTAATGTTTTTCACCAAGTTCTTCAACTTTTGCGAATTTTGATCTTTAAAATGATTAAACGTTATATTCATCAACTGTTTTAAGAGTAAAGCCGCGGCATGATGCCCCAACTTTAATCTATTCCCATTTTGGTCCTTGTGGCATACCGTGGACGTCTGTCGCAGTTTTTCTGGAACCAAGCCGCGGCGTTGAGTAGACTGGCTTAGGACCCTTAGGCTGATTTATCCTCCTTAGTTAGATGAGGGCCGCGCCCTTTGACATGGAGGGTTAGATGGTCACCCTTTTAGGTTCAATCAATAGTAGGCAATTCATGTAAATAATATTTTCGCGGCTTCTTGGTCTCTTCCAAACCATACTGGCTGCGGTGCTTAACTGCGGACTCTGCTTTTCAGGTACCGCTGTAGCCATATGAACTTTAACCCAGACGAGTTTTTGAGAGGCTTTTGGGCGAAGCATTTTGGGGCCTCTCCTCCTGAAATTTCTTCCGTGCATCCTCTACGGTCAATAGGCCCATGTAAATTAAAAGATTGCCCAAATTGCATCAGACTCGACTTAGACTCCGCGGACTCTTCATCTGGGAAGACCTTCTAATCTCTACCGATGGAAGAGGAAGCCAACTCAAGTACCCATCCCATGGGTGAAGGAGATATTGCCGCGGCTGCTAGAAATAATCCTGGAGGTACATCAGGGAGGGCTGCGAGACCTTTGGCCGCGCTTGGTATCCGCAGCTTAATGACCCAAAATTGGGTTTAGCAGGTGGCTGAGGCCTTCGAATTTCAAGAAAATTTGATGTGTTCAGCCCCTGCCGCGAACCAAAGACCGTGCACAGTTTTATCTGATGACAGAATCTGCTTCCCCCTGCACGCGTTCATTTACGGGCTGCGGCTACCTGTCCCAGTTCCTATCCGTCGTCTTTTCCAGACAATGAAACTGGCCCCAGCCCAGTTAGATCCCAACGGTTGGAGAGCTGTTCTTGCCGCGATCGTCCTTTGGGAGAACTTGTTCAAAAAGGACATTACTCCCGCGAAGTTCTTTCATTTTTACCGCCCCAAAGAGAACTCTGTAAAGTTCGCAGGATACTACTACTTTTCACTCCGCGACAGGAATAAAACCCTTTACACTGGGAGGCCGACTAGTGTAAAAAACTGGAAGGGGAAATATTTCTACATCTCCGGTGAAGGCTGGGAGATGCACCCCGAGGAGAATGAAAGACAGAGATCATATAAAATGCCGCGGCAGTGGGGGTCACCCTCAAAATTAGGTATAAGATTATAGCCGCGTCCTTTTTATTTCACATGTAACTTCCACTAACTTGAATTGACTTTTCTTTCTGCAGCCCTTGGCAATTTGCATTTGAACAAGCGGCAGGAAAAAAGAGTTGCTGAGGCTGCGGAAGTTCCTGCTGAGCACAAGAAGTTCAGCATACTTGTGACATTGGCAACTATATTTGAGGCGGGATTTTCCCCAAACAAATCCATTCCTCAACAAATGGGCGCGGAAGGTAATTAACTGTGCCATTATTTTTATTCTGCGGTCGTTTCTTTCCTTGAACTCGTGTTATTCTTTTTTAGGTGAGGAAGTTGATAGGGAGCTGCTGGCTGCGCAGCTGGCAGAGATGGATAAGGACGCGGTCGTCCTGAATAACACTGCGCGAAGCAGAAAAAGGAAGAGGTCCAGAGCTAAGGTACCTGTCGCGGCCCCTACTGGAGATAAGGCCACTGATCCTGCCGCGGATCAGGTGGTTAATGATAAAAACCCTGCGCATCATTAACACTTTGATGACGACATAGGGGAAAATTTTTCCGCGGCTGGCCTGATGTCAGCTGAAGTCCCCCTTCAATCGTCCTCTCCTCCGCCGCCAACTGTAGTGGCGGTTAATGGGAATTTGCCACCTCCCCAATTCCGCGAAGAGTCCGGGCCAGACGGTAGGCCAAGGCCTCAATTAAGGCAGCCTGACCCAAATTCCTCCTGGGACACTACTGCAAAGGCTGCGCGGAGAATGAATCGAGCCTTGGATGCCGCGGACCTCGACAGGCTGGTTGGGGAGGATCACGAAGATCTGGAGGACTGTGGCCTCCACAGACTTTTGAGGGTACGTACTAGTCATTTAATCTTTGCATCTCATATTTTTCTGTATTTTTGCTAACGTCCTTTATTTCATACAGGCCGCCGATGTCATTGTGGTCCAGAAGAGGAAGTATGAGGCTTTGTACAGGCTGAAAGAGGCCGAGAAGAGTTCTCATGCCGCGGACCTGCAGTCTGCACGGGCTTCTTCTTTTGAGGCAGGGAAAGAGTCCACTGCCGCGGCCCTCCAGGCATCCCATATGGACTTGGAGAAGGCCGCCAAGGCCAGAGAGGAAGCGGAGGAGAATTTCAATCAAGCCGCAGAATCTCTGAAATCATCACAGGCCCAAACAGCCGAAGTCTCCCGTGTTGCAGAGATTGCAAATACCAAGCTTGCCCTCCTCCAATAAAAATATCAAGAGCTAGAAGCCAAGTCTGCTCAGAAGGATGAAGCCCACGCCGCGGCCATACAAAAGATGGAAGTTGATCATGGCGACGCCCTCCAGCTAGCCATAAATCATACCGTGGAGTCATTCAAAGGCTCCAAGGATTTCTTCCTCATTAACAACAGGGCATACCTCCGCGGCTACCAGGAGCTGCTGCAGAGAATTATTAAGAACTTCCCTGATGCCAAGGAGACGGTCCTCACTTGGAAATTAAGTGATGCAGAACATCAAGACTGCATTGCTGAGTTGAAGGCCGCAGCTGAAGAAAGAGCAAGGCTGATAGCCTAAGCAGAGGCAGAGGCAGTGGCTGAGGACGGGGAGACAGAGACTGCCGCGGGCGGAGAAGAGGCTGATGATGATGATGATGCAGCCTCTTAAATTCTTAATTTCTATTGCATCGACTTTTTGTAATCTTAAACTCTGTTGTGGCTGCGGCCCTCCTTTCTGTAATCCAAGGCTATTAATACAAAGGCTGCGGCCATATTTTTATCACTGATTGACTGCTTAATATTCCTTGCTTTTCAATATTGCATGTTTTACATTACCTGCTATAATGAATGGTTGCACGTTACTGCCTCATATTTGCAACTTGCTTTCTGTATTGAATGAACTTGTAGGACTTGTAGCTAGGTCCGCGGTAGCATAGTATAATTCGATGCAATCTTGCTCTTATTAATCATCCGCGGTGTCCTTGTCACTTTGGCCCTTTTTTGTTTTGTCCCTGCACCTCACTGTAGGGTTGTGATCCCCCAAGCCGCGGTGCCAATGAAGTATGTTTTTGGGGCTGCGGCTTAATTTCTTCAATTTTTCGTAGAAGCCGCAGACCCTTTGGTTATCTACTCGTTTGCCATGTATAAATAATGAATAGATCGATGCCGCGGTAATTTTGAATGAGGGCAAATATTCTGAATTCAAGTCCACCTCAGCGACTCTCAGTCGCTTTTTCCATTCAGCTGTGGCAGGTTGCCATCCAGTGCTAGGGCAACGGTGGATGAGGATGCCGCGACATCTACTTGACTGCTGACAAGATAATGAGGCTGTAGAACCTTGCCCTTGGGAAATCGAGGCCATCCTTCTGTAGGTTTGACATGCTTCATGTTCAAAGTAACAGAGCCTCCTATAGGCGCTTCGATTGTCTTTCATGGCTTTCCTTTAGTCGATCTTGGGACAGTATGAAGCCTCCCCAGGCTGGGTTATGTTATTAAGCCACCCACAACTAATATGCGAGACACTATCAAGCCTCTCCAGGCTGAGTTATGTTATTAAGCCACCCACAACTAATATGCGAGACACTATGAAGCCTCTCTAGGCTGGGTTATGTTGTTAAGCCACCCATAGCTAATATGCGAGACACTATCAAGCCTCTCCAGGCTGGGTTATGTTGTTAAGCCACCCACAGCTTAATATGCGAGACACTATCAAGCCTCTCCAGGCTGGGTTATGTTATTAAGCCACCCACAGCTAATATGCGAGACACTATCAAGCCTCTCCAGGCTGGGTTATGTTGTTAAGCCACCCACAGCTATGCGAGACACTATCAAGCCTCTCCAGGCTGGGTTATGTTATTAAGCCACCCACAGCTAATGATATATATAAAGCCATCCCTAGCTAGATATTGTAAGCCTCCTGGCTCGATGACGAGTCCCAAAAGCTAAGAATGGGCGTTATAAGCCCCCGTGGCTAATGTCGCACTCCGAGGGCAGAGAATTGGCGTTGTAGGCCCTGGTGGCGGATAAAAGCTCCTTGAATCCTCAGATGCTTCTGCGAATATGGTCATCATATGATAAGATGTAGTTGCACATTGCGAGGGGAAATTCTGAGCTAATGAAGGTCGTATCCCATCCATATGTGCATCCCGAAGTAGAATAATCCTTCGAGATAATTTTGTTATATTTCCTCTGAAATCTGTTTGAGACAAGTCTTTTTGTGAGGTAACAGGTAATGAAACCAAGAGAAATATCAGATATAGCTAAACTTGCTAGTTCATATATTTATATATGTATGCTGCAGCTAATGACTTTGTTAACAAAACATAAAGTCTCGAGTATTAAGGCTACGGTGAGCTTCATAAAACATAAACAGAAATAGTTGAAATTAGAAAGACTAAGGATGAGATGCGGTATGCAGCCTCTGCTAGATCTGGCTAAATCCCTTATGCAATCTTCAGGAATCGCTGCAGCATCCCTTGCCCGATTAGCCTTTCAACTTATCCTTCAGAGCATAACATTGCTCTGTGTCGTGGCCATGGTCCTGATGGAATTTTCACTAGGTAGCTTTGTTCCTCTTGTGGGGTGGAGCTCTCAATTTTTCTGGCCACCTCAAAATCTTGTTCGCTTTGATGAACTCGAAGATCTCTTCAATCGGGAGGCTCAACTGACTATAGACACCCGACTTTTTCTGCCTTTTTTGACCTCCGACAGTTGATCCCGCGGTTTCGTTTACTGCCGCGACAGGCAAGGTTGGCTTTGTTGTTTCCTCCACTTCCGCGCCTATGTTTTTAGATGCCGCAGCCTCCAGCATTAGCACCCTCTGATTTAGAAAATTAACCTGGGTCTGAAGTGAGGCGTGGCTGTCATAGAGGTGATTAAGGTGATTGTATAGTTGCACAATCTCATCCCTAACTTCTGCACTCCGGCTGGATTCTCCTTCCATCTCTGCTTTTGTTAGTCTTTATAAAGTATACTGAATCTGAGACAAAAATTAACAGAGGTGAGTGATCACAGAAGTATCAGGAAGGAGGGTTTGAATTGCTCCATGATTATGCTGCTGAGGCCGCGGCCAGTATGGCACATAAGTGCACTGCCGCAGCCTTTCAATGTTATTCACCAAGGTCGGTCCAAAGGCCACTCAAATCCCTCCCACGATGATTTTGAACTGTTGTGGCAGGTCCGCACCAGTAGGGGTTGCGGCATGAGATACTGCTGACCTTACAGGCCGCACCCCTGTCTGGGCAGTGGAGAGATCCCAAGACAAGAGATGATATTTTCTCCCCCAACACGTGAAGAAAACCTATTAGGGTCCATTGATGAGAGAATTTCCTTGCGACGCGCAATATGGCACAACTTCAATGGAAACCCTAGATCATAGGTAGATGACAACAAAAATGGGGTAGACACAATCCCTCCCTAATCATTCATCTTTTTGAGGCAAAAGCTCGTCATGCTTTTTAGCATTATCCAGATGGAATGATATCATAGGGGTATGCAAAATAGATCCAAAGCCATTAAGTGAAGATCCAAAGATAGATCCAAAAATATGAAATTCCCGTTAAAGGGGGAGAATGTGGTGCAGAGTCCAATAACCGGTAACCGACCCGCTAGGAGATGATCCAAAGGACCCTCAGGGATCGAATAAGGTGTTTGAAGAACTCATATATGCAGAGAAACAAGATTGAAGTATCCCATTCCCACAGACGGCGCCAAATTGATGATACGAGAAATCGTACATAGGTAGATCTCGTGCCAACAAATCAAGTATGAAGTGTAGAATAAATAGATAAAGCAAGCAAATAGAGAGAAGACAAGATATAGAGTGGTTCAGCCCCTAAAATGGGCCTACGTCCACTGTGTTACTCCCCTCTCATTATGTGCGTTGCATTGTACAATATAATCGTGCCTATAGAGGCGTACAAGTATGAGAATAAAGGAGAGTACATGATAATATTAGAGATTCCAGTGAGCCCGTGAGGTGTCTGTGATGTAGATTCTAGGCCTCCAAAGCTTATGTTGGGGTGATATAGAGAGAATCTGTGTTGTAGTGCCTCGGGTGTGTCTGGAACCGACCCTTCACTTCCAGGTGTGATCCTTTATTTATGAGGAAGTGTGTTGAGTCACGTGCCCTGAGCACGTGCCCTGAGCACATGGCGTATACCAAGCCTGTAGTAGATGTGGATGAGGGCGTGCGGCCCACAGAGTAGCAGCGCTGAGCTATTGGAGGGGGACCGCGGACCCTAAGCTGAGGTGCCGCGGCCTCTTATGGAGAGGGCCGCACCCTACAGGAGTTCTGGCCGCGCCTTGAGTGAGATACCTGCCGCGGCCTGTGTGGCCTGAATGCGATTGTAGAAGTACTGCCACGGTAGGGTGCTATACTTGTACTATCACTTTCCCTGACCCCAAACCGACCCGTTGCTATCCCTATTCAATTTCATAAGTCTTCTAAAGAAGAATAAAATTATCCTTGATGCCCTACAACTTTACTAAATTAACCTGGACACCCTAAAGTTTCAATAATTACAAACTAGCCTCAGAAAACTGCAAACCAACATAACTTAACTTATACTTAAACCCCTAATCCTAATCTTTATATCAAATTAATCCTTTAGAATTTAACTAACATAAAATTATAATTTCATCCATTAAAACTTTTTAAAATTACAAAAATGCACCTGAACTTGATCAAAAGTACACTTTTAAGGCTATAAATGCATATACTTAACCAATCAAGGATGAAACACCATAGTCTTGATAATTTCACAACATTTCCTCTCCAAATAAGCCTACACATCAGCAAAAAAAAGGCAAAAATCACATTTGTACACCATACATATATGTGAGGAACATTATCCAAGCTAGAAAACCTCACAATTTCAGTTCAAATCCACGTGCCTTTTCCACCAATGAACTCCGATGATCACACACTATAAATACCCAACGAATTCCTCTGTTTAAACTCATCCCAACAGCAGTTTCAAAACTAGAAATTTTCACTCCAATCAGGTACACTATGCTTTTATGCATTATATTCAATTCTTTTAGTTTCAATCGATTCTTGTATTATTATAATGCTAGAATATGTCAAAATAGTAGAATTCTTATGTCGAAAACAGGCCCTAGGTGAAAATTATGATGTTTCCACCATTAAAGTTTGAAACTTAATGGTGAACTTTCAAATAATGATTAAAACTCAGGTTTAAAGCTTTGAATGTATTTATTAGAATCTCAGGAACTCGGCTGTAATGATCAAATGTCATGAATGTGTATACTAAGATATAATCGATTGAAAGTGTATTTTGAACCAGAAAACTAAAAGTATTAAATTCTTCCTGTATAATCCATCTCAAACCTTGAAATCAAAACCAAAATACTCCTACACATAGCATAAAACAAACTATGTTCATAAGAATCCCTGCTATATCCTAAAAAGCCACAAATGTCAAGTCAAATTTTCAGCAAAACACACACATATAAAACTTGCGATATACTGCATCTCAATCCACAAAATCTATATATTTGGATTCCTTATGAAATTTTAGGTTGAATTTGTTAAGAAATTATCTCAAATGGTTTGGAAATGAAAGAGAAATCTCAGGTCAAAAATCAAAAACCCTAAAGTTAACTATCGAGGGGAAGAAAATGAACTTTTTGAACATAAACTTTGTACCTCGTGCATGTGTGCACGTGGCCAATAAGAATTTCCTAAAAAAAAATTCCAATATTTTTATTTGCTTTTCTAGTCAAAATGATATAAGGTAAGGCCTTGTTTGGATTAGCCTAGCCTAAGTTAGGGAAAAATTAGGTTTTAACTTAAAAATATTTTTCCTCAATTATAATTTGACCCCTCCTGACTTTTCCAACTTATGAATTTGAACCCCAAAATTTGTCAGTGAATACTTCAAAATATTTTAAAACAAAAAGTCTCTTACATCAAAGTTAAAATATCACCTTAAGTCCAAGATTTTAAAGTCTAAATTATTTATAAAAACACCCCCGAAACTTTAAAAGAAAGAGTTTTTTTGTATAAACTATCCAACCCAATCCCAAATTCCTACAAATAATTATATACCCAAACATTATATAGATAAAATCAAGTACCATATCCTCACAATATCCTTCTTTTGATACATAAAGTTGTACGAAATACTGAGCAAATATGTTTTCCTACCTTTTCAATAGTAAACATTAGGTATTTGGCATACTGCTATTAATATCACTATGTGATAGCTCATATACTCTTAGTATGTGCATGTTATAATACTTCCGTACTACATATTTTATTGAATATCATCGATATTTGAATTTGAATGTGGATCAATTCAAACCCTTCTCACCTATTAACTGATCTCATATACCTTAGTTAATCGATTTACCCCTGCACCTCGAAGCAAATATTTACATTATGAGCATCAATATCAACTAGGAAGTAGACTGGTGTGTTATCCCACTAAACTTTTTGCTTGGCCTAATGGTCTCAGATGATTGAGAGCCTTGATTATTGCTACATACGTATGAGTTCCACTTTAATTGTGTTCCCAGTCGGTTACTTTTCTCCAAAAGTTTTCGGTTGATTATTATTTGGTTTTACTGATATCCTTATTATTTTTATACCCCTTAGTGAATTGGTAAGTATGATATTATTAGTTCAAACATCCTTGACTTTCTTTATATGATCCTTAATGAACTGATAAGTATGGGATTATTAGTTCAAAGATCCTTAATTTTCTTTATGTAACCTGTAATAAACTGATAAGTATGGGATTATCAACTTTACTTCTTTAAGCATTGATATACAAACAATGAATTCTATACACACTAACTTTTATCTATACATATACTTATTATAGAATTGGTAAAGTCTGCTTAACATCTTTGTGCTAATTTCTTTTTCCTCTAGATGAATAAGGAGAAAGACGATAATATTTTTTCCTTTTTAGAGATAGATACCGGTCACCTGTTTGCATACGTGACCGTGTGGGCAGAGAATAAGCCAGATGGAAGCAAGGAGTGGTGCTTTTCGATTTTCTACTTTATAGTATGTGTTAAAAAAATATAATTTACCCCCACAGTAGTACTACCCTGTGTAAACTATTTTAATAATGAATAAAGTTCTGCTATTCCGCCTTAATTTTAATTCATTATTGTATATATAATCTCTTGTGCATTCTTACCAAAAATCAAGGTGTGACAAGTTGGTATCAGAGCATGTTTTAAAGTTAAAATATCGCCGAGTTAGTATCCTACACGAAAAAAAGAAATTTATTATATATTAGTTATTTTATCTTTTCGTAACTTCTTTTATTACTATTATATGGTAACTCCATTTTGCAATATAGATACTTGGGATACATTTTTATTCAATGTGGAGATTGATCCGAATAACCATTGGGAAACTAGAATCTGGGAAGAAGCATTAGCAAGACTATGAGAAAAGATTCATTCCATAGAGGAAGATTGGATAGGTTCCAGTATCGATGTCAAGAGGTTAGTACTGACTAATATAGTTTTATGTGAAGTGCAAGTTATGAGAAAGGTAGATGAATACGTGAATGATCCAGTGACATTTCAAGAAGCTATCAATCTTTCACTCACAGATGCTCCGTCAACCCCACCTATGTATCCAAATGCAACATCAAATGGTGAAGTACATGGTAATTACTCTCCTGACACCAATGGTGACTCGACTGATGATTCCCCGGACCAAGAAGATTATCTAGTTAGTCCGAAATCCAGTTATAGTGACGAGGCTATTGTTCCTACCTAAAATCCAAGTTAAAGTTGTCTCCTAATGTATATAGTATAATAAAATATTATAAATAGTGTGCCATACTAAGCCTTAGGAGATTAACTAACCATTATAGTTAGGTACTAATCTAGAAGTAGTCTGTGATATATAACTTTCATGTATCATGCAACTTATCTTGTATAATATAATAGGCTTATGACATAAACTTGTTTATGATTCTTGTAGTTAAAACTATTCTATTATATTTTAGGATGGTTAGTACTTGAATCCCCTCAGCTGGAACTCAAACTAAATAGACTCTAATGGAATCATGTGATGTCTCCAGGAACTCACTTATTTAGCCCGACAATAATAAACTTCTCATTTTACTCCAGAGGACATTTCCAAAGAAATTCGTAGGATGAATGCCCTTAAATAATTTTTAAGACAACGACCTCAGTGTTTTGTTAGAAAGCCAGGTGCCAGTGAAGCTGAGAAATGGACACATCAAATTGTGAAAATTCTGAATGGAGTAGGTATAGCTATTAATCCTAGTGGCAAGCGGTGTGACGTAACCAAAATGTTGTTAATTTTACTTGGGGAGAAATTTGAAGAGATTTTCTTCAAAAAGTATTTTCCCGAGGCTAAGCGAGATTAACGAACTGTTGATTTCCTATAATTACAATAAGTTAATCTTTCGAAAGCCTAATATAAGGCCAAATTTACCGAATTATCTCGTTATGCCCTTGACTATATAGACACTGAGATAAAGAAGTGTAAGAAATTTAAAAGAGGACTACATCTAAGAATCAAGAATTCAGTCGCTCCTTTACAAATCCGTGAGTATTCTCAACTTATTGAGGTTGCAGCAATTGTAGAATAAAATTCTCTCTCCGTAATACGATCTTTACCTCCCGTTACTAAAAATAATCATGTTATTAGAACCCCACCTCATTCTCGACCTCAACCCTATCCAAACTCGATTGGACAAGCTTACTCCCAGATCCGTCATAACAAAATGCGTTTAGTGATTTGTTGTCATGAATGTCACGAAGTAGGACATATTCGGCCATAGTGTCCTAAGTTAAGATCTGTTTTGAGCCGTTGTCTATTAACAAACCCTCACAAAATCCAAAATCCTGTCCAATAAAAAATCAACATAGGCCAAATTCTGCTAAGAAAATTGGGCCAATCCCGAGTCATGGAAAGAATTATGCAATACTGCCTATAGAAACTCCCATGACATGATAGAAGGTATGGTATTTTCCAACATCTTCCCGTGCTTGTTTTACTTAATTCAGGTTCAACACATTCCTTTATCAATCTTATACTAGCTAGATTATTGGAATTACTACCTACATCTTTAACTGCTCCATTAGATATTGAATTACCGACAGGTGAAGTCAGTACAGCAACACAAGGTTATATTAATTATAGAATTTTGCCTGGTTTAGGTACACTCCTTGTTAATTTGATAATTTTAGATATTTGTGATTTCGATATTTTTATCGGAATGGATGCTTTGTCAAGACATCATGCTTATATCAATTGTCATGCTATGAAAATTTATTTTCAAAATAAAGATAATTGTTCTTTTGAATTTCAAGGATCAAGTCCGCCTAAACCCTCAAGTTTCCAAATTCAAATCTCTTCTTTAATTCCAAACCTTTTGGAACAATTCAAATATTTTTTCCCCGAAGAATTACCAGGATTGCCCCTTTTCTAAGAAATTGAGTTTAGTTTCAGTCTTTATCCTAATACATTTCCTATATCGATACCTCTGTATCGAATGGATCCTTTAAAACTTTGAGGACTCTGTACCCAATTAAATGACCGTATTAAAAAAAGGTTTTATTCGACTAAGTTCATTGCCTTGGGGGGCTCCGGTATTATTTGTCAAGAAATATGATGTAAGATTTAGATTATGCATAGAGTATCATAAATTTAACTCAGTAAGTATAAAGAATAATCATCCTTTATCCCGAATAGGAGATCTATTTGATCAACATCGAGGAGCAAGGGTCTTTTCTAAAATAGGCTTACGATCCAATTACCATCAATTGCGAGTTAGAGAGGAAGATATCCCGAAAATTGCTTTTTGAACTCGTTATGGACATTGAGAATTTATGGTAACGTCATTTGGTTTAATCAATTCACCCACAACTTTTATCTATCTAATGCATAGAATATTTAGGCCTTTTTTTTTACCAATTATTATCATTTTCATTGATGATATTCTAGTTTATTCTTAAAATCCAGTAGAATATGCACAACATGTAGAAGTAGTCATATGTACTCTCATCAGTCATATGATAAGAAGAACAAATATGATTTTTCAATGAAAGAAATAAAAAATTTAGGACATGTGATTTTTGAAAATGGAATCCAAGTCGATCCAGCCAAAATTTCAGCCATTTTAGAATGAAAAAATCCTACCAATATTACCGAGATAAGGAATTTTTTTAGGATTTACTGAATATTACCATCGTTTTGTAGAAGGATTTTCTCGCATTGCTCTCCAACTTTTAAAGCTAACTAGGAAGGAAGTTCCATTTTTATGGACTGATGAATGTAATCAATCATTTCAATTTTTGAAGGAAAAATTAACCACTGTTCCAGTCCTCACCATTCCTTCTAGTGATGTAAGCTACGATGTATATACCGACGCCTCATTACAAGGGTTTGGATATGTGTTAATATATAATTAGAAAGTTATAGAGAATGGGTCATGACAACTCAAAACTCATGAATGTAATTACCCTGTCTATGATCTTGAGTTAACATCTGTAATTTTTGCGTTGAAAATTTGGCATTGTTATCTTTATGGTGAAAATTTTCAAGTCTTTTATGATCACAAGAATTTGAAATATATTTTTACTCAAAAGGACTTGAATTTAAGACAACGACGCTGGATGGAATTTTTGAAAGATTACTGAATTAAATTAAATTATCATCCAGGAAAAGAAAATGTAGTAGACGATGCTTTGAGTCAAAATCTAGTAGGAAGACTCCACACTTTAATTTCTTATGATATTGCTTCTACCATAGAGCAATATGACCTTCGATTGATATCCCCTTTTGCAATATTTTCCAACATTTATTGCATATCTTGAATTGAGAGAGAAAATCTTAGTTCAACAAACCCAATATTCTTTTGTACAAACCATTCCAGACAAAATTTTGACTTCTCATACGATAAGGAACTTGTTTACGATTTAGAAATAGGTTGTATGTACCTGACGAGTCATCTCTTCAAGAATAAATATTGCAATAAGCCCATCGTTTGAAATTTATGATTCACCCCAAAAGTTCGAAAATGTAACACGCTATAAAGAAGCAATACTGGTAGCCAAATATGAGAAATTATATCAAGAATTTTGTAAGAAAATGTCTTACGTGTCAATAAGTAAAGATAGAATACCAACACCCTGGTGGAATCCTTCAACCCTTACCAATTCCCGAGTGGAAATAGGATGATATTACCATGAACTTTGTCAGCAGACTACCACGTACATCCCAAGGATATAATTCCATTTGGGTAATAGTAGATCGACTCACCAAATCTACTCATTTTCTACCAATAAAGACCATCGACTTATTTCAAAAGCTTAGCAAGCTCTACATTCGAGAAATTATCCGATTACGTGGAATTCTTTAATCCATCGCATTAGACAGATATTCTTGTTTTGTAAGAAAGTTTTGTCAAGCAGGTGCAAATCTCAATGGGTACTAAACTTCATCTAAGTACCGCATTTCACCCACAAATGGATGGACAATCCGAACGTACAATCCAAACATTAGAAGATATGCTACGATCTTGTACGTTAGATATTGTAACACCCCGTAATTTTTTAGCCATAAAAATCTTTGTTAAATTAAAAATTTTGGAAAAATAATTTTTGAAATCTATTTAATTCTGGTATGTAAATTTTTTGGCTTTTATATATAAAAATAAGGTTTTTAGTGGAATTTAAATCGAGCTTAAAATTTGGAAATTATAACTTTTTATATAAAAATCGGGGGAGGATTTTACCTAAGGAGGATACGAAATTCGATTGTCTGACCTCCAAAACATGATGTAGATGACCTTAATGATGCCCAATCGGGTTGATTTTTCTTACATGACTTTGTCTCGCCTTCAACTAGAGCATATCCAAAATTCAAGGACATCTGACGGTCTGAACTCTAAAATGTGATGCAGTCGACCTTAATGACATCTGATTGAGATGATTTTTGGATAGCATCTTCGTCTCGACTTTAGCTAAAACATATCAAAGTTTCAGTGAATTCCCATGGTCCGATCGCTTGTAGTGTATTTTTGAGTGTTTGTGTTTGATTATGACTCTTTCTTTAAATCGTTTATGTAATAGATGAGTTTAGACTTTTTAAAATACCTTTTACCCTTATAAAAAATATATAGCCTCTTAAATTATTATCTCCTCTCAGCTATAAAACCTAAACCCCATTAAACACAACTTTCAACCCAAATTTTGAAGATCTAAATGAAGTTTTCTCAAGAAGAAACAAGAAGGTGTCTTTGCTATTTTGGTGAGAGGAATGCAACCGTGTAATCAAATTTTCAAGATGAATTCTTTACATTCATCAATACTTCTATATTTCCCCTTTGGTATTATGCATTTAAATGTTGCTTAAATAGTAATAATTATATTTTCTTAAAATCAATTAGAAAGACTAATTAGGGAAAGTGAAAATAAAGTTAGGACCGATTTAATTCAAATCTTAATATGGATTAAGACTCAAAACCATTGTATGCTTAGATTAGAGGTCGGAATTTCATCATAATTTATGATGTTCGTATGTAGAATAAATCGTAGGGATGTTGTAAATTGATTTCGACTTGTAAAACCACGCAAATTATGTACATCTTGTAGAGTAGAGATTTATTATTCCATGCTTCCAAAAATATATGCATGTGAATAAAAATTCTATAAATTGATGAGAGAACGAATTGTTTTAATTAAGTGGACATAATTTGATAAATAGTGATCTTGCGATTAATTTAAGGAATTATTGTGATAAGTTAAAAATATGTCATATGTGATTCGTTAATTGTATTAATAATTGACATCGCGGGGACGACGGGATTTTTGGGGTTGTTAGTGCTTTCACCTTATATTTTTAGGTTGCTTTCTAAGTATGGAACTATTAGGTAGTATAACATCCCGTATTTTCGAGGATGTAGAATTTAATTAATTCGATGATATCATATTCAATTTATCGGGAGGAATTCATTAAATTAGTTAATTAATAATTAATTAATTTGGGTTATTTTAAATTTTACATGTGTCATAATTTGAGGCCGAGGTTGGAGATTTTAGTTAAGTAACTCGGATGACGATTCTGAGTGAACGGTTGATTCCGAATAGGTCAAGATAGTTGGAAAAGAGTACCCGGGGTAGTAATTGGGTCTCAAAGCATTTTCAGACATAAATCGGGCTCACACGGGAGTGTTCGTGTCATTTGAACTTGGCCCATATGCTTAATTTCAGGATTAGCAAAATAAAACCTACATTAGGGAGTTTGTGGTAGACACAACTCAATAAGAAAACTCGAGTTTTACAGAGGAGAAAAGAGGACGAAATTGGGAAAGCTTTTGGATTGCCAAACCAAGAGAAGAGGGTTGTGTTATTCGTCAAATTTTTATCTACATCAAAGGTAATTAGACCCTATGAATCTATTCGGGCAAGTAGTTAAACTTGATTTCATTTAAATTGCAGTATTGTGATTCATATGATGATGGGTGTAAATCATATTTATTTTTGAGGTGGGTTATTACATTAAAATGGGGTTTTCAGAAGTTGTACATGTGATGTGTTTTAAGAATCCAATTGATGATATAGCATGAGTCAAAACCGTTGGAATTAGAACCATGTAGAAACCTGACAGCAAATCTGAGCATTTGGTCTATGATGTTTGATATGCTGTTATGAGACCTCATCTCGGCTCAAGACAAGCCCGGCCTAAGCCGATCCTTCAAGGAATCTTTTAGCAAGCATTGTGTGCATCTGGTTCAACTTGTCTCGACCATTGTGTCTAGTATCATTTATGTCCTAAGACGAGACAACATGCATCTTTCCTTATCCTCACGTCTAGTCTCGGCTACGTTGATAGATCGAAGATTTCCTAAACTAACCTGCTTTCTCATCTCGGCCTGACCTTGATCAACCGAGATTACACTTCGTAATTATCTACATATATTCCAGTGGTATATCATCTGTCTCGTACTCGGCCAGACCGACATTTTAACCTCAACATGACACTTTGGGCATTTCAGAAAGCTCGTGAAATGGAGCATGTATGAGATAATGTGCGTGGGCTATCAATACCTCGTGAACCAAATCGTTATAACAGCATCACTCACCTATGTGAGGAATATTTTATAATCATTGCTTGCATGCACTAGGGATAAATGACATCACCTTGGTGGACAATTGAAGCTGTGCATGCCTCATGCATGACTGAGGTGCGTATGAAACCACCCTAGCCATATTAATAATTATCTTCTACCTTATTGTAAAGGATCAATTATTCTCAACCCTAGCAAAACTCTATCAAAATACACAGTAGAGAGAGAAAAACTTGAGTGTTGTATTTATAGGCTATTAGTGCCCTTATTCTAGTGAAAACCACCATTCACACTGCACAATGGACGTAGGCTCCGACCGAACCACTTATATCTGGTGTTATCTTTTCCTTTGTCTCATCTATTTCTGTATTTACATACTTGTTCTTACACCATTGTACTGATGGTTTGAGCTCTCTTATCACCCTGACTTGGTGGTAACAATTATGGTATCATCAATCTGGCATCGTTAGTGGGAAAGAGATAACCATATTCTTCCTTAATTTTTTAGCTGCTCCATCAGATTCCCTGATGGTGGTCCAATCTCATCCTAGGTTGAGCTTGAACCACCATTGAAACATCTATGGTTTGAGTTTCAGCTCATCTTCTGCCTTTTCATCTCACATACAACTCATCGCTTGGTTGTTTCGATCACAGAAAGTCTTTGATGACATCAGATCTTCCTATTATAGGTGGACCTAATACCAGCTAAGCCCCACCTCAGTCAACAATGGCTGAGGTGGTGATAACTCTACGCTTATTAGTAGACTGCCAATGACAGATGCATGCAACTCTTGCTGCTTTCAGCCAGAACATGGTGGCTAGACTTGCCGAAGTCGGGGAGGAGTTTATAACTCTGACCGCCAGGGAATGTGCTCTAAATCAAAGATCTAGGGGGCCACCCCAGGCCCCACTCAAAGATCTTCCTCCTTAATAAAGGCGTAAAGATGTGGCCGATCCTTGGCGTTTACGCTTGGGGAGGCCGGGTTATGAATGCCCTAATAATGAGGATGAGCAATATGATGAAGAGGATGACAAGAGCTGTTGGTAGCCTTATCAGATTTTTAGAGGCACTGTATAACCAATTCATCCCAGCCGAGGATGAAATGGCAAGCCGAGCCGAGAGTGTAGGCCAAGGGCATCATCTCTAGATAGATTCAGCAGGGGGTCGAGCTTTGATAGGCTTGGACTAGCAGTAGACGACCTGAGAAATTTCCTCTCTAAATCCAGAAGTATATCTAGCTCCAGAAGGAATGACGAATGTGATGACCTCCGACCTCCTCGTGGATGAGATGAAGAGCAGCGAGAGGTGAATAACCGATAGAGAATAGTTACTAGAGAGCACTCGATTCATCCAGATACCAGATAAGGGGATGGAGATAATGTGGCCCAGGATGAGGTTATAGCTACGACCGATAAACCTTGGAACGATTCTATTCAAAGGCTGGACACTACACCAAATTTGCACTATTATCACGGTCATTGACCTTGACAAGTTGGACTTGTCAATGTCAATGACCGTGATAATTTGGGGCGAGATAACTTTTTTTGTCACGAACATGTCACGGTCATAGACCGTGACAACCTCGTAAGAATTATCACGATCGTGTCACGGCCTAAGATCGTGACACGTTTAGTCACGGTTAATAACCGTGACAAATTCTTGTCCCCTTTTAAAAAATATTGTCACGGTTAATGACCATGTCAATTCTGGACAGAATTAAAAAAAAATTTGTTGGGCAGTATGGCCACTGCCACTGCCCAGCAGTATATTTGTAGCTGTTATATCAACGTTGTACCAATTCAAAAATCATATATCCAAATAAACGAGAGATAACGCAAATATACATTCCAAATAGAAACTATTTATGAAGAAACAACATCACCATCAATTATCTCAAATCTACAAACTATTTAGCTGGAAAAGAGATTTGTACCGTGACGCTCGGGGACACCTCCTTATCCTTCCCTTCTCGTTCGAATAGCCACATAAGTATCGAGCATATGTGGCCTACCCTCAGGGCCACTCCCTGTCCCCTGAAATAAAATAAAGTAAAATTAGTATCCGCCCCGCAAATATAGATAAATATAAATCGAAATTGAAATCAAAATCGACATATAAATATAAATACATTACCTGTAGTGTCACCCAAACAGCTAACTTGATCTATATGGCACCTCCTTCCAACTAATGTACCCCGGGAAATCGTGTCAAATTTAATTCCCTTCATATCTGAAAACTAAGAAATGTCATAATCCTATGAAGTTATGCACTGCAAATTCCTTCCAACCGTTGTGTAGCAAAAAATCAGCAGTTGAAGTTGTCAATTCCACCTTTCAATGGTCTCCCATGTTTTGCTAGAGGTTCCAAGTGGTGGGGTATGGAAAGTGAAATTGACAACTTCAACTGGTGATGTTTGGCTACATAACGTTTGGGAGGAATTTGCAGAGCATAACTCCATAAGATTATGGCATTTCTTAGTGTTCGGATAGACGAAGAGATTCAGTCTCCTCTCCACAAATAGGACACCCAGAATAACTATGTACTAATCACCTGTTAAAGGTAAGAAGCGTATATTCATGGATTAGTATAAACAAAACTTAGATGTAGTTGGAATATTTATGTATTAATCTCCTCTCCACACATGCACACTACACAAGAGTGAAAATGATAAAGTGCAAATCAATTAAAAGCATTAAAAATGGATGTTTCGGTACAAATTGAAATATTTATTACAAATTGAAAAATTATTTCAAATTCGGGTTATTATAAAAAATGGATTGATGTTCGGTAGGAGCAGCCAAGTCATCCACACTACTATTTAGACGCCTTGGAGCGTGTTGGACAATTGACCACGGCTCGTTGTTGATATAATCCGAATAAAACACTTTCTTAACCTTTTGAAATGCACAAACAAACGATTTATCGCTCACGTGGTCGTTGCTCTTCAACTTGGACAAGTCAACCATGATCAAATTGGTGACAGGATCAACTTTACAAGTATTTTATCCTCAACTCTTACCCAGTCACAGTAAAATACAACTTCTTTGAAGCTTATATAATCCAATTCAAATATATTTTGGATTACACCATAGTAAGTCATTTTAGCTTCAATGAGGTTTTTATCTTTTGCGCTCGCTCGAAAGATAGTAAGAGCTTTGTATGAAATTCCCGAGTTCTGTACATTTGTACTTTCCTCGTACACTTTAGCGCCGAAAATGTAACTGTTCAATCGATACTTTTTGTACTCTTGTACCACGAACTTGGGTCCAGTGACTAGACGAGCAAGCCTTGATGTCGCATCACCCGTCTTTAGGAGCTGAGAATATAGATAAATGAATTATATTAGTGGTAAAATTTGAGTGCAATGTAACGTTATATAACGGCTGTTTTCATTATAATTACCTCTTGTGTCAACCACAACCTAAATTCGCTGTCTGATTGTACCATTATTTTTTGTTTTTTATTGTTCTCACAAGCTTTATATTTTCTGCATATTACAAAATTAATCATGTATAAAATAATCTAAAATAATGTTAAACATTATAATAATCGAAACTTACTTTTCCATTCTTCAACATCTTCATGTGTGTCAAATAGATAACGAGCTACTTGTTCATATTGCAAACTCGTTAATTTCACTCGTTTTCCCATCACATGACCATCATCATCGACGAATTCATCAGTGTCATCAACGCTGGTCAAGTCAGGCATATATTCCCGAGTATATATTGATAACTCCACGGTGATGTATTCCTCTACAATTGATCCTGCAATGTATCGCGTATTCTTGACGTAATCTTTAAAAACTTTCATCAATCTTTCAAACGGATACATCCACCGATATCTAACTGGACCACAAAGAAGTGCCTCGTCACATAGGTGTACCAACAAGTGAACACTTATGTCAAAGAATGCTGGGGGAAAGTACTTCTCCAATACACAAATCGCTTCGATCACAACCAATTTTGCTGCCACTATGTGTTCTCGATTCACTACATTCTCACACAAGAGGGAGAAGGTAATACTAATTTGCATAATAGCCCTACGCAAATCCTTGTGCTTGCATAATATCCCATTCAAGACCGCATTTTTCTGTAATATACTTAACAGCTCATGCACATTGTTACGATTTGAAAAAAATTCGACAGCATATCCCCGTAGTTCTCCAAGTACACGACGTAGATTGGCAGGTGTGAGTATTATTTCAATTGATCAATTGAAATAACAGTCACACTTGTCAATCTAGTATGTACCCAGAGAACATTAAGATACGACTGCAGAACTTCTTCCAAAAGTAACAACTTTAAGCCAATAAGAATATTATACAGAAATTATACAGTCTCAAACTATCCAAATGGGACAATTCAAGAGATCTCATTACAGGGGTAATGACTCTCGAACGGGTCTAAGGGCTATTGAATGCGTACGCATAAGAACTAGAAGGCTAGTATCTATGCGCATTATATTTAATTTCAAGTATGTTTCATTTAATTATCATACTATATATATATTGTTCGATATACAAAGTAATTTTCAAAAAAAGTTGAAAAATCCCACCCCCATATGGACAATAATCCAGTGGTCATGCCACTTTTAAAACTAACCAACCAAACATTTACTAAACAAAATAATCCAACAGCAATGTCAACAACAAATGTGTATCCCGTACTCCTTCTAATTCATCTACTCAATTAATTCATTTCATCAATTAAACTAACAATTAACGTATATAATTATTAATTTACTAATATACACTGAGGGGCAATCCTACTTTCATATGAAATGGGCACTAATTATTAATTTACTTTCATCTAAAACTGTTTCATTTATTAATTATATTTTAGTGGATGTAATTATAGAATCTATGGATGGATTCAATTTAATTTTACTATGTGAATGTTTTTATCTATAATGAGTTAACCTTGAAACAATATATATTATCTCATAGAATCATCAAAACACGATATTAAGAGAATTACAATGGTACCTTGACTTACCCCCCTCCCCCCACCCCCCACCCCCACCCCCCCACACACAAACAAATTGATAAATTTATGGGTTATTTCCAACATATAAACATCATATTCACCTAACAAACATACACAAATATATATTCACGAGTTAGTTTCAACAAAAGTGCAAAAAATTCAAGAACCCATATATATACAAATACAAAAATGAATAACTCGTGAATTTGTCAATTTGTTTGATAAATTCATGGGTTAATTCAAATACAAAAATAAATTCATGGGTTAATTCAAATACAAAAATACAAATTCATGGGTTAATTCAAATGCAAAAATACAAATTCATGGGTTAATTCAAATACACACCCACCCCCACCCCCACCCCCACCTCCCTCCACACCCCCCACTTACCACATACACATACACCCCCCCCCCCACACACAAACAATAGCCCCCCACCCTGCCTCACCTCCCTCCACACCCCCCACCGACCACACATATACACACACACACACACAACAGCCCCCTGCCCCACCCCCTACCCCCACCCTGCCCCACCCCCCCCACACGCACACACACATACACGCACATATACACACACACACACATATATATACACACAAACATATATATAAATGGAAGAGAGAGAGAGAGAAATAAACCTGAAAGTAGAGAGAGAGAGAGAGGGAGGGAACAACGGGAGGGAAAAAAGAAGGGGTAAGGGTTTTTGCTGCAGAAGTTGTCACAGTCGTGTCAAGGTCCTTGACCGTGACAATTCTTTGTCACGGTCGTGTCAAGGTCAATGACCGTGACACAAAATGCATGCTTTTTGTCACGGTCAATGACCTTGACAAGGGTGGCCGGCTGAAAGGTGACAATTTTTTCATTTTGGTGTAGTGGGAGGATAAAATTGGGGATATTTTGAAGAGACAATAAAGGCTCCCTCTTCATGGCAAAGATTATGAGTTATCCTACTCCAACTAAGTTCAATCTGTCAGTGGTCACTCCAAAGTAAGATAGGAGCACTAATCCAGTCCACCATGTGGAGATGTATCAATCAGCTGCTGATATTTACGCAGTCTTAGACGATATGAGGTGTTGTGCCTTCTCAAACACCATGATCGGAGTAACTCATGTACGGTTTACCTCTCTCCCCAAAAACTCAATTGAGAATTTCAAACAACTTGTAAAAAGGTTCATACATAATTTCTGCTTTGGGGTGAGGCCCCAGAAGAAGACGACCCACCCGCTGTATGTGAAGCAGGGGAAGAATGAAATCCTGAGAGAGTACATCGCGAGGTTAAACAAGGAGAAATTAGAGGTTGAGGATTATGAAAAGAGTATTGCCATGACCGCCCTAATGGGAGGTTTATAGAAAGGAAAGATACTTTGGAAGCTTTCATAAGATCATCCAAAGTCAATGGCCAAACTCTTGGATACGACCGGGAAGGTCATAAATGCGGAGGAAATAATGGCTGTCAAAGGTGAAGACGAGAAGGGGAAAAGCAGTGGGGGTAAGTTCCACAAAAAGAATAAGGACAACAAGAAGAGATCTACGGATGACAAGTTCACAAAATACACCCCTTTGACTATCAGTTATGAGCACATTTTAAATGAGATCAATAATGACCGATCTCTGAAGTTGAAAGCTCCTACTCACAAGAGGAATAGAAATATGTGGTGTGAATTTCACAAAGACCATGTCCATACGATCGATAATTATTTTTCTCTCCAGGGTGAGATTGAGAGAATGTTGAAGGTTGGCAAGCTAAGAAATTATATTGTCAAGGGAAGTTCCAAGGGTAGTTAAGACGACACGCGAAAGAGAATGGACAAAAGTGAAATCCTGATGCTCTAGCAAGCCGAGACGACGATAACTCAGACGATAATGATGAAGTAGAGCCAGACTTACCTCCCCCAATTACCGATCCTAAAAGTCGGTAATATACAATCTCTCTTGGGGCTAAGACAATTTGTGAAGGACTAGATGGAGGAGGAAAAAAGGTGGACGATGGAAAGGCTCATGCAGCAGAGGCCAAGGCTTTCCCTCCCAAACTCATGGAAGTGCATTCAGTAGAAATAGAGGCAAAGAAGGTAAAAAGAACTAAAGTTGATATGAATACTTTGATTGTGGGTTTTTATAGACGAAATTTCAAAGGGATTCTAGCCCCGCATGATGACCTTTTGGTTATCACCACTCTGGTGCATGATTATGAGGTTCCGAGGATTTTGGTAGAGAATGATAGCTCGACCGATGCTATGTTTTTGGACTATTATCATCAACCTCTCATCGGGTTCAGTAGAGAGAAAATACACCCTTTAGAGATTTATGAAATGGAGGTCAAAATGAGAAATTACTGGCCGAAGTGCCTCATAAAGAAGATTAATTTCTTCGTGATGGATGAAAATGTCTACTCGACCTACAACAGAATTATGGTAAGACTAACCCTGAAGGAATTTGAGGCCATGCCTTCAACGGTTCACTAAATGATTAAATTCCCGACTCCATATGAGGTAGGGGAAGTGTAGGGTGACTAGGTTGAGGCAAACAAATGCTATTTCAATTCAACCGAGGAGATAAAGGCATACTAAAGGGCTACTACAACGTACAACATTGATACCTTAGATCCTAGAGATGAGACTAAGTTAAAGAAGGGAGAGGCCACTAAGGAGGTAGAATCCATCATCCTCAATGAGGACAAATTGATTTTTTTTCCAAATCGATAAATCCCTGAAAGAGGAATTTAAAGAATAGTTGATCAAGTTATTGAAGAAGAGGCAAAGCATTTTTGCATGTATCTATGAAGATATGCATGGAATCGATCCGAAGATTCTCTTCCATAAGCTCAATGTGGTCGAGGATGAAAAACTGATCAGACAGAGAAGGAGAGTAGACTCCTGGGAGAAATATGATGTCATTCGAGAAGAAGTGAATAAGTTAGAAAAGGCCAACTTCATTAGAGAGGTCATCTACCCTGAGTGGTTGGCCAATGCTTTCACCGTCCTTACGGCTAATGATAAATGGAGGATGTGTGTTGATTTTACAGACCTTAGCAAAGCCTGTCCTAAAGATAACTTTCCTTTACCGAGGATAGACTAGATGATGGATGCTACTGCTAGCCATGAACTGATGAGTTTCATGGATGCTTACTCAGGGTATAATCAGATATCCATGGACCCGACCAATGCAAAGAAGATGTCCTTTATAACTGATAAGGGGACCTATTATTACAAGGTCATTCCCTTCGATTTGATGAATACCAGGGTAACATACCAAAGGTTAGTCAACAATATGTTTGAGCATCAGATAGGGAAGACGATGGAAGTTTATGTCAATGATATATTGACAAAGAGTCTCAAGGTCGACACTCATGTAGCCAACCTTGAGAGGACATTTGATACTATGGACGGATGTAGGATAAAACTTAACCCCGCCAAGTGTGTCTTTGGCGTGGAAAAGGGCAAGTTTCTGAGCTTTATCATGAACTAGAGGAGTATTGAAGCAAACCCCGAAAATATCAATGATTTATTAGAGATGAAGACTCCGATGACAATCAAAGATGTATAGAGGTTAACGGGGTGAGTGGTAGCGTTAAACACATTTGTGTCTACAGCTACTGACAAGTGCCTTTCTTTTTTCAAAGTACTTAGAAAGGCTTTTGAGTGGAATGAGGAGTGTGATAGGGCCTTTCAAGAATTAAAGTCCTACCTCGGCTCCCCACTCTTACTGTCAAGACCAATTCAAGGAGAGAAGTTGTACTTATATCTTTTCGTGTCGGGGTCGGCCATAAGTTATTCCATAGTCAGAGATGAAAATGGAGTACATAAGCTAGTGTATTTTAAGAGCAAGGCCCTATAAGGGGCCGAGCAGAGATATCCTAAAATGGAGAAGTTGGCTTATGCTCTAATCCATGCTTCAAGAAAGATGAAGCCATACTCCCAAGCACACACCATGGTCATCCTCACTGATTCTCCCCTCAGATAGGTTATCCCTAAACCTGAGAATTCGGGTAGGTTAATGGTCTGGGCAATTGAGCTGGGGGAATTAGCTATCATCTACTAGTCGAGAATGGCCATTAAGGGGAAGGCCTTAGCAGACTTCGTTACCGAATTCACATGAGACGAGGCCGATACAAAAGATATTAAAGTTCCAGCTTGTGAACCAGTATGTCTTCCCCCGACTGAGGCCGAGTCGAGTTCAGCCAGAAGTAAGGTGTCTAAGAATGAGGAAGAGAAATACTTATTCAAGAATGGGTCCCTAAAATAGGCTAGTTTTTCAAAAGATGGTACAATATGGAACTTGTATATGGATGGATCCTCGTGCGAGGCAGGGAGCGGAGCAGGGTTAATTATGTCGGCCACAAACGGGACCGATATTGAATATGCACTGAAATTCAGTTTCAAAGCTTCCAATAATGAGTCAGAGTATGAAACCCTCCTAGAATGTCTTTATCTTGCCCGGGTAATGAACGTCGGCCAGCTTTTGGTCCATAGCGATTATAGATTAGTTATAAATCAAATTTTGGGAGTATATGAGGCCAAAGATGACAAGATGGACAAATACCTAAAAAGGGTGAAAGCAGTACCGAATAATTTTAAATAAGTAAAGGTGAAGAAGATACCTCGTCTGGATAATAATCGAGTCGATACTTTGGCAAGGTTAGCCTCTACTACAAGAACATAAATTCGAAGGTCAGTGCCGATAGAGATCTTACATCGGTCGACCATTAAAAAGGAAGAAAGTACAATGGAATTTTGTTTGAACTTGAATTTAGGATCTTATTAGATGGATCCTGTCATTCGGTACATCAGAGATGGGGAGCTGCCAGAGTTTAGAGCTAAAGAGAAAAGGCTGAGGTACAAAGCGACTAAGTTCTCCATTATATGAGACATTTTGTATAAAAAAGGATTCCTACGGCCTCTACTCAGATGTGTTCACCAGTATGAGGTAGAGTATATGGTGAAAAATGTGCACGAGGGATCTTGTTCTAGCTATATCAGAGGGAGGTCATTAGCAAAGAGGATCATTACTCACGGATATTGGTGGCCAATGTTGACCAAAGATGCAGCTGCATATGTGAAGAAATGCGACAAATGCCAAAGGTTTTCCACCATTCCCAGTCAACCTTATCAACCCCTAACCTCTATCACATCCTCATATCCATTTGTGATCTTGGGGATCAATCTAGTAGGACCCTTGCCAAGGGTTGTGAACAATTATCGCTACCTGATCGTAGCTATTGACTATTTCTCAAAGTGGGTAGAGGCCGAGGAGATGATCATAATCACAATAAAGAAGGCCTTTCAGTTTATCTGGAAAAATATTATATGCAGGTACGACCTACCTAACACTCTGATTTCTAATAATGGGAAGTAGTTTAAGAACATATCCCTTAAGAAGTACTGTGAGCGAGTCGGCATAAAACAATTCATTTCAACTCTAGACCGACCACATGCTAATAGGATGACAAAGGTTACCAACAGAACAATTCTTGATGGAATCAAGAAAAAGTTGGAAGAGGCCAAAGGTAGATGGATTGATGCCGTCCTATGGAAATATAGGGAGATGGAGAGAACCCCAACGAGGGAAACTACATTCATGCTAGCATATGGCTCAGAGGTTGTAGTGCCGACAGATATAGGTCTCCCAACCCATAGAGTCCAAATATACGACCTAGAGTAGAATGTGGCAGAAAGGAGACTGGATTTGAACCTTATAGAGGAACTAAGAGAGGATGATGAGGTTAGGTAAGCTACCTATCAACAAAGAATAATAAAGTTTTATAATAAGTGGGTGAAGGACCGACCACTTGCAGTAGGAGACCTCGTCCTAAAGAAGAATTGGCAGAAGCCGAACAAGTTTCATCCTAACTGGCATGATCCTTATAGGGTGGTTGAAGAAGTGGTTCCAGGAATATATTAACTGGAAAATTTAGATGGAGAGCCATTCTCAAACCCATGGAATGCCGACCATCTCAGGAAGTACTACCAGTAAGGAATTTTATGTTAAAGTTTCGTTTTAGTTTTGATTGTCTAATTAATTTCATTTTAGTATCATTTATCCATGTATACGAGAATTAGATTATGAATGAAAGTTTCCAAGTGTTCTCTCCTACCTTGTATATCGTTTGAATACTTGTTGCTTGTATGTATCAACTTATCTTAAGCTATAAAACATCATTCATGGTGAAATATCTTTAAGTTTCTCTTGGTAACATGACAATCCAGACGGGGTCGACCTCGTTGATGGACTTTCAATAACATCAAGAAGGGGTAAAAATCACTTAGAAGTGGTTTATTTTAAACATCATTAACTTGGTGGATAAACTCTCTCGGTCGAGACGATAGAGCATGTACGATACGACTCTCATCTATACACTTTTAAAATGATGAGATGGAACTTGTGATATAACACTATAATTTGGTGGATTCAAATTAAAAATCACTTAAATGTGATTTATTTTAAACATCATTAACTTGGTGGATAAACTCTCTCGGTCGAGACGACAGTTCATGGACGAGACGACTCTCATCCATACACTCTCAAAATAACGAGATGTTATCATAGAACACCATAATTTGGTGGATTTAAATTAAAAATCACTTTAATGTGGTTTATCTTAAACATCATTAACTTGGTGGATAAACCCTCTCAGTCGAGATGCATAGACGAGACGACTCTCATCCATACACTCTTAAACTATGCAACATCTCGGCTAAGAAAGAGACGACCTTCAAAGTATGAAACATGTTTCCATGAGGTTGGCATTATTCAGTTACTTGGTGATATTAAGGTTGTAAACCATCTTATGGTTATTTGATTTAACATCAGAAGGAAGCACGCATTAAAAGTAAATGTAAGCAAATCATAAATGATAGTCTTCCATTCAGAGTACGATGGTAAATGGTTAGACGCATTTCCCATTGAAAAATATAAGATGATGGGTGTTCAAGAACATATACGATGTTACTGGTAAGCTACAAATAATTATCAAGGAGTCAAAATATTTTACAACAAAAAGAGGGAATCAGGCCGCAAACGGCCGCCCACAAAAGTCAACAGCTGAGAAGAATTAGGTTTCGGGTTCGTGCCTTTAACATTTGGGTCCTAAACTTCTGCGAGAGTCTGTGACACCCTGCCTAATTAAATACCGGGTGATCGGTCCTTTATTAAATTAAAATCAAGGTGATATTAGCATCACTGTCGCAAAATAAAATTTCCAATTTAAACACCCTAATTAATTAAGCTAAGTGTCAAAATAATTTAAAACCTTATTTCCATTTTATTAAATTCCAATATGAATACCTTTTTAATAACCAACAATTTAAGAATCACATAAATATGAAGGATGGCAATTAACAAACAATAATTAAACCATCTAGATAAACCACACCAAGTTTAAAACTACAAATGAAATCATCTTGACACGAGTTAACTCCCAAAGAGTACCAAATACTGGAAATAACATAACCATAAATCTCTGACAAATCCAAACTGAGTAGGGGAAATGGGCGACACATGCCTTAACTAAGCAGAACTAAAATAAGACAAGAATAAACGAAGAGGTCGTCTAAAGCAAGGGCCTGCAACTCCCCCATAAGTTGCAACATGTCAAATCCAAATAACCTATGCATGACGCCCTTGTGGCTGGGCACCTGTAATACATACATATATATATATACAAGAGAGAGAGAGAAATGACAGAAAACGGGTCAGAGCCAGAGTGTAAAATAGTTTAGCAAGTATTTAAATTGCTTACCGGCTAATGTAACAACCATGTTAGTATGAGAAACTCTTTTGAGAATTCTCACCTCTCATCTAGTGTGCACGTCTATCGTACTACTAAACTCATAAGTTTATATAACTTATTTTTCCATAAAGTTTTATCCAGAGAAGTAGAAGGATTATGATATTTAGTTTAAACAAAATCAATCTCTTCAAGATTTATTACGTTACTTAAAGCAACACCATCTCGTTACAAGGTTTCCGAACACTTATTATAAAGTTGGAGCATTTATTCATTACTTAACTACTTATACGCACAGTAGAAAGTTCCCATATAAGTATATATATATATATATATATATATATATATATATATATATATATATATATATATATATATATATATATATATATATATATATATCAGTCACTCATATATTATATATACTATCGGCACCCCACATAAATTCTATAGTGCTGGCATACTCTGCTATCAAGTCCCCGTATCACTTGTACTAAGGGAAATACTAGTTCGGAATCACTCTCGAACTGTATTAACACAAAACACACAAAATTGAGGCAAAACATAGTTCCAAGTCACTAAGAGGTCAGCACATACCCCTCACGTCTCTTAGGACCGTCTGACTATCATTCTCAGATAGCCTGTACCAAAGAATCATATGTTCTATGATACAAGTTAACATCCCCCATAAAGGTCCCATCGAGATAAGACTGTCCCGACGCGGTAACCCCCGTGATAGCAAGTAGCGCGGGTATGATTATTCACAATTAAAGTATTTAATATATGTACACAGTCACACAACCATATATAGATGCACAATTTCCAATAAGGTTCGCCCATGACCCATAATTATTATTAACCGTATTTAGTAAAATTTTACCCAATGATCTAATATAAGGGATTCACTCTTTTATTCCCACTTATAATTTATTTCATACTCACTTCTTATCTCTCGAAGTATTCTCTCTTACTAAATACAATTTCAGTAGGTATACCCTCTCTAACCTTCTGGTCTAAGTCTTTCACGAGTCCCTCAATTCATTCACGAACTTACGCACAATCTCTAATGTGCATCGAAATTCCCCTTTAACCCACAATTTCATCCCATATTAAATTTCATTCAACGAAGTCTATTTAGACCATACTGGTCCTCCTTACGACCCATTATACTTTATAAATAATAATCAAGGATTCCTACGTATTTAAACCGGATTAAATAAAAAGGGAAAAAATATGCAGTTTTCCAGGAGGGGTCGATCGATAGATGCTCTTGGTCGATCGATCGATTAAGTAGTTCTTACCCAGAAACTGCGTTTTCAACCTACGGGTTTCACCTACCAAATTACTCCAAAACGCCAATAACAATTTTCAAACATTCAAACAACAATACTACTAGTTATATATATACATGATTTCCTACGCGAAACATGTCCAAATTCATCAAAGGTATTCAATTTATGGGATAAATCATCATATTTAACAAGAACCTTAATTTTCATAAACTTTCATTCTTTTCCAGATTTCCTACTTCTAAACTCATAGAAATTCATGGGTTATTCTCTACCTATGATTGGGATGTCCAGAATATATTTATTTCCATCATGACATGTGATTAAATCCTCAAATTCCTCAAATTCTTTTATGAAACATGTGTATGAAAATCCTAATCTAAGATGGATCAAACAATAACTAAAAGAAAAGTAAGTTGGATACTTGCCTGGAAATTCAAGGATCTGATTTGTGGATGAAAAATGTATGGTTGCATTCCTCTTCGTGCGATCTACGTTTTGGTGGTAGTGGCGGTGCAAACGGATGAGTTCTTCGCCTTGGATTGTTTGCAAAGATTCCTACCTTCTTCTTTAATGGCCGTTCTTAACTTTTGTGATTGTTAACCCTAAAAACCTAACTCAAATGACTGATATACCTTAGGAAAATTCATGGGGTTTAATTACCTAAAAAGACAAAATGTCTAAAATACCCTCTCGGGATGCCAATTAGGCCTCAAAATGCTCTGAGGCCCGAACTAAACTCCCGGGTATACTTTTTTAACTATTTCAACCCTTCCGGACATGTTGGCGCGCTCGAAATGACCATATGGACTACTTATAATTTATTCACTTTTAATAATATTAATTTAGTCTCCGACACGGCACTCGCGCGTCCCGACTTAAATTTCCATAATTGCCATTTATTCAATCGTGACTATTTTAATAAAATCAATATTATATATTACTTTAATCCTCTAGTAATATTCAACAAATTCTCAATAATTACTAACTCTCGTCGTGCTAGCAAATATTTAAAATAATTTCCAGATTAATATTAAATTAATATCTCAATTTAAATTTAATAAATCCCCAAATTACAAGGCATAAAAATACGGAGTATTATAGAGTCAACACGTCCCCGGCTGTAGTAATGTCGACTTCGTTGTCACCGATAGGCTCTCTCTCGTCAATAAGGTTTGTAGTCTAAAAAGTGGGCTCATTATCCGGTGCTGTCCCCTCTACCTGTGCCAAAGTTGTCATAGCAAGATAATCGTCTAAGTTGAAAGACTTCAGTTGATCAGACAAGTGATCAATCTATGCGAACTTCATAGTTTCCCAGAGGCAACCTGTATGAGCACCTCTTTGAAGGTACTGCACACTGTATCCTAGAAATTTCTCAGAGGACTTGAAGGTCTCAACTGCCTGCATCTGAGCCTCAAAGATTTTACTGTCAACAGAATTTTTCACTTTCCTAGTAATATCTGTTGAGTGGGTGTTGTTCAGAGTCTTGATAACCTCCTTATGACTCTTGTTCAAAGATAAAATTGCCTCAAAATGCTTCAGGTTCTCCATTTGGGTCTCAAGCTCTTGAATACGGCTCTTCCTAGCCTCGTCCTCCTTGATGGCTTGACGGGATACATGGATCTCAAGAACCTTCTTCTTGATCCATTAGTGGAGCTTTTGAAGGCATAAAGTAGTATACATTAAGTAAGGAAGGTCAGTACGATACGGTCTTACAAGACGACCTTACAAATCAGACAAAAATGGCAATAATAGTCTAGAGAAGAGCAATCACTTACTTGAACAACCTTATAAAGGACAAAGACGTTCATCAGTAAGATATTCGTTGCCTCTAAAAATATGAGATCAGACTCTGAAGTATTGGAGTCAAGGAATAGAGTAGCCTGATCCTTACTCCCCAAGGCAGAGTCAGAGTAAAGTTTTAAGTTCTCTATCCGTGCATCCAGAGCGTCCTGAGAGGAGATTATAATAGCCCTACTCATCCTGATCTTAGATGGGACTTCCTCTCTCTTTTTGATCTAATGAGTAGTGGGGAGGTTCTCCTGGCCCTTTTTTTCCCTGAACCTCCGGCTTGATGAGGGTCAGTAGTGGTAGATTTCTTAGTTTGAGGAGCGAGGGTCAATTTTTTGCCAATCTACTTTAGTAAATTATCTATGTCGAGGGATGCCATCGTCCACACAGCTTCTGAGGTATTGGATGGTTGGCCTTTAAGTACGAAGTTAATATCGAGTTCAGACAGGAGAAATATAACACAACAGTTGGAAGGAATAATGGTTAATAAACACTTACATAACTTAGATAGAGGGTCCACCCCCATGCCCACTTGCTCTAAGTAGGATGGGTTCATCAAATGTTCAAATTGGATGAGACCCCCTTTCTCTCATTGTTCCCTAACTTCCTTTCAACACTCAAACCTGGATCAACTTTAATTGACATCATGGCTTTGGCCCATCGATGGGGGAGTCTAGGCTCTGAGGCAGTACAGGGGACATCAGGGATGAATTCCCAAGCTCCCGAGATGAAAAAAATAATGAGGCTTCCAATTATGATTGGAAGTTTGAGTGACCAATAAAGGTTCTTCTCAGATTTCCTAGCTACGAGATGATGGTAGCAAGGTTAGGTCTTGGTAGAAGAGATCATATAACACCCTCTAAAAATGCTAATTGGAAGGTCGGTATGATGTACCACCTTTCATAGGACCATAAACCCAATAATTACTCTCCATTCATTTGGTGATAATTGGGCAGGTCCAAGACCGAGACTGCTTAAAATGGCTAGTACAGTCAGGTGTACGGGCAGCCTGAAGCCGACCTTAAACATTTACTCATACACAAAAATTTCTCCCTCTCGGCCTTGAATTGATCTCTTGTCGGTCGAGGTAGCTCTCATATTAATAGAAGAACCAATACCATACAGATGTCTCTAGTATAAGAGGTCGACCTCAGTGACTGTTCTGACGTAGGACTCAGCACATGAAGTATCAAGTGATCCCTCATCGTCACTGTCATCTTGATTTACAGTAGGGATGACACTAGGGGGATGAGAAACCTCAGGATGAGAAGTCATAGCAAAGTGTTCCCCTGGAATGGTTGTAAAAGGGATGGCATTCATTAGGGGTGGCACAACAACATCCACTCTCGGCCTATCATGGGACAAGGGGATCTGTATAGAATAATATGACCCATGAGAGGACTCATATCGGGTTATGGTAACTCATCCTCATCTGATAACTTAACCCTATTAGATGACCCGACTTGATAAGAAGACGAGGCTATTGAATAACCCCGAGCCTCCTCAGACCTATTATGTGCGACTTCCATTGCCACTTGGAAAGAGTCGACACTCTCAGCAGTCAACTCAGACATAAAGTCATTGATTTCTATGAATGGAGGACGAATGGTTGCAAGAGGTATATGATAGATATAAGGAAGAGGGAAGGCTTAATTCATGTGCTTGGCATCTTCCTCGGCCTCGTACTATTTGATCTCTCTGAATCACCTCTCTCTGAGAGAAGAGAAATCTTCAGCTAGCTCATACAACTTCCTTAACATCCAGAGGATGACCCTCTACTTGGTGAAAAATATTGGAAAATGGAAAATAATTAAAGGTTTGACTATATTTGACCAAAGGATTTAAATGAAGGAATATGAACAGTTGGGATTGGGAGGATTCAAGAACAGAAAAAGTGGCTCACTGGAAAAGATGACCGACGACCCACTGGAGTAGACTAATGAGGGTAAAACAGGAAGGTAAAAAACCCTAAAGCCACCAATAAACCCTCAAACTCACTCTCTTAACTTCCCACTCAACCTCTTCAGAAGAAAAACCACCTAACTAAAGCCCAATATAGTCACCGAAAAACTGATGAACTAGCCGAAAAAGTAAAACTAATAAAAAATGCCTAAAATGATGAAAGGAGAACGAGGAAGGGAAAATTAAAGTACCTAGACAATTTCCCTAATATGGAAATCATAGGAAAGCTAAGTAACCAGTCGAAAAACACTTAAAAAATGGAGAGCGAGAAGAAACTTTGGAACCGAAAAGCCTAGAGAGAGAAAGTGGCGCGCACAAATGAAGAAATTTTGAGATAAATGATTTTAAACTCCCTTAATGATGGGGTTCAATTCTTAATACTCCCAATGTATGCTACCGCTACAACTTGGGGAACACACCAATCCAAATAACTAATGACATGTGTCCCCCACTCGTACACATCGATACATCAACGTATGGCAGATTAGAGACGTACTTGGTCTATGCTAATTGACTTTTTTTCCCTTAGTTTTCTATTTACACAGAAAACCAAGGGCTAGGGGTGATTGATATGCTGTTATGAGACCTCATCTTAGCTCAACACATGCTCGGACCAAGCCAAACCTACAAGGCATCTTTTAGCAAGCATCGTGTGTATCTGGTTCAACCTATCTCGACCATTATGTCTCGTCTCATTTAAGACCTAAGCCGAGACGACATGTATCATTTTTTAGTCTCACGTTTAATCTGGAGCACGCATGAGGCAATGTGCGTGGGCTGTCAACCCCACGTGAACCAAACCGTTATAATAGTATCACTCACACATGCGAGAAATATCTTATAATCATTGCTTGCATTAACCAGGGATAAATGGCATCACTTTGTTGGACAATTGAAGCTTTGCATGCCTCATGCATGACTGGGGTACGTATGACACCACCCTAGCCATATAAATAGTTATCTTTTTCCTCATTGTAACGGATCGATTATTCTCAACCCTAGCAAAACTCTGTCAAAATACACAGTAGAGAGAGAAAAGCTTGGGTGTTGTATTTATAGGCCATTAGTTCCCTTATTCTAGTGAAAACCACCATTCACACTACACAATGGACGTAGGTTCCGGTCGAACCACTTATATCTGGTGTTATCTTATCCTTTGCCTCATCTGTTTTTGTATTTACATACTTGTTCTTACACCATTATAGTGCTCGTTTGAGCTCTCTTATCTCACTAACTTGGTGGTTCTAATTCAGGTATCATCAATGTTGGTTATGGGGATGACAAATTAATGAAACTGTAGGAAACTCGAATTGAAGATTTAACAAATTTTAAGGGAAAAAAATTAATGATGCCTAAAGATTAAATTACTGTTTAGAACCTGTTTCAAAGAATGAATCCTTGTCAGGACTGTTTGAATGAAGTTATGGGGTTGAGAAGCAAAGCTCAGAGGAGCGTTAATGGTAGTAGTTCCTCGAGGAACAAGAATGAGGAAACGAAACTGGCCGCTCAAACGACTACATACATTTTTCAAGAGATGTTGGAAATTTTCCATCAGTTTCGTCCTTAGTTGTGAAATTTGTTGGTGTCAAATCTTGATTCAGTTAGCGTACAGAAGAACTAAAGGGAAACAAGTAAAGGGAAAATTTTTGATCCACTGAAAATATTTAGAGCCTTGGGAAATGGGGTTTTAAGAGGTATTTTATTTAGATAGAATGCCAATCTAAATAATTGGGATTTGGTGAAGTAAATTAAAAAGGTTAAAGTGTGGAACAAGTTAGGGAGTTCGGGCATTTTGGTTGAGTGACATTACTTTGATGAAATTAATGGAGGTGAAATTAATTTAATTAAGGGTCGGAGATTTGACTCTTATATATTTCAGGCTAGTGCGACAGGAGTTAGGCACGGGGTAGCCGGTTTAATTTATTATATATATATATATATAATAAATTATCAAATATTAAATTTAACAAGGAGTGTTAAACTTAATAGTGGGACTTTGTGTAATAGGTTCTAAAGGGTGAAGATACGGACCGAATGAGTGAGTTTGGTTATTGTAGTTGGGTGACACTACTTAAAGAACAAAATAATTAATTTGTGAATTGTAACAACCCTCGCTTTTAAGAGGCTAATTTCATATTTAATTTACCGCAAAAGGTAATGGTATGAAATGTTGGGACTGGAGTAAATATTAATTTAATGAGTTAGAAGTTAATATTTACTAGATTGATGCATATTTGCTGTATGTGAAAGTAAATATCACCAGGTTGCTTGTTTTATAGTGTCATGTATTTTAAATGACACTATGGTTTAAATAAAATTGGAACTAAAATAATTTATAAAATTGCCGGATGCCAGTTTAGAGGGTGTAGTTAGTCCCGAAAGGTGCGAGACAGTCAAAATAAGTGCCATATTGTATTTTTGGATTTCGAGCACTTTTACCTGGTTTTAACTTAAACGCGTAATTGGGAGTTAACTCTGCCTGTGTCGTGCTTAACTTCTTATTTTTTTGACACTGCCGGTCCCAAGCCCGGAAAAAGGAGGAGGGTTGCGTTAGGTAGCTGACAGCCAGCGTAAAACTTTGTCAGACCCTTATGAACATGAATCCTATGAATATACGTGCTAATGCTAGGGCATTCCCCTTAAGCGATGCGTTGCGCCTGCCACTGGGTGTCTCAAAAAATAGGCAAGGGGGGTCGCATCGGGGACCGGATGCGACGATAAATATGCAAGGGTTCCTGCAACAAGCTGGACGTGTGCGGGTAAAGAAGCTAGTCCAAGATACTAGACTTAGGTTAGCGACTTGGAACATAGGGACTATGACAGGAAAAGGGATGGAGTTAGTAGATACCATGATAAGAAGAAAAGTTAACATAGCTTGTTTACAAGAAACTAAATGGGTCGGGGAGAAAGCTAGAGAAATAGAAAATACAGGATTTAAATTATATTAGACAGGAAAACATAGAAATAAGAACAGAGTTGGAATAATAGTAGATAAAAACTTTAAGGACGATATCGTAACCATTATTAGGAAAGGTGATAGACTTATACTTGTAAAATTGGCATTGGGTGAAAACATAATTAATATTGTTAGTGCTTATGCACCTCAAGTAGGATTAGATGAGCACACTAAAGTACAATTTTGGGAGCAAATGGATGAAATAATTTAAGAAATACCCCTAGGTGAGAAAATCTATATAGGTGGAGATTTTAATGGCCATGTAGGAGAAGATCGTGTAGGATATGAGATAGTGCATGGAGGACATGGTTTTGGAGATAGGAACGACGGAGGAGAGTCTATCTTAGATTTTGCGATGGCTTATGATTTTGTACTAGTAAATACATGTTTTAAAAATAGGCTTGAACACTTAATAACTTATAAAAGTGGAACACATAAGAGCCAAATAGATTTTTTCATTACTAGGAAAGGAGACCGATTAACGTGTAAAGATTGTAAGGTTATCCCGGGAGAGAGCTTAACCTCACAACATAGGATAATGGTGTTGGATATAAATATTAAAAATCAATCACGAGTGCGAAAAGTGAAGATTAACCCAGGAACTAGGTTGTGGAATTTAAAAGGAGAGAAATTAGAACTATTTAAAGATAAAGTATTAAATGAAGCAACATGGAATAGTGAAGAAGAAACTAACATAATGTGGAATAAGATGGCCACATGCATTAGGAGAATATCAAAAGAAATTCTTGCAGAATCAAAAGGCAAAGGGTCACAGTCTAAAGAAACTTGGTGGTGGAATGAAGAAGTCAGAATATAGTAAAAATTAAAAGGGAGTTCCTTAAAACATGGCAAACAAATAGAAATGAAGAGAATTTTGAGAAATATAAATGGGATAAAAAGGAAGTTAAGAAAGTGGTAAGAGATGCTAAGTTAAAAGCGTATGATGATCTTGATACAAAATTAGGAACACAAGAAGGGGAAAAAAGTATTTATAAGCTTGCTAAACTTAGGGATAGGAAAACAAAAAGATTTTAATAATGTTAAGTGCATCAAAAGTGATGATTCGAGAGTCCTAGTCAAAGATGATGAAATTATGGAAAGACGGAAAAACTACTTTGAGAGGTTATTAAATGGAGATAATGGGAGTAGATTAGATATAGAGGAACTTAGGGAGACTCGAGAAGATATATTTTTTCGTAGAATTAGGACAACAGAGGTCAGGATTGCTCTAAAAAAGATGAAAACAGGGAAGGCTTTAGGACCAGATGGTATCCCTATTGAGGTTTGGAAGTTCTTAGGGGAGGATGGAGTATAATGGCTTACAAAATTATTTAATAGAATTTTAATGACTAATAGGATGCCCGATGAATGGAGAAAAAATATTTTAGTACCTATTTATAAAAATAAAGGGGACATACAAAGTTGTTCAAATTATCGTGGTATTAAGTTAATGAGTCATACAATGAAACTTTGGGAGAGAGTGATTAAATATAGATTGAGATTGAAGACAACAGTATCTGAGAATCAATTTGGGTTTATGTCTGGGAGGTAAACAATGGAAGCAATATATTTATTGAGGAGATTAATGGAGAGGTATAGAGAGAAAAAGAAGGATCTTCATATGATTTTTATAGATTTGGAGAAGGCGTATGATAGGATACCCAGAGATATAATATGGTGGGTTCTACATAAAAGAGGAGTGACTCGCAGATATATTGACGTGATCAAGGATATGTATAATGGTGCGATGACTACAGTAAGAACATCAGCTGGAGAAAGTAGTGAATTTTCAATTACGGTAGGGCTACACTAAGGTTCAGCATTAAGTCCTTATCTCTTTGCTCTTGTTATGGATGAGTTGACTAGACAAATACAAGATGAGGTGTCATGGTGTATGCTATTTGCAGATAATATTATTTTAGTTGATGAGACTAAGATGGGGATAAATGCTAGGTTGGAATTGTGGAGAGAAACTTTAGAAACAAGAGGATTTAAAATAAGCAGAACTAAAACAGAATATGTGAGTGTAATTTTAGTAGTAATAGGAGGACAAATGGAGATGTGGTGAAATTGGAGGGTCAAGAAATAGCTAGAAATGATCATTTTCGTTATTTAGGATCGATTATACAAAAAGATGGAGATATTAGTGATGATGTTACGCATAGGATTAGAGCAGGCTGGGTTAAGTGGAGAAGTGCGACCGGCGTTCTGTGTGATAAGCGTATACCTTTGAAGTTAAAAGCAAAATTTTATAGGACGGCATTAGACCCGCCATGTTATATGGGACAGAGTGTTGGGCAACCAAGAAACAAAATGTGCAGAAAATGAGTGTGGCAGAGATGCGAATGCTAAGATGGATTTGTGGTAAAACTCGAAAGGATAAAATTAAAAATGAACAAATTCGTGAAACGGTAAAAATAGCTCCTATAGAAGATAAATTGAGAGAAAATCGACTTTGATGATTTGGACACGTCAAGCGTAGACCAATGGATGCTCCTGTAAGGAAGAGTGATTTAGTTAGTATTGATGGTAACCCAAGGGGTAGAGGTAGGCCTAAATTAACTTGGCGGGATATTATAAAAAAGGACATGATATCATGTGGTTTAACCGAAGATATTGCGCTGGACAGAATGGAATGGAAAAATAGGATTCATGTAGCCGACCCCAAATAATTGGAAAAAGGCTTTGTTGAGTTGAGCGTAATTGGGAGTCATTTTAATATGGTATTAACCCCTTAGGTTGGGAGACTTTAGACTTAAGCCACGATTTTAAGTCTTGCCCCTTATTTCATTTTCCTTATTTTATGTCTTAAACTTAGAGAGAAAAGGAGAGAAAGAGAGAGGAAGAGAAAAATGGAGAAATGAGAGAGAAATGGGAGCTTAAAGATGGATGGTTGCTCCTACCTCAAAGAAATCTGAGATATCAACCCTAAGGTAAGTTTTCTACTTGCTAATATATGATTTAAGATGATTAAATTGTGTGATAGTTGTGTATTTGTAATTATGGATCAAAAATGGAATTTAAGGGATTTAAACCCTAATCTTAGTTGTTGAAGATAAAATTGTGGATTATATTGGTTATTCATCATGTGGAATGATTTGGGGTAGATTCATGTTGATGAAGGAGGGTAAAAATGGGGTAGGATTTGGTTTTGGGGAAAATCTAGGGTTCACAACCCGTAAGCCATTCTTGGCAATTTCTCTAGGCCGAATCGATTCGGCCCTCAGGGTGAATCGATTCGCTAAGGGCCAGATTCTAAGTCTTCTTGGACCGAATCGATTCGGACCCAAGACGAATCGATTCGGTAGTTGCAAAATCCCAGGTCTTCATATCCGAACCGATTCTATTTTTGGGCGAATCGATTCTGTTTCCTGCTGTTTTTGAGTTAATTTTATAACTCAATTCCAATTATTTTTCTTTAAATCTAGGGTCTAGGAACCTTCTTGAATGAAGTAAACTTAGATTCCTAGAATGTGAGATGAATTAGTTGACTACCCTACATTAGGAATGGGTTATGTGGGGACTTTTTCGGGGTTATGCCTATTGACGCTAGCGCAATCTTTCTTCTAGTTGATTGTTATGAAACTATGATATGTAGTGTTATGTTTGGGAGACTTTAGAAGATCAATTGAGCTATATTAGTTTTGATGGTTTATATTATCACCCCGAAAGAATGTTGGGAGATTTTAGAAGCTCAATTGAGCTATGTTAACCTTGATGGTTCTTAATAACGCTGCAAACGAATGATGTGAGAATAAATTGAAAGATTATTCATTACTTTGAGGTATGATAGTATTGGGGTTTTAAAGTGATACCCCAAAATGTTTGGAGATAATTAAGAGTTTATTTACTCCTTTGAGGTTGTAGTAACGATATAATTTATCGTATGGCTCCAGATAATAAGGTGAATTATTTACAATAATGTAAATTAGTTTGGTTTCAAATAAAACATAACATACATGTATAGATGGAAATGGTAATGATGATGGTAAATGATAATTTACTTAATCATGAATATGGTATATGATAATTTACTTGATTTTTTTGAAAATGGTAAATAAAATAGTTTAAACACACCTCTCTAAATGACATCATAAGGGAAGTTCGCGCGTGAGGTGAAGCCCCCTGACTAATGAATGCAGGGTGAATATAGTCCTAGGCCATGTGAGCATTGGTTGTTATATATTTTTCTGCGATGGGTAGGAGATTCCGGGTGTGGTCTTGACTATCCCGCAGGCACATGGCCGTTTCCCAATGTTTTGCGTTATAGGTGCCCAGGTTGTCTTAATGGTAGGCCCTGAAAGATGATGGTCATTTAGGGGCGCGCACAGTGGGAAAACCCGGACGGGCGGTCTTAGAATCGTTATATGTATATAAATATAACTATTCATAATCAAGTGGGACTTGATGGATTATATATGCATAAAGAGCATAATGAAGTGCCACAAAGAGCATTTGAAAATGATTATTTTCCTGATAAGGAAAGGATTTTTACAAAAGGTAAAGTTGAGATAAAAATGCCATAAAGAGTATAAGATTGTGATTATATATATTTCCTATTAAGGAAACGATATATGAGATAATTGGTGCACATGATGAAGTTTTAGATTAATGTTATTCATTTTATTTTCCTGCTTAGCTTATGTTATAAATTGTGTAGGTAGATTCTTATTTCTCTTTCATCATGATTTATCATTCATAACTGTCATACTCTTATTCAACTGGTAATCATATAGAACCGGACCTGACCCGTTCATATTTCTTGTTGTACTTGCATCTTGTATCCGCTCAGGTACTCCGCCGCAAGGATGCCTGATTTGAATTCCGATCCCGGTGTCTTTGGCGAGCCTTGATGCTTTGCGGGTATTACGGGGCGTTTGGCAATAGATGTTGTCTTCCTTGCACTCTAGTCAGTATCAGGTCCTTTTACTCGGGCGAGAGGCCCAAGCTTTTGTAATTGACTAATGTAATGTATTATGTAATTCATTAAACTTGTTTAATATTGTTGTATGAGTCTGTGACCGACAGCATATTCGGTCCTTTATTGTACATTTGTGTGTATGTAATATAATTTCATCTAGATTTCTACTTTCTCTTATTAGGTTGTTAAGTCGTTTTCTTTTCTTTAACTTTAAAAATCAAAATTTTTGGCAACCCGTTTTTCTGAAATAAGGAGTGGTTATCCCATATACTTCATATTTTGTTATGATACTGAGAATGATTCCATTCATGATTCCGTTATTTTAGAGTATCGGGCTGGCCACCCCTATTTTGGATGGCGGGTTATCACAGATGGTATCAGAGCATCAGGTTCTAGAGTCCTTAGGAATCTGTGTGAACGCTTTACGCTTTCAGCATTGGTTTTGATTGGACATAGAGCCTTAGGATTAAGATCGTTGATTTCTCTTGTGGGATCTCGTTTTTCTGCCATGAGGTAGAACTTATAGAATCTTTTACGCGTTCGTGTGAGAATAGTAGGTTAATTGAAGAAGGGCTTCATGAGAAGGATTTCTAAGAACTGTAAGTTGTGGTCGGGGATGAAGACCGCTTTGGAGGTCGCTTCCCTTTTTGTAGCATTTTCTTGTCTTGATACTGCGACCACTGATTACAGTAGATATAGTTTTCCAAGTACCACTAGAATTAGAGGGTGGTACTTAGCTTGAGATTTCAAGCGATGTTAAATTAAAGTGGAGATACGCCTATGATAAGGGCCACCTATTAAAGTAGGATGGAGTAAAATCCTTCACCCGTAGGAGTAGTGTTGAAATGGTGGGAGCATAGTCACCATATTGTGGGTGCCGAAAGTTTTGCCTATGGAGGAACCCGGTAGATGCTTTCTACAGTGAGTTTCTCTGGGATAACTGGAAGGAGGAGAAGGTATATCCTCAAATGTTCATGCGAGGCTCGGTCAGAGGCCGACATATGAATAAAGAGTTGTACGATTAATGAGATCGTACACTAAAGAAAGGTAGGTATTAGGAAGAAAGAGCCCTCCAATGGAATGATAGGCTCCAGAGTAAGTGCTGTTAACACTTCTGATGGAGCAGTGATCATGAAACCCCATTGATGGATATCCGCCTGGGGAGGTTTTATAGAACTGAGGAAGAAGAGGCCGGTAGTGTGTTCTCTTTTACTGAGAAAGTAAGAGGGACTACGTGGATCATTGTTTGGCAGCAGGAGACGGAACAATGGTTATGACGTGGAAGAACCACGCATCTTCATTATGTTGATTTGGAGAACAAGGGCAAGAATAAAGTGCCTAATTGGGGCGTTAACGGAAGTAAGGTTGGTTCGTGTAAGGCTCGAATGTGGAGTCTGAGAAACATTAGGATAGACCCGGAGTGATTGGCGGGAATTCCACCTTATTAGTGGGTGGTGTATTCCTTAGGATAAAAGATTTAGTAGTATTGTATCTACTATAGATTCGGGTGTGTATATTGAGGTTGTGGTAATATCGACGCTATTATAGATAGAGTAATTATATGACTTCCGTAGTAGGGAGGTTTTATATTTTTCCTTCACTCGTTATAAAGCGAGTGATGATATATTTTCTTTTTAAGTACTATGTTTGTTATGTACTACTTGTATGATATGTACTATACAAGTAAAGATATATTGGTTTAATTGGGGTGATATCAAGCAATTAAATTGCTAGGCTATCCTATTTATAGTTTCAGGATGGAACTAGTTGTTCTATAATGTCTCTCCTGGTCACAGGTTGAGACTTTATAGGGGTGGTTGAGGTAAGTAGGAGGTTTTTATTTCTTGTTATGTTATCTTGCGTGTGTGTTTGGTTGATTTATTGTTTGCATTTTATGTGATTGGTATGCCTTATCTCCACGACCGACAAGTTGAGTAGTAATGCATAGGAGGAGTTCCTTGTTTGGATTACACTTTTGCGGGACGCTCCACGCGTGAACCTCAACGACGTTGGAAGTGGGGAGATGCTGTTCTTTTTCTTTTAATTCATTCCATTTTATTTTATTTTGTTGGTTGAAGGTTGGGTTGAAAGGTTTAGCCTAGAATCACGTAGAAGAGTGATTAAGGGCTATTAAAGTGCGAGATAGAAGCACTGTATATAGTTCTCTCCTCTGATCTGTAAGGACAATTTGTCCATCTTTATGTATATGTTATGTCATACGCCGTTACAAGATTGTTGGTTGAAAAGATCACATCGTCATCAACAAAATCCGAAGATCAAAAGAAGAAAGAAATTGGGAATCAGACCTGGCCGGACCGATCCGGTCCAGAAAAAGAACCGATCCGGTTTATCGGACCGATCCGACCATCTACCGGACCGATCCATTTTGTCAGACTCCAGTAGCCACCGGATCCATAGCGAACCGATGAAGGCAAAAGTCCCGGACCGATCCGATGCCAACCAGACCGATCCGGTTTCAGAAAAAGAACCGATCCGACTTACCCGGACCGATCCGCCTAATCGACCGGACCGATCCGGTGAGGATAATCACTGCCAGATCGTGCAGCCGATTTTGAAGGGTTTCGATCCCTTATTTAAACCACGATCAGCAGTTGGTTTTCACAAGACTTTCCCACGATTATCAGAGCATATCAACCCTAAAGTCTTCACCTATTGAGTCCTATGATTCTAGGTTTTTAGATTCACACATCTTCCATATCTATGTGAATCAAAGTTTGGTAACCCAAGAACACCATTACTGTTGTTCAACCCTTGTGAAGTGGACCGCTTCTTCCTCTTCATTGCAGCCCTACTGGACAGGGATAGTTCCAGCCGCAAGCCCTTCTGGAAAGGGATTTTTCTTCCAGCCGCGACTACAGAATCCGATACCCGAGGGTAATTCTTAGTCAACCTGTATTTCATTGTAATCCGATTGTAAACCGTATTTTACAAATTATAGTGATATACAAATGGTTTTGCCCCTGTGGGGGATTTTTCCTTAAACTTTGTGTGTTGAATATCTTGTGCATGATTTCATATTGTTTCATTCACACCTAGTTGCATGCTTAGGGTTAATTTGGGTTAAAATTGGTGTTTATTATATTATTTCTTATTTGAACGCAAGCGCCAACTCTTTCAAATTGGTATCAGAGCAGGTTACGCTAATCTATCGCGTATTCCTTTTTCCGCAAAATTTTTCTAAAGATATCAATTTTTGAAATAAATTGATTTTTGAAAAGAGCGTGTTCAAATGGAGAAGTCATATTATAAAATGCCTATTTTTGACGGGTCGAATTATGCCTATTGGAAAGCCCGTATGAGGTCGGCTTTAAAAGCCATTGATGAACGTGTCTGGATTTTGGTTGAACGAGGATGGACTCCTCCAACCGTGACTGTTGATAATGTGACCAACTTGAAACCTGACATCACTTGGACTGATGATGAATTTAAATGGTCGTCTTTTAACTCTAAAGGTCTAAGTGCTATTTCTGGGTCTGTCACTCCTGATGAGTTCAAACGCATAATGACGTGCACCACGTCAAAAGAAGCATGGGATATTTTGCAACTTACCCATGAAGGAACAAATGCTGTTAAAGAGTCAAAATTGCAAAATTTAACAACTCAATTTGAAACCATCACCATGCATGAAAATGAATGTTTTGATGAATTTTATGCTAGGCTCTCTGACATTGTTAATACTAGCTATAATCTTGGTGAACATATTCCAAATGCTAGGGTTGTTAAAAAGATTCTTCGTTCCCTTCCTAAGCGCTTTATACCTAAAGTTACTGTGCTGAATTCCTTGGGTAATTTAAATACTCTAAAATTGGAAGAACTGGTAGGAGATTTACAAACTTATGAAATAGACATGTTTCCCAAATCTGCCAAGCCAAAAGATAAGGGGATTGCCCTTAAAGCCCAAGAGAGAAAAAGTGAGGGGTCGGCAAGAAAGAGAGTCGAGTCGTCTAGAAAGATAGAAACTTCTGATTCTGAATGTGAGTTTGACCTAGATGATTTGGCACTTTTTGCTAAAAACTTCAAGAAAATTCTGAAATTTAAGAAAAATGGGAATTTCAAAGATAAAAAGAATTTTCAGAAAAATAAGTTTGAAAAGAAAGACTTTAAAGAACCCCCTAAAGACAGTGAGAGGTGTTTTGAGTGCGACGGTAAGGGACACAGAGCGTTTGAGTGTGCCACTCGTCTGAATAGGGAAAAGGGTAAAGCTGTCCTAAACGCTACCCTTAGTGACGACAGTGAGGTCGAGTCGGTGGACTCGGGAGATGAGTCACCGCATGAGCGTAACTTCACCGCATTCATGGCTAGTCATGTGAGTACTCCTAGTGCATCTCACGACGATGAGGATGCTACTTCACAGGGACACCTCGACAGCGAAAGCGAAGAGAGTGAGGGAGAGGAGGAAGGTAGTGAGGACGAGAGTAGCCTTCAACGCGCCTACGCCGAGTTATATGATGAGTCTTTCAAAACTAAAAAACGTAACAAGGCGTTAGTTCTTAGGATCACCGCGTTAGAAGAAGAGTTAGGAAAGATGAGAGAGAGAGAATCCTCCACCTGCACCACTATGATAGAGAGAGAGTCTGCCTGGGTTAGTAAAGAAAATTTGCTTAAAGAGAGAGAGTGCAGTTTTGATAAAGAGAAAGCGGACTTGACTAAACAAGTGGCTAGTCTTACGAGTGAGCTCCATTCCTCCCTGGAGACTCGAAAGAAACTTGAATCCCTTGTTGCTCAGCTTACTCATGACGTTGAGAGAGCTAGGAAAGTCAAGGTACAAATCGAGGACAGATCTGGGAAGATGGGAAAGATGCTCCTCGGTCCCGCTTTAGGTTTTGGTGACCGGCATGGAATAGGTTTTGATGGTGCCTCCACGTCTCAAATTGCACCCGGACCAATTCCTGAGTTTACTACGACTCCTTATGGCCGTCATAAAAAACCAAGAAGAAGAGTTCGACCAAGAAAAGCAAACCAAGGTTCTCCTAATATTGTGCCCTTTTGCTCCCATTGCAAAAGAAATGGACACCTTAGGGATGATTGCTATAAGTTGGGTCGGACACGACGTACGGTTGCTCCACCACTTCAGACTGATGAGTTTGCCAGTCTGAGAGAGCGTGTTGAGTTTCTAGCCGCCACATCACAGAGCTTGATGGAGGAATTCCGACGGATGACCTTACCATCAATGAATGCGCCCCGCATTCCGGCTAAAACCAACAACAACAAGGGAATACTAAAAGGTACCTACTCTTGGGTTCCTAAGAAAGAGAAAAAGGCCCTTGTTGTCCATGTCGCTCTCAAAGCCCATAATACCTCACAGTGGTATTTTGACAGTGGTTGCTCCAGACATATGACAGGTGATACCTCATATTTTACCCATCTTGAGGATTATAATGATGGGAGAGTCACCTTTGGAGATGGTAGCAAATCTAGCATAGTTGGACGAGGTACAGTAGAGTTACCAGGATTTCCAAAGCTAGAGAACGTGCTGTACGTCAAAGGTTTGAAAGCAAACCTTATTAGCATCAGCCAGCTGTGCGACGATGACTTTGCAGTGAAGTTTGACCGGAAAACTTGTAAGGTATATGATCAAGCCGGTAATCTATTAGTGCAAGGGGTGAGGACAGAAGATAACTGTTATGGGACTGAGCCCAAATCCTCACTTGTCTGCAACAGCGCCACGATCACTCCTATGGATCTGTGGCACCAACGTCTAGGTCATGTGAACGTCAGAGACTTATCTCGTTTAGTCAAAAAGGACCTAGTACGTGGCTTACCTTCACTTGGAAAGCCAACTTCCATGATTTGTGGACCCTGTCAGTTGGGAAAACAAATCCGTAGCCCGCATAGGAAGTTGAATTCCATTACCACCTCCCGTGCTCTTGAGTTGATTCACATGGATCTTATGGGTCCTACTCGCACGGAGAGTCTAGGTGGTAAGAGATACATTCTCGTGATGGTAGACGATTTCTCCAGATACTCCATTGTAGGTTTTCTAAGAGAGAAATCTGATGCTGTAGAATTTTTAACGACTAAGTGCCGTGTCCTGCAAAATCAACACGGGGTCACTATTAACAGAATACGTAGTGACAACGGCACTGAATTTAAGGAAGCAAAGGTGGATTTGTACTGTGATAGCCTTGGGATCAAACATGAGTTCTCTGCTGTGAGAACTCCTCAGCAAAATGGGATTGTTGAGAGGAAAAATAGAACGATCCAAGAAATGGCTAGATCTATGCTTCTAGGTCGTAAAATTTCTAGGAGATTTTGGGCAGAGGCAGTGTCTACTGCATGCCACACGGTGAATAGGGTCTATCTGCGTCCACACACACTTAAGACGCCTTATGAATTGTGGACAGGCAAGAAACCCAACCTGGCTTATTTCCGTGTCTTTGGGAGTAAATGCTACATCCTACGGGATAGAGAGCAATTAGGAAAGTTTGACTCCCGGAGCGACGAGGGAATATTGCTAGGATATTCATCGGACAGTAGAGCGTACCGGGTTTTTAACCTGAAGAGCTCTAAGATTATGGAATCAATAAACGTCACTGTGCAAGATGACGAACCTCCGACGGTTATTGATCCCAACCTTCAGTGTGAGGATGAGAACAATTCTGACAGTGATTTACCTGTTCTTCTCCCACACTCTGTGGACCCTATTCCTGTGTTAGGGGACACACCTGCTTGGGTTCGCAAGAGTCATGACCCTTCTGCCATTGTTGGTGATCCCACTCTAGGGGTCAAGACTCGTGCTCAGCTAGAGAACGTTGTTAGCCATCTTTGCTACACGTCCAAAGTCGAGCCCAAGAATCACAAGGAAGCACTCAAAGATGAACACTGGATATCTGCTATGCAGGATGAGTTGCTTCAGTTTAAGAAGAACAATGTCTGGGAACTTGTCCCCCGACCTAGTGATACTAATGTTATTGGTACCCGGTGGATTTTCAAGAATAAAATGGATGAAAATGGTACCATAATCAGAAATAAGGCTAGGTTGGTCGCTCAAGGCTACACACAGATAGAGGGTGTAGACTTTGGAGAGACATTTGCTCCTGTTGCGAGGCTTGAGTCTGTCCGCTTACTACTCGCCATCGCATGTCATCTGCACTTCAAGGTATATCAGATGGATGTCAAGAGTGCCTTTCTGAATGGCATTCTACAGGAAGAGGTTTATGTGGAACAACCAAAAGGGTTTGAAGACCCTAAGCACCCTGAACACGTCTACTATCTGAGGAAAGCCTTGTATGGTTTGAAGCAAGCACCCCGTGCTTGGTACGAGAGGCTTACTTCCTATCTCTTAGCCCGTGGCTTCAAGAGAGGGGGAGTTGATATGACATTGTTCGTCAGGAGAGATGACGGTGCTATCTTGGTTGCCCAAGTCTATGTGGACGACATAGTCTTTGGATCCACATGCTCCCAGCATGCTCACCACTTTGAGGAGGAGATGAAAAGTGAGTTTGAGATGAGCATGGTAGGTGAGCTTACATTCTTTCTTGGTCTCCAGGTTCGTCAGCTAGAGGATGGGATGTTCATCTCCCAATCCAAGTATGCTAGAGACCTAGTAAAGAAATTTGGTTTAGACTCCGCTAAGCATGCTCGTACACCTATGAGTACCACTACCAAGCTTAGTAAGGACACTTCAGGCAAGGACGTAGAGCAAACCTTGTATCGGAGTATGATAGGCAGTCTTCTCTACTTGACTGCTAGTCGTCCCGACATTGCCTTTAGTGTTGGAGTCTGTGCGCGTTATCAGGCGTCTCCCAAAGAGTCACACTTACTCGCTCTAAAACGTATTATCAAATACGTGAGTGGGACTCTCTCATACGGTATTTGGTATTCCTTTGATACCGATGACCGTTTGTCCGCCTATTCGGATGCCGATTGGGCTGGGGACGTAGATGGTTGTAGGAGCACTTCTGGTGGGTGTTTCTACTTTGGTTCTGCTCTTGTCTCTTGGTTGAGCAAGAAGCAAAACTCCATCTCTTTGTCCACTGCGGAGGCTGAGTACATCGCCGCCGGGAGTTGTTGCACGCAACTCATGTGGATGAAGCAAATGTTGGAGGATTATGGGATTTCACAGGACACCATGACCATTTCCTGTGATAACACGAGCGCGATACACATATCCCGCAATCCTGTCCAACATTCGCGCACAAAGCACATCAGGTTACGCGAGCACTTTATACGTCAGTTAGTTGAAGAGAAAGTCGTAACCCTGAGTTTTGTTCCTACCGACTGTCAATTAGCCGATATTTTCACGAAACCTTTAGATGCCCTTAGATTTGAGAGTCTTAGGAAGTCTTTGGGGATTTGCACTGTTGACTGAGGGGTTGGTCTATGTCTAGAATAGGATGCTTCTTCATGTTCATATCATATGCTTCCTATTACTAGTCTGTTTATATGTACCATAGCTTTCTTGTACAGCTTTTATGTATTTGTTTCTTATTCTTAGAAAAATACAAAAAGATTTTTTTTGAAAAATTTTGAGAAAAGCACAAAAAGATTTTATTTTGATAAATTTTTTGAAAAATTCAAAAAGAGATTTGCCTTGTATGGATGTGCATTTAAGATAGCCAAGTCACAACTTCATTCCATATTTCCATGTGACTGTTTGATAAGAGATTTGAGAGGCTACATCATTTCATCCATGTGCTTAACATTGATTGGAGTCCTTGAGATGTAATTAGTGATATTTCCTACATGCTTGACTCCTATATCCTTTATTGCACACATGCACGGCTATATTTGATTATTGCACTTGTCAATCTCATGTTGGCTTGAGTGTTTCCATCTCAATCCTGTCTATACAATGTATAAAATGCGATAAAACTTGACAAGATTGGATTGCATGTAAAAACCGTTTGGTGAGACTGTGCGCATATTTTCATAACGGGGAGGGGCTGCGAAAGTTGATTCTTATCCTTTGCGCAAAAGCCACCGTTAAAAAGGACCTAAAAAATGGAGGAATTTTAATATCCGAGGTCCTAAGAGGTTAAAAGAGCCCGAAAAAATTGAAACGGCAATAAAAAGCAATACATGCCATATATGGGCCATTTAGGTTTCACCATCAATTCTCCAATGTTTGAGAATTTAGTATACCTCTATTCATAATATAAATCTGAGGGAGTTTGGAGATTGAAAAACGGGTTTGCACTTCCTTGAAAGTCCTGAAAACGCATGAAAATCATTTTGGACGTTATTGGTGTAGAAATCACTTTGAGCTTTGATTTGTAGATTTGATAGTCAATGTCATATATTTCCAATCTTTTACACCAAAGGAAGCATTTGAGTTCATTCGTTAGGAATATCCAATATTCATCGTGCACATATGTCATGTTTGTATGCTTTGATTTTCCTATTGAATTTTGATCACACCCATTCTTGTACGCTATCACCGACTTGGTTGTTTTATGTTCATTCATGGTGTGATTTTATGCCTTGTGACATCCCGGTACTTGATTGTTTGATTTATTTCTCTCATTTGTCTATTTGGGGACATCATAAAAAGGGGGAGAATGAATTATCTGATTATCTGATTATGGGGGAGTGTTTGAAATTCTGAGAATATCATCTTACATTGATATATATGCTTATGTTTATCTCATTTCAAAACTCGATACGTCACTTGGTATTTTGCTTTATCTCATGTATGTAGAGCACTATCTTGATGATCTCTGAATTACACACCCTGATGAGAAAAGCGTGAAGATTCCTGAAAATTTGAAGAACAAACGATGCAGTCTTATTCACTTGTACTCTTTCAGTTTTGGGTTCATGGAAGGGTAGATTTGTATAGGAAATTTCATATTTGATAATTCGGATTTTTTATGTTTGTTCCGGCATAGACATAGGGGGAGATTTGTAAGGACAATTTGTCCATCTTTATGTATATGTTATGTCATACGCCGTTACAAGATTGTTGGTTGAAAAGATCACATCGTCATCAACAAAATCCGAAGATCAAAAGAAGAAAGAAATTGGGAATCAGACCTGGCCGGACCGATCCGGTCCAGAAAAAGAACCGATCCGGTTTATCGGACCGATCCGACCATCTACCGGACCGATCCGTTTTGTCAGAATCCAGTAGCCACCGGATCCATAGCTAACCGATGAAGGCAAAAGTCCCGGACCGATCCGATGCCAACCAGACCGATCCGGTTTCAGAAAAAGAACCGATCCGACTTACCCGGACCGATCCGCCTAATCGACCGGACCGATCCGGTGAGGATAATCACTGCCAGATCGTGCAGCCGATTTTGAAGGGTTTCGATCCCTTATTTAAACCACGATCAGCAGTTGGTTTTCACAAGACTTTCCCACGATTATCAGAGCATATCAACCCTAAAGTCTTCACCTATTGAGTCCTATGATTCTAGGTTTTTAGATTCACACATCTTCCATATCTATGTGAATCAAAGTTTGGTAACCCAAGAACACCATTACTGTTGTTCAACCCTTGTGAAGTGGACCGCTTCTTCCTCTTCATTGCAGCCCTACTGGACAGGGATAGTTCCAGCCGCAAGCCCTTCTAGAAAGGGATTTTTCTTCCAGCCGCGACTACAGAATCCGATACCCGAGGGTAATTCTTAGTCAACCTGTATTTCATTGTAATCCGATTGTAAACCGTATTTTACAAATTATAGTGATATACAAATGGTTTTGCCCCTGTGGGGGATTTTTCCTTAAACTTTGTGTGTTGAATATCTTGTGCATGATTTCATATTGTTTCATTCACACCTAGTTGCATGCTTAGGGTTAATTTGGGTTAAAATTGGTGTTTATTATATTATTTCTTATTTGAACGCAAGCGCCAACTCTTTCATGATCGACGTGAGGGAGACTGAGATACGAAGTCGAATCGAGACTTCGGGTTATGCCTTGATAAGAAGGCTATTTGAAAAATGTATATATGTTATGGGATAAAATTTGTAAGACTTCACAGAAAGTAAATGCCTGATTAATTGAAATCTTTAAAGATGAAATGGTAATACATATATAGAAGTGGAATTTTATTAGTAGAATTGTAAGTTAAAATATACCGATCCTGATTATGTGTTTTAGACCGTCACATCTTATTGACCGACGATGGGAGGTAGTAGTCTAACGGGAGGGTTCCTTGTTTGGATTTCTCTTAGGCGAGACGTCCCACGCATGAAACCGAGCGAATGTTGGGAGTTGAGATAGGTCTTGAACACTAGGGATATACTTAGTATTATATATATATACGGCTTAGATAGGATATATATATATATATCGACCTTAGATTTATTCGGACTTAAGGCCATTAGGGCATGTGATGTTGATTTAAGAAGGTTATAGGGAGTTGACCATAAATATGTTGTGGGTTGACCCTTAGGGGGATTAGATCCCTAGGAACAAGAAGTGTAGAATCTCGAGAGATTTTGAAGGTTAGGCCGATGGAGATGAGACCTCTCTTAGTTAAAGTGTTACATTGGTAACTTAAATACCAGGGAGTTAGAAGGGTGAGTTGATTTACATTCCTGAGCCATTTTGTTAAATTCGGGGGTGGATTTAACGAACAGTCTCTGCCAGGAGGGGGAAGGAATAATACTGGAGCATGGACCCGTTGTTTATGCGTCTCACAAACTTCATCATTTTGGGAAGTATTATACCATGCTTGAATTGAAATTCATTGCGGTAGTGATCACCTTAAAGTGATGGAGTCACAACTTCCTGGGCAGGAAATTTAGTATTTCTCGCGTACGACAAGTTGTTGCAATAAGTTGGGGGAAGAATCGAGTTAGTGTATGAAGTTCTTAATGGACTATATATTGGATTTTCTCATTCGCTCAGGATATGCGATTGGGGTAGTAGATGCGTCGAGTAAGAAACCCGTCGGAGATAATTGTGGTGGCACAGAAAGCCAAGTGAAACGAGCATGACTAGGGAGACTTTGTAGCAAGAACATTCCGGTATATGATTGACCATTTAACCTACTCGTGTGAAGAAGAGTATCAGTGGAATGAAAAAGGGTATATTCATAGACGTTCGCATTGAATTGACGGCATCAAACTGGTCATGATCCTATCTGAGAAAATTATTGATCGTTTGACCAAACTGTGCTTTTCTCTGACATTGCGGTCAAACGATATGTAGAGGAGCACGCCCCACTTTTTATAGAGGGGTGAAGTGCCTAAAAATAGTGGTGGACCCAGACTAATTATTTATGTCAAGGTTTGGTAAAGTTCCATGAAGGAATGGGAACCGTATAGAACGGACGTATATCTCTCCACCCTAAAGTGGTCATCACTAAACGTTGTGAATGGAGGAAGTTGACTAAATGCCGAAGGACATATCTTGAATGTGAACCTTAGGATATATAACGGACGGTGAAGTAGTTGTATGGATGGAAATTCCCGTACAATATTTGGGCTTTTTGACGGATTTATGGATAATTTCCTAAAGTATGTCACCGTGAGTGGCCTTGTGTAGTCGGGTGAGTAATTCACATGCTCGTTGGATGAGACCAGCGAATAATATGTTCCTTGAACTTAGGACGGTCCTGGAACATTTCTTTGAAAATTGGGCTTTTGAGCCATATGTTTTGAAGAGCTACGGCTATACAAGGAGAAGTTGAGTAGTGTTGGGGTTAAACCATTGAGTGTTGGTGTAGGTATCCCCAAGGTGGGATGTAGTGTGATTTAGGATGTAAGGTATTTTGTGCCTAATCACGTGGTTAACATCTTCTGCCGTGGGAAGCTAGAATTGATAGTTCGTGAGGAACGCTTGGTGCTATGAAAGAGCACAAAGATTATAGACTGAGATCGATAGAGACGACCTTAGTCTAAGTCCATTTTGGGACGTCGTATTAACGAGGGCTTGTTTAGGGCAATAGAATGATAGTTTTAGATAGTATACCCTTTATGCGTATAGGGTATGCCCGAATTTTGGGGACAAAATTCCCTCATAAGGGGGGGAGTATGTAACAACCCTTGCTTTTAGGAGGCTAATTTCATATTTAATTTACTGCATAAGGTAATGGTATAAAATGTTGGGACTAGAGTAATTATTAATTTAATGAGTTAGAAGTTAATATTTACTAGATTGATGCATATTTGCTGTATGTGAAAGTAAATATCATCAGGTTGCTTGTTTTATAGTGTCATGTATTTTAAATGACACTATGGTTTAAATGAAATTGGAACTAGAAATAATTTATAAAATTACCGGATGCCAGTTTAGAGGGTGTAGTTAGTCCCAAAAGGTGCGAGACAGTCAAAATAAGTGCCATATTGTATTTTTGGGTTTCGGGCACTTTTACCTGATTTTAACTTAAACGCATAATTGGGAGTCATTTTAATGTGGTATTAACCACTTAAGTTGGGAGACTTTAGACTTAAGGCACGATTTTAAGTCTTGCCCTTATTTCATTTTCCTTATTTTATGTCTTAAACTTAGAGAGAAAAGGAGAGAAAGAGAGAGGAAGAGAAAAATGGAGAAATGAGAGAGAAATGGGAGATTGAAGATGGATTGTTGCTCCTACCTCAAAGAATTCTGAGATATCAACTTTAAGGTAAGTTTTCTACTTGCTAATATATGATTTAAGATGATTAAATTGTGTGATAGTTGTGTATTTGTAATTATGGATCAAAAATGGAATTTAAGGGATTTAAACCCTAATCTTAGTTGTTGATGATTAAATTGTGCATTATATTGGTTATTCATCATGTGGAATGATTTGGGGTAGATTTATGTTGATGAAGGAGGGTAAAAATGGGGTAGGATTTGGTTTTGGGGAAAATCTAGGGTTCACAACCTGTAAGCCATTCTTGGCAATTTCCCCAGGCCGAATCGATTCGGCCCTCAGGGCGAATCGATTCCCTAAGGGCCAGATTCCAAGTCTGCTTGGATCGAATCGATTCGGACCCAAGCTGAATCGATTCGGCAGTTACAGAATCCCAGGTCTTCATATCCGAACTGATTTGCTTTTTGGGCGAACCGATTCGCTTTTTGGGCGAACCTATTCGCTAGGGCGAATCGATTCGGTTTCCTGCTGTTTTTGAGTTAATTTTATAACTCAATTCCAATTCTTTTTCTTTAAATCTAGGGCCTAAGAACCTTCTTGAATGAAGTAAACTTAGATTCCTAGAGTGTGAGATGAATTAGTTGACTACCCTACATTAGGAATGTGTTATGTGGGGACTTTTTCGGGGTTATGCCTATTGACGCTAGGGCAATATTTCTTCTAGTTGATTGTTATGAAACTAGGAGATGTAGTGTTATGTTTGGGAGACTTTAGAAGCTCAATTGAGCTATATTAGTTTTGATGGTTTATATTATCACCCCAAAAGAATGTTGGGAGATTTTAGAAGCTCAATTGAGCTATGTTAACCTTGATGGTTCATAATAACGCCGCAAACGAACGTTGTGAGAATAAATTGAAAGATTATTCATTCCTTTGAGGTATGATAGTATTGGGGTTTTAAAGTGATACCCCAAAATGTTTGGAGATAATTAAGAGTTTATTTACTCCTTTGAGGTTGTAGTAACGATATAATTTATCGTATGGCTCCGGATAATAATGTGAATTATTTACAATAATGTAAATTAGTATGGTTTCAAATAAAACGAAACATACATATATAAATGGAAATGGTAATGATGATGGTAAGTGATAATTTACTTAATCATGAATATGGTAAATGATAATTTACTTGATTTTTTTGAAAATGGTAAATAAAATAGTTTAAACACACCTCTCTAAATGACATCATAAGGGAAGTTCGCGTGTGAGGTGAAGCCCCCTGACTAATGAATGCAGGGTGGATATAGCCCTAGGCCATGTGAGCGTTGGTTGTTATATATTTTTCTGCGATGGGTAGGAGATTCCGAGTGTGGTCTTGACTATCCCGCAGGCACATGGACGTTTCCCGACGTTTTGCGTTATAGGTGCCCAGGTTGTCTTAATGGTAGACCCTTGAAGATGATGGTCATTTTGGGGCGCGCACAGTGGGGATACCCGGACGAGCGGTCTTAGAATCGTTATATGTATATAAATATAACTATTCATAATCAAGTGGGACTTGATGGATTATATATGCCATAAAGAGCATAATGAAGTGCCACAAAGAGCACATATAAATGCCACATAGGGCATTTGAAAATGATTATTTTCCTGATAAGGAAAGGATTTTTACAAAAGGTAAAGTTGAGATAAAAATGACATAAAGAGCATAAGATTGTGATTATATATATTTCCTATTAAGGAAAAGATATATGAGATAATTGGTGCACATGATGAAGTTTTAGATTAATGTTATTCATTTTATTTTCCTGCTTAGCTTATGTTATAAATTGTGTAGGTAGATTCTTATTTCTCTTTCATCATGATTTATCATTCATAAATGTCATACTCTTATTCATCTGGTAATCATATAGAACCGGCCCTGACCCGTTCATATTTCTTGTTGTACTTGCATCTTGTATCCGCTCAGGTACTCCGCCGCAAGGATGCCTGATTTGAATTTCGATCCCGGTGTCTTTGGTGAGCCTTGATGCTTTGCGGGTATTACGGGGCGTTTGGCTATAGACGTTGTCATCCTTGCACTCTAGTCCGGATCAGGTCCTTTTACTCGGGCGAGAGGCCCAAGCTTTTGTAATTGATTAATGTAATGTATTATGTAATTTATTGAACTTGTTTAATATTGTTGCATGAGTCTGTGACCGACAGCATATTCGGTCCCTTATTATACATTTGTGTGTATGTAATATAATTTCATCTGGATTTCCACTTTCTCTTATTGGGTTGTTAAGTCGTTTTCTTTTCTTTAACTTTAAAAATCAAAATTTTTGGCAACCCGTTTTTCTGAAATAAGGAGTGGTTATCCCGTATACTTCATATTTTGTTGTGATGCTGAGAATGATTCCATCCATGATTCCGTTATTTTGGAGTATTGGGCTGGCCACCCCCTATTTCGGATGGCGGGTTGTCACATGAATTAGTTAAATTACAAGTCGAGATATAGACTTGAGTATTTTGGGCTAGTGCTACGGGTGTTAGGCACGGGTTGGCCAAACTTTTATTAAATATATCTATATGGTAGTGTGATAATATATATATTTGTGTACTTTATAGATATCGGTGCGAATGATATTTATGAGAATACAAACCCCTCTAGTGTTATCGTAGGAGGTTGCGTGATGTGGGTGAATGCCGTGGCTTGAGGAGCAGGGAGAGTATAATCCCCATGTCATAGCATCTAGTATTTGTACGTTGTGATTATTTTCGGGGTGAGACGTCTTGGATATGATTTTGTCTCACACCCGAAGAACTATGACCGCCTCTAATACGCTTATTATTATTTTTACTCAAGCTCGAGAGCGAGTCCGACTTGAGATAGCCGGGTTATAGTGAGCATACCTCCAACATGTATTTTAGAGAAAGCATCCGGTGAGTTATTACTCGAGAATGGATGGTTATTATACTTGACATGTGTGTGGATATGTAAGTATAATAGTATGTAAATAATATGTGTAGATAATTATATATGGGATTAATAGATAAGTGTGAATGTATTTCTTATATAACTAGTGTGAAAGTAATATGATTTAAACAAGGGGTTTCCTATAATAGCTAGTGTGAAACATTATATGATTTAATATAGTTGAACCGATTGATAAGTTAATGAGCAGATAAGTTAATTATCAAAGTAAGAGTACTCAGGTTAGAGTAGTGTGGTAGAGATATGTGTGATACGACTAGTTAGGTGGGGTAGATTAACTAGGAAGGTTAGCAGGCAAGAGTTAGGTGTGCACATTAGATGAGGGGTGAGTTATACCTCAAGAGAGTGCTACACTAGCTTAAATATTAAGAGTGTGCATGCATATTTAATTATTGTAACTTAACTGTTTGATAAATAGTTTCAAAATGTTTTACTTGGGCTCTGACCCGTGTCAAAATATTTTTCAAAACCATTTAGGTGTCCAGCAATAGGGAAACCTAGTTTGAGGATTATATCCAGGATGCACAGCTACACCTTATATGGAATTTGTAGGACTTTTCTATTAACGCTTCGTTCATTTATTCCTAATGTAGGATCTTTATTTCAGTACTCATTTGGGCATGTCGCCATCAAATTTAGTATTTAGTTATTTATTTGACCTTCAGTATCCAGGTTGTTATTTCAGTTTATGGTTGAACCGATAATTGATTCGGTCATCTTTATTTATATTATTCATCCGTGTTTGATTCAGTTACCAATTTGTGTGGAGGGTTAAATATTATTTAGGTCCGCATGCTGTTAATTAATGAAAGATAAAATTTAGCACCGGTGTATTTAAATTACTAGGTGGTTAGTAAATTTAAGAATTTTTTCGCCAGTGATGCTAAGAATGATCCATATGAGACCAACATTTTATTTTGATCACGGGATGGCCACCCGGTATTTTAGTAAGCAGGGTGTCACAAATGGTATCAAATTATCGGCCTCTGGAGTCCTTAGGATCTGTGCAATTTTTTACATTTCAGCGTAGTGTTCTTTGATATAAATCCTTGTTATATGATTATTGTATTCCTTCATGTATGCGACTTACGTTCTCCTGCTATTAAGTATAGTTGATACGATTCATATACGAGTTCAGTTGGACTTCGTACACCAAATAACTTTGGGTGACTAACGAGGGTTGTTAGAAGGACTGCAAGGGGAGAGGCTCAGCATATGAACTGGAATATTTTGGGAAAGGTGACTGCGATAGAAGTCACCATGTCAACGCGAGGAGATAACCCAAAAGTAATTATGTAGGGTGGAGTGCAGTGGCACCCATGATTTTATTTCGAGCAAAGTTTTAACTTAGAGGAGCGGCGTTGTAGTGATAGGAGTCAGTCACCACAACCTTGGAGAGATATAATGAATAACAAGGAATTTAGGATGATGTTTGACCGTAAATCCTCTCATCAACTTTTAAACAGAGAGGCAAAGGATATTTTAATACTTATTTCAGAAGGGTTGTACAGTGGTCTGTCATGAAGGAAAGTTGATGTGTTTAGCAAACTTTATACCCAACGAGGTGGATACGAAGAATCAAGAAGGTTTGTAAGTTAATAAGGGACTCATGGATAGAATATACAAGCATAGATGGGGAAATCCGGATAGAATGAATGATACTGTTGTCGTCATTATCATACGTTTTACAATTTGATATCGATGTTTTCGTGAGAAGGGAGCTAAGAGAGTTGGGGAATCTAACCGAAGGGCAAGACTGGATTTAACAGTTCTAGTGAGGAACCACGGGAGGGTATACCCAGTAGAGGACCCATTTTAAGAATCGAGATCAATAAAATTCCGATAAGGTGATGGTGGATTCAGTCAGGGCCGTCACGGCCAGCAATGAGTCCCATAGGGCCAGCGCAGACAAGGGGACAACATAGGTAATAGTTAGGGTCTAGTGTACTAGGTCCGTGAGAAGGACAACCCTGACATGGTCAGTGGTGCCATAGAAAGGGGAATGACACAAAGAGGTGTCTTATGTGTAAAGATTAGTAACACATGTGTGGATATTGCTCGCAGTAAATCGGGGGACAGGAATGGGATGCCCAAATAGGGCAACATTTATAAGAAGTTTTTGGTTTGGTTGGTACGAGGGTTTTATGTCCAGGAACCATTTGAACGTCGAGTGCTATTGGCAATTGAGAGTATGAGTTTTATCCCGGGAGGATTGGGGTCTATTTTGTGTGACACGATCAAGTCACAGTAATTTTTAGTACTACATTTGCGAGAAACAGGTTTAGTATAGGTATCATTCATATTACTATAGTAATATATATTTACTAGTTGAGTTAACAGGGCTCTCTTTAGTTCCATTTGCAGGGGAGTAGGTGGGGACACTGAGAGGATATATTTTATGAGGATAGATCATTTTTATAGATGATATTCGAGGTACGGTTTTATCCTGGGTACGAATTATTGAGTGATGGTGAACGATTACAACAAGACTATCTTGTTCGTTGTTCCGGGACAAGATGTATATTTTGCAATGTCTCACCTAAAAAAGGGTCTAGCCTATATATACGTGTATATACGTTATGGTGTGTTGCATAATATACTTACAAGAAAGTTTTTGTATTATTATATTTAATCCCGATGAGTAGGGATGTGTACTGATGGGATTCAGGGTGGATAAGGCTTATTATCGAGCGGGGAGATATAGCTCGTGATTCATTCGCGCTAAAAAACTAACGATAATAAGGGGCGCCGTATTGTAAGATGTCTTTTGTAACATGAGAGTGGAAAAGTATACTTATATGTCAGGAGACGGGAATTTGGGGTACGTGCTATGGATTGAGGGCCTAACGGATCTCAACGACTGATAATGTTAGGTAGTAGTGTATCGGGGGGGGGGTGTTTGGATTTCTCTTTGTGAGACGTCCCACGCGTGAAACTTAGTGCAACGTTGGAAGAGGGAGATGTTTGGTCATTAGGGAATGGGTTTGGTACCTTGATTATTATACATATATGTGTTTATAACTGTGAGTTGAAAGTTGTATTACGATTTAAGGCTAGTAGAATCGGGAAATATTGGTGCAGTAAGCATGGGTGCAGGGTGTAATGTTTCCCTGGGTAATCAAATTAATTATGATATAATTCGCTATTTTGAGTTGTAGAGACATGGGTAGTGATCTTAAGGGCACGTGAGTAGGCTGGTAATTGAGGCTTGGAGTACTAGACTCATCTTAATTTCGAGGACGAAATGCATTTGTAAGGGGGAAAGTATGTAACAACCCGTGTTTCTAGGGATGTAGAATTTAATTAATTTGGTGATATTGGATTTAATTTATCTGCAGGATTTAATTAAATTAGTGAATTAAGAATTAATTAATTCGAGTTATTTTAAAATTTACATGAGTCGTAATTTGAGGCCAAGGTTGGATATTTTAGTTAAGTAACTCTGATGACAATTCTGAGTGCACAGTTGATTCCGAATAGGTCGAGATAGTTGGAAAAAGTACTTGAGGGTAGTAATTGCGTCTCAGGGGATTTTTAGACATAACCGGGCTCACACGGGGGTATTCGGGTCATTTGGGCTTGGCCCATAAGCTTAATTTCGGGATTAGAAAAATAAAACCTACATTAGGGAGTTTGTGCGAGATCCAACTCAATAAGAAAACCCTAGTTTTGCAGAGGAGAAAAGAGGTAGAAATCGGGAGAGTCTTTAGATGCCAAACTAAGAGAAGATGGGTGTGTTCTTTGTCAAATTTTCGTCTACATAAAAGGAAATCATACACTACGAATATATTCAGGCAAGTAGTTAAAATTTCTTTCATTTAAATTGTAGTATTGCGATTCATATCATGGTGGGTGTAAACCATATTCATTTTTAGGGTGGGTTATTACATTGAAATGGGTCTTTCAGAAATTGTACATGTGATGTGTATTAAGAATCAAATTGATGATATAACATGAGTCAAAACTGTTGGAATTAGAACCATGTAGAAGCCCGATAACAAATATTATCATTTGGTTTATAACGTTGGTTATGGGGATGATGAATTAGCGAAACCATAGGAAACCCGAATTGAAGATTTGGCAAATTTTGAGAAAAAAAATCAAAGATGCCTAAAGATTTAATTCTTGTTTAGAACTTGTTTAAAATAAGTAATCATTGTTGGGACTGTTTGATCAAAGTTTTGGGTTAGAGAAGCATAGCTCGGAGGATCTTTAATGGCAGAAGTGCCTCGAGGAAGAAGAAGGAGGGGACAGAACATGAGTCGCTCAAACGACCACATACGTTGTTCAAGCGACTGAAGGCTTTGTTTGAGCGATGTTGGGGATTTTCCATCAGTTTCGTCCTTAGCTTTGAAATTTGTTGGGATCAAATATTGATTTAATTAGCATACAGAAGAAATAAAGGGAAAGAAGTAAAGGGAAAAATCTTGATTCAGTTAAAATATTTAGACCCTTGGGAAATGGGGTTTTAAGAGGTATTGGATTTAGATAGAATGCCAATCTAAATAACTAGGATTTGGTGAAGTAAATTCAAAAGGTTAAAGTACAAACCAAGTTAGGAAGTTCGGGCATTTTGGTTGAGTTACACTATTTTGATGAAATTAATGGAGGTAGAATTAATTTAATTAAGGGTCGGAGATTTGACTCGAAGATTTTTCAGGCTAGTGCAACGAGAGTTAGGCACAGGGTAGCCGGTTTAATTTATTATATATATATATATATATATATATATATATATATATATATAAATAAAAATAAATTATCGACTATTAAATTTCACGAGGAGTGTTGATTATTGCAATTTAGGCATGCATATTTAATTATTGCAATTTAAGTGCTTGTTAAATATTTTCAAAATATTTTACTTGGGATTTCACCCGTGTCAAAATATTTTTCAAAACCAGTTAGGTGTCCAGACACAGGGACGCCCAGTTTGAGGATTCTATCCAGGGATGCGCAGCTGCATCTTATGTGGAAGTTGCAGAACTTTGCTATAGATGCTTCGTTCATTTATTCCTAGTGTAGGATCTTTATTTCAGTACTCATTTGGACATGTCACCCTCAGATTTAGTATTCAGTTATTTATTTGGCCTTGTGTATCTAGGTTATTATTTAAGTTTATTGTTGGATTTTATTATTGAACCGATAGTTGATTCGTTCATCTTTATTTATATTATTCATCTATGTTGGATTCAGTTACCAGTTTGTGTGGATGGTTTAATTATTATTTAGTTACGCATATTGTTAATTAATGAAAGATAAAATTTGGCACCGGTTTGTTTACATTACTAGGTGGCTAGTAACTTTAAAAAGTTTTTCGACAGTGATGCTATCAATGATCAACATTTTATTTTGATCACGGGCTGGCCACCCAGTAATTTATTAGGCGGGGTCATAGGTAGGCCTTATTTATTGGTAATGCTTTTTAGGTATGGGACTAACGAGTATAGTAAATTTTTTGTTGTTCCGTTAGACTAGGGACGAGACTAGGTAGTAGCTATTAGTCGGTATTCTTCCAAAATGATCGGCTAGAATACATTTGCATTTTGGAAACCTCTAGGTATGGGACTTGGGGTATTTTGTGGAATTTATGCTCAATAAAAGGGTGGGACTAATAGAAAATAATGAGAACTTTATAAATTGATAATAAATATCTAAGACAAGGAACGGGTATTAAAATGAATTTACGTGGCGAGTATATGCAGGGCTGACAGATATCGGGTCGACTTGTTATGATGACGTGGATACGTGTTGGAATTACGAGTATGTGCAGGGCCGACATGCTATAATGACGCGTTGTGCATGAAACCTCACGGGTATGTGCAGAGATGACAGCATACGGGCTGATTGGCTATATTGAGAGGAATGGGTGTGATGTGTTGGAACTTAAAGCGTACCAAGAGTGTGTGCAGAACCGATATGGGGTTGACTGGCCATAGTGGTGTCGCACGAATAAAAATAATTGTAAAATTAAACTAAGTAAGAATAATAGCTAATGTTTAAATTATAGTTGAAATCGAATAATTGGACTTAAAAGAATGGGATGGCTTAGTTATGTGGGTAGATGGTAGTAGTTTATTTTTACTCGCATGTTTATATTTAATCTAAAATAATATATTGTTATGTTTATCATGTACAATGCTATTGTCTGCATTTACGAACCTTAATTGGGAGGAGTAGCTAGTATTCATATAGTGGGCTTTGACCCATTGCATTGACTAACATTTCAGGTATAGTGCTCGAGTAGCTATACAGGAGTGATTGAAATATTTTTGGGAGCATCTGGAGATTTATTTTACTTGCTTTAGTAGTTTAGATTTACTTTTCATTTCATCGCTTTTATTATGAGGCTTTCATTTATGGATTTGGTGGGCCAACCGGTTCCATAATTGTTATGGTTTCAGTTCGATACTTATAGTTGTATTATTTCATTTGGGTTATATATTGTTTGGAGTTGGATTTATTTTGGGGATAACATGGTGATGAATTTTTAATTTGCACGAATGATTATATTTGTTGAGTAAATTTGATTATATATTGTGGAAAATTATTATTGTGTCATATTTTTATCACATGCTGAGAATGATAACTTATTTAGTGACACCCATTGTAGTTTGGTGGAAGCGTCTAGCCACCTCTCTTGTCATAATGCACGGGGTGTTACAGATATTCGCGGCAACTGGAATGCACATTTACCCATTATTGAATTTTCATATAACAACAGTTATCAGTCTAGTATTAAAGCTGCCCCATTTGATGCTTTATATGGAAGACGATGTAAATCACCTGTATGTTGGATAAAATTAGGAAGTAGTAAACAATTTGGTCCCAAGATAATCCAGAAAACCACTAAAAGAATATAACAAATACGGGAAAGATTGAAGGCAACTTATTCGTATCGAATCATGCATTTAATTACCTTCAAACTTATGCATTTTAACCCCCTCGGGTACTTTAATGTCTATAATTATGCTCGTTAATCAGACGACCTCTGTTTTATATTCTAATATGTTATTTGAGGTGTTATTGAGTGCTTGTAGGTATTAAAGGGCTTAGTGTGAAGTTTTGTCGCGTTTCGTAGAGATTCATCGAAGTTCACACGTTTAGGGGCATTTCGATAATTTTGCACTTTGGTATTTTTTACCAAATCTTCACGAAAGTTGTAGCTCTCGGGTCAAGCTTCGCGTGGTCGTGAACAGAGCTCGAATCGGAGTTCGAATGAAGAAAACACGGACCTTTAATCGGGGAAGAAATATAAGATATTATTTAATTATTATTTTATTTATTAACAATTGGTTTATTTCCCTCTATGTACCTATCTCTTTTACCCACTTTTGTAGCAAATACCAAACACAAATGGCGATTTAGAGATAGCTCGGGTTTGTGCTCAGGTTTTGGTTTCTTTCGAAATTCGGGGCTTGGGCCCAAAATTAAGCACGGATTTTGATGTAGAAACGCATATGGGTCTTGTGTGCTTTGTCGAAATGGGTCTTGGTTTGGTGTTTGCAACCATTGATGGGCTTTGGAGTTTGTTGGAATTTTTTCATATGGGTCTTGGGCATAAATCAAATGGGAGGTATCGGTTTGTGTCTCCAACATGGATATGGGTTTTGGGCTTCACGGTTTCTGGAGCTTTGCAATTTGGTGGCTTGGATGATTGATGAGTGGAAGCCATTGCATGTCCGTACATGAGGGATTGGGGTGTTGGTTGTTGTAGCAGTGTAGCAGCGAAGTGGGCTAGTTCTGCAGGACCGGTCAACCCCGCCCCTACTGCTGGTCGATCGGGGTTTCGAATTTTGGCTTGTGCACGAGACATTATCCCCTTCCATTGTTCATGCGTTCGATCGGGCCAAGCCGTGGTCAACCAACCCCTGTTTTGACCGAGATATTTGTGCTGCTTCCCTATTTTCTATTTTTTCTATTTCTTTTTATTTCTTATTTGTAACTTATCCCCCTTTTATTTCTTTTTCCTTTTTCTTTTATCTCTTTTTTTAACTTATTATAAATAAAAGACATATCTCATTTTTAGCTCCGATCTTGTAATAATAGGTTATTTTGCTTAGTTAGGGTTTGGGAGGCTAGGGTTTGGAGAGTTTTGAGTATGCCATTTTCTCCTTTTAAGGGTTTTCTTGTATGAGGGGTTTACCCATCGCGGTTGCTTAAGAACACTATCCATTGTCTTCTCCATTTATCCAAGCTTCCATTTCTTTATTTACATGCTTTCCTACTTGCTTTGTAGTGTAGATTTATATGCTTTCATTTATTTCTTTCTAATTTACGTTTACTTTCTTGCATTTAATTTGTGTAGTTCATCATGATTAGTGGCTAAGTTAAACTAGGTTGTGTTAGATTGAACTCACCTAGGGTTGAATGGTTGCTTTGCTTTGGTGATAGTATTTCACGGGTTTATTTCAATTGGGTTTTCCTAGTTATTTTACCTAAGATATTTAATGGGGTATATCACGTATGATCTGTATTTACGATGTTACGTGCGTAAATTTTGGGGTATTTGTTGACGCCAAAATCTTAGTAGTCTTTTATGCGAATTTAGGGGTGTAACAACTCTCGATTTAATTAATTGACGAAATGAGATTCAATCTTAATAACTCGTGAACCCATGTAACCATTTTATACTAATTAACTCTAGATGAGGGATATTCGACCCAACCTATAGTTTTTATTCTCTTTGTTAATTTAATTTGAATACACTCATACCTAATTTATCTTCTCTTTCTTTTTAGTTAGAAAAATATCTTTTACACTTTTATTGTAGAAATATTAAACCGATTATATTCTTGCAACTCGTCTATGTGGATTTTTGATACCAGACTAGCTGCTAAACTCCCTTAAAATAGTGTAGTCATAGCTTAGGTTTTTGTGTAGAGTTGGTGAGCCGAATAAAATACTATAAACCGACATCACTGACGCGACACCGCGGCAAAACCCTGTCTATTACCAGCCCAAGATCGTAAAAAAGGTTATGAATACCAGAGCCGAAACCTTAGAATTTGAAGTTAACGACCAAGTATTTATGAAAGTCTCTCCTCGGAAAGGAATCTTATGTTTTTGAAAGAAAGGAAAATCACCCCGAGATATATTGGACCTTTCACAATTTCTAAAAGAGTTAGCTCTGTAGCCTATCAATTAGAATTACCTGTGGAATTATCCAATATTCACAATGTATTTCACTTGTCTCAGTTTCGCCAGAATATTTCTGATCCCTTTCATACCATTACGTGGCAAGACATATCTATCGAACAAAACCATGAATTTGAACAACGCCCTATTCAAATTCTGGATCACCAAGTGAAGCACCTCTGCAACAGGAAAATCCGCTCAGTTAAAGTACGTTGGGAAAATCAAAATTTGCAAGAAACTACATGGGAACCAGAATAAGCTATGAAAGATCAATCTCCCGACTTATTTCAAGGTAAATTCGAGGAAGAATTTTTTTAGGTAGGTAAACTGTAATAACTGGGACTTTTAAATCTATCAACCGACCGTAATCACCTATATTCATTATTTCAACCCTTATAAAGTATTCAAATTCAAAACTCTTTTAAAGAAGAATGAAACTATCCTTGATGCCATACAATTTTACTAAATTAACTTGGACACCCTAAAGTTTCAATAATTTTATACTAGCCCTTAAAAATTTCTAACCAACATAACTTGATTTATACTTAACCCCTAACCCTCAAATTTATATCAAATTAATCCTTTAGACTTTAACTAACAAAAAAATATAATTTCAGCCTTTGAAACTTTTTAAAATTAGAAAATACCCCTACACACCATCAAAAGTGCACTTTTAAGGCTATAAATGCATATACTTCACCAATCAAGGAACAATCACCAAAGTCTTGATAATTTCACATCACCCCTTGTTCAAATAAGCCTACACATCAGCACAAGAAGCTAAAAATCATATCTGTACACCATGCACACATGTGAGGAACATTACCCAAGCTAGAAAACCTCATAATTTGAGTTCAAATCCACCTCTCTTTTCCACCAATGAAATCTTATGATCACACACTATAAATACTCCACGAATTCCTTAGTTTAAACTCATCCCAACAGCAGTTTCGAAAGGAGAAATTTTCATTCCAATCAGGTACACTATGATTTTATGCACTATATTCAATTCTTTTAGTTTTAATCGATCTCTATGTTGCTATAATGCTAGAATATGTCAAAATAGTAGAATTCTTACATAGAAAACAGGCACTAGGTGAAAATTATGAAGTTTCCACTATTAAAGCTTGAGCTTTAATGGTGAACTTTCAAATAATGATCAAAACTCGGGTTTAAAGCTTTGAATGTTTTTATTAGAATCTCAGGAACTCGAATGAAATGATTAAATGCCATGAATGTGAATAATAAGATCTAATCGATTGAAAGTGTATTTTGAATTAGAAAACTAAAAATATTAAATTATCCCTATATAATCCATCTCAAACCTTGAAATCAAAACCAAGCTACTCCTACACATATCTGAAAACAAAATATATTCATAAGAATCCCTGCCATATCCTTAAACGCCAAAAATGTTAGGTCAAATTTTCAGTAAAACACACAGTTATAGAACTTGAGATATACTGCATCTCAATCCACAAAACTTATATACTTGGATTCCTTATAAAATTTTAGATTGAGTTTGTTAAGAAATCATCTCAAGTGATTTAAAAATGAAGGAGAAATCTCAGGTCAAAAATCAGAAACTCTAATGTCAACTATCGGGGGGAAGAAGATGAACTTTTTGACCAGAAACTTTGACCTCGCACGTGAGGGCGCATGACCAATCAGAAATTCCTAAAAATTTCATTTTTTTTAAATTTTATTTTTTTGGTCAAAATGATATAAGGCAAGGTCATGTTTGGATCATCCTAGCCTAAGTTACGAAAAAAATGAGGTTTTAACTTAGAAATATGTTTCTTAAATTATAATTTGACCCATCCTAAATTTTCCAACTTAAGAATTTAAACCCCAATCTTTGTTTATGAACACTTCAAAATATTTTAAGATAAAAAGTCTCTTACACCAAAGTTTATATACGACCTTAAGTCAAAGATTTTAAAGTCCCAAATCATTTATAATTAAACCCCCGAAACTTTAAAAGATACACTTTTTTTTGTGTAAACTGACCATCCCAATTCCAAATTTTAACAAATACTCATATACCCAAACATTGTATACAGAGAATCAAGTACCAACTCCTTCTGATATCCTCTTTTGATCCATAAAGCCGTTCAAAATACAGAGCAAATTTGTTTTCTTACCTTTTCAATAGTAAACTTTGCGTATTTGGCATACAACTATTGATATCCCTATGTGATAGATCCTATTTACTCTTAGTATGTGCATGTTATAATACCGCCATACTACATATTTTATTAAATATCATAGATATTTGAATTTAAATGTGAATCAATTTAACCTTTCTCACCTAATAACAGATGCCATGTTCCTTAGTGAATCAATTTACCCCTACACTTTTGTGCAAATAGTTACATTATGAGCATCAATATTAACTAGGAAGTAGACTGACGTGTTATCCCATGAAACTTTCTGTTTGGTCTAATGGTCTCAGATGATTGAGAGCCTTGATTAAAGCTACATACGTATCAGTGCCACTTTAATTGTGTGCCTGGTCGGTTACTTTTCCCGAAAGGTTTTGGGTTGATTGTAATTTCCTTTTACTGATACCTTAATTATTTTTATACCCCTTAGTGAACTGGTAAGTACGAAATTATTAATTCAAAGATCATTGACTTTCTTTACATGATCCTTAATGATTTTGTAAGTATGGGATTATTAGTTCAAAGATCCTTAATTTTCTTTATGTAACCCTTAATAAAGTGATAAGTATGGGATTATCAGCTTTAATTCTTTAAGCATTTCTATAAAAACACTAAATTCAATACACACTCCAACTCTCATCTATACATATACTTGTTATAGAACTAGTAAAGCCTTCTTAGCATATTTGTGCGAATTTCTTTTTCCTCCAAATGAACTGAGAGAAAGAGGATATTATCTCTTCCATTTTAGAGACAGATACTGGTCACTTATGTGCATACGTGAATGTTTGGGTGGAGAATAAGCTAGATGGAGAAAGGAGTGATGCTTTTCGAGTTTCTACTTTATAGTCCATTTAAAAAAAATGTAGCTCACCTCTGAGGTGGTACTACCCTATGTAAACTATTTTAATAATGAATAAAGTTATGTTATTCCTCCTTAACTTTAATTCATTGGTTTATATATAATCCCTTGTGCATTCATACCAAAAAGTAGGGTGTGACAACCCGATTATTAGTATGAGAGTGATGGCTCCCAGCACCTCTCGACGAGTACCGTCATAGGCCATGATGGCCATGAAAGAAGGTGTGAATCCTAAGGAGGTGTATCCCACACCAGGGGAATTAAGGAGGGTGCATACTTTCATAGTGGCCTCATTGTCTATCAGTACCAAGGGTACGATATGTCCACATGCTTCGATAGTGATGTGTATTGGAAACTGGTTGTTCTAGCCCTGTGTGGGGACATCCTCATCAGATAAGCTTGTTTACTGTTTGATGGTAATAGAGCCAATGGTGGGGTACATATTTTGGTAAAAAATACCATGGTAAAGAATCTCGAGATAACAAATTGATAAGGGAAGCCCGATGTTCTCAAGATTTGGCCAATAACTCCCAGATGGTAATGTTACCTGATGTTCGGTGGAGATGCTCCTAGATCTTATTGTTATCCTCAAGAAGGGAAATGATAGTTTCCTTTTTTCAGACCTCTCCTTTTCTTGGTATGATTTAGAGGAGTATAGTGTCGTCCTGATCTTTTGAGGAAAGCGACCTCCTTGTTTGGAGAGTATGGTTTATGCCCGTGCCTCTTGCTTGGATTTTTCCCGAAAGATTAATGGATTCGCTAGAGATATGGGATTGGAGGTATGAGATGTTGGATAAGGGATTATCACAGTGCCCCCTGTAAATTTCATAAATAGATTGATCAGGTCTAATATAATAAGTCACGGGAATCCAAAACATTTGGTAATATTATTAGAATAACAGAAAAAAATAAAATGATGAAAGTAAATATTATATGAGAAATAAAATGCTGAATAAAATAAAATAGCTCCAATACCATTCACTTAAAATAGAAATAAAATCCTCCTCTAGAGTGTAAAATATCCAACTTGGACTTGTATATCTCATACAATCTTTGACTCAGAAAAATCTGAAATATATACAACTCCCTTAACTAAAATATAATTAGATAAAAAAATATAAAGGACTGACACTATTCGACGCCTACACCTTAGGAATGATAAATAGTAAGTCGCTGGAGATATACTTCCATAGAATAACCCAAGTCTACAGCAGTAATAACGCCCAAAGACCTGTAGAAAAATGTTCAACAATGAGGATTAAACTCAATAACTCTACAAAGAGTAAATTTTTTACACAAGTTGGGACACACTAATAATAATTCATCTTCCTCACTTATTAAATGGATTTTAAGTTATTAAAGTTACCCAACCCAAACAACCTAAAATAAGCATGCTATTCTACTCCCAAATCCAATGAGCCCCATGTGATATATGTTCATATCTTAATTAAGTGTTCTTTATTTTCTCAATCTTAATTTCATTTCTTGTTATTGATGCAAAAAATTATATTATCTCTAATTATTTATTCACAAATAAATGAGTAAATAAGAGACAAAAAAGATTTTTAAAGTGGTTCGGCTCAAAGGGAAAAGCCTATGTCCACTGGTGTATATTGCCTTGTGTTTGTTCAGTTATCTCTTGTTTCGTGTCCCATAGCTGTAGGGATTACAATGTATTTATAGCCCCTGAGGGTGTACCAGAAGTGGAATATTAAAGGATGGAATGCATTTATAACATAAAAATTTATATTTGTACAACGTTTATAATGTATACAACTAATGGCGCTTGATAGCCCATGTTGGTCGGTCTTCCTGGTGTTAGTCGGCATTTTGCATTGTTGGTCGGCATTTTGCACTGTTGGTCGGTATTCCTGGATTCATTATGATAAATAGGCCTTATTGAATAGGATTAATGCCACGATAGATAACACATGTCTATTTCTTATTGGTCCACGTAATAGGATAATTTTTGGTATCAACAGAAGCCCCTAATGTTTCATGCTTGAGGTTTTTACAAGAGTATGGAACATTTATCTCTTAAAGTTGCTCGTGAAACAGTTTCGAGTATTGGTCGAATATAGAATTCCCATACTTGTTAAGTTAATGTTTTGATTATTGGCTCATAACGTGTATGGTATTTTTGTAATTATCCATAGTTTTAACGAATTATTTTGGGGAAAAAGTGTCTTTTATGGCTTTAGCCGCCAACAATTAAATCGACGCTTCCTTTAATCATTACCTTCACCAGTTTTAAGGCAACCTATAAGAGGCGGGAAAAGCCACAATTATCTCTTACCTCAAAATCTTTGGATTTTTTTGCTGTTATCTCTTTGTGCGATCGTTTTCTCGTTCTTCAGTTCTTGCTGAATCCTTAAATTCATGTAAGAATATTTTCTCTTTCCTTTTTCTTCTTCTTAGAATATAGTTTATTATATAACCTTTTTATAAGAATTCAGAAATGAATGGAATATCTTTTTGTGGGTAGAGTTGGAACTTCTTAGTCTTCCCATTGATCTTTTTTATTTGCCTGAGGGTCATTGGTTACCTTCTATTTTCATTGTTGAGTGTGGATTTACTTTTCCCCCAACCCATTTTGTCTTGAATTTTGTCACTACTTTGATGTCATCCCTACTAGAATAGCTCCCAATATTTGGAGAGTGGTCAATGGAGTTTATAGGTTAAACCATCTCCATGTGACACATATAGGGATCCCTGAAATTATGTTTTGTTATAAATCGGTCATAAGTGACACCAAATATTATTTAAAAACTAGGGTTGTAAACAAAGATTTAGTTGTTAATTTTCCTAACTCCAGTAGAGATTACTTTGATCATGGAGTAATTGTAAAAAATTGACAACATGTTCCAACAACTAGAAATGCTGAGTATCAGGGGCCTAGGTGCCCATCAAGTGGCAATGGGATAGGTTGAAGTGGTTTAATTATTTTTCTTTACATATTCTGTTAAATGATAATACTGATGTTTACCTTATTAACTTTGATTATATTTGATCGAAAAAGAAATTGTCCCAAAGAGAGTAATATCAATCTCAGAGAGTTGAAATTCATCTGGGGCATTCACCAGAAAATTGGGGAGGAGAATACTAGATCAACCTCATATTTGTTGTAATACTCGAATACTATCACTTCTTTCGTTGCTCTCCCCACTATTGTCGTGCCTTCACCCTTGATTGATCTTGATCAAGATGCCATCTACACATCCTCATCCATTGCATCTGGCAGTGGTGAACTTGCTGTTGCTTCCCCTTCATCTCTAGACTCAGATTTTCTGCTGCCATGGGGAAGATGAAGTTTCCCAATATTTTGGGTGATATTGTTGCTATTGGTTCCTCCTAGAAGGCTGCTGATGGAGCCAAGAAAAAAGAGGATGTTGGGAAGAAGCCCCCAGCTAATAAGGAGGATGCTGGGAAGAATCCCCCCAGTTAAGAAAGCGGATGAAAGTCATCTTAAGAGGCTAAAAAGACAGCTCCCTTCTAGGATGGCAGAAAGGTCTTCAGTCAACACCGACCAACAAGAGTTGGTTGATTTATCTACTTCTGGCTCACCAGTGGCTCTTATCCCTGACTTCGCCAGATAACTAATAAAGTCTGGTACATTGCCAGACCATATGGGTGCTACTTCTGTAATGCCCCGATAAATTTTTTTTGAAAGGGATGCTCAAAGCCTGGTTATGGTAAGTACTATCATCTCTTCTTATTTTTACTCATTTCTTTACTGCTCTTTACACCAACTTTCTCTGTTTTCTTTTTACAATTCTTGGTCGATTTCAACAACATGTTGGAGAAGGATGATATTCCGCATTCTTATTCAACTGAGGTTGAGGAGGCCTTTGATGAATTGAATAAGTCATTGCTTGACTCCTAATAAATATTGGCAACTGAGTAGAAGAAGTGGGAGTTAAAAATAAAGACTGCAAAAGATGCTGCTGCTCGGGGGAAGGTTGCTGATCTGCAAAAAGATTCGGATTCTGAAAAAGTCAAGGTAGTTGCAGAGAAGGCTAAAAGAGGCAAGGCTAGGGAGTCTTCTTTCAACGAAGGCTGGGATAAGTCAATTTGAGCTATTTCTATGTAAATTGAATTTGCAAAGAAAAAAAATGCTTCAAGGATCACTGGTTGGCACTCCCCAAGAATATGAACTATTCCTCAGACATGACCCAGGATCTCCTCCTAACATGGATGAGGAAATTGAAGATAACGGGGGATCAAGTGAATCCAATTTGGTGCTGGAATCTACCGATTAACACCAAGATGTTGCAATTGACTCCTCTGCTCTTCCAATTGGTGGTAACCCTACCTTGCCTGCTCCTGCATCTAATCCTGCTGGGTCTACTTCAGATGAAAAGAAGGTGCAGACCAATTGACTGGGCAGCTTTTTGTTTTATTTTCTTTTACAGTTGTAATTTTTCTTTTCTTCTATGCTGATGTACTTATACTCAAGAGTTTATCAATAAAAATAACCTTTGCTTCTAATTTGCCTATCTTTTCTCCTTACTTCACATACTGTTATTGATTAGAAACTTTTCTTACTCTTAATAGTTCATGGATAAACTGCACAAATTCTCCTCAACTGACACTGAGATTCTTTAGAGATATAATGAACTCTTTAAAGCTGGTCACCTATCTTTAACTGAGGAAGAGCTATCAAAGTTGCTCAGCGACGATCAAGCTAATGAAGCTTACCTTCATCTAAAATGCCTTCTTGATCGAGTAGTGGCTAATAACATGTCTTACTATGAAATGATTGAGGAAATGCAAGACAAACATAAGAAATCCAAGGCCCTCTTGCATGCTGACTATGAACAAAAACATCAAGATTTAAGTGAAGGATGGGGTTTTGAGCATAAATTGGAGAAATATGCTTCCCATTTTAGAAGACAAGAGTTTTTGCTTAATCGTGAAGTGTAATAATCTAGGTCTATTGACAAGTTACTGGAGGAGGAGAATAATAGCTTGAGGGATGAATTAAATGCACTGAAGACTTCCTCTTCCACTGCTGCTGCTAATGATGAGGGGAGGAAGTGGAGTTATTGATGTTGTGACAATTATTATGCAACACAAATATATAAGAGAAAGTCAATGACCAAGTAGGAATAAGGAATATAAAATAACAATCACACAACAAAGGATGTACGTGGTTCAACAAAGATATGCCTACATCCACGGTGGTGCAGTCAGTATTATTTCGATGTATCTCGGAGAGTGATTACAAAGAATATGACTTGTCCTTTGCCCCGAACCTAGGGTTTGTTATATACATGTTCGTTCTAGTGAGTGGGGGTGTGGGATTCCTCCATGTTTCCCATCTCCTCTTAGAGTGCTCCTTAATGGGAATGTGGGAAGAGGCTAAATCATAATTGGTTTAAGGTATAAGGGGCTTGGACTTTGGGCCACTACAAATGGGCTACTCGCCCAGGCCCTTCATTCTAATTTCGGGTACCCACAATTGCCCCTAAGTTTGTTGGGCCATGCTTTGGGCCCAATAAACTTAAATGATTTGTTATAATGGCTGAGTCGTATATCGTGTAACTTTTCCCAAAATTTGATGACTGATTCTGGCGGCACCTGCTTCGTGGTTTGTGCACTATGATTAGTAATACTGCAAGGTTTTATTCAAAGCAGCCACTTTTCGACCGTCGTTTCAACCTTCTCAGCATTCTTCCATTTCCTGTGAGCTTTAGCGATTCACACTCTCTTTGCCCAGTATTTATTTTCATTGCTTTCGATCTTCTTCGTCATTTGGGCTTGTGATTCTCCATTATTCAAGTCGAGCTTTCATCTTGTAAGTCTCCTGTGCCCACTCTTTGTATTTTTTCTTTGAATTTGTAGTTCCTTTAGGGTTTTTCGATGACAAAGATTGGTAATAGGTCGATCTCTGAGTTTAGGAAGTTTTACAACATTCCTGAGTGGGTAGAGATTGAGTGCGCCTCTCCCCCTAAAAATGTTAGAGAGATAGAGGATGCCCATCGAATCCATGTCTTGCTGCTTTCCCAAGGGGGACTTACTTTTCTTCCCAACAATCTATTCTTGCATTTCTTTGGTTATTTCAACATTGTTCCCGCACAGTGTTCGCCCAATGTGTGGAAGATAATCAATGGTGTTCATAGAATAAACCAGTTATATGGCACCAAGTTAGGGCTTGCCGAGGTCTGTTTCTGCTATTCTTTTTCTCGGACTAGTTTTGGTGTTCTCTATCTCAAAGCCAGGAGTCCTGATAGGGTATTGGTAGTAAACCTACCTGATTCCCATAAGGGCTATTGGCAAGAGGGCTTCCTTGCTAGAAATTGGCAGTTTTCTCCCCAGTTTGAGGGGTCGAGGGCTGACAGGTTCTCTGTTCCTTTTTTTGGGGAAGAATACATAGGTAGATTTTTCTCTGTTCCTTCAATTTTTTTTTACTGATTTGTGATTGTTCTGACTTTTCCTATTTTTCCTTTAGCAAGGTCGAAGAACTTGGAAATTGCTCTCAACGAGGTTCATCTTTCTGAATTGGTCAAGGCCTGGAATATCAGGGAGCCTTTATCTGACGGTGAGCATCCCCGGTCTGCTGCTTTCCTGCTCGAATATAAGAACGTTGGTTCTAGTTTTATAGCGAGGTCGGTGGACAGTATCCCTGAGTTTGATACCTTTGAAGAGACTACTGCTGATCCTATTCAGTTGGATAAGGAGGAGAACAATTCTGAGAGTGATATCGCAGGTGGTGCTGAAGGCAACTTTGGTGAAGGGAGCTTCGGTGGTAGTATCTCTTCTGATTTGGAGGAAGTATCTGAAGATCGAGAATCTTTGAGTACATCTAGCAATTCAAGAGAAGATATGGTTCCTCCAAGGAAAAATCTGATCCGGGTTGATGATGACGACGATCACGTGCTCCTCGCTCAGAGGTTAAAGAAGCAGAAGTCCAATGCTGGGGCTATTGCCACTGGCTCTCGATCTTCTACTCAGGAGCAGGAGAGGAAGAGGAAAGAAGAAGACCAGTTGAAAGAGAGAGAGAGATAGAAGAAAGAGGAGAGGAAGAAGATGGAGGTGAAGAAAAGGATGGAGGAGAAAAAGAGGATCAAGAAAGAGAAAGAGGAGAGGAGAAAGGTAGAGTCGAGGACGAAGGCTGGGAAAGCCTTAGTCCCAGTGTCTGCATTTCTCGAGGGGGCCTCAGTTGCTGTTTCACCTCAGTTGTCCCCCGCGCTGCTTGAGAGGGCAGTTCTTCCTGCTGATCGTCAAAGGGCGGCAGGGACTAACCAGTTAGCCCTGCAGATGAGCCAAACGCTAGCTTTGGTAAGTCCATTTCTTTTCTTTAATATCTCTTAATTCCTATTTGTTTCCTCTTTCTAATATCTTCTTTGTTTCTGTAGTTTGTGACTGACTTCACCGTGCTCTATCGTTCTCGCGACGAGTTGGTGAAGAAAAGTGTCGAGATAGAGTAGCAAAATACCGCCTTAAAGTTGAAGGGTACGGAGCTCGAGGCTGTTCTTAAGGTTGTTGACACCACCCGAGCTTCTTCTGGCCTGGCTCTCGTTAGTTCCAACCGAGAGAGGGATGAGGTTATTAAAGAGTTGGTCGTGTGAGGCAGGCCTATGATCTGGTCTGCTCTAGCAAGTTGGCCGTCGTAAAGGAGAACAAGCTGCTGGTCGAGCAACTGAAAGAGAAAGAGTCCCAGGTAGCCACCATCAAGGAGGATTCATATAACTCCGAGTGGGTTGCGGCATATGATGACACCGAGGTTCAAATAGGCTACATTAGCCGTCTGAACTTCAAGAAGGGCTGGAACAAATCCCTCTTAGCTGCTAGTGTTGAGGCTGACTCTCCCCTGTTTGACAAGCATGACCCGGGCCCGAAGCCAACTGTGGATAAAGAAGCCTTCTGCCCCTGCCCCAACCATCGAAGGAGTCGGTTCTGCCTCTCAGATAATTCCTTCCGATGTTCGCTCTGCCCAGGCGACTGAGGTTATTCCTGCAGAGGAGGGTGCTCCTGCTGATGCTGATAAAGGGAAGCATCCATTGACTTCTGGGCAACCTGAGGTTGCTAGTTAACTTTTATTTCTAGGACTACCTTGTATCTTTACTTCTTCCGTTTGTAATTTTTTCTTTTTGCTGCTCTATGTACTTTGATCTTTATTAATGAAATGGAAAAGGTTTTTCGTTCCCTTAGTGTGCTGAATAAATCTGTCTTTCCTTGCTCTTTTATGTCTTGTAGTTGGTTGATGTAGAAGAGTATATTCCCGCCATATCTCAATTGGGCAGGACCCTTGGTCCCAATGCGAGCCTCAGGTTCGCCAAGCCTTTGTTGAGCTTTGCAAGTCCCTTAGATCAAGGAATCAGAAGTATAAAGATCAGTTTGAGCTTGTAGCCAAGTTGAAGGACAGGCTTCAATAGATGGAAGAAGTTAGTGCTTTAGTTCAAGAGGAGGTGAATACGTTGAGGGTGAAGCTCGTGGATGCCTCTGAGATCAACCAGGTCGAGGAGGTTCTTCAGCAAGAAAATGAAGCTTTAAGGAAAGAGGTCTCGCGTCTTAGGGAGCATGCGACGAGCATCGCTCCTGCTTTATTACAAGGATCTTCATCGTCGCGAGCTGGGGCTGGCTCGAGCGACGTTCCTCCTGTGCTGCGAGCTGGCAGGAGCACCAGGAGTTCAGATAGGGAAATGGAAGAACTTCGCGGTGATGTCCAGCGAGCATATGTAATTGCCGCTGGGCTTCAAAGGGACGTTACTCGGCTGCGGCACCTGTTCAAAAAAGGACGTCGGTGAGTATGGGCCGACAGTTATGACCAGGGATGGCTAGATGCTTCGACGAGGCTGATAGAATTTGAAGAGCTTGCCTTCATCAGGAGGTGGTTGAGTGCTTTGAAGGAGATGCAAGTTCCGAGGAACTCAATGCTTTCGTATCGCCATAAAATATCTTCTTCCACTCGGATGCCCAATCCCTTCCGGGGATATGATCAGTGGATACCCATCGATGCCATCCCTCGGCAGTTATTGGAGTCGGATGCTAACGAAGTCGAAGAAGAGTTAGTTCCTGCTCCTGATGATGGACGAAGAGCTCAAGTGGCTGATTATCTCGTTCAGAGGCCTCACCCCCACTGAGATTTTGCCAGTAGTTACTCTATGTATTTTGTGTTGAAGTGATGTTATGTCAATGTTTTGGGCGAGCTCGCCGACTAAACATGTATTGTACTTGTTGTAAATATGGTGGATTAATATAAAATTTATGTTTTGGGCTGTTTTAGCCGACTAAACAAGTGTATTATATTCCCCATATTCTCGCTCCTTTATGATCTCTAAATTTGTATTATTATGCAAGTGTCCTTCCAGTCTAGTACACTATCGAGGTACCATTGTGCACTACTTTACCTTTTAGGTCGTGTCGTCACACTCCCTTAGGCCTAAGTGTGGCAATTGGCAAGGACACACCTGGTGTTGGATGCTCTATCCGATCAAGATTTTATTCAACCAAAGATGGTTTGGAGACCAGTTTTAATTTGACCATATTACCTAAGGATTTCCTGTTGGGCTTCATATATTTCTAGGGGCAATGCTAAGAGGTCTTTCATGTTTCATAATGAAAGCCCGAGGAGGGTGATTTCCCTACTATGGTGTAATGACCAATGTGCCTGTCATTTGGAAAAGATGTGTGATAAAGCTTATATAATTGTTACTCATTAGAACGCAACCGTTAAACAACTTTCATTAATGATAAGGAAAATGAACTAATAGTTCCACAATAAAAGCATAAAAGAAGAATCTAAAAATAGAATTTCTTGAAATTGGCTGAGTTTCATTCTCGGGGGATTTCTCTGCCTTCCATCGTTTCTAAGTGATAGGCGCCTTGCAGATTATCTCTTTTTATCTTGAATGGTCCTTCCCAGTTTGGCCCTAACTTATCGTCTGATGGTTTCACTGCACTGCCCAAGACTTTCCTTAAGACATAGTCCCCAACTCGGAATGTCCTCGGGTTGACCCTCTTGTTATAGTGCCTCGCGTGCTGTTGCTGATAGCTCGCTAATTTTACTGGGGCTTGCTCTTGGCGCTCGTCGGCTAGGTCGAGCTAAGCGAGCAATGCTGCATCATTCTGGCCTTGGTCGACAAGGTTGGACCTCATTGTTAGCAAGCCTGCTTCTAGTGGGATAACTGCTTCCATTCCATATGTCAGTGAAAATGAGGTTTCTCCCGTTGCTCGTCGTGGAGTGGTTCTGTAGGCCCATAGAGTGTGTGGTAATTCATTTACCCATGCGCCTTTGGCTCGCTCCAATCATTTCCTTAGTCCGTCGATCACTGTCTTGTTGGAAGCCTCAGCTTGGCCATTTCTTTGAGGATAGGCCACCGAGCTGAAATAGTGTCTGATTCCATGTTCGTTACAGAAACTCTGAAAAGAGCGGCTTTTGAACTGCGTTCCATTGTCGGTGATGATGGTTCTGGGGATGCCAAAATGGGTGATTATATTTCTCCATATGAACCTTATCATATCTGCATCTCGGATGTTCGCTAGGGGTTCTGCCTCGATCCATTTGGTGAAGTAGTCAGTTGGGACCAACAGATACTTGCGACTGCCGGTGGCGGTAGGAAGTGGTCCTACGATGTCCATCCCCCATTGGGTGAACGGCCATGCGATGGACAATGATTTTAGGTCGCTGGTAGGTTGGTGGGCCATATGAGCATGAAGCTAGAATTTCAGGCACTTGCGGACATACGTCGCAGAGTCCATTTGCATATATGGCCACCAATAACCCTCCTTCATTGCTCGAAAAGCCAGAGATCTTCCTCCAATATGACTTCCACAGATTCCTTCGTGAAGCTCATGCAGAACTTGCTCGACATCTTTTGGGTGAACACATTGAAGGTAGGGACCGGAAAATGATCTCTTGTATAGCTTGCCCTCAGGAGATAAGTGAAAGCGAGCATCTTTGACTCTTATCGGGTGAGCAGTCTTCTTATCATCTGGAAGCGTGACATCCTTCAAATAATCCCTTAGTGGGTTCATCTAGCTAAGTGCTGACTCAATATGCAGCACCTGCTCCACGCTTGGTAACTCGCCGTTACGATTAATGCTCGGATGAGCGAGGAAATCGATGGGGATTGTTCTTTTTAAGTCGAAATTGATTGCTGAGCTTAGGGCTGCTAGGGTGTCAGCATGACTATTCTGTCCCCTGGGGAACTGCTGGACATTGACTTCCTCAAAGTCAGCCAATAGCCTTTTCGCTAAGGCGAGGTAGGTTGCCATTCTTTCATCTTTTGCATTGTAGTCCCCGTTGATCTGATTGGAGACTAACTGTGTGTTTCCAAACACCTGTAATTGCTTTTCTCCCAAAGCGTGTGCTTTCTGGAGGCCGGCTATCAGGGCCTCGTATTCTGCTTCATTGTTGGAGGCTTCAAATCCAAGCCTAATTCCCTGCTCGAGGATCGTATTTTTTGGAGTGATAAGAACGATGCCTACGCCTACCCCCTTTGAATTGGAGGCTCCATCAACAAATAATTTCCAGATTCCCTCCGTCGTGTGGTTCCCTTTTTGTTTGGATGGCTGTGGTTGGTTGCAAGGCTGCTCGCCTGTGAATTCGGCTATGAAATCAGCAAGGACCTGCCCCTTGATTGCGTTCCTTGATTGAAATTGAATATCAAATTGTCCGAGATCGATTGACCATTTAGACAGTCTGCCTGATAAATCTTCCTTCCTCAGGATTGCTTTAAGGGGGTGCGATGTAAGGACGATTATAGTGTGGGCTTTGAAATAGTGCTTCAGCTTCCTAGAAGTCACTATTAGTGCAAATGAGAGCTTCTCCAGAGGTAAGTACCTCTGCTCGACCTCAAGTAGGGTTTTGCTCGCATAGTAAACGGGGTGCTGGATTCCTGCAACTTTGCACATTAATGCAGAACTGACAATGTGGTTGGAAACGGAGAGGTACAGGTACAAGGAATCTGTTTGATGTGGTATGACGAGCAGTGGTGGAGAATGCCTGTGAACAATCTGGGTTCCACTCTACCGTTTTGTTCCCCTTTAGAAGCTGGAAGAAAGGCTTGCATATCTTAGAGGATTTAAAGATAAACCGATTTAAGGTAGCGAGCATGCCAGTGGGATTCTGTACATCCCGGATGGTTTGAGGAGGTTGTACCCTGTTAATTGCATCGATCTGGTCTGGGTTAGCCTTTATGCCTCTCTTACTGACCAAGTACCCAAGAAATTTTCCTGACTGGACACCGAAAGAACACTTGCTCGCATTAAGTTTCCTTCGGTATTGCCTGAGGATTTTGAAGGTGTTTGACAGGTCTGAGAGGTGGTCTTCTTTCTTCTTTCTTTTAACGAGCATGTCATCGATGTAGACCTCCATGGTGTCTCCCATCTGATCCTTGAACGTCTTGGTGACCAGCCGCTGGTAGGTTGCCCCTGCGTTTTTGAGCTCAAAGGGCATGACCTTGTAGCAGTATAACCCAACTGTGGTGATGAATGCTGTTTTGTCTTGGTCTGGGGCATATAAATGGATCTTATGATACTCTGAGTATGTGTCTAAAAAACTCATTCGCTCGTGAGCTGCAGTGGCGTCTACCAGTTGGTCAATTTTTGGGAAGGGGAAACTGTCTTTAGGGCATGCTCCGTTGAGGTCAGTGAAGTCGATACAAACTCTCTACTTCCTGTTGCTTTTTGGAACTACTACTGGGTTGGATAACCAATCGGGGAATTGTACCTCCCATATGGATCCTGCATCCAACAGTTTTTCTACTTCTTTTTCTACGACTTTTGCCTTCTCGGGTGCAGTTCGCCGTGCCTTCTGCGTGATTGGTTTGAAGGTGGGATTGACATGAAACTGATGACAAACCATACTAGGATCAATTCCAGGTAACTCGTATGGTTCCCATGCGAAAACATCTACGTTGCGTCTCAGTAGAGTTGTCAATTCCTTCTGTTCCTGGTCAGTGAGAGAGGCTCCAATCAAGAAAACTCTGTTACTGTCACTATCACCAGCTGTAACCTCTACCAGGTCTTCGATGACCCTTTCAGAGGGGAGGAGCCTGGTCTCCTCTACTCCAGGTTTTTCGTATTTTAATTGCTATTTAGAAGGTGTTAGACCTTCTTGTTCTTCAACTTTCTCGCTGGGCTGATCGACCTTCTTCTCTGGCCTTAGTCGGATGGCTGCTATGAAGCACCTTCTTGCCATCGCTTGATCACCGTGGATCTCCATTACTCCTCGCTCGGTTACATACTTGAGTTTCTGATGGTAGGTCTAGGAGACTTCTTTCATCGCATGGAGCCATCCTCTGCCGAGGATGGCTTGGTATGGCGAGTCGATGTCAACCACCAAAACCGCAATCATCTTAGAGACGTTTCCCGCGCGTACTGGTAGTATAATTTTTCCCAATGGAATAGTTATTTTTCCAGCGAAGCCAACTAAAGGGACATTAGCTTCCTTTAGGTCGGCGACGCTTAACTTCAATTTTTTGAATAAGTCGAGATACATTACCTCGGACGAGCTTCCTTGGTCGACGAGCAACTTGTCGACATCAAAGTTAGCTATCCTGAGGGTAATGATCAAAGCATCGTGATGTGGGGTTCTCACTCCCACCAGATCTTCATCTGTAAAAACAATATGCTTATTAAAGTTTACATCATCTGCTCGTCGACGCTTTCCTGACGGTGACTTTGCTGGATCGATCTGAAAAGCTTGCATCACCGCTGTAAGTTTCTTCATCTCCATTTGAGCTGAATTTCCCGAATCTGTCTGGCATCAGAGGCCCCATGAATCACCGTGAACTCATGTCCAGCATCATCGTCGAGCACGTTGTCGGATCTCGCCTCTCTATTGGCAGCCGCTTTCTCTGCCTTCTTCTCCACGAACTCGTTCAAATTCCTGGATTGGGCTAGCTCTTCGAGGTGGGACTCAAGAGATTTGCAATGCTCAGTCTTATGTCCTCCCTCTTTGTTAAAGGCGGTTCTCAGCGCATTGTTCCTCTTCGAGGGATCTCCTCCCATCTTCCTGGGCCACTTGATGAATGGCTCGTCTTTGATTTTTGCGAGAATTTTGTAAATTGATTCTTTAAATACGGTGTTGACCGTCTGAAATGCTTTTGACGCGTCATTGTCGCCTCCGTTTTTGGAGCCATTTTTCCCCCATTCTTTCCTCATTTCTTCTAGTTCTTAGTTTTGTCACTGCCCTTGGTAGTGAGTTTAGTTCGACCGTTTTCCCCTGTACTGAGGCGGGTGATATCTTCCACCTTAACGTACTTCTCGATGCGAGCCATTAGGTCGTCAATAGTCATAGCCTCCTTCTTTGTCAGGGAGTGGTATATAAGGGAAGAGCTGGGTAGCCCAATTTTGAAAGAGGCCACTACCACTTGCTTCGAGTAATCCTCGACCTCGTTGAATAACTCCCAGTACCTCTTCGCGTAGTCTCGGAGGGTCTCTTGAGGCGTTTTCTTCAATGTCAGCAAAGCATCCATCCTTTTGGGATGGGAGCTACTGGTGATGAATCGGGCCGTAAAGAGCTCGGCCAGGGATTTGAAACTCTTGATGGACCGGTGGGGGACCCTTTCGAACCATTTATGCGCCACGTCATGCAGGCTCGAGGGGAAAATTCAGCACATTAGTGCCTCCCGATGGTTCCAGAGGGTCATGGCCTATCGGTACTACCTGACGTGATCAATGGGATCAGTCTTACCGTCATAAAATTTGAACCTTGGAATGGAAAACTTCTTAGGGGATTCTTTTTCTTCAATTTCCCTCGAGAAAGGTGATTTCATCTGGGTTTTGAGAGCTAACCTAGCGAGTTCTCAAGTCGATCTGGTACCATGATGGGCAGGATGCTGGTCCATCTCCCTTCGGACCAGATTTTATATGTTCTCGTTGCTGCGAGTAGGGCTCTGGTAAAGGCGAGCTTTTCACAACTGCTCGCGTAGGTCGTCTTCTGACTCATCTCCCTCAATCTATTGGGATCCTCACTTGGGGCTCCTTCCTCGGCTGCGAGACTTACTCGCCTGAGGACTAGGAGTGCGGTATGGACGTCTCCTGGTATCATGATGGAGCTCTTTCTCCAGTCTCTTTAATCTTCTTTTCAGGCGAGCATTCTCAGCCTCGTGTCTGCGAGAAGACTCCCTCTACTCGTGGAGCCTTGCCTCATACGCATCAATCAGTCTGGATATCTGCGTGGACCTTGCTGGTCCTTGGCTTTCTTCTGAGGCTGGCCTTTCTAAGCGAGCCGTCTGATCTGAACGTCGAATTTTAGATCTAATCCTGCGAGGAACAGGTGGTTCTTAAATATCCCCTGCTTGGGGAGCATTGCTACTGTGACCGGACATTTTAAACTCCTTTTTAGTGTGGGCTTTCTCAGGGAAGATAAACGTTCCCACAGATGGTGCCAATTGTGGTGACAATTATTATGCAACACAAATATATAAGAGAAAGGCAATCACCAAGCAAGAATAAGGAATATAAAATAACAATCACACAATAAAGGATGTACGTGGTTCAACAAAGATATGCCTACGTCCATGGTAGTGCAGTCAGTATTATTTCGATGTATGTCGGAGAGTGATTACAAAGAATATGACCTGTCCTTTGCCTCGGACCTAGGGTTTGTTATATACATGTTCGTTCTAGTGAGTGGGGGTGTGGGATTCCTCCATGTTTCCCATCTCCTCTTAGAGTTCTCCTTAATGGGAACGTGGGAAGAGACTAAATCATAATTGGTTTAAGGTATAAGGGGTCTGGACTTTGGGCCGCTACAAATGGGCTACTCGTCCAGGCCCTTTATTCTAATTTCGGGTGCCCACAATTGAAAAAGACTAAATCTACTTCTTCTTCCCGAGTAAGAGCTAAACCTGGTCGAGCTATTACATATGAGGCAAGGACATAACAGAATCTTGCAAATAAAGCTGATCAATTGAAAGCTAAGAATCAAGCCTATACTGAAATGTCCCAGAAGCTTCAAATACAATTCGAGTAGCTTATTACTCAGGTTGATAGATTAACCTTCCAATTCCACAAGAAGCCTATGGAAATCTGGATGGAGGGATACAATGAAGCTTTAGGGAATTTTGAGGAGCGGTTTAAACAAGCCCAGAATGAAGGTTGTAAATGGGGCTGGACCAATTGTTTGACAATACTGAAGGTGGAGCAAAACAGTCCTTCCTGTATATGGTATGATCCAGGTTCGTTGGACCTTGAAGATCCTCCTTTTAGGTTGGATGTTAATTGGATTCCTGTTAATACCATTCTTTAGTGCCCGATTTCCAAGTATTTAGGGGACTATAGCCTTCACGACGAGCTGGAAATTATTCGTCCTCCTTATCTGTTAGATCGACTAAGAAGTAGAAATAGAAGGATTCTCTAAGACTTTAACTTTATCAATTCTCCTTACACCCTAGAGGATCTTCCAGTTGGTATGGAGCCAATTTCTAGGGCCGAGGGAAAACGTCCCTTAGAATAATTTTTTGTAATTCTGTTAGGAACAAAAGCATGTAATGATCAATAAATGAATGAAATATATTTGATCAACTTGTCTTGTCAATATTTGAATGTGATTATTTTTTTTTTCATTAGTTCTATTGACACCCTTAAGCATCAATTACCAATGAATACATAGGTTCTACTACCTTACTTAGATTAAAATCTAAATTTAGCAATAGTTCCCATGTGTCTCCATAGGTTTTACTAATGCACCTAAATTTTTAGGCTTTCTGCATTAGTTACCAGTTGTGTGACCAGGTGTATATGGAATATGTGTCTACATTACTCTTGAGAAATCTTCACAACTTTCTTCCTTTACTTTTCCCAGTAGGATAAAGATCTTGTTTTATCCTTATCTTTGTTGACCAAGTTTCTTGAGGACTTAATATCTTGCTATACTTGGGTTTTTATCTGGTGCCGATCAAGTTATATTTAATCCGAGCAACTTCTTTCCTAAGATGACTAACATATGATATTTAATCAACTGTGTGGTTGTTGCGATGGGCCTATTCTAAGTGGCGATTAACTGTGGGGTTTTTGAAGTTTTGCTGACAACTTGATACTTAATATTGTAATGCATAGCACTAGTATTCCCCAAGAAATCACAAAATAGAAATGGAGGGAATCATCATTTTATTGATACTGAAATTTGATATTGAACTGTCAATTGATGACATCATTGGTAGTACTTCCTAAGGTTCTCGACATGCCAGGGATTCTTGAATTCTTCTCCCTCCAGAGTCTCAATTTTATAGGTCCCAGATCAGACAACTGCTGAAATATGGTATAGCCCATGCCAGTTGGACTCAAGTTTGTTGTTCTTCTGGATAACCTTTTTAGCATATAATCTCCTTCCTTTAGGTTGGTCGGCTTCATTCATTTGTTATAGAAACGTGCTGTTAGTTGCTGGTAAGCAGCATTTCTCAATGTTGTATCTTCATGTACTTTTGCCAACATATCCAAATCCAATCTTCATATTAGATCACTTACTTAAGAGTTATAGTTCAAAACTCTATGGGATGGAAGGCCTAATTCAGCAGGTATTACAACTTCAGTCCCAAATACCAACATGTATGGAGATTTTTCAATTGCAGATCTCGAAGTTGTTCGGTATGCCCACTGAACATAATATAACTCGTTGATCCAATTTATCTTAGCATCATTAAGTATTTTTTCCAACCCATTAAGAAGAGTTATATTTGTAACATCAGTTTTCCCATTACTCTGAGGATGAACTGGAGCAGAATGTAGCTTTTGGATATTAGACTGGGCACAGTAGGCAACAAATTTATTATTATAAAATTATGTTCCATGATCAGTGATAAAGGCATAAGGCAACCCATATCTACAAATGATATTCTTCCAAATGAACTGGTAGGCCTTATCATAAGTGTTAACACAAAAATTCTCCATCTACGAGGACCAATCGAAAAAGGACACATGTCATCCTACGTGGCAGTATTCGACACCCGAGGAGAGTTGGTCGGCATCGGAGGAGAGTTGGTCGGCACCCGAGGAGTGTTAGTCGGCATCCGAGGAGAGTTGGTCGGCACCCGAGGAGTATTGGTCGGCACTCGAGGAGAGTTGGTCGGCACCCGAGGAGTGATAGTCGACACCCGAGGAGAGTTGGTCGGCATATCAACCAGGAAGATCAAAGGATAACTATGCATTTAATGTGCATTAATGAAGATGGCAGCGCATTTAATGAGCCTTAATGTACATTTTTACTGTATTAATAGATGACAACACATAGCATACCAAGCAATTCAACAATTAGATTCGTCGAATGTAGACATAAATGTCTACATACAATGAATCTCTTTATCTCCCATCATTATAAATACATGTATTCCCTTAGCCAAAAGGGAGGAGATAAAGAAGAGATCCGGGGGGGGGGGGGGGGGGGGAGATCCAAGAGAACCTAGAAATCCCATACACAAGATACACATCCTTTCTCTCTCTACACCCTATGGTGCTATTGTAAACCCCTGGGAATAAAATAACAGTGGACGTAGGCTTTTTCTTATAGCCGAATCTCTTTAAAAATCTTTGTCTCTTATGTTCTTGATTGGATTACTTTCATCTATTTATCTGTGATCATAAAAATGGGATTTGGTCCAGTTTTTTGCATCAACAGATTGGCGCCGTCTGTGGGAACGTGTTACAAGCATTGTTCTCCATCAAAAGCTAAGTTTTTTATTTTCTCTATGTATAATCAATGATATATTATACATACATCTTTTGATTCAATCATGATTTTTATGTTTATATACATAAATTATTTGTCCAATTTTTATCTGCAAAATATTGCATATCATGATTTTAAAATCATAACTGTTAGATTAATTCTTATTTAGAAATCTGAAAAATAGTGGATTTCGTAAATCATAACTTTTTGATTGATTCTCAAGTTTCAATTTTATATCATGGAATAAATATTTTAAATGATTACATATACCAATATATATGACGGTGGTAAGATTTGATAATTTTCATTATAAATTTTGTAAGATCTTTGATGACTATTCAAATTCCCATTACATTTTTAATCAGAGAACGGGAAAAGGTTAAAGACAATAAAAAGTTTTCTCATGGAAATCATGATCTAGATCTACTTTCCCTCTCTTTAAGTTTGAGTCTCTTTACATTCGTTTTTATGAACTATATACTTAATTTGGTTCATCTTTCATCTATGTCAATAAAGTCAAATTGATTGATTTTTGATATAAATTTGGTAATAACTTCGATCCTTCAACATATTTTTATCTCTCCAAATAGGGAATAGGAAAGGATCAATATAAAAAATAATTTTCTCTCACCTGAAAAATCATTACCCACCTCTTGTAAAAGAGGATCAGTAAAACAAATCATGGCCATATCAAGACCCTTTGGCACAAATTTGATATGTTGGCCCCTCGTTCATCACATCACATGGTTTCTTTATCGGAATCACACGATATAGTGGATTAGATAATTATTCATTTAATTAACATTCTTAATGCTTAAATTTTACATCGAATGTTATTTTTCTGATCTTAGGATTTGAGATATTCTGGTCAGCCATCTATATTGTTGGTCGGCATCATCTTGGGCCATATTTTATTAAAGAGAAGCTTAACCAGACCATTTTTGTTTGTCGAAGAAAAGATGTGAAGATCCATCAGCAACGTTGAAATAATTTTATCCAACTACGAGGTATCTTATTGTTGGTCAGAGACTCTTATTGTAGCTCGATGGAACCAATTGCAGGTCGACGATCATCTACTTCTTGATCGGCTACATCTCAGTCTTGTTCGGAGGGTTCAATTTACTGGTCGGCAACTATCCAACCATCCACTTTTTGGTCGGTGACATCTAATGTTGTTCGGTGCTGTCAATGCACCATTTTTGTTGATCGGCGAAATTGCTCAGCTGGTCGGGGACCATTTGCTTCTTTATCGGCACTATATATTCTATAACATGAGACATCCCCAAATGTTGGTTGGCAACACCCATGCAGTTGGTCGGCAACAGTAGAATCTTGGGGTATTAAAAAATGCGGAGCACCCCAGATATTTCTTTAAACACGAGTTCAGCTCGGGGACAAACAGGGGGCTTAAGTCTTTTTTAACTTGTGATCACCCCAAAAATATTTTTAAAACCAAGTGATAAATAATTTTCAAACAGAAACTTATACCTGATTAGTTGTTGGAGATAAAATAACTTTACAAAAAACTCTACGTCTTATTTATGATGCATATCTGATAAAAATTTGTCCATCTCACACACATTTGGCACAAAAATATTATTTCATATTTTGAAATTTTTATTATTTTATGCTGATACACATCACATATTGTTTGGCTGAATAATTATTCTCATGATAATAATTATTTTCTCTAGTCTCGACAGGTTCTCGGGAAGCTTATTAAAATTTCATAGGGACGAGATTCTATCCCGATGAAAGCTCTCGTAAACCTCTAAAAAGTAGTATGGATTGACATCAGGCAGTTTTACCTCGACATATCAGCCAACATATATTATTTCATTTTTTGAAATCAATATTTTTATTTCTCAAGCATATACATATCATATATTGATTGGATGAGTAAATTATTCTCATGACTAATCAATTCAGCCTACACACATGGTAGACCAAATTATTAATTTTTACAGGTAAGAGATTCAACGACGACGAATGCTCGGAAACAATCCGGAAACTATTATCATTGCTCAGCATTATGAAATTTCACCTCATCAAGGAACTATATATTTTATTATTTCTTTGATTTGTGCTCAAGCACGAATTATTCTATATATCCGTTCGGATTCATTTTCTATATTCATCTCTTCATGGAGCTCGGCGAAATACTTATTATCATATTCAGCTCCGAGGAAAAGCTACAACAGTTATTATATTTCACCCCCAACGGATAGTTGGTCAGGGCAATTCTTATTTAAATTCATGCCCAGATATCGGCTCAAGCACGGATTATTCTATATATCCCTTGGGATTCATATTCTATATTCATCTCAACATGGAACTCGGCGAGATACTTATTATCATATTCAGCTCCGAGGAGAACTATAACATTTATTATATGTCACCCCCAACGGATAGTTGGTCGGGGTAATTCTTATTTATATGCAGGCCCAACAAAGTTCTCATCCATATTCCTATGTTATGGAAAATATTATTCTTATTCGGCATGCAATTGTGCCTCGACAAGATACTTATTCAACTTTAAGGAGAAATACAACATTCGTTGTATTTCACCCCCAACGGATAGTTGGTTGGATAATTCTTATTTATATTCAGGCCTGACAACGTTCTCGGCCATATTCTTATGTTCTGGAAGATCTTATTCTTGTTCAGCATTATATAATTCTACCTCGACAGATCAACGAGGCAGTTTATTATTTTTAATTATTCTTTATATCTATTTGGATGCATATTCTATTCTTATTTCAGCAAGGAGGTCTCCAACATATTTATTATATCTTATTCCCAATAATCTGTTGGTCAGCTCCAAGGATGTCTCCAGCATATATTATCTTATTCCCAATAATCTGTTGGTCTGCTCCAAGGATGTTTCCAGCATTTATTATATCTTATTCCCAACAATCCGTTGGTCAGCTCCGAGGAAGTCTCTATCATTTATTATCAAACTTGTATTCCTCCGGGAAGTAAAGCTACTTGTATTCCTCCGGGAGGTAAAACTTGTATTCCTCCAAAAATTAAAGCTACTTGTATTCCTCCGGGAAGTAAAGCTACTTATATTCCTCCGGGAAGTAAAACTTGTATTCCTCCGGGAAGTAAAACTTGTATTCCTCCGGGAAGTAAAGCTACTTGTATTCCTCCAGGAAGTAAAGATACTTATATTCCTCCGGGAAGTAAAGCTACTTGTATTCCTCCGGGAAGTAAAACTATGTATTCCTACGGGAAGTAAAACTATTCCATAAAGTGTCAAAGTTGCTCGTTAAGAAAAAATCCACCAAATCAGGTTGGTCGGAAATAAGAAGCTGTCAACTACAGTTGGTCGGAAATAAAGTATGAGTATGTGAAAGCGATCAAGCAAAAAGCATTCAAAGTTCACATTCCACACTTGGGGGCTTCTATTACAGATTTATTTGTTCATTTGGCGGCACATTCTTATAACATCATGCAGTCGAGCATCAAATTCAACTCCACAAACTCACATGGTCGGGGCCCCGACCAATTATCATTCAGAAGTTCAGGAGGTGCATTCAGAAGTTCAGTTGGCATATTCAGAAGTTATTATGCACATGCTATTGAAGTTCAGAAGTCAAAATCAGCATCTACAGCACTGAGATCTTTGCTACTACTGTCTCGACCAACATTGAAGAAGAAGTTGTATGAAAATGTTTCGAAGTCCACCCCTAGATTGGTACTAATCAGATTGAAGAGTTGGGTTCAAAAGATAGTATGTTACTCGACAAAGTATTCAGAGGATCATAAATCAGAAGAATCAAGCACGTGAAGTTAGCACTCAGTTTCTCGGCACAGGAGGCAGTTGGTCGGCTAGCAAACCAATCAACATACATGAAGATTATGACAAGCTACAAGCTGCATACTATGGCATGGATGCATCCAAATTCCCAGGGGTGATACATAGCACACGGAGTTCCTCAAAAGAAAGATTAGCAACCATTGATCAGCCTGCCTCATATGTCGTCCAGGAGATAATGCACTTTATGTTGAACAAATCAAGAAGGTAGATCAAGAATTTCACGAGAACCGAGCAACGCTGCAGAATAAATACTCCATCCTTTCAAGTAAACCATCAAGCATGGAGCATTGGGGGCTTCTGTTAATGCAAAAATTCTCCATCTACGAGGACCAATCAGAAAAGGACACATGTCATCCTACGTGGCAGTATTCGACACCCGAGGAGAGTTGGTCGGCATCTGAGGAGAGTTGGTCGGCACCCGAGGAGTGTTTGTTGGCATCCGAGGAGAGTTGGTCGGCACCCGAGGAGTGATAGTCGACACCCGAGGAGTGATAGTCGACACCCGAGGAGAGTTGGTCGGCATATCAACCAGGAAGATCAAAGGATAACTATGCATTTAATGTTCATTAATGAAGATGACAGCGCATTTAATGATCCTTAATGTACATTTATACTGTATTAATAGATGACAGCACATAGCATACCAAGCAATTCAACAATTAGATTCGTTGAATGTAGATATAAATGTCTACATACAATGAATCTCTTTATCTCCCATCACTATAAATACATGTATTCCCTTAGCCAAAAGGGAGGAGATAAAGAAGAGATCCGGGGGGGGGGGGGGGGGAGATCCAAGAGAACCTAGAAACCCCATACACAAGATACACATCCTTTCTCTCTCTACACCCTATGGTGCTATTGTAAACCCCTGAGAATAAAATAACGGTGGACGTAGGCTTTTTCTTATAGCCGAACCACTTTAAAAATCTTTGTCTCTTATGTGCTTGATTGGATTGCTTTCATCTATTTATCTGTGATCATCAAAATGGGATTCAGTCCAGTTTTTTGCATCAATAATAAGGCATGTATATCAATGTATCAACCTCAACCCACTTCGTAAAGTAGTCCACAACAACGACTAAGTACTTGAATCTTCCTCTGGTGGTCGGTAATGTCCCGACCACGTCTGAGCCCCATATGGCAAATTTTTAAGGTGAAGTGATTGGGGTTAGAGCTGCGAATGCTAGAATACCTTTGGCACTTGTCACATTTTCTGGAAAAGGCTGCACAATCTTCTCGCATTGTAAGCCAATAGTATCCATGTACACTAATTCGCTGCAATAATGTTCTTCCTACTATGTGAGCTCCACAAGATCCTTCATGCACCTCTTGAATCAAGTTTGGAACCTCTAATGGATGAATGACATGCTGGAGGTTAACTGTGAGTCCTTTCTTATATAACACTCCTTTATCTAGAACATATCTGACAACCTTATATCTCAACTTTTTAGCCTCAATTATGTCTTCTACTAGAGTTCCTTCTTTAATGTAATCTCTGATGGGATCCATCCAAGATGGTCCCATGTCTACTGAAATAAAATTGATCATAAGTTTTTCATCTATACTCCTATTTGCTAGAAGCTCGATAGGAATAGTTCGTCGGAGCTCGATTCTGGTTACTGAGGCTAACCGAGAAAGTGCATCTGCTCGGGCATTATCCAGTCTTAAAATTCTACACATGCTATTAATTTCAATGCTTTAGCCAGATACCTGGTCATCAATTCTCATTTAGCTCCATAAAAGCTCAATATTTGATTCACCACTAGCTGAGAATCATTGTGCGCCATAACTTACTCGGCATTCAGTGATTGGGCCAAACTCAATCCCATATTGAGAGCTTCATATTCCGCTTCATTATTTGAGGCCTGGAATTGGAATCACAAATCATATTCAATATCTATTTTATTCAGAGTGTTAAGTATTATACATGCTCCACTTTCGGTTGCGCAAGATGACCCATCAACACACAGGTTCCATATCGGGATATTGTTGTCAAATGCTTGGTTTGTCAAGCTACCATAATGGAATGTTTTTCTCTTCGCTTTCTCATACTTCCCTGATATCTCCTGAGCTCTACAAGAGGAATCATGTAAGTCAACAATGATTTTTTTTTACCTTTCTTCTACTGAAGGTTGCTCTGGGTGTTGATTGCTGACAACCTCTTCTTCTGATTCTTGTTCTTTTTGCCCATATTATTTTTCGAGAATCTCGTGGTAAGTGAAGTTTGCAATAAAATCTACTACATCTTGTCCTTTTAAAGAAGATCTTGGTTCATAAATAATATCATACTCCCCTAATTCTACTTCCTAGTACATTAATCTGCCAGACTTCCTCGGTTTGTGCAAGGCTTGCCTTAGTGGTATATCAGTGACATTATAATTATATGGGCTTGAAAATAGGGCTTCATCCATCTGGATGCCTCATTTAGTGTCAATGCCAACTTCTCTAGGCATGGGTATCTAATTTTTGATCCTCAAAAAGCTTTATTGGTGTAGTAGACTAGTTTTTAAACTCCATTTTCTTCTCGGATTAAAGCAGAACTTACAGCTGATTTAGAAACAGCTAAGTACAGGTACAATCTTTTCCCTAGAATTGGTCAGGAGAGTAGGGGAGGTGACCCCAAGTACTTTTTCAATTCCAGAAAAGATTATTCACATTTGTCATTCCATTCGAAACTCTTTCTCAGTACTTTAAAGAATGGTAGGCACTTGTCAGTAGCTTGGAACACAAATCTGTTCAGAGATGCTACACGCCGAGTTAGTCTTTATACATCCTTCTTATAAGTAGGGTAATGCATTTGAATCAATGCCTTGATCTTATCTAGGCTTACTTTAATTCCCCTTTGATTTACTATGTACCCGATGAACATTCCTTCCTATACTCCAAGCACGCACTTGGTCGAGTTCAGTCTCATCTAGTATTTATCCAATTGGTCGAAAGTTTGGCTGAGGTCGGCAATATGATCAAACACTCTTTTCCTCTTTGTCAGCATATCATCCACATAAACTTCCATTTTTTTGCCTATTTTCTCCTCAAAGACTTTATTCACCAATCTCTGATAAGTTGCACCTGCATTTTTCAAACCAAATGGCATAACATTATAACAATAAGTTCCTCGGGGGGTAATGAAAGAAGTTCTCTCCATGTCTTCAGACTTTATTTTAATCTGGTTATAACCTAAATAGGCGTCTATGAAACTGAGTAATTCATGCCCCGAAGTAGCATACATAAGCTGTTCAATTCGTGGGAAAGGAAAATGATCCATTGGGCATGCTTTGTTCAAATCTATGAAGTCCACACACATTCTCCACTTATTATTCTTTTTTTTACCATAACTACATTAGCCAACCAATCTGGATACTTCACTCTATTGATAAAAGTAGCTTTTTGAAGCTTTTCAACTTCTTCCTGTATTGCTTGGTTCTTCTCGGGGTTGAACACTCTTTGCCTCGGCTTTACAGGCTCGGCCTCTTTATTCACATTGAGTTCATAGCAAAGAAAGGTAGGATAAATGCCCGGCATATCTTCGTGACTCCATGCAAATACATACTTTCTATATCTAAGGAATTTCACTAGTTCCTATTTAAGAACAGGATCCAACGTTGCTCCTATTTGAGTGGTGCATTCTAGCTTGTTATCGTCCTACACAAGGCTTTCTGTTGCTTCTACAATCTGACCCTTCACCAATTCTGTTTCCTCCCTTGGATTTAAGGTTTTAACCTCATATTCTTCATCAGGTTCATAGGTGTCGACTTGGTAAGTGGTGGTTTTCTTCTTTATTTCTTTTAGATATTCTTGCTCGGCAGATGAGTAGTAGTATTCCCGATTTACTTTTTGGTCACCCTTTACAACGCCTTGCCCAAAGGTCAGGAACTTCAAATATTGATGGACTGTAGATGGTATGGCTTTGAACTTCTTCAACTCTACTCTTCCAATAATCATGTTATAGGCCGAATGAACATTTTTTTCCATTACAAAGAAATATATCTTCTCTATTCGGCTGGCTGGCCAAGTGCCGATCAACATCTCTACTTTTATTGTTCCGAAAGGGAATACTTTCTCACTAGGCAAACTTATTAAAGGTCTGTGGTAGGGCTCTAATTGTCTAAGCTTAAAATCTAGACTTTTAAAACAAGGATAGAACATAATATCGGCAGAACTGCCATTATTAATTAATACTATGGAAATAATGATATCCTTCTTTCCGACTTTGATTACTAGAGGACCATCATGGGGGTACAATACTCCTGAGAGATCATTTTTAGAGAAACCGATCACCATCTTATCTTTGTTGACCTTCCTCGGTCAATCTTCTTCAGCTATATTGATTTTCTGTATATAGGAATAAGCTTGTGCCTCATTGAGGTAAGCCGTCCTTTCTGCTGTATGATCTCCTCCTCCCGTATCACCACCTTTAATCATTTGACAATTAAAAGAATCAAAGCTGAGCATGAATACCTCATGTTATGGTTTCTTGGGCTTCTTGGGTAGGTCGGGATCATCCTCCTGGTTATCTTCATGAGCCCTCATTTTCTCGTCTCTGGGCTTACAAGGCGATGATGACCTTTCTCGAGCTCCTTTGATGTTTAGCTGATAAAAAAACTGGTTCAATATGCCTCTTCGGATGAGAGTTTCAATGTCATTCTGCAGAGCAATATAACGATCTGTTGTGTGACCATGATCTCTATGAAATTCACAATATTTAGACTTCACCCTTTTGATAGGGGAGCTCCTCAACTTTTTTTGGTAACATACATCTTTGTTATATTTAATTTCCTCTAAAACATGGTGAATACCCATTGTTAATGGAGTGTAATTTTTATACTTCTTGAGCCGGTCTATAATCTATTTTTATTTCGATTCCTTATGTTCCTTGGAATATTTGTGTTCCTTCTTGTCAGTTTTTATTTCTTCTTTTGTCCCCGAGCTCTGCTTAGATACCATTGCCTCCTCTGCATTCATGATCTTGGCTGTGTTTTCCATTAACTCGGTCATTATCTTTGGGTAATATTTAGAAAGTTTGTTATAGAGTTTCTCGGGGAGCAGTCCACTCATAAGAGCTATTATAGCAGTCTTCTCCTCATAATCCACAACCTCCAATTTCTTATTGTTGAAATGAGTGATGTAGTTTCTAGTACTTTCTCCTTCCTTTTGTCTCACACTGAGCAAATGACCAACCCTTTTTACTAGTTTGGCCCCAAAGCAAAAGGTGATAATGAATAGCTCGGCTAGCTAATTGAAGTTAGAAATTTGATCTTGAGGAAGGCTATTGTACTAGATTTGAGCAAGACTAGTAATTATTTCAAAGAATGATCTACACCTCACCTTATCGAGGACGATATATATGTCAGCTCCGACATGATATTGCTCGATATGAAGGACATGGTTAATTTTCCCATCTTTTTGGGTGTAACCACATGAGCTTTAAACTTTGAAGGTGTGGGAAAATCCATAATAGCTTGTATGAAATGAGATCATTTCAAAAAGCTTCTTTGCAAAGGGTTCTTGGCTTTAGCCATTTCTCCCAATCTATCCTCTAAGCGCTAGATGGAGCCCTTCCATGTCTTGTTTCCAGCATTGAATTTGTATGTTACCACTTTTTCATGCCTACCAACTGTTTGTGTTAAACTTTATTGATACGATTTTTGATCGGCGCAGGTAGTTCGTCGAGCATCTGATCTAGATTGGGATGAGCCTTACCTTTGATCAGTCGGTCATCGGGTTTTCCTCGATAATGTCCCGGGAATATTTTTATTCCCCTTGGGTCCCAAACGGTCAAAAGGAGATGCTCGAATAATCGTTTCTAAGGCACTCAATATTTCAGGAGTAAAATATTGATCATCATAGGGATCCAATGTTTTGAGAGAAGAACTTTATCCTGGGAGATAAGAGGTATCTTTAGTAGTCTTGGATTGTCTATGCCTACTACTGCTTGGAGGAAGAGGTGGAATATTTTCATGAGCAGGTAAGGAAGGTGACCTGGCTTGTAAGGTCTGCGCTAACTGACTCATGATATCTTGCATAGCTTCTTATCCTCTAGTGAGGCTGTCCAGAATACCAGTCAAATCATTGGGCATTAGTGAGGCAGAAGGAACAGGTAGAATGCCATCGTTTCTGAGGCTTGATTCAGGAATATCAGCCATTTGGATAAATGAATGGATGAAAACGGTTAGAAACACGTTCCCACAGACGACACCAATCTGTTGATGCAAAAAACTAGATTATCTCTAATTATTTGATCACAGATAAATGAGTAAATAAGAGACACAAACATTTTTAAAGTGGTTCGGCTCAAAGGGAAAAGCCTACGTCCACTGGTTTATATTGCCTTATGTTTGTTCAGTTATCTCTTGTTTTGTGTCCCATAGCTGTAGGGATTACAATGTATTTATAGCCCCTGAGGGTGTACCAGAAATGAAATATTAAAGGATGGAATGCCTTTATAACATAGACATTTACATTTATACAACGTTCATAATGTATACAACTAATGGCGCTTGATAGCCCTTATTGGTTAGTCTTCCTGGTGTTAGTCGGTCTTCTTGTTGTTGGTTGGCATTCTTGGATTCATTCTGATAGATAGGCCTTGTTGACTAGGACTAATGCCACGATGGATGACATTTGTATATTTATGATTGGTCCACGTAATATGATAATTTTTGGTATCAACAGATAAATGAGCAAATAAGAGACACAAAAGATTTTTAAAGTGGTTCGGCTCAAAGGGAAAAGCTTAGGTTCACTGGTGTATATTGCCTTGTGTTTGTTCAGTTATCTCTTATTTCGTGTCCCATAGCTGTATGGATTACAATGTATTTATAACCCCTGAGGGTGTACCAGAAGTGGAATATTAAAGGATGAAATGGATTTATAACATAAACATTTACATCTGTACAACATTCATAATGTATACAACTAATGGCGCTTGATAGGCCCTCTTGGTCGGTCTTCTTAGTGTTGGTTAGTCTTCCTAGTGTTGGTCAGCTTTCTGCACTGTTGGTCAGCATTCTTGGATTCATTATGATAAATAGGCCTTTTTGACTTTGATTAATGTCACGATGGATAACACATGTCTATTTCTGATTGGTCCACGTAATAGGATAATTTTTAGCATCAATACTTGTATTATGAATTATATATTTTATGGTAATATCTTACACTAATAGTAACTCTTTACTAATCATAATATCGATAACGAACTCTTGCTAAATTCTAAAGGTGTGTCTCAAATCTATCAATCTCAAATAATCTCCTGCCACTGATTTAGAATATACGTCCCTAGTATATCCTAGTCATAAGTTTATGGTTATAAATAACTAGTATAAGTCAAGATACACTACCATCATCTTGAGGTACAATAACACATAATCACATAATCCAGAATCTCAGTGAGTATAGACAACTCACATAAAATCACATGGGCTATGTACATGCCCACAAATGATATATACGAAGGCCCATCACTAATTCTATAGAGGATCACTCATTCCATACTATGTATAGTTATAGGTTGTCTGTAATACCCCGTAATTTTATGGTATTTAATTATGGGATTAATTAAATTAAATAGAGATAAATTAATTTAATATTAATCCGAATTTTAATATAAATATTTACTAGCGTGACGAGAGTTAGTAATTATATGTTGAATATTACTGGATGAGTAAAGTAATATATGAGATTGAATTTATTAGAAATTGTCGAGAGTGAATAATACGATAATTATAGAAATTAAGCTAGGACGCGCATGTGCCGTGTCGGGACTAAATTAATGGAATAAAAGTAATTTAATTATAAGTCGCCCGTATGGTTATTTCGAGTGGGCCAACGTGTCCGAAAGGGTCATGATAGTAAAAAAAGTGTACCCGGGGGTTGAGTTTGGATCTCAGAACATTTTTAGGCCTAACCGGCAACTCGGGAGGGTATTTTAGTAATTTTCCATTTTAAGGCTTAATTATGGACGAAAATTGAAGGGTTATATCTTATGGGAGTTAGAGTCCTCTAGTATTAAAAATTGTAGAGTAGCAGAGAGGCTAAGGAAGGGGGAAGGGAGAAGAGAGAAGACTCCAAAGGAGAGAACCACCCTACCTACACCACCTTTGTCGAATTTCACCACCAACGCGTAGATCGAGGAACAAGGAACGCAACCATACTAATCAACACCAGTGAATAAGACCTTTATCTTCGAGGCAAGTATCTATCTTGCTGTAATCTTGGTTGATATCACAACCATGCTAGTGTAGGAGGACAATATATATGTTTTAATAAAAGATAATTGATGTTTGGGACAAATTATTGAAAATTGCATAATAGAAATCATATTAGGATGTTTCCTTGTTGAATTTGGATTGGCGAAAACGAAATTATATCCAGTAGAGATAGAAATCTGTTATTCAATGAATTTCTTGGGAAATTAAATAAACTAGGGTTAAAGATATATTTTGAATTTAATTCACTTATTGATGATTATTGAGGATTTAAGAGGAAATTTACGTTAGAAATTTTCTATTATTGTTTATATAATGTTCCTTATAGTTAGTTGGTTGTTTGGGACTCGTTAATGGAGTTTTGGGTAAGGTTTATGGAGGAAACCCGTAGGTTAGAATTGTAGAATCTGGGCAAGAACTGCTTAATCGATCGACACATTTTCATCAATCGATCGACCCCTCCTGGAAATTGTATATTTTCCCTTTTTCAATTAATTCGATTAAAATGCGCAGGAGCCCTTTGAAATAATTTAAAGATCATAATGGGTCATGGGGAGGACCAGTAGGGTCTAAGTAGGTTACAGTAAATGTAATTTTATATGAGATGTAATCGTGGGATAACGGGGGCATAAAATTAGATAGAGATCATGCGTACGTTAAGTGAGGTATTATGAGACTCAGGAAAGACTTAGACCAGTATGCTAGTGAGGGTACACCTACTGAATTTACATATAGTATAATAAAACACTTTGAGGGATGAGAAATACTTATGAAATGGCGATAATTGAGAATAAAAAGAAATGGGTTAATTATACGTAGGACTTGGGTGATTTGTGCCACGTATGGTTAAAATATTGTCATGGGTCGTGGGCGAACCTAATTGAGATATGTGAAAATATATATATATATATACTGAGTGATTGTGTATAATGTATATATCTGTGTATATTCATACCCGCGCTACTTGTTATCACGGAGGTTGTCGCGCCAGGATAGTCTTATCTCGATGGGACCTTTATGGGGGATATTGACTCATACCCTAGGACATAAGATTCCTGGGTACAGGCTATTTGAGAATGATAGTTACACGGTCCTAAGATACGTGAGAGTATGTGCTGACCTCTTAGTGACTTGGAATTATGATTCACCTCCATTATGTGTGTATTGTGTTAATACAGTTCGAGAGTGATTTCGAACTAGTATTTCCCTTTGTACGAGAGATACGGGGACTTGATAGCAGAGTATGCCACCACCATAGATTTTATGAGGGGTGCCGATTAGTATATATATTGTATGGGTGATTAGTATATATACACATTTACCTGGAATCCTTCTACTATGCGTATATATAGATAAATATTGAATAAATGCTCCTAATTATGGTAAGTGCTTGGAACTTCACAGCAGTATTGAGAAATACATATTTGACTTAAATAATCCTTAAGAAGATGGTATCTTAAATAAATCATAGACATACGATCTCGCGAATTAAGATTTATGGGAGGAGAATTGGGTTAGATATATGAGTCATTTTAGTAGTACGATAGGCGTGCACACTAGGTGAGAGATGAGAATTCTCAAGAGAGTGTCGCATACTAACATGTTTGTCATATCAACTAGTAAGCATTTCAAATACTTGCTAGACCATTGTTAAAGTTGTTTTACACTCGGCCTCTAATCTGTTTCTTGTCATTTTCTTCCTTATCTTGTATGTATATATATATATTACAGTTGCCCAGCCATATGGGCGTCAGGCCTAGATTTTTGGACCATTAACGTGCTGCAGCTAGTGTGGAAGTTGCAGGTCCTTGCAGTAGACGACTTCATCTTTGTCTCCTCATTTTCCTATTTTAGTTATCTCTAGTTAGGGCATGTGTCGCCCATTTCCATATTTCTTTTAGTTTAGAGAGAGATTTGTACTTTTTATTATTTCAGTATTCAACTATTGTTGGGCTTGTTTTACTTATTACCTTGTCCTACGATTGGGATTTATAATTTGGATTGGTTTATCTACTTTGGTTATTTCATTCAGATGGTTTGGTTTTAATATTATCATTTATATTCATGAAAATGGTTTTATAGTTAATAATAACAATCGGACTTAAATTTTAAAATTAAATGTTTTGGCACTTAGTTAATTAATTATTACGTGATTAATAAGGAAATTGTTTTACGACAGTGATGCTAAGAATGAACCAACCGGACACTTTGAATTAAGTTAATAAATGATTGATCACCCCGTATTTAATTAGGTGGAGTGTCACATTGTTCCAAAACTATAGCCTCAAAGCATCACCAAGGGATAATCACTACGCATTCTCGTCATATCGCATGACCTCCATACCTAAGGCTATATGATAAAATTCCACCTTTTATCCCCCTCAAGAACAAGAGTATGTCATCCATAGGATCGTGGTAAATATTACCTATGTAGATCTTGTCTCATCATTTGAAATACAACGCACAGTCAATTTCATACGTGCCCCATCATAATCCCTCCTAGTATATATCCTATGAGAAATCACACAACATGGCATTTCTTGTACATAAATTCCAACAAACAAGTACAACCCTACTCAACTGGGTCAAATAAAAAGTATAATCCGTACTCAATTGGGTTGCACGTAAAGTCTCCTATTATATAAAGTTAATACGAATGTTAATTATAATCATTACCAAAACACTAGCCCGAACTCCCAGGGCTTCAAAGTCTAGGTGTTGTCTCGCACCTAACTTTCATAAAAATCGTAAACATTAATAGTCACCTTACTCTATGGATTACAAACTTATTCTATATTCTCATAGGGTGTACGCAATCACTAAGCATTTCACAATATCATAAACTATCCCAATTATTAGCCCGATACTCTAAGTCCCCAAACAATTATACCGAAACCCAATCTACAATAGGATTACTAAAAATATCAAAAGTCTCAAATTAATTTATCTCTAATCAATTAAAAATTTATAACATAATGATTTCCAAGACTTTTGAACGAGATCTCTTCCTCATTTGAACAAAAACCACAAGGTCGTTAGTACCAAAAGTAAATTTATTCTAACGAGATTACCTAAGTCATTCTAATGAGACCAAAATCATTTTCTAATGAGATTCCCTATTTCATTCTAATGATATCCTATTCTCATTCGAATGATATTGACGCACTGTTCTTCTTCTCCAAGTTCCAAACTCAGCTATTAACAACTCAAAATTAATTCAAAAGCCTTTAATCGATCCAAAATGCACCCTCCTTCAAAATATAAGATGTTTAAAGACAATACTAACCTATTCCAACATGTTTGAGGTGATTATAACTAGGATTCAAGCATACATATTTAGACTACATGATTTAAAACCACATGTTCATAATTCTAACCAATTCAAGTGGGACTTGATTCAATTATGGATTGAACATGAGGTATTTTATAAGAATCATTATTATGATTAAGAATAAACCAAATTTCGTTAAATTACAATATCAATTCGTATGATTTATTAATAAACTACCATAGTTCATTAACATGAGAAAAGGCTTAATTTAACAATTACTATAATTACGAAAGTTAGATTTGAGATGATTAAAATTAGATTATAGAAGTGTTAATTCAGATTCCAATGACTACTACTTTCATAACACAATCCCAATTAAAATTTTAATCGGTGTACACTTGCCTTGGACTGATTGATGAATCAAAGTCCTAAAACTCTCTAAATCCCCTTCAATCGTTGGTACCTCTTCTCCTTATCTCTCAACTTTACGATCGATGGAATCTGATACTGAGAGAATAATTCAAACACAAAAACTCGCGACACCTAGTCCTTGACAATTCCATTTTCTCCTGTAATACAAATAACTTAAAAATATTTAGCTATTTTATTACTGTATATTATGTTGATTTCCAAAAGTGTGAAATCATGTAACACATAAATGAATTACATCATAACTTATAATTTTTTTTTTGTGATAATCACATGTCACGACAAACAGAACAATAATTAATTATGCAGTTTAAATAATTTCATAGAAAATGCAAGGTATTACATTCCTACCCCCTTAAAGAAGGAATGTTGTCCTTGAAATTAAATTATTTATACAACTAACTCTAAAATATAATAACATCTCTCCCATATAGCGTCCTCACCTTAAATATATAGAAAACCACTCTCCTTTTGACCTAATGCACACTAAGGTCTTCCATCGTAAATTGTGTTCGAGGATAACTGAAACTATACTAGTCTAATCATTGAAACGTCAACTTGTCCCTTAAGAAATTCATTCGTCATGCACATGTGGAAAATGTCGTGAACACTTTAAAAGTGATATGGTAGAGCCAAAAGTCATCGTCCCCACCCTTATCCAAGATAATAAGAAGGACCCAAGCATCACGCCATCAACTTCCCATTGGAACCCAAACTTCACGATCCCCTTCCTTGGGAAGACCTTCAAAAGCACCTAATCTTCCAATTGGGACTCGAATTACGCTTCCCTAGATTTACCAAAACTATTCTTCCTACTCCAACGATGTTCGTACGCTATATGACGAGCTCCACCTCCTCTGAGGTCTCTTAGACACATACTAAAATGAATAACTTACTACTTCTCGAATCCAGTAAATCTATGGTTAATCTAATGCCAATGACCCAAATGGACCCCTGGCCCCATGTCCCCTCATTGGGAGCTCTACTCACTATGATAAAATCAACAATATCTACTCTCCCACCTCTATACTAGGATCTCTAACAACTACAATTCCCCAAGTGACTTTGGTTCTATACCTTCACTAATAGAACAAACACACCTAGATATATACTACACCAATATATGTCTCACCTGACCACCCATATCAACTCTTCAATTTACGGTACACCCGATGGGCCCTAGTATGTACGGTGAACCACGAACAATGCACCTTGGCCAAAGTTTCCTTTTTAAGCTCGTGATCCTTTGACATAAATAATCTCATTTGGAAACACAATATCCTATCATGTTTAAGAAAAGAGGTGGAAATCCTCCCCGAATAATTCACCTACCTTCCCTTGATAAAAAATCTCATGCTTTGGACTGAAACACCCGTGACCTAAAACTGGGTGTAATGACCACTAACGCTACAAATGTTACAACTTCAACAATATGTCATCTTGGAACACAACATGACCCTATTCCCCATATGGTCGATGTACACGACAAGAATAATTCGTAAGCTCCGATGGAGTGTTTGCAAAGCCACTGTCATTACCTGGCACGTAAGATCCATCTTGTGTCAGAAAACTACCTTCGGGAATAACCTGCTCTCGATTCCACAATTGATGATAACTGTAATACCCCATATTTTAATTACGGGATTAATTAATTTAAATGGGGAAATTTATTTATAATTGATCCGGATTTAATTAAATAATTATTAGCGTGATGAGAGTTAGTATTTATTGGTGAGAATTGTGTCGAATATTACTTAGTGATTAAAGTAATATATGATTATGAAAATATTAAAGTTGTCATGAGTGAAAAACACGACAACTATGGAAATTAAGTTGGAACGCGCGTGTCAGTCGTGTCAAGATTTAATTAATGAAATAAAATAAAATTATTTATAAGTCACTCAAATGGTCGTTTCGAGTGTGCCATTGTGTCCGGAAGGGTTTAGATAGTAAAAAAATTCTACCCGGGGGTTTAGTTTGGGTTCTGGAACAGTTTTAGGCTGAATCGACATCCCGGGAGGGTGTTTTGGTAATTTGTATTTTTAGAGTAAAAGAAAGGACGAAAATTAGAGAAATAAAAGGTCTCCTACATGGGTTAGACTAGGTTATCGTCCGTGAGAAATAGCGAGACATAGAGAGAGACCAAAAAGGGTAGAAGAGGAAGAGAAGTTCTAGGGAAGAGCCACCACGAGTGCACCTTTTCCTCCACCGAGACCACCATCATGTAGATCGGAGAATGAGGGTCACAACCATACTAACAACATCAAAGGATCAGACCGTCTTTCGTAAGGCAAGTGTTTAAATCTTGATTTCTTTTAGCATTAAATATGTTCATGTTAGTGTAGGTAGTGAACCCCCTTGAATTACATATAAATTAATGAAAAATTATGATTAAAGGATATATTAGGACTGATTTGACATATAGATTAATTGTTCATGTAGTGAGTAGAATAACCTCGAATTTGTGATGATTATTGATGATTAAATCTGGGATTAGAAGTTTTTTTTGGAATTAAGGGTTAATTATTCAAGATTTAATGCTTTTAAATACTAGAAATCATTCCTTCTTGTGGAAATATAGATTGGAATTGATAGGGGGAAATTTGGGACTGAACTGTAGAGGTTTTTGGGGGTGTTAATGGACGAAAAACGCAGCAGTTAGAGTTTGGGGATGAAGCAGTGTATTCTCGTTCAAACAAGATTGGGTCTCGCTCGAACGAAGAATCCCTTTCGTGTGATGATGATGTTCTAACGACGTGCTATCTCGTTCAAACGAGATAGCTTCTTGTTCGAACGACATTTTGATTTCTGGGAAATTTCTTTTGTTTCAAATATGGGTGGCATATTCATCTAAGAGTGATGATTAGCAGTATGAACTGGATCAGGGTAGTGCAGGATTATTGGGAAATAAATTGGGTATAATACGTTATGATAATTGGAGCAACGAGCTATCCCCACAAATTACGAGCGAGAGAGTCTTCGTAATTTAGTAAGTAGAATGCAAGTAGTAAGGAGAGTAATACTACATATAATTTAAATATTTGGGTTGTGTGTATACCTAATGAACTTCATAGGTTGCGTGAATGCCTATAGTGATATTTATTATGTGTATGCCACACCTACCATACTTGTTATCACGAGAGGTTTTAAAAAGGGGGACAATCCTATCTCGACGAGCCTTCGGGGGGATATTTGACTTACTACTTGCATCCTGTCTCAAAGCATGGAACCTAGGTACGGGCCATCTATGACAATGATAGTGATAACGTTCATATGGGTGTGTAGGTATGTGCGTAGCCTATAGGCTTGGATATATGTTCGCCTCCAATATGTGTATTTTGTAATTTCTGGTTCGTGAGAGATTCCGAACCGATTGCCCTTATTCAGTGTGAGATGTACCTGGACTTGATAGCAGAGTATGAGGGCACAATAACTGAGTCTAGAGGTGCCTTTTTAGTATATATATATATATATATATATATATATATATATATATATATATATATATATATATATATATATATATATATATATATATATACCTTTAATCACTACACCAAATCTACCGGATTGTCACAGTCATTGATCTAGACAATTTAGACTTGTCAAGGTCAATGGCTGTGACAATTCTGGGGGTGACAACGTTTGTTGTCACGGTCATGTCACGGTCTTTAATCGTGATAAGTTTTGTGACGGTTAAGGACCGTGAGAAACCCGTGACATTTAATAAAAAAATGTCACGATCATTGAACGTGACACGTCCGTGACAAGTTCGTGACAAGTTTCCTTTGTCAGGTAGTATGGCCACTGCCACTGCCCAGCAGTATATTTGTACGTGTTATAACAACGTTGTACATGTTCAAATATCATATATCCAAATAAAATAGAGATAATGCAAATCTACATTCAAAATAATATGCATCACGATATAATCCAAATATAATTCAAATGTGACAACTTAAAACAATTCAATTCAAATAATAATGTCACTACATGTCTGGGGTAGGGATAGCTCTGAGGAGGCCATACGAAATACGAATTGATACACTTAGCAATATACATCGTGCCGCATAGTTCGCGCAACCACAATAGGGAATTATCCTTCCCGGGTATCACATGCATGATGAGAACCTTGAACTCAATATCTTGAAGCAATCGTCCATGAACTGGCATACCCTGAACGGTATTTGGGTCCCTCAACCCCCGCACTATCCGCTTACCATCAAATATGTTGTGTATAAATATGCTCAGCCAATAAAGTGTTGACATTGGTCGGTTGAAGGGAGCTAAATAGGGGAATGGATCATCAAAGTCCGTACGTGTTGGTGATGAAGCAGCGAGGTCCACATCCTCGTCCTCCTACACCTCCTCCTCTACCACCTTCTCATTCCCTTTCCCCTTACGATTTTCACCCAATGAATGCTTCATGAATGAGAATATGTCTTGGACCGTTGCCTCTAAACGGGACAGCTTCGCGTCATGCGAGTCCACCATTCGAGCCAACCCGATGTCGCTCGTCTCTAATACGATGATCCTAGATTTGCCCACTTGTGAGCTCACCCCCTTTTCCTCCCCTTGCGATCAGTGCCAAACACTTGGCTGAGTGCATTTGTGGACAACTAGGATTCAAGCATAGATATTATAAGCATAGATATTTTGACTATATGATTTAAAACCCTAGGTTGATAATTCTAACCAATTCAACTCAGGCTTGATTCAATTACGGATTGAATATAAGGGCTTTTATAAAAAATATTATTATGATTAAGAATAAACCCAATTCTTCTCATTACGAGATCAATTCATACGATTTAGCAACTAACTATCCCTATTCATCAACATGAGAAAAGGCTTAATTTAATAATTGTTATAATTACAAAAATTAGATTTTTGATGATTAAAATCAGATTGTATAAGTGTTAATCCAAATTCCAATGACTGCTACTATCATAATTGAATCCTAATTAAATACTTGCCAAGAATTGCTCGAAACTCAACCTAAACCATATAATAACCTAATAGACTTAAATCCCACTATTATATATAAAAAACAGACTTGCTAAGAATCCTAAAATTCAAACCAAAGTTAATATGAAAATGCTCGAATAGTGTGTAGGTAGGGGTGGTCACAAACAAAAATTCTATTTTTATAATTTTTAAGTTTAAAGATCAAAACTTTAAACAGATTAAATCCAACAAAACTTGATCGCTAAAATAAACCGTTTTTGTATGAAAAACTGATTTACCAAATTTTATCTATTTAACCTAAAACAAGCATCTAGGTGATAAGAAGATTAAATAAGTAAAACATCCCCAACACGCTGATGCATGAGAAAAACTACAAAGGGAAAAACCTCAGATGCCCCAATCAAACATATCACTATGATAAGGTTTTACAAAGACTAGACAGTAGACTTACTCCATGTCTCGTCTCCCTCGCAACCCTTGACACTCTTCTATCATCAATCTCCCCTCCATAGTGTAACGTAGGATTCCACCTACGCAAGTTTCCATAATGAATGAATCCACGTACGCTTTGGTATTTATCGATGAGGCTTGATAATCGTCAGTCGAATTGGAACAAAAAACACCGCTTCTTCACCATAACATAACAAACCACAAGTATGGAGTCCACCATACGAAACAATTTCTGTAAAGATGAAGAGAAAAAAATTTTGGTGCCCAAACAAAAGATCTCAAAGCATATGAATATAAAAACTTGAATCTTTAAACTCAAAGGCTGAAACTAAGGTTTTTGAACTTTTGTAAATAGGTAGAGATTTGATTTTCGTCAAAAGCTCATAAAAAACCGAGCCCAACATGCCTTAAATAGTGCAAATATGAATTTCGAGCTGGGGACTTCATTCGAACAAAAATCTATGGTTCATTCGAATGAAAAGCCAATTTCATTGCAGCGAATACCAAGTTCGTTCAAACGAGAAGGCATTCCCATTCAAACAAACTTCCAATGAGCTTCCAATGGGTTCCATTCTATTTGACAAAGAGTGCCTATTTGATATTCGTTAGATACACGTTCTAATAAGGTACTGAAGTTCATTCTAATAAGATTGCACTTTTGCTCTAACGAGACCCGTTTCTCATTCTAACGAGATCTAGACTTTCTTCTAATGAAGTACTAACTTCGTTCTAATGAGCCTCAAACCAACAAATTATTTTCTTTAAAAATTATTTTAAAAAAATAATTGAAAACATTTTTGTTTAAAACAGACACCCACAATAAATATCCAAGGATCATATTTAATGTATCCATACCTATGAGATCCTTGGTAAAGGTGAAGACAAACTTGGTACAAAAAGCACGAATGATGTGCATCCTCATCCACCTGATGTCTAGTGAGTCTGATTAGGTCATCATCAAGATCTAAACTCTAAACCATACGAAGAAATAATTAGCTGACATATTTTAACATTAAATAACCAGAAAGTCGACATGGCGGGTTGAAAAGATCAAATCGTGAGACCATAAGACTAGAAAAAACTAGGAGGTCAACGAGATTCGACCTCATTTACTAATATTTGGCTCAAGCACTTCATTACAGGTGGGGGCAAATAGCTTAGTCGGGAAAAATAATTTGGCTAAAAAAATAAACAACAAATTATATGACAGAGCAGAAGATTTTAAATAATTTTATGTTTAGTTGTTAGCAAGAAAAAGAGTCAGTGATCATTACAAAGAGGTGTTCATAATAAAAAAATATTTTCACACAATAGTCATAAAATATAAAAAGATTCACAAAAAAGCAAATCAGTCAGTAGGAGATTTCTCAACCGTGGGGGTGACCAGAGGAACGTTGACGGGAACAACATCGATCATATTATTGTCTTGAGAAGCCTATGGAGTTATATGGAGAGTATCCTCCTCAGTAATTACCTCATCGATTTGACCAATATCCTCATCCTCAACAGTGAGCTTCTCCACCTCCATATTCATTTTAGCGGCCATAATGTAGCCTTTTCGTCATCGCCCTCCCACTTGTAGACCACCTCCGCTATGTCAGGATAGTGCTTCAAGATCCTCTTCTTTGGATCATCATAACCCTTAAAAAATAATATCGTGGCTTTAATGTTATAGTCTATAGAAGATTTGAATTTATTATCAACATTCTCCTTTCATAGGAAAGAGCCTGATTAGCTTTGAAGAGCTTGTAATTAGCATTTTTAGAGCCTCGTCAAGACTCTACCTCTTCACAATGTCAGTTGCAATGTTCACCTTCATTTGCTTAATCACCCCCTCAGTCGAGCTCATATCGTTTGTCTTCTCAACGAGTTGGTTGTCCTTCTCTTCCAGCTCACTACACTTCTTCTTTTGGTCATCTAACTCCTTCTGAAGCACTTCATTGGCATTCTTATGCTCATCATATGCAACTTGGTTGGATATAGCCTTCTCATAAAGAATGGTTCCATTCACGATGCTCTATTAAATAAGATAGTGAGGTTGGCAGACAGTATGGTAGCATCATAATGAAAATCACAATACAACATACGAAGAACTCATCACATGAGCCCTATGCTAAAGAATCCCCCATAGGGTATCGATATCCAAAATCCTGAGGAATTCAAAGTCTGGTTTATGCGCATAGCATCCAATCACATCTATAATGCTACCTATGTGAAGGAAGATATAGTCCTTATTTTGCTTGATATGGTTGGTAGTCACAGGTTTCTCCAAATCAAACTTATACTCCTCCACTATGGGGTAACGACTAGTAGTATCCACTCTTTTAAACAACCACTAAGAAGGCTTCCCCTTGATATCCACACGTTCCGAGGGACTTTTGACACCAGTTGGAGGGACGCAATCCATGATAACAACCTTCGTCTTTCTCTTAGCCGTGCTGGCGACATTAATTTTCATTCGAGCATCGGCCTCATCTATCTTTTTGTCCTCAAAATCAACTTTATTTTTCATCTTCGGTATTCCTATTTGCCTCAACATCAGCCTTTCTCTTTGCCTCTTCATAAATTTTTTTCCTAAGAGCATTGGAAATAAAGTCATGATCAACTGGTAACAGAGCCATACCCCATGAAGGCTCAACACAGAAGGCTAATGAATTAGGAGTTGAGGATGCAAACATGAATCCACAGTTAGAGAAGTTATAACAAAGGTAAAAAAGGGTAACAGTTTAACACGTGGAAAACTTTGAGTACCTTTAAGGACCTTCTGATCGGCCTCATCTATCTACTCAATTTTCATTGCTCTAATATCATAGGCTCCGTCAATAGGGCTGTAATATTCAAGTCTCACGAACTCAGTATGAGATAAAACTTTCTCGAAATATTAGAGATAGTCATTATAAGTCTCCTCCTCCAAGCTCTTTAACGGTGAAACTAGTTAAAGGGTCTTTTTATCTACAAAATATTTTATGGAGTGTAGAGTAGTTAGTCCAAAAAGATATACAAGAATATAAAGAATTCTTCGGAGAAGTCAAAAGATTTGTAAATCTTACTAGAACCAATCTAATCCCGAGGAACGACAATAGATCATTGCCTATCATTTGAGCCAAACTCCCAAGCACTGGACATGTATACGGGTCTTGTCTTCCAAGTGTGATTGTTTGGCTGGATGACCTTTACCAACATTAAATGGGGCCTCCTAGGGGAGAAGTAATAATAATCCAAGGCTTTGGCATTATCTTTAATCCTATAGATGGACCTAAAGATGTCCCCAGTGATGTCGTAGTGAACACGGTTCCTCGAATACAAGATGGATCCTAAATTTTTTCGATACAATTGTAAGGAAATTGGGTAACTGCGTCCCCATAACCCCTAAGGATGGACCTTATGATAGAATGTAGAGGAAGATGAAGTCCTACTTGTAGAGCCCAAACAGGAAAATAAATCTCATCGACATAACACCGATCATAAGCTATATCGTCATTGTCAAATAAACTTGTATTAATGCCAATTGGGATGAGGTATGTCTTTCTCAGGTCATCAACTCATCCTCTATGATATCACAACCATGGTATTCATCTTTATTGTTCGCGGGGTCATACGAGTCACTTAAAGTACTCTCCTCAATAAGTGTAATAGCAGCGGGGGATGTAGATGGGCTAGGCCTTTTAGCCATCACCTTTTTGAATGAAGATTCTAAATTTATGATAGTTATTGAAATGGTGTTATCCAATCTTACACCACCAGGATGGTGATCTACTTCCTCAACAAATGTTGGTCCCGTGAACTCAAGAGAATTATACTCAACATCTGGGAGATGGAGAAATGATAGAATAAGGAACTTTCGAGGTATATTTAGGATGACCCGCCTCGTCCTTAGGACGAACAACTCGAATAAGAGTTGGAAACCTTCTAGCGTATACATCGGGAAAAGATTGATATAATTCCCACAGTTGTTCTAACGACCTTTAAATCCAAGTCTCGTAAATCATATAGGGGAAACTAGGAATTTTTAAGGCTGACTCCTAAACAGGCAAAGACAATTAGAAATAAAAAGATGAGAAAACCTAAAAACGCATAAAATGCTCGAATCTAAGGCCAACCAAGTCAATGGATGCTTAATGCAGGAGAATATCTAGCCAAACACCACCAAATGACATTCCAGCAAACATCGATCAAGAAAATAAAAGAATCGTAACAAAAATATAAGAAATCTATTATATACCTCTAATACGATAGTATTAGAGTTTTAAATGGTATTTAATACAAAACAACTCCCAACACCCATAACACTCCCCTACGCCTGTGCACATTCCCTTTACTCAGAAAAAAAAGAAGCGGCTCTTTACCCTTTACTCGGTTATACAAACCGCCTGATCTTTCCCATCCCTTGTTTATATAAACTCCAAAAGCCATACCTGAATCAACTGGGCTAACCATCTGTTATATATAGTGAACAAATCCTCGGTAAATGAGGTACATGGTGTCAGCGGACGGAAGAGAGAATGAATGAGCAGGTGCATAGAACACATTGTACGTCGGCGATTTGGCAAAGGAGGTGAACGAGTCGATAGTACACCTTTGGTTGAGGCCACTCTGGAGGGAGAATACGTCCCTTGTGCCATGGACAACATGGACTGAGCTATCCTACTGCCGACTCCTCACCGTCAACTAGGTCGTCCCTTAGGGTATTAAGGAGGTGAACAGGGTTAGGTTTCTCAACCAATCTGGGCGGATGCGGACCCCCAAACATATATCAGAAAAATAATAAACCTCCACATATATCATTTTGCTTCTTTTTTTTCCGTTGTTTATACTCTTAGATGTTATCTTGGGCAGTTTTTATTTTGCCGTTTTTTTTTGTTGTTCATAAAAGAAGATCATTTCGGTATGTTGGTTTGTTTTTTTTTCATAAAAAAATATGTTTTTTCGTTCATAGAATTAAATCTACTTTTAAGCGTGTGCTAGAAAATGTGGCCCCTTTTGTATTAAATATATAATTAACAGGGTTCTCGAAGATGTCGGGATCATTTCGATATGTTGGGAACTATTGATAAGCGTGTGCTAGAAAATGTGGCCCCTTTTGTTTCAGCAAAAAACTTTAAAATGTTGTCAAATGTTAACCGCATTTGTAAATTTATTCTTATGTGAATGTTATATTTTAGTTCCTTCATTTTTAGGCCTTACACCATATGAGGAGTATTATCTGAGTACGAACATGATACGATACAAAATCATTTTTTTTTATCTCAAACAAATACGATTGATTTAAAACACGACATGACTAATTCGATTAATAATTATAACATGTAATTAAACATGATAGTACAAAGAAAATATGAGTAAAAATACGAATAAGGAAATAATATCTTATGACTAAGATGTGTCATGATCCTCTCATCAACATCACACAAAAAACGACATATCATTTTAGTTTTATGTCGATTTCGAGTAATTTTATTGTATCATGCATAAAATTGTAACCCTACTTTTAAGTCTCTTATTTTGTTCTCATTCACAATAAAGTATTATGCACAATATTGTACAAATGTTAACAATTTTAAGTGCATATTTTATAAATTTATAATCGAACGCCCGCACATCGAGCGGGTTACATGCTAGTTTTATGAGAAACCCCTAGGAAATCTACATAAAGGAAAGTTGTGTACTTACCCTAAAAGGGAAAATAACGGTAGAGTTTATCATGCCCCTAGCACCAGAAAGTAAGAAACTCCAAACGAAAAAGATTCCAAACGGTGGAGGCTAGTCAGAAAAGGTAAAACGATGGAAGAACGATCGAAGAAGATGGACTCTTGAGTAGGGATTAAATTTCTCTCTAAAAGGCTCTTTCACAGGGAAAATATTTAGAAAAATTTAAAGTAATTTAAAAATATGGTTGTTATACTTTTTTAAACGGTAATCATTTCCCCTATCGAAGTTAAGGATAATGCCATGCTTGGGAAAGACAACATTTGGGGACTGACACAACTCTGCCCTAAGCATGCACGTCAAAATTATGCCAAATGCCACTTCTATCATTTGATGTGTGTTAAGTTCAAATCCAAGGGAAAAATATCCACAAAGTCAACCTTCTCGGTGCGCGTTGAGAAGATCTAATGCCGGCGACGTCTTAATTAACACTTCGCTCACTCAATTTTCTCATCACGTACCCAAAATAACAATACTTCAAAGAATACGCTTTAACCCTCAATCGTGAGTAAAGTCTTGTGGGATTTTGTTATACCATAAATATGATACTATTCATATATCAATCAAAAGAGGACACTTGGATTCATTACCTACCAAAATGAGGTCGGCTCATTATTATATTGGCTCAGATATTCACAAGGTAGGCTCAGGCACTCTGGTCGACCTTAGTATACAACTCCTCACATCTAACTCCATTACTTAACATTTAGTTTAACGTTATTAAATAACTCTGTTACAACAGGAATGCGTTAGGTAATGGGAATGTGAGCAGTATACCCATATGGAGGGAATAAAAAAAGATTATCTCCCTCCATGTGTGCCCATACTGGTTTGACGATTATTCTTGCACCATCATGTAAAGTGGAAACTAGTTTAATCTATAATGTAATGAAACCTAACACATACTAGTGCCTCTCCTCAAATAGCCCATAAATGATATGCAAACATCCATATTTAAATAGGAAGAAAACTATAGAGCGGAAACAAATCGACTGAAGTCTTGCAACTATTGAATCAATATTATCTACATCTACACCTACACCTGTGGATGTAGGCACCACAATGGGCTAAACCACATAAATCTGGATTCATTCTCTTTCACCCATCCCTCTTTATTGTGAGTTCCAATATTCCTGTAATTTATCAGTTTACCAATTTTAGGCGATAACAATGATATCTAACAATAACCACAAAAGAAACATATGAGATAACATAGCATCAACCTAGTAAAAATGATATCACATGACAAAGTATAGATAGAAGGATATATTTAGAATATGACAATATAACACAAGAAAAATGGATGAAAACAATGAATCAATGCATAATGACATAATATCCACATAACACCGTAAAAAACTATCCAAATATCCAAAATACCAAAAAAGTATCGATATCCAAATACATACTACAAGATCAAAGTACCACACGTGGTAATACAATTATACAAAAATAAGTAACATGTAGAAATGATAAACACTAGAATATCTAGTCGTCAAACATGTCATCGTACTCAACACCATCATCATCTCTTTCATATATCTCCTCAACAACCTGGAGATGGAACGGGAACATGAGGAATTGGTGGACTAGAAACTGTTAGAGGAACCTCAGAAGTAAAATCCCGAACCAATTAAGATCTCCTAAAATACTCAGCAATAGTATTTTTGTGTAACGATTTGAAAGAAATAAACTTTTGAAGATGACAAAACGGGCTTTTTAACACGTGTTTGCGTGTTCATCACTGGGTATTTAAACACATCGATGCTTTTCCTATGATCACATGTATGTACAGTAAAATATTATTTACGACTAATATTTTTTGTCCTTCGTGACATTATATGGGTTTCTTTTCTTTTCTTTCCTTATGACACACACGGATATATATATGTGTGTGTGTGTGTGTGTGTGTGTAACTTAGTATATATGTATATATCCAAACATACACACTTACTGTATATCTATTTAGATACAAAAAAAAAACCTCCATATCTCAAAAAACTCCATATATACCCATTTACTTATATATATATCAGTTCTGTTCTTGTGCGGCACATGCACACACAAACAACCACACCCCATATATATATATATATATATATATATATTAATAATGTTCTTGTGCGGACTAGTCTGCATTTTAAGAATGCGGACCGGACATGTGTCACCTGACGGTGAGCTCAGAAAAGAGAGAAAGTGTGCCTATAATTTAGGCGATAATTTCTAAGTGCACCGTTAGGTGACACATGTCCGGTCCGCATTCTTAAAATGCAGACTAGTCCGCACAAGAACATTATTAATATATATATATATATATATATATATATATGGGGTGTGGTTGTTTGTGTGTGCATGTGCGTGTGTCAACCTCCATAGCTTCCATATCCAAAACTCCAAAAAAAAACATTCATATATACACACGGCCAGACTTATATATATATATATGTAAACGGGGCATCAAACATAGAGAAGAAAATAGGAAAAACTTTACCCAGTTTAAGCTTCATCCGTGGTGGATTTCGATTTTGAGGAGGAAGATAGGTTTTCTTTGTTCATAGGTTTTGTCTTTGTAGGGGATAATTTGATATGGGTTTTGGTTTTGTTTTGTTTTTGGTTTTCTTGTTCGTAGCCTTTAAATTGGAGCAAAAGGTTTGGTCTTCTCTTGAGTTGTTTTTAGATATATAGGAGGGATAGAGAGATAAGGTTCGATGTATTGTAAAGATAAGATAGGATGTAAATATGTAGATATTTTCGTATAGGTTTTGGTTATTTATGTTTTGATCCCCTTTGGGATTAAAACCTAAGTTTATCCCTATACCCTTAAATTTTAGTTTATGTTTTTAATACACCAAAATTTTATCTTGGGCTGAAACTAAATTTGGATTTTTTTTTCTTTTAGTTTAAAGTAATTAATTTAAACTTATACGGTATTCAATACATGAAATAATTTATAGGAAAACATATACTCAGGATGCAATGGTTTAATAGGGTCGGACAAAAATCTATATACGTAAAATTATGGCTTGGGGTTTAATATAACCTACGAGAATAATAAAAATTGACTAATTGGTACTTAATGGTCAAAATTTATTTATTTATTGTTGACTTGTCTTAAATTGTCATTTTAGAGTAATAACTAGTTCACTTTAAATTTTTAATACTAAAAAAAATTAAAGGTTGGGTATTACAATATTTACCCGTGATAATGTTTGATTTTTATTGCATGTATGAGGGTGCATGAAAAAGGTCTACGAAAGGAGAATATAACCTTTGCGAAAAACCCACCACTGGCAAGAGCCTAATATAAAAGATTGAGATGCAATAAAAATTAAAAAAAAAATTGCCAAGGACAACTTTTTTAGTTTGTTTGGTTTTCAAAAGTGATGGCTTTAAATGAATTGAGAGAAAATAAAATATGTTAGATGTTTATCTTTTGAGGGTGTTATAGTTGAAGATCAACATGTTTGCACAATGAATCCTACTTATGATTAATTTATCATGATGATATTGATTTATAGAATCATCAATATTCTAGGCTTGTGTGCATTGTATTTGTTTGTTCATAGATTTCAATTTATCTGTCACTTGAGCTAAATCTTAGTTTGATAAAGTTTTACGATCAAATAGAACTCCTTGAACATATTTGATTGTTTGGATCATAATTCATTTGTATCTAGTTCACGCCCATTTATTTAATCCCATATGTTTAGACATATTGGTACTACTCTACTGTGAAAAGATTATATGTTTGTGTCGAGTTGTTGTGGATGTTTATACCATATACATAAGTGACTCGGGTAGTCATTGGTATATCTTTTGCATATTGATATATAAGGTATCATTTTGTTTTTAGCCTTTGTGTTTGCATCTAGTTAATGTTTGCTATATTTTTTATCTTAAAATTATTCTTGCAATGCTATATGATCATATTGGTATCTCTCATTGTGTGCATTGAAAATTCAAAATTTAAATTGGAATCATTCTTTATTTCTTATTCATATCGGTGTCATTTTGCATCGATATTGATATTATTTTATCATTTTTTGGATTATTTGTTCTTGTCATGTTGTATTTTTATTGCACTTCACACCATTGCATGATTTTATTTCTTCCTCCCTATCTCTCTTCGTATGATGTTCACACATTTAGGGAGAGGTTTGGTTTATATGGGAGAAAATAGTTTATACTTTCTTACTTTATTTATTCCAGAACAAAAAGGGGGGAATATGGTATCTTTCCTTTCATAATTAGGATATCTTTATCTTAGGGGTAGACTTCTTACCTCAGTTGAGATTGTTAGACATAGTTAGAATTTTATTTATATGCGGATTTTATACTTGTTATATTCTCTTTGCATTTGAAGGGGTGTGTAAGTGTGCGGGTTTACAACATGTGGCACAGTTTTTCAAGATAGCAAAGCCACTCAGAGTTTTTGTCTGTCGAGCGACTGTTTTTTTTTCCTTTTGGGGTTGGGGATTGAGTCTTTTTAAAGAGGTAGACGACCCGTGGGAGTTTTTTTGTTTTGGTTTTATCCCAGAATAGTCAAAGGGGAAGATTTATAAGGAAAAATTTTCAGTTAAGTTAATTTTATTTATAATATGCTTAATTCCAAACATACATCTGAATCATAGGTTAGGCTTTGTATTGTCGATCTCGTAAGCCTATGATATGTTTGATGAAGATGTAGCAGCCAAACTTTAAAGAACCTGAGTTGTCCTAACTTAGGACCTACCATTTTTTATTCCATCTTATTAGTCATACGAATGGATTTTATCGTCTAGACCATGCGTCATAATTGGTTTCTAGGGTTGGCCAATTGTACTAGGATCTATCCTTGATTTAATCATACATGTGATGACATTAGATTTCCTGGTTTTGACTAAATGTACTAGGATATATCCATGCATTATTTAACTATGTGACTATACTGGATTTCTTGATTTCAGCTGGGCTTTTTGATCGTGACCTGTCTGAGATGATCCCATTCATGAAGTGTTACTTTCTGTGTTATTATGATGTGTTCACCTTTGAGTTGTCTTTGGTATGAACTTTTTACACATCTCTTATGTCGAGGAACAATGTAATTAACAATGAAGAAAACTTTAAATGACATCGTATGCTGATGAGGAGTCTCAGATTCTCATTAATCATTGAAAATCGATTACAAAATGAAAGAAAAACTATTTACATGATTGATTTTCTGGCAGTCTTCTCTCCTGGGCTATAATCACTATTGATAGTATATTCTTAGATGTTTTGAATTTGATGGGTTTTTAATATGTTCACCTTCTAAGGCCTTGATTTTGTAAGTTCCAGGTCGCACGACTACAAAAATTATTTACGGTCCACGCCAGTTTGGTTCCATCATATTCCCTTTTTTGATGGCCTTCTTTTAAATGTAATCTCATTCCTTTAAAGTTCTCAGCTCTCTTTTATTATAAATCGAGCAGTCTCCTGATGATAGTCCGTGACTCAAAGTGTTGTGTGTTCCATGACTTCCTTTTTAGTTCCAGATCGAGTCCTCACATTAGGTCGCTCTTGGGTGAATCAAATTTCAGTAATCTGTGGCTTGACAAGATAACATCAGTGGGAACTATCTCTCGTGTATCGAATGACAACATAAAAGGGGTCTCTCTTATACCTATTCTTAGTTTCCTTATGTATGCCCAAAGTACGTTGTATAGTTCATTGATCCAATTACCCTCAGAATCATCTAATATTCTCTTCATTTCATCCATTAGGGTTATGTTTGTGATCTCTGTCTTCCCGTTGCACCGAGGGTGAGTTGGCACAAAGTGAAACTTCTTGATCCCCGACCGAATATAGTAGTCTTCAAATTTGTCATTGTCAAATTGCGTGCCATGATTGGCGATGAATGTGTAAGGTATCCCATATTTGCAAATGATATTCTTTTAAATAAAGTGGAAGACCCTCTCATATGACATTTTGACCAGTGACTCAGCTTTCACCCACTTGGTGAAGTAGTTGATTGTTATGACCAGATATCTAGATATGTGCCTTGTTTTCGTCAGTGGGCCAACAATACGAATCCCCCACATCGTGAAAGGCCAACAAAATGTGATCAGGTTCAGTGGAGCTCTAGGAATCTTATATCTCACGGCTTACCTCTGGAATTTATATTGCATTTTTTTATATAACTAACACAGTCCTCCTGCATAGTGGGACACTAACATCCTAGGGTGCCGATCCTCTTTACTCATGATCAGGCTACCGAATGAGTTCCACACAGTCCCTTATATACTTCCTTTATCTTTCCATTGACTTCAGTGGGATGAACACATTTAAGTAGTGATACAACTAATCCTATTCTGAACAAAATTCCTCCTTCAAGCATATACCTTTATCCTTTCTAGTGTAGTCTTCCTACTTCTTTTGGATCTAGAGATATTGCACCAATTTAAAAGTATGTGCATATGGAGTCCATCTAAAATGGTCACACATTTAACTCCAAAAATTCTCCTTTCGTGTTGCAGTGCCGTAAGATTTCTACTATAACGGTTCTCCTGAGTTCGACTCTTAATACTGGAGCTAGATGATTAAGAACATCTATTCGGGCATTTTTAGCCCTTGGTATACTAACCATCTATACAGCCGAGAACCTTGGCAACATTGTTTTCACTTTTGCTAAGTACTTTTCCATTGATTCTTCTCTGTCTCAATAAACTGCGAGGACCTGATTAATGACTAGTTGAGAATCATTGTGCATTGTTAAATGCACCCAGTGATGATGCTAATCCCAAGCCTTCTATGAGTACATCGTCTCATGCCTCGTTGTTGGAGGTATCAATGTTGAGTCTGAGGGCATACTTAACGTATACACCATCAGACGTATTGATGATCAAACCGACGCCACTATCGTTGGAACATAATGAACCATCTACAAATCTCTGCCACAAGGGAGAATCTTCTTTAAAATTGTCTTCGACTATACATTTATCTTTGAATAAATTTTTTATTTTCTCTAGGTTGTTATTTCTTTCTTCTTGCTGAGATGCTGAGATGATGAGTCTAGTGTGTCTTTGATCCAATCGATTGACTTTTCCATAGATTTATGCAGGACTAACTTTATTAATCAACTTTCTTTCATAGAAGTCAGCTAAGCTTCTTTTACTATACAGATCTATTCCATAGAAGTATTCTCGATTTTCTTTACTACTGTGCTCTCTTCTAAAGAAGTCTACTTGGCATTTTTCTCCTCGTAGGAAAATTCTGCTATAAAGTCTACTATGGCTTGATGCTTGATTGCCATTATGGGCCTAAGCCATCAGTCTGCCAAATTTCTCAGGATTATGAATGGCTTGGCGCAGAGGAATGTATGTATATACCACGATTGGGTGAGCATGAAAGTAGGGTACTGTAATACCCGTGTAGTATTAATCCTTAAAAATATCAATTACGACCCGTAACTACATATATTGCCTTATACCTCCCTTATAACTTAGTCAAATTTAAAAACACTCTAACAAAATTTAAACTACATATAAAACCGTACAAATTTTCTTATTTACTTAAGTACCCTCTAAGGTTACAAAATGACCAAATTACCCCTCTAAATTTTTAAAGAAGTATAACTTAACTTCTATTTCACCCCAAGACACAAACCTTATATCAAATTGAACCTTTAGACCTTAACTAATTTAATTTTACAATCATAATGCTTATACTTTCATAAAATTATACAAATGTCCATAAAATATGGAAATTTTTCATATTGAATACCAGATCAACATAAAGCATTCTCTTTAAGGACCAAAATAAAAATTAACCTATTTATACTTTTCCCCTACCAATAAAGCATCCCGATTAGCATAAAATGACCAACTTCACATAAATAACACTATCTTCACATGTGAACAAATTATGTTCAAACTTTATTTTCTGAAAACCAGGGAGAAATCACTTCCCTTGTTCACAGATCTACTGCCCTTAGCTCATGGTATAAATATCCCACAAAATCCAGACTTAAACCTCACCAGTTCAGTAGAACCAAACTAACTTTTTCCTCCAAACTGATAATCTATGATTTTATGTATCATTTCTCATTTTTTTATCCAAAATTTTTTCTACACTATCAAAATACACAACCCAACTAAAGAAGCCAAACTCTTTCGTGTATAATAGCCTTACGAGTGGAATTGCCCGAGTCTAATTTCTCAAAAGCGTTATCGACGTTCAGAAACTTAAAATCCAAAATTCTCTTCAAGAAGAATGCCTTAAGCCTTCAAATCGAAGCCAAACTCTCCCTTAGCATAGATGAAACCTAGACGTAAGCTTAAAATCCATTGCCATACTCTGTAACTCCACGAATGTTTAGTCCAATTTTCTCAAAAACACACAGTGGTTGGAACTCGATGAATTCTGAACCTCAATACCTAAAACCTATGTATTTTGATTCCTCATGAAAAATTAGGTTGAATTAGTTCAGGAATCATTTTAAATGGTTTAAAAAATCAGAAGTTATTGAAGCTCATATTTTTGTCAAAACCTAGGTCAACAGCTGAGAGGTTGAACTTGAACTTTTAAAAACCTTGATAGGCACGTGAGGGCAGTTGACCAATCAAATTTTTCTGATTTTTTTTTCCAAAATTTTATTAAAATTTTCTGGTCAAAATGATATTAGGTAAGGCACTGGTTGGTTAACCCTAGCCCAAATTACTTAAAAAACACGGTTTGAAGTTAGTTTTTTTCCAAGAATTACAAATTTACCCCTTCTATTTTTTTTAAGTTTTGAATTTTGATCCCAACTTTTTTTTACATACTCTGTAATAAATTTTAGGATAAAAAGTTTCATCACTTTCCAAATTTGAACTCACGCCTTACATTTAAAACTCTAAAAAAATTATAAATATGCCCCTAAACTTTAAAAGATGTAGTTTTTCATTTATATTTTTAAATTTAGTCCTATAACCAACAATACATACTCATATCTATGTTGATTGTCAGATTATCAAGTACTTGACACTCCTGCTCCCGACTTTAATCAATTCTAATCACGTTCTTCACAACTAACAAGTAAGTTTTTCCTTTTTAATAGAAATTTCAGGGTATTTGATATAACTGATATTGATATCACATTGTGATAGCCCCAAATTACTCTTAATATGTGCATGTTATGATACTATCATGCTATGTATGTTGATAAATATCATTGATATTTGAATATGGTTCATTTGGATCAATTTAAACCCTTGTCATCTAATAACTGGTTTAATGAGATTATTGCAATGATTGAAGTAATTCATACATGCACTTATGTGCCAATTATCTTTGTTATAAGCATCAATATTGACTAGGGAGTAAACTGCCATATTATCCCATGAATTTTTTTTACTTGGCCTCTAGGTGTCAGATGTTTGAGATCCTGGATTTATTGCTACATACGTGTGAGTGCAACTCTGATAATTATTCCTAGCTATTTATTTTCCCTAAAGGTTTGTGTTGATATTATTATTTGGTTATACTGATTATGCTGAAGTATCTCTATACCAAATAGTAAATGCGTAAGTATGGATTATTAGTTTAAAAATCCTTGATCTTCTTTATGAGAAATATTACTTATGCTTCATTTAGCAAATAGTTAACTCCATACACACTCAAACCTCTATATACATATAATTGTTATAAAACAGGTTAAAAAATCTACTTAGCAAACTTGTGCTAATTCCTTTTTCCTCTAGATGTTTCAGGATACGAAAGTCGTACCCCGTCCCTTTTTGTGGTATGAACGGATCATGTGTATGCTTATTTAACTTTATGGAAGGGGATTAAGAAATATGGAAGCAAAGAATGGCGTTTCTCGATGACCTGCATCATTTTTCAATTTTGAGATAAAAAGTAACATGTATAATTCACCCCTGTGGTAGTAGTATAATATATGTAATATGATATTAATATCTCTATAATGAATAAATTTCTGTTTTCCACCTTAACTTTAGTTTCATTACTTTACTACTATTGAAAGTGTCGAAAGCCCCCAATTTTTAATTTCTATAAAAATATATTTCCTTTTTGTGAAATAGATGCGGAAGCGATGTGATGGTTCAACTTAAAACAAATTTTAATTTCTTAACAAATTAAAATTAAACCAAGTGAAATTAATTTAATTCATTAAAAACATTTTCACTTAAACATATTAATTAATCCAAGTCCTAGAAAATTTGCCTAAGTCATATTTTACAATTTTATCAAGTTAGGCCAAACCAATTTTATCAATTAAATTGAATGACTAGAATTAAATTAACGTAAACATTACCCAATATTAATTTGAACCAAATTAAACAAGTAGTGATTAAACTAAACCAATTTTATTTTTTTACCTAAGCATGCGTTTTAGGTGATTTTGCAAAAGATAAAATAAACAATTAACCAACTACGCCGTGATGTACAAGGAAAAACCCACAACAGGAAAAAAAAACCTCGGACGAACCTAGCCTCAAATTCACTAAGTACGGAATTTACAAATACAAGAAAGATGACTTACAACACTCGACTCGATCCCTCTCAAGCCCCGACGCATCTTCTTGTATCAACCTCTTCTTAGCGAATAACAACGGGGCTCCACCGCGGTCTCGGAATCCACCGATCGGACTTTATAAGGTCACCGTCACCCAATCTAGGATCCTTTCTCTAAATGGGTAAATCAACGAAACGTCTTTGTGGGAGGTAGAAGCAAACCCAAACGTCTCTTCAAAACGGTAGAGATGAAAAACCGATGCCAAAACTCCAAGCAAGTACAAATATATCTATGGAAGCTTGGATAAACAATATGGGTGTAAAACTAAAGTGTATATTCAATTTTTCTTGAAAACTTAGACACTTTAAACATGAACTTTTTCCTTAATTAATTTTTGCTCTCAAACTCTTTCTTGGAGATAGATGTGTATGAAAAAGTTAAACCAAAAAGGTTGGTTCCCGCACTATTAAGTTCAGCCAAACGTTAGTGGGGTAAGGAAGTGGGAAACATGGGTAAAAACTGCCATAAAATTTTCTCGCTTGAAATCTCGTTCGAACGAGATTTTTGGTTGAACGAAGTCTCGTTCGAACGAGCCTTTCTAACGAAGTTCTAGTGGCTTAAAATTGAACTCGTTAGAAATCTCGTTCGAAGTCTCGTTCGAACATCCATCTCGTTCGAACAACAATTCGAACGAGGTTCCAGTGGCCTATAGGGAAGCTCGTTGGCAACTTCGTTCGAACGACAATCTCGTTCGAACGACAATATCGAACGAGAAACCAGAAAGTTAAAAATTATGAATTTAGCCCAGAAACTTTATATACTTTATTTAGAAGTTTAATAAAATCTTTCTGACAAATAAACAACTATTTTTAATTAAACCTACAACCATTATCAACCGTTCCAAGCTCCGATATATATATGTAATGCATTCATACCTTGGGAGCATGGAACCACTATTGATGACGTAGAAACGAGGCACTTAAACTCGACATTTTGATGAATCTTTATACACTTGGTCGCTATGTCTTCAACAAACACGTCATAGGCTTGAAGGATGATCAATATACTCTATCCTATGACTCAAACGTTTTTGTCCGAAATTGAGCCAAAACTACAGAGGACTCAATTGGAAATTTGTGTCCTTACAACTATATTGTACATTTATACCCAAAATAGGGTGTGACAAGTTGATATCAGAGCACGTTTCTAAAATGTGCCGGGTTAGACTTCTATACGGGAATAATGTAGGATATTAGTTATTTTACTTTTTTGTAACTTCTTTACTTTCGTCACATACTAAACCTATTTTGCGACATGAATATCTACGATTTGCATCTTTATATTTTTGACGTCGTTCTCACCAATAGATGGGAAGACACGACGAAAGAACAAGCTTTTCTTAGACTCAGTATTATGGTTCGAGAGGTGAACGTCAATTGGAAAAATTCTAGTACTTCCATGAAATATTTGGTATTGATAAATTGAATCTTTGGTGAGGCCCAGGTGAGGAGGAAAATATGAGAATATGTGGAAGATCCGATTATTCTCCAAGAGGCTATCACTCTCACATGGAATGATATTCATTTTCCACCCCCACTCTAACCCGAAGCTAATTATAAAGGATACTGTTAATTTATATTTCCTCAGGATCTTTCAGTAGCTACATTGATGATGAACCATCCGAACGAGTGACTTTGATTATGTTCCTGACTTCGACCTATCTAAGCTCGACGTTGTTATCCCAGAATAAAGGAAAAATAATGTGACTCCTCCTACTAGTAATATGGACCATAAGTAGCCTATATATATGATTGTAGTACTAGAAATATATGTGGAGTAAGATAAAAGTAGGTTGTATAAAAAGTCAAAAGGCTTATTATATGCTTAGGTTGTACGATAGTATGCTAACATAAACTGCTAGTTGTAACGACCCTTTTCCATAATATAACTTAATTATAACTTCTTCTATCTCTCTCTCTTTAAAAATATTATTCGTATGCATTTATATTATGTAAATTTTATATTATGCTTTAGGATGGTTAACACTCGTACTCTCTCCATTGGAACCTGAACTGAGCAGATTCACACTGAAGGGATCATGAAATGCCTTCAAGAAGTAACATCTCTTAATAGAAAAAAACAAACACTGATTCCACCCCCGGTTCAGGAAGAAGCTACAGATGAAACACGTCGAATGAATACTCTTAAGGAATTTCTGAGGCAACTACTGCCTCCATTTCTTCAGAAGCCATGAGAAAGTGAAGCTGAGAAGTGGATATACCAAATCATGAAGATATTCAATGGGGTATGAATTACTGCTAATCTTTGAGTAGTTTTAACATCTTACATGTTTGAAGGTGAAGCCAAATTCTGGTGGTAAGTTGTATCCTAAAGTCGTAATATAACACCCTAATCTGGGAATAATTTAGAGAAATATTCTTCAAAAGGTATTTTTCTAAGACGTAAGAGACCAGTTGATCGTGGATTTTTTGAAATTACAATAAGTTAATATGTTCGTAGCCTAGTATGAAGCTAAGTTTACTGAATTATCCCGTTATGTAGCTGAGTATGTGAGTACTGAAGTCAATAAATGTAAGAATATTGGTAGAGGATTACACCCAATGACTAAAACCTCCGTCACACCTTTGTAAATACGAGAATTTTCCCAATTCATTGTAGTCTCCTCGATTATTGAGCGTTATCCCACATCAGGTGGATATGTACGCAAGCCCAATCCTATCAATAAGAATAAATATGTTGTTATAAGATTACCTAGACCCTGAGTCCAACCTTATCACAACTCTAGTGGACAAGTCTATTCTCAAATTTATCATAGCACTGCCTATCTGGTAATTCAATGCCATGAGTGTCGAGAGGTAATATATATCCGTCTATAAAAATAGACTTGTAATCTTGTTACCATCAGTTATAAGTGAGAGAAGAGGATATTATAAAAACCGCATTTCAAAATCGTTATGGACATTTCAAATTTACTGTGATGTATTTTGGATTAACTAATGTTTCTGGAGCGATTATGGACCTAATGCATCAGATATTCTAACCTTTTGTTGATTAGTTTGTTATCACATTCATTGATGACATTCTCATTTACTCATAAAATCCTAAAGAACATGCCCCAAATTTATAAATAGTTTTGTAGAAGGATTTTCCAAAATTTATCTTCTAGTGATGAATTTAACTAGGCAAGATATACCATAAGTACGGACTTTCGAGTGTGGGCAGGATTTTGCAAACTTTAAAGGATAAGTTAACCATGCCCTCGTCCTAATAATTCCTTTTAGTAACATAATATATCATGTCTATACCGATGCCTCGTTGCAAGGATTAGGTTATGTACTAATGCAAGAAGGACATGCTGTTGAGTATGGACCTCGATAACTCAAGATTCATGAATGTAATTATCATGTGCATGATCTTGATTTAGCAGCCGTAGTTTTTTCTTTAAATATATGGCGTTGTTACCTGTACAATGAAGAATTTCGAGTGATTTCATATCATAAAAGTTCGAAATACATCTTCACCCAAAAGACTTGAATCTAAGACATAGACGTTGGATGACTTTTTTGGATGATTATAGATTCAAGTTAGACTACCATTCGGGAAAGAGAAATGTTGTAGCCGGCGCCTTAAGCCATAATCCCATTGGAAGACTTAACAACCTGATTTCTTATGATGTTGCTGCTACTATGGAATAATATGATCTTTAGCTAACCCCTCCTTTTTCAAAGTTCATCAATATTATTGCTTGGCCAAACCTAAGGAGGAAATTTTTAGAAAAATAACTCCAAGACCCCTTAGTGATGAAACAGAAAATCGGAAAGAAGACCCAAGAATTGTCATATGAGAAGGAGATAAGCATTTGATTTAAAAATAGATTATATGTAAATCATGAGTCATCATTACGAGAAGACGTATTATAAAAAGCTCATAATTCCAAATTTATGATATATCCCGAAAGTTCGAAAATGTATCTTGTACTGAAGAAACAATATTAGTGGCCAAATATGAGGAACGATATTGATAACTTTATTAAAAGATGTCTCACTTGTCAGCAAGTAAAGATAAAACACCAATGTTGTGGTGGACTTATCCAACCTATTCCGATCCCTGAGTGGAAATGGGATCATATCACAATGGACTTTCTTAGTGGATTGCCTCGTACGACTCAAGGATACAATTATATTTGGGTAATAGTAAATTGACTCAACAAGTCTTCTCACTTTCTCGAAGTAAAAACTTTTGATTCTTTCCAAAAACTTAGGAAACTCTACATTCGATAAATTATTCGATTACATGGAATTTTTTTATCTATAGTATTCGATCGAGATTCTCATTTTGTGGGTAGATTTTGACATGCACTCTAAATTGCAATGGGTACTAATGTCCATCTCAGTATCGCATTTCAACATAGACCGATGGAGAATCCGAACACACTATCCAAACATTGGAAGATATGTTGAGAGCCTATGCTTTAGATATGCCCGACAATTGGAGTGAGAAGTTATCATTAATTGAGTTTTCATACAAAATAGTTACCAGTCAAGTATCAAAGTCTCTCCATTATAAGCATTGTATGGAAGACCATGCCGATCACCACTATGTTGGACTGAATCAGGAAATAGAAAGCAATTTGATCCTAAAATAACTCAACAAACTACCTAGAAGATACGACATATCAAAGAAAGACTAAAGACGACCCAAGATCGATAGAAGAGTTATGCTGGTCATCGCAAGAAACCCTTAGAATTTTAAGTTTTCTATTAAGTATTCCAAAATTTTTCTTCTCGAAAAGGAATTATACGATTCAGAAAGAAAGAGAAGTGAGCACCAAGATATGTCGGACCCTTTAGCATCACGACCTATGTTGGCACTCTGACCTATTAATTAAGCTAACCTTCAAAATTTTCTAGTATTCATAAAGTATTCCATGTGTCTAAGTGATATTAATACAATTTATATTGGACACATATGATTATGTGGCATGAAACCCTCACTCTTAGACATAAGGAAATTCCCTTGGTAAGGGTACTCTGGGAACACAAAAATAAGTAAGAATCCATGTGGGAACTAGGTTAGACCATGAAAAAATAATATCCTGAGCTTTTTGCAAGTAAATTTGAGGACAATTTTTTTACTTAGGTAAACTGTAATACCCACGTAATATTAAACCATAGAACGATCAATTACAACCCGTAACTACATATATTGCCTTGTATCCCCTTTATAAATTAGTCAAATTTAAAACAAACTCTCACAAAAGTTAAAACTATACATAAAACCTACAACTTCGTTTAATTACCTAAATACCCCCAAGGGTTATGAAATAACCAAATCACCCCTCTAAATTTTGAAAGAAGTATAACTTAACTTCTATTTCACCCCAAGACCCAAACTTTATATCAAATTTACCCTTTATACCTCAACTAATTTAATTTTACAATCGTAACCCTTAAACTTTCATAAAATTATACAAATGGTCTTAAAAATATGGAAATTTATCTTATTAAATACCAAATAAATATATAACTTTCTCTTCATGGACTAACCAAAACTAAAATATTTATACTTTCCCCCTGCCAACAAAGCATCCCAATCAGCATAAAATAAAAAACTTCACATGGATATGTAATTTCCTGTATTTTGGAATATTTGAGATTTAATTAATTCGGTAATTAAATTATTTTATTAAAAATTACGGGAGATAAGTAATTTAATTGAATTGAATAATAATGTGACTATTAAATATTAATCGACAGTGAGATAATTATCAATATTGTGAATTATATTTACTAAGTGAATAGTAAATGGTTAATGATTAGAAATTACGCCATAGCGAGTCATTTGAGCGTAATTGGAATTTATCTCAATCGAGAGTCACATGTAGACTAACTGGGGGTCGAGATGGGATATTTGTTTAAAGTGAATCGGATCATTATTGTGAGGTCACGAATGAATCAAAAGGGCCGAATTAGTCAAAATAGTATACCCGGGGATGTCGATTGAGTCACGGGATAATTTTAAGCTAAACCGAGACCATACGAAGGTATTTTGGTCATTTTACATTATGGGGTTTAGAGACATACGATATTTAGAACTCTTACTCAACTTATAAGGATTGGGGGCTAGGTTTCGGAGGTTATAAAACATAGATAAGACATTAGAGACCAATCTTAGAGCTTAAGGAAGGGTTCTTGAGAAATTCAAAGGAGTCTTGCACCGCAAACACTTGGGAAGGAAGATTAAAGGAGAAAAACGATCAACTTAACTTCTAATCCATGAAATCAGATTTTACAATACTAAATCAAGTGTTTATTGCAATCAATATGAAGGTATAATACCAATGTGACTAGGGTTTCAATTATATTAATTATTTGTATGATTCTTGGAAATTTATTTAAATGCATGTTTGGGTCGGAATTGTATGTAGAAAGATTTGATATTTGTAGAGGATAATAAAGTAGAGATTTTGTATGATTATTCACGAATTAAATCTGGGTTTTGATGAATAATTGAGGAAGAACATGAAAACCTAGGGTTATAGTGGATTAGATGTTTAAATCCATTCTTGAATGTTATTCGTAATGTTTTGATGCAAAAATTACATTAGAAATTGTCCCAATACATGTGATAAGAATTTGGGACAATTGGTTTGGAGTTTGGCGAATAAACATGGAAGTTATAGGTGTATTAATGTTGAAGAATGCATCTATGAAACGAAGAAGACGAGGTTCAGAGGGGCGATCGGTTCCCTGAAAAATGTAAATTCCTCCCTTTTGCCAAGAACTCGTAAATTGCTGTCGGGAAAACTTTTGGGAGATTATTAGAATATAATGAGGGATCTATTATATTACAGTATGCCATGATAGGGTTATGGGAGTTTAGTCGTATCGAGATAATTAATACGATGAGTAAACGAGATTAAATGACAAAGTAATTAATTCGCGAGAATGAGAATGTAATTACGTGAAAGCGTGAGTGAGCTTATGGAATGAACCAGTAGGGTTAGGAAGACTTAGCTACTCAAATCATAAAGGGGTAACTAGGGACCTTAGAGTAAAGCTTAATAATCAATTAAATACGATAGTGAGAAAAGTCGTAACTTGATAGTACTGTGAGTATTCGAGTGTTATATACTACTTACGAATGATGATAATTAGGTTGTGCGAATAGCTACTGAATATGTATATATATAGGTTGTGTGTGTACCTATATGATTGATGTTATGAGTTAGCTTACATACGCTGCTTGCTATCACCGGAGGTTCTCACATAGTGGGCGATCCCACCTTGACGATTCCAATGAGGTCTGGATTGGTGCCCCAAAACATAGAACTTAGGGCAGCTCGTTATGTGACGTGTAATAGTGATATTGACGTGTCATTTGGATACGTTAGGTATGTTTTTATCCCAAAGGCTATAACTATGTTCTCCTCCACCGTTTGATATTTGATCTTGGGTTCTAGGAGACATGTCGAACCAATAGTCCCCATTTAGTACGAGAGGTACTTGGACTGATAGCAGAGTATGCCTATTATTTCACGGTGGTCCTATTGAGAGGCATCGTATATATATATATATATATATATATATATATATATATATATATATATGCGATCATGATTATTCTACTTATGTGTGACATTAGACTGATAGATAGTGTATATCTAAAGAATGAATTAAGTAGTGAAAATTGATTATGAAATGATAATTTCGATGCTTAACATGCGAGGAATGTTAATTTGATTGGTGTACTGTATGGGCGGTACGAGGATGTAGAGATATGATTAGTCCAGGTAATTACTTATGTCTAGTTAGCTTGGGTAGCACAACTAGGCATGAACTATATATGAGAGGTGAGGATACTCAAGAGAGTGTACGCAACATGTGTAATCAATAACCGATTTTGAACTGTTATAATCTGGTTAAGAGTTATAAAATTCAAAGGAAACACAATGAATAGTAAATGGTTCTCAGTGTTTTCTAACCTCTAACACGAATTGGGGGCTATGCTTTAGAGGTTAGAAAATACAGAGAATCCATTAGAGACCAATCTTAGAGCTTAAGGAAGGGTTCTTGAGAATTTCAAAGGAGTCTTGCACCGCAAACACTTGGGAAGGAAGATTGGAGGAGAAAAACAATCAACTTAACTTCTAATCCATGAAATAAAACTCTACAGTACTAACTCAAGTGTTTATTACAATCAATATGAATTTATAATACCCATGTGACTATGGTTTCAATTATATTGATTATTTGGATGATTCTTGGAAGAAAAGATTGATTTAAATACATGTTTGGGTAGGAATTGCGTGTAGAAAGATTTGATATCTGTAGAGGATAATAAAGTAGAGATTTTTTACGATTATCCACAAATTAAATCTGGGTTTTGATGAATAATAGAGGAAGAACGTGAAAACCTAGGTTTTTAGAGGATTAAATGTTTAAATCCATTTTTGAATTTTTTTTGTAATGGTTTGATGCAAAAATTACATTAGGAATTGTCCTAATACATGTGAGAAGAATTTGGGACAATTGGTTTGGAGTTTGGTGGAGAAACATGGAAGTTATAGGTGTATTAATGGTGAAGAATGCATCTGTGAAATGAAGAAGGTGAGGTTCAGAGGGGTGAACCGGTTCGGTTCCCTAAAAAATATAAATTCTACCTTTTTTCCTAAAACTCCTAAATTGCTGCCGGGAAAACTTTTGGGAGATTGTTAGAATATAATGAGGAATCTATTATATTGCAGTAGGCCATAATAGGGTTATGGGAGTTTAGTCGTATCGAGAGAATTAAGACGATGAGTAAACGGGATTAAACGACAAAGTAATTAATTTTCGAGAATGAGAATATAATTGCGTGAAAGCGTGAGTGAGCTTATGGTATGAACAAGTAGGGTAAGTAAGACTTAGCTACTGAAATCATAAAGGGGTTACTAGGGCCCTTAGAGTAGATATTAATACTCAATTAAGTACGATAGTGAGAAAAGTCATAACTTGATAGTACGGTGAGTATTCAAGTGTTATATACTACGTACGAATGGTGATAATTAGGTTGTGTGAATATCTACTGAATATGTATATATATATAGGTTTTTTGTGTACCTATATGATTAATATTATGAGTTAGCATACCTACGCTGCTTGCTATCACCGAAGGTTTTTGCGTAGTGGGCGATCCCACCTTGACGATTCTAGTGAGGTCTGGATTGGTGCCCCAGAACATAGAACTTAGGGCGGCTCGCTATGTGACGCATATTAGTAATAACGGCGTGTGATTTGGGTACATTAGGTATGTGCTTAGCCCAAAGGCTTAGAACTATGGTCGCCTCCACCGTTTGATATTTGATTTTGGATTCGAGGAGACATGCCGAACCAATAGTCCCCATTAAGTACACGAGGTACTTGGACTGATAGCATAGTGCCTATTGTTTCATGGTGGTCCTATATATATATATGCGATCGTGATTATTCTACTTATGTGTGGTAGTAGACTAATAGATATTGTATATCTAAAGAATGAAGTAGCGAAACTTAATTAATTGAATAAAAAAGAGAATAAATTAAATGATAGTTTAGTTGCTTAACATACGAGGAATGTTAATTCGATTAGCGTACTGTAAGGGAGGTATCGGGACTTAGAGATATGATTAATCCAGATAGTTACTTATGTCTAGTTAGCTTGGGTATCACAGCTAGGTTGGCTGAGGAGAAATGTTAGGCATGCACAATATATGAGAGGCGAGTATACTCAGGAGAGTGTATGTAACATGTGCAATCAATAATCGATTTTGAACTGTAATAAACTCTTGCTAAATATTTTCAATATGTTTTGAGTACTAACTCTTGCTATAAAAATATTTTCAAAACCTTTTAGGTGTCCAGCCACAGGGACACCATACTTGATGTGGTGACAATTATTGTGCAACACAAATAAATATGAAAGAGGTAAAAACCAAGAAAAGATAAATAAAATGCCAATCACACAACAACGGGTATACGTGGTTCAGCAAAGATGTGCCTACGTCCACGGTGGTTCAGTCAGTGTTATTTCTCTATGTTCTGAAGAATAAGTACAGAGAATACAAGGTGTCATTTACCCCGGACTTAGGGTTTAATTTATACATGTATATGTTGGTTAGTGGGGGTGATGGGTTCCTCCTTATTAGCCATCTCCCCTGTAACTTTCTTACATGGGATCGCGCTTCCCCACAACTTGTCTTCATGGGATCGTGGAGTAATCGGATCAATACAAAAGGTGATGGTCCTGGGCTTTGGGCCCCTAAGGCGAGGCTACTCGTCCAGGCCTATAATGCTAAATTCAGGGTACCCACAATTGCCCCTAAATTTGTTGGGCCACTTCTATGGGTCCAATGAATTTAAATGATCAGCTATTATGGTTGATTTCTTTGAAAACTGTGACGTTGCTTTGGCGGCACCCGCTTCGCTATCCGTGCGCTATGATTAGAGTTGAAGGCTTGTTGGAATAAGGCACATTTCTTTTCGTCGCTTCAGCTTTTCCAGCAATCTTCTATCTTTTGAGAACTCTTACGCTTTGTACCTTATGTTTTTGATCTCTACTTTCGTTGCTTCTTCGCCATTTGACCTGATCTTCTGTCTTGTAAGTCTCTCGTGCTCTTTGCATTTTCTCTTTGGTTTGTAGTTTTTCTTATATTTTTCCAATGGTGAAGATTGGAAATAGGTCAGTAACTGAGTTTAGAAAATTCTACAGTATTCCTGAGTGGGTAGAGATTGAGTGTTGTGCTCGCCTCCTAGGAACGTTAGGGATATAGAGGATGCACATTGGATTCACGTCCTGTTGCTCTCCCAGGGGGGACTTACCTTTCCCCCGAATGATCTGTTTTTCCACTTCTTTAGCTATTTTAGTATTGTGCCTGCACAATGTTCGCCCAACGTATGGAAAATAGTGAACGGCGTGCATAGGATAAATCAATTGTATGGCACAAGGTTAGGGCTTGCCGAGGTCTGCTTTTGTTACTCCTTTTCTCGAACGAGTTCAGGTGTTCTGTACCTTAAGGCTAGGAGCCCTGATAGGGTATTGGTAGTAAATTTACCTGATTCCCATAAGGACTACTGGCAAGAAGGTTTTCTTGTTAGGAATTGGCAATTTCCCCCCCAATTTGAAGGGTCGAGGTCTGAGAAGTTCACTGTTCCCTTTTATGGGGAAGAATATATAGGTAGATGTCAGATTATTGTTTCAACCTTTGCTGACTTGTGTTTTTTTAACTTCTCCTTGCTTTTCCTTTCTCAGCGAGGACAAAGAACTTGAAGTCTGCTCTCAGCGAGCTTCGTATCTCGGAACTGGTGAAAGCTTGGAACATCAGGGAACCTTTGGGTGACGGCGAGCATCCTAGGTCTGCTGCTTTTCTGCTTGAATACAAGAACACATGCTCCAGCTTCATAGCCCGACCTGTGGATAGTGTTCCAGACTTTGATTCTTCTGAAGAGATTTCGGCTGAGCCTATCCATTTGGACGAAGAAGAGAGAAGCTCGGAGAGCGAGCCTGCAGGTGTTGTGAGTAATTTTAGTGCAGGAAGTGCTGACAGTAGCAGTTCTTCTGAAGGGGATTCCGAGGTTCGAGACTCGTCGAGCACTACCAGTAGTTCTGGTGAAGAGATGCCTCCCAGGAAGAATTTAATCAGATATGATGATGATGATGATGATGTGCTTCTTGCACAGAGGTCTAAGAAATCGAAGACTGCCTCTGGGGCCATAGCTACTGGTTCCCGACCTTCTTCTCAGGAGCAAGAGAAGAAGAAGAGAGAGGAGGAGCAGGCGAGAGAGAGAGAAGAAAAAGGAGGAGGAGAGGAAGAAGGTGGAAGATAAGAAGAAGGTGGAAGAGAGAAAGAGAAGGGAGAGAGAGAAAGAGGAGGAAGATGGAATTGAGGACCAAAACTGGTCAAGCTCTAGTCCCAGTGTCTGCCTTGCCTGAGGGGGCTTCGGTGGACACTTCTCCTCAGCTTGCCCCTGCACTACTCGAGAGAGCAGTCCTCCCTGCAGATCGTGAGAGGGCGTTGGGGTCCGATCAACTAGCTTTGCAAGCTAGCCAGAGGCTTGCCTTGGTAAGGTTCCCTTCTAATTCTCAATTTCTTTTAACAAATTTTGATGGTTTCTTCTTCTTGATCCCTTCCTTGTTCCTTGCAGTTTGTGACCGACTTCGCTGTGCTTTATCGCTCTCGCGATGAGCTGATTAGAAGGAATGGCGAGCTGGAGCAGCAAAAATCTATCCTGGTAGCCAGGGGGTCTCAGCTGGAAGCCGATTTGAAGGCTGCTGACGCAGCTCGAGCTTCATCTGATTTGGCTCTTGTTAATTCTGCTCGCGAGAGAGATGATGCGGTCAGGGAACTTGGGGAGCTGAGGAAGGCGTATGACCTGGTGTGCTCAAGCAAGCTAGACCTTGCTGAGAAGAACAGGGTTCTGGCCGAGCAACTGGAGGCGAAGAAAGCCCAGGCAGCCACTCTTAAGGAAGATTTGTACAACTCTGGCTGGGATGCTGCGTATGAGGACGCCGAGGTTCAGATAGGCTATATCATCCGTCTGAACTTCAAGAAAGGGTGGAATAAGGCCCTCGTGGCTGCTGGGGTGGACGTTGCATCCCCACTCTTTGACGAGCATGATCCAGGGCCAAAGCCAGTTGTGGATGAGGACCTAGCCCCAACTGCTGAAGGCACCAATCCTGTCTCTCAGGCGACTTCTGTTGATGCTCCTTTGGTCGAGAGGGCAGTGGACACCCCTGCAGAGGGTAATGCCCCTGCTGATGCTGATAAGGACAAGGGTCCATCCACTTCTGGGACATCCGAGGTTGCTAATTGATAGGGCTTGTTTGTAATTTTTTTTTCTTTTTTTTTAATCTGATGTAACCTTGCTCATTATCAATGAAAAGACTTCATTTTTGTTTATGCTGATCTCTTTCTTTTCTCTTTCTTTTACTTGTAGTTGGTTAATGTGGTTGACTATATTCCTGTTACCTCCCAACTAGGTAGGACTCTTGGTCCTAATGCAAGCCCTGCAGTTCGCCAGGCCTTTGCTAGGCTTTGCAGGTTTGCTAAGTCAAGGAACCAGAAATATAAGGATCAGTCCGAGCTAGTGGCCAAGTTGAAGGACAGGCTCCAGGAAATGGAAGAGATCGGTGCTTCAGTGCAAGAAGAAGTTAGCGAGCTGAGAGCGAAGTTACTGGAGGCCACCGAGATCAATCAAGTTGGGGAGTTTCTACAGCGGGAGAATGAAGACCTGAGGCGGGAGGTCTTGAAGCTTAAGGAGCATTCGCCAAGCACCGTTTCGGCAGTCCTACAAGGCTCTTCTTCGTCGCGAGCTGATCGGCCTCCCCTCCCGCGTGCTGGTAGGAGTGCTAGGGGTAGGAATAGGGAAGTCGAGGAACAGCGTGAGAGGGACATGGAGGAGCTGCGCGACGATGTTCGGCGTGCATATGTGACTGCTGCTGGGCTCCAGAGGGACGTCACCCGTCTTCGGTATTTATTCAAGAACGACCCTCGACAAGTGAGGTCCGATGGATATGATCAAGGCTGGCTGGAAGCTCCGACGAGACTATCAGAGTTTGAAGAGTTATCCTTCATCAGGGGGTGGTTGAGTGCCCTCAAAGAGCTGCAGGTCCCGAAGAACTCGATGCTGTGGTATCGACACGAGATGTCCTCCTCTATTCTGATGCCCAACCCATTTAGGCGGGATGATCGATGGATACCCATTGATGCTATTCCCCGGCGATTATTGGAATTGGACGCAAATGAGGTCGTGGAGGAGCTCGCCCCTGCTCCTGATGATGGAAGGAGAGCTAAAGTTGTTGATTATCTTGCTCGGAGGCTTCCACCCTCTTGAAATTTTGTTTTTATTTATTGTAAATGCTTTGGGCGAGCTTCGCCGACTAAACATGTACTATCATTTTTGTAAATATAAAAGATTAATGAGAAGTTCAAGTTTTGGGCAATTTTGCCGACTAAACGTGCTCATCCAATCCTTTTATATTTTTGCATCTTCACAATCCTTTTTATTTTGTCATGTGAGTGTCCGCCCAGTCCACTATAAGAATACCATTGTGCCCTCCCTTTACCTTTTAGGTCGTGTCGTCACACTCCCTTAGGCCTAAGTAGGGCAATTGGCGAGGACACACCTGGTGTTGGATGTCTTCATCCGGTTAGGATTTTGTTTAACCAAAGTAGGTTTGATGCCTAAGAATACTCTGTAGGGATTCATATATTGCCATGGGCAATGCTAAGAGGTCTGTCGTGCTTCATAACGATGACCTGAGGAGGGGTGTTCCCCTGCTATGTCGACCATTATGCCTGTAATTTGGGAAGGATGTGTAATAAGATATAACCGTTACTAATTAGAGAGTGATCAATTGAGAGATTTTCATTGGTGAATTGAGAAATGAACTGTCCTTTCACATAATGAATACAATAAAAGATATAACAATAGAACTCCTAAAAATAGAATTTTTTGAGATTAGCTGCGTTCCATGCTCGTGGTATCTCTCTGCCCTCCATCATTTTGAAATGATAGGCACCTTGCAGGTCGTCTCTAATTATCTTATAAGGTCCTTCCCAGTTCGGGCCCAGTTTACCGTCTGATGGCTTCACTGTGTTGCCCAGGACCTTTCTTAGAACATAGTCCCCAACTTCGAATTTCCTCGGATTGACCCTTTTGCTGTAGTTCTTCGTGAGCTGTTGCTGATAGCTCGCTAGTTTTACTAGGGCAAGTTCCCTGCGCTCATCGTCCAAGTCGAGTTCAGCGAGCAAAGCCTGATCGTTCTGACCCTGTTCGACAAGGTCGGATCTCATTGTAGGCAATCTTGCTTCTAGTGGGATGACCGCTTCCATACCATATGCTAGTGAGAATGGCGTTTCCCCTGTGGCTCGCCTAGGAGTCGTTCTGTACGTCCATAGGATATGTGGTATCTCGGTTATCCACGCACCTTTTGCTCTCTCTAACCGCTTCTTCAATCCAGCGATCACTGTCTTGTTGGAAGCCTCAGCTTGTCCGTTGCTTTGAGGGTAGGCCACCGAGCTGAAGTGGTGCCTGATCCCGTGTTTGTCGCAGAAGTCCTGAAAAGGGCCACTCTCGAACTGTGTTCCATTGTCAGTGATGATGGTTCTGGGTATTCCGAATCGGGTGATTATATTTCTCCATATGAACATCATCGTGTCAGCATCTCGAATGTTTGCCAGTGGTTCTGCCTCGATCCACTTGGTAAAGTAATCAGTTGCCACCAACAGGTATTTATGATTGCCGGCAGCGGTGGGCAGTGGTCCCACGATGTCCATTCCCCACTGGGCAAAGGGCCAGGGACTGGTCAGGGATTTTAATTCGCTGGCGGGCTGGTGGACAATGGGAGCGTGAAGTTGGCATTTTAGGCATTTGCGGACATATACTGAGGAGTCCTTTTGCATGTATGGCCACCAGTAACCTTCCTTCATTGCTCGGAAGGCTAGAGACCTTCCTCCGACGTGACTTCCACAAATTCCTTCGTGAAGCTCGTGAAGCACTGCCTTGACATCGCCTGGGTGGACGCATCTAAGGTAGGGGCCGGAGAAAGATCTTTTATACAAGTCGCCTCCTGTGGATAAGTGAAAGCAAGCAGCTTTGACTCTTATCTGGTGAGCAGTTCTTTTATCCTCTGGGAGCGTTCCGTTCTTCAAATAGTCTCTCAAGGGATCCATCTAGCTGGGGGCTGATTCCAATTGGAGTATTTGTTTCTCTTTGGTCAGCTCGCAGTTGGGGTAAATGCTTGGGCAATTGAGGAAATCGATAGGGATGATCCTTTTAAGGCTGGAATCAACTGCCGAGCTCAGGGCTGCTAAGGCATCAGCGTGGCTGTTTTGCCCCCTGGGAAACTGTTGGATGTTGATGTCTTCAAAGTTCATCATTAAGTTTTTTACCAAGGAGAGGTAGGCTGCCATCCTCTCATCCTTCGCGTTATAGTCTCCACTTATCTGATTGGAGACTAGTTGCGAATCTCCGAATACCTGTAAATGCTTTGCTCCCAGAGTTTGCACACTTTGGAGACCTTCTATTAAGGCTTCGTATTCTACTTCGTTGTTGGAGGCTGTAAATCCCAGCCTGATTCCTTGCTCGAGGACTGTATTCTCTGGAGTGATGAGAACAATTCCTTCTCCTCCCCCCTTTGAGTTGGAGGCTCCATCAACGAATAGTTTCCAGCTGCCCCTGTAGCCTGGTTATTTTGTTCTGTTGGCTTAGGCTGGTCGATGCGTTCTTCGCCTGTGAATTCAGCTATGAAGTCAGCAAGGATTTGACCCTTGATAGCTGTCCTTGGTTGAAATTGGATGTCAAATCGGCTAAGCTTGACTGACCATTTAGACAGTCTGCCCGACTAATCCGCCTTCCTCAGGATAGCCTTGAGGGGGTGTGATGTAAGGACGATGATCGTATGAGCTTCGAAGTAGTGCTTCAGTTTCCTCGAGGACATCACTAGGGCGAATGCGATCTTTTCCAATGGTAGGTAGCGCTGCTCGGCATCCATTAAGGTTTCGCTCGCGTAATAGACTGGATGTTGGATCCCTGTAACTTCACACATTAGCGCTGAGCTGACAGTATGGCTGGACACAGAGAGGTAGAGGTACAAAGAGTCCATTTGCTGTGGTATGACAAGCAGCGGTGGGGAGCTTAGGTAGGACTTGAGCTCGTCTAATGCTCGTGTGCAACCTGGGGTCCATTCTATTGTTTTGCTGCCTTTTAAGAGTTGGAATAAGGGCTTGCATCTCTCGGAGGATTTATAAATGAAACGATTTAGAGCAGCGAGCATTCCAGTGAGTTTCTGTACATCTCGGACTGTGCGAGGAGGTTGCACTCTTTTGATTGCATCAATCTGGTCCGGATTAGCCTCTATGCCTCGCTTGCTGACCAAATACCCAAGAAACTTTCCTGACTGGACACCGAAGGAACACTTGCTCGCGTTGAGTTTCATTCGGTACTTCCTGAGGATTTCGAAGGTACTTGATAGGTCCGAGAGGTGATTTTCCTTGTCCTTGCTCTTGACGAGCATGTTGTCGATGTAGACCTCCATTGTGTTTCCCATTTGATTTCTGAACATTTTGGTAACTAGCCGCTGGTAGGTTGCCCCTGCATTTTTTAGCCCAAAAGGCATGACCTTGTAACAGTATAAACCAACCGTTGTGATAAACGCCGTTTTGTCCTGATCTGGGGCATACAGGGGAATCTGGTGATATCCCGAGTATGTGTCCAGGAAACTCATTCGTTCGTGAGCTGCGGTGGCGTCTACTAGTTGGTCTATTTTCGAAAGAGGGAAGCTATCCTTGGGGCAGGCTTTGTTGAGGTCAGTGAAGTCTATGCAAACTCTCCACTTCCCGATGCTTTTTAGAACTACCACTGGGTTGGATAACCATTTGGGGAATTGCACTTCCCGTATGGATCCTGCATCCAGCAGTTTTTCGACTTCTTTTTCTATTGCTCTGGCCTTCTCGGGAGCAGTTCGTCGTGCCTTCTGCGCTATCGGCTTGAATGTGGGATTGACGTGCAACCGATGGAAGACCATACTGGGATCGATTCCTGGCAGCTCATAGGGTTCCCAAGCGAAAACATCTAAGTTGCTTCTGAGTAAGGTTAACAAATCCCTGTGCTCTTGGTCAGTGAGTGAGGTCCCGATCAGGAAGACTCTGCTATTGTCGCCTTCTTTAGCAATCACTTCTACCAGGTTCTCTGCAACACGCTCGGAGGGGAGGAGCCTGGTCTCTTCCACTCCGGGCCTTCCATATTTTAATTGCTATTTGGAAGGGATTGCACCTTCCTCCACTTTCTCGCTGGTTTGAACGGATCTTTTCTCTGGCTTTGGTCGGATGGCCGCTATGAAGCACTTTCTCGCCATCGCCTGGTCTCCATATATCTCCATTACTCCCCGCTCGGTGACATATTTGAGTTTCTGGTGGTAGGTCGAGGAGACTGCCTTCATTGCATGAAGCCATCCCCTACCGAGGATGGCTTGATACGGTGAATCGATGTCGACCACCAAGAATTCGATCATTTTTGAAACATTTCTAGCGAGCACTGGCAGTACTATCTTGCCCAGAGGCATGGTCATCTTCCCAACGAAGCCGACCAGAGGGATAGTGGTTCCCTTTAGGTCGGCGATGTTCAACTTCAATTTCCTGAACAGGTCGATGTACATTACTTCGGATGAGCTCCCTTGATCGACGAGCAGCCTGTCGATATCAAAGTTGGCTATCCCAAGTGTAATGACTAAGGCATCGTGATGTGGGGTCCTTACTCCCACAAGATCTTCATCCATGAAAACAATATGCTTGTTGTAGTTGATGTCCTCTGCTCGCCGACGTTTCCCTGCCTGTGATTTTGCTGGATCAATCTGAAAAGCTTTCATCACCGCTGTCAGCTTCTTTACCTCCATTCAAGCTGAGTTACCCTGGATTTGCTTAACATCGGATACTCCGTGGATTACTGCGAATTTGTGTCCGGCATCGTCTTCCAATACGTTGTCGGGTTTTGCCTCCTTGTGGACAGTCACTCTCTCTACCTTCTTTTCCACAAAGTCATTCAAATGTTCGGATTGGGCCAACTCCTCGAGGTGGGACTTAAGAGCCTTGCAGTGCTCGGTCTTATGCCCTCCCTCTTTGTGGAAGGTGCATCTCAGTGCATTGTTTCTTTTCGAGGGGTCTCCTCCCATTTTTCGGGGCCATTTGATGAACGGCTCATCCTTGATCTTCGCGAGAATTTTATAAATTGGTTCTTTGAAGACGGTGTTGACCGCCTGGAACGACTTTGCAACGTCAGGGTTCCCTCCGTTTTTGGAGCCATTCTTGCCCCCACTCTTTCCTCCTTTTTTCTGGTTATCAACTTTCTCACTTCCCTTGGTAGCGAGATTGGCTCGACCGTTTTCTCCTACGTTAAGGCGGGTGATATCTTCCACCTTTGCGTATTTCTCAATCCGGGCCATCAAGTCATCAATGGTCGAAGCTTACTTCTTTGTCAAGGACTGGTAAAGGAGGGAAGAGCTAGGTAGCCCAATTTTGAATGAAGCCACTACCACTTCTTCCGCGCAGTCCTCGACTTTATTGAATAACTCCCAGTACCTCTTCGCATAGTCTCGGAGTGTCTCCTGAGGCGTTTTATTCATTGTTAATAGAGCATCCATCCTTTTGGGATGGGAGCTGCTGGTGATGAACCGGGTCGTAAAGAGCTCGGCCAAGGATTTGAAATTTCTGATGGATCGGTGAGGGAGTTTCTCGAACCATTTCTGGGCCACGTCATGAAGGCTCGAGGGAAAAATACGGCACATCAGTGCATCTCGGTGATTCCAGAGGGTCATAGCCTGCCGGTACTGCCTGACATGATCAATGGGATCAGTCTTCCCGTTGTAAATCTTGAACCTTGGAATAGCAAACTTTTTGGGAGCGTCTTCTTCTTCAATTTCCCTCGTGAAGGGCGATTTCATCTGGGTCTTGAGGGCTCTCCTGGCGAGTTCTCTGGTCGACCTGGTGCCGCGGTGAGCTGGATGTTGGTCCATTTCTCTGCGGACTAGGTTCCGTATGTTGTCGTCGCTGCGAGCAGGGCTCTGATAGAGGCGAGCTTTTCTCAGTTGTTCGCGGAGGTCGTCGTCTGAGTCGCCACCTTCGTACCCTTGATATTGCTGCCTAGGGATCCTTCCTCGGCTGCGAGATTTTCTCGCCTGAGGGCTAGGAGTGCGATAGGGGCGTCTCCTGGTATCAGGACGTAGTTCCTTCTCCAGTTTTTCCAGTCTTCTTTTCAAGCGAGCATTCTCAGCCTCATATCTGCGAGAAGACTCCCTCTGCTCGTGGTGCCTTGTTTCGTATGCATCGATCAATCTGGATATCTGAGGGGACCTTGCTGGTCCTTGACTTTCTTCTGAGGCTGGCCTTTCTAAGAGAGCCCCTTGATCTGAACGTCGGACTTCAGATCTAATCTTGCGAGGAGCGGGTGTCTCCTGAATATCTCCTGCTTGAGGAGCGTTGTTGCTGTGACCAGACATCTTAGATTTTTTCTTGGCGTGGGCTCTTCTCAGGGAAAGATGAACGCTTCCCACAGACGGCGCCAATTGTGGTGACAATTATTGTGCAACACAAATAAATATGAAAGAGGTAACACCCAAGAAAAGATAAATAAAATGCCAATCACACAACAACGGGTATACGTGGTTCAGCAAAGATGTGCCTACGTCCACGGTGGTTCAGTCAGTGTTATTTCTCTATGTTCTGAAAAATAAGTACAGAGAATACAAGGTGTCATTTACCCCGGACTTAGGGTTTAATTTATACATGTATATGTTGGTTAGTGGGGGTGATGCGTTCCTCCTTATTAGCCATCTCCCCTGTAACTTTTTTACATGGGATCCCTCTTCCCCACAACTTCTCTACATGGGATCGTGGAGTAATCGGATCAATACAAAAGGTGATGGACCTGGGCTTTGGGCCCCTAAGGTGAGGCTACTCGTCCAGGCCTATAATGCTAAATTCAGGGTACCCACACTTGATATTCTGGTTCAAGGATACGCAGCTGCGGCATAGGTGGATGCTTGCAGAGTTTTAGATTAGAAGCATCTATTCTTAATTCCTAGTGTAGGAATCAATTTTTCAGTTATAGTTCCTGTTGGGCGTGTTGCCCATTTCAGATTTTTATCTCAGTTCAGACTTGTATTGGATTTGTTTATTATTATTTGATTTTCTTTAATTTGGTTTTAGCTGATGGTTTATTCGGCATGATTCTATCTATCTATATCTTGTGATGGATTGGTATTTATTGGTGTATGGTTTATTTAGTTTCGCACATTTTTATCTGTTTAATAAAAGATAAAATTTGGCACCGGTTTAATTAACTATTAGGTGATTAGTAATTAATTTGGTTTTCGATAGTGATTCTAAGAATGAACCAATTTGTAAATCCTGATTTAATTTAATAAATAGCTGACTATCCGGTAATTAATTAGTTGGGGTGTCACAGGATAACACCAATTTCACATGTGAATGCCTTAGGCCCAAACATTATCTTCTTAAAATCAGGGAGAATCCACCTCTGTTGTTCACCAATCCACCGCCCTTAGCTCACAGTATAAATTCCCTAAGAAATGCAACCTTAAACCTCATAAGTTCAGTAAAACGAAAGTTGCCTTTTTCCCTCCAAACTGGTAAGCTATGATTTTATGCATCATTTCTTATTTTTTTATCCAAAATATTTTTTGCACAATCACAATACACAACCCAACTAAATAAACCAAACTCTTATGTGTAGAAGAGCTTATATAGGCAGAAACGTGTAAGAACTCAATTAAAGATTGAGCTTTAATGGTGAAACTCTATTCCTAGACTTTGAAATGATTTGAAAGTGAGGAATGAGTTCCTTATTAGTCCAGGAGCTCGAGTACAATTTCCATTTTAAAGAATTAATAGGGTTTGAACCCTAATTTCTCGTGTATTCGATGTTTAGCAACTTTAAATCCATAATTATCTTCGACCAGAATACCTTAAGCCTTCAAACGAAAGCCAAACTCTCCCTTAGGATAGTAAAAACATAGTTGTATGATTAAAAGCCATTGCTGTACTTTGTAACTTCACGATTGTTTAGCCAAATTTTCTTAAAAACACACAATAGCTGGTACTCGATGAGTTCTGAACCTCAATCCCTAAAACCTATATATTTGGATTCATCGTGAGAAATTAGGTTGGATTGGTTCATGAATCATCTTAAATGGTTTAGAAAATCAGATTTTATTGAAGGTCAAAGTTTTGTTGAAACCTAGTTCAACTGTTGAGAGGTTAAAAATGAACTTTTTAACCAAAAACCTTGACTAGGCGCATAAGGGTGCGTGACCAGTAATTTTTTTTTGATTTTTTTTCCAAATTTTTTATTAATTTTTTTTGGTCGAAATGGTATAAGGTAAGGCAGTGTTTAGTCAACCCTAGCAAAATTACAAAAAACTAAGGTTTTGGGTTAAATGTTTTTTCCAAAAATTATAAATTAACCCTTCCTAGTTTTTTTAAGTTTTGAATTTTGATCCCAGCCTTTTTCTACATACTCTTTGATAAATTTTAAGCGAAACAATCTACACCACTTTCAAAATATGACCTTATTTATGCCTTACATTTTAAACTCTAGAAAATAATTACAAATTAGGCCCTAAACATTAAAAGATACAGTTTGTTCATTTATTTTTTAAATTTAGTCCTATTACCAATAATATATACTTACAACTATGTTGATCGATAGCTAATCAAGTACTTGACCCTCTTGATCATGACTTCAATCAATTTTAGTCTCATTCTTCACAGCTAATTAACAAATAGGTTTTATCTTTTCAATATTTATTTCAACGTATTTGATATAACTGATACTGTTATCCCACTATGATATCGCCAAATTACTCTTAGTATGTGCATGTTATGATATTGCCATGATACGTATGTTGATAAATATCATTGATATTTGGATATGGAACATTTGGATCAATTTAAACTCTTCTCATCTAATAACTAATTTCATTTGATTATTGTAATGATTGAATCAGTTCACGCATGCACTTATGTTCCCATTATCCTTGTTATAAGCATCAGTGTTAACCAGGGAGTAGGCTATCGTTTTATCCCACATAATTTTTCTACTTGGCCTATAGGTCTCAAAGGTTTGAAAGCATGAATTTTTTGCTACGTACTATGAGTGCCACTCTAGTTAATGCGCCTAGCTATTTATTTTCCCTAAAGGTTTTGAGTTAACATTGTTATTTGGTTGTGCTAATTATGCTCAAGTATTTCTATACCAATTATTTAATTGATAAGTATGAGATTATTAGTTTAAAAATCCTTGATCTTATTTAATGGAAATATTACTTATTCTTCATCTAGCAAACAGTTTACTCCATACACACTCAAACCTCTATATACAAATAATTGCTAGAGAACTGGCGAAAAATCTTCTTAGCATACTTGTGCTAATTCATTTTTCCTCCAGATGTTTTAGGATAAGGAAGTCATACCCCCTTAATTTTTTTGATATGCACAAATCATATGTATGCTTATATAACTTCATGAAAGGAGATTAAGGAAGATGGAAGCAACGAATGGTGTTTCTCAATGAGCTACGTCATTTTTCAGCTTTGAAATAAAAAGTAACATGTATAATTCACCATTGTGTTGTGGTAGTAAAATATATGTAATATGCTATTAATAACACTATAATGAATAAGGTTCTGTTTTCTACCTTAACTGTAATTTTAATACTTTAAACCGTCTTGTACATTCATACCAAAAATAGGGTGTGATAAGTTTCATTATTTGAGAAGCATAATCAAAGCTAATGCTAACTTCGCTGACCTAGGGTACCAGATTTAGGATCCACGGTACACCTTTCTATTATAGTATACGGGCTTTTGAGCTCCATCTTTTTATCAGACAAAGCTGAGCTAACTGCAGATTTTGATACCTCCAAGTATAAGTAAAGCTTTTCACCCCGGACTGGCCTCGACAGTAGAGGCACTAACCTTTTTTAGTTCCAAGAAAGCCATTTCACACTCTCAGGTCTACTCAAAGGTCTATTTTAGTACATTAAAGAATGGAAGACACTTATCAGTTTCTCTTGACATAAATTGGTTCAGTTCGACTGCTTATCTAGTTAAAACTTGAATATCTATTTTACTTGCTAGTGGCTGCATGTTAATCAGTTCCTTAATCTTGTATGGGTTGGCCTCTATACCTCTTTGGTTGAATATGAAGTTGAGGAACTTCCCTTCCTTAACTCTAGAGACACACTTTATTGGATTAAACTTTATCTGGTATTTCTTTAGTTGATTAAGCATCCAACTGAGGTCTTACGATCGATTTCTTTCTAATTTTTTATCCTGTTGTTGGCATATGCCTCTATGTTTTTTCTAATCTAATCCTCGAAGATTTTCTTCACTAGACTCTAATAAGTTTCTCCAATATTTTTCAGCCCAAAGGGCATTACGTTGTAATAGTATATACCTAAGCTAGTAATTAATGATGTATTCTCCCTATCTTCAGTCTTCATCCTGATCTGGTTATCCCCTGAATAAGCATCCATAAAGATGAGTAGCTCAAAATCAATGGTGTCATCGACCGACCGATCAATTATAGAAGGATAATGATCCTTAAGGCAAGCTCTATAGAGGTCAGTAAAGTTGACGTACATGTGTAACTTACCATTCTTCTTCTTTACCTTAACCATATTCGAGAGACACTATGGGTATTTAACATCCTCAATGAAATATGCCTTCATCAACTTATCAACCTCCTCCCGAATGGCTGAATTCTGCTTTGGGTTGAACACTCGATATTTTTATTTCACAAGCTTAGCATCCTTTACGATATTGAGCTCGTTGCAAAGAAAATTTGGATATATACTCTTTCTTTGTCTAAAAAAGTTTGCCAATTTTTACTTAATGGTTGAGTTTAGTGATGAGCCAATTTGTGTTATCCCCTCGAGATGTTCATTATTTAGAATCAAAGGTTCAATATGTTCAACGACCTTACCTATGTCTAACTTATCTTCATCTCGAGGTTCCATTTCAATCTGATATGTTTTGATCAGTTCATTCTATTCCTCTTGCGCTACCAACGTGTAATAGAATTCAAAAGCTTTCACTTGGTTTCCTTTTATGACACTAACTCCATAGTTTGTTGGGAACTTTAGGCATTCGTGAAAAATGGATGGAACAACCTCGAAATTCTTCAATCTGACCCTACCATAGACGATGTTGCAGGTTGAGTGAAAATTCTCGTCAAGGATGAAAACACGCATTATTTTTGTTCGGTAAGTAGGCCATGTGATTATGACAACCTTTAGATTATTGGTTCCTAAGGGATACACCCCCTCCCCTAAAAATTCGATATGAGGCCTGTAATATGCCTCTAGCATCCTATTTTTCAACCTCAACTTCTTGATACAATTAGGGAAGAGTCTATCTGTAAAGCTATCATTATCTACCATAATTTGTGTTACTTTTCTCTCATGCACCATCATAGTGAAAACTAGAGAGTTGTTATGGGGATAGAGAACTGCTGACAAATCATCCTTTGAAAAATCAACAATGAGACGATATTTATTTACCTTCCGAGGACGAGTCTCCAAGCAGCGGCCAAATTGATCTCTCTAATATGTGCACGGTCCTTTGTGTCCTTGAGTTAGGATTTCCTCTCAGTGGTTACATCTCAACCGCCATCATCGCCTATCGCTATAAAGTGGAAATCGAAAGAAATCACGTTGATGTCATTTATTGGCTCCTAGGGCTTCTTGGAAAAATTTGGATCGCATCCATCATATGGGTCCTCGTCTCGGCTATGTTTCTTCTTGTTACCTTTTTTCAAGGTGATTTAGATCATCACTTGGGTTTATGCTTATCCCTCATGTCTGGTCAACCACCTTTTCCACATACTTTTCCAATTTTCCTCATCTGGTCAAGGCTTCTATCTTGTTTTAAGGCTAAGAAATTGTAAATACTATGGTCATGATCTTTGTGGAACTCGTAGCACTTGTTTGTATCTCTCCAGTTTTGTGCGACCTTCAATTTACAAACCTATTTCAATTCGCTAATTCCCTGGATCTCATTGAGGATATGGTGCACGCTTAAGGCAAGCGGGATGTATTCATCGAATCTCTTTATCTTGTCCGATCTATTTTTATTGAGTCTTTTCCTCATTATTAGAACTCTTTCCAGTATTAAATTTGACATAGTTGGATTCCTTTGTTTCCATTTCCTTCTCGACATTCATAATTTTTCCTGTATTGCCCATGAGTTCGGCCATTGTGCTCGTTGATTTTTTAGCTAGCATCTAGTATAGCTTCTCAGGCAGTAAGCCACTCATAATAGTGGTAATGGAAATTTGATCATCATAATCAATAACCTCTAGCTTCTCGGTATTATAGCACATGATAAACTCCCTTGTCATTTCATCCCCCCTTTGACATACGCTTAATAAGTGAGCCATCCTTTTGCCTGTCTTCGTATCAAAATAGAAATTATTAACAAAGAGGTTGGCCAACTAGTTAAAAGTCGAGATCTTCCCTCTCGGTAAGCTGTTATACCAAACTTGAGCCGGCCCAGTCGTAATACTCAAGAAATCCTCACAGCACACCTTATCCGATATGGAATAGATATTAAAAGGAGCCTGATACTTCTCAACGCGAAATATAGGTTTTGATTTCCCATCACACTTGGGAATGATAATAGGTGGCGTGAATCTAATGGGTGTTAGATAACCCACCACTGCAGTTGTGAATAGTAAACCTTGAACAAAACCCCTCTGCAAATGGTTCTTGATTTTGATGATCTTTCCCGACCAATCTTTAAGACGTTGAATATGCACTTTCCGTGATTGTTCTTCTTTTTTTTGGCCTTTACTGTTATGGTCTTATTTTCTTGGCCTCGAATTCAATATGAGTTCTCTTCCTGAGAAGTATGATCGGACTTATTTGACCATCGCATGCTTGGTCTTAACTTAGACAAGCACTCAACCCTTCTAGTCTCAGACCTCATTAGCTCCTCTTTGCATTCTGTGGGATCTTTATATGATTTTCCATTACTGATCTAGGGACCGATCGATCAAATATGGAATTACTTCTTAGTCTTCATCGAAAACTCTGGCATTATAAGGAATAGTTTTTTTCATTATCATACCCTCCTGATCTAATGGTGGATATTTCCCCTGGGAGATAGGATTTGTCATCTCATTCTGATTTAGAGTACAGAGATATTCTACCTTCGCCTCGTAAGTCCAAATTCAATCTTCTAGTATTTTCAGCTACTTTTTCGTATTGATCCTGTCTCCTATTATTATATGGGATAAGAGGTGGAATTTGTTGCCTCCTATCAAAGTTTTCACCCTTGTTGGGGTAACTAGGTTCAATTTGGGCCTATTTTGCCCATTTTGAAAACTTTTTATCAGTTGCTTCATGCCTTTTTGCATATCCTCGTGGTCTCTCTCAAGGCTTATTTAAATCCCATATAGGTTGATCGTACCCACAAGATTAGAGGGAGGAACCTCCTAAGCGTCTTGACTTCTTTTTGGGTCTTTAACCATGTTTCACTAAATTTTCAAAAAAATAGAGTACTGTAATACCAAAAATAGAGTACGATAATTGTGATATAAAAAAATGTAAGAAAATAGATTTAAAATAGGAAAAAGTAGGTCTAGGGGGAGGTTTTAAGGAATGAAACTAAATAAAATAGATATAGATTAATTATAACTCTAACCCGTCGAAACATGGATGAATGAAAATATGATTCAATGGTTTTGTAGAAAATGGGTATCCTCGAGCTAAGGAAAATTAATAATGGTGGAAAGCAACGAATGAATTGTTATTTCCCATAAACGACATAAATATGTTATCATCTAAAACTGGTATACCGCGAGAGCATACAAGTTGTTAATAACAATAGATAAAATATGTAAATCACAGGAATACTTATCTAGAACTCATATTGAAGAGAGATGAGAGAAATATAATGACTCTAAATCTACATGGTTTTGCCTAAGGTGGTACCTACGTCCACGAATCCAGGTGTAGATAGTATTGATTCAATACGCGAAAGCCTTGAATCTCAGTTAGTTCCCACTCTTTAGTTTTCTCCCCCTTTAAATATGGATGTTTGTCATTTATAGGATATTAGAGGAGAGCCACTAGTGTGTTTAAGATGTCATTCCATTATATATTAAACAAGTTTCCACTTTACATGATAGTGGAGGAATAATTCAAATTAGTATGTGCACACATAGAGGGAGGGAATATTTATTTGTTTCCCTGTGTGGGTATACTACTGGCATCATTCGATTACTTGACGCATGCCTACTGTAACAGAGTTATTTTAAAGTATTAACTTGAATTTTAACTGGCGGGGTTAAATATGCTGATTTGTGTACTAAGGCCGACCAAAGTGTCTGACCAGATGAATATCTGAGCTGATCTTATTATTATAAGAGCTGACCTCATTCTTTTAGGTATTGAGTCCAAGTGTCATCTTCTGATTTGTCTATGAACCATATTATATTTATGTTATAACAATCATTCATCTCTAGTTTGTGTGTATAAGATTCATGTTGTGATATTGTGATTCACATGTTTATATGCTCATTTGTTGATTATCGTGTTCTCTCTTGCTTGTTCACATGCATTACTATCTTTTACTTTGCAAGTATTACTTGCCTATGTGACTATACTTTTCCATGATATCATTACTATCTTTTATTTCGACTTCTCTTTGACTTTTCCATGTCAAAAGGGGGAGAAAATTTTATTCCTTGAGATTGGGGGGGGGGGGGGGGGGGATTTATCTCCTTTATTTTTCCATTATGTCAAAATGGGGGTGTGAATTTTCATTTCACTTTCTATGGGGGTGAAAGTAATGTCTATGATAGGGGAGTTGTTTGTCTTTCGATTTACTCCATACTGGGAGCATATTTATTATAGTGTGTATTCTAAAGCTTTATCATGTGGTATTGGTATCTTTATATTAGATGATGTAGCCATTTCACATGTTCACATATTTTATCACATGTGTTTTATCTCATTTATATATTTGATACTTATTAGAGGATTCCCAAGAAGGGGCATTTCTATTTGTGCATGTTATTGCCTACATGATGCTTTTTGTTATTTCATGCGGTTTCAGGATCAACATTCACGATTTTGACTCCATCCCATTGTCAGACTCGACTTTTGCTTGGCGTTGGTCATATGGATTATTTTACATTACCTTCCTACCACTCTCCATATATATTTTGTATTTGTATGTACACGATTGACACACACATCACCTAGATCTACTTTCCATCTTGTGGATTTGCCTAAAATTCGATTAAGTGTATTATATCCAGGTTTAACCTCTAGATTCATTTAGGGTCCGTTTGTTTGACATTGAGAAAAAAGAGTTGGCATGACAAATTTTTATAATGCGATTTTAGAAAAAAATTGTAAAACATTTTCTTAACAATTTTGTATAATATTAAAAAGAGTCTTTAAAACATTACAAAACATTTTTTTAAAACTATTTAAATCAGTTTTTAAAATTCTTTTTTAAAACAGTTTTTATAATATATTCAAAACACTTTTTAAAATTGTTAAAAATAGTTTTCACAGTATTTTTATAATACTGTTTTAAAAATAATTTGTAAAACATTTTATTAACAATTTTTTATAATAATTGAAACAGTTTTTAAAAGATTACAAAACAGTTTTTGAATATTCACAACAGTTTTTTAATTATTTAAAATAGTTTTTAAATTATTTTTTAAAATATTAAAACCGTTTAAGAAGTTAGCAGATTTGTTGACAAATATTTCTCACTGAAATAGGTAAGCAAAGTTTGCCAATACCTTATGCATAATGGGTGTTGTACACTGACAAACAATGCCACGACAAATTATGCAATCAAGTCGCCAAAAAGTTACAAATTTTCATATTTGTCAACTTTTTGGCATGTGCCATGGCAAATAATGCCAACCAAACGGATCCTTAATTTTATCTTGTGTGAGTTAATCACGCCAATGAAGTGTATAAAATTTAAAATTGGAAGAAATTTTATAAATCCGAAAAATTGACTTTGGGATGAATTCAAATCTATTCACCACCACCCGTTTGTTGTAAATGATTACTTGATTATTAACACACGATTCCTCTCGTATTTTTCTGCATACACAATTGGATACCTCTTAACAAGGCCAAAGATTCTACATAAGGACTAGTTTTTTCCCTAATCTTTAAAGTGAAAGCGCCCCAAAAAACTACATTTATAGTCCCTTTACACCATCTCCACGTTCATTTTTGCCAAGGTTTCCTTTCAATGGCCCATTAATAGTTTGGTTCTGTATTCAGAAAACTCGATTTATACGTCGTTTTTAAATACAGGTTTTAAATTTAATTTTTTATGCTTATAATTATTGGTGTGCGTTTGGTAAACTTGTTTTTTAATACAATTTTTTAAAAATTTGACAAAATTGACAAACATGTACATTTATACTGTACATATTTGTATGTAAGAGTGTGTGTGTGTATGTATAATTCACTATAAAATTATTTTTTAATATATATATATATATATATATATATATATATATATATGGAAAATTTTGCCAAAATATCTTCACTTTTTTTATGCATGACATTTTTCTCTTTCATGCCCATACATGAAATGTCATGCTAAAAGTTATTTTTTTTTTCTTTTTATTTTTGTGTTATATATATACTATTATAAATACTATTATACTATTATAAATACATATATTTTTTAAATACGTGTAAATTTATATTTTTTTATTAAATATTTTTCCCATTTTTTAAACTATTTTTTATTAATTTTTTAAATATTTTTTTCTTTTTTTAATTTATATTTTTAATTTATTTTTTATTTTTTCTCAATTTTTTTTAACTATTTTTATTTTTAATTTTTTTTCTCAATTTTTTTTTTATCACGGGGGCAAATTTATCGCCGTGCCCTCGGGCACGGGCATCCACTAGTATATATATATTATTCCATACATCAATAATACATCTATAAAACTATATAGAAATATCATGTATTTACTGATAATATTATTTAACTTTATATTATTTCATACGTAATTTTGTGTACATGTCCATATATATTTTTTATTTATAAGAATCACATACATATTAGTGTATTATATATCTATATTATATATTAAGGTATAAATGCAATAAAATATTACGAATAAATAATTCTGAGTTGAAAAATAAAAAAACAGAAGTTAAAACACCCTCAACCTCTTTTCTGAAAAACTTGATTATAACACAAAAATATTATAATTCAGTGTTTAAAAACTGGTTGCCAAATGCAAATTTTTATCGAACAGAAAATAAAATTATAGTTGCAAACCAAACATACCCTTAATTTGAACCTACGTATCGTGGGAATACACCTATTAAAAACTGTTGCTTTTTACCAGAATTATGAGGGATATATATCTTGAATCTATTTAAAAGCTCTTTATTCATTCTACCAACAGAGGAGTTAAACTTAGTTTGCAGAAATCTCTGAAATATTATGGAAAACTTTGTTTATATTGATTCAATTATTCATTATAATACCTTATTAATGAAATCTTTGTTTATTTCTTTCAATTTTTTTTTTGTTAGCATACCATGAGGTGTCCGTATCAGTTTGTACGCGCCTCGACTAATTCTCATTCGTAGTTTCGTGGCTTCCGCTGGTCAAGCATTATTTTAACAGTACCGGGGATCGAACTGGAGACCAAATCCAATCCACCTCAAGACTGTCCCAATCAGTGGCAAAGCCAGGAATAATAGCTGGCTTGGGCACGAAAGAAACTTTTCGGGGGTTCGGGGGCGATAGCCCGGATTTTTTTTTTTTTTGGAGGAGTACTTATAAAAATCTTATAAGTGCATATAAATAGATGAATTACAATGATTTAAAAAATAAAACATCATTACAAAATGATATTAATGTAAGTTCATACGAAGCTAGATAGTTGTCATTACATTCTACAAAACTAGATACTAGATCCGTGTTTTTTAGGTTTGAGAGTTTAGGTTATTTAGAAAATTGCCCCAATATCTTTAAAAATTTATAAATCATACATGTACATAATAATTTTTTTTTTACCTTTGCTGGCCTGAACAAGTGCCGAGATCATATACAATGTTCCCTCCGTCACTGCTGCCAATGACCATCTTATACCGCTGGGCAAGAGCTAGGCTGTTTGCTTCCATATTTCCAAACAAATACGTCATAGGAATCACTTTGATTAAATTTTTAATGACTTCATTATTTTCTCTTCTATTTCACAAAGAAATCAAACACTATGACGATATACTAACGACAGTTTGAGGCCTATCACGTCAGCAAAAAATTGCCCAACCTTTGAAGCTATTGGCCCAGAAACAAACAAATACACAATCAATTCAGTATCATTCCCATGGCACCTGCATCTTGAAGCTTGTTTAATGACCACCTTCTTGATCTCTTCATCTAGAGGATTTTCCTTATTCAAACATCTCCATACAAAAATAGACATTTTGTTGAGAATACCCTTAGACCAAATGATACTATAAATAACAAAAGAGGCTTTGCATTGTCTAACTGATTCCCAAGCTAAACTGAACTTAAACTCACATGATGTTTTGAAATTGAAGCATTCTTTGCCTTACTTTAGATCTTCCAGTAGAAGAAATAGTTCTATATTTTGTAGATATAAGAGTTACCCATAGAGATCATTGTTGCTTGGATTTCCATGCAATTCTCGAAGTAGATGCATTGATAATATCACAAAGTCTTCTCAATCACAAGCACCCTCTTGCTCTGGATAACACAAATCTGCCCAGCTCACCCATTGGTATTTATTTCACTCATTGCCTTTGTCTCTCCTTAAAATTTACTCGTAGATTTTTCTAACTGGCTAATAATTATTTTGGGAGGTTGCATAGAAAATAGAAGGTAAAGAGGCTGACAAGTAAGGACACTTATAATAAGGATTTGTATTCCACATGTAGATAAAAATTTTGCTCTGAATCTTAACCTTGACTATAGAATCCATCTCTTCAAAATAAGAGATTTTAGCCTTACCTCTAAAGAGAAGGCACCACAAGTGTTTAATTGGACTAGCTTTGAAATTAAAACTAGAAGCTTTTGAATTAATCCACCTTCTTTATCTTCGTAACATCTCATCAATTAAAAAAAAATCTCCATATTAACAAGTTGAGCAGAGGCTAGTTCATATTCTTTAATGAACTAAATGAGATTTTTTTATTTGACTTAGAACGATTGTATACCATAATGATGCCATCTACAAAAGCAAGATGTCTAACTATATCACTTCCCAAGGGATGAACAAGAGGCCTAATTCTACCATATAATATATTTGGGTGCAGCCCCCTACCGAACTCTTCAACAAACAAAACAAAAAATAGGGGATATAGGATCCCCTTGGTTGAGACATGTAGAGGATTTAAACTTTCCTATTGACTTGCCATTCAACTGAATATAGAAATGATTATTTGAGATGCATTTCCAAATAATGTCTATCCAATTTTCAAAACAGTAAATTTTTTTTGAGAGATTTTATTAGAAACCACTGTAAGACTTTATCATAAGCCTTTGTCATGTCGAACTTCACCACTACATTAGATCCATGAGTTTTTTCCCACTAAAATGAAACATTTCTGCGGCAAGTAAGATATTGTCAAGAATATTTATGCCTTTTATGAAGCCAGATTGCCAAGGAGAGATGAGAGAAAGAAGGATGGTTGACGATCTAATACCAAGGATTTTGGAAATTACATTGTATAAAAAATTGCAAAGGTTTATTGACCTAAATTCTGAACAGTGTTTGGGCTTTTTATTTTTGGGAAGGAGGGTGATAAGGGAGCTAGCCCAGATTTAGGGGGATCTCTAGCAAGAAAGAAAGCTTGAATTGCATTCATACGGTCCATTTTAATTATATCCTAAATTTGCAAAAAAAAACCCATTAGCCCAACATAGCTACTAGCATTCAATCCCACCATCGCATCTTATATTTCATCTTCCTCTAAAATTTTAGTCAGTATCTCATTAGAAACCAAATTTGGGATACCTTTGGTAAGATTTTCATCCATTTAGAGAACCTTTGTTGTTAGCAAGTTTTCATTAAACTTGATGAGGATTTCTTCCACTTTTTGTTGGTTCTCAATCCATTGATTATTGTCATTTTTTATTCCAAAAATTATAGGTCTTATCCTCATGTTATTCACAAAAGAATGAAAGAATTTAGTATTTGGGTCCTTTCAGCTATCTTTTTTTCCCGATAATTCTCCTTCCAAAAACTCCTCTTCCATTTCAAATCCGAACTAAGATCAACCTTCACCTTATAAATTTCCATTATAGATAAGTCACAGGGGTTTTCTTCATAAGTTATCTCTTTGTCATTAAGGACATCTTCCAAATTTTTAACATATTGGAAAATTTCTTTGAAGGTATCCTTATTCAACCTGATAAGATCCCCTTTAATCTTTGGAATTTCATAGCAAATATCCTAAAACAACTACCTTGGATTAGGATAGACCATGATTGAGGAAATAATATAGTTAATGTCTTCATGCTTTGCCCACATATTTTGAAATTTAAAGGAATTGGTAACTTTTTCCATCTCATAACAAATGGATACTAAAAAGGGGAAAATTCAGCTTCCAATCTGAATGAACTAAACCCCTATCTAGTCTCTCCTTAATTTTGCCCTCTCCTCTATTTTTATGCCATGTAAATTTAGAACCTTTCTAAATCCCTGAGGTGTGCTTCAAAGACGAATTCTATGAAATCATCAACAACATAAAAATCAATTTGATTGCCTTTTAATTTATCCTCACTACTAGCCACCACATTAAAACCTCCTGTAGTTAAATTAAGGAAATTTTTATTATTGATAGAAAAATCTACCAAGCTTCTACATAGAAGGATTATATCCCCTTTGACACTTTGCATATGCTACAACAGCTATAACTGATTCCTTCCACCACTAATGATCTAATTTTAAATCCAACCACGCGTCCTCATCATTCGGAATGACACAATCAACACCATGCCTCCAAAGACGCCATATTTTATTGTATCTAGTAGCATAGCAACCTTCAAAATTCCAACACTTTCAAGGCACTTCTAATAAGTCTGGATCTACCATGGGTTCTAACATATCTATTAAAGAAGCTGAGTAAATCTTGAACACCATTTTTATTCTTCCTTTTATGAACTTGTTCATCACTCGTTTAACATTCCATGTTAAAAACTGATCATTTCAAAGATAGTTTATGGATATTTAAAGAGAGTTTATCATCTCTAGTTATATGGAATCTGTTTGCCTAGTATTAGCATTGTTGTTTGGGGGCATGAACCACTGTCACTGCTACTTTGTGGCTTTTTATTCTGCTCTGCCTTCTTTGCATAATCAATCTCCATTTTTATGGACAGACTTGTAGAACAAAATAAATCGCTCTATTATTAGGATACAAATTTTGTTAGTATCTTTTGAATCAGAGAGGGGTACTTTCTGTCATGCATTGAATGATGATCTTTATCTGGCAGGTCTGTGGATATCGGGGATAACATACATCCATCCACTATATTTGCTCCTTCTCTTGTTATGCTGCAACTTTCCTACAACTGAATATTTGATAGGCGCTACAACAGATGAGATATCTTCTTTGGAAAAAAGAAATGTTGGTTCACCTTTGAACTTTGACATATGCTTGAAAGAGGGTTCATCGGTAGCATTAGAGGATCCAAATATACATGCAAATGGTTTGTTCCAATCATGTTTCCTCGATCAGGAGATTTAGGGTTCAGCTTCTCAATGGAATTGGACATGGGGCTAATGCTGCCTTGCAAATCCCGGGGAGGTATGTTGAAGGGAGAATTGCGGAGAAATATATTCTAGAGGATTCGACTCTTTATTGCATGGAATAAATATCAAATCCTCATAAAAAAAAAATCACAAATGTACTTGTAAAGATTTTCTTCATAAATATGAAGATGATGTGTAAGGACCAAATTTCCAATTGAGCCTTAATGTAGTTTGAATTTATTCTTGGAACAAAACACGTTTGAGTCATAGGTAGATTTCTATTGTCCGATCACTACGAGACTATGACGTGTCGAAGATTAATTAAAGACGTTGCGGCAAAGCTACAAGGAATTAATGATGCCGAAGTTTAATTGTTGCAATTTCTCGTCTTCAAGGTTTAATTGCATTCCGAGATCATAGAGGTATGAATGCATAATGTTAATAAAACTCGGAACTTTATTTTACAAAAATAAGGGTGTTATTTTTAAAAGAAAATGTTTTAAAAATGTTTTATTTGTTTACACTTCGGTTTAATCAGATATGACCATTTTGGTGTAGTAATCATTACGTCTGTTTTCAAAGTTGTATTAATATTAGACCTAATTACGACGTCATTCAAACGACATATGATGTTGTTCGAACGAGACCTGATGTCGTTTGAACGACACAGTGTCTCGCTCGAATGAGAGACTACCACCGCCTTGAAATTCAGTATAAATAAAGGTGTGTTTCAATTTTCTCGAAGGGTGTGCAGAATGAAAAAGTTTTCAAACAGTACATGATTCTGCAATTGTTTTCTAAGGTTTCAAAGCTTAAACACATCCTTAGAGTTTACAAAGATCCGAGTTATCATTACCATATGTTATGGGATCTTTATTGCACCAAGTTGGGTTTATTCAACACTTGAACATTGCTGGTTTTGCGGTGAAGAAGCGAAGAAGGTTACTTTCGTGTTCAACATCGTAGACGACACAAGGCCGTATCGGTGTATACCGAGGCATTCGTGGAGGCGATTGCTGTGGACGAGCATGGTGGAAGAAGGTTACTTTTCGCGTGGGCACTGTGAAGATTGGTAGAAGATCAGAGGAGCGTCAAGTCTCGTGAGTGGATCGAGTCATTGTATAAGACTACCGTCTCAATTTGTAAAACCATTGTCATAGTGATTGTCTGTCCTGGGCCGTCCGAGGTTTTTTCCCAATTGGGTTTTTCCTCGGACATCGGCATTGTGAGTATTGCTTTCCTTTATTTTACTTGCTTTAATCACTAGTTGCATGCTTAGGGTTAAACAAGATAATAAAATATGGTTAAGTTAATTTGTGTCACAACTTGGTTTGATAAAATTGAAAAAGAGTTTTCAAAAAGAGAAAGTTGGTTTGCATTCATCCTTAACTTAATTCCGCTCAAGCAAATGTTTTTTTTTTAAGTTATATTTGGGGACCTACATGATGAATGCGCAGGAGACGACCCTTTAGTATAAGAGGATAATGAGAAATTAACCCCATTATAATTTTCACAAGCACATAAATGTGTGTTGTAATAATTAGAGGAAGTGGATGAATGGAAGAAGTATGCGTATCAGCATAATTCGAGATTTTTTAATTGCCAAGTACCACATTAGTTGATTGGTATAGGAACTAAGATGTATAATTATGTGTTTTTTGAATTGGTGTAGGAAATATGATCTTTATTTGGAGTTTATATCTAGGTGTAATAAAAATTGGATTACACTAAAAGAAAAGAGCAAGGGTTCTATCTCATGGTTGATGAAAAAGGTTCACTCTTAAATCAACTACATAATTAAATGCTTGTATTTATCCTTATATATACAATTATCTTCCATGACTTTTTTGTAGCTATTAAAAGCAGGATTGACTAATGCAACACTTTCGCATCTAGTAAACGGGCTAAAATATGATGCATAATCATATGAGAGGTATTAGGCCAATGAGACTAAATTATGCACATGTTAGTATGACGAGTCATGGGTAACCCAAAATAATGGTATGTCAATGAGGGTCAACATGAAGTTCATGTCAAGCAAAAAAGATATGAATTACAAGGAAGAAGAGATAACATACTATAGAATTGTCCTTGGAATATTTGAGTTGGATTAAACATCTTTTAGAATAGTTATGTTTTATTATAATTGGGTGAGAGTTGAGGACAAGGTAAATGGTTTCAAAGTTGATCCTGTCTCAGACGTAATGATTACTACACCAAAATGGTAAAATTATCACCTTTCAGCCGGCCACACTTGTCACGATCATTGACCGTGACAACAAACACGCATTTTGTGTCACGGTCATTGACCTTGACACGCCCGTGACAAAGTATTGTCACGGTCATTGATCGTGACAAGTCCGTGACAAATGTTCTTGTCAAGGTCAAAAACCGTGACAATACTTAAAATAATTGTCACGGTTAAGGACCGTGACACGTCCGTGATAATTTACACAGCAAAAAAGTTCTACCCTTTCTTTTTTTCCCACCGATTTTGGTGTTTCCCACTCTTTCTCTCTCTAAGCGATTTTGAGGTCTCTCTCTCTCTCTATAAGGTATGTTTTTTCCTCTCTTTCTCTTTCATTTCTATATGTGTGTATATGTATGTGTATATGTGTGTGTATATATGTGTGTGGTGGTGTGTGGTGGGGGAGGGGGCAGGGGGTGGGGTGGGCTGTGTGTGTACGTGTGTGTGTGTGTGAAGGTGTGGTGGGGGTGGGGTGAGGGGGCAGGGGATGGGGTGGGGTGTGTGTATGTGTGTGCAGGTGTGTGTGGCGGGGAGTGGTTGGGGTGTGGTGTGTGTGCGTGTGTGTGTGGTGGGGCAATCTTAACAATTGTATATCTTTAATTAATAAATTGTATAGCTTTAATTGTAATTTTAATTGTATAGTTTTAGATGAAAGTAAATTAATAATTAGTGCCCATTTCATATGAAAGTAGGATTGCCCCTCATTGTAAATTAGTAAATTAATAATTATATACTTTAATTGTTAGTTTAATTGATGAAATGAATTAATTGAGTAGATGAATTAGAAGGAGTACAGGATACACATTTGTTGTTAACATTGCTGTTGGATTATAGTGGATCGATGTTGGGTTCGTTAACAGTAAAAGTGACATTACCACTGGATTATTGTCCATATGGGGGTGGGATTTTTTAACTTTTTTTTAAAATTACTTTGTATATCGAACAATATATAATTATTAATAATTATTGGATTATTGTCCATATGGGGGTTGGCCAATGTGGATTTTTAGGTGTATCTGGTGGGTATTCTTTAGTGGTTAATTCTAGATATTATTAATAAAGATACGTCAGGATCTTTTGGTATGGATGAAAATGGTTATATTATTTATAATTATTGTGTGTGTGGTGGGGGGGCAGGGGGTGGTGTGTGTGCGTGTACGTGTGCATGTGTGTGGTGGGGGAGGGGGTGGGGGCAGGGGGTGGGGCAAGGTGGGGGGGAGGGGGAAGGGATGGGTGGTGGGGTAGGGGTGGGGGGCTGCGTGTGTGTCTATGTGTGTGTATGTGCGTAGTGTCCCTTGTAAAAGAATTGATTGATTACAAATTTTTTTAGTAAATTAATATATGATTGCCCCCTTATTGTAAATTAGTAAATTAATATATGATTAATTATGAAAGTAGGATTGCTCCTCATTGTGAATTAGTAAATTAATAATTGTATACTTTAATTGTTAGTTTAATTGATGAAAATAATTATTGTGTGTGGTGGGGGGCAGGGGGTAGTGTGTGTGCGTGTGTATGGTGGGGGAGGGGTTGTATGAAAGTAAATTAATAATTAGTGCTCATTTTTATTTGTAGTAATTGTACATATTTGCATGTCTTCTTCTAATTTTTTTTATCTCTACTAATAACATTTTTTTATAGCAAATGTCTCCTTCAGGTATTAAGGCGAGGATGATGATGCTGGTTATGATGATGTCGTCTGGGCTCGGTGGTAGCGGAGGCGAAGAGAGCTCCTCGGCCCCTAAGCTCCCCAAGTATGGAAAATTTGGGATTACCATCGAGAACAAGTTGGAGCTATTAGCGAGATCCCTCGAGCTGCTAAAGACGGTCATCGGCCCGGGGTATATGAGTTGGAAGGAGGTGCCATATGACCTCAAGTTAAATGTTTAGGCGGCACTACAGGTAATATATTTATATTTATATGAATATTTCAATTTCAATTTCAATTTCGATTTCAATTTCATTTTATTATTTTTATTTATATTTATTCGCAACTAACATTGTATTTGTTGGACAAAAACAATTCAACTTGGATCCAAAGCTACGGGATTCCGTCTTGGAGCAGTTGAGGGAGCAACACAAGATGTGGAAGAAAAATATGCGGACACGGTACTTTGGTAAAACATGAGAGTCCATTATCCAAAGGCGTGAATCCGTCCCGCCGAAGGAGCCGATCTCATTGGCACAATGGCAAAAGTTCATTGACAATGAGATCGGGGAGCAATAATTGGCATCTCGCCAATCGAGAAGGGAAAATCGGGCAAACAAGACGGACGCGCACTACTCCGGACGGACGTCTTACGCCGAGGTGGAGCATAGGATGATGGTAAGATTTAATTTGTCTGTAACTACAAAAATATATTATTCTGCATTATTTTACTTTGTGGGCCCGATACTAATTTTACTTTATTTTATTTCAGGGGATAGGGAGTGGCCCTGGGGGTAAGCCATATAGGCTCGATACTTATGTGGCTCTTCGGACTAAGAAGGGGAAGGACAATGAGGTGCCCCCGAGCGTCGCGGCCACGATTGTAAGTAATTCGACAGTTTACTTTTTATTAATTACGTTATAATTTTTTAGTTTACTTATTTTACTAATCATGTTCTTTTTGTCGTTTCAGTCAAAGCTTAAGTAAGTGCATGAGTCGCAGTCTGATGCCGATAAGGCATCTTTATCCACAGGCGCACTCAGCTAAGTGCTTGGCTCTAATCGCAAGGGGAGGACAAGGGGGGTGAGCTTGCGGGTGGCCAAATCTAGGATCATCGAATTGGACACGAGCGATACCGGGTTGGCTCAAATGGTGGATTCACATGACACGAAGTTGTCCCATTTGGAGGCGACGTTCCAAGATATGTACTCATTCATGAAGCGTACGTTGGGCGAAGATCGTAAGGGGAAAGGGAAGGAGATGGCGGTGGAGGAGGAGGTGCGGGAGGACGAGGTGCAGGATGATGAGGATCTAGACCTTGCTGCTTCATCACCGATACGTGCGTACTTCGATGATTCACTTTCCTATTTGGCTCCCTTCAACAGACCGATGTCGACACTTGGTTGGACGAGCGTGTTCATATTGGACATATTTGATGGCCAGCGGATAGGGTGGGGGTTGAGGGGCCCGAATATCGTCCAGGGTGGAATAGTTCATGGACGTGAGCTTAAAGAGATCGAGTCCAAGATGCTCGTCACACATGTGATACCCGAGAAGGAGAACTCCCTATTATGGTTGCGCAAACAATGTGACATGATGTATATTAGTGGGTGTGTCAATTCGTATATCGTGTGGCCTACTCACCTCTTCACATTTACCCCAAACATGTAGTGACATTATTTTTAAGTTGGTACATTTGAATTATATTTGGATTATATCGTCATGTATATAATTTCTATTTTGAATGTATATTTGCATTATCTTAAGTTTATTTGGATATATGATGTTTGAACAGGTACAACGTTGCTATAACAGGTACAAATATACTGCTGGGCAGTGGCAGTGGCCATACTGCCCAACAGTTTTTTTTAAATTCTTCCCAGAATTATCACGGTCATTGACCGTGATAATGCTTTTAAAAAGGGTCAAGGCTTTGTCACAGTTATTAACTATGACTAAACTTGTCACGGTCAGGGACCGTGACACGACCGTGACAAGTGTAACGAACTTGTCACGATCAATGACCGTGACAAGTCCATGACAAAAAAAGTTATCTCACCTCAAATTATCACGGTCATTGACCTTCACAAGTTGAACTTGTCAAGGTTAATGACCGTGATAATTTGGCAGAATTGTTGTAGTGGATGGTAAACTTAAATCGTCTTAAGAGTAAGGATATAATTAACGAAAAGCCATTTATTTTTTCATCTAAAGATTCTCAAGTGTTATACGTAAAGGATTTTAAAAATTATGGTTGTTCTATCATTTTACATGCACCGCAGAGATTGAAAAAACGTGTTGAAAAAACTTGAGGTGGTCCCTGTAATGTTTTAGTCTATTCTTGAAGATAATCCCAATTTGAAGAATGTGCTCCAGGAGTGGTAGTTAAAGTTGAAGCTGACTTTTGTGATTTTTTCTTAATATTTACTCCTTACTTATTATAAAGATTTTAGAGACTTCCACAAGTGGTTGTTCTCTTTTCCTCTTTAATTCTCTATGTTTTCTCCTTTTGTACCTTGATACTTTGAATTGTTTGGGATTGTTGTCCGAGTGGTAATTTCGATGAACAAGAAAAGAAAAGGTGGTTAGGTTGGATTTGATTTGATATGGTAATTTTCTTTTGAAAGGTGTTTGTATTGTTTACCTTTTGTAATTTATCGAACTTAGGAAAACATGGTTTTAGTTTTACATTCACTATGCTTTTACTTTTACATTCACCGTGTGAGTCTTAAAGGTAAGACCAGTTTTCATTTATTATTTTTTTTTGCTATTTTGTTCATATTATTATTCTTTATAGATAATATACTTCTTTAGAATACAATAATATATCGGACATGAGTTTAATTTAAACATAATGTCTAATGAAGTTGATTTTTCCATCCAACATGAAGGTCCAAATGGACCATCTCCGGACTCAAGAATTGAGGTCGAGAAATATAATCAAGTAATGTGTGATAAAAAAGGAAAATTTAAGAATCAATTGGAGATTTGGATCAAGATTAGCTCCTAATATCGTATACTGATTGGCGCATGGTTCTCGAAGCATACAACGACGATGTTTAGAATGAAATACAAGCGAAATTTCTAAAGTACAATTAATTTATTCATTATTTTTCTTTTGTATATCCTTAACAATTTCTAATAATTTTCCTTAACCATTTCTAATAATTACAATTATTAATTATCTTTTACAGTCAAATATAGATTTCCAGAAACTTAGAATATTAATTGCTAAAAAAGTATGAGCAACTAACTAAAATCATATAAATCCACATTACGCAAGAAACATTATGATAATTACCCAACATATTCTAAAAGGTTGGCTACTATAGCTCCACTTGTTGAGTCGGTACAATGGAAAGAGTTTGTGGAGCATGAGAGTATGTAAGATACTAAAAAATAGGAAATTAGGGATGGATAACAGGGCAAGGATTGGGGCCACTCACATAAGTGGGAGCGTTGGAATGCCTAAGTTGGGTTCAATTTGGTATGTATTACTATTATTTTTTTTAGTTATTTTTCTTATTCCTATTATCTTGATTTAATATATGCTATGTTTTTAATTTATAGTCAAAGAAATTGTGTAAAATCCCAAAATGTGTTTATGTGTGGATAGCTGACCACACATAAAAAGATGGGCCAATCAAAGAGACATTGTTCCAACTATGGTGATTTTCTACAAATAGTGAATGATAAATATTACATGAAAATATTATACATTCAAACGATTATTTCTGACATATTTGAAATTTCACAAGATAAGGTGGCGATGAAGAAAAAAGAGCTAGAAGAAAGTTTTAGTGATAACACCAACAAATCACAATCACTGACAAATGATGCCTTGTCCTAAGTCTTTGGTGTTGATAATCAAGGGTGCACACGTGGTGTGAGTTCTATAGTTTCATTATCATCTATCGAGGCTCCGACCCCAGCTTTATCGTTGCTTGCAGTTGAAAGCTTCCGGGGGCACCAGATGAAATGTCAGATAGATACATTGGAAAATGAGATGAAAGGAATCAATAATAAACTAAGTAATATCGAGACAATGATTGGTATGGAATTGGGGAAGTCCCAATCCACCACAACTGTTGGAGCAAGTGAGGCTAATGAGGTATCTAGATCGTTGAATGTAGAAAACTTCTCACTTGAAAAAGATGTCTGATATGATATAGAAGGTTTTAATGGTAAGGTTATTGAAAATGGATAGATAGACGCTATCCCCATGAGATGTTGTGAACCATCACATAGTTGATTATGAGAAATAGGTGGTATTGTTAATGGAAAAAGTGTTAGGTGATAATGTTTATATTTACTTGGGAACACAAGGTAGTGCTTAGTTTCTCGGAGAAGTTGGTATTGGAGGTTTGTTGGTGTGGCAGAAAAGTTTCGTCATGCATTATATTGGACCCTAGTGAGTTATTGTTTTCAATTTTTGTTCGGGACTTGCTACAATTTATTGTTGTTTTGTTTATGTTAATTATGTTTTACCTTAAAAATATGTTGATGGTTGACATTATGTTTTTAATCTTTGATATGGAATTTATTATAGTCTTTATGTTTTGCATTTCTAAATTAGTAATTGAATTGATTTTTAGGTGTATAACCTTTTTTAAGTCCGCCAATGCAAATATTTATTTTGCATTGTCGGTCCCAATATCGAATAAAGGAGGAGGGGAGAGATTTTATGCTTAATAATCACCATGCATGGACTCTTTATTAAATTTTGAAGACTATTCTGATTGGGTAGTTTTTACTTTATGAGTGGCAGTTGTAGATAAAGGTAGATTTATTTCTAGACATGGGGCTAAGCTTTATGACAATACTACTATAGAAGATCGCATTAAGAGAATTGTGATTGTGAGGCGGTTTAGGGATGCACAGTTTGATTTTATTAAGGTAGGTTCGAAGGCTGAAGGCGAGCTTGTTTTTATAAGTGTGGCGTTCTTAAAAGATACAACTCCATCGAGCCCTCTCCCCCTGTATATTGTTTTAGTCCATGGATACTATTTGGTGAGTTTTTACATATTTAGAATTTATTTAATCTTTTGAAAATGAACCTAAATTATTCACACCAACACCACTATAGTTGATTCCTCTCTCACATAATCACTACTACGGTTGCAATAGAGAAGTCCCTCAACAGGTTGTCTTGGGTTATCTTTCTACCTCCATATGATATCTAAATCTCAAATCAACATACAATATATTAAAAAACCAGCAGATTAATAACTTTGTGTATAATCATGCTACATTCACTACAAGAAAACACCTTTTTATGACTCTCAAAAAAATAATTTGAAGACATTTATTACAAAAATGTCATTTAAAGGTTAAATCAATTATTAATGTCACATTACCAATAAAAAAACACCATTTTTATACATATTAGTATTATTTTTCATGACAGTTTAATTATAAAAATCATATTTGATTATAGATATTATGACATTTTTAAGAGTTTTTAACTTATGGGTACATATTATGACCTTTTTTTTCATTCCCAAAATTTAGAACCGAGTTTTTCCCCAAATTTTTTTTGTTTCATTATTTCGGAGTATTCCCGCGCGCTCTGCCCTCTCTCTCTCACTCAGCGTCTCCTTCTCTCTCACACTGTGTAATTTTCTCTCTCTCTCTCAATCTCTCACGCTGTGTAATCTCTCTCTTACGCGGCTCTCCCTCTCTCTCACGCATCTTCTTGTCTCATCTCTCACTTTCCTACTGTAAGGACATTTTTTTTCCATTATCAATTTGTTATGTCGTACGCCGTTACACCGTTGAAGAAATTCAAAGATTCATACAATCATCAACGGATCCGAGTATCAAAAGAAGAAGAGGAATCAAAGTCTGACAGGCCGGACCGATCCGCCCTAGAAAAAGAACCGATCCACCTACGAACCGGTCCACCTCAGACACGGACCGATCTGCCTGCTGAAAAGCCAGTACACCCCGGACCGCAAGAGAACCAAAGAAGCCAAAAATAAAAAGAACCAGTCCGCCTACCCGGACCGATCCGCCTCAGATCCGAACCGGTCCGCCTGGGATAAACTTCAGCAGATCGTGGTCAGATTTTCTAGGCTAAACGTTTCCTTTATAAACCCACTACGGGAAGTGGTCTTCTAAGACTTCCATACACGATTTTCACAGTTCAAAAAACTCTAAGTCTTCACCTATTGAGTACCAAGACTCTAGGTTTTTTATTCACACAAATTTCCAAACACTTGTGAATCACTTTGCAACCCAAGAACGCACTTTTGCTGTTCATACCATTGTGGAGAAGACCGTTCTTCTTCTTCATTGCAGCCCTACTGGAAAGGGATAACTCTAGCCGCCGACTACAGAATCCGACGCCTGAGGATAATTCTTAGTCACTTGTATTTTCATTCTAATCCAAAATTGTACAGTTACAATATTATAATGAAAATAAATGGTTTTGCCCCTTAGGGGGATTTTTCCTCAATTGTGTGTGTTTGATTAATCTTCATGATCTACTTCTTGATTAAATCACACCTAGTTGCATGTTTAGGGTTTGTTTGAGTTAAAAGGTGTTTAATATATAATTTTCTCATTTGAATGCAAGCGCCTACTCTCTCAAATTGGTATCAGAGCAGGTTACGCTAATCTATCGCGTATTCCTATTTTCCGCAAAATCTTTTCTAAGATATCATTTTTCTGAAAAAAATTGATTTTTGAAAAGTGCGTGTTCAAATGGAGAAATCATATAATAAATTACCTGTTTTTGACGGAACAAATTATGCTTATTGGAAAGCCCGAATGAGGTCGGCTTTAAAAGCCATATATGAAAGGGTTTGGATTTTAGTTGAAAGAGGGTGGACACCTCCCTCCGTCACTGTGGAAAACGTGACTAATTTAAAACCTGTCACCTCTTGGACTGAAGATGAATTTAGATGGTCTTCTTTTAGCTCTAAAGGTTTGAGTGCTATTTTCGGTTCCATCACTCCCGATGAGTTCCGACGTATCATGATGTGCACCACGTTAAAGAAGGCATGGAATGTTTTACATCTCACCCATGAAGGAACAAATACTGTGAAAGAGTCTAAATTGCAAAATTTGACAACTCAATTTGAAACCATCACCATGCATGAGACTGAATGTTTTGATGATTTTTATGCTAGACTTTCTGACATTGTTAATACTAGCTTTAATCTTGGTGAACATATTCCTAATCCTAGAGTTGTCAAAAAGATTCTTCATTCTTTGCCTAAGCGTTTTATCCCTAGAGTCACTGTGCTAAATTCTATGGGCAATTTAAATATGCTAAAATTGGAAGAACTTGTAGGAGATTTGCAAACTTATGAAATTAATATGTTCCCTAAAACTGCTAGGTCTAAAGATAAGGGAATTGCACTTAATGCCAAAGAGAAAAAGAGTGAGGGATCGGCTAGAAAGAGGGAAGAGTCATCTAGAAAGAGAGAGACTGACATGCCAGATTCTGAATGTGATTTTGACTTAGATGATTTGGCTATTTTTGCAAAAAAAATCAAGAGGATTCTCAAATTTAAGAAAAATGACAATTTTAAAGATAAAAAGAAATTTGAGAAAAATAAGTTTGAAAAGAAAAATGAAAAAGATTCCAAAAATACTCCTAAGAAAGAAAGTGAGAGATGCTTTGAGTGCGATGGCAGGGGTCATAGAGCTTTTGAGTGTGCCACTCGTCTGAATAGAGAGAAAGGGAAAGTTGTCCTTAATGCTACTCTTAGCGACGACAGTGAGGTCGAGACGGTGAATTCAGGAGATGAGTCACCGCATGAGTGTAACTTCACCGCATTCATGGCCAGTCAAGTGAGCACTCCTAGTTCTCTTCACAACTATGAGGATGATGCTTCACAGGGACACCTCGACAGTGAGAACGATGTGAGTGAGGGGGAGGATGACTCAAGTGAGAGCGAGAGTGATATTCAGCGCACCTATGCTGAGTTATATTCTGAGTCATTTAAAACTAAAAAACGTAACAAAGCGCTAGTTCTTAAGATCACCGTCTTAGAGGAAGATTTAAGAAAGGTGAGAGAGAGAGAGTCCTCCACCTTCACCGCCCTGAGAGAGAGAGAATCTGCCTGTGTCGAGAAAGAGAGTTTGTTTAGAGAGAGAGTGTGTGTTTTTTAGAAAGAGAGAGGGGACTTGACTAAACAAGTGTCTAGTCTTACGAGTCAGCTCCATTCCTCCGCGGAGACTCGAAAGAAACTTGAAGCCCTTGTTGCCCAGCTGACTCATGATCTTGAGAAAGCACGGGAAGTCAAGGTACAAATCGAGGATAGATCTGGGAAGATGGGAAAGATGCTCCTCGGCCCCGCTTTAGGTTTTGGTGATCGACATGGAATTGGGTATGATGGTGGCTCCACCTCTTAAATTTCACCTGGTCCAGTTCCTGAGTTTACTACTACTCCTTATGGTCATCGTCAAAAACCTCGAAGGAGAGTTCGACCAAGAAAAGCAAAACAAGGTCCGCCTTTGACTGTGTTCTTCTATACTTATTGCAAAAGAAAAGGCCACTTCAGGGAGTTTTGCTATAATATGGGTCGGACACGACGTACTACTGCTCCACCACATCATACTGATGAGTTTTCTAGTCTAAGAGAGCGAGTTGAGTTCTTAGCTGCCACATCTCAGAGTTTGATGGAAGAATTCCGACGGATGTCCTTGCCGTTAGTGAATGCTTCTCACATTCTAGATGACACCAACAACAACAAAGGCAAACAAAAGGTCACCACCTCTTGGGTACCTAAGAAAGATAAAAAGGATTTTGTTGTTCATGTTGCTCTCAAAGCACATAATACCTCACAATGGTATTTTGACAGTGGGTGCTCCAGACATATGACAGGTGATGCCTCATTTTTTACATCTCTTGAGGATTATCAGGACGGCAGAGTCACCTTTGGAGATGGGAGCAAGTCTAGCATTATAGGATGAGGTACTATCGAGTTACCAGGTTTTCCTAAGCTAGAAAATGTTTTGTACGTCAAAGGTTTGAAAGCAAACCTTCTCAGCATTAGCCAGCTCCGCGACGATGACTTTGCAGTAAAGTTTGACCGGGACACTTGTAAGGTCTATAATCAAGTCGGTAAACTATTATTGCAAGGGGTGAGGACAAAGGATAATTGCTATGGGACTGAGCCCACATCCTCACTTGTCTGCAACAGCGCCACGATCACTCCTATGGATCTGTGGCACCAACGTCTAGGTCACATAAATATTAGAGATATCACTCGCTTAGCTAGAAAGGACCTAGTACGTGGATTATCATCTCTTGGAAGGCCAACTTTGACGGTTTGTGGACCCTGTCACATGGGAAAACAAATTCGTAGTCCCCATAGGAAGTTGCATTCCATTACCACCTCTCGTGTTCTTGATCTTATACACATGGACCTTATGGGTACCACTCGTACCGAGAGTCTAGGTGGTAAGAGGTATATCCTAGTGATGGTAGATGATTTCTCCAGGTACTCCATTGTAGGTTTTCTGAGAGAGAAATCCGATGCTGTAGATTTTTTAACGACCAAGTGTCGTGTCCTACAAAATCAACACGGTGTCACTATTAACAGGATGCGTAGTGACAATGGCACTGAATTCACAGAAGTAAAGGTAGATCTTTACTGTGATAGCCTCGGGATCAAACATGAGTTTTCTGCTGTGAGAACTCCTCAGCAAAATGGGATTGTTGAGAGAAAGAATAGAACGATCCAAGAGATGGCTAGATCTATGCTTCTAGGTCATAAAGTTTCTAGGAGATTTTGGGCAGAGGCAGTGTCTACTGCATGCCACACGGTGAATAGGGTTTATTTGCGTCCACACACACTTCAGACTCCTTATGAGTTGTGGACTGGAAAGAAGCCCAACCTTGCATATTTCCGTGTCTTTGGGAGTAAATGCTACATCCTACGGGATAGAGAGCAATTAGGAAAGTTTGACTCCCGGAGTGATGAGGGAATATTGCTAGGATATTCATTGACTAGTAGAGCATACCGGGTTTTTAACCTGAAGAGCTCTAAGATTATGGAATCAATAAACGTCACCGTGCAAGATGGCGAACCTCCGACGGTTATTGATCCTAACCTTCAGTGTGAGGATGAGAACTTTTCTGACAGTGATTTACTTGTCCCTCTCTCACACTCTATGGACCCTACTCCTGTGCTAGGGGACACACCTGCTTGGGTTCGCAAGAGTCATGACCCTTCTGCCATTGTTGGTGATCCCACTCTTGGGGTCAAGACTCATGCTCAACTAGAGAACGTCGTTAGCCACTTTTGCTACACGTCCAATGTCGAGCCCAAAAATCATAAAGAAGCACTCAAGGATGGACACTGGATATCTGCTATGCAGGAAGAGTTGCTTCAGTTTAAAAATAATAATGTTTAGGAACTAGTCCCTCGACCTAGTGAGACTAATGTGATAGGTACTCCGTGGATTTTTAAGAATAAAATGGATGAAAATGGTACCATAATCAGAAATAAGGCTAGGTTGGTCGCTCAAGGCTACACACAGATAGAGGGTGTAGACTTTGGGGAGACATTTTCTCCTGTTGTGAGGCTTGAGTCCGTCCGTCTTCTGCTCGCCATCGCATGTCATCTGCGCTTCAAGTTATATCAGATGGATGTCAAGAGTGCCTTTCTGAATAGCATTCTATAGGAGGAGGTTTACGTGGAATAACCAAAAGGGTTTGAAGAACCACAACACCCACGTCTACTATCTGAGGAAAGCCTTGTATAGTTTGAAGCAAGCACCCTGTGCTTGGTACGAGAGGCTTACTTCCTATCTCTTAGCTCGTGGCTTCAAGAGAGGGGGAGTAGATATGACGTTGTTCGTCAGGAGAGATGACGGTGCTATCTTGGTTGCCCAAGTCTATGTGGACGACATAGTCTTTGGATCCACATGCTCTCAACATGCTCATCACTTTGAAGAGGAGATGAAAAGTGAATTTGATATGAGCATGGTTGGTGAGCTTACTTTCTTCCTTGGTCTCCAGGTTCGTCAGCTAGAGGATGGGATGTTCATCTCCCAATCCAAGTATGCTAGAGACCTAGTGAAGAAATTTGGTTTAGACTCAGCTAAGCATGCACGTACACCTATGAGTACCACTACCAATCTTAGTAAGGACACTTCAGGCAAGGACGTAGAGCAAACCTTGTATCGGAGTATGATAGGTAGTCGTCTCTACTTGACTGCCAGTCGTCCCGATATAGCCTTTAGTGTTGGAGTCTGTGCGCGATATCAGGCATCCCCGAAAGAGTCACATTTATTTGCTTTAAAATGTATTATTAAATACGTGAGTGGGACTCTCTCATACGGTATTTGGTATTCCTTTGATACCGATGACCGTTTATCCGCCTATTCGGATGCTAATTGGGCCGGGGATATAGATGGTTGTAGGAGCACTTCTGGTGGGTGATTCTATTTTGGTTCTGCTCTTGTCTCCTGTCTGAACAAGAAGAAAAATTCCATCTCTTTGTCCACTGCAGAGGCTGAGTACATAGCCGTCGGGAGTTGTTGCACGCAACTCTTGTGGATGAAGAAAATGCTGGAGGATTATGGGATTTCACAGGACACCATGACCATTTCCTGTGACAACACGAGTGCGATATACATATCCCGCAATCCAGTCCAGCATTTGCGCACCAAGCACATCAGGATACGTGAGCACTTTATACGACAGCTAGTTGAGGGGAAAGTCGTATCCCTGAGTTTTGTTCCCACCGACCGTCAGTCAGCCGACATTTTCACGAAACCTTTAGATACCCTTAAATTTAAGAGTCTTAAGAAGTTTTTAGGGATTTGCACAGTTGACTGATGGGTTCGTCTATGTCTAGAATAGGATGCTTCTTCATATTCATATCACATGCTTCCTATTGCTAGTCTGTTTTATATGTACCATTGCTTAGTTGTACAACTATTTATTTATTCTTTTTGCTTTTTATATTTATTTTGAAAAATACAAAAAGATTTTCCTTTAAGAAAATTTTAAGAAAAGCACAAAAAGATTTGTGTTTTTGCTCCTTTTTATGGATGAGCATTTAAGATAGCCAAGTCACACCTTCATTCCATATATCCATGTGACTATTTGATAGAGATTTGAGAGGCTACATCATTTCATCCATGTGCTTTACATTGTTTGGAGTCTTTGAGATGTAATTAGTGATATCTTCCTACATGTTTGACTCCTATATCCTTTATTGCACACATGCACGGCTATATTTGATTATTGCACTTGTCTATCTCATATTGGCTTGAGTGTTTCAATCTCAATTCTGTCTATACAACTTTCAATATGCGATAAAACTTGATAAGATTGGAATGCATGTAAAAACCATTTTGGTGAGACTGTGTGTTTTTTGTATAACGGGGAGGGGTTGCGAAAGGTAATCATCTATCCTTTGCGCAAAAGCCACCGTTAAAAAAGGACCTAAAAAATGGAGGAATTTTATTATCCGAGGTCCAAAGAGGTTAAAAGAGCCGGAAAAATTTAAAGGCAATAACAAGCAATTCATGCCAAATATGGGCCACTTAGGTTTCACCATCAATTCCCCAAAGTTTGAGAATTTAGAAATCCTCTATTCAAAATTATATCTGAGGGAGTTTGGTTGGAGAATATAAACGGGTTTGCACTTCCTTGAAAGTCCTAAAAAAACATAAAAAGTTTTGGACGTTATTGGTGTAGAAATCATTTTTCGCTTTGATTTGTTGATTTGATTGAGTCAATATCTTATATTTCCATTTTTTTACACCAAAGGAAGACTTTGAGTTCATTCGTTAGGAGTATCCGATATTCATCGTGCACATATGTCTTGTTTGTATGCATTGATCTTCCTATCGAATTATGTTCACACCCATTCATTAACGCTATCATCGACTTGGTTACTTTGTGTTCATTCATGGTGTGATTTTGTTTGAAAAATTTTGAAAAATTCAAAAAATAGTTGTGTATTTCCTTGTGACACCCCGTCATTGCTTGTTTGCATTATTTCTCTCATTTGTCTATTTGGGGACATCATAAAAAAAGGGGGAGAAAGAATTATCACATTAAGGGTGAGTGAGTTTGAGTTGTTTATCACCAATTAGCATATTGGCATATCTGTTTATCTCATTTCAAACTCGATACGTCACTTGGTATTTTGCTTTTTCTCATGTGTGTAGGTACTACATGGATTATCATTGGATTGCACACCCTGATGAGAAAAGTGTTGAGATTACTGAAGATTTGAAGAGCAAACGTTGAAGTCTTATTCAATTGTATCTTTTCGGTTTTGGGTTCATGGAAGGGTAGATTTGTATAGGCATTTTTAGTTGGTTGATAATTCGAATGTTTGTTTTTATGTATGTACCGGAATAAACATAGGGGGAGATTTGTAAGGACATTTTTTATCCATTATCAATTTGTTATGTCGTACGTCGTTACACCGTTGATGAAATTCAAAGATTCATACAGTCATCAACGGATCCGAATATCAAAAGAAGAAGAGGAATCAAAGTCTGACAGGCCGGACCGGTCCGCCCTGGAAAAAGAACCGATCCGCCTGCAAACCTGTCCGCCTCAAACCCGAACCGATGCGCCTGCTGAAAAGCCAGTACACCCCGGACCGCAAGAGAACCAAAGAAGCCAAAAATAAAAAGAACCAGTCCGCCTACCCGGACCGATCCGCCTCAGATCCGAACCGGTCCGCCTGGGATAAACTTCAGCAGATCGTGGTCAGATTTTCTAGGCTAAACATTTCCTTTATAAACCCACTACGGGAAGTGGTCTTCTAAGACTTCCATACACGATTTTCAGAGTTTAAAAAACTCTAAGTCTTCACCTATTGAGTACCAAGACTATAGGTTTTTGATTCACACAAATTTCCAAACACTTGTGAATCACTTTGCAACCCAGGAACGCACTTTTGTTGTTCATACCATTGTGGAGAAGACCGTTCTTCTTCTTCATTGCACCCCTACTGGAAAGGGATAACTCCAGCCGCCGACTACAGAATTCGACACCTGAGGGTAATTCTTAGTCACTTGTATTTTCATTGTAATCCGAAATTGTACAGTTACAATATTATAATGAAAATAAATGGTTTTGCCCCTTATGGGGATTTTTCCTCAATTGTGTGTGTTTGATTAATCTTCATGATCTACTTCTTGATTAAATCACACCTAGTTGCATGTTTAGGGTTTGTTTGAGTTAAAAGGTGTTTAATATATAATTTTCTCATTTGAATGCAAGCCCATACTCTCTCACCTACCTTCCATTCCGGGCAGATATTAGAGGTAACATTGAAACCCGAGTTATGACCTTTCTCTTGTTGATATATATATTTTTCTTGTTGTAAATATATATTTACTCATTTTTTCCCACCTATGGAACTACTCGGTTCTTGATTTTGATTATCCTTCACCTTTATATTTCAACAATGTGAAATTAATTGGGTTTAGATTGATCAATAGTGTTAATTTTATCAGATTGATTTGTTTTGTTTTTGAACAGATAGATACTAAGAGTTATATATATGTTGATGTTAAAATCTTACAGTTATATGTATCGTGTCAATCGCGCACAAAACCAAGATTTCAAATTAGAAGGGGGCAAGAAGCTCAGTGGTTGGATTGAGAGTAGAAACGTCAGACATAACTGATATATGTTAGTTTTTGTTCAACTTTATTTTATATGTGTGTTTGTATGTTAGATTGAAGACTAACAAAAAAGTTTGATTGAACACTTTTCTTACCAGAAAAATAAAACAAAAAAATAGAGTAATTTGAAAAACAAAATAGATCAATATTTTGAATTCATGGATAATAGAATCCATATAATAAAGAGGAATGATTCAAGGACTAACTAAAACGACTCAAGTGAAAATTTTGCATTATTTTCTACTTTAAATAGACCCCACACGCCTATCAAAATAGGCTTTTCACATTATATAAGTTCGTAATTTTAACCGGTCCTCTGCACTTCTCTATCATAAAGGTTGAATTTCAATATATGTATATATAGTAAAGGCAGGTGTCAGCATTATAGTCGTCGGAGTCTTCTCGAATGCATGCTTTGCTTTATTTTTATTTTGGGCTTTTTTTGACTTGATCCTTACTCTTTAATATGTCATTTGACTTAACCCTCTTTACTAATCCCTTCAATTTAACCTTAAATGTTTTAACACCATTAGGCATTTTCTTGGAAAGATCAAATTGTGCATGATAATAAGCTTTGAGATATTTGAGAATGTAAATTAAAGGATACTTTTGTCTTAAAAGTTTGAGGAGCTATGTCTAATAATGCATTAATGGTTTTTTAACGAATTTTGGTTGCCATCTGAAAAAATGGGTATTAATTTAAAGGGATTAATAAAGTGAGGGGTAAGATAAATAATTAAGTGAAAAAAATTATTTTTTCAAATGAATGATTGCTTTTACAATTTTTATAGTGATATTTTCTATTACAATTTTTAGAGTGATATTTGAAATTAAATAGATTTAGAATCACAAAATAGTGCACAAAAATTCATATTCACTTTGTAAGAAAATGAGTCCGATTATAAGTACTTTTTGTGGACATTCTTTTTCATTAATTATTTTGAGTTACCCTTGATTAAAAAGAATATGGTATAAACTTTAAAATGAAAGAATCATGGGTCCTTAATCAATGATTCATCAATACAGGGCTAAACCATTTGAAATTCTTAGGGGTGGCTATAACCCCCCTTGGCGATGCCTTAGTTTCGTCACTGGTCTCAATTGTATTTTAGGTATTTGTAACTGATTCGATTAGATTGATTTTGTTTGTTTTTTTAATAGATACATACTAACAAATACATATTATATACACAACAGAAATACAAAATAAATTAACAAATACATATTATATACGGGAATACATTATCTTTATTTTTCAATTTTTGATCTTTATATTCAACTACAGACTATTAGGTGATAAGTCACAATGTCAGTTTCTTTATACACTCTCGAATTAAACCCTATGTATATATAAAATGTGCATTTGAGATGTCAATTTACCAGTAGTTGGATTAAGTTAATCAATCTAGTATGTGAGTTCATTATTAGCAAGTTAAATTTTTAGTATTTTAGAAGAATTTTGTTTTTTGAATAATGATTGGAACCCTAAATTTCCTTGTCTTTGGGTGGAATTTAAGAAAAATAGTGATTCTGATTGATTTTGTGCGACATTGATGTGCCATGCCTGCAGACGTGAGTGTAGTGCATGTAAGGACACAAATTTCTAATTGAGTCTTAATGTAGTGTTGGCTCAATTTCGTACAAAAACATTTGAGTCATAGTATATAGTTCATGTGTATCCATCCAAGCCTATGACGTGTTTGTTGAAGATGTAGCGGCCAGATTTGTAAAGCTTCACCATTGCCGGGTTTTAAGTGCCATGTTTTTACGACAACGACAATTGATTCCATTGTCTCCAAAAGGTATGAATGCATTTTTATATATAAAGGGAGACTTGGAATAATTTTATAATGGGTTTAATTTTGTTTTAAAATGAATTTTATTTTCAGAAGGCTACTTTAGAACTTTGAATTAAAAGTTTTTAGGCTTAAAATGAAATTTGAAATTTCTGGCATTTTGTTCGAAATTGTCGTTCAAACGAGTTTGTCGTTCGAATGAGAATTTCATTCGAACGAGTTTGCCAATGAGTCTTCCCATTTTGTCCACTCGAACATCATTAGATGGTTGTTCGAACGAAGGAGATTTCTTGCGGGAAACTTTTTTGGTAGTTTTTGGCAGGTTTCTCCATGATTCCACTCTTTTGTTCCCACTAACTTTTTCCCAGATTTGATATGTTCAGGAACCAACCTTTTTGAGACAACTTTTGACCCACTTTGATTGAAAAATATTGAGAGAGAATTTTCAAGATCAAAAGATCATATTTTTGTGTTTTCAAGCCTTCATGAATTAATTTCTACCAAGACACATACAACGCTCTATCGTTTAAAGAGTTGTTTGGGTTTACTTCTACATCCCTCAAAGAAGAAGAAGCTTTTGTTTTACTGCGGCATTCTCCCATGGTGAAAGGCACCATGTGTGGTTGATGGTTGCTTGGTCTCAATTGGTGGACTCTAAGGTTCCGGTGGACTATGGGATTATTCGCTAGGCTTAGGTGTTTACAAGAAGGAGCGTCAAGGCTTGGATGGACTCAAGTTTGTGGTTTAAGTATACCTGTCCTGTAATTTGTAATCCCATATTTAGTTAATTTGTTAGGCCAAGACCATCCGAGGTTTTTCCCGTTGTGGGTTTTCCTCGTACATCGCCGTGTAGTGGTTTGTTTATTTTATCTTTTGCAAAATTCACCTTAGATGCATGCTGAGGTAAAAAGGATAAAATTTGGTTTATATCACTACTTGTTTAATTTGGTGCTAAAATAATTTGGGTGAAATTTAACTTAATTTAATCAAGTCACATATTTAATTTGATAATTTGGTTTGGCCTAATTTGCAAAATTGAATTAATTATTGTTAGGCAAATTTTCTAGGACTTGGGTTGAATTAATTTAGTTTAAGTGAAAAATCCATTTGTTGTTTAATATTTAATTACACTTTGTGTTTGATTTAATTTTTCATCTTTTTAAAGAAAAGAAAATCATATAAATTTTGGAAAATTAAATTGTTGTTAGTAACCATCTTTATTCCGCACATATAGGAAATTGAAGTGAACGATTTGAAAATTGGGGGTGCTATCACGTTTTTAGATTGGTATCAGAGCGGGAGTGATAAATTAACTTCGTTTAGGTCCTGTTAATATTTTTGACTAAAAATGGATTTTTCTCCACATTCTAAATTTTGATCGTTCTAATTACGCATATTCAAAAGCACGTATGCGTTCGAGACTTAGGGCTATAAATGAGAGGGTTTGGCTTTCGGTAGTTACTGGGTGGTCCCCACCTACTTGCTTAATAGAGAATGAGCGTGCCCCCAAACCCATCGACCGTTGGAGTGAGAATGAACTAAAGTCTGCTAACTTTAATTCTCGATGTTTAAATGCCTTGTTTAGCGCGGTCACACCGGATGAATTCTGACGTATCGTGACATGTGAAACCGCTAAGGAAGCTTGGGATATCCTACAACTCACTCACGAGGGAACAAGTGTCGTTAAAGCTTCTAAGATCCAAATCCTCACCTCTCAATTTAAAACATCAAAATTGATGAAAATGAAACATTCGTAGAGTTTTATTCTAGACTCTTCGATATAGTAAATTCTTCATTTAATTTAAGAGAGAAAATAACCGACGGTTGAGTTGTAAAGAAAATCCTTAGGTCCCTACCCGATAGATTTATCCCTAAGGTGACCGTGTTAAATTCTTTACCCACCTTACACTCTACCAATCTTGAGGAACTAGTAGGTGATTTCCAAACCTACGAACTAGATATGTTCCCCTCCAAAATCGAAAATAAAATAGAGATGGGCATCGCTTTGAAAGTCTGTAAGGAGGAAAAACAAGTTGTGGATTACGAGAGTGATAGTGACTAGGAAGATATGGATATGTTTTCTAGGAAGATTTATAAATTTCTTAAATTTAACAAAGATAAATTTAAAAATGATTTTTAGAAATTGGAAAAATCTAATCATGACAAAGCCGAAAATATCCTTAAAACTTTTAATGAAATTTTAAATAAGGACGAGTCAAACAAGTGCTATGGTTGTGAGGGTTATGTCCATAGGGAGAGATAGTGCCTCACTAAACTAAGGAGAGAAGGAAAACAAACAATTTCCTATGATACCACCCTTAGTGATGAAAGTGAAAAAGAAGAGGGACCCGAATCCCCCGTTGAGCACAACTTTACTGCATTCATCGCTTGACATGTTAGTAATGGAGAGAAATTATCTGACGATGACATCTCAAATCATGACACTTTCGAGGCCTTTATTTGTGAAGCTCTAAAAGATGACGGTAGTGAGAGTGGAGAAGAGATAGAGAATGAAAGTGAAAATGAGTTTGATGTGAGTGAACTTCAATTTGACTTTCAAGAATTATATGCCGAATCTATAAAATTAAAAAAGGAAAATTTGAAGTTAGAAGAGAGTTTAAAGGAGCATGCCAAGGTTATCTATGAAAGTGCATTAGTTGATGACCTTTGGACACGAGAGAGAGGTCTTCGAGAGAAGATTGTTTACGTTAAAGGCGAGAGAGATAGCCTGAAGGGATTAATAGAATCCTTGAAAAAGGAGCTTCTCGCGTTTGAAGAGCGCAATGTTATATTAGAGTCTCACATTTTAGAATTAGAAAGTAAATTAAAAGACTTTAGTAAATTCAAATTTGATTTGGAGTGTCGTTCGGAGAAATTAGATAAAATATTAGGAACAGTCCAAATTAAAAATGACACGTGTGGTTTAGGCTTCGATACTTGTAACGAGTCAACTCATAAAGCCAAAACTAAGGTTTTAGGAGAATCCTCTAGGAACAATGTTATAGATCATTCCTTAGGAAAGTCTTTTCTCCTAATCTTTAGGTGCTCTCATTCTGGTAAAAAAGGTCATCTTAGGAAGTTTTGTTTTGATTTTAAACGAAGTCCTAGAAAATCCCAATGTAAGGCAACCGAGGAAGCCAATATTCCTATATCCCGAGATAGTCATTCATCATTAATTTGGGTTAGGATATTCGACTTGGTAGCTTTACAAGATTGGTTTTTTTTTATTCTCGTGTACTTTCACATGATACCGCCCTTGCTAAATCCAAAGGTTGAATGTGTTAGTTGCTTGCATACTCTAGTTTTTTGTGCTTATATCATGTATCCTTGCTAGTTGTATGCATGTTTATCATTTTCTAGTCATTGCTTTATCACATATCTCATGCTAAAATTATGATTTTTGTTTATCTTTTATATTATAGTTCTTTCATTTTAGTTTGCTTTAAATAAAAAATACAAAAAAAAAATTGTTTATCTTTTGTGTCTTATCTTGAGTTATTTAGGCTTAATGAGAAATACAAAAAAAAATTTGTTTGTCTTTTGAGTAAATATTTTTTATGTTTGGTTAAAAAGTTTCAAAAACTCAAAAGGATTTTTTTTTGTTTTGTATTTTGGTTTTACAGACATTTTGTGGCATATGTTGGTGTTTGAATCCTTTATTTCGCTTTCATGTGGCTAGAACTTTTGGTTAAAATTTTAATCCTTAAAATGTTCTTTATAATGCTTTCATAGTGTAGTTTAAGTTTGACTTGCTTAATGGATTCTCTTTTATATGCCTGTACATACACATGCACGAGCTTTTTGAACCTTAACTTCACATGTTATATTTGAGCTTTGTGAGGTGTTCTCCTATCAATCTAGTCATCTACATACTATGACCTGGTAGGACCAGTGCATGTTAAAATTCATTGCACGTGAGATTTGTGTGAAATAAAAAAAATGATATATACAATTGTGCACGGGGAAGGGCTCCGAAAGGAAATATTAACCTTTGCGAATAAGACACCGTTTGGAATGGACCTAAAAGAAGTACGTGGTCTATAGGCCTAAAAGAATCTGGATTTAAAAGAAAAATATTTGTCAAGGCCTATTTTGTTTTGTTGATATATTCATTTGATAGAAAATAATTTTATGATTTTGTGAGGGAGATTGGATCGATTGTAAATGGTTTGCACAATGTCGTTTATCCTAGTTGTACTTTAAATGCCATGACTCTATTAGTTTGTATAATCATCAACATGCTCAGATTGTATGCCTTTTGTTTGTTTGTTTATGAGTTCACTTTATCCTATCACATAAAGGCTAATTTCTAGTTGATAAAGTTTTGCAATCAAATTCGAACTACGTGAACATTTTTAAGTGATTGACTTTTAAATTCATTAGTATCTAGTTCATACCCCTTCACTTCCGTTTTCATATGACACATTTTTTCCATAAGAGTGTGAAAAACTCATATTATAATATTTTGTGTCATTTGTGTGTTTATATCTATATGTGTACTTGCATATATTTTCTATCGAGCGTGTATACATATATGTGATATTCTGTTTTGTTTTGTGTCTTTGCCATTTTAGCTAGTCCGCATACACTTTAATTCATAATTGGTACCTAACTTGTTACAAAATATTATTTGATATCTCATGCCTAGTCTCATATATTTCAAATTGATATCATTTTGTTCGCATTGTAGTAAGTATCCATTATTACTTGCTTGGATTAGTTATTGTCTTTTGTTTCCCATCGCTCTTAATGATCCTATCTCTTAAGCATCATTTTGTTTTACTTATTTTCCCGTCTTTATATCCCTTATGTAATTTTTAGGGAGAAATTGGTCTTAGTTATTTTTGGGGAGAAGTGGTTTAATTTAATCTATCACCTTTGTCTATTCCTGAACAAAAAGGGGTAGAAGTGGTTTCTAAACCTTTAGGTTAGGAGATTTAACTTAGGGGGAGTCGCGAACTTATCAAGTAGATCCTATTAAACGAAGGGGGATAATTAAATTAGGGGAGTATTTAATTTACTTGCATTTAGATATTCCCTATACGTTTAATGTTTTTCTTAAGTGTGTAGGAAATATGCTATCGGAAAATTTCATCGGAAAAGATAGTGATCCTTGGGTTTTTGAGTCAAGCTTGTAATTTTTTATTTTGGGTGGGATGTTTCTGAGTCTAGTTGAGCTTGATGTCCCTTTAGGATTTTGTTTTGATTTTTGTCTCGGAATAGCCAAAGGGGGCGATTTGTAAGGACACAAATTTCCAATTGAGTCTTAATGTAGTGTTAGCTCAATTCCGAACAAAAATATTTGAGTCATAGGATATAGTTAATATGTATCCATCCAAGCCTATGACGTGTTTATTGAAGACATAGCGGCCAGATTTGTAATGCTTCACCATTGTCGAGTTTCAAGTGCCATGTTTCTACGTCAACGATAATTGATTCCATAGTCTCCAAAAGGTATGAATGCATTTTTATATATATAAGGAGACCTGGAATAATTTTATAATGGGTATAATTTTGTTTTAAAATGAATTTTATTGTCAGAAGGTTACTTTAAAACTTTGAATAAAAAGTTTTTGGGCTTAAAATAAAATTTGAAATTTTTGGCATTTCGTCCGAAATTGTCGTTCAAATGAGTTTGTCGTTCGAACGAGTTTGCCAAAGAGTCTTCCCATTTTGTCCACTAGAACATCGTTAGAAGGTCGTTCGAACGAGGCTTTGTTCGAATGAAAATCTCGTTCGAACGAGATTTTTGGACGGGAAACCTTTTTGGCATTTTTAGGAGTTTTCTCCACGATTCCACTCTTTTGTTCCCACTAATTTTTTCCCATATTTTATATATGCGAGAACCAACCTTTTTAGACACCTTTTGACACATTTTGATTGAAAAATATTGAGCGAGAATTTCCAAAATCAAAAGTTCATGTTTTTGTGTTTTCAAGCCTTAATGAATAAATTTCTACCAAAACACATACACCCATCAATTTAGGTTTATTCCAAGTTCTTAATTATATATATATATATATATATATATATATATATATATATATATATATATATATATATATATTTCTTGGAGTTTATTTGGCACAGGGTTCTACTATATCGTTTGAATAGTTGTTTGAGTTTACATCTACATCCCTCAAAGAAGAAGAAGGTTTTGTTTTGCTGTGGCATTCTCACATGGTGAAAGGCACCATGTGTGGTTGATGGTTGCTTGGTCTTAATTGGTGGACTCCCGGATTATTCGCTAAGTGGAGGTGTTTACAAGAAAGAGCGTCAAGACTTGGACGAACTCAAGTTTGTGGTGTAATTTTACATGTCTTCTAATTTGTAATCCTATACTTAGTGAATTTGTTAGGCCAAGGCCGTCCGAGCTTTTTACTGTTGTGGGTTTTCCTCGTACATTGCCGTGTAGTGGTTTGTTTATTTTATCTTTTTTTTTTTGCAAAATTCACCTTAGATGCATGCTTAGGTAAAAAGTATAAAATTTGGTTTATATGACTACTTATTTAATTTGGGTGAAATTCAACTTAATTTAATCAAGTCGTATACTTAATTTGATAATTTGGTTTGGCCTAATTTACAAAATTGAATTAATTATTGTTAGGAAAATTTTCTAGGACTTGGGTTGAATTAATTTGGTTTAAGTGAAAAATCCATTTGTTGTTTAATATTTAATTTCACTTTGTGTTTGATTTAATTTTTCATCTTTTTAAAGAAAAGAGAATCATATAAATTTTGGAAAATTAAATTGTTGTTAGTAACCATCTTTATTCTGCACATATAGGAAATTAAAGTGAACGATTTTAAAATTTGGGGTACTATCACGTTTTCAGTGCACAAAAGAGTCAAAGTAATGGTGTAAAAGAATTTCACCTCGGCATTGCCTTTTGTTTGATTTGGAATGTTTTGCGTAAAAATTCTTACTTATTTTCGTGTGTAATACATGTGATTATACACCTAGGGATCTTGAGTTAACATGCATTCATTCTATCATTTATATTTGGTAATGAAGTTAATGTGTGTCGGCGATGTTAGTATTACATCATTAATAATATTACTATTGACTTAAACTAAGATGAATTGTGTAAAACACATGCATTCTTTTCAAATTAGAAAAGTTTTTTATGTTCAAGACCAACTCAATCCTAAATGGTCAATCGTTCTTGTGACTCCACAAAGAGGTTATATTTACGGGCATGATGATGATGACTACACTGCTGGATGTGCCGAAAATCATGTTGCCACCAGCGGATTGCCTAACATTGAGTTGATTAATGAAAGTGAAGATTTGCGTGCACGTGTAGATTGAGAGGGTAATTGGATTGATAATAAAAAAATAAATAGAGTGTTAGTTCTGTTTTGATTATGCTTAGAGTTATCTATGTTTACTCTACATTTTATAATTTATATTTGGTAAATTTATAATTAGGTCCCTTGGTAATAATTTTTAAACATATGAGGACTATTTACTATTAGGTCCACATGTTATGCCACTAGCGTGGACTTCTACAAGAAGATAATTAATGGACCTAAGTGTTTAAAATTTGTCAAAATTTCTTTAGTGTTTAAAATTTGTTTGTGAGGGACCTAAGAGTACTTTCCCCTTTATATTTTAATGGTTTATGATGATGATGACTGGTATTGAGCCCTAGTATATTAAAAATAGTTTGACCCAACTAATTAGTGTTCCAAAATTTTATGCTTTATCTATTTCCAACAATCCACTGAGCATGTAAATTGATGATTGTAATTCCTTGTCTGTATTATGACCAAAGAAAAGAGTTCTTGTAGGCATGACCATAGGATAAAATTGAAATATAGATTTTAAAAATTTGTTCCAGTTAGAATAATGAGTTAAAACCTCTCACCTCTTCTTCAGACTTGTTGCTTTATTAAGAATAATTCTATAGCCAAGGCCACCTTTAGATTTAACTATGCAACCATTTTTCTATGGGACTATGACAAGAACATTTCTGCAGATCTTACCAGTCTAGAGAAAAGTATAAATCCGTCCTTAAATTGTGTAAGTCAATAGTATATTATGAAACTATAAAGTAATGTGGGATGGAAAACAATTTTGATAAGCTCAGTTCTACCTGGATGAGAATGGAATTTTCCATATATTCGGCTCTTGTTATCAACAGGAAATGGTCTGATCCAAAAGAATATTAGGAAGCCATATAGTTACTACATTATTGTGGGAAATTTCGCTAGGAAGCACGGACACTATTCTAGTTTGTGTACACTAAACTAATAACAATATTAATTTTTTATTTAGTTTTTTTTAGAAAATTCCTATGATAATGATAATTATGATATGAAGATAATTTTGTTATGTCAGATAAACCGAGGTAGGCATGAAGTCTTCAGATTTTGGAAGAGGAACTTTGTGTAACCACTCATGCCTAAGAGCGAATTCAGCTGTTATCCACTTTTCAGGATTTAGCTGATGGGGCACTGGTTGTGTTGTAAAAATAATTCAAATTCACTTCAAATTTTCATTTGATTTGCTTCTATTCCAATTCTGATTCTGTTTGTGAAAATTTTGTAGAAGTACGATGAAGAGTGTTGATTCGAAATCAAGTGATTATACGAGTTTGATAATTGAAGATACTTTTTAATTTTATCATGAGCTCATGCTTAAGGTGGTCATAATTTCTTCATTTTATGTTGATACGTCTTGAATATAGAGTTTTGATTATGAAGATTTCCTTATCAATTTATTAACTATTTTGGATTGAATTTGTCTTATATTTTGCCGAGTTTGAGTTTGAATTAGATCGTAATGAAACTGAAGCTAAATATCACATTTCCATTGTGTTTGATTTAAATTTATAGTTCGGTTATGAGTTTGTGCTTGTGTTAAATTGTTGATGAAGCTAAATTTCATTGAACTGACATGTTTATGACTAATCAAATGTTTTGAACGTAAGAAGGTGAAAAAATGCCTTTATCGCAACAGGTGATAAAAATAATGTTGGCCAGTACAATCCATGGCAAGGAGGATTCAACTAACCTCTTCATTTTGCATATATCAGTGTCCTCCAAGCTCTTTAAAAAGTTTGGGTAAACGATAAAAAACTTCTTTTGGTTTGGATTTACAAAATTTTGAAATTTGGTCACTCTGTCTTGAGCAATTTTATGTCTTGCTTGTGATGATAGAGGAATCAATTTGATAAGTCCCTTGATGGAAACAATCCAATACTGGCGAATTTCCCCCCGAGAGTAACTATGATGTTTTTCGATCATATGGTGCCAATTATGATATTAATAATTGTTTAACTGTTCCATCTATATTAACCTGTAGTAATTCAGAAGTGTTGATCCACCATTGTCTTTCATGTTTTTGACATAAGGTTCTTCATATCTATGAAATTACAAAAGATGAGTGGATGATATAGTCTGGGATGGAATTGACACTACACCCGTTGCTATTCAAACGAAGTGAGGGTTAGTTGTTATGTTTTATTTTTATTTTTACAGGGAGACTTTGATATTGAATAGGCTTGAAGGTGTTGTATGTAGCCAAGGCACAAAAGAAAGCCGAGCGTGAACAAATTTTGCGTGCGTAGTTTTGAGGACCGAAGAAAGGAGCAAATCTTGAAATACCAGGTACTATAATTACCCACTTTCCTCCTCATAGATTTTTCCTTATTTTGGAAAATGAAGATTCATTATTTAACTTTTGAGTGTAGGCCTCAAACACATATGTCAAGAATATTGCCGCTGATGATACTGACCACGTTGTTTCGTTGTCACTGGGGTTGGTGATTGCTAGAATACTCATTAATGTTGTTTCATTGTCACTGGGGTAGGTGATTGTTGTGGATGAGAAAGAGCTCATTGACTGAGCAGTGGTGCAGACCAATAGAGAACTATACCAACCATGTCCCAATCGCCGTCCACAAAAGCGAGGATGTTGTAGGTGTAGTAGGTCGGTGGTTGGAGCTTTTGAGGTGTCGATACAATTTCACGAAAGTCAAAGGAAGAGCAACACATATATGCGTGATTTTTGGATGTACATTTTTTTAATGATGTACATAGTGGGCATATCTAGATACGATACATGTAGTAGGTCATTATTTTTTTGTGGATAATTAATGTAGATGGTGGATATATCTATTTGTGTCCACTATTTTTTTATATGGACAAATGACTTGGTTTGGTGCATTTTAGGTGTACATCATTTCAAATACAAAAAATTTCAAGACTATTTTTATGTTATTGTAAATTTTGATTTGTGTTTAGATTTATTTGTCTACTATGACATTAATATTAATTATTAATTTTTTTTATTATATGTTTAATTTATGACCGTTTATATTAAATCCTCATGTGATGAAATTTTTTATGACCTTTCTAAAATTTTGAAAATTATTTATCATGACCCTTTTTAAATCAAATATGACATCTTATAGAGTATATTATGACCCTTTTTGTAGTGGATATGACAGTTTTGAAAAAAAAGTCATATATAACCGCTACTTAATATGACACTTTTTATGGGTATTAATTATAACACCCAAACTTATGACGCTTTTTATTGAAAAATAAATAAAATACATTTTATGACACTTAAAAAATGTCATAAAAGGATTTTTTTCTTGTAGTGATTCTAGTTAATCGTTTGGATTTATTGACCACAGAATAAATATGACTTATTTTAGCTTAATCTTTGCTACATTCTTGTAAATTTGTTTTGTAATATGAACTTATTATGACTGTCTTTTTGTATTTGGTGTGCATGGAGTGTTAGAAATTAACTTAATGAACTCATTATGACTCACATGGTAGTGCGTATTAGTGGTAGTGCCAGAGATCTAGTTCTTGGAATTAGAAGTTATTGTTAGAGCATCCCTTATGGGCAGTGCAAAATTGCACATAACTAGTGCAAAATTGCACTACCAAATCTAACAAAAGTCTTATGGGCAAGTGTAAATATAGAGTGATGAACTGAAAAGTAGTGGAAAAGGGCAAAACCTTGGGCGGAACATCATGTTCCGCTTTCTGAAATTATTTTTTCCTCCCCTAATGTCTTAACTTATTATGTTTACCCCCAAATTAATTACCTGAACCAACTATTCATATAAAAAAAAAAAACAAGTCGTTGAACTAATCAAATATTGCCGTTGTATAAATTATATATTATATAACCTGTGATTTATAAACTATATAATCGTTGCAAACTAAATATATAACCATTGCAAACTTTCTTGGGGTCAAAGTAGGAATAGGGGATAATACTATAAAGCTTAGGCGGAACATCTTGTTCCGCTTTAGGCTTTATAACACCCGCGGGTCCCACAAAAAACTAACTAAGCCAAATGTATATTTGTTATTTTTTACCCTAGCATTGTTCAAATATACACTTTTACACTACCCATAACATACACGAATACCGCAAATTTGAATTTTTACCCTACCCATAAGGGATTTCAACAAAATTTGGCATGTTTTCTGTGTTCGGTATTCCAACAAAATTTACTTTATAAAGGAAATCTCCTAATTCAATCCAAGGATGACAACTCTCCCATCACAATTACTTTCTCTCGACATTAATTTTTATTTTTATTTAAAATCTTTGTGGGGTTTACTAAAATCTTTGTAAAAAAATTGTTCATTCATTGGGATTTGAGGTGAAATTGGGTGGGAGTTGCTAAATTTGGGAATTATTGATTGGAAGTAGAATTGCGTTACAAAAAAATCCTTAATTGAGCACATGTTCTCTTTTGATAAGGAACTTTATTTTAATTTATTTGCTTGTTTGGGGTTGTTAAAGAGGGATTTCAAGATTAGGTGGGCAAGGGAGCTTGTATAAAGCGCTTGTTTTAGAGTAAACATTTAGATATCATCATAGCATTGTCCCTATAATACTTCATTTTATGGACAAACAAATTTTTTGTAGTAGTTTCTCAAGTGCGTGGTTGCTTAGATAATATGTAGTTGTCTTTGTTTGTTTATGCTCTTTCTCTCAAACTCTATTTTTATGCGATTTTGTTTTTTTTTGGCTTATTTTTTTTGTTATTGAAAATAAAATAATTTTGAGCTAATGATATTAGTCATTGTTTGGTTTGTTTTTATTTTCAAGGAGAAAATGTTTGGAGATGGGTTTTCAACTTTGGAATGGGCACCTTATAATTGTTGAGATACTTTTAGGACAATATGTTCTTTACACCTTTTTTTCCTCAGTCAATTTAATGATTGTTTTTGCCTCTTTATTTGATCTTCTTGATTCCAGTTTCTCTAACAGGTAATTCATGAAAAATAGTAAGAGTTTACATGTTATGAGGGCTCACTCACAACATATATGTTCTATTAATTTTCCATTTGATTTTTCCCTTTTGATCATAATAACCGTTTATTTGCGATCAATATTATTGTCTTCTACATTATCGTGTTATTTTAATTTTGCTTATTTACATGTATATGTCTTTTAATGTTTTCATAGATGGTAATTTTTTGTATTATTTTAAGGTTTTGGGGCACACATGATCTATGTTGAGGTGCTTTATTTTCTCATGTAAGAGTTTACAATATTTTCTTTACCATATATTTTTGACAACATATTATTTATTTGACAAAATGCCCAAGCTTAGGACAAAATTGTGATCATTTATTGCACATATCATTTATTGCCCAAGCATATTGTGACTAAAATTTGGTTCAAGATAAAATGTTGTTCTCAATCTTCCATGTTTTTGTTGATATGGTGATTATACCTTTTTGGTATTTTTTTTCTTCCCCTATTCTTTTATATGATTTTAGGGTTCAATAAGGCCTGTTTGCATTTAAACTCTTAGGGCTTTTGGGTGTGAAATTTTGGGTTAATCAATTTTTTGTTAGTTTTTGGGATTCCAGATTTCTGGTTTATAAAATTGGGTCTATATTTTATTGGGATTTTTTATTGTATATATATGGTAATTTTTTGTGTATCTTTCTAGTTTACCATTATTAGACTCTTTTTCTCTATGTGTTTGTGTTCTAAAAAATTAATAAGTTTTATACATAGATATACGTTTGGGATTATAATTTATTGGACCGTGGTGATTAGTATGTTTTTTTGCTTTAATTGACAAAGTGGTTTCCATAAACTAAATTTTATTGATGCCTGTCTTTGTTAAGTTTGTTGGTGACATCTTCTTTTTTCCTCTCATAAAATTTTAAAGTGCCTTTGGAAATTTGAGTTGAAAGGTGACATTGTTGAAGATACTAGTTAATTTTATTATTTTTAATTCCTTTATATTCTTATTCTCTGACGAACTTTGGATGCACTGATTTGAATACTAAGCTATGGTTATTAGTCTTTATAAAGATTGGGGAAATGGACATTGCTTCATGTGTTTTTATTTGAATATTTTCATTCTAGTCTTTGTTGTCTTTATATAATTTTGGAAAAATAAGTGTTTCATGTTGGCATCACGTGCATAAAACACGATGCAGGGGTTATCATACAACACAAACTTAGTAATATTCCTTCTAAATATTATGTATTCATTTGAATTGTAATCTTATTCCCTTGCTTAATTGAAGACATTTTTGATAGACAAAATTGAACTTATTTACTGTTGATTAAATCACATGGATACAAGGCTTATTTTCTCCAATAAAATGTTTTCATTCTTTTTTGGAAGATTTGGTAAGACATGGCCGGCACAAAAAGTAAGAGTGTACCATTTACGGTAGCACATGGAGAAAAGTCTTAGTTGTCTCACTGTTGGTCCCTCTAGTGTTCAACCACTTGAAATATAATTCCTTATTTGTAATTATTGATATCCAAAATTGATATAGATATTATCTTAGCTATAAATGACAAATTTCGTAATCACAGTTAATTAAGTTAGTAATAAGGAGTAAAATAACAAGATAACAAAGATCTTTAATGTGGTTCGGCTAAGGAAAAGCCGACATCCACAGTTATAGGATTACTGTTGAGGGTAGTTACACATAAAATTTTGCATTCTTTCTTGTGCGCAATTGACTTGTCCCTTTAGCTAAGGGAAATGATATATTTAAAGTGGTTTGGAAACCGAGGGATGGAATGCCTTTATATATTCAAGCAATTACACCCATATATAATAAATGAGACTATTTATCTTCTAGGGCACCTGTAGAATGACTGTTCATAGTTCCAATGTGAGTGACCTTTCCTCTTCCTGATGGTTCATCTTTTTAAGATGGTCAACTGGTATGCCGACCAAGTATCTCTGGAGTTGATCAGTCATAAATGAGATAATGATATGTATACTTATGAGAAAAGGTGTCCCTATCTCATTAGTCTACGTGGCATGAATAATTTGACCCACAACAAAAGCCCCCAATGCTCTATGCTTGATGGTTTAGTGAAAGTACGGAGGATTTATTCTAAAACGTTGTTTGACGTCCCAATATAGCTGTGGTTGGCAGCTGACCTTCTGGGCTTGTAAATTTTTTACTGGTATATCAGTAAGTGGCATTTTTATGAATAACTTGAAAAATAGTGAATTGCCAAATGGTACACTGGTCTTTTCATGCTTTTGGGAAATGTTCGGTCGTCAAGAGTTTAATTGTTGGTTTAGTTAATCATTTCCTTCCAACTCATTTACTAAGTCTCAAAAGTAAATGAAACACACCTCTGAAATCATCTAACCCTCATAATTCCCAAAAATTATTATTCAGAGAAAATCCTCAAATTTCCAATTTACACCCATTTATGAAATTTAATTATACCCAAAAGTACGGGGTGTTACATGAGGGAGAAAATGAAGTACATTATTTTCATGAAGTGCACGATGTCAGTAACCCACTCGTTAGTTACATCATAGATTTAAATGCTTATCCATTTGAGTTGTCTCTAGATATGAGTCTTGAGGAACTGAAAGAAGAATTTGGGTTGGTTGATAAAGGTCTAGGTGGAGAAGACAACTCGTTATCGGACTTATTTTGTTACTTAGAGGAGAGAGACATGGATGATTGGATAGATCAATTATTTCTTTGTGAATTAAACCCGAGCCAACACTTGAGGCTTTATCTACGAGTGATAAGATTATTAGGGAAACTATTCAATCATTTTCGTCTGGTGATGCGTGTTTTGTCACGTCTCATTTTCATTTTCCACCACGTTTGTCATCTGGGTTATTCGAGTGTTTTGATAACAAAATACCTAAATAGAGTATTGTCTGAACTAGAACCCAATTTATTCGCTCTCGCATTTTAGGGAGATATAGGCATAAAGCATCATTCGAGATTTCACAATGAGAGTATGTTTGGTCTTGACCATTCAAGCTATAATGTAATGGTGCATCACCATAATCACACTCGCTGCATATGTTGAGCACCTTTATTTGTGCATATTGTTTTTAGGTTAGCTCGCAACTGTTTAGGCTTTTTTTATTTATGATGAAATTCATGAGAGATCAGTTGGAAGCTGATAACACAAGTGGATTTCCTATGTGATATCGTCCTTTTAATTCTTCATGTTTTTTACCTTGTCCATATTTCTATTTTGAACACTCATTGAGGACAATGTAACATTTATGTTTGGGGGTAAGGATGGTATTTAAAAAATATATATAAATATAAAAAAAGAAAATTTTCAAAAATCCAAAATGATTTTCAATATAAGTAAGTTTTGAACGATTTCTTAATACATAATTACTTCACAAATCTCCCAACTTGTATTTTTTTTTACACTTAGCCATATAATACGATCAAAAATAGAAGTTAAGGCAAATGTTAATATGCTTATCAAATACATGTGGAGATTTTAACCCAGTGAGAATTTTGTGTTATTCGTCATTTTTAAGAAATTTAATCAATCCGAGTTAGAATAACTCAAACTTTCCTTTATTTGTTAATATCGATGATCTTAAATATATTATTTTGTTAGATTAATGAAAACCAAAAGCCAAAATATGAATTTTAAGCGCTATATGTCTTATTAAGTTAACTTGAGAGACAAATTTTAACTATACGGAACTTAAGAAATAAGATTAGGCCATCGTTCTAAAAGCCCAAAATAAAGGTCTTTTATTGAAAACCCAAAAATCCTTACCCATTTTCTTAAAATATAAGGGTAAAATTATGGTAAAACACTACACCAAAACGCGCCTATAGTAACAGAATTTTACCGCTATAAAAAAGATTACTATCAGTAATTTTCATTTTGAAAAATGGAATGGGGAACAAAATTAGTAACAGATATTTACCGTTAATAGTAGTAATAGTATTGTATCGTTACTAATTTTGGATTCACCAACAATATTTTGCCATTACTAATTTCGATTTAGTAATAGACTTTTATGTTACTATTTCTACCCTATTACACAAGTTTTATAACGCTTTTGTTTGATTTCAAAACAGTAAAGGTCTATTAGTAATATTAATACATATTTAAAATAATATATTTTTAAGATCTGATATCACGTCCTGCATTTAAACAAATCCAAATATGCTAGCCACACTATTCAAATTCCAAGAACATATACAAAAATAATCCATATAAATAAGGTCATTATATTCAATATTTATATTTTGTATAAGCCTCCGCTCTTTATTTACAAAAGAAATTTAAACCTAGAAAATGAACAACCTAATACAATCACCACGAAAGTTACAATATTTTTATAAAATGCATCTAATATAACATCCTAATACAATCATCCTGAATACTTGATGTTTTAAAATTATAACCAAGCAAAAGAAATTTAAAAAACTTTTCCTTCAACTCCATCTCTAAATCTTCGTCAACGGGGAACAATCATACTGCTTTGCCTCCACCTCGACCTCCACCTATGACCATCATCAAATGTTAAAGATGATTGCACCAAAGTGGCATTAGAAAATTGTAACTAAAGAATACGGGAAAATAGATTAGTCTCTCTTATATTTAAATAATATATAAGGACGAACCATGGAAATGGAAATCTTCGTGGTAGCTAAAGGTGAATCTTCCAAATATAGATCCTTGCATTTGCAAATGTTTTACAGAGGTATCACATGACCAACATTTGGTACATGATATTCAGAGTGAGCTCCCTTCGCAGATATCCAATCATCATTGCTGTTGCCCTACTTCACTCAAAAAAGCTCCAAAGTGTATCTGAATTAAAATATACGCAGAAAGTCATCATAATACTTCTAGAATATGTAATGAACAATGGAGAAATTTCAATATTGAGTTAGCTCATACAGCAATTGAGTTCGTCGATCCCCTGAAATGAAAAAAAAATAGAATTGTGTGATGGAAAACGGCCATTTCATTAGTTAGAACATAATATAATAGATGGGACCAGCAACAATCCTGAGATAATATATATACAATACAAGGGGGAATATAGAAATTATAGAAACATAATAATTTAAAAGAATCAACAATAGGGAAGATGATGTTTGCACTTGAACAACCAATACTCAGACACGTGCATATGCATTAATAATGAGATATAACACAAAGCAATAGGTAATGGAAAATAAGAGTGTGAATAGTTCAAATCAAACAATTTACGTTTCTTTGTCAATGATCTTAGTAATAATCTTGAACACAAAGCTGGCCAAAGCTATATGCATATATTATTTGATAATAGCCTAGCACACATCAACACCTATAACATCCCAACATTTGTGAAAAAATACCACCTCCAAAGACATCTAGACCTGTAACAACAGATGGCTCCATAGAGAACACTAGGAGTTAACTTCCACCATTATTAAATTTCTTTCGAAGATTCATTATCCTCATTAGAAACTACATTTGGGACAACAAAATTAATAAGACTTGTATCTTGAATGGAATTATTTGAGCTATATAGATTAGAAAAGTATTAAATGATGTGGTTTTAAATGACGTTTGGATTAGAAATATCTTATCCTCCATCAGTGATGGACCCAACATTTTCAATTAGTGGATCCGAAATTTTCGAATAGTGTCGGGGGTTCATGGGTGGGAGCTCCCGAGGCAATTTTTTTAGGGTTATTTATAATATTATGCAATTTGTATGCCCTAAAAATATATTAATTTGATGAGCAATACTGAGTGAAATTGTATTACAACAATTACTTATTCACGTTATATTTTAACGGTAAAATATCATAAAACAAAAATTGCAGCAATTAAAAAAAATAAATAAAAACAAGTATCTCATCAATTAAATCAATTTAAAATTACTTTACACATTATGTGTAAATTAAACGAATTTAATCATTCATACACCCAGAAACCAAAAAATTAAACTAAAAAAAATCATAATTGTTTCTCTCCGAGCAGCGAAGATACCCCGAGGAACTCCAGCACTCCGAGGAACTCAAGCGCTCCGAGGAACTCTTGATCAACGAGCAACTAAGGCGGTCCGAGCTGCATCTCGGCCGTATCAGTAATTACTAGATAGTCAACAGTTCAACTATTCATTGAATGCTTATAATCTTGACACGCACGCTGCATTAAATGTATTACCCTTTCATGTGTATATCATTTAAGGTATCGACCCTTTCATGTACAGCCTCAAGGCTATAAATACTTTGTATCATCCTCATTCATAGGGGACCGGAATTTCTTGACTGAACTTGTAATCGAGAATTCCCAAACATTCAGCAATAACATAACAGTGGACGTAGGCCATTCTTATAAGGCTGAACCACTTTAAAAATCTTTGTCTCATTTTATTTATCTGTGATTGAATAATTAGAGTGATCTAATTTTTTACATCAACAGAGCAAATAAATGATGAGGATGAGATTGAAGATGAAGATAAACATTCACATCAAACATATAAGAGACAAAATGTTTTTAAAGTGGTTCGGCTATGAAGAAAGCCTACATCCACTGTTATTTTATTCCCAGGGGTTTACAATAGCACAATATGGTGTTTCTAGGTTATCTCGGATCTCTCTTGGATCTCCACCCTTTTGGCTAAGGGGATACATGTATTTATAGTGATGGGAGATAAAGAGATTCATTGTATGTAGACATTTATGTCTACATTCAACGAATCTAATTGTTGAATTTCTTGGTATGCTATGTGTTGTCATCTATTAATACAGTATAAATGTACATTAAGGCTCATTAAATGCGTTGTCATCTTCATTAATGCACATTTAATGCATAGGTATCCTTTGATCTTCCTGGTTGGTATGCCGACCAACTCTCCTCGAGTGCCGACTAACTCTCCTCGGGTGCCGACCAACTCTCCTTGGGTGTCGACTAATTCTCCTTGGGTACTAACCAACTCTCCTCGGGGGCCAACCAACTCTCCTAGGGTGCCGACTAATTCTCCTCGGGTGCCGACTAATTCTCCTCAAGTACTGACCAACTCTCCTCGGGTGCCGACTAACACTCCTCGGGTGCCGACCAACTCTCCTCAAGTGTCGAATATTGCCACGTAGGATGACATGTATCCTTTTCTGATTGGTCCTCGTAGATGGAGAATTTTTGCGTCAACAGAAGCCCCCAATGCTCCATGATTGATGGTTTACTTGAAAGGATGGAGTATTTATTCTGCAGTGTTGCTCGGTGCTCGTGAAATTCTTGATCTACCTTCTTGATTTGTTCAACATAAAGTTCATTATCTCTTGGACGACATATGATGCAGGCTGATCGATGGTTGCTAATCTTTCTTTTGAGGAAATCCGTGTGCTATGTATCACCCTGGGAATTTGGATGCAGCCATGCCATAGTATGCAGCTTGTAGCTTGTCATAATCTTCAAGTATGTTGATTGGTTTGCTAGCCAACCAACTGCCTCCTGTGCCGAGCAACTGAGTGCTAAATTCACGTGCTTGATTCTTCTGATTTATGATCCTCTGAATACTTTGTCGAGTAACATACTAGCTTTTGAACCCAACTCTTCAATCTGATTAGTACCAAGCTAGTGGTGGACTTCGAAACATTTTTATACAACTTCTTTTTCAATGTTGGTCGGGACAGTAGTAGTAAAGATCTCAGTGCTGTAGATGCTGAATTTGACTTCTGAACTTCAATAGTATGTGCATAATAACTCCTGAATATGCCTCCTGAACTTCAATATACCTCCTGAACTTCAATATTCCTCCTGAACTTTAATATACCTCCTGAACTTCAATATACCTCCTGAACTTCAATATTCCTCCTGAACTTCAATAGCCTCCTGAACTAATTCTCGAGCAAGAAAAACAACTTCTGAATGATAATTAGTCGGGGCCCCGACTATGTAAGTTTATGTAGTTGAATTTGGTGCTCGACTGTATGATGTTATGAGAATGTGCCACCGAATGAACAACTGAATTTTTAATAGAAGCCCCCAAGTGTGGAATGTGAACTTTGAATGCTTTTTGCTTGATCGCTTTCACATACTCATAAAATGTTTCCGACCAACTGTAGTTGACAACTTCTTATTTCTGACCAACTTGAGTTGGTGGATTTTTTCTTCCCAACCAACCTTAGTTGGCACTTTTGGGAAATATTTTTTCTTCCCAACCAACCTTAGTTGGCATTTTTGAGAAATATTTTTTCTTCCTAATCAACCTTATTTGGCATTTTTAGGAATAGTTTTTCTTCCTAACCAACCTTAGTTGGCATTTTTAGGAATAGTTTTACTTCCCAACCAACCTTAGTTGGCATTTTTGAGAATATTTTTTCCTTCCTAACCAACCTTAGTTGTCATTTTTAGGAATAGTTTTTCTTCCTAACCAACCTTAGTTGGCATTTTTAGGAATGGTTTTACTTCCCAACCAACCTTAGTTGGCATTTTTGAGAATAGTTTTTCTTCCTAACCAACCTTAGTTGGCATTTTTAGGAATAGTTTTTCTTCCTAACCAACCCTAGTTGGCATTTTTAGGAACAGTTTTTGATAATAAATGATGGAGACTTCCTCGGAGCTGACCAACGGATTGTTGGGAATAAGATATAATAAATGCTGGAGATATCCTTGGAGCTGACCAACAGATTGTTGGGAATAAGATAATATAAATGTTGGAGACCTCCTCGGAGCTGACCAATGGATTGTTGGGAATAAGATATAATAACTGCTGGAGACCTCCTCTGATCTGACCAACAGATTGTTGGGAATAAGATATAATAAATACTGGAGATATCCTTGGAGCTGACCAACAGATTGTTGGGAATAAGATACTATAAATGTTGGAGACCTCCTCAGAGCTGACCAACGGATTGTTGGGAATAAGATATAATAACTGCTGGAGACCTCCTCTGAGCTGACCAATAGATTGTTGGGAATAAGATATAATAAATACTGGAGACTTCCTCGGAGGTGAATATATATAGAGAGAAGAAATTTTCCGAGCTCCATGCTGAGATAAATATAAATATGCATAGACATAAATAATGATAATAAACTGTCTTGCTGATCTGTCGAGGCAAAATTGCATAATGCCGAATAAGGATAATATTTTCCAGAATATAAGAAAATGGCGGAGTACTTTGTCGGGCCTGAATATAATAAGAATTACCCCGACCAACCTTCCGTTGGGGGTGAAATGTAATAAATGTTATAGTTCTTCCTCGGAGCTGAATATGAATATCTCGCCGAGTTTCGTGTTGAGATGAATATACAATATGAATCCCAAGGGATATAGAATAATTTGTGCTTGAGCCGATATCTCCAAGTAATAATAAAATATATAATGCCTCGCTGAGGTGAAATTTCATAATGCCGAACAATGATAATATTTTCCAGAAGTTTAAGATTATTTTCGAATATTCGTTGGCACTGAATCTTGTACCTGTAAAAATTAATAACTTGCCATACCATATGTGTAGGCTGAATTAATTAGTCATAACAATAATTTAGTCATCTAATCAATATAAATGATATGTATATGTTTGAGAAATAAAAATATTAATTTCAAAAAATGAAATAATATATGTTGGCTGATATGTCGAGGCAAAATTGCCTGATGTCGAGCAATACTACTTTTCCAGAGGTTTACAATAGCTTTCATCGGGATTGAATCTCGTCCCTATGAAATTTTAATAAGCTGCCCGAGCACCTGTCGAGACTAGAGAAAATAATTATTAACATGAGAATGATTATTCAGCCAAACAATATGTGATGTGTATCAGCATAAAATAATAAATATTTCAAAATATGAAATAAAATTTATGTGCTACACGTGTATTTCATGAGCAAATTTTAATAAAAATGCTAGGCATTTTAATTTTAAGTAAAAGACCAAATATAAATTGGGTTTTTAGAAATTATTTATCACTTTAGGAATTATTTGAAATTCAATAAATGCTCAAATGTAATTTTTTGGTCTTAAAATATTTTTCACATAAAGTTTATGTGGATTAGAAAATAACCAAGTATGCATTTTAATTTTTCTCATTCTCTGATTAAAAATATGATGGGAATTTGAATAGACATCAAAGATTTTACAAAATTTATAATGAAAATTATCAAATCTTACCACCGTCATATATATTGGTATATGTAATCATTTAAAATATTTATTCCATGATATAAAATTGAAACTTGAGAATCAAGCAAAAAGTTATGATTTATGAAATCCATTATTTTCAGATTTCTAAATAAGAATTAATCTAACAGTTATGATTTTAAAATCATGATATGTAATATTTTGCAGATAAAAATTGGATAATTAATTTATGTATATAAACATAAAAATCATGATTGAATCAAAAGATGTATGTATAATTGATTATACGTAGAGAAAATAAAAACTTAGCTTTTGATGGAGAACAATGCTTGTAACACGTTCCCACAGACGGCGCCAATCTGTTGAAGACAGAAAATGGCCTCTGCCATTTTAGTGGCGTCAACAGCAAATAAATGATGAGGATGAGATTGAAGATGAAGATAAACATTCACATCAAACATATAAGAGACAAAATGTTTTTAAAGTGGTTCGGCTATGAAGAAAGCCTACATCCACTGTTATTTTATTCCCAGGGGTTTACAATAGCACAATATGGTGTTTCTAGTTTATCTCGGATCTCTCCTGGATCTCCATCCTTTTGGCTAAGGGGATACATGTATTTATAGTGATGGGAGATAAAGAGATTCATTGTATGTAGACATTTATGTCTACATTCAACGAATCTAATTGTTGAATTTCTTGGTATGCTATGTGTTGTCATCTATTAATACAGTATAAATGTACATTAAGGCTCATTAAATGCGCTGTCATCTTCATTAATGCACATTAAATGCATAGGTATCCTTTGATCTTCCTGGTTGGTATGCCGACCAACTCTCCTCGAGTGCCGACTAACTCTCCTCGGGTGCCGACCAACTCTCCTTGGGTGCCGACTAATTCTCCTTAGGTACTAACCAACTCTCCTCGGGGGCCGACCAACTCTCCTCGGGTGCCGACTAATTCTCCTCGGGTGCCGACTAATTCTCCTTAAGTACTGACCAACTCTCCTCGGGTGCCGACTAACACTCCTCGGGTGCCGACCAACTCTCCTCGAGTGTCGAATATTGCCACGTAGGATGACATGTGTCCTTTTCTAATTGGTCCTCGTCGATGGAGAATTTTTGCGTCAACATTAATCTTAGGGGATGAAAAAAAACTAATACAAAAGGATGACTAAAAATAAAAACTCAACATACAAACAATATGAATGCTTACCTCTTATCCATATAAATTTACACACATAACATACAAATAATATATACAAAATAAAAATTGAACTAAAAAAAACAAGTTGACCTCTACTAGGGGCGGGGTACGGGCAAAGAGACAATGGCGGATTGAGGTCCTCTGCTGTCGAAAACAGGGGTGGCACGGGCCACGAGTGGATCAACCTAGTAGGTTCTGAGGTGAGGAGGGATAAGGGTGGGGCTGGAGCCTTGAGAATCAACTTCTGAGAATCGACAGATATTATAAAAACTATATAAGCATATACAACACTTGATCATGGAAAGAACACCAACATTAATTATTAACAAAGAAAACACAACAATTTTTGTAATCCAACATGATAATGTCCCAAATTTGATATTGTGACATCCACATTGTAACCCATGTGCCATGAAGCTCTATGGTCAAGGATGTCAACCCTAGCACCACTGAGTTTATTATGAACCCAAGAGCACCCGCACGTACACCATGGTCATACAAAATCCCCATCTCCTATAGTTTAATGAAATGCAACTGATCCCCTTGAAAGTTTGGTTGTTGTAATATCTACTGGTAGTGTTGGAAACATGGAAAGTTCCATTATTCCGCTAGCTACTACTGTAATTTCCCCCACCATAAACATTGGCAAGTTGCCACCTCCGAAAAGTGTGTCCCACTGTCCATTAAGTACCGACTCATTAACCCAATATCAAAGCTGGGTTAGTCATTAATGCTATTTTCATGTAATGATAAAATTGATGCTCTTTTAGTAATGCTAGATGACAATCACTCTTATATGTTCCGATACAATACTATCTCCTATTAACGATGTAAATTGTATCTCAGACTTTAGTTGTAAGAAAATCCGTGATGAAATCTTAAAATTGAACTTTAATGGTGGATAAACAGTCGAAAATACTTGCTAGAGTATATCTGAGATGAAAAATGGATTCTCAAGCGCAAAAAGCAATTATCTCAACCAGTATCGTTCAATAGATACCTTTAGTACTTATAGGGTTTCAAAATGGGTATTTTTGCCGCTAGTTGCTGCTGAAATTGCCCCCACCACAAACATGGGCAAGTTGCCACCTTCGAAAAGTGTGTCCCACAGTCCATTAAGTACTGACTCATTAACCCAATATCAAAATCGGGTTACTCATTGATGCTATTTTCATATTATGATAAAAATTTTTACAAGAGAGAGAAAGAAACTTTTATTTATGATTTTTACTTAAAAAGAAGAGAGAATGAAAATCTCTTTTATAGAGGTACAAAATGTTATAACGATTCTGTTATAACAGAATGGCACAACTGGCACTAATAACAGCCCAACAAACAATGTAAAATATCTAAACTAATTTGTCTAGGTGTAAAACTCCCCCTCAAGATGGAAGATAAATGTTTTTAACTGCCATCTTGCTTAACAGAAAGTGAAACTGAGTAGGATGGAGTGCTTTGGTAAGCAGGTCTGTCAACTGATGTTTTGAAAAAACAAACATAGTCTTCAAGCTTCCATTTTGCAATTTCTCTTTAACAACGTGACAATCTATTTCGATGTGCTTTGTTCTTTCATGAAAAACTGGGTTCGCTGCAATGTGTATAGCAGCTCGATTGTCACAGTAAAGTAATGCAGGTTTGGAATGATCAATCTGTAAATCCTTGAGTAAAGACAATAACCAAGTGATCTCACAAATGGCATTTGCCATTGCCCTATATTCAACTTCTGCAGATGATCTTGAAATAGTTTTATGCTTTTTAGGTTTCCAAGATATGAGAGAATCCCCAAGAAATATGCAAAAACCTGTGATAGATCTTCTTGTATCTGCACAAGCAGCCCAATCAGAATCTGTAAAACCTTTTATTTGCACTGAAGAGGCAGCGGAGAAGAAAATTCCTTGTCCAATAGTTCCTTTTACATACTCAAGTACTCTGTAAGCTGCTTTGAGATGTGGGAGCCTAGGTTTGGCAAGAAATTGGCTTAGTCTATTAACAGAGAAAGTCAGATCAGGTCTGGTTATAGTCAAGTATAGTAATTGACCTATAACTCTTCTATAAGGTAGAGGATAAACAAGTAAATCACCTTCATCTTGAGTCAATTTTAGATTTGGTTCCATAGGAGTTTTGATAGGCTTGCAACCTAATTTTCCAGAATTAGAAACCAACTGTAAAGCATATTGCCTTTGACAAACGAAAATGCCCTTGTCTGTTCTAGCCACTTCAAGACCCAAGAAATATTTCAAACTTCCAAGATCTTTTAGCTTGAAACAACTCTGAAGAGACTCTTTGAGGACCTCAATGGAATGTTGGTTATTGCTTGCTATTATGATATCATCAACATAAACTAGCAAAGTAATGAAAATTTCTCCTTCTGTTTTAACAAATAGAGAATGATCAGATTGAGATTGGTGGAATCCTTTAGCTAATAGAGCAGCTGAAAACTTAGCAAACCACTGTCTTGAGGCTTTCTTGAGTCCATACAAAGATTTATGAAGATGACAAACAGCATTTGAAGGCAAATTCTCCCCCTTGTAGCGAAAACCAGGAGGAAGTTGCATATAAACTTCTTCATTCAAGTCTCCATGCAAAAAAGCGTTGGTAACATCTAATTGAGTGAGAAACCAGCCTTGTGTAGCATCCAAACTAAGTAATAACTTCACAGTAACTAATTTGGCTACAGGAGAAAAAGTATCAAGAAAATCAATACCTTCTTGTTGGGTGTAACCTTTTGCAACTAACCTTGCTTTAAACCTCTCAACAGAACCATTTGCTTTATATTTAATCTTGTACACCCATTTACAACCAATGGCATGTTTGCATGAAGGCAAACTAACAATAGAACATGTATTATTTTCCTCAAGAGCCTTCAATTCAACATCCATAGAAGTTTGCCAAGCTGGGATAGATGAAGCTTGTGTATAGGATGTTGGTTCAAAGTTAGAGGAAACATTGAGAACAAAGGATTTATAAGCAGGGGAAAGTTTATCATAGGACAAGACAGAGGTAAGAGAATGACATGTAGAAGAAGGAACAATGTTAGAGGAACCTTGCAAAAGAGAACAATGATAATTCTGCAGATAAGTTGGAGCTCTTTTGGTTCTTTGAGGTTTATTTGATTGAGAAGGACAACCTGTTTCTGAAGAAATATGTGGTGAAAGAAAAGTGGAATCCGCAAAAGAGTCATTGGTAGATGAATTTGTGTTTGAAGAAGGAAAAGAAAAAGAGTTATCAGAAATTGAATGAGGCAAAACTCGAGTAGAAAAAAAAGTTGTGATATCAGTTGGTGGCTGTTAAGTGGAAAAAGGGAACAATGTTTCATGAAAAATAACATTTCGAGAAATGAAAATAGAATTGGTTTGAAGATCAAGGAGTTTATATCCTCTGTATCCAAAAGGATAGCCAAGAAATATAGAAGCTATGGATCGAGGAGAAAATTTATTTCTGTGGCTCATTAAAGTTGAAGCATAACATAAACATCCAAAGCTTTTGAGATGTGAATAGTTTGGTTGCTTATGATATAACATTTCGTAAGGTGTTTTATTTTCAATGATAGGAGAGGGGGTTCTATTGATAAGATGCACAGCTGTAAGAATACAATCCCCCCAGTAGCACAATGAAATATTAGATTGAAAAAGCAAAGCTCTAGCAACATTCAAGATGTGTTGATGCTTTCTCTCTACAACAGAATTTTGTTGAGGAGTCTCTACACAAGAATAGTAATGTATAATTCCTTGAGAATGAAATAGCTCAACAAATCCAAGTTCTGGGGCATTATCAGATCTGCAAGATTTAACGAGAACTCCAAATTGAGTTTGAACCATTTTTATAAAATTTTGCATTATGGTTTTGACTTCAGATTTTGCTTTCAGCAAGTAAACCCATGTAGCTCTGCTACTATCATCAACAATAGTTAAGAAAAAACGATGCCCATCAATAGTTTCAGTTTGAAAGGGTCCCCATATGTCACAGTGTATAAGATCAAAAGGCTTGGCAGATAGATGATTTTGAGAAACAAAGGGTAATCTTCTTTGTTTAGCTAAATGACAGATTGAGCAATGAGAATCTGTTTGATTACATGAAGAAAGATGTAAAACATCCTTTAACATTTGAAGCTTATGAAAAGAAGGATGACCTAGTCTATAATGCCAAACAAGATCTTTATTGAATTGAATATTATTACAAGACATACTAGAATCAAGAATGGAAGAAGGAAAACTCTCTTTATCCAGGTAATAAAGATTGCCTTGACGTTTACCCATCCCAATCATTTTGCCCTGAGTAAGGTCCTGAATCAAACAATAATCATGAGAAAAGATGAGATTGAGTTGAAGAGATTGAGTAAGACTACTCACAGATAACAAATTGTATTGAAAAAGAGGGACATGAAGGACATTATGCAGAGTAAGATTAGGTGAAAGTGTAACATAACCAATATGTGATATACGAACACATTCACCATTTGGCAAGGTAACATTAGCACTAGAGACAGGAACTAAATTGCTAAATAAGGCAATGGAGCAACAAACATGGTGAGTAGCTCCTGTGTCTATAATCCAAGAAGTATTAGACACAGAAGCAATAAAGGTATAAGTAGCAATACCAGTAAAACTGGAAATGAAATGCTCTTGAGTGACGTTTGCTGATGGAATACTTGTTGACTCTGAGCCTAGTTGAGAGCTTAGTAACTGAATCAATTGTTGGCACTGTGAAGGAGTTAAAGAGAATACAGATGAACAAGGTTGAGCAGAGGTATCATTGCTCGCAGAACCAAAAAAACTTGTTTTATTGACAGATGGTTTATAGGTAGAGGACTGTGAAGTTACTCCTTGAGGCTTATTTTTAAATTTAAATCCCGGAGGAAAACCATGAAGTCTGTAGCACTTGTCGATAGTGTGACCAAGAACTCTACAATGGCTAATTTTTTTTTTGCCATTCTTGTTTTTAGCAGAAGAATGATTGAATAAGGAAGATCTAGATTTAGGAACAAGAAGATCTAAAGAATCGAGAGTGTGATAAAAATTTGCTCTGATACCATTTTACAAGAGAGAGAAAGAAACTTTTATTTATGATTTTTACTTAAAAAGAAAATAGAATGAAAATCTCTTTTATAGAGGTACAAAATGTTATAACGATTCTGTTATAACAGAATGGCACAACTGGCACTAATAACAGCCCAACAAACAATGTAAAATATCTAAACTAATTTGTCTAGGTGTAAAAAAATTGATTCGCTCTTACTAATTCTAGAAGACAATCACTCTTATACGTTTTGATATATTAACTGCCTAAATTGTATCTCAGACTATAGTTGTAAGAGAATTTGTGATGTGATCTTAAAATTGAACTTTAACGGTGGATAAATAGTCTAAAATACTTGCTAAAGTATATCCGAGATGCAAAATGGGTTCTCACACTCAAAAGGCAATTATCTCAACCAGTACCATTCAACAAATACCTTTACTACTTATAGGGTTTCAAAATGAGTATTTTTGTTTGTACCTTATCTCATTTATTACCCACTGATTCTTTACATTGATAGATACATCTATTAACTGGACTTTATCTAAACCAGTAACACTGTTGATTACATTACTTATCCATTGTTGATTATTGTCTAATAATTATTGCTGATTACATTGATGTCTAATAGTTATCTCAACCAATACCACCGTTGATTAAATTACTTAACCATTTATTATTTTTGTCTAATAGTGCCCCCAAAACTTATAGGCCTTATTAAGACTAGCTATTAAAAAAAGGGTGATGTTGGAAAATTGACAACAGCACACGACCACATTGATTCATGATTTTTTTATTAAAAAAATAAGTGATATAACAAACAGTCACATCCACTACTATCTATATATAGCATCAATTGATATCATTTTCTATTTTAAGTTGCAAATCACTGACCTTGTCGAACTTGTGATCTGGTATGTTGAAGCTAAATGCTTCTTTTTTACTTAAAAGCATCTCAATAGTGGTTACTTTGGTGGATACATGCAGTTAAACACACAAAAAGAATACACACGAAAAGGAAAATATTTAACTAATAATCAGAATACTCCAATATTAGCTTCAAATTGCATCAAATGAGAAAAATCAAAAAGAAAGCTAAATAACTTATATTCTTATGGCCCTATCATATTCTCTTGCATTAGAGTAGGTATCAACTTTCACATCACACTAGTATTTATACTCTTGTATTGTGTACTTATAGCACCAACAAAAATATGATCCTTTTTTAGACTAATAGCTATAAGTCCATACCATTTACAAAATGAAACAAACGTCAGTGAACATTGTACGCTATAAATCTTAATATTAATAAAGTTTTATTTAATATCTCACTAATTGAAGATCACATGTTCAACTGTGATGATTTGAAGTAATAGTGTGTAATCAATGTCTGAAGGTATATGAATCTATTGCAACCTTAAAGTTACTATACAAATGAATTATGACAAGTCTTATGTATAAACAAACATCGCTGGCAATAATGAATCAGTGGAAGTCTTGTGTGTAAACAAACATCACTGAAAAATAAACCACAATTATACCAAAGAAATTGTACTTATTCCATTAGTCATAACTTATTGCTATTACCAAATGTGAAACAACCAAATTAGCCATTAATTATCATGCAAAGCTTAGATCTACCTAGGCATTCGAAGTTTAAAAATCTTAATATCCGAAAATAGATAAAAATTATCAGATCTATGATATGTAACCTCACTCCTAGCTTGCTAAAATATAATAATAAAAAATAATTCCCCTAAGTATATTCAAAATCATATGATACAACAAGTGATCTCATAAATTTACAGCTGAATCAAATAAACAAGCCAAACAAAAAAACACTATTCTTGTAAATCAGTTTCAAAGATAGTAGATGTTGGAATAACACTCAAATAAATATAGACGTATCAATTGACACCCATGATACCAAAGTCTAGGTGTTTTCATAGGAGTTTATGGTAATTGAAAGGTACTTCAACTCATTACGTGGTGTAGGAAGTCTTGATTGTAAAGAAACCCTATGAAAAGAGAATGTGAGATAATACCTTCCTCTTCATTGGTATTGGAGACTAGTTATGGAAATTAGTGAAGAGGGAACTAAATCATCAACAATATCTCTACAACAAATCAAGTAAAGAACTGCAAAGGCTAAGGTAAAATAAAAGCAATAAAAAATAAAATAATGTCAGAGAACAACTAAATTACAACTATTTCAGTTATTCAAGTTGTGATTTCCATGAATTAAATCCAACTTCATAAGAATCTATTCTACATGGTTCAATAACAATTTCAGTTATGCAAGCAAACCACTGTCGACTTATAACTTGATTGTATATCAAAGAAAATAGATTAAATATATAAACTGAAACATGATAATAAGCAATAATAAATCTTAAACAAATAGATGAACATCTATATAATAAATCATCTCAGTTTTTTACTTATCATCCTAATCTTAAATAAATAATATCGGTATCTAACTCAACATACATGCACACTTCTTGAGAAAAAAGAAAATTTTCATTAAACCCAACATGTTTAGCAAAATTATAACTTTCACTGCTAAATTTCAATCTTAACATATCAATGAATACACTGAAGATACCCCATAAATTGACTTCATTGGACATTCATAATAAATTATATCTTCACATAACAAAATAGGTAGGTCCTAAAATATCTTTGCCCTCTTAAATCTAAAATCTAGACGAGTATTTTTATTATATGAGAATAAAGTACAATACTCTGTCACAAAATCAATGCCTAAATTTTATGAACAAACTAAAGGCAAACATTGCTCAATAATGGTTTATATATTTAAACCCTAAGATAACAAAAAATAATATATTCATTTTACATAGATTCTGATATAATTCAAGGCAATATGTAACTAACTCCACCTATGATGACACATTTCTCAATTAAAATGCAATAATTTTCATACTTTTACAAATCGCAATAAATAACCCCTAACAAGGTTTTGATTCTCCGAAAACTATCAATTTAAATACAATGCCCTAATATTTCAATCACCTACATGGTTGAAATCCCTAGTCTATAATTTTTTTGATAAATCCTAAAGTAAAAACCTAACATGTAAGTCACTATAATAGCGTTTTCAAAACGAAAACTTTTGGGTCAATCTCGCACTAGATAACACTGTATTTATCAACTTCAAAACATCTAAGAAAAAATTTACTATCTAAGCTAGAGGAAAAAAATTCAAAGAAGAAATCTATAGATTCATACTATACATCCAATGGAAGATATAATGAAACAGAAAATGACAGTTAAAACGAATCCATAAAAATCCATAAAAATCTAAAAATTTCTTTCTGTATAAACATTTATATCTATATAGATAATAATAGATATAACATATTAGAAAAATTACTTTTAACTATACATACAATATGAATACAATGAATATAAAAGACAAATGTTAAAAAACAATAAATCTGAATAAATCCCTAGATTCATACTTTTGACAGTTGATGATATCTTTTATGTGGACAGTGGAATAGAGAGATTCCAAATCACATATTGCGTAATTAAAATCATGGAATACACAATCGAAATCAAAATGGCGCAACGTACATAATTAACTTGTCGGGAATAAGAAATAGACAGAGAGAGAGAGACGATGTCGATGAAGTAAGGAGAGATAATACTATTAGGGATTTTCATGTGAGAGAGTCATGAGTGAGAATGAGGGGAAATTTTAGGTCAACTTGTTTGGGATGGAAAATGTTGCGGGTCTTTCATTTTTTGAGCGTTGTATAAAAAAATTTGCCTTCTATATTTTGCTTATAAAATTAGTAATGGAAATACTATATTACTAATAATAAATTATTGTGAGAATTAGTAATGATATAATACTGTTAGTAATTGAAAAATTAATTTATTACTAAAAGCTTGTTTTTGTGTATTGAAAGGACAAAATAAGAATGTTTGTAAGACTAATGCTTGAAAGGAAAGAAGAAAGGGTAAGAAAGAAAGAATGCGAAAATCAAATGAAAAAGAAGAAAAAAAGGAGTATGTGAGTCGGGAAAAAAAAGAAAATAGTGGATAGAAAAAGTGCGTAAAAAGTCAAAATACCAAGAAACCTCTTTATTCTCATAAAATTTTTGAAACTCCAAATTTTATTTTGTCTAGTCAAAATCTGGGCCTACAATAGAACCGAAAGAAAATCCTAATTGTTCTCAAGTGAAGTTAGTTATAGTGTCCAAATAAAGATGAATAGGATATTTGATGTGATTCAAAGTTTTTAAAAAGTAATCGATTTTCTGTTCTCGAGATCATAATCATCCATTATAAGATGTTCATCTTTCATGTAACAGATGTGAAGTTTGCTCATTGAATTCACTATTTTATTTTACATATACCGAGATATATTACCCAATTCCAAGTTTTTATTTGTAAGTGCATCTCATGAGAATCTAAGTCAAAATGATTTTTTGGATAAGAAATTTAATAGTCAAATCTTTTGAATTGGATGGTTATATTGGCTATGTACATATGCATAATAAGTTAACATTGAAAAGTGAATTTTTACTATATTTATGAAATTTGCATTTAAGCCTTAGTTATATTAATTTTTTGTCTTTTATAAATTGAGTTAAGTTTTTTAATTTTATGGTTATATTCACTACAAACTCTCATGAGACAAAACTCGTCCACTAGGGCAACCTCGGGGTTTTACGACTTGTTGCACATGCTAAGTGCAATCGTTATTCCTATGAAAGTGAGTTAGATTTCAATTTTTTTTAGTTTTGCTCGAGGACTAGCAAAGTTTAGGTTTGGGGGTATTTGAGGAGTGAGTTATTTTATATCATTTATACCCAAATCTAGAACTTGTTACACCTGTTGTACCATAAATAATGAGCTTTTAAATTCATATTTGTATTTAGAAGAAAAATACAAGAATGAACATAATTCGAGTTAATAATTCAATATTAGAAACCCTCTACATACTTTATTTTAAACGTATTTTAATTCATTTGGGGTGATTCAGGGGGTGTAATTAGGACTCGTAACATTACTCGTGAACACACACACACACACACACACACACATTATATTAGTTTTTACACATATAGTATATATTTATACTTATATATATAGATATATAAGCATACAAATTATATATATACATACTCACACACACACTATATATATACTAATATATACTCATATATACTAATACACTACACAACACACTACTATATAATATATATACACACTAAACTAAAACACATGCACACATCTACTATATATTATATATACTAGGGGAATGCCCGTGCCTAAAGGCACAGTAAAAAATTTCAAAATACGTAATCGCTAAACGACAAAATTTTTGTTCCCCAACAAAACGAAGTGTAATTTAAAAAAATTGGTCACAATCCCCATTTTTTATAGGACTATCCACCTTACTTTTAATAAATAACAAATAGGCCAACAACATTCAAATAATCTAATCCAAATAGTAAGGTGAAATTAAATAAAACTTCAAAATGTAGCAAAATAGAAGTCACATCGGAAAACATATATTGTGTCAGAGAAACGTACCTCAATTAAATGTTCATAAATTTGTAGGCTAAAGTAAATTTTCTTATCCATACATCCATTGGATTTTCAAACTTAGATAAATGTTATAAAGTATGCCTTGTTATTTTTGGCCATCCATTACTCATAATGGACTTTGGGAGAGAAAGAAGTGACAACTAAAAGAAAAATATCTAAATTGAGAGAGTGATTTCAAAGGTAATTTCAACAGAAATACTTATGGAGATTGCTAGTACCTTTGGTCCTTTGAAGTCTTATTACTTTGATATTAATGCAGATTTTAATGAACCATGTGCTGTTCTTGAGTATGTTGACCAATCAGTTACTCCCAAGGCATGTTCAGTTCTGAATGGTTTGATGTCGGAGGGCAAGTGCTAACTGTAGTTCAAGTAATTCGAGATACTTTGTCATCGATGGAAAATATTGGAAACTCGCCATCCTATGGAATCCCGAACCATGCCAAGCCTCTTCTTTTGAGAAACTGAACACTTTGATGGAGAAATCAGAGACTCGTGATCAAAAAGTAGTTGATGTTACACAAATAGGTGATCTTGATATGGAAGATAATGGAGAGGAAGATAATGGAAAATTAGATATGGCTTCTTCTAAGAAAGATTTGAGGTTGAAAATAGAGTTGGATGTTCCTCTTACGAAAGGCGAAGATAAGGTTTCAGATGAAGGGAATGTTTTAGAGCCCGGTTGTGTTCTAGTGTAGCATAGAAGAGCAGAAGATTCTTCCAAGGCGGCACATTATTTGCACGACCGACATTTTAATGACCGGGTTGTTACTATGGGGTATTTTTTGGGGGACTTTTATTGAGCATGGTTTCCCAAATTAAACTTGTTTAGGTGTTTACAATTGGGAGATAAAGAGTGAATGCTATTTTTTTTTTCAAATTTGATGGTTCTCTGTAAGGTTTTTATTTGTAGCACAAATTTTAGCAAATGGCTTTCTTGGAGCAGGGATTTGGCAAAAGTTTCGTTGTTGATTACACCAGTTTTGAGCGATGTTGAGGTGTTTTAATTGAACACTGCCTAAACTGTTACTTTTACCAGGGATTAATGCTTCAATTAAAATGAATCTTGGACTTATCTTTGTTGGGAGGTTGACTTGATGTTATATATGGGTCAGAGTTTTTTCATTTGGGTGATGTTTTAGAATATTAAAATAAGGAAGTGGGTTACTGTAATTTCTTTTATGAATACCTGTATTGATTAACTTTTTTCTTTGCTCTTCAAAAAGTTTCTACCTTACTATCCATCTTTGATTTGCAGAGTTGAAAAAAAAGAAGAGATCACACTACTTAGACACATTAATTAATACCTTAACGTGTTCCTTCATCTTCCACCACAACACACTTGCCCACAAAAAACTAAAGTATCTGTAACACAAATAAAACTACCAAACCCCTGTGTGAACATTTGAACTAAGGATCCCGTAAGTGTGGCGTGTAGGGGCAAACTAAATGGTCACACAACTAAAAGTATAAATATATGTGATCCATGAACATTCCTCAAAGTTTAATATATCCCCAAACGACATAATTCCATTAAGTGTATTGAATCATAAGTATATCCTCAATGTATAAATACAGAGCAAACCTTAAATTCCATTAACTCTTTATTACCAGTTTCAATCTTAAGAACAAAATATAGAGCAAACCTTAAATTACATTCATAACCTATAATCATAACTTGAATAAACCTCATAAAAAACTATACCAAATTATTATGGTTAGGAATAACAAAAAAATATTCCAATTCCTCCCTTTCAGATTCCCTGCATTTGTGGAACTCAAGCTCTTCAACTTCAACTTCCAAGCTCCATCTATCATTTTCAAATTGATCCCTAACTTATCTCCTTTCAACTTGTTTGCTTTCAACAAAGCTTCAAGCTGCTCTTCTTGTGGCTTTGAATGAAATAAAGCTTCAAGCTGCTCCTTTCAACTTGTTTGCTTTCAACTCGTTATTGTTCAGATACTCTGCATTTTTTAAATTGTGTAATAATTATGTCTAATTACATAAATAAAACTCAAACAATTATTTTCACCTAACATTGTGATTCAACTACTTCCACGCAGACTCTTTGATTATCCCGCATTAGCAACAAAAATAGTCAAATTAAAAGAAATTCAAGTGTGGTGTAAATAGTAGAATTTCAACTTAAAAATATAATGGGAATTGCCCAAAGAAGAACTTGATATGGAAATGGGAATGGCCCCCAAATTGAAATCAATTCTAAATAGATCTAAATGTTGATTTGACTTACAACATTGTTTTCATATCAGAAAATAAAATTCCAATTTGTTGGTCTTGGATTACAAACTGAAATGAAAACACATCAGGATCGGACTAATATCAAATTTTGTCAAAATTCATATATTGTTTCACCCTGAGTGCAAAGTTAAAAGTGTAAAAAAGCATGAGTTTTTGCAAAGAAAATAGGCTTGTTTCCAAATTATGAGAGAAATCATAGCTAGGAAGAACATATATAATCGAACACTCTAAAAACACAAAAGAATCATATTTGGAATGCACAAAGGGACAAAAATAACCTCAAAGCACACAAATTAAGTAACTAACTACAATTTTTCTATTCTTCTCATATTGATTTCATAAACAAATAGATCGTAACAATGAATATCTTCAACACTCGGAATCAAAATGATAAGAAGAGTCCAATGTGAAACCATTATTAATAAAGCAAAATGTTGGACATCACAATAAAGGTGCTCTAAAAAATAAAACTTTGATGTTATAATTGACAGGAATACAAAAAAGCGGTGATAAAAATAATAATTGTAATAATCTATATAGATGATCTCACTTTTAGACCAAATAATCATCTCACGTATATAGTGACTGAAACAAATTATATCGATGATCTCACTTTTTCACCAAATAATCATCTCAGGTATGTAGTGGCTAAAATAAAAGAGAACTTATTTTTTTATATGAAATGTAAACAAACATAATCGATTAACATTTCTCATTGAAAACCACTAATCTCTAAAACCGCATCGTACTAACTGCAGTATCTCATTGAACCCACATAAAAATTTAAAGAAGAAAAATATCTAAAAAAGAAAAGAATGAAATGATAACATATAGTCAGTGTCGCCTGTTGTGGGATTGATTGAGCGAGATAAATTCATTTGTGATAGTAGGGTCAGTGTCACCGATGTTGCTGATGATTCTAGTTGTGATTCATATGATCAAAATATATTAGTTGGCTTTGATTTTGGTGTTAACAGTGTAACCAATTATACTTCTATGATTATCCTTTTCATACTGTTATGTCAACGGTGTCACTGATCGATCATACGGCTATTACTATCGTACTCAACGCCCATCCTTTTCAAACACTGAACATTACATTTCTATACAGATCTCCAATGAATGTGAAAACATATCTATACATATCACTATTACACTTATAGCCCTATTTTGCACAATAGGGTAACTCTTAAGCATTCTTAGCATTGAAGTGTTGTGGCAAACTCTTTCCTATTTGTGTGCTACATAATATATATTACTATTACTGTTCAGGTTCTATTTAGGACTCGTACACAAATAATATAAATTTATACCTGATTGTTTTAATGCGTAGTACCTCAATAGAATATTACCTAATCAAAAAGCAAATATTACAATGCATAGTACCTCCATAGAATACGATATGATAGAGCTTTATACATGACTTCTCTTCAACATCCCTATTATTGTTTCTCCATTTCTTGTTTTTGGATGGAGTTGAAAGTGGTCTTTTTCACTTAAATGATCAGCTCACTCGACTATGTATCTAAAAGAAGAAGAAATATTTGGATTGAGTTTTAAAGAATCACCAAATTAGTATTTTCCCGCCAATGTAAGAGACTCACCATTTCTTTCTTCAAAATTCATATGGACAAAGACTTTTTAACCCATCAACTGTCAAAAATTAAGGATGAGAGTTGGTATAGTAGTGACCAGTTGTAAGATTCATCATAGCATCGAAAATTGTAAAACCTATTCATTCTTGATCAAATTAGTACTCTCATAGGTTTACCTCTTTAAAATAACTCTTACATATTCATGCAAATTAAAGTATGAAGACTTCATTAGCACATGAAAATCCTTTTTATTGCAGCAACTCGTACCTATTGCAGTAACACATAAAATTCATCTCTCATTTCCTGCAATACAAAAAAACATAGCATAAAACACATTGTAATCAACATTGAATGAACATAGTATGAAAGAACATAGGTTATACCAAAAGATGCCATACAAAATTACATTAAGTTTTAAAGAAACAACACATTTTTTTCCAAGACCATATGCATCACGAAAGGCATTCCCCCTTACTCCGATCAATAAAAAAAGTGCACTTGGTTTGTGATGTGATGGCATATCTTATGAGACTTCTCAATTCTAATTGTATTATCAAAATCATTTTACCTCCTATTATAAGGAAGAAAGAAATCAATAATACAACGCCAACAATCACGGCTTGTGGACCTTGAAACCAAATAATCTTGGAACATGGCTCTGTGAAGGCTTTTGTGGTTTGAGGTGCCCATATGTCATCGGGAACAGATGAGGAAATGTGGATCTGAAATAAGCTCCATTAAGTTTATCTTAAAACCGGGATCAAGTAGTATACATGTCTTCACACTTAAGGCACTATATATTTACTGCTTTGTCGAGGAATGTCTGACTGGCCACGAAGAAGGGAGGGTTATCCACAACAGTACACTCTTGTGCATCTCCCAAACTCAGCATTTTCGTACTTCTCCAACATAGCTACCATTCCTGTAGTTATTAATATGTATCGAACGTGGATCAGACCATAAAGAATCACCGCTGCTGATTCAACTAATTCGTTATGTTCCCACATCAAGGATCAAATCAAGAGCATAATCATAGTAAGGAACTTGGCTGCTTAATCCACAGAGGTAGGCCATTTATCCCTCTTATGCTACAAAAAAGTTAAAATGTATAAAAATAATAACACAAAAATCAAAATATTGCAATGCAAATGCAAAGTAAAACATATAATTCAATAATTGAAACACCAAGTAGCATATTTCAACACAAATTCATGTTTGCAATTCAAAACTGAAAATTAAAAATTAATACGTGAAAATTGAATATTTCAATGATGCAGTAGACAGAGGTTATGTATTGGCACAATGGAAGAACCATTTTTTTGGTCGTACATGCTTATTATCAAAAGAAAATATGAATTGATTGTCTTCCATCCACCTATACGTATTTAAATATTAGAACCAAAAGCCTAGAAGCATATAAGAACTATTAATTTGTTGTTGATTCAAAACAGTAGAATTGCAAAAAAAATTACCCCTAGAATATTTATCTGTAGCGCACTTATCATGCCTATATTGCACCTAGTTTGATTATGTGTACTGAAAATATAATTATAATCACAAACAACCAAATTTTACTAACAATTTTATTCTTCACATGATGTATTTCTAAAGATTCAAAATGGGAGTGTGAAGCTGCTATCAATACAGAACAAACTACTAAGATTAACGATATACTTACAATACCAGTGTAATAGGACTAAGGACTAAGGACAATCATTCAATCATCCAACCTAATATCAAAAGGTTCAATAACATAAGTGAATAAACGAAAAGAAACATTCATATTTGGTTTGAATTATGTCCAGCAAGCAAAGTAGAAGAAACATTCATAGTTGGTTTGAATTATGTCCAGCAAGCAAAGTAGAAGAAACATTCAGAAATACAGAGTAAGCAACAAAATGAGTATCATGGAGAAACATTCAAAAATAAATACCAAAACCCTTCTTGGTCAGCACCCCAACCCTGAAGCAGTTGTTGAAGATGTCCAAAAATGCCAAATAATGTGTACTTATTATTTAAAAGCTTTAAATAACAAAATATACTTCATATACAAAAATTTGAAAATTTAAATGTGAAGTATCTATGAAAATAGGGTACTAAACACATAAACAACAATATTGATAAACCATATGCACACTAATAAACACAGTTTTTTTTCTCTCGATTGGCATCCACGTAAGATGTGAATAGTCTAATAAGCTATCACGTACTAAAATTTTATTCTGTAATAAGGGACTAACATATTATAAGCATAATCAAAACTTCCAACGGAACAATGATACCTCGTTCCTATTCATACCACATTAAAAATATACCTGTACTCAAAACTCCAAAGGCATCATGTTCCCATTCATACCACCTAAAAAATAGGAACAATGAGACCTCATTCCTATTCATAAATCCAAAGGCATCATGTTAGAGAATCGAGATTCTCAAAGGCTACCAAGTTCAAGAACTTGGACTCTGTGGAGTCATCGACCGTTATTCGGGAAAGCTCAAGGTACACACAGAGCTTACTAGGGACATATCCGACGTCAGATAAATTATTAGAGGAGCTCTGCTTGAACTGAATTCTAGCATCGCGCAACTCATGTACGTTACGAAAGGTATAGGGTTTGGTGGGTTTATGTAATGATATTTCAGTTTCCTGCAAAACATGTTATACCCTCAATATAATACAATCATTGCAAGGATTGAATAAGAGAAAAGCTTAAGGATATCATATGTTCATTCTCGATATTAATTCCATATATGAAAAATTATTTATATGGTAGATAGCATTCGAGACTCTTTCACACCAATGACACATGTTATACCCTCAAAATAATACAATTTTTATTATCTTCTAAATCAATATGCAGAGTAACTTTCTGCAACATATGTGTGTATCTATTGTTATTAGAGTTTGAGGAGAGCAAAATATTTTTTATTTCAATTAAGTTATGGCATGTTTAGGGCATTTTCAATAATTGTGTAAGATTGGTGCTAAAATTTGCTTCAAAATCCATAAACATTAGAAACTTATTTAACTAAGAAGTACAAGTAACATAATATCGATCACCAAAACTATTGTCTTATCCCGATACCTACTCAGAGCTCAAACAAACATCCTATTTGACATGAAAAAAATTACAAATTGAAATAAATAATTTCGATTATTGGATTCTTGAATACCATATATACACCCATGTAAGTTACATACCCAAATAGGTACCTGGAGGAAAAAATAATGAAGTAGTTAGAGAGAGAAGGGTAAAAGGGTATTGGGTTCATATGAACTAATTAGAAAGCATAAATAATAATGAGGCAGTTAGAAAGCATCTTCATATGAAAAAACATACCCTAAATCAACAAACAACAAAATGGTTTAAGAGAGAGACCAAGTTAAAATATATGGTAAAAAAACATAAACGCAATTATAACTCAGAGTTTAGAACAATAATGTAACAACCCTTGTCTTTAGGAGGATAATTTTATATTAATTTATCGTATGAGGTAATTATATAAAATGTTAGAATTGGAGGAAATATTAATTTAAGGGGTTGAAAGTTAGTATTTACTGGATTGTTGCTTATTTACTATAAGTGAAAGTAAATATCATTCGGTTGTATGTTTTATAGTGTCATGTGTTTTAAATGACATTATGGTTTAAATAAAACTGGAACTTAAAATGGATTATAAAATTTTCGGATGCCATTTTAGAGGGCGTAGTTAGTCCCGGAAGGTGCGATACAGTCATAATAAGTGCTATATTGTATTTTTGTATTTCGGGCACTTTTACCTGGTTTTGACTTAAATGCGTATTTGCGAGTCGTTTTAATGTGGTATTAATCACTTAAGTTGGGAACCTTAAACTTAAGCCCCGATTTTAGTTTTCCAAATCCCCTAATTTCCTCATTTTATGTCCTGCACTTAGAGAGAAAAGGAGAGAAAGAGAGAGGAAGAGAAAAGTGGAGAAAGAAGAGAGAATTGGAGATTGAAGATTGGGATTGCCTCTACCACAAAGAAATCTAAGATTTCAACACTAAGGCAAGTTTTCTACTTGCTAATATATGGTTTAAGATGATTAATTTGTATGATAATTGTGTATTAGCACTTTTGGATCAAAATGGAATTTATGGGATTTAAACCCTAATTTTTTTTTTTGATGATAAAATTGTGGATTATAATGGTTATAAATCATGTAGGATAAATTTTGGGTAGATAAATGTTTTTGGTTGTGATTAAAATGGAAGAAATTTGAGGTTAGGGAAAATTTAGGGTTCATAACCCGTATCCCCATTCTTGGCCAAATCGCAGGGGCGAATCGATTCGCTAAGGGGTCATCCTACAGGTCTGCAAACGCGAATCGATTCGGATTAAGGCCGAATCGATTTGGCTGAAGCAAAATGTTGGACTTGTCATCCGAATCGATTCACTTTTGGGCGAATCGATTCGGAATCAGGCTGTTTTTGATTTATTTTTCTAACTCAACTTTTATCCTTTTTCTTTAGGTTTAAGACCTAAGAACCTTCTCTTATGAAGAAAACTTAGTGTCCTAGAGTCCGAGATGAATTAGTTTATTACCCTACATTAGAAATGGGTTATGTGGGGGGGTTTTTGGGGTATTGCCAATTGATGTTAGGGCATTCTTTCTTCTAGTTGATTATTATTAAACTAGGAGTCATAGTGTTATGTTCAGGAGACTTTAGAGGATCCATTGAGCTATGTTAGTCTTGATGGTTTATAATAACTTCACAACGTATCTTGGTAGAATAAATTGAAATCTTATTTATTCATCGAGGTTGCAACGATAAGATGTATTAAGCATGGCTCCGGGTATAATATGAGGTATTTACAATAATGTGAATGATTATGGTTTCGAATAAAATGAAACATATATATATGGAAAGAAAATGAAATGGAAATGGTAATAATGATGGTAAATGATAATTTACTTAATCATGAATATGGTAAATGCTAATTTACTTAAACACACCTCTCTAAATGACATCATAAGGGAAGTTCGCGCGCTTGGTGATGCCCCTTGGCTAATTAATGCAGGGGGATATAGTACTTGGCCATATGCGCGATTTTGTTATGTTTTCTGCGCTGGTGAGGAGATTCCGGGTGGGGTCTTGACTCTCCCGCAGGCATATGGCCGCTTCCCGATGTCTTGCGTTATAGGTGCCTAGGCTGCCTTGTTTGATAGTCCCCTGGAAGAGGCTGGTCATTTAGGGGCGTGCCCAGTGGGGAAACTCGGAGGGGCGGTCTTAGAATCGTTATATGCATAACAATATAACCATTCTGAATCAAGTGGGACTAGATGTATGATAAATGCCATACAGAGCACATGAAAATGATGATATTCCTGATAAGGAATGGAATGCCGCAAGAGCATATAAATATGATTAAAATTCATAATAAGGAATGGAACTATGAGATGAATCAGAGTATATAATGGAAGTTTTTAGATCAATGTTATTTATTCTTATTCTCTTGCATGACTTAATTAAATTTATTGATTAATTAAAATGTCTTAGATTATGTTTTAAATTGTGTAGGTAAATTCTTATTTCTTTAAGTCATGATTATTGCTCATAACTGTCATACTCTTTATTCATCTGGTGATCATATAAAACCGGGCCCTGACCCGTTCATGTTTCTTATTGTGCATTCATATTGTATCCGCTCAGGTACTCCGCCGCAAGGACGCCTATTCTGACTTTCCCATTTTCGGTGATTTTGGCGAGCCGTGATGCTTTGCGGGTATTACGGGTTATATTGTATAGTCGCTTTCATTTTTGCACTCTAGTTAAGATCAAGTCTTTTATTCGGACGTGAGGCCCAAGCCTTTGTAATTGTTTAATGTAATGTATTATATAATTAATTAAAATTGTTTAACACTGTTGTAGAGTCTGTGGACCGACAGCATATTCGGTCCATTTATTGTATACTTGTTGTTTTTATCTATATAAGTTTTTAGGGTCTCCACCTTATCTTTTCAATATGGGGTTTGTTTAAATTCTTTCTTTAACTTTAAAACAAAATGTTCGGCAACCCGTTTTTTGAAATTATTGGGAGGTTATCCTGGATACTCTATAATTTATTGTGATGCTGAGAATGATTCCATCCGGGACTCCTGTTATATTGAAGTATTGGGCTGGACACCCTTTATTTTGGTGAGCGGGTTGTCACAAATAAACTCCATAAATCTTCACAAAATAGAGGAACACCGCACCTGAAGAAGAAGAAGAAGAATAAGAGAATTCAGTGAAGATCTTGTGAGAGAGAGAGATCGTGAAGAACTTGAGTGGGAATGAGGTTGTGAGTGGGTATGACGTTGATTGAGGGTAGGTGGCTAATGGCTAAGAGAGAGAGAAAATCATTGTGTGTGTGAGCATGAAAATACTTTTTAGTGTGTTACCAAAATGCCCTCTTTTTTTGAATCAGAATGAAAAATGTATGAAGAAAGGGAGGGGGAAGTATATTTTAGTGGGTTAAAATTGTAAATACAATATAGAGTATATAATGAGATGTGGTGAATTGTAGAGATTATGGTGTGAATTGTGATCTCACCTTCCATCTAGTGCCCTGTTGGCATAATCAGGACCCCTAATTAAGTTATCAACTTTTGGAATAGTGTCAAAACTTCTACTCCTTATTATATAGATTATATAACACACACACAGACACAGACACAGACACAGACACACACACACAAACACACACACACACACACACTACCAAACTATATATATATATATATATAAACACATGCACACGTACACTTTATATATATGTATGTTGTTATACACTAATTTATACGTATATATATGCATACTTATATATGCACAACACTGCTACTCTATATATTGAGTGTGTATATACACACACTTACACATATATACTAATATACCTAACAGCACACACACACACACACACATATATATATATATAATAATGCTCCTGTGCGGACTAGTCCGCATTTTAAGAATGCGGACCGGACATGTGTCACCTAACGGTGCGCCTAGAAATTATCGCCTAAATTATAGGCACACTCTCTCTCTTTTTTGGGCTCAACGCCAGGTGACACATGCCCGGTTCGCATTCTTAAAATGTGGACTAGTCCACACAAGAGCAGGACTGTATGTATGTATATATATATATATATATATATACACAAAAAAAACATAACCCTGTGCCCCACTGCTGCCCAAACCCGAACCACCCCAATCACCTCCTACCAAGTGGCCACGATTCCAAGACCTTCCTTCTACCAACCTTTTAACACACCATACTCATCGAAAAACCTCTTTAATAAACCTGACCTTACTCGGAAAACCACTATACCAGTCACACCTCATAGCATCCGGCCTTTACCCACCTGCTTGAACCTTGACAAGCCCAACAACCCTCTTAAATCACCCATCATCCATTTGAACCAAACACCCAACAACCCCTCCATTGTTTTCTTTATGTCGAGTATTCCCATAAGATGTCTCACTTTATGTTGTTTTATTCCCTAGATTTTGCAAATAGTTAGGTTTGTTTTGTTTTATTAAAACCTTTTTTTTATCCATTGTCCCATATTGCTTTTATCCCTTTTCCTTGTTTTGATATCCATGTGTTCAGACCCAGTATCCTAAATTTATTATCACTCTTACCAACATACTTTTGCCTTGGACAAATTGAACAGAGGCGTGGAGGCTATAAAAGAAGGAGCCACTTTCGAGAAGAAGGAAACATAATTTTTTGGAGAGAAATAAATTTGTATGGAGAAAAATACTAGACAAAAAATTTTATGACACACAAAAATATTATACATTATGTTTTATTTTTGAGTGTTTGGGATATTATTTTTGAGAAAATTTGGAGGAACATTATGTATTGGTACTCAAGTCTTTGACCCGAAATTTTGTATGTTAAATTTTCTTAATGAAAAATATTATTCGTCGTGCAATATTTCTGCTTTAATTATGATGCGTGAGTAATTTTATTTCTAGAACTAGGTGAAGTTTATCATGATTAATTAATTTTTCCATCTTAATTTAATTAAGTGTTGATTTCCGATGTGTATTAATTAAAAATAAAAACTCGGTGTATTTAAAATGACACAAGAGTGTGTTTTAAACCTTTGAAATTATTTGATAAATCAAATTGTAAGAATTTAAATTTGTAATTTTAGATGTGTTATGCTTACATTAAATTGTTTGATATCACATGCTTAAATACACATTACAACTTAAAAAATGATATCTTGAGGGAATAGGGATTTAAGACATCTATTTCAAGAGACGTTAAAATATTTTGAAAACATGAATTATATTATTTTCCAAAATGTATACAATGAGAGTCGTGCATTTTGAGTTGTAAATTCGGAAATACAGGATTCAATTAATGTGTGACTTTAATAAAAATTGATAAATGGATCCGGCGTCCTAGTGTTCTCCCACATTTTTTATTATCATTGGTAGTCTTTTATTTAATTCTCTCTTGTTTTAGTTTAAAACTCAATTATATGTATACACTCATTTGTCTAGTGGGAAAATCCATAGTTTATAAAATTGACCAAATCTCTGTGGTTCCTACACCCACTATATTTCAATAACCCGTGCATTTGTGAGAATTTTAACATTTAAAATTTGATAATGACAAGGACACAATGTCAGACTTACAAAACAGACCCAACGCCCTCGCAAGCCTTGATGTTCTTCGTTCCACAATCTCCTCAAAGAAACACGGAGGAGTTTACCCATGAAACTTCCACAACATGTGAGTGCACACACTCCTCGGTGTTCTAGAACACGGATTCCACCATTTTTTCACCTTAAAACCATAAACACCGAATCTATTATGTGTAAACAACATACAATATGGATTCCACTGCACGAAATAAGTACTCAATAGAGATGAAGAGTATAAATCTTCTTGGTGCCCACAAATTGGAGATCTTAAACTAACATAAAGATTGAGTCTTGGATCTCAAACAGTTTGGTTGAACTAGGGTATGGAGGATTTTGAGTTCTTATTATAAAGTGATTTTTGACAAAATTCTCAGCTTAAAAAGTTTCCATCACACCTATTTATAGAAAATACGTTTTTCCAAGTGGAAAAATCCCGTTTGAACGAAAACCAAAGTTCGTTCGAACGAAATAGCATATCAATTTCGAACCAAAACTAAATTCATTTGAATAAATAACTCATCTCGTTCAAACCGAATTCTAATGAGCTTCAAATGATATTTGTTCTACTAACAGATAAATCTCGTTCGATGTTCATTTGAAGGTCATTTGAACGAACTGCTACATCTCATTTGAATTAAGACTATAAAGTTATTAGAATGACTTTGTTCAAAAAAAATATTCTTATGAAAAATATCCTCAAATATATCAAATATACACTCAATGATTTCGAGGAATCAAAATAAAATGCATCCATACCTTTTTGAGATTCCTCGGATGGTGATGATGAAGCATGGAACAAAACATGGCATTATGATGTAGTTTTATAAACTTTGTTTCTACGTCTTCAATCAAACATGTCATAAGCGTTAAATATCAACACACTCAAGTCCTAACCTATGACTCAACGGTTTTGTCAAAAGCACGGATTAAGCAAAAATATATACAAATTGACTCTATCGAAAAAGTGTCTTTAAAAATCTCCCCCTTTGGCTATTCTGGGATAAAACAAAAAATAAAAATCTATGGGTCGTCAAACTCATCTAAAAGACTCAATCTCCAACCCCAAAAGGAAAATGTACACACTTGATAGACACATACTTTGAGTAGTTTTGCAAGCTCATAAACTTTGTTGCATGTTGCAAACCTGCACACTTAAACATACCTTCAAATACAACTAGAATATATAAACAATATACATCGGCAATTGAATAAACTCCCCACATGTATAATAATCCCTACCTAGGTAATATGTCTCCTCTTAAGATAAAGATCTCCTCCTAAAACTAAAGAGAAAGGTACCATTTCTCTCCATTTTTGTTTAGGAATAGAAAAAGAAAGAATGCATAATAAATCATTTATCCTCCATAAAACATATATCCCCCCCCCCCCCCCCCCTCCCCCCTCCAAAGTGAGAACATATGATACCAATTGAAATTAAGGAAGATAGAATAATATCATGCAATGGTTTAAAGTTCAACAAACACAACATGATAATACAGGCAAAAATAAACCAAACAATGATCAATTAATACTAATATTGATTCAATAAATAATACTAACTAGAATACACAATGAAGCATACGATACCAATGTAAACAATCAACAAGAGATACCAATACAATCAAATAGCATGCCAATTTGATTGAAAGATAAAGCACAGGAAAACATGGATTAAATGCAAACAAAAACAGTAAAAAAAATGTTACCATATATATAAATATGCAAAATATACCAATGACACACAGTCATATATATAGGTATAAATGACCACAACATGACATAAAATACATAAGCTTTACAGACTAGCATAGTATCAATGAATATAAACATGTGGAATGACGTGTAGGAGCATGCACTAAAAATAAATGAATTATGCCCCAATCATTCATAAGTATCCAAGAAGTTATATTGGTTATCTCCTTAGCAAATTCTAATACTCGTAGGCCTGGGGTCTTTCACTTCTAAAGAATGTGGATTCGACATGAAGATTTTTTTTTTTGAATTTTTTTTATTTGATCTAAAACGTGATCGGGGAAATCCTTTTCTAGTCTTATCCAAATAAATAAAGACATAAGAGAGTCTTGACTGTTCAATTATAGGTGCCCAACCCTAGTTCATTTTGAGGGTACATTTTGAAAATCTATTTTCTTCAATGATTCGATAGTGGCACCACTTGTAGCCTCAGATGAGGCCATTTAAAGAGTTTATTCAAACTGATTGAGTTTCCTTAGAGAGTCCGAAAGTGAAGGGGATAACGATCAACGAAAGAAAGGTTATACGTTGGGATACACTCCTTTTTATATCAATAGAAAATCTAGTAAGGCAGTCCTTCGTAGTTCTTAATATATCCTAAATGAAAGTGACTACAGCTATGCACTTCCGGGTGGCTCAAATGCAACTATCTAGATGGAATTTTCTTATAAAAATAAATTCGCTTGATATTGGTTCAAATCCAATTCGTGAGATGCTTGACTGTTATATGATCTTTAGCTCGTCATGGCCATAATGTTTTCTTAGGAGGAACTTCTTTTTCAAACCGTGATAAAACTTTTTCAAACTAAGATTTAGCCTCAAATGACAGATAAAGCGAACGCAAAGAACAAATAAGCACAATTCACATAAGCTTAGAATTTTCATAATTCTACAAATCAATAGCATCATGATATGTTAATTATAACTAGTATTCATTGTTTAAGATGATTTATCTTTAACTATAGAACACTCAGAAGTTAAACAAATATCATATTGTTTCACTCAATTTTTTTTAAGATACCACTTTTTCAAAATCAAACACATAAACATGTTGAGTTTTAATCTTTTCTTTTTGCCTCTCATTTTTAAGCTCTTTCCAATGGTGGCTTTCCCTCAAAGGAGATTTTCTCCATTCATATCCCTTTCCTATGCACCCTCATATATTCAATAAAAAAAATGTACTCACGAGCAACAGTTCTTACGCGCATAAATCCCCCATATTCAAAAAATATGTAGATGAAAAGATTAATGGGAGAACATCTCACTTATCTCAAATATAACACCTGAAGTTAAAATCCAAAAGAGCTCGGTCATGTGTGTGTAGAGGCATATACAAAATGAATCAGTTAAGAAAATCAAAGTCAAATATGTCCATGAAAATATGACTAAGAATAATCTAAGAATTTAAAATCATAATCAAATGTCCTAGCCTCGTGAAAATATGGAGTGAAATGGATTCAAATAAAGCAATATGCCACACAAAATGTGTAAAATCAAACTACACATAAAACAAAAATATTTTAAGTTTTTTTAAACATTTCTCAAAATGATACCAATTTATTACAAACAAATCAAAAGACAAACAAAATCTTTTTTTGTATTTTTCTCAATAAAACCCAATAAAGGATAATCAAAATACAAAGAACTAGAACCATATATAACTATCAAACACATATAACATGAAGTACAAAAGCTAGTGTATGTAAACATTAGAACACACTTAACCATTAGATTTAACATGAGAAGTATCATGTCCAAGCATTCGAAAATCAACAATTCTAAAATGTATAGCCTCTGAAATGGATTTCCTAACCCACGTAGGTGTAACATGATAATCTAGGGTTTTGGTCATCTCGATTACTCTATACTTAGACTTTCTAGGATCATTACTAAGATCAAATTAAAAATGCCAAAGATGACCTTTCCTACCTCAATGTGTACACGTGTAGTAACGATGCACGTTACCCTTGGATTGATTTTTTGTAATGTTCCTAGTAATAGTTTACTCTCTCAAAATCATGGTTCTAATTTTAATAGCGAAAGCATTTGGAATATCAAATTCAATCCCACACGTGTAACTTTTGATTCGGACTGTAACATCGGGATTTATTAAATAATAAATAGTCAAAATTTCAAAAAAAATAAGGGTTACACAAGTTTTTTACGGTCATAAACTTTGGTTAAGTTTTACTTAAAACTAAAATAAAAATTCTTGGTGTGGACCCAATACTAAAAAAAATAAGTACCTGTAGTTGCGAATCAATTTGAATTTGGACCAAATCGATTCGGTAACTGTAGGTGCGAATTGATTCGAATTCGGATTTGGACAGCTCTCCTTATGTGTTAAATAATTTCTAGATAACTTTGGAATCTTTAGGGAGCAGGGTAGCAACCCCTAATGCGTAGGGGACATATGAGATGGATACGAGTCATGTAAGGTGGATTGCCTACCCACTTTCTTCCATTTATTTAGAATGAAATTCTATATTAGTGACCTATCCAAATTTACTATTCTCTTCACCATTTTCCATCAAATAAAACCTAATATCTCTCTTTAATAATTCATACTAGTTGTAAGACATTTCCATCTTCCATTTCCAAGTGTTTTAGGGTCTTGTAGAAGAGTGTTACTGAGGTTAAAGATGAGGTTTAATAAGGGAGTTTTGAAGTGGGTTTTTTACTTTGGAGCATTCATGGAGTTTAAAGATGAAGAAGAATGTTAGATTTTGGGACCTATATGAAGGCAAGATTGAGGAAGCTTGGTAAAACCATTCGAGTCCACCTTAGGAGGTGGGGATTTATCCTTCTACAAAAATGTTTTCCAACATATTTAGGGAGATCTTATGAGGTTGGGGAAATTTATCCTATAATAGTATTACATTCAAAGTTTTATAGAATAAAAATTACATATTTTAGTGAAATTACATGTAGGATTTAAGTATGCTCCCATGGTTAGTTTAATTTACTAAGTTTTATTTGTTAGGATGAGTTAATATGGTTTAAAGAAAGGTTTTGAAAAGATATAGATTTTAGAATATATAAAGGACATTTTTACGAAACAAATATGTTAGAAAGTATGTTTTTACAACTTCAAATAATGATTTTCAAAAAGAAAGATTATGGGACTCAAAGAAAATGATTTGAATAAAAATAATTTTGTTTAAGTGAAATAAGAAAGGCTTTTAAAGGTGTTTAATTTTCAAAATAATTAACTCACATTTTTGTGAAGTAAAAATATTAGAAATGGCATTTTAGAAGAGTAAATGGTGATTTCAAAGTTATGGTGCAATGGACTTTGTTGAGGATGTTTGAACGTGGAAAATATTCTTTATTCAATTAAAAAATAGATTTCAAGAAAGCTGGATGAAACTTTCATTAAACTAATGTGAATGTTGTTTTAAAAGTGTGTTGAAATTGTTTTTTAACATGAAATCATAAAGTTATAAATATCAACATTTACACAACATAAAGAAATGACAAAATATTTTAAAGCAATAAATGGTATGAATGTGTAAAAGTGGACAAAACTAGTGTCGGTAATTTGACCATATAATTGAGTAAACAACCTTGTTAATGGTTGAAACTAGTAAAATTGTTAAGCTTAGTTTAATGTTAAAAAACATGAAGTTTCTCACTAAGTAATATGGTAAATGTATATTTTAGTATGTAAAATAAATGGACCCAATATGGTGAAATATTACGCGGGTTTAGCAAATGTAAACTTCAAATTTCAAAGTGTAAGTCAAACATGTTGAATTACAAGTCAAGAAATGACAAAAGAAATATTTTGGTACAAAAGTGTAATTTTGTGAGAAAGGGGAACTTTGTAGCAAATTCACTAAACTATGAGGACTTTAGTTAAAGAATTAGTCTCTAAAGTATATAGTGAAAACTCATGTTTTAGAGAGTAAAGGTTAAAAAAAGTATTTTGGCAAAGTGAATAAAATGCTAGATATTTAGTATGCATGAATAGTGAAGAAGTGAACAAAATGTAAGAAATGGGTATTTGAACGCTAAAGATTAACTTTCAGAAGAAATGATAAGTAAAGTTATTTTTAAAAGGTGATATACCGACTTCTAAAGAAAAATGAAAAAGAATTTTTTACAAAGTGGCGAAAATGATCTTTGAACTTGAAAATAGAATAAAGTCAAAGGCATAAATGTTGGTAATACATCGCTAAACGATAAAATATTTTCAAAGTGACATTTACCTTAGGTGAAAGGTTACAGTAAACTTTTATTGTAAATAAAAGCATGATGGTAAGACGGAGATTTTGATAAAGAATTTTGACAAAAAGGCAGTTTGGCAGCAAGGAAAAAGTAATTAATGTAAAGTGAAATTTTTTTTACAAAGGAGAACCAGGGAGGTTTATGATAGGCCTAGAGTCCTAATGTGAGGCTTAATGCTTATACGCCAAACAACTAATCAGTAGCATATTTCGATATGGTGGGAAGCAGTGAAAGTCCATAAAACACTCATGGTATGATTAACTCCAAGTTAAAAGTCTATTGTAGCATTTGTGAAGTCGGCGAAAGGCCGTTAATACAAATGGGATATTGTCAACTTTTTATAAAAAGTAAAGTAATTGAAATTGGTAATAATTCGAAAAATGGTTAATACAAGCAAGTGAATATGGGTAAAACCTAGGAAATATTTAAAATGAACTTAAAACGAATTAATGTAAATTAAATAAAGTTCAAGTAAAGATAAGTTGAAAGTAATAACAAGGATAAATAGTTAGTGAACAAATGACATAAACAAAGTCAACATGATAATGTGTTCCTAAAGATGTACTTCAAAGATAATAGTTCAAGCTATACAAATGTTCACCTTAACACCGGCTGTGTGTATTAAAAAGCAATAAAGTAAAGTAACGTATTGTAAAATAAGGTATTATTTTCAGAAGACCAAATCTCTCCTATAGACCTACTGGCCATTTTTATATTCCCTTCTAGAATTTAAAATTATTCCAAAAGTCTCCTCACGAAATCTCCATAATTTTTGGAACTAAAATGAAAAATTTTCAATTCTGGGAAAATCGAATCCATTCTTCCAATGGTAGAATCGATTTGCCCAATGGCCGAATCGATTCTCCTTGCCAATTGATTTGCCCAATGGTCGAATCGATTCGAAAAGTGTTAGGTGTCTTCTTCCTTTTTTCTGTTACGAATTTTCGTACTATTTAATTCCTTAAGCTTTCATACGACAATCTCAAACCCCCAATTATGATATCTAAACATCAAATAACTATGTAGGGATGATTTCTAAGTAAATCATGAATAAAATCCATACAATTTCATCCTATAATTAGATTTGACATCTCATAATCATTAATCATACAATTTTGTGTTTTTCATATAAATTCACAAAAACCCAGAGTTAATCCAAGATTCAAATCCCATAACTCTATGTAATTGGATTTATTCTACACAAAATCCTATTCCCAGTTATAGATTTACTCATCAAATTACAAGGGTAACATGAATTTTCCTTAATTCAAAGTTTATATTCTACATGGGTATTATAACTCATAAAATTTGCAAGATAAATACTTGGCTTGAATGGAAAAAAATATTATTTCATGTTCTTAATGACTATTTTCTTCTAATTCACACTCTAAAAATGGTTGTGATGCAGTGTATTTTCTCCAAGAATCCTAAAGAACAAGGGTATCTTCTCCAAGAATCCTCTCCAAAGCTCCAAGAAAGCTCTTCCTCTCGTCTCTAATGGCCTCCATATGTTTTCTATTTCATTTACCCTAGCCTCACACAACTAAAAGTTTAAATAAACTTTCCAAAACCCGTAACTCCCTTAATCCTAGGCTATGAAATGACTAAAATACCCTATACGGGTGTCGGTTTGGTCTAAAAATTTCCCGGGACCAAACTATACACTCAAGTATACTTCTTTGACTATTTTGGCCCTTAATGATCCAATCATGACCTTCAAATCATCATCTGAGTTACTCATTATTAATTTCCTATCTCGATCTCATATAGTCCACACACGATACTCGGTTGAGATAAAATACTATCACGTCACTGTCACTCATTATGACATCAAATATGTAATTATTATTCACTTAGTTTTTTATTCAATAAACATTAATCATTTGTCTCCGATTAATAATTTAATCAACCCATAATATTTAATTTCCATTAAATTACGTCACATGTGTAATTTAAATTTAATCGAATTAATTCATTTTTAATTCCTTAAAAATACGGGTTTTTACATACTTCCCCCATTACAAGGTAATTTTGTCCTCAAAATTTGGACATACCTACGGTAAATAACGCTAGATACTGCTCACGCATGTCATCCTCCCTCTCCCATGTCGACTTATCTAGATTATGGTGCCCCCACTGAACTCTAACAAAGGTTACCACCTTGGACCGTAGTTTATGCTCACTATGATAAAGTTTCGCCACTAGTCTCTCCTCATATGAGACGTCGGGTGGTAAGTCGATCACCTCTAATAGAGTGTGCCAAAAACTCTCTCACTCCTCCAGTATCTCTTCAGCGATAACACGTGAAACACATCGTGAATCCGTTGTAGATGCTCTGGTAATCCCAATCTATAAACCACTGGTCCCACCCTATCGATGATCGAAAATGGTCCCACGTATCTCAACATCAATTTCTCTTTCTGGCCAAATCTCATAACTTCTTTCATAGGAGACACTCGCACCAATACATGGTCGCCAACCCCATGCTCAATGTGTCTCCTGTCTTCATTGGCGTAGGCCTTCTGCCTATCTTAAGCTATCCGGATGCACCCTCTAATTAACTCAATCTTGGCAATCGTGTCCTGAATCATCTCTGACTCCAATAACTTATTATCCCCCACCAATAACCAACAAGTAGGCGAATGACAAGGCCTACCGTATTGTGCCTCAAATGGTTCCATGCCTATACATTACTCAGATTAAGATCGATACCCTTCTTAGACACCATTTGGCCTAGAAATTTCACCTCTCAAAGATAGAACCCAAATTTACTTAACTTTGCATACAATTGGTGTTCTCTAGGTGTTTATAAATCCTTACATAAATGATCGGCATTCTCATCCTCAGAATGAGAATAAACCAGAATATCGTCGATAAACACAATCACAAACTGGTCAAGAAACAATAAAAAAACTCAGTTCATGAGATCCATAAACACTGTTGGTGCATTGGTGAGTCCAAATGGCATCACCCTAAAATCATAGGACACATATCGTGTTAGAAAAGAAGTGATACGAATATCCTCCTCCCTGACGTGGAACTGATGATAATCGGACCACAAATCAATCTTAGAAAAGTAATATGTTCCCCTTAGTTGGTCGAATAGATCATCAATACGAGGCAATGGATATTTATTTCGGATCGTGAACTTATTCAACTCACTGTAGTCCATACACAATCGAAGTGACCCATCCTTGTTCTTGACAAATAACACTGGTGCGCCCCATGATGAAGTACTCCATCGAATAAAACCCCGCCTCAAGAGTTTCTAAATTTTCTCTCTTAACTCTTGCATCTTAAATGGGGTCATGCGATAGGGCGCTCAAGATATAGGTCTCGTTCCCGGTTCTAAATCAATAAAAAAATTAATATATCGACTAGGAAACAATTTGGGAAAATCCTGAAAGGCATGCTCGAATTCCCTCACAACAGGAATCTAGTCTAATGAAACTAACACCTCCTGTGACGTATCCTCCTCGATATAATATAGATGAGTGCTCGACACTCCATCAGGGAGAGACTTCACCACTAAGAAAATATCATGCCCTGGTATCGAGAGTACAGTAGTCCTCTTGTAATAATCTTACATCACCCGATAACTAGCTAATCAATCCATCCCCAAGATAACGTCATATCCATCCATATCCAATACAAGAAGATCCAAAGCTAAACACAATCTATCCACACCGATATTCACACCGTGATAAATTGAGTGCATAAGTTACCCACTACCCATCAGTGACTCCACACACATAAGAAGACTATAAGGTGTCTCTAATAGGCCGACATCTCATGAAAGTCTAGTCGCTATAAAAGAATGTGATATCCCCATATAAAATAAAACCCTATCCTTATGCCCATGAATAGGAAACATACCTTCATAGAAATCCTACGGTGCCAGTGGCATGGCTGCATATCGGACATTATAAGCACATCCGTATTGTAGTTGCCCATGTTGTTGTGGGACTGGTGGAGTTGGTGCTGTAAGGGTTAAGTATGACTGCTTCTCCTGCGGGGCACCCTTCTACTACGGCGCTCTCCTCAGCTATGGGAAATCCCTCCTCTTAAGGCTCGTCTGCCCACAAATAAAGCACTCGCCTTAAAACTCTCTCTGAGGCTGACCCTGCTATTCCGATTTAGGCTTTTCCTTAGCTTCCTGCGGACAAAATTGGCGTTTTTGTCCGCACTTTCCATATTTAAAACATATTTTATTGAAGTCTCCTTGCTTTTGGCCATGTTGGCCCTGGTGTCTCTCACTCTGCTTGTCATCTCCATTATTATCTAGATCCTGATGGCCTCGAGTATCCGTCACTGTTGCTTCGATGTTACACTATTATTATTTCTTCCTAACTTGCTTGAATGACTAGGTTCCCATGCTATTTTGGTTCCTATCATCTGGACATGATGCTCTCGGTAGTGTAATAATGCAGCAGTAACTGGTTGTGATAAAATACCAGCCACCTCTGTGATGGTTACCGTACCCTGTGATACTTGAGGTACTCGTTGATCCTTTCCAGCATCACCTCTTCCGGCATTCCCAGCTTATCATTCCCTTCTAGGTGACATCTGAAAATTTATCAACTTGTATGAGTTCACAATCAACAAAAATATTATCGCCGAAGAACGTAATATCAAATACCTGATTTTGAATACAATTGTCCTAAGAATAAGTCTCTATGTCAAAGAATTCTAGGATGAAATCACAGTAAGTCGTCCATATCCTATGGGCACTAGAACCTGATATTCAGATACCATATTTGACACCTCACCTATTTTAATCATGGGTGATCAGTCCATTATTAAATTAAACCAAAATCGTTAATCGTTTCATTCCGAGCATCAATGTCAAAAACTTTTTAATAACTAATCACCTACGTCAAAATAAGTGGTTGTCAAAATTTATCTTTTAATTTGGACATATACGAAAACAAATTAAATGAACTAAACCATTCACACATAAATATAATCTGAACAATCACACGACACATATAAATAAATGAAGGAGACCAAATAAACCATCGGTTCTCTAAGCATAAAATATAACCATAAACTGAACTACGTAATTAAAATCTAAATGCAATCTGATGCATAATTGAATTAAAGAAATAATTCAATGGAAACACGCCCAGATGAACTGCTAACGAAATCTCCTATCTAGAAAGAAAGAGCTGAAGCGTTTAAGAAAATATCTTGCAAGCCTTCACACTGCTGCAACTACGTGTCATTGGATAGGATCTCTAAGTTGGGCGTCCCTATGGTTGGACACCTAAAAGGTTTTGAAAATATTTTAACACGGGTTAAAGCCCAATTAAAATGTTTTGAAAATATTTAGCAAGTATTTAAATCACAATTTAAATCAGTTATTTATTACACATATATTATTTAAGTACACTCACTTGAGATTCTCACCTCTCAACTAATGTGCACGCCTAACGAATTCTACCTAACTAGTATCCCCTGTCCAACTAGCTAAGGTATCTGACTACTCTCAATAAGTCAAGTTATGCCATATATCACCATACTATATGATAATATGATCTCAATAATAAATTATTTATTCCCATTTTATTAATGAGTCAATTATTTAAGTTTCACAACTTAATTTCCTTTTTAGATATTTGTCATCTATCCATTCTACTGTTTCACATAAGTAGATATGTTACACTGGAATATATATTCATCACACAAATAATATATACACAAATGTAACATCCCCGGAATGGCCCCTCATGATACTGGCATACTCTGCCATTAAGTCCATGTACCTCTCGTACTCAAATAAGGACTATTGTTTAGCATGTCTCCCCGAACACTAAATAAATTAATATAATAGTGGAGGCAAATATGCTTTTAAGCCTTTGGGATACGCACATGGGTAAAGTACCCAAACAACATGTCAATCCTACTAATACATGACACATAGTGGACCGCCCTAAGTTCCATGTTCCGGGGTACTAATCCAGACCTCACGGTGGGATCGCCGTTTGCTCGTAAACCTCATGATAGCAAGAATTGTAGGTATGTTAACCCACATTATCAAATCATATCTATAGGTATTCACATAACCTAATTATTTATTATTCAGTAGGTATACACAGAACCTAATTTCATCAACTCGTACGTAGTATACATCACTCGTATATTCGGCATACCATAAATTTCAATTAAATTTCCAATTCGTATAATTTCGAGTATCATTCACTACTCTAATATTCTTAATTACCCATTCTGAAATCCGTAGTTATTCCCATCGTATCCTACTGTTCATTAACGTAACTTCACTGATCTCTACGTAATCCTTCTCGAATTTACATCATTTATTAATTACGTATATTTTGTCAATTTTCCCAAATTATTTACTTGTCTCAATCTTGCATAAATATAATCTCTTCTATAGACCTACTGTCCATTTTTATATTCCCTTATAGAATTTAAAATCATTCCAAAAGACTCCTCATGAATTCTCCATAATTTCTGGGCTTAAAATGAAAAAAAAAATCAATTCTGTGAAAATTGAATCGATTCTCCCAATGGTCGAATCGATTTCAAAAGTGTCAGGGGTCTTCTTCTTCTTTTTTTCTGTTACGAATTTTCATACTTTTAAATTCCTTAAGATTTCATACCACAATCTCAAACCCTCAATTATGCTATCTAAACATCAAATAACCATGTAAGGATGATTTCTAACATAAATCATGAATAAAATCCATATAATTCCATCCTATAGTGAGATTTAACATCTCATCATCATTAATCCTATAGTTTTGTGTTCTCATATAAATTCACCAAAAACCAGATGATTTAATCCATGATTCAAATTCCAGAACTCTTGATTTTGTTAAATCTATGTAATTGTATTTATTCCACACAAAATCCATTTCCCAATTATAGTTTTACTCATCGAATTACAAGGGCAACATCAATTGTCCTTAATTCAAACTTTTTATTCTATATAGGGTATCATAACTCGTTAAATTTTCAAGATAAATATTTGCCTTGTATGGAAGAAATATGATTTCTTGTTCTTAATGACTCTTTTCTTCTAATTCACACTCCAAAAATGAATGTGATGGAAGACCAATGGTAGCTTCTCCAAGAATCCTCTCCTAAGCTCCAATAAAACTCTTCCTCTCCTCTCTAATAACCTCTAAGTGTTTTCTATTTCATTTACCCTAGCTTCACACAACTACAAGTTTGTATAACCTTGGCAAAACCCGTAACTCCCTTAACCTTAGGCTATAAAATGACTAAAATGCCCTCTTGGGGTGTGAGTTTGGTCTAAAACTATCCCAGAACCCAAAGTATACACCTGAGTATGCTATTTTGACTATTTCGGCCCTTCCGGGCCCAATCGTGACCTCCAAATCATCATTCGTGTTACTCATAATTAATTTTCTATCTCGACCTCATATAGTCCACTCACAACACTCGGTTGAGATAAAACATTATCACGTTACTGTCACTCGTTATGATGTCAAATATATAATTACTATTCACTTAGTAATTTTTTTATTCGATAAACATTAATAATTTTTCTTCGATTAATAATTTAATCAACCCATAATATTTAATTTCCATTAAATTACATCACAAGTATAATTTAATTTAACCGAATTAATTCATTTTTAATTCCTTAAAGATACGTGTTGTTACATACTTCCCCCCTTACAAGGTAATTTTATCCTCGAAATTTAGACATACTTGTGGTCAATAAGGCTTGCAGTTCACTCTCTTTCTCCTATTCTTCTTCTTCTCCACTCTCTCCATAATCACTTACTTAGGAATCACAACCAATGGACTTAGAAGTTTCAAGCTCAAAATTATCTTCATGGGAAGATTTTTACTCAAGGCTCACATGACTAGCCATGAACGCAGTGTAATGGGGGAATCGAGTTCCCCTTTCGGATAACTACCACTAAGGGACGCATTGTACACCTTCAGCTTCATTCCCTCCTTACTTAGTTTAGTTGGACACTCAATTGTCCTATAGACATAATCCTCATACCCAAAGAATCTATCCGACTCTTCCCTCTTAAAATTATCATTACGATTTTTAGGGAATTGATCAGCCTTTTTATACTTATTTTTATCAAACTTCTATACATATTTAAATTGTTTTTCGAACTTGATTTTTTTTTCTAAACTTCTATGCAATCATTTTCGTATGATTGAAATCGATGTTAGACTCATCATCCAAAATTTAAGTTTCCTCCGTCTGAGATTTCAAAGCAATGCCCTTATCATTATTTGTCTTTTAGAGGAAAACATGTCAAGCTCATACGTTTGAAAATAACCTAAAGGATCTTCGAGTTTTGCAGAGTCTAAAGTACCCAAGGAATTCAAAACTGTCACTTTTGAAAAGATTCTTTCAGGCCAGGGCCTTAAGATTTTCTTCAATACACAGGTTTTGGCTATTCCCTCTCCCAAGTTAAATGATGAGTTCAAATTATCAAACAATCTAGACTAGAACTCATCAAACGTTTCACTCTCCTCCATCCTAATGGTTTCCGTGGCCATCCATAGATCTTCCCCTCCTCGCGCTTCTTGGGGAAAGAGTGAGGATAACGGTCTCGTGCCCCTCGCTACTCTGGGGGTCCTTCGACCGTCATCGATTTTGGGGTGATCTAAAGAGATAGAGTCGCCAAACTATTTTGCATAAAATAAGCAAAAAAACATGTTCCCGCCTCGAGAGAGCGGCATAAAAGACAAACTCATGCTTGCGAAACCAATAGTTCAGAGGTTCGAGGGCTAAGTTACGGAATGGGAAGGTGTTAGGCACCCATCCCGCCCTTTGGGACTCTCATGGGCTTATGTTATTATTTTTCTTATTTTCTCCGTGAAGTGTGTGTGTGTGTGTGTGTGTATAAGTGGAGATAGGAATCGCTCGACTCGCATCATGGAAAAGATGGAGTGAGGTCATCCATAGGAATGTTCCCAACGTAATAATTAGAAAAAATATGATGTGTGCGCTTATCATGATATTGATTGTTATGATGGAACGATAATATATGTTAGATAAGACGCAAGTATGAGTCACAAATATGATATATATGAATAATATATTAATAAAATAGGAAAAATATGAAAATTTGAAAATAAGACTCGAGTCTCAGGTTTTAGCCTGAGACACTTACGTAGCCTATAAAGGCACCACATTCCACGTAGTTTGCATGCGGCATGAGAATGGGTTTTATCCTATAATTTAAAACATGAATTTATTATATGCATGTGTAAGAAAAATGTGTTTTTAGTTTTGAGAAAATGTGGTGAAAAATTCCGTTGGAATTTATGAGTGTAACCTTTTTTTTATAGAAAATATATTATGTACAACATAACTAAGAAATGATTGAAGATTAATATGTTTATTATCTAAAGTAAAAGCCCAATTAAGAATTTATACAAATAATGCAAAAATAAAGAAACTTAAAGAGATAGGAGAGTGTTTGGACCTTCTTTAGAGACTTAGAGATTGATCTTGATTGATGACAAGCTTACTTGCAAGTGAATGGAGAATGTAAGAGGAGTTTTTCTATATTGGGTGTGAAAGTGATGGGAATGAAAGGTGGAGAAAGGTTTTAAATAAGGAAACCTTGTTGACTTAAGAAGAATGTTCCTAAAATCACTAAAGTTGATATTTTTGAGGTGCCTCTTGAAGTGAGCCCATGATCTCCTTATATAGGGTAGGGAGAATGCCGATCGGAATTGTCCTTATCTTTCCTATTACCAAGTAACTCTAGACACCTTGTCGATAGGTAGGTCTAAGGTTGTGCCAATTGGTAGTCCCATGAATTTTTTTTTGAAAAAATGGTCATAAAACGCAATTCGTGAGTCCAAATCATGCATGGGGAATACCGTTAAAAAGTTAATTCATAGACCTTTGAGAATACTTGGGTCTGCTCCCATTTTTGGGAGTTGAATTTGGGTCAAACAGGTCTCAAAAGCACCCACCGATCCTTTGGACATAAGATCATCGGACGATGATGGATCGTTTATCCCAACCGTGAGTTCGAATTGAGAACGGGATGAACTATTAGAAAGGTCGTGTGAGTTAATTTTATGTTCTAAAGATCATTGCTCGGTTCAAAGAGTTGACTTTGTTCAGACAGGACTCAAAAGCAACCAATGACCTTTGGGAGTAAAATGGCTCGTTCATCCATACCGTAAGGCTGATTCATGTATGAGACAGACTATTGAAAAGGGAATTTAGATACCTTTAAAGATTCATTCAGTCTCATTCAAGCTTAAGAGTTGACTTTGATCAAACGACGCTCGGGAGCATCTGGTGGTCTTCTAATCAGTTTTCGAGGGAAACAGAAAGTTTATCCAAAGAGTTATGTCATTTCACATGCAGATCAGACCATTGGAAAGCGTATCTAGAGAATTTTGAAGCTCTTGACCTGACGGTGAAGTTGATTAGAGTAAAATTGGGGCCCAGGAGTGCCTTGTGGTCTCCAGATTAGTTTTTAATAGTAAAATAATGCATTTTTCCGAACTATTATGACATTTTGCGCACAGGGTGGATCATTGGAGAGGTGATTAAGAGACTTCTGAAAATTCATTGAGCTTTCTCTTTGATTTTGGAGTTGATAGGAGTCAAACGGGGACTTAAGAGCGCCCGATAGCCTCTGGAACGATACTCAAAGTATGACCAATGGTGGATTGGGGAGGTTATAGGGACATAAGGGGAGACTTAAGGGGGTACTAAAATATGGTGTCTACAGATCTCCTCAAAGGGTGAGCATGGAACAAGTGAAATTCGTCGAATAGACACCACATGATGTTTTGGGAACAAGGTCAATTCTGAAGACTTTAAGGGATTAGTATGATCATTTTAGAGGGTCTAGGTCAATTTTGAGGAATTAAGGTAATGATAGGGATGTCCGATTCGGTGGGCCGAGGTCAATTCACAGGACCTAAAGTTGTGGCAACCAATCTACAGGTCGAGAACAATTATGAGGACTTAAGGTTATGGCGACCAATTCTGAGGGTCGAGGTCAATTCTGAGGACCTATAGTTGTAGTGACCAATTCTAAGGGTTGAGGTCAATTCTGAGGACCTAAAGTAGGGGAGACTAATTCGGAGGGTCGAGGTCTATTCCGAGGACCTTAAGTGGGGGCGACCAATTCAAAGGGTCGAGGTCAAGTCTAAGGACCTTAAGTAGGGGCTATCAATTTTGAGGATCGAGGTCAATTCTGAGGACCTTAAGTGGGGGAGACTAATTCTATTTCTCACGGTAAATTCTAACGACCTTAAATGGGGGAGACCAATTATGCGGTTTGAGGTCAATTCTGAGGACCTGAAGTTGGGACGTGGGGTTCCCTCTCTGGAGAGTCTTTAATTTACCTTTTTTGAGACACTACTACGGAAGAGATATCTATCTGGGGATTATGTGGATGGATTGGGAAGAAGTTTATTCTAGAAATTCTGCTGGGGAAATGGGTAAGATATTATGTAGTCTTTCTAGGGAAGCATTTCTGTTTCTGCTGAGGATTTTGGGATTCCGTCGGGGAATGTTTTTATTAGGGACGCCTTCAGGGAGAGATGTCTGGTTAGGGCTTCTAGCTCTATTCAGGAAAATTGGAATTTTTTGGGGAGAAAGTTTAATTTAGAATTTCCTGCTAGGTAAACGGGTAGGATATTACGTTAACCTACTGGAGTTTCGGGATTCTTCTGGAGAGTTATAGTGCGCTTTCGGGGTGAGTTGATTTTTTAGGGCTTAAGTTGGGGATAAAACATGGTATTAATCTGTCTAGGAATTTAGGAGATTGAAAAATGCTTTTCTTGGTGAAAAAATGTTACAATATTCATATGGAAATTTGAGGAATTTTTCAGGAAATTTTTGGATTTTTTTTGGGATTTTTTGTACTAATTTCTCAGGGGAACTGCCGATCGGTGGCTGTCTCAGTAGCTGATGGGGATTGATTGCGAGGGTTTTCTGATAGTGATGGATTGCATGTTTAGAGTGATGTCAAAGGCGGTGCAGGCGGCATTGGGTAGGATTACTGAATCTCTATTGGGGATGTAGGTGACCTTTAACCCTTGAGGGATATTTTCTCGGGATATGGGGGTGACGGGTTAGTATGCGCAGATGAGGTGGTTAATAGTGTGTGATTTTGGGTACGTTTGATACCAAGGATGGATGGTTGTCTGACAGATTGTGGAGAATGAGGTGGTGGTCTTACCAGCGATGCCCTCGACGTACATGAGGCAGGTGTGAGAGATGCTAGAGGAGGCCAGGGCGGTTGTGATGATTGGAGATCCCTACTCATCCTATACTGATACGGTGGTGACTTACGACTACCTTGAATTTATGATGAGCTCGATGATGCCCTCTTGTATTTATGATGTAATGAACATGCTTACGCCTCCTACAACTTCAGGTAAGATACGAGTAGGCCGGTGGGGTCTGCCCATAGCACTAGTGGTGCATCATCGTCAACGGGGGCAGTGGCGATGGAGGTTTCATTCATTCGGCTTGCTCATCCTTCCTATAATATCAGACTGGATGGAGGGTAATCGTTGAGTATATAGCACCTCCCTAATTCGGTGGACCTGATGGGGTTGCGGTAGATGGAGAACATCCTTCAGCCAGAGGTATATCTTTTCATTTATTTTTCCTTTGCCTTTTTGATTTTTTTTTCTTTAGACTTGTTGATTTGCCCTCGTATTTTTCTTGCAGCATGTCCGGGTGACGACTACTTGGCTGAGGGCCATTCGAGATTGGATGACTTCTACGACGTCTCATATTAGGGGCTCGATCCCGGTTCCTTCTTATCTTGCGACGTCTTCTACTTCTGAGGAGGGATCTGGATCATGCAGTGGAGGCTCATCACCTCATTGCCGGGGGAAGCGTGTTCATCGTAGGGATGGGGGATCCTAGGGAGAAAGAGAGAGAGAGAGAGAGAGAGATAGTTTGGGGTTTCGGGTTGAGTCCCGTTGTTTTTATTTTTTTTAATTCTCCAGAAAAAAGATGTTAATCGCAATATATATAAAAATAAATTAGATTTTATTTTATCTTTGTTTAAATGAATTATTCTACAGGCACTCTTTACTTTGTTGTTGAGACCATAAAAGGGATGGATCATTATTATTTTTTGCAAAGAGCGAGTTTAAGATAACTCGATAAAAGGATTTATTTTTTAGATACGATAGTTAAAAATGAATAACTCAGGAAGGAATAACCTGGGGGTTCTTTGAAATAAAGATTTAGTTTTGAGATATTTTGAATTTGTCAAAAAGGAAAGGTAGAATTTTCTAAAAAATGGAGTCACCGATCGGCATACCCCTTATCCTCCCTATCGGCATTTGGGTTATATCAAATCGCTTTAGGGCTTTGATATCACTTTCCAGCAACTTAGAGTCCTTTGGTGGGGCAGGTCTTTCATTCGGCTTTGCAGACTTCTTGTCTTTAGCCAAAGTTTTCAAGTATACAAGGGGGGGTAAGGTGGTGTTATTTTTCACTCACTCTTCATTTCCCTTGCTTGCTTATTTCTTGCCTTTTGTCTTATTATTTCCAAAATGGACCTTCCCATGAGTGCATAATTTTCTTCATATCTAGATAATTTAGAGGCTATGTGTATGTACAATGTAGACTATGACCCTTTTAACTTGCGTCGACTCCCTTTATGGCGTAATATGCCCATCGACTGGAACATATCGACGGCGACATCACAGTTTTGGTATATAAAGGATCATGTTTTCCTCTTTGTCTTGGATGAGGTCTGTACGAACTATGAGGATTTTTCCACTATGTTGTGCGTTGATCCCAGTGTGGCAGTGACCATGCTTGAATTCTCTCGATCTCCTAGAGAGTTATTAGTAGGATTTCTCCATATTTATCCTTTTATGGATCGACCATTGGTCATTAGGGGAATGATCTCCCTCCTAGTTGTACTATATTCTGTGTGTCTACGGGATTTCAATGATGGAATCCATGATGGATACATTTCCTTGGCTTAACATCAAAGACACTGCTGGTGATCAGGACCTGATGGTGGACCTTTAAGTGGTTGTTATTATAGTGTAGATGTCACAACGTCATAATGCTGCAACACTGATTGTGGAAGAGACCCTAAACGATCTAGATGCTTGACTTAAATTCTGTTCTGATTTCCTGAGAGGAAGCCCTGTTATGCCGTTCATGTGGCTCTCTAAGAGATTTCGTTTGGCGATACCCCCAAATATCCCTTAGTAACTATGCTAAATTTCATCACTCGTTATTTCATTAGATTTGGATCATCCATAAAGAACTGACTAAACTGGTGTGCGGAGCACGAAGCTCGATGTCTGTGAAGGTCAGCACTCTAGTGGGGAGGGGGGAGTTGTAGCCCTTTCTAGAATTAGGGGAATATTAGTATGATCGGTTAGTTGGTCTCCAAAAGACCTCATTTTATTTTCCTTAGCGGCTCCCGCATTAAGTCAGATGGGAGCAAATTGTGACTTCCCATACCTTGGATTTCTTTCCTATAGAGGATTTGACCGAAGGCTAGCACATTCGATTGGGATCTCTGTGGGAGAATCGCCGACCATCAACTCTCCCTTCATAGTTTGTTGGCAGGGATATGTTTATAGAGACTGTATGAAATGGCTCTAGAAGAGGGTAGTGGTTAAGATCTTGGCAGAGGAGACCGGGCATAGATGGTTCGTCATGTTTGACACTATGAAGGGGGCATAGTGGTTTTCTCTAGTATGGGTTGGTATTATCGTTCCATGGATCACCTTCATCATACCATCGAAGTAAGGCAAGTTTGGGATCCTCAAGGAGTCGATGATGATGGGGTTGGGTCTTCCGATAGCTGCGGATAAGGTCCTTTGTGAAGCTGGTGTTTATTTGTGAATCTTTTATGATGGATATGTTTTTGGTTATTTTTGGGTTGTGGAAATAAATTTAGGAAGGTTTGGTTAGTTTGTTTTAGAAGTAGTTTTGTTTAATTTGTTTTAGGACTGTTTGGTTCGTGGGGGTAGTTATTTGACTCCATGCGTTGATACTTTTTGTTATTGTACGAATTTTCCCATAATGGAATAAAAAAGGACTTTGATTATTTTGTTGCGACTCTTGATGACTTTTACATTTGAATTATCTATACCAGTCTCTAAAGCAAACATAATCCTTTTGTTTATGTAAATGATAAAATGAATTATCGTTCTCAGAGGTAACAAAAGAATAGCATTTTGTGAAAAAGAAGGGGAGCGTGCCCATGTAAAGCGTATGAGTTGCCTACATACCTCTTAGGGAATTTTGAAAGAAATTTTTTTTTAGAGGATCAGGCCCCACGTAGTACTGAGTAGAGGGAAATGAAGATTTTTTTAGAATAGAAGGGGGATGAGATGAGTCATAGTGCGTCGAGATTTTGGACTATGGGTAGAATTTTTTTGAGACGGTTTAGGTTAACTGGACGTGCCACCTCTTTTTCGTCAAGGTCCGTGATCATAGCGGTGCTACTAGACAGGATCTTCTTCAGGATGTAAGGACTACTCCAATTTGGCTTAAATTTCTCTCTGGGGTCCCAGATGGGTTATATGGTTTCTTTAAGGGCTAAATCCCCTTCTCGAACACCACGATCCTTGACTCTCCTTTTAAATGATCACGCTATCTGGCGATGGTATCCCTATATATGATATAAAACCTTTAAACTCCTTTCATCTACGAGCGACAACTTATCGAGATGGCTCTGATGCCAGTCTTCTTAGTTGACTTTGCTTTCAAGAGTGGGAGATACACACTCATTGGGTTCATGTGGACATGGTGGAATTGGATCACTCTCACTAATGAAAGGTAAGTCAACAAAATTGTTAACTTGAGGCCCACACCAGGGAATGGTCTTAACATCGTGATTCTCAGGAGGTTAGGGTTGGTCACACTCAAAGTCAGTTGCACAAGACGACGCATCATCACTCCACGTGGGTGAAACAATGGGTTTACTTGGGGTTAAGTTTGACTCTCAGTCGTACGTAATTTTATTTAATCTTTGTTCAAGCCGTTGGAGGGCTTCATTTTGAAATTGAGTGGCTTTCTCTTACTCGAGTATGAACTTTTGCAAGAGGCTTTCGAAAGTGGATGTGGATGGTGGTGGTGGAGTGACGGGTGGTGGCGGTGATTGAGGTGGACACAACTCGCTATAGACAGGACTATGCGAAGAATACAAAAATGAAGTGGGTGGAGTGGAGTGGAGTGGGGCCAAGTTCATCATACACGAAAGGATCGCTTTCGTGATGGACAATTCGTTGATACTCATAGGGTGCATAGTGAGGGAACTAATCGTGAACGGGAGAACAAGGATGCCATGACAACTGTTGGAATGTGTCAGGATCCACAACATGGGATTGGGATTTGTATTGCGTGGAAGGGTGATTAGGCCTCCACGAATAACGTGGGTACTCACACCACTCGGGTTTGGATACATCGGGATAATAGGCCGAGGTGGGTTCCGCAACAGTGTCCTATGGATACACATGTTCCATGGTGGGTTCGTAGGGATAAGACAAGTAAGGAAACTCATGGGACAAGTGATCGTCATAGGAATAATGGATGGACGACAAGGTACGCGACACGTCAATACTTGACACCGAGGGTGATGGAAAACGAGGTGCGTGCATGGACGGGTCAAGAGTATCTACGATACTCGTGAGAGAGGTGAAACCACTAAAAATATCGTAAAGAGACGGCTCGGGATCACTCTCACACATGTCGCGTGTCAATGGGAAATGACCAAAGTAGTCCCGTAAGGGACATTCTTCGGCCATGAGGTTGAAAATATATATATTTTTTTGGAATTTTTAATTTTTTGTCAAAAGGAAAGAAAATATTTTTGGATTGTTTTCTAAAAAATGAGAGAAAGAACATATTTTTGAATTTTCTAAAAATGAAAGAAAGAAAATATTTTGGGATTTTTTGGAAGAAAAAGGAAGAAAATATTTTTGGATTTTTTGGAAGAAAAGGTGGGGAAAAATATGGACTCTGAGAATGGACGAACTAACTAAAACTGACTACCGAAAAATGAATTGTACACACACAAGTTAAGGAGAATTCCTAACTAGCACATAGCCAATTTTTATCTTTAGATTAGGTGAAAGGGTAGTCAAATTTTCAGCGGGACATAAAAAATCATGGATATCTTTGTGATCGCCTTTTCAAAAATATTCTCCTATTGGGCTACCTAGTTAATTGATTTTAAATTTAATGATGGCTAGGGTATCACACAATTGGTAAGAGAGTGTGTCGGGTGATGAAATCCCTTCTCGTGACTGACCGGGTGTAGGTCTTAGTCAATTAATTCATCACACCATTCAAAAATAAATGCAAAAATAAAATCAAGTAAGAGCACACAAAGTAATTGACTTGATAACAGGAGAGGCGTGAGGGTTTAGAAATGTACCTCCCATGGTTTTTAGGCTGTGGGGTGCCAAAAAATTTGAGTCGATTGGGGGGAGATCACTCCTATCTTAGTTGGCCCCGGGAGTCCTATCGACCCAAGGTATAGAGGCTTCTAATTCCTCGCCTTTGGACTCCCTCTCTCTACCTTGTCCGGTTTCCCTATCACACTTTCTTCATTTATTACAATTTTTGAAATGAAAAAATATGGTGTCTCCATGCACCGCAATACAAGCAATGATAAAAAAAACCAAATACAAGCCTTCTAAACTAAAGAAAAAATGGTAATAAAATACAACAAACTATAGGAAATAAATGAACTATAAAATTGAATCTGCTCTGAGTGCTTCACAATCCCAAGAATGGCAACGACGCCATTTGATAAAGAAAATTTTTCGGTATATATTTCGTCGTTGCTTGAAAAGCTCCTCTAGTCAAAATCCTCAAATACACTTTTGGGTGCTTATCGCCGCGGACTTAATTAAAATTTGACTACCCCTTTCACTAAATTTTGAAGATAAAAATTGGATATGTGTTAGTTAGGTATTATCCGTGACTTGCGCGTGTGCAATTCATTTTTCGGTAGTCGGTTTTAACTGGTTCGTCCAAAATCAAGAGTCCATATTTTTCCTCACCTTTTCTTCCAAAAAAAATTCAAAAATATTTTCTTCCTTTATTTTTACAAAAATCCAAAAATATTTTCTTACTTTTTTTTAGAAAAATCCAAAAATATTTTCTTTCCTTTTGAAAAAATTTACAAAATCCAAAAATATATTTTTCTCGTAATGGCCGAAGAACGTCCCTTACGGGACTACTTTAGCCATTTCCCAATGAGACTCGACAAGTGTGAGAGTGATCCCGAGCCGTCTCTTTATGATATTTTTATTAGTTTCACCTCTCTCACGAGTACCGTAGATAGTCTTGACCCATTTATGCACTCACCAACTATTCCATCACCCTCGGTGTCAAGTGTCGACGTGTCTCATACTTTGTCGTGCACCCATTGTTCTTATGCCGATCACATGTCCCATGAGTGTCCATACTTTTCATATCCATCTTAACCCACCATGAAACATGTGTATCCATATGACACAGTTCCGGAACCCACCTCCGCCTACTATCCCGATATACCCAATTCTGAGTGGTGTGAGTGCCCAAGTTAGTCGTGGAGGCCTGATCACTCTTCCACGCAATACGAATCCCAACTCAATGTTGTGGATACTCACACGTTCCAACAGTTGTCATGGCATCCTTGTGCACCCGTTCACGATTAGTTCCCTCACAACGTACCCTATGAGTATCAACCAATTATACATCACAAAAGTGATCCTTTTGTGTATGATGAACTTGGTCTCACTCCAGACACTTCATATGAGTATTCTCCGTATAGTCCTGTCCATAGCGAGTTGTGTCCACCTCCACCACCGCCACCACACGTCACTCCACCACCACCATCCACATCCACTCTCGAAGGCCTATTGCAAAAGGTCATACTCGAGCAAGAGCATGACACTCGAAGTCAAACTCAAGCTCTCCAAAGGCTTGAACAATGCCTTAATGAATTTGAGTGTGCGAGAGAGTCGGACATTCCCATGCATCCACCCATTGTTGCACCCGAGTGTGATGATGATGTGTCCTCTTGTGACACGAATTTTGAGTGTGACCAACCCTACCAACCCGAGAATACCGAAATTGAGACCATTCCATGGTCTGGGCCTCAAGTGACAATTGTGTTGACCTACCTTTCATTTGTGAGACTGATCCAATCCCACCATGTCCACATGAACCCACTTTGAGGTTCCCATTCCCTTTCCCGATAAATCCAAAAAAAGGCCCGAGTCTACACCTATCGATCTTCACCCTTATGCTCCCGAGGAACCAATTTATCCTAGGTTAGCTCCGGCTACGAGTGCTCACCATTTTCTCAAGATAGAATCCGAGATAGTTCCTACCTATACGGATATGCATGATGTCCCACCATGCATGGATCCCTTTGAGCCCGATATATCTAGTGATTCCTCTATCTTAGATCTTGGTGCCTCGTCTTACCCACCCACCACATTCAGTGATGCTACTCTTGTGGATAAGTTGATCACTCACTCATTTATTTCCACACTTCCTCCTTCGAGTGACCTTAAGGATCACTTCGTGCCTCATGAGGAGTGTGTGTCACTTACTCTAGAGTTGGATCATCTTCCTCCACCATTTATCCCACCCAACCCACCCATTATCCCTTTCACCCCACCACCTGGTTTGGATATTGATTTTACACATTTCATGTTTCCATATACATTTTTAGATCCTAACCCAAAACCATCCTCCACCATCTATGAGAGTATTTTTTCTTGTACTCTCCACTTTTGTGACACCGAGATTGTTACCCCATGCCCTCCACTCTCTTATGTTGTTGATTTTTTCCCTCGACTGCTCCCTGGTGCGTCACGGCACGACCATTATCATCGCCCATTCATAGAACGGTCGTGTGATTTATATGATCCCCACCCCATTCCACTTTCCCCACTATTTTTCCTCCCTCACCAACTTGAGAACCATTCTTATAGGGCCCTTTTTCCCCTCACCTTCCGGCTCAATAAGGCCCATGATCGATGCTCAATCACCCATGCCTTTTTCACCATTACCTTAATACCCACCCGCCTATGGTCCACTGATGCTTTCCATCGTGTGATGCGCTTTTTCATACAAGTGCATTGACCCTTTTAGCCTATTTCCAACAAAACTGACGCTTCAGTCTTGTTTGGGGGAGATTATCATCACCCAATTTTTCTGCCGCCCCGAGCTTTCCTAGTTCCTATCTTTAGGGTGAGATCCATCGGTCTGGCTGAAGACATTAAACTCAGTGTTATCGGGAGGCAGCCAGCATTTCTTGTACTAGTCTCATCCTGTTTGGGGGTGGTGTTTCACATCATCCACTGCTCTATCACGGTTTATAGACTTGTACACGTTTTTTTTCTTTCTTATCACTCATTCAGGTTTCTTCTTGGCTTCATCTGTCCATTTGATTAGCTGTTGATTCTGGTAATCTCTTTCCTACCTTATGCTCTCAATGTTAAAAATCATCTTACTTAACATCGAGGACGATGTTCTTTTTTGTTTAGCGATGGAGAATTTTATCAAAATCGTACCTCTTTTAAAAAATTTTGATTTTTAACCATGATTTTTAAAATTCCGTGTAATTTCTTTCATCTCAATCATTGACGTGAATTTTTCTATCACCCATCTTTCAAAGTTTAGGAATCAAGCTAGAGAATTTTTTTTCTAAATAGCCTATGTAATACATAACAAGGCATGTTGCACCATGAATTTATAGACTCAACAAAATTTGCGCACGTATCACGTCACTACGGTTAGATTTGAGGAGTACAACAATTCTAAAGGGAACCTTAAGGATCACTAGTAGAGACTTTAGCTTGTGAGATTTGTGCCTTTCACCCTTTCAGAGTGTTTTACGCAAACTCCGAGTCACAAGTTGATTCAACTTCCTTTGGGTCCGCACTTAAATCGTTGTATGATCTCATTATTCTTCATTTTTGGCTTGATCGGTGAGAACGACATCTTTTTCGAGTTGTAAGAAATGTGTGTCTTGAAATTTATCCTGATCACTATATTTTAGTCCATACACCTACCATTTACCATTCACTTCACCCATATTCCCACATATTTCCCCATACCATCACCTATCATCTTTCATTTTCAAATAAAAGAGTGTAGATTCCAAATGTTAAATGTCTTCAATGTTGAGAGTATAAAAAAAAAGAGAAAAACAAAAAAGAAAAATAACAAATGAAAAGAAATAGAAAAAGAAAAAGAAAAAGAGAAAAAAAAAAGAGAGAAGAGAAAATAAAGTGAGTAGTTTGTAGTTAGTTGTGAAATAAAGACCTTTGTCCCTAAAGTGCTGTACACTCTTTCACATCTCATATCCATTCATTTCACATCCATTTTACATCCATCATTTGACACATCCATCTTATCCTACCTCATTTCATCCCATCCTTCTCATTTCATTTTCCCCTCACCCATTACCATCCATGTTCCCTTAGGGGTTCGGGCAACGTGGTGAATAACTCGACGTTCTCACTATAGTGATTAAATTTCTTTCATGAGATCATTTCCTTTCTTAATGTTCGTTCTTTCTTATGTGTGTGTGAGACGTTTAAACTTGCTTACATTTATTCACCTCCTCACACACAAGAGCGACACACGTACCCAAATCTCGAGAGTTCGTTTGAGAAAGAGATATCCAGTGAGATTTGAATTTGAAGTGTTGATTCCGAAGAGGCAATCTAGGATTTACTCTTATGAGACTCGACCCTTTTTGACTGATTCATACCACACGCGTTGAGTTCTAGAAAGGATGTGCCGTGTGTATTCACATAATTAATCTTTTTACACATTCTAGCTTGTATTTCTCAAAATATTTCTCATGTGATGGATTGTGCTATTATTCTACGTCTAATAAGAGATTGACTGTCTTTACAAATAAGAATTTTGTGGGTATATTCCCTACAAACCCTCACGAGACACAACTCGTCCTGTAGGGCAACCTATAGGCTTAAAGGCTTATTGAACATGTTAAGTGCAATCGCAAATGCCCGTGAAAGTGGTACACTTTTAGTTACTTATCTTTCTCTTTCTCTCTATCTTATTGCTCGAGGACTAGCAACGCTCTGTTTGGGAGTGGTGTTATAAGCACCAAAGTGTACATTTTATACCCCGAATAGACGTATTTTAGGTGCTAATTCTCGACAATAATGGTCTTATGCACGTAAATGTTTAATGTGCAGGCTTGATTGCAGTTGCAGTGTTAAAAGTTATATTTCGAGGTAATTTGCAGGCAAATAGTGATAATTTCCCATTCTTGTGACCAAACTCGAGCCTAAACCTATCCCAAACCATTACCCTAATCATGTGTATGTTTAGTTTGTGGATATTTTTTTAGATTTTTAGTTAGAGTTATTTTGTTTTAAGTATTTATTTTAGAATTATTTAGAATTTCTAGGTTTTATTTTCTATTTTATTTTTATTAGTATAATTTGATTTTATTTTGATTTTATTAGCTTTTAGTTTTTATTAGGATTAGTTTTTTTAGGATTCCATTTATTTTTTAGTTTTATTTGGTTTTACATTTTTTAGGATTTTATTTTTTATTTTTATTAGAGTTTTTATTTTTATCTCTTTTATTTTATAGATTATGATTTTTATTTTGGTATATTTTTAATATTTAATTTTATTATAGTTAGTTTTAATTTTATTTTTTTAGGTGTCAAATTAAACACACACACACAACCAACCACTCACCCCACTTATCCTACACACACCATACACACAAACCAAACCCTCGCCCTCACCCAAATTCCCATACACTCACCTACACACAAACCTCACCCAACCCATCTTCAACCTCACACACTCTCTCTCTCTCCAAACTCCATATTTAGAAATTCAAAACTCAAACCGACCTTTATTATGGTCCAAATCCAACCTGATTTGAAAATCCATCACTTCCAAACACCAACCAACTCGCGGTGACCCTCCTGGTCCAACCCGCGATAGTCCCAAACCGAAACCATTCAGCCCCGATTCCCCCCTTACCCGTTGACCATCCCCCATTTCCAAACCTGCTAACCCGAGAATCTTACCAAACCCAAACCCTTGTCCTCCCCAATACCGTCGGCGACTTCAACCCGCCAACAGCAACCAACAACTCGTGACCCATCCGACCTCACCAAACCCATTTATCCCCAAAAGCCTTTTAACCCTTTCAAAGCCAAAATCGATTTTCCATCTGCCAAATAAACTAAGCCAAAAGACAAAGACCAAATTTCCCCAGATGTCTTATTAAATCAACTAAGCCTTGTTTAACCCTTGTATCCCCATTTCTTATTTTACCCCAACTAACTTTTATTCCCCTCACCTAAATTACCTACCTTACCCCTCATTTCCATAATCAGATTTTGTCACCCATATACCTTCCTTACATCACACCTTTTCCATGCACATGTGCACTCCCAATTACCCAAATTAACCCCTAGCTCCATGTTTTCCATGTATAAATAGAAAACCTTTGGTCCATTTGTAGACCTGTGTAAATAGAGAGAGAAAATTCTAGAGAAAAGTAGAGAGATAGGTTAGATTAGAAAATAAATTAGGAAATTATTTTTGTAAATAGTTTTTATTTTTTTAGAGATTTGGTGAGATTTAATTATGAGTAATTGAATTGTATGGAAGAAGATAGAGTTCAAATTGCCAATTTCATGGAGACTTGTTGAAGATTTGTTCTCTTTCTCTACTCTTTTATTATATATGCCTTTGATTATTTGTTCATCATGTTTAATATCATGTTATGCTAGATACCCTTTCAAGGGGTGGGGTGAACCCTTATTTGATGTTATTTTGATTTAATTAGTTTAATTAATTGAAAATTCTCTTTGAATGTTAATTTTGCTCCCACATCCTTAAATTTACGCCTCGAGAGAGGGTAAATAATTTTCGAGAGAAAATCAAAATTCTAGTTATAATACCCATTTTAGATTCGAACTAGAGATAGGGGTTTCTTAAGTGTGGTATTATTCCTTGAATTTCAACTCTAAAATTCATTTTCTAGATTTACATAAATTTTAATTGATCGATCCTAGCGGGTGATTAATTAAAAGGTGTGTAGATCTATTTTCTAGAGTTGTGGTGGGTTAAACTTAATTTTCTAAAGGATTACTATTAAAATTACACTTGCAACGAGAGTTGATTTGTAATTTTGGTATTAATTTGAGAAAATTCAAATAATTAAATTAATTAGTTAGAATAGCTAAAATTTGTGGTGTAGTCCCATTCCTTGATTGTTATCACAATTATTTACCTCACTTTATTCTCTTATTTTTGTGTTAGACTTTATTTTTCATTTTAATCACTTTTTAGTTAGTTTTTTTCATCTCTCATTTAGTTTAGTTTAGTTTAAATCTTCACCTCACATATCCAAATTGTTTTAATATTGAAAAAGCTAAAAAAGAAAATATAAAAAGCAAAAATCCCAAAAAGAAAATAAAAATTGAATTACAATTGAGTTTGTCCCTTGCTTACCCCCTTGATGTGGATTGACATCCTTACTTACCGCTCTACACTTGAGTTTGATATTATTTTTTTAGGTATTATAAGGTTTTGATTAACTTGACTTTCAACAATGATAAACACACAAAAGTCAAAGTTATCAGAACCTTTAGCCTCATTTCGTCTAAGAGCGACAACTTGTCGAGATGGCTCTGATGCCAGTCTTCTTCATTGACTTTGATCTCAAGCATGATGTGTAATGAAAGTATTTTTGGTTCTATGATTAGGACTGCTTCCATGTCGTATACCAAAGAGTAAGGGGTATCCACAGTAAATGCTCAGCCTGAAGTACGATAGCCCCAAAAGGCATTAGGGATCCGATCGGCCCAATCTCGATAAATCTCGATTATCTTGTTGATGATTGCTTTAAGTTTCTTATTAGCGGCTTCAAATTCACCATTGGTTTGTGGTCGACAGGGAGAATATTTATGTCTCAGAATCCCATACTCGTCGACCAATTATGTGACTTTTGCCTCAAAATATTACCCCTTATCTGACACTAGCCCATGCGGAACCCCGTATCGATAGAAGATGTTCTTTCGAATGAACTTGGATACCTTTTTTTCATTTAGTAATTTGTATGACTTGACTTTGGCCCATTTGGTGGAAATCAGGATGAACTCATGCCCGTTAGAGGCTTTGGGTGTGAGTTTCCCTATGATATAGATGCCCCATGTGGAGAATGGCCAGGGAGAGGTCATGTTGTATAATTCCTGTGGAGGTAAGTGTTAGAGATTGGAAAGTTGTTGGCATTTAAGGCATCATCGAACATAAGCGGTGCAATTATAAACCATGTTAGTCCAATAGTATCCCTGTCGAATATTCTTCTTGGTGAGCGTATGGCCATTCATGTGGGGTCCGTACTCCCCACTGTGGATTTTCTGCATCATCTTTTTAATGTTATCCCCTCCGATGCAGTGTAAATGGGTTCCATCTAAGTTTCTATTGAACAGTACTTTATCACAAATAATATACTGGGCAACCAGCTTACGAAGGGTTGCTCGGTATTTCTTGTTGATATCTTAGGGGTATCTACAGTGCTTAAGGAGACACCAAATGTCACAGTACCAGCATTCGATCCTATTGGAATACTCTTCTGTGATGAGCTCAATATGGTAGCAATGGCTTGATTTAACTTATTTTTGGACTAGGAAAGGGGGGCCATCATTATTCTCTCGGTCATGTAAACCATAGAGGCTAAGATATCAAGGGCATTGTCCATGCAGTTCCTTGCTCGGGGCAAGTAGTAAAAGGTGATATCTCAAAACTAAGCGGCCAACTCTTCTAGGTGGGCGTGGAAGGGTAAGACATTTTTATCTTTAACTTTCCATATCCTAAGGACTTAGCTGATGATGATGGAAGAATCCCATAGACATCTAGGCATTGGATTCCTTTCTTGAGAGTGACTTTGAGGCCTACAGTGCATGCCTCATATTCATTCATGTTGTTGGTGCACGAAAAATCTAGATTGATGGCAATAGGAGTGTGAGAGTCATCAGGGGTGATTAGGAGTATCCCAATGGTGTATCATTTTTTATTGGTCGTGTCTTCAAAGAACATTTACCACCGGAGGTCTTCCTGAGAGATTAAAAGTATATTTTTATTCGAGAACTCGAAGATCCAAATGTTAACTTCTTTTATGGGGTAGTCAGCAAGGTAGTCATAGATATATCTTCCTTTTATGGTATTCAGCATGACATACACAATATAGAACTCAACTAGTAGCATCAACTATCGGGCCATTCAGCTAGATAATGCAGGTTTCTCGAGCAAGTATTTGATAGGTTCCATTTGGGACACAAGTCAGATTGGAAAAGCAGGCATGTAGTGTCGTAATTTCTAAGTTACATAATAAAAGGTGACATATGATTTATCTAAGGCGGTGTTTTTAACTTCATACTCAATGAATTTATGACTAGTGGTGTAGTAGATGACCCTTTCTTTACGAAATTCGTCAAGACATTGGTCTAGCAAAGACCTAGTTGCGATGTTTGTTTTGGTCAAGTATAGGAATAGAATAAGACTAGACTGCGGTGGCATGAGTACCAGAGGTCGAGTAAGGCACAACTTTATTCTATCAAAGGCTTCCTAACAAGTTTCATTTTAGAATTTGGTTGAATCCTTTTGGAGGAGTTTAAAAAAGGGTTCACAAATTGAAGACAATTGGTTGATGAATCTACTGATATACTGTAATTTTCCCAAGAATCCACTGACTTCCTTCTCCGTTTGGGGTGGTAGAATTTTGAGTATGGCTTTCAGTTTGGCAAGATCTACTTCAATCCCCTTCTCGTTAACAATAAATCCTGAAAATTTTCCTTTGGTGATGCCGAAGACACATTTCTGTGGGTTAAGTCACATCTGATATTGTTGTAGTCATTTGAAGAACTTGTGGAGGGCAGGAACATGACCTTCCAGAGTCTTAGACTTAATGATCATATCATCCACATAGACCTCGACCTCTTTTTGTATCTGATCATGCAAGATGGTTATGGCAGCCCTTTTATAGGTAGCCCCTATATTTTTAAGACCTAATGGCATAATCGTGTAACAGAAGGTTTCCCAAAGGGTGATGAATGCGGGTTTTTTATGATGATCAAGGTGCATCTTGATTTGATTATATCTGACAAACCCATCGGTGAACGATTTGAGAGCGTGACTTGCCGTATTGTCCATGATCATGTCGATGTTGGGTAATGGGTAGTCATCTTGCAGAGATGCTTTGTTCAAATCCTAGTAGTTAACGCACATGTAGACCTTTCCTCATGATTTTAGGGAGGGTACAATATTGGATATCCATATGGGATATTCCATCACCTGAATGAAGCCTACGTTCAATTATTTGACCACCTCCTCTTTAACCTTGAGTGATCATTTGGTGTGGATCTTTCACATTTTTATTTGACCAATTTACATTTCGAGAGAGTTAGAATATTGTGTTGGGTAATCTTGGGATCGATGTTGGGCATGTCCTCATAGTACCATGCAAAGACGTCCACGAATTCCTTCAGCAGTTCTTTGAGTTACGCGTGCTCATGTTCTTCAAGGGTGGACACTATCATAATCTCTCACATTTAGCTACTAGAACCGAGATTGATAATGATAATTTCATCTTCATCAATTTGAACGCGATTATGTTTTTTATTATTAACCTTATTAAGATCAATTAAGTATTATTCATTTGCAAAATTATCATCATCAAGAGTTATATTAGAATCAAGATAATTAATGTAAGGCACAACAAGATAATTTAAATCTTAGTTTATTTCATTCTCGGGAAGAACAGAATTGGGAACCTCCTCGAAGGAGGTCTCGATTACATTATTATTAAAAAAGGGAGGAACAACAAAAGATGAAGAAATATGATAAACATTTGGGTTGGGTTGCATTTCTGTTGGTAGAACTGGTATAATATTCTAGTTGAGGAGGGGTACATCAGTAGTATTGATCAAGATGGATAAATCCGATAATGTAGAGCCTGAATGGATCATGATTAGTGTCATTCCCAGTGTTTGTAGATTGAATGAGTCCTCGAAGTCACTTTCTTCGAAAACCAAGATAACAACTGTAGTCTTATCAACGAGTGATTGCACATGATGCTGGGAACTTTTGACCCATTAGTAGTTGTCTGAGAAAATGATCTCCATCCTTAGCTTCATCTTCTTGTCCACGTGATCATACCATGGTTCAGGAAAGCCACAAAAGGGAAAATTTTCACCCTTTTTGACGAATATTCTGTTTAAGGAGTCCTCCGAAATAGTCTTGGTAATTTCTAAACTTCTATTTAATCGGGGTTAGCGAAGCATTCTGAGTTCCTCTAATAATAGTAAATAACCTAGGACACATGGAGAAAAGGCCTTCTTCAGCACTATGGGCTCCTGTACCGTTGTTGTCATCGTACCAGCTCCAGTATGGGCATAAAGTTCATATTCTGTAACATATGTATCATGTTGATGTTGTTTGAAGGGTGTGCTCTAAGCAAACTCGGTGTTTAAAATCATCCCCTATTGGGAGAGAAAGTGGTTTGACTTGGAAGATAAATAGAAGCATATCATTTGCCCCATGTTGAATCTCTAGTACCAGATTATTGGTGCTTACATTATTAGTATTATCATCATCTCTAATGATGGTGATGAACAACCCCTTGACGAAGAACTTCAGATCCTAAAAGAGAGAGGAAGATACCCCCTTGATGCTGTAAAACCACTGTTAATTGAGCAATAGATTAAAATAAGCAAGTATGTCAATAACTTGGAATTAGATAAGGGGATTTATAGGGCTAACCCCTATTATAAGTTTTATAGATCCCATCACCTCATGATGAGTATTGTCATAATCAAAGACTGCGATAGACTTTAGATCAAGGTCGCTTACTTTCAGACCCAAGCATTTGAAGGTTCTTTACGGACAAACATTGAGTGTTGATCCGTTGTCGAAGAGTGAGAGAGATTGTCTTCCCCATTACCTCAACATAGATGTTGAGGGAATAGTTGTAATTAGGACCAAACTTTTAGGTTTATTTTTAAAAAAAGAATAGCATTCTAGTAGAGGTTAAGGATCAACCAGGTTCACGGCTTATTTTGGAGTGGTGGAAGGAGAGACTGTGAGCCTAAGAAGGAATTTTATTAGAGCATTTTGATGTAGTTAGGAAGACATGAAGAGTCCCCATAAGGTGATGTTGGCTTGAGTTTTCTTCAATTGGATAAGGATTTTTCTCTCCTCGATGGTCATTTCTGGCATGGAGAGTTCCCTAACAACACCCTTTCCTTTATTCATTGTTGCTTATTGAGGGTTCAAACTCTGGTAGTGCCTCCCAGATCTTATCATATGGTTCACGAAGAATGGGAAGAATATAAACCCAATTTCTTCATCTATCTCGGGATGTATGACCACTTTGTTGATTTCTTCTACTAGATCTTCAAATGATATCACCCCACATACACTGATTACCAGCCAAATATTTTCTTGGCTTAGTTCTTCATCTGAGCTATCAAACGCTCCCCCCATCCAGTGGCAACGATGTCGTCTTGCCACGAGAAGTCAATGAATTCCACAACCTCAACCTCTTCTTTATATAGATCCTCCCACTCAACGAGCATATACGGTTTTGAAGGGTCCAATCGCCTTTATAGCTTTAAGGCATCGAGTAACTTGGACGTATTAAAAATATCTTTGGTCTATCGAAATAAGCCTACCATGATTTGAAAGATATCATCCAAACTTACTTTATCGATAGGTATCACCCAATTATCTGACTCGAGAGACCACTTCTGGGCTTCCATGAACTATGTGCTAAACTTCTAGCAGTCAATGGTCATTTTCGTGGACAATTTTAGCAAAAACTCTAGAATCTCTTTTAGTACCGCTAGCAATTCCATATTTTTTCCCCTGGAATTGGTATGAACAATAATACACGCTCTTGTAATAAGCGACATGACTTAGTCAGCACAACAGGTAGGGTGTAGGAGAAAATATAGGTAAGGTTTAAGGAGTTTGGTTGAAAATACGGGTATGATGGGTGCTTTACTCAGTATAATATGAGTAAATAGATCGAACTTTGGGTTATTCTCTAGGAAGATGGAATTTATATGGTTTAGAAATGTCTTGTGAGTGGTGTTTGATTTGGTATTGGCTAGTGGGGCGATGACCCCCCAGCCATTCAGACCTTGGTTTACATTTTGGATATAGAATCATTGATCAGTGGCATGGCCGACATTTTGATGGAAATCAAAATGGTTCGCGGGTTTGAAATTTTTGGGAAGTGGGTTTGGTAAAGGATGAGGGTCCAATGACTTGGTGAGATTTCAGTTCAATAGGGATTAGTATACTTTAGAGAGGGAGCATGAAGCTCGGTGTATTCTTTTCTGACTGGGTTGGCATAACTCTTTGGTGCCCAAGAGATAGTAGGCTGTGAGATTTTTTGTTGGTCGAGAATATAGAAGGATTCTCATATTTTCCTGGGCTGAACTATTCGAATACTTTCCTTAGCTCAGCTTTCTTCTTAGCAATACTTTTTTCAATCTCGACTCTTGATTCCTGAAGGGCTAAAAATGTGGGTAATATTGTTCTCCAATCGTCGCTCAAACATGGTATAAGAAGTTTTTCTTCACAACACTAACTTTCTCCTCTTCAGAAGGACGGTTGGTTATAGTGGATGCTTTCTCCCTCCACCTTGATATGAAATTATTGATGGTCTCTCCGGGATTCTGGTTGAGAAGTTCTAAATCATGGCATGTAAGCTCTAAATCCTCATTGTATTTGTAATGCGACATTAATTCAGGGGAAACATCTTCCAAACTACAAATTCTGGATTCCTCAAGGGGTAGAAAGCAATAAAAAGCTATGTCTTCAGAGTTTGCTGGAGCATTTGGTCCATTATTTTCTCAAAGTCACCTAGGAGAGTCATGACTCAGTGGTAGCTGTGAAGATGAACAATTAGGGGCCCGCTACCTCAAACTTCTCAATATTAGGCATCTTAAATTGTTTCAGTAGCCTTACTTTAGGGAATGGAGACATATGGGTGTAATCCATGTAGTACTCAGAGATTCGAACTTGTTCAAACTTCCTAGTTAATAGTTTAAGGTCCTCCTTGACCTTATTTAACTCTTTTTCCTTTATATCGATGGGTACTAGCATGTTAACCCCTGGTTGGGCAAGATACGACATAGGGAGTTGAGCTGCTGGTGGCCCATTGATAGGAGGCGCACGTGTGACATGCTAATATTCTTTTGGCACCCAAATAGGCTCAGTTACAGTTGGACCCATAGCTCACGGGAAGATAACCTCAGTCTCTTCAGGGATAGGGACTCGATTTTCTTGTATCTCATGAACCTCCATTTGAAGGTTGTCAATCTTGGCGGTAAGTTGGATTAGGACCGTCATCAAATTAGGATGCACATTCAGTACTTGGTCTGCGTTTGCCATGGAGAGTTGGTTAAGGTAGATTCCGAACTCGGAGGAAGTAGCATGAGAACTAACGGAGCTTTGGGGCGGTTTGACAAAATATCAAAGCCAATAGGGAGCCAAGCCATGGGTCAGGTTTGTGATCGACCTGAGAAGGAAAATGATTCGAATTTTCTCTTTGAAAAAGAAAAGGAAGAGTTATTTTTATTAAGAAAGAGGAAAATGTTTTTGACAATTTTTTGAAAAGGGGAGGAAAAAATGTTTTTGGTATTTTTTGATAAAAAAGAGGAATTTTTCTTTTTGATAAAAGGAGGGGAAAAGTGTTTTCAATATCTCAATAAAAGAGGGGAAAATGCTTTTTGGTATTTTGATAAAAGGAGGGGAAATATTTCTGACACTTTTGGTAAGGAAGGAGGAAGAACGAGAGAAGAGTCTCAACATGATTATTATTATTATTATTATTATTATTATTATTATTATTATTATTATTATTATTATTATTATTATTATTATTATGTTTTCACTTGTATTAGGTTTACCTAAATGAAAAAAAAAATGTTGGATGGGACCCAAGCCTGGGAAAATTGGGTTTTAAAAATACGTAAAACATGGTTTGACTTGTTGTCAGGCTCATGGATAGGGTCCCATTTTGGAAAAAATGAAATCGTGTGAAAATTTAGGCAGCATTCCAACCCGGCATTTCGATAGAGTTTCGTGTAGTAATCGATAAACTAAATATGAGTGCCCTAGGTTTGACACCTATATATGGGTATGCAGTTGTTGGGTTAGTGGAAAGGTTCCCCCTTTGGCACGACTTCCGCGATATACGTCTTACCTTTGATGGAAATCGGTACATGTGGACAAGCCATTTGATATACATGAGTGTACGTTAATTGCCTCATTATATACCTCGTGGGGACTGTACGTGTGAGAGCGAATTCTATATACTTGACGTATGTGAACAATTTCCTTGCTATATACCTCCCGTCATTACTTTGATCAAACGATACTATATATGTCGAAGGTACTAGGCCAATGGAAGGTGAAAATCATATTGCTTAGGCTAATTGCGACCTGACGGACCAACTCCCATCACAAAGTGACCCTCGAGTACGGGATAATTTTTGGTCAATATAACAATGCTCTTAGTGATGTAGTGTGTAAAGTGCATGATTCTTGATTAGTATATTATGGAGAGAGTAATTTATTTGGCATGATGAGCATTATATAAATAAGGAAGAATGTACAAGTATCATGAAAAGTAAATCCATAATGGAGAATGAAGATTACACTAAGCATGGATATGTGAGTGATGTGTGAATATCGTTAAGAGTGTGTGGTAGTGAATCTAAGCATGGATCAAATACAAGTGGTGTGTGATAAGTATAAGTGAGCATGGATATATGCAAGTGTGGTCAGTGGAGGTGTGTGTTAGTGACACCTAAGCATGAATGTTCTAAGTTGTGTGTGCAACATATTAATATAAGTGAATTTATATACAAGTGTAGGTAGTGTGAGGTGTAAATGGAGAGTATTTTTAAATGAGTGAAGTGAAAAGTGAGTGATAAGTGATAGAGGAGAAAAGGAAACATATAGGTAGGTCTATATGCACACAAGTAGAAAATGATAACACCCATGCAAATAGATTCTAACCCTCTTAAGTTAGTCCTCAGCGGAGATCGGAATTGCTCGACTCGCATCATGGAAAAGATGGAGAGAGGTCATCCATATGAATTTTTCCAAAATAATAATTAGAAAAAATTATGTGTGTTCTTATCGAGATATTGATCATTATGATGAAACGATAATATATGTTAGGTAAGATGGAAGTATAAGTCACAAGTATGATATATATGAATAATATATGGGTAAAATAGGAAAAAGATGAAAATATGAAAATAGGTCTCGAGTCTCGGGTTTTAGACCCAGTCTCTTACATACCCTATAAAGGATCATGGTCTATGTAGTTCATATGCGAAATGAGAATGGGGTTTATCCCATAATTTCAAATGGGAATTTATTATATGTGTGTGTAAGAAAAATGTGTTTTTAGTTTTGAGAAAATGTGGTGAAAAATCCCATTGGAATTTATAAGTGTAACACATTTTTTCTTGTTATTTTATAGAAAATATATTATGTGCAATATAACTAATAAAGGATTGAAGATTAATATGTGTATGATCTAATTTAAAAACTAAATTCAGAATTGATATAACTAATGGGAAAATAAAGAAACTCAAAGAGAGAGTAGAGTGTTTGGACCTTCTTTAGAGACTTGGAGATTTATCTTGATTGATGATGAACTTCATTGCAACTAAATGAAGAATGTAATAGGATTTTTGCTATATTGGGTGTGAAAGTGATGGGAATGAAATGTGGAGAAAGGTTTCAAACAAGCAAAACTCGTTGACTTAAGAAGAATGTTGTTGAGATTATTGAACTTGATCTTTCTAAGAAGCTCTCGAATTGACATCATGCTCTCCTTATATAGGTTAGGGGGACTGTCGATCGACTTTGTCCTTGTCTTGCCTATTTGTACGTAACCCTAGACACATAACCGATAGGCAGGTCTAAGCGTCTACTAATTGGAAGTCTCGTGTAGATTTTTCAAAAAAATGGTCGTAAAATTTAATTCGTAAGTCCAAATCTTACACGAGGCATACAATTGGAAATGTAATTTAGGGATATTTTAGAATCCTGTGATATGCTCCCAGTCCAAGAGTTGATTTTTGAGTCAAATAGGGCTCGAAAACCCCTGTCAGTCCTTTGGACAGAAGATCGTTGGACGACGATGGATCGCTCATTCAAATCGTAAGTACAAATTACATATGGGGTGGACCGTTAGAAAGTTTGGGCAAGGTACTTTGATGTTCCAGAGAGCTTTGCTCAGTTTGGAGAGCTAACTTTGGTCAAACGAGACCAAAAGTGCCCGGTGACCTTTCAGAGTAAAAATGGTCGTTTGTTCGTCCCGTAAGCCTTATTTTCACACGTGGCAGACCGTCAAAAAGTGAATTCAGAGCCCTCCGAATATTCATTCTGTCTCATTCAGGATAAAGATTTTACTTTGGTCAAACGGAGCCCAGGAGGGCCTGGTGGTCTTCGAATCAGTTTTCAGGGAAAACGAATCATTCATCCGAATGGTTATGCCATTTTGGGCATGGGTTAGACCGTTGAAAATGGAATTTGGAGCCCTTCAAAGATTCATTGTGCTCTCACTATGATGGTGAAGTTGATTGGGGTGAAATAGGCTCGGGAGCGCTCGGTGGCCTCCAAATCGATTTTTGATAGGAAAATGGTCTGTTTGTTCGAACCATTAAGTTGTTTCACACATGGGATAAGCCATTTAAAAGGTAATTTAGATACCTTTGAAGATTGATTTAGATTTCTCTCTGACGATGGAGTTAACCGGTGTCAAACGGGGCCTGAGAGAGCCCAATGGACTCAAAATCGGTACTCGGTGTATAACCTAGGGTTTATTTTAGATTTTAGAAGGTGCTATGGACCTAAGGGAAGACTTAAGGGGGTAATAGAATGTGGTGTCTACAATTTCAAAGTGAGTGGCGAGGTTTTGGAGTTTTGTAAGTCGAAATAGCACTAGTACCTTAATGGGTGAGTTAGGGTATATGCCAAGCCTTATTAGACATTTCACATGTCATAATATGACGAAACTCCTCCGATGTGACTACAAAAATATTGAATTTAAACCTCAATAATAATAATTTTCTAACCTATGCTCTTCCTCGCTCCACGATTCTATGAGTTTAGGAATCCTATAATCACCAGCTAAGGCTATGAGTGGGGACCAACTCTTAACTATAGCTTTCCATGCCCGCTTATCTAATGACTTAAGTTTTGATTGCATATGTTCTTTTCAGTACACATAGTTAGCCCCACCAAATAAAGTTGGTTTAAATAACGATTGACCCTCTAAATAAAAATTGCTAAAACTTATGCTTAAACACAGATCTAACACAAAAAATTAGTTTTCTCGCTATGATACCAATTTGAGAAATGGTTCTTATAGGGAGAGGTCAAAACAAAAGACAAATTTTAATTTTATCGTATTAAATATTAAACTTAAATAGAATTACCACAAATTATACTTTGCGCTAATTCGAAACGAATGTTATGTTAAAACAGATTAACTAATTTTTTCTTTATCCTAAAGCATCCATCTAGGTGATAGCCGATAAAATAAGATAAATCCACATAACATGATGACGTATGGGGAAAACACACGATGGGAAATACCTTGAACGACCCATTTTCGTAAATTCACAGTGTATTGAATTACAAGGACAGGACAGTGGAGTTACAACACAGACTCGACGCGCTTGGAAGCCTTGACACTATTCATTCCTCAACCTCCGCATAGTGACATGCATAAGTCCACCTACATAACTACCACGGTGTGTGAGTCCACAAACATATCGGTGTCCAACGATGAGGATCAACAACCGTGTGCGGATCAAGAACATGGCGTCCACCATTTCTTCACAGTAACACCACAAATATGGAGTCTATCGTATGTAAATAGAAAATAGTATTAAGTCCACTAGATAAAAAAAAACTCAACGGAGATGAAGAGTATAAACTTTATGGGTGACTATAAATTACAGATCCCAAACTAACATAAAGATTGAGTCTTGAATCTTAAAACGTTTGAGTGAAACTAGGGTCTGGAGTCTTTTGGATTCTAATTAGAAAGTGATTCTTGCCAAAACATACAAAGTTCCTAGCATGTATATTTATATAAAACACAATTTTTTAGGCATAGAAATCTCAATTGAATGAAAACGGGAGTTCATTCGAAGGAATATCTCATATCGTTCGAACCACATCTAACTAGATTCAAACAGTATTTGTTTTGCTAACTGAGAAATTTTGTTCGATGTTCATTTGAAGGTCGTTTGAATGAACTACATCTCGTTCGAACGAAGGCTATAAAGTCGTTCGAACGACTTTGTTCAAAAACAAAATTTTATTATTAAAAATCGTTTACGAAAAATAACCTCAAACATATAAAACACATAACCAAGTATATCCAGTAGTCAAAATAAAATGCATTTATAACCTTTTGATATTCGTGGGATGTTGAAGACAAAATGTGGCACTAAACACAACACGCTGATGTAGTCTCTGAAACTTCACCATTACGTCTCCAATTAAACACGGCATATGCTTTAAAGATCAACACATTCAAGTCCTAAACTATGACACAGAGTTTTTATCCGAAACATGAGATAAGCCAAAATACATACAAATTGACTATGTCAGAAATTTATCCTTACAAGTTCTTTATTTTTATGTTTTATTTTATTTTAGTCATGCTTAGAATGGTACTTATTGTGTAAACTCCTATATTATTTGTATTTAGAATTGATAAATCTTCCTCTAAATTTGGCGAGTTGTCAAAAATATAGCCTTTATAAAACTACAATGTGTTTACAGTTTAAGTGTTGTATATAGAATTTAACATTTCTAAAACTTACACATTTTTTTATTTCTTTTTAGCATGTCACATTTTATTTTTATGTTAAGGAAATGTTGGAATTATAACGTTCACATTTTAGATTAGTTTTTTTATAATTAATTTACTCTCATTTAACTTATAATCATGTGCATTGTTCCCATGTTCATATTCATTTGTTTGTTCATTATATTGGTTGGGAAGTATCGTGAAGACTAAAGGAAGTTACAGTTAACTCATTACGACAAACAATAAAAGACTCTAGATATATGTTGATTTTTCACCACAACTTAAATTATAATAGTAATTTGTAAAGGCTAGAAATAAAATTTTATTGTTACACACAACATTTTATACACGGATTTATAGTTGTTGAATGAAATTATTGCAACATATGGTTACTAACTTTTTGTTAATTAACATTTGGAGTATTAAATGGGGCTTGTGTTACTTTAATTTTGAATCTTTATAGAGGTTGTTGAATATGTAAAGGAAAACAAATGAAACGATATATTTTTACGTTTAATTTACTCAGTGTACATGTTTTCAATTTTACTTTTAACATATAATTTATTAAAATTTATAAACTAAAATTGAAGATTGCATACATTTCTTAATGTTACTTCCATAGTAATTGTTTTAATGAATGTTTAGTTGATGCGTTTCTTGATGGATTTGTAGTCAAAAAAATTTATTCTTGCCAAGAATTTTCTTTTGTTCCAGTTGAAACTCGATGAAGATGGGTTTCAATAATAGATTTTTTTTTATATATAGTGTATATGACAAGTGTTTGAACCATGGCAAAGAGAGAATTAATAATCATTTATAAACATTATAATACCAATAAAATAGGATACAAACACTTCTTTCACAATTGAAAATTAACATTAGTTTTAAATCGTTGGAAATCAGTTTAATTGCAACGGATTGGAACACTTGCAAAGGGAACAATAATAACGGTTATAAACTGTTGCAATGACATAACAATAGTTCCCTCCCACTTATTTGTGTCCATTTAAAACCGTTGTAATTTCTATTTGGCAATGATTTTGAAGCCTTATAAATAAATTTCAACTATATGAATTGCAACAGTTAAACTGTTGCAAATTATATTTGTACGTGTTCAGAAAACTTACAAGTAGTGATTTTTGGTGTAGTGTGCTTAGTAATGGATTTACTCATTCTCGAAAGATTAGAGCTTTTAGTCATGAATTATGAGACAAAATAAGCTATTTTTTTCTTCTAATGACCATTTGAAGTTTATAGTGAATATAAAACATTCCCAGTCCCACCGACCATTTGGAAATTCTTCCAAAGAGGTCGGTTTTTTAAAAGGAAACTTTTATTGGAGAACACGTCAAAACTAGTGGATATACAATCTTTTCTAAAGGTAGATACATTTGTTCTTATTTAATCAAGGTTTAATAACGTGATAGGTTGGGCCTTTCATTTTTATTCCTTGCATACCAAAACAAAAAATAATTGTGTGTTTTAATATGGATATGTAAGATAATAAGTGTTTTCCCTGGTCGGGGACCGCTAAAATTAGTGGGGTGCTCAAATATCTTTTTATATATCTAGTTCCATGACACACTCGTCATTCCATACCTCTTTTCCCCACTTCTTCATCATGTTAAATAATGATTTACACCACTCAAGTGATTTAGAGATGTATCAATTAAAGGATGAAAGCCTCCCAGTCAACTTTTGCACCTCTCTAACCGTGGTTGGTGGTTTATTGATATGTAGTGTCTCGATCTAGTCGAGATTGGATTTGACGCCCCTTCGGTTGACTAAATACGTGAATAATTTACCCAATCGTACACCAAAAGAACACTTTTAACCTTCATTCTATAGAACCAGAGTATTTCAAAAGTTTTGGTGAGGTATTTCACGTGGTTTCTTTCCTTATTTATTTTTACGAACATATTATTATCGTAAACCTCCAGGTTATCACCTAGTTATTCTCTGGAGATCATTATGACTAGACTTTGGTAGGTGGCTCATGGGTTGTTTAATTCGAACGGAATCATTTCATAGATATAAAGACCAAGAGTAATAATACAAGATTTTTCTCTTAGTTGGTGACCAATAGGGGGTGTGATGGTATCGTGTATATACGTCTAGGAAGTTAATGCATTAATGGTTTGTAGTATCATCGACTAGCCGGTCAATCTTAGGGAGTGAAAAATTATCTTTCGATAAAGCTTTGTTCATATCGGTGCATTAGATAGACACTCTCCACTTTTCATTATTTTTCTTAATGTACCTTGCCTTAAGAAGTTTCCCCACTCCCTCTTTAACTTCCATGTCCTTTTCTAGGGTTGTTCGATGGGCTTTTAGGAGACAAGCATGTAAGATGGATCAATATGAAGTTTATTAAACATTATCTCTAAATTGATGTTTGGCATCTCATATGGATGGTATGCGAAAACATCCTATTTTTTTTTGCAATAAATATCTTAGTTCCTATTTCTCTATGTTGGTTAGAAAACTACCAATACAAATTTCTTCTCTAAATGGTAGGGGTCAATGAATACATCCTCTTAAGGTTCCATGACCTAGTTATCCGTTACGTCCTGAGTTTCCTCCACCCCAAGTTGTCAATGCTTTAATCGTTAGGGGTTTTACCAATTAGTCCCATTTACTAAGTATGTAGTTTAATAGTTCCTAACATATTTTTTTTTGCTCCCACAGGTCCCATGAAAAAATGTTTTTGGTCCAATAAGTCCTACTCGTAAACATACCGTGAATATTCACTATATATATATATATATATATATATATATATATATATATATAAAAGACCTATTGTGAAAAAAAGGTTATAATAGGGCCTATTAGGGAATGTCTTATGTAAATAGAACTTATTTCTCAAGCTCCCTTGATTTTTATTTGTCAAGCTCCCTTGTTTTTTACTTGATTTTTACTTGGAATGACAAACTCTATTTTTTCCTTCTTTTATAACTTTGGTTTAATTGTTGCGATAAAGCATTGCATAGTTGAGGCCTGATTGGCCATTATCTCAATTACTTTATGGTCGGTGATACATTTAAGATTTTGGTGTTAGGTCGAGGGAACAACCCTCATCGTATGAAGCCTTCCTCTTCCAAGAATGGCATTATATTGCGAGTTAACATAAACCACTAAGAATTCAATAATCTTGGAGATTTATATTGCTCTAATGTACAGTATGACCATTCCTAATGGTAAGATCATTTTTATGGAAAAACCAACAAATGGTATAGTTGCCTCTATGATATCTTCTAAGAGAAAATTGATATTGTTAAAAAAAATTAGGTACATGATCTCATATGAACTGTAATACCCCGCATTTTTATCGATATTTATTTATGGGATTAATTAAATTAAATGTGAAGTAATTGAGAATTAATCCGGATAAAATACTAACGAGATGTGAGTTGGTATTTGATTATAATGTGTATATATGGAAATATATGAATATTGAAAATATTGAAATTGTCGCGAGGCTGAAATACGGCAATTTGGAAAATTTAATTGGGACGCGCGTGTCAGTCGCGTCGAGAATGAATTTATGAGATTTAAAAATAAATTATTTTCCTTTTGACCAAATAGTCATTTTGAGTGCGCCAACGTGTCCGGAAGGGTCGAGATAGTCAGAAAACACTAGCCGGGGATTTAGTTTGGGTCCCGGGGCATTTTTAGGCCAAACCGGCAACCCAAAAGGGTAGTTTGATAATTTCGGAAATTTGGTAATTAAAACCCACGAAAATTAGACTTTAATTATAACTTATCATTAAACCCACTAACCCATTTTCAACCCTAATCTAAGTAGTGGGCTACGGGAGAAGTTAAGAAAATATTATAACTTGCCAAAAACCAACCCCCACCTCCATTGTCATCTTGTGAGAAGAACTTGTAGAGAGAGAGAGAGAGGAGAATTCTGCAGAGAGAGAGAGAGGAATTCAACCATCTCCAACCAACAACAAATCTGAAGAACATAAGGCAAGTGATTTAGTTACAATTGATTCAATGAATGTGTTCTTCCATGTTTAGTGTAATTATCGAATTTTGTCTTGGAAGATTGATATAGACCCATGAATTTGAGGATTAAAACTATAAACCATGTTAGGAATTGCATGTAGACATATTTTGGATGAATTATGAATCCAAAACATAATACTTGATGATCTAAAAACGGATTAAATAAGAGAATTATTGTTGTTCTTGAAAGAAATAGAAAACTAGGGTTCTTGAGGATGTTTTGATCTAAATAAGGCCTTTGGGTGATGATTAATTAGTTTTAGAACGTTAACAATGTTGTAGGATGATTATTTGATGATATTATAACGTTAGAATGAAGTTTCATGCATTGTAATGAATTTTTGGGATGATTTGAGGACTGCAAAACGAAGCAGTCCGTAACCTATCTAGTGCAATCGATCGATCGACATTCATCAGTCGATCGATCGAACATACAAGGTCGATCGATCGACCTTCCCAGAATGAGTAAAATCTTCCCATTTAAAATTTTAAGGATGTTAACCCTAGAAAATTATTGATGGAGACTTTGTGAGTATTCTTAGACTTAAGGAAGACCAGTAGGTAAGGTTGTGAAATCGGACCTTAATTAGAATTTAATTTGGGATAGTTGTCTAAAATCCAATAAAGCTCGAAGAGTGAGATAATATTAGGGTTAAAAGAGTAAATTTGAATGATTTGATGAAATGAGGTTTGTGGCAGAAATAATGACCTTAAGAATAATGAAATTAAATGTGGAAATAATAGGAGACTTAGTAACCTCTTTGACATAGGTTTTAAGTATAAGAAACTAGGATGTTAGATGTGTCGACAGTCTACATTATATATTATCGGAAGACTTAAAATGCATAAAATTGGAATAATGGTATAGGGATGTAGAATATACCTTTATTAATATTAAGATATCTAGGACGTGTGAATGCTTAGTATATGACTTATGTGTATGACATACCTACCATACTTGCTATCACGGAGGTCGTCGTTTGTGTTGGGCCAACTAATCTTTGTGTGCCTACGGGGGGATTTAGATTGGTACCTTAAGAACATAATACTAGAATGACTTATTTGTGAGTTAATAAGTCAGCTGACTATGGAGCATAGGTATGTACGTGACCCATGGATATGTTGAATTATGTTCGCCTCCATTTTTGTGTGTTGTGCTTATTCTAACAATTCCTGAGAGATTCGGAATTTGTAATCCTTATGTACGTGATGTACCAGGATGAGATAGCAGAGTATGTGCACTGTAACCTAGACTAGGGGTGCCTATAATGTATATTTATGATGTGAATAATATACAACTAATGTTCAATGAAATACTTAGTAAAGTAACGATGTGTATACTTGTGCTATTTTAATAGAGATTAAAATGAGAACTCCACATAATAAAAGGTTATTATTAGGGAATTAAAGCACATACATGGTATACTTTAATGACATGAATAAACCCTTAAACCTATAAAGTGAAGCCAGGTTCTGTATTAGACTAGTTAGTTTGTAGCATAACTAGTACGGGCTATGGATGCATTAGGAGTGCACATTAGTTGAGAGGTGAGGAGCTCATGTGAGTGCACGTCCTAACATGTATTTTGCATTCATTGTTTTAATGTTATTAAAGCACTTGCTGTTTTTAAAATACTCTCCACTTTCGGGCTCTGACCCATTTTCTTTCAAATCTATTTTTTTGTAAAAACCTTTTAGGTGCCCAGCCACAAGGACACCATGCATAGTATTTCCATTCAGGTGACGAGCTGTAGCTATTGTGGAAGTTACAGGGCCTTGATAGTAGATGCCTCCTTTTCTAGTATTGACTCCATATTCAGTTTCATCATTTGTAGGGCATGTCGCCCATTTCTATTTAAAGACATTTCATATTTCAGTTATTCAGATTTTGGCATGTAATTAATTAAGGGTACACTGTTCTATTTATTTCAATTGTGGGATTATTGTGAGGAGTATTTCCTCCAGACTTATTATTATTTGTTGGTTATTCTATTGCTTCTTTATGGTGAATGGTTATGTGATTCTTTCATAATTCTTTTATTGCATGTTAATCAGATTTAATTTAAAATTTGGCAACTTACTTTTTAAATACTAGGTGGTTAGTAATTATTAAATGTTTTCGACAGTGATGCTATTAACTGAACCAACTTGGCATTTTGAATTAATTTAATAAAGGAGTAGCTACCCGGTATTTAATTAGTCGGGGTGTCACAGGTGGTATCAGAGCATCAGGTTCTAGTGTCCTTTAGGATCTGTACGGCTTATTATGTTTCCGCTGAGCTTTCTTTGATGTAGAGCCCTATGTTTTAGGACTGTTGTATTCTTTTATGTATGCTTCCCTCTTCAACTATTTTGAGTTTATAACTGCGAACTTATAGACTTCACTCTTATTTCAGATGCCTCCACGACGTGCACCATGGGTTCCTAGGAATGCACAGCCGGAGCCCCAACCAGCTCCAGTACAGGGCACCATGAATGCCGCCGAGGTTGCAGCCATTGTAGCCCAAGCGGTAAATGCCGCGCTCGCCGTTGTACAGCAGGCACCACCTCAGGCCCCAATAGCCGCGCCGATTCAGGCACATGCATTCCCGTCTGATTGGGAACGCGTACATGATGCTTTTTAGAAAGCACACCCACCGGAGTTCGCAGGTAGCTCCGATGTTGTGGTTTCGAGTCAGTGGAGGAAAGACATTCAGAGGCACTTGAGGATGTATGAGTGCACTGATGTTCAGAAGCAGATACTAGCTACTTTCAAGCTAGTGGGATCTGCACTACAGTGGTGGGAGTCTATTACCACCATGGAGGAGAGAGATACTCTCACGATACAGGAGTTTTGGGTGCGGTTCGACCGCAAGTATTTTTCGTCAGCTGTTCACACGGAAATGAGGAGGAAGCTAATGAAACTCAAGAAGGAGGGAAGAATTGTAGCGGAGTACGAGGCAGAGTTCACTAAGCTGCTGAACATTGTCCCTGATGAGATTCTGACGGAAGGGAAGAAGATCCAAAAGTTTATGGATGGATTGACTTGGAGGATCCGTCAGCACTTGTTTGGCAATCTCTCATTAGCCACTTATTCTGATGTGGTTAACGCAGCACTGCTCCATTGCCAGGACCACCATTTTCACTTGACAGAGGGGAAATGACCAGGAGAGTCCAGCAATCAGGGCAGGACAGGGGGAAATGGTGCCAGCGGGGCACAATCAGCTCAGGGTCAGTGTAGGCAGGGTGATCAGGGTTCCCAGCAGGGGGATTCTAAGAGATTCCGATCAGGGGGTTTCAGGTACGGCCATGGAGGATTCCGGAATGGCCAGCAGGGTCCGAACGGACATCAGGGCCAGCAGGGGCAGAATGGTCAACAGCAGTTTCAGCAGGGCCAGCAAGGCCAGGGCAGAAATGGTAACGGTCGCCAGGGCCGTGGTCAGCAGGGGCAGCGAGGGGGAAACTTCCAGGGGACGTGTTTTATTTATTGTAAGATTGGCCACAAACGTCAGGATTGTCCTGATAGGGGCAGGGCCCCGCAGCAGCAGCATCAGGGTGCTCGACAAGAGCCGCAGAGGCCTATGTTTCTCGCCGCCCTCCCAGCACCACCACAGATGGCAGCATTACCACCCATTCCAGCAGTCCCAGTTCAGCAGGGATAGCTTCAGTATGGGAGAGTGTATCAGCTCTAGCAGGTCGCAGCCCTACAGGATCCACCAGCCATTGAGGGTATGTTCTCTATTCAGGGGACTCTGGGGCATATTTTATTTGACACGGGGGCTACACATTGTTTCATTGCTATGAGATTTGCACGCACCATTGGGTTGTTAGACACCGCCGAGAGCACGGTTACCTGTGTAGATTCACCGCTGAGTAGGGGTTCCATGATTTTCCTAATATGTAGGGGCGTGGGTATAGAGATCGGGAGGCTTACTCTACCCGCGGATATGTTAGTGCTAGAGATGACCGAGTATGATGTCATTATTGGTATGAATTGGCTAGTTGCGTATCGAGCCATGATTGACTATTTTAGTAGGAGTATTATCTTTGCCATTCCCGGGCAAGAGATGTTTTTAGTGGCGATGCCTCGTCCTGAGGGAGGATCGTCCACTCATTTGTACTATATAGAGGAGGAGACCTCTAAGGAAGTGGTGATACCACTTGATTCGATTCCGATTATTCGATAGTTTCCGATGTATTTCAGGATATACCTGGATTACCTCCGAGTAGAGAGATAGATTTTGTGATCGATTTAACGCCGGGCACTCGACCTATTTCCCGCGCACCTTACCGTATGGCTCCATCTGAGATGAGAGAGTTACGAGATCAGATTGAGCAGTTGTTGGGTCAGGGGTTTATACGGAGGAGTACTTCGCCGTGGGGTGCCCCTGTATTGTTCGTTAAGAAGAGGGATGGATCGTTGAGGTTGTGTGTGGATTACCGGGAGTTGAATAAGGTCACGATACGGAATAAGTATCCGTTGCCCCGAATCGATGACTTACTCGACCAGCTGAGGGGAGCTTCTTTCTTCTCAAAGATTGATTTGCGATCGGGATACCATCAGTTGCGTATCAGGGAGGAGGACGTCTCGAAGACTGCTTTCTTAACGAGATATGCTTACTACGAGTTTCGGGTTATGCCTTTTGTTTTGACCAATGCTCCAGCCGTGTTTATGGACTTGATGAATAGGGTTTTCAGAGAGTTCCCAGATCAGTTCGTCATTGTCTTCATTGATGACATTCTGGTCTACTCCCAGACAGAGGAGGAGCACACCGAGCATTTGAGGCAGGTTTTGCAGACGCTACGTCAGAACGAGCTGTATGCAAAGTATGAGAAGTGCGGGTTTTGGCTGAAGGAGGTTCAGTTTTTGGGGCATATTATTTCCGACCGGGGGATATCTGTTGATCCGGGTAAGGTATCCGTGGTGAGGGAGTGGGGACAGCCCACGACACCGACTGAGATCCGTAATTTCTTGGGCTTAGCAGGATACTACAGGAGGTTTATTCGGGGATTCTCAAAAATAGCGAGTCCTTTGACACATCTGACTCGTAAGGGTGTGCCGTTCATTTGGAGTGATGCCTGTCAGTTGGCATTCGATGAGTTGAAAGACAAGTTGACCTCAGCACCTGTGTTAGCATTGCCGAGATCAGGAGTTGAGTATCTAGTTTACACCGATGCGTCCTTACAAGGACTTGGAGGTGTATTGCAGCAGGAAAGTCAGTCCATAGCTTATGCGTCCCGTAAGCTTAAGCCTCATGAAAAGAATTACCCCACTCATGATTTGGAGCTAGCGTCAGTTGTATTTGCCCTACGAATTTGGAGACATTATCTTTTGGGGGAGAAGTTTCGATTGTTCATGGACCATAAGTCCTTGCAGTACCTATTCACGCAGAAGGAGTTGAATATGCGGCAGCGAAGGTGGCTTGAATTTGTTAAGGATTATCAGTTTGATATCCAATATCACCCAGGGAAGGCTAACGTGGTAGCAGACGCGTTGAGCCGTAGACCAGTAGATGAGGTGGCAGGGGTGTAGAAGGCAAAGTGGAAAGAGTTGGGACACCAGGATGCAGTGGCCCGATCGTTCATGTCTGTGATGACTGTTACACCGCAGATTGTCACGAAGGTGGTAAAGGCACAGGCAAATGACTCGTTCTGTCAGGAGCAGATCGTTCGATTACTAGCAGAGGGAGCCGAGTCCTATACCGTTAGCTCAGACGGGGGATTACGCTTCAATGGGAGATTGGTAGTTCCGAAAGGGGAGGAATTGCGACACGAAGTAATGGCAGAGTCGCACGGCTCACGGTTCGCGGTACATCCCGGTGGGGACAAAATGTACCAAGACATGAGACGTCAGTATTGGTGGAGCGGGATGAAGAGAGATATCGCCGTGTTTGTCTCTAAATGCGCCACTTATCAGCTGGTAAAGGTAGACCATCAGAGACCGGCAGGACTTCTACAGCCATTAGAGGTCCCGATGTAGATATGGGAGAGCATCTCCATGGACTTTATCACGGGGTTACCTACGTCACAGAGGGGTCACGACTCCATTTGGGTAATTATGGACAGGTTGACCAAAGTTGCTCATTTTCTACCCGTAAGGACAGACTACACTACGGGACAGTATGCCCAGCTCTTTATTGCAGAAATAGTGAGACTTCACAGTGTGCCCCTAAATATCGTGTCTGACCGAGACAAGATATTTGTTTCACGATTTTGGGAGAGTTTTCAGGAGGCCATGGGCACGGAATTGCGGTTGAGTACGACATATCACCCGCAGACCGATGGGCAAAACGAACATACAAATCAGATGTTGGAGTACATGTTGCATATGTGCATCATTGATTTTGGGGGTGGATGGGAGCAGTATCTTCCACTGGTGGAGTTTGCTTACAACAACTCCTACCAGTTCACCATTGGCATGGTTCCATTTGAGGCATTTTACGGTAGACCTTGTCGTTCCCCAGCATGTTGGTTGGAGGTGGGGGACAACAAACTACTTGGGCCGGAAGTGATTCAGGATACTTTGGCAAGGATAGAATTGATACGGAGTCGCATTCGGGTAGCTTAAGATCGGCAGAAGAGCTATGCTGATGCGAAGAGGTTCTTCAGGGAGTTCCAAGTGGGGGACCAGGTTTTACTCAGAGTATCTCCTATGAAGGGGATATGCGATTTGGGAAGAAGGGGAAATTGGCACCAAGATATGTGGGACCATTTCCTATCATCGAGCGGATTGGGTCTGTTGCGTATAGACTTGGGTTACCGGAGCATTTACACAGGATTCATGATGTGTTTCATATTTCCTCGCTAAGGAAATATCTTAGAGATGATTTGGCTCATTCTCACATTGCTTTGGAGTACATCGATCTCCAGCCCGATAGCTCCTACGAGGAGGGGCCGATTGCTATTTTGGACCGAAGTGAGCGGAAATTGCGGTCAAAGATAGTTCCGTTAGTACGTGTTCAGTGGCGACATCATAATGCCGAGGAGTCCACATGGGAGCGCGAGGATGAGATGCGCGAACGTTATCCATAGTTGTTTTTACCAGGTACTTTTTAGTTCCGAATTTCGGGACGAAATTCTGTTATTAGGGGGGAAGTATGTAATACCCCGCATTTTTATCGATATTTATTTATGGGATTAATTAAATTAAATGTGAATTAATTGAGAATTAATTCGGATAAAATACTAACGAGATGTGAGTTGGTATTTGATTATAATGTGTATATATGGCAATATATGAATATTGAAAATATTGAAATTGTCACGAGGCTGAAATACGGCAATTTGGAAAATTTAATTGGGACGCGCGTGTCAGTCGCGTCGAGAATGAATTTATGAGATTTAAAAATAAATTATTTTCCTTTTGACCAAATAGTCATTTTGAGTGCGCCAACGTTTCCGGAAGGGTTGAGATAGTCAAAAAACACTAGCCGGGGGTTTAGTTTGGGTCTCGGGGCATTTTTAGGCCAAACCGACAACCCAAAAGGGTAGTTTGGTAATTTCGGAAATTTGGTAATTAAAACCCACGAAAATTAGACTTTAATTATAACTTATCATTAAACCCACTAACCCATTTTCAACCCTAATCTAAGTAGTGGGCTACGGGAGAAGTTAAGAAAATATTATAACTTGCCAAAAACCAACCCCCACCTCCATTGTCATCTTGTGAGAAGAACTTGTAAAGAGAGAGAGAGAGAGGAGAATTCTGCAGAGAGAGAGATATGAATTCAACCATCTCCAACCAACAACAAATCTGAAGAACATAAGGCAAGTGATTTAGTTACAATTGATTCAATGAATGTGTTCTTCCATGTTTAGTGTAATTATCGAATTTTGTCTTGGAAGATTGATATAGACCCATGAATTTGAGGATTAAAACTATAAACCATGTTAGGAATTGCATGTAGACATATTCTGGATGAATTATGAATCCAAAACATAATACTTGATGATCAAAAAACGGATTAAAGAAAAGAATTATTGTTGTTCTTGAAAGAAATAGAAAACTAGGGTTCTTGAGGATGTTTTGATCTAAATAAGACCTTTGGGTGATGATTAATTAGTTTTAGAACGTTAACAATGTTGTAGGATGATTATTTGATGATATTATAACGTTAGAATGAAGTTTCATGCATTGTAATGAATTTTTGGGATGATTTGAGGACTGCAAAACGAAGCAGTCCGTAACCTATCTGGTGCAATCGATCGATCGACATTCATGAGTCGATCGATCGACCACCCTCGATCGATCGAACATACAAGGTCGATTGATCGACCTTCCCAGAATGAGTAAAATCTTCCCATTTAAAATTTTAAGGATGTTAACCCTAGAAAATTATTGATGGAGACTTTGTGAGTATTCTTAGACTTAAGGAAGACCAGTAGGTATGGTTGTGAAATCGGACCTTAATTAGAATTTAATTTGGGATAGTTGTCTAAAATCCAATAAAGCTCGATGAGTGAGATAATATTAGGGTTATAAGAGTAAATTTGAATGATTTTATGAAATGAGGTTTGTGGCAGAAATAATGACCTTAAGAATAATGAAATTAAATGTGGAAATAATAGGAGACTTAGTAACCTCTTTGACATAGGTTTTAAGTATAAGAAACTAGGATGTTAGATGTGTCGACAGTCTACATTATATATTATCGGAAGACTTAAAATGCATAAAATTGGAATAATGGTATAGGGATGTAGAATATACCTTTATTAATATTAAGATATCTAGGACGTGTGAATGCTTAGTATATGACTTATGTGTATGACATACCTACCATACTTGCTATCACGGAGGTCGTCGTTTGTGTTGGGCCAACTAATCTTTGTGTGCCTACGGGGGGATTTAGATTGGTACCTTAAGAACATAATACTAGAATGACTTATTTGTGAGTTAATAAGTCAGCTGACTATGGAGCGTAGGTATGTACGTGACCCATGGATATGTTGAATTATGTTCGCCTCTATTTTTGTGTGTTGTGCTTATTCTAACAATTCCTGAGAGATTCGGAATTTGTAATCCTTATGTACGTGATGTACCGGGATGAGATAGCAGAGTATGTGCACCGTAGCCTAGACTAGGGGTGCCTATAATGTACATTTATGATGTGAATAATATACAACTAATGTTCAATGAAATACTTAGTAAAGTAACGATGTGTATACTTGTGCTATTTTAATAGAGATTAAAATGAGAACTCCACATAATAAAAGGTTATTATTAGGGAATTAAAGCACATACATGGTATACTTTAATGACATGAATAAACCCTTAAACCTATAAAGTGAAGCCAGGTTTTGTATTAGACTAGTTAGTTAGTAGCATAATTAGTACAGGCTATGGATGCGTTAGGAGTGCACATTAGTTGAGAGGTGAGGAGCTCATGTGAGTGCACGTCCTAACATGTATTTTGCATTCATTGTTTTAATGTTATTTAAGCACTTGCTGTTTTTAAAATACTCTCCACTTTCGGGCTCTGACCCGTTTGCTTTCAAATCTATTTTTTTTGTAAAAACCTTTTAGGTGCCCAGCCACAAGGACACCATGCATAGTATTTCCATTCAGGTGACGAGTTGTAGCTGTTGTGGAAGTTACAGGGCCTTGATTGTTAACGCCTCCTTTTCTAGTCTTTACTCCATATTCAGTTTCATCATTTGTAGGGCATGTCGCACATTTCTATTTAGAGACATTTCATATTTCAGTTATTCAGATTTTGGCATGTACTTAATTAAGGGTACACTGTTCTATTTATTTCAGTTGTGGGATTATTGTGAGGAGTATTTCCTCCAGACTTATTATTTGTTGATTATTCTATTACTTCTTTATGGTGAATGGTTATGTTATTCTTTCATAATTCTTTTATTGCATGTTAATCAGATTTAATTTAAAATTTGACAACTTACTTTTTAAATACTAGGTGGTTAGTAATTATTAAATGTTTTCGACAGTGATGCTATTAACTGAACCAACTTGGCATTTTGAATTAATTTAATAAAGGAGTAGCTGCCCGATATTTAATTAGTCGGGTGTCACATGAACTACCTCGGTCAAGCAACAGTTTGTCGATGTCTCGATAAGATATTCACAAGAAGATGAGTCCTTACCCCTATCAGGTCCTCTTTGGTGAAGATGACTTATTGCTCTGATTTACCTCCTCATGTCAAAGTCGTTTGCCTTTAACATATTTAAAATGGTCCATCTAAAAGACTTCCATAACTATTGTTACTTTCCTCATTCCCATTTCAACCATGTTCCCTTTCATTTGATTTTGAGTGGATTCCTCGTGAATCATAACAGACATTTGTCCGTCCTTATTTTTCTCCATAACATTGTCAAGTCTTTGCTATAATACCCCATAATTTAAAAAAAATGTGGATAAAAGAATAAAATAAATGAGGAAGTCGTTATTAATGAATTAGTATGCTAAAATATTGAAATAAATAATGAAATTGTGATTTTTTTTTTAATTTTATGTGAGTTAAAAAGTAATTTTGGAGATTTATAATGATCAAAAGTAATTGCAGGCCAATTTATAATTTGAATAATATTAAAACTAGGTTAAGAATTATTATTATTATTTGATTAATAATGTAAATAAATGAGTGAAAATGAAATTATATGGTTTTTTGATATTTTATAATAATTAAAATGACAAATGAGGCATTTGTCTAATTAATTTTAAATTTAGGGGCAAAAGGGTAATTAGGCATGTATTAGGTTGGAAGATACAGCAAAGTGAAGAGTCAACATAAGTATATATATGGTAAGAAGGTAGAGAAGCAAGGAAGAGAAATGACGAAGCAAAAGAGAGAAAAATGTGAGAAAATGAAAGAAAATGAAGATGAAACAAAAGACAAAGAAAAAAGGGAATTAGTGGCCTCCATAAACAACCATGGGGATTCTATAAAGGGGTTCTAGGCTATTATAAGAGTACAATAGACCGTAATAGTAGCTAGTGGGGAACCAAGGAGGGCTAGAGGGGAATTTTCAGTTGGGTTTTGACTCACAAAAACTTTTATTTTTCAACTTGGTCTTTGAGGACCCTTCCTTGGGATTTTAAAAAACACCAAATGTGGAACCGACATAATTTTTTGCATAGGTTTCATTTACGGTGTCTGATTTTAGAGATGGAAAAACTTAATATGAATTTATAAGATTTTGGAACTGGGTGTCTAAGAGCAATTATCCCACTAATTTTGTCCTTAACTTCTATATGGATTGAATATTATCAAAACTTAATATGAATTAGGATTAAAAGAGAATAGGAACATAATCAGGGTAAGAATAATATAAATTATGAGTATTTATTTAATTGAATGAAATAAACATGTTAGAACTGGTGAATTAAATGTGACTACTCAAGTTCGTATTGTTATATGAAATCTAAAATGTTAATATTTGGGAATCTGAAATTAAAATTTTTAATCATGACGATAATGTTAGGGTTTCATGGATATTGTTGAATTCAAATTTGATACACGAAAGAATTGAAAACTCCAAAGTCATTGAAATGCAGTTGGTGTTAATAAATTTGAGTTTTCTTGGTACACTTTGGTGGTTGGGCACTTCACATGGTGTGAAATATTTCAATGCATATTAAAATAATGAGTAATGAAATCTTACTTAAAAATTTGGATTACATGCATATAATTGGCAATCAAAGATAGGATGAATGAAATGATACATTCTTAGAGACTACAAATCATTATGTAGAAGTTGTTGGTTTTAAACCTATGTCATTAAAATGAGAAGTTATATGTTAATTAGTTGGTTTATTGGGAGAATTGTGTTTTAATTCTAAGCCCATGTTATTGAATTGAGAAATCATACGTTGATTTATTTGGGATTATGGCATCGTACCATATGGGATATTATCTTGGAAATTTATCACTATTGGATTCCTAGCATCGTAGAATTATTCGGTTGAATATGCGATACGTTATGTGCGGAAATTATGATTTGGAATGTAATAAAATAAATGATATATTAATTTATCTGTGATGATTATTAGTGGTAGGATATAATTTGAATGATAGTGTGATAAGTAAGACTTTTGGTGTTAGATGAAGGGTGTTATGATAATATATATGATGGTGATGGTGAAAAAATAATCACTAGGTAACTATGAGTCTAAGTATAGTTTATATTGTTGATTATAAGTTTTGGAAGAGAGTAGGTGAATGATATTAGCTTACGGTATTTACCATTTGGAGTTACGATATTTGGAATTATAAATTGATATATTGGGAGCTATAACATTCGAGATATGTATATGTAAGGTTGGAATAATTATTGTATTAAGGGCAGTTTTATTAACATAAGGAACTGACTTGAAATTTTGGAGTCGCAGTCATTATCGGGAATGATCGAATTATTTTAGCGAGAATATGGGATTGTAGTAAATGAAAATCTTAAGATTAAGTTAGAATACTTGGAAATGTGATAAATTGGTTAATTTAGATTCCATGTGGGTTAATTATGTAGAAATAAGAAGTTTTAAAGTCAAAGATATATATAGAAAATATAAATTAAGTGATGATTTTAAGTAGTGAGTAGTTAAGACATGATTATTATAGAGTCTTGACAATCGTTCGACCTATACCAAAGTGTATTAGGGAGTTGCTTGTTTGGACTTCATTTATGATACATCACATGTATGGAGTCTAGGTAAGATCGGGAGTTGAGAGTTTAGGATGTGTTTCCTGTTTAAAGTTATCTTAGGCTAATACAATAAAATGAATTATGGGACTTTTGGCTATTTATTTATGTGATATATTGTTAAATCAATCATTTCAAAACGTCACATGTGCATAGAATTTGGTAAGTATGCCTAAAGGAAATAAAGTCTAAAAGGGATTAACATGAAAGTATATACCTACGTTGAAATTAGTAAGAACGATACCGATGGAAATTTTAAAACAATTAAAATTTGGAATGAATATTAAAAAATAGTGATATGATATATCATTTGTATGTGACTAGAGAATTTGAAATATCAAGTAAAATACATTGAGATACATTAACGATGTTTAAATTGAAATTTTGGAAATTTAACGATATTACTCTTATCTTAATCAACATACACATGTTGAAACTTTTGTTATACTGATATTATTGATATGTCTGGGTGTATAAGGTTGACTTTCGTATCGTGAGGCTTGATGACCTCACTCGGTGCCAAACACGTTTACGATGATCTTATTGGTGGTGTTTGGGTGGATAAGCTGACGTTGGATTTTGTTTATGGTGATGATTTATTTATATTATTATTTATACTCTATTGTTATGCATGTCATTGGACTAGTTAATTGATAGTTATTATAACTCTTTAATTTTAAAAAATGAGGAATGTTGTTACGATACAATTATGTCGGATTATTTATTGTCTCTTATTTGTAGAAATTATTTTCTACCTTGTGGTTATATAGTCTTTGTCTAATTAGAAGATTTCACTTTGGTATTTAGTGCATCTAGTAGTTATGATTAAGTTATTGTACCCTAATTGGGATCATGTAGTTAGTATACTTATGGGGTTTTATCCCGCTCTTCATTGACTAACATTTTCCGTTTTGAGTTGGATTTGAATTGCAACTATGGAGCAATGATAGTATGAAGACACGTGGGAAACAACTAAGAGTGTTGGTACACTTGGAGTATTTGGGGATTACTTATTTATATCCTTTAACTTTCTTGCAATCATTGTATATAAGACATGATTTTATGTTGTAGTTACCTTATATTAGTCAGGGATGGTGAATTGATTATGCTTGGAGTATTTTAAGAAGTTGAATTTTTTATATATGATTATTTATAGTGTCGTTTCTCATCAATTATCCTTGTTAAGAAAAGTTTTAAATTGCCTAATATTTTTGTCACATGCTAAGAGTGATATTTTAATTTGTTTCACTTACAAGTATTTATTAATTAAGCATGGTCACCTTAATTAATATTATTAAGGGTATTACATTTGTTCACTTATAACCTTTTCTTTATTGTATTTTCGTTTGGCATAACCCCTAACTATCCCTCTTAATGATCTCCTCCAGGTAGGAATTGAGAGCCTAGAAACTCTTTCATCATCCTTGTGAAAAAATAATCTTAATGTAATATTTCCCTCATTTGGGTCCCCAACCATTTTCCTATGTCCTCATTTGGGTCCCCAACCATTTATCTTGGGCAGGATCTCGAAGATTATCTCTCTAAATAGAGTGTTAATCTTTTGATTGGCTTTAGTCAGCTCTGCCTTTTCTCTAGTCATTATAGGTTTTCTCTTTTTTATTGCTCCACACTTCGGTGTAGCTTCCTTGGTCCCCTTGTCGCTAGTTTTTAGCTTACACGCATATTACTCTCCCTCGATTACAGTATCCTCTAATTTCGCGTAATTCTCAATTCTGGATATGAGGCAATTGATTATGATTCCCTCCTTTTTGGTTAGAAACTAATAAAGGATGGATTCACTAGGAAGAATAATTTTAAATGAAGATGCAACAACTTTCTTCGCACAATCCTTTATCTTATTGTATAGCCCCTAATACCTTTTTCGTACTCTCTAAGAGTTTACTGCAATTTTTCCCGAGGACAAGGAGAGCATCCATTCTTCTCGGGTGGGAACTACTGGTGATGAACCGAGTTATATGATCTTTAGACAGTTGTTTGAATATCGTAATTGATCCGTCAGAAGACTTTCTAACAACTTCTTGGTGATATATCCTGGCTCGAGGTGAAAATCACGCACAAAAGTGCCTCATTATTGACCTACAGAACCATAGCTTGGCAGCTTGCTGAACATGACTGGTCAGGTTTGCTTTCCCATAATAAATCTTGAACCAAGGCACGTTGGATTTATTGAGAGGCTCTACCTCCTACAAATACCGAACAAATGGTGACCTTAAATTGTTGAGAAGTGCTCTGCAAGCCAAATGTTTTGTTATTTAGGTCCCCACGTTTGTAAATCACCCATCCAACCACTTAAGGATGAAACTCCATATGTGATCTTTTTCACACCTATCTCTTCATTTTGGGGGTCTTGTCACTCTTTCCTGAGAGTGGTTGCTCACCTCGACGATGCAACTTCCTCCTCAACTGCGAGTCTTTCTCGCATGAGGACTGGGAGTACGGATGACATCGTCACAATAGCCCTTTTCCCAATGAGACTCTTTCTCTATCTGCTCCAATAGATGATGAAGTTAGTTTTTATCCTCTAGCCTACATCATGGGTTTCTCTCCTGGTCACGTAGGTGTTCTTTGTGCATGTTGATCGTTATTAAAAACTATCTAGGATGAGGTAACTCGTGTCCACCATGAGGATGGCTGCTATGAGATCAATACCATGACATGGAAGAAATATCGTCATGGTGAGACGGTATGAAAAATATCACTCGCTGATGGTGTGGTGAGGCATATTTATTTTCTCTACTGGCATGTTTATAGCATTACAACCTTTCCTATTTATCCATGCCTTTCACATGTGTGGGATCCATGTTTGGCGGCCCCAAGTGCCTTTATAATCTTGTAAAATTTTCGATCCCACAATTCATTTAGTAAAAATCATTGAATAAGAGGTTATTAATTTCTCCAAATTGATCATATTCATATAATGAGCCCATTTATTGTTTAAGAGATACACATATCTAGAGTGATCTCGATGATTAATTTTTAATCTCTATGGAGTAACTATTATTCATTACATATAAACACTTATAAGTGTATTATCTTCACCCAAAAAATATAAAATCTCGTGCATAAAATTTAGAGCTCGTAAATCAATTTTTTTGTACACAAAGGTCATTTTACCTCAATTAAAAGCTTGTGTACTCATGTTTCATCTTGAGGTGTGGGTGTGGGTGTGGGTGAAGGTTGTTTAGCCAAACCACAATAAAGATTGATTGTTTTCTTTAATCTATGTCATGAATTTTATTTAACTATTGTTGTCTTATTTTTTTTTATTAGTTCCTAATTACAAAATCACAACTTCACTAGAGCTAAGATATTAGTAAAATTTTATTAAAAGACTAATGCACTCTTTACTCGTTATTTTTGCAAATAATGTGCACTATAACAAATAAATAAAAATTTGGAATCTTATAAAGTTTCCTATTATGGACCAAATAGTTTAACTCTTAATCATTTAGGTAAAAATTTAGTCATTAACCTTTTATGTTTTAAAGATATAGACACTTTTTAGTACCAGTTATAATGCCAATAGCTTAATTTTTACTAAATATAAATAAAGAATGAACTAATGAGAAAAAGAATATATAGTTCCTTATTAAGAATAATCAGGAGCGGTAAGAAAAGTGCTTATGACAAGGATCTATGGGCATCTGCTATAGTGCTTACGAAAAGGATCTATGGTCTTTCATTCAACCATAAAATGGTCTATGAAAAGTGTAAGAAAAATTATGATGCTCTCCCCAAACTCTTTCTCACCTAATTTAACATTTTAATTTTCTTAAAATGATGTCTCTTTTGTAACTAAATAAACAAAAATTTGGTGTTTGTGTGAAAAAATCAGCCAAAAACTGAATTAGAAAGACCAAACAAATTTTGTCCAAAAATGCAATATCACATCCAAATCATTTGCAAAACCCAGACATAGTTTAGACTACCACACCCATGAGCTCACACAATGTAAGTTCTTTTACCATTCAAAGACTAGGGGTATTCGAAGTGGCTTAGAACCCTCAAGACATTTTTGGGGTATATTGCACTATCCATGTCGCATGATAATCTACGTGGAACAATATTTGTACACAAATTACACCATGTATCTAGTTATCCATCCTGGTTTGGTCTAGTGGTAAGGGGCGGCTTGTTTAGTTCAAAGGTCTAGAGTTCAAAACCCCCCAACAGATACCAACAAGATTTTGAAGTGGGGGTTGTGTTAGGGTGGCTCTAGAACAACACCCCCCCCCCCCCCCCCCCCATTTAGCTCGCATGGGGAAGTCCAAAGGTCCCGTTCATGTGGAGGTTCAGGGTTATAAAAAAAATTACGCCATGTAATTCATGTGCAAGTGAGTTACTTTGAAGACTAGTTTCCCATTAATTTATTATATGTTTTGATTAAATGAATCCACCACGTTACTCACCTTGTAGAGTGGAACATGTAGGTATATCATATTTGGATTTGTAAATTTAGTCAAATTTTTAACATCGTCTAAATCCACGAGTCTTTTATATCAATCCCACCTATTTGAATTTTATGGGCCCATGATATGGGAATGGATCTCTATTGGTCTCTATTTAAAGAGACGAATCAAGTGCTTTTTGTATGACAACATTGCCTATAATATGATATTTTAAGAGCAACCCTTATGGGTAGTGCAAATGTCAAAATATGCGGTTTTGAAGGATGCTATGGGTATGCTAGTTAGCTAAATAGCATTTGGAAATGAAAAGTTTACCATATTTGGAATTACGATAGTAGCCGACCAGTTTGAGTTTTGTGAGCCTATGTTTAAGTAGAACAAGATGTTCCATTTGAAATTGAATAAAATGTATTGAAGCAGAAAACGTTCTTATGCCTTAAATAAACAACTATTTTTCAAATTTTACTTTGACCCATAGTAAATTTATTTATGTTTAAAACATCAACGGTCATTTTGTTTGTGTAAATATGAGGTCATTTATATAAAAAAAATTACCATTCATCCCACTTTTAAAACCCTTCAAAATAAATTTGTTTATACAAGTTTTATATTGGTTCCAATTTCTATCATATTTTATGACTATTCATTTCTATATTTTTTTACAATTCATTTATATAATTTTTTTTTTGTATCTTATCATGGTTCGAAGTTAAAACATGTCTTGACATGAGGATGAAGCACTATGCACCGAACTGGAACTACATTTGGGATACAATCATCGATGAATACAATTTGACAGCTGGTATCACTCAACAACGAATGAGCCAGGATAGTACTTATGTATAAGTTCAGCACGAATTTGAATTACTGTTTACTTGAGCCAAGTACTTGGCATCGTTCATCGCTACCACATGACAGCTACCCATGGGTATACCTGCAAATAAAACATTAATGAAATAATTATACTAAAATTAATATTTTATTAAGATAAAGTTAATATTCAGTTTATTTTTATAAATTTAGTCCTTACCAGTTAAAACAGTAAAATCATAAGGAGTTATACTTAATTTCCCGACAAAAAATTTGAACGGGTTGGTTGTGTCCCACTAGCGCTCCCCTAGTGCTTGCACCAATGACCAACTTATCTTCAGAATTTTTGTGTTTAATAGTTCTCCTGAACTTCTACGATGTATTAAATTTACTACATCTTGATTCTCCTTGAAATCTTTGTAGATGCATCAGAGGCTCGCCCAATTTCCACGCATTTTTATCGAAATGTCGTTTGTGGTGGTATTCGGCATTACATTCATGTGGGCATGGTCATCCACAACACGCCTATAGTTTTCAAATACTATAGGGTGCTTAATAACGGAAAATTTCGGCTCAGGCCGTCCATCGCGTCTGTTTTGAGTCTTTCTCAACTCGATAGTTGTCTAATTCTTTTTTGAACACCTCCATTTTGAGTATTGCAATGTTAAGAACACACGATTGTAACTATAAATTTTAAATATAATAAAATTACTGAAATTCACAAAAAAATAAAAAATAACTCACCATGTTTAAAAATATGAGAGAAAATATTTTATTTTTCCCTACTACTTTATGAAGATAAATGATAGTCTTTCGGAGGCACATAAAATTATTAGGGGTAGAATTTTAATTATGCTTGTTGCTTGGTGATTAATTAGTTAGGTGGGTAGTTATTAAGATTTTAAATGAATTTTGATAACACTAAAGTACTGAAATTATGGGTAGAAAGTCGAATTAAAGACATTAGCTAAAGCGGAACATCATTTTATGTTTACAAGTGGGGCCGACCTGTTTCAAGCAAAACATCATATTCCGCCTAAGGTGTGTGTTGAAAACACTGTCGTTTATATGTGATTATTGTAGGCCATTTTTTTCTCAAATGTGCTTTAAGGATGGCAAAAATAATTTTTCTTTCAAAATCCTTTTTCTAGTTTTAACACGTACCAAGTTTGTGAACCAATTTCAATTAAGTCCATTTTTTTTATCTTTTTTAATCCTAAACATACATCTAGGTGATTAAATCAAGTAAAATAAAGTAAAGTTCACAACGTTGGATGTACAAGGAAACGACTAAGGGAAAGAACCTCGGACGACCCAAGCCAGATAATCACTATGATATGGTATTACAAGGGAAGACAGACAGACGTACACAATGACTCGATCCCCATAAGGCTTAAAGCTCTTCTCTTTAACCGTTCATCCACAGTGCCTATGCAGAAATCCTTCTACGATACTCATCCACGGCACACGCATCCACGAGTGCCTCGGTGTCCACCGATGCATCTTGGTAACCGTTTATAATTCGAAACACAAACTCCTTTGTTTCTTCACCGCAAAACCCAACAAACAATTGCAAGGATATAATTTTATAAGTCCATTATCAATTTATTATGTCATATACCGCTACACCGTCAAAGAGCATTCAAGAGTAATCTACATCAAAAACGGATCCGAATTAATCAAGTTCTTCATCATTTAAGACTCCGCAAAGTTTACTTTGGTCAGGTTATGTTTTAAATACCTTAACTTTACACTTAGAGCTTTTGGGATATTTTTACAAAATATTTTCTAAGTGTTGGAGCGAACTTTTTCGTCAAAATTTGAGAATGAGTATTTTTTTCTAAGTGTTGGAGCGGAGATTAAAATAATATTTTTTGACGGCCAGGTCGTTCAAGCGAGATCACCATCTCGTTCGAACGAGATTGGTATGCCGCGCGATGTCGTTTAAACGACATGCATCCTTCATTCGAGAGACACTATTATCTCGTTCGAACGAGCTATAATACCGAGGCGGCGAAATTTTGTATAAATACTCATTAAATGGTTTCATTTTGTTTAAGAAGTCCCAGCGTTTTACAAAATAGAAAAACTACGAAAGCATAATTCTTTTGGCTTCTTCCTTTTAGGGTTTAATACCCTTTTTGTTTTGAATTCACAAAACTCCCATATGCTTTAGTGAATTATTTTGGTGTTTAAAGAACACACCTTTTCTGATGTTTACTCTTGTGGGGAGGATAACCTACACTGAGAAGACTGTGTGTCTAGGATTGCGGTCCTTGTGGTATAGCTGCGTGTGAACCATTGTTGTTTTGTATCTATCCGTTTCTTTGGAGGTTTGTCGAAGACACCGTGCGTTACTCTTGTGGGAGAAAGCAAGATTGTATGTAAGTCAATGGTCTTGTAAACTTGTCAGAGTTCTAGAAATAAAAAGGTTTTACCCATCGAGAATTTTTTTCTTAATTTTGTGTCACATGCTTTATTTACTTATGGATTGACACACAAACACACACGTAGTTTAATGGTTTGGGGTTGATTTAAGTTTGTTTAAAAATAGACTCTAATTAAATATGGTTTAATTGGAAAATTGCGAATTTATTTAATCAATTATCACACAACACATTTATTTCGGTTTTACAACAATGTTCAAAGTGATGAACAAACCCATGATGGTGCAAACAAGATCTCTATAGAAATTGTATATGAAATCTCAGATTTTGAAAACTCTATGGATGGTTTTAATATTTAAAAACCTTAGAAAACTTTTGGGCAGAAAACGAAACTGTTAAACTGTATTTTAGTTCTGCACACAGTACGAAATTCTGAGAGAAAACTGCCTTCAATAAAAACTTTTAGTCGGCAGGTTGTTCTAACGATTTTAACATGTCGTTCTAACAACTGTGACATGTCATTTAAATGACATTACATGTCGTTTGAACCATCAAACGAAAAAGATATGATTCTACACGACTCTAAATGATGTTTATCTCTGAATAAACAAAGTTTAAACCTTTTAAAATCATTTATAGTAAAATTTTCATCCTTTAAAACATTTTTTGAGTCTGATAAATATTTTACCTGAGGGATCGTAACATGATGAAGACGTGAAACATGCACCAATGAAACACGATATGATAAATCTTTGAAGCTTGTCTGCAACGTCTTCAACACAAACACGTCATAGACATTGTGGGAATTATGACGATTATAAAATATATCTATGACTCCAACAAGTTTTGTTTCGAGAATAAGTCAATTACATACAACGGACTCAATTAGAAATTTTGTCCTTACAAATCTCCCCCTTTGACTATTCCAGGACAAAACCCAAATAGTGAAATGCCTAAGTCGGGTCATCAAGTCGTATGATACCTAAATCCCATCCCATAAAATCCAAAATAAAAAATACAAGACAAGGACTGGTATATGCAGGTCCGACAAGCATGAACTGTCTGAATGCGATGTAGTCTTGAAATCTCTAATCGTTAAATCATACCTACACACATGAAACAGACAAATACCCAATGAAGTATGGAGGAACAAATGATATAAAAATACCAATATGTAAAACAAATATATAAACATGTGAGCAATACCAATATGTAAACATAATATCTGTTTGAGCAATACAAACCATAGTTTTAAGCATGATACCAATTTGTAAAGCCAAAAATATGTGCTCATCAAACAAAATACTCCCCCTACATTACATACATCTCTCCACCCTTTTGTCTCGAATAGACAATAAGTGAAAAAGATAAATTGACATTAAATATCTAGAATGAGGATAATCAATGAAGTATATCTATATAAACATGAAATGACAGCTAATAATAATCAAAAGATACCAACTCGTAGCTCGCAAACAGTCACATAGAATGAAACATCAATATAAGCAGAGATGTGACTAAATGAATTAATTCAGTATAAGAATTATAGCATTAATAAGTACTGTCGGCTGCATGTAAACAGTCCAAATGAACCTAGAAGTACCAAAACAGAATAAAATCATCTCATATATAAAGCAGGTACTAAAACAGAATGAAGGACTCAAAACTCCAGGCATGTTGTTCGAACGACTAAGCCATGTCGTTTGAAAGACATTGGCAAGTCATTTTAACGAGTTCAGAAATGAACCAAAATAAAACGTTGTCATTTGAAGCACCCTTCTGAAGACCCTTCTAACGACCATATCTAACACAATTACCGCCTTGAAAAATATATCGCAAGAAGTAGACTTCGAATGACTTGTACATGTCGTTCAAATGAAGTCCAGACGTCATTTGAATGACTTCAGCAAACTCTGTAACCCAGTTCCAAAAATGATAAAGATTTTCCTAGTGAAAAAATTCATGAACATAGGTACTGGATATACGAAAGAGTAGCAAAAACAAACTCAAAAATGAAAAAAAAAATACAAGTAACAACATTGTGAGTTTCATGCTAACATAGTATCAATGTGCTCAAACATGGATACGGAGTGAATGTGTGTGGACTACAATAAATGAATCACAATATGAACACATCGAAACTATCAAGAAGCCCTAATTGATAGTTAAATGTCATCAAACATTATTTTAGACATATGTGACAATAAATATATTGAGCTAAATGAACTAAACAAACAACATGCACACAAATTCAAAATTTTAACGATTCTACAAACAATAGCGTCATGACACGATTTTTCAACATTAGGATTCGTGGTGCAAACCCGTTTATATATCCATCCAAACTCCCTCATATATAATCATATTTTCTTTTGAATGAACATATCAAACTAATTGGCCCATTTTGGCATATGATTCTTTTTATTGCCTTAATATTTTTTAGGCTCTTTTAAACAGTGACTTTCATGACGTGATTATTATTCACTCCTAGCCCTTTCCCGTAAACAGTCATCAATTTTTTAATATAAACAATAACAAACCTCACGGGTAAACGGTTCTTAAATGCACACTTCCTCCTAAGTCTAATTATGCATAGATGACGAAATTGAGATAACAATGTCTCACTAAACTCAAATATGCAGGAGAAGTCAAACATTCATATAAACTTGTGCATGTGTGCAAAGATGGCATATATACAAAGTCGAATCCAAATGCATATCAACTTCGAAACAACCCCATTTAAACAATGGTTAGGATCATTCAACGCATCATCTATTATGACCAAATGTCCTCGCTCCATGGATAATGAAGTTATGGGGGTCCAAGCACACTAATATGCCACATCAAGCATGAAAACTCAAGACAAAAAACAAACCAAAAATCTTTTTTTTGTTTTTCCAAAAATATTTTTGACTCAAAAATAAAATCTTTTTGTATTTTAAAAAAGGTTATCAAAACAAAATCTTTTTGTATTTTTTTCATAAAACTCGAATAAAAGAAAAATATAATACAAAGATATAAACATGACATATCACTAGCAAGATATATATCATGAAGCAAAGACTAGCGTATTACAAACATGACTAACACAATCATCCATAAGAAATAGCATGTGATGCATTGTGTGCCAACATGTGAGAATCAACCAACGAAGCATTTAGTATCTCCAAAATAAATTTCCCAACCCAAACTGGTGTATACCTACCAAAACGGGTTTTGGGAACCGATGGGACACTACGTTTAAACCTCATAGGGTCTTGTCTAAGATCATAGCAAAAATGCTTAAGGTGACCTAAGAGTCTTCTCACGCGCCTTAAATTCATTAATCAAAATATTTTCCTCAACGACACAAACCCCTAGATTTCTTAAATCCTATAACTCTTTTACTAAAAATAGGACTATATTCTCACTCTCTTCCCTGGACACAATCAAAGATTTAAATTTATTATACAAAGCTGCAAACTTCACACGAATGATATCTCTTTGAGTTTGAAACGTTTGCAAATACTCAATCATATATTTAAAACGAGAATTTTCTTCTTCAAGAATTTCAATTGGTTTTGCAAACTTCAAATTCAAAAGATTTAATTCGTCAAAACTTTGAGAATCCATTGAGAGAAAAACGAATTAAGAGTGAGAAATAAATAATCACCAAATAAGTATAAGACAAGGATCTATACAATGATTGAATGTAAACTGCTCTGATACCAATTTATAAACATGAGTAGTCAAAAGGTATCAAACGGATTGTTTTTAAAACTCAGGATCACCCGATAATTTGGTGTAACCTGATTTGATACCAATTTGTAGGCCTTTTTTTCTCAAATGTGCTTTAAGGATGGCAAAAATAAATTTTCTTCCAAAATTTCTTTTTCCAATTTTAACACGCACCAAGTTTGTGAAGCAATTTCAATTAAGTCTAATTTTATCTTGTTTAATCCTAACCATGCATCTAGGTGATTAAAGCAAGTAAAATAAAGCAAAGTTCATAACGCTGGATGTACGAGGAAATCACTAAGGGAAAAGACATCAGACGACCCAAGTCAGACAATCACTATGATACGGTATTACAAAGGAAGATAGACAGACTTACACAACGACTCAATCCCCACAAGCCTTGAAGCTCTTCTTCTCTTTAACCGCTCCTCCACAGTGCCCACGCAGAAATCCTTCTACGATACTTGCCCACAACACACGCGTCCATGAGTACCTCGATGTCTACCGATGCAGCTTGGCAACCGTCTAAGATTCGAAACACGGACTCCTATGTTTCTTCACCGCAAAACCTAACGAACAATGTTCAAAGTGATGAATAGACCCCCTGATGGTGCAAACAAGATCTCTATAGCAATTGTATTGTATATGAAAGCTCGGATCTTGAAAACTCTTAAGGATGGTTTGAATCTTTGAAAACTTTTGCGCAAAAAAGCGAAACTGTTAAACTGTATTTTGGTTCTGCACACATTACAAAATTCTGAGAGGAAACTGCCTTATTAAAAACTTTAAGTCGGCAGGTCATTGTAACGACTTCAACACGTCGTTCTAATGACTGTGACATGTCATTCGAATGACATCACACGTCGTTTGAACCATCAAACTGAAAAGAGATGATTCTACACGACTCTAAACGATGTTTATCTCAGAATAAACGAAGTTAAAACCTTTTAAAATCATTTTAAACATTTTAAAATTATTTGTAAAATTTCCATCGTTTAAAACATTTTTCGAGTCCCATAAATATTTCGCATTCATACATGAGAGATCGGAACATGATGAAAATGTGAAACGTGCACCAATGAAACGTGGCATGATAAATATTTGAAGTTTGGCCACAACGTCTTCAACACAAACATGTCATAAACATTGTGAGAATCGTGACATTTATAAAATCTATCTATGACTCAAACAAGTTTTATTCCTAAAATAAATCAATTACATACAATGGACTCAATTAAAAAATTTATCCGTACAATTATATTATATATTTAAACTTCCCATATTATTTTTGTCTCTTTTTTCTCTACAATATTTACACTACATTTATACTTACGAAAATGATATTGGGACTGAATTTTTGACCGAAAGTGAAATTATCGAATGAGGTGGAGGGTTTCTATTGATTATTTTGTGGGGTCCACGTCAGTGGAATCAAAGAACAGACTAATAACACGCTGTCATGTGTAATTTCAATAAAAAATTAGTCATAGTCATAATTGATCTAACACGTTCCACCTGTTTACAACGTGGATTTGAGTAATTTTATCACAAGACAATTAATTATATCCATGGAAATAGAAACTTTAGAGCCCGATTGCTGACTGAACATGTTATGGTCTTACACTCCACGACGAAGAGAATTGATTGCTACATGAACTCATTTCAAAATATTTAAAAAGTATGTCTCCTACGAAGTATATTCCATCAAGAACACTCTTTTGGTCAAGTGTCTATCTAATTTAAAACAGGAATTTCCACACTTGACATGTGCAGCGTCACACCAAACTCCTTATAAAACAACAATGAGAAATCCTATTATCTTCACCAATTTAGAAAAACAAATTAAATATTCTTTTGACTAGGACGCTAAATTAGAAAATTGTGAAGGGAAATTAACGTTACATAAATTTGACTTTTGTTTAGATTTTAATCATGTTACTTAAGTATTGAAAAAAAAAACATGTTACGATTATGGCATCTGACTGAATAAGTTGTAAATTGTAGTAGTTTAGCTCTGATGAGTCACTTACGATTAATTGTGACTTCACTTACAAATGATGGTGAGTGAAGGGTAGAATAAAAGTTTTAAGAAAAGGGCGCTAGGATAAGAATAGTTTCATGAATAATTATGTTAAACCAGCAAAATCAATGTGTAAGAGGGTTGAAGTTCAAAATGTCGGCCAGATTCAAAGAAAAATTTGGTTTGTACTTCGTTTATCTAATAATTGCAGAGAAAAACTGAAGGACATAATTTTGGCGGTCATAAGATATCCCTATCTTTTCGACTTTGAAAACTATGCTCATAATTTTTATAAAATTGAAAGAACAGCCGAACAAGCTGTAAAAGCAAAGTACTTTCATACTATATATCGCATCCATTGGTACAAGTTATTAATGTGTTTCCTTTAATTTGGCCTTATTATTTTGGTTTCCTGTTTTTATTTGAACGTGTAATTCGTTAAACTTATAAATTATTTTAGAAATTTCTTTCATAAAGAAGCCCCTTTAAAAAAAACAGGCTAAATAAATTATGTCTTCGGATATAAAATTTCAAAAAAATGAAGGATACAAAACATTAAAAACGATTAAAAAAATGAGAGTAAAAATTTAATTTTATACTTTAATGAAGGAGCATCGATGGTTGGACTCTAATGATCAAAAGTCTAGCAACATCCATGTCCTAATATTTGAAAAGACTATAGCATTAGTATATTTTTTTTAATAAAACATCACATTTTAAGAGGAAAAAAAATAAGACTAGATTCGTAAACAAAAAACAAATTATAAAAATAGGTATTTTAAATGGAATAACTTTTTTAAATAAGGACAAAAAAGTAGGGACAATTTTTATAAAAGAAAATATGAATGATAAAAATTTTGTATTAAGAACAAAAGAAATAAGGACCATTTTTATAAAAGGAAAGTTGATTGTTCTAAAACTTTATTAATAGGGAAGATTTTTACTTAATCGTAAAATTGGTATTTTGAAAAGAAAAAAAAAAGAACTTAAGAAAATAGAGGCTATATCTAAAAATATAAAGTTGAATGTTTTATATCTACAACCAACATTATTATAAATCCAAAAAGTTCATAATCTAAAAGAAAAGGTCTCCACTATATGATTTTTCAAACCGATCTGTGAATAATCATTTGGACGTATATTTTCCATTTTTGGAAAAATACTGGCACTAAGATGGAATATGACATTTTCTATTAAATTTAGGGTTTATTACATTTCCCCTCCAAGTTTGCTACCATTTTCCCTTCACCACTCATATTTTCATTGTAAAAACTTAACCTCATCAACTTATTGAAACGCATAACTTTACCCCCAAATGCTAATGGTCTTAGATATTCAGATAGAAAATATATTATGTGACATGAACATGAGGGCATTTTTGTTCAATACAGTATAAAAGGGCCATTTAAAATTTCCAAACATTTTAAATAAGAAAAAAATAAAATCTCTACAAATTCCAGAAAATCCTTCTTTTAAATAATGGAAAAATGATTTCAAAAACCTAGAGACTGATTTTTTTTTATAACATATAAAAATGTAAAAAAAATTGAATAAAATTTTATATAATATGGAAATGAAAGAAACATATTTAAAAAGTTCAGAAAAGACTCAGAAAACAATAAAAAATCTAAAATTACAGGAAAAACATTTCAAAAATCTAGAAACTAGTAAATTTGCATTTAAGAATAAAAAATTGCTTTCAAAAAATCAATAATTTGGAAATTATTGGGAAAATATTTTGAAAATCAAAAAATTACACATAAAATTTAAAAATTTTGTAAATTGCAAAAAATATAATCTAGAAATTACCATAATAGATATATTTCAAGAATCTGGAAATTACCAATTTTTTTATTTTTTTTAAAAATTATGGAATTTTCGGAAAAAAAATAATAATCTGAAAATTACAGAAAATATATTTCATAAATCTAAAAAAATCAAGATTCGACATGGGAATAAGACCCAAAGAAAAATTAAAAAAACTAAAGAAAAAATATATAAATCTTCAAGAGATATTTGGGTTTTAATCTTTACACTCTTACCCTTTTAATTGTTATTTGACAAAATTATCTTCGTTGGTTGTAATTTGCTACGGCTGATAGTATACAATGCACACAAGCCGACTAAGAGTGAATATAATAGAAAATAATGAAATCACACACATAACGCGAGGTGTATGTGGTTCGACACCGTGCCTACGTTCAGAGAGTATAGGGTTTGCTCTTTATTACTTTAGAAAATTGGTCAACAGAGTTGTAATACTGCTCGACGTTACAATATCACATTCCCCCTCAAGAGGACGGGTTTACATTTATAGAGAAGCGTAGGAGAGTCCTAAGATCCGCCAATAGTTATTCCAAAATTTTGGACCTATCCTTGATCATATCCAAACCTTTGTAAGTGATGGACTTGAGTAAGTCTTCTGTGACTTGGACTCTTTATTAATTCTAGGCGCATGTGGATTGGGCGCTCATGCCAAGCACATATTTGTGCGATTATGGACCCTATAATTGCTCCCAAAGCTCAAGGGGATCGATAGGCTTTGTTTCATCTAGGTTGGTTGTTGATGTGTGACAAGTATTCACACTAAGGGAATAATAGTGTTAATTCTTTGGAAGTTAATTTATGCTTGAAATCTTTGTTGGCTGGTGAGAGCGTAATTTAATAAATGCCCCTGAAACTAGAAAGTTTTTTTTCCGTTAAGTGCCCTAGGGGCACATTTAGTATATATATTATTTTCCTGACGCTGGGCCTTCTCTTCGATAGTCATCGCATGTGCATGTGATCATCACGTTTTTAGGGAACCGTGGGGCCATTTATCACCATAAAACAATGGTTCCCTCTATTTTCTCACTTTCTTATTCATTTAAAAAACCAGCGCTTTTCAAAGGGGAGCTCTTCACTGTATTTATTTAGTTATAAGAACCTTAAAAACTCTTAACTTTATTTCAATCTCTTTTCTATACATCTTCAATATCCCTTTTCAATTATTTCAATGAGTTGTCATCTTTTAACCATGTTCTACATTATCAGCGAAAGCACCTTGGAAAAATTCAAACTTGACTATCAAATTCTCCAGTGGGTAACTGTAGAATTAATTGAGGATCTTTGCAACCTATGTGCCCTTTCTGAAGGCCATTCGTTTCCTTCAATATTTATTATTTAAAGTGGAGTTAATTTCCCCCCATATCGATTATTCTTAGAGTTGTGCTAATTTTTTAATGCGATCCCAAACTATATTGCTCTAAATACATGAAGGATCATTAATGAGGTTCACTGTGGTAATGACCTACATAATACCCCTATTGGTATTACTAAAATTATGTACCGTTACCAGTGGGCAACGAACCATGAAGGTATATACTACATGAAGACAAGGGTGGCCAACCGATCCTTGCTCGTGAATCTCCCTGATTCCAATAAGGATTTTCAAGATCGTGTGTTGATTTTAAAGAACAAGAAATATCCCCCTTTCTTAAGGGTGTGGCATATAAAGGTCCAAGATGCCCCAAGGCAGGTAAAGTTGAAGGTTAGAAAGTAACTAAATTTTTTACTTTCCAATCTTTTCTTGATTTAGACTGATATTGAGTGATTTTCTTTGTTGTTTATAGTAAAAAAAATAAGAAGAAAACTCCTCGTGAAGGGCTATTCCGAACAATTTGGGTTAATCAACGAAGGGCTAGAACTGTTGATCACCCTAGGTCGACGGTATTCTTGCTCGGCTACAAGATTTTTACCACCTATTTTGTTGCGAGACTAGTAGATCAAATACCGATCATCCCCATTTCCTTGGACGACCCAGAAGCTTCCACCTCCCATAATTTAAAAGGTGCGAGTTCAAATAAGGATGCGATTTTATCTTCCTTTGAACCATTTGACGTTTCGATGGATCCCTATACTTTGGTCTCTCCCAATGCCATATACAAGAGGAAGGTTGTGAACTTGATCACTGAAAATGTTAGTACCAAGACTCTTCCTCACTGCTCACTCGTTTAGAAAAAAGAAAGATCTTTCTCAACTAGTCAGCAAGAAAAGTTAAGTTGGGGTTTTTACTTACCCCAAGCACATCGATAATTCCCCCTCTAAGGACCAAGTGCTCTTTTCAAAGAGGAAAAAGGAAGGATCGCATCCCACCTCACCCACTAGAGATTGTGGGGAAGAAGAATTTTGATAAGGGCAAGGGAGTTGTCGAGTTTGTAATAACTAGGCCCCACCTGGCCCGAGACTTGATTTGATCGAGGGTCTTTCCTACTGATAGGGAAATTATTTCTGCCTTGCCCTATGCTCAGTTGTTATAATGTGCCAATCATAATATGTCCATTGTAAGTTTGTTATTTACTTTTGTTCTTCTTATTACATTTTCTTTCACTTGTATTTCTTCACCTTTATTTTATCATTGTTTGGATGTATTATGATCATTTGTTGGAGAGCAACAATGAATTAAAGAATCCATCCGTTAATGTAAAGGTATATTTTAATGATTAGAGTAAAGCTTTGAAGTCCGCTCAGATGCTTAATGTTTCCTAGACGATCGAGAAGGTGAACCTCGACCAAAAGATCCAAAGCTTTGAGGCTGAGAAGAATAATCTTCACAAAAACATTAATGACTCTACTACACTAGTTGCTTCTATCGACAAGGCCAAAAAGGAATTCGAGAATGTGAAGGCCGAGGCCAAAATTGCCAAGACACAAATTAGTGAGGTCAAGTCTAAAGCCTATAAAGTCTTACTAACATTTCAAAGGTCAAAGATGAGCCATATATTTGTGTTTGGGACAGGGCCTTTGCCAATGCCGATATACAAATTGCATATTATAGAAAGGTATTTTTCAACAATGGCTAGGATGAGGCCCTTGTGAAGGTTAGAACTGCTCAGATTCCCACCTCTTTAAGGAGCATAATGTAGGTTCTCCATTGGGAAAAAGTCCAACCATTTTTCAGGTACTAAGGTCGCTGGCGGGTTAACGCATTAACGGGTAGAAAAGTTAAAATTTTTTACCTTTCGAATGTAGGCGATCATATTGTACTATATATATGGCCACAAGTACCCTTCTTTTATATCCCTAAATGTTAACTCCTGACCCATGTGTGGCATCCATATATGCCCTCATGCAACTCATTGAGCGATTTGTCAACATCGCCTAGATTTATGCATTGGAGATAAGGCCCTAAAAAGAATGCTGATAAAGCTTATGTTTTACCGATAAGTGGAATCAAGTATTTTTACTCAAATCTTATTTTCTTTCTTCATATCGTTAGGCATGACATCCTCTTTCAGGTAACGCACAATTAAATCCATCCAGCTCGGGGCCCTATTAATGGCCATAACTTGCTCGAACCCTATTCCTTTATTGATGCTGGGCCGATCAAACTTCTTTAGGTGCCATTGGAGCGCATTATTCTGCTCTTGTTGGTGCCCATTGGCGGCCTCTCATCTTATAGGAAATTTTGATAGTTATCATTGAGCCTTGAGATCTAGGTAGATTGTTCAATCTCATCATTGTTTATCGTTTTCTCCTCCTGAGGGTGGTAATGTTCATTAAAGGATTGATAATAATTACTAATCTCGGATCTAAGATAGAGGAGATGATTGACGCCCCTCCTCATTACACCAAATCCAGTGAATGGTCACCCCATGGGATCACGACACAAATACCTGACCAGATAGTCACGGTCTGAAGTCGTTACCATAGAAAATTTGGCAGGACCATATCCATGACCCAGTGTGGCCATGGATGCTCTTGGAAGTGGTCACAGACCAAATTTCTGACCAGTTTGGGTCATGACCATCGTGGTGCCAAATTCACCCTAAAGTTCCCTCCACAATTGGTCACGGTAGGGTCACGGCCTTAAACCATGACCAAGGCCACATTGCACACCTAATTGGTAATGGCTTTGGGCCGTGTCCACATGGTTGCCTACACACTGTTGTGAAAAAATTTAAGGGTCATGGAAGTGGGTCACGACTCTAAGCCGTGACCAGGTTCCTTATAATACCCCCCCCCGCGCCTTCATTTCATTTCTTCTCGCACCAATCTCTCTCTCTCTCTTGGCAATTTGCTTTCTCAAACCCTAATTTTGGTGATTTGCATTCTCAATCTCTCTCTCAATCTCAAATGTAAATCCTAATTTTTTTTATTTTTGTGTTAAACACTAATGTGTGTGTATTTGTGTGAATGTGTGTATTCTTGTGTATATCTGTGTATGTGTGTGTATATGTGTGTATACTTGTGTATATATGTGTGTGTATATGTGTGAATATGTGCGTATATGTTTGTGTATGTGTGTAAACTTTTTTTTTTCAAGAAAATGGTATTGTCATTATTTATTGGGTATTTATTAGGTATTGTTGACATTTGATTGGGAATTGTTATTTAGAGTTTGAAATTAATTGCATTATTTAAGGGTAATTTTATTATTAGTATTGACTCAATGTGGTTACTTAGGGATTAAAGTAAATTACTACACATAAGGGTATTGTCATTTAGGGCTTGAAATTTATTTAGAGTTTGAAATCAATTAAGTATTATTAGTATCGACTGAATGTGGTTACTTAGGAATTAAAATAAATTGCATTATTTGAGGGTATTGTCATTAGGACTTGGTATTTATTTAGAGTTTGAAATTAATTGAGTATTTTAGGTTTCCACACCCTAATAAAATAATATACTCAAAATCCTTTCCATTCTCAAAATCTTAATCAAACTAATATTCGCTAATATACCGTTATACCTTAACCGTATGACTCATATTCACGCCCTAGTATATTTTTCTCATAAAAAATAAGGCACGATGATAACCACGGGCAACAAAAGTTGGAGTTGCAATTGGACTCTACTCGTAACTCTTTTATTAGTGAACGTCATATAGAGGGTACTCCTATTTATAGGTATGGAAATAAAAAGATCGAATAATTTAACTATTTTATAAATTGTGGAGTTAATCTCTAGCAAGATTACCTGTTGGATCATATTCCATTTTCAATACAAGGAAACTGTGATGATGTTATACAAAATATATTTCATGCACATAATCCCGACGTAGCCCTGACCTTAGTTACTTTGTTGGAGAAGGGGAAAAAAAATTCACCCGTTATGGATACAACTGCGTACAGAGAGTATTGACATAGACTATGATATCTCGCGTCATATGAACACTAAATTAAATCTTGCCAACAAGTTAAAAATGATGGAATTCCGAGTTCATGTCACGGATATCTACACATCAATCATAGATACCATTCCTCCTACTTTTTCACGTGCAAAAGTTCATAGGTTCTTAAAAACTAATACCGAATGGATGGAGATCAGGCACATTGAACATATTCTAAAGTCTTACTTTGAAAATGTGTATATATATATATATATAGGCACAATACAAAAGATATGATGGAAGGATAAAAGCAAAAATTAAAGCAACAACAGACGTAAGCAATGACGACGGCCGAAGAAAATAAGTAGAGCAAAAGTAGAAAAAAGTTAAAGACGACAATAAAGTTAAATAGTCATAACCTTAATTAATTAACTATAATTTCTTACTATAATTTTTTAGTCACTTATGGTTTTTCATTTTTGTGAATAATCTTGGGAGGAAACAACCCAAGGGAACAAAGTGCCGAGGGGACACTGAAATGAGGTTCACCATCTCCTGCATAACCCGAATTCTCAACACTAATTAGTGAGCAATACATAACTCCACCAATGGTTCCATCCTCACTAAGTCTAACTGCACCTGTTTCGGCGCCCTCATATAGCACTCCCATTGCCCCACCGCCCCCATCCAACGTTGTCGATGCATCCCTCTCAACTCAAAAGAATCTCATTGGGTTTTTCCTTCTTAGGAATAACCCGATGGGTGATAGGAATGACGTGCTGAAAATTCGATGGCGGTGCCAACACCTTGCACGTGAACAATGTAACTCGAGAAACCGACCACATGGTCATGGGATCCCCAGTCCGGAAGCACGGACTAATAATTTGAGAATATCACCGTGCTCTCAAATGGGGGGTCCCGTAACCATGCGGGATTTTATAATTTATTATTTAACATTATGGTTGTGCGGGGTTTACATTACGCAGGTTTTAGAATGTCTAGAAAACAGAGAAAATTCTTCCCATGTTTTTATTATCTTTAAAACTGGTCACGTTTCTAATCCGTGACCAATTCTAATTGTTATCACACATAAAGAGGGTCACGGGTTAGGACTGCGACTACATTTTTAAGGACAAAGCGTGGGTCGCGATCTTGAGTCGTGGCGATTGTGGTAACCATTGTGATATTATTAAGGATGGGTCACGGCTGAGGGTCGTGACCAGTCTCATATATTGAAGGATGGGTCACGGATAAAAGGCGTGACGAAGTGCATGTATGGGTCACGATTATGGTTTGCGACCATCTTTCGTGACCCCTAAGATCCGTGACCCTTGTTGTGGTCAGGGATTTGGGCCTTGACCCAGGAAATGGTCACGCCCCTTAGCCGTGACCCACAGTATTGGTTAAGGGCTTTGCCCATGACCATTTGCCTAATATGGTGTAGTGTCTGGTTATCGTGATCGTCATAGTCTAGGGGATAACCCTTCGGGGTCCCCATAACTGTATTGCTGGTGACACTCTTGGTTATCGAGATTTTGATGATCTTGGTTGGGTGAGTGAGACATCTCAGAAAATTGTATAGTGGAAAACAACTCAGATCGTTCCTACAGACGACGTCAATTGTAGGTGGTAACTTCCTATAGGTTATAATATACAATGCACACAAGCCAACTAAGAGTGAATTTAACAGAAATTAATGAAATCACACACACAAAGCGAGATGTATGTGGTTCAACAACGTGCCTACATCCACAGTATTTAAGGTTTGTTCTTTATTACTTTAGAGAAATGGTCCGCATCATTGTAATACTGTTCGACATTACAATATCACATGATCCCTCAAGGGGAGTGATTTTACATTTATAGATAAGTGTAGGAGAGTTCTAGGCTCCGTCAATAGTTATCCCAAAGTATTCGGACCTATCCTTGATCATATTCAGTCGTTGTAAGCGATAAACTTAAGTAAGTCTTTTGTGACTTAGACTCTTCATTAACTCTGGGATCAGGTGGCCTGGGCACTCATGCCAAGCACACACCTGTGCGATTAAGGACTCCATTATTGTAATGTGCAAGGCACATGACCAATTTTTCGTTCAAATATTTAACACCATTAGGGTGTGGGGGTAAAATGACTTATTTTAATAAGTTGAGGGGGTTCAATTTAGAAAATGAAATTAGAGGTGATGAAGTGAAGATGGGGGAAGAGTTGAAGGGTAAAAAGTGTAATTAGCAATAAAATTTTGCATGGAAGTCATACAATACTTTGTTTGAATTTACAAACAACATAATATTTTGCAAAATAAAAAGAAATAATTTAATAACTTTGTCTAAAATAACAAAACTTAGTAATGTACAAATATTCCCCTCCTTCCAAGACTTTAATAACTAGTTTTAATTGAATAACAAATTCAAAATAACACTACAATAATTCTTATACTTAACTGCGAAATTTTTCGTAGCCAAAAGTGTATATTTCATTGCTAATATTTTTTGGCAACGAAAATTATTTCGTAGAGAGTTCGTGGCCAAAGGCCCGTCGCTGAATGTATATGACCACGAAATTAAATTTCGTTGCCAATTGTTTAGGTCATTTGCCACGAATTGTTTTTCGTGGCAAACAGTCATATTTACGCTACAATTTATTTCGTAGCTAATTGTTCATCATTTCGTTGCTAAATGTCTTCATTTCGTTGCCAATTCTATTAATAAACTAGTGTGTTAGAAGCTTTTAGCTACGAAATTTACAATTTATTTTGTAGCTATTTGTTTAACATTCCATTGCTAAATATCTTCATTTCGTTGCCAATTCTATCAATAAACTAGTGTGTTAGATGCTTTTAGCCACGAAATTTATACCTCCCCTCAAGATCTATTGGGTACGAAATTTAATTGTTGAAAAATGATTTTTAACCATTAATTTTTCAATAATAAACTATAAAATCTTAAACCTCATTTTTATTTATCAATCGCATATTTAACTACGAAAACATTTATTTTGGTAACGTAGTGTTTCAATGTATATTTTTTTTTTTGAAAAATGAATTTTATAGAGTATTGTATATCACCAAATTTAAACAAATTACCATATAAAAAACACACTTGTTAAGATGCACAAAATAACTAAATTATCATAAATAAAATTCACATTATGTCACGTACACATACATTGTCAAGTCACCTAAACACTTGTTAAGGGACGTAGAAGTCCCATATTTCATCCCCTTACAAAAGACAAATAGTCATGGTGCAAAATAATAACTTAAACTAGTTAAAGGACTTAGAAGTCTCAGATTTCATTTACAAACGTCAAATGTCAAGAGTTCATGGCGCCCTAAAAATAACTTCTTGTCACGTCAAATCTGCAATTAAGAGAATACAATACCATTAGCTAAGATAAAATAATAATTGATTTGTCTTTATCATGAAAAAGTTATAACGCCGAGCGGAAGTTGGTAATTAAAGAGATAATAATCGCCGCGGAAAAATTTCTAAAGTATGTAATTGCGAAACGGCAAAAATTTTCAAAATATGTAATTGCAAAACGGTAAAAATATTGCTCCACAATAAAACAAACTGCAATTTAAAAAAAATGACCATAATCTCCTTTGTTTACAAGACTATCCACCTTACTTAACAAATAATAAATTGTCCAACAACATTCAAATAGTATACATTCATCAAATAAGTTCACATATAACATGATATACAAAATATTCATCCACTGAATTCAATTTGTGCCTCAAATAAACAAAGTGTCTATTTAAAAAAAAAAATGGACAGAATCTCCTTTGTTTATTGGACTATCCACCCTATTAAGGGATAACAACCAATCCTACAATATTCACTAATTTCAAAAGTAAAATCTAACAAATATTTTAACAAAACAAACTTTGTATAAACAATCACAAATATATGAACTATAGTCGTCCCGTATGTTCCACTATAATAATTGTCCATAGTTTTCAAAATGTGACACTATAATAATCGTCAAGCATAATCAACATGCATTTCAATACACACATAAAATTGATAACAAAGAGATAGATGCTAAGCAACTTATTCAACATATTAGCAAACATCAAACAAATTATTCATCAGACTTCTTTCAAGTAGTATATAAGATTATTGGAGGAATACCTAAAACACTAGGAAAAGTGAAATCTCAAAACTGTTACCTATCGGATAAAGGAACCGTTATGTTCAACAATGCAATTATCCCCATATTTTTCTTCATTACCCTGATAGAGATATTACAATTTAATAATTAAAATGAATCGGAGAAGAAAATTAAAGTACACGTCAGACCTCAGTAAACTAAAAAAGAATCGGAGAAAAAACCAAGCTGCTAAAAATAAAAGTTTTTTTATAGTTTTTAACAGCGAATGAGAGATAAGAATGAGCCAAGGTATCAGGAAAACTACCCCAATACCAAGTAAGGAATAGTTAAATCCTACAATAAAATACCACTGCATTACAGGATGATCTAAAAAGAAAATAAAGACGAATACAAATCAAAAGAGAAATCATTGCATACCTCGACCCCCTTAGGCATAGAGAAGCAGACAATTTTACTCGATGCATCCACTGATGGACAACCATCTCACCCACGTAAAATCTGTGCAGATTAGTAAGTGTGAAATTGTCTGAGTAATGGCCTTATTCCCGGATCAGTTCTCATGGGACCTACTCTAAGGGAAGAATGAGACATGTAACCAAATAAGAAAACATCATGATAAAAAAGAAATACGTCTAAAGTATAAAAAGGTTAGAAGAGTAATACATACTAAGATTTCAGTCAAACCACTGAAGGAAGTCTCCCTCTTAGTATAGGTATAATAACCCAACCGGTGGTTGGCTTGCCTCCATCGCCTTAGAAGGTGCCAACTTTTTTCCTCTTATTCTCTCAAGGACTCTCTGTGTAGACCAAAGACCTCAAAGTCCCATTTTTTGCAAAGAAAGTGTGGAGAGATATTAGTATCAAAATAAAAGAAGATGCGAATAAAGAAAAGAAATAAATCAAAACATGCCTACCAGATCACCAGGTAACCCATGGGACTTCGATCCCCCCTCCTTGACATGGATCTCATGATGGCATGTAGCAAATCCAAGGGAGAACTGTACCAGTCATACTAACAGATATGCAACTAAGATATCTGTGAGGGAGAAGAGCGTGCCCTCGTAAATATAGTCATGATGAGAATAATAAAAATTAAATAAAAATATCGTTATAAGCGTGTATAAATATAGGTTTACAAATAAATAATTAGACGAATTAGCCAGCTAAATGGATAGAAAAAGAGAATAAAAAACATGGATTAGCTTTATAATGCAGAGATCAGTAGGCATCACTGTCATTTCCTACAATTAGACTACATGATCTGAGTGAGCAATTATTAATAACATTACTCCAAAACATATAAAAGTAATCTTATCCCATAAGATAAAGGCAAGCATGAAATAGTACACACTTTCCAGCTAAATATGGAACTGCCTTCCGCGAGCCATTTGGAATCTCCCCTTGCAAGCCCAGTATAATGTCTGTCATTTCCTGAACAATCTTGGGATCCTCGCTATAGCTTTCATAACACCGACCCCACCTTAGATCCCTGCAAACCTACACAAAAGGTTCCACAAATCAGATGAAACACAGAGAGAAAAAACTACTTATGCAATCAACCCTTTATTGTTATATATATGTAATAATGTAATGATTATCTCATTTAACAATGCAGATGCAGATGCGAGAAGTTTATATTGTGTATCAAACACATGGTTTGCTTACTGCGATGCAAGGGGCGAACATATAAGGAATTCTGGTAGCTCGAACTTCAAGGGAAGTGGCAGCGCCAATCCTCATCAAAAGTTGAGGGTCCCTGGTGCAAAGAAATATTGAGAATTATAGTATTAATGTATTGGTGAAATTACAATAGCATAAATGTGCAGAAACACGAATGAAGAGCGAGAATTGAGAGTTGCCTGGTAGGTCCAAGGCCAATATTATGGGGGAAAATGGTGGCATTGAGGACATTATTGTGGCCATGAACAACATCAATACCATATATCATTGGGATCCCCAAAGGGGTGGAGAGTTAGGCCTTTTGAAACTGATTGACCATATTAACCCAGTCTGCGGGTGTAGCTCCTGAAAGTGGTGCACTCCCCCCGCCGCTTAATATACTCCCTGCATGTTATCGTTAAACAATTTGTAGACAAGTAACTATCTGTAATTAATTAGTAGTTAACATACATATTACATACCAATATAGTAGTCCAGCATGACATCAGCAGTTGCGACAGTCCTATCAATCTGAACCATCTGACCGATCTTTTCTTCCAAACTCATTCGACTCAAAAGATCTTGCACTCGAACACCCACCGCTTCATTTGGATCTTTGTACTTCATCTCCTCTGCATCCACATTCACACACCACCACAACATAACAACCCCCACCCATCCAACCACCAAGTGAAAAATTAAACCCTAACTCAAGACAACACTAGTCAAGTAGACTGCATAAGTCAGACATCATCAATGACCATTTATATTTTATAAACACTGAAATGATGTATGTAGAAGAAACATAAATAGTAAATAAATAAAAATATGCACCCAAAGTCATCGACGTTATGCCAAAGAAATTGAATCTTGGTAAGTTTTCGGCATTGTGTTCTCGGCATGAAAAGGAGATTGAATCTTGCAATAAATGATATATTTTAACATATGTTTGGTGGTTGCCTTTGTAAGTTGTGTATGATGATCAATCCATTACAGAGGAGAACTCCATACCAAATCGGTAGAGATATTTCGATGAGAGTAATCAGTCTAAGTCATGATGTCTATGATAACATCTCGGTCACTTTTCACATCAGTGTTAAACTCGAGAAGCAACGCTTTTCAAATGTCCATAAATATATAGATAAAAACTGGTTGAACAGTAATCACCGGAGTGTGCATAAATATACAGATAAAAACTCAAAAATCATGAGAAACACATGTAGTGGGAACTTTATTTGCCTTTCTCACTAGAGTGCACACCCCGCATATCATATTCAGCCTATAATTAGTCATAAGGTTGAAAACATTTCCCCTTGCAACACTACCCAATTCAAATTTGCATCTCTTTACAACTAAAATTTATCTTTTTCCAACCACTTTACCAAATTCCAATGATAAATTCATTTCTCAAATGTCACAATCCATAAAGAAGTACGATATGAGTATAAAGACAATACGTTTAAACACATACACATTTTGTACCATTTCAAAAAGCTCAAATATCTTGGATTCACACTATTACCACATTGTGTTGGAACATTTAGCCCACTATTACCAACATAAGCCTTACTACTTCAAATAAAGCATTTCCATTATTGGATTCTTGAATACCATCTATACACCCATGTAAGTTACATTATTGGCAGTTATTGAGAGCAGTGTTCTGCGAGCCTAAGAGTAAACCCACTGATTAGCTGCAGGTACCTACGAACTAAAATATTGTTTAATGGAATGCCATTCTAGATCGACCTAAATACATTTGCGGCTTTGCCTTTATGACACTTAGATTCAATTGGGGAACACAATAATCTTTTTAATTTTTATCGATAACAAATAGTGTGCTAGTAAATAAACATCTTAAAAGTGACAAGTGTGTTGTTTCATGTATTGTATTTATTTTGTAGGTACTTTAAATTTCCTACTAATTTTACATCTCCCAACCCCCTTCCCGTTTCTATTTTCTGAACGATATTAATACAATCATTCACAAATTGTGTGTTCCCAATTACCACTATGTTACCCTAATAATGTCTGTTCATTTACCCTTTCAGAATATGGATTTGGGTAGTCTTTAAAGATTTTAGGTCTTGTAGCTTAGATTTTGTATATAAGTATAGCACTATCTTATGTTAAAACTTTAAACTTTTCTCTATTTCGTTTCTGTGCGAGTTAAGTTTAAATTGGAGATTGGTTGGTTGATTACTGAGAAGGCTATTCTATTTCCGATATCTTTTCACGTAACTTTGTCGTTGTTGCCTTTTCATGATATATTTAACCCTTTACTCTTGATGGAAATCCTCCTTACTAAATTAAATATATACAGATCAAGGATAAGGTCGATGAGAAAACTAGTGACGAGGAAGGACTGACTGGTACTCTCCTTTTCACGTGCCATGGACAGGAACATATTTTTCTTCTTGTTCAATTTTTTATTTTTTTTATGGAAGATAGCTTCTGATCTTTTAGCCGTGCATGGATTTATAGTTAATTTTCTGTTGCCATCGGGAAGCATGTTCATTTTCTAACCTAACAATCTTAGAACCTACCTGAACTTATAATCAGAAATATGTTATTTGCAAGTAATGTGTCTCTTTACTACAAGTTAATACACAATCATGCACTGCACTTGTCTATAATAGTTGTCAGTTCATATGCTCTCTCAAAGACAAATTTTGATGAACTTCTTATATTTTTGATAAACAAGGAAAGGAAAATTTTGGGTTAAATTTACGAAAGAGAGAACATAAGGATTTATTCCATGATCATCAAATTTCTATGGAGCTATTGCCAATGCAGTTAACTTGCTCTGGAATATACAGTTTAGTCTAGACGTAGAGAGGAAGCACGAACTTATGTCTCTGGATTTTTGACACACATCTCAATGAGATAATACAGTTGATTAATGTATTTGGATTGCCAAATGCTAAAAATGGAAAAGCTTAGTAGTAGCTAGGAATAGTAACGGGACAAACTGTCCCTTTTCCAACCTTATCTGGCAAAGCGCCTGAATAGCAACGGTACATCAAATTTGTTCAGAGCATGGTTTTCCCTTGGTGGTGGTGGTAATTCACATATTACATCCCGTGTAGAGTTATCCTTCCTATTCGAGCAACGACTAGGGATGATGGAGATGAGATTCGAGCGACTTGAATGTGGCATGGTTCGCCCACCCCTGACGGAGACTCGTGACTTTACTGTTGCTGATAACACCAACAAGATCGTTGCTAGGCAAATAACTAGGCAAATGACTCGAAACACCCGTCATTTATATTGTCCGCCTATCTGCCTAACAAAAGTCCACTGTATCGTCTATAAAATCCATTGTAAGAGACCCAGAACACACTGTATTTGACAGAATACACAATAAAATCACAAACAACGAACTGTTTTAAGACAAATTTTTACAGAAATTCTATGATAAACAACAAAGAAATCACGTTTATATTATTAAGTTCCCGATAGTGGGAAAGATCTCTAAGCTGCAAATTACTGTTGTTTTCAGAACAATAAAAAAAATATCATGCAACTATTTTGTTTTGAAGAACAAGAAAAATTACATATGAAAAATCATCAGGGCATGAACATTTTATACACAAGGCTCCTTCATGCGAGAAGCTTATTTTGTGAACAAAAATTATTGATCTCAGAGTCGTATATGTGATAAAAATTTGAATCTCGTAGTCATGTATGTAATTATGAGTTTTCCCTAAACATTTACAATTTGTATTGAGAACTGTTTGATCAATAAGTTACAAAGGCTAACAACCAACTTCATATACCAAGGTCAATTAACATTAACATTCAGTAGATAAGGATTTCAAAGAAAAATAAGAATAAATCCAACCACCACCACATGATACACCTATTGCTTTAATAGAGATACAATTTTTTTTTCCACTTGGGTACCTCGCTAGTTATTGCATTTAGAACTTGGTACCATCGAAATTCATTATGTGTTTTTAAACTTTGGTGCCTTCTTTGTACCTTTTTGTCGCTAAATGTGAAAGTGTTGCCCCTTAGGTGATATTCAGCGACAAAAAAGGTGCCCAATAAATAGTTGGTGGTGCAAAATCGAATTCCAACCATTAGCGAGATACTAAGTAAAAAAAAACTTGAACAAAAACCTGTATTGGTGAACTCTCTGCATGCCTTATACAATCGCCCAAAACTTCTTTCGGCAAATTAGCACAGGTTCCATTTGCTTTTGTTCATTTTCCAGTAAATGTAATTCAGCCTCCGAAAGAAACTTTGGAGCAATCTCTTTTATTCTTGATATTATGGATTCGTTATAACTAAAGTACTTGCTCTCATAATTAAATGCAGTAGCAAGATCGCGCATTGCACAATTCTAATATAGGTAGTTCCAGAAGAGTTACAAATGGAAAGGTGGAGAAATTTCATAATTTCAGAGCACGCAAAACTACAATTTTAGGGGAGAGAGTGATCTGAGAAGAGGTTTTATTAGCATACCCTAATAAAAGTCAAGCCAATGTCTAATTATGAAATCAAACCCTAATCAAAATCAAACTCAAATGGTAGAAACAATAAAAATCAAACGGTAGAAACAAAATACCTAAACACAATCAAATGGTAAATTCAATTTAATATTAGAAAAAAACATTAATAAGCTCGAAAGTTCGTAATCATTTAACGATTATGGATTCGGGTTCAGATTAACAATCCAGATTCGGCGAACCTCAATGGATTCGGATTAACGATTTGAGCCTAGGTAGATATGACCCTTATCTTTTATGCCCAATGTTTTAGCTACATACTCCGCATTTCCCCCAGGGAATTTCTCATGTCTAAAGACTACAAATTGGTATAACTTTTGTCAATTTATCTTTCATGTCAACTGCTTCTACACCCCTCCCCCCCTTTATTTTACTAAGATAATTTGATGTCCTCTCTATGGTTTGATATGTTGACCACTTATAATGCCCAATAGAATAAACTAAAAATCAAAATCCTTTCCTCTGAAGTTGTAAATATTTATTTTTGTTACAGTTTTTGTTTATGATAAGAACTAGATGAACGTGCTGGAAGTGAACAAGACAGATTATCAATACTACTTAAAATATTGAGAACATATATCTTAGACTACATGGGGAAACATGAACACAGAGTTACTCACCTTTTTTCAACTTGTCCATTTATTCGGGTTATTTATCCATCAATCCATGCTAAAGCTGGGTCTTCAACCCACACGTGCTAAAGCTAGAACACGTCATTTTAGGGCATCACCACTGGCGCCATTGGCGGTGGCGGCCTCGACAGCGGCGTCTTCGCGTTGGCTCTTGGGTTGGTGGATCGATTTGGGCCTTCTTCTGTTGGGGGGATGGGGTTTGGGGAAGTTTCATTTTGTGGTTCACCATTGTAAATAGGAGAAATGGAAAAGGAGGGAAGTCTCACGCTTATATTTTTGTGAGAGAGAAAAAGGGTTTCATGGTGTATTTTGGAGTGACCATCGGGTTTAGAGATGATTTAGGAGATTTTGAGAGTGATGTTAAGGGTGGTCTTAAAAATTAGAGTATTTTGCTACAAAACAATTCTTTGCCTAATGTTTTAAGGCTTTACACTACGAAAAATATTTCGTTGCAAAATATAAAAGTATTTGCTATGAAGTATTTCGTTGTCAATAGTTCATATTTCGTTCCTAAACAATTGTTTTTTTTGCGGGAATATTGGCGCCAACATATTGGCGCTTATTGTCAACGAAAATCTGAATTTCGTGGCTAAATGTAATGTTTTTCTCCACAAAATTATTTTTGTGGCAAATAATGAGCTTTTGCTACGAAATTTCTTTTGTAGCTAAGAAATTCGTAGCTAAATGTAAGAATTGTTGTAGTGTAATTTCTCATAACTATTCTTATAGAACTTAATATTCTAACAAATACTTCGAATCGGTTCTAGAAAAACTCTATTGAATAAGATTTCTAATCATGTTTTACAAATTTTGTATAAATAGCACGTAAAATATTAGTGGTTATGCTTTTAGGACCGTCAATAATTTTCTTTGTGAAAATGGTCCCTATTTTTATTTTTCCTTAATACTCGAATCACATGAGCCGTGTGATGATTTGTTGAAATGATCCCTATTGTTTACAATTTAGGGACTAGAAATAGGATGTAATTATTGATTGTCCTATATGTGAAATAAAAAAAAAAAGTTAAGAAGTCATAAAATTCTTTTGTTTCTTATGGCAATTCTACTAAACCTATTAAATCTGACACAATCGTGGTTAAAAAATAGTAACATCAAATTTCACAAAAAAAAAAAACATAATAATGTGGTTAAAAGGAATACAAAATCTAAAGTACGCAGCCATTTAGGAAAAAATGGGCTTGAATCTGATTGGAAATCTATAAGCCTGTTTACATGTGAATCTGGAACATCTTACAGGATTTACATCATTATGCTCCAATCCAATCCATTCATTTTGGGGCTCCAACGACCTGTCAACCACCCTAATCAAAAGCTACAGACTCGAGCCTTCAGAGTTTGATGATATAGATTGAAAATGTTATGGGCTGTTTAGTTGTAGAAATTAATGCTGTTTTTGAAGAAATTGTTTTCCCAGAAATGAAACATTAAAAAATGTGTTCAAATATAATTTTTTTAAATAAAAATTAAAAAATATATTTTTTAATTCAGAGAATTGGAAAACTACAATTGCCTTTTTATATTAATTTTCAAAACTTCATTTATCTTTAAAATTTGCAGTTTAGACCCCTGAATCTTTGAAAATTTTATTTTAACCCCCAATTTTTAAAATACTATATTTTACACCTAAAATTATATTTCCACCATTTTTCTGTACATTACATTTTGGCTCCTATAATTTTTGTAATTTATATTCTTCCCCCTCAACTTTTGGAAATCAAATTTTACCCACTACACTCTTTGTATGTTGCATTTTGGCCCTCAAACTTTTTGTAATTTATATTTTCAATCTCAAATTTATAAAAATCATATTTATAAAATAATGTTTTGTTTCTAACAAATGAACTTGTTTGCCTAGCTTTCAAAAATTTCGATCGAAAATGAAAATTAGAAATCGAAATGAATAATTAAAATAAAAAACAGAAAATATTTTTTTACAACTAAACATGCCCTAAGCTTTCCGAAATTTACAAATAAACATAACAATTTGTTAAGTTGATGATATACTCTACAATTTTAATGTTCTTTTTTCATACTTGATTCTTTTTCAAGTTTATTTGTAAAGAAAAACACATAATATATACAAATAAATTAAATAATTGTACATGAATATAAGGCCGAATCCCTCTACTGATCTTAGGATAGGTCAAAGCATAGATGTGAAATTCATCTCAAAAGTGAACCTTCATGAAAGGTAAAAGAAGCTGACAAATTGAAATGCCTAACTTTTGGCTAGAATTTTGAAGATTAGCGGCCGTATGGCGCTGAAAACGTGTCAAACTAGGTTATTTCTTAGCTATTGAATGTCCATATATTCTACGGTAAACATTCAATGCACTTACAATCGACATTCTCATGACCAGCAGCTGTCTATTACATTTAGGCCGGGCTTCACTAATGTGTTCAGCAAATTACTCACAGATATACATGTGTGCTCCATTTTTGTCAACGTATGATATGTCACTTTGATTTCAAACATCTTTGTCCTCTTATATTACTTGTAAACGCTATCTCATTCAAAAAATAAAATAAAATTATCTGCCTCCTCAATTATTCTCTTTGCAATTTTAAATTTTGTGACCAATTCTACGTAGTTTTGCAGTTATTCATTGAGTGTTGCAATTAGATGAACAATGTTCATGAATCCTATGAACAGATATCGATATTTTTATCTTAAAATTGCGTGTCTAACGCGCAATTTACTATATACAAAACTCAGTCCAAATTTCTCAATTACCCATTTCACCGGGTTGTAAAAATAACAAAATCAAGTCATCCACTTTTGATAGAACACATCTCATCATATTGCTTTTCATATGGATGAAAAAATAATTGTCCTTTATCTCGCAAATCTATGTCAGCCCAGGGTATTTGCACGGTAACAACCGCAAAGGGTCCGTTGACCTATTTGAAGAAAATTATATATTTAGGGCTCAAATTTTTTATGTTAACAAGTATTTTTGCAACTCGTGTGAATGTTTTCTATTTTTTGAATATAAATTACCGAAATTGTACGTGCAAACAATTTTCTTGACATAGTATATACATAAAATAACTAGTAAAAATGAAAGCGACCCGCGCAATGCGCAAATGTTTTATAATTTTTAAATATAAACTTCAAACACTGTGCACGTCAACAGTATTTTTAACATAGTATATACATATATTAACTACTAAAAATGAAGGCTTTGGTACCAATATAGTACTTTCTATTCCTAATAGTTACACATAATATTGAAATATTTTCTTTTTTACCTTTTTTTTTTTATAGTTATCTTATAATTATGATTATCTTTGGTTCAACTTTGTTTCACATCAGCTCAACTGTTGAAAGTTCGCGGAGAACCTTTCGTATATTAGATCAATTGCGCTTAGTAAATAATAGAACTTTTGTGTGTGAATATATAATGTATAAATTTTTGTGTGTGAATATATAATGTATAAATTTCTAGTAAAGATTTTTTTTGTACCATGGGTGTTCGGGCCAGTTCTGATGCACATCGATTAATCCCAAGGATTTTATGTAGTGGCTCCTCAACACCTATAGCATTTAAGTCACAAATTCGCATAGAACTGAGAAATCATACCCACACTCATACCCCGGTTACGATTCGATAAGTGCCTAAAGGTATGTCCTATCAACCAATTATGTTTTCCGCCTGAAAATTGACTCCAAGATTCGAACCGATAACATCGAGGAACTTACCTAACAACTTAACCAGCTGACCGTTGAACTAAAGAAAACAATGAAGCATATTATAAGCGTAGTGTAAATGCGGGAGATAGACAGAATAATAATTCAAAGCATTTAATACGGTCACTTGTCAAGATCTCCTTATAGGAGAGTATTATATATTTACACTCAGGGGCGGAGGCACACTGTGCCGAGTGGCTGCGAGCGCACCTACTGGATTTTCGGGATTTTTTTTATATATATACCTATGTGTAATAACTTAAATGTTGAGGTTAAAAGATGTAATTAATGAAACTTAAGTCAATTCTTACAACACCTTCCAGCCGACCCGATTTCTTTCTTCAACAGATAACACTCCCCTTTCAACCAAAACCATTGAACCAAAGCCATTGTCTCTTGTTCAAGAACAAAACAAACAAGGTAAGTCCACCCTTTTGTACTTCCTTTTATACTTTTTATATGCTAAACTTCTCCCACTCCTTACTGATAATACAAAGTACAAGAGATAAGTCACATTCAAGAGATAAATCTCTTTCAACGGGTTAATTTTTAAAACATAAATGGGTTAAAATTTATTGAATAAATTTATTGAATTGATTTTATTGATTTATTGAATAAATTTAGTCAACTGTTATATTAATTCTCATTTTTAGCTGTTAACTGTTATATTAATTCTAATTTAGTTAACTGTTAACTGTTATAAAGTTAACTGTTATATTAATTTAGTTAATTCTTATTTAGTTAATTGTTAAAATTTATTGAATAAATTTCAACTGTTATATTAATTTATGATTTTTATGTTAGATTAATCATTTTCCATTTAATTCTATTAATTTCAAATAACTCATTTATGTTAGATTAATTCTAATTTTTTTTATTAATTTCAGAATATGTTGGAGTATTTTAAGAAAGCGAAAGAGTCATCCTCGACTCCGCCTTCTCGGCCTCCATCTTCGCCTTCACCGCCCAGAGTAGAGACAAATTTTGAGGAGTATCCATCCAATCCGGGGTTAGGAAAAAAATATTCATAGCTTTGGTGCTAAAGAGGAAAAAAATATCCGAAAGTATTACTTGCAAAAAGGCCCATGTCAACCTAAGAATCATGTGTTCTCTTGGCATTTATGCGGCAATGAAAGACGTAATCCATCCCATCATGGTTTAGCGAAATCATGTGTTCCCTTGATATTTTTTTGTTGAAGTTTTCTTTAGTACTAGATTTATGCCCAATATAGTAAAAATAACCCAAAAAAAATTCGCCTCGGTACGTCACACATTTTCGCACACACTAACTCACAATCCTGGCTACGCCACTGTTTACACTACATATGCTTATTTATAGTTTTAGCACATGGACATATATATTTGTTTAAATTTCAGGTTCGGCTACAAAGGGAACAAAATTTTATTACACAGAAGATTATAAATTTAGTACAAATACCTAATATAAAATCATACCCCCAATTTTTCAAATTTTATAACATGCTAACAACATGATGCATGTGTCACAAGCACTTAGTTTAAATGTGACATACGCTATAAATGTGGCATTAATAGTATATGTAATACCAAATTTAAATTGAAATACCATATAATGTGTATGCCACATAGCTATTGAATTTGTAATAGAGTACACTAGGAGAAATAGTTTTTTTTATGGGTCTCACGTCTAAATGATAAATATCCCTCCTTCAAGCAATGCCATTGTTAATTTACATTATTGTATATTTGGATTGCTACATTGTGACATTACCATGTCTCCAGTGTGACTTGGTAACGCATTATGCCAAGTTGTGGTGTATCGATTTTCATCATGCTAGGTGTTGTCGGATTTGTGTTTGTATGGGCAAAAAACTATACATGAACACAATTCATTATCTTAATTGATTGTGTTGTGTTCACCCGTTATTATTTATTAAGAATATAAATTTTTGAAGTTATATACAAGTTGTCAAATTAATCCGTTAATGCACTCAATTATACTAGTTAATTCATTAACATTGTTAGATTTATTATTTCTTATTTACATACATAAAAATATATTTTATTTCTTGGTCATTACCAATATATCTTACTTAATAAATTTTAGCAGGTCTTAGAGATTACTAAGGAGCAAAGAGGACCAAAACTAAACTCCTTGGTTAATTATCATATCTTGTGAAATTTGAATTTGAGATATTGGAAGTGTCTTCCCTTCCCACATTTTGAAAGGTCCACCGCATGTAGTCAATCTACCATTCCAATGTTTTGGCTTTACCTTATGCTCAAACACCGACCCATAATTACTTGCATGAGACATGCACGTGGAGTAAGACATCGGAGCATCCTTTTTGGGATTTTGATGCACGGAAATTAGGCATGTGGTCCAAACATAAGATTTATCAGCTAGCAATCAACCTACACGAGGACCTTGACTCCTGAATGCTCAATAATCGCTGATGCTTTCACATTTCAACAAATTCCATCATGAAAAATACTAATAATGTTTGGTAGGGGGAATACTAAAGGCAACACTTGTCCTCCCAAGTTTGAGAAAAGGAGGCTTGATAAATAAGTTCTATTTATAAAAATTAATTTTTAATAAATTTTATTATAATATTTTTTTTCAATAGGTCCTATTTTTACATATAGTGAACATTCACTATATGTTTATAAATAGGACCTATTACACCAAAGATTTTTTTTTTTTTATGGAATCTGCTGGAACCAAAATAAATTATAAGACATATTGAATTACATAGATAATAAACGAGACTAATTGATAAAAACTCCTTAAGAAAAACTGTGCATTAGTGATATTTAAATCCTCCTCAACGAGAAAATATATGAAACTCTAGATTTATACTATGCTAATTAAAGATAAACTGTATTTGACTTTATTAAATATGCATGTTAAGACTATAATAATAATAATAATAATAATAATAATAATAATAATAATAATAATAATAATAATAATAATAATAATAATAATAATAATAATAATAATAATAATAATAATAATAATAATAATAATAATAATAATAATAATAATATGACTACATGTTTGTGATGCAAGCATTTCTATATTAGGACCAAACATTTTTCTTTTTTATCCTTAATTAATTACAAGGAGCACAAAAATATCATTTTAAAAATTATATAATTATCAAGGACACAAAATAAAATTTAAGGAATTTAACTACAGTGGGAACAAAATATCAATTTCACCTCTGTTTCCATTCATGGTAACAGGAAAATTTGAATGGAAGAGGGGCGGGGGGGAGGGAGGTTATGGGATGAAACGAACAGACACTTCAAGGACTTGAGAAATTCTCCATGGCATTTCGGTATTTTGTTGGGAGAAAATTTTCAAGTATTAAAACGCAATATCGAAAGTCAACACAACTTGAGGCGTTCCGTTAATTATATAGTTCTCATGGGAAACGAAATGCCGCTGCATTAATTCCCTCGCGATAGTCCAAACATCGCGGGGGAATCATAGATGTGTCATCCACGACATTTGCTCTCCCTGTGTGTGTGTGTGTGTGTGTGTGTGTGTGTGTGTGTGACTCATGACAGTAGAAATAACTTAGAGACCTTATTTTCACCAAATAATCATGTACATACACATACACATGTGTGTGTGTGTATAAATCTTCTAGTAATGAAGATTACAAGTGTGACAAACAACGTGCTAATGGTTGATGTTGTTTAGGGTATTTGTAATGGTCTGAAGTGGGGGAGGTAAATGGATCGATTTGGAACCCGAACTTAACCTATTCCGATTTATTTACCCGAATCTGGATCATAATATAAAATCCGATTACCCTTTTACCCAATTATCAGATTATTTAATTGGTTTATTATGGATCTAATATAATATGATCCGTTAAAGACCCAATACGATTACATATAATATATTTTAAATTTTATATATTTATGCGTGTATAAAAACTAAAACTAAAACTATATATATATTTATTGATGATACTACATTTCAGTGTTCTATATTTTCAAAGGTTCACAACCCCTTCGCATTCACCCGTGTAAGGCTGGAGGTCCTAAGGTCTAATAGAGAATTTTGTCAGACCAGTGTTGAGATTCAAAGACCATGGCTACCTTGTAAAAGGGCCCACAGTAGAATTAAAGACTTTAGCAGACTCAAAATCATCACAAGATACTTAACTATTCTATCGATCCTCAAAGGCACAACTTAGAGGCCTCATAGTCAATGGCTTCAAGCCCAACTCAACGGACCTTCGCATAATGGGAACTGACCTTCGAAGGTCCAATGGTCCATTTTCCTTGGTATAACCATCATAATGTATCACAGGAACATGCTCTAAATTTTTTTCAGGAAACTTCACTCATTTCCAGGCCTCTTAGACATCTGACTAAGCTTTTGCTGCTTCTCTGGTAGGTAAGTTGAAGGTATAGATAATGTACTACCTAGTGACAACACTCATTCCAACTAACATTGAAAGCTCAAATATGCATTAAATGCTTCCATAATATACCTTACACTACATACAAGTCTTTCACCCAATACTTCAGCGGGTTACTATAGTTCACTACACCAAAATGGTCAAATTGTCACCTTTCAGCCGGCCACCCTTGTCAAGGTCATTGACCGTGACAAAAAACACGCGTTTTATGTCACGGTCATTGACCTTGACATGACCGTGACAATTCTTTAAATACTTGTCACGGTCAATGACCTTGACACAACCGTGACAATGTTTGTAGCAAAAACCCTTTCCCCCTTCTTTTCTCCCTTCCGCCGTTCCCTCCCTCTCTCTCTCTCTCTCGACGCTGCTCTCTCTCTCTCTACTTTCAGGTCGATTTTCTCTCTCTCTTCCATTTATATATATGTTTGTGTGTATATATATGTGTGTATGTGTGTATATATATGTGTGTATATATATGTAAATTAGAAAAGAAAATTATACTTGCAATGTGGTATTAATAATGTGAAGTTTGTGTGTGATAGTGCAAAAAGAATTGATATGTTTTCACAAATGATGTGAAGTTTGTGTGTTACAAGATTATCTAGAAAGGAACGAGTTAGAGGTTTTACCTAAGTTATGTCTTACAAGATTGGGACACATCAACTATAGATATTTGAAGCCATTGACTTATGTCTTACAAGATTGAAGCCATTGATATATATAGTGCAAACATTGAAGCCATTGATATATATAGTGCAAAAATTGATATATATAGTGCAAAAATTGCAATGTGGTATTTGAAGCCATTGATATATATATAGTGCAAAAATTGAAGCCATTGAATTATGTCTTACAAGATTGGGACACATCAACTATAGATATTTGGATAGATTATCTAGAAAGGAACGAGTTAGAGGTTTTACCTAAGTTAGGAAAACCAGATACCAAGTTTTGTGGAATATGTTAAAAAGGAAAAAAATGAAAAGTCCCCACAAGAAACTAAATAAGATCAATTCTTCTAAGACTTTAGAGTTAGTACATATTGATCTTAAGGGTCCCTATAAACTAAGAGTTTAAGAGGCAAGTGATATTGTTTTGTGATTGTGGATGATTTCTTTAGGTTCACTTTTCTTGGAATTTTGAGGGAGAAGAATGACTCCTATGGTGTGATTGTTTAAATATGAAAGGAATTCCAAAATAAACAACCGCTCCCAAAAATATTGGATAACAATTTATTTTCATTCAAAATAAATAATTGATAATAGTTGGATAATAATTGGATAATAATTGATATTTTCATTCAAAATAAATATTTCATTAAAAAATGTTGCCAATTGGATAATTTTTTAACATAATTTGATAATATTATATAAAGTTTAGTAAATTCACAAAATGTTGCCAATTGTATGTTTTTAGGAATATCATTAGTTACTTTCGTGCCCAACTATGTAGAATCCATACACATGCATGTTGTTAGAAAGTCTTAAATTTAATTCTCACTTTAATTTGTAGAATCTCTGTACTTGGTTAGATTTATCCCTTTATGATATGATGGGGGTGGGGTGGGGTGTGTGTGTGTGCATAGGTGTGTGCGTGGCGGGGGGAGGGGGAGGGGGTGGGGTATGTGTATATGTATATGTGTGTGTATGGTGGTGTGTGGTGGGGGAGGGAGGTAGTGTGGGTGGGGTGTGGTGGGGGAATGGGGTAGTGGGGTGGGGTGTGGTGGGGGGAGGGGGGTGGGGGTGGAATTTTCTAACTAAAAATATGATAATATTTTGTTATAATTTGTTAAAACTATGTAAACCTTAGTATGAATGCAAGGTTAGTGATAGTATTGGTGGGGTGTGTGTGTTGGTGCGTAGGTGTGTGCGTGGCGGGGGGAGGGGGGCAAGGGGTGTGGTGGGGGTGGGGGTGGGGTGTGGGGGGTGTGGAGGGGCAATTTTAACAATTGTATATCTTTAATTAAGAAATTGTATAGCTTTAATTGTAATTTTAATTGTATAGTTTTAGATGAAAGTAAATTAATAATTAGTGTCAATTTCATATGAAAGTAGGATTGTCCCTCATTGTAAATTAGTAAATTAATAATTCTATACTTTAATTGTTAGTTTAATTGATGAAATGTTGGGTTGGTTAGTTTTAAAAGTGGCATGACGTGTGCGTGTGTGTGGTGGGGGTGGGGTAGGGGTGTGTGTATGTATACTATTAACATTTTTTTTATCTGTACTAATAACATTTTTTTACAGCAAAAATGTCTCCTTCAGATATTAAGGCGAAGATGATGATGCTGTTTATGATGATGTCGTCTGGGCTCGGTGGTAGCGAAGGCGACGAGGGCTCCTCCGCCCCTAGGCTCCCCAAATATGGAAAATTTGGGATTACCGTCGAGAACAAGTCGGAGCTATTAGCGAGATCCCTCGAGCTGCTAAAGACGGTCATCGGCCCGGGGTTTATGAGTTGGAAGGAGGTGCCATATGAGCTCAAGTTAGCTGTTTGGGCGGCACTACAGGTAATATATTTATATTTATATTTATATGAATATTTCAATTTCAATTTCAATTTCAATTTCATATTTATATTTATATTTTTTCGCAACTAACATTGTATTTGTTGGACAGGAACAATTCAACTTGGATCCAAAGCTACGCGATTCCGTATTAGAGCAATTGAGGGAGCAACACAAGACGTGGAAGAAAAATATGCGGACACGGTACTTTGGGAAAATACGAGAGTCCATTATACAATGGCGCGGATCCGTCCCGCCCAAGGAGCCGATCTCATTCGCACAATGGCAAAAGTTCATTGACAATGAGATCGAGGATCGACAATTGGCATCTCGCCAATCGGGGAGGGAAAATCGGGCAAAAAAGACGGACGTGCACTAATCCGGCCGGACCTCTTACGTCGAGGTGGAGCATAGGATGCAGGTAAGATTTAATTTATCTATAACTACAAAAATATATTATTCTTCATTATTTTACTTAGCGGGGCCGATACTAATTTTACTTTACTTTATTTTATTTCAGGGGGTAGGGAGTGGGCCAAGGGGTAAGCCAGATAGGCTCGATACTTATGTGGCTCTTCGGACGAAGAAGGGGAAGGACAAGGAGGTGTCCCCGAGCGTTGCGGCCATGATTGTAAGTAATCCGACAGTTTAATTTTTATTAATTACGTTATAATTTTTTAGTTTACTTATTTTACTAATCATGTGCTTTTTGTCGTTTCAGGCAAAGCTTAAGAAAGTGCATGAGTCGCAGTCTGATGCCGACAAGGCATCTTTGTCCACAGACGCACTCAACCAAGTGCTTGGCTCTGATCGCAAGGGGAGGACAAGGGGAGTGAGCTCGCGGGTGGCCAAATCTAGGATCATCGGATTGGAGACGAGCGACACCGGGTTGGCTCGAACGGTGGATTCACACGACGCGAAGCTGTCCCATTTGGAGGCGACGGTCCAAGATATGTACGCATTCATGAAGCGTACGTTGGGCGGAGACCGTAGAGGGAAAGGGAAAGGGAAGGAGAAGGCGGTGGAGGAGGAGGTGCGGGAGGACGAGGCGCAGGATGACGAGGATGTGGACCTCGATGCTTCATCACCGACACGTTCGTACTTCGATGATCCACTTCCCTATGTGGTGCCCTTCAACAGACCATTGTCGACACTTGGTTGGCCGAGCGTGTTCATATTGGACGTATTTGATGGCCAGCGGATAGGGCGGGGGTTGAGGGACCCGAATATCATCGAGGGTGGAATAGTCCATGGACGTGTGCTTCAAGAGATGGAGTCCAGGGTGCTCGTCACGCATGTCATACCCGGTAAGGAGAACTCCCTATTGTGGTTGCGCGAATAATGCGGCACGATGTATATTAGTGGGTGTGTCAATTCGTATGTCGTGTGGCCTACTCACCTCCTCAGTTTTACCCAAGACATGTAGTAACATTATTTTTAAGTTTGTCCATTTTAATTATATTTGGATTATATCGTCGTGTATATTATTTCTATTTTGAATATTTGGATTATATCATCATGAATATATATTTGCATTATCTTTAATTTGTTTGGATATATGATGTTTGGAACAGGTACGACGTTACTATAACAGGTACAAATATATTGCTGGGCAGTGGTAGTGGCCATACTGCCCAGCAGATTTTTTTTAAATTCTGCCCAGAATTGTCACGGTCATTGATCGTGATAATTTTTTCAAAAAGGGTCATGGCTTTGTAACGGTTTATAACCGTGACAAACGTGTCACGATCATTGACCGCGACATGACCGTGACAAAAATGCGAGTTTTGTGTCAAGGTCAATGACCGTGACACGACCGTGACAAAAAAAGTTGTCTCGCCTCGAAATGTCACGGTCATTGACCTTGACAAGGGTGATTTGTCAGGGTCAATGACCTTGACAATAGTGCAGATTTGGTGTAGTGGTTATCAAACTTTAGGGCAACCCCAACCCCAACTTCGTAGTTCATTCATTCTCTCTCAAAAGGTATATATATATATACACTTAGGCTCTTCAACATACTTCCTAGCAACATACCTATGAACATACCCATTTTTTAAAATAGTAAAAATAATAATTTTGAGATGATATTTTTTATATGGGTTCATGATATTTCAATGTGCCCTTGTAAAAAAATCAACTGAAAATAATGTCTTTTGTTATTTTTAAAAAATAGGGTAAAAAACTGACAGTTTTTACCCTTTAAAACTACCAAATTTTTATTTTTTTAAAATAACAAAACATATAATTTTAAGCTAAATATTTTTACTTAAAAATAACAAAACATATAATTTTAAGGTAAATATTTTTACAAGGGTGCACTGAACCCATATAAAAAATATCAACTCAAAATTATTTTTGTTACTACTTAAAAAAATAGGTATGTTTAATAAGGTATATATATATATATATATATATATATATATATATATATATATATATATATATATATATTCTCTTGGAGATAGAATGAACTAACGGTGGGTTAATAGAGTATATGACAATGAACGATTGCTATGGTTGTATTAACTAGTTCTCCAGTGATTCTTAGCTTAATTAGTGTGATTTTAATTGCCCTTAACCTTTAATAAGCCTCCCTCTCTCTCTCTCTCTCACACACACACACACACACGCACGCACACACACACACACACACACACACACACACATATATATATATATATATATATATGGGAGGATTATGAATGATTAAGGGTAAGCAAAATCACGCTAATCGAGCTAAGAATCACTAGAGCACAGTTAAAATAACCATAACAATTGCTCATTGTCGTATAATCTATTAACCCACTGCTAGTAGCACAAAAAAGAAGGCTTGGACCATTTCCATCCTCTCATACATTGTATTTTACATTGAGTCCTAAACTAGGATAAGTAACCACTTAGAGAAGTCCATTAGTTACACCCTAAGATACCTTTAATAATTAACAAAGACCGCAAACACTTCAGACCTTCTTGCCTAAAGCCTAAGAGGCCCATAGATTCTAATACTCTCATGTTTAATCTAATATACAAAGATATACCTTTCACAATGGATGTAGGATCCTCAGTTGAGGTCCGAACTACTTTATATTCTTGTCTATCACTTTGACACTTCTCCATGCTAACCTGCCTAAGGTCCTACGGGGAGAACCTATTAGATTTGAGGTCTTAAACAATTTTAATACCCACCAGTTTGGCACCGTCTATGAGAATGATAGTTCCATTCAATCAAAATCTTATGAAAATTTTGCCTCATTAGAATGATTACCAACGTCAAGTTATCTCTCTCTTTTAAAGAGATGCAAGCTCACCAAAAAGAGCTTCAAGATCATCTCAAAGACGTTCTCAAGAGACTTTGTTTACCTCCCGTGGTAGAGGAACAAACTTGATCTTAACATAGTGGAACTGGGGAAAACCATGAGCCCTATTTAGTAAGAGAAAATGATTAAGAGGATATATCCAAAGCTCCACAAGTGCCAGTAACCTGTATCCCCATCAAGGATAGATTGTCACTTTCAGGAGATAAATCCCATGGATGTTATAGGGTAAATAGGTCTTGAGATAAGGAGATAAAGAAGATGCAAGTCAGGTTGGGGAAATTCCTCAACTAATACAAGACACAAACTCCTAATACCATAGAGTTGGACCTCTAGAAGACGTTATCTCCATTCTCCAATGAGAACCAACACTATGCTCTACACCCTAAGCGAAAGATGCTTAGTATTAAACCCTTTGATGGGTCCAAGGATCCCATCGATCACTTGGAAACTTATCGATCACTCATGCTTCTCCAAGATACCCCGGATGAGGTCTGGTGAAGATCCTTACCATCTACTCTGAGGGAAGACTAGGCATTGGTTGCTAAGCTCAAAACAGGGACCACTTGAGCTTTATGGAGCTGGCTAGGTATTTTATTAGTCGTTTCATAGGGGATCAAAAGATGAGAAAGACAGTTACTTCTATCCTCCATTTCAGACAGAAGTCTACCAAAGCCCTCAGAGGATATGCTAATAGGTTCAACTGAAATACCCCATAAAATAAATAAATATATTGATCAAGTCTAATAAAAAAGTCACGATCATAAAAAATATTAGGTAACATCCTGAGCAAAATGAAATAAGTAAAAATGAACCAGTAACAAAAATGAGATAATGGATTACTGAATAATAGAAATTTAACTTTGTTACCAATCATTACCAATACAAGTAAACCAATACTTGAATATAAAATGTATCTCATAAAATTTCTAAATAAAAGAACCATGTAGATAAATTTTAACTCGGAATAAATTATAAAATACAACACCTTGCGGAATCCAAGTAAATATAAGAAGAGGGTGAGATAATCTAATTGATTCCTACATCCTAGGAAGGAGAAATGAAGCATCGTTATAGGTGCTACTCCAACGAATACAAGTCTACAGGAACTATTGAAACCCAAGTCCTGTAAAAACAAATTTAAAAACAATGTAAACAGCAAGTCTATGTAGAAAAAGATTATAACTGAATCTGGGCCACATTATAGCTACACATCTTCCTCACATATTTTGATAAACTTTAAGTTATTAGTTACCCAACCCAACGACCTAAAATAACATACGTTCTACATCCCAAACCCGTATGCAGCCCACGTGATTAAATTTTTGTTTCTTTATTGTTTAATGTTTACCATTACAATCACATGATTTATTAAGGTCTCAAACCTATGGTAAGTCTCAGTAAAGAACCACAACACTAATAAAAGTCTTATATCTCATGTATATCCACATCTAGATATCTAAGGCCACTAATGTAATATACAAGTCTTTAGTATATGTAATGCCCAAATTCGAGTCTTAAGTATGTAGGTAGGCATACCTACTATAAGTCATATATATCTATATTATAAAACATAAATCGGTATAACTATTTCTAGTACCTCTACATAATAATCACAAAAGTTATGAGAAAGACTATCTCTATATCTAACATCCTTACTTAGGCATATCCCCCATCATATACAAGTAAATGGGCATTTTATGTGCCCGCACATAACAAGGCCTATCCCTACTGCCTTTGGGGATATCTTGCTTGTACTATATATAGTCTTATGCGGCCTCAAACCTAAGGACTCATCACGATAAAGGGATAAATAGCTATGTCAAACCATTTTATGTGTGTCCTAACATACCTAAGACCATACGATGAAATCTCTTTGTGAAACCATCTCAGTATAAAGATACCTAGATGTAGGACCCTAGGGTAAAATGACCATGGAAAACTCATCTACTCACCATGGAACGATCGTGATCTGTGTCATGCGTTCCCCCTAATGGAATCCCCCTAGTACGATATCCACGACAACTCAGAAATGGTATGCATTGCACATAAATCATGCAAGCAATTACAACCCTCACCAACGTGATAAATTAAATAAATACATAACCGTCATTAATGATTTAAGGTAAATCACATAGACGTACTGACCCAACTCTAACCGGTCATACTAGCATCGCTACATAGAAAGGTATAACACATATTTAACCTTACATTTATCCCAAAATACATTAACCTTAACCCCATGGACTCCCGAATTTAGGCATAGTCTCACCTTACCATACACTACAATTCATACATAATCTATATTTAATCGTTGTAAGGACACAAATTTCCAATTGAGTCTTATGTAGTGTTGGCTCAATTCCGGAAAAAAACATTTGAGTCATAGGATAGAGTTCCTGAGCATCCTTCAAGCCTATGACCTGTTACAGTTGAGGACATTGCGGCCTACTTATCAAGAGAACATCATTGTCGAGTTTCAGTGCCACGTTTCACGTCATCAACATCATATTTCAAGTCTCCAAAGGTATGAATGCTTTTATATATTTGTAGGACACTTGGAATAATTTTTTAATGGATGTAACTTTTATTTAAAATAAAGTTTTTGGGCTTAAAATTGAAAAAATGAACTTCTGTCATTTTGTTCGAAATTGTAGTTCAAACGAGAATTTCGTTCAAACGAGTTTGCCAACGACTTTTTCCATCTGGCCACTGGAACATCGTTAGATGGTCATTCGAACGAGACTTTGCTGGAACGAAAATCTCATTCGAACGATATTTCTGGCGAGAAAATTCTTGGACAGTTTTTGACAGTTTTCTCCATCTTCCCACTACTTTTGTTCCCACTATCTATTGCTAGTTTTAACAAGTGCGGGAACCAACTTTTTCAAATTAACTTTTTTATCTTTTACAACCTCCAAGAGAGAGTTTTAAGAGCTTAATTCCTCCATGAAAAGGTTCAAGTTTTGAGTGTTTATTTTTCAAATAAAATCACTCTTAAACACTTTTGTTTAATCCCATACTAGTTTATTCCAAGTGCCACACACACACACACACACACACACACACACACACACACATATATATATATATATATATATATATATATATATATCTTGGAGAATTTGGCATTGGGTTAATTCTCATCCCATAAAAGAGTTGTTTTGGTTCTTTTCTATTCCAGAAAGGAGAACAATTTACTGCGGCATTCCCACTCGGAGAAAGGCTTCGGGTGCGGGTTGACGGTTATCCTAAAAGCTTCATTGGTGGATTTCAAGGTTTAGGGGGATTTTGGGATTATTAACTAGGCGGAGGTGGTGCAAGAAGACGCGTCAGGGGCTTGAAGGGAGTCAAGTCGAGTTGAGTAACTCATTTGTATTGTACTTGTAAAAATACCGTACTTAGTGGACTTAAGGCTAGGGCTGTCCGAGATTTTTTCTATTTGGTTTTCCTCGTATATCGTGGAATAGTGGTTGTGAATTTATTTTATCTTGCAAAATCCACCTTATATGCATGCTTAGGTAAAAAGATAAAATATGGTTTAATTCACAATCTTGTTTAAATTGGTGCTTGTTTAATTTTTTTTTGGTAAGTTTATTTTAAGTTAATTTAATTCAAGTTGGCACTAAATTAATTGGATAATTTCCTTGCCTAAATTGTTTAAACTTGATGATTAAGTTAAGGTAGTTTGAGTGAATTTAAAGTGTGTGTGTGTGTGTTTACTTTAATTCACTTTGTTGTGTTTAATTTTAACTTGTTTTAAGAAATTAAAATTTGTGTTTAATTTAATTTTTTCACCCTTTTAAAGAAAAGAAAATTAAATAAATTTTGATAAATTAAATTTTGTTAGTAACCATCTTTATTTCGCATTTAAAAAGGAAATTCTAAATTGTGAATTTAAAATTGGGGGTCTACATTTCCAACAAGTGGTATCAGAGCCGGAACGCTAAATTATTGCGTTAAGGTCCTTTTTAATATTTTTGGTTAAAAATAGAATTTTCTCCATTTTTAAAATCTCCTATTTTCGAAGGGTCTAATTACGCATATTTGAAAGCGCGTATGCGTTCGACACTTAGATCTATCGATGAGAGGGTTTGGTTGTCAGTAGTTAACAGGTGGTCCCCACCCACATATTTAGCAGAAAATGAGCGTGTTCCCAAACCCGCAGATAGATGGAGTGAGAATGAATTTAAACTTGATAATTTTAATTCCTGAGGTTTAAATGCCTTGTTTAGTGCCGTCACACCGGATGAATTCCGACGCATTATAACGTGTAAAACCGCTAAAGAAGCTTTGGATATTTTACAACTCACTCATAAGGGAACTAGTGTCGTAAAAGCTTCTAAAATACAAAACCTCAGCACTCAATTTGAAACCATCAAAATGAATGAAAAAGAAACATTTGATGAATTTTATGCTACACTTTACGATATAGTAAATTCTTTATTTAATTTAGGAGAGAAAATACCCGACGATCGAGTTGTAAAGAAAATTCTTAGGTTCTTACCCGATAGATTTATTCCTAAGGCGGCTGTGTTAAATTCTTTACCCACCTTACACTCTACCAAACTTGAGAAACTAGTAGGTGACTTGAAAACCTTCGAACTAGATATGTTCCCCTCCAAAACCGAAAAGAAAATAGAGAAGGGCATCGCTTTGAAAGCCCATAAGGAGGAAAAATAAGTTGTGAATGACGAAAGTTATAGTGACTCGGAAGATATGACTATGTTTGCTAGGAAGTTTTATAAATTTCTTAAATTTAACAAAGATAAATTTAAAAATGATTTTAAGAAATTTGAAAAATCTAAGCATGACAAAGCCAAAAAGATCCCTAGAACTTTGACTGAAAATTTAAATAGGGACTAGTCGAATAGGTGTTATGGTTGTGAAGGGTATGGCAATAGGACTTTTGAATGCCCCACTAAACTAAGGAGATAGGGAAAGAAACCTATTTCATACAATGCCACCATTAGTGATAGTGATAAGGAAGAGGGACCCAATTCCCCCATTAAGCGTAACTTTACCGTGTTCATTGATAGTTATGTAAGTGATAGTGAGAAATTATCCATTGATGACATCTTAATACATAACACTTCCGAGGCCTCTGTTTATGAAGCTCTAAAAGATGATGGTAGTGAGAGTGAAGAAGAAAAAGAGAGTGAAAATGAAGAAGAGGTTTATGTGAGTGAACTTCAATTTGCATTTCAAGAATTATACGAAGAATTTATTAAATTAAAACGAGAAAATTTGAAGTTGGAAGCTAATTTAAAAGAGATTACCAAGGTCATTGATGAGAGTGCGTTAGTTGATGACCTTAGGACACGAGATAGAGCTTTTCTAAAGAAGCTTGAGTATGTAGAAGGCGAGAGAGATAGCCTTAGAGGTTTGATGGAATCCTTGAAAAAGGAGATTCTCGAGTTTGAAGAGAGAAATGGTTTGCTTGAGTCTAGGATTGTAGAACTTGAGAAGAAAGTAAGACTAAAGTAGATTCAAATTTGATTTGGACAGTCATTCGGAGAAGTTAGATAAAATATTAGGATCCAAATTAGAAATGACACTTGTGGTTTAGGCTTTGATTCTTATAACGATTCCACTAATAAAGCCAAAACTAATGTTTTAGGAGAATCATCTAGGAATAATGTTATAGATCATTCCATAGGTAAGTCTTTCCGCCGAGTCTGTAGGTGCTCACATTGTGGTAAAAAATTTCATCTTAGGATTTTTTTTATCTTAAACGACGTCCTAGAAAATCTCACCGTAAGGCAACCGAAGTAGCCAAGATTCCTACATCCCGAGATTGTCATTTATCATTAGGTTGGGTTAGGAGATCCGACCTGGTAGCTTTACAAGATAGGATTTTTTATTCTCATTTACTTTCACACGATACATCCCTTACTAAATCCAAAGATTGAATGTGTTAGTTGTCTGCATACTTTAGCTTTTGTGCTTCATGCTATATTATCATGCTAATTGTATGTTTGTTTATCATTTTCTAGTCATTGCTTTATCGCATATCTCATGCTAGAATTATGATTTTTGTTTATCTTTTGTATTATAGTTCTTTCATTTTAGTTTGCATTAAATGAAAAATACAAGAAGATTTTGTTTGTCTCTTGAGTAAATATTTTTGTTTGTTTGGTTAAGAATTTAAAAAAATCAAAAAGATTTTTGTTTTGTGTGTATTTTAGTTTGACACACTTTATGTGGCATATACTTGTGTTTGAGTCCCTTATTTTTCGCTTCCACGTGGATGGAACTTTTGGTTAAGATTGTCAATCCTTAAAATATTCTTTACCATGCTTACATGGAGTAGTTGGATTTTGTGTTGCTTAATAGATTCTATTTCTATATGTCTCAATTCACACATGCAAGAGCTCACTTAAAATTTTAACTTCGCATGTATATTTGAGCTTTGCTAGGTGTTCTCCTACTAGTCTAGTCATCTGCATATTTTATGACCTAGGAGGACTTGTGCATGTTAAATTCGTTGCATGTGAGATTTGTGCGATATAAAAAAATTGATATATGAATGTGCACGGGAAAGGGCTTCGAAAGGAAATTTATCCTTTGCCAGTAAGCCACCGTTTATAATGTACCTAAAAAAAATATGTGGTCCAAAGGCCTAAAAGAAAATGGCATTAAAAGAGAAATAATTTTCCAAGGCCTATTTTGTTTAGTTGATATTGTCATTCCATTACTATATGCATATTTTGAGGGAGTTTGGATGGTATATCAATGGTTTGCACAATGACTTTGAATCCTAGTTAAGCTTTTATTATCATGACTCTATTGGTTTGTAGAATCATCAAAATTCTAGGCTTATGTACATTGTGCATGTTTGTTCATTGAGTTCAATTTATACTGTCACATGAGGTTATATCTAAATGTGATAAAGTTTCGCAATCAAATGAGAACTCCGTGAACATGTTTTAAGCGATTGGGTCAAAATTTAATTGTTACTAGTTCACACCCCTACACTTTCATTTACCACATATATTTGGACACATTTTTGCCATACGAGTGAGAAAAGCTTACTTTTTGTGTCATGCATGGTGTTTATACCTATGTATATGTGCGTATGCGTTAGTTCTATTCATTATGTATACATATATGGTATTTTTTATTTTGAGTCTTTGCTATGTCTAGCTAGTCCATCCATACTTTTAATTCACATTTGGTATTCATCATTGTGAATTTTATTTGATTTCACATGCTTAGTATCCTATTTATCAAATTGGTATCATTTTTTTTGCATCAATATGTTGGTATCTATTTATCCTTGTTGTGGATTAGTTCGTGCTATAGTTGCCCATATGCTTTCATGTTCTTATCACTTTATGCTCAATAATGTTTACTTGCTTTCCCATACTTTATCCATTATGTAGTTATTAGGGGGAGAAATTGTATTTAGTCAGATTGGGGGAGAATGTGTAATTAATAAATTCCTAATCCTTTGTCTATTCCTGAACAAAAAGGAGGAGAAGTGGTTTCTAAACCTTTTATTTAGGAGATTTAACTTTGGGAGAGTCGCGACCTTCTTAAGTAGATCATAATGGATACAAGGGGAGAATTAATTTAGGGGGAGTATTTATCTTACTTGCATTTAATCTTTTGATATTCACTATGCATTTAATGTTTTGCTTAAGTGTGCAGGAATTATTCTAACGGCAACTTCCATCGGTAAAGATAGTAATCATCTTTGGGTTTTCGAGTCAAGCTTGTACTTTTATTTTTTTGGTGGGATGTTTTTGAATCTAGTAGAGTTTGACGGCTCTTTAGGATTTTTGTTTTGGTTTTTGTCCTGGAATAACCAAAGGGGGTGATTTGTAAGGACATAAATTTTCAATTGAGTCTTATGTAGTGTTGGCTCAATTTCGGACAAAAAAATTTGAGTAATATGATAGAGTTCTTGAGCATCCTTGAAGCCTATGACCTGTTACAGTTGAAAACGGTGCGGCCTACTTATCAAGAGAACATCATTGTCGAGTTTCAGTGTCTTGTTTCACGTCACAACATCATATTTCAAGTCTCCAAAGGTATGAATGCTTTTATATATTTGTAGGAGACTTGGAATGATTTTTTAATGGGTGTAACGTTTATTTAAAATAAAGTTTTTGGGCTTAAAATTGAAAAAAATGAACTTTTGTCATTTCGTTCGAAATTGTCGTTCGAATGAGAATTTCGTTCGAACGAGTTTGCCAACGACTTTTCCCATTTGTCCACTGGAACATCGTTAGATGGTCATTCGATTGAGACTTCGTTCGAATGAAAATCTCATTCGAATGAGATTTTCGACGGAAAAATTCTTTGACAGTTTTTGGCATTTTTTCCATCTTCCCACTACTTTTGTTCCCACTATCTTTTGCCAGTTTTAACAAGTGCGGGAATCAACTTTTTCAAATTAACTTTTTCATCTTCTACAACCTCTAAGAGAGAGCTTAAATCCTCCATGAAAAAGTTCAAGATTTGAGTGTTCTCTTTTCAAAGAAAATCATTCTTAAACACTTTTTTTTACACCCATATTAGTTTATTCCAAGTACCACACACACACACACACACACACACACAGAGATATATATATATATCTTTCTTGGAGAGTTTGGCATCGAGTTAATTCTCATCCCATAAAAGAGTTGTTTTTGTTCTTCTCTATTCCAAAAAGGAGAAAAGTTTGCTACGACGTTCCCACTCGGAGAAAGGCTTCGGGTGCGAGTTGACGGTTGTCCGAAAAGCTTCATTGGTGGATTCCAAGATTTCAGTGGATTTCGGAATTGTCAACTAGGCGGAGGTTGGTATAAAAGATGCGTCTGGAGCTTGAAGGGAGTCGAGTCGAGTTGAGTAAGTCATTTGTCTTGTACTTGTAAAAATATCATACTTAGTGGACTTAAGGCTAGGGCCGTCCGAGGTTTTTCCCATTTGGGTTTTTCTCGTATATCGCGGCGTAGTGGTTGTAAATTTATTTTATCTTGAAAAATCCACCTTAGATGCATGCTTAGGTAAAAAGATAAAATATGGTTTAATTTGCAATCTTGTTTAAGTTGGTGCTTGTTTAAATTTTTTTTGGTAAGCTTATTTTAAGTTAATTTAATTCAAGTTGGCACTAAATTAATTGGATAACTTCCTTGCCTAAACTATTTAAACTTGATGATTAACTTAAGGTGGTTTGAGTGAATTTAAAGTGCATGTGTGTGTTTACTTTAATTCACTTTGTTGTGTTTAATTTTAAGTTGTTTTAAGAAATTAAAATTTGTGTTTATTTTAATTTTTTCACCCTTTTAAAGAAAAGAAAATTAAATAAATTTTGGAAAATTAAATTTTGTTAGTAACCATCTTTATTCCGCATTTAAAAAGGAAATTCTAAATTGAGAATTTAAAATTGGGGGTCTACATTTTCAACAATCGTAATTGGCCCTAGTCCAATCTCGTAAGGCATCACGTCTAGGTGTCAATCCACACCTAAATTCTATAAAACTATAAAACATAATAATTACCCATCTATAGGTTTTCTTAACTTATTACTTATCTCACCCAAAAGAAAAATTCCCAACTTTTCTATCATAATGAGACTAACAAGCCCCAATCCTCGAAACTTCCAAATTTCCAATAACTACCCATCCTACTCTCAGGTTTGCAAGCTAATTCTCTGTACTTAAAATAATCTCCATTAAACCAAGAAATTCCCAAATATCCACATAACCCAAACACCAGTTTTCGACATCTCAAATCATTAGAATCCAAATCCATTATATAATTATTAGAAAACGTAAGGCCAATCAAACCAACCCTAAGTACCCAAACCCAACATTATAACCTAATGAAAAAAAGATCAAACTAGGTAAAACCTAGGACTATCAATCGATCGATTGTCTAGAGTCGATCGATCGACTATCCTAGAAAAATTGCCAGTCTTCCTTGTTAGAGGATTTATCATCTTCAAACCCCAATTTCTCCCTTAAAACTCCATTAATGAACTCAAAATATTTATCCAAGCCCCCAACCAATATCTAAATAATAAAACCACTTCATACAAACAACTGGAACATACTTCTAACGTCAAATACCAAGTTTTCATCAAGATTCAAAGAAAAAACCAATTTCCCATTCAAATTTATGAATTTCTTCAATTAACTAATAATCTTAAAGTATTAATTCACACAATGATAGAGGTTTTAATTAGCTTGAAATAGAAAACATATCCTAATCATTTTGTATCAATTTTAATTCCAATTTATGAGATAATCTATTAAACTACGAATAAATGTGACTTAATTACTATCTTGATTAGGTTAATATGAAATTAATCAAATCAAACCATTCAAATAAGATTTAGGACATGATTATATTAGGATTTTCATGAATAGATATAATCTTAACTCACATGAACTCATAATTTAATTCTATATAAACTTTCCTAGATTAATTTGGTGGAGAGAACTAAGCCAAAACCCTCCAATTCCTCCTCTTCTCTTTAATATCCTTATCTCTAGACCTAAGGTGCTTATTAAGTTGTGTTTTGTGTACTTATCACTCTTAGAGAACCTAATCCCCCCTACACCTTTAAGTAGGCCCACTAGGCTATCCAAAAACCTTAAGAAACTCAATAATTTTCTCCTTCTTTAAAGGGTCCCAAAGATTTCCTTCACCTCTATTTTCGAACCACTACACTCATGCATTGAAAATTTCAAGATCAGGGGTTACAAGTCCCCTCGAATATAAGGTTCACTATGGGTTTCCCTAGAGTAGCCATATTCCCTAGAAGATGGTTGCAGCAAGGGCATGATTTTTATAGCCATCTCCAGCAAGGGGCTTCCAAACCTTGGCTCATGCTTGACCACCAGTTTCACATAAAGTACTTGAATATCCATGGTGGTGTTGAACTTTATGCACTTTATGTCCTTAGACCTCTTCCCTCATTTCATAAATGGGGAAACGAATTTCAACTTTCTCTATATCCTTTCTTTCCTCATTTTCTCACGTTCATCTACTAGACTAACAACAATTCAATGTTAATAACTAAAGTCTAGAAAAAACTGTAACAAGGTACTCTAGTAATAATAGGTACCTCATATATAGGTAAACTTATTAACGGATTCTTATTCCTCTATTTTTCCATTTAATTGAATTTGCTTATGTTCGTTATAAGATAATAAGATGGTTCTTCTTTCATGGTGAACAGTTAGAGTCTAGAATGACCTATTTATCCATAGAGGACATAACCTTATCTATGATAGGGGAAGCTTATCCCCTTTTTGGTCCTTGTCATCTTCACCCTCACTAGCCTTAAGTACTTGATTAGCCACAACAACTATAGACTTCTTCTTCCTCTGGACTAAGATGAAGGGTTCATGCGCCACTAACTCTCTAGAAACTATCTTTGGGACCTCAGGCACCCTTCCAAGAACTATAGCTTTGGGCTGAGGTCCAAGGAAATTTTATAGAGATGATTGAGGGTGACCAAGAATTCAAAGGGGACATAGGCCAATTTGAGAGCTTGCTCAAGATTGTCGGCTTCTTTCTAGCTAGGGTCAATAGATGCTACAAAGAAAATAAGCCTTAATATGACTCATACACAAGGTTAAAGTAGAAATTGAAGAGAAAAAGAAGCTTAACCGATTCCGGGGGAATACACCAGATACTAGGGCAACCAATCTTCTACATTAGGTCTAGAGTGAGACAAAATCCTCCAACAAATGATAATCTCTCCTTCCACTGCTTATGGGCATTTGTAGTAACCCACATTTTTTTAATAAATTAAAATTTTAAGACTTGAGTTACTTATTACAAAAAAAATATAAAATTAACTACACGTGTAAATATCGTATATGCTTAAAATATGTTTTATTTTTATATAACAATTTACTTTGATATTACATCTTAAATTTAGTCACGACCTGAATACAATTTTATGTGTCAAACATTTAGATTAAAATTTAAGAGGTACAAACTTTAAAGGTTAGTTTTAAAATTTTAGGGAACCAAACTAAAGATAACTAATCTACAAAATATCTAGATATTTATTTCAATAGTTATCCTAAATATGTGGAAACCTAATCCTTCCAACCTTATCTCTCCAACTCATCACACTCCTGTACGCATACTCCGATAAAACTAATGGGTATGTGTTAAAAACAAAACTAAGAAACCATCCATTTTGAAAAGAACTATACTATAGTTTATAAACTGTTAAGGATTCTTTGAGGTTATGCATATGTAATAGTAACAGTGGTGGATGGTGGTATAGCGGCTACGAGATGTATATTAAACCGAATTTTATAAGCGATAGGAGAGAGAGAGAGAGAGAGAGAGAGAGAGAGATGGCTGCAGGGGTGGCTTGGGAAAGGTTGGAAACAATGATTTTTTATATGTTTTGAAAATAACCACTGTAAGTTATATATATATATAAAACTTACAGTGGTTATTTTCAAAACATATAAAAAATATGCAGGAATAACCTTGGGTTAGTAGTGTCAACATATCATTTTAGTATGTAAAAATCTTATAGTTGACACTATTATTAACAAAGTAAAATTTAGGCCTTTATGTCAATTGAGGGTCCTGAATACTAGTAAAAAAAATATCATTTTTATCATATAATTCTTACACAAAAAATCCTCCTACACTATTTAATGTTTTTTACTATCGACAAAAATATTCATTTGTAACTTAAAACACTGTTTTCATCACATTTTCCCTGAAAGTTATTATGATAAATTGTATCATTTTGCGAAAATTGGAACTCGGATCCGGTATGAAAGTTTTGTATAATTAAATGCTCAAATATCCAAGAGAATTTAATTCAATTATGAACCGAGATACGTGTAGAGTGAAGATTTTATCACCATACGAAAATAACAAATAGTATAAATACATATAAACTAGTGAAACGTTTATTTCGGATTATCTTTAGTAACACTTACATTAAAAATCACAACCAAACATGACAAGTGACAAAGAACAGTCAAGCTAAGCTCCATGTTCTGGTAGGTTTTGCCTTTTCAATAGTAAATTCATCATATTTGATATAACTTCTATTGATATCACATTATGATATCCACACATTATTCTTAGTATGTGCATGTTATGATATTGTCATGCTACGTATGTTGATAAATATCATTTATATTTAAATATGGATCATTTGGATCAATTTAAACCCTTCTCATCTAATATCCAAATTAATGATGTTATTGAAATGATTGAATCAATTCACCCATGCACCTATGTGCTAATTGCCTTTGTTATAAGTATCAGTATTAACTAGGGAGTATACTACCTTGTTATTCCACATAATTTTTCTACTTGGCCTAAGGTCTCAAATGTTTGAGAGCCTAAATTTATTACTACATACGTATGAGTGCAACTTTAGCTAGTTTGCAAAGATATTATTTATTTTCCCTAAACATTTTGGGTTGACATTAATATTTGGTTATATTGACCATGCTTAATTATTTCTATACCCTTAGTAAAATGATAAGTATGGGATTATCTGTTTAAAAATCCTTGATCTTATTTACAAGAATGATTTATTATGTTTCATTTAGCAAACGGTTAAATTTGTATGCACTCAAACGTCTCTCTTCTTTATATTTGTTTTAGAATTGGTTAAAATCTACTCAACAGCTTTGTTAATTCTTTTCTAACAAGTTACGTTAAACAGGTACCTATATGCAATTATGAACGCTTCATGAGTTACTTGATACATTAAGATAATAAGAGATCTTATTAGAAAGAATGAAAAATAAAGAAGTAGGAGAAATACAAATAGAAGTCTTATATAAGAAAGAGTTTTTAAGCTATAATTGTAAAGTAGTTGAGCATCAATAAATCTCTCAGTTGCTTAAGTATTTAAGACTTATTTATGGTTTATTATTGTTTTAAGATAAATCTCACAATCGAGAAATCGGGATGTGATGATTTGGTATCAGAGCTTACCCAGGTTTAGAGCTTACGATTAGGAAAATTATTCAATCATAAAGGTTGTAAAGATAAGATGTTTAGACTTGAGTTAAGAAAAAATGATCTCCGAATTACATGATGAATATATAAGATATTAGGACTTTTCTTAAGGAAAGATTTTAAAAATACAAGTGGTAGTTTGTAAGGCTAAAATATTTATATATGGATTATGAGAATAAATCCCGATTTTACATGAATATATGAGATATGTGTTTAATTCAGATATTGGGATTTTACATGGTCGATGGAATCATTAACAATTTCAGGATTAACAAGATATGATTCAATATTTATATGCATACTAAGACAATTATCTTAGGAAGGGATTGTACACAGTAAAGACCACCAGTATTTACGTAAAGCATAGTTCTTTTTGTAGGAGCGAAAGTCCCAGGGTCTATTGAAGACGTGTATAAATTGAACTATAAAAAAACTACACATACGTGATATCATACAAGGAAAATTTAGGATTAACCTGCGATATCTCTTTGATTTTATCTCCTTTTATCACGAACAAAATATGTGATTGCTCGATTCACCTCGCGATCTTTTGCTGAATTCCCGATATAGACAACCACGAGTAGAGGACAGGCTCTTATTTTGTGACCACCTTCTTGTCTCCTTTTTCTTCTCCACTGTCTCTCTTTCTCACAAGTATGAACTCGTGTATTTTGAGTATCTAAGAGTGGAAGCTAGGTTAATGTGACACCCTGCCGAATGGGATACCGGGCGATCACTCCTATATCAAATTAAAACAGGAGTCACATATGGATCATTCTTAGCATCACTGTCGAAAATCCATTTGATTACTAATAACCTATTAGGCCGGTGTCAAAATTTTAACTTTACTACTCTTTTTACCAACACTAAATAAAACATCCACACAGTTTTGCGGAAATGAAACTAAAATGAAATAAAATAACCGAACACTCGGTCAAAATATACAACCATATCGAATGCTATACTAAAAGAATAAATAAATGCAGTTGGACCATTGGCCCGAATATTTATACAGTACCTCCTATCTAGAGTACAAGGATAGAAGCGTCTATCGAGAATCATGCACGCACCCACAGCTGCTGCAGCAGACGTCTGACTGGAAGGATGTGTCATCCAGGCGTCCCTGTGTCTGGACACCTATATATATATAATATAGCAAGAAAGGAAAAGTAGATAAACGGGTCAGAGCCCGAGTTTGAAAATATTTTTGCAAGTGCATAAATGTTTTATTTTTAAAAATATGTTTTATCTCATATTTAAATTGGTATCGCACTCCCATGAGATACCCCTCACCTCTCCACTAACAGTGCACTCCTAGCGCATCCCTCTAAACATCCTAGTCCAGCTACCCTGCTAAACTAGTCTATCACCCAATTACCATCAATCCTAGATAGTCCAAGTAATGTACTAAGGGCTAAACTTCTCCCCAGTCTCAACACTAAGCCATGTTCGTGCGCGGGGTGTCTCGCAAAGCGAAATCCAAACAAGGAACCCCCCGATACACTACTACGCGACAAGGTCGATCGTCGAGATCCGCAAGTCCCTCAGTACAGAATATATATATATATATATATATATATATATATATATATATATATATATATATATATATAATACATCTCAATATAAGAGCACTAAGGATTAAACTTCTCCCCAGTCTCAACACATTGCCATATTCGTGCGTGGGGTGTCTCACAAAGCGAAATCCAAACAAGGAACCCCCCCGATTCACTACTATGCGGCAAGGTCGATCGTCGGGATCCATTAGACCCTCGGTACTCGATTCATCCATATATATATACATTTTACCATAACCATCCGGATCTATCTCCCGGACTGAGGATTCATATACCAAGTATTTATCAATACTTTCTTTTTTCTCAAAACTTCCCATTTCCCTTTTTATACTCAGGAAATGTACATATAAAAGCCAATTCATTATCATGAATTGCTTTAACAAATCATATACTTTTAAAAGCCAGTTTTATTATCATAAAAATGCTTTTCCATTTAATATCATCCCATTTCCCTTTTTATACTCAGGAAATGTATTCAAAGCCATTTTCATTATCATAAAAATGCTTTGATTAATCATATGCTTCCACATCCCTTCTTCCATCCGGGAGTGTTACCGAAGCCAAACCTTTATCCCATTTCCCTTTTTATACTTAGGAAATGTACATATAAAGCCAATTTATTATCATAAATTGCTTTAATAAAACTAAGACCTCCCCTCTGGGTTTTCCCACTGGACGCGCCCCTAAATGGCTATCATCTTCCAGGGCCTATCTATACAAGACAACCTGGGAACCTACCAACGTCGGGAAGCGGCCATATGCCTGCGGGATAGTCATGACCACACTCAGAATCACCTAACCAGCGCAGTACAAATAATCTCCCATATGGCCTATAAGACTATATCCACCCTGCATTCATTAGCCAGGGGGCATCACCATAACGCACGCAACTTCCCTTATGATAGCGATTTAGGGAGGTGTGTAACCATAATTTATTAATTATGAAAATCATTTACCTTTTTCCCATTTTGAAAATATTCATATTTTATTTTCAAAATCCTTTATCTCAAATTATATATATACTTTAATCACATAGTATATACATATACCATATATTCCTCCTAGAATATATAAATGGCCATATTTGCCAATCTCATCTAGCGATGACCAATAATCTCAAAGATTCTCTCAAAGAATCATAATCATGCATTCATATATGCATGATACTAAACCCAAAGTATTTCTTACTTTAATAAGTAATACATACTTAAATCCCATCTAAGGATTTTATTGGATATCTCCAATTATGCTAATTCACTCTAAGTGAATATATATATATATATATATATATATATTCCCAATTCCTCAAGTCCTTTAGGACATAGCCCTCTATAATACTTTAATTTAGAAGGCCCTTAAACTTTAAACTCAAAGAGGAGAATGAATAACAATCTCCAAAATCTTGCGCTGAAAACATAGTACCGGTCGACCGGTCCTGGACCCCCGGTCGACCGCGATTCGCAAATAAGCCTACGAAACAAAGCAGTAGACCCTTTTTCCTTGGCGCGGTCGACCGACCTTAGGGGCGCGGTCGACCGGTCACACCAGGTCCTCAACACTAATTTCCTCAAATCCTGCATCCAACAACCCAATTTCGTTATCGGGGTTTCTAAACTACACCAAAAATTATCGCAAACATCTACACGATTAATTCTAGCCTTTATTTTTCCAATTCCCGATTTGATTTCCGAGTTGATGATTTCAACCCGGAACTTCCATCTTGTAAAAATCATATCAAATCGAGAAAAAATCAGAAATATACGCGGTCAGCGACCGCGCGACCGTATCAAAAATATCTACGACTTTCATGTTTTTACCGAGAGCTAAATCATTTTTATTCCTGGCCGAAATGGTCCCACAAGCCACGGGTTCACTATTCATTGTCTTCCCCCAAATCCCAAACTCCATTTTTCTCCATTTTAGTTGTTCAAACCTCATCCAACAACTCAATAAACATCTAATCTATGTTTTACAACTAACACATCAATTATTTTGGGGTATTAAACCATTTTCCTTAGTTTTAAACCCTAAAACCATAAAAACCCCAACTTATCATTTAAACCCATTTCAATCCATTTTTATACTCCATTAACATGGTTTTAACACTAAAAACCATTAAGAGTTTACATTACATCAATATGTAAACTCATATTTAAGTTTTCTCCTTTTCATTCTAGGGTTCTACCTACTATGATATGAAATAAATGCATAATTGAAATAAAGCAAGTAAACATTTGCCTCGTGGATAAAATCTGACGACCTCGAGTCGAATCCGACGGAGTTTGAACGAAATCCCCCATTTTCTCCTCTTTTCTCTCCTCCTCTCTCTTTTCTTTCTTTACTTTCTCTTTTTCTCCCTCTTCCTCTCCTTATAAAGAAAGAAAAAGGGTGATACCTTTTAAAACCCCAAAACGACTCGTTTAGTCAATTATGATCCCGTTTAACTCTTAAATTCCCCGAAACTCAATTTCGACAATCGGACACTCTTTTCCGACTATCTCGGACATTCCGAGACTCACGGCGCAGTCGAAATTCCCATCCGGGGTACTTGACCGCAAATCACTATTTCAACCCCAAATAACTTTATGCGGGTTTTCTAATTAAATTTTTATATTTTTGTCACTTTTCTCCACGTCGACATATAATTAAATTACTTCGACCTAATTAGTCCCAAAAGTAATTACAACTTCATTGAAAACCATTAAATCCTCAAGAATCCTCAAAATCACTATTTCGAGAAATTCTCCAAATCTCCAATTTATATTTAATTATGGAATTTAATTGTCTCCAAAAGGTCGGGTTATTACATACTCCCACCCTTACAACGAAATTTCTTCCTCGAAATTGGGATACAACCTACATCAACAAACTAGGATCGCTCCAAATCCTAATACCTCTAGGGAAACGATACTAACCCAATGGTTCCCAACCATATACAATACGACTTCCACAGTCGTAAAGTGACTCCAACATCATCACATCGCACCCATCATTTATAGAGCCTAACGGCATAAACTTCAAATTTATATACTACGCCCCTTCTATTTCAGGCGGTATATAAACCAACATTACTAAGGTGCCCATACACCTTTCTAACCTGTGCACATCTGCACATCCATAGTGAACTTCAGACACATTTCTAACGTGACATTGGTAATATTAACTCTCTCCCAATAAGGGTCTCCTTTCCTCGGTGTAATAATTATCTATGGGTCCTCCCAACCCGCGAAATTCAATTCTACTAACCTCGGTGCCACTAACTCTACTAAACTTACATCCTCATAATACTAAGGTCTATGTGATGTCCTACCTACGCGGAACGAATATAATCCTAAGTATGTCCCTAGTGCCCAAGCCCTCTCTCAACTCCCGATAATTGCTTGGTTTCATGCGTGGGACGTCTTGCCAAGGCAAAATCCAAACAAGGAACCCTCCCGTTACACTACTCCCTCGCGTAGTCGGTCATCGAGATATAGCTACCTAAGGCACACCAGCGGGACGTCCTAAATACTTCCTACGGTAAACTACGAACGCATTTCTACTATCTTATCCTTCCGCCCACACGGAAGGAAACCTAACCCATCAAAGTGCCCACTTTCTATAAAAGTGTCACGAACCTAATACCCTCAAAACTTGCCTTTTCATTAAGTCCTGACTGTTATTCTCAAATCAATTTCTCTAAGTCCAACCTCACCCACTCACTTGTGGCGAGGGGGACTACTTTAGTGCTTTTCCATAGCACAATCTTTCCATAAGTATGTCAACATCATGTGGCTCATAGCCTATAGTGGTTCATCCACACTATAAGACCATTCCAAAAAGTCAACATCCTTGCATCCCATAACAGCTCTCCACTCCCGACGCCGTTAAGAGTCATGTGTGGAGTGTCTCGCAAAGCGAAATCCAAACAAGGAACCCCTCCACACATTGACACTTGACTTCGTTAGTTATGGAGTTCCGTTATTTCAACATGCAACCGGGATATCCCTATCCTCTAATCCAACAAAAAGGTGGTCTGAACTCCTATCTCTAACTAAGAGTCATACCACCCTGCGCTCGCACTCATTTTTAAGTCCTTACGCAAATAGTAATGAGCTTTATCTTCAGCTCAACACTAATCTTGTGGCCTTAAATCATATATATAAGGTCGCCATAAACACAAATCACGATAATAAAACCTCTGCTCATCGAAGTTCCATCTACCCATAGTAAATAAGGTGAACTCAACCTATATCTAGGTAAGACACCGTAACAACAACCCATTCCACCCTGGAACGATGGGCACGATAGACTTGCCATTCTTAGCCTGCTATCGCTTCGAAAATACCAATACATATATACTCACCATAATACCATACTCGTATAGACATAGAAAATGAGTATCCCAAACCAGATATATATATATTCAACATATCAACACCCGCCTCTATGGCGAATGAAGGAAAATAAAATTTCGCTATCGCGGAAAACACATAAACATACATGATATTATGTTATCATGATCGCCATAACTCAAATTACACACACGAGTCTAGGGCTAACAAATACCGCGACTTTATCTAGCCATGCCAAATATACCTCCTCGATTGAGGTAAAACTCATAACAATATCCTTCTCATTCCGACTAAATCGTGGGGACTCACGGTTAAGACTATCTGTAAGATCCCTTTCGAACCCTCAACTTTAATGAGGAATTCAACTTTAGTACCACTTTATACTTCAGCGGTACTGCGGTACTCATAACTATAATTATTTAGTAGTCACCACCGAAATCCTTAACAATTACCATAAGGAGAGTGACCTCTACTAAGGCCCTCGTCCCCAACTTCTACCAGCTACCCCAGCTAAGTCGCACCTCCTGCTACCATCCAAGCCTCGCACACGATTCTTAAACGAGCGCGCAAAATATTTCTATAATCTCATAATATAGCAGGAGAACGAAATCTCACAAGAGAAATCAACAATCCTAGTCCTGAGGCTCTATAACAAATGAGAGCAACGCTGAAAGCGTAGTACGTCCGCACAGATTCCTAAGGATACTAGAACCTGATGCTCTGATACCATCTGTGACACCCCGCCTAATGGGATGTCGGGCGATCACTCCTATATCAAATTAAAACAGGAGTAACATATGGATCATTCTTAGCATCACTGTCGAAAATCCATTTAATTACTAATAACCTATTAGGCCGGTGTCAAAATTTTAACTTTACTACTCTTTTTACCTATAGTAAATAAAACATCCACACAGTTTTGTGGAAATGAAACTGAAATGAAATAAAATAACCGAACACTCGGTCAAAATATACAACCATATCGAATGCTGTACTGAAAGAATAAATAAATGCAGTTGGACCATTGGCCCACATATTTATACATTACCTCCTATCTAGAGTACAAGGATAGAAGTGTCTATCGAGAATCCTGCACGCACCCACAGCTACTGCATCAGACGTCTGACTCGAAGGATGTGTCATCCAGGCGTCCCTGTGTCTGGACACCTATATATATATAATATAGCAAGAAAGGAAAAGTAGATAGACGGGTCAGAGCCCGAGTTTGAAAATATTTTTGCAAGTGCATAAATGCTTTATTTTTAAAAATATGTTTTATCTCATATTTAAATTGGTATTGCACTCCCATGAGATACCCCTCACCTCTCCACTAACAGTGCACTCCTAGCGCATCCCTCTAAACATCCTAATCCAACTACCCTGCTAAACTAGTCTATCACCCAATTACCATCAATCCTAGATATATCAAGTAATGTACTAAGGGCTAAACTTCTCCCCAGTCTCAACACTAAGCCATGTTCGTGCGTGGGGTGTCTCGCAAAGCGAAATCCAAACAAGGAACCCCCCGATACACTACTACGCTGCAAGGTCGATCGTCGAGATTCGCCAGTCCCTCAGTACATAATATATATATATATATATATATATATATATATATATATATATATATATATATATATATATAATACATCTCAATATAAGAGCACTAAGGAATAAACTTCTCACCAGTCTCAACACATTGCCATATTCGTGCATGGGGTGTCTCGCAAAGCGAAATCCAAACAAGGACCCCCCGATACACTACTATGCGGCAAGGTCGATCGTCGGGATCCATTAGACCCTCGGTACTCGAGTCATCCCTATATATATACATTTTACCATAACCATCCGGATCTATCTCCCGGACTGAGGATTCATATACCAAGTATTTATCAATACTTTCTTTTTTCTCAAAACTTCCCATTTCCCTTTTTATACTCAGGAAATGTACATATAAAAGCCAATTCATCATCATGAATTGCTTTAACAAATCATATGCTTTTAAAAGTCAGTTTTATTATCATAAAAATGCTTTTCCATTTAATATCATCCCATTTCCCTTTTTATACTCAGGAAATGTATTCAAAGCCATTTTCATTATCATAAAAATGCTTTGATCAATCATATGCTTCCACATCCCTTCTTCCATCCGCGAGTGTTACCGAAGCCAAACCTTTATCCCATTTCCCTTTTTATACTCAGGAAATGAACATATAAAGCCAATTTATTATCATAAACTGCTTTAATAAAACTAAGACCGCCCCTCCGGGTTTCCCCACTGGACGCGCCCCTAAATGGCTATCATCTTTCAGGGCCTATCTATACAAGACAACCTGGGAACCTACCAACGTCGGGAAGCGGCCATATGCCTGCGGGATAGTCATGACCATACCCAGAATCACCTAACCAGCGCAGTACAAATAATATCCCATATGGCCTATAAGACTATAGCGACCCTGCATTCATTAGCCAGGGGGCATCACCATAACGCATGCAACTTCCCTTATGATAGAGATTTAGGGAGGTGTGTAACCATAATTTATTAATTATGAAAATCATTTACCTTTTTCCCATTTTGAAAATATTCATATTTTATTTTCAAAATCCTTTATCTCAAATTATATATATGCTTTAATCACATAGTATATACATATACCATATATTCCTCCTAGAATATATAAATGGCCATATTTGCCAATCTCATCTAGCGATGACCAATAATCCCAAAGATTCTCTCAAAGAATCATAATCATGCATTCATATATGCATGATACTAAACCCAAAGTATTTCTTACTTTAATAAGTAATACATACTTAAATCCCATCTAAGGATTTTATTGGATATCTCCAATTATGCTAATTCACTCTAAGTGAATATATATATATATATATATATATATATATATATATATATATATATATATATATATATATATATATATATATATATATATATATATATATATTCCCAATTCCTCAAGTCCTTTAGGACATAGCCCTCTATAATACTTTAATTTAGAAGGCCCTTAAACTTTAAACTCAAAGAGGAGAATGAATAACAATATCCAAAATCTTGCGCTTAAAACATAGTACCGGTCGACCGCGATTCGCAAATAAGCCTACGAAACAAAGCAGTAGACCCTTTTTCCTTGACGCGGTCGACCGGCCTTAGGGGCGCGGTCGACCGGTCACACCAGGTCCTCAACACTAATTTCCTGAAATCCTGCATCCAACAACCCAATTTCGTTATCGGGGTTTCTAAACTACACCAAAAATTATCGCAAACATCTACACGATTAATTCTGGCCTTTATTTTTCCAAATCCCGATTTGATTTCCGAGTTGATGATTTCAACCCGGAACTGCCATCTTGTAAAAATCATATCAAATCGAGGAAAAATCAGAAAAATACGCGGTCAGCGTCCACACGGTCGTATCGAAAATATCTACGACTTTTGTGTTATGGCCGAGAGCTAAATCATTTTTATTCCTGGCCGAAATTGCTCCACAAGCTACGGGTTCACTATTCATTGTCTTCCCCAAAATCCCAAACTCCATTTTTCTCCATATTAGTTGTTCAAACCTCATCCAACAACTCAATAAACATCTAATCTATGTTTTACAACTAACACATCAATTATTTTGGGGTATTAAACCATTTTCCTTAGTTTTAAACCCTAAAACCATAAAAACCCCAACTTATCATTTAAACCCATTTCAATCCATTTTTATACTCCATTAACATGGTTTTAACGCTAAAAATTATTAAGAGTTTACATTACATCAATATGTAAACTCATATTTAGGTTTTTTCCGTTTTCATTCCGGGGTTATACTAACTATGATATGAAATAAATGCATTGTAGAGGGGGCTTGAAGGTAATCTTGAGATTAGGGACAAATCCCCAATTAGCAATAGTGTTGGAGACTAAGCAACCGAGGCAGCTCGAGCGTGGCAACTCAGCGCGGCAGCTTGGCGCGGCAGCTCATATTTTAGCTTTTTGTATTAGTCATATTGTATTTCCATTATTAATGACTGTAAGTTATAACAGTTGTAATGACGTAACGATAATAACAAAAGAGTTTGTGTGAGGTCAAACGGTACTTGCGAGAAACCAGGCTTGGCAGGGCCTGGGAGAGCTTTCATGCTCTATCGAATGACCTCACCATGGGAACTTTAGAGGGACTTGGTTTGGAGGATTGAGAAGTAAGGCACCGTTGGGGCTTGTCCTTACCATCTTAGATACACCTGGTAAAACACCGAAGGACCCTGACCGTGGAACCTCAAGCGGAGTAGCTTGGAGTTCCATCGGGCATTGAGTTATGAACCAAATAGCCCTCTACTTAATGTCACATCTACTGTAGGTGATGTCACCAGCCAGCCAAATAATGTCAGACATGCACTTGAGTAAACCACCGTGGTATTTGGGCCTGTCAGGCAGTTGGTGAGCCACCTCTGCGACAACGGCCCCCTGACACACAATGGATAGACAAAAGGCATGTCTTAGCATTTAATGTTTATGACGTGGAGTCAACTAGTACATTAGACATTTAATGTTGTGACATATAGTATGAGGGATGTCTTTCATAGTTTTAATGACTGAGTTGCATCGGGGATGGTGTGGGGGGATATTTAAGGACCCCAACTACCCCTGGGGAGAGACATGATCGTTTTGAGAACCCTGGAGTTATTACTAGAGATACACATCATAAAGATAGATTATTGCAAGCCAGAGGGTTTATCCCTTCACCATTGTCATTTATTGTAAAGCTTTTAATACTTGACAGAGATTCCTGAGGGTATATGGTGTGTTTTTACCTGGGAACCAAGGTGTATCTAGGGTGCATACTTCTCTCTCCCTCTAGCTAAGTTACTGCTAAGATTCATTACTATTTCCTGAGTTATACACGAGAGTTTTTTGAGTTTAAACCGAGTTTATCTTCATTGGGTCTGTGTTCATGTGTCCTATCATTAATCCAAAGCTTTGGCCAGGATTAGCTTATCATTACCATACTCAAATAGGGGTTACGCCTCCATCTTATCTAAAGTACCCTCTTACATGCATAATTGAAATAAAGCAAGTAAACACTTGCCTCGTGGATTAAATTCGACGACCTCGAGTCGAATCCGATGGAGTTTGGACGAAATCCCCCATTTTCTCCTCTTTTCTCTCCTCCTCTCTCTCTGCTCTCTCTTTTATTTCTTTCCTTTATCTTTTTCTCCCTCTCCCTCTCCCTCTCCTTATAAAGAAAGAAAAAGGGTTATACCCCTTAAAACCCCAAAACGACTCGTTTAGTCAATTACGAGCCCGTTTAACTCTTAAATTCCCCGAAACTCAATTTTGACAATCGAACACTCTTTTCCGACTATCTCGAACATTCCGAGACTCACGGCGCAGTCGAAATTTCCATCCGGAGTACTTGACCGCAAATCACTATTTCAACCCAAAATAACTTTATGCGGGTTTTCTAATTAAAATTTTACCTTTTTGTCACTTTTCTCCACGGCGACATATAATTAAATTACTTCGACCTAATTAGTCCCAAAAGTAATTACAACTTCCATCGAAAACCATTAAATCCTCGAGAATCCCCAAAATCACTATTTCGAGAAATTCTCCAAATCTCCAATTTATATTTAATTATGAAATTTAATTGTCTCCCAAAAGACGGGTTGTTACAGTTAAGAAAGAATTAGACTTAGGTGTATAGGCTACGGTAGGGACCCTAAGGAGAGATAAGGATGTGGCTCCTAATAGACCTGAAAAAACCTAATCCTTCCCGAATCCTAATCTCAATACCTTAATTATAATTAATACCACTAAATAATTATAATTGCAGCTCCACTCCTTAAATCAAAATTATATTTCGATCTCCTCATTATTAATTACTTAATTCTCCCAACGTTAAGGTTACCGATTCCCGTTAATAAAATAAATTACTAATTATTTATTTCATTAATTTTTTTAAGTCCTTGAGCGGTCTAACTTAACCTATTTGTAGTGTCAGATTAACATAATTTACCTGCAGGATTTTACACATACAAAACTTATAAGTATCTCAAGGGGGTATCACCAGTCTCTATACCGAGACGTGGATTCCATCCATAAAACACTTTCATCGTACATTAATGACCATTACCCAATTTATCAAGATTATTGTTCCAATAATGAATCTCACACCCGATAAGTCATATTAACAAATAACTAGTGCTTGTGTCCATCAATCATATCCGTATTAAGAACCTTAAGTAAACCTAATAATCATGAGGTGTACAGTGCCATATAAAATCAGTATAAAAATAATGATCTCAAATTGAGCCCATTCAATACATACAAAGTGTACTAGCACAATAAGTTGAAACTATACAGTTTCTCGTAATCAAGATAAACCTACTAAAGTATTATGTTACAGTAATACTGATGGTGTGTCCAGTTCCATGTAAGACTGTGAATGAGAAAACTTATATTCTATAAGAACTGGTGATCTGATCCTCTGTGTGTAAGTCGTACTCTACACACCAGAACACGTACTGGGAAGAATAAAAGACATCGGCAATGTATAAAATAATGTCAACATTATGTCCATACATGATTCTCATTAAAATAGGAATAACTAATTTTATTATAATAATAAATACATAACTCAAATTATTACATAAAGCGTGTTTTTAGTCTACTTCTTTAACGATCTCCCACTTAGACTCAAAGCCATAATGCAATGCATGCCACTACCATCCGCTCTACGTGATTACCAAAAGTCTTGGCTGGTAATTTCTTTGTGAAAGGGTCTTCCAGGTTATTCTCTAATGCAATCTTCATAATTATGACATCACCCCGCTGGACAAATTCTTGAATGAGATGATACTTATGCTCAATGTGTTTGCCTCTCTTATGGCTCCTGGGTTCTTTTGAATTAACAACCACACCACTATTATCACAATAAAGTGTAATAGTCGATTCAACTAAAGGTACCACTCCTAGATACATTAGGAAGTTTCTAAGCCATATTTCTTTCTTGTCTGATTCGGAGGCCTCCACATATTTAGCTTCCATAGTGGAATCAACAATGCAAGATTGCTTGATACTCCTCCATCTAATGGCTCCACCTCCTAGGGTAAACACATATCCATAGATAGACTTTCTAGAATCTCTATCAGATTGAAAATTTGAGTCGGTGTACCTAATGGGTACTAGACTCTCTGCCTGGTAAACTAACATATAATCTCGAGTTTTTTTTCAAGTATTTGAGTATATTCTTTACTGCAAGCTAGTGTTTTTTCCCAGGGTTAGACTGATATCTACTAACCATGCCAACAATAAAGAAAATATCATGTCTAGTGCATAGCATAGTATACATAAACCTCCCAACTGATATGCTCTTTATCTTTTTTATCTTATCAAGTGTGGACACTGATCCTTGGAGAGAGATATTCCATATCTGAAAGGGAGGAACCCTTCTTGGAATCTTTCGTGCTAAATCTAGTAAGAATGGAATCGATATAAGTTGCTTGTGATAAACCCAACATCCTTTTCTAGCGATCACGTATAAGCTTGATGCCAAGGATGTGACTAGATTCTTCGAAGTATTTCATGTCGAATTGGATTGACAACCACAGTTTAATCGAAGACAACACTCTAATATTGTTTCCAATGAGCAGATTGTCATCCACATACAATACTAAAAATAATAATACGTTTTCGTTACATTTCTTATACACAAAAGACTCATCTGGACATGGATCAAAACCAAAAGATTTGATTGACTAATCAAAACAAGTGTTCTAAGTTCTAGATGCTTTCTTAAGTCCATAAATGGATTTCTTAAGTTTACATAATTTATACTCTTGGACTTAGGCAATAAAACTATTTGGCTGCACCATATAGATAATTCGTTAAGATTCCCATTAAGAAATGGAGTCTTGACATCCATTTTCCAAATTTCATAATCAAAATAAGCCAAAATGGATAAGAGAATTCGGATGGGCTTCATCATATATACAAGCGATAAGGTTTCCTCATAATCGATGCCCTCTTTTTGAGTAAACCCTTTCGCGATAAGCCGTGCCTTAAAGGTCTCAACCTTCCCGTCCACCCCTCTTTTCCTCTTATAGACCCACTTTTATCCTATGGGTTTTATCCCTTCGGGTGGATCTATAAGACTCCATACCTGATTAGAATACATAGATTCCATCTCAAAATTTTGCATATTTATCTTAGATAGCCTCATTTAGTGACAAGGATCGACTTCGATTTCATCAGGGACCTTGTCATAAGACTTTCCTAAGAACATAAACCATTCAGGTTAATGCATAAACCTCCCACTATGATGAGGTAGTCCATGTGCTGGTGTACTAGTGTCAACACATTGTGTTATTTCATCCTGTATTAGTGGTGTTGAAGAATCTTATTAGTTCCCTCATAATTATTGAAGAATAACTTTACTTATGGGTTTATGATCTATCATATAATCCTCTTCCAATAATCAGGAATTGGTGCTAACAATGGCCTTCTGATCCTTAGGATTATAGAATTAAAAAAAATCTTAGTTTCATTAAGATATCCTACAAAGAAACAAACTTATGATCTTGATTCCAACTTACTAAGATCGTTTTTTAGCACATGTACTGGACTACTCAAGATCTGAATATGTTTCATACTAGGTTTGCGCCCAATCCAAAAATCCTTAGGTGTACTAGAGACCACCTTTGAAGGTACCAAGTTTAGAAAATAAGTGGTAAATTTTAAAGGATGTCCCCAAAAGGAGTCTGGGAGATCTGTATAACTCAACATGGACCTAATCATATCCAAAAGAGTCATAATACTTTTAGATACTGCCTAAACTCCTCTAAGAGGTACTCGCCGCAACGATCAGATCGTAGTGTCTTGATAATTTTACCATGATGCTTCTCCACTTCTGCCCTATACACTTTGAATTTATCAAAGGCTTTGAATTTATGGTTCATTAGGTAAATGTACCCATACCTTGAGTAATTATCTATGAAAGTCATAAAATACTCAAAGCCCCCTCTTTCCCGGGTTGTCATCGGACAACATAGATCATAATGAATAAATTTCAACAGTTCTTTGGCTCTATAGCCCTTGGCTGAGAAAGGCCTCATTGTCATTTAACCTTCTAAATATGATTCAAAAAATGTAAGTGCCTCCACTTCTAGTGAGCTCAATTTCCCACTTGATACCAGTCTACTAATCCATTTTATATTAATATGACCTAGGCTTAAGTGCCAAAGATACATTTAGTTCACTGAGTAGGGTTCCTTTCTCTTTAAATTTGGTCCAATTGAATTATGAAAAATATTAATTTGTTGTGTGGGAGAGGTAGTCCAAACTATTCAATTTATTTTCTCCTTGAGAATAAATTACTTCATTTGGAATTCTGTTTTTCATCTTTGAAAGTTATCACATTGTTTTGTTGATCTTTTATTATCATCTTTCATGTTGTACTCTTGTTATACTATATATTATTCCCATTATATTACGATAAGAAATTACTTATGTTAGAATGGTACCTAAAAAGGATTAGATAGGAAAACTATTAAAAGAATTCCTGAGTGAGAATTAGGATTTTTGTTTAGAAAAATTAGGGGCTTTAAAAAAGTTAAGTTACATCGTTTTACTCTTTAAAACTTAATGGTATTACTTACTAGATCCTATCCCACAACTATAATTTTCTTAAATCCTACACAAACCTGTCTATGAATTTCGGTTAATTAACCAATGCCATGTACCTTATAGCCACTGTTAATTACTTTCCAAATTCACCGTAATTCAGGATATCGCTGAAAACTCAATGTCACAAAAAATATTACAAGTATCGTAATGAGACAAAATTCCTTACCCATAAAAAACTAGAATAGCTTTGATCAGATGAAACCTTACATAACACCTCTAAATGTCCTTGACACCACAAATGTGGTTCCCCTATGAACCATTTCTTCAAAATAAACCCTAACTAAAGCCCTGATAATCTTGTTAATAAGCAGCATGATAGGGGATTCTAATTCAGAATTATTTCACGCAATGCTTTTGATTAAGTCAATTTTTCATATCACTACATGATAGCCCCAATTATCTTAACTCATTTATGAATTCATTTGTGTAGTTTAAAATACGTTACATTTGATTTGATTTAAAAAACCCTATATTGATTTTGAACCAATGATTTCAATTCAATCTGATTTCATTGAACCTGTTTTTATATAACATATATTATAACTAGGTAATAAACTACCGTTATACCCACGACAATATTATTTGGCCTGTAGGACTCAGGGTATTGAGTGCATAGTTTTTTTGCTTACCATGTAGTTATCATTCTTCGGAGCTTTGTCTCATGACTGTTACTTTAACTCCAATGGTTTTGGATTAATTATCTCCAAAGAATTTGGATTGATTTGCTATTTGAATGGCTATTAATGCCAAGCTTCTTTAACAAATAATTATAAATTATCTTCTTTTAGAAGCCATCCGCAACCTTAACATTTCTAAACTTGATATTTCTAATTATAGTAATATCATCATACTAATTATTGTATACCGCTTCCAATGAAGTATTGTTATCTCAATTCTCAACTCTTTATACTCACCTGATTATACCAAAGTTCTTTGTAACACCCCGTATTTTGGTGCATTTAATATTTAATTAATTCAGGATTTTAAATTACTAGTGTGTTGTAATTTTAATTGAATTAATTATGACAATATAATTATTTAAATATTAATCGGGAAGTGAATGGTTAATGTTTAGGAAAATTTATTTACTAAGTGAATAGTAGTAATTTAATTACGTCATTTTGGGTATTAATGACGGGGTATACACTTATCTCAACCGGGAGTCGGTATAGACTAAATGGGGTGTGAAATAAGGATTTTTATAAATTAATTCGGATGTCAATTCTGAGGGCGCGGTTGAGTCCGGATGGGTCGAGATAGTCAGAAAAGAGTACCCAGGGGTAGTAATTGGGTCTCGGGGTATTTTTGGGCATGGCCGGGCCCACACGGGGTGAGTTGTGCCACTTTAATTAAGTCCATTAGACTAAAAACGGGATTAAGGGTTTTTAACCTAATTGGGAGATTAAGGGATGGCAGCCAACATAACTCTAAACCTAGGGTTTGAGAGGATATTTGGGGGAAAGCAAATCAAGAACAAATTGGAGGTTATTGGAGCCAAATTAAGGGACATCAACAACGGATCAGACACTACGAACACTTACAGGCAAGTGGTTAACTGTTTTTACTCCTAAATTGTGATATCCAATTCATATTTTAGTGATGTGTAACTAAAATTCATTTTGGGGATAAATGGGTACAAAATGGGGTTTTGTTAATGGAATCTTTATGAGTTCTTGGATGAAGAACATGAATCTTGAATGACTTAGGGTTTATTTGATGAACACAAGAGGTCAATCTGCCAGAATTTTTGATACAACTTTAAACGTATGCCATTTGAGTTGTACTTCGAATTAGAGTGTGAACCATACATTCCTGAAAAGGTATTTCTCTTAGATATCCAATGAAGTTGGAATCAGATCAATAGGAGTTCTGTAGAGGGAGTAATAGACCTTTTACTAGAGGGTGTTTGATCTGTCAACATAGTAATCTGCCAGACTTTTAACGTGACTTTAAACGTGTGCGATTTGAATTTTACTTCGAATTAGAGTGTGAGCCATACATTACTGGAAAGGTATTTCTCTTAGATATCCAATGAACTTGGAATCAGGTCAATCGGAGTTATGTAGAGGGAGAAATCGAAATTTTACTAGAGGGTGTTTAATCTGTCAGAAAATTTGAGATTTTTCTTTTTAAGCCTCAAATGTCTAAAATTTTATCGGGGAAGTGTTTGGGACCTTGATGAAAAATATTGATGGAATAATGATATGAAAGTAGGTCTATGATTGAGTGTTGGACTTTAATTTTGTGAGAGAGTTAAAGTGGAGATTCATAGGCTTGATTGTGACGTACTCTAATTCGAGATGATAAGAATATAATTACGAAAAAAAGCATGAGCGTGCTTAAATTCGTTAGGTCAGTGGGTTAACAAGGGTAACTACTGAATTGATATAACAAGGGGTAACTAGGACCCTTAGAGTTGTGTGAATACTTGAATTAATACGAAAGTGAGATAAATTCGTAAAGCAAACAAGTACGGTGAATATTAGAGAGAAATATATTACATACAAGTATGAAGAATTGGGTTGTGTAAATACCTACTGTTTTATAGGATTACTTGGGTTGTGAATGCATATTGTGTGTTCCCTTATGATAGGAACAAAGACTTGGCAAATATTAAGTTCTGGGCTAAGTAAGTGAGTCCGGAAATAATGGTTGGGTGACACCAAGTTATTAAATTAATATGGGTATTGATTAATTTAATTAGAGTCGGTTGGTAGACTCGGGTAGGATTAAATTAATATGTGGGTTAATTAATTTAATTAGAGTCGGTTTGTAGACTCGGGTAGGATTAAATTAATATGGGTGTTAATTAATTTAATTAGAGTCGGTTTGTAGACTCGGGTAGGATTAAATTAATATGGGTGTTAATTAATTTAATTAGAGTCGGTTTGTACACTCGGGTAGAATTAAATTAATATGTGTGTTAATTAATTTAAGGAGAGTCGGACCATAGACTCGGGAAGAGGAAAAGTTATTAAGTGAGAAAATTAATTACATTGAGTCGGGCCACAGACTCAGGAAATTACAGGCAGTGTACGGTATTTTGAGTACACGGTAAAGCCGGGTTTATATTATATATATATACGGTGTCGTGATAGTATATATATATATATGTGTGTGTATTTATTTTGCGTGATACTAAATATCAGTGATTAGATATTTATTAAATTTATATACTCTAATGCTATCAAGGGAGGTTGCGCGATGTGGGTGAATCCCCTAGCTTGAGGAGTAGGGCGAGTATATCCCCAGGTCATAGCGTCCGGTATATATGGGTGAGGGATTTATCTCACTTTCAGGGAAGGAATATGACCGCCTCCATTTCGTTTATATTTTGGTCCAAGTTGGTGAGCGATTCTAACTCGGGGAAAACTAGGTTTTGTGAGCACACCTAGTGAGATAGCATTCTAGAGGGAATCATCCGGTGAGGGTATACTCGGAAGGATGGATACGCGTATGATATATGTGTGGATGTTAGTAAATGTACGTATAATATGGTAGTAAATATTATATGTAGGTGATAATACAGTGCGTGATGTATTTACCTTATATAACTCGGATTACAGTTATATGTTGTTAATTAATGAGAAATTAATTAAGTTAATTATTTGTGGGAATAATACAGTGTTTGACGTATGTACTTTATATAACTTGTGTCACGGTTATATGTTACTATTTAAGAGGAATTAATTAAGTTTATTGTGAAATAACTTATAATTCAGAAAATCATTATACTCGGGTTAGAGTAGTATGGCAAGGGAAGGTTATACCAAGAGTAGTTGGACGGGGTAGTACAACTAGGTGGGGGTTAAGATAACCGGTAGGTGTGCACAATAGTGGAGGGGTGAGAATGTCCACAAGGGAGTGCGACACTAACTTAAATATGAAGCGCATTCATGCATTTTAAAAAACTGCAGTTAATTCACTTGCTAAATATTTTCAAAAATGTTTTGGGTTCTAACCCTTGCTATAAAACTATTTTCAAAACCTTTTAGGTGTCCAGCTACAGGGACGCCAGGATTGATATTCTATTCCAGGGACACGGAGCTGCGGCATATGTGGATGCTAGCCGGAGTTTGGATTAGACGCATCATTCATTCATTCCTAGAGTAGGAATCTTGTATCCGTTTCAGTTTTATTTGGGGCTTGTAGCCCAGACTTCTTGGTACAGTTTTCAGGTGTAATTTATTCAGGTGTTGAATAATTGTATTTGGATTATTTATTTGGTGTCCGGTGATTTATTCGGCAAGTTGTGTTATTGTTATTCTATTTACTTTCATTCAGTTGTGTGAATGGTTTATACTTTAAATTCCGCATGTACTGTTTTGTTAAATCAAAAAGTTAAAATTGGCACCAGTTTTTGGAATACTAGGTGGTTAGTAAGTTTTAAAAAGTTTTCGACAGTGATGCTAAGGATGATCCAACTGAGATTCCTGTTTTAATTTGGTATAGGACTGATCACCCGGTATTTTATTAGGCAGGGTGTCACATTCTTATTCGAAATATTAGTTTATTTATCTTAATCAACGAGACCTTTATACCATATCATGCCTTATCTGAAGCCCTTAGCCTCAGATTACTTGATCCTTTCCTTATTAAGCTACTTTGAATGATCATAAAATTACTAGTTAATAGTAAAATGATTTGTAGATACTTACCCAAATCTCATACTTTAATTATAAAGAACCCCATAACCACATCCGATAACTTACTTCTTTGCAAACAAAATTCTCCTGTAAATTTAGGTTTTCATTACCTTAAGATAAATTTTACGTTTAGGCTGCTCCTTATTCTCTGCAGTTCCTTTTACTATCAAAACATGTAAGATCCTTTAGTAAATATTTTCAAACTCAATAAGAATGTTTTTGATAAATAGCCTATTAAGTTTACAACTTCGTTATAAGTATATCAATAATTTATCCCGATTCAATTCTTCAAATATAACATCCCTATGACCCTGGAGAATTTTAATCACCAACTGATTCGGAATAACTATCAACTAAATTCTTAAATAATCAAAATTGAAATTTATAAAGAGTTTCTTTGTAAGTTATGTACTATAACCATTCAAATTAAGAGAAATAAAATAAAGTAAGCATTGGTTCAAACCCCATCCCAATTATTTACATTAATGCTTTTGGATGTGTATCAGATATCTAGTTAGCACCTATTTAAGAATAATTCCTACTTTTCACATTTATGCAATCTCTTGCATAAATATAGAAAACCCTAATTTTACTATTTATATTTTTATTTACCAATTACTAGGATTCGTAGTAAGGTTATTAACATGAACAATCTAGTAGTTCATTTGAATAAAAAAATGTCCTTTTAGACTATACAAACCACTCCAAATGAATTAGTTTGATTGAACATCATTATGACTTAACAATGTCCTACCTTGATCACATGAATCATTTTCTGGTAAGATTACAAACTTTATTAACCACGATTTCATAAACATCATTATTTAAATTCAATAAATCAATTAAGTTTTATATACTCTTATACATATTCTTCAAATAGTAGTATCATCATACTAAATGATATAGATGGTAGTGACCTCATTCACATAGTTGTGCAAACTATATTTATATCTAAGAGACCCCCATTTATTCTTATTAGTACACCTTAGACTACGTGAGCCTCATCCATATATTAGGTTCAAATTATCCAAATTTATAGGGTATACATATAGTAACGCCGATGAAATTTAAAGAATCCGTTTACTTTTGTATATCTATGGTAGACTCCATGAGATTACTTCAATAATATTAGACGCCATACCTGTTGTGATCCTTAATAAAACCAAGTAAATCTATGAAGCAATCGAATCAACAGACCTATTTGAAATACCCAAAACTATCAAATATTACGTTTTGGCCTAAAATATTGGCTTAATAAAAATTAAATCCTACAGATGCATTATAATAGTATTTAGGAAGTTAAGTAAACATCACATCAAGATTCTAGATATGTTTTCCCTCAGTATCTGAGATTTTTAAATAAACCTCTTTACAGAATTATCAACTAGAATAAAGAATCAATTTATTTTTCTATGATTACCCAACAAATAACTTCATACCCACCGTAAAACCATTTAGTAGTACTTTAAATTGTTCGCCATCACTATAAATGCCGACGAGAGAAATAAGCATAAAGTATTATACCATAAGAATAAGGATTGGAATTCTTATAGTAGACTTTGTATTTTTTTGATAGAAAAGGAGTTTGATTTAATTTTTGAAATGGATATTTTATCATCAAAATTTGTTCACATTTAATGTCATAAGAAAATTAATAATGTTTGAAAGTCCTCGAAAATCTTTAAGTCATTTTAAAATATTTTCAATATGAGATTTTTTTCAACTTTAAGAACAACTGTCCTTGTCATTCTTTACTTTTACCACATAACATCCCTAAAACTAAGAAAAAATTTTAACCAAACTTTATGTATTATTCGAGAAAATATTTGTTTGGATTTAGGAATTACTAGTTTTATTCGTGAAAGTAGAGACTAGAACATTTCGTTTTATATTAACTATCAGAAACTAGATCAAACATCTATTTAGAGTATAAATCTGCAGCCTAGGATAAGGGATTTTTTGGTCAAATACGGAAATTCTAAGTATTTTCAAAAATCATGATTAACAATTCGGTCATCATTAACTTCGTATTAATCAAATTTAGTAAGCCAACCTTTAAAAATTTGATTATAAACTATTAAACTACAACATTTCTGAAAGAAACTTAGACTTACAATTATCTATTGTGAAAACAGATGTAAAATTCCGCTATTACAAGATCAATACACAACCTATAGTATCTTCTTACCAATACCCCCTTTTCATAGCATGAATTATTTTTGTGTAACACAAACTTCATATGACCAGAATCTTTTAAAATTCTTATAATTTTGTTAAAACATTGAATTTTATTCCGTTATATCTTTAGTTATACAATAATTTTTTAAGAAACCTTGTTACATATATCCTTGTTGCACAAAAACCTTTGTTACGGTACACGATACATGTAAAGCTTGTAATAATGCTTATTAATTATCTAAAACCCAATTTTTTTCAATACTTATTACATTATTATCCTTTATACGGTTTTATTATAGAACTTAAAAATCACGAAAAGAACGGCTTAGGTAAAGCCATCATATTTGCATGATAAACCTACAAACCTCAAAACTAATAAGTCAATATATTATCAATTCAAATATACAGTATAACTTATACTATGTAAGCATCACGAGAATTTGAAATTCTAAGAATTTAGTAAATTTTGAGGAAGTTTTTTTTTTTGGCTGCATAGGATGTAACAGTGAAGAGTGACCAATTTGTGTGTTTCAAACAAAACCAATTTTTCTCCGAAAAAGATCCAACTTTTAATTAAGCACCAAACCAAGTTGTGAAATCCCAATTCTTACTTTAAACCAGTTTTATCTTGATTAATCCTGAACATGCATCTAGTGATTAAAGCAAGTAGAATAAAATGAAGAATACTCACAACGCTGGATGTACGAGGAAAAAATCCAAAACAGGAAAACAACCTCGGACGGCCCAAGCCAGACAATCACTATGAACAATGGTTTTACAAAGATAGATTAGCCTTATACTAAGACTCAATCCCCACGGGTCTTGATGCTCCTTCTGATCTTCAACCGTTCTTCAATACTGCCCATGCAGAAATTCCGTCTTCCACGATACCTGTCCACAACACATGCGTCCACGTATGTCTCGGTGTCCATCGAATGGATTTGATTCGTCTACGATGTCGAACCAGATGTCCTTCTCTTTTTTTCACTGTAAAACCCTTTGTGTTCAATGTGTAGAACAAACGACTTTGGTGCATAAAGATCACTTAAACATATAAGAATGATAACTCGGATCTTTGCAAACTCTAAGGATGTGTTTTGCTTTGTAAACCTTAGAAAACATGTGCAAACAAGGTTCTGGTTCGTAAAACTATTTTCCAGAATGCACACCCACGAAATTATGATGAAAACACTGTTTAAATAGGATTTAAATGCCGCCTCGAAAAACGTGTCATTCGAACGACCTGAGGAACTCGTTCGAGAGACATCCCATCTCGTTCGAACGAGATTAAATGTTGTTTGAACGACAGCACGAAAGTTTGACTTTTTTAACTTTTTGTTTAAAACGTCTCTTCCAAAAAGAGATCCAAAAATGTCAAACTCTTTTATGAGCTTATCATCATAAAACGTAGTTTAAACCTTTAAAACACTTTAAAAAAATTAAAAACATTTTTCTTTATAAAAAATACATCCTTATCTTTTATAAAAATAATTCCGAGCACCATAAACTATACGCATTTATACCCGAGTGATCTCGGAATGAAATTAACTTTGAAGACGATTAAACTTGCACCAATTAAACTTAGGCATGATTAATTCTTTGAAGCTTTCTCGCAATGTCTTCAATTTCTTCAATACATCATAGAACAAGTGGGATCGTGACGAAATAAAATTCTCCCTATGACATATTACAAACACAGTTTTGTTGACAGAATTATGTCAAAACAATACAGGTACTCAATTGGAAATTTATGTCCTTACAAATCTCCCCCTTTGACTATTCCGGGACAAAACTAAATCAGTGAAATGCTTAATCGGTCCGCCAAGCCGTTTGACGCCTAAGTCCCATCCCATAGACCCAAAAATAAAAATACAGGACATGGACTAGAATATGTAGCATCGGTAAGCATGAACTGTCTGAATGTGATGTAGACTTGAAATCTCGAATCATTGAGGCATACCTACACACATGAAACAGACAAACAGATACCCAATGAAATATTGAGGAACAAATGATACCAATTTATATTTTTAATAAGAACAAATCGTTTGAAACATGTGAAATCATTTGAAACATGTGAGCAATTAATTAGTACCAATTTGAAACAAATATAATCAATCAATATGTAAATCCAGATATCAATAGAAGCGCTCAACAAATGTCTCCCTACATAACATACATCTCTCCCCCTTTTATCTCGAATAGACAATCCGGTGAAAAGATAAACCAATATGACATATCTAGCATGAGAATATGAAACCAATTTGAATCAAGAGGATACCAATTTGAGAATTGAAAAACGCTAGATGATCATGAAACAACCAGCTAAATATGATCAAGCAATAATAAATCAGTAGCTAGTAAACAAAGGAATCACACAAAGAATATCGCAAATTAATCAGGTGTGATAAACGGACTTATATGCAAAATACCAATATGGAACATAAAAGAACCTGCATATAGACCAAACAGTCCATAAATGCTTCCCGCAGTACCAAGAATATATCAAATTAAACCAGTGGACTACAAACCAATCAGAAGCCATTTTTCAGCCTGTCGTTTAAATGAGTAACGAGCCAGGGACTTCGCTCAAACGAGATGAGAAAGTCGCTCGAACGAAGTACAGATGTCGTTCGCGCGGGATGAGATGTCGACTGAACGACTTCGCGTGACCTGCCAAAGTTTCCCAGATTCCCAGAAATAATATAAAGTATTGCCCAGTGAAAAATATTTCCACAAAAAATTCCAGGAAGGGCCTGACAGAATCAAAACAGTGTTAAAACAATAGGCTTTTAACACAAAATGAAAAAACTCATAAAAACTTAAAATGCGAGTTACATGCAAACATAGTACCGATGTGCTCAAACATGGACATGGAATGAATCGACGTGAAACTACAACAAATGAGTCACAATTCCAACACATCGAAATGATCAAGAAGCTCTAATTGATAGCGATAAATCATCAAACTTTATCATAGCCATATGACAATTAAAGTGTGAGCTTAATGAACTAAACATACTATATGTACACAAATCCAGAATTTTGACGATTCTACAAACAATAGCGTCAAATTGCAATGTTTCAACATTAGGATTATTTGTGCAAACCCGTTTAAATTTTCTCCAACCAAACTCCCTCAATAATATCATATTTTTCAAGTTCTTTTGAGGGTTCTAGCATTCTCAACTTAGAGAAAATCTTATTGGCCCCTTTCTTCGCATAATGCATTTTCTTTTGGGCTCTTTTAAACGGTAGCTTTCACAATGAGTTAATTTTGAACTCTTGTAGCCCTTTTCCGTGAATCACTCATCATTTTTACCAATTTTAAATCCTCACGGTAAACAGTTATTACATGCACACTTCTCCTTAAGTCTACTTACGCATAGATGACAAGATTGAGATAAGAACGCCTCACCAAATTCAAATATGCAAGAGAAGTCAAATATCCATATAAACTCGTGCATGTGTGCGATGTTGGAATATATAAAAAGTCGAATCAAAATGCATATCAACTTCGAAACCACCCCATATAAACAATGGTTAAGATCATTCTAAGTATTGATAATAATGACCAAATGTCCTAGCCACATGAATAATGAAATGATGGGGGGGGGGGGGGGGGGAGTTCAAGCACACCAATATGACATATCAAACATATAAACTCAAAAAAAAAACAAGAAAACAAAACTATTTTCGATTTTTAAAACATTTCTCAAAAACAAAATCTTTTTGTATTTTTCAAATAAGACTCAAACAAGTGAAAAATAAAATACAAAGAGATAAACATGTTATATCACTAGAAAATAATAAATCATGATGCAAGGGCTAGCGTATGACAAAACATGCAAGCAACTAACCATAAGAAATAACAAGAGATAAATCATATGCATGCATGTGAGAATCAACCAACGAAGCATTTAGCATCTCCAAAATGGATTTCCTAACCCAAACAGGTGTATACCTAACAGAATGGATTTTGGGAACCAATGGAATAATACGTTTAATCTTCCTAGGGTCTTTTCTAAGATCAAAACAAAAACTCCTAAGGTGACCTTTCCTACCACAATGCGAACAAGTGAAAACACGACGAGGAATGGGACCTTTAGGTTGACCTTTTCTAATACCCCCGGATGTGGTTGATGCTCTAAAACAAACTATGGTTTTGTCTTTTACAATCGAACCATTTGAACAAGATAAGCCTCTACCATCACTACTCGAGTCATTTAAATCATTTTTTAACTTCAAAACTTTTGACTCAAGCAAATAATTAGACTCCTCAAACTTTAGGGACTCCTTCTTTAAATTTTCAATTACCCCTAGAAGGTTATCTCGCTCCCCCTCAATCTGAGAAAAATTATCCCTAAGAGCCTTTTCTCGTACCACAATGTCATTAATCGAATTATTTTCCTCAACGGCACAAACACTAGAATTTCTCAAATCCTCTAACTCTTTTTCTAAAATGAGGACTCTATGATCACTCTCCTTTTTGACCAATTTTAATATATTAAAATATTTAAACAAGGAACTATAGTGCTCACGACAAATATCTCTTTGAATTTGAAAGCTTTACAAATATTCAATCTTATTTTTAAAACCGAAATTTTCTCTTTCCAAAACTTCAATACGTTTTGCAAACTTTAAATTCAAACAATGTAAATCGTGAAAGCTTAGAGAATCCATCGAGAGAAAACAAACACAGGAGAGGTAAACAAACACACGGGATCACAGAACAAATAAATAATGTTTTCTGGCTCTGATACCAATTTGAAGAGTGCCCAATTTGTGTGTTTCAAACAAAACCAATTTTTATCCGAAAAAGATCCAATTTTTAATTAAGCACCAAACCAAGTTGTGAAAACCCAATTCTTACTTTAAACCAATTTTATATTGATTAATCCTAAGCATGCATATAGTGATTAAAGCAAGTAGAATAAAGAAAATGATACTGACAATGCCGGATGTACGAGGAAAAAACTCAAAACGAGAAAATAACCTCGGACGTCCCAAGCCAGACAATCACTATGAACAATGGTTTTACAAAGACAGATTAACCTTACACTAAGACCTGATTCCCACGGGTCTTGATGCTCCTTCTGATCTTCAACCGTTCTTCAATAGTGTCCATGCAGAAATTCCGTCTTCCACGATACCTGTCCACAACACACGCATCCATGTATGTCTCGGTGTCCACCGAATGACTTTGATTCATCTACGATGTCAAACAAGATGTCCTTCTCTTTTCTTCAAAGCAAAACCCTTTGTGTTCAATGTGTATAACAAACAACTTTGGTGCAGCAAGATCACTTAAACATATAAGAATGATAACTCGGATCTTTGCAAACTCTAAGGATGTGTTTATGCTTTGTAAACCTTAGAAAACATGTTCAAACAAGGTTCTGGTTTGGAAAACTATTTTTCAAAATGCACACCCACGAAATTATGATGAAAACACTTTTTAAATAGGATTTAAGTGCCGCCTCAAAAATGTGTCATTCGAACGACTTGAGGAACTCGTTCGAGCAACATCGCATCTCGTTCGAACGAGATTGGATGTCGTTTGAACGACAACGCAAAAGTTTGACTTTTTTGACTTTTTATTTAAAACGTCTATTCCAAAAAGAGATCCAAAAATGTCAAACTCTTTTACGAGCTTATCATCATAAAACATAGTTTAAACCTTTAAAACACTTTTAAAACATTAAAAACAAATTTCTTTATAAAAAATACATCCTTATCTTTTATAAAAATAATTCCGAGCACCATAAACTATATGCATTCATACCTGAGTGATCTCGGAATGAAATTAACTTTGAAGACGATTAAACTATATTTTTTATTTTTATATACCAATTTACTTTGGAATTACATCTTAAATTTAGTCACGCCCCGAATATAATTTTATGTGTTAAATATTTAGATTAAAATTTAAGAGGTACAAAATTTAAAGGTTAGTTTTAAAACTTTAGGGGGACCAAACTAAAGAAAACTAATATAGAAAATATCTAGATATTTATTTCAAGAGTATTCCTAAAAACGTGGCAACTAAATGCTTACAACCTTATCTTTTCAACTCACCAAACTGCTACACGCATACTCCTATAAAACTAATTAGTCTCTTTTAAAAACAAATATTATAAACCATCCATTACTAAAAGAACTATACTATAACTTATTAATTGCTAAGAATTCTCTGTGGTTCTCCTTATATAATAGTAACATTGGTGGCCAGTGGTATGAGAGGTATAACAAACCGAGCTTTATAGGTGACGGGAAGCTTGGGATTTTCTACCATGGTGGCTTGGGTTTAAAATGAAGAAGTATTTTTTTTTATAGATGTTGGGTATCCTTATTGTTTGAGTTTATATATATATATATATATATATATATATATATATATATATATATATACACACACACACACACTCAAAAAAAAAACTCTAGGGTATGCCCGTGCCTAAATTCACAAGGATAACTATTCGAAGTATTATGTCGTGATTTTTTTTTAAAATTTGAACAAAATTTCCTCTATTTATAAGACCTTCCACTCTTACACCCTGTTTGAAAAATAATAAATACAACAAAAATACTAATATAACCACACATTAATGGATTCCCCAAGTGTTTTTGGTTAAGGTAACAACCGTATTTAAGAAATGTGTAAACAATTTAACAAATTTGGGCTCGTTTTATTTATAGGACTACCTACCATATTTAAGAAATAAAAAATACTCCAACAACAATACTAATAGTTCACATTGGACCTTATATAAACATCATAGCCATCAAATACTAATTTAAGTCATAAAGTATATTTACAATACAAATGTGTAAATAATTTAGAAAACTTGGATGGAGTTTCCTTTATTTACAGGATTACCTACATTGTTTAAGAAATAAAAAAAAATACTCCCACAATAACAATATTCAAACCTAAGAACATACACGTAAAAGAGGGAAGTATATTGAACATTACTTTTTAATGTCATAAATGTACATTACAATTGAACTCAATTAAAATAAATTTAAGCAATCCAATTATGTGATTGTGTCCATATAACCAATAAGTCTATTATGCAGAATTTACTCGAGACCAAATAGATAATGGGACAAATTAGGAGAAGAGGTGTACACAAATAAATATTATTTTTAGTTCTTAAACATAGGAAATTGCATAGCAAGCCCAATTAAGGTGGTCTCATAATAATCCCAGAATACTCCAATCGCATCAGGCGTGTAGCCTTAAAACTTCAATAATACAATATGCTTAATAATGATATGGAATGCCTAGCAAACTTAGTAAATACCGTATATAGATGAATATAGTTTTCGTTACTTCTATATTAAACCAAAATATTACAATACTTGCCTCAGTAAAAAAATATGTTGCGATCCCATTAATACATCTATGTTGTAGCCTTCCGAAGATGATAGTTTCCAAAACATGTTGCATGCGTAGAAATAAGAGTCATAAGACAATTTAGTATTGTAATCTCATGAGTGTTATAAGCACATGAGTGTTATAAGCATACTTTCAAGGTAAATAGAAACTAATATACACAACTTTGTGATGAAAACTTACTTACCTTATCGGTTGATGTTCCATATCCAGAATATCATAGCTTCATTATGGAATCAAGTATGATGTAAATCAGTAAAATAAAGATGGTCATTGATTTTCTATATAAAGAAAACATAGATTTGTAGTTGTATTGCTTTTCACTACTAATCATAATTCATATGGGGGTATCCTTCCCCATTTCAATTCAGCACCACTATCATCTCTGTGAAAAGTGAGAATACCAAACTTATTCGTCAAGCAAAGAATACAATACATGATCAATAGAAAGAAAATAAAAAGGAGAAGTAGCAAGAAGCAAAGGTAGTTGAATAGTTATTTTTGTATGTGTCTATTCTACAGCACGTCAAAAATTAGACTAACAAACACTTTAAACTAATATATAACTCCATTATATTCTTATATTAAGAACACAATAGAGTGAAATTATATACCCTATTCTTGATCAAGAATTTAATAACTAAGTGTATAACAACTGACCAAGCCTAATATCACTAACCCCGTAAAACTATGCATAATCATTCTGACCTCCAACATTTGTGGGAAATTCAATTAACTTTAGCATGCTAAAATATAATTGGTATTTCTGACTGCCTGAAGAAGAACTTGAAATAATCAGAAAATCAACTACTTTTGACTTGTGACCATCTAAAGCCACATTTGCTAATGATGGTTATGGATGGGTGATAATCAATTATTGAAAAAGATTTTTGAACTTCGTCTATAACACCCATATATGACTTCCCATTCTGGCTGTAAGTGCACATAATTATGTTAGTTTGCTAATTGCTCAGTACAAAATCATAAGAATTGTTTCCATATGTCCAGAACAGTCTTGTGAACTCAGCCTCCAAAGAATGAACTTCCAATAATTCACTTTTTGTTCATCACATTTATAGGCATTTCAAAAATCTTATGAAAAACATTAAAAGGATAATGACTACCTAAAGTCATTTCCTGATAGAAAATGTCCCAGGCGTACCACAAAAACTAACCTATTATGTTATTTTTTAGGAAAAAACATTAAAGAAGGAAATCTACTTGTTTTATTAAAGAAATGACTCCACTGCATAAGATAGGGAGTGATACACTAAAAAAATTCCAAGTACCCAAAATGAATGCCGGTAGCTCAATGTCCAAGATCAATCGAGGTATAGAAAAGTGATTGGGTTAGGAGTTAGAGGAAAAATTACATATGGGTTTTAAGGATTACCTACATACAATATTTTTCCACATTATATTACTACAATATGCTATTTCCAAACGCACATGACATCGCTAACAAACCTTTTACCCTCCAAGTGCCTGAAAGGATTGAACAAAATACAAACTCAGATATAAACATTCTCTATGAAAAGAACAATATTTAGTTATGAACAAAAAATACACTTGGAAATTAAAAGAATGGGATTTCATTATCTAACTATGAACATAATACACACACAATTATTCTACTCTATTACACCAGCATATGATGACTAACACATCAACATATAAATAGTACAAATAAAAAATTAGTAAAATCAGAGAAGAAAGTCCTAAATGATGAATATGAAAATACCTTGATGACATACCCAAGTACCTCTAGACGACATACACGGATCCGTAAAAAAGAATCTCAATTTAAAGAAATAGTATTGTGGGTTAATAAATTCTTTACATGTTCTCAATCAAATTTGCATATCATGGGCCATGAACACCACCAAACACAGTAGCTACCACCACCAACACTATCATAGCTGCCACCACCCTATTGGACATAACAACCACCCCCACTTGCCGGAGGACCATTTTTGTCATTTCCCTTCCGTGGGTCTAGCTGCCTCCAAACACAACTTCTCTTGCATCCAAATATACTACAGGTGATACATGAACAATTACTGCATCACCAGCTTGCAATTTTTTGGTTAGAATTTTAACCATTACATCTTTTATTGATTGATATTTCACTTTATCAATAGATCTATCACAATCTTTCACAATTTTGTTGAGAATTTTTCACTATTTCTTAAATACCCGCATCCTCCACAGTGTCGTGGAGTTTATAAAGTTATTTAACACAAAGTGATACTATAATTTCCATATTCTCGACATTGCCTACCATTTTCTCACTCAGAAGAGTTTCCTTCAGAATTAGAATGCTTGTAGCCATTACAATGATATTCTAAAATTGGGCCTACTTGACCTGTTTTACACGCACATATGCTACTTGGCTTGTTTTACACACGTGTTTCATTCTGGATCAACTCTTCTCCATGTCCTAATTGAAGTGTTGGGTTATCCATTTCTTATAATTATTTTCATATGATTGTGAAAAAAACATTGAATTTAAGCCCCAAATTTTGGAAGGAAATCTTAAGGAAGAAAACACTAACTAAGGTAATATCCTACAAAAACTCAAATATTGAAAACCACATCCTGCAAATAAAAAATATTAAAATGTATGGATAGGATGGATAGCATATAATAAGTCATATGCCTTAAATGAAAGGATCTAGACCCAAACAACCCAAATTAACGTAAAAAAGGTATAGTCCTCAAAAACCAAATTCATTTAAAAAACCAAAAGCATAAATATTGAAACAGAAAATAAAAAACATAAAATGTGTATGATATACCCTATTTATGAAAACAAAAATAAAATAAACGCATTGAATATAAAAGAAATGTATATGAAAACATAAAATTATTGTTAACAACTTCGTATGAAAACGTAAATGGTAGAATAAGCTCATTACATAGAAGTTCAGGTGGTGTTCGATAGTGTAGAATTATTTATTGGCAATAGTCAAGGAATTTGATGTTGGATAATGTCGGTAAACGTATAGATGATGTCAATTTTGGTTGGGACTCTAGTTAATATACTCATATTTGGGCAAGGATTAAATATCACACAGACATAGGTGACACATTTCTTATTCTCTGATGGAAACCACGAGAGCTAAGGCCAAGTCAATAAGAAAGGCCTCGTCCTCTTCAAAAGTCTACATCCAAAGAAAGACCTCGACTTTGGGACCTCGGCCTTGTTACAACACTTGGAAGAATTTTCCTTGTTATCATATAAGCCTCAACAATCCAGTGCAAGCTTAATCATAGATGCAGACTATAATAAGCCCCCATTTTCTCACGTAGAGGTTAGCCAGATACAATCTATATCATTATTAACATCCACCATAATAAACATTCATATAATGAATCACATTTGAATTAAAACTGAATTTAATAACATTGAATAATAATGAAACATCCACATCCAACAAAAACAAAACATGAACAAATATTGTGTCGACTCATAATATAAATGACTCCAAGCTTATGCGCCGTTACAATAATCCAAAACAAATAAAGGTAGGAAGAAGTAGCAACCTAATCAAGAATCATTAAATGAATCTTCGAGGAATAGCTCCTGACAGTAAGTCTGATATTCTTATAGTCCCTTTATCCCCATCTAAGCAAATCTTGGCGGGGGGGGGGGGGGGGGGGGGATATTTCTATTTTGGGTCAGCACCATAGAGTAGCAAGAATTAACATTCCAAATTTAAAGTGAAAAAATACAGTTAATTCAAAGTAAGTAACCTCCATCGTCACTACTTCTGTCAAATATCTCACCCCTCATCTAAGTGTGATAGATTCCGTGTAACTGAACAACTCCCAAATACTAAATACTAAATGTGCCACTATATTATAAAATCATTAAATATTAACCAACATACTGAAATATAATTATTTATCTTAGTATTACCATTTTCCCAAAGTAACCCAGTTTGTTTGCCCATAAAAGTAACAAAACATCTAATATGCGCATTATATAGTATTGGGTCTGTGATTTATTGTCTATGTTCTTAGACACATGAATTAATTTTATTATATTTATATACTCATATACATATGTCCTTTTATATATGTGACACTTAAAGGAATCTACCCATAGTGTCTCATTCGTGCCCTATCGGTAAGTTTGTAGGAATCTCTTGTCCAATCAGACAACACAAAATACACATAAGTGGGTCAGTCCCTATGCAGTACACCAGTTGATGGCCCATACCCAGTGGTGAAAAAGGATCCTAGTATCAACACCTACCTCTCGTAGATGACGCTACTACGTAGTACCTAAAATGACCTACATAATGCCTAGTCCACCTATGTCGATGTGTGCTACGGTCCTGAACACGCGTAACCCCAACCAATAAGACCGTCCAAGAACATAGGTATGTTCACACCAAAATATAAGTACATATCATGCTCAGATACTACATATATCCTAAATAATTTCCAATAAATAATTACTCCGTTATAATTTCCCACATAATTATTTATTAAATTCTTCCTCTTTAAAAATATAAATCCACTTTTAATAGTTTCCTATTTAATATTTTATCCATTCACGCATTTTTAATAAAATCCTTGTTTACCCAAACACCATCCAATCCACTCGTATGGTTTCAGAAAAATATTCTAAACCAAACACTAGTCCTAACTTAACATGTCCTAGGTTTGGAGTTGAATCGATTCGCTGGGGTCCAAATCGATTCGCCATGGAGGCCAAATTGATACGGCTATGGGAAAAAGCCATGATCTGCTATATTTTCTTAAAACACAATTTCTTATTTCTTCTTCATCTCCCATACCAAAGGTTTATACCTTTATGTAAACATTATAGAATGTCTTTAGGGCTAAGTTTATCATCTTAGGTTAATTATTTTCATAAATTAACATGGATTTTAATCCCCCAAAACCCAAAATTTACATATCTACACAGATCAGACCTTATTCATTTAATCCCACCATGTTTTATCCTATACAACGGTCCCAAATATCAAAGTTTCCTGATTTTAAACATGAACATATGAATCAATTTCAGTAAATTTCTAATGCATTTTTTTAAAAAATGGGGATTAGAACCCAATTTATTATATATTTGGTATAAGAGCCCTATCAAGGAGGCCTTACAAGAGATAGAGAACTTACAAAATGAGAAAAAACTCAACATCAATGAAAAGCTAAAAATTAATGTATGGAATGCTCAATAAATCCATTTTGAAATTGCCTTTAATTAGACTAGAGAGATCTTAAAATCTGAAGAAATATATGAAGTATTGAGAGGGCAATCCATAAGAGTCTAGGCTAGTTGCTGCAGACTCTAATTTTCTGCTGATGAGAGAGTAGGAGAATGAAATTCTGGACTCTATGTCTTTAATGAACTTGATTTCTTCAATTATGTTCCAGCAGGGACTTTTAATTCCATTGAGAACATCAAGAATAAACTTATAATCATATTCAATAGAGACAAAAGGAGACTTTAGATGCAAGCAGATTTGGAGGCCTTTCAAAATTGACATACATTCACCTTTAACTTTGGAATTACCACCACAATAGGAAAAGGCTTGGATGGGGTTCCCATGATGATTTCTCAAAATACCCCCTGATCCATATGGATCTTTTAATGAAGAAACAGTGTTAAGCTTTAAAACACCATTAATAGGATATATGCATTTGGAAGTTTCAATGACTCTAAACTTAGCTTTGATTGAAGATTGAGAATATATGTTCAAAGTGAATGGGAGAAGAGTTGAAGCAATATTTGTACCAGGAGTTATTTAGTAAATCAATAACTTCTTTGATTATAAGTTTGTGGTCCATTTAAGCATCACCAAATTTGAATCTATTTCTGATCTTCCAAATTTCCTAAAGAATTGCACTTGGATTAATTAAGAAAAGATGTTTAAGGAAATCTTGAGAAGGTTTTCTTATCCACCAGGACATCAAAACAGTATTTAGAGATGAGAAGGACTGCTTAGGACCAAACATATTTGGAAAATTCTTCCAAATTTGTTGAGCTAAAGGACCTGAGGTTAACAGATGCTCAAAATGTTTTATATCTGAGGTGTATCAGGGGAAAATAGAGACAAGGGGAATGCCCGTTGCTTGAATAGAATTATATAAAGGAAGAATTATGCGGTAGCATTTCCACATAAAAGGCTGAATTCTTCTGAGGGAAAGATGAAGTCCAAGAATTTTTGCAGATAAAGGAAGAGGGACTAGATTGTCTGATAAGATGCAAAGCTAAATTTGTGGAGAACTGACCATTAGAGATTGGAGACAAAAATTTTGTACCATCAACCTCAATGGCAGTAGTATTAGCTTTAGATTCAATGAGATTAATACTTTTATAGGTAGGATATCCACCTATCTTGAGTTTGTTTTTGTATTTGATCCAATAAAATTTAGACCATAAATTATCCTATGAATTTACGTTCCACCAGATCTTCAAACTTAGATCCCAAACCTCATTCTTCAACTGGAAGACACATTTTTGGCCATTTCATTCAGTGGTGTTTAGTCCCATAGTATTTGGAAGAGACCCATAGAAAATTACTGAACATTTCGTTCAGGAGGGTAATAGTTTTGGTAGGAGGGTTCAAGACTGAAAGAGTATGGATAATGATTGAAGAGAGAACTGTATTGACCAAGGTTCTTCTTCCTAAAAAGAAGAGGAATTTTGTTTCACAAGAGAGGAATTTTGTTTGCCAAATAGAAATTCTCATTCTAATCTTTTGCAGAAGGTCTATAAAATAAGAGTGTTTTATTCTACCATAGAATAAAGGACATCATAGGTAAGTGATTGGCATTTTTTTATAAGATAAAGTAGTAGATTTATCTATCACTATGATCCTATGGAGATTAACTGAATGATGGATTGAGAGGTTGCTTTTTGAAAAGTTTATCAACTGGCCATAAGCTTATTCAAATCTTTTGAGAAAGCTATCAAATTCTTGAGGTAGTTAGGAGAACCATTATAGAAAATAATTGAATCATCTACAAATCTTAGATTAGAGATAAGGGGGCAATTTATAGGATGAGAGTATTATTTTAACAAACCATTTAGCACAAAGTTATAAATTCCTTTGTTGAGGGTTTTAGCTATAAGGACAAAAAGTCCTAGTGATAGGGGATCACTTTGCTTTAAGACTCTGTGGGATCTGAGGAAACCTGAGCGTTGTCCATTAATGAGGGTTGAGAACCAGTTGTTAAAGACACACCTCCATACTCTATCTATCCAAGTTTCTGAGAAGCTAAATTTTCTGAGGGTTTTTATAAGAAAAATCTAAGATACTCTATCATAAGATTTAAAGAGATCTAACTTGATTATAACATTAGAACCATGATCTTTCTTCCCAATGCAATGAGTTAGTTCCTGAGCTAAAAGGATGTTGTGAGAGATCTTCCTACCCTTGATGAAGCCAACTTGGGAGCTATCAATGATGTGTGGGATAACCAAAGCTATCCTAGAAGCAAGAATCTTGGTAATTATCTTAAAATATAAGTTGTAGAGGCTAATTGGTATGTAGTTTGAGCAAAGACTAGGATTATTTGATTTAGGAATGAGCATGATATTAGTTCTAGTCCAACTCTTTGGGAACTCACCACCTGCAAAAAAGAATTGTATAGCATTTATTATATCAGCTTTGATAGTTACCCAAGTTTTTTGTAATAATTTCCATGGAAACCATCAGGCCCTACATTACTGTCTTCATTCAGACTTTGAATAGCCTCCCATATATCTTCTTCCTATGGAAAATCATTTAAGGATTTGGACTGTTTAGGAGAAATTTGAAGATTAATGATATTGATAATGTCATCTTCACCTTCAATAGAATTATTTTGAAAAAGATTTTTATAGAATCCATCAAATTTAACCCTTATCTCTTCTATCTGATCCAACCAGTTCCCTTCTTCATTCTTAACTTTGTGGAGCACTTGGTGCATTCTTCTATCTTTTACTAAAGAATGAAAAAGTTTGGAATTAGATCCTCCTTCTATAAGCCATTTGCCTCTCATTTTTTGACCCCAATATATTTCTTCATTCTTCAATGCTTCTAGCAACTTAGCTTTAGATTTGTTCACGTTTTCTCTATTTTTTGAAGAAGGATCAGTATCATAAGTGTCTTCTTTAATCAAAACCTCATATTTCGAGATACCTATAGCTTCAAAAACATTTTTAAATGTTTATTTATTCCATGAGCTCAGGGCTACTTTCAGTCTTTTTAATTTAGTAGAAAAACATCTCAGGGGATTACCTCTAGCAGGGATATTCCAAGAATTTTCAATGACTCTTTGAAGCTCTTTGTGATTAGACCACATGTTTTGGAACTTAAAAGGTTTACGACCAGAATGAAGATGATTTTTGATTGAGAATAGGAGGGGGCAGTGACTTGAGAAAGTTTTGTTTAAATGAGTCAGAGTGAAGTTAATAAATAAGGAGTTCCATTAAATAGAGGCCATACCCCTATCTAGCTTAGCCTAAAACTTCCCGAAGTCTCGAAAGTTATGCCAAGTGAAATTTAAACCTATGGAGTTCACCTCCATTAATGAAGCATTGATAAGGAAGTTATTGAAATCTTCAATAGAGTTAAAATCAATCTCATTTCAATCTCTTTTTTCATTAATTTTTGACACAACATTAAAATCCCCTAACACAAGCCATGGTTTGAAATCTTCTATAATCTTGTGCTGATTAAGACAGTCCCAAAGAGGTATTCTTTCATACCTAGTACATTTTGCATAGACAATTTAGATAAAAACCTCTAAAAACAAATGAGGGTGATAAATCCTTAATAGAAGGCTTTGATCTTCAGAGCCAATTGTTGTACAGTTGACTCAATATCTTCATAAAAACCAAATTTTATTGCTAGAATTGACAGTACAACCTTAAAACTTTAGCATTTTTCTAAGATCTTCAATCTTCTCTGGTTTTGATTTCGGTTCTATCAAGGAAATAAATGGAAGATAATGCATGAAATAGAGATTTTTGACTCTTCTTTTAGAGAGCTTATTAGCGAAACCTCTAAATTTCCATATAATGAAATTGATCAGTGAGAGGGGATTTAATAAGAATAATTTGATGACTTGCCAACAGCTTGGGTAATCCTCTTGAATAGAGGGTTTATAATTTTGGAAGAGGACACTTTGGGGAAAAATAAGACTTATTTTTTGAAGTCATTGTTTACTGAGGCTGGGATTCAATGAGATCAGTTGACTTATTCTCCATTAAAGTAGAATTACAATTTTGATTTGGCTTCAATTTGTTTGCAATGATTTTAGAGAATAAAACAAGTTCCTCGATGATAGTAATTCCTTCTATAATGGCTTCTTCTAAATCAAATATAGAAACGGTTTATATAAATCATGCTTGATCTTGGTTAGTTTCTTGGAACCTTTAGGAGACAACATTAGAATATCCATCACTCCCATTTCATTTTTGTCTAAATCATCATCTTGGATCTCTTCAAAGAAGTTTTAATTAGAATTGTCATTGTTGAAGGTTTAGTGGGATATTGGGGAGGGTATTGTATTGAGATTTTTGGACCAGGTGTTGGGCTATGATAAGTGAAACTTTCTTAGACAGAAGGAAGTAAAGGAGGATTGACTTTGGGAATGTTTGATTGGGCTTGATTGACTTGAATGATTGCTAATTCTAAACAAGGAAGATCTTGGAGTTGATTTGGATGATGTTTGAATGTATTGGTTTAAGGCGTAACTGTGTTTGAGGTTTCATTTGACTTAGAATTGGGCTTGATTGACATTGGATTGGGAATTTTTTAATGGCAAAGTGTTGTTTAAGGGCTAGAGTTTTGGGTTCTTGAGGATTCTTTGGTCTGGGAACATCAATGACAGTTGTTGATTTAGAGAGGGTACATTTAGATTTGTCATGGCCAACATTAAAACAGTCAGTGCAGTAGCTTAGGCAATCTTCATACATGATTGTTTGCCAGAAGCCTTCATCCCCACATTCTATCCAAACTCTTTCTATTATAGGTTTAAGGAGATCAAACTCCTCACATAATTGAGCTATACTAGGTTTGTTAAGAGTTATAGTGGAGCTATCTAGTATGAGAGGTTTACAAATAATTTGAGCAATAGAAAAAAGTGAGTATTTTGAAAATAAGTGGATTGGAAGAGAGGACAATGAGATCCATGTTGGGACAATAGGACTCTCAGGTCTGAAATCTTGCGATGAGTTGAATGTTCCCATAGGAAATCTTCCTATGTTCCACTGGTTGCGCGTCCATGGCCTTGAGAAATCTTCTTCGTGGAACAGCCTGATGGTTATGTGCTTTTGATCCAATAAACCTACAGTGAAGGATGATTTTAGATTCATGGTATGGAGAGTCTTTATGATTGAATCAAGGGGTGGGAAGCCATGAGATTATTTTCCAATGACTGATAATTTATAGTGTTTAGCCAATTTCAATATATCTTCTTTGGGGAACCGAATTTTAGGTTCACCTTTAAAGGAAGAAATGATTTTAAAAAGTATTTGGTATAATTATTATGTTGATTTCAGTACATCCACAAAGGATTTAGTCCATGCAGACGTAGGATCAATAGGTTTAGGTTCAACATGGGTAGGGTTAAAGGTGGTGACTGCCATGCAACCCTAATTAGGGTTACGATAGAGAGAAAATAATTAGGAATTAATTCAATTTCTAATGCATGGATTCATCAATTAAAATTAACCTAGCCTCATCTTAATTTCTAGATCAATTAACCTATCTCAGATTTGTATTGTCTACATACATGCGACTTAATGCTATCATTTTGTCATCAATTTCTAGAGAATTCTTGCCTGATTATAATTGTTTGATGACTTATTCTTCAATCCTTCTGCCTCTACTTTTTGGCCTTTGTTCTTTTCTTCCTCGAGGTGTTACTGCTAGGTTTAGGTTTTGATTCTATGTGGATAGTTATTTACCTTACTCTTAAACTTATATTAATCCCAAATTCCGAGTTTAACCTTATATCCCATTTTTGGATCCCTAAATGGGTCGAAATCCATATTTAAACTAGCCCAATAACCTCCCAACTTATATACCTATACCCCGAGACCATTTCTAAAGGTTTTAAACCCCTAAACGAGCCCATAAAGCCTCTCGAATTGCGTTCCAATTATTTTCGTTCCACTTAGCCAATTCTATAGTGTTTAGACGACAAACACCCATAAGTTTATTAACATATGATTTATTTTTTTCATGGGTGAATTCATTACTCCAAATTGAGTCTTGTATATATATAATCATGAATAAATATTTATTTTCAATTTAAATATTACCGATTTAAATTTAAATCCACGCTATTTAATTTATTCCCAAAATTATTAAATTTATTTATGTCATAATATTTTATTCTGAAAATATGGGGTATTACATTCTCCTCCCCTTATAATGGAATTACGTCCTCGAAATTCACTAAAGCTTAACCTTATATTTTAATCTGCATCATTTAGGCAAGTTTTACACCCAATTAGTCCATATCCATATCCCATGATATAAAATAAGAGGCTTACCCATGTCTATCATAACATCACAGGGGAGTCAATATATTCAACATTATATATACCCACTTGAATCATTAACAAATATGAATGACACTTATACATCCAATTTGTACCATTCATACCAAGCATATCCATACATTGAGTATAACACCACATATGTCCATGTAAAAAGAAAAATAATCATCTTAGTATCCGACTTCCATCAACTCCTAACTTTCACCAATTTTGTGTGTGGGGCATCTCGCAAGCGAAATACAAATAAGGAACCTTCTCGATACACTACTCCACAGCTTAGTCAGTTATTGAGATCCATCGGTCGAAGACTAAAAAGTGAAAATAAAAATAAATGTCTGCGATAATCATGTAAATTTGAACTTGTGACCATTGGCAACTGAAGTCTCATCTCTCCTAAGTCCTGATAAATTACTAGTGCGATAGTACCCAGAACAATAACCAAAATTTCCCATAATCCAACATCTCTCAAATACCAACATTTGCTACTTTCGTGCATGGAACATCTTGCGAGCGAAATCCAAATAAGGATCCATCCCGATACACTACTATATAGCGTTGTCGATCGCTGAGATCTGTCAATCCAGGACCCACGTCTATAATGTGCTTAATCAATTTATAAGGGTCCCCATGCCTTATCGTCATCCATTTAACCATATTTAGACTCAAGGTATTACAATTCCCTTAATATTTTCCACAATGATAATGAACACTAATGCCAACTAGTCACACTACATTTGATTATTAACTTTGAATGGTCTCCTAAAATCAACACAAATCTATTGTCTTATTGCCAATCCATCCCTAGCATACTATTGTAATATGACATTACTTATGGAAATAAGTTTTCCACAAATCTAAGTCCTCGTAAGGTCAATTATTATACCCCTACACATGAGGCACTATAGGTGTCTGCCCCTCAACTCGCGGGTGAAACAACATAAAGCGCTTTGATAAACTGGAGCCTACCCCCCTCCCAATGCACAAACGAGATAGTATTTACTACGCAGTAATGCTCACTAGTACTAAACTAAGCATGTGTTACAAGGTAAAGAAATTTGGGATCATACCATTACTTTCTATGTTGGTGCTGGTTCTTCTCCTGGCACGACGTGATACACGCGTCCCTACTACAGCTGTGATTATTGTCCTGAGGTGGAGCTGATAGTGATAACACTACCTCCATTGGCTAGACGTACAGTGGTTTACACAACCCCTGAGGTGCTCGGTGTCCTCTCTATCCCCTAACTCATATGCTGCCCAATTTTCGTGAGGAAACTTCCTGGTAAAATTTTCCTTCTCACCAGAAACATAACAATTGCCCTGGAATGGATGCCTGTCTGGATCTAGCCACTATTGGCCTTGATCTTATTGCCCTTGGCCCTAGTGGCCTTTATACTGTTGGCCCTACTGGACCTAGCCCTCTCATCCCGGTCTGTTCCGATCATCAGAATCCTTAGATCTCTTATGCTTCTCTGAAAGTTGAGGACCCTGAAATTCCTGGGCCTCCTGGATGTTAATCCCATTTGCCTTACCCTGTTGGTTGGACGTATTGGAGTGGTGTCTCTTCTCCCCCTTATTTTTTTGCAATAACCTATGATCTTGGCAATGTAGTAAGGCGAAATTCACTACCTACTTATATGTAGTGAAAGCCAAATTCCACAATAGTGATTTTTTGATGTGCCGGGTGTTAGAGAAGTAGACTAAAAGCACACTTTATGTAATAATTTTAGTTATGGATTTATTATTATAATAAAATAAGTTATTCACATTTTAATGAGAATCATGTATGGATATAAGGTTTACAATATTTTATATACTTTCGATGTCTTTTATTATGCTTATTAACTGTTCTGGTGTGTAGAGTACGACTTACTCACAAAGGATCAGATCACCAGCTCTTGTGGAATATAAGTGTTATCATTCATAGTCTTAGATGTAACCGAACACACTGTCAGTAGGACTATAGCATAACATTTTAGTAGGTCTATCTTGATTACCGAAAAATGTATAGTTTCAACTTATTATGCTAGTACACTTTGTGTGTATTGAACGAGACCAATTTGAGGCCATTATTTTTTACTGATTTTATAAGACAATGTACACCTCGTGATTATTAGGTTTACTTAAGGCTCTTAATCCGGATATAATAGATGGACACAAGCACTAGGTATTTATTACTTTGACTTATCGGGTAAGCTTCATTATTGGATTAATAATATTGATAAATTGGGTAATGATGATTAAAGTATGGTGAAAGTCTTTTATGGATGAAGCCCATGTCTCGGTATAGACACTGGTGATACCCCCTTGAGATACTTATAATTTTTGTATATGTCAAAACCTCCAGGTGGATTATGTTAATCTGACACTACAAATAAGTTAAGTTGGACCGCTTAAGGACTTAAAGTAGGTAATCAAATAGTTATCAGTAATTTATTTTTATTAACGGATATTTGTAACCTTAATGTGGGGAGAATTAAGTGATTAATATTGAGGAGCTCTAAATTTAATTTTGAGTTAAGGATTGGAGTTAAAATTATAATTATTTAGTGGCATTAATTATAATTAAGGGGCTGAGATTAGGATCCAGAAAGGATTAGGTTTTCTCACGTATATTAGGAGCCACATCCTTATCTCTCCTTAGGGTCCCTACTGTAGCCTATATATAGGCACTTAAGTTTCATTGTTTCTTAACATAGCCGTCACTCTTGGATACTCAAAAGGACCGAGTTCATACTTGTGAGAAAGAGATACCGCGGAGAAGAAAGAGGAGACAAGAAAGTGGTCATGAAATAGGATCCCACCCTCTACTCATGGTTTTCCATATTGAGAATACAGTAGAAGATCACGAGGTGAATCGAGCCATCACACATTATGTTTGTGATAAAATGAGATCAAACCAAAGAGATCTCACAGGTAAATCGTAAATCTGCCTTATAGGATTTCAGGTTTATGTAGTTTTTTTTTGTAGTTCAATCTATACGAATTTTCAATAGACCCTTGGACTTCCGCTCCAACACCAGGGTGTCCCTAACACGACTTCTCCATCTTCCTCTGATTTTTACTCACCTCCTCCTTAGTAAAATAGGAAATATCAGTAAACTCTTCCTCGTATTCTGCCACAGTGCGACTCCCCTGCTTGAGGTCCATGAACTTCTTTTGCATTTCTGATTGCATTGCCTGAAGAAAGTACTTCCCCTTAAATTTCTCCCAGAACTCATCTATGGTTAACCGATCCCTTTATGCTTCCGAAGTGATGGAATCCCACCATTGAAGTGATATTCATATAAGTCGAAATGAGGCAAACATCTGCCTCTGAACTGGCGTACACTCCACCATCCATAAATGTCGCTGAATATCTCTCTTCCACCTACTTGCCACTAAAATATCCAAACTGCTAGTAAACTCTGATGGTTGTCCCATAGTGAAGGCCTCCCTAGCTATGTCCAAAATCAATTTAAGTGTCTGGATTGGTAGCACTGCCTACTATAGTGGTGGTGGTGGATGCTGCTGAGGCTGTAGTGGTGGAAAATTTCTTAACATAGCTGCCATTGCGGCGGACACTACTTGAACCATGATAGTGGCGATCTCTTTTGGTCCAACCATAGGTGGGGCTAGTGGTGGCTACTATTGTGGCTCCTATTGATCCCCTCCTTTGTAGATAGTATAGTGACATGTCTTAGTCTGTCTCTCCTACCGTTTTCCATATGAAAGTAAATGACATTCGTTCTAGTAATGGATCGTAAATAATACAATTATTCCTAAACATAGTTCTCTACATATCAAAGATGAAACATAGAACGTAGTAACCACAACACAGATCCTAAGGACATTAGAACCTGAATACTCTGACACTAACTGTAACAACCCCCATTTTCTCATGTAAAGTTTGGCTAGACGCAATATGCCGAAGATGAGGTTTGTTATACAATCTATATCATTCTTAGCATTGACTATAATATACATTCATATTGTAGACACCACATTCTAGGACCCCCTAAGTCTCCTCTAAGGTCCTTAGCACCTCCCCATCTCACTTCGAACCCTAGGTCACCCTATGAGTCTAATCTAGAGGCCATCGAGCGCCCCCGACCCCGTTTTACTCCGATTAACTTCAGTGTCACTGTGAAAGTCCTTTGAATCTTTGAAGGGAACTAAAGCCCCTTTATAACGGTCTGCTCCGTGTATGAAACAACATAACCGTTCGGACGAATGATTAATTTTCCCATGAAAATCGATCCGGAGGCCACCAAGCGCTCCCGGGCTCCATTTGACCAAAGTCAACTCTTCAGCTTGAACGAGACTGAATGAATCTATGAAGGTTAATAAATACCCTTTACAACGACCCACCCCATGTGTGATTATGACCTACGGTACGGACGAATAATTCATTTTACTCCGAGAGTTCCGCGGGTGTTTTCGAGCCCGCCTTGACCATGGTCAACCTTCTTAACCTAGAGAAACTCTTTGGAATGTCGAAGTACATCTTCTAAACTTTCCAACAGTTTACCTCATGTGTGATTCTGACTTACCATGCAGACGAACGATTCGTTTCCGTCTGACAATCTCTCGTCCAATAGAACGACGTATTCTTTCGAGCCAAATTTGACCCAAAGTCAACTCCCGGATCCGGGAGTGGTCCAAAGTACTCTTGAAGGTATCTGAAATAACTTTTTAACAGTAATCCTCGTGTGGAATTCGAATCAACAGTTTGTGTTCTGCGACCATTTTTCTAGAAAAATCAGCACGAGACTGCCAATTGATAGGTCCAGATCCCTGCCTATCGGCGCGATGTCTAGGATCACATGTCGATAAGTACCCCCTGGGGTAGGCCGATCGGCACCTCTTCGACCTATAAATATAGGCCATGACCGCACTCCATAAAAAGACAATAGATCCATCAGCATCAGTGATCTCAGCAACATTCCATCGAAATCAACAAAGTTCCTCATGTGAAGTTCCATCCAAGCTTAAATTCCCATCTTTTTCATACCCAATTTGGAAAAATATCCTTCTCTCTCATCAGCAGTCATCAACATTCAAGCGAGTTCATCCAAGATCAAAGTTCAGGCTTAAAAAAAGGTCCAATTCCTTCATTCTCTCTTTAAATTCCTTGTTTTTGCATAATAAACATTAGATTCATAATCTAGTTCTTACTTTAGTTCATACACATTAATATCTACACTTTTATTAGTATATTTCACATACTTTATTTTCTATAAAAATCCTAAAATAAAATAAAAGAGGGTTATACTCGTAACTTTCGAATGGAATTATCCATCACACTTTTTCGAAAACCGAAAAAACACATTTTTTACGCATACACATATAATAAAATCCTATTTGAATCTATTGGACAACCCCCCACACCTATGCTACATTTGAACTACGTGGACTTTGATGCCTTTATAGGCAATGTAGGTGTCTCGAATTAAAATCCGAGACTTAAGTCCAATTTTTCAAATTTTCTCAATTTTCCAAATTCCCTAATTTTCTACAACCTCCCATTTTCATATTTATATGTATATCATGCTTGTTTGAGTTTCATACAACACATATTATCGTTTTCTAATAACGATCAATACCGTGATAAATGCATAAATCATACTTTCTACACATGTTATTTTGGGAACATTCCAATGAATGACCTCACCTTACCTTGTCCCTAGTATGAGTTGAATGATTCCGATCTCCATTATATAAACATCCTCACACACTTCAGGCGGATATAAAGAAAAATAATAACACTATCCCATGAGATACCGAAAGGGTGAGATGGGTGCCTAACACCTTCGCATTCCATAACTCTACCCCTAAACTTTTGAACTATTTCTTTCGTATGCATCAGATTGTCCTTGATGCCTCTCTCTCGAAGTAAAAACATGTTCTTTTTCCTGTTTTGTGCAAAATAGGATGGAGAATTCATCTCTTCACGTTTACTCCCACACCGATGATGGCCGAAAAACGTTTTAAAGAGGGGTGCGAGATCGTGGCGCAGCCTTCCCGAGGGGATATCTCTCCCCCCGACGCCGCCCGGGATGACCACAGTGGCGACTCTACTGGGGACTATTTTTAAGAGGGCTAGACTTTGTTTGCATGGGTGTTTTATTTTCTTGTATATCACCCTATTTTTCATGTTCCCCTTATTATTCCATGTACATATGTACCTCATGCTTATGCCACTATTCACATACTTGTATAAATTCTCCATGTACACTTCACAACACGTGCACATAGGCTCACGTATATCCACATGTTGCACACATCATGAAGAAATCCATGCTTAGGTGTAACTAACACACACCTCCACTTGTATATATCCATTCTCACTTACACTTATCGCACACCATCCACTATCACTTGTTATAAGTGCTCTATTGTTTATACTTGTACCTTATTCTCAACTGGGCATGATCAAGAAAGATACTCTCTCCATAAGATACTAATCAAATAATCATGCAAGATACACATAACATAACCAAATAGCATTGATATTGTCCAAATTTTGTCCCGTAACTGGGGAACCACATCGTGATGGGAACTGGTCCTACAGGTCGCAGTTAGCCTAAGCGATATGACTCTCACCTTCCATTAGCCAAGTACCTTCGACGTATATCAGACGATTCCCCCGCATCATTCTACTTGACCGATGTCATGACGGGAGGTATATCGCATGGAACTCATTCATGTACGTCGAGTATATCAAATTCTCTCTCACACGTTTCGTCCCCACGAGGTATATAGTGAGGCAAGTCACGTACACTCAGGTATATCAAATGGCTTGTCCACACGTATTGATTTCCCTCAAAAGCAAGATGTATATCGTGGAAGTCATGCCAAAGGGGGGAACACCTTTCAATTAACCCAATAACTACATACCCGCATATAGGTGTCAAGCCTATGACACACATATTAGATTGTCGGTTTTGACCCGAAACTCTTTCGAAATTTTGGGTCGACCTGCGGCCCAATTTTTTGCAAAATTTTTAAAACGGAACCCTACCCATGAGCCTGGTAACAATTCTAACCCTAGTTTCTACATATGTTGTAAAGCCAACTTTTCTAGGCTCGGGTCCCATACAACATTTCTCTTTTGCATATAGGCAAACTTAATACAAGTGAGAACCTCATAAACATAATAATCATGCTGAGATTCGTCTCTTGTCTTTTCCTCTCTCTTTCCAAAAGTGTCCCAAAACATTTTTCCTCTTTTATAAAAAAAACCCAAAACATTTTCTTTTCCTCCCCCAAAAAAACATTTTGTCATGTTTTCCAAAAATGTCAAAAAACATTTTCCTCCTTTTCAAAAAATAAAAAATTCTCCTTCTTTTCTTTTTCAAAAATATATCCCATTTTTTCTCCTTAGCAGGTCAATCACATACCCTTAGCCTGGCTCCTTATTCCCTTCAGTCTTCAGTCAAATCGACCCGAAGTTCTGTCAGTCCCCTTACTTCCTCTGAGTTTGAGATTCACCCACCTTCCATGAAGAACACGGATCAAATGTTGAATGTACATTCAAATTTGTTGACAGTTCTAGGTCAGCTCACTGCCAAAATTGACAACCTTTAAACTGAGGTTTATGAGATACAAAGAAATTGGGTCCCTATCCCCGAAGATCCCCAGGTCCTCTTCCCTCGCACTATGGGTCCGCCTGCACCCGAGCCTATTTAGTATCCTAAGGAATACCAACATGATCCCCGTGCTCCTCCTGCTAATGGGTCGTCACAAACCTATCTACCTATGATAAACCTTGCTCAGCCAGGGGCTAACTTATCGGTGACTGTTGACCTAAAAGAAGAAGAATTGAGCAAGGTCAAGGAAGACCTCGAGATGTTGACCACGAAATTCGATCAAGTTAAGCTCTATGGGAACTACATGGACTAAAACCACATGTCTCCCTATCCTAAAGTCAGGTTACCAAAAAAATTCAAGATGCCCAATATCAAGAAGTTTGGAGGTAGTGGACCCCGGATCGTTCATCTTTTTAGCTATCACAAATCCATGACTCTCCTATGGGCTTCTGAAGAAATAATGGCCCAGATGTTCCAGTAGTCTTTGAAAGATAGCGCTCTCTGTTGGTTCTTATCCTTTGAGGAATCCAGGATCCGTAGTTGGAAAGATGTTGCCTGCGATTTCATGTCAAAATACAAGTACAACAAAGAGCTATAAGTTACCAGTCGTGAATTTGAGCTACTTAAGAAGAACCTTGGGGAATCATTCAGTAACTTTATAGAAATGTGGAGAGATAAGGGAACTACCATGACCAATCGGCCTTCCGAAGTAGAACATGGAATTATCGTAAAGAAGAACTTCCTACCCCATGTCCGAGCAACAATAGGTGGACAATATTACCCTCACTTTTGATCCCTTTGAGAAGAAGGAGTGGAGATCGAAGAAAGTCTAGCCAAGATAGAAGTTGAACCGAGGAAAACCTCTGGACAGTTTGTTCTTAGGAAGTTTGAAAAACCTGCTTGTACCACGGTATCTACCATCAACAACATCTCTCAGCCTGCCGCTTTATGGGAACCAGAAATTTTCCCAAACTCGGTCCGAAAGGAATACATTGAGCTTCACGCTCCTCTGTCCAAAGTCTGCCAGTCCCACTTGAGCCAAAATCTGATCAAACCATTGGACCCCCGTCCAATACCAAGCCCACTTCTAAAAAACATTAAACCTGATGCCCATTGTGACTTTCATCAAACTGCTGTCCACACCGCTGACCAATGTTTCCATATTCGAAATGTAATTCAAGGCCTCATCACCCCACTAGCCAATCCTAAATCAAAAACTACCCATAATCCACTCCCGAATCACGCAAATGCCATCTTCATTGAAAAAGACTTAGAATTTGATCCATCCACCCAAATCATGCCGAGTAAATCACTAATCATGCCCATATACACTTTAAAAGCTCTCCAAACATGCCCATATTTCCCCTTACACCCTATCAGCTTCGCCGATCAAGCCTCATCCCTTCTTACCCGGGCATGCATCATTGTACGCACTCGTTCTGAAGGTAAAGATATGGAATAGTCAGAAGTGTTGAACCAAATCTTAGAGTTCGGGATGAAATTTCCCTCCTAGTTGACCATCGACTGTTAGATATTCAGTGGGTTGTGCTTAGAAGCCTGAAAATGGGATCGAGAGTTAGACAATTGGGTGGTGTGAACCAACGAAGTCAGTCTAGATAGCATGGTCCAGATCATGAAAAATTTGTTTTAACAAACTGGTGATATATGTAGTGTATCCAAGATACTCAATGCTTTGAAATTATAAGGGCACTTAGTCCCTTTAGTTTTGTATTTCCCTGTCGAATGGGAGGATTATACGAAGAGGCTGTGGAAGTTGTGGAGTAAATTGACTTTGCATGGAAAGACAATATTGTTGCCAGAGAATGGGGGGACGATTTCAAAGATTCAGATAAAGAGCAAGATTCAGAAAATACTAGTTTGATAACTTACATACGCGGGATGATATCATTCGAGGAGCTGCTAGGAGAATCAACAAGGAGGATGAACAACCCGATATTTATGAAGAAAAAGTATTTCTATTTTTCCCTTATTCTATAAATTACTTGACCAAGTCAGGAAGACACTACCAAATCCCAAGCCTACAATCATCAGCGAGCGATAAAGAAAAGGGTGCCGAGAATCTCCCTATGCCATAAATGACCCTCCAGGAAAGCAAGATCCTCGAACAGTTAAAGAAAATCCAAGATAACATCACTTTATGGGGGCTTTTTATGTCTTCCCAAATGTACCGAAATGCCCTAATCAAGCTACTCACAGGACCTAAAGTTCCTCCCTCAACCACGGTAGAAGAAGCGGTGAACCTAGTTGTATCCTTGACCTATACTCAAATGCTCTCCTTTTCTGAAGAAGAAATCCCTAAGACCTGTCCTAACCACAATCATGCTCTCAATATCTCTGTTGAAGTTGTGGGAAAAACTATCCCACTCTCTTTTGTCTATAATGGATCAGCTCTTAATGTTTGACCATTGAGGACCATCAATTATTTCGGATTGAAAGTGAGCGACCTTTCTCCAACCTCTGACGCCATACGTGCCTACGACAACACCCGCCAAGAAGTATTGGGATCTATTAAACTTCCAATAGGGGCTGGCCGTATAAATCCTGTTATTGAATTCTAAGGCATCGACATCCTGACCTATTTCAATCTGCTGCTTAGACGACCGTGGCTTGAAGCATCAAAGGGGTGTCTTATTCCCTCCATAAAAAAATCTAGTTCTCGCCAATGGGAAGGTCATCACCATCTTGGGCAATGACGACAACACCGAGAATGCCAACACCAGTAAATCGGTACTTGAGATACATCACGAGGTGAATGATATGCTTCTGTCAGGTTTCTGGGTTGTACCACTCCTACTCCCAGCAGCGGATGACTTCAAAGATAGGGTTTGTCCGTCATATGAACCTGATGGAAATGTTAATGTAATCTAGATATTTAAGAACATGCACTTCATGCCCAAAGTGGGGCTAGGGAAAAGACAACAAGGGATAATTGAACCTATTGTATTGAAGGAGTCCTTTCCTCCTGTGGTTTAGGCTATCTGCCATCACAAGAAGAACTCAAATTAATCTGTCAGTCTCGACTAAAGAGGAGGTTAGAATGTGACAAAACTGTCTTGGGAGATTCCCTAAATGGAATATTCATCCGAGAGGGTGAGGATTTCCCCTTCTGCGGCTTCCTTGAACCTTTGTATGACCATTCAGACAAAAGAATATAACTAGGAATGGACATCTTCTTTCAATATAGCTACTTGTGGGTCGAGAGTTCCCAGCACTGTGTACAACCACTCACTAAAGAGACCGTAGCTGATATCGGGGATTCTGAGGGAAGTGACTCCGAGGATTCTTTTAATTTACAAACACTGGGGCTGACACTCTGCATGATATACTCAGGTGCTATATCGTCGAATCCATCATGCCTCATTAAAAATGTTGATGCACCTCTTCTCAACTTGCATGCTGCAATGTTCAATTTAACATCGATGTGTACCCCCTTTCCCCTTTAGTTGTTTCCCCTCACTCTGATGTAATCGAGACCTCCTTTGATGAGGTTTTCAATGCTATTTTTCCTATCAATGAAATAAACAAAGATTTTGAGTATCTTGATGTGCCTTACATTAATTGTCTTGATTCTAATCAAACTCTTGATGATGATGATTTTGTAAATGAATAATTCTTAATTAATCTAAATAAGGTTAACAGCAAACAACATAACCTCATTTAAATTAATAAAGATGAAACTGTTGTTATTAATCTCGGTTCTAGTAGTAAAATGCGCGAGATTAAAATAGGAGCAACCCTCAATGAGCATGAGCGCACGCAACTCGAAGAACTACTAAAGGAATTCGTGGATATCTTTGCATGGTTCTACGATGATATGCCCAGCATTGACCCTGAGATAGCACAACATGAGATTCCAACTCTCCCGAAATGCAAATTAGCTAAACAAAATTATGAAAGCTCCATACCGAATGGTCACTCAAAGTTAAAGAAGAAGTAGTCAAGCAATCGAACATGGGCTTCATTCGTTTGATCGAATATTCCACATGGATAACTAATATCGTACCCATGTAAAAATCAAGAAGGAAAGCTCGCATGGGTGTCAACTATCGAGACTTGAATAAGGCCTCCCCGAAGGATGATTACCCACGACCCAACATCGACATGATTATGGACAATATGGCCAATCAAGCCTTTAAGTCATTCGTTAACGTATTTGCCAAAAATAATCAGATCAAGATGTACCCAGATTGCCAAGAGAAAATCGCATTCATCACCCCCTGGGGAACCTTTTGCGACACTGTCATGCCATTTGGTCAAAAAAATGTAGGGGCTTCCTACCATAGGGTTGCCATAATCATTCTGCATGATATGATACACAAGGAAGTCGAGATCTATGTAGATGACATGATTATCAAGTCCAAGACTGGGGAAGGCCACGTTCTCGCTCTCCGAAAGTTCTTCGAATGACGACGACAGTACCAGATGCGGCTCAACCCATAGAAATGTGTCTTCAGCGTTACTAAAGGAAAATTGCTGGGATTCATGGTTAGTGAGAAAGGTATAGAATTAGATCCTGCTAAACTAAAGGCCATACTTGAGATGCCATCACCTCTAACGGAGAAGTAAGTCCGGGGGTTCCTTGGGAAATTACAATACATCAGTTGCTTCATCAGCTAATTGACTTCCATCAGTGAACCCATCTTCAAACTCCTTCAAAAAGATTCAACCAAAGTCTGGAATGAATCTTGCCAAGAAGCTTTCGACCAAATCAAGAAATACTTAACCCAACCTATGTTGCTCATGTTGTCGCAGCCTGATACCTAATCGTAACCGATACTACAGTTGGGGCTTTGCTAGACCGATACTTGAATAAACCCGTAAAGAGAGAATCATTTACTATGACAATCGAAAAGTTGATCGGTTATGAAGTTAACTAGACCTCTTTAGAAAAAGCATGTGTCGCTCTTGTCTATGTTGCCTAAAAGTTACGGCACTGTATACTCGCCTTTTCCATCACGCTTGTATCCCGAATAGATCCCATCAAGTACCTACTCGAGAAGCCTACCCTATCCATTTGAATGGTCCAGTGGTTGATGCTCCTTGTTGAATTTGATATCACCTATGTCACGCAAATGGCCATGAAAGGAAGAGCCATCTCTGGCTACCTTGTTGACTACCATATGGAAGAGGCCGATATCTGGATTTTTGAGTTCCCTGATAAGAATATTCTTTATGCCTCCCAAGAAGACATTCGATGGCAAATGTTCTTTGATGACACTGCCAACAAAAAAGGGTATGGCATTGGGATCCCCTTAATTTCCCCTGATGACTCTCACATTCCCATTGCCATTGAATTGGATTTTCCTTTGCAAAAAAACATGAATGAAAACGAGGCGTTGACGTTAAGCCTCAAAGTTTCCCTCAAGAAAGTAATTTGATACCTCGATGTCTACGGGGATTCAACCCTCATCATTGGTTAAGTACTTAGAAAGTGTAAAATCAAGGACGAGAAACTCTTACCCTTCCATGCCCACCTAGAAGAGATGGCTTCCCAATTCTAAAAAATCACCTTCCACTACCTGCCCCGAGCAAAGAATAACCTAGTCGATGCCCTTTCTACCTTAGCCTCTATGATTGACATGCCCAAGGGAACAACCATGGCCCTTTTACTTATCTAAAAGCAAGATAAACCTGTTTTTCCAACTCAATTTTGATCATTTCCTTCGAGGTTTAGGACTTAGGAGCCTTCTTGTATGAAGTAAACTTAGAGTCCTAGAGTCCTAGATGAGTTGGGTAACTACCCTAGAATAGAAATGCATTAAACGGGGCTTATTTCGGGGATGAAAAATTGATGTCAGGACATTTCTCTTCCTTAGTTGATTATTAGGGGTCTAGAGGTTGCCAGGTCATGTTTGGGGAGTTTAGAGGCTCCATCGAGGTACGATGGTCTTGGTGGTTTATTATGAAACCCTATAATGTTTGGAGAATGAGTTGAGAGTTTATTCATTCATTGAGGTTGTGATGACGATATGATTCACATATGGCTCCAGATAAAATGGGATTTATCCATTAAATGAACATGTACATAGCAAATGAAAATGAAACGAAAATGGTAATGATGATGGTAAATGATAATTTACTTAATCATGAATACGGTAAATGATAATTTACTTAAACACACCTCTCTAAATGCTATCATAGGGAAAGTACGCGCATGAGGTGATGTCCCCTGACTATTGAATGCAGGGAGACTATAGTCCTCGGCTATATGAGGGGTTATTATATGTTTACTACGTTGGTGAGGTGATTCTGGGTGTGGTCATGACTCTCCTGCAGGCATATGGCCACTTCCCGACGTTGCGTTAGGTGCCCAGGTTGTCTTGTTGATAGGCCCTGGAAGATGATAGCCATTTAGGGGCGCATCCAATGGGGAAACCCGGAGGGACGGTCTTAGAATCGTTATATGCATAAGAATATAAATATTCTAAATCAAGTGGGACTTGATGGATAATAAATGCCATAAAGAGAATATAATTGTGATTATATTTCCTGATAAGGAACGGAATGATGAAATGTGATAATGAAATTTATGGGGATTTTAGTTAATGTTAATCACTCATATTCCCTTGCATAAGTGAATTTAAATTATGATCATTTAAGTCGCCTTAGCTCATGCTTTGAATTGTGTAGATAGATTATTTTTTTTATCTATCATGATTATTTGTTCATAACTGTCATACTCTTTATTCATCTGGCGATCATATAAAATCGGGCCCTGAACCATTCATATTTCTTGTTGTGCATGAATCATGTATTCACTCAGGTGCTCCGTCGCAAGGACGCCTGTACTGACCTCCCCATTTCTGTGCTTTTGGGGAGCCGTGATATTTTGTGGATATTGCGGGATATTTTGTGTAAATGCCTTCATTTTTGTAATCTAGCTATGATCGGGTCTTTTACTCGGGCGTGTGGCCTAATCTTTTGTAATTGTCTAATGGATGTATTATGTAATTTAATTTAGCTGTTATACTTCGTTGTATTGACTGTGGACCGACAGCATATTCAGTCTCCTTATTGTATACTTGTTGTTGAGGTAATATAAGCTCTTTTAGATTTCCACTTTCTTTTCTCAATTGGGTTGTTTAAAATGCTTTCTTTAAATTATAAAATAAAATTTTTGGCAACCTGTTTTTCTAAAATGTTGGGTGGTTATCCCGTATACTTATTATTATGTTGGGATGGAGAGAATGATTTCCATCCACGACTCCTATTATATTAGAGTATCGGGCTGGCCACCCCTTATTTGTGTGAGTGGGTTGTCACAACTTTATACCTCAATGAAAAGTATCATCTTGTCTCATTTTAGAATGAACTAGGACCTATGGGGATTTTCTAAGTCACATGATAGACACATGAGGTCTCATCCAAAATAATATAGTTGATGAAATAATGAAAACTGGATAGTTAACGTCAAATCAAATAAATGAAACCCAAATGTATCGACACAGGAATTAAAAGAAGTAACTCTAATATATAAAACCAAAATGTCTCGACACAACCCAATTACCTCTGTAAAAAGCCCAAAATCCCATCACAACCATAAAAATTGAAAATACATGAAATCTAAATAAAAACTAATGGTAATCTCAAATTGGTTGAAAGGGAGAGAGAGAGAGAGAGAGAGAGAGAGAGAGAGAGAGAGAGAGAGAGAAGTTACTGCCTTAAAGATCTGAGCCTAAAATGTCGTAAATTTGAATAAACAATGTTTGCGCTGAACAACGCTTGGCACGATGAAACCTACAAAAAGAATACAAAAATAATTTTAAAACATAGAGTATACCTAGATTTACATACGAAGACAAATTACCCTTTTGCATATTAACACAAAGTACACTTGCTAGTGAAATCTAGGTAGCGGTGGATTATGCGAGGCGTCAGCATGGCAAGCAGCGGAGTGGGAGATGAAGGGTGTTTGTGTTGTAGGGAGGGTTTATGAATCAATAGAGATGAGAGAATTTTGTGTGTTGGGTGTGTTTGGTTTAGTTAAGCTTACAAATTTATCCTTTTTTTTATGAAGAGTGGGAAATAAATTTGAGTGTGGAGAAAGAGGGGGAATTCAAATATTTTAAGGACAAAATATGTAGTATAAGGTTAGAAATACAACTAGGTCATAATATATATATATATATATATATATATATATATATATATATATATAATATATATATATATATTCCCAGTTCCATGACGTCTTACCCCACTCAATTTTAGAGTTAATTGTCAATTATATCCTTAGACTTATAAAATCTAAACGTTCACATTTTTTACTCCAACTAAAATAAATGTATTTGAAAAACAACTAAAAATTTGTATTTTCAATGAAGATGTTTTTTTTAATAAAAAACTATTTTTGAAACAAATCTATCTTAAATTTTTTTTTTTGAACTTTTCATAACTGTTTTAAAATAACATTTCAATTGTTTAAAAAAGTATTATCTATTTTTTATTAAAAAACTTATTTATAAAAATATAAAATCTTATTTTATAAAGTAAAAACTATTTTTACAAAATAAAATATTTTAACTATTAAAAAAAATTTATAAACATTTTTTATTTAACTATTAAATAAAAATGTTTTATATAAAATAAAAACATTTCATGCCTTATATGTATTGAAAATTACTATTAGTATAGTCTGTTAACTCTCATTAAAATTCATGTGTATCATTGTACACTAGTTAAAAATCTAATACTAAAAAATTCATTAAATTTTATTTTAACCCCCTTAAAATTTTTATTTTGCTCACAATCAAAATTCACCATAAAAGTATAATTTAAATAATAAATTTAATTGTTCGGTATAATAATGGCAAGTTGTGGTGAATTTTCTGAAAAAAATATAATAAAATAAAAACTAATTTAAATAGACGTTAAAATTTTTTAATTTAAAGGAAAAAACTATTTTCCAAAAATAAAATGGGTGGAAAATATTTTTTTTTTTGTTGAAAACTATTTTTAGTTCCTACCTAACATTATTTTTTTAATATCTTTTAGTGTTTTTCGATGGTTTTTTCTTCATATTTTCCATTTTTTAATATTATATTTTAGTAATTTTTTAATAAAGTTTTATAATTGTTGATTTTTTTATTTGACACTTACATAAAGGCACTATTTACTCTCCATATGTACATTAAGGTACTATTTGGTGTGAAATGTTTTTAGTTTATATAAACAATTTATTTAATAGTTAAATAAAAAATGATATATAAGACGTTTTTAATAGTTAAAACAGTTTATTTTGTAAACACAACTTTAATTTTATATAAAATAATTTTTTATGTTTTATGAATAGGTTTTAAATAAAAAACAGAATTTTTTTTTTAAACAATTGAAATGGTTTTTTCAAAACAGTTATGATAAGTTAAAAAAATTATTTCAGAAACAGATTCTTATTAAAAACAATATTTTTAAAAAAATATATTTTGTAATTGAAAATTCAAATTTTTAGTTGTTTTTCAAATATATTTATTTTAGATGGAGTAAAAAACGTGAACATTTAGATTTTTTAAGTCTAATAATATAATTGACATTTGACACCAAAATGGCGTGGGGGGAGATTTCATGGGGGTGGGAATAGCCGCTCCCTATATATATATATGTGTGTGTGTGTGTGTATATAACTTTTAGTGTGTGTGTATGTGTATATTTTAATATATAAGTATGTATATGAGTGTGTGTGTGTGTGTCACATGGAGACCGAGTGAAAAGAATGAGAGAGAGAGATGGTCAAGGAAAAGTCCAGAGACGATGACTTTTGTGTGTTTTGAAAATAAACCACTCTTAGTTTTTATATATATAGGTCTCCTCCTGTAAGTGGTGCATACCCCAGTACATACCATTTTTTTAATATAGCAAAATAGTATTTTTTTTTTTATGAAACTGTATGGATATGATCCCCATGCCGAGAAAATCATCTCCAATTTTTCGCATCAAACATTCAATAAAAAAACGTTGAGATGAGGTGATATGTAAAAAAAAATGTATAAATATGAATTTTCGACTGTTAAAATTTTAGCGATCATGTCACCCAATTTTTGATTAATTTTGTTTGATAAAACTTCATGTGTATAATCTCAGCGATAAGATCATATCCATCAAGTTTCTTAAACAAATTTAATCGTTCAAGTGGTTGGCGCTGATCCAAAATTTCAGTTGTCTAAAATGCATATTTATACCTTATTTTTACATATTACCTTATCTCAATAGTTTTTTATTGAATTTTTTTATGAAAAAAATTGAAAATGATATTCTCACCGTCGAGATCATATCCATGAAGCTTAATATAAAATTTCATTTTTTACTAATTTTAAAAAAATGGTATGTACCGGGATCTTCACCATAAGGGTCCTTACAGAAGAATTTCTATGTGTGTGTGTGTGTGTGTATGTTAAAATTTTAATATTCATATATTTTGAATGGAGATTCAAAATAATATGCGGGAAATACCGTTGGGTTCGTAGTGTCAAAGAGATCATTTTAGTATATAAAAATGTTATAGTTGATTCTAATTTTTAAAAAGACAAAATTAGGCCTTTTTGTCAATTAAGGGTCCCATATACTAGTAAAAAAATATCATTTTTATTTTATAAAGTTACCCAAAAAATCATCCTACAGTACCGAATGTTTTTTACTATGAACAAAGATATTCATTTATAACTTCAAAAAACTAGTTTTATCACATTTTCCCTTAGAGTTATTCTGATAAATTGTATAATTTTCCAGAAATTGGAAACTCGGATCCTGAAAGAAAGTTATGTATAATTAAATACTCAAATATTTAAGACAGATTGATTCAATTACGAACCAAGCTACATATAGAGTTAAGGTTTTATCACCGCGCGGAAACAACAAATAGTATAAGTACATATAAAATATTGAAATGTGTATTCTGGATTATTCGTAGTAACATTTGAATTAAAAATCGCAACTCAGCATGACAAGTAACAAAGAACCAATCAAGTTAAGCTATAAATTTTGGTAGATTTTGCCTTTTCAATAGTAAATTCAACTTATTTAATATAACTAATAATGATATCACATTGTGACAGCTATAAATTATTCTTAGTATATGCTTGTTATGATACAGCCATGTTATGTATGTTGATATATATAATTTATAACTGAATATGGATCATTTTGATCAATTTAACTCGTTCTCATCTAGTAGCTAAACTCGTGAGATTATTGAAATGACTGAATCAATTCACCAATGCACCTATGTGTTAATTTTCTTTGTTATAAGCGTCAGTATTCACTCGGGAATAGACTGTCGTGTTATAACTATTATTTATTTTTTCTAAAGGTTTTAGGTTGACATTATTATTTGGTTATACTGATCATGCTTAATTATTTTATACTCTTAGTAAACTAGTAAGTATGGGATTATTAGTTTAAAAATCCTTGATCTTCTTTATGAGAATTATTGTTTATGCTTCAATTGGCAAACAGTTAAATCCATACACACCCAACCCCCCTCTCTTTCTTAGAACTGGTTAAAATCTACTCATCAACTTTGATGATTCATTTCCTTATAGTCACTTTGAATAGGTACATATAGGCAATGATGAACGCTTCAACAGTCACTTGATACATACGGATAAGAAGAGATCTTATTAGAAGGAATGAAATATAGAGCAGCAGGAGAAATACATATAGAAGTATTATATAAGAATGAAATTTTAAACTACAGTTGAGAATCAATAAAATATCTCAGTTGTTTAAGGTTTCAGGGCTTATTTATGGCTTAGCATTATTTTAAGACAAAACTCACAATTGAGAAATCGAGATGTGAGAGAATTATACATGTCCATTGCAAAGATTGTCAGAGCCTTGGGAGAAAAGTACTTCATGCCCATGTCCTCAGCCTTGTTCTATTCTTGGACTTTATAAAGCTTTAATAATTGGGTCAGGGTGACATAAAATTGTTCCACTAGTCTCAACAGGCCAAGTTAATATCCATTAGATGTCTCCAAGAATTATCTACGATCTGCGAAGGAGATACCACTGTGAATTTTAGGATTTCCACCATAGATTGAGGTAGTGGGAATCTAGCCCCATAGAGTAAAAAGAAATCATTAAAGCATAAGAAATTGGGAACCATAGAACATGTCATCTCATTGGGCTTTACAAACCTCATAATAATAATAATGTTGAAGATTTGATATCACTCCCAAATGTCCACCCGGTCTTGCTTAGTGATTTGTGAGCCCACTTTGCCCCCTAGAAAAATTAGGGTCATTATCCCCTAAGTATTGGATAATTGAAGTACCAACAGGGTATGACAATGACAGAGGCTGGGCGAAGGTTAGAACTCTTGACGAAATGTGGAAGGCAAAATACATAGTGTCCTACTGCATATATAAGAGTGAGGTTTAGAACCTTAGAAGGATATATGTTTGTAGAAGATGCTTTTGGAGTTTTAAATAAGGGAAAAATATCTAATTGTAGAGAAGGCTTGGGGGAAAAATAAATAACTACTAATAAAAGTTATGAAGATCTTAAACCCTCCCAATGGGATCATTTATAGCCATCTACGAAGATTTTTCCCGAATATTGTATTTTATACCCCTTTATTCTTGCGCATTTTTGCCACCTCGTGTACGTTAATTTCTATATTTATTATCATTAAGTACACAACCTATATTTTTGATGTTTATATGCCTTTTGAGGTATAATTTACCTTTTGTAGGTGTTATGCATACACAGTGCAAAGTTGGATGCATTTTGGGAAAGTGTCATCGCAAGATGCAAATTTAAGGGCCATTTGGTCTTTTCAAACTCTCTATTTTGTTTGTTATAAAATTACCAAGTATATTATCAAACGATCTTTGTGTGAACATTGATCGTGCATCATTCTGACCCCAAATGAGGAAGTTAAGATCATTTCCCAAAGGTTTTTGTATTTTGTTCTATTTTAAGGGCATTTTGGTAATTCCATATTACAAAAGTTGGAGGGTTTCAAAGAATAATCATGTATAGAATTGAATTATCTTCCGTCGGTTCCGGACACACATTATTCCAATTCCGTATAAAGAAGTTATAGCCATTTGCGTGAGATGTGCCTAGAATTGGATTAGAGCAAGAAGAGGACTATCGGGTTCCAAATCGATGCGGAATTTTATGAATCGATTCAGAATGTTTAAAATTATGCAAATTTGTAGTTTTAGGTTGATTTTTGCTGGGTTATTTATGGGAAAATATTCCCTTAAGTGGGAGACTTCATTTTACACATGAGTTAGGTTAGAAAATCAGATTTTGTGGGGATTTTTGTTGTTGAAGCTTCCCTCTCCTCTCTCTTTGTGGTGGAACCCATTTATGCGATTATATTATACTATTCATTATCATCTTCTCTTAATACATGCTTTACTTATTTGATTTCTTATTTTGTAGTTATTTTTATTGCTAAGTTAATTAGTTGTTGGTAGTTTAATTATTGTTTTCTTTAGTAATAAGTTGTTTCCATTGGTTTTATATTTAGTAATTAGTTTTTTTTCATTAGTTTTATTTATGTATAGTCCTTAGTTAAAGGGTTGGGGTCATTTCTCTGCTATTGATGGGTGTCGAGCTCCGAAAGTTAGGTTTTGGATAAAATTGCGTTCAATTAAAACTCAGTATATTATAGTTGAAATATTATGCGTTTATCTTTCTTTGTCATGCAACATTAGTGTTTATAACAATATTTAGAATTTAATCCACATGTGACCATTTTCGATTAAATGTTTTATCTCGCATTTTTGGATTAAATTCCTTCACGTGTGATGTTTATAATTAATTGAATATGCTCGATTAAATGTTTTTGAACCGAAATTCTAATTACTCATTGTTTAGCCCATGGCGAAGATGTGATCCTAACTCTCGTTTTATTAATATTGTTTTAGTATTTTTCCCTTTTTTTCCTTTGTAACCATATCACCTCTTGCATTTTTATTTGAGAAGTAATAAATCAATTAAAGTCTATAAAACATTCCCTGTGGATTTTTGATACCCGAATCGGCCGCTATACTCCATTTGTCAAGTGTAGTCATAGTTTAGTTTAATTTTGAATTGCGACGGTGAACCGAAAATAACAACATTATCCTTACACAAACACACAGTTCACGCACATCAAAATGGCACCATTTCCGGGGAGTGGTTTTTAATATATGGTAACTGTTTATTATTTTATAGTATTTATTAATTTGAATTCTTCGTTTTAAACTTTTTATGAAGGTTTGCACATTTGAGCGCCAAGAAACATTGAATTATCGGTCGCACACCTTTTCGCATGGATTTTCCATCTACAAACTATTCAGTAATCATGTCTTTTTATAGTAATGTCAATAATTTTAATGGTTCTTTATTTGAGAGTAGTTCTCAAACTTTCCATTCTCAAGAATCCATGCCTCCACCTATTACTGTGTGTGAAGGCGTTCGAATTCTTGAGAATGAAAGTCTTGAGAACATATATCAAGAAGAAAATCATTTTTGGAGTTTGAGTTGGATGCATTATTCGAATCCAAATATCAATTTTTCTCTCTATGTTTTGGAAGTTAAAGAAGAGTTTCACCGAAATGAAGAATCCGAGGTTATAGATCCAAGGAAGCCTACTTTGGAAGAAACCCTGTTTGTTTTCACCCAAAGCGTGGATAATGTTATTGGTGCTCATTTGGCGATAAAAATACTTTGTAATGAGATAAGTTCTTATGTGGAAATCAATAAGGAGGTTGAGACTTGTGTTTCACTTCAAATTTTTAAAGAACATTTAATTGAAAGTGAGTCTTTCTTCCCTGAAATTCATTCATTTTGTGATGATGAATTACTTGAGATTGAATTTATTTCACCACCACTTTCATTTACTGTTATTAAACCCTTAGAAGTACCACTTGATTCCTATGAGTCGGTTGAAACTCTTGAAACTTTTAAACCTTTTGCCGATGAGGACTCTTTTCTTGAATTGTTTTTCAAGATGGATTTTTCCTCTTTGTATGCCCCACCTCCCATTCTACTTGAAAAACCTTTTGGAGGTGATTATATTTTTCTTGGATCCTAATTGTACTTGTGCCCCTTACCATCCAAATCCCTCATCACCCCTCTCAAATTTTTAATTGGTGATGGTTCCTTTCTTCCACCTTACACATGCCTTCCGTTGTTCAAACATAATTATTATTTTCTGCGAGGCATGCAAGAAAGGGAGGGTACACCAATTATCCCCAAAAGCCAAATTGTATTTTGGGTGGACCCTCAAAAATTTAGACTTCTAGCGTATAGTTAGATAGAAGTTAAAATTATAGGTTGTAAATAGTTAGTTTTTTTTTCTTTCTTTTAAATTCTAGTCTAGTGTAATCAGTTAAATTTTTTGTTATTCTTTTTGTTATGCTTGGTTTTCACACGTTTTGTAGATTCAATAGACTTGTACTTATCGGGGATCGCTCCAACTTTGGGTAATATCTTTCTTTTTCTTTCTTTATGTTGTGTTCTTTATTTGCAATGAGGATAATGAAACATTTAAGTTAGGAGCCATGGGTTATTATTCCCACTCCTTTTTTAGTTTCATTGATTTGATCACATGTTAGTTACTAAGCATGCTTTTGTTGAAAAAATTGAAAATTTCAAAAATATTTTCTTTCTTTTTTCTCCTTTTTTGGGCATTTTGCCTTTGTTTTCGATTATAAATTTTAATAAATGCCGAATCCAATAGACAATTCAACGATGCATGTTATTGATTTTAGAAGTTATTAGACTTCAGTCCTCAAATCATTGATATTATGAATAACTTCATGAATTAAACTTTAACCCACGAGCACATGCGCTTTTCTTGTTTTAGTTATTTGGTTTAAGATTTTTATAACTCGGTTGTCTTTTGTTTCATTGTATATACTTACAAAAATGAGATTAGAGATATACCTTCATTTGTGAGTGTTTTACACTAATATTTGCTCCTTGAAAACATTAAATTCGTCGGTAATCTCAATATTCTTTCATTTATTGTTCATTAATTGAGTTCATTTTTGTAATGTGTTACTTGAGAATGATTTTCAAAGTTGTTTTGAATCGAGAATAAGCTTTAGAAAATGATTACAGGCCATCTTTGTTATATCACCCATATTTTCCTTGACCTCAACTTATATATTTCCCTACTCATCCCCTTTTAGCCTTGTTATAGCCTTTCATTTCGTTACCCAAAATACCATAACCAACTCCACATTGGAGTTTTATACCATAATTGTTACCTTCCTCACCTTTATTTGGAATGATACTTAGGAATGAATGATGTTCGTGTTACGTGGTTGAAATTAAGCAAGTGAGAGTGAAAAAGAAAATAAAAAGCGAAAAAAAAGAAAAAAAACAAGAGAAAAAGAAGAAGAAAAAAGAAAGATAAACTCTGTACATGTTGTATATAGTGTTCAATAACCTTTGTCTACTCTCTCCATTTTTATATCCAATGCTTATTATGGAATTTTTATTCCAATTTTGATTGTGCCCATAATTTTCCACTGTCCAGGGTTTTCATCCCCAAACACCCTTGAATTTGTACATATTCCATTCGTTTCAAAACCTTAACCCCAAACTTTCTTTACAACCCTATACAATCCCTATGTGATCTTAGGTTGATTCAATTCAAAAGTCATAATAGTTGCAATAATCTGTCAAAATGCATTTCGCCTCCTTTAATGAGTGGTATCTTTCATTGAGATTACAGGTTTTGCATTTTTTCCAAATCATACTTTGCATGTGCTCTCTCCCCTCCCACTCTTAAGGTTTCAATTCTATGAAGTTCATTCTATAATGTTTATTACTAGGGACTTTTGTGTGAAATCATTCACTATGCTAATAACATGTTGGAATCCTTTTCGTTGTTGTTTGGGTTATCGCATTGTTGTTTGGGAATATCTTTTGGAGGAAACTTGATGTTTGTGGGTTTCATACCTAAAAACCCTCACGAGACAACACTCGTCCTCTAGGGTAACGTAGGGGTTTAACGACTTATTTCATATGATAAATGAAATCGTTTGCCCGTGAAAGTGGACTTTATCCTTTGTACATATTTCCTCCCTTTTTAGTATTTGTTTTTTATCAGGTTTCTTTTGACTTCATTGCTAGGGACTAGCAATGTGTAAGTTAGGGGGTGAGTCCTTACACACAACTATTTGCCCATTCTAACACTCAATTTAAGATCCTTCCCAATCCAATCTCCTTATGATAAGAACCTTGATGTTTAGTTACGTTGCTTTCTTACTCATTTAAATGTACAAGTGTTTCCCTTTTCCATTATTGTAATGAGAAATAAAGGGCTAGTAATGATACCACATTTAAGTATTATGAAATTCCAAAGGCGTACAATCCCTTCACCATCACTGGTGTAAGGGAGGAGGTCCCAAGGTCGAATAGAGATCTCTTTCATACCAACGTCGAGCTTAAAAGACCATGTCTACCTCGTACAAGGTTCCAGAACATAATTAATGGCCTTATAAGCCTTACTATTTTTAAAAGATGCTCAATCGATCTTTATAACCTCAAAGTCATAGGTCAGAGAAATCAGAATTAATGGCTTCAAGACTCAGACTAACTCAGTGAAACTTACAATAATGAGAACTGACCTCCAAAGGTCTAATGGTACCTTTTACTTAGTACAACCATCGTGACGTGTCACATGAACATTCTCTGACCATTATAGGAAACCTTAGTCATTTTCAGACCCTATAGATGTTTGGTTAAGCTATTGTAGCTTCTCTAGTAGGTATGTACAAGGTAATCGACTGCCACCACTCACTCTCACTAACATTGAAGGCTCACATCCGTAATAAATGCTCCCATCGGCTACCTTAAACTACTTGTAAGCCTTTTACCAACATTCCACCATGTTATTGTAGTTGTTATACATCAGGGAAACCCCAACCATGCTGCCACAGTCCACTCATTCTCTCTACGGGAATGTATATATATGGGTGGATTGTGAATGGTTGAGGGAAAGAAAAAGTATTCGAATCGATCTAAGAAACACCGGAAAACCAACTAAAACCGCCATAATAATTGCTTATTTTTGTATAGTATGTTAAGCCACCATTACTAGAACAAAAGAGAAGGCTTGGACCACTTCCAACCTCTCATATATTATATTTTTTGTTCATTCCTAAACATGGATAAGTACCCTTTAGAGAAGTCCATCAATCTCTTCTTTAAGGATCATTTGATAACTAACAAAGACCACATGCACTTCTTACCTTCTTGGCTAAAGATTAAGAGGCCTATAGATGGTAATAATCATATTTACCATATAGTATGTAGAGAAACACCTTTCATAGTAGATATAGGATTCTTATCTGAGGTCCGAACTACTTTATATAATTGTATATCACTTTGACACTTCTCCGTGCTAATCTGTCTGAGGTCATGCGAAGAACATCAATTGGATCTGATGTCTAAAATGATTTCAATACCCACTATTATATATATATATATAATACACAAATTTAATATATCTTAATTTCTACCAAACATTTCATATAACATGATTTAGTCTAAGTATTAATAAAAAATAATGTGATAAATAATGGAAATTTGGCCATTCTAACCCAAAAATGAGGGAGCGCTCCCTTGGGTTCCATGGGAGAGCATTCGTTTGGGCCCTCGTGTACCTACATGTATGACAGGTTTGCACCTTATCCTCGTTACCACGTGAGGAAGATGGACGTAAATGCCAATGATGATGTGTAGTATGTGATAATGTAAAAGTTATTGTGGTTAAGTTATTTTACCAAAAAAAATAGAAAAATAAAGAAACAAAATAAACCTCTAAAAGGTCTATAAGTCCAATGTTCTAAAGGAACCAATGAAAATTAGAACGATAATAAACTTTTACATTGCCACCACCCCATAGTACCCGACATGCCTCCACCCAGAGATGCCCAAAGATGAATTATGAACAACCAACATATCCTCAAGCGAGTAAGGGTATATTTCATCTTTACGGTAGTTATGAACGAGTAATTTTTGATAAGGGGGCATCCCATTCATTTTCTAGTGGTAGGTTTGATTCAATGTCGAGTATGTTAGGGATTGCTAACGATGTGTCTAGGCACGTAAGATGTGAAATCTTGGGTTGTTTGGGTTGGGATAACTAAAAAACAACTAAAATATGGGAGGAAGATGAGCAGTTATATATTGTATCCCAAATTCGGTTAAATCTTTATTGCCCAATTCTCAGAGAGTTCGATTCAGAGAGTTATATCCAGTGAGAATTGAAGTCAAAGCGTTGATCATATACATGTGATCTAAGAATTACTCTAATGATACTTAAGATTACTTCACACTACACACGCTGAGTTTTAGGAAGGATTACGCTTTTGGTATTAAGTAATTTCATATCTTATTTTGATAGTTGAATACGGTGTTCCTTGATGTCCTTTTAAAGTTGGGTTGTATAGCGTTTCATCATCTACTTAGATACTACATTTAAATGGGTTTTTGAATTTTGTGGGTACATTCACTACAAACCCTCATGAGACACCACTCGTCCTGTAGGGAAACCTACAGGTTTAACGGCTTGTTGCACATGCTAAGTGCAATCGCCAGTGCCTGCGAAAGTGGCACACTTTTGGTTACTTATCTCTATTTTCTCTCTAATTTTTGCTCGATGACTAGCAATGTTCTGTTTGGGGGTGGTGTGATAAGCAACCAAAAGTGTATAATTTATGCCCCGAATATGTGCATTTTAGTCACTCGTTTTAACTAAAATTGGCCTTATGTCGTATTTTATTATTTTTCAGGTCAATACGCAGTCGCAGTGTTAAATAATGCTAAATCCAGTCAATTGCGATGCAGAAGCGGTCAAAAGCGTGCATCGGAAGAAATCTAAGGAGACCGTGAAGTCTGAGGTCCACATTGAGCTTGCCCAGAAGAGTTACGATATGCCGAAACAGTCCCGTAACTTAAACCTAAGCCTACACCGACCCTAGTCCATTTCCCGAGTCCCATGTGTGTTGAATTTGTACCTTTATTATTTAAAAAAAATATATTTTTAGTCGTTTTATTCTTAGGTTTTATTTTAGATTTATTTAGATTTTTTAGGATTTATTTTCTATTTTTCTATTTTTCTATTTCTTTATTTTAATTTTAATTTTTATTAGTTTTTAATTTTTAATATTTATTTTATTTTATTAAGATAAATTTTTAGGAATTTAATTTTTTAGTTTTATTAGATTTCATTATATATATATATATATATATATATATATATATATATATATATATATATATATATATATATTTTTTTTTTTTTTTTTAGTTTTTTTATTATTAGGATTATATTTTTTAGGTTTAATAGAGTTTTATTTTATTTTAGTTTGAGATGTTAGTTTTTTTTAGTTTTATCAGATTTTTCTAGGTCTTTAGTTTTATTTTGATTTGATTTTTAGATTTTTAGTTTTTGTTTCTTTTATTATTTGAGTTTTTTTTTACGATGTTATTTTTTTTAGTTTTGTTAATTTTTATTTTTTTTATTAGATTGTTTTAATTTTTTTAGGGGTACAAATTAAACACACACACCCTCACTCACTTCTATACACAACACATACACACATATACCACCTCACCCTCACCTAAATACCTACACCCTCACATACCAAATAAACCCTCCACCATCTTCAACCTCACCTCACTTTTTCTCCCTCCTACCTCCATTACAACAAACCCCTTACCTCCATAACCAAAATTCGTACATCTTACAACCCCTAAACCTTCTCCCCCTTCTACCCGTAGCCGTCCCAATTGGACCCCAACCAAATCCCGCCGGTGCTGTTCTCCGGCCGCGATACCCGGCGTCCTCCTCAAGCCAACGTCGACTCCTGCCGACGACCCTGTCAACCCACCACCACCTCCCATTTCCGACCTGAATCGCGACCAACTCCGGTCCCTCTCTCTCTCTCTCTCTCTCTCTTCAATTCCCTGCCAGCAATCCCTCTTGACCCGTCTGCCCAACCCGGGTGGACTCATCTCTGACCGGAGTAGCCACAAATCGAATCCGCCCCATTCCGCCCCGGTCGAAACCCAATCAGTGACCAACCCAATCCAAACTCCGACCTGGAAAAACCCATAACCCGCGAACATCACCAGCCCTAGACCCGAACCCGGATCAGCTGTCAATCCACAAACCAAAACCAAGCCACAACCCTTAAAAATCGGACCTCCAAATCTCCATCTGTCAAAACCCAATCCCTTTAAAGTAGGGACAAAAAATTCAATCCCAAGCAAAGAAAATCCCAAAAATCTCTCCAATCCAAAACCCAACTTTGTGGCTTATAAAACAAGAGGCAACAGCTCATAAAAAGACTCTCTCATCAGACAGCAAAAAGAGAGATACGTAGAGAGAGAAGAAGATAGTGTATAATATGTACATAGTAGATTCATAAAAAATTCCAGAAAAATACAAAAAAAAATTAGTTTAGTTTTAGAATAATTTTTAGGTTTAGTTTTTAGTCTTCTTTTTGTAATCAAGTGCTGAAAATTGTGAAGAAGTTGGACGCGTATCAAGGCACTTTTCAAGACAAATTTGGGAACAAATTTGCGTATTGTATTTCTACCTTCTCTTTTCAATTTATTTCCTTCTTGACATATTATCTATTGTTGTTTATGCACACATGAGAATGTTTGGCTAAACACCTCGTTCAAGGGGTGGGATACACTGCGTGACGTTAGTTTAATTAATTGGTTTCTTTAATTTTATATTTCTAGGTAAATTAATTTTAACTGTCGCTAATTAATTTATGTGACGAGAGTTAGTAAATTAATTGAACGATTTAATGTTTGAAGTTAGGAATCGAACTAGAGATAGGTTTTTTCGAAATTTGAATAGTAATTCGGTGTTTAAATTTGAAGATTGCTATTGTTTTCATTAAATTGATCCCAGCGGGTAATTTTCTGAAAATAGTGTAGTCCTTATTTTTCATCGTGTGATATTTTTAAATTAATTTTTTCAAAAAGATTTTATTAAATTTATAATTTTAACGAGAGTTAGATTATCGATTTAATATTATCTCAAAATATTTCAAATTAATAAATTGAGAAATTAAAATAATTGAAAATGCAGTGTAATCCCATCTCTTGACCTTCTCACATTATTTGACAGTCGGTTGCACATTCTTTTTCATCATTTAGTCATTTTATAATTTTTAGCATTTGTTAATTAACTTTTCCCTTGAAATTGTTTTTAAAAATAAAAAAAATAAAAAAATATTTTCATAAAAAAAATGGAATTGCACGTTTTCACATTAATTGTTTCACCTTGGAAGTTGGATTGATACCCGTACTTACCACAATACGAGTTATTTTTAGACAAGTTTTGTAGGTACTCAAGGGAATTTTGAATGTGGCTTTTGCACAACAACGATACATACACAAAGAGCTTCTTATCACCAGACAATGGTTCATATAAGCACAATTTATCTATTTTTACATTTGGTTCGTTATTAAGCTAGAATAAGATGAGAACATTGTATTTGATACACGATAAGTAAGTACAATAATTAAAAAGTCTGTGCACTTGTTTAATAAAGGTTACGAAGATTCTAACATGTAGAAATTAATCATTAATGATGAACGAAATATTATCCACGCATTATTAAGCACATTAACGAAACAAAGCCATGATTGAAAACATTGTGAAAAAGTCACATGAATGGATGGAATGTAGGGGTGGTGTGAATATCTTAAATGTTCATCCATATATGTTGAAAAATGAAAATACAAAAATCTGTTTAACTTTTTCTAAAAATTTACCAACCATAATATCTTTTTCAATTTTTCAATTTTTTTCTTAACAACCGAAAATCTTTTTGAATTTTTTCTAAACTTCTCATAAAAACAGAAAATAATTTTGGAATTTTTAAATATATTAAAATGAAAAAAATACAATAGAAATATAATCTAGCAATAAGTATATAAGATATGAACATGATAAATATCCTATACTAGATAAAGTACTCGAACTCAATCCATGGATAAAATACCCACATAATTCCTAAGATTCCCAAATCTAAGTCCATCTAAAGGTTTCATGAAAATATTGGCTAGTTGGCGTTCGGAGCTCACAACACTCAAGGACATTACCTTCTCCATAATGAGATTACGAATAAAATGCTAATTTTCCTAATGTGCTTCGTGCAAGAATGTTAGACAAGATTACGGGCTATATGTATTGCACTCGTTTTATCACATGAAATAGTCATTGTGCCTTTGGAAATTCCACAATCTTTCAGCATTTTCTTCATCAATAAGAGTTGTGTGCAACAATTCTTGGAGTCCACATACGCAACCTTCGCCATGGACAAAGATATGGAGTTTTTCTTCTTTCTCAACCAATATACAAGAGCACACCCAAGGTAAAAACACCCACCTGAGGTTCTCCTACAACCATCAACATCCTCAGCCCAATTAGTATTCGAATAGGTAGACAAATGGTCATCAGTGCCAAAGGAATACCAAATACCGGAGGAAAGAGTGCCACTCATGTATTTGATAATACGTTTACATGAGAGCAAGTGATACTCTTTCAAGGATGCTTGGTATCGTGCACATACTCTAACACCAAAGGTAATATCATGATGACTTGCGATCAAGTAGAGAAGACTAACTATCATGCTCCTATAAGGGGTTTGCACTACGCCCTTACCTAAAGCATCTTTGTTAAGGTTAGTGGATGTACTCATAGGATTGCATAAATGCTTATCATAGTTTTAACCAAACTTCTTAACTAGGTCCCCAGTATATTTGGATTGAGATATGAACACCCCATCCTCTAATTGACTCACCTGAAGACCTAAGAAGAATGTAAGATCACTAACCATGCTCATCTTAAATTCGGTCATGATCTCCTCCTCAAAGGTATAAGCATGTCAGAATCACTTGAATCCAAATGTCATATTTTATATATAGACTTGGGCAACCAATATAAAATCACTCTATCTCCTCACAAATAATGTCGTATCCACTCCCACTATCTTGAATCTCTCATACCAAGCATGGGATGCTTGCCTCAAATTTTACAAGGCCTTCTGAAGAAAATAAATGTGTCGTGGATGCTTCACATCTTAAATCGCTTTGGTCGTTCCACCAACATTTCCTCTTATAGAATGTCATTTAGGAACTCACTCTTAACATCCATTTGATATAACTTGAAGTGTAAAATGACATGCTATGGCGAGTAATAAGCAGACGAACTCAATCCTAGCAACATGAGCGAATGTCTCTTCAAAGTCTACACCCTAAATTTATGTCCAGCCTTGTGCTACCAACCTATCCTTATTGCGAACTATGATACTATTCTCATCCATCTTATTCTTTTAGATCCACTTATAACCTATCACATTTATCATGCTAGGCCGGGGGACTAACTCTCGAACATCATTCTTGCGAAACTGATGCAACTCATCTTGCATAGTGGATATCTAATGCTCGTCCTTGAGTGCTTCTTTCACATGCTCGGGCTCTACTAAGGAGGTGTAGTAAAGGTATTTAACCATATCCTTAAGTTGAGCACAAGTCTTGACACCTAGTGTACGATTACCAAGTGTAGCGGTAGGCTCACGAATCTTTCAAATCCAAGAAGGTGAATCCTCTAAATTAAGAGTGGGATCCATCAAGGTAATAAAAGGAGTGATAGGATCGTCATCAGGGGGTGCATTGTCCTCACACTTGGGATCAGGGTCAACAAATATCAGCTGCTCATTGTATTTAATCGTATCATTTATTGACTCCATAACCTTAGATGTTGTATGGTTAATCACAATATCCCATCATCACTCCAGGAGTCAAACGTTCTCAATTTCTCTATATCTCTTAAGATGTAGCAAGTGCTCTCAAAGACACAAAAAAATGATAGGTTGGGTTTTTTGCCTGTCCATAACTCATAATATGTATGTAGCGTATCTGGCGAAGATATACACTCTTCACTGTTTGGCATGTGGTTCTCACTGCCTCTACCTAAAATTGTGTAGGAACTTTGCTCCCAAGAAGCATTGATCTAGCCATCTCTTATATCGTTTGGTTCTTCCTCTCAAATATTCCATTTTGTCGAGGAGTGAAAATGGTTGAAAACTAATGTTTCATGCCCACCCCATCAAGATAACTATTCACTACATCTTTTTTAAATTCATTACCATTATCACTATGCATTTGAATAATAGTGACACCATGTTGGTTTTATAGAACATGACACTTTGTTATTAGGAACTCAACCACATCAGAATTTTCTCTAAGAACTGCCATGATTGAGTATCTCAAAAAGTAGTTGACCATCATTAGAATGTATCTATTATCACATAAGCTCTCCATACGAATAAGATCCATATGAATTAACTCCAAAACACGTGTAGTAGTAATGGTGTTCAACTTCCAATGACGACTTAAAATTTGTTTTCCTTATTGGCAAGGTCCACAAAATGAGGAAGTTTGTTTCCCAAGTGAAGGTAAGCCACGAATTAGGTCATGTTTAACTTATCTCTCAATATCTTTAAAGTTCACACAAACTAGTCATTGATGCCAAAGGTCTGTAGAGGAGACCATGGAATTATTTCACACAAAGGAAGATTTGGGAATAATAACATAGCAATTATTGTCGGTCTTTAAGGAGTAGTAATAGTTTATCAAATTGATTATATACGTTACACTGGGACCGGTCCAACTTTACTGAAGAGTTTGCATCGTAAAGTTGGCTTATTCTAATCAAGTTCACTTTCAACTCTTTGACATAAAACACATTGTCTATTTTAGGAAATTCGGGTATCTCAACACAATCTCGTTCTAAAATACCATACCTACTCTAATCTCTAAAGGTGACTTTGCCTTCCTTATGATCCACAAGATCAGTAAAATATGACTTGTCACCAGTCATGTGCCTAGAGAACCACTATCAAAATACCATTGGGAAGTATTTGTAATCTTGAGACCGACGTGAACAACAAGAGCTTTTTTTCTTTCTTATATACCAAAGTGAAGGTGACCTTTTATTTTCCCTTGTCGTTGTTGGCTCTATCTATAGCATTAGAAGTTTTCTCAAATGGCACAGACATCGGTTGAAATTCATCCATTAAGCTTTATGAGGACATAACTAGGAAATTAACTTGATCTCTAAGACTAGCAAAGTATCTATAGTGGTGCATGGGTATATGTGTATGCTTAGTTTTACCTGACTTGTAGCAAAACTCCCCAAGGTGACCTCTCTTATTATAATAGGTGAAAATATAAAATTGTTTGGGTCTACCTTGGTTCACTTTCCGTAGTTGAACTGTCTTTTATGGTTCATGTTGAGGCCCATAAGGATCTACCATAAACTTATGAACCGATTTCGATATGACATGGGAAGTGGATGCACCGCTATAACCTATTCCTCGCCTCTCTCCAAAACTTAAAGCGGGACCGAGGAACATCTTTCCAACCTTCTTCTATATATCCATTATGGTGACCTTAATCTCCTGGACACGTTCGATATTTTTTTCGAGTTGGTATACAAGGGATTTAAGTTTCTAATGAGTCTCTACAGAAGCTTGAAGGTATCTTATATGGCTAGCCACTTTGTTGGTCAAGTCACTACATTCCCTATCCACTAAAATGAGTATCGTTCCCAAAATAACTCTCACTGGGGACTCACTATCTCTCGCCTGTCTCAACTCTTTATCCAAAGCTGTAAATCTAAGCGCCAAACCTTTGTTTTGCCTTTTCATTTTAAAGGAATGGCGTAAAGATGGGCGTAAGCACATTGAAGACCACTCCCTCCTTCACTCAAAACTTATTTTCCCTCACTCTCTCCAAAATAACTGGACTCATTGTCAAGGTCATCATGTTTAGAAACTTTCTCATTGGCATGAAGTGTAATAGATGTACTAACATGACTGGTCATGAACGCGGTGAAGTTATGTCCATGTGGTGACTCGTACCCAGACTCTAGCGTTTTGACATCGGTATCTCTAACCATGGTATTGAAGGTAACTTTGTCTTTTCCTTGTCTCTTTAATGTCATATCACACTCATGAGCTTTTCTTACCCTAGCACTCATAGCACCCCTCTTCATATTTCTTATGGTAATACTTTCTTTCTTTTCTAAAAAATTTCATGCTCGATTTATATATTTTTCTTTATCAGAACTCTTATTTTCTTTGGAAGATTTTCTTGTCTAAGTTTGATAATTTTTTTGATTTTTTTTGCAAAAAAGTACCTCCTCTTTGATTTTAGATTCAACTTTTAAAGATATTCCTTTTTCCTTAGTTTAACAGTTTTGGAAAACATGTCGATTTCACAAGTTTGAAGGTCTCCTACGAGTTCTTCTAACCTAAGCGTATCTAAAAGTCCCAATGAATTAAGAATAGTACCCTTAGGAATCAAACGATCTAGGAGTGATCTCAAAATCTTTTTCACTAGACGCGTCTCAGGATTTTTCTCACCCAAATTAAAATTAGAGTTAACGATATTTGACAATCGTGTATAAAATTCATCAAAAGACCTATATTTAAGCATGATAATGGTTTCAAACTATGTGGTAAGGTTTTGAAGCTTAAAAGCTTTCACAGTATTGGTACCCTCGCGAGTGAGATGGAGGGTTTCCCAAGATTCCTTAAATGTAATGCGCGTTATGATGTTGCAGAACTCGTCAAGGTGAAGGCTCCAAAAATGGCACTTAAAACCAGAAAGTCAAAATTGACTCCATTTTAGTTCCTCCTTCGTCCAAGCAGTGATGGGTTTAGAACCTATGACCATTGTTCATAGTGGGTGGTTTCGACACTCTTTCACAAACAAGCTAGATACACTCGCCAATCTATCTTAAAGATGGCCTCATTCGATCTTTGTAATACGCATAATTATACCCATCGAAAACAAGTAACCTATTATACAAATTATCCATAAAATACAAAATTTTAAAGGATCATATAAAAACGTAATGCAACCAGCTCTAATACCAATTTGAGAAAATAAGATGCCGATGGATTTATTCATACCTTAGGCTTCACAAAATAAAAATTCAATTTTAACATGATTTTATCTTGATTATAAATTATGTGTGCATGAAATAAAGTGTCCACATTAAATTATCCAATCACATAAACAATTCGAGCATGAGAAGAAGATAAAGAAAAATCCCTTTCGGGAAAAACCCAATGTTCATCACTGTAAAGAGTTTGACAGACACAATCAACTTAAATATTACTTAAACCCACCAAGTATATCATATAAGTCTTCAAATCTTATATAGAATACAACATAGTCCAGCACCGTCCACAGGAAGCAGTCTTCCTACGGCACCCAACGATCAGTCTCACGATTGCAAGATCCTATTTTCTTCAACCTTAGAGACTCACCTCCACAAATCAACAGTAGAGTGTAACACTACAAGGGTTTGATTTAAGTATATTGAAGCTTGGGTTTGAACAAACTCAATAAATAATATATGGGATGAATGATTTGGAAAGGAACAAGTGTTTTTCTAAAACATAAAAGTGAGAACTTTTAGTTCAGATATTAGGAAATCATTTTTGCCAAAAGTCTTAAGAAAATGTTATCAAAATAGGTTTTTTAAGAAAAAAAACATAAATTTCGAGGTGAGGGTCTCGTTAAAAAAAATCACATGGTCTTTCAAATGACTTTGGCCTTTTGTTCTAATTAAAACACATTTAGTTCAAACTAAAAAGCGTTCTCGTTAATAAATCCTTTTAACGAGCTTTGATCGAGATGTGCAATACTTGGCACAAAATTCTTGTTCGATGGCATTCCAACGAGAACTTAATTTCTTTCTAATGAGATCAGAAGTCATTTGAATGATAACTCAATTTCATTTTAACGAGTTCAATTCTCGTTCTAACAAGATTAATTTTTTTTTAAAAATTCATTGTGTCAAAAAGCCTCGTTTTAAAAAAAAAATACATCCCAACATATAATTTGATTGAGAAATAATAACAACAAGTCATATACCTCCATTAAAGTGTCGGTGATAAATCTATTGGCTTGAAATCCGAAAACGATGCTTGGTCACTAACATATTTTTGAATGATCATGGATGCAATGTAGATGTAGTGTTCGGTTTGTAACAAATTGGTGTGAAACAATTCCTAGACCTTAGAAAATCACACATATGGATATAAAAGATCTAAATACTTGTAGTAAAACCACCCTCCTTTTTTCTTACTCAATACTATCGAGGAATATCACTACACCAAAATAGTTTGATGGTCACAATTAAATACCATGACTAGGGTCTATGTGTCACAATATTGGACCATGACCAACCTGCGGGAAACGAAAAATTGGGTGGCGGTCCAAAACCACGACCCTACAATGGGGACACAATCTAGTGGGTGGCATCAGTGTTGATTGGCTAGTCACGAATTTGGACTATGACTCGATGGTCACGGCTCAGAACCATGACCCACTATGTAACTATTAGAGGGACGTTTATTTTAGGTCACGGTCCAAAACCGTGACCCCTAGTGTGACCATTTAAAACTATGAAATATATAGTAACGATTTTGAACCATAACTACATATTTTATCATTTTAAATGTTCACATTGGGGGTCACGATTTTGGATCGTGACCAAAACTTTGACAAAATTTTAAAAAAGTAGTATATGGTCATGGTTTTAAGCCGTGACCAAAATATTATTTTCTTTAAACTTTGTCACTACATTGGTCACAATCCAAAACTATGATGAAATTTAAAAAAAAAAAATTGCATCGTACATTTCTCAAAACTGTTTATATTTTCAGAAATAAATATTTAGCCACTACGCCATCCATAACTCAAAACATACTGATAAAACACAGATTAACATCTAAAGCCATAAAATTGTTCAACAAAAATAATAATACAATGCATGATTGCATGAATATAGTAATAACATTGTAATATCTTCATCGAAATCCAAGGTAGTGATTGTTTCCTTCCACGAAACAAGATTTCAAAACGTTCCTTCTCCAATTAGGCGAGCAAATATGACTTCAAAATGTTCCAAATGCTTATTAATAAAGGACTTGAATTCCAAAATGACTTCGAGGTGCCTTGGGACAATATCTAAAACCACACACATCCAAGGGATTTTCAAGAACCATAATCCGAGCTAGGGATTACCATAAACCCACGTGTGATCTTAGAGGCTAAACGACCAATTTTGTTTAACAGATTAAAAAATGATGATGAAAAAAGAAAATAGGGTAGACAATAATCACTTACAATATTTTCGATTCAGATAAAATCTAACCATCATCGTTTATCCACTTTAGCGAGGAATTAAGGTGAGATGTCCATATTCTCATTCTTTTATTTTTCTCGCAAGTCCCCAAGTAAGGTCACGTTTCTTTCATGTTATCAATTCAAACTCCTAAAAATCTCTTTTTCAAAATATCTATCTAGAGACTTCATGGGTCTAAACCCACCTCACCCACATCCTTCTCACCTTATTAACAATTCTCAAAATACACCCCGTGTGTCAAAATTGTAAAGCCTCCACTAAAAAAGAAATGCATCTCGGCCAAGACAGAAAAATAAATATTCTTTTATTACGATCAAAATTTTGAGAATAAATTTTATGCTCATTGAAGATGACAGTGGATTTGAAAGAAGAAAAAAGAATCCAATCCTCCTTACCGCCTCATCATTGGAGCCCATGAATAACACCACCAACAAATATCCTAACTCCTCACCACAAAGACTTCCTAGTTTGAATAATTGATAACTTCTTATATGTACCAGGGTGAAAACCAAGTCTCCCTACATCCCCCTAAGAGTCAGACTTCTCCTATCTCTCTGAAGTTGTCTTTCCTCCCTTTGATCGGATGGTAAGTGTAGACACCACATTATAGGACCCCCTAAGTCTCTCTTTAGGTCCCTAGAACATCCCCATTTCACTTCAAATCCTAGGTCATACTCTGAGTACCGATCTAGAGACCATCGGGCGCTCCCGAGCCCCGTTTGACACCGGTCAACTTTATTGTCAGAGCAAAAGATCTTTGAAACTTCGAAAGTCTCTAAATCCCCTTTACATCTATCCACCCCGTGCGTGAATCGGTGTAACAATTTGGAGGAATGGACCATTTTACCATCGAAAATCGATCTTGAGCCCATTGGGAGCTCCCAGGCCCCGATTTGACCCCTGTCCACTTTTATTATCAGAGGGAAAGATCATTTAATCTTTGAAGAGAACTGAAACCCCTTTCTACCAGTCCAGCCCATGTGAAAAATGACATAATTGTTTCGACAAACGATCCATTTTCCCTCGAAAATCGATCTAAAGGCCATTGGGCACTCTCGGACCCCAATTTGACCCCATTCAACTTCATAGTTAGAGAAAAAACTCTTTGAATCCTCTAAGTGAACTAAAACCCCTTTCCAACGATTCAACCCGTACATGTAATGGCATAACCATTTGGAAGAACAATTTGTTTTCCTTTGAAAATTGATTCATAGGCCCTCGGGTGCTCTCGGGGTTCGTTTGACTAGGGTAAACTCTTCATCTCAAATGAGACTGAATGAATATTCGAAGGGCACTGAATACCCTTTCGAACAGTCTACCCTGTGTGCGAATCACCATTATGGTACGTACGAATGATCCGTTTTACTTCAAAAGGTCACCGGGCATTTTCGGGCCCGGTTAACCAAAGTCAACTTTCTAAACAGAGCGAAGCTCTTTTGAATGTATAAGTACCTAACATAATATTTCCAGCAGTCTTCCCTATGAGAAATTTTGGCTTACTGCTCGGACAAAAGATCTGTTTCCGTGTGACAATCTCCAGTTCAAAGGACCGGTTAGTGCTTACGAGCCACGTTTGACCCAAAGCCAACTAATGGACCCGGGAGAAGCCCAAAGGACTCTTAAAGGTCTCTAAATTACCTTTATAATGGTATTACCCATGCATAATTTGGATCAACAGATTGCGTTCTAGACCGTTTTTCCAGAAAAATCTGGACAAGACTGTCAATTGGCAGGTCTATTTCCCAACCTATCGGTAGTGTGTCTAGGGTTACCTGCTGTTTGGAAGAGCTGGGACTAGGTCGATCAGCACCCCCTCATCCTATAAATAAATGGCATGACCTCACTACCAAGAAGACCTTAGATCCATTAGCATCAGTGATCTCAACAACATTCTTTTGTAATCAACGAAGTTTCCTCATGTGGAATTCCATTCCATATTAAATTCCCATCCGTTTAATACCCAATTTGGGAAAATATGATTCTCTCTCATCCAAAATTCATATCAACATTTAATGGATTTCATCCAAGATCAAGGTCAAGCTTTCATTCTTCAAAGAAGGTTGAAATCCTTCCCTCTCTCTTTAACTTTCTTATTTTTGCATTAATTACATAAACTCATAATTTATCTTTTACTTTAGTTCATACTTAGAAACATCTCAGATTTTTATTAGTTATATTTCACATATTTTATGTTCTATAAAAAAAAGAGGGTTACACCTATAAATTCCAACGGGATTATCTATCACACTTTTTCAAAACTAAAACATATTTTCTACACACACACATAATAAAACCAAGTTCGAATCTATGGGATAAACCCCATCCTTATGACACACGCAAACAACGTGGACTTTGATGGATTTATAGGCTACGTAGTCGTGTCAGATTAGAACTCGAGATTCGATTCAAATTTCCCAAATTACCCATTTTCGCACTTATCATATTCTTGCATTATTTTAATACATATTATGTTTGTGATTCTTATTAGCATTTCTTCCAACCTATATTACCGTTTCATTGTAATGATCAATGTCATGATAAGCGCATAAATCATATTTTTAATATTATTTTGGGAACATTCTTATGGGTGACCTCAGTCTATCTCTTCCATGGTATGAGTTGGGAGATTCCGATTTCCATTTACATATATACACGCGTACACACTTCATGAAGAAATAAAGTAAACCAATAACATAATCCCATGAGAGACCAAAAGGGTGGTATGGGTGCCTAACACCTTCCCATTCCGTAACTATTGGTTTTGTAAGCATCAGTTTGTCTGTGATGCCGCTCTTTCGAAGAGGAGACATATCCTTTTGCCTATTTTGTACAAAATAGGTTGGCGACTCCATCTTTTTATATTCACCCCACACCGATTATTACAAAATCGCTCCTAGAGTAAGAGGGTGCGATACCTTTTCTCCTCCTTCTTTTCCCGGCCCCGTGGGAGGAGAGAGAGAGAATTATGGGATGGCCACAGAGGCGACTTCGCTGGGGACCTTTTTTCAAAAGAGGGATATACCCTATTTGCATGGGTGTTATTATTTTCTGCTTATGTGCCTATGCACCTACCTATATGTTCCTTTTTTCTCCTCTATTCTTTCTTTCACATATATACATCATGCTTATATCACCACTCACTAACACACATTAGTACTCTCTATTTATGTTTCACACTGCGTGCACATAGGATCACTTATATCCACATGTTGCACACACCACTTAGAATATCCATGCTTAGGTGTCACCAACACACACCTCCACTTACCACACTTGTATATATCTACGCTCACGCACACTTGTCACACACCACATGTAGTTGATCCATGCCTAAGTTCATTACCACACACTCACTTGTAGATAGTCACACATCACTCACTCTCACATATCCATGCTTGGTATAATCTCCATGCTCCATGTTAGAGTTACTTTTTATACTTATACATTCTCCCCTTCTTAGTATAATGCTCATCATGCCAAATAAAGATACTCTCTCCATAATATTCTAATCAAGAATCATACATTTTGCACACTACTTCACCGAAGAGCATGGATATTGACCAAATTTTATCTCGTAACTCGAGGGTCACTTTGTGATGGCCGCTAGTCCGTTAGGTCGTAGTTAGCCTAAGTGATATGACACTCACCTTCCATTGTCCAAGTACCTAAAATGTACATCAAACAGTTCCCCCCACATCGTACCGCTTGACCAAAGTCATGACGGCACTTATATCATGGGGAACTCATTCACGTATGTCGAGTAGATCAAATTTGCTCTGACACGTACTGTCCCCAAGAATTTTATAGTGAGGAAATTCACGTACACTCAGGTATATCAAATGGTTTGTCCATGCATACCGATTGCCCTCAAAAGAAAGACGTATATCGTGGAAGTCATGCCAAAGAGGGGAATCCTTCCGATTAACCAAACAACTGCATACCCTCATATAGGTGTCATACCTAGGGCACTCATATTTTGTTTGCCAATTTCTACTCGAAACTCTGTCAAAATGATGGGTTGGCATGCCGCTCGAATTTTCACATGATTTTGTTTTTTTTTAAATGGGACCCTATCCATGATCCTGGCAACAAGTCCAACCATGGTTTTTACAATTTTCCAAACCCAATTTTCCCAGGCTCGAGTCCCGTCTGACATTTTTTTTTTTGCATTTTGGTGAACCTTATACAAGTGAGAACATAATAATTATACTGAGATGCTTTTTCTCGTCTTTCCTCTTTCTTTACCAAAAGTGTCCAAAACATTCCCCCCCCTTTTATCAAAAATACCAAAAACATTTATTCTTCCTTTTACTAAAAAGAATTTTCCTCCTTGTTACCCAAAAATATTTTGTCCCCTCTTTTCTAAAAATGTCCAAAACATTTTCCTTACTTTTCAAAAATAATAGTTTTCCCCTTTCTCATTCAAAAAATAAATTCAAATTTTTCTCCTTCTCAGGTCAATTGCATACCCAACCCTTAGTCTGGATCCCAATTGGCTTCAGTCTTCCGTCGAATTTCCCCAAGGTTCCGTCAGTTCCTTAGATATTTCTTTCGAGTCCAGAATTCTTCTTCATCCGTTTTCTATGGATAACATAGACCAAGTACCAAATGTGCAGCAGAATTTGATGATGGTCCTAGACTAACTAAATGCCAAGATTGACAACCTTTAAACTGAGGTTCATGAGATGCAACAAAACCTGGTCTTTATTCCCGAAGATCTCGAGGTCCTCTTCCCTTGATCTCTGGGTCCGCCCGTAGTCGAGTTGATTTGGGTCCCCGAGGAATATCAGTACGCTCCATGTGCCCCTCCTATTAATGGGTCGCTAGTAGCCTGGATCCCTATGCCGAATCTTGACCAGGAAGGGGCTAACCTACCCATAACTGTTTATCCGAAGGAGGAAGAATTGAACAAATTCAAGGAGGACCTCAAGATGTTGACCAAGAAATTTAACCAAGTTAGAATCTTCGAGAATTACATTGATTACACCCATATGTCTCCCTATTCTAAAGCAAGGCTACCAGAAAAGTTCAAGATGCACAACATCGAGATGTTCGGGGGTAGTAGACCCCAAATTGTTCATCTCAGATGTTACCACTGAGCCATGAATCTCTTAGGTCCCTCTGAGGAAATAATGGCCCAAATGTTCCAAAAAACTTTGAAGGATAGAACTCTTTGCTGGTTCTTATCTCTCGAAGAGTCCAAAATCCAAAGTTGGTAAGATTTTACTCACGAATTCATGACCCAGTACAAGTATAATTAAGAGTTGGAGGTCACCCTCCATGATTTAGAACTGCTCATACAGAATCCTGTGGAATCGGTCAGTAACTTCATAGAAAGGTGGAGAGAGAAAGCATCCACCATGACCAACTGACCTTTTGAAGAGGAGCAAGTCAATATTATGAAGAATAACTTCTTACCCCATGTTCGAGCAGCGATAGGAGGACGGTGCCACCCTCATTTCGGAGCCCTTTGAGAAGCGGGAGTTTATATCAGAGAAAGTCTTTCCAAAACAGAAGTTGAGAAAAATAAATTATCAGGACAATTCACTCCCAGAAAGTAAGAGAAGCCTGCTAATACCGCAGTTTCAATCATCATTAACAGCTCTCAACCTGCTACTTCATGGGCACCAGAAAGTCCCCATAACCCAGTAAAAAAAATATATACCGAGCTTCATTCTCCCCTCTCTAAAGTTTACCAAGCCCTTTTAAGCCAAAATATTATCAAGCCATTAGACCTTAGTCCATTACGAAACCTACTTCCCAAAAATTTCAAACCAGATGCCCATTGCAATTTTCACCAAAATGTCGGCCACACCACTAGGCAGTGTTTCCACCTTCAAAGTGTAATCCAAGGTCTGATCGATCGGGGCATCATTTCCCCACCAGTCAATCCTAAACCAAACGTTACACACAATCCACTCCCAAATCATACAAATGTCATCTTCCTAGAAGAAGACCCAAAATTTGATCCTTCTACCCAGATCGTACCTAGTAAATCACCCATCACACCCATATATTCCCCTAAACCCCTCCAAGTTTGCCCATGTTTTCTCCTGCACCCTACTAGTTTCACCGATCGGGCTCTGTCACTTCTTACTAGATCATGCATTACTATTTGTACCCATACTGGAGGAAAAAATATGGAATTATTAGCAGTGTTGAACCAGCTTCTAGAGTTCGGGATGAAATTGCCCTCCAAAATGACTATTGATTGCCAGAGATTAATTACATTATTCTTGGAAGCTCAAAAATGGGCTTGAGAGTTATACAATTGGTTGTCTCCTACTGATGAAGTTATCTTAGATGATGTCATCGAGATCATGGAAGACTTATTTTGATAGACTAGTGAAATTTCCAGTATGTCTGAACTACTTATTACTTTGAAACTACAAGGTCTCCTGGTCCCTTCACTTTTACATCTCCCCGTCGAATGGGAGGATTTATATGAAGAGGCCATTGAGGTTGTGAAGTGTATTTAATTTTCATGTAAAGATGATGTCATTGACAATGGATGGGGGGGACGAATTCAATAGTTAAGATGAAGAGCAAAGCCCAGAAAAGACTAGCCCAATAGTCAGTATATGTGGAATGATATCGTTTGAAGAGTTGCTAAGACAAATCAACAAGGTGGATGAACAACCCGAGATAGATGAGGAAATAGGGTTTCTGTTTTCCCCTCTTTTGTGAACCATATGGATAGATCCAGGAGGCATTACCAAGTTCCAAACTTGAAATCATCTGTGATTGATAAAGCAAAAGGTGTTGAGAATTCGAGGAGAGAAAGATCCTCAATCAGTTGAAGAAGACCCAAGCTAACATCACCCTATGGGGACTCTTTATATCTGCCCGGTTACATCAAAATGCCTTGATCAAACTACTCATTGGGCTCACAATCCCTCCTTCCACCATGTTAGAAGAAGCATTGAATCTGGTCGTATATCTAATCTCTACTAGAATTCTCTCCTTCTCTAAAGAATAAATCCCTAAGATTGGTTTGAATCAAAACTATGCTCTCAAGATCTCCATCGAAGTCATGGAAAATACCGTCCAACTTTCTCTTGTCGATAATGGATCAGCTCTTAATGTTTGTTCGTTGAGAACCCTCAATTGATTGGGACTAAAAGTGAGAGACCTTGCTCCAAACTCTTTTGCGATGCACGCTTATGATAATATTCATCCAGACATGATGGGATCCATAAAGATTATAATAGAGTAGGCCCTATAAATCTTATTATTGAATTCTAAGTCATAGACATCCCGACTTATTTCAGTTTATTGCTTGGATGACCATGGATCCATAGTATCAAGGGTGTGTCTTCTTCCCTTCATTAGAAACTAAAGTTCTTCGCCTATGGTCATGTCAACACCATCTTTGGCGATGATGATGATACTAAGAATGTAAGCACCAACAATCAAGTACTAGAGATACAACACTGGAAAAGTGATATGCTTCTATCAAGATTTTGAGTTGAACCACTTCTACTCCTAATAGGGGACGATTTCAAAGATAGGGGTTATCTGAAGTATAACCCTCATGTCAACGTCAGTGTGATCCATATGTTTAAAAACATACATTTCATACCAAGATTGGGGCTGGAACGATGACAACACCAGATACTTGGACCTATTCTATTGAAGGAAGCTTTTCCTCCTTATGGCCTGGGTTATCAACCATTAGTAATAGAACTTAGAATACTCTACTAACCTCGATTGAAGATTGGTTATTACACTTTGCATGATCCACTCAAGTGCTACATTATTGGATCCATCCCGCCTAATCAAAGTTGTTGATGAACCTCTCCTTAACTAGCATGCTATACATGTTTTACCTGCTGAAATTTAACCCAACCTTGATGCTTATCCCATTTCCTCATCTATTTTTACTCCTCCCTATTCTGATGTAATCAAGACCTCATTTGATGAGGTTATTAATGTCATTTTTTCTAACAAAGAAATAAACGAAGATTTTGAATATCTTGCTTTTCCTTATATTAATTCTCTTGATTCTAATCAAACTCTAGATGATGATGATTATAATTTTTCAAATTAACAATTCGTAACTGATCTTAATAAAGTCAGTAACAAATAATATAACCGCGTTTAAGTTAATGAAGATGAAGCTGTTATTATTAATCTCGATTCTAGTAGCCAACTGTGCGAGATTAGGTTAGGGTCTTCTATTGACAAGAATGAGGGTGCACAACTAGAATAATTAATAAAGGAATTTATGGATGTCATAGCATGGTCCTACGATGACATACCTGACATTGATCCCAAGATATCTCAGCACGAGATTCCAATGCTCCCAGAATGCAAATTGGTCAAATAGAAACTCTGAAAGTTCTATATTGAATGGTCGCTTAAGGTTAAGGAATAAGTGGTCAAACTATTAAACTTAGGTTTCATTTATGTGATTGAATATCCCACATGGATAACAAATATAATACCCATGCTGAAATCAAAAGGGAAGATTTGCATGTACGTTGACTACCGACACTCGAACAAGGCCTCTATGAAGGATGATTACTCGCTACAGAATATCAATATGATTGCAGACAACACAATTAGTCATGCTATTAAGTCATTTTGTGATGGGTTTTACGAACATAACTAGATCAATGTGCAGACCTTGGGGACCCTTTTTGCTACACATCATGCCATTTGGTCTAAAAAATGCAGGGGCTACCTACCAAAGGGCTGCCACAACCATCTTTCATGATCTGATACACAAAGAAGTCGAGGTCTACATGGAAGATATGATTATCAAGTGAAAGACTATGGAAGGCCATGTTCCCACTCTCCTCTGAAAGTTCTCTAAGCCACTACGATAGTACCATATACGACTTAACCAACATGAATGTGTCTTTGGCATTACCAAAGGAAATATCTTGGAATTCATGGTTAGTGATAAAAGGATAGAAGTAGATCATGCCAAGATGAAATACATACTCGAAATAAGACCACCCGAATGGATAAGGAAGTTCAGGGATTGCTTTGGAAAATTTTAGTATATCAGCCAATTCATCATTTAGTTGACTTCTATCTGTGAACCTATCTTTAAAATCCTTTGAAAGTATTCCACAAAGGTTTTGAACGAATCTTGCCAAGAAGCCTTTGAATGAATTAAGTGATACCTAACCCAACCTCTGGTACTTATGTCGTCGCAGCCTAGTCTTCCCTTACTCCTATACCTAACTATAATGGATACTACAGTTGGAGCTTTGATACAATAATACATTAAAGAAACCTACAAAGAGAGGGCCATCTACTATGCCAGTTGTAAGTTGGTTAGGTATGAAGTTAACTACATAGTCTTGGAAAAATCACATGTCGCACTTATCTGGGTCACCCAAAAACTATGGCACTACATTCTCGCCTTTCCCATAAAACTCGTATCCTGAAATAATCCCATCAAATACCTACTCGAGAAACCTTATTTGTATAGTCAAATGAATCGATGGCTGATGTTGCTATCTGAATTTGATATTGTGTATATCACTAAGAAATCCATGAAAGGAAGAGTCATCTCTAACTACCTCGTTTACGAGCCAACGAAAGAAACTGGTGTTTTGATTTCTATGTTCTCGAATGAGAATATCATTTTTACCTCCGAAGAATACCTCCGATGGTAAATGTTCTTTGACAAAGTCGCCAACAATAAAGGGTACAACATTGTGATACTCCTTATGTCCCCTAATGACTCTCACAGTCCCATTGCCATCAAACTAGATTTTCCCTACACCAATAACATGACTGAATACGAGGAATGCACGGTAGGCCATAAAGTTGATCTCAAGAAAGGAATTTAATACCTAGATATCTATGGGGATTCATCCCTCATCATCGATCAAGTACTTAGAAGATGGAAATTCAAGGATAATAAACTCTTACCCTTACATTCCCACCTAGATGAATTGACCTCCTAATTCCAAGATATCAACTTCCACTACCTCCCTTGAGCAAAGAACAACCTAGCTAATGCCCTTACAACTTTAGCATCCATTATTGACATGCCCGAAGGAGTAACAGTGACCCCCTTCCTAGTCCAAAAGTAAGATAAACCAACCCACTACTACCACGTTGATCTCATCACTAAAGAAGATCCTGATATAGCCGATTTTTGGTACTACGATATTTTGGGCCTCCTTAAGCATGGTAAGTATCCCCAAGATTCTAACAAGAAAGACCGAGCAACCCTCTGCATACTTCTTACCTTATACATTGTTTGTGACAAAGCACTGTTGAAAAGGAACTTTAATTGAACCCATTTATATTACATCACAGGGTCTGACATTGAAGGGATGATACAAAAAATCTACAACGAGAAGTACGGACCCCACATGAATGGCCATATGCTCGCCAAGAAAATCATCCGACAGGGTTACTACTGGACAACCATGGTTCGAGATTGTATCGCGTATGTTCAAAGATGTCTTAAATTCCAGTAGTTTTCCAACCTCCAGCACTTGCCTCTGTGGGAAATTATAAAACATGACTTCTCCTTGGTCGTCCTCCACACGGGGAATTAATATCATACGAAACGTTATGCCCAAGGCCTCGAATGGGCATGAATTCATCTTGGTAGCCATTGATTACTTCACTAAATGGGTCAAAGCTAAATCATATGCAGTGTTGAATGCCAAGAATATGGCCAAGTTCATCCGATAAAACATCATTTACTAATATTCGATCCCGCATGAGCTAGTGTCAGACAACGGGTTGCATTTTGAGGCAGAAGTCACAGAAGTGGTTGACGAGTATGGGATTCAGAGGCATAAGTCTTCTCCCTATCGACCTCAAACCAATGGTGTAGTTGAAGCTGCCAATAAAAACCTCAAATCGATCATCAACAAGATGACCAAAAGCTATCGAGATTGGGCCGACCATATCCCTTATGCCCTCTAGGGCTACCTCACTTCTGTGCGAACATCTACTGTGGCTACCCCTTTACTCTCTAGTATACAACATGGAAGCAGTCCTACCCATGGATCTAGAAATTTCTTCACTACACATCATGATTGAAAGCAAAGTCAACAAGGAAGACTGGCATCAAATATGTCCTAAGGAGTTGTCACTCTTGGACAAAAGGAGACTGAAAGCTCTTTATCACATACAAGGGTACCATCAGCGAATAGCGCAATCATTTAATAGTAGAGTCAATTACCATGGTGTCCGAGAAGGGTATTTTACCCTTCAAGAAATTGTATATCCCATTTAGGACCCCAGAGGAAATTGAAGCCCAATTGGAGCGGTCGTTACAAAGTGAAGAAGATCCTATTCGGCAGTACTGCTATGCTCACTGACCTCGATGGGGCAGATATGGCTCGTCCAGTCAACCTAAACCATCTCAAGAAATTTTACCCTTAATCTCGACACGCTATGACTCTTCTCATCTCCCTTCTTTTCTTTAAAAAAAATCATTATTTCCCTATACTCAGACCTACGTGGGGCCTAATCCTCAAAAAATCTTTTCACTTTCAAAAATGAAACTTAGAAAATTTTCAAAACCCCTAGAGGTACAGAGACAGCTCATACGCCTTACATGAGCACAACCCCTTTTTTTCACAGAATGCTATTATTTTCTTATCCCCGAGAAGGAAGGTTAATTTTTATAATTTACATGAACAAAAGGATTTTGTATGCCTTAGCGATTGGTATTGATAATTCAAATGCAAAAAACTCATAAAGAGGCACAACAATATAATTAAAATATTTTTATTTCATTGATAAAATTTCACGTTATAATTACATCGACAAAGGGAGTCAAACAACTTCCCTTGCCAACTTAACCTTACTTTCCTAAAACGAAATAAAAACATAAACTAGTCACTCCCAAAAAAACCTTACCAAATTTATTTCCATATATAACGAAACCCATTTCAAAAGCTTCACAAATAAATCCCCTAGGGATTCTAATCGCAACATCTAAAGGAACCGGACCCATCATCATCCACATAATGGGGTCCCCAAACTTCCCCTAGATGAATTGAATGTCGCAAACTCTCCATGAAATTGCAATCCCGAACCAGTCTAGGGAAAATAATAACACCTCCCTCTATGGTGTCAGATATGGTGAACAACCTTTGCCCGGTCTCCACAGCCAGCATCTTGGCAACTAATCTCCTCCACAACCACTTCTTGTAGTCCCCAGAAACATGACAGACTCTACCAAGATACTAGGAAGGGCGGGTCGATGATCAGCAATTCTCCCATAGAGATCCCAGTCGTATGCACATGTGCTCTGTCAAATCCTCCATGGGAAAGAAATCTAGTGTCTGAGGTGGAACAATATTCTCCCAGCAAAATTGGCATAAGAGTTTCCAGGGAAAATATAAAGAGGTATACTGAAGGTTAACCAATCAAACATATATGTATTTCCCCAGTTCTAGAATGGGCATCAACTCTCCCCACCAAGGAACTGACTAAATAAAGCCTCGAGCCCCGTGCTACGTAAACCAGTTCTCCCAACTCTCGATGTCTAAGCCTACACTGATAAAATAGCGAGAAAAGAAATTTACCACAGTTTCCAGGGGATATTTAGGAGGGACTGCCAAACGAAATCTCTATGACAGCCAGATGAATAGGATAACATGTTTACTCCTCAGGAAGTCAGAACGACCTTTCCACCAGGCATCCAGACCATTCTGAGTCTCCTCCAGTATCATCTCCACAGGATTGTGATGGTACAACATCCATGAAGCAATTTCTATGATTTGTGGGTCCACTAATAGTTCCATAGTCACCAACAATAATTTTGAAATCAGGCCCATAATTATGTCTCCGGCGTAGACTGCATCAGCAACATCCTATAAATGTACAAAATGCAGCACAATGGGGAGAGAGATCATTCCTCCCATAACCAGTCATAGAGACGATGAGGGAGAGATAAGGATAATTCTCGCTAATAGCCCCCGAGGTGACCGAGAAAATTCAAGCATGGATGCCGCAACACTAGGATTTATCCCCAACATGGAAGAAAACTCTTCATAAGTCGGACAGACTTCGTCCAAGCAAAAGAAAAATACATGGTCATCGGGATATCATAATTCTACTGCTTCCATTAGCATGTTCCATTCTATAGGTCGGTTGCGCCATAATGAAACCTGATGCATGTTGAAAGCATCATAGTCGACATTGTATGAGCATATCCCCTCTAATTTTTTAATGTAATTAGCAAATTAAACACTACCGGGGAGATCCATATCGAAAAATTATGAGATAAGAAGCAAGAAGAATGCAAACGAGAAGGAATATGGAGTGAAGAAAAATCTCCACCCTTACCCCCTATTTATACTTGGAAAACCTCAACTAAATACAAAAGTCTTGCAAATTTCGGAGGAAAACCTGTCCCACCAAGTTCCAAGAAATTGAAGAAAGTTCAATAAAAGCCTTGGGTTGATTATACTCTACTTACATGATGATAGGTAGGACAACGGGCATGCCAATCGGCAACAGCCTATTTTTGGAAAATTCCTTTTTTCCTTTTTTTGTCAATATCAAAAAACCCAATAAAAATAATTTTTATTCTAAGAAATTCTGAAATTCCTTCTCCCTATAGTTTTACTCATTCTATTTTAAAATAAATTTTCTCTCGAATCATTTAATTTTTTTTTATAGTCTCAGTAGCAAAGTAAAAAGAGCATATTCATTAAGTCACTAAAACAAAAATCAACAAAAACTTCATTTCATTGAATAGATATTGTTTTATTACACTTGTCTTGTTGGAAAATAACAAAAACAACGGGACTCAGCCCGAATCACCCAAAATCCCTCTCTCTCCTTCACCTACATTCTCTCTCTCTCTCTCTCTCTCTCTCTCTCTCTCTCTCTCTCTCTCTCTCTTTTTAAGAACCTCCATCCCTGCGGCATGCGCTCTTTACCCAGCAACGAGATGACATACCTTCGCTCCTCGAATGAGACTCCTCCTCATATCAGGCAAACGGCACCTGATAAGAAGGAACCAGAATCGACTCCCCAATGTGAACTGTCGAAGAATCTACCCAATACCGAATATCCCTCATCCAGTTAGTTGATACCGAATGTGCTGCAAGAAAAATAGAAAAGATTATATCAGTCAATTTAAAGCAAAAAGAGAAATAAAAAAATCAAAAGACAAATAAATTAAAAGCATACCGCTGGCTGAAGAACATCCTTTATCATGCCCAGCTCCTCCGGGTCCATCGCATTGGGATGATGCATCATACTCACCGACCCTCCATTAGCCTGTCGGATGTTATAAGAAGGAGGAGCCAACCGCATAAAGGGAACATCTGAGGTCATCGACACTATCGATGTCGACGCACCACCTGCACTATGGGATGACCCCACCAGTCAACTTGAGCCCGCATAGGGGAGAGGAATCATGTCATATATATTGGGCTAAATCAACTAGCTCGACATGAAGTATAAATAATCATAAGTTTCCATCGTGTCTGTATATGACAAATAAGGCTCGTCGATCATCACCGCCACCCTCGTATCATCTGACATCTCCCTTTCTAGCCTCATATATATCGGGGGCCTCAAATGTGTCACCATCACCTCATCCTCCACCATCTACCAGACTACTCCGTCCCTTAGATACTAGGATTAGCCGAACTCATACGCCAGTAGATGACAGAGCTGTGCATTCCCCCAGTCATCCCAGTGTGTTGGATGGTCGTTCCCCAAGGATAGAAGGTCATCTGTAAAATTTCCCGCAAAAAAATAGTATCTAAAAAGATCGTCAAGGAAAAATTATCTTAAAAATAAAGAAGGATTTACTTGATCGCTGGTCAAGACGTTCAAGACCTAATGCAACGCCTCTAAAGATAGGGACTGCCTCGACTATCAATTGGACTTCCGCCACCGGTACATCCGACAGAAGTCTCTAACAAACTCTTCCGTCAAAGCTATCAATTGGGAATTAAGCCCAATCACCTAATAAACCACGTATCCAAAGGACAAGGATCAACAATAATAAGAAAATACATAAATAAAAACAAGAATGTATAAAAGAAAATGAGAATGCATAAAGGAATATACGAATGCATAAAGGAAAATGCACAAAATAAAGAATACCTCCAAAAGATATGTGGCGCTAGTAAAGGTCTGCCGGTAGCAACGGCGGAATGCATTCAAAGAAAAATAAAAGGTCGCCAAAGTGAGGCTCCCCCAATCAAAAAGAGGGACATTCGAAAATAGCCTCAAATGAGGAAAAATCGACAAGTGGACGACATCACCACTCGTCTCCACTAAGAACCTTCACAACAAAAATAAAATAAATAGACGGGCCATCTGCCACACCCCCTGTCCATTCGTCGCATTGATCCGTCGACTCAGAAATAACTCCCTCAAAAGAGACAAGCGAATATAGTCCGTAAAGATTGTCCTCTCCACGTGACCCAACGTCACCTCCACCGTTGCTGACATCACCCACAAGGTCCTGTCAACCTCTATCTGAACACCCTCGCAGTCCCGCCCCAATAATTGTTGCACATCTATGGGAGTCACCGTCATCTCCCGGAAGCCAAAGTTTATGGTGTGTGTGGTCTCTCACCACCTCCCCCCAAAGTGAAAAGAACGTCCGTCGAACGAGGTGTCTTGTCCAGTGAAGATTCCAATCTACCAATATCGAATGATGACACCACCCAATGCACCACTAACGGAAGGCACTCCCAAAAGTCCTTAAGCTCCGTCGCCCCTCAAGAACGTTGGTTCGACATAGAGATATCAGCCAGTTAAAGATAAAAAAAGAAAAAAACCCTTATCAAAATTTAATAAATAAAGAAATATAAAAAAATACCAAAGTTCATCAACACTTACATAGCCGCCAGGGTTCAGCACCCTGGAGGATCGATGATGTGTCAACTCGCGCAAAAGTGTATGCTCATCCTCAACTGGATTGAATAAGTCAAAAGCATTCTCACTACCCAGCCTAAGGAGCACCCTGGCCCGCCATTCCAAGTTTTCCTAGTCATTGATATTTATCCATGTTATGTGGGTCTCACTACTTGAGAAGTCATTCATTTCTTGGTTTGGGAATGCTAGAACAGTTTACATAAAGGAATAGCAAAAGCTAGCAATTCTGGAAGTTGTGAAAAATGAGGAAATCTCGCCCTTTTTTATAGGAGGTTAAGGGGCATATCGATCGGAATCTTCTAGCAACATACCGATCGAAACTGTCCCTTAACTTGGTCGAGGTACCCCAAAAGACCGTGCCACTACCGTTTGGCACCTCTTACACCATGCAGGTCGGCACCCTCCCTGAAATGTTGGACAAAAATTCCTAAAAAATGCCAGAAAATCCGAAAAAATCCCCTGAAAATTCCTAAAATTACCAAAGGAATTTTAGAACCTCTTTTAGTAAGAAAAACATTTTTACCACACTTACTTTCCCAGCGGAAAATTTACTTCCCCAGTGGAATTGCCAAAATCAATTTATATCTCCCTAGCAACGTAGCCAAAGGACATCGCAAAAATTGAAAAAAATCCCCAATAAGGGCACATCAAACCCTCGAATTATTTCCTCTTCCACAGCGGAACCTAAAACTCAAAATCAAATGCTTCCCCAAAATCCCTAACCGAACTATAAGATAATTTTCCCTAATGAATTCTATAAAAGAAAATGACAACTTAAGCCCTCAGAATTGGCTTCAATCCTCAGAATTGGTCACCTCAACTTAAGTCATCAGAATTGCTTTCGACCCGAAAAATTGGTCACCTCTACTTAAGTCCTCAGAATTGGCTTCGACCCTCAGAATTGGTCGATACAACTTAAGGTCCTCAGAATTGACCTCGACCCGAAGAATTGGTCACCTTTAATAAAAAAAAACTCATAATTATCTTCGACCCATAGAATTGGTCACCTTTACTTAAGCCCTCGGAATTGGCTTTGACCCTTAGAATTGGTCTCTACTACATAAGCCCTCATAATTGGCTTTGACCCTTAGAATTGGGCACCTCAACTTAAGCCCTCAAAATTGGCTTCAACCCATAGAATTGATAACTCCCATCCAAGCTCTCAAAATTGGCTTCAATCCATAAAATTGATCGCTCCCACCTAAGCCCTCAGAATTGGCTTCGAACCTCAGAATTGGTTATTCCCACCATAGTTCCTCAGAATTGACCTCGCCCCACAGAACTGATCAATCCCTAACCTAGGTCCTCAGAATTGACCCTGGTTCACAAAATCGACCATCCCCGGCATTTCCTTAGTCCTCAGAATCAGCCTCAACACTCTAAATTGATCATCCTCGTCCCTTAGGTCCGAATATTTGACCTCTTTCTACAACATAATGTGGTGTCTATTCGATGACTTTCACTTATTCCAAGATCACACGTTGAGGGGATCTATAGAAATCATATTCTATGACCCCCTAAGTCTCTCCTTAGGTCCCTATCACATCCCCATTTCACTACAAACCGAATGTCATACTCTGAGTACCGATCTAAAGGCTATCGGGCACTCTTGGGCCCCGTTTAACTCTGATCAACTTTATTTTCAGAGCAAAAGATATTTGAATCTTTAGAGGGCTCTCAATAACCTTTTCAATGGTCCACCCCATGCATGAATCGACATAATAGTTCAGTCAAACGAACCATTTTACCACCAAAAATTGATATAGAGTCCATTGGCCACTCCCAGGCCCTGATTTGACCACAGTCAACTTCATCATCACAGTGAAAGATCTTTGAATCTTCAAAGGGAACTAAAAAACATTTCCAACGGTCTGCCCTATGCGTAAAATGGCCTAACCTTTTAGACGAACGATTCATTTTTCCAAAAAAAAATCTAGAGGCCACTGGGTGCTCCCTGGCCATAATTTGACACCAGTCAAGTTCATAATAAGAGAAAAAGATCTTTGAATCCTTGAAGGGAACCGAAACCCTTTTTCAATGGTCCATCTATTCTCCCTAAAAAATTAATCCTAAAGCCATCGGGAGTGCCCTCCTAGGATCCATTTGACCAAGGTCAACTCTTAAGCTTAAATGATACTGAATTAATCTTTGAAGGTAAATGAATACCCTTTCACATAGTTCTCCCTATGTGTGAATCAACCTTATGGTAGGAATGAACGATATGTTTTACTCTGAAAGGTCACCGGGCGCTTTCGGGCCCTTGTTAACTAGAGTCAACTTTCCAAACCGAGCGAAACTCTTTGGAATGTCAAAGTAACTTTCATAAACTTTCCAAAGGTCCACCCCATGCATGATTAAAACTTACTATTCAGACGAACGATTCGTTTTCATCCGATGATCTCCCATCCAAAGGATCAACGATCGCTTACGAGCCACATTTGACCCAAAGTAACTCCTGGACCCGGGAGAGACCTAAAGGACTCTTAAAGTTCTATGAATTAACTTTTTAAAGTTTGTCCCCGTGCATATTTTGGATAACAGATTGCATTCTACGACCATTTTTTTGAAAAAATATGCACGAGACTGCTGATTGGTAGGTTCATTTCCCTACCTACCGGCAGTGTGTCTAGGGCTACCGGTCGATTGTCAGGGATAGCACCATCCCGATCGGCACCCCCATTACCCTATAAATAGAGGGCATGAATGAACTCCCAAGCATACCTCGGATCCGTCAGCATTAGTGATCTCAACAACACTCTCTTGTAATTAGTGAAGTTTTGTTAAGTGAAATTCCATTCCATCATAAATTCCCATCCTTTTCATACCCAATTGGGAAAAATCTCATTATCTCTTATCCAACATTCATCTCAACATTCAAGGGAGTTCATCTAAGATCAAGATCAAGCTTCAATTCTTTAAAAAAGGTCCAAATCCTTCCCTCTCTCTTTAACTTTTTTGTTTTTGCATTAATTACATAAACTCATAATTTAATTTTTACTTTACTTCATACATAGTAGCATCTCAAACTTTTATTAGTTATATTCCACATACTTTATTTTCTATAAAAAATCCAAAACAAACAAAAAAAGGGTTACATAACAATCTGTATTGTCTGTGATGGGTGCCTAACACCTTCCCATTCTATAACTTAGCCCCCAGACCTTTGAACTTTTAGTTTTGTAAGCATCAGTTTGTCTTTGATGCCGCTCTCTCAAAATGGCGACACGTCCTTTTTCCTATTTTGTGTAAAATGGGCTAACGACTCCATCTCTTTATATTCACCCAACACCGACGACAGCCTAAGCGCTCCTAGAGTAAGAGGGCGCGAGACATTTTCTCCCCCTTCTAAGTACATAACAATGTGTACTGTCTGTGTTCAATTGAACATTCTAAATGAAAAAACTGACATACCTAATATTGATACTCATCGGACCAAAGATACTTAAAGTACCTGAAAAATATTAACAATGATAAAAAAGATCGTTAACTCCTATAGAGAGAGAGAGATGTAGCGACTAATAACTTGGGAAACATCGAGTACCCCAAAATTATTTATATATATATATATATATATAAGACCATCCCCCAGCCAATGGTGCTTCGCCACAACCTTTGATGAAAGATCAATGAGACATCCAAGAGGACAACCTAGTCCTAAAGGATAACCTGAATCTTCTAGGACTCTCAGAGGCAAGTTCATACCGATTAAGGGGGTATATACTCTCTTATCTAAAAAAATACCGATGGGGAACCCACCTTAGCTTACCCCAACATGTTATCATTATCTTAAACCTTTAACTTCGACCATTCAAATAATTCATTTTAACTAGATATGTCCTAGATAGGAGTAAAGCCCGGCTTGGAAAAAAAGAATAAAAAAAAGTGGAAGCCTTTATGAGGAAAAAGGGGAAAGGGTAGTAAATGCCCAAATCCCATAGAAAATGAAAGTGAGTCAAAAGTACAAAGAGACAGACTTAGCTGAAGCTTTAAATTCCATAAAGGCCTCTTACTGAGACGAATGGATATAACACGAATGAGATAGGTAGAGAAAATGTTACTACCAAACACATTCCCACTAATAAAAAATGACCAACTTGAGCCACTAACCTTTCACTTGAAGTCAAGTACAAGCTCTTATCCCTCAACTTATTCAATTTAAAAAAATTATGGGGACCTCATTCCCTATAATATTTTATCATAGAAATTCAAATACATATATGTTCTTGTCCTTTAATCGGAAATATGCAGGCAAATTGAGATGTCACTTTAAGCATGATCAAATACTAAACAAAAATTCCAAGTCTATTTCTAAAGAAACATGGTTGTTATGTCTTAATTAAGATAGAGTTTATGTGGTCTAATGAATGACTCCAAGTAATATAAAGTCACTCTAGAGTGCTAGAACTCCGTAGGGTTATCATTATTTAAAACATGACAAAAAATACAGTACACTTGGACCACAACTTAGAAACCTAATGGGAAAGCACATTCCCCTCCACTCAATTTTCCACTTTAAAAAGCTTTATCCTCTGGATAAGACCTAAAAAATCATACACTACCAATGTTCATTCAAGGTGAAATACAAGCCACCACTCCCATTGGAAATACATTTAATCTGATTCCCCGTAAAGGATATGTAGGTAGTCCACTTAGAGACTCAGTATCACCATAATACATATACCTCATTTTTTCAAAGGCCTTTGAACCAAAGGAAAACCTTTTGATAAAATCTACCACCCTGGATGTTGAAAGCCTATGGAATAATTTCATGACAAGGAATGATCATAGGAAAGACTTTCAAAAAATCTAACTTTAATGTAAGATTCTAGAAAGGTCTTCAAGTTACCTTCCATTTTCACGTTATCATCCATCGTCTTCACCCACGATTTTAATCCAAAAATGAAAGATCCATTCCAACTATACATAACACTAGTACTCATTCTATTAAAAAAATCTATCGATGACTCCCCATGAAAAAATTAATAACACAGAGATCAATTATCTCGTGGCCTGCCCAAAAATTCCTTTTATGTTGGAAGGATGGTTGTCTCCAAAAGAGAAATCTCCTTACACATTCCCTTCGTATAAAAACACTGCCTCACCTAATAAAGATAATAGATAGTCATCAATAAATGATTAGCTAAATCCTATAATAGGCATCCATTACCTCCAACCAAAATACAACCTCGCATTGAGCACCTCCTCAAAGCCTCAGACTCCACTCGAGCTAACTCTTAATCAAATACTTAGACTCCTATGATCTAATCCCTCCAAAGCCTTTTACTCCACCTAAGTATATCAAAAGCCTCATACCCATATAAGATAACCAATCTAGGGCCTCTTAATCCATTTGAGCAGACCTCTAACCAAAAACCTCAAACTCGTGTTAGATAATCTCTCCAAAGCTTCGAAATCTACCCGAGAAGATCAAAATCCTCAAACCCCTCTGAGCCGACCTATCTAAAACCTCTAACTCCACCCCAATAAAATCCTAATGAAAATACATGAACTCCTTTGAGTCAATATCTCCAAATCCTCGGACTCTTACCTAATAGATCAAAAGCCTCAAACCCCTCTAGTTTGACCTACTTAAAGCCTTATTATACACCCGAAGGAATGACAAATAAAAATCCTTGTCTACTCTGAGAAAATCCCTCCAAAGCCTCTGACTCCACCAGAACTAACCAAAAGTCTCAAACTCCTCTAATTAAACCTATCCAAATCCTCACAATACCATGAGACTCTCACTTAAGCCTCAAACACACCCTGAGAAAAACCTTCAAATCCTCAGAATCCACTAAGCATACCTATTTAAAGCCTCAGACTCTACCCGAGCAAAAAAAAAAGCCTCGCTCATCCCAGAGAACCCCACTTAAGCCTTGCACACCACCTTAGCAAACCCCTGAAAGTCCTAAGACCCCTCTGAGAAAACCTCTCTAAAGCCTACGACTCCCCTCTATCATATCAAAAGGCTCAGACCATTATGAACCAGCCTATCCAAATCCTGGGAATCCATCCAAGAAAACTCCTAATAAAAAGTCTCAGACTCTTTTGAGTCAATCTTCTTGAAGCCTTAGACTCCACGGGAGTAGATCAAAAGCCTTAGACCCTCCTTATCCCACCTATCCAGGTCCTCAAACTCCACCCAAGAAGACTGGTAACTAAAATTCGAAGACTCCTCCAAGATAACCTCTCCAAAGACTCTAAATCCACCCAAGAAAACTCTTAATATAATCCTAAGACTCCTTTTGAGCTAGACCACCTAAAGCCTCGGACCCCACCTAAGAAAACAAAATCCTCCCTCATCCCTGAGCATCTCATTTAACCATCAAACTCCTCTAGAGAAAAACTATACAATGCCTTAGACTCCTTTTACCACACCTCTCTAAAGCGTCGGACTCCACCCAAGGAAATGAAATCCTTGCACTTTCCTGATCACCTAACTTAATCCTCGGATATCGTTTGAGAAAAAACTGCAAATCTTTGGAATCCTCCGAGCATACCTCTTTAACGCCTGAGCCTCCAATTAAGAAAACAAAACCCTCACTCAACCTTGAGCTCACCGTTTAAGCTTCGAAAACTACCTATGAAAAAACCTGCAAAGCCTAGGACTCCTCTAAGCATACTTCTCTAAAGCCTTGAAATCCATCCAAGAAAATTAAATCCTCACTCATCCTGAATCACCCTTGTTAAGTCTCGAATACCGCCTAAGCAAACCCTTGTAATGGTTCAGACTCCTTTGAGCATACCTTTTGTAAGAATACAGTGTACTCAATGTGATCCATAGAATAGATTGTCTAAATTCATTAACCAAAATGTGTTTGAGTCTTTTTAGAGGAGGTCTCTGGAAAGCTTCATCAATGTACTGAATTCACTCAATACCAAACCTCAAGTACACCCCTTATGAAAATGGATAAGACTTGGTGAAATTAGATTCACCTCCGTTAATTTCTTTTTATAATTGGAAAATATTTTTAATTAACCTTGGTTTATGATATTTTGTCAAACACACATGAAAATATACTTTTCATATAGAAAAATCAATTTTATAAAGAACTTCATATTTTTGTATATGTATGGGTGTTCATGTGTTAAACAAACATACTTTGAGTTTTCGTCAAAACCTATTTTGGAGTTTCTTTCAAAAGGAAAACTATCAAAAAAATCGGATACTCTCGCAATTTATTTCATCGCAGCGACGCCAAAGTGAAAAACTCATTCATTATAGTGACAGTGTATCACTAGTCACGTGTGTCCTCGTGACAATTGTCTCATTTTTTGGCTCAACCTAGATCGTTTTAGGTTCACTCCTATGAGGGATTTCCTCACTACATCAAGACGCATCGGACGAGCTAAAGGTCACTTTTTCATAAGATCTTCCTTAAAGATCTTCTTGGTAAGTGTGTCAAATACAACTTTTATGATGACTTAGACTCTAATGTGATTATTTAACACCATAATAGTGTGACACCAAGCATTTGATCCTTAATTTATTTTTAAATCAAAAGTCTATGAGTTAAGTTTTGGCCACTCTTTCAACAAGGAGCGAGAGCTTTGAAAAAAATATTTTTTTTACTAAAACATTTCATATATTTGAGACCGCTTTTTTTACTTCTCTTCTTCGAGTTCTTTTCAAGACATCGTTTCAAATCAGGTATATTTACTCATCTTGTGTTAAAAAATATATTGTCATTACTAAGTAAATATTTTCTCTTCCTTGGCTTGGAGAAACTCGTTTTGAGATTTAAAGAACCATACCTTTGCAAATGCCCCTACACACATATCTATAGGATTACCTCAAAAATCCTAGATGTGTAATTTTGGTATCTTGAAGTTTCACTCTAGGACTTCAACTTTAAAGATAACGTTTTAGCAAAAGATTTAAAGGCACTTGTGTGGATTTTAACTATCGCGATTGTGCATTATTCTCCAATTGTTGGCGCTCTCTATGGAGAATATGGTGGTAAGGAGTATCTAGTTCGTCATTGAATCATGAGGGTGTAAGCCTCTATCATCTAGATTAAAACTCTATCATAGTGTATACACCTTATCTTGGGACCCCGTAAGCACCACCTTAGGTCTCTATCACCCACTCATTCACTGTAATCCCTAAGTCATACTCTTAGTGTTGATCTAGAGCCCACCGGCCTCTCCCGATCCCCTTTTGACTCTATTTAACTTTATCGCCTGATCGAGAGCTCAATGAATCTTCAAAGGATTATGAAACTCCTTTTCAACGCTTTGCCTCTATGCAAATCGTCCTGACGGTTCGAACAAACAATCCGTCTTACTCTAAAAAATAATCTAGAGGCAATTGGCACTTGTGGGCCCCGTTTGACTCTGGTCAACTCTCTACCTTGACTAAAGCTCATTTAATCTTCGAAGGACATTGAATCCCCTTTCTAACAGTCCACCCCATGCATGAATTAGCCTTAAACTTCGGGCAAATAAGCCATTTTACTTTGAAGGGTCGGTGAGGTCTCTTAGGCCTTGTTTGACCATGGTAAACTCTCCAAAGAGAACAAAGATAAATAAAAACTTGAAAGGCACTGAATACCCTTTCCAACACTCCATCATGTGCATAAATTAGCCTTACGATTCAAACGAATAATCAATATTCCTCTTAAAACTTCATGTCCAGTGACCAAGCACATACAGGCCCCTTTTGACCTTATTTAACTTCTAAACCTACGAGTGGCTCAATGGCTTCTTGCAGGTCTCTAAATACCCTTTTCAATGGTCTTACCTATGCATAATTCTAACTTACGATTTGTATTTTATGGGGTTTTTTCTCAAAACACCATATCTGGACTGCCAAATGGCAACTTAGAGACCTTGTCTATCGACCGTGTACCGAAGGTGCTATGCCGATAAGCAAGTCCAAACCCTTACCAATTAGAACCCCCTTTGCCTTATAAATATATTCCATAACCTCACTTTTAAAGGCACCCCTGAACACCCCTCTCAGTAAGTCAGTGTTATGTGGATGACATGATCATTAATTCCCAGATGAAGACATTCTCTACACCTCTCAAGAGGACCATAGATGGAAAATTTACTTTGATGGAGTTGCCAAAAAGAAAGGATATGGCATTGGGATATTCCTAAATTGCCCTCTGATGCTTCTCACACCCCCATTTCCATTAAATTATACTCCCCTTGCACCAAAAACATGAGTGAATATGAGGCATGCACTGTAGGCCTCAAGATCGTCCTTAAAAAAAGAATCTGACACCTAGACATTTATGAGGACTCTGCCCTCATTGTTGGCTACATTCTTAAAAAATGGAAAGTCAAAGACGAGAAGATCCTTCCCTTCCATGATGACCTAGAAGATCCGATCTCCCAACTCAAATATGTCACCTTCAACTACCTAATTATATAAAGAATAGTCTATTTTATGCCCTTACAACCCTAGCCTCCATGGTAGACATGCTCGAGGGAATAACAATGTGATATTTCCTCATTAAGAAATAGGATATTCCCATCCATTGCTACCATATTTGACTCGTTACCGAATAAGATTCCAAAATGGCCAAATTATATTACTATAACATTTGGTGCCTCTTCAACATGATAGGTATCCCCAAGATGCAGATAAGAAAAATCGTGTGACCCTTTGCAAATAGGCTTCCGAGTACATCATCTGCAGTAAATCACTTTTCAACAGAAACTTTGATGAAACACATTTGCATTCCATAAGAGGGGCTGATATTAAAGGAATGATGCTAAAAATCTACAGTGCAATGAGTCTCACAGGAATAGTCATATGCTTTCTAAGATGATAATCCGTCAAGGAAACCATTAGACCACAATAGTTCAAAATTGCACAACCTATGTTTGAAGATGCCTCAAATGCTAGAAGTTTGCCAATCTTCAACACTTACCTCCTCAGGAATTTCATAACATGACCTCTCCCTGGCCTTTCTCCACCTGGGGCATAGACATCATAGGGTAGGTCATTCCCAAAGCTTCAAATGGGCACAAATTCATCCTAGTCACCATTAATTACTTCACCAAATGGGTCAAAGCCGAGTCATACGTAGTACTGAATGATAATAAAGTGGCCAAGTACAATAAAAAGAACATCATATGTCGATACGGGGTCCCCATGAGTTAGTATCAGATAACAGAATCCACTTTGAAGCTGAGGTCACATAACTGATCGAAGATTATAGGATTCAGAGATACAAATCTTTTTATTACTGACCCCCAAACCAATGGTGTTGTCGAAGCTGCCAATAAAAACCTCAAAATCATCATTAGTAAGATGATTGGGAGTTGCATAGATTGGGTCGACGAGATACCATACGCCCTTTGGGTATACCACACTTCCATTAGAAAAAATACTGGCACCACCCCTAATTCAATGGTATATGACATGGAAGTGATCCTACCCGTTGATCTAGAAATTCATTCACTATACATCATGCTCGAAAGCATAATCAGGGAAGAATACTAGTATCAGAGCCTCTTTGACGAACTATCACTATTAGATGAAAAGATACTTAAGGATCTATAACATATATAGGGGTATCATCTTCGAATTGCACGCTCATTCAATTGAAAAGTTAAGGACCACGGTGTCTAGTAAGGAGACCTTTCCCTCAAAGAGATAGTAGAACCCATTTTGTACCCCGGAGTGAAATTCAAATCAAATTGGAGTGACCTATACATTATGAAGAAAATTCTATTAGGCATTGTCGCTATGCTCACAGACCTCAACGAGGAAGAGATGATACGTTTATTGAATCTGGACTGTCTCAAAAAATTCTACCCTCAGTTCAAAATCTCGATATTCTATGACCCTTGTCATCCCCCCTCTATTATAAAAAAAAATTCATTTCCTTTACCCATAATAATGTGGGACATGATCCTCTCAAAAGTATTTATTTTGAAAATGAAACTCATGAAAAATCTTAAAAACCCAGAGATGCGTAGGGAGCCCATACAACATACACGGGTATGGTCCCCTTCTTTTACATAAAATTCTATTATTTTCTAACCCTCAAGAACGCTGGTCCATGTTATCATTTACATGAATGAAAGGATTGTGTATGCATTTTATCAATTGGTATAGATAGTTCAAATTGGAAAACTCATCAAGAGGCACAACAAAATATGATCAAAATTATTTTTATTTCTAATAAGGTAATACGTCACTAGTTTATGGAATATCGGTGAAGGGAGCTAAACAGATCACCCCCTTCCACTGACAAAACCATATTAAACAAACCTACTTAATCCATATCACCTTTAAAAATCACCCAAAACACAAATTTTCCCCAGCTTTGCAAAAACTACCAGCTTCATTAATGTTGTCCTCAACTTCCAAATGGTCTCACTTCGTCATCATTACCTGGCCCCATAGCTCCCTGAGTCTCCCACTCCTGATTCACACTCCATATGCACTCCATGTAGCGATACACCCTAACAAGTTTGTGGCTGAAACCACAACACCTTCCTCTATGGTGTCAAAGGCAATAACCACCTTTGACCAGTCTCTTCCTCCATAATCTTCCCAACTATCATCTTCCACAACTACTTCAGGTTGTTCCCATACACATTCCAAGCCCCTACTAAAGATTTTGATGGGTGGGTAGACAGTTGGCTGCACTGCCACGAGGAACACAATATCATTCCCAATGACTCGATTAAGTCCTTCACTAGAAAAAAATTCGTTTTGCAAGGAGGCACTATTTTTTCCCACCCAATTTGGCATAGAATCCGCTAAGGGAAATAAAAAGAGGTCTGATGAAGGCCACCAACTGCACATATCGGTACTATCCTAGCTACAAAGCAGGCTGAAAGTCTCCCCACCACAGCACTGACCAACAAAGACATCGGGCTCCAAGCTTCATAAAACAATTAACTCAGTTCTCTATCGATGTGTCGAAGATGAACAAAGGTCGAACGTGGAAATTAGGCACACCAGTCAATGGGTACTCAAAAGGAGCTTCCAGATGAAACCTCTCTACAAGCATCACTAGGATCCCCCTTGAAATATCGGAATGTCCCTCTTTTCAAGTATTGAGACCATTTGAGATCTCCGCCAGCACAACCGTCATAGGACTATAGAAATAAGACATCCACGCCACTATTGTGGCCACTTGGGAATCAGTCATCAAGTATCCTATCACCGGTAATAACCTCGCAGTTAATCCTAAAGCAACAACTCTCACAAATCAAAAATCATCAAAACCCCTGTGACGCACCAAATACATAACCACTAGAAGAAAAATCGTCCCTCAATTAACCAACGATCAAGACGCCAAAGGGTAAATATGGAGAAAATCATCCAAAGATACCTAAGGATAACGAGAAGGATAAGGCATAGACATTGCAACACTGGGTCTAACTCCCAACATTGGTGAAAATTCCTCGTCAAAAGTATAGGTCCAAGACAAATTGGAACACATGGTCCTCAAGATAAAAAAAATTGTACCACCCCTACTAGCAAGTTCCAGTCTATAGCCCAATTACACCACAAAGAAACTCGACACAAACTAAAAATATCGAATTCAACATTGTAGAGGTGCATGGCCTCTAAGCTTACAAGATAAGAAGAAAATTCTTCATACATGAGAAGAGACATTTTGATAAAGAGAAAGAAAAATAAAGAGAGGAAATATGGATGTTGGTGAAAAGCACACCCCATAACTCTCTTTTTATACCCAAAAACCCTTGCAAAAAATAAACCATTCGGATTTCAATTTAACTCAATGCCCAAAATCAATTTCCATAAAAATCCTTACTTTAAATAAGTTAACTCGGGATAATTCGTCTTTATTACTCCTCTTATTAATAAATATTTTCCTCAAAATCATTTTCATACTGATCTCTATCTTCCAAAAATAAAACAATCTCAGCAAAAAAACTAAAAAGTGCATAAGAATAAGTCATTAAATCAAGAGAAAAAAAAATACAAAAATGAATATTTTTCAAATATATTCTTGCTTCACGTGATTACATTTTGTAGGTACAAAGAGAAAAAACACAAAAGGCACTTCGCTCGAACCCTTAACCTTCCCCTCAGAACCCTCAATGCCCGTGTTGCGCACACTTTCCTCGATGACGAGCGATGGACCCCCCACTCCTAGAATCGAAACCTTAGTCTAAAGTGGAAGATGGCACCAAGCAAGAGGAAGCCAGCTATTTATATAATACGACATGGAAGACATCGAATCCTTGATGTACCACAACCAGTTGGTTGGCACCCGTACATACTACAAAGAAAATAGAGGATGAGTTAGTTGGTAAAAGGCAAGGAAGAATGAAATCATAAATGAAAAAGAGAAATAGAAGAAATATACCTCAACCTGGTCAATCTAGACATCAATGCATGAGGACGATATGGAAATCACAATGATTCCTCTCTAATCAGTTGAAAATTATAAAGAGGATGAGTAACCTAAATCAACGGATCCTCCTCTGCCTCTCCCACCACCGTCATACCACCACTTGTGGTGTGGGCCAATCCGACCAGTACACGGGTACCCCAACCTGAAGTCGTGGTGGGTGGAGGCATATTATCCACAGCATAGATACAATAGGCTATTAACCATCTCGTGCCTCTGCCGATTGGCACCTTCCCAGGCTTGCCTACTGACAATCCTCTTTTAATTTTGTAGAGAAAATGCCAAAAAAATCCAAAAATTTACCTAAAAGTCCCAAAAATTCTAAAAATCCTTGAAAATATGGAACATTATTTTCCCTCGAGAAAATAAATTTTAGAGAAAAAATACCCTTATTAACTCTCAAAATACCTAGCCAAAGTAATCTTACACTCTTATTCCCAACATAAACTCCACAACAGAACCAATGATGAACCCACATCCAAGGCTACTACAATTCCCCAATCGGAACCTCAAAACTAAACATTCCCCAGTATAATTTCAAGACAATACCATCCCCAATGGAATAAAAAATTACCCTATACCCGAACTTATGTACACTTCCCCAATGAAATTTCTCCCTGAAAAAACTTTAGGTCCTCAAAATTAACCTCGCCACTTAGAATCGACCATCATAACTTTAGGTCCTCAGAATTAACCTCCACCAGCAGAATCTGTTGCCTTAACTTTAGTTCCTCAAAATTTACCTTAGCCCTAAAAATTGATCGCCCTCAACTTTAGGTCCTCATAATTAACCTCGGCCCTTAGAATCGGTTATCCTAATTTTAGATCCTCATAATTAACCTTGGCCCTTAGAATTGGTCGTCACTGCATTAGGTCCTCAGAATTGACCTCGACCCACATAATTGTTCGCCCCAACTTTAGGTCCTCAGAATTAACCTCGACTCGTAGAATTGGTCTCCCCAACTTTAGACCTTCAAAATTGACCTCAACCCGCAGAATTGATCAGCACAACCTTAAGTCCTCAGAATTGAACTCGACCCCCTAAATTGGTTATCTTCGTCTCCTTAGATCCTCAGAATGGACCTCAACCCACTGAATTGACCATATTTGTCTCCTTAGGTAATCAGAATCGATCTCGACCTGCTAAATCGGTCATCTTCATCTCCTTAGGTCCTCAAAATTGACCTCGATTCACTAAATCATCAATCTTTGTCTCCTTAGGTCTTTAGAATTGAACTCGACCAGCTGCATTGGTCATCCTACCCCATTAGAATCAACCTTAACACATCTCTAACCCACTAAATTGATAATCCTCGTCTCCTTAGGTCCTTAAAACTGAGCTCGGCCATCTAAATCGGTCACCCTCATTCCTTAAGTCCACATAATTGACCTCAAATCCTCTTCCCCAACATCGATGTGGTGTCTATCATTCGACTAGCTTCACCTGTTCCAAACCCACATGTCGAGGGGATCTCTGTAGAAACCCAATCCTAGGTTCCCATAAGAACCTCCTTAGGTCTTTAACACTCAATCATTCATTATAAACCCTAGGTTATACTCCGATTACTGATCTAAAGGGCATCATGTTCTCTTATGCCCCGTTTGACTATGGTTAACTTTCTCGCCTGACCAAGAGCTCAATAAATCTTTTAAGGGCTCTAAATCCTTTGTCCAACGGTCCACCCCGTGCACGAATCAACCTTAAGGTTTGAGAAAATGATTCGTTTTACTCTAAAAACTAATTTGGAGGCCACCGAATGCACCCAGGATCAGTTTGACTCCAGTAAACTCTCCAACTTGAGCGAATCTCAATGAATCTTTGAAGGGCTCTGAATCCCCTTTCCAACGGTCCCCACCATGCACGAATTAACCTTTTGGAATGGACGAGCGACCCATTTGACTTCGAAGGGTCATGAGACACTTATGGACCCTGTTTGACCCTTTTTAACTCTCCAAACCTAATGAAGTTGAATGAAATCTTTAAGGGCACTGAACACCATTTCTAACAATCCATCCATTGCTCAAATCAGCTTTAAGATTTGGACAAATGATATGCTTTCTTGCAAAAACTTATTGTCTAGTGACCAATAGGCACTTCCAAGACCCGTTTGACTTTGGTGATCTCTCGTATCAGAAAATGGCTCATGGATTCTTAAAGGTATCTGAATAACATTTTCTACGGTCCTCCCCGTGTATGATTTTGACTTACGGTTTACTTTTTATGATTATTTTTTTAAAAACCTATTTTGGGCTGCCAAATGGAACCCCCAAGGACCCTTACTATCGACAGTGTGCCTGAGGTGCTATGTCGATAGGTAGGTCCAGACCCCTACCAATTGGCACCCCCTCTGGCCCTATAAATAGAGGCCATGACATCACTTTAAAAGTCCCCTTGAACACCCCTCTCAGCAAGTCAGTGAACATTCTCTCAAATTTAGAGTTGTCCCATTTCCTAAAAAACTCATTTTTTAAATTCTCTTCCATCACTTTCTTACCTCACTTAGTAAATCCCCCCCCCCCCCTCTCCATACCACATTCGTACGGTTGCAATATCGGCACATCTACATCTCAAGAACAATAGCAAGCACTTATAAGGAGGTTAAATTCTCCATCCCTTTCTCTAATTCTTCCATTTTAATGTTAATCATATTATTTCTACTTTTATACTTTTTCACTAAATCACATACATTAATCTCAAACCTTTATTAGTAGTACTTTCACATACTATATTTTTGTAAAAAACCCCAAAAAGAAGAAAATGAGGGTTTATCTATAAATTCCAAAATTAAAATTCTCATCTCACACTCTCACTCTTAAAACACATTTTCTCTACACAAATACATAAGGGAAATCCCCCGTTTGGATTTATGGATTAAACCCCTCCCTATGCTATCTTCTAACTACGTGGACTTTGACACTCCTTGGGCTACGTGAGCATATTGGGCAAATCCCACTATTCGAATCCTCCTTTATGCATGTTTATATGTTTCTTTTATATCTTATATATAAATTATTTATGAATCTCAAATTCTTAGATGCTTTTGTTTTGTTCGATTTATATTCATTTTCTCTTCCATAGGGACTTGTGATTTAGCAAACACTCATATTATATTTTGAATTCTTATATTTGGGAACACTCCTAAGGATGAATTCACTCCATCCTTTTCTATGGTGCGAGTTGCATGATTCCATTCTTCACCTATATTATGCACATTAACACACACTTCATGTAGTCTAACAGGAGAAGATTAACACATACCCATGAGAGACCAAAAGGGAAGGATTGTACTTTTGAACTATTTAGTTTCACAAGCATCAATATTATGTCTAGAGGCGGTGACATTTTCATTTCCCTTTTTGTGAAAAATAGGCTGGTGACTCTATTATCCCCCACATTGATAACGGTCAAGCACCCCGAGAAAGGGCGCAACCCCTCACATACGTTGGAGTTAATCAGAATCAAGGCCTTAGGAAGGCCACACGTAATGTATTTTTCATTTTTATTGGCTCGAGGTTAGTGAGTTCTTCCATCGTACATTCGACATTGTGCTCATTTTACTCTTTTCTTATCATTTAGAATCATTACCTAAAATAAGAAGATAAATCTTGAAGATTCTAAAATTTAGTTAAATATGTTGTCACATAGACTTTTGGGTTTTAAACCCTTTTATAATAATAAACTAACAAACCTTTTTTATTGAATTAGGTAATTTATTTTTATTTGGGTAGCTGTCATTAAGAGGCCTACTCTCAACTAGTATCAGAGCGGGTCTCCAAGTTTTAGATGTTAAAGGTGTACTTTTAGGATAAACTTATCCCAAAACCATTGTCAATGATGTCCACATCGAAAAAATTAGATATAGCTAGGACAACAATGAATTAATGGAGAATAGGTGGAACATGAAGGGACGTATTGATTTTTTTATTGTGTGCCCCCAAATGAGTGTAGACATATATCCACATATACGACATCCAAGGAGGTGTGAGAAATTTTACAAATGACCTAGGATTTCACCTCCACCGTGAAACACTCTATGCTTCAACAACTTACCACACATTTCGAACTTCTTACCATGAAGGATTAATAACTTTTAACGAGTTATATGTTGACCTAAATGACACTGTTACTTTCGTCTTTGCTTGGGAAATGCCATTAAATATAATGAGTTTCGTCATAAAATATTACATTCTTTGCCTCTTTGGTTTCATCGAAAAGTTGATTCCATCGAAGAGATTAGAGATTTTCTTTCTAAGCCAGTGTATGAAGATAAATTGGTTGGCTCTGTCCAAGTCTGTGAGAAAAAATTGTCTTATCGCCAAGGAGTGCCTCCCGTGGTGTTATTGAGGATGATATAGAATTTCAAACTAAGCTTTGTAATAAATGGCAAACATAATTTTAGTCTAAAGGCATACCCAAAAACTATATGCCTAGGCTTGGGATTGTTTATGAAAACGGAGAAAAGAAATTTGAATCACCAAACACCTTCATAAGTTTTACACATGGTGGTAGAGCACACATGTTAAAGAAATGTACCTACAATTTAAGTCATAATGGTGGAAAAAAGGCTTATCAATCCACATTTAATGATGATAACTCAGAATCCTAAGATGCTGATCAAGAATGAAACTATGCTACATTTATGGAGAGAGAAAAATTTGATGAGTTGGATGATTTAAAGTATTTTGATGTTCCACGTCCATCTAGTGAAGAAATGGCTATTACCAAATCATCTTGGAGAACTATTGAGGAATAAGAGGATATGATATTCAAGCAAACTATGTTAGGATCCACGAGGAGTCCATAACCTCGAATGGCATTACATGAAACTTTCCCCCATTCTAGCAAATACTAAAAATCAAATGCATATAGTGAGTGAGAGTAGTGTGAGTCAATTTTTCTCTCCATGTGTGGTAAATAGTGGACCACATTTTGAAGATAGTTCCATTGACTTTCTTCACATGGATATTGAGTTCCTTAGGATGTCCTTACATGAGAGCTAAAACTTAAGAATAGTCCTAGAGAACAAAATCTCTTTGCTTTAAACTCAGCTACTATCCTCGACCACCTTCAAGATGAATATGGAAGTGTAGGTCTCAAAATTTGGATAGGATTCTTTTTGGTGCAAATTGTTCCACTGCGAATATACAACGAATCAGTTTTGAGAATGATGGCTTTACGTTTGGACAAGATTTCTTAGCATCCTAATCGATTTTTCCATCTCCCATTGGTGAATCTTTAACTCATTCCGTAATCGAATAAAGATAAAGGAAGGTGAGTTTCATGTGTTCCTCTTGCAATAAGGAAGAACACATGAAGGAGTTTTTCTTTAGGCTTGGAAAGAAATAACTCAAGCGTCTCATTGACCCAACTGGACTACAACCCTATAGGTGCACACATTGTCATACGTTAGAACACCTGAAGGAGTTTTGTGTTTTACTTTAACCCATATCACATTCAGGTGCTTTTGATAATGGTATAAAGGTATATTGGAAATGAAATAAGAAAGTGCAATCCCTTTAAAAGGTTTTTTATAAAGGGGAGGGAAAATAAAAAATGGTTAATCCTCCCACACTTTCCAAAAAAAAATTCCAAATCCAATTCTTTATAGATTGAACTGTATAGGATTTAGAAATAAGTTATTGATAGAGGTGAACTATAATTGCTAAAAAAAGGCACCAAGGCATGGTCCTTGTTTGAGAAAAAAATAGGATTCTTTCGATTTAGGTGTCTTAGAGTGTTTGGTTTACTCTTTTTGAATAGGAATGTTGATTTCTATATAACTAATTTTATTCTTTAGAGGTGGTCTTTTATTCTTTTCATACCTTTAGATTTTGGCCTTTGTAATATTGGTCTTCTGTTCTTGTTAGCTATCAATATATCCCATGAGCTTAAATTGAAACCTCCATGTTTAGTTATTTTATTAATAGTTTTTATTTATAAATTTCAATACTCCATATTAAAATTTTATAGCTTGAAATGCCTAATTAAATTAATCTTGCTATTTTAGAGTATTTGTCATAACTCATGCACTTTACACCGCCCACTAAACTTGAGCATTTCCATGGAAAATATAATGAAGGGGGTTGTTATATACTTTTATAAAAAATTAAAAGTATTATACGAAGTTTGGATGAAAGGGTATCATTATTAGTCCTTTGGTGTATGAGAATTTGTATCTTCATGGTTGGAGTTGAAAATATAAATATATGTTCAAAATCATGAGTGATGGTATGGTAAGGGATGCAATTTTGGGTCTAGAGAACTACCTTTGAAACATTGAAAATAGTTCCCCATCCTTTGTATTGAATGCGAAAAAGTCACGACATGATTTTTTTTTATCAAAAACGATGTCTAAAAGATTATTATTTATATAAAATTGAGTAACATCCATGATATGACACTTAAATGTTTTAAATCATAAATCTCTATTTGAGAAAGAAAAAAAGCGAAAGTTGAAAATTTTATTTCTTTTCAAGGAAAAATGAGGCTTTATGTTTGTTGCATAAAGTAAACAAATTTCAAAAGTGAGTTCAAACAATTTTCTTCATTCTTTGATTTTATGGGTTGATTCTCATTTTATTCACTTTTGTATTATGAGTTATGTCTTTGAATAACTCTATCTTTTATATGGCTTTAATTTGACCTTAGGCAGTTGAATGCTAAACTTTTATGTGTGTAGAGTATTTGCCATAATCAATAACCATTGTATGATATTTTGTAGTATTTTTTGTGATTCAAAATGGTATTTAAGGAATCAAAATGTACATGCCTTTATCAAAGAAATTATATGTGCATTGCCATGTTTGTTTCTGTTGCTTTTTTTTAACAATTTTGGTTTGTTGAAGCTCACACGACCACTGTTACCCGAGCTTTGCTGCAGCAATGTTGCTGCAGCCTGCGAGAAAATTTCTAGTTACAATGATGGCATTTGAATTTTCTATAAACTCCCAATTTGGGATGTTTAAATGCTTTAACACCATTTCTTCTTTCAAAATCTCATATACCCCTCGTCTTCCTCCCATCTTAGCATCTTGGAAGTCTATTTTAGGTTGTCTTTACCTTATTATTGTGGATTAATCTTCATTATGGGAAGTTTTTCATCCATAGATTTCATATTTACTCCAAGCATGATGACTGCATTATTTTTATTAATTAGGCCCAAATCTATGCCTTGTTCGACCTGTTGTATCATAATTACAAAGTTTTTAGAGTCATTTTTGTAATTTAGAAAAAAATGCAAGTTTGAAACAATTCGGGTTAAAAATCCAATTTCATCAGCCCCCGGGGGTAAAATCATAAGATTAGAAACTTTTTTAGTCTAAAAATAATTTTAAAGTTTTTATCTGGGTAAAATAAAGTTCTCCCTGAAATTTCTTGGATTTCGGGTTCAAATAGTTAAAATAAAAAGTTTGGGAGTTTAAATGCAGATATGACTAATTCGATAATTTTTTAATTATTTATGATCCTAAATTTGAATTCCTTATTTTTATTTTTTATTTTTATAGATGCCTCGGGAGTTCGGAAAATAAAGGACATGATATAAAAATTTGTTAGGATATGTCGTGACATGACACGATCAACACAACTGTACTAAAATATTTTAATAAATTTGCTTAAGCGTGCATTGAGGTCGTGCTATAGCTTTTTGGAAAGATCTTTAAACGACTTAAAACTTTCTACTTTGGGTGAATTTGAGAATCTAAAGTTTTTAATGTGAAAAATCAGTTTGGAAAATTTGGTATTGATGAAAATTGCGATGAAAAAAAATAAAATAAAGAGGGAAATTAAAAATGATGGGTTTCTTTGTGCATGGAGTCCAAGGATTCAAAAAACCTAGAAGATATTCCTAGTACAATATCAATTTCCAAAAGGCCTATGTTAGTTAAAATCATATCAGATTACCACAAACTCAAAAGCCACTAATAAAAAAAACTCCCATTTAATTTAAAACACGTAATTTCATGAAATACCCTTTTAAATGTTTTTGGATTTTATAAAACCAAGTTAAATCAATAAAAAAGTGTTTTAAACCAAGCCAAAAACTTCACAATTTCTGTTATAAAAATGTGTGACACCCCCCAAAATCTAAATAATATTGATCAGGTTGAAAATAATTAATTACATGAGTGTAAACAATTGAATATCATTCTAAGCATGACGGAAATAAAACTAAATGTATAAAGATAATAAGTGAATACAACCATGAGAGTAAACCAATATGAACTCTAGTATCATAATCACAACAGGATTATAATCCAACACTGACAGTACTATTGTCTCAACATAATTCTAACTCTTCAAATAAAATAATAGTCACTATAAAATCTAACACAACTGAATTGTAAATTGAAATAAAAAAGTGAGCACACTGGCTTGACAACTACATCCTAGATGAGTAGCAATTGAAGAAAAGATCGAGTAGATGAATTAGGGATGAGGCGATATCAATGACCTATGTCCTGAAAGACATAATCGAAAATAACATAAACAACAAGTCTATGAAGGAAGTGTATCTCTCTATTGTGTGAGGATGTGAGTAAATGTAAACAATTTCAAACGTCTCACACACTTTATTGAAAATGACGGATACATAAAATAAATTTGATCTCATGAACGAATGCTAACCACTATGTCGAGAATGTCGAGTTATTCACCATATAATCTTTTCGTTTTCCCGAACACCTTACCAAGGATGAAAAATGGCATTTATGAAAGGTATGAGGGGCTAATGAAGAAGATGAATGATGGGGTGTTTTGAGAAGAGTGTGACACACTTTGATTTACTATTGTCTTCATCTTTTGAATTTATGATTGCATATTTCTTTTTCCTCTTTTCTATATTATTTTTTTTTCTTTGCTTTTTTTTCTTTCCCTTTTTTTTATTGTGATACATTTTTGTAATTTTTTTTCCGTAACAAAAATGAAGACAATTTACATGGAAAATTTCAAACACTTTTTTTCTCAAAAACGATGGCAATGATGGATGGCATTTGGGACATATGGATAAGGGTAATATGGAAAATGATAATGAGTGAATGATAATGTGATAGGAAAAATGGTACGTGTATGGAAAAATCGGTTTAGTGCTCGGGACAAACTATAAGACACATGTCTCTTACAACTCAAAAGTAATGTCATTCTCAGTGATTAAGCCAAATTTGAAAAAATGATGAGATCATGAAACGACTAAATGTAGTACCCAAAGAAAATTGAGTCAACTTGTGACTCTGAGATACTTAAAAACCCTAAAAAGGGTGAAAAGCTCAAATCTCACGGGTTTAAGTCGCTACCAGTGATCTTTTAAGGCTCTCTTGAGAATATTGTTACTCTTCAACTTTTGATTGTAAATGTGATAGTGTAAATTTGTCAAGTTTAAGAATTCATAGTGCTTTTTAAATCAATTGTTTCTGAAAATTTTCAAAAGAGGTACGATTTTGATAAATTTCCCACCCCCAAACAAAAAGGAACATCGTCCTCGATGTTTAAAATCATATATAAAAATTAAAAGAACAAGGGAGGAAAGATAGTAACATAATGAGCCATTAGTGAAATGTATCGCATTCCGGAGGATAGAAGAAACATGAAGAACAAATGTGATACAAAAATACATACAAGCCTATAAAGCATGTGAAAATCATTGGGTGGTGTGAAACACCACCCCCAAACAGGATAAGACTCATTCTAAAAAAAATGAACAACGGGCTGCCTCCCGATAGCTCTAAGTTTAACGTCTTCAGCCAGATCGAACCAGTCTCACCCTAAGGATAGGAACTAGAAAAGCACGGGTGGCAGAAAAAATTGGGTGATGAGAATCACCCCCAAACAAGACTGAAGCGTCAGTATTGCTGGATAAATAAGAAAATAGGTCAATGCACTTGTATGGCGAAGTGAGTCACTCGATGCAAAGCATCGGTGGACCATGGGCGGGTGGGTAGGAGGTTAAGGTGAAGGGTAAGGGTGAGGGTGTACATGCACCGGTCACGGGCCTTATTGAGCGTAAATGTGAGGGCAACAAGGGCCCTATAAGTATGGTGCTCAAGTTGGTAGGGGAGGAAGAATGGTTTGGAAATAATGATGGGGTGGGCCTCAGAGAAAGTGAACGACTGTTCTATAAATGGACGATGGTAACAGTCACGCCGTGACACGCCAGGGAGCAGTAGATGGAAAAAATCAAAACCACAAGGTAGTGGTGTGCATAAAATAATAAGCTCGGTGTCACAAAATATTAGAGTAGGACAAATACTCTCATTGGTAGTGGCGTCAATGAAAAATGCACAAATGTGATTGTGGAGTACTCGGGTGGAGGGTGGATGTAGGTGAGTGTAACACCCCGTATTTTTGTGCATTTAATATTAAATTAATTCGGGATTTTAAATTACTGGTGTGTTGTAATTTTAATTGAATTAATTATGATAATATAATTATTTAAATATTAATCGGGAAGTGAATGGTTAATGTTTAGGGAAATTTATTTACTAAGTGAATAGTAATAATTTAATTACGTCATTTCGGGTATTAATGACGGGGTATGCACTTATTCCAGCCGGGAGTCGGTATAGACTTAATGGGGTGTGAGATAAGGATTTTTTATAAATTAATTCGGATGTCAATTCTGAGGGCGCGGTTGAGTCCGGATGGGTCGAGATAGTCTGAAAAGAGTACCCGGGGGTAGTAATTGGGTCTCGGGGTATTTTTGGGCATGGCCGGGCCCACACGGGGTGAGTTGGGCCACTTTAATTAAGCCCATTAGACTAAAAACGGGATTAAGGGTTTTTAACCTAATTGGGAGATTAAGGGATGGCAGCCAACATAACTCTAAACCTAGGGTTTGAGAGGAGATTTGGGGGAAAGCAAATCAAGAACAAATTGAAGGTTATTGGAGCCAAATTAAGGGACATCAACAACGGATCAGACACTACGAACACTTACAGGCAAGTGGTTAACTGTTTTTACTCCTAAATTGTGATATCCAATTCATATTTTAGTGATGTGTAACTAAAATTCATTTTGGGGATAAATGGGTACAAAATGGGGTTTTGTTAATGGAATCTTTATGAGTTCTTGTATGAAGAACATGAATCTTGAATGACTTAGGGTTTATTTGATGAACACAAGAGGTCAATCTGCCAGAATTTTTAATACAACTTTAAACGTATGCCATTTGAGTTGTACTTCGAATTAGAGTGTGAACCATACATGCCTGGAAAGGTATTTCTCTTAGCTATCCAATGAACTTGGAATCAGGTCAATCGGAGTTCTGTAGAGGGAGTAATAGACCTTTTACTAGAGGGTGTTTGATCTGTCAACATAGTAATCTGCCAGATTTTTAACGTGACTTTAAACGTGTGCGATTTGAATTTTACTTCGAATTAGAGTGTGAGCCATACATTACTGGAAAGGTATTTCTCTTAGCTATCCAATGAACTTGGAATCAGGTCAATCGGAGTTATGTAGAGGGAGAAATCGAAATTTTACTAGAGGGTGTTTAATCTGTCAGAAAATTTGAGATTTTTCTTTTTAAGCCTCAAATGTCTAAAATTTTATCGGGGAAGTGTTTGTGACCTTGATGAAATATATTGATGGAATAATGATATGGAAGTAGGTCTATGATTGAGTGTTGGACTTTAATTTTGTGAGAGAGTTAAGGTGGAGATTCATAGGCTTGATTGTGACGTACTCTAATTCGAGATGATAAGAATATAATTACGAAAAAGCATGAGCGAGCTTAAATTCGTTAGGTCAGTGGATTAACAAGGGTAACTACTGAATTGATATAACAAGGGGTAACTAGGAACCTTAGAGTTGTGTGAATACTTGAATTAATACGAAAGTGAGATAAATTCGTAAAGCAAATAAGTACGGTGAATATTAGAGAGAAATATATTACGTACAAGTATGAAGAATTGGGTTGTGTAAATACCTACTGTTTTATAGGATTACTTGGGTTGTGAATGCATATTGTGTGTTCCCTTGTGATAGGAACAAAGACTCGGCAAATATTAAGTTCCGGGCTATGTAAGTGAGTCCGGGGACAATGGTTGAGTGACACCAAGTTATTAAATTAATAAATGCGATAATTAATTTAATTAAAGTCGGTTTGTAGACTCGGGTATGATTAAATTAATGGGTGGGATAATTAGTTTAATCAGGATCGGATTGTAGACTCGTGAAGGGTACTTATTAATTAATGTGATAATTAATTATATTAGAGTCGGACCACAGACTCGGAATTTGGGTTGATTAATTAATTTGTTAGCTAATTTGATTAGAGTCTGGCGATAGACTCGGTGAGGTATTAAATTAAAATGTGTGTTAATTAATTTAAGGAGAGTTGGACCATAGACTCGGGGAAAGTATTATATTAATTAAGGTGTGAATTAATTATATTAGAGTCGGACCATAGACTCGGGAAGAGGATAAGTTATTAAGTGAGAAAATTAATTACATTTGAGTCAGGCCACAGACTCAGAAACTTACAGGCAGTGTATGGGATTTTGAGTACACGGTAAAGCCGGGGTTATTAATATATATATATACGGTGTAGTGGTAGTATATATATATACTTGTATGTATTGTGTGTGACATTAAATTACAGGCAGTGTGCGGGAGTTTGAGTACACGGTAAAAACCAGGGGTTCATAATATATATATACGGGTAGTGATAGTATATATATATATGTGTATATATTGTGTGTGATAGTAAATATCAGTGACTAGATATTTATTCAATTTAAATACTCTAATGCTATCAAGGGAGGTTGCGCGATGTGGGTGAATCCCCTAGCTTGAGGAGTAGGGCGAGTATATCCCTAGGTCATAGCGTCCGGTATATATGGGTGAGAGATTTATCTCACTTTCAGGGAAGGAATATGACCGCCTCCACTTCGTTATATTTTAGTCCAAGTTGGTGAGCGATTCTAACTTGGGGAAACTAGGTTTTGCGAGCACACCTAGTGAGATAGCATTTTAGAGGGAATCATCCGATGAGGGTATACTCGGAAGGATGGATACGCGTATGATATATGTGTGGATGTTAGTAAAGGTACGTATAATATAGTAGTAAATATTATATGTAGGTGATAATACAGTGCGTGATGTATTTACCTTATATAACTCGGGTTACAGTTATATGTTGTTAATTAATGAGAAATTAATTAAGTTAATTATTGGCGGAAATAATACAGTGTTTGACGTATGTACTTTATATAACTTGTGACACGGTTATATGTTATTATTTAAGAGGAATTAATTAAGTTAATGGTGAAATAACTTAAAATTCAAGAATCATTATACTCGGGTTAGAGTAGTATGGCAAGGGATGGTTATACCGGGACTAGTTGAACAGGGTAGTACAACTAGGTGGGGTTAGGGTAACCGGTAGGTGTGCACAATAGTGGAGGGGTGAGAATGTCCACAAGGGAGTGCGACACTAACTTAAATATGAAGCGCATTCATGCATTTTAAATTACTGCAGTTAATTCACTTGCTAAATATTTTCAAAATGTTTTGGGTTCTAACCCTTGCTATAAAACTATTTTCAAAACCTTTTAGGTGTCCAGCCACAGGGACGCCAGGATTGATATTCTATTCCAGGGACACGGAGCTGCAGCATATGTGGATGCTAGCAGGAGTTCGGATTAGACGCATCGTTCATTCATTCCTAGAGTATGAATCATTTCTCAGTTCAGTTTTATTTAGGGTTTGTTGCCCAGACTTCTCAGTACAGTTTTCAGATGTAATCCTTCAGGTGTTTGATGTTTGTATTTGATTATTTTACTTTGGTGGCCGATGGTTTATTCGGCAAGTTATTTAAATTAATTAATCAGTTGATTTATTCAGTTGTGTGAATGGTTTATATTTAATTCCGCATGTACTATTTTGTTAAATTAAAAAGTTAAAATTTGGCACCAGTTTTTGGAATACTAGGTGGTTAGTATGTTTTAAAAAGTTTTCGACAGTGATGCTAAGGATGATCCAACTGGGATTCCTGTTTTAATTTGGTATAGGACTGATCACCCGGTATTTTATTAGGCGGGGTGTCATAGATGGTATCAGAGCATCAGGTTCTAGTGTCCTTAGGATCTGTGCGACTTTTCACGTTTCGGCTTAGCAATCTTTGATATAGAGCCCTATCATAGGATTGTTGTATTCTCATACGTATGCGCATATACGTTCTTCTGCGAAATTTATATTTGAAAGTGAACTCATACCAATTCGGTTCTCATTCCAGACGACGCCCAGGAGAGAGAAGCTAGGGAAACAGGGGGGGGTGAGACGGGGGAGGCTCGTTAGGAGCAAGAGCTACCACAGCAATGGCCATAGATGATTGGGGAAGCACAGGTCACTGAAATAGTGGCACAGGCAGTTGGAGCAACGGTGGTCACAACGGCAAGGTACTTGACACGGGATCAGCTACAAGTGTTAGTGGCGCCGGATGTTCAGACTCACGCGGAGTCGTCAGTGTGGAAGCAAGAAAGAGAGGTTATTTTAGCAGTAACCCACCAGAGTTTCGAGGGGGGTCAGGTGTAGTACTAGCGTGTCAAGGAAGGGAGGTATCCAGCGTCACCTACGCATGGGAGATTGCAATGGGGTACGAAAGTAAATGCTAACCACTTTTAGTTAGTGGGAGAGGTGCTACAGTGGTGGGAGTCGATCACCACAGTTGAGGAAAGGGACACACTAACTACTGCAGAGTTTTGAGTGCGGTTCGGCCGCAAGTAATTTTTCCTTCAACGGTCGAGATCAAAATGAGGAGAAAATTTTGTGAAGAGACTCAAAGGGAGACCATTCAGTGGTCGATTACGAGGAAGATTTCACTCGTTGGCAAAACTTTTACCAGATGATGGTAAGCTAGGAAAAGAGAAAGAAAGCAAAGTTTATGGATGGGTTAGTCTGGACAATTAGACAACATTTAATTGAAAATTCCGCATTTGTAGATTATACTGATGTCATTAACGCAACACTCCGGCACTGTCGGGAATATCGCTTCCACGCGAAAGAAAGCGGGAGGGGAGTGGGGATTAGCCAATCGGATGAGGCAGAAAGGAACAATACCAGTGGGGTATCCCAGCAGCAGACTGGGGGAGATCATGGGCAGGATTTTCGGCAAGGAAATCATGCCAAACGATCTAGAACTGGAGGCTATCGGCGGGATGGCCAGGAATTCCAACAAGGTTGGCATGGAAGGGATCAGTGGTAGGGTGAACATATTAGAAAGTGTTTCGTTTGTGGGAAAAGCGAGACACATGAAGAGATATTGCCTTAAGAGAGGCAGGGGTCAACTACAGGACGAGGTCCTGGATGTATTATGCGAGTGCCTTAAAAGCAAATCACGGGTGCATTCGGGCAGGGAGAAGCTGCTCCGGAAATCGAGAACCAGCCGTTGTAGCTGGAGTATAGAAGTAATTATTTTACCCTAGGGGCATGGGGTATATTTTTGAGTGACAAAGAGGATGTCACAGTATAAGACTTATTTTTCACTAGAGTTCGCAGGTGATTCGAACTTAGTGGGTGCATTGGCGGTAGCAGCCATAACATGTGGGTAAACTTTCCGTAGGGTAGCGGAGTTCCTTAGTGTTCTTCATGGGAGAGTGGAGGCGTACACTGAGTGATTGGTTGAATTATGCGAGGAAGTACTACTTTCGAGAATTATGGGAGTAGGATTGATAATACTTTTTAAACATCGGCTGGATAGCGATGGAATTTAACTATTGTGGATAGTGGAGTTAAATTTTGGTGTCCGCGACACCAGGGTACGGTTGGTAATAGGTATCACTGGAGAGGGCGTATAGACTATATATATGTGGGTATATATGTTGTATTACGTGGTGCAATAGCACATAGTGAGGTTTTGTGTTCTCACATTTTATCCCGGTAAGTGGGGGTGTTTACTGAAGTGAATCAGGGTGATTAGATTTATTTTTGAACGAAGAGAGATAGCTTGGGGTTTATTTTGCGCAAGGAGTAGTGATAGTAAGGGCCGTTATTTTATGTTGTCCTTGGTAGCATAAGGGTAAGCGTATATACTTTTGTGTTGAGAGACAAGTATTTATCGAGAGATGTTTGGACGGTAGCACATGGGTTGGGTACCCGGGCAGTAGATATATATGTATATATATATATATATATATATATATATATATATATGTATATATGTGTGTGTGTGTGTGTGTGTGTGTGTGTGATATGACTACGGGTTCGAAGTTATATTACGGGTTACGACTAGCATAGTCGGGTAACTTTCGTGCGGTAGAGCGCGGGGATAGGGTGTAGGGGCACCCGGGTTAATTAAGGCAAAAATTTTGTGCGGTTAAGCACGGGTATAGGGTGTATGGGTGCCCTGACAAGGTTTAAATGCATGCTTGTGTAACGTATGTTTAGAGGCAGATGTGATAGATATAGCGGGATTGGAGGCACTTGACTAGTGAGTAATACGTGAATACTGGAACACTAGGTTTATCTTAATTTCGAGGACGAAATTCTTTTGTAAGGGGGGAAGTATGTAACACCCCGTATTTTTGTGCATTTAATATTAAATTAATTCGGGATTTTAAATTACTGGTGTGTTGTAATTTTAATTGAATTAATTACGATAATATAATTATTTAAATATTAATCGGGAAGTGAATGGTTAATGTTTAGGGAAATTTATTTACTAAGTGAATAGTAATAATTTAATTACGTCATTTCGGGTATTAATGACGGGGTATGCACTTATTCCAGCCGGGAGTCGGTATAGATTAATGGGGTGTGAGATAAGGATTTTTTATAAATTAATTCGGATGTCAATTCTGAGGGCGCGGTTGAGTCCGGATGGGTCGAGATAGTCTGAAAAGAGTACCCGGGGGTAGTAATTGGGTCTCGGGGTATTTTTGGGCATGGCCGGGCCCACACGGGGTGAGTTGGGCCACTTTAATTAAGCCCATTAGACTAAAAACGGGATTAAGGGTTTTTAACCTAATTGGGAGATTAAGGGATGGCAGCCAACATAACTCTAAACCTAGGGTTTGAGAGGAGATTTGGGGGAAAGCAAATCAAGAACAAATTGAAGGTTATTGGAGCCAAATTAAGGGACATCAACAACGGATCAGACACTACGAACACTTACAGGCAAGTGGTTAACTGTTTTTACTCCTAAATTGTGATATCCAATTCATATTTTAGTGATGTGTAACTAAAATTCATTTTGGGGATAAATGGGTACAAAATGGGGTTTTGTTAATGGAATCTTTATGAGTTCTTGGATGAAGAACATGAATCTTGAATGACTTAGGGTTTATTTGATGAACACAAGAGGTCAATCTGCCAGAATTTTTGATACAACTTTAAACGTATGCCATTTGAGTTGTACTTCGAATTAGAGTGTGAACCATACATTCCTGGAAAGGTATTTCTCTTAGCTATCCAATGAACTTTGAATCAGGTCAATCGGAGTTCTGTAGAGGGAGTAATAGACCTTTTACTAGAGGGTTTTTGATCTGTCAATATAGTAATCTGCCAGACTTTTAACGTGACTTTAAACGTGTGCGATTTGAATTTTACTTCGAATTAGAGTGTGAGCCATACATTACTGGAAAGGTATTTCTCTTAGCTATCCAATGAACTTTGAATCAGGTCAATCGGAGTTATGTAGAGGGAGAAATCGAAATTTTACTAGAGGGTGTTTAATCTGTCAGAAAATTTGAGATTTTTCTTTTTAAGCCTCAAATGTCTAAAATTTTATCGGGGAAGTGTTTGTGACCTTGATGAAATATATTGATGGAATAATGATATGGAAGTAGGTCTATGATTGAGTGTTGGACTTTAATTTTGTGAGAGAGTTAAGGTGGAGATTCATAGGCTTGATTGTGACGTACTCTAATTCGAGATGATAAGAATATAATTACGAAAAAGCATGAGCGAGCTTAAATTCGTTAGGTCAGTGGGTTAACAAGGGTAACTACTGAATTGATATAACAAGGGGTAACTAGGAACCTTAGAGTTGTGTGAATACTTGAATTAATACGAAAGTGAGATAAATTCGTAAAGCAAATAAGTACGGTGAATATTAGAGAGAAATATATTACGTACAAGTATGAAGAATTGGGTTGTGTAAATACCTACTGTTTTATAGGATTACTTGGGTTGTGAATGCATATTGTGTGTTCCCTTGTGATAGGAACAAAGACTCGGCAAATATTAAGTTTCGGGCTATGTAAGTGAGTCCGGGGACAATGGTTGAGTGACACCAAGTTATTAAATTAATAAATGCGATAATTAATTTAATTAAAGTCGGTTTGTAGACTCGGGTATGATTAAATTAATGGGTGGGATAATTAGTTTAATCAGGATCGGATTGTAGACTCGTGAAGGGTACTTATTAATTAATGTGATAATTAATTATATTAGAGTCGGACCACAGACTCGGAATTTGGGTTGATTAATTAATTTGTTAGCTAATTTGATTAGAGTCTGGCGATAGACTCGGGGAGGTATTAAATTAAAATGTGTGTTAATTAATTTAAGGAGAGTTGGACCATAGACTCGGGGAAAGTATTATATTAATTAAGGTGTGAATTAATTATATTAGAGTCGGACCATAGACTCGGGAAGAGGATAAGTTATTAAGTGAGAAAATTAATTACATTTGAGTCAGGCCACAGACTCAGAAACTTACAGGCAGTGTATGGGATTTTCAGTACACGGTAAAGCCGGGGTTATTAATATATATATATACGGTGTAGTGGTAGTATATATATATACTTGTATGTATTGTGTGTGACATTAAATTACAGGCAGTGTGCGGGAGTTTGAGTACACGATAAAAACCAGGGGTTCATAATATATATATACGGGTAGTGATAGTATATATGTATATGTGTATATATTGTGTGTGATAGTAAATATCAGTGACTAGATATTTATTCAATTTAAATACTCTAATGCTATCAAGGGAGGTTGCGCGATGTGGGTGAATCCCCTAGCTTGAGGAGTAGGGCGAGTATATCCCCAGGTCATAGCGTCCGGTATATATGGGTGAGAGATTTATCTCACTTTCAGGGAAGGAATATGACCGCCTCCACTTCGTTATATTTTAGTCCAAGTTGGTGAGCGATTCTAACTTGGGGAAACTAGGTTTTGCGAGCACACCTAGTGAGATAGCATTTTAGAGGGAATCATCCGATGAGGGTATACTCGGAAGGATGGATACGCGTATGATATATGTGTGGATGTTAGTAAAGGTATGTATAATATAGTAGTAAATATTATATGTAGGTGATAATACAGTGCGTGATGTATTTACCTTATATAACTCGGGTTACAGTTATATGTTGTTAATTAATGAGAAATTAATTAAGTTAATTATTGGTGGAAATAATACAGTGTTTGACGTATGTACTTTATATAACTTGTGACACGGTTATATGTTATTATTTAAGAGGAATTAATTAAGTTAATGGTGAAATAACTTAAAATTCAAGAATCATTATACTCGGGTTAGAGTAGTATGGCAAGGGATGGTTATACCGGGACTAGTTGAACAGGGTAGTACAACTAGGTGGGGTTAGGGTAACCGGTAGGTGTGCACAATAGTGGAGGGGTGAGAATGTCCACAAGGGAGTGCGACACTAACTTAAATATGAAGCGCATTCATGCATTTTAAATTACTGCAGTTAATTCACTTGCTAAATATTTTCAAAATGTTTTGGGTTCTAACCCTTGCTATAAAACTATTTTCAAAACCTTTTAGGTGTCCAGCCACAGGGACGCCAGGATTGATATTCTATTCCAGGGACACGGAGCTGCAGCATATGTGGATGCTAGCAGGAGTTCGGATTAGACGCATCGTTCATTCATTCCTAGAGTAGGAATCATTTCTCAGTTCAGTTTTATTTAGGGTTTGTTGCCTAGACTTCTCAGTACAGTTTTCAGATGTAATCCTTCAGGTGTTTGATGTTTGTATTTGATTATTTTACTTTGGTGGCCGATGGTTTATTCGGCAAGTTATTTAAATTAATTAATCAGTTGATTTATTCAGTTGTGTGAATGGTTTATATTTAATTCCGCATGTACTATTTTGTTAAATTAAAAAGTTAAAATTTGGCACCAGTTTTTGGAATACTAGGTGGTTAGTATGTTTTAAAAAGTTTTCGACAGTGATGCTAAGGATGATCCAACTGGGATTCCTGTTTTAATTTGGTATAGGACTGATCACCCGGTATTTTATTAGGCGGGGTGTCACAGTGAGGACCTAAATACGTAGATGGGAACAGATAGCAAGGTCCAAACTAGGCCGTGTGGTGGAAGGGACAGTGGGTGGATCGGGTGGGACAAAGGGTGGGGGAAGATCATCCAACTCATGAGTAGGGGACACAGACTCCTCAGGAGGCACGAAATGATCCTCAAGGGCACTCGCCAGAGGAAGTGCGGAAATTAATGAGGGAGTGATCAACTTAGCCACCATTATGTCACCATCTGTTGTGGTGAAAGGGTCTAACGAGGCTTTAAGATCTGATATATATGAATCAACATGAATATTTGACTCAACAGGAGCCAAGCAAGGTGGGACATGTTCCGTATCTAGAGCGATAGAAACCATCTCGAGTCTAATATCAAGAAAATGGTGAGCACTCGTAGTCGGAGCTAACCTAGGATGAAGTGGTTCCTCAGGAACACACTCAGTGGGAGCAATAGGTGTAGGCTCATGCATAAATAAGGATTCTATGGAAGGGGAAAGGCAAACCGCAATGGTGGGTTCGATAAGGTAAGGCGGTGTAGGATCAGTCTCATAATCAATGGATATGTCAACACAATTGTTAACTTGGGGCTTGGACCACGGAGTGGTCTCAGCTTCAAGATTCTCGGGAGGATAGGGTTGGGCACACTCAAAATCAGTGGCACAAGACAACACGTCATCGTCCCACGCGGGAGCAACAACGGGTTGACTTGGGGTGAAATCCGACTTGTTCGCAGACTCAAATGCAGTATACCTGTATTCAAGCCGTTAAAGGGATTCATTTTGATATTGAAGAGTGTGCACGATTTTGTGTAAGCGGCTCTCGAGAGAGGATGTGCAAGGTGGTGGGTGAGGTGGAAACAACTCGCTAGAAACACTAGGATGTGGAGAATACTCATATGAAGTGTGTGGAGCAGGGTCAAGTGTAGAATTCACGGGAGAAGCATCTCCGTGAGGGACAAAAGTGTGATCAGCATGAGGATCGTATGAAGTGGACTGATAGGTATGAGGTGCATGAGGTGCCAATGATGACTGTTGGAAACCGTAAGGATCCACAACATGGTGTTGGAATTCATATTGCATGGAAGGATGATCAGGCCTCCATGAATAGCTCGGGTACTCATACCCCTCGACATTGGATAGGTCGTGAGAATACGGCGAGGGTGGGTCCAAAATAGTGTCATGGGGATACACATGTTCCAAGGTGGATTCAGATGGAGAGAATAGAAATGGACACTCATGGGACAAGTGATCGCTAAGAAAGCAGTGTGTGCACGGCGAAGCATGTGATGGGTTGACACTCGTTACCGGAGGCGGTGGAAGAGGAGATGTGTGCATGGACGACACACGAGTGTCAACGGTGGGTGTTTGAGAGTTAAAGCCCTAAATTAATGAATCAAGGGTCGATTCGGGCTTATCATCAAACAAACTTCGAGAGAATGTGAAATGGCCAAAGTATTCCCGTAAAGGACGTTCTTCGGCCATGACAAGAGGAATATATATATATATATTTTAAATATTTTTCAAAAGAAAAGAAAATCTTTTTGTGATTTTTGAAAATAAGATAAGGAAAATCTTTTTGGTATATTAAATATGAAAGAGAAAAAAAATCTTTTTAGGGTTTTTGAAAATATTTTTTTAAAAAAAGGAAAATATATTTGGGATTTTTCGAAAAAGGGGAGAAAATGGACTCTTGATTTGGGCGAACTAACGAAACCCGACTACCGAAATAATGGAATTGGATACACACGAGTGAAGAAAAAATTCGAACGGGCACGTAGACAATTATTATCTTCAAAATTAGTGAAATGGGTAGTCAAATTTTAATGAAGTCCGCGGGCGACAAAATGCACGAAATTTATCTTTGTGATCGCCTGTTGCAAAAATGTGTTCCTACGGGCTATCTAGTTGATTGATTTTAAATTTAATGACAGCTAGGGTAGCACACAATGGATAAGCGAGTGAGTCGGGTGATGAAATCCCTTCTCGTTTCAATGACCGTGTTCAGTTCTTAGGTAAGTTAATTCATCAAACCATTCAATTTAAGTGCGATGTAGAAATTAAAAGCACATAGGAGCAATTAATGACACAAAAAATAAACTCGCTGGCAGGAGAGTCGCGAGGGATAAAAAAATTTCACCTCCCACGATTTTTACACACATGGGGTGAATATCGAGATGAGTCGACCGGGGGGAGATCGTGCCTATCTCAGTCGTCCCCGGGAGTCCTACCGACCCAAAGTAAAGAGGCTTCAAAATCCTAGCCTTGGACGCCCTCTCTCTGCCTTGTCCGATTTCCCTTTTCTCTTTTTTTTGAATAATTATTACAAAATAATATGGTGTCAAAATGCACCCCAAATAAATACACAATCTTAAAAAAAAAATCCTATACAACCAGTCTAAGGAGGAGGGAGGAGGAAGAACTACACTAAAAAAGATAAATAAAATTACAAATCTTCAATCATGTCTCCAAGCCAAGAAAGCGGCAACGACGCCATTTGATAACTAGCTCTTTGCTTATGTATCGTTGTTGTGCAAAAACCATTCTCAAAATTCCCTCGAGTACCTACAAAACTTGTCTAAAAATAACTCGTATTGTGGTAAGTACGGGTATCAATCCAACTTCCAATGTGAAACAATTAATGTGAAAACGTGCAATTCTAATTTTTTTTATGAAAATATTTTTTATTTTTTTATTTTTAAAAACAATTTCAAGGGAAAAATCAACTAACAAATGCTAAAAATTATAAAATGACTAAATGATGAAAAAGAATGTGCAACCGAGTGTCAAATAATGTGAGAAGATCAAGAGATGGGATTACAGTACATTTTCAATTATTTTAATTTCTCAATTTATTAATTTGAAATATTTCGAGATAATATTAAATCGATAATCTAACTCTCGTTAAAATTATAAATTTAATAAAATCTTTTTCAGAAAATTAATTTAAAATTGTCACACGATGAAAAATAAGGACTACACTATTTTCAGAAAATTACACGCTAGGATCAATTTAACGAAAACAGTATCAATCTTCAAATTTCAACACCGAATTAATATTCAAATTTCGAAAAAACCTATCTCTAGTTCGATTCCTAAATTCAAACATTAATTCGTTCAATTAATTTACTCACTCTCGTCACATAAATTAATTGGCGACAGTTAAAATTAATTTACCTAGAAATATAAAATTAAAGAAACCAATTAATTAAACTAACATCATACACAGTGTATCCCACCCCTTGAATGGGGTGTTTAGCCAAACATTCTCATGTGTGCATAAACAATAATAGATAATATGCAAAGAAGGAAATAAATTGAAAAGAGAAGGTAGAAATACAATACGCAATTTTTTTCCTAAATTTGTCTTGAAAAGCGCCTTGACACGCGTCCAACTTCTTCACAATTTTCAGCACTTGATTACAAAAAGAAGACTAAAAACTAAACCTAAAAATCATTCTAAAACTAAACTAATTTTTTTTTGTATTTTTCTGGAATTTTTTATGAACTTACTATGTACATATTATACACTGTCTTTTTCTCTCTCTACATATCTCTCTTTTTGCTGTCTGATGAGAGAGTCTTTTTATGAGCTGTTGCCTCTTGTTTTATAAGCCACGAAGTTGGTTTTGGATTGGAGAGATTTTTGGGATTTTCTTGTATTGGGATTGAATTTTTTGTCCCTACTTTAAAGGGATTGGGTTTTGACAGATGGAGATTTGGAGGTCCGATTTTTAAGGGTTGTGGCTTGGCTTTGGTTTGTGGATTGACAGCTGATCCGGGTTCGGGTCTAGGGCTGGTGATGGTCGCAGGTTATGGTTTTTTGCAGGTCGGAGTTTGGATCGGTTTGGTCACCGATTGGGTTTCGACGGGGGCGGAATGGGACGGATTCGGTTTGTGGCTACTTCGGCCGGAGATGAGGCCACCCGGGTTGGGCAGACGGGTCGAGAGGGATTGCCGAGTGGGAATTGAAGAGAGAGAGAGAGGGACCGGAGATGATCGCGGTTCAGGTCGGAAATGGGCGGCGGTGGTGGGTTGATAGGGTCATTGGAAGGAGTCGATGCTAGCTTGAGGACGCCGCCAGGTATCGCGGCCGGAGAACAGCGCCGGAGGGATTTGGTTGGGGTCCGATTGGGACGGCTACGGGTAGAAGGGGGATAAGGTTTAGGGGTTGTAAGATGTCTGAATTTTGGTTATGGAGGTAAGGGGTTTGTTATAATGGAGGTAGGAGAGAGAAAGAGTGAGGTGAGGTTGAGGATAGTGGAGGGTTTATTTGGTGTGTGAGGGTGTAGGTATTTAGGTGAGGGTGAGGTGGTATATGTGTGTATGTGTTGTGTATAGAAGTGAGTGAGGGTGGGTGTGTTTAATTTGTACCCCTAAAAAAATTAAAACAATCTAATAAAAAAATTAAAATTAACAAAACTAAAAAAAACTCAAATAATAAAAGAAATAAAAACTAAAAATCAAATCAAAATAAAACTAAAGACCTAAAAAAACTAATAAAACTAAAAAAAACTAACATCTCAAACTAAAATAAAATAAAAATCTATTAAACAAAAAAAATATAATCCTAATAATTAAAAAAACTAAACGAATATATATATATATATATATATATATATATATATATATATATATATATATATATAATGAAATCTAATAAAACTAAAAAATTAAATTCCTAAAAATTTATCCTAATAAAATAAAATAAAGATTAAAAATAAAAAACTAATAAAAATCAAAATTAAAATAAAGAAATAGAAAAAGAGAAAATAAATCATAAAATAATCTAAATAAATCTAAAATAAATCCTAAAAATAAAATGACTAAAAATAAAAATTTTAAAAAATAATAAAGGTACAAACTCAACACACACGGGGCTTGGGGAATGGACTGGGCTCGATGTAGGCTTAGGTTTAAGTTACGGGACTGTTTCGACGCATCAAAACTCTTCTGGGCAAGCTCAATGTGGACTTCAGACTTAACGGTCTCCTTGGATTTCTTCGATGCACGCTTTTGACTGCTTCTGCATCGCAATTGATCGGATTTAGCATTATTTTACACTGCGATTGCGTATTGGCTTGAAAAATAATAAAATACGACATAAGGCCAATTTTAATTAAAACGAGTGACTAAAATGCACATATTCGGGGCATAAATTATACACTTTTGGGTACTTTTCATCTGGATTTCATTTCCCGAGCAAGATTGTTATATGTTAAGTAATGAAAAAGGGGCCACGATTGAGCAAAATTATCTTTGCATTAAAAGACACCATTTTCAAAAAGAGCTTAAAAGACTAACAACACACAAAAACAGAAGTGCTAAGGCCATTTGTCGTATATTCATTGATCCTTCTATATGTATGAGCATTATGATGTCTTCAAAATATTTGAGATTGAATTCATATATATGTGAGATTTTGAGGGCGTTATAAAGTAGATGATCAATGGGTTTTCACAACATACTCTCTTGAAAAGAATTATATTGTTTGGTGTTATCGATTTTGAGAATGATTTAAATTCATGGAACATTGCATGTTTCGATTCAATTTCATTTAAGTTCAAATTTTTTAACCCCAAGGTTAAAATTTAGTTCTTTCTTTAAAATTATCTCATGGCTTTGTGTACCTATGTTATGAATGTTTATGTTCATTCACCTATGGAAAATTTTCACACAATTTCATTATGCTTTCATAATTCGGGTATTTTTATATTATTATATGGTGATATGTGTTTTGTACCTACATGTCTCTTTTTATAAGTATACTTGTCATACTTGAAAATTTTGAAGATCTTAAAAATAGTTGTTTGATAGGGGGAGATCACGTTGTGTATTTTAGATTATCATTACATGTGCTTTATTGAGTATCTTTATGATGATATCTTTTCTTTTTCATGTTATTCTTAATATTCGTGTTTTGATTCTACTCCTATGTCTATTATGGACAAAAGGGGGGAGAAAAAAATTTAGGGGGACTTTTTTTTTTAAACTCGTACACATCACGATATTTATTTGTTTCATGTGTATAGGTCTCTTTTGCTTTGGTGATGATTTCATGAACCACATAAGATGAAGAAAAATATGAAACAAATAAATATCGTGATGTGTACGAGTTTTAAAAAAAAAGTCCAAAAATATGGCCAATGGCATAACAAATTCAATTAAAGGAGAAGTTTCAAATGTCGTTCCGTTTCTTAGGTTTGGGAGGACATTAGGATACAGTGTCATAGGTGTTTTTATTGTAATTTGGTTTTCGATTTTTGTTTTTTACCGAAACAGACAAAGGGGGAGATTTGTAAGAGCAAGACTTTATAACTTCTCACAGCTTAGGCTTATTACTATTTTTGACGTATCCCGTTACAAATCAGAGTTTCAAAACGAACACTACATCCGCATTGTCTCCACGACCATTCGAAGATATAATAGTGACTAAGCGTCATTTTCAGATTTCAAGCCGTTGGATTTATCACTGACACTTTAATGGAGGTATATGAATTGTGGTTTTTATTTTTCGTTCAATTTATATTCTTAGATTCTATTTTTTAAATCGAGAATTTTTGATAAAGCGAATTTAATTATTTTTAATCTCATTAGAATGAGAATCGAACTCCTTAAAACGATAATGACTTGTCATTTGAATGACTTTTGATCTCGTTAAGACGAAATTAAGATCTTATTGGAATGCCATCTAATAATGATCGGATGATAATCATCTGCCAAGGATTGGACATCTCTTTAGAAGCTTGTTAGAAGGACGATCGAACGAGAATGTTGTTACATTTGAACAAAACCTGTTTTCACTAGAATAAAATGCTAATCTCATTCAAATGACTTAGTGCTTTTGTTCGAACAGGTCCTCCACCAATTTTTTTTTTTTCTATAAAAAACTGATTTGAAAAGATTTTTTTAAGGCTTTGGCAAAAACGAATTCCTAATATTTGAACCAAAAGTTCTCACTATTAGGTTTTAGAAAAATAATTTTTTCTTTTCCAAATCATTCATCCCATATTTGATTTGTTGAGTTTGTTTAAACCTAAGTTTCTATACACTTGCATCAAACCCTCGTAGAGTTATACTCTATTGTTGATTTGTAGAGCCGAGTCTCTACGGCTGAAGAAGATAGAATCTTACAATATTGAGGCTGATAGGTGGATACTGGGGGAAGATTTCTTCTTGTGGACTATACTAGACTATTTCATATTCTATAGAAGATCTGAAGACCCTATCCATTATCCTTAGAGGAGTTAAGTAGTCTATAAGTCGATTGTGTATTCCAAACTCTTCATGGTGCTGAATATTAAGTTTTTCCAAAAGGGATTTTTTCTTATCTTCTTCACGTGCTTGGCTTCTTTGTGTGATTGGAGAAGTTAATTTGAACACTTTATTAATTGCACACCTAATTGAGAATTAAGATGAAATCTGGTTGAAACTTAATTTGTTTGTTGTGTAGACTAATAAACTAATAAATTCATGGAAAACCCCATCTTATTTTCTAAACTTGTCTCGAAACTCAGGTCTCTGAAAATAGGTATAACCCCCAACATTTTATCTACATAATATATGCAACCTATTTAATTATCTAATTAAATCAATCGCTAAACGTAACTCGACAATACAAATTTTGACTCGAATCCTAAAGGCTCTATTTTAGGCTTCCATATGCAAACCTACAGCCTTAATATATATTTGAAATGATATAAATTCCTAAAATATAACCCAATCGAAACTCGAAAAACATCCCCTTAATGAAATCTCACTCTAGAACCCATCAGGTTCAGATCAATCTGGGCGTAGGTCGCATCGATCCAATAGGTAAAAGTCCTCTCCATCTTTTACCTTAGGACGAGTAGCATCACATCTCATGATCGAGTTGTCATTAGAGCCCCACATGCCATTGGCAGGGTCATCCCAATAAGGTTTGGCCTTGCCTCAACTAGCCTCGACCATATAAAAATCCGAGACTGAAAGAGCATCACCTAATCAGATAAGCACCATCTTCGTACTCTGCCACAACCGATAACAAGAGCAACCAGTTAATTCGACCTCGGCCTGATATATTCAGCCGAGGTCATACTTATGACAATAGGGGACCATCTTATAGGAATTAGCATCCTTGCACCCTCTCAAGCCGAGGTTGCAGTGGAATATATCCAGCAGCAAGAGCATGTGCAAGTACAAAAGAGGCATGCTCACGTGGACAATTCTGTTATAACAAGATCATTTCTTCATGTGAGGGAATATTAAATTATTATTGTTCCCATGTGCCAAAGACAGGTGTCTACATCTTATTGGGAGTTTCCTCATGCCCATGATGATTACATGCTTGGGGGTGCATTACACCACCCAAGCCCTATATATACAATTCATCTTCTCCATGAGAAAGGATCCTAAATTCACAACCCTGGCAAAACTATGTAAAAGAGATAAAAGCTCGGGCGATTGTATCCATGGCCATTAGTGCCCTTATTTAGTGGACCACACACACACTCACAGTGGATGTTGGTCTAATTGGATGAAGCACATAAATTGCTTTCTCATATTCTCTTTGCCTTATCTTATTCTGTTACCGATATGTTGCTTATTCCTTTTTGCCATTGCTATACCTAGTTGAGATCTATACCACATTAAGCAGGTGGTTCTATTTCAAGCATCATTAGTCTGGTGCTAACTGTGGGAATGAGGATATCCATCTCTTCCTTACTTTTAGTTTATACTCACCAGAGTGTCTGGTGGTGAACCAGTCCTCCCTCTTTGTGGAGTTATTTTACCATTGAAGGAACTCTTATTGAGCATTTAGGCTCTCATTCTCCAACTCATAGCTCCAACAACTTAAACCAATGGAGATAAATCAACTGGATCCACCACATGGAGGTGGTGCAAGCTCCAACCAAGCACCGCCCCAGTCAGAGATGGATGAAGTAGTGATTGTGCTCAACTCCCTCATAGCTAGCCAACAGAAAATGCAAAACCAGTTTGCTATGTTTAGCCAGAATTTCACGGCCAGGACTGGTCGAACTGGAGCAGAATTTGTAATTCCGCTCACCAGGGAAGGTGAACCAGGTCAACAAGTCAGAGGACCACCCCAGTCTCTAAAAAAAGACCTTCCATCGTGTTAGAGACCGAGAGATGTTGCCGACCCTAGACATATATGCCTGGGGAGGCAAGGTTAAGAACGTCATGAAGACTTAGTTAGGGATGACCTTGACGACGAAGAGTGAGAGTTTGAATGTTGGGAAACTCATGAGATATTTATAGGAACTGTTCTTCCTATTGTGTAGAGCAGGGATAAGGAGGGAGGCACAATCGAGAGTGTAGGCCCAGCCAAAACTATGGACCAAGGCAATCGGCCTTATATATGCTAAGTAGAGGGTCAGCCTTTAATATTACCACCAACTTTAGATCTCCCTGAAGGATGAGCCTTTCAAAGGCCTCAGATCTCCCTGAAGGACGAACCTATCAAAGGTCGTAGTATGATGATGAAAAAAGAGCCCACAGTGATGGGAAGGGTCAAAAGTTCAAGGGGAAAGATAATAAGAAAAGGCCGATAGACGACAAGTTTTCGGACTATACGCCTCTAATAGTTAGCTATGAACACATTCTAAATGTGATAAAAAAATGACTAGTCTCTTAGGTGGATGTAAAAGATGAAGAAAACTCATCACAAAAGAAATATAAATTGTTGGTGTGAATTTCACCAAGATCATGGGAACATCATCGATAAATGCTTCGCCCTCAAAGATGAGCTAGAAAAAATGTTAAAGCTGGAAAGTTGAGGAAATATGTTGATAAGGACATATTAGGATGAGGCTGGGATGACAAAGGTCGAGATGACCCCGAAAAGAGGAGAAACGATAGGTGTAGAGAGGATGCTCCAACCAAGTGTGATGAACCTTCGGACGATGATAGTAATGATATGGATTTCCCACCAAAGGATGGTAACATCCTTGTAAAAGACTTAACATGATCTCATTTAGTGTGGCCATGATCTACGGAGGACTAAAAGGAGGAGGCTCTGAGATAGCCGACCTCAAGGTGCACATTGCCGAGGCTAAGGAAATAACCAATTTCGAGGTTGTAAAATTAGCCTCTATTGATGTTAAGCCCAAGAGGAGGATGAAAGTGGACATGAAAACCCTCGTAGTCGACTTTTAGAGACTAGATTTCAAAGGTATCCTAGCTTCGCATGATGACCCACTCGTTATTACCAACAGAGTACATGCGTGTGAGGTGCCGAGAATATTAGTTGATGGAGGAAGCTCTGTCGATGTCATGTTCTGGCCGTGCTAGGCTTAGGACATAGCCAGGACAGGCTCGTCCTGTACTATCATCCTCTGATTGGATTTAGTGGAGAAAAATTTCAACCTCTGGGGATGTACGAAATGGATGTCAGAATAGGAGACGAGTGGCAAAGGAGGCTCACCAAGAGGATCAACTTCTTTGTGATGGACGATAACTTCTTCTCAGCTTATAACCTCATATTGTGACAAATAGATCTTAAAGAGTTTGAGGACGTTACTTCAATGGTCCACCAAATGAAAAAATTCCCGACTATGTATGTGGTAGAGGAAGTACAATGTGACTAAAAGTCGACATGAGAATGCTACTTTAACTCGACAGAGGAGAGAGAAGCACATAAAAAAGCAGCCACCACATACAATATTGACACCCTTGATCCTAGAGACGAGATAAAACTTAAGAAAGGGGAGGCCGCAGAAGAGGTAGAGTACATCATCCTCATTGAAGATGAGCTAAAAAAATGTCCAGGTTGGCAAATCCCTAAGATATGAGATCAAAGATGAGCTTATTGAATTTTTGAGGAAGAGACAAAGCATCTTCGCGTGGAGTTACGATGACATGCCTGGGATTGACCCAACAATAATGTCTCATAAGTTAAACGTTGTCGATGGTTCCAAGCCAATAAAATAAAGAAGGAGAATCTACTTGAGAGAGATATACGAGGTTATTAGGGACGAGGGTAAAAAAGATGGAGAAGGCAGAGTTCATTAGAGAAGTGATATACCCTGAATGGCTTTCACATGTTGTCATAGTACTTAAAGACAACGGTATAGAGAATGCGTGTGGACTTTAATGATTTAAACAAGTCTTATCCTAAAGACAACTTCCCTTTTCCTCTAATAGAACAGATGGTAGATTCTACGGCAGACATGAATTGATGAGTTTGATGGATGCATACTCCGGCTATAACTAAATTTTTATAGACCCAAATGATGCAGAGAAGACAACCTTCATCACTAACAAGGGGACCTATTGTTATAAGGTTATGCCCTTCGGATTAAAGAACGTCCGGGCAACACATCAGCACTTGGTGAGGAAGATGTTTGAAGACCATATTGGGAAGTCTATGTAGGTTTATATTAATGATATTTTGTTTAAGAGTCTGAAGTCCGACACTTATCTTGCCGACCTTGAAAAAACTTTTAACACCATGAACAAGTACAAGATGAAGCTCAATCCAGCCAAGTGCATCTTCGACATTGGAGATGGAAAGTTATTGGGTTTTATTATCAATCAGAGGGGTGTAAAAGACAACCCAGAGAACATAAAGGCCCTACTGGAGATGAAGACACCAAGGAACATCAAGGAAGTTTAAAGGTTGATCGGAGGAGTAGTCGCATTAAACAGGTTTGTTTCAAGAGCCATTGATAAATGTCTTCTATTTTTTAAGATTCTTAGAAAAGCTTTTGAGTGGGAGAAGGAATGCGATAAATCTTTTATGGAGCAAAATTCTTATCTCGGCTCTTCGCTTTTACTATCTCGTCCCGTCCAAGGAGAGAAACTTTACACTTACTTGGACGTGTATGAGTCGACTATTAGCATGTAAATAGTACAGGATGATGAGGGTATACAAAAACTAGTATATTTCAACAGCAAGGCCCTCTATGGGTTTGAGCAATGGTATCCTAAGATGGAAAAACTGGCATATGATCTCATCGTCGCTTCAAGAAAGATGAAGCCTTATTTTTAAGCTCATACAATGGTTGTCTTGACGGACTCTCCCCTTAGGCAAGTCAAGTATTTTGATGATGTAGGTCATTGAGCTAGGAGAGTATGACATAGTCTATCAGACGAGGGTGGCAATCAAGGGTCAGGCCCTAGCAGACATTGTGTAAGAGTTCACCTGGGTCGAGGCTGATAATGAAGAAGTAAACAGTCTTAAAAGGTCAGTCAAAACACTTATTGAGTTGGCAAGGGTCGATATAAGCATTGAGAGACCTCCAACAACTAAAATTGATAAGTTTTTGCTCAGAAATGGAGTTATTGAAGAAGGGTAATTTTCAGAAGGGGCAGTGTGGAACTTTTTTGTTGATGGTTCATCTTGTGAAAATCGAAGTGGGGCATGCCTGATAATATCGTTCCCAGACAGAACATATATAGAGTACGCATTGAGGTTCAGTTTTAAGGCTTACAATAATGTGTGAGAGTATGAGGCCCTCGTAGCTAGAATCTCCCTCACCAGAGCTCTCAACATCGGCTAACTTTTAGTCCATAGTGGATCTCAACTTGTGGTTAATCAATTCATGGGGATTTATGAAGCCAAAGATGACAGAATGGAAATATACCTAGCAAAAGTGAGGAAGATGATGAAGGACTTTGGTGAGAGAAAAGTCAAAAGGGTTCCTCGACTGGATAATAGTTGAGCAGATGCTCTAGAAATATTAGAATCACCAACACAAACAGAAACTAATAGGTTAGTGCCAATAGAAATCCTTTCTCGATCGATAATAGAGGAGGATGACGCGAAGCTATATTTTTTCCTCAATTTAAACCTAGGACAATCTTGGATGGACCCCCTTATTCAGTATATTAAAGAGGGTAGTTTGTGGGATTCTAAGGCCGAAATAAGTAAGTTGAGATACAAAGACGCTAAGTTCTCTATCCTAGGGGATGTGTTATACAAGAAGGGATTTATTTTGCCTCTGCTTAGATGTGTCCACCAAGCCAAGGTAGATTACATATTTAAGGATGTTCACGAAGGATCTTGATCAAGCCATATTGGGGGTAGATCTTGTGACACCCCGACTAATTAAACACCGGGTAGCTACTCCTTTATTAAATCAATACAAAATGCCAAGTTGGTTCAGTTAATAGCATCACTGTCGAAAACATTTTAATGATTACTAACCACCTAGTATTTAAAAAGTGAGTTGCCAAATTTTAAATTAAATCTGATTAACATGCAATAAATGAATTATAGAAATGTAGCACAACCATTCACGATAAAGTCTCAATAGAGTAACCAACAAATAATAATGAGTCTGGAGGAAATACTCCTCACAACAATCCCAATATGGAAATAAATAAAACAAGATTGCATCCTGAATTAATTACAAACCAAAGTCTGAATAACTAAAATATAAAATGTCTCTAATATAAATGGGCGACATGCCCTACAATTGATGAAACTGAATATGGAGTCAAGACTAGAAAATGAGGTGTCTAATATCAAGGCCCTGTAACTTCCACAACAGCTACAACTCGTCTACTGAATAGAATTCCTATGCATGGTGTCCTTGTGGCTGGGCACCTAAAAAGGTTTTTACAAAAAGTAGATTTGAAAGCAAACGGGTCAGAGCCCGAAAGTGGAGAGTATTTTAAAAACAGCAAGTGCTTTAATAACATTAAAACAATGAATGCAAAATACATGTTAGGACGTGTTCTCACATGAAATACTCACCTCTCGACTAATTGTGCACTCCTAACGTACCGTACCCATTCAAGTGATTCTCATATCTAACTAAACCGACATAAGTTATAACCTTCCTACTCAATTCACAATATGAATTCCCAATGTTATCACTTAAATAGATAGCTTTACAGCAGGTTATCCCTTTTTATCTTTATCAAGACGTTACTACAATCATACTCGCAATTAAACATAACAATTCTTTTTCATTTAACCGTATATTATTCACATCATAATTATACAATATAAGCACCCCGAGGCTAAGCTGTGGTGCACACATACTCTGCTATCCATCCCGGTACATCACGTACATAAGGATTACAAATTCCGAATCTCTCAGGAATTGTTAGAATAAGCACCACACACAAAAATGGAGGCGAATATAATTCAACATATCCATGGTCATGTACATACCTACGCTCCATAGTCAGCTGACTGATTAACTCACAAATAAGTCATTCTCTTGAACTATGTCCTCGAGGTACCAATCTAAATCCGGGCACACAAAGATTAGATGTCCCTAAGCGAACGTAAACCTCTCGTGATAGCAAGTATGGTAGGTATGTCATACACATAAAATCATATACATATACTAAGAATGCACACATCTTAGTAATTACCATAATTTATTAGTGGTATACATCTCATTATTATACCAACTTATAATGTTACGCAATTCACATATCCCCGGTTAATACTAACATTTAAATCGTCAATTATTCTCACATCGTAATTAGTCACTCACGTCCTAATCCACAATTTTCATTTGGTTCAAATCATTCTTCTATATTTTACTCCTCAATATATTCCGAATATCCCAACTATCTCAATTATTCATCAAGGTAATGTTATCTCTACAATTAAACAAGGATACGGGGCACTAGAAATCAAACCAGGCCAAAAAGGCCAATCTGTCAACTCGTTAGAAGCCTCGTTCGAACGAGAGTTCGTTCGAACGAAGTGGGAATCTAACGAGATCTCGTTTGAATGAAAGGCATCGAACGAACATCCCACTCGTGAGAAGGAAAACTGTCACCTCGTTAGAAGCTCGTTCGAACGACCTGGGCAGGTCTTCTAACGAGATGCCAGTTTCGAGCCCAGAATTTTCCTATCTCGTTTTTCTCTATTTTCTTCACCTCTAATCCCATATAAAAATCGTCCCAACAGTAATTTAAGGTTTCTAATCCACACTAAACATTTGTAGGTTATAACTTTACATTTATATAGGGCCAAATCTTCCTAAACATCATCTAATTGTCATAACTCCCCAATTTTTCCCAAAACTTATGAACATGAACCCTAGAAATTTAAAGTCTTCAATTTCCATACATAGATCCGTTTTTGTAACATAAAAAGTAGTAATTCTTTTAGTCCAACCACCCAATAACAATTTTACATGCAAACCTATATCAAAATCCGAATTTATAACTCCAATCTCGTGTTTTTTTTTACAAATCTTCCAATACAATGCGATTATACAATTTTCTAATCATGGAAGAAACATTCGCTTGAAATTAATGTAATTAAACCACTTGCCTTGGATTATTCTCTCAATTTGGTGTAGAATGATGAAGGTTTCACTCTCTCTTTTTCTCCCAAGGTTGAAGGTTGAAGATGGAGGTTGTGTTTTCTCTTTGGAAACTCTCTATAACTTCCTCCTCTAACTCCCGTTGCCCTCTAATCACTTAAGTGTTGGTAATGGGTTAGTGGGTTATTAAATTCCCTATTTTTAATTCCCAAAATTCGTTGGTCATAAATCCCCAAATTTCAAAATTACTAAAATACCCCTTTTAGTTGCCGGTATGGCCCAATAATGCCCCGGGACCCAAACTAAACCCCCGGTTAGTGTTTTCTGACTATTTTGACCCTTCCGTACACGTTGGCACACTCAAAATGACCATTCGGTTGATGAAAATAAAATTCACTTATTAATTAAAATATTTACGTTCCTGACGCGACTGTCACGCGCGTCCCTACCAAAATTTCCCAAATTCCCGTTTTCCAGTCTCACGACAAATTCAATATTTTCAATATTCATATAACGTCATATGTACACATTATAATCAAATACCAACTCACATCTCGTTAGTATTTTATCCGAATTAATTCTCAATCAATTCACTTTTAATTCAATTAATCCCATAAATAAATATCCATAAAAGTACGGGGTATTACAGATCTTTGTCAAAGAGGATCATCACTCAAGGATATTGGCGGCTGACCCTGGACAAGGACTCAGCTGAATACGTAAAGAAGTGGGACAAATGCTAGCGGTTTGCCACCAACCCTATCAACCTTTGACCCTTATCACCTCACCATGTACATTTGCAGTATGGGGGATTGATTTGGTTGGGCCTCTGCCAAGGGCCATGGGCAATTACAGATATTTAATTGTGGCGATAGACTACTTCTCAAAGTGGGTAGAGGCCGAGGCTATGATCAAGATCATGAAAAAAAGACATTTCAGTTCATAAGGAAGAACATCATTTGTAGATACGAATTTCCTAATGCATTCATCTCAAACAATGGTACCCAGTTCAAAAACATTTCCCCAGAAAAGTAATAAAAAAGGGTTGGCATCAAACAATTCTTCTCGTCGAGTGGCTGACCCCAGGCCAATGGTCAGACTGAGGTCACCAATATAAATATTCTTGATGGAATTAAAAAAAGGTTGGAAAAGGCTAAGGGGAAATGGAATAAAGAAGTACATGTTGTACTATGGGCTTACTGAACGACGATGAAGACACCTACATGAGAGACCCCCTTCATGTTGGCTTATGGATCAGAAGTTGTGGTACTAACATAGATTAGTCTCCCCACCCACAGAGTTCAGACATATGAACCTGAGGGAAATATGGAAGAGAGAAGCCTTGACCCAGATCTAATTAAAGAAATAAGAGAGGATGATGAATTTAGAGTGGTAGCCTATCAACAGAGGACGACCAAGTTTTACAATAAGAGGATAAAACCGAGGCCGATAGGAGTAGAAGACCTTGTTTTGAAGAAGACTTGGCATAAACCGAATAACCTTCATGCTAACTGGCAGGGTACTTATAAAATTACTGATGAGGTGGTCCCGGTAACTTATCAGCTGGAGAATTTAGAGGGGGAACCATTATCCAACCTTTGGAATGCCGACCACTTAAAAAAGTACTACCAATAGATGATTGTATAGGCTCTTTTCATCATGAATCATTGTAAAAATGGCCTATTATGAATGAGAAAAATGAAAATGGTTTTTTAGCTCATATGTTATATACTTTGTCTCGAATGATTTATTCCAAGTACCCTTAAAAGCTATAAAACGTCATTCGTGGTGAGATATCAATAACCCAACCTTGGTGAAATGGTAACCTAGAAAGGGGGCCGACACCATCTATGGAATTTTAATAACACCAAGAAGGGTTAGCTTAACTATTAAAACATCATTAATTTAGTGAATGCTATAAAAAAACCTCTATCGTCCTAGACGACAGTGCATAGTCGAGACGGTGCTTAACCATTCACTCTCAAAATGACGAGAGGGGGTATGGCATAACACCATAATTTGATGAGTTCGAATTAAAAATCACTTGGGTGTGGTTCACTACTTAAACATCATTAATTTTGTGAATATGAGATGAAACATCATTAGTTTGGTGATCTCAGACCTTAAACATCATTAATTTGGTGAGTATGAGATGAAACATCATTAGTTTGGTGATCTAAGGCCTTAAACATCATTAATTTGGTGAGTTTATGATGAAACATCATTAGATCTCAGAAATTAAACATCATTAATTTGGTGAATATGAGATGAAACATCATTAGTTCGGTGATCTCAGACCTTAAACATCATTAGTCTGGTGATCTCAGACACTAAATATCATTAATTGTATGGATATGAGATGAAACATCATTATTCTGGTGATCTCAGACCCTGAAAATCATTAATTAGGTGAATATGTTAGTGGTCTCAGAACTTAAACATCATTAATTTGGTGAATACAAGATGAAACATCAGTAGTTGGTGGTATCGTACTTTCTAAGATAGCAAGCACACGACAGAAAAATAATGGGAAGCATGTATAGAACAAACAGGCATCCATTGATAATATCCAAGGTTACAGATAACAGAATTGAGAAATTCAGAAATATAAAAAGTTAACTGCCTTGATAAGTGAAGTAATCCAGGAGCCTTCAAAGCTGAACCTCTCCCTCAATCGGGGTTGACCCATCACCTTCATGAGAATTATCATTAACTCTGATGTTGGTGACCTCAACACCATTGTCGTGGTCAGCCAACTCCTCATTATTTTATGTCACCTCCAAAGGGTTGGTCTTAGCAGGGGCAGTGACAGGATTTTTAAGCTCGGCTAAAGAAGCATCGAGATGGGGGTTAGGAAAACCAAGACCGACGAAGTCGTTAGGTGATAGGCTTTTGGTCGAACCATGTTTAAGGGAAGCCCATCGTCCAACATATAATCAAAGACGAAGTCCACAAATTTATCGAACACTTTGTAGTCGGTAATGATTTTGTCTTTAGCCTCTTCTAGGGCTGCTTTAATAACGTCATCAATGCTGGCCTTTATGCTCTCGCCTTTATCCTTGAGAGCCTTAAAGTGGTCGGCCTTAAGATTGATGACCAGTTCCCTCTCCTTCTTCAGGTCACCCTAAACTTCCTCAAGATCAGCCTTCCAGGATTTTTCTAATTGCTTGGCATCTTGGCCCTTTTGGATTAAGGGCATCCTCTTCAGGGTCCAGTTGCCCAGTCGGTGAAGAGAAATCGCACCCTGTAAAATAATAAGTAGAAACTTATGTATGAGTCATAGAAGATTAATGGACAACACTTGTGAAAATTTTGGAAGATACCTGGACAGTCGGGTGAAGGAAAAATTAGGCAAATAAAGGGATGTCCATGGGCTAGAGGAAATGATTATCATCCTCTTAAATTATGGAGACAAGGGCATCAACAACCTTCAGACTATAGCCTATGACGCTATCATCACTTATTTTCAACTGTGATAGACGAGCAGGGAGAGCATCGTCTATCAAAATAGGGATGGCACAATTGGAACACAGTGTTTTGGAAGGCCTGGTAGAGGTTGGGTCAATCGACAGAACCTTCCTCTTCTTTTTAGTACCATCGGTCCTACTGGAGCCAACGTTCTTCTTCGATTGGGAAGTTATAGGAGCGGATTTGTTACCACGTCTGTCAATAAGTTTGCTGAGGTTAGGGGCCGACATCTTCCAAAGCTTGTCCGAAATTCCTTCTGTATGCTCTACAAAAGAAAAGTCTCAGAGTCAGTGTATCGGCTATACAAAAGTACTAAGCATAACTTAGAAAATAATGACAAAATAACTTAAAAAGTTCAGTTAGGTGGCCATGCCCTAGTCATGTCTAAGCAAGGTAATATAGGGTCATCATATGCTCAAAACTCACAAGACGACCTTTGTCACCTTATTTACGGAGCTTGTTTATCTTCTTGTAGGCTTTAGGGTTCAAGCCCATGTCAGTTTTGGCCGATATGGGAACCTTGGCCCACCTCAGAGGAGTCCTAAGCGTAGACATCCCGCAGGCTTGGTTGGGGCCGAACTCCTAGGCACCCGGAAAAAAGAAACATCGAGGTGTACAGTTATGGTTCGAGGTCTGAGTTACCAACAGGATTTTCATCTCAGACTTCCTAGCTACAAAATGGTAGTAGCCTAGATGAGTCTTGGAAGACGATAGCATGTAGAAACCAAGGAATGTGAGCTGGAAGGTCGGTCTGATGTATAACCTTGTAAAGGACGATTGACCCAATCATCACTCTCCATACATGAGATAAATAGGCAGATAAAAAGCTAACTTGAACATCTGCTCATAAACGCTGATCTTGTCATCTCGTCCTCAAGAGGTATCCTCATAGAAATAGTAGGATCTATACCATAGAGGAGTCTGAACACTAAGAGGTCATTCTCACGAACGGTACTCTCATATTCAGCAATGATGGAGGTACCAACTTCTCTCTCCTCATCACTACCAACTGGGACCTCGGCCTGAGAATTGCTTGGGTCGCCACTAGGGAACCTCTCAGCAAACTCAATAACCCTTATTACAGACGATAGTGGAATGGCATTTATTGGAGGGGGAATGTGACTTTGGGTTCTAATATTTCTATAGAGTCAGAGTCATGTGATGACTCAACTCCTCTAGAAGATGAGTTGAGAGAGGAAACCTCTTCAATGTCAGACCATTCACTTTGCGCAGGGGAGCAATCCATAGCCTCTTCATGTGAATCCACACTCTTTCTTGTTGAGAGGTGGTCCTAGATTCATTCGCAGATGACCCAAATATTGGTTCATAAGTCTCAGCAACTTAGGGGTATACTACAACCAAGGGTGGTGGAAAGATAGGTCGGATTGGAAAAGCCTCAGACTTTCGACTCTCGACTTGGGCTTCCTCTATTTGCCTAATCTTACCAAAATACTTCTCTATGAGATTAGATAAGTCCTCTACTAATTTATACAAAGGTTATAGCATCTGCAGGATGAGGCCACACTTTGGGTGAAATAGGAAAGGGCAAACAACTTAAGGTTTGACTACAATTGGACTTAAGGATCAAACCTTAGAAATTCAAAAGGCTTTCCCCCAAGAATACCAAGAAAAAGACTAACCTTGGCCACTGAAGATGGTGAATGGATGCCTGAAAACCTAAAAACTACTAACCTCACCCTAAAAACTCCTCACAGTCACTCAAACACACACCAAACCACCAACAAAACCATTTCTCAGCCTAAAAGATCCCCCAATAGTGGAAGAACAACCACCGAAAAATCAAAATGCTAATGGAAAAATTAATGGAATGATTGGAGTTGCTAGAAATAAAGAAAGTTGAGGTGAAGAGGGTTACCTAAGTAAACTCAAACTCTAAAAATAGAGGGAATGGAAGGAAGAAACCTGGAATGGAAGGTCTTGCAAGCTTTGCACAAGTAAGAAGTTATGGAGGTTTTATTCTGCAGAAGAAGAAGAAGCGCGAAGGACGTTTTGGGGGAGAAAGAGAAGTGAAGTATTTTTTGGGGCTTTTAAACCACCCTAATGATTATGCACACTCCCAATAATGTCATCATGGAGGCCAAAAAACCCCAAGTGCACAACCACTAAACTTTACATGGGGCAGACGCCACTCAATTAGGACAGTGACATATGTCACCACACATATACCAAGCCCTATGCAGCCAACATGTAAGAGATGCCTCATCATGCTCTCATCAACTCGTACCCCTTAACCTCATATTCACATGGAAGGTTAAGGGATAGGGGTGATTGATATGACCAAAGTGTACCCTCATCTCTTAGGACGAGTACCATCACATCTCATGATGGAGTTGTCATTAGAGCCCCACATGCCATAGGCAGGGTTGTCCCGATAAGGGTTGGCCTCGCCTCAACTAGCCTCAGCCATATAGAAATCCAAGATCGAAAGAGCATCACCTATTCAGAGAAGCACCATCTTTATACTCTGCTACAGCCGATAACAGGAGCTACCAGTTAATCTGACCTCGACCTGATCTTGTCAGGCGAGGTCATACATATAAAAGAATGGGACCATCTTATAAGAATTAGCAACCCCGTCCCCTCTCAGGCTGAGGTTGAAGCGGATGATATCTAGAAGCACGAGCATGTGCAAGTAAAAAAGAAGCGTGCTCACGTGGATAATTCTATTATAACAAGATCAATCTTTCACATGAGGGAATATTACATCATTATTGTGCCCATGTGCCAAAGACATGTGTCTACATATTATTGGGAGTTTCCTTATGCACATGTTGATTACATACTTGGGGGTGATTTACACCTATCTGTACACTTCATCTTCTCCATGAGAAGGAATCCTCAATTCACAACCTTGGCAAAACTCTGTAAAACCGATTTTAAAAGAGTGAAATGCTTGAGTGATTGTATCCATGGCCATTAGTGCCCTTATTTAGTGGATCACACACACACACTCATGGTGGATCTAGGCCTTGTTGGCTGAACCACTTAAATTGGTGGCTCATATTCTTTTTTCCTTATCTCATTCTCTTACTTCTATGTTGCTAGTTCCTTTTTTCCATTGCTATACCTATTTGAACTCTTTATCACTTTGACTAGGTGGTGCTATTTCACGCATCATTAGTGGCCATAAGAAAATACAACTCGACTAGTCATTATAACTCAAAATGTACCCTTCTCCTTCCCATATAAACATTATAAGAGTACTAGAAACCTATTTTTACAAGTTTTAGAGAGTTAAAAACTCATTTAAATGTCTAATATTAAAAATTATAAAAGAAACCATAGGTTTGCATTATTCACTAGAAGGATCTAACTATCCCACCAATTATAATCAATTAACATGAGTAGATTAGGTGTTTTACATATTAATGTAAGTTTGACTCACATCTAACATTATCTAATTCCGATTACAAGAATTTGAGGATTAATTGATTGATCATTTAACAAATTTACTAGTGTTTTTTAATACACAACTAGGGTTCTTCATTAGATTAATCTTATTAATGAATTATTATTTTATTATGAATAAAATTATATTTATAATTTAATCTACTATCATTCTACTATTAATTTAATTACAATTTGAAAAAAAAAAGTAAACTTGCCTTATTTTCATTGAAGAATCAATGCACACTTTCCTCTAATTCTTGAAGCCAAAACCTCAATTCTTGAAGCTAGGTGGTCCTCCTCCTCTTTCTTAGTAGATAGGGACCTTGCAATGTGTGTTGTGATAATTAAGTTAATTTGTAGGTTATATTAACTCACTAATCCCGAAATTATGTTATGGATCTAAAATAGCCTTAACTAAAAAGGTCCTAAATAAGCTTCAAATGGCCTAAAAGTTGGCCCAATATATATACTGACCCAATGGACTAAGATTCCACTATAATAAGATCAAATCGTAATTTGTTATAATCTCACAAAACTATTAAAAGGTTAATTAATTTTACAAGTCAATCATGTTATTAACTTGATTAATTTTCTTATTAAATTAATTAAATAGATAAATACGCGTAGCTTATGATTAAATCTTTATTGTTAATTAATTATATCGTGAATTGGTATTACAAGAACCTACTTAATGATTGATAGGAACCGATGCCAAGGGTATTATCCAAATAAAAAAAGCCCTACACCTAGCCCATGATCATTCCATAACTGCCCATAAGTCACGTAATTATAGATCTTAATGGTTTATTATAAGTTCGCAAACATATGTTGCAATACTATCAAATCAACACATAACTGAATTACATATTATAAAAAATTGAATGACTCAAAGTCACGTCTCAATCTACTAAATAGTATATCAAAATTCCAACTTCTCAAAGAAAAAAAATGACATACCGTGTATCATATGAAATAATAACTCATCAACATCTAATAGTCAATTTAACAATGAATTAAATACTATAAAATAAAAAATATTAAATTACTTACACTTTAAACGAGGAATTTCATCCTCAAAATTCAATTCTTTTGTATACCTAACTTGGAGGTATAGGAATATCTCACCCACACAATATCCTCACAATACTAAATAGAATATACTCTCTCTTCTACTTACTATGCACTAACGTCTATCATCATGAATCACGTTCGGATATAACTCAATCAATCAAGTCTAAATGATGAAATGTGAAATTGTCTAACATGAACTTGATTGATCTACCATGTATACGTGGAATCAATGTGAACACACTGAAGGTTATCGGGTAAGGTCGAAAGAAACCACCCCCACACTATCAAAGATCGTGAAAAGAACCTATGTATTTAGGTGCCTACTTCTCTTTGGAACTTAACTTCACAATTCCCTTAATTTGGGAGACCTTTAAAAGCACATGATCTCTATCCTGGAATTCAAATAAACACTTCCCTTTCTCTCCATGACTGCCATGCCTTCTTTAGTAGTCTTCACATTTCCTCTGATGAGCACCACTTCCTCCGAGATGTCCCAAACACAATCTGATCTAAACAACTTGGCGACTATTGACATAAATCGACATTGGTCAATCTATATCCAATGACTCAGATGGACCCATGTACCACTTGGAACCTCGGTACACCATGCTAAAATTTAAGTGATATACTCTTCCACTTCTAAACTAGGATTTCTAACAAATTCAATTCTTTAAATGTTTTTGGTACTCTACCTATGCTACTAGAAAGTGACACTTAGATATATATACAATATGCTTACATCTTATTTATCTAACCGTCAATAATGACTCCCCAAAAAGTGGTGCATTTGGTTTCCCCTAGAATGTATAGTGCACCACGTGCCTCGGCCAAAACTTCCTTCCACGTCTTGGGACCCTTCAGCATAATCAATTTCCCATGGGAACAAAACCCTCTTCTTACTCAAAATAAAAAAGTGAACTCATTTCAACAACGATTCGCATACTTTCTCTTAATAAAAGCGATTAATGCTGGGTCTGAACAATCCACGATACAATATCAGGTGTATGACCACTACTTCTACAAATGCTTCTGCTCTATCAAAATCCTGTCAATAAGACCAATAATTAACTATTCTACATATGTTCGAAATACGCTCTCATCATCTTCAAGAACATAAGTGGAAAATTCGTTAACCCAATTATCATAACCCCGATATGTATGCTCCATATCATATAATAAAAAATTTCTTCGAAATATCCTCTCCCTGAATTCCATAACTGGTAATAACTCAAATGTATTTCCTTCTTTAAAAAAATATTATCCCCTCAACTGATCGATCAGGTTATTGATGTGCAATAATAAAAATTCATTCCATATCGTGACTTTTCCCAGCTCCCAATGGTACGCCCATAAACTTATTGAACCTTATATTCTTTAACAAAAAGCATTGTAACTTCCCCACAGTGACGTAGTCATCCAACAAAACCCTTGTATCAAAATCAATTATTCCTTCTCTCACAACTCTTTCATCTCCAATAGAGCCACCCACTATGGTTCCTTCTCTAGAAGCCTAGTGATAGTTCTAAATCTAGGACAAAACTAATCTCTTGTGTAGGTGATAACTCAGTATCCCTTGAAATAGAATTGAAAGAATCTCGGACTATCGATAATATCTCTATGAAATCATAACCTCCTCCGATGTTCTGGCATCCATATAATATATGTGTGTGCTAGACCTTCCCCAAATCATAGGCATAACTATAAGAAGCAACTCATTCCTAAAATCACAAGCGTAATAACGTACTCATTGTAGTGACTTTACACGTAATATATAGCTTACTAATCCATTACTGCTAATACAATCATCTAACATAATTTTTAATATCAATAAATAAATAAAAAACTTGGATGACCGACCATAATTGATAGGTCTCCACAATGACTATGTAAACTAGCACCCCGACCCACTTGGGTATCCATGTATAAAGAAACCTCAATGGTAAAAAATATATACTCCTCAAAATCATAGTGAACGTACTCTAGTGAAGGAAGAGGACACATTTGTGTCAAGATAAGATGTGTGAGAATGAGCGATAAACATAATCATAATAATCCATCGGTGTTATATCTATAACTACTAGTTACTTCTAAGTCATCTTCTATCTAAGTGGTCCCACTCTCCACAAGTATAATAATTTCCTCTGAAGGAATTTTAAAATGTTATCCTTACTTGTGGACCTATTAACCTTGTATTTACAGTCGAACATGTTGAATTTGGCCTCATCGATCGTGGACCTACTAGCTATGATTCCCTTGTCCCTAATTAACCTGATATCATTAATCATCTTATCGTTGTAATCTCTTAAGTTATTCCCCCTCTATGTCGGTACATTATGGTGGTGAAAGCTTCCCCAAGGTTGGGGCTAGTCTACACCTTCTCTAATCTTTTGGACTTAATCCGGCCCCAATATTGTCTTTGTTCTGAAGTTTCTCCTTTTAATAGTTATAATAATCCTAGTGATTTAAGTGGGTAGCTTCCAAAACATGAATGCAAGTGGTGAAGGATGGTTCACTCAATACCACCTATTAAATCCTTCACATAAGGTTTATGGTAACACTATGTATCTTCTTCATTTAGTATCAAACTATTTTGGTGCATAAAGGGCTACTATGCGGTAATCTAGATGAGGTTTTAGGAACTTCCTCCTCCCATTGTTACAAATGGAAAGTGTAAAACACTTCATGTCAAACCATTCGCTAAGAACATACTAACATTCTCATGTGCAATATATCCTAACTCCTGAACAAAATCAACATCATACGTGTGATGTCTCATGAATGAAATCCAAACAAGAAACCCTACCGATAAACTTTTGTCTATTCGAGTTATTCGTCCGAATAATTGGTGGACGAATAATGTAGAAAATTGGTGGACGCACTGAAGTAGTCAAAGAATGCAATGCAGAAAATTGGTGGATGCACTGAAGATCCTAGGACACTAGAACCTTGAATGCTTTGATAACAACTAATACACCCTTTAAAATCCATAAATATACTGATCTTTTATAATATAAAAATGATGGGAGTAAAACATAATTATTAATATTTTAATCATAAACAAGATTAATAAACACGATATAAGTAAATACAATATGACATAGTAAAATATTGAATAAATGAGAACATATCTATTACCATCCAAACAATAATAGAGTCAAACATCAAATCTAGAATACAATATATATATATATATATATATATATATATATATATATATATATATATATATATATATATATATCAATGTCTCAAGGTTCCTCTCTTAATATTAAATATATCTTGTATAAATATCCGACTTGGTATTTCTGAAATAATACACCGACTGATAACTAAAATAAAAAATTAATACAAGAACGTAAAGGAGCTACAATGCTCGAAGCCTGCGACCTAGAAAATAATAATTTTAACCGGTGCTAGAGAAACTTCTCCATGAGTAGCTCAAGTTTGCGGCCACGACTTATTCAATAGATCTGTAAAAATAGTTCAACATAGAGAATTAAATGTAGAAAGTATATAATGTTTAAGAATATAACTACATTTGGGGCATAATAATAATAACACATATTTTTCCAATTTCAAATTAATTGTATGTTATTTAAGTTACCCCAGTCTAGACAACCCAAATAATCAAACATTCTAAATCCTACCCAATTGTGTCCCACGTGATATAATTTTGTCTTTTAATTAAGAAGTCTTTACTTTAACATTCTTAAGTCCATTTCTTATATTAAGGATATATTACTCTATGATAATCTCTTATAGTAACGGTATATCGCTTATCAAACATTATTATCTCACTTTATTAATCTCAAGTTGTCATATTAAATTTATACCTCTAGTGTATCAATCTTTAATATTCTCTACTCAAAGTTCAATGTATACGTTTCTATTATATTTATTATATTATTCCCGAGTGATAAAGTCAAGGTTATAAATCGCCCATATAAATCATATTCTACTACAATCATCTCAAGATAGGAGCTAACAGAAATAAAATAATCTTGAATATCCATTACTATATTCAACTCGCATCAAATCACATGGGTGATGCTCAAGAACACAAATCAAAGTACAAAGGCATATTCTTAATGTCTCCGAGAATCTCTCGTTCATACTTGGTTTAGTTATAGGGAATAAAACCCTACACCTGTAAATTATCATCAAAGTAAAATCATTATATCTTGACATCACACGTATATCCCCATACTTAAGGCTATACGAGAAGACCCCGTTAATATCTTTACATGGAAACCTTATGATCTGCCAAGAATTAACTCGAATATTGATTTTCATTGACACAATGAGGATCCTGTATATCGAATTATGGAGAAAAAACCTACAAATTGATCTCAAGAGAAGGTCAAGGTAGTTAAGGATGCAGTTGAGAATCTACTTCAGGAAAACTCCATAAAAGAAGTTCAATTTATAGATTAGATTTCTTGCATGATCAAGGTCTACAAGGAGCACAGGAAGTGGATAATTTATGTTAAATTTATAAACCTTAACTAATATTTCTTGAAATACATCTTCCCTTATCCCTAGGATCAAACAATTCTTAAATTTAAGTATAGGACACAAGCCCATAAGTTTTAAGAATTATTACTCGAGCTACCACCAAATACCCGTGTTCGGTTCTCAACAAGGGCACACCTATTTTTGCACCACTTTTGGACTCCATTACTATATAATAATGATGTTCGGTCTCAAAAGTTATGGGAAAACCTATGAGTGTATTATAATAAAAATGTTTAGAAAGAAAATCAATTGAACCATGAAATTTATGTTGACGAAATTCTTATGAAAAGTAGAGAGGTATCTGACCACATCAGGAACCTATCCAAACTTTTAAGATTTTAGGGAATTACGAGATGAAGTTAAACACTTCAAATTGTCCATTTGGGGTCAGCTTAGGAAAGTTCTTATGATTTCTTGTAGCTCTAAGAAGAATTATAGATAACCCTGACCTAATCACGTATGTCCATGATATAAATAAGTTGATCATAATGAGATACGTCTAAGTCTTAATTGGGATATTAACAACCCTCAATCGATTCATATCAAGATCTTTTAACAAGTATTGGATTTTCTTTGAATATTTGAAAAATGAAAACCCATTGATTTGGATACAAGAATATGATTAAGTATTAGAGAATATATGGTATTAGGATCTCCCCTATTGTTATCAACATTGGTCAGTGGTAATGATCTCCAAGTTGTTTCCTATGATGTAACCACCAAAGCATTAGTTTCGCTAGAAGATGGAGAGAAACATACAATCATTTACATCAACCACATTCTTGTTGATTAAAATGGACATGAATGCCCATCTAAAAGATGGCCTTAGCATTGGTAATGTCATCCAATAAGCACTGGCCTAATTTCCATGCGTACACCATTGTCGTCCTCACTCATTTCCATCTCAAAGAATTTTTAAAAAAATAAAATCTATCTAACATAATTACTAAATGGTTATTGGAATTAGGTAAGGTTAATATCATTTATAAAACCCTGAACTTTAATAATGGGTAAAGTATTGGCTGACTTCATTGATCAGTTCTCAGGAAGTCCAAACAAAAATGCTATTCAACCAAGCCCTATCTTGGAAATGTTCATCCTCTAACAAGATGATTAAGAACCTAAGTGGAGGTTAGTTATTGATGGATCATACAATGAATGAGTAACCGGTGTTGGAATTATCTTCATTACCCTATAAGGATCCCTCATCGAGAAAGTAGTTTAACTTAGATTCTATGGTTCAAATAACGAATCATAATATGATACCATGATTATCAAACCGAATAATACAATATCCATAGGAGAATATGACATTGTCATCCACTATGACTCCAGTTCGATCTTTAATCAATTAATTAGGGAATACAAAGATCGGGATCCAAAAATGCTTACTTATTGAGATAAAGCAAGGAAAATCCTCAAAAACTCCAAGTTCGCTCCAATTGAATAGTTTTTACGGAACTGCATCAGTCATGATCACTCTTAAGCTACACTAGCATCAATAATTCCATTAGATCTAAAAAGGAAAATTAAGGTCGAGAATATTAGTTGATGTCGTATTGATGAATTTGGGTTAGTGAAGATGTCATAAAGATCGATTGGGTTCCAGCTTGCATACATAGCATCATTTCCAACCTAAAAAGTGGATATCTACCCATGGACAACAAGTATCCTAACAAATTAAAAATCTAGCCAACTATGTTTTGCCTCAATTTTGAGCAAAAACTTTACTAACGAGCATTCACACCCCTCTACTAAAATATACCAATCCATATCAAGTAGAAGAAATCCTAAGTTAGATGCATGAAGAAAGTTGTGATGCACTCACAAGTAGAAAATCCTTTTTCGTATGAGATGATCTCACATGGATACTAGTGGCCTCTTACGTAAAAGGAATCCATGCAATTTATCCAAAAGTTCCCTAAGTGCTCCCATTATTAAGCAATGAACTAGAGACCTCAGTGACATGATCAGTGATATGCCCCAAGCGTGACCTCGGCTCAGAGACATCAACCTCAGCCGAGAATGTAGCCGACACTGGAAAAGCCTTGGGTCCGTGATAACAACTCTCGGCCATGGAAGGGTCGGCCCAGGCCGACACCACCACTAGCCACGTCATGGGTGGCACGGCATGTATCACAAGGGTCAACGACACTTCAGTTATCCTGGGGATGACAACCTCGGCCTAGAATTAGCCGAGGAAGCAGGAAGCCATACTTCTACCAAGGTCAGCCTCATCAAGAAATCAGTCGATGTTCCAAGCACATGCCAGCTTAACCTCGGCTCTGGATGACCCCAATCCCTTGTCTCAGCTTAACTTAAGCCGAGACCTTCATGGCCCATCTCGGTTTACCCGGGAAACTAGACTTTATCAACCTCGGCTTCTTCCAGGCCGAGGTCATGACCAAGCACGCTGGCCGAGCACCTATTGACATTTAAATAAGGACACGTGGACACAAGTCAGTTATAACAAATCATTCCACACACGTGGGGAGAATATTTCATCATCATTCTCTACATGTGACAGTGACAGATGTCTTCTTCATATTGGCCAGATTACATACACACATGCTCATTGCATGCATGGGGGGTACATTACACCCCCCAGGTACTATATATAGAGGTCATCCTCTACCTTGCAAAGGATCCAAAAATACAACCCTAGCTGAAACTCTGTCTAGATAAATAGTAGAGAGAGAAAGCTTGAGAGATTGTATCCATGGCCATCAGTGCCTTATTTTAGTGAGTTTATACACACACACACATAGTGGACGTAGGCCAATTTGGGCTGAACCACCTATATTTTGGTGTTCTCTCCTCTTCACCTCATCTCATTCTCTTACCTTTCATGTAACTGTGCTGCCAGAGTTGTTCTTAGATTGAGCTTACAAACACCTTACCTGGTGGTGTTCTTTCCGGCATCATCATTTTTGGCGCTGTCTGTGGGAACGAGAAGCTATCTCTTCCTCGTCTTCAGCTTAACCTCACCGGAGACTCTGGTGGTGAACCAGGCACTACCCCTTGCGTGGAGCTGTTTCACCATTGAAAGAGGTCCTTTAAGGTATTAAGCTCACCTGATACTTAAGCTCTTTACTAAGCAGCACATGGAACCAGAGTTGCCGCCGCCTCTTCCGCCACCTGGTGGTGGGGGGCCTAGTTCCAGTCAGGCACCGCCCCAGTCTGAAATGGCAGAGGTAGCTGCAGCCTTGAGGTCTTTGACTACAACACAACAAGCTACGCAGGAACAATTTGCACAGCTCAGCCAAACTATGATGAGGCAACCTAGAGTCTCACCGGATATGATCACTTCGGCGGCTGTCCAGCCTCATCCTGACGCCAGGGGACCACCGCAGGCACTAATAAAGAGGACCAGCCTGCACCCCAGTGGAGAAGGGACGTTGCTGACCCTAGGCGCTTACGCCTGAGGAGGCAAGGAAACCCTTGCCCGGAGGGCAGGTATGACGATCTAGAGGCGGAAGACCCGAAAGATTGTTGGGAGCCATATAAGGTTTCGAACAATACGGTTCGTCCTCTTTAGCAGAGCCGAGGATGTGCTGGCCAAAGAGCTGAAGAGGCCCAACAACGAGGATCAGCTTTTGATCAATTGAGCAGAGGGTCAGCCTTTGAGAGGTTGGGTCCAGTGAATGACCTAAGACAGAGGTTATCCAGGTCAAGAAGTGCTATCGGTTCGGAAAGAGGGGACAGGCAAGGTCGGCCTGACCAAGTTTGACCCCATAAACGAAGGGGTAGAGAGCAAGAAGAGGTCAACAATCGATGATGTGCTCTGTCAGGGGAACCCTCAGTCCACCCCTTGGAGGTGGATGGGGATAACCTCGGCCAGGCTGATGGTTGGAGACCATGGAATGACTCTATCCAACGTCTTAAGGAGAAGATATGAGACCTCATCAAAAGTAGGATCCCCATGCAAATGGGTTACTCAGAAGGCTCTCCATTTGTGGCTAAGATAGTGAGCTTCCCGACCCCAGCTAAGTTCAAACCACCGGTGGTATCTCCCAAGTATGAAGGTAGCACAAACCCTGTACACCACATTGAGATGTATCAGTCAGCGGCAGACATCTACTCAATACCTGATGAGATGAAGTGTAGGGCCTTCTCTGGGACCTTAATAGGATCAGTGCACAACTGGTTTACTTCTCTTCCGAAGAACTCAATTGAGAACTTCAAGGGCTTGGCTGAACGATTCATCCACAACTTCTGTTTTGGGGTAAGACCTCAAAAGAAGACCACTCACCTACTATACGTCAAGAAAGGCAAGGACGAGAGCCTAAGCGACTACATCGCCAGGTTCAACAAAGAGAAACTTGAGGTTGAAGACTATGAAGAGAATATAGCCATGACCGCCCTCATAGGAGGTCTTCAAAAAGGAAAGTTGTTGTGGAAACTTACGGAAGACCCCCCAGGTCTATGGTGGAGTTATTGGCGACTGCGGGAAAAGTCTTGAATGCAGAAGAGGCAATGGCCGCCAAGTATGAGAATCGCGGTAGTAGTGGGAAGTCCCAAAGAAAGAAAGATGGAAAGAAGAGGTCGGGTGATGACAAGTTTGCTCACCATACTCCTCTAACTGTGAGTTGTGAGCTCATCCTCAACGAGATCAAGAATGATAGGACACTGAGATGGCCATAGAAACTGAAGGCCCCACCACATAAAAGGAACAAAAACTTGTGGTGTGAGTTCCACCAGGACCATGGCCACGTTACAGATAGATGCTTCGCCTTGAAGGATGATATTGAAAAGATGTTAAAATCCAAAAAGTTGAGGAAGTATGTGAATGGTAAGGCTCCTAAAGGGGGAAGAGATAACCCTAAGAAAAGGAGAAACGATAGATGCCGTGACAATGCCCCAGCCAGAAGAGACAATGATTCAGAAAGTGAAGATGAAGACGATTCGGATCTTTCACCGAAAGATGACAACACCCCGATGAAGAGGGTTGGTATGATCTCCTTTGGTGTTGACACCATATGCGGAGGAATTGCAGGAGGTGGCTCTGAAGTAGCTGACAGGATGGCTCACGTGGCAGAGGCCAAGTCAGTGGCCAAGCTTGAAGTTGTAAATCTAACGTCTTCCGATACAGTGCAGAAGAGGAAGAAGGTGGACATGGATGCCCTTGTGGTTGGGTTCTCCAGACTCGACTTCAAAGGTATCTTAGCCCCCATGATGACCCTTTGGTAATAACAACAAGGGTGCATGGGTGCGAGGTGCATAGGATCCTCGTAGACAGGGGGAACTCGAGAGACGTGATGTTTTGGCCTTGCTTCAAGAGCCTAGGTCTTAGTAGAGCAAGGTTGGTACCCTATCATCACCCCTTGATGGGATTCAGTGGTGAAAAGGTCCACCCCTTGGGCATGTATGAGATGGACGTACGGATGGGTGATGAGTGGCCTAAGAGGTTGACCAGGAAGATAAATTTTTTTGTAATGGACGAGAACGTATTCTCGGCCTATAACCTCATCATAGGAAGAGTGGCCCTTAAAGAGTTTGAAGCTGTGCCGTCGACGGTCCATCAGATGCTAAAATTCCCGACTCCCTATGGGTTAGGGAAAGTGCAAGGTGACCAGACCATAGCGCGAGAATGTAACATCAACTCGGTCGAAGAGAGAGAGGCCCATAAGAGGGAAACCACCACTTATAGCATTGATACGCTTGACCCAAGAGATGAGACAAAGTTGAAGAAGGGAGAGGCCGCGGAAGAGGTAGAATCCATCGTCCTCAATGAGGACGAGCCAAAAAAAACCATTCAGGTCGGAAAATCCCTAAAGTCAGAAATCAAGGAAGAGCTGATAAACTTCCTCAGGAGGAGGCAGAGTGTCTTCGCTTGGAGTCACGCCGACATGCCAGGCATCAACCCTGAGGTCATGAGTCACAAGATCAACGTGACTAAAGATGGTAGGCCTATCAAGTAGAGACAAAGAGTCTACTCCAGGGGAAGTACGACGTCATCCGACAAGAGGTCAAAAAATTAGAGGAGGCTGAATTTATAAGAGAAGTCATATATCCGGAGTGGTTATCGAATGCAGTCATAGTACCCAAGGCCAATGGGAAGTGGAGAATGTGTGTTGATTTCACTGACCCGAACAAGTCTTGTCCAAAAGACAGACATCCCTTACCTCGAATAGATTAGATTGTGGATGCTACAGCAGGATATGAGCTCATGAGCTTCATGGACGCGTACTCAGGCTGTAACCAGATCTTCATGGATGCGGAAGACAACCTTCATTACCGACAAAGAGACGTACTGTTATAAAGTGATGCCCTTCGGCCTGAAAAATGCAGGGGCAACATACCAACGTCTTGTAAATAAGATGTTCGAAGAGCAAATAGGTAATACTATGGAGGTGTATGTAGAAGATATGCTAACGAAGAGCTTGAAATCTTGCACTCATGTGGCTGACCTCGAAAAGACCTTCGATATTATGGACTCATATAGGATGAAACTCAACCCCGCGAAGTGTGTCTTCGGGGTAGGAGCTGGTAAGTTCCTAGGATTCATTATCAATCAAATAGGAATTGAAGCAGACCCTGAGAAAATCAAGGCACTACTTGATATGAAGACACCGAGGAGTATCAAAGACATCCAAAGACTCACGGGGAGAGTGGTCGCACTTAACAAATTTGTTTCCAGAGAAACGGACAAGTGTCTTCCATTCTTTAAAGTGCTTAGAAAGACCTTCCAGTGGGATGAAGAGTGTGAAGAAGCATTCAAACAACTTAAGTCTTACCTTGGGTCTCCCTTGCTACTGTCTCGGTCCATAATAGGAGAGAAATTGTATGTGTATCTAGCAGTCTTTGAATCGGACATCAGTGCAGCCATAGTACGGGAGGACACCGGGATCCAAAGGCCTGTGTATTTTAACAGTAAGGCCCTTCAAGAGTCTGAACAAAATTACCCTCGTATGGAAAATTTAGCTTACTCCCTGATACATGCTTCAAGGAAGATGAAGCCTTACTTCCAAGCCCACTCCATGGTTGTTCTTACCGACTCACCACTAAGACGGGTCCTGTATAAACCTGAGAAATCTGGAAGGTTGATGACTTGGGCCATTGAGTTGGGGGAGTATGACCTTACCTACCAACCCAGGATAGCCATCAAAGGGCAAGCCCTCGCAGACTTTGTTGCTGAATTCACTTGGGAAGAGTCCGAGGTCAAGAATGACCTATAGGGTGCTGAAGGGTCAAATAGTAGTGTCTTCCTGGACCAGGAAGAGATGACACCCAACATCTCCTGAGATCAGGAAGAGGTGGCGTCCAAAAAGATCAGGGGCAGAGTAGCGGAGAACAAGGAGTACCGGTACCTCTTCATGCAGGGAGCCATGTCAGAGGGGGCTTTCTCATCGGATACAGACATTTGGAACCTCTTCGTTGATGGTTCCTCATGCGACAGTGGAAGCAGTGCAAGGTTGATACTTTCAGCCCCAGATGGTGCTAACATCGAATACGCTTTGAGATTCAACTTTAAGGCATCTAACAACGAGTCGGAATATAAAGCCATGATGGTCGGCCTCTCATTGGCAAAGACTCTTGGTGTAAGGAGACTCCTACTCCATAGTGACTCAAGGTTAGTTGTCAATCAAGTATTGGGGGTCTATGAGGCCAAAGATGAAAGGATGGCCAAGTATCTGAAGAGGGTGAGAACGATGTTAGAATATTTCGAAGAGATAAAACTGAAGAAAGTACCTCAACAAAGTAATAGCCACGCAGAAGCGTTGGCAAGGTTGGCATCGGCGATGAAGATAGACGTCAGAAGGATAGTTCCGATCGAGGTCTTAGGGAAGGCGACCATCGAGGAAGAAGAGGTATGTAACCCTTATCATAATTTGAACCTAGGATACTAGTGGATGGACCCCCTCGTCAGATATATCAGAGAGGGAGAGCTACCTGAGTCCAAGCTAGAGAGGAGGAAATTGAGATATAGATCTACCAAGTTCTCGGTGATAGGATACGTCTTGTACAAGAAGGGATTTATATTACCTCTCCTCAGATGTGTGCATCCGACGGAAGTTTCCCGGGTCTTACAGGAAGTTCATGAGGGTTCTTGCTCTAGCCACATAGGGGGAAGACCCTTGGCCAAGAGAATCATCACACAGGGATACTGGTGGCCAACCTTGTCCAAAGACGCTGCAGCCTACGTGAAGAGGTGTGATAAATGTCAAATATTCACCACTATTCCTCATCAACATGATCAACCTATGACGTCAATCACCTCTCCATGGCCATTTTCAGTATGGGGGATTAACTTAGTAGGACCCCTACCAAGAGCTACCAACAGTTATCGATTCTTGATAGTTTCCATTGACTACTTCTCAAAGTGGGTGGAGGCAGAGCCGATGATAACGATCACAGAGCAGAAGACCTTCCAATTTATTTGGAGGAACATCATATGCAGACATGGCCTCCCAAACACTCTCATCTCGGATAATGGGACCCAGTTAAAGAAATCCTCTTTAGAAAAGTATCGCCTAAGAGTTGGGATAAACCAGTTCTTCTCATCTCCTAGCCGACCTCAGGAAAACGGTCAGACCGAGGTCACGAACAGAACAATTCTCGATGGCATCAAGAAGAGGTTAGAAGATGCGAAGGGAAGATGGATTGAAGAGGTCTACGCTGTGTTATGGGCCTACATAACCACGGTAAGGACACCTACAGGAGAAACCCTATTCATACTTGCACATGGCTCAGAGGCCATAATACCAACAGAAGTGGGACTCCCTACTCACAGGGTTCAGACCTATGACCCTGATAAAAATGGGGAAGAGAGGAGGCTAAAACAAGATCTAATTGAAGAAATAAGAGAAGACGCAGAGATCATACAAGCATCTTACAAGCAAAGAGTAGCGAAATTCTACAACCAGAGGGTGAAGTCAAGACCCATCGCAGTGGGAGACTTAGTTCTAAAGAAGACCTTACATAAAACAAACAAGCTCCACCCAAACTGGCATGGTCCCTATAAAGTGGCTGAAGAGGTTGTACCTGGAACCTACAGACTAGAAAACCTAGAAGGGGAACCTTTCGCTAACCCATGGAATGTTGATCACCTAAAGAAGTATTACATATGATGTTGCAAAGAGTTTTATGTAAATGTACCATCTTATTATGAAGAGGTTATTAATAAAAGATCAGTTCCCATGACGATTCTTGCTACATTGTGTACTTATGTCAGAATTTATGAGGATAACATCTTAGGTGATGACCTCAGACCCTTATAACACCATTCAGTGGTGACGAGGTCTGAGGTCAGACACCATAATAGGATGACCTCAGACCCTTAACATCATTAATTTGGTGAGATTAATGAGTATAACATCTTAGGTGATGACCTCAGACCCTTATAACACCATTCAGTGATGACGAGGTCTGAGGTCAGACACCATAATAGGATGACCTTAGACCCTTAACATCATTAATTTGGTGAGATTAATGAGGATAACATCTTTGGTGATGACCTCAGACCCCTTAACATCAATAATTTGGTGAGATTAATGAGGATAACATCTTAGGTGATGACCTCAAACCCTTATAACACCATTCAGCGGTGACAAGGTCTGAGGTCAGACACCATAATAGGATGACCTCAGACCCTTAACATCATTAATTTGGTGAGATTAATGAGGATAATATCTTAGGTGATGACCTCAGACCCTTATAACACCATTCAGTGGTGACGAGGTCTGAGGTCAGACACCATAATAGGATGACCTCAGACCCTTAACATCATTAATTTGGTGAGATTAATGAGGATAACATCTTAGGTGATGACCTCAGACCCTTATAACGCCATTCAGTGGTGACGAGGTCTGAGGTCAGACACCATAATAGGATGACCTCGGACCCTTAACATCATTAATTTGGTGAGATTAATGAGGATAACATCTTAGGTGATGACCTCAGACCCTTAACATCATTAATTTGGTGAGATTAATTAGGATAACATCTTAGGTGATGACCTCAGACCCTTAACATCATTAATTTGGTGAAATTAATAGGATAACATCTTAGGTGATGACCTCAGACCCTTATAACACCATTCAGTGGTGACGAGGTCTGAGATCAGATGCCATAATAGGATGACCTCAAACCCTTAACATCATTAATTTGGTGAGATTAATGAGGATAACATCTTAGGTGATAACCTCAGACCCTTATAACACCATTCAGTGGTGACGAGGTCTGAGGTCAGACACCATAATAGGATGACCTCAGACCCTTAACATCATTAATTTGGTAATATTAATGAGGATAACATCTTAGGTGATGACCTCAGACCCTTATAACACCATTCAGTGGTGACAAGGTCTGAGGTCAGACATCATAATAGGATGACTTCAAACCCTTAACATGATTAATTTGGTGAGATTAATGAGGATAACATCTTAGGTGATGACCTCAGACCCTTAACATCATTAATTTGGTGAGATTAATTATGAGGATAACATCTTAGGTGATGACCTTAGACCCTCATAACACCATTCAGTGGTGACAAGGTCTGAACTCAGACACCATACTACGATGACCTCAGACCCTTATAACACCATTCAGTAGTGACAAGGTCTAAGGTAAGACTACTAAATTAGTGCATGCAGACACCATTACACAAGCTTCAGACCTAAAACATCACATGACAAATATTCTATAAAATGAAATAATCCTCCTCAGAGATCGCCACACAGTCAAGATTCAAAAAATAAGAGTCAACCATGTCCAGAGATTATAAAAGTTCAGAGATTACAAAAGTTCAAAGATTACAAAAGTTCAGAGATTACAAATCAGAGATTACAAAAGTTCAGAGATTATAAATATTCAGGGGTTACAAAAAAGCTTCACAATTGAATTTAAGGGTTCGAGGGGGGAATGCTGGTGTCTTCGGCCTGGTCCTGCTAGACGACATTGGTCACCTCGGCAATGTCTTCCCTGCCCATCCAACCTTTGTGCTATCTAGCGTTGCAGTCTTTGTAGGTGCAGTAACCTCCTCCTCAACCTCCTGAAGGACCTGGGCAAGCTGAGGATTAGCAAAGCCGAGGCCTATGAAATCAGAGTCTTTCAAACTTCCAGCCTCCTTCTCCTTGACAGCTGCCCACTTGGTAGTAGCTTTGATACCTCTCTCAAGGTACTTAAAGCCAAAGTTCATAAATTCATCAGAGGCTTTCTATTCAGTCAATATCCCTTCACAAGCGTCATCAAGGGATGCCTTCACTGTCGAGTTGACCTTCTGCTGCAGAACATCATCCTTGGCCTTCAGAGCCGCAGCATGGTCCTTCTTGAGCTGGGAGATCTCCTTTTCCAACCCCTTCACCTTCTTCTCAGACTCACCCAGCTCAGACTGCAGGCGGTCAATTTCTCCGTTCAGAGTGCTCTGCACCTTCTCGGCCTCTTGACCCTTTTGGATGAGGGGAAACTTCCTCAGAGTCCAGTTGGAGAGGTGCTACATAGCTGCCAAGCCCTGCAGATCATGTGATCATGTATAAGTTGGAGACCATATCATAGGTTACACTTGGAAATTACAAAGAAATATGAGGTCATACCTGAATGGATATGTGGATGCCAAACTCAACCAGTAAGGGTGTGTCCAATGACCGGAAGAAACGCTTATCGGCCTCGGTTATGGTAGAGCCGAAGGCATCCAGAGCCTACAGACTGTGGCCGGCGATGCTGTCGGTAATCTTCAATTGCTCTAAATGAGCCGTCAGCGCATCTGCAGAAGAAATGGGGATGGCAGAATCGCCCCCCTTTTTCTTATGCCTCTGATCCTCAGGGGCATGTTCGGTAGGAGCCCTCTTTTTGGTGCCTTGAGGCTTCGAGGTTGAGGGTGTTGGAGGAGGATCATTAAGTCCTGCCTTCTTCGCCAGCCTTGTTAAACTCGGGGCTGCCATCTCCCAAAGCTCGTCTGAGATATCCTTCGAATGCTCTGTAAAATTGAAAGGTCTGAGTTAAAAGATCAAACATGAATAAACTCAGAGGTTCAACTTCGAATAAAAAATGCTTACCAAGATTGGAAAGAGGACTTCCACCTAGACCCGTCTCAGAGAGGTAGTGGGGGGTCATTAAGTGTTCGAATTTAACTAGCAGACCATGCATCCCCTGATCTTGAAGGACTTTCACCTTCTGAAGGTTCTGCAGGCTCAGATCAGGGTTGGCCTTGGCAGACATGGTGACCTTACCCCATCTTAGGGGCATCCTCGGCTCTAGCAAGGATGAGGGAACACATAGACCAAATTCCCATAGCCCTGAAGCGAAGAAATATCGAGGCTTCCAGTTGTGGTTGGAAGTCTGAGTTATTGGGAGCATCTTTTTCTCAGGCTTCCGAGCTACAAAATGATAGTAGCTCGGATGATTTTTGGCAGAGGAGGGGACATAGCAGCCAAAAAAGACCTGAACTGGAAGGTCTGAGTGGTGGACAGCCCTCCATAAGACTATGGCCCCTATTATGACCCTCCAAGCATTAGGGGACAGTTAGGAAGGGCCCAAAATAATGAAGGCAAGGATGGACCTAATAATAGGATGAATGGGCAAACGAAACCCTAACTTGAACATCTGCTCGTATAAGCAGATCTCACCGTCTCGGCCATTATAAGCCCTCTATTCCCTTAGACGTCTTCTAAGCTTTATGGAGGGGCTGATGGAGTACAGATATCTGAAGCAAAGAAGGTCTACCTCAGTAACGGTACTCTCAATCTCGGTCGCCTCAAAGATGTCGACATCACTTTCAACGTCATCATCATCATCATTATCTTGATCAACATCGGTCGGAGCAGACGTTGATGGATTACTCGGGAACCTCTGAGCAAACTCGGCCCTGGTGATGACCGACAGAGGAATGACGTCAAGTATGGGTGGAATAGACACATTCAGCCCAATAATATCAACCTCTGAGGAGGAGGATGAGGTGATAGAATCATTATGGGATGAGGCCCGACTAGAGACCTCGACCTAATCAGGGACCTGATCTTGCCGAGTTGTGAAGTCCATGGCCTCTTTGAAGGAATCCATAGACATAGGGTCTAAGGTGGAAGACTCAGACTCAGACATCGGTACCGGTTCGGCAGGGGACTCTGTTTGGCTAAATTGTTCCAAGGGATCAGGGTATATCACCTTCAGGGGTGGTGGAAAGATGGGTCTAAGAGGGAATCTTGTGACCTACGAGCCTCCTCCTGTGCTCTTTCTATTTGTCTAATTTTTTCTAAAGTCTTCTCTCTGAGAGAAGGGAACTCCTCAAGAAGTTGATAGAGAGGTCTGAGCATCAGAGGTAGACACTACATTTGTGGAGACCTAAACTACAAAGAGGACTGGTAAAAGGGATAACATAATCTAAGGATCAAACTGCCAAACTTAGCAAGAACTGCTCTCCTGAAAGTATGGAGATCTCACCGGAAAACTCCAAGACTCACCGGAAAACACAAAAGTAAGGGAAAAAGCAAGAAAAACGAAGGAAAAGGAAGGGAAGAAGTTACCTGAAGATGAAAAAGTAAGGAAAATGAAGAGGATGCGAGAAATCTCCACCAAGGACTTCGAACCCAAGATTTCTAGAGAGAGAAGCTGCGGCAAAAATAAAGTCGCTCCAAGCAAGAGAAATGAGTAAGAAGGAGGGAAAAATGGGGTTTAAACCCTTAAATATGGGGGCACGTTTCCCAAGGCCCATCATTGCCTTGGGAGCCCCAAAGGGCGGCTGACAACACATGCTTGCCAGGCAAGCCACACTTTGACACAGGACAAGTGTCAAACGAACATTGACACATAGGGAAAAGACCTCGGAGGTTTAGAGATCCCCCAGTCACCTGCTCTCACATGTAACTAAGGGCTGGGGGGTGATTGATATGCCCCAAGTGTGACCTCGGCTCAGAGACACCAACCTCGATCGAGAATGTAGCTGACGCTGAAAAAGCCTTGGGTTCGTGATAACAACTCTCGGCCATGGAAGGGTTGGCCCAAGCTGACACTACCACTAACCACGTCATGGGTGGCACTGCATGTATCACAAAGGTCAGCGACACTTCAGTTCGCCTCGGGATGACAACCTCGGCCTAGAGTTAGCCGAGGTAGCAGGAAGCCATACTTCTACGAAGGTCAGCCTCATCAAGAAATCAGTCGATGTTCCAATCACATGCCAGCTTAACCTCGGCTTTGGACGACCCCAATCCCTTGTCTCGGCTTAAGTTAAGTCGAGACCTTCATGGCCCATCTCGATTTGCCCGGGCAACTAGACTTTATCAACCTCGACTTCTTCCAGGCCGAGGTCATGACCAAGCATGATGGAGGAGCACTTATTGACATTTGGATAAGGACACGTGGACACAAGTCAGTTATAACAAATCATTCCCCATACGTGGGGAGAATATTTCATCATCATTCTCTACATGTGACAGTGATAGATGTCTTCTTCATATTGGACAGATTACATACACACATGCTCATTGCATGCATGGGGGGGTACATTACACCCCCCAGGTACTATATATAGAGGTCATCCTCTACCTTGCAAAGGATCTAAAAATACCACCCTAGCTGAAACTCTGTCTAGATACACAGTAGAGAGAGAAATCTTGAGAGATTGTATCCATGGACAACAGTGCCTTGTTTTAGTGAGCTTATACGCACACACAGTGGACGTAGGCCAATTTAGGCTGAACCACTTATATTTTCGTGTTCTCTCGTCTTCACCTCATCTCATTATCTTACCTTTCATGTAACTGTGCTGCCACAGTTGTTCTTAGATTGATCTTACAAACACCTTACCTTGTGGTGCTGTTTTCGGCATCATCAATCAGTATATAGCCCTTTACACAACGAGGGTATGCACATCATTGGCCCTATCCCGGTAGATGTGAGAAGCCAAAGTTGATAATCACTATAGCTGAACACTTCGCCAAATGAGTGAAAGAAGAACCATTATTGCATATTAAGGAAGACCACATTAGATATTTCTTACTAAGAAAGATAGTAATTATGTACGACATGCACATGGCATTAGTATCATACAATGGGTCTCGCATTGTTAATGACCTTCATAGGAATTTTGCACATAATATTGGATCTATAATCACTATGCCTTGTGGTTTTCCCTTAGACCAACCGAGAAGAAAATATGACCAACAAATACCTACTCACCATGATAAAAAAAGACTAGAAAATATAAAAGGAAGATGGGTTTATGAACTTCCCTACGTCTTTTGGTGTTACACGATGACATTGAGAAGGTTAATAGGATAATCTACTTACATTGTGGCCAATGGATTGGAAGTGATAATTCCTTTAAAAATTATCCTACAAACACTCATGTCCAAAATCTATGAGGATAACCATAACAATAATTACCTGAACTATAAACTAGATTTACCCAAAGGAAGAAGAAAAAAAGCTCCCATCCACTTAGAATCATACCAGTAAGAGCTTTCCAAGAATGATAAGAAGAGAGTTCAAGTTAGATAATTCACAGTCGATGATTGGGTACTCAAAAACATGATCCTAACTGCTAAAAAACATTCCAATGGAAAACTATATTTAAAATGGGAAGGGTCGTACTAGGTGGTCTCAAAAGGAGGATATGACTCATATCATTAGAATAATTGGCTGGAATAATAATATTTAGGTCATGTAATTCCATGAACCTCATAATATTATATCATTAAGTAGTTTTTTTTTATTCTTTATAAATTTTAGAAAAAGAAATATTATTCTTGTCAATGATTATGATTATTTGACAAAATTGTGCATTTCCAGCTGAACTCTATAAAAGTCCTCCTTAAAATGGCTGAACATGCCCATTATGGGTTTGTCATCCTAGAGTAGGAAAAAACCACCTTTGAATGTGTAGTAATTACTAGAGTAAGTCATTTTTTTAAACAAGCATAAACCCACCTAAAAATGGTGGTACAACCCAGTTGTGGATTTGTCTTCGTAGAATAGGCATAAACCCACCTAAAAATGGGTGGTACAACTTACAATAAGTTGGTTCCTCCTAGAAGAGGCATAAACCAATTTAAGAAAAGGTGGTATGACTTAGAATAAGTCAATTTTTCCTAGAACATTCATGAACCTACATGGAAATGTTGGTATAACCCAACTGATGGTTGGTCGGCCGAGAATAGGAAAAAACCCATCTAAAAAAAACTACTACAACTTAAAATAAGTTGATTTCTCCTAGAATATTCACAAACCCGCCTAAAAATGAGTGGTGTGGCATAGAATAGGTTATTCTCACCAAGAATTTGCATAAACCCAACTAAAATTATCTTACAACTCGATTGTGTGTTAGCCAGTCTCCAGTAGGAAAAACCCCACATAAGAAAGGGTGGTACGAATTTGAATTATTTAATTTGTCCTATAATATGCAAAAAAAAAATCACCTAAAAATGATGGTACAATCCAATTATGGGTTGCTAGGACTAGAATATGCATAGAACAGTGTAAGAATTGGTGGTATAAATTTGAATAATTCGGTTCTGAATAGAAAAGGCACGAGCACGCCTAAGGAGATACAATAATTTAATGAAATTTTCTTAAGTCGGTGGAGTCAATCCTAGTCCTGTCGTTTATTGGTTAAATGATTATTTAAATATGAAAATTAACTTATAAATCAAATTTTACAAGTCAATGGAGTTAGTCACAACCTTAAGGTCCACTGATTAAAATAAGGGTTATATATATGAAGGCTAACTTAGTATGAAACTTTATAAGTCAGTTGAGTTGGTCTCCACCAGTTAAATAATAAGTTAGACATGAATGTTTACTTATTAATCAAATTTTCACAATTCAATGAATTCGATCACAAACCCCTAACACCAGTCATTTGTAGAAAGACCATAAGATATTTATGTAAGATGAATAAATCAAGTCAATAAACGTAATGGAAAATTTTCATTAATATATAAAAAAAACTCATGGCCTCTATGAAAAGGAGACAAAAGAAAAAACCCTACCAACTAGGGTGCTAAGGTTAAGCTTCCCTAGCTTTCAACGACCTCAGTGACTTATTCTGCATGATCTTCAAGAGGAACTAATTCGATCATTGGAGGATTAAGATCTTGAATAGATTCTAAAGGAGCCTCGCACTATCCTATTATGGTTCTCTTAATATGAGGGTTCTTTAAGTATGAAAGATAGCCTTTGGGAAAGTTTTCTTTTTGAAACTGGCTATCTAACCTTTGTGAAGTTATGTGGAGACCTCCTAGACAGTAACTTTAAAGACTTTGTTAAAAGCATTCTCATTATCTTGCTCCAGATCATGAGCTAATAAAAGTTTCTTACATTGGAGAATAAGCTTTTCCAAAGTTTTCAAGGAAAATTCCTTCTTTAGCGCAGTATGTTAGGAATCTACCTTTCATTACTGTACTGCAAGGATTTACCTTCCTTAACCAATTATTCCATGTTGATGGGCTCGTACTTCAATTTTTCAGTCAGTTCGATAATTTGGTTCCCCTTTTATCTTAACTGGTTCCTAATTACGTTGGCTTGGTTATGAAGAACATCATTTATGGTCACTAAAGTGATGTCCTAGGTATTTTCTTAAAAAATAGTTTGCAAGCCCTTTGAAAAAATAATAATTGATTGGTCATCTTCATTACGATATAACAAATTAATAAAGGAAAACAAGTTGAATCATTCTTACCATCACTAGATGATGGATCCCTTACTTATGAAGGAACTGCAAATTGAAGCCTCTCAAAATTGACATGCCCTTAGGTAATATTGTAGTCAGAGACAAAGTAAAGAGGACCTCAATGTTGTCAAAATTCCAAGTCTCTTTTAGTGATGGGATCATTTATCTTATAAAATTTAACCAATAAAGTATGACCCCTAGACTATGATGAGGGATTTAGGGGCATTATCTGCCATAGACCGATCACCACTGGTGGATTATTCTCTCTAGTTAGTGAGGGGTATCGATCTGTTTACTGTCCCTTGACAGTTTCAACCTTACTTTCTGTATCTTTCTCCTTATCCATTTTCTCTTTCACCTAAGAGGACACAATCCTCTCTTTAGTGGGCCAAACTATACCTTGGGTAGCTTGATTAAACTACATGCCGTTAGTCTTAAAAAATAATCCTAGCAACATTGAGATTGACTACACACCTAAGGCGGCCTATCATATCTTCTGAACCTTCAAGTACTGGGGGGAAGGATGAAGTGTTTTTATTTTTCCTCGTCTTCTTATACCTCTTCCCATAGATGAATTGGAGCACATTATTCCTTTTTATGAAAAGGGAGGTTCAAATTCATCGTAGAAGTGATCTGCTTAATATTAAACCAATTTAAAATCCTCTCAATCTTTGGAGATCGCATAGGTCAGTGAAGATGTTTCACTCCCATATACTCTCTTTACCTAAGACTTTAGGATATGGGTGTTGGGATTGAAAAGTCACGAACACTATATAATCTTTTGTTATGGTGAGGGGACCTCTATGAAGTTCGTAGGTTAAATAATACTCAAATTGTAGAGAAGAAGCGCGTGAGATTCTCACCAATGAGATATTACTCCACAAGGACTTCTCCAGTCCCAAACTTTTTTTTTAAATCAGTTAGTCTGACCTCAAATTTTTTGGCGTTCCTATTGCGATGAGTATCTACACTAATATAACGAATACCGATTAGTAACTGATAAACTTATGGTTTAAAAAAATCAAAAGAAGTGGTAACTAACCTAACATGATATTTTTCCACTAGATGCACAAGAAGACCTACTTAGTTAAAACAATAAATATTCATAGAGAACACTAAAATTTCCTTATATGTGTCCTTATGAGACCTAGGCGTCCACCTAATCAAATTATGAGACTAATCACTGGCTTGGAAATGTTAAGCGTTAGGTTGAGGAGCAAACCTCAAGTCATCAAAATATCTAATTTCATTCAAGTCCAGGTTAGTTTTGTAAATTTGGATAAAGGAAAATGTACCCATTATAATTGGGAAAAAACATTTGTTTACCTGTAGAGGAAGCATTCCATAAATGTGTAGAACTTCACCAACAATGGGCGGGGGGAAAATGACCCTTCCTTAATTATGGCTACTATGATGAAAGAAAACTCACCAAAGATTCCATAAACATACACCTTATGAGGTGGGGTTTTAATCTTAACATAGCTTGGTGTGTTATATTTCCTAGGAAATTCCTCAATGTCATTCTCTGTCGTCACTTCATGCTTTCATGACCTCATAGACATGGATTGTGACAGAATAAAAGAACGAGTGAAAAATACGAAATTTTGTAAAAATAGATTATTTAAAACTTGAATGAGTGAGTGAGAGAGAGAAATAGATAGAGAGAGACATAGAGAGTGAGGTAGAGAAAGGGGTGGGAAACACTTCATACCTTCGCTTCAAGTAAGGAGCGGAATGGTTTTTTTAGACCCTTTTAGCCCTTATATCCAAATGCACATGAAGTGATGAATCTATTTGAAAAATAGACTCAATTTTATTGTCCCCAAGTCACACACTTCATGTACAATGAATACACAGGAAGCCAATCAATGATGCACGAAACACTAAACATAGGATTTACGTGCACATAGGGCCATAATTGCTCTCCCACTAAAAATAAGTTAGATGTATGGTAGTTAATGAAATCTTAGTGGGAAAATATACATCACACATGGAAAACACATCAAAGAAGAATTAGGCCGATGAGGATTAAAGAATGATCACCCCAATTATAGGGGAACATGAAGGGATTAAGGGTCGGATAGTTCATGTGGTATGTAATGCGATCCCTAAAGAATGTGAATTTCATGTTGCTCAGAGATCACATATTAACTAAGGACGAATCACCAGGGATAATGATAATCCTATCAAATTCATTCAAATTATAACTAAACAACTTAAGATATAAGGTTGAAGATAGTGGTCGATTACACTAATAAAGCTCAAGTCAATAGCTGACATAGTTAGGACTCTTGTACCTATAAATTGAATAACCTTGAATATAAAAACATATAACAAAAAATAGTATGCATCACTTGGATTCTCAAATAGCATTATCTATCACCGCAAGTCGTCTTCTTTTCCTTGATCTAATATAATTCTATCCCTCCTTCTCTCGTGGACGTAGGCAGACTCACCCATCAAACCACACATTTGTGTGTGTTTTATTCGCCATTATTCCAGTCATAGTTATAGGACAAAATGGTATTTAGTATTATTGTAGTGTTGATATCCCCCACAACATGTACTACAAAAAAATAACGTATATTAAAGATCACATATTCATTAAAAAAAAGTTTGCATAACAAAAAATTACTTACATTAAAAAAATCTCATGCATATATTAAGAAAATATTTATCTGTACCTTATGAAGATACAACATATACATGACAAAAATATTATGTATACATCATCAAAAAATCTCATATACCTTATAGGAAAAATCATGTAGACATTAACTAAAAAAGTAATGTATGCAACGTGGTGTGTATAAATTAAGATATAATTGCAGATATCACAAAACAAATTCACGTTTATATTACCAAAAACTCAAAAATTAGCATTTACACCATAAATCATGTAAACACAAAAATATTTTAGGAAAAAATGGCTATACACAAAAAATGAGTATCTGTAATTAACGTTGTAACCACCACCACCATGACCACACTATTTAATTTAAGAATACCTTCAGTCCATATCTAAAGGAACAAAGTAATATGAAAAACTATGTATATCACCAACCTGTAAGAGTAGATTGGAAAAAATCATTTTGTTGTAACTGTAGTCCCTAAAGAAGTCATAAATGGTTCGATGATTTTCTCAAACGAAGGCCAACTCCACACAATTGACCATTTCATATTAGAAAAATGGGTTAAATTCATTTCACAAGAAGGGACAAACCTACATGTTTGGATAAACAAGGACATTACATGACACCATCTTTGTTGCACTCAAAGACCCTAGGAGATAGAAGACTTATCTCTTCAACCACAATTACAATACAATGGCTAGTTTTGCCAAAAAATATATACTAGTTTAATTAAAAAAAATCACCCCGCACTCAATCTAATTTTTTATCTTCTTACCTAAAATTTGTGTTTCCTTTTAACAGTGTCAACATCCAATAATGAATCTTGATTACCAAAAATGAATAAGGGTTAGACATTATAAGAACTTTAATCCTTAGTTTAGGAACTCGGACAAATGACAAATGACTCTTGATTAGATTAAATATTGTTGTTGAATTCAATGTGTAAAATATCCTTTTTATCCCAATAATGGTGGTCTTATAGTCAATTGTTGGGTGGCCATACAAAAGGTCATCACTAAATTATTTGACATCCAAATATTACTAAACAAGGCACCAGGGAATGGTTTACACTAGATGACCCGAAGTATGTCATACAAACATAGCTTCACGAGATAATGGAGTAATTCTAATTCAATAATTAATGGCTCATACTGAAGGATACTCCAAATTAGGTCGAAAAGCTTGTTACTCTTTGAGAGCATATCAAGAAAATGAGAATCAAATCTGAAAGGTAGTCGTATGGGACATCCTCTCCCCACTGCACATTATCAATATCTTGGGGAACCATGTTGACCCTATTCTTCCTTATCTTCCTTATCCATAACAAATTTAATGGAACATTGCAAAAGAAATGAGAAAACCCTAATTTTTTCAACCTTATCGAATCTTTATTTCAAAGGATGACCATTTACCACAATGTCTTTTGATAAATATGACACAAGTTGCTACAAAAAAAAGTAGTTGTATCAAGTTATTATAGAATAGGACCTCACTGACATGTTTTCGCATTCGTTAATTGGGAGAAAAAATAAGTTGTCATCTTGGAAGACTGGTGGCTGGAGATAAAACTGAGAAAATAGAAACAAGACGACTTCGAAATGTTGACAAAAAAATGCGCAAACTATGAACCATAAATAAACACTTTTATTACACAAAAACAATTGTACAAATTTTAGTACAATTATTAACTAACACAATACACACTTAAGTGACCCAGTAGTATTACAGGACTCCCTCAATAATTAGGACAAATTATTTTACTACTCAAAGACACACCTCACTCACTCTAAATACACTAACAATTATTTTGGACACTCTTTATTTGACCTCTCCAGATTTTGCTTGACTTACTTGATACCAAATAATGTGAGATTGTTCTCCTATTTATGCTTATCTAAGTCAACGGATTACACCATTTTTAATCATAAATAGTGGCGGTGGATGAATGTCCTAGATTGGGAACAATCTAGAGAAATAATCATAAGAAGAGGAAGGAAGAGGGAGAAATAAGCTTATAGAAAGAAGGATAAAGTGATATGTGATTGGGACCTATAATTTTCTTTAACACTCCCCGTCAACAACGAATTTATCTTTCAAACTCATATCGAGAGATCATGCCAAGTTTGCCTCCAAGTTCTTTAAAATTGGTAGTGTTAAGTCCTTTGGTGAAAAAAAAATATGAAATTGATTCATCAGTCTTGATTGCTTGCATCACTATGTCTCCTTTAAGAGTGTTCTCTCTAATGAAGTGGTGGTGTACTTACACAAGCTTGTTCTTGCATGAAACACCGAATTCTCAAAAAAATGTATGGCTTATTGATTATCACAATGTAACGGTACTGCATAATCAATTGGATGGCGCAAATATTTCCTTAATTGCACTAACCATTTGGCCTCTTGAGTTGCTATTATCGCTTACCTTTACTCGACTTATGTGGTCAACAAGGACACAACAATTTTCGTTTTACTGCACGATGAGATTCCCCCTGAGCTAATACTGAACATGTATCTCCAACATAATATCATAGAATCCAATCATATTGCACGTATTAACCTTATTGTATATTATTACAAAGTTAAGTGTACTCTTTATGTTCCTCAATATTTTTCAAATTCTTTAAAGTTAGTATTCTTTGCACCTTGCATGAATCGACTCACTAAACCGATTAAAAATCTTATATCCATTCGTGTGCATGATAGATAGATTGAACTACCTATAAGGTTTCGATATAAAGTTATATCATCCAAGTCTTTGCATTCATGAGCACATATCTTGAGGTTGGCCCATGTTGGTGTTGATATTGGCTTACACTTCAACTTCCCATACTTGTTCAGCAGATCTATTGAAATTTTTTATTTACGTAAACATACACTCTCCTTACTTCAGTCGATCTCTAAAATGAAATAACTTAATCACCCTAATATGTTTTAGGCATTAAATAAAACTCTTTTAACTCTTTGTATAATTTGGTTTTAAAAGTTTGATTGAAACTATAATACACACATAAATGAAAATAGATTTGTGATGATATTTCCCAAATAAAAATAACTTCGAATGGGATGGGGAAAAGAGAAATGGAACACAATATTTGTCCTCCAGGAAACCAACCAAGTGGAAAACCATGTGTCCTTTAGTACCAGGACAACTCACACACCCAAGTTCACCAATACCAATGTTTAAGTACATATTACAACAATACAAGTGTAAATGAAACTATTTTGTCATCAATACATTAAGTACTCCTAGACAAGAACTACTCAACCCCATAACTAAATCTAATAAAAAACAATAGTAGTGACAACTTGGAACTCACATAACTCCACGCACAACAAAAGTGAATCAGTGAAGATGTACACAACAATAATAAATTAATATGAAATTTTTTTGGTTTAATCAAGACATAAAAGTATTATAAACAACTAAGTTATATGACACATGCAAGGCCTTCTTTAGCAAGTTTATTATCAAATATTCATTGATCTTTCACTCGGCTAAGAAAGTTAACAGGAGTCAAACGAGGATCGGAAGCACGTGATGACCTCTAGATCAGTACTCGAAGTATGACCTAAGGTTTGTGGTGAACGAGTAAGTTCTAGGTACCTAAGGAGGTTCTTAGGGGGTACTAGATTGGGTTGTCTATAGAAATCCCCTCAACAGGAGAGCATGGAATAAGGGAAGGACGTTGAATTATTGACACCACATTAATGTTGAGAAAGAGGATTTTTGGTCAATTTCATGGACCTAGAGTATGCGGTTGATCGAATCAGAAGTTCTAGGTCAGTTATGAGTATCTAAGGAGATGTATATCAATAATCCAGTAGGTCGAGGTCACTTCTGAGGACCTAAGGAGATAAAGATGACAAGTTCAGCGGGTCGAGGTCAATTTTGAGGATATAAGGAGATGAGGTTGATCGATTTAGGAGTTAATGTGAATTTTGAGGACCTAAGGAGATGGCGATGACCAATTCAACGGGTTTAAGATGTGTTAACATTAGTTCCAAATGGTCTAGTAAAACGAATTCAGTGGGTCAAGGTTAATTCTGAGGACCTAAAGTTATGCTAGGGATGATCGATTCTAGAGGTCGAGGTAAGTTCTCATGAACTAAAGTTGTGACGTCCAATTCAGAGGGATGAGGTTAATTTTGAGGACCTAAAGTTGTGATGTGACCAATTCTAAGGGTCGAGGTCAATTCTGAGAACCTGAAGTTGTGACGACCAATTCTGCAGGCCAATGTCAATTCTGAGGACCTGAAGTTATGATAACCAGTTCTGAGGGTTGAGGTCAATTCTGAGCGCTGAGGTCAATTCTGGGGACCTAAAATTGTAGCACGGAGAAAAATGATCCTAGGGAAATTTAAATTACCTTGGGGGAGCCATTTAACTTATGATTCCTCTAGTGATTATCCTGTCTTGAAACATCACTAGGGGATGTTTACTTTTGGGGTTTCGATTGGAGAATCGTCCTAGACTTAGATATGGGCACATCATTGGTTGTGAGTGGAGTATGTCAGGAAAAAGAGTGTAAGATTAATCTATCTAGGGATTTTATAGTTTTTAATGGGCTTAGTGATCAAAAAAGTATTTTCTCGAGGGAAATAATGTTTTATATTTTTAGGGGATTTTTAGGAATTTTTTGGGAAATTTCTCGACTTACCTGGAATTGTTTTGGCATTTTTTGTACAACATTTGAAAAGGATTGTCGATTGGCAGGCTTGTGGGAGTGCTAATTGGAAAATGGTATGAACTCTTGGGATTTCTTGCGAAGAGAAAAAGGCGATTGGCGATCAGTATAGGCGGGGGGTTATCGATCGACTGCCTTTAACCTTCTATAAAATGGGTGCAATCCGTTCCTATTTTTCACAACTTCGAGTTATTGAATCTTCTACTTTCTCTCTTTAAAAATTGTTCGTAAGTCCTTTTTGTGTCAAGACTTCAAATGGTTAGTTTTTCAAGCGAGGTGTGCAACAATAAGTGGTTGGTTATTGATGATTGGACCGACCTAGATTGGCGGTCTATGGTGCCCCTTGTATTGGCCAATGAGAATGCTTTTGATTTGTTCAAGTTTTTAGCTGATGAGCATATCCTGCTACGCGAGCCCGCATGTCACCACTCATACAGGGTGAAGAACTCTAGTGGCTTTGTAATTATGATGACTTTTGGTCTTCCAATTTATTTTTCTCTTTATTCCTTATGCTAATGAAGTTTTCTTCTCTTATTCTTACACACTAACATATCTCCTCTGAGCATTCGGTGTTAAAGGAGGTTTCAAAAAATCTCCTTATTATTGTTCACTCGATGGTTCATACGTCGAGTTTGTCCTGTTGGTGTAGGCTTTGGATGATACACTGTGTTCCACTGCAGTGTTATGTTCTCTTGGGTAGAGTTGGTGGGACACTACCCACACATTCCATCTCGGATTTTGAGGCGATGACTGTTACTCCCATAGGTGTCCAATATCTGTTGGGGATGGATTGAGAGGGGTTCCAAAAAGTGGTGTATCACACATTAAGGGTGATACCGGAGGTGGTGCGGGAAACTCTAGGATACATGGGTAAAATCATGTGAGGGGATTTTATTTGCATTTTTATTTTGAGAGAGATTCTTTTGAGGAGGAGGGTGGATGTGACTGACGATAGAAAGGTAAGACATACAACCTATTTGTTTATTTTACTTCTTCTTGGTGGTTTCTTGATGGCGATGAATGGCGGCGTCATTAATATTTGGTTCTTTCTATTTTGAGGACAATTTCTAACGTTCTACTATACAATTGAGGGAGCTTGAATTTGGATTTCGTTTATTCTTCTTTGGATGCTTTTAGCCGGTGTAGTCGGTAAACTTTTACGGGGGCCACGTACCTTATGGAGGTAAATTTGTATTTATTTTCCTTTTTATGCAACTCCTCACATTCTTTTTTCGTTCTTTTTATTAATTCATGTCTTTTGCGGAGGTGGTTCTATAAGGTGATTAGGAACAATGCAAGGTTTATGGCCCTAAAGGACGGGGATTTGAAGGACTTATTACGGATGTTTCGGTTGCAAAATCCCAATTGACAGTCGAATCAGTCTTTATCTTTGGCAAACTTGTGGCATGTCTTGAACGCCCTTACCATCGGTCAAGTTATCTTTCGTATTTTATGAGTTTTTCTTGGAATATTTATTTCTATAGTAGATACTAATTCTCTATTTGGTATTTCAGGTGACTATCTACCCCTGGGGGTAACTCCGTAGGATACAAGGGTGACATGCATGCAAGCGCGGATGCGGCGGTTGATTGCACATGCGTTTGAGTATGTCTGGTAATTAGGCGAGAGGATGGTGAAGAAAATTGTGGAGGAGGAGGTGATGGTCCCATTGTCGGTGCCCCTATGTATATGAGGCAGGTAAGGGAGATGTCAAACGATTCCAGGCCGACAGCGATGATAGGCAAGCCCTATACATATTACACGAATATGGTGGAGAGCTTTGATTATCGAGACTTTTTTGACAAACTAGTTTGATGCCCTCATATATCTATGATATAGATAACATGCGTCCACCCACAGGGGTACAGGTAGGGGTACCAGTGCACCGATAGGATTGGCCCACAACACAGGTGGTAGTACGTTGGCAGCGACGACAAAGGAGGCTCTAATCATTTATATTCTTCCCCCTTCTTGCAATTTTTGACTGAGTAGCGAGGAGTCACTAAGCGGGTCACAACGTCCTAATGTGTCACTGTATGGATTGACGGGGTTTACATATGAGACCCTCCGGTCTAAGTTATATTCTTTCTTTTTTTATTCTCTATTTCCACTGATTTTTCTTGCTATTTACTGACTGATTTGTTTTTTTTGTTGCTCCTTTTGCTTGCAGTATGTTTGGGTACCAACCAAGTGGCATCGGGATATCAAGGACTGGATGGCATCCATGTCTAATTATATCAAGATATTTTCTCCTTATATCTTTGTACCACCTTCCACCTTAGATGAGGGTTCTAGTTCTGGGAGGAGTGGAGGATCTACCGATGGTCGTATGGGAAAGCGTGTTTGCTGCAGAGGTTGAGGGTTCACAGGGAAGTTTGAGGGTTTAGGTGAAGTTTGGCTTGTATTTTTTATTTTCTGTTGAGATTATTTATTTTAATCAAATATATAGATAATTATGGAAATTATAATGAAAGGGAAAATGTTTATTTATTTAGAAAAGGGGAGTAAAAGTAATTAACTCAAGGACAATATTTTTGAGTAAGAATTTATTTTGAGAATGAAAATGGTTTTTCTGAGAAAAATATTAATGGAAATTTTAAAAAGAATGACCCGGGCATAGTCTTTCAAAATAAGGATCTTTTGGATAATGATTTTTGTAAAAAAGGAAAAATGGATTTTCCAAAATAAGGGGGTGACGATTGACATACCTTTTGACCTGCCCATCGGCATGGGGGTCAAGTCAAATCACCCATAGGCTTTGATTCCACTTTTCTGCACATCTGTGTGCTTTTGTAAGGCTGAGAGTTAATCAGGTTTCCAAAAATTTTCTTTTTTTCCAAGGATTTTGAGTATAAAAGGAGGGGCATGTGTTTTGTTTTCTCCCTCAACACCCATATATCTTTGTGTGCTTATCATTTCCTATTCCCCCAAATGTATCTTCCCATCTATGAAGAATTATCCTCCTATCTTGAAGGCCTGGAGGCGATGTACCTTTATAAAGTTGACTATGGTACTTTCAACCTGCATCAGGTTTCTCTATGGCGTAATCGAGACATGGACTTGAACTTTCCAACTACAGTGATATAATTCTCGTATTATAAGGACCGTGTCTTCCATTTTGGATTGGATTAGGGATATCCTACCGATGAGTATTTCTCAGTAATATTAGGGGTCATTTCCAGTGTTGTGGCGACTATGCTCGATTTTTCTCACTCTCCTCGAGTATTTCTGGTAGAGTTACTCCATACTTCTCCTTTCGAGTCTTGACTGTTGGTTATTGGAAGGATTATTTATCTTCAGGAGATTATGTATTTAATGTGCTTGAGGGGCTTTGATGATGTTGGATTTGCCGAATCTGTTACTTTGGGCCTTACTGCGTGTCTTTTAATAGTGAAAGGGGTCTTGACAACTAATCCCTAAGTTGCTGCGATAGTGGCATGGATTTCTTATCACATAATTTTACAATGGCGATGATAGTTAAGACCCTAAATGGTCTGGATGACTAGAAAGAGGTTCGTTCTAACTTCGTGAAGAAGAGCCAAATAATGTTTTTCTTGTAGCTTGTGGAGAGGTTTTATCTAGAGTCCTATCCTGAATATCCCTTGGTATGTGTTCCTAATTTCTTTGTTTGGACTTTCTTCAATTTTGGCTCATTGGTAGAGAACTGGATCAACTTGTTTAAGGAGAATGAATCTCAGTGTCTTCATTGGTCAATTCTATGGTCGGGAGACTTACAACCTATTTTGTAGGTAGGAGAGTACCGATATGTACAATTTGTTATTCTTCGTTAGACAGCCTTTTGTATCCTTCGGTGATTTTTGTGCCAAGTAGGATGGGAACAAATTTTACCTCCTCCCATTGTGAACTTTTTCCTAGTGGAGGACCTGACTAAATCATTGCGAATGATTTTGGGTTACTGTTGTCCACACCTCGGGCATCTACCTGTCTGTCACAATCTATAGGAAGGTCTTAGAATGTGTATAGGTAATACCTGAAGTGGTTATAAAAGTGGATAGTGGAGAAGATCAGAGAGGGAGAGATTTTTTAAAGGTGGTATGTCACCTTTGAAACCATGGAGGAAGTTGTTATTATTTTGTAAAGGCTTGTTAGGGCGTACCGCCCCATGGAATGCATCTAAGTGTTGACCAGGAGTGGGAGACTTGGGAACCTTGGGGAGCCGGGTATAATGATGAAATGCGATCGTCGGGTAGTTCTTGGCAATATTTGTGAAACTTGGGTGATATTTTGTGAAGCTAGGGTAATTTTGGAATTTTAGTGTTTTGAGTTTTTAGGGTTTGGAATAATTCTTATGAAGATAATAAATATTAGATTTGTTTAGAAATGGCTTTATTAGTGAAGTGGGGTGGTCTATTTAACTCTCTTCACTGATACCTTATGTAACAGAGATGTATTCCTTAATTAGAAATAAAAAAAGATCTTTACTACATTGTATTGTGCCTCTTGATGAGTTTTGCATTTGAATTTTCTATACCAATCGCTAAGGCATACATAAATCGTTTGTTCATATAAATGATAAGATAGATCGCCGTTCTCGGAGGTTATAAAAGAATATTTTTTTTGTAAAAATTAAGGAGACCGTGACCATTTATGGTGTATGAAGTACCTACGTACATCTGGGATTTTGAAAAAATTTCATGAGTCTCATTTTGAAAAGAAAATGTTTTTTAGAGGATCAGGTCCCACATAGTTCTGGGTAGGGGAAATGAAGAATTTTTTTTATATAATAGAAGGTGGATGAGAAGATTCATAGCGCATCGAGATTTCTGACTAAGGATAAAATTTCTTGAGACAGTCCAAGTTAACTGGATGAACCATCTCTTCTCGATTGAGGTCTGTGAGCATAGCGTCACTTCCTGACAGAATATTCTTCATAATATAGGAAGCTAGTCCAATTCGGTTATAATTTCCCTCTCGTGTCCCATACTGGTGCTATGATTGCATTAACGGCAAGGTCTCCTTCTTGGACATCGTGGTCCTTAAATTTTTGGTTGAATGATCAATATATCTAATGATAATACCCCCGTATATGATATAGAGCCTTTAGTATCCTTTCAGACAAGAGTGACGGTTCGTCCAAGCATATCTGATGCCAATCTTCTTCGTTAACTTTTCTTTCGAGCATGACACATATGGGAGGTATTTCTATCTCAATGGGTAGGACTGCTTCCATGCCATACACTTGAGAATAAAGGGTAGCCCCAATAGGCATTCAGATTGAAGTACGGTAGCCCCGGAGTGCGTAAGGGATCCGATCGACCCAATCTCTACAACTCTCAATCATCATGATCATAACAATTTTGTGGCTTTTGTTGGAGGCTTCGACAACAGGGGTTGTTTGGGTGAAGATTTGTGTCTCTAAATCCCATACTCGTCGACTAGTTTTATGACCCCAGATTCTAAGTGGAATCTATTATCTTATACTAACTCATGGGGAACTCTGTATCAGTAGATTATGTTCTTTCTGAAAAAATTAGCCACTTTATTGTCATTCATCACTGCGTATGACTCGACCTCGACCCATTTGGTGAAGTAATTAATGGCGACCACGATGATTTCATGACCGTTTGAAGCTTTGGGAGTAACCTTACCTATGATGTCAATTACCTAGGTAGGGGAGGTAAGTGTTAGAGATTGGCAAATTGATGACGTTTGAGGCATCTTCGAACATAGGTTATGTAATCTTGAACCATTATAGTCAAGTAGTATCCTTGAGGAATGATCTTCTTAGCGGGCATATGATTGGTTAAGTTGGGCCCACACTCCCCACTATGGATATTATTCATCATTTCTTCAACATCGGCCCCTGTTATGCAGTGAAAATCGGTTCCATTAAAGTATCTCTTAAAAAATGCTTTGTTATAGATAATATACTGGGCAATAAATTTGTGAATGGTCACACAATCTTTCATATTTTTATCTTAGCGATACTTACCACATTTGAGGAGACGCCAAATATCATAGTAACATAACCCGACCATATCATAATCTTCATCAGTGACGAGTTCAATATGGTAGCAGTGGGTAGGCATAGCTTGTTTTTGTACCAGGAAAGGGGCCATTATTATTCCCCTATGCATGTTGACCATGGAATCCAGGGTAGGAATGGCGTCAGCTAGGATGTTCTTTGCATGATTTAAAGGTAGTGGAAGGTGGAATCTTTACACAGGGAGACTAATTCTTCTAGGTGGGCATGGAAGGGTAGGATCTTCGCATCTTTGACTTTCCATTTACTAAGGATTTCATCGACGGTGAGAGCAGAGTCTCCGTAGGTGTTTAGGTGATGGATTCCTTTCTTAATGGAGATCTTGATGTCTACAATGCATGTCTCATACTCAGTCATGTTATTTGTGTAGGGGAATTCTAGTTTGATGGCAATGGCGGTGTGAGAGTCATCAGGGGAGATCATGAGTATCCCAATTCCATATCATCTCTTGTTGGCAGCTCCATCAAAGAACATTTTCCATTTAAGGTCCTCTTGGAACGTGTAGAGAATATCTTCATTCGATAATTGAGAGACCCACACATCGGTCCCTTTTATTGGGAAATCAACAAAGATAGTCAGAGATGGATCTCCCTTTCACAACTTTTCGTGTGATATAAAAAATATCAAACTCGGCTAGCAACATCAATCAATGAGAAATTCGGCTAGACAGAGCGTGATTTTTTAGCAGGTATTTGATGGGATCTATTTGGGATACTAGTCTGATGAGAAAGGAAAATATGTAGTGTCGTAACAGTTATGTGACCCAGACTAGTGAGACACATTCCAAACTTTAGTTGAATCCTTTCGAAGAAGTCTGAAAATGGGTCACGGATAGAAGTCAGTTGGCTAATGAACCGACTAATGTACTATAATTTACCCAAGAATCCTTGGACTTTATTCTCCGTTCGTGGTGGTGGTATCTCAAGTATGTCTTTCATCTTGAAAGGGTCTGCTTCGATTCCCTTCACTAACCATAAATCCCAAGAATTTTCCTTTCGTGACGCTAAAAGCACATTTCTGTGGATTTAGCCGAATCTGATAATATCGAAGTCATTTAAAGAACTTTTAGAGGGAAGGAATATAAACTTCTCGAGTCTTAGGTTTAATGATCATATCGTCTACGTAGACTTTTGACCTTTTTGTGAATAAGGTCGTGCAAGATATTTGTGGAAGCCCTTTGGTAGGTAGTCCGAACATTCTTGAGTTCGAATGGCATGACAGTATAGCAAAAGGTTACCCATGGGGGGATGAAGGTTGTTTTCTCCTGATGGTTAGGGTGTATCTTAATCTAATTATATTTGACAAATCCATCGACAAATGATTTGAGGGCATGGCTAGCTATGTTTTCCATGATCTTATTGATATTAGGCAATGTGTAATCATCTTTTGGGGATGCTTTATTAAAATTTCAGTAGTCTACGCACATGCAGACTTTTCATCCTAATTTCGGCATGAGAACGATATCGTTAAGCCTTTTGGGTATTTGACTATGCGAATGAAACCCACGTTCAACTGTTTGAGCACTTACTTTTTGACTTTGAGTGACCATTCGGTACGAAAATTCCTTAACTTCAGTTTGAATGGATTGCATTTGGGAATGTTGGGATCTCATGCTGAACTATTTCTAGGTTAATGTTGGGCATGCCATCATAGGAACATGCGAAGATACCCATGAATTTCTTTAGTACTCTTCAAATTACGCGCGCTCATAATCGTTAAAGGTGGATTATGTCCTAATCTTGCACTGATGGCTACTGTATAAGAGATTAATAACAACAGTCTTATCATCATTTATTTGAACACAATTAAGTAGTTTTTCTATTCTGCTTGATAAGATCAATTAAGAATTATTCAATTGCAAAATCATCCTCATCAACAGTTTGATTAGAATCATGACTATCAATGTAAGACACAACGAGATACTCAAAATTATCATTTATTTCATTTTTGAAAAAATATCATTGAGAATCTCTTCAAAAGAGGTTTCAATTACATTAATATCAGGAAAAGCAAAAACAACAACAGGTGAAGAGACTTGGATATGGTAAAAAATAGGGCTAAGTTGCTGAGAAGGTTAGACTAATATGACATTCCAATTAAGAAGAGGCATGTCAGCAGCTTTGATTTGAGAAGACGGGTCTGACGACACAGTATATGAGTAGATCATGCAGGGACTCGGCTTCAGTGTCTGTAGGTCAAATGAGTCTTCGAAATCACTTTCCTCAGAGTCCTTGGGAATTATCACGACTTTCTTGATGAGAGGTTGTACTTCGTGTTTTTAATCTTCATCCCAAGAGTTACTTTCTTGAAAGAAGATTTCTAGCCATCATTTTATCTTCTTATCAACATGGTTGTACAATGGTTCAGGGAATTCACAAAAGGGGAAGTCTTTACCCTTGTTGATAAATCTTTCGTTTATAGAGTCTTCTGAAATATTATTATCATCTTCCAAGATTATTTTCATTATCGATCGATGGATCACTTTGAGTTCATCTAATGAGGGTTAGTAACCCAAGCATCATGGGGAAAGGCCTCCTTCAGGGCTATGGGCATAAGGATCCCTTACTAAAATCACCATATCCCTCTTTCGCGCATGAAGTGCATGTTCTTGAACATCTTAATCACATTAACATTGCCATGAGGGTTATGTTCTGAAACAAACCCGTTCTTTGGAGTTATTCCTTGCTAGGATGGAAGGCGGTCAATTCTAAAACCAGGGAGGAGCATATCATTCGTCTTATAATGGATTGCTAGTGTTGGCATTATTTTTAGTCTTGCCGCCCCCCTAGATGGTGATACATGACCTTTGGTGAAGAACTTCGCTTTATAATGAAGGGAAGAGGATACTCCTCAGATGCTCTGAATCCATGGATGATTAAGGAGTGGATTGAAACACGCGGGTATGTCAATGACTTGAAACTTGGTGAAAGGATTGATAGGGTCATCCCATAGAGTGAGTTTTATGGAACCCATTACTTCTCGACGAGTATTGTCATAAGGACGTACGACGAAAAAAGTGGGAGTGAGATCACTAACTTTTAGTCCCAAACAATTAAAGATTCTGAGCGAATTGATATTGAGAACAGATACGTTGTCAACGAGTGAAAGTGGGACTCTCTTTCCCAAGACTTCAATGGAATGTTAAGGGCATAAGTGTGATTAGGGTCGAACTTTGGTATCACTTCTTTAGAAAAAGAGAGGAGCCTGGAAGAGGTCATGGGCCCAACAATATTTACAGCTTCTTCAGGAGTAATGGAAGGAGGAATTTTGGGTTCGGTGAGGAGCTTTATCAAAAAAATTCTCTATAATTAAGAGGACATGAAAAGTACCCATAGGGTGATATTGACTTGGGTCTTCTTGAGATGATCAAGGATTTTTCTCTCTTCAATGGTCATTTCTGACATGGGAAGTTGTTCTACAACTCCCTTTCCTTTATGTGTTTTCGTCGCATAAGGAATCAGATCTTTGTAGTGAGTATGCGATAACTTTTGCCAAGACTAACCTATATTTTATTATTATTATTATTATTATTATTATTATTATTATTATTATTATTATTATTATTATTATTATTATTATTATTATTATTATTATTATTATTATTATTATTATTATTATTATTATTATTATTATTATTATTACTACTACTACTACTACTACTACTACTACTACTACTACTACTACTACTACTACTACTACTGCTACTATTATTATTATTATTATTATTATTATTATTATTATTATTATTATTATTATTATTATTATTATATGTAGAGCAATGGTTTGTACTTTTCATCAAATACAACCCAAATCATGCTTAAGAATGCAACCTTTTTTTTCTTGAACCAATAAGAATGCAACCTTTTTTCTCAGTCAAGTAGACTTTGTAGTGTCTCCCAGACCTGGTCATTTGGTTCACTGAGGTGGGGAAGAACAAGAACCCCATGGCTTCATCTACCTCGGGCTAAATGGCCACTTTATTTATTTCCCCCAATTAATCTTTAAAGGATATCATTCCACACAGACTGGCTACCAGACTGACTTCTTCCTAGGTTAGTTCATCATATGAGCTATGGAAATCATCCCCCATCCATTGGAGACTATGTATTCTTATCAAGAGTAATCAATACAATCAATGACCTCAACGGATTTATCATACAAATCTTCCCACTCAATAGGGAGGTGCAGGAGTAAAGGGACCAACCTTCCAAGAAGTTTCAAAGTGGTGAGAAATTCAGAATTGCTGCAGATGTCACTTGTCTATCGAAAACATATTGGCCATGGTCTATACCACATAATCTAGAATAACTTTTTTAATAGTTATCACCCATTCATTTAATTCCCGGGCCCTCTTCCAAGATTCTATTAATATGCCACTAAATTTCGGATAATCAACGGTCATCTTAGCGGGCAATTTTAGCCCAAACTCTAAGAGTTAGTTCAACACAGCCAGTAATTTTATGACTCCCCCCAGATCAGGTGCGGATGGAGATGAAGTCCCTCGTAAGGAGTGATAAAGCTTGATCAATGAATCATGTAGGGTATATTAGAAAATATGGGCAAACCTTGAATCATTTGGGTGAGACTATATAGATGATGGGAGCTTTGATCGGCACAATTCGAGTAGATGGGTTAAATTATGGGTCACTTTCTAAAAATATGGCATTTGTATGTGTTAAAAGTAGTTTATGAGTGGAATTAGGTTTAGGATTAACTGATGGGGCAATGATACCCTGATCAATTATGCCTTGGATCACATTCCTAAGGTGGAAGCATTATTTCGTGGAATGACCTGCTGATTGTGGAAAATCACAATGGGCATCGGGTTTAAAAACTTTTAGGGAGTATATTTGGTAACAGATGGGTGTCAAAGGGTTTTATGAGATTTTGTCTTAACAAGGCCTAGTAGACTTTCGACGGGCGAGCATGGATCTTAGTGTACCTTTTTTTGGCCAGATTAAGGAGACTTTATGGTACCCAAGAGGTAGCAGGTTGGGAAATGTTGCTAATGGTTGAGATTATAGCACTAGCATGCTTCTCAAACTTTCAGGGAGTGAACTGCCCGATCACTTTCTTTGATTTAGATTCCGTTTTGGTAGTTCACTCCTCAATTTCTACACCAACCTCTGAAAGGTCTAAAAAATGTGGGTAATAATGTCCTCCCATGGATGCTGGGATATGAGGCAATAAGTTCTTCTTCACAATACTGACTTGTTCCTCCTCAGAGAGTGTATTGGGCATGGTGGAGAATTTTTCTCTCCTCCATCCTATGAAGCTAATGACTGTTTCCCTGGGGTTTTTGCCTAAGAAGCTCTAGGTTTCAACCCGTAACCTCTATCTCCACATTATACTTATACTGAGACATGAATTCTCAGGTGACATCCTCCCAACTACGGATACTTGATTCTTCGAGGGATTGAAACCACCGGAGGGTGCTTTCTTTTAAGGTCTACTAAAACATCAAGGCCATTATTTCTTCGGAGGCAGCAAGAAGGGTCATGTCTTGGTGATAGCTTCAGAGGTGAATAATTGGGGGTTCGCTTCTCTCGAATTTCTCGATATTAATAATCTTGATAATCTCTATAAGTCTAGCTTGGGGATAAGGAGACATATGTGTATAGTACATGTAGTTCCTGAATATCTTGACTTGGTCAAACTTCTTTGAATTTTTTTTTAGTTCTTCCTTAACCTTATTCAGTTCATCATCTTTGGGATTCACAAGTATTGGCAGATTATCACCCGATTGGGCAAGGTTCGAAATAGGGAGTTGAGTTAGTGGCAACCCATTACCAGGTGGGGCACGCAAAACATGTTGGTACTCCTACGGGACCCAAACAAGCTCGAGGGTGAGTGGAACCATGGCACGAGGAAAGATAACCTTGGGTTCTTTGGGAATCTAGGCTCAATGATGTTACATTTCATGGACCTCGATTTGAGGGTTATCAATCTTGGCACTGAGTTGGGCTAAGACGGTCATCAGATCAGGAAGCACATTTGGTGCTTGGTAAGTGTTCTCCATATAAAGCTCTTGGAGGTATATCCCAAATTCGGTTGAAGTAGCAAAATGGGGGACGAAGCTTCGGGGTGGTTTAGCAGAAGACTGAAGGCAATAGGGAGCTAGGCCAAAATCAGGGATGCGATCAACCTGAGAGGGGAAACGGTTCGAATTTATTTTTAAAAGAAGGAGGGAGAAATTTTTTGGTATTTTGGAAATACGAGAAAGTATCTTTGGTATTTTTAGTTTTTAAAAAAAGGATGGAAAAAGGAAAATAATCTCATTATTATTAGTAGTAGTGTTATTATTAGGTTTTCACTTATATTAGGTTTGCTTAAATGTAGACAAAATATCTTACATGACCCGAGCTTGGAAAAATTGGGTTTGAAAATAGATAAAACGCAATTTGACTTGTTTTCAGGCTCACTAATAGGGTTATATTTTGAAAAAAGGTGAAATAATCCAAAACATGGAGCGGTATGCCGACCTAAAATTTCAGCATAGTTTCATATTGTAATAGAAAAACTAAATATGAGTGCCATAGGTTTGACCCCTATATGAGGTTTATGCACTTGTTGGGTTAGTGAAGGGGTTTCCCCATTTGTCTTGACTTCCAAGATATACCTCTTGTCGATAAGGGGAATGATTCATTAGTATATGTGGACAAGCCATTTGATATAACTCATTGTACGTTAATCTCCTCACTATATACCTCGTGGAGACAGTACGTGTGAGATCGAATTTGACATACTCGATGTACGTGAACGAGTTTCCTATTATATGCCTCTCATCGTGAGTTTGGTCAAGTAGTATTATGCGGGGATAACTTTCAATATAGGTCGAAGGTAGGAGGCCAATGGAAGGTGATAGTCATTTCACTTAAGATAAATGCGCTCCACAGTATTAGCGCCAATCACAAATTCTCCCCCTCCCCCCCCCCCCCCCCACCCCCACCCCGTACGGGATAAATATTTTATCGATATTGCCATGATCTTGGTGATGTAGTGTGGAAAAATGCATGAGAATTAATTAGCATATTATATATAGAGAGTATTTTGTATTTTCATGGTGAGTAAATTTAATACTATACTAATGAGGGAGTATATACAAGTATCATGAAAAGTGGCATGGAGAATATACTAAGCACGATGATGGGGACATATACGTGTGAGTGAGTGACATGTGAATATTTACAAGTGAGTGTCTGTGGTAGTGAGCCTATGCATAGATCAACTACAAGTGTTGTGTGGTAAGTGAGCATTGATATATATACAAGTGTGGTTGTATGCTTTTTAAGCCTATGCATGGATGTTCGAAGTGGTGTGTGAAGCATGTGAGTAAAAGTGAAGCTGAGTGTAAGTGTGTGAAGTGTACATGGAGAGTATATATAAGCCTGTGAAGTGTAATGTTGAGTGAAAAGTGATATATACATGATGCAGTTATGAACAAAGTTAAATAGAAGAGAAAAGGGAACATATAAGTAGGTACGTACACACACATGCAGAAAAGAATAGCACCCCTGCAAAAATAGAGTCTAGTCCTCTTAAAATGTCCTCAGCGAAGTCACCACTTTGGTCATGCCGAGGGAGAGATGGGTGTCTTTCCTCTGGCATGTGTATGTAATTGTGCATTTTCTCGGGGAGCTCGATCGTCGTCAATGTGGGGTAATGTGTAAAGATAGAGTCGTTAGTCTATTTTGCACAAAACAGGAAAAAGAAATATTGTCGCCTTGAGAGAACGACATCAAGGACAATACGAATGCTTGCGAAACCAAGTAGTTCAAAGATCTGAGAACTCCTTAGGAGTACTTAAAATGGATATTGAGTATAAATATCATGATCTTAAATTGCGGTGAAGGTGGTATGAGGAGATGGGGAGAGTTTACTAAACAAAGTATGAAAAGGATAGAATGGAATGTGGGAAATGGACTTTTTAGGAACGCCACAACTCTGAATTCGAGATAATGTTCTCTCAATTGTTAAAAGGGATGTTCAGGGGTGATTTTCAAAGTGAGTTCATGGCCTTTATTTATAGGTCCAAGGGGGTGCCGACCGGTAGGGTACTAGACCTACCTATTGGCATTGAACCCCGGACATTTGCCAATAGGTAGGACCCTGAGGGTGCCATTCTGCAGTTTGGGATGGGTTTTCAAAAAAATGGTCATAAAATGTGAACCATAAGTCATAATCGCACATGCGGAAGACCATTAGAAAAGGTATTTATATCCCTATAAGATTCCATTGACCTACTCCAAAGATCGGGAGTTGACCAAGGTCAAACGGGGCTCAGAAGTGCCTGTTGGTTACTAGGTAGGGAATTTATAGAGGAAAATGGATCGTTCGTTTAGACTGTAAGGCTGATTTTCACATTGGATGGATCATTAGAAAGGGTATTCAAAGGCCTTCGAGATTTCATTCATATTCGTTTGGTTTCGAGAGTTTAGCAAGGTCAGCGGGGCCCAAAAGCACCCCGTGACCCTTTGGAGTAAAATGGATCATTCGTTTGTACTGTAAGGGAAATTTTTGCATGGGTGGATTGTTAAAAATGGTATTCTGATACCATCGAATATTCATTGATCTTACCTGAAGATAAAGAGTTGAATAGGGTCAAACGGGGCCTGAGAGCGCCGAGTGGCCACTAGATCAATTTTTATGGTAAAATGGATCATTCGTTCGTACCATAAGGATGATTTGTGCACAGGGAAAATCAATGAAAAATGGTTTTAGATCCCTTCGAAGATTTATTGAGCTTCTGCTTATAAGATAAAGTTGATTGGAGTCAAATGGGGCCTAGAAGCACTAGTGGCCTCAAGATCATTTTTTATAGTGAAATGAATCATTCGTCTGAACCATAAGGCTGATTCGTGCATGGGGCTGACCATTAAAAAAGGGATTCAGGGCCCTTCGAACATTCATCGAGCGTTCTCTTAGGTGATAAAGTTTACCAAAGTCAAATGGGGCCTCAGAGCACCTAGTGACCACTATATTTGTACTCGAAGTATTACCTAGGCTTTATGGTGAATGAGTGAGTGCTAGGGACCTAAGGAGGTGCTTGTGGGGGTCCTAAAATGGGGTTTATATAGCTATCACCACCATTCTCCCATATATCTTATCCTTTCAAGTAGGACATCTTGCAGGTCCTCGAAACTTCATTATTGGTGTGGTTTGATTTTCCAAGCCCACCACCAAATGAACTAACCAAGTTTGCATAATCATGCACTTAAATAAAAAATTTACCTAAGAAATTAGATTGACATAGTCCCAGACTATTTTTGATCCTTTGGTAACACTTCTTTTCTTTAGCGGGACACTCAAAACATTCCTAATCATTTGGCTCTGATGATAAACATAAACAATATCTAAAATAGTACGAAGCTAACAACTCATTTTGACCAAAGAAGTCCCAGACTATTTTTGATCCATTGGTAATACTTCATTTCTTTAGCGGGACACTCACAACGTTCCTAATCATTTGGCTCTGATGATAAACGTAAACAATATCTAAAATAGTATGAAGTTAACTCAGTGAGTTATGCTAAGAACTCATTTGACCAAGAATGATGACCAATAATCAAAGTAATTAAATGTAGTAAATAATATGAGACAAAAAGTTTTAGGGTTATTTAACCCAAGTCGGCCTATTTCGATTAGTGAGTATTTCATTTTCCATTATAACTTGAGTTGAGTTACAAAATAACAAATACTTTCTATCTCTAGAGTCATTTCTATAGAGTTTAGTACAGAATAATTGACTTACTTTGCAAGTAACAACTTAACTTTACTTATGGCTGACTTAAGGTGTAGTGTGCACACTAAGTTATCTGGAACATGTCCAGTCTATTTCCACCATTGGATACCCATCATCTGTCCTTCTGTAATATGCATGGGTAATGCGGTTATTCTCTCCACGTGTGATGATACCACGTGTAGCCACTAATTTGGTCTTGGAATGGAGAAATTACTATTTCTTATGAATTTTGGAGGTTCATACATTTTCGTCTGATTTTGGTTGACCCTTATGAGGCCGACCCTTCTGAGACTTTCCATGGGAAGACGACCCTAAGAGGCCGACCCATAAAGGCCTGAGGGTAAAATATTCATAATAATGAAGAGAGGTCATATTGGGGATCATTAATCATCCCTAGGCTTCTATCATCTAAGATGTATTCAATAATGATAAGATATTGTAGGTTGTGAACTTTCGAATGCATACTGTCCGAACCCTTAATGGATGAGGAAAAATAGGCCGAGGCATAAATGGTTAAGGTGTGAGAGGGAGCTAAAATTGACTGATGCCGAGCCCTAGGTGGATGAGGTATAAATAACCGAGGAATAAGAATGAGTCCAGAATAATAGGTGTTGAACCCTTGATGAATGAGGCATAAATAGTTGGGTCATAAGACCGAGTCCAGAATGATTAGTGTCGAACCCTTGATGGCTGAGGCATGAATATTTGAGCTTAATAAATAGCCTTATTTTCCTATGCATTTGAACTTAACAAATAGTATTACTTGTCCAAATTTCAATAAATATTTTATTCGTTAAAAAGTAAGAAGCTTAATAAATATTTTTGTTTGTTAAAAAATTTGATTTTAAAAAATATTTTTTGTTTAAAATTTCGAATTTAAAAAATATTTTTATTTGTGAAAAATTCAATTTTAAGAAATATTTTTACTTCCTTAAAAATTCAAATTTAACAATTTTTTTTTTCTTTAAAAATCTTAATTTCAGATTTTTGTTAATTTTAATTGTTATAAATAATATTTTGGGTCAAAGAGTTTGGGGTCATCCTTTAGTTTTAGTCGAACTACATGTAGGGAATAAAGAAATTTATAGCTAATCCAATTTTTCTTTTAGCCGAAAAGGACTAAGGTTTCATTTCTGAAATCTGAAGACTGAATTTGAGGTTTGGAATATAAAAAATATATTTGTTTCTATGTGTGAATGTATGTTTGAATAAATTTATTTAGACTGATTTAGATTTTAGATTCAGACTTCAGATAACTTTTTAATAATTCAAAAAACAAATACTATTTATTCCCTTTTAAGTTTGAATAGTTTATATTGAGAGTTAAAAAAGTAAAATCTAATAACACATAAGTTTTTTCATTGGCATCTACTGAGTCTCAACTAGTCGAGGGATAATTTTGCAATCATTTCATTCTTGTTTTGAAGATTCATCCCCTTTTGGCTCAGCTTGATCATTAGGTATCCCCATTTGTGGGTCATCTTTTTTCAAGATCAATATCACATATGGATCGCTGGTTGCTTGCATCGCAACTGCTGAGGGTAAATTTATTTATTGGATCGGACATGGTCGATCAACTAGAAACCGCGGCCTTTATCTAGACAAGATGAAATTTATAGTCATTTTTGCTTGAGCCGAATATGTAATGAGATACCACAAGAACTTTAACCGACCTAGTTTTCGTTCAAATGTGACAACCATCTCGTAAGCGAGATCAATCAACTATAATAGCCAGGAGTGTGAAGTTCTATGTACTGACAGAATGTTCAAACCCATTTGAGGTTTTTTCGAGACCATATTTCAGATTAGGAGTATATGAGACACATAAAGTGTGGTCTTGTCCTTGGACAGACCCATAATGGTTAAGTCGACCTTACTCAACATTCATTAAAAGCAACTACTCATCGCCGACGTAGTGTGGGCCACCCTTAAGGGTTTTGGCCAATGGGGCCTCATCCTCAATGCTTCATGGTCATTCAGTAGAGCTCACTCTCTATTCCCTCTTGGTATATCTCATCTTGGGTTTATACAATCCTGACAGGCCAAGACATCACTAAGACTCAACCTCATAGATGTACCACCTTTGTTCGTCTCTGCTCGATCACGACCATCGGAGCCGAAAGATACATTTCATATGGCACACGTGACTCGTACATTTTAGTCCATGTGGATTATGCAGTTATAATTGATATCCATCCCACATGGGGTAATATTTCATCATCATGGATTGTGCATGTGCTAGACAAGTGTTGGACTCTCATAGATCACTTACCTCATGCACACATGCTGCATGCTTGGGGGGAGCATTGTACACCCCTAAGCCAATATAAACCCTCTTCTTATTTATTTACAAGGATTAAATATTGAAAACCCTAGTCGAAACTTTTTCCACATACACAGTAGAGAAATAAAGCTTGAGAGTTGTATTTCCATGGCCACTAGTGTCTAATTGCAATACATACACTACATACTTGCAGAGTGGAATAGGCATATATCGCTGAACCACTTATATTCTTTGTCTACTCCATTCTCTCATCTCTTTCATATTATTTACTTCTCTGCTCATATATTATGCCATTGTTAAATAAGCTAGAGCTTGAATTGTATACAAATTTAAGTGGTGATTCATAACATCATCATTTTGGCATCGTCTGTGGAAAAAGATTATCTTCTTCCTCTTTAATTTTTAGATTATACTTTTACTTCTGCATCTGGTGGTGGTCCATCTCCACCATTGTTGGGCTAGTACCACCATGGAAAGAGCTAGGTGAGTGCTCTGGAAGCTTCCTTTCTACTTACAGTTTATCTATATTTTTTACTTCTTCTCACCGGAGCTATGCCATTAGAATTTCTTATTGGTATTGGCCTAAGCTCCATCTAGACACCACCTCAGTTAGAAATGGCTGACATGGTTGTGGCGTTGCGATCCTTAGTGGCAAGCCAACAAATAATGAAAGAGTCGTTCATAGTGTTTAGCCAATGTTTGTTGGGAATAGCCTTAGGTGACCTAAGTATGATTAGTACTCCAGACTCTAGGGTGACAGTGAATTTAGAAACCACCCCCGTCCCCATAAAAGGATGCTCAATGCCACCAGTGGTGAATAGACGTTGATAATATTAGTTGTCTATGCTTGGGAAAATAAGTACAGGATTGTATAAAGTTACAATGAGGAAGACAATTGGAAGTTGTATGAGGTTTCAAGTGCCATAATTCACCCAGCTCTAACTTATAAAGGAAAGAATTCTTGGCCGACACCAGATGGCCGACCAAAGACTTCATCATTTGATAGGCTCAGTAGAGGGTCAACCTTCGATCGACTCAAATCAATAGGAGATTTGATTGATCATATCTCTCATTCTCCCAGTGATGCAAGATCTGAGGCCCAGAAAATTGAAGAAAGTTAACATGGACACCTTAGTGGTAGAATTTTCAAGACTTGATTTTAAGGGCATTCTCTCCCCCCATGGAGACCTTTGGTCATCATTACTACGGGCCATTGGTATAATATATCACGTATCCTTTTTTATAGTGGAAGCTCAACCGACGTGATGTTTTAGGACTGCTTTAATGGTTTGAAGCTCAGGAAGAAGAGATTGACCCCATACCATTAGTCATTGATTGACTTTAGTGAAGAGAAGGTCCAGCCACTAAGGGTATTTGAAATGGGTATCTGCATGGGCACCTGATCGAGGCATCTTACCCAGAAAGTGAGATTTGTTTTTATGGACGAGAATGTCTTCTCGACCTATAAAATTATTCTTGGGAGAGTGGTCCTCAAGGAATTTGAGGCAGTCCCGCCCACGGTCCACCAAATGATAAATTTTTTTACCACTTATGGGGTAGGGGAAGTTCAGGGTGATTTAATGGAAGCTTGGGAGTGTTACTTTATCTCGATCGATAAGAAAGAGGCTTACAAGAAGGGTACTACTTTATAAAATATAAATACACTTGACCCAATGGACGAGAATAAACTGAAAAAAGGTAAACTAGGAGAGGAGGAAGAATCCATCGTCCTCAATGAGGATGAGCTGGAAAAAAACATCCAGACTAAGAAATCCTCAAAGGAGGAAGTAAAATAAGAGTTGGTGAAACTGTTGAGAAAGAGGAAGAGCATATTTTTATGGAGTTGTGAAAACATGTTAAGGATAGACCCAAAAATCATTTTCCATTGATTGAATATTGATGAGAACGTAAAACCTGTGAAGCAAAGGATAAGAACCTACGTAAGAGACCATTATGAGGTCATCCAGGACAAGGTAAAGAAACTCCAATTAGTCGAGTTCATACAAGAGGGTTTGTACCCAGATTGGTTATCCAATGTTGTTATAGTGCCAAAGGCTAACGTCAAATGGAGAGTGTGTGTCGACTTCCCTGATCTAAATAAAGCTTGCCTCAAAGACAACTTCCTATTGCCATCAATTGATCATATGGTCGATGTTGTGGTCGGGAATGAATTGATGAGTTTAATGAAAGCGTATTAAGGTTATAATCATAGATTTATGCATGAGGTCGAGGTTAAGAAGACCTTCTTTATCACGAATAAAGGGATAAATTATTACAAGGTAATGTCGTTCGGCCTCAAGAATACAGGAACAATTTATCAGAGGCTTGTGAATAAGATATTTCGGGACCAAATTAGGAAAACCATGGAAGTGTATGTGGACGTCATGCTAACCAAAAGCCTAAAGGCTGAGAGTCATGTTGTCGACCTTCAACGAACATTTGACATGAAGGATAACTTTAGGATGAAGTTAAACCCGACAAAGTGTGTTTTCGGTGTCAACGTGAATAAATTTCTCCTCTTTATTTTGAATTATAGGGGCATTGAGGCTAACCCCATAAAGATTAAAGCTCTCATAGACATGCAGACACCAAAGATGATCAAAGATATGAAATGGCTGATAGGGCATGTTGCGGCCCTCAACCATTTTGTCTGCAGGTGATAGGTAAGTGTTTGCCATTTTTAAAATCTTGAGGAAAATGTTTGTATGGATGAAGAATGTGAAAAAGCCTTTCAAGACCTCAAGGCTTACTTGGGGTCACTGATGTTGCTGTCTCAGCATGTTCAAGGGCAAAAATTATTTCTATATTTTCAAGTATCAGAGTCGTCTATCAATACAGCAATTGTATGAGATGATGAAGGTGTCCAAAATCCAGCGTATGTAAATAGCAAAGCCCTATAGGGGTGATTTAATATATCCTATAATGGAAAAATTGGCGTAGGCATTGATACATGATTCAAGAAAGACAAATCTATATTTATAGGCCCAAACGATGGTGGTGCTCACTGACACTCCCTTTAGGTTGGTCATCCATAAACCTAAGAATTTGAGTAGGCTGATGTCCTGGTCAATTCAGCTAGGTGAGTTTGACATCGTCTATCGTCTTAGGACTGCGATTAAAGGTCAGGCTTTGGCAGATTTTATGGCCAAATTTACATGGGCAAAGGATGACACTGACAATATGGAAGAGATAAAGGCACCGACAATTGTGCTAGAAGAACCTTTGGTAGAGTCACCCACGAGTGATGTTTGAAAGGTCGATACTAAAGAGAAATATTTTTTATTTCTAATAGGATTTTTAATAAAGGGACATTTTCAGAGAAGGTTCCTATATCTAGCCTATTTGTTAACGGTTCATCTTATGAAACTAGTAGTGGCGCCATGTTAATACTCTAGGCACCATATGGTTCATATTTATTGAATATGATTTGAGATTTAACTTCAAGGCATCAGATAATAAGCCAAAGTATGAGGTCTTTCTGATAAATCTCTCCCTTTCCAGAGTACTAAACGTCGGCCAGGTGATCATCCATAGTGACTCACAATTGGTCATTAAGCCAGATTTTAGGGATTTAAGAGGCCAAAGATAAGAAAATGGCCAATTACTTAGGACGGGTGAAGAAAGTAATTTTGAACATCAAATAGGTAAAACACAAGAGTATTCCTCGACTAGACAATAGTCGAGCCGATGTTATGGCATGATTAGCATTAGCAACAAGGATAGAGATCAGACGCACAGTGTCGATGGAAATCCTACAAAGGCCGACCATAGAAGAGGACGACAATTACTACTTGAATTCGAATTTAAGATATTCGTGGATGGGATTAAATGATTAAGTATATTCAGTATGATGAGATCCCATGCTCTAAGGCCGAGAGAAATAATCCTAGATATAAGGAAACTAAATTCTCTATTATTGGAGATATGTTATACAAAAGAGGACTCTTACTTCCCATACTCATATGTGTTTACCCTTTAGAGGTTGGCTATGTTCTACAGGACATTTATGAAGGGTCATATGCAAGTCATGTAGGAGGATGATCTCTTGCCAAGAAAATTAGCAATTGGGGTAATTGATTACTGAAACGAGAGAAAGATGTAGCTAACTATGTAAAAAAGTGTGAAAAATGCTAGAGATTTGCGAGTATCCCCCATCAGCCTCACAAACTACTCTCGTCCATTACTGCACCGTACCCATTCATAGTTTGGGGAAATGATTTAATTGGTAATCTTTTAAAGGCATCTTACAATTACTAGTATTTGATTGTGGCTATTGATTGTTTCTAAAAATGAGTAGAGGTCGAGGCAATGATTTCCATCACTAGGGTAAAAACGTTCAAGTTTATTTGGAGGAATATTATTTGTAGATACTTCCTGCCCCATATTTTAATATCAGATAAAGACATTAAATTCAAAAACAAGTCTTTGGAGGCATACTGTGGTTGAGTGTGCATAAAATGGTTTTATTCAGCACCAGGCTGACCTTAAGCCAAAGTTCAGACTGAGGTCAAAAATAGGAATATTTGATGGAATATAGAAGAAGCTAGAGGATGTGAAAAGTTTGTGGATAGAAGAACTACATGGGTACCTATGGGCTTACAAGACGACTGAGAGTACACTGATAGGTGAAACACCATTTATGCTAGCTTATGGGTCTGAAGCGGTCATCCTTACTAAATTTGGGCTCCCGAGCCACAAATTCTAAACCTATGATCCCGGAGCTAATAAGGATGAGAGGACGATCAATTTAGATTTGATTGAGGATAAACGAGAGGATGCTGAAGTCCAACAGTTCGTTTATCAACAGAAATCTGCCAGGTTTTATAATAAGAGAGTGAAGACCTGGGTAATAGTTGTGGGTAACCTAATGTTGAAGAAGGTTTGGAAGAAGCTGAACAAGCAACATCCCAACTAGCATGGGCCATATAGGGTAATCGAGGACGTTGTAACAGGAATATACCGATTGGAAAACATAGAGGGTGAACCCTTCTCTAACCTATGGAATGCTAATCACCTGAAGAGATACTACCGGTGAAGTTTGTTTTGCTTATTAATTTGTATGATAGTACAAGAATTAGAAGAATTAATGTAAAGAATAAAATGTTGTCTCATTTCTTCTTATTATTGTTAAATGTCGCATGGTTCAAGTTAATTTTTATAGTAAATTACATAACCTACATCTCGGTGATACGAGAGTGCATGAGGAGTCTCATCTTTTTACACACTCTCAATAACACCAAGAGGGGAAAACAGTATAATAACATCGTTTTAGTAATGAAAAACACTTAAACATCATTATATGATGAATTGATGGTTAAAACTTACTCATCGAGATGAGAGTGTATGAAGAGACAAGTCTAGTTCATACACTCTCAATGACGACGATAAGGGACTCATGTGGTAACAGACTTATGTGGTAAAATCATTTGTTTGGTGATAAACACAAAAATTGAAAAAACATTTAATTATGTGGTCAATTAATGGTCAAGAACTCTCTCGGCGAATCGAGAGTGTATGAAGAGACAAGTCTCGTTCATACACTCTTAATCAACGACAAAAGTAGACTTATTTGGTAAGATCGTTTACTTGGTGACAAACACATAAATTGAAAATTCAATTAATTACAATACTTCAACATCATTATGTGGTGAATCAATAGTCCAAAACTCTCTCGGCAAAACAAGAGTGTGTAAAGAGATAAGTCTCGTCCATACACTCTAAAAAATGACGAGAGGGGACTACATAAAACTTGAAATCAATAATTTTTTTGGTTTATTAAGCATCGGCCTATTACAAGAGTATCCATACGTATTATGCATAAAACATCAATCAAAGGAAACACGACATAGAGGTATTGACACTACACTTGATCGAAATGATAAAAAAGATGATAAAAAATTGTATTGCACATCAAGTATCAACAATTTAGTGTCAAGAGTACGGAAAAATTTAAATGGTAGAAGAGGAAAGAGTACAATACGGGAAAATATTACAAATGGAATGGGCATATGGCCACAGGAGGCCATCCTAAAAAAGTAAATAACGTCCGAGATAGTTTTCTCGTACTTTCTTGTCGACCAGCTCATAGACGACATTATCAGCAGTGGGCAAGATCTGAGCCTTGCTTTGAACATTGACACCCATCATCGTATTGGTTCCTAACCGAGTTGATGTATTTGCATCCATCACTTCAGGGGAACACCCTAAGCCTCAACCTCGTTCAATCCAGTGATTGTCTTCATGTCTGAGAAGTCAAAACCCAAGAACTCCTTTACTAGATAAATGACATCGAGATATTTTACAATTGCACATTGGAGGGATGTTTAGGCTCCTCTCTCTGTGAACTAAAGTCCATACTTGAACAATTAGTCTAAAGCCTTGAAATCCTCCAAAATTTTTTCCTTTACAAAAGTTAGCTCGACATTATATTTTCAGTTCAGATAGTCCATTGCAGAGTCGTGCCCTTTCTTTTGTGCAACAAAGTCATCCTGCCTTCTCTTTTCCAGTTTCTCAACCTTCTAGTTGTGGCTGAGTTCCTGCTCATTTAGTTCTTTAATCTTTCCTCAACCTTGATAGTCTTAAAAGTCTTTTGAACAATTAAGATATTGTCTGAGACCCATCGGTCCAGTTGGTGGAAGGAGAAGAGAGACTGCAAAACAAGCAAATAACAAGTCACTATAAGATGGCATAACACTTAAAAATTCAGAAAGTTATAATGTGGGTTTAAATACTTGGACGATCCTATGAAGATCAAAGTTGGCTAGTTGAGATGGTTCTATTGATTCTAGAAATTTACGATCAGATTTAGGTAGCCATGAATCGATAATAGTTCTCAACCTCGTCTATTCTCCTAATCTAATTTGAACTGAGTGAGAGCATTTGCCTCCTATTGGCCAAGATAGAATTAGAGAATATTGGGATAGCCATATCATTGGCTTACCTAGGAGCATCAGATCTTATGGTTTTCTTCTTCTATATGAAATAGCTTCCAAAGGGAGATAAAGCCAAGTAAAACCCTCTAGGAATTAGGTGAAAGTTGCGTTGGGGCAAGTCCCATACTGGACAAGATCGTCCACATAGTAGGATGGATGGGAAGCCTAAAGGTGACCTTGAATATTTCTTCGTAGATAGCTATATCAGCCTCTCGGCTGCTAAAATCCCTATCTTCCTCGTCCGCCACTCTCACGTTTATAGAAGGCTTGATCTCATATAAGTGTCTCCAGAATAAAAGGTTAATCTATATAACTAGTCTCCTGAAGGTCTCGGCATAGGATGTACCGAGTGCTTCTCGTCTTCGTCCTCAAAGTCTATAATTTTAACGGCAGGGCCTTCCCTTGGATACCTATTAGCGAATTCAATAATAACAATTTTCGATAAAGGAACAACCCCGGGTGGTGGGGGATATGTTACGTCAACTCTGGATCTTCTGTATCCGAGACCTTATGGATGGATTGTTCCCTATTGCTAGACTCAATCACATCAGAATATTTAATACGAGACGAGGGGACCCTCATGGTCTCATCAAATCTATCTTCCGTATTGGAGTCCCTAAAGACAGAAGGACTACACTCGTCGGAATACAACATTGACTACGAACCTTAAGATGAGGTTCCACTCATACTATCACTACCTAGGTCGACAAAGCTAGGATCAGTAGGGTATATCATAGCTAAGGGGACTAGATGGATTGGAAGTGTTGTCCCGACCTCAACTTTATGTTTAGCCTCAGCCTCGACCTCACCTATCCGTATCTCTATGAAGATGGTCTCCCTCAAGTGTGGGAATTGGGAAGTTAACTCGTATAGTGTTTTTTACATCCAAACAAAACTAATGTTTGACATAGTTTGACGATTACATTAAAAGGAGAAAGCTTAAATGTTTAAGTGCGGTTTTTTTTAAGAACAATTTGGGGGTTCATCAGAGAAGACAATCGAAAGGCCACCAGAAACTCCAACCCAGTCACTAAAAGAGGACCTAATCCTATAAGTCACCTCAACATTGTCCCAACTACCAAAAAACACCCAACAAACCCATGAACACAACACTAGAATCTCCCTAATAGTACGCCGAGAAACTTAAAAGTATGATAGAAAATGAATAAATATAAACATGAAGAAATCAATGGTGGAGCACACAGAGGAGGAAGGAGAAATGATTACCTGGGAGAAATGATTACCTGGGAGGGAAGATAGCTTGGAAGGAAGAAAAAACACGAACTAGCACTGTAGATAATGGTTTGAAGTGAGAGAAAATGGAGGATACGGAATCTCAAGGTGCCAAGGTTTTAAGGAAGAAAAAAGAGAAAATGTTTTAGTTTGGGTATTTAAGTAGTTTAATCATTTCAGACAGTAAAGGAGGCATCAAACCATTAGGGAATTAAGCCCTCGACCTTCAAGTAGCTTCCCATCTTTTGCTAATATACCAAGCCATAAAGTTTGAGATATGTGTCGCCCCAAGTGTACTTGACTGACAGTTATATCTGAGACATGGAAAGGATGCCTCAACCTCAACCAAATACATACACGTCCTAAAATCAACCCTCTAACACTAAAGAGCCTCATCCTCATAGGGAGTCAGATATACATACCCCTCATCCTCCTATTCACATTAAAGACTAAGGGCTAGGGAATGATGGATACACATAAAGCGAGGTCTCCTCCTTGGACAGACTCAACGTGGTTAAGTTGATCTTATTCAATATTCATCAAATGGACATATTCATTAATCGACATAGTGTGGGCCACCCTTAAGGGTCTCAGCCTCCATGGCTTCATCCTCACTGCTCCATGGTGATTTGGGAGAGATCACTCTCGAGTCCCTCTTGGTATATCTCGTCTTGTGTTCATACAATGCTGATAGGTCGAGACAACACTCACACTCGATCTCATAGATGCTTGCTTAAAAAACTGATTTTGTCGATCTCGGCTCGATCAGGATCATCATAGCAGATAACTACATTTCATATGCCCCACGGGACTCAGGCGTCTTTAGTTCATGTGGACCATGAAGTTATATCAAATCTCCTGCACACATAGGGGAATATTTTGTCATCATGGATTGTGTATGTGCTAGACAAGTATTGGACTCTCATTGGATCACTTAACTCGTGCACACATGATGCATGCTTAGGGGGTGAAATATACACCCCCAAGCGTATATAAACCTTTTTCTTCTTATTTATTTATAAGGATCGAATGTTGAAAACCCTAGCTGAAACTCTGTCTAAATACACAATAGAGAGATAAATCTTGAGAGTCATATTTCCATATCCATTAGTGCCTAATTGCACTACACACTTGCACAGTGGAGTAAGCCTAATTAGTTTAACCTCCTATATTTTGTGTCTTCTCCATTCTCTCATCTCCTTCTTATTATTTACTTTTCTTCTCATATGTTAATCCATTGTTGCCTAAGATAGATCTCGAACTGTATATAAATTTAAGTGGTGATTCATAGCATCATCAGTATAATTATACCCATTTGAGGTTTTGCTGAGAGGATATTTTAGATCGGGAGTATAATCATACCAATTTGATATCAGCAGCCACGACTCCACTAATGGTTTAGAATTGACTGAGAGGCAAGATGGCCCCTAAAAGCATTATTGTCAACCTTTTCTAGTCAAATCCAAATATATACCCAACTGATGGATTGTTTACTTCTTCATGCTGAATGAACCTATTTTATCTCAGATCATAAATTCTAAATGAAAATTATTTTCTCTTAGATAGGAGCATAAGGATGGAACATGTTGAGTGTATGGACAAATTCCATAAATTTAATTACCCCATTTTTGTTTTCATTGACAAGGTCAAAATCCTCAAATCAAATAAAATCAGAAAGGGTAATATTCAAATTTTCAATTCATTCAAGATGAAAGTATTTATATTACATCACTAATATCAAAACGTATCTAGTGATGGAAATTCATTATAACTAGTTGATGCATGAAAATTAAAAACGAACAATTAGTAGTTTAATTGAGGAGTTTTTATTTGATGGTTGGATTTTGTTTCCATTCGAATATGCTGATGGATAAACTATAGGGATGGTTTAGGATAACCCCATTTTGACGGAAAAATCCTTCTATACTCGAATACAACATGATCCTTTTCTTCTCATATAAAACAAGATCATGGGTGGTTATCTTAGATTCTATAGCCAAGTGAATCATCTAAAGTCGACCCACCATCTTGTCTTCTAAATGTGGACATGTGTTGAGTTAACTTCTTGTTTGGTTGATTTTTCCGAAGTTAACTAAAGCGATAAAAAATATGTCCACTTATGCAGTTTAGAAGAAATATTAATATTTACAACACAACTTTTCTTCCACCAACTTAAGTGAAGCTTCATATCTATCAATCGAATGTGTTCGATACATGTTTTATTGGTCTACCCTTACTTTTATCATCTAAGCATAGAGGTTAGTTTTCTCATAGCCAAGGGATAGCCTGAATACTAAGTTTTTTCTAGATGAGTCGAAGATTGTATGAGGTTTTTATGGGTTAGCTCAACCATCAGATGGATCTAGTCGATGGCTCCTCTATTTCTAAGGTGCCATAGGTATGGGTGAGGTTATGCTAGAGACCGTGGCTCCAGTGAAGGCATATATTAATTTCAACTGACCCTATTAAATACGAGGGTCACTTGAGATTATTTTTGGATTAGTGACAAGGGTCTTCATAATTATTCAAAATTGGGTGAGGCTTGATTTGGTGATTCAAGATGAAGGTGACTTGAGTCGAGGGTTATAGGAGTCAAGGTTAACTTCAGTTAGTCATTAGTTGATTTGTACTTGTCAATTATTTAGCTATAATCTCATGGCCCAATCCTAATTTCCTCTCTATAACGATTCATCCTCATTCGCTTATTACCACTCCAATATTTACTAAGTGCAAAAATTCTCTCTCTAGGATTTTCAAGGATCTTCAATATTATTCTTCATGTTCATCATCCATCCACCCTACGCCAGTAAGAATTTCTGACTTTAGAATTTTTCTGGCAGTGATTTTTAGTTTGAAATTATTTATCATATAACGTTAAAATTTTCAAGATTCTTAGGACACTGTTCATTATTGTTCTTGTTTATGTTCTTCAAATTTAGCATGTTTTGATTTATGAATTCAAGAACAAATTGTGTTTGTGATGTTTTTGAATGATAAAGATTGTAGAGAGGACTTGGCTAGGGAGACCTTTTATGCTAAGAGAATAGCTTCTGGTTATTATTGCCTGACTTTTTAAGCAATTATTTATCCTCGGAGACCTTATAATATGTCCATCTCTTATAAACTAGGACACTTAGATCCCTAATCGAGACCGTAGGTGTCTCAACATCCTTGTGATTGCTCTATCGGGTGTAACACCCAGAGTCAAGACAAATATTCTTTTGAGTATGTTATGGATGATATTCCCATTGGTGTGCCGACATCTCGTTTTGCTCATCCTATTGCCTTAGCCACTTTATCTCAGGTTGCCCCCTCGTGGAAATGATAATGCCTCATCTTTTGCTTTTGAGGCATCATCTTCCTGTGATTTGGATGCTAAGACTATTGATAGAAAAACCTATGATCATGATCCTATTGATTATGAATAGGGGGAAAATGAGTCCAAATACATTTCTTTGTTTAACCTTGCCACACGTTATCCCCTAACACCCATGAGTGTGAAGATGAGAATGATCATGTTGAGTATACAAGCTTGTTCTTATAAGAGTTCAATTTTTAGAACAAAGGCTTGTTGACTTATTCACTTCTATGGTATCAAGTCTTCCATTCATGTAAGGGCCCCAGTCAATGTTAATAGGGCATAAAATTTTGCAGAATGCCACTGAGATATCACTTTATGACTTCATATTTTTCTTGGGCTTTCATCTCCTTTTTCATCCTTGTCTTAGATAGATAATTTTGTTCCTTTGAATTTTTGCCACCCAACGTGCACTGAACTCTTTGAGGATCATAATCGACTCCATTGTGTCTTGGATAATCATGCATACTGATAACATCACTGTTGAGGTATTTCTAGGTGTTTACTTCATTACTTTTAGTGAGAGGTACCTAGTTATTATTATCTGAGTCCTTATAATCCAAAGCAGAAGTTGGTGCATGTGTTCCAAACATCCAATCACAACTAGAAGAAGGGTTATTTTTATGTTAGTAGGGATTGGTAGTTCTTTGAGGATGAGAGTCAGGAGGTTGCTATCAGAGTTCCTCGTGACTGGGGGAAGCCTTCTATCAGCAGTACTGTTTCTTTTACTTTTATTTCAGTCTCTAATTCATATGTTGTTATTAAGCCCCTTCATGTATATACTCATATATTTTTGTTATCTTTTTGTATATGCAGACATAGCTAATTCTGGTCTGGTTTCTTCCAACTTATCGCTTATACACCATGTTATAAAGGAAGAATTTAATATTTTTAAGATCTTCAACTGTTGAGGAATATCATTGTCAATCCTCGCTCTTTAGAAGATCTCAATAAGTGTCCTTCATATTATTCCTGCTCACATTATATAGTCATGAATTTGCACATTTACCTTTACAGTCCAACCTTCTTATTTACCATTGGAGGAGTGGAATATGTTGGTCCCAAAGATAGCTCATAATAGGGTAAATGAAACTAGGACAACATTGGGTGATAGAAAAGAAAATGTCCCTCCTGAAAGGAAAGAAAAAGAGCATGTTGTTGAGAAGGTTCATTAAAAGTCTAAGAAATTTGTTTCCCTAACCAAAAAAACTGATGGCATTTTGAGCCATGTTCGTCCAATAACCCTACAAGACTAACCTCATTCTCGTGAGATATATCGATATGTTCAAAGTGATCCTCATACATTTTATTAAAATTCCCTATGATCAGGCGAGTTTTTCACAATGGCATGCCTAATTACGATAAGGGATACTTTGCAAACCTTAGCCGAGGTGAGGGGGTGGGTTTGGCCATTACCAAACTATTTCAGGTTTATCCGTACTCATATTTTCCTTTTCTTAGCGTCTATAATATTTGCTTATGATTTCTGTCCATTCGTAAGTTATGATTATGGTAACTGACAATGAGAAGTGGGTTTTGAAAAATAATGAATCTCTGGAGAATGCTAGTGCCACCAAAAAGGCATTGGACAAGTACAAAGGGAAGTATGAGAGCCTAGTGGGGAAAACTATTAAGGAGCTTAAGGATTAAAAGAAATCTAAGGATGATAAATTCACTGTGATAAAGGAAGAGGCTAAGTTTTCACCTGAGAAATTAAAATATATCTTTGATAAGAGACTAAATGAGGTCGTGAAGAAGGCTAAGGTGGATGTTATCACTAAGTATCATAGTTCCATCACTTGCAGGATTTAGGTTCATACTACATCACACGCGGTTATGATGAGATGAATGAGCGTGTCAGCCATGAATTTCCAAATGTCGTTGAGGAGGTTGACACTTGGCTTATTAATGATAATGTGGAAAGATCCCTTTCTTTGGAGTTTGATGATAAATAATATAAAAGGTAGGTGTAGAGGTTGGTATTGCACATTAGATTGTGGACACTATAGAAGAGAGAGGCGATGATGGGAATGCACCCCATTCTTGATGACGGCATTGCTAAAAATGATATGCTTTAGTCTCCATCTTTAATTTGTCTCTTATTATATTAGAACATTTTATTTATCCCTACTTGGCATTACTCTTATTTTGTTTAAATACTTATGCATGGTTTAAATTTTTTTATACTCCCCTTTTGAGGGATGTTACATTTAACTCCTTAGGAGTTATCATTTGCTATGCTGCAGGACCTTTTATGTTCCATTATGATTCATTATGATGTGATTGTGTATTGAGTATTGAGTATTTTTATTAAGCATGTGAGTATTGAGAGGTCTTCCTATGATTTACCATTATTACTCATTCTTGTTTATAGATCTGCAACCGATCCTTAGTTGATTGATAATCTAATAAGACCGTTAGATTATTCAAGCTGAAGTTATGAGGGTCAACCCGTGAGTGGGTCCTTAATATTTTGCTGCTAAACCTGTGAAATCCAACCCTTGATTAATTGATCTTCCAACCACCTCTTATTAAATTAGCCGAACAAATTGATGTTATATCAAATTGTCCTTCAACTAATATTTTAATGAGACTTGGTGAAGCCAATTGTTACTTTTCTCCAAGTAAAGATTTGATTAGTGTGTTAGATTGATACTGGTATCAATCCGATGAATGTAGTCCTTGAACCAACTTATTTCAAATTTCTCGAACAAGTTTGGACTAATTTACATTAAATCTATTCAAATTGGTAACGGGTTAGCCTTTGTGATTATCTTGGGCCTCACCCAAGTTTTGTATTTATAACGAGGGTGATTTTGATCAGTGCAATATTTTTTAGTCCTCAAACTATTTTGTTTTAAATCACTCAAGCAAGTTGATTTAATCAATACATTTCCTTAGACTAATTTGTTTTAAATCGAACGAATTAGCTAAATAGTTCCTTATGTTCATCCTATATCTTATCCAAGCTTCACATTTAAGATGAGGGTGATTTAAAAAAATATTTTGACTTCAGCCTATGCGCATCACTTTTTGTGTTATGATTTCTAACTTTTGGTAGGGGCATGTTTGTCCTAACCTTTTTACTGTAAAGTTCTTTTACCATTATTGAGTTTAACTACAAGTCATATCTAGGGTTTGGGTTTTTAAGTTTAGTATCTTCATATTAATCTTATCTACCATTTATTATTATGCTTTTGGGATGAGCTGAACCTTAGTTGGTTTCATCCCTTCCTGGAGCTAGTCCTCAGTTATGCCATAGCCTAAGAAGTGCCTCTAAGTCCAAATCACTAGGAACTTCCCTTTTTATTCCATAAACAAATTTTATAAAAAGGAAAATGAAGTAATCTAATCAAGCAAGATATGGGGAAATTGGATTTGTATTCTTCCACATTGGGGAAAAAAATTTCATCAATATAAACAACTTTTATCTACATTTTAATTTCCCTCTTTATATCTAATAGTAGTATTTTCTTAGATGTTCAGCGTTCCAAGAATTAATTAGTGGTTCTCCCTCTAATTTTTTTAGTATAAAGGTTCTAGGGAACACTTCCCCAATGATTCTGTAAGGGTCGTGCCAATTTGGGTGTAATTTGTTTTGTTTTTGTATGGCCTTAGAAAGGACATAGTCCCCCACCCTCAGCGATAGACTCCTAACCTTCTTGTTATAATACCTCGTAGTTTTATGTTGGTATACTAGTTACCTGGTCTTAGCATCCTCACAAATTACTGCTAGTAGATCGAGTTCCAATCTATGTTCTTCAAGGTTTCTCTGCTCATCAAAATGTTGAATACCATTGATTGGTAGTCCAATTTTGGTTGGGACCAAAACCTCAAACCCACAAGAAAGCATGTATGGGGTTCCCCTATTATATTCCTTGGTGCAATCATATATTCATATAACACACTGTGCAGCTCTTCCATCAATCTTTTTTTCCATCTTCTAAACTAGCATTGATCCCATAAAGGAGGGATGGGTTTGTAACTTCCATCTGGTCGGGGGTATGAGGGAGAGATGGTGTAGGGAATAAATTCTTTTTTCTTTTTTTATTCACAGTAGGTGTTGAGTGCATTATTATCGAATTGGATGTCGTGATCGATAATGAAATCTTGGGGAATCTCGTATCTTCATGTAATATTCCTCCACATAAAATTAAAGAACTTCTTATTGGTGGTTTATATCAAAGGTACAGCCTCAACCCACCATGTGAAGCAATCCACTATTATTATCAAGTATTTGAACCTTCCCGATGCTTATGGGAGAGGGCCAACGATGGCCATCTCACATTAGGCAAATATCCTAGAGACATTTTTTGCGTGAGAGGGGCTGGTTTTTTATATTTGCATGCCTCTACCAAACATTGCAGTTCTTTTCATAATCATGTGAATCTTAGTACAAGTTAGGCCAGAAGTACCCTTATACAATAATTTTCTTTGCAAACGATTTGCCTCCTTTGTGAGTTCCGTAAGATCCTTCATAAATTTCCCTAAAAAATGTAATATATTTCTCGGGGATGAGCTCAACAAGAAAACCCTTTATATATAACACATCTCCAAAGACTTTGAACTTGGAATCTCTAAACCTAGTCTTGTTAGCTTCACATTTTTAGCTTGGAAGATTTCATCTCTTACATAATCCATGATAGGATCCACCCACAATGGGTCAAGGTTGAGATTGAAAATATCCACCACTTTGGAATCTTCTCTCTTAATACTGGGCTTTGCTAGTATTTCAATTGGAATAACTTTGTGAATCTCAATTCATGTTTTCGAATATAGTCTTCTAAGGCATCTGCCCATGCTTTTTCCACACATGCAACTCTCTCTTCCTCGACTTTCAAAAATCACAGGATGAGAGTTTTTACCTTGGCTAGGTACTTAGCCATTTTCTCATCTTTTGTCACATACTCCCCGATTATCTATATTACCATAAGTTGTTATTCATTATGATCCTGAATCTACTTTAACCTAATTGATATTTGAACCCCATAATTCATTCTTCATATTATGCATAATTATTTGATGTGGAAAAGTTAAACGGAGTGCATACTCAATATCAGTTTCATCTCGAGCTAATAGTATGGCCTGCTCTATGCTTCTTATACTTCACGAAAAAAAAAACATATAACTCCCACACCAGGATACTTAGTAATAATGAAATAGGGTCATATTTTGGAACTTTACTCCCCTTCTCAGTAACGAAAATAGTATTGGTCGACCCTCGGTCGCTGCCCCTTTAATAGTTAATCCTTCAATAGCCAACCCATGAGAGTGTTCCCCTAAGGGGAAGGGGGAGTTGACCTTTTAATAACCAACCTATAAGAAGGGGACCCTAAGTGGAGAGTCGGACCTTAAATGGTCAGACTAAGTTCCCCGAAAGTGGGAGTCAACCCTTTAATAGCCAGCCCATAATATGGTGTCCCTGAGGGGGTAGTCGACCCTTCAATTGTCGTATCATGAAGAAGTGCTTCAAGTGAACTTTCCATAGTGTAAATTGGATCCTCCCACATAAATTCTATAACAAAATTATCTAAGTCCTTCCCCATAATTATTGTACGTGGCTAAAAATCAATATCATACTCTTTTATTTTAATTAGCCATGCAATTAACCAACAAGACTTATATGGTCCATGCAATACTTTCCTCAAAGTTTAATCTGTTATGACCACAATTGAATGGGCTTGGAAGTAAGTTTGCATATTTCTTATCATATGGATTAGGAAGAATAATAAATTTTCCATCCTTGGGTATTGTTTTTAGGCCCTTAAAATGCCTTACTTGTAGAATAAATCGATTTCTTCACTCCCGGGTCTAGGCAAACCATGGTCAAACTTACTACTAACTTTGAAATAGTAAGGTACAAGTATAGCTTTTATCCATGAAATGGTCACAAGAATAAAGTAGTAGAGATAGAATACACTTTAAGTTCTTGAAATGTCTTTCCAAATTCTTCGTCCCACTCCAGGATGAAGGATCCTACTTTTATCAATGTCTTAAAGAATAGAAATCACTTATGAGTAGTGGTAATACCCGCCCCGTATATTTTTTTTATGGGAGTTATAGTAACATGTGAAACCCTTGGGATTGGGATCCTTAGTACGGAAATCTATTAAAACATCAATTATTCTTTTGGCCTTGTTAGCAATTATGAAGTTTTGGGGTAAAAGTTGAAGAAATTAAGAAGATAGTCATTCGAATGAGTTGAAGGTCATTCGAACGAGATTCGTGTTTTGCTCAAACGCAGAGGAGTGGTTCAAATGAGAACCCGAGTCATTTAAAGTGAGGATGAAATGAGGATAGAGTGAGACCTTTCTACATAATAGGTCAAGTCTCGTTCGAAGGTCGTTCGAAGCATAGTCAGAATGAGATGCCATTCTTGTTCGAATGAGGTTGCCCAAAATTTTTATATCGGGTTGCCCTTGTGTACTATCACCTTTTGGGTCGTTGGAATGATGAGGTGTCAAGATCTGGTGAGCCCGGATTACAAAAAAAATGGTATTTCAAGGATTGGGGTTGTTTTTATAAGGGTTTTGTGGGTTATTTGGGTTTATTTGAGTTGGAAGAAGAGAGAAAGAGAGTGGGGGTGGGTCTCCCCTACCATTTCAGCATATCTTACCCTCTCTCCACCATAAACCACCATGTCATCACCATATATCCACCTTGTAAAACCATATTCTACTAGTATTCCACCACAATTGAACCATATATACCCATTTCCTCCATGGATGAACAAAGCTACGAATTTTGGAGATGTTGTTGTGGGTGTTCGTAGTTGAAGGTGGCGAGTTTTGAAAAGGGTTTTGATGAAGTATTCATGGACCAGGTTTGGTGGGGCTAGAAAACTTCTCTAATGTCACTTTAGGAGGTGGGAGTTTCCATCTTCATAGACATTTCAACCAACCATTTTTGGAGATTTATTTAAGGTGGGAAAACTCTACTCTAAAGTTAAAGACTCTATGTTGTTAGTTATTGATTTTGCATATAGAGTTTAAGAGTAGGATGCATATGTTGTTAAAGAATGATGAGTTTTAAGATTTGTGAAAATGGGTTTCAATGATTTTGAGTAAATTGATATATTTTAAGAAAACTTGGTATTAAAATTGTTTATGGAATAAAAATGTTAGAAGAATGATGATTTTGCTCGGAACAATTTATAAATGAATGTTTCAAAGCTTTCTTGAGAAGAATTGTGGTTTGGGTAGAAATGGACATTTTATCCATGTTTGAGGAAATAATATGTCTTTTGCCTTGAGAATTATATTTGGGCAAACATTACAAAAAAATTAGACTAAATTATATGTTTGAACCTTTTAATAGGATTTTTTTACTTAAAATCCATATTCTCGTGTATGTAATCTTGAACTACTTTGATATTGAGCATATAAACAAGTTTAATGGGGATTCATTTGGGTTTGACAATAAAATAAAGAAATTGAAAATTTCAGCCTTTAAAGTGGGAGAAAAGGGTGTTGAAACGGTGATAACTGCATGGTTTTAAGAATACTTGAACTAATAAAGAAAAATGGTATTTTCTTACAAATTGGTCTTTGATGTTAATTATTTCTTAGAAAAGAAAGTAATGAAATAAAGATCTTTCTAATTGAGAAAAATGTTACTCTAAAATGTTAATGTGTTAAAAATACTAAATAAGTTAGTGTGGGTAACATAATGATGTTTGTGAAGGAACAATTATGAAATGGGAGGAAAAGATAAGTTTTGAAAAAAAGAGTAAAATTGTAATTTTGAGTAACGTGGAACATTTTTACGAAATAAAACTAGACCGGTAATGTTATTAATTTTTTTCATTACACTTCACACTTAACGTTCTGGTCGGACTGGGTTGACTATTGGTGACCCATAAATACGGGCTGGGGCGTTAGAAATGGTATTAGAGCTCTAGGTTCAAGGTTCTTTTTGGGAGTGACATGGTGAGGTCGGTATTGGATCTTTCAATGCCAGTGATAGTTTTGGGTCGGTCATCCTATATTAGTGACGGTTTCAGTTCGTTTTCTTGATGGTAAAGTAAAAAAGAGTAGCACAATGGGTAATTTATCGCAAAGTGGCATACGAAAAAGTTAGTTATCATTAATCACTTTTGCGCTTATGATTAGACATGTTGATTTTTGAGTGTTTATGAGAGCCAATAGTGGTGACATCATGGTTTTTAGTGTGAAGTGCATGGGTATGAGGGGACTACTGACGTATCAATAGATCTTAATGATGTTTGTTCAATTACAAACATAAATTGTGTAAAGTCCACCATGGAGATTGCGTGGATAGAGAGTCATGCCTAAGCAATTTCACTTGTGATGAGGATAAAGTAAGTTCTGGGGTGTGGTGTTGTATATAGTTAATAAAGATATTTCAACTAGGAAAAGTTGATTATTGGGGTAATATCACTTCGTGAGATAATTTGTGATTCAGTAAACGTGAGAAATCATGTTGGTCAACACTTGGGGATGTATACTCAATTTGGGCAAGTAAAATATTATTGTTGACGGTAAGTGTCTTGGTGGTTGTTGATTGAAAGTTGAACCTCACCAAGTATAATGATGAGAGTTACTGGAAGATTATGGTAAGTAGGTTATATATGCAATAATGGGAGTTAGGGAGGCTTAAGAGTGAACTGTAGATAGTCTTCCCTATAACGGTTTTAGGAGATATGAATCGATTTGAGGGATAGGATCTTAATGATGTCAATGATGCAAACCTCGGGGTTATAAGTTGTAGGCGAACTCATGTATCCTTCCAAAATCCTTAATGGTGTTAGTTTGTGACTTAGTACGTGGCCTAAAGGTCATAGCCGTTGAAGAAAGGGAAGATCGTTATCTAAGTGTCAGAGCCATTAAAGTGGCTAAATTACTGGCTATATGAGAGGTAATCCTAGTGTGAATGTGGTTTAAGGGCGTATTGGAGTGTTCGTAGGATAAACTGTGTGTGATGTCATTGGGAGTATAAATTGACTTGTTGTGACGTTGTGTAAGGGCATTGTCCATCAAAATCAATTATGTCGTATACCACTACAAGTCGTCAAAGGATTGAGAAAGCTAACATCTACAAAAAAATGGATCTGAATTTCAAGTGGACTCCAACATTCATGCCCAACAAGATGAATTTGTTAAAATTATGTCTAAGTTCCATTTACATTTCATATTAAAAGTGTTGGGATATTTTTCTAAAAAATGGCTTTTAAAATTTTTATAAATGGCTTTTAGTATTTTCAAAAACAATTTTTTATATTAAATTTTTCTAATTCTGTATATAGTTTTTTGTTTTGAGGTTTCCAACTTTTTTCAAAGTCTGAAGTGTTTTGGGATCACCACCTCTATCATTCAAATGACGACGCATCACGTTCGAATGAGATACAGTCTCGATCAAACGATGACGTAAATCACTCGAACGACAGGTCTTTTAGGAAGACACATCAGCGACTTAATTTCTTCTATATATTGGGCATCAGACTATTTGTTTTAGGCATGGAGAAACATTGCTTTTAACATAATACCTTTTCCTAGTGTTTGTCTTATTCTTCAACCATTTAAGGGTTCAAAGCATTTGTTTTTCAATTCACAATCCTAATTACTTTTATGTGAGTTATTTTTGTGGAACTCAAGACATATTTTGCTGGGATTTTATGTTGCTGAACTAGATGTTGTTGAAGGTACTGGGATGACACTAGGTACCGCTTGAGGGAGGTACTGGACTGATTGACTACGTGTCATAGGGAGTGCTACATTTTATTGGGATGATTCGAACTGAGGTTCTTATGGTATAGCTGAGTGTGAACCACTACAGATTTCATTGTAATCCATGTAAGGTACTTACAAATTCTAGTCAAATAAAGGTTTTTACCCGAAAGGGGATTTTTCCTAAAATCTGTGTTTTTCAGCTTAATCATTTCATGGTTTAATTTATTGATTTGATTTTACACATAGATGCATGTTTAGGGGTTGAATAAAATTGGCATTTGGTTTGAGGAAATTTAGACATCTAATTAAATAAGTTTGATTTGGAAATTTGCGAATCCATTTGAACCAGTATCTCACACGACTTTTACAAATTGGTATCAGATCAGGTTGCGCTAGTTTATCGCGTATTCTTATTTTGCGCATAAATTGTGATATTGATTTATATTGAAAATCTATTTTGTGAAAAATCATAACTTTTTCGATGGATCACTTATATAACTGAATGCCTATTTTTGATGGGTCCAATTATGCCTATTGAAAAGCCCATATGAAATCACAATTAAAAGACATTAACGAACATGTTTGGTTGCTTTGTGAAAGAGGGTGGACTCCACCCATTGTCACTTCTAATAATATCACCTCTTTGAAACCTGTGTCGGATTGGACTGAAGATGTTTAAAAATGTCTAATTTTAATTCCCATGGTTTAAGTGATATTTCTAGAGATGTCACCCCCGACGAGTTTCTCCAAATTATAACGTGAACCACGTCTAAAGAGGCATGTTATGTCCTCCAATTGACACATGAGGGTATGAACACAGTTAAAGAATCAAATTTACAAAATTCGGCCACCCAGTTTGAGACAATCACCATGTTTGAGTCTGAATATTTTGATAAGTTTTATTCACGTTTGTCGGATATTGTTAACTCAAGTTTTAATTTAGGTGAGCCAATTGATAACACTCATGTCATTAAAAAGATATTGAGATCTCTCCCGAAAAGTTTTATTCCTAAAGTCACTGTTTTGAATTCTTTGGGAAAGTTAAATTCACTTAAGTTAAAATAGCTCGTAGGAGACCTGAAAACTTTTGAGATTGACATGTTTCCCCAAACCATTAAGCAAAAGTATAGAGGGGTTTCTTTAAAAACTCAAGTTAGGAAGAAAAAGAAAGAGAGTTTATGTGTCTGATTCTGAGGGAGAGTTTAGTATTGACGATGTGGCCTTGTGTGCGAAATTTTTGAAAAAGTTTCTCAAAATGAACTAAAATAATTATTCCAATACAAATTCTTTTGAGAAAAATAAAAAGAAAGAAAAGGCCAAAGAGGGTAGTGAAAAAGCTAAAGAGGGTGATAAAGAGGAAGAGAGTGAGGTAGATTTAGATGATATGACTTATTTTGAGTGTAAAGGAAAAGGACAGAGAGCATTTGAGTGACCTACTAGGCTAAGGAGCCATGCTTGCTACTCTTAGTGTTAATTAGGGAGATGAGTCCGATAAAGGTTTAGCACATGGGATGTGTGTATCTTTTTCGAGTCGTGTGAGGACACTCACTTTGTCCCACGATGATTGTGTTCACGAGAGCGGAGATGATGAGTCGAGTATTCCTAGTGGAGGTGAGAGCGAGTTTGAGAGTGGAGATGAAAGTGAGCTCCAAAAATCTTTTAGAGATTTGTACGACGAGACCTTGAAAACAAAGAATTATAATAGGTATTTTGGTCATCGGGTTTAATATTTAGATAGAGAAAGAAGTTTTAAAAAGGAAAAAGTGTGATTTGACCGACACGGTGTCTAGTCTGATGAAACGTATAGCCCAACTCGAGAGTGATCTCGAATATACCCGGGAGGTCAAAGACCCTTTAGAGAATGCATCTAAGAAGGTTGAAAAGATTGTTCTCAATCCTATTTTGAGCAGTAGTGAGAGTTGAGGAAAAGGTCATGATGGTGCTTCCACTTCTTTTATTGCATCCAAGCCTGTTTCTTCTTTAGTGATAGATTCACATGGTTCTCATCCTAACCCACCTAGGCATCCCATCCCCGTAGAAGAGCACGTCCTAGAGTTTTTTATAGAGGTGTACCTAGGACTGTTTATGTTTTCCCCCATTGTAAAAAGAAAGGAAACCTTAGGGAGTTTTGTTTTAAATCGGGTTATGTGTCACGATTAGCTTCTACACATGTCCGCACACATGCACCCACCCATGATACTTTTCTTGCACATATTCGAGAGAAAATAAAAATTTTGGTCAAGACTTCACATAACTTGATGGAGTTGTTTCAAAAGATGTCACCATCTTTGGAAAACTCCACCGCACCTACCATTTGGGGTCTAGACATGTTTGCTAGCATAGGTTGATTTTCATGATGTTATCTTATGTCTATTGCTAATATGTAATTTTTTATTTATATTTTCCATTTTGATATATTTATCTTAATTTTTCTACTGTTTTGGATCTGTTTTCCCATTCCAGGAACTGTTTTCACAAAAAAAATTCACTGGATAAAACTACATGGCATTCTGGGTAATCTGTGAAAATTTGTTTATTTTTTCGTTCGAGCGAGATGAGTTTTCGTTCGAGTGACTTCTGATGTCTCACGAAGCATATTCTCATGATAATCCCTTGTCGTTCGAGCGATATGGCGCTTCATTAGAGCGACCCCTGGAGATTTTGTCTCTTCTGTTTGCAGTCCTTTGGTTCGTATTGTTATATTTTTTGGTACTACTGGGTTGATTCTGAGTTTTCGAAAAAAATCAAAGATTTTCACTTTTCTGATAATTTTTTTAAAAAATCCTTTGTATTTTGTTTACATCGTATATGAATGGACACTTAGGATGACCGAGTCACAATTTTATTCCATAACCATGTGACTATTTGATAGTATTTTGAGACAATATGTTGCGTCATTCATGTGCTTTACAAAGTTTGGAGTGTTTGAGATGATATATAGTGTTTCTACCTACATGTTTTACTCTTTTGTCCTTTATTGCACACATTCACGGATTTGTTTGACTTTTGTACTTGTCTATCACATGTTGGTTGAGTGTTTCCATCTCAATTTTATCTATACAACGAACCAAATGCGATAAAACTTTACAAAAAAATAGTGCATGATATAAACCGTTTGTGTGATTTATTTTGAAAAAAATGGAAAAGGTCTATGAAAATTATTTCATTTTTTCCTCTGCGATAAAGCCACCATCTAAGTGGACCTAAAAAGTGAGGAATTGAAAATATTTCTGGTCCAATGAGGTTTAAAAGAGCCCCAAAAATTGAAAGGCAATAAAAATAAATATATGCCAAAATGGGCCAATAGGTTTAGTTTATCACCTCATAAGAAAAATAAAAAGTATTATCTTTTAATGAGGGAGTTTGGATGGAATTTAAAATGGTTTGCACGTCCTCGAAAGTCTTGAAAAAGTATTACATAGTTTTCCACATTATTGGTGTGGAAATCATTTATACTTTGATTTGTTGATATGATTAAAACAATGTCATCTAAATTCAACAATTTTATACCTAAGGACTATTTTGATGTTCATTCGTTAGGAGTGCACTTATGCATCCTTCACACATGTCATGATTGAGTCGATTTTCCTATCAAATTTGTTCACACCCATTCATTCCATTTCCACGATTTGGTTATCTTAGTGTAAATTCATGTTGTGTGATTTTTGTAACATCATTTTTGCATTTTTTATATGAAAAATAGTTTTCTTGCCTTGTTTACCGTGACACCCTGATTTTATTTATGTGATTTATTCTTTTCCTTGTCAATTTCAGACAAATAAAAGGGCGAGAATGAATTATAACTTTATGGGAGAGTTTAAATTTCGGGGGGGGGGGGGGGGGGAATTGATTATACTTTCATGTTTATGCCTATATCATTTCAAAATCGATACGTTATAAAGTATTTTCTTTATCCCATGTGTGCAGGTACAATTAAAGATCATTATGTTACACACCCTGATGAGAAAACCTTGAAGTTTTGAAGAATTAATTGTTGAAGCAATGTTTGAAAATATTGAAGACTTGTCATTTTATCTTTCCACTTTTGTTTTGGGGAGGGTAGATTTGTATATTTGTATAGGTCATTTTAAGTTGATAATTCGGATATTTTTATTTTGTACCAGCATTGACATAGGGGGATATTTGTAAGGACATTGTCTGTCATAATTAATTATGGCGTATACTTCTACAAGTCGTAGAAGGATTAAGAAGCTAACATATACAAAAGACGGATCTGAATTTCAAGTGGACTTAAACATTCATGCCCAGCAAGATGATTTTGGTAAAATTATGTTTAAGTTCCATTTACATTTCAAATTTAAAAAGTTGGGATATTTTACTAAATATAGGTTTTTGAAATTTATAAAAATGGTTTTTAGTATTTTCAAAAACATTTCTTTATATAAAAGTTTTCTGATCCCGTGTACAGTTTTTCTTTTTGAGGTTTCCAATTTTTTTCAAAGTCTGAAGTTTTTTGGAATCACCGCCTCTATCGTTCAAACGACGACGCATCTCCTTCCAATGAGATACAATCTCACTCAAACGACGACGTAAGTCGCTCAAACGACAGGTCTTTTAGGCTGACACATCACCGAATCAATTTAGGCTATATATTGAGCGTCGAACTATTTGTTTTAGGCGTGGAGAAGCACTGCTTTTAACATAATACCTTTTCCTAGTGTTTGTATTGTTCTCCAACCATTTAAGGGTTCAAAGCTTTTGTTTTTCAATTCACAATCCCAATTACTTTTATGTGAGTTTTTTTTCTGGAAACAAAGACAAATTTCGCTGAGATTTTATGTTGTTTAACTAGGTGTAGTTGAAGGTACTGGGATGACAATAGGTACCGCTTAAGGGAGGTACTAGGTTGATCGATTGTGTGTCATTGGGAGTGCTGCGGTATTCCTAGGTTAATTCGAATTGTGATTCTTACGGTATAGCTGAGTGTGAACCACTGCAGATTTCATTGTAATCCGTATAAAGTACTTACAAATTATTGTGAAATAAAGGTTTTTACCCAAAATGGGTTTTTTCCTGAAATCTGTGTTTGTCAGCTTAATCATCTCATGGTTTAATTTATCGATTTTAGTGTTTGGTTTGAGCCAATTTAGACATCCAATTAAATTTAGACATCCAATTCATTTGAATTAGTATCGCACATGGCTTTTACACATTGTAAGGTGTTTAGTGGTTAAGGTGTGACATGTGTGGATGCTTGTAGACTAGTGTCCTTACGAGCACCTAGTAATTGCAATGTTAGCCTTAAGAAGTTGGTAAAGTGTATATGAGAAAGTCATGGATAATGAAATCCTATTGGGCTTTGAGGACGTTGTTTGGAGTATGTTTGGTGTCCTTAAAAAATTAGTTAAGTCCGGTATGAAGAAGTACTAGTGTCCTAGTAAATATCGTAGTGAGGTTAGGGTAATGACCTCCAATTGTTAATCAAGGTTTAAAGGAGTCGAATAGTGTGCATGTCAGGTGTTGTCACTCGAATTAGCACATATGGATGTTATAAACTTCTAAGAGAAATTGGGATCTTGTGTTGTGAACGGCCATAATGTTGGGCGGTCATGGAATAACTCTTTTAGATGGTGTGACACCTGATTTTGAGGAGTCCTAGGATATGTGTTTGGGAATTAGATTGATGATGTCATCTGGAGTCTTGAAATTGACACCCCCAAAAAAAGGAGATATCGAAGCTTGATTATAATGTTGGTATGTGATGAAAATATAATTTAGGATAACCTTAAAAAGATAGGGACTAATTCTTGTCACATCTTGCCAAGAAGATTCAAATTAGAAGATATAGCCATCTACGGTACTCACTACCCTTAGTATGACAATGGCAAACAGTGTGGTCATCACGTAAGTTTAGTGTGAGTAGAACTCTGAGATTAGCTCAGTGACAACCTCAAGTAGTTGAAGGTTAAGTATAAGTTGAATGATTCACTTAACGGGTTTCTTTCGAAGGATACACTAGGAGGCGATCACAGTATGATAATGACCTAGGTGTGTTAGGTTGATCACGACATTACTAGAAATGTGGATATAATAGAAGCGCTAGACATTCACAAGCCAAAGTGGTTCATACGTTGTTTTCGTCTAATGAGGGTGAATGGTTGTGATTCGATTCCTCAAGATTGGTGAATCCAATTAGGGTGCATTTCTAGGTCAGTACCAATGAGAATGTCTGGGATGAGTCATAAACTTTGAAGCAGGAAAAATAGGTTTGCTTTTCACAAACCATAGCATGACGTGTAGGGATGGGATTATGTCATAATGGTTGTTTGTTCCTTCAATTATTGTATGTGTATCCCTTTCGGTTCTGGTAACCCAGGATTGGTATTCCCACGAATATGGTAGCTCGGATTAGTACCATGTCATGGTATGATGCATTTAGGCCTAGTAGAGTGTGGGTGAACCTAGCATTGTCAATATAGTTGGGTAACTGGGTGTGCCCTATCTAAGGTATTCTTGCTATTTCACAAAGTTCAATATACGAATGGTTGTGCTTTTGGACGTACGATTTGCTGATAGTAATTTCTTTTCTCGAAATTAATGACATTATGATTGTTCGGCATTGCAGTCAGTAGCTCTAGTTATAAATAGTGATATGGTGACTTAAACATATTGTATAGTGTTAGAATTCGAGGAAATTTAGCACACAGTGTTACTTTGTAACGGTGAGTGTATTAGTGCGATACTCAAGTGAGTGCTCTAAGTGAGACTCCTAGAGTAATACTAGGGTCATCAAAGTGACATAGCGGAAGGTGTCATCTAAGTGCACGATGATGATTTGGTTGGTGTGTTTCTCTAAAAAGTGAGTGACTTACAATATGAGGTTATGTGGTTATGATGGCCCTAGGATTTGAGAAAAATTGGAATGTGTAGTTCTTAGATACAAGATGGTCCTTGATGATGGGTCTTATTACGGTTCACTCTTGGGTGAGTATCAATCACTAGAGAGGGTTGTCGGGTAAAGGCAGTGACATGCTTTGGGTATTGGAAAAGGTAGTCCTTAGACTTCTTTTATGCGTGATAATTAAGTGAGTGAATACTCAAGATGGTTATGAGACGTTAACTGTGAGCGAATTGGTGAGTGTTAGAGTATGTAACATGTTAGGCTTGGGTGAAAATCCCGATGTAAGGGCGTGTGATGTGATTTCAACTATTAAGGACTTTGACGAGTTAGTGTTAAAGAATTATTATGATTTAGAGCATAAATTGGTGAACTGATAAACTTGAGGAATTGGCAAATCAATAATTTTGGGGACAAAATTTTCTAAGGAGGGAAGAATGTAATACCCGCCCCAATATTTTATTATTTTTCTAACGTGAGTTGTAGTAATATGTGAAACCCTTTGGATTGTGATAATTAGTATGGACTTCTAATGCTACATCGATTATTCATTGGGCCTTGTTGGAAATTATGGAAAAGTTAAAAAAAGTAGGAAGATATTCGTTCGAACGGGTTGAAGGTCATCTAACTAGATTCGTATTTCATTCGAACGAAGATGAGTGGTTCGAATGAGAAGCCTCGGTCATTCAAAGAGAGGATCAAACGGGTATCGAATGAGACGCTTATACATAATAAGTCTGAAGCATAGTTCGAACGATATGCCATTTTCATTTGAAGGAGAGGCCATTATCGTTTAAATAAGGTTGCCCAAAATTTTTAAATTGATTTGCCTATGAGTTCTTTTTTGTTTTGGGATGTTGGATTAATGAGGTGTTGAGCTCTGTTGAGTCGAGATTGGGAAAATTGGGTTTTCAAGGATTTGGGGTGTTTTTAAAAGAGTTTTGTGGGTTATTTGGGTTTATTTGAATTGGATGAAGAGAGAGAGAAAGAGAGTGGGGATGGGTCTCTCCACCATTTCAACCTTTCTTCCCCTCTCTCCAACACAAATCACCATGCCACCACCATATTCTATTGGTTTTCCACCACAAAAAATGGGTGAATAACGTTACGAATTTTAGAGGCGTTGTTGTGGGTGTTTGGAGATGAAGGTGGAGGAGCTTTGTGGAGTTTTGAAGAGGGTTTTCATGAATCATTAGTGGAGAAAGATTGGTAGGGCTAGGCAAACCTCTCTAAGTCCACCTTAGGAGGTGGGAATTTGTCATCTTCTTAAACATTTCAACCAACCATTTTTGGATCTCCATTTGAGGTGAGAAAACTCTACTCTTAAGTGCAAGATTCTATATTATTAGTTATTGCTTCGTCAAATAGAGTATAAGAGCAGGATGCATACATTGTTCAAGAATGATATTTGTTATGATTTGTTAAAACAGTTTTCAATGATTTTAAGTAAATTGATATGTTTCAAGAAAACTTGGTATTGAACATTTTCATGCAATAAAAATGTTAGAAAAATGATGATTTTGTTGAGAAAAATTTATAAATGATTGCTTCAAATATTTCTTGAGAGAAGTTGTGGTTTTTGTATAAATGGACATGTTATTCAAGTTTGAAAAAATAATATGTCTTTTTCCTTGAGAATTATGTTTAGGCAAACATTATGAAAAAAACTAGACTAAATTATATGCTTGAACCTTTTGATTGGACTTTTTTTGGACTTAAAATCCATATTCCCATGTATGTAAACTCTTAGTACTTTGATATTGACCATATAAACAAGTTTACTGGGGGTTTATTTGGGTTTGAACATGAAATAAAGAAATTAAAAAATTTAGCCTTTAAAGTGTGAGAAAAGGGTGTTGTAAAGGTAATAAATGTATGTTTTTAAGACTACATGAACTAAAAAAAGGTATTTTCTTACAAAGTGGTCTTAGATGTTAATGATTTCCTAGAAAAGAAAGTAATGAAATAAAGATGTTTCCAATTGAGAAGAATGTTACTCCAAACTGTTAAAAATGTGTTAATGTGTTAAAAACACTAAATAAATTTACGTAAAGTGGCACAGTTTTTGAAAAGGTGTTACACAAAAGGGGTCCTAAATGAATATGATTTGGGATGAAAATAATGTAGAGTAAAAAGGAAAATAAAAGATGATTTTTGAAGTATAACATGAGTTGGGTGGAATTTCTAGTTTTGGCTTTCGATGGGTAAAAAGGGAAAGGGAAATAATGTAGGCATTTACAAAATGTCTAAACATATTAATAAGAACTCGAATGACAGCGTGATAATTAAGAAGGGCTCAAAGCCCTGGGACGAAAGACCCAAAATCGTTGGCCAGAGCATATGGTAGCATAGTCGACCATGTGGAGCCCGTTAAAGTATGCGGATACTGAAAGATTTTTAGAAAAGATCATAAAAATGGGACATATCAAGAAATGGGTTGTGTGGTGAATATATGAAAATACAACCTAAGTTAAATGGATTAATAAATATTCTAGTAAAGTTTGAAATGGATAAGTAATGTGAAAATTAGTTAATGTCCCTGGAAAAGGAATGGTGAATTGTATTAATTAAATGGATAGTAAAACATCCAAAAACGGTTTAACCCATAATTAACATAAGGGTGTGTTTATGAAAGGTTTTCAAGGGAAAATAAGTATTTTATAACACTGTGTTTGCGTGTGTTGAAAGGGTGATTTTTTTAAAATTAAATACTAAAGTGACTTGGTGTAAATGAAGGGGTAAATTTCACGAAAAGAAATGAGTTTCCTTAAAGATATCATATATATCTTAAATATTTAACCCGGTGTGTTAAATCAAGGAATAAATGTCAAGTTAATTTAAAGAAAATTCTTTTACATGCTTAAGGTGAATTAATCGGGACAAGTAATATATATATATACTAGTATATGCCCGTGCCTGAAGGCACAGCGCAAATTTTCCCAAAAACGTAATCGCAAAAAGATAAAAAACTTCAAAGTAGGCAATCACAAAACGGTAAAAAAATTCAAAATACGTAATTACGAAACGGAAATAATTTCGTTTAAATCGTATATAATTTAAACATCATATAAAAAAATCATCAATTCAACTCAATTCAGAGAATAACACCAATACTTTAGTTGAGAGTATTTATTATATAACATAAATAATCATGAACAATTTTTAAAAAATTGGCCAGAGTTCCCCCTATTTATAGGACTAACCATCAAGATCACCGAACAAATAAGATCCCAACCCAAATCAAAATTGAAAATAATAAAAATGAAGTTGGGCACTCTGTTATAGAGGTGGGAAGTTGATCTACGGTGGAAGCAGGCTCAGGGGGAGTTTCACTGCTCGACACAACTTCATTTTCTTCTGCCTCAGCCTCAACGTGTGGTGGCAGCAGACTTGTTGGTTTGCGTCTCATACTCAGCTTTGGCTTGGTCCTTCGAGTCATCTTGGATCTTAGTCGTTGCTGCTTCGAACTGGGCCTCTGATTCAAATTCAAATTCAACCTTGGCTTCGACTTAGGCTTTAGCCATGGCCTTAGCCTCAAACACAACACCTGAGTTCAGTGCTTTTCTTCCTATAAAAAAATGTCACGTGTATTAAGCATTGTAAAGACAAATATACAAATTAAAAAGTAGTCATATTTCTCTAAAGAGAGCAACATATATTTCTGATGCAAAACAATTTAGATGGTGAGGCTTAACTTGCATACAAATTGTGTAAAACTTTAAAAACCAATTTGCTGTGCCACAAAACTCAAAACTAAAAAAAAAAACTGGTTGGGGAGTAGGTTACAAATATATAACCTTAGCTACCCCTGCATAAAAAAGAAATTGACTTAAAATATAACTTGAAAACTTAGATAATTAGTTTTTAGAGTCGATACTTTTGAGTTTGGATCAGGGGCATTGGCGATAGCAGCAGGAAGCATCAGAGGCAGCAGTAGGTGGCGCCAGAGGTAGCAGCGGGCGGCGTCGAACGTAGCAGCAGCCCTATGGCAGAGGGAGGGAGAGAAGAAGGCATCTGTCGGCCGAGGGAAGGTCTGGAAGAGAAGAAGGCACCCATTTTTTGGTTAAAACAAAACGATCGGGGGGAGAGAAGAAGGGCAGCCATAACATCTTATATTTTAGGTTTTAAGCTAAGGCATAGGTATTTAAATTTTTGGCTCCTTATACTTTAAAACCCGATAAAAACACACCTTTCACTTATTTATTTCACATAAAACACCCTGAATTTTTTTCTTGGTAATTTTTTTCAGAAAAGTGAAGGGGAGCCTCCCCGTACCCCGTCGGCCCTTAGTAGATCCGCCCCTGATGTTGGGCCTACATAAAAAACTCAGAATCAAGTCATTAGTCAAGTTGAAAAATAACCATAAAGCAAATTCAAGGTCAGTTACTTTCCTACAATCATCTTGCCAGCGAGTACCCCAACCTCAACCGGAGCAGATATGCTACCCCCAACCCCTATTTTTCTATTGGAATTTAAGTTAATTGGATAATAAGACAGAACAAAAAAAATGACACAATCATCTTTAGCCCAAAAATTGGAATATTGCAAACGACAAAAATGTGTATCCCTTAAAAACATGATTTTGATCACCAAAAGCGTAGACTAAATTGGAGGTTCATTGTGGTAGATGGAGTTCTAGAGATTATAATCATACACAAAACAGATCTAGGGCTTAAAAAAGAAATTTTGATACTGTACACTGGAATGCTCAAATGAAAAAGTTCATTAAACAATACTATTGCAATACACTAAACTGGAATGTCCAGAGAAATTCAGAGATTGTACACTGGAATGCCCAAAGAAATTTAGAGTAGTTAATACTCACAATTATCTAACGGCTCTCGACGTCATTCAAAGAATATAACTGCACAATCTAGTGTTAAAACCTGAGTTGTAGTAAAAGTTCATTAAATAATACTACCAAACAAAATATCCCCCAGGTAGAAATTAAATAAGAACTCCCGATTATAAGAACCTATTATACTATATGTTCGAGATATTAACTTCGGAGGTGACGAATGATAATATTTATAAATACACCAATGTGTAGTCACTAAAAGCATAAAATAACATGATGCAAACCCTGAGAAGTAATAAATGAAGTAGTAACACAATCCTCACTTAGTTTTTGAGATTGTCGTGGTTCATGTCACGCGACAAATTTTAACCCTACCCCAAATGGCAACTGAACAAAGATTGGGTTTGGCCCCTCGTGCGATACCTGAGAAGCATTATGGGGATTTCGATCAAGAGAATGATTTCAGTTGCGTGATAACCATGTAGCACACAGCCTGTAAAACACTCGATAAATACTCATGAAAATTGTAGAACCAAAAAAAGAAATTCAAAGCCATTGGAAGAAAACCATGGTCCATTCAAATAGGGGTACTCTCTTCAAACTAACAAAACCTTGTAACTAAAGAGTCCCTACCATAATGCACTCCCTGATTTAAGTGGTATTACATCAATTAACATACCTAACTAATCAAAGCACTAACAATAAAACCAATAAAAACAACAGTCACACCAAAGTTTAATAGACAGAGTATACCTAGGAATCATTTTGTTTCTAAAATTAGTACCAAATAAAAATGATTGCATATAAATCAGCATTTAACCAAAAGCATATAAAATTAGTACCAAATAAAATTGAAAAGGACTAGTATGAAAGAGTACCTAATTTGGCCTAATATCTGAGTTGACCTCCATGATTCCAAAGTTTGTCCATCTGAAACACAATCAAAATCAAACACAGAAATCACAAACAATGTACACCAGATTCAATAAATCAACAAACATTAGATAACTTCATTTGAGTTCAATTTCAAACTTCATTTGAACACTTCATTGATGGTTATAATCGTCAATTTCCAGCAAAGATGTGTCGTTTTGGGTATTACAAACTTAGCCTCATTGTATAAACAATCTTAACAATATTGGTGAAAATCTTTTGGCATGTTTTCAAAGTATAGTATTCTAGATAATTTGGCGTACCAAAGGATGGAAGGGATGCTTGAATCAATTGGGACATATAAACTGGTGTATGCATATAACCTGTTATGTCATAGTTAATACATGTTATGTCATATTACTTGACAATATGTAAGTATGTTATGCATAGTTAATATATTGTTAAGAAAATCAACATATAAGAGTGCACGAATTGGACTAAGTATACTTCCCCGCACCCGAGAAATTTTATTCAATCCCATCAACACCAATCTTGGCTAAAGAATGAAATCTAATTGAACATACCTGTTGGATGAAGATACCTGTTAGATTTCATTCTTTAACGGATAAGTTCAATTAGATTCTTTATCCATCTTATCCAATTAGGTTTCATTCTTTATCCATCTTTAAGATGGCCGATTAGATTTCAATCTTTATCCATCTTTAACATGGCCAATATTGATAAAGATTGTTTGCAAATCAAATTGGTGGCTTGGCTATCTATACATATATGGTACAATTGGAAATCTACTTGAACAAGTATGCAATCAAACTTTACAAATAAACCCTGATCATAATAATTCAAAATACATATATGCTACTTGCAAACAATCTATATATAAGTATTCGAATCAGAAAAATAGTCCAATTGTACCAGTTTGGGGGCAATTAATTAGATAAAAAAAAGGTGGAATTATTTCCATGCATTGGAAGAAGAGCCGCATGAAGGTGCGAGGCAGATGGCGGGAGTGAGACTTCACGCTCCTCTCATCAATTTCATGAAGCTATGTGGATCGATACACATTGCCAACAAACAAGATGGGCATCTCAACCCATAAGATAAACTATAAATAAAAACCAAGACATACATATATTTAAACAAACTAAAATCAAATGCACCTATTGACTCATAATCTGCAGCCAACCTCTGTTTTAACAGTAATAAATACAAACATCCAGAATTGCTTCTCAAATGAATCTCTGTGATAAATTATCAAATGCACCTATTGACTCATCTATCAACAAAATTTGTACCGAAAGTCCATGACCATGGCCTTAGGATAGCCCAGATTAAATAGGCCCAAGTCTACTCATAAAGAGCTCCAGAATGGCTCCAAGTTTCGAGAGAGTTGTGCAGTTAAATATGTGCCTTGTTTTTTAAGGGGTGGGATGGGAGGTATAAGTTGTTATCGAAGACTTAATATATGGGGACTTTCTTCAGTCTCACATTTCAGCTTTGTCCTCTCTGGCAGGCTGACGCATTTTATTGATATCAATTACTTATGAGAGAAAATAGAGTTCAAATGAAAGGGAAACACATGCATCTATATAAAGTTGAGTGTGTGAGATGTTTTTCGCTGTTAAAATTTCTATATCTTACAATAATTATATCATTAACTTCAAAAACCTTTGGGAGAGGTGGGGTTTAGAGAAATCATAAGCTTGAAACCTAAGTAAATATGAAAAAAAAAATCTCACTAAGCTAAAAAAGAAATGTCATTTTTAAGGGAAAAGATATCTTACCTCATTCTCCAAAGCAGAAGCTGCAGATCCACGGTCAGTAGGATCTATGGAAAATAGTGTCTCCATAAGTGCTAATGCTGGTGCGGGGAAGTCCTTAAATTCTGAAACAAAATAGATCAATTTGCAACAAAAATAAAACAAAAAAACTCCCTTATGAATTTTTATAGTATGATAATTGAAATCTAGGTTAAGCTTCCGAGGTAAAACAGCAGGAACCATCGACAAAAAGAAAAAAAAAGAACAGGAATCTAAAATTTGATCAAAAAAAATATGATTCAAGCAATATAGAGTCCTTCTTTCACAGTGAAAGTTTTATAGCCCCGGCATACCCTTGTTTCCACATATTCTCCCTTCATCAATTTTAGGGCTTTCAGCAGCATGGGACGATTCATCTCTGCCGACAAATACTATCACATTTAAGTAAAGATAAAAATAGAACACTTTGAGTAAGAGAAAACAAATGATCAAAGTATATGACATTCAAATGCTTCTACATGAACTGTATATCTAAACCAAATGCAAACCGCCTCAATAGGTGGTTGCATTTGGTCAAAGCCTTTTTAGCTTCTTTTTTTCAACCCTTGAGGTTTCAATATGTCACAGAAATGTGGTTTACGAATTATTGTTACAACTCATTCAACTATGAATCAAGCAAAGAAAATAATTTCTACAACTCATTCAAATGCTTCTACATGAACCGAATTATTTCACTCTATTGCTGACTTTTAAATGAAGAGAAGCTAAAAAATAAGAGACTCGGACATTTGAACAAATATCACATAATTAAATAGATGTATTACCTAAAATGAAAACATTTAGTAGGGGCACTTAATGATGAAACCTTGAAGTCTGAGTTACAACCCACTGTTATGAAATGTGTGCGATGTTAACTTGGATTTGAAAGTCAGCAATGATATTAAATAATTGAAACACCACCAAAACCTATTCAGATGTGTGTGTTGATATATCTGAAAAATCAAAAATCGCACCATCAAAAATAAAAAATCGCTGTGTTGATAGATCTGAATAATCGTATCACCACAAACCCTATTCAGATGTGTGTGTTGATAGATCTGAAAAATAAAAAATCGCACCGTCAAAAATAAAAAATCGCATCACCAAATTGATTCAAATAGTTTATATTTACTTATTTACATAAAACCTAATGATAAGTAATCCATATAATGTAAAATTCATATAAATATTATGAAGAAAAAGCAAAGCCCACCATTAAAATCATTATAGATGTGTATCATATGCAAATGTGACGCCTCCTTTCATTGTTACTCCCTACTTCTGTGTACAAAAAACACAAAAGAAAACCCATAATTGACCACAAAAACTATAAAAGAAAACCCCAAAGGTCAAAAGTGGATCCAAACTTTGATTTGCTTTGGCTCGGATTATTTGTTATCAACAAAGGGAGCTTGGCTTAGAGCTTCAACCTGACAAAAAAATGAAATACATTATAATAAACTGCAAAATATTCAATGTGAACATGAAGACTTGTATAACGATGTCCAGTGTGGTACCAACTGAATCAATGTTATAAAAAATCACACCAATAAATCAATTTGTCAAAACCCCAAACCATAAATCAGACACAAACAAAACATAAACACAAAAATAAGCATCAAGAAATCAGTGTTATTTAAACCCACAAACCTAAATCAATCTTATGCCAAATCGCACCAAAATCCCCAAACCCAAAATCAGTGTTATGCAAAAAAAAAAATGAATCACTGTTATGCAAAACCCCCAAACCCGAATCACTATTATGAAACCTAAAAATGAAAGTGGGGATCCGGTGGAGATTCGACGAATATTTAACATACCCGATCCAGAGGATATCTGGTGGAGCAGCGGCGTGGGAACAACGACGCGGGAGTAGCAGCGTGGGAGTAGCGTGGCAGCATCAGAGATCTGAGGGAAAGAGGGTGAGCATGTGACGGTGAAAGGGGTGTGTGATGGGGAATAGGGTCACCGTGGGAGAGGGGGAGGGGGTTAGCAGCATTGGAGGTCTGAGGGAAAGAGGGTGAGCATATTTTGAGAGGTATTGTATGCGGATGAGATTTTACAAGGTTGGAAACGGAGATAGGGTTTGTGTTTGTTGGAATCGGGTTTGCAAGCGGGAGGTATTATGAGACGTATTTTTTTGTGAGGTACTGCTTTAATCTCAACCCTTGGATCGTACACGTGGCAAAATGTAGACCCTTTGATTTTTTTTTATAAGATAAGATGGCACTATTCATTAGACCATTCTCCCATATTATATAGATATATATATAGTCACATGTGCACGTAGATATAACGTGTTAGAGTCTATTTTCTGTTTCTCAATTCTATAGTGCGTTGTTGTAATTTCTCTCAGGGCATTAGGATCATTCCCTCGTCTTTGTTATGGAGGGTTGGCTACATTTTTGTATTTTAAGAGCGTTACATAGGTAGGTACTCTCTTTTATTTTACATTAGAAGCTCTGTATGCTTGGATTTCGGGGATGCATCTCGCGGGTCCCTCACATAGTTTTATTTTAAATGGGAATCGCATGCAGAACGAGTGAATCAGTAATTAAATAAAATTTGACCAGCAACATCTTTAGGTTGTTTTATTGCAATTCACACCTAACGGGTGACCCATAAATTTGGCTCGGGGCATTATACTGGCTCTAGAGATGAACATGTTCAACGCAGCAACAAGCCCCTTTGGATCTCTAGATTTATTTCCAAATTCTTAGTTCCTTCATCTCTATTAGAACCTTGATTTTTGACGAGTTAGCCTCTATTCCCCTTTGATTCACGATGACGCCTAGGAACTTTCTTGATCCCACACCAAAGACGCACTTGGATGGGTTTCACTTCATTTTGTCTTTCTCTATCATGTCAAAGGTTTTGTCCATGCATTTCACATGATCCATCACTTTCAGGATCTTGTTAAGCATGTCATCACCATAAATTTTGATCATCTAGATGACTTTTCCTCCAAATATTTTGTTCACCAAATAGTGTTATATTACCCCAGCATTCTTTAAGCTAAACGACATTACCTTATAGTAATACGTACCCTTATGAATGATGAATGAGGTTTTCTCAGCATCATCCTCATTCTTAAAAAATTAGTTGTAGTTATTGTATGCATCCATGAAGCTCATGATCTTATCATATGTAGTGGAATTTACCATCTTATCTATTCAAGGTAGAGGAAAGTATTCCTCTATGCATGCCTTGTTCAGATTGGTCTAGTCAATGCACGTGTGCCACTTACCATTCTGCTTTTGTATGAGCATAATGTTAGAGAAAATAATGTGGATATTTGACTTCCTCTATAAAACTTACATCAAGAAACTTCATTACTTCTTCCTGAATTATTTGATATCTTCTGGGAGAAAATTGCCTCTTTTTCTACTTTACCTCCATGACTAAGTGCTCGACATCTATATAATGACATATAGTTTCAGGATCAATCCCGAGCATATTTCTGGAGTCCTCATTTATTTCTTCTAAAATATTGACCAACTTGGTTTTAAAATTGGGCATTAACGACGAGCCTATTTGCATAATTTTTTTCGAGTACTTTTCATCAACAACCACCAATTCTACCAGCTTAGCTTCTTCACCCTTTGTCAATTTTTTTCATCCCTTAGGTAAAGATTTTTTATATTGTAAGAAGTGGTCACTTACTTGTAAGATTATTTTTTCTCACTAGACATAAAGTAACATTCGCTTACCTCCGCCAAATATCTGCATAATTATCCAACTCTAAAATTAGAAAGAAAACTCATCATTTGATGCAATGTATATGGAACGACTTCAAATTGTTAAAGGGATACACTTCCTAAGATGATGTTATAGGTCGATATCATATATTATTCCATGAAAAAGAAGTTTACTTTCTTCATCAAACATGTTGTCCATTTTCCCGTACATACCAAGTGGGAAGGGTTTCCCCTCATTGAAGTCGATAACGGATTGGTGGTAATGCTTTAACATCATCACATTTAGCTTTAAACCTCTAAAATTGTCCTAAAAAATTACATCTATCGAACTTCATCCATTAATTAGAATTTGAGAAATATTATACTGGTTAACAATGAGGCTTACGACTGGTGGATCATCATGTCAGTAAAGGATGTTCTTGAAATCCATTCTAGAAAAGTCAACGATCAAAGGATTGATGTTCACTTTTTTAATGCGAATCTATTCTTTCTTTTTCATTGTATTATTTATATCCATTTATCGAACACCTGCCCTCACTTCTCCTATATAAGCCTTTTTATCAACTAGTTCAATTCCCCCACTAGCTACTCCTCGTGAGATCACCATTATTCCAAATGATGTCATTCATAGGATTGCCTTCAGAGATTTGGGTTTTTTGGGCAACTGGACATCTTCCTCGACAAATTCATTGTTTGATTCATCTTATTTAGGTTTCTTAACTTCTCTATTATATTCTTTATCTTCAGCAGGAGACCCTGGTGATTTATGTTCATAATTCTGTTCAATCAACCTTTCTTTATAAGCTTTTCAATTTTAAATCATAGCAATCATTAGTTTTATGGCCATGATCTTTGTGAAACTCACAATATGTATTCTTATTCCGTTTGTTGGGTGGGAATTTCAATCTTCCCAGCCACTTGACCTCTTCATCATCCTTAATCTCATTCACAATGTGGTGGACTTGTGTAGTTAGGGATGTGTAACTTATAAATTTTACTTATGACTTTCCCCTGCGAAGACTTCCTGAATCCAGATTCTTTAAACTCTATTTTCTTGGATTCCATTACCTTTTCGGCTAGCTAATCTTTCTAACTTCAGCTAAAATTCCGTTCATTATTGTAAGAGGGTATTTAGAGAGCACCCAGTAAACATTTCCATGCTAAATGCCATTGAGGATAACTGTCATATCGATCTTTTCAAAATAGTCAATAACTTCGAGTTTTTCTTTATTAAATCATGAGATGAAATCATCAAGAGTCACTTGCTTCTTCTGCCAGATGTTAAGGAGGTGTGTGACCTTCCTTGCTGGTTTCAACGTAAAGAAAAATTTGTGTATGGACCTATCAGTAAGGTCTTTGAAGTCTTTGATATGAACTTTAGACAAACTCGTATATCACATGTGAGCTTCCCATGTTAGTGTTCCAGAGAAAGTTCAACGCCTCATTTCATCTAGTACTAAATAGATTTCAGCAGTTGATTAATGCATCTCTACAAGCTAAATTGGGTTTGAAATCCCATCATACCTTGTTGTTAACTTTCGGGGTTTAAATTTAGCAGTACTGTGTTATCTTACAATTTGTTGGACATAGGGAGATCCTTTTATGTATCCCATTTCAAATGGATTTTTGCTATTTATCAGGTCCCCGAATTTGTTCTCTAATCTCTGAATAGATATTTTTCAGGGTCATTCACTTTCTGCATGATTATCCTTCGAGCCTTCTCACCTCGAGGTTTTTCTATTCATATTCGTCAACCTATGAAATAAGTCTTTTCATCCAACACAGGCCTAACCCCTTAGGGTCGATGTTCCTCTATGCCTCTCAGATATTTGCCTTTTGTTAAATTGACTTTGAGTTGGAGGAGGTCCTATGCATCTTGGTCCTAGTCTATATAAGGCCGAATGATTCGTAATCATAGTGAATGCACTTGCTTTCTAATGACAGGGGTGTTCAGTGCAATTTCCCCTTTCAATCCCTAGGATAGAAGAAGTTCTACCTAGTTCGTAGGATTGATATCGTCTTCTTGTCTACGATTCATCCTCCTCTTCACTATTCTTTTCCATCAAGATCTTGTCCATTATATTTCATTTCCAACTATAGTGATTATATCACGTTCTTACCTCTGAACCTCGATGATCCCTCCTTTCTTGGTGCATGCAACAATTAGACTTATGGGTTTTTACTTCCCCTCCCCATCAATGTATAGGGGTTTATCGCTCCTTTTGAGGATCTTCCCATAATTGTTTGTATTCGAGCAATCATTTGTAAATATATTTTTTCCCAATTTGCAAGCATCATCTTTAGAGCTCTAGTGAGCTATGACAACTCTTACGACAGTGCAATGCCTGAGGCATTCATTCTGTCAGGAGGTGATGTGAAAGGTAACTCTAATGACATTTTTGGTAAGAAGGAGAATAGTAATTTTTTTTATCTAGAAAACTCTCAAACCTTATGACAAAAACAAAAATAAAGATGAATTGGATGAACTTTAAGATCGAATTATAAAATTATGATAATGAATAGTATTATCTACCCAAATTTGAAATTAAAGTCCGATGAAAATCATAAAATTCTCATAAATTATGTTGAAGATAAATAAGGATAAACCATGAACTCAAACCTTCAAATGATAAATCTAGATCTGAATTGTGCCAGCTTTGTGCCTATGACTAGGTTGTGAGCGAGTCAACCTAGGGAAATGAATTGAGTTAATCAGGCTCTTCCCACAGACGGTGCCAGATTGATAATACACTAAAAATTTCTTGACCAAGTTATTAACAACAGTTAAAGATTAGGTAAGCTCCAATTAAACTCTTTGCGAAAACTCCTTTTGATTAAAAACAGAAGATATGTCAATGCAAAATAGAAACCAATTTTGGATTCTTAACAAAACCAAGTTTTAGAAAATAAACGTTACTAAGCCTTATTAATCCTAACCAGTTTTGCAAGAAATAATAAATTAAAGTAGTGAATTACACATAATGCTTTTTACGTGGTAAAATCCCAAATTAGGGAAAATCTCCATGGTGAGCTCTATGCCACAAACAAAAAAAAATAAAAAATAAAATCAAATATGGTTACAAGATTACAACTATAACACAAGATAAAAAAACAAAGAAGTATACAAAAATTGATCCACACATCCAATGGTATTCCTTCTATTCTGACCTCTCCTAATAGTTGAACTCCGTACTTCTCCTTTTTAGCTTTACGTCGACTCGGTCAAATAAACCTCTCTCTTAATAAAACACTTTGACTATGTGTACTGTGTGCCTAAATATATGCAAGATATGAACACACTCACACTTAAATATTACAAGCTAGTCTTACAAATTACAGAGAGTCTATATGCTCTTTGTTTTAAATGAATCAAAAATCAGAATTCAAACTATAAGACTATTTTAGATCTGTGTTTTTTAGATCTTGAAAACTTAGATCTTATTTATTATACAAAAAATTTACAAAATGTAAAATGAAGAAATCAGAACATATCTACGATATGCAAATAGATTTAAGTATGCTTTTCAACTTTTAAAATAAAAACAAAATGGATCTGAAATTGTCAAAAGTGTTATAAAAGAAGATCCATAGAGAGATGATTTCTACCTACCAAATAAAGTAGAAATTACATAGTATAATCAAATTTTGAGAAAGAAAATGAGATATTCAACACTGTGAGGTTATTGTGAGAGAGATGAGAGGTTGGGATATGCAATTTTCTCACTCAAAATCACTCTGACTAAACACACAGAAACCCTAGAATTTCAAAATAAAAAAATGGTTTTTTAAGAAGTGATGTTTTAAAACTGGGAGGGACATCCTTATCTTTTGTTTTGAAAAAATAACACACTTCTTGGAAGAAAATATTTTACAAATGATTTGAAAAACTTTTTACAAAAAAATCTTTTTTCTCTCTCTATTATCTCTACTCTCTCATTTTCTTCTCTTGCTCTACACTTGCAAAAGTCACTAAATACTGAGATGAAGTGTCCTTTTATAGGGAGAATAGAAGCTTCTAGAAGATGAGAGAGAAATCAAGGGCTGAGACTTAGTATGATGTTTGGATCATATCTTAAGGTTAGAACTGCATCGCCCAAGGGTTAATGAACCGTTTATAACCACTTTCAAGTTATGCTACGTGATTGGTTGGATTGTGTTGCACTAGGATTAAGCCTAGGTAAAATGTAGATCATTAATACCTAAAGATCGATGGATATGTGTTAATCTCAGTTATGTGAGAGGTAGAAAACACAAAATGAACCAATAATATTTTAGCAGGTGTTAGACACGTGTTACACAAGAAACGACCAACAAATGTGTGTTTTAGAATTTTGAAATTTTTTATTTTCTCCCCCACAATTATGTAGCAGTTTTAGATTCAGTCAAAAACGTTTCTTAGAAAGTTTTGGAAATATTAATTAAGACCACAAAATTTGTATAAACCAATTTTAATTACAAAAAATGAATTTCAAAAGTTTCAAATTTCCAAAAGTTAATAAAAAAAATTTAACCACACCAAATGCAATTGTGTTAATATATTGTGTTGTTTACTATATTTCGCCTTTAAAACCTTGATGAGGACTGTTGGAGTTGTACTTGATACCGCACTTTATTATACCTTGAATAAAGGAGGATCAATTCATCTTGAAAATATTTTGTCTTCATATCCAAACTAGTTAAAAACTCCTATATGGCACAGACTCCTAATAAGTTAACCATATAGTGATTTTCAATCCCCCTCTTTAGACATTGGAGACAAAATTCCCTTGAGTACATTAGTACTTGTAGGCATAAAAAAATAACCTAGATTCGTATACAAAGTTTTATACTACCCAATCTCATCCTAGAACCGAAAATAAGAGAGAGAAAAAATACATAACGCAATTATCATATAAACCATTACCCTAAATAGATAATAATGTATATCAAGATTTGTTTGAGAATGCCTGAAATAAAACACTTGAAAGGGCATGTTAGTTACCCAAGCCTTCTCCCCATTTTATCTCAAGTAGACATTAGATATAAGAGAGAGATAGAAAAAAAGAATAATTCTACGAAGTTTTAAGTCATAACGGGGGTCATATTAGGGGTCTTCTACATTATACAGATGAAGGATGCGTCTTTTGTCATTTTATTAAACAACCATACCCTAGATCCTCATAAACCAATTATTAACATGATATGTACTAGAGAGTATGTCTATAAGGCACAATTTTTTATTCAAAAACTATCATCCGTGTAGAATAATGATTCAAAATGCGTATTATCGAAGGGTTTTGTGAATAAATTAGTCAACTATTTTTTAGTGTTTAGATACTCAATTTCGAGTTCTTTGGATTCTATATGTTCCCGAATGAAGTGATGTATGATTTTAATATGCTTAATACGTGAGTGTTAAACATGATTCTTAAAAATGTTTATAACACTTTGGTTATCACAAAATAGTGTTAGTTTGTATTCTTTAAATCCATAGCCATACATATAATCCATAACAATTGAGGACAATAACTGCTAGCTGCTATAAACTTAGATTCAGAGTAGAAAAGGATACACAATTTTGTTTCTTACTAATCCACACAACTAAATTGTTTCCTACATAATAGCAGGAAATAGACGTACTTTTACAATCACCTGAGCATCTTCCTACTTGGCAAGGGCCACAAATAGTGTTAAAACTATTTTTTAATTTGGGTAAACCTCTAAATATCTATTGGGAACTCAATATGTATAGATTATCAAAATTAGTATGACCTAATGTGTTATGTCATAGATTAGATTCCTCTAACCTATCTATTCTATAGGATTCAATACTTGTAATCACCGTGTAACAGTTATCCGGGGTTCTTTTTCCTGATAAAATACACTTACCCTATTTTTTCAAAATATTTCTTTCATATTTAGAGAAGGTAATGGTGTGATCACAATCAAAAAATTGTGATATACTAAGAAGATTCGCTTTAAGACCTTTCAACAACAAGACATCATTTAGAGAAGGAAAACCCTCTACATAAAGTGTTCCTTTACCAATGATTTGGGATAACAGTCTGTTGCCAAAAAAGACACTACCTCATAAGAAGTTTGTATTATTAGTTAGTTTAGTCTCATCCCCGGTCAAGTGTTTCGAGCACCCAAAATCCAAATACCATCGGGCTAAGGAGCGCTCGACTCTAAATGTAGTTATAATGACATTGCACCTAAGCTGGGGTAAAAGGTCATCTTTTCTAACCCAAATGTCCTTGGTTTTAATTTTTTTTCTTTGGATTTTGACTTAGAAAAAGGTTGAGGAGTCGTTCTAAAGGATTTCTTCTTAGTTAGAGGCCCTCCTTTTTTCTTCCTATAGTTAGAGTTTTGAGTGGTCCATCTAGGGAGAACATATGAATTTTTACTCTTCCTATAATAGTTAATGTTTTGGTAATCTGGTGTGAACATTCATTTTTTAAAACACTCAGTAATGGAGTGACCATAGACATCGCAATAATTATAGTACTGGTGCGAACTAGGCACAACTTTGTCTTTTATGTCCTTAAAAATGGGCTTAGACATGTTTGAAACATGAGATTTAACTGCAATACTTTTATTTCTTTGTCCAAGTTGTCTTATGGGAGTACAAACATACTTATCTTTACCATTAGGTTTCGGCATTAGAAGTCTCACACTTTGTGTTTCTTTAGAGACTCATATGAAAAAGGATATAATCCTTAGGATCTCGAACGGTGATGGCATCATAAGGAGTAACCAACTCAATACTGAAGGGTCCAGACCACCTGGTTTTCAACTTCCCGGGAATCAGATGAAGACGGAAATTGTATAACGAAACTTTTTGACTAGGGTGGAATTATTTTCTTAAGATACTTTAGTCATCGATCCACTTCATCTTATGCTTGTACTTTTTGGACAGATTATAGGCATCATTTTGTATCTCCTCTAATTCAGTAAGTTTTATCTTCCTATGGACTCCTTCCTCGTCAATATCAAAATTAAAAGCCTTGATAACCCAATATACATGATATTCACTCTCGATGGGGAGGTGCAAAGGCTTGTCAAAGACTAAACGATAAGGATACATGCCAATCGGAGTCTTACATGCAGTACAATATGCCCACAATGAGTCGTTAAAGCACAAGAACAAGTCTTTCCTATTTGGACTGGCGATTTTTTCAACAATTTGCTTGATCTCGCGATTGGAGACCTCAACTTGACCACCAGTCCGAGGATGGTAAGAGGGACTAACTTTGGGGGTAACACCATACTTTTTGACAAGGGGTTCAAAGACTCGATTACAAAAATGTTTACTCCCATCACTAATGATAGCTTTGGGGGTTACAAAACGTGTGAATGCATACTCCTTAAGAAACTTGGTCACTATTCGATAGTCATTGGTGCAGAAAGAGAGTGCTTCAATCCATTTGGAGACATAGTCCACTACAACTTGAATATATTGAAAACCAAGAGAGGAGGGAAATGGGCCGTCAAATCAATACCCCACGCATCAAATATTTCAACAATCAGGATGGTTGTGAGAGGAATAACATAATGTCGAGATGTACGCTCAGCATTTGGAACAAGTTTGACAATACTGGTGGGCATCTCGAAAAAGGGTGGGTCAATAAAAACCAATTTTCAAACTTTTGGTTACGGTCTTCTTGGAGCTAAAAAGGCAAGATTGGCAGGGCTAGGTCACTGGTGTGGGGAGTTAGGAGGTGGTGAAGGTCTTGGATATAAAGGTTTGTTAATTTTTAGTTAATGGAGGTGAGAGGAGCGAGGAGAGAGAGTATGGAGATTCTTATTGGTTTTAAATTAAGGTGTGAGGGGTGACTTGGTGTGTATGAGGTGTATGGGATATAGGGTGTAGATGAAGGATGTGTTAGGGTGTGTGTGAGTGCATGGGTAAAATGTGTGGTTGTGTGTTTGTGTAGGTATATATATATTTGCAACACAAACGTAATAAAAATATTACAATCAAACAAACACATGTAAAATATAAAAGGACTTACAATAAAATAAAAAAATACAATAAAATAAAAATGTAAATATATATATATATATATATAAAACAAAGAACACTAAAAATAAAATAAAGAAACTATTAAACACACGCCTAAGTATATATAAACACTGATATGACGGCATCTACAGTTATATAATATTTACATGAAAAATAAAGACCCTAAAATAAAATAAAATAATAAGACAAAAAGGAAATAAAAAGAAAAAGAAATAAAAATGGCCCAACCTAAATAAAATATGTATCTATATTAAAAATAAAATAAAAATACTACACACACTGAGAAATTATATAACGGGATAGGGATGGTCTGGGACTTGTTAAGGGTTAGGCTTAGGCTTTATTGACGTTCATTTGCCTTGAATTGAAGCGTTTGAAATCGCAGATGGCATTTGGCCAACAATAAAGACATATATGCATCAAAGACCTATTTTTTTTTATCGAGAATTAGCAATTAGAAACTATCTATTTGGAATATCATTTTATCACTTTTGGGATCAGTGACCATAGGCATCACAATAATTACAATATTGGTGCAAAGTAGGCTCGACTTTGTCATCTAAGTCCTTAAAAACAGGGTTAGACGTGTTTGAAACATAAGGTTTAACTTCAATAGTTTTATTTCTTTGCCTGAGCTCTCTTATGGGGGACAAACATACATAGCTTTACCATTAGGTTTCGGTATTGGAGGACTCACACTTTATGTTTCTTTAGAGACATCAATGTTTAGAATTCCTTTCTGAGATTTATCAAAAGTCTAGCCTATTTTAACAAAGATTTCTTTTGAATCAGGGAAAGTTGTCTTTGTTTCTTTAGATTTTTATCAAATCCAAGGTCATTTTTGGCATCAGAATTAAATTTGTTATAACTAATGATTTTGTTAGAAGCTTTAGCATTAGTATTAAAGTGAATGTATTTTTGGAAAACAATTAAGACCTTTCGTTTAGATTCTTCTAATTCCACTATTGTAGCTTTATACCTTTCTTCTAAAAAAACGTTTTTCTCAAAAAGTTCTTTCAGTTTATAAACATATTCTTTTGTTTCTATCTCATGGGAAATACACTGATTAGTGTATTCCTCGACATTCTTCCTAAGAGTATTGCTTAAGTTCCCAACACATTTTGTTAGTTGTTTCAGCATCTTTTTTAATTTATCACTGCTTTTAAGGGTCTTAGTGTACAGGTCTTGAATATCAGGTAATTCGTCTTCGAAATCACTAAATGATGTGTGTGATGCGTCTCCTAACATTTCAATTTGTGTAGTGGAACTCACTCACCCATTCATTTTTGTTATAAGATTTCTCACTTTGACTCCCACCTATACTAGAAGTATTTAAATCATTCAACACAGTAGCAGATACATCATTCATAAGAAGAGGAGCATGAATATTTCTACCAATAGGCAAGCATGATTTATCATCAGTATATACTATTTTAGCAAAGAAAGATATGCTTGATTTATTTGCATTGGATTAATCTAGTTCATAATCTTCCAAGTCACTAGAGTCATCCCAGGTTATACACATATAGGCCTTAACAGTTTTATTAAGCTTAGTCTTGCATTTATTAGCAAAAATCCCTACTAAGGTGTTTCTTAGGTCTGGAGTGATTTAAAAAATTTGTTTATCAGCATTCATATCATGCGGTTTAGGATTCTGAAAGCTTTGATACTTATGTTTCCATTGTTAGGAAGCTACTACATTCCTAAACTTCATAATTTTTTTAACATATTTACCCATTATGGTAATCTAATTATCAATGCTTTTTAAATCATAGTCTTCATCTAACCCTAGGACATAATCAGGTAAAGTTATTAATGATAGTCAACTATAATGAAAACATAACGTTAGATCCAGAGGATCTTTTGCTACTTATGGCCATATGTTTCTTGTATTCTAATTCCATTTCAACGGTTCTAAGTTTACTACTCAATAGTTTAGGAGTTAGATTAGGGTCATCCATTTTCCCAACAGAATATCTCTTATTATCAAACATGGTAGTCAGGGATCCCAAAATTTTAAGCATAACTTCTTTCATATTATATATTATCCCATTAGCATTCAGTTTAGTGATAATATCAATCAACATAATGTAAAAGTCATCAACTGACTCAATCTCATCCATCATAAGGGTATTGTACTGTTGAACTAACATTTGTGTCTTCCTAACCTTAACACGCTCATCACCTTCATGGGCATTGACAAGGGTGTTCGAGGCTTATTTGAAAGTGGTACAAATAGATATGTAATTTCTGATCATTCATAGACATAAAGATGCATTTTTTTATCCTTATTATTACTAAGTCACATTTGTCTTTCTTTTTTTATGACCTGACTAACACTTTTCTTAATTCTTATGGTACTAGTTTCAGTTAAAGGCTTAGTGGGGTGATTATAACCATTCTCAATGATTTCCCACACATCACACCTAGAGTCCTAGGATGAAGGCAATCATCATTACCTTCCACTAAGAAAAATTATTTCCATCAAAGAGGGGTGGACAGGAAAGCTTACCAAGCATCTCAAATTTTATATCCATTCTGAAAATTTGATTTCAAAAATAATTTCAGGAGTTTACTGATCAAAATTATTTTAAAAAAACAACTCTAATATCACTTGAAAATTGCATAACCAAGTTATTAACAATAGTTAAAGATGTAAGATTCGATTAAATTCTTTGAGGAAACTGCTTTTGATTAAAAATGCATGTGTCAATATAAAATAGAAACCACTTTAAGATTCATGGTAAACCTATTTTTAGAAAACAAGCCTCAGTAAGCCTTATTAATCCAAACAAGTTTCGCAAGAAATAAGAAATGAAAACAGTAAAGTACACAAAATGTTTTTTGTGTGGTAAAACCCCAAACTAGGGGAAGCCTCCACGCTGACCATTACGCCACAAATCGAAAAAAATCCACTAAAAATCTAGCAAGGTTATAAGACTAAACTTTAACACATGATAAAAAAAATAGAGAAGTATATTTAAATTGAGCCACACCTCCAACGGTATTCTTTCTGTTCTTAGCTCTCCTTATAGTTGAACTCCATCCTTATCCTTTTTAGCTTTAAGTCGATTCAGTCAAACAAACCTCCCTCTAAAAAATGCACTTTGACTATGTATATTGTCTGTGTGAGAAGTGTAACAACCCTACAAATTACAGACAACCTATATGCTCTTTGTTTTAAAACAATCGAAAATCAGACTTCAAACTACAAGATTGTTTTAGATATGTGTATTTTAGATCTGGAAAACTTAATTCTAAAATCTTATTTATTATACAATAAGGGTGTGTTTGATAACACTAATTTTCCACGAAAAATACAACATATGGAGTCATTTTCCGTCTTTTGGATATTAAATAAACAAAACTTTCTATGGAATTGATTTCATTAAAACAAGTCACGTAACCACTTTTTTCACAAAAAATTGAAATTAAAAAAAAACTCCCACCTCGTTATTCATTTTCCAGGGAAAAGAACTCCCATGCAAAAAAAATTGATAAAAAAAATCAAGAAAATTAATGAAAATCCAAAACTAAAGAAAAAAAAAGAAAGTGAATAAAAACTGGAAAATAAATATTAACCCCATAATTAATTTAAAAACACACAGAAATATATTAAAAAGTCATAAATTTATTAATTAAGAAAACAAATAACATAAAATTAAAACAAAAACGCTCAGAATATAGAAATAAAAAATTAAAACAAAGAATAATGAAAAAATGGAGAATATAAATAAAACATAAAATAAATATTAACCCCAAAATTAATTTAAAAAAACACACCCGAAAATTTATTAAAAGTCACAAATTTTTAATTAAGAAAACAAATAACAGGAAATTATAAAACAATGCTTAGCAAATAAAAAATAGAAATAAATAACAACCAAAAATAATGAAAAAAATATAGAAAACGAATAAAAAATAGAAAATAGATATTAACCCCGTAATTAATTTTAAAACACACCAAGAACTTATTAAAAAGTATAAAATTTATTAATTAAGAATACAAATCACATAAAATCATAAAAAAATGCACAGAAAATAAAAAACAGAAATAAATAAAAATTAAAAAAAAATAATGTAAAAGATACAAAAAATCCATAAAAAACAGAATACAAATATTAACCCCAGAATTAACTTTAAAAACCCCAGAAATTTATTGAAAGTTACAAATTCAAGAAAATTATAAAACAAAAAAGCCCAGAAATAAAAAAAACAAATAAAAACCACAAATAATGAATTTTTTTTACAGAAAATGAATATAAAAATATAAACTAAAGATTAACCCCATAATTAATATAAAAAAATATACATAAACTTATTAAAAAGTCAAAATTTATTAAATAAGAAAACAAATAACCAAAAATTAGAAAACACGCTGAGAAAAAAAAAAGAAAAACTAAACAAAAACTAAAAATAATCAAAAAATACAGAAAATGAATTAAAAATAGAAAACAAATACTAACCCCGTAATTAATTTAAAAAAATACCCAGAAATTTAATAAAAGTCATAAATTTATTAATTAATAATACAAATAATAGAAAATTAAAAAATATTCGCAGAAAATAAATAAAACAAAAATGCACAAAAATCGAAATTAACGGACAAAAATACATAAAATACATAAAATGAATTAAAAAAAAAGAAATAAATACTAACCCTATAATTCGTTTTAAAAAACACCCAAAAACTTATTAAAAATTCAAAAAAATTATTAATTAAGGAAACAAATAACAGAAAATTATAAAAAATGCTCAGAAAATAAAATAATTGAAATAGATAAAAATAAAAAATTATGAAAAAAATACAAAAATTGAATAAAAAATAGAAAATAAATACTCACCCCATAATGAATTGAAAATAATACCCACAAACTTATTAAAAAGTTAGAAATTTGAAAATTAATATAACAAATAACAAAAAATAATTAAAAAAATGTTCCGAAAGTAAAAAAATAGGGAAAAAAATAGAAAAAATGAGTAAAAATAGAAAATAAATATTAACCCCAAATTTAATTAAAAAAAACACCCAAAAATATATTAAAAAGTCATAAAATTATTAATTAAGAAAAAAATTACAGAAAATTATGAAAAAGCTCATAAAAAATCAATAAAAAACCCAAAACAATGAAGAAATAGAGAAACATAAGAAAAATTAAAAAATAAATACTAACCCCATAATTAATTTTTAAAATACGCAAAAATTTATTTAAAAAGTCGAATATTTTTGAAATAAATAAAAATAACAGAAAATAAAAAAGATCAAAAATATAAAAAATCAATAAAAGCCCAAAAATAAGTAAAAGCATAAAGAAAATAAATATTAACCCCAGTATTAATTTTAAAAAAAACCTCAAACTTTATTTTAAAGTCAAGAATTTATTAAGAAAAAATAAAATAAAATAAAAGCACTAAAAATTGAAATGAATAAAATTCCAAGAAAGCGTATAAAAACACATATTAGAAAAAGATGAAAAATTAAAAAAAAATAAGGGCAGATCTGGCGATTGGGGTAAATGAAACAAATGGGGTGGGGTGGGGGCGTGGGCGTGGGCGTGGGCGTGATGGTTTCGTTTTTAATTGTTTTTCATTTTTTCTTAATGCTCTTAATACTTTTTTCTGTTTTATTTATATTTGCTTTTTTAAATTCATTATGGGGCTAATGTTTATTTTTTCGTTTTATTCATTTTTTGTATTTTTATTTAAATTTTCTTGTTATTTTTATTAATTTTCTGGTATTTCTATTTATTTTGTGTTTTATATTTATTTTCTACTTTTTTTTATTTCCTATTTTTAAATATTATCAACGTGTTTTAATTTATAGCTTTTATATTATGTTTTTATTGAATTTTCTATTTTTTTTCATTTTTGGGTTTTTAAATAATTTTCTGGGTGCTTATTTATTTTTGGGATTTTGTTAATTATTATTTTTTATTCATTTTCTAGATTTTTTAATTATTTTTTTTTTTGCATTTTTTTTTTTGATTGTTTTAATTATTGGGTCACATATAATTTACAAACACATAAAAAATGATTCTAGATCACATGTAGTTTTTTTCCATGGAAAATATTAGGAATCAAACACACAAAAGATGGAAAGTAATTGCAATCAAACAACACCAACAAATTTTTTCCATAAAAAATATTTCCAAGTTTTCAATTCCAGGAAAATTGATTCTTAAGCGCTTATTTTCCATCTTCTTTATCAAACACACCCTAATATTACAGAATGTAAAATTAAGAAATCAGAACAAATATAATAAATGCTAACAGATTTAAGTATGTTTTTCAACTTGTCAAAACAAAACACAATGGATCTAAAAAATTTGAAAGTATATGTACAACATATCCGCAGAGAGATGATTTCTACGTATGAAAAGAGTAGAAATTACACAGAACAACCTAAATGGTGCGTGTACTGTATCACTTTGTCAAAATCCAAAAAAAAATGGAAAGAAAATGAGATATTCAATACTGTGAGGTTTTTGTGAGAAAGATGAGTTTTAAAAGGTTGGGATATACAATTTTCTCATTCAAAATCACTCTGCCTAAACTCACAGAAACCCTAGAATTTTGAAATAACAAATATGGGTTTTTAAGAAGTAATTTTTTTTAAAACTTAAAGGGAGATCCTTTTCCTTTATTTTGAAAACCTAACACACTTCTTGGAAGAAAAGATTTTACAAATGATTTGAAAAACTTTCTACATAAAATATTTTTCTCTCTCAATTCTCCATTCTCTCTCTACTCAATCTTTTTCTTCTCTTTCTCTAGATTGGAAAAAGTCTCTAAATGTCGAGATGAAGTCTCATTTTATTAGGAGCACTGAAGTTTTATAAAGATGAGAGTGAAATAAAGGGCTGAGATTTAGTTTACCATTTGGATCTAAATCCTAAGGTCAAGAATTCACCACTAAAGGGTTAAAGAATCCTTTATAATCCATTTTAAGTTATGTTACATGATTGGTTAGATTGTGTTACATTGGGATTAAGCCTAGGTAAAATGTAGATCGTTGATAATTAATGATCGATGGATGTGTATTAATCTCAGTTATGTGAGATGTAGAAAACAAAAAATTCACTAATTATATTTGAGCACGTGTAGGAATAGAAACAACCAACAAATGTGTGTTTTAGGATTTAAAAAAATTCTATTTTCTCGCCCATTCTATTTTCTCGCACTTACATCGTGTTGGAGGAGATTGACTTACAGCCTGATAGTTCGTATAAGGAGAGACCGGTGGCTATCCTAGATCATAGAAAGAGAAGATTGAGGTCGGAGGTAGTTCCACATGTGCGTGTCGAGTGGGAGCACCATAATGTTGAGGAGCCTACATGGGAGCGCGAGGCTGAGATGTGCGAAAAATATCCAAAGTTATTCTTACTAGGGATACTTTTATTTTTCAAATTTCGGGAGGAAATTCCGTTGTAAGTGGGGAAATATGTAACACCTCGTATTTTTAATGATTTCTAAATATAGGATTAATTAAATTAAAATTGGGAAATTAATTTATAATTAATCCAGATTAAAATAAATATTAACTAGGGAGACGAGGGTTAGTATTTATTGATGTGAATTATATTGATTTTTAATTGGGGAATAAAGTAATATGTGACTATGAATTTATTAAAATTGTCGCGAGTGAAAAATACGACAGTTACAGTAATTAAGTCGGGATGCGCGTGTCAGTCGTGTCGGGACTCAATTTAATGGAATAAAAAGTAATTTGTTTTTAAGTCATCCATATGGTCATTTTGAGTGCGCCAAAGTATCCGAAAGAGTCGAGATAGTCAGAAAAGTCTACCCGAAGGTTTAGTTTGGGTCTCAGGGCAGTTTTAGGCCAAATCGGCACCTCTGGAGGGCATTTTGGTCATTTGCATTTTTGGGAAATAACACCTACGAATTTCTAAGTTCAATATATCTGATTAGAGAAAAGGGGTTTGGAATAATTGCATGAGAAGGAAAGAGAAGACACAGAAAGGCCATATGAGGAAGAGGAGAGGAGTTCCAAGGCTTGAACAACCTTCTTGCACCACCACCACTGCCGAATTGTAGATCGAGGAGAGGAGAACACCTATATACTCATCATCTTCAATGGATTAGACCTACCAAAAGTGGCAAGTGTTTAATCTTGCAAAATTTTAGCATATATAATATCCATATTAGTATAGGTTGAATTAACTATAAAATTCATGTGATTTGAATGAACTTTTGAAGACATATATCATTCTCTTGGGAAAAATTGATATAGAATAGAATCATATATGAAACCCAAAATTTTTTATTGAATCTTGATGAAGAAATATGGGTTTTGATGGGTATGATTGAATTGTAGAACAATTTCTAGAATTTAAAGAAGTCTATCAAAATTGGGTAAATTAAGTCATCGTTGAGCCGTTTTGGTTTCGAAAATGGCTATTTTGTTCGCTTTGCCTCGTAGAAAATCTTATTTTCTGCATTTTGTTCTGCGATACATTTTTCCAAAACGACTCTGAAATGCCTCAAAACTGCATTTTAAAATTCTGGGCAGATTCGTGGGGGAAATTTTAAGAAATGTTATTTTTAGTTGTTATTCCGTTGGAGGTTGCCTAGATTTTTTTATTCTGATTGTTGTTCTATAATAAGGACATTAGGTGTAAAGTGTAGGTTAGGTTTACATAAAGTGAGACGAATAAATATTGGGATAATTGAGAAAATTATTCCGTTTGAGTTAAAACCTTGCGACCTAGTTAATTCGAGGGAAATGGAATAACCCACGATGATTATTATGATAAATTAATAGTGGGATACTTGGGTTAAATATGTTAAAAGATTCTTGGCTAGTGAATCATCCTTGGAAAAATACGATGGGGGAGAATATTCATAAGTTAATAAATACGATGGAGAGAATATTCATAAGTTAATAAATAAATTAATAGTGGGTGCATTGGCAGTGTTAACCCTATTATATATGTTTACCATTAGGTAGCGAAGATCATTTCAGTGTCGCCCGTAGGTGAGGGGTTGTTGTGGGCACTGAGAGAATTTGATGTTATGATTTGCTACTTTTGAAAGAGTCAATAAAGTAGTACTTATTCTAATCGTTTGTAGGACTGGATACCGAGAGTTTGAGCTGTAGAAGGATGTGTGATAAATCTATCGTGCTTGTTATTTTAGGATAAAATTTATTAATTTGCGAGGCATAACCTGAAAGAGGGTAAAGCCTACTTACACATATTGTATGTTATATTATGATCAAATATAAAGAGTTATATCTTTGATATTATATATATAGATACGAAAATGTTACGGACTTCGCTGAGTATGTTGTCTTGTTATATTTGATCCCGGTGCGTAGGAACTTTTTACTAATGTGATTCATGATGCTTTATGTTCTTTATCGAGCGAAGATATATAGCTCATTATTTATATGGTTCTACGAACTTGTGATCGGAAGAGCTTCGTGTTGTCTATCGTCTTTAGTGACATGAGAGTGGACGAGTGGACTTTTTATGTCAGCAGATGAGGATTAGGGGGTACATGTTATGGACTGAAGACCTAACGGATCTCGATGACCAACAATGTTAGATAGTAGTTTATTGGGGGGTTCCTTGTTTGGATTTCACTTTGCAAGACATCCCATGCATGAAACTTACTTAACGTTGGAAGTCAGGACAGGTTGGCCTTTAGTTTATGGGTTTAGTACCTTAGCTATTGTACACATACGTGAATATAACTGAGAGTCGATAGTTATATTATGATTTAAGGCTGGAAGAGCCGTATAATCATGGTGTGAAAACCAGTGTATAATGTTTTCACCACTAATATATTGATTGGGCAACCTAGAAAATAAGTAAGTTACAACTAGTTGGGTGGTTGAGTATAAACTTACCGCATAGTCATGCAAAAGTATATTAAGTGTGATGCAATTATATTATGTTCAGTTGATTTGTGCTGAAATTTTCAGTATCATTCTCGAAGAAAAAACGTGGAAACATATTAAATAATGAGGCAAGTACATGGTTAAAATAAAGGCAGGACTAAAATAAGACAAAGAGAATGCAGTTTCATTGAGGGAAAGATGTGTCACCAAAAACCAAATAGTGGATGAAAAAAGGGTTTTTAGAGTGTTGAAAAGAGCCAAGAATGTAAATTTATTATTTTGGGTATAATCAAACTACTCCGCGTAGAGGACTAATATGACAAGAATTACGTCATAACCAATCGAAGGTTTAAAAGTCTGACTTGGGTAGATGAAAAGTGATTAGGATGTCGCTTTTGTAAAATTCAGGAAGGTGGTGAGAGTATACCACCGCACGCCAAGTGTGGAATCTTACATAAGTGGTCAGGGGTGGTTAGGAATGTCTCCCATGAAGAGAGTTACGATATTTAACATCAAGAGAAATAGGCACCTAGGCAATATGACATTTTCCAACACAGATGATAGAACCAGAAAAGTGTAATCTCGTCTTTTTGAAGCATTATTAGTGGGTTCACGATAATATGGTGTGCCATTGTATATGCGATCCTTAAAGAAACATATCAGTATATAAGAGTGGAAATGACTGGTAGATAACCTGGAGTAGTAAGGAATGGACTTTCAGTCCAAAGGGTGACACTGACATAGGTATAGTGGAAGTACCAAAATATTATGACGAGTTAACTTCGAATAATGTTAGAATTTGGAGTTTTAGTGCCAGGATATATCCGAATTCTGAGGACGAATCCAATGTTAGAAGATACACAGTGAGTATGTATACTTGACTTGAGATGAGGTTGGGAACTGTATATTTCACTAGTGGAGTTTGCGTATAATAACTCCTATCAATTTATAATTGGCATGACACCATTCGAGGCATTTTATGGTAGGCCTTTTCATTCTCTTGATTGTTGGCTAGAGGTGGAGGACAATAAGTCACGTAGTCCAGAGTTGATTTAGGACACTACAGACAGGATAAAGATGATTCGGGGTCGTTATGACACTCCACATAACTAAATACCGGGTGATCAGTCCTTTATTAAATTAAATCAGAATATCCAGTTGGTTCATTCTCAGCATCACTCTCGAAAAATAATTTCTTCATTAATTCACCTAGTAATTAATTAAGCTAGTGTCAAAACTTTTCCAGTTTTAATTTAATTAACACCATTCCACGATATGGAACAATAATAAGAAACATCACAACACAGTTGAACTAAATATAATAAGAATAAATGTGACTGTAATAACTGTCCAGTTAAAATATTTTATTACCATCAATTATTTCTAATAGTAACAGTACTGACATATATAATTACAATCTCTGGAATAGGAATGAAATAACTAGAATCTTAGGCGACATGCCCTAAATGAAATTAGACACTACAGATGTGTGATTCAACAAAATGGAAGCGTCTAAGCAAAATCTGCCTCTACATCAGCTATAACCCGTCGAGATATCCATATTCCATGCCAACATCCCTGATACTAGATACCTAATGTAAAATATACAATAGAGAAGAGAATATGCAAGCAAATGGGTTAGAGCCCGATTGTAAAAGATTTTAAAAATAACAAGTGTTTAATAAGTGCATTTAAGCAGGTATCATGTTAGTTCTCGACTCTCACTTGAGAATTCTCACCTCTCATCTAGTGTGCACGCTTAACGTACCTTATTGTCTCCCTAAATAAGGTTCTCAATTATTATTCTTAACCCTTCTCATTTTCTCGTATTTCCCACGCAATACTTACTATTAATTAAACTTGTTCATTTCTCTTTAAGATGAACTAGGCTTTCACATCTTTAAGATTAAGTATTTACTTACTTAGTTCAATCAGATCTCATTATTCATTTTTATCTACAATTTCACACAGTAGATTACCTCATAGTATATATGTTAATCTACAAATTTCACACAGTAGTTTACATCACAGTATATATAGTTCAGTCTACAATTCTCACACAGTAGATTACATCACAGTATATATATATATATATATATATATGCATACTCTGCTATCATGTCCTGATACATCTTTTACTGTATAAAGGGCTATTAGTTCGGTGTCTCTCATAAACCATAAATAACATAACACACATATTGGAGGCGAGCATACTCCCCATCCAAATGGGTCACGTGCATACCTATGTTCCCATTCAACTGCCGAAACTATCATTCACACCGATAGCACGTGTCCAAGGTCCTATGCTCAGGGTACGAATCAAAAATCCCCCCAAATGGGCTTATCGGGATAAGATCGTCCACAATGCGAAACCTCCACCCTGATAGAAAGTAGCGTAGGTATGTCATACACACAATAAATAATAATATAGGCATTCACACCACCTATATATAATAATAATAGGGCACACGCAAAACACATATAAATATTTCCATACATAGCATATTTATCTCTAATATCCTACGTATTTACAGATTATGACTTTACTTCTTAAATTATATTCCCGAGCTTCTCTCATCGCTAGAAGGGTAATCATTTATTTCTCATATATATTCAGTAGGTATTCACTTACGTCCTACAAGTCCATGTCATCACAACACTCGAATTTTTATGAATTCAAATCATCATCAATTAGGTATATTTCTCGATAATCCTTAATTCAATCTTAACCCTTTTTATTTCACCAATTAGGGTTAATCCCACATAAGCCTAAGGTTATTCCGATAATAATAACTCCTTTATTACTGGTCCTAAACTTAAATCATCTTTTATTCAATTTAAATCCCTATATATATATTTTTTTTTTCTTCACCATAACGAATTTAATTCACACTCGTTAATTTCCCCCATTCCATCCGATACAAAATAATATTTTTCGGTTCTTAAGTATACCCTATTGCCCATCTCTAAGTACCAATTTGTTTAATTAATCATCACCAAATATTTCTCAAAGTTAGGTTTAAAAAAAATCACATTTACAGGGGAAGTCGATCGATCGACTGTTCATCGTCGATCAGTCGATCGATCGACATTTTTGAGTTAATCGATGGATCGACCAGATATTAGCCCAGATTCTGCATATGTTTACCTACGGGTTATAACATTTTCCATCCACAAAACCTCTATTATACGATCCAAAACTCCTTATCATTCACCCTAATTGATATAACAAGATATATAAATGATCTCTAATAATTAAACAACCTAAATGTAATACCCCGTATTTTAATGGCTTTTAAATTGGGGATTTATTAAATTTAATTGAGATATTAATCCAAAAAATTATTTTAAATATTTACTAGCATGAGGAGAGTTAGTAATTATTGAAAATTTGTTGAATATTACTTAATGAGTAAAGTAATATGTAGAATTGAATTTATTAAAATTGCCATGAGTGAATAATATGACAATTATGGAAATTAAGTCGGGACGCGCCCGTGTCGTGTCAGGACTAAATTATTATAATAAAAAGTGAATAAATTATAAGTCATCCGTACGGTCTTTTTGATTGCGCCATTATGTACGGAAGGGTCGAGTTAGTCAGAAAAGTTTACCCGGGGGTTTAGTTTGGATCCCGGGATAATTTTAGGCCTAACTGGCATCCCGGAAGGGTATTGGGGTCATTCTGTATTTTTGAGTGATTAAACCCACGAATTTTCCTAAGTTATATCAGCTATTAGAGTTAAGATTTTAGGGTTGCTAATCACAGAAACATAGAATGGCCATTAGAGAAGAAAGGAAGACATCTCTTCAAGACTAGATCACAATCCGTAACACCTTTTTCAAGAATAACGCCACCGGGGCATAGATCGTAAGATGAGGAACGCAGCCATACCTTCGTTGCCAACAAATCAGGCCTTCGATTCCCAGGCAAGTATCTATCTTGCTGATTTCTAATTGATATCCCTTTCATGTTAGCCTAGGAATGAAAATCACATGGTTTATTAAAGAATTATATGTTTGGGCAAGAATTTATCTGTTGTAGGGAGAATCCATGTAGTCTGAAATCTTGATCATATGTGGCGGATTACCCACGAACTTATAATGATATTTGGGAAATAAATCTGGATTAAAATAGAGATTCTTGATTATTCATGCATAATTAGGTTTTATAAAGAAATCTAGAATTAAACACCTTTTTGATTGATTCGTTAAGGACTTGTTGATGTTGTTACATTAGAACTTGTTTATATGTATTGCTTATACGTTTGAATTACTTGGTTGGGAGTTTGGGATGAAATTATAAATATTTTGAGGAGTTATAATGATTGAACCCGTAGTTGTCGTAAGAAAATATAGGCTGAGACCTGAAGGGCCGATCGATCGACCTATGAATGTCGATCGATCGACTCCTGTTGATTTTTGGAAATTTTCACCTTCTTTATTGATGAAGTAATACCGCTTCGAGGGGAATTTTCATGTGATGAGATTATTATAATAGGACTTATAAGGAACCAGTAGGGTTATGATTTAGGTCCGGATAAGATGGATTAATACGAGACTTAGCCGTAGTGTCACGAGGGCTATAGAATAATAAAGAATGTTTGTATGTTCGACACGTTAGGTTGAGTGAGAATGATTGATGACTTAGGCTAGTAGGATAGAGATTGTTCACCTATTAACATTATGGTTATAAAAATGATACACTTCGGGGGTTGAGAAATAATTGTGAACGTGCATTAAACGTGAAAGAGGATAAGCTAATAATATGTAGGTTTTGAGAGTGAGCACCACGTATGGTTAGTAGAAAAATATTACGGGTCATGGGCTAACCTAATTTAAAATGAGAATATTTATATACATGATCGAGTGCATGTGTATATATATATTAAATATTTGTGTATAATCATATCCGCGCTACTTGCTATCACGGAGGTTGCCGTGGCGGGACAGTCTTATCTCTATGGGACCTTTATGCGGGATATTGACTTGTACCCTAAAACATAGGATTCCTTGGTACAGGCTATCTGAGAATGATAGTCAGACGGTCCTAAGAGACGTGAGGGGTATGTGCTGACCTCTTAGTGACTTGGAACTATGCTTCGCCTCCATTTTGTGTGTATTGTGTTAATACAGTTCGAGAGTGATTCCGAACTAGTATTTCCCTTGGTATGAGAGATACGGGGACTTGATAGTAGAGTATGCCAGCACCATAGATTTTATGTGGGGTGTCGATAGTATATATATTATATGAGTGATTAATATATATACGTATATATTGGATTCTTCTACTGTGCGTATAAGTAGATAAATATCGAATAAATGCTCCAAAATTTTAGTAAGTGTTCGGAAACTTTACAACAGTATTGAGAAATATATAATCGACGTAAGTAATCATTAAGAGACTGATCTCTAAACTCAAAATATAGGCTTGTGACATCTCAAAATAGAATTTATGGCAATGAATTAGATAGAATTATGAGGCATTTTAGTGGTACGGTAGGCGTTCACACTAGATGAGGGGTGAGAATTCTTAAGAGAGTGTCCCATACTAATATGGTTGTTATATTACCTAGTAAGCATTTTAAATACTTGCTAAACTATTTTTAAAACTGTTTTACACTCGGGCTCTGACCCGTTTCTTGTCATTTTCTCGTATATATATATATATATATATATATATATATATATATATATATATATATATATATATATATATATATTACAGGTGCCCTACCACATAGGCGCCAGACTTAGGTTCTATGGATTGGATGTGCTGCAGCTTAGGTGGGAGTTGCAGGCCCTTACAATAGATGACATCTTCCTTGATTCAACTCTTGATTTAGATATTCATAGTTAGGGCATGTATCGCCCGATTTCTTTATCCATTTAGACTTATTAGAGATTTTGTATTTATTTATGTTTTCAGTATTCAGTACTCATTTGGGATTTATTTCATGTCATGTTGATCATACTTATGGATATCGACTTGGTTTGAATAATCTAGTTGACATGTTTCTTTTGGAAGATTGACATCCTTAGCATTTGTGTTATTCGTAAACTGGTTTATATTTAAAAAGGTTTTACTATGAAATCTAATAAAGCAAATTATATTTTAAAATATTCTGACACTTAGCTTAATTAATTATAGGGTGATTCAAATGGATAAATTATTTTCGATAGTGATGCTAAGAATGAACCACCCTGTTCACCATGATTTTAATTTAATAAAGGATTGATCACCGGTGTTTAATTAGGCAGGGTGCTACAGGTGGTCTCAGAGTTTCAAGTTCTACTGTCCTTTAGGATTTATAAGATTTATTTCGCTTTCAGCTTAACGTCTTTAATATAGAGCCCTATTTTTAGGACTGTTGTATTCTTATACTTAATTTACGTCTTCAGCTATTTGGGATTTAATAATAACTGTAGACTAATAAACTTCCTTCACATTTTAGATGCCTCCGAGAAGAGCACCCCGAGATAGGAATGCCCAGCCCGAGCAGCCATCAGCTCTGACTCAAGGAATAATGAATGCAATTGAAGTATCCGCCATTGTTGCTCAGGCGATGAATGCCGCATTAGTGATAGTGCAGCAGGCTCCACCCCATGTTCACGTTGTAGCTCTAGTGCCAACACATCTTCCCACGGCATGGGAGAGGGACAGGGATGCCTTTTAGAAGGCGCATCCCTCGGAGTTCTCAGGTAGCTCGAACATCGTGATCGCCAGCCAATAAAAGAAGGACATCCAGAGACATCTGTGTATGTATGAGTGCATTAACGTGCAGAGATAGTTATTGGATTCCTTCAAGCTAGTGGGGTCCACTTTGCAGTGGTGGGAGTCCACCACAACCTTGGAGAAGAGGGACAACATGTCGATTCAGTCATTTTGGGTGCGGTTTGACCGCAAATACTTCCCATCCGTTCTGAAGACTGAGATGAGGCAAAGGTTGCTGAATCTGAAGTAGGAAAGTATGACCGTTGCTGAGTATGAGGAGGAGTTCATGAGACTTATCACTATAGTGCCGGATGAGTCACCCACTGATGAGAAGAAGATATTGTTATTTTTAGTTGGATTGGCCTCAAAGATTCATCAGCACCTCATATGTAATCTATCGTTGGGTACTTACACCGACGTACTCAATGCCTCTCTGTTGCACTGCCAGGATCACCGCTTCCATCAGCAGGGGAACAAATGAGCAGGGGAGTCCATCCAACAGGGCCGGACTGGAGGTAGTGGTGTTGTTGGAGCACCATTAGCTCAGGGGCAGACCCATCACAGTGAGCAGAGTTCCCATCAGGGGGACCCTTCCAAGTGATTCCAATCCAATGATTCCAGGAAGGGATTTGGGGGTTATAGACAGGGCCAGCAGGGCCAACACCGTCAGCATCAGGGCCAGCAGCATTTTTAGTAGGGGGCCAGCAGGATAAGTGGCGGGGTGGTAACGGCCAACAGGGCCTTGGTCAGTAGGGACAAAGGGGAGGAAACTTCAGGGTCAGGTGCTTTGGATGTGGAAAAAATGGCCATAGGCGCCAGGATTGCCCAGAGGGGGATAGGACCCCACAATAGCAGGGTGCCCATAATGAGCCGTAGAGGCCACTCTTTCCAGCCGCCCTCCCAGCGCCAGCTCAGATGCCAGCCCTACCAGCCATCCCAGCAGCCCCAGTCCAACAGGGGTAATTGCAGTATGGATGTGTCTATAACGTCCAGCATCCAACAGCACCGCAGGCATCGCCCACGATAGAGGGTATGTTTCCTATTCATGGCACTATGGGGCGTGTTTTATTTGATACTAGGGCGTCACACTATTTTATAGCTACTATCTTTTCACGGGCCACAGAGTTATTAGACACGGTAGAGAGTACAATGATATGCATAGATTCACCACTAGGAAATGGGTCTTTAATTTTCTTTCGATGCCGAGGAGTAAGTATAGAGATTGGTAGTCTGATTTTACTTGCAAACATGCTAGTTTTAGATATGCATGAGCACGACGCCATTATTGGCATGGATTGGCTCGCTGTGTACAGAGCCATGATAGATGGTTTCAGTAAGAGCATCATCTTTGCCATTCCTGGTCAGGAGATATTTTTAGTGAAGATGCCTCGCCCAGAGGGATGATCTTCCACCCATTTGTATTACATAGAGGAGGATACCTCTAGGGATATTGTGATTCCCCTGGATTAGATTCCTGTTGTTTGTGAGTTTTCGGATGTATTTCAGGAGACACTGGGCCTACCTCCCAGTCGAGAGATAGATTTTGTCATAGACTTGATGTCGGGCACTCGTCCAATAGCACGTGCACCGTACCGTATGGCTCCAGCAGATAAGAGGGAGTTACGAGATCATATAGAGCAACTATTGGGCCAGGGCTTCATTCGTAGGAGCACCTCTCCTTGGGGCGCCCCGATGTTGTTTATAAAGAAGAAAGATGTTCACTAAGGTTGTGCATGGACTACAGAGAGTTGAACAAGGTCACAATACAGAATAAGTATCCATTGTCGCGAATCGATGACCTGTTCAACCACCTGAGAGGAACAACCTTCTTTTTTAAGATAGATTTGAGATCAAGATACCATCAGCTATGGATTAGAGAGCGGGATGTCTCGAAAACTGCTTTCTTGATGAGATATGGGTCCTATGAGTTCAGAGTCATGCCGTTTGGGCTAAAAAATACTCCATACGTATTCATGACTTGATGAACCAAGTGTTCAGAGAGTTCTTGGATCAGTATGTCATCGTCTTCATAGATGACATCCTGATTTATTCACAGACTGATGAGGAGCATGCCGAGCACTTGAGACAGGTTCTTCAGACTCTACGAGAGCATCAGTTGTATGCTAAGTATGAGAAATGAGGATTCTGATTATGGGAGGTACAGTTTCTGGGGCAGATCGTGTTGGAATTGGGGATATCAGTTGACCCGAGTAAAGTGTCGGTAGTGATGGAGTGGGGATAACCCATGACACTGACAAACGTGTGTAGTTTCTTGGGGTTAGCTGGATACTACAGGCGGTTCATTCGAGGCTTTTCAAAGATATAGGTCCATTAACGAATCTAAGTCGCAAGGGGGTACCGTACATATGGGATGATGCTTATCAATTGGCTTTTGACGAGCTGAAGGATAAGCTGACTTCGGCACCAGTTCTTTCTTTACCTAGGCCGGGAGTGGAATACCTGGTGTATACTGATGCCTCTTTATAGGGAAGGAGGAGTAGGCTATATCTTTTTCCTCATGAAAGGAATTACCCCACCCATGACCTGGAGCTAGATGCGGTCGTGTTTGCATTACGGATTTGGAGGCATTACTTGTTGGGGAGAAGTTTTCCTTGTTCACAGACCACATTCACTGCAATACTTGTTCACTCAACGCAAGTTAAACATGCATCAGTGCAAGTGGCTGGAGTTTGTAAAAGACTACGAGTTCGAGATACAGTACCATTCGGGGAAGGCTAACGTGGTTACTGATGCGTTAAGCCGTAGGCCGGTAGGTGAGGTAGCGAAGGTATGAAAAGCAAAGTGGAAAGAGTTGGGACACCAGGACACGGTATCCCGTTCCTTTATATCCATTATGAAAATCACACCCGAGATTGTTACGAGAGTGATACTGGCCTAAGCAGCGGATATGTTTTGTCAGGATCAGATTGTACGACTCTTAGCTGAAGGTGATGAGTCATATTCAGTGGGTTCTGATGGGGGTTTGAGGTTTAATGGGAGATTGGTGGTCACGGAGGGAGATGATTTACGTCATGCAGTGATGAGATAGTCGCACAGGTCTAGATTTACTATACATCCTAGAGGGGATAAGATATACCAGGATATGAGGCGGCAGTACTGGTAGAGTGGGATGAAGAAGGACATTACGGAGTTCGTGTCCAAATATACTACATGCCAGATGGTAAAGGAGAACCACTAGAGACCGCCAGGGTTACTTCAAACGTTTGAGATACATACGTGGAAATAGGAAAGTATTTACATGGATTTCATTACTGGGCTTCCGACATCACAGCGGGGTCACGATTCCAAATGGGTTATAGTGGATAGGTTGACCAAGGTAGATCATTTTCAGCCAGTGCAGACAGACTACACCATGGGCCAGTATGCATAATTATTTATTACCGAGATAGTTAGGCTACATGGGGTGCCCCTAGATATTGAGTCTGATAGAGACAAGATTTTCGTGTCGCGCTTCTGGGAGAGATTTTAGGAGGCCATGGGTATAGAGTTGAGATTGATTTCAGCTTATCACCCACAAATGGATGGACATACAAAACGTACTGATCAGATGCTGGAGGATATGCTACCCATGTGTGTCCTTGATTTTGAAGGGCGTTGGGAGCCGTATCTTCCACTGGTGGAGTTCGCTTGTAATAACTCCTATCAGTTCACGATCGGCATGGCCCCATTTGAGGCTTTGTATGGCAGACATTATCATTCTTTCGCTTGTTGGCTAGAGGTGGGACAATAAGTTGCTCAAACCAGAAGGGATTCAGGAGACGTCAGCTAGGATTTAGCTAATCAGGAGTCGCATTCGAGTATCCCAGGACCGGAAAAAAATCTATGTCGATGCAAAGCGGTCCTTCAGAGAGTTTAGCATGGGGGACGAAGTATTACTGCGTGTGTCTCCTATGAAAGGAGTAATGAGATTCGGGAAGAAGGGGAAGTTACCTTCGAGGTGCGTAGGACCATTTTCCATTATCGGGAGGATATGGACAGTGGCATATAGATTGGGGTTGCCAGAGCACTTGCACCGTATTCACGATGTATTCACATCTCGTCGTTGAGACGATATCTTTGGGATGATATGGCCCACACTCACATCTCAATATAAGAGATTGATTGATAGCCTGATAGTTCTTATGAGGAGAGACCAGTGGATTTCCTAGACCATAGCGAGAGGAGATTGAGGTCGAAGAAAGTCCCACTTGTACGGGTTTAGTGGGAGCATCATAACGTGGAAGAGTCCACTTGGGAGCGCAAGGCGGATATACGCGAAAAATACCCAGATTTATTTTTAATAGGTACTCCTTATTTTAATAATTTCGGGACGAAATTTCCTTTATTAGGGGGGAAGTATGTAATACCCCATATTTTTATGGCTTTTAAATTGGGGATTTATTAAATTTAATTGAGATATTAATTTAATATTAACCCAAAAATTTATTTTAAATATTTACTAGCATGACGACAATTCGTAATTATTGGGAATTTGTTGAATATTACTTAATGAGTAAAGTAATATGTAGAATTGAATTTATTAAAATTGTCACGAGTGAATAATATGACAATTATGGAAATTAAGTCAGGATGCGCGTGTGTCGTGTCAGGACTAAATTATTATAATAAAAAGTAAATAAATTATAAGTCATTCATATGGTCGTTTGGAGTGCGCCATTGGGTCCGGAAGGGTTGAGTTAGTCAGAAAAGTGTACCTGAGGATTTAGTTTGGATCCCGAGACTATTTTAGGCCTAACTGGCATCCCGGGAGGGTATTTAGGTCATTATGTATTTTTGAATGATTAAACCCATGAATTTCCCTAATTTATATCAGCTATTAGAGTTAAGATTTTAGGGCTATCAATCACAAAAACATAAAACGGACATTAGAGAAGAAAGGAAGCGAGCTCTTCAAGACTAGATCACAGTTCGTAACACCTTTTTCAAGAATAACACCATCGGAGCATAAATCTTAAGACGAGGAACACAACCATACTTTCATCACCAACAAATCAGACTTTCGATTCCTAAGAAAGTATCTATCTTGTTGATTTCTAGTTGATATCCCTTCCATGTTAGCCTAGGAATGAAAATCACATGGTTTATTTAAAGAATTATATGTTTAGGCGAGAATTTATATGTTGTAGGGAGAATCCATGTAGTCTGGAATCTTAATCATATGTAGAGGATTACCCACAAACGTATAATGATATTTGGGAAAGAAATATGGATTAAAATATAGATTCTTGATTATGCATGCATAATTAGGTTTTATAAAGAAATCTGGAATTAAACCCCTTTTGGATTGACTCGCTGAGGATTTATTGATGTTGTTACATTAGAACTTATTTGTATGTATTCCTTATACGTTTGGATTATTTGGTTGGGAGTTTGGGATGACATTATAGAGATTTTGAGGAGTTATAATGATTGGACCTGCAGTTGTCGTAAGAAAATATGGACTGAGACCTAAAGGGTCGATCGATCGACTCCTGCTATTTTTTGGAAATCTTCACCTTCTTTAATGATGATGTAATACCGCTTCGAGGCGACTTCGCATGTGATGTGATTTTATAATAGGACTTATGAGGGACCAGTAGGGTTGTGATTTAGGTCCGGATAAGATGGATTAATACGATACTTACCCGTAGTGTCAGGAGCGCTATAGAATAATAAAGAATGTTTGTATGTTCGACACGTTAGGTTGAGTGAGAATGATTCATGACTTAGGCTAGTAGGATAGAGATTGTTCACCTATTAACATTATGGTTATAAAAATGATACACTTCGGGGGTTGAGAAGTAATTGTGAACGTGCATTAAACGTGAAAGAGGATAAGCTAATAATATGTAGGTTTTGAGAGTGAGCACCACGTATGGTTAGTAGAAAAATATTACGGGTCGTGGGCGAACCTAATTGAAAATGAGAATATTTATGTACCTGATCGAGTGCATGTGTATATATATATTAAATATTTGTGTATAATCATATCCGCGCTACTTACTATCACGGAGGTTGCCGTGGCGGGACAGTCTTATCTCTATGGGACCTTTATGCGGGATATTGACTTGTACCCTAAAACATAGGATTCCTTGGTACAGGCTATCTGAGAATGATAGTCAGACGGTCCTAAGAGACGTGAGGGGTATGTGCTGACCTCTTAGTGACTTGGAACTATGCTTCGCCTCCATTTTGTGTGCATTATGTCAATAGAGTTCGAGAGTGATTCCGAACTAGTATTTCCCTTGTTATGAGAGATACGGGGACTTGATAGTAGAGTATGCCAGCACCATAGATTTTATGTGGGTTCTGATAGTATATATATTATATGAGTGGTTAATATATATACGTATATATGGAATTCTTCTACTGTGCGTATAACTAGATAAATATTGAATATATGCTCCAAAATTTTAGTAACTGTTCGGGAACTTTACAATAGTGTTGAGAAATACATAATCGACGTAAGTAATCATTAAGAGACTGGACTCAAAACTCAAATCATAGGCTTGTGACTTCTCGAAATAGAATTTATGGGAGATGAATTAGATAGACTTATAGGGCATTTTAGTAGTACGGTAGGCATGCACACTAGATGAGAGGTGAGAATTCTCAAGAGAGTGTCGCGTACTAACATGGTTGTTATATTAGCAAGTAAACATTTTAAATACTTGCTAAACTATTTTTAACTCGGGCTCTGACCCGTTTCCTATCATTTTCTCTATCTTGTATATATATATGTTTATATTATAGGTGCCCAGCCACAGGGGCGTCAGGCATAGATTATTTGGATTGGACGTACTACATCTAGGTGGGAGTTGCAGGCCCTTGCAGTAGACGACCTCTTTCCTTATTCGTCTCTTGATTTTGTTCTTCATAGCTAGGGCATGTGTCACCCGATTTCTTATTTCATTTTGACTTATTAGAGATTTTTGATCTGTTTATGTTTTCATTATTCAGTATTAATTTGTGAGTTATTTCATGTCATGTTGATCATACTTATGGCTATTGACTTGGTTTGAATAATCTAGTTGGCATGTTTCTTTTGGCTAATTGATATCCGTAGCATTTCTGTTATTCGTAAACTGGTTTATATTTAAAAAGGTTTTACGATGAAATCTAATAAATGAAATTATATTTTAAAATGTTTTGACACTTAGCTTAATTAATTATAGGGTAATTAAAATGGATAAATTGTATTCGATAGTGATGATAAGAATGAACCACCCCATTCACCTTGATTTTAATTTAATAAATGACTGATCACCTGATGTTTAATTAGGCGGGGTGCTACACTAAACTCATCAAGTAGTTGAATTAAAACATATGATCTCCCTTAAAACTCATAAATATCATATATTATCATTTCTCCAAAAACAACTTATAAATCTCATGTTTTCTTCACTAAATGATTCCAAATTTCATGGATTATAATATATATTCAAAAAGATTAATCCTAAATATTTCTCATTTAAAGGAATCAATTTAAAATCACCATACTTTATATTTGAATTATGAAACTTTTCAGAATTTTCTAAACAATCTAACATGCACATTATAGATGTTATGTTTACAAAGGTTAAATCACTTGCTTTAGATTGTAGATATGAGCCGTTGAAGAAGAATTATAGCCTCCATGAATTTTCTTCCCAAATCTTCACTCTAGGTTTGTTGTTGCACAAATTCACCTCCCATTAGGCTCTTGAAATTCTTTCTCCATTCTCTCCAGTTTCTCTCTAACTCTCTGTATAATTTTCTTAAACTTTGGGTTTGTGAAAGTGACTATTCCCTAAGCCCAAACTTTGATTTTAATGGTGAAATCCCGTTTTTGGCTTTTCACCTACCATTAAAACACCAAAATCACCTAAATAAGTCCTGATTAATCTCAAAAAATCCCAAGACCCGAACATAACCCCCGGGTACTCAATTTGACTATTTAAACCCTTTCGGACACTTTGGTGGAGTCAAAATGGCCATTCGAATGACATAAAAATAACTTATTTTTTATCCATTTAATTATAGTCCCGACACGACTCACACGCGTGTCCCAACTTAATTACCAAAATTGTCGTATTCATCACTCATGACAATTTTATAAAAATCACTATCATTTGTAAAGTCATAATCATGTATATTACTTTTAATCACAAGTAATATTCAACACAATTCACATATTACATTATTCTCGCGTAAGATTTAAATTCGAATTAATTTTCAATTATCCCACAATTCATTCTAAATAATCCCATTTTAAAAGTCATTAAAAATACGAGGTGTTACAGTCGTATACAGGTAGCCCACGACAAACAGAAAAGCTACGTGATAAGAAGCTTTTTGCGTATGTATCGTTATCGTGCAAAAGCCACTCTCAAAATTCCCTTGAGTACCTACAAAACTTGTCTAAAAATAACTCGTATTGCGGTAAGTACGGGTATCAATCCAACTTTCAAGGTGAAACAATTAATGTGAAAACGTGCAATTCCAATTTTTTTTTTATGAAAATATTTTTTTATTTTTTATTTTAAAACAATTTCAAGGGAAAGATTTACTAACAAATGCTAAAAATTATAAAAGGACTAAAGAATGAATAAAATTCTGCAACCGAGTGTGAAATATTGTGAGAAGGTCAAGTGATGGGATTGCACTGCATTTTCAATTATTTTAATTTCTCAATTTATTAATTTTGAAATATTTCGAGATAATATTAAATCGATAATCAAACTCTCGTTAAAATTATAAATTTAATAAAATCTTTTTCAGAAAATTAATTTTAAATTGTCACACGATGAAAAATTAGGACTACATTATTTTCAAAAAATTACCCGCTAGGATCAATTTAACGAAAATAATTTCAACCCTTAAATTTCAACACCGAATTAATGTTCAAATATAGGAAAAACCTATCTCTAGTTCGATTCCTAAATTCAAATATTAATTTGTTCAATTAATTTACTAACTCTCGTTACATAAATTAATCGGTGACAGTTAAAGATTAATTTACCTAGAAATATAAAATTAATGAATCAACTAATTAAAGTAACATCATTCGCAGTGCATCCCACCCCTTGAACGAGGTGTTTAGCCAAACATTCTCATGTGTGCATAAACAACATTCAATAACATATCAAAAGATGACATAAATGAATAGAGAAATAGAATACAATACGCAAGTCTCCTTATCGAATCGCGTTCATAAAATGCGTCTCAATCTTCTCACTAATCCAACACTTGATTACACCAAAAACAATAAAAAACAAATCTAAAAAATTATTCTAACACTAAACTAATTTTTTTGGAATTTTTTTATAAACCTAATTGTACATAATATACAGTATGGTTTTCTCTCTCTGCGTTACTCTCTTTTTTTTTTTTGCTGAGAATCTCCTTTTTTAATGAGAGTTCCCTTCCTTCTTTTAAAGCCACGATGCTTTGTTTGGAGAGAAATTTGGGATTTCTTTTGGAGATAATTGTTGGTCCCGATTTTTATGGGATTTGGGTTTGACTGTGGAAGGGTTGGATCTAGATGGATTTTCGGATTTGGATGTGGATTTGGGTATGGGTATGGCAGGGGATGAGATCGGGTTGATGGGTTTTGCGATTCCGGGTTGGTTCAGCTCGCCGGAAAGGGATGTGGATCGGAGCAGGAATTCGGCTTTCAGAGGGTCGCCGTTGGCTGGAGGGACGGAGGGTGAGAGGCGACCGCCGGCGGTTGGGGTGAACGTCGAACGGAGGTGAGGAAACGGAGTGGGATAGGACTGGCTCCGGCAGGAATGACGCCAGAGATGTGGCAGGTAGCAGCGGTTTCTGGGTATGGCAGCTTGATGAGAGAGTGAGAGATGGTGGGAATGGGTTTTGGTTGGTGGGAGTGATGAAGACGATGAATAGTGGTGTAGTTTTAAGTTAGTAAAAAAAAAGTAAAAACAACAAGATTCTAAAAAAAATTAAACTAAAAATAATAAACCTAAAAATAAAATCTAACTAAAAAATAAAATAACTAAAAATAAAATCCTAAGCTTATATAAAACTAAAATAAACGAAAGAAATAAAAATTTAAAATCTAAATGAAAAATAAAATCCTAAAAAAAAATATAAAATATAATAAACTAAAAATAAACTCCTAAAAACTAATCCTAAGAAAAATAAAATTAAATAAAGATTATAAATTAAAAACTAATCAAAATAAAAATAAAAAGAAAATAAAGAATTAGAAAATAAATCCTAAAAATTCTAAACAAATCTAAATAAATCCTGAAAATAAAATGACTACAAATAAAAATATAGAAAAATAATAAAAGTACAAACTTAACATACACGGGGCTCGGGGAATGGTCTTGGGCTCGGTTAAGGTTACGGGACTGTTTCGGGGTATCGGATCACGTCGGGGCAAGCTCAGAATGGACTCCAAACTTCACGGTCTCTTAGGATTTCTTCAATGCACGCTTTTGACCGCTTTTGAGTCGCAATTGCACTGATTTAGCATTATTTGTACCGCAACTGCGTATTGACCTGAGAAATAAATAAATACGAACATAAGGTCAGTTTTAATTAAAACGAGGGACTAAAATGCACATATTCGGGGCATAAATTATACACTTTTGGGTGCTTATCACACCACCCCCAAACAGAACATTGCTAGTCCTCGAGCAAAAATTAGAGAGAAAATAGAGATTAGTGACCAAAAGTGTGCCACTTTCGCCGGCACTATCGATTGCACTTAGCATGTGCAATAAGCCGTTAAACCTATAAGTTGCCCTACAGGACGAGTGGTGTCTCGTGAGGGTTTGCAGTGAATATACCCACAAAATTCAAAAACTTATTTAAATGCAGTTTCAGATTTGATGATGAAAAGCTATACAACCCAACTTTAAAAGAACCTTTATGAACACCGCATTCAACTATCAAAATAAGATATGAAATCACTTAATACCAAAAGCGTGATCCTTCCTAAAACTCAGCATGTGTAGTGTTAAGTAATCTTAAGTATCATTAGAGTAATTCCTAGATTGCCTTTATAGAATCAACGCTTTGACTTCAATTCTCACGGGATATATCTCTCTGAATCAAACTCTCTGAGAATTGGGTAAGTGTATCTCTATAGTGTGTGAGGATGTGAGTAAATGTAAACAAGTTCAAACGTCTCACACACTTTATAAGAAAGGACGGATACATGAAAGAAATATGATCTCATGAACGAATGCTAACCACTATGTCGAGAATGTCGAGTTATTCACCATATAATCTTCTCGTTTGCCCGAACACTTTACCAAGGGTGAAAAATGGGGTCTATGAAAGGTATGTAGGGATAATGAAATGAAGAAGATGAATGATGGGGTGTTTTGAGAAGAGTGTGACACACTTTGACTGACTATTGTCTTCATCATTTGAACTTATAATCGCATCTTCCTTTTTCCTCTTTTTTATTTTTTTTCTTTCTTCGCTTTTTTTCTTTTCTTTTCTTTTTTTCTTTTTTTCTTTTTTTTGCGATGCGTTTTTTCTTTTCATAGCACAAATGAACACAATTTACATGAAAAATTTCAAACACTCTTTTCTCAAAAATTATGGTAGTGATGGGAAATGACATATGGATAAGGTTAATATGGAAAATGATAATGGGTGAATGATGATGTGATAGGAAAAATGGTAAGTGTATGAAAAAACTGGTTTAGTGCTCGGGACAAACTACAAGACACATGTTTCTTACAACTCGAAAGTAATGTCATTCTCAGTGATTAAACCAAAATTGAAAAAAATAATGAGATCATGCAACGACTAAATGTGGTACCCAAAGAAACTTGAGTCAACTTGTGACTCTGAGATACGTAAAAACCCTCAAAAAGGTGAAAAGCTCAAATCTCAGGGGTTTAAGTCGCCACTAGTGATCTTTTAAGGCTCTCTTGAGAATATATTTACTCTTCAACTTTTGATTGTAAACGTGATAGTGCAAAATTGCCGAGTTTAGAAATTCATGGTGCAAGTACGCTTTTAAGAGGTATTAATTAATTTATTGTAAAAAACGCAATTTTGGGGTCAAACACAGATATTCCGAGATTTCTAAAAGAGGGATGATAGACAAATCATATCAAAAAAATTTATTTTTAACTGCACAAAAAGTTTAAAATCACTTGTTTCTGAAAATTTTCAAAAGAGGTACGATTTTGATAAATTTCCCACCCCCAAACAAAAGAGAACATCGTCCTCGATGTTTAAAACCATATATAAAAATGAAAAGAACAAGGGAGGAAAGATAGTACCATAATGAACCACTAATGAAATGTACCGCATTCTGGAGCATAGATGAAACCTGAAGAACAGATGTGATACACAAATACGTACAAGTCTAGAAAGTATGCAAAAATCATTGGGTGGTGTGAAACACCACCCCCAAATAGGGTAAGACTCATACTCAGAAACAATGAACGACGGGCTGCCTCCCGGTAGCGCTAAGTTTAACGTCTTCAGCCAGACCGAATCAGTCTCACCCTAAGGATAGGAACTAGGAAAGCACGGGTGGCAGAAAAAATTGGGTGATGAGAATCACCCCCAAACAAGACTGAAGCGTCAGTCTTGCTGGATATAGGCTAAAAGAGGTCAATGCACTTGTATAGCAAAGTGCATCACTCGATGTAAAGCATCGGTGGACCAGGGGTGGGTGGGTAGGATGGTACATGGACGAAGGGTAAGGGTGAGGGTGTACAGGTACCGATCACGGGCCTTATTGAGCGTAAAGGTGAGGGCAACTAGGGCCCTATAAGAATGATGCTCAAGTTGGTGGGGGAGGCAAAATGATTTAGCAATAATGATGGGGTGGGCCTCAGAGAAAGTGCGCGACCATTCTATAAATGGACGATGATAATGGGCACGTCGTGACACACTAGGGAGCTGTGAAGGAAAAAAGTCAACACCACAAAGAAGTGGTGGGCATAGAGTAACAAGCTCGGTGTCACGGTAGTGGAGAGTAGCACAAATACTCTCATAGATAGTGGGGTCTATGAAAAATGCACAAATGTGATCGTGGAGTACTAGGGTGGATGATGGATATAGGTGAGGACCTAAATACTTAGATGTGAAAAGGGAATGCATAATAGCAAGGTCCAAATCAAGTGGTGGGGTGGTAGGGACAGTGGGTGGATCGGGCGGAACAAATGGTGGGGGAAGATGATCTAACTCACGAGTAGGAGATACACACTTCTCATGAGGCGCGGAGTGATCCTCAATAGCACTCGGAGGAGGAAGTGTGGTAGCTAGAGATGGAGTGCTCATCGTCTCCACAAGAATATCGTCAGTGAATGTGGTGGGTAGCAGCGGTTTCTGGGTATGGCAGTTTGATGAGAGAGTGAGAGATGGTGGGAATGGGTTTTGGTTGGTGGGAGTGATGAAGATGATGAATAGTGGTGTAGTTTTAAGTTTGTAAAAAAAAAGTAAAAAGTAAATAACAATAAGATTCTAAAAAAAATTAAACTAAAAATAATAAACCTAAAAATAAAATCTAACTAAAAAATAAAATAACTGAAAATAAAATCCTAAGCTTATATAAAACTAAAATAAACGAAAGAAAAAAAATTTAAAATCTAAATGAAAAATAAAATCCTAAAAAAAATATAAAATATAATAAACTAAAAATAAACTCCTAAAAACTAATCCTAAGAAAAATAAAATTAAATAAAGATTATAAATTAAAAACTAATCAAAAATAAATAAATAAATAAATAATTAGAAAATAAATCCTAAAAATTCTAAACAAATCTAAATAAATCCTGAAAATAAAATGACTACAAATAAAAATATAGAAAAATAATAAAAGTACAAACTTAACACACACGGGGCTCGGGGAATGGTCTTGGGCTCGGTTAAGGTTACGGGACTGTTTCGGGGTATCGGATCACGTCGGGGCAAGCTCAGAATGGACTCCAAACTTCACGGTCTCTTAGGATTTCTTCGATGCACGCTTTTGACCGCTTTTGAGTCGCAATTGCACTGATTTAGCATTATTTGTACCGCAACTGCGTATTGACCTGAGAAATATATAAATACGAACATAAGGTCATTTTTAATTAAAACGAGGGACTAAAATGCACATATTCGGGGCATAAATTATACACTTTTGGGTGCTTATCACTACGCCAATGCCAAACGATTCTTTCGAGAGTTGATGTGAGGAATAAGAATTTCTACGAATATATCCTACGAAGGGGATAATGAGATTTGGGAAGGAAGGAAAGTTGGCATAGAGGTACGTGGGGCAATTTTCTATTATCGAAAAGATAAGGCCGGTTGCATATAGAGACTTGGGTTGTTGAATCACTTGCGTCATATTCATGATGTGTTCCATATTTCTTTGCTGAGATGGTATCTCCACGATGAGTTGGCTCACACTCACATCGTGTAAGAGGAGATTGACTTATATCCTGATAGTTCGTATAAGGAGAGACTGGTGCCTATCCTAGAACATAGCAAGAGGAGATTAAGGTCGTAGGTAGTTCCACGTGTGCATATTCAGTGAGAGTACCATAATGTCGAGGAGCCTACTTGGGGGCGCGAGACGAAGATGCGCAAAAATATCCAGAGTCGTTCTTACCAGGCATACTTTTATTTTTCGAATTTCGGGACGAAATTTCATTGTAAGGGGGGAAGTATGTAATACCTCGTATTTTTAATAATTTTTAAATATAGTGTTAATTAAATTAAATATGGGAAATTAATTTATAATTAATTTGGATTAAAATAAATATTAACTAGTGAGACGAGGGTTAGTATTAATTGATGTGACTTATATTGATTATTACTTAGGGAATAAAATAATATGTGACTATGAATTTATTAAAATTATCGCGAGTGAAAAATACGACAGTTACAGTAATTAAATCGGGACGCGCGTGTCAATCGTGTCGGGACCATTTAATGGAATAAAAAGTAATTTATTTTTAAGTCTTTTATATTGTCATTTTGAGTGTGCCAAAGTATTCGAAAGGATCGAGATAGTCAGAAAAGTCTACCGGAGAGTTTAGTTTGGGTCCCGGAGCAGTTTTAAGCCATACCGGCTCCCCGAGAGGGCATTTTGATCATTTGCATTTTTGGGAAATAACACCTACGAATTTGTAAGTGCAATATATCTAATTACACAAGGGGGGTTAAACGCTAATTACATGAGAAACAAAGAGAAGCCACAGAAAGGCCATAGGAGGAAGAGGAGTTTCAAGGCTAAAACCACCTTCTTGCACCACTACCACCTCCGGATTGTAGATCAAGGAGAGAAGAACACCTATATACCCATTATCTTCAACGGATCAGACCTACTAAAATAGAAAAGTGTTTAATCTTGCAAACTTATAGCATTTATAATATCCATGTTAGTGTAGGTTGAATTAATTATGAAATTCATTTGATTTGAATGAACTTTTGAAGACATATATCATTATCTTGGGTGAAATTAATATAGAATAGGATCCTCCATGTAGGAAGTATGAAACCCGTGAAATTATATTGAATCTTGATGAATAAATATGAGTTTTGATGGGTATGATTAAATTGTAGAACAATTTCTTAAATTTGAAGAATCTATGAAATTGGGTAAATTAAGTCGTCGTTTTAGAAACTGTTTTGAGCTGTTTTGGTTCCGAAAATGGCTATTTTGTTCACAATGTCTGTCTAGAAAATCCTATTTTTTGCATTTTGTACTCTGATATGTTTTTTTTCAAAACGACTCCGAAATGCATCAAAACTACATTTTAAAAATCTAGGCAATTTCGTGGGGGAAATTTTAAGAAATGTTATTTTTAGTTGTTATTCCCTTAGAGGTTACCTAGATTGATTGATTGTGATTGTTGTTCTATAATGAGGACATTAGGCCTAATGTGGATATTAGGTTTACATAAAGTAAGATGAATAAATATTGGGATAATTGAGAAAATTGTTCCGTTTGAGTTAAAACCTTACGACGTAGTTAAGTCCAGGGAAATGGAATAACTCACGATGATTATTAGGGTAAATTAATAGTGGGAGAATTGGGTTAATTACGTTAAAAGAATCTTGGGTAGTGAATCATCCTTGGAAAAATACGATAGGGATAATATTCATAAGTTAATAAATGTATCGGTAGTATTAGTGAAAAAAGATATTACATATGAATTATAATATTCGGGTTGTGTGTATACCTACTGATTTATGTAGGTGGTGTGAATACCTATTTCTTGATTTATTATGTGTATTGACATAGGTATGTTATTGGGGTACGGTCTTATCTTGAGGAGACTTAGGGGGATATTTGACTTGTACCTTAGATTATAAGACTTAGGTTGGATTGCCATTTGTGCGAACAATGATATTGAACGGTCATTTGGGTGCGTAGGTATGTGCGTGAACAGAAGGCTTGGGACTATATTCACCTCCAATATGTGTGATTATTATTTATGGTTCGAGAGAGATAAATAAACAATGGTCCTTGTTTAGTAAGTGATGTAACGGGCCTTGATAGCAGAGTATGCCTGCACCGCAGCTTAGCCTTTGGGTGTCATATTCGTATATATATATATATATACACACACACACACACACACACACACACACACACATTTGTGAAACGTTCTACTGTGTGAAATAAGTAGATATAATGAATAGTAAAATCTAATATAACTTAAGTGAGCGAATACTTATCGTTGAATGTGAAGACTCTCTCTCTCTCTCACTCGAGATAAGATATGTGAAAATAATTAATAACGTATTACGGGGGGAATACGGGTAGCTATTATGGAATAATAGAATTGAAGGTTAACAATTTTGAACTAGTTAGGCATGATAGAAGTGACTAGAATAGTTAGTGGTATGTTAGGCGTGCACATTAATTGAGAGGTGAGAATTCTCAAGCGAGAGACGCATAACTAACATTAATAAAGTATTTGCTCTTAAGCATTATAAATATTTGCTAAACTGTTTTAAAAATATTTTCACTCATGTTCTGACCCGTTTCTTGCAAATCTATTTTTCTTTGTGCCATTATTTTATCTGTCCAACCACGAGGATGCCAGACATAGGAGTCCATAGATTTGACGTGCTACATCTATTGTAGGAGTTGCAGGTCCTCGATATTAGACGCCTCCACATTTATCCTTTCAGTATTTGATGTAGTCATTTTCAGTTAGGGCATGTTGCCCATTCTTAGTTATTATTCATTTATGAGACATTGTACTCTTTTATTTCAGCTGATGGGACTTGGATTTATTATTTGATTATTTGTTTTGAGACATTTAAACTAGGACGTTTATTTCAGTATTATTTATTCAGTAATATATTTTCTCATTTACTATTGTTGTATTCGTTAGTATGGTGAATGTGATTATTGGTTAAACTGTTGGATAAAACAATTAATTGTTGAAAAGTTTTTTACACTAGCTTAATTAAGTATTAGGTTATTAATAAATAAACATTTTTCGACAGTGATGCTATGAATGAACCAGCTGGATATTCTGATTTAATTTAATAAAGGACCGATCACCCGGTATTTAATTAGGCGGGGTGTCACCCTTCCTTTCCTCACTAGTCAAAGTAAACGTAGCAGGGGGGATTATTGTCCTTCCTCTACTATCTTCTTTCAACTATAGTTGTGGCTTAAGTTTCAATGCTTTAAGGTCTTTTCGTGCATTTTCTCCATCCTTCGAATGAATCCCCCAAGTCATGTCACCCCCCGCCAAATTCTGGTGTCGACCGCCACCAAAACTAAGTCGGGTGCGAGTAAATTAAATATCATCCTTAGCATGTGACAGATATGAGACATAAAGTTTTAATCCACAAGATAATTTATTATAATCAAACCCAAATATGAATGACATCCAACTGATAAAACACCAAAGAGCGATTAACATCCATCACAAGTGATCTCTGAATATATCAATGACTAAATAAACAAATCCAACTGAAATATTAAAACAACTTTGGAACCGAAAGGCCCAATAAACTCAAAATTAGTCTCATAAATAATACGATGGAATGGAAAGAGAAAATCTAACTACTAAAGCAATAAAATAAATCCATCTGCACCTACAAAAGATCTCCAATGAATCATATACAACAACACCCAAATAAATCCTAAAAAAGATTAGTCAACGCATGTGTCAGAGACAAAGCCCCGAGCATAAAAACTGGCTACTCTTCTCAATTAGGGTACCTAAACCTAGACAATAGTGCTATATATATCGACCATAATAATAGAATATTTAAATTACGAAGGTTATTTATCCCCAAAATAAATTTCTAGCTACCCGCAAGGTTTCTTTAAAATATGCCACACCAATATTATTTTATTTAACCCACATTCCCAACAATATTAAATTTCATTGAAAGAACCATTACTATAATTTACCAAGATACACGTTCCCTTGTCAAGTCCGCCATCTGATCCGTTTTTATCCTGCAATCCTCCCGATATGACAAGGTTCCACACATACACACACATCCCCTTGTAAAGTCCGCCGTCTGATCTGTTTTTATCCTGCGATCCTCGCGATATGATAAGGTTCCACATGAAACGACATAAATCGTCCTCTGACCCATTGAAACTGTCGACCCTAGACACATTATGTCGCCAATAAATTTTAATATCCGTTTTAGTCCTGCGATATTAATTTCCAAAATTTCTTATACTTATTAATCTAATTATTTCCCCCCACCCTTAAAAGCGATGTGCAAATCCTCAAAATACCCCTTAGACCTAACTAAGGGTTCCCAAAACACAAATTCGTCCTATCCTAAGTAAATGATGATTATATAATTTCACTCCATCTAGATATTAATCCCAGGCTATCGTAACAATGACATAACATAGAAAATCAGCCCCCACCCATAATTATATAACCATCATAAACTCAGACTAACTAGTCCCATACCTAACAAGTGTACTATAACAAGGGGTGAAAACCAATTACCTACAATACCCAACGTCTTAGATATATCAAAAATTATATTTCTTCCATAAAGTGGCGTAATTAATAATTTATAACAACAATCACAACAACATTAAATTTTCAAATTGAATAATTTGAATCTAAATAGTGGAAATCAAGGACATATAAATATTGTGATTTTCAGAATAATAGCTACATGGAAGTCCTAACATAGTCATTATTTTTCAACACAAGTAATTTATTTAATCTAGAGTTCTCACATGAAATATCAAAATTTGCTTTCTAAGCGCTCCTCTACATCCACATGCCCATATACAACCGACTACGCCAACAAACCCCAAGGAACAACAAGGTTATAATTATTAAGTAACATTAATATTTCATGCAAAACAGTCCCAAAATTTATCTCTTTAATAATTATATTCATAACTTATTTTAAAAAACATGAGTTTAATGGAGGTTACAATCAAGACACATAACACTAAAGGAAAAGAATAGTATAAACATATCTGTGATTAGTTTGAAAAAAAATCTGATTAGATATATGAGTTCCTCTCGAAAAATTGATCAAAACCCCTTCTTGAACCAACTTGGGCCAGATTAATCTTGGCCTTCAAAACTGAGCTCAAAAAGTAATTTTAATGGTGGCTAGGGTTTTGAGGTAGAAGATGATGAACAAAGGAAGAGTCTGCTGCTCTAGGGTTGGCAACATATACGTTTTAAAAAATAAGCCCTGAAATTTCATTTATATAAAAGAGTTAAAGAGTTTTAATATAACAAAACTCGTCAAAAAGAATTGCAGCGCACGAAATTTGCTGGGGTCGATCGATCGATCACCAAATTATTTTGACAATTTTGCTTAAAAAACTTTATAAGGGATAAACTGTAAAAATCAATTAAAAATCCGTTTTAACTCCGATTTAAATTCCGCTTGAAGTTTTATTCTTCTAAAGTCATAACTAACATATTTAACCAACAAAAATTATAAAATTTATTTTTTTTCCTGAATTTTCCAATTAATTAATTAAATAAACTACGAAAAACACGAGGTGTTACATACTTCCCCACTAGCAAGAGAATTTCTCCCTTGAAATTTAGCAAAACCAAATGCGCACACAAAAACTAAAATCCACACGAGCCTACCATATCGTACCATAATCAGGCGCTAATACACTTAATTCTACCCAAGCAAAAATATGAATACTATACACATATGACATAACAACATACTTTACGTACCGATCCTCCACTAGCCACGATGTGTCTCCTGCGGTGCCTGATCCTCACGAGGCTGAAGTAGGTAGAACCTCCCAGAACCAGTGTTGATTGGTGCTACAACCACTCCCTGTGCACTAGATTCTGCCGATGCTGCTGGTGCTCCCTGAATACCTGTCGCCGCCAGTGCTGCTGGCACTCCCTGCACCCCGGGCGCTGCGGGTGCTGGAGGCCCTTGGCCTTGCTGACTTTTGATTAACCTGACCCTGGTGGCCCTCTCTCTTAAAACACGTATTCGCTTTGTGTCCCATTTTTCCACAATTGAAACAAGTACCCTGAAAAGGCTCTGAATTCCCATTCCAACTTTGCTCCCCCTGATGACCCTATCTCTGGTTGTCCTGATGAATATTGTTGCTCTGATGTACTTGTTTCGACCTCTGCCTCTTCCATGCTTAGTCATTGCGACCCTTATTGTCTCCTCCCTGGCCATCTATTTCTTGCCTTTTTCTCAACTTCTTCTGATAGCTTATTTTCTCCTGCCAGTGTAACATCGCAACGTCCACTACTTGGGTGTAGGCAATGTATATCGGATTTCTAAAAACCATTTGCCTAATGGGCCAGGACAATACTTTAATGAATCACTCCATATGTTTCCTTTCAGTATCTTCCTCCTCTGGTACAAACATAAATAAGTTAGTGAACTCTTGTTCATACTCGACAATTGATTTTGAACCTTGCTCCAATTCCAGAAATTATATTTTCTTTACAATCCTGATAGTATATGGAAAGTACTTGTTGTTGAACCCAATCTGAAACTATGCATAACTCAATTGATCTCGCTCCTCTAGTGTGGTGGTACTCTCCCACCCGACAATTTAATTATTGCCAACATCTGCTTCTGTGCCTCGGTGCATTCCACTAATCTCAAGTGTCGCTCCATGTCCCTTATCCATTGGTGAGCGACCGTGGGATCCTCCTAAAAAGGTAGAAGGATTCCCCTTGAAAAATTTGGTCCTCACTCTGTCCCAATTTGAGACGGGTGCCCCTTGTTGTTTGGGTTCTAACGTCACCCCTCTCTGTCTCCCAATATCAATACCGGTCGTAGTGGCCTCTCACATAATTGCCGAAAGTACCTTGGCATACAGAATAAATTGCCCCTGCCTCTCCCGAACTGTGGGACCAGAAACGGACTCCTCTCTCCTACTACCAACTCTCCTAGTGTTCTCCATCTGAAAGATAGGAACAAATAACATCAGACTCAGAAAAACTAAGAGTACAAATCATCGAAAGGAAATCAACGATAAGCAACTCGAAAGCTAAATGGACACATAGCCTACAAGACCTAAGACCATGTTCTGATAGCATCTATCACACCCCGCTAAATTCTGGCGTTGGTCGCCACCAAAACTAAGACGGGTGAGAGTAAATTAAATATCATCCTTAGCACTTGATAGATATGAGACATAAAAGTTGTGATCCACAAGATAAATTACTATAATGAAACCCAGATATGAATGACATCCAACTGATAAAACACCAAAGTGAGATTAACATCCATCACAAGTGATATCCGAATATCTCAACGATTAAATAAATAAATCCAATTGAAATCTTAAAACAACTTTGGAACCGAAAGGCCTAATAAACTTAAAAGTAGTCTCATAAATAATACGACGGAATGGAAAGAGAAAATCTAACTACTAAAGCAATAAAATAAATCCAGCTACACCTCCAAAAGATCTCCAATTCAGCAACTCCCAAATAAATCCTAAAAAATATTAGTCAACGCATGTGTTAGAGCCAAAGCCCCGAGCATGAAAACCGGCTACTCTTCTCAATTAGGGTCCCTGAACCCAGACAATAGTGCTATATATATCGACCATAACAATAGAATATTTTAATTACTAAGTTTATTTATCTCCAAAATAAATTTCTAACTACCCGCAAGGTTTCTTTAAAATATACCACACCAATATTATTTTAATTAACCCACATTCCCAAAAATATTAAATTTCATTAAAAGAACTAATATTATAATTTACCAAGATACCGCTTCCCCTTGTCAAGTCCGCCGTTTGATCCGTTTTTATCCTGTGATCCTCGCGATATGATAAGGTTTCACGCACACATATCCCCTTGTCAAGTCCACCGTCTGATCCATTTTATCCCGCGATCCTCGCGATATGACAAGGTTTCACACACGACACGACATAAATCGTCCTCTGACCCGTTTAAACTGTCGGCCCTAGACACATTATGTCTCCAATAAATTTTAATATCCGTTTTAGTCTTGCAATATTAGTTTTCAAAATTTCTTATACTCATTAATCAAATTATTTTCCCCCACCCTTAAAAGCGATGTGCAAATCCTCAAAATACCCCTTAGTCCCAATAAGGGTCCCCAAAACACAAATTCATCCTATCCTAAGTAAAGGATGATTATAAAATTTTACTCCACCTAGATATCAATCCTAGGCTATCGTAATAATGACATAACATAGAAAATCACCCCCACCCCAAATTATATAACCCGCATAGACTCACACTAACTATTCACATACCTAATTAGCATAAATCGCAATTTGGCCCACTTAGTAGTCCCATACCTAACAAGTGTATCATAACAAGGGGTGAAAATCAATTACCTACAATACCCAACGTCTACGAGATATAAAAAATTATAATACTTCCATAAAGTGGCGTAATTAATAATTTATAACAACAATCGCAACAACATTAAATTTCCAAATTGAATAATTTGAATCTAAATAGTAGAAATCATTGACACATAAATATTGTGATTTTCAAAATAATAGCTACATGCAAGTCCTAACATAGTCATTATTTTCCAACACAAGTAATTTATTTAATCTAGGGTTCTCACATGAAATATCAAAATTTTCTTTCTAAAGGATCCTCTACATGACATGCCCATAATACAACCGACTATGCCAACACAACCCAAGGAATAACAAGGTTATAAGTATTAAGTAACATTAATATTTCATGCGAAACAGTCCCAAAATTTATCCCTTTAATAATTATATTCATAACTTATTTTAGAAAACATGAGTTTAATGGAGGTTACAATCAAGACACATAACAATAAAGGAAAATAATAGGGTAAACATGTGTGATTAGTTTGAAAAAAATATGATTATATATATGAGTTCCTCTCGAAAAATGAATCAAAAACCCTTCTTGAACCAACTTGGGACAGATTAGTCTTGGCCTTCAAAACTGAGCTTGAAAAGTAATTTTAATGGTGCCTAGGGTTTTGAGGTAGAAGATGATGAACAAAGGAAGAGTCTGCTCTAGGGTTGGCAACATACAAGTTTTAAAAACTTAGCCCCGAAATATCATTTATATAAATGAGTTAAAAAGTTTTAATATAACAAAACTCGTCAAAAAGAATTGCAGCGCACAAAATCTGTTGGGGTCGATCGATCGACCTCTGGCGTCGATCGATCGATCGCCCAGTTATTTTGATAGTTTTGCTTAAAAAAATTTATAAGGGATAAACTTTAAAAATCCATTAAAAATCCGTTTTAACACCGATTTCAATTCCGCTTGAAGTTTTATTCTTCTAAAATCGTAACTAACATATTTCACCAATAAAAATTATTAAATTTATTTTTTTCCCAAATTTTCCAATTAATTAATTAAATAAACTACTAAAAACATGGGGTGTTACATCATGTCCCCATAATATGTTCAGCAATGTTCTTCTCTGCGTGCATCACATCCAATACATGGAGCACCCAATTATTCTTCCAATAAGGCAAGTCAAATAAAATTAACCTTCAAGACCATGCCTTTCTTGTCTCAGTTTCATTCCCAGTTGGGGTTTTCTTATGCTTGACATTCTTAAATTTAGGATTATTACCTGGCAAATTAGGGACACAATCAGAAGATTTACTTTCAATTTCTAAGCCTGAAAGTATTCTCGGCCATATCCTATGTTCAACCCTGCCCGGTAAAAAATTGGAACCTTTCTCAAATCTAAAACTATGAGAGGGGAGGGGGGGGGGGGTTAAAACCTCATATGACAATGGTATACATTTTTTGAGCTAGCAGGGAGACAAAGAGATTCAGTCTCTTCTCCAAAAATAGGACACCCGAAATAACCATGTACTACATAACTAGATAATGTCCCATAAGCTGGAAAATCATGAATTGCCCACATCAACATAGCTTTCAGCGTAAACTCTTCTATTCTAAAAGAGTTAAATATTTGCACACCTTCTTCCCAAAACTCATTTAATTCTTCTATAAAAGGAACCAAGTAGACATCAATGTCCTCACTTGGTTCCTTTGCCCAGGGATCAATAAAGACAGCATCGAAAATTTAAGTCTCATACATTGTGAAGGAGGGAGGTTTCGTGGGGCTAGGATCACTGGCCATACACTCTGATTGATGCTTAGATTTCCAAATGGATTGAAACCATCTATTTATATTGACAAACAAATGCTACGTTGTTATCGAGCAAAATTGGGATACTCAAAATTCATCCTCTTCCAAATTGTAGAACCAATAGGATGGCGAATGAGATTTTCTCTAGCTTATGGCCTAGCATGCCAAGTCATTTCCTTTATTATCCATGGTACTGTGAAAAACTGCTTTAATCTAGACCCAACGGGAGAATATTTCAATACTTTTTGAGGCACTTTTGAGTGTGCACCTCCTTTGCCAGTATATTTGACATATCTAGTTTCATGGCATACCGGATACTGATCCAGATTTTCTTACTTCTTTCGGTATAGTATGCAGTCATACACACAAGTATGAATTGATTTATACTTCATTTCCAAACCTTTCAAACTATTTTTCATAGTAGGATCGTTGTTTGAAAGCGTATTCTTCTTGGGTAGCAAGCCCTTTACCCAATTCAAAATTCATGTCACGCTGGTTCCAGACAAACCATATTGAGCCTTCAAATTATGCAACCCTGACATGTAAAATTGTTTGATCTTTCTCACAACTAGAGTATAACGGCTGGCTCGCCTTAAATTTAAAACTTTGGTAGTCATCATCAAGGTTTATCCCGATATCTTCATGAGCACCTGAACCTTGTACATCATCAATGACCTCATTATCTTTCACTTGATAAACTTAATACATGTCATCAACTAAATCCTCTAGCATATTATGATCTACATTTTCATCCTCCCCTTCCACATCTATCCTACTTGTTGAAGGGTGTTGTGAAGGTTGCTCGGGGACAAATGGAACTTTTGGTTCCCCGTGAAAAACCCAACTTTGATAACTATCTTGCATACCGGATCTTAACAAATGTAGTTTAATTGTTTTCTACTCAAATACCTTACCATTCTTACACCTAACACACAGACACGAAAACTCATCATTATCAATCTCTTTGCATATTTCACAAATTCGTTGGCACTCTGCGAAACACATCCCCTAATCTATTTGTCTCACCTATCTACTCTTTGTATTTAGGATATCCCATCATAGCTTCTACAAACAATCACCTATTATGGGTAAAATAACATAAATAAAAGTGTGAATATTTAGTTCCCATTAGTATAAACACCTATTGAATGTGTACGCATAACAACTAGAAGGCTAGATTCGATGGGTAAATTTATTCGTGCATTCAAATTAAATTTTAATTTTAAATTGAAATTAGAATTAAATTAACAATATTAATTCCTATTTCCTCCATCTCCTCTAAAGGGTGAGTGGTCCTATTATAATACCCCGTACTTTTATGGATATTTAAATAACTTAAGTGGTGTAATTTGGTAATTAGAGGAAATTACTCTGAATAGTAATTTTGAAATTTATAAGTATAAATTTAATAATTGAGAATTATTGAGTGAATAGTAAATATTTGTTTCCAAGTGTCGGATTATTATTTACATGGATTATATTTTCTTACGACACTAAGAATATGAGTGGGATTATTTTAATTACATGTCGTAGTTAAGTAAAGCGACAAAGGATGATATTTTAATTGAAAAATACGCGTATTGGAATGTGTTGGGTTTAATTAGTTAATTTTAGTTAAGTGACTAGGATGGAGATTTCGAGTGCGCGGTTGGTTTCGAAATGGCCGAAATAGTCATAATAAAGGACCCGGAGGATAATGTTTGGGTTTTGGGGGATTTCTGAACTAGTAGGAACTCATAATTGAGTACACGAGTCATTTTATAATTGGGTATAAACCCAATTTCAGGATTTATAAGGGGAGAACCCTCATTTCTCCCACATTTGAGACCTAGGAGAGAGAAAGAGAAGAGAGAAAGAAGAGAAGAAAGAAGAAGAAAGAGAAGAGAAGAAAGAAGGGGATTTTCGGCCAAGTTCCGCGGGATTCGACTCGAGGTCGTCAGATTTTATCCACGAGGCAACTGTTTAACTTGACTTTATGATTTAGTGTGTTTATTTCTCATATTATAGTTGGCGTGTAAAAGCTATAAATATTTTTGGGTTAGATTTTCGTGAATCAAAATGGGGGTTTCGGAAGTTTGAACGAGTAAAACCCGGTTAATATCCAATTTGAGAAACTTAAGAATTTGTTGAAATTAGTTGTTGATTATTGGTTCTGGGATTATCAGAACCATTTTTATGTGTGGATATATTGTTGGTTGAGGTTGGATGATGATGGTAGGGAAGATAAAAAGCTTGGAGGTGCATTAATGGAGATTTGTAATTGGGAGAAGGCAGTGAACAGTAATGTAGCAGCTTGCGGGATCGATTCGGCCAGGAAGCGAATTAATTCAGCTTTTGGTCAAAATATGAAAATCTAGATCTTTTCGATGCGGTTGTGTGGGCGCCGATCGTGTATTTTTCTGATTTGTTTATATTTTAATGATTTTTTAAGGAAGCAGTTCCGAGGTTGAAATCGTTAGCTCGAAAATCAAACCTGAAATTGGAAAAATTAAGGCTAGAATTGTTTGGAGATAAATATTAGGGGTTCCTAAATAAATTTTTTGGACTTCTAAATTACTTGAAGAAAAAAAAATAAAAACCTTGGGTTCGTAGAAATAAATCCGGGCTATATTTTTTAAATGATTGTTTGGGATGGGTAACATTCGAGAAAAGTCTTCAGCAAGTGTGTTTATACAGATATGCGTAGAGAATAACTATGGGCCAAGTACATTTGAGTGAATTCTAGAATGCGAGTAGGATGGAATTTAATATATGGGCTAAAGAGGTTCAAGCTACTATTTGGCATGTCTTTATTGACAATTATGATTATAGGTGATACGGTACCTATGGAGATTAAAATAAGTAGTTTGTATAATTATTTAATCATTACGAATTGGTATATTAGGGTTTATATTATAATCCTTAAAAGTGAGTAAGGTGCGAGTTATATTTTAAGTAAGAGAACACTTTTGGATTTAGTATTTTAAGTGTATAAATACTTATATACTGTTACTAATGGGAACATTCGAGGTTTTGGCTATCGCTATAAGAGTTTGGCAATTATAGCCATATATATTGAGAAGAGATATATACTATATATACGGGAATTGTTATAGTATATATATAAAATAATTATGAATATATCTGTGTGTGAATGGTATATTTATGTGAAGCATACCCCCTCTAATGCTATCATGAGAAGTTGCACGATATGGGTGAGGCCCCTGGCTTGAGGAGTAGGGAGCGTATAGTCCCCAGGTCATAGCGTCCATTTTATATTCTGTGATTTTTATTAGGGGTGAGACGTGGTGGGTATATTTCGTTCTCATTTTCGGGGAGGAACTATGATCGCTTTCCATACGTTGTGATTTGGTTTTTACCAAGTCGGTGTGAGAGTTCGATCGCTGGTACCTAGGATGATGTGTGAGTAATTCCTTGGAATATGATAATATTGAGAGACTGCATCCATTGAGTTATAGCTCTGAGGGATGGTTATTATACTTATACATTGTGTGATATATAAGTATGGATATACTTGATGTGTATAGTATATTGTATATATATAAATATATATATATATATATATATATATATATATATATATATATATATATATATTTATATTTATATTTATATGAGATGTGAAACATATATATACGGACATAATAAAGAATGGAATGTGAGTTAAATTCTAAATCTTTCGGGAGTACAAAATCTGGAATAAAATAGGTATATCCGTATATAAAGATGAGAATATTATATACGAGGTTAATAACACTAAAACGTGCATAGTGTAAATAACTAGTGAAAGTTATTCATGACATAAGGATGAATCACAAGTGAGAGATTATAATGGATAAAATCAGGCGATAACTTAGAATATTTTATAAAGAATGAATAAAGTAATATTCTCCTTTCGGTAGATTTATATCCGGATTTATATGAGTATGAATCATAGGTTCTAGTGAGAACTATATATACCTATGGGAATTTACAATATGTGTTATTTACTGAGGGCCTAATAGATCTCGACGATCAACATTGTCATGTAGTAGTGTATTGGGGGGATTCCTTGTTTGGATTTTGCTTTGCGAGACACTCCACGCATGAGCGTAGCACAATGTTGGGAATGGAGAGAAGTTTAGTCCTTAGTACTTAGGTTTATGAGGACTTTTAGAAGATGGGTGAAATGAATTAGTTAGGCAGAGTAGCTTAACTAGGTTGTTTAAAAGGTATGCGATAGTTGTGCACTACTAGAAGAGGGGTGAGGGTTATCTCATGAGAGTGCAATACCAATTTAAATATGAGAGATATCATATTTTAAAATATGGATTTTAAGCACTTGCTAAAACATTTTCAAAACTCGGGCTCTGACCCGTTTTTCTATTTTCCTCTCTGCTATATATGGATATATATTAGGTGTCTAGACACAGGGATGCCTAGATGATGATTCCTTCGAGTCAGACGTTAGGTGCAGCAGTTGCTGATGCAAGAAGGTTTATTATAGGCGCTTATATCATTGAGACCTAGATAGGAGGTATTGTAGAAACATTCGGGATGATGGCCTAACTGTACTCAATTATTCTTTTACCGCCTTTTAGTGCGACATTCGATTTGGTTGTATTATATTGTACTGAGTGTTTGGTTATTTTATTTCATTTCAGTTTTTGCATATAAACTGTTGGGTTTGAGTCATTTGAATGGTTTGGTTAAAAATATTAGTTAATTAAAATTTTGACGCCAGCGTAATAGGTTATTAGTAATTAAATTGGTTTTCGACAGTGATGCTGGGAATGAACCATATGAAACTCCTATTTTAATTTGGTATAGGATTGATCACCCGGTATTATATTAGGCAGGGTGTCACAGATGGTATCAGAGCATGAGGTTCTAGTGTCCTTAGGAATCTGTGCGGACGTACTAGCTTTCAACGTTGCTTTCTATTTTCTATAGAGCCTTATGATTAGGATTGTTGATTCCTCTTGTGAGATTTAGTTCTCCTGTTATTATATAATATTATAGTAAATCTTTTGCACGCTCATTTGATATTCGTGTCGTGATCGATGAAGGGCGACCAGGGAAGGCCGTTATGAGGGTAGCAGGAGACGGGGCTTAGTTAGAGCTATAAGTTGAAGCTGGGGACGAGGACCGCAGTAGAGGTCACTCCCTTCGTGAAATTTTCGTGGATTGCTACAACGATACTAAAGTAAAATAGTTATATTTATCCAAGTACTGCTATAGTAGACAGTGATGCTAAACTTAAATTACCCAGTGACGCTAAATTGGGAAAAAGTTTAAAAGGGCCTTTGATAAGGACTATTCTTTGAAGTTTAAGTTACGCGAAGGAAGTGTAGCTTTATTCAGTGGAAGTAGAAGGATCAAAAGCTGTGGCTTAGAGCAGGGTATGGAAATGCCCAGATGTGAAAATTTGAGGAAATTTTTTCACTCGTTGGAATAATATCGAAATGATGGGAACGATGGTCACCACATTTGAAGGAGCAAAATGTTTTGCTCATCAAGGAATCTTACAGACTATTTTAACCCCGAGTTCCTTTAATTTATCAGAAATGAAGAGAATGCAGTTCCTGAATTATTCACATGAGGATCGGTCAGGGGAAGATAGTGAACAAAGTAGTTTTTGGCTCAGTTAAGACAAGTGTACTATGTACGGGAACCATTTGGAGTAGCCAGGGTAATTGGCAAGAATGTTGCTAAGAGTTTCGCCTCAGATGAAGGAGGTATATTTTGTGTGGCTAGATAGATTCACGCTATTTTGTTAACCCTGAATTTGTGTGTGTAATTAAAGCTGTGTGGAAGTATTGGTAATATTATAGAGGGTATATGAAGTAATTATGAAATGATTTATAATTGAGAATAAAAGAGATGAATCCTTTATGTGTAATAATTGGGTGAGATTGTATTAAGTACGGTAAAAATATTATTATGGGTCGTGGGCGAACTTAATTGGAAAATGTGAATATTTATATATATGGTTGTGTGACTTTGTGCTTATACTAAATATTCTATTTGTGAATAATCATACCCGCGCTACTTTCTATCACAGAGGTTACCGCGCCGGGACAGTCTTATCTCGATGTGACCTTTATGGGGGATATTCACTTGTACCCTAGAATATATGATTCCTTGGTACAGGCTATTTGAGAATGATAGTCAGACGGTCCTAAGAGACGTGAGGGTATGTGCTGACCTCTTAATGACTTGGAACTATATTTCACCTCCATTTTATGTGTATTGTGTTAATACAACTCTAGAGTGATTCTGGACTAGTATTTCCCTTAGTACGAGAGATATGGGGACTTGATAGGAGAGTATGCCAGCACCATAGATTTTATGTGGGGTGACGATAGTATATATATATATTATATGAGTAATGATTGCATAATATGTTTTTGAATGGTCGGAGCGATAACAGACTGATGATTGCAAGACTATCGTATCCGCAGTTCTAGGGTGGAACTGGTTGTTTTTGCGATATCTCACCTGGATACGGGTTGAGCTCGCCAATTATGTTATGTTTAGATGGAACTTCGGCGAGTAGATGTTATTGTATGCTAGGATGTTGGTTTTGATGATAAATTATCTGAGTGTCATGTGATGATTAGGGGCTAATGAAAAGTAGATGTGCTGTGGAAAAGCACTGGAAATGTTTCTCTCACCGCAAGTATGTGGGTGAGGCAGGGTGAAGGAAATTGATTTGAGGCTTATAGACAGGCTTGAAGAGAAGGCAAATTTAGAGGAAATATGTTTTGGGTATAATGTTCGTAGCACTTTTGTAGAGAGTAGACGTCTCGATTAGTTACACTTTCCATTTCGCTGAAATGGAGGGACATAGAGGTAGAAGCACGTTAGTACAATTACGAGGAAGGATTTAGAATGTCCCGATGGTGTGCCTTAGGTCGTTATATCTCGATGACCGATGATGAGAGGAAGTAGTGTAACGGGGGGGTGGGGGGGTTCCTTGTTTGGATTTCTCTTTATGAGACGTTCCATGCATGAAACCGAGCAAATGTTGGAAGTTGAGAGAGGTCTTGGGCACTAGGGATATAGTTAGGATTGTACTAATTTTTCGTGTGTAGGAAAACACATCGATCTTAGGACTATTAAGAGATAAGGTCAGTAGGGCAAGTGGCGAAGATATAGAAAGAATTGAATTTCGAATTATTCGGGTTAGGAATGCCCAGGTGTTATCACCATGCCAAAAAGAAAGTGAGGCCTATTTTTAGAGAGAGTGTTACGTCTTTGACGTTTGCAATAGTGTGCTGATAAGCACGAATTAAAGGGTGTGTGGATACCTTGGTACGTTGATTTTATATACCGCACGAAATGGAAAGGGCATAGTATATAAAGATGAAAAGTATGCTTTGGGGCAGTTATAAATGAGATTGGAGTTTGTCGAATGGAATGCCATATGGGGTACGCAAGAATCCAATTATATAATTGCAAAAAGAGGGAGCACGTCCAAGCTAAGCGATGAGACTGACAGGAGTAGTTAAATGTTAATGTAATTAAATTAGATATCCTGATATAGATGAGTGGACACCTAGTAACGGATCTTTGATGTGATTAATAAGTTAGAGCGGCGAGTATAGACTCATTTTCTTCATATGCGGTAATAGAAACGCTAGGTGCGATGTGACGTTATTGGAGTCAACCTTAAGATCGAGGTCGTGTTGTAGAATATGGACACTTAGATAAGCTTGTTGTTAAGCTAATGCTAGTAAAAAACATTTTATTTTGTTAATTTTTTTTTTGAAAAACATAAAAAGATTTTTTCATTTCTTTTTACACCGTTTATGAATGGACATTTAGGATGACCGGGAACATCATTACATTATCCAAGTGATTTTTTGATAGTGTTTGGAGACGCAACATCATTTCATCCATGTATTTTACAATATTTGGAGTCATTAAGATGTGATTAGTTGTTGTTTTCTACATGTTTGACTCATGATTTCCTTTAATTCACACATGCACATATTTATTTAATTTTTATACTGGTTTATCACATGTTGATCAAAATATTTTCATCTCAATCCCGTCTTTAAAATGAACTAAATGCCATAAAACTAGATAATGGAAGTAGTGCTTGTAAGAACCGTTGCCTATAAGGATTTATTTAATATTGAAAAAAATGGTGAGTGAACAAGAAAAAGGGATGCGAAAGTATAATAAACTCGTTGTGAAATCCACCGTTTGAAAAGAGCCCCAGAAAAATTAAGGCAATAAAAGGAAAATATGCCAAAAACAGGCCAAATAGATTAGTTTGATTGAACCTCAATAGAAAAATAAAAAGAATTATTATTTATGAGGGAGTTTGGCTAGAAACCAATGGGGTTACATATTCTGACAAAGTCTTGAAAAAGCATTACATAGTTTTAGATGTTATTGGTTTGAAAATCATTTTAGACTTTGATTTGTTGATTAGATTGAGTCAATATCATTTGAATTCAACATTTTTTACACCCAATGACGATTTTGAATTCATTCGTTAGGAGTATCCATATTCATCGTCCATGTGTGTTACGATTGATTAAGTTAATTTTCCTATCGAATTTGTTCACACCCATGCATTATATTTCCACGATTTGGTTATCTTAGTGTTATTCATGGTGTGTGTTGTTTTTGTAAAATTATTTTTTCATGAAAATTATATGAAAAATCAAAAATAGTTTTTGGAACCTTTTGAGTTTATCCTTCCAAGAGATTATTTGATATACGTTTGGGATGATTTTCTATGCTTGTCATGACACTCCGGTTTATTATGTTTTTATTCTTTTCCTTGTCTTTTTCGGACAAATAAAAAAGGGGGATACCAAAATATGAATTATGGGGGAATGAGAGTTTAAATTATGGGGGAGAATTGATTTGATTGATTTTGATTTATGATTATCTCATTTAAAACTCGATACGTTACGAAGGTATTTTCTTTGTTTATTGTGCGTAGGACTTTGATGATCATCTGGAAGGCACACAAAAAGAGCAAAGAAAGCAAAGAGATTTGAAGATTTAAAAGTTGAAGATTTTGAAGACTTGCATATTTAGTATCTTTCCACTTTTGGGTTCATCGAAGGGTATTAGATTTGTATAGGACATTTGTTGATAATTTGAATGTTTTTATTTTATACTGGAATATACAAAAGGGAAGATTTGAAATGACATATATTTCATAGTCCCTAGTTTATATTAAGTATGTCATATCTCGTTACAACTGTCAAAAGAATTCACGTTCATACCTTCAAAGAAGACAGATCCGAATATCACGCATCTTCAACATCTATGCAATATGAGGTATACTTTGGTATATATTTTGTTTTGAGTTACATAGGTTTTTTTACTAAGTATTGGGATACGTTAAATTTTTTTTTAACAAAATGAGGCATTTTTCGAACTTAAAAAGTTTACTGAGATACCTATAGGCATACATTTAAAAAAATAAATTTTTCGCTCTTGGCATTCAAACGACATGGCAATGTCATTCAAACGATATGGCAATGTCATTCAAACAACGAGCTAATGTCGTTAGCTAAGTGGCTCGATGTCCCAGATCGATTTTGGATCAAACAAGAGTGTACTGGAATGCTTTTCAAAGTTCATTTTTATGGTAATTCAAATGACATCTGAATGTCATTCAAAATACACGAGGAAGTCATTCGAACGACATGCGCTGCCTTAAATTTTTTTTAGCCAATAAACAACTGTTTCGTGAAGCTTTTCATTCAAGACTTTCCCTTTATGCATGATGCAGAATAGTTGCAATTAAGTCTTCACTCTTTAAGGCCAAAAACCTTTTTGATTCACAGAAACACATCCCAATTACTTTTGTGAATAGTCTTTGGAATCCAAACACTTCTTTCTCGAAGATTATTCTTATGGAGTGCTACCTCTACTGCCAAACTTGGAGATACTCGAGGGTATTCATTGCTAAAGGAGGAACTACAGTTCATGTGATTCTCGAGGGAGTCATTGCTAGAGACGACGATTATTGTGGATTCTCGAGGGAAGCCATTGCTGATTTGAAGGCTTCGGTCTTTGTAGGTTCTTGCGCGAATTCATTCTAGTATTTCACTTGTAAGTTTGTAAGTTACGATTTACATTTTATTAGTGGAATAAAAGGTTTTACCTTGCGGAGATTTTTTCCTTAATCTGTGATTGTATACTTTATTGCTTTATTTATTAAATCACATAGATGCATGTTTAAGGATTAATTAGAATTGAAAATTGTTTGAGATTGACATCGAAATGAATAAGTTTAATCCATTGAAATATTGCACATTCACAAATTGGTATCACACCTCGTGCTTTTACGTGAATAATAAGCAAAATAATTAAATGCAATAAATAAGATCAAACACACGATTTTAGACTGGTTGAGGCAAATTGGGCCTAGATTCACTGTTAAGTAGTTCATTTTCTATTATAACTTGAGTTGAGTTATAAGAGTACATATACTTTCTCTCTAGAATGATTTCTATAGAGTTTTAGTATATAATAATTGACATAGTTTGCAAGTAACAATACAACTCCACTTATAGGTGACCCCAAGTCACATGAAATATGTCCAGTCTATTTTCAAAATTGGATGCACGCCACCCATCCTTCTGGAATGAGCATAGAGAATGTGATTATTATCCCTACATGTGCTGATGCCACGTGTAGTCAGTTGGTATTGGACTGGCGAAATTACCCTTTTCTGGTAAATTCTGGAGGTTCATATACTTTCGTCTGATTTTTGCCAACCCCTGTGAGGCCAACCCTTCTGAGAATTTCCATAATAGGGCGATCCTAAGAGGCCAAACCATAAAGGCTGAGGGGTAAAATCTTCGTAATAGAGAGGATAGGCCATATTTGGGATCATCAGGCTATAACACCATTATTGAGTAAAAATTACGCAAGAGTTGAAACACAAATAAACTATTTTGTTACACAAGAAAAATTGTACACATTTCAATACAATTATTGACTCATAAAATACACACTCGGGTGACCCACTAATATTACAAGACTCACTCAATATTTAGGATACAATTTTATAACTTAGAAACACACCTCGCCCACTCTAAATACACTCACTATTTATTTAGACATATTTTATTTAACCACATTGGATTTTGCTTACCTCACTTGATACCAAAAATGGGAAGATGGGTCTCCTATTTATAGCTAACAAAGTGGAGGGGTTACACCAATTTCAGCACAAATAGTGGCGTTCGATGAATGTTTTAGATTAAGAACAATCTAGAGAAATCTGCACAAGAAGAGGAAGGGAGAGAGAGCAAGAAGCTTCTAGAAAGGAGAAAAGGAAAGGCGGTGATGCACTTCCATCTTTAATACAGAAGTGTGAGAAAAGTGGAATCTAGTTCCACGATGACCAATTTGGTTTTTAATTTTGGAATTTATTATTATACTTATTTAGTATATTTCTAATTAGATTGTACTTCTTTTTATTTCTAAAGTAATGAAATATGTATAGTTTTCATTTCATTTTGGAGTTTGAATGATGTTTAAAGATATAATAGAGCAAACTCGTCATAGGTGGCCTGTCGATCGACTGGTAAGTCCGAGCAATAAAGTTATTGTCGCCGGATGATCCTCTTTGTTGGAACGTCACTAACCTAAAATTTGACATTTTTTTTTTGGCGGTGTGTGTGTGTTCATTTTTTTTTTGTTCAAGTATAGGTTCCAGGATGGATTGTACCTTGGATCGGTTTTTGCCCATTTTAGCAAAACACTTTGTTCGAATGGGAAGAGGAGTTGAACGAGCCAGATGCGAGATGGAGAGGCTAACTAGCATAGCTAAGCAAAAAGATTCATTCCTGGCTTATCCACTTAGTGTGGATTAAGAATTTAATGAATTTGGGAATAGGTTGTTGATGATGTAAATATGTTGTATTCACGCAATCAGGGACACAAAGATAACGCAAAAAGTAACTTAGAGAGTAGAACGGTTTTGACTATTTGTTTTGGTTTGGCCCAAATCATAGTGGACGATATATTAATGTTAGGTATAATCATGACTAATCTCATTTTCATTATGCTAACGAATTTGAAGATTAATACCATTTACCTACTATGACAAGTGACTAATGTTTGATTGGTTTGACTCAAAACCTTCACAACTGTTGACATTAAATTGAATGTTTACCGACTATTTCCCCTTTTCAATATTAATTAATTTTCATGTACATCAAATCAATAAATTAACAATGAAACTTCACCAACAATCCCACTGAAAGCATGTTTCCATGTGAGAAACACTATGAATATGGTTCGTGCATTATGAACATATGGTTGATGTATTAATAAAAAAAATACAATTGAAAAGTGAATGAAATGATTTTCAAAAAATTGAAAGGCATAAATAATTTTCAAATTTCTTCTTCGCTCACATCCTGTTTGATTGTTTTGATGAAATTACATGTGAATGATCTTTTCACAACTCCAGTTTGATTGAAAATATCTTTTTCTTTATTACTTTAAAATTTTAATATGCATTTAGAGTCCGTTAACTTGGGTGAGCTTAAAAGCGCATCTTATACTTGTAACTCTCCCACATATTTATAGATTGTCTCGACATTGAACTCTCATTAATTGTTGGGCCAAACTTTCTACCATATCCTACTTATTTTGCTACAGTGTTGTTTTGTAACTTCTCGCCCTAATATCTTAGTTGTTAAATTTTATATTTATATCCTAATTTATTTATTCACTATTAAGAAATTTTAGGGTTATGTGTAGAATATTAAATTAATTATCTAATTGTATAAATAATATATATTTTCTTAACTACCTTTTAAAAACTCAAATATAATGCCCCCCAAATCACAATGTCTTGTATTGGTTGTAAAACTCTGCCTGAATTGCTCGGTATGCCCTTGAATCGTAATATACTATTTTTTTTTAGTAAGCAAAGTATATACTATGTTACAGCTTAAGGGCCGAAAATTCATATACAAGAGATATACAAAGGTTTAAAAGAAGACCATATACCCACATAAAACGGTAAGGGATGCAAAAACCCTCTCCAACCACCTCACCTAATAAAAGACTCAACAACCAATCAATTAGTCCCCTAATCCCAATTCTTTCAAAAAAGCGTAATGAAGTTTTGCCGGCTCAATCTCGTCTCCCTCAAAGCACCTCATGTTCCTCGCATTTTTCAAATTATCCAAAAATACATCAAGGAGACATAATATTACGAAAGCATTATGAACATGATATTACTTTTAACTATTAGTTAGTTAAGAAAAAAATCACTACATTAAGGACTAAACATTACTTTTCTGTGAAATAATTCCAATATATAATCGTGACCTACGTTTTTCTCAATTAAGGTACCAAGTAGTATTTTCTTTAAAAAATCGTAAGTTATCTAATATCTAATATAAAAAATGGTGTCTCATTTGGAAAATGAGCCACGTGGCATATGAGTATTTATTAAAAGAAGATGAGCCACCATTATTTTAGGACTTAAAATAATACTGATTATGGATATAGGACAATAAACATTTTTTTTTTCATTTTTAGTCCCTATTTTCAAATTAAAGGGACACGTGGCATGCTCTGATTGGTTGACGTTTTATGAACATGGGTCCGCCCCAGCGGCTTTATTAAAAAATAGGGACTAAAATAATAAATAAAATATTTGTTGTCCTATTTTCAAAATACATATTACAATAGCTCCTAAATTTATAAAACCCATTTTATTTATTAGCACTCCTCATCTGTTGGTTTTTCCAAGCTCAACCCATTCATATTACACTGTTAAGCCTCTTCCTTTTCTCTAGGAAGAACTCTTCCTATTCCCTCGGTTTAGTATATATATGAATATGAGTATGATTTTTGAAAGACCCTTTCTCTCTCTGTTTTGAGCATATGTACAACTCTTCATTAAAACAAAGGTATTTCTCACCCCCATTTTATTGTCATTTTTATATTGAGTATTATATATTAGATGAGGAAATTTTCCGCAAGTTCTATAGTCTGAGTAGGTTGGTTTGACATCAACAATAAAATGGCGAAAAGAATGTAGTACAAAACTGATTATTGTTCTATCTCAGCAAATTAATGATCCAAACATTCATTAGATTAAACTATTTATAAAAAAAATACTAACCAAAGACATGCCCATTTTTATATTGGGTACCATATTTTATTTGAATAACATATATTATTTGCATTTACCAACGTGATGCCCAATCTTAATTTGAATTACATATATTATTTGAAGAACAAATATTAATTTGAATTGACTGTTACGTGTTTGTCAAAATGTTCCTCTTAGGTAATGTTTCTTTTTATGCTTCAAACGACATTCTGTAATTGTTGACTGTTATGTATTGTCAAATTGTGTCGGTTAGGTATTGTTTCCGTTTTATGCTCCAAACGACATGTCGCAATTGTTGTGGATTTAATTGGAAGAAAATATGAATGATACATATCGCTTTTTTCGTCACCCAAAAAAATTGTTGTACTTTTTTATTGGTTATACAAGTCACGAGCTAAGTGCACTGGTCAAGCCCTATTTCAACTTTTTTACTTGCCATAAACATTTTAACTGTACCTACAAATCGTCCGCACATCGCGTACGATGAACATTTAATCTTTATTAGACTCGATACATTCAGCTAAAGGCTTATTTAGACTAGAACATAACAAAATCCTGAAATTTAGATTTTAAACTTCAAATTGAGATTTTTGAATTCAGATTTAAAGAGCTAAGTTCATTTTGCACTCAGTACACTTTGTTCTTTTATATTCCAAAATGTTTTTATTTATTTTCCTTACAATTTTTTTTTAGAGTTTAGGATAAAAGAAGATAGAGTGTTTTGAGTATTTTATATTAGGGTAATTTATAATTTGGTCATTTGGTTAACAATTTTTAAACATTTAAGGACAATTTCTTATTAGGTCCACTTGTTATGTTACTAGCGTGGACTTCTACAAGAAAAGAATTAGTGAGCCTAAGTGTATAAAATTTGTCAAAATTTCTTTAGTGTTCAAAATTTATTTATGAGGGAGCTTTCACCCTTTCTATTGTGGGAATTTTTTTTTAAACAAAATAAAGTGTTGTGGCCTAATTGTTAATAAAAGTCGGACTGACTTCTTATTGAATGACCCGCTATATGTAGTCAAAGCAATATCAAAAATACTATTGTGCCCAATTTTTTGATCGAATTTCAGCCGACACACTGACATGTCGGCTTGATATTGATTGATTTGTGGGATCCGCGCCAATGGAACCTTAAAACGAGCTAATACTAAACTAACACATAAGTGTGTTGGCTGAAATTCAGTCAAAAAATCGTTCCCGGTAGAAGTGCTCAAGAAATAACCAGCTCAATCAGGTTTGGGATTTAGTTAAGTCAAGTTGGTCACTATATCTCGAAAATCAAGATCTTGCGTTTTATACTACTAATCTTTTGTTTATTTGTCTAGTTTGACGATATGCTTTATATTTAAGATTTAAACCCTAGTGGCATGGCGGTTTCTGTTTCCTTATTCTAAGAATAAACTAGATTCCCCGTGTATACATTAAAAAAAAAAAATTGAACAGTTGATAAGGTGCAATGGCCTATGGCCATTGACATGTTATTTTATAGTTATTCAAATAACGTTGTTTATTAAAGCAACCGACAATATATATATATGGTGATGGAGAAAAAGTCTCCAAAAACGCGGTTTTTGCCTTTTTTTGCGCTTTTCATTTCCAAGGAAGGCCCAAAATGTCAAATCATCCGACGGCCAAATAGCACGATTCATAATGTGGACCCAACTTAAGAGCCTTTGATCATCAAATCAAATTAGATAAACATATCACCAACAAATAACAACCTTTGAAGATAATATTTATGTATGTTTCTTTCTTGTGCTCAACTATTACAATATCCCTCAAAAGTTAAACCTGACAAGTGCAGTAAAGAATTAGGATGGCTGTTATTTACCGGTACTGTTAAAATAATTTGAAAACCGTAACTTTCAGCAATCACTTATTTATGTTCAAAATATCAAATGTTGTAAATAACAGTGAATTATGTCTTGTAAGTGGTTAATAAGGGAAATTGTTTAAATGTATTCTTAAGTATCTTGAGATTTAAACAAACAAACAAGAGTGTTGTATGGAAAAAATGCCTTCAATGTTTTCAAATTCTTAAGAGGTGTCCTTAAAGCACAAATTATTAATACCCATGCAAAACAGCATGCTAATGTATTCTCTATTTCTGATGCAAAATTTGGTATAGCTGCAAAGCAACTGCTTTAATCCTACCTAGAATTACTTTTGATAGTAAAATAATGGCAATTGACTATCCTATTTAGAAATCAGTATTCTTTGACGAAAGTTTCACTTACGTATAGGAACTTTGCAACACTCGAGGATATCTTTGTGAGTTGAATTCCACATCATGTGATGAAACATTATGATTCAAAAGTCTATCCTCTTTATATAAAAAATTCAACAAGTTAGGCCCAGTTTAGTTATACAAATTGTTTGATTATATAAATATGTTCATTGTGAATTAGTGAATTATAAATGAATAAATTTAAAATGAATTAAATTCAATTTTACACAATATTTGGTATTTACTGTTAAGATTTTATGAAAAAATGATAAAAACAAATCATGAGAGAGAGGGGGAGGGAAAGAGAGAGGGGGAGGGGAAGGGGGAACATGCTCTTAATGTGACTCGTATTTCTAATGGATTAATTTCACATTTTTTGTGAAATAATTCAATTTCAGATTTTGCATATGAGCTAAAATGGAGCAATTAATGAATCCTTTCATTTATGAAACTAAACACAATTAATGAGTCAATTTGTAAATTGAACAATTTATTAATGATCTAATTTATAATTTTGAAATAGCCAAATGGGGCCTTATTGAATTGCCGCATTCTTTTATTCTAAAATGAAGTTTGAAATACAAATTTAATGAGCATAACAAAGGGAAAGAAAAGAGCTTTCTAACAAAAGTCAGGAACTTGGAATTTCATATTGCTCACGGGAAAACAATAAAAATCAAAATCAGTAACATACGAGCAAGTAAATGATGTACCACAAATACTATTTGTATGAAAATTGAATGAATGAAATACAACTTTATATGTTTCGAGTCCAACACTCCTCAAACACGTATGAATCTAAGGGGATCAAATTTAACAAAATTAATCCCAGTCTTACTATGAAAATGATATAAACTATAAACTCCTATAAGTCAATATACACACTTTTGTGTACAATTCTACTCTACCCCCAGCAACAACAACAAAGAAATTGAAAAAAAAAAAAAAACAGAGAGAATTTCCAAAATTGAATAGAGAAAAATAATAATGGAAAAGAGAAAATGGAGACTAATGACCAACACCCGGACTTGGGACGGACCGTAAAATCCGATCGATGGCCGCGAGGTGACGAGCCACCAGCTTTTGGTCTATGGTTGTGGAGTGACCCTTCTTGCTTGGGGCAGAAGAGGGCACTGTGCCCTTAGGAAGAGAACTTAGGTACAAACTAGAGGGTACCTTTTTCTTGATATCTTCCACGTCTAAGAGCTTTCTGCTTTGTGTAGAGGATACAATTGAACCAAATATAACCAATACCATGATGAGAAGTAGGCTTAAACGAGCCATTAGTATTGTAAGAATTTTGAGAGAGAGAATGGGTCTTGGGTATTATGAGTGGGGAGGGAGTGTTTGTTGATATAAAAAGAGAGATGAGGAGTGAGAGAGTATTTAAAGAGGGAGAGAGAGAGAGAAAAGAGGAAGCGTGGACGTCAAGTTCGTTGGGCTAAGTCAAAATGGAAGTTTAATTCTTAATTAGTGATTTAGTAATGAGATCATGAGAGTGTGAATTTTGTGGGCGTTTGGTAAGACGAGTATAAGAGCGCCGCGTGGGAGATAGAGGTAGGTGGGAGTGAGTTAATGCCGCCGGCAATACCCTTCTTGACAATTTCATGCATGCACCGTCAAATCCTCACACCACACTTGTTTGGATGGCTTCTTGTTTTAGCAACCGGTGTGAACTTCTTCATAATTTATATTTATCCATGTTATTTGTTATGTTGGTAAGTGGTAACCAGATTTTCATAAATTTAATGCGTGTTAGTCATGTTATATAATGTTATTTATATGATTTAATTACATATAAAAGTACATAATTGCGTTTATCATGTCATTTCATGTTTTGAATGGATCTTATTGCTATTGGATAAAAAAATGATTTTCTGCCATATCATATCCTTGTGGTATAGTGTGAAAATACAACTCAAAAATGCAATTAGACACCTCTAGTTTCAAGGCTTCACTAATCTTGTTACAACGTTTATTTATACTAAATAAATTGTATAGCTCATATCAAAACAATCATTACACAACATATTTTATATATAAAAAATGTATCTCGAAAGAACTGTACTAAATTAATCCATAACATATTTTTTTGTGGACAAATATGTCCATCTTCATTTTGTCTTTTTCTACACAAACATTAAAATCAAATATCTACCAAATATAAGTTATTTGATAAAAAATTATATTTTTGGAATGGTGTCGACAAGATATAGCAAAAGAGATTCATGAAGGATATTTAATTTTGAAATTTGAAATTTCGCAATATAATTACCGATGTATTTTTCAGTGGTGAAACTCCTCGATGTGAAATCTATTGGAATGTGTGAATAAATTTAATAACGTAAGTCTTAAAACTAGTATGTAAAGTAACGAAAAAATAAAATAGTAATTTTATTATCAATAATTGTATTGCAAGTAGAGAGTGCTACAGACTTACAAGTTGGAGTAATAATAGACAAATGTAGATTTTGATGAGGCTACAATTGAAAAATATGTCCTTAATGAATGACTCAAATAATTTTGTTATTGGTTAAGATTAAACTCCACAACTTTGTTGTCCTATTAAACCTATATCTTAAGATCTTTAGTGAGCTAGGTTGAATTTCCATCATGGCTACTCTTAGTTATAAGCTTTAAAGCACATATCCCTCGATATTCAATAAACTTTATCTCGCAGTAATGATTTTGTGAACGGATTTGCTAAGCTTGTCTTTGATTGTAGAAATTCAATGGAAATATTTCTATTAGAGAGCAATTGTCTAATGATATTATGTCTATGTTGAAAGTGACTAGAGTTCTTGTCTTATATACAAAATTTTGTGCCCTCGAGATTACCGATTGATTATCGCAACGTGTAGCTATAACGGGTAGATGCGTTGGCTTAAAAGGAATATCCTATAGAAAATGTTGAATCCTTTAAGATTTTTATCTTGCTTTATCTAAAGCAATAAATTCAGACTCCGTCATTAATCGAGAATTAAAAGTTTATTTTAAGGATTTCTAAGATACAACTTGACCTCCCGAGATGAATATATAACCACTTATGGATTTTGGGTACTTAGGTGCTATATAGAGCTAAACTCGAGAAGCCTAAGCCTTATAATATATATATATATATATATATATATATATATATATATATATATATATATATATATATATATATATTATTACTTAGGAATGTCTCCATCCCTAATCCAAACTCCCCCGACTTCTACCTCTAACTCCTTAGTGATGGATGTTCAAAACATGATATCCTTAGCAATATATCTCCAAGACAGTTTGAAGGACATAGCCTTCCAGCTATTGATCACCCAATAATCATGATATGATATGAGAATATCATTGATCTTAGGTCCCACTCATGTTCCCCTATCCATGCCAAGTCTTACACTTGCACACTCAATCACGTTAAAACACGTGTACGATCGAACTATATAGGGTTTGATCGTAAGTCCTCTTGGGTATGTAGGCCCAATACCGACTTTTTCTCGTGATTTTGAGCTTTTATAATATATATCATGATATGTTATCTCCAACGAGATGCACCCATCTCTCGACTTTCATCTATTACACTTAAGTAACTAAAATGAGATATCAAACTATCTCAAAGCTGGAGCTTCCAAACATATGCCCACATACAAGCGTGCAAAGATATATACACCAATTATACAGTAAAACTGCTTTGGCTTTAATCCCAGGTCCTCTTGGGTACATAGATGCAATACTGAGTCCTCATGAATACGAGTCTCGATAATACGTTTCTTGATCTATTATTTCATAAAGATGCTCTTATATTCTATCCGTTTTTTTCATCTCCCTTGAAACCCGAATGAGATATCAAACTATCTTAAAGCTGTGACTTCCCCCACATCTACATCTATGACCACTCGTTATACGAATTATGTACCTACACTTGTTAAATTGGCGTTCTTATACCTCCCACTAATACAATTTCCAAACCTAAGCACCTATCTACATTTTAAGCGACCCTCATGCTAAGGTCTCTAAAAAAATTCTAAAATAGATAAAAATTAATTAATTAATGTGGAAGCCAATAATAAGCATATAATTGAGGAATCATAAAACTAGGGTGTTAACCACAGCTATGAATATAATAAAGTACTTTATCATTATTGGAGAAAGAACTACAATTAAGAGATGTAGGTACAAATAACTTTTATTCCTGACATGATGTGGACTTCGAGAACATGAGAGGGTTCTAATTTTTTAGGGAACCTATTAGAGATTTCGTTTCTACCAATGTTTGAATATATTGTAATGAAAATTAAGGATACCGAAATTCCTTTATATGAGTGAGTGCACCGTTTAGCAAAAGTAATTAATTTTTACGTCTCGACAGGTTAAAAGTTATTGGCAAAATAAGATAATTGTGGAGAGTCCTGATGAGTTGATGGTGTTATGTGACTCTCAAGTTCGAGAAAATTGATGATAATGGGTAACACATGTATATGATTAAAAAAGCGAACATAAGAGAGCTTATAACTTTAGAAAAAGGTCATCACACGAATGCGGAGTGTGAGTAGGAGATTTTGAACTTCTTCTTTGAGTACATTTAATCATATGGAAGAAGAAAGAAGAGGGTCAATTTTCATTGATTGGCTTGAGTCCCCTAATAATTTAGTGTTGTGATATAGGTTTGCCTATGCATCGTGAGCACGAGTAGTGTGTTGGAGAATGACATAATATAAAAATTATTTGTTAAAGAACTACGAGTGATTATGTTTCATAAACTACGCAAAAAGACCTATATCTAAAGAATTAGTTTAGGTTTACGATCACGGTACCATTTCAGATCATGTAGGTAATTTGAAGTTTAAACTAAAAAAAATCTCATCATATAATTTATTGAAATTATTTATTTTGTGTGATAATTGAATTCAATCGAGAATCTTATTTATGCATGAACTGATTGTAATTTAATAATAATGTTTTGATTTATTTTTATATTGTGAGCTAGTATCGTTATACTATGCTATAAAGGACATAGAGGCCCATCGTGGTGTTTTTAGTATGAGAGATAAGGTCCTAGTATTTGGAAACACTATGTGCTAAGTTTGGAAAGAATAGGGATGTTTTTTTTTTCTCATTTAAAGGTATTAAATTAGTGCCCTATACCTTCAGGATTAATATATTAAATAGAGACTTAACCCTCATTACTAGAGCATGTAAACTAAAGACAAACCCTAGTCTATTCGAGGAGATTTTTGGATAACAAAAGGAATTAATAAGAGGATTATAACAAAAGATTGATTTTTTCCAACTTTAGAAAAGTAATAGTTTCTTATTTACATATTATATCTAACTTATTTATGATTTATTGCTATTTGATTTTAAATTGGGTTAGTCACATGTAGGTTGTGATGTTATGAGAAAATGGAATACATTAGTGTTAGTCATGTTAAACGTTTTGAACTAATTTTATTTAAAGTATGATCGCATGACTGGATTGATATTCAAATGATTTATAACTTTTTTAGATAATCAATCTCACAATTAATAAGATCCCTTATTAAACACATACTGAAATTGATGATTCAACCCTTATTTTGGTGGATATGATTTAGGTAATTATTGTATAATGTGAGAAACATTTATAATAACACATAGGAATTGTGCTTGTCATATTTTGGGCATGATTATGGGTTAGAATTATCTTTAATTCTGAAGTTTTATGAATAAAATTGAATTAATTAAGTTATGCATTAAATTTTACAATACGACGCTATCTTGGGATGCATTGACAAAGACGATCCCTCGGTGACAAGGGGATGATTTATCGGGTTTACCTAGGACGATCGATCGGGTATGTTAGAATGGATTTTTGATATATTGTAAGGATTTTAAATAGTGGGACATGGGTTATGAAATATAGTGTTTTTAGAGGTTTTAGTGGAGTTATCAGGTTTCTGATCCTAAATATATTTCTTGAGGTTATGTGTACATAAATAAGGATTGGTATAAGGGATGTATATCTATATATGTATGGCGAGGAATATATATCTTATCCATTTGCATGTATTGATGAATTATATGATTTATGTGTTATTTGTGTACATACTATAGGTGTGCATAAATTTGTTGGGAATCTATTTGTGATGATCGATGATATTGTTCATGACATTGGATAATATGCCCCTCGATGATGATGCATGATGCGTACATGTCTATATCCTAATCATACATGTAATTTGTTAAATGTAGGAGACCTTATACGAAGTCTAATCTTGATATATGATAACACGGTGGTGTGATGATGTGAGTATTTTTTTAGGTTTGAAATGTTTGTTTGCAATCCATTTGGAGCACGACCTCCTATGGGTTGACCTGATTGAGGCACAAAAGATCCCCAATTGATTGTTTCCTTAGTGTTTTGCTTATATGTATACTTGGTCCTCCGATGAGCATATTTATACGACGTCATTGGATTATGATATTACAATTATGATAACATTCTTGCTTTTTAGGCGAAGATATAATATATGGGTACTACGTATGTGGGACACTAAGTGAATGGCTAACGAGTGTGATGTAATGTTGTGGGCATAGGTAGAAATTATATTGATTATTTTTGGGAGCTTAATAGATACTTGTATAATGGATAGTTGGGTAACTAGTCATGTAATGGGAAAGGGAGTGTGGATATCATATATCATAGTATTTAGGTTAGTGATGGGTATACTATACCGAAATATTAGGTAGTTCTTAGCCTAGATATGAGTATAACTTGGGTTCTATGTGGGATATTTGTTAGTTCTTGAGGGTCTTAAACTATTTGCATATCATGTGTGACGAGGACACTATAAGTTATTATGAGCTTTAGTAAATGGTTAATGTGACAACATTATACTACGAGGTGACTTAAGAGTTATGTAGATTATGCAGTTAGTCTTGGGACTTTAGTACTTATGTTGTTAGTTATGCCCAAGACATGATGGCCATGTATGGATAGGATTCCTTTGTAGGTGAGGTGAAGTGAGATACACTAGGGCAAGTGTCGACTGGGATAGCATGAGGAGAAAATTAGTCGCATTTAATATTATTTAAGTAAAGTAAGATATTTCTTGTAATATGTGTGGTTTAACCATATATATTTCTGTGAAGGATAAGGGATATATGGGGTGGTCAAAACAAAAGAAAATTTATAATTTTTTCGAATTAAATATTAAACCTAAACATAATTACCCCAAATTACAATTGACACTGAGTTAATATAGATTAACAAATTATTTATTTATCCTAAAGCAACGATCTAGGTGATAGCAGGTTAAAATAGATCAATCCACACAACACGCCGGTGTATGAAGAAACCCACAACGGGAAAAACCTCGGACGACCATCCATGAAATTCCCTATGCATGGAGTTACAACGACACGACTGTAGACTTACAATACAGACCCGACGCCCTCACAGGCCTTGATGCTCTCCATTCCTTAACTTTCGTACAGTGGCATGCAGGAGTCCATCCACACAACTGCTATAATGTGTGAGTCCACACACGCCTCGATGTCCACCGATAAGGATCAACAACCATTTATGGTTATGGAACATGAACGCACTTCTTCTTCACCATAACACCACACCACGGAGTCCACCATATGTAAATAACAAACCGAGTATCTACCACATGAAAGGATTCTCAACAAAATAAAGATAATAAATTTCTTAGTGCTCACAAATAAGATCTCAAAGATGTGGGTGCAAAACCATGAAGGCCAAATTTTTGACATCCCAAATAAGCCCAGCACGCTGCCCCAGTAAAACTCAAAGTCCTAAGGATAAATAAGCGAATGCATCACGTGGATAATTGAAGACCCATATGGTCACCTACAATTTCGAAGGAGATAAATATGAATCACCAACGAGCCTATAAGGAGCTAAGGGAGTTACTTATACTGCTCAACTACTTTTTATTGCTATAAATACAACCCCCACCCCGAGACAAGGGGACATGAAATTATGAACCTTTGAGAAATTAATAAAAGCTGAGAAACCCCTCTGTGGATGTAGGTAATTTTCGAACCACGTAAATATTGTGCGTTATGACCATTTTCTTTATTCTTTCAATTCCCTTGCTTTTTAGAAGTATTTAATTGTTATTTCTTGTGCTCACAATTGGCGTAGTTTGTGGAAATAATTCTCTTTTCTAGAATTCAACCCGAAACCAAAGAGTGAACACAATGTATTATTACCCGAACAGTTCACCCCTCACTGGCGATGTACGAGATGATCTATCCCCACTCAAGATCAGATTTGAGGTTCCTTAAGAAAGGAATCTTAGATTTCGCCTAAAGAACAGCTCTTCGAGCAAAGCAATGAGAAATCTAGATCAACATAGATCCCAAAACTACTAAGAAGAATGACTCCACTAGCATGAGGAGGCAACTCTCCTCATAATGGAGGAGAACACATGCCTCGAGCAACGATTGGAAAAGATGGAGAGAGAACTCCATCAAGAAAGCCACAAATGTCGTGGTCGGAACCTTAGCTATCAGGAGAGCAAAACTAACATCCCAAAAAGGAATACAGGACGCAACTAATATCATTCGGAGCATGGAAGTCATCTGGTAAGACGAAACCATGATGAAGAATATCACAAAAATGATATAAGAAGTTTGGTCCAAAAAGAGATAGAACAACACCCAACACATCGTGGAGCTAGATCTATAAAAGAGCTGGTGAGAAGGGCCCTAATAACACACATATTATCCCCCTTATCAAGGGAAATTAAGGAGGAGGAACCCCAAATAAGTTAAAGTCCCCAAGGTTCAAGGTATACAATAGGAAGACTGACCCCATTGATCATGTCTGCTAGTATAGGCAAGCGATGAATCTATGGAATCCCAATGATGCTCTCATGTGATGTATATTCCCATACAACCTAGGAGATGTTACTCAAAAGTGATTTAAGAGGCTACCCTAAGCTCGGTTAATATCTTCAAGAACCTTGTAGAGGCCTTCACTGCTCACTTTATAACCATTAGCTCACATTCGAAGAGGATAGATTCTCTAATCACCATGAGAAAAAAACCACAGGAGCCCTTACGGGAATATGCTAAACGTTACTAAGAAAGTTTCAATGATGTGGAAGATTTATCAGAATAGGTAGCCGCAACATCATTCAAGATAGATTTGCTCCTACCTCCATGTTGCACCAGTCCCTCACTAAGAAGGAAAAACAAGCACCATTAACTATCTCATATTACGTATTGAAAAGTACGCCAAGGTGGATGATGTGATCAACACCAACCAAGAAAAAATTAGGTGTGCAATAGAAAACAATGGAAATGATAAAAAGAATACCCCTAAGAATGAGAATAAAAAAAGGAATAGAAGAGCTAGGAGCGTAAGCAAGGAACACTCATCCAAATAATTCTATGATGTTAACACAATTTTCAAGGAACCAATTTACAAAATCTTGGACAAAATCAAGGACAAATAATTTCTCAAATGGTCGAAGAAGATGGGAGGTGATTTGAGAATGAGGAACAATGTACTTCGGTACGCCTATCACAAGGAGAATGGACATAAGACAAAGAATTGTAAGGCCCTAAAATCCTATTTAAGGGAGTTAGCTTAGGTGGGACATTTGAATGAGTACATTGAGAAAAAGGTTGATCGGGTCGCCACTAACGGTGATCCAAAACTAGGTAATGTGTTAGATGATGAAGCAAGGCACAAGTTTTTCATTATTCATGGTGCATCCACCCCTAAGAAAATCGGAGCAATGCAGTTTAGATGTAACTTAAAAGGGTCATAGTGTTAATGTAGGCATTTCATATGTATCCTACCAAAAGCCAAGCTAGAAAATGTAAGCGACGAGAAAATGTGGATTACAACAAGCACATAGAATTCACATAGGATGATTTGATCGGGGAAAGAACCCCACACCACAATGCATTAATAATCACTTTGAGGATGACAAACTGGGATATAAATAAGCTTCTATTAGATCAAGGAATTTATTCAGAAGTGATGTACCTGAAGATGTTTCATATGCTCATACCAAAGATGAAGGATTTAAAGCAAGCGAACGTCCCACTAGTCAGCTTTGTGGAAAAGATAACTATGCCATTAAGAAAGATATTCCTACCTATGAGGGTAGGGAGAATGTCTAAACTCATTGATTTTCTGGTTGTGGATATTGAATCACCCTACCGCGCCATCCTCGGGAGAGGGTGGTTGCACGTCATGAGGGAAGTGCTTTCAACCTGTTATAAAAACTAAAGTGCATCATAGAGCGGGGAATAATGGGGATCAGAGGAGATCATTCCACTACTTGAAAGTAGTACATCATTTCCATTAAGCCTAAGTACAAAAAAAAAGGAAGGCATCCCCGAAACATATCAGGATGGAGACACTCCATCCAAATAACAGTTAAAGTATAGCAGACCAGAGGTAGAGGAGATAAGAGTTGACCCAACGAACAAATTTGTGGAAAAATTAGATAAAGTACTTTTTGATGAGAATCGACCAAATAGGAAGTTTCCAATCGACACAACATTATCCGACTAAGAGAGGAAGGAATTAATTTCTTTACTGAGACAGAACCTAGATGTTTTTGTATGGGAACTATATGACATGCCGAGGATTGATCCCATAATTACTTTCCATCAAATCCACATTGAACCAACATTTCTATCGTCACACAGAAGGCTTACTGCAGTGCTCGAGAGAAGGTCAGGGAAGTGAAAAATGAGGTAGGGAAATTACTAGAGGCAAGGTCCATCAGAGAAGTTCAATTCTTAAAATGGCTCTCAAACCTGGTGGTGGGTCGAAGGAGTAACGACAACTGTAGAGTATGTGTAGACTTCACTTACCTCAATAAAGCATGTCCCAGGGACAACTTCCCTCTACTAAAAATAGATTAGTTGGTCAATGCCACAACAGCCCATGAGCGGATAAGCTTCCTAGACGGTTCCTCGGGGTACCACCAGATTTCATTATTCAGTCCCGACAAAGAGAAGACCTCATTTATCACTCCACTAGGCTTGTACTGTTATAAGGTCATGCCTTTTGGCCTTAAAAATGCTGGAGCCATATACTAAAGATTGGTTACTAAGATATTCAAGGAACATATAAGAGAGACAATGGAAGTGTACATCGATGATATGATCGTCAAGAGCAGGCGCAAAGATAGTCATCTCGCGGACTTACTAGAAACTTTTACAATCCTTATGTGCTATCTGATGAAGCTCAACTCAAGAAAATACTCCTTCGGGTTCTAGTCTAGAAAGTTCCTCGGCTACCTGGTCAGCAAGAGAGGGATTGAAGCAAACCTTCACCTGATTTACGATCAATAATGTTCAGTTGCCAAAGATGTTGGGAGAAATTCAAAAGCTAACTAAGATGCTAAAAGCTTTGAATCATTTTATCTCTAAGTTATCTAAGCATTGTTGACAATTATTTTAACTACTGAGGAATGAGAAAGGCCTCATCTCGAACGATGAATGCTCAAAGTTCCTTAAAGAAAATAATTTTTATATAAGAAAATCACCACTGTAAGCCATTCTAGATCTAAGGGATCCTCTCTACCTCTACCTAACAGTCTCTAGCCAAGCAGTCAGTTCAACTTTTGTTTGCGAGAAAGAGAGAAGATAGTTCCCCATTTATTCTATCAACAAGACGCTTATGGATGCTAAGAAATGCTACCTTTCGCTAGAGAAGTTGGACTAATCATTGGTCATCACTTACTAAAAGTTAAAGTATTTCTTTGAGGCCTATTCCATCACAATCACAACATACTTTTCTCTTAAATATGTTCTGTACAGGGATGACCTATCTAAACGGTGGTCCAAATGGTTAATTGAACTCGAAAGATCTAATATACACTATTAGACGAGAATAACTATTAAGGGACAAGTGTTGGCTGATTTCATAGCAAAATTTATAGGAGAAAGAGCACCTAATGGCCAATAAGTTGCTGACTAGTTGAAAGATCGTGGGCTTGAACAATCCAGGTAATGGATATTATATGTGGATGGTGCCTCTAACTCTAAGTGGGATGGAGTAGGGTTTGTTCTCATAATGCCAAAAAACGCCATGATCGAGTAAATAATTAGGTTGGGCTTTAAATCCTTCGATAACGAAGCCAATTACTAAGCCATCATAGCTGGCCTATGTAAGGCTAACTTGTTGGGGGCAAACCACCTTGAAGTGAATTACGATTCAATGTTGGTGTCCATCCATGTAACTAGAGACTTCAACGCCAAGGATGAGAGAATGACAACATACATACAAGTGGTTTGTTATTTAATATCAAAATTCGAGGAAGTCCATATCCAGTAGTTCCCCCAGGGGGAATAACATCCATGTTAATGCCTTAACATCCCTAAGCTCAGTAGTGGACTCAAATTTAAGGAGAAGAATTGGAGGGGAGTTCCTAAAAAAACCTAGAATTATGAAAGCAGTGGTCTCCGAGAATGTTCTCATCGTAGAAAGGGGTCCGAGCTGGATGGATCTTGTAATTGCTTATTTACAGAATGATTCCTTGCCGACCGATAAAAAATAAGCTCATCATGTTAGGGTAAAAGATGCCCGATTCTACCTTAGACCTAGGGAAAAACTTTATAGAAGATCCTTCACAGGCCCTTACCTTCACTGCGTGCATCCAAAAGATGTCGACCAAGTTCTCTATGAGCTACATAATGGATATGTGGAAGCCATGCAGAAGGAAGGTCTCCTACTTTTTAAGAAATCAAAGAAGTCTAGTGGTGGCCATACATACAGAAAGATACAAATACCTACACCCAGAAGTGAGAAAAGTGACAAAAGTTTCCCCCCATGCTTCACCAACCAGCTAGTGACCTAAAACCACTAACTAGTCTATGGCCATTCATACAATCGGCGATGGATATTATAAGGCCTCTCCCAACTATGCTAGGATATCGCAAGTAGTTATTGCTCAGCATAGATTATTTCACAAAGCCACTATAGCGAACATCAGAGATACTGATGTGATCAGATTCATATGGACGAACATCATAACATGCTTTGGGGTACCCAGGACAATTATTATGTACAACATAACACAGTTTGAAAGAGTACCCTTCAAATGTTTATGCGATGACTATGGAATCAAACACTATTTCAGCTCTATGGCCTACCCCCAAAGAAAATGCCAAGCAGAGGCTTCTAATAAAACAATGCTCGATGACTTCAAAAAGCGGTTAGAAATATCAAAAGGAGCTTGGGTGGATGAGCTTCCCCACATTTTCTGGTCATATCGTACTACGCCAAGGAGACCTACTGGGAAAATGCCTTTTTCTCTAACTTATGGGATGGAAGTTCTAATTCCCCTAGAAGCTCGTCCACCAACCATGAAGTCCATCATAGTTGAATAATGTTTGAATAACGAAGCCATAAATGTTGAACTTGATCTAGAAGAAGAAAGGAGGGAACATTCCATGATAAAATTAGCCTTCTCCCAACAATAATTAGCCAACCAGTAAAATAAGGGAGTCAATTCGAGGAAATTCCATGTCAATAATTATGTCCTCAGAAAGGTCCTCGGCAGTACATTTTTTTTTCGAACGGCCAGTTGGACCTAACTGAGAGGGGCAATTTAAGGTGATCAGAGATGATCAGTAGGGAACTTATCATTTGGAAATAATGGAGGTCGAGAAGATACCCAGAGCTTGGAATGTAGCTAATCTCAAGAAGTTTTACTTTTAAGTTCACACTTGATAAAGTTCAAGTTATTTCTAGCGTAGTTAGTTTTTGCAAATATTTATTTCATAACTTATGATTCTCACAGTTTGATTTAACATCACTAATAAAAGCCCAAGTTATTCAATTACTTAGCATTGCAAAAAAATGACAGGCTTACATTTTACATTAACAATCGAAATGTCGATCAACATTACCTTAGCTTAATTATAATTAAAATTTTATAATTAGAATTAAAAATAAAGTCTACAGGTCTTCGTTATATAAAACAGAACGACCTCATAAATTGCTCAGGAAAAAAAAGACCTATGGGGGATCCCTAGGCATTGAATGAACACGAATTTGGTCGAATAAAATCCTGAATGGGTGGATGGCCCCTTAAATCAGGTACATTTTTGCCATTGTCTATCTTAGGCCTAAGTTAGTGTGATGACACAGCCTAAAATTTAAGATAAGATAATAAAACACATACTCTTCATAATGGAATGAAAAAAATACAAAATCTTGATATTAAATATTCGATTTGTTACAAAAAAATGACAGGTTGCAAAAATATTATTTACAATGACAAAAGTATAAAAAAGATGGATATGCTACGATTGGCTGGTGAGAAGAATAACAATATTTCTTCATCGATTTTCATTAGGTTTTGGTCAGAACTCATCATCATTCTCACGAGAGGATAAATATCTTTCGGCTAACTGAAGAGGAATAACATCTAAAGGAACCCAAAATTTCTCACTTCCAAAGGGTGGATGCTAATAAGAAGACCAGTCGATTTGGTATATATACTAAAGTTGAGAGTCCTTAGGGACCTTAGACACCCCTAAGGAATTCAATCAACTATGCTTATAAGTTATGATCTTTTCCTTATCAAACCTAATAGGGGCATCCGCGCAAACTTTTTCATAACTAGTCAATCACGTTGCTCGTGGACCCATTCTGAACTGATAACGCATATTAACAATGTCACAGCTAAGGCACATCATCATAACATGTGCTCTTCGGTTGTTGTCCTCTACTTCATTGATCTTATTCTTACGGTCATCATTCTCAATATGGAGAAGGACCCTAACATCTCCGTTGTCCTTTGCACTAGTAAGATGGGACTTTAAAGAATTAACTTCATCCTCCATCAAGGTGACTACATCTCCCAAGTCTTTCACATCATATTGAATCTTGGTCACTAAAGAAAACTGGTCTTTGTAGGCACTAATCATCTTTTTTATGGCCTTACAAATAAAGATAAAAGCTTGGAGGGATTGGTCACTTGAATATCGAATAAGGATGATGTCAAAGTTACTAATAAAATAAGGAATATCCTCGACAACATTTGTACACTATAGAAATTAAGGGAAAAGTGGAAATAATTAGCAACCATTTAAGACAATATTAAAATTCACAAATGCCTTTCATTAATAATACTCAAAATGGGCAAATCCCTTACAAACAGAAACTAAGGGGAAAACTACAAGAACATATAATCTAATTGTTCCTAATTAAGTTTTCTTGCTCCTAGGTCTACGAGGCCTTGCTCTTGGCAACTGCATCATTAGTCTGGTCGGCTTGGGTACCTGTGGTGGCCTTCTCATCAACCTTTGGCAAAGAACCAGGGTGTTTCTTACCAAATAATTTTGACTCACCTCGAACATTCGTCCTCACCAAACACTACACCAAATCTATCGAATTGTCACGGTCATTGACCTTGACAAGTTCAACTTGTCAAGGTCAATGACCGTGATAATTCTGGGCGAGAAAACTTTTTTGTCACGATCATGTCACGGTCATGGACCATGATAAGCTCATTAGAATCATCACGATCGTGTCATGGTCCCTGATCGTGATAACTTTTATCACGGTTTATAACCATCAGAAGATCGTGACATTTAATAAAAAATTGTCACGGTCATTGGCTGTGATAAGTTCATGACAACTTTATTTGTCAAGGACTTGTCACGGTCAATGATCGTGACAATTCTAGGGAGAATTGAAAAAAACTTTGCTGGGCAGTATGGCCACTGCCACTGCCCAGCAGTATATATGTACCTGTTATAACAACGTTGTACCTGTTCGAACATTATATATCCAAATAAAATAGAGATAGTGAAAATATACATTCAAAATAGAGACAATATGCATCACGATATAATCCAAATATAATTCAAATTTACCAACTTAAAAACAATTTAAATGTACCAACTTAAAAACAATACAATTCAATTCAAATAATGTCACTACACGTCTTGGGTAAGGTTAAATCCGAGGAGGTGAGTAGGCCACACGATATACGAATTGACACACCCACTGATATACATCGTACCGCATTGTTCGCGCAACCACAACGGGGAGTTCTCCTTCCTGGGTATCACATGCGTGATGAGCACCTTGGACTCGATGTCTTGAAGCTCACGTCCATGAACTAGTCCACCCTGGACGATATTTGGGTCCCTCAACCCCCGCCCTATCCACTGGCCATCAAATATGTCCAGTATAAACACGCTCGACCAACCAAGTGTCGACATCGATCGGTCGAAGGGAGCTAAATAGGGAAGTGGATCATCAAAATCCGCACGTGTCGGCGATAAAGCAGCGAGATTCACATCCTCGTCATCCTGCACCTCGCCCTCCCGCACCTTCTCCTCCACCACCTTCTCCTTCCCTTTCCCCTTGGATTTTCTACCGCCCAACGAACGCTTCATGAATGAGAACATATCTTGGACCGTCGCCTCTAAATGGGATAACTTCGCGTCATGCGAGTCCACCGTTTGAGCCAACTCGGTGTCACTCGTCTCCAATCTGATGATCCTAGATTTGGCCACCTGCAAGCTTTCCCCCCTTGTCCTCCCCTTGCGATCAGAGCCAAGAACTTGGCTGAGTGCGTCTGTGGACAAAGATGCCTTATCAGCATCAGACTGCGACTCATGCACTTCCATAAGCTTTTCCTAAAACGATAAAAAACACATGATTAGTAACATAAGTAAATTAAAAAATTATAACGTAATTAATAAAAAGTAAACTGTTGGATTACTTACAATTGTGGCCGCGACGCTCGGGGAAACCTCCTTGTCCTTCCCCTTCTTCGTTCGAAGAGCCACATAAGTATCGAGCCTATGTGGCCTACCCCCAGGGCCACTCCTTGTCCCCTGAAATAAAATAAAGTAAAATTAGTATCGGCCCCGCAAAGTAAGATAATGCAGAATAATATATTTATGTAGTTATTGAAAAATTAAATCTTACCATCATCCTATGCTCCACCTCGACGTAAGACGTCCGGCCGGAGTAATGCACGTCCATTGTCAACGAACTTTTGTCAACGACCGGTTTTCCCTCCCTGATTGGCGAGATGCCAATTGTCGCTCCCTGATCTCATTGTCAACGAACTTTTACCATTGTGCCAATAAGACCGTCTCCTTTGGCGGGAAGGATTCACGCCTTTGGATAATGGACTCTCGTGTCTTTCCAAAGTACCGGGTCCGCATATTTTTCTTCCAGATCTTGTGTTTCTCCCTCAACTGCTCCAAGACGGAATCGCGTAACTTTGGATTCAGGTTGAATTGTTCATGTCCAACAAATACAATGTTAGTTGCAAATAAAAATAAAATGAAATTGAAATCGAAATTGAAATATTCATATAAATATAAATATAAATGCATTACCTGTAGTGCCACCCAAACAGCTAACTTGAGCTCATATGGCACCTCCTTCCAACTAATGTACCCCGGGCCGATGATTGTCTTTACCAGCTCGAGGGATCTGGCTAATAGCCCCGACTTGTTCTCAATGGCAATCCCCAATTTGCCATATTTGGGGAGCCTAGGGGCCAAGGAGCCTTCGTCGCCTCCGCTACCACCGAGCCCAGATGACATCATCATAACAAGAATCATCATGCTCGCCTTAATACCTGAAGGAGACATTTGCTATAAAAAATGTTATTAGTACATATCAAAATGAATTAAAAAAAGACATGCAAATATTTAATTTCAAGTATGTTTCATGTAATTATCATACTATATATATATATATATATATATATATATATATATATATATATATTGTTCGATATACAAAGTAATTTTAAAAAAAAGTTGAAAAATCCCACCCCCATATGGACAATAATCCAGTGGTCATGACACTTTTAAAACTAACCAATCCAACGTCAATCCACTATAATCCAACAACAATGTCAACAACAAATGTGTTTTCCCTACTCCTTCTAATTCATCTACTCAATTAATTATTTTCATCAATTAAACTAACAATTAAAGTATACAATTATTAATTTACTAATTTACAATGAGGGGCAATCCTACTTTCATAATTAATCATATATTAATTTACTAATTTACAATGAGGGGCAATCATATATTAATTTACTAAAAAAAATAATAACCAATCAATTCGTTTACAAGGGACATTACGCACAAACACGCACATACACCCACACTACACACATATACACACACACACGCGCACATTCACACACACACACGCACATTCACACACACACGCGCACATTCACACACACACACACACACGCGCAACCCCACCCCTAACCCATCACCCACCCACTCATCCCTTCCCCCTCCCTCCTCCCCCCACCCCACCCCACCCCACCCTTCCCCATTCCCTTCCCCCACGACACACACACACGCACACACACCACACACACACACAAACAACCCCCCCCATCCCTGCTCCCTCCCCCTGCCCCCTTCCCCCACCCTACCCCACCCCCTCCCCACCCCCACCCACTACACACACGCACACACAGACACATATACACACACACACACACATGCACATACACACACACACACATATATATATATATATACACACACACACACACATATATATATACATATATAAATGGAAGAGAGAGAGAGAGAGAGAGGGAGAGAAGCGTAGAGAGAGAGAGAGAGAAAAAAGAGGGAAGAATCGGCGGGGGAAAAAAAGAAGGGGAAAGGATTTTTTACTGGGAAATTTGTCACGTTCATGTCACGGTCCTTGACCGTGACAATATTATAAGGTTTGTCACAGTCATTGACCATGACCAATCCGTGATAAGTGTAGTTGTCGCGGTCTTATCATGGTAAATGATCGTGATAAAAAACACGTGTTTTTTGTCACGGTCATTGACCGCAACAGGGCTAGCCACTGGAAGGGTGCCAATTTACCCATTTTGGTGTAGTGAAAGCAGCGTCCCGACCCTTCTCGAAGATGGATTTTCTAATATAGTCCAACTTGCACCTGGCATCCTCAAAGGCCTTAGTGTAGCCCATGTCATAACTAGCCTCCTTATTGGAGGAAAGGTCTTTGCATTCTTTCTTAAAGCGATCACGCTCAACCTTCAAATGGTCATGATCACTATGCAGGCGTGCATGGAATCACTGGTGGATTTCCTACATTCATAATAGGTCCTCTTAATAGAAGCAAGGGCCTCCTAGGATTTTTACAAAGCCACCAATAGATCGTTATGTATTTTTGACTCATCGAAGTGGCTTTCCAGGAAGGAGATAAAATCTACCACAAACTCCAAACTAGCAAATAAGAAACATATTAAGAACACAAAAAGGGTATATGAGAACTTTAGAGTAGAACCAAAAAAGAATCTTTGTATTATCGGTGATAATGCCTAAGCGACATGGGATGCAAGTTGCTCATAAGACAGTCGTTTGACTTGCTCACAGTCAATGGCGAGCAAATCTCCTATTAATAAACCATAGGCTAAGGAAGGATTCTTGGCCATTGAAGTCACCTGCGAGGTCCTTAAAGATGCGGGGACATCACCCTTCTTAGAGGGTTATGGGGGTATGAAGGCATTGTCCTTTTTATTCATCTCTCAAACTGTTAAGTCCGAGTCTATAACCAAAGGGACTTCCTGCTCAGTCCTCTTTAAGGACTTGGTCTTACTGGAAGAGGCACTAACATCATCATCATCATCATCATCATCATCATCATCATCATCATCATCATCAATCAACAAGATTCTTTTCTAAGGGCCCATTGGGCCTTCCTCCTTGGTTGGAATGGACTCGGTGTCTAAATATTCGAAGAAAGAGGTGACAAAAGATTCCTCTCTTGATGAAGGAAGTGGAAGATCAGGAATGTTATCTCATGGGTGAGATGTGAAGCTACCAGTAGAGTTTTTTTATTTAAGAAGAAAAGAGGCAGAGTGAGTATGGTCACCACCTGGAACCAAGGGTTTTATCAATTTCTAAATTTTCAGCAATTTCTCCCTTTTTATAGGGTGAGAGAGGTATTTTTTTTTTCGATCGAGCAGCTCAGAAGAAAATTCATAAAAGGCATAAAAATAAAGTATTAACCTATATCACTCCCCCATTCTCGTCACACAAATCCATTGTACCATTCACCCTCTAGAGAGAGGGATGTTGCCAATTGCGAGCAGTGAAACCCTGATTCCAGTATCCATTATTGGAATTAAGAATGTTAACTAATATATCCAAGTGTGATCTCGTCCAATCTTGGGACTCAGTCGGCCAAGGCTGACCTGTCATACCAACATAGCAGAAAGTTATGTGCCCTTTTATAGTGGTCCTATATTAGCAGTCTAGACCTCATCCAGTCTCCTAGGTCAAAACCCATCAACTAGCCAATTGGGCTCTCATAAGTCTCATCTCTCCTGGCACTTCTAGACAATCGATACCCATTAACTGGTCCAATGTCCCCTCATAATTCTTATCTCAACCTGGCACCTCGAGATAATAGAGACCCTACTTTCGTCTTACCCATTAGTTTCTCAAACAGGACATTAGAGGTTTCATCCTCGGCCAGGTCGAGACCTCCCAAGACAACATACAACCATGTGTGACGTAGGTTTCTAGCATGGACAATCCACATGGACAGTCAGTTATAATAAGATCACATGAGCATGTGAGGGGAATGTTTCATCATTATTACATACTTGTTCTGAAGACAGGTGTCTATGCCTCATTCGAGGCTTCATCAAAGACACGCTTCATTCATGCTTAGAGGATAAATGTGCACCCCAAACACTATAAATATTCATCTTATTCTCCTGAAGAAAGGATCCAAAAGTTGAGAAACCCTAGTCAAACTCTGTCTCACTTACAGTAGAGAGAGAAATATTGGGAGATGTACATCGCAGGCCATTAGAGCCTCTTTTATAGTGAAAACTACACTCACCTACACATTGGAGTAGGATGATACAGCTGAACCACTTATATTCTCGTGTTATTCCTCTTTTTATCATCTCCCTCTCCTATTTACATTGATGTTCTATTATATATCGCCATTGGTGTGCTATGTTTGAGTTTAAGCTGCTTATACAAATTTAAGTGTTGATTTCTTAGCATCATCATTAACTACCAGTACCTTGTCAGCCTTCCCCGCCTTTAGGTATAAAACACCATTTATCATATGCGACTATGAATAACATTTCCTAATTTCGGGGATCCCTAGGTTTGTCCCATATTGTTCGTTAATTCTCTGCACCACAATGATAATCCTCCATGTAATGGGAGTACATTGAGCAGGAAAAAATCAAAAAATTCACAAAATTCAAGAAAAAAATGATTTGGGGGGAATGTTATTCCCCCGTAAACCACTGAAAGAGTGTGGATCTAGTGGTCACCATCAATCGCAATGTGAATTCTGGACATGGTGGCACATTCATTATAACCAAAGAAGGGATTTAATAGGTTTCTCTAAAATCCTCTCAGTTCTTCTCATAAACATTAAACCATTTTTATGGAAGCAAAGAATAAAAGAAGAATATGTAACGAATATAAGAAGACAGGACTATAAAGATGGAAAGTTAAGATTAGTCGAAGACAACTTAATGAATGAACTAAGAGAATAAGATCTTTAACGATTATTTTTAGTAAGACAGAGAGGAAAGGTAACAGTATAGACTTTGAAACAAGTGACGATAGAATTCCAACATCTCAATCATAAGGAACATCACTCGAGATTTCTTTTGGGGGTTCAATTATTTACATGGACCAACGTACCCCATCTGATTCATAATAATTGCAAACATTTCTAAACATGCATCTCATGCCTTGGGTTCCATTTGGGCCCACAAAGGATATAAAACTCCCCGGCCCATCTTTGGCCAAAAATTTTAAGGGCAATTGTGGGGCCAATAGCATGAAGACCCAATATTCGGCAACCCAAATAGGCCTAACACATTGCCCCTATCAAATTCAATGTCCTAAGGATAAATACACGAATGTATCATGTCAATAATAGAAGACCCGTATCGTTACCTACATTATCAAAGGAGATAAACTGGAATCACCAACAAGTCATTAAGGAGCTAAGAGAGTTACCTATACAACTCAACTACTTTTTATTTCTATAAATCCAACCTTCACCCCGAGGCAAAGGAGCATGTAATTCTGAACCTCTGAGAAATAATAAAACCTGAAAAACCCCTCCATGGACGTAGGCAGTTGCCGAACCACATAAATATTGTATGATGTGACAATTTTCATCACTCTCTCACTAACATTGCTCTTTAGAATTATTTAATTGTGATTTCTTGTACTAATAAAAGCATGTATGATTATATAACTTAGATCTTACAAAGTTTGGGTGAAACTAGAGTTTGTGAACTTTTGAACAGGTATAGGAAAATAATTTTCTCCAAAAGTCATTTTAAAACTGATGATAAGACCCCTTTATATAGAAAATATATTTTTTGAGGTGACATGTTTTTTAGGCAACTCGTTAGAACAAAAATGGTAGTTGATTGAAACGAGATTGTATAACTCGTTCGAATAAAAAATAAATTCGTTCAAATGAACAATTCATCTCGTTTGAACCAACATCTAATGAGCTTCAAATGATTTTTTTTTGCTAATAGAGAAATCTTGTTCGATGTTTGTTTAAAGATTGTTTGAACCAATAACAAATTTTCGTTGAAACGAAGACTATATAGTCGTTCGAATGACTAAAAAATAACATAATGTATTTTTTTCGGAAATCTTTTAAACCAACCCTCAAAGTTTTTTGAAACAATAACTAACGCCCAATATTAAGTTCCAAGGATCAAAATATGTACACATTCAAACCTGAGAGGTCCTCGAAATATGAAGATGAAATATTGAACGAAGCACGGGACGATGAATGCAATCTCTGAAACTTAGTTGTTTCGTCTTCAAACAAACACATCATAGGTTTGCAAGGTCAACACACCCAAGTCCTAACCTATGACTCAGTGATTTTTTCGAATCATATAATAAGACAAAATACATTAACTCTATAAAAAATTTGTCCTTACAAATCTCCCCCTTTGGCTATTCTGAGACAAAACACAAAATAAAAATATATGGGCCATCAAGCTCATATAAAAGACTTAATCCCCAATCCCAAAAGGAAAAAATATCACAAACTTGATGAACATATACTCTGAGTATCTTTACACGCTTGTAAACGTTGCCTTATGATAAAAATCTACATCCTTAAACACACCTTCAAATGTAAGGAGAATATATAAACAATGTAAATTTTCGTATGAATAAACTCCCCTATGTTTAAAGATCCTAACCTAGGTAAGACATCTCCCCTTAAGATAAAGATCTCATTCTAAAACTAAACTGAAAGATACCATTTCTCCATCTTTCTGTTGAGGAATAAATAAAGAAAGAATTCCTAATAAAACGTTTCCCCCCCAACATATCTCCCCCCAAAAGTGAGAATATATGCACCAATTGAAATTAAGGAAGAAAGAATAATATAATGCAATGGTGTAACATGAAACAAACACAACACGATAACACATGCAACAAATAATCAAAACAATAATCAACTAATACCAATATTGATGCAATAAATGATATCAACTAGAATACACAATGAAGCATGAGATACCAATGTAAATAAGCAACAAGAGATACCAATGTGATCATATAGCATGCCAATTTTATTCAAAGATGAAGAACATGGAAAACAAGAATTAAATGAAAATACAAAAGACTCAAAGCACATAATACCATATACATATATATGGTAAATATACCAATGACACAGACACACACACACACACACACACACACACACACACACACACACACACACACACACACACACACATACACACACACACACACATATATATATAACAATCACAACATGACAAAACACGTAAGCTTTACACGCTAGCATAGTATCGATGTATCTAAACACGTTGAATAGAGTGAAGGGGCATGAACTAAAAATAACTAAATTATGACCCAATCACTCACAAATGTCTAATGAGTTCCTTTTTACTGTAAAACTTTATCAAACAAAGATTTAGCCTCAAGTAACAGATAAAGTGAACTCAAATAACAAATAAGCACAAATTACACAAATCTAGAATTTTGATGATTCTACAAATTAATAGCGTTATCACATGTTAAGCATAACTATAATTCATTGTTCAACCTTATTGGTCTTCAATTATAAAATCCTCAAAAGCTAAATAAATATCATAATTTTTTTTGTTCAATTTTGTAAGATATCATTTTTTAAAAATCAAATAAACAAACATGTTGGACTTTAATATTTTTTTGGCCTCTCGTTTTTTAAGCTCTTGCCAATGGTGGCTTTCTCGAAAAGGAGATTTGCTCCTTTCATAGCCTTTTCCCATGCACCCTCATATTTTCAATAACAAATAAAATACTCATGGGCAACGATTCTTACATGTAAAAATCCTCCTTAGTCAAGAGTTATGTCGATGATAAGATTGATGGGAGAATATCTAACTTAGCTCAATTATAACATTTGAAGTTAAAATCTAAAAGAGCTTGTGCATGTGTGTTTGGAGGAATATACAAAGTAAATTTATTAAGCAAATTAAAGTCGAACACCTCCATTCTAGCATGACTAAGAACAATGTAGGCATTAAAAATAATAATCAAATGCCTTAGACACATGGAAGGATGGAATAAGTGTAATTAAACTCACCGATATGCCAGACGGATTGTATAAAACCAAACTACACAATATCAAAAATATTTTTGAGTTTTTTTAAAAATAATATCAATTTAACAAAAATAACTCAAAAGACAAACAAAGTCTTTTTTATATTTTTCTTAATAACACCAAATAAAATAAAAATAAAAATACAAAAGACTCAAACCACATACAAATAGTAAACACATATAACATGAAGTAGAAAAACTAGTGTATATAAACATGTGAACACAATCAACTATTAGATATAGCATGAGAAGAATCATGTGCTAGCATTCGAGAATCAGTAAGTCTAACATGTAAAACATCCAATTTTGATTTCCTAACCCACATTGGTGTGACGCGACTATCTAGGGTTTTGAGAACTTTAGTGACTCTAGACTTAGACTTCCTACGACCACTTCTAATATTAAAGAAAAAAGGCCTAAGGTGACCTTTCCTACCAACACGTGTATACGAGGAATGTTAACCTTGGGTTGACATTCCTAGAAATGTTTGACTCACTCAAAATCATGTTTTTAACTTTAATAGGGGAAGCCTTTGTAATATCGAAGCCAATCCCACACGTGCCAACTTTGATTCGGACGGTGCCTAACATTTTTATATAACTTTTATGACCTAGATTCCAAATCAAATTTGGCATTAATCAAGTCTTTGAATTTCTCATCTAACTCCATACTCCTAGCCCGATCAAACAATGAGACTTATAAAAATCGTGCATTAAAATCTTTATTAATCCCCAAAAGCTATCTCGCTCCCCCTCAACAAATGCGAGATTTTCCCTATGAGTCTTATCACATGCCCCTAAGATCCTCAATCAAAACACTTTCATCATTACCTAAGTCATGTTGTTTCAACCTAGCATTCAACTTCAAGTTATCCTTCTTCAATTTCATCGTGTCCACATATAACTCACAAAAGGAAACATGGAATTCACTCTCCTCCTCCTCCTCCTCTTGTTTATATTTTTCTTCTCCACTCTCTCCATCACTAAAGCATATATATAAGTGATAGAAGAATAAAATAAGTCAATCCAAAAAACATGACAATATAAAACCCACAACAAAAAATACCCTCAGACGCCCCACCCATGTAAATTCAATATGGATGGAATTATAAGGACACGATAGTAGACTTACAACACAGACTCGACGGACTCACAAGCCTTGACGCTCTTCATTCCTCAACCTCTATAATGTGACATGAAGGAGTTCACCCACACAACTTCCACAACGTGTGAGTCCACACACACCTCGTGTCCACTAATAAGGATCAACAACCGTTTATAAATATGGAACACAAACGCACCACTTTTTTTACCGCAACACCATATCTCGGTGTCCACCAAGTGTAAACTGAAAGACGTGTACGAAATCTTGCGCATGAAATGATTCTTAATAAGATTAAGAGAATAAACATATTAGTCCCCACAAATAAGATCTCTAAGCATATATGATTCTGAAACTTGGATCTTTAAGAGTTTTCAAACTAGGGTTTCGAAACTTTTGGATCTGTATAGGAATTTTTTTTTTGACAAAAATTCACTTTAAAAGATGATGCCAAGACCCTTTTATATAAAACACGTTTGTTAAGGTGATACATTTTTTGAGGCAACTCATTCGAAAAAAAATAGGACTTCGTTATAACTCATTTAAACGACACTGTATAACTCGTTTGAACAAAAATAAACTCTTTCGAACTAAAATCTCATCTCGTTCGACCCGACATTTAACAAGGTTGAAATGAAATTCGTTCCGCTAATGGAAAATTTTCGCTCGATGTTCGTTTGAAGGTTGTTTGAAAGAACAACACACTCTCGTTCGAACGAAAAATGTAGAGTCATTCAAATAACTGTAAAAAATAATATTTTCTTCAAAAATATAATAAGAACCAGCCCCCAAACGTTTTATAAACAAAAACTAACACCCAATATGAATTCCTAAGGATAAGAATATCTACACATTCATATCTGAGAGATCCTCGAAACATGAAGATGAAACATAGCACGAAACACGACATGATGAATGCAATCTCTAAAACTTCGCATCTACATCTTCAAACAAACATGTCATAGGCTTGAAATGTCTACACACTCAAGTCCTAACTAATGACCCAAAGGTTTTTGTCCAAACACGGAACAAGTCAAAATCCGAACAAATTGATTCTATAAAAAAATTGTCCCTGTAATTTCTTAAAACCCTTTTTCATCCATTTAGTAGTTGCATGCGCAAGGATGAGTGGATTGATTGCAGGTTCAACCTTATCCAACTACTAGAAAAACTAGATGAACAATTACTTATTATTATATTTCCTTGGTAGTTAGACTTTGGACATTCCATTATTTATTTTATGGGCTCATGGGGGTTTCAAAGTTATTCTTTATACATTGAACTCTTATCTATGATTTGTATTATGAAAATTTATTTTGCTCAGTTATCCAATTTCATTCACTTTTATCCACTATATATGTTTATATGCATATTTTATATACTCTCAATGATAGTATTAGTTTTCGACAGTTATTCATTTATTCTTAGAACGATACAAATTGTGTGACGTTTCATATCTTCTGCTTAATAGGTTGTCCACCATCTGCATGGAGAATACGGGTCTTACAGTCCATTATGTCCCATTTGAAGAAGTTAGTTGACAACAAGAAGGCTTTAGCCTAATTCTTATAAAAAAATAAATTGGTCAAAGACTAGAAAACCCCACCACATGTGTAAACATACCATCTTTACTATATAGGGAACAAATAAACAACCAAATGAGTGTGTGGTCTCATCAAAACAAACTTGTTCATTTATTTGAGAGTGGATACAATACTTGATCAAAATGTGTTAACTCAAGTTCCGAGGACAAAGTTCTAAGTCAATTGATATTGGCAAAAGTCATTTCACATGTGGGAGATATTTATTGGAAGAGTCCAAAATCAACGTTTAGGAGAAAACCAAAGGTACAACTAAGATGGAAACGATTAAGAAGCCATAGAGAGGTCCAATGGAAATATGATTGGGTTTGATATTGCATACATGTAAAACCCCGCGTAATTCTGGGCGTTGGCTGCCACCAAAACTATATCGGGTGTCACTAAATTAAATAACATTCTTAGCATGTGACATATATGAAACATATAAAAAATTTCATCCACAAGATAAATAATCAACTAAATAATCATCCATGCAATAATAAAACCCACCACCATGCTAAACTCCACAATAATCCAACTCCATAATTTAATTAAAACTCCAAATGAAATAATCCAATAAAGCATCTGCTTAAAACCATATCCAACTTTGGAACCGAATGGCCCAATAAAATCCAAAATGATCTCCAATAAATCCAATGCAACACTCCAAAGGTAATACCTAAAATGTTAGTCAACGCAATAACTTAGAGCCCACCGTATGGATTCTAGCTACTCCTCTCAAATAGAGTCCTTGAACCCAGACAATAGCATTATACGCAATAAATATGACAGTATAATATTTTAAAATAAACGAGATATATTAATCGATAAATAAAATAAATCACGATCTACCCATAAGAAAGTCTAACCAAAATTCAAGTCTCAATATTTAATTTACAACAACTTCCTATTTTTTTAATTTAATTTATTTACTCAAATTTGTTATCATTCTCATTTTGTTAACAGCAGTTGTGGTACTCCCACATTTAAGTCTTATACCATAATAGTTATGGGACTCCCACTAAGTTTACATCATTTTATTTACGGGACTACCACTTATTGTCTTTCATTATTTGGTTTCGGTACTGCCGCTAGTTCTACACTACACCCATTCCCCTCACTATGGTCTGTGAGCTTGGTTCACTGTCAGCTTTGCACAGACTCGTGAGGTTCCACGCACGACACTTCACTATAACGCGTCAACCCGTTTAACTGTCATCCCGCACATACTCACGATGCCATACACCCATGCCGCTATAGTCAGTCATCCCGTTTAACTGCCAGACCTACACATACTCACAACCGCCAATATATTTTAATACCCGTTTTATCATCTTAGGCATTAATTCTCAATTTATCAAGTTTACTCATTATTTTATTATATTTATCCCACCATTATTATTATCGATGTAAGATCCTAAAAACCCTTAGTCCCATACCCTATTTTCATAGGATGAATTTTTAATGATAATATCTTCCTAGTCTCTTGCCTAGGCTAGCAAATAGATGACATGACATAAAACTCAACCCCACCCCGAAATATCCCATTCGTAAAAATCTACACCAACTAGTCCCATACCTAGGCAGTGTTAACCGCGACTAAGGCCTATCCACTAGTCCCATACCTAGAAAGCATCTTAGAATATAGGTGATAACATACTACTCAATAAACCCAGTTTTCCCCGTTATGTCAAATATGAATAACAATTAAGCACACAACCCAAGTATAACAACATGACAATTTCCTCATTAGATCACAATTTAATTATTAATTTCATTAGTAACACCATCGTCGTTCTTAGCACAATTATTATCACCTAACATTTTAGATAATTAGCAAGCAAGTTTATGAAATACACAATAATCGTTCACTTTCATTAACTACAAAATTTTTGTGAGTGTGTATGCGCCCCGTTTTCATTTAAATAAACTCTATAAATTCTACATGCGATTCTACACCCATAATGACCAAAAACCAATACTCTATCCTACGCACCCAACGGTTTCCCCTCTTATTTCATATTGAAAAATTTAATAATAACAGTACCATACTAGTTTTTAAATTTCCTAATTAAGGTTACTAAATTATTTTAAGAAAAACATGTAATTATATGTTTAGACAACACTTAAAATGTATAATACTAAAGGAAGATAATAGATTATCAATGCCTGAATTTTTTTGAAGAAATCTAACTTTAAAGATGTGTTACTCACAAAAAAGGTGACAAAGATTCGTTCTTGAATTGTCTTGAGAATACCCGGTCTATCTTGATAAATCATGAGTTAAAAGTTGTGTAAAATGGGGCTAGGGTTTGTAGGAGGAAGAAGATGAAAATTATAAGGGTTTACTGCCCTTAGAGGTTGTGAAAATATATTTGAAAGGTCCTAAACCCGTATTAATTTTAGTGGAGAACGATTAGAGAATTTAAGTGGCATTAGAATCCTATTAAAATAAAACAGTTCGCATGTTAGTCATGCTCAAGAACCGTGAAAAACAGTTAGTCACGGTTTAAGGCCGTGATAAATATTTGAAGCGGGATTTTTATTTTAGCCTTATATTTTTTCTTAGAGAGTTTTATATTTTGAGGGATCTTCTAAATGACTCAAGACTTATATGTACTCATTTTAGGAGTCTTTTAAACTAGCTTTCCGAATTTTGAATTAATTTAATTAATTATGGATAAAATTATGGGTTGTTACATACTTCCCACTACCACAGGAATTTCGTCTTCGAAATTCGACAAAGCATAAACGCACAAAAATAAAATAAGATTCACATATGCATACCCATAAAATACCATAATTTGGCGTCCATACACCCAATCCTAAACGCAGATACTCCACGATTAAAGATACAATATATATCCTAACTATATATATGCATAACTATGAAAATAACGGCGTATCACGCTCTCCTACGAATCACCACCCGGGTTCTATCTCCAAAAGTCATCGCGATGCCTAAATCCTCAAATCAAATCACACCACTACATCAATACTAGATATAACCAAAATTTATACTAACAATCTGCCAAATAAATATCATTGCCCAAATAAACTCTAAGGATCCTCACATCAAGATTACTACTTCTAACCTCAATTCCTACAATGTCCTTAACACAACACCATATCTCCAAGAAACACATCTAACACGTATTCCAGACCCATTACCTCTAAGAGTACGAATCAACAAAGGGGAACAAAGATCGGTAACACGGAAGCTAAACGGACTCACAACCTACGAGACCTAAGATCATGCTCTGATGGTATCTGTAACACCCCGTATAATTCTGGCAACGACCGCCACCAAAACTATGTCGGGCGTCACTAAATTATATACCATTCTTAGCATGCGATAGATATGAGACATATAAAAATTTCATCCCCAAGATAAATAATCAACTAAATAATCATCCATGCAATAATAAAACCCATCACCATGCTAAACTCTAAAATAATCCAACTCCATAATTTAATTAAAACTTCAAATGAAATAATCCAGTAAAGCATATGCTTAAAATCATAGACAACTTTGGAACCGGATGACCTAATAAAATCCATAATGAAGTCTCATAATATAAAGAGACTGAATAAGATAAACATATACTAATAAAGTAAATAATTAAGATGGAACTCCAGCTGCACCTCCAAAATGATCGCCAATAAATCCAATGCAGCTACTCCAAAGCTAATACCTAAAATGTTAGTCAACGCAATGGGTCAGAGCCCACCGTATGGATACCAGCTAGTCCTCTCAAACAGAGTCCTTAAACCCAGACAATAGTATTATACGCAATAAACACGACAAGATAATATTTTAAATTAAACGAGATATATTAATCGATAAATAAAATAAATCACGATCTACCCATAGCAAAATCTACCCAAAATTCAAGTCTCAATATTTAATTTCCAACAACTTCCTATTTTTTTAATTTAATTTATTTACTCAAATTTTTTATCATTCTTATTTTGTTAACATCAATTGCAGTACTCCTGCATTTAAGTCTTATACCATAATAGTTATGGGACTTCCACTATGTTTAGATCACTCCCGCCTATCGTCTTTCATTATTTGGTTGCGGTACTCCCTCTAGTTATCCACTACACCCATTCCCCTCACTATTGCCAGTTAGCCTGGTTCACTGTCAACTCTGCACACACTCGTGAAGTTTCATGTATGACACGTCACTATAGTCCGTCAGCCCGTTTAACTATCAGCCCGCACATACTTGTGACGCCACACACACCCACGTCGTTATAGCCAGTCGACCCGTTTAACTGGCAGTCCTGCACATACTCGCTCCACCAATATATTTTAATACCCGTTTTATCATCTTAGGTATTAATTCTCAATTTATCAAATTTACTCATTGTTTTATTGTATTTATCCTACCCTTATTATCAACATAAGATCCTGAAAACCCTTAGTCCCTGTTGATGTAAAAACTAGATTTGATCTAATTAATTAATCATAGATAAATATGAATAAAGAAATAAAACAAAGGATTTTTAAAGTGGTTCAGCGTTAGAAAAATGGACGACGTCCACTGTTTTGTATTGCTGGGTAATTTGCCTTAATCTTGAGTATGTTCACTTATCAAAGCTTACCCCGCTATGGGGGTGTTACAAAGTATTTATAGCCCTTAGGCTATTAGTATGAATAAATAATATGCCATTATTTAAGAGATATATCCATTTGTACATGGTAAGAGTGTTCATTGAATCTTTCTTTGTCATTTTATCTTCTTGACCAGATGCTGGGTATGTTGAGTAGCTCGGCACACTGATTAGCTCGACACTGTAAGTTGCTCGATAAATATTTTTATGCCACGCTGGATGACATGTGTCGTCATATAATTGGTCCACGTCAGCTGACTAATTTTTGTATCAACAGAAGCCCCCAATGTTTCACGGTCGAGGTTGGATATGAGAGTGTGGAATATTATGCCCAAAAGTTGCTCGGGCATGTTTACCTAGTCTTGTTATATTACAAATATCCAATACTTGTGACATTAATAATTTTGGGCACGAAATGGTAAACTCGTAAATATTTTGAATCTTTGATAGATTCTTGGGTATTTGCGTCTTTTGCATCATTTAGCCGTCGAAAAAGTAATCGTTGTCTCTAGTGATCATTAATTTTCCCGTTTCACAAAGTAGCGCATTTAAAGACGATAGAATCAAATTGTCTTCTACCTTTTGCCTTTTACATTTCCAAAATCGTTGTCTTGTCACTTTTTCTTCTTACGATCATTATTTTTGTCATCCTCCTTAGCTAAATTCTAGGTTTTCTGTAAGAATTTCTTCTTTCTTTGCTTTAGTCACCATCGTTTACCTTATCGAATCGTTGGATAAGTTTAGGGCTAATTTGGCGATTCCTTCGTGGGTTATTCTGGAAGAACCTCCTTGCCCTTCTAATTTATTTTCTCTACCAGAGGGACATTGGGTTCCTTCCATTTTTGTAGCTGAATGTGGTTTTTATTTCCTGCCTAATCCCTTGTGTTTGGAATTTTGCCAATATTTTGATATTGTTCCTGCAAGAATAGTTCCAAATACGTGGAGGGTAGTTAATGGCATACATAGATTGAATTAAATTCATGGAACTCATTTAGGAATTCCTAAAATTATATATTGCTATGAATAGGTTACTAACGACACCACATTTTACTTAAAAACTTGGTTTTCTAACAGATCTTTAGTGGTCAATCTCCCTGATGCTAATAGGGATTATTTTGAACATGGGGTTGTGATGAAAAATTGGCAACACCCCCCGTTAAAAGGGAAAGATGTGTACCAAGGTCCCAGATGTTCACTTTATGGCAATGGGATAGGTTGTTTTTATTTTGTAAATTTAGCTCTATTTTTGTTTGATAAAATGCATCACTGACATTTATTTTTTGTTTGTTGCAGTTGACAGTAAGAGAAAATCCCCAAAAGAGAGTGATATTAATATAAAATATTTGAAATTTTTCTAGGGATTGCATCGAGCAATAGCTGGGGAACACGTGAGGTCTGCTTCCTATTTGCTGCAATACAAGAACACCACTTCTTCTTTTATTGCTTGACCTCTTGTTCCTCCCTTGGTGATTGACCTTGAGTAGGATCCATCTTCTTCTTCATTTATTGAAGAATCTTCTCCTCACTTGGGTACTTCTATTACTGACCTAATGACGAAGAAAAGTAGGATGCCCGATCTCTTTGCCAAGGTTGCCCCTGGTGCTGATGGAGAGAAGAAAAGCAAAGATGATGTCCCAGCTGAAGGAACTAAGAAAAAGGATGTTATTCCACCTGCCAAGGATATCATCAAGAAGCCCCTGTTGCCACTAAAGAGGCAACACCTTTGATTGAAGGGGTTGTCCTTATTCAAGAAGGTATAACACCTTTGATTGAAGCTTCTCCTTTGAAAAGATTGAGAAGGGGTCTTGTAGAGAAGACTATAGATGCTGCTGCCCAACCTTTTGGGGTTGAGGTACCTTATTTGAGAGTCAGTACTCCAGCTCTCATTGCTCCTAGCTTGGCTAAAAAATTGATAAGGTCTTGGACTCTTCCTGGATGTCGAGCTGCTGAGACTTCTACTCCTCGATAGAAGGTTATTGATTTGGCAGCCAAACATATTGCATCAGTAAGTATCATCACACTTGCTATTTTACCTCCTTGTACTATGTTCATATTCTAACATGGGATTCTTTTCTCTTGAAATTTTTTGTGTATTTTAATAATATCAGGGAGAAGGATAAGGCTATCAAGGCTTCAACTTCATTCAGTGGGGTGGAAGAATCCCTCAGTGGGTTGTCAAAATCTTTGATGGAGTTCGGGTAGAAGTACGAGGAGGACAAAGCTTCCTGGGAAAATAAAATCAAGTCTGCTGAAACAGCTCAACAAAATGCTGAGGAAGTTTCCAAGGCAACTGTAAATGTTTCCAAGGAGGCAGAGGAGAAGTGAAAGGTTGTCATTTCCAGTAAAGTGAAAATTGAGGGCAAGCTTGAAGAGGCTAATCGGCGTAAGAAAGACCTTGAGGAAAAGGTGAAGTCTATCGAAGATCTCCTTAAGGAAAATACTTCCTCGGAGAGGTTAAAGAGAAAAGCTGCAGCCTTCTACCCAAATGGAGTATGCAAGTGTCAAATTCTTCAGGGATGGATGGACTGCCACTTTGAAGGAATTGAATGTTGCTGAAGATTCTGAGTTATTTCAGAGGCACATTCATGGCCCTCCTCCTGCTATTGAAGAAGAAAAAGAATATGAAGCTGGATCTGATGAATCTTCTTTATTAGTTATAGAACAAACACTTTCTTCTACTATCTATCAGTCCTCCGAGTAAGTTCACCAAGCCACTCCCTCTACCGAGCAACGTCAACTGCCCACCGAGGAACCAATTCCTTTTTAAAAGTCGACTGATGATGTTGTAGGGAATAAGGAGAAGGTGTAAAGTTGTTCATCTCTTTGCTTACTTTTTTTTTTTTTCTGTTTTACATTTTGTTGTAACTTTGGTTTTATCCTCTCCTCCTAATTAATAAAATGGACTTTTTCTTTTATTTTGAGTTTCTCCTTCACTTGCTCGATATAGCTGTATCGTTGTTGATCTTTTTTTACTTTTCCTTGCAAGTTTATTACCAGGATGGAACTGTTATCAGCTCATGATACATAGTTGATGAAGAAGTGTACAGACTACTTCAAAGCTAGTCGTATAGATTTTACTAAAGCACAAATAGTTGATATTCTTGTATCTGATGCTTCTGAATGAGCAATCGATGATTACCAATATCTAAAATGCTTTCTTGATCTGGTTGTAGCAAGTAATGTGGCTTACTATGAAATGATCGAAGATCTTTAAGGAATGATCGAAGAATTTCAACTGAAACACAAAGAATCCACTGCTCTTTTACATGAGGTTTATGAGAAAAACTACCAACAGTTGAGTGCTTATTGGGGTTATGACAAGTTCATTTCAGCCCATAATAAGAGAGAGAGTGCCCTAAATCTTGAAATTAAAGATCATAGAAACATAGCTAAATTGTTGGAGGAAGAAAATAATGCTTTGAGAGAAGAGCTGAGACAACTAAAATCTGTCTCTTCCTCTGGAGCTCTGGTCCCAGTCAGTGATGAGGTCTTTTCATTTTTGGAAACTTAAAATGCTGCATTGGGAGAAGAATTGGAGGCTTTGAAACGAGCCAGACTTACATCCTCCTCGCGGGGTAGAGCAAGAGCTGGTCGGAGAAACATTGAAGAGGCTAGGACTTAACAGGCTTTACCAAATCAAGCTGTTCAACTGAAGGCAAACAATTAAGAATTAACTGAGATGTCCCAGAAAATTCAAAATCTTACTACAAGGACATATTTTTATAAGTCCGTTATCAATTAATTATGTCATATACCGTTACACCGTCGAGAACATTCAAGCATCAAAGATGGAATCGAATATCAAGTTCTTCATCAAAAAGACTGCGCAAAGTTTACTTTGGTAAGGTTATGCTTTAAATACCTTAACTTTCTACTTAGAGCTTTTGGGATATTTTTACAAAATATTTTTTAAGTGTTGGAGCGGACTTTTTCGTCAAAATTTGAGAATGATTATTTTTTCTAAGTATTGGAGCGGGCATTAAAATATTATTTTTTGATGCAACAATCATTCAAACGACATCTGTTTCTCATTCCCGCGACATCCCCATCTCGTTCGAACGAGCTCGTATATCGAGGTGACATATTTTTATATAAATAATCATTAAATGGTTTCATTTTCATTAAGAAGTCCCAGCATTTTGAAAGATAGAAAACTGAGAAACTGCAGAATCCTTTTAACTTCTTCTTTTAGGGTTTAATCCCCTTTTTATTTTAAATTCACAAAAATCCCATATGCTTTAGTGAATTGTTTTGATGTTCAAGAACACTGCTTTGCTTTTGTTTATTCTTTGTGGGGAGAACTCTACAACTGGAGAGATGCGTGGTATTGTGGAGGGAGTCCTTATAAAAATCACTCTTGTGGAGAAGCCGTTTCTTTTCGATTGCTGACCATCTGGAGTTCTTGCAGGAGATTCTAGCCGATGACATTTCTAGCCGTGTCTTTGAAGGTTTGACAAAGACAACGTGCATTACACTTGTGGACCATTATCAGGTTGTATGTAAGTCAATGGTCTTGTGAATTCTTCAAAGTTTTATAAATAAAAAGGTTTTTCCCTTCGGGGATTTTTCCTGAAATTTGTGTCGCATGCTTTATTTATTTATGGGTTAACACACGTACATATATAGTTGCATATTTAGGGGCTGGATTAATTTGGTTTAAATAGACTCTAATTAAATAAGTGTGCCAAAATAGAAATTTATGAATTTAATCAATTATCACACAATCACATACGTTTTACACTTACCGAGCAACTATCCAACCAGACTTCTGCATTGGAGAGTAAAGAAAACTTTGTGAAGAGGCTTCATCAGCATGTTGAGAGATTGACATATCAATTCCACAAACAACCCAGGGAGTTTTGTATGGGGGGATACAACGAAGATTTATGCCATCTTAATGCCAGGTTAAAATAATCACATAATGAGGGATACAAACAGGGATGGTTGAACGCCTTGACTGTAATGAAGGTCGAACAAGGAATAGAGTTATGAGATTGGTATGAGCCTGGATTACTTGACCTTCCAGTGCCTCCATTTACGCTAGATGTCAGCTAGATTCCAGCCCATCCCATTCCTCAGTGTTTGATTTCCAAATACCTTGGTGACTACAATCTTCATGAAGATTTTGAGATATCCCGTCCTCAACATCTGTTTGACCGACCTAGCTCGAGAAACACCAGAATGCTACGAGATTTGAATTTTATTAACTCCTCTTTCACTCTAGATAATCCTCCAGCTGGAATGGAGCCTATACCTAAATCTGAAGGAAATAAACCAATAAAATAGGCTATTTGTATTTCATTAGTAATTACTAAATGAAACATCATCTTTTGTAATTCTATTTCCTTAGAAATAAATTAATTGTATGATGTTTTTCTTGTTGCTAAATATATGTATATATATTAAGGGACAATTTGTCCTATGTTGATTTGATTGCCTAGACAATGGAACTTTGCCCCATATGTTTGCCTAGTTGTGCTGACTTATCACCCATAAATGACTAAGCAATGGAATTATTTTCATCTCATGTTCCTGCTTAGTTGTAACAATCTTATCTAGATTGCCTTGGTGCCTAGGCAGTGGATATTTTACCCATATTCTTGCCTAGTTTTAGATGCCCCTTGAAGTCACCTATAATCAAACAGGCCTTGGCTTGTATGATTGTTGTGCCAACATTGTTGGTTATATTTGTTGATGCCGCCCAACCTTAGTTGGTGGTTGTTGATATGCCGCGACCAACCTTAGGTGCAGTAGTGTGTAGCACTATTACTCCAAAAAAATTGAACTCAAAAGAATATTGGGAAATTATCATTTTTATTCATATTGAAATAATGGAGTACATGTGAATCTATATTACTAGTAATATTTGCGCAGGTTCTCTGCATTCCAAGCATTTTTGAATTCTTCTCCCTTTAGAGTTTCTATGCTGTAGGTTCCAGGTCGAACAATAGCTGTGACACAATAAGGCCCATGCCAGTTGGCTTCCAACTTATTATGATTCAGAATGACTTTCTTGAGCACATAATCTCCTGCCTTGAGATCACACTTCCTGACCTGTTTATTATAGAACATGGCAGTCCGTTGCTGATAAGTGGCATTTCGGATTTCTACGTCCTCTCTAACTTCCTCGAGCATGTCCAAATCTAAACGTCTTATCAAATCGCTTATTGGAGAATTGAAATTAAGCACCCTGTGAGTAGGTAAGCCTAATTTAGCAAGTATGACTGCTTCACTTCCAAAGGCTAACGTGTAAGGAGATTCTCCAGTCACTGTTCGGGGAGTTATTCGGTAAGCCCATAACACAGAACGCAACTCGTTGATCCAATTCCCTTTCGCATCATCCTACCGTTTCTTCAACCTGTTCAACAAAGTTCTTTTTGTTACCTCCATTTTCCCGTTACTTTGGGGATGACCTGGAGCAAAATGGATCTTTTGGATGTTAGACTGTAGACAGTACGCTAAGAACTCCTCATTATCAAATTGGGTACCATAGTCAATGATAAAAGCATGTGGTAGACCATATCTGCAAAATAATATTCTTCTAGATGAATTGATATACCCTTTCATTTGCCATATCGATGAGAGGTTCAGCTTCTACCCATTTTGTGAAATAATCAACAACGACCACCAAATATTTGAATCATCCTCTTGTAGTTGTCAAAGGCCCAACTAAATTTATTCCCCACATGGAAAATGGCCAAGGTGAAGTGATTGGGGTCAGTAATGCCTGAGGAGTTCTTCGTATAGTAGAAAAGCACTAACTTTTGTCACATTTCTTGGCATAAGCTGTACAGTCAGCGCGCATTGTTGGCCAGTAGTACTCCTGCGTAGTTATTCTCTATAAAAGAGTCCAACCTGCTACGTGAGATCCACAAGACTCTTCATTAATTTCTTCCACTATATCTTGAACATCCGCTGGGTGAAAACATCTTTGCAAGCCTGCGATCATACCCCTTCTGTATAAAATTCCGTTGTTTAAGACATATCTAGTAGCTTTAAACTTTAACTTCTTGGTTGCAAGTTGGTCGGCTGGTAGAATGCCTTCTTCAATGTAAGCCCTGATGGGATCCATCCAGGAAGGTCCCATATCCAAAGTAATAAACTTTACCATCAAATCTTCATCTATACTTCTACTAGCCAATATCTTAATAGGAATTATTCTTCGTAGCTCGGTGCGAGTAGCTGAGGCTAACCGAGCTAGTGCATCTGCCCTTGCATTCTCCAGTCTGGGTATTCTGATCACTTGGATAGCTACAAAATTGGATATTGTCTCCATAGGTTTAGTTAGATACCTTGACATGAACTCTCCTTTTTCCGCGTAAAGATTTAGTATCTGATTCACCACTAGTTGAGAATCACTGAACACCATTACTTGCTCTGCATTCAATGATTTATCTAAATTGAGATCCATAATTACGGCTTCATATTAAACTTCATTATTGGAAGCCTTGAATTGGAAATGCAGAGCGTATTCTATATCTATCCCATCCAGACTATTGATAATAATTCTAGCTCCGCAACCCGTTGCACACGAATAACCATCAACATACAAATTCCATATGGGGATACATTTATCAAACCATTGGTCCGATAAAGTCCCCTAATGGAATATCTGGTGCTTCCTTTTGTCACCCCTTAATTATGAGCTCTTACTAGAGGATTCTTGTTGCTCGGTCACCGTCCCTTCTTGAAGTTCTGCTACTGGGAGTTGATTGGGGATAATTTCTGATGATCCTCTGGCATCCGTGGGTTATTTTGCGTTAGCCCCCTGTTGGTCGAAGGTATCTACGTAGGTGAATTTTGTAATGAAATCTGCCACTGCCTATCCTTTGAGATAAGACCTTGGCTCGTAGATAAGGTCATATTCCCCTAACTCCACTACCCAATACATCAATCTTCTAGATTTTTGTGGCTTATGTAAAGACTATCTGAGTGGCATGTCAGTATATACCACTATTGTATGGGCTTGAAAATATGGCTTCATTCTCCTGCTCACCTCAATTAATGCCAATGCCAACTTCTCCAATTTTGGATATCTAATCTCTGCTCTCCTGAATGCCTTGCTCGTATAATAAACTGGTTTTTGTACTCCGCCTTCTTATTTTATTAAATCTTAACTGACTGTATTTTTTGAGACAACTAAGTACAAATATAATTTTTCTCCTAACACTGACCTGGATAGTAAAGGAGGTATTCCCAAGTATCTCTTCAACTCCATGAATGCCTTCTCACATTCGTCATTCCATTCGAAGGTTTTTTTGAGTACCTTAAAGAATGGAAGGCATTTATTAGTTACTCAGGAGACGACTCTGTTGAGAGCTGCTATATGCTCCGTAAGGCTCTGTACTTCCTTCTTGGTGGTTGGGGATCGTAATTCTAGCAAGGATTTTATCTTTTCAGGACTTGCTTTAATACCTCATTGGTTTATAATATAACCAAGGAACATGCTTTCCTGTACTCCAAAAATGCACTTGGTCGGGTTTAGCTTCATCTGGTACTTCTCTAGATGGTCAAATGTTTGGCTCAGATCAGCTATATGGTCAGCAACTTTCTTGCTCTTAGTCAGCATGTCGTCGACATATACCTCCATATTTTTATCGATCTGCTCTGCGAACACCTTATTTATCAACCACTGGTATGTAGCACCTGCATTTTTAAGATCAAAAGGCATAACATTATAACAGTATGTCCCCTGTGGGGTAATGAAAGAGGTACTCTCCCTGCCTTGTGGTTTTATCTTAATTTGATTATATCCGGAGTAAGCATCCATGAAGCTCAACAATTCATGTCCCGAAGTAGCATCTACCAGCTGGTCTATTCTGGGTAGAGGGAAAGTGATATTTTGGGCAAGCCTTATTCAGATATGTGAAATCCACACACATTCACCATTTATTGTTCTTCTTCTTCACCATCATCAAGTTAGCTAGCCAATCAGGGTACTTAACATCTTCAATGAAAGAAGCCTTTTGTAGCTTCTCTACTTCCTCTTGAATTGCCTAGTTCTTCTCCAGACTAAAGACCCTTCTTTTTTGCTTTACTGGTTTGATCTCTTTATTGACATTGAGATTATAGCAAATAAAGGCTGGGTCTATCCCCGACATATCTTTATGACTCCACGCGAATGCTTGCTTTTTATGCCTAAAAAATGCCACCAGCTCTTACTTCAATATCGGATCAAGTGAAGTACCAATTTGAGTTATTCTTTCTGGTCATTCATCGTCCATAATAATTCTCTCCATTGCCTCTATAACTTGACCCTTCACGAGCTCTGTTTCATCTCTGGGTCTAAGGTTTTAATCTCAGACTTATCCACTTGGTAAGTGGTGGTTTTCTTCCTGGCATCCTCCAAATCTTCTTGTTCGGCAGATGAGTAGTAGCATTCCCGAGATACCTTCTGATCACCCTTCACAATTCCCACCGTAATGTTGGTCGGAAACTTTAAGCATTGGTGTACAGTGGATGGAACTCCTTCAAACTTTTTCAGGCCTACTCTTCCTATGATTATATTTTAGGCCGATTGGACATTTTTTTCCATCACAAAGAATCGTATCTTTTCTGATTTGCAGGCAGGCCAGGTACCAATCAGCATGTCCAACTTGATCGTCCTAAGTGGAAAAACTTTTTCGTCAGAGAAACCTATGAGGGGTCTGTGATATGGTTCTAACTGGGTGAGTTTCATGTTCAAACTGTCAAAATAAGGGTAGAACATGATGTCCGCCGAACTACCATTATCCACCAATACTCTTGAGATGATTACATCCTTCATCCTCATTTTGATCACCAAAAGGTTGTCGTGAGGATACAAAATTCCTTCTAGATCATTTTTGGAATGACCAATGACCAGTTTATCTTTGTTAATCTTCCTCGGAAAATCCTCTTCTGCTAGATTTATCCGCTATATATAGGAACGAGCTTGGGACGCATTGAGGCAGGCTTTCCTTTCAGTGGTATGATCACCACCTCCTGTATCTCCACCTCATGCATTTCCGCATGATATCATATTACAATCAAATGAACCAAAACGGATTGAAAATACCTCACGCTCTGGCTGTCTTGGCTTTTTAGGGAGATCGGGGTCATCTTCGTGATCCCTTTTCCTGTCATTTCTTGGTCGGTGGGGAGATTTGGACCTTTGTCGGGATCTGTTGTTGGTCTTCTTATTGTTTCGACGAACAATAAACCGGTTCAGCTTCCCTCGTCTAATGAATGTTTCTATCTCATTTTAGAGAGCTACTCACTGCTTGGTCGTGTGACCATGGTCCTAGTGGAACTTGTAATATTTTGACTTATCTCTTCTTTAAGGAGCTATCCTCAATTTTCCTGGCCAATATAATTCCTCGCTATTCTGGATCTCTTCTAGAACATGGTTTATATCCACCTTTAGCGGAGTATAATTGGTATATTTCCTCAAGTGCTCCAATGTTTTCTTGCCTTTCGACTACTTGTTCCTTCCGTTATGCTTGTGATCTTTCCTCTCAGACCTACCTTCATCTTTAGTCTCTGCTGTGTAGTACAACTTATCTGGTAGAAGACCACTCATGAGGGCTGTAATAGATATTTTCTCCTCATAGTCGATGACTTCCAGTTTCTCATTATTAAAATGAGTGATATAATCCCTTGTGCTCTCTCCTACCCTTTGCCTTACACTCAACAGATGTGCTACCCTCTTGACTAGCTTCGCACCAAAATAGAAGTTTCTTATAAAGAGCTCTGCCAATTAATGGAAAGTTGCAATCTCCCCCCGAGGAAGACTATTGTACCATATTTAATCAGATCCAATTATAGTCCTCGAGAATGCCCTACACCTCATCTCATCTGGAACTGCATAGATTTATGCAGCAGCTTGGTACTGCTCTATGTGGAGGACATGATCAGTTTTCCATCGTACTTCGGTGTAACTATAAAAGCCTTACACTTTGACGGTGTGAGAAAATCCAAAATTGCTTGTACAAAAGGAGATCCCTTGATAAATTTTCTTTGGAGAGGGTTTCTGGCCTTAGCCATCTCCCCTAACCTGTCTTCTAATCTATGAATAGATCCTTTCCATGCATCGTTTCCAGCCTCTGGTTTATGTGCATGAGCAAAAGATCGCATTGAGTTCTCCTCTTGGGATCTTTCTAGGCGAGCTGCGGGCCTGATATTTGGATGGGATTGGGTAGATACTTCCCTTAAATCATTTGGTCACTGGGAATTTCTCGACGCAATCCGAGGAGAGTTTCTATTCCTCTTGGGGCCCAAACAAGAAAAGAGGGAGACTCTGCTCAACCTTTCCAGAGCTCTTGTTCATTCTGGGGTTAAATTAATGTTTTCTTGGGACTCTGCAATTCTTATAGGGGATGTCAAACCTGGCTGATAGGATGGATCGCTTGAAGTTCCAGTACGATGAGGTTCAATACGTCTGGATCGTGAAGTCGATGGTCGCACGATGCTTCGTTGGCCAGACTGGGCGAAATCTTCATTTTGAAAAGTCTGGATAAACTGTCTCATAGTATCCTGCATAACTGTTTGTCCCCTGGCTAAACTGGCCAAGATTCCTGTGATATCGTTTGCATTTGGAGGGGCAGAAGGGTTAGGAGGATTCCCATAATTTCTCCTCTTGCTAGATTCTGGGATTTCGGCCATTTATGATGAGTTTTTGGGTGAAAAACGCTACGTATAGTCATTCCCACAGACGGCGCCAATCTGTTGATGTAAAAAACTAGATTTGATCTAATTAATTAATCACAGATACATATGATTAAAGAAATAAGAACAAGAATTTTTAAAGTGGTTCAGCCTTAGGAAAATGGCCTACGCCCACTATTTTGTATTGCTGGGTAATTTGCCTTAATCTTGAGTATGTTCGCTTATCAAATCTTACCCCGCTATGGGGGTGTTACAAAGTATTTATAGCCCTTGGGCTATCAGTATGAATAGACAATATGCTGTTATTTAAGAGACATATCCATGTGTACATGGTAAGAGTGTTTATTGAATCTGTCTTTGTCTTTTGATCTTCTTGACCAGATGCTTGGTATGTTGAGTATCTCGGCTCGCTGAGTAGCTTGGCACTGTAAGTTGCTCGGTAAATATTTTTATGCCACGTTGGATGAACGTGTCTTTATAAAATTGGTCCACTTCATCTGACTAATTTTTGTAACAACATTCCCATACCTAAGAGCCTCCTAGAAAAACACAAATACGTCCTACTCTATTTTATAGGATGAATTTCTATTGATAATCTCTTCCTAGTCTCTTGCCTAGGCTAACAAATCGATGACACGACATAAAAATCAGTCCCACCCTAGAATATCCTATCCGTAAAAATCTACACCAACTAGTTCCATACGTAGGTAGTGTTAGTTTTCATATTAAAATTTTTCATAAAAATAATACCAAATTAGATTTTACTTTTTCTAATTAAGGTTACTAATTTATTTTGAGGAAAACATGTAATTATATGTTTAGGCGACACTTAAAACGCATAATACTAAAGGAAGAAAATTATGTTTAGGCGACACTTAAAACACATAATACTAAAGGAAGAGAATAAAGTATCCATGCCTTAGATTTGTTTGAAGAAATCTGATTTTGAAGTTGTTTTCCTCGCAAAAAGGTGACAAATATTCGTTCTTGAATCGTCTTGAGAAAGCACAGTTTATCTCGACAAATCTTGAGTCAAAAGTTATGTAAAATGAGGATAGGGTTTGTAGAAGGAAGAAGATGAAGATTATAAGGCTCTACTGCTCTTAGAGGCTGTGAAAATATGTTTGAAAAGTTCAAACCCCGTATTAATTTAAGTGGAGAAAGATTAAATAATGTAAGTGACATTAGAATCCTATTAAAACCACAACAGTTCGCATGTTAGTCACGCTTCAGAACCGTAAAAAACAGTTAGTCACGGTTTAAGGGCATGACAAATATCTGAAGCGGGATTTTTATTTTGGCACTATTTTTTTTACCTAGAGAGTTTTATGTTTTGAGGACTCTTCTAAACAACCCAAAACTTATATGTACTCATATTAGGAGTCTTTTAAGCTAGCATTTCGAATTTTGAATTAATTTAATTAATTACCGGATAAAATTACGGGTTGTTACAATGAACTTCAATAAAAGAGGAACCATTGTTTCCCTCCAAATGCAACATCAATGTTGTACATTGGATGAGGAAAATTAAGGACCAACATACCAGAATGCCTTCACTCCAAGACCACATTGCTTCCCGTCCAAAAAAGAAAATGAGCACCGGGGTACAGGACGACATTGAGGAATATTCATCCCCACCAAAGAAATTTTAAGATGGGAAATTCATCTATGGTTTATAGGTGTAAATCCTATACTAAAAAACCTAGTCCGAAAGTGAACATCACACCCAAGAAAGTTAGTGGAACAAAACTCCCTCTTGTTAAAGGGGTAGAATGAACCTATATTTTTCAAGTCATTGTACTACCTATAACTTTGAGAAAAAGGGAGATCAAATATTGTCACGCTAGGAAAGTTAGAGGTCAACAAATGGATTGGAGCTAAAAGTCCAAAATCAACATACCAAAGACAATAATTTTTAGCACATTGAAATTAAAGATCCAAATGAGATACATAATTTGGAAGGGCATAATTTTGAAGGGCCCCAACCATCTAATGGAAACGTTTCGAAAGGAGACTATAGGAAAAATGATGAGACAACATGTAACGAACCAATGGAGTGTGAGAAGACAGTTGAAAGTTTGGATTCATTGATCCAACAAGTAAAGAAATAAGAAGAATCACTTGTGGAAAAAGTTTAAATCGAATTGGACGAGAAATTCAAGGAGTTGGAGGAAAACCCAAACTCCAAGTAAGAATAGTCCCACTTTGGTGGTGAAGAAATTAGCCAAGACAATTACCTACTTGACCAATATGGCTTCGATGTCATTATTAGCATTGAAATAAAGACCTAAAGTCCAGCACTAAACATCTTATTTGGGTCACTTTCAGAAGAAATAGAAGTCAATTTAATTTTCATGTTTCTAGGTACTTTCGGGGATATAATCAGAGCAAGAAGTAATGGAGACAGACCTTGACGATGGTGGTATGGAAAATCAATCAAATGTAAATCATTCTAGCTTTATGATATCTCCCGATGATATCGCTTATTGTCATAAATATTCAATAATAGGCATGACAGATCATATCTAGTCCCTATATATGAAACCAATCTTGATGACATTTTAATAAATAGAGTGCTAAGAATATTGCTGGGAAAACCAATATATTCCTTAGTATAATTATATTTAAAAGAAGTTTCATTTTATTTTATGGAACATTGCCGAGAAGATTGAAATCCACGTCATAACTTTGATGTGAGCATACCAATTGATCCACACGTATAAAGGAATATGTTGTATCGTAAGCTTATTTAATGACATGAACCATAGAATCAAACGAATTGGTTATGATATTTCCCGAGGAAAAAATAAGAGTTCATTACGTGATGTGCACTGAATTTATCAAAGATTCTATTGTCGTTCGTTCATGATCAATACTTAGAAAGGCATGGTTAAAAAATCAAGCATAGAATGTATATAAAAGAGGTACCTTCGTGGGTATCCTCCAAAATGTCCCTTGCTTGTTTAGATGTTTCACAATAATTTATGCGTCTAAACTCACTAACAAAATGAATATATCAATTGTTCCTTCACTGTTCCACCCATTCAACTTATTGCCAATGTCGTCAGAACTCAATCTATTATTATTAAATTTGAAGTTCTCGACAATGGTCATGGGACAACTCCAACCCGTTTCCATGGAATGTCACATATCCTTATGCAGACAGCATAAAAAATCAAAGAATTTGTTTTTTAACACCTGCTAATATTGAACAATTATCAACAATAACAACCTAAATAAAAACTATTTCTACATAAAACAAATTTGTCTCTTAAACAAATTCCGGAATACTAAGTTATCCTAATGTCTAAATGGTAAATAATAATTTACAGTATGATTGAAATTTTTAACATTTGTTCATTGATATTATAAAAAAATGAAAACAAAAAAATACAAAATGTAAATAATCCAGATGAGAAATTGTTTAGAAAACCCTTGTCGCAAAATTCTCAGGCTAAACTAACACATTGCACTAGAATCGGCAAAGGATTAAGCTAATTGAAAAGTGACTTTCAAACATAGAATCATATTGCATAACTTTCAAAACAAAATTTTTCTACATTGTTGTCGACTATGGACACCCCGATTCATAAGTGGGGTTTGAGGCCTTCTCCCAATCAACACACTGCAAACCACAAGGGTTGAAAATTGGACCACAAAAAACAAAAGGGGTCGAAACTACCCATGGAGAAGTTTCTGGGGGCCAAAGTGAAATTTCTAAAACTTGCCAAGCACTGAAAACACCTGCAAGGGTCCTTTAACCGAATGGTTAAAGGCCTCGTTTTCCCTTTAATAGAATAGTTAGAGATCCAGCTGCAATGATTGCCAAATCTTCCCCTCTTCTCCCCAGCCTTATAAATGCCCCAACTCCTCACATACCCTACACGTGTTCCACCTTTAATCAAATAATTAAAGGACTCCATTAACCAAAGTGTTAAAGGCCTCGAATCAGACTCTATAAAATGGGGTCCCCACCAATCTTAAAAATCACCAAAAAAACCATAATTGATTCTATTTTCTAACTTTCTTCAACCCTAAGCATGTTTGAATCTCGAGTTTTGTTAGAAAAATCCCGAGTGAAGTTCTTACTTAAGAAAACTCGATTCCTCCAAGCAATAGAGGCATACCTCTATACACACCCCATGAACGTAAGCTCTTCCGAATGAAGATCCGCCCGATTGAACGATGCCACCTCATAGAGGACAGTTCTCTAGGAAAAATTCAGCTTATGCTACAAGGGGAAAAAAGCTCTACAAAAAATTTGTTTCAACACCGCTGTTGATGTAAAAAATTAGACTATCTCTAATTTGTTTAGTCTAATTTGTTTAATCACAGATAAAAATATATAAGACAAGAGATTTTAAAGTGGTTCAGCCTTGAATGAATGGCCTACGTCCACTGTTGTGTTTTTATTGACTGTTTAGGAATTCTCGAAGTATGATTATCCTCCAGAAATTCCGGTCCCCTCCCAATGAGGATGATACAATGTATTTATAGCCTTGAGGCTGTATATGTGAATGAGTAATACATAGCTGTTCAATAAGCGTATACATCCGTATGATAATAATCAACATTTAATGCGCATTTAATCCTCTTAATTGTCTGATAATAAATGCTCTGGTCGAGGTGCAGCTCGGATCGCCTAAGCTGCTCGGACCGCCAAAGTATCTCGGTATCCATGAGTTGCTCGGTGCAGTAAAGTTCCTCGGAGAGCACCTACTGCTCGGAGTATCTGAGTTGGTCGGGGCAATTGATTTCCTCGAAGTCAAGATGTTGTTCCGAAGTGTTTGTTATTGCCATGCAGATTGCCACGTGTCTCCACTTAATTGAGCCATGTCAGAAGACTAAATTTGGTATCAACAGAAGCCCCCAATGTTTCACAATTCAAGAACGAGGAGTGTGGAACATTCTTCTCAAAATATGGCGGGATTAAATGGTCATCCTGAATTTTAGGAGTGTTTTCTTCGCATTTATTCTTCTTTTCGAATTCATAGAATCAGACTTTTCGAATTTTTCTAACTGCTTCGGTCTCCGCGCCCTTTTTGTCCTTTTAGCCGTCGATAGTGTAAACGTCTCCCTTTGTAATCATTATTTTTACCTTTTCCCAAGGTAAGGTATTTAAGCGTTGCAGAAAATCATATCGTCTTTTACTTTTTCAAATCTGTATCTTCGAGTTTTTCATTTCTTCTCTCTCTAGTGAGTTCATCCCTTCCATCGTTCGTTGTCAACCGATCCATCCTTTTTCTGTAAGATCTTCTTCCTTCTCTTTTACTTCTTCTATTCATCATGGTTTATCTTGTTGAGTCGCTTGATAAGTTTCGTTCTAATTTTTCTATTCCTCCATGGGTCATACGGGAAGAATTTTTCGGTTCTTCTGATTATTTTCGTTTGGCTGAGGGACGTTGGTTCCCCAGTCTCTTTGTGGCCGAATGTGGCTTTTTTTTCCCCCAAACCCTTTGTGTCTGGAATTCTGTCAATATTTTGACGTGGTTCCTGCAAGAATAGCCCCCAATACGTGGAGAATAGTTAATGGAGTTCATAGATTAAATCAAATTCATGGAACTCGTATAGGAATTCCAGAAATTATGTTTTGTTATAGATGGGCTGTTGGTGACAATACTTTTTATTTAAAAACTAGGTTTTTAAATAGGGATTTAGTGGTCAATCTCCCATATGCCAATAGGGATTACTTCGAGCACAGGGTTGTTATGAAAAATTGGCAACACCCTCCACTAACTGGAAACGATGTGTACCAGGGTCCTAGATGCCCTCCCTATGGCAATGGGATAGGTTGTTTTTATTTTATTTTTGAAATTGTGCTTCCTTTGTGTTTGATAAAATGTGTCACTGATATTTTAATTTTTATTTATTTGCAGTTGACAGCAAAAGAAGGTCTCCAAAAGAGATAGAAGTTAACTTAAAACATCTGAAGCTTATCTGGGGTTTGCATCAGACTGTTGCCGACGAGCATATCAGATCAGCTTCATATCTTCTGCAGTATAAGAGTTACACCTCGTCTTTCACTGCTCGTCCGGTGATAAGCGACGTGGAACCAATACCAACTTCTACAAGTTCTTCACCTGAGTCACATATTCCTTTGAGTGAAAGGATGAAGAGAAGAAGAGCTCCTGCCCTCTTCGAGAAATCTGCCTCTGTTGTCGGAGAGGTAAAGAAAAGAAAACATGATGTCCTAGAAGAAGGGACCAGAAAAATTGATGCACCTCCTCCGGCTGCTTCTGTGAAAGTTGTCGAGAATCCCCCAGTGGCTCCCAGTAAGGCCGCTGCTCCAAGCGAGGTTATTGTCATATCCCCGACTAAGACTACCTCCTTGGTCGAGACCGTTGATTCTCCTCTGAGGAGGCTGAAGAAGAGTTCCTCGGTCAATTTGGCTGAATCCATCGCTCAGCCCCTGACTACGGGAAGTGATGTTCCCACTTTTGTTGCCCCGAGCTCTGTAATGAGCTCGGTAAAGTCTTGGATCATTCCTGAGATCCAAGGTATTGAAGAAAATCTTTCTCGGGATATGGTTACCACCTTAGATGCTCGTCATATTGCTTTTGTAAGTATTATTGTCCTAAACTTTCATTTTTCCCTTGTTATATCTGTGCACTGACTTGCTATTATTTTCTTTTCCCAGTTGGTAACCTGTTTTAATACGATTTTGAAGAAGGATGAAGCTATTAAAGCTTCAAGCTCCTCGTCAGGTGTAGAGGAAGCTTTGGTGGGTCTGAGGCAGTCTCTGAAAGATTCTCGTCAGAAGTATGTTGATGATAAAGCTTCCTGGGAGAAGCAACTCAATTCGACCGAGCAGGAGAGGAATCAAGTTGTTGAAGTCTCCAAAGGATTGGAGAAGAAAATAAAAGAATTAGAAAGTAAGAATAAAGAGCTCTAAGGGAAGCTCCAAAATGCTGGGGAGCTTGAAGGTAAGCTCAAGGTTGCTGAGGAAGAGTTGGGCAAACTTCGTGAAGTAAGCCGTCAGAAGGAGGAGGTGGATAATAAATTGAAGGCTACCGAGGAACTTCTATTCGAGAAGCTTTCCTCGGAGAAGGTGAAAAGAAAGTTAGCTGTAAAAAAGTCCTTCAGTGCTGGCTGGGACAAAGGATGGAATAAGGGTCTGGCTGCCATGATGTCGCAGGTGGAATATGGTAGCCACAAATACTTTAGGGATGGCTGGGTCGCTTCTCTACAAGAGATGAAAGTTGATGAAAATTCTGACCTGTTTCAGCGACACATCCCGGGCCCCCATCCAACTCCTGAAGAAGAAGAAGAGGACGAAGCTGCCTCTGAGGAATCTTCCATGGTGATGGGAGATCAAATTTCTCATCCCACAGTTGTCCAGTCTTCCTGCGAGCAACTTCAACCATCCATTATTTCAAATGAGCAGCTTCCAGCACCCCCCGAGCAACCATCTATGCCATCCGAGCAACCTACTTCCTCGTCCCAGCCTCTCGAGAAAGTTTTGGGAGACAAGGAGAAGGTGTAGAGTTTTTTGGATTTTTCTCTTTGTTTATTTTTGTCAATTGTAATTATGAACTATGTACCTTTATTTTATGATATAATAAAATTTGAAGTTTTGCCTATTCATAATGTTGTTTCTCTTCCTCTTGCTCCTTATTGATTTTTGCTCTTTCTTCTTTTTACTAGTTTATGGCCAGGATGGAATTGTTATCTGCTCATGATACAAAATTGATGAAACAGTGCAACGAATATTTCACAGCTGGCCATGCAGATTTGACTGATGCTCAAATCGTTGATATACTCGGTCCAAATGCTTCAAAACGAGCAGTTGAGGCCTACCAATATTTGAAGTGCCTTCTCGACCGTGCAGTGGCTAACAATGTAGCGTATTATGAAATGATTGAAGACCTCCAGGGCACTCTTGAAGAGCTTCAGCAACAATATAAGGAGTCTACAGCCCTTTTGCACGAGGAATACGAGAAGAAGTATCAACAACTTAGTGCTGATAAGGGGTATGATAAGTTGTTCGCTGCCTACAATGTGAGGGAGAGAACTTTAAAGGCCGAGGTCGAAGAGCACAGACAGATAGCTGAGTTGTTGGAGCAAGAAAATAATAACGTGCAAAGAGAGGTATCTAAGTTGAAATCTGATGCTTCTACCTCAAACACTTTGGTTCCTGTGAACGACGAGGGATTCTCTTTCTTGGAGGTCAAAAACGCCAACCTGAGGGATGAATTAGAAACCTTGAAGAGGATTGGGCCTTATACCTCTACTCGGGGGCGAGCAAGAGCTCCTCGGGGACGAGCAACAGCTGCTCGAATTCCTATCGAGGAACAAAGAACTCAATCGGCACTGGAGAATCAAGCAGTTCAGTTAGTTGCGAAGAATAAAGCTCTGGCAGAGATGTCCAAGAAGATCAGGAATCTGGACGAGCAGCTCTCTGCACAGAAGTCTACCTTGGAGAATAAAGAACTTTTTATAAAAAATCTTCACGAGAAGCTGCAAAGGTTGACTTATCAATTCCACAAGCAGCCTAGAGAATTATGGATGGCTGGCTACAATGAGGCTCTCTACCATTTGGATGATCAGATCCAAAATGCGAATAATGAGGGTTACAAACAAGGGTGGTTGAATGGCTTGGGTGTACTGCAATTGGAACAGGGTCACTACTTGTGGGATTACCATAATTCTGGGTTACTCGACCTGCCAGTGCCTCCATTCAAACTCGACATGAGCTGGATCCCTGCTCGGGAAATCCCTCAGTGTTTGATTTCCAAATATCTTGGCGATTACAGTCTCCATTCCAATGTCGAAATATCTCGTCTAGAGCACCTACTCGACCGGCCATCTGTGATGAACATCAGGATGCTCAAGGACCTTAATTTCATAAATTCCCCTTATGCGTTAGACGATCCTCCTACTGGCGAGGAACCTGTTTCAAAAGCAGAGGGGAAAAAACCCATAGAATAGGATTTCTGATGTAATAACTTTTATGTATTTTATTCTTAATGTACTTTGTTTTGGAGTTAATGAAAAACTTCTATTTTTCTTTGAAATCTTGATTGCCATTGCCTTTTAGATATTTTGTAAAACACTTTACATATGTGTATGTATATCTGTTAAAAATATAACAACATTGTGTTATTTGATGGTCAACTAAAGATGGTTAAAATTTATTGTCGACTATCCCGAATTTGTGATAATCATTTGACGATTAACCAAAATTGATGATATTTAGTTTCTCGACCAACCTGGTGGTAATTTAAAATGTTACGAGTATAAAAATTTTTGCTTTATCACTTTTTAATTATAAGCCATTAGCTGACTTTTATCATATACTCATGCTTTGTTTAATAAAAATGTTCCCAACCAACTGTAGTTGACAGCTTCTTATTCCCGACCAACCTGAGTTGGTGGATTTTTAGAAATATTTTTTTCTCTTCCCGACCAACCTTATTTGGTATTTTTGGGAAATATTTTTATTCCTGAGGAACCGAAGTTGGTGGGTTTTCTTCCCAACCAACCGGAGTTGGCACTTTTAGGAAGTATTTTTTATTCTCGACCAACCGGAGTTGGTGGATTTTCTTCCCAACCAACCGGAGTTGGCACTTTTAGGAAGTATTTTTTATTCCTGACCAACCGGAGTTGGTGGATTTGCTTCCCAACCAACCGGAGTTGGCACTTTTGGGAAATATTTTTTTATTCCCGACCAACCGAAGTTGGTGGATTTGCTTCCCAACCAACCGGAGTTGGCACTTTTAGGAAGTATTTTTTATTCCCGACCAACCGGAGTTGGTGGATTTGCTTCCCAACCAACCGGAGTTGGCACTTTTGGGAAATATTTTTTTTATTCCCGACCAACCGGAGTTGGTGGATTTGCTTCCCAACCAACCGAAGTTGGCACTTTTGGGAAATGTTTTTTATTCCCGACCAATCGGAGTTGGCACTTTTGGGAAATGTTTTTTATTCCCGACCAACCGGAGTTGGTGGATTTTCTTCCCAACCAACCAGAGTTGGCACTTTTAGGAAGTATTTTTTATTCCTGACCAACCGGAGTTGGTGGATTTTGCTGAGTAGTGTGTAACACTAGTATTCCGCGAAAAATTTCAACAAAAGGAGAGAATTGGGTAGAATATCCACATTTTATTCATACTGATGAAACTGCATTACATGAGAGTTTACATTACTGATAATATTTGCGCAGGTGTTCTGCATTCCATGCATTCTTAAACTCCTCCCCCTCTAAAGTTTCTATTCTGTAGGTTCCTAGTCGAACAACTTCTGTAACTCGGTAAGGTGCATGCCAGTTCGCTTCCAGTTTGTTGTGCTTTTGAATCACTTTCTTTAGCACATAGTCTCCTTCTTTCAGGTCGCACTTCTTCACTCTCTTGTTGTAGAACAAAGTTGTTCATTGGTGGTAAGCAGCATTTCTGATGGCTGCTTCTTCTCTAACTTCCTTAAGCATGTCCAAGTCTAACCTTCTCATTAAATCGCTAACAGGGGAATTGAAGTTCAGCACTCGGTGTGTTGGGAGACCCAACTCGGCAGGTATAACAACTTCACTTCCAAATGCCAGCATATATGGAGATTCTCCAGTTGCTGCTCGGGGAGTAGTACGATAAGCCCACAATACTGAATGTAGCTCGTTGATCCAATTTGCTTTCGCATCATTCAGTCTTTTCTTCAAACCATTTAGTAATGTTCTGTTTGTCACCTCATTTTGTCCATTTCTTTGGGGATGGCCTGGTGCCGAGTGAATCTTCAAGATACTTGACTGATGACAATAGGCCGCGAAATCCTCGTTGTCGAATTGGGTTCCATGGTCTGTAATGAAGGCATGAGGAAGACCATATCGACAAATGATGTTCTTCCAAATAAATATGTACACCTTTTCGTACGTCATGTCGACAAGAGGCTCAGCTTCTACCCACTTAGTGAAATAATCCACTACGACGACGAGATATTTAAATCTTCCTCTAGTTGTTGGAAGTGGCCCGACCAGGTCAATTCCCCACATGGAAAATGGACAAGGGGAAGTAATGGGTGTCAACAATGCTTGGGGAGTTCTTCGGATGGAGGAGAAGCGTTGACATTTGTCACATTTCTTGGCATAGGCTATACAATCAGCCCTCATCGTTGGCCAGTAGTATCCTTGCATCATTATTCTTTACAGAAGTGTCCGACCTGCTACATGGGCTCCACAAGACCCTTTATGGACTTCTTTAATCAAATCCTTCACTTCGGCGGGATGTACACACCTCTGCAAGCCAACTATGATTCCTCGTCTGTATAGAATACCATTAGTTAGTACATAACGAGCAGCTTTAAACTTCAATTTCTTGGCTGCGAGTTTGTCAATCGGTAATTCTCCCTCCTCAATATATGCCCTGATGGGATCCATCCAAGATGGCCCTAAATCAAGGGTAATAAAATTCATCGTCAGCTCTTCATCTATGCTCCGACTAGCTAGAATTTCAATTGGGATTGTTCTTCGTAGCTCGGTACGAGTAGCCGATGCTAATCGAGCTAAAGCGTCTGCTCTTGCATTCTCCATTCTTGTCTAACCAGTTGAACAGTAACAAATTCCGATACCAACCTCATCGCCTTTTCATGGTACTTAATCATCAACTCTCCTTTCGCTCCATATACACCGAGCATTTGATTTACAGTCAACTGTGAGTCACTGCACACGATTACCTGCTCTGCCTTCATGGTTTTTGCCAGACTAAGACCTATAATCATCGCTTCATATTCAGCCTCATTATTAGAAGCTTGAAATTGGAAGCGCAATGCACATTCTATGTCGATCTTTTCTGGACTTTTCAATACAATCCCGACTCCACTACCTGAGGTACACGATGAGCCATCCACATATAGGTTCCATATAGGTATCTCGTCCTCAAACGTCTTATTGGACAAAATTCCTCGATGGAATATTTGTTGCTCCTTTATCTCCATTTCTACCACACCTCGTTGCTCGTCGACCTTCTCCTCTTTCTCTCCGACCAGCTTAAATTGATCGGGGTTTAAATTTTATGATCCTGTAACATCCATAGGTTGGTCGATGCTTAGCTTTTTCTCCTCGGGGGTATCAGGATAAGTGAACTCTGCTATAAAATCTGCTACTGCTTGCCCTTTCAATGACAATCTAGGCTCATAAATTATATCATATTCATCGAGTTCTATTGCCCAGTACATCAATCTCCCTGATTTTTCTGGTTTGTGAGGAGCTTGCCTCAACGGCATATCGGTATATACGATTATGGTATAAGCCTGGAATTATGGCTTCATTCTTCTACTCACTTTGATCAGTGCCAGTGCCAACTTTTCCATCTTCGGATATCTGATCTCCGCTCCTCGGAAGGCCTTACTAGTGTAATAAATTGGCTTTTATACTCCATCCTCTACTCTTATTAATGCCGAACTAACTGCATTTTTCGAAACTGCCAGGTACAAGTACAACCTTTCTCCCATTACTGGTCTGGACAACAGTGGAGGTGCTCCCAAATATTTCTTCAATTCTTGAAAAGCTTTCTCGCATTCTTCATTCCATTCAAAAGTCTTTCGGAGCGTTTTGAAGAATGGGAGGCATCTATCAGTTGCTCGCGATATAAATCTGTTAAGTGACGCTACTCGCCCTGTAAGACTTTGCACTTCTTTCTTCGTCGTTGGAGATCGCAACCCTAACAGAGCTTTGATCTTTTCAGGGTTTGCTTCAATGCCTCGTTGATTGACAATGTACCCGAGAAACATGCCTTCTCGTACTCCAAATATGCACTTGGTCGGGTTCATCTTCATTTGATATTTATCTAATTGATCAAAGGTCTGGCCCAAGTCAACTAGATGGTCAACATCTTTCTTGATCTTTGTCAGCATATCATCAACATAGACCTCCATATTGCAACTGATTTATTTTGCAAACACCTTGTTCATCAGCCGCTGATATGTCGCACCTGCATTTTTTAAACCAAAAGGCATAACATTATAACAATAAGTACCCCTAGGGGTAATGAAAGAAGTACTCTCCCTGTCTTCAGGTTTCATTTTAATTTGGTTGTAACCAGAATAAGCATCCATGAAGCTCAGCAGCTCGTGTCCCGAGGTAGCATCCACTAGTTCATCAATTCGAGGCAAGGGAAAATGTTCCTTTGGATATGCTTTGTTGAGGTCGGTGAAGTCTACACACATCCTCCATTTGTTGTTCTTCTTTTTCACCATCACCACATTTGCTAACCAGTCTGGATACTTAACATCTTCAATAAAGCAAGCTTTCTGGAGTTTCTCGACCTCCTCCTGTATATCTTGGTTCTTCTCGGGGATGAACACTCTTCTTCTTTGCTTCACTGGCCTGATTTCCTTATTCACATTGAGCTCGTGACATAAGAAATTTGGGTCTATTCCGGGCATATCTTCATGACTCTAAGCAAAAGTTTGTTTTCTGCTTTTTAAGAAAACTATTAACTCCTGTTTTAATAAAACATCTAACGAAGAACCTATCTGAGTTGTTCGTTCAGGGTGCTCGTCATCCAGAATGATGTTTTCAGTAGCTTCTACCACTTGACCTTTCACGAGTTGCGACTCATCTCTAGGGTCTAATGTTTCAATTTCTGCACCCTCATCCACCTGATAGGTAATAGGATTTTTCCTAGATTCCTCTAGTTCCTCCTGCTCGGCAGATGAATAGTAGCATTCCCGAGCTACTTTTTGATCACCTTTCATAACTCCTACTCCAAAATTAATTGCAAATTTTAGGCATAGATGTACCGTAGATGGTACTGCTTCGAACTTCTTCAGTCCTACCCTTCCCATGATGATGTTGTAGGCTGATTGAACATTCGTATCCATCACGAAGAAACGTACTCTTTCTGTTCGACAAGCAGGCCATGTACCGATGAACATATCCAACTTGATCGTCCCAAGTGGAAAAACTTTCTCGCCAGCAAAACCGAGGAGGGGCCTATGATAAGGCTCCAACTGAGACAACTTTAGATTTAAGCTGTCGAAGCACGAGTAGAACATAATATCAGCCGAGCTACCATTATCAACCAGTACTCTTGAGATCATTACTTCCTTCATTCTCATTTTGATCACCAATGGATCATCATGAGGATACAGCACACCTGCGAGGTCTTTTTTGAGAAACCGATGACCAGTTTTTCTTTGTTGACCTTCCTCGGGCGATCATCTTCAGCCAAGTTTATTCGTTGAATATATGAACAGGCTTGAGCCTCATTGAGGTAAGATTTTCTTTCTGCAGTAGATCTCCAGCTCCTGCATCTCCACCAGTAATAACATTACAATCAAATGATCCAAAACGTATTGAAAATACTTCACATTCTGGCTGCCTTGGTCTTTTAGGAAGATCGGGGTCGTCTTCTGGATCATCTTCATGGTCTCTTTTCTTGTTCTCCACTGCTTGACGAGGAGATCTAGATCTCTCTCTTGCTCGGTCGTTATTTCTTCTTTCATTTCTGCGATCAACATACTTTACCAGTTTTCCTCGTCTAATGAGTGTCTCGATCTCATTCTGAAGAGCTATACAATTTTTGGTCATGTGGCCATGATCCTTGTGGAACTCGCAATATTTGGCCTTATTCCTTTTGTCAAGGTCTGACTTCATTTTCTCTAGCCAGTTTAACTCCTCGTTGTTCTTGATTTCTTTTAGAACATGGTTGATGTCTACCTTCAAAGGAGTATAATTTTCAAATTTCTTTAACACCTCCCATGATGGCTTTGTTTTTGAGTGTTTATCACCACTATTGTTTTTATGTTCTTTCTTTTTGGCTTTATCACCCTCCACCTTGGTTTCTTTGGTATCCATATTCTTTTTTACAGCCATAGCCTCCTCGGCATTCATGATCTTGGCCGCTTTTGACATCAATTCTGACATGGTTCTAGGTGGATCTTTAGCCAAAGTGTAGTACAATTTATTGGGCAATATCCCACTCATCAGAGCAGTAATCGCTATCTTTTCCTCGTAATCAATAACTTCGAGTTTCTCGTTATTGAAGCGAGTTATATAATCCCTAGTGCTCTCACTGCCTTTTGTCTAACACTTAACAAGTGTGCTACTCGTTTAACAGGTTTTGTTCCAAAACAGAAGTTACCAATGAAGAGCTTGGCCAGTTGAAAGAAAATTGAAATCTTACCCCGAGGAAGATTATTGTACCATATTTGAGCAGATCCTGTAAGAGTTCCCGAGAATGCCCTGCATCTCATCTCGTCTGGTACAGCATAGATGTCGGCAGCAGCTTGGTATTACTCTATATGAAGGACAAGATCGGTTTTTTCATCATATTTAGGAGTCACAATAGGTGCTTTGAACTTTGATGGTATGGGAAAATCCATAATTATTTGGACAAAAGGTGTCCCTTGGACAAAAGTTCTTTGTAGAGGATTCTTGGCCTTGGCCATTTCCCCTAATCTATCCTCCAGCCTCTGAATAGAGCCTTTCCACGCATCATTTCCTTCCTCGGGCCTGTTGGTTTGAGAAATTGTTCGTATTGAAGTAGTTTCCTGGGACTTATCTTGTCGAGCAGCTGGTTGTGATTGGGCAGAACCCTCTCTTAGATCAAATGGTCGTCGAAATGACATAGCCTTAGGAGTACTTTTATTCTTCCTAGGGCCCAATCGATCAAAAGGAGAGACCCTACTCAATCTTTCTAGTGCACTGGTCCTTTCCGGGGAGAGAGTGATATGTTGTTCAGTATCTACGGCTCGTACTGACGAGGTTCGACCCGATTGATAAGAAAAATATTCAGATCTATCAGTGCGATATGAATCGCTTTGCCTAATGCTTGAAGAAAGTAAATGAGTATTTCTTTGACCACTTCGTTGTCCTGAATAGGTTAATGCTCCACCTTGGATGGTTTGCATGAGTTGTCGCATTGTTTCCTGCATGGCTGTCTGGCCTTGAGCAAAACTGGCCATGATTCCAGCCAGATCTTGGATATTTGGAGGAGCGGATGGAGTTGGGGGGTTTTCAGTGTTTCGATTGTTGGATTCAGGGTTGTCAGCCATTGGTGATGAACTATTTTTGGTGAAAAACGAAAATTACAGTCGTTTCCCACAGACGGCACCAATCTGTTGATGTAAAAAATTAGACTATCTCTAATTTGTTCAGTCTAATTTGTTTAATCACAGATAAAAATATATAAGACAAGAGATTTTAAAGTCGTTCAGCCTTGAATGAATGGCCTACGTCCACTGTTGTGTTTTTATTGATTGTTTAGGAATTCTCGAAGTATGATTATCCTCCAAAAATTCTGGTCCCCTCCCAATGAGGATGATACAATGTATTTATAGCCTTGAGGCTGTACATGTGAATGAGTAATACATAGCTGTTCAATAAGCGTATACATCCGTATGATAATAATCAACATTTAATGCGCATTTAATCCTCTTAATTATCTGATAATAAATGCTCTGGTCGAGGTGCAGCTCGGACCACCTAAGCTGCTCGGACCGCCAAAGTATCTCGGTATCCATGAGTTGCTCGGTGCAATAAAGTTCCTCGGAGAGCACCTACTGCTCGGAGTATCTGAGTTGGTCGGGGCAATTGAGTTCCTCGAAGTCAAGATGTTGTTCCGAAGTGTTTGTTATTGCCACGCAGATTGCCACGTGTCTCCACTTAATTGAGCCATGCCAGCAGACTAAATTTGGTATCAACAACCGCAAATATATATGATGACATAAACTACTCATATCTATTCAAATCAATTAACACGACCTCCATTAGGGTACATGGATTCACATTACTATGTTTATTTTGAAAGCATAGTTTTTAATCCAAAATCGCTATTTGTTGAGGTTAAATGACATACTCATATATTAAATAAATGAGAATCAAATGCTACGAATAAATTCAACATGAAAACATATTTTTCAAAACCGTTCTCAGAAAGTGTCCGTGAACCGAGTTACTCTGAAAACTTTGCTTAAATCAAAGTCTAAAGTCAGAGTGTTCTCACCACTTTTTCGAGCAAACGAAACCCGTCTCAATGGTTGCACTCTCAAATATTTGTTTTGTTGGAATATTTTTCAAAAATTTTCCTTTGCTTAACGTATTTTTAACATATGAATATGATATTCCAACTTATAACATAAGTGCTATATTAAGGACTAGGCTCCATAAATACCAAAATGTTGTATATTATATCCCCTTTATCCCGCCGCCTGCACATATAAATATGTCTCATCTGTAGGAACTATGTCAATTTCGATCCCAAGTCCTATTGGGTAATTTCGTGAACCCAAGCACTATAATATATCTCTCGGCATATTATCTATTAGGAATGACTCCATATATAGTCCAAACCCTCTTTCTCAAACAGAGTGATCATCTATATCACTTCGGACCAGCCCGAGGCCCACGACACCTCTAATATTTTAGCCATATTGATGAAGGATACATATATCTCTATCAGTGACTTTTGGTCCATTGTAACCCCAATACACGCATTTATTTTTTACACTTGTGGGAAGCTAAGGATGTTTAGAACATAACACCCTTATCATTACACATACAAACTACTCTAAAGGTTCAATAATACCCAATTTCGGGTCGACTCCCATTCTGAACTCTGCACCGAAGCTACCATTTGGCCACATATACCTTCTTCTCCTCTCAATCCAAGTCCTCACACTTGTAAACACATCATATTGGAATGCTTATACACAGATCATCATAATAAATGACTACGCAGGCTTTGATCTCGTGGCTACAGGGGTGTGTGGGCACAATATTGAGTCCTTCTTATGAGCATGAGCCTAAAAAATTCATTACACCAAATATCGAAAATGGTCTCGAAGAAGGGGTCACGGTTGGAAGCCGTGACCAGCTGGTCACTGACCAAAATCGTGACCACAGTCAAAATGGGCATGACCAAATCCATGACTCTATGTGGTCATGGGTTGTCTTGTGTGTGATCATGGCTCTAGACCCTGACTTCTTTGGGTCACGACTTTAGACCCTGACCCAGCCGTGACCATTATGCCGCCAAATTTCCCTCCAATTTTGGTCAGGGAAGGAATCACGGCCCTTAGCTGTGACCACAAATTTCATTACACAAGGATATGGTCATGGCTTATGACCTTGACCAGTAAATTATCTGAGTCACGGCTTTAGGGCGTGATTATGGACTTATTTCCACACTTGAGTGTAAAAAATAAAAGGGTCACGTCATATGGTCATGGCCCTAAGCCGTGACCATGATCTTTATACTTAAAAAATGCATAACAGTTTTTCACTTCCCTCAAAAAACTCTAAGCCCTCATTTTCCATCCCTCTCTCCGGCGATTTCGGCTCTCTCATTCTTAAAATCTCAAGCTCTCTCTCAATCTCAATCTCAAACGTAAATACGTGTGTGTGCGTATTTCTCTCTATGTATATTTCTCTGTGTGTATATAATGTAAATATCTCTGTGTGTGTGTGTATACGTCTGTGTATATGTGTGTGTGTGTATATACATGTGTGTATTGTGTATGTGTATGTAACTATGTATACATTATCATTGTGTGTATTTTGTATATGTATGTGTGTATACTGTAAATGTGTATGTGTGTGTGAATTATAGAAAAAAAATACTTATATGACTAATGTTGGTTTAATTTTCAAACTAGGGAAAATTTTAATTTAATGGATATTGTTGATTTAAGTTTCAAACTAGGAATTTTTTTAATTTTTTATATATTATTGATTTAGGTTTCAAAACTAGGGCAAATTTTAATTTAATTGATATTGTTGGTTTAAGTTTCCAACTAGTGAAAATTTTAATTTAATGGATACTATTGGTTTAAGTTTCAAACTAGGGAAACTTTTAATTTAATGGATATTGTTCGTTTAAGTTTGGGGCTGAAATATAAAAATTTACATCTTCATTAACATTGATGCTAAATTCAGGATTAATTTTAGGAGCTTTGTAAAATTAAGTCCCAACAATGCATAATCTATTAATTGTAGGGGTAATGTTTGAAGAGTTAATTTTAGGGTTAATTTTAGGGATTGTTGGCTTAAATGACAAAAGTAGGTATTCAAAACCTAATAAATTAACGGTTGATGATTCATTAGAGCTATAATTTATAGGAATCATATTCAGGCCACGTATATAATAACTCGTTAATGATTCATTCGAGCCATTATTTATAGGAATTATAATCACGCCCTCATTCATTTTTCTCAGAAAAAATGAGTCACGGTAAAGGTTGCAATTGGACGTCACACATACATCTTTCATTAATGAGCCTCATAAAGTGGGTACTCCGATTTATTTGTATGGTAAAAGGAAGGTCGAACAATTTAACTACCCTATAAACCGTGGAGTTTATCTTCAACAAGAGTACTTGTTCGATCGTATTATGTTTTTCCTGCCACAATGTTGGGATGAAGCTGTAAAATATATATCGCGTACATAATCCCAATAGACCACTGACCTTACTTATGCTATTAGAGAAGGTAGAAAAAAAATTCACCCATCATGGGTGGAATTACGTACAAAGAGCATTGACGGAGATTGTGATGTCTTGTGACATATGCACGTCAAACTCAATCCTGCCAATAAGCTGAAGTGGATGAGATTTCGAGTTCATATCACTGATATGTATGCATCCATTATAGATATGCTTCCTCCTAATTAGCAACGTATAAAAATTCATTGGTTTTTAAAAACAAATCCCGAACGGATGGAGATCAGACACATTGAAATTTTGTTAAAATCTTACCACGAACAGGTAGATTGTAATATATGGTCAAAAAATTTATTTTGTTAGTTATATTTTCATATTGAACTTTGAAATTATGCGTCTATTATTATAGATACACATTTAACTTTTATTATTTTTGTAGATAATGTTGGGCGGTAATGGAAGCAACGCTCCAACCAACAACGTGACACAACCAACACCAATTGGTGAACAATAATCAACTCCATAAACTATTCACTCCCCTACTCCAAATTATGTTCACTCCTATACTCCACAAACTGTTCACTCCCCTACTCCGAGTTGCAGTAGGTAAAATACTCCCACTAATCGAACATACATACCCAACACCCCTGAAACTATCGGGTCAGTTGAGAAAAAGCCCATTAGGTTCTCTTTATTGGGAAATAACCCCAAGGGGATGAGTAAAATGTTCAACAGTTTAAAGCCCAGTGTTTATCCTTGGTAAAAATGAATGTGGGAATGGGAGGAGATGACAACTGGAACCTTGTAGATAAAGCTATTAAAGATGACATTTACGAGCAACTCAACAAGCGATTTTCATTTTCCCCTAACTAAAAAAAAAGTTTCTTTCTGGGGTTGCTGAACAACTCCGAACATATAAAAAACCTTAGGCATAAGCATTTCCCTAAGGAAGCATCGAGCTCCGATGTTTTGGCACTCAAAGACAAAGTCCCTTCGAACGTTGAGATGCCAGTCTCTTAATGGAATAATTTTCTGAAGAATGAGACGAAGGTCTCTAAAATGCTGCAAAGGGAGAAAAATGAGCAGAATATGGCCAAAAAAACTGATGTCCATCGGTTTGGCTCGAAATCTTATGAAGATTTGAAGAATAAGTGGTTAACCATTACGAAAGGCAGCTTGAATGAAGTAAAGACAACGAATAAGTCCAATTTATACGTGCATGCTAGACAAGACAAAGATAATAAATTCCCTCCTCACTTGGCCAATACTCTTGAATAAATAGAGTCTATCAGTAGTTAGTCAGATTCAATCCCGTTCGACGACATTGATAATGATTCCATTTCACAAACCTTTGGGAAGGACCACAGAGAGAGGACGAGAGGTTTGGGGTCGTATATGTCATAAATAAGATTTAAACACACCACACCTCTCGTGGATGAGCTTTCTTCTATTAATAATCATTTTGTGTCTAATGATGAACGTCGATTTATGACTGAAAGAGATATAATGGGTCTTCGAAATGAATTGTAGGTGTGAATGATAAACTTGCACATATTGTATCCCTTTTAACCGACCATATGCCCCTGCAACCCCTAATGGATCCCGGTTTCCCTCCACAGATGCTAGGGATTCCTCAAAATTTTCCTCGTTCTTTATCTCCACCACAGATTCCAATTCCTCCTTCAACATTCCCTTTCATAGCGCTTCAACATGGCACAGGTCTTGGATCATCATCAACCACCCACGGTGACTATGGTGAGAAATACTATATACATGTACCTGAGCGATAAATTTGTCATAGGGATCTGCACACTCATGTCCACTGCCGTAGGAAGTTTGGTACATAATCGACCTTTGCAGCAAGGTGAGTGTGAGATCGTGGTTGATAAAGTATATGAGGGTTATGAAGCTGTTCCAGCGCATGTCAAAAGTGGATAAGGGAATTTTTTGAAAAATTATGTAGACTCTGTTACCACTTGTCTAGTTTATCACTTGATTAAGATGCATTAATATTTTTCTTATGTTTTAATAATATCAGTAGACAAATTTATTTAATTTGAGTTTAAATGGTTGTGTAGTATCGTTGATTGGCCTATTTTTGTATTTGAGTTATTGCATAGTTTGATTGATTAGTGCATTACTGACTATATTAGTGCTTTGCTTTGATACTATATTAGTGCTTTACTACGCAACATGATATTTATTTTATCATGTTAACATAAGACATCAATTTGAAGATTATTAAATGGATTTTCCATAACACAAAGAGTGGATGGGAGAGACTCACCGAATAGCTAATAGTTATGTTAAAGGCGTTCATGAATTTATTAGATACGCTTTAAGAACCTTAAAAGTGAGAAGATTCCGTATTCATGCACCCATTGTATAAACGAAAAATATAAATCTTTAGAAGATGTTGAGTTACATTTAATATTGTGGGGAGTTTTTCAAGATTATAACAAGTGGGCATACTATGGTGAAAGACATGTACCTTATGTTCCCGAAGAATTATCCGTAACCGACCACGTAACATAACACCAATGAGTGGAAGTGGTAAATGATTCGCCAACACATCGTTCATTGACTGACCTAATTAACGAGTCTTACGGAGTCCACTACGACTAATACCACCAACCTATGGAGACAGATAATGCGTACAATGAATAATTTGATACTGAACTACTAGGAGACCGAGAATATATATGGTTGAAAGATAATGCGGCTAGACCGTTGTATAAAGATTATGATGAAAATCATTCGGTATTATATGCAACGATTGGTTTACATAATTTGAAGAGTCAATTTCGCCTGCCTGGGAACAACGTAACCGAAATTCTTAAATGGGTTAAATAAATTCTCCCAAAAGAGAACACGTTACCAAAAAATTATCCTACCATGAAGAAGAGATTGAAGGGTTTGGGATTGAAATAAAAATCTATTCATGAATGCAAGTATGATTGAATATTGTATCACAACAAACACAGAGATAAGGATGAATGTCCAGTATGAGACGAGCCTATATACGTCGTTTGAAAGAAGGTAAATGACAAACCTATAAAATATCGAAAGAGCTCGCAAGTCCCACAAAAGGTTTTGAAGTATTTTCCATTTAGGTCATGGTTAAAAAGATTTTTTAGTGTACCTTGGATAGCAGAGGCCATGACATGGCATGCTCGATGCGAGGTGGGTGGGAATTTGATGCGTTATCCAGTTGATTCACTTGTATGAAAATTTTCAAAAGCACGACACCATGAATTTGCAAAAGAACCATGAAACTTTCGCCTTGAAATATCAACTGATGGGTTTAACCCTTTAGGTAATTTAAGTACTAGTAAAAGTTATTGGCCATTTGTCATGGTGCCTTTAAGTCTCCGTCGAACACTGTGAATGAGAAAGGAGTTCACATTGTTATCTTTATTGATACTGGGGATGAAGGCACTGGGTGATGATATTGATATATTCTTAGTCCCATTAATTGATGAACTTAAAGAGTTGTGGGATAAAGGCATGATGGCGTTCGACTCTCACAAGAATGAAAAGTTCACACTTAAAGAAATGGTGATGTGGGCGATCCACGACCTTCCTGCTTATGGGACCTTGTCTAGTTGTAATGTTCATGGTTATTATGGATGTCCCATATATGGGGAGGAAACTGAATCCATTTGGATACAACATAGTAGTAAGATGAGTTACAAGGGTCATCATAGATTCTGTTGACCAGTCACCCTTTCTGGAATGACAAGTCTAACTTTTATCCTATTGGTCATGAGTGCCGGATGCAACCTGCTTGGCTTTCTGGTCAGCAGATCGAGGAGAAGGTGACAGCTGCGACTGTGGGAAATAGGTATGTAGGAAAACACCCCAAGTTTGTAAACCTGAAGCATAAATCAAGGGGGGATACTAATGACCCCACTAAAGTAAAACCACGGTCCAGGCAATCAATTTTTTTTATTTTCCGTATTTGAAAGATCATCATGTAAGGCATGTAATTGATATGATGCACATAGAGAATAATGTTGCAGAACATATGATAGGAACATGACTGGGTGGATCTTATTCCAAAGATAGAGAGCAGGCCCGCCAAGATCTATAGGTTTTGAAGCTAAAGAAGAAACTTTGGTTAAAAAATGACTCTACAAGAAGAATATCTACCCCTCCGTCTTCTTTCACTTTGATTACTAGTGAAAATAAGATCCTCTTAGAATGTTGTTCAACTTGAAGACTCTATCTATTATTCGGGTAATTTAGGTAGGGTCGTAAACTACCAAGCAAATGACTTAAAACAGTGCAAGTCTCACGACTGGCATGCAATAATCCAATTAACCCCTCTGTTATTTTGGCATTGCTTCTCTGAGCACAAAGTTCTCCATCGAGAAATCATGCAAATCAATTTGTGTTTTACCCTAGTTTGTACAAAAGTGGTAAACAGAAGGTACATTAGAGCTGCAAAATCAACTTTAGCCGAGGCTGTTTGTGTATTAGAGAAATATTTTCTGGTGTCGTTCTTCGATATCAGCATCCACTTGCTTGTGAATTTATGCGATGGATCTTTATTATGTGGTCCCTTTAGGTATCGTTGGATGTATCCTTTTGAGCGCTTGATGAAAACCTTTAAAGATTACGTAAAGAATACACGAAATATTAGAGGATCAATTGCTGAAGAATACGTAACTGTGGAATCGTCATTATATGCTAGGGAATATATGCCAGACGAAGAGGTGAGGAGGTTCAATCCTCGTAGAGGAGGAGTGATCGAGGAACCTGATGAGTTTGAGGAAAAGTACCGTTTGGGAACCCTAAAGAGGTGAAACTCACAAATATACAATACGAGCAAGAACTCGTTATGTCTTCGAATCGCAAGATGAAGTCGAATAATGGGAGTGAGTATCTATTGAATTCTTCTTCTTTGATTATATGTATTTTATATTTTATGATCTAAACTCTATAATTTACCTGTAGGAAGTATGGGAATGAAATTGCATGACAACTGATTTTAGGGCATGGATATCAAAAGAGGTAAATTTCACATCTTATGCGTGCGGTTATTTATTCGTGTGTGATAAAAACATGCCCTAATACAAATTTATTAATAAATACATCTTCTAAAAAGAGGTGATGTCTCTTCCAGGCTTGCACCCTAGAAAAAGACACTAATTTTTGTGCGAAAAAGTTTAAGAAATTTTGCACGAACGGTTTTATTTCATTTCATATCCATATGAGGAACAACTTTGGACGCAAAATAGTGGAATATTAATTTCTTCCTTGACCACCTGTACTGCTAGCAATAACAATAAAAATCCAAAGAATACGTTGCTAACCTATTATGGGATATTCCAACAAATTCTAGAACTTGATTAGTTAGATTTCACATAAATCGTATTCTATTGTGATTAGGTAAAGGCTGAGGATACTATGAATGCTTGCAAAGTTGATGCTGACTCCAAACTTATTATGGTAGATTTATCAAAGCTGAAGAGTAAAGATCGCATAGTCGATGATCCTTTTATTTGTGCCTTTCAGAACGTAAATAAGGTATTCTACTCAAAGTTCATAAACGATAGCAATTGGTCTATTGTTGTGCATGAACCAAAGGGTATGACTACTGAAGTGGATGCATTGAAGGCTCGAAAAGAGTTTCAGTCAGCTCTTGATGACAACCCTAATTTGAAGGATCTTTTAGTTGATTTAGAGGAAGATTGAGTATCAAAATATTATGTTAACCTTGTAAATCTTATTTGTATCCTATTTTGATATTGACATTGTATTAGAGATTTACTTTGATGTATGAAATTTTAGTTACTTTACAAATGTTTAATATGATTTTTGTAAGTTAACTTTCGATAATATGTTATGCTCAGTCGAATATTTAGTTACTTTCATAAGATGCTCAGTTTGAGAATAGAGTCATTTGAGTTTGTAATTAGATGAAATTGACCCAACTCAATTTTCACATGTTCCCATTTACTGATTAGTTTCATTGATGCAATGTTCATAAAATAAAGTTAAATTAGCTTAATTTCATGAAGATTGTATTAAAGAAACTATTCAATAAATGTACATATAAAAGAATACATTGGAGGCTCCAGGATCAATTTGGTTCAATCACACATTCAGAAGACTATTTAATGGCCTTCTTGGATCACAAGAATCAACTACTCTTTACTTTAGCTGAAGTAGTTATATAATTGATATGCATTATCTTTTAAATTTTTTAGACGATAGAAGGAGTATGGGATAATTATTGGTTTTGTTTGGTTTGGATGTTGGATAATTATTGGTTGTTGGCTTGTTGTTGGATAGTATGTTAGAAGAAGTACGTGATAATTATTGGTTTTATTTGGTTTGGCTATTGGATAATTATTAGTTGTTGGATAGTATGTTAGAAGGAGTACGGGATAATTATTGGCTTGTTACGACTCACTCTAGTCAACAAAATCGAACTCCACCATATAAAGTTAATAATGTGAACATTTGCTATAGTTGTAAAAATCTAGGTATTCACTCGTAGGAGACTACATGACTTTGCTGGTCCAAAGACTGGCCAGACAAAACTCCAAAGAGTGTTCAGAGAACGGTTCTAGTGTCCTTAGGATCTGTGTTTGAGATCCTTACGTTCTGCATTGCATCCTTGGACACTAGAACCGTGTTCTGAACAGTATTTGGAGTTTTATCTAGACAGTCTTTGAACCAGCGAAGACACGTCGTCTCCCAGGAGTGAATCCCTGGATTTTTACAACTATAGCAAGTGTTCCCATTATTAATTTTAGATGACGGAGTTCAATTTTGTTGAGTAGAGTGAGTGGTAATGTTTGTAAGAGATTAATTTCAAGGTGCAGGGAACTCAACATTATAAGGTGGCCCCAAAGAAAGATTAACATCTTGACAACCCTCAATGAGGGTTGTCAAGCTCTTAATCTTCCTTTGATGCGACCTTTTTTGTTCATAATGGTGGGGCCAGGATGATACTACAAATTGTTCATAAATGTTGGGGGATATTATCGATCCAGCTCAACATAAACTGCTTCCCCATCCTTCATCTCCTAAGCATAAGTTGAGTTCCATGTGAGGCCACCTTTGAGTTCCCTGGATTGTCATATATTGGTGGTTCTTGATGAAAGACACACTCCCCGTAATGAGAAGAGTCGTATTTGGAATACTATATCAAACTCCAAACAGGAAAATGCATCATATTATCCGGTACTCCTTTCCAGAACAATTTCAATGAGCTCTACAACACGCTGCATTTAGCAAGGCCAGAAAAGGTATATTTTTTTTTGCCAAACATGCCTTTTGAGGGAAAAAACCAAAAGCACCTCCCAAATGGCCTCGTGAGAGGTGCAAACACATCGCACGGGATTAATATAACTCATATGAACCGATCGCATGGTCACGAGACCCCTGGTTTGAGAAAAATAATAATTTGAGAAAATTCACACTTAGGCTTGAAAACGTGTCGTTAGAGGGAGAAAGCCCTTAGCATCCAAGAGGACCCTTTAGGGGAGCGATCATCGTGCATGGGACCATTGTAACTCACTGAAACCGATCGCGTGGTCACGGGACCCTCGGTTTGAGAATATGACGATAATTTGAGAAAATTCACACTGAGGCTTGAAAGTGTTCTATTAGAGGGGAAACCCCTTAGCACCCCCCAAACGGAACTTTTAGGGGAGTTATCACCACGCACGGGTCCAATGTAACGAGTAGGAGCCGATCGCATGGTCACGGGACCCCCGATTTGAGGGCACGACCTAAAACAGAGAATATCCATAGTTAGGCTTGAAAACGTGCCTTCGTTGGGGGGGAGGGGGGGACCCCGTAACGCCCCACAAACGGCCCATGGGCGGTGCCAACACCTCACTCAGGAATGATGTAACTCGTAGGAGCCGATCGCGTGGTCACGGGACCTCTAGTTTGAGGGCACATCCTAAAATAGATAAACTCCACACTTAGGCTTGAAAACGTGCCTTTGGGGGGTGAAACCACATATCACCCGCTTAACGGCCTCGTGACCACGCGGTCAGTTCCTGCGTGTTGTAGAGCTCATTGAAATTTTTCTCGAAAGGAGTCTCGGATAATATGATGCGTTTTCCCGTTTGAAGTTTGATAGAGTATTCCAAATACGAATCCTTTATTGGAGTGTCCTAGATTGGTGGATCTTGATGATGGACACACTCCCCGTAATGAGAATATCTACCATTACGGGGATTGTGGACTTCATTAAGATCCACTGAACATGCCTTTAGAGGAGTCGTATTTGGAATACTCTATCAAACTTCATTAAGATCAACACTTAGGCTAGAAAACGTGTCGTTGGGGTGAAAAACCCCTTAGCACCCCCCAAACGGCTTCGTTAGTGGCGCCAACACCTCGCACAAGACCAATGTAACTTGTAGGAGCTAATCGCGTGGTCACGAGACCCTCGGTTTGAGATCACTTCCCAAAATAGATAATATCCACATTTAGGCTTGAAAATGTACCGTTGGGGTGCGAAACCCCTTAGCGCCCCCTGAGCATCACCAACACCTCGCATGGGTCCAATGTAACTCGCACGAACCGACCGCGTGGTCACGGGACCCTCAGTTTGAGAGCACGGTCCAAAATAGAGAATATCCACACATAGGCTTGAAAATGTGTTGTCGGAGGGCGAAACCCCGTAACGCCCCCAAACGGCCCCATGGGTGGTGCCAATACCTCGATCGGGACTAGCGAGGACCACGCGATCCGACCGTGTGGTCACGGGACCCTCAGTTTGAAAGCATGGCCCAAATTTCAAAATTCCTACACGGGTCCTATAGACACCCCATTCTAACATCCCCCTGCATCACTACAAACCTAAGTCATACCCCAGGGACTGACCTAGAGGCCATCGGGCACTCCCAGGCTCCGTTTGACCAAAAGTCAAACTCTTTAGCTTGACTAAGACTAAATGAATCCTCTAAGGACACTAAAACCCCTTTCCAACGGTCCACCCCATGCGGGATTCTGACTTATTGTACGGATGAACGACCCGTTTTGATCATTTTGATCAAGACTGAATGAATCTTCAAAGGGCACTGAAACCCCTTTCCAACGGTCTGCCCTGTGCACGATTCTGACTTACGGTACGGACGAACGATCCATTTTACTCCGAAAGGTCACCGAACGCTCCTAGGCCCCGGTTGACCAAAGTAAGCTCCCCAAACCGGGTTAAAATCTTTGTAATATCTAAGTACATCTCATAGCCTTTCCAACAGTCCACCCCGTGCGGGATTCTGACTTACCATGCGAACGAACGATCCATTTGCGTCCAATCCCACGTCCAAAGGACCAATGAGTGATTCCAAGCCGCATTTGACCTGAAGTCAACTCCCAGACCCGGGAGTAGTCCAAAGGAATTTCGAAGGTCTTTGAATTAGCTTTCCATCAATTCTCCCCGTGCATGATTTGGCTGAATGGTTTTCATTTTACGATCATTTTTTCGAAGGAACCTGAAAGAGACTGCCAAACGGTAGGTTTCAAATCCTGCCTATCGGCAGTGTGCCTAAAAACACCTGCCGATTGGCAGGACTAGACCTATGCCGATTGGCAATGCCTTAGGCCTGTAAAAATAAGGCCCTGAACTCATTTAAAAAGAGGAAGAAGATCTGAGATCTATCACTCTTAGCGAACTCAGAAAACCTCTCTCGAAGTCAGCGTGATTTCTACATCCTAATCCATTTTCGACCCTCACTTTTCATCATCTTTTTCAGCAAACTTGGTGAATTACCTACCCTTCATCATCATCCAAGTGCAAGGTCTACTCTCCAACATTCAAGATCAAGCTCAGGATCTTCAAGAAGGTCAAACTTTCTCAACTCTCTGTTCAAATTCTCCTAAATTCGCATTAACTTATTTTATTACTTAGCACTTTTATTCTCTCTATCTCACGTATCCTAATATACTCTTTATTTAGTATTATTGCACGTCCCTTATTTTCATTTAAATAAAACCCGACAAACAAGAAAAAGAGGGTTTGCTCATAAATTCCAAACGGGAATTCTCACACTTTTCTCACAACTAAAACACCTTTTACACACACACACATACATAAAAGAACTCCCCGATTGGATTTATGGTATAAAACCCACCCCTCGTTTTGTATACGAACTACATGGACTTTGATGCCTCTATTGGCTATGTAGGCATCTTGAGGTAAAACCCGAGATTCGAGTCCTACTTTTCTCCCACTTTCTATTTTTCTAGTTTTTTTAAACTTAATTCTCTTAGATTCTATATATTTACATATACATATATTTATTCTTAGTAGCATATTATTCCATATGTGTTATCGTTTCATTATAACGATCAACCCAAGGATAATCGCATAAATCCTATTTTATAATATTATTTTTTAGGAACATTCCTATGGATGACTCACTTTATCTCTTCCATGACACAAATCGATGATTCCTATCTCCACTACATATACACATGCACACATACCATGGGGAAATAAAGGAAAATAACAATAAATCCATGAGAGACCGCAAGGGCGGAATGGGTGCCTAACACCTTCCCATTTCGTAACTTAGACTCCGAACCCTATTCGAATCATTTTTTATTTCTTATGCATCAGTATGTCATTGGATGCTGTCCTCTGGGATGACTCCACCTTCTTTTGTCTGTTTTGAGTAAAATAGACTGGCGACTCCATCTCTCTACATTTTTCACCTCGCACATTGCCAACGACGACCAAAGCATTCCCCAGGGGGATGCGCTAGACCAAGACCCTCTCACCATGGAGATGAACCCCCCTCTCCTCTCTCTCTCCACGAGGATCGGGGATGGACACAGTGGTGACTCTGCTGGGGATGTTTTTATATGAGGGCTAGGCTCTATTTACATGGGTGTTTTATTTTCTTATATACTCCCTTACTTTGCATGTTCCCCTTTTCATGTGTACCTCATGCTTATGCTTCTCTTCACACACTTGTTGAAGATTCTCCATGTACACTTCGCACCACGTGCACCTAGGATCACATATATCCACATGTTGCACCCATCACCCATCCATACTTGGTATACACTTGGCACTTGGACTTTACTCCCTATTTGGCATGATCAAGAAATAAACTATCATCATAAGATACTAATAAGAGAATCATGCATGATTCACACGACATCACCAAAGAGCATTGTTATTTACTAAATTTTGTCCAGTAACTAGAGGATCACTTCGTGATGGGCGCTGGTCTGGAAGGGCGCAGTTATCCTAAGCAATATGACTCTCACCTTCCATTGTCCAAGTACCTTCGAAGTATATTGAACGGTTCCCCTGCATCGTACTGCTTGACCGAAGTCATGACGGGAGGTATATCGCAGGGAACTCGTTCACATACGCCGAGTATATCGAATTCACTCTCACATATACCGTCCCCATGAGGTATTTAGTGAGGCAATTTATGTAAACTCAGGTATATCAAATGGCTTGTCCACACGTACTGATTGCCCTCAAAATCAAGACGTATATCGTGAAAGTCACACCAAAGGGGGGAACCCTTTCCAATTCACCCAACCAACTGAATACCCACATATATGTGTCAAGCCTAGGACACACATGTTAGACTGCCAATTTTGACCCAAAACTCTGCCAAAATTCTGGGTCGGCCTACCGTCCAAATTGTTGCGCACTTTTAAAATAGGACCCTGCCCGTGAGCCTAGTCATAAGTCCAACCACAGCTTTACATACGTTACAAACCTCACTTTTCTAGGCTCGGGTCCCGTCCGACATTTCATTTTGCATTTAGGAGAATTTAATACAAGTGAGAACATAATAATTCTAATAATCATGCAGAGAAGTGTCTCCCAAAAATATTTCTCCCTTCTTTATCAAAAATCCAAAAACATTTCTCCTTCCTTTATCAAAAATCCAAAAACATTTGTCCTTCCTTTATCAAAAATCCAAAAATAATTTTCCTTTCTTTATCAAAAATCCAAAAATATTTTGTCTTTCAATCTCAAAAATCCAAAAATATCAAAAATCTCAAAAATATTTTCATTCTTTTTCGTCAAAAGTAAATCCCATTTTACGCCTTCTTAGGTCAATTGCACGCCCATAGCCTGGCTCCTTATTGGCTTCGGTCTTCAGTTAAATCACCCCGGAGTTCCGTTCGTTCCGCTGTTACTTCTTTCGAGTTTGGAATCTATCCTCTATCCATGGAGAACACATATCAAATACTAGTTGTGCAGCCAGATCTGACGACAGTCTTAGCTCATCTCGTGTTCGAGATTGACAACCTCCAGACTGAGGTATGAGAGATGCAACTAAACCAGATTCCCATTCCTCAAGAGACCGAGGCCCTATTCCCTCTCACTATGGGTTCACTCGAGCCTATCTATATTCCCAAAGAGTATCAGAATGCTTCACGTGCACTTCCTGCTAATGGGTTGCCGCTTGCCCAACTTCCTATGCCAAACCTTGCCCAGACTGGGGCTAACTTGCCTATGATCATTGATCCAAAAGAGGAAGAGCTGAACAAGGTTAAATAAGATCTTAAGATGCTAACTAAGAAGTTCGACCAAGTCTGAATCTCTGGAAATTACATGGACTACACCCACAAGTCTCCTTATCCTAAGGCGAGGTTACCTGAGAAGTTTAAGATGCCAAATATCAAGAAATTTGGAGGAAGTGGACCCCCGATTGTTCATGTTCGCAGTTATCATTGTTCTATGACTCTCCTAAGGGCTTCTGAAGAAGTGATGTCCCAATTATTTCAACAAACTTTGAAGGATAGCGCGCTCAGATGGTTTTTGTCTCTCGAGGAATCTAGAATCCGTAGCTGGGAGTATGTAGCCCAAGAATTCATGTCGCAATACAAATACAACGAAGAAATTGAGGTCACCCATCTTGATTTAGAACTGATCAAACAGAACTCCGGGGAATAAGTCAGTAACTTCATAGCCCGATGGAGGGAAAAAGCAGCCAACATGACCAATCGTCCATCCGAGGAACAACAAGTCAATACAGTGAAGAAGAAATTCTTACCCCTTATCTGAGCAATAATGGGAGGATAATAGTATCCCTATTTCGATCTCTCAAAGAAGCAAGAGTAGAAATCGAGTAAGGTCTTGCTAAAACAGAAGTTTAACCAAAGAAAGTGTCCATACAATTCACTCCGATAAGATATGATAAACCTGTCAATGCTGCAGTCTCAACCATCAATAATATCTCTCAACCAACCACCTCGCGGGCACTAAAAATCCTCCCTGTCCTAGTCCAAAAGGAATACACTGAGATTCATGCTCCCCTATCCAAAGTTTATCAAGACCTGTTAAGCCGGAACCTTTTCAAACCCCTGAACCCCCTCCATTGCCAAATCCACTTCTAAGAAACTTCAAGGCAGATCCCCATTGCGCATTTCACCAAACTGCTGGCCATACCACCTACCAATTCTTTCACCTTCAAAACATAATCCATGGTCTAATTGACCGGAGTACTATCGCCCCACCAGCTAATCCCAAGCCAAACACTACTCATAACCCACTACCAAATCATGGCAATGCCATCTTCTTAGAAGAGAACCCAGAATTTGATCCCTTAACTTAAATCACACCCATATACTCTCCCAAACCACTCCAAACTTTCCCATATTTCCTCCTACACCCTGCTAGCCTCGCTGATCAAGCACTGTCACTCCTTACCAGAGCATGCATAACTGTCCATACCCGTTCTTAAAATGAACGTATCGAATTATCAGAAGTATTAAATCAACTCCTAGAGTTCAGGCTGAAATTGCCCTCACAGATGATCATTGATTACTAGAGGTTCAGTATGATCTTAGAAGCATGGAAATGGTCTCGAGAGTCAGAAAATTGGGTGGTACCAACCGATGAAGTCATCCTAGATGACGTTGTCCAGATCATACCAGAATTATTCAGGAAAATCAATAATATTTACAACCTGACTGATTTACCGATACTCTGAAGCTACAAGGGCGCCTAGTACCTTCACCCTTACATCTCCCCACAGAATGGGTGGACCTGTACAAAGAAGCCATTAAAGTTGTGGAATTCATTGACTTCATATGGAAAGACAAAATTATTACCACCGAATGGGGGGAAGAATTTAAAGATTCAAATGAAGAGCAAGCTTCCTATAAAATTAGTCTGATAGCCGACATGTGTGGGATGATATCATTTAAATAAATCCTCAAAAAATAATTAAGGTGGCAGAATAAATCGAGATTGACGAGGAAACAGGGTTCATATTCTTTCCTTCTTTAGTAAATCACATGACTAGATCAGGGAGGCATTACTAGATCCCAAGCTTACCACTAGCCAGTGACAAAGGGAAGGGCGTCTAAAACCTTCCTATGCCAGAGATGACCCTCGAGGAAAGCAAGATCCTCGATTAACTGGCAAAAACTCAAGCTAGCATCACTCTATGGGGGCTTTTCATGTCTTCCCAGCTTCACAGAAATGCTTTGATCAAGTTGCTCCCGGACCCACATTTCTTCCTTATACGATACTAGAAGAAGCGGTAAATTTAGTCGAATCCTTGACCTCTACCTGAATGCTATATTTTTCCAAAGAAGAAATCCCCAGAATTGGGCCAAACCACAATCATGCACTCAACATCTCCGTCGAAGTTATGGGAAATATCGTACCACTCTCTCTTGTCGATAATGGATTCTCCTTGAATGTCTGACCATTAAGAACCTTAAAATTCTTAGGACTGAAGGAAAGTGACCTTGATCCAACCTTTGCTGCTATACGTGCCTATGATAATACCCGTCGGGAAGTGATGGGATCCATAAAACCTGTAATAGGGGCTGGCCCTATAAACCCTATCGTTGAATTACAAGTTGTTGACATCCCAGCTTATTTCAACTTATTGCTTAGACGAATTTATCTCCACAGTATCAAGGGTGTGTCTTCCTCGCTCCATCAGAAATTGAAGTTCTTCGCCAACGGACGAGTCATCACCATTTTGGGAGACGACGACAATGCTAAGGGTGCAAGTACCAGCAATCCAATCCTTGAAATACAACACGGGTCAAATGATATGCTCCTATTAGGATTTCAAGTTGAGCCACTTCTACTCCCGGTAGGGGACGATTTCAAAGAAAGGATTTGTCCAGAATACGACCCTCATGGTAACGTCAATGTGATTCAAATGTTCAAAAGCATGCACTTCATGACCAGACTGGGGCTAGGACAAAGACAACAAGGGATAATTGAGCCCAACGTACTGAAAAAAGATTTCCCTCCCTATGGTTTGGGGTATCAACCATCAGAACAAGAGCTCAGAATGATCCGACGGTCTCAACCAAAGGGAAGACTAGATTGCATCCAGACTATCCTAGGTGACTCCTTAATTGGATGATTCATTAAAGAGGCAGAATACTTCCCCTTTTGCGGATTTTCGGAACCATGGTACGATCATATATATAAGAAAATGAAGACTGTAATAAAGATCTTTTTCCAAGACAGCTATCCATATGTCGAATGTTCCCAACACCATGTATAACCGATGATCAAAGATACCAAAGATTTTGATGGAAGTGACTCTGAGGATTCATTTAACTTACAGACCCTGGGGCTAGCACTCTGCATGGTTCATTCAAGCACTACATCACTGCATCCATCCCTCCTGATTAAAGTTGCTGATACACCTCTCCTCAACTGGCGTGATACGCTAGTTCTACTTGTTGAAATCCCACATGACCCCAATATTTACCCCATCTCTTCTTCTATTTTCCATCCTTGCTCTAATGTAATCGAGTCCTCCTTTAATGAGGTTCTCAATGTTGTTTTTCCTATCAATGAAATAAATGAAGATTGTGAGTATCTTGTTGTGCCTTACATTAATTGTTTAGACTCTAATCAAACTTTTGATGATGATGATTTTGAAAATGAACAATTCTTAACTGATCTAAATAAGGTTAATAACAAACATCATAACCGCATTCAAGTTAATGAAGAAGAAACTATTGTTGTTAACCTCGGTTCTAATAGCCAATTGCGTGAAATTAGGATAGGGGCTACCCTTGACGAGCATGAGCACGCACAACTAGAAGAATTGCTAAAGGAATTCGTAGATGTCTTCGCATGGTCCTATGACGATATGCCTGTCATTGATCCTGAAATAGCTCAACATGAGATCCTCACTCTCCCAAACTACAAGTCGGTCAAACAAAAATTGAGAAAGCTTCGCATCAAATGGTCACTCAAAGTCAAAGAAGAAGTGGTCAAACACTTGAATGTGGGATTCATTCGGGTGATCAAATATCCCACATAGCTAGCCAACATAGTGTCTATGCCGAAATCGGGAGGGAAAGTTCAGATGTGTGTAGACTACCAGGACTTGAACAAAGTCTCTCTAAAGGATGATTATTTGTTACCCAATATTAACATTATTGTGGATAACACATCCAGTGATGCTCTCAAGTCATTAATCGATGGGTTTACTGGATACAACCAAATCAAAATGCACCCAGATCACCAAGAAAGAATCACGTTCATCACACCATGGGGAACCTTTTGCTACATTGTAATGCCATTTGGTCTCAAGAATGATGGGGCAACCTACCAGAGGGATGCCACAACAATCCTTCACGATCTGATTCATAAAGAAGTCGAGGTCTATGTGGATGATATGATTATCAAATCCAAAACTAGAGAAGGTCATGGTCCCGCTCTCCAAAAGTTCTTCGAACGATTGTGACGATATCAAATGAGACTTAATCCATAGAAATATGTCTTCAGCGTTACAAAGGGAAAACTCTTGGGATTCATAGTCAGTAAGAAGGGGATGGAAGCAGACCCCGCTAAGCTGAAAGACATACTTGAGATGCCACCTCCCCGAACGAAGAAAGAAGTCCTTGGTTTCCTTGGGAAATTATAATACACCAGTCGGTTCATCAGCCAACTAATTTCTATCTGCGAACCTATTTTCAAACTCCTCCGAAAGGATTAAACCAAGGTTTGGAAAGAGGCCTGATAAGAACTTTTAACCGAATCAAACAATATTTTACCAAACCTCTGGTACTCATGCCACCACAGCCTGTCCTCCCCTTGCTCCTATACATAACCATAACCGACACTGAAGCTTGGTCTTTGCTAGCCCAATACCTTGAAGAATCTCGCAAAGAAAGAGCCATCTATTACGCAAGTCACAAATTGACTTGGTATGAAGTCAACCACACTTCTTTAGAAAAGTCACGTGTCGCACTTATTTGGTTCACCCAAAAGTTATGACACTACATTCTCGCCTTCCCCATAAAACTTGTATCCCAGATGGACCCCATAAGCTACCTTCTTGAGAAAACTGCCTTATCCAGCCGAATGGCCTGATGGTTGATGCTCCTGGTCGAGTTTGATATCGTGTACGTCATGCAGAAAGCCATGAAAGGAAGAGCCATCTCTAACTACCTCACTCACTAACCCATGGAAGAAGCTGATGTTTGGACCTCCTAATTCCCAGATGAAAAAATCCTCTACGCTGCTCAAGATGACCTTCGATGGAAAATGTTCTTTGACGGCCATGCCAAAAAAAGGGATATGGAATTGGGATACTTCTGATCTCCCCAGATGACTCCCACACTCCTATCACTATCAAATTGGATTTCCTCTGCACCAACAACATAATTGAATACAAGGCGTGTATGGTAGGCCTCAAAGTTTCTCTCAAGAAAGGTATTCAATGCCTAGATGTCTACGGGGATTCTACCCTGATCATCGGTCAAGTGATGAGAAAATGGAAGGTCAAGGACGAGAAACTCCAACCCTTCCATGCCCACTTAGATGAACTAGCCTCCCAATTCCAAGATATCACCTTCCACTACTTACCTCGTGCAAAGAATAACCTAGTCGATGCCCTTGCTACCTTGGCCTCCATGATCGACATGCCCGAAGGAATAATAATGGCTACCTTCCTAGTCCAAAAGCAAGATAAACCAACCCATTTCTACCACATTGAGATCATCACCAAAGAAGATCCTGAGCTAGCCAATTGCTGGTACTATGATATCTAGCACCTCCTCAAGCATGGTAGGTATCCCAAAGGTTCCAACAAGAAATATCGAGCAACCCTCCAAGGATGGGCCGCCCAGTATATCATCTGTCATAAAGCACTATTCAAGAGAAACTTCAATGGAACCCATCTACATTAGATCGAAGGGGCTGACATTGAAGAGATAATGCAAAACATCCACAGCGGGGAATGCGAGCCCCACATGAACGATCACATGCTTGCCAAAACGATCATTCGATAAGGCTACTACTAGACCACCATGGTCCAGGATTACACCGCCTATTTACAGAGATGCCTCAAATGCCAATAATTTTCCAACCTTCAACACCTTCCTCCGCAAGAACTATACAACTTGAATTCTCCCTAGCCATTCTCCGCCTGGGGCATTGACATCATAGGGAAGGTTACACCCAAGGCTTCCAACAGGAATGAATTAATCTTAGTTTTTATTGATTACTTCACCAAATGGGTCGAAGTAGAGTCATATGTAGTTCTGAATGCCAAGAAAGTGGCTAAATTCATCAGGAAGAACATCATCTGCTAGTATAAGGTCCCGCACGAACTAGTGTCAGATAACAAGTTGCACTTTGAGGCAGAAGTCACATAAGTGGTCAATGAGTATGGGATTCAAAGACACAAATCTTCTCCCTACCGACCTTAGACCAATGGTGCGGTCGAAGCAGCCAACAAGAACCTTAAATCCATCACTAGTAAGATGATCGAAAACTATCGAGATTTGGCCGATCGAATCCCTTACGCCCTCTCGGGCTACCGAACCTCGATTCAAACTTCTACTTGGGCTACCCTTACTCTCTGGTTAACGACATGGAAACAGTCCAACCCGTTAAGCTAGAAATCCCTTCACTTCGCATCATGCTCGAAAGCTAAGTTAGTGAGGAGGATTGGCATCAAAGCTGTCTCAATGAGTTGTCACTCTTGGACGAAAGGAGACAAAAAATGTTATATCACATACAAGGGTACCATCGCCATATATCACGATCATTCAATAAGAAAGTCAAGGACTGTGGTGTCCGACAGGGGGACTTAGCCCTCAAAGAAATAGTAGAGCCCATCTGGGACCCCAGAGGTAAATTAAAGCCCAATTGGAGCGGCCCATATATTGTGAAGAAGATCTTGTCTGGTGGAACCACTGTGCTTACAAACCTTGACGGAGAGGAGATGGCGCACCCAGTCAACCTGGACTGTTTAAAGAAGTTTAACCCCTAGTTCAAAATCGCAGTGCACTACAACTCCTCTCATCTCCCTTCTGTTCCTAAAAAAAATCTTCATTTCCCTCTACCTAGAACTATGTGGGCCTGATACTTCACAAAAACCATTTCCAGAAAAATTAAAACTTTTCAAAACTCCCAGAGGTATGTTGGCAGCTCATATAACTTACATGAGCATGACCCTTTCTTTTTCACAAAAAACAATTCTTTTCTTATCCACGAGAACGACAGTTTATTCTAACATATACTTGAACAAAAGTATTATGCATGCCTTAGCGATAGATATAGATAATTCAAAAATATGAAATTCATCAAAAGGCATAGTTGGATGATCAAAAACTTATTTATTTCACTAATGAGAAATTACAGTGCAGTTACATAAAAAAAGGAATGGATAATTCCCTTCCCCCTACCTTCCTAAAAAGCCAAATAAATTCTCAAATTTATTCCCCATTACAAAACAAACTCTCAAAGAATCTTACCCACAGCTACAAGAGGATCTCGCTCCATCATCATCATCATCATCATCATCATCTACTTCCTAGGGTCCCAAAGCCTCCCCTGCCTGCGTAGAATGCCGCAGACGCTCCATAGATCGATAAGCTCGAACCAACCTTGAAAAAATCATAACACCTCCCTCCATGGTATTAGATAAGACAAGCCACCTTTGTCCAGTGTCCACTACCAACATCTTGATAACTACTCTTCTCCACAACCACTTCATATAGTCCCCTGGGATGTGCCAGAATCTCCCAACAGACTGAGAAGGATGGATCGGCGAACGCCGACTCTCCCATAAAGAGCCAAACCACATGCGCATACGCTCTGTCAGTTCTTCTACTGAAAAGAAATCTAGTGTCCGAGGTGGGACAATCTGCTCCCAACCAAATTGGCGTAGAAGCCTCCAAGGGACATAGAAAGAGGTCTGTTTGAGACCAACACCCTATTTTTGGAAACTTACCTTTTTCCTCTTTTGCCAAAGTAAAAAAAATCAGAAAAATCAATAAAAATAAATTGATATTCTCAACAGAATTTCAAAATCCCCTTCCATCTTAATATAATTTCTCATTTTAAACTTACCTTCAAAATTACAAAAATATTTCTTTTTATGGTCTTAGCAGCAAAGTAAAAAGAGCATATGCATGCATTCATTCATTACTAACAGAAGATAATAAAAACCCCATTGCATTGCATAGATATTTTTTTGTGTTACATCAGTTTTACAGGAATCAAAGGAAAAGAAGAAAAATAACGGGACTCATCTCGAACCCATGTTCTCTCTCTCTCTCTCTCTCTCTCTCCCACCTACCCTCCCGCTCTCTCTATAAGAGCTTCCACCCCTGCGACGCGCTCTCTTTCCCCTACGGCGAGATGAGGCATCACCGCTACCTGAACCAGACTCTTCCCCGGATTAGGCAGATGGCACCAAGCAAGAAGGAATGGGAATCGCATCGTGAATATGGGAAGTCGCCAAAGATATCCAGTCCCTAATGTCCCTTTCCCAAGTGATGGACACTTGAACTTGCTGCAAGAAAAGACAGAATCAATATCATGTAAAAAAGATCAAAAGAAATCAGAAAAGACCAGACATGTTTACCACAGGATGAGGGACCTCCTCTGTCAAGCCCAACTCCTCCAGGTCTATCGAATGAGGAAGATGCAACATAGGCACCATACCTACATCAACCCACCGAATGTTGTATGAAGGTGTTTCCAACCGTAAAAAGGGAACCTCAGAAGTCGCCGCCGCTGCAGATGTCGACGAACCATCACCACTATGGGAAGACCCCACTGGCTGACTCGAACCCGACTGAGGGGAGGGTAGCGCATCATATATGCTGGATGCCATCAACCAGCTCATCACGAAGTCCATATAATCGTATGGCACATCTGTGTCAGTATACAACAGATAGGACTCGCCAATCATCGCCGCGATCCTCGCATCCTCTGGCAGCATCCGATCTCGCCTCATAGACATAGGGGGCTCGCAGGTGGGACCACCACCTCCTCCTAAGAAATATGTTAAACCACCCTCTCCCCGAGATACCAGGAGTGGCCAAACTCATGCATCAGCAAACGCCTCATCTATGCATTCGCCTTAGTCGACCCCGTGTCCTGAACAGCTATCCCCTAAGGGTAAAAGGTCACGTAAAAAATCCCCAGCAGATATAAGTCAATATGGAATTAGAGTACATAAAGACCAAGACTAAAGAAGGAAAAAGTCTTACCCTATCATTGGTCAGGCAATTCAAGAAGTGACACACCGCCTGCAGGGAAAGAGACTTTCTCGACTGTCGATCGGCGTTCTATTATCGATACAAACGACAAAAGTCTCCAACAGTATCTTCCTTCAAAGCAATCTGCTAGGTATTACACCCAATCATCTCATAGAACCACGCCTGCTAAAGATCAGAATCCGAGACAAAAAAAGAGACGCACAAGCAAAATGTGAATGCATGAAAGGAAAGTGAGCAAACTAAAGAAAACCTCAAGAAGATACGTGGCTCCAGTAAAAGTCTACCGGCAAGCACCGGCTAAATGCATCCAAAGAAAAATAAAGGGTCGCCAAAGTAAATCCCCCAATCATAGAGAGGGATGTTCAAAAACATCCTCAAATATGGTAAAAACCATAAGTGGAAAACATCACTGCTCGACGCCACCTGAAATCCCCCCAACACCAATAAGATAAACAATCGAGCCATCTGCCTCACCTACAACTCGTCCTCCACATCAATCACCCTACTCAGTAAAACATCCCTCAGCAGTGACAAACGAATGGAGTCCCTAGATACTATCCTCCCCACATCACCTAGTGCCGCCCGCACCACCTTCGGCCTCACCCGTAAAGAGAGATCCACCTCTATCTGATCTCAATCACAATCCAACCCCATTAGCTACTGCACATCAATAGGAGTAACAGTCATCTCTCCAAAGAAAAAATGGAAGGTATGGGTAGTATCCCACCACCTCTCCCCCAGAGCGCATAAGATCGCTGTCGAACGAGGAATCTCATCCAGCACAGACGCTAGTCTCCCAAAGCCTACTAACGATACTACCCAACGCACCATAGGTGGAAGGTGATCCCAGACATCCTTAATGCCCGTCATCCCGCGATAACTCATAGTCGACAAAGAAACATCAGACTGTCAAAGAAAAATCCTTGTTAAAATCCAAGAAAAAAAGGAAATCATTAGAAAAGAATGCCAAAGTCATTTTGTACTTACATAACCACCAGGGTTCACCACCCTAGAAGAACGATGATGCGACGGCTCCCGCAGTAAAGTATGCTCATCCGCCACTGGCTCAAATGCATCAAAAGAGTTCTCACTCCCCAAAGAAAGGGGCACCCTGACCCTCCACTCCACATTCTCCCAGTCATCAATAACCAACCACTCCCTGTGTACCTCAGTGCTCACAAAAGTGGCCATTTTTTAGGTTGCGGAATGTTAGAACGATTCGCAAAAGAAAATCGTAAAAAGAGAGAAGGCAAGAAGCTGTGAAAAATGAAGGGAACATGCCCCCTTTTTATAAAAAGCCAACGATCATGCAATCGGCAATGCACCCCCACATACTAATCGGCACTAACCTTCTACCTTCTCGAGGTAGTCCAAAAGTTCATGCCACTGCCGAATGGCACCCTCCACACCATGCCGACCGACACCACCCTTAGATTTTCACACAGAAACTCCCAGAAATCCTTAAAAAATCCTCAGAAAATTCCTAAAAATACTGGGGGGATATTAGAACATTTTCACCAAGAAAATTTCGCGCGGAACGCCTATTTCCCCAGCGAATCTCTCAAAAGATAAGAGAATCTCTCCCCGACAATGTCCCCAGAGGACCCCTAAAGTATCCTAAACCTCAGGTTATCTCCTATTCACCAAAAGTCTCAATTTTCCCTGAGCAAAACGTCCAAACCCTGGACCACCTAACCGCTTCACCAGTGGGATTTACCTCATCCAATTGGCTATTCAACTGCAAAGTCTCCAAAAGAAATGAAAGTTTCCCCAGTAATCAGCTCCCCAGCGCAAATCAAAATCACGAGGTAATTTCCCCGATAGAGTTCCCCGAGAATGTCTCAATTTAAGCCCTCAGAATTGGCTTCGACCCATAGAATTGGTCATCTCAACTTAAGCCCTCAGAATTGTCTTCGACCCACAGAATTGGCCATCTCAACTTAAGCCCTCAGAATTGACTTTGACCCACAAAATTCGTCATCTCAACTTAAGCCCTCAGAATTGGCTTCGACCCGCAGAATTCGTCATCTCAATTTAAGCCCTCAGAATTGGCTTCGACCCGCAAAATTGGTCATCTCAACTTAAGCCCTTAGAATTGGCTTCGACTTGCAGAATTGGTCATCTCAAATTAAGACCTTAGAATTGGTTTCGACCCGCAGAGTTGGTCATCTCAATTTAAGCCCTCAGAATTGGCTTCGACTCGTAGAATTTGGTATCTCAACTTAAGCCCTCAGAATTGGCTTCTACCAGTATAATTGGTCATCTCAAGTTAAGCCCCCAGAATTGGCTTCGACCCGCAGAATTGGTCATCTCAACTTAAGCCCTCAGAATTGGCTTTGACCCTCATAATTGGTCATCTCAACTTAAGTCCTCAGAATTGGCTTCAACCCGCAAAATTGGTCATCTCAACTTAAGGCCTAAGAATTGGCTTTGACCTATAAAATTAGTCATCTCAATTTAAGACCTCAGAATTGTCTTCGACCCACAGAATTGGTCATCAAAATTTAAGCCCTCAAAATTGGCTTCGACCCGTATAATTGGTCATCTCAATTTAAGCCCTCAGAATTGGCTTCGAACAACAAAATTGGTCATCACAATTTAAGCCCTCAGAATTGTCTTTGATCCGCATAATTAGTCATCCCATGCATTGCTTTAGGTCCTCAAAATTAACCTCAATCTTTGGTCATCACTTACTTTTTGACCATACCCAGTATGCCACCTTAGGTCCTCCGAATCGGCCTCGACCCTCTGAATCGGTCATTCTCATCCTTAGGTCCTCAGAATCGGCCTCGACCCTCTGGTCATCTGAAAAACCTGGGTGGCCTTTATGTGTGTTTCAAATCAAACCAATTTGTACCAAAAATTATCCAACTTTTAAAATGTACCAAACCAAGTTGTGAAAACCCAATTCTTACTTTAAACCAATTTTACCTTGATTAATACTAAACATGCATCTAGTGATTAAAGAAAGTAAAGTAAAGTAAAGAATACTCACAACGCTAGATGTACGAGGAAAAAACCCAAAATGGGAAAACAACCTCGGACGGCCCAAGCTAGACAATCACTATGAACAATGGTTTTAAAAAGATAGATTAGTCTTACTCAATGACTCTATCCCCATGGGTCTTGATGCTCTTTCTGATCTTCTACTGTTCTTTAATAGTGCCCACGTAGAAATTCCGTCTTTCACGATACCTGTCCACAACACACGCATCCACGTATGGCTCGGTGTCCACCGAATGACTTTGATACATTACCGATGTAGAACAAGAAGTCCTTCTCTTTTCTTCACTGTAAGACCCTGATGTTCAAAGGTATAACAAACCTTCTTGGTGTAGCAAGATCACATAAGCGTATAACAATGATATCTCGGATCTTTGTAAACTCTAAGGATGTGTTTATGCTTTTTAATCCTTAGAAAACATGTGCAAAACTTGTACTGGAACATAAACTGTTTTTTCCAGAACGCACATTGTTTTCATTTTTTCGAAACACGCTTTAAATAAGAATTTAATTCCACCTCGAAAAATATGTCGTTCGAACGACAAGGCCACGTCGTTCGCGCTACGTCGGTATGACTTTTTAACTTTTTGTTTAACATGTCTCTTTGAAAAGAGATCCAAATTAGTCAAACTCTATTCCGTGTTTATCAGAATAAAACGTAGTGTAAGCCTTTTAAAACACTTTTAAAACATTTTAAAATATTTTTCTTGATAAAAATACATCCTTATCTTTTATAAAATTAATTTTGAGCACCATTAATTATACGCATTCATACTTGTGTGATCTCGGAATGCAATTTTCTTTGAAGACGAATAAACTTGCACCAATTAAACTTCGGCATAATTTAATTCTTTAAAGCTTTGCCGCAACGTCTTCAATTTATTCAATACGTCATAGATCGAGTGGGATCATGACACAAAAAAAATTCTCCCTATGACATATTACAAACAAGTTTGTTCACGGAATTAAGTCAAAACAATACAGGGACTTAATTGAAAATTTATGTCCTTACATCATACTCTTTCAAAGGCATCATGAGGTGTCTATTCGATGGATATCGTTTGTTCCAAACTCACCCGTTGAGGGGCTCTATATACACCCCATTCTAGCACCCCCTACATCACTACAAACCTAAGTCATACCCCGAGTAATGACTTAGAGGCCATCGGGCACTCCCAGACTCCGTTGGACCAAAAGTAAAACTCTTCAGCTCGACTAAGACTGAATGAATCCTCGAAGGGAACTAAAACCCCTTTCCAATGGTCTACCCCGTGTGCGATTCTAACTTACGGTCCGGACGAACGACTTATTTTTCCCCGAAACTTGATTAGGAGGTCACCGAACGCTCCTGGGCTCATCTGACTAAATTCAACTCTTCAGCTTGACTAAGACTGGATGAATCTTCAAAGGGCACTAAAACCCCTTTCCAACGGTCTTCCCTGTGTGCAATTCTGACTTATAATATGGATGAACGATCTGTTTTACTCCGAAAGGTCACCTAACGTTCCTAGGCCCTGGTTGACCAAAGTCAATTCCCCAAACCAGGTCAAACTCTTTGGAATGTCTAAGTACATCTCATAACCTTTACAACGATCTGCCTCATGCGGGATTCTGACTTACCATGCGAACAAATAATCCATTTGTGTTCGACAATCCCCTGTCCAAAGGACCGATGAGCGCTTTCGAGCCACATTTTACCCTAAGTCAACTCCCCATCCCAGGAGCAGTCCCAAGGACTTTCAAAGGTATCTGAATCATCTCTCCATCGGTTCTCCCCGTGCATAATTCAGATCAACAGTTTGCGTTTTACGACCATTTTTTCGAAGGAGCCTGAAAGAGACTGCCAAACGGTATGTTCCAAATCCTGCCTATCGGCAGTGTGCCTAAAAACACCTGCCTAATGGTAGGACTAGACCTATGCCGATCGACAATGCCATGGTCCTATAAAAAGGAGGCCCTCACCTCATTTCAAAAGAGGAAGAAGATCTGAGATCCATCACTCTCAGCGAACTCAAAAAACCTCTCTCGATGTCAACGTGATTCCTACATCCAAATCCCTTTCCAACCCTCACTTTTCATCATCTTTTTCACCAAACTTGGTGAATTAACTACACTTCATCATCATCCAATTACAAGGTCTACTCTCCAACATTCAAGATCAAGCTCAGGATCTTCAAGAAGGTCAAACTTTCTCAACTCTCTGTTCAAATTCTCCTAAATTCGCAGTAACTTATTTTATTACTTAGCACTTTTATTCTCTCTATCTCACGTATCCTAATTTACTCTTTATTTAGTATTATTGCACGTCTCTTATTTTCATATAAATAAAACCCCACAAACAAGAAAAAGAAGGTTTGCTCATAAATTCCAAACGGGAATTCTCACACTTTTCTCATAACTAAAACACCTTTTTACACACACACATACATAAGAGAAATCCCCGATTGGATTTATGGGATAAAATCCACCCCTCATTTTGTATACGAACTACGTGGACTTTGATGCCTCTATTGGCTATGTAGGCGTCTCGGGGTAAAGCCCGAGATTTGAGTCCTACTTTTCTCCCTCTTTCTATTTTTCTTGTTTTTTTTAACTTATTTCTCTTAGATTCTATATATTTACATATACATATATTTGTTCTTAGTGGCGTATTATTCCATCTGTGTTATCGTTCTATTATAACGATCAACGCGAGGATAATCGCATAAATCCTATTTTCTAATATTATTTTTTAAGAACATTCCTATGGATGACTCTCTTTATCTCTTCCATGATACAAGTCGATGATTACTATCTCCACTACATATACACATGCACACATACAACGGGTAAATAAAGGAAAATAACAACAAATCCTTGAGAGACCGCAAGGGCGGAGCGGGTGACTAACACCTTCCCATTCCATAACTTAGCCTCCGAACCCTACTCGAATCATTTTTGGTTTCATATGCATCAGTATATCTTTGGATGCTTTACTTCGGGATGGCTCCACCTCCTTTTGTCTGTTTTGAGTAAAATAGATTGGTGACTCTATCTCTCTACATTTTTCACCTCACACATTGCCGACGATGGCCGAAGCACTCCCGAGAGGGATGCGCGGGACCAAGATCCTCTCATCGCGACGATGAACCCCCTCTCCTCTCTCTCTCTCCACGAGGATCGGGGATGGACACATGTCCCGTCATCTCATGGTGATAGGAACCCCAATTTGAGATCACGGGACGCCCACGAGGTCACCCAAGGAGCACTTGCAGCATTGACCAATTAGCCTCCTAATTTTAGAATTTTTTTTTATTAAATCTAGTCACGGCTTTGTCCGTGATCATGTTATGTATGTAGTAAGTTTGGTCACGTCCCAAAGTCGTGACTAAGTTGGTTTTTGCAGAAAATATAGTCACGGCCTAAAGTCGTGACAAATATTAATCATAAGAATAATAGTCACGGCTTAAATCCGTGACCATGTTTGAGTGTACAGAAAACATGGTCACGACTATGGGCCATGACCAAATGGTT